>CM061168.1:19752969-24752969 GCA_030763345.1 Mythimna separata | reverse complement strand
ACAGCGCGGTCTCATAGGACCGGTTGGGGATTCGTAACAGCTAAATTATTACATTATTGCTTTTTATTTGCAGATTTCGACCAGATTTAAATGAGCTCCACGTAATATTGGCTAAATGACGTCACGTTAAATCTAATAACATACTGCTACTAAGTAGTACAACCAACCAGAGGAAAAGCTACTGACATAGCCCTAAGAATTGCCAAACTTAAGTGGCAGTGGAGATGGCCCAAGACAGAGAGATTTGGAAGGAGAAACGGGAGGCCTTTGCCCAGCAGTGGGACATAAACTAGGCTATTATAAAAAGAAAGTGGCAGTGGGATGTGGGCATATTACTCGCAGAATATTTATTCTGCGAAGGTACATAGTTTACACTAGTTTTACCAAAAACTAAACAAATACGAAGCCTCTTTACAGCAACTATGTACTTACCCAAACTATTATTAGATATTTTCTTATAGTAGCTACTCAACCTACAAATATACGACTTGACATAAATACCTCAAAACTACACAAATATATCAAACTTAAAGTCACTAACAATTAACAAAGCAACTTACTGCTTACCTATTTTTGTCTTCCTATCAATAAAGTCATACAGGACCGTTTATTGTGGCAACACTTGGGGGAGGCCCATGTCCAATATTGGACGTCCTTCGACTGAAATTATGATGATGATGATAATAGATATCAATTTTTTCCGCTCTGGCACTCTCTCGCTGAAAGAGCAAGAGAGTCAAGGTTGAGACAAGTGCCAGCATATTACCGAAATGCGATTGCACGCGTTGTAACTGACTAGGAGAGTCAGTTCCAATGCGTGCAATCGTAATTCTCATTCCCTTTCTCACTCTTGTAAATGATGGTTCTAAGTTACAGAAAAGTATAGAAGGAAAGAAAAATGCGATTCGGTGCTGACAGATGCAGCTCATACCTCAGACTTTTACTGACTAAAACTCACTTGTGTTCCATTAAAGTTATCAAAAAATAACCATTACCACAACCCTGGGCGACTGGAATTGTCAAATAATAATAGGCCATTATGACATTTAAAGCAGAGAAATTAAGCGCAAAAAGAATATTTGGAATATATTTCATCATTAAAAGAACGTAAAATAATATGATGGAATAATTATATTGCGAGTATTCTTTTGGCGCTTACTTTTATAGTAGCATGCAATTTATGGAAATGTCAAAACGGACCTATTATTTTTTGACAACTCTAGTCGCGTATGGCTATGTTGATTACCTACTTGACCCACTCAAATGACTATATTATTCGATGTTTTCGTAGTGCCTACTCAATTAACAAACAAACAACTTATCACAAGTATTTCAATAAGTATACATACAATCAGTATATCAGGTTTTCAACCTCATATCATCGAGTGTTCTGTGTCATCATTGAGATAACACTAACATAACAGTCTGTTACAAAAATAAAACTAATTTTAAGTGTTATCGGCTCTGTTTTTAAACGGCTTTTATCTCTAAGTACCCTGTACTAAAATTTCTCGTATCTCACATAGAAACCACAAGGCCTAAAGATTTTGAGCGGGAATGCAACCCGTCAGTATAGCATTATCTAGTTTATTAATTTATTATTATTTATTTATTTAATACTTTAGGTACATAAATGCACCAATGCGGACTTAATGCCTTAGGCATTTTCTACCAGTCAACCTTTGGGAGATTCAGAAAAGATTAGTAGTAAGTGCAATCAGGTGCAATAGAAGAGACAAAAAAAATATTAAAAAGATATACAAATAAATCGCAGATACAACACAATGTAAACGTAATTTAATAAACTAACAATAGCAATGGGAACATAATAAGGCAATAAAATATATGCACAAATATACCTTATATTCAACTTAAATATTAAGTAGTTTTTTAATTACTCAGATACCTGCGAAACGAGACACAATAGTAAAACAATAACAGCGCCACAGTAAATAAATATACAGTAGGTTATCTAAGGCCGCCCGCCGAGTTATTAGCCTACTCTTGCGTTGATACTCAGGGTTGTCATTTTTACTTTTAGTTAATATATTCGAACAAGCAGCACTTGATCTAAATTTATGAAATAAAAAGCATATTATGATTGAATATTTTACCAATTTATAAATTTAGTAAAAACAAAATGCCTTTATTCACATAACATTTATTATACTAAGTTACAAATTTTATACCGAGAAATTTTTTCCCCTGTTTCTGTACGTCCGGCACGCTTTATTATTATTTGTTAATGTAAAGTAAATTCTCATTCTTATGTAAAGTTTTTGTAAAAAGCTTTTGGGAAAGCATGGACAGGGCATCTTAAATTCTATATCATTCCGTTGATCATAATTTTTTTCCCTTTTTGAAGTCATACTCGTAATTTACGAGTAAGTCGCCGCCGCCGGCGAGAGTTGACGAACGCAAGCGGTCATGTAGCGTACGCGCGTGCTCACAGTCGCGCTGCACAGCCCGCATTGCCGCCACCTTATTCCCCCATATATTATGTTAGCGTGTGCGTGAAATCGCGTGCCGACATGGCGCGCGGCGCGCACGCACACATTCAAACCGAGAGCGGCACGTTTGTATGAAGATGTTTTACTGTATATTTATCTACTGTGACAGCGCGGTCTCATAGGACCGGTCGGGGATTCAAACGTTAAGGTTCTGTATAAATTGATATTAAAACGCCGGCAGCTAAATTACGTTACCATTCTTGTATACAATAAAGTTTCTTCTATTATATTCCAGCTACATACTTATTGCACAAAAACAACGATAAAATTTGAGTCTTTATTTTTCAAAAATTCACATCATTTTGATACTTTTTTGGAGTCTTCTGTGAGATTACAACATGTCTGTATTTAGGATTTATCATTACATTCAAAACCGGTAACTGTGACCTTGACTCTGACCGTAGCAACTGTATCATTAAACACAAACGACGAACAAGGTCATTGAATAGTCAAACACACGTCTGTTGCTACACCAAAATCACTCTTATTACTAGGACAGTATGGTATCGTATAGGTCGTACTAGTGATTTGCGGTTTAGTGAACAAACCGCTGCTTTAGAATGACTTGCAAAATTGAGATTCCAATGGAATTAAACAATCATCATCATCTTCCTGGCTTTGGTCCATGTTGCTAAGAATGGCGCAACACTTTTTTTTTCTTTTATCCTGTCCTGTCACCCGTCATGCTATCCTGACTCCCTTTTCTTTCATATCCTTACACAATCTATCCACATTTTCTTTGAATATCCACATATCGACCTCAAAATTATTTAATTCACATGGGCACTTAGAAAACGTCAGAAGCTAGCGCACGGTTCCAATTGGTATCTTATGGAGAAGAACCGGCTACCAGAGATTCTCTCTGGTTCCTCTTTTGAAAAAAGATTCATCATCTGTCTAGCCTTTTCCCAACTATATTGGGGTTGGCTTCCAGTCAAGCCGGGTTTAGCTGAATACCAGTATTTTACGAGGAGCGGCTGCCTACCAGACCTCCACAACCCATTAACTGGGGTAACACGGTACTTCATGGCAAGACTGGAGTCAGATTTACTGACTTCTGACTATCCGTAACGACTGCCAAAGATCTCCAAATGACAGCCGGGACCAACGGCTTAACGTGCTTTCCGAGGCACGGAGGAAACTCGTTATGTTAAGATGGTCACCCATCCACAGACCAACCTAGGCAAGCGTTGCTTAACCTTGAAGATCGACCTGTGCGGCTGTTATTATTTAGCCACGAGCTCCTCTCTTTTTTGAAAAAAGATTGTTTCTACAATATTAATTGATATCAGAGGACATTGTGGACCGGTCAAAATTGCAACCAAATATGTATTCACAACTTTTAGTAACCTGCGTTTCTTTGTTTCATTAATCCTCTTCACATGACTATACCAAGATAAACCAACCTAACTACCTTTTAATTCTTCAGTCAATGGCGCCACTGGAATGGAGTTAAATAGTTTAGTCTTTTTTGCTGACTCATGTGTTTCTCAGCTAATTGATCGACCGTTGAGGTCAAGCTCAAGTCATGGTCAATCAGGGGATGACCTAATTGCTAGATTAGAACGCCATCAACCATGATAATGGCATAACGGGTCTAACGACCTAAGCCTAGAAGGGCTGCAGCCGCTGCAGGATTGAAAGAATTATTGCGGCCTTTTAAAACAATTGAAAAAATACAAGTGGGTTTTGTCAGTAAGAAGTCTGATTTTCCCGCTCGCTGTAATCGGAGCGGAAGGAGCCGTTTGAAATGTAATTATGAAACACCGGATCACAGGTGGGCTTTAGTCCGTAAGTCTAACACTGCTTATTTCTCCTAGGTGGAGCAGAGTTATTTGATGATTTCACGAACTCGACTGTACCTCGAATCATCAGATTGATAGGCCTAGCTGCAACTAAGCCCAGTGGAGAGCCTCCAAACTGATTGCAATATAGGACAAACGATAAACTGACTTAGTGACTTGCAGTATGGGAGATATCTTTCTTTACACAGATTAAAGATAAGATTACTTTCAGCATAAATAGATTGGAAATCTACAAATATTTTAAAGTAAAAGAGTTTGTTTGTTTGGTTGAGTGCTCAGCTCATGCTCATCGTGACAAATCATCGGAATGATTTCTTCCGATTTTAGGCGGAGCGGGAGGGACAGACTTTCAGAAGTTATCCCAATTCTGAACTTTTTCTTTCTTATAAGTCGACCCAATGAACCCAGACACTTCGATTTTGCTATGCCCTACGGTTTTGCTGAGACCTTTGTGGCGCCCGTTTAGTGTTGATTATAACCAATTTATTGAAGAAGTTATACATCATGCAATGATCAAAATTAGCGGTGCATTAACGCTCCCACAGGGTGGACCGGACCTGGTGAGGGTTGTGGGAATCCGATAGATGTGAGACGCACAGGGCCGTGGACGTCTTTCAGCTGAAATGATAATGATAAACCAAAACCAGCTTGTGACAAATAAAAGAAGTCAATTATAACACAAATACTATTTATTTTTTATCGTCAAACTTGGCAGGTAGTTTGTACACTCCTCTTTTCGCAATATACTCCTTGACTCCGGGTAAGTTCCTGATATTGTTAACTGTGGCTCCAACAGCAGGGTATTGCTTCTCCAGTTCAATTTTCAAGAACAGGTTACTTGCCTCAACGATGCCGGTCAGGACGAATTCTCCCCAGGACAACTGAAAATAATGATTGAAAAAATGGTTGACATGGTATGTGATTTTGAGGTTCACCTAGTGAGCGGTCGCGGGAATCCGATGGAAGTGAGATGCACAGGACCGGTCGTTGTAGCGACGCTTGGGGGAGGCCTATGTCCAGCAGTGGACGTTTTTCGGCTGAAATGATGATGATGATGTGATTTTACCTACAACACCTACATTTCTTAGAAGGAGGTTGTCTGAGATGGGTTGTCATTTATTTTATATAATTATACTAAAACCCTTTCTGAGGAATAGAGGTATTTCAATATTGTATACTCGTAGTAGCGTGGTTACCATTTTTTTTTATTAGCCCGTTCTGTCCAATTCCTGGGCAACGACAGGAAGCCTTTGCCCATTCCTTCCATCTTTCACGGGCCTGCGATTTTTTTATTTACAGTTCTGGCAAAATTTTTTTAGCTCGTTCCACCTTCTCTTTTGTAGCCTGCTCCGACCCCTCACACTATTTCAGAGTACCAACTTTGTACCACTTTAGCCAGAAGCGAAGCTAATAATCCCGCAGCCATCTAGATGGCCCCAAAAGCGAATACAGGTACAGGATTCGTAGTAGGTAACTGGTATGAGAATGGTAAAAATTATTCGATAAATTAACACCTCAATAAAATGTCCCACCTAAATGTAAGCACGATAACATTTCCATTCCCAGATTATATTATCTTATTTATAACGGTCAATAAAACATCAATGAGAACGACAGCACGATAAAACCAGAAATATAACCATTTCTGTTGTTGTGTTCCATTGTTGCGTCTTTATGCGAATTGTTCTAATGAAGAGACATCGCAGTCAGAAGTGGGCTGGCCCCCTCTACACTAACACTACAAAGAGGTAAAGTTTTTTTGTTTGTAGAAGGTTATCTCTAAAAGTACTGGTCAGTGACATAGGCTATATTTTTTGTACGCGGGCGAAGCTGCTGACAGAAGCTAGTATAAAAATAAAAAAGCATGATGTTTCAAAGTTACCTTTCCATTAAAATATCCACCGTTTTCACTTAGCTGTTTGCTGAATCTTGAGAAGTAGTACTCAATGGTTTCGTCAAACAATTTCTTTCTTAATTCTTCTTTCTTTACGGGGTCTGCTTCAAGGAAGTATGGGGTCACATCTGAAAACAAAAATATCAATTTATAGTACGAGTACCAACCCGCACTGGGCCCGCGTGGTAGGTTACGGCCCATTCCCTCCCCTAGAGAGGAGGTCTGAGTCCCAGCAGTGGGAACATTGTAAGGCTGATGATATAGTACGAGTTGTCTTTACAACATCATTTGAGGATTCGTAAATAAAATAAGATTCACGAAATATAAAACCGTAATATGACCGTTTGTCTTTCGTATAGTTTTTACTTAAATTTTTTGCTATGACAGATTTTTAATTGCACAAAAAAGGACTAAATATTTGACCAATTACGTATTGTATTTCTTCCGCATCTTACATGATTTCTGTTCTCAGACTTTTTGCTGTATCTTGTTTCAACCACATAATGCAATGTTATGAAATATACTCGTATATACACGGTAACTACTAAGGCCCTTTTAAAAACCGGTTGATTTCTAGTATAACAAGAGAAACCATTGGTATTCCATAATGTTATCTGACACTCTATAGCGCAGTAATACCAGTTACATTGTACTGTTTGATAGCAGAAATGAGTAAAATGATGAAGTTCCTTTGACAGATACTAAACAGACCTATAACAAAAAGAAATTTTATTACATTTTAAGTAGAAAATAGAACAATTTGTTTTGAATCCACTAGAAACCTTTAAATTATAATAGAAGGGGAATCTGTCATATAACCGAAAATAAATGCACATATTGAAATGTGACGTCATGTCACCACCATTACGTTACGTGCGTACAATACCCACTCTTCCAAATATCAATACATATTTGAAATCTTAATTGCTACATCATTTAATTACCCAATCTGATTTAAGTATAAGAAAACGACTATAACAAATATAAAGCCAGGCAAATAATATCCAACTACAAAATACTTACTCTTCCAGTAATCGAACAGTGTGTAGACCGCAGACTCCACAACAGCACGCTGCCAGGCATCAGCTGGTATCAGTTCTGTGTCACGCGCCACGTACTTCGCGATAGCCAGGGTCTGAGTCAACACGCGGCCGTCTTCTTCGTAGATAGGGAACTGCCCGTATGGGAGACCTGGGAACAAATATAGATTTTTTTAGAATAATTGCATGAATAGGGCAGGCTGGCAGTTGCTCCATATAAATTGAGTTTAGTTGGCAGGATCTTGGTAAAGTGGATATCTGACTCCAACATTTGTATGATGCTTATGTATAGCATAATCAACCTTATATTGTTCCCACTGCTGGGACTTAAGCCTCCTCTCTAGGAGAGGTACTCAAACATGACTCGAATAATAAGCTGATTAATACTAGGTTGATTTTATATTACAAATGATTTACGCCCATTTTCAATAAGCTGTCTATCTACAGTTGCAGCTACTAAAGATAAACAAATCTATCCTTTTGCCCTTACTTGCTTTCCTATAACCTACCGACGGATAGCATTTCCTACCAAAAGTTGTAGATTGATAATAATATTAGAATAATAGATAGATAGAATCTTACTATTTATCGAGGATAGCTATCTATCTATCAACTGCGGTAGGTTATTGAAAACGGGCGTTAGGTACTCTTTATAGAAATTTATTCTACAATATTTGTTCATTTGGAAATATTGTAAAATATAAATCAAACATTTATAAAAAGAGTAATCTTGGATTAAGATTCTTCTTCAAAGAAAACGACCAGTTGGTTCGTTCGTTTGCTGGTTCGTTCGTCGTTGATGTTTTCGTAAACTAGAGCGCCTCACCATCAACGATTGCATCACTGCTTACCATCAGGCGGGATAGCAGTTAAGCACTAGTTTATATTATATTAAAAAAAACTAGCGTGCACGATTCCCATTGGAGCCTTGCAAACTAGTTTCTGTTTTATTTGAACTTCTTCACTTTGTTTGATCTGTATGTATGTACGAGTAGATCTAATATTTGCAATACCTGATAGGAACAGTCCACACAGTTTCTGTCCATGCATTTGTTTTGTGCCTACAAATGTAGGTGCATTTACAACTCATTATCAACTGCATAATTTCACTGGTAAAAAGGGACCTATAAAAATATGTAATATCTTCTACCAGCAACGTCGCTCGGCTAACAGTAGAAAATTGTACCAAGAGAAGATAAAAGCAGGGCACAGAGAACTTTATATCCTATTCCAAGGCCAAATTTGATACAAATCTGTTCAGCCATTTGAACGTAAAGGAACGTAAAAAACATACAAACTTTTCCCTTTATAATATTAGTATAATTATAACAAGAGTGCAATGTAATGGAGGAGGGGACTATAAAAACTCTTAACGTTTGAATCCCCAACCGGTCCTATGAGACCGCGCTGTTATTGTTTTACTATTGTGTCTCGTTTCGCGGGTATCTGAGTAATTAAGAGACCAGCAAAATACAATCGTCACACAGATTTGTCATCATCATTATGATAATTATCATTATCTTGCCCTCGTCCCAATTCATGTGCAGTCAGTCGGTGCAATATAAGAACTTGTAAGAATTAAAAATACAATCTATGCGAATATAAAAATCATCATCTTCCTGCACTTGTCCCGTATTTTTTGGGGTCGCTGCAAAACCTTTTATTTATTATATTCTATTCTGTGAACCGTAATGCTATTTCTTACTCCTATTTCATTCATATCTATATCTCTTCACACAGTGCCTAACTCAGCAACGATATATAAAGACAGTAAATAATGCAGAACTGGTATACTACCAGAACACATTACGATACTCGACCACACTCATGTCTTGAATACATAACTAAAAACAATAATGTTTTAAAAACCCATTAAGTAATGAACACACTGAACACAGTACCGACTACAAATCCATGGTCACCACCGTCAGCTATACGACACCATAACTCCAGCGTCGATCACTATCGTGTTCGAGACACAATTACTTTATTATCTATTGTAAGGACACACCCAGGGGGCTTGCGTCGATAATGGAAACTATATACAAGTATACAAATACAATTTCAATACAATTTAGATTTACGAGTGCTTATAGCGACAAACCGATAGTAAAATTTTGGTAGTTACATCCGCCAGACCAATTGTATCTAATACTGAAATAAATCTTTTTTAAAATGGCACTGTGCTGACTCTCTTATTTTTTCGGTCAGTAATTTATCTATTGTAATACACACCCAGAAAAGCAGCGATGTCGATAGCAAAATTCTCCAGCCACAAACCAACTAAAAAAATCTTTAAAAATGGAACTAAATATCGGTTGTAATACACACCAATAGGGCCGGCATCGATAATAAAACTACTCTGGTACACAAACACGATTGCAACACACTCAAGATTTATATCGACGAATCGATAACAGAACTGTACGGCAACGAATCTAAAATGTACGTCAAAAATAGCACTAGCTACTCACTTTCTTTTATTTTCATATCAGGCCACGTATCAATATCATGTCTGTAATCTTCAAAATCTTGCTTGGTGTAATGTAGAATGTATCTGATGGGCTCAGCAAGGCCTCCGATGTTAAAGTACTGTAATTTCTTCGGCATCGTCACTGGTTGTTACACGGGCTTCTAACTCGGATACGTGTGGTGAACTGAATTCTAGTTCCACAGCATCGTTATATAATATAACATAACAAGCGTGATACAGCGGTTTCTGAACCGGCTTTTTGTCTGTTTATTGTTTATGTTCAATAATAGTATTGAAGAACATATTCGGAACAGTGATATCCTTGTTTTTAATAATGTACATCATTCATTTCACTATCTCATCCGGTGATAGAAAATAAGAGCGATAGGAGTTTAATGCAAGTCTTTCATTGATAAAAGATTTTTGTTATTGATATATTATAATTAATCGCACTTATATTATAAAGGCGAAGATTTATATATGTTTGTGTGTGTGTGTGTGTTTTTTTACTCTATTAAGCTAAGACAGCTAAATAAATTTGGTACCAGAGCAACTTATATTCTGCATTAACTATAATTTATATAATGGACTACACCACTGTTTCCATGTGAACGAAGCCACAGTTCTTTGATATTTACCAAATTATCATAAACTAGCTGGCCCCTGCGGTTTCACCCGCATTTTTCGTTACTGCTCCGCTCCCGTGGGTCGTAGCGTGATGATATATAGCCTATAGCATTCCTCGATAAATGGGCTATCTAACACTGAAAGAATTTTTCAAATCGGACCAGTAGTTCCAGAGATTACCCCCTACATACAAACTTACAAACTTACAAACATACAAACTTACAAATTTTACCTCTTTATAATATTAGTATAGACTAGCAGCCCGTCCCGGCTTCGCACGGGGTAGACAATTATTTATTTTTGGAAATTTGGATATAAAACACTCATTTTTCTACACCTTCGGTTACATTGTTCAAATTTTACCAAGGATCCCTAATTTTTTTCAAAATGAAAAGTAGCCTATGTCAAATTGTAAGAATGTAGCATTCTATTGGTGAAAGAATTTTTTAAATCGGCCCAGTACTTTTTGAGCCTATTCATTACAAACATACAAAAATAGGTACAAATCTTTCCTCTTTATAATATTAAGTATAGATAAAATATTACATCATAATTTTTCTTTGCCCGTTATAGTCTAGTTTCTGGCTCCTGAAATACAGGCACCTAACCTAGCTCAGGAGTCAGGGTTTCACTTTTTTGATCAAAGTATCGCAACATAAAGAATTATTATTATTATTATTATAGTCAAATTCTAGAATTGAGTTTCTCGAAAAAATTTAAAATCATTTGATTGTTGTATGACGAAATAAAAATAATAGTCGTATGACAGACGAATGAGTCATCGCAGTGTGTGTTTTTCTAATATAGGAGATACTTATATTTAAGTATCGCCACACGCGTGGTACCTATTTTAATTAGATAAAAATATCACTAAGTAGTGAATGTAAGTTAGTATTGTAGTAGGTATCGCTATCGATTCACGAGAAACTAGCTTTTATTTTATTTTTTTTAGAAAAGATAACTGTAAAATTGCTAGAACGAATCAGAATGAAAGAATGCTTTTGCTACGTAGTTGCGCGGCATTATGCTGAACTGGACCTATTTGGCGAAGCCGTGAGATATTGTTTGTACGTATTTCTTTTTTTGCTTTTTTTATGTGTAATTTAAGTTTAACTGTACTCGTTCATATTGATGGTTTGCCAAATAAACGTGTTTTCTTTCTTTCTTTCTTTTTTATTATAGAAATCTTAAAATAACTTCTGTGTGAAAAGTTATTTTAAGGGATTCTGGGTGTTATTTAGACTTAGTGAAAATTAACGGTATTGTTCGAAAGACTCCCTGTGGCCCTAGAACGCAAAGTGCAGCTGACCGAACACAGGTAGGTTTTAGTCCATTGGCCTATGCGTTCCAGGCCTACGGTAATTCTTTCAAAGGTCCCTGTGCGTGTAAAACACTATTGAATTCACTATTATGAAACGCAATTATTTTCTTAACTATACATTGGTTAGAATTTTTTTCTTGTGTGTTCCGAACCTTTACAACAGTTTACGATGTAAAAACCAGTTGTTACACACTTATGTTAAGTACTTGTTTTCGTTTTTAGGACACCTACTGTACCCACAAGGTATAATCTTAGGGCCTATTTCACCACCTATGGTTAAGTTTCGAGTATCTTACTTGGCAGATAATTCCATACAAATTCTGTCACATTTTTGAATTTATTCAGTGAGTAGTGCCTACTCGGACATTGTGAAACAGGCCCTTAGTGTAATTAATTAAAAGCGTTCTTATCAGTAACTACTGTTGATTACAAAAATGATGTAAGTACTTGGATTACGAACAACACTATATTTTCTTTTACTAAGGACAGACTCACCTTTGACTACTATCTCAACTGATTGTAAGCGATGATGGAGCACACTTGCCTAAAATTACCTATTTACAGTTGGCGTAGTTACTCAGATACCCGCGAAACGAGACACAATAGTAAAACAATAACAGCGCGGTCTCATTGGACAAGGTTGGGGATTCAAACGTTAAAGACCCCTAGGTTGTAGCTTTTAGAAAACACAGACTCCAGCAGGGAATCCTACTAGTGAATATAATATCATGTTGATTCTAAACGAATGGTAATCGGGTATTTCTAATAAAGCAACCATAATCTTCCTGCTCTTGTCCCATATTACTAGGAATTGTAACGTAAAGCTACCACTAACTTCCTTTTCTTTCATACTACGCCTTACACAATCCATCTATCTTTTCGTTGGCCTCCCTCTGTCTCCCTATCCATCCACATGTATACCAACTCTTTTAGTAACATAATATGTAACCCATCTTTTCATATTACTATATCAAGACAAACGATTCATTTCATATCAGGACCCTGAAGTTCTGGACCTTTAGAAGGCGTGCGAGACCGTAGTCAACTCGCAGAGGCTCCTTAGACTCTTGTTGTGGAAGGTGGTACCAACCGACGATTATACCTATACGCTCTATGCTAGTACACCCAAGGATAACACCCATTTGGTTGGGAAACTATAGTGACATATGAAAAACAAAGATAAATAAGGTTATCGTTTTGGAAAGCTGATTATTATTATTACTAATGCACATTCATAGTGCAATTAACAACATTCTTATCGGTACTGCCGATAACATAATTATGTATTTGAATTACGAATGTGATATAATAAGAAAATTGTTAATATTTATAAAAGACTAGCTTCTGCCATCGGCTTTACCTGTTTGAAAATAGGTTTCTCTGTACAAATTTTGGAACCCGTTTTATCTCTGGAATTTTGGAAAATCCTCTCTAAGTAGTCGTCTACATCATAAGAGGAAACCTTGCATACACGTTCACGTTCCTAATCCCATATCTCAGTCAGTAAGTTTCTCCTCTTATTTATATCTATAGATTAGAGGAGCTCGTGGCTAGATAATAACAGCCGCACAGGTCGATCTCCAAGGTTAAGCAACGCTTGCCTAGGTTGGTCTGTGGATGGGTGACCATCTTACCATAACGAGTTTCCTCCGTGCCTCGGAAAGCACGTTAAGCCGTTGGTCCCGGCTGTCATTTGAAGATCTTTGGCAGTCGTTACGGATAGTCAGAAGCCAGTAAATCTGACTCCAGTCGTGCCATGAAGTACCGTGTTACCCCAGTTAATGGGTTGTGGAGGTCTGGTAGGCAGCCGCTCCTCGTAAAATACTGGTATTCAGCTAAATCCGGCTTGACTGGAAGCCGACCCCAATTTAGTTGGGAAAAGGCTAGGTAGATGATGAGATTAAATTATTATTTTATTAATAGATGTACATAATAACAGAACTCTATATATCAGCCCGGTGTTATGCTACACTACCATCTACCAGCGACTTCACCTGCGTGAAAATCGATAAATAACCCAAAAGAATACTCCTACTACATACAATTTTTCAAATGGTGAATTATCAGAACGGGAGAGCGTGTCAGACTTTTACTGACTAAACCTTTCGGAATACTCCCCACATACACTTGAGATATAAAAATAATAATCTGATCTATTGCCACCTATCTAAAATGCTGTATGAATACCCTGCTCGAGTCAGTATGGTGTGATAACCTTGTGACCTTGTGGAGTTTTTTTTAAAGTTTAAGTTTCCTATATCTTACTTGGCAGATAATTTCATACAAATTCTGTTCCATTTTTTAATTTATTCAGGAAGTAGTAGCTACTCGGACATTGTGAAACAGGCCCTAAGGCTTAAAAATAATCACTTTTACTTACTATCTTTCACCTTCTGATCAGGCCAGGTATTAAAATCATGTCTATAATCCTCAAAATCCTGCTTAGTGTAGTGTAAAATATATCTGATGGGTTCCGCAAGGCCATTTATATCGAAATATTGTAATTTTTTCGGCATTTTCGTTACTGTAATACTACTGTCTTGTGTGGATATAAGTTTGATACTGAATTCCTGTTCCTAGTATTGGTATTTTATATATAATGTTACAAACAATGACACAGCGTTTTGCGAAAATGTTGCACTCTCATGTTAAGTTGTGTCAGTGAGATGAATGCATAAATCTGGATAAAGTGCTTATCTGAAATGACTTACAGATTTAATATCCACGTATAAATCTCTCGTGATGATGATGCTATACGTTCACAAACTCTTCCACTTCACATCCAAGTCCTTATCATCATTTCTGCACAAAATACCTCCAATGAACTTAATGATTGTTGTCGTGAGTTCAATTGATTCGATTCCCGGAGAGAACAAATATTTGTATGGCCCACAGATATTTAGTTGTTTCGGATCGAGTCACACGTACCTACAAGAGTAATGTCTAGTATGCGGCCAAGTTTAAAAAATTCCTAGTAGGGACAAAGTATCTTTAAAAAAAAACTGCTGTACATAGCGTCACATCAAGCGTCATCATGTAAACAGGTTCTATACTTCGCATTTTTGTCGGAATTCTAACCTTCCCCAGGTCATTGGTCTACCTTTACCTACCTTACCTAAACCTTGATAAATCTATTTAGTTTAATTATCCTATTGTATGACTAATGCAGAAGGAATTAGCATTACAATAATAGCATAGACTTCTAAGTCTTTGAGCAGTCGTGGCCCAGTGGTAACAGCCCAGACTTACGAGTTGTAGGTTACGGATTCAAACCCAGCCAGGCGCATTATATTGTGTGATTTATTTCATCACCACTGCTCTCAAAACGGTGAAGGAAAACATCGTGAAGAAACCGGCATGTATCCCGTGTAAATGGCAGGTCCTAGAACCAAAAATTCGAAGACATGTGACAGCCACCAATCCGCACTGGGCCCGCGTGGTAGATTACAGCCCATTCCCTCTCCTAGAGAGGAGGCCTGAGTCCCAACAGTGGAACATTACAAGGCAGATAATAATAAACTTATAATGTTCCCTTTACTGGGGCTCAGGCCTCCTTCCTAGGAGAATAAGAATGATTCGTAATCCAACACTCAAACCCAGTGCGATTTGGTGTGGGACATGTCTTCGATTTTGATTCTAAGATAGATTTATAGGTATTTTTTCCAGTGGGGAATCATCAGAATGACTTCTCCCGCTTTTAGGCGGAGTGGAAGGGCGTGTCAGACTTTTACTGACTAAACCCCACCCCATTCCATTATTTCCTTCAATCTGGAGTCACCGAGCTTCCCTTTCGGAATCCGATCTATGGCCCCAAAGATAGGTATAGGTACATACGTCACGATGTTTTCCATCATTCCCACTGCTTTGAAATGCAGTGGTAATGAAATAAATTACACAAAACACTGAAAAGAATTAGAAATATCAACATTATTATCACATGACATGTTTTCGCATAATATTATGTATTTCATAAAGTCTGCTAGCAGATCATGTTACCATAAGGCCTGAAACTGCGTTAAGCGGGCGCCCGCGACGGGCAACCGTCGCGTGTCTACGCGCGTGGATACGCGCGTGGGCTCCGTGGCTACGCGACGGTCCCCGTCGCGGGGACCCGTCGCGGAGACCGATTTACGCAGTGTCGCTAGTTCAATTTTAACGGTGTGCTTGTATAGTCGTGTCGATGGAGAACTTAATATATTATTACATAGCTAAACGACGACTAGCAAAAAAAAAAACTGTCCCACTTTGGAAGCGAAGACAGTTTCGTGGATGGCGGTGCACTAGTTTTCGATGCAAAAAAGGGGCTAGATGACCATCACAAGGAAATGAATTCTAATCGATATGAAGATTGGTTAAAAAATATTCTTCCAAAATTAAAACCGATTGCAGTATACAGTATCAGTATAACTGCATTCTGTTTCAATTTTGGGAGAATATTTTTTAACCAGTCTTCATATCGATTAGAATTCTGAGTTGGTTTCGGTGTTTCTTCTCAGGGTAGTCAGTTAGTAAACACCGGCCTCACCTAGTAAAAAAAAGTCCAACAAAAAAATTGACGTGTAAAAGTGTTTGTGAAAACCTATTTGCAAAATAAATATCATTTATCATTCATTAAATATTTTTTAAATGTTTAACATAAAAATATACGTTATTACTTCTGTATTTTTTCATTTTAAATAGCTATCTACTATTCAGGAAAAATTATTATAAAAAACGATACTACTTGATTTTATTAACGGCAATTTACGGTTGAGGTACATCACTATTTAAGAATTGCAAAAAAGTGGCAACATTCGTTATGTCATTTTTGTCAAATGATGAAATGACAACCCTGAACAAGCCCGTCCGTGTTCCTTGGCGGGGACCGCGCGTGCCCCCGCGACGGGTTCCGTCGCACGGAGGCGGGCCCCGTCGCGTGGGTGCGGGGCGCGCCTCCCCGTGACGGACACCCGCGCTGGTCCCCGCGACGGAGCACTTTTGTATGAAACCGCGCGGGTGCCCGCTTAACGCAGTTTCAGGCCTTAAACATCCGTTTTTGTTGATAATTGAAATAACCTTGATCACCAGACGTAGGTATAATTACATATTTCGCATGCACGAAGTTGTGAAACCAGTAGACCGTATAAGCTATTTTTTTAATGGGTTACCATGAAAGAGAAACTAAAAACTGTTCAAATCAACTGTTTATATTTTGATGTACAATAAAGTTTATTCTACTATTCTATTTTAAAGGGAGTTTATTGATGGTATGACGGGTGACAGGACGGAATGGAAGATAAAACATGTAACGCCGACCCCAAATAACATGCTACAAGGGAAAGATGATGATGATTATCACACAACTTCACCCACTCTGAGTGGAGTAAGAGAGAGTTTTAAGATTTTACTGACCCGTGTTAATCCAGTAGTCATATTAGCAGATTAAAATGGTTTTATCATAATGCAATTTACGTTCAAGAGCCGCAGTGACTCTTGCAAATAATGTAAACTATAACTTGGCCTCGTATTCCATAAAATCTCCGTACGACGCTAGACCATCTCAAGGGAAAAGTGTTTCTGCCAACGTGTGGTTGGTGCGGTTGACTGTATTTACCTACAGACAAATTAATTTATAATTTGTTCACATACAAACATATGTTAATGATACTTATTCGTCGTTTCTATCTGAGGCTTGTAATGCGAATAGGTATGTATGCAGTTTGCATGCATAATGATAAAATTAATCTAGGTATTATGTGTTCCTCTTCAAGGTGAAGATTCTCAAACACGATATTAAAAATTTAGAAGGTGCAGTAATTGGATTATAACTGAGTACATGAGGACATACGAGGATTAGGTACAGAGCAGCAGATCGGAGCTCACAACCACCATGAGAAGTCAAGGAATACGGTCGCTGTGAACCAATGAAGGAATAGGGTCTTAATAATACGTTTCTCTCTCAACGATTGCATCACTGCTTACCATCAGGCGGAATCGTAGTCGAGCACCGGTTTAAATTATTTTAAAAAGATCTTCTAATTATTATTTAACAGAATAATGATAACACTTACTGCACTTGTTAACAGTTGCAGTCATAACATTGTATCGAGAAAAAAAACATTCAAGATAACAAAATGTACAGTCAAATAAAAGAATTAGTATGTATGTCAGATGAACAATGGTCCAAACTCACAATCAAATGAGTCCCTTTACCTATAGACAGAGATGGCGAAATAAGCAAGGTTCCATTTTTTTTTGAGAGTATAAAATTAGGAAATACCAGTCTTTTACTGACTCAAACCATGCATAAACCTTCATTTGCCCTTTGCATTCCAGACAAGAAGATTCTTTTAAGAAGGAGTGGTTCTTAGTAGCCTTGAACATTATATTGGAGAGTTGCTATGAAACCCGGGTAGTTAACTTGCGAGTGATTCGCAGCCTCACCTGGCATCGGTCCTGCTGTTTGCTGATCCCTTTGAGGAGCGCGTAGAAATTCAATTATTAGATGTAAGATTATATTTATTGTAATGTGGTGGATCCACAAATATTTTGTCCTGTATACTAAATGCATATATCGACTGTACTTACAGAGATGACCGTAGATTGCCCTTTGATTTAAGAAAAAGGTGACAGCAAAACTAAACAAAACAGAAATTTATCTTTTAAATAACATATTTTAAGATTAATGCAATAATTAAAACTTGTGAAAGGTTAAATTGATAATACGAAAGTATATAAGCGGTCCAAATATCTGTAATTTTATTAGTATTTGTGATCCAACGAAACTAACGACAAAATGGCACCGGTATACCAACTGAAATTCTTCGATTTTATGGGAGTTGCTGAGCCCATCAGGTACCTGTTTGCCTATGGTGGTATTAGCTACAAGAATGTGGTAGTCAACAAGAACACAGACTGGCCAGAAGTACAGAAATGTAAGTTTTTTCCTTTTTTTATTTGCTTTTTAATATCCCAACATCCTTGCGTGATCACATCTGAAATAAAGATATCCGCAAGAGAACCAAGGTCCTCGACATAGCCCAAAAAACACCAGGGTTAGGTGGCAGTGGGCAGGGCACATAGCTTGTTGAGAGAATGGTCAATGAAGTCGAAAAGTTCTAAAGTGGCGACCGCGCATCAGTAGACGCAGCGTTGGAAGGCGTCCCACATGGTGTATCAATGACCTGGTATGAGTCGCGGGAATGCGACGGATGCAAGACGCACAGGACCGTTGGATGTGGCGACTCTTGAGGAGGCATATATTGAACAGTGGACGTGTTTCGGCTGAAATGATGATGATGGTGTTCCTGAGTCTAATGGCCACTAGTGCTACTGTGTTGCAAAAAGTCCTGCGTTTTATTTTCGGATCGGAAAGAAGAGTTACGGAGCTTTTAATCTGTAATTCCTTAGTCTGAAGTTGCACCTTAAGGATGGTTACTTGTGCTTCATTAAACAACAAGGACACTGTCTTTCGTCTTCGTCACGTTCTGATCTTGCTTTTTAGCTGATTACGGGAATTACCGTGGCATCAAAACCTCGTCAAATATCAGAAACGGTACTTTAGCTTATAGATGGATCAGCACTTTCCGCCTTTATAAATTACCTATTGCCTATGTGTTAATCTAGGATTTAAGCTATCTCGTCACCAAATTTCATCTAAATTTGTTCAACCGTTTAATCGTGAAGCAGTTACATACACACTTATATACTATAGTGTGACACTTCGCACTTAGACAACAACTTTTTCATTCTAGCAACAAGATTTCATTGTTGCATAACTCCGAAAACTTATTTAATTTACTGTTACGGGCTGAATATTTACTTACTAATAAACTGCATAATAACACTTACACCGTGATAAGGACCCAAATTAAGACGTCTTATCAGTATTCATTTGTTTTTATATTCACCATTGTTTTCTTTTAAGGTCAAGTCACCTGATTACAGTCATGCGATCACTACATCGAGAAATTAATCTTATATTCTAATAGTCATCATAACAGCTTCGTATTTAGGGTTCTGCATCTGAAAGTTAACCAACGGAACCCTGTCAGTAAGCCTCAGCTGTCTGCCCGTCTATCTGTCCGTCTGCCATCACTTCAGCTGACAGTATTTCATGTTACGTAACATGTAGACCGCAGAAATTTTCACAGAACCTGTGTTTCTGTAACCGTTATAACAAAAAATAAGTAATAAAAATCGCATCGTAAGACCGTTTTCACATTATCCGATCCGATATCGGTATCGGACGCCGATACGATATCGGGGTAAGTAAAATGTATGAAATGCTGTGCTCCGATATCCGATATCGGGTCGGACAATATGAAAGACAGGTACATATCTCATACATTTACCTTACCCCGATATCGTATCGGCGTCCGATACCGATATCGGATCGGAAAATGTGAAAACGGTCTAAGTTGTGGGAATATTTGAATGAGCTACCGTAGCCCTGGAACATAAAAGACAACTGAATGTTAATCGGTCATACACTAGATCCTAATGATTGCCACAGGACATGCGGCATTTGCTGAGCTGCCCATCCTACACAACCAGCTGTACCTTTCAGGATCTATACGGGGATCTATAGTGCCGTACAGGTTGCCAAACACTGGCCAGAGATTTAGTTGAAGTACATCGACACGAGCAGTAGTGGCCCAGTGGTAACTGCCCCGACTTCGAGTTGTAGGTCGCGGGTTCAAACCCGGTCAGGCGCATTACTTACTTTGTGTAATTTATTTCATCACCACTGCTCTCAAAACGGTGAAGGAAAACATCGTGAGGAAAACGGCATGTCCTAAAACCAAAAATTCGAAGACATGTGACATCCACCAATCCGCAATGGGCCCGCGTGGTTGATGACTGCCCACTCCCTCTTCTAGAGAAGAAGCCTGAGTCCCAACAGTGGGAACATTACAAGGCCGATAATGCTAATGCTACATCAACACGAATAGAAGAAGTGATTGAAAAGATTATGCCATCAAAGCAGGCTTGTCTCAAAAAACCCAGATAAAATTTTTCTTTAATTTTCAGCTGTACCATTCGGCAAGCTGCCTGTGTTGGAGGTGGACCAGAAGGTTATCTACCAATCTGTGGCTATCAGCCGTTATCTTGGAAAGTTGGTGGGCTTGCTGCCTACTGATGACCTGGAGGCAGCTGAGCTTGATGCCATTGCGTTGTCTGTCTTCGATTTTGGATCAAGTAAGTTGTAAAGTGAAGTAATAAAGCGTAGCTTAGATCAACAACTTCAAGTAAATAGCTGGGAGGAACAATTCAGTATCCAGTTTTTCCAAGCTATTTATTTGAAGTCGGGTTTGAAGGTGGGTTACCACTTGTTGTTTCTGTCTTAGGAGAGGTCTATAAGTCGGCCTATCTCGATCCGATAGTGGACACTATTGGATGGAGATAGGCCGACTTGACTGAATGAAGGTAGTAACTTCATATTTTTGTGTTTACGTAGTCACATCACTGGCCTAGTATTTCTCAGTTTCATTCTTAAGATTTACTTTTATTTCTGAGTCCTACAGCTAAGCAAAGGCCTCCTTCCAAATTTCTCTGTCTTGAGCGATTTCTGACCAATTTTGCCTCACGAACTTAATAAGATCGCCACACCACCTTCGATTCTCAGGTTTAGTAAAGCATTTTTGTGTCAGAATTAAGTTGATTTTAAATTGAGCAGCGTTATTTTATTGGTAACAGACTAATAGTCTCAATTAAAACATCGAAATGTAGTTATGAATGAGAATCACAATTATTGATTGTTTTATGGAAGTATCTGCAATCCATAAAATACTTGTATAAATTTTGATCTAAAACAATACTCTATAATATCAACAGGGGTCTACGAATGGTTCCACGAGGTGAACCAGGAGAGGAAGGCCTACCTGTGGAAGGAACTGGAGGAGCTCTGGTTCCCGAGGTACCTTCGTGACTTCGAAGAGATCGTCCAGAAGAGGGGAAGCTACTTCGGTGGACAGGTTGGTACTATTTGATTATTTTTTTTAATAGAATCTTCTTTTATAAGGTTAATTCAAAAATACCTTAGTATAAAATATTACTAAAAAGGATTGAATGAGAACGAGGTAGTTCTCTCTCTTCTTTTGACGCTTCTTCTAAGTCTTCAAAAATAACCTCATAGATTAAGTTAACACTAATTATTCCTTTCTTCTCTTTTAAAATGGCAATCTTAATCAAAACGACTTCGTACTTTTCATCATCGCTTTCCTGCCCTCTACACATTTTTTCTTACATTCTGTCTTAGCAACTGTCACATTATTATCACTGACCCTTTCTTATTTCTCATCACTCTTCACACAATCTATCTATCTTTTCTCTGTTCTCCTTCTTCATCTCCATTCATCCACAACTTTTCCTACTTATAATTCTTTTAATAATATACGTTTAATTTCTCCTTTTCACATGACTGCACCAAGACAAACGATTCCCTTAATTCCTACTCTTACTTACAGAAAATAAGCTGGGCCGACCTCTACTTCGTGGGCATCATCGAGTCCGTTGAAGGCATGTGGGGCTCCAAGATCCTCGAGAAGCAGTACCCCTTGCTGCAGAGGATCTACACTCACGTTCATGAGATCCCCGCCATTGATACCTATGTTAGCAACCGACCCAACTATAAATATTGATGAATTATCAGTAAATATTTAAAGTCTTGACTTTTTGTTTGATTTTTTTTCTGATATTTTTACCTTTGTAGGATATGCTTGGTGACTAACTTATCAATGTTTTCAGTTTTAAAATGATCAACATTAATAGTTATATAGGTCATATGATGTATTCGTAAGATTCCGATAGTTAAAAAATAAAGAAATTTGAAATTCTCATTGATTCATATAAAATTGCACTGGTACGGAGTGCAATTTGTAGACGGAGATCCCATGGTTCCTAGATATTAGACCTCCACAATCCATTAACTAGGGTAACACGGTAATTCATGGCAAGACTGGAGTCAGATTTACTGGCTTCTGACTATCCGTAACAACTGCCAAAGATCTACAAATGACAGGCAGGACCTACGGCTTAAAGTGCTTTCCAAAGCACGAAGCAAACTCGGTATGTTAAGATGGTCATCCATCCACAGACCAACCTTGGCAAGCGTTGCTTAACCTTGAAGATCGATCCGTGCGGCTATTATTATTAAGCCACAAGCTCTGTACTTACCCATACGGAAAACAGTCTTTTCACAAAATATTCTCATCAAGCAGTTTTATTACTTAGTCAAGACCACGAGCAACGATTTCATTTAAACATTTTTCGTAGCTGCAGCAAAACACCTCCTTCTTATTGCATCTTGTCTATTCCACTATTCAATCAACAACCAAAGTCCACATCAACAATTCCTCAACCCATCTTACCTCCAAGCTATAAAGTCCCACACACGATCAACGCTCCACCATAAAACACGGCGTCACAATTCATTCATTATTCGCGAGGTCCAGGTGTTAGGGTCAGTGTATCGTCGACAATTACTTAGAAACGGTATTAGGAGCAACCACTGAAACAGCCGGCAAGTAAACGGGATCCTTTTACTGCCATACCACTTAAGGGTTGTGAAGGAAAAGACGGTTGTTGGGGTCTGAGTTCAAGCGATAAGAAATATGCTTGAAAAATAATTCTAAATCATTTAAACTCATCATTTTACATGGCATCATCATCTGCTTAGCCTTTTCCCAACTATATTGGGGTCGGCATCAAGTCAAGCTGGATTTAGCTGAATACCAGCATTTTACGAGGAGCGGCTGCCTACCAGACCTCCACAACCCATTAACTGGGGTAACATGATACTTCATTTCAAGACTGGAGTCAGATTTACTGGCTTCTGACTATCGGTAACGACTGCCCAAGATCTACAAATGACAGCTGGGACCTACAGCTTAGCGTGCTTTCCGAGGCACGGAGGAAATTCGTTATGTTAAGATGGTCACCCATCCACAGACAAACCTTGGTAAGCGTTGCTTAACCTTAAAGATCGACCTGTGCGGCTGTTATATGCCACGAGCTCCTCATGTATGGCATTGTAATATGTGGGATAGTGCTAGTTGTTTTAATTGAAGAAAAATACTTTGTGAGGGCCACGGGTGTTCGTCTACTGAATTCCAAAAGCACAGGAGTTTAGAGTTTTGGCATACAGCCGTCTCCTATCGACAAGATCTGTCGATTGTTCAGCCATGGACGTATTTTAGCAATTATGGTTATCATGATGCTTGGGGCCTGAGGAATGCAGTCTATGCAAACAAAATTTTTCAATTTACAGTATAATGCTGTTTTAGAATCCTCTCAAATTCTCTCTGTTAATACCATCTGTAGAGCATTGCAATCATTCAATGAGATTTTATTGGATGATTGCATCCTGTGAGACGTAGATAACAGCAGTTTGGTACCTAGATCTATAAATCTAGCGGTCTAGTATTTGACTATTCAGACTAAACTCCTAAGTGGTACATAGGTACCACTTAGGAGTTTAAAAATGATTGTATGCTATTTTTATGCAATGATGCAGATAGGTCATAGAAGAATGGGTATACTTATTGGTGACCGAGTCCTTGTGATCCCGATTTACTAGTCCCCTCATGAGAATCCCGACAGCCATTACTTTGAGTAATTAATCTCACATTCTCACCCCACCTGCTGTCAAAACGGTGACGGAAAATATCGTGAAGGGTTTCTTCACATGTCTTAAAACCAAAAATTCGAAAACGTGTGTGGGTGTGTGTGTACGTGAGTGTGTTCGTGTGTGTGTCATCTCCAACCCGCAATAAGCGTGCGTAATGGTTTCGGGTTCATTCCTTCTCCTAAAGACCAGGCCAGATTACCAACAGTGAGAATGTTATAATGGTCATTATGTTATTTATGCTTATGTCTATGGAACAAGACATCGTCATCGGCAAAAAGATGATGATAACCTTGCTTTCATTTTAAAATTTGCAATTCTCTTAACAAATCTTTTTTTAAAATAATGTAGGATGTAAATTTCCTTATTGTAATAATTGTCTTGACTTTAATCTGAAAATTGGGCATAAAGTCGTCCTGATTTTCATGGGTACCAAACATTGTTACATCAAAAATAAGGTTGAATTCTAATAATGGAAAAATTTCACCAAACATTTTCATTTTCCCAAAAGCATATCACCGCTGTCAGGGGTGCCCCACCCAAGGGTTGCGGCGACAACACAGAAAACCCTAGTAATTTACGGCCCAGTAGTTGGTAGCGCCTAAGGAAGCGGTTTATTACCGCCGAGAGAGCGAGAGTCCGTAGAATACCTCTCCATCAGCCGGTTTATGTGCAGCCAACTTGTTTATTTATTGAAATGCTTATTGGACTGCTGTTCATGGTTTGCACATGTTTCTTTTGCTTGAAAACGTCGTCAAAGACCTGAGGTTTTTCGTTTTTTGTCACTGAGTCATGAGGAGCTCGTGGCTAGATAATAACAGCCACACGGGTCGATCTTAAAGGTTAAGCAACGCTTCCCAAGGTTGGTCTGTGGATGAGTATTTTAACATACCGAGTTTCCTTCGTGTTCTGAAAAGCACGTTAAGCCGTAGGTCCCCTCTGTCATTTGTAGATCTTTGGCAGTCGTTACCAGTATTTTACTAGGAGCGGCTGCCTACCAGACCTCCACAACCCATTAACTGAGGTAACACGGTACTTCACAGTAAGACTAGACTCAGATTTACTGGCTTCTGACTATCCGTAACGACTGCCAAAGATCTACAAATGACAGCCGGGACCTACGGATTAACGTGCTTTCTGAGGCACGGAGGAGACTCGTTATGTTATGATGGTCACCCATCCATCAACAGACCAACCTAGGCAAGCGTTGTTTAACCTTGATGATCGACCTGTGCGGCTGTTATCATCCAGCCACAAGCTTCTCCTTTTTAAGAGTAAGTTACTAGTAAATAATCCTATCTACAAAGTAGTGCCTATGCAAATAGTCTCCCTTAGCTAGACGAGAAATAGAAACATTCATATCTATACTAATATTATAAAGAGGTAAAATTTGTAAGTTTGTATGTAGGGGGTAATCTCATGTCCGATTTGAAAAATTCTTTCAGTGTTAGATAACCCATTTATCGAGGAATGCTATAGGCTAAATATCATCACGCTGCGACCCATGGGAGCGGAGCAGTAACGAAAAATGCGGGTGAAACCACAGGGGACAGCTAGTTATTGATAAGATAGGACGTACTCTGTAGCTTTACTTGGTATTTAATATCTTTACTCACCATAATTGGGAATACCTAGAAAATCTTTTGACTGGTATAAAAGCAGTTTCTTGGAACCTTTTTTAATAAAACAGTACTTGTAATGCAGGTCGCACTTGGCTGTTAATTAAGTTAATTAAATATGCTTACCCCTAAGTGGGTTCACGTTAATTTTGTAACAAGTTTACAGTAGGTACATCCTTTTCACTTCGTTGGCGACGAAGGGAATTAACTATTTTTGTAATTTAATAAATGGTAAATTTTTATTTTGAGAGAAAGTTACCACTCCCTGTCTTATAAACCACCTTGGTAAATACTACAGTTTGGTGCAATATAATATCTCCTGCATACTTAACTATCCCCTTGAGATTGGACATCGTAATCGAAATTCGATTTAGAGGGTTTACCTTATTAATCTAATAATATCTTTTATCAGTTGAGCTCCTTAGTAGTCCTGAGTTGCACTACATGAATACTGACAAATGCTTGCACTGGCTGGACGGGTCCACTCAAATCTGTATGGTTCTTTTCTCAAAAGACCATCTGAGACACTAATCTGCATGGTTCTCATTTCGTTTTACCATTACATGTTACTAAAAGTTACAAGAGACATCGGTCCAGAAATACCGACCTTACCTAGTTTAAATTGACAAAAAAAACTGGCCATGTAAAAACCTATTTGCCTAAATAAAAATAATTATCATTTTTCTTTCCAAGAATTTATTTCTGCTTTCTTCTTCTTAGCGTGTCGATGGCGAAACCAGTCAGATACCTTGCCTGGCCCAGTACTCGGCCACGGCAATGCCATCCACTGATGCTGTCATTAGGTCCTCGCAAGAACAAGCAACAGGGCACGTGGTGCAGGATGGAAGATGGGACATGATCTGTGGAGAGACGCCGCACAAACACTGAAGAATTCTATTAGCAAGCTACATCCTCCTTACACCTAAACACCACCATTCTCAGGCCCATATAATTAAGATACATAAATAGTGTTCGATTGGGCCCAATAAATTTGTAGCCTGTCCTATATTCGGGTAGACTAATCACCATCCTGGCCGATAATAGGGAGGTCGTTAAAACAAATACCCTTGTTTATTAGGCCCATTACCGTAAGTAATTGGATAAGAAAACTTGGACTGTTAGGGATTATGAATTTGTGGTCTTATTTTTGTACAAATTATCGAATGAAGCAGAAGCTATGTCTGCCAGTAGCTTCGCCCGCATGAGAGTAGAAAATAAATAGCCTGTGTTACTTTGTGAAGATGTACCTAGTTCTAATGGTGAAAGAATGTTTGAAATCGGTTAAATGGTTTTTGAGTTAAATCTTAATACTTAACAGAAAGCAATTTTTTCCAAGAGGAATCTATAGAGCCCTATAAATCTATAGAGGGATTTATAGTGTAATACCGTTACGTTTGTATTATTTTCGGCGGCGAACACTCGCTTTGACTCTTTGCTCGCACCTTGATATGTCAAGCGTGCGAGCGAGAAAGAGAAATGGAGCTAAACACTCAGTACAGCTCCAAACCTCTTTCTCGCTCACACTCTCATCTCTTTAACCGTCCAGATTAGGTCGTCAAATAGATCGTATTGAGAGCTCAGACAAGGAAGCGCCTCTGTTTCAAGTTGGGAGAGGGATGCCTCCTAAAAAAAGTGCATATATTAATCCGGACTTGTGGTACATACCAAAAGATGAAATGCCATCCAACGCTGCATTGAAACTTGGTGAGGACCGAAATCATACCGGATACATAGCACCGATCAAGGTTATGCTACCCAATAATATGAAAACAAGAGGAAACACATGACACTATTGATAGGAAAAAAACCGGGGATGTGTGAGTTGGACTCACGCCCTGAGAATTCCGTACAAACCCTATATATTAATTTCTTATATATAATTTAATTATATTTCAATTCGTGTCTAGAACAATTTTCTGAATCGCGAAATAGTACTTGGCTGGTGACGTAATTAAAATTTTATAGTTTACACTTTTTCTTTTAATTGTTCCATAGGACCCTGCTTATTGTCAAATTTTAGGATTTAAGATCAACAGGAAGTACCCAATAGGTTTCAATAGATTTTGTTGCGATCGGCAATATGCGCCATAAAGCGAGCATAAACCTTATCTTTCGATTCCGTTCACTTAGAAGATTTTTTTCACTACTACAAAAAGTAGCAATAATCAGGTCTGCTAGTCAAACTAGATCTGTACTTGATCATTGAGAGAATCAAATATTTGATATTATATTAGCATTATACCTCGACGCGTTCCTGAAGAAAAGGTTGTTAATGATCCTAGAAGAGTTCCGTTTTTACCGACTGAGTACAACCCTGAAAAAATACAAAAAAGAATCCAAATAAATTATTCAAAACGCTATACTGTAGTACCTTACCTCGCGAGTACATCAAAAATATCACCTCGCGTCACGCCTACGTATATCTCCATCTCGGAAATACCGAGCATACTTCCGTCATAGTAACACCTCAATACAGACTTTATATCTTCAACAAAAATGATCAAATATGCACCCTACGCTTTCCCTATCTATTTCCCCCGTACCAACATACCACACTACGACTTGAACCGAAAAAAAAATCCACTACATTGCTGGTTTTGTATGAGACAGTTAGTCCATCATTCATTTCCAACGTTCAATGGATTGTAAACTATGCGTTTAAGTCGTGTTAGTAACAAGCTATCGGTGAATAAAGTGACATGACATGATGTTATCGATAATATGTGCTTTCAAGCAAGCAACACGGGGGTGACAGAGACATTTTCAATGAAAAGCGTCAAGGACAATGCATTGTGGGACAGAGTATTGTTTATGGTGTCTGGACGTGCCATGAAAGGGCTACCTTGATGGGTGCTGTGATTGGTTCGCTTTGAGATCGACAGGCTTTTGATGACGTAGGTGCTTACAGTTTCGACTATGGTGTGAGTTAAGCAAAAACGATGATATGTTGACAGTGTTATGTGCTTTAAAAAACGTGGGTAACGGATGGCGGGTATGCAATATGCAACCCGAAAACTATTATAGTATTAGCTTTTACGAATGATGATGACACAGAAACTGTATTTTTTTGAGAAAAAAGACCTTCGGCGATGGTTTGAACATTCCACAGCTAGACAGTTATGTCTAGCAGTGGAATTTTCATAATCGGTTCAGCACTTAACATGACGTCTAAATTGCCGTGATTTCGTTGTGAGTGAAAGATAAAGCTATGCAGCCTATATAGATTATGGTCCGTCTCTGATGATTAAAATATCATATATTATTTATTTATTAGGGTATACTTCAAATCGTTGTAACGTTTTTAGTTTAGAAGAAACATAAAATTGAAAATTACCATAACTTAACAAATGACCTACTAAGAACACCAATGTCAACCATATACTCAAATACCAAAGTCCATACCCCACAAAAACTATTTCCACAACTACTACTACATATTTACTGAAAAAATAGTTGCAAAAACACAGTACAAATAAAACTTGACGTCCAAAAAAAATGTCCAAGAAATACGCGTATTACGGCATTACCCGGCTTTCCGGGTGTCGCATTTAAGCCGTAAACTCTACTTAAAACTTGCTACTGTGACTGGGGGAATACGGGGACTAACGGGGAAAATGGGGCCTAGAGGGGCATATAGGGAAGTCAGGGGACATCGTTTGGACCAGACCGTAGAACACGGAATGGTTGTTACGGCAGTGGCTTGAGCCAATGACAAGCTCTGTTCTGTCTCTTGTTTCAATATAAAAGAAAGTGTCTTTCTTCTACGCCGTTCTTTATTTTTTTAAATCAATGGCACGGCTGATGCAGTAATTTAGTAAACAAATTAATGATGACGTGTAAGAACAAGTCCTACACATAGTGGTCTGTGTGACTTGTGCATTAACAATACAGAAGTAGTTCGTAAAAAAAATATCTAATGGGGACTTCCGAGATATAAAGCACCCTCTGTGCTAAACCTAAAAGTTATCTACGCTTATGCCATATTTCATCCAAGTCCACCCAATTGTTTGAGCGTAAAATATAATAATAAATATTTTTTAATTGTTTTTTGTTTTAGAAGTTTTTGTAAAAACTATTCAAAAAAGTAATTAGTCTGTAAAGAAGAAAAATAAACGGAATAATAATAATTTTATTTCAATAAACTGTTCGCGAATGTTAAGTTATAGAACATGAAGTATTACACATACATACACACGCATACATACTAACTGTAGCCTTTATAAGTGTGACATATTTTTTATTATTTTCTATAAGCGCCTACATGCCAACAATTATAACATAATAATGTGCATTGACCATGAAATTTCATGTTTTGTCTTTACGACGGAAATCATCAAATAGATCATAGATGTATAGAATAGAATAGAAAGAAGATTAGAAAGGCTTTATTTCGATACAGACACAACACAACGATTATAAACACAAAGTAAACAAGAAAAAAAATAAAAAGTAGAACAATTACATAATGCGCCGAGCGTGCCCGCACCGAAAGGGTGACCACCTCAGCATTTGCTGGACGTCACACGCCCAGCGCTGGAGTAGGTGGAGGTAAAGTATGGAGGTGAAGGGGGATATCACACTTTTACTGACTAAAACCAACCTGTATTTCTTAAGTTGCCCTTAGCTTCCTAGGTCTATGGAAACTCTTTCGAGAGACGAGTTTCAGGTTACCATAGCGTACATCAAATCACTACTAGCTGTTAATTTCTGCGACTATACGGCAACACTCACGGCAACAGTTTGCTTCATTTATTTAGAAAATAAAGCGGCCTCTAACAGTGTCATTGCTCTGTGACGCAAACCCTTTTATGTCACACGTTTAGCTGCGTTTTAAGCCCAGTGTTTGTGGGACGTTGCTTACGCGTTATGCGGATGGGAAATAAAGTAAGGTTCAATTTGTCTGGTTTACTGAATCCGCCTTAGGTGGCGAGAACTATTTGTACCTAAGGCCATTTAAGGTGGGCTGCGGGAATGTTTGAAAGAGGTACCGTGGCCCTGGAATTCTGAGGACGAATGAAAGAACATAGCTGGAATTTGTTTGGTAGAGGCTCAAGCCTCAAGGCTCTCCTCCGTCTCACTTTATCCAGAACAGGAGAACTTATTGGTCTAGTGTAGTATGGAGTTTGAAGTTCCATCATGATCATCATCATTTCAGCAGGCAGATGTCCACTGTTGGACACAGGCTTCCCCAAGTGTCGCCATAACGACCGATCTTGTTCGTCTCGCATCCATCGGATTCCCAGGACACTCACCACAGCATTAGTCCACTTTGTGATAGATTTTTCAACTTTGAGTCTTTCCGTAAGCGGTTGCCACGCCAGAACCTTTCGTCCCTATTGACTAGTATTGACCATCGGTTCTGCGAGCAATATGCCCTTCCCACTGCCATTTTAGTTTAGCGATTCTACGGGCTATGTCATTTTGGTCCCTCCAAACTTCATACTACATTTAACCAGTTTAAGGTCAAAAAGTTATCACCAAGATGCTACCTAAAGTAAGCAACACTGAAATGAAAAACTCCAGTACACGTCTTATTTATGACGAAAAAGATGAGGATCATTCTTCTGAATACGCTCGCAAAAACAAAGGAATATAGGCATGTTGACGTCGGAAAGATACTCATGTCGAGTTTTTACGACCGCAGGTGCTTGCTGAGTTATTTTTGGAACTAGTCAAATATACAGACTGTTGGCAAATGGTATGATATTTTATTTATGTTTAAATCTCTGGAAGATAAAACTACAGGTGAAATTTTAAGAGATGAGGATGCTTATTTAAAAACTCTGTACTAGGAGTTACATCTGTGACGAGGGTGTCACATACATTTACAACATTCGTAAGACACTCAGACCCCAAATACTTTTCTATACTTAGGTCATACACATTTATTATGCGTACAGCTAAGGAGTGGAATTCCCTGCCGGGGCCTGTGTTTCCTGAAAGCTACAACTTAGGAGTCTTCAAGTCAAGAGTGAATAGGTTACTTCTAGGTAAGCGTGCTCCATCGTCGGCCACATCATCGCTCACCATCAGGTGAGATAGTGGTCAAACGCGCCTATGCATAATAAAAAAAAAAATAGTTTTTTTTTCAAACGGACTCTCAGCTAAGCTGATATTCGGCCAACTATGTGTCAGTCATATCGCCCGTAGTTTGAATGACTTATATTAAAATTAGCAAAAAAACCTGAATAATCTCTTCAGAATATTTACTTATTTTTGTTCATATTTTCATGAAGATGACGGCTGGACAGCAATTCTAGCTTATATTTACATCAGAGCGTGGAACCAAATATAGAAAAACGCTTATACGATACGACTATACACAAAAAGTACAGTTCATAGAAATCTCTATTCCTAGAGAGCACGTTTCGCTGAAAACTTGGTTGATAGAAAACAAAATTGGGAATTAAGCATGCATTAAAATTTCATGACAGTATTAAACATGCACCCTGTAAGAACACTGCAAATGTACATATTAAATTATTAAATAACATTTTATTTAATTATGCTAAACAGTTGTCAATAGCATCTTGTTTTAAACAAAATAATTATCAATTCCTTCATTCATTTTTCATCAGAAAGAAAACATCAGTACCTTCAGTGTAACAACCGATACTAAGTATACATAGATCACCACAACTTATAATATAATAGCGAAGGGGCAAACTGCACTACTTACCCTGCAATTAAATATCGCCTATAATCGCACCGCCCACTACTTCGACCTATGTAGATAGCAATTATCATAGTAGTAACAGTCAGTGTTGGCAACATAGTGGATTCTCCACTGAAACTGGTAGTTTCGACCCTGATATCGTGGGTATAGTGCTCAAACCCAATAAGTACGAAATTGATACTTGAAATATTCAATATTTAAGTTTTATGAACAAATTAACTACCTATGCTATTTAAATAATATCATTATAATAAGTATTTGTGGTAAAAGTGGATATGTTGAATTAGTGTGAAACTGTATTTTTGAGTTTCTGAGGTAAGTACACACATCAAAAGTGTCTAGGGATCAACATATATTTTTGCAATAACTTTTCTCCTGATTGATATTAATTAAAATTTTCTTTAAGGATTCATCACATAAAGTGTTTTCGTTTGTCACAGTAACGATAAACCAAGTCGCCTTTGCATTAATAAAGAAATTTGCCATTTTCCTAATAAAGGGATTTTTGACATTTGAACCACTAACATTAAAGTTCGAAAAAAAGACTGAAATAACAGTTTTCTTTAAAATTTTATTGGGTAACTTAAACAATTAATAATCCGTGTTTCTACCGCGAACACTAACAACACAAGAACATCGGTTTGGCATACTCAAAATGAGTTCATCCAAATCACGCTGTCGAATGGCCGCCCATGTTCGTTGCAACAACAAAAAAAAGGTCTTCTTGCGACTGGATACCCTCCATATTCGGCAGAGCTCTTCTCTGTAGCATATCCCATGCATGCTCAATCGGGTTCAAGTCTGGCGACTGAGCAGGCCAGGGCAGGACATTGATGTTAGCTTCGGCGAGAGTCTGTCTTACAATTCTTGCGGTGTGCGGTCGTGCATTATCATGCATTAACTGAAATAAGGGACCGATTTGCACTTGTAGAGGAACGATGACGTCTGATACAATCGTCTCAGCATAAATTTGAGCGTTGAGGTTGCTTCTGATCCAAATCAACTCAGTTCTTCCGCCGATCCAAATACCCGCCCATACCATGATGGTTCCACCACTATAAGGATGGACTTCCTGGCAGGATTTTAATCGCTGTTGGCGTCCAGGGGTTCTCCAGTGTCGTATACGTCTTGTATCCGGTCTCATACCAAAACGAGACTCATCAGAAAAGCACACGAAACGCCATTGTTCTTCTGCCCAATTTCTGTGTTCAAGAGCCCATTGATATCAAATCCTACGATTGTGCATTGCTATAGGTGGTACCCGTAGCGGTCTTCGGGAATGAAGGTTCACTTCATGCAAGCGGTTTCTGACTGTTTGGTAGCTAATTAAGTTCCCTGAAGAGTGATGAAGCCTCACGGCTAACATCATGGCGGTTATTGTTGGAGCTCTTCGAGTTAAGATTTGAATGTATCGGTCTTGTCTCCGTGTGGTGCAGCGATACCGTCCTCCATGGCGCTCAGCCACGGTACCAGTGCTTCGGTAACGTGTCCAAAGTCGACTGATAACACTCTGACTTGTATTCAGAGCTAAAGCCACAGTACGTTGCCGGGAACCAGCTTCTATCATTCCCACGGCTCTGAGCATTTCTTCCCTGCTTAAATGACGTCGCCGCTCCATAATAACGTTGGTTTTAATCAGTAGTAGGGAAACAGTAGCACTAATAATGTCTTCAATGCGTTGTATGTTTTTATAGGGAAAATATTGACAGCTGATTTTCATCTTTTACTCGAATTTGATTCACAGTTCCTGATTCAAATTATGAAATGCACCAAAAAGGATCCATATAAATTTATAAAATCATAAATTTATTACAAAGCCACATCTCAATCTCAAGAAATCCGCATAAAAATGCTTGATCCCTAGACACTTTTGATGTGTGTAGTTCATTTTATCGTAATAAAAATACAAGTTACAAAGGGTATCGACTTATTGGGTTTTAAATATAGAGAAATTAAACATAATTATTATTATTCTTTACCTATTTCGTCGAAATTTATATAAAAGTTGGCCACACTTCATAGGGGACGTAAGGCAAATATACACAAAAAAAATACTGGGTAAATGAACAAGTAATTCAAACGACAAAAATGTACAATAAATGTAAGCATGCTCTCGCAAATTGATTGAAAAACTGTTTCAAAATAAAATATTATATTTATTTAGTGGAAAATTTACTGATTATAAAGAGTATCGTCAGTGGTTTACTGGTAATTTTCAAAGTTTAATTTGGTAGAAAAATAGATTAACAGTGGGCAACACTGGTAACAACCTAAAGGTCGTACGAGCCACCTAACTCATATTTAATCAAGATTTATAACATTAAAACATGGGGAGTTATTGTTACCCTAAAATATACGGTCGGGGCGACCCCGTGGTTTCAGTGACCCCGACAGATGTTCACTTTGGGGTAAAACTTGTCGCATGCCAAATTGTAGGGTTAATTATTTTAATGTAAAATGGTAAACGGGCTTTATTTTATTTTATGCAGGATTTTCGTTAATCTTTTTTGGGTGCTTAAGCTGGGATAGGATGTCCTTCTAGTTGGATTTGTAAATTGATCTGAATAATTAAAATGTTGTCGTCAGTATCACTGTCTCTGCCTGGCATGTTGGTCTTTTCGTTGGGGATCTAACTGCTATACCAGAGATCGTGGGTTCGATTTCTGTCCAAGACAAATGTTTTATGATTAGCATGATGATTTGTTCTGAGCTGCGGAGTAATTTATCAGTACCATATAGTATTCATGTATTTAAACATACTCGTATGTATATAAGTAAGTTTATCAGTTCTCTAGTACTTGTACCAGAAGTTCTGTTTAATTTATGACTAGGTAGAGTTGTGTGAGAGTTGTGGAATATTATTATTACTGTCATCTATCATGTTTCAAAGTAAATGCGCCAATGTAGCCCATAAAATTAAAATAATCTTCAGTTTTGTGCATTTTGCTTGGGATTGTCCGGTTTTATGCACATGTAGGTATATGTAGGTACATATTTCCTTACGGAATTATTTGAATAATTAAAATCATCGAAACAACCGTCTCAGTTCGTCTAACCCTATTGAATGGCTATTTCATGAAATTTAAAAAGTGTTAAACCAGATAATACTTGGATTATACCACTTTTTAAATCTCACATCTTTCATCGTTATTTCTCCCATTCAATGTTGGAATTCTTGCTCTAAATATGTAGTTACAAGGTTCATCTACTTGCTATTTTGACCCTTCTCAATCAAATAATTTAGTAGCATTTCCCTGTTCACTTGTCTGTATACCTACTTACTATATTCACGCACTTATAATATATAGTCACAGAATCCCAAAATACGAGAATACTACTAAGTGTTGCGCACGAGCTAAGTTATTTTTTCTTCTTTTAGAAATATCGAATGCTGAAATAGGGCCTTTTTGGCATTGCACAATTGGATTTTTTTCTTTTCGTATTCTTTTTTTTACTTAGTTTATATGATAACAAAAAAAAATATTACCTATTAACTAATAGTTTAAAAAATTAAATAATGATGAGATGACGGATGAATCACAAATCAATCATTTTTCTTTTAATAAAATCGTGAAAGCATTTAGAAACATAATTTCACATACACAAGACACCCAGACCTGGAACAATTTGGAGTAGATCATACAAATATAATCTTTCGTGCGAGAATCGAATCCGCTACACGCAGCGCAGTAGCGTAGCCAGACACAATCACTCAACCACTACACCAACCGTTCCATCTTTATTTCTACTAGAGTTTATAAAGAAACATCATTTACACTACCTACTACAATCAATCTCTACCAAAACAAAGTCAAGACAAATTAGATACCCACCCACGAACCTTCACCACTTACAAAGCCTCGTTTTTCTTCGTCTAAAAACCCTTTTCTAAGAAAGGTAGAAGAAAGCTTATCTGAGATACTATCCAAAGATTTGCTTGAATTCTAAAACGTGTTCCTCTGTGGCCTTCACTTTTTAAGACGAAAAACAAAGGCGACCTGAAAACGCCTAAAACGATTTCCATCCGCGGTAGATTTATAGCAAATTGCTCTCATCCCACCTCTAGGCGCTGTTTTATTTCGAATGAAAGGGAATTTTTTTCCGTACAATATCAGTAGCGCCATATTCGGTACCATTTTACGGTGGCTTTAATATTTCCGAGATAATGGGGTTTATGATGTATTCCGTTTCGGTTAGGTAACCGGTAACCTGGTGATGGTCGCGGAAATCCGATTGATACGAAACGTACAGGACCGGTCGTTGATATTCTCACGCCCCAGCTGAAGATATGGGTGTAGAGAGTTACAGGACGATTTCTGACACTGTAAGCGAAGGTTTGCGCCCAGAAGAGACCCGAGTCCCTACCGTGAGCTCTTAAATTTGACGACCTAAACTAAAACAGTCTAAAGGATAGAGCTATCTAAGGTGTATAGCTCTATCCTACTTTTTCGCTCGCACGCCTGTCATTTTAATTCGTCATGGTAAGGCCCCAGGCCCGAGTCGACAGCACAAAAAGAATGTTGTAAAATTTTAAATAAATGTTTTTTTTTATTTTAATTTATTATCTTCAAAAATTCTACTTAATTAATAAAAATAACTTGCAAATAGGTCCAATTCAGTACAAATAACAAATAAAATGAACATAACATAACATGATAATATTCCCGCCATTTTATTACAAAGACCGCCGGTGGTGGAAATGATAATAATAAAAAAAGTTTATGAGACCCTCTTGAAGAATTTCCCTTAAATTTAGCCAATAAAACCTAGGGTGGTAGGTATTACATAAATCATCGTCCTTCGTAACAATAAATGAAAAAGTGGAATCGACTTGTTTGTACTATTGTAAACTATGAGCTGACAGTGATTTTACTTAGTTCATAGTATGAGAAAAAAGGATGTTAACGAGAACTCTTTCGAGTGTCTTTAAACTTAACTTCGTCTATAAAAACGACCCTAAAGTCGTCGTACAGGTCCTAGTTTTTGGTTTTAGTAAAACTCTTCAAATACATTGCCTGGCCCAGTATTCGGCCACGGCAATGCCGTCCACTGATGCTGTCATTAGGTCATGGCGTGAGCATGTAACAGGGCACGTGATGCAAGATGGAAGGAGGGACATGGTCTGCGGGGACACACCACACAAACACCGAAGATCTGAACCATCTGAGAACCCCCATCTGAGGAGATTTGGTGCATTAAAAAGATAAATGGAACTGGACAGGCTACATTTATGCCTTGGCCTTATGTGACAATAAAATTACGCAACCTTTTCGATACCGAATCTGACAAGGTATCGAACAGCAGGAGCCAGTGACTGGACTCCTACCTAAAGAATTAGCTGCAAGCAGCTAACGACAGAGTACAGTAATAAATGAAAGTGAGGCCTTTGTTCTGCAATGACCGTACCAGGGACCGTAGACTTAAGTACATATATGTTTTAATTTCAATACAATACTTCAACGCTTTCCCGAGATAAAGGGGTCTTACGACAGACGGACCACAAAGTAATCCTATTTATAAACGTTCCGTGTTTTTTTTTGAGGTCCGTAACTCTAAAAAATAGTAACTTATGGTAACGGAATAGTCAAGCATATGACTATGGTTATACAAGGTTTCCATAGGAACTAGCAATGATTTTAACACGTAAGTTCCAGCGCCTGGTAAAAAACAAACCGCAACCAGTTTGCGTTAAGAGCAGAATGTGGAACGATGTCAGGCGTTTTGGTCAGCGGTTATTTTCAAGGAAAATCAGTATTTGCTAAATCAATGTTGATCGACAAATACACAAGTTTAAGAGGAAAACTTTATGGAGGTATATGGAACAGAGTGTAAAGTCCCTTACGATTCCGTTGAAAAGGGAGGATCCTCCGACAATTCCAATGTTTTGTTGACCTGGTTAACTACCCTAAAAATGATTTCAGGCTGTTATATATGTTCAAATCACGCGGAGACCTCAAACAGCACAATGCAGGATTTTATAGTATAGTTCATATGAGGCGCTATAGATTTCGCTACAGTTTAAAGGAGACGCATGCACCTACCAACATATTGACTAACAGCCGAACTCAATAACCTATCTATCACATACGAAAAACATATGGAACAACACTAAATATGTATAATTTTTGTATTGTTTATTTTTTTTTTAAAGTCTCCAGTATGACAAAGCTTGAGATAGATAGGTTGTGGGGGGTCGGCCGTAAGTGCAAGAATGTGGGCTTGACAACAAGATTTAAGAACGAATCCATTTTATCTACATAAACTTTAACAACGTTTTTAAGGAAACCACAAGTTCATAACTTACGCCTCACCCAATACAAACGAGGTCAATGGGCTATGGCGCAGCTATGGGATAGGTAATTTGACATAAATCCATGGAGAGCCATCGGCACGCCTTCCTTCTTCAAATGTATTGGCCACTACTGGCAGCTCCACAAGATTTATCACCTTTTGGGTGACTAAATATTTGTGGAGGCGAGCTCTTGTTGACTTCGGCTTCGATTTGTTGGCACTTTCACTCTGGAGTGAGAAGATAGGAATGATAAAAATAACTCCCAAGTACGTGTAAGGTATCATCGAAGGACTGTAACAACTTGCCTGCCGCGGTCTTCCTGTCCGTTTATAATTGATTTATTTATTTAAACTTCATGTACAGTAGTCGAACAGAGGCGTACTTAGTGCAACAAGGCATTCTCTACCAGTCAAACTTTTGGTCCAATAAGACGACATGCATGTATTTAGGTATCTTCAGAGCTAGAGTGAATAGGCTCTTAATCAACTAGTGCGCCACACTATCAACGATTGCATCACTGCTTACTGTCGAATGAATCTCGGTCGAATTAAATAAATAAACTATATGTTGGGCTGCGAGATCGTTCAGAAGAATAAGTTACCGTGGACTATGAACGCAAAGAGCAACTGAAGGACACAGGTATGGTCTTAACCAGCAAAAGTCTGATACGCCTTGCTGTTTCGACCTGGAGCAAGAGACTCCATTGAATGATTTTCCGCCTCAGAAAAAAAGCCGATAGATTTATCTGGCGCCTGCTTTAGAGTTTATTACCCAAACTGGCTTTGCACCATGCACAATTCCAAACTCCACCATATTGAAACAGTCGCATTAAAACATTATTAACTAAGCTTAAAGTTTTCCCAGCTAATTTTCGTGGGTGGGTCATATTTTGCATAACTTTGGCCGGTGAACTTTTAGCTTGGGACCGCGGGGTAGTCTAGTATAATGGGGCTTGGCACCTGATGTTGTTCGTCGATTTTATACTAGTTTTACGCTAGAATAAAGTTGAGAACATTATTATGTGTGATGTTAAGTTAGGTGGGTACGTCTAGAAGCTACGGGATTGTTTGAAAGAGTTACCGTGGTTTTAGAACACAAGGAGTAATTGGAAAACGGTTTTGCGTGAAGCAATGTGCGCTGTCGACAACTCAGGCCAATCAGGTATTAGGTAGTTACTCAGATACCCGCGAAACGAGACACAATAGTAAAACAATAACAGCGCGGTCTCATAGGACCGGTTGGGGATTCAAACGATATAAAAAGTGTAAGAGCTGAAGAGTTGGTTGAACATGCTGGTCCCAGAAACTGTGGATTTACTATGAAAATTTATTTTAGTGTTTGAATTGTTTTTTTATTGTTTGCTTATTTTTCGAAAAAGGCGATAGACTTAATAACATCACGCTATGATCCACGGAAGCGGAAGCAGTAACTAAAGACGACGGTGAAACCGCGAGAGATAGCGATGCAGTGAAAGATTATACGTACGAGTAAATGCTCTATAGCTTTAACATAGTTATGTTTTTCTTTATAACAAGAATATTTATTACTCTCTCTTGGCTTCAACAGTAAAATTTCTCAATTTGTGATCCAATACAGCAATTCGAAAAAACCGTATGCGTCAAGATGTAGCTCTTGGACCTTCAGGTAAAGTACACCACAAAGAACGGTCCTGTGCGTCACGTCACGCATCCATCGCTTTCCCGCGACTTTCATCAGGTCGACAATTCACCATGTGGAAGACCTTTCGACGGTGCATCTTCTGAACTACGGTTGCTACTTCAGAACCACAGAACATATAAAGGAAGTTCTGTGTTCAGAACCTTTCCTACCTCCAGACCACGTATTGATCAAGTGTTGACGCTAGCGCCATCCGTATAAATGATAGGCTAATAAAAATGTCACAACAGAGAAGATTTACTGGATAATTATAACAAGTAGGCGTCACCAACGTTTTGCATGCTTGCATATAACTTAGTTGCTCAAACATGCAATCACAGTAGCATGTCTTAGAAAGACAGCGTTAGGCTCTCAACAGACGGGATGCATTTGAACTGCACGTCAGCTGCAATATTACAGTTTGGATGCAGTTTTTATGCAGCTGATATCGCATCGAAACCGTTAACCGTCTGGGTTTCTTTTTACCAACGGGTTGTAATTTTCAAAAAAAAACTTCCCATCAGTTGGTGCCTCATAGAGGTCAAGTCTTTTCTTTTAAAAACGTATACGGTTGGTACGTCTGTGGTGGTCGTTGACGTCTAACTAATGTCATTAATATAACCGTTATGACAAATGCCTCGACCTGACGCCTCAGTGCTGCCACCTGAACGTTATTTTATAATACCTTTATTGATTTTTTTGCGCATAACTACATACTTAGCGATTTATAAGCAGACTGCCCAAACGATTAGAACTTTCGATAGTTACGTCAATTACACAAATACTGCATCTGAACTGCAGTTTTGCAGCTGGCGTGCAGTTCTAATATAGCCCGTTTGTTCCAAACCTTACTTGCGTGCATATACCCATTTCCAAAACTACTCATGTCGTCTAGAAGCATCCTGTATTCGTGTTTCGCGTGTCCTGTCTCATATAGCGATGCGCAACACCGAGAGGTTTTATACGATTATTCAAACATCTCGATAGTTCTCGATTGTTGCAACTTTGACTCGAGTCCAACTCGGTCTGTTATTGCGACTGTCGCATGGCGCGTTCATTCGCGTTGTTTCTCGATGATTTAGATTTTTGAAAGAGAGTGATTGATTCGAACAATCGAAAACGGTCCGGACTAAGCGTATCGCTTTGTCGATTATACCTTATACCGCGTACATCAAAGGACTGGCACAATTTGCCTTCTGCGGTCCTCCCGTTCGGTTATAATTTGAGTGTCTTCAAGGCTACAGTGAATAGGCTTTTAATAAACTAGTGCGCCTCACCATCTAGGATTGCAACACTGCTTACCATCAGGTGGGATCGCGGTCAAGCACAAGTTTATAACAATTAAAAAAAAAACTAGCGGTCGATTCTGTTGACTCGAAACAATAAAAAAATATCTCGATTATTTTGTAGAAATGCGAGTCGATTTTTGACTCGATGGTTTATTTTATCGACTCCGATGCTTCCAATTGATCGAGATGCTTTAAAATGTCTCGGACTTACCCATCGCTAGTCTCATATCGTGTCATACTAACGTTTACTCTAAATGCTTGCACGCTTGTCGTACATTGTTGATACCACTTACATTTCTGGTCACACGAGTTAGAGCACGAATAACATGGTTCGTAGAATTGGTATTCTTGCTTAAGTGGACTGGGAAGGTAGTAATTATGTTTTGAACAATTACAACAACTTCTACTGGCTGAGTTTCACTAGACGATAGACAGACATATCATTGGATACTTGTCATTTTTTGCCAGATGTGTCTGTGGTTGATGACTAGGACTCAATCCGGGTTATTATCGGACTGCCGGACGGCAAGCTACCCAGTGCTCGCCGGAGCCATTAAGACCTCTTGATGAGCGACAGACTTCCAGGTTAGGATTTCCTTTTAGTAATATTTTAACTGCCTGGATCAATACAACAGATTTTCATAATATACTCGTAAGTAGTGTTTACGTGTATCACGTGTCCTCAAAATCCTTCATTTTTAACAAACATCCAGACACACAAACTTTAGCGTTCATAATATTAGTTGGAGATGCTAAAATTTCCGATGTTAAAATATTGCTTTTGTAACCTTAACATAAAATACATTTTCGCTTACATTATGTAAACTCTTACGAAAGTCACATTATTTTAGCGAGACTAAACAATCTTACTTAGTAATTGATCATATACATACATACATAATTTAGTATATCTTTTCTTGTTATTAAGATATCAAAATTAGGTTTTCAAACGTTTCAAACGTGGTTATGATGCGGGTGTAGGAAGGTTAAATTGGTGTTAAATTAATAAACGATCCAACCAGATCCAACAAATCGTTCAAATAACCATCACAAAAGTATTCGAAATCCTTTATAACAACAATATCTCATATAACTGAAGGTGTCAGCCTTCCAGCAGGTGTCTGCGGTTTGAGGTAAGCTCGACGCGAATTTCCTAAACTTATTGTTCTAGATTTACCATCAGTAACTCCCTTAAGGTCTTCTAAATAAGATATATTATCGGGTGTGCGAACTGCATGATAAATTTGTGGAGTGGCTATTGAAATTCTGCGATTTTCACATCCGCTATTCCCGTCTATATAAAGTTGGGTTTCGTATGGGAGTCGAGATAAGTGGTTTGCAAAATTATGACTATTACAACTTTTGTCTGTCGACTTGGGACAGCTGTAACGATTTCGTTTGTAGAGAGGATTCCGTGTTATGCGTATGTTGATTTCAATGCGATTTTTAACTGTTTCCTACTTACCTTTAGATAGTCTAGTTCACAAGTTATTAAGTATGATTACTGACATAAGTTAGTTTGTTTATAGCTATCGCAGAAGAGACTGTATTATGTAAACTGTTACCACAGTCTTTCACTACTGTTATTCATGTGTTAAGATGTGGATATTGGAGTGGGTTCCATGTTTGTGACGCTAGTTTTAAGGATTTTTTTGTCCCCAATAAAATAAAATAACACAAAACATAAAGTTTGAAACATAGCTTCCTTCGCCCTGCCCGCAATTTATCTTGAATCTTGAACGAGAGTCACAAATCTCGTAGATATTCTGAAGCGCATCATGAAGTAGATTTTGTGTCCAGTAATGAGAGAAAAATTCAAGATTCAATGCATTGTGGTTAAATCATCATCATCATCATCATCATGAGGTGGTTAAATATCGTCAGAAAATGACTTCAGATCGGGAAAGTTACGACACTCAATAATAATGACAAATACGACACGAGGAAGACAGTGTCTCCTGATAGTTAAGTAAATAAGGGTAGAACTGTTAACATATCCTGCTCGAACTGTCAACGATCAAACTCGTACCTATAAAGTACGCACAAATTAAGTGCTTTTAAGTATTGGAAATATTGGCTCTTTCGTTAATTGGCCTACATTGGAGGATTGATGTTTGCAGAAGTAGTACCTAGTAACGTCCGTAACATAAACCTCCAATTGATGGACATGACGAATGTTCTTTAGTAATTAGGATGGGGTCGAAAAGTTCTGGAGTGGCGACCACGTACCGGAAGACGCAGCGTTGGAAGGCCTCCCACAAAGTAGAACTATGACCTGGTGAGGGTCGCGGGAATCCAATGGATGTGAGTCGCACAGGCCCCCTACAAGGTGGATCGATGGCCTGGTTTAAATCGCGGGAATTCTATGGATGCGAGACGCACAGGACCGGTCGTTGTGGCGACACTTGGGGAGGCCTATGTCCAACCATTAACTTCTTTCAATATCAGTCGAAAGAAGTGTTTTCAAGTCGCGGTCTGTGTTTCATGATACTACAACCTAGGGGTCTTTGAGTCAACAGTAAATAGGTTGCTTCTAGGCAAGCGTGCTCCATCGTCGACCACATGATCGCTTACCATCAGGTGAGATGTGGTCAAGCGCGAGCCTATCTATAATAAAAAAAAAGTTAATGATGAATTAAGTAGGTACATTTTTGTTTCATTGTGATATATCCTTCTGCTTTAGGAGCGAGAGGGCATCAGACTTCCATGGGATACAAGCTCATGACAGACAGATGGACAACGGAGTCATAGCAATAGAGTCCCGTTTTTACTCTTTGGTACAAAACCTTAAAAATAAATAATATATTAAGAAAAGTCACGTAAAATAATATCACGAAGTCTCGTGTCCAGTAATGAATGCTTATAAGTTCATAAATACTAGGTACTAGTGATGTCTTTATCACTACCAATAATAACCATAGCGTACGTGACTCTAGAATATTGTTCACGGTTTATAAAGAATCTTGGCGAATTCATAGCTGAAATTTATTGGAGTGTCTTAAAGTGACTTATATACGAAGGCATTTCTATTATTTTTCTACGTTTTTTCAAAGTATCACATTAACTAGTTAAAGCCGGATAAAAAAGATATTTGAAATTAAAGTTATTTATATTTATTCTGCCAAATGACAGTAATTAATGACGGGCAAAAAGACTATTATCCCAAATAAAAAAAATTATAACTCAGTTTGACTTTGTCAATTGTTGATTGGTTTTACTCATGTCACAGACGCCTATCATTTATGCATATAAAGCAACTGACGCTGAAATTATGTCCGGTCTTTTCTTCTGGCAGTGCTTTAAGATCATATTTCAGAGAAGATGATGTGTTCATTCTGGATAGGGGTTTTAGGGATGGTATAAGTTTACTAGAGAACGCGATTTTAAAGTTTTTAGGCAAGAGTATTTTCATCGCTCTCTACCACACATGATGCAAACATGGAAATGGATGAACTTACCAATTTGGCAAATATGCTGGAAGCCTTAAACATGAATAGACGAACCTCATAATTTCGTAGCTAATGCTACGAGTTACGAGACAAGTTTATCACGATCAGCGGTAATCCGCTGATCGCGATAATGTTTTATGCTTCCCAACCCTGGAATATAGAGACTTGATTCTCTTCGCCCTAGGAACGTACCAAATAAGACAAGCTCGCTCATATTATGGCGAACATATACGTTTCCACGGTGGGTACAGAATCGAAGTTTCCAGTGAAAACATTGATTCCTCTGAATATAATCTTAATATATGCATAAAGCTTTAATAAATAAATAATTAGAGGAAAAATAAAGTCACTTCACGTATCCAGGAAGCAATATTATGTTTATATTGTTATAGAAAATGATATTCCTGGTAGGACAGGAATCAGCGAGTATTGTTGTAATTGTTTAGTTGGTCAGCGCACAGTAGGATGTTGTGCTCATGTCATAACGCTAGTCTGGTATTTGGGATGGGCCAGACATCAGCAAAATATTTCAGCACCTGCAGAATTTCTGGATGAAATAGTTATAAGAGAGGATTACGAAGAATAAATAATAATATAAAAAAACTTGTTTTATTGATTCTTATGAACATACTCAATATATTCCATACGCATTCAAGGATTTTGTGTTTGTTTTTATTTATCTGAAAAGTTAGCAAGTATTTATAAAATCCCGGAATTCTATTATAGTCCTATTGCTTCAATATCTACCAAAAACAATGCTGATGGTGACTGGCAGCCTCAGCCCTATTGTACACAGTCACGTAGTAGGTACGTAGTAAGTATACCTAAGTTAGCCTATCAATACCCGCGAAACGAGACACAATAGTAAGACAATAACAACGCGGTCCTATGAGACCGGTCGGGGATTCATGAATTAAGGCCAAAGAGTAAGTATTTACACCTTTTACAATGCATTGCATGCTAAAATAACTGGGTCAGGAAAATAATAATGTAATATTGCCCTTTTAACTTCCTCGAATTGAAATTACCGTAGACATAACCTACAAAACTTCATGACTGAATTTCTATTAATTCCGGCCTTTTCGAACAAAAATTCTTGCACCAGCTAATTCAGAAGTTGACGCCGAGTTTAATACGATATTTTTCATTTAAAGACGCTAGAATTTAATCTCAGCTAATTTAATGTATAGGCGGCTGCCATTGTTCTTTTATCTCTTAATTTTTATGGCTAAGTTTTCAACACGCCACATCTTTCTACCTAACTTGTGACCACAGAGTACCTACTGAGATGATTAAACGGCTGCCGCTAAAAACGGCATTGCCAAAACTTTCCGCAGGGTAGGGTCAACAGAGGCACCCCGAGGGGCCCTCCTAAGTCTGTCTGCGGGGTTTAAAGTAACCTAACACGAAGGGAATTTTAGGAAACCCTGTTTCGGGGTGAGCAATATCATGAAAATGCCCCCCAGCATGAGGTACCCACAATAGATGTGGGTACCTCGACTGACAACAGTTGGTCTCGGAATAAACCATACATATTTCTGTCGTCATGACAAAAACCTGGTTATTTGAGTAATTGTGTAATATAAGAAAATTACCTAATGACTTGGACCGACGACCTGGCGAGGGTCGCGGGAATCCGATGGATGCGAGACGCACAGGACCGGTTGCTGTGGTGACGCTTGGAGGAAGCCCATGTCCAGCAGTGGACGCCTTTCGGCTGAGATGATGATGACCTAATGACTTCTCCCGCACTAGGACGGTGCCGGAGATAGAGCAGGCTGTCCTTTGGGTTTAAGGGCTCCCAGTTATCTTGGTTTGACTGTAATAGTAATGGTGTGTCTAACTAGTACCAACATGGTGATTCCGTGTTCTACGTGGTAACCATGACACGCTTTCAAATTCGTCGACTGCGTTACGGTTTAAAAGAAAGAGCTATTACTAGGATTGAAGGCCGCTGTAGTAATACTATGATCTATGGTGAACACGCATTGCTTTTGAGCACCTTGTGTCTAAACTATTGTAATATAGAGGAAAGCGGGAGAGCGTGTCAGCCTTGTACTGACTAAAAGCATACCTATATTCCTTCTTGAGAGGAGCTCGCGGCTCGATAATAACAGCCGCACAGATCGATCTTCAAGGTTAAGCAATGCTTGCCAAGGTTAGTCTGTGGATGGGTGACTTTCTTAACATAACGAGTCCCGGCTGTCATTTGTAGATCTTTGGCAGTCGTTACGGTTAGTCAGAAGCCAGTTTTGACTCCAGTCTTGCCATGAAGTACCGTGTTACCCCAGTTAATGGGTTGTGGAGGTCTGGTAGGCAGCCGCTCCTCGTAAAATACTGGTATTCAGCTAAATCCGGCTTGACTGGAAGCCGACCCCAATGTAGTAGGGAAAAGGCTAAGCAGATGATGATGATGGCTATGTTCCTTCTTTGCCTAGCGTTCCAGGACCCAGTGGTAGGCGGTAGAGGTAGGAGGGTAAAAAATAACGTACTCTCAGATCTAATGATTATACACTAAACACTTCATAAAAATCGGTCGATGTGTTACTGTTACGGAAAAGTTCGATAACAAAGACGACGACGAGACGACGAAATTTTTATAATTATATTAGCTAAGTTAGAACAGGCGAAAGAACAAATTAGTAGGTATTCATTTAACGACACGGTTTCATTCATCCAAATATCATTTAGCCAAACGCTCAACTATGCCAGTTGAGTCTTTGGCTGTTATGCTACATGAGGCGGGTTCGGTTCCCTTGGGAAGCAATATTTATATGGGCAAGAGGTCACGTCTCATCTAGAAGAAAGAAAATGTTGCTGAAATAAAAAACTAATGGTGTTACGTATCAATTTCTTTTTGAAGTATATAAGACCTTGCAAATAAGATTTTGAACCAAATAAGGGTAAAAACGGTATTTTGTTATTAAATAAATTCATTAAAAAAAGTTACGCGTAAAAGTGTTTTAAAAACATAATTATGCCTCACGTCTCAGACCTTCATTTTGGAAGCAATTAGTAAATGACACCTTACTAAAATCATCTCAACCACCTTTTGGATATTTGGATCCAAACAATATTACAAACAAACGGTTTTCAGGTTCAGCTTTTTATATAGAAACCGCACAAGCAAATAAAAAAATATACTTAACACGGAGTTTGATTATCCACAAAATTTTCCTCAACCTTGTCTGAACGCGTGTAGCAACAAGGTTTCCACTACACGTGCCCTCAACGTATAGATATTTAAATAAGCAATAATATCGTAGGGCCTCAGCAGGGTCGAAGCCTACTGAGCCTTTATTTTCACACACTAAACAAACACACTATCGTACACATACTCGTATTTATCAAACTAAACAAATTTCGATAATAATTGAAACCCGATAGGCGTACTCCAAATAATATATACCATTAATAAAGGTTTATATTATTTGGAGTACGCATCACCGCGATATATTTATTATTTACTAGCGACCCGCCCGGCTTCGCATGGTGCAAACTTATCAGTGTTACTCTACTATATTATGCATGTTTTATACATATAAACCTTCTTCTTAAATCAATCTATCTATTATAAAAACTGCATCAAAATCCGTAGCGTAGTTTTAAAGATTTAAGCATAGATAGGGATATAGGGACAGAGAAAGCAACTTTGTTTTATACTCTGTAGTGATAGCGATTACACTCCTAATCAGTTTTACATCCGTTGCGTCACAGCCACAGGTTCAGTCAAAAACCAGCGTCAGGCACTAGTTGCCTGGGTCTCATGCTGAACTGGACCTATTTTGGTGAAGTAATGAGGCATACAACTATGTATTTGTTTTTTTTTTGTTTCTATTTTATTTTTTGTTTCGTGTCAGTTTAATTGAAATACCTACTTAATTTTTTGTCTTGTGCTGTACCAAATAAATTCTTTTTCTATCTTTGTTCATTACTGAGGCAATTGATTATGTGAAAGTGAATCCCGTAGTCTTGGAACGAAGGCAAAGAAAAAACAGAAGTGGGTTTGTCAGTAAAAGTCTGATACGCTCTCTCGCTCTACTCAAAGCGGGAGAACTCATTGGATGATTTCCCAAAGAAAGACAAAGTCAAAACTATATATTACAAATAAAACATTTACTGGCACTTTTGAATAGCCAAAAGGAGACGGAAAACGGTAGGCCCAAAAGTAGGAAGTTGAGATATGATCCAAAAAATTAGTCATATTTTTTTACCTAAGAATATGAAAAATCACTTCAATTCACATTCTAGAAGCAAAGAAAAATATGAGAAAGATCGTTTTCGTGAGATTATCGATTCAGTAATCGATTACACAGTTACGAAAATAAAACTTTTGCAGTAAAAAATTAACTCAAAGTGATTAAATGTATATACTTATATGCAATATAGTCTTCGATCAACTATGTACACATTAATAAATCAAATATCAATTAATTACTGAAAAACCAATATTAATGATTATCGATTCAAATCTCTCTTATTTTTCTTCTTATTTTTAGTCTATGTCACTGACAGTTGCCGACTGATCTTGTTTGCTCACTCATTTCGTGTTTTCCGATGCGTTTTGAGTGCTTTCCCAATTAATCATCATTTTTCACGACCACTGCTTTGAATTTTACGGATTCTGACCCTGCCTAACTTGTACGACCCTTGCTTTCACCTTGGACACCGAAGATTGCTCACACTTTGGACTTGGAATTGTTATTTTGGATTTTAATTACTCAGATACCCGCGAAACGAGACACAATAGTAAAACAATAACAGCGCGGTCTCATAGGACCGGTTGGGGATTCAAACGTTAATGCCGGCTTGTGGATTGGATATTATTGAAACTATGGATCGCTGTGTGAATTGTGGGATATCCACTGGTCACTGCAATACACTGGGCCGACGACCCTTACACGATAAAACCATTCTGTCAGTGAATCGGCAATGGCTTGCACCTCAGTCTGTAAGTAAATATAACCGCATCTAACCAGCTACCATCCTGGCAGGTTTAAAATACATGTAGTTAGAAGGCCTATAGAGATTGTTTACAGATATGGCAAAGAATTATTTATTTATCAAACAATGTTATAATACCCTCATACACAATAGTTAATTAGGTAGTGTTTATATAGCTGAACATTGATAAAAATGTTCCGTATCATATAGTACCACCTGCACAATTTCTAGACGACATTTTAATTATAACTGAAGACGAATAAAACACATGATTTGTTTTTTTTTTTTATTTTAGACTTCCTTTCCCTATTTCCTTACATCTTTCCTACCTAACGCTTGAAGTCGTTGACGTTTATTTATATATTATGATTTTTCAAACATTTTCTAGAAAATATAATATTAGAGCAAAACAACATATTTTGCACTTCAGGAATCAGCTGTTAGTTAAAGATTGTCACATAACTTCACTCTTACGTAGTTACTCAGATACCCGCGAAACGAGACACAATATTAAAACAATAACAGCGCGGTCTCATAGAACCGGTTGGGGATTCAAACGTTAATCTCTTATATCTCTGTTCTCAGATTGACAAAATCCGTAGAATTGTCAGTGAAAGGTTGATAATATATAAGCTAATAATTGACACCACTTTCATCTTCTTACACCAAGGCCCACGATTGTATGTAATCGTTTCAGTCTCCTTTCGGTCACACAAACAAAAAGTAAAGCTAAATAAAAAAGCAATAAGAAATGGAAGATAAAAGTCATGAATAGAAGAAACATCAATTAATTACGAATAATTGTAGCGATTTACGATTCTAAGATAAAATCGTTGTGTTGTATCGCTAATTGCTCATCACTGACACGCATTTACATTGTTGTTTAAACGGAAATTAATTGGCATGTTAGATATTTGATTATGTGCTACTTTTGTGTGATGGAAATTCCGCACTTACTACACGTTCCAAATGAGAATAGGATCGCCGGCCATATTGTGACGTCTCGTCTTACTGTCAAATCGAAGAAATTGAGTAGGGTGAGCAAAACAAAAAATTTGTTCAATCTAATTTATTTACGAATCATGAACGAAAAAAACTTTGATGAAAATGCAGTTCTTCAATTTTGTTGATATCTGCGTCACTGTGTGAAGCGTCTGAGTAGTGGCGTCATCACCGTGATCGGTATTCGGTTCTGCTGCTTTCCCGTATAAAATAAAGCATGGATTAATATGTGTATTGCACTAACTGTTATTTTAAATAAAAATAAGCATTATTACCTGTATCTGACAGAATTCAATCTGAATCGAGTTCTTCAATGCCGCTCATTTCGCCATAACTGTCTGATGAACTCTAGTATAATTTATGAAATAGTAGTTTTAAATAACTTTTTTATCTATTTCTTAATATGACTTAACTAAGACTCAGTTAAACAAAAACAAAACCATTGAAACGCAAATAAGATTTTTTTGCAAACCGTACTTTTCAATCAAAATTTGACAGGTCGAGTTTATTGACTTTCCTATTCTCATTTGGAACGCATAGTACACTGAGTGAAATATAGTTGTAGATAACTAGCATCTTAAGATGTTACTAACGTGGTTGGTAGATCTACGCCCGTTTTTAATAACCTACCGCAATTCATAGATAGATAGTAGATAGAACAGTAAGATTCTATCTATCCATCCACAACTTTGGTAGGAAATGCTATCCGTCGGTAGGTTATAGGAAAGCAAGTAAACGCAAAGCGTACATTCGTTTATCTTTAGTAGCTGCAACTGTAGATAGACAGCTTATTGAAAACGGGCGTTAATCATCATATTCATGTCCTTGTCCCAGGTGAGGTCGGCGCAACACGCTTTTTTCTTCAATTCATCCTGAATTAACCTTACCATAACGTGCTAAAACGTCAGTCGTGTAAGTGAGAAAGAGGAATGAAGCTATATATAGGGATTGCAATTGCTGGATCCAGCATACAGCAATCCAGCTGGATCCAGCGCCTTTTTAAATATGCTGGATCCAGCATACAGTGCTGGATCCAGCGATGCGGATCCGCAAACGTATCAATTTCTATTGTTTAATTTCGAATTACGTCTGTAATGGTCATATATGTGATGACAACTGTGTAATGGCAACTGCCTGATAAATGATTTCGGGCTGTTGTATTTATTCAAATCGCGCGAAGAACTTTGCTTGCACGATGCAGGATTCTGTGACGTCAGATGTCGCTAATAAGGGTATACCTATGTTATTTAATTTTAAGTTGTTTCTTTTGATCTCAAATGGTTACGAAACCAAAGCAAATTAGTGAAAGGTTTCATAGATTATCGTAAAAAGTTATTATACAAATTGCTTAATAAAAAAAGTCTTAAAATATCGTCTTTTTATATACGTTTCACATTTTGCTGGATCCGCGCTGGATCCAGCTGGATTCAGGTCAATCCAGCAAGAATCCAGCTGGATTGAAAACGCCGCTGGATTGCAATCTCTAGCTATATAGCTCTATCACTTCAAATTTCCGTTTAATGAATCACTTGAAGAGGTCGTCATAGGGCCTTTGTCCTGTTTACTGTCATGTTATCACAGACTCTCTTTTCTGTATGAAGAAAATATTAGTCACGGCTAACCGCGTCGTTACAGCAGCTAACACACATTTGACAGTTGATTACATTAATTTTGCGATAATTTTCGAATAATATTAACATAGAGCTAGAACTGGGTCTAGGTCTACGTTTTTAGCAAGTGTTACCCTTCTAATTTGGAAAAGTACCTATGTTACGCCATTTAATTCATTTTTACTTTTCATACCTCTAAATTGAAAAAACGTGTTACGCCGACCCCAATAATATGGGATAAGGGCAGAAAGAAGAAGATACCTCTAAATGTATCTTATTAAAAGGTTATTTGTATTTAGTAGCAGTATTTCAGTCAAATTTATTACTGCTGAAACTTATCACCTTTGAGCCACATTAAAAGAAAAACATAAGTTACCGTTATTTCATTTGGGGCCATGGATCGGGTTCCAAAAGGAAACACATGATCCCAGATCGAAGGCAACGAAGGAAAGGGGTGGAGTTATCAGTAAAAGTCTGACACGCACGCCCAAGAGTGAGAAAAGTCATTCTGATGATTTAAAAAAAACCGTTATTTTATGTTTTAGACACAACAAAACGGAACGTTTAACGACAACACAACTCCCAATTACACTCCATTTCACACACAAAGCAACACAAAAAACTCTTCACTCAAAACAAAAACACACACATACACAACGCTCTTAACTCCACAGTAATTTCCAAGAAAATCCTACTATTATCCCCCACAAGCCCGCCAATCATTGCTCCTAGAGCATTCAAAGATAAGACTGAAGCCATTCCCCGCAGATTATTCGAATTATTCGTACAACGCGGGGTTAAAATCCTCCGGTCGGACAATTATGCGAAATTAGACTGAATTAATTCAAACGTATCGCGTGTGTATTTTACGTGGCCTTATTTGCATTTCAAGTGTTAATCCCGACGCGTGATAGCAAACACTGGCGGCCGTGATTAAAGGCAACGGTGGACTTTTTTGAAGAAAATTTTTGAAGAGGCTTTTTTTGGCTTTAAAGTTCGTTTTGTTCATAATTAGAGTTTGGTATAACAAGTATAAAGGCCTACAATTAATTTTGGAAACGTGTCTTTGTCACCTTACGTTGTTTTTTGATTTATAAACTTTTTTGAACTCTTCTTCTTTTAATCTACCCACGCCAGGAATCCGGTATCGTGGGTGGTGCACAAACATTTAACCTATCACATACCCGCAAAATGAGACACAATAGTAAAACAATAACGGCGCGGTCTCATAGGACCGGTCGGGGATTCATGAATTAAACTCGCTTAGACAAAACACCTGTAAGCACTGAGCCTCATGAACTTGCTATGTCCGATGAGGACCTGCATCTCGCCAAAGGTGAGGACGCCAGCATGACGCCTCTTAAGCCACACCTAAAGGAGAGGACTTATCGTCGCCATTGTGGCGTACCCAGAAGGAATATAGATGGGTTTTAGTCAGTAAACAGACCTTGCCTCCTTCTATCCGGAGTGAGACGAACTAATTGAATTCGATTTCCCACCTAAAATAGAATAGAAATATACGAGTATTAAAAGCTAGTTAAATTTCTCACTGAAAAGGAATAATGATCGTCATTATTCTAATCATCATTGTCACCTATTGGACATAAAGTTTCTAAGCGTCGTCACAACAGACAGTTTGGTGCGTCTCGCATCCATCGCATTCCCGCGACTCTCACTAAGTCATGGGTCCATCTTTTGGGAAGCCTTCCAACGCCGCAGCGTACCACCAGAGACCACGCACCGAAAGACGTATCTTTCATGGCGTGGTCACTACTGGTCACCCCTCCAGAACCTTACGGCCCCATCGACCAACTATTCTACTAAAAAAATTATAAGATAAGACAAATTTGTATTGACCGGTCGTTGTGGTGACGCTTGGGGGAGGCCTATGTTCAGCTGTGGAATCTTTCGGCTGTAATGATGATTACGGTGAAGATATTTTTTTGGCATCTGTGCTAGGTAAAATCATCTGTGTTACCTATTTTTTTTTAATTCAATAACACGTAGGATTATCTCATTTAGAATTCCGTCGGACATTGTAGAAATGAACTAACCGCGCTTTAGCTGCAGTGTGAATCAGTCTAGGGAAATGTATTTGTTGGAATTAAATGCTGGTAACGCGCCGTGTACGGGACACGAAGATTTGAATAGGAATTTTGGACCGCAATGGTCGGTTTTAGGCTAAGAACTCACGGAGCGATTTTCGCCCGCGGCCGCCGCGGTTGCGGGCCCGCAGCTTCTGTAGAATGCAGATACATATGTAAAAAATTAAAGCACAACTCACGACGCGTTTTACGCCCGCGGTGTACGCGGTTGTATGCGGCTCCCGCTGTACCGGCGGGCAACTAGTAGAATCGCGCGGACCGCGGTTACCCGCAGCCTCGGCGGGTGGCGCCCGCGCGCTCTGCGTTCGGTTGGCGGGCGACCGCGGGGGCCGGCGGGTGGCGGGAGGTACAGAAATCCAACACTATTTTGCAACCGCCCGTCTTGCGGTCACCGCCCGCCACGTCTGCGGGCGATGATCGCAACCGCGGCGGCTGCGTAACCACGCAAATAACCGTTCTCGTGAGTTTTGAAATAAAACCGCAGTTCCACGACCGCGGCGGTCGCGGGAAAAAATCGCTCCGTGAGTTCTTAGCCTTAGGTGGCATTTGTACTATGAAATGGGTTATTAGTGTGGTATGAAAAAGCTTAAGAATTGGTTTGACTCAGTTGCCCGTCTAGGGAGATTATTGTTGAGCTGCGGGAATATTTGAAGGACTTACCGCAGCCTTGGAATGCAATAGAAATCTGAAGGAACACAGGTGGGTTTTAGTCAATAAAAGTCTAATACTCTCTCTTCTCCACCCAGAGTGGTAGAATTTGCGAGTATTTGATGATTTCTCACATCAAATAAATAAAAAGAGACTTTTTTGTTAATATTCTTCAAAAACTAATTTCTTCGCAAAGTAACCCCACAATTATTACTATATCGTCATTGAGTTCAGAATCATGATTCAATAACAATCTCATTTAGAATTCCGTCGGACATTGTAGAAATGAACTAACCGCGCTTTAGCTGCAGTGCCAGTGTGAATCAGTCTAGGGAAATGTATTTGTTGGAATTAAATGCTGGTAACACGCCGTATACGGGACAGGAAGATTTGAATAGGAATTTTGGACCACAATGGTCGGTTTTAGGTGGCGTTTGTATTATGAGAGGGGTAATTAGTCTATTATGAAAAACCTTAACAATTGGTAGGTACCATACCTGTGTCTTTCTTTGCCCGTCTAGGGTTCTTTTTGTTGAGCTGCGGGAATATTTGAAGGTGTTACCGCGGCGTAACACAAAGGGCAACTAGAGGAACACAGGTGGGCTTTAGTCAATAATAGTCTAACCCGCTGTTTACTCCATACAGAGTGGTAGAACTCATTTGATCATTTCTCACCCCAAATAAACAAAAATAGACTTTTTAATTAATATTCTTCAAAAACTAATTTCCTAATAACCTCACAATTACTCCTGCTTGCATCGGGATTGAGTACTATACAGAATCATGTAAATTGACATACACTAGATATTTCGGAATACATCTGTAGGCAATACAAACTTTTAAACGGGAACTACATTAGGGTCCGTGCACACAGACCAGCTCGGAGAGGAGAGCAGATTTTCATCTCATTGAATACAGAGTTTATAGTAAAGTAATATTTGTAGTAAAGTTTATTTTTGCATGTGCGCTTGCAAAAATAAACCTTAGTAAAAATACTCAAAATTATGTTTTCAACTCTGCTCTGATTAAAATCTGCTCTCCTCTCCGAGTCGGTCTGTGTGTACGGACCCTTAGACCGCCGCACACGTGGGTGACGTCTGAGTTGTACGTAGCGTCGCGTCGCAGGCGTAAGTCTAAAGTAGCTTTAAAGTCTAGCTTCATATTGAATGCAGACGCGCCCAGATCGGTGTACGTGACCCATGTGGGCCCAATGTAGTTCTACCTTTAGTCCGTGCGGGATCAAACCCTTAACACGCAGAAGCCAATTGCGCAACCACTGCACCAACTCATGTCAATGAATGAATCTGTCTAGCCTTTTCCCAACTATATTGGGTTTGGCTTCCAGTCCAGCCAGATTTAGCTGCAAACCAGTATTTTACGAGGAGCGGCTGCCTACCAGACCTCCACAACCTATTAACTGGGGTAACACGGTACTTCATGGAAAGACTGGAGTTAGATTTACTGGCTTCTGACTAGCCGTAATGATTGCCAAAGATCTACAAATGACAGCCGGGACCTACCTACAACGTAACGTACTTTCCGAGGCACGAATCAAAACTCGGTATGTTAAGATGGTCACCCATCCCTGTGAATCTGGTGTACTCTGTTAGTTACCAACTGTTACCAACCTTGGCAAGCGTTGCTTAATCTTGAAGATCGACCCGTGCGGCTGTTATTATTTAGCCACGAGCTCCTCAATAAATGAATACGACATATACCTGTTAGAATCGGAGAAAGTACGTATTTCTATAAATAGAAAGATTACAACTAAATAATGGCGGATTATATACGAGTAACTAAATAAGTCATAATCAATGAGCGTCGGTTTCACTGAGGATCATTTTCAATAGTATACGTCACACCTATACGAGTATTGCGTGTATTGTTCGATAGTAGCAATCAAATTGAATGGGTTTGAAATGAGTAGCGGTTTAGTGGCTTCTAAACGAGTAATATCTCTCTGCGATGTATTTTTCTGCTATGGCGGTCATCAGTTGCAATAAGATATGTTTGTGGTGGGACCTGAAATTGGTTGCCAATAGTGCAAGCTACATATTATGACAGGAGGCGGACCATGGCAATAGCCGGGATTAACGCTAGGTGGAAGAAGAGTGCTGGCTACATAATAATATGCTATTGGTATATTGCAAAAAAATATTGCTCGTTTCGTAATCCGTTTTTGAAAAATATTTATTTTGTCATAAGCAACGAAACCACTGGCAAAACTAGTAATTTAAAACCAAACAATATTAATCAAATGAATTTACGAGTATAACCCGCCAAAACTTTAAACCAACACAATAATTTACACACAATTTATCAGCGACACTTTAAAATGTCTAAATTAAAAATCTAAACACTAATTTAGTTAATGAGGTCGTACAAATGTCAATTTATTAGTAGCCAGCTGTGGAGGGTAAGATTAAACTCATAAAAGTGAAGTTATGACTAAACCAACTGCAAAACCGCTGTAATAAAAAAGACATGAACTGACGACTAGGGCTATGAAAATTACATAAGTAAAGAATGGGATTTAAAGCCTAAAAATATTCTTGATAACTAATAATACATAATATATGTATTCATTCATTTATTCATTTCATAAACAATTTTACATTGTATCGAAATCAGCACAACACTACAAAGCAAAATTAATCAGAAAATATTATAAGAAATTGACAGGACACATAATTATTTTGTTCACAGAGTCGGTATATACCTACCTACATATCCACGCAGTACGCACAACCTACTGAATTCACTCTGCATATAAAATTTCGACATCTCGCGCCGGCCCTGGTTCAGGCCATGGTCCGGGGCGAGAACGAATGTGATGCGGTCAACTCCATCGGCGAAGCAGTAATGCTAGCGAAAATGGCGTCCGAACCGAGCCTTAGTCTTCAAAGGCGCGTAGCGCCACCCGCACTTCAAACAGAAGTCAGCAAAACTATAGGGGCCCAGCAGAGAATGAGAATTAAAGCAAAGATGGAACAGGAGTGGGTTTTAGTCAGTAGAAGTCTTCTCCCGCTTCGCCCAAGAGCGGAAAAAGTCATTTTGATGATTTTCCAATTTAAAAAAGAGCCACGAAAGAAATTCCTAGAACACAAAGGGCAACTAAAAGTCACAGATAAGGTTTTAGTCAGTAAAAATCTGACACGCACTCCCACTCCACTCTTAAGCGAGTAAAGTCATTTGGGAAATCAACAAATGACTTTTCTCGCTCTAGAAACCCAGTTACACCAATCGATTCAAACTTTTCTAAAAACAATCAAAGCACGGGATAGGGGATCGGGACTTTTGCCACTTTGCAAACTTTTCCCGTAAATTGTGGGGCTTAATAAAAAACTGTGTTTTTCGATTAGTCTTGCCATCAATTGGGGCTGAAGTAAAGTAGATACGGTTGGCGTAGTTGTTGAGCTATTGGTTGCCGTGTTGTGCGTCGTGGGTTCGATTCTCGCACAGAACCAACATTTTTATAGGCTACTGGTATTCGTTTTGGTGTCTTGTATGTGAGTTTACATGTTTGTAAACGCATCGATACAGGAACACGCGTGAGGGAACGTACACCCTCACGCTCCAGCCGTCACGATAGGAGATGCTTTGGCCGTCAGGAGTCGCAGGACGAATACCAGTTACCGTAGGCGTGTCGTTTTTCGGACGACGAGCAATGGATAGCTCGTAGTTTAGCAGACCGGTAACTGTCCAGACTGAGTCCAAGTCTTCAAAGATTCGTAGCGTTTAACATGCGTCCCAAAGAGATGCTAGCAAAATCGCAAGGGCCCAGTAAGGCCACTGGGAATACCTGAAAAGGAAATCCGTGATCCTAGAGCGTAATGGGCAACTGAAGTAAAAGTCTGGGTCTCCCGGTCCATCCTAGAGCAGGAGAAGTCATTGATTGAATTGACCTGCAAGTAAAAAAATACTAATCCTATGTCACTTTATTTTATTAAAACACTACCTAAGTTTAATTCATGAATCCCCGACCGATCCCATAGGACCGCGCTGTTATTGTCTTACTATTGTGTCTCGTTTCGCGGGTATTGATAGGTTAATAATATCTATTGTAGATTTGTTTAAACAGTAAATTAAAAATACATGTACTCATGTAGTAAGAAATGACACATCCCTTACAATCATTTCAGTATACAGCAGTACCAACCATATGAGGGCGTAACAAAAATAAAGGGACATAAAGTTTCTCCTTTAGGTAATTTTGCTCTTTTTGCATAATTTAAAAATAGCGTTAAAATATTTAACAAATTTCTAAAAATAGGTAAAGAAAAACCTCAAGTTATTCATAGTTGAGTCTTATAAACAACAAAATATGTGGCTAAATTTTTAAGTTTTTGCTCACAAGGCATAAAATTCGTAGCGTATTTTGGCCAGTATTTTGTGGGAATACCCCAGGGCTTGTATTTTAATTTTCTGCCTTTTTGAAGCGGTTGCAACGGGATACTGGTTAGCCACGATAAAAAAAAAGTTAGAGAAAATAAAAGAGTAAAGAGTAACACGTGCAGGGTGAAAACGGAATGTATGGTGTGAAACTACGCCAATAGAAATGTGGTTGACAATTACGCCGAGTTTCCTCTCTAGAAATCATTTTTATTGTGGAATTGTGAGTTGTGGTTTATGATCTGTTAAACTCCACACATATTTTATAATGGTTATATTTTAAAATAATAAATTAATCAGCAATAATAAAATGTTTGAAAAAGTCTACTTTATTTTTATTTAAAGTAATATTGACTGGCCTGGTTGGTCTAGTGGTTTGTGACCAATTGACCATAACTGCTATAACTGAAGTTGTAGATTTGATTCTCACCAAAGACATTTTTTTTATGATGAGCATTTATTCTGTATGTGTATTTAGAAACATATAAGTATGTTTAGCAGTTATCTAGCACTCATACCATTGTGGTAGGAGTGCATAATCCTGCTTAATTTGGAACTCAATGCCGCTGTGTGAAATTTGTGGAATATTATTATTGTAATAATTAATCTAAAAGTCATCAAATCGTAATTTAGTTTAAGCTTTCAGATACCTAAACAGAAAAAAGATACGGTTTGGAACTCCACGATAACAGAAGAAAATGGCATTCAAAAAATACATATAACGTTGGAACAAAAACGATTTCCGGAAATCTACGATTTTTTTAATCTGTTCCCCGCGGCGTCGAACCGTAATCCTAGCGGACAGCAAAAACACAATATTATGCAAGTATTTAAAATTGCCAGACAGACTTTATCAGGCAAAGGGAATTAACTCCATTCTGCCAGTTCAAAAAAAAAGAAACATTTTTTTGTTTTATTCTTTAGTACGGTTGCCAGTGGGCAGTGAAATTTTAATTAGGAAAGTTATTACGTTATTTTCTTTTTTTCTCCGTCCTTTGCTCTTGTTTTCCTCAACTCTAAACTTGGACCTTATTTTTCACTTATTAAAGTTCAATTTCGAGTGTGAAAAAAGTATAGTCCCACTATAAAATTTTATCTGTTGTATTTTTAAAGGCAAACGTCAGTCGAGGCACGGTTTATTTCGCGATGTCAATGGTTTGAAGTTTTGAAAGAAAGTTTGAAAGGGTACTTTTTGGGTATTAGGTGGACTTTGTGTAGTACTTGAATGGGCGCCAAAACAAAGACATGAGACTTTTTGTGGTAAATGCTATGAGTCAAGTTTTCAAAATGATTGTGGGGAAGGGAAGTAGGACATTGATGTGGTCTTGAATTCCGTGAAAAGTACGGAAAACCACATTTTTTTTTCGTGGTAATGAATTCCTAGAATTGTTATTACCCCGGTTTCGGTGTTTATTTTTCTGTTTCACATTTGGGTGAAAAAACACCCGAGTGTCTCTATTGTGTGAACGGTGTGAACCACCGGACACGATGTGGACACGATGTAGCATGCGTTGGAGTCGTAAGTACCTCGCTCGGGCTGAGCACTACCGTAGGAACATGTCGTCGTGAAGACAATCGTTGGTGGTCCGGGGTAAGAGGAATTGGGATGCGGTCTTCTACTTCAACGAATCAGTCACGCTAGCAAATATGAGGGAACGGATTCATTTACGCTTGAGTCGCCACCTCAGGATATGGAGGATATACCCCGTGCGTCGGCAGTACCCAACTTCTGCCTAACTCCTTAAAATTATAAGGATCTCACTGCACGGACCTTATCTGAATTGATAGATGTCACATGTCGTCGAATATTGTAGCGCCAGTGACAGAAAAGTTGAAAGGTAATCGTTTGTGAAACGCATGTTACATAAAGAGTTCTGAATTTACATGTAGATGGATGGAGAGGGAGGGGGAGGCCAAAGAAAAGATAATAATAATATTTAATAATAATAATAATATTATATTCAAAAATATTATTATTATTATTAAATACTATTACGAGTACTACGTGCCTGAACTAGGAAATCCTGTGTTTCAGGCGAAAAGAGCTAAAATAATTTAAAATTAACAAATAATCAAAAGGATGGATTGTGTGAAGAGCGACATGAAAGAAAAGGAAGTTAGTGATATGTACGTGACGTGGGACAATATAACAGCGTTACGCATCATTTTGGAGTACATTGTATCCCTAATGTTCTGATGCTTATGACTTCGATAACACTTTTGACCCACAATATATTTAAAACGAAGACGTATAACATTCAGAACACCTTCTTTCCTAAGGTTTCTAAGTGCATGCGACTGAAGAGATTCCTTCATAATTGCATTATGTTCACGTGGTGCTATTGCATGCAAGCCTTACAAGTATTCGCTACTTGCATTTATTATAACAGACTTAGACTTTTTCATGCTTGATGCTCAGTTCCTATATCTTGTAAGAGTTTTTAGGTTTATCATAGTCAGCCTCGCTCCACGTCATTCCGTTGCTAGCGTGAAGCGGGAAGCTCAAGACCGTTCGCGATGGAGGATTGCAACTGTGGACGCCCTCTGCCTCATCTAGGGCACATAGGACATTAAGTCAAGTAACTCATAGTCAGCGGCAAATTTTAATCGAATAACGTCGACTATTAGACTAACTAACTCTACCTAATTCCAATCTATGCTGATAACATCGACCGTTCCTATGCATCTCGAATCTAACGGATTAACGCGGGCAAATCAGGTTATCAGTCTAACTTGTGTCATCTAAGAACGTCTCCCGCTCTAAGGCGAAGCTTGAAGGCGTGCCAGACTTTCACTGACTAAAACTACACCAACGTTATTTCTTCGCCTTTTGCGTTCCAGGACTTCGCTTGCTGACATCTCTAGGCACCGTCGACGACTCGAACGATGCACAACCGGACGGCGAGCTACCCATTGCTCGTTGTCCAGAAGCCTACGTCTGTGGTAGCTGGGGCGTGAGTATGTCCGTTCCTTCACGCGTGTGGCATTACTGCTGCATTACCGTTGTTAGGACCGGCTATATAGATAACCATATGCTCATTTTTTACCCGAATTCAAGTTAATTTTAGGAGTATGTTAATAAAATATAGGTTCACATTATATGGGTACAAGCTGGTGTGAAAACCAGCAACATTATCTATATGAAATCGTGACTTACTGTCTATATATCACCCGCTAACCCAATTAATGAAGCATAAAGTGTAATTAATGCACGTTAATGATATGTATCAACAACGATGGAACTATTATTAAATTATTTATTACTTCAACTTACTATACTATTTATAGGTCATTATATTTTATTAGGTCAGGTGAATATAAAGCCTACTATAATATTCAATGAATCTTCAATCAATCATTTATTTATTATAACTTTAGGTATAAGTATTTGTTACTTTAGACTCATTTTAGTCACATAATCATACATTATACAAAACATAATTTTTCATAAAACTGAAATATCAAAATAAGTTATGTTAATGTTTAATGATATTGATAATTTATTTATTCGAATAATACTGTGAATAACACTTGAAGTTTAAGCAGTAAATGACATGGCCGGATCCTGCCCAATTTTAGAATTTATAATGTACAATAATTATTATTATATGAAAATTACTTTTAAAATAAATAAAAATATATTGCATCAATTACATTTCTCTAGAGGAAGTGAGAAAAAATCTCAAAAAAATATGTGCGTTAATTGTTTTTTGGGTCGTTTGCTGTCATTGCAATCATGGTTGATTTGTAATCAAATCTACGTTTGGATACACGCATAAGACAAATACTGTGCTTATCTGTAGTACGCCTAAAGTTCAGACAAAAATATAAAACACTCTTGAATCATCATCATCATTTCAGCCGAAAGATTTCCACTGCTGGACATAGGCCCCCCCCCAAGCGTCGCCATAATGACCGGTCCTGTGCGTCTCGCATTCGTCGGATTCCCGCAACCCTCGCCAGGTCGTCGGTCCACCTTGTGGGAGGCCTTCCAACGCTACGTCTTCTGGTACGGTTGGGTCTAAGTTTTTCAAGACCCACCGTACAAATAGGAACAAGAAGCTGTCTAATAAAACTCTCGAGCTCATGAGGAAGAGGCACGAGATGATTTTGCAGTCTTCAGACGATGCGTGCGGATACCGGCAGCTCAATAGACCGATTTTGAAGTCCTTAAAACGCGATCTTCGCCACTTTAATTCCGAAAGAGTTAAGGACGCGATAGAGCGGAATAAGGGCTCCAAAGTCTTTGAGAGAGATCTGTCTATTGGGCAGAGTCAGCTCACGAAACTGAAGACTGACGATGGATGTCGGATGTGGAAACAGAAGCTTAAGTTTATGAATGCGAATTCAATGTATGTTATTTTGTTACGCCTTAACCACTGAATAGATTTGGACATAACTTTGTATAAAAGTAAATCATATCCTGAAATAAGACATACGAACGACCGTGGCCCTCGCAAAGTGCAATTAAAATGACACTGTTCGTGTTCGTCAGTAAATAATAATAATGTATAAAAAAATCAAAAAATAAATTAAACAGAAACATTATTTTTACATGGTATAATTTTCAAATACCATGCAGGCAAAGACGCAAGCAAAAGCTAGTATACCATAATTGACAAGCTAATCAAATAAACCTCATCACATGGAAAGCAAGATAATCTTCAGACATAAGTAGATAATTTAGATAATTATTACAATTACTCTATGAAGAAAAACCATACTAAACGACAGATAATAAGGTGATCATGTCCGTAATTGCTATAGAAAGAAACCGATATCTCGATCATTTAAAGTGAAAAAAAGAAAAGCGAAAATATTTCACTTATATCTCTTTCACTTTAATAAAACATAAATTATTGTTTCTCTAATAAAATCACGGATTTACGTCTGTTTAAGTTTGTTAGATGGTATGATTTGATATTTTTTCTAGAGTAAAAAATTACACAGGAATTTCATCGTCAGGTGAGAATACTGACCATACTTTTTTACGTACTAAATCATCAAATGGAGCATGTGGTCTCTCTAAAGTCTAAGGCTCAGCCTAAAGCAAGAAATTTCAGTATGAGTGTCAGACATGTTCTTTCAGTTGCCTTTGCGTAAGCCACGGTGTCTTTCAAGGCGGCATTGACCTCTCATACCAAGCCCTGGTATAGGCCATGGTTCCGGACCATCCACGAGGAGGAACTGCAGGCAATAACTTGCTTCTGTGAATAAGTAATACTAGCGAAGAAGGCGGTCGTGACGGATTGGACTTTTCGCATCAAAGAGATGTCAGCAAAACCGTAAGAGACTAGCAAGGTCAAAACCCACTGGGGCCATGAGGTGGCTTCTAAAAAGGATACCCCCGAATAACAATGATTTGCAATTATTTTATTGATAGTTTTTCTTCATGTTTGTTTTGCACTCATATCGTCTGATGTTGCAGGACAAATCCAGTTTTAGGATGAACTAGTTTTCCTTAGGCTAAACCTGTTCCAAAAAGGTTATAAAAGAAAATAACCACGAGGCCACGGGTTGGCTTCTGTACGCTGTACGGAGCGAGTAAGAATTGAGTACGGAGACAGTTAAACATCTGCAAATGACAGCTGTAACCGACAGCTTTACGTGCTTTCCGAGGCATGCTGGAGTCACGGTATGTTAATCTTTTGACCGCCACGTCAAATATGCAAAAACGTGCTTTCGGGGCCAGTGATTTAATTCTGAAAAACAATACTTTCGTATAAGACATAATAGCGTTAAATCTGTAAAGTAGTCGTCACAGTGGAGTGCTAGACACTTTTTGTTTTGTCATGTATACGTTTATGTATTGGATAAAAGGTTACGATAGTCACCCATCTTCAGATCAACCTCAGCAAAGGTTGCTTATCCATGGATCTGACTCGTACTGACTGGGACTGAGCTCATATTGCTCGTAGAGCAAGTTCGAAGTTAGTATTGTTTCACATTATCCGATCCGATATCGGTGTCGGACGCCGATACGATAATTATCGGAGTAAGTAAAATGTATGAAATTCTGTGCTCCGATATCCGATATCGGATCGGACAATATGAAAGACAGGTACATATTTCATACATTTTACTTACCCCGATATCGTATCGGCGTCCGATACCGATATCGGATCGGATAATGCGGAAACGCTCTTAGGATCGGGGTCCGACCGGCTGAGGTGTGAAGACGTCCTCACACGTGCAGCCGCCTCTTGTGCAAAATTTTAGCATTCTAGGTCCAAGACAGGCTAGGCTGGACGTTGATGAGTCCTGTGTCAATGAGTGACTCCACAGAACATATAAAGGAAAGTGACTCAGAACTTTGCCTTTTATACACATGTTTTTTTTAATTGTTATAAACTAGTGCTTGAATGCGATCCCACCTGATGGTAAGCAGTCGACATGACAGACATGTATAAATATGAAAAGACAAAAGATGAGAGATATTTTATGACAAGTTATACAAACCATGATTTACTAATGAAGCGCATTGTACTTCTTTACATAACATTAGACACTGTTGGTATTGAATCTCATTAAACACGGACACAGACAAGAATTACACATCAGGAGAAAATATGAAAGTTCGTCAAAATCAACAAAAGTTACTAAAGAACATTTTGAAGTTATAAATCTCTAGTCATCGTGGAACGAATGAGTTGACGAAATTCAGACAAGTGGCTATGTAGATACAGTCAGTGAAATCGATTGGTGAGAATTTTATGCAGGCATGAAATATAAACAACTCTAGACAGGTATCAACAAATCTTGTAACTGCTCCATAATTGTGACTTGACCATTATATGCATCATGAGGTTTGACAGATCTATGAGGAGCTTGTGGCTAGATAATAACAGCCGCACAGGTCGATTTCAAGGGTAAGCAACGCTTGCCTAGGTTGGTCTGTGGATAGGTGACCATCTTAACATAACGAGTTTCCTCCGTGCCTCGGAGAGCACGTTAAGCCGTAGGTCCCGGCTGTCATTTGTAGATCTTTGGCAGTCGTTACGGATAGTCAGAAGCCAGTAAATCTGACTCCAGTCTTGCCATGAAGTACCGTTTTACCCCAAGTAATGGGTTGTGGAGTATGAATATAGTTGGGAAAAGGCTAGTCAGATGATGATGAGGTTTGACGGGTCTATGGCTAAGTGATTGGCTGATGCACTGCAGAACAAATATTTATAGAGTACACAAACATTTTTTCGGGGCTGAGTGTCTTGTGTATGTGAGAGTACTTATGTATAGTTCGTGAAGGCATTCACGATACATTGAGTAATGCCTAATGTGGGGCAAAGTTTTTAAAAATATAGAAATACGTTTCCTGCAACAGTTACGTGTATAGATTTAATTTTGATTACTTTTAAATTAAATCTTGTTTCAAGATATTTTTGTGTTACGAGAAGCTTATTTTTGGCAACATGTTACATTACACAGTTGCTTGCGACGTTGTACATTAATGACGACGATGTACTTAACGTTGCACTGCTGCTTACAACATGTAACATTATTTTGCACAATAGCTTGCAACGCGTAACTTCGCACTGTTTCTTGAAACATGCACTACACAGTTTGCAACATGTAATAATGTACCGTTGATCGCAACTTGCCGCAAGTGCAACATATTTAAAAATATTGCGGTAGACTACACTATAGAATATTCCTTGTTTGTAAAACGTTGTTGCTCCGTTTATCAATTTTTCATTGTCATTTTCAATACAGCTCAGAAGATCTGTGTCATTAATTACATCACAATCGAACAACATTCACAACTACGCTTTGAACATCTTCTTAACACGAGCAGAACAGTGAAATTAATTACTATATGCAATATTGCAGTGTTGCTTACACCATGTAACATTATATTTCACTATAGCTTGCAACATGTAACTTTACAGTGTTCCACGCAACATGCAACATTATACAGATGCTAAACGTTGTATTGTTGCCTGCAACATGCAATGCCAAAAGTGCAACATTTTTAATAATATTACGGCATTCAATGTTGTGTAATATTGCTTGCTTCTAAAGCACATTTGCTCCATTTTTCAATTTGTCATTTTCATTTTCAATACACCTCAGAAAATCGGTGTTATTAATTACATCACAATCAAACAACATTTACAACTACGCTTTGAACATCTTCTTAACACGAGCAGACCAGTGAAATTAATTACTATGTAACATCGATTGCTCTCGTTCTATCGAATTTATCTCGATAGTGAATCGCGTTTTACATACATCATTGCATGTCCGGGCGAGATACACTATGATAGTAGAAGCAAAAGGAACATTTAACACAGCTTGTGAATATTAACGTGGATATAAGTATTGAAGGTGATGAGTGCGAGTCGTTTTTACGTTGATGCGATCGAAACGTTGGCCGCGCTTGGCTCTCTGATTGATTAAGAGCTTAGAGCCGACTAATCAGAACGACGGACGTCATAAACGTATGATCGATCGCGTTAACGTAGAAAAAACTCGCACTGGGAACTCGAATCTGGTTTAACTCTAATTGAAAAATCTGTAAATCAATTCTACATGTGAAGTTTTTGTATCATGTATAGCAATCTATGTACTTAATTTTTGGGTCACAACATGTGTGTACATAAAAGACTTAAATAGTGACTAGGTACCAGGAAATATTTTCTTTTCTGTTTTTTTTTTGTTCACTTGCATAAAGTCCGTCTATGTACCTACCACTAATTTGTACGAAGTTTAAATAAATATTTATAAGTACAAGATAACAACCAAAAAACCAAAAAAAAAGGAATAAATAATATATTTTTACTGAGGGCCTCTTCCTCTTTTAAAGTCAGGCAAAAATGGTTCTGTATACAGCATATCGCAAAAATGACTACGAAGTAACTAAGTAGTACAAACATCTTTAAAAACATTGTTTACCAGACTTCTTAATAAAAAAAATAGAACCAAAAACACTTCACAATTTCTTAATACCCGCACAAATCTGAAACACTTCGAAATGAAGACACTACTTTCTTCATCTGGCGCCACATTGTAAGCTTCTTATTGTACAGACCTTTTGTTTTCTTTGCTTAACGCCAGTTCTTCCGTTACAGACGATTTGTTACAATTATCGAGTCTAATTGCAACCTGGCGGGAAAAGTCGACGATAAAACAATGCAAGTTTTTTATTTCTCGGAGAATGATAGTCTTGTTACCACCGATTAACTGTATACTGAGAAGAATAATGAGGAAAATAACGCTATCGAAAAGCAATGTCTTTGTGTTTAGATCATAGTTCAGTCGAAGGACGTCTACTGCTACAAAAATGTCTATGCCAAGGTCAGATTGGCTTTTTCTTTAAATGACATAAACTAGAGCTTGACTGCGATCCCACCTGACGGTAAGCAGTGATGCAAATGATAATGGCGAACAGTGCTCTTTTATTAATAACATATTTTACTCTTGCCTTAAAGACACCCAAATTATAATCGACGAATGCCACCATTGGCAAATTGTTCCAGTCTTTCGATGTATGCGGTATAAACGATGATGTGCGTTTCCTATTTTTTGCATCTTGCATTCTCCTTCATTGGACCACACTCAGATCTACGGGTAATATTTTGAGGATTGTAAAACTGCATGGTAATTAGATATGAGTCGCCATGCCTGAACCTTTCGGCCCCTTTTGACATCCGTACTGCAAGCAATGTACCCTGCCCACTGACGCCTAATTTCAGCAGTTATTTGGATTGAGACCCTCGTGGCTCGATAATAACAGCCGCATGAGTCGATCTTCAAAGTTAAGCAACGCTTACCAAGGTTGGTCTGTGGATGGGTTACCATCTTAACATACAGTTTCCTTCGTGCCTCGGAAAGCATGTTAAGCCGTAGATCCCAGCAGTCATTTGTAGATCTTTGGCAGTCGTTACGGATAGTCAGAAGCCAGTAAATCTGACTCCAGTCTTGCCATGAAGTACCATGTTACCCCAGTTAATGGAATATGGAGGTCTGGTAGGCAGCCGCTCCACGTAAAATACTGGTATTCAGCTAAATCCGGTTTGACTGGAAGTCGACCCCAATATAGTTGGGAATTATAGGCTAGGTAGATGATGATGATGATGATTTGGGCTATGTAATTTATGTAGGTTCTCTAGCGGATTTCTTCATCTTGGATTCGATCACCTAGAGAAACTCCAAGAATACCTTCTTTCATCAATGTGTATAGCTCCATTGCAGTATCCAAATGCCAACAGCTTATCGCTAATTGGTAAAGAAAATGCAAACCAGTTAGCAAGACGTATGCATACTAGTATTTAAAAGGGTTTCCATGTTCAATTTCCATAGACCTAATACAAAAACAATTTTAGCCTTTAGAGCGACGGTTCTTTACCATTCAAAGAACCAGTTGTTAAATACTGAAATTAGCAAGCGCCATGATTGGTATGAAGATTGAGAAAACGTCTTTTCGAAATCGCAAGTATAGTTTTCTACGACCTAATTAGAATCTTGGAGGTGAAAATTATACCATATGGAGATATGCAGTTTAACAGCTTCTCAAGAATCTGCATGATAATTAAATACCTTTTCTCCTTTAAGGTGGATGATATGTGTTATCAGAAATAATAATTGAAAGAGTGTAGTCGTGGTATAATTAGAGAATTACACGTATGCTGACTAAGACCCACTCGCCTATTGGCTTTTTAGGATTGTGGTGACTCTTTTGAGAGAAAGAAAAATAATTTATTTGTGCCCAAACATGGTGCATACCAAAAAAATAAATGCCCGGCCCCCTGCCTCTTAAGTATCACATTTGAGAATTACCTCCTACCGGGCACACGTTCAAACTCCGGGCTGCTACTGAGAAATTATAGTAACCATAACCCAGGTCCTCACGCACTACGGTAGCACTTGTAACTACTACACCAACGAAGCTAATGATGTCAAGCGACGAATTTAGATATCTAATACAAATAAACTTAGCCGAAACGATGACTACTGTTTACACATTTGCTTTTCCATAGAAAAACCAACTGTTCTAACAATTTGAGTTTAAAAATATTGACTTTCAGAGACATGTGCCCAAAACCTTAAGGGCCGATTTTATTGATTTTTTCCATAAATACTTATGATACGATAGACGATAGCAAATGATGACTAATATACGTAGATATTGATCAATTGTTTACCCGCTTATCTAAATGAGTACATAAATACATGAGAGATATCAATATTAAATCCTAGTACTAATCAAGAGCGTATGACACATCGGTATATCTTAATACGAGTATATGTGTCATATTCAAAGGTCACACAAGTGCTTCATAAAATTTGAACCGGAAAAGCAAAGTTATCTAGAGGAAAAAAGCAACGAATGAACCATACCCTTGTAAAGTGAATAACTGGAACGTAGCAATGCTTTAAGGTAAATACATCATCATCTCGGCTGAAAGACTTTCACTGCTGGACATAGGTCTCCCCCAAGTGTCGGTCGCCACAACGGCCAGTCCTGTGCGTCTCGCACCCATCGGATTCCCGCGACCCTCGCCAGGTCGTCGGTCTACCTTGTAGTACTATCAGTCTAATTCCTAAGACTATAGAATTTGTAGCATAGTACACATACAAGTGAAGTAGTTAGATTGCCGCCCCAGAGGACTATGAGAGCAAAGGAGAGTAGAGTGCACCTGTGTTTATGCATACATTTGTACACCACAGTATAACTTATTTACTTGGCTAATATTCATTGAGATTGACCAGTGTACCTAACCGAAAGTCAGTAGGGAAGATTTTCTCGTACGACTTACTTACATTAGAAGTTTTTGAAAAAGTGCGCTTGCACATTCAAACTCAAAATGTTTTACTTCACAAAGTCATTTTAAAACTTTAGTTCCTATTGATCGTTTCTTATGGAGAAGAACCGTCAAAAAACTCGTCGGTTACTCTTTTTTTTATTATTGATTGGCTCGCGCTTGACCACATCTCACCTGATGGTAAGCGATCATGTGGTCGACGATGGAACACGTTTGCCTAGAAGCAACCTATTCACTCTTGACTTAAAGACCCCTAGGTTGTAGCTATCAGGAAACACAGACCCCGGCAGGGAATTCTCTTTTAAAAAAATATTTTTTTATTTATTCACCCTCGATCTCCTTGATGCTTCATGACCACACCTACACTAGTGATGGGATAAATTTTCCTTCTTTTCTATTTTACCTTTAATTTATTTTCGACTTTGTCTCCAGAAACTTATAGCTTCAAAACATCTTATCTGATCATAACCCATCCATACTTTCAGATGATCTTGATCTTTTTACTTAACTATACCAATAAAATTATTATGATGTCTTTAGAAAGTCTTGATTTACATGTTGTAAAATTGGAAACATAAACGACGCATTTGCTGAAATTATTCCAAGAAAATATTCCTTGATTTCATTACAAGTGGTTTGCATTCAGTCATATAAATATTTTATTACTGAAAGCGGTTTCTTTTTACCGTTTAATGTATGAACATTATGTTTGTACTCGATCGTAATTGTAAAAGCAATCTCGTATGGATATTGGAATTTCTTCGTATTAACACGGGTTCCGTTATCGGTAGTGCCCGGCGAAGGTCGATTTCTAGCCGAAGCCGATTATTTTGCCATCGCCACATCCTTATAATAATCCTAAAAAACTCTCGTCAAGATTAGCTAAAAGTGAATAAAGTAAAATTGTATATCGAAGGACTGGAACAATTTGCCTGTTGCGGTTTTTCCGTCCGATTACAATTTGGGTGTTTTTAAGACTAGAGTGAATAGGCTCTTAATAAACTAGTGCGCCTCACCATCGACAATTGCATCACTGCTTACCATCAGGTTGGATTGCAGACAAGCACTGGTTTATGTGATGTAAAAAAAACTTATTAACAAGAAGATGAGTAATATTTTTATACAACTTACCTACCACAATAAATACGGTAACAGATTCCAATACTTCGGCCTGTTTTAGTGACTAGTGATGTTTGTGGCGCCCTAAGTGAAAGCTGAAGCCATTTTTTTGCTGAAAGTAGTATTTTTGGTCACAGGTTCTATTTTCGTACAAAATATAGTATTTTTGCACTTAGATGCTTGCGGACCATTGTGCGTGGGCTATGGCCAACTTTTGTAGGCTTATACCAACCAGCCCATCTCTCTCCGAAAACCGATCAGGTTTCCCAGGTTTCTCAGTGTGTCTTAAGTCAAAATCCTAGGTTTCTCCAAAAAATATTATTTTTGGTCACTAAAGGCCGAAACCGAATGAAACCAACGCCGAAGCTTCGGGCGGACTCTAGTTATCGGCAACAACATACTAAGGTTTAATAATGAAGTCTTATCTAATAAATTACCTGGACGAAGGTCGGTGAAAACATGCCATGATTAATGCCAGCCTTTGTACGAGTTAATAATTCGTAGGGCGGGGCCAGATTTGTGAGGCATGTGCTGTTACACTGTACTTACCTACTTTCGTAGATCAAGTTATTGTTATGAAATCATTAAAATATCTTCTGGTGTTTATTTTTAGTTTGGGAATCGACTTCTCCCGCTCTGGGCGGAGCGGGAGGGCACGTCAGACTTTTACTGACTAAAACCCACTCCTGTCCCTTCTTTGCCCTAATTCTGGGGTCCCGGGGATCTCTTTCGTCAACCGAAAGCTTCGGCCCTGCCGGGCCCCTACAGTTTGCTGACATCTCTTTGAGGCGCGCGTGGAACAATATGCGCCGTCGACGACATGGGCTTGGTCCGGACTGTTACTAGACGATACCTTGTGGTATTTAGCTAGAATTGTTTACAAGAAATCATTGGTTGATTTACCAATGATTTCTTCCGGTCTAGGTGGTTCTGGAGTGGCGGCCACGTACCGGAAGACGCAGTGTTGGGAGGCCTCCCACGAGGTGGACCGATGATTACTTACTCTTTACAATCTATCTAAAATAAATCGGCATTGCTATTAGAATTAAGGTCATTCGGTATACCGGATTAAAACGTTTTTGTTCCGAAGAATCGCCAAACTTAAGTGGCAGTGGGCAGGGCACATTGCTCGTAGAACGGATATTCGATGGAGACGGAAAGGTTCTGGAGTGGCGGCCACGTACCGGAAGACGCAGCATTGGAAGGCCCCCACAAAGTGGACCGACGACCTGGCGAGGGTCGCGGGAATCCTATGGATGCGAGACCCCCAGGACCGGTCGCTGTGGTGACGCTTGGGGGAGGCCTATGTCCAGCAGTTTAACTTTAGTTATGGGAAGAAAATGAACATTTTATTCCACTATTTAAAATTCAATTATTTCAGGTGAAGAAGTGATAGTACAAAATGATCCTACGGGACCTAATCCTAGGATATAAAGTATCCTAGGTGCTATTCCAGACTTTGATAATCTTTTCAGAAGTTCGACGATGAAGAAGTAACAAACTTTCACTTGAAATTATAATATTAGTGTGATTAAAGTCTGATATTTTTTTATTTTTTTTTTTGCACAAAAATACATAGGCGGACTTAATGCCTTAGGCATTCTCTACCAGTCAACCTAGGGTGGTGAAGAGATAATATGGTAGGTGCATAAAAGAGAAATAGTTATTTAAAAATATAGGTAACAACAATATATGCATACAAATAAGATAAACATACAAATAATAATAATAATATATAATTCTATGATGAATATATATATATATAAATATATATTATATAACAAAGTAAGATTAATAAGTTATTGAGACGATTCTCTCATCAGTGGTGAAAATAATTCCGCAACTTCCGCTTAAACGCATATCGACTTTCAGCCGTCCTGATTTCGAGAGGAAGTGCGTTCCACAGAAAGATAGACTGGATATAGAAAGAAGAATGGATAAAATCAGAAGTATGAGAAGGACAGAGCAGTAAGAGATTATTAGTAGAACGCAGATTCCTAGCGTGTGACGAACATAGAAACTGAAAATGAGTTATGAGATAGGCTGGGGGCGATGGAGAATTGAGTAGAGAAAAAAGGGTAGTCAGAGCCCGCAAATTTCTTCTCTGGCGAATAGGCAACCATTTGAGTTCCAACCTGAAGTTCGAAACATGCTCATATTTCCTCAAGTTAAATATTAACCGGATGCAGTTGTTGAGCAGTCTGTCTAGCTTATCCAGCAAAACCGCGTTCAGGTCAAAGTAACACACGTCACCATAGTCTAGGATAGGGAATATCAAAGTCTGCACAAGCATTGTCTTAGTTTTGGCAGGTAAAAAGTTCCTCAGACGATACAGACACCGCAAAGTCCCATTGACTTTTTGGCATACACTAGCGACTTGACTTTGCCAGCCAAGCGTCGAGTCCAGATGCAAACCAAGATCCTTTACGCTAGGACTGATGGGGATGATGGACCCATTGAAAACAATAGGGGGCAGAGAGCTAATCACCACTCTACTCATCATGCGCGAGCTACCAATAACAATGGCCTGACACTTTGAGGGGTTTACAGACACCCCAAACCTTTCAGACCAGCCATTGATAGCCTCCAGATCCCGGTTTACATCCTCTATAGCGTCTGACAAACTCTCCACCCACGCAGATGCATACAACTGAAGATCATCGGCATAAAGATGATACGAACACCGAAGACAGTGAGTTATAAAATTAATGAAGATGGAAAATAACAATGGAGAAAGAATACCGCCTTGTGGAACTCCAGCACCAAGATCACGCCAACTCGACGAACTCTCATCAACGCGAACCGACTGCTGGCGTCCCCGAAGATAAGAAGAGAACCATTCCAGTGCTTCGGGAGAAACCATAAGATGGGAAAGGATAGAAAGGAGTATATCGTGACTGACGGCATTAAAGGCATTGGAGAAGTCAATCAAGACCAACACAGAAACCTTTGTTTCTTCCATTGCTTCTCTAACGTCGCCAGTCACTTTAAGGAGAGCGGTGGTTGTACTGTGTCCAGGTCTAAATCCAGACTGGAATGAGCTTACAAGGCTATGTCGGTGAACAAACCTCGAAAACTGCTTGTGTACGCAGGCCTCCAGTACTTTAGAAAGGAATGGGAGAATGGAAATAGGTCGAAAATGATTAGGCAAGGAAGGATTTGAGATTTTAGGAAGGGGTCGGACATAGGCCATGCGCCACAAGGATGGGAATTGACCAGAATCGAGGGAAAAGTTTATTATGTGAGTAATGGGTGGGAGCAGATAGTCAAGGATCAGGGTAACCATATGACGACTGATGTCATCATGGCCCACTGCCTTGGATTTTATGGAAAGGATAATCTTTTTGATTTCATCTAAAGGAGCTGGAGAAAAGCAAAATGGTTCTATGGTAGGACCGGGTAGGCCAGAAATGAAATCCACCGTCTGGGATAACATTTGTGTGTCCAAATGACAAGTGGTTGTGAAGTGACGGTTGATATCATCCAGGCCAATAGTCTTAGGGAAATCCACATTACGTGCCCTACCGACACCAAGAGTTCCTAAGAATTTCCAGGTATCAGCAGGGGAAGAAGAAAAAATGTTATCAAGAATGTGGCGGCGTTTGGTGTTGCGTATCACCTGATTACACCGATTTCTTGCAGCTGTGAAGAGGTTTCTATTGACTTCGCAGCGATCCGATCTGTACCTTCTAAAGGCGCGATCGCGATGCTTCATCGCCACACGAACCGCCATCGTCATCCAAGGAGCAGGACATATATAGGATATTCTTAAAGAAGTAAAGTTTATATGAGTAATGTGTGAACATTGAACTTAGTTTCTACTTCTTAAAGTACCCATATACCTCCAAGTAGCGTTAGTCTGCTCCAAAAAGTAATCGTTCTTGTTCCTGTTAAAATACTTACTGGTCTGGCTCGTATTTTCAACCGTTTTTTGTTAAGAAAATCATTAAATAACTTCTTTCGCGTTTGATAGAGCGCAAAAGAGTATCAAACTGGGCCCTCATGACTCTTGAAACTGCAGGTATGGTTTTTTGTCTAGTGGAGAATCATCAGAATGACTTCTCTCACTTTTGGGCGGAGCGGGAGGGCAAACATTTATTAACTAAACCCCACCCCGTTCCTTCGTTGCCTTCGATTTGGGGACACCGAGCTTTCCTTTCGGAAATCCGATCCATGGCTCCAAAGGCTTCGGCCCTGCCGGGCCCCTACAGTTTGCTGACATCTCCTTGAGGCACGCGTGGAACAGTACGCGCCGTTAACGACTTGGGCTGCAGGTATTGTTGGTATTAAATGTAAGGCTCCGTCAATAACACATCTCTTTAAGGAGCTAATGGAAAACAACGCGCTGTCTACCCAAAACAGGTCCAGAAAGTGAGCCACCCGTTACTCGAAACAGGAAACTCCTCTCTGTACCCGGTAAGCCCCTGCGTCTGGCAGAAAGTGAGAATGCTGTAGCGCCAGTTGGAGTAATGCCATCCTCTCTTTTCCACTCCTCAAAGAAGACACTTATCACCACAAATGTAGCTATTTCCTTTCTAATAAGGAATCAAGAAGCGAAAGTTAAAATCATTAAATAATTTACTTGCAAAATGCAAGACCTAAATAATCTAATACTCAATCCACTTTCGCTTTTCGATTCCTTATCAAACAACATCGGAAAATAGGAAGTAAGTAAAACTATTAGTTTCCTGGTGAAGTATGTTAATTGATTAATATAGGAATTGTTAATAACTTTCCTTTCTTTTAAATCATTAAGTACGAATATGTATATGCCTTGATGCTGGTACGTTTTACAATTTAATTACTGTCCCACGCAATATCACCTACGTTTTTGGTTTACGCAATATCATCTTTTATAAACCGGCACGTACTAGAACCAAAAATTCGATTTCGCACTGGGCCTGCGTGGTGGATTACAGCCCATTCCCTCTCTTAGAGAGGAGGCCTGAGTTCCAACAGTGGGAACATTACCAGGCCGATAATGGTTTGCCTACTGCTCCGCTCCAGTTGCGTGACGATAGCGTGATGGTATACAGATTAGAGGTTTTTCGATAAACAGGCTATCCAACACTAAATTATTTTCTCAATTCGAACCTCTAGTTACTGAGATTGGCGTGTTCAAACGTATAAAAAACTCTTCAGATTTATAATATTAAGTTTAGATTTGTGTGTGCCTGAATATACTCGTACATAAATAACGGATAATGTGGTCTAATGTGATAAAATTATACAAATTACTCTATTATTGAACCATCACAATATTAAAAACTGGTAAAAACAATTATAAACATACACGACCATTGCATAGGTGGCATTTTCAGCACATCACAACGACTACAACAAACAATTAGCAATATTATAGCCACTACACTAATTACATTCAGTACAGAAATAAATGGGCTTCACTGTCTACTAACATTTACGTAATACGAATCACGTCAACATTGTCAAAATGGGAGCAAACGGTAAAAACTGTATTGTTTACGCTAAGCATTAATTATGCAAGAATGTGTTATGAAACATTACAAAAGAAATGTGGGAGCCGTTACGCAAAAATTCGGAAGTCACATACTAGAACTGTGTAGTCGGACGCGGCTAGTCTCGTTCGTGAGAACAGTTTTTTTACTTTATACATAATTATAATCAGTAAGGGCCTGTTTCACAATGTCTGAGTAGGCACTACTCACTGAATAAATTCAAAAATGTGACTGATTTTGTATGAAATTATCTGCTAAGTAAGATACTCGAAACTTAATCATAGGTGATGAATTAAGGGCCTATCTTAATCTACTACATAAACTAATACTTACTCGTACATAAGCAGAATGTACCTATGTTGTTTATGTGGTAACAAAAACCTTCACGCTTTTAACACCCGAAAGGATTTGGATGAAAATTTACACACGGGTAAACCATCCTTTTGCGCTGGGCCCTGGTATAGGCCGTGGTCTAGAGTTAGGAGTGTCAGGAGGCCTACTCCTTCTGCGAAGCAGTAACGCTAGCGAAGTAGGTGGCCGCGCACATTAGGGAACCGACTTCCTCTCGACCCATTCAAACCTCGATTTCCATCCATCGTATACGTAAGTTTGTGGAGGGCGAGCAATGGATAGCAGCAGGACCAAAGCCTACTTGGGCCATGAAGCCTACTTACTTGGGTTGTGCGAAAAAGAACCGGCCATGGTTCTGGCCCTTGAAAAAAGGCAAAGAAAGTACCTCCCACTTTTCCCTAGAGCAGGAGAAGTCATTGGATGATTTTCCACCAAAAAAAAACGAGTAGACCATGTCCGGAAACAGGACATAAATTTTTTCCCGGGTGTACGTTCTTATGAGTGATTTTCCACTATCACGCGGACTAGGTCGCTCATAGAAACTAATTAATACTGTGAGTATTGTTACGATGAATGGATCATTTCAATTACAATAAAATCAATATTATCTGAAACTCATTAAAAAAATAAAAAGTTTACAATTTTACGTTTGTTTTGTCACAAGCTAACGGTGTTTACAATTACACGGTGACATTTACAAGCGTTTACTACGCTCATTCCGACAAACTGAATGGTGCCTACTTGCACTTTCGAATCGACGCGAATGACTAAGTAAGTCTGTAAACTTTCTCTCTGACTTGGACATGAACATGTTACCAATAACGCTCTATAGATTCATTCCAGCGGAGCTTCTTCTGATTTTTTTCTTCCATTTTTAATTTCATTTGAACTGACGTCACAGCGATTGTACTGCTTCGGTGCCGCCAGTCATTTGCGTTCTAACATGAGACCCACGCGGCCGCATTCGCCGTTCACCGCTAAACCATAACTTACAAGTGCGCGTTCGCTGTGTTACGCGAAAAACTCGACGGTATCCACGCGAGCGTTGTAACGTTAACGCGTACGTTTGTGGTTTCGTTATCGTTTCGGTTCGTGTAGTTGATAAGGGATTTGTTTTAACGTTTTTCTGTTGTGACTGATGGCGGATTGTGAGAGGAATTTGTGGCGTTTGGAGAAAATGGAGTGTCATTAGCGTAAAAGGTAAGTTAGGGCGCTTTTTGTTTGTTTTTAATGGGTGTTTTTGTTTTATTACAAAAAGATTTTTCGATCGTTTCCTTAGGTGGTAAGAGTTTCCAACATCTTGTTTCCAAGTGCGAGCGATCTATTTTCTTTTAAAAGTTTCCTTCGTGTCTTGAATAACAATTCTTGTTAGTTATTGAACAACAAAAACTATAAATAAAAATGTTTACAGCTCTACCTTTTCAACTGAAAACTGTTTCTCTCAAAGAAAAACTTATCGAAGTGTTTCTTTAGTTTAAAATTATTTCTTACGTAAATATTTCTTCAAGCTTTTGTTGTTAGAATTTCTGAACGATCTTTTAGAAAATAAATAATCAGACAAGATTTAAAATTTATACATCGTAAAATAAAAACAACATAATTCAATACAACAAAATAACTGATGCAGTTATCTATTTTCAAAATGTAAACAACACATCAGAAAAAAATACAGACTAGCTTTAATGCATTGTAATATTAAAAAAATAATAACATAACAGTTTAACTTATGTACTTAGTTAAAGGCTGTGTTTTAATCTCTGAGACTGAAATGACATTACATGGGTTGTCACATTCACATTTGCCAAAACACAAAAGAACTGGCATCATTATTATTGTAATTTTGACATTTGCCTGTGTCAATTTAGTCTCAGGGATTAAAAAACAGACTATCTAATTTTAAAACGTAAACAATAAATATTCCTTTTTAAAAATCAATTCCCTCTAACTAGGTCAATAATAATTACACATATTATATCGATCTTCATCCAAAAATAACCAGTTTGGGGTCCCTCAGACCTCTTTAACCAAAGGGTTCTCAAGGGTCCCGCATTCCATTCTTGTTCGAACGTACTACCTCTGTATCTAAGGAATTCAACCGATTCCATTAGTAGAGCATGGTTCAGTTATTTTTGGGGCGAAGTGTATTAGAGGTCGATTAAATGTAAAAAAACAATGATGTGTTATGGGACTTTATTGTTTTTATTTATAATCAAAGATAAAAATATTTGTTAAGTTATTTATTTTATTAATCTGTATTCCTTCTAATATTGTAAAAGCGGCAGTAGCATTACGGTAACTTATTGTTTTTATTTATAATCATCATCATCTGCCTAGCCTTTTCCCAACTGTATTGGGGTCGGCTTCCAGTCAAGCCAGATTTAGCTGAATACCAGTGTTTTACGAGGAGCGGCTGCCTACCAGACCTCCACAACCCATTAACTGGGGTAACAATGTTTTTATTTATAATCAAAGATAAAAAATATTTATTTAGTTATTTATTTTATTCATTTGTAATCCTTCTAATTATTATAAACGCGGAAGTTTGTTTGTATGGATGTTTGTTAATTTTTCACGCAAAAATTACTGAATAGATTTGGGTGAAACTGAGTACTGTATACCTACCAAGTTTCATCGATCATGCATGCCTTTATTGATCATGCTTTAGAAATAGCATAGAATACTTTTTATCCTAGAAGAATGTTCCCTTGGGATAATTTTCTATCATCATTGTTACCAATACCACGGAGAAGGTACGCGCTCTCTTGGACTGTGTCAGTTAAATTTTAATTACAACTAAAAACCTTCAACATAAATAACATTTATATACAAGAGTGTGTATATGTGTATGTTTGTCACTCCTTTACGCTGTTACCGCTGTAGAGATTTAGATAAAGTTTGGTACAGGAGTAGACTGTGTGCAAGAATAAGTCTACTACTACGTCCCCTTTGGCTAATTTTCTAGTTTCATGCAGGCAAAGTCGCCGGTAGATACTAGTAACAGTTTAATTTGTTTTCACAATAACTGTACCATAACGTGCCATTCAGCCAGTGATATTTTAGCCAAATGTTCGGAAAATATCAAAATAATGTCAGTTTTATTGTTGAAAATGCTCGGTCCGTATTGCTGGGAAATGCGTTCTGTTATTATTTTCATACAAAATCTCACCCGTGTAACGTGTTACAGCAACATAAAATTGAATTGCTCGTTTAGTTCTGTTTTGTTGAAAATTTCATTTTTAGTCTAACAAAAAAAAATGTTTTGTTTAAAAATTAAATAGGCAGCTTTATGGATTAGGTTTATGGTTTATGGCGAGTTTAAAAAATATAGGACACGAAAAGTTATATTCTTTAAAAAAAAATGCCCTACAGCTACAGTCATTTTAGGCATAACTTCTGTAGCGCGGGTATTTTCAGAAACATGCAAACTCTATCTATAGGCCATACAAATATTTGTTCTATGCAGGAATCGAACCTGCGACCCACAGTGCGGCAGCAAATCGCTCAACCACTGCAAAACAAATTCCATCTCAAAAAGAAATGTATACTAGGCGAGTCCTACTTGACTCTCCTATTAGCTTCTTTAGTTTATCTCACGATGTACTAACTGTCCGAACGTTTTAAAAAGAAAATATATGCATAACTTGTCCTGCTCTGAGTTGAGCGAGAGGGAGTATCAGATTTTTACTGATTTAATCAGTAATCCACCCGTATTCCTCAAATATCAATTACTCAATTTTTTATTGCATTCCACAATATAGACTTACGCCGGTTTTCAATAAGCTATCTATCTACAGTTGCAGCTACTAAAGATAAACAAATTATCCTTTTGCCCTTACTTGCTTTCCTATAACCTACCGACGGAGAGCATTTCCTACCAAACTTGTGGATGGATAGATAGAATCTTACTATTTATCGGGGATAGCTATCTATCACAGAACATATAAATTCCTTTATATGTTCTGTGCTATCTATCTATGAACTGCGGTAGGTTATTGATAACGGGCGTTAGGTGGTAAACATTTGCTAAAAGGAACAATCGCCGACCTTTTTGGGCCCAGCAAAAGAAAGATTTGAGAAGATTAGGACTTATCATTCAAGTATAGTTTTCTTTAGTTGCTCTTTGCTTTCCAAAACCATTGTACCTAACTGCCTTCGCCTTTATTATATAAGTGTGAAGTTATTATTTTTTTAAACATGAACACAGTACATGAGATCGTATAGCAAATCGCCATCGATTAGTATAATCGTGCTAGTGACGTCAAGTCGGAAAGTAAATACTCAACGGTGTGCCACAGAGAAGAAAGAGACAGAAGGCCATCTCGTGTATTTACTTAACTTTTTATACCTACGCTCGGCGATCGCGCTAGAGTAGGCGCTGGCCGCTCAGTCCGAGCCGAGCACAGCCCAAGCGTGTATAGTTCGACACATCATGTCTATGGAGCGGTGTCTTTTTTTTAAGTGGAGAATCATTGAATGGATTTTCCCGCTCTTGGGAGGAAGCGGGAGGGCGTGTCAGACTTTTACTGACTAAAACAGTCGTTCCTTCTTTACTTTCGTTCCAAGGTCCCGGGCTTTCTTTTCAGAAGCCCACCCATGGCCTCAGAGGCTCCGATCCAGCTGGGCCGCTCCTAAGGTTTGCTGACATCTCTGAGGCGCGCGTGGCACAGTACGCGCCGTTGACGACTTGGACTCTTGTGAAAAGATCGTTGCTCCAGCTCGATTTGTATGGAGTTTGCCTTCTGTAACTATCTCTTCTGTGGTTGTACTGCGAGGAAATTACGTTCAAACCGCATGGAAAGCAACGTGATCCGACGATTTTCAACAATTCAACTCGATTTATAATATTTATTTTGAAAATACTAGCGTGACGATTGTCGTTAACGATATTGTGTTCATTTTTTTATGATCGATATTATATGGATAATTGATGGCACAGTTGGTACAGTGGTTCAGCGGTTGACTGGTGTAGTGTGTTGTAGATTCGATGCCCGCAGGGAACAAATATTTGTATGGCCTATAGACAGTTGTTTCGGGTCTGGGTGTCTTGTGTATGTAAGTTTACATATTTTTGTATCGATACCGATATAAAATTAATTCTAAGGTTGAGAAATAAAATAATAAGCGTTAACTCCTTCATTTATAACACATCCATGATTGGATTTCATAATATAGGAATAATAAGAATCATTTCTGCGGGCTATTTTTCATAAGCCTTATAAAGTAGAGTTGACTTTTTCACAGAAAATGTATTTTTACTGACACTGCATTAACAAATAATAAAATTAAATTAAAAATTAAAGAGTATATCAGAAACGTTATTTTGCCAGAGATTTTTTCCTCGATTTTAATTTTTATAAAACGGAACCCTTCGTGAGAGACTTTTGTTTTCTAGTTATTATAAGATGTTAACAGTGATATTGTGTTAAGATTTTTAAACTGCGCAGATTAATAAAGAAAAAACGGTAATTAGTTAAGGGCCTGTTTCACCACCTATAATTAAGTTGCCAATATCTTACTTGGCAGATAATTTCATACAAATTCTGTTCCATTTTTGAATTTATTCAGGAAGTAGTGGCTACTCGGACATTGTGAAACAGGCCCTAAGTGTTTTTATTTTTCATATTATTTCTCTGCATAATAAAAATATCCACCAGTAACTGTCAACAAGAGTTTAAGCAGTATGCACAAGAAACAAAAGAGGTTGTATTTAACGATTAAAATAAAGACAGAAAAATGGTCAACATGAAAAAAACGTGATCAAATGATATTCAACCATCAACACGTGTAATATGTTTATGCTGAACCTCCATGCGTGAAAAATGACATTAGCATTGTTCGCAGACACCAGCACAAGTAAATGTTGCCAAGTAATGTGATATAATGGTCTGAAAATAACCTAGTACGATCACTACGAAGCTTTAATGGAGATTACTGTTGATGAAAATGGTGGAAATTCCATAAAAGAAACCTTTTGATATCATGACCTGACAAGACATAACGTAAGGTTTTTTTTTTTCACGCTCCTATGTTTTCTTTATCGTCATCTATACTAATATTATAAAGAGGTAAAATTTGTAAGTTTGTAAGTTTGTATGTATGGGGTAATCTCTGGAACTTCTGGTCCGATTTGAAAAATTCTTACAGTATTAGATAGCCCATTTATCGAGGAATGCTATAGGCTATATACCATCACGCTACGACTCACGGGAGTGGAGCAGTAACGAAAAATGCGGGTGAAACCGCAGGGGACAGCTAGTCATTAATACAGCCAAAAGTCGTTCACAGTTAGATATAGACTTCCCCCAAGAGTCGCCATAATGAATAGTCCTGTTAGTCTCGCATCCATCGAATTCCCGCGACCCTTATCAGGTCATCGGCCCCTTCCTTCTTAGGCCTTCCAACGATGTGTCTTCCAATATTTGGTTGCCACTCCAGAACCTTTCGTCTCCATGGACTTGTTCTGCAAGCAATATGTTCTGCAAGCAATATGTTCTGCCTACTGCCCAGTGCCGTAACTAGCCTTCTATGCACCCTGTGCGAACTTTCAAAACTGCGCCCCTGAAAAATGCTCTAACCAGGCTTAGTCTGGTCATTTCTGCGCCCCTCCAGGGTCTGCGCCCTGTGCCTGGGCACTGCTCGCACCGCCCTAGTTACGGCACTGCTACTGCCACTTAAGTTTGGCAATTCTTCGGACTATGTCAGTAACCTTGGTCTTATCCAAAAGCATTGCAACCACACCATCATTTTGAATTAAATTTTACCGACTTCGAAAAGAAGATTTTTTGTAATTTTTTTGTCTCTTCGTTATTTTACACCGACGCGACGTCCGAAAGTTCGTTTGCATTTTTTGTGTTTTTTCTTTGTCATTAAAATCGATTATATTGGATTTTTTGGAAAAAGGTTTAAGTCATGACAATTTTCTAACTTTATTTAGCACACATAAATAAATCAGTACACAATCGTTGTTCTTACAATACTCCAACTTTTTTATGACTATCCTGGCTGTCTGTATATTAATTACATACATTTGTCTAAACAAAGAGACCAAGGTCTCAAGTTATACTTCCCGAATCTTTTCATACTGTACTGTACTGTATACTAACATACTTGCGCCATCTTGTTTTTGACACATTACAAATAATGATTGTCATAACAATAGATTCTATGGCTGGTATAGTCACGTTTCTTACAATGCCTATAACTTGTAATTAGGGTTCCGTAACCAAAGGGTAAAACGGGACCCTATTACTGAGACTCCGCTATCCGTCGTCTGTTTTTCTGTCTGACCGTTTGTTACCAGGCTGTGTCTCAGGAATCATGATGGCGCAATTTCACTGGTCGTTAACTCGTTCGGTATACCGCATGCGGGGAGTCCCCGCAGGCGACATAACAACCAATGAAAGTAACATGTTCGTTATACCGTCTACGGTTCCCCAAATGCGGGCCCTGTGGCTCGCGTTCCAGTAATCTCTCGCACTCAGCATGCGGGCCCTATCGACTAATGAAAGCGGTTCCCCGAATGCGGGCCCTGTGGCATGCGTTCCAGAAAGCTCTCGCACCCCGCATGCGGGCCCTATCGACTAATGAAATATTCCATTTTTACAGATTATTTTTTTCTATTGCCGCTGAAACAGCAAATACTGTAAAATAGAACACTATAAATACTTAAATAGGGCCTCCATGTAACAAATGTGATGTATTTGGCGTTTTTTGCTGCAGACGGTACAGAACCCTTCGTGCGTGAGTCCAACTCACACCTGGCCGGTTTTTTCGCTAGTCATGGACTATATTTGAGAAACAGGTGTCATTGAACTTACAATGGCGTTGGTAAATATTGACAGAGCTGTGTGATTTATTTAACTATGCGTTAGGATATCTAGTAGGTAATTATTGTCTACAATATGATTTTCTTAGCGTGTGTCTTCAAGGCTAGAGTGAATAGGCTGTTAATAAACTAGTGTGCTAATAAACGATTGCATCACTGCGCAGTCAACTGCGATCTCACCTAGTTTATTTTACTATACTAGTTAATCTTCTTCTTCGTCCGTTCCTGCTCCCGTTATACTAGATAATATCAATTTGATGAGTTTTCACTATCTCCGATAGTTACAAGCCTTTGTTTACGCGCGTTACACCGTAGGATTTATTTTTATCCAATTGCTATTTTATATTAATAATAAATAAAATTGCTAGCGTCTATGATGCCTATAAGCAGAGGTAACTTTATATTTAAGTCTCTGTTTTCTAAGCGTTTGACAGGCATTTTAATCTCATCTGGCAACGTTCGTTCTTTCAAAATTCGAACAAGAGTTTATTATTTTTATTTATAATGTGCCAGTTTCTTCAATTCTCTAAAGGAGTACTGATGAAAGAGGCTGCACCGCGGTTCTAAAACGCAAATGGCATCTAAAAAAAGTACAAATGGATGTCAGTGAGTAAAAGTCTGACACTCCTTTTAGCTCTACACAGTATTTATTCTTCTGTTATTAATTATTAGTCAGAAAATAATATTAAAAATCGTAAAATAATGTTGGAAAACTAGAATTTAGTAGATAAGAATTAGTTTTTAAAATAATACACAGAGTCTAAATCTAAACTATTAAGTAAGAATCGGATCATTCGTTTTAATGTCGCTGTTACCTCGATTTAGTATGTTGCCAAACTGAAACTATAAATTCGGCAATCACACAACAATTAATCGACGAAACCATTATGTAAAAGTCAAATTTATTTCATTGTTTCGTTATCTAAACATATATAAAAGGAGAAACTGACTGTAATATCAATGCACAGCCGAATCTGCTGAGATTTAGCATTATCGGCCTTATAATAATGTTCTCGCTGCAAGGACTCAGGCCTCCTCTCTTGGAGGGGGAATGGGCCATAATCCACCGTGCGGGCCCATTGCGGATGGTGGATGTCACATGTCTTCGAATTTTTGGCTCGAGGACATGCCGGTTTTCTCACGATGTTTTCCTTCACCGTTTTAAGAGGAGTGGTGATGAAATAAATTACACAAATTAATGCTACTGAGACTATGACTGTAAAATTTTGCATTAGGTGGCCTTTTATGACGTAGGCGAGCACACGGAGAGTTTACAATTCACTCCCTAAGAAGACGAAATGGGGGTCAATGTTTGTATGAAGGAACCTACTTTCACGCGGATGAAGCCACTAGCAAAAGCTAGTTTACTCATAAATGTTTTCATTCAATAGTAAGTGAACTCATTCATACTTTCATGCATCGTACTTTCTGCTTACTCACTCATTAACTCATAGTTTCATTCAGTTGATTTTTTTAAATATTTCTTCACCAACTAAAACCGTATAAAGTATTTATTTATTTCATTTCATTATCATAGTCTCTATCATATCATACCGTGTTACCTCAGTTAATGGGTTGTGGAGGTCTGGTAGGCAGCCGCTCCTCGTAAAATACTGGTATTCAGCTAAATCCGGCTTGACTGGAAGCCGACCCCAATATAGTTTGGAAAAGGCTAGGTAGATGATGAATCTCTATCATATCAACTTATTCACATTTAGGTAAGTACTTTTTTTGTTTATATATGAAAACCATCAAATAAGTTCTCCAATTGGAGCGATTTGCATTTTGCATTTCAAAACCACAATAAGTCTTTTGAACATTCTCGCGACCCTAGAAACAGTTCATAGTTAATAACACCATTTATCAAGGCCAGTATTATAAAGAAATATTGTTGCTAGGCATTGCTAGGCTAATATTAGAAATATACAACGCCTAACTTAGTACCTGCTTCATAGCCATTTGAAAAAAAAACTTTTTGTAGCAACATTTTTTGTGCGTAGATACAATACAATAGACGCCTTGTGTTGCCACATTTTTTTTATCGTACGATATAATCTAAATACTATTATGATTTTTTACTATGAATTCTTTTGTAAATTAAGAAATTTTAGGTTTCAAATTAATACTTTTCACCACAAATATTTATATAAAACAGTGTGTGAGTGCGTGCGATTTTGTACACATTTAAATCATCAACTTCAACTGATGACGGCTTCTTTTGTTATGAGTATTGGCTACGTTCTCCTCTGCAGGGTGGAGCGAAAGGGCGTGTTAAACTATACTTACTTACTTACTTTTTTACTTTTCAAAGATAAAATCCACCAGCGTTCCTCAGTTGCCCTTTACATTCCAGAGCCACAGTTACCTTTTCAAACTTGTTATAAGTATTGGCTACGTTCTCCTCTCCAGGGCGGAGTGAAAGGGCATGTTAAACTATACTTACTTACTTACTTTTTTACTTTTCAAAGATAAAATCCACCAGCGTTCCTCAGTTGCCCTTTACATTCCAGAGCCACAGTTACCTTTTTAAACGTTCCCGCAGCCTTAGCAGACCACAGCACTACTGGGCGTCTACGGTTTTATTAACCTCTCTTTGAAGCGCGCGTTATAGTAGGTACGAGTTTCGAAAATCTGCTGTCTTACAGAAGTCTACAAGGCTAGTCTTAAAATAGCTAGAAAAATAGTTGCTTAAGAAAAACAAAACAAAAACTAGTATCCAGCATTATTCAACGAAGTATTACATCAAAGTTTTATCATTATAACAATTATTTCCAATTCTACTTAGGTCAACCGTTTAGCTCTAAAGTGTCATTCACCTGAGACATTACCTGAATGTTTTGTAACCCAAATAATAATAAAATATTTTAATCTAGAAATGTGATCTGTAACTAGGGCTACCTACTAACTATTTTTCAAAAACTTAAAATAAAATAATTTTCGAAAAATAATGTATATCATTTCTTTAGCACAAAAAAGTACTTTTAATTTTTATTGTACGCCAAAATAACTTAAAGTAGAAGTGGATAACACAGTTCATGTACATAGACGAACGTAACTCAAATAATTATGGGTTTTTTTGTCAATAATTGTTTTGTTTGTAACGAGTTTCCTCCGTGCCTCGGAAAGCATAGGCTGCCTACCAGACCTCCACAACTCAATAACTGGGGTAACAGGGTACTTCATGGCAAGACTGGAGTCAGATTTACTGACTTCTGACTATCCGTAACGACTGTAAATGACAGCCGGGACCTACGGCTTGGCGTGCTTTCCGAGGCACGGAGGAAACTCGTTATGTTAAGATGGTCCACAGACCAACCTTGGCCAGCGTTGCTTAATCTTGAAGTCGACTTGTGTTCTATTACTTACACTGAGCGACCAAAAAAAAATTTCGCAGTAGTTAAAAACTTTTCCTGTATTTACAAAACATTAAGATACCTAAGTAATTATTAAGTTTGTCTTATTTAGAAGGGATATCATCCAATGACTTCTCTCGTTCTTGGGAGGAACGAGAGGGTTTGTCAGACTTTTACTTACAAAACCCCCTGTCCTTTCTCTGCCTTCGTTCCAGGGCCTGGCCTGGGTTCTATTTCGCAGAACCCATGGCCCCAGTAGGCTTCAACCTTGCTAGGCCCCTAAGCTACGGTTTTATTGACATTTCCTTAAGGCGCGCGTAGAAATTATAAAGTTTGATAACCCTACCTGAAATGTCACTGCAGTTGCATTTAATCAAGGAATAATCTATTACTTTATTTTTTTTTATTTCCGAGTTCTATTACTACAAAAACTATTACGTGGGTATGTAAGTGTAAAATGCAGTGTAATCTGACAGAAAAGTGTTTTGAAAACATAAAGGCCCGATTTGTTTCGGATCACTTGCTTTAAGTTTTGTAATATTTTATCTTATCGTTTTAGAAATAACTGAAATACTCAGTCTCAGTCTTGCCTAGAGTTTATTAACCCGGAGAATCGCCAAAGTTTAGTGGTTAGTGGGCAGAGCTCATTGCTTGTAGAACAGATGGCCGATGGCGATGAAAGGTTCTGGAGTGGCGACCACGTATCTGAAGACGCAGCGTTGGTAGGCCTCCCACAAGATGGAATTGAAAACGTTGATTCCAGAACGAAGCCTATCTGTGTGTCTTTAACTTGTAGAACCCCGTGGCACAAAAACGTGCCAGTAAACAAGTAATTACCTTTTAACTTTGAGAACCGCTGGAAAAAAATTGTGCCACCAAAACCTGACCGATTAAAAATTATACTCTAGTAGTATAATTACAGAAGCAACAGAAACAGAGCAATAACAGTTTATATTATTAATATTATTTATATTAATTTATTAATATTAAATAAATAAATAAATAATAAATAATGGCGGTCCCCACGGTGCGCCACAGGTTTTGTCTTTTTTTATCGGTTTTGATGGACCGATGGTCTGGTCAAGTTCGTGGGAATCAGATGGATGTGAAACGCACAGAACCGTTGTGGTGACGCTTGGGGGAGGTATATATCCAACAGTAGAATGATGATGATGATGATGATGATGATGATGACTACTACGACGGAGAAGCTGTGGTAGCCCAGTGGTTACATCTCCAGCTTACGATTAAATCGTGGTGGTTGCAGGTTCAGGCCCATCAGCCAATTTACTTTACATACAGTTTAAATGTTTTCATACACCGTTTTGAGAGCAGCAGTGATGAAATAACTTAGACAAAGTAATTTTATTTTATTTATATTTGTTTTATTTTTTATAGTTAATTAATTTGTATTCATTTATTATTGGATTTATTATTGCATTAATTTTTATTTATTTCATAATGCGCAATAAGAAAATGGTTGGGATTGAACCCCCGACCTACTTGTAAGTCGGGACAGTAACCACTGGGCCACTATTGCTCTCCAAATATTGTTACCTCATTGTAATTTTAGTTAAAATTCTAATAAGTGAAGTTAGCAAATTACCGTTTTACAATGTTATCGGTATTTTCATCAGAACTGCAGTAAAACTTAAGATTTTATAATTTCTTAATCTTTATGTGTTTACCTGCTTAGGTACGTTGAATTATGCATGGCAATTATGTTTTGCTTTCTACCTATGGCGTTAGGTACCAAGCGAATTTTCTTTTTTATTTACACACACTTAATTCATACATCTCAATCTCTAATCTAAATATAACCACCATAAAAATAAGAGTTTTGTCGGCTAAACAATCTCATTAAATACTACACTATAATAATAATATTCTACAACTATCACAACGCTATCTAGTCTCAAACTAAGCACAGCTTGTGGTAAGAGTACTGGACATCTGATAAACATACTTATTTACAAATTAAGTTTAAATGATTGTGAACGCACCCATGATACAGGAGTAATTCCTAGTGCGGGGCAACGGTTTTTAACCTATCACATACCGCGAAACGAGACACAATAGTAAAACAATAACAGCTCGGTCCAAAGAGACCGGTCGGGGATTGACGAATTAAAAAAGAATAGAAATACTCGTAACATACATCGTCTAGGTCTTGTTCAAAATATTAACAAGAAAAAAAATTACAATTCGTTAAAACAACTAATGGTAACTTTAACGACTCGTTACAACATTTTAAAAACACCAAACCAATACGACAATATCAATAAAAAAAAACAATGTAAAAATTAGCAAACCAGTTACAAAATCAATAATAAATATTACCCGCTCGAGCTCGTGGCTAAATAATAACAGCCGCACAGGTCGATCTTCAAGGTTAAGCAACGCTTGCCTAGGTTGGTCTGTGGATGGGTGACCATCTTAACATAACGAGTTTCCTCCGTGCCTCGGAAAGCACGTTAAGCCGTTGGTCCCGGCTGCCATTTGTAGATCTTTGGCAGTCGTTACGGATAGTCAGAAGCCAGTAAATCTGACTCCAGTCTTGCCATGAAGTACCGTGTTACCCCAGTTAATGGGTTGTGGAGGTCTGGTAGGCAGCCGCTCCTCGTAAAATATATATTATATAGGTATTCAGCTAAATCCGGCTTGACTGGAAGCCGACCCCAATATAGTTGGGAAAAGGCTAGGCAGGCAGGCACCCGCACACATTTAATTTCGAAACGCCATAACAATTTACAGTTGGCTGCATTAGCACAGTTTTTATCGAGTAGAGGTTACTTACCGATAAAGAAGTTATACCGTTATTCGCGTAAAGGCTAGTGCATTCACACCTGTGCTAATGCGAACAGAGATTTGCAGGATGCATTATGCAAGCATTATTATTTTTATGGCCGCCAACGTTGATAGGAAATGAAACGTTGATTGTCGCAAATAGTATAACATTATGTCTGTACTGATAGAATATTTAGGAAAGGAGACATTTTCAATGAATTTTTTTTTTTATTATTCATATGCTCGCGATTGACCACTATCTCACCTGGTGATAAGCTATGATGTGTTCGACAATGGAGCATGCTTGTCTAGAAGCAACCTATTCACTTTTGACTTAAAACCCCTAGGTTGTAGCTATTAGAAAACACAGATAAATAAATACACAGACATACCATCCACGGGTTCTGACAAAACATTTTCTTCATCTTGGAGAACGAACCCGGAACACCACACTCAGCAGACGAACAATAATGCAAAAGTCATTACTATAAAATACTTTGAGACAGCAATAGCCAATAAGTACCAAATCGCAATAACTATTTACAACCCAAAAAATATAACAATAAAATCTTACTGACTTACATGCCATAACTATAATTTAAAGTAAAAATATGAAAACGATTACCAGGACCCGAATTCTCGATTCAAATAAATCGATATCAGAATCGGAATTCGCTTTATGTAACGATAAATATCGCTTATACGAGTTCGACACGCAAATAACGTGAATAACGATTCGATGTGAAATAAACGTTAATTTATTAAAATGTTCGGTGTCCGTGAAAACGTAGCGCGAAAGTGGGTTGAATGTTGAAACCATAACGAGTGAAAGAAATGTTGTTTTGTAAGTGTAAGTCTTAATTACTTTAGGGTCCGGAGATGATAAAGGCTTATTCGCATAAAATTTATATTTCTAAGTTACTTTTTTACATTATTATAAAGAATCACTCACGAGGAGCTCGTGGCTAGATAATAACAGCCGCACGGGTCGATCGCAACGCTTGCCAATGTTGGTCTGTGGATGGGTGACCATTTTAACATACCGAGTTTCCTCCGTGCTTCGGAAAGCACGCTAAGCCGTAGGTCCCGGTTGTGATTTGTAGATCTTTGGCAGTCGTTACGGATGTCAGAAGCCGGTAAATCTGACTCCAGTCTTGCCATGAAACACCGTGTTACCCCAGTTAATGGGTTTTGAAAGTCTGGTATGTAGCCGCTCCTCGTAAAATACTGGTATTCAGCTAAATCCGGCTTGACTGGAAGTCGACTCCAATATCGTTGGGAAAAGGCTGTTAGATGAAAAAAAACCTCACGCCTATCGGCCTAATTGCCACCATCAATCTCTATCTACATATTAAAAAGTAAAAACTAGATGTGTTATTTATAACTTAGATACCCACTTGCGACCTGCCCTAGCTTCACACGAGTGTAAGAAATCTTTGAAATTCTCGACATTTTTCTGTATCATACGAGTATGCACGAATTATACTACCTGAACCTTCCTCGTGAATTATTCTGGCTATCGAATACAACTGCTTAAAAATCATACAATCAGACGGATGCAGTAGCTCTTAATAAACTAATGCGTCTCACCATCAACGATTGCATCACTGCTTAAAGCCTTTTGTCACGGCACGTTTTTCGCCATTATGTAGGCACGGCAAATAAAACGCACCGTGTACAAATGGCCATAGACTGCAATACAACACTATACTAAATTTGTTATAAGGTGGTTTCGGTGACAGCTGTCAGATTCATACAATGTAGCTATCTATCCTTTTCTCTCATCTTAAAGATGCATATTTTCGTCCTGCTGTCACTCAACCCTTGCTATGTAAAAAAGACTATAATAAAACATGGCAGCGGCGTAGTTCAGTAGCGCCGTCCAGTGTGGAGCGGACCTGATCTGCTCATCTTTTTGAGCTGCGGCCCCTTGGTCGTTTGCCTTCAACCATGCCAGTCACGACGAGCTGTTCAAGGTTGTGGCGCTATATTTACAAACCCCGTATAATACTCGTATTGTTCATATTGGCAATTTATTTATTTTTTAATAAATAAACTGTTAACTATGAACAATACTTGTCAGTTTATTTATCTCTGAAACCGAATGCAGTTTACTTAACGAAAAAACTTAATTACAACACTTTCGTCCCGAAAATAAATGAACTTAAACAATCTGCAAACGAAATCATACACGTAACTAAGACCAGAATTACACAAATATTTTATACAAAACACTTTAGTACTATACCGTCATTTATCTACCTAACTGTCACGAATACTTCCGCAATAATTTCAGTCTAGATTTTTTACATGAAATAATTTCACACAGCGCAATCACCAATTTTATGGATTTCACAAAACCAATCCGTTCTTACATTCAATGAATAATGACAGCTGTCACATTGAATGGAATGAATTGAATGAATGAATGAAGGTGCAATTACGTTTATTGAGTAGGTAGGCGAAATCTTTGAATTATTGGGTTTTTGATTTGTTTGTTACGATTTACGTCTTTATGGGTAATGTAATTGAATAATCTTTTTTAGTCAAAGACAAATTAGTAAGATAAAATTCTTTTGCTTCTCCTTACATAAGAAAATCTAATTAATGTATAAAAGTTCGCAGGTTTTAGTCATTAAGGTCACTGGTTCTCAGGTTAGCTTAGGGTATTTTCCCACGATTTTCTTTCTTTTAGCAAAGTGTGAACGACAAATTAGATTAAGGAAACCGTATTTTTTTTACTACAGGACTTTATTGGGGATATAGTGAGCAGGGAAGCTTGTACAGATACAATTTGTCGTTATAAAAGTGCAATCAACTAGTAGTTAGTAACATCCTGTTAGACTAGAAGCCGATCCCAGTACAAGCTAGGTACTTCGACAAATGATGATGATGGAAAGTGCAATTTAATGTAGGCACTATTTTTCCTTTTTTAAATTGCAATTCTTTTTTCTTTGGAAAATGTTTAAATGTTTTGTGTGTGTACATAAACTGTTAAATAAATAAATAAATACAGTTTGTTTTTCATAGAAATGAAAATGTAATACATTCTAATATTTTCGCGGCATTTGACGGTATGTGTATCGAGTCAGTCTACTCAGCAAACTTTGCTGAGAAAACCTTCTTCTTCTTGTGTCAATCTGACTCAAATTTTAAGACCTGCAGACTTATTCTTGAGTTCGATTCTAATTCGCTGGCATTGGGATTGTGACATTTCATATTCTAAGTTCGATGATAGCGCCAAATTAGTTTAAAATTGCGTGACCGTAGTCAAATTGGGACTGGACTTCGCGTCGGCTAAACATTTTGATTAGGCTTGGCGTGCGCTAAACCGTTTAGTATGAAATGTCACAATCCAATCCCAATGTCGACTGATTGTAGGAACCCAGCAGGGTCGAAGCCTCTGGGGCCATGGCAAAGGAAAACCTGGGACCCTGGAACGAAGACAAAATAGGAACAGGGTGGGGTTTAGTCAGTAAAAGTCTGATACGCCCAAAGCAGAGCAGGAGAAGTCATTCTGATGATACCCTACGTAAAAATAAACTCGACTGGTCGCAATTGAACTCAAGAGTTAGCCTTCTGATCTTTGCTAACGGTACTATGAGCGCACTCTGCTGAGGTAGTCAATACCACAATCAATTCCTAGGCACAAAAGCGACGCGCAGGAATGTTTCGACGCCACATTTGTGGTAGTTTCAATTAGTAAAGATATTTTGAATTTCACGTGCTACCCCGAATGTAATTATAGTTAAATAAGTATTTTATAAGTATACTAGCTTCTACCAGCGGCTGCACCCGCGAAACTTTGGAAACTTTTTATCTTTTAACAAAATCCTCTCTTAGTGCTTGCTTACGTCATAAAAGGTAACCTAGTTCAAAATTTCAAGCTTCTTGTAGTTTTGGCTGGGCGTTGACACTTTGTCAGACGGTCAGTCAGTGTGTTAAATGTATATGTATATTACTATATACATATAGCCGTATTTTTTTTACAGTTGCTAGGTACTCCTAGCTACTGTAAAAAAATACGGCCAGTATGGGAAGTAGGATAGGATAACCATGTTTTCTTCAAAAGGCTAGTCTATCAGACAGTACGAGTTCTTTAAAGACGTTTGTAGAGTTAATTTAAAAGATAACCTACCTTCTTTGGTTACTGCGGTAATTTAAAACAAACAAATTAACCGTTCGTTTCGCTTCAGCCGTTAACAGATCCGTATCAGGTGACAACCTGGTTTTAGAAACATAGAAAAGAAAGTAAAGAGTCTAATTTCAAAGACTCTCACTCACCTTCCGATTATGGTTATTATAGGATACTGTTATATGTAGAACATTGGCAGTCGTTACGGATAGTCAGAAGTCAGTAAATCTGACTAGAGTCTTGCCATGACGTACCGTGTTACCCCAGTTAATGGATTGTGGAGGTCTGGTAGGCAGCCGTTCCTCGTTAATACTGCTATTCAGCTAAATCCGGCTTGACTGGAAGCCGACCCCAATATAGTTAGGAAAAGGCTAAGCAGATGATGATGATGATAGGATATTGTTATATACTTACCGGTTACTAAACTGCCTTATTGGTCTCGTGGTTGCAAGCGCTATTGTTGAGCGGGGAGTAGTGTTTGATTCCCTGGTTGGAAAAACAATTATACGTAAGGTCAACTTTAACCTATTAATACCCGCGAAACGAGACACAATAGTAAGACAATAACAGCGCGGTCCTATGAGACCGGTCGGGGATGCATGAATTAATTGCGTAAGAAAACTTAAAATTTAATATACTATCCTGTAAAATAATAAAATCTTATTTAAAAATAAACAAAAAAAAAATACAGCTGCTAGCAGCTTCGCCCGTATGATAGTAGAAAGTTACTCCAAGGGAACATTCTCCCTTCTCCCGGGAAAAAAAGTACCCTATGTGCTACGTGGTCTGCTCCACAGAACAGTTATATGTTCTGTGGTCTGCTCCCGTACCAAGTGTTATCGAAATCCATCCAGTAGTTTTGAAAGAGTAACAAATACACATATATACAAACTTTCTTGTCTGTTAGCTGTATTTAGTATGCAGTTACAAGTACAATAAGTATCTAAAACACACAAACAAACCTCATTTTCCTTACCACTCCGCGTCTAGCAGTATAGGCGACTATAATATCTAAAAGTCACTCTCGCTCACAAATACATTTCACTCTACTTCTAAAACGAACCAAACTCAATATTTTCAGGTCACTAGCTCACTAGAACTAATACAGTGCCCTGAACACATCGCCTTCATCATCTAATCCAATTATTAATTATTAATTATTTATTTATTATTTTTGTGAGACGTCAAAAGAAACATAAATAATGTTTTTTTTTTATTATTAATCATATTATGTTTCCTTGTCTGACTATCCGTAACGACTGCCAAAGATCTACAAATGACAGCCGGGACCTACGGCTTAACGTGCTTTCCGAGGCACGGAGAAAACTCGTTATGTTAGGATGATCACCCATCCACAGACCAACCTTGGCAAGTTGTTTAACCTTGAAGATCGACGCGTGCGACTGTTATTAAATAGCCACGAGCTCCTCAACCTCCTTACTTCGAAACTGAACCAGACTCAATATTTTCAGGTCACTAGCTCACTAGAACTAGCACAATACACATCGCCTCCATCATCTAATCCAATTATTTTGAGACGTCAAAAGAAACATAAATAATGATCTGCTCATTGAAACCTCAAAAGAACAATTGATTGAAATATCGCAATAAACTGATGTGCCACTTTTCATTGTTTTAATAATTTCTTCTAACGTTTCAGATGTTGGATGACTTTCTTTAATCTTTTCGTGTCACAGTGTTATTAAAATCGGTCAAGTACGAGTCGGGCTACCTGGGTTCTGTACCGTCCGTAGCAAAAAAAACGTTATCACGTTTGTATGGCATCGTAGCCACACTTAAACATATATTTTATTCTGTTTTAGTATTAATTTGTTATTCTAGCGACAACAGAAATACATGTAGTATTATGGGATTGCAGCAGTGTGGAATAGGAAATAAAACTGTTGAAGATGCAGTTGCTTGTCTTTATTTTACACCTTTTCTTATTTTTTCAACTTCACCTTCTGTTCTGTCGTCTGTCGCTCTTCAGTCATAAGTCGCCATCTTTCCTCTGTCTCTTTCATACCGTTCCATTTTTGAATCACACACTCTTACGCTTCATTTCACACATCATTCATACGTTCCTTTTACCCATCCTACATACATCATCTGTGAAATTCAAATCTAGCTATCACTGTTGGCTTATTCGTCAACTCGTGATTATGTGACTCGCTACTGCTCGATAGCACCACAAAATTGTAAGGCTCGCGAGTTTTGCAGTCGCGAGATGACGAACAAGCCTCACGGTTCATGAGACAGGCAGACTTCAGTGGAGTTATCAAATCAATAGGGTCCCGTTTTTACCCTTTTAATATGGAACCCTACTAAAGGTGCAAGTTAGTGAGTGTATAGATTTGTTTTTTCTACATGCGCGGATGGCTGAACGAATTTGCATGGAATGTATGTAGCCCATGGTCGGACTTTGGAGGTAGTGGAACAGAGAGTAAAGTCCCACGTACCTCCGTTGAAAAGGGTGGATCCTCCAACCGGACGGGTGTTATGTCCGGTGGGCTACTGCCCGATAGATGATTTCGGGCTTTTGTATCTATTCAAATCGCGCGGAGAACTTTGCTTGTGCGATGCAGGATTCTGTGACGTCATATGTAGTGACATAGCACATGTGTACCTCTTTTTACCCCGAAATGCCTACGATTCCCACGAAACGGGTCAGAAGAGTGCAATTGTAGGTAGAGAGAATCGTGTGGTGATCTGTAAACTCGAAAGGGTAGCTTTCGAGTTTACAGATCACCACACGATTTTCCACCCCCTGGAATAATATCGAGTGCCTCGGTCCACATTCTGCATAACCTTTCCCCTTTGTGTCAAAGGCGACTGTAATCCTTCACAGCAAATGTCGGCACCGAAAAGTTTTATTCGTGTGGCGTTAGGGGGCGCTAGGGTCGCACGATTTTGGGCTGAAACACATTGATGGAATGTGCGTCGCCAATACACCCGTATGGATTTGCGCGAATGTGCCATTGATCACGTGACGCATAAGTGTCTTACGTTTGTGTTTTATGTGACAGAAGATTGGTGTGTAAATTTTCATTTTTCCTCTGGCAATATATATATATAGCCCATTTTCAGGCTAGGTAATCTCTGTCATTCCAGTTTGTCTGGAATAAACAGAGATTGACACACTAATAAAAATCAAATATCTTTCGACCTCAAGTCAAAGTTGGATAAAATCCCACCTAAAAAAATAGAATAAAAAACTTTCGTACAAGAATTATTTATCACAATAACTACCTACATTATGACGATAATCCAACGTATTCTCCTATTCCGCAAATTACCGTCAATTGCCGATTTTACTATTAAAATCCGGTTATAAAAACTAAATTAAAATCTTCTCTCATACGGTAACAATATCTGGGACATCACTATTCCGTGACTCGTAAACCCCATACAGTCCATTCACTGTCTGCAAAATTGGATGTGACGCTACAGAGCCGCCTAATGGCTTGAAGCCGCAACACATTTAGTCTACCTAAGTTATATTGACAGATCAACTTTGTTTTCTGTGTTTGTTAACTTAGTTTGACATGCTGATGCAAACGTACCACACCTGTTTTAGGCCTGCGTGGTGGATTACGGCAAGCTATAGGTTATAGGTCATTCTGAGATGTTTTAATTTAACAAACAAAAAAATTGGAGTCGTTAAAAACTATCTAGCCAACCATTGACTCGCCATTTTACAATATAATAGAGTTGTTATTCGATTATTTTGTTTCAACAGAATTGTTCGAATCTGTTACTCTCACTCAAAACTTGTGAACGAACGCGCCTTACGCCAGTCGCTAGGACAGACCGAATTGGCCTCGAGTCAAAGTTGAAATAATCGAGAACCATCGAGATGTTCCAATTCCAACAATCGAATAAAATCTCTCGTGATCGAACATTGCTAATAACGGTAATAAAGGTAACTCCAAAACTGCAATTCTAAAAACCAAAACAGTGTTCTTTCCCTAGCTTCATCTTTTCAGAGGCAATGAAGAAGTAATAGCTCAGTAATACCTACTATACCTGACAGACTTTTTCTGGAAGGAAGTCGACGGACGGATGCGGGATATCCGTCAACTTCCTGCAATATAATTAGAAAGGCAATATCACAACATTTAAAGCGGGAATTGCATTAGACTGACGCACAATTGTCGACGCCAGATCTGTACGTAGAACCACGTAGCGTGGCGTAGCGCTGCGTGAGTCTAGTGAAGTTCTACAACCCTAGTTGCCATATAAAATGGGGAGATCCACACGTCCAGATCAGCATACGTGGCCTACGTGTAGTACAATGCAATGCAATGTGTGCAATGTAGTGGGCGACGCCTGAATTGTAGTAGAACCGCATCACGTGGCGTGGGTCTAATGTAGCTCTACAAGTCTAGTTACTGTATAAAATTTAAGGAAATCGACACGCCCAGATCGGTGTCTGTAAGTAGCCCACGTGGGTCCAATTAGCTATACCTTAAAGCGAAAATGACATTGCACCGACGCGACGCACGCGTGACTGGGGGCACGCCTGAGTTGTATGTAGAACGACGTCGCTTGGCGTCGTGTGGCGTGGATCTAATGTAGGTCTTTAAGTCTAGTTGACATATAAAATGTATGGAGACTAATGCGTGTAACATAACGTAACATGCAAATCTATAAATCATCATCTGCCTTGCCTTTTCCCATCTATATCGGGGTCGGCTTCCAGTCAAGCCGGATTTAGCTGAATACCAGTATTTTACGAGGAGCGGCTGCCTACCAGACCTCCACAACCCATTAACTGGGGTAACACGGTACTTCATGGCAAGACTGGAGTCAGATTTACTAGCTTCTGACTATCCGTAACGACTGCCAAAGATCTATAAGTCTAGTTGCCATATAAAATAATTATGTATATGGATACCGATGCGTGTAACGTTACATATCGTAACGTAACATCTAAGTCTATAAATACGAACATTAGAAAATCATTACCACAGTAAACAAAAACAACTTCAAAAGTATACATATACAAATATTCTCATCAGTCGTACTGCCATACTGCACCGGAGTGCCGGTCCTAACGGAACCCGGAGTGAGTAACCTCTTAACGTCTCGAGCAAATCTTATCGAGCGTCCTTCCTGCTTGAATATTAATTAGTTCAACGATTCAATTTGATTTTTAGTCAGATTACGCTTCTGTTAATGGGGACGATGCTGTTATCTATACTAATATTATAAAGAGGTAAAATTTGTAAGTTTGTATGTTTGTAAGTTTGTATGTGGGGGGTAATCTCTGGAACTACTGGTCCGATTTGAAAAATTCTTTCAGTGTTAGATAGCCCATTTATCGAGGAATGCTATAGGCTATATACCATCACGCTACGACCTACGGGAGCGGAGCAGTAACGAAAAATGCGGGTGAAACCGCAGGGGACAGCTAGTTTTATCTGAAAGTTATTATGATTAAGCTATAAACATACTAACATATTAAGGCGAAAGTGTGTGTGTGTAGAATTATGTTTTTTAAGGTGGGAATTCATCTAATGAGTCGCTCTAGAATGGAGCAGGAGGGCGCGCCAGACTTTTACTGACTAAAATCATACCTATGTTTTTTCAATTGCCCTATGACCACGGGTATAGGGTAACCCATTGATCTAGGTCTTCAGCCCTGCTGGTCACCTACCTATGTGCCAAGACATGGTCTACCCGTGGGCCAAATGTCCTTCAAATCCGTTAGCGAACGGATTTGATGGACATTTGTTTTTTTTGGTTTGAGCGTAAAGGAGTAATAAACATACGAGTGAGAATAACAACAAAAAACAATGTTTTACACGATAAAAGAAACGCAATTAATTCGCATTTATTCTTTACAAGTAAGTAATCAAACAACGATTCATAGAAAAACTCAAAAGAAATCGAAGAAAAACAGGATGCCTTCTGCTTGAAGCTTAAAAAGAATATACGTCTAGACATAGACAGGTTGTTAACCTGTCGGGTTGCCGGTTACTAGCCCATTTTTAGCGCGACCAGTGTAAAGAAATAAATAGGCCCGTTTTACGTACACTTTCTTTGTATAAAGAAGGAACATTGACCGTAAAAGCACAGATAATCTATACTAATATAATAAAGAGGTAAAGTTTGTTTTTTTGTTTGTATGAGGTAATCTGTGGAAGTACTAGTCCAATTGCTAAAATTTTTACCACCAATAGAAAGCTGCTGTATTCCTGAGTGACATAGGCTATATTTTATGTACGCGGGCGAAGCTATGGGCTAAAGCTAGTATAATATACTAGCGTAAAAGTAAGCTGAGAGTTTGAGTTTATCATCCTAATGTTAGTTTATTTTGAGATCGCCTGACCCTTTTTTCGGTGGAAAATCGTGAGATAACTCGGTGGGCTCATGGTCAAGAGGAGTGGAGTGTAAAGAGTAACTGAAGGAATACAGGTGGGTTTTCGTCATTAATAGTCTGATAAGCCCTCTCTCTCCACCCTAGAGCGGGAGAAGTCAATTAATTATATAGGTACGTCTAGACATAGACAGGTTGTTAACCTGTCGCGTTGGCGGTTACTAGCCCATTTTTAGCGCAACCAGTGTAAAGAAATAAATGGGCTCGTTTTACGTACACTTTCTTTGTATAAAGAAGGAACATTGACCGTAAAAGTGACTTAAAGATTGGATTTATCATCCTAATGTTAGTTTATTTTGAAAGACCGACTGAAGAACTTTTTTGGTGGGAAACTTTTTTTCGTGAGATAACTCGGTGGGCTCATGGTCAAAAGGAGTGGTGTGTAAAGAGTAACTGAAGGAAAACAGGTGGGTTTTCGTCATTAATAGTCTGATAAGCCCTCTCTCTCCACCCTAGAGCGGGAGAAGTCAATTGATGAATTATTATATACGTTTAGACATAGACAGGTTGTTAACCTGTCGGGTTGCCGGTTACTAGCCCATTTTTAGCGCAACCAGTGTAAAGAAAGAAATGGGCCCGTTGGACGTACACTTTCTTTGTATAAAGAAGGAACATTGACCGTAAAAGTGACTTAAAGATTGGGTTTATCATCCTAATGTTAGTTTATTTTAAAGATCGACTGAAGAGTTTTTTTTTTGGTGGGAAGTTGTGAAATAATATAATAATAATTAATTTTGTCTCAGATCAGCAACAAAAAGATCCATATTTTTGTTTGTAAAAAATTATATTTGTGATCTAAAATTAAAAACAAATACGTCACTACATTTATCTGGATACAATGCTAACTCGTTGGGCTCATGTTCAAAAGGAGTTACCGTCGCCCAGGAACGAGTAACTGAAGGTTCCTTGCAAATAAAGAGTTTTTCTTTCTTTCTTCTTTTCTTTCTTTCAAGGAACACAGGTGAGTTTAAGTCATTAAAAGTTTAATAAACCCTCTCTCTCCTCCCTAAAGCAGGAGATGTCATTTATGGGCCAGTAAAGTAAAAAAACATCCAACTACTTCAATACACATTACATCGCTGTGTTCTCAACCTCTAAACTAGGACTAACTGTATGACAGGGATTGACTTATTCCCGATTACATTGATCTGACATGTGGAAGCCTAGACAGTGCTGCAAATACAAGATTAATTATGTAAACTAGCTTCTGCCCGCAGCTTTACCCGCGTGAAAGTAGGTTTTTCCATACAAACTTTGGACCCCTGTTTCATCCCCTTAGGGAATGAATGTTTGGAAAATCCTTACATAGTGCTTGCCTAGGTCATAAAAGCATCTTGTGCAAAATTTCACGCTCCTTGTCTCAATAGTTTCGGCTGTGCGTTGATATGTCAGTCAGTCAGTTACTCCCTTTATACAACGTGTAACCTTAAATGCGCAAAACCTCAGACACCCCAAATGATTTTTAATTCAATTGACCTAATTCTGAGACAAAAAAAAATCATTAAAAAATATTGAAGTTTTATGTGCTGTTTTATCTGCATCGAAATAAGTATGATTATTACTTATCCCATTTATGAAAAAATCTAAATTTTACGACCACCATTTGTGTTTGTTAACTTATTTACGCAGTTTTATGCACGTGATGGCTTAATTTTTTAATAAATAGACTAGGCAAAATTTTTAATGAAGATTTTTTGAAAAATGTGACTTATTTTAAAAAGTGGTTTTATTGATTCTGCTCGTTATTCTGATCAAACTAATATCAGGTTTTGAGCATTTAACGTTACACATTGTATAGATAGATAGAGGCTATCTCTCCCTGGCCATAAGTGGAATTTATACTCAGAGCTACAAGCCACACAAACCATGTATTTTTCTCTCAACAAAAACGATAAATTCAAATTAATTATAATTTTAAAGTCCAATGGTAACGCGAGGTGCCATGCGTGAGATATTACAATGAATAATTCAATTAACTAATTAGTATTGATAATTAATCCCGTGCATTATACGCCAATCTGCATTATGGTGATCGATTGGAACAAAGCGAACCGATGGATTTAAGCAGAACGTTATTATGGTCAGGAATAATCATATTTGATGCAAAATGAGAGAAAATTTTCGTTGAAGTATCGTGATGGCTCAGTGGTTAAAGCATCGCCTTTCAAACACAAGTGTGCAGATTGGAAACCGGACAAGTACGAATGTGAAATTTTCTAAGTTTATCTAGGACTTTACTGATAATCCGTAGCTCGGACGGCACGTAAAACCGTTAGTCTCAGTTGACTTTCGTAGGGCTTTAACAGGATCGCAGTCAAGCACTGGTTTATATTTATTTATTTTTTGAAATTTCATTCACAGTAGTGGTATATAGGCGGACTTAATGCCACAAGGCATTCTCTACCAGTCAACTTTTAGTTTTAAAAAAGACTACCTGTAGTAGGTAAAAAAAAAATGGTTGCCTGTAAAGTCGTTTTTACGGGCGAAGATTTTACGTGACAACGTCTTTTTCTCGGTAGAATATTTATTGATATGAATATAAAGAGTTCGAGAAAGACAAAGACAGAGACACAAGCATGTGCCGATTCAATGCGCCTAATTCTCTAGTGCTGCGCGCGCGGCAGACCGATCATAGTTGAGTGGGAGAGAGACGCAAGGCATTCGGCGGGCCTCTCTCTCGTTCGGTGACTCATCGTAACGTTACCGAGCGTTACACTTTTTCATAAGTGACTCCCAGCCGCAACCTAATTTAAGACGTTGTCACGTCAAAAATTCTAAACAAATTCTATGCTAACAAAGAAAGAACAACTAAATTGAATAAATTAGTCTCAGATAACGTTACAACCAAGTAACAACAGGTTCGGATCCTGTAGTTACTTACCTACTAAAACGCCGATCCATTAAGAACGCTCTAATCCTATCTTCGTATCCCCGATCTCCTGTCCATTCTAATAAGTGTTGCACATCTAATTGAACTGGTCCAATTACTTGTAACACTATAGCTTTTTGTTAGCCGTAAGCTTGTAAATCTGACTCCAGTGTTGCTATGAAGTACCGTGTTATCCCAGTTAATGGATTATGGAGGTCTGGTAGGCAGCCGCTCCTCGTAAAATACTGGTATTCTGTTAAATTCGGTTTGACTGGAAGCCGACGCCAATATAGTTGGGAAAAGGCTAGGTAGTTGATGATGCTCTTTCTTACCTGCAAGCTTACTTTTTCCTACTCTTAAGCTTATACCTCTCCTCAAGCTGGCTTTTTGTTTTCGTTTTATCTGCAATTCTAGAATATTGAATTGAAATATTTTTTCTCTATAACAGTCTTGCCATCAACTTTAGCATTCAGCTAAGACTGAATCAAATTCTAACAAAGATAAGATGAATAATTAGTCTCAGATAACGTTACAACCAAGTGACCACACGTATTAAAACGCCGATCCATTAAGACCGCTCTAATCCTATCTTGGTATCCCCGATCTCCTGTCCATTCTAATAAGTGTTGCACATCTAATTGAACTGGTCCAATTACTTGTAACACTATAGCTTTTTGTTACCCACAAGCTTGTATCAACCCGCAGGCTTGTAAATCTGACTCCAGTGTTGCCATAAATTACCGTGTTACCCCAGTTAATTGGTTGTGGAGGTCTGGTAGGCAGCCGCTCCTCATAAAATACTGGTATTCAGCTAAATCCGGCTTCACTGGAAGCCGAAGCCAATATAGTTGGGAAAAGACTAGTTAGATGATGATGCTCTTACTAGCTTACTTTTTCTTACCCGCATTATCGCTTGTTTTACTAGCATGCTTGCATTTTCCTACTCTTAAGCTTATACCTCCCCGCAAGTTGGCTTTTTCTTTTCGTTTTTTTTGCAAATCTAGAATATTGAGTTGAAATATTTTTTCTCTATAACAGTCTTGCCATCAACCTTAGTAAACGCTAAAATTGATGGCAAGACTGTTATAACTACTAAGACTGAATCAAATTCTAACAAAGAAAGGATAAATAATAATTAATTAATCTCAGATAATTTAAACCAAGTATCAACAGCATCCCAACACGTAGATACTAAAACGTCGATCCATTAAGACCGCTCTAATCCTATCTTCGTATCCCCGATCACCTGTCCATTCTAATAAGTGTTGCACATCTAATTGGACTGGTCCAATTACTAGTAACACTATAGCTTTTTGTTACCCGCAAGCTTGTATCAACCCGCAAGCTTGGAAATCTGACTCAAGTGTTGCCATGAAGTACCGTATTATCCTAGTTAATGGTCGTGGAAGTCTAGTAGGCAGCCGCTCCTCGTAAAATATTGGTATTCAGCAAAATTCGGCTTGACTGGAAGCTGACGCCAATATAGTTGGGAAAAGGCTAGGTAGTTGATGATGCTCTTTCTTACCTGCAAGCTTACTTTTTCCTACTCTTAAGCTTATACCTCTCCTCAAGCTGGCTTTTTGTTTTCGTTTTATCTGCAATTCTAAAATATTGAATTGAAATATTTTTTCTCTATAACAGTCTCGCCATCAACTTTAGCGTTCAGCTAAGACTGAATCAAATTCTTACAAAGAAAGGATGAATAATTAGTCTCAGATATCGTTACAGCCAAGTAACCACACATACTAAAACGGCGATCCATTAAGACCGCTCTAATCCTATCTCCGTATCCCCGATCAGCTGTCCATTCTAATAAGTGTTGCACATCTAATTGAACTGGTCCAATTACTTGTAACACTATAGCTTTTTGTTACCCGCAAGCTTATAAATCTGACTCCAGTCTTGCCATGAAGTACCGTGTTACCCCAGTTAATCGGTTGTGGAAGTCTGGTAGGCAGCCGTTCCTCGTAAAATACTGGTATTCAGTTAAATCCGGCTTGACTGGAAGCCGACCCCAATATAGTTGGGAAAAGGCTAGGTAGATGATGATGCTCTTTCTTACCTGCAAGCTTGCTTTTGCCTACTCAAAAGCTTATACCTCCCCGCAAGCAGGCTTTTTCTTTTCGTTTTTCTGCAAATCTAGAATATTGAATTGAAATATTTTTTCTCTATAACAGTCTTGCCATAAACTTTAGCGTTCAGCTAAGACTGAATCCAATCCTAACAAAGAAAGGATGAACAATTAGTCCTAGATAACTTTACAGCCAAGTAACCACACATACTAAAACGGCGATCCATTAAGACCGCTCTAATCCTATCTCCGTATCCCCGATCACCTGTCCATTCTAATAAGTGTTGCACATCTAATTGAACTGGTCCAATTACTTGTAACACTATGCCGCGGTATCTTCGTCTATTATTATCAGTAATTATAACAATTATTATTGTCCATGCTTGTTTACATATGTGGTGTTACAAAATGACACGGTTAGTGCAAGGGTTAGGCTATTGGCTGCTGCGTTAAGTGTGGTAGATTCGAATCCCGAGCGGAATAAAAAGTGGTTTGGTCTACAGATAGTTGTTCCAGGTCACAGTGTCTTGTGTATGCGAGTTAACATGTTTGTGAATGTACCCACGACACAGGAGTAATTTCTAGTGTGGAGCGTTTTACAATAGACTAACAGCACTGCATAAAGGCGGACTTATTGCTTTTGACAAAGACATACAACGAGTATGTATTTCTACCAGACGACCATAAACCTGACCGATGCGGCGAACACATTCTACTTTTATAGTGATTTCTTGAATAAGTATTAATTTATAAAAATTACTAAGACATTTTATTGTTAACACTAGTCACTTTCTTTTAATAATAATAATAGGGCGTGTGATGGCCATCAAAACGAGCACGTATCCAAACATTTTGCCAGATCGGAAAAACGATCTTAAGCCAAGCTTAGCGTGGTCTTATATTTTTCAACGAACGAGAGCATTATTGTTCTCCGACAGTTGTTTACTTTCAAACAAGTACAATAAGCCATAAAAATCTAGACAGAAAAAAAAACAATCAACAAGGAAAAATATTTTTAAATCTCAATCCGACTATTAGAGTACACAATACTCTTAAGCCAATGGACCAATTGCACTGCATACAAACACTTTCTAATCATAATATCTTTATTCCTCACTTTTTATTCGCCTCATTTGACTCGCTCCAATTCTCAATCAAATCGATAACACTCGATGAATCGATTGAAAATCAATCCGGACTCTAATAGAGAATGTAGATTAAAAATAGAGGTGAGACGTCTAACGCAGATTCAAATCGATAATCGTGGAGTGGATCTGACTCGATTGCGGCGGAACTTGAGTTACGTATAGGTTTTTTTAATATCATTACTAGCTTTTCTTCGTGGAGTATTCAACAGGAATAGTGTATATTTTCCGGAATAAAAATTGTAAAAATGACAGTTTTTTTTCATGAAATATTTTAATGGCGTACAGATTAAATTATTGTTCTGAGTCTGGGTGTCTTGTGTATGTGAGTTTTAACGTTTATGAAAGCACCATCAAGATAGGATTGTTGCATTGATTATATGGTATCACGTGTACATAATTATGTGACTTTTAACCTATCACATACCCACAAAACGAGACACAATAGTAAAACAATAACACCGCGGTCTCATAGGACCGGTCGGGGATTCATGAATTAATATTTGTGTAGCACCATCAATATAAATGGGAACACGCCACCACCGGGTTCACAAATAACGGTAGTCTCCTACCGTTATTTGAGAACCTTAGGGTTCACATCGGCGTCAGAACGACCTAAGACTCGCCCTCGACCGCTGGTGGAATTTCAAAGAGTACTTCCAACTTGGTCTCAAAAAAAGATGCGGGCCGAGCCTTAGCCCAAACTAAGGGATCTAGACACCTCCTACTGGAGGCTCTACGTGAGCATCGTGCAGATATTGGCTCTTTACGGGATGCCGATGTGACCAACCTACTTCAGTATAAAAGTAGCACTAAAAATTAAAAAAATAATAATACAAATAGCTTTAATTTATACTTCTGAAAGCAATGTTTCTGATTTTTTTTTTCTTAGTCGTTTAACATTAGCCTACGATTCTCGGCGATAGTGAATGAAAAAATAATTTTTAATTGTGTGAGGATTTCACTTACTCTATTTCTCTTGTTTTCTTTATTCTAACCCTTTTTACTCGATGGATTTATTATGTGATACTTTTGATCAACACAAACAGCTAAAAAAACTGTCAGATCTATAATTAACTCACCATTCATCACTCAAATAGACGCTCATCGTCGTAGAAGTTAGCAATTTCTTTGATTGTATATTTTATTGTGTCAAAATGTATATGTGTATATTGTGTAAATGTATACATCTACACTAATCTAATAAAGAGGTAAAGTTTGATTTTTTGTTTGTATTTATTTATTATTTATTTTATTTATTTATTTATTTCATATGCTAGCTATACTTACAGTATACACCAAAGCGTATAGCTAGCCAACATCTTACAAACTTTCTTATGAGGTAATCTGTGGAAGTACTGGTCCGATTGCTAAAATTTTTTCACTAATAGAAAGCTGCTGTATTCCTGAGTGACATAGGCTATATTTTATGTACGCGGGCGAAGCTGCGGGCTAAAGCTAGTAAACAATAAAATAAGTAGCTTCGAAGAATTATATCGACAGTCAGACAGACATCTTTATAATATTAGTTAAGCTTGTTAGTGTCTGTGGTTCCGCATATTTATTAGATAGTAGATTCTGTGCCGGCGTGGGTCTATCATGGCGATAGCTGTTAATTAAAAAAGCAATTTATTCTCTATGGTTTCGTTCCGCTATTCTATTGATTTCTAGCAGCGTGTGGTTTAATTGTTAGTAGGAGTTATTTATGGCTCAACCATAAAACAAAATCGTCTGCCAGTTTTTGTTTGTTGCTAAATGTGTGGCGTAATTTTTGGTGACCTCCATCTTTTTTTTGTGTCAATTTAAATTACTTGTAATTAGCAAATGTTTTTATAATTGTTTTTATTTTATTTATAAAATTTCCAAATGCGATATTTACATTTTTAATAAAATATGGATAAAATTAACCCGCAACGGCTAAAGATAGGCGTGTGTGGAAAAGGAAGAGGGAGGCCTTCGCCCAGCAGTGGGACACAACGGGCTACTAACTAACTAACTAACTAAAATCAATTTACACATCTGAAAGAGAAATTCGTCAGCAAATAATTTAAATCACTGGTTTTTAAAGTAACCACATGAAATGATTAATATTTTTCAATTTTCTTTGTTTATGCGAGTATAAGAAAGAATCACAAAAATACATAGTTAAACATAATGTTCATAATTATGAATTTAAAAAAATACTCGATAAAATCAATGTACGCCCATCTCTTAAAAGAAATTTGTCAGCAAATAATTAAGTCACTGGTTTTTAAGGTCACCAAGTGAAATGAGGATGACAAAAACTTAATAAAGGCCCGATGTAATAGATCAGACACCTTTTGAGATCCAATCTTTTATGAACCAACTTTTTTGGTCGGCATTCAATTTTAATGAAATTTTAATACGACTTTTTTAATTAATAAAATGTAGGTCGATACTAAGGTGGTACGTCTCTAAACGTGGGTGTCGTTATTCCTAACTTGGGGATTAATTAAGAATGTTTAATCTTTATTAAGCATTTTATCTATAAAGAAATCGACTTTATTTATAAGGAGACAGATATGGGAATGCCCAACTTTTTATTTCTTGATTAAGGCAATACATAAGCATACTATTATAAAGGCGCCACGAGACAGGCTCGACCCAGTTTCGAGTTCAATAGTAATCTCGATTTTAAGTAGTATGTAAATGAAATATGGAGCACTGGCTTCTCTAACAAAATCTAACAAAATTTCTTATTGAACTACCAAAAAATTCAAAAAAAATTCCCTCCTTCGAAATCGAAATAAAATAGTTTTCAACACTAATAATGGCAACTCGATTTTTGGTCATTAAAAGTCTGACACTCCCTCCCGCTCCACCCAGAGCAGGAGAAGTCATATGATGATTCCCCATGTAAAAAGTGGCCCATGTTTTTTGCGCCATACTCGTTGGCCTACCTACCTACGCTACTGAGTCTCACTCTCGCTTAACCCATAAAGGGAGGAAGTCATTAAATTCTTATTTTTTTATTGTATACAAAAACATACATATGATGATACAGACAGTTCATGTACAAAAACGAGCTTAACTCAGCAATCATAAAATCTTCCAGCAATAATCTTCCACCGCAAAGAAACCTCGAAACAATCACAGAACAACACTGTTGACTCTTTACCACATACATTACAATGATTGATCGTCTGTTACACCACTTCGTCGTTACAGAAATTACATTATTGTTTTGTAACCGACGGCATTATCTCAACCGTTACATATTGCGCAGAATATTGACAACTAAATATAATGACTAAATTTTGTCACGCAAAGTTGTGTGGACAGTATTTTGTACGTGCTGGCACATTGTAACTGGACATTTATAATGTGACGGCTATATTATTGTCCGTTATGGCTGATTTTAATGCTCTTTGACTAACAATTGAGACAGTTTACCAAGGTTTTTCATTTTTATGCGCATAGTAACTTCTACCAGCTGCTTTGCTTGCGTGAATGTAGGTTTTTCCATACAAACTTTAAACTCCCGTTACCTAAGTTTTTGGAAAATCACTTCTTAGTGTTCGCTTATGTCATAAAAGGTAACCTTGTCAACAATTTCACCCTCCTAGGCCCAATAATTTCGGCTGTGTGTTGATATGGCAGTTAGTCAGTTTTTTCTTTTATATATACTTATACATAAATAATTATAGATAGATGAAGTGTTTAGTGTTAAGTATGCTAGGCTATGAATGCCGATTGTTTTATGAGAAAGGGAAAACCAAAGATATAGATAAACTGTTTTTCCCATACTAGGAATCGCTCTTATACCATAGGGGCATTCAAAACACAACAGAGCTATCGTTGCAAGTCATACAAATATTTGAACCGTGCAGGGAATCAAACCCGCAATACACAGCACTGCAGTAAATCGATCGACAATTGCACCATACAATGAAATTCAAATAAGAATTGGAACGTCAAAAATATGTGTAAAGGTGTTATATATATAATTAAATAAATAAATGTTGTACTTACATACATCGGTAAAATACTAAAATTTCTCGGAAATACCAACAAACATTTTATTCAAACTTTATAACTTCAATCGTTACGCCATTCGAGCCGTTGAAATGTGAAGGAAACATTTGATGAATCTGTTTAGATGAAATTATGGTATAATAACACATAATTGAGATGTTTGTTCCGCCGTTTTATTATAGAACGTGAGTGTGGAATTAGACAGGTATTATTCAATATGAAACTTCAAGAAACTGTGTTGAGAAATTCTGCCCTCATTTGTTTTTCTTGTTATGCATAGGCTCGCATTTGACAACTATATCACCTGACTAGCTTCAGCCCGCAGCTTCGCCCGCGTACATAAAATATAGCCTATGGCACTCAGGAAAACAGCAGCTTTCTATTGGTGAAAAAATTGCAGCAATCGGTCTAGTACTTCCACAGATTACCTCATACAAAGAAAAAAACAAACTATACCACTTTATTATATTAGTATAGATGGTAAGCGATGATGTGGCTGACGATGGAGCACACTTGCCTAGAAGTAACCTATTCTAGACTTAAAGACCCTTAAGTTGTAGCTATCAGGAAATAAATACTCCCTCAGGGAATTCCACTGCTTAGGTGTACGCACAATAAATGTGTTCCCAAAACGCTGCGTACTCTATCTTCGGTCACAGTGTCATAGTGGTGAAAATCGAGTCTGTCCATTATAATAAAAAAAAATACCATGGACAACTTTAGGCTGAAATGATGACGATGAAAAGCGTATTGACGTTTGTCAATTACTTCCGAAACTGTATAATATATCTTAAATAAAATATCTTGTTTCCAACAGATCATATGTTTACACTTATCGTTTGTTATTCGACTCTGTTGGCATATTAACTTAGCGAAGCGTGGAATATAAATACGAAGATATTCAGTTATGATATAATACATAAACTTGGAATGTTTTTATTTTAGAAGATTTAACTAGCAGTGTTAGATTAAACTCTTTGGAGTATGATTATGTAAGTACGTTGATGTTAACAGAAGTAATTAGGTACGTTGATATGTACATTTTATCTTAATTTTTGGACCTCGAGGGCACAAAGTAAAGAATAGGTACTATAACAATATGGGATATAGTTCAGTAATCTAAATATAAAAGTAGAAACTGACTGACTGACATAGATATCAACGCAAAGCCTAAACTATTGAGACTAGGAATATAATTTGCACAAGGCTTTCTTCTATGACGTCGACGAACACTAAGAAGGGTTTTTTAAAAGTTCAGCCCCTAAATTAATGAAACGGGGGACTAAAGTTTGTTTGAAGAAACCTGAATTCCCGCACACGAAGCCACACAACTATTCATATTAGTGTTTCATTTTACGCATCACTGTCATCATCATCATCATCATCTCAGCCGAAAGACGTCCACTGCTGGACATAGGCCTCCCCCAAGCGTCGCCACAGCGACCGGTCCTGCGCGTCTCGCATCACAGTAAAGATTCAAAATAAAATGTTTTCATATAACTAATTATTTTGCAAAAATAATAAAGTAAGTATATTTACCGCAAATAAAGTAAGATACGTTATTATAAAATGTGGTTGGCAACCCTAGCCCCAGGTGTCAAGTGTAAATGCAACCGTTCAAAACCGAAGCCTAAATAAAAAAAGTACAGCATCATCCTGTCTACAATACCAACAAACCATGACCACAGACTGACCAGTACATAGCTCCATTACATAAAACACTACCTAAGCACTATCAGGTAACAGCTAGGTAATCACCACGCAACGCCCGGAACATTGGGCCATATTGGCCGGCCAATGTGTGGACGCCTTACACAATCACAAACAAACTTAGTTAGAAGTGTTTTCCTCAAGTCAAGAGACGATTAGTGACCAATACCGTTGTAATACCCGTTTCCTGAAAATTACTGAAACGGTAAAATGAACCCTAAAACAAAGTTAATAAAGTTCTAAATTGCTTGTTGAATGGAAGAACAAAAGCATTGTGTGTGATCGCCGAGATTAATTGGTATTAAAAGATTAGGAAAGAACAAATCATTTCAGAAGAATAACTCGAGCGAGAAATCTATTTCTGTAGGTCTGGCGTTCTTATTATAGAACTGTTTTTCAGGTGGTCAATAACCTTTTCTTGAAGATCATTAAATAAATACCCGTTCCCGTGATGTTATTTAGCCTTCCTTGAAAAATGGGCTACTAAAGAATTTTTCAATTCGAACTATTAACCTTTTTAGGGTTCCGTACCTCAAAAGGAAAAAACGGAACCCTTATAGGATCACTTTGTTGTCCGTCTGTCCGTCCGTCTGTCAAGACCCTTTTTCTCAGGAACGCGTGGAGGTATGAAGCTGAAAATTATATCAATTACTCAGGTCTACTGTCCCTTGAAGCTGTGAAAAAATCAAACTTCTAAGCCAACGCAATCAAAAGATACAGCCGTTTATGCCGCAAATTTTCGACACTTGCAAGGGAATCAAAACCTACAGGGTACTTCCCGTGAACTCAGAATCTTGAAATTTGGTACGAAGCAACGTCTTATAGCATAGATAAAGGAAAAATTACGAAAACCATAAATTTTTAGTTACATCACATAATATATTTTTTTTTAATAATTTTAAACTTACTACCCATTTTCTCATAAACGCGTAGAGGTATTAAATTGAAATTCATACCAAATACTCAGGTCTATAATACCTTTAAGCTGTAACAAAATCAAACTTCTATGTCAACGCAATCAAAAGAAACAGCAATTTAAGCTGCATATTTTGAAACTCGCAAGTACTCGCAAGGGAATCAAAACCTAAAGGGTACTTCCAGTCGACCTAGAATCTTGAAATTTGGCATGAAGCAACGTTTTATAGCACTCATATAGGAAAAAGTCTGAAAACTGAAAATTTGTTGTTACGTCACAAGAATTATTTTTTTGAAAAATCTTCAACGCTCGATTCGAGAATAGAACTTTATTCATAGGTAAGTTAGAGGTATTGAGTTGAAATTAACACGATATAATTGGGTCCGTGGTCCCTTGAAGCTGTGCAAAAATCAATTTTCAATTCAATTGGTAAAGTGACGGGAAAAAAAGATTCGTCCGTTTATACTGCAAAAAACGTACATTTCGAGACTGTCGAATTGTTTGATTGAACTGTTTTTATAGGTAAGTTACTACGGAACCCTCAGTGCGCGAGTCCGACTCGCACTTGCCCGGTTTTTTTCATAACAAAGTGTTGTGTGTTTAACAAAGTTTACCTATAAAAAACTGATTTTTTATAGGTAAACTTTTTTAAACACAAATATATTATCTTGTTTGTTTTTTTTTTTAATTTCATCCCCAGTTACTGAAATCCCAGATTTAACTTGATCATTTTAACGCCCCAGGCACTAGACTAAATAAAACCCAGATAAAACCATTAGTAATCTTGTCATAATCTTCTCATCTGTCAACATAAATGAGAGAAAATTTTCTCCATCTGTTTACTTCACCAGGTAATGTCGCTGAGTACAATGACCTCTTGGTATTCAATAGAGCTTGACTATCTATGTATAAACTATAGCTAAGGTTTAATGGAAACGAGTTCATTGATTATATCGTAATCTCTATATAGTGGAAAAACAAAGTCGTGACGTTTGTGTGTGTGGAATGGAATAGAATTTATTTTTTATTTTATTCATTTAGGACAAAAACACAGTTATACATTGCAGAATTTATAAAAAGTAGTTTTATCATGGAAGTGAAAGCTTTATTTTATAGCGAAATAGTAACAATTTTACAGAATCTTAAATCTATGGATACAATGGCGGTCTTATCGCTGTCAGCGATATCTATCAGTCAACTATAGAATGGATTTGTTCATGAATCCCCGACCAGTTTGTTTTACTATTATGTCTCGTTTCGCGGGTATGTGATAGGTTAAAAGAACTTAAAATTTAAAAGGGGAGCGTCTGCGGTGTACTACTGCTATCAAATATTAATACATATTTTTTAATGTTTTTTTAATTTGTTTTGTGTTTGCCAACTCCTTTTAATTACTCAGATACCCGCGAAACGAGACACAATAGTAAAACAATAACAGCGCGGTATCATAGGACCGGTCGGGGATTCAAACGTAAAACCACGCAACAGAATTTGATAGCGTTGCTAGCTCCGTGATGAACTTTTCATTGTTAACATAGTAAAAGCCTGAATGCTGACTTTATTTTTAATATTGTAACTACTTTTCTAAATATTGCTTATTCCTTGGTTTCAGGTATGAACGAGCTTAACAAAGACAACCATGATACAGAACTGGGACTCTGAAACTATAACTGGAGCTCTACTCACGTATGTATTGACTTAATTTAAAACCCTGACTATTGACTTAGAGACAGCTACCTGACATCATCATCTACCGCCCAACTTCGTGTACTTCTGCTATGTATATTACCATAGCCTCGCCTTTGTTGTAGATACCACTTCCTAAGCTCCTGTACCAACCTCATTCATGGTCTTTTCGCAAAGGCAACTACGTAGTCTTGCCACCAATTCGGCAGGATTGCTCAAAAGAATCACCAAGGCCCTGGAAACAGGGCAACTGATAGAATAATGGTGGGTTTTAGTCAGTAAAAGTCTGACACTCCTTCTCGCATCATCCAGAGCGAAAGAAATTACCTTCCAGGGTGGTAAACACTTGCCAAAAGAAACAATCGTGGACCCTGTAGGACACGGCAAAAAAAGGATATGTAAAGATAATAAGAATTTTGAAATCGGTCAAATAGTTTTTGTGTTAATTCATTATAAACAAAAATCTTTCATCTTTGCTAATAAGTATAGATTTAAAAAAAACGACTTAAATTACTTTTAGTTCACCTGATATTATAACATTTTATTGTATAATATCATAATCTAAATTAAAATCTTTATTCTTTTCACTACATATCTGACCACAAACCATAGCTTCGTCACAGCAAATCATATTTTAAATCTAATCATTTCAAAGGAAACAACTATTTAAGAACAATAAAAAATCTAACACTTTGATAAATGTTCATAGCGTGACAACCAAACAACATTATACGCAATTATGTAAACAGAACAACAACAAAAAAATAACAATTGAACAAACGTTAAGTTTTTTACAAAACAACTTTGACAGAACACGCGACTCTCTGAAACCGAAAGTTTTGCTAATGGATTTTCAACCTTATTTACTTAGAAATAAGGTATCACGAACATCATATAATATTGAGTAATTGTATAGAGTACAGATTAATTGCTGATCGCTAATCCCTGATTGGATCTGTAGATTAATATTGTTTTAATTATGTTGTAATTTACTGTGGATGCTGTTTTCACTGTTATATATGTAATGCTTTCCTGGAACCTATTGTTAATTTATAAATGGACATAATTATGAGGCAATCATGTCGTTTGCTCTGATCTCTTACATAATCGTCGGAGATTTGTATCGGAGAAGAAACTTGAAGAATAGTATGTACAGTCGAAGCAAAATTATGTTCGTCACATTTAGTCTGAGTTTTCTTCGTGCACTATAGAATCTGCTTTCAACTCACCAAGTCAAATTATAAATGTCAATTTCACGGAATGTACCGTTGATTTATGAAAATCTAGCTCCTGCCAGCGGCTTCGCCCGCGCGAGTGTAGAAAATATATGCTAGAGTCACTCAGTAATAAAGTATCATTTTATTAGCGAAAGAATAATATTTTACTAGACGGTTTTTTAGTAGAATCTTTAAAATCGACCCAGTAGTCTTTGAATTTATTCGTTACAAATACAAATCTTTCCCATTTATAATATTAGTATACCTAAATGAATGTTACGCTGACATGGACTTAAGATACATTTTTAATGATATATCATAAAACAACCCGTTCATTAAGAAGGTTTTCGTACCTATGATGTAATTGGCATTGGCCAATATTATTTTAACTTTTATTTTTAGATCCATTAGATTAAGTTAGATTTAAACCAGGGTTTCTTATGTAACTGTCTGATCAGTTCTGCAAATTCAAAAGGCATGTAACCTGTCTTGACAAAAAAAAAAGAAAACTGCCGAAAGTATAACCGCCTCGACTGTACGGTAGAACGTGGAAGGTTGAAAAGTCATGAATTCGTAATGGACTGTTCACATTGACGCTTGGAGCTCTGTGCTTGGAGAATGAATTCGTGAGAGCAGGTACGAGTATATAGCCCACGGCAGAGATTATCTAGTAGTGATTATAGTTGGATGTTGTGTTAGGAAACCTCTCTAAGGTTTAGAAGTATATCATAGGTTGTATTTTATGAATAATCTATCTAAATAACACTACATAGGAGGAGTTCATGGCTAGGAAATATAACACAATCGATCTTCTTAGCACGCCACAATCACAACAGTAAATGCCCTCTTCGAAGAGTGGCTAAAAAGGCGCCACCGCGTCCCCACTTTCCGCTTGACAAAGGTCCTCATCGGACATGGTTACTTCGGGTGGTTCCTGTTTTGGAATGCGAAAGATCCTTAGGGGTAACTATTGCGCTTATCGACCAATGGATACGGTGGGCATCTCAGAGCACGTGGATAAGGCCATTGTCCAAAGCGAGAGCGAATGGGAATTCGGGCTCTTGTGTATACCACTATCAGGCACAATACCCATCTGGTCCAATAAGGATCCTTCCTTTTCAACAGTGATTTGGGGGACTTTACACCCTTTTCCCAACTTTCCGTTCCTTTCCTTACGCAGTCTTCGAGCAGTAACTGCATAGGGACGTCATCACTTCCAGGGATCCTTACAGCCAGCACCCAAGGCTCTTAAAGGGGATCCTAACTACCAACATCATACTGCCTATGAACGCAAATAGCCTTATATTCATAGGCAAACTAAACAAACTCTAATTCAACTAAATACTTCGTGGACCTACTTCGTGTTGGCGCAACTAAAACATTGCAATATATTGAGCAGTAATAGTCGTGAGCAACGGCCATAATAGAGCAATAACACCTTTACGTCGACTCTAAGTAATTTGTGGGCTTATTATCAGGCTAAATAAACCTGAGACCTGCATAGGGTTGTTCCATAACTTCTAGTATAGGTTAGCCTGTATTACTCAGGTCTTTGCAAAGGCTTTCTTCTGTTCTTTCCAACGTTCCTACTTCTGCGACCCTTTTCTTCTTCTCAAACTACCTACCTAAAGTCCGTAATTTAATTCCTGAGAAAAAAAGAGCAAATGTCAAACTTAAAATTATAATGATGCCAGTTCTTTTGTGTTGTGACGAGTGTGACAACCTACGTAAAGTCATTTTAGTCTCAAAGATTAAAAACAGACTTTACTTCGTCATCCCCGTCGTGGTCTACCGAGACCTCATCCTGTGATTTCAGGGCACCAATTTTATATTTTACCGGCCCTTCACTCGATCAGCATGCGGCAGACATGTCCAGCAAACTGGACTGACAAACATACATCGTGACATACAAGGCTACCTAGCTTAAATGAGACTCCACGTCAACGATCTGTGTTTTGGTGCGCAGTATAGTGTTTCGACCCCGATCCATTAGTTTAACACCTAGCATACTCCGCTTATTCTAAATTGATTACTAGACTGATATTAAAGCAAATAATTCCTACTTTAAGCCCTAGAAAACCGTCCAATCCAGTCACACAACAGGTAGCCCTATCCACTATCCAGTCCAGTGCCAGTAAATTACTGGCACGCCTAAACACGTTTTACTCTCTCACAAACCTCTCAGGACATCCCAATGTTTAAACCCTCACGTATTTGGGTTATGGACGTGATGTGGCCGAGGAAAAGTACACAGTTTCTCGTTACTAGATTATTTCTTTGAGATTGTGTAATGAAGTGTTTTGAGTGGGCTTTTAAAGTTATCTTCATGAGAAAGTTTTTTGAAAAAGACAGTAAATAACACTCCTTTTTTTGGGCAGTCGTGTAATAAATAAAACTCTATTTTAAAAGTGAGTAGTGTAGTCTTCTTTAACCTAATGGTTGATTATGTTGTTGATTGGTATAGAATTTGTCTTCTTCTATGTACTTCTTGCAGCAGAAGTACATAGGAAGACTATGGAACAATACACACCATTGTTTTAATTTTAGGGATCTTTAAGTCAAGAGTGAATAAGTTACTTCTAGGCAAGCGTGGTCCATCGTCGACCACATCATCGATTACCATCAAGTGAGATAGTTCTGATGATCCCCACTTGAAAGTGAAGGTGTATTAATAATAATATTAAAAAAATATAAGTGCCAATACCTCCTATCTGTAAAATAAAAAAAAATCTAACTTATAGTAGTTAGAATTTTTTAATTGACATGTTGGATTGGTTGGAGAAGTATCTACAATTTAACTTCATGCAGTTCCAATTAAATATCCGCTTCGGAGATTTCAGTAAAATATGCGGAATTATACATACAAAAAAAAAGCTAAAAAGCAAAAAAAAAGAAAAAAAAGCTAAAAAGTAATTTTCTCAAAAAAAATGTCAGGAGATATTGGCACTTCACCGTCGATATTGAAGCTAGGCGAATGAAAGAATTTACTCAATGTCTCCCACCAAAACATAGGGCATTTCCTTGCAAATAACTACCTATATACCGTACACGTAACTAGTTACGTTGGCGGATGTTCACGTAGGTACGTACCTACATCAAAGGTTATGCGCCATCATTCTAATCTCATAATCAGTCAACCGTGTCCTACACATCACGTAGGTACATAGGTAAACACATAATACAGCTGTCGTATCATTAGGTACATGTGATGTTATGTGACTGCGATTTTCACTTTGGATTTCTTGAAAAGGTTGTATAAGTACTAGCTGGTAAATGTTGTTCTGCCATATATAGTAGGTACCTATCAATGAAAAAATTGGAGGTCTTTGATTATAGGTGGCGGTAGGAGGGTAAAAAATAACTTGCTCCCTATTCTCAGATCATTATAATAATATGTTACACGATGGTAAAAAAAGAAGATAATAAATTGGTCACGCCGTTTTCTGGGAGTTCGATAACAAACACTGGGACACGAGATTTTTATACATTCATTATATTAGGTAAGTATTTATTGTTGCTATTTAAGAAAGTGTCTAAGTGAGCCTGAGGGTCTTAAAGTCAAGAATGAATAGGTTACTTCTAGGCAAGCGTGCGTATGTTAATATTTCTATGTTTTAGACGATTTTATGGGCACATTATTTAGGTAGTTTTCTTCTACAATTAGCCACTTTTTTTTGCTAAAGTTAGCATATAGACACTAACAGCTATCTTGCATCAGGTAATTTTTTATGTATCTAGGTAAAAATCCCGCAGCCCTGACAGAATCTTTCATCAGCTCAGCCGTCAGTCTTATTGCCAATCAGTAACATAAAAAAACTTACAAGATATTCCATGCTGTGCAAATTGTAGTAACAACAACGTTGACGGTAAAAGTTTTGTAACTACATTCATTGTTAATTTAAGTTATGCAAAAAAACGATTTGTTACACTTCTGGCCAAAAAAATATACGCCACCGGTAAATTTATTAGTACGCATGATTTTGACACATTGGTTGTTTCACTTTTAGTCATGAAAATGTATAACTGCTCATAATTGTTTTAGTAGGAGTGTTTTAATGCTTTTTACATGTTTGGCCACGAAAAAATATTTGTATCTACCGCATGTTGTTTCTACACTGTATGCATTTATTTGTACCTAATGAAGTGTTTTCCTTTCTATCTTTCTAAATGTAAAATAATGATATTAATTTTGCAAACAAATAAAAAGTTCAATTGAAAACAAAAACCAAAACAAAAAACGACAACAGTAGAGTGAGTACTAGAGGAGGTCAATCCAATGGGTTGAGGACAAAAAGGGTCAAAACTTTTTGTCTTGAGGACAAAAAGTATAGTCAGTATAGTCATAGTCCTTGACAGAGCAAAAATCCCTTTTTCTTTCTAAATCAAAACATGGTATCTTTGTAGGACATTGACTTTTAAGCCCACTAAACAACATGCCTATACGAAGCTAAGTAACTTACATTAGTGTGATGTGCCCTGCATGCATCGGAGAGTACATTAACGATTATCGATTAACTTAATTAAGTTCGGCTAATTGACTGTGGGTGTAGGCATGTTAGCGCCGTACATGGTTGGCATACTTAGCCGATAGCTTGGGTAAGTGGAGGAACTAATAAATTAAGAAAATATATTGGTTCAGGTTTTTAGGGTTCCGTAGACAAAGGGTAAAACGGGACCCTATTAATAAGACTTCGCTTTCTGTTCGTCTGTCTGTCTGTCGTCATGCTGTGTCTCATGAAACGTGATAGCTAGACAGTTGAAATTTTTACAGATGGTGTATTTATGTAGCCGTTGTAGCAACAAATACTGAAAACAGAATAAAATATATATTTATGTGAGGCTCCCATATTAGAAAATAAAATAGTTATTTATGTATACAACGAACGTGATTTTTTGTCATTATTTTGCTACGGCCGGGACGGCACGGAACCCTTCATGCGCGAGTCAAACTCGCACTGAGTCAGTTTCTTTTTTCCCGGTTTGTTTAGGAACAACATAAAAAAAAACCCCTGTTAGATAAAAGTACTGCTTAGTAGGTATTTTAGTAGGAAGTAGACATGCAAAAAAAACATATCAAATTAAATTTTAACTAGTTTCAACATTTACGCGTATAAAAAGTACACAATACACGCTTGACGGTGCATAGGTAATACCTTAACGTAGTGAATAAATTAAGTCGACTCTTTACGTTACCAGAAAGCTAGGCTTTTTTCGATCAACGAATCAGCATTCCTATTCAACGTGGCAATGCTGCCAGCCCATTGACAGAGAAGTGGCATTCATTTAAATTAAAATCGTGTAGAACAAGAACTCACCGGTACACTGGCACTCATTAAAAACTTCATCCACATTGATGTCAATTTTTTATTATTGATAGGTTTGCGCTTCACCGCTATTTCACCTGATGGTAAGCGATTATGTGGTTAAAGTTGGAGCACGCTTGCCGAGAATTAACCTATTAACTCTTGGCTAAAAAACCCCTATGTTGTAGCTATCAGGAAACACAAACTCTGGCAGGGAATTCCACTCCTTAGCTGTACTTAAATATAAAATTACCACCCGTACACTCATATAAAGAGCTTATTCTATCTCAGTCACTCATACATTGATTATATCACCTACAGTTATGCAAACCGTACAAATTATTAAGCCAAATAAAGTTCTATTAGCATAGGACCTGAAAGATTCAGCAATAATGTTGAAATAACTTAATCGTAGAGTATCGTATGTATAACTTATAATAGAGGTATAACTAAAATCCATGTTGGGCAAGTTATTAGCACATACGATGTTATTCAGGCTATTACCATTATTATTTTAACAACCTAGTGTAGATTTTACGAATGGCTTTGCTCCCGGAACCATTTTTTTTTAAACAGCATTGCATTTTAATTACTCAGATACCCGCGAAACGAGACACAATAGTAAAACAATAACAGCGCGGTCTCATAGGACCGGTTCGGGATTCAAACGTTAATACTCAGGGATAGTCTACCTATCTATCATTAAAAGTATGTTTGAAATCAAATCAGTACTTTCAGAGCAGAGAACATGTAAAGAAACAAATAAACGTGCCTGGGCATGCAAAGAACGAGCCAGCCTACTAGTTCTGAAACTCAGAAGGCTGGCTTTCTCAAAAAACACGGCAATGCAGTCAATCCAGTCTTCCAAGCATATTTCTATCATGCCCAGTAGACTGGCGGCAATCCAAAGGAGTACCTGCTATGATACCTGGGTATCAAGTGTAATCGAAATCTACGTTAATGTTGTTATTTCTAGACGTGTAATTAACAAATGTAACCTTATGTAGTTATTACCTACTTAACATTAAGTTTAGTTACCATTTTTTTGAGAGAAGGTATTTACTCCCGCTCTGGGGTGGAATGAGGGGGCTTGTCAGACATTTACTGACTAAAAACCATCTGTGGCCTTCAGTTACCCATTGCAATTTACGAGTCCGGGAACTCTTAAATAAATTCCTGCGGCCCTAGTGAGCATCGGTCCTGCTTGGCCCTTACGTTTTGAAACACTACACGACGATACCTATGTAGGTATGAATAACTTAGGAAAAAATACCCTACCACCTTACTTTTTTTCAGCCATGTAGTAAATACCAATAAAACAAAAATTGTTTAAATCAAAGTAAACAACGAATCCACACGTAATCTTGTGACTGTTTAAAATCCATCCAATTAAAAACCGCGTTAATAATGATTACGATTAACTCATTACCCGTAATTTACTCGGCATCGGAACGTTAACAAGCTATCGCTTATTCGCAGATCGGAATATGTATGAAGATCGAGGCTTAAATTTCTCATACGTGTTAAGAACTTTAATGTTCTCTGTGAATCACAGGAGGAAAGTATGAAGAAAGCTTTGATTAAATGACATAATCCTAACTAATATTATAAATGTGAAAGTGTGGATGTTCGTTACCACGCAAAAACGGCTGAACGGATTTGGATAAAATTTGGCATGTGAAACACACTTCAATGTGTTAAAAAGAACATGCTACTTTTTATCCCGATTCTTGAACACGGGAACGAAGTCGAAGGACGAAGTTAAGGTTTCAATTATGGGTTGCGGCCCTGGAACGCAAAGAGCAACTGAAAGAACGCAGATGAGTTTTAGTAAGTACCAGGAAAAGGCTCGGCCAGTAAAAGTCTGACACGCCCTCCCGCTCCGTCCAAGAGCGAGAAAAATCATTCTGATGATACCATACAGATACCATAAAGAAAGTGTCAGTTTTTTTTTCTCTCCCACTCTGGGCGAAGCGGGAGGTGTCAAACTTCTACTGACTAAAACCCACCCCTATTCCTTCTTTACCTTAATTCCAGGGTCCCGAGGTTCTCTTTCGATCAACCTAGGGCCCCAATAATAGGCTTTAACACTACAATTTCCTAACAAATTTTTGAGGCGTGCGTAGAACAATTATTGTTCTACACTTGGTACGTATTATACGTACCAAGTGTCAGACTTGTATTCTACTAGGGTAAACCAGACATACTCGTACGTGCCCCACTTGCAAAACTAAAACACGCATTTAAAAATACATAAACTTTACACATAGATAAATAAGATAAGATTTTTCTAAATCGATTATAAATGAGTTCTGAGGTAAAAGATAAAAGATATAACGTCTGCATGACTAACTTTTTTACGTGAAGGAGATTTTTTTTAAGAAAACCGTTTTAGTGGAATATCCTCCTATCCAATTTCATGGATTACTTGTCAATTTTCATTTACTTAACCCTAGACCTAGTGTTTGGTAATATAGTTTGATTAAACTTGTTTATATAAGGCCTAGTATCCACGGACGCGTAGCTTCATAGACGCGTATTAGTCATTATACGCTTGGTGTACGCCTGTGTGAAGCTTGTATACAAAACTATGAAACTCAGTCAAGCACTAGTTAGTAGTCCAAATAAAAAAAAAGAACGAAGCGGCAACATCACGTTCGCAACACTACATGTAGACGTTGTCGCTTCGTCGACAGAGTTTCATAGAAAGAAAAAGCATTTATTCGAGTCCAAAAAAAATATAACAATTATAACGTTCTATAGTATATTTCGTATCTTGTGTTAGAAAAAAAGCCAGCGCTTAGAAAAATGTATGCATATTTTGAATGTTACCTGTAAGCAGGCGTACACCAAGTGTATGGTGACGAATACGCGTCTATGAAGCCCCGCGTCCGTAGGCTCTAGGCCTTTCCTAACACATCACTATTTTTCAAAAAAAAATCTTCAGCAAACTCTTAAGGTGGGCGCGACGTTAGAATTATCCATACAAACGTAATACCAAAATCATTTGAAATTTAAGCATATTTACACCATAATATGATGTTATTCGGATTCAGACAATAATTATCTAGGTTCCTACATCGTCTTTTTGTTGAAAAACTTACCCCAAACGAAATTTAAGCGAATTTAAATTTGCACATTTTCACAGCGAAAATGTCATGTTTTTATTTGGTTTTTTCTATATTATAAACAACAATATTTCAAAATATCTTTCCGTAGGAACACAGATATTATTATCAAGTTATAAATACTTGAAACAATATTGGAAATACATTAATTTTTCATTCATCATTTTTGGTATTACGGCACCTCTCCCAAATTTCCAATAGTTTGTATTGCTATCACAGCAAGCAACTGTCAGTGTGCGGATGATGACTGTACTCCAGTCGATGTGTCCCAGAATTGTTTATACTATCTGGATTGCTTCCATCAACCTCAAAAACGTATTTTTTTGCGTCTCAACTCGAGATAGCGCGCGGTCTCCGCAGGCCTCTTAAGAAAAAAAAAATTCCGTTACCCAAACCACAAAAAACAAACATCCATTAATTTGTCCCGGTGTGTAACTCGCATATTACTCGTACACTGCCGGCCATTGTAAAGGCACAGTCCGCGGTGAACACGATGCATCCCCAGTGCTCCTGACACATCAATTATCTGCGCCCATTTCGGTGTGCTTCCATTGTATTAATGTTACCGCAATACCTTTGTAATTTGCGCCTGATGTGTAATGAAGATGAGACGACAATTTCTGAGTGTGTGGTTTTTGTTTGGTAATTACATTTCGAAAGTGTACGTTCATTTACAATTGATTGTAGGTGTTCATTTCAATTTTAAATTGCAATCTAATTGATATTGAGGTACAATTATGTCAATCGTTTCACTGAAAGTAAGCTTTTACACTTACAGGCTTACTGGCTTCTGATGCAGTTTCTTAATGTTATTCTTAACACTTAATCTTAATGTAAAAAATATTTCATGGAATTATACTGCCGGAATAGAAAGTATATTCTATATCAGGGATAGGTCTACCCGTGAACCAAATTTCATTTAAGTCTATTTAGCCGTTTGATCGCAAAGGAGGAACCAACAATCACATAAACATGCATGCTTTTTCACCTTTATAATATTAGTGTGATTATCACAGAACAAAGCTTGATTCCTGTGGGATAGCCCATGAAGATAGAGCTGTAGGGAACTCTATCCAAAATCCTGTTCTGCAAGCAATGTGCTCGGCCCAGTGCCACTTAAGTTTGCCATTTCGCCGTAATCTTAAATCGCCTGTAATTTTCGCTCTTGTACCAATGTTCATTCCTAATTACACTTCGCTAGGAAACTCCAAGCGTAGCCCTCTCCATCGCTCTTTGGGTAAACTTTAATAGTTTCTTTCATCGTCATCATAATTTCAGCCAAAAGACGTCCACTGTTGGACATAAGCCTTCCTCGCCCTCAAATGTTGCCATACCGATGGTTCCTGGGCTTCTCGCATCCGTCGGGTTCCCGCTAACTTCACCAGGCCAGCGGTCCACCGTTTGGGAGGCTTTCCAACGCTGCGTGTTCCGGTACGCTCTAGAACCTTTCGGGCCCAATGACCATCTGTTCTGCAAGCAAAATGCCCTGCCTACTGCCTTAAGTGGCAGTCTGGCGATTCTTTCTTTACGTAGCTACAAAACTTTTTTATTGAAGAGGATAATTTTAAAATACCTGCTTTCGCTCTAGATAGAGTAAGATTGAGGGTCAAACTTTTACTGACCTTTTGCACCAATAGCACCTAAAAGCCTATTACACCACCTGTTTTAACGAACGGTCTACGTAGACTGTCGTTGAGTCTACGTACAAGTAAGACCGTCATACCCTTATTTTACACTAAACGACGTAGACTAAGACCATTCGTAAAAACGAGTGGCGTAATAGGCCTTTTAACCCTTTCAAACAACCCTGCAGCCTTAGCAGGCTTCGACTCTAGATGGCCCCAGCTTATTATTTAGATTTCTGTGGCCCCAGCTCTAAAGACCTACATACCCAATGTACCACGGTTTAAAAGCAATAATTAATTATAGATTGCTATTCGATTTTCCGCCTAATCATTGTTATTTTTTTAAAGTCTAGATTTTATTAAGAAACGATGAAATAGCACAACTTAAACGCTAATTGCTTGTTTATTTTAGCACTGCTGGTTAACCCTCTGTAATTGGAACGGTGAAGACATATTTTTCAGCCATTTTTATTTTTCTCGGTTACCGTTACCGTTGATTTAACGTTACCTTGGTAGTTATAAATGCATACAATACCTACATAGCGTTTTCGGAACACATTAAATTTTGCCTACGGCTGAGGAGTGGTCTTTTATTTTTCGAAAAAAACACTCCCCCGTCCAACAAAAATCATAATCATTAAAATCATCAATAATCGTACCCAATATGATAAACTCTGAATGCTCCTTCCTTGCTATAAGATCGTTCATTGTACGTACACTTGTTTTTGCACATGTTTACCCTATTCACAAAATAAGATCTACAATAAAGTATATAATAAAAAACAAGATGTTTGCTTGTTCAAGTCTTTCAGGCAACAATCAACCATTATAACCAGTACCGATCACTGCAGTCATGCATACAATTTTTATTTCAGAGAAAGTAGGACGAGTGTTTTCGAAAATCAATGAAAACGATATTGATTCGGCTCATTCATTTCTTTTATTCGTTTTTTTATGATTTTAAAATTGTTTTTATACTGTTATTTTTGTGCTGTGACGAAAATTTCCGCATATCATGTGACAAATTGCAACCGTCGTGGTCTTGATTAGTCAAAGCATTTAGGTATTATTGTAAAAAAATCAATAAACATTTGTTTTTACTGTGTTAATTGCGGTCAATGACATTTGTGACTAATTAAATTATTGTCCGTGACTAGTAACTAACTGCGATTGTGAATTCGTTTTATCCGTTAGCTTTTAATGACAACGTCTTCTACTTCATAAAATTTTGAATTCAGTCACTAATAATAATAGTAATAGAGTACAATAAACTTTGTTTGACGAGAAATCCTAGTAATATTATAAAAGGGAACATGTCTTTGTATTGTTTATGGATATTTGTTACTCTTTCACGCAAAAAAATCTGAATGGCTTTTAATTAAACTTAGTACAGAGTAAGATCCTGTCCTGATATGTATAGCTCATAAATGCAACTTTTTATCCTGGGAATATGTTCCCTTCCGATATTATATATTCTACTTTTACGCGGGCGAAGTCGCTGTGCGCTGGCAGCAGCTAGATCAATTCAACCATCGACTCGCCGATCTACAAAATAATCGAGATATATATATTTCGATTGTTTCGAGTCAACGGAATCAACCGCTAGTTTTCGATTGTTCAAATCAAAAACAACTTGCGAATAAACGCGCTTTGCGCCAGTCGCAATATCAGATCGAGTCAGACTCGAGTCAAAGTCGAGTTGATCGAGAACCATCTAGATGTTCGAACAATCTAATAAAACCTCTCGTCATCATGCATCGAACTACGTACACCTCAGGTGTCGGCTATGTGTGCGTAGGTCTAATACTAATAGTTCCCGCATTTTCCTTTTTCACAAACCCCAACTCATTCTCATATTATTATTTAAGAATACAGATCATTGATCTTCAGAAATAAATAGTGAATGTCTCGTTATCACTTTATCAATATAGCAGCATTTTATTTGAGGTAAATAGGGGAGACAATCGAGAAGAATCAAGATGTTCGAACAATCGAATATCGAAAAAATCGAATCGAGTCCATTTCACATCGCTAGGCAGACAAACTCAGTACAAGTGAGTACCTAGTCCAGCTCCAAAGCCGCGTGTATTCGGGGCTTATATCCGTCAAGATTAAGCGCTCTTGTTGAAACAGCCGCCATTTATCGCAATTTTGTCTAATACCAATATATCTGTTTATTATTATTTATTAATATCACACATTGCAAATCAATTCTCTCTCTGTACGAGAACAGAGAGCTGTTATCACCAGCCAAGGTCCAGCGCCCTCTAAGAGGAGATATTGTCTCTTTGGAGCATAGATTTATTTCCAACGAGAAACTACTTGCGAATGAACGCGCCTTGCGCACAATAACAGATCGAGTCGAAGTCGAAATAATCGAGAATACACACACACATCGGTAGGCAGACAAACTCAGTACAAGTGAGTACCTAGTCCAGCTCCAAAGCCGCGTGTATTCGGGGCTTATATCCGTCAAGATTAAGCGCTCATGTTGAAACAGCCGCCATTTGTCACTCACAACATAGCGACCCAGTTAATTTGTCCGACACTAGGCAGAAAGGGATTCTAGATGATTTTAGGCCTATGTGAGTTTAGCCTAGTTTTAGCGTTACATAAGCGATCTGTCCTTTCTCTTATGTCTTTAGAGGTGTGCGGAACTGGGTGTAAAGGCCCACAAATGTCCATAAGAATGGGGTACTCCTCCGACCAAACGGATGTTACGTCTGGTCTGGACAGCTGTCCAATAGATGAGATAGATAGACAGGCTGTTGTATTATAAATTCATATGTGGCGTCACAGATGTCTCTATTCTAGCCCACTCCTTGTTCCGGAGGTGAGCGAGGTTGAGATTAAAGTGGTGGTCAAGCTCTTTAAAATGCGGACAGTGCTGGAATTCTCTGCCAGAACTTGGGTTTCCTGGTAGCTACAACCTTGGGGTCTTTAAGTCAAGAGTGATAGGTTACTTTTAGACGTGCTCTATCGTCGGCCATATCGTCGCTTACGATCGGGTAAGACAGTGATCAAACGCGAACCTATCGATAATAAAAAATGTTTTGAGATGCCTATTTCCACAATAGCATGCTAATCACTAACTTCCCAGTTTCATAACATGTAAGTTACAACTTATTAAACACGCTTACATTATTTTCAATTAAATTAAGTAATATTTTTGTAACGTTCAACAACCGTGTCGAGTCTTGCATACCGATTGATCTTTGTCTTATGGCTGTGGTTAAGGCTGTGTCCAAACTAGTCGACTCTTTGTCGTAGTTTGTTGTTAGGTTTCGCGTTATCTTGGATGTTTGTGTTTTGACAGAAGATTTCATAGGGATTTTAAAAAGTACTGTTTTATTATCAGCAATAATCTATTTAATTAGAAATAAATGGCTAAATGTGTTGCTATAAAGTGACTGGGCCAATTTGTATGATATTTCTTACTATTTATTGAAAGCTCAGAAAGAAAGAGAAAAAAAAAATTTTCTTCATTACATTCAGACAGTTCCTTATAACATGATTGTTTCTAAATATAGAATATCCAAAGACCATAAAACCGTCGTTGATATTATCACACTAATATTATAAAGACGAAAGAGTATTTATTTGTTCCTCCTTCACACTGAAAATTTGGATTTTTAGCACATCGAAAGACCATAAGAAAATGGATACTTTTTAGTGCTGGGAAAAGAGATCGCAAGAGTTATTTTACAAATTACCTAGCTAGCAAACTGGCTAAATAAACACATTTAGTCATAGCGAACTGACTATATAACTAATTATGAAAATCGATAGGTATTAAAAAGAATTGTGTTGTCTATATCTATACTAGTCTATACTAATATTATAAAGAGGTACAATTTGTAAGTTTGTATGTAGGGGGTAATCTCTGGAACTACTGGTCCGATTTGAAAAATTCTTTCAGTGTTAGATAGCCCATTTATCGAGGAATGCTATAGGCTATATACCATCACGCTACGACCCACGGGAGTGGAGCAGTAACGAAAAATGCGGGTGAAACCGCAGGGGACAGCTAGTGTTTTCATAAAAATAACTTTCGATATATTATGTAGATTTCTTGTAGCCAGATAAAATATAACTATTATCGCAACACCCGAAGTTTCCTTTCAATAAAAATACGTCCCGGAACGAAACCGTCCTGAGTGACCCTAAAGTCCCTATAGTATATTCCCTTGGGATGAAAAGCTACATTGACGCGGGCGAAGCCTTAAGCGAGTATATAATGTTTGATTATAGTTTCTCATATATTTACTTTGGAGAATACTTCGAATATCCCGAATTATACCCGTTTATTCTGTGAAGATTTCTTGATAATTTAGAGTAATATACTAGAATACTAATTAACTAGTATTCAAATATTGAATACGTGTCTCTGGGTTATTATTTCAGTGAGTTGAAGTATATGGGTAAGTTGCTATGAAGAGAGGCACTAAGTTAAATGAGAACAATTATGAAGAAGAAGATGTACATAACAGTTAGATTAAGACAAAATATATATTTTATGCTTCATTACTCAAGCATTTATTTCTATTAATTCATGAATCCCCAACCGGTCTCATTGGACCGCGCTGTTATTGTTTTACTATTGTGTCTCGTTTCGCGGGTATTGATAGGTTAATTAGACTGTAGCTTTACTAAAGGATGGTTCGGAAGAATTACCGCTCTCTGAAGTTATTTGTAGAAGCACAGATTGGTTATCTGTGTAACCATGGAGTTTCTTGCACTCTTCTCCATAGAGATCTACGCTTGGAATGTGTAATTAGCAACCTTTCTCGAGTGCTTGTAAATGGTTTATTTTTAACAAATGCTTTTGATTTCAATTTTATTTTAAAGTTAAACCAATTAAATGCAACAAAACATTGCACATGATTTTAGTTTTTTTATTACGTTATTGTTTTCTTCACTTCCATCACACACGAAATTATAACAAATGTCAAAATTATTATCTTATCTCACAATCTACAGCTATCAAGAAAAATAATCTCACATTTGTAAAGAAAAAACTAAAAACAAAGCACTTTTGTAACCATGTGTAACCATCATTTTTAATTATTCAATTCATCTCAGTATTTAGTAAGAGCCCAAACTACTCACATTAAGTTAATTTTTTTCCGTGTTTCAAACATGTGTAATGTTAATGTGTCAACCATTCATTAATTACACATTTAAATGTTTTTTTGGCTTTATATTTTTTAGTTCATCAATCCCCGACCGGTCTCATGCGACCGCGCTGTTATTGTTTTACTATTGTGTCTCGTTTCGCGGCCATGTGATAGGTATTATTGATAGGCTCGCGTTTGACTACTTTCTCACCTGATGGTAAGCGATGATGTGGTCGACGAAGGAGCATGCTTGCTTAGAACTAATCTAGTCACTCTTGACTTAAAGACGTCTTTAAGTCAAGCATTCTGTACTTTTTTTCTAATTTACTTTATGTTTGTAATCGTTGTGCTGAGTCTGTCCCGAATAAATGTTATTGTATTCTATTTCTATTCTTTCTACATTCAAGGGTGAATATAATACATAGCAGTTAGGGCCACTAACCACTAGACTGTCAAGCCTTTCAATACAAAATACAAATAAACAGAACTTCTTATTCTTCTCATCTTCTTCTTATTCCAATACTTTTCTTGTAGACACGTGCCTATTCTATGAAATTATCTTAAGTGTAAGATAACATACCTACATTAGTCAATGGGGGTGTGCCAGACGTACTTACTTTACTTATCACCACTTCTGAAGGCTCTTACACATTCCACAGTCTAAGCCCATGTTAAAACTAATACAAAATGAGTTAAAACTGTTGGTTTGTTACTTATACTAATAGAGCGCAACTGTACCTATTTCTGAAGCATATTACTGTCCACGGAGGCGTAGCGTCGACAGTAGGCTTTTGTGTAATAAGCTGCACTTATCCCAGAAAAACTCACAGTTCAAATGGAAAAGGTTAGCTATTAAAACAAAGCAGCGATTAAACGCTATACGTCCTAATTTTAGGAGCAGTACTGGCCCAGCGGTAACGACCCTGAATTTTAAAGACTCAGTTCGAACCGAGCCCAACCTATTGCTTTGATTTCATCATCATACCTCTCGAAACGGATACGGAAAACCCTTGTGAGAAAATTCACCTCTCCTAGAACCAAAAAAATCGAAGACTTGAGACATCCACCAACCCGCACTGGGCCTGCATGGTAGATTACGGTCCCTTCCCTCTCTTATAGAGAAAGTCTCAGCAGTGTGAACATTATAAGGCTGATTACGATACTAATCTTGCTTGTTTAAATTCTGAAGGAAGTATGTATTGAAGAGTCAACAAAGTATTACAGTCGTGTTATCTCATCGTTCAAGTGTCGCCCCGTCTGAGCTCAGCCTACTGATATAAAACAATTGATAGTGATTATTTTAGAACACCTCCGTCAGTGTTCTTTCTACAAGCGTGAAATGGTGTACAGTGTTGTATATTTTTACATTATAAAAACATAACACAACAAGTTTTGATACTTTTTACAGTGCGTGTTGTTTTTTGGTCGTATTCTCCGTTATTCTCCAAATGGTTTTTACAAATTGTTTTAAAAATTCAAGTGAAAGTATTAGCATATTACATGTGATAAATAAACAGTATGTGTTACATAAAAGAGCGTAAAGTTCAGGTTTTTTCACTTTATTTTGTACATAGTGCCGCAAAATTATGTTAATTAGATGTTTATGTACCGAAACGGCTCACAGCAAAACAAATACAATGTATTTTGTGCTCATAGTAAACAATACGACGGGTCATTAATTTTATAAACAATCTCTTATTTACTGTGAAGATTTTTTGGTAACGAACAAACATTTTAAATCTGGGTAAAATTTAAAAGATCTAAAGGTTGTAAAGTGAAAGGGAAAATTGTGGAACTACTAGACGTACTTACTTAACCTTTTCTCTACTATGTTGGGGTCGGCTTCCAGTCAACCCGGATGCAGCATTTTACATCAATTGACTGCTTAATTGATCTCCACAACCCAGTAATTGGGTAAAACGACACCCCATGGCATAAATAGAGTCAGATTTACCTAGCTTTAAATGATCTGTAACGACTGTCAAAGATCTAGAAATGACAACCAAGACCAACAGCTTTCTGAGGCACAGAGGAACCTCAGTATCTTGAGATGGTCACCCATCCATAGGCTAACCTCAGTAAGCGTTACTAAGTTTAACTTGTAGGTTCAAACGTGCGGGTGTTATTATTTTAGCCATGGGCTCCACCGTGTGGGAGTATTGTCAAAAGAGTAAAAAATGTCTTCTCCAACCAAGTCCGGTCTACTTTAATGGTCATGCACTCAATAGCAACCTCTCTGCGCGCTCCCTCGCCCATAATGGACAATATCTGATTGTACGCAAAGCGATTACAGTGAGCAACCACAATTAACTATTTATTTTATAATATAAATAGAAAAGCCAGCGCACTTTTTCTTTTATAATAGCAAGTATCAAGATTTCTATAGGAGAAAATAGGAAGTATACAATCGACTATTTCGTAATTATGATTTTTTTATTTCAACAATAAATCATGTCGTTTTCTTGACAAGTCAAATAGATTAATTTATTGTTAAAGTGAAATGATTTAATGAAGAATGTGTTATGAAGATTTACAACCATTGTAAAGTTTTATTTTTAATCACCACAAAAGTCAGATAAAGTTCTATCACCAGTTGATTAACGACATTATGGTTTTTTTCATAGATATGTTTTTTTTAATACTTGTTATTGAAACGCTCACGTTTGACCACTATCTCACGTGACGGTAAGCAATAATGTGACCGACGATGCAGCACGCTTGTCTAAAAGTAATAACCTAAGACCGTTTTCACATTATCCGATCCGATATCGGTGTCGGACGCCGATACAATATCGGGGTAAGTCAAATGTATGAAATACCGTGCTCCGATATCCGATATCGGGTCGGACAATATGAAAGATAGGCACATATTTCATACATTTTACTTACCCCGATATCGGATCGGCGTCCGATACCGATATCGGATCGGATAATGCGAAAACGCTCTAACGTAAATAGTATTTACTTTTGACTAAGACCGTTTTCACATTATCCGATCCGATATCGGTATCGGACGCCGATACGATATCGGGGTAAGTAAAATGTATGAAATGCTGTGCTCCGATATCCGATATCGGATCGGACAATATGAAAGACAGGTACATATCTCATACATTTACCTTACTCCGATATCGTATCGGCGTCCGATACCGATATCGGATCGGAAAATGTGAAAACGGTCTTACTCGTAAAGACTCCCTGGTTGTAGGTATCAGGAAACATAGACTCCGGCAGGGTATTCGACTCCTTAGCTGTACGCGAAATTAATGTGTTCCCAAATCACGTTGAACGAATGTAAATCATCGTATACCACACTAGCTGTCCCCTGCGGTTTTACCCGCATTTTTCGTTACTGCTCCGCTCCCGTGGGTCGTAGCGTGATGGTATATAGCCTATAGCATTCCTCGATAAATGGACTATTTAACACTGCAAGAATTTTTCAAATCGGTCCAGCAGTTCCAGAGATTACCCCTTACATACAAACTTACAAACATACAAACTTACAAATTTTACCTCTTTATAATATTAAGTATAGATAACACATTATTTTAGGATAATTTTCGATAAAACCGCTCCTAGATGTTAAAAACCAAATGAATTCAAATAAACTACATTGTTATCAAATAAAAATGTTAATGACATACATTTTTCAGTTTATCAGTGTTGGGAAAATGCACTAATTAATTAAATTAACATCAAGGTTATAATAACAAATAACAATTATTGCTAAATTGATAACGTGACTTTGATTAGGGATTCCGTTTATTTATAAATCTATATTATGTAATTTCCTATTCAACTATAGAAAGTTACTGTTGAGAACAGTATTGTGTATAATGAAAGTTTATTTTTTGTATGTGAAAAAAGTCTTTGCTTTGTAAATAATGATGCTTATAAGCTGTTATTATACAATTTTCACTTAGCTTAGGTATATCTTAATCAGCAATTACAAAGTTCCCACTGCTGGGGCTCTAGCCTCCTCTCTAGGAGAGGGTATGCGCCGTAATCTAACAGACTCAGTATGGGTTGGGTGTCACATGTCTTCGAATTTAGGGTTCTAGTTTCCTACACCTTTTTCCTTCACCACTATAAGAGAATTTTGTTTAGCGTTTCCAATAAACTTTTTCTTTCTTTCTTTTTAAAAAAATAATTAGTTTCAAAATCATTTCAAATTGCAACGCTGGTGGGTCTAATCCATCCTGTCTTTTAATATTACTTATTCATGCAAATGAATACAGGCATTGTCTACTTAATTGGGCACTTATTATCTGTGTTTATTTTTATAAAATAATTTGTTATATACAAGAAATAACAGGTATAAATCAATAGAATAGAAAAAACCTAATTGTACACCAAAAAGTAACACTACAATTTAGTATCTTTTTCTGTAAACCACACCAAAATTGGCTTTTTCTGCAAATCTACAGTTTCTCCTTCCATCAGATTTAAAAAGTTTTTGACTTACTTAATTTTACTTTTTCATATAAATAAAAAAAAATATAAGAAATGGATGTTGTTGGTGAAACCTCTACTATAGAATTTCTGAACCTAATCATAGAAACTGGTCTATGGTTTAGTTGTCATGTGAATTCGAACTCTGAAACTGAAAAGCATGTGATTTCCAATACTTAAGAGTATTACATAAAAAACAATCATTCATCTTTCGACATTATCATCATCATCTCGCTATACTATCATTTTAGAATCAACCTGCAGCCTTTACTCCATTGACATAAAGTTCAAAATAGCTCCCATAAGACATTTATCTCATACTTATTTGCCGTATTGTACACTGTACAGCCTTCATGATAAATGTTCAAGGTAACAGATGCTGGAATATTTCGTAGCGTCCTCTTAAATTGGGACATTGTTATCTTTAGAAAAAGACCTAAGTATTTGTATGGGCCTTTCATTGCCAAACGCGATGTGAAAATCTTTTCAAACTTGAAAGTAGCTATGAATACTAATTAGCTTCTAATTTTTAAAATATCTTTTCAAACTTGAACTTAGCTATGAATACTAATTAGGTTCTAATTTTTAAAATATCTTTTCAAACTTGAAGTTAGCTACAAATTCTAATAAGGTTTTAATTTCAAAAATACCTTTTCAGACTTGAAATTAGCTGCAAATCCTAATTAGGTTCTAATTTTAAAACTTGATCTTTTTAAACTTGAAGTTAGCTACAAGTCCTAATTAGGTTCTAATTTTAAAAATATCTTTTCAAACTTGAAGTTAGCTATAAGTCCCACTTAGGTTCTAATTTTAAAAATATATATTTTATATTCTCAAACACTGGCACTCAGAGACAGCTAATGATTCATTAGCGTTCCTTAATTTCCATTAAAGTTAAACATTGCCAAACCTTCATTTAACTAAAAAATTGTCACATTGACAGTTTTTCATTGTAAAACTGTGTAAAACTGTCAATGTGACAATTTCTTAATGGACCGTTTAGAAGTTAAGTAATGCTTAATTAATGAATCCCCGACCGGTCTCATAGGACCGCGCTGTTATTGTCTTACTATTGTTGGACGGGTTAGACGGGTGTATTAAGGGACGCTAATGAATCATTACCTGTCTCTGAGTGCCAGTGTAAAGAATCTTTGCTGTAGTAAGTAAATAAGATAGATAAGACTCGCCTTGAAATTATAGGGCCTTGACATTTTTGTCTACAGTGTCTCGGTTTGTTTTCGTGGGACTATCTCTTACTTTTGCAGTCTGGTAGAAGGAAATATGAAAGGGAGGGAGGATACAGGAAAATATGACCATTAATAATTAATTTATTTATTTAGTCTTCATGCAACTCAATGTACAAAGGCGGACTTAATTAACGACTATATAAGTCATTAGTTTATCTCCAGGTTAACATAGCCGTTTGCCGTTTTAAGAGCAGGACTTAGCATGACGTCTTAAAATTATCATGAATCTGAAGTGACAAAAAGGATAGTGCTAAACGGCTTGTATAGCTTCGACTGTCTCTCACTTCTGAATTGTGTTTTCATTTTTGCGCTTTAATTTTAAGGGCAGCGGAGACTCTTCCAAACAAAGAGTCTTCGCTGAATTTAGCCAGTAAAAGTCTGACACGCCCTGTCGCTTCACCCTTAAGTAGGAGAAGTTATTTAATAATTTACAACCTCAAAAAAAAACTCCAGGTAATAATAATACTTACTTTATAGCCAGAAGTCCTGCAATATGTTTAAAATGTCAGTTAAGTTTAAAACAATGTAATAAAAAAACTTGACAAAATAATATGCAGGCGCCCGGGTTCGAGCTTGTTACATGCAAGTTATTACATGGATCACCACGGTTCTGCATCAAAACAATAAACCAATACATAAAATAAAATAAAACTTAACAATAGGTATAAATTCTAATAATTTTACTGTTAATATCCGTCGAAACAATAGATCAGGGGTGACCAACCGATTGACCGCGGTTGTTAATTCATTTGATCTTGGCAAGCAGTAGCGTAGCCCAAGAGAACTACGGCTCGATATAGCAGATAGCTAGTTATTATCGGGCCAATTATATATTATTACTCAATCGTCCCGTAACTTTTGCTGAGATTTTTGAATTCACTTTGGTCATTCATTTATCTATGACCAGCGGAATGTAGAGCGCATGCAGAGAATTTTCCCAAAGGTACATACTCCTAGTATGAATATGAGATGTATGAGATCCTATGATAAGGTCTACCAACGTGACGCATTTAATCCAAATCCATTCAGGCGTTGAAGCGTGAAGAAGTAACAAATGCACACTCACCTTTCTAATATTAGTGTGATAACTTGATTTTTCAGCAAAATTCGACAAAAAAAAATTATTATATGTTTTTTATCCTCAGAACAACAAATAGTTACTGTAGATCTTAGGTCTCGCTTAATTCTTTATTCAGGATACAGATATTTACATATTAATAACTTAATAGATATATATACAAACTAAAGTCTTAAGATCTTAGGTTGAATCAAGTTGGCCACCTCTGATATATCTACATATACAATATACATAGATAAGAATATGCAGTTTATATTGCATTACACCCACAATCCACGACGTTTGAGAGTTTCTCAGTATTCAATCCGTATATAATACGTTGAGAAGTAGAATTCTGGATCAAGGGCGGTGTCATATTCGGTTATTTAGAAGTAAAATGTTAATGTGGGATGTGGGTCGGACATTCGGGTGTGAACCTTTGTCTTTTGCGGTTCAGTTGAAAATGATAGCTGTGTCCACTTTGCCTGCTGTTACTTTTCCGAAACGAAATTATCATGTTCATACGTTAAGCAGTGTATCGTATTAATTTAACAGATAATAGTATTCTAAAAATATTACTTAAAGAAAGGAAGATACCTCCGCACCTCGTAGATCCGCAAGAGAACCAAGGTTAAGGACATAGCCCGAAGAATTGATAAACTTAAGTGGCAGTAGGCAGCCCACATTGCTCGTGAAACAGATAGTCGATGGAGAGAAAGGTTCTGAAGTGGCGACCACACGTACCGTAGACGCAGCGTTGGAAGGCCTCCCACAAGGTGGACCGATGTCCTGGTCGCGGGCATCCGATGACTGCGAGTCGCACAGGACCGGTCTTTGTTTCGACGCTTCGGGGAGGCCTATGTCCAGCAGGGGACGTCTTTCGGCTGAGATAATAATGATGATTTTTTTCATGCCCCTATTGCGTTCACATATTATTATCTAGCGCTCTAAATGAGAGCTAGATATTAATAATCCAAAATGAATGCAATCATAACAGTAAACACACTGCTAATGAATAAACTCACATCTTATCTTATCTGACAGGTGCCCAACTAGGTTTTGTCGGCGCGATAATACGCTATCAGCTGTATATATCACTATCTCATACTACATCAAACTTGTACATTGCACGGAAAAACGCTTCTTGTGAAAATTGTCGCTTACGACCTTTTGATCGATGCCCGTGTACTTTTTATATGCATTTCGGTTGGAGAAGGTCTTAAGGGCCTCTTAGTTATAGGGGGAATTTGGTAGCGATGGGTACTTTAATCAAAGACATGTTGTGATGCAAACATCTATGTAAAATGAAGGAGGATAAAGATAATATAATATTGTATGCAGTCTGTCATTTCATCGGTTTTATTGATGATTTCATCCTAACAAGTTAGGAGATAAAGTGTACCTAGGTAGGTAGAGTTTTGGTACTCGTATTAATGTGGACGAAAAATGATGGTGGTCCCTACTTAACCCCCTTGGGAAAAAGAATTAATAGTCGACAACATTTTTTTGCCATTTCTATCAAAAAACGTACTCAACTTTATCCAAAATAGCAACTAAAAAAAAAACAAATCTACCGTCCAATACTAAGACAGTTAGGAACCTTTCAAATCTGCTGAAAAAGGAAACTGTCAAGTAGGTAACAGAATAAGGGCCTGTTTCACCACCTATGATTAAGTTTCGAGTATCTTACTTGGCAGATAATTTCATACAAATTCTGTCAAATTTTTTAATTTATTCAGTAAGTAGTGCCTACTCGGACATTGTGAAACAGGCCCTTAATGTAAACACTGAAATGTGATGTCGCCAGTTTTCAGAAGAATACTTATACTTTTTTATTGTTACTCATTTGTTGTTTGGTATAAGTATGGGACTCACTAGGGCCCCCTCCCGCATAAGAGTTACCACAGCCCTAGAACTCAAAGAGCAACTGAATGAACAGGAGCGAGTTTTAATCAGTAAAGTCAGAAACTCGCTTCAACCAAAACGAGAGAAGAGAATTTAATAATTTCTCTCCTTAAAAAAAAAGTAGCACCTAATTTTTATAACGCTACTAGCCCTATATCATGATCATGATTCATATCTTCATGATAATATCTCCCTTCCGTTTCGGGTCGTTACCCACTTTTATTTCTAAATTCTATGAATAGTTTATGTAAATAATGGAAAATAAATAATGCAAAACGAGAGAAGAGAATTTAATAATTTCTCTCCTTAAAAAAAAGTAGCACCTAATTTTTATAACGCTACTAGCCCTATATCATGATCATGATTCATATCTTCATGATAATATCTCCCTTCCGTTTCGGGTCGTTACCCACTTTTATTTCTAAATTCTATGAATAGTTTATGTAAATAATGGAAAATAAATAATGCAAAACGAGAGAAGAGAATTTAATAATTTCTCTCCTTAAAAAAAAGTAGCACCTAATTTTTATAACGCTACTAGCCCTATATCATGATCATGATTCATATCTTCATGATAATATCTCCCTTCCGTTTCGGGTCGTTACCCACTTTTATTTCTAAATTCTATGAATAGTTTATGTAAATAATGGAAAATATTCTGAGTTGCGTACTTACTTCCTTATAGTCTTTTGTCTCATGTATATGCATATTTGTTTTATTTTTAGTATTTACTTACATTTAATATTTAAAATAGTAGGTTAAGTTTATGTAAGTTAAGCCGGAGAAATGAATCATTAAACAATTTGGACAGTCCCAATTATATTAAACTTCATTTAGGTTGAGACCTTTGTACCGTGGTTGAAACTAACTGTCGTGTACCTAGAGAAAATTTGTAACTACTAAGTATAGATATAAATTTTGTATAGGTACATGAAAGTCTATTTTTATTTTAAAATCGTTTCAAGGTATTTTGTTTTGCGGACTAGGCAATTGCTAGACTATATTTAAACATAGATAGGGCTATATGTTCTGAAGGTTTCAAGATATCTCTTAGGTATGCTAATTACTTTAACATTGGTGGCACTTACCAAATTCAAAAGGTAGATCCTTTTTATTTAGTGAGAAATCATCAAAAAATTAGGTACTCGAGCTCTGGGTGGAGTGAATGGGAGTGTCAGATTTGCATGAACTAAAAACACTCATATTCCTTCAGTTTCCTTTCCCGTTGCAGTTCCTAGGTAACTCTTTCGCATACTCTTTTAGCCCGTCGTTTCAAGACTTACTAGTGACATTAATCCTTTAGGTAATAAATGATTATCGCCATTTGCCTCGAACCTTAGATTTCCCCAGATTAGCAAATTCTAAATTCAAACGGACTAACTTATTTATAAAATTCGCTTATCATTATGCTTTAAATATTTTTTTATGAAAAGGTGTGTTGTCACTATCTTGTATCGCTGGGAAATAGGACGACGCATGGAAAGAACTGTGATAATGCTGCTTTATTTACATACATTACTAGCAATAACTATTAAAATCAACTCTATAAATAAAACTGTTTCAAACGACAGTTTAAGCGATAAATTCTTTAGCGCATTATCTCATTAGCGCATTATAATGAAGGTAGGTACTTGTACTGTTTATTTACTGATTAAAAATACACCACTATCTCTGATTCATTTATATGCTTTGTTTTATCATGTTGGTATACTATGTGTTCACATGGTGTCGCTTTCACGTTTCGTTTTAAATAACGCTATTTAATAAAATTAGTGTTAAGGAATTTTTTTGAGGTCAATGTAAATTCCCACTCTAGGGGCCTATTTCACCACCTATGATTAAGTTTCGAGTATCTTACTTGACAGATAATTTCATACAAATTCTGTCACATTTTTGAATTTATTCAGTGAGTAGTGCCTACTCGGACATTGTGAAACAGGCCCTTAGTGGAGCAAGTTTAACACACCCTATGTTATACTTTTACAGACTAATGTTTGAATCCCCAATCGGTCCTATGAGACCGCGCTGTTATTGTTTTACTATTGTGTCTCGTTTCGCGGGTATGTGATAGACTAAAACCCACCAGTGTGCCGTCTGTTTCCCTTGAGTTTTAGGGCTGGGGTAATTCGTTCAGATTATTTCAAAGCCCAGACTTATGTGCTAGGTATTTGAGAAAACTGAAATAATATCGTTTGTATAAATCAACCGAAAAGTTGTCTAAAGTTACAAATGGTAGAAGATTTCTTTTCCCTGACGCCTAAGCTCGTGCGGAAAACTCTGACTCTGCGACGCAGGATAGTGCCTATGTGGCAATATAGATGTCGCTACAAGACTAAGTATGACTATATCTTAGTTACTTATACAAACAAGGTTTTTCCGGAGACCTTTTAACTATTTTTAGCAGCTAGATAACTCAATTATATGTATGTCTATAAATAAACCAGAAACTAAAACTAACAGAACTCCATTTTTAAATACGGTCTATCTTTTGCCGAAGTTAAAAAAGGCGTTTTGTAATTGTTCTATAGACCTTACCTCGGCCCTTGAAAGCAAAGGGCAACTAAAGGATCACAAATGAGAGTTTTAATTAGTAAAACTTCGACACACCCCTCGCTCTGGCCGGAGCGAGAGGACGGGACTCATTTATTGATTTCCAAAAAAGAGATAACACCAATGATATCCTTAACGTTTCAGAACATTCTATTCCTATTTTTAAATTCAGTCCAGGAATTTCCGAGGTTAGCAACAACAACAAACTCACACACGAATTTTCTAACACTAGTTTAAATGACAAAGTACTAGACATACATACAGTCATAGCCGAGATTAGATAAAAAGATATTTACAGAGATGGCTAATAAAAAACGGATCGCTGATAGTAATGGTCACCGCTTCGCCTTTGATACAGACCGTTATTTCGTTTCCGATAATTATGAGTGATAAAATGCAAATAGTGATAAAACAAATTATTGGTGAGTAGATAACGTTATTGTGTTTATGAAATTAATTTTTGTTATTATCGGAACGCGTGGTTTGAGCCGGAAATGTGTTTTGTTTATCAAATGGCGCGTATTCGCAGTGCAAAAGCGGCGTTCGCGAATGATTCGCATGCGAAAACAGAAGGAATGCGAAAAAACAGTTTTTTTAATCAATCGTTATTATTCGTTTTTTTTATGAAGTCATGCTTAGGAGTTACTATTGATTAGAAATATTTAATACTAACTTTTGCCAGCGACATTGCCCTTTAGCATGGTTCCCAGAGAAATAGCATTCTAAAGGTGAAATATTTTTTTTTAGATTGGTTCTGAACTTTTAGAATTTATTCATTACAAACAAAAATACTTTGGTCCTCATGATAATAGTCGTAGTGATTTTGAAGTAAAGGCAAATTTCACATCTTTGCGTGAAAAAAACACTGCAGCCTGACCCGAAGTCATTTTGTATATACCATAAATAAAACCTACTCCATTACTCGTCACTTCATCAGTTACAGTGCAATGTAACTAGCAATATAATGTTATGTTCATGATTGTATTTTTATCAATTCGATTAGTACTGCATTCCTGAATAAGTCGGTAGTTTATTTCACCATACTTCAGCCGTAACCATGACTTTCACACATATAATATAACGCGATTATAATCCATGAAGTGTGTGCTAGAATATACTATACTAGCGACTAGGGATTGCAATTGCCGGATCCAGCATACAGCAATCCAGCTGGATCCAGCGCCTTTTTAAATATGCTGGATCCAGCATATAGTGCTGGATCCAGCGATGCGGATCCGCAAACGTATCAATTTCTATTGTTTAGTTTCGAATTGCATCCGTAATTGTTATATGTGATGACAACTGTGTAATGGCAACTGCCCGATAAATGATTTCGGGCTGTTGTATCTATTCAAATCGCGCTGAGAACTTAGCTTGCGTGATGCAGGATTCTGTGACGTCAGATGTCACTACAAGGGTATATGTTATTTAATTTTAAGTTGTTTTTTTTATCTCAAATGGTTAAGAAACGAATGCAAATTAGTGAAAGGTTTCATAGATTATCGTTAGAAGTTATTATACAAATTACTTAATAAAAAAAATATAAATGTCGCCTTTTTATTTGCGTTCCACATTTTGCTGGATCCGCGCTGGATCCAGCTGGATTCAGGTCAATCCAGCAAAAATCCAGCTGGATTGAAAACGCTGCTGGATTGCAATCCCTACTAGCGACCCGCCCCGGCTTAGCACGGGTGCAAAATTATCAGTGTTACTGTACTATTATATAATGCTTGTTTTATATATATACTCGTAAACCTTCCTCTCAAATCACTCTATCTATTGAAATAAACCGCATCAAAATTCGTTGCGTAGTTTTAAAGATTTAAGCATAGGTACATAGGGACAGAGAAAGCGACTTTGTTTTATGCTATGTAGTGATACACTATATATCTACTTATAAAAATACTGCAAGACGTTACCTAACAATAGCTCACTAAGTATATTGTTTTTCCATTTCAATTGGAAACAATTTAGATTCTACACAAATGATAGTTCATCATCTGATTCTAATTGTAGCTAATATATTGCTGAACTTGTTTCTCTCCATAGAATTGATCATTAATTCAAGTTTAATTTATCTTAATACTAAAAATAAACAATTATAATTTATTTTGTTGTACTTTTCATGTTGGGGGTTTTGCCATAATCGCCACGCTTGGCAAGCGCGTTGGCGATCACAGTGTGGTTGTTCCAATGCACAGAGAGTACGGCGGCTACCCCACGGAGGGCTTCTGTTCTGAAGTTTTATAAGTGCCCATGTAGGCCTATGTAAAATAAAAAGATGTTAGATTTGATTTTGACTGCGCAAGAGACCAGTGATTGGTGTGACACTTGGGATGCCCTATATCCAACATTTCAGTTCATTTAATATGAAAGTTTACATCAGTCCAATCTCGGCAAATGATGCGCTCAAGGTCATTTTGACGACTATTTCGCCGATTCAGAGGATATCTTAACAAAAAATTCAGTTATAGGTGCTAAACGTTACAGTTGGTATGTACAAATCTACAGAAAAACCCGAAACGAAATAAACATAAGCGTGATATTGGCAACAAGATTGAATTTACCGTTATTTACCTGAAAAAAAATTATACGATTTATATTACATTTCTGAACAGAACGGTTAAATAATTTTATCACTTTCAACGGCTGTTTAAAGATCAAGCGATTCATATCGCAAATGCTTGATTTGTTTGATTCGTTTCAGTAGCCTTAATAACATTGTGTGTTGAGCTCTGGGATCTCAAATGTGTACAACAAAAATAGGGTCGGGCCTAACATACTTCCTTGAGGTACCCCAGCATTTATAGTTTTTAGATCGGAATTATACATCTTCATGCCTTATTCTAAATATTCTGTTAGCTACTAACTTAGGGGTCTTTTAGTCAAGAGTGAATAAGTAACTTCTAGGCAAGCGTGCTCCATCGTCGTCCACATCATTGCTTACCATCTGGTGAGATAGGGGTCAAACGCAAAACGTATCCATTAAAAAAAATATTGGTTATATATGACTCCTGAATATCTAAAAATCCTAGAAGTAACTCGTAAATCTTAGCTTGAATATTTTTTTTACAAATGATGTAACATATTGTCTATCGATAAAATAGCATTTCTTTCATCTCTTATAGGATTTATTTTAATTTTTTAGTTGTTAACACGTTCTGTGACCTACAACAGTTCATGAGATACAGTCCACTAACAAAATAGACTGACAGCGGATGCTTAGCAATTGGAGACGCTTTTGGTTCTAAAACGACCACGTACGGAACCCTAACATTAGTGGAATTTGATGAATACCTACCTACTAACCTTAATAGATGATCATCAATTTAATTTTATCTATGAATCTAATTACAGAATTAATGTTATAGAGATTGATCGATAGAATGATTAGGTTGATTATGTCAAAATTCAAATGATTTGCCTAAAACTGGTGAATTCCAGTAATTGACTAATTATTAATTTTATGAAGCTAAATCTGAGATGTTGGGAGAAATAAACTCGGCGCTTAATGTTTGAATCCCCAACCGGTCCTATGAGACCGCGCTGTTATTGTTTTACTATTGTGTCTCGTTTCGCGGGTATGTGATAGATTAATAGGTTATACCTTCATATAAGGTATTACACCTTCTTAGTAAATAAACCCGGCAAGAGAACACACCCGGGATAAAAAGTATTGTGCCATTGCAGGATACGTTCTATACGTATGCCAAGTTACGTCGAAATCTGTTCAGGCATTCGAAATTGAAGAAGTAACAAACATATATAAATACATATATGTAATCACAAACTTACACGTTTACATTATTATTATGTACCTATTGTTTAGTGTGATGTATAAATAAAGAAGATGCATTTAACTAGTAACCTTCGCAAAAGATCTGTAACACAGACTGCAATAATATATTTATTATAATAAGGTTTAGTACTATTAATACACCTAGACCTAGAAAGTATACATTACAATATAATAAAGTAATTATTTAATTTACATTTCTACGACCAAAAACCAACACACGAACTTTAAAATACCTACCTACTGATTTTTGAAATTTCGATATCAATACGTATTTTTATAGCATTAAAGTGACACAAATAATGGAGTTGCAGAAGTAAAAAGAAAATGTCGGACAGCATCGAGGACCTAGTTAGACGATACAAGGAAAATGTTTTCAGTGAGCAACACCCGCGAAGCATTGGTTAGTATACGAAATATACTAACAACCTTGCAGGAATGTACGAGTATTATGGGCCAGCGCCCACTGCCGGCATGCGGTGGCTTCTCTCGGCATGCCGCGGCCGTGGCGTCCCGCGGCATTCCGCCTAACCGCTGCGCAAGTTTCAACTATATTACAACCAACTTAGCAATCATAATTCCTCGACACAAAATGACCCATTCCGTCTCGCGGACTGCAACGGCGCGCCGCGGCATCCCGTGGAATGGAACGGCATGACACGTCATGACTAAAATAATATGAATTCTAAACTCAATTGAATATGATTCAAAATAACTTGATTAGTAATAAAATCCTTCGCCATGACATGCCGTGCCATGCTGGCACTGGGCGTATAAACAACAACTTCTGAGAGGTTGCCAGTGTTTTACAAATAACCCTGTAGGTATACACCGTGGGTCAGAAATCGACGTATAATAAAAACGAATACCATGGATCTAATAAATTACCCCACTTAAATAATGTTGTTATAGCGGCAACAAAAACACATTATCTGTGAAAATTTCAACTGTCTAACTATCACGGTTCAGGAGTTACACTCTGGTTACAGACAGATGAACAGCGGAGTCTTAGCAATAGGATCCCTTTTTTTACTTTTTGGATACGAAACGATCACGCTTAAGGACCGTATTCTTCTCATTCTGAAAAACGGTAGCCCTCATTCTGACTACAGCTATGACAGACAAAACTAGTGTGAACATTAAAAGTAATGGCGTCACTAATACTAATTAGAATGTCCAAAGCGGCGATACAAAGCTCTGTGCGGCATAAGAACCTTTTTAGAAGCACTGCAATGGTATTGGTCCTTTGAACTTCGTGGCTTCTTTAAAGCATTTTTCATTTTTTTCTTTAATGAGTTCCGGTTTTCCTTGAGACATTTTCCGGAAATTGGAAGCCTTCTATAGTTACTTTATAGTTGTAGAGTTTCAAGGACTATGAATATGCAATAGCAATTTAATTATTCTGAAGTTCAAAATAGATAGCAAACATTTTATTTATACTTCATGTACAGAGAGATGGTACATAGGCGAACTGAATGCATCAAGGCATTCAACATTAAAGTGATCCCAAATCTACCGTCATCCTATTTTTTTATAGATTCAAAGCAGTGGATTTTTTTTTATTTTGATTCCTACGAAAATATTTTGTGTCATGTCAACTATAAGGTATCTTGGCTTAGCAAACAATGAGGAAACAATACATAAAAACTGTCTCATTGCTCACACTAGGTGGCGCTACTGTAATTACATCTAGAACTATGCTAGAACCTTTGTAAAACATGCAATAGTAATTTACTCTGTGACTACAAAGAATTTGGAATTTGTCAACCAGTTGTCAAAATTCTTGTATACTTACAGCTGATTTTTTTACCTTATACTAAATTAATATGTAATACGCAGTCGTTATCTGCAAAAATACAGGGACCCATGCACCTATTCAGTGTTAGGTAAACTACGAAAACTGTGAGAGAACTCACAGTAGAAAAAATTTTGGAGCGCAGTTTTTCGTCGACGATATGTTCCATCTATTTTAAAACTGGAGAATTACAAGATCAATCCGTATTCAGGTGATGATGAATCTCTTTTGTAAAGTTTACAACTCAGGTCACTCTCGTCTTCATCTCTTTCTACGTAGACTATCCATCACCTATAACTGACAGTCAGTGTGAGAACACGAATCCTCTGAATGCAAGAAGCACAGGGCTGATCAATGTGGCGTGCAGACCAGTCTTTTGGCTGCAATTATAGTGCCATTCCTCCTCGCTCCAGGCCATGGCTTATACCAAGGGCCCGGCGTAAGAAGTGGTTGCCACCGATCTCCCACGAGGAGTGGTGCTCCGCGCAAGTGGGGTTCACCTCTACCGTATGCCCCACCGTGTCCTCTCGGCGTGCACATCTTGGTGACACCCGGACGTATCTTCCGCACGAATGCTGAACGTATCAAGACCTCTGTCATGCGAATGCACGTCGTGACGTCTTTCCAGCCTTTCCTCAAAGAGCTGGGGACTTACCGCCATAATTATGGCGTGCCCAACCTGACTACCGTTGTGGTCCAAAACTTAACCAACTCCTTTCCTTTTTTCAGGGTTGTTCACGATACCGGAGTATCCAGAGTACGAAGCGAATCGAGGCATGTGGTCTGTTGCCCTGGACGCCATACTGACGACGCTGCGGTACCTAGCGCCAGCCACTCTCCTCACTCTCTTCTGGGGACAGCAGAGCTTCCTCTTCAAGATACTGAAGCATATTGACTCGGCTTTTAGAGCTAGTAAGTACCTCCCTTACTTATTAATTAAATCTACGCTCTCCCACTTCAGAGTAAGGCCTCCCTCTATTTCATCAATCTTTTACGAGTCTCAGCACCTTTTTTTACGTAGGAACCAAATGATTAAGCTCAGGGTGGAATGAGAGGAAGAATCAGATTTTTGCTGAATTAAACCTACAGGCTTCTTGCAGTTGCCCTTTTTACGTTTCCATAACTCTTTTTACGAGACTTATGCCCGTTTTCACCAACAGCCCCTAAAATTTAAGTGTCTCTTACGCCAATATAATCACGGTTTTTGCATATTATAAAGTTATTATTCTGAATCAAAGTATGAAATCGAACACTTTTAAAGATGTCATACTTTAATTCAGAATAATAACTTATTAATAACTTGCAAAAACCGTGATTATATTGGCTTAAGAGACACTTAAATTTTAGGGGCTGTTGGTGAAAACGGGTATAATGGTAACGAACAATTCGCAGCCCTGGTCTCTCTGCATCTGCTTACCAATTTCAATGGAACCGTCGTAATCTCTATAACCGCCAGTAAATCTTGTAGGATCATCCACATCATTTTAGGTCATAATTCTGTCGAGTTCAGCTAACTAGATAATCTTACGACGAGCGGTTCTGTTAGAACGGTTAACCAACGTTGACTTAGCTAGTATAGAGATAGGGATCATACAGCTAAAAACACGAAGCACTAAATTTTAGTCTAGATTCATATCTATTATCTAGCTCTATGACTCTATAAAAGTTCCAGTGGAGATAATTCCGACTAAATCATCATCTCCCTAGCCTTTTCCCAACGAAGCTTGGGGTCTACTTCCAATCTAACGGGATTTGGCTGATAACATGCGAGTTGCGACTATCTATCGGACCTCCACAACCCAGTTAATTCATGAATCCCCGACCGGTCTCATAGGACCGCGCTGTTATTGTTTTACTATTGTGTCTCGTTTCGCGGGTATTGATAGGTTAATGAGCAATATGATATACCTTAGATAGACCGATGTTCAGACTTGCTGGCGTCTGGCTACCTGTAACGATTGTCAAAGACCTACCAATGACTACCAATAACTCCAACTGAATCCTATTATGCTCTAGATATAGACAAACATAGACAACGTTTTGTCTCCTTCAATGTCTCTTAGCTTTTCAACTTCTCTGTGGGATAGTTCGAAAGATTTATTGTGGCCATGAAACGAGAAAGGCAACTAAAGGAAAACAGGTTCAGGTTTAAGTCTTTTAGTCTCAGATATCTGAATCTGTCTCTCGCTCCACTCAGAGTAGTAGAGTCATTTGAGCAGTACTGAAAAATATGCTTCTTAGCCTTTTCAGTCCTAATTACATAACTGAGTTCAATATGCATGAATGTGGAAGTTTTAAAAGTAAAATACCTTTACCAAATTTTTTTACAATAAAATAAATAAAAAATGTTTGCTATCCAAATAAAAATATCTCTTTTCCGACATTTATCGCTTTATAACCTATTGTTTTATTATTCGGAAAAAAAACGTGAGAAAAAAAAATACTTCCCAGAATTCTCAGATGCATAAAAGCCAAAATTTTACCTAAATAAGCAGTTGTGTTGTTTATTTATTGTTCAAAGAATTTAGTGCAGAGTTTTATCTCGACCTAGTATCTTTTGAAAGCGAAATTTAGGATGAGAGTACAACGACGGGGACAGTTAAGGTTTTCTTTGACAACGTTCTTTTCACATTTTGTAGTTGCTACCGTAGAACATATAAGGCTAGGTTTATAAAGACCAAGGGGAGGCTAACGGGTAATTGTGTACCAGCTCTTTTTTCTTTTTGGTGTTTGTAATTGACACTAGCTTTTATTAACTGCTTCGGTCGCGTGAAAGTAGAAAAAAATATCTCAAACGAACACACCCTACTTTCGAGATAAAAAGTAGATAGGTATCGTACCTATGTGCTATTTCAGGCCGTAGTTTGCCCATTTACAAATCCGGTCAGACGTTTGAGCGTTAAGAAATAGCAAATATACACACTCACATACTATTAACATTAATGTAAATATATCATTAGGAGTCTCATCTGCACAAGTCATTTTTTGTTAGCCTATGTTGTATCCCACTGCCGGGCAAAGGCCTCTTCCCGACCTCTCTGTCTTTGGCGATCATCTGGCCAAGTTTGCCTCACGAACATGGTCAGACTTAGAGCATTCAAATGCTCTAAGTGGTCAGATCGTCACACCACCTTTGCTGCGGTTACCTTTATTGCTCAACCCCAATTACTAGTTAATGTTTAAAAAGAACTTAATGTTCCTGGCCATTTACTATTCTTGTTAATGTTTAAAAAGCAATTAATGAATAAATTCTCACTTAGTGACTTACCAGCTCTCTAATCCGCTTATCTTCCGCCATAACGTCTGAGCGGTCAGTTTCTCTGCTATCTATCACTTTCATGTGCACACAGCTTTACGCGCACTTTTACCAACAATTCACATGTACACCGTTAACCTTTGCCTCGATCTTAATCTCGTATGCTTCTAATAGTTTTTATAACACAACTAGCACTGTACTCGCGACTTCACTTGCTACAATTTGTAAGAACTTTTACACAGCTCGCGATTTCGTTCACTAGAATTTATGAAAAACGTTAAGAGACGTATTTTGAGGGTAGTTTTGTAACACTAAGGGCCTGTTTCACAATGTCCGAGTAGGCACTAATCACTGAATAAATTCAAAAATGGAACAGAATTTGTATGAAATTATCTGCCAAGTAAGATACTCAAAACTTAATCATAGGTGGTGAAACAGGCCCTAAATGACAGTTTATTCATTTTGACTAGTCTTTGTGCCAAAATTCAAGAAACTATGATTCTCTTTGTAATTTTTAAAAACCCCAAAATTGTTATACTGGGGTAGTTTTAAAAAACAAATAATGACATCCTTCATTATTTACATACTTAACTCATGAATCCCCGACCGGTCTCATGCGACCGCGCTGTTATTGACTTACTATTGTGTCTGGTTTCGCGGATAAATTACTATGTGCTAAATTTTAAGTACCTACCTACCATTGGCATACGCAATCAAATTTTGCATACAAATGAAATTGTCCCTTTTTAGTTCTCACCTTCGTCAATAAAGGACGCTTTGTGCAAAATTTCACGTTCCTAGTCCCAGTACTTTCGTCCGTGCGTTTGTATGTCAGTCAGTTAGTCAGTTTTTGGTTTTATATATCTAAATTTCACTTACTTTATTGCCAGTTTCTGTCTCATCTCTTCACACTGTCAAATGCATAAAGACTTTCGTCTCAAAATGTAGTCATTTTGAAAGATAGCGGACGTTATAGCAGCTTATGTGGTTATAAAAAGTGGTGACTTTTATTTTTAACTTCAGTGTTAAGTGGTTTTTCAAGTGTTGTTCTTAATGAATGAAGTCAGTGGTTACTTATTTTATCCGATTGGTATGTTATTATTATATGTTTGAATTAGGTAGATAGGTAATAGTTTAACGTTTGAATCCCCAACCGGTCCTATGAGACCGCGCTGTTATTGTTTTACTATTGTGTCTCGTTTCGCGGGTATCTGAGTAATTAATGGAAAAAGCTGAGCTAGCTCTTTATTACCGACAGACAAAGAACGAGCTCCTATGAATATTATATTACAACTAGCTTTTACCCGCGGCTTCGCTCCCGTCAAATGACTACCCTACATATCCTACGCTACCCTACCCTACCTTCCCTACCTACCCTACACTACCCTACACTACACTACCCTACACTACACTGCACTACACTACCCTATACTACCCTACACTACCCTACACTACCCTACACTACCCTACACTACACTACCCTACACTACCCTATACTACCCTACACTACCCTACACTACCCTACACTACCCTACACTACCCTACACTACCCTACACTACCCAATACTACCCTACACTACCCTACACTACCCTACACTACCCTACTTTACGTAACTTTTTTTTTTTGAATTTTTCTCTCCGTAAGAACCATCATTGAACTTCAAGGAACATTTTAAAAAAAGAATCAGCCAAATCGGTCAAGCCGTTTTCATGTGATGTCGTGACAACGGAAAACGGGTTTCATTTTTATATATATAGATGAAGGTACTACTTACTAGTGTTGCCAGGTCAGATTGGATTTAAATAGGGCAGATTTGAATAGAAAACGTTATTTGGGGTTTTAAATAGGGCAAATAAACAATATTGATGAATTTTTATTTTTTTAGGTTCGGGAATTATCACTTTTTCAAACGTTCCAGCTTTACCAGGCATCGGCCCTAGTGTGATGAACTCGGTATAGTTGGTATAGTGATGCGAATGCGACTGAATCCATATTATTTATTACTGCATTTTTTTATAATCGGAACGCCTACTATTATCTACGGTCAACTCTACTACGATGGTAGTAGGAAAAAGCAGTAGGTAATCTGCATTAGGTATTTGTTCATCAATGGCATTCTTACTTCATTGATGAGAAAATTATCTATCCATTTCTTGGTAAGGTAGCATGGAAAAACGATAATGATTGTTAAGATTTAATTATTACAATTAGGATCATCCCCTACATTTCCTCGTGACTTACCTTCGTCGTAACGACGTAGCAGACACGCAAGTCACCTTGTATTCATTAACTGCATTAGCAATCTTCCAACTTCCGCGTCATCTCGGTTAATTATTTTCTTTTAACGATAGTAGGCAGGTAATAGACGTAAATCTTTAAACTGTCTTTACTTCCTACCTATTAAACTAAATCTATTTTATTTTTGTTCTTTCATTATACGAAACAGAACACGATTTTATTGTATCCGACAACGCGAGTGTTGTAAGCTTCAGGGTAGCCCGCGAAATTCAAATTTTCTTACGGTTTTTGCAATTGCAACGATTTTATCAAGGTCAAAAACGTTCCTACACTTAAGTGAGCTTGGAGGCTTGTATTGATGATTTTTCTGGTTATAATTATGTAACTAGTTACGTTTTACAGTCGGTAAAGTATTTTTAACTTCATACAACCTACCACTGGCTTGCAAATTGAAAGAAACTAAGAAAAACCCTTTTACCTTAAAAACTTAATTTTTGATACCGGATCATAATTATGTTATTACAAGTCAATGTTAGGTCACATTTTTCGATGACACTTTTCAATTTCAAATCACAATAATAATTTCCAATAGACTAGGCACTGTGTATTAAGTAGTCCATGAATCTTCGGACTTCGACAGTCTCTATTAGATACGGCACTGTCACTATTTTCCACAGAAATGAATCTAATTATATCTAGTAACTGCCACGACTCACAAGTTGTAAGTTGCGGGTTCAAACCCACACTTTGTGCAATTTATTTCATCACCTGCTCTCAAAACGATGAAGAAAAACTTCGTAAGGAACATGTCCTCGAACCAAAAATTCGAAGACATGTGACATCTACCAACCCACACTAGGCTCACTTGGTAGTTTAGATACGGCCCATTCATTTTCCTAGAGAGGAGACTCGAGTCTCAGCTGTGTGAACATTACAAGGCCGATTATGCTCAGTACCACTATAGTCCGTCTAATGAAAGCGCGACCTGAGAAAAAGAGGTTAAATCCAAAAATTTTGTATGTGGTATTACCTACTAACTAGCAGGAGAATCATGTCTTGACACTTCACAATTTTTTTTATTTCCTGCAATTGCGGCTGAATTATGTTGCCAATTAACTTTAAAAAAGCTCCAGGTCGCGCTTTCATTAGACGCACTCTATTCTACCTCTAGTCATTGCCAGTACTGCCATTCCTTGTTCTATCATCTGTTTTGGCAGTGTTACATTATTATTATTATATCTAACCTAAACTGTGTCACTGCTGGGCAAAGGCCTTCCATACTTCCAAGAACGATGGAAGTATAACATGAATACTACAGTTCCCGGCACGTAAGTTGGTAAGTGTCGTTAGTTGCGCAGAAATAGTTTTTTAGATCTATTTGGTGGTCAAGCGGGACGCAGGGTATGAAGTAGTGCCAATCTGGTGCGCGATTGGTGCAGTATTATAGTAGTAGTCTGATTGGTCCCGTTCGCTCATTCGCTTTTTTGTGCACCATGCGCCCCCACTACGTCAAAATCCTGCCAACTTATTTGCCGGGTACTGTACTAATACTCAACGCTCTTCCACAGTAGTATTCTCAAGCGAGGAACAGAAGCAGTCCGTGCTGCGATGGCTGGCCGAAGCGGGTCCCGTGAGAGTGGAGCACTTGGACACGGTGTGGCGGCACGGCTGGGTGCTCTGCGGAGTGTTAGACGCGGCCCTGCCAGGTGCCTGCGCAGGACACCCCCCCACCAGGCTCTCGCTCAAGCATGCGCAGGCGATCGCCGATCATTATCTTGGTGTTGAACCTGTGAGTCTCTTTTACCATTTTATTTTTGTTATTCATGTAAATGGATAACCTGACTGAATGACATATCAACGCACGGCCGAAACTTGTGGGATTAGAAGCGTGAAATTTTGCACAAGGTTTCCGCGAGCATTAAGAGAGGATTTATATTTCTTAAGGGGATGAAACGGGTGTCCAAAGATTGTATGGAGAAACTTACGCGAGCGAAGCCGCTGGCAGAAGCTAATGGTTAAAATTTTCGTACGGTGTTACCAAACGAAGTTGAATGATCTGGCTCTCCTAGTCTTTCCCACTATGCCGAGTATTGAAAGACGTGTAAGCTTCATCGACTTACTAAATCTTTAACAACGTGTGCAAAAACGCACACGCTTTGACTTTAGTCACTGCTAAAAAATTACAAGCTACATTACTCAATTATTTTTTTCTCGTTTCCAGGTCTTCTCCCGCCAGGAGCTGGAGTCTAACGATTCATTAAGCAGACACCAAGAATGGAAGCTCGCTACTTACTTAGACCGCATCCGCCAAGCGCTTTCCAAACTAACGCCTCCCGTTTCCAAACCTGTCTCTCAAAGAACTTCACCTGAAACCACCCAATTCACTCTCGACTATGTGGCGAAGGGCTCAGGACTTACAGCTGCTCAAGTGAACCATAAAGCACACTTCAAAATATACCCAACAGCACAACAAGCTTTAGACCCAGGGGAAATAACTATCCTAATTAGGGGACCTAGAGATACTTATGGCATGACAGTGCTACCGCCGATTCTTGGTAAAGCACAAATGATAAGACAAAAACTCTTGGGCTTACAATCGAAACAGGCTTTCACTGAGAATGTTTTGCCGATAACACAAGGAGCAACGTACCTAAGATCATATGGAAAGAACGACATGAACAAAACCTACTACATTCCGAAAACGAAATATGATATCGACATCGAGGTGGAAGCTCAAAGTGATCACGCCAAAATTGGTTACGTGTTGAACATTGAAGGGAAATACTTAGTTTCAATTACAAGCAGAGGTCAGAGCATTGTTGGTTCGCCATTCACAATAACAGCCTCCAACAATATCATCAGTATCCTAGAACAAGATAGTTTCTGTCTGGAAGATGGTGAAGAGATAGACATAGTTGACATCAAAACTGACAGAAAAGTTGTACTACGTATAGTCGATTTCGTTACAGAGAAAATGTTGCTAAAAGAAAATGGTACTTTGGAAAAAATAAGTGACGATGAAGCGAAGCTTTTAATGGCAACCGATGCCAACGAAAATGATATCTCGAATTGTCAAAGTGAAACATATTCTGACGTCGATAGTATCGAAGAACAAACTGTTATGAAAAGCAAACGATTCAACAAAGCAGCTTACAAAATCCTGTCCATGTATCGCGTCTGTAAAATATTTAATGATCTCATTGCTGATAAGCAATTAAATTTTGCAAAGAAAGAAAACTACATTCGCTCGAGGAGCCAACAAGACATTCCCGACATTGTAAATTCAACTCTTACAGAAACAAATATAAAACCGTACATAATATCAGAATTACGAGAAAAATTCATAGTTCCAGAAAATATTTCAGTATCACTAAGGGCAGAAAAGTCCACAACTTCTTACCATAGCAAAGTTAACAATTCTGGGAGTGTTATTGAAGATGTGACGATAAACATACCAATGATGGAATCTACAAGAAATGATAGTCCCGATAGCTTAGACGGATTTAACGTGTCATGCGAAGATCAAGAAGATAACGTTTCTGTTGACAGGATGACGCCTTCAAGTACAAACAATCCTTTCCTAAATGAAATGTTTGAAGAAAATTACGTCGCTTCGAAGAATATGGGACCATTCGTAACTTCAGAATATGAAACAAATAACTCTCAAAATGAAGAAACAAGGGACAGTTCGATAACTATTATAATCGATCCTAATTTGTCTCCGTCACCACTCAATAATAACCCGTTTATGGAGGCAGATATTTTAGGTTTTGCAAAATCAGACTCGAATGCATATGTAAGGCCAAAATCACCGGTTTTCAAAATAATTTCAGGCGAAAAAGTAAATCGTGATGAATCTATTTTCATTAACCCGAAGTCTGAACAGTTAAATGAAGAAGAACTTGGCAATGAATTCGTAAATCCTTTCTTTATACATCACCATCAATCTGGCCATTTTGAGCAGCCGAAACCAATGACAGATTTTATTATTGGAGCACCAGTTTCTTTGCCACCTATTTTAAGAGCACGTTCACCTGAGCCAGAAATAAAAGCTTTAGTTATACCAGGTAATGAAAAACGTAAAAATAAGATACAAACTAAAAAAATAAATACGGATAAATCTGAAGACACCCCTAAATCTGAGCTTTTAACGCCATTGCAAAATAACTCGACCTTGCCGAAAGACACCAAAAACGAAAATATTTCAGGCGTATCATCTACATTTCATAGTTTGGAGTCCAACTTAACAGAAACTACTTTAGACAATTCTAATGCGTCAACCACAAGCGACAACCAATTCGAACCTTACCAGATTGACTCGGACAGAAATCTTACACCCAGGAAAGATATATGGGATTCTGCGTATGTAAGTATAGATGATAACAACAGTTCTCCAGATAGCAATAATAACGAAAGCACAACTCTGTCCGAGACACTTAGTAAACAGAAGTTTTCTCCTAGTGACGACGCTTTCGGATTAAAAGAAGAGGAAATATCAAACATGGGACCAGCTGAAAGAGAAATATGGCAATCGTGTAATGAATTAAAAATCGAACCAACTAAAACTCAAGAAGAACCAAAACCTTATAAATGGGAAATCAAACGACCAACGTTTACACCTATCATTGAAGAAAGCGATAGAAGCATATCATCAGGCACAAAAGATCTTTCCAGAACTGAAACATGTACGAAAGAGGGTGAAGCTGACAGTGTGTCGGTGGCATTTGCTGAACTAAACGACATGTACCAAGAATACTTTCCTAATTCAGAAACCACTTCTATTACCATTGCGGATGAATTGAATAGACTTCACAGCATGGAAGTGGAATATGTTAAACAAACCAAGGACGATAGTGTCAATTCTGCATCTGAACTAACAGATGTGAAAAGACACGTTGAGGAATTAGAAGGAACGATTTCTGAGGTTCAGACAAATGTCACTGAATCTGTTTCAGTAAGTCAACCCCTTCGCATTGAAAACGACCAACCCTTTGCGTACGGCAAAGAAAATAAAGATGAAACGCAATTCGGTGAAACAAACCGCAGCAACATAGTACTTGAAAAGAAGAAATACTGGGACGAGAGAATCCGACAGATAGAGGCTAAATCAGCAGAGACTGCAATACTTCCAAAGAAAAAGCGTATTTCTTCCAAACAATTAAAACATGATTCATTAACCAAGCGAAAGGGTAAACAGATAGTTAAGAATTTCTTGAGTGCAGGGGATTACAGTCAAGTTAAAACTCCTAATCAAGTAGACGATAAAGAGTCAGAAATCAAAATACATGAACCAGACCATTCAACAGATGATCACATTCAACAAAAATCTTCAGTTGGAGATACAAACGAAAAGTTAGTTGGAAGATGGAAGAAATATTGGGATGAGAAATTAGAAACAGACCTGGTGGAAACCGAAGCTATTGCGTTAAGATTAAAATCACCTAAAAATAAAGTAAGTACAATGACGCCATCTCCGATTCCATCAAATGTTGAGAGCTCAGTCGAAATCAAAGTAGATCCGCATTACAGTAACGTGACATCATCAAGCGTAGAGCAACCACCAGTCAAACAAGAACTGCCAGAAGAAGTCTTCAAAGCATTTGAAACGAGTCCAAAAAGATTTTTCGGGACATCAAGACAACAAATATTAAATAAAATTGACACATTCTTAGGTAAACCAGCTGCAGTCGATATTCCAACAGCTGATATAACCAATGAGTGTCATGAGAGTGGTTTAGTATCTAGTCGAATATCATTGTTCCATAATTTGTCAAACACGGAAGAGTTACCATGGGCCAGAAGGAAAAGCCAATCATTACAAAATGTAAGTTTAAAGAGAGAAAGTGAGAAAAACGTAGTATCATTCGAAGAAAATCCAAATAAAAATCCAGTGAAAAACACTCGTTCTGAAAATTTGGAAAACCGTATCAACGAAGCCACTAATGTAAATATAACAGATGCCGTAAATTTGAAAAATAAAAGAGCCAGAATGGCTCACACTAGTGCGAATAGTAAGACCTTCGATGAGACCATTTATATAGAACCTGTAAAAGAACAAAATATAGCCGCGAAACCAAAAGAGCATGTTAGGATGGCAGTTAAAGATTTACACGAGGAAACTAAATCAATTTCAAGTAAAAGCGACATTCTTCAAAAGAAATCATTTAGTAAATCAGAAATGGACATTTTCAATAAACTTCCAAACGACTCGACTGACGATGGTTTAGATAAATACAAATCATGCGACGAATTACCAAGAATTAATGTTAAAAACTTTATATCGCTTTACGAAAGCGTTACAAAGACTGCTGCAGCGCCTAAACCAGCCAAACGAGTATTTAGGACCAGTTCTGCTGATTCTCAGAAAGTGTCATCATCTACCAGCATAACTTCAGGTGCGTATAAAAAAAGATGTTATCAAGTATTGAGAAGTAACAAAATGAAAAACGTAAGTAACTTTGTTAATTTTCCAGATGCTGTGCAAATACGTGGTGCCGAACAAGAGAGTGTTTCGAGCTGTGATTCAAGAACGACCACTCCAGGAGTAACCCCTACAAATGTATGGATAAGCAAAGATTCAGACACAATTAGCAATTTTAGTATTGAAACAAAAACATCAGGGTCTTTCGACGTTGAAGTATTACCAAATGAACAAAAAGAAACCACGTATCTAAGCCTTTCTGATATTGAACTAGAAATCATAGAATGCAGTCCAGATAAATCAAGCGAATCATCTCCTGAAAGAGAAATTGCGCCAGCCCATATAGAGTATAAAAATAGATTCAAATTAGCAAAGGAATATTTTCAATCTATTGAAGAACTGAGAGAAGTAAAAAAGCCACGAAAATTGAATGAATGTGAACAACTTTTGCGTAAGCAGTCAACTGAATCTCTTGAAACAGAAAGGCCACAGAAGAGGGTAAAGAAAAATATTAAGGCGCATTCGATGCCGTCAACTGAAATATCGAAGATTTGGAAACAATTGCAAGAAACTCAAGAAACAAGCGGATCAAACACGAAACTAGTAAAAATATCAGAGAAATTCAACGTGGATGACTTATACACTGATGTGACTGAAGGAAAACTGAGTCGGCAGGGTAGTTTGAGAGGAATACCGCATAAGAAGGCAGTGCTAGAAGCATTTAGATCTATGGAGAACATTGCTGCTACTAATATAAGTTCGTATGAATTCGCTGAGTCACAGTTGTCAGATTTCGCGAAAGAGCATACGGTGAAGACTGCACAGACTTACCTTAGCGAGTATCCATATTTGCCAACGACTGATCCTTCGAAGTACCATTCAAGGTTGGATATAAAAGCGTCCGGTCTCATCTCATTGAAAGAGTTGAAGCAGTCGAGACCCCGGAGGAACAGTGTGCCTGACTTAAGATTAAATCCTAAATTTACTGTAGACCTTTAGATTGTATGTAATTAAAGTTCATTTTCCCCTGTGTGAAGAAAATATCTCAAAATTCTGATGTGTTGAAATTGAAAGAAGTAACATCTTTTAACTTTCAAAGTTTTGTGAAGGAATCATAGTCATAATCATAGTAATAACAGTATTTACTAGTACCTAAATCGTAGCTAATACTCAGTTGGATTTTAAGGATAAGTATTTTAAGTCATAGTTTAAAATTACCAAGAAAGTCCTAAATTGCTCTTTGCGCGTTTTGTACGTAGGTTTGTTCCAGTTTTTTACTTTTTGTCAATAGAATAGTGTCTTTTACATAGAATAATGTTTGTTTAAACGAAATTAATTTAGTAAAATGTTGAATGGATAAATACGTATTTGTAATTTCTGTATTGTAAGTAACTTTGTCTTTATTTGATTCGGAAGGTTAATCTTGCTATTGGTATCGTATCGTAATTGCTAGTGTTGTACAATTTTGTACAGTTATTGAATCTAATAATTAAGTTTTAAGATTTTGCTGTAACTATTTATTCTACATTAAATAAAATTCGTCTACTTTCGTCTTCTCATTTGTGACTTTCTATGTGGTACTCCCACAAGGTGGACCGATGACGTTGTTAGGGGTTGTGGTAATCAGAAGGATGCGAAACGTACAGGACCGTTAATTGTGGCGAAAATTGGGGAAGCCTTATGTCCACCCGTGGATGTCTCTAGGCTGAAATAACAATGATGATGATGTGGTACTAAGGCAAGCTCCAGATAAATTTATCAAGTACATGGACCCACTTACATTTAATGACATCTTTAAAAACTAAAATGAAAGAAAAAAGTCTCGAGTCGATATCTATCGTGATCCTGTACAATGGACTGAATGTTTTGTTACTAGAGAATTAGTAACAAAATTCAGTACATTGTTTTAGGGTACCTACACAACGATATATTAGTAAAAATAGACCAATGAACTTTAAGGGCAAATTTATCTGCTGTCTACTTAAAGAATCATGGAACTTGTGGCAGAGGGCAAAGCACATTGCTTGCAGAACAGATGGTCGATGGGGCCGAAAGGTTGACTGGTAGAAAATGCCTAAAGGCTCCTACACACAGTGCCGGTGGCAGGGCCGGCGGCCAACCCGGCAACCAGGCCGCCGGCCCTGCCGCCGCGCGCCGCCAATGCTGCCGGCACATTTTTGTTCCATCTTGCAAGGTGGTCTGAAAGCAGTCGGCAAACTCGGCGGCATAAGCCGGCGGCATGTGTGTAGCCTTAAGGCATTAAGTCCACCTTTGTACCTTTTTGTGCAAAAAGTATTAAATAATAATGAGTCATACAAGACCAGAGATTGTTGCAACAACACTTGGGGGCTTTATGTTTAGCAGTGGAGATCTTACGGTAGAAATGATGATGGATATGTATACCCACAACGCGTCAGTTATGTTCGAGCGTGTCAAACGTTATATATTAACGTTTGACACGCCATTTATATAAAATAAAAATTCAAGTAATATTTACAATGTTGCTATTGTTTTTCTTATTGAGAGTCAAATTAATACACATGAGAAATACACTAGTTCTATATCTTACTGCATTGTTCGACATATTGCTTAATTTAATTCAAAACGATTTATACAGTTTTACTCTGAGAAAAATAAACTGAAGCATTATAAATCAATAGGTTTTCATAATCTTGGTTCTAAAGAAAATCTCTTACAAAAAAAACATACAGACTAAATGAACCCGTAAACTACTTAATACTAAAATTCCTTTTTCACTACCTAAGTATGCAACTAAAATATTTATCCGCTGTTGTACAGAACGGCTGCGTTTTATGAAACGGCTGCGGACATAACTCTCTCAGCAACATATTCTATCTACAATTGGGTTTATCCGGTGTTTATTTTTGTACAATATTTTATACTAATTAAAAAAACACTAAGAAGATTTTTTCTGTAATCAGCATCAAAAATGGTTACTAAATAATATAATAGCAGCAATTAACAGTTCAAATATTGATATGAAGAAGGGTGGAGGCGTAGTAGGAACACTTCGCTATCTTTTATGTACACACGTAAACTAATGGCGCTGACGTCGCATTTCAGTATCCGCATTCCTATTATGTTACTTGACAGTTTCCCCTCCCACTAGATTTAAAAAATCTCTAAGTTACTTATCATTAAACCGATTTGAAAAATTCTTTCTATTTTTGATTTTTTGGGTAGTTACTTTTACATATAAAAATATAATTCGAGTCAGCCACCTAATTTAGGTACTTGCTTTTTTAATTGTTATAAATTAATGCTTGACCGCGATCCTATCTGATGGTAAGCAGTGATGCAATCGTTGATGGTGACGCGCAATAGTCAATTAAGAGCCTATTCACTCTAGCGTTGAAGACATCTAAATTATTATCAGACGTGAAAACCGCAGCAGGCAAACTGTTCCAGTCCTTTCACTCTAGCCTAATACACTTCACTCTACTTAATATGTATCTGCACATAAGTGGAGGCCTGGTCGGCCCGCCTCCACTGCAGCCAGGCCGCCAGCTGCGGGTCGTTCCTGTCGCCTCGCGCTTCCAACTGCTGGTAGTACGCTTCTCGGATGATCCGGAACGCGTCTACGCTTCTGTATGGAAGCTTTGTTATGGGGTCTATGTAGCGGGCTGGCCTCCTGAAATGAAAATGTTGCTGGTTAGATTTGATTGCTCTTTATTTATTATTTGATTGCAAGCTCCAGGTTTAGGAAATCCCCTAAGAGCTGATACACACGAGCGGCATGTTGTCAACGGCAGAGGTAACTGCAGCCGTCGACACGGCGCAGCGGCAGCCGTCGATACGGCGCGGCGGCAGCCGTCGGCACTTCGGTGTCAGACGTCCACACTTCGACGGCAGCCGTTAACGCGTCGGCGGCTGCCGTCGTCCCGTCGGCGACAGCCGTCGACCTATAGTGACACTCACACTGCCGCTAATCTTCGAAGTTGAAATGTCGACGGCTACCGTCGACGCGCGTCTACGGCTGCAGTTACCTCTGCCGTTGGGAACATACCGCTCGTGTATAAGCGCTCTTAGATGGCTGCTGCTGGTTCGAAAGGATTACCTAGGCTAAGAACGCAATGGGCAACTGAAGGAACACAAGTATGCTTCGTCCAGAGCAGCAGAATTTATTTGATGGTATTTCATTTCGAACAGAAAGGCTGCTACTCTACCAAAGGGCAGTCGCTATTTATTCCTGGAGATCAATGTCTGTATTCTCAAAGAATATAAGAATGAGTTTGGTTTTGTAAAAAGGATAAAGCGGGAACTACATTAGACCGACGCACACGAGGGTGTCATCTGAGCTGTACTTAGCGTCACTTGGCGTTGGCCCAATGTAGTTCTACCTTAATAATAGAAACGAAATACAGATACATACTTTGTAACAGCGCACAGCATTTCCCTGCGTTTCTTGACCCTTGACTTCGGGAAGCAAGACTTAAACGCTTTATCCTTGATGTCGTTTTCAAACGACAGCAGAGTCCGCTCGTGGTATTTAATGTTTTCCTTCTTTTTAGCTGGCTTCTCCTCTACTTTACTGAAATGATAGATGAAAAAAATGGTTAACAGTACATTTTGATAACTACAAATGAAGAAATGTGGTTCAATTACACCGTTTATTACCGCTTTTTTACCTAATAAACATTTCGTGAAAGAAAAAACATTGTAGGATTCTCGACACTTTTTCGATCCTTTTAGTAGCTTCCAATTTATAAGTGATAAATAATATTTATTTTACGATTAGGTTTTCACAAACACTTTTACGTCATTTTTTTTGTGTTTTATTCTAGATGAGGCCGGTGTTTCCTACCTGAAACATTGTCGACATGAAACTCTCTTGACGCAGCGGCAGCGTCGTCCTGTCGTGTCATTGCAGTTTCGTTGAAAGAGTATCAGTTTTGTATGCAAGCTTCACGCAGGCGTACACCAAGCGTATAATGAATGACGAATACGCGTCTACGAAGCTACGCGTCCGTGGCCCAAGCTAACCGTGAAATTGTGTGCTGTTTCAAAGCTTAGTTTCAAAACTTGATGATACATGACTAACCAAAGAAAATACTTACGCAACATTTTCAATATTGACCTCTTCGTCAGGTCCTATGAAGTCCACGTTCATCTTAGTGTCAGGTTCTGACTTCTCAGGCAGTTGTTCGGGAGATTCCGTCTTCACTTCTTGCATTTCTATGTCCCCTGGTGTTAGTAGAGCTGAAATGTGTTAGGAAAACCAATAATTCAATCAATTGAATTGAGAAAAAAAAGTATCGAAAAGAAGGTTTTCGAAGGAGATTTAAGAGGGGCGGTGCGGCTTTTGATGTCCGACGACTCGTTCGCTGGCGGAGATGCTGACACCCTAGCTTCTTTGAAACTTAAGCATCCCGATCCTTCGCGTCCTCTCAGTTTTCCACCAGAACCTGACCCTTCATTTACGGCACTGTCAGTCACTGTGGAGGACGTGGTATGGGCGCTTAGTTCGTTTTATACTGGATCAGCAGCGGGGTTGGACGGGATCCGGCCTGGGCACCTGAAGGAGTTGACTTCCATGTCGGCAGGGGAAAACGGTAGGCGCCTATTGGGGAGTCTGACTAGGTTGGCAAATTTCATGCTGAGTGGTCAGATGAACCCATGTGTTTGTCCGTTCTTGTACGGGGCATCACTCTTTGCACTGAAGAAAAAAGATGGTGGAATAAGACCGATTGCAGTCGGTAGTGTCTTTCGCCGTCTTACTGCAAAATTGGCTTGTCGTGCGGTCAAAGAGGAGATGTCTCGTTACTTACAGCCTCATCAGTTGGGTTTTGGCACTCGTCTGGGTTGCGAAGCCGCCATCCACGCCACGTGAGCATTTGTGATGGACCCGGAGAGCGAAGACTCGATAGTGCTGAAGCTCGATATTCGCAACGCGTTCAATACTTTGGAAAGAGACGTTCTGTTGAGCGAGGTAAAGGAAAAAATCCCCACTTTATATCCCTTCCTTCATCAAGTGTATAGGCTGCCTTCTAATCTTTTTTTCGACAATAGTCTTATTTACTCAAAAGTGGGAGCCCAGCAGGGGGACCCGCTTGGGCCACTCGTTTTCAGTTTGGCCATTCATAAGGCGATTGTCGAGCTGAAATCTGGCCTAAACGTGTGGTACCTTGACGATGGCACTATCGGGGGCAAACCCGAAGACGTTTTTCAGGACTTAGCGGCTCTAGTCCCTCGCCTCAGAGACCTGGGTCTGGAGGTGAATCCCTCGAAGTGCGAATTCTTCCCCTGTAGTACTGAGGCTCGTAGACACTTTTCCCGCTTTAACTCCTTACTTCCTGGCCTCAGAGAACTGTCTTGCTCTGATTTCAATCTTTTAGGATCTCCCATTTTTCTTAGTGCGGTTCCAGAAGCCATAACATCTCGAACTCAGCTTCTCCTTTCTGCTGACGAGCGTCTCAACGATATTTCCGCGCACGTTGCGATTGTCTTGTTGCGCATGTGCTTCGCCCTCCCAAAGATCACGTATCTGTTGCGGACCACCCCTACTTGGCTCTGTCCAGAGGAAGTTTCCTCATTTGACAACGCCTTAAATTTGGTGGTGGAGTCAGTGCTCAATGTCTCCCTAGATGGGCCCCAGTGGAGACAGGCGGCTCTGCCTATCAGATGCGGTGGTCTCGGGGTGCGGTGCGCACGGGATGTGGGTCTGCCGGCTTTCTTGGCGTCTGCGCATGGGGTTGCCAACCTAGTCACTGTATTACTCAATGCTAATGGTGACGGGGGAGGCATACCCTTTGTATCGGATGCTGTGTCAGCTTGGTCGACCCTCAACTCGGGTGCGACAATCCCCCAATCAGGGGATGTTCAGCGGGCGTGGGATGATGTGGGGGTGAAGCTGCTCCAAGAGCAGTTGTTACAGGGTGCGATGGGAGTCGATAGAGCCAGACTACGAGCAGTGTCGCAATCTGAGTCCGGGGCGTGGTTACAGGCGATTCCTTCGCCTCACCTGGGCACTCTACTCGACGATGACTCTTTGCGGGTGGCGGTGGCTCTCCGCCTGGGATGTAAGGTGTGCGAACCACACATATGCACTTGCGGTTCTATGGTGGAGGCCGACGGCCATCACGCACTGAGCTGTCGGCGATGCATAGGGAGGTTCCCGCGTCACCATGCTCTGAACGACATTGTCCGTAGAGCTCTTATATCGGCAAACGTCCCCTGTGTGCTTGAGCCTCCAGGTCTTAGCAGGTCCGATGGTAAGAGGCCGGATGGGCTGACTCTAGTGCCATGGAAAAACGGGAAGTGCCTAATCTGGGACGCAACTTGCGTCAGCACTGTCGCCGCCAGTCACCTGAGTCGCACCATGCTCACTGCCTCTGCCGCTGCAGAAGACGCCTGCTCTAAAAAAAGGCTCAAGTACGCTTCATTGGTGCAGCTTTACAATTTTGTACCGGTAGCTGTGGAGACCCTGGGCAGTTGAAGTACGGAGGCGAAATGTTTTGTGGGTGATTTGGGCCGTAGGCTTGGAGAGGCGACGGGTGACTCCCGGTCTAGGTCGTTCTTGGTGCAAAGGATGGCCATTGCTATTCAGCGAGGCAATGCGGTGAGTGTTATGGGCACCTTTGCACCGGGAACGATCAGGGGCGGGTTATTTAATGACACATGACATATTGTCTATTAAACATAGGATATGTCTTACTAACATAGTTTATAAGTTTCTGACAATTACTAACCATCTATTCATAAGTTTACTGTTAACTTTGTATTCACAATTGAGAAAATGACGAATAGTAATACAGATACTGCGCGATATTCTGATCAAAGTAAATTCAACTTTTAGTCTTATTGAACAAGGTTGAAATTATGTTATAATGGAAGATCAATAGTTTACCATATTTTTGTTGTATACTAGAACTTATTGCTTGCAAACTGCTTCGCAATTAGAACAGCATAACTCATACTAGGTGATTAACTATCAGCCATCAGTTTTTATCATATTGCAATCTTAATTTCATGGCATTTAGTTAATAAATATTTTATTCACCCTTACCCTCTTCATTTTTGATCAAATCGCTCAAGTTCAGGTCATCCAATAAGTTAGTCTTTTCCTCTGCTGGTGGGATTTCTTCAATAATGGGAACAGCAAACGAATGGTATCTAAAAATCAATGTAATAGTAATAATTTAAAATGGTTTAAGGCTTATGTCACAGGATGCAAAAACTTCCATTGTAGCAGCTTTTGGAAATATGGCCTACATTTTCAAATAACTTTTACTTTACAGCAACTGCAACTGCAAAAAGTTTCTATACGCTACCTTACTGTTCTTCCTTCTTATACCAACATTAAAAAAAAAGAAAATCTGTATTCTCCTCTATGATTATGTCCGCGATTTTCTCCACCAATTTGCAATTTAGTACACTGGACCAAAAAAAAATTGAACAAGTTTTTTACCTTATAACAGGTCCAGTGATGGTTTTCTTTGTTGGCCGTATCTTTTTTCTTTCCAATTCAATTTGTTCAAATCTCTCTGAAAGACAAAAACATTGTTTATGCTTAAAATACGAGTGAATCTTGGTTTCATACTGTCTAATCTGTTGAGCCCCGAGTGGACGCCGGCGTTGTCTTTCTATTATGTCTCTAATTATGGTACTCGAAAGATTAAGATACATCTACTACTGATACGCAGAGTGAAACCTGGATAAATGTGATTTCCCGAATTTACAGAGAAAATTCTAATCCCACAAAGAAATCGCCAAAAAAGCGAAAATGACCAAAATAAAGATTAGTAAGAATAACAAAAAATATATCATAGATTTTACTTCTAGACTTAGATTAGATTTATTCTCGAGAGCAGAAGTATTTCAATGCCAAATTATCAGAAAGTAATTGTAATTATCAGTAGCAGAGGTTTCCCACACGTCCAGCACCCTCTTAACCAGTATTCACACCCAAACATACCTAAGCTTTTAAGATTCTCCTTTTCTGTAATAAGCGCTTCCTCTAACAATTCCTCTTGTGTAGGCATTCTATCTTCAACTTTCTTCGGTTTCTTCTTCTTCAAAGCCGACCTGATCTTAATCCTTTGTTGCGTTTCTGCCGACTTCACTGCTGTACTCTGCCTAATTGATTTACGTTCTGAAATAAATATGTCTTCAAGGTTGAAAATCATTTTTTGGATGTCGTAGTTTACATAGATGGTCCCGATGCTATGGTGCTAAATCCGGTTTGACTGGAACCCGCCCCCAATATAGTTGGGAAAAGGCTAGGTAGATGATGATGTAGATGATGTCGTTTATGGTCCCTCTATAAAAACGGATCACTAATTATATATTGTGCTACTGGCACACAGTAGACATCCCATGAATACAAAAAAAAAACATTAAAGGAACATGTTCTTGATGTACAATTGAGAAGTGTATGTTACAGTTTAGAAGTGGAATTCCCTGCTGGAGTCTGTGTTTCCTGATAACTATAAACTAGGGGTCTTTAGGTCAAGAGTGCTCAAGGATTGTTTACCATCTTCAATAATAATAAAAAGAACTGAATAGATAAAAAATATAGCAGAACATTATTCTAAGTAACTATGTTGTCTGTTATGCATTAACGGATAAACACATCAACTAACTACCTAGCCTTTTTCCTAACTATATTGGGGTCAGCTTCCAGTCAAGCTAGATTTAGCTGAATACCAGTATTTTACGAGGAGCGGCTGCCTTCCAGACCTCCACAACCCATTAACTGGGGTAACACGGTTCCACAACCCATTTACTGGGGTAAATCTGTAACGGCTAGACTACTGAATTGATTTTGATGCATTCTGGTAGCAAAGCAAGGAGGACATGGGTTACTTCATTCCTGACTTTAGACTCTTCAACTTTGTGTCGGCAACAACCGAAATTTATGTGAACGAAGACACAGGCAAGTTAGGATCATATAATAGAATGTAGAAATAGAATGTCCCACATGGTGGACCGACGACCTGGCGAGGGTCGCGGGAATCCGATGGATGCGAGACGCACAGGACCGGTCGCTGTGGCGACGCTTGGGGGAGGCCTATGTTCAGCAGTGGACGTCTTTCGGCTGAGATTTTGATGAATAGAATGTAGTATAGTATAATATCTCGGGCTGGTATTCACAACTCCACAACTAAAGCGTGTATTTTACATACAAAATAGAATGTAACTTACTTACCTATAGATGTGTCAATTCTATCAGCCTTTTCAACCTTCTCCAGCTTCTCTGACTTAGGTTTAGGTTCCTTTATTTTCCTCTCACTTACTTTCTTCACTCTATCACCCAAAGATGGACCTGCTGTGGGAGCTCCAGACTTTTTCTTTCTATTGGGATCCTGAAACATGGATTTCATTATTCAGGGCAGAAGCACTGTCTTATTATCTTATTGATATATCAATCTTCTTCATCTTGTGTTGATTCAACTCAAATTTTGTCCGACCAATATCTAGCCTCCTGGACAGCTCTATTGTTGGCCTCGCATACGTCGCATGACTCAAACTCAAATTCAATATATCAATGGAGTCAATATACACATCTCACTGCTGTACATTGGCTTTACAGGATTGAGTGAGCAATACTTCCTACAAGCATTACATCTACTGGTACCATGCTTCTTGCATCAAGCACACTCCCCTGGTCCACACTAGATCATCATACATTATGCAAGCTATTTGAATACGGTACTAAACTGGTGCAAAATGAAATAGGTTAGGTAGTTAATTAAAGGTAAACAATCTTGGTATGTCTTTTTATATTAAAGATGTTGTATATAATATACACAAAGATTATTTAAATTTAGTTTATTAGCTAACATCGATTTAGGTAAATACCTATGTGCAAAGATTTTTACATACAATTTTTAGACAACTTTTATATAAAAAGACATGCCAAGATTGTTTACCTTTAGTTAACTACCTAAACCGACGGAGTATAGTAATTTTTGAAGCTAACAATTATTATTAGACAAATCCCGTTCAATTGTCACGAGAAATATGAATGATAGAGTAGTAATATGACTGGTACATAGCTGTTTTTGACTTGTGATCTAGTCTAGTATCTAGTGAGTCAACTAACAACTCCCAGTACCATTCTGGCACTGAATGTGTTAACATTTCCTCAAAAATTAATATAATTTTACACATCTCTTGAGTAAATTTACCTTGTAGACTTTAGTCCCCGTTGCTCTTTTCTCTTTCTCTTCACCATCATCATCAGACTTTGGTTCATCATTCTCATCAATACTAAAATCTGAGTCGACTTCATCATCTATTTCATTTTCTAGCCTACAAATACAAAAATGAATTAGGTTGGCCTAAGAAAACAAACAATGTCAGTGCAACAATGTGCCTATGGCATTAAGTCCCCCTGTGGACCTTTATGTTGAATGAAGTTTTGTACTACAACTTTAATTATTTTCATCATCATCATCATCTCAGCCGAAAGACGTCCACTGCTGGACATAGGCCTCCCCCAAGCGTCGCCACAGCAACCAGTCCTGGTGTGGGCAGGGCACATTGCTTGTAGAACAGATGGTCGATGGGGACAGAAGGTTCTAGAGTGGCGACCACATACCGGAAGACGCAGCGTTATTTATTTTACTTAACATAAAATATATTTACTATTATGTTATTATTCTATTCAGTTGTTTTGGGTTTTATGCAGTAGAACATTCCGCTATCCGGTAGATGATTGTGTTGTTTTGATGTAACATACTCCAATTCATAGTTGTTAGTTACTAATGCACTTTGAATGGGTATATAACAGACGAATTTAGTGATAAGAGAGTCATTATTGTTGGCGGCAAATTTTGTTTGTAAACTGGTTTTGATAATGCCGTAATCATACAAGAGTAATGGCATAGTTATTACAATTTTAACAATTGTGTTGCTTGACTAGGCTTCATGTTTAACATTGAACATTTAGGACTCATAAAAGCAAATAAAGTGTAAAATTACATACATATAATCATTATCTTCCTCAGTTTCTTGGAAGCCTCCGTAAGTTGTTGTGTAAAATTCATCTTCTTCCTCTTCGTCTAACACTTTAGCTAGGAGGTTACCCGCATTGGAGCGACGTTCTCTTTTATCCATAATGTTTTTTCAGTATTCAATGTTTTATTTGCTAAAAATATAACAATTTTTGGAAAAGAAAATAAATAATTCGCTCACACAAATCACACAACACCAAAGCCAATACTATACTACTAGGGATTAGGGATGGGACTTGGGAGCTGGAATCGAATCATCAAAGAATCGATTATAAAGCTGACGACAATATGATTAAAATTGATGTAAAAAGTGAATCAATTATATAAATCAATTCTATGAACCATTTCTCTGAAACTTGATATTGAGATACGATTTTATTTTAAATATTGTAAACTAATACTTGTTCGGCGGTCACACACACCTGAATCCTGATGGTAAACATTAATGCAATCGTAGAATTGATGTGGTGTACTAATTTATTATGAGCCGTGAAGTCACCCAAATCATAGTCAGGCGGTCTTCCCGCAGCCGATATAGCATACTTATATTTTTTTCTCTTACATAATTTTTATATGAATGTTGTACATCCGATCAATTATGTATCAGTTTTGAAACACAGCAGAAGGATGGTGTGTACCATACTTTTCAAAACTTTGCTCCAGAAAGGTAATCAACTAATCGTATTTTAAACTCTAGAAATAAATGTTTTAGAACTCGCTTTGAATTGATTCTTTGCATCGATTCCAAAATTGTTGTTTTTAGAAAGAATCGGCATCCCTAGCCAACTGCCACAGATAATAAATATTACTGTCAATAAGTGTCAAACCAACACCAATGCTTTTTAAAAGTTTTTGGTCCAAATACTTAGTTTTTAAGCAATGTCAATGTATGGAGTAGTAATTGTGAGTTATTCTTTTGCAAAATTTCATGTGCCTAGTTCTACAAAATTCGGCTGTGCGCCGATTATGTCAGTCAGTTTCTCCTTTTGTATATAATTATAATGTATAAAACATATGTACAGGGCGTCCCCAAACTCAATGATAATCTGGGACCACATGAAAGGCCAAGTTACATCAGTTCTAAGAAAACAGTTCAAACTTCAAGCGCAGTCTTCTTTGCCGCTCCACCGTGTTCTGTCTGTGCATGTTCTTATTTTAAACCTGTCGCGCGTTTCTGCGGAAACCAGAGATTTACGACGGCTCGTCCGCATTGTCCAAGCAAACGATAACAGTAATTTAAAAAAAAAAGTTGAAATTTGACACCCTTGGTCGCATTTTCAAATCCTGTGATCACCAATGTCACAATTTTTTTTTTTTTAATTTCGTGATCTTCACTAATGATGCTATTATTCACAACTACAATTATAATACCCGGCAAATATGTTGGCAAGTTTCGCGCATGGTGCACAAAACAGCCAATGAGCGAACAGGACGTAACGCAGTGCGGAGGCAAAAGTCGTCTAACGCACCAATCATAAACTACTATTATAATGCTGCACCAATCGCGCGCCGGATCGGCGCTACCTCGTACCCCGCGTCCCGCTTGACCACCAAATAGGCCTAAAAAACGATTTCTGCGCATTGCCAAGTTATCTGCCGCTGGTTATACTCAAGATTAGGAATTTTTGTTAGGTACCTACTAAAATTATTTTTGTTTCTGGTCTAAAATAAAATTATTATTTTTTGTAAAGAGGTAATTGAGTCAGTTACATAACAACCAATTTTAATTGTAAAAACATAATAATATTAATAAACAAAAAACGATGAAAGAACCATCGTAAAACTTTTTATTTAATTATTCTCCATAAACAAAAGTAAATGTTTGAATCAGTATGAATTGTTTGCCTCCGGCACGAATACAGCCTCTGCAACGCTTTAAAAAGTCGTGCAAAATTCCTTGCATATATTTCTTCTGACGCTGCATCAATTTTCTATCGAAGTTCTGATAGATTTAGTTCCAGTCCACATGTTTACTTTGAATTGTTGTTGGGATCGGTCTTCACGCATTAAATGAGGATTTTCGACGTGCCATTCATGAAGGTTGTGTAAGTTTAAATACCAGTCTCTCTTAAATGTTGATTCGTCGGTCCATAAAATTTTATTGAGGAATTCCTTCACGAATTGTCACTAACATTGTCCTGCAGAAATCAATTTTAGGCGCGTAATCTCGTGGTAACAAACTCTGGACGCGTTGCACATGAGCGTTACTTTTCGGTACTCCCGTTGCTATTTCAATCGCACGTACCTACTGAAGTGCTGCTGGGGTCATTTTGAATTTTATTCAAAACTATGTCGTCGTAGTCTCTTTGCGGTCTTCCACCAGGCGTACGAACACTGGGCAATCGTCCTTCCGAGTATAACGCGTGCCCATTTTGGAATACGCGATAATCTGGGTGACGCTGCACATTTGGGTATCTCTCGCGATACAATCCGGCTGCGGAAGAGGTATTACAACTGCATTCATCGTGATGCATATTTGCATATTCTTCGGCTGTGTAGGTACAGATCCAGCATGTTGTTCACACACTATTTTCACACAAAGCAAAGCATAAAGTCCAGAAAATCTAAGCCAATGTCGTCAGTACGGATGCAGTATCAAGTCCAAAGTAACACAAGCCAAAGCCGTAAGTACCTACGATAGTTACACGAATACGTTATATACGAGAGATGCGTAGTAGACGAAGAAACGATTTGTACTAAACAGAACGTAGTGGAACGTAGTGATTACATACTCTTTGTACTAAACTCTGTATTTTAAACCCTAAGACAAAATTGTCAAAGTCAATTGTCAAACTTACAAATTATGTTGCCAGTTCTTTTGGGTAGTGTTGTACCTACGGTAACAGTTTGTTGAATCGTAACTTTTTATATTTATTCATCGATAAGAAAAAAATAGGTAGCAAAAGCTATCAGTTTTGTTCCCGTACACGATAAAACGAATAGGTTTATTAATAATTAGCGACCTATCCCGGCTTCTCAGGGATGCAAAATTATTAATGTTTCTCTACAATATTTACATAATTATACATATTATGATATTAATATACATATAAAAGCAATAGTTACATTTCGTTCATTCGTTCCTGATGAATAAAAAAAAAAGCAATTTATTGCCAAACTTTACATTGCCAAACAAGATATTACCTACCTATAATAATAAGACACTGGTGAAATGTATTAACCATAAAGTACTAGTCCTGATTCCCATACTAAGCTGAGCTTGTATTATAGGAGACAGTGATTCACATGTGGAGTTTATACAATAAACATCTCTATTATTATTTCTGTTAGATACAATTTGAATGTTCTCAACATCGAAGGCCCTAGAAGTGACAATAAAACTTAAAATAAGAAAATATAAAAAGATGCTATATGTATGTATATGGTGTGTGTTTAGGTGTGTGAGTGAGGGAAATGTGTTGTGTTTATTGGTGTGTATGTGGGTTATAGTTAGGTATATACGCGCTTAAGTGTCTGTGATTTTATGCTACACGATGTATGCAAGCAAGGTCTTTGTTAATGGCGTTGTACAATTTTGTACTTAGGCAACAGAATTGTCTTCTGGCAAAAGTGGTCTTACTCGGCATTCGTGGGCAAACTGGCTTCTTACTACGTCTATTCGGTTCGGGACGGGGGACTTGCTTGTGTCTTCTCAAGGTTGATTTGAGCACAAAGAGTTGTCGAACTGTCAATACTTTGCACTTAGAAAAAAGTTTATATACGGCTTTTTCGACATGACTTTCAATACAGCTCTTTGTGCTCTTTCCAACCCGATTAGAAGTGTTTTAGCAACCCCTCCCCAAACAGGTATGCAGTATTGTATGATTGATTGGCATCATCATCTGTCTAGGCTTTTCCCAACTATACTGGGGTCGGCTTCCAGTCAAGCCGGATTTATACCAGTATTTTACGAGGAGCGGCTGCCTACCAGACCTCCACAACCCATTAACTGGGGTAACACTGTACTTCATGGCAAGACTGGAGTCAGATTTACTGGCTTCTGACTATCCGTAACGACTGTCAAAGATCTACAAATGACAGCCGAGACCCACGGCTTAACGTGCTATCCGAGGCACGGAGGAAACTCGTTATGTTAAAATGGTCACCCATCCGCTGACCAACCTGCCTTGAAGATCGACCTGTGCGGCTGTTATTATCTAGCCAGGCAATGAAATAATTCCGTCTGGTTTGTGTCACATCACTGGCATTTTGTGTTTGTTGTCATACGATAGTTGCATAAATACACAATAATTGTCGATGTGTGTGTGGTTTTTTCAATAGTGTGATTATTTTTTTATAGTATGAGTGTATTGCAATAGAAAGCATGCATTTGTGTGTAACTGTCATATTTACCTCGCCTCCCGCAAAAAGTGGCAGAATAATTTGTTCAGAAATTCGTTCCTTGCCATCTCCATAGGTTAAATGCTCTAAGCAGGTCGCGCTTTCATTAGACGGCCTATATGCCTTTTTTTATTTATCTATCTGGCGTTAATCCTGGCTATTGCCAGGGTCCGCGTTCTGACTGAGTTTTCTCCACTTTGCCCGATCTTCAACATCCTTTCCAGTAAGCTCTCATGTCGGACTTGACGACGTCCAGCAAGCGCTTGAAAGGGTGACCACGAGACCTAGCCTCAAGGACAGCCATATTCATGCATCTCCGTCCAACATAGGTACTTCATAGGGCGGCGCATGATGTGGCCGTACCATCGCAGACGACATTTTTGCAGTTTTCCCCTACGTCACGGACACTAAGACTCGCGTTACGCCGCTCATCCACCTCATTCGTAATATTTAGTTGGCCGTAACTAAAACCACCGTGAACATGTTCGTGCTCTCCAGCAAACTGACCTACGTGACCGTTGAGCCCCCCCCCCCCCCTCCCCCCAACCAAAACACCTTCGGAATTCGGAATAGCGCGCAATACGTCATCGAATTCTTCCCAGAAGGCCTCCTTTTAAGACTCACAGCAAACAGTTTTTGGAGCATAGGCGCTAATTAGGTTCGTTAGCGACTCTTCGATCAGCACTTTGACTCGCATCAACTGGTCGCTGTATCAGCCTACTTCAAGGAGACATCCTGAAGGTCCTTAGACGCCGGTATCCCTGCCCGATGTCACGGGACTTATTCTCCTTCCAGCGCGTCTCCTGAATGAAAGCGCATTCGACCCGACGCTTCGCAAGTACATCCGCGAGCTCTCTGCAACGTCCGGTTAGGGAGCCAATGTTCCAGGTGGCAAAGTGGAACTTCCTTCTGGGTACTTTAGCCGTGCCCGTACTTGACACGGTAGCCCTAGCCCACTATTATAGCCTACACCTTTTATTCAGAATCGTCACTATCCGTCTCGCTCATCCTAAAAGTCGAATGTCAATCTGTCTCGCTCTAGAGTGAGACAGACTATCAGCGTCATTATCTATCTCATTCTATCACTTTTGTTCATTACACACACTCGATACCCCGATCTGTTAATACAAAAAAGTACTAATCAATTATTATTTTTGAAATGCGCTCAATTTGAAAAAAAAAGAAATATTTTTTTTATGGCTAGAAAAGTGGCAAGTGTTGCACCATTTTTGAAATCTTGATTAAATGCTCCATCTTTTGAAATAACTTGCCAAGGGTAGTGTACCTACTATATTTTTTTTTCAAAATGTGGTGTCAAAGTTAACTAACAATATTTTTGTAAATCATGAATTCATGATTCACTAAAACTTAACTTAATTTATTAAACTAACAATGATTTTTGCATTAATTTGTCGTTGCGATTAATAGCATCACTAATGAAGATCACGAAATTAAAAAATCGCAGCGAAATTGTGACACTGGTGATCGCAGGACTTGAAAATGCAACCAAGGGTATTAGTCCAGTCAAAATAGACTAAATTATGATTCCAGTTTGCATTAATTCCCAACAAGCTGGATTTTTCTGCAGGTCTTGGATGCGTCATTACAAATGACATGTCAAATGTCCCCATCGATCCCCCTTGTGCGTTGTTTTTTATTCGAGGTCAAAGGTCACAAATTTGCGTTTTTTGCGTATATCACTGAAACAATGAGAGCCACCGAAAAATGGTTCAGACAAAGTTTGTAGATGGTAAAATTGTCTACAAAAAAGATCTAACACTTTTTCGCCTACGGTGCACTGTTCTCGAATTATGGCTATTTTAAACATAGAAAATACGAATATGCACTCATACTAAGGGGTGTTGGTTCGATGAATATTTGAAGGACAAAACATTTGTAACGACACATAAGCAGTGTCGTAAAGCATACACCCGGAAGAGCAGCATCGCTGTAGCTAAAAGACAGCGTGAGGCGGAGATAGCTACCACATCAGGGATTAGTCCTCCTGGATTTTGAGGTAGTGAATCGTGTTTTTATTTCAAGAAATACTGTTTGTTCTGTGGCAATGAAGCAGATAAAACGGCTGAAATTAAAAAAAAAGCGCAGCATCTTCGACGAAGAGTGTCTCAAGTTTCAACCTTTGACTTCAAGAAAACCATCTTGAAGGAAGCTCAGACTGGTTTTGATGAGCTAGCAAGTAGTGTCATTGCCCGCATTCAATATGAATATGACTTCGTTACTGCTGAGGCTAACCGTAGCACAGTGATTGTTACACTAAAATACGACTTTCCTGCGGTCTAAAGTCACGATATCTCGAAAACGATGCTTTGTAGAAGAAAAGTGTTCAGATCTTTTTTGTAGACAATTTTACGATCTACCAACTTCTTCTGAACCATTTTTCGATAGCTCTCGTATTTTCAGAGATATACGCAAAAAACGCAAATTTGTGACCTTTGACCTCGAATAAAAAACAACGCACAAGCGGGATCGATGGGGACTTTTGACATATAATTTGTAATGACGTACTCAAGACCTGCACAAAAATTCAGCTTGTTGGGAATTAATGCAAACTTGAATGTCTATTTTGACTGGACTACCTATATCGAATATCAACTTTTTTTAAAAAGTGTTTGTAATCGCTGAACTGAGTGATATGGATTTTATTTTTTCCAGAACTGGTGTAACTTGGCCTTTTATCCGGTCTCAGATTATGGTCGAGTTTTGGGACCCTCTGTATAGCGTTACTGGGAGTTCTCTTTTTGTCTTTTTGTATATTTTAAAATATTAACCTTATAGATTTATATCATTATTAGAAAAGGTTATCCTATGTTTTTAAGTGATATTTTTCATCTAATTAAAATCACAAATAGTAGGACAGGATAGAATGGAAGAAAAAAAACGTTGCGTTGACCCCAAGTAACATGGATGCTATGGACAGATGCAGGATGGGTACCTAATGAAATGGTCACAAATAAATAAAACAAGTAAATATTTTGTGCCGTTTATTCAATTGTTAACAGTTATTATAATAAGATTTTACGTCAGTCATCTTTATTTGATTCAGATAAAAACCACATTTCGTCAGTTTTTTTTTCTAGTTTTTGAATTAATACCGGTACATCAAATTCATTCATTGTAGTTTATGGAGCTGTGGGAATTGAGTCGATTTGGATCGCCCACAAGTACATGAAAGTACAAATCGACCTCAAACACACATTACAATTTAAGAATTAAATTAGTAGGTAGATATTACATTTAACTATAGTTTAAGTTTCGTTCATTTCATGTGATTTTACATTTAAACTTCAATTACGCTTAATATTACCTACTGTATGGGAATACCATTCCTATTGATGTGACACAAATAAAATAAGTTTGAACATAAAACCACAGGAAAAATAACCCTTTGGATACCTAGTGCTATAACTGAGATAAGTACACAAAAAGATGACTCACTCAACGAAGTAACACTTTCTAAACTAAAGATCACATGGTTAAAAATTAATATAACATTTTAGTGACAATAATAATTTTAAAAATAATTTAATATAAACATGAACAAAAAAGAAATGGAATGTATGGGATCAGGTGTTGCTTACTGTGATGCCTTTAACGTTAAAATTGATCTTTGATAAATATATTATTAGTTACATATAATATAATATTATTATATTGTGAGATATAATCTCGAACACTCATTCAATCAAGAGCAGCACTAGCCACTAATAATAGAGAAAATTATATAAATTCACTATTTGATTTAATGATAACCGTAAAGCATTTTACTATAGTAGAAAATCAACAATATATATTTTTGAAACGATAACTTTTTCCTAATAAATTAAACTTGGTTTTTATATTTGCGTAAACAGTGTAAATCGAAATGGGACGTAAGTTTTTCTATTACAAGTGTTGTCATATGCACGTATATATGCTTCCAGCATTATTATTAATGTCCCAATTAATATTTTATTATCAGATTCTAAACTTCATCATTCACATAAAAGTTACACATTTCTTTCGAAGAAATAGGTGTAACTTGAAATCTAATCCTATTACAATAAATATTTTAAAAGAAACACTTCTTATATTTATTAAATATGACTTTAGCTAACAAATTTCTATATTTTGCACGCAATATTCATCAATATAACATAATGTACTTTTCTGTACTATATGAAATTAAATCGTAAGTTCAAAAGTCGCGTTAAGATAATATATTTTATAATAGCAACGTAATTTGACTATAAAATGTATTTTCAGTAAATAATGATAATATTTCAACTGGCAACATTAAACATTTTAACAAAACATAGACAATAGTGCTACTCGCCATTTCTGCGTCGTTTCGCATCGTCTCGTCGTTACAATAAATAACTTTTTAAATTCAATATTGTATTATTAATTTAACTACATTTATTTTTACTATTGATTGATTATCTTACATTAGGAAAATAAAGAAAAAACACGATTAAATAGCAACAAAATTGTAAAATGATAAGAAGAACGTTCTAAATAATATTAATAACAAAATGTTTACAAAACGAAACTTGTTACTTAATTTACATAATATATGCCTTATAATTTAATTGTTTGCTACAAGTGGTTGCAAACTTATAAAAAACGTAAATTTAATAAAGAACAACAAATCCACTATAATATTATCTATGAAATATCAAGTATAAAAGTACTGAATTTTAAGTTTCATTTGGTTGTTTTATTTCTTCCACTTTCAACATAATATTAAATCGACTTGTTTTTAGTCGTTATTTTTAGGACTTTCATTCATTCACTCATTTGTTATTATTTTTTCTTTATTTATTTGATGCTACATTTCATTACTCTGAGCATTTATTGAGCAATCATGCACATTATACTTGTAATTCCATAAACTAACAAAAAAATATATAACGAATTTCCTTCAATAAAAATAATCAACCCTCATAACAAACCCTACTTAGCCTAATTATATTTATTTAAAAGTAAAAATAGTGAAACAGTGAGAGTTATATAGTAAAATTCGACTACTCGTTTATTATATTTATATACAGGAATGTATTAGTGCAGGCGTGAGTAAAACTAAAACGAAGTACTTTGATCTGACGTTTCCCGTGAGTGTTGCCAGACGTTATAAAAACGACCGACAGAACATATTCATCATTAAAATGGTATATTTTCTCATTGAAACTCGCCTATCAAATGTTGAAGAATCGAGAAAATTACAGGTGATAAGCTCAATGAAAACTATTCATAGATGGCGCCACGGACGACTTGAGCGAACGGTTCCATACGTTAGCCACATGGTATGAAAACGATGTAGTTTTCACACCTGAGCCCTGAGGCTTATTTATGGAACCGGTTGAAATAAATCACGCTTAATCATCCCATAAAAATCCTTTCTCAATTAACATCTCATATTGAGCCAATTGGTAACTTCTCTTAATAACTTCGTTCCCCTAACCAACAAACCTTTACAACAAAGAAAATTTATAAACAATAACAATGAGTAATAAAAATGAGTATATAACTCTTCCAATCTTTCATATAACCTCAGTATTCCATGGCACCATATTAAATTAAACACTTAAAATTAAAGCAATTGCAAATAATGCTTACAATAAAAGCAATAAGTACGGTTACAAAAAGTTTAAGTATAAACTATATTAAAAGAGAAAAAAAAAGACTAATTATGATTCTTGCAACCCTGTGAATTCTAATCCTGTGATATAGTCAATAGACCGGTTTCCAACTAAGGAACAAGTACTGTGTCAGATAGTTCTTACATCTAAAAACAGCAAAGACTCTTAAAAAATCTAGAAACTTTCTACCTCCTTGCAAATTAACAGTAACAATTATTTTAGGTGACTGGTCACCCTAAAATTTTTAAATATAGCAACAACAGGAGTCACACAAGGGTCTATTTTGTACTTCTTATGGCAAAAGCATTTTAGGAATTGCATATCATTATTTACAATCCACATTGAATAAAGCGACGGTATTCATGGTGCTAATTTAACATTAGTTTTAGTCGACTTTTTTACAGCTTACTAAATCAGTTGCCATATTTTTAGACGATTAAAAAAACTATCACACAGTACAATATAGTAGATTTCTTTAGTTGGAAAACGACAAGATTTTACAATAGTTTACTAAAGGTAGAATAGATCTTAAGTTTAAATGTTGAAGTAAACATTTTGAGCTACGGTACATTTCTAGAGAATTAGTTTATTTTTTGTTAAGTATAAATTATGTACTAATGTATATTTATGTACATTGTTCCAAAAATCGTGTAGTGTCGAGTGCAGGTGTATTCGAAAATTGTTTTTTTTTTAATTTTCGGTTGTAGTACATTTGGCACGTAATCGTGAAGTTGAGCTAAGATGCACCAAATTAACAATGCAAGCGCAATTTTAGACTTTGTGTTACTCGTAATAAAGTAGTGTTTACAATATTTTAGAGTAAGTAATAATTAAATAATTATATTTATCACAAATCGAAATTAATACTTGTCTAAGAAAATAATATTAGTTGAGGTCTTTTAATTAAATTGTAGAAAATAACTTGTCTTAAAATAACAAGCACAGGGTTTCTGACTGTTTTGTGACGTATTCTAAAAACTTATTTTGTAAGTCAAAGTAGTGACCGCGTTCCGATTCTCGATAACATCGTGGACGCGCTTAGTGGGAACGACTGTTGGCGCGCTATCAACGACGTTATCGTGAATCGGAATGGATTTTGTTTTAACTGACAACTATACTGTCTTTCTTTGGAAACCCACATCGTCAAAAGTACTAGCACAAGAATGAAGTACTCGACATCATTGCTAATATTCAAATAAGATCAATGCAATCTATCTTAGTTCTTATTTCCAATCCCAGTGAGTCTTTCATAGCTTTTTTATTTTTTTTTAGTAGTTTCAATCAATTGAGCCACATTTTTTGTTCATACAGCAAATAAAGACAAAATATGTTGTAATAATTCTAAATTAATTACGAATTATACTGTTCTAATCAAAATAGGACAGCTGACTAATTGAAAACTGTGTCAAATACTTAAGAAATGTGAAAATAAAATATTGATAGTGCTATTATATGAATCGACAGAGTTGTACGCCTGTATCTTAAATCTCCTTAAAAGGTATATCGTATAGACCTCATAGTATCTTTCTGTGATGTTTTGGTGTCAATTTTGTAAACGTTGGTCTTTGGTTTCAATAGTTTAATTCATAATCGGTGTAAGATAAAGGAATATGGACTGTTAAGTCCAGTCAGCAAGGTACAATTCAAGAAATCTTACCCTACAGAAGTGTTTTTGCAAAAATCTTTTATAGAATTATTAGAGTACTAGTCAGGGAAATTATTTGTTTAGCAAATTGCCTGCCAATAAAACTATTTATTAACAATAAAAAAGTGTGGCTAGTTAGCAACACTTTTTATTGTTGAAAGGCTTGCGCTTGACCACTATCTCATGGAAAGCGATAATATGGTCGGCGATGGAGCATGCTTGCCTAGAAGTAATCTACTCACTCTTGACTTAATGATCCCTAAGGTAAAGCTATCAGGAAAGACAGACTCCGGCAGAGAATTCTACTCCTCCACTCTCTAGGACCCAGGGTTTGTCCGCTCTCTCTCTTTCCACTCTTCAGGTCTCGGAAATCTTTGAAATTCTGCTTTTCTCTACTATACATGTATTATACACCTAACAAGTCGCTCTGTCTATTGTTGAAATCCGCATGAAAATACGTTTAGTAGTTTCTGAGTATAACGTAAACAGACAGACGCGGTGGGAAACTTTGTAGATGTCTAATATGTAAGGATTTTATACACAGAAAATTGGCTTAGTGTATCAATTTGCTATACTCTTAACTTCCCTGACTGAACATAGAGGTGTTAAGGAAAAGAAAAGTGCTTCGAAAAATCTCAATAAAAAATACCTTTCGGTAAACCAATCATCAGGCCATAATAGAAGCAAATGAGTAGGAAAATCAACCTGAAGCTGATTAGAAGTCCAGTATTCCTTAACGTATCTTACAGAGATTCGTCGTCAGATTGTCAGTAGACCCATGAGACAGGGACCCATTGCGGCGTGGAGCGCAGGCGAACGAGCGCCGATTCCAGTTGGTTCAGAGTGTCGTCTATATCGTTGTTGACTATGGTCAAGTCGAAGTAGTGGCCGTAAGTGCGTCGCAGTTGTTCTGATTCGCGGACCAGGACTTCTAGGGAGCCGTCGTACTGGAAAAGAGAAAGATGTTATTAGTACTAAGGTAATGCGGAAAAAACAATTGCGGGATGGTCGAAAGAGAAATTCGAAAACAGATGGATTTTAAGTCAGTAAGAGACACAAACTTAACACACCAAAAAAAAGCATACAGACATATATTTGTGTCAAACTATTTCTGACTAAAACACCTTTTGTTCTTTCTTTGCCTTTCTTTCCAGGGCCCCGGGTTTTCTTTTCATAAGCGAACTCATGGCTCCAGAAGTTTCGACCCTGCTGGGCCCCTACGGGTTTTGCTCACATCTCCTTAGGGCGCGAGTGGAACATTACGACGACTTGGGCTTGGTCCGGATGATTACCGGACCGTCGGTGGCTTTCACAAATTATTCTCCATGCTTGTCCAACTACTATACTGGAAGCTGGAGTCGAGCCTGGACTTCTAAAACAATAGTACTTACATCAGCGACATTGTTGAGCGAGGGCGCGGCTATGAACACGACGTAGGGCGCGAACTCAGCCGTGCGCAGTATCTTCAGCGCTTGCGGCTCCACGTCTAGTATGGGAATGCTTCGCTGGGTGGCTGGCACAAACAGTAGTACTTACATCAGCGACATTGTTGAGCGGCGGCGCGGCTATGAACACGACGTAGGGCGCGAACTCAGCCGTGCGCAGTATCTTCAGCGCTTGCGGCGCCACGTCTAGTATGGCAATGCTTCACTGGGTGTTTACACAAACAGTAGTACTTACATCAGCGACATTGTTGAGCGGCGGCGCGGCTATGAACACGACGTAGGGCGCGAACTCAGCCGTGCGCAGTATCTTCAGCGCTTGCGGCGCCACGTCTAGTATGGCAATGCTTCACTGGGTGTTTACACAAACAGTAGTACTTACATCAGCGACATTGTTGAGCGGCGGCGCGGCTATGAACACGACGTAGGGCGCGAACTCAGCCGTGCGCAGTATCTTCAGCGCTTGCGGCTCCACGTCTAGTATGGCAATGCTTCACTGGGTGTTTACACAAACAGTAGTACTTACATCAGCGACATTGTTGAGCGGCGGCGCGGCTATGAACACGACGTAGGGCGCGAACTCAGCCGTGCGCAGTATCTTCAGCGCTTGCGGCTCCACGTCTAGTATGGCAATGCTTCACTGGGTGTTTACACAAACAGTAGTACTTACATCAGCGACATTGTTGAGCGGCGGCGCGGCTATGAACACGACGTAGGGCGCGAACTCAGCCGTGCGCAGTATCTTCAGCGCTTGCGGCTCCACGTCTAGTATGGCAATGCTTCACTGGGTGTTTACACAAACAGTAGTACTTACATCAGCGACATTGTTGAGCGGCGGCGCGGCTATGAACACGACGTAGGGCGCGAACTCAGCCGTGCGCAGTATCTTCAGCGCTTGCGGTTCTACGTCTAGTATGGCGATGCTTCGGTCCGAGTGGATGCGGCGAATCGTTTCTAGTTTTGTGCCGTACATTGCGTCTTCGTGGGTACCTGGAATTGAAAGAAAAATTCTATAGACCGGTGGTATTTTGTTTTTGGTGGTGGCCCTTGTGTTGCAAAAAAAAATATAAATAATAAACAAGAGCTATGTAAAAATTGAGTAAAAACTTAGGGCATTTGTTTTGAAAATTATACCACAATACATATTTTGTATTAATTTTTATTTGAATATTTTTTTGGGGGTGTATGAAAGGAGCCCCCCGAGTGGCGTTAAACATATCGTTCTGCGATCCCAAACGCCCGGCGCACCCTGGACAGCTAGCACTCGGTAACGCAGAGTCTAGCTGACTAATCCTTTCACCACGATGGTAAACTCAAACGGTTCTCTCTCATTTGAATATTTTGTATGAATAAATGACCCCTAAAAGTGTCCGTAATTTAAAGCTTTTGAATTCTTTAGGTGTGACATTGTGACCGGACAGAATTGAATAAAAAAACGTGTTGCGCCGACCCCAAGTAATATGAGACAAGGGCAGGAAGAAGAAGGTACAAAATTATTCAATGCAAGTCCATTTTAAATCATTCTAAGGTATTTACCTTAAATTTAAATAAAAAATTACCCTTAAATTACCCTAGGGGTATCAATATTGATACCCCTAGGGTAATTTAAAATGGAATTGCCTTGGATAATTAGAACTCGGAGATTTTAGATGGTTACTTTTTGAAAAAAAAAAAAAATATTTATTTATTTAGTGCATGGAAGACATACAGCTAATAAAACCAGAAAAAAAGAAACCATAAACATTAGGAAGCCAATTGAATAAACTATTGAATTAGAACGATTAGATAATTCCAAGTAATAAAACAGTTACCATATTCCAAATATTCGTTAGCAGCTATGTCGGCCATCATTTCTTCGTGGGTGACGAAGTAGTAGTTTCTGCCGTTCTCTTCATCAGCTCTCGATGGTCTTGTGGTATCTGAAAAGGAAATAAGTATATCAATATGCTAGTTTAAATATTAAATGGCATAGTAAAAGGGTTTGTAAGCGCATTGGTACATAAAACTGGAAAAGTTTCTTGGAAAAGGAAGGATCTTTCAACCATCCGGGCGTCAAGTTTGGTCCGGGTAACTACCCGATAGTTGATTTTGAAATTGTAGTATATGTTTATTTATTTATTTAAACTTCATGTACAGTGGTGGTACACAGGCGGACTTAATGCAACAAGGCATTCTCTACCAGTCAACCTTTGGGTTTAAAAAAAACAACATGTGGTAGGTTTGCATAATAAACAAATAACAACCAGAATAAATAAGTTGCTTATAATAATAAAATACATATATACGCTAAAAATTATAAACTAATAAATACTATAATAAATATTAATCATCAAGAGAACTTTAAATGTAATTATGACGAAGACCAAACTAAGGTTGAGAGGACTGCAAGTAGAAGTTCCGAATTTTGCGCTTGAAGGTTACTTTGTTCCAATCGCGCCAAGAACTCTAATATAGAATTTCGGACATCGGATATCGATTGTTCATTTTTATGCTTTGTGGTGTGTGCCGTGTAGTTAGTTTATTTTTTCATATGGGGAATCATCAGAATGACTTCTCCCGCTCTTGGGCAGAGCGGGAGGCCGTGTCAGACTTTTACTGACTAAACCCCACCCCATTCCTTCGTTGCCTTCGTTCTGGGGTCAAGAGCTTCCCTTTCGGAATCTGATCCATGGCCCCAGAGGCTTCGACCCTGCTGGGCCCCTACGGTTTGCTGACATCTCCTTGAAGCGCGTGACACAAAACGCTGCTAGTTAACAATGGCATCTTACAGAATAGCCCATCATCATCTACCTAGTCTTTTCCCAACCATATTGAGGTCGGTTTCCAGTCAAGCCGGATTAAGCTGAATACCAGTAGTTTACGAGGAGCGACTGCCTACCAGACCTCCACAACCCATTAACTGGGGTAACACGGTACTTCATGGCAAGACTGGAGTCAGACTTACTGGCTTCTGACTATCCGTAACGACTGTCAAAGATCTACAAATGACAGCCGGGACCAACGGCTTAACGTGCTTTCCGAGGCACGGAGGAAACTTACAGAATAGCCCAATAAGTAAAAGTACTAACGTGGTATAGGGTAAGCATATTGATCCGGATGACGCGCAATGAGAGTGTTCTTTATGTGGCGACGACCGACGCCGTGAGCGCCGAGCAGCACGATGGTTTTTCTTTGGAACGCTGAAAAAAAAAATAACAACGTGATTAATATTATTCAAATTAATATTATAAAGGCGAAAGTTTGTGAGGCTGTTTGTGAGTGTGTGTCTGTACGATTGTTACTTCTTCACGCTAGAATGCATAAAATTTCTTTTACAATATTAGTGTGACGCTTATCACCAGCCTATGGCAGTCCATTGGTGGATTTAGTACACTAAAGCATGGTTAAAACAAGCCTACATTCCCACTGCTGGGACATATGCCTGTGTTTGTTGCATGAAGCAAATAACCGGTGGAGTGCGCGTACGATGCTATTGCGCTCACCAAACATATGCTAAAACTAGTAGAAGCGGCAACCGCAAATGTAGTACGCAGGTCACGTGCTCCTGATTTTTAAGCGAATCAAATTAAAGGTACACGACTTGACCTTGAACGGACCAATAGCAGCCGCGCATTTTTCTTCGTCCCCCGGCCCGCCGTGGTGAGTTGTTTACTTAGAAGAAATCGGGCTATGCGCTCTCTAGTGGTTATATTCTCTATGGTTTCGTGGGATACCTAGCACATAGGATACTTTTTATCCAGGGAATATGAGTAATTATGTCAATCCGTCAGCAGTTCTATAGTGAAGAAGTAACATATCGATCTTACGCCTTTATGATACTAGTATAATGCTCCACTTAATCATCAGCCTATAACCTAGTCCACTCCTGCATAAGGCCATGTCCATTCCCTAAGCATAGTTAAATTAAGCCCACATTACCACAGCTGGGACACATGCCCACGAATGTATCTTAGTGTATTTTTATAGGTGGGAAATCATCTAATGACTTCGTGATGAGGGCGTGTCAGACGTTTACTAACTAAAACCACCTCCTATGTTCCTTTTTTTACCTTTAGAGAATTTTGAGAGCTGTGGATTTGCAAATAAAAAATATACAAAGTAAAGAGCTAGCCTGGGCATTAACTAATGACCTGCAACTCGTCGAACAACGGCCTCACCGTTTTAAATATTAATAATAAATTCTTTATTGTATCTAATAATTAATTTTACAGTTAACAGACTTTTTGAAGCCCTACCTCCTGAGCTAGGTAGTAGCCTGTGTTACAAGAGCCAGTGTCTTCACCCAGTTGTGTGTGGTTCACCCAGTTGTGGTGATCAATTGATAATAAGTAATAACCTATTTATATTAATACATATTTGATTAATTAAGCTATGACTTACATGGTAACTTGACGACCTCCTCATAAGTGACAACGTCTAGCTGGTCGAATACAGCGTTGTGTTTCGCTAAATATTTGTCCTTTGACTGCTTCTTCTTGCGTCCAAATATAGAACAGTTCACTGAAACAAGATTAAAAATAAACAAAAAATTAGTTCGTGTAACAGAGGATTTTCTTTAGTGTTGCAACACAAAAAAAATAAAAGCTTTTTTTCTATTATTTTTTGTTAAACCTTTCTTTTGTGTTAAAACATGCTTTATTATTATATTTAATAGGTGCCTTTTAATAAAATAATGTAGTTTGTTTTGAAAATGAACAATTATTTAAACGTAAAACTTTGTAGTCATGCATAATTTGATAGAAGTTAAACAGCATTTTTGTGCGTCTTCTAGAAGCACTTATCGTCATCAAAGATATTTCAAAGCGTTAAAATAACATACTTAATTATGTTTTAAATATCTGAAATAAAACCTGATGTCAATGGACCTTTTCAAACCGAGACTTTTATTTTTCTCTAATATGTTTGTTAACTAATCTCAGTTTAAAAAAATCGTTATTTAGAACAATATACTCGTACTCGTATCAAACGAGTTAAAAGCCAATGTGGACGATGACCTTCCAACACGAAAAAAAAAACTAAAAAAAATGATTTAAAACAATTGCAAATGGTATAAACATCAAACCTACAGCTAGCACAAACATTACTAAAAATATAGGCTTGAAGCAACATTTATAGCGAAACTAGCTTTACAAAATATATTTCATAGGTTTTAAAACAGTCGTGTTCATATTAAGAACCATAATTGGGTATTTGACTCAATATTTGATATTGGAACTTTATCCAAAAAATAGAAAGAAATGTCCAAATTCGTTTAATAATTAATCAAGAAATTTTTGAAATCGAATCGGTGGTAGGGGAAACTGTCAAATAACAGAATAAGATGCATATATTGAAATGTGACGTCACCGGTATTAGGTTGCGTTTGCTAAAAAGAGATAGCGAGAGATCCCCACCACGTCCCCACTCTTCCCCAAACCGATAATTGCAATGTTGATGCTGTTTTCAAGATTTCTTTTTATTGTTATAATAAATAACAATAGTATAAAATATTGTACTAAAATAAGCAAATACCCAATTGGTTCAAGATGGTCCAAGAGTTATCAATTTTTCTATGACTATGAACACTGTAAAATGCTTAAAGTGAAAACGATAGGCTTGAGCGTGGCCATTTTCTCGGTAGATGGCGCTAACGTGATATTTATTTTATTTTTTTTCTGATTTTTGTAAATTTAAATCTTATTGCAAATATTATTTCCTTGTCTTAATAATTAAGACAAGGAAATAATATTTGCAATTATCGGGCTAAACTTAAAACAACTTGCAATTTATTGTACTAAAAATGCTGAGTTTAACGCCATCTAGCAACAGAATGATCACGCACTGGCCTATTGCTATCACCATGAACAAGATTGCTTTAGCACGCATAATCACAAAGATACGTAACTCAAAAAGAGAGTATTTGAAGATTTAACCTTATTTCTAAAACATATGGTTTCAAATTCAAATACATTATTTTTGAGTTAGGTCTCTTTATAATTAAGCATGCCTTTTATTCGTTTATAAAGAGCGCTCGCGAAAAAGCCATCCAGAATAGACCTAGAATCTTTTCTAGATGACTATTGTTCAAGTTCAATAAGATCTTCAATAATAACTGAAAACAGTAAAGACAGACAAACCCTCTTTTTCATAAGCATAATCATTACACTACAATTAAGTTTTTATTTTATTTCCTTAGGTGTGAAATCATCAGAATGACTTCTCCCCCTTTTGAGCGGAGTAGAAGGGCGTGTCAAACTTTTACTCACTAAAACCAGTAGGATTTAGTGCACCACCCAAACCAGTAGGTTTTTAGTAAAGGCAAACAAGGAACAAAGGAGTGCCTTTAGTTCCAGTGTTTTTCCTTTCAGAAGCGAATCCATGGCCCCATAGGTTTCGACCCTGTTGGGGCCCTACGATTTTGCTGACACATTTCAATGATGTGAACTCAACAAAAAAATGAATGAAGAAGAGGGTTTCTCTGCCAAAAGCCTCATCAACAAAACCAGTGTTCACTCGAAGGCAATGCAGCAGTTTACAATAGAAACTAAAAACGTAGTGAATACCTGTGTTCTCACAACCGTCGGTATGGGACACGCAGCCCTCGGCTCCTAGCCGCACAACATTACAACACGGTCATGCAAACGGAACGGATGGTAGTAACGGATCTACACGAATCGGGGCTCACGCGCTGGAAGTGATTTGTCAAAAGTTTGAGGGAAATTGGACCTAGCATCGACTTATAGGGTGTTATACCTATTTTTGAAGAGATTTAATCCTATTCTAAAAAGTTTATAAACTACACATAAAAATACGATTTCTTTTTAATAGATAACTGTTAAAAAATGCATTTAAATAAATTTTTGCACGTAATTTGAAAAACACTGAACGCCATGTTGCTCTGTGACAATGACGCCATTTGGTCATGTAACCAGATGCCCTGATAATAAAAGTTAAAGTAAAACGTAGATAATTATTGGCCTACTATTAAACGCACAGTGGGTCGAAAGGAAAATTACGAAAAATCTGCCTCGAGTCAACTTGTAAAGTGTACGTGTATGTAACATCGAAATTGAAGCCTTATTACCATTGATAAACGGCTTAATTTTACTTACAGTATTTCACCTATTCAATTTTGTCTTGAGATTACACAAGATACACCTAATGAAGCTTCTATCGAACATAACGAGAGCAAAGGAGTAATTTATTTGTTTATATCATTATGTATTTTTTCTTTTATATCAATTTCATGGCTATAGAGGAGCTCGTGGTTCGGAAAGCACGTTAAGTCGTAGGTCCCGGCTGTCATTTATAAATCTTTCGCAGTCGTTACGGATAGTCAGAAGCCAGTACAATCTGAATCCAGTCTTGGCATGAAGTACTATGTTACCCCAGTTAATGGGTTGTGGAGGTCTAGTAGGCAGGCGCTCCTCGTAAAATACTGGTATTCAGCTAAATCCAGCTTGACTGGAAGCCGACCCCAATATAGTTGGGAAAGGATAGGTAGATGATGATCAATTTCATAGCTCTGTACAATTTTATACATTCAATCAATATAACACAATTTGAATAGTAGGTATATAATTGAATGTACCTAATAATAATGTCTTGTATTATTATATACTCAGAAAAAATTCAAGCGAATTGGGTCGTGAGCATTTTTACAAGAAAAATAGCAAAAGACTTGTTTTTACAGCTGTTTGTATTTTTAAAGATCGAAATAATCCTTTAGAAACGCTGTAATATTTTTCTATTCTGAGAAACGTTATGATCTGGGAGAAAATTTAAAATTTATATTAAAAAACAGTATTTAAAATAATAGGTATAACAAAAAATATCATGGCGCGGCTCTGAGTAGAGACAGCTTTTGTTCTAAATATTATCTAATATAGAATCCGAAAGAATATGATACACCATTTTCTTTTCTGATTTAACTAAATGTCTTTTAATGTTTTCGCAATAGTTAATATAAAAATAGCAGCATATTTTACGTTTACTATGTTGACCGACAAAACAAAGACAGGCGTTTGATTGGAATCTATTTCGTTTTGGAACTCTTTTGGATTCGGAAAGCTATGAACGCGATCTACGTTCAAAAGCGTCCAATGTATTAGGCTGTATATTCTACAAAGTGATAAATCTCACGGTTACGAGCTATAAACCGAATATTTATCTCCAAAAGTCAGGTTACCTATCTAAGGTTGGGACCAATTTTTCAACAAACTACATTTTTACCAACTAACGGTTGGTCTTATCTTTATTAAAGTTCACGTCTGTATCTACGAGTTATACTTAAGTTTGGTCGTAACTGTTAATTGCTGCGTCGCAACTGCCTGTGAACTAAGGCTTCTAGTTGCGAAACTTAATTGTTCTAGCAGTGGAGAGGCCATTTGATATCATCCTCTAGCGCTATTCAACGCTGCTACTAACACAAAAGCGAACATAGAACAGTTTTACGATTTCTTGAAGGAAATCTAAAAATATCACGAGTATTTTTTATGATGTTCTAAAAATATCGTTGAAAACCTTTGACAAATCATTTCCTTGTAATGACAATACAGTAAAATTAGGGTTACACAAACTCCCTTTGTAATAGATAATATAATATAAAATATATTTTTCGTGGTTCTACAAAGACCATAGCTAAGATTGGAATGGGCGTATCATCAGATTACATGGGCGGTTATATATTTAGGAGTTTTAATATATCATGGAAATCTTAGCCCGGTTTTGTACCATGCAGAATTTGATACATTTTCATTAGCATATTCTGGCATATATGGGAGCTTGTATCACTCATAAACAAAAACAGGAAGAAAAAGCAATTTTACATACCGACTGCTTCGTCCAATGATGAAATTGAAAGCATAACACGAAATTAATGTAAGTTAGGTAAATAATGACGTTAATATAAAGCTACTTATCATTTCAGATATGAATCATGGGCTGTTATTAATATTAAAATAAAAGGAAGAATAGAGATAGATATTAGATGATAACTGTAAGGTATTCAACGCTGTTTAACGGTTACTGAAGTTTCATTTTTCTGTCTTCAAGACGTCTGCCAATTCAGTTCATTATGACTGTAATCGTTCCAATAATTTTGGTTGTTCTACCAGTAACCACTTTAAACCAAGAATATAATAGAGAATTACATGAAAACGACATTCACAAAGATGCGACACAAATGCATCTAAGACAAACATAGCAAAGGATGACCATATGTCTGTACGGCGATAATGTCGGTAGACTATTGACGGTAAAATAAAACTGCTATACACAAAGTTGCATAAACTAAACACGATATAACATGAATTTTCATGACTCATGAAATACTTAACCATCCAAATAAAAATCAAGAAAACAAACGTAAAATACTTCTAACATTTAAAGCACCTATTTTCAGACCTTAGGAGTTCCATATCCATAAACCTTTGAAACAAGAAATTTATTAGAATGATTTCTATCTAGGGTACCACTAACTGCATTACCTTGATCGGTGTTCGATCGTTCCGCAGCAGCACAGGCTGCCCGCCACTCCTGGAGTTCAGGGCTGGGTATAAGACCGGCAGACCCACCGGACGCGTCCTTACGTGCTTGCCACCAATGAGAGTCATCTTTGCTGATGATCTGAAAATTTGAAGCATATTTTTATTTAGAGAGACCTGAGTGTCATACTAATGCTCCATTGGTCTGCAATGATAATTAATTTATTACCTGCAGAATGTCGCCAGTGGTGAAAGCGATGCCGGCTTGAGCACAAGGAATCAATTCATCTTCTAATGGATCGTAATCAAATTGTGCTCTCACAAAGATCTGTAAAAATTAAAACAAAATAAAAGTTTTTAATTTGCTCGCAAAAAATAAGATGGTAAAAATAATGATTGATATAATGAAGATATTGACAAATGAGGGTACATTTATGATTACAGTAATACGAAAAGTTATGAAAATGCCAAATGAGGATTTGATTGAAAAATGCGGATAAGAAAGACAAAAGTTTGAATGCCAATTTAGTAGCAATTGATTTAGTAATTTTAGAAAAAAAGGCAAACAAAACAAACATCAAGAAAAAAGAAGGTGAAAGAGTGAAGTGAGATGGGGTGAGAGGTGGAGCGATGACAAAAGAACAACAAGCGCACAGAAACGGAGGAGACGCGGGGACGCGCAGCCATGCCCAGGTGACAAGACAACATAACATAACACAACATATAACGAACAACATGAAACATATCACAAAGTAGCAACTGGTCTGGTCTCGCTACTTACTAGCACGGGCGAAGGCTTTATCCGGAAAAGCTAGTTAGAACAAAAACACAAAATTTTAATGTCTTCTATTTTAATACCAATTGTTTTCTGCTCCAAGACAAGCATTGTTGTGACGATTCGTGTGCGCTTGTCGACTTTTTGCTATATTCTTTTAGTGTAAAAACAAGCGTTAGAGTCACACTACTAACTATCTATCGTGTTAATTGCAAATACAATATTTATGTATATTTTTTTATTGAGTTTTAATCAAACTAGTATTAATACAAAGTTAGCTACATCTACTGTTTTAAAACCACACACTGACAAAACTGAGATTGTACTAAAGGATACTATGATATCCTTGTGAGCTTCGGTTAAGTAAATCATAAAGTAGGTGTTACCTCGCAGGGTGGCGGTGCAGAACGGTAGGAGGGCACGATCTTAAATGTCACCGATCCTCGAGCTTCGCGCTGTAATATTTATACGACACCAATAAATTGTCAATAAAGAGACGACATTGTTTATATTGACGACATGATAGTTCTCTCGAAGTACGCACTTACCTTTACGTTTCACAAATAAAACTAATGATAGCAGCTTAAACTGATACCATCTTAGGTAGACTCTAATGTAAGACCTACGACCTAAACTGAACTTCAAAGAGATGGAGCTACTTTTATAGGATGTATAGCTCTATCCAATTTTCTCGCTCTCGCACTTGACATTCTAACACGTCATGGTAAGGCCTCAGATTTGTTAAAGTATTACGAAACAAATTAATCGACCCAACAATATTGGACTATCTGTTTGAAGTCTTATAACCTTCTTATTCATAATTGTGCAAGACTGATCAATATAAATACAATCTTTAACATGTCAAGGTTCTAAAAGGACTATTACTTCAACCAACTAATCCTTTACTTCGTAAATTTCGTGATACATACCAGCATTCTCTGTAGTTGGGCCACGGACTGGTTTGCGACCGGCGTTCCGTTGATCTCTTTGATCTCGTCCCCGACGTGCAGGGTCGCTTGTCTGTGTATCATTCCCCCGTGCATGATGCGGGCTACGATGCATCGTCCGTCGTCGGCTAATTTCAGTGTTATACCCTGTAAACAGGGAGTGAGTGTTTGAGTTGCGTTAGGCTAGCCGCATACACTCGATAATATTATCAACGCAAAACTGAAAAAAAAATTGAACATTTTTCGTGGTAAAAACTGACTCAGTCGTTCAGCAGCTTCATTCGTGTGCGCACGTTTTTTAAAATGGATCGATAGATGATTATTGCACGTATTTTCTCTTCTGGAAATCCACAATACTATTGAACATTCAAAAACTCATTGCTGAGTTAAGCTCGCCTTTGTACATGAACTATCTAAATCACCATGTTTGTAATGTTTATTTTTTGTGTACAATAAAGAATTGAGAACATTTCCGAAATATGGACCGCAAACACACACTATTATTGTCAATATTACTGTATGTGTGGCTAGCCTTAGTTAGAGCCTTTGAGGTTCCAAACGAGTATCGGAAAAGTTAAAACTAGACACTCAAACATTAAAACTTAGTTTGTTTTTATTTCAGAATTCAGGATTCATAAAACAATTATGGATTCTTTCATACAGCATATTTTATAAATTCCTCAATGCCAAGAAAGCTCTCGATAAAACCTTTAATTTCACTAAAGTTTCTTAAAATAATACCATTGCGTAGGCGACATTGTATTTACAAAAGAGAATGGAAGCCCAATTTCTGCCACTGAAACGTTCGAATCACTAATTAATGACTATTGAAGATAGAGATAACTTTATTTGTCAATGAATTTGTACTTATGAGTGTTAATAATAGATGTTATGGAAAATATTTCTATTGTCACGAACCTGTCGTAAGAAATATACAATTTAATATAAGCACCTTTTATATAATCTATATTTATTTGGAAATAATATAGTCAAATAGATAGAGAGATAGAGGCTACCCTCCGAATATGTCATCATCATCGCAGTCGAAAGACGTCCACAGCTGGACATAGACCTCCCCCAAGCGTAGCCACAGGGACCGATCCTGTCCGAATATGTAGTTCTATAATATAATTGTGCACAGATATTTTATGCTAAAGCAACCACAACGGAAATCCTTTACGTATAGTGTCGTTATGGCCATACTTGTACTATCCTATACTGCCGTCCAGCCCCTAAAGCGCAGTAAAACATGGGGTTTTTACGCTTTTTTACTGCGCTTTAGGGGCTGGACGGCAGTATAAGACTATTCATATAATATAATATCTTTTGTGAAGACCCAGAAACAAATGTAAACGGTTCAAAGGATATGAATATGATCACTGATCTGCAACGATTAAACTCACGCACCTGTTTCTACACAACGCTGGGTCGGGTTGACAGTTGTTGTATTTGCTAACCAGGATAACAGAACGCTTTGAGATGAGAGTCAATATTTATTTTTACGAAACCTTTGGTCTCGGCTTTGTGCTTTTGTTTTAGATTTTAGGATTTTCCCTTTGGAGTTCCAAATGTTTTAGTTCTGTTTTATTTCAGTTCTGTATCGCGGCATTCAGGTTTGGTTTAACAAAAGCAAGTGGAAATTATCTAGATCCATTCATCAAATCTCTATAGACTACTCGCTTTAGAAATATGTATTTTTAAAGCATTAAGCTAAGCCGGATTTAGCCTAAATATTTAAAATCTTTTTAGTTCTCGCTTTTTAGGATCTTTATAGTTTTTAGAAGTTTTAAAAGGCTTCCCTTTCAAATCTTTAATGCCTATTATTATACAGCTACAAATAAGAACACTGAACAAAATATCTTAATTTTATAATAAGCTTACCTACACTGTCCTTTGTATTGTCCTTTCCTCTTTCAACATTTTCTAGTCCACCACAAGTTTGGGCCGGTCCTTTGTTAAACAGCTCAGCTCTAAAATACACAAACCACAAAACTTCAAACCCCTTACCATCGGTTCGTCGGTATTCTTTTGGAACTGCACGAGGCGCACCCTGGTCACGTTCTCGAATTCGGGTTCAGTATCGTCTTCATCTTCAGGCGGTGGTGCGGTGGTGCGGCCGTTGACCGGCGGCGGTGACGCCCTGAGGGACTCCTCGCCGTATACTTCGCGGGCGACCACATCATGCGCCTGGAGTAGGGCCTGTAAACAAGATTTTGGGTTTAGGAAAATAATAAACGAATAGTATTATTAAATTAACTGTCCAAACCGGATAAGATAAAACCGTTCACTTGATTTTTTTTAGAATCCTGCAACTAAAGTAGACATAATGACAGCTCTTTTTGATGACTGTAGCAGGTAGTGAATTCGATCTAAATTCAACACCTTATCGTTATCGAGTGTTAAATTTGTACCAATAATTCAAACAATATAATATCTCTCAATTTTATTTCCAGATTCACGTTCGACTTTCAACATTTTAATATCCAAATTCAATTCAGTAGACACGTGCTGCATACTGAATGGTGAATTTAAAATGTTTTCTGCTTTCATACACCACTTCACTCCAAGCCTCTTTCATTTTACGTTCGAGCGCTTTTGGCATGCGTTCGTGGATGGCTACTGGTTTATCCCCAACAACCAATGCCGATATTGCGGCAGTCCCGTAATCCACGTATGTACTGGTGACCGCAACAAATTTGCCTCAGCTTTTGAATGGGGAACGGCGAAATCTCTCGATCCATATTAATTGTTCAACAGACCATCAATTTTAGAAAAAACTAACGCATGGCCGGCTAAGTCTCGAATTTAGAGCACGATTCAATATCGAAGTGCAGTGTAATAATTCTATTTTAAAAAATACGTGTATTGCATTGTAGAATTAAAATGGTACATTCTTATTGTTTGAATTATAAATTTTAACTCCTATGACCTACTTTGTATAAAGGTTTAATATTCATAATTATGAAGACAAAGACTAATATGTCGCAAGTTATAACTACGGCATCTGAAGCGCTTGGAATGCTTTTAGCATCAAAAGCAATCAGGTATTCCAGAACTAATTTTAGTTTAATCGTGAATAATCCTTTGAATATTAAGAAGCAATATATGGTGCGCAGTTGCCTTTGACTGCAGACCGCATTATCAAGTTAATATCTGATAATTACAGCCGTGTGTGTTGTATAATCTGATAATTGTACGAAAGCTTCCTTAACTTATGCGTCGCAATTGAACGAACCTTAATTAGTTTTGGCTCAAATTATTATGCCTTTATGATCAAAAGTTAGATGCGTAATTTTACCACAAATTCTGCTAACAATAAATAAGAAAGGTGCGAACCATGACTTTCATCTTGAAGAACTTTTACTAATTAAAACCGAAGTTAAGACTATTATCAGTGGTGCTAACATTCTATTTAAGGCTCTAAAAATAGCATCAAGCTTCCTAAAGCCTGTTAATCTTGGCAGATTTACGTGAAAACAACATCTCTTCAGGAAGTGTCGGAATAATTAAAACAAAACTGTAGATGCAACTGTAAAACAGTTAAGCGAATTCTCTTTATTCACTGTTACACTAATTCCTATCACAAAAACAGCAGCGCCCATTCGTATGATAATGCAGGAACTGTGCAGTGCCACTATTGTTGTAGCCGAGCTGTTCCGTGAATTCTGTTTATTTGGATAAAACATAGATAATCCTCCGCTACGTGCTAATGCTCTACCGCAAATCTGCCTAAGCGAGGTTTATATGAATATCTCTTATGAATCCCGTTGCTTAATTTTCAATTTAATAGCTTTTAGTAAAACTGACGAATGTGTGCGAAGATGATAAGAAATTTAACATACTGTCTGATGTTTGGACACGAACTGGTGAATATTAGGAATTAATGGATTCTCAAGCAATTAAGATGACTTGCGATTAATCACGAATTTAAAGAATCAAGCGTGACAAAAGACGTATTGAAAGAAATTTCTGATATAAACATTGAGGAATTGAGGAAAATTGCTTTGAGTGTTCTATCATAATCAAATAAAATGTTTTACAAAGGAATGAACAAAATGGATCATGGAATAAAATTATACGCTGCAATTTTATACCCACTCAAGGGTCTCTTCATCTTTCTAGAGGAAATACAATAAAATCTAACAAGGATCTCATTAGTGACGTATCTAACAAGTAAAGAAATTTTAATGGGTAATGTAGGAAATAAGCATAGTCACGTTAATTCACTTGTAACGCATAATACAGAGGAAACAAATAATGCGATTAAATCGAACAATACTCTGTAATGACGAGGGTCCAAACCAACTTGTACCGGACTCAGTTTGCTGTGACAACAAAGGTTTTGTTGATGAAATTGTATCTGACTATAATCGTATTAATTCCGTAATTCAACTCGTATGAAGTTTCCTACCTGTGAATGGCGAAGTTATAAATAAACTGACAGAGAATATTTGCAAAAGTAGTCATAAACTACAATGTAATGTAATAGATGTTATTCAACTATTCATGTCAAAGTGCCAACAGCCAAGGTAATGGCTTTCACGCTTCTGGCACACAATATAATTAATCTGTAGTGCTATATATCTGTTGCAGTATTACCATTCCTAAGCCCAGTGTGCTGCGGATGTGGATGTGCGCTTCAAGCGTTTCCAATTTGCCGACAACCGCACCATATGGGGATTTGACTAGCTCACAGAAGACGGTATGATATAAAACGTATTTGGATCCAAGTTTATACAAAGTGGCTTCTTCACTGCATCTTTTATCAAAACCTATATAAAGCCATTAGGGAGTATTGAAAAGCTCGCATACAAATCAGATAGTATAGTGACTTTGGTATTGTATTCATGTGACCTGCACGACTGCGAACCGCAGTGTATACTATTCCTATTTTGCGATGCGACGACCCAATATTTTTATTTGAAACTTCAGATTAATGTTATGCTTCACTGAGCCCAGCCGGAGCCGATATCGAGTTTCCAATACAAATGACGATATGATGGCCACTTAAAATGTACTTCTCTTGATCGGGGTAAAGGAATACAGTATAAATAAACTCTTAATATAGCAGCTTTTTCTTCATGATAAAATTTTTAGAAAGGTCTAAATATCGATGCAAATAACATCAGATTGCTAGTTTTGGTATTTTTTGTAACAAGTTTCTGTTCTGTACAAGTTTAGTCAAGTGTGTTTCAATTTGCTAGGTCAAACTATTGACTAGCAAACAATATAAGTTTTCTATTAAAACTTGGACTTCAATATCACTACTTTTGCCAAGCATATTTCTTGTTTCTCAAGTTCCGAGTCGACACCGATATCACGTTTACGAAAAAATCGTACAATACTATCAAGTACCTTATTCACCAATTTCTTACATAACGTTCAAAAGTAGCCGCTTACATCAAAATTTAAAACAACCCTCAAGATACGTGAGAAGTTTTTGAATTTTTTCCCTATACAATAAAACCAATTACATACTAGTTACTATACAATTTTCAGCTTATTAAGTTACTTGGAAGTACTCTAAGCTTCTGATTAGTGAGGCTCACTCACTCATCAAAAGTTTGACACCCGACTGTCACAAAAAAGTGACATTCGGGTGTCATATCTTCGTGACTGGTTATAGAGGTCAATTTATTGAACTTTGGGATTTGGTAAGAAAAAAGTGTTATTAGACATGTAAAATTGCAATCGTGAAGCTCAAGTAGATTAAAAATTATGAAGTTGCCCTAAATGGTTTGTGTAATATTTTCTAAGGCCGGTATGCCATCCTTTCGATTTTCGAATCGACACTGCCGTGTGTCTAGATGAATGAACTCTTAATATAGCATTTCAGCTTCCATTTAATTTTAGGAAGGTCTAATTATAATTATGGACACAAATAACATCAGATTGCTACTATTTTTGGCATATTTACCAAGCAAAATGGATCATGTTAAAATAGAAAATCTTTTTTAGGATCAAACCGTTCTAGGGTCAAATTAAATGACTCGCATAGACCGCGCTACCCATTTAAACATATCATCAACAAAATCAACCTCAAATAAAGCATCCTGTTCACCAAAATTGCAAACGGTATCCATGTCAATTGATCGACAATCAGGATTTAATTCAATCTGCTCCTGTGCACAGGTACGCATTTGATCGCTCTCAGCGTGTATGTGAACTTGAGCATGACTGCCACATATCTAGGGCCACATAGCTAGGGTTGCAAGATCTTCAAACCGAAAAGTCGGACAAACCAGCCAGTCAGTTCAGCCGGACAATGAATAAAAAAGCCGACAATTTTTTTACACCCTGCTTGGAAGTTTTTCTTTTTACATTCTAATGAAATTACAAGTCATTCCTGGTCTGCAAACGCTTGCAATTGCAAGAATACATGCAAGTCTGAAAAAAATAGTCAAATTTAAAACGCTTTACAAAAGCCGGACAGGTCTGACTCCGCCTAATTTGGCCGGACTCAAAACCAAAATGCCTGACCGTGTCCGGCTTTATCCGGACGCCTGGCAACGCTAGGTAAAGCAGAAGCTAGCAGTATCCGTTTGTCAAGCAGGCATTAGGTCACAAACTTGCAATACAACACTGACGCAGATTGAATTGTTACCTGTTGAAGACGAAGTCAAAGAGCTAAATGGTATTACAAGCACGTTTTCGCCGTTTTATTAGATATTCTACCACGTTATACGGAGTTACGTTGGTAAATTGATTATTAAAGTGATAATTGCCTACTGAGATTTAATTGTTCTAATTGCTGATTGGAGTACGACGTCTTGATTAGTGTTTATTTTGATTCTGCTTAAATTTTAGTTTATTTTTAAATACTTGACTACAATCTACGACTCTACCTAATTGAAAATTAGGTTTTAAGCCGATTCCGTAAAGCAATGTTGTAACTTTCTTTACTTTTAATACTTGTAGTTGTCATCGACCATGGAGTTCTATAAAGCTGGTTTGGCCCAGTTAAAGTCAGTTGTTGTCATTTAGTTATGTATACAAACGTTGTATGAATTAAATAACCTTTTGCCTTTATTTTCAAAATCATACGAAAGACGTGAAGAGATTGTCAGAAATAGAAATATTTAATAAATCCGTTTAGTATGCTTCAGACATAGCTTGAGGCTTCAGATTTCTTTTTAAATTTATCTCTCCCAGGAATTTGATTCTTAAAAGGTTTGCTGGAACATGAGATCTTGCCATGTAAGGTATGTAGAGGCAAAGTAGCTTGATTAACGTTCGCATATACTTGAAGACATGGTGATAAAAAAATAGCTTTTACTTCATTAAAATCAGCTTTTATGTATGTATTACTGACACTTTCATAATCTTTTGAGATTTTACATGTGGCTATAGGTGCGTTCAATATAATAAACGAATCAAAAGATATGTGCATATTATTTGCGAAAATATGTACACATCATCACCGATCTCTGATCAACATCGAAAAGCGAATATTCTCTTAATTTATTTTTCAGTACATGATGAATTACTCATTACTCATTAACGCAGAATGATTCATTGCGACATGATTGCCGTAGAAAATTCAATTAAGTGATAAATCAAAAGCATTTAAAGTTAAGCATGAGTAATGAGGATTCAATGTGCATAGTTTAATGTAGTCTTTGATTTTATGAACTGGAATTTAGTCCAGTGCTTGGGGGTTTTTACCCGGAACTTGGTTGACTGTGGATGGATTTAAAAAAAAATTGATATGTGAAGCTAAGAACAAGCATAAAAAAGTTTACCTCTTTAAAAATTGTGCTCTTGATTGAAAAAATAAAAATGATGATTACAATTATAGTTTAACTAATATCTCGGGAACTGCTGGGAGTTATAGCACAATTAGTATTAGCACAATTTCAATCAGTTTTTTTTAAATCCATCCACTGTCAACCAAGTTCCAGGTTTGGATGATTTTAACGCCAGGCACTGGACTAATTAATTTTTGGTTTATTAGATGCAGGAAACAAATTTCTTTGCTTTTATGATGAATTCTTAAACATTACAAAAAGAATCCTAAAACTATCTGCCTGGTTACTCTCATGATAAACCCAAAACTATACTAGGAAAAATTGTAGTTGTCAGAATTTTTACACGAACCATCTGTTGGTCAAATACACTAGCAGATCGCTAGATGTCCTACGTATTCAGAATAATAATGTTTTCAGGATGTTGTTGCGCCTGCCACGATTCTGTAGCGCCTGGAAAATGATTTCTGAGGCTCACACAGACGGCTTTCAAGCCATAATACCTAAAAACAGCTTCGCTGCTAAGCCGAGTGCGAAGTAGTTGCAATTATATCCTGAGAACGGTGGTGGACAGCCATACTCCAAATATTAGCCATTTTGTGCGGAGGGTGATTAGGTAAGAAACATATTTTTCTGCCTGGATAGCCTTTGTTTTAATATTAGTGACACTGGAATATAAGTTGTGTGTAATTAAAATTAAAGATCCTTTGCTAAGCTTGAGCAGGTCTTATAAAGGTAAAGGGTAGGATCTCAAAGAGCAGTAAAAATATATTATGTAAGAAAATATTGATCATTTGAATTGGAAAAAATATACCTATACGAACTAAATAAGAGTACGAAGTAGACAGAAAAACATTCAATAAGGTATTTATTTAATGTTTTTCCACCCTACTCACTGAATCTTAAAGAAGTAATTTTACAAATAGCTGTCATACTTTTTTATAAATTCCCAACGCACTAAATCAAGAAAAGCCAATGCAAACGTAGTCGAAGAAAGAATTTGAAAACGATCAAGACAAACGAAAGGAAATCCGCTCTGCTTAAACTCGAACAGATCAAATGACAAAAACAATCCAGTATTATAAATCGTAGTCGATAACTCAAAGGAAATATTCTGAAAAGAAAAGCAGCAAAAATGTAACAAAACGTAGGAAAAATAAAGTGTACACTGTAATGATCTAGGAAGGGATTCAGGATGTAGCTACGGATATTGAATTTCTTTTAAACAAAGATCTAGTCTCAAATAAAATCTATTTTGAGATCGTTTGCCCTTTGGACATTCCATTTTATTAAAGTTAAAGTACAAAAATCAAACAATGAATGTTTAAATAGACAATACTTTGCCAGAGTTATTTTCAGCTAATAAAAGCATTGTTTTTAGATAGCGAATTTCTTTTGCTCACTAAAATATTAACTTGAAAATGTATATCGAATTTTATCATCAGGTCCATATTTAGTTGATGACACAAAGCTGCTTTTAGTGCGGTTTCAATCCCTAGCCGACAAACTGTATCCTATGTGTCGGCTGAGGGATTACGGAATAAATGTTATCCCCAGTAAAACCTTTACCTGTCACTACACGAACGACATCTTGGACGTTTCCCAGTAAAACATTAGCGATAAATAACCTGAAAACGGCAACCCGTGCGGTTTTAGGGTATCTTATCCTCTCGTGGATACGCACTTTATTGTTTTATGTGCTCACTTAGATTTAAGGACGGGTTTCTTCTTGGAATCAATTGTAGAATGTCGCAATTTCTGAAGTGGGTAGTGAAAGATGTGCCGCTGAACTGAAGTGGAAATCAATTGACAAGATGGCGATTGCGACTGTGCTATACAAAGGAAGCTTGACATTCCTAACGGAAGTGTTCATCAATATACGAGTAATACTACATGAAATAAGTAATGATGCTTATAATATTTCCGAATTATTTATCAGTAATGCTATTACGATCCCGGGATCAAATTTCTCGCTGAATAATGTAATATCTGCATAGGTACGTTATTATAAACGAAAGGTTATTACACCTCTATGGGGATCGTGCAAAAACAATAGGCCTTCGGTGTTAGGGATCGCTATTAATAATTACATACAATGTTTTCGACCTACAAGATGAATAGTCCAATTTTGGCAGGGTTCTGTAAGCTGTATATGGATATCGAATATAACAAGAAATGATCTGTAATATTACAATAAAGCCGGGAATATAGAATATAAAAACCACCGCGGATTGTATCGACTCTCCGTTTATTAAAAGTTTTGTGAGAAGGACAATCACAGTGCATTAATCTGGGGATGTCCTTTTCACAATATAATTTACTCTGTTTTCTAAAATGTATCTGAGCTACTAACACTAGAATTAAGTTATTTTGTATTGTTTACTAACACAATGGATGACTGTTGTCCGAAAAATAAAGAATATTATTATTATAGCAGTAAAATCAGAGGCAGAAATGAAAGCTGCAAACTAAAAAAATGGCACAGCCAACAAACTTTCGACAGATAAAACAATAAATAAAGTCGGAGTTGTGTTACGTTAAACAATAAATCCTTTTGATATTACAGTTGAGTCGGGCCCGATGCAGTCGGTCGGTATGACAGTCGGTGACAGCGTAATACCGCCTCGGCAGCGCTGCACCGGCATAAAGCGAACTGCTAACAAGTCAGATGTTAATAAACTTCCGCAAAGACTAGAATCAAAAAAGCAATGTAAATGTTTGGACGTTGTGGATGAAAAATTGCTTCGTGTGGTTGGTTACTGTAGCATTTTCCAGCACACGTGCATTTAATTTATAGTTGTATGACTAAAAGAATGAAATGTTAGCTCAGGGCATGTATAATTTTGTCGTTTATCAGGAACTTGACAAACTTTTTCCAGCAGCCGTGGAATTGTTAGGGTTTTTAATGCATAAATCAAGAAATGAGTAAACATTTCATGTTGATGTAGAAACATGAGAATGATGGAAACTACTAGAGAAAGCAAATGCGTTAAAGGGGAGTTATAATAAAACATGTATATAAAATCCTACTCTCAACACTGAAACTGTTCTGCCAGATACCTGATACGTTTGAGTCAAGAGATACTCTTGCAATGATGCACTTGATGAGTCGAAGCTTGAAAGTGTTGAGCATAGGCGACGAATTGCTAACTTTTCGGTTGATTACCGGTTATATTCCAGGCAGTGTGCGTCGGAGCTTTGAACGAACGGAGTTCTTTCAATTTTTGCCTAGTGTTATATGGTGATGCGCTAACGGCACATCTTACCATAGGGGTAAGATACCCATCACACTTTAACAAAAAAGTAAAATTTTTTTTAAGAATATGAATGTGTTGAACATGAATTCTTAAAATGTGTTTTTGCGTAGAGGTAAGGAGTCTGGGCGTCTTTAAGTCAACAGTACCTAAATTGATAATCATGCTTCAACATCGAGTACCGACTCAGACACAAGAGCATCAGTAATATTTACATAAAAAAAACAAGTTTATAAAGCCAGGCAACTTGTTTTCATTTCAGTAAGATCTGTTTGATCACGTACTCGTACGAATAACAAATGAAGTTGTTTTGAGCATCGAAATAAAAACAAAGGGATAAAGGGAATATCTATAAACATTGCTAAGCCAGGTTCATTCGCCATGAAAACAATGTGTCCATAAATATTCGTTAGATAGCTTAGTTGGTCAATTCTGCCGATGTATCGGCTGAAACACAGGAAATTTACGGTAATGATGTAACAAAAGCAATTTTGTGTCATCAGCCTATTCAATATGCTTAAACTGGACCACCGGGAATTGAAATAGCGTTAAGGCAAACTGTTTCGGTTAAACTAGTTTAGGTGTCACGTCCAGAGTTACCGAAATCTAAAATAGTATACAAAGATTTAATAGAGTTCACATATTTATTTGCTAGCCTCTGCCCGAGAAATAGTAGAAAATGATTATGTCGTCTATGTCAATCAGTGATTAAAAAAACTTTTTGATACTTGGACCAATTATCATAAAGTTTTTTTAAGTTACTCTTCTCTTCTTACTAGCAAGCAAAAACAAAAAGATCTAAAAATACTAATCATTTCAAGTAATATATTAGTATAGATGAGTGAGTAACTTTTTAATAAACGGTAATCTCCAAAGTCATGACTGTATAAAGATTCCTACATATTTTTATATTGTTAGTTCTCGTCTGGAAAGTTGGGGCGAAAGAACTAAACATATTCATTCAACACATTATACGACAAACACTTTAACGGGCATCCACTCAATTTACTGTTACCAAAAGGTGCATAATAAACAACAGCCGTCACAAAATTTGGCAATAAAAAAATATTCTTTCGTCGTAATTCAATGCAAAGTACCATTTAGGTAGCAATGGTGGCACACTAAATTTCTCGCTGTATAAGGACTCGATTTATTTTTTATGTCTTAATGGCAGTCGTGTGTTCGTACTTCAAAAAGGATTGTTCAAACGACTATTGAAACTAAATGCTACCTAATTGAATTCTTAACAGAATAACTTTTCCTAGCAACGTGACAGAAAATTTTCTAACCGCTTTGTCATGCCATGAGATTGCGAATTTTTCCAACCGCATTGGACAAATGAAATAGCGTACAGCAAGAATGTCGCTTTCCGCCGACAAAATAGTAATGGGATATAACACAAATATTGCGTATAACGGCACTTCCGTAACAGGGCACGAAAGGGCTCAACTACACTGGCATTATGCGTAAGCACAGTAAAAGTGTTGCCATAAATCTAACAGATATAAGACCGCAATGTTCCGCCCAAGAAGCGTGAAAAAGCTACATTTATAATACTTTTTTTTTATCATAAATAACAACAATGCAACAACTCTCTATTGTTTCAACCGAGATAATGAATATAACGTTTAAGGAATGCTGAAATTGATGATCATGACAGAAATAAACGTTCAAATGATAGAAACGGTTTTAGGGAGTTGAAATAAACGAGGAATGAGCTCATTACCTTTATATGGTCGATAAATCATTGTAAGGGTGTGGATCCAAAAAGATGACCCTTCTAATATTTCTCAAGAGGGTGTTAAAATTTATTAGGATTTTGTTGGAATTACGATCGGAAAGCTTTACAACATCCATCACGTTTCAAGAGAATCACCTTGTTATCTGTGGATCTTATCGGTTCTATTATGTTCATTCTATTCAGACTTTGTCCATGACGGTCGAAAAAAACAAGCTATCTACCATTATTAGCCTTCAGAGGACAGGAGACGGAGCCACCGAACCAATTCAGGAGATTTATTAATGTGTTTGCGAGCTGCGACAAAGGCCGGATGATGCTTTCACGTTGTTTGATACAAAAAAACATAAATAACAGTCAAAAACATTGTTCCTGGGAGTTTGATATAAAGTACAGATGTGTGGATCCTTTTGAACTCCACAAAAAGGCTGGGAAGTGGTACAATAAAATAAGTTTTTCGGAATCTAGATGTATGTAAAAGCAATTGTCGTAGTACGTAGAATTCGTATCTTTTTCAACGTTAGTTGAACCGGCTCGGCTAAAAACTGAAGCTTGTACGGTAATCCATTTGCTGAACGGTCGAATGACCGCCACTATATTCAAAAGCTAGATAGAAACTGAAAAGTTACATTTGAAAATCGAATGGTAAATTAGACAACGACGAGGCGAGCTTGTCCATACAGATTCACAACAAAAATAAAAGTAAAACGTAAAATGGATTAAATCGTCCCGAATTAATTAGTTTAAAAAAGATTTCAAATGTCCTGCCAGTATCTATATAAAATGTCCTAAATTGCTCACTTAATTACTCGAAACACAAGGCCTCAGGGGAAGTTAAAAAAAAAACGAGTAGGGAAATATGTTAACGAACATCCTCCTAAACTCTTCCAAGGGACATATTTGGACAAAAGCTTCACCTAACAAGGGTAAGTCGTATTTATTTCGGCGATCGCAACAACAGTTAAGCGGGATAAGTGGTTACGGTCTAATGTTTGCACTGAAGTTTCGGAGCCATTGCACTAAGTGTAAGATTACCATTTGATTCGTCTTCTGGTAAAGCGTTTTCTATTTGAAATTCGTGCGGATTTTTAGTGCCTGGGGCTTTTTTGTGAAGTTTAATAATTGATTGGGACTTCTGATGGGAATTCCTGATGAGATGAGGAGTGTACCTAGAATATTGATTCGACGTCGATAGCTGGTGAATTTTTAATAAAAATTTCGTGTTAAAAATATAACAAGACGAGGAGCCAAAAATTAATAAGATTTACATTTGCTTTGATATAAACGATAAAACTCCAAAGGAGAGGAATGCAAATATTAAAGCAATTAAAAGGTTCAAAGTTCAAATTCCCTTATTGGTCGTTACAACAGATATAGCTAGTTAATTTAACAAAAACCCCTGTTACAAAGTTTTTAAACTCGTTAGCAAGTTATGTTCATTCCTTATTAAATATAATTTTATGCTCATCAAAATTGAGATGAGAAATTATTTGTGAGTGAAATGTTCAAAGTTAAAAGGTTAATTTTATTATTGTTTTAATTACAGTTTTAAATTGTTACACATTTAGTATGTTGTTAGATAGGAATAGGAAACCAACCATCCGTTATAAATTCTGCAGGCAATTTCAACATACTCGTACCTACATATTTTAAAAATATTATCTTACAGAGTCGAAAGCTGTACCAAGCCCTGAATCATAAAGATTTCAATTCCTCTCCGCATATATTCTAAGGAGTTACGCCACGTGATACCTCGGCATTGCCCTCGTATTTTTCGTACATTTTCTACCTTTTGTATTTCTTAAAGTTCCTCTTTGACAGTGTTCCTCTAATCATGGTTGGGGCTACAAATATCCGCATCCATATATTTATGAAGATGCTGTTACTACCTGTGTCACGTAATGACCTTACTCTCTTCCGAGTTCCATTGTTTATTTCAACTGCTTCATTCCCTGACGTTATCTAACTAATTTGTGTAATAACCACTGTCACGGTGTGGTGATTAACTGAGAAAGATAATTTCGTTCGTAGGTGCCGTTGTAATATAACCCTTGGGAGTATTTACGAAAGTACTTGTGTGACAATAAAGCGGGTTATGAATAGTTGTTGCTTATTTAGAAATTCCAACTTTTGGCACGTGATAGGCCTGCGACATGTAATAAGAACGGAATAAAGGGGAGATTTCATTTGGGGATAGTCCCGCGTTATTGGTCTTCTTTCCTAACGATGAAACTCTGTTGAGATAAGGCAAATACTTCGAAGAAAACTCTTTTGAGCAATAATGATGGTGGATAGGACTGCATACATTACATTTATATGTGAAGGAGCCGATCGATTGCGACGAAATCAAACAGGAGGATAATGGCTCTGAGATTGAATGCATATCCAAATATGGTCGCCTATACGTTTCATATAAATAAAGATAGTATTTATGGATAAAACTTGATCAATGCTGTTTGTAAATATGTATTTTATTTTAATATAAAGAACTGTAGTTGATCTTTTAAGTACAATGACGAAGATAATATATATTTAAACATGATGTTTCATTCGCTAACATAAAGCTAAACGAGACCATGCAATTACATGAAAAGAAATGTCATAAAAAATAATGTTCTTGGTTGGTTTCATAAAGGTACAATGCCAAACACAGAAATGTCATGGTAGGTGCTTGTCTCTCGCACAAACGGCAAAATTCAAACATTAGACTAATGTATTTTTCTTGTCAAAGTGTAGAATTTTCTTCTAACCTGAACCAATGGCTGGACTTAAAAGTCCTCAACTTTTTAAGTGCTCTAAAGTTATAGTAGAGTTTCCTCAAAGGATTTTCGACGTTCATTAAGTACCGGGGAAACGGTGGTCGAGAGCAGTTACGTTTGAGCGACCTGGGAAGTGATTTTATAGTTCGTTAAGTAATAAGTATCTAGCTTAACTTCACCTGTTTGTAGCACATATCCCGTTACACACACCAGAATATTATAAAACCATGTCACAGAGTGTGCACGATGATATCAAAAAGCGTGCAGGAAATAAAAATAGCCGGAAAAGGGTAACGGTTAAACTGACAAACACGAACATTCCGTACCGTACGTCAAAAAAATGATAAAAGTTTCGGCGTGTTTATGTATTCTAATACAAATACATAAGATGTCGATCCCAAAGTCGATTTCACAAGTAAATAAATTATGAAGGGACCACGCAAAAGTTTCGGTATGAGTAAGATCAAAACTGTGAATATAACTCATGCAAATTCAGAAGTTGATATAAACGACGCCGTCAGAACTTGCGAGATAGTTTCATTAGTTTCCAGATACTCGAATTCTTTATTTTTTTGCGGTTTTCGTGTGAAAAGTAGATATGAATGGTGTTTTGAAGCTAGACGTTCAGACTTTTGGATGGTACGATCATAACTCTTTCGATTAGACTATGAAAAACGAGAATAAGTTCAGCTGGCTTTGTATCAAAGCCAAAATTTTAACATTTCTCTCCCATGTGGGAACTTTAAACTTTTATAGAATTTTTTCCTTTTTCAAAAGCGACGTACGAAAACCATAAGTTCTATTTATGAGGTTATTTTACAACGGCTTTTCACACGAGATGTAGGTATAGCAATAAGTACTTAATTTTAATCAAAGGAATTTTATCAAAAATTTACGACGAAAAAGCCGTAAACTTAAAATTGTTAGGAAGGAAAACAAAGCCAAAAGCTTAGGTAGGTTTCTATACAATTTCCAATCGAAGTTTTAAAAGAAAACGGCGAATTCTTAAAGTGCTCTAAAGCCCGAAAATGTGGTTTGAAACTTAACGGTGTATACCAAGATGTACTTCGGTAAAGCCGCGAAAGACGCTACGGGCATCAAATTTATCAAAACTCAAACCACCAGATTCAAAGAGAATATACAATTTGAAATAGAAGTAAATAACAATAAAGGAAAGAATTACAAACTCATAAAGTAGGTTTTGAATAGAAAAGAATTTTATTTTACAAATATGCGTTTATATACGAGTATAATATTTTTAAGATACAATATCATAGAAAAAGAGAGAGAGAAAAGGAACAACAAATTATAAATTTTGAAACAGAAGACATGCTTAGATGTCCTCGGTTAGACCTCAAATGTCGCCAGGTATCATAAATAAAATAAAGCTCAAAAGTAATCATAATCCTGAAAGTAACAATAATGTCTATTGACACTGCTCATAAGAACAACAAAAATATGGCTCCCATTTATCATATTCGAGAAAACAAGGCCTGTACGAACAAACAAAAGGTACAAAGGAAACCGAGTCTTAAAACGAGGGTAGTAAAATACCCGCATTCGTTAAGTAAATAACCTAAGTGCCTTAAGTAACCAAAACATGTTTTCATGTAAACATTCCAACTTGCATGTATACATTTGACCTTAGGGGTAAAGTAAGGTCGTACGCATGTAGGAATATGTCTAGAAATTCCTGTATCGCAGTGAATAAACCATGAAATGGTTCTTATGAAGGTCGTAGCACAGAGAATGATATGAGAAGACAAAATACTGCGATAATTTAGGGTTCTACTATTGAGTGTCTGACGTGAGATACGACATTAATTATGGAAACCTACTTAGCCAGCCAGTAATTAATTTGGGCGACAATGAGTACTCATTTGCGTCAACTCCAAACAAAATGGTACAATGTAGTATTTTTTCTAAAAGTAAATCTACAAAACTTAATACCAGAAGCATTGTTGTGTATCTTTCTTTTCTGAACCATTGAAATGTGCCTAACTTATAGCGCCTCAGATATGGAAGCATTTGTTTTTCCACTTCCCTTGGCTATGCAAAGGTTTCAGCACAATGGGAACACTTCTACGTTCAGTGCGCCCGCATAAGAAATAGTGTTGGCAGTGGAGCAAATATTTATTATTCAAGGCTAGTGTTACGATAAAATAACTCAACAATGAAAAGAACTTGAAAACAAAGAGATAATGGTTGGCTCTTACACACAGTTTGTTCAATAATTTTACTCGCAGACGTACTTTTAGCTAATCCCAAGGAAGTTAAAGGTAAGAAAAAGCGAGGCTTGGAAAAATAATCTTAATATTCCCATTTTCTTTGACGATAGGGCTTATTATAACATTTCAAATATTGATATTTCTGAATCCTTCATTATACTTTGATTTGCCTGGGTTAGCTTTACCCAAATTCAAATTGATACTACCCTTGTTAAATAAATATAAATATTAAATCAGCAGCCCGTCACTGTGATAAATGATTGGCGTTCTAACTTCTGCACACATAATCGATTTAATATCACTATGACACTTAAAGGCTGCTTTTGACGTGGTTATAGTTAATAGTTTCTCTGATGGCCTGTACTTTGTTAGTGATAGTATGCAAAATTGATCATGACTGCCTTTTGGACACACAGAATATGCTTCATCATTTCGCAAAACTTTTTTTAAAGCCAGTGTGTCTCGAGTATATAGGGACACTTAACAGCACTATTCTGAATGCTTAGCCTAGTGAGTTTGCCCGTGGCTCGTATGTGGGGCACTTAAAATGTGAAACTGTTGAAGAACAGAGAATAGTGCGCGGACAAACTTCGCTTCCTAAGTGAAATTCGTGCAAATATTTCAACTGGACCTGTCAGAAGGGATACAGGGTTTACTTAATACAATAATTAGTTAAAATTCGCAGAAGGAAGTTAAATAAAATCTTCAACAAAAATAAATAAATACCATGTAATAAAGATTTCCTAGAATTTAATGCGAATGGAAATAAAGCATTTCAAAGGCAAACAGGGCTTTATTAAACCGGGTAACACAAGGATACAATACGAACATTGTAGTAAGGCGATTTGTTGCCCCAAATACACAACATGAACGAAGTACATTAGCAGTAACTGTTCAAACATTACACAGAGAGAAAAGTAAACATGACACAAACGGTTTGTGATCTTGATACTTCTAGGAAAATGTTGCCAGCGATATTTTCATCAAAGTCGAGGCAAACGAAGGTGGAGTCAGTTTTAATTGCCAAGCCTGTGTGTCTACGATGATAACCAAAGCTTTGCTCTGCCCAGTTGACAGTGAAAATAGGCCAAGCCGTAAACAACTGCTAAGCCGTAAGCTCAACATTTTTCATTCGCTCTAAATACGGGAGTAATGGGGTAATTTTACTAGATAAGCATTGCCATTTAACCAAATTCAAGTCGGAAGTCACGGGAACAGCAGTGAAATCAGGAGAGAATTAATTATCCAAGTGTTGAACTGAAACAGTGGTTTTGATGTTACGAACCATTCCATTGTCATTAATCTTTTGAAATTGCCTCCCGTGGTGCCTGTCTGAGAGAACTATGGAGCAAATTGCTTTTTAAGTTGCATTGACGCACGTTCTTCTTTATTTAATCAATTTATTTATGTTACAGAGAAGATAAATGATTTAAAAATTAATGAAATAAAAGTAGGTACGATAAGTCACACAAGAAATGAATTGTAAGTCCTAAAGCAGTGACCTATATACATTTCAATTTAAACGATGCATTCTATCAAAATGTACTACGAAGATGGATTCGAAAAGTCTCAAAGAGGGGTGAAATTCAGCAAAATAAATATATTGGCAAGCAATGCCATTCACACTCGCGTTTACGAACATAAATACACGGAAGCTACTACAGAGCCCGCGGCGGTTTGTTTGGATTCGGGCCAATACTGAGCATGCAGTCAGAAAATCTGTCCTATAGTAACTACAAACGACTGTAGATATTGATAAGATCCAAAATCCTACTTATCTCCCAACAGATTTGAAAGATAGTGACAGTATCTTACAAAAAATCAAATTGAAATACGATGCAAAGATACCGCATTCTCAGCCTGAAGAATCAAAGATCAGGGTCCAAAGTATGCCGCATCTCTGATAGAGCGGGCATATTCATGCCCCAGCCGCACCTGCACGAGACGCTTCGGGCGTCAGGAGTCACAGGATGATTTCCGGCCACCGTAGGCGCAGGCTTGAGGATGACGAGCAATGGATAGCTCGCCGTCCAGCGGCTATCCAGAAAACTGCGGGAATGTTTGAGAGAGTAAGCACATTCACTCCGTAGCTCTAGATCGCAAGGGTAAATTAATGACAATCGTGAGTATTAGTCAGTTAAAGTCTGACACGTTCTTCGTAGTAACATGCTGCAAATCAATTATTTCCCACCACAAAATAAAAACGGTCCTAAATATCAATAATACCTATTGAACAAGAAGTGAACGAAGTACAATACGATATTCCAGCAAAGAAAACAAAAATTCTAACCATTGAAATTCGTAACGAAGTAGAAGAAAAATAAATGAGTCAATTTGCAATTTAGAGGGAGACATAATTCAATTTCAAAGAGGTCAGAGGCAAGGGTTTGCAGGTATTAAAATATTCAGGTTTGCTTTTTTTTTGTTTAGCCAAACTTGAGTAAATTCGGTTAGGAGTCTTACTGCGCGGAGGGACTGCAGAGAAAATTTAGTGCCATTCAACAACGTAGAATTTTAAATGAATAGATGGAGGTGGTAACTTTTAAAGTGTTGCCAAAGTTTCAGCTAGTGAATGAGTTATAGACGAGTACGTGAACGAAAAAGAAAAGGAGGGATTTAATAAAACGCAATGGGTACAAAGGCTTATGAGGCTTGAAATTACAATTTGACCGTAAGCACATTGGGGAGACAAACACGTTTAGGGTACGGCCATTAATGATAACACGAATTCACGTATTAGTTTGAGTACCTGAAAGTCCTGAAACGACACTAACGATAAGCTTGCACATAGTTTTATAGAGCACTAAAATATAATAGCTTTTCTCTTGAGTGGCAAAAATCCATTAAAAAACTTTATAACACGAAATAAAGCGAGGCTCTAGAGACAGTCAAAAAACGTAGCCTCTTGAGGTTAAGGCTGATAAAACTTGCAACACTGAGGTTGGTTCGCCACTCCAGGTGGCGGCAGCGGCGTCGTTTGCGGAGGCCGACTTATGCAAATTTTATTAGTAACATCGCAGCTTAGCAACACTGAAACATTAGCGGTATCAGGCACAAACAATTCAGTAGGATTACTAGTGTACTGAATTAAACTAATATAAATCATGATAGTTGAAACCACCTGATTGCAAGCTAACAATGATAGTGTAATAACACACTCAAAAATAATCACAAACTATATTAATATTTGCAGTTGCCATATTTAAAATAGAAACAGATTCCCAAAGTGTATGTAAATATTTGCTTATGAACGTACGTAATATGATTTGCAATCATTTTAATGGAATAGCTAAATATAATGTAAAATATCGCTGGCAGTTTGTTTGAACTTGGTTCCGTGCTTTTATTTATGTGTTTAATAACTGTAGGATATAGAGGGTTATTGCTTTCAATGGACCGTATCTTAATGGTTAGGCAATAACTAAATCGTAAATTGCTGCGACTGGTTATTATATCAGTGTCAAATACACACATGTGGGTATCTAAATTGGTGGTTTAATTGACTATGAAATGGCGCACAAGTGAGATATTTTCGGCGAATTATTTTCGTCTCTATTCGATACGATGGAATAATAATAACCTATGGTAGAAAATAAACGTTGTGTAGAGAAATATTGAACAACACTTTACGAAAACATTGAACAATATTAAACCACGAGATAAAAGTGTCAAAGCAGCGGTTTCCAGTCCCAAGTGCACTATGGTTGCAGCCAACAGTGATCATCAACAACTCTAGACTTGATATACGCCAACAGAGGCGCGAACTACAAAATACATATTATGTGGAACTGATCTGGCAATGAAAGGAACAACTATATAATACGGAGGCTACTTGTACGTTCATTTCGAGGCAAATGTGTGTTGGCCATATGCCAGTGGACTGTAACCGTTTGGGCGAATTATTGCATTTTTTAGCAATTCCTCGTACGTGGAAATGGCGATTGTAAGTCACTAGGTAATGGACATAGTAATATTTTAATGGCTGTTGCTACTACACCTGGCTTCGGCGAATCTCCGAAGCGGGATTAAAATGTCGTTATTATTAACTATGTATGTAGATGCTCGCAACGGGTTCACGAGTAGGTCGGGAAACCACTGAGTGGGAAGTTATAACTACTCATAATCCCTAGCTAATGATGGAAAGCCACAGTAAGTAGATTTCAGAGTCAATTGAACTCAATTTTTGTTGCATTTCTTGCAGGTTAGATTGGAAGCGACCTTAAGCTGGTTGAGAGTGGGCTAGTGAGATGAAAACTCATGGCGAATGATTTTAAGAAGTTGGGTGGTGGTTTCTCCATTTCAAATTTAAGTTTTTTTATTTTTTTCCTTTCCCGCATTTCTCATAACTATCCTCGTTTAAAAATTCCTTTACAATATTTCCCTTTTGTTCTACTATTTTTGTAATTGCTTTTGGTACTTACTCCATCTAACCACCGAATATTCGCTACAACAGAAGGGCAGACCATCATTGAGCGAGAAATTCGAACACTGAATACCCGCTAATGAATCCACGCCCAAACCGGTGCTCATATTTCGTGTGTTTTGTTACGTTATCCATAAATTTCCAAAGTACATTTCGAATGAATCGAGGCACTTGAAACCTAATATGCGCTTTAATACACCCAACAACTATTCCGGATATGAAATGCGGCGAATAGTGTAAACATGATCGAACAAAATTTTGGTTTATTGCCTTCCAATATTTCGTTTTTCAATGACACTGGAAAACGTATTGTCAGCACACAGCTCGACTAAAATACGACGTAACTCTGTTTTATGTTATTCGCTGGCAACGTTCGAGTATTTGTTGAAAAATAAATAAAGTCGTTTCGTTCGCTGAAATTGTCAGCTGTTGTTAGGGACATGTCAGCCGCGAGCAGTAAATCAGTATATGGTAAATAGTAAAGTTAACAAGAAATATCCAAGATGCCACAAACATACGTAGGAGCTTAAATAACTCTTCATTCCCCGCTAAGCCGACGTCGAATGAGTGAGTAAAGAAATAAACTGAACGAACGAACGAACTAATTTGAAGTCGAATGAAAACAGAAAGTACTTCAGAACTCGAAAGTTCGTACCTTTATATGAACATAGCATGAAAGTTGAAACTTGCTTGAAAAGAGTGGTTGAAACGTTGGGAAAGCTAAAAAATAAATAGCGGTGAATCCTATAGAATGTATACAAATTGTAAAACGGGTGTTCAGTCAGATTACCTTCAAAGCTACACTAATTAGTCTCACTTTCAGGACCAAAATTAGCGGAAAATCAACGTGACCAATCGGCAAACACAAACATACGTTAGTTGTAGTGTTTAGTTTCGTGGATTTATCGATATCGATTCAATTCAAAATACATACTTTATTTCACATACATATGAAATTTTCAAATATGCTCTTCGTTCCAAAACAGGAGCCTTACTATGTTAACATGGAAGGTGTGCATGCGAGAAAGAGGGATGGAGACATACAACCTATGGATCCAGTCCACCCATTAGGAAAAAGCCGACGAAAAATTTCAAAAAAATCGAATGCCTTGAAAACGAATACCATGGATTGGTATTCGTTTGTGCAGCGATGTCTGACACACGGTGTATAACTCCATTCCTTTAACAGTTCAATTTCCGTCGTCAAATGGATCGCGTTAAAAGCTCGTGGTAGGCCTCTAACAGTAACTTACTGAAAATATGTTTACTCGTCGTCGTAAGTTGGTTGTATTATGTTCTAAACTCAACTAATTAGTTTATAAGTAACACACCCGCCTGTCCTTGTCGCTGTGTGAGTAAGTCATTTAACGACTGTTTACTTCGCGAGTTCCGAACTTCTTAGTTGGTACTTAAATCAAGTTTTGGAAACGAAGCGAAACACCGGAACGTGCACGCACTAATGAATGGCTTTAAGTTTAGTGTTTTTAACATAAAATTTTTTTGCTGTTCCACGTATATACAAAATCATGCTGATTGGACACTAGCCGACCCGGCAGACTTCGCACTGCCGATTTTTTTACCTTACCTTTTTAACCCTTCCCTAGACCTCTACGAACATTTCAAGACAAACACAAGATAAATCCGTTCAGCCGTTCTCGAGTTCTACCGAGACTGACGAACAGCAATTGATTTTTATATAAATAGATAACGGACCAAGGAGAACAGCCTCAAGTAAATGATATAAGAGTCAGTACCAGTTGGCATTCCACATGTATACAGCCTTTATGTATACTTACTGGTCAAGACGAAGAACATTATTGTTTTGTTGAAGAATGTATTGTGACAAATGTCTTTTCTTTATGAGACCGTAGATCGTAAAAGAAATATAACTTTGTCGCAAGTTAATAATCACCTTCCTAACATTCATATCTTTACATAATATAAGAAGAATATTATGTAAAGTATATCCTATCATGTATCATGATCCCCTATCATGTATGTCTGTCTGTATGTTCATAATAAATTTAATAACTGCTTGAACCTAACATTTCTTTATAACCCCCTAAGGCAGGTGTTAGGTGTATACAGGCATATTAAAGTCGAGAATTACAAAGGTTTAAGGACGTCAGTAGTACAATGAAATGAACCTAAAAGAAACCTCTCAGAAATTGTTTAAGCAGGTACCTTGATTTAAGACAAAGATGAAAGTTTAAAGTGTTGCCACCACTTCTAAGTAAGGAGCTGTATAAACTTTTGATATTCTTATTAAAATTTAAATAGCAATTTGTAAGACGAGGTTTAGAAATGAAAACAACTTGTTATAGTGCCCGCCCGTAGGCTAACTTTTAACAATATTATCTTGGCCTTAAAAAACATCTGCCCATGATAAAACTGCCATAATAGTCAAGCTAGTACTTTTTCAGTGGCGATAAAGATCTGTGGTTGGAGTTTCGAGTATCAGCCTAATGTGTGTACCATCTGAGGATAATGGGCCCTACACGATTATCTTCAATCGCTATAAAAAAGTGGGACTTGAAAAATAATAAAACTTTAAGCTTATGACACATTACGAAGATAAAGAGCGGCGGCGTATATCGGAATATAAAATAGAACTGAAAAAATATATTGTAGTGAGTAAGAAAGAACCACAAAGGAGCATTTAAGGGGAAAGCCCAGAACATAAACAGAATGTGAATTTTGTGATCGCAGAGTTTGATGAGCCTAAATGGTGTCCCTCGGCCGGGTAAAACTTTCCTTTCTTCCAAACCTCTTTATTTTATGTAATCTTTGGCCATGCACATCTTCAACTTTGTAGAAGTGAATAGGCAGACAACTGCATCTATTCAGATGTAGTTTTCATAATCCCCTGATTGTTAATTTTTGTTGTATAAAGTGTCATTTGGTATTACTTACTCTGCCACTACTGAAAACAAGTTTACGCCTTGAATTTCCTTGAAATTAAAATACAGTACGGATATTTTCCCACCTAAAAACAAAATCTTGATATATTCCAAAGAATAATGAACACTGCAAGTAAATTTAAACCCTACTATATTCTTAGTTTACCATCTCAAAGCAGTGTTTCTCCGAGTCCGATATTACTTAAATTAATGCTGGGTTAAAATGCATTTTTCACGCCGGTAAAGCTGTAAATACATGTGCTCGTAACTTGTACTAGGATGCATAGTTTGCATGTCATTGCGCTTTAACCTTTGATTGAAGATAAATGATATTATATGATATCCATTTCAGTAAATAGAATTAAACACTTTCCAATCGACACATCAATAAAAAAATTGATGAGGTCGGTGTCCCTTTTCAAACTAAGTACTCTAAGAAAAATCAAAGAAAGAAAAGTCAAAGGTTTACAGTTTCTTTTGAAGCTCAGACATTATATTGGACAGATCAATCACATGAGGATCGCGAAGATTAGTGTCCGAAATGGTATTTTAAAGAAAAAGCCACACATTGGAGTGGACTATAAGATTGGTAGATATTAGAAGGGCATGCAAGATTTAGGTTGTGTGCTCATGCCAGTCTTTTTGCAGGACAGATAATAGTAATAAATTATAATCACATATTATATTCTGACCGACTTGGCAGCTTAACGGTCCCCCGTCCGATAAATCATTGACCGATTTTTTGCAGGAGATAAATAGAACACACTGATAACAATATTGCAACGCACACGTCCTACAAAAAGTCGGTCAGAATTTATTATATGATTATAATTTATTACGATTATCTGTCCTACAAAAAGTCTGACATGGGCGGGCAGCGATATGAACAATTATCTGCAAGTTGAAGGCATTTGTGTCTTCTATGCATTAAGACCCTTCTTAGTGAATAATTCTCATCTGCTTAGCCTTTTCCCAACTATATTGGGGTTGGCTTCCAGTCAAGCCAGATTTAGCTGAATACCAGTATTTTACGAGGAGCGGCTGCCTACCAGACCTCCACAACCCATTAACTGGGGTAACACGGTACTTCATGGCAAGACTGGAGTCAGATTTACTGACTTCTGACTATCCGTAACGACTGCCAAAGATCTACAAATGACAGCCGGGACTTACTGCTTAACGTGCTTTCCGAGGCAAGGAGGAAACTCGTTATGTTAAGATGGTCACCCATCCACAGACAAACCTTGGTAAGCGTTGCTTAACCTTGAAGATCGACCTGTGCGGCTGTTATTATCTAGCCACGAGCTCCTCTTCTTAGTGAATAATTAAAGACTGTAAAAAGTACTTGTGAACCGCCATCTTGGTAAGTGAGTTGTATGTCATATGTCAGTTACTGTGGTGAATATTTAATAGACTTGTTGCCTTCGGTGGCTTTTCTTTGTTATATATTTTCTTTAGGGAGTTTGTTAATGAGCTTATGGCGTGTTTTAAGTAGGACGTTAACAGACTTGAATTTGTAACTACGTTTAGTGAGACGTGTTATTAGTCGGTATTATAAATAAAGTGCGTGTTGGAAAATAAATGGTGTTGATGTTTTGTAAATTTTTCAGTGCAGAGTAAATAGTACAGAAAACGACATCTACTCACTGAAACACCTGCGACAATGGTGTAAATAGTTGATGGATTTGTCCCTAAAATATTTGCTTCAGGGGTAGAAATTTCCCACAGGAGATGCTCCGCGTCGTCGGGAGTTGCAATGGGTAGCTTGCTGTTTTTATAGAGGCCAACGCATGCCTCCAAGAATTATCAGCAACATTAATAAGGCCTACTAGGGCCGATTTCTGCGAGGGTTGCGGTATAGTTCGAAAGAGTTACCGGCTATGAAACGCAAAATGCAACTCATTTGGAATACAGAAGGATTTATGTCAGTAAAAGTCTGACTCGATCCACCCAGAGAGAGAGAAGTCATATGATGACTTCTCACCACAGAAAAAAGACAAGAAATTTCTAGCTTTGTTTCAAAATCAAATTCCTGAGGATGGGTTTATCAACTTTTCGCAACCATTTGACGGTCAAATAGTCGGGTAGGTGGACTACGAAATTAAACGTAGCTGAGTGCTAAGCCAATAATGATCGATTGGGCTGGCCGCGTGTGCCCAACGGGTCTATAAAACTTAACTGAAAACATGGAACTCGCAAAAAAAAGATTAAGCGATTGTGTCCGGGTCCTGTGCCAATAGAAAAACATTTTTTTTTGTATCAGCCGTGCAAGTTTGTTCCTGTGTACGACTGCTACGGTTTTTGATTTTGCTTTTCTTTGTGCAAATAGATTTTTAAATTGAATTTATTAATGAATATACAAAGATTTTGATACGTTTTGTTTGTTCGCTTATTAAGGCTGGCGCGAAGTGTCGATTTTCCATACAAACGTAATGCCAAAATCATTTGCAGTTTAAGCATATTTACACCATAATATGATGTTATTCGGATTCAGACAATAATTATCTAGGTTCCTACGTCGTCTTTCTGTTGAAAAACTTACCCCAAACGAAATTACAGCGAATTTAATTTTGCACATTTTTACACCGAAAATGTCATGTTTTTATTTGTTTTTTTCTATATTATAAACAACAATACTTCAAGATATCTCTCCGTAGGAACACAGATATTATTATCAAGTTATAAAGAAACGAAAAGAAATTGGAAAATCATTAATTTTTCATTCATCTTTTTTGGTATTACGGAACACATCCAAATTTCTCCCAAATTTTCAATAGTTTTTATTGCTATCGCAGCAGGCAAATGTCAGTGTGTGGGTGATGAACTGATGACATTACTCCAGTCAGTGTGTCCAAGAATTGTTTATACTATCTGGATTGATTACGTCAACCTCAAAAACGTACTCACAAAAGGGTATTTTATCTCTTTCTACCATGGTGTCCATAGACGAGTAAGAAAGGGACACGCTACCTCTTTCTATGCTCCGTCTTGCTGGGTACATTTTTTTCCATTTTTGCTTGTCAATCAAAAATATGAACTTAATGGCAATGAAAATGAAGTACACTTCAGATTGTGTGATATTACTTCGAAATCATTCCAGGGTACACAAGGTCCTTGCGTGTGTGTCGCTCCTACAGGGTTACCTACTTATCATAGGTTCGAAAAATATTTGATCGAATTTCATTTCCTATAAAACTTTTCAACAATTATCGTTTCGTTTTAAGGGTTCCGTACCTCAACAGGCAAAAACGAAACCTTTGTTTGTCAAGACCCTCTATCTCGGGAACGCGTGGAGTTGTCGAGTTCGAGAATAGGCCCGCGATCCCTTGAAGCTGTGCACAAATCAAACATATAAGTTATCGAAAAAAAAAGTTACAACCATTTATATCGCAAAAAACGTACGTTTTGATACTCTCTAAGTAATCAAAATTTATAGGGTACTTCCCGATGACCTAGAATCATGAAATTTGGCATAAAAAAGGTATTATATCAAATATAGGGAAAAGTCTGAAAAATTAAAATAATATAATTATGTAGTTACGCCTCTAGAAAATCGGTTCCCCTCCTACAGGCATTCACACTAGCGTAGGGGTCATATCGCACAAGCGGTTTGCGAGCGTTTGTTTCTTATATTATTTAGATTTTAATCACCATAGATTCATTAAGTCGTGATTTATTTTTGTTAGTTACATGTCATGTTGATAGGTTTTTTTTTTCTTATATTTATATTCTCTCTTATGGTGTGAATGTGGGAACACTGTAGACTACGATTTGATTACTACTATTTCGACAGTTTTTTGGTAAATATTATTTTTATTGTACTTTTGGTTATCAATCTTAACGTTTGAATCCCCAACCGGTCCTATGAGACCGCGCTGTTATTGTTTTACTATTGTGTCTCGTTTCGCGGGTATCTGAGTAATTAATCTGTCTGTTAATATTGTAATCTATACTTATAATAAATTTGTAGTAGTATAAATTCTGTACATTGAAAATATCAAAAAAAATAATGGCAGGGGGTGTTACGAGACCGACACCGAACTCAATTTTTTTTAATTAGGTAGGTTTTCTTTTATAGGGCGCAGACCGTATAGATTTTAATTTCAAGTGTAGGTAGTATATTTGATAGTGTGTAACGTAGGGTATTTTAGTATTCTTAGGTAAGATTAGTCATTCGTATAATTATGTAGATATAATTTTTTAGGCATTTTGCTTATTTATTGATATACATAGAAGTGAAGGTATTACACTAAAAACTTATTGATAAGTTTTGTCATCCACGCGAACGAAGTCGCGGACACAGCTAGTATGGAAATATTGTAAACCCAATATTTTTTTGAAAAGAGTAACCATGAAGTTTCTTGCCGGTTCTTCTCGATAGGAAACGACGAATTGGAACTACGCACTAGATTTGAAGTTTCATAAGTGTCCATGTCCATGAAAATATTATTGATTTCAATTCGATAGATTGATCACTACAGAACACTTTTTTGCATTAAATTTATTTTTAGGATAACATTAAAAGTGACGACCCTATTTCTTCAACGGAGCATAGGTAATCTGGGGGCACGGTAGTGTCCCACCCACCAAGTCACGCAAAAAAGTGGCATCCTTTTCTCGAAACATTTCGAGCCATTTTCAACCTCTTATAAATTCGTTGTGGACGAAACTACATATATCAAGCAGGCTTCATAAAAAGACGATATATTTCAAATTTCATTAAATTTTCTTATCAAAGTTACTAAATTTTGTCACTCACTGACTGAACGAACATAAAAAGTCCAAGGTACTTATAGCAGACATAGAGACAGAAGTTTCAAATTTTGATTATAATTAGTGTTTACTGTACAAACCAAGGGAAAATTAAATACTTTGCAATGTTGGCCTAGTTTTCTAGATACACCAACTGCACATGGGTAAGAACTTAGTAATCCCATATAAATGTATAGGATTACAAAGTTACATTTTTAAGATTTGACTTGGTAATCGCACTAAACGATTTACTTAATTACTTTTGAGATACATTGTGTTTTCATGCGATTACAAAGCTAAATTCATTTATTTAAAACATACAAGATATTTTGACTTGGTATAACATGGATCTCACATATTTTTACGGTAGAAGAGTAGTGTTGCGAGACTTGAGTTTTTTTACAAACTGTGTTTTTGATGGATTATTTTGTCAAGTTCAAAACTGTTCTATATTATGCTGTGAAGATTGTCCGACTCACACGTACACACACATATGCAATTTCGCATTTGTTTTTGCCAAACAAAGATAGCAATATACCGCGAACGTTTTTTATTTTCATCTCAACTCGAAGTAGCGAGCGATCTCCGCAGGATCTTTAACGTTTGCTTTTCATTCATCTAAAATTTTTTTTTTCTTTTTTTCGGTTTTTTGTTTACTTTTATTCAAGGGTTTTTTAAAATACAGAGTGGACGAAATACGCCTCTTTAAAGAAGGAAAGAAATTGATTCCGATAATTCTTTTGTGTCTGTTCAAGGTACGGTTACTGCGGAAAAGAGCATGCGAAAAAAAAACATTAACCTATCAATACCCGCGAAACGAGACACAATAGTAAGACAATAACAGCGCGGTCCTATGAGACCGGTCGGGGATTCATGAATTAATAACTTCGTTTATAGCGATTTTAAGAGATACCTAGCTCTAAGAGACCTATTATGTGCAACAGCTCTTACAACAACAAAAAAGTATCTTCCTCGGAGATTATAAAAAAAATCATTTTATGAAGGCTCTTGGGCACATAAAACCGACGCCGCTAAGGAGTACCTACTTGAGTTTTCAATGTCGCCTTTGAAAGTAACTTGAAATCCTCTTTAAAAGTATGAAAGAAACATAAAAAGAACGAGACGTGGGAAGGTGTGGACTATTTTAAAAACTTGCAATGCGTTACTTTGTTCATTAAGAAAAAAGGTTCTTTTTAATGAAACAATATGCGAAAATGTTATATTATTAATTTATAAGTGAAAAGAAGAAGATTCTATTTTATTTCTAAATGAATTATAATTATGAAATTTTGTCATAATTATAATTCGATATGATACGAAAGAATCTTAAAAATATGTCAACAAATCAAAAAGTTATGAAACTTTGAACTTGTAAGATTTTTTTTGCGAGTCTCGTCTGTGTGTGACATCACACGACCCTTTACTGTTGCGTTGAAAAAAAAATACTAACAATAAATCAAAAACAAGTCAGTTGTAAGTGCAGATACTAACTAGTAACAACGCGAGAGCTCACGTACGACTCAGAAACTCTCGTGCATTTGAATGATTTGTGGTGCGACGACCTTATTTAGGTCAAATGACGAATACTCTCTAGTGACAGACTGCAATCGTTGTGAGGATACTTAAATAATACATTACATTACTAGTCATTTTTTAATAGTGTTGGTCTATATTTGAATTCCATTTTATTCAGTATGCTATCAACAACCTCATGAAACTTTTTCATAATGTGATCTCTAATTTATATTTTTATTTTATTTATACTTACTAATATTATAAATGTGAAAGAATCTTTGTGTCGGTTACGCTTTCACGGTTAAACTACTAAACCGATTTTGATGAAATTTTTTACAGAGCTTGCTAGAACCCCAAGGATGGACATATGCTACTTTTTAACTGTCTTCGACTTTGCGTCAGTCTGTAACCAACATTCATGTGCGGACGAAGTCGCGAGCAAAAGCTAGTATATAAACCAGTGCTTGACTGTCATCCGGTAAGTAGTAATGCTGATAAAGAAACTCTAGCCTTAAAGACACACACACCTAAATTATTATCGTTTGGGAAGACTGTGGGTGCCCATTATAAATCGCAAATTATTCAAGTAATAAACTAAACAAAAGCTTTTCTACAAGATTCATAATAATAATGCATTTGGATTTATTACATTGGTAACTATTATCAACTTAGTAAATATACAAAGAGGTAGTAATAAACCCAGGTACCAGGTGTAGATAACCTTTAGGTATGATAAATTACAGCAAAAATGTGTTCTATCCAACACCGCACCCGTCAAACTGTGTAAAGTTCTCATATATCAAAACCTAAATACGAAATTTATACGCATGTATACAAGGTAGGCAATTATTCAGAATTGTTTATCATCATCATCTTCTTGCCCATGTCCCGTGTTATTTGGAGTTGGCTCATCACATTTTACTTCCAGTTACTTCTCTTCACACTCAGTTACGTCTTATCAGTTACTACGCTATCACTTTTACTTCCTTTTATTTTATATCAATTCTTACATAATCCATTATTACTATTTTATTTTTCAAGTGGGGAATCATAAGAATGACTTGGAGTAGTTATTCTAATGATTCCCCACTCCTGGGCGGAGCGGGAGGGCGTGTCAGAATTTCACTGACTAAACCCCATCCCGTTCAGAATTGTTTATTAGACAGAAAAAAAACTTAATACGATTTTTTCCTGTTACTCGCTAAGCTATCACTTACTTCCCTTTCTTTCATATCACTTCTCACACAATCCATTATTACTAGTTAGAATTGTTCATAATTCAGAAAAAAAAACTTAATACGTGTTTTTCTGTCACTCGCCACGCTATTACTTACTCCCATTTCTTACATATCACTTCTCACACAATCCAATATTACTATTCAGAATTGTTCATAAGTCAGAAAAAAATAATACGATTTTTTTCTTTAAGAAATTATGTTAGTACTTTTAGCAAGGAAATTGCATTTTCTTAATGGTAAGGACCGTGAAAGTGTTAAAAAAGTTCACTTGATAAATTAAAGTTGAAATTAAGAGTCTCGGAGATTTTTTGTGCGAGACTTACTTCGTCGTTTACAGTAGAAAACTATTAACTTTGATTTATTTTATATCTAAGACTAGCTTCTGCCAGCGGCTTCACTTGCGTGAATGATGAAAATATATGGTCTGTCACTTAGTGATAAAGTAGTAGTAAAGGATTTTAAAAATCGGTTCTGTAAGTTTTTATAAGTTTTGTTAAAACTTCATGCAACACAAAGATACAAAGGAGAACTTAATGCTTATTTTTTTTAATATAACCACTTTGTACTTCGATCCCACCTGTTGGTAAGCTGTAATGCAATCATTGATGGTGAGGCGCACTAGTATATTCACTCTAGTCTTGAAGACACCCAAATTATAATCAGACGACAAGACAGGCAAATTGTTCCAGTCCTTCGATGTACGCGGTACAAACGACGAGGTGAAACGTTTAGTCCGGTTCTTTGAGTTTATATATTACAAATCTCTTTATAGTAATATTATAGTCATGGTATAGACATCGATAATAATGAACTTCCACGGCAATATGTGAACGAATTTATAAACACCAAATAATATTGGTATCGAAACCAAACTGTTACCAGTTATTTTCGCATTTCATCCCTATTGATCAATTACAGTCATTAGCTTGATTAACGATGTAAAGCAATGTTTGAATTTATTTAACAAACACACAACAACAATCGTGGTTATAATTATTCAACACTAGCTGCTGCCAGCGGCTTTGCTCGCGTGAAAGTAATTTTCTCCATACAAACTGGACTCTTTGTGTGGCACTTTAGGCAAGGATCAATATTTTTTTAAAGTATAATATTTCTATGTTACTTAGTGAAGATGTAGCTTTATAAATGTGAAAGAATTTTTAAAATAGGCCAAGTAGTTTTTGGAGTTAAATCCTAACGTTAGAAAGCTAATATTTTCGCCTTATTAGTTTAGATTATACCAACAAACAGAGAAACACAAAAAGAACAGTAAGCAATAAAGCATATAATAAATAGCATAAAAAGCTAAATAGTAATATTTATTTAAAAAATCAGAGAGCAAAGTTTACGTTATAAAGCAATTAAGCTGACTGGCCACGAAATTATTGCGTTAACAAACATTTTTACTTGATTTAGGAAAAATAATTCCTTTCATTAAACACAAGCGGGTATTCTGCTTTTAATTTAAAAAGAGAACAAAAGATACTTTCCTTAAGGTGGGTACTGACCGGTGTTACGGGGTGTAATGTAACGTGTTACACAGCGAGCATTCGTGCAGTCAGTACGTCGTGTTACGGGGAAACCAGCGAGCAACGAGCCGCTCGATGCTCGCTTTGAGTGCTCCACCCGGCTGTCGGTTTTTTGGGGAATCCTTTGACTGTTACGCGGTTCAGTAAAGAGTTTTGACGAGCATGTTACACCGATTTTAGAATATAGCGTAACATGCTCGATGCGAATATACACCTCACACCTCATAACCTTGGTCAGTTCCTATCCACCTTTATTGTGCATTTTCCCTGACTGATCATTCCATTAATACGTAGTTCAAGTCTTGTTATGCTTTTCTCGTCAAAGGCTGCCGAAACTCTGATTAGATTCGCTTGATTAGGTATCCTTTTGTGAGAATCCAATCACGCCGGTTGTGCTTTGTGATAGATGTTTTGCCAAGATCTTTCGGGAACAAACTAGTTATTTGATAGCCTTGTTATTACGGAATATCTACTGTACCAACTATTTTATTTGGCGAAGAGAATCGAATAAAAACAGAATAACTCCTTGCCGATTCGTCGGAGTTAATTTGTTTTACCAAAATTGAATTTTGTATTTGGGACAGGAAACGAACAATAGATCAATAAATATATGACGGTTTTTTAATCCAATAATCCTCTGCGGGTATTTTTAATAAATTTTCCCTATCAAAATTGCAAATCGCTTATAATCCAAGGAGATTCGGATCAGGGAAGTTTTGAGGAACTCTCTTAATCCAAGGTACCTACTGAGCAAATTACTAAGCGAGAAAAACTTTAAACGATAGATAAAACGTTCCGAACCCAGAGGTTATCTGAAAAAAAGAGGTTACACTTTTTATAGTAATAAGCTCTTTGAAGCGATCCCGTTCACTGGCGACCGTTTTCAAAGGAAACTCCAGTCAAATAGTGAAGAAAAAATGACTTCCGCTCCGTAAAAAGTTTCTGTCTATTATTTTAAATGTAATTGCGTTCAAGAAGTTGGTAATTTTGCGTAGTAAAAGAATTAATACAGGTCACGTAGGGACCTACTTTATTTTAGTTTGTAAAATTATTAGAACGCAGCCCTGGAACGCAAAGGGCAAAATATAACAGGTTTCAGTCATTAAAAGTCTGACATACCCTTTCACTCCACCCAGAACAAGAGACGTTATTTGAAGACGTCCCAACTCAAAAAAGAAGTGTTCTTTATCTACGTTTCAGTCCATTTAGGAAGCAATAAAGCCAAGCAATTTGTCTCTTGCTCTCAAGAGAACATTTAAAACCTTAACCTTATTTAACTCAAGAGAACCGTTTCTCTTCAATCCTCTAATTTTAAAAATCCATATGTCAATCCAGTCTCTAAAAGCTTTGGTGTAGCATCGTCCATCAAAATCGTGTGAAAATAGTGAAATCAATTTTTCTATTGAATCTGCTGGGTTCAAAATATTCACAGCTAACGGAGTTACGTCATGAATCATGATCCCAGCACCCAACGAAATGGTATGAATAACTGAATAACATGAAAAAATAAATGCTTGTTAGTTTTTATACACCGAACTTTGTGACAAACAAAACACGATCAATGACAATTGATTTTGTTATGGCATCGTCTCTTTGAATAGTAAAGACGACAGAAGATACGATGTTGTAACAATTGTAACAGTTTTCGCAAGACTAGCTGACTCGGCAAGCGTTGTTCTTCCATATAAATTAGAAAAGGAAAAAATGAGGAGTGAAGGTAGGGAAGGTACAAAATAGCCCACGACCTATGGTCGGACTCACCAAACATACACTATCGTCTGTTTTTTATACCCTGAGACTAAATTGACACAAGTAATGTCAAATTTACCATAGGAATAACGTTAGTTCTTTTGTGTTGTAACGTCATTTTAGTCTCAGGGTTTAAAAAACAGACGATAAGGGTTTCATAAAAATCGGTCATGCCGTTTTGCTAGAGTTTGATAGATACAAACATTGTGACAAGAAATTTTTATGTATAGACTAGTTTAAGCCAGCGGCTTCGTCCATATGAAAGTAGGTTTCTTTATACTAAGTTTAGACCTCCGTTTCAACCCCTTAGGAAAATACTCTCTCAGTGCTCGCCTACGTCATAAAAGTCAACCTTGTGTAAAATTTCACCCTCCTAGCCCCATTAGTTTCGGCTGTGGGCTGATATTTTAGTCAGTAAGTTTCATGTTTTGTACATTTCAATGATCACATATTTTGTTATCAGGTAGGCAAAGTCCTTAATAGACTGATTCAAGATCCTAATTATCTTACGATATCCTCGTCTCATAATTTACGTGTGGTAGTAATAATCTTGTCCACCTACTGAAAAATACCCTTTCTTCAAGAACACAGTCCAGATTTACAACAGCAACAATTTCTTTAAACAATATTGCGCTGCGACTAAAAGCGTTCATAAACTTCTTGCTGCGGACACAGTAATGGATAACGTTGTGGGAGTGATGTAGTGGCTGCAGCGAGGATGGGGAGACTCGGCGCGAAAGAGACGCGTCCACTGTCATCGCGGTGACACATGACCTTTTGTTGCATAAAGACAGTCATTAATTATTGTCTTATTGTCCTTCCTGACTACAAATGAGGCCATCCTGTCGGCTCCCAAGGGTGTCGCAAGCAGCTAAGGGTTTCCTCCAAGGAAATTCCTGGCATTAATAATACGCTACGATACACAGCCTTGCGGGATCTGTAAGAGGATTTGTATTTTTGTTGTCGATTTCTAGAGCGTTTTAGTGAATCCCCACAACCGTAATCCGATATAATTGCTTTTGTTTTACTGTTGAAACTGCTGTATCATTTTAACAAACGGACAGTCACAATAAACTTCGAATTCCACTTCGATTACTTTAAATTATACTTGGTACACAACAGGGATTTTCAGAGTGTAAACAATGAAAATTAATTAATTAACATTCGGTAAATTGCGGCATTTCTTCCCAATTAACAGTGTACACAAAATTGTTAAGGAAGATTGTTTTACAAACGCTTCGACTATTTACATCGCAGTAGGTAACTGCTCTTACCAGCCAAAAATATAACAACTTTAAAATGTTTAACGTACCGCGTAATAAAATTCAGTTTCTGGTTCAGAAAACTGCCCGATGTGAGACTATTAAAGATAAGTATGGACAGTTTTAAAAGAGTTTTCTCTTAAAAATCTATTCTGTGCATCGGGGTGAAATATTATTCTCTTTTAATGCTTGAACTATGCGACAGGACTAGTCACATAAAATACAATGAAGTTAAATTACGAGGGTTTTTATAATATTCAAATCAGCTACTGTAATAATGAATTGTTCGTACAAAGGCGTTGCGACACCAATAAATATTCGGGTCCTTAGCAAGCCTAAGATCGATTGATGGATGAGCGTGGGAGAGTGATGCTGGCAAAACGTCGAAGACAAAATACCCTCACGAATTTATAGGCATTAACAGGAGGTAAGTTTCTGATACAAAGTATCTTAGGTATTTTTATTCAGGTGTTGAAGTTAAAAAGCTATCTAAAAAAATGGCGATACCTTTTTTTAAGGTGGAAAATCAAGTAACTTTTTTAGCTTAGACGGAGCAAAAGGGGGCATCAGACTTTTACTGACTAAAACCTAAGCCCAACTAGAACTATGCTAGTCTTACATGAACATAAAAATAATGGCATTCCACACCTGTGGTTACTACAAGATAAGACAATGTAAAACGTTGACACAGCTTCTTAACGTCTACAAAAGATATACAATGTTTGCCGATAATACTTGGAAATGTACACCAAAGGGAAGTAAAGACAAATATCGATGGCGCACTTTACAAACAGTTCAGGTTCCTGTAACGACTTTCATTCGTGTGAAGACTACCGAATCGTGAGAGCCGATGGACCTCGAAAATCTTTGGTGAAAAAATACCTTATTTGATATATTGGAAGATTTTGGTCCCCAACGGGTATGAGGTCGGATTTATGCTGTCCCCAAGCTTTTGCGGCTTATTTATAAGCGGTATCACATTACATTGATGGATGAGTGCTTTTAATGGACAGCGTTAGTGCAGATACTAAAAGTCGGTATATACAAGTAAATAAACAGACGTCATCGATGTTTGTGTTCAGTTTTTTATCGATGGATGACCACGAGATTTAGTGCTGTAAACAGAAATATGTTTTCATTTAGGTTGACGCTTGGATAGTAAAACATCTTTTAGCGTATAATATTCACCGACTGTTTTTGTTTAACTCCTTTACATTATTTTTCTGAGTGAATAAATAAAGAACAAACAATTATAATTAATACAATAAAGTATTGAGTATTATTATTTATTTTTATGTGCCTGTTATGGCCCAATAATTAATTTGTAATAAATTGTATTCGTGGTAAAACAGATTTCAGGAGATTACCAGTTTCAGGTATATTTGAAAATTACAGCCATCGTTTTCAAATAAATATTGAAATGAGGAAGAGCGGGGGCGAGGTGGATCTCGATATTATTTTTATACGCGTAACCTAATACTAGTGTCGTCACATTTTAGTTACTGCATCCTTTTTCTGTTACTTGATGATTTCAACTTTATAAGTTAAATTTTAACAGCAACGCAATATTTAAAAAAAAACATGACTTAAATATCCAATTGTTTCAATGCAACACTCGTAGGTACAATTCCCGAAAATTTACATCGATGAGAAAGCATTAAAGTACAGTTCAAAAAGCCCGGATATCATTGAGTGACATTTTGAATATCCCATTGTACACGTCCAGCATCCAGGCTTCGATATCGAGTGTCTGAGTTTCTCTCTGATACAATTCAACGCTGTCACTCCGTCGTTCAATCTTTTATGCAACGATCTTTATACGATGAAAATCTGAATGGGAGTGTACTGAACTTTATTTAGTGATTCAATGTTTTTAACGTGTATTGTGCTTCAGAATCGGAAATAGATTCCTTTTATTTCCAGTGGGAAATCATCAAATGACTCTTCAAGCTCTAGATGAAGTGAAAAGGAATATCAGAACGAGATTTTTATTGACTAAAACATACACGTGTTCTTTAAGTTGCCCTTTGCGTTCCCGAGCTACGGTGTTTCGGATAATCCCACAGCCTTCGCTTTAAAGCCCTTGTGTGTAAAAAGGTTGACAATGAGGGTCAGCTTACAACGAGACGCGACGCTGCGTGCACATCCAGTGACGCCGCGCGGCGTCACGAGGCGCAGCGCTGCATGAAGCAACATATTCTAAATTCTCACAATGAAATGAGTATCTTTTCGTGTAGTAAATAAAGTTCTATTTTGAGTCACTCTACTGAAATGTGCATGCAGCGTCGCGTCTTGGTGCGAGCCTGACTGGTAAAATGTCGACGGCGCAGGACTCGACCACCGATTCGTTGTGCCATAAGAAAATAATCGCTATCTTTTAAATAGACCAAAACAACTTAAATAAACTGAAATCTTCATCTGAAATAGCCCTTTAATGTGACACATTGTTGAAGAAGGGTTTCTGACGAGGGTGTCCTCTACAAACTGGCCAAATAACAAAAAGAGGGACAGTTCCTCTCACAGTTCACTCACAGCTTTTAAATTTGCGCAAGTAGAATAATGTTATTATTACGCTTTTTACATTTAAGACGCATTTCTTTTGTTTCAGCATATTTCGAGACCACTTCAAAAGCATTTTTATGAGACCCTATTATGTTTTGAAAGCGTAAATTAAATTTTATTTATCTTTTTCCGGAAAGTGAGGACCACTGAAAGACAATGGCGTTGCAAAGGATTTTTTATTTACCATTTTATTTTATAAACTAAGTTATAAGGATTCAAGTATAATGCTAGGTCTTGAAACGGTTGCCTTTGAGCTGTGATAACTTTGAGTGAATTTAGAAATTATTTGAAAACTAAATTAATTTTAAATAAATTCACATTTAAGGCATGGTTTCTTTTTCAAAATTATAGTTATTCATTTGTTTCTTCACAAGGTGGACTGATGACCTGGTGAGAGTCACAGCAATGCGATGGATGCGAGACGTACAAGACCGTTCATTGTGGCGACACTTGGATGGTTATGCCCAGCAGTGGACATCCTTCAGCTGAAAAGATGATGATTTGTTCCTTTGGTATGTTGTATTTTGTGTAATATCGCTAAATTTATTACTCCTTTCTGGTATAAAATATAATGAAACTAGTGTTATTTTGATACATGATTTCTACTGGGGAAAGAACGCATACCAAAGCACGCAATATTAATGGCATTTACGAATTTAGAGCTGCGAAAGAATGAGTTATTTAAATATATTTTCGTTTTAATCGTTTTCATTTCTGCTTAGCTCATTGCTGCCAGCTTTTTTTCACAAACTGACCTGATATTATACCTGTGGTTACGGGATAACATTATCAATACGAAATCTATGAATCCAAATACAATAAACCACACACTTCCTTCTAATAACATTCAAGTAGCTTACCTATTCCAGGCGTAGCCATAATAATATTCATTCACAACGTAGGTAAAATGTTCAGTGTACGTGTTTCCCCTACCGATACCTACACAACTTACATTAGTTACATCTTCAATTTATAGGATTAAACAATTAGTGCTTAGTCTCATCCCACACAGGATGCGTGGGAGAATTCGTGTGTTGTTCCGTAAGCCAATTGGAAGATGTACCACAGAAAGTTTAACTCAGCTTCTGTAGGAAAGCAATAAAGATGAGCTACCAATTGTTTTAATGACGAGGGGTTATCGCCATAATAACTAGGTACAATTAACGAGCAGAGAATTATGTGCCCTCAACCCTTGCTATAAGTTTGTTAGTTACTATAATGGGAGTATAACAAAGTGTCGGTTTGTTTTGGCATACCGCGGGACATGCTGTTTAAGCCACAGATACAGAAGGGGACAAAATGCCGCGCAACGATCGATCTACGTGACGCTGCAATGTTGCCCCGTGTCTTGCAACTTGTTTCTCAATATTTTTCAACGCATTCACGTGATGCGGGAGATTTTGTTTTGTCTATTTGGCAGCGTTGTGCGTCATATTGGGGGCGTTTTGTCCCCTTACGTTTCTGAGGCTTAAGTTATGCCATTGCCTAGCAGGCAGGCTTTTCTCTTACGGTTTCGCTTCAGTGACTCATCTTACAGTAACCACGCATGTTTTCATGACTAGAGCTTGTAATTCAGCGACAGTCCCTTTTTAATAGTAGAAGAATTTTTACGATCGCATAAATTTTCTGAGGTGTCTACCTCTGAAAGAATTTTTGTAAAAGTCTTTTTGCAAACATAGATGGGATACCTGTTCATAAAAGTCTGAACAAAAAAGCAACTCTTTATAATATTAGTTTCAATTAAGTCGATTTCAGAGTTTATTAAATTAAATAATAAAACTGACAAACTCGGTAATCTACCCTTTTACGAGAAAGGTGGGCTTAATACTTCTGGTACAAGTAAATATACCTACCTAAAGGCAAATTGTGTCCCACGTAACAAGGTCATCTCGCATTTTGCCCGACACGAAAACGCTCTTTGCCAGATGAAATAATTTGTATAATCGAATATTTTTCGTTTTATTTGTTTTTCTGAGTTGTGTAATTATAATTTGATTTGCTCGTGTAGGTTTTGTTTGATAATTTCGTTGTTCTTAATTGAAGTTCATTATGTTAGTGTATTTGTTAGGATGGGTAAAAATGGGTTGGGGTTTTTTGTTTTATACTGGTATTTTAGGAGTAACGAGTCCGTTAAATATTGAAAAATAAATTTTATCAACAACGTACAAAATTTTCTAACTTAATTACTGGTCTTGTAAATGGACATCGATTTTAGTAAATTTGAAACCAAAACATGATATTCTTATTAAAACAAAGGCTCGAATATTTTGCGGCGCATTCATTCTCAACTGTCAAATAATCTCGTAACTGTAGACAGTATCAACTTCCCCCACAGTTAGTGTCAAAGGGAGAATCATTGAAATGAATCTGGCTCGACAAACATAGCATATTTTACATCACGTCGTTAAAAGTTACCGCGTCCCGTCCTCACCACTTAAGCACGCCCCGCTATAACTCTAGTTTCGAATTTTAACACATATTATCCTCCAACTTTGTCATAACATGGAATGGGCAGAGCTGGCCCACTGTGTGTACACAAGGGATGGCTTCAAGTGTTGGTTGCAAGGAGATAACTATCTGCATAACGTCGGTAAGTATTATTAAACTGTGTGTGTTTTTGCTAGATTATATTTTTAGCTTGGGTCACCTCATCCACGCGCGCCTCGAAGAGATGTCAGCAAACCGTTGGGGCTCGACAGGGTCGAAGCCTACTGGGGCCTGGGTTGATAGGAGTGGGTTTTAGTCAGTAGAAGTCTGACACGCCCTCCCGCACCGCCCAGAGCGAGAGAAGTCACTGTGATGATTTCCTACCTTAAAAAAAGCTTGATTCACCTCCTACATTTTTTTAAGGTCAGCTCCAGCTCCTGATCTCAGTCTCACCATGTTTTGCAGGCTGTCTGGTATAGGAAGAAAACACAGCGAGTCCTACATTATAGCTGAGATAATTTATTATCATAAGGAAACAAACTTTTTTGTCAGTGCACCGACTTTCTATCTCTTATCTTACTGTAACTTTTTCTGAGATAGGACTTTTTATCCCGGAAGTGTTCTCTAAGAATATCTACATTTTTAAACTACTCCTAAATGTCTTAGTTCCGGTTCTAGGAAGCAAGGACACACTAACCATTTTAAGCTTTTTATAGGGAAATTTCACGAAAGAGACGGGAATCTTCATTTCCTATTTTAAAAATGAAAAATGACATTGAATTACTACATAACTGTTTTATCGTGTACCGTTTTTTCACTGTCAAAAGACTGAACTGTAATTTTTCAAATCTTAAGTCGATGTTTTGATGGGTTCAACATTGAAGAAAAGGTCCTAATGCACCAAGGAAAGCTAGCTTTTAAAATGTTGCACACGCTGCACAATCTAGTTTTAGAACCAAGCCTTAAACGATCAGCTTCAGAATTTTTGTTACGTTTCAAAAATGTTATTGGCTTCACAAAATGATTGATTGTTCAGCAAAATAAACTAAAATGGTTGTTTGCTGGAATTTCCGCTTTATTTTCCACGCCATTTAATATTTCCTGTAAAACTTATAGTTGGTTTTACTAACTTTTGTATAGAACTAATACAGTGTAATGCAGAAACTTTCCGTTTGTATTAGCTGATCCAATAAATAGTGGAACTTTATAACATTGTACAAATAAGTGTAAATAAAAGTTTTAACCAAGCTCACTTGTTCTTTGATGAAGGTTCTACATTTGTTACAGTTATATTAATTTATAGCTTTTATTAAATAGGTTGTTAGCTTCCAAGTATCATAATGAAATCATTATAACTTAGAATTGGACTTGTTTCGGCATAAACAATGTAATTATGCTGACAAACGTCTAATGTTATAGCCAACATTATCTTAAATTATAATCCAAACTTAAGTACTTAATCTAGAACTTTTCTTATACAAGATGTTAAAAATTAGGGACTCTTTCAGAAAGTAAAGCAGAAGGGAGGTAAGTGTGTCGTTTACTTTGCCCGGAGGAAACATTTCCGTGCGGGTCATTAAGAAATGTTGGCACACTTCGAAACCATAAACAGCCTTTTAGAAGAAAACAAAAAGAGATATATTTTTCTTTAATCTTCACAGACATTTCAACACTGATAGATATCACAGTAAAAACATTTTTTAAATTATAATTCATGTAGATCTAACGCCAAAAAACATTCAAGTTTTTCATTTTCACAAAGGATTTAAAATAACTTTGAAAAAGTTAAATCATTAATTCTATCCGATAAGACTGTGAGACAACTGAAGAGTAATTTACTACACTAAAAAAACTTAATTAAAAGAAAGATCAACGTTCTCTTTTCACCACAGGGGGATTTATGGAGTGGTAGCTTTTACCAGTGGCTCCGCCCGCATAAAAGTAGTTTTATTTCCCAAGAGAATATTTATTTAATTTACTTATATCAATAAACAACGGTTCATAAAAATACAATGACATTAACAACAATCAGTAATTATTAAATAAAAAAAAAACATACACGACGCAAAAATGAAGCAACAATTGAAATTAAAATCACGAAATTAAAATGATATGCAACATTAGTCAGTACGTGAACCTTGCAACAGTGGTTCAAGCATAGTATAAATAGTGTCACTATTTATACTATGGTTCAAGTATTGACAGTTGAAACGCTCGAATGTAACTCTATGGTTCTGTAAGCTATTACTAAGCCTGAACAGTCCGTATATCCGTCCGTCTGTCAGTAAGCTGTAACTCATAAACCGTTAGAGGTAGAGAAATGTTTACCGAATGTGTTTTTTGCTACCAAAAGAACTTTAAAAATAAAGTTTAAAATTAATGGAGGTCGCATCATACAAGAGACGTATTTTTTGTTCAATTTTAATTTGTATTATTGAGGCCTTCATGTATAAGTCCGTCTCTCATTTAACCAGTTTTGAACCTACTGTCATTATACCCTTGTTTGACCACTATCTCAACTGGTATGATGTGGTTGACGATGGAGCACGCTTGTCTAGAAGTAAACTAAAAAACTTAACCTAAATATTTTTTGCAACGATACTTTTTTTTCTTTATGGGTAGTTACATTAAATGTTCCGCAGTCTTCAAATGATACGAAATAAAATCCTTAAAGGAAAAGGGGGCGAGATAACTTTCATCGAGTGTTGACTGGTAATTTATTGGCAGCAAAAAGGAAAACTACATCGTTTGCGTATCGACATTAATTAAAAAGTCTCAATTTAACTTTATTTACTTCCATCGATACCCTTTACAAGGACAGTCAACGAAATTATACTCGCCAACTTTCGTCGCCCAGAAAGGTGTATCATCACTTTCGTCAACTTCAACTTTCCAGTTTCGGATCCACTGCTCCACTTGGCAATGAGACACTGTTAGTGGAACTAAAGTTTCCGGAGTTTGTCTTTTTCGTGTCGCCTTTGCTTTGCCGGTGTGGCTGTGCTAAAGTACTAACGATGCACAATTACTAGTTTGCTGCTTTGGTGTTTTGCTGCAGATAAGTTATAATTTTAATAATATAGGATAAGCTTGCCTGCGAATTTTAGTTCTTGGAAAAATAACCTTAAATGTTGATTGGAAATAGTTTCTGCTATCATCAATTTGCCTGCTGCGGTTTTCCCGTGCGATTATAATTTGGGTGTCTTCAAGGCTAGAGTGAATAGACTCTTAATAAACTAGTGCGCCGTACCATCGACGATTGCATCACTGTTTACCATCAGGTAGGATCGCAGTCAAGCACTAGTTTATAATTATTAAAAAAAAGAACATCAATTGGAAAATAGCCAGGTTTTGTAACTTTTAGAATTCTTTTAGAAATTGTATTCCGTAGTTTAATCAACAGCTAGCTTTGATTCGAACTTTCGGTACCAACTAAATGTAGTAGAATACTAAGTGTAGAGCTACGTCGGGCACGTAGCACTCACGTAGTATCCGCGTAGCACTAGAGCACGTAGCGTCTCGCCTGTAGCCACCGCGTAGCGTTATTCGTAGCACGTGCGTAGCAAATGCGTAGCAACTGCCATAGGTACGCTGTTCAAATTGAAGTCAAATACGCACTTCATTAGGTACGTTTCTACAACAGGCAATTTCATCTAAAAAGGTAGCCCATGTTTTATACTCTTTATCTCAAACTCTCAGCTAACACAACTAGTCTCCAAGCGTTCCTAGATTATCTACTACACTTAAAGGACATTCACCGAACGGCAATAAAACCTGATACGAAGTTCAAGCCTACCAAAATCCGAAACTCCAAGCTTTTAATCAATGGGATTAAGCCTTAGTAAACTTGGTGGAATGCGAATCGGTTCGGATTGCTATAGCCATTTGTCAGTGGAGGCGAAATCAAAATCCACAGCCCCTATTTACAGACCACTCGATCGTTACCTAGTGAGTGCTCGGCTTCCGAAATAGCGACAACAATAAATCTAAAACCAGGGCCGGATCTGTACTGTAAATTAATTCGGGACAGCACTAACTTCTGGCCTTGCCGCGACGCTCCAACTTCACAAACGCGAGGCGACAAGAATTATATGATTTATGTAGCTTGCGAAGTGACTAGCATACAACATTAGTGCTTAAAATCTAAATGCATCGTGTTTAGGAAAGCGCTAATGTTACTTCGTGTTCGAGCTAATTTCAAGTTACTTAAGCGTGCTTTGATGAGATTTTCGCTACTTACTTTAAGTTGGAGGTGTTAAAGTTTACAGCGGTAAATATATTTAGGTAATTTATTACAGAAATACAGGTGTGCACATTGAATAATCTATTAACTGTTTGAGCAAGCCAAGAATATACTTTAGATTTTCATTAAAAAATATGATAATTAGAAATTTGGAGCCTAATCCTTTGTGATAGGTCTAGTTTTTGTGCTAGAAAGTTGTGTGTACACGAAATTTAATTAACGAGTTGACAAACTTCAGACAGTTTAATGAACTGGCTTAAATATTGAAAGAGGATTTTGTCACAAGTAAGGTAAGTCAATCAACCGTGAGTCATGTAAGACTAATTCGTCGCTTGTTTCATTACTCAAAAAAGTAACCGTGGCACATTTATATTTTCTTTGAGGTGAGAAATTAACAACACTTTGTCTCAATCCGTTATGGTCTACCAAAATTTAAAACCAAAATTACTTTAATATTCAAATTGTAATCAGTCGCCTTGTTCTACGTCAACCTACTTATTTTTAACTCTTAAATTTAATTTCATATTGTTACATTATAATTGAGAAGGGTGAAACGAGAGGGTATGTCAGAATTTTACTGACCAAAAACGTACTTATGTCCTTCAGTTGTCCTTTCCGTTCTAGGGCCGGTCATTCTTTCAAACGTACCCGTAGCCCAAACATTGACACATCCGAATATTCATATTTTTTTTTACATTGGTCACATATACTACTACATATTCAAAAGTACAGACGACGTATACTTGGAGTACTATATAAATAAACATAATATGTATATCCATACTTCTCTATCCTGGGATCTAGGGCTGGGTTTATCTATAAAAAGTGGGTCGTCAACATAAATAACACGGAACATGTCATCTTATGAAAAGACAGGATATCTTTCCGCTATCGAAATCTTTACTGGTTCGCGAAGAGCTCTGATATAATATGACGCTTATATTTATGGATGATCTCCTGACTACAATTTTTCTAAAAAAACATGTAAAAACTAGCTACCAATCTTGATACTGAGCAGCGTCACATTTTGCTGAACATCATTTTTTGTGAGTACGATCTAAATAAGTTGTATGTGTACTTAATTTCAGATAGAGATTCGGATATAGATGTAATAATAATATACTACAAGTTGACTACGCCTTTATAAAAAACTATCTGGAACTTATGTTATGGTTATTTTTTTATATCGGATATCCGATAGTTTCGGTTGAGACTACAGAGTTCTAGAACATTCCTGGTCTAAATTCTATTGGAAAAGTATAACATTCTTTTGAGTGTACTTAGTAATTTACGTGTTTAAAATAAAATAAAACGTGCCAACTATTCAAAATGTTTTAAAATCATTTGTACTTTTCCAACAAAAACCTACCAATTCATCAATTATCACAACGAACTCGCAAATTAATTTAAAAGAGACAAAGCGAGCTAACACATTAAAACGTACAATTATGTATACTTTAGTGTCGTCGAAAGATAATAAAACGGCAATGCGACTGCATTATTGAAATATTATTAACTTCGCAGCATCGAAAAGTGAATTACTTAATACTATTAATATAAAGTATGGTAATTTTGGGGAACAATGGCGCGAACTGAAATGGACTGGCTAGTTTCATCATCTATTCGGTAAATTGGCTTTAGTAATGAATTAGTGGTTGCCATAAATCGAATTTTGCCACTAATCGACGGACGCCAGGAACTGGCATCATCGTAATAACCATTCATAAATTGCCAGCTATTTAGCACCAAGAGCGAATCCAGTTTGCGGTTTGTTTTGTGTCCGTTAAAGCACTAATTAAAAGTTAGCTGCATAATAGACTGTTAAGCTTTTATTATTTAAAACGTTATGTTTTACATAGCTTACTGGTAATGAGTTAAAAACAAAATCGTGGTGTGTTAACCGTAATTCACAAACTAAACCTCAAAATATCATTTCATAACCATTAATGGAAATTCGTACAAATGTTGTGTACATTTATTTATGCATATTGTTTAATCTAATGAACATACCGCACTACCTCATTACTACATCACATCTGGACTGTTTATGTTATTTCTAACGTGGGGAGTTTGATGCATTATGTTGGTATTACAGCTAAATATGATTTGTTTCATGGCATTACATGTTTTAAGCGCTACTCACACATTAGTTTCGTGTCACGGTATCGACAATGTTGACGGTTGGTCAGAACACTCCGGAATAGTGTCGGTTTGGATGCGCCTGACACGAAATATTTATTTAGTAACTTCATGTACAGTGGTGGTACATAGGCGAACTTAATGCATCACATATTAAGAAGAAAATATTATAAAATAAAGGATCTTTTTGATTCTGAGCGAATTCTGATGTAGTCCTAACTAAGGTGTTATTGTTAAAAATCATAGTAGGAAAAAGACTAGGCCAACTGGTTCTTCTCTCTAGCCTAAAATTATTATATCTCGTTTGCTTTTATTTGTTATTATCAATTTTGATTTGGTTTTTACTGTTAATATTGTACTTTTGTATTTAATAAACCGGTTAAATAACATTTTTTTTTCATTAATGTTCCCTACTAAAAAATTGGCATGAGAAACGGGTGTCTTAACAACTGGGCTATCACGACCCTTTAGGTACACAGTTCTTAAACTAGAATGATTGTTTCTTAAAAGTCAAACAGAGACTACAATAGGTTGTATTTTCAGCTGGCTAACGTATAGCATCATAGGCAGCTACATAGTGAATTGGCAACCACCACTGATCGCTCTTTGGCAGAGTATCCTCATTCCTTAGGCCATGTATCTAATATCCGAAGGCTATCGCATTCGACGTTTCCAAACAATGTATAGCCTCGACTATGTTTATTAAGATAGCCAAAACAATGTTTCTTAGTAAAACCGTTTAGTAATAAGCAGCTAAGGTGTCTTAGGGAAAGCCTCATCATCATTATTTCAGCGGAAAGACGTCCACTGTTGAACATAGGCCTCCACAAAGCATCGCCACAGCGACCGGTCCTACGCGTCTTGCATCCATCGGATTCCCGCGACCCTCACCAGGTCATCGATTCACCTTGTTGGAGACCTTCCAACGTTGCGTCTTTCGGTACGTGATCGCCACTTTAGAACCTTTCGTTTCTATCGACCATCCGGAAACAGCACGAAGTGCGAATATTAATAGGTTAAACCAGAAATAAAATAGTTTAAAATAGTTTCGCACTTTCTGCTCAATCTGTACTTGCTCCCTGCGAGAAACTAATTATCATTCCAGCACGCGCTTCCAACATTATTATAAAACGATTGTCATGATTAAAATAATTATAAATGTAAATGAGTTACATCAAAAAGTGGCTTGTGCTTACTCTGCGAGAAACGATTACTTACTATTAAAACATCTATACATGTAAATAAAATTTAAGAGTCTGTTTGTAATATCGTATAACCGTGAGTGTACAAGGCTGTGGGATTATTTGAAAGGGTCATCGCGGCCCTAGGATGCAAAAGGCAACTAAAGGACCGCGGCTAGGTTGTATACTCCCTTCATATGGAAGGGAGTATACATGCGATATCGTCGGCCCCTTGCCGATTTGCAACAACTACCGATATTGTTTGACAGCTATTGACAGAACCACACGGTAGCCTGAGGTTTGGCCAATGCAGTCTATCACTGCGGAAGAGGTAGCTCCACCCAGAGCGATAGACAATGTTTGATGATTTCCGTGAGACTACGTACGACTCCATTCAATTTTAATTCATCTTACACCTTACAAATACGGCAGTCCGGCCCTGCATTATTCCTTGAACTAATCTGAGAGACGTCTGAGCCACGTTAAATATGTGTTTGTAAACAAAAACAATAGGCTCACAGATAGGAGATAAACAAAACGATTGTGTCTTGTGGTTAAAAGGATTATGGAGGTGCTACGAGTATTGTGAATGAAAACGGAGAGAGGAACGCAGCGAATTGACAGTGAATAAGTTCGTATACAAAAGAAGAAAGCACTTCGGAAAAGGGATACATTCATCTTAATCAAGACGATCACGGGTCTATTTAATGAAACCGAAGGTCGACAGGGACAGTAGAGCAGTGATACCCCAGTGTTGTACTGCTAGAACCCATGTGCGCACCTTACTTTAGGTGTCATTTATTTTATCACCACTGCTCTGTAAACGGTGAAAGGAAACATTGCGAGAAAATTGGCATATCCTAAAAACAAAAATACATGTGACATTCTCCAACCAGCACTGAGCCAGCGGATTATAGCCCCTTTTAGAGGGAATCCTGAGCCCCAGCAATGGAAACATTAGGTCGATTTATTCAACTAAACCTTTACAACTGAAAATATCAAGCTATAGGAAATATTAATAGGAAAGTTTATAAGTCTGTTTCCGATAAATGCTCAACACAAAGGGGCTACGAGTATCTCCCTTATTAGAACCACAAGTTCAACTAATAGTTAGCCATAGATTGTTGTTATTAAGCAACGCTAGTTTTCGAAGCAATAAGTGAAAGCAGTGTTATTTTTTTAGAATTATAATTAGCAGCATTGGTTTGCCAAAGAAAAGGGAGTTAGTGATAGCATGACTGGATAGAAAAAACATGTTGCGCCAACACCCCACGACAAGGGACAACGGCAGGAAAATTATGACTATAAGTAGTATTTACTGTCCCACTGTCCCGAAGTCGTATCACATCAAGCCGACACGGTACACATCATCATCTCAGTTGACGGATGCCCACAGCTGGACATAGGCAAGCTCTCCCAAGTGTCACCACAAGGAACGGGCCTGTGCGTCTCGCATCCATCGGGTTTTTGATATTTAAAAATAAACTAGGTACACACAAAACACAGGTCTGTGTGTGCCAGTTCAGTCAGACAAAATCATTCGCCTTTACAATGTCCATGTTTCCGGACCAATGCATTTGGCAAGATTATTTGAGACAATGATTTTGAAACGAGGATATTCTATTGAGCTTATTGAAGTCAATAAAATAAAAAACAGAAGGAAAATTATCGACTTTTTTAGAAAGATAGATAAAGCGTTTATTTGCCACAACACTAAATACAAACCAAAGGCTAATGAATGGTACACGTGTTAATATAACCAGTTAAAGTGACATCTGGTAATTTCTTGTATCCAATATCTGAATTAAGGATATCAATATTTGTCAAACTCAATTTTAATTCTTTACACACAAAATAAAAACATACAATATGATGTTAAAGATAGTTCATGTACAAAGGCGAGCTTAAGCTCAGCAATGAGTTTTCTTCCAGCAAACATTTGAGTTAAAGAGAGAATACATATTCGAGGGTAGGATCCAGAGCACAATATAAACTTACATACTAAGTAAGTGATGTAAGTTAGTAACATATAACATGAAAACTTGTAATTTTGTTTTACATAAAATAGGTACCCCACCATTATGAAATCGCTATTACTATCCTAACTCCAAATTCACTATTCGATACATTCATCGGCAATAGCAACCCTTTCCGTTGAAATTTTCATTTCTTTATAGACAACTCTCTAAAAATCGAAATCTAAATATTTCACAAATTTTCTATGGTTTTAATCATCTATTGTAGACAACAGTAGGATGTAGACTCGGATTGAAAATGAACAAGAACAAATTGAAAAAGGCAAAAGCCTTTTAGTGAATAGCAGGCCAACGTTAGACAAAAGTCAAAAGCCAGCCATTGGCTGAATAGACTTACCGATGAATTGACCACTGCTCCTATGTAAATAAAACCGGACAAAATAAAAAATCCTTTCTATATTCGAAAAGCTCTATGAGACGAAAATTAAATACACAAACACGCTATTGGATTGTCGATAGACAGTGCCCAGTCACATTGATATTTTTATGTGTGTGATGTTCATTTACTCTTTCTTACCTTCTAAATTACCGTGTCGATTTTGATCAATGTGATGTCATTTTATGCGTTATAGGCCGGGTAACATAGATCTATACGAAAAGTTAATCATAATATCTGATGTTGTTACTTCTAAAAACATTCGAGGTTTCTTTCCACATCCTACTGAAGTCATCATCTGCCTAGCCTTTTCCCAACTACATTTATTGGAGTCGGCATCCAGTCAAGCCGGATTTAGCTGAATACCAGTATTTTACGCGGAGCGGCTGCCTACCAGACCTCCACAACACATTAACTGGGGTAACACGGTACTTCATGGCAAGACTGGACTCAGATTTACTGGTTTCTGACTATCCCTAACGACTGATCTACAAATGACAGCCGGGACCTACGGCTTAACGTGCTTTCCGAGGCACGGAGAAAACTTGGTATGTTAAGATGGTCGCCCATCCACAAACCAACCTTAGCAAGCGTTACTTAACCTTGAAGATCGACCCGTGCGGCTGTTATTATCTAGCCACGAGCTCCTCATCCTACTAAAGTAAGTAAGAAAAAAATATAAACCTTGGCAAAAGGACATAGATTCACGAACAAAACAAACGTATCAACCGCGCTGACTACAGTCGAATACTATGATCAAACTTTGCTATAAAATACTTCGCGAGTTAAATTATTTAACAAGTTTCGCACATCAACTATTTGGCCCCGCTAGGCCCCAATCTGGTTTCATTGGCCAAATAACACATTTTGTTCGCGATTCCTCTGACATAACAAGCGTGTTTTTACTTAAAGTTTTCAAATTATACAAGTTTAATAAGCCGTGATGAGAGAAAACAGTTCCAGGAATATGATAAGGCCTTGATGGGATTGGCGTCTCGAGTAAGACAGGCAACTAGGCAACTAGATGAAAAATCGGGTAGTTTTCGCAAGACTAAGCCTGAAAGTTGTTTATTTCAGAGTAAAGGTTTTGTTAAAAACTAGACTTTTCAGTAGAATTGGAGATTATTCTGTTCTGTTTTTTTGTGTAAAACTTTATACTAAATAACAAATAACACAAAATCTTGTTCTGAAAACAACATCAAAATTGGTTATTAGTTCATGTTCTCGCGCTGTTATTGTTTTACTATTGTGTCTCGTTTTGCGGGTATGTGATAGGTTAAATAAAGCAGTAATTGGTCATTGAATTTTGCCATAAGGATGAGTGGAAACGTGGTGAGGACTTTTCACTACCTCTTTTATACGAGCATAGGTACACGTAAACTTTTATTTGCGACTTTAAATAAAATAACTTTTGATACAAACAAAAAAAATGCGTCAACTAGCCAATTAACCAATCCAATCCAATCAATTTATATCGTTTATCCAAACTACTACGTAGTGAAATTGGTTTAGTTTACGAATTAACATATGTTATTCAACGCTGAGTTTTCACAAAAAAATAAAACCTAGCATTACATTGTTAATACAAAAGTTTGAGAGTAAGTGTGTATGTTTCGGACGGTGGAGCGGATTTGGATAAAACCCTGGCACACCGGTAGACTATGTCCTGGCATAGTATATAGAAAAGAAAGAAAGAAAATATGTTTATTCACATATGTTTTTTTGTCAGCTTGTTATTTTGTGACTATTTTCTACATACACGCGGGCGAAGCCGCAGGCAGCACCCAGTATATTATAAGTGGTAAACCATGTCCTAACGTCCATGATCTTCAACTAGGCTGAACTTGACGTATTAAACCTATTTGGTTTAATATGTCAAATACTCATAGAGCCTAAAGGCATTAGGAGGCCATCAAACTGGACGTGCATTTATCGGTTGAGTGGATATATATCGCGTTACCGTTATTCACCAAACTATTAGCAGCTTAACTGATTACCACATGATGAGTTAAGTAATCAAATAATGGTGGAACTAAAAGTCTTCTTATTAATGCTATTCACGACATTACAGTTTGTAGAAGTGGTTTTAATGTGTTACAAGCTCACCAATTTACACTTAATAATGTTAATAAAACTGAAAAGTTTGTTAAGAAGTAAGTAATGATTGGAATTGAATATTCTTTCAGTGTTGGAGAGCCCATTTATCGAGAAAGCTATAAATTATACAATCATGGTACGACCAATAGGAGTGGTGCAGTTACCAAAGATGCGGGTTAAGCAGCAGGGGATAACTATAAGCCATTGAAACTTCAAAAAGCCAGAATTAACAGGGGCAACAACCAGAACAGCATTAAAGCAACGAAACTTGACAAACCGCGCTAAAGCATTACTTCAGATTTGGCTGCTGTAATTAAATTAGTCAGAAATGGAGTTGTGAAGAAATTTTTTAGAAGTAACAAGTCATATATCTACCTACTGCCGTTTGGAGACGAAATTCGGGAACGCAAGTTTTTCCCATTGGAATACTTAAAACATTGCACATCAAAAGGGCTATTTGAAAACCCAGAGCTATTAAAAAAACATTATACATATATATCACAATGCAAGGGAATACCTGTTACAAAATGGCGAAGGCTAAATTGGCTAGTAGAGTAGTAGTAAAGTTATTATTAATTAACGTTTCTGTGTCCGTAAAAATAATTCGAAACTGAAAAAGATAATAAATAAACACAATCATCTGCAGAAATAAAGAGAAAGACAAAAAAAGAAACAACAAAATTATGTCTAATATCGTAAGATTGATGACTTGGATAGATTAATAACGGATAAGTAAATTAATTATCCTTAAAGACGGCTTTTGAAGAGTCTCTACTGAATTACAAAGGCTTAGCGTTCCAGATATATACACAGGCAGTGTCTTAAGCAACCCTAACATTATGATACCTACCACTAGTATTTTGCCAGCGACGTCGTCCGCGTGAATATTTTTATTAAATCTGTATTTTCATTAAAAATACAGATTTCACTATACTGCAGTAGTTTGTTAACTAGACTGCATTTTGAAAGTAGTTATGAAAAAAAAAAACTATTTAAAGACTGTCACTTTATTATTTACTTTCATTACAATTTGTGTCAAGTTTTAAGTTCATTAACCCAAGAAATTATAAGGATGCATCATACAGTTTTTTAAATTTCCTAAAATATATTTTGCTTGCTTTCCTACATTGCAATTGGAAGTTTTTTACAAAATCTCACATTTCTAAACCCCGTAGTTTCGGCTGTGCATTGATATGTCACTCAGTCACTTTCTCCTTTTATATTTATGTATAGATATAGAATTCCATTAGTATCCATCAACTTGAAAACAAGGAGAAAAGTGGAATCGAATTATGGAAAAAAAAATGATAATACAAAATTTTACGTCTTCTTAAAAAGAATTACGTGATTTTCATTTTATTTGACCTTTGAGCTTAATGTTGAAACCAATTCTGTTAGGCACTGACGAAACTAAAAATGATTGCTTTCTATTTGCATTCTTGTGTTGAAAGGTAATTTATTTTGCTCAGAGAAATTACGAAATAACATAGTATTATGTAGTCTCTAAGTGTTAAAGCCTTTTACAAGTTTTCTATTGAAGTAAAAACCTCATTATAGAAGTTCTGTAAACTCATTACGAGAGGATCGGACTAAATTCAGCTATCAGTGAGCTCTGTCATTTCTTCTCTAACAATGGATAAAGGTCGTTAGTTATATCAAGACTCTATTAGGAGGATTTATTGACGATGATATAGTAAAAAGTCCACTTATTGATCCCAAATTGTTCCCATTGTCAACTGTTCCCGCTTGGAACAAATATTTGTAGGAAGTACAGACTACAGATAGTGGTTCCGGGTCTGGATCTATTGTATGAGTTTTTATGTACGTTTGTAACGCTCCTACAAAACAAGAGTAAATCTTAGTTTCCGTATTTTTATTATTACAGAAGGATAAAGAAAGATGAAGAATTAGGAAAAAAAAAAGGTACATGAAGAAGTAGTTGTGTGTACGGCTGTTCATTCACGAACGACTGAACGGATTTGGATTTAATTTGGCACACATGTAGATACATCTTGTACTGAAGACATAGAATACTTATTATCCCAGAAGTATGTTACTTAAGATGATTTTGTACTAAAAGGCCGAGTGAAACCGCTGGCAGAAATAAGTAAGTTCTTCATAAAACTAAGGAGCTAGAATCTGACTAATGTCAAGCGTACCACACGGCAATTTTGAGGTGAAGTGGTTTCTTATTAACTAGAACGAACAAACTTAATTTAAGATGATTTATTATACGCAATATATGGCTTGAGTTGAATTACGGTTTGCTATGAAGTTTTAATTTATTTTACGGCGCTCAGATATTTAAGTGGTTGGCTATCCGAGAGAGAAAAATACTGAAATCATTAGTTAGGATTTGAACGTTGAACAGTTGCCAATTTAAAAATTTATGGGATTTTGTGAGTAGATAAGTTTAGATTAGAAGTGCTTGATATATGGGCAACATATGATTTAAGCCAAATTAAAGACACAAAAACATTAAATGAAACATTAAACATTGGATGGGGTGGTATATGAAAAAAAAAGAAAATGATAGCGTGACGGGTGACAGGACAGAATGGAAGAAAAAAACGTGTTGCGCCGACCCTCAATTAAACGGTAAAAGGGCAGGAAGACATTGAGATGATGATGGAAGGCACCAATACACATGACTGATTTCACTATTATTGAGGTCGACAATACCCGAAAAAATAAATATTTACCCGCTAAAGTTTTCAAGTGTTAGAATACATATTGAAAGCATGCAGTCGAATTGTCATGTCCGATAGTGCTTTACGAATATAGGTGTAAGTAGAGCATGCAGGCAAAGCTTTGATTCACGACGGTTTGTTGTCAAACCAGCCTGGTTTTGCGTCATGAAACATGCACAAAGCAAATGAGAACAAAGCGACTTATCACCCCTCTTTGATTACGTGAATCGAATTATTCCGTTCTAATACCAATGGTATTTGTTTCAACTTGTATTAAGAATCATGTTGACAGACATAAGGTACGTTCAGTAAACTGCTTTTTATGTATTAGAAAAAAAAAATTGAGAAAAAAAGCAGTTAACTAAAAAAATAGTTTTAATTGGTATTATATTACAATCACATAAAATTTTCCGAAAACAAATTTATTTTTATTACGTTTAACTGAGCTGACTGCATCAAATTCATTAGGAATGTAAAATAAATATGAAGTGGTATTCGTTGGTATTATTTATAATGAAATAAAAATCGTACAGAGTTAAAAAAATAATTTCAATTCAATTAAGTATTGAATCAAACTAGATTTAATCAAATAAATACGTAGTTCAAATTTAAAACTAAAATATTAGTAAAGCCCTAAATATAATCAGTAGAAGGTGTTTATTTAAGTAGGCTCATCATTGACAAAGACCTTTAAATACTGATTTATCTTGATGTTTGTCTAGAGAGCTTTTGACGCGTAAGTTAATAAAATAGCTACCTAATTTTCAGACTTAGTGAAGCCTTGTTAATAACAACTAATTAGTTCATAAATCACAAACTTAACGTTTGTCTAATGACTAGAGATCGGAATTAGGTAGAGCTATTTATGTACTTCCATCGAAATATTGATATTAATTTAAATTGTCACTTACGGGATATCTTCCGTGATTTATATTTATTTTGAGTTCCCGATAAAAAAGAAAGAAGAAGATATCCCGTAAGTGACAATTTAAATTATGAAACAAACCGTGATAGCCTAAAACAGTGTTTATATTGATATTAATATGGATCTTCCTGGAGTTTCTAATGTATAATCCCGTGTGGCCAACCATATTACAAATAAATAATAATAAAGTTTTCTCTTGTTCACGTAAGCTATGTTGTGCGAACTACAAATATGGCAACATCACACGTATGCGCATTAGGATTTTGCAACTTCGGATACCCGATGTCGTTGATTTAAGTTTGGCAGCGTCGCGCATGCAGTGGTTTAAATTGTATTCAAGTATATACCTTTTTTATTTAATAAATATTGGTATTTTTTCTGCTTTTTTGAATTAATCGCAAGATTTTAAGACACATCCACTTCATTCTTTCGCTGTATGAAATCAGTGTAAGTACATAAATAACGCTACCTAATTCCGATCTTTGCTAATGACATTTCGAACATAAAATTAATACCTAACTTCGTAATTACCTGCCTACTTCCGTTTGACGAATGATTTTCAACTGAAATTGCCAATGTCTACCATCTTTAATAATCAAATTGCCATCAATTACAGATTAATGGCTATCAACGACTGTTTCATCATAACGACATCTATTAACGAGGTAGGTATTGAATGGTTTCCGTAAAGCTTGGGGTTTTGGAAATGACAAGACCAACTTAACCTAACTGTGATATAATAAAGTAACTGTTGTCAGTGGCGTGATAGTAGAAAATTATCCATGAGCTTTTCCAGGATGTGGTCTGCCTGTGTACCAAGCTTTATCGAAATCCGTTCAGCTGTTCGAGGGTGAAGACGTAACACACAAACTTTCGCCTTGATAATATTAGTGTAAGTAAATAGTCGTATTAATGTTTGATTCATCTGTTTACTGACGTTTAGGTTTGGTTTACATTGGTCTCGTGTTTGCAACACTGAAATCTTCTTACTAGTTATTGGGCCAAATCTAATAGTTTTCCGACTAATCCTACATTCAGTTCAAATTTGAATATTGTAACCAATTTACCAAAAATCAACATTAAATTACCCAATTGGAGAAATAACCTTTAGGTTAACATTGAAACAAAAAGTAGACATGATATTTTGATAACATCCGCGTATAGTAATGAACTATGATGAATGCTATGCTATTTTTAGATACGTCCGATCACCTGAAGAGGGTCGAGGGAATCCGATGGAAGCGAGACGCACAGGATGACAGGACAGATCGTTCTGGCGAGGCTTAGGAAAAGCCTATTTCCAACAGGGGACGTCTTTGAGCTGAAATAATGATAATGATGATCTTTAGTTTAGATATGTCTGACTAAGCAGACGAATACTCAAAATTATCAGTACCGATTTGAATAGAGTACTGAAAACTTAACCAAACACCAACAGTAAATTACCGAATTGGAACGCTGGATTACTTTAGATCAATGTGAAGTAAGCTTTAAGTTCATATTGAAACAAAAGACGGTCTCGATATTTAGGTACTACCTACACACAGCAACGATTAACTATCTTTACACGCGTAACACTGAGTAGAAGGATACCTAAGTTAGGATTACCCTTAATAGTAACAAATGTTCTACTTGAAAAGGCTCTTTTCATTAGCCTACTTACAAGTGTTCATACGTTTTCTTTAGTTAAGCCTAGCCTTAATAGATAAGGGCTTAAGGTTGGCACATGTAGAGGCTTTAGGGGCTTCAAATCATTTGGGAAGAACATATAACACAATGTTCAAGATAGATTCAAGTAAACAACTTCGTGAATTGTCTAGACAAACCTCTATAATTGACTAGCATTTAGTAGAGATTGGATAGGTCCCTGTGGACAAGGTAAACATTAAACCTAGGTACAGCTGGTACCTACTATGTCCCGATGCCTGGTAGGGCGGCGGGAATGATTGACAGAGTTACCATGGCCCCGAAAAGTAAAAAGGTACCTTCCTGAAAAGGAAACCCGTGGTCCTAGAACGAAAAAGGGGACTGAAAGATTATAGATGGGTTTTATTCAGTAAAAGTCTGACACGCCCTCTCGATTCAATTGGTGAACTGGAAAAAAAATATGTAGTGTTTTCGTAATAAAAAACTTATGCCGCCTACGGCATAAGTTTTTTTTTACAAACGTCCTGCTAATATGATAAATTCGAAAGTTTGTATTTATGGATTTTTGTTACTATTTCACAAAAAATTACTAACTGAATTTCAATGAATCTTGGTATACAATTTGACCAAGTCCTGGAATAGTATATAGGATACTTTTTACCCCGGGATAATTTTCTACTATCACGCCTTTGCCTGAGTGGCATCATCTAGTTTTTAACCGGTTTCAAAAAAGGAGGAGGTTACATTTTCAGCTGTATATGTATATTTTTAATATTTTAATTGCTACTTAAGAACCAAATAATCGTTTTGTATTAAATTCATCTTCAAAGCAGCCTAAATAAGTATTAAAATACGCAGAACATTTAAGAAAGTGTTAAGAAAACAGTTCTCGTTAAAAGCAGGCAAGCTTACACATTTGAAAGGGCCCTTTAATAAGAATTTCAAGAGTTCTAGGTACTTTTTGAGTAAACATTTTAAGTCTGGGAAAGCTGAAAGCAATATAACGTGTGAACAGTGATAATTACATTCTTGGAAGGCGACGACGCAGTATTTAGATATGAAAGGAAATTATGAATTTAACTTCACAAATAATTATGATAAAGCTGAGGCACACTTGTAACTCACGAGGCAACACGACGCGTGTTCATTGGCCAAATGACTAAACTTAGCTTTAGCAGTTGAAATGTGGGCTGTGAAATTGTTGCTAAGATTTATCGTGGCCCTGGAACGCAAATGGCAATTGAAGGTATACAGGTGGGTTTTAAGTCAGAAAATGTTTGACAATCAATTTTGCTGCCTCAGATAAGTTATTCAATGATTTCCCACCTCAAAAGAAGAAGTTGAAATGTGAGCATTGAGCATATTACATTGACAACTTGAATTAAGTACTAGTTTGTTTCTACCTAAGTGTGTCCTGCGGTCAAGAAAAAATAATCCCATTATACATAATACCATTTTTTTTTGGTGGGAAAACATCTAATCACTTGTCCTGCTCTGGGGATCATCAGGAGGGCGTGTCAAATTTCTACTGACTAAAACCATAGGTACTTATGTTGCTTCTTTGCCTTGCGTTCCAGGACCTCGGGTTTCCCGTTCAGAACACATAGCCCCAGTAGGCTTCGACGCTGCCGTTTACTGACATCTCTTTGAGGTGGGCATGGTAACAGTGTGCCAAACGCGCCTCAACGAGATGTAAATAGATTTTATACCTAAATAGTAATGATCGACCTTTTTTTTTTAGGTTGGGTATCATCAAAATGACTTCTCCCGCTCTGGGCGGAGCGGGAGGGCATGTCAGACTTTTACTGACTAAAACCCACTCCTGTTCCTTCTTTGCCTTAATTCCGGGGCACCGGGGCTCTCGGCTCTCTTTAGTCAACCCAGGCCCCAGAAGGCTTCAGCCCTACCGGGCCCCTACTGTTTGCTGACATCTCCTTGAGGCGCGCGTGGAACAACACGCGCCGTCGACGACATGGGCTTGGTCCGGATTGTTACCAGACGTCCGGACGGCGAGCTACCCATTGCTCGCCGTCCGCAAGCATGCGCCTTCGACGACTCAGGTTCAATCCGAACTTTTACTGACTAAAACCACAACTATGAGTATGTACCTTCTTTGCTATGCGTTCTAGGACCTGAAAGCAGCACTGATACAAAAATAATTAAACTAGAGTTTTTTATAATCTGTGGTTATATTAAGTAGCCAGCAAACGTCTTTTGAGCACAAAATACCTTTGAAATCAAAGTAACAAGACGTTCGTCTAATCTTTTCTGAAGTGAAGAGAATATTAACTCGCTGGAACTAATTAGGGATTATGAATAATTAAGACCAGATTGTAAGTACTTATTTATTGCCCAGATTTGTGCTCGGTTGATGCTCTTATTTAATGGGTATTAAAATAACATAAGTGGCGAAAGGTGTTCTTATTAACATTTTGGAGAATTTAGCAGAATGTTATGGTTATAATATGTTTAGAATTACGAGTATTGAAGTTGTTGATTTTTTAAATAATTAAAATTTATACAAAATAGGCCTTTGTCCAGCAGTGGACGTCTTTCAGCTGAAATGATGATACAACAAAGCATAACATAGGTTTTAGTTACTAAAACTTTCTCTCATTCTACCCAGAATGGGAAAAACAATTTGAAGATTTCTCACCCCCCAAATAGAACAAGACTGCTGTTCACTCACGGTCCGCTTTTCCTGCCCGATGAGCACCGAAAGCTAACTTAGACGACAAATCTATGAATTAGAAATCGCGAAAATCGGAAACCGTTTTTCTTCATTTAAAGCACACGAACCGATAGTAAAGTGTTTCGTTAGTTATGTTCCAGTTTAACTACAAGACTTATTCACCAGTCAACCAAGCATGGTACAGTTATAGCTTGGCTGGTGTATTATTTTTTGTTATGTAGGTACTACGTCAATAAATATAAGGTTCGGTGAACAATAGGCACGCCACAATCACGGCGGGTCAAGACAATCCTCACGTGTCAGTTATTGCCAGAAGGCGTAGGGTATCTTGATCGATGGTAAGCGAGCAACTCGTCATTCATCATCATCATCATTTCAGCCAACAGATCTCCTTTGCTGGACATCAGCACCAGTCCCTACTACAACAGGGCATGTGTTTCGCATCTATCGGATTCCCGCGACCCTCACCAAGTCATTAGTCCACTTTGTAAGAAGTCTTCCAACGTTTCGACTACCGTTACGTGGTGATGTTCAATTCTTGATTACTAATTACACATTGAAATTTATCCATAATAATATTATGTAGTAGACAGAATTTACATACTTTCCAGTGGATTTTATAAAAAAATCCGCACATATCATTGATATACATATATCAATGGCACATATACATTAAAATGGCAAATACCTATCATATCGTAAATACAAATAAAAACCAACATAAATTGTCGAATGTGAAAGACACATAAGTACAAATGGAAATGGCACATGCATAAAAATATAATAAATAGTGTTAAAACATAAAAAAACGTTAATAAAAATGCACTTCTATTTTTAATGGATTAAATTAGTGCCAAATTACCGTACTTGGCATGTATAGCGTGTGAAAAGTTGACTTTATTGCACTAGTGTGTAAATGATTGCACACAAGTTTTGTTTGTCTGATCTGGGCTGAATGAAAGAGAACCCTGAGACCCTGGAACGAAGGCAAATCAGGAACAGGAGAAGGTTTTAGTCAGTAAAAGTCTGACACGCCCTCCCGCTCTGCCCAGAGAGAAGTCATACTGATGATTTTCCACCATAAAAAAAGTGTTGTTTGTCTCTTCACATATCACTTTCATATAGGCTTTTACGGAATGATAAAGATGATATTTCAGTATTGCAATGACAAATGCAGTGTACCAGTGAGTAAATTATTTAATTAAGTCCTGTAATCTAATATTCTGTTAAGCGCTTTAATGTTGATTTTTGGTTGTTGTTATTTCTCAGAATACGAATATTGAATATGAATGAAAATTACCTACAGTTGGAATAATTTGTTATCTTTTAAAACGAATAAACGTTATTCTTTGTTTCTTTCTAACTGTAATTTGCGCTCATTATAAAGAAGAAATGAAGAAGGCGCAATTTGTTACAGACTCTAGCTCCAGTGTTGTAGCACTAAGTTAACGCTAGGATAGAAGCTTCTATTAAGACCCTGTTACCAACAATAGCATTTGGAGTAGCTACTGCACTTAAAAAAAACAGTATGCCCTTAATACCAAGATTATTGCAAATTCCTAAACTATTTAGTTCATTTACTGCTATAGAATTCCATAATTTTCCGCTAGTTAAAATCTTATTATATCTATAAATGATTCATTAATTAAGAGCTTGTTGACATAAAGCAGTAATAAAATAAATACAATCAGGCACGTCTCCGTACGTAATTTTTTAACAAAACTGTTCGTGTTACATTTTTATTCGTTTTAAATCCTAATATTCCATTAGTAACTTTACTTTTTTTGAAAAGTCATGCTACAATACCATTACATATTCAATCAAGAAAGCAAGCATAAAAAAAGATGACAACTAATAAACTAAGTTATATAAAGAGGACTTACATAGCAGAGCATTTCGTAATCATTTATGTTTTCATTCTGTCAGAATCCATTTGTTTCACTTTATATAACACACTTTTTAAAGTCAATCAACTCATTATTAAGTATAAACAATAATATTATCGGAATTTCTAAGATAACTTCATTCAACATTCGGGCGGGAAAATTATTTCATTAAAATAAATTTAATTTCCATAAAACTATTTTAATTTTATTAAATACCAAGTTAAACTTGAGATAAATATAGTTTACGTTAATTTCGTCAAACAAGTTGCGCGCTTTTCGTAAGTCTACCGCGCGGCGCGCGACACGGCCTCTCGGCTCGTTCCCAAACACCGACTGAATGCGCCATCAACATCCATCCCTCGGGAACACCGCTGCCCTATATTAGAAGGAAACTACTAAAGACTTTTTATACTACAGCTTAAAAACTTCCGAATAGATTTTTTAAGTAGCGTTTAAGCTGGACGAGTATTTTAAAAGAAGAATCGAGTGTAGTGAAAGTGAAAATGGTTTTTTATAGTCCAACAATCTTTGTTGCCTGTATAGTCAAGAAAAAAACTTCAGTAAAAGTTTGTATTTAGGTGCCATTACACAGCGTTTTGTATACCATTCCTACATAAAAAAAACATCAATCATAAACACCAGACGTTCTGATGTTTTGTAGGAGATAAGCAAATATTTGTAGCACTGCTACGAAAATGACATGGAAGAAAAAGGTATAAATTCTAACATACGCACGATATGTCAACAAATGGCTTCTGCTGTCACATTGCATATCAAAAACACATCATCAAGGAAAATGGGATTTGAACTTGCGTCACCTTACTTCAGATAAACGATATTGCACTAACGAGCGTCAAACAAAAAGCTCGAGGACGTACAACAACTGCAAGCAAAACTGATTTCAACTGTAAAATTTTAACGAACGTGCGATGTAACCGATGCTTTGCAAGAGTCCGCCTTAAGTCTGCACCTACTGTAATGGGGACATCCAGAATACGTTTGAATACGACTTCTGACAAAGCTATGACCATGGCTAGCTAACAAGACAGGCTATTCATGACAGGTCGTTGCTGCAATTCAGCGTAATTCAACCGTGTATTGGAACGTTTTAGAACTAATTGCTATTCGAAAATTGCCTCTCGATGTTACTGGCAACTACAAAAAGTAACGTCAAATGAGGAAACAATGTGTTTTGAAAATAGAATTCGGACGTTTATTGGATAAGTTTTAACTTAATTTTCTGTGAGCGACACGAGACGGATGTGAAAAGATTACATGTTACAATGTTTGTTTTATTAAAGCATACAAAGTATTGTTCGGGCTAAGACGTATTTTCTCAGCAGGATATGATGTATTTTCCTTTATGAGATAAGAGGTAGCTGAAGGTCTTAAGAAAAGTCTGGCACAGTGGAGATAAAATGAATCTGGGCTTTGTTACATTACTGGAGTGCGTAAACATTGGTTTAATTGCGGGTCGATTTTTCTTGGGACTATTTTTGACAGAATCAAAAAGATTACTCTAACGTTATTTTACTTTGATTTTCGGTGCGGAAAAGTTGTGAAAGCTTATTGGTAAAACAGATGGTGATAAAATAAATGCAGGTTAATAATTCATGTCATGTTCGTTCTGAATTAAGTTGAACCACTGAGTTACTGAGGCGTGACGATGTTGGCACACCTCTCTACTTAATGCTCATATAACTCAATGGCGGTTTTATTTGTTAATAAATTAATGGATACGAGCTAACGTTATCGAAAGATGTAAATGTGCCTCGATATATTGCTGGTAAGCTATATTTTCATGTTGAAAAAAATTTTTAACAAAAAATCTGTGTTTACGAGCTGATTCTTAACTTGATATCCTGCACTGCGTATTTTTTTCTTTGTGTTGAAATAAATTTTTTTACAAAATTCTGAAAATAAAAATACTGATTTCAAAGTCACAAAAAACTGTGTCAATCTAATTACATAGGCAAAAAAAAGTTAAAACAATCGTTGTCTCCATTCTCAAAGTTTTAAAACCCTTCAATTAACGAGGACACATTCACGTTAAATTCAACTTTATTTAATTAATCCAACGTGGGTTGAAAGACAAGCAGTAAAGCAAGGAAAGGTTGCAGAAATACCACAGATATCCTGCTGGTCTTGAGTGTGTGTAGGACTTGCGAACTGAGGGTTCCGTCCAAACCCAAAAAACCAAACTTAAGGTAGCATTTGGTTCTTAGTGGCTACGACCGGGTCGCGCAACCCACTGCTTACTATGAATTTTTATGTATTACCCCCAACACAAGCTCTGCTTAACTTGGGACTAGATGGCGTTGTGTGAAAGTTGTGGAATATTATATTATATATTATTATTATACGCGACGCGGCTGCCTGGTTTGTTAAATTCCTACTCCATACAAATCCATACTAAGAATATGGCCATTGCCTTTAATTTTTCAGGGAAATCTCTAATAGGGTTACGATTCCTTTACTAGCTTCAAAATATGCGCTATAAACAGATTTATTTTTAGATTGCGTTGGCTTAGACGTTAGGTTTATTCATTGCTCAAAGACTTGAATATATCATGGCAATTTCAACTTAATACTTCCGCGAGTTCCTGAGACAAAAAAGGTCTTGATTGACGAACATATGAACAATCAAACATCAAAGTAATGATAAATGATATTTATTTTGCAAAGAGGTTTAAATAAAAACACTGTTACATGTCAATTTTTTTGGCAAATAAACCGGGTTGGTTTTTCCTAACTGACTTCAGAAAGTAAGAAGAAACATCGAAACTAACTCAAAGGTAGATTTAATAAAAGCGGAAATCTTATAAAATCTATTTCTGAGTTCGTGTTTTTGACGACTAGGCACGGAACCCTAAAAAGCATACAAGATCCTATACACACATTCAAGACCGAGGAACCATTGTGAGATAAAACAACTACACAAACAAAGCTTATATCCACTTACATTCGCAACAAGGACATTTTTGGTAGCGTCGGCAACAATAGCCACTTACCACAAACCACTTAAGTTTCCTATCGTACTGATCAGTAATGATCAAACTTACGGATCTAACTGATATTGAGGCATATTATTATGTTGATTAGATTGTGTTTAGGAGCTTATGCGGACGGTACTGATAAAGAAGTGATTAAACTTGTTATAGTTGTTGTGGACGCTACTTGGTGACTGTGCTGAGTTCAGTTCAGTGCTGTGCTTTGAACTTATGAGACAACAATACGGCAGCTGCTTTTGCTTTTGTTTTAATCTTAATACTAGCTTCAACCAGCGGCTTTGTCTGCAATTTGCATGTCTTCCATAATGTTACAAGTTGGTATGCTGTTTAAAGGTTCAATTACGGACCCTGTCGGGCACAGCACAGAAGAAAATAAATAGCCTAAGCTATTCAGTAAAGATTTCTAATGGTGAAAGAATTTTTTAAATCAGTCAAGTGGTACTGAGTTAAATCGAATCTTAACAATAAACAAAAAATCATTTTTTTTCTTTTCCTTCATAATATTAGTTTAGTTAAATCAAAACCAACATAAAGGTAATATTCGGGAACATTTAGCGGTATTTTTATGAGAGCGATTATTTATTTGTTCACAAATTTGATTTGACACCAAACCAGCTATCAGGACAGTTTACCATCTTTGAAAGCATTCGCCCACAGAAAAAAGCGGCGTGACATCTTTGATTCAACCTCCATCATAGGCTTCAACCATGAGGGGTGGACTACACTTAAGAAGGGGCTGGCCCCGCAGGCGCCAGTGTCCTAGAAACCCTTTCGACTACATGTCATTTGTTTACAGCCCACTGGTCAAGAGCGAGTATACTCGCGCACGGTCGGTTTCCGTATTACAATAGATATTAACTATCACATACCCACAAAACGAGACACAATAGTAAAACAATAACAGCGCGGTCTCATAGGACCGGTCGGGGATTCATGAACTAAAATCGAGCTAAAAGACACCAAAAAATAACATTGTTTGCATTTTTCGAAATAGTATTTTATTTTGTTTATATTTTTTGCTGAAAATTTCTTAGAAATTGTTAAAAAAAGCTGTGGTTATTTCAGCTTTCTTCTATCTTTTACTGTTTATAATATACAGCCCGCTGATAAATGGACGGACAGACAGACAGGAAGCGAAAATATAGTAATAGAGTCCCATTGTCAACCTTCGGGTGCAGAACCCTAATGAAAAAATAAAGTAAAATACATACTTGTGAAGTAGAATAAAAGCTTGTAAAACATTCTGATTTAGAAAAGGTAATGTAGTTACTCGTACCATAGTCCTTTGTCTCTCATTTTCATTCTTAATTTATCGGTGTGCTGAACAAAAGTAACAACTCTTTTTCACTTTTACAGACAACCTATACAAAAAGGTAAAACTGATAAAACTAGAAACTTCAATAACGAGAATTTTCGTTTAAAAATTGCAATATTGCAGCACCGTGACAGGTTGGAGTGGCCCATATTGCAGACTGTTTTTGTTATAAGTGCCAAAAGGGAAAAACTTTATATACCGTGATAATCGTTTTATTTTTTCAGGTTATTTTTTTTAGTTCTTAGTATAAAAAAACGATTTATATTCCTCCTTTCGAAACACTTTTTTTATTGTTATAAACTAGTGCTTGACTGTGATCCCACCTGATGGTAAGCAGTGATGCAATCGTCGATGGTTAGGCGCACTAGTTTATTAAGAGCCTATTCACTCTAGCTTTGAAGACACTCAAATTATAATCGGACGGGAAAACTACTAATTGTGTTTTAGCATGGCAACAGCGGGCATTGACATTCTTAATTTGAAAATGGACTAGATGAAGCTACGCTGAATCGATTACTATAGTAATCATCGGCATTGTTCACTAATAAGAATCGATACAGTCAGTTCAGGTTCCTAGAAGATGTAACGACAAAGGCAATGACCGTTATTGCCTAGTCAAAACTAAACAACTTTAGGCGAACATTAGCAACGCACACATTAACGCTGCCCGCCCACGACCGACAATCGAAAATCAAATTGAACGATTATTTGTAGGTGAAAAATACATAGAACACACTGATAGCAATAGTGCAACGCACACGGGCCTACAAAGAGTCGGCCAAAATATATTTCTTCTTCTTCTGCCTGGCGTTAGTCCTGGCTATTGCCAGGGTCCGCCTTCCGACTAAGTCTTCTCCACTTTGCCCTATCGAAAACATCCTTCCCAGTAAGGCTATTGGCTCTCATGTCAGATTTGACGACGTCCAGCCAGCGCTTGCGGGGGCGACCACGGGACCTAGCCCCAAGGACAGCCATATCCATGCATCTCCGACCAACGTACTCCCTAGGGCGGCGCATGATGCGGCCAAAATACACACATCAAAAGTGTCTAGGGATCAACATATATTTTTGCAATAACTTTTCTCCTGATTGATATTAATTAAAATTTTCTTTAAGGATTCATCAAATAAAGTGTTTTCGTTTGTCACAGTAACGATAAACCAAGTCACCTTTGCATTAATAAAGAAATTTGCCATTTTCCTAATAAAGGGATTTTTGACATTTGAACCACTAACATTAAAGTTCGAAAAAAAAGACTGAAATAACAGTTTTCTTTAAAATTTTATTGGGTAACTTAAACAATTAATAATCCGTGTTTCTACCGCGAACACTAACAACACAAGAACATCGGTTTGGCATACTCAAAATGAGTTCATCCAAATCACGCTGTGGAATGGCCGCCCATGTTCGTTGCAACAACAAAAAAAGGTCTTCTTGCGACTGGATACCCTCCATATTCGGCAGAGCTCTTCTCTGTAGCATATCCCATGCATGCTCAATCGGGTTCAAGTCTGGCGACTGAGCAGGCCAGGGCAGGACATTGATGTTAGCTGCGGCGAGAGTCTGTCTTACAACTCTTGCGGTGTGCGGTCGTGCATTATCGTCGTTCAGTGAATGGGCTACCACTGGTATTCATAAAAGTAGAACTAGGCTTTACGAATTGTATGACGAAAGAATTCTTGTTAATACTGCTGAATTTAATTTATATGTTCGAAATTATTCGAAATTATTTAAAAAAGTTTGTTCTCTAGCGAAATCACGTTATTTGAGTTCCAAAATTAAAAACAGTAAAAATATAATTAAGACTACTTGGAATGTTATAAATAGTGAAACTGGAAGGTCTACGAGACCATCTAGTGACTATAAACTCATAATTGATGACAATGTGATCACATCAGACTCACAGGTTGCTGCGGCTTTTGAGAACTTCTTTTCAGAGATCCCTATATCAACAACAAAATCTCTGAACTCATCACCCACAGCTGCAGATTCTCTGCTTAAAGAAAACGTTAAAGTTTGCAATTCTGTTTTTAATTTCGAACATGTTACTTGTGCAGATATTGTTAAGACCTTTAAGTCCTTAAATGTAAAAAAGACTGCTGATTTATGGGGTAATTCTGTGGACGTTGTTAAGTCTATAATCCATATTGTAGCTCCTTCTTTAGCGTTTATTTTTAATAATTGTATCGATCGCGGTGAGTTTCCTGATTTAATGAAGAATAGTAAAATTATACCTTTGTTCAAAACGGGTAGTACATCTGACCCCACGAATTACAGACCTATTTCAGTGCTACCCACTTTTAGTAAAATATTTGAAAAACTCATTTTAGAGCAATTGCAAAAGTTTTTTAATAAACATAAATTGTTGCATACCAAACAGTTCGGTTTTACAAGGGGTCGTTCAACAACCGATGCTGGTGTTGAACTTTTAGGACATATTTTTGATGCATGGGAAGACAAATGCGATGTCCTGGGTATTTTTTGCGATTTGTCTAAGGCCTTCGATTGTGTTCCCCATGAAACATTAATCAGGAAACTACACCATTACGGAATCCGGAACTCCTCCCTGGATCTTCTTGCATCATATCTGGGCGATAGGATTCAGAGAGTTGATGTAAACGGAAAAAGATCTCCTGGGTCTGTAGTAAAAATGGGTGTCCCTCAGGGCTCAATTCTTGGCCCATTTTTGTTCCTAGTTTATATTAACGATTTACCTTACCTCATGAAGGATAACGATAATATAGTGTTGTTTGCAGACGACACTTCACTTTTGTTTAAATTGAAACGTCAGCAGTCGGTTACTGACGATATAAATATAGTTATCTCTAAAATAGTACACTGGTTTAATGTAAATAACCTACATTTGAATGAAAAGAAAACTAAATGCATAAAGTTTACCATGCCCCATGTTAGGCAAGTTGAAACTAGTGTGCTAATAAAAGGAAAGGAGTTGAGTCCTGAAGATACTACAGTGTTTTTGGGCATAACTCTAGATGCCAAGCTTCAGTGGGGCCCACACATAGACAAATTATCTAAAAAACTTAGCTCTGCAGCATATGCTGTAAGAAAAATTCGAAATTTAACTGATTTAGAAACAGCCCGTTTAGTTTATTTTAGCTACTTTCATAGTGTGATGTCGTACGGTATTCTACTGTGGGGAAATGCCGCCGATATCCAAACAATTTTCGTTTTACAGAAAAGGGCTATTCGTTCCATTTATAATTTAAGTCCCAGATACTCCCTCAGAGATAAATTTAAGGAGATCAAGGTAATGACTGTGCCTTCACAATATATTTATGAGAATATCTTATATGCCCATAAGAACAAAAACATGTTTAAAAAATACAGTGACATACATAATTTTAATACTAGAAATAAGCACAAATTTGTAGTTCCTGCAACTAGGCTCAAAAAAATAGGGGGCTCATTTAGATGTCAATGTGTACACTTCTATAATAAACTTCCCAGTCATATTCAAGAACTAAGCCTCAATAAATTTAAATCATTTGTAAAGCGTAAACTTTGCCAAAAGGCTTTTTATACTATAAAGGACTATGTTGAGGACAATAAGGCTTGGGATTGACCTGCTCCAGTACTCACTGTACTGTCGTTTATTCTTTTGGATTTTTGTTTTTGATTGCATTTTTCCATTGTAAATTTAATGGAGTAGTACACAATTTATATTTCAATTTGACATTAATATTCATTTTTTTTACAATCTGACATATTATTTTTACAATTTTTGTAAATTTTATTTATATCTTTTTTTTTTTTTGTGAATGTGAGGACTATGTGGATAGCTTTCTTTTTCCTTTCTTTTCAGTAATTGTAACTTATGTCTGGCAATTTGAGTATTTTTGCGGCCTAACCAAATGTCCTTTCCTTTGTATTGTTCGTCAAGACGTTGAGCTCCTTAGTAGTCCTGAGTTGAGCTTTACGACGAATGACAAATGCTTGCACTGACTGGACAGGTCCACTCAAATCTGCATGGTTCTTTCTTTTAAAGGCCATTTCAGACCCTAATCTGCATAGTTCGCATATGATTTGACCAATACATTTTGTATGGATTTTTTTTAAAAGAGACTGTGACCCCTGAGTTTGTTTCGGTGTTTCTTCTCAGGGTAGTCAGATAGGAAACACCGGCCTCATCTAGATTAATAATTATGACAAAAAAAATTGACGTGTAAAAGTGTTTCGTGAAACCTATTTGCAAAATAAATATCATTTATCATCATCATTTATCATTTATCATTATCATGCATTAACTGAAATAAGGGACCGATTTGCACTTGTAGAGGAACGATGACGTCTGATACAATCGTCTCAGCATAAATTTGAGCGTTGAGGTTGCCTCTGATCCAAATCAACTCAGTTCTTCCGCCGATCCAAATACCCGCCCATACCATGATGGTTCCACCACTATAAGGATGGACTTCCTGGCAGGATTTTAATCGCTGTTGGCGTCCAGGGGTTCTCCAGTGTCGTATACGTCTTGTATCCGGTCTCATACCAAAACGAGACTCATCAGAAAAGCACACGAAACGCCATTGTTCTTCTGCCCAATTTCTGTGTTCAAGAGCCCATTGATATCGAATCCTACGATTGTGCATTGCTATAGGTGGTACCCGTAGCGGTCTTCGGGAATGAAGGTTCACTTCATGCAAGCGGTTTCTGACTGTTTGGTCGCTAATTAAGTTCCCTGAAGAGTGATGAAGCCTCACGGCTAACATCATGGCGGTTATTGTTGGAGCTCTTCGAGTTAAGATTTGAATGTATCGGTCTTGTCTCCGTGTGGTGCAGCGATACCGTCCTCCATGGCGCTCAGACACGGTACCAGTGCTTCGGTAACGTGTCCAAAGTCGACTGATAACACTCTGACTTGTATTCAGAGCTAAAGCCACAGTACGTGGCCGGGAACCAGCTTCTATGATTCCCACGGCTCTGAGCATTTCTTCCCTGCTTAAATGACGTCGCCGCTCCATAATAACGTTGGTTTTAATCAGTAGTAGGGAAACAGTAGCACTAATAATGTCTTCAATGCGTTGTATGTTTTTATAGGGAAAATATTGACAGCTGATTTTCATCTTTTACTCGAATTTGATTCACAGTTCCTGATTCAAATTATGCAATGCACCAAAAAGGATCCATATAAATTTATAAAATCATAAATTTATTACAAAGCCACATCTCAATCTCAAGAAATCCGCATAAAAATGCTTGATCCCTAGACACTTTTGATGTGTGTATACTATAGGATTATAATTTGTGACGATTATCGGACCAACAAAAAGTCTGTCGTGGGCGGGCAGCGTAAAACCGTACATTGCGTGTTGAGTAAACTCGACATGCGATTGATCAAATTCAGTACCTAAACAATATTTTTGCGCCATCAACAGAACCTCACGAATAAGCGGATTACTGGAATATTCTCTGTTTCCCGCGTGAACTATCTATCAAGCGTAATCGAACAATTTGTAAAGGTTTCGTACATAAGAAGATACCTACTCTGTATTTTTCTCTACGTAAGTAGGTACTCTATCAATCATTACCAAAATACATCTTTGAAGCACCCTCATTTTGGTTATCAACATTTTTCAGTAAAGAAAAATCGTGTAGACTAGAATAAACTTTATTCTAGATCAGAAAACTTACACAACTTTAGGCTCGAACTTAAATCTTTGGATATAGCTGATACAGGCTTTGGAATTGTTTGAAAGAGATAATGTGGGTACATGTTTTTTATAATACTAGCTGCTGCTAGCGACTTCGCCTGCGTGATAGTAGAAAAATTTGTCGAGGGATAAAAAGTACCTAACCTATACGCTATGCCAGGATATAGTCTGCCTGTATACCAAGTTTCATCGGAATCCATTAAGCAGTTTTTGCGGGAAAGAGTAACAAACAACCATACAGCGCACATAAAACTTTCGCGTTGTAATTTACGTAGGATTAAACGTGGGAAAAGGCTAGGCAGATGATGATGTTAGTCGTATAGATTTATTACATACAAAACCTATCTAAGCTTAACTACATATTACATAATATTGAGTCAGTGAAGGAAAAAAATAAACACTACATAATATAAATTATTTGGTTTTTAATAATCAGATTCTAGATGATTCCTAAAATATTCTTTCTTCTTCTTCCTGCCCTTATCCCATATTACTAGTGGTCGGCGCATCACGATTTTTTTCTTCCATTGTATCCTGTCCTACTATCATTAACTTCCTTTTTTTTTTCATAGCAGTTCTAACACAACCCACCCTTTTTTCTTTGGCCTCTTCCTCTCCGTCCGTCTACATCTAAACTCATAACTCTTTTAGAAAAATGTGTTTCAACTCTCCTCTTCACATGACCATACCATCATCTTCCTGCCCTTGTTCCGTTTTATTTGGGGTCGGCGCAACATTTTTTTCTCTTCCATTCTATTCTGTTACTCGTCACGCTATAACTAACTCCCTTTTCTTCCATGTCACTTCTCACACAATCCATCCATCTTTTCTTTGGCCTCCCTCTCCATCCATCCACATGCAACTTCACATGACCATACCAAGACAAACAATTTCCTTACCAAAATAAACTATTTCTCCAGCAGTCTAATTCTGTTTCGTTCTTTTTACTCTTTAATGCAACATTGCTGCAAGGTGAATCCATGTAACATATTCTTCGTTCCAACCATGTCCCGTTCACTAAGCCCGAGAAATGGGATAGTTCATTGTTTATACGCTATGGGCTTACTACCTCGCAGCACAGACATTACCTTTTAAGCTATTTGACAGTCACAGCCTGTAAGCGTTCGAATACGTTCAGTTTGTACCAAGGTTTTAGTGTTAATGGATTTGGAAATACGTAATTATGTATGATAGAACTAGCTAAACCCAGTGGTTTCACTTGCATGATGACTCATTAATATTAGGTCGTTTTGACAGATTCGGTCTTAGACTAGTGTAAACGGATTTTCGGTTAGCCGTATTCGACCACCCATATTTGGTTGGCCTTGGTTGACGAAAGATAACCCGGAACCCTGGATTAGGGCAAAGAAGGAACAGGAGAAAAAAGCCAGTATTTGATCACCGTCTAGTGTTCACAAGACACCATTCACTTAGTGAACAGGTTTTCTGACTGAACACGGCTGACTTGTTCAAACGTGTCAATCATCGTTCATGACGCTTTCAACACGAGTGTTCACAATTCTGCTGAATGTGGCCGCCGATTCCGATAAACCGACAATTTGAAACGAATACGGTCGCCGTATGCGGTGACCGACTTAATGTGTCTACATTAAGCCCAATTTGATGAATCAATTCGGTTGAATCTAATTCGGTGACCGACATACTATGAACACACAAAATATTTACACTAATAAAATTGCGGCTTAAATATACCTACGGCTTGTTTGTACTTACTTAATAGAGTCTTTCCAGTTCTTTATAACCTGTATGTCTAAAAAATAACAAAAATATGTAGGGATTATAAATTTGATTTAAAAAGCACAGGTCAAATTTTATATAACCTGCCGCATAAAATAAGATAATAAACTCTTCGTGAATAATATCAACGACTGCAGTAAAACAATGCAGTAAAGATATGAGAATGACTTCAATAAAATTTCTATACGACGTCGGTAATGAGAGAAAACTAAGTAGTGCAAAGTGCAGTGTGGACTTGCTTTTAACTTATAAACTTGAAAACGACTTAACTTCTGCTTACTATGACGTCTTAAAATCGTTATGAATCCGGTGTGAGATGGGGATAGTTGCATACGCCGAGATCCGCCTCTCATTTCCACCAACGTGTGGTCTTTTTTCTTCTATGGTCTATCGGTTTATGTAGTTAACTAAAGGTAAACAATCTTGGTATGTCTTTTTATATTAAAGAGGTCGTATATAATATACACAAAGATTATGTAAATTTAGTTTATTAGCTAACATCGATTTAAGTAAATACCTAGTCGCAAAGATTTTTTATATACAATTTATAGACAACTTTTAGATAAAAAGACATGCCAAGATTGTTTACATTTAGTTAACTACCTAAACCGACGGAGTATAGTAGGGAATCATCAGAATGACTTCTCCTGCTCTACACCAAAGTATGGTGGAGCATCCGCTGGTTTCTATAACATAAACATTATTTAAATATTTCAATTTGTGTGTGTGTCTGTATGTTTGTTACTCCTTCACGCTCTAACAGCTAAATGGATTTGGCACACAGGTAAACCAAGTCTAGAAATATTCCTTCAGATAATTTTCTACCAACACGCAGGTGATGCCGCTGACAGAAGCATGAAATAAAATAAAAAGAAAAAGTAAGTAAGTCTACCTGTAGCGTAGTGTTCCATTTACTAAATAAAGGCACCTCGACTGATTAAATAATGTCAACTACAAAAGACAAGTCAGGAGGAAAAGAAAAGAAACTTGCCAAGTGAGAATCCGATTCCCGTGCAAAGGGTTCCGAACCGGCTGTAGTAAAAAACGGCAATAAATCCAATCTTGTATGGGAGTCCTACTTAAATATTTATTTTATTGTTTCTAGTATTTGTTGTTTTAGTGGCAACAGAAATACATCATCTGTGAAAATTTCAACTGATTAGCTAACACGGTTCATAAGATAAAGCCTGGTGCCACGGACAGCGTAGTCATAGCAATAGGGTCCCATTTTTAACCTTTGGTTAGGGAACCTTAAAAAAGGAAAGTAAAATTACCATGCTTCTTCAGAATACAACACAGTATATTGCTGATCACACTTACAAAGGGTATGGCCAGTTCATTCGCTCAAAATTGTCACTTACATCTAATCTATTAAGTATAGGGCCCTTTTAGCTAACACAGCGTCAATTTACCCATATGAATGAAATTTGTAATATCTATTGAGTTAATAAGATACAACCTGGTGATAAGCAGACGGACAGTCGGTTCATAGCAACAGGGTGCCGTTTTTAGGAAGGAACCCTTAAAAAAGAAAAGTAAAATAACCAAAATTCTTCAGAATTCAACACAGCATATTGCTGATCATACTCACAAAGGGTATGGCCAGTTCATTCGCTCAAAATTGTCACTTACAGCCTCTGACATCTAATCTACTAAGTATAGTGCCCTTTTAGCTAACATAGCGTCGCTTTACCCTTACCGTATGAATGAAATTTGAACTATCTAGCTATTGAGTTGATGAAACACAGCCTGGGGTCAAACAGATGGACAGCGAAGTCATAGTAACAGGATCCTATTTTTAACCTTTATATATACGGAACCGATGGAAGGACATCATAAGGGCCAAGGTGTTGAAGCAGGGAGATTACGATCCTCAGCATTGAGAAATAAGACGCAAGGAGGAGGGACGGAACCCTAAAAGAGACAAGTAAAATAACCAAGACTCTTCTGAATTCAACATACTATTTATATTGCTGATCACACTAACAAAAGGCTTGGTCAGTTCGTTCCCTCAAAATCGTCACTTACAGCCTCTGACATCTAATCTACTAAGTACAGTGCCCTTTTAGCTAACATAGCGTCGCTTTACCCTTACCGTATTAATGAAATTTGAACTATATAGCTATTTAGTTGATACGATACAGCCTGGTCACTGACTGATGAACAGCGGAATCATGGCTCATAGAGTCCCGTTTTTACCCTTTATGGCCCTCCCCACTGCGACTTTTTGTAGTGCTGCTAACGCGCTATAGTCGCATTTGCAACGCGCTACAGAAGCGATGCTAACGTGCTACTAACGCGCTTCAAAAAGGCGCCAAGAGCTAGGGCTCTTAGGTATGGAACCCTGAAAAAGAAAAGTAATAACACAACCAAGATTCTTCAGAATTCAACGCAGTGTAGTGCTGATCACACTCACAAAAGCCTTGGTCAGTTAGTTCCCTCAAAATCGTCACTTACAGCCTCTGACATCTAATCTACTAAGTACAGGCCCCTTTTAGCTAACATAGCGTTGGTCTACCCTTACCGCATGAATGAAATTTGAACTACATATCTAGATATTTAGTTGATAAGATAAGGCCTAGTGACAAACAGACGGGCAGTGAAGAAATAGCAGTAGGGTCCCGTTTGGAATGGAACCCTAAAAGAGAAAATTAAAATAACACAACCACCAAGATTCTTCAGAATACAACACAGTATATCGCTGATCACACTCACAAAAAGCTTGGTCAGTTAGTTCCCTCAAAATCGTCACTTACAGCTTCTGACATCTAATCTACTAAGTACAGGCCCCTTTTAGCTAACATAGCGTTGGTCTACCCTTACCGCATGAATGAAATAAATAGATAACGACCATAAACAGACGTTTCATTCACTAGAGAAAACAAGAAGGTACAGGTTAGGTAACTGGTTACATAGAAAACTAGCTGCTCGCCCCGGCTACGCTCTGAAGCAATTTTTTTATTTTATTTTTGTTTTAGAAATTATAGACTTTATGTTATTTTGATGTACTCATATAGGTATTACTGTAAAGTTTCAGCTAACAGTTTTCAGCTCAGTGAAGATGTAGTTTTCTAATGGTAAGAAAAAAAATCTTTCACCATTAGAAAGTTACATCTTCATTGAAGTAACACAATGATATATTTATTTTTTATTCAAAAATATTTATATCTAATAAACCAATAACAGGCATTTTTGAATTGTAAAAATGTAGGTCAGTCAAAAAAGCGAAGATAATTATTACACCTTCCAAGAAGAAAATCAAAGAAGAAGAACGTGCAACAAACTCCACGGGTCTTTTAAATCATGTTACTTATGAGTTACAAAAATCACAAGAAATATTTAATTAAAATTATTATCTAGGTCCGTCAATGACATAATTATATTGACATGCCAAAGCGAAACTATAGCAAGGAAATCATTCTTCCCAACACCCAGTAATAATGCCTGTGACCGAAACCGTACTGTTTTCTTTTCATCGAAAAAAACGGGACACGTTTAATCTTCCCAGTCTGTTAACGTCAAACAAGTACGACGCGAACGAACCTGCAATTGGTTCAACGGGAATGTTCTCCTAAGATACATGTCTTGCATCTGTTACAAGGATACAGTGCTGTCTTGCATTCGTTAAAAGAAAAACAGTGACTGTTTACGTATTATTAGCACAGTGTTCTTGAAGATGCAAGATATTTTGAGCTTCAAGGACAAATTTTTTATTACGTTAGGTATACTGTTTATTGAGAAAAAAGGAAGTTTTTTTTTTTTATATAAAGAGGAACAACAAACAGCGACGCTATAAAACATTCATAATAGAAGCCATACAACAATATGGTATGCCACACACACATTATTTGATTAGCTGTAGAATACTCAAATAAGATGATAGGAAATGAATAAAAGCAACTATTGGGTTAATCAAAGTAAAAAAGAGGCACTTCACTTTCATTTGCTTAACGCCAAAAAACATATGATAAATCATATTGTTTTTACATTTAAAGACAACTTCTATAAAGAAGGATAAATAAATAATGTACGAACACTTCCCAGAATTTTCCACATCCGTGCAATAACGAGTCCTGTCGAAACTATAATTGAGAAGTCACTGCTATCTTTTTCCGTTTGACATTTTAAGAGAGTGTAAAATTCTTTAAGAAATATATGCTGCGAAAGTCGATGGGACACGGTATGTTCCCCTGAGGCACGCTTCAATTAACCTCGGTATTACGGTAATGGAAGTCGTCTTTCAGGTTACGACTTATTTTAAAGGACATGAATATAATTTGAGTATAATTAAGATATAACAAGACATTTTCATTTGTGGTTGGCAAAGTTTTCCAGGTATTATGAAGGCTAATAAAACAGGTTTCAGAACCATTTTGAGAACAGTAAGAAAATTTTTAAGAGTCATTTGGTTTGCCAGGCTTTCATTATTTTAGAATTCTCAGAAATTGACTTTAATAATAAAGAAAATATCTTACGAATAATTGATTAACAGAAATAGTCTCCCGCAATTCTTATAAACTCGAAATTGCTTAGAAGCAGTGATTCCGAGTATTTTTAATTGTAACTGCAGATAAAAACTTATCGCGTTTAGATACAATGCCAGCGTTTATTTTTATACAGAGCACCACCTACAACAGAAATGTCAGGAACTCTTAACGAGAGACAGAACAATATTGCATTCCAACTGTAGCCGTGCCCACAAAGCAATATCATTTGTCATACAATGCACGGTTGCTACACTTGCTACTGGTATATTGGTGTAATCGTGAACTAGGCGAGTAAAGCTGCTGATACAACTAGCATACAAAACAGACATAAATTATTTCGACCCATCCATTCTACCTTCAATGTCGAGTCTAGAGAAATAAATAATCCAGCAAATTACATTAAAAAAAGAGAAGAGTCTCGAAGGCAATGATTAATTAAATGACCGTAATAACTCATTGTGTCAAGTCAGAAAACTAATATAAAAGACAGAAGAGGATCATTTTAAGAGCCGAACGGTAGACAAAAGGTGGAACACAATGGTACTCGGGAATTTTGATTTAATATACGGAAACTTTAGTGTCTATAATTTTACAACCATTTGTAAAGTTTCAGCCGTTAGTTCTAGTGGTAACCGCAAGTTGGACAATACTACAGGACTTGATAACATCTCTGCCTGTGCACTAAAGCCAAAGTTTGGTAATTAATAATTCCAGGAAGCGAGAACTTGTAAATTAAATCCAACATTACGAGTTCTACACGTTAAATAAAACATGTGCGATACAAAGTTATTGTCACGTAACGCGTGTTCGTCGGCACGTGCCTTTAATATTTCATGCAACATCTACTAGCTGCTTACATCATGTAGGCAAGTAAGCTATTAACAACCATAGCAGCATGATGACCTTCACAAGAATAATGCATAAATCAAAATCTTCAAGTATGAACTCGCAAAGTTACAACAAACAAAACGGAAAGACTGAGATAAGGAGCGACGTAATTAATTTAAGAGCAAAAATTCCAAAATATCTCAACTTTCTGTAAAATCAACATTTTCTGTATCAAATAAAACCTTAAGTTTTTCTTGCCTACTTGTCATTTTCAAATAATAATATTGTTAAGTGTAGCTTTTATGAAGTCCCACTTTATGATAATAATGTTGAAAGTCTTCAATATTACTAGTTACTACCTCGCTATGTAGGTAAGTCTACCCACAGCTAGTTTTAATATACACGATGTTTGATACTTTTTAATGTAGGCTGAAATATCATGATTAATATAGGTTCAGCTTTGAAACTAGAAGTTTGCTAGAGGACTCATTACGAAAGCTACTGAAGTACTTCTAAACTAAGATTGACATCGTTTGAAATTTAATAAAGTTGGTTTCGATTTTTTGTCCTTATTTTTAGTTTATATCTGACCGTGTTTTTCAAAGGAAAACTTTATATGGCACAAATAGAAGTTTTTTTTTTTCTATAAATCTGCATTCATTTCATATTTTTTCTTCTAACCTACTTAGATATCAAAAAGATGATTAGAATTTTATTAACGCTATGAAGTCTAATACATAAGCCTGGTCTTAGTTTATAAGCCAGCATTGTTCAAAATCAATTTTCTGTAGTGAACAAACCAACAATAACGGTTGACCTTATTAAAATCCGTCTGACTAATTAAGAAAGTTTATCTCCTGACGCAGTCTTCTCGAGACATTGAGAATATTCAAGAGAGTAGGGACAAGGGACCGATATCGATTTTTTAAGTAGTGAAGCGATCGTGGTAGGTAGCTAGGAACGTGCTCAAGAACCTACGACAGTCTATGCTGAAACGAGTTAAGTCAGTGTCAAGAATCATAGATGAAGTATGTGTTGATGATGCTAAGAGGTTAGCGCATGGCAATTCCTAGACTCAAAGAAATTTTAAAAGTACTTATAAAACTAGACGTTGTCTGGAAGTTTTAATACATAATTTGATACTTTAGCAGAGCAATGCCGAGTCCAGTAATAAACTGAGGAATTTATTACCTACTTCAGTCTTGACAAATTCTTCTTCGTTTCTTTTTAAGAGAAGTGCTTTAACACTTCCGTATTTAATTTGGGTCATTGTACATTCGACACACATTCCATTCCCCATTGTTAAAAATATGTGTAAACTCGCCACAAATTTATTTTTTCTTAATAAAATATTTTGGAGTATTGTAAACTCGTCACACGTGTTTTCTACGTACGGACAGCAGAGAACTCAAACACAAGAATAAATCACTATTAAAATCTTTATAAAATCACTATTATCACAGTTTTTATTGCAGTATCTAATTCGCAGCTAAATATACATTACTACTTGCTGATTTACCGCTAACATACTGATATATATTTTATGACTTTCTCAAATCACAGAATTATTATTATTAATTCAACTTAAATCTAATTAAAAAAAAGTTTTATAATGGTAAAATAATATTACACATAAATGTAAACAACCGTCATTGAGAAGTAAAAAAGTCAAGAGTATAAAAGATGGAATAAGCAGTTACTTTAATGGGCTAAATATAATTAAAAACAACTCTACGAATAATTAAGTATTTATAATCACAGTACTTAATATTTTTAACAATTTAACTTATATCTAGCGCAATAATCACAGAGAGCGATCGCCTCTTTCTGCAAAGCTATGATGCTAGCTGTAGAGGCCCGGAAGGGCCGAAGCCTCTGGGGAACACGGAAAATCCGAAAGGTGCTCACCGTGTCCTCTAGATCGAAGGCAACGAAAGAACGGGGTGGGGTTTAGTCAGTAAGAGTCTAACACGCCCTCCCGCTCCGCCCAAGAGCGAGAAATCATTCTGATGATTCCGTTTAAAAAAAAACACTGTGGTTTCATTTAGCAGTAAGCAACTGGCGGCATGGTTATAATTTTATAACTTTAGGTTTAAGGCTGTTCTATTCAGCTGATTTACATTATTTATTACTTCACTGTTATGGAAAAAATGAATTTTATTACTTGAAAGTTATTATACAAACTTTTGATATATTTCCTTATTTATTTTATTGTTAACCAAATAACTCATTTGGGTTTGAAGAGTTTGTTTCATATTAAAGCTAGAACTTTACTTGCTAACGCTACTTTCCTTAAAAATAGCATGAAATTAAACTGTGTGACGAGTTTACAACAAGTTTTATTAATAAATAATATTTTTTTGTGGTTGTGACGAGTTAACAATGGATGTATGGGAATTTTCAAAAGTGTGGCGAGTCGACAATGTGACGAATGTACAATGACCCTTTAATTTGTTGTTGATGGCAATGATATGCTTGATTTTAAATTAATTAACACTATTACGCTATTTGAAGTTTATTGCTGAGATTTAAATATTCTCAGTGCTGGGTCTCAGGCTACCCCGCAGAAAGAAGGAAAGGATCATAGCCCACCACGCGGTCCCGTCCCATATTCCCGTGGATATAACCTATCATCATTTTTTTCCTCTAGAACATGCTGGTTTTCTCCTGATGTTTCCCTTTACTATTTCGAGAGCAGTGATAATTTCAAATTACAAAGATTCGATTGGAACATTGACAATATTAAATATATAATTAAAAATACCTTATAGCCTAAACATTTAAAACGAAGAACTAACAAGTTCTGTAAATATGAAATCAAAGTTAATAATCTGAAATTTGAACTATAAAATAGTTCAGAAAACTTTCAAAGCTAAATTAATAAGAAAGTGAATCACTGATGAAGTTTAACTCCAACGCCTCGTTGCATTCAAACTACTTTGAAACAGAAGAATTAGTAATCAACGAATTTGTTGGCTTGGTAAATTACTTTTGTTTCATCACTGAAATAATGATGAGTCTATTCAATATTTATTTTTCTTTGACTGAGCTTTTCTTTGCTAATGCCTTAAAGATAATTTAGTGCCTAGATGGAACTTTGATCGAGCGTTTTTTCAAACTATTTATTTCTTAAATTCTCCACATCTTATGCCAGCACTCACTAATACTTTTAGTTCGAGGTTTGAATACCTAAATATAATTTTTATTATACCTGGTATTCGTACTACATAAACATTTTATACGACCTACTACCAAAGTTAGATAGGATAAGTTACTGGAGAAGATAGCTGTCTTGACGAGATTGTCTGCAAAGTATACCTAGAGATCTTTAAACATGTAATTTCTGAATATGTTCAAATAAACGTTGACATAAAGCCAGGATACAAACGTAAATCTCCCATGATAAAGTATTTTTTCGGCATAACAAAGATATAAATTTGCTATAAATTCGTATCTTATTACAGTGAGTGTCTCGACGAACTCTTTACACTTGATAAAACTTTGTTTCTCGCACCACCATCGACCTGCCTTTCGTTGGCTTCGTCATAACATGGAGAAAATACGGGAGTTTAATGTTTTCTATTTCCTTCGAGGAAATGTCTGCAGGTTAATGTATTTAGGGAACTTTGGGACTTGATTGTCGATCGATGAGAAATGAAATTGGCACGAGAATGACATAAAAACTGTTGATAGCAGAAATACTACCGAATGAAAACTTCATCCTTTTTTGGGAGTGAGTTAAATAAGAGTTCATTTTTATTATATTTCCAATGTTTATCATTGAAAGGTTTTTATTGATTTTCATATAAACATCGGTATTACGCAGTTTGGCGTCATTAAGATGATACGCGTGTTGGGTCATAAAATACTGCAGCATACATTTCGTTAACGATATGACAAGGTGTAAATATTTTATGATGATGGCATATAATAATCGGGCTTACAAGGAGTAGGTTCATATCATCTCACGCCAAAATGGAGAAAAAAGAGGATGCATAAGTAAGCAAAGTTATTTACGACTGGGTCTGCGGGTGTAAGTTCACTATTTTTATTCTTGCCACGTAAAGATCTTGTGAGGGGTTGTGTTTTGTCAATTTACTATAATCTCGCAGAATGGAACCACGGATGATGAGATCAAGAATGGTAAAGAATTGTAATACTATGTCATATAAGATTCTCATTTTTAATTCATGAATCCCCAACCGGTCTCATGCGACCGCGCTGTTATTATCTTACTATTGTGTCTCGTTTCGCAGGTATTGATAGGTTAAATGTGTGCGCTTGAATTGATCTTGCAGCTTACAATTTTTTTATTCCCCAGCAAAAGTCTAAAAGCCTTTCTTCTCTATCAAAACAAAGAAATGATATATGCGCAACATTGATAGGAAATAAAAGCTTATGTATAGAAATAAACCAATAAACCGGGGTGAGGATAAAGTATCTGGCGTCGACGTGGAAATGCGTTGTCATTTGCAAACGGCAGGTCAGCGGTTTTGTTACGAACATAAACCCATCTATTGCTTTTACGTCGGTTTGGTCGTAAGCTTCGGCGAGATATGCTTAAGTAATTGAGTGTAAATGACTGTATGTATCTTGGAATTTTGTATATAAAACTTGTGGGAATTAGTTGCGTTTTCAAATGCCATCGTAAAATTTTTCTTTAGCTTTTACTTCTTATCGTATTTTACAAAAACTCAACCGCAAGATATTGAGATGTAAAAAAATTGTCCAAACTTGTTAGTTCAAATGAGATATGGAGAAGAATAGGTGCTTTTAAAGTATAACCGATTCGATAGTTGCTGTGCAGCATGTAACAATTTTTGTTGTGAAGTGTACTAAAATTTCTACATTAAGTTAAATTACTGCACAAGTGTTGTCCAAACATACTTTTAACCGTATAAATCCGTAAGTCTTACCCTGTGTATGGCAATGGATAAGAAATGGTGCTGAAACTGATCTATAGCTACTTTTAGTAAATATGGCGTGTACTTGGGAGTGCATTATTCCAGGCACATACAACACAGTCGGATAACGCACTATTGTACTCCATAGTTGTTAAAAGGGCCTTCATACGCCATCTACCGACGCTATAAAATAATATTTGCGTAGCCACCCCTCCAGTCAGAATAGGAGTAAACATCCCTTCTAACACTGTTTGCATCCACCCAACAGATGTCGCTGTTGTTTCACTGTTCAGTTTACGAGTAAACTCTCTAGGTGGCGCTATTAAGCGAAGTACTGGTGTGACATAACATTCATAGATGGCGTTGTACAGAGGTTTTAATTTTTACATTATTTGTCTATTTTAGGGTAGTTGCAGCTTGTAGTTTCCGTAAAAAAGACATAGTACTTACTGGCACCTTTTGAAAGCAGTTTTAACGTTTTGTTCAGTTTAGAAAGAATTCCTACTTACTGATATTTACCGTCAGCCGTTTTTAGGGAGTTTTTACCTGAAACAAAAATATATTCTTGTTAAATACTGAAGACAATGAAAATTTGTGAGTAATACCTAAACATGCTGCCTTTTTCCTAGCAATATAGGGCCTCAATCGTTGAACTGGTTTTGTTACGGTACCAAAGAAATCATATTGAGGGTTAAAAAATAACGTATAAAATCTGAAGCTAAATAAAATTAAAATATAAAAAAGATTTTGGGGACATCAACATGCATCCCTCCCCCATGTAATGGAATTCATATAATTTTATAAGGCAATATAACCCCATATATTTCAATTTAGCATTTTTTACCCTTCCGAGAGGGATCGTTGTAGGCAGGGTTATCTGTTAAATTATTGAATTTGACAATATAAAGTAGGTATACACATAAAGGGGTGAGGCAATCGCGGCGAGTGAATGAGAGTACATTAATAATGTAGGAACAATAAATTACCTTCATGCAGGTAAAGACGGTATCAAATTCATGTCTGAGGATTATGACCGTCAAACGATTATGCATAAAGGTACGCATTATATTTATATGAGGGGAAATAATTTTCGAGGGGTGTAAAGGTAGACATTGGGCCCACGTGGGCGCGTCATTCTCCATACATTTTACAGGGCAACTAGACTTGTAGAACTGCATTAGACCTACGTCACGCGACGTGAAGCTACGCACAACTCAGGCGAAGTCCACGTGTGTGTGTCCGTTAAATTTACTGTCTAATTTCCCCGCATACACCTTCAGATACTTTAAGGGACAAAATGTTCCCAAACATAATGTGCAACGATTTCTTTATAATTATTTATTTCCATTGTAATATTCTTATGACGTGACTATATTAACTTAAAACCCTTGTTATCTTCTATTTCTGAATGCTGAGGAAACTAACATGTCAGAGTCAAGTTAAGTGCTACTTATCAACCTGCACTGCGCCCGCGTGGTAGGTGAGACCTGAATGCCAGCAGTGGGAACAAATGAACCCGCTGCCTAATTATGTATGCCTAGTTAGCAATATATTAATTTTATGACAACAGAGCTATTGGGATACAAGGTATTCAAGAATTATAGACTAAATCTAATTTCAATTACCAACGTAATTCTACTAATACCTACTATTTTCAATTAGAATTTTTTACACTATCATTGCACTTCATCCTTCGATCAAAGATTTTAACAAAACACTCCTTCCCCACACAAAATGTTCGTTTAAATTCTTATTTCTTGAATCGTCTTGGCAACAATTTACGCAGACTATTGGCACTCTGAGGCCGTTTCCTTTGCTTTCCGATTCACGATGATACGTACACGCCCCCGTTTTCCTGTTACTCATTACAGGAACACAGAAGAATTTTCTGCAAGATTTTAACGGAAATAAATCTTTCTTTTAATGGGTCTCTTTTCTTTGATACATTTTGCTGTATCATTAAAGTTGAAATACGCCGATAGGTGGGAGCTTCACAGTACAAAGGAATTTACTAATGAATTCTTTTATGGAAAGGGTTGTTCTGTTTTATTTGTTAGGACTACAGTGAGACAAAAAGATAGTAATGATTTATTATTCATTTTTTTTAGTTCAGTCGTGTAACCAGGCAGATTTTTTGTTGGTAGGTGGGACACCATCTAATGACTTCTCCCGATCTAGGGTGGAATTAGAGGCCGTGCCAGACTTTTAGAGACTAGAAACCTGAGCTACAAGAAGTATTTGAAGTTGGTTCGCATCGCCTAACTAAATCAGTTTAGCTAATATAGCAGAGTAATGAGTCAGTCACTGAATAAGTTCTTTCAGCTCATTGGTTTTGTTGACACCGCTGACAGCATGTTAGCATGTTTTGTGTTAGCAATTTTGAAGGTTTGGGGTCATTAGTAAACAGTTCAGTTCGGTAATTTTGAGGAGTCTGCCCATTACACCGTACCGCATTGTGTACCTTGCACGGAGTATATCGGCACCAGCAAAATATGCATGCATGCCAAATCGGTGCACGAGGGTCGTGAAACGATAAGTATACGATGACCGGTATGAATATATTGTATGACACACGATATCAAACGATGTCGATACGTTCTAGTAACCTTAGGCGGTCATGGTATGCCTGATATACAATTGTACTATATGGATAAAATCCTATAAAAGGGACCACCGTACGAATGACATGAAAGAGAAGAAAAGCAATGACAGCGTGAAAGAATGGAATTGAAGAAGAAAACGTGTTTCGCAAATTTCAACTAGCTTTGTGTAGGTACAGTTAAAAAACATACATAGTGCACGTTGTAATATTTGTGCACGCCTTGCTTATGTGACACCTTTTTTGAGGTGGGATACCATCAAATAACTTCACTAGCTTTGGGTGGAGCGAGATCACTACCGCACCCGTGTCAGATTTTTTTGTGACAAAAAGCCAACTTTGTACCAACAGTAGCCTTTTGCGTTTCAGTGCCTCGGTAACTTTTTTAAATAATCCCGTAAAGCTGGCAGGTATTGGCCCAGACGAATGTGACCCTAAGAGATAGTTTCAGGAGTACACGGAACACATACAGAGGTATCTAGAGCAACCGCATTACCATATTCTCAATAAATATGTAAACGCAAGATGAGGCAATATCCACCGGACATGTTCACATTGCCCAAAGCGTGGACGATATCGAATGGTTGATTGGAGCGTGAATTCAAAGCACTGAGAGCCTGTTTGTGATTCCATCATAGTCCGCTTTCTCTAGGCTGATAACTGTGTTAGTTCTGGAATGACTAGCATAAATTATTTGGTCAATATTTAGTCAATCAGGCGGTTAGGCACAATTATTTGCTCTGGGGTTTCCCAAGGGTCTAGTTTCATAAATAAGGGTACTTAATTAAAATAGGAAACACGCATTGCTATTATTATTTAAGAAAAGTACAATTTTGGTGTTCGTTAGTCTCGTTAACACTCAAACGGCTTGACCGATTTTAATCGTTTTGATTTGGTTTTGTTCGCTTTAATATAAGGGTGGTTTAAGAAGAAAAAAAAATAAGAGAAAGCCTTTCAATTGCTGGAACTGGTGCAAAATAATAATTTCATGGAGGCGGTGCCGTGGGCGGCAGTTAGAACATTATAATTTATTAAATAAAAAGGTAATGCTTATTTTTAAAGATTTTTCCCATCAGACCTGCAAACCTAGAGATTAATACAAATGTGAACACTAGTGTGTAAAAACACAAGAGAAGAAAATGTTAAATGTTAAAATGACATATCAAATAAACGTACATTTAAATAAATACTTCATGAACTGATATTTCGACCTATTTACAAAACATAAATGACCAAAGGTAAAAAAGGGTTAGGTACATTTACAGTCGTTTAGCTCCGTACTTAATTGCCATGTAACTCAAGACCCGAACACGAAAATTATGGAGGCTAAGTTGTATTTATCGATATTAAATATCAGAATCGTAAGCGTTATTGTTAAGCCGTGTGCGACCCGTTGGGCGGGCACCACTTAAATTGTATAGCCTCATTTTCTGAGTCCTGTTACTAAGCCTCTTGAGACCCGAGAGTCGTACGCGAGTCTATAACTGTTTATTTTGGAGTACCTAATGGCGCTGTTCTGTGCAGAGAAGAGGAACGTATAAGCTTTGTTTAGTTAATATGTTCAAATAGATATTATTGTAGTGTTAAGTCCCAATTGAGTTCTCAGGCTGAATTAACAACCATAGAAAAGTAGATACGAAATTTGGAGAGAGCTAGAGAGAATATTTAAAAAAATATTGTAGAAGTAATCTGTTAGTCTAATCATGAATCTCAAGCAAATTGACTACAAAATCTCAATAAAGTAGAACAAGTTAATAGGCCTCATCAGATAACTGTTGCTTCGTATCAGAGCGATCTAAATTAATAAATTTAGTTGCAACACAAAAGCTGGGGTTCCCTTTCCCAGCGAAAGGTCTGCCCAACTAGATCGATGTTATTAATAGCAGCCAGAGTAACTCCAATAAATTATAACACGCCTTTAATTGATGTTATTTACTTGGATATTGAGGGTATATTGATTGTATTTGGGTGGTAATGGGCGGTATTGTTTTAAACGGCTTTTTAGAATGGTTCCGTGAACGTGAATGGGAGAAAATATAGGGTGGCCATTATCGTGAAATGTAAATTAGATGGCGGGATTGGGTTGTTACGGTGTTTACAGGCTTGCTAGATTCGTGTCTGCTTTCATGCACCAAAGTCGTTACCGTTAATTTAGTAGATTCTTAATTACATAGCTTTTACCTTAATCGCAAATGCTTGAGTTTTAGGCTCTTGTGCTGAAAAGAGAAGAGTTATGATCTTTATTTTTACATTATATTTTGGGTGCCTTTGTAGTTTCGAGTCATAGAATAAAATTAGAGAGTCAAATGTACTTTTAAGTAGCTGTAGAAAAATGTTTCAATGTAAGTAAGGTATATTTTATTATTATATTGGCTGTTTGCGATTGGCAGATTAAACAACTTATATTGAAAAGAGTTCAAAGAAAATAATCCGTTCGTAAAATTTCTCGAATTGAATTAAGCTATGCGCAAAATGTATTTTGCATAGTTAGCAATATTTGAGATTCTTAGCATTTTATTCTACTTCAGTCTAATAACACTGAACACAAAACAATAAAAAATATTTTTTTCGCTTTTCAAAGAATTTATACTTCAGATGCTGCATACAATTTACTTATTAACAGAAAAACAAAAATAATAACCAAGGTGTCGTTTGAAATAACGTCCACATTTATCAGAGAAAGAAATAAATTGCACGACATATTTCCTCGACAATCTCCTAACAAGAATCTTGAAGTAAGTAGGTACCTTTCTATCTAAAAGAATAACTATGCTGAATAAGCATCGTTAGGAAGAAAAACATATTTCCGTGTAGATGATGCAATCGTGAGAACTTATGTTAGCGTTGCTTTGAACAAATCGCGATCTAGTTTTGTGCCAAAAGTTTGTTGCACAAAAAACGGGACGTGATAACATAAAATATGTTTTATCTCTTGGCATTATAATCTGGTGTTATTTTCAAGATGTCTCCTCGAATTTAATGTTCTTGCTTTTGTATACGAAGTCTCTTTAATTCCCAAGTTGAATATCTTGCACGATGCTTCCAGAATTAGTTGTCTATGTACTTGTACATGTGTGTGTATGTAGATAGTTTTTATATGTATAAAACTAAGTGACTGACTGCTTAACGAGATTGTGACGTTGATTATATATGTTTTATCTCTTGGCATTATAATCTGGTGTTATTTTCAAGATGTATCCTCGAATTTAATGTTCTTACTTTTGTATGCGAAGCCTCTTTAAGTAAGACTTAGTGACAAACTGCTTGATGAGATTGTATCGTTGATTATGGAAAGCAAGATTATTTTCAAAATAATTGCTCTTCTAAATGAAGTAGGGTCGATAACAAAGAATCAATATCATACTCGAACCTCATAAAACACGAACACGAAAAGAAACTGCGCAGTTTCTTCTCAAATAATTCAGGCTCTATAAGGTAAATTGACTGCGTTTTTGTAAGGAACGTAGCTATACGAATGGCAAACACGCCTTCCTCATTTCCTCACTTATTACTTACATACTTATCTATTGATCTTTGGAACCTCACTGATCCCCGTAAGCAAAGACGATTGGAGGATAAAATAGCTTTTTCAGAAATGAGGGATCGTTCCAATAGTGACTGAAATGAAGGCTTTTTTCAACAAGTTTTTGATGTTGTGAGGATTAGGGATGCTTCATAAATCTTTGTTAAGAATTTTTTTTGCTGTAATTCATCTTAATTTTAAACATCATGAAATTTGTTGTGTCAGTTGTGAGGTTGAGAAAAACCGAGTTCAAAAACAATTATGCAGTCATTTATCTAATGATAGATATTGTTTTTTTTTTTAGGATATTATCCAATGACTTCTGCCGCTCTTTTCTGTCAAACTGTTTTTTGACTAAACCCTCTCCTGTTCCTTCGTTCCAGGGCACTAGTATACACGTGGCCCCAGTATTTGCTTTACCTATAATAATCAGTTTTATGATAATGCGAAAATTATTATTCCTAACTTTTACCCTTAAACAAATACTTCACAAAGTTTTATTTAATTCTGAAAGAAGCTTCAGGTACACGTACCTACTAGATTGCTGACAATGTGCTTTTTACCTAAACCTGTTTACTGATGAGTCAACGAATTGTTTTTCTTGAAGAATTAAACCCTAGGATAGTTAACCAACAAAAAACTACAGTTAAATCAATCTCAAAAATAGTAAAAGGAAAATATATTCACACCAATTTATTTAATATGAAAATATCTACAATTTCTATGAACCGTGTTGATTATATAAAGCTAGAGTTCCACGTACAAATATTATTACTATGTGTGTACTATGGACATATTCCGGACATTTGCACACGTTTGCATGTTCTCATTAATGAATCGTCCTCATAGCCTGTTTGCATCTCCGAGCATATAAATTTAAGTGGACGAGACAAATGTGTGAAATACGTGTGAGCTAGTTCGAATTTGCGACAGTGAGCAGACATACGTTATGTCACATAATATTATTTGTGTTTCAACGTGAACCTAATGCTAATTTGAACATAACAACAGTTAGTCAACAAGACAAGGTTTTATTGTATATGCATTTCATCTCTCTAATTGTCAGAATTTCCACGAATGCTTTGTGAAGAAGTTAAGAAGTGCACCTATCGCAGCGCAAAATTACAAAAATTCATCTCTGTAACTGAGAGTTCCTAGAATTTTTTATTTCGTTCAGAACTGTACCTACCATTGCCTATCATGACAAAAAGATTCAAAGCATTTATTTCAAGTAAAGCAGGCACTTATAAATGGTAAAATTGACAGTCAAAAAATGAGACTGATTAACATAAATTCCAAAGCGTAGGATTCTATGGAGAAGAATGTCCAAGAAACTCATGTCAAAAATATCAATCTTGTTTTTAGTCGGTTAAATTCTAAGCTAGTCTGAAATGTGCATGTAAAACGTCACTATATATCCTGAAACACATAAATTTTCTAGTCCGCAGAAAACAATGGAACGGGGTTAGCGACAGTAGCAGCCATTATCTAACACACAATAGATATAAACTAGAAAAACCACAACAATCTTTTATATTTTTAATTACTCTCCTTTTAAGTTCATTGAAACGCTATCACTGTTGGTCTGATCACGCTTACATCTACGTTCTGGGTAATGTTTAGTGCAGATTGCCTCTCATACAAGGCGCACAATGCAGGCTTCATCATTTGTTCCTCTGTGCACGAAGCCACAACAAATATCAAGCTGAAAACACAACGCCCACAATGGCTGTCTGTAATACGTGAAGTGCAAGCTTTTGTATCAGCGTCGTAACGTTATTGGAAACGGATTTTGGTTTTTCATAATCGGAATATGTATATTTGAGACGGGTTTATGACAACCGTAAAGACTAGCTCTGTCCCGTATAAATAGTTAAGGTTACAGAAATTAGTTGATTACCCATTTTCGATAGGTAATTTCTGTAAATACCAACTTGCCGGTGGTTGAAACCATCGAAATGCCACAATATTATTGTTATTATGAGCCAGTTGTTCCCCAACGTAGGAGACATGACTTTTTTTCTATCTTCCCGTTTTCTTTGTTTTTACTTCTGGTCTATCCTTTAGGTAGAAGATTAATTTATCACGCGGTTCCTGCTATGCTATTCTCTAAAAGTAATTTACATGGCGACGAGCTCGACGTCTAAACAACCAAACGCAAATGCATGAAGAACTGTCTACTACGCTTGCTAGTGTTCTTCAAACGGTCTGTAATCTTGATTCCGATATTACTTCGTTCCATTGCTCGTAGCTAGACTTCAAGTGCCAACTTTAGACTTATTGGTAAATTGACCATTTTTGTGCTGTATAAGTGAGGGTCAGAAGGATTCATGAACATGTGCATCCTTTTCTTTTAAGAGAAAATTTAAGTAATCCTTTCATTAGGTATTTTAATGACCAATAACTCACAATGCCACTTAGATGAAAACGTTACTCTCTTTCTAGGTCAGTCCAGTCGAATCATTGAACTGCTCTAATGAAAGGCTTATAATTCCTTCAACTTTAATATTAATTATAAAGTTGAAGTAATCGATCGAGGTTTTAAAAGCCATGTGATTTATTTGTGTATATCTGCTCTTGTAAGTAAGGAGAAATGGAAAGGCAAATTAACGACATGGGGAACGACAGTTTAATTACAAAATATTTGTCCAATTAACTTATGACTGCATCGAGTAATTTGCAGTTATTCATTTTTCCCCAACGACACGTTTGTATTACGAACACATTAATCTGTCAAAATTAAAATTGGTTAAAACGTTATTGATTAATTCGAGCATCGTACACTGTGAACAAAGGGTTCAGTTTTATTTTGAATTCGTCAACTACATCTAAAGGGCAATTACCACAGAACATATAAAGGAAGTTAGAAAGGCCTTGTGGGCGGGGTACGCGCGCCGCGCTTATGAGCGAACGCTCATAATCAACCGAAATTTACTTTACCGGTCAGCAGTCGTGCTTTTGTTTTGACAGCGTACGTAAGCTGCGCAAAAATATGAAATTATGCCGTGTTGCGCTATTGTAACGTGTCGGAAAAGAAGCCAGGTGTGTAGTGTAGCATGAGATGGGATTTCTTTCCACCGGTAAGTCCAAAAACATTAAAATACTTGAGATATTTGTAATTATAACATTAGCATTATGAAGTTTGTAGACAAAAACGATATAATCGCAATCAGACCAATAGTAATATTATATTGCTTGCAATAGATTTGCACATCGTGCAAAATGCTACACCATTTTGCACGACTTGAGCGATCGCGCAATGTATTACGTTCACTGCGAGAGAACCAAAAGTACAATTCCACGAAATTTTGACATATCGATAGTGCTGTGCCAATTTGTAAACAATGTCGATAATTACTATGATACAAATGATTATTATCAATAGTACACTTTATAACTAACATAACATTATTTATTACGATTAATAGATTTTGAGTAAGGTTTCTATGTATTTTTTTGTATTTAAGTTTTATGAATTTTTTAATTGAAACTGACATAATTATGATTTAATATGTTTTGGGTTTCCAACAGATCCAGGTATAAGAAAACTATGGATTGAGACAACTGGTAGAATTGATTGGATCCCTACTGAATGTAGCACAATTAGTTCACAACATTTCGATGATGATAATTTTATTACAGATATAATTATCGTTAAACACATAACGAGTTCAGTAAGTAAAGCTATTGAATTAAAAATAATTATCCTAACCTAACCCTGCTCGGGCACCGCAACATTTTTGTTGATTAATATAAATTAAATTAAAATATAATTGCATGCATTATTAAGTAAATAAAGTTATTCAAGATTTATTATTACGTTATTATTGTCATCATTTAATTATTAATTTATTAATTATTGGATATCTTTATTACAATTATACGCGTCAATCTTCAAATAAGCTTGATAATATTAATATTACAGAATGTCAATTTGTTAAGAACTCATTTAAGCTATAGTAACACTTCTGTATTAGGTACAATTTAAGTGCGTTAACAAATTTATTATCAAATTCTATGTCCTTAATCTCATTCGGTAAATTATTTTAAATTTTTATGCACATTACAAGAGGTCCTGATTGAAACATAGCTAATTTTGAACTTGGCAATGCTAATTCATTTTTTACTTTTAATGAGCGTTGCAGCGGTCTTTGATTCTTAGCCACAGGGAATAACGACGCATGTTTTCTAACAAACTTGCTTACCTCCATAATATAGATGCTTGTTAAGGGTGAGCATTTTATATTTAATAAAATAAGGTTTACAACTCTGCATTTGGTCTATATTCGCAAGAATTCTCACACATCTTTTTTGTAAAATGAACAGTTTTTCTACTTCGACGCAATATCCCCATACAATTATTCCATATGTTAACCACGAGCTGGCGTACGCGTAGTACGCTGTCTTCGCTGTTTTGAAGTCGGTTGATCTTTTCGACTCATTTAAAGCATACGCAAAACTTGCAAATTTGTTTTATACAAAATTAATATGTGCCTTCCAATTTATATTAGTGTCAACTGTCAGTCTCATCAGTCAAGAGTCTAAATTCATCGACACACTGGAGCGGTATGTCATTGAATGAGTAGTTAATACTCAATGAACGTTTTTGATAGGGACTGTATTGCATAATTTTAGTTTTTGAGAAATTTATTTTCAAATTGTGGTACTTTAGCCAATTTACTATTTTTGTCAGTATTAAATATAGTGTCGACCAGTATTAAATTTAAGTTGCTGCCGTCGTCACATGGAAACACTATTGAGATGTCGTCAGCAAAAAGGACACTCTGGACATTTATTTCTCTCGGCAAATCGTTAATATAGATTAGGAATAAAATGCACCCGTATTATTTCAGGGACAATATTTTTTTCCTTTTGAACTGGTGATAAGCACCGGAAATGTAAGGTTGAGAGACAACCGACTTTCTCTAATAATCAAATAATAAACACGGTAAATATTCCATGTTAAATCCTAATTTTAATAATAAAATTGTTTTTAATAATTCAATTATGTATTTTTTTATTTGTTGAATGATATATGAATATCGTACGTGTTCACAACATGTATTACAGAAGTCCACATAGTCCACAATACTTGCAAAGTAAGAAGCAAGATTACATTAATTTTATCGATATCAATAATCGACCTTTTGGTCGCCCTAGCATACATGAGATTTTTACGCGTGTGTGAGTGTACGTCAAACGCAGTAATTGCGTTAGTGTGACAACCAATAACAAACTCACGATCGAAGTGTAAGTTGTTTATTTGTGTGCGTAATCCGCGTAGGCATTGGTTTTCTGCTTGTAGTGAAATAAAAGAGTGGGAGACAAACGGCGACACGCGTTCCGATACAAATCAGGAACTATTTCCTTTCTAACTTCCTTTATATGTTCTGTGGCAATTACCATCGTATTTTAAAAGAAGAGAAAAAGATAAATGACTATTTTTATCTCAAGGAGTCTTATTTCTTATCCTGCAAAAAAAAGGAAGGACTTGCCTTATTTTTCCGTGGACTTTGTATGCTAAACAAAAGGCATTTTCGACGGAATGATGGATGGAGCTACTTCGCTATTGTAATAGATCAAGTGTTACCAGTCAGCTTTTAGAAATATGTATCGATACAAATTATGGAGGAAGCAATTTGTTGACAAAGAAAGGTCCAACTTTTTGAAAAAATGATATAATGGTAATTTGACTTGGAAGCACACCGTAATTTCCGATCCTAATCTATCACATACCCGCGAAACGAGACACAATAGTAAAACAATAACAGCGCGGTCTCATAGGACCGGTTGGGGATTCAAACATTAATCTGAAACCTTTAACTGCTTTATGAAACTGGCAACACTGGAGGAGGAGCTCGTGGCTAGATAATAACAGCCGTACAGATCGATCTCCAAGGTTAAGCAACGCTTGCCTAGGTTGGTCTGTGGATGGGTGGTGATCTTAACATAACGAGTTTCCTCCGTGCCTCGGAAAGCACGTTAAACCGTAGGTCCCGGCTGTCATTCCTAGATCTTTGGCAGTCGTTACGGATAGTCAGAAGCCAGTAAATCTGACTCCAGTCTTGCCATGAAGTACCGTGTTACCCCAGTTTAATGGGTTGTGGAGGTCTGGTAGGCAGCCGCTCCTCGTAAAATACTGGTATTCAGCTAAATCCGGCTTGACTGGAAGCCGACCCCAATATAGTTGGGAAAAGGCTAGGCAGATGATGATGAAACTGGCAACAAAACCAGAGACTTATGGCCAGGTTATAATATCTTTCAATTGAAATCAACCAAAGAATACCTAATATATGTATGTGTATATTGTGATATTGATATATATTTATTTTAATAGGTTCGGGTATTGTGACACCATTGACTGCCCCATTTCTTGTCCATGCAATCTCTGTCCATTCCAGGTTGCCTGGAAGACATCGCGGAATGCGATAAGGCCGCCTATTGTTTGTACCTATGTTTATTAGTTTTAGTTCTTTTTTTAAAGTAGGTATGTAATGGTGTACTTCAATAAAGAATGTCTTCTTCTTCTTCCTGCCCTTATCCCATATTACTTGGGGTCGGCGCAACATGTTTTCTTCTTCCATTCTGTCCTGTCGTCCGTCACACTATCACTAACTCCCTTTTCTTTCACATCGGTCCTTACACAATCCATCTTTTCTTATAAATAATAATAATAAATAAATAATATTGCTTCATTTAGAGCCTAAACTATCTCAAAGTTTCTTTAGTCTGAACCCACTAAGTAATAACATTCATAAATATTCACATCTTATCCTAGATTACTGCGAACTTCTAATGTTTATCCCTGAAAGGGTGAGACGACCTCGTGGCACGAGGACCTCCTAAGACTACTTTGTGGTTGTAGTACGGGTTAATTTGGATTATCTTAAGGTTTTAGCCGTTTATTTCAGAAAATACCGTAGTGTCGTAAGACACAGAATGTCTGCTTATATCCTCGAAGCGACACATTAAAACCTGACATTATCATATTTGCTAGCAGTACACAGCAGAGTGCCTTTAAGTTGTTATAGTCCATCCTAAGATTGTCTGGTACATATCGCTGACTGTCGTTGTACCCATATATTTAGGTTTCTGTTCACCTACCACTAAGATTCTCTGCATTGCCCAAAGGTTGACTGGTAGAAAATGCCTAAGGCATTAATTCCGCATTTGAACCCTTATGTGCATTAAATATTAAATAAATAAAATCGAGTAATGCAAAAGTAACTCTCTATCTGTTACCTCTTCACGTCTTAACGGCTGAACGGATTTGGATGAAACTTGGCAGACCGACAATAAACCAGGTCCTAGAAAAGGACATAATTTCTAATTTTCATGCAAGTGACGTCGCTGGCGGAATCAATACAAAAACGTCCTTCTTTTGTTTTATGGACGTTTTTAGACCAAGGACAATTCTGTAGTTCAGATTCAGAAAAATGCGAGTAATAAATATACGATGAAACGCTGCTACTCTCCAAAACAATATGCATCGCCAACTATATATACTAGCTGACCCGGCAAACGTTGTTCTGGCATATATAATTTCAAAGACAAAAATGGGGCTGGGAGTAGGAGGGTAAAAAAAGTCAACAACCTATTTTTAGACCTAAAACCTAAGTTTCGGAGGAATTCTATAACAAACACTTTAACACGAGATTTCTATAATTATACACATAAATATATCTAAAGCACAGCAAAGATCCTAATCTAAATTGGGTCACAGCCTACAGGTCACAATTGACATTTAAGAAGTCGGTTATTTCCCGAAGGTAAATAAAAATGTAAAGCGTGGCAAGATCGCTCTCGATTCGTTCCAAATTGCACCATCGAGTCTTCTAGTATCGGAACAGCCTCTCGATCACGTACCCGCAATTTCTACCCATCGACGAGTTGTTGAGACTTGCTCCATTCGCCCGTCCATCTTGGATTCAATCAAGAGAACACGTTCACACATGTTCCTATCGAGACCTCATTTTAACCTTATTACCTACAGCTTCTACAACTTTCGACTTAAATTTTTGATAACATTAATAAAATTACGAAGTTTCGGAAAAGTAATTAATGTTTTAATCGTTCCACGTTTTTCTGCAAAAGGTGTTTTTTATGGTCCGAGTTTACAAGGGTTGAGGGTGTTGCAAAAATAAACCAAGTAAATATTGCAAGGCATCTCGGGATTAGACCCTGAATTCTTAGTTAAATTATCCGTTTTAATAGGCGTAGAAGTTTGGGAACTATAAAAAGTAAACACTAAAAAGAAACGACGATAGTAAAATGAAAGTAGGATATACCCTACTCTTAAATCCTAAACATATAGCATGAGATAAGCGTTATAAAGCTTATGAAAATGGAGCAAAGTAATGTCCTTTTATATCCGTGGTAGTAAACCAACACGGATTTGTTGAAATTGATACAACTTTAGCGTTGAAAAGGTAAAGACTTGAGTATTAAGCAAATGGTCCATTTCAGTATGGGTAATCCACTGCGGCGAACGTCCCGTGACAAATTGTCCATAAATAGGATACAAGGGGGCGGTAAAATAACACTGGCTACGGTTGACAGAAACAAAGAAACGGGCAGGCCACAAACTGCTTCTGTCCAAACCATGTAATTGATGAGGCAAGTGAGGAAGTTTCGGATGTTCTCAAACTACGCTAATTTCGTAGATGGTAAAACCTAACATTTGCATAATAGATGGTTTTACATTGAAACTTTCTTCTGAAAAGCATGCCGTTTAGTGTGCCAATTTATAATTCATTTTGAAATGAATGGTATCGTGCGAAGCTCGTATATTTTAATATCATTGATAGGCTCAAACGAATTTAACGCCTGATCGTTTCCTTACCCTGAGATTGAATTTTTCAAGATCTTTGTTGGCCCAGTGCCAGTATGGGCATCGGGACGGAAAATAAGAATTTCGGAAGATCGAGGATAGTACCTACTAGTAAACCGACATCAACTTAATTTTTAATGTGACCTCGGAACCTTCAGGGGTAGGTGCTAGTTTTAACTGTCCGTAAAACAGATTTCCTAACACGTTTTAATATTGGAAAGGGTGCGAGTGTGGAAATAACGAAGATTGACTAACTTGACGATTCAATGAATTCTACAAATCCAACTCCAGTGGTGTGGGCGTACCTACCTACTCGTAACGTCAGAGCTAACTTTTTTTATTTATTAATTGTCGGGAGTCGGGAAAGGTCTATGTTTAGAATATTGAATATAGATGAGTTTTTTGCGGTTTCATAATAATCAAGACATTGTGTGACCACTTCATAAAAAGTTTTGTATTTGTAAAAGCCAAATAATGACGTTAAACTTTCGTTACTACAAATTGCGGACGTCAAAAACCAATTTTCCGCTTTTATAAGAAAAGGAAAAGTAACTAACATAGCACTTCAACTTGGTCTCAATACGGCACCCCACAGATGGGGTGAGTTAGCGGAAAATTATGTTGGCAATAAAGGTAATACGAAGGCTATTTATTGTTTGTTTTTTGTCGGAAACTGTGACGGAAATATAACAGCTACAGGACACTTGAATACACGTGGTGCGATGTCCGATAATATTTATTATCAAGTTGCGGGATGCCAACATTTGGCACCCCGGCCAGAAAGGCTCAACATATCGAATTAATCCGCCAAGGTCGCACATGAATTGTGGCAAAGAATGGAACAATATACTGGAAATGACAATATCCATGATAACAGATGTGATGTTCCAGATAATGATTCATTACATGATCTGCAACCACATAATAATATATGTGTCATGACTTTTGTTTTATTTTCAATATTAATAAATACGAAACACATCTACGAACACAAAATCGTAATCTCAAACGATACGGAAAACAATACAAACATTAGAAAGAGTTGAATATACTACAACGTTTCTTTCGCAATACGCCAAGATACTTAGATTATTCCGAAATGTTATCAACATAATTAAATACCAAGAGAATCGATTTGGAATTCTTGAAACTGCGCATGACGATCTTTTTTCTTCTTGTAGAATTTGTATGTATCTATCTACAGTCGAACTGAGCAAGCTCTACGATTTTTTTATAGCAATAAAATGGGACTGCAATCGTAATAATGTAAATATATTGTTCTTCAGTCTACGAATGTAGTGATGGCTCAAATTTCGTACTTTGTACAAGATTATAGGGCAAACTCAGCAGCAAAAATGATCGGTCATTTAGTCTAAAATGTAGGTCATATTATCTCTGATAATATAAGAAACTCCGAAAAATCAATACATTTTGAGTATCCAACGGCTACTTCTAGTGGCGACCTTTATCCCGTTGTTCAAATATAGTTAAGGGCTCTTAGTGCCAAAGGCAAGTAAATTCGAGGGTCAAGAGATTCCATTACAATCATAAACCAATCGCGCAATTTGTTTCAGGCCTAGTCTCTCGATGTTGCCAAGGTAGAAATATTTCTTACCTACAAAACTTATTTTTGAGGAAAACAGCACTGGATCGCAGAAGAAAGAAAAGGTTGAAAAGAGAAAGGGGAGTTCTTTGCCCAGCAGTGGGACACAATAAGCTGACATAAAAGAACTAAAAGTTTTGATGATTGCCGTGTTCATAAGCTACTTACTACTTGATAATATATATTATGTTGATATTCATAAAAGTACTGCGATATAAAAAGAGAATATGTAGGTGAAACCCTCATAAACAAAAATGTTATGTCGGCTAATTACCAAAAGTTAAGCTCCGCGGTAAGATTTTTAAAACAACTGCTGTGTCGGTAGGTAATTAGTGACGAAAGCTGAGTATCACTTATGTTCCTTTATGAAACGTATTTTTTGATAGCATTTTTAGTGAAAACCTATTCGTGATGTCAAACAGGAAAACTTTGCCTGCTTTTCTAGGTTTTAAAGCACGCTGAAGTGAGTGAAAAGTGGAATGTGCTAGTCGCACATACGTACAGTTCTGTTCACAAAAAAAGTCGTTCTGAACGACGACGAGTTGGTTGGAATTTATGGTCACGAATTTCAACCCAAAAATATTCCTAAAATGGAAATAGTTTCTCGAAGCTGGCAACACAGAACAGAACAGCTGTGTGAAACTGCCTGTGGTCAGTCCACAACACGACGTCTTACAAGACAGCACTAATTTATCAGCACTATACAAAGATCGTATCTATACGATAAAAGTTTTCGCGTTACGAGTTTCAGAGTGAGCTGTTTAAGTTCGATTGTAACTTAGTTGTTTGTTCCGATTGCGGTACATAATTGTCTGTGTTAGAGATAGAATTGGGAATGAAACAGATGTATACTTTGGCCATGAAAAGAAAAAGTAACACAATCGTATCAATTTTTGTTGTTGTTAGGCACTTTTGTAGCCAACGTTTGGGAGATAATAGCTTGATTATTATCTGTTGGATAGAAGAGTCGGCAAGTTTATGAAGTTGAAAGTCATCAAATAACTCTTCTTGTCTCTCTTCTGCGTGATGTGAAAAGGAGTGTCAGATTTTTATTGGCACCCCTGTTCCTCCAATTAAGAATTGCGTAACGGCACGTAGTGTTTCTCGTGCGCCTCAAAGATATGTCAGTAAACCATAGGGCAAGGATTCGAAGCCTACTGGGACCATAGGTTGTACGAAAGAGAACGCCGGGGCCCTGGGACGAAGGCAAAGAAGAAACAGAAAGAGTGGTCTTAGGCAGTAAAAATCTGACACGCCTTCCTGCTCCGCCTAGAGCGAGAAAAGTTATCATGATAATATCCCAGCTAAAAAAAAACTCAGTCAGCAAGTCTACTAATACAAACAGATATGTAGGCTAGTAATAACTTAAGCAAGCTAACTTTTTTATAATGAGATTAAGGCCAGGCTAGTAATGAACCAGTAGTTTATATCGTACGCGCAAGCAAATAGGCCAAGGTCTTATATAAGAACGAGTCCAAGTCGTCTTTATGGGTTAAACCGAAATAAATGTTATGGTTATAGTAAGTGTAAAAAAGTCGACGATTAAACCTATTTAGAGACAGTTAAGTGACAAGAAAACCCTGTTATTAAATAAGTTCCTACCGTATCTACTCGTACCTGTATGAATGAACACGATAAGCTCAAAACTGAAGAACGGACTTTTATGCGGTTTTAACTAATAGACAGAGTGAAAGATTAAATCAAACATGCGTACTATAATAGAGAGGAACCGAAAATTTCAAAGATTTCTACTAATCATACGAAGCTGGGGTGGATTAAAAGATCGAAAGTAAAAAGATCGGCATTTTCAAATAAACATGCCACGCAGCAGGGAAACTTCCGTGCTAAAAAGTCACATTCCGCCGTTCAAAAGTCGCGTAAAAAAGGCTCCCCACAGGGAAATCGAGTGCGTTCGTCGAAATCCGTCTCGCTTTCCGCTGCAAATGAATTTAAACCGAGGCCTTAATCGCTGATTTTCAGGGCTATCAATTACAAGCCCTCCCGTTCTTTGTAAAATGTAAATGAGCGAATCTTTCCCTAGAGAGAAAACAGTTGTTTTTTTATCATTCTAGATTCGTCTACATCTTTTCAACTTTGAAACTATGTAGACAAGATAAAGGGTCATAAAGCTTAACATTTACGTGTGTAATAAAGTCTCAAAAGTTTTAAACTGATTTTGTTTTGGAAACATTATTGCAAATAGCACTTTTTATCTGTTCAGTGAATAAAGTACCAATTGCAGGCAGTTTCTATCTATAAACTCAAAGATTTAGTGTCCCCAATCGCCAACTTTTCTCTACCAATGCAATGGTAGTTTTTACTGCTTAAGGTTTCAACGAAAACTAAATGTTTTTTTACTCGAGTAGCAGTTATACAAGCAGTACTAAGTGCATCGCTCGTCTTTTTCAATGTGGAAGACTGAAACTATCTTTTGTCTACCAACTATCTACTTAAATATTCAAAGAGCGGTTTTGCATAACAGAATCAGGTAGGTAACCCAGTTTCTTAAAGGAGCCTTCGTTTCACGCTTGCTTAGACCTATCACTGCTAGATATTCTATCTTCCTAAACGGCTCATTTGTTTGCTAAAGGGAGGAGCTTTCGGTAACATCAGAATATGACGTGACTAATAGCGTTATGTCGGAGATTTATAACTTGGAACATTGCAATGAGGAGCGAGGAGCTTATGAGAAAGAAAAAAGGGAGTTCAGAAAGTGTTTTATACAGTTACATGGGTAGGTAGCTGCAGTCGTATGATATAAGTTATACGCCTCAGCAATTTCAAACTCTTATTGAATGGAGTGATTTACTGCAAATCTTAATGCCATAGAAAGACAATAAGATGGTACTTTGATCTTGTTTGTGGGCTAAAAAGGTCAAGGATAATGGGCTTGTAAGCACGTATATGGAGATTCATGATGCTCGAAAGTGGCACATTAAGTGTCATACAAAAATTAAGAGTAAGGGCCTGTTTCACCACCTATGATTAAATTTCGAGTATCTTACTTGACAGATGATTTCATACAAATTCTGTCAAATTTTTGAATTTATTCAGTGAGTAGTGCTTACTTGGACATTGTGAAACAGGCCCTAAGAGTTTTCATTGTAAAAATTTAACAACTGTGAAGCATTTGTAAGATTAATTTTACTTTTTGTTTGTATCATACCTTTTGTTGTTGTTGTGATTAATTATTAATTATGGAGATACTCTAGGTGGTTCAAGAAGGTTCGTCAGACTACTGACTAATCCCTCAAACCTTTGAGTTGCCGTTTCATTACAGGCAGCGTCACCATCATTCCCTCAGCCCTAGCAGACATCAGCTCTACTGGGTTTCTTCAGTTTTGCTTATAGTTATTATTCTGTGACGTGCGCTCCGCAGACTCGGGCTTTATCCTTACCGAACGGCGAAATACCCATTGCTCGTCGTCCGCCCACAGTGGCTGAGAATCACCCTGCGACACCCAACTCCCGACGCGACCCCTGCTCTATGAAACATACCTACGTTTCTTTCTATTCAATAGCAAGTACCTACTGTCGGGATCAGTCGTTAACTCCTAAGCACCATTCAGACTTACGTATTTCGTCCACTATCTTCAGAGCCTTTTGAGTCCTTTGATAAATCCGACACGGGTTCAACAATTTTATCCTTAGCTGAATAATTATCCGCAATTTAATCACGAACCTCTCCAAAGCAGAATATTATTTTGTGTCCCTTATCTCAGCACCTTTAAAAAGCCGAAAATAATTAGGTCTGTTTACAAGTTTTCTTAGGAAAAGGAGCCTCTGAAAGATCGCTAAAAAGATTTTATTCTTAATACGCTCCGGAATTTTAATTATGAAGTTTTCTTAAGTTTTAATAATTCGGCAGAAAATTAGTCTTGAGGAAACTTTAATTAGGTCATGTACACAAAGGGCGATGTTATTTAGGTGGTTGGAAAAGTTAAGAGGGACAGTAAAGCTAAACTTCTACTGTGGGTTCATGGGTTAAAAATTCACGGAGCGAAACGGGGTTATGTGGGCGGCTACGCAATGTATCTAGGCTATGTATAGAAGAGGCTATGTTGAGGAGTAGTAAAAACTCAATTAAATATATTGCGTGAATTTATACTATTCATAGGTATTATAAAAAAAAGATTTGTATTTTTGTTTGTTATGAATTAACTCAAAAAATACTCGACTAATTTTAAGATTTTTTTTATCGAAAAAACAAAGAAAGAAAATGAATGATCAAAATATTATTAAATCACCGAGTGGCATAGGCCATAATTCTTTCTACGTTCACGTGGGTAAAGCCGCTGGCAGAAGCTAGTCCTTTACTTAACAAAAAGGGTCTTCTTTTAATAAAGATTTTTAAACGTGTTAAATAATAAACAAAACATAATTATTTATATACAACGAGTATATTTGATAAAACAAAACCGTAGCTCAGTTACGTAAAGAGTTTGATTATAAATATCAATTAGTTTTGAATTTCACGCATTTCCAAAACCCAATAAAACACCGATTTTTTTATCCTCACTTATTATAAAACAATCTTCCGTTGCCACCTCTGTCTGTTAGCGATAAACACAAAAATACTGAACGGATTTCATGCGGTTTCACCTGACGACAGAGTGATTGATAGGAACGGTTTAGGTAAATGTATAAAACATGCATATTATAGTAGAGGAAAAGCCGAGAATTTCAAAGATTTGTAACACCCGAGCAATGCTAGAACCCTTAAAATAACCTAACTCTGACTAGGCATAAATAAACAGGAAAGACAACATAAGGACCGAACTAACTAAAGAAACTACCAGTTTAAGTTTCAAACCAAAAAATATAAAATGTCCGTAGTTTATTGCCTTGTTCCTCACGAGTTTCTTAAACAAATGTAGTCGCTTTATCACTTGGAAGTACCAGGCGAACATTAGATGGAGGAGCTGACACGTTCATAGTTTTAACGTGTGTAATGTTCTGGAAACGTCTATGGTTACAACCGCACCTGTCAGCGTGGATGAAATACAGGTTCGAGTTGTACAAGCGGAGTAAACCGAGTGTTAATCCACTGTCATTGTGATGGACATTCGATTGGATATCTTGGTTTATCTTTCCGGGAAACGGATCATGATATAATTATCACGTGGAACGTGGTTGTAGCGTTTTGGAAAGTGAAATCAACAGGGTAAATACCTACTTGTATGGCTGCAATTGATTTTATTTATATGGTTGTAGTAGGTGCCCGTATACATTGACCCTCACAAAAAACGGTAAGTAGTTTCAATTGCAGTTAATGCACTAACAATTAACACAAAATCGTGTTAAGTTTTAGTATGAGCCTCTAGCAATAAGGAGGCGCGAAGCGTACTACAAAGTCCCACACCAAAACACAAAGGGGGTGCCAAAAACTGAATTCAAACACCGCGTAGACAGCGCGAGAAGTGCCACAAAATACATTCGGTGAATACACATCAAACTAGCTAAACTGACCTACATACAGACAATGGCAGGAGAAATTGAATGGGACGCGGACGCTCTTAAATTATTGTCCGTACCGTACGTACGTGGGACTCCTTTGACAGACGGCACAATACGTGAATGACGTCAGTTATCGGGGGTTCGGAGGGTAGATCGAGATATTCAATAGACGCAATGATTTACGTGGAAAGAATAACGTGTTGTGTGTGTGTGGAAGTAACACTTCTATCTATTAAATATTTATTGACAGGTAAGACTACGTTAACATTAATAAAGTAAATTTGCTTTACGAGTAAGAAACGCTTGTAAGGCCCGCCTTTTTTTAGAGTGGAAATACCTATTTATGTCCTTAGGGTAGACGGACAGGTCTATCTGACTTGACTGTCTGAAACCAGCCCATAACCCTCGCAGCACACTTTTTTTTTAATATACCTAAACTAGTGCTTGACTGCAATCCAACCTGATGGTAAGCAGTAACACTTACGTCAGGTCTGCCGTACAGCCCCTAAAGCGCAGTAAAATAGCGTAAAAAAAACATGTTTTACTGCGCTTTAGGCGCAGAGGTGCTACAGGTTTTTTTTTTTTTTTATGGTAGGGGAATCATCAGAATGACTTCCCCCGCTCTTGGGCGGAGCGGGAGGGCGTGTCAGACTTTTACTGACTAAACCCCTACCCCGTTCCTTCGTTGCCTTCGTTCTGGGAGGGACTCGGTGTCAACCGTTAGGAATACCACATGTTCCCCCCAGAGGCTTCGGCCCTACCGGGCCCCTACAGTTTGCTGACATCTCCTTGAGGCGCGCGTGGAACAGAACGCGCCGTTGACGACTGGGCTCGGTCCAGAATATTTCCAGACTGCCAGCTACCCAGTGCTCGCCGTCCGCGAACCCGCGCCTACGGTGGTCGGTAATCGGGATCGGGATCTCGGCGGCGGCGGCGTGAGGACCGTTCCCTCACGCGCTCGCGGTCAGCAGCCTCCTTCACGAGCATCACTGCTTCGCAGAAGGAGGCGACCGCATGCCAACCCTCCTCGCTCCGGACCATGGCCTGAACCAGGGCCCGGCGCGAGAGGTCGCCGCTCCCGATAGTCTCCACGAGGACACGGCGGTGCTCCGCCCAAGCGGGGCACACTTCTACCGTGTGCTCCACCGTGTCCTCCGGAGAGGTGCTACAGGTGCGTTGTGACTTCCGCTGTCTTAGCCTGGTAGTCGTCTTCATCTCTCCGTTACGAAGAATGCGTTCTTATCTCCTCTATACGTCTAGTTTATAAGTCCTGGATTTTTTTTTCATTTTTATTATTATCATATAAATGTCTTTCCAAGTCCAATAAAATTTATTTCGAACAAATAAATTAGTTTTGGGAAGGAAACTGGTGTCCATAAAACCGAACTAACATCAATCATTCATTTGAACAAAAATATTGAACAGAGACACAGATATAATTACGAAGATCTGTACAGAATCTATTTATTACTTTTAGATAGGCTTGTGTAATCCCAATATTTTACTAATGAAGTACGCTCGCTTAGTTTTTCTAAGCTAGCCCTATTCATATTTGACTTAAAAACCCCTAAGTTGTAGCCATCAAAAAACTGACTCCTAAAGGTACCTAATTCCATTTCTTATCCACCTACTTATAGTCATAAGAAATCTGTTTAAAAAAATGTACTTTCCTAAGTAGTTTTTGTAAACCTAACCTACTTAAAACGAATACCTATATACGAGCTAAAACTATGTAACGACTCTGGAAGGACCCTGATAGGAACCATTTACGCTTAAAACTACAAGGCAAGTTGCTAGTTCGAACGCGAGTAAGATAAAATGTTCACGGTACAATGGAAGACGGGACCGGACCGAAAAACCGTTTTCCTAGGTGAATTTGTAAATCGGAAGGTCGAATAGATCCCTTTCAATGCAATAAAATATCCGTAATATGAGCAATATAAAATCGTTATCGACCTTGTCGAAAGGCTTTTTGGACTGGAATAGTAGCAGTTTGATGTCTTTTAGAAAGTGTTTTATTCCGTCGTAATATTTATATTCGAGGAATGTTTCTTATACATAGGCAGATTATTTATTTATTTAAATTATATTCACATTTTTTGCTTTCTGAAGATAGTGGAAATATAAGTCTGAATGATACTCAGAATTAACGATTGATCACATTAGTACTATACATAGAATCGTAGGTATGCTACAAAGACACCCCGGGCATCGGGAGTCGCAGGGCGTTTCCTGGCCACCGCAGGTGCGGACTTAAGGATGACGAGCCATGGTTAGTTCGCCGTCCGATAAAGACCGGGCTCTCAAAGCGGTGCGCTTTGAGAACAAAGGGTGTAAGCATAATTGAAGGGGTTCGATAGGGCAAATGTTTGTTTGGATTACAGGATTGTTCAAAAGGGCACGTACCGTGGCTTTAGAATGTAAAGGGCAACTGAAATGAACGGAATACGTATTTTTCTTTTTCTTCTTTTTGTCAGAAAACGTTTAGATACTCCCTCTCTCTCCACCCAGAGCGAGAGAATTTTATTATATTTCTTTTATGGGAACATAAAACCATTACAATAAAGGTATTCCGCAATAAAAAGATTGGTGAACCTGTAACCCATATAAATGTCCGCGAAATAATGATGTAATAATGGGAGCATAGTAATTTGATCATAATTAATCGAAACCTTACTAGAGATAATCGGATATGATGAACTTCAGTTAAGGGCCAATAACATACGTTCCCTATAAATCAGATAGGAATTCTTCATTGAATTATCCTATTTCAGGTTTTGTTTATGAATCTGAACAAAAAAGACCTCCTCCAAGTGTCGCCTCAATGAACGGCCCTGTGCGTCTCGCATCCATCGGATTCCTTCGACACTCACCAGATCATCGGTCCACCTTGTGGCAGGCCTTCCAACTCTGCGCCATCCGGTACGCAGTCGTCACTCTAGGTCCTTTCGGCGCCAACGGCCATGTGTTCCTTAATAATAATAATCAAAAATACCAAATGCTCTAATGACATGAAAAATGTGAAGGTATTCCACAAATATTTTATGAGCATGCCAAATCTGTATGAAATGGAGAGTGTTATCAATAACAATTGATATCGAACATATTATACGCGTTGGAATACAGCGTAAGTGTCGTTTGCTCTTATCTAACAGCCATTTATGTTGCGGCCGAAGTGTTTATAGCCCATCGGCATGACATATTTCGTGAAGTGAAAATGTTATGAAGATTTTAGGCATTTTGTTAAGTTCATTTAAAATAGAGTACAAGTTTTATATGAAATATAAATATTTGTTTTTAAGTAGAGACATTACAATGTATGAAAACCCTAAACATGGCGAGTTATTTTTTTCTACCTACTGTTTGAATCCCCAACCGGTCCTATGAGACCGCGCTGTTATTGTTTTAGTATTGTGTCTCGTTTCGCGGGTATGTGATAGATTAAAGAGCTGTGAAAAGTTCTCTATATTTTTTTCTTCATGTTAGGTACTTGAAACTTTTACGCTCTAGACATGTCACTAACATCGTCATCATCATCATCAACATTTGCTTATGACTTAGGTATGTATGTTACATTATTTCAAGTTTGGCGACCATATTTAGTGTTCTTTGCTCAAGGGATTTATAATATTCTATCCCGTAAAGCAGTAAAACACTAAGCGTCAGATATAAGTATTTTCCCCGCACGAAGAGTAATTGTATTTTCTCCTTGAAATATAAACCATTTGAAACGGGCGCCGGTGAAAAATAGTAAGGTTTAGAAGATCTTAATGCCGCCGTTCCTGTATCGGAAAATGATCGATTCAGAACATGGAGCTTTTATCGAGTGTGGAAACAATTTCGTTGAGAAATATAGACTATATTTTAAAGATAACTATTTTGATTCAATACGCTTCAATATGTACGATTTCAATTAAGTTTAAAGGCCATTTGACTTTCTTTGAAATAGCAGTAGAGCAATATCGTAATGATATTTGAAGTACCGTCAGCCAACTGTTTAATCTGAGACTTGTGTGGGTGGTATACCATCCTACGTTGAAGGTTCGCTTTCAGACACGCGTAACCTTTGGCATAAGGAAGTCGTAGTCAAGTAATATGAACCTGTAACAGTACTGCATTCAGAGAACGTATTGAAAGGGCGTTTTCAGCTAATCAATTCTAGGACTCAAACGTGTAATCCATTTGAGTGAATTGAGGAAAGCCTGACCTGACTTGTAAGAGCAATAAGTAATTGGCTTTACACGTGTAAGGAGGTACAATCTACACGTGCCAATATGTTACGTGTTAAATCAAAGGAGGAGTTTCATACGGGTGCAATCATTCATCATTATCTGTCCTCCACAAATTGGCGTATAATAGGAGTCCTTCACAAAAGTCTTCGTCACGCTAACTATGAGAAGTTGCGAGGATTTAATATCATCTAATTTCATCTCACAAAAGGAAAATGATACCCTCTGTCTCCTAGCAATACTTTATTGTTAAAACTTCATATCGAAGTTTGTTATATAAAAGTTTGAGCGGCATCATTTTATAGGGTGCTTATGTAAAAGAGGGTCATGAAATGGATGACATAATAGATTCAGGGGACGTTAGTTTATAAGTTCTTGAACAAACGGAAATAATAAAAACAATATACTAAAACAGTATGTATTAATGTAAATAACTTTAAATACCTACTATTTTTTTTAAATACGTTTCTCAGAATTATTTTATTAGAAGTCGTAACACAATATTTAATACATTCTGAGCGGTAGGTATTTTAATTGTACAGCTTTTGTGTGTCTAATGAATTTAATTGAAATCTTTTGTTTTAAATCTTAAAGAATTGTTGAGCAGGTATTATTAAAACTTAACGTTTGAATCCCCAACCGGTCCTATGAGACCGCGCTGTTATTGTTTTACTATTGTGTCTCGTTTCGCGGGTATCTGAGTAATTAAATACGAATAGAATGTGTTTAAGTTTTGTATGTAATGATTAGTTTTAAATTGTCATAATTAGCACAGGATAGGTACCCTACCCAACCTAAGAGCCTTCTCCTGACAATAATAAACACTACAAAAATAGAATTAGCGAAACCAGTCCAGTCGTTCACACTTGATGCCGTGACCAAGGGAAATAGAGATACATTTTTATATACTCGTATATGTATATAGATGTATAAACTTTATAGAATTAATAATAGTTCAGTTATAAAGTGGTCTTGGTACATTTATATTACATTTATTTTCCTGAACTTGGACGCATCTATGCTTCAGGCTAAAAAGTTCTTGGAGACAAAACAATATGACACGAGCATAAAAATACCATTACCTTAAAAACAAGGAAGCATGTCTTCTGTCTCTATTAAAGTTATGCTTAGAAAATAATTGAGAAGAATCTTTTTGTAATATTTTTAGGTTTTGGTATCGATTTATTAGTTCCTGACTATAAGACTGATATCTATTAATATTGTAAAGCTAGAGAGATCGAATGAAGTTATTGATTGACCTTAACACTGGCATTTGAAGAGCACGTCGAAGGTTAAATACAATATATTTATAGTGTTGCATGTTACATGGCTAAAAACAAATACTTTCAAGACAATTGCTATCAATAAGCTGTTTAAGGCAAATACTAAAAGAGATAAAACATAGAAGAAGACGTATGAAGGAGATGTGAGACAGGTATACGAGTATATTGCGTGAACGATAATATGGCGAAAAGAGGTAGAATACTGAAACGATTGTTTTTAGAGATATACTGAAGAAACACGATGCCCAGACATTGATTTTAAATTATAAAAGATGAAAATTTTTTGTTGAGAAAAATTATACCCATAGCCATTTTCATTAAAAACTGTAGAATAAAGAGTATATAAATAAATAAATTGTTGTGTAGTTCTCTAAGATATTACTGACATCCCGTACCGCAAAAAGCAGATATACTATAGTCTAATGAAAACGCGACCTGAGACAAAGAGGTTAAATCCAAAAATGTTGTGTGTGGTATTACTAACTAGTAGGAGAATCATGTCTTGACACTTCTCAATTTTTATTATTTACTACAATTGCGGCTGAATAATGTTGCCAATTAAATTAAAAAAAAAACTCCAGGTCACACTTTCATTAGACGCACTCTAAAACCGTTCGTCCCGGTTGTCATTCGTAGACCTTTGACAGTCATTACAAGTAGCAAGATGCCAGAAATTCTGATAATCAGTCTATTCACCGAGTATCGTTTTGCACAGCAACTAGGTTTTGCAGGTATTATAGGCAGTCGCTTCATGTAAAACACAGTTATTCTGCCGCATTCAGTTAGACTAGAAGCCGACTCCAAGTTAGTAGGGAAATGGTTTGGAAGATGATGAAATAAAATAAATAATTAAAATAAGCAACCAAAAAATTTAATAAATATCATTAATTTAATGAAAACTTTATGAATGCAAACGAATAACTCAGCTATGTTCCGAAGATCTACATTAATGCGTTTACAGCTACTTTATTGTCCATCTATAAATCAAGAGAAAATGAAGATTTAGCTACGTAACCGATCGAAGAGGAAGGCCCGTCATGTATTCTCAAGAAGATCGAAGAGGAAAGTTTTGATGGGGAAAACGCCTTTGAATACACCTCTATAATAGTTTTATTGGCTCAATGAGAGATAATTTATTTGCTGATTGTGACTCAATATGAATGTATGGAATATTCAAGTGTTGGATATTGTTGGTAAATAATTAGCAATTAACTGAAACCGATGTAACAACCCTTGGGGGAGGCCTACGTCCAGCAGTGAACATCTTTCGGCTGAGATGATGAACATGATGTTACAATTCGAATTAACTAAAGAATTCATGTTAGTAGATAATCTATCGTCACAGTGAATGTGACTATCCAGTCAAGTCATCCAGTGTCCTGTCCTAGACAATATCTTTTAAACCTACGTAAGAATGAACTGTTAGAAACATTTGTCGACGTTGACATTATTTACGAACATATAATCACTTAACTTTAGTAGTTTCCTAAGTTATAGAACATTTCATAATCTCATTTCGTTGTGGTAACAAAGAACACTCCATTTTATTTAACTTAGACTATGTCATGAAGTTTTTCGAGGACATGTAGGTACTAATATTAAAATGAAAAGGAATGGTTTCAGACGAATATGGATAAAGTAATTTCTTAGGGTTGGCATCAATGTCAGAAGCAAATGGAATCCGCCTTTCTGGATGTTAAAAAAAAAAACACTTTTATCGACGTTACTTAGTTTAATGGTACTAAAAGATGCTCCAGGAACAATATGGCTACAACAGAATAATGCATCAATTTAGTTTACGGTAGAATGAACTAAAAGTTCATTTTAACTGAGGTACAGGGTATAATGGTACAGAGACCACTTCCGTAATTCCATCAAAACTTTTAATACGGGTACATCCGTTGTACTGTAAAGGCTGCACATTAATACCTTTTCATAAAGTTTTTGATGATATTGAACAAAACGAGTTTGGAAGCTAAATATCTACAAAGTTTCTACGTTCTCTTCGATACGAAGCCATTGTAAAGGTCGAAATTAACATCGAAGCAGTTGGTCGTCAGGAAAAAAAAAATGTTTTATTTCACGCCTAATGTTTCGGACAAGTTTTTATGAATTCCTTAGAATGCGGCCACCAACTGTTCCAGTGGGTAACCGATTTATGAAGGTCTAAACTTCAGGCGACAGTGTCTGACTTAATCGAATTCTGTCGGGGCTTTCGTCCGGCTAATCAAATCTCGCAGCTCGAACTTTAGACATGTTGGAAGTGGTACGCGTCACTTCAAGTTAATTACTAATATCGACATGATTGAGCATCAGGAAAATTTTATTAAAGCTCACAGATATATTAAAAATGACAGGACAAGATGAATTATTGATACTGCTTCAAAAATTGGTTAATTTATGGGTTCGATTATTATTTAATATCGTAGTTGGACGCTGAAACGTGGCATCTTGAAGTATTCTACTAATAGGTATTATAAACGCGAAAGTTCGTATGCATATAGATGTTTGTTATTCTTTCATGAAAATACTATTGAATGGATTTCGGTAAAACTTGGTAAGTAGGTATACAGTTAGACCATGTCTTATGTGTGCATATAGGAGACTTTTTTTCCTGGGAGCAGTCTTAATTAGTAGTTTTTATTAGGATAGGTTTTCTACTATCATGCGGGCGCAGCTGCCGGTAAGAATTAGTATAAATATAAAATTACATATGTGTGATACTCACTTCAAAAGGTAGGTAGCATAACTAAAAAGGAAAGAAGTCCTCAATCTGCAACGAACCTTAAATTTAGGTCAAAACAAAATAGACTAAACAAAAACAGTCGAAAACGCAAACAAAGCGTAAACGAGCACAAAACTAAACGGAACAGAAGCGTCACACCCAACGCTGTGGCGCGTGTACACCCGGTGGAAAAATTCTGTTCCCCTCTTGTCCTTAATTTTAACTAATTTCAGCTGCAAACGCCTGCCGTGTCCGCGCCAAGCGGGCGAACTGTCCAAGTAATTACTTCCACGGTAATCCCGCAGAGCTTGTAATCCCGTATAATATTATGTAGACCGGTATGACAGTGTTCTTAGATGGTAATAATTATAAGCATTGTGCGTTACATTATTGTCGTAACGTTCATTGGTGTTTATGGATATTTTAAAGGAGCATACGGAAGTGCTGTAGGTAAACAGGAATGAATACATTAAATATTTAGCTATTATAATACAGGCATAGAGGGAGATCTCCTTTAAGAAGACCCCATTAAACGTAAGACAACATCGTGGCAGACCGAGGCAAAGGTGGAGAGATGAGTTGGACAACTATCGGAGGGGCTGGTCTGCAATGGCTGAAGATAGGCGTGTGTGGAAAAGGGCGAAGGAGGCCTTCGCCCAGCAGTGGGATACAACGGGCTAACTAACTATTATAATACAAAAACCATTGTTTAAAGTAATGAACATTAACAGACGAATACGATTAACGTGTGTAACCATCGCATAAATAAAACAGATCGACATTAAAAGTTTAAATTGATGAAGTTTTTTATGGTGACTTGCACACTCAATAAATGGGCTCCTAAAAACGGTCGCTAGCACTAAGTGACGTAGCAGTATAGGGGCTACGTATCTTGAGGTGCTTGAGGAGTGGTATATTCAAGATCAAGATTGTACATACCTCCTAAGCACTAAGATTCCGAGATTCCTTACTATATAAAATCTACGAATGAAAATGTTTTAAACTCTACTTTTTTTGGAATAATTTGAACAATATCCGTTCCGAAACAGTGGGCCTGAAAACGATGTACTCCTTTTAGAAGGATTTGGAACTAACAAAACCATCACAATGATTGTGTTATCTCTATTTGGGTTTGGGTTTCGTACTTAGCCTATGGTGGACCATTGACTTTATCGTCATTGTACGATTGTATTCGATGATTGTTGCTTTTGAGTGATACGCAGGGAGCACTTTTAGGTTCGTCGAATTTTTTACGTGTTCGAGGGGTGTCAGCGAGCTTGATATATTTCAGTTGTGACTTTTAATTAATATAAATATAAGGTTTTATCGTTACAAACCACTGGTTCCAGAATGTCGTCAATCAAGCAACCTATTTGAGAGTAAAGTGTGAAATATAGAGAAAATCAAATGTGCCGTTGGTAAGTTCCTTCTTTAGCCAGCAAAGTTAATCTATTTAGAAACTGAACGAGATGTTATAAGTTAACTAAGACAATTTTCCCAGAAGAACCTTGTTTTTGCAAGTGGCACAGTTCATTCAAACAAGGTAGAATTCACTTGAAGACGATCAAAGCCCAGAACGGTCTATCAAAAAAGTCATCCTTCTTTGATAGACCGTTCTGGGCTTTGATCGCGTTAAAAAAAAACCAATTATTTGAAAAAAAATACAATTTGTTTATTTCGTAAAATAGAACTGAAACAAGAAAACAACTAAGATTTTAGCGTATTTTTAATGGATATACCTACTTTGATCACTGGCATCAAATTTTATGTAACATTCAAACTAAAAACGACAAAAAACATCAGTTTTATCTATGACCACGGTGGGTCAAGGTAAAATAAAAAAAGCAATTTCAAAATAAAACTTAGTTGTTTACTCACTTAAACTCGGACACAGTTCCTTTTTCATTCGCCCTTACTTTGAGAGCTTTAATATCAACCTTGTGGCACAATTTTACTTTCATAAAACACTTTGAAAGAAATGATAAGAACAAAGGCGCGACTAACTTAGTTTAGCGAATAAATATTAAAAAAAAATTGTTGGCACAAGGAAATGGGAAGGAACTGCGATAAGATTTACTCATAGAACCTTTTTTGCATGGAGAAAAACAGTTCAAAGTGTTGAAAGCACAAAATTTCACTCATATTAACGAATTTAATTTGAAATATTTGCTTTTGATCCCGATAAATGACTTAAATATTACCAGGCAAATACCACTCAAAATCATAATAATATTATTTAACAGCGTCGTTCGGCGTTTTCATCTTAAAACCTCTCTTTGAGCCACAACCATGAAAAAAATTTGCTAATATAACGAGGCCTTAAAAAGTCATGTTGGCAACAATGTAATTTGAGTGTTCGTCGCTACCTCGAGGGTGCTTCGACATTCCGCCTCCATGATATCACGTTTGTTCGCAACTTTCACTTAGATACAACGTGTTTAAAACATGTAACAAAGTAAAGTTCTTGTGAGATGAAAAGTATTACAATCGATGAGCATCTAAGCTATACAATAATGTTTATTTTGCACCAAAACAGTCAAATAGTTCAAAAGAGCTGCGTAAAAATACTTTAGAATATATGTATATTCCTGCAATGTGTTAAACGCTGGAGAGAAACCAATTTTAAAAACACTCATAAATAATAATTATAGCAAATCGCTGCAAAGAGAAAAGAATCAACAATTCAAATTGAGAAATCCCTCAGACAAAACGAAGAGCACAGATGCGGGTGCTGCAAAACGGTTAATATTGAAAGCGCTTTATCACTTTCGCCGCTGTATTTTCTTTTCCACAAATCCGAAAGCGGTAACCGCGATGAAACTACATTTTTAATTTAAAACGATATAGATTAAATACGGTAGACGAAATTCATTTATGCTCTTGTTCACAAAGAGAGAATAAATATAAACACGACTTTTTTCCGTTGCAGTACGCTCATAGCCGCTAGCCTATATACCTCTACTATAGGTTCATTAATTCCGTTGTTCCTGTGATACACAAAAAAGGGGAATAAAATTCACTGAGCGGATATTGGATATAGTGTCTATCACACGGAAACTGTCATAATAAAGACCAAAATTCTCTTAATTACTCAGATACCCGCGAAACGAGACACAATAGTAAAACAATAACAGCGCGGTCTCATAGGACCGGTTGGGGATTCAAACGTTAATATTTTTTGTTTACTTACACAACAATGAACTTCTCGTAGGTAATTCTGTTAGGAATCTAAACATGAAATAAAGTTCATCATTACACTTCAACATGTTAATTATAAAAGGCCTAGGGATCTATTGTGCTCCAACTTGAGCCTAAACGAGACTAAAGTACAAAAGTTCCGGCCTCGATTTGTATAAGTTACATGATACTAGGTCGCAATGAATAATAATTCTATGGAAATTGCCAAACTAGATTTATAGACCAAGTTGTGTATAAGGCCTTCAAGTCGTACACTCAAGCCGAGATAATGAAGGGAGTTTCCAAAAGAGCGATCGATTGGCGATCCACCATAACGAAACACATAAATCACCATTGCTTCCTTATCTAAGAGGCCAAAACAATTGGGTATTATATATGGCAAATTAAGTTTGACCCTCACATGTGAGGAATTATAAGAGGCTGTTTTTATTTATCACTTGGGCGATTTCATGGGCCAAACAATAGGCAACGAAAGTTCGTGACACTTTGAAAATATATTCGGTTATTAATGGTATTAAAAGTTTTCGTATAATTCACACCTCGAAGATTCCCAAACTGGATAACTGCAAAAGTGTACTTAATTATGTACCGACTTACAAAATTCACGAAATCTTGCATCTTTCTAAGCAATCATTTGAATTACCTGTAACAAAAACAAAATAAATAAGTAAAAGTATGAATTTAGGCAAACGATGGCGAACAAGATCGATAAATAACTCGGAAGTCTCGCTTAATATCGGTAATATATCGCGAGAGGAGGTTTACGAGCGCTTAAATAAAAATAATTTATTATTGCTAATAATAGAGAGGGAAAGTGTTGAGGAAGGCTAAGATTAACGCGAGACGATCAATTGTAAGGTACACCTTCGTAACAGTGTAGAGTTTCCAAGACTGTTCTGTTTAATGAAGACAAGTTTTAGCTGCAGGAGGAACTAATGAGTGTGAAAATTTTTAATCAGGTTAAAGTATGGTAGAATGTTTTAAAATGTTTAATTTTAGGAATTGTACAAATAAGTTATTACATTTTCATGTTATCATGATGACAAAGACAATACATAATTTAAGCCTGGTTTTGACAGGCCCAGAAGCTGGCGGTCAGTGAAGGACAGTTGCTATCTGACAGTACTGACCCAACTTGGTTTTCACGGACTGGTATTTCCACGGATCCAGTAGTTGTCAGACAGTAAATGTCCTTCACTGACTACCAATTATAGGGCCTGTGCAAACCAGGCTTTACAATAGAACACCCCTAATGATGCAAAAATCAAGCGCAGGTCTACAGCATAGTCAAAGTTCATCATCATCATCTCAGCCGAAAGACGTCCACTGCTGGACATAGGCCTCCCCCAAGCGTCGCCACAGCGACCGGTCCTGCGCGTCTCGCATCCATCGGATTCCCGCGACCCTCGCCAGTCAAAGTTACATCTGCATTATTGCAAGTAACATGACAAGTATTAAAACGTCAAATCTTAAACCGGCTTTATCGACTCCTGTCAAGTGAAGGTATATCGTTTTATTACAGTTATTAATTGAATGAATAATTTATAACAAAAGTTTTAAGTCTAATGAGAAGCTAAAGCGTCTCTTGAATGATTAATTTTCATCCCAGTAGGTATATATTTGTTATGCACTGGAGAAGATTTATTTCAAAACATTTTTAGTTAAGTGGATCTGCTTTACTAACTTATTCATGATTGTTATTTAAGAAATAAATCATTTACGAGAGAGTGGCTAGACACAATTGAACCCTTTCCCGCGACAAGTGGCACAAAATCACTCAAACCGCAATGTTTACGAAGGGCCGAAAATTCGGGATTCTTTCCCCGATTTCACTTAAATATTGAGCCGCATGATGTATGGGACATCCACATGTCCGCCTATTATCTACTAGTAAATGAAGGGTTGAATATTTATGATCATCCAATTTCCGTGCATGTTATGCCCAGTAGCTCCCAATCCCATATCAACAGCTGTCAGGAGTTACCGTTGCCGGATTTCGGCACGTTTCTTTTTCTTTATGAAAACCTTTATTCGCGTCATGAGCCTCTTCATTTTATGGATGTAACGTTTAGAAAGTGGGACTTGGTATTTTTAAGACGAATAAAGGACAAGGTTATTGGGGAGGGTCTTCAAATATGAAGGTTTTGTGAAAGTGGTTTCCTCCTGTATTTATATAAGAATTTGCAGGAATACTTGATTGCCACGAGCTTTCTATTTTCTTTTGTTGTTAAAATGATTTTCTGACAAGTCTTACCGCAATGACGCTAAACGATATGCAACACGGCCAAATGTAAATAAAATTCTAAACTATCATCAAGTTCAGAAAAGTCATGACGAATAGCTGCTGAAGTACAGAAAATCCGACAACAACTTATTTGAATCGCTGTGGCATATGTGCTTTGCACACGACAAGTCAAAATCGCCTGAAGTCAGTTGAATTATTTCCGAACAAGACCCTAATATAAGAGACTCATGTTCAAAAATATTACAAGCCAGATGTTCCGAAATGTTAGAAAGATGTAACATGTTTTCCATTCTCATACAATATTCGAGTCGCGCATAAACTTGTGGCATTGACGTCGAGTTTTCGTATTGTATCGCTATTCGATGCGCCGTTACCCACGGCTTTTTGTATTCGGACCGTGAAATTAAAATAAACGTATGCTACTGTGATTCTAGTCTCGAAACACAAGTCGGTGAAGTTAATAATCAAATAGAGCACTATACAAGACTTTCCTGTTTCATTTCCATTTCAAAATATTTGCTAATGGAGCGCGAACCACTTAGAAATGTAAATATAAAGTTGTTGATCCTCTGCAAAGAGCTTTGTATGCCAGTAATTTCCATATAAACACAACTAATTATTTCTCCGATCAGAGTTTGCGTACAATACAATCAAGTCCTTGGTGTACTCGATTTGTTTTATCGATTAATTGCAGCACCTCTTAAGCCGTAGGGATCTTTGTTGTGGTTACGTGCTAATTTTGGTTTTAACAACAGAACGTGTTTACGGTAGAAAGTTTACGTTTGCTTACAATGTGCAAACAGGATCGTAATAAAAGAAAAATCACAAATCCTACTTCAAAATACTCGTACTTGTCCAGTCGTAGAATGAAACCAGTGCTCTCATGTGACATCGGAAGCAATAAAGAGCATCAGAGACTTTCGACGAACTATAGGGTCTGGTCACAAAATCTATTTGCGTTGCCACCTAAATAGAGCAAAATGTTCGTGGGTGCTCTATGATCATCGATTTGTTGGGAAAATGCTTTCATTTATTTTCATTAAAGCCCCAACGGGAACGTAGTTGGAAGCCAATTTTCAAACTGCATCCGAATTTGAAGCCAGGGCTCCGCAAGAATAACATGTTTAAAATAACAGCGGTCCCTTTGGCTGCTGCAAGGTCAATTGCAGTCCTAATTTTAAAGCAGACGGGTGCTCTTTCTATAAAAATATTAGAACATGAGAAAAGCTTTGTGAAGCGTTTTTAGATGAGGTGCTTATTAAAAAGAATTCATTTTTTTTTCTAAATATCTACATTGCCGTCTAAATTCTTAAATCAGCCACAATTAACAAGAATCGGACAAACCGTCGTACGGCGAGTATCCATCCTTACGTTGTCGAAACCTGCACGGTCCGGACAAAGCGGTTTGCTTCGTCGTTCATACCGCGTACATCGAAGGATTGGAACAATTTGCCTGCTGCGGTCTTTCCGTCCGATTATAATTTGGGTATCTTCAAAACTAGAGTGAATAGGCTCTTAATAAACTAGTGCGCCTCACCATCAACGATTGCATCACTGCTTACCATCAGGTGGGATTGCAGTCAAGCACTAGTTTATGGTATATTAAAAAAAAAAAAATTTGAATGATACTATCTTAGCCATTACTTATCTTGTAATGTAAGCCCCTTTCTGGGTGGCTATAAAAAATAACCACAAAGGTTAAGACGGAATAACCCGTCTTTGCTTTCTAACCTAACCTGCCCGTTACAGCCCTACGGTACCGAGCTTGCTTCAATCGCTTTTGGTCTAAAAATATCTAATTAGCGTTGTTAAAAAAACGAATTAGTTTATTAGGGGCTCTCATTTTCTTCGTGTTTAGTTATAAAATGAGAAGTTTGATCATGGTCAATGAAGAAATATGTGTCTTGACTTAAAATTTCTCAATTAGTTGTACCCACAACAAACTTTGTATAAAATTATTATTAGTAAAATATGACGTCTTCTATTTAAAACCACAATGAATGTAAACTTCAGAGTGTAAGCAATCGCTGATCGAGTATTTTTTTCTTTTTGTAAGTTGTAGCAACTAAAAAGGAACCTTTCGTTTGGTTATTTCAACCATCGCAACACTTGCCTTTCTTGCTCGACTGGGTAAATCACAAAGGCTGACATCTTTAGATTTGTACAAAAGTAAAACGTAAGCACAATAAGAAATATTTTATAGTCAAAGCGGCTTTGAGGCGGGGTGTCACGGCGCGGATGAAAGGAGTCCACACATTTCTATTTGTCGCACGAACACCTCTGAAGAACTTAGAGCTGCTGTGAATATAATATGTCAAGATTTTTCGTGTACGTTTCGGGAAGCGAGTAATCGAATCGACATCGACTTTCAACGGTAAGCTTTGGCGTACCTCGGAAACGTGAACGGAATACAAAACAGATATTAGAAAAGAGGAACCAGAAAGTTATTTTATAAACTTGTTCGTAGTTTGAAACTGAATATGGTCTACGTTGTAGTTAGTATAGTTTGCTCTATTTTACATACGAACTATAATGTAATGTGAGGTCAGGCGGTCGTATAGTTTTGTAATTTAGGAGCTCATGATAATGAAATTCATAGTTTGGAGACTGAAACTTTTTATAAAATTGAAATGTAAGAAGTAATAACGTTGAAAGCGAAACTACTTGGCTGCTAGAGGAATGTTTCTGAACAGATATAATTATTATTTGGAATATTAAGTCAAGCACTCGAATCTACCAAGCTACCTTCTAGTCTAATATAGCAGTCTTTTAAGAAAATGCTGAAAACTATTGTTTATCCAAAATACTCTTAAATAAAAGACCAACGGCGTAAGAACTCTGACTCAAATGTAGCTGTGTCGCATGCGATAAAAATATTAACTTCTCCAAAATTTGTTTTGCGTTTCATGAATTTTGCAAGTTTTGTGTGATGTATAGGACCGACTGCAGCCAAGTGAAGTTTCTGTTTAGATAACATTGCGACGTTTAGTCTTTTATGCATATTGTACGCATGAAAAGATTTTCTTGGTTTCAACTTACACATATTTTCATGTGAATGTCCGTTTCAGGTAGTTTCAAAATTATTCTTCTAAAATAAATGTGCCAGCGTGCCTTTTTCGTAAGCAAGTTTTATTATGAACTAGATTCTTCTAGCGGCTTCACCCGTGTTTTAGTAGAAAATTATTCCAAGGGAACAAATTGCCAGGATAAACTGTCCTATTGTAGGAAATGATCTATCCTAATCCGTTTGAGTATGAAGAAGTACTAACATACCTACAGTTTCTGAGTGTTTGTGTGCACACAAATTTTCGTCTGTGTAATATTTATGTGATTCTCAGACTCCAACCAGATGGACTGCAATAAAACTGCACTGCCAATTGGCTGCACAGTCCACTCATTAGAACTGCATGGCAGCTGCACGATGAACGTCAACTGCGCAGTCTCAGTTGGCAGTCTCGACAAAGTTCCCACTGATAAAACTGTAATTTTGAAGCTGGCTTGCAGCAGGAATAAGACCCGCCTTACGAGCCTTAACAACAGTCAAAAAGCATTTATACATATCGGTTTTTTCCCATTATTTTTCGCAGAAAGAATGCAGTGAATTGAAAAAAGAATACTCCCAATCTGGCAGCCGCATTGCACCCAAAACTATCGACTTTATCGTTTCGCGCCAAAACGAGAATCGCTGCGTGTTTAACTTGGCCCATGGTCGAGGCGATTTGAAATACGTCAGATATACGGAGGGAGAGTTGCATAATATTGACGTGTTTGGGGCAGCTGATTTCGAGATTATTTTGTATATATGATTCATGACTTTTAAAAGAAACATATTTCACTGCTATCTGTTTGATATACAACGTATAAGCGATTGGGTCCTGCCCTGAATATCATGGATTCGATGTCCGTCCGTTTTTATGGCCTACAGATAGTTTTTCCAGGACTGTATGTTTTGTGTATGAGAGTTTACACATCAGTTATTACTCGTAGTACATAGGTGGATTTAATGCATCAAGGCATTATCAATTAATGAACCTTTGGGTAAAAAAAGGCAACACAAATGATAGTTAATATTCTTGATAAGAGTTTGATACATAGAAATCTACATATCCTTCAAATGAGTTGACTGTAGTATAAAACAAAAACGTTTTCCATAAAACTCAGAAGTTTATTTTCTGTTGGACATGCAGAACGAATGCTGAAACAAAATGCTCATACAAATTCCGGTTGACAACGCGAAGCGTTGCTACGGTAGCTTTGTTCTATTTTTTTTTTCAAACCAATGCAAATTCATTTCGGTAGGTCCGTTACTTTGTTTAGCGAAGCCAATTAAACAAATTGGAGTTGAGTCTGCAGAACTGAGTATCAAAGAAAAGAAAGTTAAACAATTCAAGTTGATTACGAATATTTTATTGGCATAACTTTGTGTACTTCAATCTTTGAAGCTTAGCGTAAAAGGGATTAAATGTATATTTAGAAAAAAACTAATTATGCTGTGCTCTTACTAAACACAATCAACTGCTGTCTAGCATAAATTAAAACAAGATAAAAGATGTAATTACAACGCCAAGCGTTAGCAAGTAATAATAACTAAACTTAATTACAATATGTAGGATACAGCGAACAAAATTGTTTAGCGTTCAATACGCGAGCATTAATTAAAGCGCTGAGCATTCTTGAAAATAAGACAAATGAGTTTAGTGCACAAGACATTTTCTTATTTAGCGTAGTTCTATCGTGAGCCATCAGTCATTGTCAGTTTCAACATTGGAAGTTGTCAAAACTTAAATAACGTTACTACCTATTTACATTTGTTGTTATTTTTTTTATTATTGATAGGCTCGCGTTTGACCACTATCTCACCTGATAGTGAGCAATGATGTCGACGACGATGGATCCCGCTTAGAAATAGCTTTCATTCTTGACTTTAAGACCCCTTAGTTGTAGCTATTATTTCAAAGGGTCGACATGACATGTCTGATTTTCGTATTGATCACACGGTAACTTCATCTAAAATCGCAAATAGAATGAAATTTTCAAATCCGTTCAATATCAAGTAAGTAAGAAACTCTGTCTAATTTGGTGAAAGAAAAATCTGTCAAGTAACAGAATAAGGACACTCACACTCCTCTCCATATCAACAAGTAAAATATTCATTGCTGCTTCATTTAAAAAGCAATTTTGATGCCGTTTTCACAAAAACATTTCTTTTTAGTGTAATTTAGTATGAAATATTGTGAAAAAAAATAAACACAGGCATTTACCTATTTTGATTTTACTTAATTGAAAACTAAATGACATAATATTATGCCAAACAAGTGTCATTTTATTTTCAACGCACTAAAAATCAATAAGCTTCTTTCATCAATATGCATGATTCTGATTTTGTAGAACAAAAAAACGAATTTTGACAGTTTGACACCGGACAAAACAAACCTACAGTATGTTAAATAGCACTCTGGTTTCATGACTGACATCAGTCTTCTTTGTCCATAGATTGTTGAAAGATCCTATGTATCTACTATTCGAATATCTCTTTGAACCATTACGAAAGTACTTATACACCTACTTTCTAAACCCAATTCAAATTTAACACCGAACTATTTCCTTTTACTTTAAAATTTAATTACAAAGTTTCGTATTCTTAGGTCTTACATTAACAGACCGATGGGCTGTAATGCAAACAATTCTTCGGAAACATAATATTATCGTGGTTCTAAAACAATAGAAATTTTAATAAGGTTTACTGAAATATCGGTATCAGTATTATTTTGTTACGGTATGTAAGTTCCGTTATCAGAAATATTTGACATTTTACAATAATTATTTAATCCCTAATAATAATCTATTATGCTAAATTATGAAGAGGTATTTCATTAACTGCCAGGCTTGTATTTGACCATTATTTCACCTGATGGGAAGCGATGATGTGGATAATGTTGAAGTACGCTTGCCCAGGATTATATATTCACTCTTGATGTAAATACTCCCAGGTAGGTAATACCAATCAGGAAACATACTCCGGCAGGTAATTCAGCTCTTTAGCTGTAGACAAGTACACGTGTTTATCTGTTTAGTAACAGAAAATATTTCTAAAGGTACTGACCCGATAAAGAAAATTCTACAAGTACAGTATTAATTTGCAACAAATTGCGGACTGTCTTAAAAAATCTAGGAAATATGCTCGAACCCTGTAGAACAGTCCACAAAAGCTAAACCGAAAAAAGCCCCTGAAATAGTACGGTAAATAAATACTTCTGGAAATAATTACACTGGAAGCCTATTGAACAGACCGCACCTGCGCTCTCATTGGCTCAGTATCCACCTCAATAAAACAGCAACATTTCGTGTTTCGTAGAACCGAATTTCATTATTCAGAGTAATTTTATATAGAAACTGTCTACCTTTCTGTTGTTAAACAGAATTTTGTGGGGAACTAAGCTCTTACTGGTTACAATGTAGATAGAGAAATGGTTACCTGAATTGACACTCAAGCATTGTTTAACATTACCAATTGAAATGAGTTTACCTTTCATACATATTTGGGGTTGTTGGGGTGTATTAAATTACCTCATAACTTTCTTTGGGCTTTCAAATATTCTATTCTTTTAATTATAGGTTACGTAACGATAAAAATATCAGAGAATATAATTGTAACTTGAATTTTATCCATCTTTAGATAATATTACTAAAAGCTCTTGGCTTCGCCATGGACGATTCAGCACTTGATACTATGTAGCAGACGCAATATATTCCTGACAACTTAGTTTTTGCAGTTTAATTTCCTAGAGAACGGGAGACTGGGCCAAAACTGACGGAATGGCACGGAGCCAAGCTGCCTAACAAAATGGGGCGCCTAGAGGAATTTCATTATTGAAAGTATTTCATTCAGGGAGCTGTATGATTTGCTACCTCGTAAAATCAGCTGGGAGCGTCAAAGAGATCAGTACCTGTAATATTGGATGTTTGAACCACTAAAGCATGGTGGTAAGATTCTTCGACAAAGAATTTTACGAATAAGTTATGGAATACATGAATAGTGAATACTGTTATCGACATTGAGATCTGATGTTTGTACTAATGTATGTTTGTACGATAGTATTTGGTGTAATATGGTTCCTAATAATAAGTCCCTGGAGGATGAAGTTCTGTCAGTCTATCTGAACAAACATTGAACGAGATATTAATCACATATAACCTAATTGAAATATGTTATCTTCGGCAGTCTACGCAGAAGATATCGAGTTAAGTAAAATGTACTTACTTCGGATATCGAGTATTCATTAAACTAACTAGAAATCTCAACGGACGACGAATACGTTGCCATTTTTACAAAGCGACTTTTTATAACTAAATGTAGAATAAATATAAATGGAATAATAAATAAATGTAATTTTAATGGGGACAAAAGGGAGCGTGATGATTGACGTGTAGAAATCGTGTTGCACTGACCCGAGGAAACATGAGAAGGGTAGGATGATAAAACAAGAATACATAACTTAAGTATCAATAAGCCATGATTGACATACAAGATAATATACATCCGATGTGGCAGATGTGGAAAATAACATAAGAACGACATGAAAGTGATACAAGGCCTAATTAATTATACTAATTAATGTTTCTATTAAATCTTATCTAAACATAAACATGCAAACACGCTGATTCCTACATTAAGGTTTTTGAATACAGAGTTCAATTTATTACAAAAATATACTTTTAAATTATGAATTTACAATAGCGTCGGGCCAGAATGTAAGTTTTTCCCTAAAAAGAATGGAATGTAACATTAATATTTCATCAATTGACACTAGCTGTGAATGCATTTATAAAGATTGGAAAAACAGCACGCAATATAAGCGAAATACAAAACAAAACGAAGAAAACGAAACCAGTAAGAGAGAAAATAAGTAATAGCTGTTAGAGCTTTATCATAATAAACATCGGCGAAGAAATGGGAAACCATACAGAGGGTACTTTAGAAATTAAGTTAAGCGAAATGAGCTATCGACCAACAAAGGAACAAAAGATTTAACTCAATGAGCGAGGCGTGGCGGGGTAAAGTTTGTTCAAATTTTATAGTATTGGAAAACGATAGTTCTCACTAGAGGAGCAGTTGATTCGTTAAATTTTTCATTCAATAGTTCCACAGGCAATAAATGAAGAGCTTTGGAGAAAATGAGATATATACGACTTTGAAATGCATTATTTTATTTTGAGACCTCAGCAGAATAATGATAAAACGGTAGTAGATTTAAAAGAAAAACTATCGTTTCACAATAATCTCCAAGAAATAAATTAAAATCAAATAGAAAAATCTAACTTCATCATAAAAAGAAAACCTAACGCAAGCGAAGAATTAAATGTTCGCTCTGATGGGCTCCTGATGGGCCAAGTCATACGCTTGACTGATTTTTCGATCTGAACTACGTACTTTATGTAGCTCAGTGGAAATAGAAAGGAAGATACAATTAACACACATTACAAATTATGTTGGACATTTAAGAATGTAGAAAAGAATTGTGTCTCGCGTTGTAGCACAAAAGGAGTTGTAAAAACAATAGGGAAAATACTAAAACTGTCTTGCTAATTTATGAAACACAACCCGAGTATACATTATGATGCTGTGAAGGTAGAACGTTTCTGAGCTCAAAAATAGAACAAAACAAGCTTACATTCTACAACGCAAACAATACAACATCTGCCTCATAAATTACCGGAATAAGTTCCTGGCAAATGAAATAATCATATCTCTTCTTTGTTAACATTCCTTTGGATCCGCGAATTGTAATCAGCATGTGTTATGACAGAGCTGCGGTAATTACGCTAATTAGCTTCCCTTTTATTTGTAGCAATGTCAAGAGCTTTTATAAAAGCATTTTTTTTTAACTTAACTGAATAAAGTATCTTCCTTTGCTTTTAATTTAAATTATAACCAACTAGCTTTTGTCAGCGGCTTCACCTGCGTAAAGGTAACCTTCTCCATAAAACTCCCGTTTCTTCCTCTTAGGAGGTACATTTTGAAAAAGCTTCTCTAATTCCTCGCCTACGTCATAAAAGGAAACCTTGTACAAAATTTCACGCGCTTAGTCGCAGTGGTTTTGGCTATGCGTCGATATGTCAGTATTGTCAGTCAGTCAGTTTTTACTTTTATATAATAGATAGATATTAGTCAAAATATGTTTATCAAAAACTTAAGTACCTACATAATTTCTTCACTAACCCTTAATTGATTTTGAATGCTAAGTCATTAAACGTAGTTGTTGTACCAAACAGAATGTCGACAAGGCCTATCAATTTACATTGAGGAAAAACCTAAAATTCCAGAAGTAATATTTGAATAATTCACAAGCGATCTATTTTTCTCAAGTCCGTTGTTGTATCGCACTTATCAAATATGTCTGAACCTACCGACACCAATTTTTTTATCCACCAAACTTCTTTGAACCATATTTTATGTTCAATACCGACAGCTTTCAAATAAAACCTTCATAAATCCACAGTTGCTTAGCATCGAAAGAAACTCTTAGTTACAGATTTATTTGACCTATATTTCTTTGAACTGAAAAAAGCTGAGAACTCCGCAATTACACCTTAGTATATGGTCCCTAAATCTTCACGAGTGAACAAGGTCAACTGGCAAAGATTCAATAAGGGTTATTGGGTTATTTATTCTTGTAAAAAGGTTTAGTAGACGTGGTTAACTCCCTCTCTCTGTACTTGAACATTACTTAATATTGATACTTAGATCCAAATAACTATGTATTCCCAACTTCATTCGTCCTTATTTCCGCTTGAAAGCTATACTTTTGATTTACTTTTACAATGACATATACGCAAAATAAACATTACGTCACAAAACAAACAGCAATTATTTTTAAAAAGAAACGCGTGTTCGTGTTCTAATTTTACTTCAAAAAGTAAACAATAATTTATTTTTCCATCCAACATTTTTTGTTAGTTCTATGAAAAAAAATTAGGTAACCTATTATAAACGCGCTCGGATTTTGTCACCAGTGGGAGTATACACAAACATGTTTGCTTATTTCAATTCGGTCGTTTATTAAACATAATCCTAAACAAAGATTCGTGTAACCGTGTTTTAAATTAGATGACAAGGGAACACGTAAAATATTTCTGTATAGTACCTATCTAAAAATCTTTTAAAATTATAGGGGTTTCCTTAGGTTCGATAGGATTATAAGATTAAGGTGTGAAACTTATTAAGGTAAAAGCTAAAATTGAGAAAACGTATTAAGACTTAAAGGTTTAATCAGTAAAGTGGTTGGAAACTGACGACAAGGTCATTTTAATAAGAACTTAGTTGCTTGGGTATTCAAAACGACCCGGAAGGTTACTAAAACATTTACTAATCAAGAGAAACAAGAACGTCCAATAAAAGACGAGACCGGACGGCTAGTCACAGTAATCTGAGAAACACCATTCTACCAACAAAAGAAACGCCTGACAAGCCGAAATAGACGTCGGATTTACTCGCAATTAGGGAGCGAAAGATAAAATCGCATCACACAAGTTGGTAATCCATGTAGACACACCAAGAAACGACGTAAATAGCAAACCATTAACATTCTTAGTGCGGCCGGAGCACAGGCTAATCCACCCGATTTTTCCTTAAAAGCCTCACCGACGGAAAGTCAATTGTTGGCACTAGGCCCAATATACGACTGGGAAATAATCTATGGATGTATGTATCTGTATGTGTGCAGAAACTGGCACGTAATGTGAAATGTGTATGTTTTTTTAAATAAAAACTATTAAAAAGTTTTAAAAAAAAGGTATTTCATTTTTATGATGAACGTCTAGATATTGAAAATAATGAATTTGAATACAAAAACCTCATTTTAGATTTTACAGGTATTTGAATATAAATTGTTATTTTACGATATGCAAATAATCATATTACACAAATAAATTGCATAGAATTTATTTGTGGAATTTACTAACTTTATATAGCAGATACTCTATTTTAAATGAATTTATTATTTCAAACTCTGAACAAAAAAACTTATATGGCAGACTCAACAAAATAGTTTATCAAATCTAACATGAATTTATTATGTTGGGTACTCGAATGGAACAGACCGAACGACGTCCCATTTTATTGAAATGTACGGACTATATTTGTTCAAATCCTTATTTGGAAAGCTGACCGTAAAATCTCGTTCACAAATAAAATCGGATTGTAGGAGAAACTTTTTCCTGTGATTTAAAACACAATGCCTGTGATCTGGTATCTATATAATATAAAAAGCAAAATTCTAACTCATCAATGCTCAACTGCTGCAAATGCTGAAATTTTGCATAGAAGTTCTTTTTATGATGCATGCAGAGAAACGGAATTAAGGGTGTCTAAAGTTTGTATGGAGATAATTAATTTCACGCATGCGAAACGACTAGCAGAAACTAGTTTCTATTATATTTACAGTGATGAAAGGCTCTACATTTCGAAAAGAAGTAAACATAAAGAAGTCAAATACGACATAAGTAATTAAACATGTATGTAGGTATTTACCGAAGTAGGTAGCTACCGAAAATGACAGAATCTGTTAGTTTACAATTAATGTTATAAAACAGTTCATAATTATTTTTAATTTAATTTTCTTTAAAAACATTAAAACTGCCTTGTATTGGAAATAATTTATTCATTGATTATCCCATAAATCGTACGATTTATTACAATTTTACGGTGTGACAATAATTCAATAACATCTAAAAATTATATAATAAAGAAAACATTAAGATTAGGGATTTTTATGAAAATGCGTGAGGTCTGAGGAAATATTATTAAAAAAAAATTACTAGCATCATACACTCAAGATCAGATAGTAGCTATTGAGTTCAAAGGTTTTAGCTTTAATTCGAAATAAACCGGCAATAAAAAGCCAAGTTAATAAAAGTCCGCCAAGATAAAAGCTTGCCTTAACAAAATGAAAAACTTTATGACGTGAATAAATAATGATTAAACAATTTTTGCTTCGACAAAATGTGTTCACATTCAGTTTTTTGATAAGGGTACTCTGTTTTGAATTATGAGGGTTACATTTTCACAGTAAAAATAAAAATCTATATCTGTGGAACACGAGCGTTTTCTAATAAACAACAAACATGCCCCGTATGCGTACGTGTACAAAATATTTTTGCGACTAAAATAAAATGGTTCTGCTCCAGACATGCGGTACGAATATGGAAGTCGCGCTCATTTTAGTTACTCCAAATATGCATACGTCTAATGATATAAAAATTGAAGCTAAACCCAAATATTTTCTTAATTTATTGGTTGTCGTTAATATAACCTCTTATAAATAATCCTTTGACAACTCTCGAAAGTATTTTCTTAAGAAACAATATTTTTAAAATTACAATTTTCAATATGAAATACCAGACATATACCTAGAAATGTAAAAAAAAAAGGAGAATGTTCAGCACTGTGCAAATATGTAGTAGTAAAAATTTACATAATAATAGTTTTCTGTCCTTTGTTGAGAGAAAGATATGACGGTGTGGAGTCGCCGGGTAAATTTAATTAATGAAATCAGCTAGTGGAAAAAGGTCCGTAGTTATTATCAAAATAATATACAATGCTTTGTAAATGCGGCTAAATAAAAAGAAGACGTGGCTTTGTTGTCGGAATTATTTAATTAGAGTGATAATGTTATACTCAGTAAACATCTTTAATGATCGTTAGAGCTATGTAGACGTCTAGACGAAAATGTTACTTTTAGTAGTGAACTTAGTAAAAGCACAGCGTAAACGTCAGTTAAGCTGAGAAATAAAAAAACACTGTTAAAAGAACATATCAGAGCGCTATTTTTCAAGACTTCAAGAAACTAGCGGAAGTTCCTTAAATCAATTTCAAAAGTGAAGTGAATAAAACCCGTTTCGATGTCGATAGAAAAATGCACCAAGTTTCTTAATCGATTAGTCTGTCACATGGGCTAGTTGGAAAGTCCCTAACGGTCCGCCCGTCGAACTATACGCCAAATTTATCACTCAACTCGATTTAAATGCAAAACAAGCGCGGGTGGACCATGTTAACTTTGGTAGAATACATATTTTTATAAAGTTTCGATAGTGTTGAAACTGAATTAGGAAAACAGCCCAATGTTTAGAAAATGTGTTTTGAAATGAGTGATTCTAAAGCTGAAGTTAGTTGGCAGATTTGAATTAGGGAAAAGAAATAAGATGGAGAAGAGGGCTTAACCTCATAAAATATTGTACCTCACCATAATGAAATGTTATGATTATTAGGCTACAGCGTTCGACGAAGGCATGAATGATCCCAAACTGGATGGTATTATTATTCGGACACTTCAAACGGTCCATTAAACGAAAAGGTGTGTAAATATTAACAGCTGTGATAACCTGACTGCTGTTAAGATAAAAGTAACACTTACAAAAGAAAGCCAAAAAAATAAGGCATTGAAAACACAGGTTGTAAAATATATTACTAAAAAAGGAGAAAAGTCTTGAAGAATGTGATAGTAACCTTGAACACATCATTTATGAAATATACATGTCCTGTACTCTGACTATATTGGAACATTTTAACAGAAAGCCAGAAAATGTTGACGAAAGGCGAAGAAAAATTTGTGAATACGATTGGAATGCTGACGAATATTGGGGAATGAAAAACACGCGAGAGGAATTGACAATCAGATAATTTGCATACTTTGAATTCCGTTCGACCCACAGTTAGGTCCCAGGCGAAGTAGACGAATGGTCGGGAACTAAAAGTTGGAACGGACAGTCGTGAGTGTCACTGGGTAGTGAATGAAATTAGTTCTATTGAAAAATAGTTGAATTCCAAATGGCAAACGGATGTATTCTATTCAATCCGAGGAAATGCTTACATTCGTTCTTTTTATGTCATTAAAGCAGTGATTTCTGTGGAATAAGTTTATGCTGCAATATTAACCTAACTATTTTTATTTATATACATATTTAATGTATATAAATAAAAATAGTTAATAGTAAAAAAATACACAATATTTTAGTTTAAAGTAGAATTATCTAGTTTCATTTCGTAAGTTTGTAACATAAATTTTGCTGATAGTAATGTTAAATGCAAAATTTATGTTAAAACAATTTGTATTCAAATTGAAACATACCAATAAGTACGTACTTTTGGTTTCTAATACAACGTATTTTAAAAACAACAGCTCACAAGCAAACATTTTTGCGATGCCAAAATGTTAACGAGGGTTCATTTCAATCATGATGACGACAGCAATATAGCATAAAACAGATTCAGCTGCGAAAATATCGTTACCTGAGCTAACAATCTATTTCCTGCAAAGTGTGAAACGATGACGGCACACGTAACTAGGGCCCAATTTCCGTCCAATTAGTATGCCAAAACAAACGTTCACCCGAGATAAACTATCGCATTAACCGAAGCGCGAAAACGCCAAGCAATTTACTGTATATACAAGCAAAACAATGGAATAATTAAAGTGGATCGAAGTTCCACTGAGTGTTGCTGGAGATATATCTACTATATACTATCTTCATGCAACGTATATTCAAGGTTTTGATATTAAAAATGAAATCGCGGTTTCAAACAGCTTCGCAAACTACGTACGGCGAGAATTTATTGGATTTGAAACACAGACACACTGTGCAGTGACCGGTTAGTTGGCTTGCAGCTTACACGGCTGCAATATGACTTTTCATTTTGTTTTCTTTACAAATATTTTTATTTTTCGTTTTTATGGTAGGAATTATTTTAATCTGCATTGATGGCATAATTATTTAAACGCCACCGATATTCATATCACTTACCATCTGTGCACTAGTTTATATACTCAAGAGACACTCGCAAGAATCTAACCAAGCAAGGATTGTACAGTCTACTCCACACTGCGGAAACGGTAAGTTCAAGTCACAGCAAATAAAGTTTCTGACACCTTGAGTAATTGTCGGACACAAGTTGCGTCGGAACATTACCTCACCTTGCGGAAAGATGTCCTCTCTAGGACACTAGAACTCGTTTCTTTCCCTTGTGACATGAGAGATTCAACGAGACGAGGTAATGTAGCACTGAGGACTTTACCCGCATAATATCCCCCAGTTCATGCGCGGGTTCAAATGTTTGGCGAATTTTGTTTTAACGAAAGATTTTATCGTTTGAGATTAGTCAGGAGTCATCTAGAAAGTTGGAGCTACCTTTAAGATAGAAATGAGCTTGAATTTGATCCTGAATTAATCACAAGTCAGCAGAAACCTTGCAAGTCTCTTCGTTTTGTGATAATGTTGTCTTCGTCCGGAAAATAATGTTTTCGTAAGGTTTACAGAACATTCTTACTAATATAATTTGAAAGTAACTCTGTCCGTCAGTCTCCTCTTCACGTTTTACCGGCCAAATTCTAAATCTGTTCGGATGAAGTTTAGAACGCGGGTAGACCATATTCCGGAATAAATTTTACCACGGGAGTCTGTTCCCTTCAGATAATTTTGAATTTTACGCGGTCGTAGCCGTTGCCGAAGCCACTGAATAGTATTCATGAGACGTCAATCCTCGACACATTAAAATGCTTAGTTACGCAAAGCCTCTCATCACGCATGCCTTTATTTGTATTTCATCGGAGAGGCGAATACTTTGCGGCTGGCTCCAAGCTTAATGCGACATCATTCGTGTACCAGACTCGTTCGTAATCACCATATGTGCCGACTGCCAACCCTTGCGGTCTCATCTCGGATGCGAGGTTCGCACCAAACGCCTTTGTAATTTTGATTCCCGGGACGTTTCCCAGGGCCCTCTAATTATGGGCGCACGTTAACTACAATTGTCTGTCTATGGCTGAAGTTTATCTATAATGCCCCAAAATAAACTTATGCTAAACAGTATTAAATTTCAGTTTTAATACCTTTTGTGTTGTGAAGATTAAGCGTTTAGTTAAAGAGTTAATAATGAAGGTCTTCTAATTTATTTTAAGTGAGTTTAGAACGATTTAGTTTATGAGTCATTGTATTCGCGTTATTAGACGCAAAGTTAACTAAATTGAACCAAATGATTATGATTTTCATTTGGTATGGTGGTTTTCATTTTGATTTATAGGATGTAAATACTAATGGTGTTAGTAACTCTGAAATTGGACATAGAACTAGAAGGAAGTAGATGGAAAGAATGGAGGAAGACATTTGGTCAGGAGTAAGATAGAACAGCATAGCAAAAATAAAACAACCATACAGTGCCTTTTTAACGTGAAATCGTTATCTACAGTAGGTATTGTTGGCTAAATGGAATGTCATGAATGTGATGATAGTTCATTTAAATCATTACCAACGATAATGACTCCACCACTTCGTAAAATGAAATGATTAATCATTCCGTTGTTCAAGCTTTGGTTGAATTTCATTTTGATGTGGTTACTGTGAATACGTTGTGCGGGATCATTTGTATTTTAAAGTACTATTTATTTGTTTGTAATATCAAAATAACATTTACTAAATGCATATGGAAGTAGGTATATATCAATCATCTTTGCATTTCTGTATCAATAATAAAAATGCCATGTTTAAACGGTGTCTGTCTGTTTGTTTGTTCCGACTAATCTTCGAAATGCCTGTACTAATTTAAACAGGACTCCCGCTGATGGATAGCTATTAAGACAAGAACTAACTAATGCTAGTTGGGCACGTTTCCGAAATAATTTTTTTTAAAACGTTGTACCCAAAAACCGTTGAATCTTAAATTCCACGTGATAGGTCACGGGTGATAGCTAGTACGTAAATATAATACGATTTCACTATTACAACATTTTTAATCAACAACGCCAAACATGCGTTATTAAAATTATGTAGGTAGGTAGAAAAGTAAGCATAATTATCTAGTAAATTAACAGGAGCGTTTATATTAAAAAGGCAATATACCTACGCAATATTTGCAAGAAAATTAATTAACCACTGCGCATTTTATACAGTTACTTTTTTTCATCACTGCTTTAATTATTCTTAGTCGTTATCACTTCAGTCCGAGCTACAAAAAGAGAAACTTTTGTTGCCGTCTCTAGACTGTGTATTTTTTGAGAAGCATTTATTCGAGAATTATTTGACACTTATGTGCGGACCGCCCGGAAGACACAGTGCAGGTATACCACGCTTGGGCGGAGCGGGGCCATATTATGACTTCTGAGAAGGTTGTCTACCCGTGGTTTTCGAACGGGAATGGTACCTACCTGAAGGAACATGGAGTGATTTAAGTCAGTAAAAGTCTGACATACCCTTCCACTGAGCGGAGCGCGTGAAAAAATGAGACGATTTCATTGATTTCCCACTTTATAAAAGGGATACGTTTTTTAGTTGACTGCTTTAATTATTCTTAGTCGTTATCACTTCAGTCCGAGCTACAAAAAGAGAAACTTTAGTTGCCATCTCTAGACTGTATATTTTTTGAGAAGCATTTACTCGAGAATTTGGCAAGCATCTTGCCAATAGCAGTGCAATTAAGGTTAATTTAAGTTAAATGAACTCGTTCGTCAGTGACTCTGTTGTTGCTGCAACTAGAGACACAATAATTGGCAGTTCCGTAAAGAGAATCGTTGGTACAGCTCCGTGTCTTTTGTTTAAGAATTTTGTAATTAGCGTTGGCAAGGGGTAGGTTATTTGACACTAATGTGCGGAACGTTCGGAAGACACAGTTGAGATGTATCCCGCTTGGGCGGAGCGGGGCTATAAGATGACTTCTGATAAAGTTATTTACCCGTGGTCTTAGGGTAATCGCAGAAACAGGTTTTAGGATTTTTTTTTGCCGCGACGGGCGCAAAATGACTGAACGATGCATTAAATTAACTCCTAGCTAAATATAATATATATAGTTGTTTATAGGTAAAAAAAGGCAGAAAAACCTCGCATTTTCGATCGCGTCGAAAGATAATAACGCAACACATCAGTCAACACATTGACATCACTACGCGTGAATAATACGCAACTGCGACCACACATAAATCTTGATATGCGAATGTACGTCGCGTCGTACGGAACGCGAACCTCGCCCTTCAACCTAACGTAGCGTTCACACAAGTGCGAAGTGCTGAGTATTCTAATAGGTGTCTTAGTTCACGACTACCGTCTTTGTGAACGCATTGTACTTATGTATAAACCTACTTACAGTAGTTATGTGTGGGTACTATGTTACAGGAGTGTGAATGAGTGACGTTAATTGTCACGGAGCGTAAGTTACTGACAGAAGAGTAAAATGATATTGTGTGTAGTCTATGGTATTGTTTTTGTTTTGAATGGTGAAATAGTTTTCGAGGAACAGTCAAAATCAATCAGGAAAATTATGGTTTAATTACCGACATACCACTAGTCTGGAAAAAGACGCATTGAAGGGCCTCCCACAATGTGGATCGATTATCCGATTAGGCGTGCAAAGGTCTGCTGAAAGCTAGGAACAAATGACTAGTCAAGACCATGTGAGGACGGTTGGAAATCTTTCGCTTGAATTGATGATAAATCTGTCTTTATATATATTTACTTATTATATTACGAGTACATAAACTAGTGTTTCACTGGGATCCCGCCAGATGGTCAGCAGGGATGCAATCGTTGATGGTGAGGCGCACTAGTTCATTAATCTTTCGAGTACCGTAATTAGAGACATAATAGAAAGACAATAGGTGTGCGGACGCCGGCGTCCGCTCGGCGCTTAACGGATTAAATTATAAAGAAAGATTCTTTACATAGAGCGTGATCAAACAGATGAGGCTTTCGTTTCTTTGGAATATCCCAAAGAAGCGCACGGGCTATCTGTTTTCTTCCATTCCGAAAATTACCATTTACGTTATTCGGCATAAAAATAAATTGAGCACCTGACCTTCATAAAGGGATCCACATAACTTCTAAAGACGCTTTTAACTCCCTGTTTCAATAGGGAAGGAGCAAAGGATGAATGACCCGAAAAACCCTAGAAGATTGAAATTTTAATGGAACTTCATAATGGTTATCTTGTAATTAGGTATAGGTATACGCAGGGCACATTGCTCGCAAAGCAGACGGTCGATAGGAACGAAAGATTTTAGACTGGCGACCACATAACAATAAGGTGGACCGATGACCTGTTGAGGGTCACGGGACTCTGATGGAATGAATCGGATGTGTGCGACACTTGAGGGAGGCCTATGTCCAACAGCGGACTTCTTTCCCCTGTAATGATGATGATGATGATGAGCTGAGAGAGTTACAAATATTGTGATCACAGGATCATGTTAATAGTAGTATTGAAAGCTGAAATGTTCGAAAGAATTACCACGGCCCTGGAACGCAAAAGTCAACTGATTGATTTTTGATTTTTAAAGGTCTTTATTTCCGTAACATTTTGTAAATTGCATACAATAAGATCTTATTCTAATTGTGTACAAGCTAATAAGTATCTAGTTTATAGGTTCTACGCTTACCTTTACAAACATTTCACATATACAATTAACTTTTGACTTTTATGTTATAACACAAGTTCATAACGAACAGAGTATAGGAGACAGAGTAGAAGTCTTAGCACTGACTTATTTACACTATAACCACACTGTTTAAGTGTACAAAAGTCAACTGAAGGTAACCAAGTAGGTCTTTTTTTAGTACGAAAAAGTCTAGTCTAGAGTTATCTATTAAATAATTTTCCATCACAAAAACAAAGGATTATGTTAACACATTGTTTAATTATAATCGGTTCACCAGTTTCGTAGATTAACGCTTAATAATTCAGTAATAAAGCTCGTGGCAACTGTTAATCGTTGTATGATGAGCGCCGAAATAGTCTAATGAATCCGAAAGTTACACACTTAACCGGGATTATGTGTCAGAGTTCCGACTACATAAGTGTGGGAAAGTTGGAAGGTATGAGACTTATTAGTTGCCGTCGTGCATATAGCTTATGAGTCAGATTGCATTTCAATGGGTTTAGTTGGGTCTTTTGAAGTAGTAACATGTGGTTCTAGACTGCAAACGGCGACTGAAAAAAGAACCAAGGTGTAGTTTAAATCAGTAAAAGTCTGATATTTTCTCGCACTTCACTCAGATCGGAATAGGGTTGCCAGACGGTCGGGAATTGGCGGGATTCTCCCGATTTTTTGTATGTCTTCCCGACTCCCGACAAAGCAAATAATCTCCCGAAAAACAAGTTCGATAATTTTAAGTTCACATTTTAGTCAAACGAAACTGGCAAACCACTCGTAGTCCAGTGCCTGGGGCGTTAAAATCATCAAAACCTATACTCCGTCGGTTTAGGTAGTAACTAAAGGTAAACAATCTTGGTATGTCTTTTTATATTAAAGATGTCGTATATAATATACCTACACAAAGATTATTTAAATTTAGTTTATTAGCTAACATCGATTTAGGTAAATACCTATGTGCAAAGATTTTTACATACAATTTTTAGACAACGTTTAGATAAAAAGACCTGCCAAGACTGTTTACCTTAAGTTAATTACCTAAACCGACGGAGTATAGAACTTCGTTGACTGTGGGTTGATTTTAAAAAGAAAAACTGATATGTGAAGCTAATAACAAACATAAAAAAGTTTACCTATTAAAAAATTGTGATCTTGACTATGAAAAAAAAAGTGAGAATTAAAATAGCTCAATTAGTATCTCAGGACCTACTTGTTCGAATTGAAAAATTCTTGCTATGTTGGATAGTCCATTTATCAGTGAAGGCTATAAGCTATATAACATTACGCTACGACTAATAGGAATGGAGTAGTAACCACAGACGTGAGTGAAACCGCAGGTACAACGAGTAATATACATATATTTTAGGCTATACAATGTTTTTGTATAAGAAAACTGTCTTAATGTGTATATTTATATATGGACAACCTTTTTGGTTATTTAAAAAATTACATTTTGGTTCACATCAAATATATTGTTCGACTTTACATTTTTTACTGATAGTACAAAATTATCCCAAGGGATAAAATGAATCCTATGTGCTATTATAGTCTAGGATATGGTTTACCAATGTAAATTGTATTTTAAATAGGTAAACTTTTTTATACTTGTTATTAGCTACACATTACAGTTTTTTTTTAAATCCATCCACAATCAACGAAGTTCTGGGTAAAAACCCCCAGGCACTGGACTATTGGGCGCTTGGCACAAAGCGAAAAAAACATTGCAATGCACTCCGTCTAAGTCGAGTCGAAAAAATATGTTTGTTTACTTAATATATTATGTATATTATTATTATTAACTTATTTTTTTATTTCTCCCGACCAAAGCCCTAAAATCCCGAAAAATCGGTTATTGATCCCGATAACAGGAAGAATTGATCTGGCAACCCTACATCGGAAGGAGGTTTTCAATGTTTTCTCACCTCAAAAATAAAACCTCTACTATACAAATATAATTGAATATACCAGGCCTGCAGGATTGTTTAGAAGACTCACCGTGAGACAGACACAAAGAGTCTATGAAGGGTTTCAGTCAGTGGAAGTCTGATACTCCCCCTCACTCTACCCACAGTAGGAGGAGTTATTAGATAATTTCCCGACTCATAAAAAAAATCCTCTCTACGGCCTCTACTGTCTGTAGGTACATGTGCGAGTCGTCTGAATACCTACACCTACACATCTATTGACATATCATCTAATCTCTAAATTGCCACTAAGATACACCTGAGAATTACGAGAATATTCTGAAACGGAAAAGAGTCCCTGTTTCGGAAAAGGTATTTTAATTCATGAATCCCCGACCGGTCTCATAGGACCGCGCTGTTATTGTCTTACTATTGTGTCTCGTTTCGCGGGTATTGATAGGTTAATATAGATAAAATAAATGTTTCAACGGTTGTCCACGGCAAACAACTTTTACACATAACTTTACTGTAGTATGATATGAACATTTAAACTGGTCTTGATAAATCGCTAATCGATAATATTGTTATCCAATTAGGTACTGGATTGTGTAAGTTAGATAAGCATTAGCTCCATGTAAAATTTAAGTATTCAGCTGCATCCGGCTAGGCTGGAAGTTGACCCATAGTTGAGCAAATGCTACACAGATTGGTTTATGTACTTTAAGGAGGCTTGTACACATTTCCGTGGCCAGACACAAGAAAATTCTTATCGTGTTGGTATATGATGGATTGGTCCTATCTTTAGCAGATCCGATAAAATTTCTTAGGGCCGATTCCTACTGAAATGGCAGCGGCCGGTACCGATGCGGCGAACTGGGTAAAAGAAAGAATTAAATATTTTTATTAAAACAATTTTACAAAATTATTAAACACGAAGATGTATAAACAAATCAATATTATAGGCGTGCATATTACTCACAAATAGAGACGATTACTACCAACTTACATAATAATAATATGTTTAAATTAAACTTGATTGAATTACTCACAAGAAAAATACAAAATTACAGTAAAAATATTAGCTACACAAAATCAAATTTAAAACTTTATCTTCATTCTTAAAAAACGAATATCGCTTGATAGGTTCAAAGAAGGTGCGTGGCCACCACACGCATTTTCTTAGTGTGCGCGGCTGCCAGCGGCGGACTTTTTTTTTTGTTTTGATTGCCGACGCTACTGGCCTTTTCTTGTCCTGCTGTCCACCTCTGACATTCTAGTATAGATCGGCCCTAAGCGTGTACAAGTGACGTAAAGCTAGTACTGGTATAATTGGGTGTCAGGATGTAGGTAGTAATTATATATTGTTTACCCTCGTCCGTGAGTCACTGCTGGGTGCCAACTGAAAACCAGCGCTGGGTGTCTGACGCCCAGCAAATGCTGAGGTGGTTACCTTTTCGGTACGGGCACGCCCGACGCATTCTGTACTTTTTTTTATTTTTATTTTATTTTTGTTCTAATTTATTGTGTGTTTGTAATCGTTGTGCTGTGTCTGTCCCGAATAAATGTTTTCTATTCTATTCTATTCTGTATATGGGGCTGTAGGAAGATAGACCTACGCTTAGTCCGTAGGGAAAACTGGTTTACAACATATCATATACAAGCAGTACTACCTACACAATATTTTAACATCAAAACATTCTACAAAGTCCTAAGTCTCATATTCTACGAACTAGAAATTGCCTGTTACTTAAGTAAGTATGATCGATAACAGAGTTGCAAGATGTCGCGTTCTACTGACGACCTTATCCGTGTGATCACACCCTTGGGTACCTATAGCAACTGTGTACATCGGATATGCAAATACTTGAAGCCTTTGGGACTAGTTTCAAGATTATATCGGAATGTTATAGTAGTACCGCTGTAGTTCAAGATCATATCAAAATGTTATACAAACCGGTAAGCAAGATTCTCAAATGTAGGAAACATGTTTAAGTCAGACTGAAAGAAAAGTTTTTTGGAAACTTAACCTTGATTAAATCTTCATCATCATCACTTCCGAAAGATGTCCACTGCGTTATATACGCTTTTCTTATGTGTCGCCACACAGACCAGTCCTGTGCGTCTCGCTTCCATTGGATTCCTACAAACCCCATCAATCTTCGGTCTACCAGCACTGCGTATTCAGATACGTGGTTTTTTTGGCACCATCGAGCATGTCTAACCTTGTAAATCGGGACTCTATTTTGGGGATATACGAGTATAATAAGTATTCATTTCTGATTCGACCACGCAAGGACACTTTGAACACAACTCTCTCCATTGCCCTATCAATCCACAATATATTGGATACAAATTAACATATTTTAATGTAAGCTATTGAATGTGTAAATTAGTTGATTAAATCGATCATTCATTCAAACAATGCCACAAAATCCGCTTTCGACCAACATAATGAGTAATCCGGTTTTCACATGAACGTCGAGAAATTTGAAGTGCTCAAAACTGCATGTACGTATTTGCCGTCAATGGCATGCTCAATTACGTACGTACGTACGTACGTTTATATACGTATATATAGATGGGTATTACCACTACCCATATCGGTAAAATTTTAAACGTGACTGGAGCTTCATTCGAGGCATTAAGTGGCACTTTGTGGTATGCTTGCCTTATAGAAGAGGGATTATAACTTTAACAGCTGACGTATTAAATAACCAGCCATTAAATTCTGACTGACTTTTTAGAGTTCTGTGTCTGAAGGGTAACAAACGGAATTCTATTACTAAGCTTCGGCTATCCGTCCGCGACTGAATGTCAGCGGGCTGTATCTCATAAACTGTAACAGATAGACAGTTGACACTTTTAGTATGTACGTATTTTTACTGTTGATACTATATCATAAAGTAACATCAAAGGTGGACCGGTTTCAACCGGATTTTTGGTTTATGGCACAGAACTCTATGTGCGCGACTACAACTCACACATGGCTGGCTTTTATTCATTGTGAATCATTCATGGCTTGAATATACTCGTGAATATGAACATTTTTTAGCAGTGGGATCAATACGAAATGATACGGGATACATGAAAAGAAATATTTTCACTGTTTCAAGTTTTTAAAGGTACACTGTTCCCTCAATAGAAAGAAAACAAATGAACATAAATACGGAATTTGATAAAAATGTAGGTATGCATTTTTTGGTAATTTTCGAATAAAGCCTAGTCATCCACGTGTTAAGATAATTGAATAGCGGGATTCAAGAGAGTTACCATAGCCCTAGCACACAAAGGGCAATTGAAGATACAGAGGTGGGTTTTAGTCATTAAAAGTTTGACATAACCTCTCGCTCCACCCAAAGCCGGAGATGTTATTAAATTATTTCCCACACAAAAGAAAGTATAGGTACTTGTCGTCCTCTTTCAACAATATTTGACATATTACATAAGATCCCATCGAAACAAAAAAAAAGTAATAAGTTCTTTACTCGACTATAAGTAAAATAGAAAAGGGATAGATCAGCGCGTAATACGTAATCTAATGCGAAGGATCTTCCATCAATCCAATAAGATTCCTGAAGCGGAAGGAGACAAAAGGTGATATAAGATGAAAATAATAACACATTCCCTTGGTACCTCCCTACCTTCTTAGTTGGGTAAAGCCCTCAGAGATTCGTGAGCAGGTTCGCGATCGATGTATATGTGTACTGTTATAATGAAGCTTGAGAACGCTTGCTTCTAAATTAATTAATTGGAAAAGAGAGACAAAGATGTAACGTAATTATTTTTCTCTTCATTACGTTCGCTCAAATAAGAATTTGTGTATCAGGTACAATAGAAATGTAGCACGGAAATACTGTGTCAAAAAATTATAGCAAAATAATTTTTAACGGTGTTCCAATAGCACCTAGGCATAATTTTGAAATCCCAGATTTAATTAGAAAAAAGTTTGGTAGTTTTAGGGCCTATTTCACCACCTATGATTAAGTTTCGAGTATCTTACTTGACAGATAATTTCATACAAATTCTGTCAAATTTTTGAATTTATTCAGTGAGTAGTGCCTACTCGGACATTGTGAAACAGGCCCTTATTCTAGTTAATAAAACTAATTCGCTTTTAAACAAAGAAACAAAAAGAAAAGCAGTTTATTTACGCAAAAATGACACAATATTAAATCTAGCTAACAATCATAATAATTATAGGGAAAATATGCGTCACATCGGTGCAAAACAGCCGAACGCTTAGCATAAAGCCATGCTCTCATGCATAAAACGACGAGACCACCGCGCTGGTTTTCACCAACAATAAATCTTATCACACAATACAGCATTAGACAATAAGCTAGAAACTTGAGAGCATTTAATTACAGAAGACAAAAAGAAATAATCCCTCAGTTCAATAAGTACCTTCGTTCGCAGAGGTAGCGTAGTTCCTCCCAGAATTTAACTTTATTATAAAATACCGCAGGTAAGTCACAGACATTTCCAGCCCGAAAATTCGTCCCAACGAACAACTGCGGTGAACCCAATTAAATTGAAGTGGTTAATAATGCGCATAATTTTAAACACGGAATTATTATATTGTGAAGCCTCTGTTAATTGGGAAATATTGTTGACTAGCTTCAGACAGCGGCTTTGTACGTGCGAAATTATAATAATTATCCCAAAGGAACATACTCCAGGGATAAAGAGTATGTTATATAGTAGTATGTTTTATTCCAAGACATGGTTTACCCGGGTGTCAAGTATCATACGCATGAGCGTAAAAGAGTAACAAACATGCATGAACTCAAATTTAAAATTATTTATTTCACATAGACCAACATAAGTTCTTATAAAATCTCAGATGGTAGAAGAACCGGCAAGAAACTCTATGGTTACTTTATAAAAAAAATATATTGGTTCTACAATATTTCCATATTAGAATATTATTATGTAGATACGAGTATGAGAGGACAATGCAGACAGGTCAATTTTGTAGCCAAAAGCACAATAAAAATAGTAATCTACGAATCCGCGGAGTCTAAAATTTTCTCATGAATACAAATTCCGGATATTTACAAACTTCCGCTTTATATTGTATAATTAAAAATTAAACATAATAAATATTATTTATAATAATTAGGATAAGTATATAATATCCTTTAAATATAGCGCCTATCATTTTGTTTTCCTCACGTTACAAGGAAAATACACTCTCTAATATTTTATAAGACGTACAAATAATACAATTTCTTGAGGCAAAGTCAGGTAAGCCGCCATTCTCGTATCGAGTCACGTCATTGGTAGATTTAATATCAGATACTTTCGATATATTACATAGATACAGCTACTAGTATGATCAAGGATATATCTTCCTTCGAAGGTAGGATCAGCACTTTATTTTTTGTATGTTTGTCGCTATGAGACAGTTTCCGTCCCTCAGAAGGATAGAATAGTCATTCAAATGCAATGACATGATGATTCATATCAGGGCCGTAATCAATTATCCTGTTTTGACTCTAATAACGAATAGGAAAGTTTATTGATAACGAAATTTTTTTTGCATAAAAAACAGCTATTTATACTTCTTCTAATATATAGCTTTAAGTAATGACGAAAATGGTAAATAATAAAGCCAAACAAGGTTTCAGTAAAAACGGAAAAAGCGACATCTAAAGATCTACATTGTTGTACAGCTTTATAGTTTAACTGTGGAAATAATTGCTTGCAGATGTAAATTTGTACCAATAGGTTGAAAGCTATAAAATTGAACGCACACATCCATGAATGTATACGTATTTTTTTTACAATATATGACTAAAGGAATAAAGCCACCCGTCAGACATACGCTTAACCTTATAAATAAGCATTTACGATGTTGCCAGTAAATCTATATAAATCCCGGAAGACGTTCATCTCCCCGGGATGAATTCGAAAATCATTGGCCTTTAATGCAAGCTCCACCAACGCATTTTAAGTACAATTTTATAGAGAGCTCAGATTCGTATGAAGACGATTTATGAACGAACGAATTTATGAGCACAGGGATTTAGGTACTTCATTTTAGTTTGCAGATAAACCGCAGATAAAGTTTTAGTGGCGACTAAAATATACTCTCACAAACACATTTGAGAACTTTGTAAGAAGTTCTGAGAGAAAGTACTTACATATAACTTGGATACATCAAGAATTCATGGAAAAATTAAGACGCGGAGTTTCATTTGAGTAAAGGAGCTAGCAGCGCCAGCCACCTAGGAAACCGTCCCTGAATATTAAAGATGAAGACAGGAAAACTCGTTAACTAGAACTCGAAGAAGAAACGTGTCAGTTTAACGTCGTGGTCTACTGAGGATGAGATATGAGCTCTGGTAAAATTTATTTCATGAAAAGTATTTTAAATGTAAATTCAGGTGAATCTTTCCTATATTATGTTGATAAGAACAGATGTCTCTAGAATTGCAAAGGATGAGAAAAATAATATGGACCGAGTCTACTATGTTAGTTCTCATGCCGAGTGAGGTAAAATGTTGCAGCATTTTAATGACACCAAAGGTAATTCAGATCTACGTATACACAACAACCGACGTGTAAGTACATTCTTTTTAACCGACATCATTATGATTTAATTATACTTTGGTATGTTTTATTTTGAGCAAATAAAAGCTTTATCTATCAACCCTAAAAAAGAGCGGCATTTTAGAAACAAAATCATATTTTTTCATATTCCGAAAGTATAAACAACCTTTCTAATCGGATAAAAAGCTCAATATATCTTATTTTTTATCACACCATGATGCTTACATTAGACTTCTAAACTACAACTATTTATCATTATATTACCACGTCCAAGGTAAACGATACATTGCTTGTGAGCCTTTAGCAAAAAGTCTTCTTAATGGTTTTGTCCCAAGAGCACCTAATATTTGGTAGTGCTAGACGTAAAGCCGCCCTCTGCGGTCTCATGTAGAAAACTTTGCCAAATACTGGGCAGAAAAAGTTTAGTGAGAGCATCGACACGAAAAGAAGAAGATCTAAATAAACCGATACCATATCTATAGAAAAAAACATACACTTTATTTACCAATTAAAGAAATAGTTTACAAGATTTTTCTTATATTTTTTTGAAACAGTAGCATAATAAAAACATACAACGCAGTAAAAGATAATAACAATACCGTATATTATTGTGAATCTCGTGGCAGATGAAAGGTAAATTCTTTTATTGACCCTTCTCACAAGCAATATACGACATTTGACAGCCACTTACAGTACTATTGCAATCGTTATCTGCTTATACCTTCTTTATGTAAATGTAGAACTTTGTTTACTTATCCCAAAACGGGAGAACGTGGGCGATGTATTAGAACAAAGCTTTATAGGTACTTTTCTTTTTGTAGCAAATCATCATTTAACTGAACATGGGTAGAGCTAAACGGAGTGTCAGACTATTCCTGACTAAAACTTACCTTTGTTCTTTCATTCGCCTTTTGCGTTGCAGGGCCACGGTAAATCTTTCCAAAAATTTCCGCAGCCGCGGCAGAAAGGTGATGTTTTTCGGTTTACGTGGGTATGAAAATTTATTACGATAAGGTAAAAAATAAATTCCCTTAAATAAAGACTCACACGAGTCTCGTGTTGAAACAGTAGCTTAGAATTAATTAATGGTTGAATAATCTTTGTGTGGGCGGTAGCATTTAGTAAAATGGAATATTTTAGCAAGCAAACTCGAACACTTTCAAACTTGGGTAACAAGTGCAGTGCATTCTATAGTCAAGACGATAAAATTATATCATTAGGTAACAATTAGGAAGATTTTGCCGTTTCAAATGGCGGCATCTGCATAAGCCCTGTAATAAAATTCAACTAGACCGAATGTCCCAATTTGTGCTACGCTTAATGTGGCTGCACTAGCATCACTACGTTTGTCTAGGACGGTTAATTTGTCCAAATGAAATTTCACATTGGCTGAATGCTTTCGTTCAGTAAGTATTGTAATTTCACTTTCATAGTAGATTGTCATACTAAGGCTAAGAACTCACGGAGCGATTTTCGCCCGCGACCGCCGCGGTCGTGGAACTGCGGTTTTATTTCAAAACTCACGAGAACGGTTATTTGCGTGGTTACGCAGCCGCCGCGGTTGCGATCATCGCCCGCAGACGTGGCGGGCGATGACCGCAAGACGGGCGGTTGCAAAATAGTGTTGGATTTCTGTACCTCACGCCACCCGCCGGCCCCCGCGGTCGCCCGTCAACCGACCGCAGAGCACGCGGGCGTCACCCGCCGAGGCTGCGGGCAACCACGGCCCGCGCGATTCTACTAGTTGCCCGCCGGTACAGCGGGATCCGCATACAACCGCGTAAACGGCGGGCGTAAAACGCGTCGTGAGTTGTGCTTTAATTTTTTACATATGTATCTAAATTCTACAGAAGCTGCGGGCCCGCAACCGCGGCGGACGCGGGCGAAAATCGCTCCGTGAGTTCTTAGCCTAAGGGGCCGTATCACACTAGCGGTTTGCGAGCGGCTGCAGGACAGGGCGGTTGAACAAGCAATGTATCGCGAACACACCGCGGCAGCACAGCGAAGACGTCGCGGATGCGTGGCGAATCCGCAACGTTTTCGTCGCGTTTTTGTAGGCGGGGAGAACGGGCTGGCGTTTTTACGAAACAATAGACGATGGCGTCCACACTCCTATTCGTGGCAGTTTCGTTGCGCGTCCGCAACAGATTCGCTGCGCTTGCACGACGTGTTCGTTGCGCGCTCGTAACGTATTTGCTGCGCACACGCTCCGCTTTAAGGACGCTCGCAATCCGCTAGTGTGTTAAAGCCCTAAGTCTAGCTAGCAGCTACTGCACTTCAGTAGAGAGCAAAATGTTTGAAACTGTTTCAACGCTTCCAGTGTTCGATGAAGTGCGACCCTATGTAATTTCGCGAGTGGAGGATGCTGAAAACTTTACATATTTTCCATCAAACTTGTTTTGAAAATAGTAGCTTTTGCTTTTCATCTGAAATTATTATTTTATTTGTTGTTGCTGGCTGATACGTGACCATTTTTACATTAAGATAATTTTCAGCACTTAATCTCAAGATATGTTTGGTTATACTGTTGGCTGCTACAATATGCTAAGAAATTATTTATGATGTCAAAACTTCTTTGAACTTATTTAGTGCAGGTAAAGTCTAAAGAAAAAAAAAACTTTTCCAGTAACATTTACCGACAAACTTTTATTTTATATCAACGAGGAAACTTTTCGACTAAAATCATCGAACAAAAACAAAATACTCGATACGTAAGAAAGTTCTTACTAACCGCGCCTTACCCCAAATGACCACTGAAAGCGTGTTCACACTTCCCCTAAACTATTAGCCAAGTTGAACCCTTATAAAATATCTTTATATTACAACCCCTGACCTTTCGTGGGGTACGGTCATAACACTTACTTTATACACTTGTTAATATTTTAATAATGCCTGCATTGTGTGAATTAGGGATGCTTGACTTGTTCGAGTGACCCCCGTTATTCATTGATGGTGCTCAAGAAAGATTGTAAAGTCAATTGAAATATTTAATTATACATTCACGACGGAGACATCATTATGATCCTGAATAGAAATGTCTTGATTATAATAATTTATTCGTTCAATCATTTTATTCGTGATTTGCACAGATGGTTTGTTTCAACACATCTGATGAAAATGTAGTTAAGTGGAGTTAAAAGTTTCGCGAATATAAACATGGCCTCAACATTTAATCACATTCACATTTTCGTCTCAAATATTTCGCGAGGTACGCTCGGTTAAGACAGATGCATCTGTGGCTCCGTCTTATGTAGAAGAGAGTTAATATTGGTTCCTCTCTGAAACTGTAACGTTTCACCCGCTACATATTCGTCCTTCAATTCATACATTTTTGGAGAGTCGAATGCAGCGAGCAAATACGAGCCGAGCAGGAAAACTCGTGGGGCATCACTAATGCAAATATTTGCGCAGATATACGTAATACTTGCGGTCGCTCCGTGTTTAGAATGCAATATGTAAATTCATTCGTAACCTCAACTATTGTGTAGTTATGTGCGGTATGTAAACTGAATGCTTTGTATGTACAGGGGAAATATCCCGCTAATAGCCTTGGGCGGAATAAATATACTTTAATAGAAGTATGTATATTCGTAGTACCGTTTTTTTTTGGTTCTGTAATATTCTACTTGTAATATCTGTACTTGTATGTATTGGGTAGATATCGAGTATATCTTTATGCAATACCAATTTACAATATTTGTAATCAGGTAGATTTTAAGGTGGGATATCTGTAAGAATGACTTCTCCTACTCTATAATCGAGTAGGTGAGTATTAATATAATGAAATTAAGTAGCTGCGCAGTTGAGTGTTTAAATACTGATTTAAGTAGTAGTTTTAATAATACTTTAGAAATAGGTTGTAAAAACAAATCAATAATTTGATCTAGAACTATATTCGAGCACACTAATCAAAAGAAATTATCGATACAAAGAAGAATTCACGTAGGTATGTATATGATTCTTTCCAGATTTTACGCTTAAAATATTATAACAAGCTCAACAACTTTCCGCGGCAAAAGAAATGGCGGATTGTCGAAACATTAGCAAGTTTCAAGAAGAGTTGTGGGACACTTTTTAATCAGTTTCTATTACATGTTTCCGCGAGAGAATACCAACTTTTAATGAATTCTAATTCTCTTTTAATTCTTGTCAAGTCAGGGAAATTAATGGCTTACTATTTTTGACAACAATAACCAGTAAAGTCTACCATTTTTAGTTGGTTTACAATAAATTAGTATAATAAATTAATCATCAAATAACCTCTTACCCGTTTGGGTGAGGTAGACGGAAGTGTCAGACTTACTGACTAAAACCCTGTTCCATCAGTGCCCTTTTTGCGTGGGCTGCGGTAACTCATCGAACAAGTCGCAACCCCGGCAGGCGTCGGCCTTAACTGGCCCCATTAATTTTGCTAATATCTCTTAATGTTGAAACTAACATAGACAAATAGACCTTAGATTCTAGACCACACACAAAGTGAAATTCTAATAGAGAGAACTATTGTCCAAATGTACGGAATTGACATGCCTCGTTTTTTCAGTGGGAAATCATCCAATAACTCCTCTCGCTTAGGGTGAAGTAAGACGCTCTCCTTGAATGTGAGACTTTGACTAAATAAAACCCACCTATCTTTCAGTTTTTTTTAGCGTTCCACTGCCGTCAGTAACTCTTTCTAACAATCACTTAACCCACTACATAACACAAAACGCTTAGTTTTCTTCAGTCTACGCACTAAGTCCACATTAGACATGTAACAAAATAATGAGCTCGCTGTCTAGACTATTGCGAAACTAAAAGACATCACTCAAGACAGGTTAAGCGCTTCAAGCGAAATAAAACCGTATAACAGAAGTACTTAAAGAACTTAATTGATTGTACAGCACTCCTTTGTCTTTTCATCTGGTGAGCTCGATCCTTACTTTGTAGTAGCATATTGAGGTTAACGGTTTAGTTGAGTTTGCAATTATTTTATCTTGGATTCTTTTAAGACAATTGAAGATCAGTTTATACTAGTTTCTACTCTGGAAATCAATCCGGAGACTTCAGATCTGTTTGAGATTCACAGGCCATTTTATTACTATATCTAAGTTACTCTTGACATATCAACTTGTGTTTGCTTTGTGTACCTTTTTATGTATTACCTGGATAATGTACTATTCATATTAAAATCATTTCATTCTCATTCTCATATCTAAACGATGAACCTGACGCTTACCGAAAAGACTGGCTCGCAAAGGCTGGGGACTAATTCATCTCGCAAAGGAAAGGGACGACTGGTGCCCAGCAGTAGGACATGAGAGCTAATCTATAGATACTTTAAGATTAGCATCAACTCAATTACAAGAAAAGGCTACACTAAGAATATTTACGTTACTTCATTCTAGCGAAATAGCATAATATTTATTTATTGTGCACAATACCTACAACAGTCTTATCCTTTCTAACCAAAACGTGGACTGGAAGAGAAAGCCATGTTACATTAAAACTGCCTATGTATCACAACTGTACAAGAAGTTTAAATAAATAAGTATTTCATTGGTATTGGAAATGAAAAACTCACCACTCAACACACATTTTAAAGACGTCAATGTTTCGAGAAACTGTTCTCGTCTATGTAACGAGGTTAATATTATATTTCACATAATTAGCCAACACAAACATTCCATCGAGATACGCGTGATAATAAATTAATTAACCAAAAGGAATGTGAAATTAACACCGTGTTGCGTAGTTACAGTTTGCATGAAAATTAAACTTAATAATTAACTGAAGTATGAATACGAATATAAATGAAATGGAACGGGATTTCAAAGGGAATGTGAATATTTGTGCCTGTTTTGCTGCGTAGAATTAAGCCGTACTTATGGGGTGTGCACATTGTACCGCCGCCGTCGTGCCGGTCGGCCGGAACCGCGAGGTGCCGGCGGCGGCGACTCGGGCCACTTTATTTGTCATTTGACACTTTGCATGCAGTTTGTACACCCGGAGGGTATTTAGTAGTAACACAGAACACGGACACGTTGCGCCGGCAGCGTCTAGAGTTGGTAGTGTTAATATAATTTGTGAAGCTGAAGTGCGTTGTGACCAGAGGTTGTGTTACGAACCACTTTCAAAAGTCAGTTTAAATAAGTTATTTGTTGATAGAGTCTGTTGGTGACACACTTGGTCTGTTTGGAAAATAATGACACTATAGCCAAAGCGTCTCTCTACTCAGTGTTAGAGAAGAATTATACCACGCGTTACAACTAAGTCAACTGCAAAACAGCGGACGAAACCATTCAAACAGTAACAACTTAATCTGTAGGGACCTCACCGTAGCTGAATCACCAGTGCTTTGGGCAGCCAGTAAGCTCGATAGAATAATCGTAAAGCTAATGTTGGCATCAAAACCGACCGTATTAGTCCCCGTGAGCAAACTAGTATGTAATGGTCATAAAGGAGTCTGCCTAGTACGCCGTGTTATACCATGACCGTGTTAGGAATTTATCAAGAACGGGAAGAAGCACGACTTGGAATATTACGTCTGTAACAGCGTGCATACCGTTCATCATACGTGGTCATAACTCGTACACTCACCGTTTGCCATCTGCGAGCACCTGTTTGGCGTGTTTACATGTCATTTTGACAGGGCCGATACGATACGTGCAGCACGTTCTAGTGAGCATACTTTCATATTTTTCAAAACATTTTTTTTTTGCTTGACACGTTTCTATCACGGTCATGTTACGGCCGTATCATACCACCGTACCACACATGTAGTGAGCAAACTTCTTTAGTCGTATGGAAGTGCTACGTCGTAGTCTATAACAATGCTACGATGCTACGCGGCTACGAGGCTACGAAAAACAAGTGTACTTCCTTTTTGGCTCGGCTCATTGTTCTACTCCAGTGTTTTACACACAGTGGATTTTTTAAGACTGGAGACATTATTTATAATGTAATAATATACGTTTTGTTATGCATGAAAGAATTGTGTACGGTTTGAATTTCGAGTTTATGAGAATTCTTGAATTAAAGGAATTGTTTTATTAACCGAACGTATTACCTACCCTTGTTCCGTGTTACTTGGGATCGGCACAATACGTTATTTTTCAACTTTTCAGTTACTTGCGTCACTTTCAAACTTATTATTATCGAATATAAATACTTATTTCTTACTTTATCCATTCTCGTCAGTTTATACATTCATCTCAACATTCTATTTTCTGCCAGATACCAACATTCTTCAATCTTGTTTCATCTATCATTCAATAATTAAATCTTTGCAGATACAATAAGCTGAAATTGTTCATGTTTGTAAAAGGTAAACTTAGGCAACGGTTATTCGATTAGGTACACTGAGTATCATAGGGTGTTTTAAATCTGCTTCAAGAACGAATGAGGTCCTGTATTTCTGTATGTGTTCTTTTTTATCCCGGAATAATGATCGGAACTTGGGGTATAGGACAAGGGGGCCAAGCCGTAAGAAAAAGCAAATATTATTTTTCTCTCAACTGTTCTATTGCAATATCCAGAAAAAGTTTTTAACCACTGCGTAATTTTTTTTTGGTGGCTCAGTGTAAGTAATAGAACACAAGGCGACTTCAAGGTTAAGCAACGCTTGCCAAGGTAGGTCTGTGGATGGGTGACCAACTTAACATAACGAGGTTCCTCCGCGCCTGGGAAAGAACGTTAAGCCGTAGGTCCCGGCTGTCATTTACAGTCGTTACGGATAGTCAGAAGCCAGTAAATCTGACTCCAGTCTTGCCATGAAGTACCCTGTTACCTCAATTATTGGGTTGTGGAGGTCTGGTACGCAGCCTATGCTTTCCGAGGCACGGAGGAAACTCGTTATGTTAAGATGGTCACCCATCCACAGACCAACCTTGGCATGCGTTGCTTACCTTTGAAGACCGATCTGTGTGAGCTTATTGAGTATGAAAACCTGTGTATGTAGGTATTTAATAACGCTATAACACATGGACGTTTTTCCTGGACGTAATTGTATGAAATTTTGAATACGGGTACCTAGATCATAGCAGGCTAAGAAAAAATAGATACTTATTACTGTGAGTTAATATTCTACATACATGTGGGCCGCCACCAATCAACCAGTCTTTCGTATCGTGATATTCATGTACTAAGAGTCAGATATGATGGATGATGGAGTCAGATATACAGGCACTATATCTATTTCTAGTACTTAGCTGCCATCTATCTTAAGATCGGTTTCCAGACTAACCAAACAGACTGGAATCTTATCTTAAGATAGTTGGGAAGTTCAGAAGACATTCATAGTTCTAGGACATATGACATCCATAAAATTGCACTGGGCCCGCATAGTGTAATAAAACCCATTTTATTTCCTAGAGGGGAGATCTAAGTCCTAACAGTGAGTACATTCATGCGAGCGAACCCGGTGAACAGCTAATTTCCAAATATTTTCAACAATACGGTAGGCATATATAGTAGGTATGTTTCGTGCATCGGATGTACGAGTATAATCGCATTAAATGCCATTCTGAGTCATGACAGACGGATTAGGGCAATGGAAACATCAGTGCGCGCTGCGGTCTAATATTCATTGTCATTCATGTTATCCAGTAATTCATTGAATGATAAAAGCTGGCGAGGAATAATAGGTAGGTATATGTTAGTATACTAGGCTTATATTCGATTATCTTTTTCTAATATTTTTTAATATCTCGTTAACGTGTCACGATGTTTGTGAATATACCGATTTTTTATGTATTTTTTTATTGTATAATTTGATATAATTATACAAATATAGGAGAATAGGTTTGCCATCTATTTCGCACCTTCCACCAAACACGAATTATAAATGGTTGTAGGGATCCATTTATTATTTGCTTTTTTAGTATTTTTATTTCGACTTATACTCACGTTCGACTTCTTTGATAATTATATAGAAAACGTTGGCCGGGTCAGCTAATAATTTATACTGATTAGTTTATTAATTCTAAGACGCTACTCTTACGAAAAAATAATAAATTAGCTTTTACTTCTTAAGTCAGATATAAAAGCGCAGAAATTTTGTTTGCTTAAATTCGTTTAGGTGTGTTACTGTGTTGGTATTACTTAAGGCGGGCGCGACGTTAGAATTATCCATACAAACGTAATACCAAAATCATTTGCAATTTAAGCATATTTACACCATAATATGATGTTATTCGGATTCAGACAATAATTATCTAGGTTCCTACATCGTCTTTTTGTTGAAAAACTTACCCCAAACGAAATTTAAGCGAATTTAAATTTGCACATTTTCACAGCGAAAATGTCATGTTTTTATTTTGTTTTTTCTATATTATAAACAACAATATTTCAAAATATCTTTTCGTAGGAACACAGATATTATTATCAAGTTATAAATACTCGAAACAATAATGGAAATACATTAGTTTTTCATTCATCATTTTTGGTATTACGGAACCTCTCCCAAATTTCCAATAGTTTGTATTGCTATCACAGCAAGCAACTGTCAGTGTGCGGATGATGACTTTACTCCAGTCGGTGTGTCCAAGAATTGTTTAAACTATCTGGATTGCTTCCATCAACCTCAAAAACGTGTTTTATTTCATCTCAACTCGAGATAGCGCGCGGTCTCCGCAGGCCTCTTAACTAACCTATTTACTGAGGCACATTACAGATATTCCATAAATGATTTTACCAATTTTGAAGTCTTTAAAAACCCAACTATATTCACATACATATAATTAGTCACCAGTCCCTTATAAACCAGAGAGCAACGCTTGGGACTCCACACATACAAAATGTATGGTGGTATTTCACCGGAATATCTTCACAAAGAGCTTTACTACAAAAATACGTCAGCGGAAATTTCCATCGTATGAATTCAAGGAATTATAGCTTTAGCATTTTATCGTAGGGTATTGTAAATATAGTCCGTCTAATGAAAGTGCGACCTGAGAAAAATGTTGTATGTGGTATTACTAACTAGTAGGAGAATCATGTCTTGACACTTCACAATTTTTTTTATTTCATACAATTGCGGCTTAATAATGTTGCAAATTGAATTTACAAAAACAAACTCCAGGTCGCGCTTTCATTACACGCACTCTACCTGCCCGAGTTGCGGGACTTTTCACAAAAGCCTACGTCGCTGAAATGGAAAGGTCATCAGAAGGAAGTCGTTAAGATTTTAGTAAGTTCAAGTCTGACAACTCCTTCTTACTCCACCCAGGAAGAGTGAAGTTATTTGATCATTCCGCACCCCATAAAGGTGTACTCTAAAAATTGCATTAACTGTGTCATTGTTTTATAACAATAAGAATTCTTCTCCCACCATTTTGTACTATGTGAAAGTTCAAGAATAAATCTAAAACACGGATTGCTTTTCTTAGTAAAGTTGTAAAAGTGAACTACAGGAAATGTGATAACTTTGCTTGTAGCCTGAGATGTATTTTATTATTATAACGGGTGTAACAGCTGTATGAGGTTTTCAAGTTATTTTTATGCAATCCGACATTCATTATCTTGGCCTTTTTATATTTACCTGTGTAGAGGTCGGTGTTCAATCTAGCCGGATTTTATTTTATTATATATAGCGTGTAGAGTAAGTTTAGTCTTAGCGTGATGATATATAGTCTATAGCCTTCTTCGATAAATGGGCTATCTAACACTGATAGATTTTTTTCAAATCGGAAGTTGTTGAAATCAGCAAATACAGAATACGGCATAAAAATTCCACTCCGCAACTGTACGTACGATGAATGTGTTTTCAAAGCCGTCTGTGCGCATGGGTCCACCCGGTCTAGCTGGATTCCAGCATTTTCAGAAAGGGACATTGCTTAATTGATTTTCATAAACCAGTGATTGAGTAATAAATATAAAAGCCTTTGTTTCTGATAGCACATCACGCCAATAATATAATATATATAGATCAACAACTGCGTGCTTTCAGAGAACTGCTTCGTGCCTCTTAAGTCGGTAAATCTTTGGTGGCATTCTCGGTACGTAATGGAAGGTCACCCATCCACGTACCGACTTCGGCAAGCGTTGCTTGACCGAGAAGATCAATCTTGTTCTGTTATTTCCTCAGCTAGAAGTTCCTCACTCTCACTTGATTTAGTAGGAATCAATGGACTTCCATAAAATAGGCATTTTTTGTCTAATTTGGGGTCCAAAAGGCCGCAACTTAATGTATTGACTGTCTAAAATATACAACCAATTCTGTACACAAGATTCTGTTCAGTCTATATTTAATATGTACTTACCTATAACCCGATTGCATCGATCACTGCTTAACATCAGGTGGGATCGCAGTCAAGCGCTAGTTTATAACCATTAAAAAAAAAACCGAAAATGTTTAGTTCTTGTGTGTTAATTGAATGTTATTGGATCAAATAAATAAATTTATTATTGCTTCTCACTCACGGAATATACGAAAATAATCCCAGGGAAACGTGCCACCGGGACAAGTAAACCTTGACCTAGATAGAGGCAAAGGAAGGACCTTATTCAGGTCACGCTACTCGAGTTCCAAATGACATTCGAATATACAAATCAAATTATTTATGTGTATATATATGTAAATATATATAAATAACATTGAGGTGTCTGATTGTATTACGAAAATCATATAAAGGATTTCCGCTAACTATAACAAATATGCATATTTTTTAATTTTTGTCTGTCTGTCGGTCTGTCTGTTTGTGCCAGCCACTCTTCGGCTGACCTGATTTAGACAGGACTTTCGCTGAGAGATAGCTGTTGTTAGAAGTATCTAATTTTAATTTTAGAAAAAGAACAAAGGTTCCATGCAAAAGTAACTTCTTGAGTGAATTGTGACCTGGTGTTGTTGTACAAGTCTGACGCGAAATAAACCATTTACCTAACAATTAATAAGCGGTCCGTGACTCGGAAAAATGAAGCTAATCGTCTTTCCAAAGCATAGATCTCTAAGGAGAAGAACGTGCAAAAAACTTCAAGGACACTTTTTAGACAGACATTTACATTTATTATTGAGTGTCATAGATTTTTGGTTAAACTGCAATCTTACTGTCTTAACTTTTTTTTTTAAACTACATGAATACGGCTTGAATATTAGCGTAACCATATTAAACTAAATTACACACTCAATAATTGAAAATGTTTTTAATGAATGTGTTCATTGTAAACTTACATGTTAACCGATCCATTCGTTTAATAGGCTTCGCCCGCGTGAATTCAGAGAATATATAGCCTATGTCACTCAGTGATAAAGTAGCATTCTAGTGGTAAAATAAATGTTAAAATTAGTGCTATCACTAGCTTTAGCCAGCAGCTTCGCCCGCGTACATAAAATATAGCCTATGTCACTCAGGAATACAGCAGCTTTATATTGGTGAAAAAATTTTAGCAATCGGACCAGTACTTCCACAGATTACCTCATACAAAAAAAAATTAACCTCTTTATTATATTTATTACATTGTGTAGTGTAGATAATATACAAATCTTTGCTCTTTATAACATTAGTGTAGATTTTACTAAACAACAAAATAAATACTTAGATACAAGAAAAAACAATACAATGAGGAAAAGAAAGAAAACTAAATGAAGCCCAAGGGCACTTCGGTGTTGAAGCACTCCACTCCTTCACGCTTTTATCCGGAAATGTTCTCAGAAGACTGGCAGTATTGCCACGTCAAATAAATTCTGTGTCAAAATTGTTTACAGGTTTGAGCTTAACCCCTATCTCATCTGATGGAAAGCGACGATGCGGTCGACGATGGAGCGCGCTTTCCTAAAAGTGATCTATACACTCTTGACTTAAAAATATCTACGTTGTAGCCACCAGGAAACACAAACGCACAATAAATTTGGTCCCAAAACGAAGCTTGGTAACAATTTTATTACCAGATCACATCAATCAAACCAGATTTCCAGCACCAAAATGCGTTTTCAATCGTCATCATCATAAAAAGAAATATTGTGACCGCCATTTACGATTCTGGAGCCAACATTAAGTGCACTGAATGATAAGCTGAACACAAGTCTACCATAAAAGTGCCCTATTTAATGTGATTGTTGACTACGAAGTGGCAATCGCTTGCAGGAAATAGACGTTCGACGTTGGAGCAGCCAAAGGGTACAAAAGTGTAGAGGAGACAATTGATTTAACTGCTAACAGTTGGTCATTAAAACTAGTTAGAAGCTTCTGACGTTAGCAGAGCCTTAATTTATTTACGGGATTATTTCTAAGGCTCTGGAAATGACTCAACATAAGACGCACGACTAATTCCGAAAATAAAATCAATTTATCTTTCTGTTTAGGTGAGAAATCATCCAATGAGTCGCTTCGCTTTGGGCGGACTGGGAAGGCGTGTTTTGAGGGCCTTTTTTGCTTTCGTTCCAGGGCCCTAGGGTTCTCTTCAGCACATCCCATGAAAAACTATTGATCTAAATAACGAATAAGTATATTTTGTTCCATTAGAAAAGCAAAGAAATCTCCCATTTCGTTTTTCTTTAATTAAAAAAAACATCACTATTTAATCATGATCACGACAATTTTAATCAAAACTTATAATGGTGCAGACAACACACAAGGGAAAAAATATATAAAAGCATCAATACTATTGTTATATTCGAAGTGGGGTTGGTAAAGCAAAGTAAGAACCTATGTTTTGTTATAACACAGAGCAAAGAGGTCTCCAGTTTTTTTTCTTCCATTTATATTTATAAAAATCATTAATAACTACTTAATCATGATCACAATAATTTTAATCAAGACTTATGCTCGCATAATGGTGTCGACCAGACAATAAGCAAGGGAAAAAATATAGACCCATCAATATCATTGTTATATTCTAAGTCAGGGTTGACAAAGCAAAAATAGAAGAAGCAAAATGTCCTACATTTTCATTTTAAATTAGTCAACGAGAAGTTAGATACATAGCTAAATACGGTGGGAAGGTTGGTTTTCCATTTTATGTAAAGTATTTTCTTCTTTCGTAAATATTATACCGAAGTTTCTTAATGCTTGGGGTTTGGAGCAAGCGCGCTTTCGGGGATTAGAGCCGCGGCAGTATCTAACGTCTGTGTGATACTGACAAGACGAAATTACTTTTCGAATCTATTATATTTTGTATTTCATTTATGTGTTTCAGTGTTATTTCGGTTATGGCAAATATTTGTCCTGTTTCTGGTTTTAATTAAAAGGGCAGAGTTATTTTTCAACATATCATTAATGTAAAGACTAGCTACTGCCAGCGGTTTCGCCCGCATGAAAGTTGAAAGGAAATGATTTTTTCCTCTTTGAATTGGTTACTTAGAAGATGTAGCTTTTTTTAAGAATTTTTGAAACCGATCAAATAGTTTTTAGTTCTAAAACTACCTGATTTTCCGTAAATCACCATCATCATCTCAGCCAAAAGATGCCCACTGCTGGACGTAGCCCTACCCCAACCGTAACATACAAACAAGCAAAAATCAAATCATTTTTCTTTAAAATATATAGCTACTAGCTTTTGCCCGCGACTTCGTTCGCGTGGAATATTGACTTCCGGCAGATTTTTACGGCTTTAACGATTAACGGCTTTAACGACATTCCGTCCTAAATAGGTTACTTGTAACCGTGTGCCGTTACATAGCCTTGGTGGATCGAGGTTTCTCATAAGCATCACAGGAACTCCCAACTTTCAGCCTCAACTTGTGAGAAGGCACTCCTGATAACTCTAAGGAGTTGAGAAACTCTGTTGGGTAAGATGTCACTTGCTCGAGATGTCACTTGCTCGGCATCCACGACGTTATCTACTGATAGATACTCGATGACATCTCCCTCTACGTCAGACATAATTTGGTCATTTATCCGGCCTACTATTTCATTTGTTGGCGCCACTATCGCCCTTTCGCATAACCATTCCCGATTTTCGATATTAGCGCGTAAATCCGGATAGACACTATTTTTTAAATTGTATGTGCTACCCACAATTTGGCATAATTCGCTGCTCAGCGTGATCATACTCTCGGAGCCGGTAGGCATGCGATCCTCGCCGATCTTCAGAAGAGCAGCAGCATACTGCCCGGCTTGACAATCATTATGGAGCAATACTTGCATATTCGTCGACAGTGAAACCTTTTTCACATGTGTGCATAGAACAGATGCTTTTAAACAGGCATTAATTTCATCTGCCGGTGTGCCCCTTGCTATAACCGGCAGGGTCTGCCGGAAGTCACCGGCCAATAGAACCACCATTCCTCCCATAATACCTTGATTGTTTTTAATGTCTTTCATCGTGCGATGAAGTGCTTCGATTGCTCTTTTATGGGACATCGTACATTCATCCCAAACTAAAAGTTGTATTATATTATATTTTCATACCTTTTTACTATTTATTTACATTTTTCCGATGAATTTTCAGTACTGAATTGATGCCGCCTCTTGACCAATAGATGGCGCTGTATATCCGGAATAAATTTTATTTTTTATTTAATTTTTTATCTTACTTTTTATTTTATTTTTTGTAATAAAAACTATCCTATGTCCATTCTCAACTTCTTTACTATGTCTGTACCAAATTTCACACAAATCGGTTCAGTAGTTTAGGCGTGAAGCAAAGACAGACAGACAGACAGACAGAGTTACTTTCGCATTTATAATATTAGTTTGGATTTTAACATTCGTTTTCTAAACTAATGTTTAGAAACATCTGTACTTCGCAACTAAACAGGATTAGCTGAATACTTACTAAGGTTCAATCAGCACTAAGTATTAACGAACTCCGAAATTGAATTACAGTACTAATGACGTCAGCACACGTTTATAGATATTAGAAGGTAGGAAACTTCGTTTAGCGGGTTTTGCCCACGGGAATTTAAACGAAAATCTCATTAGTAGAGAACTAAAACAGCAACTCTCGAGTATTGCGGTAATGTACCGTCGGGCACGAAATCTAATATAATACAAGTTCCAAATACTAAGTTTCTCCTACAAATCAAATTACGAGAAAGTACTTTGTCATCTTGTGTTGATCAATTCGCCGTTTAGTCTCTTATCTCGACGGAATATTGCGTGTTTTCTATATTCAAAGATGCTACGTAGGCGTTCAATCATCTGCTACGTTCCCATTACTGTTGCTACGACGTAGCCGGGTGGTTACGACATGTCTACGGTGTAGCGCGGTCGTTACGGGAGAGTCGCAGTAAAGTCTCATAAGTCATAATGTGAATAAATAAGTCTTTAAAGTTCTTGCGATGAAACTCATAATTATTCATGAATAGGTACCTACTGGCAGAGGCTTTGCTCGCTTTAAAATATGTCTCAAATATGGAACATACTCCCTGGATAAAAAGTATCTCATGATCTATTCCAGGACAAGGTTCCCCGTGTACCATATTTCATCCGAATCCGTTCGGCTGCTTGAACGTGAAGAACTAACAAACATACACACACACTTACTTTCACCTTTATAACATTAGTGTGATTATTCAACTCGAAACGGATTACAATAATTTCGATGAAAGAAAATAGCAGAAAATTGAAAAACAGTCTAAAAAGTCCGTACAATATATGTACATTCAGTAAAATTAAATACGAAATCGTAAATTGTAAAGGCCATGAAAGTCTAAAACAGCAAACATTCTGGTCTGATTGAAAGTTACTTTCCGATTTTGCCGACATTGTATGTTCAGTAAACAAGGACCTCCAAACAAGGGGAACGTGGATCACGTAAAGCTTCAAGTGAATAAAATACGACACGTACAACGCTTTGTTGCATTTTAATAAGTAAATTTAAGCGATAACCTTCAGTGTGGATAAAACTACACATCTACTGGAACTGTGTACTGAGATTTACGTTGATGTGAATATCAACTTTTATTTATGTAAGTAGGTATTGTTCCGGTGGGATCTAATGGTGAAATGGCGACAGACAATGTCACAACCCAGCGTTGGGTACGCCATAATTATGACGTTAAGTCCTCTCTTTGAGTGGTTGGAAAGACGTCACGGCGTCCTCACCTTCCATATGACGCAAAGCATATACCGTAGGCGGCAGGGTCGTAGCCTACGGGGGCCATTGTTTCTGCGAAAGAGAACCCGCCGGCTCGCGGGAGAACGAAGGCAAAAAATTCCTTCTTTGCCTTCGTTCCAGGGCTCTTCGTTTAAGAGTGGATTTTAGGCAAATAAAATCTGTCACGTCGTCCCGCTCCACCCAAAAGCGGGACGACGCGACAGACGAAATTAGTTCTAATTAGATGCTTTCCCAACTAATAAAAAACCGTCACAGCAGATAAAACTACACATCTACTGGAACTGTGTACTGGGATTTACGTTGATTTGAATTTCAACATGTTTTTTATACTGAAAACCGCATTTTCACAAGACTAGGAAGTACATATATTCAAAACTGGCATCCCAAGTGACTTGACGAAACTTTGTTAATTTAGAAAACTAAAGCTATGGAGGAGGAGTTTAATTTGAATTGAAGTTAGTTTTGTGTTAAAGACGAGACCTACGGGTTAAGAAAACATTCATGTAGAGGTTAGAAAGTTTAATAATATGTTAATATTCAACGGAGTAGAAAAATATTATGTTTGTTTACGTGATCACGACAAAAGAGAGACAAAGAACAAAAGATAGTAAATCGACATTTTACACGAAACAGAAATTCAGCGGTTGGGAACACAACTGCTCAAAATGTACGTATTATGCAAAGTATTGTTGTCTTTGCAAAATCTATATCTGATGCAAGATTACTTTTCGATTGAACGAAGTTGCTCAGACCTCAGAATATTTTGCTAAGGTTAAGAATTTAAAACTTATACGCCTAAAAAAAAAAATTGCACTGGATATCGAATTACCTACTTGCCATTTGTTGTTTTGCAATGACGATATGCAAACAGTATTACACCATAACGCGTTTCGTTGGTAACCTCACTCTCGGACCCCGCGAGACAGGCTCGACCTAGTGTGGAGTCCAATAGTAATTTACTTTTTCCTTTATGTATTATAAATATTATTGTAAATCTAGCTTGTAAGTAGTTGGTTAAGGAAAAGTAAAACAACTGATTTAATCTCTGGCAAATAAATCATATTATTATTATACATTATTATTACTTTTGCTATGTTTATGCCCAGGACCCGATAAGTGAGGCCAAGTCTAAGAATGCTTCACCACAGGAGTAGGCTTGCGGATGACGAGCAACGGATTGCTCGACATCCAGTCGAACGGCGCGTAGTGTTTCACACGCGGCTCAAAGAGATGTCACCAAAACCGTAGCGGCCCAAGCAAGGCCGATGACTACTGAGGCCATGGGTTTACTTCCGAAACAGAAGCCCTTGGTTCTGTCCCGCAAAGGGTAAAGAAGAAATATAAGTGTGGTTTTAGTTAGTAAAAGTCTGACCTGCCTTTCCACATCGTTCAGAAGTCATTGGATGATTTCGCTTCTTAAAAAATAAGTCTAAGAATGTTTAGTGCACTTATATACATATTTTCATTTCAATTGTTGAACGACCTATATGCTGCATCTTTAATACAGAAAGTGTGAAAGCGAAAAGACTATAAAGGAATAAAACTCCGCACAGAACAGACCAAACAATGAAAACAAATAAACACTATCTGAAAGCCCCGGAAGCGCATTATCGCTGTGGTGTAAAAGGAGAAACACTAATCCCAAAGGAGACCCAAGTTGTTTGAGAAGGGTCCCCCATTATTGCAACTCGTGATCTTGCTTACATCTTATTTCAGCCTTCAGCTGTATATTTACTGCTAACTGGCTCGTATGGACCTCAATGTTGTTACATTCCGTCCCTGTGTCAAGAATGTCGATATTATCAAAATATATCACGTCAACCCGACAGATTTTGTGCTGGGAATACCGATATATTGTAGCTTGTTGATACGATGTAGGACAAAACTTCAATATTTGTTTTATCATTATTACGACAGCAAAAAGAAACATAAGTTCATGAAATCGGTGCTTCACACGAAATATATTTTCACTTTCACATTTCCATATTCTCTGTTGAAAATACCGTGGAAAAAACCCCTCAAAAGGCGGATTTTAAGGTAGTCCTCTTTTACCATCACAAAGATCATTTCCTTCATGCACTTCAAAGGAATTGCTTTGAAACGCGATTTAAAGCGGTTGATATCCTTGAACGTTATATGAGCTGCTACAAGGTTGGCAATACGAGTATATCAAGATCCTCTCGATGTTTTTTGAGAGAGGAGCCTTCATAACTAGCGTATAAAGTTGCAGCACGTCTTATTTTATTCCATTGAAAAATTTTAATATCGACTGCACGTTGAAAGCAAATATGGATAGCTATTGAAGTGAGAAAGTTGAGTGAGAAAATGGAACGTAAAGAGGGAATAAAATAAAGTTATATTGAGTATTAAACGGGAATATTTTCCATTTTGTCGGTACCCTTGGAGTAAAATAATGCTTCAATTTTTAAATTAATTTTGTGCAGTTACAGAATCAATAGTTTTATATTTGATTTGTGTCTAATATTATTTTATCATTACCAAAATCATTCATAAGTTTGTATTGATACGTAACATTTATTCATCCGCCTCTCACTAGAAATACAAGTAATTCGATCAAACATAATTAGGGTATTCAATCCAATTTGCGGGTTTTTTGTTTAAAGTAATAAATAAAAAATCCGCAAACGTGTGGGATTTGGCAGGAGTAATCCCTCATTTCTTACCCGTTCTGCGTATGTGGAGTTAGACCTTATTTTACTTATTACACAACATTATTTTAACCTATCAATACCCCCGAAACGAGACACAATAGTAAGACAATAACAGCGCGGTCACATTCTTTCTTTCTTTCTTTCTAGTCCAGTTTCGTCAATGCTTCAATGCAGCTATTGGTTTTCTTCGAGTGGTGATATTGGTTTCCCATCACCACTCGAAAGAAAATAAAGCATTTGTAAAGGTTAAAGTCCATGCCAAAGCTTTTAGTTCTGCCAGTGGGTTTTTTTTTTTTTTTTTTTCCGGTAGGGGAATCATCAGAATGACTTCTCCCACTCTTGGGCGGAGCGGGAGAGCGTGTCAGACTCTTACTGACTAAACCCCTACCCCGTTTCTTCGTTGCCATCGATCTGGGGGACACGGTGACAACCTTTCGGATACCGTGTTCCCCAGAGGCTTCGGCCCTACCGGGCCCCTACAGTTTGCTGACATCTCCTTGAGGCGCGCGTGGAACAGAACGCGCCGTCGACGACTAGGCTCGGTCCAGATTATTACCAGACTGCTGGACGGCGAGCTACCCAGTGCTCGCTATCCGCGAGCCCGCGCCTACGGTGGTCGGAAATCGGGATCGGGATCTCGGCGGTAGCGGCGGCGTGAGTTCCGTTGCCTCACGCGGTCGGCAGCCTCCTTCGCTAACATTACTGCTTCGCAGAAGGAGGCGACTGCGTGCCACCCCTCCTCGCTCCGGACCATGGCCTCTACCAGGGCCCGGCGCGAGAGGTCACCGCCGCCGATAGCCTCCACAAGGACACGGCGGTGCTCCGCCCAAGCGGGGCACACCTCTACCGTGTGCTCCACCGTGTCCTCCGGGCGGTCCACACAGTGGCGACACCCGGGCGTCCTTTCCTCCTTGATCCGATGCAGGAACCTCCCGAACTTACCGTGTCCGGTGAGGACCTGCGTCATACGGAACGAGAGGACGCCGTGACCTCTTTCCAACCACTCCTCAAAGAAGGGACTTACCGCCGCAATGACGGCATGCCCAGCACTGGGTTGCGACAGTCACAGTCGCCATGCCACCCTGAGATCCCGCCGGAACTCTGTCCGCCATTCCGCGACTTGTCGTGGCAGCAGAGTTTCGCCCCGGCGTTGCATCTCCACGCGCAAATCGTGCATGCGTGCATGGACTGTTGCCTCCAAATCCCACGGTGGCAGGCCAGCAAGGAGGCTCGCCGCTTCGCGGGAGATCGTGCGGTATCCCCGCACCATCCGGATGGCCATGACCCTCTGGCAAGCGTTCAGTTTGGCCGCTGGTCGCTTACCCAGCGATGGCGCCCAAACTGGCGCCCCGTAAAGGGCCATGGACCGAACGATCCCCGCGTAGAGCTTCCGGCAGGGGGCGTCTGGACCCCCTAGGTTGGGCAGGAGCCGCTTCAGAGCGGCACCAGTTCTGTCCAGTTTGGGGGCCAAACGTCGGAAATGCTCCTCGAAAGTCCACCGGCTGTCGAGGACGAGTCCCAGGTACTTCATCGTCGACCCGACGCCGATGTGAACCCCCCCTACCGTTATTTGGGAACCCGGTGGTGGCGCGGTCCGAAGGCCATGAAAGCACATAGCCTCGGACTTGTGCAATGCCACCTTGAGTCCCAGTTGCTGAATCCTCTCCACGATTCTGCCAGTGGGTGGGTTTACTTTATAAGCAAATTATAATGAGACTGTATTTTCGTAAGCAGCTTCTGAATCATTATTACAATAACAACAGCGCAAATAAAACGAAACGGAAATACTCGTAATTACTTATAGCATAATTTAGCGTAAACGATAACCAGTGAATCATTGTTACGGCAGATAGCCCCTGACAAAAAACTTTTTACAAAGACAGGATGATGAGACACCAATCAGTTTTATATATTTAATTAAAAAAAAAATCTTTAAGCATTGCACCGATTGGGACAGAGTTATTGTTCAAATTCACTCTTGCTAAATCTATTACTGTTTCGGTTATTAATACTTAGCTTAGTACTTAAGGAATTGAAGACATTATTTATAGGCACCTTATTCACTCTATTTTGTTTTTAACAGCCTATACAGAGAAGGCAGTACCATCTTTTTGCAGATAATAAAAAAACTATCTACGTCCTTCGTTTCCTTCCCACAAAAACGTACAAAAAGCCGTCCATTGTCAAGTATGAAGGTCGCCTTGACAGGTGTCACCGCTATCGGCCTTCGATCACTTTTTATTAATGTTGGGACACTGACCAAAATGTCAGTTATTTTTTCGCCTATTACAGAATGATATATAGGCAATAATATGGTATGTAATTCTATAGGTTTATTTGCAGAATTTAATGGTGAAATGTCGATAACTTCCTAGTCCAGTGTCCCGTCCCTGAAATGGGGATATCTTATAGATCGCTATAAGCAACGGTGATTGGGGATTTGGGGATAACTCATCATTACGAAGTTTAGATTTGTTATAACAGTGTGCAGGCAATTGCTCCCAAGCGAATGATGCTGTAAATGGTAGATATCTACTGCTTCCGTACGTGCTTCCGTACAAAAATCTGAAATAAAACTTAAAAGGAAGCAAGGAAATGCTGCTATCTGCAGAAATTGCTTTCAGCAGTCTAACAATGCGTTTCTTTCATCAGCAGGAAACAAGGGAAATAAACACGTTCCTTCGTCAATCAGTTTCTATCGTCGCCACTATCAAACATTTTATTCTTTTGAGCTCCAAATTGAACAGATAGATACACACAAGCAGGAAAAGCCCAAAATATTCAAGTTCAACATTATCAATATAACCACGACCCCTGAACAGTAAAGATTGGTAGATAATGATCCCGTACATTACGTATTACCCACAATTATCGTTAGTCTACCGCGAAGGGTAATTGTTAGGGTCCCACATACGTGTGGGGGTATAATGTGACCATTAATCATACCTAGGAAGAGATGGATAGATTAACATGGAAGGAAGAACTTCAATTCAAATTTTATACCGTAATTAGGACGTTGTGAATAATTTTATTTTTACCTGTCGGGTAAGTAAAGGGATTTGCGGGTTATCAGCTCGAGCAGGTGGGTTGCTTTGGTCATAGGACTGTGGATACTTGAATATTATACAGTTACAAGCAACTTTAAAAATGTAATGTTATATTATGTTTATATTATTCAGGTTTCTTTTTGTTTTGTGGACAGCTCAGCCATACGTACAAAGCGTTTTGGTAACACGTAAGAAATTCCGCCTAGAAGCGGAATGTCTTGCTGGAATTTGCATTTCCTAATAGCTACAACCCAGGCATTTTTAGGTCAAAAATAAATAGGTTACTTCTAGGCAAGCGTGCCGATCGTCGACCACATCGTCTTTTCCCATGAGGTGAGATAGTAGACAAACGCGAGCCTGTCAATATTTTATTACTATTTTGCATTTTTTATCATTATTTGTCGATTTTCGTTGAGGTTATTAAACAACAACATTTAGTTATGGTTGAGTCATCCATCAGTATGTTTGAATAGCATCATTGCTTCTTTTTGGAGTTTTCTCTGAACTTATTCACTGTCGCACTCTATCGTACAATCGCCATTTAAGCTTCATTCAAATTTAAACGTTATTTAACTACCCGTGGAATACCACAAACTCTAACCAACCGCCAATGAAACTGTTGCATTCAGATATTCCTTCTAATTTGATGTTCTCAGTTCGGTTCGTGACTCCCAATTTGCGGTACGATTTCGTCGTACAACAACCGACACTTCAGATTGAGCGGTTCGGTACCAGACTGTCAGTTATTGCCTTGTGGATGCTATTTGGAGTGAGCTGGTAATTCGGACCTTATCGACAAGGCCTGACGTTCATGTTCTATTTAGGTAATGAAGTTATAAGGAGGAAACGAGAAACGTATTTATGTTACTACGTCTAGATTGACTAGGTTAGTAACAAAAGCCAAGATGCGAGATACAAAGGAGTAGGATTGTAGGATCAAATTATTTACCGAAGACAAATAAATAGTAATCGTAAAAAATAAACAGACGAAAAACAAGAATGAGGTTAAGTCAAACAACAGAGCATAAGACAAAATTCTTGAAGAATCATATTCCTTTTCATCTATCTCAGTCAGCAAAACCGGCAGTGAAACATACAATCTCTGTACATCAGAAAAAAGCGTAACATTTGGAAAAAGGCTTTACTTGTTTGCAAAGCCCGGGAGCTCTGTGCCGTGATATAATTTGTCATGCACCTTGACCCAGTTTCCCTCGGCCAGAGAATAAAAAGGAAGGAATAATTCAATGAATCCCCCTTCACCTGTTTGCGTTGAGATTTTAGAATTAGACGAATTGAATTTAAGAGTAGATTGAGAATCGTGCATTTCTGGGAGAGATAGCTCCGTTATGAGCTCGTTGTCGAATAAAATCATCTCTCTTGAAGTGATTTCGTCAATATTACCGTGAAAAGATGGGCATTTATAATGAAGCTGGCAAGGGAGAATCTAAACTGGAGCGATGATTGCGCTAAGGTCGATTTGAAGCGTAATGGTTGGCGGCTAAAGTAGGGGCGTGAGCGTACACCGACAACGTTCATCAAGAATCAATTTAGTATGGAATCGATTAGAACGGTCAAGTTGCAGTGAGTTTAACTACTCGAATGAATATTGCCAGTATAACGGTATTAGAACAGTGTAATACGATAAACACGAAAGCACTGATTTGAATATGGTTAATAATAACGATGAGTACAACGAGAAACCATTTACATCAATTTAGTTTAGCGGAGAACGCAATGCCCAAATAGCTGAAACAATATCTAACATTGTGCTTGCGTGCATGTCCTAGTTTTCGAATGCGACATAAATTATGTACATAGTTACCTATTCAGTATGATATATGATGAAAATGTCGGGAAGAAAGTTTTGATTACGCCTATGACCATTGCAGGAAGGGAAGACCATACAGATAATGGTTGGACTGTGTTAATGATGATAGGGCTTGAAGAAAAAGAAAGTTGTTAACCACTATGATGACGACTATGGTAAGTAAGAATAAAATTGCGAAGACTCAAAAAAAACCAGGGTGCTTATATTTTGTTATTTCAATGTGTAGTAGGCTAAACATACTTAGTTGTATTGTCTTACCCTAAGAAAAGGATTCAAAGTGTCTGCCAACGACGACACAACAGACAGACATTTATGTAAGCAACATAGAAACACGTGTCACTTATCTCCTGGAAGTTTTAAAAGAGAAAACAATTGTACATTTGCTTAAAATTGTTACTACAAATATCAGTGGTGAACAAGAACCCAGCAGTGCAACGTCGAGCACTTGTGGGTAAGTAAAAATGTGCAATATGCAGACATTTTAAAACGTTTGCTATTTTGTAAAATGTTGGTCTTTTTACTTCGGACCACTACGAACTAAGCCTATTTGTAGAACTGCAAGTTTTACTTTAAGTCTCTTGAGAATCTTACCATTACTTGGTTTAGCGTTGGAATTTCTGAGACAAGAATAGAAATAATGTCATGGTTCAAATCTATAGCGATTTTAGAATTTCAAAGAGTTTTTTCCGCTTCGAAATAATGACTAATAGAATAATTTACGATCAAAGATGAAATGTATTCAATTTGTTTCGTTCTTCATTTACATAGTAAACCCATTTACCAAAGCTGAATATTACATCGCTCTGAATAAACCAACAGGTTTCCATTAAAAACGTGTTGACTGTTCGATGTCCGAGTATTTATCTTTGTGGCTAGTGCGGGCGGAGATGTGTACATTTTTTTGCACAAAATACCGAATGCAGCTGGACTAGAATTGGGTTACGAGTAGGTACGTACCACACAAAAACCGAAAAATATTAGTAGTTCCTTGAATTTTGTATTGTTCTATTCATTTGTTCAGTATTTTACTAGTCGTTTTAGTTCAGTGCTTTTCGGTGCTTCTGTTACTAATCCGCTTAATATTCCTTGAGTATTTTCAATAGAATCCGGCTGTCAATAACGACAATAGCATTCGGAAGTTTTCCTGAAATGCAAAAGTTACTGGCTCCGAAAGTCCAGGTAGTTTATCTATTCGTTTGCCAAAACCTTATTCGAAGTTCTTACCTTACAATGTATAACAGAATAAGTGAAGACTTCGGACGTCGACTAGCGTAAAACTTTTCGAATCAGTTCAAACAGTTTAAGTTGGCGCTAGTTCAGGATAGATTTCAATTTAAAGACCTGCATTACTTAGAACTTTGAAGTTGTGGATCATGCACCATGTGCAGTCGGGGCGAAGTGCAGATTAACCGATTACGCTCAGACTAATGCAGTTTACTGTAGTTTGGATATTGGGCCGTATTATTGAATAAACTGTTTCGAAATGAAGCAGCTGCAAACAATAACCTTTTGAGAAGCGTTTAACTAAAACTGAATGTGGTAAAATGTTCACGAATATCTACTGAAATATGGAGTGCTTTGTAAGACTCTCCAAGTTAATCTATACACTTAGACAAAAATACACAGCTCTAGTTGAAAGTGCAAATATTTACCGATGCTGCGGTAGCACTCAAAGGTAACATGGCTGTTGCCTTTGAGAAGTAGCGGTTGAAATGGAAATGCCTTCAAGGATCCTTGGATCTGATGTTTGCAATATATTACTCGGCATTGCAGGTTAGTTACAAGGTTTTCTGCCAGAACTTGGACTTAGTCCAAATCAGCGAGAACGTAACACATTTTGGTTTGGCCACGTATCCTATTTTTTTGGCCCCATATGTGTACTAGTCTAGGTACAGTTAGAGTGAAACCTTCATTAGCCTTATTAATTTTACGAGGAACTTTCATGAAAGTAGTTCATCCGCTTTGTAATTATGAACTACGTAAAGTCACGGGTAGGCAATTATTAAACTACTTGTTTTAGGGCCTATAAAATTAGATTGACGAGGTGAAAATCCTCTACAAAGATGTAATAATGTTCAAACGACTGTTGGTTGAAAGAAACTTTGTTGACGAAGAAGGCAGGGAAGTATTTTGCGCGAGATCTTTTGGGAGGCGAGTTTGTATGTCACCTGCTCAATCTCTTTAAAAAATGTCCAACACGAACAATGGAGGTTAGTGACCATAAAAAGTCATAACACAAAGGAACGAGTGTCGGAACAGAGAAGGGACAGTAGGGGAACATTTTGACGCTCCCCGAGCGACGGTCATTAATCAACCCTCACTCAGTTATTACTCACTGGGGGATTCTTCAAATACTTCGCTGATTTCTCTCCAGTCTGAACACGAAATTTCAATATCCGAATATGAAATACTTCTTCAATAAGGCCAGGTGGAGCTTTCGTTGTTTCAAAGGATTTAAAATCGAATCTCAATATAATGTCGTCTGTGTTTTAGGGATAACAGGATTTTGCTTTATAATAAAGAATTGGAATGCGTAAAGTCTGTAAATTTTCATGCCAAAGGATGCTTTTATTTCAAGAAAGAGATTTTGCTTTTTACGTCATTACGCTATAAACATGTTATGTCGACAATACAGTGGAATTATTAATTCTAAGGTATTGCTACGGGGTTGGCAAGGGTCTAAATGGCCCTATAAATTGTATATACAATGATGTCATTTGGCAGCAGCAATGGCTGCTTGTGTTACTCAAGGCCGAGGATATAATAATACGCAACGATTACCGACTGCTAAGACGCTGATTGGCGATTGAGAGGTCGGGAGATTCCAACCCCTAGGATATTTGCGGTGACTCGAACTACCTACAGAAAATCAAACTTCGTTCGTTGCTAAGTATGCACCTACCTCCATTATTTACACGGCACGTAGGTATATTATTTACAACCAAATAGAGGGCTTGAACTGATATCGTGTGTAGTTTTTTAAGGTGGGTAATCATCGATATGATTTCTCCCATTCTGGACGGAGCGGGAGGTTATATCAGACTTCTACTGACTAAAACCAACTCCTGTTCCTTCTTTGCCTGGATCCAGGGTCCCGGGGTTCTTTTTTCCAACCCAGGGCCCCAGTAAATCATTTGTATAGTAAAGACTATTATAAATGCATTTCTTAAGTTAATACAAACTTACTCGTAGAATGTAAGTAACATGTAAAAGGTACCAACACGTTTTTTTCATCTCATTCCCATTCCTTAGCGTAAATTCCGGGAGAATTAGTAATTAACTATCTAGCATTACCAAGAAATCCCTCAGGATTGACCTCTTTCAACGGGGAATAAATAAAAGGTTCACCGGTAGACACATTTTCGTGTTTTTCGAACCCGGTTCTAGTAAATGCTGCGATTAGCAAAACCCTTTTACCTGACGTAACGATTTAAAAGAAACCCGCTTGGATTTGAATGAACGACTATTTTATATCATAGGTTAAAGAGGATAGAATAAAGGGTGGGAGCATACAATTAAAACTATGCATGTGAAGCACGCTTGTAAGAGTTAAGAGGTCATTTAGGTGTGCAATAAAGCATGCGAATGCGTTACAGCAGCGAAATATCGAAATAATTTGTTCTCCTTTTTTTCAGTGGGAATTCATTAAATAACTCGTAGCACTCTGATAGAGCGAGTGTCAGACTTATACTGACTAAATTTCATCTGTGTACTTCATATCTTCGGTAGAGGACCGTTGTCACACGCTGAATTCCTGCAACCCTGGAACAAATTGGGCTGCGGGATTGTTTAGAAGTCTGACACGCCCTCTCGGTCAATCCGGAAGAAGTTATTTTATGAGTACCGAAAAACCGATTCTTTCTCCCAGGATTTTTTGCATAAGAAATATAACGGCTGTATTATTTATGTTTTTGAATTAACATAAATAACGAACGTAATTCATTTCATCCAAATACCTTCTTCTCGGACTAAAAGAAAAACAGAGACAGTACAACCGTAATCGAAACTTCGGGAAACTTTTAATGATGTTAAACTTTGAGCAAGAACGATATGAAGGGAAAATAAAAATTAGGTACATTTAGAAAATATACTTCCCCTCTTTATTTTCAATCTGAAAAATGGAGGATTTCAATTTGGAATATAATATCAAGGTTTATTTTACCGAGTTGCCGTATCTTTTTAAGGTCATCATCATTTTCGGTTTCACCTTTTGATGCCGTGGACTTTCAGATTTTTGATATTGTTCTTACATTATTCTTTGATGTCTTTGCTTTTCATTATCCGAGAGTCTTGGTAGGATAAAAACACTAAAGTCCTTCGTAACAAAAGGACTTTCGCAGTTCATTTTGCGTTTCCAAATAACGAAGATAGGTATACAAATTGCAGGTTCATCTGGCATCTGCCCATAATTATTTGTTAAAATGACGTCGGGAACGTGCCATTTCACAGATTCCATTTAGGTCTGAAGCCGGAGAGGCTTTGTTTGCCACTAGGTTTGTCTAATTAGCGGTATCAAGGAGACTGGTAGTCTCTTTTGTACAGACGCGACATCGGCGGACAAAATAATTAATTTAATTGCTACTTAGAAACAAGCCTTTGCGACTGATGGAGATTTTAACGATACCATTGGCACAAACTTGAGACGTTATTTTTCCCAAATAAGCTGATTCGAAATTCAAATGGGCAAGATAAAAGTAGGACCCCCACTTTGTAATCACGTCTTCGTATTTTAAAAGGTAAAAAATGATAATAATATGGAAATGTATATTTGCAAAAAGTCTTCTCTCTGGGTTTATTGCTACTGAATACTGATGAAATCAGAGAACAAATCTCCTTTACACCTTGATTTTTTATTCAAACAGAATATGCATGGGTAAGGTGGTCATCATGATGACCAAAAGCATGTTTTACATCAGGTCTAACAAACCATTTAACTAACATCGAAACATGTACAGAGACACACAGGTTCATATGACGTGCATTTCGATCCAATCTGCAATGCCTGCCCTACACATGTTACTAAGATTGATTTTCAATCACAATCTTATACGGAAACGGAAAGCAATCTATTGCTGCGTGCTTGCAATCTTCGAAGCATTCCTCGTTATGAGAGCGTCGTATCACAGCTTGTTCAGCCAATCGCAGATCGAAATGGAAAGGTTGAAATTTTCCTAGAATATTGCTTCAGATGACAAAATTATAACTCTTATTTTTATTCCTCATGGACTCGATCTCGCCTGATGGATGACGTCATCGACGGAGTGAAGTTTTCTCCCTTTTATTAGGCGAAGATTAATTTTCCAGATAATTGGGGCCAGGTGATGAGTAGCATGAGGGTGCGTTTGCTTTGTGTTTGAGCAGTGTAAAATGGCAAGTGTATTCATTGATGCAGAGCAAGGTGGAGTGGAGTTGACCTACCCTCCACTTTACGCTGTCCGTTCGACTCTGTTTTGTCCGGTTCAGAGCCGCGTGATCATTAGTTTTATTTAAAAGTCCCCTCAACTCTTCTCTACTATTCCTTGGCCAATTCATGGTCTGCTCCACTCCACTCCGTCCGTCCCTTAATAGCGTTCATTAGGTCCTTTAGCGTAGGTGTATCCAGGGCATATAGGAAACTGAGCACGTGGGTCATGTTCTGGTCAGAAGTATCGTTCTTACGTTAAACCCCATTTTGTTAAATAGATTCTAACATACCTAAATTTTTAGGAAAGCTTTAAAAAATAAACGCTTATTTTACAGGTAGCTAAACTTAATTATTGAAAGTACGGTAGATCCAGCAATTTCGTGCGCAGGAAGGTACTTGACAACGTTCCAATTCCATAAAGATATACCTACCTACAGGAATGAAGGAGAGAATGTATTGTGTGGAATGCTTGGGTCCCTGAGTATTTTGTAAACAGGTCACTCCGTTCTTCGATAGACTTACGAGTACAAAGTGCCTGCTACTTATGTTGGATTGCTTTCTGTTTCTGAACTTTATGTTTTATTACTTAAGGTTGAAATTGCATTGTGGAGAAGGATTTTAGGTGGTTTTATCACACTTAGGTTGTGTTCTCTGGGGGAAAAAGGCTTGGCTTGTGCTCATATATTTCGAAATATTATTGTTAAAAGAGCCACACAGGGCACGCAAACGTTGGCTGTTGTTCCCGTCCATATGGCGTTATTTTTATTAGTTTCCTTCCAATAGCACGCGTTGGGTGTACGGTTACCGTCATTTGGGATTCGACCGTCGTGTTGCACAAGGTGTTATTAAAGTATTTTATTTGATGTTGCTGCTTTTTATGGCAAAATGTATGTGAGTTATGCGGAACATTCTGGTATGAATCATTGCTTACCATTTTAATATTTAAACAGGGTTATTTTTAATGGTGTGTTTTTGGATATCTGTGTAATGCAACTAGCGATATTAGTTAGTTATAGCGATACAATGTTTCAGTTTGATCGTCCCGACTGAATTTTGATCATGGTGGCCAATTTTAGTGAAGATAACGCCAAGTACACAGAAGATATTACTCAGCTAGTGCTCAGACGTGTGCTCTAACACAGGTGCACTTTATGGGAGTAAGGAACAGTGCTTTACTGTCGTAGTCAGATGGGACAGCAATCCGGCACGTCCAGAGAGATAAAGCATGGAAACAACGGCTTTACAACAACTTCCTAACTTCAGACAGCTACATAGTTATTTCTAATGGAATAACCCTATATCACTTATTCGAACATAGGGACCCTACGCTATGCAGTTGTGGTAGCAAACATTAAACTAACCTACTGACAGTAACAAATATTTTTAGGAGGTATTCAAAACGAGAGTATATAAGAATTGAACATTATTATTTAATTGAAAGAAAATATTTACTTAGCATTATAAATATAGCGCTTTTACGGTTATACTACTGAACCGATTTTAATGATATTTGGCACGAAGCGATATTAAACCCTAAGGAACTCAGGACACTTTTTTATCTATCTGGCTTCGACTTCGTGTCTAGAATAACCGACATTGACGCGGACGCAGCCTCTGGCAGAAGCTAGTTAGTTTTATAATAATGATGACAAAAAACTCTACTGAGCTTACTGAAGTTCCAGGAAATATTGAGGGAAGCTTTGCTATCCAGAATTCTGTAGAAACGAGAAAATAATAACAAAATAAAATATAACAAGTACTTTAAATCTAAAAGAAAGGTGAGAAACAATTTAAAAATACAAAGTAAACACGAAAAGAGCTGAGAACTATAAAACAAAGAAAAACATTCGTCCCGCAAACGGAAAAGGACTGCAAAGTTATTAATTAACGTTCGTTTACAAAGCAAGTTAACTGTTCCACTTGTTATAATTCAGTTTGTCTATGTTAAACGAGCGATGTCGTTTGTGGATGATGCTACCGGCCATCTGTTTCAGATTTCTCGTTAAATATTTTCGGAGATATAACGTGGTAAAATATGAGCAATTGCTCGGGATTAATGACGTTTGGCGCGCACCAGCAGATGGACCGAAAAAGGCATTTTTTTTTGCTATGAAAAACGTTTTAAGTAACGATCTTAATTAATATTGCTGTGGTGTTTTTGCTAATGGCCTGTATTGAATCATTAAGCTGAAGTTAAAGAATTGTGTCGGTTATAAATAGTATCTCATTGATGAAATTCTTCAAAAGACCAAATCTGTGCACGAAAACATTTAGTTAACTATTAGTTTCTGCCTACTTCTATAGGACAAACCATTTCTAAGTGTTACGCCAGTAGGTACTAGAATAATCGATATTTTTACAAGTGAGTATTTGCCAGAGTGTACTCTATCACTGAGGCCTCCACCAGACTGTTACATTTTCCAATATAAATTCATCGTCCTGAACATAAAACAGACTCGTAAAACAGGTACCTATATATAATTTCGACAGTCGGCTAACTGTATATGTGCGGTTGTTACCTTCGGAATCGTAACCGTTTAGAGATTATTGTTAATAGCTGTCAGCTTGTACAAGCAAATTGTGTAAGAGAAATTGGGTCGCTGTTAGATTGTGATGACATATGAAACTGAAATGTAGGCGCTCACAATCAGAAGGTTTAAAGTCATACAAACGACAATGAAAAGAGATAAGCTTGGAGTTTCTATTTACGTGATGAACCTTGCAGACTAACCAAGGTTGATCGATATTGTGGAAAAGTTCTGAGCGGCGGCTGCGTACCGTAAGATGCAAAGTTAGAAGACCGCTCACCAGGTGGCTAGATGACCTGGTCGAAGAAGACGACTCAGAATACCATGGGTCGAGTTGTCGATGCTCGGGGGAGGGTTAAATGCAGCAGCGGGATGATGATGATGAAGTTTGAGACTATAATATGTACAATTTGAACCACAATTTGAATTTCGTAAGAAATGCGACTTTTCTTAGATGTAGAACAATGTTTTTAGCGAAGTTGGAAATAGTGTACATAATTATCTTTTATAATAGAAATAATATAATATACTTACCTAATAATTGTATCTACAAATAAGTTTTACAGCTAGTAACTTGCGAGGCAAATAAATAATCAATGCTGTATGTGATTCAGATTTAATTCTTGCAAGAGCTAAAAGATTGGAATCTCATCAATAACAAAAACCACATAACAGTTTTAGGTCCCATTTTAAGCGTTGCCCACTTTCTATAGCTGTGAATGTAGGTATTTCCCAACACAATATAATTTTACGACTAATAAGAGCTGGTTGGGAGTCATAAGGGTCATAATGGTGTTTGTATGTTCGGAAATTACGGGGTGAATAATGGATAATAGGGTATTAAAAGTCATTCATGCCAAATTCCAGCACAAGTACCCCTGAACAAACCCCATCGTATTATAATATTCGTAGAACTTCAAGCTTGTTCCGACGTATGCGCTATTGTACTAGTTCTGAATGCAAGCCACTTCTGTAGCTCAAAGTTGTAGTCGAAAGCAAAGGAAATGAAACGATCCGTAAATATTTGAGGCTACAGCCATATAAATTGGTATTGAAGATTAATAAACCCAGCACTTACTCACAAACTTTGTACCAGGAGAGTATATCTGTGCAGAAGCTTAAATTTAAGATACGACTGTTTACAACCGTTTTCAAAATAAATTGTTTAGAACGGCAACTTTTAGTGTTATACCGCTGCATCCTTGAGAACTACTTTATGTGTTACCGCGAGACTCGTGAGTGGACTTTTCCCTAGTGACTATTATACTGCACTACACTGCCAGTAAAATAAACACGTACAATGTTAGTGTTCATAATTTCAAACAGGCGAAAGTCAACAAAGAGAAAAAGTTCCGTATGTTTATGTTAAAGCACTTGAACACAGAATACTTTATATATTTCTAAGTAGATTATGACTAGGCAAGGTCCTGAAAAACGGGGGTGACTTGAAACAAAATTGACATGTTATTTTAATTTTGCTTGCTGCATTACTGCTATAACTATGCAGCACATTTGTCTCTTTTCCCTCTGTATTTGTTCTTTTTGATATGAGTATTAAGTGTTTGGGTGCATATAAATAAATATATTAAAAAACTATTAAAATTCAATACAACAATGGGCAGGTAACAAAACAATAATCCAGCAACTCTAGCCGCGAGACAGAAGAAAGAACAACTAATCCGCAAGATTACTTCAATCTAAAGCGCAATATCTTTAATGAAAAGCTCTGCAGCAGCTAAGTGCAAAACGAATTCAAAGCGATTGCAATCCCAGCTCACGATATCATAAACATTGCAAACGAGATACTAAGGACAATAAAATTCAGTAGTGTTCACGAAGAAAATACTTGTAAGGCCTGGACGCAACAGTTTTATTTTGAGAGGAGAAAAAATCAGGTCGCGTAAACAATGGAAGCCGCAACAATTCTCTTTCCTTCGGTTGGCTTTAAACATAATTTATTCGATGTTTAACGCTTTGCCTTTACGTAAATTGAATTCTGGTTCGGAATTTGGCATTACGAATAATCTGTAATTGTTTTCTACGGATTTTTGTTATTGATTAAAGGTTCGGGGATTATTTTTGATTACCTTATAAGACCAGAGTCGTTTGTGAGTCTGTGTTCTCTTATTGTAAAATATGTCAGCACCTCTCATAATTTGGCACTTTTTCTAATGTTTTTATATAATAGTGGCGGCTTCACCCCTGTGGTAGAAGTAAATTATCCCAAAAAAACATATTGCCGTGATAAAAGGAATCCAATGTGCTAATTCCGGGCTAGCAGTGGGCCAGCTTAATCTCATCCATATCCGTTCAGCTGTTCGAGCATGAAAAAGTAACACAACTTCTGCCTTTATATAATACTAGCTTCTGCCAGCGGTTTCGCCCGCGTGTGGAGTTAGTTTAGGCATAGCGTAATGATATACAGCCTATATGCGCTATCTAACACTGGAAGAATTCTTTCTTCTTCTTTATTACATTTATATAGATTAGTGTGAAAATATTTTATTTTAGAGTCGTAATTACTACGTCGCATCATGAGTACTATACATTAACTTAGTAAACTAAAATCCCAGAGTCAAATTACTCCCACAATGAAAAGCAACACCGTTTCGCTTGAATTGTCCTTTCAAGTAACAATCTGAATTGTCTCAAACAAATTACATTTTAAAGAGCAACGACGTCTACAATGTTTCGGGTTACTTCATAAATTTTAATTTTAAACGCCATGATAAGGGCCAGCCAAAATTTTAGCTCCGCTGAGGCTTGTTTACGTCCAGATATGACCGTATCTGAGTGTCAAATAATATAGAAAAGGCCAGACTTATTTTAAATCAGATGGATCAGTGTATAATATGGTCAGAATATAATAGAGATATACTCTTAAAATAATGGTTAAAGGAAAAGAAGAAGATCAAAGAAACGATGTGTGAAAGATGATATGGTTAGAATGAAGAGGATTGTTGAGAGGACGGCGATTGTAGAAAAGAAAATATGTCATAAAAGCCGACGCTAGATTAATTAGGAATAAGCAGACGATGACTCTCAAAAGTTAATATATTTACTTGTAGTTAAAGTGTATAGAACTACCGAATAAAGCCATTAACGGAACCGTTGACAAAACGATGTCTACAAAACCGGCTTTAGCCAACAAAATTTCGTTCTCATCGTACGTTCCAATTTACGTATTTAATTTTCTTACTGTTACAGGAAATTTGACGTTTACTGTTGCTGAAAAGTGGAACGTTCTAGAACCGAGGGAGCTGGACCCGAATTATTAATGAGAGCGGCGCGTCTGCACAAGAGTTGCTTATTAAACGCTGCAGCAAGAAACAATAGTTTGTTAAGAGAACATGTGAGCGGAAATTCAATTTTGATTGTGTTTTCCATTTTATGGTGCTGATTTCAGAATTCAACGTGGGTATATTCAGCATTCGCATTCAAATTAGACTAAACTAGCATGTAACGTAAAATCAGTTTAATTCTACGAATATGTTGCTTAATATTAGAGAAGGAATTAAATGCATGGGATTCAAAAAGTGATGAAAGAAAGAGAAAATAATGAAAATGTAAGTTTTGGGTGACAAACATAACTGTACCAATATAAATGTTGATAAGTGGAGAATGAGAAAAATGAGAGAAGTAGATTGTGTAATACCGTGTTTACACATTCGTGCTGGACATTCGTCTGACCGCCCACATCGTCATTTGACGAAACTTTTGTAAGTATAAAAAGTGCACGAGAGCGCTGTTTACACATGCGTGCTCGCCAGTCAAGCGAATGTGTAAATGCCGCTTAAGGAAAGACATTAATATGAGGAGAATGAACGATAGCGCCATGGTTGAAAGGGACGAATTCAAGCAACAAGAAAAAGGCGAAAGATGATGATATTTTTGCGGTATTTTTAAGCGCATACATTAATCTATTACATACCCACAAAACGAGACACAATAGTAAAACAATAACAATGCGGTCTCATAGGACCGGTCGGGGATTCATGAATTAATATCTTGCCTGCTTTTGTGCTTATTGTTAAGTTTTCAAAGCACGTTTCTAGGGATCCAGACTTCAAAACTTAGGGAATCGATACGTCGAACACACACCCTACTTAGCATAACCATTCACTTTGAAATACAGTTAATGTGCGCGTAAGACCCTAAAACTTTTCTACCTTAAGTAAATTTGTTTTTTTCCACTTTTACAACTTACTTGGAACTTGGAAGCCTGATTAAGTGGGACAAGTTTAACAAATAGCATTACCCAATCAATGGGTAGGACTTTAAACGAGTAATTTTACATTTACTGGTTGTTAGACTTCTTTGCAAACGTTGTCAATTCTGTGAGGGGTTGTTATTCTTTTTTATCGAGTTAGCTGGCTAGTGGTGTACAAATATCATGTAAATGTGGTATTTGCGCTTGATATTTCCACATTTTTGTTCATGTTTTTAAATTTTAAGTTTGGCTTTTTTACGTTTGATATTTTCACATTTTTCTGCATGCTCTTATATTTTCAGTTTTAGGTTTGGCTTTGAATTGGATAATATTTTTTCAATTTTCGTGAAAAAGCGGACACCTTTCTAAAACTTTATACTGATCGTATGTTGATAAGAAAGTAGAACGTCTCTGATAATAATTTGGAATAAAAATAGAAATGGATAACCAAAATGGTCACATTAGTGAGTGAAATCGTGTAAATTCAAACGTACATATACAACAGCGTCAATTGCAACTGGTATTTGTATTAATTTGAATGATCCAACGTAGGGAACAAAGCCTAACAGGTAAACATGAATTTCCACTCAATTGGAGCATTGAAAATCAGCCCAATTTATTGTTACAAGTTCTGAACACAACTGTCAATCTCATCAACTAACAAAAGACCGCACCATTAGGCCCTGCCAAAGGTTAAATCAAATCGAAACTGAATTGAAATTTTGTGTACCGAAAGTAAAAGGGCTTGGACAAACTAAATTCGTTGAGTTTATCTTTTAGGCCTAAATGCTTTGGTAAATAGGCTATCTATGATTTGGGTCAGTGGTTCCCAACCAGTGGTCTACGGATCGCTAGTGGTCCGCAAGAGTTAAAATTGGGTACCTACGCGAAAAGTCTAAAAACTGTAAACTGGAAAGATGCACACTGAGATGATGATTGATGTGAACTAATTTTTAGCTTCTATTAGAAAATGTTTCATAGATAATTTGTATAACAGAAAACATTCTGTACTCTGAGTTCATTTTTGTACTATGGGCTTAGTTAACAAAGGCTTTGTGAATTGAGGTCATCGCTCAAAAAAGGTTAACCACTGATTTAGATAAACACAGTGACCCATGAAGGATTTCAAGAAAATGATATCTATTTACTATTCAATGTGCGGAATCAAATAGATTAATCGGGAATACGACCAATGATGATTTATTTGTTAGAATGACTAATTTTGGGTCAAGTATTATTAAATTCCAATCTTTTTCAGTTGAAAAGCAGTAGGCATGAAAATAACATTCGATTTTTGTGCTTTTATAAGGATTCTTGTTTTCTTTTTATTATTTAACTACATTTTTAATTAAATACGTTCTTCTTTCTACTTTAGAAAATAATAGGTATTGTTAACATTTAAAGAATTCTCCCCACTACACGGTACAACACCAGGACCGTGCTAGGAATGTCAAGAAATCGAAGAGTCGGTCTACGATGTTCACGTTGAACGTAAAGCTTATAATACCCGTATGTAACGGTTTTAGTGACCGTAGCATAACCACTTTATCTGCGTTTCATATCTGTTCCGGTTTTTTTCGGTTGCACCTAAAAATTCACTTGATCGCTCTTGACGTATCGCAGCAGATACATCATACATTTTTATAGAGAAAGTTATTTAAGTGTTGTATCTACAGTGCATCTCACCGGTTTGGAAAAGTTGTGTCGCTTGCCATGCACGACGCTTATCACCGTTAAGGTATAATAATAAGGCATATTGCTTCAGTTTTCGTAGGTTGACGACGAAACGGTCTAGCGGACTCAAATGTCTCAATAGGAAGAATATTTTATTTTACTATCTCACACGTTTCTGGAACAACCATGGTATGGTACGACGAAGTAGGTAGGTAGACTTCTTAAAACCTATAATAGGTAACCTAATTACGATTAGGAAAACTAAATATATTATTCAGAATCATGTTTATATTATATAGAAAACATTTCATAGCGAACTCGTATCTTTCGTTTCCAACTATATCCAAGGGTGAAGTATAATAACTTTCACGTAATAATGAGACCACAAAACTTAAGCAAACACAAACAAGACTTCGAAGACAACCACATAAGTTTCAAAACAAACGAAGACATACTTATCATGGCAAAACTTCATTACCTACATGATATGTTGATTAAGTTAAAACTATGGACCGATATGTTAGTAAATTAATACTAACATCAGTCTGCAGTAGTCTGACAGTGGATAATAGTACCTAGTATTAGCAGAACGAATGATCGATAAGGTCAAAAGGTTCTCGACTTACGACCACATATACTTTCCATCAGGTGAGCTAGCGGACAAGCGCAAATCTATCAACAATAAAAGAACTAAAATAACTACGCAACATTCGAAGGCTGAAGAAAGTGGATCTACGGCCTGGCTAGAAAAAAATAGGATAGAGAAAGCTAGAAAAAGTGGATGTACGGCCCGGTAAGGACCGCAGAAGTTCGTTGGACGTAAAAAGCACAGGACCGTTTGATGTAAGGACGTTTGGGAAAGGCTAAAAAGAACAGTTGACGTCTGTTGGTTAAAATGTGTGTGTGTGTGTGTGTGAAAATGTAGAGGGTCCTTTGCCTACTGGTGAGTCACGACGTAGTAATCAGATTAAATATTAATCCTGATGTAAGATAAAAAGAAACAAAAAAAACATAACACCGCGGATACAATGTGGCAATTTCATTTTATTTTTTGAGGTAGAAAATCATCCAGTGATTTCTCCCGCTTTAGAAAGATTGCGAATATTGTTCTGTTAACATTGTCTGCATTCGAAAGATTTCGTCTACAGCTTTGATCGTGACTTTATCTTGTGCAAATTGCAAAATGCAAGCAAATCGCATTTGAACAGCAAAGCTATATTTGTATTCTACGTGAGGATGGACAAAGTGAACGTCAAATTGCAGAAATGTTCGGAATTTCTAGTAAAAGTCTCCACGTGTAGTAAGTGAACCTGCTCACACTTACACGTGTCGCTTGCAAGGAAACATCGGTCCTTGTTTGACCTGGTGAGGAAATAAGAAAGAAGGAAAAAATGAGATAAAAATATCTAACAGGTCCACATCCACAATAAAAGAAGAGGATATCTTCATCAATTTTCTCCAAATGAACGGAATTGATGTTTTTCTGCACCACGGATAAGTAATCTTTGTTTTTACCTACATATGAGCAACACCCATTTCAATGACGACGGTTAAAAGATGTCCCACATACAATATATGCGGGACTAATGTGTTTCTGCTAAAAACCAAAGCCAGCAATTCAGTACAAGTAAAATGATCAAACATGTACAAAATCTTGACAATCGATGAAACGGAAATTCTTAAAGATTTCTTACGTTTCGTGATTAGGGAGGCAGTAGACATCATTCGGCTGAAATTATGATGATGATTATTTAATAGAAAACCTACAATATATGAGAAAATAATAAAACAAAAAGGTAAACACTTTAATAAGCTAAAATTTTCCTGATTTTCACAAAACTTTTCCTAACTTTTGAATTACTTTATGTTAAAATTTTTATTTGAAATCAAAACAAACATTAGACGGCTTTGTTTCGATTCTGGTAAAGTACCCACATTAAAGCGTAGGAACCGTGTCGGCGCAAAGTCACAAAATAAGCCTGTGTAACATACTTAAGAGCCAAGTTTATAAACACGGATAACGTGTTACGGCGACATCATGAATAAGATATTTGTTGTTTTACTGCCACTGACACATAAACAGGGATTGTCTTTGATGTGAAGGATAGTTAAACGACTATTGATGAAGCTGTTATGAATATTTTGTACAATTGAGCCTGTGTCCTTGGTATCCTCTGGGTGACTACTCACGTAGTTTGTAAGTATTAGAAACTCAAACGAAAGAGAAACTTAATTGGGAACTAAATTAGATCGATGCACACGAGGGCCACGCCTAATTTGTACGCCAAAAAACGTGTAGATCCAATACAGCTCTACAAGTCTAGTTGCCATATAAAATGTATGGAGATCGACGCGACCAGATCGATGAGTGTGCGCAATGTAGTTCTATTTTAATCTTGTGAATGATATATTATTTCTGAGACTTTGTATAGAAATAGGTCCAAATATTTTCGTCTCTCCTTTACATCGACTGTACCGTCCTTGACAATGTGTATTCTTCCGGGAATACAGGCGTAACACGTATTTTACAATTTGTTTCGTTGACAAAAACCTTTTAAAAACCAAAACAAAAGTATGATTAATACCGTTGGTTTCCTAGCAGGAAATTAAGCAACCAATACGTACATAAATAACAGCAAGTGAGACTTTACACGCGCCATTACCTGAAACAAACAATAAAATACTATATTACATTTTTCTCCTTACATAAAATGTGTGGGAAACAATGTGTTATTACGACAGAAGGCAGATAAATAATTTTGAAAAAGAGAATGTAGAGACAAACTGCATTCCTGCCTAAAGGAATAGCTCATATAGTAGGTATTTGGAAAACTAAAATGTTGAAAAATGGGGCTGCGTGGAACAATACAGGATAGATATTAATAGATGTGAATAATAGAAGTTGCATTGGTTGAAAGTACGATTTTGTATTTTATATTTGCTTTTAGTATAATTACTAAAATCTGTACGCATAAACAAAATTGTTGTTTGTGATATTAAAATAGATTTTTTTTTTCATGTTTGCATATTTAAAAAAAAAATGTCTAACTGTTCTGGTTAATCTTCGAAATTACTTGACTTTTGACGAAATTTTCATTGGTAGATACACGACTCATTACAAAGGAATAACTTAGGCTTCTGATATTAAGAAAAAGAACTAGGATACTGCGCAAAAAATAACTTCTTGAAATTGACTCTTCTTACAAGTCAGACGTACAAAGTCGTAAGACTCGTAGGCTAGTACCAGTTAGTACCTAGGTACTCAAACTCATACATAATTTTAGTTTTTAGGCTTTTTTACTACCCCCTGCTATTGCAGCGGAGTATGCCGTAAATAAAATTCAGATTCGTCTTGACCCGATGCCCTAGTTCTCACAACAAAATCAAGTGTAGACCATTTTCATCTAGAACCATGTAGATACAAAATGCTGTATGAGAAATTCCTACAGTTATTACATAAGACCTTATTGACAAGAAAGCTTTTAGTTTCATATATAAGACGTCTTCATCGAGAGTATTTTCGCAAATACAGACACTAAACGTTGAGTAGGTACCGAGGCGATGTAATTAATTTCAGGATTAGTGGAGTACCAAGTTCCTTGAGAGGAGATAACGGTGAAGAACACGACTGAATTGTAGTTGTTATGCTGTTGATTTTTGGTTTCTTTCCTTATTAATGTTTGAATCCCCGACCGGTCCTATGAGACCGCGCTGTTATTGTTTTACTATTGTGTCTCGTTTCGCGGGTATGTGATAGATTAAGTAAGTGATAAATGTGCTTTATTTGTACCAACAGGTATCTTGATAAACATACTGTATATTTAAACTGTTTTTTTTAATATAATCCCTAATACTATGAAATTATAGATCGAGAGTTATTAGAGATATTAATAACGGTCTACTAATATATTAATGAAAGTATTCCTTCCTTTGTTTTATTAATTGAAGGATAACAAATATTACATTGACAACTGATTTTGACGCAACATAACACTATACTTAGATATTAAAATAGGTATTTGTATCAACTAGTAAAAAGTACTACAAGTACCACGTAACTAAACATTTATTGACACAATATCCCAATGTAAGCAAGTCGTTTAGATTTTCAGCTCCAAAAATATTGGACACGGGTCTGACAACAGATGGCAACTGCCTTCCCGCATCGCTATTTACTAGTATGTAGCATGTTTACAAAAACTGGGCAAGTGCGAGTCAGACTCGTGCACTGAAGGTTCCGTACCAACATACATATGAAAACCTTTAATTTCCCGAATCGAGTTTTGACAATTATTCCGAATCGCAAACGTTTTCTTTTCTTGTGACGTAACTACAAATTTTCAGTTTTCAGACTTTTCCTATATTTGTGTCATAAGACCTTGCTTTGTGCCAAATTTCATCTCTAGGTCAACAGGAAATGTATGTTTTTTGCGGCATAAGGGCTTTGTTTTTTATTTGAATTTTAATTTTAATTTCAAGTCGATATCTTCACGCGTTCTTGAGATAAAGATTTTTGACAGACAGACAGACAGACAACAAAGTGATCCTATAATGGCTTTGTTTTTATCCTTTGAGGTATGGTACCCTAAAAACGGAGGTTATGTTTAACTAGACACGTGTAATAAAGTACCATCTATTAATTCATCCCACATTCACCGACCGCTGAGTATAGGGCTCCTATGATTTATGACAGCTTATCCGGTCTCAGCCGGCCTCATCTATTCCAGCCCACGCTACCAATTACTAAGAACACCTACTCGAGAATATTTCCCGGAATTTCTGACAAAGCCAGTTAATTATAAGTAAGAAAAACCTGTCCTTTGCAAAACTAAGCAATGCTTATCGGCTGTTTGTTTTTCCAGCAAAGTTTTTAAAAGTCCTCAAAGAAAAGGGGGAAAGATGCTTATATTTTTGTGAAAAAAAAAACTTGGCGAGGCAATCTGGCAGCGCATATATTTGCAGTACCATTATTGATTTTTAACCCCGTGACAAACTCTCGGTCGTTCGGTCCTCAGGAAAACTTTGGCCCTCCCATCTTTTGTCCCTGTGGTATCGTAAATTGCGACTTGTGAGGAGTAGGTTATGTGTGTACCAATATGTGTTTATTACGTGAGTAAATAGTGCGATAGCTTGAACGATATCGATTTGATGTTATTATCAATAAATTATTTGAGAAGTCGTGTTCAGTTATAAAGGTTTACAGGTTTTAACCACAACGAAGACATTCTTGGTGAGTGATGTCTAATGAAAGATGCCTAAGGCATAGTCCGCCTTTGTACATTTGTGAACGTTAGCTTCTATTTCCGGATGATTTTAAAAAAATAACCTAGCCTCACCTTTCCGTGTCAGGCTGTCCTAAAATAACAATTTACATATATTACTGCCTGTGCATTCAGTATTGTTTATAATATCTAAGTACAACATAAAAAAACATACCTACAAGTTTTAGGTACAGGAAAAGAAAATGTGTTTTTTATCAGTTTCAATTAGTAATTTAGGACAAAGGGCACTAAGTCTTTGTAGGAATTCATTCAAATAGCTTAGCTTGAATTAGTAAACAAAAATCAAGTCCATAAAGCACTAAAGTGGTTTAGAAGTCTGTTAAAGACGTTGTAGCTTTGATGTTTGTCTTGAGGCTACAAAATCACTTTAAGTAATCCTTGTCTTAGCGTAGAGATTAATCACACAGTTTATCTGGCACTAGACTATTTGTTCACTGCGGCGTCTGGTTAGCTGAAGAGAATTTCGTACTATGTAGACACTAGAAAGAGCTGGCAAGCTCGCTTGAACATTCTCGTAACAAAATAAAATTCATATCGTACAAAAACACTCTCAACTTCCCAAAAGCTTTTCGTGGCATCCGATTCCAATATGAAAAATTTGTGTCTGACTGCAGTCGCTTCCGTGGAATGTTGCGCTTTGCATCGAAAAAACCCTCCGTGCGCTGAATAAGTAAACCATTGCATTGTGGTGTCCGGTGCAACGTGGCCACACGTTAATGAGCACAGAATTGGGTCACAGAGTCACGACGGAGTCAGCGCCCTCTCGCGGATTCATTAAAGTACTAGCTAAATCGCTGCACGGGAACGCTTATATTTTAGACGTGTATGGATTAAAGTTCCACGTGATATCTATTAAATGCGGAACGGAACGACGCGACATGATCTAAAAATAAAGGCTAAATATAAATGCAATAAAAGTCCTGGCTATTGCTCGATGAAATGGTGGAAAGACACGAAAGGTTCTAGAGTGGCGACCGTGTACCGGAAATCGCAGCGTGGGAAGGCCTCCCACACGGTGGACCGATGACCTGGTGAAGGTCGCGGAAGACTGATGGATGCCAGACGAACAGAATCGGTCATTGTACTTGATCAACACTTGAGGGAGGCCTATGTCCAACAGTAGACGTCTTTTGGCTGAAATGATGACGATTATGTGATGAAAATTCCTTGAATGTCTAGATGAGATTGTGTTACGTTTTTAGTATTTATGTATGCGAAGATTGCTTTTACTACGATTTACCTAGACAGATTTGAAAGCTGTAAAGTCGCAAGTATCAATAAAGTTTACTGCACGACGCAGCACAATCGAGGACAAAGTGATACCTATAAAACATAAGATCCCTAATTGTTTGACTCAGTTTTATTTCTAGATAAAAACTGGGGATTACCTTGGATTACATCCCCGATCATACAAATAAAATGCCAGTCGTTACTGGCAAACATGCCAAAGATTTGTATAAAAGATAAAAACGGTTCTTGGCTCAGTGCTCTTTACTTATACTCAAGAATACAAACACAAATATCTTGCTGATATAAGTTCGGAGCAACCGACCAGACTATCCGTACTAGAAAAATAAAGGAAATTGCTCGGTAGATTTACATTCAACGGAGCCGCACTAGAAATCTTGAAACAATCGATATGTTTGCATGTGTTCCGATAGCGACCTAAAGCAAGATGTCGTTCACAACAAAGAATTAATGTTGTCAATTTCAACAAATACTGCAAAGACAAAACTCTCAGGAGACCAACTCCAAAAATAGGATCCCACAATAAATCCACCACAGTTTACGATAAAGTGAAATTTATCTCGACAATAGACGGAATCCGTCGTCGTATGGTGCTGATAGATTCGATTCCATTAGATTCCAATATTTGAACATCCTCTTGCACTTCCGAAGTGTGAGCAGGAAATTGTATAGTAATAAATCTTTGAACGGGAGAGTGTGACATTCTGTACGAAGGTGTCTACTAAATGGTGGTGCGGAAGCAGTGATTCTAGGGAATTTGCCTCGGAGATAAATCGAGTGGTACGGAAGTGAATGCTGTGTGTATTTGCAAGGGGACTTAACAAGCGATTAGACTTTATTTATTGCCCGGATATTTTCGGGTAAGCACTCGTATTGGGGTGCTTGCTTGTGGGATTGATAAAAAAGTAAACGTGATATATTTCTGGTGATTGATTTGTTGCTATTCAAATAGAAATGTAAAGCTGTTGTCATTTCTGTGACAACTGGTTATTTGATTTTGATATAACAGTAAAATCCCCTCACTCAAAATTATTTGATTAGAACCCGCATCGTCTAATTACCTGCACACTCGAGCTGGAAAATGTATGAAAATAAATTAATAACCCTAGAAACCCACTACACGCGCTCACGTCTGTCGCAGGAAACAACGTTAACGATACGTAGGATATGGTTTATTAAATTTTAACTACACCGAGCCCGTGATTTACTATATAACCTGGCAGTACTTAAGCGCAAGAAATTAATTAGTATTTTATTTATTGGAAAAGGTGGCTGGTATATGAACGATGCGGATGTTGTACAAATTGTAAAAGGAGAAGATATACCGAAAGTCATCTACCAACGCAGTAGACGTGACTGATTAAGGTATGTTAGAGGATAATATGGACAGTAGATTTGATCATGCATCGTCCTATTACAAATTATATAGTTACCTTTGTCTATGCGATCGATACAATTAAAGTCGCTTGTTAGCTAAAGCAGTAAGTTAATTGTAGTCAAGAGGTAACGAACCTCTAGCTTGAAACCACAAGGGCGACCACTACAAGGCAAATGTGGGTAGTAATCACATCCAATCCATGTTACTTAGAGAGCTGTTTGCTTGCACTCTGAGAGCTAAAGCAACTCAAGGACTCAAGCAGACTTTATTCGCTAACAGTCTATAGATGACATGTTCATTAGTTCTCTTATAAACACAAATGTTGAACATCTCTGTAGACAACGGACCTGTATTTAACTTCGTGAAACTACAATTCCCTTGACGCCGTCTCTCTATTTGGACGAAGTTTTTCTGCGAAAAGCTCCATGCGAATAATTCAGTTAATCTGATGTTTTGGACTTAAATATTTACTACCGTGAGAGTAAGGGTAGGTGTTTCTTGTGTTAAATAGGAACTCTCATGAAGCATATTCATGTGATATTAATACGGTAATTATTCCTAGTTTGCTCGACTAGTTTCGAACTCGAACTTGGTCATACGCTCGTCATCTGTCGGAGCCCGAATTGGTACAAGAGGTTTCATTTTATTTGAACTATTACCTAACGTATGTGGTAGGTAGATAGTTAATATGTATTAGTTTGACTTATTTTTTCCTGATGGGGAAATCATCTAATGACTTTACGCACTCTAGGGCAGTGCATGCCAGTTTTTTATTGACTAAAATCCACTCTTACGAGTATATCCTTGTTCCAGGATCCCCTTCTTTCAGAAGTGAATCCATGGTTCCAGTAGGCTTCGACTCTGCTGGCCCCTACGGCTTTGCTGACATCTCATTAAGGCGCGCGTGGATCACTATGCGCCGTCGACGACTCGGTTTCGGTCCGGACAATTAACTTGTGCGAGTTACCACAAGCATCAGTTTCAGATGTTTTGATAACGGATGACATTATATAAGAGCAAAAGATCGTCAGCTTCGATAACTACGTCAAGTTCTGCATCAATTCCAACTTGTTACTGATTGTTGAACATACATTGTGCAACGCAAATGGAATACACAATATAGTATTTCACATTACATACGAATTTATGCATTGCAAGTGACGCATAAAAATGCTCGGCTTGACGATCTGAGCGTTAAATCACACAACTTCATTAATATTTGTGATTGCAAAATAATATTAATCAAGTCTGGATGTAAATACATTTTTGTGGTATAATTTTGATATTATTCATTAAAACTTCAGTTGTTTTTAAATAATATCCCTTTATGTAAATGGGAGCTGAAATGCTCCATTTTATCCTTCAAGTAAAACGTGTCTGTTTTGTATAATATTTCGTTGAAGGACAGAAGTACTAAGTGGATACTGTAGAACTATTGACGTCTGGCTCCAGATATTTTATGTAAGCAGGTCATCGCTAAGAACTCTAACACGAGTTAGTAACTTTACACCCTATTTTGACTTAGGTACGTACTGAAGTAGAATTAAGGCTGACAGGATATTCTTAGCTCTTCACTTATCAAAATAAGTGAGTTACAATATATTTGTAAACTCGTCACGTTTACGCTTCGCCACACTAAAATGAAAAGAGCTTACAATAACCCTTTCAAATCATGTACACAGCTTCAGATCTCTAATACTACTATACTACCTAAAATAAATTAATAGTTTCATAAATACATAAAACGTATTCATGAAATTCTAGTACGTTGTGAGAGATTAATATCTACATTTAAAAATTCGTATAAAACAACAAGTAATTTAATTAAAGAAGTACTAAAAAACAAACTTCGATCTGGACCATGGCCTGAACCGTGAGCCGGCGCGAGAGATCACCACCGCTAGCATACGGCGGCGCTCCGCCGAATCAGGGCACACCTCAACCGAATGCATCACCATGTCTTCCGGGCAATCCGCTCAATGATGACACCCGGCCAAAAAAGGCCTGCCTTTTTCGCTTGGGTAACAGGAACTCCTCGAACTTACCATGTTTGGTGAGGAACTGTCATATAAAAGGTGAGGAAGCCGTGGCTACCCTCCAAGCACTCGTCACAAAGGGGATCGTCGAAACACACTTATCTCCCATCGTGTTTAAACAAAATCCGGACTCATCGGAAAACATAACCCAAAAGTAATCTTCATCGATCCATCTTTGATGTCCTAAAATAGCAGTTTTTGATATTTTTGTATTTTTACACAGGTGAAGCCGCTAACAGAAGGTGGTACTAGAGCCGAGCGGGACGACGTGTCAGACTTTTACTGACTAAAACCGCCCATGTTACGTACGTCGTACGTGTACGGTTTTGCACGACAAAAGACAAATAAACTAGGTCTACTAAAATATGTGCTGATGGTGATCACCGGGGTGGTTTTAGTGAGGTAAAAATCCCACACTCCCCGGACTTATCCCCAGAGTCCGGGCGCCTTTTGTAGGTTTCCCCTCGAAAACAAAAAAAAAGGTCTACTAAAATATGTCCGAATTCTATCGAGATAAGGAACATTTTGTAAGAACCGTGACCACTCTTCTTTTCAGTTTCCTTTTCCGCTTTCAAAGTGCTACAACAAACCGAGTTTCGTCACTTAAGTCCTAAGTAGTCTGCACCAACATTTTACTACCCACATTCTGTGAAAATCCAGATGAAATTCGTTATGAGCGTCTCTTAAATAATGTTTACGATGCTGCATGTTCCATGTTTTAGTCGGAACTGAATCAAATTACATTCGTGTTGACAGTGCTCGCAACTAGCTAGGTTCTTTGAAAGGATTATTTACTTAATATAATAGGTACGTGAGATATAATTAGTGTGTTATGTTTTTTTTCTTTGTGTGTGTTTCATGCAATGCATTCTGTTTTACTTTTACTGTTTATTTTTCATGTGGGAAATCGTACAAATACTTCTCCTGTTTTATGGTGGAGCTAGAGCTCGTGTCAGACTTTTACTGAGTAAAACCCACCTATGTATTTCAGTCGCTCTTTCTATTTTTGCACCACGGTATCCATTCCGGAAATTTCCCATAACCCTAGCGGGTATCGGTCCTGCTGGGTTGTACAGTTTTGCTGCCATCTCTCTGAGGCGCGTGGAATACCATGCGCCGTTAACGACTCAGGCTCGGTTCTTACCGAACGGAGAGCCTCGTCATTCGCAAGCCCGCGCTTAATATTCAGTCTTGTATTTTGTCATAATTATGTTTTATTTAGAATATGAAATCTCCCATGTCTTCATTCATTCATTCAAAAGGAGAGAAGCAACACAAATTCGGTTTTTAATCAGTAGGTAAGTCCCCTAAGAGGGAAAGTTATATGATGATTTCCTATCTGAATCATAACCTGGTTTTACTCAGCTCAAAGGTAGTCTACATAATCGACTATCCTTGCGAATGTAAAAAATTTAAATATCATACTAGTTGTTCGGTAGTAAAATATGGCAGAAATTTTAACCTCTCCTGTGCAGCGGCACGCGTTACATCCGCATGAAAACTGGCGTCCGCAGTTGAGCTAGTTTTTGAGCCGGTCCAACTTTATCGTAGCTCTACTCTGCTATAGATGAGATACAATGGGATAGGCTTTATTTTCCTGAACAAAGAAAATATGGTAATAGCTTACCAAATACCGGAATTTGAATATCGATAAACGCACACACGCCTAGCCGATCATGTTTGTTGAGTTACTTAAACAAACCTACAACGTAACAGCACAAAGTTTTCTACATATACTTACTGCGTGTAATTTCCGACTTTACAGACTGATGGCTACACGGATAATCTTGAGTGGAAAGTTGTAAAGTCGATAAGAACGAGAATGTCGTACGATTCAGTTCATGCGATTACTTAAATATCGAGTTGGTGTTTGGAATTTAATACACCGAAGTTGTTAGAGGAACTTGATGAAAGGGTAGGTACTGTTTGAAGTTTAATTTGTATTTGAAAGGATTTATTTGGATCTTTAATAACTTCTACAGATCTTGCTTTTGGCTCAAATATTTGAAAAGTCGATTTTCGTTCATAATACAAGAAAATTTTCTTCAAATACAGTGCTGCCAGTAAATAGAACCAGATGTACCGTAACGCTCAATAAATCAATCCAATTGTCTTAAGACAGAAAACCGAACGCTTACAATACGCAGAACCTTTCCATTCGCTTTCCTTGTTCTAATTCAGAAGAAATAGGGTGTTTCCTCGTCTGAAATAACGGTGTTGCTTCTAATATTATATCGGACTGTAATCGGGGTATAATTACGAAATTAATTAAATCTGAACCGATCTTATTCGTCCTCATAATTTGACACTGCTATTACACGCTTTTCTTGAATGTAAATGACCATCATCGAATTAAGCGTGAATTTTGAGATTGAAGTAAATTATTAATGTAATCGTTTATCTATCTGATGGATTATTCCTTTAAAACAAAGGAGGCTTTGACCGTGAATTCTTTCACATGAATATCGCAAATTTCGTGAGTTTACAAAAGAAACAAACAGAGACTTTTACGTTAATAATATAAAGTATGGATCTGATAAAGGTATCAGATCAAATTGATTATGTCATCTCCAGTTTTGAACGAAAATTGATACCAAGCATATCGCTACAACGATGACGTATTTGTAACTAAAAAAATGTTTTTTTTATGACATAAAATATCAGGTTTTACTGCATTGTATTAATAAATATATGTATTTAGTTACAAATTATGGCATAAATTGCATCATATTTTTTGCATATAAACCTATAATGGATAGAAAATGATTATGAGGATATATTTATTTAAACTGGCTCAGAGGCAAAAGTGCTCTCCTATTAAATAAGTATACAGGAGAGCATTTTGCTTTGCATTTTGACGCCGAGTTGCTAGCTTGTCGGTTTTCTATCGTTTACATTTCTGTTAGTGTGCTTTGGAATTTCACAATTTAATTCCGCCAAGTCCGTTCCATCATCGGAACACTAGACGAACGGCATTGCGTCACCGGTACGTCCACCATGTACATTGTACAAAGCGGTTTGAGCGAACATTCATTTTGCGTACAGTTAAGAGGCCTGCGGAGACCGCGCGCTATCTCGAGTTGAGACGAAATAAAATAAGTTTTTGAGGTTGATGGAAGCAATCCAGATAGTATAAACAATTCTTGGACACACCGACTGGAGTACAGTCATCATCCGCACACTGACAGTTGCTTGCTGTGATAGCAATACAAACTATTGGAAATTTGGGAGAGGTTTCGTGATACCAAAAATAATGAATGAAAAATTAATGTATTTCCAATATTGTTTCGAGTATTTATAACTTGATAATAATATCTGTGTTCCTACGGAAAGATATTTTGAAATATTGTTGTTTATAATATAGAAAAAACAAAATAAAAACATGACATTTTCGCTGTGAAAATGTGCAAATTTAAATTCGCTTAAATTTCGTTTGGGGTAAGTTTTTCAACAAAAAGACGATGTAGGAACCTAGATAATTATTGTCTGAATCCGAATAACATCATATTATGGTGTAAATATGCTTAAATTGCAAATGATTTTGGTATTACGTTTGTATGGATAATTCTAACGTCGCGCCCACCTTAAGGAGTGGAATACCCTGTCGTTTCCTGACAGGTAACAACATAAGGGGTCTTTGAGTTAAGACGGAATAGGTTACTTCTATGCAAACGTGCTCCATCGTCGGCCAGATCATCGCTTACCATCAGACGAAATAGTAGTCAAACGCGAGTCCATCGATAATAATAATAAAAAAGTTTTTGTTTTATGTCATCCTAGTCGTAAATAAGCGACATATTATGTATATTGTAACAGACCTTTTAGGCTTATAATACACTTAGTACATGGTCAGGTTGTGGCCGCAAATACGCACTAATCCGACAGATGGAACAAAGGCAATACCGTGTAGCAGTCAGTGGATTTCGTATCGATGCAGTCATTAAAGCGATCTCACTGGTGCAGTAAATGCACGCAACCAGAACTAAACGGGTACAGTGTTGGCAAATGTATGTATTTACTTAGTCTGTTTTAGGAGAATTACAATGTTTCATTTAAAGGGTTTGCTTAGACGGTGTTTCTTGTAATGGATTTGGGTAACAGCACGCAAGGAAAATGCAAAATACAATCGCTCCTTTTTTTTTAAATTTATATTTATTGTTATGATTGTAATTTTTGCGGTGAACTAAGGAAAGAGGAAGAGTGGATGAAAATCATATTTTTTTTTCGGATTTATCAATTCATTTGTCCTGTCCTTTTTTAATACTATTTTTTTAGACTTTAGGTATTTTTGAAGCTTTAAGTCAAAGTAGACCTAAAAACAGTCGTTTTGAATAGTCAGAAGCCAGGAAATCTGGCACCATTCTTGCCAAAGTATCGTGTTATCTAATTACTGGGTTATAAATGTAAGATAGACTCAATGTAAATATTAAAAATCAACTACATAGTTGGCAGAAGGCTAGGCAGCCAGATACATTTATAAAGATCTTCTGTCGTTACACATGATAAAACAAAAACCCTATTTAACTACAAGTTTAAGTTCATTAATAAACACGCTTACAGGGCATCCCTATCTTTGCAGGTACAAAATTTTCCCTTGTAGTCTCATTTGTTAACAGGAAATAATAGATTTTCGTCAAGTCATTGTTTTGTACGCACAGCTTCCAATATTGTTAGTTAATGACTCAGTATTTTTATACCAACTCCAACCGGACGGAGGCTTTATCACGTTTTTGGGGAGTAAATGGATGAAATTGAATGATAATATTGTTCGTCTTTATTGATACATTGGTAAATTAGACTAGACTTGACTAGCAAATATTGTTTTATAATACAAATAATAATAAGATATTTATTTCAGAAACTGTCCATATATGTATATTGTTAGTAACACAAGGAACTTTATAATGCTATTGTTAGCACAGCAGTTGTTAGTAGTAGTAGGTAGTGTTGTGTGTTGTTGTTTTATGAATACTTTCAAAGGCCTGAAAAGTTCAGATTTTACTCGTGACGACCATCACTAATTCTAAATATTTTAAATAAACACTGTACATTCTTACCTATACGCAAACCTCAGATGTCTAGAACAAGGGTCGACTTCTGAAAGGGTTACTCGTGGTCCTGGGATGCTAAGTACAACTGAAGACTTCAGCAATTTTCAACATTGAACTTAGAGTAAAAAAAAATTAGTACTTTTTACAGTAACCTCTAAATTATAAATAATTAGCGATACCTACTCGACCCTATACCATCCCTGTGAGAATATATAACCAATCCCACAGAACCTATCTACATATGTTTTGAATTAGTTAACCGTACGTAAATATACGACTTGTGTAATGTGACATACTGTGCCGCTCTGTTTGCCTCCATTAATTAATATTTGCTCCAATATTTGTGGCCAAATAGAAAGTTCCAGTATCGATAGGTTCACAGCCATGGAAATTGATTGGAATAATTTGGCAAGGAGAGAAATTAATGGGGACAGGTTTGGTAGTAACATATTCTAAGGTAAAGGAAATGAATTGTGGGAGGTTTAATTTATTGGCACTGGTATTTCATTGCTAATTTAAGAGGTAGGTACACTTCATAAATCAAAGTTTATTTCTAAGTGTGTATCGTTGAGTATTTGTTGCTTGATAATTTACTTTATACCAAGTTTCCTCAGGGATAAATAAAAGAAAGGCGTGTTATCTAATAGGCACATATTTATTATGACGTCGATAAAATCCAACAGAGTCGGAAAATCATAAAGTATGCTTATATATTACATTACCATAAATATTTGGTCATAAAATATATTTTTTGAGAGTTAATGCTAACTCAATATAAAATGCCGCCCCATAAAAGTGTCGCATTTTATGAAGGTTTGCATTTTAAATATTTATCACATTAGCGTCAAGCAGACTTTATTGATGCTATAATCAATTTTCGGGTAAAATTAAAAATAAATTGCTGAGTGATGAGCCAGTGTTGTTCTGCATTGATATGCGTACGGGAATTGTGACCTTACGCACTAAAGGTTTAAATTGTAGGTAGGTTATTGTCAGATAAACTCCAAAATATTGTAGCAGGACACTTTCCGCTATATCCGTCTGTCTGTCTTACAAGTCAACTCACAGGACGTTTGAGAGGCAAATTTGTTTTCGTTGCCTCCACAACCCGAGTAAAACATTTTTAGACATCTCCGCCTAACAATATCGAAGAACCAGACTACGTCCATTCGATCACATGGTCCTTTGACGGGCACTTGGTAGCACATGTATGGCATATTCTTTAGACTTGATGGAAAAGGTCCGTCTACGGGCCCTGAAAATATAAATAGCATTGCTTCATTAGTTTCCTACTGCAATTTTTTATGGTGTAGTATATCTGTTTATTGAAAGGCTGCGCCCAGCTAGGAGAAAAAGAAAGACGAGGTCCTACGCAGTTGTTAAATTTTCGTGTGAAGATAAGGTATAAAGATAAAGACAAATTGACCACGTATGTCACGTATTACATCTAGACTCTTGAATTTGCTTGAAAGTGACAGACACACGACGCTGGTACGTGTGTAACAGCGTTTCGTATGCCAAGTATGTTTATAAGTCATTAGTTTAAGCATATTCACTACATACATATTTATTCTATATTTCATAATGCGTAGCATCCGGCTGTTTATTTTTTGCTGTAATTATTTTTAAGTTTAATAAAATTGTCGAAATGTTTCAGAAACATTCGTAATTTTTGCAACTTATGCTTAAAAATAAATTGTTTTTTAACACATGGATAAGAACAATGACGTTATTTTGAAACTAACTAAAAATGAGAGCAAACTAGACTTAACTTCTTGATCGTAGGAACATGCCTATAACATAGAACAGCATAAAAAAACTCACGTCCATCTTTCACATAGTCATGTAAATGACTTGGGGTTATTCGAACAACGTTGACTGTCAATAAGCAAAGTATTGTGGGTAACGTCCGCATTGTCTAATCCACTTTCGTCTTGGGTGATCACGTGGTGCAAACATGTTGGGAACTCGCCATTGCAATCAAGCGAGGCAACGATTAGGGTTATCCCGCTTGGAATTTGTCTTTATGTCACATTTCTTGTCGTCATCCTTTGGGACTACGTATATTCAGTGGTTTCTGCCGATACAAGCGATGGCAGGTAGGTACTACAAAAATCTTGTTTTTTTGTTCGGGACATTTGTTCCGAACAAAAAAAAACAATTAACTTGTTAACAGTTAGCTTGCTTTTTTAGTTCGTTTCAGCGATTGTGTACTTTTCTCAGTAAAAAACCGTAACCAGATCAGTAGTCGCTTTTAACTCGAAATTTCGACCTCAGTATTCTCCGTTTTGCCAGAGCTTCGGTATTGTTCTAAAAAATACTGTTCTATCACACAAATCATGCACATTTATCAATCAATCTACAAATTTTATGTAGATAATACCTTAAATCTATAGCAAAAAATTGTATAGGAAACTAATGAGGGGAAAAAAAGAATTGTCGAGTAATATCCTCTAGGCTTTGAGTTCTCTATATTATCGTAATACAAAGGGACTTTACAAAAGCATATATTTAACTTGTACTTCGCGAGCGAATGGCATCCAGGGACTACTTTCAACGAAACATTTTGTACTTGTAAAAAAGGCAGGTGTTTTATGCCTAATCTAGATCCGCATAATCGGATTTACTGTGTTAAATGTATGTAAATCTTTATGATATAATATTAATCAACACCGTTTGCTTGTCATTATGCCATTTTGAGGTTAAAACAACTTGTTCCCATTATTTGTCGTTATCTCATTAGCCAACCCTTTAAAAATATACCTATTATAGGTAGGCATGTCTTGAATATCATCTTCTACACATTCAGCCAATCATTGCTTTAGTCTACTTACTCCTTCTCGTGTAAGTAGAAATTCACGTTCATATTTCTTCCCTCACATTCGACCGATTTCCACTCAACTTTTGTGTTGGTTAACTTTATCGGTTGCCATAATCGATCAGTCACCACTAGACTTTTTCTACTTTTATTCATTCGAGTAACACCACATATTCCTCTTAGTATTTAATATGTTTTCATGATTTCCGAGCTCGCCAACCCTGGCCGCAATCAGAAACAATCAGCCGTTATATTGATGTTGCCAGTTTTATTACCGCAATCTGTATGAATTTTAGATAAAGAGAAGATTGCTCTTTTATTGCGAAGCATATTTACATAACTTGCATACAATACCGCGCAGTTTTCAAATCAAAAAGCGATCAATCTTTTTCGTTTTCAAGCTTAGGGAGGATTTAAAACTTTTTTCCATTTGTATGTAACTTTATTACCAGTGTTTCTTTGCTAAGCTCTTGTAAAATTCGTTGAAATATTTTCTTGGTTATTCCAGTTGTTTAAGACAGCAGTTGTGTGTTTTCTCACGCTTTGTGAAAGAATAAAGTGTCGGTTTGCACTTACAATTTTTAATTCTCTTTTAATCCGGCTGAATCTGTTTTGTTTTTTTGTTAATCATGTTTTAACGACTCTGGAACTTGCATCCTATATAAGCGTATTTGGGCGGTAATATTAAGAATAGTTATAAAATGCATAACAGAGGGACCACGAATGTTACCTACATTCATTTATTAACAAACGTAAATCTATACTCGTTGCTCCAACCCAAAATAGTCACCAATATCCCAGAACAGTAAATACTCGTATAAAATAATATCGAAACTCATTATTGGGTAACCAAAAAAACACATTTGCAGAGGAAAGTTTGAAAATGTAAATTTGAATATCAGATGAAACGTCAAATAAATGAGGACGGATTCACGGATAGCGTTGATTAAACAGATTTAAAACATTACAGTTTAAAATTAGCCAGTGTGAGTAACAGAGCAAGCAATATGCGAATGTGGAATAAAGGCTTTATTTCCCAATTCGAACGTTAAAACAAAGGCCTGATGTTAAAAAATAATCATAAATCCGATCAACGTCTGTACAAAAATCAAATACCTGAATTCTTTTCGGAGTTTATTTTTTGAACAAAATTTTATAATAACACTAAAAAGAAATATTTTTCTGATAACAGTATCAAAATTGGTTAGCTAGAAGCAGCAATTAGCATTGTAAATGTTGATAGGAGGAAGACTGGGGGGCATAATGGGGACATCTCGCTATCTCTTTAGTACACGTAACCTAATAGTGGTGACGTTACATTTCAGAGTAAGCTTCCTTATATTATTATACCTGACTTAGGTACTAAATTTTTAACCGATTTGGGAAAAATATTATGTTTGTTATTTTGTATAACGCTACTATTTTCACACGCACAATTCAGTGACAATTAGCTAAAATATAACTATAATATGGGTCAACAAAACAAACATAGATATCTCTAACGCATTTAAACGTATATCCGATACAATAATATAGCGGATACAGCAAAAACAAAACAAGACAGAAGAAATCGACAAGCCGTTTATCAAGGCTAACATGTTCAGCAATTAATCAATAAGACAGGATCTGGGCTACGGTTGTCATGACAACGACCATCTAAATATAAACTGTACAAATTAAATTGTACAAGCACTGATTGTGAGTCGAACGAATGTAGTGATTAAAAGTTTTCTTCTCGAACGTTCCAAGCCTTATTCCTCTACATTTCAGTTACCTGAAGTTGAAGGTATAATATTTTCGCAGTTTATGAATAAATGTAGTTATAACTTAGTTTTCGCCGACCGCCAACGTCAGTGGCCAAGCCCTTTTGAGATCAAAAGAAGTTGCTTTATTAAGCCTTTTCAACATACATTATGGATCTTGTTTCCTGTGCCTTAAAAGCCTGTATGTAACATAAATGTAAAAGTATGTTTTCGGTGTTAGACCTCTGGTTCTCCTAGTTCTCCTAGCTCCTAGACCCCATACATACGTTATGGCAGGTAACAAAAGACAAAACAGTATATAAGACCTATCACTTAGCGTTTATGGATTTCGAGAACGCCTCCGATTCCATTGAAACTTGAGCTAAAGGTACTGCAGCAGTGTCTCTCCAACGGTGTCTAAATCTATACATTGCCTATCAGTACTTCGAGATACAGATGGATTTGTACGAAATCTCCACAACAGTAGTGCGACTTCAGGACTAGATCTCAGAACTCGTTCACCTGTACGATTGTACCAAGACCTCAGATACCGACATAATTTCGATGATCTCAGTAGAACTTTAGAAAGATTGGGTCTTAAAATCAACATGTACAAATCGGAGACTCGAAGTTTTCAATGATTTAAACTAGTGTTTGACTGCGATCTCAACTGTTTTTCATGTTTTAAGTGTCCTACCTATCAAACAATTATTTATGACAGGGTGCAGAGATGTAAATTTTTCCTGGGCATGATAAATAAATTCATGGGGGCCGAGATGGGACTTAGCTAAATTTAAACAGCCTTTGACAAAAATACAAACCTTTGAAAAAATTATGAGTAAAAAAAAGTAAGCCATGCATTTTTAATTTATACTTTTTATATTTTATGGTGTTGTGCCCCGCCTCTAAAACCGGAGAAGTACCAATGTGATTTTTTCAATTAATATGTACTTTTTAAAGTTAATTTAGGACATTACTAATACTGGGTCTCGTAAGGCACGTAAACTTGTTGGTCCCGGTTGTCATTTCTAGATCTTTTACGGTTGTTACAGATGCCAGTAAGTCTGACCAGCCAATCTATTGTTGTATTGTTGTTGTATTTGTGTTATTATGGTGTACTTAATATAAAGATTATAATAAATAAATAAATATCGTTTTGCCCCGAAACTCGGTTGTCGACATCTGATAAGCAGTCATTCCATGTAAAGCACAGATATTCGGCCACATCCGGTTGGAAAACACCCACAAGGTTGGTTGGAAGCCCCACAAAGGCAAATTCTCATGTTAAACTTATAACATCCTTCTTTCTTGGTCGGAGAAGAAAAAGTAGTAACTACGCCACAAACCCGTCATTCAGTATAAGTTACACAAGTCATAATTAACAAGGTTAAAAGGCTTGCCACCCGGCTGTTCAAGGATCATTAATTTTCATTCATATCGTTATAAGGGTCCGACTTTGTTGTAATCGGCAGTAAATTTTCTATCGGTTGGTACACTTCAAAAATAATTACATTGTTACCTAACCAAAAATATGAGAAAGTTATAAGGATTAAGGGTTTCATGATAATGGTCTTTGTCTTTAGTTGAAATGAAATTATAACAGGCCTGGTTTCCCACATTACAATTAATTACGAGGAAGTACTTTAGTATTTTGGTCTCATACTTGGTATTATTACTGCTCTGTTCAAAGAATATGCTGAGATTTCAAGAACGCTTCACGAACTAATAACTTAGTGTTGCATTAATGCACAACTGATGTGAGTGAGGAGTTGAAAGTTAGTAGTCCAACATATCTTCCCACGCGGAGTTTCTGTAATGTCCCTCGGAGCTCAGGTTATTAGCGAGAGTAACTTCCACACACATGGATACGAAGTTTCATCCGCTACTGATATTAAATGTGTTAAGCCCAAAGGCATCGATTACAAATAAGACAGTTGAATCGACGGCCACACAAAATGTATCTGTTTAAACTCAATCGGACGGAAAACTGATAGTGAAACACTGTGCAAATTATTGCGGATTCACAAAACAGTATCGCCAAGATAATGATATACACTCCAGGGAACATCAGATAGGAAATGGGAAGAGTTACATATCAAACGATTAATGAAAGATGATTTTTAAATGAAGGTTGGTAAAAGACTGATGACTCAATTAAAGCTTGTAAATAAAACGAAGTTCCCAAATCTGATAAAAAGAGAAAGAGAGTAACAAACATGAACAGTACCTATAGTTCAAATGCAAACAAACAAAATATTTACAAATTCAAGGCAGGCAGGAGGCTTGCTTGCCAAAATCGATGTTCAAATTGACGGACCAAAACACAGAGCTACACTACAGCATATTTGAGAGAATCACCCGGAACCCACATAATATGTAAATTGGCAACGAAATTTTTGAGACCACAAAGCTGCCCCTTTTATGTTATGACAACGTACATAAACCTGGCAAGTTGTCAGATAATTTAATAACGAGCGGGCAGGCCAGCGGCGATACTCGTAAAAGCAACAAGGTATGAAACTATTACTAACAGCCAAGCTATAATACCACTTGCCACCGAGTGATTTTTGTCAACATGTTACTTTAATTTATAAAACACTTAATTTTCTAGAACTGCATTGTGATATATTTGTGTGTCGATTTCGCCCAGAGCTGATTTACCACTTCTGCAAGCTACCATAAATGCTTTCATGTTTTATGCGGTTCAAATTTGGAACAAAAGCTCAATATGGTTTGCTTTTGAAACCGTATATTTCTCAAGAGAAAATGTAAGACTAAGCTAAAGATGTCTGCATTCAATGGCCACTTCTTCATGAGCTGCAGCTGCAGAAAAATGGATAGCACAACTTTAGGTACACCTAAAACGGTAGCGAATGCTTGATTTTCTTTGTGTTTAGTAAGCGAGGTATAAACTTTCTTTTCTTTCTTTCATGTGCCATATCCAGATTCTCCGAATCGAAAGCACTCCGAATTAACAGAAGCTAGAAAAAAAATCAATACAACGTTTGGCAATAACTTGATCATTGATTTAATGCCGAAAGTTCCTAGACGTCGCTAGGTACTGGTCTACATCTGTCTATCTGATTATAAATAATATGATTGTCCCCATATTCTTTTTTCTAGTCGGAGATTTTTTGTTGCCGCAGTATCGATCCATTTCTTTTATATTATTCTTTGTATTAAGCATGCGTGTTCCAAGGTCTCTAAAGAAGTCTAATTTGTAAACAAATTTTTGAAAGCAACGTGTTACGTTTTTTTTAATCATGTTCAAATACGAACCCATTAGATTAGAGGAGCTCGTGGCTAAATAATAACAGCCGCACAGGTCGATCTTCAAGGTTAAGCAACGCTTGCCTAGGTTGGTCTGTGGATGGGTGACCATCTTAACATAACGAGTTTCCTCCGTGCCTCGGAAAGCACGTTAAGCCGTTGGTCCCGGCTGTCATTTGGAGATCTTTGGCAGTTGTTACGGATAGTCAGAAGCCAGTAAATCTGACTCCAGTCTCGCCACGAAGTACCGTGTTACCCCAGTTAATGGGTTGTGGAGGTCTGGTAGGCAGCCGCTCCGCGTAAAATACTGGTATTCAGCTAAATCCAGCTTGACTGGAAGCCGACCCCAATGTAGTTGGGAAAAGGCTAGGCAGATGAGGCAGAAATACGAACCCATTAGATGATTTATGGTTAGACAGACAAATAGAAACATCACTAAATCTATAACTATCAAGAAACTTTAAACAATGCAAAAATCGCCGTTAATGAAGCGTACATACTCGTACTAAATTACTCCGTGACTGATTGAACAGATGAAAAGACTGTTCAAGAAAAAAATATAGGGCAAGAAAATAAACTAGAAATAAGGAAGAAAAATGACTGCGTCTAGGCAAACACGACACTAATTACTGGCGCGAGAATCTTGCTATTTGTCTAACGCAAGAGAATAGTAATCACAATATTGTACAAATTACTAAAGATGGATACATCTTTAGTAATTTGTACAATATTTTATTGTGGTTGGAGTAAATAACTATCTTAATAGGTTTGACTCCTGACCGTAATCTAAAAAACACATTTATTTCTGTATAAATATATTGGAGGTTTCAAATGAAGGTCAGGTGCAGTAATATCAATACTAACAGCAATGTCAAATATCTACAAGAGAAATCCTGAAGCAGAATATACAGTTGAAAATGTAAGCTCATCGAAAATGCAAACATTTAATTAAGACTAATATGTATCAACGCGTTGGCGTTGAACTTACAGCATTTGCTTTCTGGTAATATAATTCAATAGAAGCAAATGTGTTATATGGATGGCGAATACTAATAGAGCAAGAGCCAGCGGCCCGCAGACCTTCGGTAAAGTATAAAAGCTGTAAGTTTCTCAATGTATGTCCCCAACACAGGTAAGAACGAATCCCGTCTATGTAACTTGGGTCGCGGTGGCTTTCGCAGGTATCAGGTAATAAAGGTGTGTAAAATTGTGTGTTAGATTTGGTAAAATATAAAACTCAGTTTTTACATATTTTACGTATAATAATCCCAAAAGTCATCTTGCCGAAAGCCAGACACTTCGTACGGTTCCAACCCTCTGCCAGACACCCTTAAAGTATATTTAATTGTTACTATACTTACGGTATAGTATAAAAGCTGCAATTTATATATGTTATTTGGATAACTATAAAATAATGTTTTTTCAATAGCCAGACAGTTTCTGTGGTTCCTCTATGTTGCCAGGCACATAAAAAGTCTAATGTAGGTGCGAGCGCGAGGGATATATTAGTCAGCGGGTGCGACTGAAATAGCGCGTTCGGTCCATTGCGACGTTTTACTGCGCATCAGCTGTCATTTATTGTGTATTATGTGGTGATGATGATGATACGTACAAGAAGCGTTTTATTATTGTTTTGTTCAGTTTATAAAATAATAAGAAGGGAAAATCAGTGTGATCATGGAAGGCCAATTAATTTGTTTTCTGTGTAAGAAAAGTGATGGAAAAATAATATTGTTTTTTGAAGGAACATTAAAAAAATGTCAAACTATTTTAAAGGCGAGGAAAATACACAACCTCAAATATAACAGCGTTATTTTACCAAATGAATATACAGACGGTAGTTATCACCGCGAATGTTATAAAATATTCACAGGACTGCATAGCCAATATTATTCTTTAGAACCGATAATTTCAAAAACAAAAAAAAGTGTAAGAATCAAACAACTAGTGTAATTACAGACGATTCATCTGCTACCACGCCATTGACACTTGAATTAACAACAAAGTCAACACCCGAACCTCCAACAACATCAGACCATAGTTCATCTTCTCAATCAACGGAACCACAACCTTCAACTTCTCAAGAACAGTCTCATTCACCACCTTCATTTACAGAATCTTTCTCAATATCACAACCAACCTTTGATTTTGAATCAGGAGCATCACAATCTACATCTTATCCAGAAAATCCGGATGTTTCAGCATCACATGTAAGTGAACATGATGATGCAAGTCAGGGTTTAGGGGAGGTTGTTGCGAATAAGAAGGCGAATAACGATCTGTGTCATTTATTAGGAAACGCTGCTTATATACAGTACTAGTTAAAATATATCCAAATAAATAAGGTACATTAAATAAACTTAAGACTAACACATTTTGGTAATGTCGGTAGTATGTGCCGCGCTCCCTATGTTGTTCGAGCGTGATGATACGGGCAGCCAGTTCGCATTCCTTTCACCTCGGCTAGCTTAGTATGCGCGGGCGCGCGGTGGCGTACGGTCGCTGTGCGCTCCTCTAATTAGAATGACTACGTAAGTACGAGCCGCTACAAGGGTATAAATATCCAGGCTGAGAGTGATGTTCATATTAAAGATGATGTAAACATTTGTATATTTTGCAAAAAATAAAAGAAAAAAGTACGATCAAAAATGCTTCCACTCCACGCAGCTGATACAAACCATTTTAAATCTAGTGTCATACCTATTATTGAAGATGTAGAAGATTATCATGCCAATTTTATCTGCTTCAAAAGTTTATTATCATACTGATTGTAGAATTAATTTTAACAACAGTGTAGCTTCTAAAAAAAAAACAAGTAGTAAAAGTGAGTGGCATCATCATCGAGAATATCACAGAATAGTTTTTAATGAAATCAGTAACATCATCGAGGACGACGTAATGAAAAAAGGACGCTGTTATTTATTGGTATATTTACATGAACTTTATGTTGACTCACTGGAAAAAATTTTTGAAGAAAATTCCGTTGAAATGAACGTCACATTCACAGCACCTTGAAGAAAAAATTTTAAGTGTTCTCGAAACGTGAAATTTTTTACTATTCGCAATAAAAAAAAAATTGCGCCAAAATATTTACAAGCTATAGATGATACAGTTTTTGAAAATTTACAAACAGAAAATATTTTACAAAAATCGGCTTTTATTCTCAAAAAATTAATACTAGAAATAGAGAAAAAAAAATACCATCTAGAAATATCACTGCAGAGCATTTAATATCCGGAGAAGTTATAATATATCCCTCGCGCTCGCACTTACATTAGACTTTTTATGTGCCTGGAAACATAGAGGAACCACAGAAACTGTCTGGCTATTGAAAAAACATTATTTTATAGTTATCCAAATAACATATATAAATTGCAGCTTTTATACTATACCGTAAGTATAGTAACAATTAAATATACTTTAAGGGTGTCTGGCAGAGGGTTGGAACCGTACGAAGTGTCTGGCTTTCGGCAAGATGACTTTTGGGATTATTATACGTAAAATATGTAAAAACTGAGTTTTATATTTTACCAAATCTAACACACAATTTTACACACCTTTATTACCTGATACCTGCGAAAGCCACCGCGACCCAAGTTACATAGACGGGATTCGTTCTTACCTGTGTTGGGCACATACATTGAGAAACTTACAGCTTTTATACTTTACCGAAGGTCTGCGGGCCGCTGGCTCTTAGACTATAAGTTAATATTTAGTACTACTTTGTACTTCTTTGTAAGTAAGTTTTATTACGCGGATTTCTGTTAACTGTAGCAAGACTGAAGATGTCTAATAAAACGAAACATTAAACCCTATTACTCTTACGCTCTCCGTCATTCACGACATTCTTGTACTTTCTCTATTCCTCGAATTAATGAAGGTTGGCTATCCACTCGAATATTCTCCTTGTCTTTTGCTAGGTGAAACTGCTCAGCAGCACTCGAGAATCGAGTTTAATCGAGAATGTCAAGCTCAGCTAAGACTTTTTCTCTTTGGCTAGACGGAATTTCCCCGCTGTTTTCTTAATATTATCAGTTGTCGTACCACTCGTGTCGAAAAACTCACGTCCCGAATGCCTCTTACGTTTCCCGAGATGTTTTTTTTTTTGTGGTAAACAAGCCTAGTATCCGTACAAAGCAATGTCATGTTATCAGATAATCTAAAACCACCATTTGTTTTTGGCTGTAAAATAACAAGAATTGGAGGGTAACGGGAAAACAATTTAAGTTCGAAATATAAGAGCGCTCTGCGTTTCAAAATAAAAAGCTTTTCTTGTAAAAGAATTGCCAAAAATGATTTAAGAATCCAGTTCTTTCAGAAAGAGTTAATGGAATTTTATTCACTGTTTCTGTTTAGAATTTCCCGTCGAAATGAAAGTACAATAATGCTAACTGAATTCCCGCGGTAAAAATAGGACAGAATCTGTCTAGAATTTTATTATTACATCCAAGCAAGTTCTGTAAAAGCTGTCAACTAAAATTGCCAAAGTCTACAATAGTGATAGGAGTTTGTAAAAGAAAAATCTCTAATGTTACATTAAAATTCGTAAAAGAAACCCTTTTAACACGTTACGAAAGGTTATAAGCTAGAATGTTTAACATTTATGTTTAATAAGTGTTTGGGAAATTTATTAGTGTGAAATCAGATTAATAAATTGTGCCGTTCACAGTAATACGTTTACGCTGTCGCTTTAATTAACCAAAATTATTAGGACCGGGTTCGTCCTTGTTGTTTTCCTATAGGCGGTTTCATTACTGGACAGAAGCTTTTATTTTAGGTGGTAGTTTGACATTTATAATCGCTTTGTTGCTACTTGTTTTCAAAAGCCTGTTTTAAAATTCTCTAACATACTTAAAAGCTTATAAAAATAGGTACTTAAACAAAACATTTTATTTGAATGCTATTTTAAACTCGTTATCGTGTCTGAGGTTAACCAAAAGCCAGACATGTACTTAAAACATTAATTCGTAATTTAACTGCATAGGATTAAAAGGATCCAAGTATTATAAGACGACATCTGATTTTCATTAACCGACTCAGGATTGAGACTTAAGTAATCCTTGAATTTATTTAAAGGATTAAGTATTATGGCTGATACAGTGAAATTTTAAATAAGTTACCAATTTAATGGTGGAATTAATTTGAATTTCACTATACTTTTAGATAAAGTATGACACTATAGCATCAGCATTATAATGTTCCCACTGCTCGGACTCAGGCCTCTTCTCTAGGAGAGAGAATGGGTCGTAATCCATAAAGCGGGCCCGGGTTGGTAGATGTCACATTTCTTCGAATTTTTGGTTCTAGAACATGCATGCATGCATTGCATGGTTTTCTCACGATGCAATGTTTTCCTTCACCATTTTGAGAGCAGCGGTGATGAAACAAATTACACAAAGTAATGCGTCGGTCTGGGGTACCCTCGACCTACAACTTGTAAGTTGGGGCGGTTACCACTGGGCCCCTACTGGTCTCACACATTACACTATAATGCATAAGAAACAACGATCGATCACACAAGAATTTTTCAAGCGGTTTTCACCAGTAGACAGAGTGATTCGTGAGGAAGGTATTTAGATGTATAAAACATGAATATTAGAGTAGAGAAAAGCTCAGAATTTCAAAGGCCTGTAACACCCACGCGAAGCTGGGGCGGGTCGCCGGTTTCAAATAAATGCGACCACATTTATCGTGTAATTATGTTAAATCATACTTACAAAGCCTACTACAGAGCCTACTAGTAAAAGTTTATGACGTACACAAAAAAGTAGAAAGTGCCACTATACGTAAAGTTTCATTCAAAGGGTAAATAAACACAATACAATTGTAGTCCACAATTGCATTCGCTATGCACTACTATCTCCTACACAATCGTTTCGCAATCAATAGGAGTATTGGTACCGGTGACTTCAAGATGTCAGGTATTTCTATTTCAGTTTCTCTTTCAGTGTGCATACAATACGAATTGCAACTTGAACATCTGGCGAAATACAAGCTTTTCTAACATTGTACTTTCGATCGCATTAAATGAAAATCCTCATTCATAATACGCAAACAGAAATTCAGCATTTACATCTGAAATTCAGGGAAAATTCATTTAGCATTAGAGTGTACAGTTAACTCAGCATCCTGGTTATGACAATTCGATTAACGGGCATTAAAATAAAGGAAATGCTCGCCTGAGTGACGACTGCGGGTAGATTTTTAATTTCCCGTGAGGGTAAATACGGTTGAATTAATTTTTTGCCTAGAACAGGAATTGCACGTGTATTCGCTGACCGTGCCTTGGGAATTACCGAAATTATTTTTAACTAGTGTGAAATCTATCTACATGTAAATATTTTCTATGCAATCTATACTTACTAATATTAGAAAGAGGAAAACTTTGTTTGTTTGGTTGTAATGAATAGGCTTAAAAATTACTGGACCGTTTTTAAAAATTCTTTCACCATTCGAAAGCTACATTATCCACGAGTAAATTTTATTTTGGAAATAAATAGGGTTCTGTAAGATATTTGGGTTTTTCGGACACAAGATGTAAAAAATCATGTTATATATAATTTATACGGCAGAACAACGTTTGCCGAGTCAGCTAGTCAGTTATATGACTAGTTCTACGTTTTTCTTCTAAAGTTAAATAAACAGCCATATTAAATAAAATAATTTATTTCATGCCCACTGCGGAGCTGTATAGAATTTTAGCTTAGCAATCTAAACTTAAAGTTAAGTCTATAAACCCAAACTTTACTTAGTTTTTGTACTTGTACAAAGCATTTACTTTAATTGAACGATTTACAGACACTTTTGTATTCTTAAGCTCGTCAGTCATAAAAAAGAAAAACACAGATGAAACTAAGTGCAAGTCCCAAAGCATAGATCTCGAACAAGAAGAGCGTTTAATGAATAGTTAAATAACATGTGAGAACAATTTAGAAGGACAAGCACGTTAAAAGCACCTGAGAACGATGTAGAACAAGCACATTAAATGTACCAGACTATATACAGCTCCCAATGGTACGATTGCCTGGATGAAGCAAGGGAAACTAAAACATTTTAGAACGTTGAAAAATCTGCCTCAAATTGTTCGTTAAATTTGAACTCTGAGGTCTCCCAAAATGATACATGTTACGGCAGTCATACTCGTATCTTGCCAAAAGATAATAACATGAGATATGAGTACATATGTAGATCTTATGCATGGTAAAATCTGCTTTGTCAATTCCGTCGTCATAGACTGATTCCGTTTAGGGGCTTCCTTCATGTGCCTCTTTGTGGCTATTGTATTCCATATTGTCAGATTACGCGATTCCTAAAGGAAGGGTTTCTGCATTGTTGAGGACATACCCTCGTTTCGCTTGAAGGACTCAAGTTTTCGAAGTAGGTAAGTTTATTTTATGGCCAGTAACTTGTTAGTCATGGCTTTTGTTTGTTAGAAGGTCGACTGAAAAAGGTTTTTACTAAAATAGACAATATGCCTACTCAAAGTTCTGAAAGTACCTAATATGCCTATTTTAGAAGAGCCTTTTTGGTTCAAACTAACAATCTAACATACGTACAGAACATTACATTATTCATACATTCCAAGTGTTGGGATTTAATAACGGAGGGACTCCACCAAATTGTTATTCATTATGTGTGAAAACTGACAAAGTAAAGGTATTATTCTGGCAGCCGCTATTTTATTACATACTGCGACATTGTAGTTTGAAATTAAACTACACTTAGGTATCCCAATTCAATTAAAGCCTTAATAAATCTGAAAATGGTTTACCTGCCATCTACTTGAAAACGAACATCGACCTGAGGTTTCTTACGATTTCATTCTAATAATCTCGGTTTCTTTGTTATAATAGCATTTAAGACATAAATACTCTTTATGATGAAAAAATCATTAATCAAATTCCAAACCTGCGTTTGAGGATATTTTATAAAAAAATATCAGGATCTGACACCCATTCCGCCATCTAATTTATTTCCGTGAAGATTAAAATTATGGAAACGACGAAAAAAATACTTATTCAATTGGTCAAAATGAATTTAATAAAAGTATTAAAACGACACAAATTCGCGTAACATAAGAATAAATCTATAAGGGCGAGCTCGTCAAGAATTCACGACTGATTTTCTTGGTAACCTACATAATTGAATTTTTGTGTTGGGCACGTAAAAATTTTACAAGATGGAAGTTAAGAGGTTCTTGCCAATCGGATTAGGGCCAGGATTCTATTTTGGGAGCTAATCCCAACAAACTCTAAAAAACACTAAGCCGTTAACGTAGTTGAGTATATTAAATACCTATTTTTAGGTTTACCCAAACATTTTAAAATATTACCGATAAAGTACTACCTAAAGAAAACGCTCTTGATTATTACTTTGAAATTACTTAGTTTATTTTTGGATAAAACGGTTGTCTTTGAGCATGGAGACGACAGCACTGATATTGAGAGATACGCGTACAACGCACAAGCTGGTCACAGATCCCACCTCTCTGAGTCGAACGTTTAAACTTATTCTTGAAGTCCTTGTCTGCATGGTACCTACAATTACATTTTGTTTAGGTTAAAAGCTGCTAAACTCCGCCTGCCTTTTTTCCACTAAGAGGAGCCAATTTTAACACTCTCTAACTCTCCGAAGTGCAAACCGTACCGATAACTGACCATATTGAGCTTCTTGATCACATTGTCATCCACCTTCAACTTGGTTTTACTGAGGAAAACTCTTAACTGGCTACCTAAAAATTGAAGGTCCTAGAAAAGATGAGACTCTAATTTTATTAATAGCCTCACGGCTGCTCAACCACTATCAAAAGCAAGCACGATCGTGTAAGCACTACTCCTCTCATCGCTAGAATTTACCAGAGACCACCTAGATGCGCTTGAGAAACGAGCCAAAGCCATCATCGGTAATGATGCATGTTCGAGTTGAAGCTCCAATGTCTCTAATATCTAAGCTGGGGCCCGAATTGCTAGCCTGTCGGTTCTCTATCAGTTATATTTCGAGGTGTGTGCGTCAGAATTGTTCTGCCAAGGCTGTTTCATCATTAGATTAATAATCTCCTAAAAGAGAGATCCTAACTATAAACCCGAAATGTTTTGAGAACACATAATTGTTTGTATAGCTATAAAGTAAAATTCCCGGCTGGAATCTGTTTCTTGCTAGCTATATTATCCTAAAACTCTTTAAGTTGAGAGTGAATAGATTACTTATATGTAAGTGTGATCCAACGTCAACTACATAATAGCTTACCATCAGAGGAGATAGTGGTCAAACGAAGCCCTATATAATAATAATATAAAATATATTGATTCGAAACTATTACCTATTGTAAATACGCTATTATTACGTTTATTACAATTTAGGTTGTACGATTTGGGAATTCGATAATTGTCGTGAATACTAATTTGTGGATAGATTTGATAGGATATCGATTTTATACGGGAATTATTAATTTAAAGTACTTCGAGGGAAATGCTGGATACATTACAACATATTTTTGGAAAATTCGCTAGTGCTTCAACGTAAACAACGCAATGAATGTCTAATTATCAAAATGAAAGGCAAAAAGGCAAAGGTTTTGAATGTGTTGAATAATGAAGCCTCTTCAGGTAAGTATTAATGAACAATCTGCTTTCCTGGCTAATATAAAGTCAGTATCAAAAGAACACGGATATCCAATAACACGGAACCAATCTTTCAATACAACTTCTCCACCAAAATATCAGCCTCGAGAAGGAAAATGTGAGGCACACATTTAATCCATTATTCATCATGAAGAAGCAGATACTCATTAAATTAGCTAGCAACTTTCTGGAACACGCCATAGAATTATTAATGAAAGCGTATACAGAATCCAAGTGGCGAGTCTGAATGAAATATCATCTATAAGTTTATTAACGTCTATATTTCTATATTTCTGCTTCTGGCGAAAGGATGCTCATTTTTACCTTTCAATTTTCGTGTCGTTTTAACTCAGAATTTGCCTGCTGCGGTCTTCCCATCCGAAATTAATTTGTGTCTTTAAAGCTAGAGTGTTACCAAAGTAGATGTCTGCAGTATAAACAACGAGTTGAAGATCAGTCGTGACCGTAGAGGTTTCAAGAACGTAAGGCAGGGTGGGTTCTCGCCGTACGTCAGGTTGACTGATGGTAGAAAGGAGATGGCGGGATCAAGTCATGCAATTCCCACAGTCATGCATCCTATAAAATACCAAAAAGGCTGACTATCCTCCTACTTTGTTCAACGTGTTGTATAAATTAGACACCTGAATAGTTTTCGTCTTTGGATTCGTTTAAATCATACAAGACGTAGTTGAGTATAACTTCAAAAAAAAAATTTAGCTAGTGCCTGACTGCGATCCCACCTGATAGTAAGCAGTGATGCAATAACTAATTACGCCTTGTATGTATACAGGGCAAGAAAGGACGTTCCACACTGGAACTCTGTGGACCCGTCTCACATTTAGAGATTTATTATTCGTACTGGTTCAAATATGAATTAAATATGAGACGTCTCGTCACAAACGCACCATGCCTCCTCCATTTGTACTCTTCAAAAACCAATTTAGATGTCACAGTTGCCATTGTCACATGCCCTTTTGTATTCATGAAATCGTTAAAAAAGGATTATTTTAGCTCAATGCCCTTTTTTATACGCATTTGATTTCAATGAAAGCCTCCCACAATTCTGTTTAAAAGTTCATCTTTAAAGGACTTTTTGCTTGACATTTAATAGGGAAAATAAATACCTAACTAAGGGGCTTGAATAAAATTTAAATTTCAAAGAAATTAATGCACTAACTGAAAACAAAATATGATAATTATTTCTGATCTGACAAGGAAAATATGATACTCTTTCATATCACACTAATAGGATACTTTTCATCCCTAGGGATAACCCATTTCTACTTTGACGCGGGCGAAGCCGCTGGTAGAAGCTACTTTTAACATAAAATTCTCTACTAGCTATATTTTACGAGTCTATCTAAACGCCATCCATCCTCATACGGTCAGAGTGGCTACCTAAATACATCAATCTCCTCACATTACGCCATAATACGTACTAAGTCCCCATCAATCAAGACCAGCTGCTATACAGTTTTGGTATTATATTAGAATGATATAATACGGTTAAATTCAAAGACGAGTTTATAAATTCACGAAAAATACTACATTATCAGCATGACGTGTTACTAACCCATTGCTTCGTTTACACAATTAAGTAGTTACCTCAATTTAAATAAATATTTATATCAGGAAAAAAAAACTTAAAAGTAAAAGACAAAGAATTTTGGAATTAAAAAAACCTTGGTGAGAGAATAAGCATTGCCATACATCGTGGCAATGCTGCCAGCCTTTTGGGCACATTACCAGTCGTCAGCGATGCGGAGGAGTTTTTCGACGCCATTCTTTAGTTTACGTTTAGTTAGTTCTTAGGGGTTTTTTTTATTTAGTGTTTGTATATATATTTGTGATGTACATAACTTGTATTAATAGTTTAAGAATTAAATAAAGTTATTAAAAAAGTAGAAGGGAAACTGAGAAGAAACTGTCAAGTAACAGAATAAGGATGCACATACTGAAACGTGATGTCAACGCCATTAGGTTACGTGTCTACCACACACGTAACCTAATGGTGTTGATACTCCCACCACGCCTCCACTTTTTCTTATTACAATATTTGAAATGCTTATTGCTACTTCGTTTAATAACCAATTTTGATGCTGTTTTCAGAAAAAGATGTTTGTAGTTTTATTTTTTGTTTAGAAAATATATCATTAAAAACCAGGGATATCCCTGGGTTGGTAGGCTAGGTATATACCTAACTAGCTTCTACCAGCGGTTTCGCTCGCGTGAATGTACGTTTCACAATGCTAACTTTGGACCCCCGTTTCATCCCTTTTGTAAATTAATTGTAGAAAATCCTCTCTTAGCACTTGCCAAAGATTTCAAATCCAAAGATGACAAAATTTCACGGTTCTAGTCTTAGGAGTTTCGGCTGTTCACATGTCAGTACGTCACTTTCTCTTTTTATATGGATAGATAATATTTTTTCCATTACCACGCTGAATATTTCTTTACCCGATATCAGAAAACAAACTTCAAGTTATATTGGTACAGCTGCGAAGAAAATCATTTGAGGATATTTCAGCAGTTTTTCCTCAAGAGAAGCACTTTATTATTACACAAGTATCTCTCCGAAATAAGTATACAATTACCCACTAATAAGCTCTGGTTTAGTTTTGTGTTCAAATGTAATTACTACATTAGTCGACGCAGACACATGGTTGGTTTCCTTTTATGTTGCTATTTTTCGTGGTCTACCTATTTCTGTGGCCTAGTGTTACATTCCTCTCACGTTTCCTTAGGGACCACCAATAATAAATACTGTTTCAAGGCCGGACGTGGCAAATTCTTATAAAATATGTATTTGTTACGGACAAAATATCTATCGCCATTAAACAGGCGTTTCATAAATCATTCGATTTGGTGTTAATGCCAAAAACAGGGGGAGAATTTCGCCCTCGCGTGTATCAAGTTTGTTATAGGGCTTTTTATATTTTCATCATCATCGCTCACGTCGAGCGAAGAGCAATCGCAAGATGCAAATCTGTGTCGTTGAAAATATGCTCTCCGCCGTCGAAGGCATCCACTTGTAATAAATTAGGTGCAGGTGCCGTCACCTCGTGACTCGGTTTTACAAAACGTTCGCGCGTACCACCTACGCGATCAGCTCTGATAGCATCGATTACTTCGTCAGCGCTTCTTCCTTTTGATGAGTTCTTTGACTCATCCTTCACGATGTTGTACATATCTCCTATAGGTATACCTGCTAAAAACTTATGAATTAAAATATTCAATTAGGAGTAAGTTCTACTGAACAAGCAAAAATACCTGTGAATGTGCGGCACAGTACTCCGGCGTGGGTTGTCTGAACGGGCTGTGCACGGGGCACGAGGAGTGCTGCGCGTGTTGCAGATGGTGCGCGTGCGCGTGCTGGTGCGCGTGCGAGTGGTGCGCATGGGGGGGATGACGGTGCGCGAGCCGCGGCTGGGGCGCGTGGCGCGCGCACAGGTGCGTTGCGCTGCCATGGTGCTCCGCGAGCGACAGCGTCGAGCAAGATGGGCGCCAGTAGCCACCCTCCTCCATGTCAGGCCCAGGGGGGCATCGCGCCGCGCCGCAGCACGCGCAGCGCCGTGCGCACGTCAGCGCATGCCGGCGCGCCTCGTGCGGGCACCAGTCGTCGCGCTCGCGGCCCGACACCCTTTCCGCTCGACGGTACCTCCTCCGCTAGCGTCTCCGCTGAGCGGACAACCGCCAGACGCGCATCCTCTCATTCGCACAAAGGAGCCAGGACACTCTTCCAGCTTTTTCACCCGTAAACGTTTATAGTTACCACTCTTTGTTTAAATCACTTCACTTAGAAATTCAATTGCGAATAGTCCTTTCACTAGCTTTGTATTTTAATGCAACACTATTCTCGCAATAATATTCACAAGACTCCATTACTTAATTGGGTTTTCCTCGACCTTTTCAAAAACAATTTTTGGGATTGTTATGATGACATTATGCAAGTTGGAACAAGGATGGAACCAGAGGAAGTTTAACAAATTTCTTAAACGATGCAAACAAAGACCGAGTTGCTAGTAGTTGCAAATTGCATAGAGAACGTAATAACTGCATTCCATGTAATGTTCACAATGGCTTAAGTTTGTCTTTCCACCGGAGGAAGTAACCGCGGAGACCTGTTCCAGTTCGAGGGCAAACAATATTCGCCAGCACGCTTCCCAAGTTTCTCTTCAAGAGAATGCACGACCGCATTCAGGTTCGATATCAAAACGTCTCTAAATTCAGATAGTTCAACAAGAAAGTTGTAAGCGGTGCTATTACTACGGTTGAAAGTGAAAGGTTGGAGATTTGAGGCTCTATGAGGAAATAAAACCAAAAACTACTTTCAGAATACTGGAGGCAATAAGGAATAAAAATTCTATAAACTTGGTAATACAAAAGAAGTAAATCCGAGGCTGGAAACCAAATCAAATTAAGAAGAAACAATTCCACAAGTACTGGGCGTTGTGGCAATTCGCAATTATTTATGTGGAGCATACAGGTGTGCGGAATATAAAGCATTTATTCCGTAGCTAGAGCTGAACAAATGAGACTTTAGGCTGAGACTTGGCTCAGCCTTGTCGCAAAGTCCCGGAGCTTAATAGTTACGGATTTCAGTTCTGCTTTCCAATGGAGCTTGCCTTTACTTGAATAAGCACGCAGAAGGAAACAATAAAAGTTGACGATTTATCATAAAGTTGATGGATTTATTGCGCTGGAAAAGTGATTTGAGCACATCAAATCACAAAATTGAATAAAGGAATATCAGTTACAAACAGCTCACGATTCACTTGGGCAGAAACAAAAACCTTGGATGTAATCAAATGAATTGATAGTTGTTAAGCGCATTATTTAATATGAGTATTTTCTACGAATCTAGGCAACGAGCATTATAATGAAACACGCGGTGAAATTAATTAAGTTAACCAAGTGTTAATGTTATTCAGGGTTGATGTTAATATTTAACTAAATTCTAGCTGCTTGCTCCTAGTACTCGTACTACGAAAGTTTCAATGAAATCTCAGGTAGGTACGAGCAGGTATATGGTATACGTTTAAACTAGCACCAAGATCGTGTCACCTTTAAATATGTAACGTGGAAAGCAGTAGATTGCGCAGCACGTAGTTTACGCAGCAAATCGTTGTTACATCAGGTTCGGTCAATAAATAAGGGTCTCACGTACGCTGAAAGTGAGATAGTGGAATAATAGGGTACGGAGTTACGAGAGTCCCTGAGGCGACCGGCTTGCGTGCGGTAAGCCGCAGTTTAGGTTTTAGCGGCTGGGCGTACCTGACGAAACCAATTCCCTATTCGATATCACTCCCCAGGGCATGTAACCTTTACAAATAGATTGGAATCTTGTTTGTACTTTGAATTATTGAATTCGTTTATTTTCCTATATACGTGTTGTTATGGGTACCTAATATGAGAGGTTCTGAAGGTACGAGTACCATTGGATTCTAAAATAGAAACCCCTACATTAATCCGACAACGAGAGAGCAGAACCTTGCGGAAATCATTGGGAAGTATAAAGATAATGAAGATTGATTGTTGTAGAGCTCCGCACATTTCCAAGGATCCGCCCGGAAAATACGGGTCAGTTAATCCTTAAAATCGCATCTTTAAAATTCTAACGAACCGCACCAAAGAAAAATCTTAAGCACAATGGTTTAGTGCACCAAGCATTAATTTCCCGCGAGACTGCAGGCATAAAATATTCAAGTCGTGCACAGGCGGAAGAATTCGCTAGCGGTGCACGTTTTTAATTGGAAAAAGGAAAAAATTAAAACACCAGCCTACGCGAGCATAGGCCGAGTTATAAATTAGTCAAGTTAGGAAATGCCAGTGAAGTGTTCACACATGAGAAAATTAATCCGGCTAAAACCAACGACATCGTTTTAGGAAGACAACGCTGCGCTGCCCAAGCTAATAGGACACGTCTAGTTGACCCCAGTTGGTGATTTTAATTGCATTCTGTAGTACAGTTGTTAGAACTCATGAATGTTTAAAACAATAGACTATTGTACTGGTCCAATTAAAGCAATTATCCATATTCCAAAATTCTTGATGAAAATTCAAACTGAAGTATCGTCGGTGTTTCTGTAACAGACAGCCTTGACCCGAATGTGGTTCATTAAATTTCACTGCCTCGCTTATGCCAATTGCTGAATGACAATTAAAGGGAACCTTGGGAGTAATGGAAGGCTGGAAACATTATTTTTTTTATTATCCTTATACTCATTTTATTGAGTCTTCAAACCACAATTTCGGTAAAGGTAGAACACTAGCGGTTACTGATTCGAATATTCCTTTTGTTTATAGCTATCCTGAATTTCATATTGAAGGATATGGGAGTCTCAAGTCCAAAATATTCCATGAATATGATCCATTGATATAATTGTATAAATAATATGTGCACAGTGATTGCTATTCAATATTCATGGATCCCAATCAACTAAGCGAGACAATATTCAATTATATACCAATAAATCTGTGTATTAGCCGGGCCAAAGTAGCAAATCTTGTTGAAATAATAAAGGTTAGGTCTTGATAAGTCTAAGGAACACATAATTACACACTCGTCTATACGAGAACAATGTTTTTCAAATTAAATTGGCAAGCTCAGTTCTCGTCTGAACGAAGTCTTTTTTATGATTTAAGCTAGTGCTTGACCGCAATTCCACCTGATGGTAAGTAGTGATGCCGTCGTTGCTGGTGAAGCGTACTAGCTTATTAGCATTTCACTTCTTAGATAGGTGAAATAGCTTAGTAATTTTTTAGGAGAAAAAATTTACAACAACTACAAGGTAGAAATGAAAAATTGTTTTACTCTCTCAGGGTGTAAATATGTGCCACATTACAATAACAAATGTGTGTTATTAATATCTATGGAAACAAACATGTTTACAAGACTTCGGATAGTTATTGCAAATGGCATAAGCTTTAGGTGAAATGAAATTCAGAAGGTTTACGTGATATGATTGATTTCTCTGTAGGCTTTTCGAATGTATTAAAACACGCCTGTCTTGAAAACGATGTAGAAAGTAAAAGTAAGAGAACATATACAAAAGATAAATAAACAAACCATGAATAGTTCATATTCCCAATTAAAATTTACTTCCTACTAAAACACCGGAAAATTCCCTCAAGATTTGCAGAACAGCCTGAATATGTATAAGTTGGGTGGGAATCACTGCCAGAACTCGAAACAAATAGTAAGGTATACAGATCGCTGACTGCTGCAGTCCAGAATTGGGTCAGTGGGTCATCAGTTCGCAGTTGCTGTCATACAATGAGATATCTCTGCAGAGTCGACCGGGTTTTGCATCAGCTGTCCGTTGCCGAATTCCCCTGGCACGAGGATAGGGAGAAAATAAAACTTTCGACAGCTGGATTCGGTAACGATGAATATGAAATTTTCTTTCAAAATTGTCCACAACTGTGGGTGACGACATCACTTTATTAATTTCAGTCACGGTTCCCTTTCCAATCTGGGTCGGTGAAAAATATCGCCAACGGCACAGCTGAACACGATAATGAAAATAAATCAGCGAAACGCCGCGTGCCTTTGCATCGTAAAACCTCGATACGTGCCCGAACCACTTCGGTGAGACGCGGAAAAACCGCAGTCACTGTTCGTTTTTCGAGGGTTAAGTCAACAAGCTCTAATGGAAACATAATACGGCCGTAAGTATGAGGTACCTTTATTTCTGGATCGCGAAACAGAAAATGATGCGGGAGGGCTTTTGTTTATACTGTATTTGTTTTACCCTTGAAATGTGGGCTCCGTTGTAGTACCTAGGTACTTATGTGGGTTTTAAAAGCATACAATCTTAAATATGAATTAGAGTCGGCAGGCTGTACCGACATTTATAATATTTAGCTTCCTGACAGCTTAACAAACATGAAACAGTTTAGAAGAGAAGAAAAAAACAAAATCTGAAAATGAAATAAATTTTAGCAATGGGTATGATGCCCCATAAAAGCAATAACGGTACATATCACAGTAGGAATTAAAACGGCCATTCCCACTTGTGACACATAAAAAATAATAAAGCTTCTCCAGGTACGCGGGTACGGTGGAACTTTATTTTTACAGCAATGCATAAAAGTCACTTTATGTCGGCCGCGTATTGAAACGGGGTGTCACCTCGGGCGGTAGGGGAAATGGGTCATGGTTCATGGTACAGTTAGGTAAATGTACCATCAGCTGTAAAATATGACATTTAGATGACCCACAGGACTGTGCTCATGAAATTTTCACTGATCGTTCAGATTGAACACGAAGAGTCTCATACAAAATTTTATTCTTTTTCTGCAGAGCAAAATATTAAATATGACTATAATTCTTATCATACGAGAAGCGGTAATCTCAAACGACTTTTATGAAGTCTTTCTTTTATTCTTAAAGAGCACTAATATTACGCTATCTCGAAGTAACGATATTCAAGACTATGAACCTTGCATTCATAATTACGTTATCATACTAAATAACTAGCAAACAATAACAATAATTAGATTAGAATCGACGCAATGAAGAAAGTTAGACCTCATACTAAAACAATTTAAGACAACACGAAGATAGAATAGCTTTTATTGATATTGAATAATTTCAAGATTGAATTTGAAAATCTAGTTAGAAGTTTCACAACTTGGCTATTAAATTAACGGGGAACAAGTGAAATTAGATTGCAAGATGTGATTGTTAGTTGGTAGATATCGACTGAGAAGCAGTCGTCGATAGGACAGGCATGGTGAGGTGCCAATGAGCTAAAATTCGAACTTGAACCGATGGCTATTGATGCAGAATCGCGGATCGACAAATGCAATGTAGGAAGCTACCCCAAGACTAGATAGTGAGACCTATAATATGAGCCGCTGGCACGAGTAGCCACATATAGGCACTGTATCTGCCACTTGGTCTCTGCAAGCTGGCAGATATCAAGGAACGAGTTCAATGGTTTAGCAATAAAAGCTAAATAATCAACTGCAATGAGCTGATCATTATTAAGATGACAGTAGACCGTTTGTTTTCAATGGTTTTAATTTTTTTAACCAAATGTATAGTAAAAAGTGAAAACGACCTGTAGGTAAAAGCAGACAACACCGTTATATACAGTTCGCAATAAACTGGCGAAACGTAACAGGATAAATTAATGGATGAGTTGCATTTTTATCGTCAAACAAGTTTTAATAAAAGATGAAATTCTCGAAATGAAAACGAAGCGGATCAATTCTTGCAAAAGTATTAATCGAGAAAACAGATCAGTCTTCAAGATTATAATTTAATTAGGTGGATTTGTGGAGTTTTTTGAGAGATAGAAACGTAAAATGATTTATTTTCTCTGGTTTTACCTATCGGGCATTCTTTGGTCCGCAAACTAAGCCAATTTAATCCGACAAACGGCTCACTCGCCCTAACTAAATCCTTTTCAATTTCTCGAACGCTTATCGCTTCACCATAGCACTTGGTTGTGGCAAGCAGAGTGGTTTCGATGCTCTACTAAACTGTTAAAAGGTATTATCATTTAACGGAAATTCGTAGAAATTTTACAATAACAGTATTCAGTTCTAGTAAATGAGAAAACTTTTATCGTTCAAAATTCCAACGCAATTTATCAGGAAAATTATTTCAATTGCTTCATTTTGTTTTTTTAATAATAAAACTAGGGTTTGATTACGTTTCCATCTGAAGGTATGCAGTTATAAATAAATCAATAAATTTATTGACACACGCAAGTTATGCAATTGTTGATGGTGAGGCGTTCTAGTTTATTAAGAGCCGATTAGAGACAATCTAGCCTAAGGGCCTATTTCACCACCTATGATTAAGTTTCAAGTATCTTACTTGACAGATAATTTCATACAAATTCTGTCAAATTTTTGAATTTATTCAGTGAGTAGTGCCTACTCGGACATTGTGAAACAGGCCCTTAGTCACCTAAATTTTACACAACTTTAGGCAATAATTCTACAAAATAATACTATAAATTTATTTTATTGAGTTACATGTGTCATCTTGAAACCCTATTGATCCGTCACGACCTGTCACTAGCCAGGACGTTTTCTTAATCCTAGCAAAAAAGGATTTAAGTAAAGCCTTGACGTGAACCACAGACACACTTAACACCGAAATTTAGAAAATGAGAGGACTGAGACGGGTCAGCATTAGATTATACCTCGGAAACGTATCAACGAAAGCTCCCATGAAGAGGGTAACGAAATGAGGTTATACATTTGCGAGTCGAATTAAGTACGCTGAGGAATTTTAATTTGAAAATTTAAAGTGCTGATTTTAATCAAATTAATTTAGTGGTTGTAATTACTGATCCCGGTGATGAAGTGCTGTAATACTAGAGCATTGAATCCAGATCAGGTCAAGTAGATGCCCAAGCTAGTACCGACATATGAGAAAATGTAAGACATGGAATGCAATTTATACAGAATAGACAAGTAAAAAGCAAATGTGAGGAAACCCAGTGTTTGCATCGTGGAATAAATAGTAGTAGCGTACAAATAGGTTGATGACAATAATGTAATCGTTATTGAAAGAATATATTCTCAAATAGTGCTAAATAATACAGATATAATCCTAAAATCCAACGATCAGACTTCGTATACATCTAGTAGCGACCTGCCAAAAGAACAATACACATCATCATTGAAATAGGCGTGACCGACGCAATACTCTCAACAAACAATAACCAATCACGTCCACTACGTTTACTTAAATCAATAACTCTTCGATTTGAAAAAATAATGTTTTGGGAATACCCAAAAGGCATCTGATATAAACTACGAGCAGGCTTACACGGGATTACGACAGTTAACAAGGACTTACAGGCGATCCCACTCGATATGGACGCGATCTACAAAGAGAGTACCAAATGTGACTAGCTTGCCAACTACTAGAATTATCGTAGCCACATACATTTTGGCTGCTATGTTGGAATAGGTGTTGAATTTTTTGCAATTTGTTTTCTTTTACACTAGAAAATATTGAACACAGAAAATGTAGAAGAAAAATCATACAGAATGTATTGGGTTTACTAAATAAAGTCCCATTTCATTATATTAGAAAAACCTGCCCAGCAACAGCTTGTAACAATTGATAAAGCCACCCCTTTGTGAGATAAGCACGACAAAATGTACGTATTTTGAATACCAATTTTCAGGGTACATTTATCACTAGGTACACCCACGTTTTTATTTAATAGAAAAGCATTCCTTCAAATACTGACGTCGAAGATAGCAGAGAAGGTGTTGAATGTTTCAAATGCGAAGAAAATCAAGGCAGTACGAACAATACACGTGATTGGCGCGCACACTAATCTAGCTCACTGACATCGTCTACGCGGCGACCTCTAGACACCTCAGGTGACTACGGACGAATCGTACTTAGAAAATACATCACATTTCGCCACGGCAACGAATGTAATTGCCATTTAACGAACAAAAAAGCTACAAGAAGCTATCGCCGGCAGCGTCAACGTTTGAATTGATGATGTTTTTGGAAAGGTCGAATTTCTAATAGGCACTGGTTGAATCCAAATTTTGTTTTCGTATATGATGATGTACTTTACTTACAATGTTGTGGGTTAGCACATAAAAATGCCACTATTTGGTTAGTTGTTGAGCGTAATATGAGCGGGTAGCGCGTGGTGGTTCCCGCTTGGCGCGACGTCGACTGGCAGGCGGCCGGGCGCTTCGGAGGCTGCGCGGACCTGCCTCCCCCGCCTTCATTCACTCCACTGTCGAGGCCCAGCTCAAAACAGCCGGACTTTTAATGCGGCATGTGCTCTTTTCACACAAAACAGAGGTCCAACTCGTGTCAGCATTAGAGATTCAAGATCAGCTGAAAAAAGGATTTATGATATCGTAAGGTCTTAACGGTCGATGCTTACAACCGATTTGCTTGAAAATTTGCTTGAATTTAAATAAATCACAAGAATAGTCAGATGATTAGTTTTCCATTCAGCGTAAGTAACGTGCGAAACACAAGTTATCACCTAACTACAGAATCTAATTGCACAAGTAGATTAACGTGTTTATGCGCCAAGTAAATTACCTTCATCCTATCCTTAACCCAATTTCGGAAGTTTAGGAGACATATATTTACGTAGCGACGAACCAATTTTACTGCAGAAACATATAGAAATGAGAGAATGAGAGCTTTTGTGTTTAAGTTAATTTATTTGTTTTATACGATTCATTATTTGTAACCCAAAAAATCTTTGTGCAACCTGTGAAGCCACAGGTTAAGATAGAAGCTTGGCAATTACACTCCTTAACATTAAAAGAAAAGTTCATTTGAAATAGAGACTCTTCTATTGAAATTCTAATCACTGAAACGCTCATACTTTATTTAATAAAGTGTGTTTACCAGCCAAAATAATCAATCGACCTAGCAGAGAAACTAAATTTAGATCTGAGTTTGAATATTTGAACATAGTAATAAACACAGACTGTCGTAGTTTTAAAACTACAACATTTCTGCTGAATACTGAAACCTCAAAAGCAAAAAAGTGACATGACAAGCAGCATCTGGCAGTTTGGTTAAACAAAGACAAAACATTACAGGCAACTGACCAAAAACTGTTGTGGAAAAAACAAAAAGAAACTATACGAGGATGCGCTTCACCTCTAAATAAATCAAATTTTCGTTGTTGCATCGTAATAGCGCAACTATGCAAATTGGTGTTACTATGTTCGACGTTCCGGGATCGCCCGAAAGGGGAGTCGAGCTGGAAATAATTCAATTTTAGGACCGATCATACGAGCGAGCACTCCCTAACCAACCTCCGATTTATTCGTAAATAAAACAACAGAACAGAACATGGTACTACACAGTGCGTTCCGTCGAAAATAGAGCATCCCGTATGATTTGATCAAGAGCCCGTTGTGATGCTCAATCCTAACCGATCAGGAATAAATTCTATTTCAGCAGGAATAACCTATAATTTATTCTGACGCCCACAATGTACTCGTACCTACTGGAGTTTTCGTTTTTTTGTAGGTTCTGAATATTGTAAGACATTGTGAAAACGCAAATTATGTAGGAGTCCATTATTAGTCCATTCTCCACAATCATTCCATTGGTGTTTGATGAAACTTGACGTTGTTTAATAGTACGAAATAGCTTTCGAAGATATGAATATGGACGGTCGCACGCCCAAGCGCGTCCTGTAACACTTTCTCCTTGTTCATGACAATGAGAAAACGGTATAAAACGCAAAAAATGAGAAAAAAGTAAGTTGAACGTTTAAACATGGTTTTAAACACCCATCATGACTGTACTAATATTATAATTCTGAAGAGTTTGTTTGATCGCGCGAATTCGCAGAATTCCTGGTTCGAATTGTACAATTATTCTAGTTTTGGCTAGTCTATGTATCGAGTAAGGGTACAGGCTATCACGCTGCGCAGAACAGAAGCGGAGCAGTAATCAAAAAAGCGAATGAAATCGAGGGGGACAGCTAGAATCAGAAAAAAAAGAACATTCTTTTATAACCCAAAAAGATGATTACGACGGTAGAAAATGCCTAGAAATTTTCTACCTTAGAGCTATAAAAGAATGCTTGTTTTTTCTCAACTTTAAAAAAAAAATAGAGGCATTAGCCCACCCATGTATCACCATTGTACACAAAGAATTAAGAAAAAAATATCTAAATCATTATACAACTAAATTTTTCAATTAAACAAATTAACCTCACAAAAGATATATCTCTGAATTTAGCATGGAACCTGTGTGGAACGACGTACTTAAAATCACTTACAAAGGAGGGTTACTTACACCTTCATAATTAATTAACAAAATATTCAGATAACATCCAAGGAGAGGCTTTTCTTGGCATCCTCCACCTGCCTTTCATTAACATTTCTACTGTCATTTCCACCCGCCATATCATTCCTCGTTGCGGTTCCTAATTTAGTGTTATTTATCATTTTAACACAAACAGCGTCGGAATAATTCTTCACCTACTATTATTTCAGGATCAAATATTATATTTCCAGAAAGCCACTGATGTATTCAACACAAATAATGTAAGTTTCCGTCCAGAAGTACATTTATAAAGAAAACCGCTATTTTGCCTCTACGAATGTATTTGGACAAATTAGATATGCATCCAAATTTCCTCGTCGCAATTGCATTTGAAACGGGGGTACCGTTTTTGTTTGATTCGGGAGCAACCGGAGCACGAACGCTGAATAGGATTATAAGGGGCACAGTTACCTTGACCCACATAGCCCGGAGACTAGCGGTTGACCCCTGATGCGCTTGTTTCACTTCAAGGGGAATATTCCCTAGACGAGGACGGAATTTAAATGTCGGATACCTGGAGAAAGTGGTCTAGGTACTAAAAAACTACTGACCATTGAAAATCTAGCCGTTTTAACTAAAACAATCAAATTAGAAGTTGCTTTTAACAGAACCGCTTCGTGTGGTATTTTCACAAAGTTAGGATAAGTGCCTAATTTTATTTCAAAAGTTGGCACGCGGGTACCCCTGGCATGGATAAATTCGTTAGAAAATTTTCAAGGAATAAGCAATTAAGCTCATTTCTACATCGGGAACTTAAATGAGATGTTACGAGGGCGCACTACTGCGACATTTTCAAGTAGATATTAAACGCAAAAACTTTAATAATATCGCGTCCCATTTGGGTACAAACGTATGAGTAGATGACGCGAAAGTAATAGCCGAGAGAAAAAATAAGCGAGGAAAGCTGAAGGGAAAATATATTTTAATGCAGAATATTCTCCGAGGTGGAAACTGTCATATTAATATTCATGGTGACCTTGTGGCCTTCCTGTGTGGCGCTATAATCTTTATTCAAACCACCCTAAAGTTAGTGTTTTAATACTCACTACTAAGCCGATTACTGTAGTTTAGCATAAATATGGCCTTTTCGTTTATATCTCGTTTTGCCTGCATTCACTTTGATAGAGATTACGAAAAATATAATTCTTAATTAATGCAAATGTTTTTGTTCTTTTTTAGGGTTCCGTAGCCAAATGGCAAAAACGGAACCCTTATAGTTTCGCCATGTCTGTCCGTCCGTCCTCGCTTAATCTCTGTGACCGTTAGGACTAGAAAGCTGAAATTTAGTACCAATATGTATATCAATCACGCTAACAAAGTAGTAAAATAAAAATTGGAAAAAAATATTTTATTAGGATAGCCCCCCCACATGTAAAGTGGAAAGTGATTTTTTTTTTTATTTCAACCCTAACGTGTGATATATTGTTGGATAGGTATTCAAAAATGAGTAAGGGTTTACTAAAATCATTTTTTTAATATTATCAATAATTTCGGAAATAATCTCTCCAAAAGTAAAAAACAATGTGTCCCCCCCCCTCTAACTTTTGAACCATAAGTTCAGAAAATAAGAAAAAAATCTGGATAGTAGAACTTTATAAAGACTTTCTAGGAAAATTATTTTGAACTTGATGAAACGAACAGTTTTTGAAAAATTGGGGACACTTATTGTGACGGACGGGAAATTACGGAACCCTACACTGAGCGTGGCCCGACACACTCTTGGCCGGTTTTTTTCACTATTATTTTTATTGAAAGATCAAAGAGCATCTTTCAAATCACAAATCTTTTTTCAACTTACGTAGCACTTATCATAATCACAGACGTAGAAAAAAAGTAAATGGATTTGGGTGGGTCATGTCAGCCGCATGCATATAAAGCACTGTGGAAGTATTCACAACGTGGCCAGACGGCCTAAACACCTGTCACAAGGAATGGTTCAAAGTGTTTAGAAAAAAATTATTGGTACCTACCTGAAAGGATTTAGGTCAGACCTTGGCTCAGTAGTGGGAAGAATTAAGATGAATACTAAAAAAAAACAATCTTTATAAGATTACTATAACTTTTTCAATACACTTACTTTGAAATCCGCTTTTAGCCTTACCACTTTTGTGTGGCACGCAATTTTGTGTTTTCCAAACTAATGCGGAAAAGCGTGCGAGTTGGTTAACTTATTTATTCGTGTGTTGAGAAACGTCGTTTGAAACACGTGGAAATTTGTTACTACAGCGAATTCCGCCTCGGTCGCAAAGAAAAACTTCACTAGTATAAAAATGTACACAAAATTTGTACAAATCCGCAGCGGTAATATTATGAAAGCCTTATTCAATTTTCTAGGTAATAAAGATAATAAAGAACGTCGTGTGTTAAACTTTTGAACTGATAGCTATAAAATAACGAAGGGTATATGAATTAGGGGCATCCGGTGCTATTGTGGAAGCCACACACGAAGTTACCTCGTAAAAATAACCCGACTTCTCCATTGCGGCCGCGGCTAACTTTTGTGGCAGCGAAAGTGCGGTCTCATCTCTATGGTAATGTCAGGCATATTCGCAAGTTCAGTGCGCCAGACTAGCTAAAAGATAATTTTGGTTTAATTGGCCGTCCTTTTGTTGAAGATAAATTGTCGCATGTTAAAATAAACGTTACAGTGAGAGAGATTAACACTAAAATGGAAAGCTGTAAAATGTTCGGACAACAATTCAAAACTCTCAAAGTTTATGTTCACAACACTTGAAAAAAGGAAAATGAGTGAAATATTCAAAAACCTCAGACGAGTATATTTTGAGAAAACATTCTGTGAAAGGAATCTTCATTAAGCTGGTGAATTAAAATACTTCAAGTTATTAAAAGGCAGCCATTTCATCTGATTTAACTGGGGTGCATGACAAAACAAACAAATTAACTAACTTGGTTGTGTCTGATTGTAATAAAACCTACAATTAATGACCTCTTATATTCTTGGCAAATAGTTTTTATTGAGAGTGGCGACATCAACATGTAGACAGTGTATTGTCTTTCCGTACGGTTGGAAACGTACAGACAATAGCTTTCCTTTTTCACGAGCTTTGTTAGTCAGACTTCAAATTGGTAGGTACATATCTGAGAAATATTTTGAATAACTGGTAAAACGTTGAAAAATCATAGTTTTACTTCTGCCAAATTGTTAAGGCAGTTGTGATGGCATATTATTTATTAACTCGCGTATATTTAATTGTACACTAAGATAATAATCTACCAAAAAAAGAACATTAAAACAGAAACACACCGTGTTAACTTTTGTAATGACAAAGTGTTAATAAGAAGACCAACCCATCTGGGTTGTCAACCCCGAAAATAAAGTACCCGAGTCGAAACAAAAATAACAAGCCCGAAAATGTACCTAATGAGAGTAGGAAGATACATCATGTAGATGACTACTCAAGAGAGGAGACATTGACACTGGCAGGGCTTACGAAATTGTTTCCTCCACATTTTGACGTGGGTGTATTAAAGTCACGTGCCAGCGACAATGGTATTGCGTAACGTATGTGATGTTCAAAATACGGCAACATTAGCGGAATCTTTCAACATTACTACAGAGCCTGTATACCGTAAGGCAGGGGCGTGTTTGTGAGCGAGACATGAAACATACCTAAGATGTAATTTCAAAAAACGAAACGTTTACAAAAAAAAAAACAAACAAATCGGCGAATTTTAAATTACCAGGATCGTAATTTGATTTTACCAAAGACAAAAATCAGTATAATAAAAATAAAACTGTTGACCTTTTGACAGAGCAACAAAATACCACAATGTGTAAAAAAATGCTCACTCATCCAATTCATACAAGAATCAATTAGCCCTTAATATTTAATTAACTAAACAAATTACCCACTTAATGACTAACTGTATTGGATGAGTAAAACAAACATTCGTAACTTATGTACGCGGTGACGAACTCTATCTTAGGCTAAGATAATAAATAACATTTGAGTACACGTAAACATTGCTCTTAGTTGGTAGGTGGCTTTTCTAAGAATAAAATATAATTAAAGCCAATATGGACTTATTTATCTATTAAATACTTCACGTAAAGGTACAAAGGCGGGTGAGAAAATGCCTAAGGTTAATTAATGCCTTAGGCAGTTTTTACTAATCAACCTTTAGGTAGAAAAAGGCGAATGCAAAAAATATACAAATGAATTTCAGACAAAGGAATAGGGAAATGTCTACTGGTTTCTGAACCGGTCAGATTGTAGATGGATCTCATCTTTTATAATTAACCTCTTTGACTAGAGTAAACTTAATATTAATATTGTAATAGAGAAAAGACACATTACGATTTCGCACTTGTCGTAGACAATTACTAACACAGTGTATTTATCTAATTTAAATTAAAATATTTAATTTCACACAGTCGTAGGTATATGGTTAGAAGCAAATCAGAAGCTAGAATGAACAACGCCTCCTCTCAAATCAATACCACCACAAAGGCATTCTAATCGGTACCCAATAATTACAGCAATTGGTTCGTGTCACTGGATAACTTAATTACAATTAATTCTTAGACGTACAAGTCAATTCAGTGTCCGCTCTCACACACACCGCGACCTCTAACGACGTTGGCGGACCAACAACCAAGTTGGCCCATAAAAACGGAATATGAAATGAAAATTTCTTTCCGCTTGCTCGGTTTACTGCGGTCAACCCCGACTACGGCTGCAGTTCCCAACACTTTTTTTTTGTTTTGACAGCCAGTAGGTATCATGATGGCCAGATACCTAAGTTCATTACATTTTCGTTCAACTTTTTAGCTCGTACAGCGTCCGTAAAAACTTGTACCTAATGTCGTCTACCGCAGTAGCGTTATGAGAGCGGAATTAATAACGTGGAAGAAGTAAAAAGTACTAAGTAGCGAGATTAATAAATGTGCGAGTAAGAAAGACAGGGTGTAGTGTCTGAGAAAGTGTCCATTTCCTGCGACTTTATGACCAGACACATTCTTACAGCAGAAAGGCTGTAACTTGAGAAAGTATATAATATTTATCATGTAATTCGGTACAAAATTCGACTAGATGAGGCCGGTGCTTCGTAGTTGACTACTCAGAGAAGAAACACCGAAAAAAGGAAAGTCTCTTTTCAAATTCATACAATTTAATAGTTTCCTTATTCCCTTGCTAGCAGAAACTAAAAAGTTATACATCTAGCGTTAAAAAGTTATAAACCTATAACCATCTAAATTTTTAAATTGAGACCACGTTTTGGAATTTGTTTTTGGCTGGCAACGAGGTTCCCTCCTCGCATCACTTTTCTTTAGTTTAACTATTTAATTACACAGTTCTAAATTATATACAAATTTCTCAATTTCAACAAAATGAATGATTGTGATTGTGAAATGTTGGACTAGATCCGAACTTTTCTAAATGAGAATTATTCTAACCTGACAGTACTGATAGCCATCTGAAATTACCGAAATTTATCGGGATAGTCTTTGAAAATCAAAATTATTCATCAAGTACCTTTCGTCTCCTCGGATCTCCCATCTTTAAGGGGGATGCTTCAGGTTACCCCGCGAAATTCAAATTTTCTTACGTTTTTTGCGATTTGCAAGTCAGTGGAAGTGGCTTGTATGAAGTTAAACATACTTTAGCGATTGTAAAACGTAACTAGTTACATAATTATAACCATAAAAATCATCAATACAAGCCTCCAAGCTCACCTAAGTGTAAGAACGATTTTTTCGAGGTCAAAAACGTTCCTGCAAGAAAATTTGAATTTCGCGGGCTACCTGAAGCATTCACCTTAAGGATTCCTTTCTCAGTTTTGTTTAAGAAATACAACAAAACTTCAATGACCTTCCGGAAAGATTGCTCCAAATTAATATGCGTTCGGCCTTCACCCTAATTTGTTATTGCTGTTTCGGCCACAGTATCCATACAAATGGTGCCATTTTAAATCTGGACATGCACGAATGAGCTTGGGTTTAAGCTACTCTTTCCTCTTTGCTTTCCTTGTACGGGAGGCCTCAGCGTCCGCGAAATTACAAGTATTAGTTTACTACCCTTTATATCGTCGGTCTACAGCACTGATGAAATAATTTGAAGTGCCGTGCTTCACTGAGACAGTGGAAGCCTTATGTCAGAAGAAAGATACAAGTTATAACGATAAGAAGAGAATTGCAAATTTCTCCGAAACTCCACCATTCCAGTGCCGCTTTCCAAATTAGTAGGTATAGAAAAACCTTGAAAACTCATTACTGAAACTGTGGCGAAGTTATCAACACGTCAGTTGAAGTGTGAAACATCAACGACATCATTCGACGTGTTCTTATCACCGTTAGCGTTCCAACTATGTTTGAACACAAAGACGGAAAGTCTTTATATCCATGAAAGAGAGGTAGTGTGTGTCCTATAGGTAGTGCGGGTATCGATAACTACTCATGCTCCACGCTACCGTCCCAGCTCATCAGCAGTAGCAGCACTAGCTTTTATGTTGATCAGAGCACAAACATTATGTTCATCATCTTCATCATTTCAGTAGAAAGACGTCGTGCTGGACATAGGCCTCCCCTAAGCCTCGCTAAGGCTAAGAACTCACGGAGCGATTTTCGCCCGCGACCGCCGCGGTCGTGGACGTGCGGTTTTATTTCAAAACTCACGAGAACGGTTATTTGCGTGGTTACGCAGCCGCCGCGGTTGCGATCATCGTCCGCAGACATGGCGGGCGATGACCGCAAGCGGTTGCAAAATAGTTTTGGATTTCTGTACCTCCCGCCACCCGCCGGCCCCCGCGGTCGCCCGCCAACCGACCGCAGAGCGCGCGGGCGCCACCCGCCGAGGCTACGGGTAACCGCGGCCCGCGCGATTCTACTAGTAGCCCGCCGGTACAGCGGGATCCGCATACAACCGCGTACACCGCGGGCGTAAAACGCGTCGTGAGTTGTGCTTTCATTTTTTACATATGTATCTAAATTCTACAGAAGCTGCGGGCCCGCAACCGCGGCGGACGCGGGCAAAAATCGCTCCGTGAGTTCTTAGCCTAAAACGACATGTCGTGTGCGTCTCGCATCTAACGGATTCCTGTGACCCTCACCAGGTCATCAGTCCGCCTTGTGGGAGGCCTATAATTAGGAAAAACTATACAGATAAATGCCTGAAATCCTATTTTGAGTTTCCAAACCTCAGAAACAACAGTGCAGATCACATGGGATTAAAACTTATTTTATTCAGAATCGAATTTAGAGCACCGTAAATAATTTAGGGACGAACTCAACAGAAAGTCTGTCTGTCTAGAACAAAGTTAGCATATTTGAATTTTCGAGGCGAGCGTATAAAGTGGTCATTAATCAACATTCACAAAGCATTAAGCGCAATATGATGAATGAGGCTGATTACGCCAATTAGATGCTCGAATTTAGACAGTTTCGATGCAGGGGAGATTAGGTTATTGTTGTTTATTTTCAGTGGAGCGTTGGTTAGTATTTATTTCACAGTTACTTCATTTGTATAACAATGCTTAATTAATATTTGTTTTCACATACAATATCAAAATTGTATATATCAAAATTATATGTAATCTCTATACTTAAGTCAATGCTAATGATTAAATCAATAGGCAACAAAATTAATACTTTTTATATTCCAAGAGATCTGGTAACGTGATTTGCTACCTAAAGCTTGAGAGAACTTAAGACGGCAAATAAAACTTTTCAGTCACGTAGGTATAGATTTTAAAGATTTTTTTTTATATTCGTTTAATAAGCAAGGGTTGATGTATCTCTAATAAAAATACAACAGTAGTCAGCAAGAATATCAGGATTCCGTTTTCTTAATACCGCTAATCTGCACTGGGCTCGCGTGGTGGACTATGGCCCATTCCCTCTCCTAGACAGGAGGCCTGAGTCCTAGTCCTAGTAGTGGGCCTATAATGCTTTTATCCTAATTCTTTTTTTAGCATATTCATTATACGTATAATGTGTCTACATAAATAGTAAGTTAAATAAATAATATTCAATCTAAAACCATATGCTACTTCATTGAAATGGAGATTAAAGTGAAAAGGCTAGTGAACCATCTTACTAGCCACGTTCCAAGAAAAAATATATCACAATAAGACATTTACCTACCTAACATAAAATCCCCATAAGGGAAATTCATATTCACGATGTTTTCTCACGTGGAAACTCACTCGACGGCGCGGCGCGAACAGGTGAATTATCATATTTATTGTTGGTCGTAAATCCATACATTATTTCTTGACTTTAGGCACCACTAGACCTTCTAATACAAAATATATGACCTTTTACTGGAAGTACTGCAAATATGTTTGAGTAGCTTATGCTAGCTGTTTCGTCTGCGTAAAAGTAGAAAATATAGGTATTGAGTGAGTAAACTCTTACTAAGTGAAAGAAATTTCAAAATGGGCCACGAAGTTTTTGTGTTTAGATATTCCTTATTCAATAAAAAATCCCCCTTATAATATTAATATTTGATAGAGCAATCCTAACTAAATTTAGAAAAAAAACTCGACCTAAGTACGCTTTTCAAAATTCCCCATAGTAGTGATTCAGGATATTTGCTCAAATTCTTTATAACCAAACCAACACGGTGTCTCTTTCATTGCCTGTAATCACATGCCATCTTCGAGAATTTTCTCAATAAATTTCGAGCTCCATTTTAGATATAATTATCGAAATAATAATGTCGCCGGACACGTTTACCAAACATACTGTTTACAGGTAGCCTCAAAATAAGCTTGCGAGCGTAAACTAGATTTAATTTAAACTGTTATGGCCCGATACTGGTGCAACGTTTACTTAAAACAATTTGGCTTTAAATATAGACGCAAAAGCTTACGCTTGTAAGAGCGTAATTATGTTTTGGGAAGAAATAATGACATTCCCTACAGAAATATTCTCGACATCCGATTCAATAAGGGAAAGGGTCGTTTAGGTATTTGTGATATTAAATTGAAAAAATACAGACCTTCGCAAAAACAAGATTTTCATGGAATACCTACTGGAATATAATCTCGGCAATTATGAAATGTCGTACTTTACAATTCCCTGTATGCAAAACTTTATTAATGAGAATGAAATGTTCAAAGTTTTACATATAAAAACTAGTTGAAATAGTTTCCTAACTTTAGCGATGCTGTAAAATTAAAAAGCATAAAGGCAGGGTATGAGAAAGCTTTACTTTTTCCTATATACTCACACTGAGGTAGGTAGGTTAAATATGCTGAGTGAAAATCAATCACAACTTGCTTGACATCCGTTAGCAATACCATGAAAACACACCCAAAAAATACGATTTACGTTACAAGAAATCTTTAAAATTAACATACTTAACACTCAATTCTGTTGGTCTGCCGTACACCGTATAACAAAATCAATCATGATTAGAAATACATCATTATTGCGATAGCAATATTTGCCATTAGTTTTCTATAAAACTTACGAGTATATGCCTTTCTGTATACAGACTGCATGTATACTACACTATAGGTACTATACTAAATATACTACAGGTACTATAGGTAGGTACTTCTTATAAGAAGTACGACGGTTCTATAGCCGTATGATGATTTTTAAAGACATCACCATAGCGATAACACGTCACATTCTCACAACAACCAAAAAGGCGCTGTTTTCCAAAAAGTCTCTCACATAAAACCATGTCTGTCTAAGAAGTCAGACGGTCCTATAGCCGTATACATTTAACACCGTGCTTTTGTGGGCTTGCGGCAATGTCTCCCACAGTCGCGACCCTCATCAGTTTGTGTTACATGTCAGGAGGCGCTCGACGAATGAAACGAAGTAGCGATAGCTAACGCGATACGTAGTAATGTAATAAGAAAAAATGTTGCTGTGCCATTAAGTATGGTTGGCGTTTTTGTGCGTGGATATTATGGAAGTGTGGCAGGTGTGACATTGTTAAAAGGAGAGGTGTATGCGGATAATAGTTGGTAGGGTCACATAAGAATAAACGGATTTGTAAATAATAATAATAAATAAAATCGTTGCCTTATCAATGTCAATACTTTGACTTTGGTGTTAAGTACCTAAAATTCAAAACCTTATCTGCCTTATATCAAATAAAATCGTCGCTCCCATCGATACTTTCACTTTGGTTTTGCTTAAACTTTGCAGCTCTTAATCGCACCCAACTTTAAGGACATTATAGAACCATTTTAATAATTCAACTTTACGTTGTATAAAGTTAACGGTACTGTTAATAAATAATGTATCTAAAAACATTAAACTGAATAAAAACTACGTCATCATAATCATTTCAAGTCCATTCTAAAACCAATGGACAGTTTACTTTAAAATAATCTTTAACAAGGACCACAAGAGAAAACGTTAAGATATTAGACACTATAAAAGTAAATGCACCGTTATAGACTTAGCTGTAGTAAATTTTTATCTAAATGCACTTTATTAATCACATCAGCGGTTTTTATTTGAAACGGACGCATAAAACCGTATCTCTTTGTAACAGTCTTACAGATACAATATTCTACGCCAAGATCGTTATGGTATGATTTAATTAGATTTTTGTCGTCTCAGCATGTTTTCTTGGCAGATAGTTCGTGTTTTCAGAATATTGTTTTGTTAAAAAGAAACAATGTGCAAGAGCGAATAATGACATATGTATTACGTGTATTTTAATAATAGAGTCAAATACAGTGTAAGGATATTAAAAATTTGTTATTAATGTATAATTTGTAATAATGGACAAATTAATAAGGAAACTTCTGCATTAGTCAAATGTGCTAAAGATGTACACGGTAAACTAGGCATGATGCGTGCCCCAGTCTGTAACATGCCCCACTTGCAGAACTAAGATACGCATTCAAAATTATATAAACTAAACAACGCATGTTACACGTGCTTTACCGACTGGGGCACGTAGGCCTGGTTTACCTTATCACAAAATTTTACAGCTGAGAAAAAAAAATATGTAAGATATTGGAGGTGTCATATGATTTATAAAATGTAATTTGAATACAATTCATGGTTTCTTTAACAAAACAAGCAAGTTTTTAATCCAAAACATGACTAATATTTATTTCAAGAAAGTGTGATAAATAAGATAAAAACTGTAACAGTAACCCTTATACCATCACATAATGAATGACCTGATTTCAATCTCTCAATCTGAATATTATAGATGAACAAAGAAGCCTTGATCAAACGTGTTGTTGCCCCAAATAAAATGGGAAAAGGCTTGGATAAGGGCAGGAATATGATAATGATGATGAATCCCTGATCAAAACACATTCAATTTTGGTCACCACATGAAAAAAAGATGAATATTGAGTTTATCTAATTCACTTCTGACAAACGATAAGCTCGCGTTTTACCACTATCTTACACAATGGTAAACGATGATATGGACGATGAAACAGAAATCTCAGTCTAGAAGTAACCTAACCGTCATATTATATCAAGATTCGACTAAAGTTCAGTTCAAGCAAGCAACTGTTCACAACACAACTGCGAAACCTGCTGTCGTTAATTCGATTTTGACCGTGAACAACAAACTAGCATCTAATATATTCAAGCCTCAACTTCGCCTTTAGATAATCTGACCCTAAACTAATAGGTGGCACCGGTGTTGCATACATAACGTCATTCATTAATCAATTATTCCCTGGCGCTGCACAAACTTCGAGGGGCAAAATTGAATGTTCAGTATTACTAAACAGCGAGAGACAACTTTATCTCTATTCCATTTGCTGATCATTTGAATATAGTAGAGGTAAGAGGTGGTAGGAGAAAGTACCTAGTAGACTTCTTTAATGACTAATCCCAATTTGCAGGAGACCGGGAAAAATGGAAGAAAAAAAGGGACAGTACAGGTTCATCGGAACAATATTAAAAAGGTGAAAGTTTGTATGCCTGGGTCTGTGTGTGTACGAGTATGTCTGTTACTCCTTCACGTTCAATGGGCCGAACGGATTTATACGACATTTGGACAGCGGGTAAACCATATCCTGAAATACCACGACATTCTAGAATATTTTCAGGTTTTTCTTTTTGGGAAGGGTGGGAAATCATCCAATGTTCACGCTCTAAGCCGGAGTGACAGAGCGTGTCGGACTTTTACTGATTAAAACCCATTTCTATGTACCTTTTTGCCTTGCATTCCAGGAATCCGGCTTGTGTGTTTTTTAAGCGAACCTATGGGCTCGACTCAGTAAGCTTCGATCCTGGATTCGAGCTACCCATTGTTCGTCGTCCGCATTTTTTTCTGAGGGTAGGTATATGTTATGCTCTTGGCATAGTTTTATATATTAACGCGTGCGAAGCGACTGACTGAAGCTAGTATTATATAATAACAGGTAGTATAATAGAGGCAGTAAGAAAACAATTAACCTAATGCGTTCTGCGACTCAGGTAAATGGATTCTGATAACTTTAAATTTAATGGGTGTTAAACTAGTAATCAGCAAACGGAAATTGAATTTGGGGACTTACGTATGAAGGTGGGTAAAATATGACACAGTAGAGAAAATAGTAAAAGCATTATTTAAGACTATTTGCCTTCGTAGTTTTACCGGTATATTTGGTCACTGCTCTGCTATAACTAGTTGTAAGATGGTGCTATATAGAATAAAGTGTTCTTCAATAAATGCTATCCAATAATAATAATAAAAAAATTGGTATCTGTAGTTCCTTTTTTTTTTTTGTTGTCGGGGGGAAACCTTCAAAAGGCGCCTGGACTTTTGGGAAAAAAGACCAGGGAGTGTGGGATTCTTACCTCACTAAAACCACCCCGGTGATCACTATCTGTACATCGGAGAGGGCCCCGTGTCCTCTTAAAAGACCACCCCGGAAACCCCTCCATACAACGCCTGTAAGGGCACATCCCTGAGAAGACCTTGAAGGGTCTCCCTTGTTCCTTGTTGGGCACGGCAGCACGTGGAATTAGTGCACACAATACAACTTGACAAACTCTCCATCTTTATAATATTATTACCTACTAGTGTCGGAAATATTTAAAATTCTTGTAATTTTTCTACTAAAACATTTTTTTACAAAAAATATTTCGTTATGTGGCTGAAAACTGCATGAAAATTCGTTTAATATTTCTTGCGTTCATACAAGCAGACAGATACTTTGTTTCATAATATGTAAATTTTGACCTACTAACTTAACTTGTTCATTACACTCGCTTTCCAAACTAGCATTAGAGGACCAACTTCAAAAAGTACCCTTAAGCAGCTTAAGCTAGGCGATAGATATTTTCATTGGAATAGATTTTTTAATATTAGGTACTTAAAAACTATTTTTCAATACTCTAATACCGTGTTTTTCGTAGTAATGCAAAAGATAAGTTCGCTACCTCGCCCCCACCACAATTTATTGTATTTATCATATCAGGCTGGGCGCTAAGTGACACCACAAGTCATCAGTCAACCCCGTGTATTAAAAAATGCCGTTTGATACACACACGAAATTTGGCACTGCAGTACTCGGCAGCATAACACCCTCGCCTGCTGCTCGGGCGAAAACCGCGACGGTCTCAATGACAAACTTTCTCCACTTGTATCAAAATATAGATATCTACTAATGTTAATCTAATCAATTACTGGCATTCAAGGAAGCCCTTAAGAAAAATGGCCTTTTCATTGTATTATATGCACTATCGTAAAAAAAGGGAAAAGTGATGGCCGTAAAACCCTAAGGAAAGCTTCAAAAGTTCTTGCAGTATGTTTAACGGTCACTTCTAGTAATCGAACCTCATTCTGGATAATAGAATTTGATTACCGGGCCTATCGGTTGTATAAAAAAATGCGAACTCATTTCGTTGCGCTACTACTTAAAATTCAATCATTCTTAGTTACCAAAATTCGTGACGATTTCCAGCCTTCAGCAGGTGCGTTTATCCAAGAGATATTCTGATTAAAAAGTAAAAAAAAAGCGTCCAAATAGGGATAAAATTGGGTGATTAATTATGCAAAGCTGCGCCTCCATGTCACAAGAATGATGCATGAAAATGAAACTGACAGGCGTCTAAAATTAGATGTTTCAAAAACAATGCTAAGCGCTGAAATGAGAACAAGTCTTATTTATTTTCAACATGTTTAGCATTTTGAATAATTTCAATCATCTACATATTTCTGTCTGAAGAATTTTCCACGAAATATCGATTATTCAAATGATTGTTTTCTACTTTCATATCTTAAATCAAACATGTTGCGCCGATCCCAAGTAACACGGGATAAGGGCAGGAAGAAAAAGAAGATATCTTAAATGAAATAATTAATTTGAAATGAAATGAAATAATTAAATTGAAATGTAATTTATTTGAGTGTTTTCTATGGCCTAACCATTATGTCCTCTCTTTGGTATTGTTTGTCAAGTCGTTGAGCTCCTTAGTAGTCCTGAGTTGAGCTTTGCGAATATTGACAATGCTTGCACTGACTGGACAGGTCCATTCAAATTGCATGGTTCTTTCTTCAAAAGGCCATCTCAGACACTAATCTGCATGGTTCGCATATGATTTTCATGTTGTACGGACTTTAAAAGAGACTGTGACCCCTGAGTTTGTTTCGGTGTTTCTTCTCAGGGTAGTCAGTTAGGAAACACTGGCCTCATCTAGTAAAAAAACCAAATAAAAAAAAATTGACGTGTAAAAGAGTTTGAAAAAACCTATTTGCAAAATAAATATCATTTATCAATGAAATGAAATAATTTATTTGAAATGAAATGAAATAGCTTATTTGCTTTGAATGTACCTACATAGGTACAAAAATATGGTGTTAAGTAAGAGAAGGATCCAGTACTACGCTCTACCGTGAGGCATGCAATTTTTTTTATGAATAACGGTACAGTATCGTTCTAACTTTGAAACCGAGATAAACAAATAAAAATTATCGCGTAAGTTCATCTCTGCTAGGTGGTTTAAAATGAAATAGCGTCTCCGCTTCCCGTTTGTATTAATCTAATCCCGGTCAGAGCTAGAGGTAGTAACTCAACGAAAATACCGGGGATAACCTAACCGCCTCGGTACTTATACACCAGACTTATACACCTGGGAATAAATCTGTTCAGATAAATCATTAAGATATCCCAGCTAACTAAAAAAGGATACTTTAGCATCATAAATCATGGAATTTGAAAATATTTGATCCGACGCAAATTAAGCCACCTTCGCAAAATAAAATGGTGGATTGAAAAGAGTGTTTTGGGGTTGGACAGCTGTGTAGGTAATGCAACCTGCCGATCAAAGTTGCTTTTTTAAAGCTTAAGTTTAGGTATTTTTGTGAATATAGTGTTTAAATCAATTGTAATGAACGATCATATTATCAAATAACTCATCCAGCTCCTTGTGAAGTGTGTCGAGTGTCAAACTTTTACTGTCAAAAACTCACCTGTGTCCTTTCAGTTGTCCTTTACGTTTCAGAGCCACGGTATCTCTTTCGAACATTCCCGCAGCCTACGAATGAAACCAAAATCAATATCAATTAGCTTGTTCAAAACATAGTCAAATACTATGTTTTGAACAAGTACATAAAATATAGATTTCTGAGATAACCTTAGAAGTACCTAATAGCTTCTAGCAACTGGTGTTTCAAAATTCCTGAAATCAGATAAGCTTAAAATTCGTTTTCCCCGAACATCGGTTTACAAACTTCTACGAAAACTGGCGAAAATCGAGTAGGTAAAGACGTATCCCAATAGATTTGTTCAGAACGGTTTACCCTCGAACCCACTCCAACTTTTTGATGAATTATAAATGCAAATCGGAACCTCAAAGGACTTTATGAACTTATAAGAGGAAACAGAAATGAGATTTTAAGAAGTCAACTAACCGCGGCGGTTGCGACCCAAATTTTACAGGGTAAGGACCAAGAGCATTCAAATGGCGAGCATCGCGATGCAACTACTTCAGTCATTACTCGAGAGCGAAAGGGACAGCAAGAGCGAATGCATTAGGAGCAGTAAATTCTGAAAGTATAACAAGTATTTTTTTTATTTGAGAGAGAAGAGGATACAAAAATAGAAGAGTGCTTTCGTGTATCCATTAGAACTCAGTTGAAAACTTGGAGTATCTACCTACGTTGTTTTTGTTGTTGTTCGCGTTTTTTCATGAAAATGGTAACATTCTGTGCTCGAATGCTACGTTCTCATTAATAACAAACGACGTATTAATGCTAAAGTAGGTCTATATGTAAATTCAAATAAGCAGACAGTTTTTGTAAGATAAATTAAAACAGTTGATCGTTCTGTTTAAGTAAAACTTTTTGGACGTTAACCTATCGTATTAAGATTGACCAAGATGCGAAAGAGATAAATATATAAGGGCGTCCCAATAAATCGGTTCCATCAATCTGTTGATCGAATTACGATGTTAACGCCCTCTTTAATCACCAAGTGAACCTTTGGGATCCCAATAATACCTCCAAAGCTCAAGCCTCTAATCACCATGGTGTTATTAGAGAACCTGACTCTTGGTTTTCATAGCAAGCTTTGCTCACGATTTTCCTTCACATTTACTCATTATTGGGTTTCTGGGATAAACAAATGTTTAAGGCAATACAAAAAGATTTCGGCTGTAAATCATTTACCAACAAATAATTCAGAATCAATTAGGCTTTAAAAATTAAGCCTTTAAATTAAAACTGTTAGTACTTATAATATTTAAAACATTATAGGTAGTAAGAGAAATATAAAAAACAGAGGCAAAGCAATCTAGAGAGACGTTTTAAAGTGCAGCATAAAATATAGCTGCGGGCTGGTCTTGCTTTTCTGGCAGTTGGACATGTTTTGTGAACTTTCTAAAATATATGATTTTTATTCATAATGTACGACTTCTAAGTAAAATAAAAATAAAACAAAAAAAATCTGAGGGTGATTTGTCACTTGATAAATAAGTATTCATATTTCAGAACCAAAATTGCGGTTTGTGACAAATTTCTAAAATCATGACGGCCACGTATATTAATTACTCAGATACCCGCGAAACGAGACACAATAGTAAAACAATAACAGCGCGGTCTCATAGGACCGGTTGGGGATTCAAACGTTAAACGCCATTAGGCAAATATGCAACCAATTAATTCTACCATTTTGGACTGTGTATACTGGTAATAATTCAGATGGAACAAATGTGAGTATGGAAGTTGTTACACTGAAGCGGATTTTAGTACAAATCACAGGAATTCGTACATTACATACGGCGTGCCGCTGCCGTGTGCACTGATGGCTTACGGCCTATACACAAGAATATTTATGTACGTATGCCTCATGGTAACATCGCAAAATTTTGCGGAAGGAAAATTTCACGTACAAAATCTTTTGTTCTATATTTGCGAGGGCAAAAATTAAGTTACATTTCAGCTAAGCGCGCAAAACCTGGGGTTACTGGAACAGAACAATGATGCAAATGAGACCAACCTCAGTAAATACAAAAAGGATAGCTAATGACGAATAATGTTTAAGCCTTTCCGATGTTGATTAACATTTTGGTATTTCAGAAGAAGCTTCCCTAAAGTTTAATATAAATCGTTTTGTTAAGCAGTCTGAAACAGTGAATAATTCGTCTACAAACCGAACGAAAAATCTTTCAAATCTTTATGAGACGAACCTTACGTCGCAATCAACGTAAAAGCCAATCTGATGCATTGTGAGGGCGCAATAACTTTTCTGACAGGAACACAATCACACCGTTTACTAACAGTGACTTTCACTTTCCCGTGCACACGTCAGAAACGGGGGCAGCGGAGTGTTACAGCCAGCCCCATAGAGCTGGATGAAGGATTTTTGCCCGGGATATTATCAGATATCGACATTCTGGATTTAAAAAATATTGAGCTGGGTATTTACGTAATGTACCAACATATATTTCAATACTCAACATTGGCAAAATAAATAACATTTATTTGAAATTGGGCTGAATGTCAACGCCACATCCGATTTGATCAAATATTTTATACATTCATATATTTATGTAGGTACATACATTATATGATTTCATGATAGCAACTTTAGTATTGACGTGCCCAAAGTGAGTAAAAATAAAGTGAGAGAGAGAGAGTAAAAATAAATGATCTGCAATTAGTTAGATCGATTACGTTATTGATTAAGTCAAAATATGTTCGTAAAACCTAACCTAGTGACCGTTTCGCAATCATCATTAACAATACAGAATGGTATAACCACGTAAAACACAGAGAACTTCATCATAATAAATTAAAATACACGAGGAAACGGGCGTCTTGGTGTACAATAAAGCATGCAGAGGACCACAGGAACAATAGATCGTAAAACAAAAGACTCATTTCGCAGGACGCCCCACAACATGCAATATCGATATATTTCTGTAGCCGTTGAGTTCGGAGGCCTGAATAGAGGCCCGTATGTTTGTCGAGACTGAATTGCGAACGCTCGAGGCTCCAGGTCGTCTACGTTAACCGCGGACGCGAACTCTTTATGTGTTTGTAGACGATGATTTTTTTCTTCTAGCCGACAAATTGGAACGGAAGAAGGGAAAACAATAAATAATATATTTCTGCAAACAATATACTGTTGCTACGAATTGAATGTCAATAGAAATAACATTTTGCGATGTAGTGCCTACAACTACATGTTTACCTCGAAAAATAATACCGGTAGAACCAAATTGGAACTTCCATGATCCTGTTTCAGAATCATAATTAACAATCTCTCCTAACAAGCAATTAGGATTACACAATCTATGTCACGGCTACATGTTCCCATGTTTAGTTAGTGAGTACGAACCCCTGTCACCATATCCATAGCTAAACTCAACTAGGGTATTTAATTTTCAATCTATTTAGTCGAAACACGTTTACGTAGCTATAAGGAGTTTCAACGGAAGAATTAATGTCACCGTACCTGAGACGGGCTAATCCTTTTCGTTATGACGTCATAAATATTAATTCATAATCATCACAAGCGAAGGCTGGGATAATTTTAGATGATTAAGTTGATTTTGTTGTTGTACAGAAAGATCTTTTAATAGCAAATGGAGTATGTATACTGATAATAAAGAGAAAAATAATGTTATTTGTGTACAACAGGCAGAAAATACATCAGTGAAGTGTAGGTGTACCTTAATTATAATGCGATGTATAGAATGAATATTTAAGAACAGAATGAAAATGTTCATATTGTTTATTTTATTTATTTATTAAACTTTATGCACAAACATTGTACAAAGGCGGACTTAATGCCTTAGGCATTTTCTACCAGTCGACCTTAGGGTGGTGCAGAAACATGGCGTAGTAGGTGCAACTGACAGTTAAACAAACAAAAACTAATATTAAATAAAATATACTTATACTATCTATATATATAAAAATGAAACACGTTTTACGTTGTCACGACATCACATGAAAACGGCTTGACCGATTTGGCTGATTCTTTTTTTAAAATGTTCCTTGAAGTTCAAAGATGGTTCTTACGGAGAGAAAAATTCTAAAAAAATAAAAAAGTTAGGTAAAGTAGGGTAGGTAGGGTAGTGTAGGGTAGTGTAGGGTAGTGTAGGGTAGTGTAGGGTAGTTTAGGGTAGTGTAGGGTAGTATAGGGTAGTATAGGGTAGTGTAGGGTAGTGTAGGGTAGTGTAGGGTAGTGTAGGGTAGTGTAGGGTAGTGTAGGGTACTGTATGGTAGTGTAGGGTAGTGTAGGGTAGTGTAGGGAAGGTAGGGTAGGGTAGCGTAGGATATGTAGGGTAGTCATTTGACGGGAGCGAAGCCGCGGGTAAAAGCTAGTAATACAATAAAATATAAACTAATATTAAATAAAATATATAATAAATAAAATATATAAATACATACATAATTATAACCAAAATTAATAAGAGAAACGAATCCGATAAATCAGCGTTGTAATGATTCTACCAACTTCTTGCGAATGTGTTCACGTGCCATAACCTTAAAGGAGAGCCGACTAGATGCCATCCTGATGTTCAAAGGGAGCGCGTTCCAAAGAAAGATCGCCTGTACAAAGAAGGAAGACTTGATAAACCCAGAGCGATGTGTGGGACACCGTAGCAGACGATTGTTCGATTGTTGTGATTGTTGGTTGTTGATGTTGTTGTTGTGAGATATTAGCACTTAGAAAGACCTTTTTGGATTCAATTAACGTTTAAAAATAGTAAAATATCCCGAGTAAGTGTCAATAATCGAATCAGACCAACGGTATGTTAACGATCGAGTCGTTTAAATATAATAAAATCGACGAAATCGATTTTGATAACGGGAGTGATTTAAAGTAATAGACTCCTGTAATGGTCTGCTTTTAACGTTCCACTATGGATCGGCAGCTCTATAATGAATATAAAATTGTCGTACTCACCGACCGGCGACTGATGGAAAACTTACCTGAAATGAATAAAAAAATATATAATAAGACAGGAAATATTAAATATAAAACGGAATTGAAAATGATATAGTTAAAAATTCACAGAGAATACGTATTCGGAAGCTACATTAACGTAAAGGGCATAACTTAATTTTATTATCTACACTTTTACATGTTACATTATAAGGTTAAATAAGAAAAAAAAACCTTTGAAATCAACCCACCCGAGAATATTTAATTCAAAGCAAAACACGTTAAAGAAAAAGCTGTTCAATATTATGAAACGCCAAACACATCCGTAAAAGAGCACACAAGCCTGAACTCAAAAACGATTTCACAGTAAGTTCTGGGTGGAAACGAGGGCAATCTTCAATAGGTAGGTACTATTAAAAAGCCGGCCAATCAAATGAAACCTCGAAAACTGTCCACTGGCGCGGACATAAAACTTTCCAAAAGGAGAACAGAATTTCTGAATGGACCGGCATTACTGTGAAGAGAAATCCTCTAAGCATGTTCCATTGCGCTATTTTGTGCGCCTTTTTTACTTTGCGGCGCAATATTTTTTAGTCGGAACTGAACACATTCTGGATACTTCATTGCGCTTTAGATGCAAAAGCTGCTTTTCACGCGGCAAAGAAAGGCCTCCAGGCTACGATCGTAATGAATATTGCAGATATTTTAAATAAAATAGCTAGTAATGTAAAAGAGACTACTCTACTATTGAACATCGTGAACGAAGATCTCTGTGGTAAAAGTGACTATTAGATGAATGTAGAGTAGGGAAATATAAAATTGATAATTGGCTTTTGATATTTTAAGATTTAGGTATTTATTTAATTCTGCATAAAGAATTATATAAATACCTAAATCTTGTCACATGTCATGTCACACAAAAGTACAGAGGTGAACTTAAGGCATTTTCTACCAGTCAACCTTTGAATGATGCAGAGACAAATCTGTGGTAGGTGCAATATTAAGAAATTCAAGATTTTTTTCACAATAGAAACGTAGTATTTTTAAACGAGAACCAATAAGCAGCGAACTCAGTCAAAATCAATCAGTATTGAAAGAAATCTATTAAATAGAACAAACAAAGCAACGACAGAACCCCAAAATATTTTTTCCCAAAATGAATTAAACATTATAATCTACTTAGAGACCTTTCCACGAGTATAATTACATTCAAATTATGGTAAACTTGGAGATAATAAAATAAAAAGAGGAAATACGAAGAAAGTTGAGTTTACAGGCCACAATACAATTTAAAATACCACCGCCTTTATGAACAGGCTTTTATACGAAGTCGTCTTTAAAACATTCATTAAGCATTCGCTTTGTGACCTTGTAGTTGAGCTGAGAATGAATTGGAAAATTACTAGATTTGTTTCTTTTCTATTAAAGAAAATTTTTACAAGAAATCAGAAACTATATTTTACATAGACGATGAACAGGCACTTTTGAATAGTTAAAAAGTCGGTCAGTCATAAAAGTAGAGCGAAATTGCACGTACCAAAGCTCAAATCTTTATGGAGGAGAACGTGCAAGAAATTCCAAGGACACTTTGAAGTCATGTGAAGAGATAGATAATTATTTTTTTCTGCAAAATTTATACTTTATGTTTTCAGAATTTAATTTAAATAATTCGATTGCTGCCGCTTAGCAAATCTCAAATACAAAATTTACATTGTAACCGCTAAAAGGATTACAAATTTTTATTCTACGTTATAATAAAATATGGTCGTCTGAAATATGTAAACATTAAAACAAGGCAAACTCGATCAGATATTATCTTAGGTCTTACGGTTAGGGTTGCGGGAATATGTTTGATAATGTTACCGAGCCACTAGAACGCTATGAGCAACGGAAAAAAAACACAATGTCAGTAAATGTTACACTCCTTGCTACACCCAGAGCGGAAGAAGTTATGATTTCCCACTTCAAAAAAAAAAACAAAGTCATTACAGCTTGGTCCCTAGGCTCGATCTACGTTTTTGTTTTAATATATAAAGGAACAATTAGAGATATTGTGATAACGTTCAAATTCTAATTAACCCTATTCTGAAAAAAAGATTAAGGTCGCTCGAATACCTAAAATTACTTTCCAAATCTGCAGATTATATCCTGAAAGATGACTAGATGTCCTTACCTAAAGACGAGATATAGAATGGTAATTACTTATAGAATTCATTTCATTTACACAATCCACCGAACACATACTTTTGATGTAAACACGAAGCAGTATTATAGTCAATATAGATGGTTATATTTGCTGTTCACACGCCTATAATCTCGTGTCAAAGGAAGAGTCGGCGATCCCTGATATAAAGCTAATAACGTTATATTGGCAACTCCGAGCCTGTTTTATGGTAATACCTAATATTTTGTAAGTAACCCGGGCGAGAACGCTGTAGAAAACCTTATATTAATGTTGGCATCTGCTGATAGGATATTGGTCAAAACAATGTGGAGCGGTGCCGGTATCGAGGTTAATTTAATTCGGTATGGAAATTGGGATAGAAATTACACTTATGTTAATCGAAACATTTTACATCGTATACACATTTGACATGCAAATGTCAAATGTATTGTCCTGCTGAATTTAAAGAGCTAGTTTTTTCTAGTTGCTTCGCGCGTGTGACAGTAGAAAATTATCACAAGGGTTATTCGCAGAACAAAAATTAGGCATGTGCTATTTCAAAACAAGCTGAAGCATGAAGGTGTGACAAAACAATTTTTTTTTTATTCTCTTAGCAGGGGAATTTTGTAAATCCTATCTTAGCGCTATCGTCATAAGGAAACCTCAAGTAAATTTCACAGTCTCTGTAGCTTCGACTGTACGTTGATATGTCAGTCAGTAATTTTCTTCTTTTATATATAGGTATAGATAAGAGACATTTATTGCGTTGTTGACACGAACACGAACAAGCCCTATTTTTTCCCAAGTTTTACTCAGTATTATGGCAAGTAAACAGCTTAGATTTCCCAGTCCAGGCCTCATTCTTGTAATGTATTGTGCAATCTAATGGGCCAGAAGCTTGTTCGGCTAATTGATCATTAATATAATTACGCTAACACCAGCTGAATGCTTCCAGCAATTGTCCACAATGACCTTTGTTGACAGGTTTTGTTCCCAAATCAGGTGTGGTTAATAATGCACTAGTGGTTAATGAAACATGGGATTCCAATCAGATTGTAACATTCGTCAATCATCGGTGACAAGTGATTGAGGTTACGGTAATAGGATTCGTTGTGTTAATAGATCTTTTGTTTCAAGATACGTAGGTTTGATAGAATCTGAGATTAAGAAGGCCCTTACGGTTATCATTCAAGTGAGCATGGGTTAGAAGCTTGTTGTGTCAACTAATACAATCTAAAGTAATGTCTGATAGACCAGTAATGTAAAAGAGAGAATATCTGAACGCTCTCGATTCACAATACTTGTTTCGAAAATTTTCGACATTGAATTAAATATGCAAGGTTTTTTTACTTTTTCTGTTTTTAGGTACTTTATAAATTTATGAGTACATTATGAAGGGCAAAGTCCGCGCAAAATTGCAAACCTCCAGAGGTGGTTACTGGATTAGTTTTACACAAAGGAGATGGAAAACGGTAGGCCCAAAAGTACGAAGTTGAGATATGATCCAAAAAATTAGTCATATTTTTTTACCTAAGAATATAAAAAAATCACTTCGATTCACATTCTAGAAGCAGAGAAATATGAGAAAGATAGTTTTCGTAAAATAATCGATTCAGTAATCGATTACACAGTTACGAAAATAAAACTTTTGCACTAATAAATTAACTCAAAGTGATTAAATGCATTGTATGTATATAGTTATATGCAATATAGTCTTCGATCAACTATGTGCATATTAATAAATCAAATATCAATTAATTACTGTAAAACCAATATTAATGAAAAACTCACACAACAAATTTCAAATCTCTCTTATTTTTAGTCTATGTCACTGACAGTTGCCGGCTGTTCTTGTTTGCTCACTCGTTTCGTGTTTTCCGATGCGTTTTGAGTGTTTTCCCAATTATTCAACATTTTTCACGACTTATGCTTTGTATTTTACGGATTCTGACCCTGCCTACCTTGTACGACCCTTGCTTTCACCTTGGACATCGAAGATTGCTCACACGTTTGACTTGGAATTGTTATTTTGGATTTTACCGCCGGCTTGTGGTTTGGATATTATTGAATATATGGATCGCTGTGTGAATTGTGGGATATCCACTGGTCACTGCAATACACTGGGCCGACGACCCTTACACGATGAAACAATTCTGTCAGTGCTTCGGCAATGGCTTGCACCTCAGTCTGTAAGTAAATATAACCTCATCTAACCAGCTACCATCCTGGCAGGTTTAAAATACATGTAGTTAGAAGGCCTACAGAGATTGTTTACAGTTATGGCAAAGCATTATTTATTTATCAAACAATGTTATAATACCCTCATACACAATAGTTAATTAGGTAGTGTTTATGTAGCTGAAGATTGATAAAAATGTTCCATTTTTAGGTAAGCAGTAGTGATTGTGTTTGTCAAGCGTGCTGGAACTTGGCTCAAAGCGCACTTATCGATTATTTTGGACATCCTTTCCTTACCTGTTTCCTACCTAACGCTTGAAGTCGTTGATGTTCATTTATATAATTATGATTTTTCAAACATTTTCTAGTAAATATAATATTAGTGCAAAACAACATATTTTGCACTTCAGGAATCAGCTGTTAGTGAAAGATTGTCACATAACTTCACTTTTACTTAATCTCTTATATCTCTGTTCTCAGATTGACAAAATCCGCAGAATTTTCAGTGAAAGATAATAAATAAGCTATTAATTGACACCACTTTCATCTTCTTACACCTAGGCCCATGATTGTACGTAATCGTTTCAGTCTCCTTTATGTTTTGATTTCAATAGAAACCAAGACAATATCAACAAGATAAATATCTGTGTCTCAAAACATCTAGAGAAAGATATGTAATAAAGTCATAATGGTACAAGAACGATTGTTTGGAAATGTTTCTCGAGTTGGGCGTTCTTAATACAACTTCTCAGTTATCTATGGAGGAATTGTTAAGAATTTTGCAATATTGAAAACTACCGTTTTCAGTGAAACTATCTCGGAAAGTACTGAGAATTTATCTCCTAAAGTGCTTAAGTAGTTAAGTTTTATGGCGGTTTTAAAACAAAAACCGATACCGAGACTAAGTAACACTATTTTTCTTGAAGGTTTAAAACATAAGGAGGTGGGCTAAACTCGTGAAAAGGGTAAGACTCGTAATGCTTTCCAATCGATTTACTTCTCCGTGTGTTAAGCTCCATACAGTGGATATTTCAGATTTCAGCCAGAAGGTCGGGAACATATTTTTTCACTTGGGTATTTTTAAATGTAGCAAAGAATATTTTGGCGAATATTGAGGGACACTTGTTTTTAGCGTAAGATTAAACCGCCAACAAAATTAACGTTCTTTTTTGTAGCAACAAACGCTTTTCCTCTCGATTAATAATGTAAATATCGTATTTACGCTTGAAATTTTTCAGTTTTTAAATTTTTGCTGTTTTAAATTTATTAACACACCATTATTCAAGAGTTAAGTATTGGGTAGTACTTTTTTAATAATTATTCATTAGTGCTGGCTTCTGACTATCCGCAACGACTGCCAAAGATCTACAACCTACCTACGACCTACGGCTTAACGTGCTTTCGGAGGCACGGAGGAAACTCGGTATGTTAATATGGTCACCCATCCACAGACCAACCTTGGCAAGCGTTGCTTAACCTTGAAGATCGACCCGTGCGGCTGTTATTATATACTCACGAGCTCCTCAAAAAACGCTTTTTCTTTGTTCTCTATTATTTTTTTGTAAAGCCCGTAACTCACAATGAGACAGCAGTTCACAAAAGTTATTTTCCAAACACGTTCCCTTGACAGCTCTAACCCAAGGCAGAAATAAATTCATCCTTTTCATCACGGGCAAGAACAATATGTAAACCTAAGCACATTTAATCTTTCTATGAACTTTCAAAAGCACCTGTGTGCGTAGAATTATTTTCACGGTACAGTACAATTAAGAGATTATTCTCTTTGAGACCTTTCTAGGTCTTAGTAATTAAAATTTTACGTATGAAGGGAAGCTCAGCTTTCAAAGAGGTAACAGGAACAAAGGAACTGAAAAAGCGGGTTATGCATTACCAATCAAGGTAATGTTAAGCCGGTTCTTTTCATAGGTAGGGTAAAGGACCCAATTATCAGCACTTTAAGAGTTAGTCTTAACTTAATCCCGTTTATCTCATTTATAAATACTCGTTCACCCGTTATGACGAGTTTGCTAGTTTTAATATTTAATCAGAAAGATGATATTTGAAAAAAAGAAAGGTTTATCTTTATCCAATTTCTTTTTAGATGGGTAAGAGTAAAAAATTACTATGTCACCATTTACTAGCACCATCTCCACCAATTAATAGCATACAGAGAGCCAATTAACAGCACTGTGATAGTGGTATTGAAATTATATGATATAAAAACGATATTTATCAGTAATTATAATTTTTCTTAAAAATTTTCGTTTGTGTACTTATTTTCTTTCATTTGATGTATTTACTTCCTTTGGTTTCATGGTAGGTGGGTCTGAAAAAAGGAAAAATGATGAAATGCTACGGGAACCAAATTATCAGCATGCTTTTGATCCATTATCAGCACTTTGCTGCCAAATTGCAAATGCGGATTCAGCAGCATGCTAAGATTTGGATTCCGAAGACATATAAACTACCTTTACCAAAAAAAATGTGAATTCTATCTAAGTATAAAATAACACAGTTTTTAATCAAAAAAATATAATTATGGAACTAGTGTTTACGTAATATTTATCATTTATCAGCTCCAGTGCTAATAATTTAGAATTTGTAAAATATTAGATCCATATATCAGCACCACATTTTTTACCAATATATTACCATAACATCAAACTATTAATTTCAAATTATCCTCATAAACTATCTAAGAAATCAGAGAAATCAAAAGTTTCAGTATAAAGCCCTTAAAAGAACTAAAATATTATAAAATATAAACACGTGAATTTACCTTCGATCACAAGGAACAGGCAAAAATAAGAGCAACTGCTGAACACGAACGTTTCTTCACTAAATTACCGCCAGTTTTAAGTTGGAAAGTATTATTATTTCTAGAAGTAGGATTCTAAAAACATTACTTATTTATCTATTAAAGTGATAACCCAAATTATTTGATGAAAACCTTACAATTGTACTATTTATGCGGAGTGCTGATTATTTGGTGCAGTGCTAGCATTTGGGTCAGTCACCCTACTATGGAATATTTAAAATCATATAGTTCTGTGTAAGACTTGGCAGTTCATTCAATGAATGAATAGGCATCATCCGTACTTAATATTTTAAATGTGTAAGTAATTCTGTCTGTTACACTTTAACGGTAAAACGGTGCGCAGCAAGTTTGCACTCCAAGGGTGGACATAGGCTACTTTTTATCTGTCTTCAACTCTGCGTCCGCAATAACCAACAATCACGCGGTTAAGTGCTTAGTTAAAGAGTAACCTTGAGAAAAAACAAAAAAAGTTGCACTACGCTAGGAGCTACTCCGAAACACAAAACACCCAGAGCCAAAACAACTATCTGCAGACGACACAAATATATGTTCCGTGCAGGAATCAAACTCGCGATATGCAGAACAGCAGCCAAAAGCTCAACCAACCCGCCGCTCATCGTGTCAACAAATTAGTTGACCAATTTAATGACCAAACAGCAAAGTGAAAGTAAGGCTATACTAAATCAGAAGAATACTCCGTGACTCAAGTGGTATCAGCCCTAATGGCTTTGTACAGTTTTACTGATGTCTTTTTTAAGGCGCGTGTGGAACACTACACGTCGTCGCATACTCGAGCTCACTCCTCAACGGACAACGAGCTACCCATTGCTCGTCGTCCGAAAGCTCGCGTCCACGACGGACGGTTACCGCCCTGCGGTAACTAAAGTCGGAATTTGGCAACTTATTAGCGTTAAAATCCAGCGAACTGTACAATCAGCAGAAATCTATACGTAACAAGTGAATCCGATTAACGAGCGGAACTTTTGCATCCAGGATTATACAAGCTTTCCTGTTTGCGACACGTGACTGTATCGACAAAAGAACTTTAAAATTTATAGCAGTCCGTTCAAACGGATAGTAGTTGGAAATAAACATGTATTTTTAGTTCACGAACAAAGTTTTGTTTTGGAGATTGGTAGCAAGATGGCGAGTTTGAGATTGTTTTTGTGCTTGTGCCAATGCACTTTCAATTTGAGATTTGAGTCGATAAAAGTATTTTAAAGATCGTTGATTAAATGAACAAAGAAAGAAAAGTATTACATATATTTGCGGGAAAAGACGCAATCTTAGGACTACTCACTCTATTAGACTTACTTCAAATCGCAGAACATAAAACCTTTTTTTTAAGCCGATTGTATGTCCCATTGCAGGGCAAACGTCTCTCTTTTCTCCTTTCAAACCATTCAAAATCCTTAGCCCTTACAGTTAGAAAACGTCCGCCAAAAAGCTGACATATTCAATCGCGTCTATTTAACTTACTCAGATAGTATCAAGTGCAATAGCTAAACTATTTCAAAACTGGAACTAAGTTGAGTACTCACGCCATTTCATTTACCCGTCCCTGCATTAGCCCCCTTCATATAGGTGGCAACTTTAAAATTGTTCACGTGACAATATCCCATCCACCTAACTAGTTAAAACCAGTATTCAACTTCCACAATTACATAATTCAGCAGGGATCATTGTGACATCTTTTAAAATTTTAAGCCATAGCCTGACAAAAAACATACTTAAATTCAATCACCGTACTACTAAGTTTTTTTTTTTTAATTGTTACTAGCTGTCCCCTGCGGTTTCACCCGCATTTTTCGTTACTGCTCCGCTCCCGTGGGCCGTAGCGTGATCGTATATAGCCTATAGCATTCCTCGATAAATGGGCTATCTAACACTGAAAGAATTTTTCAAAGCGGACCAGTAGTTCCAGAGATTACCCCCTACATACAAACTTACAAACTTACAAATTTTACCTCTTTATAATATTAGTATAGATAAGCTAGTGCTTGACTGCGATCCCACCTGATGGTAAGCAGTGATGCAATCGTTGATGGTGAGGCGCACTAGCTTATTAAAAGCCTATTCACTCTAGCCTTGAAGACACCTAAATTATAATCGGACGGGAAAACCGCAGCAGGCAAATTGTTCCAATCCCTCGATGTCCGCGGTATAAACGACGAAGCGAAACGCTTAGTCCGGACCGTAGAGGTTTCGACAACGTAAGGGTGAATACTCGCCGTACGACGGTTTGTCCGATGGTGAAAATGGGATGGCGGAATCAGTTCATGCAATTCCTGCGCACACTCTCCGAAATGCATCCTGTAGAAAACCGAAAGGCTGGCTACCCTACGCCTGTGCTCAAGGCTTTGTAAATTGGTCTTAACCAGATCCGGATCTCCAATTAGCCTCTTCGCACGCCTTTCCACTGAGTCCAAAGCTGCCAGGTGGCATTTCGCAGCTCCAGCCTATATGTGGCTGCAGTACTCCACACATGATCGGACCTGTGCTTTGTACAACATTAGAAGCTGTCCTGATGTGAAGTACCGCCGAACCTTTGCCAGAACGCCGAGTTTCCTAGCAGCTATCTGGGCCTTGGACTCAATGAACCGCCCAAAGTTGAGGTCGGAGGAAATTTCAACTCCTAAGAGCTGAAGGCGGTCGGTGCATTCTAGGGATACATTCCGGAAAGCAGGAGCCAAGGTGAACGGGCTCCTTTTAGCGGTGAATAGACACGCACATAAGGGCTAAGGTGATGAAGCAGGGAGGTCACGACCCTCAGCATTGAGAAATACGACGCAAGGAGGGGGAGACACGCTTGTGTTTTGGCGGCGTTGAATCCCACCAGATTGGCTTCGCCCCACTTGGAGACTGCCTGAAGTGAGTCATTCGTACGCTCTACCATGGCCTCTCTTTCGGACTGGATTAGCTCCTTACTAGCCCGAGTAAGCGGCAAGTATCTCTCTACAACTGTGCTATCATCTGCATACCCATAGAAGTTCTTATTAAGGGAATTAAGCATAATTAGCTGAAGTAGTCACTAACTTAAACTGAGTTGAGCAGTTACGCCGCCTTACTTAACCGTATCTGCATTAGCTTTCATCATATACATATGTGAAAATTTTAACTTGTTCATACGTAGAAGAAAATCTAAATTTATTTATTTATTTGGATCTCTATGGAAAGATGGAAGGAGTGGAGGGAGGCCCAAGAGTAGGAACAAAAATTTCGATCTCCAACGAAGATCACACATAGGTACGCTAGAAATCACAGGTATGCATGCCTGCATGGGAATCTCCTTTAGTTACAGGAAGCAACAGCATGCACATACTCGTGTAAGTGGCGAAAAAAAAAATATGTCAAATGCAGAAAATTACTCGTACTTAGTAACTATTAAATGTATTTTAGGCATAACCAACTTATTCAGACTTTGGCTGATTTGTTAGTCTAGTTGGTTAGTGGCCCTTACTGCTATGTCGGAGGTACGATGCTCAATCAAGACAAATGTTTGTGTGATAACCACTATCATTTACTTTGGGTAATTTATCTACAATAATGTATTTATTAATAAATATTGTAGATAAGTATGTTTATCAGTTATCTAGTTCTCATAGCACAAGTTCAGCTTAGTTTGGGATCAGATGGCGTTGTGTGAAAGTTGTGGAATATTATATAGCTGTTACAACAGTTTAGAACAGTGAAACTATCTAACTCAACCATCCCTGTATTTCTGTCCACCTAATAGGTGGTGACTTTAAAATAAAACACAGGTTTCAACCAACCAACCAACTCATATGGGACAATATAAAAAAATCATTTTAGGCTCAAAAAAACAATACCCTTCTTTAGTTATCGTCAAATTTATAAATCTTAAACAGCCTCATCATCATCATTTCAGCCGAAAGACGTCCACTGTTGGCATAGGTCTCTCACAATTGTCGTCTTTCGACCGGTCCTATGCATCTAGCATCGATCGGCTGCTCGAGACCCTCATTAGGTCATCATCGGTTCACCTTGTGGGAAGCCTTCCAACGTCTTCCGGTATATGGTCGCCACTCTAGAAACTTTTGTCCTCATCGACCATCTGTTCTGCCACTTAATTTTGGCATAACAAGCCTAACCAGTCCAAAATCTGTACAGAACACTATAGTAGTCACGTCATCTAACTCAACTAAGCTAAACTCGATCACATAGGTGGCAACTTTAAAAACTGAATTTTCCTCCGCCCCCGTTCATATTGTTCGGTTAATCAACGTTAAGCTTGTTAGTGGTCGGCGCGTATCTCGTGCAGTACATTTATCATGGCGAATCTAGTTAGCGTCACGTGCAGGAACAATGCTCCCACAGACACTACCATGCCATGCCATGGAAAGTTTGGTGGCAGACAGGTAAAATCACATTAAAACAAAGCTGATTAATATTTTTTTAAGTTGATTTGAAATAAAAAGAAACCAAAACTTAAACGTTTAAATTTTTACAGATACGCTCTAGAATCTTTCGCCCCATCAACCATTTGTTCTGCGAGCAATGTGCCCTGCTCACTGCCAATTAATTTTGGCACAACCAGCCTAACCAGTCCAAAATCTGTACAGAACACTTCATAGCAGTCACGTCATCTAACTCAACTGAGTTAAACTCGATCACATAGGTGGCAACTTTAAAAACTGAATTTTCCCCCGCCCCAGTTCATATTGTTCGGTTAATCAACGTTAAGCTTGTTAGTCGTCGGCGCGTATCTCGTGCAGTACATTTATCATGGCGAATCTAGTTAGCGTCACGTGCAGGAACAATGCTCCCACAGACACTACCATGCCATGCCATGGAAAGTTTGGTAGTAGGCAGGTGAAATCACATTAAAACAAAGCCATTTAGTTTTTAACGTTGATTATAACTCCTACATACTTGCTTACATATGGGTCCGATATGAAATCTCCATTAACCTATCAATACCCACGAAACGAGACACAATAGTAAGACAATAACAGCGCGGTCCTATGAGACGGGTAGGGGATTCATGAATTAAATAAAAAGAAACCAAAACTAACTGAAACGTTTAAATTTTTACCGATACGCTCTAGAATCTTTCGCCCCATCGTCATTATCTATTCTACGAGCAATGTGCCCTGCTCACTGCCACTTAATTGAGGCATAATCAACCTAACTTGTCCAAAATCTGTACAGAACACTATACCAGTCACGTCATCTAACTCAACTAAGCTAAACTCTATCACATAGGTGGCAACTTTAAAAACTGAATTTTCCTCCGCCCCCGTTCATATTGTTCGGTTAATCAACGTTAAGCTTGTTAGTGGTCGGCGCGTATCTCGTGCAGTACATTTATCATGGCGAATCTAGTTAGCGTCACGTGCAGGAACAATGCTCCCATGCTATGCCATGAAAAGTTTGGTAGCAGACAGGTATAATGAAATTAAAACAAAGCCGTTTAGTATTTTTTTGGGTTTGGAGGCATTGATTTTAAATTTAAAAAAATACCAAAAACGAATTTAAGCGCAAAAAGAAAAAATTGAAATGATTATGAATGATGATGAATGTAATGTTCACTACTGGGCATAGACCGTCGCATGTGTTTTTTTTATTTATCTATAAAGTCTTTATTCGCAGTTTGCAACATTACAATATAAAAAGCTCCATCGACACTTCTCTTATCCCTACTATATTACTTGGGGTCGGCGCAACACGTTTTTTTCGTCACTCCTTCAATACTTCGGTGTAACTAAAATTTTATTCCACCTTTTTTTACTATCTTCTCGCATATTCGAGGCGTTTTATTTATTAATTTCTATGAAACAATATTTATTTGACTTGATGATCGAGTTGTCATCATACTACGAGTATTGAGTTCATCAGAAACAAGTTCATTGGGAGAAATGTTTGCATGATTTTTTAAATTATTTCATCTGTTTTTTCGTGTTCAAAATATTCTCGCGCAGTATCGACGAATGCTAACGATCATTATCCTGTTAAAAAAGTGAATCCGGGAAAAAGTGATTACGTCTACTGGGTGTGGTAAATCTTTTAAGAATCTTCGTTGACATTTTGCCATTGAGATTTTGTGCGTTTTCTTTCGTCGAATTATTTGTTTTGTTTTTTTAGGAGTAACTCATCCCCTTAGTTCCGCATACAGTACACGTATTTTAATCGTTATTACTCAATTGGATGTTACTCACGTATCGTTTAGAGCTGCAGTTGTATTGTGGTGCAGTTAAGTGTCGAACTCTGATGAAATTATACGTGCTCGTATGAAGCGGCAACGACACGGCCGACGGCACGATGCCGCTGCTTCGTCGACAGAGTTTCAAAGTTTTATATGCAAGATTCACGCAAGCATACACCAAGCATATATAATGACGATCATGCGTCTATGAAATAATTATAAGTGTTATTTTCAAAAGTTTCTATAATACGTCATCTCATCTTTATTTCACGTAACTTTTCTGATTTACTTGATTTTATTTTATTACAAAAGAATACAAATCCGATTTGCATATTAAACGTAACGTTGCCGATTGAAAGAAACCTTCGTCCGTAAAATTATGAATTCGGCAAGAGATGTGAGATATCGCAATCATCCAAGCGCAACGAATTGTCAAAAGGAATTCCTGGGAAACATGCAGATTAGATTCGGTGTGCGGAACTGAGATAATAATATGGTATATATCAAGCGATGAAGTGAAAAAAAATCATTGACACAGGATAGGTAATACGGACACCGTCCTCGTCCTAGATAACTGACCTATATTTGTAGAATTTTGTAAATACATCTAGGTTAAGCCGATTGGTAAAACAAATAACAAAGTAGGTATTAGCCAAAGTTACACCATGGATGGACGTGAACAATAATAGTTAACTTAATTAGTAGGGTAGTAGACTCAGGTTATTAAATAAAAGTACGTACTTATCAAAAAAGTAGCTTTAGATATACGAAACCGAAAACACAAAGAACTTTTCGAATCCATTCAAAATTAAGTAAATGGGAAACTTTTCAAATCTGGTAACAGAAAAATCCACCGCCATTAGCTTACGTGCACACAAAAGAGATAGGGAAATGATCCCAGTTTTTTTACCATACCAATATTGAAAATGCAAATTACTGCTTCATTTTATAACCAATTTTAATGCTGTTTTCGAAAAAAGATTCCTTTTTAGTGTTATTTGCAGTTTTGCATTAAAAAAAACACAGGAGAGCGTCTAATTGCTACATATACCTAAATCAAGCGTTAACCTGAAACCAATGACAACTTAAAAGACCGATACTACAAGAACGGAACACTTACAGTAAAACAAAAGTCATAATATCGAAAGTCTAGCAATTTCAACGTTTATTTGGCTAACAGTATACCTGATGCTATCTTCACATATATTAGTTTTGTTATAAAAGTTTCTGACAGTTTTACGTTCTTTCGCAGAACCTATTTCCTTTCGTACAAATAAAAGTATATCAGAACTACGACTATTGGCCTAAATAGTAGCGCTGAACATAAGATGCCTTCCTCCATCTGTTATGATTTAGTATTTATTATCTGTATGAATAGCTGGGGCCTGTTCTAGTCAGTTCATTACCGCGTGCCTGCGTTTAACGAGGATCTCATGCAAATTGTTCTTTGCAGGACGAATTTCCTTTGCAATTATGGCGTAGTTCATAACACCATTCGCCAGCATAAGCTACAGGACGTGGTGTCGCTGTCGCTAAAACTCTTAAATTCTGATGTATGACCATTGAAATTGCCTTTGTATAGAGTCTCGTACTCAACATTTATCATGTCGAATCTAGCCCCAAGTCCCAGTGTCGACATGTCCCGCGAACAAAGCTTCTTATTTAACGACGCTGTATTATTGAAGACCCAGCTATAACCCATGCTACTTCTTGCTATTTTCCTTTTATTACACTAAAACCGGTCGAATAGTTATAGCTGTTTGAGGGAGTTATGACAGCGTATTTATTGTTGTTACTTATTTTTTTATAGTTCAAGATCATTGTTAATACATAATAATAAAGCTTGTTTGTTCTATTATGGCATAGTAGCAAAGGTGGCATAAATATGATCTTTGTTTGAATATTTGGATACATTTTCTCGTACATATTCGTTGATCACTGGCTTAGACTTACCTACTTTCAGTAAGTAGTAGCTAGGTCTGTGAGAGGTTCACGTTTCAGTAGTGTAGATTTACAAGGCTAGGCTACATACAAGGATACGAGGCCATCGCCTAGGAAGCACCGCATTAGCCCGTTTCCAGGTAAACAGCGTACTAACCTGACACTTCCAGTTTAGATTTAGACGTTGAAAGCCAAAACTCATCAACACCACAGAGATAAGTATTTCCAATATAAAGTGTCGAAGCCCAGAAAAGAATTTGAGGAGAGCAATCATCTTATGTTCCAATCAATGAAATCCAATGATACCCCGAAAAATCCAATAAGACCTCCCCAATCTTGAACCTTCAAATCAGTAACGGATACCTAACGAAGACAATGCTTAACTGTAGGATCGAATATAAATTCCATCGCGTTTCAATTCATCTGCTTCGGAACAATGACTGGGCTGTGATCCAATTAAAATTAGATTTTAGTTTGCTAGGAAACAATTAAATGAGAGATGGCAGTTTCCTATTGCTTCTGTTACACAAGTCAAATTTAAATCAATTTATTGAAAGGGTCTAGTTAGTTAACGGTCAGAACTTTCGTAGGATTCCTTATGGAGATGTCAGTTGAAGTCAGACTCAGATTACTATGCAGTTGGGGTAAGTTAGACAACAACTGAAGGCATGCTTGATTAGTTTAGGTCTGCATTTAGACTTAGAACCGGACTGTCAAGAGCCTTATCCAATTGAATTACTCTGCGGTTGATTCGTGACGTGATTTTTGATAGACATCTGTGCCCTAAATAATAATTTTATGTGAATTGACATCATTCTTTAACGTTTAAAAGCTTGACTGTTCTCTGACATTTGTAAAAATCTAAGTCACAGTGACGATTTCCGACATCACAAAGAAACTCTTTCAATTCAAGTTCCACGATTTCAGTTGGCAAACTAATCTCGGAGTGCATTTGAGGCGAGGGCAAACGCAGTATCTATGCTTAGGTCAGCATTTATCCCGTCTGTGGGCCACAATCTAAAGTCGTTAGCGGTTGATTAATGAGTCAACGAGTGAGGATTATGCGCTAATTCCGCAAAAAAACATCCTATCTCAAATGAAAATAAGCGGCGCTTCGTTCAAGTCGTTTTTTTTTAAACTTTCGAATTTTACACCGGGAAAGTTGAGAGTTCTATGCTTAATTTAAGGGATGGTGAGTGTTGGTTGAATATTAAACAGCTGAAATTAACTTCTGAGGATGAATTACGTTTGTTTTACGTCAGTAATAAAACTTACGTGGTTGTACTTTTTAATTCTCTCGAAGAGTTATTTCAGTTCATATTGGACTTTTTTATGTCGAGTGCCGTTCGTTATGAAAGCGACACGATTTAGCCTAAAATATTTTTGAAACTGCCATCCATTGGACACTAGAATTTCGGAATATTTATTATATTTTAAGCGACAACCGGGATATAGGTAGGCATCCAATAATTGATTGATAGCCACGTAGGCTGCAGAATGGGCACACGTTTGAATAATTAGAGTAGTTTGTGTTCAAAATATTCAGCTAAACCATAATAGGGTAATCTAAAATAGAATTGTGGAAGCTCTATTATTATATGATGAAATTAGTCGATACTTGTCTGGACCTGAATGGACTGACGTCAATGAGGGAACTGCAATAGATACTACGTCACTCCATTATAAAATCAATATTATACAACCGATTTTCTACTACGTTGAATCTTAATCTCAAAGTAGGAGAGTTCCTCCTCTTTACAATTCAACCTTGAAGATGTTAGCAGATCTGTGATATTACCAAAAAGAACAAAAACACTTTAAAATAAGTAGAAATATAACCGCTAAATTGAAGCGAGCACGCGACCACACGTACCCGCAAAACTGAAATTTTAAACAATAAAAAAGTAGTTTAACACCGGGTTTCCTCACATTTCTCAACTCGTTCCTTTAATGCAACGGAGAGACATGAGAATGCAGCATATGACGCACTTCAAGACATATCTCTCGTGAACGTGTTACAACAAAATGCTACTTGGAATTTTTTAACACTATCCCTCCCTTCTACTTTCGTCGCGAGCAAAATATGACAAACTTTAAACAGTTCGTGAAAAGCAAAGTACCGTTACAGGCTTTCATGTTCTATCATGTAGGTAATACTGAAAAGATGAAATATTGGAATTCTAGGAAATATATAAATCAATTATTGATCAGCGTTCCGAACAAAATTGTGCTATCCTTTTATTTCTACGAATAATATGATTACTTTCGTTTGAAAATTGGATGATTACCTTATTGAAACCCAGCGTTCCGAAAGCTTGTTGGCCGCCTTTCAATTCCCACAAAAACCTACAAACACGCCCCATTAATTTTCCGGAAAGAACTAGGTTAAGGAAAAACTTGGAACTGTGATATTCGGACAAGAGTACGGGACTGCACCATTTTTTGTTCGTTCTAATTGATCGAGCGTTTAGAACCTACCGAGTACTTTAGGTTGGTATTTCCGCATTTTTACTCTAGTAACTTGTATTCCATGGCTTGCTTTTAACATCTAATAAGCTTCAAAATTTACTCTTTACTTCTGTTTAATTATTGGGCTACGGGATTGTGTGAAAGAGTTACCGCGACCCTGGAACGCTAAGGACAATTGAAGGTTACTCACTGATACGAGAATTAGTAAGTCTGACACTCCTCCGCGTGGAGCGCGGAACCTTACTGATTACCCAATCTTCAAATACCTTTTGTATTTTATGATTACCACCCGAAAATAAAGGTCCGTACAAAATACAATAAAATATTTAAGTAGTATGATGATTAAAATATGATTTGCGGCAGAAACACAAATTAATTACGGAATACTAATCATTATAAGTAACTAGCTTTTACCCGCGGCTTCGCTCCCGTCAAATGACTACCCTACATATCCTACGCTACTCTACCCTACCTTCCCTACCTACCCTACACTATCCTACACTACCCAACACTACCCTACACTACCCTACACTACCCTACACTACCCTACACTACCCTACACTACCCTACACTACCCTACACTACCTTACACTACCCTACACTACCCTACACTACCCTACACTACCCTACACTACCCTACCTACCCTACTTTTACCTTTACTTTTTTTTTAATTTTTCTCTACGTAAGAACCATCATTGAACTTCAAGGAACATTTAAAAAAAAAAAATCAGCCAAATCGGTCAAGCCGTTTTCATGTTATGTCGTGACAACGGAAAACGGGTTTCATTTTTATTATATAGATGATTATCAATACAACCCTCTCAGTTCAGCTAACCCCATACATTGACCTTTTTTACGAAAAAGCCATTCAGTAGACTGCAATGAATGCGTAAATCTTCCCTGGGCCAATCATTTCTTACTTCTCAAATACGGTTACAAAACATTAAGACCAAAAGCTCGTAGAAATAAGATTCATAGTTATAATACAGTTCTAACATCACACAATACGGCTAGAAGGCGGTCCCAGTAAACATTTAATAACATCAAATGATATGGCACCGAAACTTGATCCCATTCATTAAATGAAATAGGGTTGACACTTTGTAAAGTTTGCCGAGATAAATTATATTTTGCGGGCGATGAGTGCAGTATTCATTAATAATGTGTTAAGTTTCGCGGACATGTGGGGACAGGAAGGGTTGTGTTTGATAGTTTGTATGAACCGCCAGTCTTTTGTTGGAACTGACAAAAACAGTGATTCGTGTTATTAGAATTTGAGGTTATTCATCTGAACTTTAGAAGCTTTGTGATTATTTATTGCTAAGCTTATCGCACTGTAGATACAGTAGAAGAAAGAAGATGGATGGATAGATGGTTCTATAGATGATTCTTATCATTTATGTATATGTGTGTTGTACGTGTCTTAGTCTCGCTACAACTTAAAAATGGGGTGACCAATTTTAATCATTTTTAATGTAAAACTAAGGTAGGGAAGTAATTTTTTAGGGGCGGCAGGTATTAGTATGTAAGTATTTATATTACCTATATTACACACACACACTAATATTATAAAGGAAGTTAACCTATCAATACCCGTGAAACGAGACACAATAGTAAAACAATAACAGCGCGGTCCAATGAGACCGGTCGGGGATTCATGAATTAATGTGAGTGTGTATATATGGGCGTATGTGTGTTACTCCTTCACGCTCGGTGGCTGAACGGATTCGTATTTTTGACACACGGATGTCTACCAGTGTGCGGAATAGCACATGGGGTCTTTTCCCGGAAATATAATTATGTACATTAATTATGCGGGCGAAGCTGCTGACAGAAGCTAATAACAGATATAAAAAAAAATCTTTGATGCTTCTCTTACGGGTCAATGTCAATTCTTTTTAAGGAAAAAAACGAAAACATGCGTACCTATGTAGCAAGATTTTTTTACCAGAAAGCTATGATACTTTTGTAACCATTTTACGAAACAAAATTTTCAAAGACGACTACCATTTTATCTAAAGAAACCCACAAACTTAAGGCTAAATCACCTTTCATAAACCACAGTACAGTTTATGCCCAAGATAAAGGCACGTATGACTTTATGCTGTCTAGCTCTTAAACAGGTGCCCGTGAACGTAAAATGAACGAAGAATGAAACGAATGAAGAATACCCGTATAAATCACAATCAAGAATATGATTTCGTTCGCGTATTGTAATTCAATTCAATGAGCCATTTCGTGAGCATCTGCTTTACAACCCGGCAGTGATAGTGTACTAACATTACATTATATCACGGTGATATATTTGGGTACTTTATCAAAGGAGGATTGAGGGAGCTTTACCTGCACGGTGAATGGAATCCATGTTTTCCATTGAAAGTAGCCCCTCTATTTTCTCTGTCCAGTAACAAAGATGGGAGGGACTACTGGAAACAATATGTCGGACTTAGAAATGTGATTTTATCGAAATTATGATTGTGGATTCTTGGTCATGTTTTGACACAAGTTTCTTTCGAATTTTACACGACTTTGCGACATATAATTTAAGTTCCAACGAAGTTCAGAGACATTTAACATATGGATTTAGTATCAAAAACATTGAATAGCAGTAACATTGCTATAATCTGAAAACTAAATATTTTTACTAGCTTTAGTTTACGAGATAGTTGATTCAGCACTCAGCTATCTCATGCCTTTCAGCGATTTCTATGCCTCGGTATAAATATCTTATACTTTTTCATACTTCAGAATTTATTTTAAAATTTTCTTTCAGTTCAAGTAAAGAAGTCTCTGGCTATAAAACCAGGGCCAAGCCAAGCTTAAATGAGGTTCAAGAAACTATTCAACGACTCCGCTCCACCGTACAAAATCCTGTGCTTTTTACAACTATAAATTCGAATCTATCCAAATACCCTCTTATCCAGAATTCCCTCCTGCTTTTCGTGTTACATAATGGCCACAGGGGAAACATACTTTTTACACAATAAAATCTAGACTGAAACGAACGTACAGGTGTTCGGACAGTCAAAGGGACCGTAAGTGCATAGAGGTGTCAATAGAATGAACTCGCGGAAGAAAATAAAAGAAAAACATGCTCCACAGTGAATGGATCATGCTCCAGTTGCGTACGATCGCTTTATTAAAATTCAAGCACTCGGAAATTGAGTATTAAGTTTGTTTTTTATGAGCCAATTTCCTGATAACCCGAGTGCAGAAAAAACACTAGTTTATTATCTGCTTGTCTTTACCAGGAAATCAATTTATCGTCATCGATTTTACAAAGTTTGTTTATCGTTGAAATTGCGTCTCGTTTAGTTATCACACGAACAAAGGCGAATATGTAAATACAATTTCAACTTAGCAACTGAATTGTCTTTTATTTTCGAAGACTATTCACGGAACATCTACAATTTTCTGATAAACACACTTTTTAACGAAGCAGAAACGCTGACGAAACTCGTTTGCCCGAATACTTTCAAAGTACTCAATAGATTTTGCGTAAATTATCCAACATCTCACAGGTACCGTACCGTAGGTATCTACGAAGTATAGCCGATACTGGTGTAAAATTTTATAACGTTCTTGTATCACAACAAAGAAAAAGGAACCAATATTTAGATTCAGAGCCACAAGCTAGACTTTTATCTAAATTTCAGTAGCAGCCAGTCGTGCTACCATGAATTTTGAAGAACACGGACCCTGTATTCTTTTGTTGTATTTTGTACGAGAACAGGGTAACAAATGCCGGTTTACTTAGTAATGCTAGAAGCCAGATCCATTACATAGGATTTATTACTTAGTGGGACTCAGGATTTAACCTAAGCCACCTAAATGTTGCATTTTCATGTAATACCCTTAGAAGCATGGGTGGCTCTTAGATAAACAACGACCCAGCGATGTAAAACTAAAAATATATTAAAGACTACGACAGACTTTACACCTGACTCGAATGTTACACGTTCTCACATGCGGTCATTTTGTAAGATCGCTTTAGATGTTTCAAGTCTGGTTGCAGCTTAAGATTTTTAGCAAAAAATATGATACGAGGTGAATTCAAGCATGATTTACTTAAAACGAAAGATGTCTACGAAAGAAATACATTACTCTCTCAGTGACAAAAACGCCACCCCAAAACTCGACAATCTCATAAGATTATCGAAAATACGGCAGGTACACCTAAAATGGTAATACCATAAAACACGGGAAACCTCCAAAATAAACGTAAAGTCCTACCCCAATCCTGTGCAATGCATTTCGTTTTCGTAGTCTCATCGTGAATAAATAAGACAGGACCATGAGGCTTGTCCGTCATTGTGAGATAGTGTGGTGACCCCTCTGAAATATGCAGATGACGAGGTACGGCGTATTGTAGACAAGGACAAGTAAATATTGCACGTACAAGGTATGATTTGAGACACTTATGTGTATTCGTTTTGAACGCGTGTTAGTTTGGTATTTTTTTGGTAAAAACTGGAGGTAAAGGTATTTGTTGTGTCTTTAGGGAACCTTTTTTAGGTTACAGGTATAAAAAGTTTGTTTTACTTTATCGGATACAAAATATGATATTAAAACAGTGGTTTAACAATTCATGAACAATGCCGAGATTTACTCAAAAATGAGCTTTCTCCCAGAAAATCAGTGCTAGAGAGAGATCATATTCGAAGGTAGGATTTTTTTTAATGCACGATATAAACCTACATGAATACAAGTTTTTAATGGGTCTGGTAGGCAGCCGCTCCTCGTAAAATACTGGTATTCAGCTAAATCCGGCTTGACTGGAAGCCGACCCCAATATAGTTGGGAAAAGGTTATGTAGATGATGAATGATAAGTACATTTTTGCATTAAAATTAAGTGACTTCAAATGAAAGATACGAGTAACCCCAATGAAAATGGCCATCCTTACATGACAACAAAACAAATCGACATTACAACAGCAAGACATTCAATTTCAAAAACTAAAAACAAACAAAATAAAAGTTTTACAACAAACCAGTGCACAGTGTATCAAGTTTATCTACAGAATAAATACAACTCTATCATCTAGTCTATGGATAGTTACCTCCGGGACTCGTTGTTTATGCCCTCAAGTTATAAACAACGAAGGATATGGATATTGAATTTTGTTTGAATAAAACCTTGTTTTGTATTCAGAACACGTGAGTTCTAATAAAACTTTTGTAAGGGTCTTGGCAGACGTGGCTGGTTTTGGGATCGGCGGTCAGAGATTTGGTCGGAAACTTGATTCAGTGATTAAACTCCAAACCCATCTTGTTTGTATAAAGGGTGTAAAATGACCCTTAACGAAAACGAAAACCCCATATTCTACTCATCACTGGGATAGTTTTTTCTTCTAGACCATACCTGGGAATTCACTGGTTTTGGAGATATTGAAGGTCAAAGTGACAAATTTTTTTTCGATTTTTTTTCAAAATCGTATTCCAAGTATCATTAATAAACTTTCTTCCGAACAAACATTACCAAAATTATCGGTTTTTCATAACAAATTACGCATTTGAAGTCACAAAAATGCAATGATAACTAAACAAAACGAGTGCCTCACACACACAAGCGTGCAGTCGGTTCAACAACCAAGCGCGAGCGGCCGAACGCGCAGCTGACCGGAGTTATTATTAATTAATTATTTTTTAAAGATGAAAAAAAAAAGTTTTTTCCCAGCAATATTTTTTGGTCTAAGTTACTTAATTACATGTACAGAATGTGTAGTTATCGGCTTTGTGATCGGTCTTTTTACACCCTGTATTTACTGATTACAATTAGCCTGCTTTACCAATTGTTGAACAAGGAGTTCAAGCATTTCCGATCGTATGTTTTGTCTAATTCTTCCTCTTATCTCCTACGGAACTAGTCAATCATCGGTTAATCAATGCTTGAGTCGCTTTTGGGAAGATACACAGAAACCCTACCAAGAGCTCTTAACGTGATGTATTTACAACCTAAAATGAACTGATACCAAGTACGAAGGGTGTATAGCTATATTCTTCTTTCTCGCTGACAGAGCTGACAGAGCTGACATTTTAAGACGTGATGATAAGGCCCCAGGACGCTTCAAACACTACAAAAATTAGGACATGTCCTGAGCAAACACGACTGATGAGAACTCTAGACGCCCTTGGTAACGACAGAAACAGTGTAGTAATATCAATTTTGATAACGCCTTCAAAACAGTACAGTTTACCAACAAAATACGATGCAGCGCTTAAGCTGAGGGGCTATCGTTTTGTGGGACTGGTTAGTATTTTTTGACGTTCAGAGTATTGATTCTCAGCCTCATTTGAATAAATGTCTTTTGATCTAGAAGCAATCGCCTAAACGCGAGGTTTTGTGAGCGCAACTGAAAACAAAGAGTTGCAAAAACGAGATACTGACGCATTTTTGCCAGACTGTTTAGGCTTGTAAAATTACAATCTACAACGCTTTTGGATTTAGTAAATCTTTTATGTCGTTCATGTACCTACTCTAACACAAAACTAATTGGTCTATTTCAGTCATAAGATCACCTTTCGACTTTACTAAAAGTAACAAGTCTGCAAAGGCTCTAACACAAATCTTTTGTAAGGGAATGAAATATTTTGTAAATATACGTAAGGTCGATAAAATTGCTTGCCTGTGTATAGCGATTTTGCGGCGAACGTGACGTGAAGGCAAAGCGTGAGTTGTGCGAAGGTATTTATCGTTTATTTGAAGGTAGCATGTTTCGATGACTTCTCTTTGTGAGGTTTATTGGACTGATGTTGGGTATACTTTTGTAGGGAAACATTCTTTGTATTGGATAGCCTTATGAGGATGTGCTTGTCTTGTCTTTTATTTTGTAACACAGATTTGGCGAAGCTGTAGGTCGGTGTCGTTTGTTTATGTTGTTATTTTACGTGTGATTTGAAAATCTGGTTTTACAGTTACTTTACACATACATTTTTGTAGTCATTCTTAAAAAACGAATAATAATAAAATATCGCAGAAATAGTATAAAATAAGCAAAAATCAAAGTCTATAGGCGAAGAAACCGGGATCAAATAACTTGAAAAGCTGATGATGAACGATGAATTCGTTGTCGCAGTTCCCTATTACAGGTAGCCTGTAGTAGTAACTCACTGATGTAAATGTGGTTGACCGTAGGCCAGTATGTCGTCACAAAGCCTTCCATTTTCTTGTTAGCACAATATAAAAATAACTATTAGGGAAAATTACGTAAATAAGCCGGAACTTCCGTACACACAATGAATATATTGCGATGGGTATGTATGTGGAAAATCAGTAAAGATGGGTGGGTGGGTCTCCCTTGTTTTACCAAAAAGAAATTGCCAAGTTATCACTTCCCAAACAATTTTTCGCATAATTTCATTTGCCAAATTATTACTTAGCAAATAAACTCTTCACAAATAAATGTTACACAAACCTAATGTTTGGCAAGTTAACGTTTCAGCAATAATTTGCATACCAACTAGTTCTTTTACCAATTTTTATGTAGTCAAACATTTCAGTTGGTATAACATATTTTACCCAAAATAAAATTAGCCAAATTTTGGTATCTTCAGTTTACTGTTTCTGGTTTTACATATAAAAATATGCTTCTGGCACTCGCCGGCCGCTGCCGCGGCACCGCTCGCTTCGCTCGCTCGGCTCGTGCGTGGTTTGGTCACTACTCTAACCTAACCTAACCTATAGTTCTGGTAGCAGTTCGTTTTTCATTCGTCGTTTGTAACCGTCTTATTTTTTTTTCATAGGAATTCATTTGATAAACTGTTCATTTTCTAAAGATTTTTTGCCGTAATAAATCATTTGATTTAAGACCAAATGCCCTAATGAAATTATTCTAGGTAATATTCTGCCGAAGTAAAAATTTGACCAAATGAAAATTTTCGAACTAAAGTTTTTCCAAATATTGCATTGGTAAAATAAAAGGTTTCGAAAATTGCTTTGGGTAATGAAAATTTGGAAAATTCTTTTCGGCAAAACGGCAGACTCCCTGGGTGGGTACGTATTGCTTCTCAAAGAGAACAAATATGTTAGAACATACCTACGTTAATCCCGTCGAATAAGTAACGAAGACGGTGATAGTGTAGTTGACTGGCCAAGAACATAAGTTTTAAAATGTAACCTTAAAAAAAGTTTTTTATGTAAGTACCACCTCGGAAAGACTCGACCTTTGGTGGGAGAAACTTAAACCTCCAGATGATTTTAAGGAGCCATCGGAGAGACCCTCGCCAGGACATAAGTTGCATGGCCAACATGGAAAGCTCTTATCAGGCTCCGTACCTAGATTGGGCGCATTAAAACTATCTCCACAGATAGGGGGCCCACCTTCAATCCTGGATCACGTGCCGTGTTCACACGTAAGGACTAAAGGTCACAGCTCAATAGAATCACCCGACACCCACTCCTCACCGCCTCGTCGCATGTTGTCTACACGTGGCCCACGGGTGGACGCCGCGTTATCACTAATAAACGTCGCGCGGTCAAGCAGATACGTCAACAAAATTGCGTTGGCATTATGCAGTTAACGCAAGGCAAGTATGCAAGCAACGAGTTCTCACCGAGTGGTCTACCCGCCGCACAGTAGATCGACGCCATACAAGCGTTGGGACATAGGCTATTTAAATATCCAAATGTCAATTTTTGAAAAACGAGTTATGCCATCGTATTTGTCTTCTTATTAGCTGTTAAAAATGTTACTAGATAAAATATGTGAAAGTGATAACTTATATGTGGATGATATTACAAAAATCGGTCAATACTTGTATCTCAAAACGGGCACATTTGTCGCACCATGTTTGTTTGAAGAAAATGTGGTAAATATATGTCTTATTACCATATAAAAAAATCAAGTCGAAAGGCGAAGGGAATCTCGAGATACATCAGTTTTTAAGTCACTTCCCATACAAAGAAATCACATTTTGCGCTATAGCTCTCGATGTAAGAGTCCAATCGGAAAATGCTAATAACATTTTTAACAGCTAATAAGAAGACAAATACAATGGCATAACTCGTTTTTCAAAAATTGACATTTGGATATTTAAATAGCCTATGTCCCAACGCTTGTATGGCGTCGATCTACTGTGCGCCGTCCACGCGTGGAGGGCTTACGATCGAGGCGATCCGTTGACGCTACCGAGTTGATGAAGTGAGCGCATACCCATACAAGTCCATAAACAATACTAGCCGCAGAAGGCGAGGCGGTTCGGAGTGCTTGCTCTAATGAGCTGTGACCTTTAATCTCAGCATCAGTAAACGGCATTGCAGTGGCCGAATACTGGACTAAACAAAGAATTTATCAAGTTTTGCGATCAACACGCTATAATACCCGGCAAATAAGTTGGCAAGAAAGAAATTGACGTAGTGGGGGTAATTTCGCGAATGATGCACAAAAAAGCGAATGAGCGAACGGGACGTAACGCAGTGCGGAGGCAAAAGTCGACTGACGCACCAATCATAGAACTATTATAATACTGCACCAATCGCACGCCGGATCTGCGCTACTTCATACCCCGCGTCCCGCTTGACCACCAAATAGATCTAAAAACCGATTTCTGCGCAACTAATGACTCTTGCCAAGTTACGTGCCGCCGGTTATAAGAAAACGTTACCTTGATATGCGGCAGAGCCAGCAGGCGGCGGATCTCGTGTATGGCGGAGGCGGTGGCGGGCGTGGCGGCGGCGGGCGCGGGCCCGGCGTGGCGCAGGCGCGTGGCCGCCTCCAGCGCCTGGCGGCAGCGCGCGCGCCCCTCCGCCGCCGGCGCGCGCCCGCTCGTCACCACCACCGTGCTCGCTATGCGGTCGTAGATCTACACGAGAAAACAGCCTTTTGAAACATCGTGCCAATAGACTTAGCACGCACTGCGATTAAACGCCCGCGTTTAACCACAGGTCTGAAACCGCAAAAAAAATTAACACATAGTTTTCTATACAAGCGCACGCATGTATAGGAAACTATGTGTGTAGTAGTAGTGACTTTTTTTAGTGACTGATTTAAAAAACGCAACTTGTTACGTTTTCACCGCGGTTTTCTTGTGTCCCATAGTAACAGTACTGTGGCGCACGCACGGCGGTTAATCGCATTCGGTTTTTATTCAGCCTCGACTGTGCGAATGCGAAGTATAGACGAAAATTACAACACATCTGCTCGCCAGAAATCCATGGTGAAATGAAATAAATTTAAGTAAAACGCTAGCCGCAATTTTTGCGTTTTCAGCTATTCCTATACCGCGCGCGTTTAATCGTAGTGCGTGTCATACTCCTGTAAGCCTGGAGGCACAAAAAGGAAGTGGCTACCTATCGAAGTAATGACAACAACAGAATAATGTTGGACCGTTACCATCACCTCGCTCAGCCTGACTCCGTTAAATGCTTCAAGGTAGCCCGCTAAATTCAGATTTTCTAAGCATTCGCATTTTGCAGGAACTTTAGGGTGATCGAGTCAGACTATTACAGTTTAAAATCACGCCTGAAGAAGGGTTTACTTTGCGACCCTAGCAGACATCGCCCCTGCAGGGCCTGACGGTGTTCCTAGACCAAACCAGTTCTCTAAACACGCGCGGAGTTCCGCGAGGCTCCTATTTCTGAGTAGTTATAAAAAAAATAACCACGAAGGCTAAGGCTAACCGCGAAAGCTACACTTCGCTCTGCTCTCGCCTTAAGCCTGCTCTACACTACTCGCGAAGTTGGTCGAAGTTGAGCGAATACGAATCGTGTAGAAGGGCGCTTCGCTTCGTCCAACCTCGGCTCGCATCGAGCGACTTCCAGTCGTTGTCGGTTTTTGCGCCCGAGTCAAAGGACTCGAAGTGTCCCGAATTTGCGAACACAAAGCGACGCTGAGCTCCGCGCGAGGTTGCACGAGTGTGTACTCACTTAATTCGGACTTCGATCAACTTCGACGAGTAGGTACTTCGTCGAGGCAACTTCGCGAGTACTGCAGTGTAGAACAGGCCTTCTAACCTAACCTGTCCGTTTTGAAATGTCCTAAAATTGTACTACTAATACTAACCGACTAGTATCGCGGGTTTGGACTAGGCGAAATTAATTCATCCTAAAATCGGGTTTGGCCGATAACATATACACTTATTGTACACAAAGATTATAATGTATAAAAAGGAAAACTGAGGATCAGTTCACACCGAACGACGCGACGCGACAATGCTGGAAGAGGTCAGTAATTTCGCGCTGCGCCGCGCGCGGCCGTGAGACGCATCACAACGTTACGAGGCGCATAGTAAAATCGTCGGCAACACGACGTCGCGTATGTAAAAACGTTCCGCTGCGCAGCGAGACACTGCGCGGCGTCACGAGGCGCAGCGCTGCATGAAGCAACGTATTCTTAATTCTCACAATAAAATGTGTATCTTTTCGTGTAGTAAATAAAGTTCTATTTTGCGTCACTCTATTAAAATGTGCACGCAGCGTCGCGTCGCGTCACGTCTCGGTGTGAGCTGACCCTTATATTAAAAAATATACAATTGGCGGCCTTATGACACTCGGCGATTTCTTCCAGGCACCCCGGAATGGACATAGATATCCTGGACACAAAATGGGGTTGCACTTGGTACAAGTAAAAAAATTAACAAAAACTCATTGTTTGTCGTCTGCAAATCCAGAACTACGGTGGCAGATAGTCGGGGATGGGTTCCGGATATCTGATGCTCACGCATGCAGTCGTCTTCTTAGCTAGCATTACTGCTCTGCAAAAGAAGACGGCCGCAGCTCATTTCCCCTCGCACTGGATCCACGAGGACACGACGATGCTCCGCCCAAGCTGGGCACACCTTCACAATTATTCCACCTTGTTCACCGGGCGGTCCGTAAAACGATGGCACTCCGCCTGAATCAGGTGCAGGAACTTCCCGAACTTACAATGTCCAGTGAAGACCTGCGTCATGCGGAAGGTGAGGATGCCATGACGTCTCTCCAGTCACTCAGTCACTCCTCAAAGAGGGGACTGATTATGAGGTGGCCATTACCGAGACGGTTATTGATGTGATTATAAATCCGTAAATCAATATGCATTAATAACGGCCGGCAAACATTTTTTAATTAACATACTACTAGACCTACAAAATGCAAATATTTAGAAAAAAATATTATACGAGCTACCTTGAAGCGTACCCCTTAACCGAGCCAGGCTGAGCGAGAAATTAAAGAAAAACAAAGAAGAAAGGAAATAGGACGGAATTTGTTTCATTTGGTTTTAAAGAACAATGTTCAAAACGTCCCCACCCTTATCTTAATATATATAAATCTCGTTTCACAATGTTTGTCCTCAATGGACTCCTAAACCACTTAACCGATTATAATAAAATTCGCACACCATGTGCAGTTCGATCCAACTTAAGAGATAGGATAGTTTAAAACTAAAAAAAAGAAAAAATTAAGTAAAGTAGGGTAGTGTAGGGTAATGTAGGGTAGTGTAGGGTAGTGTAGGGTAGTGTAGGGTAGCGTAGGATATGTAGGGTAGTCATTTGACGGGAGCGAAGCCGCGGGTAAAAGCTAGTAGCACTATAAAACCTATATCAATCGAAGAGCCTTGACCGTGTCATATTATTGTAAGACGGCGAAGCTGAAATATGCGTTCGAAAAAAGTAATATCGACATGAAGTAGCCGAAATCAGTCACAATTATGTTCCGATCTACTACAATTATAATTAAAAGTAGGTAAGTTTTTCAATTTAAATATTTTGACAGTCCAAAGAAGCTGTAGGTGACCAAGATAACATAGTAATCATAAGGGCCGCATACGCAGAACATCGCACAATATTGTAATTATAGCAGAATTTCTTTTAGTTCGTATAGAGTAAACAAATTCCTCGGAGTAGCATCACGAAAAAAGTACTGTACGACACATGTCATCTCACTTCTCTTGTTAAGGATTAACCTTTTAATTATTTTTACTTGTCTCGCGATATCCACTTCCTGTATCCCCCTAATGTTCAGGACAGCGACAAGTGGGGTTGCGGCAGTCGTAGGCAGGATCCAGCAATTGGGACTCGAGGTGGCATTGCACAAGTCCGAGGCCATGTGCTTTCATGGCCCTCGGCCCTCGTCTGGCTCCCAAACTGGAAAGGACTGGGGCTGCCCTGAAGCGGCTCCTACCTAACCTAAAGTGTCCAGACGCCTGCTACCGGAGGCTCTACGCGGGGATCGTTCGGTCCAGGGCCCTTTATGAATCGCCAGTTTGGGCGCCCTTGCTAGGTAAGCGACCGGCGGCCAAGCTGAACGCTTGCCAGAGGGTCATGGTAATCCGAATTATACGGGGATACAACACGATCCCCCGCGAAGCGGCGAACCTCCTTGCTGGCCTGCCACCGTGGGATCTGGAGACAACAGTCCTTGCACGCATGCACGATTTGCGCGTGGAGATGCAAGTCGCGGTATGGCGGATAGAGTTCCGGCGGGATCTCAGGGTAGCATGGCGACTGGGACTGGGACTGTCGCAACCCAGTGCCGGGCACGCCGTCATTCCGGGGGTAAGTCCCCACTTTGAGGAGTGGTTGGGAAGAGATCACGGCGTCCTCACGTTCCATATAACGCAGGTCCTCACCGGACACAGTAAGTTCGAGAAGTTCCTGCATCGGATTCAGGCAGAAAGGACGCCCGGGTGTTGCCACTGTGTGGACCGTCCGGAGGACACTGTGGAGGTGTGGCTTGCTTGAGTTGTCAGCAAAGAAAGTTGTCTCTTCTGAGGGGTCGATTTTTATCGCCCAAGTCATTACTGGCATGTATGCTGTGATTAACCTATCACATACCCACGAAACGAGAGACAATAGTAAAACAATAACAGCGCGGTCTCATAGGACCGGTCGGGGATTCATGAATTAATTCCTACTACGAGTAAGAAGTCGGTGGCGTATGCACTATCTTGAAAAGGCTTTCTGAAGATTTTGAGAAGCGTTCCAGCAACTCGGAAGTCAGTGAAGACGTGAGGAAGTGATTTATTAAGTATCACGTTTCTGAACATTCGATGGATACAGGAAGTGGATATCGCGAAAAAAGTGAAAATAATTAAACAGTGAATGCCTTTAACAAGAGAAGTGAGATGATATTTCTTTTTAAGTGATGATACTCCAAGGAACTTATAAACTCTATACGAACTAAAAGAAGTTTTGCTATAATTACAATATTGCCCGATGCGATGCTCTGCGCATGCGGCCCTTTTGATTACTATGCTAACTTGCTCACCTATAGCTTATTTGGACTGTGAACATACTTAAATTGAAAAACTTATAATTTTAATTGTTGTAGGTAAATGAGAACATAATAATAATTGTGACTGATTTCGGCTACTTCATGTCGACATTACTTTTCGGACGCATATTTCAGCTTCGCCGTAATACAATAATATGATGAGACGGGCATAGTCCTTCGATTAATACAGGCTTTATAGTGCTACAAGGGTGGGGACGGTGTCCGAACATTTTGAACATTGTTCTTTATTGATTTGGATCTATTTTACTTTGATTTTAAATTATTTAATTTGTTTTTACATGTTATTGTTATAATATAAATATGACTATTGTGTTTTGATTATTAGTTCGTATTTTTATGAGTTTGTGATACTTGAAATAAAGCTATATTATTATTAAAATCAAAATCAAATCGGTTTATTGCAAACATGTTGCACAACAGGTGGAATAAAATTTTAAAAAAATTAACTTGAAACTTTTATTTATAAAATGCATTTCAAAATACATATACATAAACATTTTATATAAAGACAAAAATTATTAATATTGCAAGCACCGAAATAAAAATTTGGGTATCGTCAAGACTAGAGTGTATATATAGGCTCTTAATAAACTAAAGTACCCGTCACGAGAAGCTATAAATTTTGTAAACAAGTGTTCAGGAGTTCACAACATTTGGACCAACAAAAAAAATGAATTTGTTTAAGATTTAATAAATTATTAAGTAACAATATTAATTAACATATGTATATTATTTAAGAATAATTATTCGTCAGATTCAGTTGTTTCCATTTCTGTGTCAGAATCAGTGACATGTATCACGAAGCTGTCTACAGTTTTATCAATCATCTCATCGATTTATAACAATAACAATCAGATCCGCGATAGATGCAAAGCCAGCAAAGCAATGAAACAAACTCGTACGCATTCGAAACTCGAATGACACGTATATTTCAAAATGGTGTCCCGATAGTTTACAATCCCTGCGACGGACCAAGAAACAAAAAACGATAGCACTTTGCGTCGTTAAAATATGATCCGACTAAATTAAATAGGTTGTTACTTTCATATAACCCGTCTCTATTTCATGTCGATTGAAAATGTTTACGTAGTAAAAGATGTTTGTTTACATAATTTATAGCTTCTCGTGACGGGTACTTTAGTGCGCCTCACCATCAACGAATGTCAAATCGAATCGGGGTAATAGCGGTAACGTTTTTGTGTTGCTATCGTTTCGATAGGTAGCTAGCTACTCCTAGTCCGGCCAGAACTTTTCAAATCTTGTTCTTTGCAAGCAGACTTAGGACACGTATCACAATTCTTAAAAAAAAAATCACGGTGTACCCTGAAACTTTCACCTGTGTAATGTACTTTACCAACTGACTTTAATTTATTTGTAAGGTTTCAAGGGCTGGAAAAACGGCATTGCATATCTAAAAACATAAATCAGCTGTTTCTGGTTTAATGTGTGGAGTCAGACGAACAGTTTGTACATCATCATAATAGTAGGAAAATGGAATAAAAGTCAAAACAACATAAAGCGCTTTAATTTACAAATAATGTGCTCATTCATAAATACATACACATCACAAATTCAAGAAATATTAAAAATAGTATTTATAGTCTAAATTGATTTTTCTTCAGAAAACCTACTTCTTTTTTCACCAGTCTCAAGAAAAATCAACAACCTATTGATCATGAAAACAAGGTTTTTTTTATTTTTTTTTATTTAGTATTGGACCGGTCTTTCTTAACTCTTCCTAAACGTAATATGGAGATGTTTTATATATCTTCTTATTAAGCTAGTATCGAAACGAAGCTAATGCCAGAGCTATACAGGTTGCCAAACAGTAGTCAGAAAAAAAAATTGTGAGAGTATCGACACGAAAAGAAGAAGCTAGTATGTCCCACTACTGGACCAAGGCCACGCCCATATCTTTTTAAACACCGCGAACTAACCTTCGCAGTGGGGACATAGTCATCCCACCATCGGTTTCTAGACCGACTCAGCAACGACGTCGATCCTCTGGCTCCTATTTCGTGGAGGCTTAGGCCTAGAGACCATCACACATGCAGCTTTATTACCAGTTCAGTTTAATTCTTAAGATATATTTCCTAGTTCCTTACCTCCAAGAATGCTCTAAGCTGCAGATCATCAAGTACGCTGTGGAACAGATCAGGATCTATGACCGTGGGGCCATCCTGCAGCACCGCCACATCGTCCAGGGATTCTACGATCAAGCTAACAGCTGTAACAAAAAGATTCCTTGTAAATCTGTAGAAAGTAACAGCAATATTAGAATAGAATATAATTTATTCGACGCATTTCTTTTTTATTCAAAAAATGTATTGTACATAGGTCTACATGAACACATATAAAACGTTAGAAGCTAGGGCACGGTTCTAATCGATCTTTTCCTATAGAGAAGAATCGGCAAGAAAATTACAGTAGACAATAATACAAAAAAATACACGCATCTTTGGTTAAAATTTAAAAATAGAAACTAACGCCATCTGTAGTTTCATTCTGCAAAACAAAACTTATTTCAAAAACTCGTCGCTAGATGGCAATTACTATGAACAAAGTTAAACTTAAATCAGCGCCATCTATAATAAATTATGGTAATTACTCTCAACGTTTGTTTCCAAATGAAACCACGCGGTGCTGCAACATTTTGTAAACATAGCAGGATTTTTCAATTTCAAAGCGTTGAACTAGAGCGACGTTATCCAGGGCAGTTCTGGCATTGAACTCCAGTGATGAAGACCCAGACAGTTCTTGTGAGAATCGTATTATGGAATAATAAAGCCATTATCGTTTCTTTGCAAGGAATGGTGCTAAACGTCATGCATAATATCGCACATAATCATCATTATCATCATCATTTCAGCTACAAGACGTCCACTGCTGGCCTCGCCACGCATCACCACAAACGACCGATCCCATACAGCTCTCATCCATCGAATTACCAACAATAATGAACGCGGCCGCGGTTTAGGTGGTTGGAATTCACCCTCTTACCAGCAGAACAAGCCTCCTCCAGCATGACAGCTTTCCTGGGCTGCTGCTCCTCGTCCTCCTCATCATCAGCGGCCGCCGCTGCCAGGGTGGCGGCGCGGAGACGACGACGACTGTTGAACTTCTTCAGCTCGTCCACTGTACCCGCGAGGTGGTTGCGGAGCTGCTTTTCGCGGTCCTGTAGAAGATATTTAATTCATGAATCCCCGACCGGTCTCATTGGACCGCGCTGTTATTGTTTTACTATTTTTATAGTGTCTCGTTTCGCGGGTATTGATAGGTTAAACGATTGTAAAGATATATCGTAGACGTTTTCATTTATTCACACTTAAGATGTCTATATAATAAAGTTTGTTTTTGAATATCATTAGACAGGTTATTTTTGGAGGTGAGAAATCATCTGCCGCTCTAAGGTAAAGCGAAGCAGGTCAGACTTTTAATAACTAAAACCTAGTCCTATGTTCCTTTTTTGCCTTGCGTTCCAGAGCCCCGACTGAGTAAAACCATACTTGTTTCCTTCAGTCGCCTTTTGCATTCTTAGACCACGGACTTCTATTTTAGAAAATACCCTTGCCCTTGAGCATTGGGCCTGTTGGGCCTATGGTTTACTGACATCTTTTTGAAGCGTGCGTGGATCACTACGAGGTGACGACTTAGGCTCAACCAATTAATCGTCGTCCGCAAACCCACGCCTACCGTGGATGGTGACCGTGGAGCGTGAGAATTGCCTCACGCGTGCAATCAGATACGGTTCACACAAATTCAACGTAATATAGAACACCGCGTCAGAAAATCATCTGCTATGTTCTTTTCCTTTCCAACTGGTTGATAGACGTCAATAAAAACTTACCCTTATCCAACGATGATTGAGGACCTCCTGAATGTTGATTCTCTGAGTATGATCCACGGTTAACATGCGCTGTACCAAGTCCTTAGCGGCGTCGCTGATGTCCTCCCAGAGAGGTGCGTCGAACTGTCAAAAGAGGTATTACAATTTAAGACACAAGACTATAGCGTCACGTTGATGCCTTTAATAATAAGGCAGTTATACTAGGTTGTATAAAGTATTAATTATTTAGTCAGTTTCTTTTAGTGGGAAATCATCAAAATAGCTTCTCCCGCTTTGAGCAGAGTGGGGATCAGACTTTTACTGACTAAAACCCACTCTGGTCCCTTTTTTTAATTTCGGGTAGTTGTCGAAGCGTGGAAATTTGTATTAACCTATGTCGAACTCTATCCAGCATCAAGCAAAAGCTCTCTCTTTCTCCTTTTAATCCATCACCATCAATTTACTTAACGAAAATAGTAAGTATTAATTGTTCAGGTATCGTACAAGGCCCCGCTCAGTCTGTGGTTTGATTTAACTCATGTACAAGTCACATCAAACAAGGTGAATAGCACGTAGCAACTTCAAAGATGAATAGACCATATTACATACAAGAAGGAACCACAATCATAATTCAAAAACCATCTCACCCGCAAACGTCCACGGCAGATAGCTTCAAACAGCCGCTCCTTAGTCCCAGTAAAGGGCAGGTAGCCCACCAGCAGCACATGCAGCAGTATCCCGGCCGCCCACACGTCCACCGGCTTGCCGTACAGCTGGCTCGACACCACCTCCGGGGCCATGTAGTGAGGAGTCCCGATGCGACCTGGAAAATCTTCAAGTTGAGGCACGGTGTTTTATAAAGGTTGGGTATTGTTTTTATGATAGTTAATTAACACAGGAGGGGAAAATGTGGAGGTACCAGTTTTATGGATACAGAGTTTGGCATATTTTATATTTTTCACAAAAGAACTAAATTCCTATTGGACTATTGATAAGAGCTGTGTTACAATGAAACACCAAGACTGGCCATGGTATCTTTTAGTTTACTAAAAGATATATATACGGTAGTAATTGAAATTATGTCGTTAAATCAAGAGTGGCCATTAGGTGAGATAGTGGTCAAACGCGTGCTTATGCATAATAAAAAAAATCGTCTCCAACTTCATATTTGTAAGACTTTATAAAACTGGTACCAACAGATTTTATAGTATTTAGCACATAATGTAAGTGGGAGTATATGTGACAATTTAGAGTTAAAACAAAAAAAAAACAATTTGTTCATTATGTAACACAGAATTTGTTATTATTTAAATAACTTGCGACTGCGAAAATTGATGACAGTAGGATGAGTACTTGAGGTGATTTTTGTTTCAAATTAGATGTTTTCTGTGGTAATTAGTGATGAACGTACGTGTTTAGGATTTTTTTTTCGGAGAGCCAACTGTCAGAGTGTGTACATAATAAGATTTCTATATGAAACTATAGATCAGCCCAATTGCTGTTTTTGAGTGTATATATTTTTTTCTGCTTTTTCTTTTATTTAAAAACGTTGCCCCACTCTAAGAATTATTTATATATCGTGGGTGCGTTCACAAACAATCATAAGACCCAGAAAAAATATCTGTAGGATATAGAAATATTAGGGAAATTAAAATGATCGCAAAAGCAAGATGGAGATAAAACTCATCGCAGTAGCAAGTTTTCCGCCACCAAACAAGAACCAAAAAACATAAAAATAAGTTTTACTTTCGTGATGAGTGCATTAACAAATTTTATACAGGATGTGCACAAATATATTGACTGCGTGTTTCACTGCATTTAATCACTAAATCAGTTCTTACCTAGTAAATAATATAATTTTATTTATATACATACATTTGATATTGTTTTTGATATCATTTACTCTACTTTTAAGCTTGTGTGTAAAGCATATAGGACATAATACGGGTTAGTGACGCTTTTTATCACTTTATATCGCTACAACAATCTACGTGAAAATAGATATGACCTCTGCACATAAGAGACAATGCTCGAAATATCTGCCGAACACCGTATTTTCATAAGCATAAGGTTCAAAATACCTTTCTTATTGGCGTTCGAGGTTTATTGTATCCCATATTAGGCCTGACGCATGTATAGTAGATACTGCAAGTGTACACTATGGCATTAGTGGACAACACCAACACTAGTACGGGGAACGATGATCAAAACAAGGTGTTATGAACAAAAAGTGCCAATACGTATAATCTGTTAAAACTGTGATCGGAAGCGACATGTCTGTCGTACGAGACACATGGTGATATCATGGGATTAGAAGGTATTTGGGTCTTTTGTAACAATGCACAATATAATGCCACACTAGAATCGCTATCCCTCCTACATGTCCTAGTTTTTCTAGTGCCCTGGTATGTCATGGATTAATTAAAATTAAAAAAATATTTTTTATGTAACGTTCTAGGCCTTACTGTGACGTATTAATTCATGAATCCCCGACCGGTCTCACAGGGCCGCGCTGTTATTTTCTTACTATTGTGTCTCGTTTCGCGGGTGTTGATAGGTTAAAATGTGAGTCGTGCGAGCGAGAAAGAGGTATGGAGTTATACAAGTATAAGGCCTGCATGGCTCCATCCCCTTAACAGTTCGGTATAGGTCGTAAAATTGGTCGTGTTAAGAGCTCGTAGTTACTACGAGCTCTTTTTGAAAAACTGGATTGAAGTGATGTTTCCAACTTCAAATCTCAATAATTATTTTTTTAAGTTTTAAATTGGCTCCACTTTTATTCCTGGAATTTGCCAAAACATTTACCATTTTTACGAATAAATTATTAATTCATCATGCACCACATTGTCATTAAGATACTGATCAAATATGTCTAGCTTTGAAGTGAGAAAAAAAAGTCAAGCTGCTAATTAATCCCGAAAGATATAATACCGCAATTAATTATATCGTTAACTCGCGTGTAGTTGGTGCAGTATTTTTTCTACAGATTGGCCGATACTTTAATTAAATAAAACTAAGACCAATGTCCAGAAATTCTGTTAGTCAGTTTAAATGTAATTGACACGACACGCGGGCTTCGCGTGTTATCTTTTTGTACCAATTAACGTCTGTCGTGCGAGTCTTGCTATATGACAATTTGTTTAATCAAACACTCTCATCACCGTGTGCCTAACCGTATCGTATTGGAAAATTCAGTAAATTTTTTATACGTCTAGCTGCCGTCGGCGGTAGAAGGTGGGAAGTACTAATTTCAAGGGGCTTTTGAAATTAGTTCCTTTAAAAAGCGATTCTTACATAAAATAAGCCACTTTTCAATTGTTACCTTCTGTGTTTTCCCATTTTTTTCCCGTTTCATTAAATTGCTTCAAACTTTGCAAAACTTTGAGCAATAGATTTTTATATTGAGAAGACTTGTCCATATCCCAATTAATTTGAGAAATCCCAATCAACATGAATTCTTATTTACCCTCCTCTATTAATCATCACTTTTCAACCAATATCAATAGATTATTCCACCGTTTCTTTAGTTTTTCTCTCACTTACTTATTATTACTGTGTGCGTTTTAGTCGTATAATATAATTATAAACTTATTTTCATTCTATATTTTCATACTGATTTATTCAAAATATTCTAAGTTTATCATTGCACATTGTTCCAGACCCTATATCGCCCAAATCCATGATAATAATGAAGACACAGTGCTGATGGTAAAGGCACAAATGTCCATGCATTAGGGCACCGTCTCCTTGTCTTACCGTACTCGTCAGATTTGAGATACGCTTGGCCCATCGGACCCATTAGCGGGCGAGTGTCCATCACCAGTTCTGCGTAATACAACCTACTGTCATCAACTTGGTAGGTAAAATAATTTTTTTTTTATAAGAACATGTAATGTGATCAGTGAGGGTAAATTATTTAAGTCTAGGATTTAAATGGCCAATCAACATTTTCGTTGCTGAATGCGCAATATAAAAATACCATCGAATGCAAAATTGCAATGCAAAGGTGCGGGCGATATCGCCAAGAAACATGTTCTCAACGTGACGGTGAACGCGATGCGATTTGGCGCAAATGGAAAAAGAATGATACTCTATTACGCGCACGTTGGTGCAGTGCGGCGATGAGCGAAGCGAAGCGGTGGTAACAGCTGGTATCATCGCACGAATTCTTCCGGTGCGGTAACTTGGTTTATATAAATGGCGGATAAAACGGCGAATACGCGGCACGTTGCGTTCTATTCCAGTAAACCGTATTGGATCGCTTCGCAACTGCAATCGCGTTGAATCGTCCACGTAGAACTAGGAATAGTCTCATATATGCGTGCAATTTTGCTTATGTCCTCAAATGGACCGCGTTAAGAGCTCATGGCTCACTAAAATGTTTGTTGGAGAACTGTTTGCGTTGCAACGTGGCATTGGTATCATGTGTCTCAGGTTTCGATTATTAACATTCCATAATTAAAAGTTATGTTGCACTGATCACATTACCTGTTCTCTTTAAGAAGAGTCTTTACAAAACAAACTTGCAGCTCAATCACTTCCTCAAATTCAAAACTTGATGAACACTGTTGTTTTGTTGAACAATTTTAGTTGTTCTAATATCATGTAATATGTGATGTGTCACACCCTTACAGCTTTAGAGAACCCTCAACAAAACTCGACTTAGTACTGGCCAGAATGTAGCGTGAAACTCAACTGCAACCCTTCTTTTTTTAATTTCAATTAAAAGTACCTTACTGGCCAGAAAGAAGCCTGATACTCAACTACAACCCTTTATTTTTTTAATTAATTCAATCAAAGATTTTCTTTAAGAGATTTCATTGTTAAAGTACCCACATTGTAGATTTCTTTTTTGCAAAAATGTTCCTTATGTCGTGTGCAATTAAGTTTAAAATAAAAGAAAGTATTGACGTATCCTTACCAGGCGGGGCTCGATGGGCCGTCGGCGTCGGCAACTGGGCAGCCACTCCAAAGCCTCCCAGTTTGACGGGCGCGCAGTTGTCGCGGCCGGCCAGTAGCACGCAGTGGGGTCGGACGTCGCGATGCACGATGTCGTTCTCATGGCAGTAGCGAAGTGCTTCCAGGATCTGGCGCATGTAGTGGCTGGAAAGGGGAAGAAGAATATTTGAGAAGAAGAAAGAAGAATTTATTGTCTTAAACAGCTCTAAAGTCGCCCTTGAAATGGGACTATCAAAACATGACGTTCACCAAGTGGCAGCACTGAGTTGCAAGGTCCAGGAAACTGTCAAAACGCTTACGTTCCATTCCATTCAATTTATGAGGTTATAGTTTCGTCGACGAACGTCGGATGATTTTGCTAATGTCAAGGTCAACGTCAAACGTTGGAAGTCAACGTCATGTTAAATATTATGTTTTCATAAGTAGAAAACCACTCGGCTAAGTGGCGCCAACTGATGGTGTGAATTTTACTAAAAACCTTCATTCAAATATTCGTAATTTTTTTGCAATTTTCAGGTCAATATCAGATAGTAAGGTGGCAAAAATATAAACTTGCGGGTAAGACGTGTATGTATTAACATAATTACTCATAACCATTACAATACTCGTAACTGTCTAAACTTCCGAGTGTTGAATTTTAGTTCCTATCTGGCGTCATAGATGTCGCTACAAGGTCATTAACAATAACTTAGACTCTAGTCAATAGCCTAAACCGAATCAAACAGTATAATAGTCAAACCTTACATAATTATTAATCAAAGGCCCCCGACGCTTTTGTCTGTCATGACTCATGAGTTACATACATACAGTTTCATGAAGTTTTCACTAATAGACAGAGCGATACATGAGAAGGTCATAATATGTACATAAATGATGGTAGAGAAAAGCCGATAAGTTCAAAACCACTGTAGCACCAGTGCGTAATTAGTGCGGGTCCTTAGTATATAATATTATTTGGTAAGACACTAACAGCTAACAATATAGTCCTTGTAATGTTTCCACTGTCGAGACTCAGGCCTCCTCTCAAAGAGAGAGAATGGGCCGTAATCCACCACGCGGACCCAATGCGGATTGGTGGATATCATATGTCTTCGAATTTTTGGTTCCAGGATATGCCGGTTTCCTCGCCATGGTTTCCTTCGCCGTTTTGAGAGCAGCGGTAATGAAATAAATTACACAAAATAATGCTTCTGGGTGGGTTTGAGGCTGCATCCTACAACTTGCAAGTCAGAACAGTTACCACTGAGCCACCACTGCTCTCGGCCACTATTCTCAAGTTTAGCCTATCCAATCGATTTTGAAAGCTGTTCAAAGTGGGAGCTTTCACAACTCTTTTCGGGAGCCTGTTATATGCTGTTACGACTCGGTAATTACTACCATTCCAGGTCTCCTGGTAGAAATCACGGAATGCGATAAGACAGCCCATTATATATTTTTAGATATAAGTTTTTCTTTCTTATGTTTTTTATACTTTACTTGACAATAAAGTATATAATAAATAAATAAGTAATTACTCACCATGCAACAGCTTCGCTGTACACAAATCCGGCGGTAGCTCTGCGTACCACTTCGAAGCAGAGATCAGAGCCATCCATGCTGGAAATATCAGAGAAGCCGTTTAGTTTATTTTCGTTTGTATTACAGTACAGTCAGGAATAATAAGATACATCGGGTGTGTCTGACATCGACGGACAAATGAATACCAGATCCAGTACATGATTCTGGACCCCCCAGTGGTGGAATTTTTCGTCATCTATATAGTAGTATACATTGCCACATTTTCAATCTAAAGTAATTTCTGCTAATCAAGAAATAAGTGTACGACAAATGGTGGGTGGTGGTCGAGTGGTTCTTGATTACCATCAAATAGGTAAATTAGAACAAATTTTCATACACACATTTCTTGAACAGCAGTAGTTAATCTATCACACACCCGCGAAACGAGACACAATAGTAAAACAATAACAGCGCGGTCTCATAGGACCGGTCGGGGATTCAAACATTAAGGTCGATAGAAAATATGACGAAGTATAGTTTGGAGGTATGCGGAACGTGTAAATCGGGTGTTATGGTCTGGTTTGTGCAACAGGCCTTCTGATTGGAGGATTCTCCATTCACAACGGAGGTTTGCGGGACTTTTGACTCTGTTCTGTATACGTCTTAACTGGTAACCCCGACGTATAACATATTGCCAGTGACTACATATACTGGGAGTAGGAAAACGTATTGAACATATTGAAAAGGAAGACATACAAAACACACAAAAAATCAATGTTTACACAAGCGACAAGGTCTACGAAAAATCAACAAAAGATAAGATTTGTAATAACATTTTAGGAGGAAAACTTACAAAAAGTTGGAGCAAAATATATAAACTGCTACTTTCCTTATAAATTAAAACAGATATTCAACAATAAGTACTCTAGTATGATTTTTTTTTCAAGTGGGGAATCATCAGAATGGCTTCTCCCAGTCTTAGGCGGAGCGGGAGAGCGTGTCAGACTTTTACTGACTAAACCCACCGCATTTCTTCGTTGCCTTTGATCTGGGGTCACGAGCTTCCTTTCGGAATCCGATGCATGGCCCCAGAGGCTTCGCGACCCAAAAGTTTTTTGAAAAGAGTAACCATGGAGTTTCTTGCCGGTTCTTCTCCATAGGAAACGACCAATTTGGAACCGTGCACTAGTTTTTGACGTTTTATAAGTGCCCATGTAGGCCTATGTGAAATAAAAATATTTTGACTTTGACTTTGACTTGACCCTACAGTGCCCCTACATCTCCTTGAGACGCGCGTGGAACACGACTTGGGCTCGGTCCGGGTTATTACCGGACTGCCGGACGGCAAGCTACCCAGTGCTCGCCATTGGGGTCGGGATCCCGGCGGCGTTGGGGGCGTGAGGGCCGGTACCTCTCGCGCTCGCGGCCTGCCACACCCGCAGGTCGCCGCCGCCGATAGCCTCCACGAGGACACGACGGTACTCCGCCCAAGTGGGGCACACCTCTATCGTAAGCTACACCGTGTCCTCCAAGCGGTCCACACCGTGGTGACACCCGGGCGTCTCTTCCGCCTAAATCCGATGCAGGAACCTCCCGAACTTACCATGTCCGGTAAGGACCTGCGTCGTACGGAAGGTGAGGACGCTGTGACCTATTTCCAACCACTCCTCAAAGAGAAGGCTTACACCCGTAAAAGTACTCAAGTATGCTAACATTCAATTGACATAAATCAACCTAATAATGATTTCAGGTATCAATAAGTAGAAGAAACCGGTTCTGACCTTCAGTGTTTGCGCAGCGTTTGTCCACAGACAATATCCCACCATCCATCCTGCACCACGTGCCCTGTTACTTGTTCTCGTAAGGATCGAATGATGAGAGAATGAGCCCACGCACAATGGTCCAACGGGACTAAGTGCAGAAACCAGAAAGCAAGATAGATAGAAGGATATGTATAATGATAGCATCAGTGAACGGCATTGCCGTGGCTGAGTACTGGGCCAGGCAAGGTATATAAAAAGTTTTGCCATCGACACGCTAAGAAGAAGAAATAGAAAAATAAACTTACTATTCAAACACCATGTACAGCATCCCTTCGGAGCTGTATGTCTCCAACAGCTCCACAATATGAGGATGCTTTAGCATGTGACATATTGTAGCTTCACGTTTCAAATCTGAAAGCAAATTCTATACATAAAATATTTACAACACTTTCAGTGCCAAGAATAGGAATATAATATGTTTCCTGTGTTATTGTCTTACGTAAATATTGTTGACTTGTGTTCATACAGTGCTCAGCTTGTGAGTTAGATTTAGATTTTTCATGAATTGGAATGAGAAGGCGGCAGTGTGAAAAAGTCCCCCCTGGGCTTTTGCCCAGCAGTGGGTCCTAGATATAATAATAATAAATGAATATTACGGCCCTTGGCAACGAAAATGTTTATATATTTCGCCTTTAACAGACCAATATAAGCATAGGTCAAATTAAACATTTTTATCAAGTGTAAGGGCCGTATCACACTAGCGGTTTGCAAGCATCTGCGGGGCGCAACAGGAGAGCAGCGAATGCGTCGCGAAAACGCTGCAGCTGCACAGCGAAGACGTCGCCGAAGCACGGCGAATTCGAATTCGGCCTATGACGAGACAGTACACAATGGCGTCCACGCTGCTATTCGCGGCGGTCACGTTGCGCGTCCGCAACAAATTCGCGGCGCTTGCGCGGCTTATTCATTACGCGCCCGTAATCTATTCGTTGCGTACCCGCTCCGCTTTGAGGACGCTCGCAATCCGCTAGTGTAATAAAGCCCTAAAGGGCAACTAAAACTCAAATAATTATTAAGGCAGCCTGAAATATTACGAGGTGTCCTACGTAGAAAATTTAACACAACAGCAAACAGGAAGCGATGCAGCGCGTAAGGAACAAACAATTGACACTCTTTTGCAGTGGCCTTCGTGACCGCACGTGGGTGCGTTGTGGCGATGAGCGAAACGAAACGGACGCGATTAATTGGTTTGATATTTTCGCGTGGACTCCTGCACTGCAGTGACTTGTCTTATTTTATATTTATAAATGGCGGCAGTAGCGGCGACTTCGCATGCACGGAGGCCTACTCCAAAGCGACGCGTTAAATACGCTTGAAGCGCACCGGATCGCTTCGCAACCGCAGTCGCGTTGCCCACGTAGGACGTCGCATTAGACATACCACGCCTGATTTTTTTACAGGGTCATCAGACGCGCCTAGTCTACCCACATGGTATATTCTTCATCAAACATAATATAACAATATTCTTACCCGCAGTACTAAGTCCAGGACTGGCAGTGAAACGAGCTACGTCGACAATCTTCACAGCAAACTGCTGGCCAGTTTGCCGGTGCACACAGCGACGGACCAGGCTGAACGGTCCCCTTGAAAAAATACATGGAAATTTTTTAGCTATGCCATTTATAAATCTACTAAATTAAACCAGCAAGAAATATTATTTAGGGTGGAAAAGTAGCTCCATACTCTAAAGCAAGATAAATAACCATCATCAACACATTGTTTAATATTCAAGGATAGATGGCGTTAAGAGAAAGAAGAATTTAAAATGCTTAAATAAAATGAGCATTATAATTAACATAGAAATAAGGTTTGTAATCATATAAAAGTCAAGGATTAGTCTGTCTATCTGGGCAGTGTTGCAGTATTAAATAAATAAATTATATAGTACACTTTATTTACTAAGTATTCATCATATATTTTCAAGAACAAAATTGAAATTTTATTTTTTTTATTTCGTGTTGAGCATTGCAATGAATTAAAAATTATAAAGTTATATATTTGTTGTTCTAATAAGTACATAGGCACTTCAACAATCCGTTGTAGCTGCCAACTGATTGAAGCTTAAGCCATACTCGTCATGAATATTGATGTTGATTGATTCAGTACGTTATGTGAATACCAATTGAGATTAGAAAGTAATTCAGTTTAGATGTAACCTTCAGCAAAACATGATACAATTAAACAGTAAAAAAATAAACTAAGTAGATTTACAAGTAAGATTTGCAAGAATAGGCCAAGAGGGGTTATTCTAGCTTATTGGCCATTTCAGCTTGACTCCTACTGAGCAGTATTAATTAATGAATCCCCGACCGGTGGCATGAGACCGTGGTGTTATTGTTTTACTATTGTGTCTCGTTCCACGGGCATGTGATAGGTTAAACAGACTGGCATCAAAGTCAGATTTGTGTAGAAAACGGGTGACTTTTGCCCAGCAGTGGGACAAAATATGTAAAAGCAAATGAGTATGTAAAGATTGTAGTAGTTGATATTATAAAGTTTCTGCCTACTTTATGATAAAGATGTTGGTTTAATGATAAATGAGAATTAAAACCAGAGACTGGTATTTTCTAGATGTCGAGAAGAAACACTAAAACCAATTTCAAGGTCAAAGTCTCTTTTAAAGCCTATATGGTAAGAACAGTACTAAGTATGTTCAAATCATATGAGAACCAGGTGTCTGAGATAATCTTTTGAGGAAAAAATCACACAGATTTGAGTGACAAGTATATAATTATGTCAATATTTGTGTAACTCAACTCAGGAGTATATTGAATAAAAGACACTTGGCTCAACGTTTGCTTTGGGCAATAACATTACAAAATAAAAACTAAAGAATTCAATCAACTAGCTTGCTATCACTTTCCAGTATTTATCAACATGCATATGTATGTATCACTTGCGTCATGAATCAGGTATGAATTTAGGCCAATAAAATTACCAAATTAATTAACACTACTGAATTTGATCAGCAAAAGCGCATTGCTAATTAAAAGAACCAACGTATTTCAGAAACTGTTTTGATTTGCACCTGTTCATTCTAACAATTATTATGATTTATGATAATTGAACTTAGTGTTAACAATGTCTTTTGATAAAACAATTAACCGTTTATTACAACAACAGGAAATAAGGCAGGAAAATCATGAAAGTCCAAGAATTTAAAAATAGACATACTTATATGTTTACTTATAAAATTAAATTCATACAACTTATTTAGATGATATAGTTGATCCCTTTTAGATTATACGGTCTGACAGTTACCAGAATTAAGCATATTAATGTTTGAATCCCCGACCGGTACTATGAGACCGCGCTGTTATTGTTTTACTATTGTGTCTCGTTTCACGGGTATGTGATAGATTAATTACTCAGATACCCGCGAAACGAGACCCAATAGTAAAACAATAACAGCGCGGTCTCATAGGACCGGTTGGGGATTCAAACGTTAATATGTCAATGATTGGTTTTGCTGGACTGTTTATTCCAACAGCTGGAAACTATTAAATTCAGCTGATTTAGTCTAGGACCAGTGAGGACTATATAATAGTTTACACTGCAGGGCTATGCCTACTAGTTCAATTACATATTGAAAATGTATCAGCAGGTACAATTTATACATGATAGACTTTTTCATGTATATTTTTTCAAACACATGTCATGTGTTTTTCTTTTTAATTTTAATTATTATAATACTTAAATTAAGTTATTGGTTTACTTGCTGTCATTATATTCATTATTGGTACTAAACAATGTGTAAATTAGGCAATGAATAATGAATCAACATAAATAAGTTGTAGTTAATTGGAATTCTGGTAGGATTTTACTCACTAAAACATCAACAGCATTAATGATTTGGTTAGAAGTTCTTCTTAGACTTTAGGTAAAATCTATTTGCTCATATATTGTGCTCATAACTTTAAAGTTTTTATTACTACTTATTTTTCAATTGTAAACTTATTGCAGATATCCAGCAGGTAGCAGATTATTTATTCTTTTGATAACTTTTGTTCATAATTATCAATATAATGTTTACTACATTTTAATGATAAATGTGATCAAAAGTTATAACAACATCAATTAATGACACTTGACTTTTTTCTAATTTGTGTAATAATTTTGGTGCAATGAGAGTTATGCCAACAATATTGTCATAGTATTAAAATAGCCTCTAACTTGACTCTCTGTCCTTGAATTTGCAATTAACCTTGAAAGTAAACAAAATTGAAACATGTGACTTTCTATACTTTATTTGACAAAATATTGAATTAGGTAATATCTCCAATAAGAATTTTTAAATGTTTCTGCTAACTAAAATGCATTCTAATATTAACCAGAGTTAAATTACATCTGGAAAATATAAGTTAAAAATGTTTGAATAATATTATGTTTTTCTTTCGCTGGAAAACTTCCCAGTTTCCCAGGTCAAGTACACCTCAGGCGGAAAATAGACGATTACCTGTGCGGGCGCGAATGCACACCGCGCGATACTTCACTCACACGATAATCAAAATGCAATATTTACTTACTTGCCAATAATCTCGCACAGCTCGTACACATCATCGAAAAGCACTTCGTCCTCTGCCATTTTTCACAAAAACACAGTTCGCTACGTTTCAGAAAATATTAAAAAAATATCATTTTAAACACAGCCTTCAACCCGCCTGAGCAGTGGTTACGCCCTCAGACGATTCGCACGTTTTATGAAAACACTAAATATTAAATGAACACCCAATGATATTTCAGTAGGAAGTCTTGCACTTGAAACTGGAGTAGGATATTAATATCTGAGCCCAGACATAAAATGTTCATTTTACACAGTAAAATGATCTCATTCGCGAATTTTCCAATAAGATTTTGTAAACGACACTTTTGAAAAACACTAACGGTGTGAAAGATAGTAATTAAAACACAATAGGTGCAGGTCAGTAAATATTAGCAAAAAGTGTAATTATTGTAGTAAATTAAATTTATTTCACAAAATACTCTTTTTATTTACTTTTGACATTCTGAGGGTTGCAAATGTCCAGAATGAAGTTAGCCGCAGATTGACGGAGAGATCAAATGTTGCCATATCAAGTATTTAAAAGTCTACCTAAACTTTTAAATGATTAAATATTTTATGAGCCAACTTGTGTTCAAATTATGTAGACTAAACAGGTTCTCAGATAAAAAATATTTTCTAAGATAGTAAGAGGAACGCGACGAGTACGCAGCAGTATCTGTCATAATCATAATGTACTCAACATGTTTTAGTTAACCTTTTCGCTGACAGAAACAGGAACTGGTATACGTTTATTTCAAATAAACCATTTACAGCCACTTTTGAAGTTAGTCACAAAATGTCTGTCAGACAAGAAAAAGTGGCACTGGCTGGAATAATGTATCCCTACAATGCGAACATAAGAAATTATTTGACTTTGACTAACGTCAATGAACTCTGTCAAATGTTACTTGAAAATAACGGTTATCAAAGAAAACTGATTTGCGTAACAATATTGTTTTTTCTTACTTTTTTAAAAACCGATTCCTGATAAACCCAGAAAGGAAGAACGTGATTGTTTAATCTAAATGAGTAGTCATACCATTTAAGTCGATATTAGTTAAAACACGCTGCTTCCTTCCTTATTTTCATTGTTGGCGACAATTTGCTTTCTTTACCTACCATTCGACACTACTTAGACTCTTCATACAAGGAGGCAGAGATGAGCGGAATTGAAGAACTGATTCTAATTATACTGTTTTTCATTCATGATTCGTAATCTTTTTTTTATGTCTTGTTTTGCTCACCTCACCTGATTTGACTTGACAGCTATGACGTGACATAACATGGAGCTAAAGGTTGGCAAAAAAGTCTAGAAATGGAACTAATTTTTTTGTCCGTACGCAACATTCCCAAAATAATGGCCTGTCATTATAAACAAACCTTAAATTTTTATTTTCACTACCAAACGAAGAAAGAACAAATAATGAATAAAACTATTCGAAGTGCTGGCAGGAAACCTCCCTGATAGGACAAGGTGTACAGGCGAAATCTGGCGAAACATGAGACCTTAACTATTGTATTCGATCTTAGTAATATTTACCAAAAAACTGCTGATATGACGGGTATGGAGTATTACTCGTTGTTTTTAGATCAAGTGTTAATTGATTAACCCAAACCTATTCTAACATGCTTTATATCTAAGTTATTTAGTAGTTAATTGTATTTTGCTGTGGAAGAGCGGAATCTCCTAATACAGGCATTACTTGCCTAAAATGAGGCTCCAATCACCTACTTATATGTATTTTAACTGGTTCCTAAATAAAGATTTTGTATTTTTGTATTTTGTAGAATAAGTAGTAAATTTAAAACTATAAACATCGAGAATATAGGTTACGTTTACATTCTTCTGGTGTACCACGCTACATTAATTGATACTTTGGTGACTTGAACTTTAGTAATTGAAAATTCAATTTCTACTTATATAGTTTCAGTTAATCATGTTATTCAATACAAAGTTCCATTTTTTATAATTTCTAAAATATGTTGTGAACTCAGAAGTTTATCCCTACATATTTATTTTTAGGTAATAAGTGGCATATCGAGAAGAATTCTGGCTCGATTTTAAAAAACTAATAAAGTGGGAATAAAATGTCTAATGAAAAAAATCAGCTCAGTTTCAAGATTAGGTTAGTGCGCTTCGGTTGCAGCAGGTTGCCAATGAAAAGCACAGTAGCGCCTCCATTATTTTCTACTCTTTTTTGTAAAGCTGTAGCCTAGGTCGATCCTATTCTTTTTGATTCACATAGCTGCTAAAATATTTTAAATTGATTCAATCAAAGAAGTAATACAACTACTTTTTTGTTTGGGTTCATAATTATAGATTCTACTTAAGATTTTTCCAGTCACTCTTATTTTAGTGTTTATTATTGAGTTAAATTGAACTGCTTTTAATTACGCCGGTATAATATTCTCCGAGGGATTGCCTGGGTAGAGTTTCATTCATAGTTCACTTAAACTAATTTCTGATTAAGTAAAATTTATTCAAAAATTAATTTAAATGAACCATTAAAAGCCAATAAATGCATCTCTCATGTCATCCAAACTTTAATTTGCTATTAATGAGTCCTAATAAAAATAGACATCATTTTCCGGACACAAGTCAACTTGTACATTTAAAATAACGCACTTTCTGTTCATAATTTATTCGATCTAATAAAATATAAAAAGGAACAAAAAATAAAACTTTTCGGAGGTAATATTTTATTAATTAGGTACAAAAATCTTTTATAAATAAAAGTCATAGTCGTATCATTTAATCATAATTACATAATATAGTTATCACTCGTGATAGTACTAATTTTATTTTATGTTTCCAAGAAAATACTGAATGTATTTGCTACATAGGTATAGTATAATATTACTAGTAGTTACTAATATATAATATTTACTTACAATACTAAACACTTAATAATCTTTTAAATGTCTTTACTCGACTTAAATTGAGGAAAACATTTTCTGGTAAAATTTCATGAATTTCTCAGTAGGTACTATTGTAGTGTTTTTGTTTTTACAGATTCCACACAAAGTATCCTTTACAGTCAGTACTTCTACTTGCATAATTCTTTACGTTTTACTCAAGCGTCACAGTTTATCGTAGTAGTATTAACTTTTCGTTTGAAATATTCACAGCCAGGAACATTCAAAGTAAGTTCTGAATCTGGTATTCTTACTCGTGGCAATGAATTGACGTTCACTTTATAACTGCAATGATAATCCAACTCGTAAAGTTCAAACGTTGTTTGCTGTAAACAAATAAAAGTTATAAATACATAAATAATTATTTAAGATTATTTTCTACGAAATTCGTTATCGCCGTCATTTGTGGCAACACTAAGTTTTGCCGCACTTTTTACTTGATGCTAACTTCATTCAGTACCCAATTTTGAAATAAAATATCAAAAAATGCGCGTAAATAATAGTCAGGGAAACAGAAAATAGAAAATCAAGTCATGAAATAATATAAATAATACAGGCCTAAGACGACTTACTGACCATGTTTTATTAAAAAATTACCTCGGTAGTAGCGGTTAGGCCTTCCTTGCGTAGTTTTTTCGGGTTATTACATTTTATAGCTTTCCAGTGGACGTAGTATCTGCAACAGTATAAATAAATGAGAGATGAGAATGATTGTGCTAAATAGGTGAAGTAACAGTAGTACGTACCTATTTAATTGTTTGCTAATGGTTTTGTATGAAACTGATTTTTTTTTCAAATTCGATTTCAATTGAAATCTTCCAATTGGAAATTGATCAAAAGTTTCTAATTAGACAGATTTCTAATTAGAAAGGGGTATAATTGAAGTGCGTGTCTATCGGATTTTATATATTGAACTGGTGAACGGGATCTGTTAAAAATATCGACCGACTATCTAAAAATTCCTGATCTATTGAGTGGCTACGATTTTTCATTTGTTAAGTTGGTAGGTAAATTCATTAGGTATATATCAATCCATTAATTGTAAATTATATTTAGATAGGTAGGTATAGGTATATAGCTACCCGCCTCGATGTTTTTTTTTAATCTTTATTAGGAAAAGGCGCATCGATGTATGTAAGAACCAGTAGATAGGTAGTAAGTATACAATTATAGTCAATTTAGATACATAGATAGGTGAATGAATAGGTACCTTTACAAGCTGAAATAAAAGATTACTCAGGTAAATTATGGAAACGTTACCTTCCGGGTTGCTCATAAACGTTAGGAAGTGGCTGCCAAGCGATTCTAGCCTTTAATTTGTGGTTATACCAAACAATTTTATGTAGGGCCAGACCTCGGATTTTATTTTCTCGTCTTTGAAGGGGTTCTGGTGCTGGCTCTGAAAGACGATGAAAAGTAAAGTTCAGTTATGTTAGTGGTTAGTTCAGTAAATCTGACTCCAATCTTGCCATGAAGTACCGTGTTACCCCAGTTAATGGCTTGTGGAGGTCTGGTAGGCAGCCGCTCCTCGTAAAATACTGGTATTCAACTAAATCCGGCTTGACTGAAAGCCGACCCCAATATAGTTAGGAAAAAGGCAGATGATGATGATGGTTATAGCCAGATAAATTTGCCATTGTATTTATTTATTTATTTATTATACGCTTTTTTTACCTCATCATTGAACCTCTTACCTACACATTCTTCATATCAAAAACTGAAATATAGTTATAATATAAAGTTCTCTGGAACCGATATCTATAGTGTTCTTTGAATGAAAATCAGTTCACTGCTGGTTTTACGGGTATCAAATGTCGCAAATTTACTCTACTGCAAACTAATCTGGAGACTACCATAGAGCCAATCGCTCAATCACTGCACCGACAGTGCTGTCAACTATTTGATCTTCAATAATTCACTATTCGATACCTATCTAAGTATACTTAAAGCAGGCCTCTCCTTTGATTCGTCTTGACACAATGAGTTATAAAATAGTTCTAAGGTAGGTACTACCTATCTATGCGAAAACCTAAGTTTAACCCTTTAGGGAATAACAACGGGTTACGGGCGTCATGTAATGTTACGTCTTGTATGTTGTTCAGTGGCGTAGATAATGCAAAGGGGCCCTGTATAAAAATATGTATTTTTCTGTTTTTGCAATATTTACCCTACAAGCACAAAACTAATTCCCTGAGACAACGCGACAAGGGTCCCGCCCGATAGGACACGAACGAAATAAACAAATTAACTGAATAATTCACGTCCGCACTAACTAGAAAACGTGCGGGCGTACCGAAAGATGGATGAAATTTGTCATACGTAAGACCGAGCTCGAAAATGGGCTTACTCTGTCTGGGATAGAATAAGTCTTGATTGAAAGTGAGTTCGTATATTAGTCGTAGTTGTTTCTGGCGGTAAAACACGCGTGATATTAGAAAAATTTTACATAAGAACATAATTATGTACCGGTACTTCTCTATTCATTCACTATGGTTTTCATATCAATAAGAGAGTTTAGGGAAACAGACTCCGGCAGGGAAGTCTTCTCCTTAGTTGTAAGCACAATAAATTTGTTCCCGAAACGCTTACAAGGTTACAATTGTTTTATATGCCCGGACCTCTGTATTCCGGGGGCCCCATTTAATACGGCTTATAAACGTCTACGCCTCTGAAATTGTCGGCTCTGTTTAGAATAGCCCTGTCGTTGGATGTTTACGTACGCTAGCTACGCTCTCCGCCTGAACCTCTTCAATTTGTAATTCGGCGGCGGAATGCCTACCTAAATAATTTAGATGGCGCGCCGAGGTAGCTAGCACTTTGTTACCTATTACAGCCATTGGGGCATAGAACTAGGTCGATGCTGACACGTTCTACGAATCAGGTCGAATATCTAGTGAAGCCAATTTTCCAGGAAACATTGAGTTCGATAGGTTTTCTAGGAATATGTATAATGTACATAGGTGTCGATTTCATATTAGCGGGAACGAGGTCTAACCACAGGTCTAACAGTTTGAGTGACATTTCACACTATGGTAGACTAAATTGCAGGTTAGTGTTGCGGTGGACGGTCTAGCTGTCTATGTAGCAACAAACGACCTGAATTAATTAGTGATCAGGATCGATATTTACAGTCTAATTTTGACTCTTTCTTTGATGGGATCTGCACCCAAAGGGTAAAACTCCCGTTTTATTATCCCTATTACTAAGACTCTGCTGTCCGACTGTCCGTCTGTCACTAGGTTGTAGCGCATGAACCCTGATAGCTAGACAGCTGACAATTTCCACAGAAGATGTATTTCTGTTGCTGGTTATTGTAAATTCGTCACATTTTGGATTCGCTACACTATGTGCCGGCGAATGAAAATAAAAACGAAAATGTAACAGGTTTACCATAACCCTCTGTTGCCTCTTTAGGGGTATCAATAGGTACTATGTTCGACTATCGAGTGCTTCCAAGGATGACGGTGGGACAGTGATCAAGTGCTGTCGTGCACGATTCAAAAGGCTCAGGGGAGATCATTTTAGTCTCACAGAGGTTGTTCCGGAATGGTCTTTTAAGAGGTAATGGCGCCCCCTCTATGTGCTGATGGTGATCCCCGGGGTGGTTCTAGTGAAAAAATCCCACACTCCCCGGACTTGTCCCCAAAAGTCTCTAAAGGTATAGGTTTAAATTTTCAATATAAGTTTTTCAGTTACCATTTCGGGCTGTAGTCGTAGTGTTGTAGAAAATGGACGCCTTGTCACTGCGGAGTTTTCCCAAACCGAACTGACTGATCGTTTGTACTTGCAGGAAATACATGGAGTTTGGTTGCAAGTCCTTTATTTCGATAAAGTTTTGATCCTGTAAAATAATAAAAACGCAATTAATAGTTTTTAAAATATGTCCTATATGCTGGAATGTTCCATGTGTCCACCTGCAATCAACGTAGCAAACTTTGAAACGGATTTTATTTAGTTAGAAAACCATAGAAATCGAAAAATATTAGAGCATTGGTCGAACATGAATTCAATTTAGATTCTTTTCATAATATTCTTTATAGAAGACTGCAGGCTGCTGCCAGGCAAGAGCTTCATCCGCGTAATAGAAGTTTTCTTCAAACCAACTTGAATTTTGAAAAATCCTCTCCGGGCAGCTTTGGAGAGGATTTTTCAAAATTCAAGTGCCCACGGCAGACTTTTTGTAGGACCGATTTTATTTATCGTCACAAACTATAATTCTATGGTGTATTCTGACCGACTTTTCATAGGCCGTGTGTGTGCGTTGCTCTATTGCTGTCCATGTGTTCTATTTGTCACCTACAAAAAATCGCTCATCGATTTATCGGTCGTGGGTGGGCAGCGTTAGTGCTCGTCTATCTCGTAAAAAAATGTAGCCAGGTTGTGCGTGATGCGCGATATGTCAGTCAGTCAGTCAGTCAGTTTGTCCTGATTATAAAGCAAACATAAATTCAATTGAAGTATGTAGACCGGTTGTTCTATACTTCTTGCAATGCTATCTAAGACCGTTTTCACATTATTCGATCCGATATCGGTGTCGGACGCCGATACGATATTGGGGTAAGTAAAATGTATGAAATGCCGTGCTCCGATATCCGATATCGGGCCGGACAATATGAAAGACAGGTACATATTTCATACATTTTACTTACCCCGATATCGTATGGGCTTCCGACACCGATATCGGATGGGATTATGTGAAAATACACCATACCTTTGGCACCGTTTGATGGTTGACAAGCACTGAGTCCAGTTCTCCCCCTAAGCCTTTCACTCGCCTACTCCAGAACACTTTGTATCTCATCACTGGCAAGTCTGAATGAGGCTCCTTCCATTCCAACTTCACGGTGACGGTACCTGAAACAATCGGAGATATTTTTTATTATAGGAAACAAAATGGCCACCTCGTTTGTCACTAGTGATACTGCTCAATGTTTTTTTTTGGAGATGGTTAATCATTAAACGAATTCTGTCGCTCTCGGTGATGTGAAGGGGTTGTCCGACTTTTACTGACTAAAATCTACACAGGTCGGACAAGGTTAAGCATTTAAGCAACCCTTTCAGAAATCAGTCCTTGAATGGGTGACCGTCACAAATTGAGATTCCTGTGTGCCTCGGAAAGCACGTTAACCTGTCATTTGTCGATATTCTTCATAGAGGTATCTACACAGTTTACCTATTTAGGTAATAAGGGCATTGGCACCCATAGATTTTCAGGTGGCACCACATATTAATCAACTACGAAATCCTGCATCGCGCAATTAGAGTTCTCCGCGTCATTTGAACATATATACTACAGCCCGAAATCATCTCTCGGGCAGTTACCCAAACCAGACATAACACCCGTCTGGCCGGAGGATCCTCATCCCTTTTACAAAGCCGGTATACAGAACTATACACACTGTTCCTTTAAATATTAGCTGATCACTAGAAAGCCCAATTTATCTCGAGCGATGATTGACGTCAAATCTTGTCCATATTTAGGGTCACCGTGACGTCGTGTGCATTGTTCCGGTCTATTAAATATCCGTTCTTGCGAAAGGTCTACCTGCCTTATTTAAAATATCAATACTTCAATAGTCTGGGGTCACGTGGTTGTCAGAAGATATAAATTTTCATGTCCCTCTGAACCTTTAGAATTCAGCTGATTTCAGCTATTTTGGAGCATAATTCATCGTATTTTTAAAATTGGGTAATCGACTCAATCTTTTTAGGGTTCCGTAGCCAATTGGCAAAAACGGAACCCTTATAGTTTCGCTATGTCTGTCCGTCTGTCCTCGCTTAATCTCTGTGACCGTTAGCTCTAGAAAGCTGAAATTTGGTACCAATATGTATGTCAATCACGCCGACGAAGTGCAAAAATAAAATTTGGAAAAAAATATTTTATTAGGGTAGCCCCCCTACATGTAAAGTAAAAAGCGTTTTTTTTTTTAATTTCAACCCTAACGTGTGGTATATTTTTGGATAGGTATTAAAAAATGAATAGGGGTTTACTGAAATATTTTTTTGATAATATCAATAATTTCGGAAATAATCGCTCCAAACGTAAAAAACAACGCGTCCCCCCCCCTCTCTAACTTTTGAACCATAAGTTTAGAAAATATGAAAAAAATTTGGAAAGTAGAACTTTATAAAGACTTTCTAGGAAATTTATTTTGAACTTGATGAGACGAACAGTTTTTGAAAAGTTGGGGGCACTTATTTTGACGGATGGGAAACTACGGAACCCTACACTGGGCGTGGCCCGACACGCTCTTGGCCGGTTTTTTATTATTATTTGTGTCAAGAAATACTATTCTGCTAACTAACTATACTTAGAATAAAATATTAGGCTACACCACAACCTCACTCTTCCTCTAAAATAAATTAAAAACTAAAAATATATTAAATTTGGTTTATTTGAAAAACTAATAAGAAATCTTTTGTTGTTCGTTGTGTGTAAGATTTCTTTTTAGTTTCAGTTTGTTGTTTAGAAAATTATTCCAAGGAAATATAAAAAGTAAGTATCCTATGTGATACTCCAAGACATAATTTACCCCTGTATCATTTCATCCAAATTCCTTCTGCAGTTTCAGCACGAAGGAGTAACAAACATCGCATCTACACACTCGCAAACTTTCACCTTCACTAGTTCTGCGCAGTGCGTCATTAGCTTCCGTACATCACTATCTATTTGCTGTCATCTCTACAGCTACTATGGACTTCCTTCCGTGCCATTTCCACACAATCCAGCCACCGTATCTCAGGGTTGCCTCTTTCTATGCTAACAAAAGGGATGCGTTTTCTCTTTGATTTTAACCAATGCTTGACTGCGATCCCACATGATGATAAATCGTGATGCAATCGTTGACGGTGAAGTTTACTAAGGGTTCACTCTAACCTAGAAGACACCTTAATTATAATGGAACGGGAAAATCGCAACAGCTGAATTGTTCTAATACTTCGATGTATAAACAACGAGGCAATATCTTTGTCTGACTGCGATTAATCTACCATCCTACCAGTGCTAGTAGATACTAGATACTTACTAGTTTGGAGACTTATAGTCCAGTCAAAATAGACATACCAGTTTGCATTAATTCCCAACAAGCTGGATTTTTGTGCAGGCCTTGAATACTTCATTACGAATGATATGTCAAAAGTCCCCATCGATCCCGCTTGTGCGTTGTTTTTTATTCGAGGTCAAAGGTCACAAATTAGCGTTTTTTGCGTATATCTCTGAAACAACGAGAGCTATCGAAAAATGGTTCAGGCAAAGTTTGTAGATCGTAAAATTGTCTACAAAAAAGATCTCACACTTTTTCTTCTACGGTGCACTGTTCTCGAATTATGGCTATTTTAAACATAGAAAATACGAATATGCACTCATACTAAGGGATGATAGGTTCGATGAATATTTGAAGGACAAACCATCTGTAACGATACATAAGCAGTGTCGTAAAGCATACACCCGGAAGAGCAGCATCGCTGCAGCTAAAAGACAGCGTGAGGCGGAGATAGCTACCACATCTGGGATTAGTCCTCCTCGTACTAGCACGAGGTAATGAATCGTCTTTTTGACGAAATACTGTTTGTTCTGTGGCAATGAAGCAGATAAAACGACAGAAATAAAAAAAAAGCGCAGCATCTTCGACCAAGAGTGTCCTCAACTTTCAACCTTTGACTTCTAAAAAACTGTATTTTTTATGGAAGCTCAGACTCGTTCTCATGAGCTAGCAAGTAGTGTCATTGCCCGCATTCAGTATGAATATGACTTAGTTGCTATTGAGGCTAAATACTACAGTATTGTTACACTTAAAATACGACTTTCCTGCGGTCTAAAGTCACGATATCTCGAAAACGATGCTTTATAGAAGAAAAGTGTCCAGATCTTTTTTGTAGACAATTTTACGATCTACAAACTTTGCCTAAACCATTTTTCGATAGCTTTCGTTGTTTCAGAGATAAACGCAAAAAACGCTAAATTGTGACCTTTGACCTCGAATAAAAAACGACGCACAAGCGGGATCGATGGGGACTTTTGACATATCATTCGTAATGACGTATTCAAGGTCTGCACAAAAATCCAGCTTGTTGGGAATTAATGCAAACTTGCATAATTATTTAGTCTATTTTGACTGGACTATTATGCCGTTTGCCGATTTTCAGGCTTAAGTGGTATTTGATTAACTCTCAAATACGAACGCAGACCTACGCGACACACATTTTAATTGTTTGCCCTAATAGGTAGTGATTAATTACAAAGGGCCTCATAAGAAAACCTAAAGGCAATGGAATCCGTATAATATGTCTGTGCCTAATCGAACAAAAAAGCTGACGGAATAAAGTTTCTCGCATGGAAACCCCTTTCATTTTTAACTTTAGTTTTAATTTTATTATTTGTTGTTGTAGCTGCAATAGAAATATACGTTCTGTACACATCATACAGCTGTAGATAGACGGATGGATGGACGGATAGCGGATGCTCAGTAATAGAGTTCCGCTTGTACACTACAGGCACCTCATCATCATCATTATCTGCTTAGCCTTTTCCCAACTACATTGGGGTCGGCTTACAGTCAAGCCGGATTTAGCTGAATACCAGAATTTTACGAGGAGCGGCTGCACCTATGAACCCTAAAAAGAGAACTTGTGTTTTGCAGTTTTTTTTTTAAACAATCATCATCACTCACCATTACTCTCCTTAATAGGCCGAACTTTAAGTTTCTTCGGCGAGGGCGGAGGCCTGGGTCCTCGGCGCGGCGTGAAGGCAGCACTGGGGGCTGAGAACCCTCGCGTGCCGGAAGCACTGACGGCGGCCACCCGGAACCGGTACCAGCGACCCGGCTTCAGGGCGTTGCGGAGAGATACCTTGGTCCTGTAAGTTGGTGTAGTGGTTTTGTTGTTTATCTTAGTGGATAGGTAATTGCAATTAGTTTAGAGTTTTAATTATACTGTAATAAACTAAAAACTTAAGAAAACCGAGCTATGTACATACTCGTATAATACAAATATAAAATATACACTCAGGCGTCGAAGTACTCCTCCACATCGCTGTCATCTGGAAATGTGCCCAGAAGGCTGGCGGCATTGCCATTTGCCATACTGTAATTGATGTAAAATTAGTTATATATTAAGTTATTGTAAAATTAGTTCGTGTGAAAGAATTCCTTGAAGAAAAATAAATATATTGAAATGATTTGATAACTGAATAATTTGATTGTGATATTCAATATAATGTAAAACCTATAAGTGGATAAGTTAGGTCTGTGGTCTTTGTTATAGGTAATCTTAAGTTTCTAGACGTTGTTTCTACGCTGTGTGCATCTATAATGCTAAATTAAATATTCTTCTTTTCGAAATTTCATAACCGGACCCAGAGTGGCCACTACAAAAACAATCTGGGAGGTATAATAGGGCTCGTTCGATCCATCTCTAACACAGTGCGGTTGCATAGAACATGCGTCTCATACTATTATGCTGCTTATCCTACACAGCCACCTGTGCTCTTCAGAACTTATACGAGGCCAATAACAAAGCTGTACAAGTTGCCAAAAACTGGTAAAAATAAGATTTAATCGGCAAGAAATGAAGAAGAAGAATTGCTGCCAGCGATATCAGCGATAGCTAGTGTGTGCCAGTTATATAGGAAAGTCACCAAAAGAACAAAATGTAAGTACCTACCGACTTATCGTATTGTCCATGTCCCTAATAGGTAAGTAGTAAGTACCTAAGACTTCATTGTTAAATCTAAAGTTATGAAAATAAATTAAATAGCCGTTAAAACAGTGACATCACAACACTACAAAGACAAAGACTTTATTAAATAGAAAGTCGTGGAAAACATTTTCTATTATTTTATTATCTTTGTGCATTGTTCGAAATGGTTCCTTGTTGACTAATTAACATTATTCCCTAGTTTTTGTCGCCTCTGTACTAAAACTGTTCACAAAGATACAGGGAACGTTTATTATTGTCTTCTCATGAGAACCGCTGTAGAATTGTATTATCAACATCGAAAGTAGCTAACCAATTCATGTGTCAATAGAGCTACTAATCATCAAGCCAATTATTAGTTTTCTGATTACTGTGAGAATCCAGTTTCTTTAGTTATAAGTGCATTAATTATTACCTATCATCATCATCTTCCTGCTGTTTTTCCATGTTATTAAACAGTGTACGAGCCTTTGTACGAGCATACACTTAAATATGTTTTTTTTTCATCAACGCATTGTCGAAAGAAGGGTCGGCCATCAACTACTGAAGGTAAACCATCCAGAAAGACCCGCTTTCAATGGACCTACATCATCATCATCTCAGCCGAAAGACGTCCACAGCTGGGCTGAGTTCTCCCACAAGCGTCGCCACCACGACCGGTCCTGTGCGTCTCGCACTCATCGGATTCCCGCGACCCACGCCAGGTCGTCAGCCCACCTTATGGGAGGCTTTCCAACGCCAGTCGTTTGTTATTGAAGGGTCGGCCGGATCTCCTCCAGGGACTTGTATCTCCAACCCGCATGCCAAGCGTGGCGATTATAATCAAAAATCCTCACAATGGACCTGCACACCCTACGTCAAATACCAACGTTTGACTGGAGAACAAGTCAAAGAAGAATTTCACAAACGTTCAACTTCAAATTCTTTAGAAATGTAGGCAAAAGTTTCTTAGTAAACTAAAAGCTGTATTGATAGGCCGACCGGCAATGTTTAGCAATAATTTGAATACTCTTGTTCCTGAGGAGAGTAGAGTTATTTGAATACCTGTAGACTTTCCCTACCTAAGGCCCTGGCCACAATATCATGGCGCGATGTCGTTAAGTTAAAATTCAACAATGCAAAACTTCAAATTTTGTCAGGCTAACCCTAGTGAATGACTTTTTCATGAAATAGCCTTACAATAGGGTTAGAGTAGGGAACCGGGAAAGCAAAGAGCAGGACTATCGCTTGCACAGCTTCAAGGGCCGCACTTAACGCCAGGGTGTTGTCACCATTGTGTGGACCATGTGGACTTCCCAAACAATGGTGGACACGGTCGAGGATACTTACAGTTTATTAGTTAGTAAAAGTCTGACACACCCTCCCGCTCTACCCTAAAGAAGAGAAGTCATTACTGGAGATAACCCACCAAAAAAGTGTATCTGCACGACGCGACAACGTGACGTAGTTAGGCGCTGCGCCCGTGGAACTCTGGACAGGCGTTTGACTAGTCGTTTCGAAATTATAGTCTTTCCAGAGTCGTTCAATTGCTATAATTTTGTTGGTAAACATGGAAAATTGCTCTCGTTATCGCACCTTGCACTATAATGATAGTTGTAATTAGCTTAGGTAGTAATTTTCCACTTTACTACACTTCCCTGCAGTATCTACCTAGCTGATTGGTTTGTGGAAGTCACAACATGGTTGTTTATTACAAGCCTTTCCTTAAGCGTATTGCTATTGGGGTTTGCTACTATGTATGATATTCAGCTGTAACTATTTATACTAATAACTAGATGTAGTCGACTATCATAGCTACTTTTTTAAGTCTTTCATTTCCGTCATTTCTCCGGATAGGTGCCACAACGTTACTAATATAGTCCTAAGTCTTATTTACTAACAAAATGTTATATTTACGGAAAAAATGCCTGATTATTAATGATTTATGGGTTAGAATATTTCAGAACCCTACGGTCCTGAACCTTTGAAAGGCACACTAGGGGCCAAAGCCAGCTCACAAACTAGAGGCCCTTTAGACAATTTTCGTAGAACGTGGTTCCAAGTACAAACTGTTATGCCCCAAAGCGAAGAGGCCAGTTAGAATGCTGATGACTATTTTTCTATTCACTGTCGGTATTATTTTTTCCGGACATAAGGAAATAACGTCCAGTGTCATAAATATTTATGTGTACTAATTTACACGGAGTCACAGTTGAACGAAGACAGTAATTGGGCCGGTATATACAAAAATAATCTGAATGTCTGTGCGTAACGTTTTTATTGCAGAAATGTTCTTATTTATTGAACTGTTACAGTCGTTACGGATAGTCAGAAGCCAGTAAATCTGACTCCAGTCTTGCCATGCAGTACCGTGTTACCCCAGTTAATGGGTTGTGGAGGTCTGGTAGGCAGCCGCTCCTCGTAAAATACTGGTATCCAGCTAAATCTGGCTTGACTGGAAGCCGACCCCAATATAGTTGGGAAAAGGCTGATTATTATTGAACTGTTACACTATAACAATATTTGTTACGTGACTATAAGACTTTTGTTCTAATTGTTGTATACTGTGACTTGGTGCGATAAACTAGATTTTGTGCACATGCATAATGGAGTAGTCGGTTACTTTCTAGTTCGTGCTAGGCGTTGTTACGTGATGGTAATGAAACGGACACCTCGCATCGGGCACGATTCTTCCCTACAAATCACTAAAACTATTTATGTAATTTTATGGTTGCAAAAAATGGTACAATTTAATTAAAAGACACCGAAATACTGATAGAGACATGTCAAAATTTCTTTATTTTTGACTAAAACAAAAAGTTTTATTTGTATTATTTATTACCAGAGTATTTAAATCCATCCGTCGCATCGTGAACCCCAAAGCTCTACCTACTATATATGTTACGGCTAATACCCGAAGTGCGGCTACACCTAGTTTTAGCCGGTTAGAACTAGGTGTAGCCACTTACTCTTGGTTAAACCTAGTACGAGCCGATTGTTTTCGGGTAAAACTAGGTCTAGCCTTCATCATGCCGGCTACAACTAGGTCCAGCCATTCCCTGTTGGATAAAACTAGGTCTATCCGATATCATTCCGGCTAAAACTAGGTCCAGACAATCCCTGTTGGATAAAACTTAGATGCATGTCCCGCCAAGCCTTCCGCCCCGCGTCACACTCATGACTCACAGCATCTGCAGCAGCGGCGCGGGGTGGAGGGCATAGCGAGGCACGCGCCTCTGCAGGTTGTGAGCGCCAGGTGCACCTGATCTACTGCAGGTCTACTAGCGATTGTGACTCACAGCGTCTGCAGTAGTAGCGCGTGTCTTAGTTTTATCTAACAGGGATTCGCTGTACATAGTTGTAGCCGGCATGCTATTGGCAGAGCTTTTTTTGATATTAAAAAAACATCCCATAAAAAGAAACGTACCTAGAGTTTTTTTTTATTCTTATAAATCACATTGTAATCATCTGCCCAGCCTTTTCCCAACTATATTGGGGTCGGCTTCTAGTCAAGCCGGATTTAGCTGAATACCAGTATTTTACGAGGAGCGGCTGCCTACCAGACCTCCACAACCCATTAACTGGGGTAACACGGTACTTCATGGCAAGACTGGAGTCAGATTACACGGCGTTCTCACCTTCCGCATGACGCAGGTCCTCACCGGTCATGGGAAGTTCGGGAGATTCCTGCATCGGATTCGAGCTGAAGAATCGCCCGGGTGTCACCATTGTGATGACCGCCCGGAGGACATGGTGGAGCATACGGTGGAGGTATGCCCCGCTTGGGCCGAGCATTGCCGTGTCCTCGTGGTGGCGATTGGTGGCAATGACCTCTCGCGCCGGGCCCTGGTACAGGCCATGGTCCGAAGCGAGGAGGAGTGGCAAGCGGTCGCATCCATCTGCGAAGCAGTAGTGCTAGCCAAGGAGGCGGCCGCACGCGAGAGGGCATGGCCCTCACGCCCCCGCCGCCGGGATTCTGATCCCGATTTCCAGCCACCGTAGGCGCATGCTTGCGGACGGCGAGCAATGGGTAGCTCGCCGTCCGGACGTCTGGTAACAATCCGGACCAAGCCCATGTCGTCGATGGCGCGTATTGTTCCACGCGCGCCTCAAGGAGATGTCAGCAAGCTGTAAGGGCCCGGTAGGGCTGAAGCCTTCTAGGGCCTGGGTTGACTAAAGAGAGCCCCGGTGCCCCGGAATTAAGGCAAAGAAGGAACAGGAGTGGGTTTTAGTCAGTAAAAGTCTGGCACGCCCTCCCGCTCCGCCCAGAGCGGGAGAAGTCATTTTGATGATTACCCACCTAAAAAAAAAAACGAGTCAGATTTACTGGCTTCTGACTATCCGTAACGACTGCCAAAGATCTACAAATGACAGCCGGGACCTACGGCTTGACGTGCTTACCGAGGCACGGAGGAAACTCCGTTATGCTAAGATGGTCATCCATCCACAGACCAACCTAGGCAAGCGCTGCTTAACCTTGAAGATCGACCTAATTATTAGGAGTACAATTTTTAATATAATAGGAACAAACAGAAACCTTTTTTTAACAACAGACAATAAGTACCGTAAACCGGGGTTACTTTGATCAATTTTGAACTTCAATTTTCTGTAACTTTTCAATCTGTGGTTCTACAAATTATTAAAAAAAACCTAGTAATCGGTTTTTATAGATCTCTCTACATAAGTTAAAAAACAAATAAAAGAATGAATCGTTTTTCAAAAAAAAAAATAAAAACAGCGTGATCAAAGTTAAAATGATTTTGGGGTTACATTGATACCCTTCTTTTTTATTATGGAATCTGAATGTAACCCCAACAACTATTAAAAAATAAAAAAGAAAAAAAAAATCGATCAACAGGAAAAAAGGTTATTGCCATTTTTAATCCTTGGGGTAACATTGTTCAAATAAAACACTCCAAATAAACAGTCAGACACGTTTTAATTAAGTCAGTTATTTGACAGATAAAAAAATCAATATAATTATCAAAAAGCAAAGTCTTATACTTATAACAATTGACTATAGGGATACTAAGATACGTTTGTTTATTAAAAATATGTTCTTTTAAAGCTTATTAATTATTAAAATAGGCAAAAAACTCCAGGCAGATTATTTTCAGACTTAGTAACCACTCGCCCTTTTTTATCCAGAAAAGCTTTTGCAAAAAATCTCAAATCTAGCAATGTTAAGGGATGGGGATATCCTATCGGAACACTTTGCAGCTGATTTCAGGATAGCCTTTTCCTCAGATTCTGAGAAAACTGTTTGAGCACCAGGTTTTCTCATGTGCGTGCCTTTATATCTATTATAAATAGTTCCATAAGGTATATTATACTGCTCAGATGCACCTCTGATGGACAACTTCCCGTCCACTACCTGACTTAAAGCCTCGTTAACTGTCGCTTCAGAGTAGTTTCTGTATTCACGGGTACCTAATTTCTTTTTATATATTCGCGGCATTGTCCTGGAAAACAAAAAAATAAAAAAGAAAATAACAAAAACCATAATTTAAATTCTTGTATTAATAGCTGAGGTAACTTTGATCATTTGATCAATCTCACACCATGTACTCTATCAATGACACCCCGCAAGAATTTAACCGACGCCACTACGAAAATTTTGAGGTTAGAACAACAAATGTTTTTTATTTGGATTTCCGAGTGTATGCTTCTAAACAGAAATTATCAAAAACGTTCATGATACATACACGTATTAAGCTGTGTATGAAGTTTTACAACACAGTTTTTCTACTAAAAATCGATATTTTCAGAAAACTTACCTTTTTTTATATAAAACAACGTGACATCAGCAGCGCACCCGCAAAAAAGATTGTGACAGTTCATCAGTGCCGCCAGCCAAAAAAAATAAATAACCAAAAATAGTTCCGTTTTACGCAATTAGCATTTTTAAGTGAACATGAAGTTTCGATCAAAGTAACCCCGTAGTTCAAAGTAACCCCGGTTTACGGTAGTTGCATATTATAATTTCAAGAATGTTTTATCCAACAGGAATTGTTTGGACCTAGTTTTAGCCGGAATGATATCGGATAGACCTAGTTTTATCCAACAGGGAATGGCTGGACCTAGTTGTAGCCGGCATGATGAAGGCTAGACCTAGTTTTACCCGAAAACAATCGGCTCGTACTAGGTTTAACCAAGAGTAAGTGGCTACACCTAGTTCTAACCGGCTAAAACTAGGTGTAGCCGCACTTCGGGTATTAGCCGTAACATATATACGCTACTTTAAATTTTATTATGCAGGAAAAAATATAATTTTTATAATAATAGCTTCAAGTAAAACTCAAGTAGCACTCGTAAAACTATCTTAGTAATCTCAAATCTCGAGGAGAAATATCCTCATATTTTAAAAAGCAAAATCGCGTTTGTCTGTCTGCATAAGTAGGTTCGCGATAAACTTAAAAACTACCGAACGGATTTATTTGCAATTTTCACCAATAGACATGGTGATTTATGAGGAAGGCTGCGCTTAGCATACGTAATAAATGAATATTATAGTAGAAAAAAGCTTGCAGACATTTCTAACACCCGCGAGAAGCTATAGTAATATTTATAAACTGTTTTCTTTTATTAGTTTGTACACTGCAGATTTACCAGCAAACCTCTATATTGCTCAGCAAGCTATGACCAACACTATGGGAATGTACCAAGTATACTAAAGTTATTCAAAGCTAATATGTCATAAAATAAACGGTGGTAAAGCATGCCACAGCAAAGGAAAAAACCAAAGCTGTATTCATCCTGTCAAGAGTCAGACCATTGTTAAGGTAGAACTACATTGCGAACACGTGGGCCACGTACGCCGACGCGTCGGTCTTCATACATTTTATACGGCAACTAGACTTGTAGAGCTACATTAGATCCACGCCACGCGACGTGGTTCTAAGAACAAATCAGGCGTGGCCCGCGTGTGCATCGGTCTAATGTAGTTCTCGCTTAAAGGGCTATTACAGCACCGATTTTCACGAACAGTCTTAGTCTACGTCGCGTAGTGTAATAAGGGTAAGACGGTCTTATTTGTACGTAGACTCAACGTACGACAGTCTACGAAGACCGGTCGTAAAAACGGGTGGCGTAATAGGCCTTTAAATGCTACTTACTTATTCGTCCTCAAGAGTAAGTTCCAGTCTCCGAGTCTCATCTCCTCATACTTCGGTCCCAGATGGTGTTGCTCCTCTAGCACGTAGAAGACTGGTCCAGGAACCGCTCTCGCCGCATCTCCCACGCCGTCAGACCATCTGATCACTACTGATCGCTTCCTCTCTTTTGGTTCTTCTATTGTTGGTAAGGCTGGAAGACCTGTGAATTGGAATCCGGTATGAGTTGTATAGATAGATAGACAATTTCTTTTTTTGTTCTAGACTTATTTTGTGAACCAATGTTTGCACACACGCCCTTGTCGCACAGTATTCCCTTACATATAGTACTTTTCATACTAGGAGAAAGCCTGAGCTAAAGTTAGAAACGAGCAATATTTCTTACATAATGTAATAAGTATAGTGATGCTAATAGAGTAAGAACATAAACCTGATGCATCTTTGTCATGGCTACTTGTGGCTTCTTTAATTCATGAATCTCCGACCGGTCTCATTGGACCGCGCTGTTATTGTTTTACTATTGTGTCTCGTTTCGCGAGTATTGATAGGTTAATATTTTCTTTGATATATTTCGAATAATTAAAGCGGAAACTATATTAGACCGACGCACCATGGGCCACGCCTGAGTGGTACACAGAAACGCGTCACGTCAGCGTGGCATCACGTCACGTGGCGTGGGTCTAATGTAGCTCTACAAGTCTAGTTGCTATATAAAATGTATAGAGACCGACGCGCCCAGATCGGCGTACCTACGTGGCACCAATTATCTCGGCCTACTGACTGAACGCCTACAAACCTAGGTAACTAAACATTACTAAGCTATTAAAGATACGATTAAGAGTTAACAGTTATAAAACTGAAGTACTTAGGTGTGTAGTTCTAAAGTAATTCAGGCCTTGAGTTTATTAGACTGAGATTGCATGAATTAGTTCAGTTAATCTTGTTTCTATTGTGCCGTCATCATTGATTATTGCCGTCGGGTGCACGTACAGGCAGTACAACGTATGGCAACCAAAATTTGATACTTTTTTGGGCTGGGTTTTTTTTTAAAGTTGTATAAAGATTTATTTAATCAGAATGACTTCTCCCTCTCTTAGATACGGGAGGGAGTGTCAGACTTTTACTGACTAGACCCCATCCCGGTCCTTCTTTGCCTTCGTTCTAAGGTCCCGGCTTTTCGTTTTGGAAGCCAAACCATGCGGAATATACGGTGAATCTTTGTCCATTAAATTCCGGCCCCTACAGCTTGGCTTTGGTTCCGGAGGTGGCAGTGAGGCAGCTGTACATGCCCTCTCCACCTTACTAAATTCTGATAAAGGTTTTTTTTAAGGGCAGTCATCAAAATGACTTCTCCCACTCTGGGCGGAGCGGGAGGGTGTGTCAGACTTCTACTGACTTAAACCCACTCCTGCTTGCCCTAATTCCAGGGTCTCGGGGTTCTCTTTCGTCAACCCAGGCCCCAGTAGGCTTCGAGCCTGTCGGGCCCCTACGAAATTTTTGATAAGGGAGAGGTCATTTACAATGTTATTTAAAACACCTTCAATTATGTTAACAGGGATACTTAGAAGGCTGAAGCAAAAAAGACTAGACTGCTTTGTTAGAAAATTATCTGATAATAGTCGACAGACGTATCTTACCTTATCTTTGGAAAACGGATACTCGAGTTTCTTGCGTAACAATCAATGTAGAATTGTTAATCTTGATTGGGGTAACTTTGATTTTATAGCCTCCGTTTTTTGAGAATACTAGCCCGTGTTATCCTTCTGTCTATTAGAATGTTCGAATCTACAAATTTTTAAAAATCTAATTTTATTTGCGGGGAATTGTTAATTAAAAGATCAATCATTTCTGAAAATACCTGTCTCAGAATGTTTTTATAATTATTTTTTCTTTGCTATTTAAATACCTCATTCAACTACTACAAATACTATCGCTACAGTTTAACAATTAGTTAAATAATATGGTCATATTTCTATAAAGTTTATAAGACTCTCCCTTGCTTTGCTCATGTTTACATGGCTGCAATGAGACACAAACATGTGAAAATATCAGTATTTCTGTGCTACATATAAACAAATATCTACAGTCTACACTTTCCGGCTTAAATGTTCTAACCTCTCTATTATTAGGAAAACCGCATTAAACCTCAAACCTCAATGTGTACTTTACAAGATCTAAGCGCCCACACAGATAGATACACAAAACCAATTTGTTTAATAAGTATAGATATTGAAATCTATGTCTGTATATATCTCGTATCTAGCGAATTCGCACTAAGGTTCAATTCACACTGAAACGCGACGCGACGCGTCGCTACACGAGGCTTTGAAATATGACTTTATTTACTACACGAAAAGATACACATTTCAGATTCATGGTGCAACATATTCTTAATTCTGACAATGAAATTTATATTTTTTTGTATAGTAATAATAAATAATAATTTATATTTCGAGTCGCCCTACGCGTAACATCGCGTCACGTCGCGTCTCAGTGTCAATAAGTAAACACAGAAATAATGTAGAAACGCTGAAAGCTAGGGCCTACAGCAGTGGACGTTTTACGGCTGAAATGATGATACGTGTAGACCTATCATTATCTAAGACATTTACATTTATGACACTATAAAGCTAAAGAAATGATTTGTTTGCTTGAACGTGGTAATCTTAGGACTCGGTGGTTCGAATTGAAGTTGAGCTGAGTGCTGGATAACTCATATTATTAAGGAAAGCTAGGTCATAATTAACACAACTATAAAACATGTTACGACTAATAGAAGCGGAGCAGTAACCAACGTATGGAAATATTATTGAAACAATTTTTTTTAAAAGAGTAACCATGAAGTTTTTTGTCGGTTCTTCTCCATAGGAAACTACCAATTCGAACTTCGCGCTAGCTTCTGACGTTTCATAAGTGTAGGCCTATGTGAAATACTAATTTTGAGCTTGAGTTTGATGCAATTAAAACCACCGTTGTTTGTCCTAGGCTTAGGCGATTAACACACGGCACCACGCACCGCAGCGGAGGGTGGTGACTGTAAAGGGAATTTCGCCCGTTCGACCGCGCGGTCAGGCGGTGTACGTGAGTTAGGTATCGACGGATTTACTAGACGCCAATGCGACATGAGATCCGCTTCACCGTCAACTGCGGACCAGTTTTAGGTATATATTTCTACGCTATACATGCTAGCTACTACAAAAACAACATCAAAGAAGATAATCACCTGCCACAGTCAATAGATCCACAGGCTCGCTGCAAGTAGACCCGCAAGCATGGCGGCAGCATCTCTGCGTGCCATCACATTGAGAGTCGGAGTTGCATGCCTCCACGCACGCAGCCTCCCACTTCGGCGTGTCCGATATAGGACACGTTCCCGGCTTCTTCTCGTTTATACGGCATTGTGATTTGCACTGTGAATAAGGATTTATTACGAGGATAGTAAATTTTAAATAAATTGAACTTATATTACTTAGGACTTATATTGTAGGTCGTGGGTTCAAATCTAGCCAAGCGTATTACTTTGTAAAATTTATTTTATCAGCACTGCTGTCAAAACGGTGAAGGAAAACATCGCGAGGAAACCGACATGTCCTAGAACTAAAAATTCGAAGACATGTGACATCCACCAACCTGCACTGAGACCGCGTGGTGGAGTACGGCCCAATCCCTCTCCTGGTGAGGAGGCCTGATAAGGCTGATGCTATTACATAGAATCGTGTTGGAATTGGATGTCATAATAGCCTGGTTACCTGGTCAGAGGTCTTAAAGTTAAAAGTGAATAGGTTACGTCTAGTCAAGAGTGATCTCATTGCTTGCCGTTTAGTAATGTTGGCCCAGTATTAAAGGATCTGAATTACTAGGCGCGGGGAGGCGTTTTACTTTGTATAAATTACCATCACTACTCTCGAAACGTTTAAGGAAGACATCTTTAGGAAACAGACCTAAATTAGAACCAAATATTCAAAGACATCTAAAATACTACAACTACAACATACTACTCACTAGCAGGCACCGAGGCTGCAGATTATGGCCCATTCTCTATCCTAGAGAGGTTTGGAGGACGATTATGCTTAGTGATAACTAAGATAGTGGCTAAAAGTTAGCCCGGTCAATAATAAAAAAGGAATTGATGGGAAAGGTATGTGTTGCGAAGAAAGTATGTCAGAAAGAGGTCTCCCTCTGACATACTTTCTTACACATGGTATTCATATTTATATGAACGAACAACTGTGTTATGTCTCCAGGAGAGGAAAAGTGCCGTAAAATCTACATCGCTGGCCCAGTACAGATTGGTGGATGTCACATGTCTTTGAATTTTTGGTTCTATTACACGCATGTAACTGAATCAAAAAACAAACCGGGTTTCTTCACGATGTTTTCCTTCGTCGTTTTGAGAGCAGTGGTAATGAAATCTTCATCATCATCATCTGCCTAGCCTTTTCCCAACTATACTGGGGAACCAATTACAGAAACACTCGGGGACTTTACCACTAGACCACTACAACTGCTCGGACATATAGCATATATGCAAATAGAACAGGAAGTTATAATGAATCACACAGAAACCAATTACTGATTGTCTTTAACAAAACATACATCGTAAATCTTAGGAAATTCTGCTCGAAACAAATACGAACCAGACTGTTAAAAGTCTATGAAAATCAATAGACTTCTAATAGTCTATTCTTAAAGTATTCTTACACCAGACGGTATTGTTTGACGAGAAGGTAGAATATTGTTCAGTTTTTTCTGCCCTGTCTGGAGTATTATTTTGTTTGTAATACAGCGCAGGTCACGCCGTATTGTGAATAGGGGCATTCATTTAGTAAAGTTCTGTTACTTCAGACTCATTAGTAACTTTAGGTTATTAGCGTGTACACAATACAAATGAACAATTCCTTTGAAGTGCAGTGATTCATGGTACGGATGCTAATTTCTGTCGTAGGTTTGTTTAACCCTTCTAAGGATGAAAATTGTCTGTCAGCCTTAAGGTCTAATCAAAACAGAGTCCTTGCTTTCTGAAATACATAATTTATTATCTTTAGTCCGAAAGAGGAAGTCACCAGGAAGGCCCATGCCTGAGTAATGAGTTCGGCTTTTGTTTTATAGCTTTAAAGCTCATTTTAGTGGTGTTCCAAGAATTATGTAATTTTTTTATGAACTTGTTGATATCTCTTGAATTATCTAGATCACAGTAATATTATAAAGGCGAACGTTTGTGAGTCTGTTTGTTTCTTTCTCCTTGAAGCTCGAAAGATTTGACGGATTATGTCCTAGAATAGCACATAGGATATTTTGTTCCCTAGGGTTAATTTTTACTATTACGCGGCAGCAACTAGTAATTTAATATCGAGAATTTGATATTATTCAACTATTATCCATCTTATTTAAGTTTTAATATCTAACTTACAACTAAATAATAATTAATGTTATTCTCAGGTCGATCGTTGTTGACATATGAAAAACTCTTCGAGTAGGTATGTAGCTTTCAAGTTCAAGCTCGTTTACTGCCAACATAAGACGCGATCGAAATACGATTGTCTTCTGTCATCGCATCGCCTCGCTCTCAATTTTTTACCTTGATACAAGCCCGTATAATTCCTTTTTGCGTTTAACAAATTAGCACAATGTGCCCTTTTTAGGCCAAAGCCAGTTGTGCTGATTATATAACTAACTCAAAAGCTGTAGAATTATTTTTGTTCACTACACTTGTTGCAATCTTGATTGTATTTCGTTTTACGTTCGTTTACTTTTTTTGTATCGTGTTTATGTCTGTTCTGCGAACTTGTTAAATCTTGATCGTTGTGACAGCTATCTTGGCAAACATTTTTTTTGTTGTGTTGTAGCGTAAACTGTTGTGGGTTGCACGTGGAGTATAGTTTTTGTGGCTGAATTGAAGCATGCAATTGTGGGTGTCAAGATTTCTTATATCAGCTAGGCACAATGAACTTGGCTGTAAGTGTGCTATGACATTATCAAGTGCTTACTTCTCAGTAGTTTTGAAGCTAACTGGGTTTTCCCTGACTCGTAAATCATTGTATTGATTGTTTATTATTATCGATTTCCTCATTGTGATGTTTATCGATCGATCTAGATTTGTGTGTGCTAATTGAATTCAATGTAGTACTCACTGTGTTCGTTTTATTCGAACTCCAATGTGCCCGATGTTTTATTTTAATTTGCAAGTGGTTAGGGTTTTACTTTGTACATTCGAGTCAAAGTTTGGATTTCATATGGCCCAAATTGAGCTATTTTAAGTTTATATATTAGTTACTCTTTTGACATCCTCTTCCTACTCTACAGTAAGACAACTTGCAAAGCAATTCTTCTTCAGATAACATTTTGGCTTTTTAAGCAACAAAATTACTGTTTGCTACCCGGTCAATGAATCTTAAATTTTCACGATTACCAAACTTTTTCTCACTCACCATAGGTTTAGCCTCCTTACTGATATCAATGCACTTCAGATCACACCTGATCTTGTACAATGTGTTGGACTGCATCTTGGAGTACCTTCGCGTCCTTGATAGGACCATGGGCATCAGCGACACTGCTATTAACACCACTAACACTTTTGTATACATTTTTACTGTTTTGTTTAGTGCACTGCTGGTCATAAAGTCCTTAGTTCACTGTTGGTCATATAGTCCTCTGCGATGATTATGCGTTTATCATCTGGAAAGTAAGTTTGTGCTTATGTTTTATTATCATTGATGTAACTACTCTCTTTTTCAGTTTTTCTTTTCTATTATCGTTACGTACATTTTAATATCTAACTTTGATTCAAGAGCAACCTTTGGTGCATTGTTATGATCTATTTTTATCGTTTTTCCTTTTTTTACCTAATGAGAATAGATGAACTACATAGGGCTTTTTTAAAATTTAATATTAATGAAATTCCTTGAAATGATTTTTGCACCAGCCTATCTTAAAAAAAAAAACTTTTTATCTTTAAACTGGGCATGTGAGACATAGTATTTTGCTAGTTTTCGTGACTTATTGAATGAAATTTATTATGCTTTGATTACACATTTATTTACACATAACTGCTTCAATTCTTCAATATTTTGACTATGAATTTCAGACTAAAGCGCAAAGTGCATTAACTTTAACTGTTATGAATATTATTTAAATTGGTATCTAATGGGTTACCACAGTAACAACGGGATTTAAATAAATTATAATATTATGCAAACTAACTGCCCGCCACAATTAACATGAATAGAGCAACTAATATTTTTTTTCTTTTCCACCAGTCTAATATATACCAACTGCTATGATAGTTGAACCAAAACAAAGCACCAACTGTTTATCGAACAAGTAAAAGTAAATCGATTAAACAATCAACCAGTTACTATTAAATTACCTTCGCTAAACCAAAACAAAGCACTACAATATCGGTATCCACCTCAACAAATCGATAATCAATAAAAGAATCGATTAGAACCGTAACATTTCGAGTCGTAACTTATGTCATCGACCTCGGGGGTTTTTTGGAAAATACATTTGCAGTTCGCGAGTGTATCGTTTGAAATGCGCGGTTACACTGGCGAGCGTACGCGCACCCGGCCGGCCGTGCCTCGCCTTCATTAATACACATCGATGATACTTTCCTGTGTCTGTGGCTCATGACGGAAGGTTGCTTTTACCGAGCCGGTTTCCTAATTTAAAAAATGTACGGCGTCTTCCTGGAGTAAGCAGTTTGCTATTCGTCCGTCGTCATTAAGTCTACGTCTGTTTCGTGAATTGTAAACAGTTAGTGCTTTAATTGCACGGGCATTTAATGAATGTTAAGTTGGACAGTCATGTGCATGCTATATTCGGCTTTAAATGGTTTTATATAGCGGCTTTTTTAGGGTAAACTGGGGTGATGAATGGTATCTATTGTTAGAAGATGCTTCAATTAAGAATTAGCATTAATTTCTCATATGTTTATATTTTTATAGCAGTATTAAAAAAATATGTAGAATTAATCCTCGTTTTACACTTATAGGAGGAAGATACAGCTACTAATTAGTTACTTAGCAGCACATAATATGTATAATTTAGTCGGCACCATTTATCTAAATAAGACGCCGAATTTAATTCCCGAGGCAACCTTACTTGGTATAATCTCGGGCTTCTAAGAACCCGGTTCACGCGACTTCACCGAATCGAACGAAAACAATCGATTTAATTAGGCGTTCGTCTTTAAAAAGCTAATAAAACAAAATGGCGAAGATAAATCGTTCACAAAGAAGCTGGGAATCAACGACCGGTTGATTGCTCGGTGCGCTTGCGCCGGATGCCCTTCAAGAGCTTAATTAGAGCTGCAGTATATCTATAAGTAGGTGCATGGATCTACTTATACAGGGCGGTACCTATCTAATAACTTAAAAGAAAGATAAGAATGAAAGCATCAGGGGATCTTTAAGTCAAGAGTGAATAGGTTACTTATAGGCAAGCGCACTTCATCTTTGACCTCATCTTCGCTTTCTATCAAGTTAGCTGGTGGTCAAGCGTGATCCATTTCACACATTATTAATAACAAATCTATTAAGTCCGCTTCTGTTCTTGTGTGTGCGTAAAGTATTTAATTAATAATAAATAAAAAGTGCTCATTAAATCGCGGCAAAAAATGATCTGTTCCAAACGAATTTAAATAAATAACTATACAAAATAGCGGTTAGATTTTAAATTTTTTTCATAGTGGGTTCCATAGTATTTTTAGGGTTCCGTACCTCAAAAGGAAAAACGGAACCCTTAGGGCGCTTTCAATTTATGCGTTTCGTGTCGGACCGCTGCGGTGCCGAAGCGGTGAGTTAGACGTACTGCGCACGGACGATCCTCTTTTTTCATACAAAACGCTCGGTGCGGCAACAGTGTGGCGTCGGTACTGCGAACGCTCGACAACAGGACGGTGCACTTTGTATGGAAAATAGTGGTCCTCCGTACGCAATACGACTAACGCACCGCTTCGGCACCGTAGCAGGCCGTTTACAAACGCATAAATTGAAAGCGCCCTTATAAGATCACTTTGTTGTCCGTCTGTCTGTCTGTCGGTCAAGACCCTTTATCTCGGGAACGCGTGAAGGTATCAAGTTGAAATTAAAACTGTATACTTAAGTCCGCGGTCCCTTGAAACTGTGTCAAAATCAAACTTGTAAGTTGACGGAATAAAAATACGCCCGTTTATGTTGTAAAAAAAGGAAAATTTGGACACTGTCAAAGGAATCAAAATTCATAGAGTACTTCCCGTTGACCTAGAATCTGAAAATTTGGCAAGATGTAAGGTATTGTAGCACAAATATATCGAAAAATCTGGGGGGTGAACCGGGGTTCCAAAGTTCGTATGGTAAACTCTACTTTCACGCGAGTGAAGCCGTTAGTAGAAGCTAGTAATTTATACAAAATATATAAAAAACTTTCATAGCCCTGAAAAATTGCTATACTTACAAATATATTTAAAGACACCCTGTAGAGACTGAGATTAAAAATGCTCTCTTAGATAGTGCTCAGTAATTAGGATGGATAACGAACGAGGAACAAAAATGCCTACGAGTAGTTCATAGATCATAAATCAGAATGCAGAGATTTCTATTTCAGGATTAGAAAGGGCTCCAGGATTCTTTGTCGAAATAGTTACCGTGGCCCTCGGTAAAGGGCTATTGAGGGGTACTATGAATTTTAGTCGGTAATAGTAATAGTTCCTCCCGCTTCTCGCAAAAGAAGAAGTCATTTGATGGTTTCCATGTAAAAACTTAAAAAAAAACGTATTGGAAAAAGAAGAAAACTTGTATTAGATTTTTTACTAGCTGCTGCCAGCGACTTTGCCTGCGTCATCATCATCATCATTTCAGCTGAAAGACGTTCACGGTTTGACATATGTCTCCCCCAAGTCGCCACGATGACCGGTCTAGTGTGTTTCACATTAATCGGATTCTCGCGACCCTTACCAGGGCTTCGGTCCTCCTTGTGGGAGGTCTTCCAACGCCAGCGTGCTACAAGGAAATTATTTCTAGAGAAAATAACACAACAGGATAAAAACTATCCGTTTTTGCTATTCCAGGATATGGTGTATCCATGGGCCAAATTTCATCGAAATTCCTTCAGCATATTCAGCGTGAAGGCGTAACAAACATAGTACACTAACAAACTTTCGCTTTTATAATATTAGTGTGATTGTAACGGATAGTTTGTAAAGTTGTAGTAAATTGACGAGGTGTGTAATTCTATAACTTTATTTATGGACGGTGTACCAGCTTCAGGGACTGACATTTATACATTGTAAATTCATTTCACAATTGACATTTACATCACATATTTTAAATTGATTTGGTGGATTGAATGGGGCTCTAAGCAATGGATCAGCTCGTTGTAAATGTACTTTTTTAAATAAATTATGAAAAAAATTAATTGCATTTTTTAATTAATATAAACTAGTTCCTGATTGCGATCCCACCAGATCTCGCATCTATCTCCATTTCATCATCGGTCCGCCTTATGCGATGCTTTCCAACGCTGCGTCTTCCGACGAGCGGTCGGTACTCTAGAACCTTTCGATCCCACCGACCATCCGATCTACGAGCAATGTGCTCTGCCCACTACCACTTAGGTTTGGTGATGCTTCGGGCTATGTGGGCCACCTTGGTTCTGCTGCAGTTTTCTTATTTTCTGATCTGCGATCATGCAAGGACAAAAAGTTTTATGTAGTGCTACAGTTTTAAAGTAGGCGAGAGTTAGCAGAGATTTTCTTTTACCCTCCAATTGAAAAAAAAACTGTTGTCCAAAGTTTAGCTCGCTGGTAAAAGTTATTCTACAATATGCTACATATTAACATAAACAATGGTGATCAAAGGTGATCCGATACTTGAGCAGCATGACTAATATGGTAGATACTTTGATTCCGACAGGAATATGGAAATACGCCATGACTACGTGCCTACCGGTACCTGTGATTCAAATGATACGGTAGTCAGGACTGATGCATAATATACTCGTATATATGTTGACAATCGGAAAGGCAGCAAAAAGCCTATCAATTAATTGATTGAATTAATGATCGATATAATGGTGTATGAGTAAATGAAAGACAGAGAAGCGGTTGACAGCTCAAAGCTTATATTAAAAAAATGTAGCCCCACACTGGGAATAATCTAATCTACTCCTATAACGTAAGAGTGTTCACAAACTTGTAATCTCTCGGACACGAGAAACCCAGGTCCAAAACACTTATCTGTTGGCCATGTAAGCCAGTAGGGAATCGAACCCGATACAAACAGCGTAACAGTCGATCGCTCAACCACTGCGCCAACCGTGCTGCTATTGCGTTCTTGTCTCAAGTAACATGGGACAGGGGCAGGAAGATAATATTGAGGTGTTACTAAACTATTGCCTTATACTTCCTGATAATTTGAGGAGCCAGTTGCGTTCCAGAGTCGCAATGATTCCTTTGCGACTCTGGAACGCAACTGGCAACCTAAGGAACACGGGTGGTTCCCTCTCATTACACTCAGAACTGTAAAAGTTAATTGATTATATCCCATTCCTAAAATAACAATGAGTTATTTTCATTCATTATTTTCCAGCATTTGTCATAGATTACTGAATAGAGTGCAATAGTAATTTTATTTTATTCTATTCTATTGTATTTCTAGATCACAAAGTAGGCAATACGAACTTTTAAAATTGCAAAAAGCTAACGTAAAGATGATGAACAAAGCTTGAATTAGAAACTTTGAAAAAAAAAGAAACAAGATTGAATGGAGTTATTGTACTCATATTTCATTCAGAACAAGCTCAAAGTAATTAAAATAATTACTGAAACGACTTGGTAGTAAAGTTAACCGGCATTAAAAATACGTTCCTACCTTGTAGTGGACAAGAGATGTTATTGTAGCTAAATGTGCAAATAATACTAAGTGGCTCAATTTAGACGTGAAAAAGCAATAAAATTCAGTTATTTATTTATTAAAACGGTGCTTCGCCATTTACGCAGTAAAGATAATGTTATGGCGGCCATAAACTGACGAGAGATAATTTGAAAGTCTTTAAAATCAATTTTTAAAATGTTTCACTTAACTGGCGAGTGATAAAAACGGTGAAATGTGTGACTTTATTACTGTCGCGCTGTCGCGATGGCGAATCTGTTTTTCGCTACGGGGTGCTTAATATTCAGATTGGTTGTTAATTTTGAGATTCACAAATGACTTGCTTACTTTCTTGGTGTACAACAAGTATACACCTTCATTATAAATGTATATATGTAAATCCTACTGATATTATAAACAAGAAAGTTTGTATGTATGGGTACAGGTTAGAGTGCAGCGATAACCTACTCTACCTTTACTAAGTAAAGGCTTTTTTCTCCATTTCTTCTATTATTCTCCGCTTGAGGCCTTCAATTGCTTCTGAAACACGTCTTCTCCTATGAAAGACATTGAAATCATCCCGCCGTCTTCTTCATGGTCTGTGTCTCCGTATCACCAATTTTGAGTTTTTCGGGTTCACCGCTCAATCAGTATGCAGCAGAATTTTCATTATACTAAAAAAAAATTGCCGACCTACCAAACCAGGTAGAAAAACGCTCCAATTCTTGTGTAACCTAATGATAAAACCTAGTTGTGCATAATATAATCTAGTGGTGCATAAGTTTCGGTTCTTACAGTTACGACTGTTACGCACGGAATGCATTGCGCAACTGATTGAATAACTACGAAAATCGGATTAACTGTTTTAATTTGTATCAGCTAACTATGCCTTGTTAATTTGTGTAAAATCGCTTAACGAACCAATTCTTCCTGGTTTTGTAAACTGTTACATTTTATACAAGTAAGTTATGTTTTATCGATAGAATTTGTACATAGGTTTCTAGAGAGAACTCCGGAAACCAAGGTGTCTCTTTTGTGTCGTTACACTCTTGGCAGAGTGGTCGTGGTTGTCATGAGGGCGGCTCTCCGGAAGCTGTTAGGGTACGCCGCACATCTTCCCGCCATTTTTGCCTGCTGGCAGTCATCCGGGCGCACTCGTTCAATGGACCACCAACAGCCGCCTTGATCTGGTCTATCCATCGCATCCAAAACTGTCAAAATAATTGTGTCAATTTGGCGTCGGTGATATACGTATCCTATCCCTTTTCTGTACTATCGTATACAATCCCTATGTTCCTCAATACCGTCCCGTCGTAAATACTTGGTAATCCTCGTCTTGAGAGGTGAATCCTGCTGCGCTACCAGTTCTCTTCTCCATCGTACTCCAGTCATGCTTTTAACCGCTATGATGTCATCTTTTTTGTGACTGCTGTTCGTCTCTGAAATTTTCCTTCACATTTCCATCACGACAATCTTTCTCTGGATGTTTTTCTTTCTTAAAGACATCCAGAGACGGATCGTCGAGCACTGAAAAAAGAGCGCCTGCCATAACAAGATATGATAGATATTATAAAGTATAATTATGGTATGGAGGCTAAATACAAATTTTCGAAAATTCCCTTAAAACGTTAAACATAGCTCTATTTGTAAGTTACAACTCCAGCAGGTACGAAATATAATTACCGGGACAGAGGAAACAGAATAATTAAAACATAAAGGGTATTTCAGAGTACGCTTGGGTACTTACTTTCCTTTAATTATGCATTGTTAATATAAGATGTTACTAGCCGTGACCACGCAATTTATTAAGAGCTTATAAAGAAAATTTAAAGGAGCTCGTGGCTAGATAATTACAGCCGCACAGGTCGATCTTCAAGGTTAAGCAACGCTTGCCAAGGTTGGTCTGTGGATGGGTGACCATCTTAACATAACGAGTTTCCTCCGTGCCTCGAAAAGCACGTTAAGCCGTAGGTCCCGGCTGTCATTTGTAGATCTTTGGCAGTCGTTACGGATAGTCAGAAGTCAGTCTTGCCATGAAGTACAGTGTTACGTGAAGGTCTGGTAGGCAGCCGCTGGTCTTAAAATACTGGTATTCAGCTATATCCGGCTTGACTGGAAGCCGAACCCAATATAGTTCGGAAAAGTCTAAGCAGATGATGATAAAGAAAATTTAAAGCGATGTTTTAAATTTTCTTAATTATTTAAACTTTCTTCTTAAAGAATGGATGGAAAACCAACCTTTTTTGTGAGTGAGTAATACCTAGTTGAGTAGAGTGCTTGGTTCACACATCCCCCATGCTGCAGTTAACTTAGCTATCCAAACAATTTAACGAGTTTAGGTACCATCGATTCGAAAAGAGACATATGTTATTTTCGTTTTACTTAAGTTAGCAAGGAAGCGAAGGAAGTTCATAAAATAAAGTAAACTAACCAATACCTTCCCAAGGCCAAAGCAACTGAGCTGAGCGATTATTCGAAAGAGTTACCGGGGCCCTGGAGCACAAAGGCCAATTAAAGGAAGACAGGTGAGATTTAGTAGAATTATTTGATGATATACCATCTCAAGGTCAAAATAACCCATTGACTCTAGTAAGTTCACGTCAATATTTAGCTTGGTTAAGTCACGAACAATATGTAAGTTACCTAACACTATCATCTGATAAGTTTAACAAATTAAAAAAAAAAAAAAAACAAAATCAGTAAGGCTTATGTTCCATTTGGAGCTTTTCGCAGCTTCGCAACGCTCGGGCTCATAACTAAGGTTTAACAACAAAATCTGCAGCTCGCGCCCGAAACCACGGTAAAAGTAATAACGGTGTACTTGTAAGCTAATATGTAGTTTGGCTGTAGCCTTAAATTTTTGGCGAAAATTTTCAAGCCTTTAGTGGCTTTAAATCGACGATACTTCATCTTGTTGCAACATTTTCCTGTAGTGGAAATGAGTGTCGTTTTCAACTGGGTTTTATTTAACTTTAGTACATTTGTACAGGATTGTTTGAATTGCCGCGGCTTGGGATACTGAAAAGAAAGAGACCAAAAAAACTGAGGGATGAAGGACATAGGTCTGCCCAGATCGTTTTCTTTTTTTTTAAATTGATCTGAACTACTACTCCTCCCAGCAATCTATCTAGAGAGGAGGCCTGAGTCCAAGCAGTGGGAACATTACAAGGCTGATAATACTAATGCTCATGCTTACCTGATAGTAAGCAATGATGCAAACATTGATAGTAAACCGCACTAGTTTATTATCACTCTAACCTTGAATACACCTAAATTAAAGTCCATCCATTTTTGGTCTTACACCCATTCTCATCAAACAATGCAAAATATTTGGTGTAATAAGTTCACTATTATTAGGTACAAATATTTTAACATTATCAGTGTAACTACCTATTGACGTAACACAATATGTATGTAGGTTAGAGGCTGTCAAACTCTAACAACTTTTTAAGAGTAGAGTGAAAGAACACTATCTGTCAATTTCATCATAGTTGCAAATTAATTAGTATGTATTTTTATAGTATTATTTAGTATGTATTGTTGTATTATTTATTATAATATGTATATAATAATTACATATATATATCTTTAATTGCATGTTTTATCATTTTATTAATAACTATTTTGTATAATATATTTACTGTATTTTTACTGTCACACACGGTGTCTACTCCTCTTTCTCTTCCAACTCTCCTTTCGCGGTATGCTGGAAGAGATTTCTTTAGAAATAAGCATTACCTTTGTACCTATTTTCTGTCTCCTTTTTCTTTTATTATTCTTTTGTGTGTACATAAACAGTTAAATAAATAAATATAAATAAAATTAGGTCCCAAAATCAGGCAGTATTGACTAGTTTCGACAAAACTTTGTTGGCAGTCAATATTGTACGTATATTATTATGAATAGTTTCAGTATAGTAGTATCTATAGTCATACAATGGAACACATACCTTAAAAAGTATACAAACAGAATTTAGATTATTGTGATTCATTCATTTGATAAAAGTTCTAGACACTCAGGAATTTATTGAGTGAATCAAAATTATTGCAAATATTAAATTGAATCTTTGACGTATCACTTAAATTATCTATTAAAGATATAAAAGAGACTACAATGAAAAAGATAAATATATAGTAACATTTTAATGGCAGTAAAATGTTGCAGGAGAGTAACAAAGATAATATTAACCTTTAACGTCACGGGCGGGGTCTAAGCAGACCCCACGCGCTCTTTTTTAACGGTATTTTTTTAAATTGACAAGTTACGATCGCGCGTTTTCGGCTAATCTCAGTGCGACACGAGACCTTTCGGCTAGTGGACATTCGTCGCTCTTCTGCTAAGGTAAGCTACATTTTTGATTACGTGGGGATACCTGCAGACCCCACCCGTGATTTAACGTAGTTACATTTTTCGCTTAAGTTATGTTTTTATTTGTTTATTTTTCAGAATTGGTGTTGATAAATTAAAAAATGAGTCGCCGAATAACCGAAAATTAAATGTATAAATTATAACTTGACCACAGGCCAATAATATGCAAGTTGATCGACAGAGAGCAGCTTTTGCCGAATTCAGATGAACCTGGACCCTGTGCCTCAAAAATGAAGTGAAAATGCTATTATTGTCCCAGATCCTCGGATAAAAAAGTACTATTGTCTGTAAGTCTTGCAAAAAAAACTATTTGCGTGCCTCATTCAGTAGAAAATTAGGTAACATGCTTACTCAAAGAGTAATTTTAACGTTACTTTAGGGTAGTCCATTTCAACAATTGTGATTTTTTTTACTATAATGATTATTGTCAATTTTTCTTATAATTACTTGTTTTTGATTCTTATTTTATTAGAAAAAAATTGTAAGTTAATCAGATGTGGACTCTTTTGTTAAATTATAGTACTTTAAACATGTGCCTTAAAAATTCTATGTACGAGAATGTTAATTTGATAAAAATGTTCCTTACTGTTTAAAAACTGATTGTTTTATGATAAATAAATACTTTTCATAAAGATTATAATGTCTTTTCTTATAATCTAAAACGGCTTTTAAAAATTATTTCATAAATCTGAATATATATGTAAATTTATATTGGGGATACTTCTGGACCCCGCGCGTGACGGAATGTTGTCCTAAACAACGCGTGTACTTAAAGGTTAAATATCGTAAAGGTGGGTATAGACTGCTGTAACATTGCAGTATTGCTGCTGTTACATTGTAACATGCTTATCGTAGTGTGTCATGCAATGTAACAGAATTCTAAAAGTGTCTTGGATGCCTTGCGCGCGCGAATCGTGCACACTACCGTCGAACAAGGTGAATATTAACAAAACCCTTGATGTTTACCGATAGGATTTTTACTTTGGTTACTTACGTCATATTCATTTGTATCCAAGTATCGACTTTTATTACAATTAATAAGTAAATAGAAGTACTTAAATGCTGGTAAAACCTGTTAAATAACTTGAAAATTCCCTTCAAATGTTTGATCCTATTCACCCCCTTTGACTGTACACGCGCGAACCCAGCATTACAACTCGTGCGCGCTGGGATATACCATTTGTCGATATTTTCGCCGAACACTAAGGGGCGTTCATGTTCGATTCGTACGTGCGCTGCGTCCACTCATATGCAATGCTCCTTTCATGTTACATTACACCAGTCTGTACCCGACTATAAGATAGTGTCATAAAAATAAAGACTCCTTGTTCATGAAACCGGTTTCTTATCTCAGCACTTTCAAATAAATCATGGAGTAGAACACAGAAACCTCGTTACATTGCAAGATAAGTTCATTTTAAATACTTATATGGCTGTAAGTGATGCTTAATAAAAAGTTAGCTAAACATAGATGGACCGATGACCTGGTAAGGGTCGCGGGAATACTATTGATGCGAGACGCACGGAACCGGTCGTTGTGGCGAAACTCGGGAGAGGCCTATGTCCAGCAGTGGACGTCTTTCGGCTGAGATGATGATGGTGATGATGAAACATAGACAGATCGACTAGAAGAGAGAATTTTGATTAAATTATTGCCTTGGTGATCCGAGACAGAGGAATAACTAAAGTTGATATTAAGCCATGAAGAAGCCTAATTGCTAGAAATTATATTTCATTTAGAGATGGTCACCCGAAGATGACGAAAAAAATAAGTGTCCAGTTTTAAAGTAGCGCAAGCACTAGTTAGGAAAGTTGTAAGGAAATCGTTTATTTCGCCATATTGTTATGATGAAAGAAATTGTAGGATCAAATTGTGAGGAACATCACCGAATATCATGAAAAAATAAATTAAAATGTCCATGTAATGATTGTGTGAAATTGGACGATGAAGATAACGATAACGTTAACGTTTAATACCTTATATCGTTCTCCTCTTTCCCCGGTGCCAATCTCAAGCACCATGGGACTTAAGAAGGAAAACGGTAAACCAACCATTCCACTTTTATTAAGTGTGAGGCTCTGTCAAACTTACTTTGTCACACTTGGTTGCATCAAAATAATATTACCAGAGGGTGCGGGCAAGACGGGAAAATGTTCAGAGCCGTGAAAATCAGGGACGACACAATTCAGGGCGGCTAAACTAAAATGAAGTTTAAAACAAATGGAATCGAAAAAAATACTGTTGATTAATTGTATGTTCTAGAACTGGCGGCACCTTTTTTCGTCAGGAATTTTACTAATCTGAAGCGTATTAGGAGTTTTGTATGTACCTACCACATTGCATCTTAACCACCCTAGGTGCATCTCAGTCAAGATGGAGAAGGTCCAAAGCATTTAGACCGCCTTTATACTTTTGTGTAGCATAAAGATTTCATTCATAAATAAAACATCCACGATGTTTGTGAAAATTTGGTAGCATTTCGGTTTTCATTTTCACATATGAAGTTCTGTAAAAAACGGCTTTATCCGTCCGACCTATAAAATCCGCAGTTGATATTAGAAAAATTTGCGTCCTTGATGCGGCATATATTATGTTTGTCCAGAGTGGGTATATTGCTAAATCGGGCCCTTGAAGTTTTTAATCCAGTAATATCTCACTAGACCGAAAGTTTGAAAGTGGCACCAGTGACTGAAAAGTTGAAAGGAAATCATTTGTCTTGGTATGGTTATGTGAAGAGGAGGTATGAAACGCATATTTCTAAAAGAGTTATGAATTTACATGTGGACGGATGGAGAGGAAGAGGGAGGCCAAAGAAACGATGGATAGACTGTGTGAAAACTGATATGAAAGAAAAGGGAGTCAGTGATGTTATGACGGGTGACAGGAAGAAAAAAACATGTTGCGCCGACCTCAAGTAATATGGGATAAGGGCAGGAAGAAGAAGAAGAATATCTCATTAGACCAGTGCAGATAGCTTCGTTAACAGTTTTAAGTGGAACAAATTTATAGTAGGAAACCAAGTAAATGATAGTGAATATAGCGAAAATAAAAGAAAAAATAAATTACGGGTGGTCTGAGGTCGGGAAGTGGATGGGAGAGCGCTTTTAAGGGGAATAAACAGTTTATCTCTAATTCCGACAAAACTACAAGTCCTATAGAAAAAAGTTAAATGGCGAAGTTGTAGGTATTAAAAAGATCTACAACTTTTGTATTTTCACTTTTATCTAATTACTTCAAAATGTATGTGAGAAGTAAATAACCATGGTTTTGTTTTTTTATTTTTATCTTCGTCCTACTATAAATTTGTTCCCTTTCAAATGCTTTCTGCATTGGCTTACATATGTGTCACATAAATCTTTACTAAATTACCCAAATATAGGTGTTTATTTGAAACATTCTCTTCTTAATTACCCACGAGGTTTGGATAAAGTAAAGTGGCCAATTACGCTTTGTTTATGTTAATCCGTATTGTCGTTTTCATGTTTATTCTGTGTTTAAAAGCAGGATACGTAGAAGTTGGAAACTCTGTAATTACAAAGTATAACATTATGGTAATGACGACGATGTGAGTTGCGTGACAGTAGATAACTGCAAGTTACGTAATGTGTGAAGTGATTTTGTCTTTTACACTTAGGGCCTGTTTCACAATGTCCGAGTAGGCACTACTCACTGAATAAATTCAAAAATGTGACAGAATTCGTATGAAATTATCTGTCAAGTAAGATACTCGAAACTTAATCATAGATGGTGAAACAGGCCCTTAGTGATTTTTATTGTTTTGCTGTACTGTGTCTTGTGTAGAAAGTATTTACTTTTTAGACGTATGTCGAACAGACTGTAAAGTTCCACAAACCTCCGCTAAAAAGGGAATCTTCCGACCAGACAGATATTGTATCTGGACCAGGCGCCTGCTCAATAGTTGGTTTTTAGGGGTCTAAATCGAGCTGTTGTATAATATGTTTTTATAACGTAGAGAACTCTAACACCGCGATGCGGGATTTTGAATTTTAGTTCCCATGTGGTGTCACAGATGTCGCGACAAGTTTTTGATTTCCATTACTATAATATAGTGTTATTTTTGTATTTTAATTATTTGTTTAAGTAGTACATGGAGGACTTGCAGCGATTAAAACCACAAAAAAGAAACCATTATCATTAGAAAACTAATTACAAGTCCTTACGTATAGAGACTACAGACACATAGGACCCCACATTTTACGTTGTTTGCACAGAAATAGAAAGCATCGCTTTTTTGATTATGCAAATGTATGGAGTCAATCTTCAGTTTCGATCAAATTTTCACGGTCGTTTTCACTGAGGTAGTCATTGCTTCAATAAAATTCTCTGTTCTATGAATGGACTGGACCTAGTTAACTATTTGTCTCAGTCGGGAAATACCGACTAATGCTTTTTTTTTAAAATTTTAGTTTCTACATCATTATATGTGTTACGTAAAAATGTTTTTGTTGTTTCATTTTTTTATCTTGCCCTTATTATTGGGATAATTTATGGTTTCGGTACGTAATACTTCATTTTAATTTACTCTCATACCAAGTTTTTAAAAAATTTCAAATTTTTAGGTACATTAGTATTCTGTAAAGGCCAATGGTATCGGAAATTAAAACGACGTGATCCAGGAAATAGAATACCTATTGGGTTTTTTAAAATTCCATTCCATTTGCCAGAATGATTTTTGAAAAAAAAAATCAACTGCTTTGTGGAACGGATCACTCTGTGTCTTTTTTGAAAAAAGTAGGTAACCATGGAGTTTCTAGCCGGTTCTTCTCCATATGAAACGACCAATTGGAACCGTGCACTAGCTTCTAACGTTTTATAAGTGCCCATGTAGGCCTATGTGAAATAAAAAGATTTTGACTTTGACTTTGTGGATAATTAGGCTAAATATTTATCAATTTTAGTTAATTATTCTGTTTCTTTCATCTATAAAGATGTTAAATAGGTCAATAGAGCCGTTCTAGCTTACCTAAGTGTTGCAAACGTATACTAATTACTACTCGCTAAGAATGGCACCGTTACTTAATTAGTAGGACTAGGAGTTAATACCCTACATACAACTACGTAACTGCGTATTTTTCCTTTGAAGAATACTGTGTGACGTCATGATAAAACCATGAACCTAAGTAAACATTTTCGGATATGCGTACGAAATTGTTTCTGCAGTTGGTGAACTAATTTTCTCATTTCAATTGGAACAAAAATAACTAGTAAGCAGTTCATGTTTCTTGTATGCCACATATTTTAGCTTCCTTTATGCCACATATTTTACACTCGCAAGGAAAACAGAACCTATAGGATATTTTCTAATGAGAAGCGAGAAGCAAAGTCTAAAAGCACAAGAAAAGGAATCAGTCTACCTTTTTGTAAATTACAAAATAATGACATTTTGTGATTCGAAAAAATCGTCAAGCATTAATTTGGAAATCCAACTATTTACTTAGGTAAGTTTCTGCGCACGACTCCAGTAGACCGGTTTTTTAGAATATTTGTCTCTACATTAAATTTCATCATGACGTATTCTTTAATAGTCTCAGCTTTTCTTCAAACTAACAATATCGTTACGTATGTAGATACCTAGGTTTGTATATTCCTGTACCTACGATGCTCACGCAACACAACAATTAGAGCACTAGTAACCTAACGCTGTCGTCATGGTCTCTTGGAAGGTAAACTAGTTTTGACACCGGCGTTACTTGTTACACTATATTTTGAATGCAACAGGTATTATATGCAAATGCAACCATTATTCCTTGCCCTTAATACGAAAATTATACGTTTACGTTGGTCCTGTACTATTAAATGAGGCATTTATCAAATTTTAATAGTTTGTAGCTAATGGGAGGACATTAAAAAATTGATGATAACTTCATAGTTCTCCAGAACTGGAGCTCTGCATAATATTTATTATCGACAACATAATATTTTTTTTTTCACTCTTGGGCAAAAGCCTCTCTTGTATCTTTCGCGAGCCCGCGCTTCCTTTTGCCATTTCTGGCGAAATCTTACTTTCCCACTGCTGGACAAAGACCTCCCCTAACTTCTTCCAGGTATTCCTTTTCTTGAGCAACCTCGAACCAGTTCTTGCGGGAGGTATCTATGTCATCTTACCATCTCTTCCCAGGTGATCTCGGCGGCGCGGCGTCGTCCATCCTCAGGTACCTACCCATTTTATGTAGACTCTTGTCCAACGCTCAGTATGCATTCGGCTCATGTCATTTTAGCCCTTTTTACAAGCATTTTATCAAATAAACAAAAACCAACTACTCGCGGCATTACAAATATGCAAACCGAACAACAACACAAATCACATTTCGGATGCAACTACCACAACTGCCACGCATATCCAAATGTTTGCGCGAAAACAAAAGAACGCAGAAACAAATGCCATCGGACAGAACAAATGCATTACCAACCTTGAACGATAAATAACCAGCGTGAAATATTTAGTATTGTGTACTTATTCATTTAAAACAACTGATACAGCAATTCGCCATGCCATCTGGGCAAGAGGCCCAGATATGGCGCTTGCCTTACGTGACAAGCATTCCAGATCCACTCAGGCATATTTTTTTTTGCTTTGACTCGCCCGTGACATAGATAGTGCGTTTGTTGTAGTGCATGAACAATGTTTGGATATTGTAATCATTTGGTATTTAAACATACTAGGGCTAAGCGAATTTTTAAAAGAGTGCCTGCGTCCCTGGCAAGGGCCATTGAAGGGCACAGGTTTGCTTCAGTTAGTAGAAGTCTCACACTCCTTCTCGTTTCACCCAGCAGGAGAAGTAATGTGATGATATCATAAAAACACCACCTCAAAAAAAGAAAAAAGTCTACGTCTTTTTGTTATCAAAAGAACTACCAGTTTCATCCTTTAATTGAAGTTGCTAACTTATCTGCCGATCACTCTTTCTTTCTCAACCCGTTTCCAACCAATTCTTTTTATTCTATTTTTCTCTTTAGATTAGATCTCTTACGAGTACTACGAGATCTTAACGTGATCCATTTGATGACTTAAACTGAATTCTTATAGGGATGGAGGTACATAGGGTGTATAGATCCATCCTGGCGTTGTAACCTCTTTCATGCTCGCACGCCTATCATTTTAACACGTTATGGTAAGGCCCTAGATCCCATTGCACATCACTTGACCTGATTATTAGCCTTCCACATATCCTTGTTGCTACTTTGTTCAGTCTTTGATTCACCAGGTTCGTTTCTAATCTAACAATTTTCAGTCGACAGCCAAGCGGAGGAATTTTTTGACGCCATATTTTAACTAAGAGTTAATGTATATTTATAGTTTTATGTGGTTAAGTGTTTTTATTTTTCTTAGTCTCCAAATAAATATCATTTAACTCTTGGTTGAAACATAAAATGACCGAACTAAAAATGCGATAACATGAAAAACCATTCGCGATATTTGCTTTACTGACAATAGCAGATTCCTTACATACTGAAGGCATGACCGATATCAGAATCTCAAAACCAACTGTAACATCAACAAATACCAATGAAATAGTGCAGTTGACAACGTGGGAAAGTATTTCACTATCAATACAATCGTTGGAAGCACCGTATGCACAAGAATTAATTAGGCACCAAGAATTTGTTATACTATCTGGATTGATTGCATCAACCTCAACAACGTACCCACAAAAGGGTATGTTATCTCTTTCTACCAGGGTGTCAATGGACTAGTAAGAAAAGGACACACTACATTTTCCTATTGTTTTGTTAGGTACACTTTTTCCTCTTTTGCTAGTCAATAAAAAATATGAACTTAATGGCAATGAAAATAAAGTACACTTCAGAATATGTAATATTGTTTCGTCATCAATCCAGGGTATTCAAGATCTTTGTTAAGTACCTAAGTGGCAGAGGAAGTGCTTAATCTTTTCTAAATTAAATTTTTCTCTGCAAACTAACACTTGACAATTGTAAGATCTATACTTACGCGGATGATACTGCTCTTGTCATCGATGGTGAGGACTGGCCCCAGGCATACCGTAACGCCGAGGTCGCGCTCTCCTCTGTGATGAAATGTTTGTCTGATAATTTGCTTACCTTAAACGTTGAGAAATCAGTATATGTTCCATTTGCTTTTAGGTCAAATCTTTGTCCCTCAAATTCCTTGATCCTACAGGCCCACGCTTGTGACTCCCTAACGCAGTGTAGCTGCCTTTCCCTTATAAGATCCCCATGCGTGAGGTACCTGGGAGTACATATTGATCAGCATCTTAACTGGCACCCGCATATACTCAAAGTCACGTCACGAATACGTAAACTCATATACGTGTTCAAGAAGCTACGTGACTCTGCTGATAGTGAGACACTGAAACTTGTTTACTTTGCCCTATGTCGGTCCGTGCTAACGTACTGTCTTCCCGTTTGGGGTGGGGCCACATCAAACGTATTTATCCGCCTTGAGAGAGCCCAGAGAGCTGTCCTCAAAGTGATGTTTTCTCGCCCACGAAGGTATTCCACTGTACAGCTCTATTCTGACAGCAAGGTTCTCACTGTCAGGCAACTTTATGTACTCCTATGTACCTTACGCAAGCACCCGACGCGTCCCCTTGAGGGACCTACTGGTCGACTTAAGCATAATGTTTTCCCTCCCGAACGCCATAGAACTGCCTTTGCTAAACGTCAATACTACGTTATAAGCACTATAATGTACAACTTTTTAAACAAAAAATTAAAAATATATTCATGCCTTAAACGTCAGTGCAAAACTTTGATTAGAGACTACCTTCAAAAGTTAGATTATGAAAAGACCGAGGATATTCTACTGGGTATCTCACGGTATTAATGCACTTATCCAACTTGTCCACACACTGGTATGCTTTAGTTATACTTAAATTTACTCACTAAAAACTCACATTACTACACATACACCCACTCACACTCTACACATACTCCTACTCACACTCTACACATACACCTACACACACTCACATTATAGTTTAGTTTTTCTATTATATTTGTTTAAGTTTCTGTTTTTAGCCATCACCTTGCTTAATTTTTAATTATTCTCTTTTTAATATGTTCATGGCTTTGTTTTGTTACGGAGAATCACTGACTCCTAAGTTACAGGCCCACACCTAGTTTAGGAGTCAGGGTACTTACCTATAAATTTGTACCTTAGTAAGCCTATATGTTCATTGTTTTATGATGCAAATGCTGTTTTTGTGTGAAATAAATTTATTATTATTATTATTATTATTATTAATCTACACGAGGATCTATTATTGCATACAGATTATTGCCTACTGTATTTGTGTGAGGCGTTACCTTTAAGGCCCTGGCGCCCGATCAGTGTCATAAAACAGTGACTTTCTTAAACCTACTTTTCGATAACGGCTTGGTCAATTGGTTTGAAAAAAATATATGTTTATTATCAAATTACTTATATAAAACATATGATTTTTTCGGATGACATTTGGCAAAAAAAATTTTGGACATAATATTTGTCCCTTGTTTTCCCTTCTCCTTTCAAACCACTTTGAACTTTTAAAATATGTTTACAAAAAAAATATATTAGCTAAGTCTTCTTCAGACGGTACATAGCTTATTTAAATCCATCAATATTTCGCAAAGAAAATGCATCTAAACAATGGTCAATGGTGTTCTATCCGAGCGTTACTGGCCGGAATTAAATGTGTGATCAATGTGTCCAATGTATCTTCGATGTGTCCATTTAACTCCGGCCCGATGTTCAAGGAACTACACGCCTTAAGTTGGCAATAAATAACACCTTAACAAATGGTCTAATTAGAGGCAAAAAATATAAATGCTTCAGTAATGCTATCGACAGTGGTACGGTTGCGTTATGACATATTGTTTCCTGTGCCATTTTGCAAACACCTATTTGAATGTTTTTTTTTCATGACAGGTGTTTTTTCGCATTGATTTTCATGGCTTTTTAACACGCATATTGCAATATACATATTTTTCAATTCAGTTCTGGTTACGTAGAAAAAAATGTAGATATTATGTTACTGAGACTCTTACCAGAATTATTTTTTATAGCCAGGGATATTACATTTGACAGAGATTAGATTGCCAATTATTTTAGACGTGATAGTTAAACAGAAACTAGTTAACAGCTTTGTAGCGGCATCTATGCTGCGACAAAGGAACTAAAAGACAAATTTATAGTTCAGCACGGTTAGAACAGTGCAAAACTGGGCATTTATAAAGACTAAACGCAGCACCAGTCTGGTCCAACAATCCTCCCTTTTTAAAGGAGGATTGCGAGGCTTCACACCCTGTTCCGTATTCCTTTTTAGCATCGACGTCCAAACTCCGACCGTACTTTGTGTGCAACCTATAGATTGTCATACGTTTAGTTGTTGACAGGACAACGAAAGATAGATTGGGTGTATGAAAAATACTGTAGCTAAACAAAATGCGTTGGTTGCTATTAGTAAAGAGGCAGGCTGATGACGATATGAATGGATTTTGTGGAAGATAATATGGCTGGGAAGAAATTGGACACGTTTGAAAAATTATTAAATGATCTCCTGCTCTTGGTGAAGATACTTTTAATGACTAATAGTGTTGTATTGTGTAACAGAGTGCCTTCAGTAGCTAGGGCGCGAGGCTTGTCTTCGGATCACGCTTTCAGGCGCTTTCTTTGTTGAAAGCGGACACTGAAATGACGACTAATGAAAACCTACAAAACATGTTTATAGATACACCCAAACAGAAACCTTGGGATATGGAAAGGAGGGATGTTATGATGATGTTAAACAAGTACTTTTATATATCTGTGGTTGTTGCTGAGATGATCATTAGTCTAACGAATTACGATACGGTTTTGTAGATACAGATTTAATATGACGACTAAAATCAGATGCTATTTAGTGAACTTAAAATGTATTTGTAGATCTACTGTTTTTTTGGATTGTTATCTTTCCAAATTTTTAGAATCTTTGTCTAAAGTAACTTTGTTTTATTAGGTAGTTTTCAAATGAAACACGATTCCTTACAGAATATTTATTTTTAACATCAAGTTCATAATGATTTCGTTTTAACCTAGTCTTCGGATTATCACAATCAGGATTGGTCGTCAGCGGAAGAATTTATTTCACTTTTGTTTCGTCATAAATGTTGGCATAAATCCTATTTAATAAAATAATGTAATATTAAAAATATTTCAGATATATCTACAAATTGATATCAATCTTTAGGATTTTCATTTTATTTAAAAATACCATTACAGCTATTTTTAATCGATTGTCGTACACAAAACGTAAAACAAATATAAATAATAATATTGGTAACATCACTTCTATCAATCATTTAATCATTTTTGAGACTTCTGTTAAGTTCTGTGAAATCTATGAGAAAGTTTTTTTTTCAAACATTGATATTATTCTTGCAGTGTATTATTTCAACTAGCAACTGAAATACACATTACAACGGAACGGATTAAATTTGGAATTTATCTATAGGTTAATTATCTTTATCTACTCGGTCACTACAAGTTTCTTGTGTAACAATTTACTAATTTCACACATCAATAGTATGGCAGATTTATTTCTTTAATAAACTTATCTCAAAAATTTCACATCTCCATCAAACACAGATTTATTCAAAATGATTTCTATGATAACACTAATAACAAATTTTCCTTCAATCATAATAATGACTGAAGCAAATCTTACGAGCTAAGAAAGGCACAATCTTGAATATTAAAGTTCATCCGATTAAATTGTGACGGAAAAACCAAATGACGGGTGTTGTTGAATATGCCGACAACGACATACTTCTGAAGAAGTCATCTGATATTGACCTATCAAATTGACATAAGTAATTTGGAGGTATGTAAAACAGAGAGTGAAGTCTCACATAACACCCGTCTAGTCGGAGGATCCTCCCTTTTCAACGGAGATACATATGAGTAGGAAGGATACTCCGACCAGACGGGTGTTATGTCTGGTGGGCAGCAGTCCGATAGTTGATTTCGGGTTGTTGTATTTATCCAAATCGAGCGGAGAACTTTAATTGCACGATGCAGGATTCGTAGTTCTTATGCGACAAATCCGTCATAGATGTGGCTACAGTAACATTAATACTTCTAATACACCTCGTCATTTGGGTACACCGTCACTATTTGAGCGGATAGACTATATGGAAGCTTATTTCCTTGCTGCAGGGGGAGCGGCTGTAGTAGCAGAGGCATCTGGTGCTGCTGGTGCTGCCGGCGCGGCTGGCGCGGCTGGCGCAGCTGGCGCAGCCGGTGGTGTGGCCGCAGCTGGAGCAGGAGTAGCCGCCGCAGCCGCAGGGGCAGCTTGTGTGGCTGAAGGAGACACCGTGGCTGGTGTGGCGTTGGGTGGTTGACTGGGACTGCCACCCCCACCCCATGGATTCCAGAAAAAGTTCCAGCCGCGGTTAGCATCTGGGACCATGCTGAAGTTTATTCCTCCTCCGTTTTGGGGTGCTGGAAGTGCAAAGTTCTTTAAATGATTATAGTAAAATTATGATGTTGTATCATTGAAACTAACAACTATGTTACGAGGACCTCTTAGGTTGAATAGTCTACTACTATACATTTGTTTGGTAATATAATTGTTAAATGTTAATTACATATCATCAGATGAGGCCAAAATCCAAAGCGGACTTTTCATTAATAAGTTAAAAAATTTAATGTGTAACAAAAACAACTCGATCCCCTATGCAAACTTGTCAGTTAGTTTGTTGATCGCAATATGATGTTATGAAATCATCTAGACACTTTTAACGACATATACCTAAGTAAGGACCATAAATTGAGAACATCCCTGAATAGAAATGTTGTCATAAGATAAATGTGACTCAGATCATACATCCGATGAATCCAGACGAAGAAAATTTAAATGATAATAATGTCATTAGAATAAATTGTATTAAAACACTTTATGCTTGTCAATCATAGAACTTGAGATGTGTGAATAGATAATATTATTATAAAGGATAAGTAATATACTTGGAAAATATTAACTGTTGTAAACGAATTGTAAGTATACCTATAACTGACTTGAAAACCGTGACGTGAAAAATTTGCTTGCAATCTATATGCACTTTGACGATGCAGACGACGAAGAAAAGCATTGTAAGAGATATTGTGAAGACAATCAATGCAAATTACTTATTTATTGTGGAAAAATTTGCCAAATACGTATCGATAAATATTTTGTGCATATCACACACAGAGGGAAACCGTGTGCAGAATCTGTAACTGTTTCTTTAATTGACATTAAAATACAAAGGAATTCCTTAATAATATACTGAATCTCTCTACAAACAAAGAGATTGCGGGACACATTTATCCAAAGTGTTGAACCAAACTGGACACAGGAAGCGTGTTAGAAAAATGTGTGGAACGATTATTAAGTTTTAAATTACAAGTAGTGGAATAAAGGACATTATTATTTTATCTAAACTAATATTAAAACGCTGAAGAGTTGTTTGCTTCTTTAAAAGGGAGAAGAGAAGACTAAAGATTTTTTCCTACGAAACTAAAAGGATTATATTGACTACTGGTTCGAATTGATTTTTTTTTAACAAAAACAAATGCCTGTCTGTACTATAGTATACTAGGTATGTGTATATGTAGTATACTAGGGAAAAATGTAACCAAAGGAGCGGTTGAAACTGCGGGGGACTGCTAGTATATAAAAAATAGATTGAATATGAAATCGTTGCATGCTTACAATGTTATATATTACGTCAATTTAACTTTTTCAACGATTAAAATAACTAATTTATTGATTCTTTCCGCTATTTTTTATATTTAATTAGAAAACATACAGTAAAATAAAGAAAAGGAAGTACCTCGGTATGTATTTCACTTGAAATGCGAGCGTGCTAACAACGATTAATTGCCGACAAGTATGTGTAACAATTGTACAATTTATGTACAATCCATCAATCACTCAAGCTTGATACTTTTTTGCCTTTTTGTGACCAAGTACAAATGGGATTTCATGAAATTAGCTGTGTTCGGAGGTTCAGAACAATTAGAGACCGATTTCGCTGCTAGTACTGTTGCATCACGAGTATAATTTCGAATTCACTGAAAAGCGGATATGTCTACAGTTCGTAAAAAGTACAGAACTTATGAAAGGTCCCTGCAATTTTGTTCGTAAAAAGTATACAACTGTTTACGAGTTTACGAACATTTTCCGGTTTCTAAATAGAGTGTTTAGAGAGAACAACTTGTAAAACCTACTTTAATATCTAAGTTTGATAATCTCGAATAATTTGGCCCATACTTATGAACTCATTGACATCAGTCACCATGATAAGGGAAAAGAACCTGTGTTATGTTATGACATCAGTTATAGTTATAACAATCTATAATTGTGGCCAAATTGTGGTATCTCTTTTACAAATTCCTAATTGAAGAGTTGAAGTTGAACAAGCTACGCGTATAATTGTGACCTCACCAGAGGCAGAGCCAGAAGAAGGAACATCATACAAGAGAGAGTAATAAAGTAGGGAGGTCAAGACCCTCAATATTGAGAAATACGAAGCAAGGCGGAGGATAGTTGTCAATTTTAATTTTAGTAAAAGAAAGGTAAATCATAGAATTCTGAAGTAAGACCGGGTATGTGATAAGAAGATCCGAAGATGACATGACCAGACAAGTTTTGAGTATTGACACCAATCTGGAAGCCTCACTATAACCTGTATGTCGACAACTACTACAGGCCATTTCGACGTTTCGACAACACAATACAGACACATCTAGAAAATGATGAGGAATACCGACATAGGGCCGACATATGACGGGATAAAGCTAGACAAAGAGAGAAAAAGATACAACGCTAAAGTAACAAGGTTCAAAGGCTATGTGACAAGCTACGATGCATCTTCATCGACCCGTACAGTGTGATCAAGCCGATCTAAGCTTTACCGGCAGCTAAATAAAAATATCTAACACTGACCTGTCTTCTCACTAACTGGGTCATATTTTAAAAGGTTAAAATATCCGTCGCCGTGTAAAGCGAGAACCGAAAGTTGCTCTAGATATGCTTGTGGTCTGTTTAAAGAAAATGTTCCCTTCTATCTATTTAATATAGGTAAAGGAATTGGATCCATGGGCTTTGTGAAAGCGAAACACCGGCTCCCAAAATATAAGTATTTTGCACTATTGTATTGAAGTCGGTTGTGTTGTATTATTTATTTCTCTCTTTTAAGTTAAGATAAGCTCTCAGCTTAACCTTACTAGTGTTTAATTTTGTAAGAGTACTACATCTACTGAAACCACTTATAAGTATACAACGTGTAACGTTAAATGCGCAAAACCTGAAATTAGTTTGTTCAGAATGACGAGCAGATGCAATAAAACCACTTTTTAATATAGGTCACATTTTTCAAAAAAAATTAATTAAAAATTTTGCTTTGTCTATTTATTAACAAATCAAGCCATCACGTGCATAAACCTGCGTAAATAGGTAAACAAACACAAACGGTTGTCGTCCAATTTAGATTTTCTCATAAACGGGATAATAATCATACTCATTTCGATGTAAATACGAATCTTAAACAAACTAAAACAGCACATAAAACCTTCAATTTTGTTTTAATTTTTTTTTTTCTCTCAGAATTAGGTCAATTGGATTAAAAATCGTTTGGGGTGTCTGAGGTTTTGCGCATTTAAAGTTACACGTTGTATATGTATAAGTATAGTAATAAAGTTTAGCTAACGTCGTCTGAGTCCAGCTGTATGAGATGTACCTAGATCTAGGTAGTCACCTAAACCCTCATGAAAATTCTAATAAGCCAGAAGATGGATAGCACACATTGTTTTGATTTTCCCGTGTCAACCTTTCGGCTTCAACATCAGATTAGTTCGATGGTACTTTATAACCAGAGACATATCATGACAATTCTAATAAACCCGAATACTGTTAGGATAAATCGTTCTGATTTCGACATTATTAACCAAAATAAAAAAAAAACCAAAAGGCTTGGCTTATCTTAACAAAAGAAAGAAGAAGAAAGAAAGGGTTGGTCTAAAAGATAAGCCGAATCAGGCAAGTTAAAAGCTAGACTTGACTGCTAACCGTTTTGTAAGATTTTTTGTAAGACTAAGAGAAGACGTAACTGAATGTAAACTATACTTACGGTTCATCATAATATTAATTGGTGGTCCAGGAGCAGGGAATCCAGGTGGGGCAGGCACTCCGGGTGGTGGAGGTATTCCCGGAGGCAGGTTGGCGAAGGCTGGAGGCATCGGAGTCGTCACAGGTCTTGGACGGCGGGTGGGGCAGTCATCACACCAAGAGTCAAAGTAGTCAGCTTCCGAACTGAGGGTAGTCAGACCATCGTCCTCGGTACATAACATGTCGCACCAGAATCGGTCACCGAAGAAAGGCTGGAGAAAAGGGAGGATTATAATTATATTAAATTCGAATTATCCGGAGGTCCAATCAAGTTTAATCTAGAAATTAATGCAGCCTGGAACGTTAAATGCACTTAGGGAAGTATTATGCAGTAAAATTCTGATACTTTTTCAAGCGGCACCTAGAGCGAGGACGAGATATTTGTTAACTTTTTACCTCAAAAAACGAAGGCTGATGTAATATTGTAGACGAAGTTCGTAATCTAATTTCCAAAAGTTTAAATTCATAAGAATATCTAGAAATACTCGTCATTTATCTTATAACATTAAAATATTTAAGACAGCTCAATATAATATTGAACAGATTAATAACAAGGTACTAACCTTTGCCGAAGATATTTGGAAGCACAGGAAAATCACAGAAAAATAAACACACGCTCGCACCTCACCCATGTTTGTGATGTTATCATGAAAAAATGACGCTCAGTTCCTTTCATACTTATAACGAAGGCTTTGCGCAAGACGACTGAATTACTAATACATTGCCACAGAATACATATATGCATTATTTTCAGTGGATATTCGTTAAGTCCGATACGTATTTGTTCAGGGCCGAGGGTGTTTGTGTCAATGAGTACCTACGATATTTCTGTAAAATTTTGTAGCCGCAATTTTGTATTCATTGATAGAAATATCAAAAAGTAAATGTTTTGGAGCTATAATCATGGTTATCAAATAGCATTGTCTTAATTATTTAGATACCTTTTAACTGATATAAACATACCAAAACTATTTCTTTTAGAAAGTCGAGGTGCACTGGTGACTATATATGAGCGGCGTCATACGGTGTTATCAAGAAGTAGTAATTCAAAAATCAAAGGACAGATCTATACATTGCAATGTTTAGTGTTTTTTCGTTTGTAATTCTGGGATTAAAAAACGATTCGCATTAAATACTTAAGTCAATCGTGTTAACATTAATGCTTCATTCACCAACAATTATTAGTTGATTGTCAAAACTTAAATTAACGCGAGCAGAGCCGCTGTCAAAGACTTATAGGGTGTATAATAAATTAAATAAGTATTGACTGTACTTTGTATGAAATGAACCGTGCCTTTTATATATTACACTTTGTCCCAGGACTAAAATTTCAAAGATATGTTAGATCCACCAAACCGCACTGAGCCCTCGTGATGGATAACGGTCCCTCAACTGGAGAAGGGGGACTGAACAATATTATAAGACAAATTACATTATTTACAATCTAACAAAAAAATAGCTTTTCTGGTTGGCTACCGATTATCTTATTTCTATGAAGCGTGCTGTATGTATTTTGGATATCCTAGTCATTCCTACATCGATGTATTAAACAATATTTTCTCATCGTTATTGTATTTTACTCATTTATTTTTTGGTAAAATCTGTGTCTCTGAATAATATTTTTTTTACCAAAACAATAATGGTTATGTCCGAAAGTATTTTGAAAATAATGTGCAGGATACGTTAGGTTAGTATATCTATGAAAAAAAAACTGCATTCAATAAGCTGTATATACTAAAAATTTCTCCATATTTGATTGACTCTTTAAAAACTTTGGCTGAATATTTAGACCACTTACATAATGCTCACTGTCTACAACAATTTTTGGTAAATTTCCAAATTCATTCATAGATCCTTAACCTTCATTAGTGGCGATACTTACTAATTAGGTTAGTATATCTATGAAAAAAAACTGCATTCAATAAGCTGTAAATAGTAAAAATTTCTACATATTTGATTGACTCTTTAAAAACTTTGACTGACCACTTACTAATGCTCACTCTCTATTCAACAATTTTTGGTAAATTTCCAAAATCCATTCATAGATCCTCAGCCTTCATTAGTGACGATACTTACTAAACAACTACAATGGCGTTCTACTCAAGTCTATTTTAATTTTGCTTGGCTATTACCGGCTCTATTCGACACGGTCAAGTTTGAATGTCATAACATGAGTCCGATATTGTCCTGAGTATAGACGTCGTCTCTACTGCATACTAATCAAGCTGTAGAACAATGTGCATGCCCTATCAGTTCTCTGAAGGCATTCTCAACATTGAATTAGCAATAATCATTGAACTGTGAAACTATAAAATCTTAGTCGTTTTTGTTATTGGAACGAGTAAATGAAAAAATATAGGTATTATCAGCTTAAGTTCTACTTAACGTATTTGTTTCATGGTCAGCTTTATTTTTTGCGTCGATACTTCGTGTATGTCGTATCTTATCTATTATAGTAACTACTTAGTTCTCTGGGTTTCGTTCTTTAAGTTTTATTTTATTATCATTAACAATGGTGGGCTGTGAAAAAAATATGGATGAAAAAAAACTGTACAAAGCGGATATGAGAATGTTGAAATGGATGTGTGGTGTGACGAGAATGGATAAAATGAAAAATGAGTATATTAGGGGATGTTTAACCTGTGGCGCCCCGTGGGGACCGCCATTTTTTATTATTTATTTATTTATTTAATATTAATAAATTAATATAAATAATATTAATAATATAAACTGTTATTGCTCTGTTTCTGTTGCTTCTATAATTATACTACTAGAGCATAATTTTTAATCGGTCAGGTTTTGGTGGCACAATTTTTTTCCAGCGGTTCTCAAAGTTAAAAGGTAATTACTTGTTTACTGGCACGTTTTTGTGCCACGGGGCTCTACAAGTTAAAAGTGGCGCCAGTAACTGAAACTCAAAGTTGAAAGGGAATCGTTTGCCTTACCTTTGTCATGTGAAGAGGAGGGATGAAACACATGTTATCTACTTAAAGAGTTATGAGTATACATGTAGATGGATTGAGATAGTCTACCACACCAAAACCATCAAAGAAAAGTTGGATTGTGTGTGAAGTGATATTAAAGAAAAGGGAGTTAATGATAGAGTGACTGGTGATAAGACAGAATGAACCATCTCCAAGTAATATAGAATATGGAACAAGGACAGGAAGAAGTAAACCACGGGTTTCCACGTTTTATATGAAGACGTTAGGGAAAAAATAATAAAGGTAAATTGTTTTAACTGATATTTTTAAGCCTTTTTTTCTCATTTTATTCAGTAATCGGAGTTCAGTAAAAATATCGTACTCAGCTTTTATGTGTTCATCCAACGCTAGAAACATTAATCTTTTTTTACCCTTTAAGCGTGGAAATTGCGATTTGGCGAAATTTTTGTTAACTAAACTGTTTTTTCTCCAATTGACTATGTTTTGAAATCTTTTATCATTCTTCATATATTAATTCATGAATCCCCGACCGGTCCTATAAGACCGCGCTGTTATTGTTTTACTATTGTGTCTCGTTTTGCGGGTGATTAGTGGCTTTAGATTTTTTTCCGCTTGCACATACCGCCTCTCCATCTAGTCCAAAACTTTGAGCTTACTCGTATTCTATAAGTACCAGACAACTAATAAACATACTTATATATTTCTAAATACATACACATTATAGATAAATTACACCCAGACTCTGAAAAAAATGATCGTGCTCATAACACAAACAATTGTCATGAATGAGAATCGATCCCACGACCTCCGGCATAGCAGTCAGGGCCACTAACCAATAGACCAACTAGACCAGTTAAGATTCACTCCATCCCTTGGAGGATTATGATACCCTTTCATGGTTTATTCATACAGTTACGTAATTATTCCAGTAGTTAGTATTATGATGTACTCTTGAAGATGGCTAAATAAATGATTACAATACTGTACAAGATATATCTATGACATAGTCAAATATTAGAGCAGGTGTTATGAGTAAAAGAAAAACCCATGTCCGTAAAGAGGCTTTATTGTTACAACACATTGAAAAACTTACATACACCGTGTAATATATACAATTTCTTAAGACATTGGTAATGGCACGTTATAATATACTTGGTATATTTCAAATATTAGAGTGTTTTTTTTTTAAGGTTAATATCATATGACAGACAATAGAACCATTTTTTCTGTCAAAACTAAAGCTAAGTTATGTTTTACTAAATTCTTCTTACTTTTTTAACGGTTTTCGGTTTTAAATGTACGATAAACAGACACATCACTACGTGTGACGTCACATGCCAGTAACGCGACAATTCATAGTGATTTCACGCCATTCAGTACAAACGACGTTTAGCATGACAAGGACAAAATAACTTTAAAAGCGTTTATTTTTTCATTCATTTTCATTCAATGTATATTTTGGGAATTACCCGAAGACGGTTAATCATTCGTGTATAATTCCAGTGTCTTTCTATTTTTAAATAAGGACTTAAGACCAAAATTCTGACTTTCATTAATGCGTTTACATCTACATCAATCAAGTACAAATTTTAAATTTTCTGTACGGTCTATTTAGGAAAAGCTGGTTCCGAGGTTTTATTTATGTTTTCTTTAGTTCTATTTAATGTACTCATACATATTTTGACAAATAAACTATTTTTAACTTGACTAATTTTAATGACTGTCATCTGATATTAACCCTTTTCTTATAATTTACAGTTTAATGTCCAAAAGCCACTTTGTAGCTGACACCAGGCCGCTTCGGAACTTTGCTGCCGACTTCCACTAATATAGGCGAGTAGTCAAATCTGGCAGGTTTAGTGGAACAGTCCTTGTGTGGTATCGGGAATACGTAGTTGACATCAACGTCGTATCTGAAAAGGAAAATAAAAATTATAAGAAACAGGCGGTGTGCTCGGGAGTTGATGATATAAATCCCTCTCTGCGTTCAGGATTAACACTTAGCAACCTGAATTCTAAACGAAATGGTCGTTAGGAATTAAACATGCCGCCCGCGTCTTACAGACATTGCTTTATCCCCTAGTTGCATTATCTAAGTATTAATTCTATTTATCAGTTTTAGTTAGTAAAAGTTTCACACGCCCTACCGCTTTGTACAGATTTAGTGAAGTCGTTGGATGATTTCCCACCAAAAAAAGTGATTTATTTATAATTATTATTTATTTATTTTAACTAACAATTGTTTACACTCTACACACATCTCATCTCATCTCGTGTCTCATTTCTGACTTAGTCATCATCTGCCTAGCCTTTTCCCAAATATATTGGGGTCGGCTTCTAGTCAAGCCGGATTTAGCTGAATACCAGTATTTTACGAAGAGCGACTGCCTACCAGACCTCCACAACCCATTAACTGGGGTAACACGGTACTTCATGGCAAGACTGGAGTCAGATTTACTAGCTTCTGACTATCCGTAACTACTGTCAAAGATCTACAAATGACAGCCGGGACCTACAGGTGAGTATACACTACAACATTTTGTCGAGCATTTCTCTGTAATGTAACATTCTTACGAATGGTACAATACAGGCAAAAGCTCAGTTTCCAAAGCATTTTCATGTAATGTAACGTTTCTACGAATGCTCGGCGTTATGTTACGGGTAAATGCTCACAGCGAGTGTGCATTTACCAACATTTCGGTGTACCTTGCGTTCATTCTTTTTCATACTTTCCTTCGACGAAATGTTACACCAATACGCTCGACGAAATGTTACACCAATATGCTCGCCGAAATGTTACACCAATATGCTCGTTGCTTTGCAACAAAGAGGCGAGCGTGCTCGACGTTTAGTCCGTAAAAGGATGATACACTAGAACATATCATAGAGCGGCTCGTTGTTCTGTTACAAGTAAATGTTGTAATCTATACTCACCTTTAGGCTTAACGTGCAATCCGAGGCACGGAGGAAACTCAGTATGTTAAAATGGTCACCCATCCACAGATCAACCTTGAAGCTTAACCTTGAAGATCGACCTGTGCGGCTGTTACTATCTAACCACGATCTCCTCATTTTCTGACTTAGTGACTGTGCATAAATATTTGCTAACTTCACAACGCAGACAGTTCTAGCAATCAAATATTTTATTCCAGATTCCTGGAATACACAGTAAACTTAGCAACATGTAAATCTTACTGTTACTTGTAAAATTTACATGTTGTACCGCTTGCTCGTGGGAACACATTTTAATGTCGGTGAGTTTAGAATTGATCCCTAATTAGTATTGTAATTAGCGCTAGGTTTTTCGCACACAAAGTGCTTATGGGTAAAAACACTACTTACATTGGTTAACAATTCAATTGGCTGTTTTCTTCTTCGCAAGAAATTACAAAGTAATTTTTAAATTTTGTAGTATTTTTGGTTTAGTTGAAAACCAGAGTCAAGCAAATAGCAGTTGAATGGTGGTGTAGTTGACTGGTATTTTACTAAACAAAGGGTTTTTCACATGTTTTTAACGCGATCCATTTGACGACCTAAACTGAACTGTTAAAGTTAAGAAAAGATCGATGATTTTCATACGTCATGGTATAAATCTATTTGGTGGAGAATTGAGAAACACAATGTTTTTTTTTGTTTTCATTTTCAATATTGTGTGTTTTCGTCTGTTTTTTCTTTCCATTTTATTCAAAATGTTTCTACCCTGCGAGAAAATCCCTATAGGCTTTTTATAACGTATAATAAACCTTTTCGAGCCTTCGCTTCGAAAACCCTTTAGCATCTCTTTCGTTTTATATTACTGTGTGGTCTCACGAGCCCTACGCGTTATCTTGTTTAGTTTGACTTAGATAGGGAAATGGATATAGTTTGAGATTAGAGGCCCTTGAGCTGGTTATATGTATTTGCTATCTTTCAAATTCAAACTTGTCATTATTTGGGGGCGATTTATGAGGATTTCATTGATGTGCTATTTTTTCGTCTAACAAAACCATATGATAATATTTACAAATAATATGAAATTATGCATCAAATTCCTAGCCTTTTCCTTACTACGCTCAAATCAGCTGCCGAACAAATAGATGTACTGCCTATCTGACTTCGTCATCTTAGTACTCGTAACTGGGTACACTCCTCAGCAAAATTCGTGATTAGTGTAAAAAGCTATAAATCACACCGTGTACCAACGGCTTAAGGTGAAAGCGTCAGGGTAGCCCGCAAAATTCAAACTTTCTTAGGTTTTTTACAATTTGCAGGCCAGTGGTAGGTTGTATGAAGTTAAAAATATCTTTTGCGACTGTAAAACGTAAGTAGTTACATAATTATAACCATAAAAGTCATCAATACATCCCTCTTGGTTCATATAAGTCGGTCAGGTCAGGTCAAAAACATTCCTAGACTTAAGTGAGCTTGGAGGCTTGTTTTTCGAGGCACAGAGGAATGAGAGGAGAGGCCATCCAAAGACCAACCTCTGGTAGCGTTTCTTAAATTCAAATTCAAATTCAAATTCATTTATTTAGTCTGAATGTGGTACATAATATGGTCTGAAATCTTGATGGTCTCTTCACAATCTGCCATGTGTGGCGTGCAAATATTTAGTAGGTACATAAATATTCTTTTAAGATTAAGAAAATAATATAATTATGTTAGTATTGGGTTAAAAACAATTATGATTTACAATTATGACATGTCATGAACATCTAAAAATATTATGTAGATTAAATTCAAAGTGATATTAAATGTCAAAAGAAAGATGTCAAAATTTATAAAAGTACAATTCAATGAGAATGTCAAACACACGCAAATAATTCAGGATAATAATCAATGTCAAAAGAGGGATGTCAAAATTTAAACAAATACAATTTAATTAGGATGTCAAAGTATCATTCAAATAGTCGTTTAAATTATAATAACACTTTTTGCATAAGAAATCTTTGAGTTCTTTTTTAAATCCATTTAAATCCAAGTCTTTAATTGATTTTGGGATTTTGTTAAACACTTGTGGGGCTATGCAGAATATACTTTTTCTCATTAGAGCAGTTTTGGCTTTACGTCCGCGTAACATATTATTCCGCCTGTTACGTTGTACAGTATCGGATAAGCTTGGAAACAGATGTGAGTTCAATTTGACAAATAAGGCAGTTTCATAAATATACAAAGACGGTAGTGTCAGAATTTTATACTGTTTGAAAAATGGTTCACAGCTGTCCGTAACCTGAAGTTTGAACATGGCTCTGATGGACCGTTTTTGCGCTTTAAAGGCAGTTTCTCTATTTGTAGAGTTGCCCCAGAATATAATACCGTATCTTAATACAGATGCGACAAGGCCATGATACGCTGTAAGAAGTGCATCAATGGTAACAGTTGGGGCAAGTTTATATAAAGCATACGATGAACTACTAATTTTCTTACATAGCGCTTCAATTTGATCCTTCCAATTAAGTTGTCTGTCAATTATTAATCCTAGAAATTTTGCAGTATCTACATCGTCAATTTTTTTATTTGTATATTGGACATTCATTTTTAAACTAGGTTTTTTATGGCCAAAGTGCATTATTTGTGTTTTACCAAGATTAATCCTTAAATTATTATTATTAAGCCAAGAAATAATAGAATTTACCGCGCTGTTGACCTCTGCTTCGTATGATTCAGGTTTATTGCATGGTATTGTTACCGTACTATCGTCAGCAAAAAGTGATATTGGGAAATCTATAGCATTGGGCAGGTCATTGATATAAATTAAGAACAGCAGAGGACCCAACACACTGCCCTGTGGTACACCATAATATACAGTGCGCTCTTTAGACATGTATGTTACCTCCTCTTTAGTTTTAAAATTTAAATTTGTAATAGCGGTAAGTTGTTTTCTTTCAGATATGTAAGTGCTTAACAAGTCAAGAATGTTACCTCTTATACCGTAGGCGTCAAGTTTATTTCTTAAAATATTGTGGTCAACATAGTCAAAGGCTTGTGTCATATCACAGTACACAGCACTAACAGGTGTGTTATTATCAATGTTAGTCATAATCTTATTTAAAAAGTCATAAATAGCCATGTTAATAGTCATATTCTTCCGAAAACCTTTTTGTTCCCCACAAAAAATCTTTTGCTTTTCTAGGTATGCGTATAGTTCATTATAGATGTATTTCTCAAATATTTTAGAAAAAATCGGCAAAAGAGCAATAGGTCTATAATTTTGCATAAGTTTTTTATCACCTTTTTTAAAAATTGGTTTCACTATGGCGATTTTAAGACTATCAGGAAAAACACCGCAACTGATACAAAGATTAAGAATATGACACAAATGTGTCGAAATTAAGTCGCCAACATGTTTTATAATTTTAGTAGAAATTTCGTCATATCCTGCGCTATTTGTATTTTTCAAACACTCTAAGATGTTAAGCATTTGTACCGGCTGACATGGAGCCATAAACATTGATTTTTGTTTATTAGTGATATACGCACTAGGTTTTTTGCCTGCTCCAGATATTGGAATAATTTTTTCTATAAAATAATCATTGAAGTGGTCAGCAATTAATTGAGGTTTGTTAATCGATTTATTGTCAATTTGAATAGCATTTATTGAGTCATTAGGTAGATTTAATTTAGAATTCTTTATTATTTTCCATGTCATTTTACTTTTATTGTCAGAAGTTTTAATGTTGTGGTTATTTTGCGATCGTTTAGTCAAATTAATTATTTTTTTAAGAGTCTTTGAGTAATTTGAATATATCATTTTATTTTTTTGTGAAGGTTTAAGTCTAGACGCCCATAATAATTGTCTTTTTTTAAGACTGCATAATTTAAGTCCTCGAGATATCCATTTTGGTCTTTGGATTATTGGTATTCTAATACGTCTACGGGGAAAGCATAAGTCATAAAACAATTTAAATTGATCTGTAAACGAGTTTAATGCACCGTTTGGATCATCCGTCTCATATATTTCGGAAAATGTTAGATTTTCAAGGCAAGCTCTAAATTTAACAATATTCTCTGGGCTAAAGTCTCGTTTTGTTTTATACCAATATTTCAAGATACAGTTCAACGGTACAGGACACTTCAGCAGCTGCGCAGTGTGATCCGATAGGGCAAATTCAATCACTTCCGTCTTGCATTTTTTCTCGAAATTGTGGGCAAAATTATCAATACAGGTCTGACTTTTCAACCTGGTTGGTTTATCTATAGCTAATGTCATATTAAAACTTGTTAAAAGGTTCCTTAATTCAGATGTCACGTTATTATTTTTCAGTACGTCAATGTTTATATCGCCTGCTATAATAATATTCCTACAATTTCTTCTCGTTAGTAATAATAATAGTTGCTCTAATTTACTAAAAAATACATTTAAATTCCCTGCCTTTGGAACTCTATAAATACATAATATAACTATTTTATAACTTGTCAGTTCAATTGCACAGCATTCTATTACATTAGATATTGAAAGCTCTGAAACCTCTGACAATTCCTTCCACAAATGACCAGACCGAACCAGAATACAGGATCCACCTCTTTTACTATTTTTTCTACTGAAACATGCAGCCAATGTATAATTCGGTACAAAAAGTTGGTCCTCATGACCTGACACAATAAAATGCTCGGTTACACACAGAACATCAACAGACTGGTCCTTTTCGGAGAGTTCATTCAGACATATAGAGAGCCTTACCTTCTTAATCGACCCATGCAATTGTTGTTACTAAGCCACGAGCTACCCAATAAAAATCAGTAATTCGTTAGAGTTTTCGTGTTCAAATGAATCTTTATAAACATTATAAAGATGTTTATGTATTTCCGAGCAAATATATAGAGATATAAAAAGATATTATCCTGATAGAAATTCTTGGAAATCGTTTCAAGGTACTTCTCAAGGAAATTGTTTGTTTACTTTACGTGAGAAATTCCAGGAACCTTGAGACCTTGCCTCAAGTTTCCTTCACAAAACTTAAGGCCCTCAAACTTCTAAGTGAGGTCTGAGATATAGCCTAGCATGGGAACATAAGGGCCCAAATACCGTTAATTTAGAAAGAGAGCTCTTTGGAAACTAAAACGTGGATTCCAATAAATAAAGGTTAAAAAGTTTACGAAATAAACGGGATATATAGGCCATTAGTAACAGCCGGTGCCTAAACCGATCGGCGATTCTGTAGGTTTTCTATTTGAAAGTGCTTGCCTTTTCGACAACAGCTGTCTGCTTTTCTAATCCCTAACAGTCATTGAGTTTTATTATTTACGTATTTAGGTACAGTGAAAACGAATTATCCTATTCTATTTTCGTTCAGATGAAATATACCTCAAATAACTACTATAACAAGCCCTGTGCCCGTGACTTCGTGTGCGAGAATATTTTCATAAAGACAACCGTATTCAAGTAGGTTTCATCTGTAGAGCCCCGGGGGGGCCGCTATTATTTTTTATATTTTAATATAATTAATAAGTATTAATAAATTAATATAAATAATATAAACTGTTATTGCTGTTTCTGTTGCTTCTGTAATTATACTACTAGAGTACAATTTTAAATCGGTCGGGGTTTGGTGGCACAATTTTTTTCCAGCGGTTCTCAAAGTTAAAAGGTAATACTTGTTTACTGGCACGTTTTTGTGCCACGGGGTCCTACAGGTTAAAAAAAGAACAAATAATGACGCTCTTTATTATGCTCAAACACCAAGTGTCAAGATTGACGTTTATTAAACCAAGGAATAAGAATCCTGAATCCTCTAAATATATTGGCACACAAAATGGAATTTTGCATACACACTGAGTTTTCCGCCTTTTCACCTCTTGAATTTCCAAAAACCCTTCTTAGTCTACGTCATTTCACGTTTCTAGTCCCAGTACTTTCGACTGTGCGTTGATACAGACCTATGTTATTCAATCAGTCTATCCTATCTCGACTATAGATATATCAAACTGCTAACAATAGTTTCATGTTATTACATTACTTCTTGAAAAGATTTTGATTTAGGATCGTTTTAGCCGATCCTCAAAACAATTATTTAATAATATTTGAAATGGCTTTATCGTTTTAAACGTTGAACAGGCTGAATTTTAACGATTCTGAAACTACTTAAAAAACAGTCAGTGGCCTAAGATTTATAGGATATCGTTTGATCTCACGTACCAAATATCAGGCGGCTATTAACGTAAATATCACTGGTCGACCTTTTTTTTTAATCTGGAGTAAAGAGATAGCCATGTGTTTTATAGAGCCAGAAAATATAGGCGTGAAAATTGAATTGACGTGCTAGAGATATGATGACTACATATTTGTATTAAATTAACCGTGTTCAACTATATTCATGTGGTTGTCACAATTTAAATTGTCACTTACGGTATATCTTCCGTGATTCTTAATTATTTCGAGCTCCAGATATTTCGACGCTGATTTTTTGACGGAAGATATTCCGTAAGTGACAATTTAAATTGTGAAACAAACCGTGATAGCCTAAAACAAAATCATGTGGTTGTGTTGTACTTTATTCTAATACTTAATACTAATAAAAACCAGTTGATCAGTCAGTTCTAGTCAGTCTATATTAAGTCCACATTGAGGTCGATTCTCTTAAATTTTAAGCAATCGCTCTCGCTCACAATAGTAAAGACTCAAGAATTTTACTCTTGTAATATTATTCAGAATTTCGTTAACCATACAATGTTATACGTGTTTTCAGAACGTGTAGATTAACAGTTGGGTAAAATACAAAGAAATGCATCACGTAAACTAATTTGACCGGAGTAAATACATTGGTAAGTATCTCTTTCTAGTATTAACGTTTTAAAAATAAGATTACTACATGTGCAAGAGAGTCGGCGCCATTAACATTTTTTGCATTATTTCAACATCATCATCATCATTATCTCAGCCGAAAGACGTCCACTGCTGGACATAGGCCTCCCCCAAGCGTGGCCACAGCGACTGGTCCTGTGCGTCTCGCATCCATCGAATTCCCGCGACCCTCGCCAGGTCGTCGGTCCACCTTGTGGGAGGCCTTCCAACGCTGCGTCTTCCGGTACGTGGCCGCCACTCTAGAACCTTCCGTCCCCATCGATGTCCTACGAGCAATATGCCCTGCCCCTTTATTTAGATTATTTACATTCCTCGCTTACCTCGGCAACTTATCCCGTAAATAAGCCATGACGTTCTTGGGCAGCGTCGTGTTTCTGGAGAGGACGAAGGCACTCAAGTACCTCGCGCCCTCCGTCTGCTCTGCGCAGTGGAGGAGGAGTGCCCAGGTCTTGTACTCCGTGTCTAGGACGTATGTGTTGTATATGCCGTCGTCTGCAAGGAGAAATATGATTTAAGCGTATTGCTGGTAAATAGCGCATTACTTTGGGTAATTTATTTCATCACCACTGCTCTTAAAACGGTGAAGGAAAACATCGTGCGAGAACCGGTATGTCCTAGAACCAAAAATTCGAAGACATGTAAGTGTAACATCCACCAACCCGCACTGAGCCCGCGTGGTGGATAGAGAAGGCCTGAGTCCCAGCAGTGGGAATATTATAAGGCTGATGCTATGCTATGCTGGTAAATAGCTTCCTCAGGACAGTAAACCGGGCAAGTGCGATTTGGACTCGCGCACTGAGGGTTCCGTACAAACTTATCTAGAAAAATTAAGATTTTTCCAAATCGTAAAAAAATCTTAGTCTCCATATCAAAGGAAGTCCGCTTTTGCTTTCTTTCTTATTATCTTTAACTAGCATCCGCCCGCGAATTCGTCCGCGTGGAATTGTTACGTTAGGCGAACGCTAACTTTAATATGTGACTTCGTATATATAGGTAAGGTGCTCCGCTCCTATTGACCTTCCTCGATAAATAGGCTATCTAACACTGATAGAATTTTTCAAATTGGACCAGTAGTTCCTGAGATCAGCACGTTCAAACAAACAAACTCTTCAGCTTTATACAATTAGTATACATAGATTAGACCCTTCATACACAAGTTTAGATTACATTCCAAGTCCCGACTTACGACACTGACTAACACGATGTCTTTACATTGTACGTACACTTACATATGTACATTTGTAACAAAGCTCACGACGAAGGAGGGACTTATCTTAATTAATTGTCGCGTGGTCCGGTCTCAGGATAACGAGCGTCGTGTCGTACGCGGGAACCAAGGGATTATGTTTAGAAGCCTACCAGGAAAACCTGCCTTTACAAGGAAAAAGAGGATATAGAGTTTTCCTTAAGGAATATACAGATGGTTTGATTTACGTAGACATTTTTGTTATGATTTCTCATAAATTATGTGAATATCTTTCAACGGGCTTATTTATGTTTTCCCGACTGAAGGTTATTTTCCTATAGGAACAAACCTGGATTTTGGTGTTGTTTTGTTGAAAGGTGAAGCTAACTTTTACTGGCTACCTTAATCCTTCAAACACACATCTAGTGCCATTAAATTCCAGGTCCCGACTTCACGATAGCTAATTCCAACAAAGTACACTGAATATCATGATGTCTCTACATTGTACGTGCACATAAGTACATCTGTAACAAAGCTCACGACGAAGAAGGGACTTATCTTAATTAATTGCCACGTGGTCCGGTCTCAGGATAACGAGCGCCGTGTCGTACGCGGGAACCAAGGGATTATGTAAAGAGGCCTACCAGGAAAACCTGTCTCTACAAGGAAAAAGAGGATATTGTGTTTTCCTTAAGGAATATACAGATGGTATGATTAACGTAGACATTTTTGTTATGATTTCTCACAAAATATGTGAATTATTATAAATATTTTTTATACCTATTTTGAAACGAACATTGAATCGTCGAATGATAAAATAAATTCAAAGATCTAAAGAAATCGTACTGTCAACAGAAATGCTTTTTATCACCTTGTAGGATCGTAAATTGAAATAAAAATCAGTTAAATTGATTAGGTTAGACTTAGCTAACTGCTCCAATTTAAGCTACTGGTATTAGTTCGAACATCAAAAATTATTTAACGAGTGGTATCCCTGCGGAATAGGTAACAAAAATATGTGTTCAAACGAATACCAGTGATATTAGTTGGTTGTTTGGTTGGTTGGTATTATTACGGAATAAATCCGAGCGTCGCGCGTCGTGTCTCACGCGGCAACCCAGGGATTTTGTTTGGAGGCCTACCAGGAAAACCTGCCGCTACAAGGAAAAGGAGGATATTGTGTTATCCTTAAGGAATATACAGATGGTTTGATTTACGTAGATACTAAATATGTGAATATCTTTCGACGGCCTTATTTATGTTTTTCCGACTGAAGATTATTTACCATATGGGAACCAACCTGGATTTTGATGTTGTTTTTGTATGTTTAGTATAAATATTTAAGTTACCTTTAGACATATACTGTAGATTTTTATCTGATAGTAATCTACTCTTTATTAGTATCATATTTCCACTTTTTGCTCACAGATTTTCAATTTTATTCAATTTCAGAAACTAATTTTTGGCTTTAGTAAAATTTATACAACAATTTTGCCAATATCCGTTGTTGTCCGTCTATCAAGACTCTTTTCTCAGGAACGCGTGGACTTATACCATAAGTTAAAATTAATATCAAATACGGTACTCAGGTCTGTTCTTCCAAGCAGCAGTGAATAAATCAAACTACTAGATTAATGCAATCTAAAGATAAGGCCAGTTATGCTCCGTTTATACATATACTAGCTTCCGCCCGCGGCTTCGCCCGAAAGAAATAAAAATAAAAACTAAGTAGCCTATATGTTAATCCAGGGTATAACCTATCTACATACCGAATTTCAACCAAATCGGTCCAGCCGTTTTTGCGTGAAAGAGTAACAAACATACATCCATCCTCACAAACTTTCGCATTTATAATATTATTATATAGTAGGATTTTGACTCTCGAAAGGAATTGAAAACCTATATGGTACTTCCCGTTGCCCTAGAATCTTGAAATTTGGCATGAAGCAAAATCTCACACAAGCATGTATAGAGAAAAGTCTGAAAACTGTAAATTTTTAATAACGTCACAAAACAAATACTTTTTATGCGATTCGGACAAATCTTCGAGAGTTGATTCGGAAATTGAACATAGAAAAGTTTGTTCGGAACGCTCAGTGCGCGAGTCCTACTAAAACTTAGCCGGGTTTTTGAAGGTTATTCTAAAACAATTCAACTTACATGTTCTTTCAGCGTGTGTCCAATGGGCAGGCTCATTCAAGTCCACTCTCCAGGTGATATTGCCAAGGAGGTTTTCTCCGAGAGGATCATCAGCGAAACGGTACGTGAAGTTCATTGTTACTCCGGGAGTGAATTCTACTGAGCCATCTGAAATAGTAATGATGAGGTAATAGTGAGTGACAATTATCATAATTTCAGCTGCAAGATGACAAATACTAGACAAACATCTCCGTCACACATCGCCACATGGAGTAATACTTTTTTTGGTCGTGAGAAATCGTTTTTGAAATCTCTCGCTCGATGGAGCAAACTTGAACTCCATGGGAGGACATAGGCTACTTTTTATCTGGCTTCGACTTCGACTTGGCGTCTGTTATAACACGATCAAAGTCGTTGGCATAAGTTAATTGTTTGTAAATTATTGTGATGAACGACAAGGAGTAGGTAATTAATTTATTATCTACAAAGCTTTGTTTGAGATTAGGTAGCTACTTCAAGTAATTTTCCAAATTACGTTACTGATTTCTTTTTTGGTGCCATATTTGGAAGCATCTTTTCAGTTTGTAGTTTCAGTATTAAGCTGACCTAGCTTCAGGATATAAACTATAATTGAGCAGTGAGTAAATGTTTGTTTAAACAAAGCCACGTCACACGTTAACTCTGATGAGTGCCTGAAAACATTTTACTGAAATAAAGACTTCTCGGAAGTAATGTAAGTGAAGTCTCGTGTTGACATTGACGAAAATAAAATGTAAATTAATAAATGAATGAGTCAACTTTAACAAGTCGACGTACATGTATGAATGGTAGCTTATGTTTCAAAGTCATACAGATATCAAAGTTATCATATAAAAATAAGTTTTCGATGAATATATTTTTTTCATAGCAAGCTTTTATAACGGGATACCTGTTATACCTATTTAATTAATACTCATCAAGACAATTCCAAAAGTTCAAACACGATAGGGTTATTGCGCTCATTCCCGGGAGAGAGAGCAGTCACTAGGGGTGGCCCAGTGGTTACGGCCTCAGCATATGAGTTGTAGGTCGTGTGTTCAAACCCAGCTAGGCGCATTACTTTATTTCATCACCACTATTCTCAAAACGGTGAAGGAAAATATTGTAAAGAAACCGGCATGTCCAAGAACCAAAAATTCGAAGACATGTGACATCTATCAATTTGCGCTGGTGCACGCATGATGGATTACAGCCAATTCTCTCTCCTAGAGAGTGCCAGCAGCGGGAATGTTATAAGGCTGATGCTATGCTATGCTTTTTACCGAGTTACTTTGGTCATTAACTCCATCATCAGCCTGGTTACTATCTAGCATCAAAATGGATCAAACGATTGTCAATTCGATTGGGTTCTTCTTCCAGTTTCATCATCAGATCAGCCATGTCGTAATAATTTTGCATTTCAGCTCAATTGGTAACCGTGAAGTGGAACAAACTTAATTTGAAAGATTTCATTACACACAGACATCGGAACAGGTGAAACTAAATAAAAGCTTGTAAAAAATCTAAGTACTAAGTATTTTATACAGACCTGCGGTGGGAACATGGTCGTCTTCGGTGAAAACTGCTTTCATGCAGCTGTAGGAAAGAGCCTCTTCAGCACTGGCATAATATTCCACTACGAACCAGTCTCCCAGCATCTGTAAACGAAATTCAACTTTATTTTCTAAGCACTAAGTTACAGTTCCTAACAAGACGTGTCCGCGTAATTTTGCGCCTAGCTTTAACTTATTACTATATTGGTGTTGCGTGATTTTGCTATTCCTTTGAAGATAGGCGTCTAAAAAAATGGAAAAATAAAAATTGTTCATCAGGATTTCGCTGATGTTTTTAAAGGTAAAGATTAAACATGGCTTATATTAAATTAGTTAGACAAACGCGAGAAAATCTGGAAAAAAGGTCTCAAAGAGTATCGTGTTCTCCAGTAACTACATAGATATAATCAAGATCATAAGTAGGTATGGAGGTATGATAGGCAGTCGCTCCAAGTAAACTTATAAGGTATTCAGACGTATCCAGTTAGAGTAGAAGCCGACCTCTAGTTGGAAACAGGTTAGGGAAATGATAATTATTGAAAGAAAATTAAAATGATTTCTTTTGCTTATTACTACAACAATAACAGTGTCAGATAGTGTTTTATTCTGCGAACCGCGATGAGAGCGCCTTTAACTAACTTACAAGAAATAGCAAGTAGGTGAAACTTTGCTATATAAGTTTTGTTACTTGAGTAATCATGCTTTTGATGCTATTCTGTTATACAAGGCGATTGCTTGAGAAATATTATTTATTAACATGTAGGCTGATTAGGCTACTTTTAAAGGGGCAACCCGTGTAGGTAACTTTAGATTTTTTTTAAATATTTAAATAATAACTTATTACCTATACTAACTTACAAAAAATAAAACCATCAACTTAATAGGTATTATATACTATACACACAAACTAAAAAAGACTGTTAAGCTAATTTTTAACACAGTTGCTCGTAAAGCTGATGTAATTCCACCGGTTTTAGATATGTAAAGCGCGTCATAAAAAACGCGTGTGTTATACCAAAGCAAATAGTTAAGTTATAGCCCATACAAATTCCATAACAGCATTATTTGCCATTTCGTGCGCGACGATTAGTTCGAAATTTTGAATAGCCTCATCATTTTATCATTTGTCATATTTTATCATTTTTTGTCATTTCTTGTAATTTTTTGTCTTTTTTTGGCATTTTTTGTCACTTTTTGTCACTTTTTGTCACTTTTTGTCATTTTTTGTCATTTTTTGTCATTTTTTGTCACTTTTTGTCATTTTTTGTAATTTTTGTCACTTTTTGTCACTTTTGTCACTTTTTGTCACTTTTTGTCACTTTTTGTCACTTTTTGTCACTTTTTGTCACTTTTTGTCACTTTTTGTCACTTTTTGTCATTTTTTGTCACTTTTTGTCATTTTTTGTAATTTTTGTCACTTTTTGTGATTTATTGTCATTTCAGACAGTTTTTGTCACCTTTTGTGTTTTTTGTCAACTTTTGTGATTTTTTGTCATTTTTTGTCACTTTTTGTGATTTATTGTCACTTTTTGTGATTTATTATCATTTCAGTCCCTTTTTGTTACTTTGTGTCATTTTTGTCACTATTTGTGATTTATTGTGATTTTCTGTCATTTTTTGTTACTTTTTGTCATTTTTGTCACTTTTTGTCATTTTATGTGATTTTCTGTCATGTTTTGTCATTTTTTGTCACTTTTTGTCATTTTTTGTTACTTTTTGTCTTTTTTTGGCATTTTTGTAACTTTTTGTTATTTTTTGTCATTTTTTTGTCATTTTTGTCAATTTTGTCACATTTTGTCACTTTTTGTCATTTTTTGTGATTTGTTGTGATTTTCTGTCATTTTTTGTCACTCTTTGTCATTTCAGTCATTTTTAGTCATTTTCGTAATTTTTTGTAATTTTTGTCATTTTGTCATTTTACCAAACAATATTTGCGTTCGATTTCTTTGGCGCTAAACACTAAGATGTTAATTTTTTTTTTCTGTTTCCTCGCAAATGTGTTAAAAAACGTCGTACGATATACGTGCGTATTGGTTATAACATGCTCGGCTCAGTTACGCCCTCGCCTTCGGCTCGGGCTGAAATTCCGCCTCGCATGTTATAACCATCATTACGCACTAATATCGTAATGTACTATTAGAATAGTAGATATTTTAATTTGATAGAAAAATAATTTAATAGTTTTAAATCAATTGCTGATAGACGGGAGTGCCGTTAATACTATAAGAGATTGGAATATTGAGCCCCAAGTTGATCTTCATAAACATCAGATCCCAGGAGCCTAGTCCTCTAGCTAGAGTTACTGCGGCCTTCACAGTATTGAGCGTAAGATATGTCGAAAAACGTATGAAAGTTTTAAGATTTTTATCACGAATGACACTGATTGCAGCTGTGCTATAAGCTATACCTATGTATATCGAGTGTACCAGTATATGTAGTACTTCCTGAATAATGGCAGTTCCGATCCGAAGAATATCGCTCTAAGTTAAAGTTAAATCTGTAAAGTCAGTATTATACACCACCTTTGTATAACTTTTAACCTCTTTTAAGTCTCGACTAATAGTAATAAACAAAAAAAAACAAAGAAATTAGAAATACAATATAGAATAGCAAAGATCTTCACTATTTGCTGACATATTTGGAGGCGCGCGTGGAACACACTATAGCTCATAGACGACTTGGGCTCTGTCCAGATGGTTATCGGATGGCCGGATAGTGAGCTACCCGTTGCTCACCATCCGTAAGCTCACGCCTATAATCCTCGGTACACCGAATCAAAAGTAAGCGATTCTACCAAAACAATAAATTTCAATTTAACTGACGAGAAAGTTCAAATCCCATCATAAAATCCGAACAAATCCTATTATATAAAATACGTTATGAATTCATTAGAAAAGATTATATCCTTGACAAAGAGAAAGTGAAATTGTGTAAGTAGCGTCATTGAGTCATCAGATATTGGCTTTCAAAGTGTCATAGCATTGTGTTCTTATGCTAATGTCTATTCAGTTGTCAGAATCGACTACCTGATATGACAGATCTTGTTCAGTAACAATACGACTTGTTACCAGTCGCCATTATGGAGGCAATCGTCTTAGTGTGGTCATGTGGTTATGTAAATTATGTTTGTTTTTATGATGATCATAAATAATATATGGTATTTACTAGCAGCCCGTCCCGGCTTCGCACGGGGTAGACAATTAGTTATTTTTGGAATTTTTCCCGTCAAATGACTACCCTACATATCCTACGCTACCCTACCCTACCTTCCCTACACTACCCTACCTACCCTACACTACCCTACACTACCCTACACCACCCTACACTACCCTACTTTACCTAACTTTTTTTTTTAGATTTAAACTATCCTATCTCTCAAGTTGGATCGAACTGCACATGGTGTGCGAATTTTATTATAATCGGTTAAGTGGTTTAGGAGCCCATTGAGGACAAACATTGGGACACAAGATTTATATATATTAAGATTTTGCAAACAGCACCTTTACACGTCAATTGAAACTACGTGAGTCTGATGTTTCCTAGTTGACTACCCAGAGAAGAAACACCGAAGCAAACTCAGTTTAAAGTTTCTTTTAAAATAAGTACATACAGCAGTGGTCCTGTCCAGTCAGTGCAAGTGTTTCTCAGTATTCGTGTAGCTCATTACGCTAGATGATATGATAAGTCATAAGACGTTAATTACTAGATTGGAAGGACCTTTAATGAGACCTGACCATGAGACATGACCAATCCTATGGTGCTCGCAGTCCTTACCAGGTTAACGGTCCACGGTTTGCGATCATATTTTTTGGCCTTCTCGGTTATTCGATAAATAGAAAAAGAGTGTTGTCAAAAAAATTCTATCGTAACTAGTAACATAGGTTTTCATTTACTTACCTTGGACTATTTAGGTTCGCGCGAGAAAACTTGCGAAAGTTACCTACGTAGTCCCCTTTTTACTAATTTTGGAAAGAATGAGGGTGCCGAAAAAGGTACAAAAATCAAATTAAGTCCGAAAACTTTATTTGCTCACTTTGATGAATAGCTCCTTTCGAATCAACGGAGCCTTTTTTCCTGTCAAATTCATTTTCAGTAAGTCCTTCGTTATAAACGATTCTTGACTTTATTTTTCTACGAGAACTATATAATATACCTGAGTACCTTTCTACTGAAAACACGAGTAGGTACGTTAGTACCAACACTCGATAAGTAAATACCAATATATTGTGTACTTACGATATCGTAACAATGTGCTAACGGCCGAAACCAATAACCTATCGATCTCCAGTTTTGGCATACTGGAGATTGTAAAACAAATGATACAATACAAAAATTATCATGTTTTCTGTTGTTTCATTTGTTTTTCTATCTCCGATATGTGACTGATAGGTTACTTGTTTCGGCTGTTAAACTTCATAATTGAGCTTACCTACTACAAGTAAATAGCAATATATCAAAGTATATCGGAGCAGTTATTATCGAGTTAAACATATAGTAACAAAAAATACCTACGTAATTAATAATTCATTAATGCTTTAGAGAAGAGTATCTGAAAATTTGAAATGTCGAATTTACATTTTCTCGGAAAATGGGTCAAATCCGATGTAATTCGAAATTTGGGATAAAAGCAAAGCAAATAAATAATTTATTGAAATCATCATCTATTTAAATGTGAAATTCAGACAATAATGTTTGCAAAATACATGTCCATTAATATTACTGATTCATATTTCAATTACGAATGTATGCCTATACGTTTTGAGAATTTATCGAGGCATAAATTGTGGATGAATGGATGCCAAACAAACCCTAATTGTATTGAACTCATACATTGTAGGATAGTAATAATTTCATTCATTTTGGAAATATTACAGTTTGTTGACAGTCGAAACTCGTATATGAATGAGGCGAAATATTGAATGTTTGTAGGAAATGATCTTCAGAAAAAGTACACCTAGTTATATGCAAACAAAATAGTATTGGCACTTTTCTCAATGCTATACTCCAATTTTTATCCTGATAAAATGCTCGGTTTCTGTGGGATGGGCCACAGGAGATAAACCGCGGGAAATACCAAGTAATAAATTGTTTTGTTGTAAGTAATGGTGACAAAGCAGTGGATTTTTTTTTAAATCGTTTCATTACCACTGCTCTCGAAACGGTGAAAGAAAACATCTTGAGGAAATCGGCATGTCTCAGACCTGCCTGAGTCTCAGCAGTGGGAACATTATGAGGCTATTTTTTTGGGAAATCATCAGAATGGCTAAATATGCTGGCTGGTTATGCTATATGTGATAATTAATCTCGTCTCGTGCCTTCCCTAAATAACAACAGACCTTTGTCCTGCAATAATACCTATCAGTTACAGGCTGGTATTTTTGTAATTTTAATAGATTGTGATTCAAGTTCGTCGCTCATGGAGTAAATTAACGCCATTTGTTTATCAGCCCGCGTCCGCTACCTACGCATATAATGTGAGCATGCGGACCGGACCATATCGCCACAAAACAGATAGGTACAGAAGGCAATCTACATACAAAGCACGCTCGAGCAACGCACACATAGATACCTCTCACAGACACCTCTCACAGGCAGGTTTTGGACCATGTTCGCTTGGACTGTGCTCGGACTGAGTGGCGGGTGTCTACCCTAAGTACATAGACACGATCTCTCGGACTCTACGCGCTTGGGCTGTGCTCGGACTGAACCGTCGTAGATAAGAGGAGACCAGTGTCCTCAAGGATGTGCCCTAATAGGCGTTGCACAGAGTGGGTTCCGGAATGGTCTTTTAAGAGGTAACGGCATCCCCTCTATGTGCTGATGGTGAATACCGGGGTGGTTTTAGTGAAGTAAAATCCCACGCACCCCGAACTTATCACACCACAACTATTACCTACCACATGTTGTTTTTTTAAACCCAAAGATTGACTGGTAGAGAATGCCTTGTTGCATTAAGTCCGCCTATGTACCACCACTGTACATGAAGTTTAAATAAATAAATAAACTTATCCCCAAAGTCCGGGCGCCTTTTGAAGGTTTCCCCTCGAAAAAAAGGTATTTATTAATAATGAAGTATCTTCATACATGACATTACCTTCTGTATCTATCTACTTTGTGATATCGTTCTCTATTGGCGATTGTACGGAACTATTGTTATTTTATAGTTATTCTTTTCAAAGAATCATAATACATTAAAAAGTTATTTGTTATTATTATGGTGAAACTAGAGTGAATCGTAGAGCCGAAATATAACTTGATTGTTATTTATACGAGTAGCAGAATGTTTATAGAATAAAACCTCATTGCTCTATACACTAGCTTCTGATTGTGAATAGAAGATAATTGTCCTGTTTTGGACAAAACCATCGTATGGCCTAATTCCGGACATGGTTCAGTCGTTTGATAAATTCGTGCTGTCGAGTGATTGAGTTTCAAATATCTGAAATTCCAAACATATAGCTACATAAGTTTTCACACTTCAGAACAATTTAATTGCGGGATTGTTCGAAATATTTATCGCGGCTTTATTATTCAATGGGCAATGAAAGGAATGTGGGTGGGTTTTAGTTGTGAAAAGTTTGCTACTTCCTTTAGCTCCACTCAAAGTTAGAGCAGTTACTTCATGAATTCCGATCAAAAAAACAAATATGATATTAATAAGATAGTTGCCTACTAATTTGACAAAACCGCCCAACTTCAGTAACAACTAATATACACAAGAGCAGTGCCGTAACTACCCTTTTATGCACCCGGTGCGAGCTTTCAAAACTGCGCCCCTGAAAATGCTCTAACCAGGCTTAGTCTGGTCATTTTTGCGCCCCTCCAGGGTCTGCGCCCTGTGCCTGGGCACTGCTCGCACCGCCCTAGTTACGGCACTGCACAGGAGTGAATAAATTAATTCTAGGCAAGCGTGCGTCCATCATCGACCACATTGTCGCTTACCATTATGAGTACCGGAAGACGCGGCGTCGGAAGGCCTCCCACAAGGTGGACCGACGACCTGTCGAGGGTCGCGAGAATCCGATGGATGCGAGACGCACAGGACCGGTCGCTATGGCGACGCTTGGGGGAGGCCTATGTTCAGCGGTGGACGTCTTTCGGCTGAGATGATGATGATGATTATGAGAGATAGCGTTAAAACTATCCATGAAAAACTTTATTCTTTCACAAGCTTCATAAAATTGTTTGCAATCGAATCGTTTTTAGTTTTATTTTCAGGTACTTTAGCACACTTGTCGCATTCTTATCGCGAGCCTTGTCCCGACACTCAGTAAACGCTTTCGACCCGGATTATCGTCCTTGCTCTCAAACGGAGGCGCTTGTAAATAGAGATCGCTGTGTAGTTGATTGCGAAGAAACCTTTGATCACGTTTCTCACAAAAGCCTATGGATTATCTTGTTATTTTCATGGCAAACATTTTATATACGAGTGTTTTTTGCGATATCAGGGTAGAAAGAAGTTTTTTAAGCCAATTTATGTTGGTCGAAAATAAGCATAATTATTTCCACTAGAAATATGGACCTACCAATAAATATGTAGGGATGTGCTACAAAGTTACCGGATTGTCTGCGGACTTCGATCAACAATGTACATTGTAGTGTTCATTATTGATCGTGGACCCAGCCCTTGAATGTAAACCGCAACTCAAGGAACACCGATAGGTTTTAGCCAGTAAAAGTTAGACACTCCCTCTCGCTACACCCAGAGCGGGAGGAGTTATTTGATAATTATATTTTTTGTAAAAAAAAATGATGTGCTACAAGGGCGCTTGCTATGACTTACCTGAAAACAGAAGCGATTTTTCCCTTTTATAGTGTACAACAAAGTAAAATAAAAAAATTTAATTAAGAAAGAAAGAAAATAAATTTATTTTACCCGAATGGATGCACAATTTATACATTCAACTGTCGGGCCCAATGTGTGTACCGGGCATAATTTACAGCACTAGCCAAAAGGCAGTTGTCCCTGCTGTTAATTAATTCAGTATTATTTTCAACCATCGACAATGTTGCTCTTGAGTGAGTCATCATCGTCAACATCATTTCAGCCCGAAGACGTCCACTATTGGAAATAGGTCTCTACCAACTGTTGAGCGGACCTGTTTGATTTTGTATGTATTGGAGTCCTATGTCTTCCGGTACATAGTCACTACTCTAGAACCTTTCGTCCCCACCGAGCATCTGTTCTACGAGCAATGTGCCCTACCCACTGCCATTTAACCCACTTGCCACTTAAGTTTGGCGATTCTTCTTTTTAAACAAGTATTTATTTTACTTTAAAACCGATAGCTATCTAATCTAAAACTAAACTCGTTAAGTCATTAATTCTTCACCCATACAACGATAATTACTTGTTTGTTTTACTCAAAATTAAGTCCACATTTCACTCTCGACGCAAACACACGGAAGAAAGTTTCTATTTGATCCGGTTTTCTCTTTAATTTTCACGGAAACAGGACCAAGCATATTATCAGGCTCGTATTTCTTAACAGGATAATAAAGTAAATGTTGGCTTTCAGTAAATTTATATACAAGTTTATGCTGTGTTTTATTACAAAACAAAGTGTTTTGTTAGCGCAGAGATGGTTTGATCTTGGTACGAAGTTTCCTGAGTTCTCTTCGGATTAGGAAGTTTAATAGGATTTAATGGGTTAAATTTTGGAAGGATGACTTATTTATTAGCTGGTTATAATACTGTTAATTGCGCGTGGGCTTGCTACCAGCGGCCAAACCTGAGTCGTTGACGGAGTTTAGAGTTCCACACGCGCCTCAAAGAGATGTCAGCAAAACCGTAAGGGGCCCAGCAGGGTCTAAGCTAGCCGACTGGGGCTAAGGCTTCGTGTCTGAAAAGAAAACCCTGCGTCCTGGAACGCTAGGTAAAGCAGAAACATAGAAGTGGGTTTCAGTCAGTAAAAGCTTGACACACCGTCTCGCTCCACCCTGCGAGCGGGAAAAGTCATTGAATAATTCCCCACCTAAAAAAGCACGGTTACCTACAATTTCACGTAATAAACATCCCTCTAGATTAGTTAAATTGTTACCATTAACTACAGTTATAGTAGTCCAAGTACGCACCTTTGTCCCGCATTACGACCCTATTCTGAACTAAATAATAATTTACGTATCGAGTAGGTAATTCTGTCCCTCGTAAGTACTTGAATTGTTGGTACATAGACACCCTTTCGTTAATAGTCACTCTTAGGGCCGTAACATACTAGCGGTTTGCAAGCGGCTGCGGGACGGGGCGGGCACGCAACGAATGCGTCGCGAATACGCCGCGGTTGCACAGCGAAGACGTCGCGGATGCGTCGCGTATGCGCAACATTTTCGTCACGTAATTGTAGGCGGGGGAACGGGCTGCTATTCGCGATGATCTCATTGCGCGTTCGCAACAGATTCGCTGCGCTTGTGCGGCGTGTTGGCTGCGCGCCCGTAACGTATCCGTTGCGCACCCGCTCCGCTTTGAGGACGCTTGCAATCCGCTAGTGTGATAAAGCCCTCACATGGCAGTATCAATTATGTTTCCTCAGCAAACGCCCCTTACCTACGTTAAAAGGGGTATTGTAGGGAGAGTGTGGAACCACATATTACAGGTTTATTTTAAGCGACCGTGTAGATACTACTAATTTGTATTATTAATAGAATAGCCTACTTTTCTAAAACTAGTTACGCACAAAATTAATCAAAACCAATATCGATAAAAATGTCGATAATAAGAATGTAATGATTATTTATGTTTCCGTAATTAAAAATTAGCTTTTGGTTTTATTGGTGTTTAGAGATTAATCGACAATCTAAAGAATTTGCAGGAAAAGAAACGAAACTTTTACTATAAAGTTTCGATCTCATTTTAGATGATCTAATGCTTTGCATATTGTTGAAAAGTGGAATAATAATCCTATTGAATATAATATCAAGTTAGTTTATTAGCTAAGATGTATATAGTGATATTATTACAGTAAAAAATATATATTACAGTATATAATATACTGCTTTAGCCCGCAGCTTCGCCCGCGTACATAAAGTATAGCTTATGTCATTCAGCAGCTTTCTATTGGTGAAAAAATTTTAGCAATCGGACCAGTACTTCCACAGATTACCTCATACAAACAAACTTTACCTCTTTATTATATTAGTGTAGATGTAGATAACTTACATAGACCTCGACAATTTTGTAATAGAGGGAATTACCCACGTCAATATCGCTAGCCTGGCAGGCTATTGTAATCACATAGTGATGTCATCTGTATATAGGGCCAACTTCAATGACCTTAACGTATTCTATATATTACTAGCTGTCCCCTGCGGTTTCACCCGCATTTTTCGTTACTGCTCCGCTCCCGTGGGTTGTAGCGTGATGGTATATAGCCTATAGCATTCCTCGATAAATAGGCTATCTAACACTGAAAGAATTTTTCAAATCGGACCCGTAGTTCTAGAGATTACCCCCTACATACAAACTTACAAACATACAAACTTACAAATTTTACCTCTTTATAATATTAGTATAGATTTTGAGTTAAAAGTGGTAGATAAATACAAACCCTCGGCAAATCAAAGTGCGGCACAGCTCTCACTTCAGGGCACTTCCTTTTATCGACATACTTTGCCGATATCACATACAGCAGCACTGAGCACATCACTAAATAGAACACTTTCGCCATTGCTTCGAAACTTTGTTTTTTATTTAAAAAATATTGAGCACTAGAGAACTTAATTATTATGCCTTGATTTATTTATATTTTTACTATTTATTTGAGTTTAAAAATCACAGAATTTAGTTAAAACGTATTAATGCAACGAGTGTTGGTATCGCACTAACAAAAAGGGAATTGTTATCAATTTGTATGGGACACTAGTAAATGGGAATGCTGGCAGCATACCATTATCGCTATGACTCACTCATTGTTTTTGTTATAAATATTTAATGGCGGCCATCTTGTTCTTTTTTTAAATTTTAAGTAGTTCCGATAATGATGTGATCGGAATTTCGGTACTTAAGGAAATGGGATGTGTTCGAGTATTCGGAATATCGATATCAGTGATTTTTATTGGTCGTATTTTTTGTTTGTTATTGACCATTATAATTATCACTTTCTAATGTATGTTGTAAGTTAGTAAGATTCCACAGAACGGTAGTAAAATAGATGATCAGCTTAGAAGGATTTAGGTGGAATCCTTCTGTAAAGTTGTATGAGTGATTTCAGTAATATATCAAGGGGATCCTTTCCCCAAGTAGTACGTGTACGAAACGTTTTGAGAAAATGTTTTTTGTTATATTATATTATTGTAGGCTAGCATTTTATTTTTTGTTTGACTTGATTCGCGCAGAAGGGTTTCATACTCTTAAATATTTACTTTGTTCTGTTTTTTAGTATTATTTGTTATAGCGTCAACAAAACAGTGATAGAGCCACGACATGTTCATGAGATAGAGCCTGGTGACAGACGGATAGACAGACCGACGGACGGACGGACAGTGAAGTCTTAGTAATAGCGTCCTGTTTTACCCTAAAAAAGCGTTTCTGTTTCATCTTACGGTACTAAGAACTCAAAAATCATCAGAAATCTGTTCAATAAATAAATACGAAAGATGTCAACTGTCAATAAGAAGAATTATAGCTGTCATCAATCTAGGATGCTATTGATCACAAAAATGGTGAGAAAATTAATGAGGTTAATTCAAAACACGTTGAAAACACGACATTAATCAAAAGGCCTGTTATTCTATGTATAATAATATGGAAATGTCTGGAAAGAAAGCAAATCGAATTATTTATTTGCAAAGTACATAAATACCTGTAGGAAGATATTATCCCGAGTCGTCGATGGCATGTAGTGTTCCACGCGCGCTTCAAAGAGATCACCAAGACCACAGGGGTCCAGCAAGGCTGATGGCCACTAGGTCCATAGGTAGACCAAGGACCTGATGAGAGTCGCGAGAATCCAATGAAGGCAAGACACACAGGACCGGTCTTTGAGGCGACCCTTCGGGAGGCCTATGTCCAACAGTGGACGTCTTTACGCTGAGAGGATGATGATGATGGTGAGTACTACGATATCAAAGGAGATAATTAACATGAGTAACTGACCTCATTAGCATGCGAGCTTGTGGGACAGATATACTTGTTAAGGTTTGTGTAAATTTAAAATAGGGCTTCAATTTGATAAAAAATATTTATTAGATTCAACAAATTTTTCCATAGATCATGTAACAGGAGTGCCGTAAATATAAAGTACCTATTGAAATATTGTGCCCGAATTTCTCTACGTAAACTTCAGATCCCAGGAGCCTTCTCTTCGAGTCAGAGCTTCAATCTTCACAGCATCCAACTGTTGTTTTTAGAAGCAAAATCTACCAAATTGTTTTTAACTCTACCATTATTTTGCACCATAAAAATCATTGAGCATATTTTATCATCATCATCAGCTTTTCAGCCAAAAGACGTCCACTGTTAGACATAGGCCTCCCTCGAGTATTGCCACAACCAACGGTACCTATCACATACCCACAAAACGAAACTGAATAGTAAAAAAATAACACCGCGGTCTCATAGGACCGGTCGGGGATTCATGAACGGTCCAGTGCGTCTCGCATTCATCACATTCCCGCGACTCAAGCATAACATTTTATAAACTAAACAAATTATGAAGATATGAATAAAGATTAACTCTGATTACTTAATTAATTTCAATACATAAATTATAATAACGCTTTTAAAAATATGCATAATATAGTGACACTTTTCTTTCTTCTGTGAGCTTTGATCTCATTAGTCTTAATTATTATGTCGTTAACACATTTCTACGGTTTTTAATAATTATAACATAAATATTTACCTATTTCTATTGAATTGACTCCTAAACCTTTTGAAACCCAAACCTTTTTTGGGTTCCCTACCTTAAAAGGATAAAAAACGAAACCCTTATAGGATCACTTTGTTGTCCGTTCATCTGTCTGACAAGACTCTTTATCTCGGGAACGCATGGAGGTATCGAGTTGAAATTAAAACCATATACTCAAGTCTGCGGCACCTGTGTCCTTCAGTTGCCCTTTGCGTTCCAGGACAACGGTATCTCACTCATCATCTGCCTAGCCTTTGACCAGACCTCCACAACCCATTAACTGGGGTAACACGGTACTTCGTGGCAATACTGGAGTCAGATTTACTGGCTTCTGACTATACAACGGTATCTCACTCACGCTTCAAAAATTGCCGCTGCAGCCTGGATCCTTACAATTTTTCTCACATCTATTTGAGGCGCATGGAACACTACGCACTGTTGACAACTTGGGTTTAGACCTTGCCGGACTGTTGGAGGGCCGGACGGTAATCTATGCATTGCTCGTCATCCTCAAGTACGGGATCACTCGGCAACTCCTGATGCCGTAATTAAGGTACAAACTTATTTAGTTTCCTTGCCTTACCTTTATGTTATACTAGCTTTAGCCCGCAGCTTCGCCCGCGTACATAAAATATAGCCTATGTCACTCAGGAATACAGCAGCTTTCTATTGGTGAAAAAATTTTAGCAATCGGACCAGTACTTCCACAGATTACCTCATACAAACAAAAAAACAAACTTTACCTCTTTATTATATTAGTGTAGATTATACAAAATTTATCAAATCTAGGTAGTTGAACTAATCCATGACATGGTTTAAACCAAATATATTCTAAAAACGGGCGCGGCAGAGAGATTCTATACACAAAGTAGATTATGTAGACTATGTAGAGGTATTATCGCTCGCCTATGACCTTTGAAAGTAGAGCTGTACTATTAATGTCTACGGCTAATACCTATTGAATTTAGGTCAAATGTGCGTAATATCGGTTTCAGCCCTGTTGAGCAAATAAGGCTTTTATGCAGAGGACGGTACATTTTTAAACCCCGATAAAATGAAGATGGTAAAATTTTTATCAGTCTTAGCATCATTCCAGTCTTTCGGCTTTCGGACATAAGTCTCCCTCAAACATCACCACAACAAACGATCCTATGTGTTTCGCATCCATTGGATTGCCACGATCATCAATCCGAGACCTGGAAAAAAATATTCGGCGTCAAAGGTTTTAACCAGTTTTTCGCGATTTTCAGCAAAACGGTAAGTTTTACATTTTAACCCTTTTAGGATTTTTAGAACCTATTCAGCTGGGTGCGAATTAATGTAACCTTACCCCTATTAATTATTATTCTAGTCGAATTTGACCGGGCTATAATGTATATAGGTAATGTATATCTATAGCAAAAATATTGAATATAGACCACCAAGAGCTGTCCCCACTGCGACATGAAAATTACTTATCAAGCAGCTAAACACCATTTTCCATCATAATGATTGATGAACAAAATTAACAGCCAATAAGAAAAGTGTTCCATTTTTAAACCATGCCAGGCCAACCGCCAACCTGCCCGACGCCATGATTGAAACAATTTTGTATCGTTTCAATAATGATATATGGAACCCAAAAAACATGTTTTAATTATTTATCTGAGCCACATAGTACAGGTGTGACTTAAGACTGGTTATTTATAGGTATTAGCGAAATTCGGACCGTTATAACAACTTGTAACTTGTTTCGGTAACCGAGATTTGATTCATCGAAGTAGACTTTGCAGTATATACTTACTCGTATCATCATCTACCTAGCCTTTTCCCAACTATATTGGGGTCGGCTCCAGTCAAGGCGGATTTAGTTGAATACTAATATTTAACTAGGAGTGGCTACCTACCAGACCTCCACAACCCATTAACTGGAGTAACACGGTGCTTCATGGCAAGACTGGAGTCAGATTTACTGGCTTCTGACTAACCGTAACGACTGCCAAAGATCTACAAATGACAGTCGGGACCTACAGCTTAACGTGCATAACTCGGTATGTTAAGATAGTTACCCATCCACTGACCAACCTTGGCAAGCATTGTTTAACCTTATAAATCGATCCGTGTGGCTGTTATTATCTAGCCACGAGCTCCTAGATATACTCGTATACTGGTTTAAAATGTGATATTGTTAGAATACCAATTTTCTGAGAAAACAGAAGATGCAATTTCCTGATAGGAACGTGCTTCGATCGAATATTCGAGGAACCAGGACGTTATGCAATATGATAATAAATGCATAAGTTATGGCTAGCGTTTAACGGGTCAGATAGAAAAAGCTCCAAAATTTATTTTGTCTTGAAAACAAAGTTAAAAAGTGAGTGAACAAAAGATTAGCGGGATATGATATTGGTCAACTTTTAAATTAGTTAATATCGTAAGATATTGAGAATATCTTCTAGTAGCAGCTGCAAAGCAAGATCAATCTTAAACACTGTTTTAGGCTATCACGGTTTGTTTCACAATTTAAATTGTCACTTCCAGGATATCTTTCGTCGAAATATCGGGAACTCAAAATAATAAAAAATCACGGAAGATATCCCGTAAGTGACAATTTAAATTAAGATCAATCTTGATTTGCAGCTTTAAAAATCCGAGTCGAATCGGATTTTTAATTGCAAAGGTATATTTATTCTAATATGTACATGAGGAACCTAACATGAAAGAAATGGCAGGGTCTTCGTTTCGTACGGCACCATCATCCCCTTCGAACTTAAATCTATTTGTGCCAGAGTGATCAAAGTTCCCGGATTATGTAATCCTGCTGACAATAATAATAGTTCAAAAAATACAATGAAATAATTTTCCATAAATTACTCATTCTACAAAGGCCTAAAATTTCTCATTTTAAATTTTCCATTGGCTGTGAATATTATTTTAGGTAGACGTCTAGGTCTAAATTCTAACCAAGGCTTAGAAATTTTCGACCTAGTTCTGAAGACATTTGCATAATTCTATGAAATAATATTGGCCTTGTATCCTTCGAAAAGTTTAGCAGAGAAACCTGCCTCTGGTGTATAGCATCTACATTCACATTTCAAGAAGTACCCGACATCATCATCATCATTTTTATCCGACGATCGAGACGTCAACTGTAGGACTTAAGTCTCCCCCAAACTTCGCCACAACGAACAGTCCTATGCGTCTTGCATCCAACGAATGCCCACGACTCTCACCAGCTCATCGGTCCACCTTGTGGAAAGCCATCCAACATTGCGTCTTTCGTCGTCGTGGTTGCCACTTTCGAACCTTTCGTCCCCATCGATAATCTTTTCTATGAGCAATGTGCAGTGCCCACTGCCGCACGTTTGGTAGTTCTTCAGGCTATGTCGATAACCTTGGTTAATAAATAACCTTCATTTATTTATTATACATAGGCTCGCGTTTGACCACTATCTCACCTGATGGTAAGCGATGATGTGGCTGACGATGGAGCACGCTTGCCTAGAAATAACTCACTTCACTCTTAAAGAATGAATAGGTTGCTGAAGACTCTTTCATTTCAGAAATGGCAATGTTGTAGGTCCATAGTAAATATTATCCCTCAATAAAAGGTTCTGTTACTAGGTACTACATTAATGTAGATCAAAGTACTTACAACAAAATTGGGCTAAAGCGACAACCGACTGGACTCCGAACAGCAGGAGCCGGCGACGCGGCAGGCCCAGAAGGAGATGGCGTGACGACTTGGACTCCTTCCTGGAGGATTGGTCAGTAGTGGCTCAAGATCGAAATGAATGGAAAAATGGAAGGGAGGCCTTTGCCCTGCAGTGGGACACGACAGGCTCATAATAATAATAATAATAATAAAGTACTTACTACTCGAACAATAATTTTTGACAGGACCAGTTGAGCGACTGTTTCCGTACTCGGGTCGGATTTCCGCAACAACGTCGGAAAACTTTGTTTGTCCCGTATAATTTTAACAGAGTCCGAATACATAAATTAAATATCAATTGTATTCTGTAGTGGTAGAAACGCGAACACAAAGAGTTCATATGCAAATAAACAAAATGAATGTTTTCATTAATATTCAATAGTTACCTGTGATATAAACAACCATGTCATCTATATATATAAAAATGAAACCCGTTTTTCGTTGTCACGACATCACATGAAAACGGCTTGACCGATTTGGCTGATTCTTTTTGTATAATGTTCCTTGAAGTTTAGTGATGGTTCTTACGCAGAGAAAAATTAAAAAAAAAAATGTTAGGTAAAGTAGGGTAGGTAGGGTAGTGTAGGGTTGTGTAGGGTAGTGTAGGGTAGTGTAGGGTAGTGTGTGGTAGTGTAGGGTAGTGTAGGGTAGTGTAGGGTAGTGTAGGGTAGTGTAGAGTAGTGTAGGGTAGTGTAGGGTTGTGTAGGGTAGTGTAGGGTAGTGCATGGTAGAGTAGGGTAGTGTAGGGTAGTATAGTGTAGGGTAGGTAGGGTAGGGTAGCGTAGGATATGTAGGGTAGTCATTTGACGGGAGCGAAGCCGCGGGTAAAAGCTAGTAGGTTATATATGTTTAAGCAGTTTTGAGCTTAAACTCTAGGGCTATATTTTTTTTCTAATAATAATGGTTACAAGACTGGCGAATTAAAGTCAATGCATTAAAGTCTGTACAAGTTACCTTTACATTGCGAAAGGGTAATTGTCCCCCTGTTCAACTGGAAGATACCACCTTACCACACCAAAACAGTGCCCGCTACCTTGGAATGCATCTAGATCGGCGCCTGACATGGAATCAACACGTGAAAAAAAAGAGAGACGAACTCAACATACGTTTCAAGCACCTTCTCTGGCTTCTGGGTCGGAACAGCAAATTGTCAACTGACAACAAGCTACTTATTTATAAAGTCATCCTAAAGCCGCTATGGATGTATGGTATTCAACTCTGGGGTAGTGCCTGCAACTCAACCATCTCATGCTTGCAGAGAATGCAAAACATTATACTCCGAACGATCAGCAGTGTCCCATGGTATGTGACCAACCAAGAAATCCACGAACATCTGGAAATGCCAACGATAAAGGAAGAAATCCAAAACGCAACTTCGAAATACCGGGAGAAGCTAAAGAAGCACCCGAATAAACTGGCAGAACAGCTCACGATACGAAGCTACGTAAAGCGCCTCAAGCGAAAAGATATCTTTTAGATGCACGATGAGGGGACGTTCCCAATGGGGGGCGCACTCACACTGACATAGCGAACTCACCAAATTTGCTTATAGTGTCAAACACTGATCGCAGATATAACACAAAGAAAAAAAAAAAAAATATATTTTTTTTCTTTGGAAGGGGAGTCATCAGAATGACTTCTCCCGCTCTTGGGCGGAGGGGGAAGGCGTGTCAGACTCTTACTGACTAAACCCTACCCCGTTCCTTCGTGGCCTTCAATCTGGGGGACATGGACTTACCTTTCGGAATTTCATTGTTCCCCAGAGGCTTCGGCCCTATCATGCCCCTACAGTTTGCTGACATCTCCTTGAGGCGCGCGTGGAACATAACGGAGTCGAATGCTCATTGAATTGTTCAGGATATCATCAAACTGCTGGTAGACTCTTAATGTGACTAAAGCGCTGGGCTTTGTTCAGTCCACGAATCAACATTGCTATTCAATGCGGAAATGCTGCCAGCGTTCTGGCAATTTTCCCATTGACATCGATGTGGATGTTTTTTTGATGCCCAATGTGTTCTTTTTTTCCGTTTGTACATATTAATATTTGTAGTTAGTATCTATATCTATTAAGTAATAATATTTATTAGTTTAGTGGTTTATAAGTTGGTCGGTAAATTGTAATAAGAACGTGTCGTTAAATCAGAGACTGACGACCTAGTCACTGTCGCAGGAATGCGATGGATGCGAGATGCATAGGCCTGATCATTGTCACGAAACTTGGGGAAGGCCTGTGTCCAACAGTGGACATCTTTCACCTGAAATCATGATGATGTTGAATTCACGGTTGATAATTAATTTAATAAAAAGAGATTATAGTTAACTAATGGCCAAACGGTTCAAACAGCATGAAATGTTTCATACTTATCTGATGATTGAAAATGATCAGCAAATTTTGTAATCATTGCCAGGAGTTCTGCTTTCTCTAACCTTTGATCGAACCGCTATATAAAAGCTTAATAGCCTGAGGCTCTTTAATATCATTAAATGTTATTCCAATATTAAGTACGAGTATCTATTTTTAGATAAATATGCATGGAATGCGTGTCAAATCAGGATCAAATTCAGAATAAATTTAAGAAAGTGCACACACATGAATCTATACATTTTGTCGCGTGCTTCAAGGAGGTGTCAGAAAAAAACCATAGGGGCTCTGCAGGGTCGAAGCCTACTGGGACCATGGGTTGTGTGAGTGAGAACATCGGGATCCTGGAACGAAGGCAAGGAGGTAACGGGAGGGGGATTTACTCTGGTAAAGTCTGAATCGACCGCTTTTGGGAGTGTAAGATTCAAACTTCTACTGTACTACGTCAGAGTCAGTAGAAGTTTGAATCTCGAAGAAGTCATCGTATGATTTCTTACCTAAAAAAAGAAACGAGTGGCTTCATCTTGACTCAAAACAGTTTTTTAGGCGGATTTTTAGACATCTTTGACTAAGTCTGGTTTTTTATAGTGTGCGCGCTTCATTAGCGTTAGAGAGTGAATTTTGTTCGTTTAATTTTCGTCGAGTCTAGTCTGAGCACAGGCTAAAGATCGTATTCCTATTAACATTAATTTAGGTATCGTGATTTGTGACATTGAGAAGTGATTTATGTATTTTTCTAATGTTAATAACCGAGTACATGTAGGTCGTATGCAAATCTCGGCAACAAGTATGTCAGTGAGTTAATAATTTTTGTATATAATTAAGATTATTCACGTTCAAATAGTTTTATAGAAAGGTAAGAGTTCGATGCTCAGATGTAAAGTTGTAAACAAGTACGACGGATTGCGGGATTGTTCTCAAGAGTCACCGTAGCCCAGGGCAACTCAAGGAACACAAAGGGCCATACAAGTGGGTTTTAATCAGTAAAAGTCTAACACTACCTCCAGTTCCATCTCACTCTTCATTTAATCAGCCATCGACTAGATGTATCAACAAACCATATCTCCGAAGTTCATGATGAGATGACGGACAATACTTCTATGGGATCATTTCGAGAGTATGCCCTATTAAATAAAAACAAATTATTCAAAACCTGTCCTTTATTGACTAACGCCCGTTTTCAATAACCTACCGCAGTTCATACATAGATTGCTATCCCCGATAAACAGTAAGATTCTGTCAATCAATATTCTGCGTTTCACAATAAAAGATAAGAGACAGCTATCTTTATTCAATGACAGACAGCTTTTTCCCTCTCATCTATCTAAGCTTCTCGAAACGTTTAGTTCTATGCTAATCACTAAAACATTACATGCTCACAACAAATGTTATTTATTTATTCATAATTAATAAATGTATTTAATTTGTTAACAGCATAAATTTCATTTAAATAAATAAAGCATTAAAACACTTTATCTATATTTTTTTACAGAACGATTACGTTTCGTTCTGTAAAAAAATATAGATAAAGTGACATTTGTGACAAGTGATAAATGTGTTCAATACGTCAAAACTGTAAAAATTTCAGATTGAAACAACAAACCAAAAATGTTAGACGTAATACGTAATATAAAAAAAACGATGACCTACATACAAAGAAAAATTATATAAATACCTATGGACTAAACAAACCAATGGAAGTATCATGATGTTGCACACTCATTTCGCCGGCTTACGAGTTCTCTTTTCTGGCATTGGCTTTGCTGGTACGGCGGAGGACTCAGCAACGGGGAACTGGGCAACAAGTTCTCGATACTCCGAGGTAGACTCGAAGTCAATGTTTACCAAACCAGACTCTTGATATCAATAAAATCCTTGGAAAGGCTGACAATGGTTTTGTGGGAAGCTTCACTACTGGCATTCTTCATGTCTTCCTCATACTGTGTCATTCGTGAGGCAAATGTAGAAGAAAGTTCCTCAACACAGTTTGACAGTTTGGAATAGGTCCATAATAGTGAGATGCAGTGCTGGTAGTATATATGTGTTCCGAAAGAGAGTTGATTTGCAGAGAGTGTGTACCAGATGTTAACAAAGAACCTTCATCAGAATTCTGCATGTAATTACTGTTTTTAATATTTTTAATTAATAAAAATATAAGATCTCAATTTTTTTGTGTTCAATTAGAGACTATCCTCAAGAAGAAAAGCAATGTTTGTATGTTATATTAAGTGTAAGAGTAGTTTAAGTGATATGAAATAAAAATACAGTTAAAATATTATTATTGTATGTAATTTATATATTAAAGTAATTGTTTATCAGTAGTAACTATTCCGATGTCAATTCTGAAGAAGAATTTTCATGAACAGTAACATCATTGTCGTGAGAAGGGAATTGATACTTCTGGCTCTATTTCTTCCAGGTTCAGATTTCTGGCAATATTATGCAGTACTGCAGTCGCTATTATAACTGCTTGCATATTTTATACTTTTAGCCTACTTTTTAAGAATAATACAGGGAATCGTCTCTTCCAAACTCCAATGCATCTGAAATAAAATAAGTAGCTATAATTAATAATTTTATCGTATACTAGCTTTAGCCTGCAGCTTCGCCCGCGTACATAAAATATAGCTTATATCACTCAGGAATACAGCAGCTTTCTATTGGTGTAAAAATATTAGCAATCGGACCAGTACCTCCATAGATTACCTCATACAAACAAAAAAACAAACTTTACCTCTTTATTATATTAAGTATAGATAATATGTTAGATAGACCTTTCATCGAGGAAGGGTTTTTAACATCATGCTATGACTAGGTACTAGCAGAGGAATAATAAAGAGAGATGCAGATGAATCCACTTCACAAACTAATGAAAAACAAATTCTAGCTGTTCTTAGGCCCGAATTCCTCTGTCGCTGATGTCGGTCGCGCGTACCGTTGTGTTCTATGAAGCACCACACTGTGACGCTGACATCAGCGGCGCGCGAGTTACTACGCGCCGCTGACGACGCGCGTCGGTCTCGCTCATCAGCGCCGCGTTCGTCGGTCGACTGACGCGCTATCATAGTACGCACTAGCATAGTACCCAATGCATAAAATCGTAGAGCCAGAAGTATTTGATGAAGTGGGGATATCCCATGATTCCTGTAAAAAATAAAACTTGATTAAGCTTGATATTAGGTAAAAGCAATAGTGCACTAGCGCGCGCACCTGTGGCCGTTGCGCTGGCCGCGTGCGCCCAGGTGCGCGCGCTATATGGCGATGTCATACTAATCATCATCTACCTAGCCTTTTCCCAACTATATATGTCATACTAATGTAGGTATGTATCTCGATGGCCGCCGCGGCCCGCGACCTGGCCGCTAGTGCGCTATTGCTCTAAGAACAGACACTAAAAGAACATTTGTGAACCCATCCAAATTAATACTTAATTTTACGTACCTTTTAGATGTAGCACAACAGTCTAAATCTGTAGGCAAATTCGTAATCATATCCTCCTCCCTGCGTCGTATTCCTCAATGCTTAGGGTCGTGACCTCACTGCTTCATCACCTTAGCCCTTACGATGTTTCTCCATTTGTTCCTATCTGGTCGGACCAACGTATTGGGCTGCGCTCGCGAGCCCTTTTTCCATCTACTTTACCGGTCACAATGAGCCTTTCGAGGTTGTCACTTTCTTTCCTTGCAATGTGACCGAAGTATTGCAGAATCCTGCGAAGACACTCGGACGACAGCCGTGAGGAGATTTGAAGCTCTTGCAAGATGGATACGTTGGTCCGAAATGCTGTCCAGGGGATACGGAGCATCTTTCTCCTATTTAGTTTAGATAAATAATTCACACGTGGCTTATATTCCTTCTGCAACGGTATGTTATCGGTATCACTGTCTTCATCGCAATCTATTATCATTTGGAATAATTCCATATCACTATCATCACTGCTATAATATTCCATTATTACAAGAAATTCTACAACGCAACAAATATTTTTCAAACGTCAATTCCCGTTACTGACCGATAATGACAGATACGCGTATGGCGTTACTAGAGTTAGCTCCGCCTACCGGAGAGTAACTTCAAACTTATATTGAAATGCAAGTAAGGGAGAATTGTATGAGCGTCCTAACTCTAGTAGACTATCCGACCTCCCGAAAATAGATTGACAACTTTGATAGGAACTGCTGTCGGTCGGTAGGTTATAGGAAAGCAAGTAAGGGCAAAATGATAGATTTGTTTATCTTTAGTAGCTCCAACTGAAGTTAGATAGCTTATTGAAAATGGGCGTAAGAAATCTATATCTGACGAATTGTTTTTTCGTACAAAACCTATTTAGATGCATAACTTTTACCTGCAATGGAATTAGAGGAAGGGACAGTAAATGTATATACAAGGTGTCAGTCATATCACGAAAAAACATCAGGTTGAGTAGGCATAACACACTTTGTATGGAATAGAAACAGATCACCTGATTTCTGTTTTTTACTGGAGCTCCTAAATGGGACGTTGTACGAATAGGACATTCTGCGATTGGGAAATTCTGCGTCAGACCCAAACAGAATTCTTTACAATGGCATACGTCGTAACTCTCTTGGACAATGAGCCCAATTTGTCCCATGATCCTTTCAATTGTCTAGCTGTCACGGTTCATGAGAAATAGCCTGGTGACGGGTAAATAAGAAAAAGGTGAAAATACAATACGTTTAAGGAACTCGTGGCTAGATAACAGCCGTACGAGTCGATCTTCAAGGTTGGTCTGTGGATGCGTGCCTCGGAAAGCACGTTAAGCCGTAGGTCTCGGCTGTCATTTGTAGATCTTTGGCAGTCGTTACGGATAGTCAGAAGCCAGTAAATCTGACTTCGGTCTTCGCCGTGAAGTACCGTGTTACCCCAGTTAATGAGTTGTGGAGGTCTGGTAGGCAGCCGCTCTTCGTAAAATACTCGTATTCAGCTAAATCCGGCTTGACTGGAAGCCAACCCCAATATAGTTGGGAAAAGGCTAGGTAGATGATGATGTAAATACAATACGTTTAAAAGTCTGTTAGTATAGGTTTATAGTAAAACATGTTGAGAATAAAATATCTACAGATATTTTATTTACTTAATAGTCTGACCGCAATCTAGTACTTCGAAGAAGTTCTAAGCTTGTGACTGGACTTTTGAAATATATAAGGGTCAAGTTAAGATTGAATTGCTCGTTCTTATTCAGTAAAGTAGGAATTATTAGGAACTATGGCGTTTATACAACGTGTATTATAATAAACGCATATCCTGAAAGTATTAGGTATGTTCAGAATCAGCTACTGAATCGATTTCAGTTATTTTTATCGAAAGTGTAGTGCGTCGATTAACGTATCTGTCTTTAATTTCTACGACTCATTTTTGTTTATTGATACAAACAAACACACATAAAATGAACAGAAAAACAAGAACAAACCACAACAGATACAAACTAGTGCTAGACTGTCATCAAAACACTGATGCGATCGTTGATGGTGAAGCGCACTAGTCTATTAAGAGCCCATTCATTCGACCCTTGGATAAAACACATAACAAGATTTATATAAGAAGATTTATATAAAAATACATATAACAAGATTTCATTGATTAAATTATGATTATACTTAAGGGGGAAGCGTCAGGGTAGCCTGCAAAATTCAAATTTTCTTACTGATTCTAGGAACGTTTTTGGACCTGGGAAAAATCGTTCCTCAAAATTGTTCATCGTATATGAACTAAGAGGGATGTATTGATGATTTTTATGGTTATAGTTATGTAACTAGTTACGTTTTACAGTCTCAAAAGATATTTTAACTTCATACAACCTACCACTGGCCTGCAAATTACAAAAAAACGTAAGAAAATTTGAATTTCGCGGGCTAGCCTGATGCTTTCACCTTAACTTAATTTTCTAATTAGTGTGTACAAGGATGTGCATTATCCCAATTACATGTTGTAAATAATTATGGTTTGCTATAAAATTTTAAAGTAAGCTCCCATAAAGAGAGGATGTCTCTAAAAGTAATGGCACTTGTGCGTAAAAGCGGGTCCTTATTTTACGTGACCTACGAGCCCTTGCCCGACGAGGTGTGCATTCAAATTAGGCACGGGTTCATTCGCCTGTCTGCCTCCTTCCCTAGATACACTGAAGTGGTCAAAGTCCAAGCTTAAGGCATTGCAATATCTAAACATTTACAAGTATACCTTTTTTTTAAAGTCGGAAATCATCTAATGATTTGCATAGCGAAAGGGCGTGTCAGACTTTAACCGACTAAAACCAACTCCTGTTCCTTCTTTGCCTTTGTTTCAGGGCACCGGGGTTTACTTTCTATAACCTCTTATTGAGACTGCTGTTTCTTATCGAAAGAGCCTAACTTGGATTAATTGGTGTTTTTTTGTGGATGGTAAATCATCAAATAATTCATTTCATCACGTTTTCTTTTCTTCTTCTTAGCGTGTCGATGGCAAACCTATTCAAATACCTTGCCTGGCCCAGTATTCGGCCACGGCAAAGCCGTCCACTGATGCTGTCATTAGGTCATGACGTGAACATGTGACAGGGCATGCAGTGCAGGATGGGAGATGGGACATAGTCTGCTTTGCGTTTTCTTTTGCTCCTTCCAGAGTGAAAGAGCGTGTCAGATATTTACTGAGTAAAACTTCTAATTTATTTACAAACATGATAGCTATAACATAGAGTCTTTAAATCAAGAGTAAATACGTTAATTCTAGGCAAGCGTGTTCCATCGTCGGCCACGTCATCGCTTACCATTAAGTGAGATAGTAGTAAAACGCGAGCCTATTCATAATACAATGTGTACAAGTTATAGAATTGAGTATTATTTATGGGTTAAAAACGCCATAAACACTGAATAAATGCCTTTTAGCAGGTTTTCAAGGTAAAGTAGATTTTAAGAAATACTCAACTTCAAATTTTGAAATCAGAAATCGGTTGTGAGTCTACTTCCCTCATCCAACTCTCCTGTCACAATCATGCTGGAATAAAGTTTCTTAGGTTGCATCTTTGTGCTCTTCTGTCTGTATTTATTGTTTTCATTTTTATGTGTTTGTGTGTACGTAAATAAATAGAACTCCTTTAGTTGCCCGTTGCTTTTCAAGACTACGGTAACTCTTTCGAACAATTGCGCAAACCTGGCAGGTAGATTAACTGGCTTGGGGTTAGATTCACCCTTTTCCCTTTAAAATAATTACACTTTCAACGCCAAGGGGTCTTAGCATCTTTAAAAATTACGGTTCTCCTCATTTAGAGTGATGACGTATCTACACGTCATTAGTTTAAAGTTAGTACTGTAATCATTTATGCTACCTTTTCTTCTTAGGGCATACAGGCCTTTTTGTCAGAGGGGAAATAATCTAATGGCTTTTACTTCTATAGGATGGAACCGGAGGGAGTATCAAACTTTCAATGAAATATCACCTATGTTCCTATACTTACCCATTGCGTTCCAATAGCACGGGTTTCCTTTTCGGTAGTCAACCCATGGCTCCAATAGGCTTCGACCCTGCTGGGCCGCTACAGTTTAGACGTACAGGCCTGATATTTTATTAGATTAAAGTGACCTCTGCACTGCCGCAAAATATGCCTTGGATGCGGAGCAATTTTTTGACGCCATATTTTAGTTTAGAGTATGAGTTAGTTTTAATTAGTTAAGTGTTTTTATTTTTAATGTTTTTTCTCTGCATAATAAAAAAAAATGATTTTGTTGCCTTGGAATTGACCAAAAAAATTTAGTCACCATTGTCCCAGTAACACGAAGGAGAAGTTCAATTAGAAACTTAGACCTGTGTCACGTTAACGGCTTACTGTCAGAGACAGACCTTTCCCAATAAATATGCTGGTCGGAACTGTGACTCACATCTTCCTCAACCGGACCTATCGCTTCTTTGCATACCTCGAATTCCGTAACTGTGTTGCAAAATTCTTTGACTGATTTACTGTTGAGATGGGCGCACCATAATGGATTTTCATAGAAATTTGATCTGCGGATAATAAAAGCGATGATAATAAACCTTTTCTGTAAAATCAGTTGTCGCATTGTCGTAAGTGGCATTGGGAAGGGCACATTGCTTGTAAAACAGGACGTCTACTCTCTTTCTCCGAAATGTGAAGCTTCGATCGAAATTTCGCGTGTTTCGTCAATTTGACGTTCAAATTCCGAATATCTGTCAAAATCATTTTTTGGAACTTTACGAATTAGAGTAGGTTTAGAGATTCGAAACGTCGAACCATTTTCGTTCTTTCAAAATTTCGGAAACGAGTGAAACCGTGGAAGGAAACATGCGAAATTTTGGTTTAAATTTCGTATTTCGGAGAAAGATAGTAGACGTCCAGATAGTCAATTAGCACAAAAGGTTTTGGAGTGGTGACCTCGTATACATCATCATAATACTTTATATAGAGTTCATATTTGATAGGAAGAAAAGGAGATTATTGTCTAATGTTAGTAAGGTCTTTTCGGCTGTCGACACAAAATGCACCTTAATATACTCGTAAATCAATAATAACAAAACAAACAATAACAACAATACCTACCGATATCAAGTAAAACGGTTTGTTAAGAAAAACGAAATTACATCACAATAAATTCAATGTTTATTTAAAAGCTCGCTTTTGAAATTGCTTTTTTTATTAATTTATTTTCATATAAGAAACCCTTACTAACGCCTTGAATGATATCATTTATAACAAGTGGATTATAGTAAGCTCGTGCATTTTTTAGGGATCCTTACCCCATTTGGTAAAAACGGAACCCTTACGGGATCACTTTTTTGTCCGTCTGTTAATCTGTCAAGACCCTCTTTTTAGGAGCCTTGAAGGTAACAAACTAAAACGATTATCAAACAGATACTCAAATCTGGTATTCGTTGGAGCAGTAAAAATATCAAACTTCTAACTCAACACAATCTTAAAATACGACGAATTGATGTATTTTATGCTTCATATTTTGACGCTCGCAAGAGAATTAAACCTATAGGGACTGTTTCCGTTGACCTAGAGTCATAAAATTTGGTAAAAACCAATGCCATGTAACAAAAGTAAAGAGAAATCCCGGAAACCGTTTTCTATGTTCGAATTTACGGTTTTCGGATCTTTGAAACTCGATTCGGGAAACGAACTATTTACCTACATAGGTAGCGGTGCTTGACTCTGACTTGTCCTTGACCTGTTTTTTTATCACCATTAGCATCGCTTAACTTCAAATGTGTACTAATGTATATTCAAAATCGTGATTTGGATATAAATCGACGTAGTAAACAACTATAAAATCAGCATCTGGCTTCTGGCAACAGAAACTCCCAGCTTACGATTACCGTAAACAAAATGACAGATGTCCCAAGATTTTCATGTTAACTATCAAACTCAGGCTCATTTATCTTTCGCAATGGCATAACATGACTCCGGACGCGTTTCAAGTTCCGTCCGGAATCCGGAAAGAAACGGCCTACTAACTAATACGTGTAGGTATATGTATACAGAAAGTGTTTTTACTTTTCTCGGTCGTTGTACAAGTTTTCTCCGATTTGTCTGTTTATCACAAAGCGGTCAGGAGAGCGTTGATTTTGTTATTCATGATGTTACTTCAACATGCACATTTGTACCTCTTGCTGTGGCATAGTCTGTGTTGGAAGGTTTAGAACTGGCAGTGTTAAGGAAAATCGTTGTTTTATTCTTACTCTTGTGTTGTTTTTAGGGTGCCGTATCCAAAGGGTAAAAACGGAACGAAGGAATGGATTTAGATGAAATTTATGACACGGGTAGGTCATGTCCTGGAATAGCACATAAAATACTTAGTATGTTCCCTCGGGATAATTTTCTACAATCACACTGGCAAACCGCTAGCAGTAACTAGTAATTAAATAATACCTCAGCGAGTCACCGCATTTAATTCTAACTTCAAAGAGTTGTAGTAACTGGGAAAAGAGTATCGAACTTGTTCCAAATAAAAAAAACAAAAACTGGTAAAGCTTGTAAATTGTATAGTTTTTGGGTTACAAATGTGATTCTCTGCGGCAAAGTTCACGCGTGAACGATGTATGAACAGTTATGGCTAACAGTTCATTGATTGTTTCTGTAGTTTATTATAAAGAACGGATTTAGATTTTACTTAAGTATTTGGTCTTTTTATATCGAACAGATACAAAATATATATTCGATCATTTTTATTACAGTAGTATTTTTTTATTATCAAAGCAAAACGTATATAACGAGCCTTCATTAATTATGGGGCAATCCAACTTAGAGGTCGGGCACAGGACACAGGACCGTTCGTTGTGTTGTGATGGCACTTGGGGAAGGCCTTTCTTCAACAGTGGTCCTTTTTCGGCTGAAATGATGATGATGATGCGACAAATCTGTAACCGACATATTTGTAATACAAAACAGGATTAAAAAGGGTGCACATAGAGTTTCTTGCACACTTTTCTCCATGGAGACTTACTAAATTGCACATTCTAAAAATGTGCAATTTAGTTCTGATAGACTGAGTTTCAAAATTGCCTGTAAATAGTGAAATAAAATGCTTTGAATCTTGACGAATCCAACTTAAACGCTCATTATTACGCATCTGGATAATATGATACGCAGCTCAGTTGCCATCTTGTCATTAACCTGCCACCTCTATACTTACAATCCGTCGGAATCAACACCGCGCCGCAGAATCTCCCTCGAATCTAAATTAGTTTGCGCGCAAGGAATCACAATCGCCAACTTTTTGTACCTTCCCATCGCAAGCAGGTCACGTGCCGGGGTTACTTGCACACTTTCCTAGCATTCCTGCAGTACGTGAGTCTACCTCTTTAGGTGTTTCCAATAGTTATTGAGATTGCCTTTTGAGTTATTTATTGGGGATGACTTTGATGAAGAGATTCGAGCTTATGCGGAGTCTGGCTGTGGAGTATGTTCGATTGGTTTCAAGGGTAGTGAAACTTTTTGGCTTATTATGAGCAGATGTAATCATTACCAGAAGAATGATATTGTTATCTTAATATTATTAGTTGTTTTCTGATAACTTTAACGTTGAGGTTTTTTCGTCAAGGAGACGTGATTCATTAACAACAACATCAACGCTTATCATCAGTTGAGGCAAACGTGAAACAGTCAGACGCAGAAAAGGCCAAGGCATTAAATCTGCCGGTCGTAGTAGTAGTTAGCTCATTATGTCCCACTGCTGGGTAAAGGTCTCCCTCTCCCTTTCCCACACATGTCTATCCTCAGCCATTGCAGGCCAGTCCTTCCGGTAGTTGTCGAGCTCATCTATCCAGCTTCCCATCGCAAGCAGGTCACGTGCCGGGGTTACTTGCACACTTTCCTAGCATTCCTGCAGTACGTGAGTCTACCTCTTTTGGTGTTTCCAAAAGTTATTGAGATTGCCTTTTGAGTTATTTATTGGGGATGACTTTGATGAAGAGATTCGAGGTCTGGGGTGGAGTATGTTTGATTTGTTTCAATGTGCTTTCAAGGTTAGTGGCTGTGTTCGGCTTAATATGAGCTGATAATAATAATATAGAGGTTCTTTTTTCTGGAGCTCTGAGCCCCGGTAGGTTGGACTTTGTACCCGATACGGGTGGGATGTTTTTTTCCCTGTGTTACAGGAGTCAGTGTCTACACTCGTTTGTTTCTATATTTCCTGATAGCTTTCATATGCGGTATTTAGGTCAAGGGCGAGTGTCTTTATCGTCGGCCATATCAACGCTTACCATTAGGAGAGACAGTCATAGAACACGAAAAAAGGAATTAAATCCTCCTTGTAATTTTGTGTCGCATGAAGATTAAGTAAATAAATAGTAGTAGTAGTTAGCCTATTATGTCCCACTTCTGGGTTAAAGCCTCTCCCTTTTCCACACACGTCTGTCCTCAGCTATTGCGGGCTGGTGCCTCCAGTACTTGTCCAGCTCATCACTCCACCTTCGCCTTGGTCTGCCGCGATGTCGCTTTGCGTTTAATGGGACCCAATAGGTAACTGATTATTTTGGCTCACAGTGCACCTGACATGCGGCAGATATGTCTGGCCAATATCACCGTAGAGTAGACAGCTTTTCGGATTTGACATCTTTTATCATATCGTTTTTTCTCGCAGTATCGTGTTCCATACGCAGTTGGAAATTAATACATTATCGATTAGTCAAATGAAAACCTTAATCAAAAATATTTTTAAATCACATATTTCGAAAAAAGGGTATTCCTGAGTAACACGCTGAATCCACTGTTTATTTGGACTCTGAAGAGCAATAACTCTTTACTCTGTAACTCAAATTGGCAATTAACGTATCCATTTAGGTATGATAATTATTTTAGGAAGGCTTTAAAGGTAGAGTTATTGGGTTTAATTGCGTTGATGTTAGGGAAATTGTTTGCAACCTAATTTCACACCCCACTTGGTAGAGATTCGATTGGAAAATCGGGTCGTCGGGTATAGGTAAACGTCGGAACTCAAAATATTGACACCGGGAATTTTAATTGAAGTTACTGATTGAACAAATCTTGGTATAAGGTATTGATTAGCAATCCGTCGACAAATATTTTTTGGGATTCATCAAGCTTTTTGTTCCGTTGCTTTTTTGCTTTTTTGGTGGTTCACGGGTTTATTTTTGCTTTGAGGTTAGTTAGTTAGTTATCCCATCATGTCCCACTGCTGGGCGAAGGCCAACCTCTTACTTTTCCACACACGTCTGTCTTCAGCCTTTGCGTTAAGAAGTCTGTCGTTATTAATATTGAGGCTAGCTTATATCCTAAACCAGCAGTCCTTATTCAAAATTATTCATATTCTTTTTTGTACACTACTACATAACTTTAATAAAATAGGCCATCCATATTTATCTGTTAAAAGTATCCGCAGGTTAGGCTGGGGCTTATTTGTAAGAGTTACCATGGCCCTGGAACATAAAGGGTAACTGAAGGAATACGGGTAGATTTTAGTTAGTAAAAGTCTAACACTGGCTCATTTCACTCATAGCGGGCCAAGTTATTCAACGATTTTCTACCTTCAAAAAACATAGTAATATTTCTCAAGTATTTTTTGAGGCGCTTGTAAAATGACGACCTTTGCTTAGAGTAGAATGCTGTTCATGATCTTAACATGATCTATTTTACAACTTCAACTAAACAGTTCTTTTTATTATTACGTTACGCGTCAATACGCGTAAGAGCCTATCAATATAGGCTCGCGTTTGACAACTATCTCACCTGATGGTAAGCGGTGATGTGGCCGACGATTGAGTACGCTTGACTACAGTACTACTATACACTTCTGATTAATGAATAGAGCATTATTGGATGTATAGTCCCATCCTTATTAATTTCTCGCTCACACTTATGAAATTTTAAACATGTCATGGTAAAACCCAGGTTAGATGAAGACATGAGCTGTTTAGCTAAATTATTTATTAATTATACAGTTCATTACCTACTCTAAATTAAGAATTAATCATCCAGTAATATAATAAATAACCAATTAAACATAAAAGAATGGCCGATAACAACTTTATCCTGTTATCTAGCAATAATGTTGGTCATAAGCGAAAGCTATTTAAAGCCCCATTATCGAGTTCACTGACTTAATATATTTCTAGAGGAGCTCGTGGCTAGATAATAACAGCCGCACAGGTCGATCTTCAAGGTTAAGCAACGCTTGCCAAGGTTGGTCTGAGGAAGGGTGACCATCTTAACGTATCGACTTTCCTCCGTGCCTCGGAAAGCACGTTAAGCCGTAGGTCCCGGCAGTACATCTGATTCCAGTCTTGCCATGAAGTACCGTTTTACCCCAGTTAATGGGTTGTGGAGGTCTGGTAGGCAGCCGCTCCTCGTAAAATACTGGTATTCAGCTAAATCCGGCTTGACTGGAAGCCACCCCAATATAGTTGGGAAAAGGCAAGGAAGATGATGAATATAATAAATAACCAACTAAACATAAAAGAGTAACCGATAATAGCCTTATCCTGTTATCTAGCAATAATGTTGGTCATAAGCGAAAGCTATTTAAAGCCCCATTATCGAGTTCACTGACTTAATATCTTTCTCTGTATAAAAAGTAGACTCTAGGCATTTTAACGATCTCCCATACATTTAAATGTGTATACTACTGGGTCAGACTTCGCGAGTGAATTCAGAATTAGTAGTACAAGGCCGAATGACATTTTTAGAGCGAGTTTGGGGCATTTTAGCTTGGCAGGAATGTTAAGAGTAAAACTATTGTGATTTAGACTAAGTAAGTAAAATTTATATTTGTTGACCTGGCATATAAATAATTATTTAAAGAAAAATGGGTAGAAAATAGCCTACTACATAGTCTCAGATATATCAAATATACAGAAAAAAATATCATAAAAATCTGTCAATCTGTTTCGGAGGAGTTCGATAGCGCGTGATTTTCGGATATATTCGGAATTTTATACGGCTTCCTTCCCGTCAGCTGATTAAGTACCTACCCTGACTTACCCTATTTTTGCATCGTCTTCCCTTTGAGGTGGCCTGACATAGCCTTATAATGCTCACACTGCTGGGACCCAGGCCTCCTCTCTAGAGGAGTGGTAAAAGTTGGTGAAAAAAACAAAAAAATAAGAACAGTTATTAAAATAGGTCCAGCCGTTCTTGGGGTTTAGCGAGACTAACGAACAGCAATTGATTTTTATTTTCAACGATTAAAAAGAACGTGCTAAGTTCAGGAACTACCGGCTCGAATTGAAAATTTCTTATAATGTTGTACTGCCCATTCATCTAGGAATGGGTACACTATAGGTTACAGTATAACAAGGACATAAGGTAGCTAGGCAGTTACCAAAGAGCCAGGAAAAACTGTGGGAGATAACTAGTAATCTCTATTTGCTTTTATCACTCAATCATCATCATCTAGGTACCTAGCCTGTTCCCAACTATATTGGGGTTGGCTTCCAGTCAAGCCAGATTTAGCTGAATACCAGTATTTTACGAGGAGCGGCTGCCTACCAGATCTCCACAACCCATTAACTGAGGTAACACGGTAATTTATGGCAAGACTGGAGTACGATTTACTGCTTTTATCACTCAAATGCTGGAAAAAAAAACATAAAAAAATGATGCAGATAAAGAGCATCTTAATGAATGATTACTTCGTTCATTAAGATTCTCTTTAATAGTTTTGATTATAAGGAAGTTATAGTGATTTTGAGTGATCCGTTGTGGCTCTATAGTAATACCGTGGTACCTTCAAAATAGGAATGCTGGGGTAAATAGAAACGACACTTTGTTTAGGATGTTCACTTTGGTATTTATTTATATTGCTGATTTCTGTCAAAGCTTATAAGATACAATTATGAACTTTTCTTACATTTAATGAATTAATATGTACCTTAATACTGGGGAAAACTGTTAGACAACTTAAAAATCCCCTTCAAATTTTTGTCTCTCTTCACCCCGTTTGACTGTAACATCTATGTAATTTAAACCAGCTAGTTGAGATTCTACAGATATGAACAGATATGAGCGGTATCTACACATAAGCTTAATTAACTTTATAATATTCCCACTGCTGAGACTTAAACCTACTCTCCAGGAGAGAAGGGGTCGTAATCTACCAATCAGGTACCCTTTCCGGGTTAGTGGATGTCCTATATCTACAATTTTTTTATTCTAAAATATGCCAGTTTCCTCACAATACGATTTTTTCCTTCAATGTTTTAAGAGCAATAGTGATAAAATAAATTATACTAAGTTGGAGAGCCTGTTTAAGCTATTTAAAAAAATATAATTTTATTTAAACAAAAAATATTGCTGTCACTACTTTCCCTTTCCTAGACCATGACAGAGTAGTTTTTAATTATATTCACACGCTACTTTTAATCACCTATTCAGCTCATCTCAATATTTAAGACAGAGTATGTTCAATAAAAAAACAATCGCAGCCAACGGCGATGGATGACCGTCATCCACATAAGTAGAAGCATCCGGGCAGCCAAGCTACCAAGTTAATTCAGGTTAAGAAAACAACCAGACAAACATAACCTTCACTTAAGAACAACTTGGACTAACTTAAGGGTCAACGTTAACTGGTAATCTCATCGATTTTATATGTTAACGATGTTGTCCTGAGCTTAGAAGATATAAAATGCTACTGAACCCGCTAAATGTGTTCGAATTAATATTCTACGACACTAATGTTACACATTATCTTTGCATTGGGTTTAAATACTTCATTATATTTGAATTTGGAATTCGCAATACGATCAAATTTTAGAACAACATACCCTATGTCATCAACCGTAAGTTCAAAATCCATTGTAACTCATACGTATTTAGGTCCTTGTTAACAAACGATCATTTAAAAATTGAAATTCGAATTGCAAATTAAAAAAAAAAAAAAATAGTTTAATTTCTTCATTAGATAGCAATAGAGTTTTAAACAGCAATAACAAATGATAGAAAGTTCAAAATAATAATGTGGTTATTAGATAATTAAATATTTACTACAAGTAATATTTACTAATAAATGAATATTCATAGAACGGTTTTGAATAAACATCAATATTTGCTGGTTTATTATCAAAATGGTAATTCCTGCCTTATCGGTGAGTTCTTAGAACTCCTTATTGGGTGATTAAGTTAGCTTCATCATGTCTGATGATATTATAGATAAGAGTCTAAAGGTCGGTTCACTGTCCACTCATTTATGAATGCTTTGACCATAGACGTATGTTTATGGTGCTCAGTAGGGTCGAAACATCCGGGGCCATGGGTGGGCTTCCGCAAGGAAATACCGGAACCCTAGAACGCAGGCAAAGAAGAAACGGGGTGGGGATTAGTCAGTAAAAGTCTAACACGCCCTCCCGCTCTGCCTAAGAGCGGGAGAAGTCATTCTGATGATTACCCACCTAGAAAACAGACCTATGTTTATGGCGTTCGGAATTGATCAAAAAAGTTCTCTTGCTCTGGGTGGAACGACAGAGAGTTTATTAGATGTGCGTTTTTAGGACTGCGGTAATTATTCCAAACAATCCTGCAGCCCTAGCAGGCATAAACCCTGGTGGCCGTCGTCAAAACCTAACGGTACGCGTACACCGAATCCGTCATCGGCCGAAGTATGCTCGGACGTCATCGGCCGAAATCGGCCGATCAAATCAAACGTAAGTAAATGGAAGAGAGCGCCTACACTGCTACTTCCGACGTCGTCCGATGACGCCCGAAAACGGACGATCAACTGACGAATCCGAACGTGTTTGGATTTTTTGTCAGTTTTACCGATCGAGTCGTTATTTGCACAATTCAGATTTCATAAGTTCCACCTAAGTAGTTCTGTCCGCCATCGGCCGACAAAATCGGTTTTAGTGTACACCGTTTTGGTGTGACCGTAACGGTAAGCGTACAGAAGTACTCGGACGAGTAACTCGGACGTTCAACTGAATATACTGCAGACGATAACGGCCGTTGTCGGTGGAACTTATGAAGTCTGAACTGTGCAAATAACGACTCGATCGCAGAAAGAAGTCGGTAGTCATTATTAACATTAGCATTATCGGCCTTGTAATGTTCCCACTGCTGGGACTCAGGCCTCCTCTCTTGGAGAAGGAATGGGCCATAATCCACCGCGCGGGCCCATTGCGGATTGGTGGATGTCACATGTCTTCGAATTTTTTGGTTCTAGGACATGCCGGTTTCCTCACGGTGTTTTCCTTCACCATTTTGAGAGCAGTGGTGATGAAATAAATTACACAAAGTAATGCGCCTGACCGGGTTTGAACCCGCGACCTACAACTTGCAAATCGGGGCAGTTACCACTAGGCCATCACTCTCAAAAGTGCTCGTAATAACGTCATAATCACGTAAGAGCGCTGAAAGATATGTAATAACGTCATAATCAAACGTGCAGTTGTATGGAAATATACCCCGGGAAGGACACTCTAAGTATTCTATAGTCAACGTCGTTGTTAATTATAATTTACAAACCGCCACTGGTGACAAACTCCACAGGGCGGGACGCGTATTCCAACTAATAAGTTATTTCACAAGCGTGCCTAAACTGCTAATTACTGATATCGATCCTTTCGACCAGGGCACATCAGTACGGTAATTATAATGGCTGACCGATTTTGTGTTTCTAATAATATTTTGCTTGCTAATCGATTTACATGGTCAGTACTTTTTTCTTGCAAACCTGCACTGTCTCACTCCGAGGCAAAGCTCTCTCTCCTTTTTTTCCATCTTTTGCAGGCCGGGCGATTCCTGCATCCAGTACTGGTGAAATCTGCAATCTCCTTTGTGGTCTGCTGCGACCCCGTCGCACTGTTTTAGTGCACCAATTTTTTTCCACTTAGGCACATAGTTTGTAGGGCATGCGGCAGATAAGTTTTGTCCAGTCCCATTTCAGTTGGGTAGTCTTTTGAGCCGCAATAGTTATCTTGGTTTTAGAGTATAGCCACAGATTATTAAATAGTTACTACGTAACTACAGCTACTAGTATAAACTGCGCTCCATTGCTCGTTGGCAAATCTTGATTTCTTCTGTTCCTGCTCTCTGCTGGTGAGATATCAATCCCACATGAAAACAAAAAGAAAACAAATTTAGTTGTAGTTCCAACTTCTAGAAGCAGTTTCACATGCGTCATAATCAAAATTGTCTCATGAGAACATAAACCTGGGCTGAACGGCCAAATGTCATTAAATCGTGTTTGTTGTTGCGTAGGTACGCATGATGAAGTAACAATCATAATACAAACTTTGGCCTTTATAATACCAGAAGTCAAAGCTTCTCTAGGCTAGAACTGTTAGACCATGTCCTGGAATAGCACATACAGATTTTTTTTTTATCCCGGGAGGATAGTACCTTGGGATAATTATCTACTTTCACGCAGGCGAAGTCGCTGGCTGCAGCTATCCTATATCCGTGTATCGCTCTTTATAAAATAATGTTTCTATAAAAGAAGATTGTTATAGTATTTGTCAAACTTTTACAGCTTTAAAAAGTGAGTTAATAAAAGTCTGAAATTATGACAGTGTGAATACAATAACACCTTTCTATTGTTAATTGTTGTATGATGGCCGTGAAGCGAGTGATTATTTCTATTAATTTAATTATCCATGTCAATGGGACGCCGCGGTCGAACTTGACCAATACGCCCACATACTTTTTTTATTCACAGCTGGCCACATTTAGTTATATGATGACTTGCCTTATAATAATGTTCCCACTGCTAGGATACGCAGGCCCAGAATGGATTGGTGAATGACACACGTTTTTGAATTTTTGGTTCAAGGACATATCGGTTTCTTCAAGATGTTTTCCTTCACCTATTTCTTTAAATAATTATATGAGCTATAGTTATGAAATGAAATTACACGCAGTTATGCGCATGGCTATGTTTGAACCCACGAACTCGTAAATTGGAGCCACACGGGTCAGGTTGACACTAGGTCACCTCTGCAATTAAAAATAAATTTTTTACAAATGTACATAAAACTGACTTATTTCTATTAATATTTTAAGCTTACGGTCCAGGCCCTTGGACCTCACAACTCCTGTTAGGAGTATGGACGCCTTAGCTAAATGATGTAGAAACTCATTAATCTACCGATATACTGGCAACTAGCAAATGACTCACTCTCGTCTACATACTCGTACGTTGTGCGCTGTCACTATAATAATTTACTTATTTTTAAATACATAGTTTAAAGTTAATTAGTCTTCTTATTTCATTAGGTTATGGGCCCAGTCAAGCCTACCATTTAGTGTTATTTCCAAATTTTATTCAGTACTTTCAAAGTTATAGGAAAAGTAAAATCTGACGGGTATAACCTCACTTTTAGTTAGGTACCGGCTCGTGATTTTTTCTTTCCAGCTGCTTTCAGATAAAGTATGATAATATGACTGGAACTAATACTATGATGTCTATTGACAAGTTAACGGGCCGCGACAATTGGGGAAATTGGAGTTTTGCAGTCAAAGCATACTTACAACATGAGGATTTATATAGTTGCATTTTGACAGCACCGAATGCTTCCGACCCCAAAGCAGTTAAACAAGACACCAAAGCAAAATCAAAGTTAATATTGTTGGTCGACCCAATATTATATGTGCACATACAGGATGCACAGAATGCAAAACAAGTGTGGGACAATTTGACAAAGGCATTTGAAGACCAAGGACTGACACGGAAAGTTGGCTTATTAAAAGAATTAATTAACACTAATTTAGAAAGCAGCTTGTCAGTGGAAGACTATGTAAATAAAATTATGACAGCCGCGCACAAGTTAAGAAATATAAATTTTCATGTGGACGATGAGTGGTTGGGCACATTAATGCTGGCAGGGTTACCAGAAATGTATAAACCCATGATTATGGGTTTGGAAAGTTCCGGTATGAAGATTAGTGCTGACTTAGTAAAAAATAAATTACTACAGGAAGTTAAAATGTCAGACACTGCCGCACTTTATACAAACACAAGGAAAAATGTGCCCAAAAGTGACAAAAAAGGTCCAAGATGTTTTAATTGTTATAAGTACGGACATCTCAGCGAAAATTGTTGGTATAAGAAAACAAACAATAATAAAAAGACGGATAAGGATACAGGTTATGTTGCAGCTTTTTCAGCATTCACAGAAAATGACTCCAATTCTCGGTATGTCGACACAGGAGCATCCATGCACATGACGATGCACCGGGACTGGCTCACTGATATCACCGATTCACCTGTACCGAGCATAAGGATTGCTAACAACAAAGTTTTAAAAGTGGAAGGCTGCGGGAATGTATGCATTAAGGTAAAGGCACATGATGGCAGCACTGATTCAATAGAGGTGAGGAATGTTTTATTTGTACTAGAATTAAAAACTAATTTGTTATCAGTCAGCAAAATAATTCAAAATGGATGCAAAGTAATATTTAATGAATCTGGCTGTCAAATTTACAATCCTAGTAACAAATTAGTAGCTCAGGCTAGATTAAAGAATGCAACATACCTATTAAATACTTACCAAGAAATGCAAGGCATGATGGCCAAGGCTGATGATGATACTTATCTGTGGCACCAGAGAATGGGCCATTTAAATTTTACAAGCCTTCACAAAATACCTTACTGTGCAGAAGGAGTAAAGTTGTCAACAGGAATGGAAAACTCCATCTGTGTTACCTGTCTGGAAGGCAAGCAAACGAGAAAACCGTTCCCTGCTGAAGGTTCCCGAGCAAGCAGCTTGCTAGAACTTATCCACAGTGATGTGTGTGGACCAATGCAGCAGATATCAATAGGAGGAGCAAGATATTTTGTAACTTTTATTGATGACTTTTCTCGCCGAGTACACTATGAAAAATAAAAGTGAAGTATTTGAAAAGTTTATTGAATATAAGAATAGAGTGGAAAATGAACTAAATAAAAAAATAAAAATTCTTAGATCTGACAACGGAACTGAATATAAAAATAAGAATTTTGAGACTTATCTAAAAAAGCATGGAATTTTGCACCAGACATCGAATCCGTACACGCCTGAACAAAACGGTTTGAGCGAACGAATGAACCGTACCCTTATTGAGCGTGCTAAATGTATGTTGTTAAACAGTGGTTTACAGAAAGATTATTGGGCTGAAGCCGTTACTACAGCAGCTTACATACTGAACCGTTCTCCCACCCGCAGCTTATCAGATGCAACGCCATATGAGGTATGGACTAAAAGAAAACCTGATTTGAGTCATATGAGAATATTTGGATGTCCTGCGATGGTGCATATTCCTAAAGAAAACAGAAGTAAGTTGGATGTAAAGTCGCGAAAATTAATATTTGTTGGCTACAGCGATGGTACAAAAGGCTACAAATTTATTGATCCTGAAACAAAGAAAGGAATTGTTAGTAGAGATGTAGTGTTCCTCGAAACTGCAAATAAAAGAAATAAAGTAGATGAAGTAACTAAAAAAGAAGAAGAAGTTATTAAAAATAACATTGATTTAGAGAAAAATAAATTTAAAAATACACATGAGGATAGTAAAATGAATAATGAACACACAGAAAAGAAAACTGTTTACTTACCTCTATGTAGTGAACCCGAAGAACCTGTGGATAGAAACATTAATTATGAAACACTTGAGAGAAACGAAATACAGGATGTATCTCAAAGTATTTCAGATGAATCTGATCAATTTGAGGATGTTAATGATGAAACATACATACCTGATATAACGATAGACTCTCCACCGGTATCCAATATAATTTTGAGGCCGCGGCAACGTAGGATGAGGTCGGAAAACAATGAAAAGTAATACAGATGCACTGGAGAGATGGTCGCTGACATATAATATTGACGAAAGGACTCCCTCGACCGAAGCATGAAGACTTCACCGCATCTATGGGTCTACATTTAAAGCTTCTGCGTCCAGGAGAGGATGTTAGGAGTATGGACGCCTTAGCTAAATGATGTAGAAACTCATTAATCTACCGATATACTGGCAACTAGCAAATGACTCACTCTCGTCTACATACTCGTACGTTGTGCGCTGTCACTATAATAATTTACTTATTTTTAAATACATAGTTTAAAGTTAATTAGTCTTCTTATTTCATTAACTCCTCACATCCTAGTGTAATAGAGATATATTGGTTGTTTTTAGTGTTTAAGTCAACTGATGTACCTCATTTCTGTATAATATTATAAAAGTATTGTACTAGAGTTTGAACGAATAAAGATTATCATTATTGTTATACATACGTATAACAATAATGTATACGTATGTACGTACGCACTTGCGTCTACTTTCTTCTTAATGAAACACTCACAGTAAAAAATCTATTGTAAAAACTGCAAATAAAAGAATCACAGCCTACCATTCAACGGTCTACTATTAAACTGCCAATTCTATATATCACATCATTACAATCGTAACAAGATAATTCCACTGTCGTATAACACAAAAGAGATTGCCCACTTTCCTGTCAAAGTGAGCAAACGATATCAGTGTGGTTTTATTTGATTGATGATTACGTCAACGTTTGACAGAACTGAGACGGCTGTAGAAGATTTGATAGGCAATAATTATCGGAAATGCGTATGCTATACTAATATTATGAAGAGAAAAAAATTGTGTTATCACCTGGCGTAGTGTTGCACCGCTGGTACAAAGTCACCACCTATACAAATAAATCATTTTGGGAAACCGTTTAGTCTGCGTACATGTACCTATTATAAGAAGTGAACTTCATTTGTCATACTCCTGTTTCCTAATAGCTACAACCTACTATGGGATCTCTAGATTAGGTTTGGTACTTGGTTACTTTTAGGCAAGCGTGAGTCTTTCAACAATAAAAAAATCTCTCCTTTTTATTATAATATTTATTATCTCAGCGAAAAAAAACTCAGCTCAAATTTTGTTGACTTAAAAAGGCAAACGTTAATGTATTGAACACCTGATTTTTTTTTTCGATATCACCGTTGGTCCCATACAAAAAGTTATTCATAATGATGAGTTTTGCCAGTGTTTTCATTTAATGTCGTATTGTCATATCTACACTGTATAATAAGTATACAGATATATTGTACTAGTATACCAAAATATAATTAACGCCAAAATATAATTAATCCGACACGTTTGTTATTCTCAAAAGATAGATAATGTTACGCAGTGACCTAATAAAGTAAAGGAAATAATTAATTAAGTATTAAAAAACTGGGCAAGTGAGAGTTCCGTATCAACTTACCTATGAAAACAGTTCAATTCTCCAGTGTCAAAATGTACGTTATTTGCCACATAAACGGTCGTAACGGACGTAACTTACAAGTTGATTTTTGCACATCTTCAATGGACCGCAGACTTAAGTATATGGTTTTAATTTCAACTCGATACCTCTTGGTGTTCCCAAAATAAAGGGTCTTGACAGACAGACGGACAACAAAGTGATCCTATAAGTGTCCTACTTATAGGTATAAGGGTTCCAGTTTTTCCCTTTAAGTGACGGAACCCTAAAAAGACGTACACACGGGGCACATATAAATGAAAAACACGATTGACACTAGGGCACTGTTGGCATGCATGCAAGACAGTTTAATTAGCATTCTTCTCAAGCCGGTTGGTAATCATGTTTTGGTCAAGTGTGGGCGGGCCCTTCGCTTGCTTTCCGCTTTCCTAACTTATGTTTTTACCAAAATCTTGCCTTATGATAAGGTTTTGTCCGCATTTTTTCTGTCAAAGATAATTGGTTGTTGAAGTGTTTTGCTCCTATATATTTTTAATTTTTTTTTTAGTGGGTTGTATTGTTTTAGGAAACTAGATAGGGAGTAGGTCAAGGTTAAATTCCAAATCCATCCTTGAAACCCTGATTGCTACTATCAAAAAAAATAAGTACACATTACATGAGTGGAGGACTACTACACTCATTGATTACAATGAGTGTAGTAGTCCTCCACTCATGTAAACCTTTCAATATGATTTTTCTTTATTGTACATTCTCAATTTTTTCTTGATGGTATATAATTGTCTTAACAATACCATAATAGTTATTTGTGCAACAAGAGAGCAAAGTTGGTTTTTGCCGCGAGTGTTGATTTTGAATCCCGAGTAAGCGAAGGATTCTATATTTGAATCACGAGCGTAGCGAGTGATTCTAGGTTAGAATCCTGAGTGCAGCGAGGGATTCAAAGACACGAGATGCAAATAACTTTGGTCTCGTGTAGCACATACAACTTTTCACTTCAGCAGCGAGAACAAATAATGTAAAGGTAATAAAAAATACAACTTGATAATATTTAAACCACATGTATATTTGTAAAAATTAAAAGTTATAAGTAAAATTATTGCAGTTTTATAATATATTATATACATTATTCCATTGATTAAAAATATCATATGCTTTAAGATATTTTTCGCGAGACTTTTCAGGCAGGAAACTTAATTCTGCATTTTTTACATACTGCTTCAATTCTTCCGGTGTTAAATCGCAGACATCATCACTGGATTCACTCATATTTATTTATTATTATTTTAATAATATCCAACGTGTATCGCACTTTGTAGCTAGCGAACAGAAGAAGAAAACAATAAAAAAATAAAGCCCGCTATTTTTTAAAGATGCGTTCGGAAATTGCCCTATTACTAAATTATTCTGTCACAATAAAGATTGTTAAAACTTTAAATAATTATGTAGATACATGATAAACTTCGTATTTTTTAATTCAACATCTCTTGATTTGATCATAAAAAAATATAATTCGATTATTAAGAGAAAAGTATAATAATTACATTTAAACCTTGATTTGAAATTTTATAGGTGACGTGTTTCCGAACGTTTTATTGTTGGTTTCTTTTTTGAGCCTATTATATATGGAATTTGAAAATCGAACTTTGAATTGACTTGTTTCTATCTCTCGCTCTTTTCGTATCGAAGTGAAAGTGACAGAACAAAGTGAAGTTCAAATCTTTCGAATGTTGTGAGTAGACCCAGCACTGACTCGACATTTAAAAAAAATAATTAAAAAGTTACTTTGTCTCACGCTTGCAGCAAAATCGAATTTTGCTCACTGTCATTAAACTGCAAAACATACTTGTTTGAGGTGCTGAGGTGAAAAGGATTTTTGTACACTGACAGCTCCACCCAAATATATTTACCTAATTCCTTTCAATGTACTGAATCTATCAAAATTTTGTCTGTTAGACATTGCCCTGTGCGATAAGACCACCCATTGTACACTTGTTTTTGTAATTTATATCCGGTTCAAATTACACGGGCTATAATAAATTTAAAAAATAATAATTACATATTAAATAACGAAATAAACTGAACACACAAAATCCTATTAACAATCAAAGCCTTGTCAATTAGCAAACAAATTCTCTCGCAAGCTCCCAGAGCGTCTGTTATGACTACAAGCGTCAATATTGTATCTGGAGAGTTCCGACCTACTTGATAGCCATTTATTTGTAGTTAGAAATTAAAACAAACTAGAAAACTTCAAACAAACGAGTAGAAAGTATTTGTGAAGACCATTTTTTAATTGGTATGTGCTGCAGCTCTTCGTTTTGACTTAAAACTATCTGCTTGTTCATTTGCATGAACTTAAATTTCTGAGTGGGCATTGTCGGTCTCATTGGATATGACGGTAGTTGTTTTCCCTCATTTTACTTTGATCTTACTTAGCATTTTAAGTTTCTTAGGGCCTATTTCACCACCTATGATTAAGTTTCGAGTATCTTACTTGGCAGATAATTTCATACAAATTCTGTTCCATTTTTGAATTTATTCAGTGAGTAGTGCCAACTCGGACATTGTGAAACAGGCCCTTAGACTTTTACTGTGGATAAAACAATCTTGAGGCCCTACGCAAAGTGACATTCCAAGAATTTTAATCACTTTATGATACAGCATTGTTGATCGTAACCAGATGAGAGACGTCCTCTGATGGAGATAAGCCGCCACAAAGACCGGTCCTGTGCGCTTCGCGCTCATTGGATTCCAATGTCTCTCACCAGGTCATCGTTCCACCTTGTTGGAGGTCTTCCAAAGCTGCGCCTTCCGGTATGCGGTCACTACTCCAGAACCTGTCGATTCTATCGACCACCTGTGCTGCGAGCAATATACCCTGCTCACTCCCACTTAAATTTGGTGATTATTTTTAAACATTGTCATTATTGCTTATAATTTTTCACTTTAGCTAAAGCCAACGTAAATTCGAGCATGCTAAATTAAACGTCAATTTATTATACTAAAGCTGTATTATAATTTTCTGGTCATAATCATTCGTAAACTATTTTCGCGATATGATTTGACATAGGCAAGTTGACGTGATCACAATCAAGTACGTTAAAAAATTCACACTAGGCTTTCAAAATCGTACGAAAAATAAAAAAGATTTTCTTCGAAGACGTAAAAATAAATTGGGTTCATAATTATTGAACCCCTGGAACGGGCAAGAGAGCTCATTTACATTTTAACAGCTTTTAGCTAACTTATTGTTTAATTAGCAGTAGATGTTTAATTTTAAACAGCAGTGACTAATTTACCTATTCGCATCATATTTTTGATAGCATATTTGTTTTATAATCATAATGAAAATGTAAAAATATATGAAAATTACATATTTGCGACGTAATATTGATATATTAGTAACAATTTTAGAAGATACTCGTATTTAGAAATACCTACAGCAGAAATCCCGCTATATCAAACTAAATGTAAACTTAATCATCAACACAAAGGTGTAAAATTTAAAGATACTATAAATATATCTGATGAACTAACGAGTTTACTTTCTTCTGTTGATTTTAAAGCCGATAGAGATGCAAACGACTCTGGTATTCGTATCGATAACTAGACAAACCTCTAAAACTGTTTCACTTTTTCTCCTCATAATTCATAAAACAAGATTAACTCCACTGCTCTAAAAAATGGTCCACGATCAAAATGTTACGCTATCAATAAATCAAAATAATGATTACCACCCAATTTTAAGATACGATAGGCACAACTATAGTGAGATTTTCTAAGAGAAAGTGAATGATTTTGTTGTGAATACCTACAAACTGGTTATGTGTAATGGGATCGCAATTTTTACTGGCGGATACATTTAATCGAACTATTGATTACGCTGTGGCACGTTTATAATGATTAGTAGTTACGAACGTTTATAGCTCGTAAAGACTCGGAATAAAGGCTTTCATCGAAAATTTAATTTATGTAATGTTATGCTGTATGGTGTTAAGTTTCATTAATGATTTTAGACAAGTTTCAATTTTTTTTCTTTTGCGAAAATTTTTGCAGATTAATTTATACATTTAATGTTGACATGTCCATTGGTAATAGAAGTATTAATTATTATACTAATATAATTTCTCTCCAAACACAAGCATCTTCTTGCTTGAAAGGTGATCGATCATAATGTACATATGTAAAAAAAAATATAATTGAAATATTATTATTATTTAGTCAAATCAAGTTTGAAAAGAAACACCAGTGAATTAATATATTACCTAATTGTTATAAAGTATACGAAAACCTTCATGTACTACAACTCAATCATATGAAAAGGAAAATAGTTTCATCGAGATTTTGGTTACGACAGGTTAATCGGTCAATTAGGTCCTAAGGAGGTTTATGTGCGATTTAAATATGAATTTAATAATAAATACAACTTTAAGCAAAAGCGAAATACTGTTAGCCCATAATTTCTCACTGTAGGCAGTCGAACGAGGTGAGCCAAACCACGCCCAGAGGGCATTGAACAGCAATTCGAATTCGAAGACCACACAGTTTGAAAACTAGAATCAATATTAATATCAATAAATCTTTTGAAATTGATCCTCAATATTGATGCTATATCCTAGAAAAGTTGAGAGATATCAAATATATCACGTCCGAAAAAAATATGCCTCCAATTCCGTGCCTAAACATAAGCGCGTAAATATCGAATATATTGGACCCGGCAAACATGAGCCTCCCTCGTAAACTGATCATGTATGGGACCGATGTTACGCCGGCCCATTTGGCTAGTGGTTTTATGATATCGACGTGATAGTTTACACATCAGTTGATTCATTTTAATAGACTCGGGTGAATCTCGCGAAAAATACATACAAACAATAAGCAGGAAAGACAACGGAAATTGATTAGCATTTGATTTTAAAAAATATGAATTAAAAATCCTAATTACGATTACGAATAAGAAGCCATATTTCATTGAAAAGAAGTGCATCATTAATCTAAATGAACAAAGAGAGAAGCATATGAAACAAACAAGATTGATTAGTATATAATATGTGATAATTAAACATCCCTCTGCTTAGCCCAACTATGTTGGCGTTGTGTCCCAATCAAACCAGATGCAACTAGATTATTCTAGGATGTACGAGTATGTAGTAGCATGAAGTGACTGCCTATCTGAGACCTCCACATCCAGTGATTGGGTACCATGAAACTAGAGTCAATTTTTTCTGCCTTCAGACTATACATAATGAGTCTCAAAGATCTACAAATTACCACATTTTAAGATGGTCACCCATCCACAGACTGACCTCAACAAACGTTGCTTGACCTTTTGGATCAACCCGTGCGGCTAATATTATTTCTTAGCTCCTTCTATGACTGATCTCCTATTATAATCGGACTTGATTAAAATGAAAAAGATTAAGAACTGGCACTAGAATTTAGATGTAAAACCATGGCGCCTTAATAAATCGGATATGATCTCCTTCTTATCCACGTCGGCGTCGGTGACTAAACCGTTTCCTTAACAACGGGTCTACTGATTCCTAATTCATCACATAAGGCTAATCGACGGAGACGAGCGTCGAATGCTTAAAGACGTGTAAATAAATAAAATTGCGCGCGGCTACAAAAATGTGTGTCAGTGTGTTGAGTGTAAGCCTCGTCCGGCTTCGAAGGTACTAGGGTTGCTTGAACACCATGTTTTTTACCAAAGTTGAATTCTTTACTAGTGGTATATGACATGGGTTCTCTGTTATCAGCTGTATCATTAATCACATTATCATTGTCATCAAAATGATTAATGTACTTTTTAGAGATGAATTCATGTTAACTAATCAGTATTTATTTGGTGTAAAGAAATCTGTCAGTAATAGTGCTACATTATTGTTAATTCTTATTAGATAAGTTAGTAGTAGTAAATAGTTAAGCCGTGAGAACCAGTTAAAAATAGTATGTTATTTTTGTAAATTTTATAACTCGCAATCGCAAAGGGATTTTCAATAAATTTTAATCGTCATCTCGCGTGCTACGCTGAATTAACAGCTGTACGGGTGGAAAAGGAAAATATTGAACCATAACTAGTTGGCGAAGAAAATGACAAATTGATTTAAGATCACTAAAGCAGATAATGCTATGACAGATCATTTATTAAATTATATGGAACGCATTTTGTTTTTTGATTTAAGTTCTGTGGTAGCCCTTGACCCAGCCCTGCCCAAAGAACACATGTTTAGGAGTCTTTTGATTCTCACCTGTCGTCTTATTTGAACTTTTACAAAATTATCAGTCAACATTACAAGCAGTACAAAACGACAGTACGAAATTTCTTAGCTCTTTTACAAGTAAAAGGTATTCTTTATGTTGTGAAGTCGAGGATTAAAACCGCATTGGCGTTAATCCGTACCCGTTTTGTTCGCACTTTAGTGGTGTCATTTATATTTAATAATTATATCGTTAAATGTAGGAGTAGGATTTAGGATAACGAATTGCCATCATCAAATCTAATAGGCTTAGAATGTGCCTTGTATTCTTTAATTTGATTAATATCTTCTTTTCTGAAACCATTTATGAGATCATGGGATTTAATTGAATAATAAATGTTGCCTAGTTTCTGCATGTTTCTGCACCTTAGGGTGGTCGAATGGTAGAAAATGCCTAAGACATTAAGTCCGCCTTTGTACAATGTTTTTGGCATAAAGTTTCAATAAATAACTAAATGGAATATTCTTGTAGTTTTGAATTGAGATGTAGATGTATTTAGATTCTTTAGACTTTTATAATACTTGTCTGTGTAGTAGGAACCACTTCTACTTGAAATTAGAAAAATTTAAAAAGTCGAAAAAAAATTTGAATAGTAAAATCATCAGAATTTTCAAAGTGCTCTTTACTACCATCACTTATGCGGTATTCACTAATATTACGAGTAGTTGACACAACATAAGTTTTCCCTTTGGTCCCATTCCTCGAATGGCTGTAAGCACATCTCGAATATCAAGGCCGGCTCTCAATTTTAAAATGTCAATTAACGTCGTAATTTTTTATCTTTCGCTCTTTGGATACTGATTCAATTTCAGATAGCCATACGTCTTTTTATTTTTTAATTCGTATATTGACGCTTCCTGAATGAGGAAATTGTTTTTAATTATTGCTATTGACTTTACGAACTGCAAAACGAAAGTGTAGTATTTTTGTTGTAAATGTTATTTCGCAACGGTTGTCGTTGGGTGGTCACTGTAAGCAGCTTGATTAAATGTTGACCTTAAGACTTTACAAGTAATTTGGTCAGTAATTTGGTTTTGGTTTAAATTGACAACTTGAAATTGTTAATTTGGTTAATTTGTAATTTCCTTGTAACTCTTAATATTACCTTATTTTATCTGATACGGCAACTAACCCAACCCAAGATGTTCGTACTGATGAATGATTGTACTGTGACTGTACTTTTTTGCACAGTTCACAATGCAATAACAGTGTCACAATAAATGTGTAAGGAACCGTTGTCAGCTCTTCGTATTCCGTGAGAAAAAGAACGGCTGGGACAGATACCTACTTGTACCCATTGATGATCTAGTTTGTAATCTTGATCATCTACATATCTCAAACTAGGTAGGCACATGGCTTTAAACGAGTCTAACTCTCGACTAATAAATTGTGAAAAACAAACTTGTTACATACAATTTCAATTTTGTTTGCGCTCTTGAAATCTGTCCATGATATTATTAGAACAAATTGAGGTGTGTTAACATATGCCCTTGTGAGTAGGTACAAACAAATTAACACATCTATCGAAAGTACCGCGTCATAAGTTATATCAAAAGGAGCCCAGAAAAAAGAATGTGTAAACACGCAAAACAAACAAAACACGCGTTTCGGTCACAGATAGCGAAAGCTCTTATTGACACGTTGGAAAGTAGCCACACTTGGGAGACCTTACATTTTTTAAAGTTGCTCCGACAATCAACTCTCTCCCTTATTCTTTTCATGATAGAGTCTTCGGAGATCGTAATCATAAGGTTGTTGAACAGCATCAGGCTGTAGGCGGACCTTATCGCCTATTGGACATTTAGGTTGAGTACTCGTCAATAAAATTCCACGTACTTCTTCAGGTGCATCAATCTTTTGGTATATCATTGAAGTTCCGACTTTTTTCTTATTCCTTTTTGCCATATTAAAGACGTGTGTTGAATTTTTTATCGATGCAAATCTTGGAACGGTTTTCATTAATTGATTCGAATGGTTTATTGTGTTTACGACTGACATAACGTCTGTTATTGTAATGTAAATCTCTTGTAGTTTAATTGCCACTTATGCAATTTCAGAACGCAGTATAATTTTCCACTTCCAACTTCAATTTGTCAGTTACATTTTCATGCTAAATCAATGCAATAAGTCTTTAAATTTAGTTGTAGTAGTTAATATTATAGCATCTGTTTCAATAAGCCTATGGAACAGAAAAATATTCTTTCTGCCATTTCCTTATGACTTATTCTCGGTTGAGGCTTTCGACGGCTCGTGACTTAGGATCGTCACTTGAAGTTACATCTCGCACATTGTAATTTGAATCTTATGGTGTTCTAAATTAAGTTGGAAGTTCTTTGCTAGTGTTTCTATCAGTTAAGTCATCTGATATCCATCTAACACTTTATATCGGCCACGAGTGTTGTACTAAAACAAAAGTTGGTCGCATCGGCGTCGTTAATAAACCGGATCCCAGGTGGAGATTCACTGACGGATCACTTCGGATCTGTTCGATTTATGGCTAATTTAACATGACATTTAATGAATTGGCATTGGGAAATGAAATCAAGAACATAGTGGAAAGTTTTATTATATTAATTAGTTTTTCGTCAATTGATCTATTTTATTACTATTATTGTTTCTTAATTGCTGTGCCGTGTGAAAATCTTCTTTTTAGAAGTGTAATTTGTAATTGTTAATACATTGTCTTTTAAACAACGTATAGTATGATTGTCTCCTTTGTCAATGATGTAATTTGAATGTGAAATGGAAATAATGAATTCTTAATGTATGAAATGGATAAGATATAAAGAAATTTAAAAAAAAAAAAAAATTAACAAATAAATGTAATAAACAATTTTTATTATTACTTTTCTAATATTAATTTAATATTTTTTTACTTCCTTTTTATCATTATTTTTTATTAATTTTGTTAATTAGTTTTTGTTTTTTGGTATGTTTTTATTGTTCATCGCCGTGCTGTGTGAGCATAGTAAATCGATAAAGTTCAAATGATAGATGTATTGATGCAAAATATCCCTTTTATTTTGCATATTCTGGCTCTGTAACTTCGATCTACTTGTAACCAACTGGATGGTTACGACTAGTGGTTATGACTATGCACAACCTGAACGAATTAAATATTAATATATTCGTATACACGCTAAGTGATCACCTGTGAAGGGATGTTATAAAATGAATTGTTTTAATTGATTTGAACTTTAAACCTTTTAACTGTTCTGTCTTTTGAAGTGGTAAAACGTTATGTAAGTCAGTATTTTTGAAAAATTTAGCATCTAAGGAACCTGGAAGAGTAGGAATGGCATTTTGAGATCGATAAAGATGATTAATCGATAAATGTCAAGAAAATAGCTTATTTTGTCAATCAATTTTAGAAAATATAACGTTAATCAATCTCAGAAACTTATACCTAATCTACAAGTTATTGGTTTTTCTTCAGAATTCAACCATTTTATTTTCCTAAAACTATTTTTTATGTAAATATTGTACATCTGATTGCTTACCAGTCCTGAAATACATATGCATCAGCTGTACCTTCAGCGTAACCAAATATCAATCTTTAGAAAATCAATCTTTTAAAACTCAATTTAGTATTGAACCGTTTTTCCAGACTTCAATCTTCTGCAGGAATAATCAGCATCCCTCTTGAACATATTATTTTCAAACATTCCCGTTCTTTACCATAACTGCCTATGCGTGTAACATACAACACAGATACAACGAAGTTCTCAAAATTCAGTTAAGTTTCACAACTTTACCAATCAACAAGTTTTCAGCCAATTTTCAGTGTGCTCACCTATTGATTAAGAAAGTTTCAGTATCTGGGTGAAAGTTTCGCAATACTTTGCTGTCATGGGCAGCACGGTCTTGGTTACAAGAGGGTCTTATACTGTCTTCAACAGACCAAGGCAACACGCTTGAATTACCCCTATTCTAGGCAAGACTTAGATCAAGGCTAATTTCTTTGATCTAATCATTTATTTAACTGCATTACAGATTCTTGAAGATATATTAGAACAATGGAATCACTTAATATACAGTATGTGTATGACAATACGATCATAAATGAAAACACTGGCAATACTCTTAATTGCGATTAACTTTTAGTATGGCACCAACCCTGAAATCGCGAAAAAAATTGCAGGTGTCCCATACATTTATGTTTGCATATTTGCATAGTCGACAAAATGTACGGGACACCTGAAATTTTAAAGTAAGTAAGTTGTAATCTTTATGGCCTCGCACAGTTCTTTTCTAATAATTTTAATGTGGTGTTTTTTATTTACGGCATTAACATTGACGGCCTTGTAATGTTCCCACTGCTGGGACTTAGGCCTCCTTTCTATGAGAGGGAATGGACCATACATAATCCACCACGCGGGCCCAGTGTAGTTTAGTGGATACTTTTTTATTATTATATGTTAAGTATATAGAGATAAGTTACTTTTTTATTTTAATGCGGTTTGTCCTGTAGAAGACCCAAATAAATGTTTTTCTTTCAAATAGGGAATCATAGTTATCTAAAGCAGCCTATATTCTTGTAATGAATGATTGGTTAAGGATTAGTAACCATTAGGAAATTGTGTAAAACGAAAGGGAAATGAGTAGTTTTCTTTTAAAGTAAGAAATTCATGAGGTTTGCAATAAATCGTGCTTACTCATGCCTAAACGACGAGGTGTGGCATTCTTTACAGCCGACGAAATTCCGACAGATTACAGAAACCTTTATTTATATAAACTTCATGTAAGTACGGTAGTGGTCCATTGGCGGACATAATGCAACAAGACAACACTGTGGTAGGTCTGCACAGTAAATAAATAACAGAAATTTCAAATATGATTACTTATTACTTTTAATCATCATCTGCCTAGCCTTTTCCCAACTATATTGGGGTCGGCTTCCAGTCAAGGCGGATTTAGCTGAATACCAGTATTTTACGAGGAGCGGCCGCCTACCAGACCTCCACAACCCATTAACTGGAGTAACACGATACTTCAAGGTAAGACTGGAGTCAGATTTACTGGCTTCTGACTATCCATAACGACTGCCAGAGATCTCCAAATGACAGCCGGGACCAACGGCTTAACGTGCTTTCCGAGGCACGGAGGAAACTCGTTATGTTAAGATGAATAATTAATATTATTATAAGACAAATAATTAATATTTTTCTTTTTTTAATTGGAATAAACTAATGCTTGGTTGCGATCCCATCTGATAGTAAACAGTGATGCAATCGTTAAAAGTTAGGCGCAGTAGTTTATTAAGAGCACTCTAGCCTTAAAGACACCGAAATTATAATCGGACGGAAAGGCCACACCAGGCAAATAGCTCCAGCCCTTCGATATAAGAGGTTTAAATGACGAAAAAAATAACACAAATGTTGGATAAATACCTTGCTGTTGGCAAAGGCTTATAGTACAAAAGCTAGCTTCACAAAAGGACGGAGCAGTGTAGTCACAGTACTAATAAGGTTTGGCATGACATTCTCAGCGAGTCCGGCAACAATACGAGTAGAAACGTAAGTGATTAAAACTCCAAGAGCTCTCTTAATCATTGTGCTTGATGCGGACAATAGTGACTAGAAACCGTCTCTCGACTCGTTGTGAATTGAATATCCTAAAGCCTACACCATAATAAATCAGTTAAGTTCGTTTACTGCTCGTTACCTATACATCACCCACACAATATGTTTTCTAAAGGCGATTTTCACGGTGATGTATCCTTAACTGAATTCCCAGTTTCTAAAATTAAGAAGCTGTCAATATTTTCACTTTACAATTGGAACACCATCCACGATTTAACGAAGCCAAAGTAAATCTGTCTTTATTTGACATTGTTGGAAAAAGTTTGATAGAAATCGACATAAAAATCAAAATAACGTTGAAAATGACCATGTGACTTTTTTATCAAATTGATTTCCTCTTTCCCTCTTTTTTGTGGAAATGGAAAATTACTTTTTAGTCACTTGATGTTTGGTTTTGGTTGGTATGATTTTTTTTAGTCTCAAAAAATTAGTGGTGAAAGGTTTCCCTAAGTTATTGCAAATAATTTTTTCAACCATTTTTTCATTTCAATGTTTTCTAAAATTAAATTAATTCTAAGTGTCACTTGTGAGGAGTTAACCTTTTGAACTCCACTGCTTAGTTCTTGTATTGTATGTGACTACTATACACTTGACTTTGCTCACTTATGATAAGTGTATTGCGGCCTTTCGGGCCTTATGCTTACTCAGACGTAATCTGCGGGTGCTGAAGTTACGCTGGCTAAGTGAAAATCGTTCGCAGTTCAGTCCACTCGACTGTGATCCTTGTATGTTATCTTTTTGAGGAGTTATCTTAGTATAAGGTTTTGTCAACGTTATGATGATTGGATATATCTAAGGGATAGTTCATTTTTCTTAAAACCTAAATAGGTTAACATTATAAGAAAGTTTTTTGTGTGTTAAACGTATGGAAATAATATTGCTTTATTACTTATGTTCAAGTAAGACCAGTTGCCAAAATCGACAACCCAAGAAGAAGCCACTAGACGCAAGAAGGCGAGGAGATTTGACTGACAACAAATAATGGGACTAAGAAAGAAGGAAAAAGAAGAAGTAAGCTTAGTAATGTTAGCGAAAATTTTACACGCTCTTGGATCATTTCCCACCTCAAAAAAAGGGATAATGGCTTCTTTATTTGCACCAAGTGTAACCTTAAGAGGAAATCGCCGCGTGCAATAAGGCCACCAACCGTATGTTTTTTTTATCATAATTATGTCCTTTTGTAAATTACACAATAAAGTATACATAAATAAATATTAAAGCTATAAACTATATGTTCAATTCAGATACCTGTTTTAAATATTATTAAATTAATTAAATACATGGTTCCATTTGATTATTGACTGTTTATTCATGTCTGTCGAATGAAATATAGCAAAAATTCAATCATGCGTAGTGAAGCATGAACGATCAATTTTTGATACTTTCATCACAACGCTCACATACGCGACGTTAACGAATGTATTGCCAATACGGCGTAACATTTAAAATAAATAAACGGGTTTATTAATAAAATTGAGATTGGATATGTTTGCGAATAAAGTATAAACGGGTACAAAGCGTTTTGGAAGTACATTTGTACAGCTAAAGAGTGGGATTCCCTTCCGGGGTCTGTGTTTCCTGATAGCTACAACCTAGAGGTCTTCAAGTCAAGAGTGAATAGGTTACTTCTAGGCAAGCGTACTCCATCGTCGACCACATCATCGCTTACCATCGGGTGAGATAGTGGTCAAGCGCGAGCCTAACAATAATAATAAAAAATGTTTTCCTAAATCATTGTTAAAGCTTGCCATCAGCTTAAATGATTATTATACTTTCCTTTTTATTTTCTTGCAATTACTTTCTGTAATGTCGCACAATGTGGGTAGGTATGTTACTGTATTCTCTCGTTTTATTTGATTCTGTTGCTAGTGAGGTATTCAAATAATTATGCGACTCGCCAGCACACAGATAAGCCCTAAGAGGCTTTCGTGTATGGCAAAACCATTACTTATAATTGTAAAGTTTCTTGGATAAAAATAAATAATAATAATAATAAACATACCCCGGTATGTACATTTAGTTTAGTCAATGTCAAGTTTATTTCTGAAAGGTTTACTCTTAGTCCTGCGACGCAAAAGGCAACGGAAAGAACATACGAATGATTTTAGTCAATAAAAATCTGGCATACCTCCCCACTCCATACTTGAACAGGTGAAGTCATTAGATGATTTCCTAACTTAAAAAAATGTACTTCCGGGATAAAAATGAATTCTATGTTCCCTTAATAATAATTTTCTTCTTTAAAGCGGGCAAAACCATTGGCAAAGGCTTGTAAAGCCTTTATTTATTATAAAGGCTAATCAATATGTTGAACATTAAATTGGACCTGTTGTAATGTTATTTTGTACTACTTAATCTATTCGGACATTTAGTCCAACACTGTAAATCTACTTTATCGATTATGCTTCAAAGTAAACATGTTCTAGTCGCTCGAGTGATCGAGTTTTGATCGATTAGCTTCCATCGATGTCGCGACTAACGATGCCTGATAGATATTTTTTGTTAGAGAAATATTTTTTTTTAATCAAACGGAAGTGATGGTGTGACAAGTAGGCTGAGTTAAATTAGCTTTAAATATTAAAAAAAAGTTTTTACTTTTCCATTTTTTTTTCTCTCTTGGTTTGGGGCTTTTGTTGTAACTCAGTACCATTAACGATAGGGATTGAGGGCTGTCAGTGTACACAAATTATTAATTATTAGATCCATAAAGTAATAGACATAATAATCTAAATTACATACAATACCAAATAATAGGTACGCTAATAAAATCAAATATAAGAGTATTTTGCCAACAGTTTTCAAATTTTACCAAGTTTCCCGGATGGGTTTGATTTTCCCGTCCGATTAAAATTTAGGTGTCTTCAAGACTAGAGTGAATATGCTCTTAATAAACTAGTGCCTCACCATCAACGACTGCATCACTGCTTACCATCAGGTGGGATTGCAGTCAAGCACTGGTTTATGTTATAAAAAAAACGGGTATCATTTAAGCTGTCGCCAATTTAATTCGTTTTGTGTTTCCTAAATAATAGCTTTGTCCTCAAAATAGTAGATTTGTCGCCAAAATGTAGTCACCAAACAATATAAAATCAATTCTCCAATAAATCATCTAAAATCATGGAGATATAGGATCTAGTACCAAATAATTGTTTTTGTACTTATTATAATAGGTTTGTCCTAATAAGCATTTAAGCAAACTAATTGAAAGAGATCACCAATAAACCATATATTGTGTTACTACTAGACCGGGCGCCGGTCGTTATGGTTTTGTATCCGGCTTTACAGCTGAAATAATGAGCATAAGAAGCAGCGTTACAAGATTTTTAGTTTTTTTAATGGTAGGGGAATCATCAGAATGACTTCTCCCAGTCTAGGGCGGAGCGGGAAGGCGTGTCAGACTCTTACTGACCAAACCCATACCCTGTTCCTTCGTTGCCTTCGATCTGGGGGACACGGTGACAACCTTTTGGATTTTCCGTGTTCCCCAGAGGCTTCGGTCCTACCGGGCCCCTACAGTTAGCTGACACCTCGTGGCATCGTATGATCATCGTAGGTAGTTACGAATACTTACGACACATCGTTGAGGATCGAAAGCGCGCCAATTTGTCTCCGCCTCTTTGAACATATTTTCAACAAAATTATAAATTGATGTATTAAATTGGTAAGGAATACTATTAATTTAATAACCGAACGAAATAAAATGTAACTACTTTATTGGTGACAAAATAACAAATAAAAAGGAGTTGCAGTCACGGATTGATAATTAATCGATTTATTTGGCGACAGATCTACCATTTTGGCGACCGATCTACCATTTTGGCGACAGATCTACAATTCTGAGCACAAAGCTCAGTTTTGCAATAAAACTATTATTATAAGGACGAAGTTTTATTTTATTGGTGATCCATCTCTTATTTTTTGATAATTCATACCTGGATACACCTTTGGTTTATCTGAGAACGAAAATATTTCGTGGCGATAGATCTATTAATACAACTTGATGACAAATATAAAGTTTGATGACAGAAAATATAATCCCCAAAAAAAACTATTTATAATATATATTATCTTAAGCTACAACTTAGGAGTCTTCAAGTCAAGAGTAAATAGGTCACTTCTAGGCAAGCGTGCTCCATCGTCGGTCACTTCATCGCTTACCATCAGGTGAGATAGTGGTCAAACGCGAGCCTATGCACAATAAAAAAAAATATGCCATTTATTTATATGTCACAAATAAACCGCTGTGTGTTTTATTACGCATCAATGTGCAACATAAAGGTTTGCTCTCTTGATTGAGACGCATAATGCTGCTGTATTGACGGGCACGTAACCTCACTCACCACAAACACATATTGCAACAGAATAAAATACGATTCTAGGCGTTTTCTATCTATATGATTATGAGTCAGGCATCGCTTACTGCAAAATGTAGCGCTGTGGGTTCCGATCAAATAAAGCTTTAATTAACAATGTCTCCAAAAGTCTGACTTTTACTGACTAAAACAAACCTGTGTTTTTTCAGTCTTGCGGTCCAGAGCCACAGGTTCCTCTCTCAAACAATCCCGCAAAAAACAATCTATCTCTCTGTTATACATTTGCAAGATGATTGAATACTTAAAAGAAAATTAATCTTTCGACATTATCTTTTCTACCTATTTACGAGTTTACACTCGAGACTGATTGAGCTTGAAACTCGAGTAATAAAGTGGCAGTAATTTGTAAATAACGATGAACATAAAGAAATAAGTGTAATAGCAGCTGATAGGTAGCAGCAGGATAAATAGCGTGGTCTCCTAGAAAAGCATGTGTCGCATCCGGGGCGGCGGGCACGCGAGCCGCGCACGCGCAGTCTGCGGAGTTGTTCGTGCGATTGTTGAGAGTGCGGGGTTTTGATGCGATTGTATTTTTTTTTGTTAGGTTAGTTAGTATGACATTTTTGGTGCTTTGGTACTTGGCTGTGATTAAAAGTCCTTTGTAAAAAAGGAGGCTTCGTGAAGTACAAGAATAATTAATTATTTGACTATTTTGAAAAATCTATTAACGATTTTTGCTTGCAGTAGGTACTGTTCAACCTTTAGTTCCAAATATTAGATCCTCTTCAGGACTGTCCTTACCCTGCACATCGTTAGTTTGACCACCGCTAGGTGCGACTCCCCCTGTACTAAGACCAGCGTAACAGATCACGGAAGTAGTCTTACCCAAAGTCCTAAAAGGGTGGCCCTATTACAAAATAAACTTCCGAGATAATAAGCATTCTATGTTGTTTCAGGACATCGCATGAATAAGTAACAAACACACACAAACATACACACTCAAAAACTTTCACTTTAATAATATTAAAGTGATTAATACAATACCTTAGACAACAACTTACAATACCTTCATACCATCAACTGCACAGCCACGAACTCGTACCATTTAAAATCACCGGTTCAAAGCCCGCACCCTCGCCTAGCGTACACCGTACACCCATACGTACATACTCGTACGTACAGTGACAACAGCCCACTTGCGAGCATCCTACTTGTGACCTTGCCGACCGACATGCGACATGCGCGGAGATTTCACTTCCTCCACACAAGAGTCTGACGCGTTTGAAAAAATTTCATCAAACCACTTTGATCGTTAAGTCAAAGGAAGTGTGTGAGATCAGTTTTCTATTGGATTGTTGGGGATTTTGTTGTTGAAATGATTGTGTAATAAGAGCGGGATTTGCGTGAAACGTTCTGTGGGTTCGAGTCGAGTGGTTCTTTTGGGGATCATTGTGTTCTGTGTTCAGAATTTGTGTTGTGGTTTTGTTTTTGATATAGGTGTTTGTTTTATTGACAATTTCATAATAATTATACATATAACTAATGCGCCTCACCATCGACGATTGCATCACTGCTTACCATCAAGTGAGATCGCAGTTAAGCACTAGTTTATAACAATTTAAAAAAATATACTTATTAGACATATATTATTAGAGATATACATATATTATTATAGTTTCTTTAGTCCATGTCATTTGCTATACATACATTTTCTCATTTAAATACACACCGGTAGCTACTAAATATTTAAAAGCTATTACAGCTTTTGCGAGTACCTTGCCAACTTTATTTTATTCATTAAAACTTTATGTCCTAGTAAAAAAACTGTATAATGGCGGACTTAATGCCTTAGGCATTTATACCAGTCGACTTTAGAATGGTGCAGAAACATAACATAGCAGGTGCAACTTATTAGCAAGGCATAGGTAATTAGAAAAAATATATGTACAAAATAATATGCATTGTTAAACTGAATAAAAATCCAACCAATTACCATCAATTTAAGTTGAAGTTGGTAGAATCGTCACAGGATGATTCTACCAACGCCTTGCAAATGTGAAACGTAAAATTTTTTTTCTTTTTTCAATCAAATAAATATTTCTCATGATAACTGAGCTTTCTACGGTACGTGCTTAGTAACTCAAGCCCATAACCCCGTGGTATCTACCTACATCTTCGTTTGTATTAGACAAAGTGAAGGAAAAGAAATTTTTGACAAACACACTATATCCGGTGAGAACATGTCCTCTGAACGGGTACTAGACGTGGGAAATTATGTTAATAACATAAATAATAGGGGAACGTCTTCTTATCTTAGACTTTCGTTTGTAACTGAGATATTGTAAGCTCTTGAAGTATTGAATAGACGGCTTACTCGCCTGCGCCTACGCAAACTCGCAACTTGTACTCGCATTATCGTTATTGACTCTAACTGTAGGGTTTAACTTGACGTGACTTCTAATATTGGTGAAAGTGAGAGCTTCTCAAATTTTAGTTTCAATACAAGTAGCAGCTGAATTGCTGCTACTAAATAATAAATGCACGAAGTTGATTAATAAAAATCGTGATCAGACCTTACAGGTGCAAAAAATTTGATTATCTGGTTTGTAATTAGTCATAAGCAATAATTCATCATTATTTCGAAAGACGTCCTCTGTTAGACATAGGCTTCTACCAAGTGTCGCCATAACGACCGGACCTGTGAATCTTGCATCGGATTCCCTCGCGACTCTCACCAGGTCAATTATCCACCTTGTGGGAGGATTCCCAAAGCTGCGTCTTCTAGAACGTGGTCGCAACTTTAAAATATTTTGTTCCCATCGACTATTTGTTCATCAAGCAAGGTGTTTTAGGCTATGACAGCCTGGATTCTCTTGTAGATATCTTTATTTCTAATGTGATCACGTTACTTGCGTGTATTCAATCATAGCCCTTTCTTTCCTTTGGGTGGCTAGGCTCATTGTGAGTGACCACGAAATAATTAAATTATATTTAATGGCTTCTAATTAATCATATCATTTTTCAGAAAGTTACAAAATCGTATTAAGTTTCTCAGGATCTAATTAAATCCATGTTTAAAATTAATTTTTTACTTGATGGAGGACTAAAAAGTATAAAATTTTACAAGACTACAATTTCAAAAAGAAAATTGCTTTGGCTTTTAAAGCAAGAATCATAAGTAGTAGAAGAGTTGGTTCTTATTAGGTAAGAAAGGAGTATAAGTTAATTATCTGCAATTGGATAATACTGTCTTAACCACCGTAGTTACCTTGGCAATAATGAATAATTTACGACTGGCGTGTAAAACATCATAATTAGAATGATGTTAAATGTTGCAGTTTACAGAGGCGGACTATGCTGCAGTTTCATCATATTTAGGTAGCTATACATAGCTGGTAGCTAATGTATTATCCATGTTTTGTAACTGGACAAAAGAGTAAGTAAAACCTGATGTTTTGTGGAAAAATGTCATTAAATTTGTGGCAATTGAGTATATTAGAAGAAGTTTGAGAATGGCGCCAGTAACTGGAAAGTTGAAAGAAACTTTTTTATCTTGGTATGGTCATGTGAAGATGAGGGATGAAACGTGTCACTAACCGAGTTATAAATATACGTATAGATGAATGGTGAGGAATACAGGGGCCAAAGTGATAGCATGACTGTTACCAGAATAGAATGGAAAAAAAATGTGGGTAGGTACTATTTCGATAAGGCACCTCCACTCCATAAAGACAGTTTTAAACTCGATTATGGCCATCACTATTGAAGTCGAATGACTAATTAGTAAGTAATGAATATACATACAGGAAAAGTTTTTAAGACTGGAGTCAGATTTATTGACTTCTGACTATCCGTAACGACTGTAAATGACAGCCGGGACCTACGGCTTAGCGAGCTTTCCGAGGCACGGAGGAAACTCGTTATGTTAAGATGGTCACCCATCCGCAGACCAACCTTGGCAAGCGTTGCTTAACCTTGAAGTCGACTTGTGTTCTATTACTTACACTGAGCCACCAAAAAAAATTACGCAGAGGTTAAAAACTTTTCCTGTATTAGTAATATCCTAGAGTAGTGCAGTTCACTAGACTAGTACCCAGACAGTATGTCTCTAAGGTCCCAGTTCAGTTATAACGCATAGCTGACACGACAGTGGTCCGCCCCGGCCTAGATATCCACATCAGAACATCACTAGCGTTAGGAATTACTTTATCAATCTACTTTCTAACATTTGTTCTATTACAATGCTTCTGTTTTGTGTGATTGTAATATGTGTATTTGTTTTTGGGTCCGCTGGCTAGGCCATGTTGATGAAGATGAAAATTTAGTTTATTTTATTATTGCACATCAAAAATTTGTGACTGGAAATGACCTAGTGACTCCTGACGTGAACCTCTTTCGGTAGCTGCTGGAGCGTGAAATGTCATTCCCTCACGGTTGCGGAAATCTCCTTCGCTTGCTTTAAGTACTGCTTCGCTGAAAGAGGCGACCGTTTCTCATTCCCTGTCACTCCGGGCCATAATCTGAAATTGTTCAAAGACTGATTGTGGCCCTGGACAACAAAAGGTACAAGAAACCCACCTGGTTTAAGTCAGTATTTTTTCTGAAGCTCTTGCTTAACTCACAGCAGGAAAAGCTATTTGAAAATTTCTCAATGAAAATAGTACCTACTGACTAATACAACTTTAGAACTAGCGTTTATCTTTCGAATAATTCAGAATTACTTATCCCAAAAAGAGTGGTAAATTTCTGACAGTGAACAAATAATGACAATACAATAAGTACCTAACACATCATCATAAAAAGATTAAATTTAAATAATAATACGTCTGCCTCTCTTTACTTCCATTACGCGTAACCCATAAATGCGGTAAATATACAGCATGCACAAAAACACGGCTACTATTACTCGGCTACGACAATGACACGCAACTTGCGCGGGCGCAACGCGTGGCGTTATGTTAGACAGAACGTTATTCACTGTGAATGTAACGTTGTGTCTGTCTGGCTGTTTCGGATCATTGCATGCGTGACGTAGAATGTTGATTAAATATTATTGAGGATTGGAACAATTTGCCTGCTGTGGTCTTGCCATCCGATTATAATTTAGATGTCTTCAAGGTTAGAGGCTCTTAATAAACTAGTGCGCTACACTATCAACGATAGCATCGCAGTTTATCAATAGTCGTACTTCTTAAGGTGGGCGCGACGTTAGAATTATCCATACAAACGTAATACCAAAATCATTTGAAATTTAAGCATATTTACACCATAATATGATGTTATTCGGATTCAAACAATAATTATCTAGGTTCCTACATCGTCTTTTTGTTGAAAAACTTATCCCAAACGAAATTTAAGCGAATTTAAATTTGCACATTTTCACAGCGAAAATGTCATGTTTTTATTTTGTTTTTTCTATATTATAAACAACAATATTTCAAAATATCTTTTCGTAGGAACACAGACATTATTATCAAGTTATAAATACTCGAAACAATATTGGAAATACATTAATTTTTCATTCATCATTTTTGGTATTACGGGACCTCTCCCAAATTTCCAATAGTTTGTATTGCTATCACAGCAAGCAACTGTCAGTGTGCGGATGATGACTGTACTCCAGTCGGTGTGTCCAAGAATTGTTTATACTATCTGGATTGCTTCCATTAACCTCAAAAACTTATTTTTTTGCGTCTCAACTCGAGATAGCGCGCGGTCTCCGCAGGCCTCTTAAGGACAAAATTGAAGCGAATGCAAAAATACGAAATTATCAAGAACATCCACAGCGGCATCAATGAAACAGACAGAAGAAATTAACAGATAATTAATTTAACAGAAATTAATTAACAGATAGAAGATATGATTGAACAAGAGTAAACTAAGTCGGAAAAGGCAGGAACTTCTGGAAACCTTTTAGTACCGGTACGAGTAAATTATCTTCTTGTTTACTTCTGCAATGTGAACGTTTCAAGTTTAGTATCTAGAAAAACATTTATATTTTTAACTATTTCTGAATATGTTATAGCGACAATATCGTATAAAACTGAAGGAAGATGATGACTACTAAACAATTTTTTTTTTTCATAAAATTCGACTAAACTTGATGGAAATTCAGAAGCGTTTGACAAAAGTTATTTCGGTCACCTCAGTGTATAAGAAATCCCTGAAGATATATAAACGTTAAAATAAAGCATTATTTCCATATTGGCTTATGAAAATCGAAAACGTACGTTTGAAAGTCTCAGTCAGAGAGTGATGTCAGGAATATTTAATGACTTTAGGAGAAAAGTACATGACGACTTTTTATTTAACTTTTCCTTCAAACATCACGCACGCATCACCCATCGATTCATAAAATATTTATAGCATCCATAATAATTTAGATTTTAATGTTTCAGCCCATTATAATGGTCATAAAAAGATAAATCACCGGATCCATGAATACATAGATACTGAGCAGAATATGTTTTATGAGCCTTGGAATCTGGTGAAAGTGATGCACAGGGTTACGACTCACGATCCTTTGAACTCTAATAAATGTTGGAATGATATATGTCTTTATCTACTAACTCTTGTACCTAAATTTATGAATGGAAACGGTATTAGTTATCTATAAAACTAAGATATTTATATCAAAGCTTCTGCCAGTGGCTTCGCCCGCGTGATTGTAGAAAATTATCCCAAGGGAACATACTCCTGAGATAAAAAGTATCCTATGTGTTTTTCCAGGATCTCTTCTTCCACCTGGTGTTAATCCCGGCTATTGCCTGGGTCCGCCAATGTTTGTCCAGGATATGGTGTACAAATTTTTATCGAAATCCATTCAGTAGTATTTGCGTCAAATTGCAAATCCTCAAACACGTCATAGAAGGTCCGAGTTCTTGAAACCACAGAAACATTTTGACGTGAATTGAAGTAGATTATGAAAATTATTGACGTGAATTAGAGTTGCTATATGGAAAACACTAAATCAGGCCCAGGTAGGCCGCTGCAAACACAACTTAGTGAAATGGGGTTTCATAGACCCGTCAGGTGAGCCACACGTTAGGGCGCCCCCAGTGAATGTAGGTGTATAAATTTTGGAGAACTTGATGTATACCACAGACGATGCTGCAATTAACTTATCATCATTTATTGGGCCCAACCATTGATAAAAAAAATTACGCTAATATTCATAAAAGCTGAAAAACCAGGTATCTAATCTGGCTCATGCCTTAAGCATGAGCCAGAATAGATACCTGTTTCATTCATGTTTATAAAAAATATTTAATAATTCATCTTAAAAATTTCACATGAACTAAGTGTGAGACGCAGTTATGAAACTTGTAATAAACCTGCATTTTGTTGCATCCGGTAAAATAAAAATATTTAGCCAATTTTGAACAACCGAAACTTAAATCTAGGTTTATCTCTTTATATCTTCTCCAGAGGATATTCGTAATAGGTTGACATTTAACATATATTGCGATTATTATCGACACACTCAGCATAAGAATTCCCCCAAACGCCTTTGACTATCCAAACGATCGTAGGATTTGTGATCGAAATTTATTATTGCCTATTATCACACAAGAGTTCACTCCAACCTTGAAACTTGCGTTGTTAAGTAATTAAAAAGCCGTTAAAATAATACCTACAACAGCTGGGAAAGGGTGACCCATTTAGAAGCTTTATTAGTAAGCACAAAGTCGTTTCCAATTCCAGAGTAATTATAAACTCTCTCCCACAGGGAATATCAAATAGTCAACGTTTAAATGTTTCATAAACAAATTAACAATACTTTATTAACTAAAAAGAACTAATTGCTTTATTTATCGGTTCGCTTAACCGCTGTCACCGATAAGCGATGATGTGATCGACTACGAGACACGCTTGCCTGGAAGTAATCTATTCAGTCTTGAACTAAAGTCCTCCGAGTTTTGGTCATCAGGTACATAGTCAAACTACACCAGCCTTTTTCCAACTGTCAACCTTAAGTTGCACCGGATGCAGTTGAATACCAGTATTTTAGTTGGGACAACTACCTACTTGATCTCCACAACCCAGTAATTGGGTAACACGATACCCCTTGGCTGGACTGGTGTTAGTTTTTCTGACTGTATCAACATCATCACCACCCTAGCCTTGTCCCAACAGCCTTGGGCTGGCTTTCAGTCTAATTGGCAGCTGAAAACCTGTATTTGTGGAGCAACTGCCTACCAAACCTCCTAGCTATATCAGACTTCTTAGCTACGCCAGAAAACGAAAATTTGTAAAGAACAGCCAGTGTTTAGTCTGTGTGAAGTAGTCAAGTTTAGTCTGGTTCATGTGATCATATGACAAGGTTCAATCTGTCTTTAACAAAAACCATTATTTTAATATTGGTGACTGGCTGTCCCCTGCGGTTTCACCCGCATTTTTCATTACTGCTCCGCTCCCGTGGGTCGTAGCGTGATGGTATATAGCCTATAGCATTCCTCGATAAATGGGCTATCTAACACTGAAAGAATTTTTCAAATCGGACCAGTAGTTCTAGAGATTACGCCCTACATACAAACTTACAAACATACTAATATTATAAAGAGGTAAAGTTTGTAAGTTTTTACAAACTTTACCTCTTTATAATATTAGTATAGATGTGGTTAAAGTGTGAAAACTTAAACAAACAGACAGAGGTATATTTGCAGATTATAAGCATAGAAGTGAAAACAACATGTAGACACTGCAAGATAACAATCGAAATAAAATTTTCAAATAAATCAATATCTAATAAGCTTTGTCCAAATTCGTGTCACATTCCTGCATAATGTCATCCCAATATAGCCAAGCAACTCGAAGGTGAACAAAAGAAAACCATTATTTATTCGTCAATTTTAATAAAAATTTACATAATTTTCTAAAAATAATTTATGTAATGTTTGATTGTATACCTTGTTTTTAATATTGTAATGTGTGTTTCTATTTGTACAAACATAAAACTGCTCGTAAGTATATAGAAATTGTTTGTCTAATATTGTTTTTAGAAACCTCAGTCTGACCTTTTCTACAGCCGTTTGCACTTTTCACATGTAATCCTTTTTATTGATGTAAGTTATCACATTTTAATGACCTCTCCCTCTCCAGGGTGGCGTCTCAAACCTTTACTAACTAAAATACTCCTGTGTTCTTCAGTTACCCGGTCACCGGCGCTGATCACTTCCGCAAGGATACGGCGGCGTAGTGTTCCACCGGGTTGGCCCAGAATTCCACTGTATGCTATATGCTATCGTATCTACCAGATGCTCCGCAGAATGGTGTTACCCGGGCTTTCTCCAGAATCCCAAACAGAAGGTTAGAGAGTTAGACATTTATACCACTTAAACTATTGCAATGATTACCAACAGCACCAACTCCTGAACCTTACTATACACCATCTATAAATTCTTCCGGTAGAAATTAAAAACATTCACTTACAATAGTTATTTATGTACAATTTTCATCATTCACCTTTTAAAATAAATTGAGTCGTCCCAAGAAGCCTTACAATATTGCTTCAATACGCAGTACAGCTATGAATAGTAGATTGAATACCGATTACTATATCATACAAAGTATCTTGTCACGGTGATTGATCGTCTTTTGTTGAAGCCGACAACTTATGTCATTGTGTGGTAGACTTCGCGGAGATTATTTATTTACTATCACTTCGCGATCTCTATTAGAGATTACTGCCGATAAAACTGTCTTATTATTTGCAATGAGAATGTATAGGTGAATTAGAAAATTGTAATAGAATTTTAATAGACTTTCATACACTAAAAACTATTAAACGCAATTCTAGCACAAAATTTGAAATTATAACTTCAAAACCTATTCAACAATATAAAATACCGTGAAAAGCGTGTGTAATTCTCTGTTCGACTATCAAAGATGATAGTGCGGAGGCGAAGAAACGCGGCGACAACAGCGATGCGCTCGTTCATCGACATTTTAGGGTAACACTACACACAAAAAATATATAAAAAAAATTCAAACTGTTTGAATCCGCTTAGACGATCCACATTTACGATAGTTTCAATGTGGGAACAGGATGATAGAGGTTTTAATGTTCAAAGCGCTGAAGAATATAATAAACTTTATTCCCAAAGGCATGCCTACAAAAGTTTCGATAGAGACACCACATAAAATGTTTCACTTGTCAGTATTAATTCGTAGGAAGCAAAGTTTAGAGATTTAAATGAGATAAACGTACAGATATTTTTTTTGTAGTTGTAGCTTCTAAACTTTTATCAATAGACATATCTTAATTTAGTCGCAAGACGAACGATAAACGATCTTTTAAGCAGACGATTAATACCTTTTTTTTGTGAATTCGTCAATTGACTAAAGAGTTAATTATTTATTTCTGTATCTGTTCAGGATAACTCGACAATAAATCATTTGAACAAATTATTTTTTTTATAAAAATCTGGCACATTTTTTATGTTCCGAGGCCTTTTGTCCATTGTTATTGATCAAAAAATGTCTAGAAAAGTTCACAATGATATTAATAACAATTTGAGATCTTGTACTGAATTGTCTGAATTCTTTTTATCGTTTCTTTTTAGCAATTGTTTACTGAAAATATCCAAAGGCAATAATGTTAACAATTTTCACTGCTTCACTACATGGCACTAAAATCCAGATACGGCACCAATAAAAACATAATTATTCCTATCAGAAATTAATTATAATATTACTAGTAACTAGTTGATTCCTATTAAATATAATTTACTTATATAGTTTACTTACTTAAAAGTTAAAAATAGAGCTAAGAATTTTATTATAGTATTGACTACCTTACCGAAGCCGAGAAAGCTGCCCCGATACGTTTGCTGCTAAATGCTGTAAAAAGATTACAATGTATTACAACCACATTATAAGGGAAAACAAAGTGGCTATAAAAATAAAAAGGTAAAAAAGCTCATAATAAAAAGAAAAACTACACACGTTTAGCCACTTCATAACATGACGTTAAGCCACAGCTTACCAAGAAACGTGAAAGACGTACATCTAAATATTAGCCGCGGTTTAAATTATTAACGAGGCAGTATTTATCTCAACCTCGCACGGAGAAAATGGACGGCTGAAGATATTTTACACATGTTTATAAATCCAGAGATATAGGAATAATACTTCAAGCTCTTAAGAGCTGAGCGTTTAGTAGGTGAATGAGGTTTCTCTTAATTTAAAGAAAACAGCTAGTAACGATGATATAATCAGAACTAACGAAGCTAATAGAACTGAAGAAGAACATATAAAACTGAACTGATATCAAATATCTATTTTAGAATAAGTCTAGAATGATGAAGACGACAATGTTACTAGTTAAATAGTATTGTTTCTAGGCCTCCCTTCTCTCCGCACATTGCCTTGGTCTAGAACTATAATACTATATTTGGGACCAGTCTTTATCGATTCCTGCTCATCTCACCATCTTCGTTCAGCGTGCCAGAATGTTGCTTTCCTTGTTCTATCCACAATACAAGATTTTAATAATGTGCCAGTGACCTGGCTAGCTTTCTTCAAATATTTAACCATACATTATTTTAGGCCCTTCCGCTTTGTGAGGTCTTATGGTCAAATGATTTTCTGTAAAATGATAAATAAATTAAAGGATATGGATTACATATTTCCAGAGTGTTCCCAGTGGGTGCCTCATCATATTAAGCCTCTAAAAAAGTTTCATACTCAGCTGTGGATGCCATAAGCAGTTCACGGTCAACCAAAAGGATAGGTTAATGAAAAGAGCAATTTTACTGACAATAAACGAGAAACAGACCTTCAACCTGTCAACCACCTCATAAAATTATGAATATGTATGTGAATTTAAATAGGCTATGCTTCGTAGTGTTGAGAGAATAAGTGGGTTATTTATGATAATGACTGAAAATGTATAGGAATTTACAATTAGGAGTCAATAAGTAGATAATGAATACAATATCGAAGATGTTACTGATTGTATGAGTGACTCATTTCGATTTTCAGATGCAATTAGTATTCATATTATTACAAACGGCCAAGATAATCAAGCTGGTGTAGCTAATCACATTATTCAAATAAGTATGACAAAAGTTGTGTGCCGTATAATCATAACTTTAGAACAAGCTACAATTTCTCTTTGCGAAATGTGAACTTTGATAAGTGATGTATAAAAAATGATATATTGCTTGAATTGTTTCCGAAGATATCATCTTCGACTCTTCAGCAGACAAGATGAATGTCGTAACACGCACTGATGCATTCCGATTAGAGCCGAAACCTCCCGAGATAAAGCGATCCCACACGATGACCTTACACACATTTCATTCATCATCTCCGTACCAAGTTAATTCAGTCAGCTCAATCGGTTCGAAAATTTGGTATGTATGTAGGCAGACTTTCTCCGGGTGAAATGGGTGTGAAGAGAGGGGGACGCGACCTTGTTAGAGGGAGGTTGGCTTGGCACCTGCGCAGTATCCACTTGTCACTCTCCCACCGCCGCGTGCGCACCGCCGCGTCCGTACAACCACGCGACTTCCGCGCACGTGCGCTTACTTTTACAACTTTTTTTTTTTGAAAAAAAAAATCTGTGGAACGTTTTTTGTGTGCGAACTGTGTAGTGCTTGGAACATTGCTTGACTTTTCGTTTGCTGTTTGCCGGTTTTGTGTTTCGAAGACTATACGGTATGTTTGTTGATGATAATTAATTGTTTTTTAGTTACGGTCATTATTGCATAGGATACCTGCAGTAGTCTTATCCTCTTGGTTAACTGTGCTAGTATTCGCCCTAATATGTTAAAGGGTGTGTTTAACAGTAGTTTCCAGTATGCTAATGACTTCCGTTACCAAAAGCCCTACCAATGTTGCCGTGGAATCAAACCCTAGGACCGCATGTTCATTATGCTCAACAGCTGCCTTCGCAGCTTTTGGATCAATGTAGCGTTAAGTTATAATACTGTGCCCTCTGACCTACGATTCGGAATCATAGCCAAGATTATGCGAATAATGTGCAGCTATGCGCTATCGTGATATTAGACCTACTTGAATTAAATGCAAATGAAAGCCCGAAGCATATATCAAAATATTCATAGTAGAACTCACACGGTTCATTAAAGACAGGCGTATGGAGAGAGGTGGACAATTATAGCTGTTAATCTTTACGCCATCGACACCTTTGTAGTCGGTATTGTTAGATAATTGGTCGATACTATAAATTCAGGAATTTCGCTCATAAACGCCCTGTTAAATAATGTATTAATGGGCTTTCATTATGCTGCTTTGCTTCACAGTAATATGTAATTTTACTGATATGAATAAATTAGCAAACCGTTTCAGCTTTGTGCGGCTCTTATAAATCTATGAAATTATCGACATTTGTATTTTAATGTGCTTGGTTTATACATCTAAAGCTTCAACATGAATAATTCTCTCTATTGGTGAAAACTGCATGAAAATCTGTTCAATAGATATATAATATCATGAACAAGCGAGAGACAGGCGTGGTTCAAAACATATTTTACAATATGTGTGAACTTTTTCATCAGCAGATTAAAGGAAAGTATAATAAGGCTGTTAATTGGGTCCTCGATCCGACCTTATCGCCTGTTCAATAGTTTTATGAATGAACTCAGAAAATCCTCTTAGCTTATTAATATTTTATAATCCTACCTCCAATCTAGTGCTATAAGCATTGAGAAGCTAATACTATCTACGATGAAATAATAGTATCACTACTCTTGAATGTGACTGCGTCTCCTGCGTCAATGACTAATCATAAAGAGCTTAAAACATGATCACCTTCCATCAAAACAGCAACAAGCATGTAAAATCCTAACATTTCTTCTTAAAAATTTCTCATGTATGACTCTTAAGTTACCTTCCTCTTGAAAAAGAAATTTGTTCGTTCACGCATCTTAAGGGTCTGTTCGTCATTGAATTTTTTGGTGACCTAGTTTTTTATAATCTCTTCAAATTTTGTAATACATTACTTGAACTTTTTGGTTATTGTGTCATGTCATTTTCATAGCAGCTGCAGAAAAACTTCTCATCACAAAATGATGAAGTTACACATGATGAATATGAATGAATATGAATAATTATTTGAAAGATAGAAAGAAAAACATACAATCAAAAAAGGAAGGAGTACTAACACGCCTGTGTACAAAATTTCATATTGACTATGTAAATTTTGGTTGAGAAACTAAAACCTCGAGCCAGTGCTACACTGGCTCGAGGTATAGCCTCTTGGGATCTAATATTTACGAAGATAAACTTGAGACACATTTCAATACCTTATATTTATATCACTCCTGTAACATTATCTGTCCCGATAGACTTTTAATATTTTTCCTATCAAAAGCATATCCTGTTCTAAATTTCTACAAAATTTTTGAAGTATATCTGCTTAATCATTCTCGTGCTAATAAGAAACGCTTACCGCTTACTTAAGCTTGACGATAGTATTCCAAAAGAAAAGGGGATAAAAGTAATAAGTATAACGATAATTAGAGAAACAAGAACTATTGTCTAGAGCGGAACTATCGAAGTTACGCGAAAATTTGTCATTGGCGATAAAGCCTTCGCTCAACTATTTGGAACATAAGCCCAAATACAACATATTACTTTACTTTGTGAATCAACAACGTTTCACAAAGTAAAGTAAAAGATCTTGCCTGAAAACTTTATGTTGATTGACACAACTTTACTCGAGAATCCACTTACGTAAAAGGTACGACATTTTCCGAAATAAAAGCAGAAATAAAAAGATAATAGAAACACATCTGAATGAATAAAACACAATGTTAGGTAGATAGATATATTCTTTATTGTACATAAAAAAACAGTAGAAGCATAAAATTAATAGGGTGTAACAATATGCGGTCTTGACAACCGCAGGTAGGTAGTTATTCAAAACTTTGTATAAGTATACAGAATTTTTATTAGATATAATATTGATATTGAAGTCTTCGTATTCCCAAAAAAATTTGGAATTTTATAACCAACTAACAATAAAAACAGTCTATTCCAGGTAACTCAATCAAGATTGTAGCTTTAGCAGATACTACTAATAATATACACACTTAGAAAGGAATAAATAATATCATACGCAAACTTATGCTAGTCTTGAACTAGTTTTCCCATGTTTTCCAAAAGAAAAGGGGACATTAACAAAAGCAAAGGAACAAAACACAGTGTTACGATAATCGTAGACAAACTAGTGCTAGTCCGGTGCGGAACTGCAGTATTCAGAGCGAAGCGACGATGTGGGCCGGTCAGGTGGCCGCCCTCTGACGGAACACTCGTTCTATGATATATGTTGTTGGAGAAAGAACACTTTTATGTCTTTTGAAAAATATATGAACATGATAAAGGAACATGTTTTAAAACTCATAATATATTTCTGGAAACATTAATTTTGGGGTGATTGAGGGAACTTAATCATGTTCATATATTTTTAAGAAAGACCGAAAAATTTAAGACAACATAAAAATTTTCTTAAATTTTTAAAATTAATTCTAGGTGAATGGCATGTTTAGTAAGTATGTTAAAAGAAACTTAACCACATAAATCTGCATAATATCAATTTTAAACGCCCAAATTGACGTGCTGCTAGTAGACGTAAATAATGTACAGAATCATAGAGCGCTGTTAGAGAGTAAGTATTTGAGAAACAATGTGGAAATAGAACGATTATAAGAAGAATAACAAATATGCATTTAACACTGATGAGTAAATTAGATATGCACGAGTAGACAGCACTAAAGCTTTTAAGAATGTTAAAACCAGTATCATAATCTAAAAGCAGGTCAAAATGAAAACAACAGTTTTAAAAGATCTCTACAAATAAAGTAACAATGAATTCACAAACCGTATGAACAGTCATGGAATCGCATTATTTATTGGATCACTCTTCAACGGTATTGCACGGTTCCGTTCCGCTGGCGCGTTGCGTAAACACGGCAGCCATTGAAACATGCGACCTTGGCATTACTACTAAACTGTACTCCGAAAAGTCTTGAGTCATCAGGTCATCTATTGTATAGGATTTCCCTTCTTCTTGGTTGTTTGTTCACTCCTGAGCGTCTTCGTGATATGTCTGAATAGAGTTCTTCACGATCTCACCCTCCTGCTCTGCTTTTTGACATATTGTTGCTTCGGGAATCTTGAAGTCTAAATATTGTTTCACTTAGTCAGAACTTAGATCATTCTACAGGGTTCTTCAGAAATCTATCACTTATGCCTACTGTCCACGTGAAGCTTACAAACAAAACAACGAAACACTGTCGAAGAAGATGCAACGACACGACGATGCCGCTTCATCGACACAGTTTCTTTGTTTTGTATGCAAATTTCATGCAAGCTTACTTTATTACTTACACCCAGCATAAAATGAAGAATGTAACGCATTCGTAAACAGTAGGCCTAGAACATAAACCATCGTAAAGTGTTATGTCCAATGGGTCACCATGGTTGAAATGGGTCACTTTTTCTTTCATTGTTAAAAATTATCCATTTAGAAAACTTCAAAACTGAAAGAATTTTTTAGGAGGCTTTCACTCTAATATGGTACTGTTCTATTAATTACTTCAGAAGCTGTTGATTTTGCCTTAGGAGTTAACAAACAACTTGTTTATGTTGACGCAACTGTTTATCTGGTTCACTGAATTTCGCTAGCGCGTTGCGTAAACACCGCAGACATTGTTGGCTTCTGACCTTGACATTGGTCAGTAAAGCGTTTACTCCAAAAAGTCTTGAGTCATTAGGTCGGCTTTTGTTTGGGTTTTGAATGGATTACCAATTTTAGAAGAGTTAGTAACTGAGGGGGCGTTAGAATTAGTTAGTGGTACTGTCTACTATATTAGGTATCGACTTATAAATAGGTGAATTGGTAGTTTATACTGTATTAGGTAACTCTCAAATAGGTATATTTTGACGAAATTTTAATTTTATCGTAATCGAATTACAGATTTTAATAATCTGTCTAATCAACTATCTCAACTTTATTGAGGCTAGCTTTCAGTCAAACCGGATATCAGTATTTTACAGAGCCAGTGTCTATCTGATTTCCACAAAGAAGTAATTGATAAACGATTATTGTCTGGACAGGTCATTCTTATCGACTAGGATAATAAAAAATAACCTACAACCTATTCTCAGGCCAACCAAATATATGCTTGAAAATTTTATAAAAATCGGTCAAGCCGCTTTAGAAGTGTTCCATCAAAAATTACATGTTTGTTTTTTAAATTAAACACAGTCAATCTTTATTTCTTATTCCCATGCAAATAAATCATTACATTTGGCAATACAGTATGAAAAAACAGACAGTATAGTTTATTTCAGTAGGTACTGTTAGCGCAAAATCTAAAAATATACAGCGAATATGCTTTGTAATGGACTCCTTTGTGAGAGTTTAATGAAACGCATTCTTTAATGAATCTCGTTGAGACAAGCTTAGTCGTTTTAATTGTTTTATCCAGCCACCGATGACGAAGCAAAATATATACGAAAGCTTGCTGACAAGATTCTATTCTCTCGAAAACATCAAAATGTATTTTCATCAGACGGTTCATTGAAATAACACTTTAATTTATGTTAACATTATTAAAATATATGAGAGATCCTCTTTTCTTTTTTATCCAACGTGGAAAGTGCTAGGTCGTTCATATTTTCACCTTTTCAGTTCAGACTGAAATAATGAGGTGCTTTTTACAAAATTACGTTCGCAATTTAAGAGTGGTGTTGCTTTATAACGAAATTCGGTTTCTTCGCGTTTTGTTTGGTTGTTTAATAAATATACTTAATTGAATTAAAGTATGGGTATTTAAGCTGAAATGCAACAAAATTTGAATTACTATTTAATTTGAGACTTATAAAATTTTGTCAAAAGATTTACCAAATAAAAGTAATAAAAAACTTCACCGATAGATTCTGTTTACATTCAATATGATTGATATTTATTTAAATTTTGTCTTTCTCGGGTACTTTAGACAAAGAATATATTTCGCAGAGAAATGAGGATGTTGTGCTGTGTCTATCCCGAATACAAATTATTTTATACTATTCTACATCACATTTCCTCCATAAACTACATTAAAGAACATTATCAAATAAGTGACCTCACAATTTTCTCGCGAATGCCACGGTCAATTTCACAGATGTGTTCAGTTCATTGAACACTACTACGGCGTCCGTACAATCGCTTACGTAAAGTGATTGTAACGAATCTTTTTACTCTACTTTTGCATGACAGTGTGGTCCAATTGAATAATACCAATTGATTTACGTTCAATTCAATAAAGTACGTTGGTTAACAAAACAGTAGCAAATTGGTTAGGTATGTTCTTAGTTTTTAATTTAATAGAAATTTACAACATTTGTTTGGGGATACGTTTTGTCTGTCAATTCTATTTTTTTTTAAATATTTTTGGAGCGATTGCATGCTTGCCTAGAAGTAAAGGTAAAAGTATTTTTTACTTTTGACATAACAAACCCAAGCTTTTATCCATCAAGTAACAGACTCTGGCTGAGCACTCCGCTCCTAATCGGTTTTATGATTAATGGCTTTCTACCTTCTGAATAGATTTTTAAGAACTTTCTTATGTAACATTGTAAGATGAAAGTGCTGTCTCCACAGCTAAATGTCGCAGATCCAAATAGGCTTTAGTAGACTTTTATAAAGAAGAAGCTAGTTTTCTAGACTAAGTTGTGACTTTCGACATATTAGATATTCATGAAGTTAAAACGCAAGTTTTATAATTATTTATTTAGTAAAATATTATGTACAAGCATGAAAACACTGTACAAAGGCGGACTTAATGCCTTAGGCATTTTCTACCAGTTGCAGTCGACCTTAGGGTGGCGTAGAAACATAAAATGATAGGTACAACTTAAAGGTAAACAAATAAAAGAAATAATATTATAAATATATATTCATTGTGCGTACAGCTAAGGAGTGTAATTCCTTGCCAGAGTCTGTGTTTTCTGATAGCTAGAACCCGGGAATCTTTAAGTCAAGACTGAAAAGGTTACTTCTAGGTAAGCGCGTTCCATCGTCGACCGTATTGTCGCTTTCCATCAAGTGAAAAAGCGGTCAAGCGCGAACCTATCAACAATAAAAAAAATACACATAGATACAAACTGACCAATATTATTATGCTCAGAATCAATTTAAAGACATGAACAGAACATTCACATCGCCATACTTCACTCACATTCTACCATAACGATCGACAACTTAGCCAAACAATAGGATATTAAACATAGCCTTATATTCAGAGAAAGTTGTTGGCGAAATACCGGCTGAAAGCGCTCGTGAAAAATATATTGAAACTAGCTGTCCACTGCAGTTTCACCCGCATTTTTCGTTACTGCTCCGCTCCCGTGGGTCGTAGCGTAATGATATATAGCCTATAGCATTCCTCGATAAATGGGCTATCTAACACTGAGAGAATTTTTCAAATCGGACCAGTAGTTCCAGAGATTACCCCCTACATACAAACTAACAAACATAAAAACTTACAAATTTTACCTCTTTATAATATTAGTATAGAATATTAAACATAGCCTTATATTCAGAGAAAGTCGTTGGCGAAATACCGGCTGAAAGCGCTCGTGAAAAATATATTGAAACGAGTCGAGAAGTGAAGGGCTGAGAACATCGCCCTTTAATCTGATTATAGTCATTACGGAGTTTAAATTGGGCTATAGGTTTTAATTTTTGGAATTTATAATGTTAACAGATTGATTTTTATGGGTAACTTCTCTTCAAGTCTCGGGCTTTTTTCGGGATAAAAATATCGTTTGTACGTTGCAAGATATGGTCTATTCGTGTTTCATCGAAATCTGTTCAATCGTTCGTAGTAAATAACATACTAATAAACACACGAACTTTCTAGCTTATAATATTAGTTCAACTAGCTGGTGCCAGTGGCTTCGTCTTTATGGAAGAAAAAAATTGCCCGAGGGAACTTTGGTCTGAGTTTCATAGAAATCCATTCCAGGCATTTATACGTGAACAAACAAACATTCACTCACTCACTCATACAAACTTTCATCTTTATACTGCTAACTGTAATATATTAGTATGATAAGCAATTTCAACCGATTTACCAGCTTAATCGTCGTCTCTTCCCTTCTTACACCACTCTAACTTACCATATCTCAAAACAGATCAAACGTAAAGGAAACTTAACACTACTTAACCAGCATAATTACAATAAGGCACAGGTTCTCTAATTAAGTGAACAGGAAACCTCTCATGCGTCGGAATTCATTTAAACTCAGTTTAATAGTTAGAGTAATGGGTGAAACGCATCTCTGTAGCGACCGACCCGACTGTTTTTGTTTAGTTTGTCTTCGTCCGTACTTTCCCCGTTTAGATGCCGATAAATGGGATATGATTTGTGTTTGATATGTTTATCGTGTTCGTGATGTTTGAGGAACGAGATAATGTTGTTAAACATCACATTTGTTGATAGGTTTAGTAGAAAAGAGGCTATACAAAATATTTTCTCTTTTTATTTTTAAATGTGATAACACTGTTTGATACTGTTGATACAATTGGCTCCGATATGAAGAAACAATAATAAAACAAAATGAATCTACGCATTCGTAGATTAATTTTGTTTTATTATTGTTCCATTTCTTTATCTTTGTAAAAAGATTATTATTATATCCCACAACTTTCACACAACGCCATCTAGTAAGTAAAATTTCAGTCCTTGAGTTATGATTATAGCTTTATTTTCTAATACTTTGATTATGGTTTAAAATTATAGTATAGTAAGCGTGGGCAATATTCCAGTTATATGCAATGCATATTATTTTATTTTTAATGACAATCGTACGCATAAGTCATTGTCACAGATTGTATGTCACTTTGTGTGAGGCCTCTTGTACAGGGCACGTTTCGTGTGTAGGCACGGTTCATCCGCCGTGCGTACGCACGGTTGCCAGTGTCGTATGGATCACTAGGGGGACTTGTACACGGTGACACTACGGCACAGCAACGCTGCCGTGTTTCATCAGTGTTGTATCGCAGTCTACGGCCTTTTGTACACGGTAGGTTTTATTAAACGCGCCATGTACAAGAGGCCTAAAGCCTTTACTATTCAACGTTACAACTACGACCCAGCATGGCGGCCGTTATTAGCTTCTGTATCAAACGCTTTTTTGACGAGACTCTTGCATACAAATTAAGTCATTTACTTGTGAAGTTGTGACGCGGGTCGAGAGCAAAGGACTAGCTGCGGGAATATAATTTTATGTTCTTTAGGCAACCTTTTAGATAATTATTATAGGTTAGAATTTATCGTAGGTACAATTTATTAATCTAAAGTAAATTATTATAAAAGAGTCAAGATAACATTACTCTTTATGTGAAATTTCCCGATTCTAACTCAATTATGCTTTTGATCAGTAGGTTTTTGTCAGGCCGGGAAATTGTAAAGGTCCTGTGAGATATGCCACAGAAGCAAATTCATCGTAATTGATAAACATACTGCACAAAACACTATCAATTAATTTAACAATATTAATCATTTGTTTAACGGAGCCCTTTTTTTGAGGTGGGAAATCATCAAAAAACTTTTTCCGGCCTGAGTGCAGCGAGGGGGGCTGTTAGACTTTAACTGATTAAAATCCACCTGTGACGCTTCAATTGCACTTTGCTTTCCAGGGCCAAGATAACTATTTCAAACAATCCCGCCATCAACTTAACTGGACCCTAAATCGAAGAATCAAATTCCAAACGATCTCCATCTTCATATTGAATTCAAACGAACTTTCTCTTGTTAGGTACTGATTAATTGAATTCAATTTATTTCGTCGTTAACTGAAGGGCTAAAGTTTCCGGCACGATCATGTTATGTCGAGTAATCGAGTTATTACATCAATTACGTCCGTGAACTTCGAGATTCTTTATCAATTAGAACCGGGTGGGTGGTTGCCGAGTTATTTAATAAAATATGTGGTATTTTATTTATTGATATTTTTTAATCTGATTGTTAGTTATTACCTACAATAATATTTTAGCATGCATAGCATTATGCCGACGCTTGGGGGACGCCTAAGTCCAGCAGTGGACGTCTTTTGGCTGAAATGGTGATGATGATATACTAAACCTTATAAAGTTCTCACTGCTAGGAGTCAGGCCTCCTCTCTACTACAGAAGAGTTGGTAGATATCACAAGTCTTCGATCTTAGGTTCTAGGACATGCTGGTTTACCTTAACCATTTTGAGAGCAGTGGTGATGAAATAATATACATATGCACCTGGCTGGGTTTGAACTTGTGACCTAGAGCTTGAAGTCGGTCGTATCGTGTCGGTCGAAAGCTATAAAAGTATTGCTATAAAACAATCAGAAACAATAACTTTTCTGTGTGGTTTCCGGTTACTGACCTACCTCTATAAAGAGGTTGGGACCACCCAGACACCATTTAACACGCATTCACCGTTTCTCCCAAACCAATTAACCACGGAAGCAACAACATACCAACATAGGTAAACCATTTTAAATGAGAGGATATTTTGTTTGTAAAATATTTCAGGATGTAGATACTAATCAGAATACGAGAATTATCACAATACTTCACAAACATTGTTGGATCCGGAAAAATTGTGCTCCTGCGAGATTCGGCAATAGTTTTCCTGAGAATATAGGAATAACGTGTCTCTACCATTTCGATTTTGCAAAACACGCACGTAATGCCAGTCACCATCATTATTCCAGTCAAAAAGGCTTCTGAAGGTCGTCACAACGAGCGGTCTTGTGTGTCTCACATCCATCATATTCCTGCGACCCTTTTTATGAGAGTGTGAAAACATTAAATAACTTCTCTTGCTTAATAGAAAATAAGTGCCAGTGCCAGTTTACTGTCTGAAATGCACCCCCTATCAGTTATTAAATGTATTCCAGGGTCATGGTATCACTTTTAAAAAATCCACTTGGTAAGACACAGGTCTACCTCGTAGGAGGCTTTCCAACGCTGCATCTACCGGTACGATAGTACCATTCATCATCTACCGAGCCTTTCCCCAACTATATTGGGGTCGGTTTCCAGTCAAGCTGGATTTAGCTGAATACCAGTATTTTACGAGGAGCGGCTGCCTACCAGACCTCCACAACCCATTGAATGGGGTAACACGGTACTTCATGGCATGACTGGAGTCAGATTTACTGGCTTCTAACTATCCGTAACGACTGCCAATGATCTACAAATGACAAGCGGGACCAACGGCTTAACGTGCTTTCCGAGGCACGAAGGAAATTCGTTATGTTAAGATGGTCACCCATCCACAGACCAACCTAGGCAAGCGTTGCTTAACCATGAAGATCGACCTGTGCGGCTGTTATGATCTAGCCACGAGCTCCTCTACGATAGTACCATTATCTCTCATTAAAAAGTTAGACCGAACAAATACCTCTTCAAAAAACCGGTTACATCATTCTACGAATCCCTATCTAATCCATTTGATAGAGAAACTAGTAAAAGTTTCATCTTCATCTAACGAGAGCGCTCATACAAAACTTTTTGCAGCCGTGGGAAGACCGTTTTAAATAAATTTCTATGTAATGTTGAGAACTCGTATTATATTTGTAGGTTGTAAAATGGAAAGTAGTGGAGCAACAATTTAAGTTATTGATCTACAAAGCAATTAAGTTATTTTTTTATCGCTTCACGCTCGATTTTTGTGTCGACTGTTAGTGTTGAGAGGTACTAAATGGTGGGCTGTACTAAGTTTTATACCTAGTACTTATATTATAATGGCTTTTTATAATTAAATTATTTTACATCATATTATGAAGTCTATCCACTCATCCGTACTGGGCACGTTTATTGGATTATGGCCCGAGTCCCAGCGAGGGAACATAACATAGGTTTTATGTTATGTTGTATTAAGTACTAACATAGGATAAGAATACTGTTACTTACTTAATAGCGCTTTGTTGTCTGTTAATGGCATACCTTTTAATTATTATTAAAGGTTTAACTACTGTCACAGCTATGTCATTATTATTATATTAAATTCCTTTGGACATCTCTAATTAAAATTGTTTATGATTTGTCTATACGTCACGGTTTAATAAACAGGGTGTTTTTTTCTGAACTCGAGTAAAGTAAAGAAGTATGCATCATCAGTATTATATTATAATAATAAAAACAAATGAATATATCAAAGGTGATACCTACTTAAATTTAACTTTTATGTCTCACATTGTAATGTAATATTTTTTTTCTACAGGATATGTAGATAAGTCGGTTCTATATCTTACAAGAATTAATAACATAAAAAATAATATAAATTATAGCAAAAGAATTGTTTTTTATCATCTTTTCAGACTTTAAACAGACTTGTTTCCAGTTCTTGCTAATTTTGGTAAATACATTTTTTTTAATTGTTATAAACTAGTGCTTGGCTGCGATCCCACCTGATGGTAAGCAGTGATGCAATCGTTGATGTTGAGGCGCACTAGCTTATTAAGATTATGGTACTATTCTCTTAGCACAAGGAATTTTACTTATTTTTTCTCAACTCAGTCTCAAAAACTAAGTTCTATAAAGGATCACCCTGTGCAGAATGACTAAGCTCATCCAACCGCCCCGGGCCATCAATAATAGAAGTAACCGTAAGTAAAAACTATTCATTATCATCCAACGTGCCGATGAATAATTATTTTTGTTTGTCACTAAATGAAACTGCAAGGCGTTGAGAAGTTTGTTCGATTGTTCGAAAGAGTAACGGCAGCCTTGGAATGCAAAAAGCTACTAAAGGAACACGGGTGGTTTATAGCCACTTAAAGAGTGACACTTATTTTGACTTTGTCACTCAGAGTAAGCTATACTATCAAGCTAGCTATTATAGCTTGATAGTATGAAGGTTGACAGGACAAAATGAAAAAAAAAAAACGAGTTGCGCTGAACCCAAGTAGTCCTAACTATAATATATATTTATATTATAAATGTGAAAGTGTGGATGTTTGTTACTTAATCACGCAAAAACGGCTGAACGGATTTGGATGAAATTTAGCATGCATATGGCCTTTGACATGAAAAAGAACATAGGCTACCTTTCATCTCGATTCTTGAACACGAATCGAATCACGGGCGGAAGCTAGTGTGGGATAAGGGTAGGAAGAAGACGATTAAGAGTAAGCTATGCTTTACTAATTGTTTGCATGTGAGATAGGCTACGGAAGCGTAGTCGTGGGAAAAGCTAGTTATAAGTAAACATATTATACGATACTCTATCAATAAACCAATTCATTTGTTCTACTTCTTGTTCCATACAGAACGGAAGAAGCTGTTTCATGATTTCTTATCCATAAAAAATGTGTGGAGAGCCGTAGGTTCCGGCTGTCATTTGTAAATCTTTGGCAGTCGTTACGGATAGTCAGAAGCCAGTAAATCTGACCCCAGTCTTGCCATGAAGTACCGTGTTACCCCAGTTAATGAGTTGTGGAGGTCTGGTAGGCAGCCGCTCCTCGTAAAATAGGTACTGGTATTCAGCTAAATCCCGCTTGACTGGAAGTCGACCCCAACATAGTTGGGAAAAGACTAGGCAGATGATGATGATGATGAAAAAAAGTGTGGAGAAGTTTAAATGAAACAACAGTTTCAAGATCAGTTTTCTTTTTGAAAACAGCCCTTTAAGGGAACTTTTATTTTCGTGAGAATACCATCAGATATCTTTATCAATTCTGGGTGGAGCAAAAGGGTGTTTCAGACTTTTACTAACCTGTGTTAATTCAGTTGAGCTTTGCGTTTAAGGGTCATGACTAACCATACAGCGAAAGACACAACGGTCCTACATTATAGGACTTACAAAATCATTCAATGTTTTGTTTTTAGGTGGGAATCATCAAAATGAATTCTCCCACTCTGGGCGGAGTGGGAGGGCGTCAGAATTTTACTGACTAAAACCCACTCCTGTTCCTTCCTTGCCCTAATTTCGGGGTCTCGGGGATACAGATCTTTCGTCAACCCAGATCCTAAAGAAAATCATTTAATTAATGTTCAACTACCATTTCATTTTGCTCTACCAATCGATTCTGACCATACATATACCTATACATAACAATAGTCTACTGAAATACTGCCAAAAGCTCGTCCCTGCCGAAGGTCGTTAGCGACGAATATTGCGTAGTAAAAGGACAAAACGCCAGCCAATACCTACGGGATATTAAAATAAATGAATTATTCAGCGTAAAAAGAACGCAATATCGTATTAATCCAATATTTTTGGCGTAAAGCTTGTACCATTTTCTTTTTCATGGGTACTCATCAAATGCCTTCTCGCACTCTAGGGTGGAGCGAGAGGGCGTGTGAGATTTTTACTGATTAAAACTTACCTGCATATGTTCCTTCAGTTGCCGTCTATGTTCCAGGGCCACCGCAAATCTTTTTAATCGTCACAAGCCTCACCCACTCGAACTCAGAACAGGAGAAATGATTTAAATGACTTGGCACCCCAAAATAAATATAGGTGTGGCCTACCAGTGCGCCCAATTTCATTCTAATTCGTTCAGCCTACTATACGCTGATATAGCGTATAGTAGTAAAATACATAAAAACGCATACATACATATATACAATTCATCTCTATAATTTTACTGTGATAGATAAGCCTACGTCATCGCAATCATCTAACACACCCTATATACAAACCACATCTAAAACACGCTACAAAAACTAACAACCAAAAAAACTCACACCATGTATACTAATAATATGAAGCTAAAACGTCTAGCTAAAACGGAACCAGTATAGAGAAAGTTCATGTTGTCTCGGGTCAACTTCCATGGACCCACAACATCGGTGTTAATAGATTGTGTTTATAGGTAACCGACGATTTATCACAAGCATTTACATATAAAAAAATTACGATAATTTGTTGTCAGATACATTTGGTTTGATTAACCTATCACATACCCGCTAAACGAGACACAATAGTAAAACAATAACAGCGCGGTCCTATGAGACCGGTTGGGGATTCATGAATTAGAGGGTAGGTGTTCAATTAGTTAGTAATACACGGTGATGATTGGCCGTATGTGTTGACAAAATAGTTTTGATACTTGAAAACTCAACTGCACGATTGGTTCAGTGGTTGAGCGATTGGTTGCTGTAATGCGTGTTACGGGTTTGATTCCCACACGGAACACGCACGGAACAAATAAATGGGTACTTAATCTATCACATACCCGCGAAACGAGACACAATAGTAAAACAATAACAGCGCGGTCCAATGAGACCGGTCGGGGATTCATGAATTAATCTATCACATACCCGCGAAACGAGACACAATAGTAAAACAATAACAGCGCGGTCTCATAGGACCGGTTGGGGATTCAAACGTTAAAAGACCTACAGACAGTTATTCCAAAGTACCCTTTTTAGTTAGAATAGGTACTTAAACTTTTACATATGTATGAAAAAGTTTACGTACGTACTTTCGATGACCTGGTGAGGGTTACTGGAATCCGATGGATGCGAGACGCACAAGACCGGTCGTTGTGGCAGCGCTTGTGGGAGGTCTACTCGTATGTTTAGCATTCGACGTGTTTCTCTCTGTGATGATGATGATGAATCATAGGTAGGTACTTAACATATCACATACCCGCAAAACGAGACACAATAGTAAAACAATAACAGCGCGGTCTCATAGGACCGGTCGGGGATTCATGAACTAAATACTAATGTATATTTTGCAATCCTGTTGTTTATTTCTTAATGTTTCGGTTCTCGAGTCCCATGGAAGGGGGGAGGTTTGAACTCATTATGTATGTCATTGGGTACATACCTATATGATAAAAGTATGTATAGAAATAGGTACAGAATTTGCACTTGTGCATAGTACCTACAATACAAATTCAAGTATTAAACCTATTATTGTCTTCTATATTTTATAGATATAAAAATAAGGCACATTCACGTCGTTATCGACTCTGAGAGCTATTAGCGGCAGACGCGGCGTCTCCAACCTTTATGTAAATTGCACCAATGCTGCAATGATTCTCATATCCGCACTCGTGAGAACGCGAGAAATGGCCCTAGTATGACCCGAAGTGTGTTTATTGCAGTCAGTGTGAGATATTTACAGACCGAAAATGAGTAGGGATAGTAGGCCGTGCGTAAATGATAGTAAAACCAGTCTAAACTAACCTTATTTTCTATTGAAATTATGTTTTACGATAGCTCAAGGTCAGAGTGTTACTACTGGTCTGTGGCCTACTGTGCATAACTAGGTACTATATTTAGCGACCGGTTAAGAACTATCGGTCAAAAAAATATAAAATAGTGCTTGACTGCGATTCCACCTGATGATGCAATCATTGTCGCACTAGTTTATTAATTTACCAATACGCGCGAAACGAGACACAATAGTAAGATAATAACAGCGCGGCCCTCTGAGACCGGTCGGGGATTCATGAATTAAGAGCCTATTCACTCTAGCCTTGAAGATATCTAACATTATAATCGGACGGGAAGACCGCAGGCAAATTGTTCCACTACTTCGACGTATATACGTGGCATAAACGACGAGGCGAAAAACTACATAGAGATAACTTAATTCCGCCAAGATAAACCCACAATCAGCAGAACTGCAAACAAAAAACCTTATCGAATCATACAACAATACCATTAAATCACGTATTTCACATTCACACAAAAAAGAACACATCAAAAAAAAAGTACAATGAGAATCGAATTGAGATGTCCAGCGCCATCACTGTTCACACTAGAAAGGTTTTAAAGCGAAACAGTGACAGCGAAAAAAATTAAAAATAAACCGTTTTTCGCATTGTCAATCCGTTTTGTTCTCGGAGTATTCCCGTTTCGGGACCCAGATTTTTGGCACCAAAATTTTCAACACCAAAATTTTCGGCACCCAAACTATTCCCGTTTCGGCACCAATGGGTATTTTAGATTGGGATTTTGTATAGGTTACTATAGTCCGTCTAATGAAAGCGCGACCTGGGAAAAATAGGTTAAAACCAAAAAAAAATGTATTTGGTATTACTTACTTACTATACTCCCTCGGTTTAGGTAGTTAACTTAATGTAAACAATCTTGGCATGTCTTTTTATCTAAAAGTTGTCTATAAATTGTATGTAAATCGATGTCAGCTAATAAACTAAATTTAAATAATCTTTGTGTATATTATATACGACCTCTTTAATATAAAAAAGACATACCAAGATTGTTTACCTTTAGTTAACTACCTAAACAAACGGAGTATAGTAGGGGAATCATGTCTTGAGTTTTTGACACTCCACATTTTTTTTTATTTCCTACAATAGCGGCTGAATAATGTTGCCAATTAAATTTAAGAAAAAAACTATCGGTCGTGCTATCGTTAGACGCACTCTACCATTCAAAATGCCTATTGGTGTCGAAACGGGAATATTATTATTTATTTATTTTTCAGACTATGGTGTCCATTTTGTTAGTAACAATGTTCTTATAGACTAGTGTTAGTAAAAGTTAAGCTACCCAAAACAAGATGGGTGCCAAAAATCTGGGTACCGAAACGAGAATACTCCTGTTTTCGATGTCACTCGCGTTAATTGGAACGGCCTAGTGGGAATCTAGCAAAACATTTTAAACGTCTATAGATAGACTTGATTGATTGTGTTGGACAAAAAATGTGTAGATTGTTGTCAGATTACACGTTTATTAGCAAGTTGATATTTTGACAGGTCGATATTTAATGAGGTCTCTTGATGTGATCGTATGATTAATTTTGTTTTTATTAACTGTAATCTCAATTCTGGATATAGTTACTACAATCACATATTAATTTACGTAGATATATGCTCGATTGTACACCATCAAAATACAGTAGGAGCATAGCTAGTCTAGACCCTAAAGCATTAAGTTCGAATCTGTGTGCATGCCTATTTAAATCTCATAGGCATAAACTATTCCTGTACGTTAGTCTCGCTAAAACTCAAAAATAGGCTTGATATACTATTTTAACATTGGTCTGTTCGCTTTAATATAGGGGTGGTGAAAAATAGGATAAAAATTTAAAATTGAAAAGATAGGAATATAATAATTTCACGGGGCTGGAGGCATCTAGGAGAAAATAGATCGTACGAGTAACACAGCATAGGTTCAGCTCATGTTGAAAAAACAATGTACCGTGTCCAAAGAATAAATCGACATCAAAATCAGCGAAAATCCTCCATTCAAATTCGATGTTACCCCCAGTATTAATCCTTATCCTATTCAATGAAAGTTCAATACAATTATTAACTAACCACCTCGTTACGTCAGTGATTGAAAGGACAATCGCTTGCGGCCGAACTGTGACGAAACGAGTCGAACTCGGCTCGTGCACGGAGGTACTTGTACTGCCCACTGACAGCGAAAGTGTTATAATTTGCTCACTGACATTTCGGCAGCCTTTGTCGATGTCAATGTCAGAGCTGAGATTTTTTTAAATTGCTTTTTTTTTAATAATTTTGGTTAAGTGTGATGGATGGTGTTTTTTTTTTTGTTTGATAATATTTGACTCATAAGGTATTAAGTACCGTACTTATAATTAAGAAGTCATAAATCAACCAATCAATTTTACCTTACTAGTATAAAAGACTAGCTTTTGCCTGTGGCTTCGCCCGCATACATAAAATTTAGCCTATGTTACTCAGAAATAAAGCAGCTTTCTAACGGTGAAAAAAATTTGGCAATCGAACCAGTACTTTCAGACATTATCTCCTACAAAAAAAAAAGTAAACTTCACTTCTTTATAACATTAGTGCAGATAAAAGAAAATTATTATTACCTACTTATAACAAAATGGTACCACCATAAATTAATTCGAATATTCAACAAAAAACCTATAAAAAGGCTGCACGACAACCACCTTAAAATTAAAATCAAGTTTCTCGATAAACGAAACTTCAAAAAAAAAGCGAGCATTTTTTACTAAAGGTGCCTGAGAGCGTCTCTATAGGGAAAGCACGATTCGAGCAAGCCACTAATTGACATATACAAACGATCTTTTGTTCGAAGCGCAACTATCGATATTTCGAACAATGTGGGCACATCATTATTCATTGTTTGATTTTACTATCGCTTAATTTCGCACTCGTTTTCGCACGGAAGACGTATTGCTGGTTAATTAGCAAGGTAAGGTGGTTGATGGGTAACTTTTGCGTGATCGAAGCTTTTCTTCTGTCAGTCATCAGTTGTTTTTCTAGGTAATATTTATTGAATCCATCAATAAAGTCTGTCTCGGCTGCGTGGTGTTCGGAAGAGTTATTATGAAGGAATATGAGTGAGTTTTAGTCCATAAAATCTGACACTCGCTTTCGCACCACATAGAATGGGAGAAGACATTTGATAATTTCCTACCTAAAGAAAAGGCTTATCTATAATTCTGAATACATAACTAAATTATCTTACATCAGGGACAGTTTCGTTTTTTGAGTTGTGAAATCATTTACCAATTACTTCTACTGTAGGTTGCCAGAGTTTTACTGGCTACAATACCTGTGTCCTTTAGTTGCTCTACCGTTCTAGGATCACGATTATCCTTTTCAAAAAATTCCCGCGGTACAATTACTACTTCAACAATCAATTTAGATCTTAAGTTCAGAACAAAGTAATCATTTTATTATGCTTGTAAATGGACCGATCAAGGCAATTTTATCATTAAATTTTCTTTCTAATCGAGTCTTTCGCTTTCCTCAATAGAATTGATCTTGCATGTGGTCAAGCTTGCGTGCTATTACATACTTGAATTCAATTTTATTATGATTGCGAGTTACACACATAATTACTATGACCGTCAATTTCGACATAAAAACAAGTAATTTGAACTTGAAACTGCAATGTTATGTAAACGTTATTGATTTAGCTACCAGCAAAGTCACTGAGGTAATCTATCAATTTTCAACTTTTGACTACTCACGACTATGATGGAGTAACTCTGATCGGTTCATCGATATATCTCGGCATTTAAATATCATGTCTCATCTTTTCCTTAAAGTTGACAAAAAATAAAAGGGCTGTTTTGACATTTGTCATCGCGAAAGTGACTATAAGTAAGAACAAAAAGAATACTGGTAATATATACGTATCAAAAAAAGTACTATTTAAAACAATTTATGTACAGAATTAATTATTATTGCTTTTTTATTCAGTGTCTTTCCAAGTTACATTCCAGTTAAATTTTTTTCAAATGTCAAAACGGGTCTTTTATTTTTTGACAACTTTAGTCCCATTTGCTTAGTTACCAAAATGACTACTTAATTAAGTTAAAGTATTCTATTTATTTTCGTTTCTATTCGAAATTCCTTTAAATGTTGAGTAACTGCTTAATTATAAGTATGTATGTTGTAATGTCATGTTTCATGTCTGCCCGCCCCATCGATTAAAGGCCTGCATGCGTTGGTCAGCGCGGCGAGCTTTTGATAGTGATGCACCGCTTCTTCGAACCAAAACATCGATATTTCGAAAATATTTTTCTTTTATCGAATTTTAATATAAATCTATAGTTTGTGTAGAACATTTGCTAATTGATTGAGGAATTTTGATTAATTGTTAACAATCAAATATAAGATGTTTGGATTGTAAGCCAATTGATTGCTTTGAAGATCGTAAAATATTTTGGAAATTGGATTCTCTATTTAATTGATGTAATGAATTGGCATATTTATGATTCTTTAATTGACAGTTAAATTTTATTTGATGGTTTTTGTAAACAACTGGAAAGGGTTTGTTATATTCAAATGTTTTGACTCAAGCGTAAAGTCATTAGTAGTCAAAGCTCCACAAAGTCATCGAACCAGAAGCCAGACAGTCTGGTCTTATCTCGGTACCTGCAATTCATTTCCCACGTCAAATTAGATGGAATGTCATCCGCTGATAGATAAAGTGCGTAACATTGATATCGATATTCACAGCGGTGGTCTTGTAAACATCGATACTCGGTATCACTAATTAGTAGCCGGTGAAAGTTAGCGACCGACTGACCACAATCCAAGTTCGATGTTTTGGCTGTGTCGATTCTAGATCGATTCTACTTTCGTTTTTGACTACTCTTACTTACCGCTCACCTCGCCCGATTGTATGATTTATTTCTTACTTACGTTACATAGATATAATTATACGTTTGGCTACGGATTTGTTGCGGCCAGTCACTCGCTGCGACGGGTTTTGGTTTAATTAATTTTAGCTGATGATATTCATTAATAACCTTCTATCTTGAGCGTTGTAATTAAACTTCAAGTTCCTGGTATTGGAGCTCCTTAATTTTTGTATTTATGAAACATATAAACATATAGGAATATTACAATTTTATCGATACTTCTATTCGAACACAATCAAGCAATTACAAACACTCAATCATACTAACAACCGCAAATATTTTGAATAAAATATTTGTTGAACAAATTATTCCAGTATTCAATGCAAATGATAGCTTTTATGAATATGTTCGATCATATAACTGTACACATAAATGTGAGAAAAGATGTTAATCGGATATGAATAACAGTCAATTAAAGAGTGGACGAAAATAACCGCATCAGCCGTCATGTTGATTAGTTCGGTGAGACCCAGCTGGCTGCGGTCAGGCTTTGAAGCCGGCGAATGAAGCAGACTAAAATATATTAATATATGTTTCATAGAGCGTTAATATCCATATTTAATACTATATTTAACGACGTACTTAGTCATTCTTTATTGAAGCTTTTCACATTGCAACCTATACGTTTGTGGTCTGTTCAAGCCGTGTCTACCTTGCTTATTTGAACTTGATCATGATATCTTTCAATATCCTTTAGATTTTATCAAATTTAATTAACTTGAGCTCGTCTCCTGCTGATATAGTTTTATTTTTACCATCAGCGTCGAAATTACTATCAGTAGTTACACTAGTGGTAGGCTTTAATGCTTTGACACTTCCATTTTGAAAAATAAAATCTATTGAGTACCTAATTTAAGAACAAAAGCCCAATTAGGTACTGTCAAGTCCCACAGCAGCATTTAACGCCTAAAACCGTTAAAACCAATTCAAACGCTGTTCACACTTCTATAAAGCCATCCAAGCTCGATATGTTTTTATCGTTCGCTTATTCTGAGGCCTAACAGTCTTCGTCGACCTCCGATGTGGGGCAGCAGGTCTGCAATGTGGGTTTATGATGCAGCCCCACAGGTTCTCAGCCGCAGTGGGTGCCGTCATTGTGTGGGGCAATTAACTCTAACTGTCAACGTTTCCTAGGATTCCATGTGAACGCTCCGTCAATAGGAATTGTTGGATTTAATTATTATAATTGTTATTCTTGTTTGTTTGTTGTTGTGATAAGAAGTGTATCTGGTTTTGTTGTGTTCATGTGTATGTTTATGAGTTTAGTAAGTTCTATTGGTAATTGGTTTTCGTTATTTAAATTAGATGGAAGAAGTGGAGGGAGGCCCTTGTCCAGGAGTGGGCCAGAACATGCTAACATGAATGATCATTATTTCCATGTACATTTTATACAATTTAATCTATATGAATTTAAAAATTAAGCATATAGATAGAATGTGTTACGTGATGTTTTCATTAGAGGGTATGGTTGGTTTGGGTCAAAGTAAGTGTTAATCAAATAACATCAAACTCACCTCGAAAGCACTCAAGCTTTTGCAAGTTAGCATCAAGTTACAAGTACGAGAGAGATTCAGATCGTAGTATGTAAGTTAATGAAAAAAAATACTGTTATTTAGTTTACTGAAGTCGTATTATAAATCTATAAATCCAAAATAATACAAAATAAAATAGACTTGTACAAAAGTAAAATCTCTTGAGAAACTTGTGTGCCCAATAGTACTGGATTCTTAGTCACGTAGGTAAATATTGATAACTTTCCAAGCAAATATTTAGTTTGCCGTAGCACACTTACTCAATATAACATCGCCAAGCTAATATGCCAATTAAAACACCAAGGCAATTCTGGTTTTAGCGAAAGCAAAAGTTCGAGATCGAGTGTCGTTGACCGCAAAGATTTGACTGACGAAATGGTAACTGAAAACGTACATATAACTAACTGTCTTTGTCGCACGCTTGATTGACGTGTAAGTCTGTCTCTTTATATATCGTGACAAGTCTCTGACAGGTTGACATGTGATCCTCGAAATCCTAGAAGTGTCTGCGTTGGAGAAAGTGTAAATAAAGAGTTTCGGTCGAGAGCGTTTTGTGTGTTAAAAGGTGTTTCAATTTGTTTTCCTGATTTGTAGGGAAGTGCTACATTTTTGGGTAATTGGATGTTCTACGTTTAAATGTTCTTTACTAACTGTTGTCCGTTCAATAAATATTTTACAAAATGTTTGTACCGCATTCCTGTCTTTCCTTTGAGTTTCTTGTTTTCAGTATGATTTACTTGTTACTTGTTCTTGTTCAAGCTAGCTTATTAACTTCAACGCTATAGTCCATCATCAGTCACCCCAAGTTTGCAAACTTCTGTAGCAATAACTAAACTATAGGTTCTATAGTATCGCCATGTCATCTCGACTTCAACCGTGACTTCATAAACTAAGTTTTATGAGATAGTGTCGAGACGCGAACATTATGGTAACAACTTTACGACCATAACTTCTGCAGAAGTGAGGCTGTTCAGTTTTAGAGTTCTGTAGACCTAAATCATATCTTTTAAGGATCTGTTAGTTGAACTCTGAATATTATCTTTCATAATATATCTACTTTATTGCAGCATGACAATTTAGATATAAACAACAATTTTCAGTTTCAATGAAGAATAGAAATATGAATGTTTTTTATGTATTTTTGCTGCCAACAAATTACCTGTTGGTAATAACTAACACTGGCCCTAGTTAATCAGACGTATATTCCGCGCTTTCCTACTTGGTTTATATCATAAGACATGAAGGAGGATCTTCAACTCATATTACGAGTATACTAGCTAGGTAGTATCAGTAGTAGATGACAAGAATTAGCATTTGTATGTTTTAAGATATTGACCGCATAAAATAATACATATTTATGAAGGTACCCATAATAGTGATAAAAAGTGAAAAACGTAATGACTCTTTTTTTGAACTTTCTTCTTACATGGAAATGTCTACGGTTAACAGTATGATATTGAAAAATATTTCCTTGTCAATTGTTTTATCCTAAATTCTTAATGATATTAAAGCCTTTTAAGCCTCATTTTCCTTATGTAAAACTCATTCTGTTTTAAAGCTTTCGGTATTGTTACATACTTAAACATAACCTTTTAAATCCGGATTACCCTTTATTAATTTTCTCTGTACTCAACCTCTTCCAAATCTCTTATTGAATTTTGAATAGTAAATCATTTCAAAATTGTTCGCACTTCGATCTGTAAGCAGGTACTTCAGTTTATATTGTCGCAATATACTTTCAGTTTCGTTGTGTGCCCCCGCGCAGGTCAATGCTCGGTAAGATCTAGTGCGCGATAGCTTCCTTACTCAATGATATTGTTTACTTTTAGTCTAGACTTGTCAGTTGTGTTTCAATTCATCTCAGGCCTTTGAATACATAGAACATGCGTGTACGTTGTTATGTTTGAAGGAGAGATGGTCACTTTCCAATGCTTTATGATTTTTATGCAAATATTGGGTATAGAGAAATGCGTAAAAGTTGGTTGGTAGGTACGGAATAATTTGCTTTCTTCCATGTGTTTGATTTCCATCTTGAATATTTAAGAGATTTGTTTTTGTGAAATCGCTTTTCTTTTACGAACAGTGTAGATCGATTCTCAGCAGTAAACTACAAAGATTGACGATAATGATGATGATGATAAGAGAAGTGGAGTATGTGATAAAATCTGTGAATTTTAAGGAAAAAACATAATTCTTAAAGCAGAAAACCACACACAAGTCACACGTAATAGTGACACAGATCATAATCACAAAACACAAGAGGCCATTACAGCGATTCCCATAGTAATACAACCCGATCCCATAGTAACCGATACTAAAGACACAGAGACATACAAAATTCTTTCACATAATAAATTCACCGAAGGGCTCGAGCTAATCGTGTCAAGTCCGCAGTGAAAGTAAGAGGTGGGCGCGAGAGATTCACAAGCGTGCGCACGAAGTCAATGATACCGGCGAGGTAATGATGGCCACGTGGTTCGATGGTCATGACTTTCAGAATGATGCTGTTTGTGTCGCTGAGATCGAACAGAAAATGCCCTGACATAATATGCGGGTGTTAGTAGGTAAAGATTAAGATGTAGTGGAAAGATGAATACCCATAGGACCTAGGAAAGTAGAAAACAATGAAGCATAGTATTTTGTAAAACAAATTTATACTATTGCTTATGTTCGACTTGAAGACATTCTGGATAAAGACAATTTTTTTGTATCCGTTTTTAAAAAGTGGATATTAATAAAAGTATGAAGACTTGCGTTTGGTAAAACTATTGTTAATTTTACCTGCTAAATGTAATGGCCTAAAGCACATTGTTGATAAAGAAAATTCTACAATAAAAGCTTAGAAATTTAGAATGGTTGAAGATTCGTACTCATAATTTTTTGTATCTACACAAAAAAATATGTTTAATGCTTTATCCTCATCTATAAAATTACCACCACAAGCTTCACGTACTCTACAGGAAAAACAGGCATCTCAAAAATTTAGATTGACAAGCATGACAATCCGTTTTCGGTCGTTCTTAAAGCGTCGTCTAGAGTGTACTGTCCAAAGTAATCTGTAATGCTTGGCTAGACTTTGCAAATTACATTACATAACTGGCACCTGTTCGACTTTATAAGGATTACAAGAGGATTATGGCTTAGGACATGTCACAGTCAAGATATTTGTCACGCAGTCGACGAGGCAGATAAGTATGTAGATAGATTATATAAGGTGACCAAACCCGATATATGCAACTTTTTTGCTACCATTTTGATCTAAGGCTTATCTTTTTTTTCAATTTCTAATTTGTTTTGGAAAGTTCTAAAGGCTTCGAAAATATATTAACTTCAGTGATTGTACTGTAAAGCTCTAACCTGAATTGTAAAACGACGAAATTTGTTGTTTATGTCGGGTAACGAATTTATTGATTCCTGAGACTAGGTTCGGCAGATTCTGAATTTTTCAGTGGGTTTATCTAAAGGGACGAGCCAGGACAATTTAGAATTAAAAGCAGGATATTTGTTACATTGTTAATGAGATTCTTAACAAAGTACCTATGCGAAAATTTGTTTCAAAACTCAACAAAAGATAACACAATTTTAGTACACCGCTAAATATTTTATTGTGGTTATCTGTACAAAATTGCAAAATCTGATACTTATAAAAAAATGGTCCACGAAGGTGTCCTAAACAACTTTCCAATTTACGAAAACCTTTTCACTCACACTCATTTAGCGACCCAATAAAAGTAAAACTGAACACTTTATGATCATCAAAACATAATACGGTATCATAAAGGAACATTAAAATTAAATTTTATCGCCACACCTTATAAACTGGCGAGAATACCTCGTAACAGCCGTGTAGCCATAAAAATAATGGATCGTTTTATTAATTGTTAATCTGCAAATAAACAGAGGCCGCGGCTGCAGTGAAAAACGTTTCGCAGTGATCAGCGGAGGTGCAATAAAGCTCTTCCGAGGCTGTAGGCCTACCGCACCCTGTAATTATACAATGGACGCAATGCGACCGCATACTTTACAAGCGAAAATGTACCGCAAAAAGTCTAAAGTGGCCTGTACAAAGAGTTCCGGTAGTGCTTTAGTACTTTCTCCCGGTGCTCCCACGGCCCACTTGCCCCGAAAAGCAACTTGTTCAGCGGGAACGCCCAAAATTCGGTGATTAAAGTGGTGCGGTGTGCCTACGTCTTTACTTTCGCGAGCTCCCGCCAATTAAGCGGCATGGCCGGCCGTGTTTTGTTTTTATTAAAGTGCTGAATGAGATGTTTGAGATTGGATTGCCTAGGCAGTTATTTTACAAGTTTATCTCTTAATTTTCGACTGTTGTTTATTGAGCATCAATAAATTATACCCTTCTCTCCGAGCTGAATTGAGTACAAAATTAACGGCATACAATAAAATTTATAAAGTGGTTATAAAGGTAACGTTGAAAAAGAGTCGGAAACAATATCTTTCTCTTATAAACAAATCACAAAGTAAGTATTTATTCTTAAAGGCAGTCGGATTTCGGAAGCACAAACAATATTACATACGGAAAACAATAACCATGTTGAGCCTTAATTAAACATACCACGTTTCCGCAATAACATGGCTGAGATAGTTGGAGGGGACGAAACAAAACATAATGGTATTCCCGTTCAGTAAGGAAAGATATTTACGAAAAGCAACTTTCCTTTTTTAGTGAAGCAGAAGGGAAATAAGAAGGTACATTCCTCGCGATTCTATCGAAGGCTTTGCATCTTGACCCATTCACCCTTGAACCACAATTTCTAATGGAGATGGTTCATTATTTAAAATATGTACATGTTTCAACGTCGGCTATCGAAAGTGGGCAGATCAAAGCGCTGATAAGGATATACTTTGATTTATGACCGCAGTGAAATAAACATGGTTACGAATGCAAATCTAATGTTTGGAGTTTAGAAATTATTGATGGCATTTTGATGTAATGTGCGTGATCGCAATTTTTTATTCTTAAGCTTTGTGTGGTTGATTTATTGTGTGCTCTGACAATGGTATTATTTTTATATTTAAACTGTAAAAAATATAGGATTGTAGCTTTCGTGAACAAAAGAACGAATGCAAATGATGGTTATAATTTAGTTAATATCTAGCAGAAAAGCTACTGCTAAGTAAAAACGAAACGATTTTACTAGTTTATTTTAATTTATGATGGAGCACGCTTGCCTACAAGTTATCACTATTGGCTTAAAGATCCCTTAATTTTAGCTATCGGGAAACACACATAACAATATATACCTACCCTTTTAAAGTGGCTAATTTTATTATGACCTCTTTTTCCTCTTTGTGGATGGTTCTTTCTATAATTATATAGCGGCCCGTCTTAGCTTGCACGGCTGTAAGAAATCATCGATAGTGTATTTTCCTTTCCAATTATCAAATCGAACAATACAAAATAAACCATCCTGCCATTCTTACAATTTTGTTTTTCTAAGTCATGTCTAAAATGTATGAAATCATATAATCTATCTTATTAGCCGTGTGCACCACGGACTCTAATTAAACCTACCATGACGAAACCAGTCACTTTCTCATCCCACAACATACCTATATATATACGTTAACACTATAGTTAAGAATAAATTTTATATTATTATAATAATGAAAGTTATTCATGGCCAGTCATTCGCCGGAGAGAAAAGCTGTAAACATATCAGAAATAAAAGAAATAAAGAACAAAGTAAACGGACACACGATTTTATGAAGAAAGTATCGTATATTGTATATAAATTTCTTATTTATTTATATTTGCGTGTATTTTTCTAATGCTCGGTGAGTACCGGCCGTATGAGTATATAGAAAATACCTATCACCATTTCTAGATACAATATAATTTGAGAATTGGAATTTAATATAGTAAATCCATGAAGTTCCGTGTTACTAATGGGTTGCGGAGGTCTGGTAGGCAGTCGCTCCTCGTAAAATACCGATATTCAGCTAAATCCGGCTTGATTGGAAGCCGACCCCAATATAGTTGGGAAAAAGGCTAGGCAGATGATGAAATCTTAATTTCCGTCAAATTACCCAATGCCAACAGAATTTTCAGGCGTTATCTTTCTTTCTCTCTGAAATAGAAAAACCCTAATTTTTTTTGTGTTGAACCATAAGTCTTTTCAATTAATAATGGAAGCAACCGAGATAGCCTATTTAAGGAAAATTACTTTGTTTCACGAGTTCATTATTGAAAAGTAATTCACTTATTTCGGCCGGAAAAACATTTAAGACTTTTTGAGCCTTAAATGTTTTTCCTGTTTCTTCTTATAAAAGCACTTTCTATAAATCCGTAACATGTTTTCCGGAATTTTAAATGTCTATTGAAACTTTTCTAAAGGATCTCAAGACGCGGGATTTTTTTACGATTGTTTTGTAAATAAAAGTAGCAATATTTACTTCAATATACATATATCTTTTTTACGTAGGAAATCATCAAATAACTTATCCCGCTTTAGGGGAGTGGTCCCGGTAGTGTCAAACTTTTACTGACTAAAATACATACAGTGATCCTTCAGGTTTTTTTCTTCTGAGGGCTATCTTTTTGAAACGCAGCCTTATTATGTATCCACCGTAGGCGCGGGCTCGCGGACAGCGAGCGCTGGGTAGCTCGCCGTCCGGCAGTCTGGTAATAATCTGGACCGAGCCTAGTCGTCGACGGCGCGTTCTGTTCCACGCGCGCCTCAAGGAGATGTCAGCAAACTGTAGGGGCCCGGTAGGGCCGAAGCCTCTAGGGAACACGGTATCCGAAAGGTTGTCACCGTGTCCCCCAGATCGATGGTAACGAAGGAACGGGGTAGGGGTTTAGTCAGTAAGAGTCTGACACGCCCTCCCGCTCCGCCCAAGAGTGGGAGAAGTCATTCTGATGATTCCCCTACCGGAAAAAAAAAAAAAAAAAAAAAAGCCTTATTATGTATCGACCCTAGCTAGCCTTGTCAATGTTTCTGTCATTTGTTTGAGGCGCACATGAAACAACGTCGTCGCGTCGCCATTTACCTGGATTTGGTCCTAACCGGACGCCATTGATCTACGTCTACCCATTGCTCACCGTCCGCAAACCGTTCGTGCGAGTATGTCTGGCTTACCTATAGACATACCATCAAAGATATAATTAACGTTATTGAAAAAGACGTCCAACATTAAAAGTGAAACATCACATAGGTACCTAATATTTTTTTCTAGATACTCGTACTGATTTGTAAAATATGAACTTTATAGTTCAACACACTAAAACAATGCTAAAATCGCAACTAATCAAAAATCAAAATGGTAGTTAGTATGCAAGTACCGTTCACAGAGAAATACTGTCGTGGAAACAAAATCACAATACGGCACCAGATTCCGTCCTACATCGTTGGAAACTGTACCAAGATGCTGACAAAGTGGGTCCATTATGAGAACCTAGTGATGATGGGTGTACACTGTACACACGACGACTTATAAAGTTAGACATCCACTATAAACAGACTTCTAATTGTGTATTCCGTCGGTACAATGAAAGGCCAGCGTATTCTGGTGGAAGTGATAATGAACATTGTATGAGATAATGACACGATATTTCGCAGTGTTCGCCGCAAATTCTCCTAATCCTATATTGTTCTTAACAATGAACACTTATGCGTCGTTTTGATTCTGTAATTACATATTATTCACCATTGGATAGTAGACTAGGTACCTATCTCACAATAGCGGATTCGTGTGTGGACATTTTATTCTCCACATGCGTACATTGTTTGGCTTTCTCAGGAATTTCTCCATCTCACGTGTGTATTTTACGAAATATTAGCATAAAAACCCACTGTCGCTATGTGTGAAAATATTCAGCTGCCTTCCCTCCTATATTTTTGGCTTTGAAATTGGAGAAAAATTTCAAGAAAATATAAAAGTTATTTTTAGCTACCGTTTACGTTTTATTCATGAATGTGCCGTTTATACAGTAAAATCGGAAAGTTTAGCATTTGGGTAGATTTATTTAGGTATAGGAAAACTTTGTATCTTAAACTATTTTAATACTAGCTGCTGTTGGGCTTCGCCCGGGTGATAGTGGAAAATTATCCCAAGAGAACATATTCCCAAGATAAAAAGTACATGAACCAGGACATGGTCTACCTATATACAAAGATTCATCAGAGAAATCCAGTCCGTAGTTTTTGCGTGAAAGAGTAACAAACTTCCATACCTGCAAACTTTCGAGTTGATAATATAAGTAGCTTCTAAGCACAATTTTCGTTGCTATTTGTCTAAAATATTCTCGAGTCTACGACTAGGTCGTTGTCAAATTATATCCTAGATCCAAGATCTAGGTAAACACGATAACATAACAATGCACTTTCCCGAGCGAGATGCTAATGGATTCACAACTTTGACAAATAAGTTTTTGAAAAATTATTATTTTATTTATAGATTCTAGGTAAATATTGGCAATTTTTATTAAGAACACGGATAATTTCCTTGTCGCTTGTTCGCTAAGGAAGTTTTTCTTGCTAAAATTTACTAAACAGGGCCCAAGTCACGCTATGAGATCCCGGGACCCTGGAACGCAAGGTGAAGAAGAACATGGGTCTAGGTTTTAGTCAGTAAATGTCTGACACGCCCTCCTGCTTCACCCTAAATCGAGAGAAGAAATTATTATGATTTCTAACCCCCAAAAAAACAATTGCCCGTGTAGTACCTAATCGTGACTATTTCATCATATCCTTTACTTTTTACCTTAAAGACTAACATATACATTATCATATTGGGTATCAAACAGTATCAAAATACATACAAATATTTCTTGTTTAGGGACATCTTATCCTGAAAATATTGTACCTTTCCCATTCCTTTTTCCCCATCTCAGATTTATACTACGGACACAAGCGACAGTTTCGATCAACCCTGTTAGATTAGGGTAGTTCAAGAAAGCTGTGTCATTAATTTAGACAATTCCCACGGTGTTTGTTAGTAGTGAAACTATTCTCTAACGTTTAAATGTATTTGTTTACAGATGCGGCTTCGACGGGGCTTGGCTATAGGCGTCCTGCTCATATTACATATGGTGAGGTTTATTTGCATTGTTTTCTTATACAACACTTACAGTATTCCCAAATTAATAATGCGCATGCAGATCTTCGCTAATTGTCGTATTCTCGGGAACACCCGAACACCTAATTCTACTAAATTATGCATGAAGAAAATGCACTTAACCACTCTAAATACATATCGTCTTCCGAGGCTCGGGGAATACGACCGTTGCCAAACAGTGACGAAGATTTCTATGCGATTTATTACTTTGGGAAACCTGTATGTACATGATATGTACAAAAATATGATACACTAAATGTAGCCACAGCGGCTTCGCCAACATAGTACTAGAAAATTATCCCAAGGGAACATACTTCTAGGATGGAAAGGATCTATATTTGATTGATTTCCATAGATAATTTACAATTAGGCAAACAATACTTAACTAACTATAATTACAGTAGAATAAAAAAAACTCTAAACTAATTACAACTACTTAAAAACAAACTAAAATATAGCGTTATAACTATTCCACACCACTGTCAACTAGTAATGTCCCCAAAACACTGGCGGCATGCCACGCTGTATGGATAAAAAGTATCATATGTGCTATTCCAGAACATGATCCGTTTAGTTGTTCGAGCGTGAAGAAGTAACCAACATACACACTGACAAACTTTTACCTTTATAGTATTAGGGCCTATTTCACCACCTATGATTAAGTTTCGAGTATCTTACTTGACAGATAATTTCATACAAATTCTGTCAAATTTTTGAATTTATTCAGTGAGTAGTGCCTACTCGGACATTGTGAAACAGGCCCTATGTGTAATATATCGTAGATAATACAAGATAAGCTCAAAGTTTTCCTAGAGCTGGGTCTTAACTGTAAGATAGATTGGACCAAAAAAGGTTTTAGCTGTTATTAATAGCCAGTGGCGTAGCGTGCCTTATCGGGGCCCCGTATAAAAAATTTGTTTGGAGGCCCTTATGGGGGTAAAGATTTTTCACAAAAGAAATAAAATATTGTGAAAAGAAATATTTATTTATCATAACATAATTTAACCATTTTACAAATAAAAATCAAATTTAAAATATTCACTCTCCTTGCCTTTTTTCGGCAAACTGATTTATTAAATCATTTATGGCTGATGATGATTTTAGTTTTTCTAAATTTTATCATTTGTAAAATAAAATAAATTAGAAAGTTTTTATTTTTTTTCCTTACACACTTTGGGGGCCCCCGTGGCCCGGGGGCCCCGTACAATGGATACGGCAGATACGGCGGTAGCTACGCCCCTGTTAATAGCCGACCAAAGCCTACTGGGGCCATGAGTCGACTTTTGAAAGGGGAAACCCGTGGTCCTAGATTGCAAAGGGTATCTGAAGAGACATAGGTGTGATTTTAGTAAGTAAAAGTCTGAAAGCGGAAGAGCTTAAGCTACAGCGGGAGAAGTCATCAGATGATCCCACCTTTAAAAACTGACGCTGACGCCTGCTAGTTTTTTTGCATGAATGGCCATTGGCATTAAGAGGCCTGCGGAGACCGCGCGCTATCTCGAGTTGAGACGAAATAAAACACGTTTTTGAGGTTGATGGAAGCAATCCAGATAGTTAAAACAATTCTTGGACACACCGACTGAAGTAAAGTCATCATCCGGCCACTGACAGTTGCTTGCTGTGATAGCAATACAAACTATTGGAAATTTGGGAGAGGTTCCGTAATACCAAAAATTATGAATGAAAAATTAATGTATTTCCATTATTGTTTTGAGTATTTATAACTTGATAATAATATCTGTGTTCCTACGAAAAGATATTTTGAAATATTGTTGTTTATAATATAGAAAAAACAAAATAAAAACATGATATTTTCGCTGTGAAAATGTGCAAATTTAAATTCGCTTAAATTTCGTTTGGGGTAAGTTTTTCAACAAAAAGACGATGTAGGAACCTAGATAATTATTGTCTGAATCCGAATAACATCATATTATGGTGTAAATATGCTTAAATTGCAAATGATTTTGGTATTACGTTTGTATGGATAATTCTAACGTCGCGCCCGCCTTAAATATGAAATTTCTCTTTACACTTTTAGAATTAATTCTCAAGTAGTTCTTTCTAAGCTTGAAGAGTCACGGCCTTCTAACACAAAAGCTTTCGTCTACAACTATTCATCATATTCTTACCTAAATATATTATCGCTTTACACAAATTAAGCCATCTAATTTCGGTAATTTTTATTTTATGTATGAATTTTTTAGAACGAAAACTTCGGAACGTAGGTACGCCTACGTCTTTTGTACACGGCATGTTTTTTACCTTGTGTAGGCACGGTTAATTCGCTGTACGTAGGCACGGTTGTTAGTGTTGTTAGGATCACTGGGGGAGCTTGTTGACATACACGCTACGGCATGGCACCGCCGCGCGCCGCCGTATTTTATCAGTGTTGTATAGCAGTCTACGGCGTGTCCTCTTGTAAACGGTACGTGTTATTAACCGTACCTACACACTGCGAAAAACTTGTCGTGTACAAGAGGCCAGTAGACCCAAAAAAAAATATTGTAAATTTACGTTGAAACAGTTCATTTAACGTTATTATAACTTGAAATATATAAACTTAAATGTTCCTGAAAACCTAGGAATCTAAATCTCAAACTAAAATACACGTTTAATATATAAAGGAACTGTAGTTATTAAACTTTGCAGGGAACCGTTTTATAAAGTTACCACTTTCACGTTTATGGGGTTTCCACTCTGAAACACTAACACTCCACGTTGCCTTGTGGCTCAACTTTTCAGGATGCGCTTTAACTAATCTAACCCGCATTTATTTTAAACGCTTTGGAGGCCCCTTTTTCTAGAGGTGGGAAGTTTTATGAACACATCCACGAATTCCTACTGTGGGTTAGCGATTCTTTTTTAAGAAAAACGAATTTTCACGCTCTAGGGTGAGCGAGAGAACGTGTAAGAGTTTTACTGACTAAAACATAGCTGTCCTTTATTTACATACTTATTTAAAACATTACTACTGGGCCCCTTTAACCCTTTTTATGCCAGTAAAAGCTGACATCTCCTTGAGGCATACACGTGGAATATTACACGCCGTCGACTTGGACTTGGTCCTTACCAGCCGGTTGGACGGCGAGCTACCCCGAGTTCGTCTTCCGCAAGCCTCCCGACAAAAATCTATCTGCGTAGTTACGCAAATGGCGACCCTTGAGCACTTATTTCGGGCCAAAAACAATCGGACCCTATTGGTCAGTAAACCAATCTAATAATTTACCAATAAAACCGAAGCCATACTAAAAATAATCTGCTCACGTACTCCTCACCAAATTAATTCAGCCAATAGAAAGGAAGAAAGGTCTATTGTTTAATAAATAGTTATGAATAACATGGGACTGTCTATTTGTTCATGCTAATTTTTATTGTTTGGGCGGGACGATACCTCCCACTATTAAATATGGAGTTTAGGTAACTAAGTACTGTTTACTTTCTCTACCAATAATTCATGACTTTATTGTTGTATATAAATCATTGGGTACCTACCTATTCCTATTTATTCAAAAGGATTCTGCTCACAAACGCCTATCGTCTGTTTTTTATACCCGGAGACTAAATTGACACTAGTAATGTCTAATTTACTATAGGAATGACGCCAGTTCTTTTGTGTTGAAATGTCATTTTAGTCTCAGGGTTTAAAAAACAGAGGATAGTGTATAATATTGTGGCGACATCTATATCGCCGTAAACAAACTAAAGTCCTGATGTCACACAAATCTTACGTCGCGATATAAGTTTTTACGTTATCTGAATTTACAAAAAAGTCCAAAACAACCTTCAAAGGACCGTTTAACGTTTGAATCCCCAACCGGTCCTATGAGACCGCGCTGTTATTGTTTTACTATTGTGTCTCGTTTCGCGGGTATCTGAGTAACTACAGGCTGTTCAAGTTTTTATAAAATTATTCTTGTTAACGAAATCGCTAACAAAGAGAGAAGAAGAGAGTAATACTTATAATATCTGTAATCAACTGGTGTCTTCTATATAAGTAATTCATTTTGTCCTTATAACAAACCAAATTGACTACAATACCAAATTACTTTTTTATTTCAAGATAACGAATAAGTCATAGAATAAGAAAAGTTTATCACAAGTACACAAACGAACTTTTCTTATTTTACAAAAGTTTGATAATAGGGATGTCGCTAGCACGTTTCAATTTATCGATAAAAATGTAAACGTTATCGCAACGAGCAAACTTCATTCCTCGGTAAAGCGGTGCTCAAATTGAATATATCTGGAGCATTGCGGTTTTGTAAATTGTATCTCTATGTGTATATCGCGGCGATTGTATCTCTGTGTGTATATCGTGCTGCCCGGAATTCAGTTAAATCAAATCTGTTGTTTATAGTGACCCAATTCGCTTGGACAGCGCTGAAGTATTTAATGATGGACGATACTTTACACTATGTTGTATAGAGAGAGGCAGTAGGATTTTAAAATATAATAGTGTTGTTAGTAATACTGAATGATTGAGAAAGTTATGTTATTGATTGAAATTTTCTTAATAAAATTATTTCCCTATAATTGATTAATTAAATCTTAAATTATTGGCTAATATTACAAACGTAAAAGTCTCGTAAAGTCAAGTCAAGTTTGATACTCTTTCACGCAAATAGTACTGAATGGATTTCGATGACACTTGAAATACAGGTAGATCATGTCTTGGAATAGCTTATAAAATACTTTTAATCCTAGGATTATGTTTCCTTGGAATAGTTTTATACTAACACGCGGGCGAGGCCGCTGAGTGTAGCTAGTTGCTTCATGAGTTACATTAATTACTCAGATACCCGCGAAACGAGACACAATAGTAAAACAATAACAGCGCGGTCTCATAGGACCGGTTGGGGATTCAAACGTTAAGATTCAAAAAATATAAACGAGGTATAATTTTGTATTCTAACTCAGTATTTTTATCACAGTTCCAGACTACATAATCCCAATAACTTATCAAAGCTTGATTAGAGGTAACGCATTTGCTTGCATCTGTTAGAAGAAACAAGCATTTCTGGCTTAACTGCATTGGAGTAAGCAAAACTCATTGGCATTAAGACTAGTCCTTAGCCTACTAATGCTAATTAGTCCATTCGAGTAGGTTAGTAAGGTATAACTGATACCAGGTAGGTAAATCCGCTCATTTTTAGGGTTCCGTACCTCAAAAGGAAAAAACGGAACCCTTATAGGATCACTTTGTTGTCCGTCTGTCCGTCCGTCTGTCAAGACCCTTTTTCTCAGGAACGCGTGGAGGTATGAAGCTGAAATTTATATCAATTACTCAAGTCTACTGTCCCTTGAAGCTGTGAAAAAATCAAACTTCTAAGCCAACGCAATCAAAAGATACAGCCGTTTATGCCGCAAATTTTCGACACTTGCAAGGGAATCAAAACCTACAGGGTGCTTCCCGTGAACTCAGAATCTTGAAATTTGGTACGAAGCAACGTCTTATAGCATAGATAAAGGAAAAATTACGAAAACCATAAATTTTTAGTTACATCACATAATATATTTTTTTTAATAATTTTAAACTTACTACCCATTTCCTCATAAACGCGTAGAGGTATTAAATTGAAATTCATACCAAATACTCAGATCTATATATACCTTTAAGCTGTAACAAAATCAAACTTCTATGTCAACGCAATCAAAAGAAACAGCAATTTAAACTGCATATTTTGAAACTCGCAAGTACTCGCAAGGGAATCAAAACCTAAAGGGTACTTCCAGTCGACCTAGAATCTTGAAATTTGGCATGAAGCAACGTTTTATAGCACTCATATAGGGAAAAGTCTGAAAACTGAAAATTTGTTGTTACGTCACAAGAATTATTTTTTTGAAAAATCTTCAACGCTCGATTCGAGAATTGAACTTTATTCATAGGTAAGTTTGAGGTATTGAGTTGAAATTAACACCATATAATTGGGTCCGTGGTCCCTTGAAGCTGTGCAAAAATCAATTTTCAATTCAATTGGTAAAGTGACGGGAAAAAAAGATTCGTCCGTTTATACTGCAAAAAACGTACATTTCGAGACTGTCGAATTGTTCGATTGAACTGTTTTTATAGGTAAGTTACTACGGAACCCTCAGTGCGCGAGTCCGACTCGCACTTGCCCGGTTTTTATTTATAGTCTCAGATTTGTTTACACGTTATCTATTACGGTTGTACGATGTCTTCGCATATTCGTTTACTTATCTACTTAGATCGTTAAGTATACGTACTGTTTTTTTGTAGTTTCAAAACATCAAATTCTCGTATTCGGGGTTGAGAACATAATCATTATGTTCCTTCTGTTGCCTTTTGAGTTCCAGGCTTATGGTAACTCTTTCAATCAATCCCGCTGCTTAAACATATATCTACAACTAAAAGTCAAATGGGAAAAGCTTCGCCTGTTCTCATATTGAATCGTTCTTTTCCAAATAACACATAATGTTTCTAAAACAATTCCAAACCTGGAGACCACAGATTCATTGTTAAAACTGCAAGTTTGGATACATCAAAATATGTCATATTCAAATTAACAAAAGAACCGTTGGAAAATACTGTTAAGATTTTCTACGCTTTAGTACCTTCAATCCATAAAGTCTAACCTAAAAGTAACCTAGAAATATTAAGAGATTTATGAAGTGTCTATCTCGATTCCTAGAAAGAAAGAATGAAAGAAAAACGTTTCGCATAGCGTTTCGTTTCGTTTTCGAAAGTAATCTTTCTCAATACAGTCCCGGGAATTATTTACTCTACAATAAAAATCTGTTCTATTGTAACCGCTATCCGTCTTCAACGGTCGATTTCAAATCGTATACAAGTTCATATAGATGATTAAACGTAAATTAACAGACCATGTAAGATTGGTGTGATTAAGATTTCATCGGACCGTACCAACGGATCGGTACGCTTTTGAAAACGAGGAAAATTGTATATATCCGTTACTTGATACATTATATTTCGTTGTTAATCGGGGATTAGAAGAAAAATATATTTGATATTGTCCAAAATAAGATGAGTTAGGTAAGCAAAAAATTTTGTTCAGTGACATAATTTAGATATTGATCTTTATGAATCAATGGTTGACTCTTTCAATTGTTTGGGACAAGCTTGGGTCCAGTTGGGTTCAGGCTGTGTTAACTGCAGAATCATTGGTATTAAATCCTCTAAGTCATAAGTGTATAGGCAGTTCGGGTACTCTAACGTGTGGCTCATATTCTGAACAGCGGTACTCCTCTCATATTGGCTATCCAAACGCTTTCATTACATCAAGTAGTGTCTACGACGACTTACCAGGATACGCAACATCACTGTTTACCCACCAATCACTCCCTATACTATTAACGAGTCTATTTAATGGAGTAAAGTTAGTTAATTAAGCTCCAGTAAATATACTACATAGTTCATTAGGTTCTAAAATTATTAATGTAATTATATTTAGGACACATTAGCACATGGGTCACGTTTTGGACAGAGACTCACACTGAATAGTTACTAAAATACTTCGTTTTCAAAAGGCCACGTGAAACACAAAATAAACACATAATTCTGTGTTACATTAATCTCCATTAATGAGAGATTGTCATCATAACGTATTATAAGCGTGCTAATGAGAACGCGACGGGCACGCGTGATTTGAATAATTGAATATACTTAATTATCTAAATTGGTGCTTTTAACCGGAACAAAACATTAAAATTACCACTCAATGAACGTAAAACAACTTTTTTTTGTTGAATTTGGCCTTTTGTATTTAGAACTAACTGCAGCCAGTGACTTCGCCCGCATGATAATAGAAAATTATCCTAAGGGATAAGAAGTATCCTATATGCTATTTCAGGGCATGGTCACCCGTGCACCAAGTTTTCTAAACATCCATTTAAGAGTTTTTGCGTGAAAGAGTAAGAAACATCCTACATCCAACAACTAATATTATAAACTCGCATTTATAATATTAGTTGGATAGTCATTTGTTTTTTTTTTGTGTTAGTTTTTAATTCTTAATTGTACACAAAAACTATATTTAAGTACAGTGTGTACAGTTTTTGTTTATATCTTGTGATTTGTACTCTTGTTTGTAAAGAATAAACTCAAAAACCACAATATGTAATGCTGTACGATTAGTGGCCATTTCCAACATTTGCTCAAACTATTCTGAGCATACAACCCAATAAAATAGACCACGTACAGCACACGTATAGTAAATAGTAGAGAGCAACTATAATCTAGTCTCTTTAACTTTATAAACAAAATGGTATATAATATCCAATACAACCATTAATATGGATGTTCATATTTTACATGATGACCACAAGCTAGAGAAACGAGAGAGACTTTTACTAAGCGGCCATTTCTATCTTTCTTTATTAAACTCAATATACGTTCAACTAGCGAAGTGCGATGGCGAGAAGTTTTAATCGATCGTTTGATCATCTCGATGCTTCTCGATTGTTTCAACTTTGACTCGAGTCCGACTCGGTCTGTTATTGCGACTGGCGTTCATTCGCGAGTTGTTCCTTGATGATTTAGGGTCCTTTCACACAGACCGGCTCGGAGAGGAGAGATTTTTTATCACGTTGAAAACAGAGCTTTAAGTATTTGTAGTAAGGTTTATTTTTGCATGTGCACTGTTTTGTCATTAAGAATGCTTGCACGCGCAGTGCACATGCAAAAATAAACCTTACTACAAATACTTAAAGCTCTGTTTTCAACGTGATAAAAAATCTGCTCTCCTCTCCGAGGCGGTCTGTGTGAAAGGACCCTTAAAGTTTCGAGTGAGAATGACTGATTCGTACAATCAAAAATTAGCGGGGCTTGATTCCGTTGTCTCGAAACAATTGAAAATCATCTCGATTATTTTGTAGAACGGCGAGTCGATGGTTAACTCGATGGTTTATTTTACCGATTCCGATTCTATCGAGTTTTATAATAACTCGGAATCGTCCAACGCTACGCTCAACAAAACAGCTAATTACCACAAATATATTAATCCGAATAGTAAACCGTATCGTGGAAGTGGAGCGCTCACATGTCATGAAAGTATGCATCACGCTTTTGTGAGTATGTGGTGGGCTGTGCTGTAGATGTAATGGTGTAGGTATATGTAGGTGTAATGAACCTTCGTTGTAGTTAGGCAAATTAAAGTGCTTACTGAGGTAATAGTGTAACAGCTAGGTTTTATGCATTTAATTTTGATATATATTTATTTTAATATTTAGTGTTTAAGGTTATACATACCTACGTGTATTAAAAATCGAGAAAAAAAAAATCGCCCTTATAGCTTGGGACACCCTATTATACCTACAATATACAAATTAGAACACTCACCTGTTGATATTCATTTTATTAGTTTTAGAAAAATAACTGCGGTATTGATGTCACGTTTGATCACTATCTCACCTGATTTTAAGCGATGATATGATCGATAATGGAGTAACCTATTCGCTCTTGACTTATAGGCCCCTAGGTTGTAGTTATCAAGAAATCCCACTCCTTAGACAGCTAACCTACAGACAGCTTGCATATAAACGCAAGATGAAAGTGTTCCCAAAACCTTTTGTAGATATATATGTATGGGCTTTTTACCTGTTTATTCATACAGGCGTGGTAATGCTGCAAATAATCTAACAGTGACTCAAGCAAACATTACCGACTTTTACGACTATAAACTCATGATTATTTTTTTTCTTAATTAGATCCCAGATCAGTGGAAAGTTAATTAACTTAATCGATACCGTTTATGGCACATCACTAGCGACCGCAAAGAAATCACCGTATCGACTGTTTACTTTGCGTTCGCGTATTTTCTCAAAAATTGCTATAATTTAACTACGTCGTTTAGTTAAATGCGAACAATTTTCCAGTCATTGGTCGTTAGAGTTATGGTTTTATATGGTAAAAGCATTTTTATTGGCCTTGGAATAGCGAAAGCATACAATGTTGTAACCATAGTTAGCTTAAATGTCTGAACTTGTAACGGTTTTCAACAATCGAATTTCAAATTCTGAGTTGAGCTCGCCTTTGCGCTTTAACTAACTTACTTTAAGTGCTTCATCGTCGACTACACAATCACTAGACTAAATATATTAAATTACAAAAATAATAAACACAATTTCTTTTTTCTACTCCAATCTAAAAAATCAAGCAAAATACTATTTGCAGTGATTCCCTTAACATGGCAAATATTTTAAGAAATCCATCAAAAGCGTTCAATATTAAAATCGGTAGAGCACACATATAATATCGGAAAACAGTCAGAGATAGAATCTAATACGGTCATGAGGTAGAACCCCCAAATATGGGCACACCGACCCACTGCGCTGACGGACGTAGCGAGTTCCGCCTATGTCCACTATTTACCTGTTTACCCTAAGAAGGGAAAGTAAGAAGGCTACTGAACCCGATCACAAAACGTACATTGTAGGAAATGTAACCATTGAGTGCTGATGTATCTTGAATGGAAGTTAAATGCCCTTAGAATTTTGACTTATCCGGTTTTTGAACTGAGAATTTGATGGTGAGAACTTGTAAAAACCTTCCTTTAGTTCTAAACTTGGTAAGTTACGAATATCATGTTTGAAATTTATTTAACGTCTTCATATTATTTCAGCTTTACTGTGTCACTAGAGAAGCATATTAAATATTCATTGCAATGTACAGTAATAATTGGATTTCATATTTATGTACTGTATATTGTTTCAACTGTGTTGATTGTGTTACGGCCGCACCGCACCCAATAACCTATCTATCTCTAGATTTGGCATACTGGAGATAGTAAAACAAATTTAGTAATACAAAAATTTCATTTCTTTTTCTATCTCCGGTATGTGATTGGTAGGTTATTGAGTTCGGCTGTTAGTCTATAGTCTGTCACTGTACTTATTGAAATAAAAAACATATACAAAATAGATATGACAAGTTTGAAGTTTAATATTCCAATTTTTCAATAATAACTCGGAAACCGGACATAGGAATACAAAGGCGGTTAATATTTTAGACCGATAGTATTTTAGACACGTTCTAGGTAGATAATATTTTAAATACGATAGATGAAGCCATTATTGATTACAACAAAAATAAATACATACCTGCACTAAGTAACACATTTTAAACATTTCCATCAATTAAAAAGGTCAACAAGCTCACCTAGTTAGAAACCAGCCCACACACATTCCGAATCGTTTACCCATAATTACAAAGTAAAATTAGAAATTACGAACCGGCCCATGAAACAAGAAGTTCAGGTCGTGATTTTAAAGATACACCTAATGAAGTGCACACTAGTCATGACGGTTTATGACAATAGGCAGGTGTCGACGAAAGAGTAAAAGCTGGCTTTCGAGTCGTTGTGCGACCTACAGCGACGACATACATCGAAGTTGAAATCCTGCTCAGTTTTGTTGCAAACGACAATTGGCTGTTTCACCCTGTTACTGACATGTCTGTTATGAGTTTTGCTAGCGAAAATTGAAATTGGTAATTGTTTTTTGGCGTTTACAAAGTTTTTTAACGTGAAATTAGACTGTCAGCATTTGTTAACGAAGGGAACAGAGTGATCAAAGGGAGTTTGTGAAATTATATTATTAAATTTATTCGTAATCCAGATAGATTTTATGAGGAGTGATATGAAAGGAAAGGTAGTCAGTGATAGAGTGACGGCTGACAGAATAGAAGAAAAAGTCGTGGGCAGGAAGATCATGATAAAACTTATTCGGTTCCGTGTAAATTGTAAATTTCACAAACAAGAAGAAAAAATTAATTAAAGAAAACATTCGAAGCCCAGAACGGAAATTAATCTAATATCTAACAGTCTGCAAACTGCAATACTCCATAATGCTTTTCGAAAAAATATAAAAGTTATGGTATACCCTGTTAATTTTTTTTTTATTTGTCCCAGATTAGGAATTACTCCGGTATCAGTGCGTTAAGTCACTTATACAAAATACCCAGACCCGGAACACCTATCTATAGGCCATTTAAAATAATAAAAAATCTTTTCCTTGTACGAATCGAACCCTCATCGCAACTGCCCCAACCGAGCCATAAAAAACTTCAGATACCCCTAAAATCCACCGACAAGCAATAACAATAATATCTTCTAGAGCACACTTCCTACAAAGCACATTACCGAACAACCCAGTAAATAAAATCAGATCAAGAGCACCGTGCCTTAGCCACCGGAGACGGTCTTCAGTAATTTAATGAAAGTAAAATTAGTCCGCTGGGATCAATGACCGGGCTGACACACTGACTCGGCGCACCTAAGTCGGACCTGAATCACAATGCCTTATAAGCTGCGGGATCTACGCTCTTGGCGGCTTATGGATTTCTTGTAGATCTTTTTTTATTTGTTGTTGTTGACGGTGTAAACATCCTGGGGTTTCGTTCAAAATATCAAGGAAGTTTCACTGTACGATGCCTTCGACAGTAATTTTAATGACTCAAGATCATAGATATGCTGTCTGTCGACAAAATCTGTGAGGAAATCTACATCCTTATCTTTTTTTTTGGTTGTTATTTGAAAAGCGTTAGAGTATTTTTAATATGTGAAATGTTATATAAAATCTATATCAATGTTTATAAGATAAGAATAAAATTAGTTTATAATTTTGTTTTTATAAGAATTGGTGAGATTTGTTTTAAATTATTGTATAGTTAAGTGACCTACATAATATGTAAGAGGCAGGTTCTTGAGACATTTACAAACTTTAAAATTGAACCCACAATAGATATTTTTTTGCTGGTTGGATTTTTCCCACTCCTGGGCAAAGAGCACTCTTAACATCTTCTATTTTCTGCGTAACCTATCCAGTTTGTTTTGTCATCTCTTGATCAGTCTCGACTCCTTTTCAACGTCTCAAATACATATTACGATGACATTTTAAAATACCTCAAAATAACACTAGGGGCTTTAAAATTTTAACTGACAAGTCTTACCAACCAATGATGAATAATGACTTTCCTAACGTGAGAAATGACGGAATTCAGATAAACCAATAAAACAGAATTCCCTAACATTAACTACACAATAAAAAGATTACCACACACGTTAATAATCTAACTCAATAAAATTCTTCCAACAACTTTCTCTTAATATTACATAACGCGTATCAATCTTCTATAGAGGAACCCGTGTATCCCATTGAGAAATAATTGCTGGAATCACTTGGAGGCATAAGCCCTCGAATAAATCTTTATCGAAGAATATATCTGAGAGACCAATACTTTCTAATTTCTTAGCCAGCGGCAATACAAATGAGAGTTGTAAAACTGTTGACGATCCGTCCTATAAAGTAGTTGCTGCAGACGCGACACCCACTTTATATGATATTAATAACATAGCTATCGATATTGAGGACGGCTGTTGTGATGAGAAAGGTAATTTTGTAAGTTAGATACCTGTTAATGATACATTCTCTAAGACTCGAAACAATGATAAACTTAAACACAAAGCACTTATTTCAATTAAACCATTTGCAGGCGACTCAATGGTCAAGGTCGATCAGTCAGAATAGAAAAAAGTAAAGAAACTATTTGCACGTTCCAAAGCATAGATTTCTATGGAGCAGTACGTGCAAGAACGACTAATCAAGATGACTCGATCTTCGCAACATCGGCATCGTAAAAAAGTCAATTAAAATTTTAAAGACCGGGAATTTACAGTATGACTTCCAAATAAGTATAAATAACAAAGTATTTCATAAAAGAATTTGTCTCCGCCCAGTCTTTCTCCGACAACATGTTTTTCGCATTATAAATCGCAAAAATATTCAACCTAGAGACCCAAAAAGCTAAAAGCCGCACCTAAATAAAATAGCAACATAAAAAATAGAATTAAAATGAGAAATTCCGTATAGCCGGTTCGTCTATATCCGAAACTTGTTGATATGGAAAATAAATAAAAACCAAATCGACCCGATGATTTAAGAACGGGATCCAAATTATGGTACAACTTTCACATGTTACTATTAGTGGACCCAGGAAGCTATATCACTAAACTTCTGATACTATAAGCTGATACAAGTTTATGAGTAATTGCTCTTCGAATATGTAATTAAGGAAGCTTGTTATTACTGGGCAAAGTGGCAGATTTATTAATGTTAGCGAAAGTAATGAAAGGGATTCCGATGGCCTAATCTCTCCTTTTAATCCTTGTCCGTTTCAAATAAATTGCCTTTTACATTTTGATGAGATGTAATAAACCCCTTTGTACATATTTATAGAGACGGGGACATGACAGGAATCCATTGAGTAGTTTATCAAGAATTCTTTATTATTTTAAAGGTCCATGCCATCGTTAAAATGCACAATCATCTACATTTCTTTGTCCATGACCTCGAACGAGTATTTAACTTGTCGCGTAACCTTTGATGTATCGTAAAACGGTCAGTGTGTCGTATTAAATAACATTTTAAAATAATACCTACTTTGTACAGTGAAAGCTGGGCGTGGACAACGAAAAAACAAGAAATTTTCCGTGTCGGCATAAGTTATGAGATTTGAGAAGCCCATTTACTTGCGGTTAACATGTCTACTAGTTTTGTTACGGTTTTCTTTATTTGGGTCGAAAGGAAAAGTGATACTTCAAAAAGTCATCACACTTGAGATTTCACACACCTTCTACATCACGTTATGGTGTAGTAGATAACGTAAAGAAAGTGTAATAAAGATTAAAGAAAACAGCCAAAATGTGAAATCATAAACAGAAACTGCCTGCAATGACTAACTAACTTGTTCGAAATCATGAGCGAGCAAGATAAAAATACATTTCATTGTTCAAGATAATTAATGGACTTTGTTAACATTTTTCAGAGCGGCACTCTCAGTGACCAATCATCGAACGAGAGCGGTGGCGGCGGCGGAGGCGCCGGCCCCGATACCAGCAGTGCGGCTGAACCTTCGGGAGACCAGCTCGCCATGGAGTCTTCGGAACGAGACACGCCGAGCCACGCGTACAATGGACCTCCTCCACCGGCACCGCCGCCGCATAACCGGAGACAGAACCCACCGCATCATCAGGCGCATCACCCGTTAGGTATGGAATAACCACTATAATCATACTATCAGGCAAATTCTCTAAACCTTGTTACATGCAGTGCGCCTATGGACCGTTTAAATAAATAAATTTCGAAACAAAATGTTAAGTTTTTTACAAGCAGTCGTCGAATAAATTCGTAGACGTTTTTACGGGATTTTTAGTGTCTCTATAAAACATACCGTTTCAGAGTTAATTTATTAAACTTTTACTGCTGAGTAACCTTTGTCGTTGTAGATAAGTAACACAAACCTTTGTCACATTTCAGGCATGCCGAGAATCCCGAACCATCATCAAATTCATTCGAAGCCGTTTGCACTGGGACCTCCCGTGAACCACCATAAAAACGACGTCGGCCCTGGCTTCCGAGGCCCCCCACCACCTCCCGCACCCCCGGCTGACGCCCAGACTGCAGCCAGCGACAAGGTCTTCAGTGGAGCTGGTGATGTCTGGCCAGCACCCGCCCCGGACATGCCCAAAATTGTTTCTCTAGACGTGAAATGCGAAAAGAACGCAATGCGAGTTTTCCTCAGTTTCGACAAACCTTTCTTCGGTATCGTGTTCTCTAAGGGACACTACTCTAACCATCAGTGCGTACATCTCCCGCCAAACCTAGGAAGAACTTCCGCCTCGTTCGAAATTGGTGCGCATGCTTGTGGAACCGCTGGCAGCGGCGACCCGAGGTATAGAGGAGACGTAGCGGCAGCTGGAACTTACTTTGAAAACGTGATTGTTATACAATATGACCCACAAGTGCAGGAAGTATGGGATCAAGCACGAAAACTAAGGTGCACATGGCACGATCAATATGAAAAGGCAGTCACGTTCCGACCATTCCCCGTAGATATGCTGGATGTTGTTCGCGCTGACTTCGCTGGAGACAATGTTGGCTGCTGGATGCAAATTCAAGTCGGCAAGGGACCGTGGGCTTCCGAGGTTTCTGGTCTTGTGAAGATTGGACAGACCATGACAATGGTTCTCGCAATCAAGGATGATGATGCAAAATTCGATATGTTAGTCCGAGATTGTGTTGCTCACGACGGTCAACGCGCTCCTATACAATTAGTCGATAGGCGAGGCTGTGTAACCCGACCAAAGCTAATGTCTAGATTCACAAAGATCAAGAACTTCGGAGCCAGCGCTAGCGTATTGTCATATGCTCACTTCCAAGCATTCAAGTTCCCCGACTCAATGGAAGTGCACTTCCAATGTACTATCCAGATTTGCAGATACAGATGTCCAGAGCAGTGCTCAGATGGAAATCCTAACGTAATCGCTCCTCACGCTGAATATGGCCCACCTCAGATTGATGCTTACCAACAAGTTGGTATTGAAGCTAGACGCGATGAAAGGCGAGTGAGGAGGCAACGACGAGCGTCCCCTGAGAAGGAAGTTGGTGTAAACAGAGTGATTCGAGTTGTGTCAGCGGGCGACTTAAATATGGATACTTCAGAAGAAAGCACTGCACCTAAAGTGATTCCCACGCCAGGTCTCGTGTGTATGACCACACCTGGATTCGCTGCTACATTAGGTGCTCTTCTCGCTACGTTATTATGTTCATGCGCTGTGTCAGCAGTTCTGTTCTTAAAGTTACGACCAATCACGACCCTGAAGAAGAAGACGGCTGCGGTGACGACGATAGCCCGGCCGCACCCACCGACCGCGCATGTAATCTCAAAGAGCCGCTTCTACTCGTAACAGAGCGTGCGTAACCTAATTTGTACATAGTAGTGTGATGAGACTGAAGTATATAGACCATGCCAATTATTTATTTGCGTGTTATATGAGTGCTCAAATGAATGTAGTTAATCTGGGAACCCTTATTTAGTATTAATTCAATTTATGTGTAGCTTAAACAACCGTTGAACTTCAGTTAAATCGTATTGATTCCTATCTAGAAACAGTTGAGTTGATATTTAATTCAACCAGATTTGTTTCAACTTTGTTGTTGACTTAAACTAAAGATTTAAGTTATTGAATATTTGCTATAGTTGTTTTCACGATGTTAGAACAAATTATAAACACAAATTGTAGTATTAAAATATTTTAAGTACAATCTTCTGTTACCTCTTCTCGAATATTCCGTTCGAAGTAGGGGCAACGGAAAATATATCATACGGAATATCAACATAGGTGAACCGCTAGATTGTAATTTAAAATAACTTGTCATTAGTATTAATATATTTATTTTTAATTAAGTTTTAGTCATTATTACGAGTACGTATAGCGATTTATTTATTTTTATACCACCTGAGTACCTCTTCTTCTTATTTTATTGTTTTTCTTCGCATTATTATTAAAGTTTTATTAATTGTTACAATTTGAATTAAAATGTTACATATTAATTTATTTTATAAACGAGTTGAATTATTTAAATCGAGATTGTACCATATCAAAAAATGTTTGATGAATTTTGTAAAATTTGTAACAGTTGAAAAATTAAACTTTTATCAAGAAAATGTTGTAGTTTTATTTTGTAATGGAAATAAAGTTTTTTATCAATTAAATGAGTTCGGGTATACAATTTAGTTTTATTTTCTAACGTGATTTTGTGAACATATCACACCTATACGCTCAAAATGTTTTGGGACCGCATTTATTGTGCGTACATCAAAGAAGTAGGTATAGGCAATTGCCTGCTGGAATCTACTTCCTGATAGCTGTAGGTATCTACATCTACATAATTATATAGATAGTAAATAGATAACTTCCTGGCAAGGTTACTCCATCGTCGACCACATCAACACTTACCACTATCAGCTATGCTACTCTCTAAAAGTAATTTTCATGGCGACGCAACTGTGAGTTGACAATGACAGTTCTTCATACATTTGCGTTCGCTGTTTGACGATTGTCTCGACGTCGAGCTCGTTGCCATGAAAATGACTTTTAGAGAATAGCACAGCAGGTGAGATAGTGGACAAATGCGAACTTGTCAGTAATAAATAAATTACTTTTATGATGTCTTCTACAATTAAATGACCTACCTAGATAGTTATTGCTGGTTAGGTAGATAAGTATCTTTCTACTTTATCTAAAAGCAAAATTGAAACAATTTGTACAAACCTAAGTTTTGTAGGCTACCTAAGACTTTTATGAATCAATACAAATAATTGATTTCGGGGCCGATATGTCCAGCTCTCGGAATGTCGAATGCTCAGAATACAAAATTCTCAAACCGTTCGTTACACAGTGTACAATAAGTAAACACAGAGTGTCAATGCTTCAATATTTTCGGCGTCGGGTCGGCGATGAAGTACCTGGGACTCGTCCTCGACAGCCGGTGGACTTTCGAGGAGCATTTCCGACGTTTGGCCCCCAAACTGGACAGGTCTGGGGCCGCTCTGAAGCGGCTCCTGCCCAACCTAGGGGGTCCAGACGCCCCCTGCCGGAGGCTCTACGCGGGGATCGTTCGGTCCATGGCCCTTTACGGGGCGCCGGTTTGGGCGCCGTCGCTAGGTAAGCGACCGGCGGCCAAGCTGAACACTTGCCAGAGGGTCATGGCCATCCGGATGGTGCGGGGATACCGCACGATCTCCCGCGAAGCGGCGAGCCTCCTCGCTGGCCTGCCACCGTGGGATCTGGAGGCAACAGTCCTTGCACGCATGCACGATTTGCGCGTGGAGATGCAACGCCGGGGCGAAACTCCGCTGCCGCGACAAGTCGCGGCATGGCGGACAGAGTTCCGGCGGGATCTCAGGGTGGCATGGCGACTGCGATTGTCGCAACCCAGTGCTGGGCACGCCGTCATTGAGGCGGTTAGGCCCCTCTTTGAGGAGTGGTTGGAAAGAGGTCACGGCGTCCTCTCTTTCCGTATGACGCAGGTCCTCACCGGACACGGTAAGTTCGGGAGGTTCCTGCATCGAATCAAGCAGGAGAGGACGCCCGGGTGTCGCCACTGTGTGGACCGCCCGGAGGACACGGTGGAGCACACGGTAGAAGTGTGCCCCGCTTGGGCGGAGCACCGCCGTGTCCTCGTGGAGACTATCGGGAGCGGCGACCTCTCGCGCCGGGCCCTGGTTCAGGCCATGGTCCGGAGCGAGGAGGGTTGGCATGCGGTCGCCTCCTTCTGCGAAGCAGTAATGCTCGTGAAGGAGGCTGCTGACCGCGAGCGCGTGAGGGAACGGTCCTCACGCCGCCGCCGCCGAGATCCCGATCCCGATTTCCGACCACCGTAGGCGCGGGTTCGCGGACGGCGAGCACTGGGTAGCTCGCTGTCCGGCAGTCTGGAAATAAACTGGACCGAGCCCAGTCGTCAACGGCGCGTTCTGTTCCACGCGCGCCTCAAGGAGATGTCAGCAAACTGTAGGGGCCCGGTAGGGCCGAAGCCTCTGGGGGGAACATGTGGTATTCCTAACGGTTGATACCGAGTCCCCCCCAGAACGAAGGCAACGAAGGAACGGGGTAGGGGTTTAGTCAGTAAAAGTCTGACACGCCCTCCCGCTCCGCCCAAGAGCGGGGGAAGTCATTCTGATGATTCCCCTACCATAAAAAAAAAAAAAAAAATGCTTCAATATTTTACTCTCCAATTGCAATTGTCACAATCCTTGATCTGTAGAAGTGAAGATCATTGTAATCTTAGTACCTAATTGAGACAAGTAAGTTCAACATTCAATATACAACATGTCCCAAATCAACGACAAGCTGACACCGGAAGATAGATCTGCCCATTCTGACTACCCGAGGAAAAAAAGAAAAAAAAAGTGTTTATAATTTTTTTTAAGTTGATATCTTTTAAGATATTATTGATAATTTTTGAACTTTTTTATAGGCCTGAATAGCATTGCTATCTATAAGAGCGTTTTCACATTATCCGATCCGATATCGGTGTCGGACGCATATACGATATCGCGGTAAGTAAAATGTATGAAATGCCGTGCTCCGACACCGATGTCGGATCGGATAATGTGAAAACGGTCTTAGAGTTCTTAAAAGATCCATACTACCTTTGGATTTCTCACAAAAATTTACTAAACTTATACTAAGTATACCCTTTTTTGATGATTTTTACTTTTAGTTCACTTTAGCTTACCGTGGTGTAAAAAAGTAGGTACACTGGTTGCGCCGATAAAAACATTTGAAAATTGCCGCGTTTTGTTAGTATGACACTTTGCAAACCAGCCTTCTTTTTTCCTACTACCCACATCGCTTCACACATTAAAGAAACTTGTTGAAGACACGCGCACCGCCGCGCCGACGCGTAGCGCCGCGCTGCAAAATAGATTATACTGAACCTTTCCGCTAAATAAACAATAAACGCTGACATTTTTGTGCTTGAAGACTGTGCAGTGTTTAGTGAACACCATATTTCCACGCCACTGGATCGGGTGTTGGAGTAGCTGGCCGGCTGGTGCGTGGATTTCTCAAGGTCAAAGGTTGGTGCAAACTTCTTATCATTTACGAGCTGTTTCTCTATTAGTTTTATCTTAGTTCATGAATCCCCGACCGGTCCTATGAGACCGCGGTGTTATTGTCTTACTATTGTGTCTCGTTTCGCGGGTATTGATAGGTTAAAATGGCTCCAATAAGATCCATCATATACTTCAAAGTGTTATGTAGGAATCTCCAGTCCACAACGTCGAACGGACAAGACAGTATAGATCATGCCTTGGAATAACACAGAATACTTTTTACCCGGGGAGTCAAAGAAAATATTTGATGAGGATCAAATATAAATGTTCAAATAACCAAAATGTTGCCTATGTACCTATAAATGTACTAGCAGCCCGTCCCGGCTTCGCACGGGGTAGACAATTATTTATTTTTGGAATTTTTCCCGTCAAATGACTACCCTACATATCCTACGCTACCCTACCCTACCTTCCCTACACTACCCTACCTACCCTGCACTACCCTACAGTACCCTACACTACACTACGCTACACTACACTACCCTACACTACTCTACACTACCCTACACTACACTACGCTACACTACACTACCCTACACTACCCTACACTACACTACACTACCCTACACTACCCTAAACTACCCTACACTACCCTACACTACACTATCCTACACTACCCTACTTTACCCAATTTTTTTTTACCCCCTACCAGAAAAAAAAAAAAAAAAAAAAAAACTCAAGTTGGATCGAACTGCACATGGTGTGCGAATTTTATTATAATCGGTTAAGTGGTTTAGGAGTCCATTGAGGACAAACATTGGGACACGAGATTTATATATATTAAGATATACGTGAATTTAGTTTTGATACACAAAGACATTCTATAGCCTAATATACCTACATTACTCGATGTCCCCGAGGTTTATCATTACTACTCCACACTTAGGTAGTTAAGGTAACACCTAGTCGTAATGTTAAATGGTTATCCAACATTGAACTTTTTTTTAATTTGAATAGGAAAGTCTTGAAGTACTAACCTATTGTAGTCCCAATTTTTTCGAAATCACTATTACAATTTTTAATAGGTTAACTTTTTTATGCTTATTATTAGCCACACTTATCAGTATTTCCTTTTTTAAATTCATTCACAATAAATGAAAGTTCTAGGTAAAAACCCCCAGGCATCGGATGAATTACATTATAAGTATTCATTTATATTATCTACGAAAAACATTTCGAATCTAAGTTTTGACGAGAATTCTCTAGATGATGCACTACCAAACTCAAACTTAAACTATTTTTTTTTTATTTTTCGGCCTACATGAGCACTTATAAACTCTAAGTACGTCCCCATCACTTATAAAACGTCAGAAGCTACCGCACGGTTTCAAAAATATAGTTTCTACAACATTTCCATATTCCAATATCAATAGATATAGAAAGACATGAACTATTGTAGACCTGTCAGCACTGTACCCAAATGCACAATAAAAATTGTAATCTATGTATCTATCTCTTACATTCACATTAAAAAAATAATGTTATTGTATAATAAAAAAAAACTTATCAATAGATAATAGATGTATACAATAAATAAGTTATTAGTGAAAGTAAGTTGGCTGTGGTTTGAAAACGGAAAAAACGTATCAATTAGTATAAAATAATGGATTTATAACAATGATGGAGCAGTTGAGAGCTTTCTCCAGTTCATGTTAATAAACTAATATTATAAAGATAAAAGATTTGATTTTTGTATGTTACGATTCAACTCAAAAACTACTGGACCGATTTTAAAAATTCTTTCACGAAACGTTTTGGAAGAGTAGACTCTTCTAAAATCTGGGGTTCTTAACTGATATGGCTACTGTATTGATATTCATACGTGGTTTTACGGCATCTATTGGAGTATGCAAGCTTCGCAGATGCTACTCTAACATCATCAGCCTACAAAGTCAAAGTGGTTTTATTTCACATAGGCCTACATGGGCACTTATAAAACGTCGAAATCTAGTGCACGGTTCCAAATTTGTCGTTTCCTATGGAGAAGAACCGGCGAGAAACTCCATGGTTACTCTTTTCAAAAAACTATTGGGTCTACAATATTTCCATATTACAACACAGACACTTATGCGAGGACAGTGTTGACCAGTCAATATTGCACCGAAAAGCACAGCAGACCACAGGTCCTGAACTTAGACCTCTTCAAACGCACGCTCTATATCTCTAACACTCTTCTGAATGGGAAGATCGACTCCTAATCATAATCATAATCATAATCATAATCATCATTTATTTGCAACGAATGTAGGTACAAAAAATACAGTTGTTACAAAACAAATAGGGATGAGCCATGTACACTCTGCCTTGACTAAGGCACGCAAATTTTATATAAATGTAAAAACAGATCAAGTTCCAATTAAAATGTCAAAATAGCTAATACAATAAAAATAAATTGAACATTATTATGTCATAATTAGTGATGTGCCGGATCGTTAAAAATGTATATCCGCGGATACGGATCTGAATACGGATATTTAGTGTAAAGATCCGCGGATACGGATACGGATACGGATCTTTATTTTTTTATTCAAAATTATTGGATTGGTGTCGGCGCCCGCGACCTTGAAACGATAGTTGACGTTTTCTAAGATCTATCTATCGAAATGTTTGCAATATATAAAGGTGCCAAATATTTGATTTTAAGAAATAAAAATAATCTGATTGGAATTTTATAGTTTTTTATTTAATAATTCTACATAATAACCTGAAAAAGATCCGTAAAAGATCCGCGTGAAAAGTAACGGACACGGATACGGATACGGATCTTTCTTTTGCCACGGATATCCGCGGATACGGATACGGATACGGATATTCGGAACATCACTAGACATAATTAATCAACATTAAAAGAAGATTCTAATAAGATGTTAAAAAAGTTCACAAATCACAATTAAAATTACTACAATTAAATAAGAAATAAATAGAATCAAATACATAAAATTAAATATCAGCATGTCATACTTAGGCAATCAAAAAGTTTTGTCCATTAAAAAATCATTAATTGAGTAATAACACTTTTCTATAAGGAATGTCGTTAAATTCTTTTTAAAGTTTTTAACTGTATTGTTCTTTATGACATCGGGTAATTTATTGTATATAGTAGGTCCCATACATATAACACTTTTTCTTAACAATGTTGTTTTACAGGAATTGATATGTAGTAGATTTTTGTATTGACTTCTCATATGTTTTATAGGTCGTTTTCTAGTTTCTGACATAGTGGGAAATAAGTTCTTATTTGATTTTACAAAGCTGGCTATTTCCAAAATGTACAATGAAGGAAATGTTAGCACTTTTAGGGACTTAAACTTTGGCTCGCAACTGTCTGTGGTATTTAATCCACACATCGCTCTAACGCAACGTTTCTGAGCTCTGAATATGTGTTCCCTCGAGCTGCAGTTGCCCCAGAAAATAATGCCAAATCTGAGAACTGATGCCACCAGACCATGGTAAGCCACCAAGATAGTTTTTATATCAACCTTTTTATATAAATTTGATAAGACATATGCAAAGGTATTCAACCTTTTGCATATTTCTTCCGCGTGGGGTTGCCAGTTTAATTGTCTGTCAATATGAATACCCAAAAATTTTGCTTGTTCTACTTGGTGAATTTTTTGTTTATTGTACTCTACAGAGACTTTTCCTAAAATTGTGCGCTGATGGAAATGCATTACGCTAGTTTTTTTTAGGTTAATGACGAGGTTATTTTTTTCTAGCCAATGAATAATGTCCTCTAAGGTCTTATTTATATCCTGTTCATAGCTATCAGCATCTTTGCAATTTATCAGCGCAGTGCTATCATCGGCAAACAATACCATCGGGTTGTCGACATGGCGTGGCAAGTCATTTATATAAATTAAAAAGAGAAGCGGTCCAAGCACGCTTCCTTGTGGTACACCATATCTTATCGTTCTGGGTCCAGATCGGTATTTCATTTCTTTCTTAGTATTAGGGCAAATTCTAGTTATTTCGGTGTATTGTGTACGATCGCTAAGGTACGATTTAATTAAATTGAGAACATTTCCTCTTATTCCGTAAGCGCTTAGTTTGTTTAGTAGGATGTCGTGGTTGACGCAGTCGAAAGCCTTTGACATATCAGTTAAGATAGCGCAAATAGGTATCTTGTGGTCTACGTTTTTCATTATATTATTTAATAAATCAAAAATTGCCATATTGATAGTTTTATTTTTCCTAAAACCTTTTTGTTCATTACACAAAATGTCATGTTTAGATAAGAAGTTGTTAAGTAGATCGTAGATAATTTTCTCTACTACTTTGGAGAATACCGGAATTAAGGCCACTGGTCTGTAATTAGCTATATCTTCTTTTTTATCTTTTTTGTAGAGAGGTTTAACTATCACAGTTTTTAAGCTATTGGGAAATTCACCAGAGCTAATGCTGAGGTTTATAATGTGGCTAAGATGTTCAGCTATATTTTCAGCCACAAATTTAACAACTTTTGTGGCGATGCCGTCATAACCAACGCTATTTTTATTTTTCAATGATTTAATTGCTCTTATTAAATCTTGAGGTGTAACTGGCGCCATGAACATAGAGCTCGGGTTTGTCGGGATATTACTCTTTACTAGCAGACGAGATGAGCATTGAATCTGATCAATAAAATAGTCATTGAAAGTATTAGCTATTGAAACTGGATCTGTAATAATTGTATCATCTCGTTTAATTTGGGAAATAGGGTCGTAAGTGGGTGTTTTGTTATTTATAATATGCCAAGCGGCCTTTGACTTATTATCCGAGGTTCTAATAAAATAGTTATTCTGCGCTTTCTGAGTCAATTTAATAATTTTCCGGAATTTCTTAGAGTAATCTTTAAATTTATTTTTATTTTCATTAGTCGGCTTGAGTCTATAACGCCATAGAAGGTTGCGTTGCTTTTTACTGCATACACGTATCCCTTTTGAGACCCATTTCACTTTTTTATTCGGTTGTATTGTGATAAATTTATAGGGAAAGCAAAGATCATATAATAAGCGGAACTCATCCATAAAAGTATCATACGCTTCATTTACATTTTCTGTATTATAAATTTCTGAGAATGAAATGCATTTTAGGTAATTATTAAATTTAATTAAGTTTTCTAAAGATAAATCGCGTTTCTTGACTCGCCAAGATTTCAATCTATATGTCTTGTTTACTTTAATTTGCAAAGTTTGCGCCGTGTGGTCTGATAGAGCAAAGTCGAATACTTCACATGTACATTTTAGTCGAGAGTTGTGAGCAAAGTTGTCTATACAACTACCACTACCCAACCTGTGCCTCAGTTCCAGTTTCAGGTTATAGCCCAGCAGAAAACACTCGAAATCCAGAGACATTTTATTCTTTTTTAACGTATCAATGTTGAAGTCCCCACATAGTACAACTTTATTGTTGGGTTTATTGCAAATAGTTTTCAAAACAATTTCGAATTTTTCATAGAACATATCTAAGTTAGTGCTTTTTGGTGGCCTATATATACATATTATTATTAATTTTTGCCGGACTAATTCGCATTCAAAAGTATTTGCTATAGAGTGGCGTGAGATCTCCGTAAGTTCCCTGTATTCTAAGCCTCTTTTAACCAGAATGCAAGACCCTCCACGCTTTTTTGTTGGTCTTGCATAACATGCAGCCAATTTATAATTTGGAATATTTAATACTTTTTCGTGGCCCCGCATGATAAAGTGTTCAGTAATGCAGACCACGTCTATGTCTTTTTGATTTTTCGATAGTTCTTGTAGATGAACTGTAAGCATATCAGCCTTATTTAAAAGACCGGCTATGTTTTGATGCAAGATATTTAAGTTAGAGGCGAAAAAAGATTGAATTGGGTGACGCGTTTGTCTTATCAATACTATTAAATGATTTTTTTGGGCATTTTACATCAGCGTCAACGCAGTCATCATACAGGTCATCTCTTAAAATTGTCAAGTTACATGTATTTACTGTATCTATTTCCAGGATGAATTCTTGCAAGTGTAACAAAAATTTCATAAAACCTTTGTTATTTAATGCCCCATTACGCCGGTTATACGTATCCCAACTGTACGGAAGGTTTAAATTTGAATCAAAGATAAACGCGTAATTGTGTGTCTCGGCATCCAAATAAATTAAATTATTAAAAGTGTCTACTCTACAGTTAAACATAATATTAGTATTGTCCATGAACTTAAAAGTTGGCACACATATGATTAAGTTAGTGTGGTTTAATGTTATCAACTTATCTCTAATATAGGTTACCAGTTCTACATAATTTTCTGTTTTCCTGAAATCCTCTTCACCTATAATTATAATACAATAATCTGAACGAGTAAAGTTACGCAGTTTTTGATCAATATTATTCAATAAGTATTTTATTCCACATCTAGGGGTGCGGTAATGACACATATTATATGTATTTAGATGGGTTCTCTCACTCAACGTAGATATTCTGCTGGATGTTTCACTGCTCAGAATACATATCCTCCTCTTATCTTTCGGTTTTGATTCATTAATAAAAGTTTTACAGGGTTTCTGACTTTGGTTTATAAGCATTTCACTACTCTGCTTTAATGTAGAATCACGGCAATCTTCTATAGGGTATATTTCATTGGGAGCAGTATTCCAATCGCATTTGGAAGTTGATGGGGTTCTTGGAACGTCTTGTGAAGGTGACGAAGTTGTTAGGGTGGTTCTGTTCTTGTCGTGCATTGATAGTCTTTTCTTCTTTCTATTTGAAAGAGTATTTGAAGAATCCGATAATTCCAGTTTTTTGTATAGTTCTATGACTTTTATACATTTAGCCAATTCGCTTTTTAAAGAACTTATTTCCTGTAAAGGTTGCCAACCCTTGAAATCATGTGGGGTTATGATCAGGCTCTAGAAGCGAATCAGGATCTAGAAAAATAAGATAGAATAGCGTTATTGTGCTAATAAGGCCTTGGCTCAGTATAATGTACCTAAATATTAAATAACCTAACGAGCATTTTGGGGATTGGAAATTATGAAACCGGTAGACTTTTTTAGGAATGGAATGAAAGTAAAAACGATATTCCGCGGTAACTAGGTAATTTGTGTACAATATACTACCTACGCTCACAAGTAAGTACAACCATATTCCTAGTTGAAGAAATATTATTATTATTATAGCGTTACCCGCTTCTCTACCAAGAAAAAAAGCGATAAAGGCTTACAAAAATAAACAATCAGAATAATATGTTTCAACATAATTTTAATCCATTAAACAAATTAACAGGTGCTTACGCGTAAAACACATTGTCACCGCATCCATACAGTGAAACATTTTGTTCATAAGTCATAAATACTCCCCAGAATATTATTTATACAAGAAAAAGTGCCACAAGAGACTTTACACCAAAAAGTACCATTACCGCAGAAAATAATTCGAATAAAAATAAAATACAAATAAATTTAATTAATTATAAAAAGTAAAATTGCACTTAGGGAGACAGTTTTCAAATGAAAACTCTATTCAACTTATATAATAATAGTTTCTCTATAATAAATGCAAGATTTTTGGGTGGCATGTCATATTTATTATGGTTGCGAGATCGACAGTATATGCTCAATTTTTTTAACACTTTTATTGGAGTACGAGTATTAGGTATGTTAACTCTGACTATTATTATAAAAAACTGGCAACTAAAAAAAATAGCAAATAAACTTCTGTTTTACACTTCAGAAAAATCAAAACAGTGTTATATTGTCTGTTCGCTAATCATCAAAAAAATAATAGTGACCATTTTTTTTTCATTCGTGACAAACAAATAAATTCAATATTATTTTTCTTACAAAATGAGCTGTTGCTTTCCCCTCATTAAATAACTGATGCTTTATTCTATCCAAAAAATATTGTTTGCTATCTAAACGAGCATTTATGTTTGAAATATTACACAAGTACCAAACAGCCCTAATATCTCAACTGAGGATAAAAAACACATTACTTGTCGATCTCCTAAACCATTTCTCAATCTAGCTACAAAACTTAATTAAACCTAACTACTCATAGCAATTAAAAGATGGATACAATTAATATTGAGCAATTAAAAAATAAATGCTTAAATAAATGCAAATAATTTTCATTTGAAATTAAGAATCTATTACTTAGAACTCATTGGTGTCTGGACAATCATATGATACAGTAATGTCATTATCCTAAATCTGTATTAATTTAATATACAATCATATAAAAATATCTTAAATGTCAACAGTTTTACCAACTTCTGATAACAGTCTAATAAAAGAAATATCAAAATTATGTCTTAAAATTCTGCATATCAAAGTTGGTCTAACTGTTCTTTTCCAACTAGCTACGCATAACAGTAAAGCACAGAGTCGGCATAACTATTTTTAAATTAAAAATACAAGTTTTACTTGAAATAGAATTCCAATAATAAATTTATTGGAAAACTGACGTTATAATTATTGCAAAACTAATAAAAGAAACGTTAAAGATACAAATAAGCTACAACTAAATTTTAATAAAAAAATTTGCTTCTATAAAACCAAATGAAGTGAATGAATGATACGAAACTATTCGTCAAATAAAATGTATTAAGTAATAAATAAATAAAATCATAAACATTGAGCAGGTACCTACTGATGTAGTATGCCTAAAGCCTCAGAGGTTTCAGTACCTAAAGATAATACAACAAACAACATTGATTCTGAAATAATCGAAATCAATGTTATTTTGAATGTAGGAGCTTCGACACACGATAAATGTAATTGTGCTAACGCGGCCAAAACTCCTAATCGTACGAATTAACTAGAACTTACACTAATGGCATGACTCGACGTTTATTCTAATCCTCTAGACACTAAAGAACACGACAATCATAATAAGTTAGTCAATAAAAACGTAGAAAAATTCTGTACAACACTTATCGGTATAAAAATGTATATTATTCACAAAAGTGAAAAATTCAATATCAGGTTTCTCAGGACTTAGTCCGTAGCACGACCTAGCACCATTATTTAAGGCGATCTAGAAACATTACTTATCAACTAACATAAATTAAGCATATTTTAAATAATTTTCTGCGAGTCTAACATCTAATACATGGATGCAACTGACCTTTCGATTCCAATTAAGGGTAAAATTCTAAATCAGGTATCTAACTCTAACTGGAAGGAATTATTCCTTCAATATTATACACAATGGGAAGAACTATAAACACTATAGAATGAGGAGCTATGAAACAAAGATTTAAATCGTTAAATTCGCCTTCCTACGTCGAAAGATCGATATCTTTTCTTCGAAACGCCATCATATTTTGATGTAAAGTTCTACCATCTCAGTACAGACACTTTTATGCGAGTTACAGCAAATCTAACAATTTCAATCTTCGGCTACGACATAAAAATTGAATATTTAGCATCTAAGAACAGTCTTCGGTAGGATTTCAATTGGGAGGTTGGGTCAACCGTCACGGGAGTGATGTGGGTGAGGTTGAGAGCCGAGCAGCCTGAGGGCCATCCAGGCAGCGAGGGAGTGTGAGGCCGGGGCAGGAGACACGGGGATGGGAGGCTGGACTGCCATCCGTGAGCGAAGCTTCTGGAGCATGACTGCGGCTGCTAACGCTGCTCCTGCAGCCGCTCCAGCTGCCGAAGCGAATAGAGCACCGAAGCTAACTGCGCCCATGCAGATTCCGTAAACGACCTGGTGAAATATTAAAATGTTAGAACGAAAAATTAATATGTTACGTCAGAATGCATGGTCCAACATTAATCACCAGTCTATTATCATCTGGTCTATGTTGTAAAATAAACATGTCAAACTAGATCAACTGAAATATGCATTTATACAAGCAAGCATGCTCTATCGTTTATCACCAGCATAACATCAGCTGTGCTATGCTGTAAAATTCTTATCGTGAAAACTATGACAATGAAACGTGATCTATCATTCCATCTGGTACTAAAAAAAACCTGGTACTGACAGGATGGTATTGAATGTTCACCTAAATTTTCACAGTGTAATTTTTACAGAATAACAACACTGGTGAAGTAATGATCAAAGAAGAGCTTAAAAACATTTCATAAAGTAATAATAAAGTTAGTAACCAAACAAAACATTACCTCTTCACGAATCCTTCCACTGAACACAGTAACGGGTTCCGTCCTCGAAGGTCCGAAAGCCAAATCAGCTTCAGACACCACCTCATATATTCCGGAAACACCGACGTCTGCCGACCTGGCGTCGCGGACTGTTCGTCGTTTGCGCAGAGACCTGGGGCCTGCCACCGCGGGGCCTGGTGCCTTGGCTGGGACCACTCCATCACCAGAAGGTTCGGGGCTGATGTTGGTGCCAAGATTGCGAGGACCGTGGGGGAAGCGGTCGCGATCTATGTTTGTGGGGCGGTCCTGGAAATAAGTGAAGATAGATCGTTAGTAACAAAGCAAACTTCTTGGGAGCGCTGATTAAATGAGGCTGAGCCAGCACGTTTGGTTAATTAACGCTTGTTCGGATAAGGTCGACTCGAGTCAAGTAAGGGAGCGAGAAAGACAGTCAATGTGATACTGCTCTGAAGATTTTATTAAGTACTTTACGAATATAGTTTTTTTTTTAACTTGTATTTTGTATTATTAACGGAGCCTTGATGAAGTTGTAAGTTGTAACGCATTGTTTTAGTTTTCTATTTGAGAACTATCACATAATATGGGATCATAGGTCTACAAGTCGAAACGATGGATGAAAAATAATAAAAAGATGACGTAACTAGAAAAGGGATTGACTACTGTAACGTTGAGAGTAAAATGTCAATGAATGAATGAAGAAGACAATGTGTATATAGCGCCTTAAATATTTATTTAAGAACGGACTGTCTAAAAGCAAGAGAATAACTGTATAAATAGCATAGTTTTCCCGTATTCGACACGTGCCAAGATGTATAAATTCTTCCAAACAAATAACTTACAGTGAAAGGCCTAGCAAGAGCTTCAACAAGCTCTTCAACAGCAGACATATGATCACTGTCCGGTTCAATCACCGGCGCTGGGGCCCTCTGCGGCAGTGGAGCTGGTGCCAGCACCACGTCTCCTGATACTTCGTCACCGAAGGCTTCTTCTAGAGGAAGACGGGTTTCTTCTGACAGGTCCAGGCCTCCGTCTTCTGCTGATGAATCGCTGTAAAAAAATTCGTTATCAGTGCTTTTGACGTCTTTTTTTGGTAATTCACTGGCTCCTGAAATACAGGCACATCGTAGCTTAGGAGTCAGGACTTATTCGTTAACGTGTTCCAACTATAAATAATTTTTGACATAAATAAAAAATATTAAACATAAAAAATATTTTTTTTTTAAATCTGAAATAGAATCTGTAATAAGGTGGTTTTCTTGCGAATAATATCCTAACAACACGAGCCGTACCCAGAGGTCTGCTTTGTGGATCAAGCGCTTGATCCAAGTATCCATCACGGGCCTCCACTATCTCTCACGGGTTGGTTTGTTATTATTAATGTGAAAGTTTGTATAGATAACAATGAGAGTATATCAGATAGAATTCGTGTTCATCACAATCTAGAATAAATATTAAATACTATTCTAAAGCAGTACTACTATGATGTAAAATTGTTTTTTGTAGGAGAGAATGCTGATACCAAAGAGCTGACGCAAACTAATTAATTGATAAAAAGCTAGGATACTTTTATATAAATCTGAGTGCTATGCTAGCACAATATGTGATTTTTGTAATAAAAGCCACGGAGAAGAGTTAATAATTTTCTGCAGCTGGTTATAAGAACGTTATTAACTTATTATTCATTTTCCTTACAGAAATAAATATGATGAAGATGGATTTGTAAATCATACAATTTACTATGATTTATTATGATGTTTTAAATATCCTTAATTGCCACCTTCCTAGAGATTGCTTTAAAGTGAACATAAATTATACGTAAATGGATATCGCTTTCCATATGACAGTTATTAAAATAGTTAAAGGAAAAGTTTAAATTAAAGAGCGTGGTGTATTAAATGCTGAGTTTCTTCACTGCATTTTTATGTGCAGGTTTATTAAAAATAATAAGTTATTTAAAATAGGATATCGTCCAATTTAAATGACTTATTCTACTTTATGCTGATGACTTTTTAAATCGTTGCAATATTTCAGGACAGGAAATATTTCATTAACAGACATATGTACACTTGTACAGTCCGACAATGACGCATAAACGAATACTAATAGACATGTACCAGTAACCAGTACATGATTCTGGACCCCCGGTGATGGAATTTTTCGTCGGATTTTTCTTAATTAAAAAGTTATACCTTTGCTTTTTTAAATTTAAACTTCGTAAAATCGTTATTCTAACATTTTTAGAGAAAAAAAAGGAATTATTTTTTTTCTATGAATTAAAAATGACCAACGGGTTGATTATAAAAACGATTTTATCAACCCCGATGCCTTTTTAATTAATTCATTTTTAATTATAAAGTAATTAATTATTTTTTTTCTTCAGACATGTCATCTGTATGGAAAAACGTTTTCTTTCTCTCCTTCAATCTTCCAACCTAACATCCAAATATCAAACTCACTTGATCTCATTATGATCTTGATGAGTCCTGTCGTCTTTCCTGTCCAAGGCTCCATGTCTCTGCGGCGTCACTCCCGCCAACTGGCAGTGGTCCAGACAGCCGTGTCTGCAGATCTCGACCTTGCATCTGATGTGGACGCTCAGGGCATCGGGGAACTTGAACGCGTGGAAGAACGCGTAGGTGATGACGGTAGCTCGTTCATCTACTGCTTTAGCTTTGAGGAATCTGAAATAAATTTGTTGAAAGATAAGTTTTTAGCCTTATAATAATTTAGTCTTCTCCCAAATTCCGCTACAAATGAACTTTTTTTGTCAAACGTAAGAAATAGAAAGAACAGCAAATTAGTATTTTTCTACAGAACTCATTTCTATAGTGCCACATCATCTATATGTGGCACTCATAGTCAATTACTATCTTGTTTAATTAATGGTAAACATTGTGGTTACTTTCAGCTAACTATATAGACTTTAATAAGACACATCTAACGAGCGCCGCATATAATAGGGAATATGAATGACGCAATGATGCATTTTGCCAACTATCAATACCCTTACGAAGAAATACTTTCTCTGAAAACTTTCCAAAGTTGCCATACATTTTAGTTTTGATTTAGATGGCAGCAAGTATTTTCTGCCTCAAACACAATATCTAGCGGCGTAGCATCAAAAGAATTCTCGTCAAAACTTATCTTCGACTTTTTTTTCACAAATAACACAAAATGATATATAATTTAGATAGTAATATTTAATTTACGTTTTTATCGCGCTTAACCTGTACTGCTTGAAGGAGAAGCAAAGGTATCAAACTACTCTCTATGGGAAGACGGGAAAACTCTCCAGAAAGTAGACGTTTTCCAAAAACTATGAAGTGTTTGATAAATTTACAGCCGGGTAAATATGACTGCTAATAACTACTTCCATCAGTTAACCTTCTGGCAAACTTTCCACCAGCCTACAGATGCTATCGCCTAGATAAGAGCGTCATACATTAGCGTCGTACCTCGATATCATCTTGGGTCGCAGCACGCACCCATACTCGTCGGACAGCTGAATCACATGGCCGGACCCGTCTGACGCAGCGCATGACTTCACTCGCATGTCGAATTCACCTGGAAGATAAGGAGATGGGTCTTTAGAAAATGTTTAGTTAGTTATTGGGTGGTATTGAAAGTTATTAGTGGTTTGTGAGGTTTTCTGTGAAATTAATTCTTACAATATTATACTTTCGCGGAGGTTTTCTGGAAAGGAGACCTATAGTCTTAGAACGGAAAGGGGAACTGAAGAGGGGAGGGGGTGTAGATGTCAATAAAAGTCTGACACGCCCTAGGAGCTCCACCCAGAGCGAGAGAAGTCATTGGACGAATTATCACCATTAAAAAATCTACATTATAGGCATAATGGTTTATAATGTGGTTAAACAATTCATGCCTTCATAGCCTTATTTATTACAAAAAAAACTCGCTAACCGTATGATTAGATTATAATACAGTGATTCTTTAATAATAAATAAATATTAATACAATTCAATCCATCAATTTTGTAATAAGTAATTTTATATTTCGGTAATACTTCTTCTTCTTAGTCGTGCACCCTTAACAGAGTGGTCGTGGTCATATCTAGGTTGAGTCTTGCGTTATTATTATTATTAATATCAATTTAATGATTTTTATCAAACCTCCCTAGTCTCCTGTGAGATGGATGGCAGATTAATGCCTGGTTTATGAAAGGTACGTTTCCGAACACTCAAGTAAGACGTGAATTCATTTAAATAGACTACTTTATCAAGTGAGTAACTATCACAAGTTAATCTGAAATCCTGAGACACCGTGCATAAGTGGTTAGGCTCGTTTTGATTGTAAACTGGGGATGAATCAATGAAGATTGATGATAAGAAAGATATACATCAAACATACAACTGGCAGACAAACGAAGATTGCAAACGTAACCCTGTAAGAAATGGAACTGGTATCTTTAACACCGGTTACCTACTATGTCACTAAGGAGCAATGGCGGCCCAGTGGTAACGGCGCTGACTTACGAGTTGATGGTTGCGGGTTCAAACCCAGCCAGGCGCATTACTTTATGTAATTAATTTTATCACCACTGCTCTTAAAACGTTGAAGGAAAAGTGTTTTCCTTAAGGAAATCGGCATCTCCAAGAACCAAAAATTCGACGACGTGTGAGGTTCACCAATCCGCACTGGGCCAACGTGGGGGATTACGGCCCATTCTCTCTAGAGAGGAGGCTTGAGTGAGCAGCGGGAACTATATAACCTAACTAAGATGCCAGTTGCAATATAAATTTTGTGTCAAAATCAATGTTTAATGCACCTAAGCAATGTTTGTAATCTCATTATTGTATTTTCTGCGAATTAACAAAAAAACACTTTTTTTAACTAACTTGGCGTGGTAGCAACTTGTAAACAAACTAACAGCAAATCTCTAGATAATAGGACGTTTTAGAAACGTTGTAGACTTAGTACTAACTATCACGGTACGGCATAAGACTATTAATATTGGACAGAGCGATATAATTTTGACCTCACGCTATCGACCAACAGAGGTTTACGATATTATTATCTAAGGAAAATTATGTGCAACATTAAAATGATTTAAGCATACTTTTAATATAAGACCCTAGATTTTCCTATTAAAGATAAATAAAAAGCTGAACGGTAAGAAAAAATCTCCTGAGGAAAAAAATGGATACACTGCACCACATTTTACACATGCAGCCTATGGGCTGATCATTATTGTTAGTAACAATTTAATTCTCAGTTACTTTAAAATAAATATAAATAATATACAGCAAGGAATCGATGAAGTATAAGCCTTCAAGTCATTATCTTCCTGCCTTATTCCATTTTACTTAGGCCTGACGTAACACTTTTTTTTTCTTATTCTTTCGTATCGCTCCTCATTTTATGTATTTATCTTTTCCTTGGCTTCTCATTCCCTGTCTATCCATCTATATGTATTACATACAACTGTCTTTTTTAACTAATTTCTTTCAAAATCTTCTAGTACTTTATGGCGCAATTTCATTAGTCGATAGGGCCCGCATGCAGGGTGCGAGAGATTTCTGGAACGCATGCCACAGGGCCCGCATGCCGAGTGCGAGAGATGTCTGGAATGCGTACCACAGGACCCACATTCGGGGAACCGTAGTCGGTATACCGAACATGTATCGACTTGGTAACTTTCATTGGTTGTTATCCCGCATGCGGGCACTCCCCACATGCTGTATACCGAACGAGTTAACGACTAATGAAAATGCGCCATTACTTTAGAATATCGAAACCCTACCAGACGAGTAGTACTTTACCTCTCATCTCATACTTAGGGCACCTAACAATACCATAACCCAACACTCGTAGCTGACGACAAACACATAAGTTCCCAATATTATTACACTTAAGTGAAAACTAAACAGCTAACATAAACAAAGATCGTTTAACTTAAAGGATGGGCAAACACTTGGGTGAGCAAACAGATAGTCCATTAAACGAAGAAAGCCTTACCTGTACTCAACCCGCACCTTTACATATTTGTCGTGTTGGAAACTAGTATATTTCCGGTATTCTTTAGTGTACTTTTCGTACTTGTTCGTAATTATATTCTTAACCACAATACACTTATTAGAAATTTGTTAAATGAATATATTAATTTTAGCATAGGAATGTCTATTTGGGTTTTAAGAATGTAGTGCCTAAGTAAACGAATTATAATGAAGAAACATATCCATATCCGGATGTCGACGAAAACAGAAAAGCACAAAATGAAAAATACCTTATCCACATATCAAGGTCAAGTATGAACATAATAAATTAAATCTTGGGGAACTACTTTAACCTATCACGAATTCGCGACAGAACTATCATCTACTCATACGCACTCGTGTACTTATAAAAACTTATATCAACATATACGAGTAGAAGTATACCTAATGAAAAAAATTACCAACAGCCAAAATAAAAGCCAATAAGAAATTTAAAAGCCATATAAGATGTGGAAATATTAAAATTGTATTTCGTCAAAACAAACGTTCTCATTTAAATTGTTGAGTACTATTAAGCCAAGTATGGTCTTTTAGAGAGTTTAAGATAGCATAAGGAAACGATTCACATACAGAAAAAGTCGACCCTACAATATTTTGGTAATTTAAGAAGAGTCTCTAAAATTTGAAGTTTTGCAAAAAGTAAGAATGTTAATACGACCCTAAAGATTGAATCAGCATAGTAAAAATCAATTCCCTCTCAATAAAGGAGATGAAAGAGCCACACGCAGTTCAAACTATTTATAAAGTACAAGATTGCTCACGTTAAAACCATTAATCATTGTCAATTATATAAAAGAACTCATAACGCACGAATGAGAACTGCTATTGATTTAATTGAGACGAAATTAATGGATTCTCATTGTGAAATGACCATTGTTCATTAGGAGATTCGCGGAAAATTTGATGGAACGGAGGTAGGAGTAACGGAGGTAACAGTAAAATTTAAAGCTAGAAGTAGAGCAGTTATTAATGCTCGTAGTAAAAAAGTATTAAAATAGCATGACGTAGTAAAAATTCGCCATGGAACATACAAAGTAATAGCTGCTGCTGCTGTTTAATATAAATCGATTGGCTAAGCAGACATCTTTGATGAAGAAGATGATGATAAACAGGATAATAGATATTTTAATGCACTATAAACGTTTAGAGGTAACATATAAAATTGTATGTAGGAACACGATGCTGAGACTGAGACGAAAGCTATTATAACGGCTATAAACATTTAAAGCCGTGCCTAAGTTACCAAAGCTTACGTAGGTGGGCACTTATATATGCCAAGTGGTGTCCGACCAGTTAACCCTTGACCCTGCAAGCCATCTCGCAAAGAGATACGACATAAAATACTCATGCCCACATACTATTTGAATATCAACGTTAATATTGGTGGACAGGAATTCGATTCATTTAACTTTATGCGTTTCGTTTAGCGGATTAATGTTTATCGGTAGAGGAACACGGAAAATAGTAGCAGTAAATTTAGCTGTAATCGTTTTCTGATAATCTACGAAGAGAGACCTACCGCATTAGATAGATAGATATACTCTTTATTGTAAAAAAAATACTGGGAGTGTAGTTTTATTTACTTAAACTCTTACGGTACAAGTGTCTAAAAATACAAATGATTAGTAATCACATGGATTGACGAACTCTTATTTTACATATTCATAAATATATTTGCAAAGAGTCTTTAGTCATGGCAAAATCTATTTATTTATTATTTTTATCAAAACTTTATGCACGGATGAAAACGCTGTACAAAAGCGGATATACCTTAGACATTTTCTACCAGTCGATCTCATGATGGTACAGGAATATAACAAGGCAGCAATGTAACATAATAGAAGACAAACAGAAAATAAATAAATACATATTTAGACAAATACATACAAATAAAGAATGTTGGTGAAAAAACGAAATCTACCAATCAATATTTTGTTTAAATGACTTGTTTTGTTAAATACACGGAGCACAAATATTTTTTCATCTTCCCAAATTTTAACACCACCGTCATATTTCTGCAAGCTAAGACATAGTCGCTAAAACGCAACCTACAAGCAGTATAGAATCTATATATAATACAGTCGTACGTCGTTTAAAAGTGATCCATGATGTGGATCCAGTCTCGAGTCCCATAGTTGCAGGCCCGTTAAGCAAACTCATTCGTACATATTTGTCCAGTTCACTTTTTACAATTACTGGGTACCGTTAAGTCGTGTAAACACTGTCATTACCCTGCTAGTGATTTTACGAGTTTTCGTGTTATCTCGGGTTATGTATGTTTGTGTGTTGGCGGAAGTTTGCACTTGTCGTTTAGTTTGTTTTGAGGAAGTTTGGGAAATATTTGGGTCGGAAAAACTAAAAAGAAAACTATTAGGAATGTTACCTCATTATCTGCCTCTCGTAGAGCTAAAAATTTCTTATTCTATTACGTTTCGAGTTAAGTATGAACTTTTGCTCATCAATACTTTTTATTAGATTCATTGAGACATATTGGTATTTAGTCATATTTTATTGACATCATCCTCCCAAAGTTTGTATGTACGTATATCTTTATATGTTTATTACTCTTTCACATTCTAATGGCTAAATAGATTTGGACGAAATATGGTAAGCAAGGAAGTATTGAGTGTTGGGTGGTACATTTAAATAAAGTGTTTAACGTACGCCACATACTTTGTTTGTCTGTACGTGGTTTGTAAATACAATTTTCATTTAGTTCCACCGCAAAGTAGCTGTAACCAATTCCTCATTATAACTATTCTGTCCACAAGTTTAAGCTATTCTTCCGTTTACGCGTTCTCTATGAGTTAACGTTTTCTCTTGTAGCCGGCTCACATACAAGTTGGATTATATTGCGGGCTGCCAAAGTATAATGTGGTCTATCGTTCTATCATACTCCGCAAGGTAATTAAACTTGCACGCTAGGTAATTGCACGGTCTACGTCATAAAACCTACACACATATGTATATATGTGGTCTATCGGTTTAGGTAGTTAACTAAAGGTAAACAATTTTGGTATGTCTTTTTATATTAAAGAGGTCGTATATAATATACACAAAGATTATTTAAATTTAGTTTATTAGCTAACATCGATTTAGGTAAATACCTATTCGCAAAGATTTTTATATACAATTTATAGACAACTTTTAGACAAAAAGACATGCCAAGATTGTTTACCTTTAGTTAACTACCTAAACCGACGGAGTATAGTAAAACGTTGAATGACAAGTTCATCCAACGTTTTACTAAATAGATTCTTATTTTTATTTGAATTATTTATAAAAAAAATACCCCAGAAATGACTTATGTATCGTGGGTGTGTTTACAAACATGTAAACTTACATAAGACACCCACATCTGATACACTTATCTGTAGGTCGTATAAATATTTGTTCCCTTCGCGACACTCAACGCAGTATCCAGTTGATCAACTACAGCGCCAACCGTGTCGTCAAAAAATAATTTTACGACCCAAAGTCTTAAGTGAAGACAACAAATTCACGATTACAAATGAAATCGCAATCAATGAATCTACACTGAAAGTCAAACCAGCACTCAAATAAACTCCAGCTGCGTAAAATTCTCGCGTAAATGTATCACTGTCTTTACTAGCTCAGCTATTTTCACCGTGCGCTATGCAGCAGTAAAGTCTAACAGTAATTGCTTAGTACAATATTTCAAGCTGTATATTGGTAATTAAAAACTATACTAGAGGGGTTTGTGGACCGTTCAGTCTACGACTGTTAGTGCCATCGTTAGTAACTTTGTACGTGCTTGGCTCATATTGTAGTGGGTAGGAAAAATTGTGTGTAATTTTTGTCAGAAGTCTTAGAGAGAGTCAGTAAAACTATAGGGGACTAGCAAGGCTGAAACCCGCTAGAACAATTGGGAATTTCAGGAAAGGAAACCAGGGTTACCTTTCCTAGAACGCAAAGAGCTACTGAACGTCAAAGTGTGGTCTTATTCAGAAAAAGTCGGATACACAGTCGTTAAACCCTAGAAGCGAGAGAAGAGTTTTAGATGATTCCTCACCTAAAAAAATGTTTGTCGGAAACTGATATACTGTCAATATTTGGCAAAATAGGTAGATAAACTGTCTATTAACAATTAAGAAGACCTGTCTACTAACACTTAACCTTTTTTAAACTATATTGGCGATCGAACGAATGCCACAAGGACCGGTCCTTCGAACCCTACGGAGATTTAGGATGTATGAAATTGATGAAAACTAAGTAGATGCATTTTATGTTATGGTCGTTTATTCAAATACCCATAAAACATTTCCAAAAACTTAATAAGTTTTAAACGTCATCGAATTTAATTTGTGTGAACTTTACAGATTTTATGCCTTTGTTATAGTTTCATAAAATTACCATATTTGGACATGATATTTTTATCAATTTTTTACGACTATTTCAACCGCGTTTCGGTGAGGTTTATACGTTTATTCATCACGTTTACAGTCAATCAAACGGGGAGGGAATCAAAAGGGGAGGAGCTCATGGCTAGATAATAACAGCCGCACAGGTCGATCTTCAAGGTTAAGCAACGCTTGCCTAGGTTGGTTTGTGGATGGGTGACCATCTTAACATAACGAGTTTCCTCCGTGCCTCGGAAAGCACGTTAAGCCGTTGGTCCCGGCTGTCATTTGGAGATCTTTGGCAGTCGTTACGGATAGTCAGAAGCCAGTAAATCTGACTCCAGTCTTGCCATGAAGTACCGTGTTACCCCAGTTAATGGGTTGTGGAGGTCTAGTAGGCAGCCGCTCCTCGTAAAATACTGGTATTCAGCTAAATCCGGCTTGGCTGGAAACCGACCCCAATATAGTTGGGAAAAGGCTAGGCAGGTGATGATTTACAGTCAATCAAACATAGAAATTACTAATAAATCACATTCAAAAAAACATCCGGCAATCATTCCGACAGATAAGTATTAAAACATAGTTGTAAACTGCGCAAAACATCTATGCCTTATATGCCTATGGTTTAAACTCCCACGCACCAAAATGTCTAACGAGGCAATGTTACACGCACGGAAATGACAGCTGTAATAAAAAAATTGATGAATAATATTAGAGAAAATAATTTTGCGTTTACATAGAAAACAATAGGCAATTCTAAGCACGGTTCCTTTATAAACTTGAGAGTAATTATAAACAACTGAGATGTGCGGTTATTAGCAAGTAACAGTATATATTTTGATTGTTATGTAGTTTTGACACGGTTTTGCGAAGTTGGCGTACACGCATTTATGAGACGAAATTTTAGCCGACCGCAAATTTCTATTTGAACTTTATGGCATAATAAAAATTAACAGAGGATTCTGGGTTGGTGAAGATGATTCACCAACCTAAGATACAAGAATATTACAAAGATATAAAAGAGATCATATTGTTATGGTTTCAAATGCAGCTACTTCAAAAACGAACCCCACCTATAAATGAAAGGTTCATAGAAGAAACATAACCTAAATTAATAGAAAACACACAATTAACACAAGTGAATGTCATTGATAATGAAATTGAAAATGTACATAACGTTGAATTACTATACTCTAGTTTATACAAGGATCGACAAAATACAGGGTATTTGGATTAGGCTTACCTCGATAGTCGTTGATGGCAACCACCAGGGTAAGTGTGGACCCTAGAGGGACAATGCCAGATACCGGCGCTGCCCATGGTCCCTTCCCTGCCTGGATCTCCATCCAACAGTCCACGTTGTCTCCTAGAAACAAAGTAAAATGTATAATTTTTTAAGATGTTGCTGGTGTTACCCTAAATCAATAAACAAACCAGGAATCGAAAATTAAAAAAAAAATCTTACGCAAGTTATTATATAACACAGATATAGAAGAAAATGATGACAACAGTCAAAAGTCTGACAAAATAATATAATTTTCATAATATGGTGAAAAATATTTCCAAATCAAAAATAGAACAGCTGTTTCTCAAAAATGTATAGATCTTATCGAATGACAAAGCCTACTTACAGAGAAAACAGTAATAATATTGTAACTACCAAACTTGATCCTACTGGAAACCTTGAAGCAGGTATATAATTATGTATCACTCAAAGTTTTCTCACCTCTGAAGTCCAACTGCACGACATCCAAATCAGCGATGACCATGGGTGGCTTGGAGGCAGTCTTCTCGTAATCGTTGAACCACTCGCAGCGCAGTCTCTTCGCTTCGTCCCACACTTCAAGCAGGTCCTTGTCGTATTGCACCACCACTGTGTTCTCGTAGAACTGCCCGTGGAGGTCTGGAAGAATAGGTATGAGGGTTTTAGTGTCCGAGGTCTGATGTAGATAAGAAATATTGAGACAGAAAAGAAGACACAATTGGCACAAATGAGGTTAAAATTTTTGGGGGATCAAATTTTTTGCAAATTGAGAGAGCAGCGAGTTTTTGATATTTTAATTTTTAAATTGTTGACTTTTGTGTAGCTTCGAAGGCAGCAGTTCTATACAAAGTACATTTAATTTTAAATCCTTATTATTGCTAGGGCTATACCTACGCGGATGTACTCACGCAAAAAGTGGAAGTCGCCCGAAGAACGCGGATCGTGTCAGTGGTCTTGGGTCGACATCACACAAGCAAAACTGACCCCTAAAGACTTCTAGCTAACTTCCTTTCAGAATGGCAATCCATTAGGATATTAATCTTCTAAGTTTACACGCATCTGACATATTCAGACTCTATGTCATATGGTTTAAAATCGTTTTCACATTGTCAACGACTATACTTTTCGCTAGAAGCACTTAAAGTCGAAATTACTACGTCATAGCTGGAAGGAAATACAGTTGAAAGTAGTGGATTGAGGGATGGCGTCTTTGAGTCGGGGTTGTGAAGGAAAATGGACCTTACGTGCGTGTGTTATGTGGTCCGGCGGGTGGAGATTCCAAGAAACAATGCGCGCGCAATGTTCGCAGAAGGAGCGGGACGCATGCGCCGTCCGTTACTCCACACTAGCCATAGTGGACGCGACTAGGAATCGGCATGAGAAAAACTCACTGACTTTGTTGAAATGGGACCGATGTGCCGTAAAACTTGAATGCTGGCGATTTATTGCGAAATTGTTACGAATTACCGATAGTTACTGAGAATCTAAATGCGATACATGAGATTGGGTTTGACGATATATGGTGAACTATTACCGAGGAACTTCCTTTCAATGTTGCGTCGTTGGTGTTAAATTAACAGAATGACAAAGAGACGGACGAGACTTATAAGGTTTAACACTAATAAAATCTTGTAACGATATAAACTACGGTCTAACTTAAATAAGACACCGTTAATGGTATACAGTCACACCGCTTTTAGAATTTCAATTTAATAACAATAGGAACTCTGAGAAAGGAAAATTGAGGAATTCATTTTTCATTCATATGAGATATTTCTGATCAATAACAGAATATGATTGAAACACATAAAAGATCGTAAAGCTCAGGGCACTAAATATTTCATAACAATTCGAAATCGTAAAATCATTATAAGGAATAAGTATACAATTTAAGTACCGTTAAATACGAATTATAGAAAGTTCGATGACTGGTTAATTTCAAATTACATACATCTTAAGATCGCCTGATTAATTAAATTGCTGCGGTCTCTTACAAAGAAACAATGGCTACAGCCGTGAAAATTGTATACAATGATAAAGATTTTATGCTTTTAAGTACTTTAGCTAAACTAAAGGATTGTTTCAATACTACATAAAAACGAAAATAAAATTTGAAGTAATGCAGAAACTGTTCATGAGTATAACTATAACTAAGTGGCAAACAATAGCAGTATTAAGGATAAACCTGATAGACTGCGAGATTTTTCGAAAGAGTTACCGTGCTCCTGCTACACAAAAGGCAACTCAAGGAACACATATGGTTTTTAGTAACAATCTGATACACCATCTTACTCGACCCAAAGCGGGTGAAATTAGCTGCAACCTGCAGTACTCATTACTGCAATGATTAAATAAAAATCTTTCAGACTACTATAATTTATACCTCACGACGATCAACATCATTATCTTCCTTCTCTTGCCTGACATTACTTGGGGTCGGCATAACATGTTCTGTTTTGTAAACCTTCACGCTATCACTGACTTCCTTTTCTTTCACATCGCTCCTCACACCATCCATCTTTACCTCACGACGATCTACGTCCAGAATTAATTTCACTTCATTTATTCCGTGTCCCTGCCCCCACATACCAAGTTAACGTTTCTTTATATGACCGACCCACAGGTTAACATGCGTCTATAAACATATTGCAATCTATTAAATGCCCACGTTCGCAAGTGGGTGTAAACCTTGCGCTTTCCGGTGATATCTTTCGTCCTTTCCTAGACATTATCGTCCGACAGTTTGAATAGTTGCCTGTCGCGGTTATGGCCCTCTGATCCGATAATGTCACTGTTATCCAATTGACTTCGTATTTAATGCAATAGGGATTGATCTAGAATCGTCTTATGGTTAACAGATTTTTCTAGCTTGAAAAGGACTTGATAGATACAAATTGCTATGAAAGTAAATGTTTTTTAAATTATAATTTGTTTTATAAAACCTGTATGTTTCTATAAATTCTATGGCAATTAACGCAGGTTATTGTTTTAAAATTTATTTAAAAAAATATTTGAAGCCTAAGTGATCATATTCCCAGGGTAAAAATATGTGCTAAAGTCTGTCAAACCACTTGGATACAATGAAATCTGATGAAGGCAACACTGGTTGAATAATGAAGGTTGATTAAAAGGTCTTGATCATTGTTTACTGATTGAACATTAGAAAACGTATCGAATATAAGTATTTTTTAAATGATTTTACGATCATTTAAAATTTGATCTTAAGTTCAGGTCAGATCCTTCTGGTCTACAATTCCTGATTTATATTATTACTTTATACTAACTTTAGTAATAAAGAACATCATTGCAGAGACCGAAATATATTCTAAATTTTCAAACTTTAATCATTACAATTTTAATGAACTTAAAAGACCAAGGAGTGGCAAAGCTTATTCTGATCCATGCTCAAAACATAAATCTTCTGCTACACGTGACTTTCTGAACTTCACTGGATGTCGTTTGGCATTTAACGTCCAGTGAATCCAAGGCTTTAATAGGCAACTAGCAGGTCTAACCTGACATTTGATGCCGTAAAGAACTCAGATTGTACGCTGGCGTTGATGCAATTACAGTCATCCTAAACTCATCTCGACCCTTGAACCTTTTTTCTGTTTTAAAGTCCATTTGTCCAAAGCACTAAAATCGAGAGTGAGTAATGATGTGAGAACATTACTTTTTGCTACGAGATCAAAAGGTTTTCTACGTGAGAATGAAACGTTTTGTTACTCAACTGTTTAAATTTTCATATCCATACAAAAAAAAATTACAATTAAATATTTTTCTCAGACCCTCTAAAAAATTAATTTCTTAAATTTTCTTTGCAATAATTTTGATTTGAGCGGATATTATGTCCATATTTAGGCAAAGCCATAACCGGCATCAATCATACCTAAAAGCCTTATAGCAGATCCAAATATGCGAAAAAATAATTACCTACAACGGTTGTTTGTGCTCATAAATGTCTACGCATCACAATTTTAGATGATTTACTAAAGGAATGAGTTGGCAATCGTTTCTCTTCATTGGCGTGACGGATCGCGATTTTGCAGTGAAGTGTAAACAAGCAATTAGTTATTAAAGAAGTGGGTTATACGGGCCTAGCATTGTTTGTACTTTTTTTATCTCTTTATTGTACACCATATCATCGAATAACTTACAGTAATAATAAAGTTCACATAAATAGGCAAGATTAACTTAAAGTTGAGTTCTCGCCCAGTAAACCAGTAATAGAGGAGAATAACATAAGATGATAGGATTCAGTGTATTATAGAATTTCATCTTCATGATTTCAGGGGCTTTACCATCATGAGATCGGTATGAGAAATAGGAATAGGGCTATACAGCTTGTATTGCTTTGTCTCTCTCGCACATCGAAATTATGATGATCTTAAGGCTTTATTGTAAGACCTCTCGTCCAGTTTGCATTAGAAAATTCATAATATTGTGAACTCATCACATTTTCGATTTGTTTTTAAGTCACTCAGTCAAAAAAAATTCAATGATTTATATTCATTCATATTAATTTTATTTACATATGAATGAATATACATTTTAAACTGTATAGTCACTGCATAATTTGTTAATGACTATAACATTACTTGATAAATGACACGTGATCGAGTTAATGATTCGATAAATAATATCCAAATTAAAAATTCAACAAAAATTAAAGATCAATATAAACATTAAAATGATATCAAAACAGTTTAAGCAATAACTTTCAACTTTTCAACGTTCAAAAACTTAATTGAAAAAGAAAGTAAACGGAATCCTGTTAATGCATTAAAATCAAAAGATCATTGCTCATATGAAAGCAAAAACATTGCTTTCAAAAACGGATATTTTTGTAAAATATAAAATTGATAGTGTCATAAATCTAAAATGCAAATAAATATTACATAGAACAGTAGTTTTTAATTAATAAGTTTTCGATGAATACGTAAAAGTAATGGATTAAATTTTGAATGCTATAGGTAAATAGTGCTAGACAAATGTTAACAAACCTAACAGTTTTTTATTAATTTGGTAGACTTAACCTATCACATACCGCAAAACGAGACACAATAGTAAGACAATAACAGCGCGGTCTCATAGGACCGGTCGAGGATTCATGAATTAAAGAGTCAAAGCGATCCTTTTACTAACATACACGTAATATCTCTATAGAGCCTCTTTCATAACTAAATCTTTGGAGGGTTTAAGACTGGTACGATATAAAAAAAACACAAACACTAATTTAAAATTTGAAAGAAAGAAGATTGTCAGATGAAATGAAAACCAAGATTTTTTTGATAGGGAATCATCAGAATGACTTCTCCACACTTCCCACTCTTGGGCGGAGCGGGAAAACCAAGAACAGGTGTGAGCGCAATATTCACGAGTCATTTTATCTATAAAATTATATAAAAAACAAAAACTGTTTCTACCTGGGTCCACCTTTGTCCGTAATAAACTTTGAAATGCCAAACAAATTTCATTAGAAAAGCAATAATGCGAATATGGTTTAGACTATTAATACAATGTATTAAAAAATACATAAGTATTTCCTTTTTTCTAACTAATAAACAAAATGTATTTCTCTTTTACCTACCATAGAGGAAGTTTGAAAGTGGCACCAGTGACTGAAAAACTGAAAGAAAATCGTTTGTGTTGGTATGGTCATGTAAAGAGGAGGGATGAAACGCAGTTATGAATTTACATGTGGACGGATGGAGAGGAAGAGGGAGACCAAAGAAAAGATGGATGGATTGTGTGAGGACTGATATGAAAGAAAAGGGAGTTGATGATAGCATGACGGGTGACAGGACCGAATGGAAGAAAAAAACATGTTGCGCCGACCCCAAATAATATGGAGAAAAAATCTTCTTTTTCCTGCCATAAGGGCAGGAAAAAGAAGATTTCTCTTTTACCATAGTAGCATAAGCCGGGTGGATAGCCGCGCATGCGCGGGTGGTAGGCTAGTGGATGCTAGCATTATTTTATATTTAATGTAAAATAGTAATTTGATAGAAATATATCCTACAGTTTACTACGTATTAGCCTTTTTATTACCTCCGGTTCTCACTTATTTGCTAGCTTTACTTAGTCAGCGTGAAAACTAACGTATGCCTAAGAATTAAAACATTCCTCACTTTCGCCTCTCCTATTTCTAGCCTAACGTTATTCAAAGAATTTCATATTCTGGTTTACCCGGACTAATTTTTCACACTGTATAAAGTACACTTCTTTATTTGTACTTTCTAAGAAAATGAAATCGAAATTGATATAAATATAAACGAAATTAAAAAAAATATATATATATATTTGTATCTCTCGTGAAAACGCCATTTTCTGTGGTGAACATATAGGTGTGATGGACTTGACGTAACAGTAGATATAAGATTGTAATTTATCAGCTTTGAAGCTGTATAACTTCGTCGTAGATATCTTCCTTAGAAATTGGAAAATAGTGGCTCAGACCCAGAAAAAATGGAAGGAATGGTGGTAGGCCTTTGCCCATCAGTGGGACAGTGTAGGCCAGCTCATAACTAGGAATTACTCCTATAACGTGGCACACAAGTCACCAAAAAAAATTAGTGGTGGTTTAAAATTTCTGAACTTATTACCTCTGGTTAACTATAACCAGAGGTAATAACTATCTTATCACAGTATCCATTATCACTGGATAATGGATATAAATTACATAAGTATCCTAAATGCCATAACAAAGACTACATATAACTGTTTTTCTCTCTTTCTTTCTTCTATATGCAATAAACAGAATCATACACGTGTAATTTTTTGTACCATTCGTTCCTCCAAAAATATACGCTACTTAAATCGTTACGTACACACAAAACAGAAAGGACGAGCATACAGAATCCCAGAACGATGTACGATAAATCGATTTGTTTAAACGATTTATTATATCGACTAATTGTTCGAGTTCGCATCATTAGGCATCGGATATATTTATTGATTTCACGCCACTACTCACGGTCCATTTATAGTAAACCGACCGAGACGAGCTTTAATTACGTTTACAGTGTGGATTTTACTTTGACTTGTTATTTTTCTTTTAGCAACGAACATTCTTTGGTGAAAAAAGATCGTTAAAAATCTGAAGGATAAATACCTAAATTAAAATGAATATTGCTATTGGTAAATTACAATTTTGCATGGTGAAATATTTATTGGACTCTAGACAAACTCATATTTTACTAGTACTTTATTATTGTCAAAGTTCAAATATGGTTAATTTCTGACCCGCCCCGTATTTGCACGGGTATGTTATATGTACACACAAACCTTCCTCGTTTATTGCTGTTCCTATTTGTGAAGACCGCATCAAGATCCATTACGTGCTTTAAGTGTTTTATACTCTGTAGAGATAACATCGGATAGATCATTTTTGGATAGGAAATCATCAAATAACGTATTCAGCAAGAGCGAGTTACTGAATAAAACGCATCTGGATCTCTTTACGTTCCTGGTTTGTGGTCACTGTTTTAAAGAATCTGATAGTTATGACATTTAAAAGCACTTGGCAATTTCATATATTTATTTTGTACGTATGTAATTTGTAATCGCTGTTAAAATGTGATTTACTTCTTACAACACAATCGAAATAATCGATTATTCCCTAAAATTTGTAACTAAATATAAACCATAATACGTTCTAAACATCTTATATTCAATAGAACAAATCACGACAACATATCATCGACCTCGTATAATTAATAACAAATTGTATAATTACCTGGTTTAGTGCCACACTTGGCGTACGCGATCCGAAATGAGAAGTACGTCTGCCCCGTTGATGGCGGCACGTACACACACCGCGGGTCACCATGTTGACCTGAGAACATTTAAAATGAATGTCAAAAATGATGCTGTGTGATAAACAGATACAGATATATTTGAAACATTGGATGGAGTACTGGTAAAGATGGAAACACTTACAGATAATGATAAAGAAAGTATTTTAGAAGAAGAAAAAGAGCACAAAAAAAGAACAGATTTTCTATGATTTGATACAAGTATAAAAACAAACCACATCTTCTTAAACGACCAAATAGACGTGAACGAAAGTGGAACAAGAATGGATCAACCGATCAATTTAAAGGATGTTAATATCAATAATAGTAAACTAAGGTAAATTAATTAAGGTGATCTCCCAAAAATACCGCAGTTAAAGGCTGATTATGGGATATACTGTAATATCCCAACTTCAAAGTTAAATAGAATTAAATGTGCTCTTAAACTTCATGTCTATTTAGAAAGCGAATTACAGCAATTTCAAGGCTCGTTTTATGTTAATTGCTAATTATCTACTTACACACACCTTAGTTACATTAATTGCAATATCGTTAGCACGATAAACAGTACTAATGGGCTTGAAGTAAAGAGCTGCGAGAGTCAGTTTATAGGACTAGAATGGACGGACAATCGATGTAAGTGTTTAATCTTGTTGCGAGTTGTAATTCAATTGAATTGTTTGCTAATGAAACAATATTGAATGGTAGATCAACGTGTAAAGTTATTGTTAAAGATGTTGAACATTAATTGAATTGTATAGCAAAGAATAATGAGTTAACTGCAACAGCAGGAAACGGTAATAACAATAAAATGTTACTTGATAATGTAAATTTTATTGTTATTACCGTTCCTAAGGAAGTACTTTAATGACAGATGAAAACATTTATTTCAATAACTAAAAGTAGATAGATAACGCCCACTTTTTGACGACATTGCAGAGAAATGCTAATGCTTTTGTTGTTAAAATATGACATGAAAGTGCGAATAGCAGTCGTTTGTTGAAACATGTGGAAAGCACTGTGGGTAATATATTATTCATAGCAGTGCCTTTACTATTTAGCAATACTGTTAGTGACGTTTTTTAGGCTTAAATGAATTTTGACGGCACTTGTACATAACAAGTACCTGCTAAAGTCATTTAAGCAACAAAGTTTTAAATTAGATATCTAACAGAATAGTGTTTTTTTTTTTTTTTTTTAATATACCATAAACTAATGCTTGACTGCAATCCCACCTGATGGTAAGCAGTGATGCAATCGTTGATGGTGAAGCGCACTAGTTTATTAAGAGCCTATTCACTCTAGTCTTGAAGATACCCAAATTATAATCGGACGGAAAGACCGCAGCAGGCAAATTGTTCCAATCCTTCGATGTACGCGGTATGAACGATGAAGCAAACCGCTTTGTCCGGACCGTGCAGGTTTCGACAACGTAAGGATGGATACTCGCCGTACGACGGTTTGTCCGATGGTAAAAGCGAGATGGCGGAATTAACTCATGTAATTCCTGCGCACACTCTCCGAAATGCATCCTGTAGAACACCGATAGGCTGGCTACCCTACGCCTGTGCTCTAGGCTTTGCAGATTGGATTTAACCAAATCAGGGTCTCCAATTAGCCTCTTCGCACGCCTTTCCACCGAGTCCAAAGCTGCTAGATGGCATTTTGCAGCGCCAGCCCATATGTGGCTGCAGTACTCCACACACGATCGGACTTGTGCTTTGTATAGCATAAGAAGCTGTCCCGATGTGAAGTACCGCCGGACCTTTGCCAGAACGCCGAGTTTTTTTGCAGCCACTTTGGCTTTGGACTCAATGAACCGCCCAAAGTTAAGGTCTGAAGAAACTTCAACACCCAAAAGCTGAAGACGGTCGGTGCACTCCAGTGACACATTCCGGAAAGTAGGAGTCAAGGTGAACGGACTCCTTTTTGCAGTGACTAGACACGCTTGTGTTTTGGCAGCGTTGAATTCTACCAGATTGGCTTCACCCCATTTGGAGACTGCCTCGAGGGAGACATTCACACGCTCTACCATAGCCTCTCTTTCGGACTGGATTAGCTCCTTACTAGCCCGAGCACCCGGCAGGTATCTCTCTACAACTGTGCTGTCATCTGCATACCCATAGATACCGGGCATTAGCAGATCGTTGATATGCAGCAGAAAGAGAGTTGCAGAGAGAACAGACCCCTGAGGAACCCCGGCATTCGTTGTCATGGGTTCCGATGAACATCCATCGATAACAACTCGGAGAGACCGTTCACTCAGGAAGTCTTTTACCCAGGTAATCAGACCAGGAGAAATGTCATACGCTGGAAGCTTACTCAAAAAGCTTGCGTGCCATACCCTGTCGAAGGCCTTCGAGACGTCTAAGGAAACGGCAAGACCTTCCCCATTCTTCTCGAGGGCCTCGCCCCACAAGTGAGTGGCATACACTAGTAGGTCCCCAGTAGACCGATTGTGGCGAAACCCATATTGTCGGTCACTGAGGAGATCGTTACCTTCCAGGTATGCCATGAGGCGCGAGTTCAATACACGCTCCATAATCTTGCAGAGTATGGAGGTTATTGAAATCGGCCGATAGTTGGCAGGATCGGCACGACTGCCCTTTTTTGGCACGGGTTGCACGTTGGCAAGCTTCCAGGACTTGGGCACTATTCCAGTCCTATATGAGAGGCGACACAAGCGTGTCAGAACAGGAGACAACTCGGGCGCACGGTGTTCAAGCTCAAAAGATGTTAAAATACTAGGAATCTATAGTTTTTAGAGAATTTGAACATGCTCAAGACGTAAGAACGACATATAAACGATGCAATCACAAGAAACGATGTAAAAACAAATAAATAGAGCAAAATATGTGCTCAGACATCTATATAGAGATCTAGACATGTCGTCAGTTGTAATTTCACTGTTATTTTTATCGTTGAGTAAAACGACGAACTTTACTTTGAGGAAGCTTCAGATTTCCATATTGTGTTTTATACCATTCTTCTATCTGAATCTTGCTATAAAACAGATCTGAGATATGATATACCTTCGTTGACTTACTTGAATACTGGCCATTGTTTCTGGATTATTTTCAAAATTTTTTTTGTCTGCTTCTTGAGTTTTATCTATAGCATATTCTTTATCTGCATATACAGTACCTTCACTAATTTACCGCTTCTCTCTATCTCGTAAAGCGAACAAATTAGCCTCTCCAAAGATGTTATCAAAAAAACTACTCATATCATCACAAATTACTACGTTACAATAAATTGAATTAAACAAAATCCAAGTACAGTATGTAACAGTATAGCGTACTAAAAGCTCAATAACTGGAGCGTGTGTTATTAATAATGCACTAAGTATGTATCCGTCATAATTGTGAGTGAAACCTTAGCAATTACCGCAACAATTAGTGGCGGTCTGAATACACCGGTTTCTAACATTTTCCTCGTGTATGTAGTCTGTGGCTATTTTGTGATGTTTGATCGTATTGGCGGTTTAGAGTGCAGCTATGTCTTCATTATTTTGATGGGCTTTGATGGGATGATGCGATGTAATTAACTCGAAGTTGATATTATTTTGGTTGATGATATTTTTTTTAATGGTACACTACGTACTAGAAGATTTTACTTTGCTTTAGTAAGCTGCTATTCTTATGACACGTTACTCAAGTTTTTGGACAAAATTTGTGTCTCCTAAATACATTGTGATGCTAAAAAAAGAATTGCTAACACTAAGCTCATCAATCTATCTGATGTAGCAACGTCAGTTTAATTTGATGTATTACCTATGTTATATTGAGAACTACTAACTTACTAAAAGGAAGAAATGCATCTTCGTCACCAAAACTGACAAACAATACGTACCTTTTGACGAGACTATGCCTTCGAAGGGGTGGGAGAACGTGAGATGGACGTCCATGTGATCCTTCCCGCACATGACCTCTAGTGACTGAATTACTGGCATGCCATCGGGCCGCTCCATCGGCCATAACTCGCCCGCTCGCGCCCGCGTCTGTAAACAAATGCCATTTTGAGTGAAACGTCCAACATTTTAACAATATCGCGATGCAATACAAGAAGAAATGGAGGAATTGTTTAGCGAAAAGTCTTATTTTAACAAAGAGATACTAAAAGCTCACTTGAAATGAATGAAACTATTCATTAAGAACGGCACAAGTACGTACACACAGCTATCATACATTACATGTGTCGTGAAACTGACAATGAATGAACGTAAATCATAAAAGCTAACAATTCAATGAACCTCTTATGAATGAGTTAGCCGCAATAAAATTTGTGTTCCGTGTATTTAACAAAACAAGTAATTTCAACAAATAATCTATCGCAGAAACACTCACGTAGCAAATTAACTGCGCAATTGTACAAAACAATAAATAACTCTTTAATCGAATCCAATGAATATTTTCAATCGGAAGAGTATTTCCTAGTAAAAGAACAACAATAACATAATCAATGATCATCTCATGGTAAAACACCACAATAACATTGAATTTTCCGTCAACAGTAATTAAAAAGTTTATGTAAAAAGAGAATAATTATTCCTTTCATAGATACAAACTTTCATTGCCATCATTAAATCTCCACACCCACCTTAAGGCATTGTTTCAAGATCGATATTTGTGCAACAAATGATTTTGAATGAGTAAATGTAAGTTTGTATTTCCTGTTCAGTTCCCAACGAGCCGCAGACATGTAACGAGAAGGTTCCGAGAAAGAGAGCAGTGTAAACATAATAAATGGGCAAAGAATAATTTTTGTACGGTGGGTTTACGCCAAAATTGCATGATTGGCGACTTGGCGCACGATGACGGATCACACAGAGTAGCTGAGAGACAGGACAAGTGAAGATGAGGAAAATAAATTATGTTTTTGTTAGATATCCAAATATTTATTTATTTTATTATTTTAAAAACTTTATGCACAACTTAACTAACATACAAAGGCGGACTTAATGCCTTAGGCATTTTCTACCAGTCGACCTTAGGGTGGTGCAGAAACAACATAGTAGGTGCAACTTCAAGATATAGTATAAAATAGAAAACTAACACACACATAAATATATACTTAATTAATTGTCCAGTTGTCCAAATACAACTGTTACAGTACACCGCAGACTAATCCCTGTATTACTAAAATTTTCTTACGATCCACCTAAAGTTGACTGGTAGATATCGCGATTAGCGATAAGACTTTTATACCCATAGAGAGACATGAACTTATATAGTGTTGTATTAATTTTATTACTTTTTTGATGTACAATAAAGTTCTATCCTATCCTACAACTGGAAAATAAAGAGTAAAAAGTCAAAGAGAAACGAATAACGTTTAAACATTACGAGTGAATACGTGAATAAAGTATTCTTTGTTGAACTTAAGAATTAACTTTCACTGATTGCAATTAAATTATTCATTCTTTAGATGTTTTTATTGCTTTTAATTTACATTTTTCTTAAGTTGCTCTATTATTAACTTCGTCATGTGTAAAAGTTACTGCTCGTATATACTAATGCTGTAAAGTTGCGCGTATTATTATATCCGTCTAATGAAAGCGGGTCCTGAGAAAAAGAGGTTAGATCCAAAAATTTTGTATGTGGTATTACTAACTATAGTAGGAGTATCATATCTTGACTCTTCACAATTTTTTTTATTTCCTACAATCGCAGTTGAATAATGTTGCCAATTAAAAAACGCTTTCATTAGACGCACTCTATCAACTTTTACTATTAAGCAAATAAAATAACCACATCTGTAAATATGGTTTCATTGACTCATCTATGTACAAAAACGATTTGATGAATCGCGAGCGCACGTTCCAGGAACGGCGCAGGCGCATTACGTTCCCACGCGTCAACAAGGAATTCGCGAAACGAGACAGACAGATATAGACACGCATAAGAGCGAGAGAGACCACACCATTTACATTTTGGTGTACGCTGTAATTTACATTTTTGCGTACGTAAGCCTTTTTGAAACTCGAACGCAACTTAATTTAATATTTTTAATTTAAATTTTTAGCTGCTATGGTGTTACATTATTATGTTATCATATCAGTGAAATGGTTTAATGTGTATTAATTTGTAAATTTTAATACTGACTTAACCCAAAATTTATCTTCTCCTTCCTGCCCTTGTCCTATATACTTGCGGTCGTTTTTTTCTTCTATTTTGTCCTGTCACCCGTCATACCATCACTAACTCCCTTTTCTTTCATATCACTCCTCACACAATCTATTTTTTTTTTGGCCTCCCTCTTCCTCTCCATCTACATCAAAACTCTTTTAGTAACATGCGTTTTATGCTCTTCACATGACCGACGATATCCTTTCAACTTTTCAGCCACTGGTGCCACTTTCAAATTTCCTCTAATATACTCAGTTCTTTCCCCAGTCTCGTCATCCAAAACCCAAAATTATTATACTGTTATATTTAAGCTGAATCAGGCTAACGACAAAGATCCAAAAACATAATTTAAATCGATCTCTGATTTATATTTCTATGGATTTCTCCAACAGTAAACGTCAATGATATTATTAATTGAACGCTGTCTCGAAGGTTTATAAATTATGCTTTTGCAGATACTATTTCCATATTAGTGAAAGTCGCTATAGATTTCTTAATAATATTAACATTATAATATTTTTCCGCATTTTCTTTAAATGTTGTTGACACTAAAAGTGAAATTAAAATTTCCAATGATAAAATTAGCTTAAACTACGACATGGTTTTACTTTATTAGGACCGTATTTTCTAGTTGAAAAGTCTGAGTGTTTTTCTTATTTATCAACTACACGATTGTAAGTAAATAAATTGTAGTAATAAAGTTTGAATACACACATCTTCCTGCCCTTGTCCCATTATATTTACGGTCGGTGCAATGCGTTTTCTTGTTCCACTCTATCCTGTCACCTGTCACGCAGAGTCACGCTATCACTAATTCCCTTTTCTTTCATATATTCTTCTTCTTCTTCTCTTTTATTTCTCTTTTCACACAATCCAACAAACATTTTTGATTTAATAAACCAGCACACATTCTACCAAATATTGCCTCATTCATACCTACTCCGCAGTAACTTCGGTATCCCAACCAATTGAATTCCACTCACGTTCGATTCAAATGATCAACAGCTTCAATAACAAATGGCCAAGAAAGCCTAACACCCCAATAATTACACGCACACTCGATAAACAGCTACCAACGAGTCAGTAACCAGATAATAATGAAATTACTAGTTAGTCTTTAATTGCGTTAATGTCGTATTACACCGCTCGTTTTTACGAACGGTCTTAGTCTACGTCGCGTAGTATAATAAGGGTAGGACGGTCTTCGACGGGGCTCGACGTAACGCGTCGACGTATAGAGTCGACGTATCGAGTCGACGTATCGAGTCGACGTAACGAGTCGACGTAACGAGTCGACGTATCGAGACGACGTATGGAGTCGACGTATCGAGTCGACGTATCGAGTCGACGTATCGAGTCGACGTATCGAGTCGACGTATCGAGTCGACGTATCGAGTCGACGTATCAAGTCGACGTATCGAGTCGACGTACCGAGTAGTGTAATAGGCTCTTTAACGCGAGCGGCTCGTCAGAAAGTGGAACAACGCGTATCCATGGTTCCACACAGATTGTAAATATTATCGTTAATCTTGAGTGCGGATTTAATTTTACTGTCATTTTGTAATTTGATCATGTGTGATCTTATTACTATATCTCTTTTTGAATAGGTATTTGGTTGTACAATAAAGAAAAAGACCGACATTGGACTCCAAGGTTTAAGTTTGGGTAAAATGATGTATTACCATTTTAGTGTACAATAAAGTCTTCTCTCTTCAATCAAATAAATGTATCTTTCCTATTCCTTTCTTTGACTTGTTGTTACACAGACCCATAATAAAATAAACTTTCAAACCTAAGATCAATTAGTTTCTCGCCGAAAAATAGACAATTCCATCACGATAAAATTTTGATATCAAAAATATTTTATTTTTTCGTATTTATATGGGTATTTAAAAGGTGGAAACGGGAGACTGTCTAAAGTGTAATGTAATGCAAGCCTACAATTATGATAACCCAAACGGTCTCATGAAAGACTACTCAACAAATTTTCTTACAGATGAGCAGTTATTATTAGTTTTTATCGTATTGTTCATGCAAAGGTTTAAGTAAGCACTAACTTTTAAAATGTTGACCTTTGTATAAACTGCATCGCTTCGCCCGTCCACTAGACCCCGCTATCTCATTCGTAGTTATTTACATATTTTTTAATCAAACAGAAGAGCATGCTTTAGTGCACAATTACCATTTGCAAATTTCGTAGTATAAAACAGGAATGTATTGAGAAACAGTGGAAACTATTTTACGATACAATCAGTCATATTAATCATGAAATAATCATACGTTTAGTTGCAACTAGCTTCCGCCCGCGACTTCGTCCGCGTGATCAAGAATCGGGATAAAAGGTAGCCTATGTTCTTTTCCATGTCAAAGCCCATATGCATGCAAAATTTCATCCAAATCTGTTCAGCCATTTTTGCGTGTTTAAGTAACAAACATCCACACTTTCACATTTATAATATTAATATATATATATATATATATATATATATATATATATATATATATTATATTATATATATATTATATAATAATAACAATAATAATTAATATTAGTAGGATAAATATATTAAAGTTAGGATAACACTATATAGTACACTATATAATATACACAATAATAGTTGAAATAACAATCATGAAATGAAAAACTCATGAAATGGTGAAATGACCATTTCATGAAGTGATCAACTCTAAGATCTGGCACGACATGTGCATAACTCAGGCCTAACTGCGTTGTTAATTATTCTACTCTACTATAAACACCATAACTCAATATTTGCATGGCTATTAAAGTGATGGCACGTGCCTCAATATGCACAAACACAGCTTATCGTGTCTTGGAATATATCTATGAAAATTAACCAGCTTAGAAGAATCCGTCAACTGATGGCTTTACTGACATCAAGTACAGTCAAACGGGCCGAAGAAAAACAAAACTTTGAATTTAGTATTTGGGTATCTTCAAAACTCGAGTGAATGGGCTCTTAATAAACTAGTGCGCCTCACCATCAACGATTGCATCACTGCTGACCATCAGGTGGGCTTGCAGTCAAGCACTAGTTTATGTTATATAAAAAAAGAATTGTCCAATATTTGTTGAGAATGTTTCAATGCGCACCAGTTCCTAAGATTATGTCAGCAAACTTTAGGGGCCCGGTAGGGCCGAAGCCTCTGGGGAACATTGAAATTCCGAAAGGTAAGTCCGTGTCCCGCAGATCGAAGGCAACGAAGGAACGGGCTGGGGTTTGGTCAGTTAAAGTCTCACACGCCCTCCCGCGCCGTCCAAGAGCGGGAGAAGTCATTCTGATGATTCCCCTTCCTTAAAAAAAAACCCGTTCCTAAAATTAGCGCGTTCAAAAAACCAAATGAATAAACTCTTGAGCTTTATAATATTTCATGAATCCCCGATCGGTCTCATGTGACCGCGCTGTTATTGTCTTACTGTAATTGTGTCTTGTTTCGCGGGTATGTGATAGGTTAAGTACAATTTTGACTAACCACTTTTTCACTTTCCAGAAAACCTCTAAAAAGCTTTGAAAGAAAACCATTCCTCAACATAAACCTAACAAGAACTAAATAATACGCTCCAATTCATTCTAATAACCGACGCACTCGTTAGTCGAAATCGTCCATCGTCGGAACACATTAAGCGGGTTAGAGAAAATAATATGATCTTCGACGATACGCGCCGGTAATAATAGCTTGGTGTTATAATCGCTGCATCCTTTGAGGTGCGTACTAATGCGTAAGATGTTAAGGTGTGTGCAGACCAGCTAGTGGATTTCTCGACTAAGAAGATTATCACCATCTGCCTAGCCTTTTCCCAACTATATTGGGGTCGGCTTCCAGTCAAGCCGGATAAAAAGATATGCATTTATTTAAAAAAACTGATTTACTTTAGAATTGTCAAGCAGTTAGTCCAAAATATTGAAACACATTCGTCTCCAAATCTTCATGGTTTTGTTTTTTATTCTTGCATATTCTTCTCCAAATCTCAATGGAGAAGAATGTGCAAGAAAATCTGCCTAAGATATCTTTTAAATTTATAATAAAACGAGAAACTGACTAACTGACATATCAACGTATAGCTGAAACTACTAGCACGAAGAGCGTGAAATTTTCCACAAAGCTTCCTTTTATAACGTAAGCGAGTACTAAGAAATTTCCAAAATTCACTTCTTGAGAGGATGAAACGGGGATCCAAAGCTTGTTTGGAGAAATCTACTATCAAGCAGGCGAAACCGCTGGCAAAAAGCTAGAGTCATCACAATCAGCACATAAATGGCTTAGTTAAGATTAATATGATCATATAAAGTTGGTAAAACCTCACAAAGTATAACCATATTTGAAGGATGCATACCATTTTTACCTAATTGCAAAATTATTGAATACAATAAAATAATTTTACTGATCCCATAAAATAAATGGTCAATGTGAAAAACATAAAAAATAATCCAATAAGTGTCTAATATAAATTTTATGGCTATATCTATTGTATTCATAATCGAATTGTAACTTGATACATACGTAGTAGTAGATGCGTGTATAATAAATAACATAATGTGCACGTAACTTAATAATAATGGGTTAAGACATTCCATAGAGAGAAATCCCTATTATTTTCAAAAAGGATAAATTATAACTAATCAGAAAGGGTCGGTTTTAAGGTTACTTAGATTTAACAAGCTTTTTTCAATATCGGAATGCTTTTCGTAGATTAATATCGTAATTATGAACTAGTTGCGCCTGCGGCTCTACCTGTATTTATATTTTTTTTGGATAGTTAACACGTAGACTTAAAAAACTATTCACAAATGATAATTATCATTGTAACCGTAATAAACAGATCCTGAGTTATCCCGCTACAAAATTTGGTATCTGGGCAATTTTGCTGTTGAAGTGGCTGTACGAGTATATGCTTTTTTTATTAAGAAGGAATATACTTATCAATTGCTTGCTAAAACCCGCCTGTTTACTTTCAGGTGTCCTTTACATTCCAGGGCCTTGGCAACTCTTTCGAAAATCCCAGCAGACCTAGCAAGCATCCGTCTTACTGGGCCCCATCAGCATCTCGTAGACAACGTTCTATACTAGTTACCTAGTTTCTTAGTTAAACCACGTAGGTACATCTAAGGACTGGGACAATTTTCCTGCTGTGACCTTCTTGCCGATTATCATTTAGGTGCGTTCAAGACTATAGTGAATAGGCCCTAAAAAACTAGTGTGCTAATAAAGAAGATTGGCGAGCTGGGTATCACATCAAAATCCAAACATACACAAATCTAGTTATATGCAACTTATGGGTGATATATCGTTAGTTATTTTCCAAGCTAAAATACAATATTAGCAGTCCGGAGTAATTAAAAAACCATGATTTTAGGGTACAGTCCCGTTACGGAAACAAAACGCAATAATGCAATAGTACCTCGTCCTTTTTGTGAAGTCTGTAAAAACAAAATGCATAAAATAGGCTTATTGCGTCAGCTGTTACTTAGGTATGTCAAATACAAAAAAAATATAAACTGTCATGATATTTTTGTTTGACCCTGCCTAAACATAATTCGTCGTTCGTGTTATTTGTAATGTTGTCTGCATCTATAAATGAAGTGTGAACTCTTATTTTGTGCCGCCACGTTACTTTAGTACATTACAATTTGCGTTTAGTGTATAAACCTGCGCAGGACTGAAATAGGACTCTTATTTATTTTATTCTGTGAATGTTTTTCATGCTTTAACAATGTCAGCAGTTGATCTTCGGTGTATAAACTGTTATGTGCGCTTATCACGCCTTCGCCGACGTGTCTTGATTTGACCAGTTTAAATGAGAAAACCGAAGCCATTATCGGCTACTGTTGTAATTGTAAAGTATGACTCAGAACCGTGGGCTGTTGTTCACATGTCATGAGTGTAGTCTGGTATTTAGCTTACGATCGACACGAAGGAACAATCTCCCTGCGGTATTTCTTGACAATGTATTGTTACAATTATAATAAAAAAATGTTATAAATACTATGATTTTGTTTTTTACCTGTTACGAGACGCCGCGCGGCATCAAGAGGTGCAGCGCGACGGCGCGTGGCATCACGAGGGGCAGCGCTGTATGAAGCAACGTATTCTAAATTCTCACAATGAAATGTGTATCTTTTCGCGTGTAAATAAAGTTATATTTTGAGTCACTCTATTAAAATGTGCGCGCAGCGTCGCGTCTCGGTGTGAGCTGACCCTAACCATCGTACGATTGAACGATGTGATTAAACACAAATTCTTTAGAGTGTCCTAATAGAAGCTTGTAAATCATCGCATGAGCACAGGGTTTCGTCGATAAAACTAATCTCATCGTGCGACGAAATCACATCGTTCAATTGTATGATAGTTAGCTAAATAGGACGACGCTTAAGGGTCTGCCTTAAAACCTTGTCCAGAAGAAGCGAATTCGTTTAGAAACGTTTCGCGCGAATTCATTCGCGCGCTAGTAATATACTAGTAAGATACTAGCACAAATACGTCGCGTCCACAAGTATCGCGCGAATTCAAAATACGCGCGTAAATCGCATGCACAACGCCAGACCCGCAACTTGCGCGTATTACACGCGAGTCGAGATACTAGGGACACCTTGTTGCGTCCAGTTAAACGCGCGAACTCCAGAGCGAGTGCACATATCCAGGGAAATTGAGCACCTACATTTGATACGGAATTGTTGAATGCTCCAGCGTTGATACGCTCTTTCTGGGCGCAACGGTCGCGCGTGATACGCACGCGCAATCGCGATGAATTCGCCCCTTCTGGTCAAGCTCTAAGTTACATAATTAGGTAGGTACCTTGTATTATTTTTGGTGGTCCATTTTGAGGTTATGTCTATAAATCATTTTATATCCCCAACTCTAATGTATGTCTTACCATTACATATTTTGTTATACTCTATTGTAGCATTCTAATCCATATATTCATTCTATTGTACGTTAAGCCTGTATGTGATACTGAAAGTACATGGGGTTTTGCCAATCTTCTTTGTGCGCTTCGCCATCAACGATTGTATCACTGCAAGTTAAATCAAGTACTGGTTTATATTACTTTACATTATTCAAAAGACAAAAAAAATATGTTTGACTAATACGCTTCCAGCTTTTGACCATTGTTGACCATCCACCGATAATGTCACAATAGTCAAACACCACAAAAGTGAAACAAGAACTTTTTTCAACAAACTACAAACACTTTGACGTGACGTTTAACATTACCATAATAACAATACGTGTTCCGGTCGACATAATTTCTATGTGGTACGAGAAAATCTCGTTAATTCAATTTGTTTTTCTATTATTCTCTAACGTTGTAGTTGGTAGTTGTTGCGCACGCGACGGTGGCACGCACAAATGACTAGTGATGAGATAGGTGACAATATGAATGGGAAATAGTAGGAATGATAGGTTTTTTGTTTTATGATATCGATATTGTTTGAGTTTGATAGTATTTGGTTAATGAAAATTATATCAGTTGTTTAAGGGCATTTTTTTTTAATTAACCCCAACTAAGTCAAAACCCAATTTATTCTTCAAATAAAACGTATATAATTCCATATTGGCTTAGGATACCGATCACAGAAGAATCTCCTCTAGAGATCATATTGTATGATGATGAGTATGTATAGGTAGGTATTGTATGATGATTGTGTGGTGATGAGTAATTAACGAGCAATAAACTATTGCAGACTATGCAACTCATTTGTTGAAGACTTTAGGTATTCAATTCACTACGACCCGTGAGACATTTTCTAGGCACTTTATTCGCACGACGACGTTCAAAGTTCGATCAAGACAGTACTTGAGGTTTTGACCACCTATTTTATTACCGGACTCGCTGCGAGTAAAGCCTGAGCTTGACTTTGTCAAAGTATGCCATCTCCGAACATACGTCCCGATGTCTTTTGTAGTGCCGTACTATTGACCTTTCCGATATACACATAATTATCATTGAAAACAGTTAAGTGCCTTAATTGTTATTTAAATACTATCAAATAGAACCTATATTTTAGCAATATGTTGTGATGATGAAGGTATGTTACTTGATTTGCATTGTAATAATAGAAATACTGGCTCATTTAATAGGCTCACAAAATATGATCTTAATACTTTGCATGTCTGCCTTGTCAGTTTATGTATATACACGCATGTTTGACAAATAAATAATCTTTCTTTTTTTTCTTTCTTTCTTTCTTTCTAACTTTCTTTCTTTCTTTCTATCTTTTTTTCTTTCTTTCATGAACCATACAAATAAATTTACTTAACAAACACTTTAACCCTGTCAAAAACAGACAACTGCAGCAGGCAAAAACTAACTAAACAATTTACACAAATAAAATTACCCCATCAATCTTTAAAGTAAATCTATAGTAAGTCTGTTCGTTATTGACAAATTAAATTGTCACTATTAATGTTGGAGCGTGATTAGAGGCTGCATCGTCGCGTGCAGACCATTACTGTAATGACGTGCTTGTGTACGAGATACCTGTTTGAGTAACCTGGTCGAATATGTCGCCGTGGTTTGGTATACAATAACTAGGTTTTAATAGCGGTTTTGCCCACGTGAAAATGGTACAAAAATATACACAACATAAAATATACAAAAGCAATCAAACACATACTACAATACAAACTTTGGACTCTCGTTTCACCTTATAAGGAGGTGAATTTTGGTCAATGCTTTCTTAGAGCTCGCCTACGTAATAATAGTAGAACTTGTGCAAAATTTTTAGCTCAAAATCCTAGTAGTTTGGACTGTGAGCTGATATGGCAGTCAGTTTTTCCTTTTATTTTATACATTATGTACTAATACAAGGCTTTTTTCTGATACAATTCTGTCTTGCGTAGGTATAAGCTGGCAGAAAACTATTGTTACTGCTTGAAACAAAACGAATACTGCCATTATTAATGTCAATGCACTTGACAGCACAGCTGACAGCAGCCGAGAGTGACGTTGTCATCGATCTATCGTCTTTAAAATTAGAAGAAGAAATATTTTTAGCTAACGACGCAATAAATTATAATTTATCCAGTTGATAAGCAATTTAGCCAATTTATCATCACAACAATCAATAAAGTGAGCAACCTCGAAGTATTGCAGCACTTGAATAGTTTTATTAAATGTACTTGTTAATTCCCAGTACCTGTAAATTTGGTGATAATTTAAAAATTGACGAAACTAACTCAAACAAAAAATAACAATCGACACAATAAAATCGTAACGCCACATCACTAGTTCACAAGCGGACGCGTGCACACTATTATAATAATGATGCATCGTATCGTATAGAAAATATACAGCAATCAGTGCACAGCTGTTTGTATCGGCTGTCATTATGGCACTAGTGTAGCATTAGACACGCGTTTCTTTTAGCTTCACAGGCCGATGGACGATTTTTGCTGGTGGAGAAAAGCCTTGATTTTCTGAGGCATAATTTACACTATCTGCAGCTAGTGGTTTCGCCCGCGTGATAGTTTAAAATTATCCCAAGGGACATACCTACTCCGGGAATAAAAGGTAAGTATCCCACGTTACCACATGTACTGTTACAGGATAGTCGAAACGTATACCAAGTTTTATCAAAATCTGTCGAGTCGAACGCGCGTGCAGAAGTAATAAACATACATACACACACACTCACAAACCTTCGCCTTTACCATATTATAACAGAAGTGATAAGTGATAACTAAACAAAAAGTATGAAAGATGAATGAGACATGTGCGCCAGTCCCAAATACATTAGGATTACAGTAAGCTAACTAGTGCACAAAATCACCTTTGCAAATATTATACAATCTTACTTAACGTTTGAATCCCCAACCGGTCCTATGAGACCGCGCTGTTATTGTTTTACTATTGTGTCTCGTTTCGCGGGTATCTGAGTTACTACGGATCAATTCGCACCGAGTGTCACCTTAGTGTGACCCTAAAGGTCCACGAAAGGCAAGCACAAAATACGCGAAACATCAAAACATATTTCTGAATGAAATCGTGATTAAGAATATTAATCGCAACGCAATTTATACCCACGCCGGAGTACCGCTAATCAAATCCCACAGGGATGTGGGATCTAACAATTTCCTGTCCCATCATCAAAGTTATTACAAACACAGTATTTCCATTTAATTCTCTTTATTTCACTGTAAAAGCCAACGCAAACTGTAAGTTGGTGAGATAACCGTTGACAGTTTAGCGATGGTCGACGTAAATACGCTGCACCTTGCTTGGTTTACTTATAGCTAGTTCAAAAGGTTAAGGCAAGACCAGTAATGATTAGTTCATTTTTCATTTTTATCGTTTTGCATTAGTCAGGGAAGGCGTTTAATGGTGGAAGTGGCTTTAAGAGAAATAAAGGCTTGATAAACAATCATTATCATCGTAATTTCAACCGAAAGACGTTTGCTACTGAACATAAGCTTCTCCCAAGTGCCGACACTACGACTGGTCTTCTGATTTCCGCGACCTTCACCAGGTCATCGGCCCACTTTGTGGGAGACCTTCCAACGCTGCGTTTTCCACCACTCTGTAACCTTTCGACCCCCAAAACCATCTGTATTCCGAGCAATGTGCCCTGCCCATTACCACTTTAATTTGACGGTTCTTCGGGCTATATTTGTAATCTCGATTCTCCTGATAAATAATATATTAGTACAATAATTTCTTGTTTATCAAACCTTTATTTCTTGTTCACTTAAAAGTGTGTTTTGAACGATCCTTGGTTTTGACAATCTCTGAAAGCTCTGTTCGTGACAATGGTTTAAAGGGCATCGTTAACTGACTCAGAAAGGTCGCAAGTTCAACTACTCTTGGCGTCTACAGTGAGGTCTATATAAGGATTCTAGTGCTGTAGAATAAATAGGAACCATCATTTGAAAGAAAAAGATTTATTTCAGAAATCTCAAATAACAGGAGCGCGAACGCTGTCATAAAATATGTACCATAATTAGAGTTTTGTGTCTTACTCTACGTAATTTTTTGAAAGAGTTACCATGTCTCTAGAATGCAAAGGGCAACTGAAAGAATACAGGTGAGTTTTAGTCACTAAACGACTGACATTCCGTCTCGTTACACTCTGACAGGAAGGAGTTTGTGTAGCTAGATTTTATCTGACAACTATAATTGTCGCTTTATAACCACCTAAAATTACAAAAAAAAAAGCTCATACACAAGGAACATTAGGACGCTATTTGCAAAAACAAAAAAAATATGAAAGAACTCTAGTAGCATCTACAGTGGTTTCGTATAAATCAAGTTAGTAATGATCAAAGCTTCGTATGACACTTAAGATCAAAAGCTAATATGATCAAAACCGTCTTTAAAAACCTTTTCAAACCAATACAACACAAACAATTCAATACTCTACGTCAAAACTCAATCAAACTACCTTCTTCAACTCAAAGGTCCAACATTCTACCGGCAGTTCTCACAAGCGATAATTGTCCTCACTATAAAAACGTTTCTAAAAAAGTTCCTAATCAACAGTCAGGCCACTTTCTCCGTCAACATTACTCATGTCTATTAGCATATGAGAAAGACTTGTGTCATTCACTTTGACTTGGGTTGGGTTAAATATTCCAAGTATTTGGTCGTTACTATACATTCTTGGTGGTTACTTCATTTAAATGAAGAGCTTTTAAGTGTGTATTTAACTATACTGTCGTATTGTCACTGTAGTTATTATAAAGTCGCATAAATTGACATTTGATTCTAAAACTATCGCAGTTTAGCATGGCAATAGCGGTTATTGACCCTGGTATATTTTTTTATTGACATTCTTAATTTCAAATATGGAAATAAAGATTTATGCCATTGACTTTTAGGGTGATTCTCAACATTTTAGCTTTATAAGAGATGAAAAGAACAATATAGTCCGTCTAATGAAAGCGTGATCTAAGAAAAAGAGGTTACTTCCAAAAAATTTGGATGTGGTATTACTAACTAGTAGGAGAATCATGTTTTGATACTTCACAATTTTTTTTATTTCCTACAATTGTGGCTGAATAATGTTGACAATAAAATTTAAAAAAAACTCCAGGTCGCGCTTTCATTAGACGCACTCTAACATCTTTTTTTGAGGTTGGTTTAGAGGTTGTGTCAGACAACCACTTGGCTTCGTCAACCGACCTATTTTCCTTCATTTTAGCCTTTGCGTTTAAGAGTCACGATAACTCTCTCAAACTTCAATACTTAGTTCAATGACCTGCACTTCGAAAGACTCAAAATACGAACCTAAACACTGTCGACGGCTTCGTGGCTGAAATTAATTAGACAAGATATATAAATGAATTAGAGATATAATTTCAGAATTAACAAAACAATCATCATCTGTCTAGCCTTTTCCCAACTATATTGGGGTCGGCTTCCAGTTAAGCCGGATTTAGCTGAATACCAGTATTTTACGAGAAGCGGCTGCCTACCAGACCTCCACAACCTATTAACTGGGGTAACACGGTATTTCATGGCAAGACTGGAGTCCGATTTACTGGTTTCTGACTATCCGTAACGACTGCCAAAGATCTACAAATGACAACCGGGTCGTTTAACGTGCTTTTCGAGGCACGGAGGAAACTCGGTAGGTTAAGATGGTCACCCATCCACAAACCAACCTTAGCAAGCGTTGCTTTACCTTGATCGACCCGTGCGGCTATTATTATCTAGCACGAGCAGAATTAACGACACAATAAACATTAAGAATAGTGACTTCCTAATGCGATGTTAAAACAAAACCTCTTTAGATCATTGGCAAAAAAGGTTGGACTACAAAAAACATTAAGATAATTGTGAATGGTCATTGGCCAATTTGCTAATTAGGCGAGAACATTGACCAATAGTAATGCTGGTACTACATAGAAAGAGGCTCAGCTTTACGCCCACATTAAGGTACCTACAGGCATAAACTGTATGTAAAAAACTACGTGATGACTCATTACAATTAGGCATGGTTTGACAGAAGCTACATAGCGTGCTATGAGGTACCTAGTTAGAATATTTAAATATTGTGATTAGTAATATGGAAACATTTGGTTTGCAATTTTTTTTAGTGAGGAATTATCAAATAACTCACTCTCGCTCCACCCAGAACAAGGTACACAGGTGGGTTAAGTGTTGAACGCTTATTTACCCGTGTTCCTCTACTTGTAATTTGCGTTCCAAAGGCCCTACCATGAGATCTTTTCACGATCCATTTGACCACCTAAACGGAACTGTTAAAGAGATGGAGCTATATAGAGTGTATGTTGTACATAAATATATCCATCCCTCTTTCTAGCTTAAACGCTTGACATTTTATCACGTCATGATAAGGCCCTAGGACTGCGGTAAATCTTTAGAACAATCTCACAATCTTTCTTTAGAACAATCCAGGCATAGCAATATAAAGGATATTAAAAAAGATGCTAATGAAAAAACAAGCAATTAAACACAATCACTAATAAAACAAAATGAAGTTGTGAAAAAACACGTTAAAGAGTCGGCAGATGCGAAAAGAAAGCGATTTATGCATATGACTCACGATTAAATAAGGTTTTAAATACAACCTGCCTACTGAGACATCGGAATGTGAGGCATGCGAATTTCTTCCGGAACGAGAGATTGTTAAGAAAACATCCTATAATGTTGACGTAATAGCTTATTTTCTCTCTTATAAAGATCTTTTTATTGATGTGCTCGAAGAAATTAAAATTTTAGTGCAACCAACTGAGCAGAACGAAATTATTCCTCAATGTAAACATTAAATGGTTGCACTTTGAGGAATCCTTGCATGATGAAGGTACTTTTATATCCATACATAGATAAATGAATGTACTATTTATTGTACAATATAAAAGAAATACAATCAGAATATAGTGAATTTCTTTCCATTGAAAATAAAAGTCCTTTTCCGATTTATACACGATTTTCTCATTACAGTGACTTAGAAGAAAAACAGGGCCCGCTTGATAGAAAAACTGTGTTAGCAGTCTTTGCCTTAATGTGGTCGAAAACTGAGCACGCTTGCCGATAAGTGACTTATCCAATTTTAACTAGCAGACACGGCACAGGTGTCTTGGCACGGGTGTTTGAAGTCTTTCAAATTCTCGGCTTTTCTCTACTATAATATGCATGGTATTGTACACCTAGACGTTCCTCATGATCACTCTGTCTATGAGCGAAAACTATATGAAAATCACAGATAGACCGATGCGGTGGAACTTTTTGTTTTGGAAAATATTCGCATAAGGATAATCAGAAGACATATATCCTGGCAGGGTATTTCAACTCAGATCATTGGTGACCCAGTAGTAACAGCCAACTCATAAGGTACTCAGTACGCCGTGGGTTCAACTCCAGTCAGTTTAGCCATTTATTTTATTCCAGACAGTCGTAAAAATTTCATTTACACGTCCAATCCAAAAATTCGAAGTCATGTGTCATCTACCAACCCACACTGGCCCTTTTTGGATTGCGGTACCTGTCCATGCCTAAGGAGGGGGTCTGTGTCCTAGCTCTTAGAACATTATAATGCTGATTCCGAATAAACGGGTTATTCCCGTTCGTCCACACCCCGTCGTCCACACTGTGGACGACTGGGAATGATGCGTTCCGTTCGTCCACAGTGTAGACGAACAGAACGCAACATTCACACATTCCCAGTCGTCCGCACCTCGTTTCATGTTTAGTTTAAGAGTCAGTGTAAAGAAATTTTAAATATTATAGGTTATGTTGTTTTTAAATTAATTAAACCGTTAAATCATTTATTTAATTAAAATTTCTTTACACTGACTCTTAAACTAAACATGAAACGAGGTGCGGACGACTGGGAATGTGAGAATGTTGCGTTCTGTTCGTCTACACTGTGGACGAACGGAACGCATCATTCCCAGTCGTCCGCAGTGTGGACGACGGGGTGTGGACGAACGGGAACAACCCGAATAAACTCATATCATCTTATTTCTATTAGTAAATCTGAACATACAGACCACACCTTCAATCAGACCAGTTCTAAATTTAGTCTCAAATTCGATCCTTTCCTTCAGCTCCAAAACTCGGGTCATAGTGCTTACCTACTTTTTATGGTAATATTATAAATTAAAACCAGTTTTGAGAAGCTAAGCCTCTAATGCGGCACATCTAACATCTAATGATTTATAATAAACGGAAATAAACGCCCATTCGGCATAGCAACAACGGAGAGGAGACTGGGAGATGAGTAGGTAAATACAGAAGTTCCAATAAGTCTTCTTTGAAGTACTTAGTGGTTGCTAAGTGAATATAACTGGTAAGCAAGAGATATAAAGTTCAATATCAAGGTTGTTCAAAGTGTTACGTATTTTTCTATTCGAAATTTCTTAGTTATAACCTGTTATTGCTATAACTTAAGTAAATTGACCGATACCCGGAGGTGGACTGATGACTTAGTGAGGTTTGCGGGAATCCAATGGATGCGAAAAGCACAGAGCTAGTCTTTATAGTGACATACAGGGAGAGGCTGAAGTACAACAGTGATGTAATTTTTGGCATTCTATGGAACGGCGCACGCCATAATAACGGCGGTAATTCCCCACTTTGGACAGATAATACCCAGATAATACCCAAAATGATAAATAAAATAATCCGAAACTATCCGATTCTTCGGGATTATTTTATACGAATCTTCGAATAGTTTATGTTGGTTCAAAGTTTATGTGAAGAAACCTACTATCACGCCGGCGAAGTCGCTGGCAGAAGCTAATCTGAAATAATTTCATATCCGTAACGGTATCCAAAACCGGTATAATATTATTCATATATCCATATTCAGATCCAAAAATTCCCGGTTTAAAGTAGTACTTCTGTTCTTGTTTTGTTTTAACTGCGCATCGTATGGACAAGTCGCGCAAAATCAAGTTATCACCTCGGCCACCTGCGAGCAACTGTCGATGCTAGGTGTTGCCTGACGTCATCGAATTCTATAAGTTTAGACACACCTAGATGATCGGGAAAGAGTGAATGAAGTATTGTTATCTGGCTCACTTGCTACGTCATGTAGTTTGATAATTGGGTACCTAACTATTGTGCTTTGGTTCGAGGAAAGAGCTTTACAAATAAGAGTTAGCGAAAATGATTAATCATATTTTTTTTAATATTACAAAATGAGAATTAATTTTGAAGGTAATTCTAAATTGGTTTAATTAGACGCACATTTCACTTACGGTGAAAGCTATAAGCCCAAACGCAGCCAATTTTTTTTTCACATCTTTCACACAAAGCCATCTAGTCCCAAGCTAAGCAGAGCTTGTGTTATGGGTACTAGACAACTGATAAACATACTTATATACTTCTAAATACATGATACATATTATAGATAAATTACACCCAGACACAGAACAAATGATCGCACAAAAATTCTCGCTAGATGGCGCTAATTAATTTTTAGTTTCTTTTGTTTTTAATGTATTAAACCATTATTAAGTCAAGGAAATGGTATTTGTTAAAATGGAACATTCTACTTAACTAGCTTAGTAAAATTATTTTTCTCATAATCCTAGATGGATTCTGACTGTTTATGTCTCTTACTATTTTTTTTTATTGTTGTTAGGCTGGTTGGATTTAGCCACTATTTCACCTGTTGGAAAGCGATGGAAACGTGCGTGGAGCGCGCTTTTCCTAGAAGTAACCTATTTACTCCAGACTTAAAGATCCCCGGATTGTAGCTATTAAGAAACAGACTCCGGCAAGAAATTCCACATCTTAGCTATGTGCAGAATCAATGTATATCACTATAGTGTTTAAGTATCATAGTACTTTACTACTAAAATCAATATATTCAGAAAGAAAAAACCTACGTTTACTTATTTAATCTTCTACACTTTCACAATCATCTAACAAACCTTAATCTCTGAACACATTGTAGAAATTCCACCACACATATTACTCTAAAAGCGAAGCCACAATTAATGCGGGTCGTACGCGAGTATATCAAGTTTTTTGGCACGAGTGTCGTCGGTACTACGGCTCCGCAGGTTCAATGGCATCGCACCAGGTGGGTATTCACGAGGACATAGATCCGTGGAAGGTGTAGTGAGAATTTTGAAACGTAGTTTAGGTCATTTTTATTTTTCGACTGTGCTGATAGTGTATCCGAAAATATTGGCCCTTTCCAAGTTAAAGTTAAAAATAATATCACGTTTTCGTAAAACAAAACATCTAAAATTTCTTATCGTGAAGCTTAAAATACAAGTGGAGCAAAATTTATAATTGTGCCCAAAGCGGTATTCACCCGAGTCTTGGTGAGGGTGTTATAAAACCGAGGGTTGCAGTGACCCCACGTGTATGAAAAAGTATGTTTTAACACATAATACACATACAAAGGCATAAATAAACAGGGGTTGATGTACGCTTCGTAGGGGTCGACGCGCACCCAGACTGGCACGATAAATGCAGGAAAATCATGATGAGTCGCCTCCATTATAATTTTCCGCACTAGTGCGAAAAACAGTTAAATGCATGCCTGAAAACGGTGGGTTAAGAGTGGGTTTTCAAATAAGTGTATTAAAATCATTGTACGTTATGTGATCTACTTTGAAATAGACGTTTAAAAGAGGCCAATACTACATGATCAGAATCCAAGAATCGTAGCTGTTAATGCCAAGATGAGGACGCCTTTGGCATACAATCAATTTAAAGCACCGTGAAATACCGTTTGACAGCCAGACAACAGTTGTTAAATTGGTTAATAAGCCTGTCTATATGCCTAAAGCACTATTGACATGAGTGGGTCACCGCACTGAGCACATTATATACATAAGAGTACGTCTAGAATTAAAGTAATCGATCGAAATAGTATGAATAGGCTAAATTATTTGAAGGAGATATTTAATTTCGCTGTCAGAGAGAGACGGAGCTATACATGCCATATTTCACTAGCCTTTTCACACATCGAATTTGTGATAATTTTAAGACGTAGTAGGGCTGATCTGATAACGACGTGTTAATATAGTTAAAAGTTAAATAATTCCATTAACTCGTAAAACGGTAAACGATATATGCCACGGGTAATTGGTTGTTTTTTTTATTTTTTTATTAGATTACTACCTAAGTATAAAAGTAGATATCGATTTTGCTTAATTTTTTTCTCAATAATTTATCAATAATCATTTTACTCAACAAACAAGCACCTATTACACTATTAAACAAATTACAAAACCCATATTTTCTGCACTCTTATAAATTCCCTCACTTCATCACCATGCCACATCTAGTCACACTCTAGATCCGTCGTCGTATCATAACGATAATGATAGGTTGGTCCATCCACCGATAGACATGTCATTTTCTCACCGCACTAATTGAATACAAGAGATAATTATTTTACTGTTAAACGACAAAAAATCGCGTGTCCGAACTGTTCTGATGTCGTGTGTGAATGGGACCGCTTATTGTTTGACGTCTGTTAATTATGAAACTGAGTAATTGATGGGAGTAATGAATCGCCGTGTTAAATGGATACGGAATTCTGTCGGAATTCCTGGCGGAAATACCGCATCCGATTTTTGATCAAATGTAGATCATTGACGGAGAAAGACTCACTCTCAAAACCTCAACGTCCGGAACGATAGTAATCATGTACGCGCCGGAACTCAGATAAAATTCCTGGACGGAAAATTCCGGATAATACTGCCATACTTGGTGCGAGAAATGATATTTATTAGCATTGATGTGTCAATAATGATAATACGTATCTAAAACATAACCTTTACACGTCCATTTAAAACCGACATTTTCTGTTATTTTGTAGCCAAATTGGATGCTTGTGTTAATTTTAAAAGCATTATGGAAAAGATTCGACGTTATGATAACAGAGAATGAAAGTTTTTATTATACTATACATTTTTCGACTTTCATTCGAGTGTTTTCTTTTGAAAGAAAACACTCTGACTTGTAATGTTACCGCTGGAACTTAGGGCTCCTCTTTAGGAGAGGGAGTTGGCCATAATCAACCTAGCGGGCCCAGCTAGTTTCCTCAGGATGTTTTCCTTCAACATTTTCAGACCCGTATTGATGAAATGACGAAAAAAAAACACAAAGTAATGCGCTTGACTACGTTTGAACCCAAACTTGTCGGGGCCATAGGGTTAACACTGCTATTTTGAAAGAAAAATACATAAAACAAATGAAATAAAGATAAAATCTCTATCTCGTGATTCATAGTCCTATCGGCTTAGATCAAGACAAGACTCGAAGTCTTCACGCCATCTTTAATCTTAGTAATATTTTAATTAAAACAATCATGATTTTAGCGAATGCTTTCCTCAAAGCCACTTAGCCCAAATTTTGCAATGAAACAGCATTTCACATTAGAATAACGCTGTGAAAGTTTTCCAAAGTGAACACTATGGATTTATTATACTTTTGTTTAATAAATACATATTGTTTTATATTTTAACTATTGACCTCTTTGGAGACAATTGAAGAAGGCCACATGTTTTGTGGCCGAAAGGTTCTATAGCGGCGACCGCGCACTGAAAGGGGCAGTGTAGGAAGGCCTCCCACAAGGTGGACTAATGACCTGGAGAGTGTCGCGGAAATGCGATGGACGCGAGACGCACAGAACCATTCATTGTGGCGACATTTAGGGGAGGGCTACGTTCAATAGTGGACGTCTTTCGACTGAAATGATGATGATGATATGGTTCGTGGTAAGGTAAGCAATGTAACAAAAGGAGCCATATGATGATTTCCCATCACTAAAAAGGGTAACATTGAAATAAACTGTTTATCATACATCAGAACGAGGTATAATCAGTTAAATGCATTTACGCACTTCTTTCACTTCGAGGAAATATTTCAACGAGGCCCAGAATTTGGCGAATATGCTGTTTGCATAAAATATTTGGACAGCTAAATCTAGGGAACATAACATTTTACATGCAGTTCGAGATACCAAGAGCGCATAAAGATAAAGCGTTTTAAATTCATCAGAAAGAGGCACAATCAATTAAGTGCTATAACGACGTGAAAACATTTCGAGATGGTCCGGAATTCACGGAATATATTGTTTGTTTAAAATATTTAGATGGTCTTAACGAGCCTTATTTGTTTAAAGTGAATACTGTATTTATACTCGGTACTTCAAATGAGTACTAAAGTTGGATGAGAAGCGCAAAAAGTTATGTTAACACGTATTGAAGAGAGAAAATTAAATGATTACAATGTTTTTGGAGTGACTGTTGGCAGTTCATTCAGATTCAATAAAAATAAAGCGTCAGCCATTGATCTAAACACAAAAATACACTTAAGTGGGTACTGCACATATGCACCAAAAATGAAGAGGTACGATTAGAATTGATGAGGAAGCACAAATTACACAGAAGTGGCTTTGGACCAGTCAGTATGCATTTAAGAGGTTGCAGAATTATTTCCTACAAAAATAGCGGAGTTATCTCCTTTCTTGCAATTTATATAAACATATTTACATATATTTATTGTGTCGAATGCATTTTTATTTTATCTATGTATATACTTTTGTATTCTTGTTTTCTTACTTATTTTTTATACGCCTACTGACCTAACCCATAATGTGGTTGTCATGGTCAAATTATAGGAAGCTTCTAAAACAAATAAAAGCTACAATAACTTTTGCTTTTACCTGATAATATAAATGACAAAATTAAGCAAGCACTAAATTTTCGTATAATTTATGATGTTCTTGCTAAATGTCAAACCATCCGACAGATTCCGGCCTAAAACTACAGCACGTGAGATACTAGCGGAACTTATTAGGAAGGTACTTTAAAGCGATAGTCGTGGTTTTAACTACATAGTAGCAACGCTACTATTAACAAGGTCATCTATTGACCTCAAATCTATTTATTTATTTATTGATACACCAACGACTTATTCACTAAATCACTACATTAACTAAATGAACATATAAACACCATAGCGGTGAATTTGTCACTTATAGGTGTGCACAGCACTTGAATCTACTAGAAATATATATAAGCATCAACTTGAAAAGAAGAAAAACCACAACAATCAATTCCTAAAGCAAAACATGCCAAGAAAACCATTCAATTTCCAACACCAGCATGCACTTGACCAATTTCGTCCAATATCACAAGCTAAACGCACATTTCAAACGTATAATTTGATGATTACCATTCTGTTTCTCCGATTTTATACCTCGCCGCCATACTATGGCCTCTGTTATGAGTTATAAATTACATGTTCGTGTCCGAACATCTGTCTTGTCTACGTACTAGCTTCTGCCGGCGGCTTTGCCTGCGTGAAAGTCGTAAATTATCTCGGGAGTAGGTACATTATCTATTCCTGGGATCAAAAATATCCTTTATTCTTCTCTAAGGTAATATATTTTTTTATCAACAATAATCAAAATTAGTTCAGCGATTTACACATAACAGACGACTTAAGAGCCGACTGCCAAGAATCATATGTTTTTGTATATAGATAAAGTATGGAAGTATCGATAGGCTTGTAATTAATGACGTACTAATTGTGGCCCAAAGAATGTCTCTTCATTCGAATTGCCTGAGTGATGATTTTTATTATAGGTTCCATCATTTCATCGGCCCATTGATAGATAGTTACTTCGACTGAGATTTGCCGCTAAGTACGTGATGTTGAGAATATTGTTATATTGTCTTCTCTGGGACTATTAAAGGCGGTATCGACTGAACTAAGGTACTTAGGTGTCTTTGAAGTTTGACCCAAATTGCGACATCGACACTTGAGGTGTTGTGGTAAATTGCAGGGAAGTAAATTATTACACAGTACCTATTATTGTGCTTTCGGAAAGTAGTCTTTAAGTGCGAACGTGACTTCGATTTTTGTGTCTGAAGTTAAGGGTTTCATGATGAAATACTGAAAATGTAAGAAAGGTCGTTATTAGGTATACTTTTCTGGGTTGCAGTACGAGTAGTGTTTAAAATTGTCACCACCTCTCTAGAACGTAAAAGGCAAGCAAAGGAAGACGAGTGGGTTTTATTCAGTAAAAGTTTGACACTCTCACTAATGATTTGTTGATTTCCTAAGTAAAAAAAAACAGCATAGCGTGTGAACGACAATCTAGCTGGGGACTAGTATAAGGGTAAGTCTAGATTCGTTTTTCAAAAATGTAGTAACAATACACGCAGGGTCCACCATCACCACCATCAAATATAAATTGTTTACTCTTAAGAAAACTAATGTCATTTGTAGATCTTTGGCAGTCGTTACGGATAGGCAGATGCCAGTAAATCTGACTCCAGTCTTGCCATGCCGTGTCACCCCAGTTAATGGGTTGTGGAGGTCTGGTAGGCAGCCGCTCCTTATAAAATACAGGTATTCAGCTAAATACGGCTTAACTGGAAGCCGACCCCAATATAGTTGGGAAAAGGCTAGGCAGATGATGACTCTTAAGAAAACTAATGAATGATGACGTTAAAACTGCGCAGCTAGAGTACAACATCTTACACCTACGCCCAAAAGGAATTAGAACAAATTAAAAGAGAGTTACCTTTGATTGCAATGCTAACAAAGGTAATCGTTTCTCAAGTGTGCTAGGACGTGGGAGGTGTCTTCTCGGTCAAGTGTCGGCTACTATTTTAAGTACACAATTAAGTAGGTATTTACATCATTAAAACAAAAAAAAATGCTTATAAAGCTCAAGCATATAGGTGCGTAGGATAGATTAAACTTTATTGTACACCAAAAGAAGTTATAAATTGTACCTACAGAAACTTAAATCTATGGGTACAATGGCGATCTTATCGCTGACAGCAATATTTACCAGACAACCTTAATGTGCGTAGTTACTAGCTTTGAACTATCACTTGCTAATTATCAGCAAGGAAACCTTCTCCCGGGATAGAAAGTACCTATGTGATGTACTATAACTTTCAGGATATGGTCTACCTGTGACCTATGTTTCATTCAAATCCTTTCAGCCGTTTGAGCATAAAGGTGTTACAAATGTGTATTGTGTGTTATGTGTGATTAATCAATTGGTAAGCCTAGCGTATAACTTTCCTTAGCTAAAGGGATTCCTAGCTAAACCTAACTGTGAAAATTTAAAAAAAAGAGGGCTAGGACGGTCTGTATACAAATGTTGGAGACGTGATGATGTGGTCGACGATGAAACATATTAGCCTAGAAGTATCCTATTCACTCTTGACTTAAATACTAACAGGTCTTAGCTATCAGGAACCACAGGCTTCGACAGGGAATTTCTTCTCGTGTATAAGAGTAATAGTAGAATGCGCAAGATAAGTGTTACATAATCACATTTTACTCAAAGTAAGCTATCTTAACCTTCGAACTTAGTAAAACGAGATCTTTAACAAAAACTAAATCTACTCTATCTGCCCAGGTATACCGTGTATTACCACTATTAGGCTAGATAGCAAAGCGCAGAGCCAGCCTGTTCATACCGCAAGCAAGTCAGTGATTTGAAGTGAATTACCGTAAGAACCCCGTATCTATAACATGGCACGCGTCAGATTGGGTAAACACGCTTGGCTAAACAACCAGGAAGATAATAGGATAGAACAAATACCCAGGCATATAGACAAAGTGATGGTTTATCAGCAAAAGTGTTTGCCACAAAGGTACGGATAGTCAGAAACCAGTAAATCCAACTTTGGTCTTACCATGACGTGCCGTATTACACCAGTTAATGGTTTGTGGATATCTGGTAGGCAGCCGCTCCTCGTAAAATACTGGTATTCGGCCAAATCCGGCTTGACTAGAAGCAGACCCCAATATAGTTGAGAAAAGGCTGGGTAGATGATGATGAGTGATTGCCACAAAGTCGAATAGGTTTGTCCATATTTGCTACGGACGGTAAGGGACAATTACACGGTGTTCAAAGCTGGCGAGTAAGGACTGGGGTTGAGTGCGCACTAAGCCCATACTGGGGGCTTATTCCATCTATCATAACAAAAAGTTATTTTAAAACATCAGTAGCCATTACAGCAACATAATCCTCGCTGTTACTGAGAAATTCTTAATAAAAGAATCCAATGGTAGCTACAACTTCTATATCTGGAAGTCTATTCAATTTAAGTACAATTATTTGTGCAATTTGCGAGTTTTTACGATGTCAAACAGATCTATTTGAAATCTAGATCTATATATAAATATTGAAGTTAAACTCCACTTTCATGATAGTCTAATAAAGAACCATCGAGTCCAGTGGTTCTCCACCTTTTTTAGGGACCAGAATTTCAGAAGAAAATTTAATAACATATATTTTTTTTAAATTTTATTATAGAAAATTCAAAACTTGTAGCAAACCTATCCCTTTTTGCCGAGCCGACTGTGCGGGTCTGGCGTGTTTTGTAGTACTTAGTATCACTCGGATTATAATAAGTAATTGATTGAAACTCAGGAAAGGTGCTTCATGAGATTACTAATGTTGTTACAGACCGAGCTCGAAGAGCGACTACTCAAAACATAAAATATAATTCTAGAGAAACAAGGGTACAATAATGATGCAACTCTTGTGCAATTACCATGTGACAGAACCGATATATGAGTAGACACACTTTAAAATCAAAATTAATGAACATTATTATTGAAAACACAATACTTATAACAAAACTTACAATCAGTTGGCATCAATGTTACTTTTCAGCTGAATAGTTAAAGATATATCCTTTCGCGAACCGTATTTTAACTTTAGCGGACCATCAGTGGTCCACGACCCATAGATTGAGAACCACTGATCTAGCTGAATGAATCAATAAATATGTTACAATTGATCATCATTTACTATTACCAACTTACAATGTAAGGAAAGGAGTTTCAGGCAATCTTGAATGCTTAAAATAAATCTACAACTTGTGTGCGTTACAGCAAATTAACTAATTGAGATCTTGTATAGATAAGGGGTTATTAATGTTAATAGAGTATTTGAATAGGAAATAAATCTACTACGAAATGTAATTAAAAACTTGTATTGGACCGTAGAGGTCGAGCTTGTGGGTTGGTGTTCGTCTTACTAATATTATAAACGTTTGTATGTAAGTATAGATGTTTGTTATTCTTTCACGAAAAAACTACGGAATGGATTTCAATGAAACCTGATAGATGAGTAGACTACATCCCGAATTAGCACAAAGGATACTTTTTATCTAAGGAGTATATTCCCTTGGGATAATTTTCTACTATAACGCAGGTGAAGCCGCTTGCAGCAGCTAGTTTCCCAATATTCAACTATAATTTTATACTTATCACTCATTTGTTCTGTGTCTGGGTGTATTTTATCAATAATATGTATTTTTATAAATATATAAGTATGTTTATCAGTTGTCTAGTACCCATAACAGAAGCTCTGCTTAGCTTGGGACTAGATGGCGTTGTATGAAAAGTTGTGGAACATATTGTGGAACATATACTAAAGTGTTTATTGTCACTATATTTTAAGCGGCTGTGTTTATAACAATATAATCAAGGTAGTTTCATTCTGCAATTTCAAAGTTTTGTAATCCAACTAGTCATTTCCATTTGAAGGTCTATGTTAGAGAGATATTACTCGAAACTATACAATTACTATGTTTATGAGAGACATATTACGAACTAGAAAGTGTAGTTTTCCTGATTATTATTTAAAACATATAAGTTCTAACAGTCTCATGCCTTAAAGCATCCAAAACTTAAGCGGGAACTACATTTAACCGACGTAAAACATGGCCGAAGATTGAGTTGTACTTTTAACAATGTCGCGTGGCGTGGATCTAATGTAGCTCTACAAGTATAGTTGCCATTTAAAATGTATGGAGTTCGACGCGTCCAGATCGGCGTACGTGGCCCACGTAGGCCATAATGTAGTTTAACATTTATTCCCATATCAATGTACTGGGTTTATGACGCTGCAGCGTAATAATTACACATAAACAGTGCTTATGTGTAATTATTCTCTACCATAAAACTCAGAAATGTCATCAAAAAATGAGAGAGTAAAATTTCCTTCGTGCGTATAATTTATAATTAAGAAGTTCTTACTACCCATTTAAACTTACTCAAGTCTTCGTCTTAATTACTATATTTTTAACCGACTACAAAAAGGAAGAGGTTGTCAAATCAGATCTAAGTATATATTTTGTTTTATGTACGTTTGGGTTTATATCCTAACATACATAAAATGATAAAATAAAATCCAAGACAAAATTTTTAAATTGCGTTAGTAAAAAATGCTTTACGTCAAGAAATCTGCCTATGTACCACTACTGTACACAAAGTTTAAATAAACAAACAACATAAAAAACTATATAAACAGAAACTTCCTGTCTTTTCCCACACAACAGCAACATTAATTTGTTAGACGTTCCATGTTAAAAGCTATAATTACAAATAACACTGCAGGTGGTAAATTTGAAATATTTACATATACATCATAAGTAGGAAGGAAGGTACTAAATGAATAAATTTATTAAGACCCGAGCCGACGACGATCCATCAAACTGCTTGTATCAATGGCATAACTGTCATTTGATCTTTGAATGAATACTGCATGGTAGCTTGTTCATTTTTCACTTATTGTGCATACCTGTTTTACTGTTTATTGGGGTCTTTGTGGCAGTATGAATGCATTGCATATGTGTATGTGCTTCTTCCTTTCTCGAGCCATCTCGCGCTACTGTGCCTGTAGTTTTAAATTCGTTGCTCGAGCCAGCCCGTGCTACTGAACTTGTATTTAATTATTTACGTACACACATAAAATAAAAGATAAGAAGAAGGAAATAGAAAAAATAGGTACAAAGGTGATGCCAACGCTGGTAGTCTTGTAGTTTTAAATTTATCCCTTTTTAATCAATGTTCGTCTTCCTTGCTCGAGCCATCTCGCGATACTGGACCTGTATTTTAAAAACATTACTCGAGCCAGCCTGTACCTCTGAGCTTGTAGTTTTAAATGTTTGATCCAGCCCGTCCCTTACTGTCCTCCCCCAGCGACACCCTGAGCCAGAGATAGTACACAATATGGGTCTAAGCGCGTAGTCGCTTAGTTCCTAATTTAGTTTTAGGATTTGTAAGTCCTGGCTGGAAGCTTTAATTTATTAAGATTGAAGAACACTTTCAACACAAGTTCTTTAACGGATTGCCTGGACCACCAAGAGGTGTTTCCCTGCTTTGTTTTGGCTTGGTTGTTAACCTATGAAGGTTGACTAGCGATAAATCACTCATAAAAAGTACTGCATACATGTAATAGCCATTAGAACATGGCACTAACTACGTGCGTCGAAACTTTTCAAATTAAAATATAATGTTGATTCATATTTCATTAAAATTAGGTTCGTTATAAATTATGTTAAATACTTTTTGCTGGTTAGGCGAGAGGTTCAAACGCTAGATTGATAACAGAAAATTATATAGCCATTAAAATGTTTACACGCTTGACACCTATAACAATAAATGTATGAATTGACATCATAAACGAATCGCCGCATGTTTTATATAGGTTTAACTGTAGCAATAAATAAAACGAGTGACAGATCATAGCGGAATATTTAAATATGATGGAAATTATAATAGAAATCCGGTCTGTCATCCTAATTAAACCTACGCCATTAGCCGTAGAGATAACAAAACGGATAGCTATAAACGGCGAGTGAAGCCGCATGTAAGGCTAGTGCGAGAACCGAGATAACATCGTGACAGAAAGGAAAGCTTAGACTCACGAACAATTAGTGTCAATTCACACTTGACGGTAGCACTCTCGGTGCGTTGTCGTTGGTTTTTTAGAACACATTTTGAAATGTTTTGATGTTTGTGCGGTGGCTACTGAATAAATTTTTGGTTGTATTTTTTTTTTGCGGTAACGAACAAAGCGTTTTTTTTTTTAATATAAATATATTGTATAGTCGGTCAGTTTTAAACTTCTATCTACATAATAAAATAAAAAACTTCTATCTATATAAAAGGAAAAACTGAATGACTAACATATCAACGCACAGCTGAAACTACTAGGACTAAGTTTGTGTCTATGATCGTGAATTTTGCATCAAGTTTTCATGTCTTATGACGTAGAAGTGAGCACTAAGAGAGGATTTTCCGAAATTACCCGGGGTGTGAGGTTGAAAAGGGGATCCAAAATTTGTATGGAGAAACTTACTTTCACGCAAGCGAAACCGCTGGCAGAAACTAGTGTAGTTACTCAGACACCCGCGAAACGAGACACAATAGTAAAACAATAACAGCGCGGTCTCATAGGACCGGTTGGGGATTCAAACGTTAAGAATAAAATATACTGCTAATTTTGTCGTATAAATATAAAAACAATTCTTCAATCCCAGTTTGATCCCGGATCTTAGGACCAACATTTATAATCTTCATCACTGATTGCTGATCAACTCCTAAGTTTTACAAGCAAAAACGCTTTGTACTATGATAGTGCACTTTTACATACGCGTGACGTTGTAAGGCAGTGTGAAACGAGCCTTATGTAGAAAGAACTTACGCGACTAGATGACTATCAAGTGCTTAGTCATTACTTAAGTGTATAACACCACATATTGTAACTTTTTATCGACCTGTAGCGGCTTACTTAGTTAAACAAACATATCAATCAATGTTTTATCATGTTTGTGAAGCTGTGTGTAAAATTAAGGATTTTAAATATGTGGTAATTAGAGTCAAAAGTTAAGTGTACTGGTAGTATAGTTTTCAGCAGAGAAAATAATCAAAATAAAGTATCTTAAGGGACCCTTGCAAAGGTCCAGGATCTTGAGAGTTTTGATATACACCAAACACATAATAATGATAATAATAACGCCTGATGGCCAAAAGCCTCGACGCAACGACCACCTGTCGAAGCTGTCGTTATGCGGTTGGATCAAGGGCCTAATACAGACGGCAGTACTCCTTGATACCGCTAGCATTGTAACAAGGTTCCTGTCTCTGGAGCCCTAGCTACGGATAACTGGGCGCTTTGCTCCCGACACCGGTGAAACATCATCATCATCATCTGTCTAGCCTTTTCCCAACTATATTGGGATCGGCTTCCAGTCAAGCCGGATTTAGCTGAATACCAGTATTTCACGAGGAGCGGCTGCCTACCAGACCTCTACAATCCATTAACTGGTTACTTCATGGCAAGCCTGGAGTCAGATTAAAAACGTTTTATATTTAAGTCTTTTTTAAGCAATATATAAAAATGTGATCAATTTGGCAAGAAAAATAAAATAAACATAACAATAATCTTTATTGTCTATAACAAATAAATGACAGTCAATAATAGCCCTTTGAATGTAACAGCTGAGATACTTAAACCGCCAAACGAAGAGATCATAACAATAATATCAATTGTTTATTGCAAAGGAATATACTAAGGAAGCCTTACTTTAGCATTGACAGGTTAACAGCTACTAAAAAATATGATAGTTTCTGCAAAATGTTTGCCTTCACTGGGCAATATTTCGTTGCCCGTCTACCCAGGTCATAACATAATAATTTTATTAGGTTCCTAAAGTCAGCACTATTTACTATAGTTGCTTAACGTGCGTAAACTATCAGGCTTTAGAATCTCATACACTCTTAATCATGATGAGACACAAATCTACAAGAGGATAGTTAAATTTAAAACATAATATTTCTTTAATAAGGTTCAATTTTGAAACACCCTCTTTTTTGACTTAGGACTCTCTATATGATTAAACGTACATTGTCTTTCCAATAACAATTTTCCCATATCGGAAAAACGCGAAAAGATGATAAATTAAACTTAATTAATAAATTACGTTAGCTGACGTGTTTATGAGTCGTAATATTTCTCAGAAATGCAGACAATAGGCCCAGAGGTAAGGTTCGCTGTCGATGCAGAGGTCGGGAGTTCAAGTAATATTCTATGAGTTATGGGGACCTCACTGCTAGTCAAATAAATTATCAAGGAAGAATTGGTTACTGTAATTATATTTGCGATTGAAATCTAAGGGTGTTAGAAGGATTGACTGACTGTAGGATTGTTCGAAACTGTTACCGCGACTCTGAAAAGCAAAGGGCAACTAAAAGGACAGGACAAACTTGGTAGGTTTTAATAATTAAAAATCTGACACCCCCTCTCGCTGCACCCAGAACAGGAGGAGTTATATTTGATGATTTCCCACCTCAAAAAAGGATATTAGCAAAAGAACCATTGAGATCGATTCGATCAATGAAATGTTTGCTTGTTCAATAAATTAGTCGACATAGATTGGACAGATCCTACTTCTTACGTCCAAATCAAAGCCAAAGCTACATCAATTAACTGTTCTTGTTCAAGGTCACCAATCCACGAACGATAGGTGTGGTAAACGGTACCACCTTAACACCTTAACCCTACGGTCCATTCTCCATTCTCCACCCTCAACCACTCTTCAGGTATGTCACATTAATGCCGCCACACGCGTCACGTTTTACGCTCGCCTAGAAGCGCGCGTGCGCACATCTTCAAAAACCGGCTCCATATTACTTTCGATAGTAAAACCTATGTGACAAGATTCATTGTCGAAGTATACCAACCGTTAGCATTCCACGACGAGGCGTCATACGCCCCGTAAGATTTGCATATTCAAGAGAATCCGTGGATAGGCAAATTTCGTGACCGTTACGATTCCGTCATTCTGATCACGCGTCTCCCTCTTATTGTTCGCTAGCTTAGCTTATCTTTTATTCATGGGGATGCAGTGCGTGCAATTGCTGGCCTTGCTTCATTACAAGCCTGTAAACTAGTAACCTCGTAGAGAAAATCTGTTCTAGGATGCACGTGAAGAAAGTTAAAACTGCAGTGCCAAGTCAATTTCGAATACGGAGAAACCTTGGCAATCGATTCATTACGAATGCTCCGTTATTATTTTTGTCTTCCTTGATACCTCATAAAACGTTCTTCTTTTCCTAAACATGTTTGTAAAGATCGTCGTGGGCAATTTCAAATTACTGTTTATCCTACAGAAGCTACTGATTTTACTAGCAGCCAGATCAAAGTTCACCTGTTCTTATCGAACACAAAAGTTCGCAAAAACTCCCCTGAACCGGTCTAATTAACTCATTTAGCAGAATCCAATTAACTCTTCAATAAAAATGAGCTATTAACTTGCCAGGTAGGTACAATTTCTATCGGATGTAGATAGAAATTGTACCTATCTTCTATAATTACCTCATTTGAAATAAAAGAAATTAATTGATCGCCAATTTGTCTGGGAGGAAACTGTTGGTATTGTAGATATGTCGTGGAGTAATTAGTTGTAGACTGGAGGTGATCGTGGGTTACAATGGGTCACAAGTGGCCCGTGTGTGGTTCACACGGCTTTCACATACCATTACGTGTGGCAGGACGTGTAGTAACGGACGTTTGACGCAGACGTGACGAGGGCGCAGGGCTGGCTAAAGGATGCAGATTTTGTGGGAATTTCTCAGTATGTGCATTGAGATTTTAGATAGCGGTTGCAAATTTGTTTAAAGGCCTTTTAGAGAATGTGAATTGCTTGTTAGTAAAGTTACTGAGGTTAAGAAAAACTTTGATTCAAGGTTTTTTCGTGATGGGTAAGACAAAAAAGTAAACGTCTTTTTTGGATAATTACGGCGGCATTAAAAGCTCTGGCTCATCTCATCATCTGCCTAGCCTTTTCCCAACTATATTGGGGTCGGCTTCCAGTCAAGCCGGATTTAGCTGAATACCAGTATTTTACGAGGAGCGGCTGCCTACCAGACCTCCACAACCCATTAACTGGGGTAACACGGTACTTCATGGCAAGACTGGAGTCAGATTTACTGGCTTCTGACTATCCGTAACGACTGCCAAAGATCTCCAAATGACAGCCGGGACCAACGGCTTAACGTGCTTTCCGAGGCACGGAGGAAACTCGTTATGTAAAGATGGTCACCCATCCACAGACCAACCTAGGCAAGCGTTGCTTAACCTTGAAGATCGACCTGTGCGGCTGTTATTATCTAGCCACGAGCTCCTCGAAAAAAAAAGAAAAAAAAAAAAAAAAAAAAAAAAAAAGCTCTGGCTATTCTTTTTATTAATTAACTATACTAGTATGATAAAGACGAAAGTTTTTATGAATTTATGTTTGCTACACCTTGACGGTAAATTGGCGTTTTTATTTCGTAATAATTATGGAGATGATCGCGCTTGACCTCTATCTCACCTAATGATAAGCGACGATAAGGTTGATGCTTGCTTAAAAGTAACCTATTCACTATTAGCTTAAATTTCTTCAGATTGTAGCTATCAGGAAACGGAATTCCACTTACGAATAAAAAATACATAAATAAATAACTAGCAGAATCTAACAAATAATAAACTTCTGTCAATGGAGCAAGTTAGTTTTTATCGACGAAAGTTTCAAACTAAGAAAAAATGATTTTCAGTATTTAACCAATATCTGACATTAGACAAAAGCCACATTACTCTCCAAATCAATAATACATATGTGAGACCAAACTTTTCCTTTTCAACAATCCGTTTGTGTGAGAACATTTTTAAACACACTGTCTGATTTTATCCATTTATCAATTACATTAATTTCTTAACGAATCATCAACAGTTTATTTGAGAAAGTCTTAAGTCATAATTTTTATCATCAGTCAATGTGTCGACGTTTCTGCCTATCGCGGTGGCGAGATCTTAAGATTCTCGTCCGATCTTCGCCTAAGTCACTTCAACTGTTCTTTGATATTAATTCAACGGCTTATCTGATCAATCAAAGAATTTCTTATTAATTACTTTAAACATTTTAGCCGCTGGTTTAATTGTGTGTTTGATGTTCAACCTTTTATTTGGATCTCTTTGGTGTTTCGCAATTTTCAATATTGGTCTACCCACATTTTATTTTATTTTTTTCTGGTTTATGCGGTCATTTCAGTTATATTTTAGATATTTATTCTGAGATCAATTTTGACACTGATGCCAATAAAAACAATGATGATTCATACGAAACTCTACGTTAGCTGTGATGAATTGGATTGAGAATTCGAACATACAATACGACACAGCCTGTCAATTTAAATACATTATTATGTATTAGTGCAATTTAAATATGACTTGTTCAGCGTCAAAAGCTCAAAAAGCCCTTAATTTCACTGTCAAAACGAAATGTCATCCTAACATGATTTCATGAAAAAGCACACAACAGTAAACATCTAGCCTACAGAAATATCAATAACGTTTGTAAATCACTCTGTCATTGAAATAGCTGCAATAACTCACTCCTACTTATTTAAATACATTCTAATAAGTTTTTATTATCAGGTGTTAAAAATTCTTCTATGAAATGTCATATATTTTGTTCTGGCAACATTATTTCTCAGCTGTCATCCCTAGCGGCTAACGAGACGGAAATGTAATTATAATTGGTGTGAAACCACTAATTGATAAGGAAAACGTTTAGCATAAATAATGCTTCAGGTCTAAAGGTGGCCAAATCGCATTAGCGGTGCATGCCATGTAATTAATTATTAATAACTAGCTGACCCGACAAACGTTGTCCTGTTTTAGCATTGACCTATCAAACGCGACCAAACGATGATCAAAATATAGTCATCGAAGTTTTCTGTAACTTTCTTACTTTTTCTTCCATAAGAGCTTTCTCTTGACAATAACAAACACAGCAAAAAAAAAAACGAATTAGCGAAATTGGTCCAGCCGTTCATGTATGATGACATGACCAAGGGATTTCCCGAGAGAGGAATTCATTTTTATATAATTACTTGCGGTCCCGGCAGACGTTGTCCTGTCCGAAAGCCGGCATGCCGTCAAAAAAAAGATTGAAAACCCGACTGCAGTGCCTTCTGCCCGGTCAAATCGTTTGGAAGGAGATGGGGGTCAAACAATAAAGAAGAATTATATACTTGTATACAACGATATATATTATAGTGGCTTTCGCAGTATCACTTGAATCTGATTATTTCTCCTCTTTCAAATGAAATATCATAGTTGAATAATAAAATTCATTATCACTTATGTTGTTTCATTTCGAACGTTGTTTTGCTCATCTGTAATATTTAGTGGATCTCCTTAGCCTTTTCCCTAATATTGTGGTAGGTCTACAGTCTAACTAAAATCTCTAGGAAGATTGTTGAGGGGGCTAACTATTAAATTATTTATCAAATTAATATTAACTGGTGCCACAGTCTGCCGGAAGAAATTTCGTTTGAAATAAGCAGCACCCTTGTGTTCTTCTATCTGAAGTTCTTTTCGTTTTGGAGTGTTTGTGTGTCGAACACAACAGGCAACTGAACGAAGACACATTGGTTTTGGTCAGTAAAAATTTAACATGGCTTTTAGCTCAATCTAGGGCAAAGAAGAAAAGATGAAGAAAGAGAAGTTATTGGATGATTTCCTACCTCAAAATAACCAGAGCACTATTTACCCTCCACTATTTACAAAAGCAGTTGCCCTTGAACCAAGACTATATCGAGTTAAATACTATCCATTTTTGTTTAGTTCAACTAGTTGGGTGTCTTATTGGTGATAAGCTTCCGTGTGTGTGGAAGCAAGTTTCTTCATACAAGCTCCAAAGCTTGTCCAAACCGATTTATCCTTTTAGGGGTGAATTTTGGAAAATCCTTTCTTAGTATTCGCCTATGAAATAAATAGGAACTTTGTGCAAAATTTCACACTCCTAGTTTCAGTAGTTTTGGCTGTGCGTTGATTTTCTACCTCAAAATAAAACAACATTGCACTATTTACTAAAGCAGTAGCCCTAGAACCAAGACTATATCGAGTTAAGTAGCGTCCATGTTATGTTGCAATTCTGTGGTTGCAGCTGATACGTCCCCATTACACACCATTATTGTCTTATCGTTGACGGCTATCCAGACTTCAATTCTATTGTTTGGTTTCATTTTAGTACAGTAAAGCGGTTTTTGTTTAGCTGGAAGAGGATTGAAAGGTGGGTGTCTTATTGGTGATAAGCTTCCGTGTGTGTGCGGGAAAGTAATTTTCCCCATACAAACTTTGGACCTAATAGATCCTAATAGAGGGTGAATTTTGTAAAATCCTCTCTTAGTGGGCGCCTACAACATAAAGGATTTTTTTTTGCAAAATTTTACGTTACTAGTCTCAGTACTTTCGGCTGTGCGTTTATATGTTAGTCATTCAGTTTCTCCTTTTACTTATGGCTAATATTTTACGAGAAACTCATTATTTATTATTTTGAATTCAAAAGCGTTTTTCGTATGTTTTAGTAAAATCTACGAAGCTATTTTTTGTTGCAACAGAATCAAATTAAAACTATACCAACGTGTCTATTTCATGACTACTTCACAAATTTCATAGAATACAAAAATACTATTATAAAATATATCAAAGGAGCATAATAATTAAACCAGAAGTTACTGTTATTCTCAATAAATACATTAATTACAAATTTTTGACTGTTCAATATATTATACTTTATTTTTAAGATAGTAAGTAGTTACTGGTACTTCGCCAGAACGAAGGGTACAGTAAAAACTATCATCATTAATGCAGTCAAACACGGATCAAAAGCAATTGAAAAGGTAACTGAAGATATTGTAACAAACGACGATACTCAAATATAAATATAAAATCCTCTAAACGCTTACGATTAGACGCTTGTAAAAGATCTAATAAAATTCATATTTACGACGCCATCAATGAATAAAAGTAATAGATATTAAAGGTTTTCATACAAAAGCCAACCTTCATAAAATTCTAACAATTAGGTGCGAATAATCTTCATAATTCTTAAGCATAACTCAAGATTCTCGAAGAAAATTATTATAACTATTAAAGTTATTTATATTAATCATTAAAATTCTCTTCCTTCTATAGGCAGCATAAGTAGCAATTATCTATTTAGCGCTATTGCTTAGATTCCGGAACGCTTGAAAGGTACTGATACAAAAATAATTTTAATATATTTTTTTTAATTCTGAAAACAGATTCATTTTACTTGGCGTCCTAGGTGTATTGATATAATCGTGATTAATTTATTTATTTCAAATAATAAATCAGGTTAAGTTTGCTTTTTTCCGATTTCCGAGAAAGGGTTATGTTTTCTTCTGCTTTATTTGTGTACATTTATCATCATCAGCCATCTAATATGTACCTACATAAAAAAACACCTACATCTAGTAGTCTATTTCAAGTCATGTCAAATTAAAATCAGAAATATGAATAACCCCCAACTTACATATAAACTACAAACCATCTAAACTCCAAACATACCAATTGAAAAATTAATTGAGGCGTGCTTCCACTTCTGCGAACAGTACTAACTCTATCCGTATGTTTTTACAAACTTGGTCCAGTTGGCGTGCGATATGTCCGCTATGTGTGTCGCCGGACGCGCTCGCGACGACACCGCGTCAAATGGAGCGGACACTGAACACAGCTAGCCGACCGAATGAGAAAGTCACGATCTTACGTGCTGTTACTTAGATAGTGAAGACTTTACCATTCGGCCGCCTAAGACCATCGACCTCGCCAAGGACGGTGTTTCGATTCTGCTTACTCAATGGTCTACTAGGTCGGGTTTTTGTTATAGACGGAGCTTTGACCAAGCTTCTGAGATTTAGATTTGAATTTGGAGTGATTGATTTTTTCTATATTTTAAATTGAAATAGCCCAACTACAAAAACATGATCAAACAGAGTAATCATGACGATACAATCAGAATCCAAATAAACTCAATTTCGTAAACGAATATTTGGACGTTACTATGTACAAAAAGTCGACCAGTATTAGGGCAAGAATGTTACATTTACACAAACAATTTTGAGGTTCTAAATGCCAAATATGTAGCACAAATTGGTACCGAGAAAAATTGAACAGTGTTTCGTAAGATGAACTGTTCTCAATAGTTCAATACATCATATTTTATACGTATACAAATACTTAATGCATCAATTAAACAGTCATAAACCAATTTAGATACATAGAGTAACGAGTGGTATATTCAATTGAACATCAATCAATAACAATCTTCAATCAGAATCAAACACTATAAAAATATATTATTTTGTTTTAATATCGGTCACAATTTGTTCCAATCTTACTTTTTATTACGGTATTTTAAATTCAATAATTCTTTCTCACGCTTCAAAAAGAAAACGAAAGCGTGATATCCACCATACACGGACAAATTCTTATATTTCTGCTTATAATTTCATCGACATTTTTAATTTGAATCGTTTGAATCATACATTTCGAAACTTTTGCTGATTTGTACAATTTAACAAAAGTTGATTTCTCTAAATTACAGTCTAGAGTCTAGACAGGAAAACGTAAAATAATATGTCATTGTGAAATCTAGAAATTTGTGTGTCTTTAATGATAATTTTATTAAAAAGCTGTAGTTGTATAAACATTAAGAAAGATTTTGTGCTTCATCATTTTTGAACGAAACAACCCACTAAACCCGAATTATCATCGACTACATATTAGCTGATTTAAATTTGCTAACCAGAACTTAATTGCAAAAAATCTAGAATTACTTATCTTACATTCAAAATCCAATTTGTACTAAAAAGGAACCATCAGAGTTAAAAGATTCTTTAATTCCAAATTCATTTGTTCTCAAATTTACGTCAAAAAACAGCTCTCGTCGTAAACTACAATAGCTTGTGACTTCGGTGCCTCAAAGGCTGTCACAGTCCATTACAGTTTATGTGAGAGAGGTACAAAGAGCTGCCCTCACGCTAGTTCCTGAGGTCAAACTAAAGTCACGAAAATTCTTAAAATTCAAAGTTAGAAGCGCAGTAGCAAATACTACTACTATTTTTATTATTTTCAAAATCACTTACATTCGTTAAGGCTAAAATTAGCCATAAAACTGTTGACTTTCTTATATGTGACGCGACATCTGATGCCATTTTGGACCTGAAAATAAAAGAAAAGGTTGTTAATAATCAAATAAACATTGACATTACAGCTCAGAATAAAGTAGAACCTGAATCGGCAGACAAACATCAAAATCATTACCATAATGATAAAGCGACGATATTAAAGCTAACTGTAAAAGCCAACATCAAAAGAAGATTTAGTGTAAAAGCTAAATCTGACATTCTATGAAAATAACGATGAGCTGAATACCATAAGTTACAAGAATAACGGTGCCCTGAAAGAAATGGCTAACATAATCGTGGTATAAACGATCAACTAAACAAGTCACAGTGAGCACACGACAGCCACATTTAAATCGAATTTATTTCGCCATTTAATCTCACTAACATCGCACCAATAATTGTACAAGCCATCGGGAGTAGGACTCACGATCTTGTTGGAATCCTTTCACTGAACTTTTGGTCTTTGCCATTATTTTCCTTGTCACTTGGGTAGTAGAGTATCTACCTACTACGACAGATTAAAGATTAAGTTTACTATTGCTAATCGCTAAATGAGATTTCACTCTCTTCATTAGTGGACGACAAGAGTCGGTGAATTTTAAGCATGTATGAAAAGTCAAAGTTTTAAATAAGATATTTTACTGCCCCGAAAACTATTAAGTGGATTAGGAACAAAATGGGTTTTAACACCATATAAAGATTTTATAATGACTTTCCCTTTACATTTTGGCCCTTAAGCCATTAAACTATTAATCTCTAAATTGGGTCCGTTGTGTATAAAATATCTATTTATTTATATTTAAACTAATGTTAAAAACTACCTCGAAGTTAATAAGATAACTTAGGTTGGTATGGTTCATTAACCATACAAGTGGAAAAAAACTAAATGTGCATGACATATTGCTAAACCGAAAACATCAAAACAGTTACTTATCAACTTAATCATTTAAGAAAATCCATTTGAGTGCTAATGCGTCTCCAACCGGACGAATAGTTCACAGGAGCAGCAAGAGAATTTATATAATTTACATAAGTGAAAATATATGAATAAGCTAAGTGTCAAAACTAGTTTTTAGACGAAGCCGCTGCTAGTATTGACGACGACGGTACAATTTGCTTTCTCGTAGAAAACGATCGCGGTCAATGCCGGCGATGGATAATCTGCAGCATTTGTCGCTTTACATCTTAGAGGAATATTGTTATTAGACCTGATACTGACAGGTTAAGCCTCAGTGCGCCGTCGGTATTTAATCTAAAGGATGATAAGATTAATGTTTCTCTTCTAAAAGAAAACGCGATACTGCTTTATGCAAATACTAGCTTAGTTTTAAATATGATTGTGGAATCAATCAACACGATAAAAGATAATGGACTATTAACATTAATTGGATCTTTACTGATACTTCAAGCTGAAGAATGTAATTAATAACTTTGTCTGCAAGGAGATAAATATCGAGATGCTGGAAGCGGATCTGCTGTAATAACATAAAATATAATAAAGCTTTCTTTTTTATGTAAAGAATCAGATTCAATGTCAGCGTCTGTCTCAGATCAAATTCGTTATATATCTCATTTCTTATACAATGCGGGTGACTAAATTATTTGATTTTCTTAGTATTTAGTATGATAATTTTACCATTGCTGGACGTTTTGATTAGCATTGTCTACTAAACAGGTGTAAATTTTTCACACTTTTGTTATTTCATAACTAACTACTATTACAATTAATTTATTTTCACCCTAAGTTTAATTACTCAGATACCCGCAAAACGAGACACAATAGTAAAACAATAACAGCGCGGTCTCATAGGACCGGTTGGGGATTCAAACGTTAAAAATAAACTCTTTGTTTACAGTAAAATTTCCTCACCAACCAACCAGTCCCAATTAACCAGTCCTACCGTAGACTACTTCAAGTGGCATATCGTGGATGGAAACCTAACCAGGCGCTTTACTTAATTTTTTATCACCAATGTTCATCAAACTGCAAAGGGAAAGTCGTGGGGAAATCATCTTGCACGTCTTAGAACCAAGAATTGAAAGATAAAAATAGATCATATACCCCACACACATCTATCACATATGGATAGAATGGAAGAAGAAAACATGTTGCGCCGAACCCAAATAAAACGGGACAAGGTCAAAAAGATGATGATGATGATGATCCCGCACTGGGCCAGTGTGGTTGACGTTACAGCCCATTCCTTCTACTAGGATTCTTCCTAATTGAATCAAAAGATCATGTGAAACCTTTTAAAGTTCAAACGCGCAGATTAATTATTTGTTTTTAAATAAAAAGCCAGTCTCTCGAAGCGGATCTTAATAACCACATTATAAATTAATGTAACTCGTATTAACTTTCTTTTCTTCATTCACGGCCAATGTCAGTGTTGTATAACATCATGTTCGGAGGTCGTTATACAAATATACATATACATATAAAAATTTTTGGTATATTTAAATATCGGATGCGAAGTATCGGTCCAAGTGTGAGCTGTCGATGATTATCTTGCAATGATTTACAATATCGAGTAAAAGTTTTCCTGAGGAGGCTTAATTAAAGCTAATAGTGAATTTTCGATATGTATAAAGTATTTTGTAGAAAGTGTATGTTGCCAGTAAGTTTATTATTGTGATGAATGATATTTTACGAGTAGTCTGGTTATGCTTTTCGAATCTAATCTTACTAGCCTCTTGGCACTGCCTTCTTTTACTTTTCACAATCATTCCCTATTCTAAATTCTAAATTCTTTGATTCTCTATTCTAAATTCTCTATAATCTAAGATGCTAATATTGTTTTACCATCTTATTTATTTGTTTAAACTTCATGTGCAGTAGTGGTGGTACGTGGTAGTAGCAAACTTAATGCAACAAGGCATTATCTACCAAAGGTAACACCTTTGGATTAAAAAAGACAACACTGCGGTAGGTGTACACAATCAATAAATAATAGATATTTCAAACAGAATAAAGTCTGAATAAGAATGAAGTGTAAATTAAGTAGCCATCTTCAAACAAAAGCAAAAACAACAGAATTAGTAAAAAAATAAGTATAAAGATACATATTCGCCAGTTACTTCTAATTAACACCTTCACTCGTAGGTGTTGTGCACCTCCCATAAATCAACAACCACACAACGAAACGATAATTAAAAAACTCTTTTTCAACAAAAGCTAAAGCACACACTTAACATTCAATTAGAAACACATCTGTCGCCATTAATCGTAAATACCATTACATCAAGATAAATGAAGAAATTAAAACTATTCATTATTTCTCGCCCTCCGGAACCATGCCTGTCAATTACATAGATTTATTATTAAGAGATAATGCCTCAATAATTGGATGTCCCTGTAATTAATGGGCGACAATAATATATTGTTTTTTTAGACTTTCTGTATGTGGAAATGGTCGAACATGAAAATGTCAATGTTGGACAGAACGATTTACTACATGTCCAAATGGTTTAGCCAAACTAATTCCCTCGTTTGACGGTAGGTAAGCAGGATAGGATAGAGCTCTAAAACCAAAATTAATAGCTTTTCGTATGTGTAACGACACTAGATATTAACTCCTAAATCTATTTGTAAAATCATAAATGTAGCAATAATTCATTGAAAAATGGATACAAAAGCAAAATATGACATATCAAGTTGCAGCCGGTACTACTGCAACTAAGATCGTTAAATTTTGCACAAAATTTCCTTTTATATCCACATAAGGGAATAAAACAGGGGTCCATAGTTTGTATGAAGAAATCTACTTTAACGCTGGTGAAGCCGCAGGCAAAAGCTAGTTGATCTAATAATTGAATAGTTACGACCAGATAACAAAAGTTGAAGAAGCCATCAGAATAACTAACAACTTCTCATAATCCCATTTAAGGCAAACACTAACTGCAATAGAACCTCCAATCAAGCGAAAACAAATCATAGCCCTCTGTTTATGGCCAAACAAACTCAAGCTAAACTTAAGACTGACAGCACAAAGTAGGAGTTAGCATAATAAACGGGTGTCTATAGAATAATGTCTTCATTGGCCGGCCACTTGTTAAGGCAGAATATCTGCAGCCGACCGTAAAGTTCGCTACAGTACGAATTTTCCACCTGTCACAAGGTAACGTAACGGTCTCTTTGGAAGTAGACAATGATGTATGTAATGAGCTGCTTGCCACAGAAGCTAATGGAACAGGTGCAGTAAGACATGTAATTGTTTAAGGTAAGATAAATGTGGCATGCGAGATTGTTCGAAAGAGTTTCTGCAGTCCCGATGAGCAAAGAGTAAATGTAGAAACAGATGAATCAGAAAACAACAGTTATGAGTGAGAAAAAATTAAGAAAAGGCAGTAATCAAATGCAGAAACCTGATAGGCTCGTAATAAGCTTGAGAAGGTTAATGTATTACAACCTCATACCATAAAATTGTCACCAACATCCTAAAGGATATTGCAAATTATTGAAAACAACACTAGTAGAATCAGATTTAATTAACAGCTGCATAATATTGAGCGACGGAAACGTCAGACAAATTTTCAACTTCATGACTGTGGAGAATCTTAACATCGTAAGCGAAGCCACCCTCGCTCGTCTCTGATAGAAAATCATCTTTAGTCCTAGTTAACTGTGATCCCGATATTTAAATTATATATGAAATATGCGTACGTCAACGCTAATAACTACTGTTTACACATAACTAGTTAGACATACAGAAAATTCTTGACAAGTAATTACGAGTCGGTGTAACAGGGGCCACACAAACACTCCGTGTGTCCCAGTCGTTTCCGCGACATTATAATAAGTAAAGCCCGTTATTGTAAGTGATGGTTATATCAAATATCAGTGTTCTTGGCAAATAGATGGTGTGCTTGGCAAATAGTTGGGTGTACATGGCAAATAGGTTGGGCCAACATGCGAAGCTAACGGTTACAATGCGTTTCGTCTATGAGATGCTCAAATATTTGTTGAGTAGGTATTTGTTTGTCCGCGTATTGGGTTTATCCTGTTCGCTTTTTAATGAATTAATGAGTCGATTATGGCATTTGTTCTCCTTTTGTAGATAAAAATAAAGAAAAGTGGTTAAACGGCTTTCTTTTACCAGTTTTTGCAAAAGAATTTCACCATTACATCCTGGAGCTGACTCCGTAATGTCTAAACTGACATTATTACAAACTGTATAAACTCATCAGAGTACGATTGCGACAATTTCTTCACATCCAATTTTCAAAAAGCACATCCAATACCTTTTTTCTCGATAGGAAAGTGCGTCATCATGCCACCGTACGCATGCGTGCTGTGATCGAGATAGAGTCGCACGCGCCGACTCGATTAGATCTCTATATCGAATACATCGATCCGATTTCCCCTAATAATAATACTAGCACTGAAATGTACGAGTATGTGATTGCGCGTGACATCAATTCTAAAATCGTGGAATTTAAAATGGCGCTTTACATAAATCGTGGCACATAAATTGTCTTGTTTTTGTTGTCTTTGTGGCGTGAGTGCTAAATATTCAGTGTTAGTAGGTAATGTTTATGGACTAGAACTGCGAGAAGAACAAACCTTTTTTGCAATATCTGTCCTCAAGAAATGGCCATAAACTGTAAAATAATCTTTAAGCTCCAATATCAAGTTTCGTAAAACAATTGTTTGCTGGTAAGACAAAGCAGTAATATATAAAATGAATGTTCACTTAGCTTCATAAAATATTTTAGCTGGTTATTTCTACATTTACAAAACAAGACGGTTTAATATTGACATCGGTCAAACATTTTAATTTATTGACCAAAAAGTCGATAACTTTTTCAAGGAAGTTAAACAATACTGCATTACACCCCAAAAATACTTTTTAATATATTAAATGTTGCGGCGATAATTTAGCGCCTTAATAACTGGGTTGTTCCACAATGTATAAGAGTACGGGCCGTACCGGGTTTTTGTATAAATTATTATTTATACAGTTTTGGGGGCAGAGAGCCAGCCTTATCGCAGTTGTGGCGCTTTTGAGAGCCGCCGTGATTTAGGGTTCATTGAGCATTTAAAAATTAAAAGGATGTGAAACAGCTTCGTCAAAAAATATTGTAGATGACCATTCGTTTTAAAGATAGCAAATATGAATGCAATGTGGAAAAACTTTAGGTAAATTTATTTTCATATCTGCTCTTGTACCTATTACGTATTTCGATTTGTTTTTGAGTTTTTTCAGTACCACATGTAATCCATGAAAAGTTAATTTACTGCCGTGTAACACCTCATTAAGTGGCTCAATTCTCAACCACAAATATTTGAGTGATGAGCACGAACATTTGTTCTGTGTCTGGGTTTATTTTTCTATAATACTTATGAATGTATTTAGAAATATATCAGTTATCTTCTACACACAAACTCCACTTAGTTTGGAAATAGATCGCGTTGTGGAATACTAACTATTAATGTTTGAATCCCCAACCGGTCCTATGAGACCGCGCTGTTATTGTTTTACTATTGTGTCTCGTTTCGCGGGTATGTGATAGATAATATCACCTCCCAATTTCATTATATTTACATCAAAGGACGAATGGCTGCACCATACAAAATAACTAACCTACTAACCAACATAGCCATAAGACCTTAGACCTTGTATGCAATTCCCATCGAGATACCATCTACTGCCGATACACGATAAAATATATCGATAATTACCATTTTAAAGGAGAAAATTTTCTCGATATATCACATTCGCATGCCTACGCGAAATAGTTATTAAAATGTTATGCATGCCAATTAAATTTATGCATAGGTTAAGGAGCGTCTCTTAATGAATTGTTTATACGATTCAGGTTTAAACCTGAGTACAGTTTACTGTTATTAACAGTAAAATTATTGATGTTTTACTTAAGCATAAGCATAATCAGCCTTTTAATGTTTCCACTGCTGGGAATCAGGCCTCTAGGAGAGGGAATGGACTGTAATCCAACACGATGGCCTAGAGTACCTAGAGAGCAGCCTGTGATGTTACATATCCTCGAATTTTTAGCTCTAGGACAAGCTGGTTTCCTCACATGTGTTCCTTTGCCGTTTTAAGAACAGTGGTGACGTAAAAAAAAAACCAAGTAATACGCCTGGCTGGATTTGAATTTTTGAACCAACGACCTGCAACTTGTAAGTTGGGGCAATTATCTACCAATGGACCACCATTGTTCTTGATCTCTGAACTGACGCTTTACTTATAATTTGAGTAAATTATATTGCTAAACAAGCAGTATCCAAAAACACAGAAATGGTGACACCAGAACCAAAAGGAAAATTCATTCAATGGAATTTTTGAACTCACAATATCAAAACAAGTCCGAATGAAATTTTAAATAACAAAAAACAGTAAAAGCCGAAAACGTAGCCGCTTTCATTCTTGTTATAATTTCAATTACGACAACTCGTAAAAACATATCATCAGTACCAAAAACTACATAATATCATAAAATTATCAATTACGTACGGAACCCAGGCAAATTGCCGTGGTTACGGACGCGGCCGTTTTTTCAATCTCTTCCTTGAATTATTAACTTGGGCCGAAATGTGGGACGTTTTCATCAATCAAATTTACGTGAACGCCGAAACGAAATAAGGTTGTTCTCTCACGGGGCTACTAATTGATGAAGCTTTGGGCAATTTGTTATATTCATTGGACTTGCCTTCTTTGTTCTAAGTTGATTGCGGTCAATAACGACATGAGAGAAACAAATGGCCAGGGGATTGTTCGAAAGAGTTATCGTGGTCCTGGAACGCAAAGAATAACTAAAAGAACACAAACGGGATTTAGTCAATAAAATTCTGATACTCCCGCTCGCTCCACCCAGAGTAGGAGGAGTAATTAGACGATTTTACTGAAAAAAGGGCCTGTCTGTATGACTGCAACTTACGTATTATGCTATGTTATTTTTGGTGCAGTCGTCTGCCTCTATATAGGTACACAATATTCCAATGTATGAGGGGTCGGCATAGCATTTCTACTTGTTCCAAACTTTTCTATTAGTCGTTTATTATTTTGACAGGGCTGAGTTGTGATATAAAAATTCATAATTATTCAAATGCAACCCACTAAACAAATATCCCCCACAATATAAGTACGGTGCTCCGCTGGTTGAACTAATTTATGATCGATTTAATTGCAGCATGCGTCGTTGCTTGCAACAAGGATATGCAGCCGAGTGTGTGACCTGCCTAACCGCACCACCCCGGTAGGGTTGACCGCAACACGTGCTCCGACCATGTTAATGATACTTTATATAATTATCGTTGCAGAAACTTATTTTAGTCATAGAATTTTATGAAGATATTTTTGTTAGGAAGATGATCTGAAGAATAAAGTTGTGCTTAATCCATTAAAAGACTGTGACTAACTTAATAATAATTATAAATAAATTATTATTAATATAATTAATTTAATGAATTATTAATAAATTAATTTAATCATGTTGTGGGACAGAACAGGCTAACAAAAAAGAAAATCTTACTTTCTACTTAAAGCTGGAACAGTCTTGAGTAAAGAAAATACAAAGTGTTGTGTTGCATCTATGTATATCATACAATCACTTGTAACAATGCTAGCTACAATCACTTATAATAATAGTAGATAAGACCAGGACTCAAACTACTCGATAGTTTGAGTCCATAACTAAACTAAATAACTAAATTATTATGTCAAATGACCCCACCAATACTTCCAAATTCTTTTCAAAATCAAACAAAATCTCGAAGAGATTATCAACAACTTATCAACGGCCAGTGAAAATTAACGTTCCATTCTCAACCAAGTCAAGTTAGACTATTTCAACATACCTATCTATTAACAGTCACTAACCAATGCCATAATATGGCGGCTTTATCTGAAGACATTTACAACCTGCCAGTCCATGAAACATAACAGTATGGCACATTTTACTTAGTAAAACCAACGAAATAAAACTACTAGACTAGCCCATTAACCAAGCTGGCTACTGACTGGACCTGACTGGACAGACTTAATAAAATTGTGGATATAATAATTAGATGTCATATTGTTTGTGCAGTATGTACCGGCGACCAAAGAGATCAGTATGCATGCTGATAACTTCGACTACGCAGTCAAATCATTGAAACCGTTTCAATCTACATCTTCATTTGTTAAGCTAAAGCTTACGAACTTTTCGAGCGTCTATCCCTTTATACTGAAACAATTTGCCTGCTGCGGTCTTTCCGTCCAATTGTAATTTAGATATCTTCTAGATTAATATAGACATGTTAGACTGTTTCAACATACCCATTAACAGTCACTAACCAATGCCATAACATGGCATTTTTATCTGAACACATTTACAACTTGCCAGTCCATGAAACATAACAGTATGGCACATTTTACTTAGTAAAGCCAAGACATAAAACTACTAAACTAGCGCATTAACCCAACTACTGGACAGACTTAATAAAATTGTGGATATAATAATTAGATGTCATATTGTTTGTGTAGTAGGTATAGGCGAGCAAAAAGATTAGTATGCATGGTAATAATAATAATAAAGGTAATAATATCTACGCTGAACAGCTAAACCATTGAACCTCTTATAAGATAAACAAAATATTACAATCACTATATACAGAAAATATGCGTCACATCCGTGCAAAACTGCCGAATTTGCACTTTTTATTTAACTCCTCGAGCATCCTAAAACGCTTAAACCGGCTGCTTATAAAATTACGGTGATCGGCAGGCATTTCAAGTATTTTTTAATCATTCGAAATTTGAGAAATTAAAATTGGAAGAACCTTTTATTTCATACTGAAAGACAAGTAAATGCTTAACATAACTTTTGAGTTACAGAAAGGCAGGTAAATAAGTAATAATAACTTATCTGTTATTTACCTGCAAACCTAACTATTTTATTAACAGTACATTATCCGTCCAACATTAAACAGTTAGGACTCCTACTCAGAAACCAGCGTGAAACATTTTGCTGAAACAAAGTCTCAAGTCAAGAAACGCCCCACAGCGCAATAGTAAAGCTTGAAACATGACATTGTAAAAGCGTGACAGACAGTAGGAAACGTAGCAGTAAGGTACGTAGGAAATTAGGAATTATTCTTGTTATACCGGGTTATTTGTTACTATCAACCTTGCAGAACTGTATTACTGATACAAACAAGAACTATTGTTCTAGGACTTTTAAAAATGTAGTATATTTTAGTTCAGATGGCAGTAAGCCATCATGAACAACCACTTTTTCATACTTATACATAGTTCTGGGAGCTTACCAGTGTCTAGCCTACAGCACAGGCTCACCCTAGTTCAGGCAAATGAGCAACAGTGTTCTTTTTATTATTTAATATAGGTACTTAATTGTAAATTTGCAATGCCCCTATGCTATAAATAAACGATTTTATTGTTATTATTTTATTATACCCGTGCGTATACAAATAACCCTGTATAGGCACGGGTTCGTGCCGGGCCTCCCGGTAGGATGTGGCGTGTAATGTCTTATCATACGTGATTGCTAACTTAGGATGCCCTGCGGCGGTATTGTAAGGATGGTGGTGTAATGGAGGTGCTGTGACTAAATAATTATGGGATTTTAGGTTGAGAATGTGTGATAGAGAAACGTTTGAAAAAAGTGTAAAGTATTTAACAGTTGATACTTATGGAAGTCTTCGATTTTGGTGTGCCTTTTTTGAAGGTGGGTATTCTTCTAATAATTCCTTTCCCTCTGAATAGAGCGAATGGGAGTATAAGACGTTTACTGACTAAAATCCACCTGTGTACTTTCAGCCTGTGTGATCGAGGACAGTAACTCATTCCTAAAAAGCCGCAGCCCACAGGCCTAGATATTAACCAAGATTAATTTGCTTTTAACCAGATTCAAGAGGTAACTTGTAGGGGTCCAAATCAATTACCTAAATATTTAGTAAAGTGTATGTTTAGCAATGATAACATACAAAAATTATATCTCATATTAGTTTACAGTTTGCCATAATAATTGTTCATATTGACAGTTGTCAGTTTGTACCATCATCGAAAAATACGTAGGCATTAAAACAAAACCTGTAAAATCTAAGCCTGAGGGACCCATGCTGTGTAGACGGGTCTTTATTTTCACTAAGTTGATATACTGATCTGCACTAGCCAGAGGCTCTAGCTTTAATTGAGTTATACTATTACCAATCATTTTGCAATTGATGAAACCATTTACAGAGATATATTATAAATTACTCAATGCGAATAATTCTAAATAATTTCATATCCGAAACTGGTACCTATTATATTATTTCTATATCTGTATCCAGATACGAAAGATTAAGGTTCAATAGGTAATAGAGGTTCTTAAGGGGTGTCCTGGGCCAAAAAATTGGGAAAAAAATAAGCTTGATCGCGCATATGAAATTCAAGCATTTACTTAATTCATACACATATACATTCATACAACATATCTATTTCAAAATAATAAAATGCTTAAATTTTAAGTTTTCACTGAAATTATTTGTATTATTCTAGTAATTGTTTACTCCCAAGGGGCAACTTTTGCAGTTTTGGCCAAAATTCTTCCGTTTTAAGATAGAGAAAACATTTACTAGAATAATACAAATAATTTCGATAAAGACCTAAAATACATATAAAATCGTTCTAAAATACTAAAATTTCATACGCGAGATCGACCTTATTTTTCCTTATTTCCACCTTATTTATTTATTTTGGGAAAACAAACAATTACACACAGTTTCTTAATTAATAAAGCCTTAGTATCTAATGTTAGTAATTTATGTGTAAGTCACAACGTTATCCACATGTTACCAATTTAATATTTTTTATAAGAACCAAGTAAATGGACTTATGGACTTGCTTTTATATCAATAACACCCCAGGATAAAAGTAAACATTAATATCCATTATAGCCTACCTACACCTGATCTACTTCCACTTAGAATCAATTCTAAACACGCCGTATCCACTAATAAGGTAGTTCAATAAAGATACAGAACCCATTAACAATTAATCTAATTGATTCACGTTGAAAGATTATTTTCAATTGGTTCATTACATTTACGTTTATACTCGGAACCATGTCGGATTATTTCCAGTCAATTACCGCATCCTGTGCTAAGTTTATCATTGGGTATATGCTACTTGTTGGTTTATAGTACTTACTAGATTGTGTATCTTCTGCATTGCTAATGAAAAATCATAGTTTACGAACTGCTGGATAAAAGTGAGGTTTGTTGTTGTGACAAACAGGATATTAGCTTCAAGCATTGATTTTTATCTAGACGCCATGCAAGATTGCCATGAAGAGAAGTGGTGGCGGTTGTAGGTCGCGGGTTCAAACCTAGCCAGAAGCATTACTTTATGCAATTTATTTCATCGCCACAGCTCTCAAAATGGTGAATGATATTTATCATGAGGAAACCGACATGTCCGAGAACTAAAAATTTGCCAAATTGTACCAACACGCACCTTGGTGGATGTCACATGTCTCCTTGAGAGTAGGCCTGTGTCCTAGCAGTGTGAACGTTATAAAGCTAGATTATGCTTTTATTGCTTAGGCATACAAAATTCATGCGGGATAAACTTTTTTGACCAATAAATTGTCTCAAAAATCAAGCTTCAAGCTTCGATGAGCTGTCAATACTACAATAAAATTCCCAGATCTATTTCACCGGCCGCGACCGTTTCATTGATCACATATCAACTCCACTACATCAACTTTACAGCACAGCAGTAATCAATTTGGATCCACTGAATTCACTCACAAAAATACCACCAAAAGCAACTTTACTTAGCAGCTGTCTCTATAATTGCTACTAATTTCACAGGTGCATACTTTTACCAGCCAACTGCTATTCCATTAGCGAGAGCTTCTCTGTCTTTAGACAACATTTTTCAACAATTCCTATTATGGTTATACATCTCGAAATGGTTACTAGAAATTATTAGGAATTCGACGCACTTGACTGAAAAGTGCTACCCATACTTTTAAGGAAAGAAAGATAAAGCATTTATTGGAAACAAATATTTTTTTTCATGTCTCCAATAAATGTGTGTTTGAAGATTTTTTTATTTTGTGGTTTAACAGAATTAAGTAATAATGTGCACTACGCTTTACACAGTTCCTAATATATTTTAAAAATACATTCAAAAAGAAAAATAAAAAGGCTTCTATTGAGATACAAGCCTTTTGGCCGAGCGCTGAGAATTTTATCATGGCATATGCTGTAATATTGTAAAGTGTAAGTTAGTTTATGAATGCTCGACAGGTCGCATGAGACCGAGTTGTTATTGTCTTACTATTTTGTCTCGTTTCGCGGGTATGAGTGGCGTTATTCTGGGCCTGTAATGCCAGGAGAGATGTGATGTCCAAAGGGGAGAAGGTCGACGAAGTGTTCATTAGGAGATAAGAATTTAGGACTAACAATTTTCATGATCGTTCGAAAAAGTTCCTGTGGCTTTTTGCGGCTGGAAACGCCAAGAGGAGAAACTTAGATGGGTTTCAATCATTAAAACCTGACACTCGCGGGAGAAGTTATTTGATGATTTCCGATAAAAAAAAGCCAAGCATATGGTATTTCGCAGGTGTAAGCTTTCACCTACAGCTAATATCCCTTCAGACGTTCGTGGGAAAGGATGGAGAGTTCCTATTCTAGTGCTTGCTACTGGGAACTCGACGGCATACTTCAACGGCTAGTAATTATTGTTGTAGGTAATTACGGCTGAGCTCGTGGCTGTATCCGTCGTGTCTGGCGTGTGCTTGACTGTCAATAGTCTGAGAACAGCAGTTGATTTCCCTTGGTAGACATGAAGTCCAGGGTATGATGTTTTTTTTTTGTTTTTACGTGGGTTATTACCAAATAACTCTTCCCACTGAGGTACAGTGAGAGAGAGCGTCGGACTTCTACTAACTAAAATCCACTCCTGCTCCTTTTTTGCTTTAATTCCAGGGTCTCGAGGTTCTCTTTCGTTCAAGCCCTGGGTCGTGTGTGAGGGTGTCTGACTTTTACTGACTAAAACCCAACTACTATGTGCCTTCAATTCACCTTGCGATCCAAAACAGCAGTAATCCTTTCGAAAAATTCCGTAGCCGGACCAACCCGCAAGCCAATACACTGTCGTGACTTTGACGGCGTGAAAGCAGCATAAACAACACAACTTATTTACCGTAACTTAATCATACGCTACTGTTAATTAACAAAGTGATTAATTATACATTCGACACTTACCAGCCCCCGTATTTCCGACGACTAGTGTTCTTCGTTCGCCAAACGATCATCATCCACAACTCACTGGCATATATTCACTTCACAAATGTCACCGTCTGTCCCTCGAGTCGAAGCATATAGCGTCACTGCACATAATATCTATGTATTCACTGCACACGGTCCAAATGGAGTTGTTTACCTGAAACAATGACGAATATACTGTTGAATTTTATCTCTAAGTTGATGTTTAGTAAACATTCCACTATTTGAGTTGAGATACAGTTGAGTGGTACTAAAATTTATTTATTTATTTAAAATTCATGTACAGTGGTGGTAAAATCCTTAGTTTATGTGAAAAACATTATGTAGGAATGTACGTCTAAGGCTGTCTGTCATCAAACGGACTGCATCGCAATAACCGCACGCAGTCGATATATTCAACTGCGTGCAGTTATCTGCAGTCGCATCTAGCCAAGCTCAAAGAAAGATTTGATCTTTGAAAACCTCAAAATAAAAATGACATTGATCGCTATTCGCCGACCAATGTGCGTTCGCCGCAACTACCACGCGTTATTCTCCTGCACTAAATTCAGTTCATAATAATTTTGTTTTTAGAAATACCACTTACTACACTTACGCAAATATCTATCGTCTTCTTAATAAGCAAAAGCCTTTTTTTTTCCTCAGTAATAATCGGCAATTCATCCTACAATGCCAAAATAATTTTAAAATCAGAATCATAAGCTTTTTTTTTAAATAGCGGTACCAGCTATAAGTTCGTGTAATACAATAGTATTCGAACACAACTTTCTAATTCTCAGGAAATCGATGTAAGGTAAACAAAGATATATTGATATCGTTTATAGATTGTCCGAATTCGTGAGAGAATCTCGTTTGTCGTTGAAAGTTGGTTGATTATGGAACTCGAGATTAAAATATCGATTTGTTGTTGGTTGCTGGTGCTGTGACATTCGTATTAGTGAGGTGATTAAAAAGAACTTGTTTCTCTGTGTTTAAATAGTATAATTGGCTTCGGCCGTTCTGTTTAAAATTTAATAAATAAATAAGAACTAATGCACGCGATTAGTTTTATAAATTCCTAAAATTTGTAAATTATGTTGTTCGCTTTACTGCACCTCCACTATTTCGTTTCAGCATACCTAGTATTTGAAAACGCGATAGCAAAATATTTTCAAAAGAATAAGAAGAAGAAGATAATATTGCTTATTTTATACTTATTCCCTTTCTGTTTGTCTTCTAATAAGTTGCACCAACCATGTTATGTTTTATGCATCACCCTACGGCCGACTGGTATACAAAAATGCCTAAGACATTTAAATCGGCCTTTGTTGGGCATAAAGTTTTACTCAAATGGGTCGGTAAGTATTTCAAGACGCTTGTTTGGACAATATCTCCTAACCAAGAATCAGCCAGTACAACATTAACATCCCAATTTCTGGACAAGAAAACTTCTGAAACATTCCCATAAACCGACAAGGGACGGAATGCTGTAACGGGTGACGTACTCATTACTGAAGAATGTAAGAACATTAGCGCCAAACACGTTAATATGTTGTAAGTGGATAACAATGGACCATTCAGACATTTTTGTACAATGGGAAGAGGGAACGGTTGGTTACATGGCAGGCCTTAGGAACATGTGAAAAATTGTCTAGGTATGTTCAGTGGGACTTTGCAACACCGCTTCCAGAATGTAAGATGGAGCTTTGGAGCATCAGCTGCATAGTGTTGTCAGTGGTATAAGTTTTTTTTTTTAATTTGCTAACTTTATAAATACTGCATTTAACCACTAATCTTGTCTGCATTACCCAAAGGTTGACTGGTAAATAATGCCTAAGACATTAAGCCCACCTTTGCACTTTTATGTGCATAAAGTGTAAATAAATAAATAAATCAAACAAATAATATAAGTGCTGTCGCATCAAATCAAACAATTTCATTTTAAGACCAATTTTCATAGTTAATGGATACAAACCACGTTAAAATACTAACCTTACCTAACTTTAATTATGGAGCCTTGAAAGAAATAAACCCAATAACTTTTGCTAGTACGTAGCGGCTTCAAATCAATCTGTACTGCTTTTGTTTGTTTGCTTTATAATACAAAGTCAATCCAAAACATCACTTTTCTGCCAGTGTTTTTGTTCCATTCTGGCTTATTATTCCGTTTCGCTATCACCAACTCCCTTTTCTTTAATATCCCCTTTTCTTCCTCCTACCCCTTTCCTTTAAAAAAAATAGAAAAAAAAAACAAAAATGTGGTTAATTTCAATAATTTTGGTAGGTACTTCGACAACCGATATCACCAAATTATATAACTTTGACCTTTTACCATTGCGATAGTGTCGCTCCACCAAAGGAGATTGCCACGAGGCAGGTCCCTTTTGTGCTGTCGTGTGCCTATTGGGAATAATAACCTAAAAATATTATTTATTTTTTTGTGTGCAAATTATTTTTTTTCAACTTAGGAATAATACTTTATGCATAAAGTAATAAAGACATAATTCCATGCTCATGGTGATGTATAGTCTGTCAATTTGTAATTATAACCTAAATTTTTAAAACAGAAAAATAATGTTTTCTTCTGAACTAGGGTGACAAAATGACAAAAGGTTTCCGATTATGAAAGTGCTATGTTTTTACTATTAGGTAAAATAAAAATCTTCAGGGCACAAGCAATTTGCCACTGGGCCATCTCTTACAAAACGGGCAATCTCCTTTCATTCTTTCGATACTCTTACATCGATATCAAACATTCGAAAAATGTTGTTGTCATCTCGTCTCGTACAGTGCGAGTGCGAAAGAACGCGACCATGCCATGTGGACGATAACGGGACACGCGTGACGACAACACTACGGTGCGCTGTGACTTACATACGGGATAACACGACTTTTGTAGTGTAAGCTGATGTGAGAGAATGAGGGACTGGTACCCAGTACGGGTAGAAGTGGAGGGAGAAAACAGGAAGGATACTACTTTACAATAACATTTATGCTTAACAATATTAATTTTCTCTGGTTTTGTCAGCGACTTCGCCGATGTATAAGAAGCTTCATTATACGACTTTTGTAGTGTAAGCTGACATGAGAGAATGAGAGACTGATACCTACTACTACGGGTAGAAATAAAGGGTCACTAGACTAGAGGGTAGAAGTGAAGGGTGGAAATAGAAAAATACTACAACAGCACAACACAACAATGCTTCTACAACTACATTTGCATGCTTAACAATTTTATTTTTTATTTAAGCACGTGTTTTACGTTTATCATAACTGATAACCCAATGGAGAGCGGTGATATAGTTGACCAATTCACTCTTGACTTAATATCTGGTAACTACTACATATTAAAATATTTTCAACTGTCTGTGAAGGAAAAAAACAGCGGGAATTTTTAAGTCCATTGGTATTATAAAGTTGCAACTTTACAATAACAATAGACCTTCTGCCGACAGCTGAAATGATTTTAATATGTACCTAATAGATACCAGACTTGTAAGTCAATAGTGAATTGATCAACTACACCATGAACATGAACCAACCAACTCTACATAAAAATGATCTACGGATGGTTTTCAGTCAGCCTGTCTCCTTACGAAACTACTAATTTGTCTGGAACTACTCAAATATCTAACAAGATAATTACAAACTTAAAATAGTTGATACGTCAGACGTACAAACAATTAACTACCGCCTATCAGTAAAGTAAATAAAAGCTACTCGTACTTAGCTGCAGTAGTTCTTTATCAGTAAATTATAGTGAAATGCGATCATCAACTACATACGATTATTTTCAACCCAATTTCATTTAGAAATGCCGGCAGCGAGAACTTCGTATGTATAAGAAAAATTTCCGCCGAATGAGTTCCACAAGAGAAAATTACGTACACTAAAAAAATATTTTTACTATATTAACAGAAATAATGGTTACTGAGCATACAGTAATAAACGGTATACATCGCCCCAGTCCCCAATGTCTTAGCGTGAAATATATTCATACGTTCCACACAGATTCTTACAATCGGTCCAAAATAAACACACCATTTTACACTTTACTTCGATCAGCATAGAGACTACTTTACCACGTACATTTTAAATTTTTATTATGTTACTAGAATTTCTCCGTACAACTACGGTTACTAGACGGAGTTGCCGGTTAATTTATGAAAAGATCTACGCTTGATTTCCCGTATAATCAATTTATTTTAGAATCTAATAAACTGCACAGTTAATCAGCTTAAAATATTGAATTTTATGTAAAAGGTTATAAGGGAACTGCCATAAGAGACACTTTTATTTCCATGGCTATCGTAATCATGGATAGACTTAGCTAACGGATATGTACTTCAAGTAGGTACTGTTGACCAGCAACAGTGACAGATAATGTTGCGTTTTGTATTCATAAAGTTAGATACCTTTCAGTGTATATGTATGTATACGTATATATAAAAGGAGAAACTGACTGACTGACATATCAACACACACCCGAAACTACCGAGACCAGGAGCGCGAAAATTGCACAAGATTTCCTTTTTCGACGTTTTCGAGCACTAAGTGAGGATTTTCCAATATTCTCTCCCCAAGGGAATGAAACAATCGTCCAAAATTGATATGGAGAAACCTTTACTTTCACGCGAAGCCGCTGTCACAAACTAGTTCAAAATATTGTTGAACACAAGTCCGACAGTGGAAGTCTTTTGGCTGAAATGATGATGATGATACGAAATGTTAAGTGTTAAAGTTAAAATAAAAACATAAAATTATTTTTAATTAAACCGTTAACACGAAAATTTCAAATTCAGTAGCGTCAAGATTAACGAATATACATATATATATATATAATTTTTTTATTATTATTGATAGGGTCGCACTTGACCACATCTCACCTGATGGTAAGCGATCATGTGAACACCCTATTCCTCTTCGTCAAGAGTTAAAAACCTCTAGGTAAATATTTCATAGAGAGTAGGAAAATACCTATCAAGCTCAACATATACCTAACTCATCAAAGACTAATCTAGTATACAATAAATAAACCACACCACAAGCTCTTATAACAAACTCCCACATGAAACAGTCTATGCTTTCACCTGCAGACCATTAAAACTGAGCCAGTCATTGTTTCAAATGATGTGGTTACTGCAGCCCAGGATGAGAGGAAAGTTGTGGCCGACTCTTGAAATTTATGTTAGAGCATAAACTTCTTGATAAAATTAAACTATCTGCTATCAATATGAAAGTGCTGTAAAATTTACGTTACGAGAATTTAAAAAGCATACTCATCTTCAGAGAAAGGGGTAAGAGACGAAATAGTACCTATCAAACAAATTATATCAAGGAGACAAATCAATTATTGTTTCTAAACAGGATAGCAGTGTTAGGAAACCTGGTACAAGGACAGCCTGCCGCGGTCTTCCCGTCCGTTTATAATTTGGGTGTCTTCAAGGCTAGAGCCTCTTATAGTCTTTTTTACATAGCACGGGTTGGGCGACAGCAGGACCAAAATATGCATAGTTAAGATGAGAGAAAAGAATAGATAGCTAGGTACATTGTATGAATCTGACAGCTGTCACCGAAACCATCTTATAACAAATTTAGTATAATAAACTAGTGCGCCTCACCATCAACGATTGCATCACTGCTTACCATCAGGTGGGATCACGATCAAGCACTAATTTATATCAATTAAAAAAAGGCCATGTCGTCAAATGCACATACAATATTTTTTTATCCCGAGAATTTGTTCCTTTGAGACAATTTTCTACATTCACATGAGTGAAGCCGCTGGCAGCAACTAGTGTTTCAATAAACCCACCTTTAAAGGAGTGCTTTTGACACCCAACTGTGAATATGATCTTATATTACAAGTCTTAGGTAACCGTACACAGTATTAAACTTCATAGGCACATCTTACGAAGCTAATGTTATAAATTACCCACAATTTATATGTAAAATATTTTATATAATTATTGTAATAATATTGTGGAGAAGCGTTAAACAAGCGTTAAAATTCTGACGTAGACTCGGTATAATGTAATGATCGCTAGTTATGATCGGTTAGAATTAAGCAGGGATGTTATGAATATGATATTTCGGATCTGGAAACAAATATAGGAATAATATTATGCCGGTTCTGTTATTGTACTTATATTTCTTTTCTGTCTTTTAAATTGCACCTGCCATGTTATTTTGTTTCTCCACCCTGAGCTCAACTGCTAGAAAATGTCTAAGGTATTAATTGCATCTTTGTGTATTGTTCCTTTACTATAGCATTCTTGGTGCGATCGCAGTCAAGCACTAGTTTATGTAACATACAAAAAAAGTTACCTTCTTCCTTTGCTTGCTTATTATCAAGCAAAGGTTAGAAACCTAATGATTTCTAATTCAAAAGAGATTAATCTGTGGTTATAACTTTTACCACTTTCCTAGCACGAGCTATAAGTGTGAGAACGACAAGCAACATGCCACGGTGAACATAAAGTAATGACGATCGGAAACTATAGATCACTTCGGATAGCGATGGACAAACCATAGAAACTTTACGTGAACTAACATTAGCTTAAAGCAATAACATTATGCATTTCTCACGCTAACTAACGGCAAACAATAAGAAGGAAAATTTAACAAAATTAAGAATGACAGGAAACATGTAGTAAAACCATTTAAACTATAACGAAGTTTATTTTTTAATTTATTTGCACCATAAACCATATAAAACAGAAGAGTTTTGGGAAACAGTGGTCTTGTTCTTTTCAAAACGAGGAAAGTCGTTGATAAAATGATGAACTCTGTTGATAATAAACATCAGGTGATCTTTATTTAATTGTGACAAATTACGGAAAGTGTGCCCAAGAAGGTATGAACTTTCCGTAATTTGTCACAATTTCTCAGCCGAAAAAATAGAAAATCAATATTCCTAATTACATGAGCCTATACAACAAGCAAAAATAACTATGCCAGAATATGTGTTGGAAAAATCCCTATTATAATGGGACTGGGCAGGACATGTCTACCGTACGGCCGACAGATGGGAGCAAAACTGTTGTTGTATGTTGTGTGTTAACAAAGTTAGTGTCCTGAAACAGTGTGACAGGGGCGTGGCAGACCACGAAGGAGATACCGCGAATTATAGATAGATTCCGTCAGAACTAGCCAGAGGAAGTGCAGGCCCGCGAAAGATGGAAGGAGTGGAGGGAGACCTTTGTAAGGAAACCTTTGTTTGAAGATAAGTTTATTTTTTGTTAGCCTAGGTAAAAAAAAACTTATAATGAAGAACAACAACTTCATTTGTGCAAGTGCAAGACATATTGCTTCACCTGCTCAAAAAACTTCAAATTCCGCCACAAATTACCACCGCCCCATTATTTAGAGCTACCTCTAAACATCCTGACGCACTGCACCATCATTCTAATAATCACTTTTTCAAACCTTCTAAATAACTAAAACCACAAAGATCAATCTATGAACCCCATCATCTATACAATTATACCTAATTCGTAAATCACGAATCGCTTTCAAAGATATAAATTACAATAATAACATTTCATTATGAACAGTATCAATAAACGATTTTGTATCACGATCTGCGTATCGGTTTGCGAGATATCCATTACTAGTTTTACAAGATTACATTGTCTATTGTATTAACTAAAGCAGTAAGGTACATGTAATTCGTTAGACAAACTGTATTGTGTTGAATTTGGAGCGGTAAGTTCATTATATTTTGTAGTTGCTGCGTTATAGTGTAGTTCAGGCGGTCATTACCCTTTTTCTTATATCTTTTTGTAGAACCCCAAATAGTAGGAACAACTTTATTTAAATAATTATAAGAAAATTGGATAGGACCTGTAGAAAAGTGCAGTGACGTCTGGTAGACTAAGACAGTGTCTAAGTGGCATCCAAGGACTAGTACAAACTGATATTGTTGCCATCGCGGGTAGAATCCGTATGAGGGTAGCACAGAAACGTCCATTCCCATATTTCTGTGCGGTGCATATAGGACCAGCCGTTGAAGTTGGGTTGTGGATAATTAAATATATTGAAGATAAAAAGCTAATCACGATAGATGTCAATTCAGGACCAGCTTTAAACCTCTACCAATTATTGCCACTTCGGTTTGGAACTAGCAGTGTCAATAAATGTAGGTAGGTCAATGACCGTTATTGCCATGCCAAAACGGAACAATTCTAGTCAATTTCATTTGATTCAAGCAATCATTTCTGCGGGCTTGTAAATTTTGTAAATACAGAGCCAACATTAAATTTATTGAAATGATAAAGTAGATATTAGTCTAAGAATTAATTAGTATAAGCCTGCAGCGAGGCGCCGGTCGTACATGTCGAAGAAAGGACATGTATCAGAACTATATTAATTGCTAAAATATCTTAGCCTAAGGGCTATAGTTTAAGTACGTTATAAATATTATTATTTGCTTATGTGTGGTCTTAGGACTACCACAGCTGGGTATTCGTTTTATGACAAATATCCCACTTTTTAGCCAGATTATCTTCAGATAAAAAATGCTTGAAGGAAATGCTTGTAGGTTTATATTCGTGGAAAAAGAAACTGGAAGATTTCCATATTTTTCAAAATACAATTGGCAAGATTCAGTAGCAAACAAATACAAGCTTCATCTGTCTAGCGTTTTCCCAACTATATTGGGGTCGGCTTCCAGTCAAGCCGGATTTAGCTGAATACCAGTATTTTACGAAGAGCGGCTGCCCACCAAACCTCCACAACCCATTACCTGGGGTAACACGGTACTTCATGGCAAGACTGGAGTCAGATTTATTGGCTTCTGACTATCCGTAACGACTGCCAAAGTTCTCCAAATGACAGCCGGGACCAACGGCTTAACGTGCTTTCCGTGGCACGGAGGAAACTCGTTATGTTAAGATGGTCACCACAGACCAACCTAGGCAAGCGTTGCTTAACCTTAAAGATCGACCTGTGCGGCTGTTATTATCTAGCCACGAGCTCCTCCGCAAACAAATACAAGCAACTAAGTATAATTGTATATGAAAGTGTACTTACAAACTAAACACTACATACGACTATCATTGCTTTACTGCCGCTCCTACCGCTACAGTACCAAACAAAATTCAGGTAATCAAATATCCGTTTCAAGTGTCAATGCCACATACTCCAAGTTTTATTCACCCCGTAACCGAAAACTATCAAGATGCAAAAAATGATACCTAGCCTACTTATTTTTTGCCCACTGTACTGTCTATACACTTAATCTTTGAAGTACAGAACCGCTCATTGATTATGATTACTACACACGATAATTACGGAGTGTGGATATTTACGAATCAATCGGGGCCAAGCTTAACATGTTCTGTTGAACACAACAATAGTCTGTAGCCCGCCTTAGGGTAAGTAGATGAAGCAGATTGAACTGCGATTGCTGGTAACCACCCTAAGGGAACGGAAGTTGTGGTATTTATTAGACAGAAGATAATGGATGATCCGTTAATTATGACTGTTATGGCTTGTGAACTTGGTAAACAGATTCGAATCTATATGGTAATCGGCTTTTATGTGTTTATGGGAGACCACACTGGCAGTATCTTAGTTTAGATCTGAGCTTAACAAGATGGGTTAATTTGTAATTTGTTCTGCAACTGATGCTGAAAACTTATGCAGTATTCTGTGTTACACAGCGAAAATTACTGCAAGATAAAGAAAAGCCTTTTTAAGTGACAGACTAATAAGAAGATAGAATCTCAAGTAGGCCGAAAGCTAAATAAAACAGTGAATAGACCAGACAATAGACAAGAAATTGAATGTTTAACAAGTCCTAATAGTTTTAAATAAACCTTGCTATCTTTCTCACTATTTAGTCAAAACGCCCCACCTCCGCCTTCACACATTACTGCTATCTTCCCTATAGACTTAAGATATCTCATGCGGTCAGGATATCTCATGCGATCAGTCAGACATACAAACACAGATACACCTATTAAAGAATTAAACCTACATTATTGCTACAATTCTAGAAACCGCAGAAGACACAGTACACGTTATGGTTTCATTTTCCCACAAAAAGGCGGTACCTAAAGCCATCGGCTAAGCTAATGGTAAGTAGGGACCCCAGCTAGCTTATTACAGCTTAGTTGGAGACAATTTAACTATCCAGGATAACGAAGCGAAAGTTAAGAGTGTAGTAACTATTATAGGAAAGAAATTATAATAAGATTTAGATGTTACCTTACGGAGCAATGCCAGTTAGGGCTGCAGGAACGTTTGAAAGAGTTATAGAATAAACTCCAAAAGAAGTTATTGTAATTATTATTATTAGTTAGTGTAATTATTGTATGCCAATGTGGCAGGACATACTGGCACTATATTAATAAATTTAAACATCTGTATGTAACCTATGCCCACAATAAAGACATTCTGATTCTGATTCTGATTCTGATTCTGAAGTTATAAATTTTACAGAAACTTAAATCTATGGGTACAATGGCGGTCTTATCGCTGACAGCGATATCTACCAGACAACCAAACCTAACCTAGTTATAACCCTAGAACGCAAATGGCATATAAAGGAACAAAGCTATGGGTTTTAGTCAGTAAAACACTGACACACCCCTTAACTCCACCAAAGAGGAAGAGAAGACATTTGATGATCGCCTACTTCAGAAAAGAAGTGGGGCACAACCGCTAATAACCTACGTCACAAATAACACACTGCCAAGGAAAACTGAAAAGAGCTTTCACGAAGAAAAACATATTGTATCCGTATGCATTGAGAAGGTTGCTTGAAGAGAGAAATTAGCTTTATAATTACCTTCTTATGTGCAAAGCCGCTAACGAGAAACACAAAAAACACTTCACTGAAAATTGGAAAGAGGTGCCACGAAGTGCAAACGGATACAATATGTTTTTCTTCGTAAGTTCTTGTGCATAGTTTATGCATTTTACTCTTGATTAGTGAGAAGTTTGCCAACTAGACAGCACCTTTAGGGGGGGTCCACATCGGCGTCGGGTCGGCGATGAAGTACCTGGGACTCGTCCTCGACAGCCGGTGGACTTTCGAGGAGCATTTCCGACGTTTGGCCCCCAAACTGGACAGGTCTGGGGCCGCTCTGAAGCGGCTCCTGCCCAACCTAGGGGGTCCAGACGCCCCCTGCCGGAGGCTCTACGCGGGGATCGTTCGGTCCATGGCCCTTTACGGGGCGCCGGTTTGGGCGCCGTCGCTAGGTAAGCGACCGGCGGCCAAGCTGAACGCTTGCCAGAGGGTCATAGCCATCCGGATGGTGCGGGGATACCGCACGATCTCCCGCGAAGCGGCGAGCCTCCTCGCTGGCCTGCCACCGTGGGATCTGGAGGCAACAGTCCTTGCACGCATGCACGATTTGTGCGTGGAGATGCAACGCCGGGGCGAAACTCCGCTGCCGCGACAAGTCGCGGCATGGCGGACAGAGTTCCGGCTGGATCTCAGGGTGGCATGGCGACTGCGACTGTCGCAACGCAGTGCTGGGCACGCCGTCATTGAGGCGGTTAGGCCCCTCTTTGAGGAGTGGTTGGAAAGAGGTCACGGCGTCCTCTCTTTCCGTGTGACGCAGGTCCTCACCGGACACGGTAAGTTCGGGAGGTTCCTGCATCGAATCAAGCAGGAGAGGACGCCCGGGTGTCGCCACTGTGTGGACCGCCCGGAGGACACGGTGGAGCACACGGTAGAAGTGTGCCCCGCTTGGGCGGAGCACCGCCGTGTCCTCGTGGAGACTATCGGGAGCGGCGACCTCTCGCGCCGGGCCCTGGTTCAGGCCATGGTCCGGAGCGAGGAGGGTTGGCATGCGGTCGCCTCCTTCTGCGAAGCAGTAATGCTCGTGAAGGAGGCTGCTGACCGCGAGCGCGTGAGGGAACGGTCCTCACGCCGCCGCCGCCGAGATCCCGATCCCGATTTCCGACCACCGTAGGCGCGGGTTCGCGGACGGCGAGCACTGGGTAGCTCGCTGTCCGGCAGTCTGGAAATAATCTGGACCGAGCCCAGTCGTCAACGGCGCGTTCTGTTCCACGCGCGCCTCAAGGAGATGTCAGCAAACTGTAGGGGCCCGGTAGGGCCGAAGCCTCTGGGGGGAACATGTGGTATTCCTAACGGTTGATACCGAGTCCCCCCCAGAACGAAGGCAACGAAGGAACGGGGTAGGGGTTTAGTCAGTAAAAGTCTGACACGCCCTCCCGCTCCGCCCAAGAGCGGGGGAAGTCATTCTGATGATTCCGCTACCAGAAAAAAAAAAAAAAACTAGACAGCACCTTACTTTACAGTATGCAGGCTGAGGATTTGTAAACTTGTTTTTAAAATCGTTTTTAAATGGTAGAACTTGTCTACGAAGATGATGTCTACACAAGTCATCTTCCTACTCTTGTCCCATATTAGAAACATCTTGCATCAACCCCAAGTCGACGCAAGATGATTTTGTCTTGACAACTGTCACGCCACTTTCAATCTTCCTTTTTAATATTCTTTTATCACTTTATCCATTCTAGTCAAACCGCACATCCATATCATCATTGACATTCTCATTTTCGCTATTTATGCAGTTTTCATGTCTGCTATTTAGTGCCATACAGATTTCATTTTGGGTAAATTATCTAAAATTTCAGCTGATTTATAAAGTCCACCAAGCATTTCAGTTCTATCGTGTGCCATGTGTTGAAAAATATTTCAGATATTTCTTAAAGCAGCTACAGTTGCACAAGCCTTGGAAAGAACTAAAAACTTACAGCTTTTAGGATCAGACTACATTTCTTTTATATCCATAGTATAGGACCGAATATTTTAGTATGCGAAAACCGATGTCCAAGTTTCAATTTTAAATCTCCTAAAATAGATATGACATCACGAACAAAAAAGTAGTTGTAGAACCGGGAGAAAAAACGCAATCACTTTTATTGATATTTATTACTTTTTGTAATCAAATCAGTGTTGGTTGACCAATAAAAGAAAATGTATTACAAACGAACGCTGTAACTTGGGTTCCCACTACCCACACATCCAAAAACGTAATTTACTTACACATTATAGTAAAATTTCGTTCATAAAACTTTAGAAAAAAAATATTTAATCATCATATCTCATTGTGTTTTTTTTTCTCATCAAACACCTGGGCGTAGGTGTTGTTTTTTACTTATCAATTTTAACCACTAACAAATAGAGCTCAATTTTGAATAACCAGATCAAATATAAAGTTTCGTTACAAGAGCTTTGAGGCACAATCATCAGCCATAACTGGTTTTAATGACCTCTGTATCTGCTCGAATTAAAGTTCTTCCAACTTTCGTTAAGGAGATCAAGAGATCTACTTATGGTGGTCATGTTAAACGCCTCGGGGTATTAATGGTAGAAACTTGTATGACATTGTACCTGTCTATTTAGGACGTAATGATTTGTAATAGGTTGGCAGAAGTGTTATTATTTTGATTTGATTCTGGCTGTAGAAGTTTGGTTATGGTGGTTTTAAACGTCAAGAGTACGTCAAGTGTTTAATTTGGGATCTAAAGAGACTGGCCTTGACCGAGACCGCTCTAATGCGATAGCAACGGATGGCAAGTCAGCACATTCTCTTTTATTTTTACCGAACTCAATTTTATTTTAAACCGACCGCACTGTTAGATAGCCAAATAGATCGCCAAAAAGTAACATTACTTCATTGCTTTGGCTTATAACCTAAGTACCCAATGATGAGAAATTTTCAAACTTTGCATTAGTATCAAAATATAGCGAGCATTATCATTAAAGTACTACGTAATAAAAATTCAAATTCTCCATTTTAAAATCGGGTGTGTTTTTACTTCTTTTTATATTTTAAATTATAATTTTTACTAGCTGCTGCGAAATTAAGAATTGTCCCATGTGTTTCCAATTGTTCCAGCCCAAGTTAAAAATTATAGGGTGTGCTATTCCAATATATGGTCTATCTGTGTGTCGACTTTCATCTATATCCATTCAGCCGTTCTAGCGTTAAGAAGTAACAAACTTCAAAATGCCGTGAGGCACACACAATGAGATATTTGTTTTTATTTACTTTTTTTATTATTCATGTTGTGTGACCCTGGTGACTGTCGCCGAATAAATATGTTTTCTTACTTTCTAAAATTTTCATGGTTCAGAATTGCCACAAACCAATATAGGATACACCATAATTCCACATAATCAATCCCTCACAGCGCTTAGCTTAAACCAAAACAATCTTCAAGAGCAAACTACAAATAAATAATACCGAATGAATAATTTTCTAACAAGGCAAAGCAAACCGTTGGAGCGTGAACGAAGCCGGGCGACAGTTCGAATTCGTCGCAGTTATTATTACGGCCACTTAATAATTGTTAACTATTAAAACTGTCACCGATACTAACTGATTGTTGGGTATAATTTCATTAATTTATTAATTTACACAGTTTATTCAAGCTTTTTTATTTTGGCTCGAGCTAAAAACCGGGCAAGTGCGAGTCGGACTCGCGCACTGAGGGTTCCGTAGTAACTTACCTATAAAAACAGTTCAATCGAACAATTCGACAGTCTCGAAATGTACGTTTTTTGTAGTATAAACGGACGAATCTTTTTTTCCCGTCACTTTACCAATTGAATTGAAAATTGATTTTTGCACAGCTTCAAGGGACCACGGACCCAATTATATGGTGTTAATTTCAACTCAATACCTCTAACTTACCTATGAATAAAGTTCAATTCTCGAATCGAGCGTTGAAGATTTTTCAAAAAAATAATTCTTGTGACGTAACAACAAATTTTCAGTTTTCAGACGTTTCCCTATATGAGTGCTATAAAACGTTGCTTCATGCCAAATTTCAAGATTCTAGGTCGACTGGAAGTACCCTTTAGGTTTTGATTCCCTTGCGAGTACTTGCGAGTTTCAAAATATGCAGCTTAAATTGCTGTTTCTTTTGATTGCGTTGACATAGAAGTTTGATTTTGTTACAGCTTAAAGGTATTATAGACCTGAGTATTTGGTATGAATTTCAATTTAATACCTCTACGCGTTTATGAGGAAATGGGTAGTAAGTTTAAAATTATTAAAAAAATATATATTATGTGATGTAACTAAAAATTTATGGTTTTCGTAATTTTTCCTTTATCTATGCTATAAGACGTTGCTTCGTACCAAATTTCAAGATTCTGAGTTCACGGGAAGCAGCCTGTAGGTTTTGATTCCCTTGCAAGTGTCGAAAATTTGCGGCATAAACGGCTGTATCTTTTGATTGCGTTGGCTTAGAAGTTTGATTTTTTCACAGCTTCAAGGGACAGTAGACCTGAGTAATTGATATAAATTTCAGCTTCATACCTCTACGCGTTCCTGAGAAAAAGGGTCTTGACAGACGGACGGACAGACGGACAACAAAGTGATCCTATAAGGGTTCCGTTTTTTCCTTTTGAGGTACGGAACCCTAAAAATGGTATTTGGAAGTATGCGGAACCGAGTGTTAAGTCCAGTAAACCTCCGTTAAATAGGAAGAATCCTCCGACCATACTGGTACAGATTCTATAATTATGGACAACTGATTCTGACATTTTTTTTAACAAATCAAATAAGTACGATCTCTAGGATAAAGTTACCGCGGTTCTGGAACGCAAATAGCAACTAAAGTAGGTACCACAATTTAAATTGTCACTTACGGGATATCTTCCGTGATTTTTCATTATTTTGAGTTCTCGATATTTCGACGCTGTTGCAAGCGCCATGATCGCGGGATGACCAGTCATCCCGCGATCATGGCAACAAACAAACCGTGATAGCCTAAAACAGTGTTTAAAGTAGGTATGTATTTGTCGAATTTACCATCATCATTATCATCTTCCTGCCCTTGTTCCGTTTTATTTAAGGTCGCAACCCGTTTTTTACTTCCATTCTATCCTGTCACTCGTCACGCTAACTCTCTTTTCGAATTTAATTCATGAATCCCCGACCGGTCTCATAGGACCGCGGTGTTATTGTCTTACTATTGTGTCTCGTTTCGCGGGTATTGATAGGTTAACATGACTAACAAAAAAAAAATAACCGCTCCAAATATTTAATATTGATCTTGTCAACTTGAATGAGTTCCAATTAATTTAAAACAAACATTTGTTGCATTATAAGTAAAATATGCACACTGTCATCATTCAAATATATTATTTGAAACAAAATTTATCAGTTTGACTTATTTTTAATTAAGAACAAAGATTACTTTTCTCATCGCACTATGTTTCCGATGATTGATTTCCACATCATTAAAAAGACAAAGTTTCAATTAAAATCTTAATGATTTTCAATTTATTATTCTGAGCTTTGTTAATTTTGATTCATTTCTTAATTTAGAACATGCGCTGGAGGCAAATTAATGTGGCTTTGGTCCCATAAATAGCTATGACGGAAGCGTTACTTACTTTTGTAATATATCATGGTTGGTATTAAATATTGTGTGTGTTGTCTACAACAACAGACTATAGCTCAATACGATAGCTTAGTCATGTCATCTTAATGTTTAGTTGCTCCTTTGCGTTCCAGGTCTAGGTAAACTCTTTCTCGATTGCGTTGTTGTGATTACGTTGACTTCGAAGTTTGATTTTTACACTGCGGCTTGGGATAGCAGACCTGAGTATTAGATATTAATTTCAGTTTTCTACTTATTCCTAAGTAAAGGGTCTTGACAGATGGACAACAAAGTGAGCCTATATGGCCATATAGGCTCACTTTGTTGTCCGTCGCCCCTTCTTGCCGACTTAGGTACACCATCCTAGAAATAGAGTGAATAATAGCGTAAAAATTGGCAAGGGAAAAAGAAGTCACCCCTGATAAAACGACAAGAGCGGATGATGAAGGTGAATGATGGGAAAGATATGTGTGGAATTTTGGATCGCAGTCGAATTCATTTGGGAAAGTTGGGATATCCTCCAGCAATCTCTCTACAATCTATGCAACCAAAAAGGTTTGCATCAATTAGCAGAAATTACGACAGCAATTTCCTTGATAATTAGCCAGTAATACGGCGGAACGGATTAGTTATACGGTTAGGACCTTTCGCAACTTTCTCTGAGCAAATATTCTCACACTAAAGTCATTTCCTTCCCTCGCGTGTCACATGCTGATCAAAGCCTAAGATTCTGCTAAAGCCAGACAGACGGAGTCACGACAAAATACAGTAGCAATGTAAGTAAGAGGACAGAACTACACAAGTAGTGTTTATTTCACAAGTCTTAAATGCAATTTAATGTTTGGGTTATTAATATTTATAGCCATAGGTCCCGACTGTCATTTGTAGATCTTTGGCAGTCGTTACGGATAGTCAGAAGCCAGTAAAATCTAGTCTTCTATCACTGTTTTGTGACAAACAGCCGGGACGCGAGGCTTAACGAACTTTCCGAAGCACGAAAGAAACTCGATATGTTAAGATGGTCACCCATCCACAGACCAGCCTTGGCAAGCGTTGCTTAACCTTAAAGATCGACCCGTGCGACTGTTATTATCTAGCCACGAGCTCTTAACTTGTGTGTGTCATTAAATTGATTAATTAATTATTCTGCTAAAGCCAGACAAACGAAGTCACGACAAAATACAGTAGCAATGAAAGTAAGAGACACAAATACACAAGTCGTATTTATTTCAAAAGTCTCAACATGTCCCAATCAATCATGTGGGGACAGTCGAACTCGAGCATTGTTTTACAGTTATAAGAACGAATGCATAATGCATGTGTGCCCAAAATATGGGCGTATTTCAAGTGAATTCTGACTGTTTGACATGACAAATCCTATTTTATGGGACGCGGTGTGTGATTGGGTGGATTTTGTTTTACAAAGCAGATTTTTTTAAGACAAGCTGAAGCCAGCGGTTTTGCTTGAGTGAAAATAATATTTAGGATATAATTTCCTCTAGCACTTAGGGATATTGCAGCTATATATTAGTGAAAGAATTTTCAAAAATGGTTATGCAGTTTCAGATATTACGCTTGCACAAACTTACTAATTTTTCTTCGGTTTTATATTTCATGATGTTAGTGTGCTTACCATGTTACTAACTGATTTTTCTTCTATTATTGATCAGCTTGCGTTTGACCACCTATTGGTAAACTATGATGTAGCCGACGATGGAACACGCTTACCTAGTATTAGCTTACTTATTTTATCTCTCTCTCATTTTTTAACGTTTGAACCCCCAACCGGTCCTATGAGACCGCGCTGTTATTGTTTTACTATTGTGTCTCGTTTCGCGGGTATCTGAGTAACTACAAGAAAATCAGTTCACCTTGAATCACAACATGTATTTAATACATATTATGTAGTTCCTAGCTATACTACCTATAATTTTTAATCAGATGGACCAAAGTGACAGATATAACAATGGTATAATGACAGCGGGGTATTATTCAATGACAACTGGGCCTTGTCCAGTGCTGTCAGCTTAGTCCAGCTAATTAAAAAACACAATGTAAATTAATGTTTATCTTTGTTTCAATTCGTTAATGCACTATGAAAAATATCGCAGAGTGTTAGGCGTTTACTTACGGCAGTTAAGGAGATGTCAGCAAAACTGTAGGGGCCCAGCAGTGTCGAAGACTACTGAAGTCATGGGTTGTGCGAAAACGAACTCCGAGGTACTGGAACGAAGGCAAAGAAGGAACGGGAGTGGACTTTAGTGAGTAAAAGCCTGTCACACCCTCCCGCTCCGCCCAAGAGCCGGAAAAATCATAGAATGAAATCCCAGCTAAAAAGAAGGGTATTAGGCGTCTAACTAGACATTAGAATGCTACTATGACTGAACTATTCCAGTTCGTACCAGAATATATAATAATGTTTAAAATATTTTTTTTTAATATGAAGCTCACCTTCAGTAAAACAATTAGTCACAACATCCATTCACACAGATCTTTTATCTTGTAAGACCAATATCTTTTCACACAAAACAAGAAAAAAAAACTTCTGTATACAAAACTGTTCCGAAACGTAATAATTTACGTACAAAAAGGCATAATAACCGTGTACTCATAAAGAGAAGCATCGGATAATGAGAGCAATGTTGAATTAATGTTCGAAGAAAATCAGAACAATTGTTTACAAGATCACACTGCCGTTATATTTTTAATTTCAAATGTCTTGGTCCGTTGGACCGATGACGTATGAGTCGAATAGAACTGGCGGGTGGAAGATTTTGTGATATTTCAGTGGGTTTAGTATAGTGGGTATAGTAGTATGTTTAGCACCGCATCTATTTCAATGACTCTGGAATGCAAAGGATAATTGAAGGAACACAGGTTTTAGTCAGTAAAAGTCTGACACGCCTTTCATTCAACCCAGAACGGGAGAAGTTATTTGATGACTGGCTGACTCACATCAAAATGAATTAGATTTGATTACATAATAACCCACATTTTATACACAGATGTCTATACTAGTAATATAAATGTGAGAATAACGCTCACACCAAAACGAGGAACTATTTTTGATCAATTTTTATAAAGAGATTGATTAGAACTTGGAGGACACCCACAGAGTTCAGTTTTTTTTTTAAAATGGCCTACTAGATACTTTTTGCTTTTCACACAGGTCCTTTTGCCCGTGTGAAAGATAAAAAGTCTTCCAATTATAATTATTTATAAACAAGGAAAAATAAGGCATCATAAACGTCTAGAAAAGCAAGTATAGTTAAGTAGATCATTTGTTACTTTCAAACTTAATTAGCTACAATAATTCACACTACAAAGTTCACCCTTAGAAAATAGCGTGATAAAATCCTATAATGACATCACCACACGCAAAAACGTTGAACAAAAAGGTAATTCTTCTTCATCTAGACGAACAAACACAATTTATAGTCATTAGTGATAAAGGTTGCTTTATTAACGGGTTCACACAGAAAAAGCAATTAAATCGACGGCAAGCTTTTTCTAGATTTCGTGTTTGCGGGTTTAACTCATTATCATTGTATTAGCGAGTGACGAGTATATATTACTTGCACATTGATTGTTATAGGCCATTCGATTTTCTCCTTTTTTTTAATGGTTATAAACAAGCGCTTGACTGCGATCCCACCTGATGGTAAGCAGTGATGCAATCGTGGATGGTGAGGCGCACTAGTTTATTAAGAGCCTCTAGAGATTCACTCTAGCCTTGAAGACACCCAAATTATAATCGGATGGAAAAACCGCAGCAGGCAGATTGTTCCAGTCCCTCGATGTACGCGGTATGAACGACGGGGCGAAACGCTTAGTCCGGACCGTAGAGGTTCGTTCGTTCCTTCAATACAAAACGCAGTAAATGGTAATGTTTTTGTACGAGTAAAATAATCGTTATGAAATCTGACTCTGAACATAAATTTAAAAGGCAACATTACTGGTGTCTGTATTAGAATGTTTTCGAAATAAATAACTATCAATGTTTCCTTGACTTGTAGGATTTCCATACGTATGCTTCTGAGCTTGATCGTAGTATGCTTGCTTTGCTGATAAAGAAAACAAGAAGGGTGTATGCAAATATGGATAAACAGATAACACACTATCGTAATACGTAGATTTGTTGTAAATTCCCTTATCAGATGATTTTGACGCAATAAACCATATGACATATATGACCTGTGTCGCTTCTATGCCTTCTCTAGTTACAGCTCCGTACGGTACATTTCTTGTACAGTCATGATCAATAATATATATACACTGTCACATTTTCTGTATATCTTAACTCCTGTCGTTCGAAAAATAAGTATATGAAAATTTGTAACAAAGAACAAATTGGAATACACTTTTGGATGGAGAATTTGACTATACAGTATTCCCAAATTAATAATGCGCATGCAGATCTTCGCTAATCGTCGTATTCCCGGAAACACCCAAATCATTGAACATAATTCTACTAAATTATGCATGAAGAAAATATACTTAACCACTCCATATACATATCGTCTTTAGACGCTCGGGAAATACCACCATATCATATGCCTAGCCTTTTTCCCAACTATATTGGGGTCGGCTTCCAGTCAAGCCAGATTTAGCTGAATACCAGTATTTTACGAGGAGCGGCTGCCTACCAGACCTCCACAACCCATTAACTGGGGTGACACGGTACTTCATGGCAAGACTGGAGTCAGATTTACTTCTTTGACTATCCGTAACGACTGCCAAAGATCTCCAAATGACAGCCGGGACCAACGGCTTAACGTGCTTTCCGAGGCACGGAGGAAACTCGTTATGTTAAGATGGTCACCCATCCAAAGACCAACCTAGGCAAGCGTTCTTAACCTTGAAGATCGACCTGTGCGGCTGTTATTATTTAGCCACGAGTTCCTCAATTTGGCTATACAGTATTCCCAAATTAATAATGCGCATGCAGATCTTCGCTAATTGTCGTATTCCCGGTAACAACCGAATCATCTATACTAATATTATAAAGAGGTTAAAGTAAGTTTGTATCCTTGGTAATCTCTGGAACTAATGGTCCGATTTGAAAAATTCTTTCAGTGTTAGATAGCCCATTTATCGAGGAATGCTATAGGCTATACACCATCACGACGCTACGACGGAGAGCGGAGCAGTAACGAAAAATGCGGGTGAAACCGCAGGGGACAGCTAGTTGAACATAATTCTACTAAATTATGCATGAAGAAAATGCACTTAACCACTCCATATCGTATCGTCTTTCGACGCTCGGGAAATACGACCATTGCCGAAAAGTGACGAAGATTTCTATGCGCATTATCACTTTGGGGGAGCTGTATATTATGTATCTCTTATTGTTCGTGACTGTACCTACACCTTGCGACTTGCGTGTGTCATATCGCGATTAGTCGTACATGTTTTATGCGACAAATTCCACGGATTTGTCGGTTCATTTTGACAAGACATTTTTCTTAAAATTTCTCTTAATAGTGCTTGTCGTAATGTCAGATTATAGTCAAAAGCCAGTAAATCTGACTCCAGTCTTGCCATGAAGTACCATGTTACCCCAGTTAATGGGTTGTGGAGGTCTGGTAGGTAGCCGCTCCTCGTAAAATACTGGTATTCAGCTAAATCCGGCTTGACTGGAAGCTGACCCCAATATGTTAGGGAAAGGCTAGACACATGATGATGAGTGCTGGTCGTAATGTTTTTGTTTAGTTTTCGTACCCAAAGGGTAAAACGGGACTTTATTACTAAGACTCCGCTGTCCATCTGTCTGTCCGTCTGTCACCAGGCTGTAACTCACGATCTGTGATAGCTAAACAGTTGAAATTTTCACAGATGATGTATTTCTGTTGCCACTACAGCAACAAATAAGTACTAATAACAGAATACACCTAAGTGATTTTTTTTTTAATTTTTTTACTACGGACTATGCGGAACCCTTCGTGCGCGAGTTCGACTCGCACTTGGCCTTTTTTGTTTTCGTCTTTTGTAATACTCGGACTGAAGTAGGTTTTGAATGAAGCTGTTAGATTGAAATTCTATTCATACACCTAGGTCTTTTGTTAATAGAATTAGCATACTTTTAGATACAAGAGACGCGAGGCTTGTTTAATTAGCTGTAATTATTTACATAATAGAATGCCTAATCCAGACTCTTATCTGGAACGGGCATAGCCTTTGTTGTAAATGTCTAGCACTTATTAGGTGAAAACTATTTGACGAACAGAGATTCAAAGTTGATTAAACTGCAGAATGTCCATTTAAATTAGTCCTCCCACGCTGAGTAAATCAAAAGGGAGTGTGTCTTTTTCTGACTAATAGCCACTCGTGTTCTTTGTGTTGCCATTTTCGTTTCTTAATAGACTTGACCTATCAAATCAACTTATACGTGGTTACTAACAAACTAATGTAAGCAGCTTTTCGTAATTCCCTGCCGGAGTCTGTTTACTTATATGACCTGATAACTACAGCCAAGGAGTCTTTAAGTCAAGAGTGAATAGGTTACTTCTAGGCAAGCGTGCTCTATCGCCGACCACATCGTCGATTTCTATCAGGTGATATATAGTGGTGATTGGTGAAGCGCTATAAAAGATATAATTTATTAGCCAACTGATGGAAATAGGCTTCCATACTTATAAAAAGCACCAGTAGCTAATATTTAATTAAGTATTCAAGAAAAATTTACCGTCGAAAGAAGTGTGAAACTTCAATGAAAGATTTACGCGATTCATTCATGCATGAGTAAGCACCCAAACGGGAGAAACTATGCAAATGTAATCACCCACGATCTTGTTCGTAAGTTGATTTGAACAGTGAAATCGTATAAAATGGCGATTGAGATCAATTGCTACGAGTCTTTCGATTTTCGAAGAATATTGACGAAGAGGCGATTAATGGATGCGAAATTGTGCTTATATTTTATCTTTTGAAGTAATAATATTAATAAATAAAAGAAAAAGCTTTATTTTATATTTAAACTAGCAGCCCGTCCCGGCTTCGCACGGGGTAGACAATTATTTATTTTTGGAAATTTAGATATAAAACACTTTTTTTAGTGACTTAAGACTAATTTTTCTACACCTTCGATTACATTGTTCAAATTTTACCAAGGATCCCTAATTTTTTTCAAAATGACATGTAGCCTATGTCAAACTGGAAGAATGTAGCATTCTATTGGTGAAAGAATTTTTTAAATCGGCCCAGTACTTTTTGAGCCTATTCATTACAAACATACAAAAATAGGTACAAATCTTTCCTCTTTATAATGTTAGTATAGATTAGAGAATTTATCAACAGCCCACAAAGAGAGCTACAAGTGTCCTAAAGAAAATACCTACTAAATAGCGCACACGGGGGCCCCATACGCCGCACGCCGATCTGGGTGCGTCGGTCTCCATACTACCATATAATATGGCAACTAGACTTGTAGAGCTACATTAGATCCACGCCACGCAACACCACGCGACGTGGTTCTACGTATAGATCAGGCGTGGCCCAAGTCTTCGTCGGTCTAATGTAGTTCCCGCTTAACTCCTGTCCTCTTGACCTCTTCTATGTAAGTGTTTATTCTCTATTTATAGTCCCGTATCTAGGATCTATGTTCTGAATGACCCAATTTCTAATCTTCAGATAAGACATTTGGTTCTACCTAAGAAGCTAGTTTACAACAGACGCCCGACAGGCGAGCATTCAGTAGATACGCTGGGATTTGAGCGCGTTCTCGACGATAGTCAAACGCAAGAAGCTGTTGACCATTTTGTTACACCTCTTGAGGGGCGCGGTAATTTTGTTATTTTGGCCAATATGCAGCGTATTAAGAATCTTAGCACTCTGCGCTATGCGTACGTCGTAGTCTAAGGTGTGCGCTTTAAGTATTTATTCTTACGTCCCTAAACAATCATCACTCTTTCGAGACGCTGAAGATACCTACGAGGTAATAAAAGCTTCACCTATGAGGAAATAAACGCTTTATTTTTTTAATATTTTGCGCCACGTTAGGAATTACTCCCGTAGTTTTATTTATTTAACAGTTTATGTAATCACTGAATTAGAGGCACAAATTAGGCATACTGACCTAACCCCTTTACTTTCCCCAAGAAAACCCCAGTAACCCATTAATCAAAGCACCACTCGTAACACATACAACACGTGCCTATTTAACTATAATGCCTACTAATTATTCTCGTGTACCAAGTCCCTAACTAATTATCACTCTTTCAAGACGCTGAAGATAATACAGATGAAGAAATAAAAGCTTTGTTTTCGCTAGGTACTACTCCCGCAACGTAGGTGCGTTCATGAACATGTTAACTCAAAACACTCATAAGACACCTAGTCCTAGATCAACTGCTAGTAGGCCATACAAATATTCCTTCCGTGAGGGAATGGAAATCGTCAAACAGTGCAACAACCAATCGCTGTTTCAAAATAAGAGAAGGCCCCTTTATGACTAAGTCTGCACCAAAATCAGTGAATTAGAAGCACAAATTAGGCATACTAACCCCTTTACTTTCCCCAAGAAAACCCCAGTAACCCATTAATCAAAGAACCACTTGTAACACATACAACACGTGCCTCCTATTTAACTATAATGCCTACTAATTATTCTTGTGTACCGCTATATTCGGACCGACTTGCACGTCTCTGCCGAACGGTAGCGTTTACTGTACGAGGAATTATGTTGTGAAATGTTTACTTGGTTGAACGTGCCTTACTCTTGCTTGAAGCTTGTTTGACGGTGTTTTGAATAGGTTTTATTTGGAGCAACTTTGTGGTGTGATATGGGGACAGTTTGTGTGTGTGGCCGTGTGCGTGTGTGAAAGATTTAAGCCTTCAAATAAAAGGATAGAGAGATATTATGCGATGTGAAGATATCAGATGTGATAGAGTCTTTTTACTATGAAACTTTGCAGCAAAATATGTGTTTTAAATACCCTCAAAGACCTTTCCTCTCGCTCTACCCTTTTCTATAGAATTTCGAACCTATTTTTTAACAACTAAAGGAGATTCCCAATACATTGCCTCAAACATGTATTTTTTTAATTCGTCTGCTCGACAACGAAAACCAACGCAATAAATACTGTCGATTGTCGAACTGTCAAAATGGGAGGCATTTTCGATAAGTCCGATTAGTACGAGCTATTCTGGATCATCAGGATTGTAATTTTTTTTTCGTACTGGAGACTCTGGAGAGTCTTCTCCACCATAAGGCGATAAGACTACATTCGTCCACAACCCGAAGTTCCCAATTTCACTCTTCCAACCCACTTCCTTCCCTTCCCTTCTTATCCAAATTGCTAGAAGCCTATGTCCAAAAACAATTCTCTAACTTCTTGCACTATAATTCACTTTAGCATGAAGCACAGCATATAGCCCCACCACAATTCTCTCTGTATCACCACCACCATGCTCGACTGGTAGAAAATGCCTACAACATTAAGTCCGCCTCTATATTTTGAATACCAATAACCTACCCAAATCCCAAACCAGAGAAGTCAAACAGTAATAATCTGAAGACTTACAAACACAGTAACAGTTTCTTACGAGGATACGGCCGGACCACCGAAGCGTAAGCCCCATTTAGAGGAGAGAGCGGCGATGAGCAGTATAACATTAATAAATTAATCATGATTTTATGGAATTCCGCTAGCTCGCAGCGGCACCGCAATATTTAGGGGCCCGCGGTTCGTTATGATTTTTATGTGTTTTTTTTTTGTAGTGTGAGTTGTGACTTGTTTTTTTAGAAAGTGAGTATGTTGACGGAAATATGGAAATTGGGTTTGTCTGTATTCATATTAGAGTTATTTTTAAATATCAATTATTGATTTTTATATATAGAAATATTTATCGAAATTAAGTCTGGTCGTTTAGCTCTGATCGCTTGTTCAACAAATTGAACAAAAAATAAAAGTGAATTTTTCGTTTGATCATATTTCTAAAAACACTATAGATCACAGATTAATATCAATTAACTGATTTAGCTTTACACAAAAGTAGCTAAATATAAAAATGAAATATGAAACAAAAATCGAGCCAAATCTATGTAAGTAGGTATGTCAATGACCATATCTACTTGTTGTGTATAGTCTACTTAAATAAAAGGAGAAACTGATTGACTGACATGTCAACGCACAAACGAAACTACTGGGACTAGGAACGTGATATTTTACACAAGGCGGCTTCCTTTTATGACGTAGGCGAGCATTAAGAAAGGATTTTCCAATATTCATCCCCTAAGGAGATAAAACGGAGGGCCAAAATTTGTATGGCAAAACCTACTTTCACGCGGGTGATCAGAAGCTAGTTATAAAATATTAGAGTTACGCTATACATTCTACTCGAAAGCATCAAACATACAACATCAAAGCATACCAAACAAAATAAAACTACGCTACGGAACCATCAGCCATTCCCGCCAACTGACTAAGCCAGTGAGTGAGAGTTCGAAGACTAGCCAGTACGTGTTAACAGCAGTCTGTAGATTATCTACGTTTTATTGTTAACATTTTATTTGTAGAACATCACATTATTATATTTCTGTGTTCTAGACTTTTTACTATAAACAAAACAGGTTTATGAATACCGCAGACTGAAATGTTGTATGTGGTTTTCTGATGAGTGTGGAACCGTTTCAGTGGCTTTAATCGTGCGGGATGAATGAGAATTGATGATATTATCATGTTAGTAATTAACTGCCACGACTTTCAAGGTCTAGGTCGCCGGTTCAAATCCAGTAAGGCGTTACTTTCTGTAATTTATTTCAGCTTTCAAAACGGTGAAGGAAAATATCGTGAGGAAACCTCGAAAAAATACATTAATTATATCTGTAAGGCCAAAATATTACTTTAACATAATAATAAAACTTACAATTCTATTTACGGGTCTATAACTTAAGACCCTTTATTATTATTATTCTTTTTATGTAATGGTAAGCAGTGATGCAATCGTTGATGGTGAGACGCACCAGTTTAAGAGCCTTTTCACTTTAGCTTTGAAGACACCCAAATTATAATCAGACGGGAAGACCGGCGACACAATGGCGTCGCCGTTTGTGTCAAGAAGCTGTCCTACCGATCTACGAGTATACAACAATGCGCGCCGTGCTTACGGACGAAGAATTACCCGGATCTACGGACGGAGAATTGTCCGGATCTACGTACGGAGCGAAACCGTGTCGTGTGCAAGAGAGTGAAGAGACCTTAGGGTGACCCGCCCGGTTTCAACCCGCCGTACATTGTGATGTCCGGTGGTAAAAAGGTGATGGCGGAATCAATTCCTTCAAACACCCACCAAAATGCATCCTGTAAAACACCGATAGGCTGGCTACCCTACGCCTGTGCGAGGCGTGTTGAGGCTTTTCTATGGTTTTTAGTGATACAGCAGCAATCATAAAACGATAATTTTGCATACATTTCTCATGCTCAGGTTTAATATGATCACAGGAGTATTATCGGTGTTGGGAACCAACATAAATGCTGCCTCTACGTGTTTATTCTTTTACCGTTTATCTGTATATTATAGGCACTTAAGCATTCTCCTAAAAGGGAATAATCCCATGTTACTGTGCCTTCTATACGATAAAATAATGTATTCTGAATATATTATGATATAACTGCATTTGACTTTAGGATCTTGAGACAATCTTCAACTGAGCTTTCTCGGAGTACAAGCTTGAGAGCTATAAATCCCCATCGTGCCAAGATAATAATAACTAGAAAAAACCGGTCAAATACGAGTCGGACTCACATATCGAGGGTTCTGTACAATCTTACGAACGTATTTCTAACGAAAAGATAAATTGTAGTGGCGGACAAACTTAACATTGTCTTTGGCGAGCTGTGGTCCGGGTTGTCCCCAAATATCTACTTAGGTTTATACACTGCAAATAAGTGTATGATAGCAAAAAAGTAATTATTTTGTAAGGTACCTAAATACAACTAAACAGTTTTCAAATTTTTCGCTTTACTTGTTACATGACATTGTTTTTTGCCAAATTTCATGATTATTGGTCAACAAGAAGTCCACTAGACGAGTTCCTGATAAAAAGGGTATTGCTTGACAGACAAACAGTAAAGTGATCCAATGTAATATAAGGGTTTCTTTTTTACTGGGTGCGGAACCCTACAAAAAACAGATTTCAAGCTTTGTCATGTTTGCATACCATATTGAGGTTTCAAATATCAGTCATAAATTAACTAGTACCAGAAGGGCCGGAGCTAAATCTCTGAATACAGCATAAATTAGAGGCAGTACAGAATTTGAATAATCCCAACATTCTTCGCCGAGAAACTTTAAGTCAATAACTTTTGATAGAAAGCCGAAAAGAGATAAGTATATGACTAATCAATTCATTTTCACACACGATAATGTGTAATTTTCACTGCGTGGAATTTGGGAAAAGAATTTGCATAATCTATGAAACAGCTGATTACAAATAAATTAAATGTCACCAAGCAACGTAATATTTGAAAGCAGAAACTTTATTTAATTCATGAATCCCCGACCGGTCCTATGAGACCGCACTGTTATTGTTTTACTATTGTGTCTCGTTTTGCGGGTATGTGATAGGTTAAAATTAACCACTAACAGGCCCTTTTGAATTGTGAAAATGGCAGTTAGTCAATATAAGTGAAGCTAAATTGTACGGTCCAAAGCGTAGATCTCTATGGATAAAACCGACAAAACCGTGCAAGAAAGTTCATGGAAAGTTTTAAATCATGTTGTGAGTTCTGAAATCTCGGATTTTATATACTTTACACTGCCGTCCCGTAATATTTTTTGTTAGACTAAGGGCCATGTGCACCGACACCAAATCGACTGTTTTAATATTAAAACGGCTGTTTTAGCAATATTTCCTGTTCCTTATCGTCGGTTATTGACGTTAATCAGATGGTTATCTTAAACTTATGTCGGTGCACATGGCCCTAAGAATTTGACGGCATGGTTTGCGCGTTAGTTAAGCGATTAACTGCTACGCTGCAGACTGGATTCGATTCTGGCACGGAACAAATATTTGTATAACTTTACAGATCTGTCAGTATGACCAGTCTAGGTCTCAGTGTTTTGTACATGTGTACTACAGGAGTAATTCCTAATTTAGGGCAACTTTAAAAGAAGAACTTGCACAAACTACAATAACTGTACTTAAATATAATTACATTTATCTAGTTTAAGCATAAAAACAAGTCCACTTCACGCACTTCACTTTTTACGCAGAATATATGTTACGACTTTACGAGTGGACGGAATAGCGGCATATAAGTAACCGAAATCTAATTAAATAATTATGAGTTTAAATAATTACAGGTTAACTCATTAGATTACTATCTAATCTAATCTCAGAGCCGTTATTTGGGGCACCTGCTTAGAATTTTTTTGGTAGTTACTTTTAGGAATGATTTAAACTTGAAATTACTTTTTTTATAGGCAAATTTTCTATGTATGGTTAAAACGACATTAGTACGGAAGCGATAAGTATGGAAGAGGAAGGGAGGAGACCTCTCCCCCTGCAGAGGTGATTCCGGACTCAGTCTCAGAAGTTAATTACAATCCCAGTGTTCATTTTCCATTTAAATCACAATCGAAACAAAAATGTCAACACATGTTGCATCCCACACTAAACGCTTACCTAAGTTCGGGTTGAATAATAAGAGGGGTATCTGTCTGCGTATATGTTTTAGTAGTTACAGCAACTGGTCTTTACCAGACATCATGACATCTTTTATACTATACTAGGGACTGGATTTTGGAGGTCGGATAGACAGTCGTCTATATAAAATACTGGCATCTAGTTAGACTACAAGCCGACGGCTAGACCGATTGTTGATATTATTCTCCATATCAACAATAGGCCTAGCCGTTCAACTGTCTGCCTGTTTGTTGACTCTCATCACTTAACCAATAGGTTCCTTTTTAAACTGCAACACACGACGGGTTCTCAAGATAACTTCCAAAAGTGCAATACCGGTACGTTCAAGTTAGGTGCCCGATGTCCATAAGAGATAGGCGTTCACAACTTGCACTGTTTAAATATTCACGTCAGGTCAGTTGCCGGTAAGTACAGCCTGTTGTGACTTGTTAACTGAGGGTATCTTTCATCACTTGTATTCCAATTTTCGTATATAAAATTTGTTCGCGTGTAAGTCGCAATATCATCGTGGCGAACATTAATGTCAAAAACTTAACAAAGTGATATTAGTGTTTCGTCTCGACACCTTTCTGGTGGTCACCACTGTAGAAACAACAGCGGCTTCAGGAGTCCCAAAGACGAATAATAATGGGAGGCCTTGGTAGAGTTAGATACTAGATAGGTAGTTCATTTCCAGATATTGTTACTCAATTAACGAGCCTAGCGCAATGGAATTTTCAAGTTGTCATCGTGAATTTTACCTTCTTGACATTATTTTACGCTAAAGGAAAAATTAACCTTTTTAGCGTATCAATGCAAAAATGGTAAATTGAATTAAATCCCTTGCCTGGCCCAGTATTCGGCCACAGCAAAGCCGTCCGCTGACACTAACATTAGATCCTTACATGATCAGGCAATACAGCAAATAACTTAAGACGGAATGGTGGGATATGGTGTACGGAAAGACACTACACAAACACTAAAGATCGGAACCGTCCTAGAACCATCAGAGATAATCTCTGCTAACCGACCTGAAAGCGAAGCCTATTTAAACCACTTTATAAGTCTCTATAACCAACATCTAATTAAAAGCGAAACTTTATTTACTAGAACCAGCTAGAGTAAACATAATACCTGACTGGTGTAGGCTAAACAAGTTAAACAGATATCTAATACCACGATCTTCGTCTTCAATCGGTTGACTAATTCAATTAACAGTTCGATCGATTATTTAAATCGATTAAGTGAATCGATTGAGTTGTTTTCTGCCTTTCGAGTGAATTGTGGATCTTTGGAAATGCTTATTAGATAGTGCAGGATTCGTGAAATTCGATTATTGCTTCCGAAATGCTTTCAGAAAAAAAGCAACGGTCTATGTGGCTACAATCAAGCTGATATTGTAATGATGTCTAAATTTATGGAACTCTACTTTTTTTATGAGTCTATTCTGTCCTATTCTCTAAAGATGAAGCGTGGGCTCGCGAAAGGTGGAAAGATCGGAGGCCTTTTCCCAAGAGTGGAACAGAATAGGATCTCTACTAACGATCATTTTGTTTGGTTAATAAATTTACAAGGGCGTGAGCTTATCAAGCAGGCATACAAGAAAACTGTCTCCAGAACCAAAAGTTCAAAGGCAAGCCACATCGTAGAATAAGACCCACTCTTTGTCACAGAGAAGGCCTGAGATCCAGAAATAAAACCGTTATAAGAGAAGATAAATCAGACTGTCTGATGACCAAACTGTGAAGGATCATCTTGAAGAAACTTGAAGACCTTATCCAGGTTAACTTCGGGCCTTACCAGATGTTCCTCAGTACTATTATGTTACAAAGAGCGCCTATCCGATTTCCAGAGCCTAACTCCAACACATGATAGGTCGCAACCACGATTATAAAGATCATGTGAAGAGGAGTGATGAAAAGTGTGGAGGAGTGAGGGGGAGGCCAAAGAAAAGATGGTTAGAAATGATTGTGAGAAGCAATATGAAAAAACAGGAGCCTGTGATAACTGGATAAATTGGACAAAATGGAAGAAAATAACATGTTGCACCGACCCCAAGTAAAATAGAAGTTTAAAAAAATGTTTTACACGTCAATTCTTTCGTCAGTTTTAACTAGATGAGGCTGAAAACCTAAGAAAGATGATAGACCCCCAACACGCAGTGATCTTATGCTTTTGACTTCTCTATACAAGAAGAGTCTTTCACTACAAGTCGTAATTTACATGATAGATTGAATACGATAGCGTTAATTGGGTTATAAATCCACTTTATAGCGTTTCGTCTAAAGCCTAGATACAGTCGAGCTTTATGTTGAGTACTAAAAGTTTAACCGTAAATAAATATGAAAATAAATTGACTTTTATAGAGATTTCATTAGTCGTATATGTTAAGAGCGATTTTCATATCCACAGCGAAAGCATAGCGGCATTAAAATTCTCAGGGATAAAAAACGTCATTACCAGAGCTTTTACATGAATGAATCTTATCTTACCATAACATCTATCTACGAGATATAAAAACTAAATAACTCGCGATCTTCTGTTTCACAAGACAGTGAAACAATTAAACCGTTTCTCCCATTCCCAGATCAACAAATTATCGCGATTAACATGATCATAATTGCGATCAGTAGCTCGTAGCGTATGTACGGGTAACTAGTAGCCCGCTTGTATTTCTCATGTTCTAAACTTGTATACAAAACTACAGCTACTGGGAGTACGGAACCTCGAAGCATGCGTGGCGCGTTGATGTCTTTTGTATGCAGCTTTAAACAACCATGTTTTCCAACGCGGTGTTATCTTTTATCGTTTACAAAATGTAGCTTTCCGCGGCGAAATACAAACGTCTTAACAATTTTGTATTCTTCACTCACCGATACATAAATTTTTACAACTCTTCGCGTGTTTTGACTTTTAAGAGAATGTGGAACAACTTAATTGACTGTAATAACAAATGCATCGTGGATTTAGCCACAAATTCGAATGAAAGTTCAGCCGAATTGGTGAAACATTCCGATTTTTTTCTGCACCGAAGAAAATGCTAACACACTGACACACTTAAAAGCGAAGCGAAAAGCGGATTTTCACCGTTGCAAACGTTCAAAACACGTTATTGTTCCAATTGGTAACGCATTACTGAATTATCACACTGAAACCAAAACATAACCCAAATACTTAATCCCCGAAACTGTAAAACTAAGTTGAATGAAATAAACTTACCTATGAAAATGTTTGTTTAATTCCGGACGGTTAGGGGTAAACACAACACAGTTTAGTATATAGAACAACGGGTTAGGGTTGCGCCACGCACGTGTGTTCGGGATGTCGATAGTTTAGCGTGTGGTCGCGACGTGCGCTCGGGGCGAGGGCCGCGGGAGACTGGCGCGCCGCCGCGTCTGCGCGCACCTGCCGCCCGGCCCCCGCACTAGTGACAGGTGGAACGGCACATCGATATCGATAGCGTGAAACCGTCGCTCGTGTAGCTGGTATAGTCGTATTGCAGCTGCCGAAACCACAGAGGACGTTTTTGGCCGAAACTTCAATCGCTTGGTAGTTTGTTGCAGTATCCAAACATATGGAGGACCAAGTTCCTCTAGGAAGATCTACTCAATTTGGTAGCATAACACTCAGGGCCATAGAAGGCATTTACAGCCTTGGTTAAAGGTAGGTATAATACAACCGTGATGGTGTGAACAGAAAAATTGTCATCAAGTACCCATCTAAATTCAGAATGTATAACTTGATGATGTGGAACTGACGAAGAAGCATACGACCTACACAAACACAGATATCTTGATTAATATAAGTTAACCATTTGAGTCTATAGGGTTGCGCAAAAATCTATTTACAAAAAACCTTGTTATACTTACTATTGTCGCTGTTAAAACAAACTAAGGGCAAAAGCGTAAACGTTAACTCTACCAAGTGGGCACTCCCACAACAGGAAACTGCGTTACATATGTCCTAGACTTACCTGCATTTGTTTCAGTATCTATCCTCCTTATTATAAGTCAGAATGATGCGCCAGCATCGTCTACACGAATATTAGGTACAAAGAGGTAGTTTTTTTTGTTTGTAGGAGGTAATCTCTCAAAATACTGTCACCTTGGAAAACTGTTTTATTCCTAAATGAACTGCTTTCTAGTCTACATTTTATGTACGCGGGCAAAGCTGCGGGCACAAGCTAGTGCACTATAAATAAATGCGTGGGTGTCGACGAGTCTTCAGAAGAGTAGGGTCCAGTCACAGTTGGTGTCCAGGATCAATGTACTATTCCTGTTCCAAGTCTAGACTTATCTCGAGTGACATAAACTCACCAGGATGTCGTAAATTTGAATTTAACGACTTTGAATCAGGAAACTTGATTACAGAAGTGGAGGAAAGTATTCGTGAATAGGATAGATTAGATAGAACAAATTAATGTATTATAAGTAAGCTAGCTGACATAATCGACGAGCAAGGTGTAAAGCTTCAGGTAGTTCGCAGTTTGGCCCTCCGGTCAGTAAGCTAATCATCGACCATGTAATTTTCTCTTAGGTTGAATAGTGGTCACAAACGAGCCTATCATTAAAAAAGATAATGTTAAGGAATATCTTCTAGTATCGAAATAACATCTATTTAAACAAAACAAATATACCTTGTAACTTACAGTAACACTTTTCACAGACACCTGTCTAGCCCATCGAACATCGACCCAAAACATCGACACAGCCCACCACTACCCATACGTAAGCAACGTACTGATCAAATTAATTACCGTCTCATCTCGACTCCGCAACGCTCTCGATCAAAAACTATCACCTTTCTCTTTCACCCTCCCTCCAAAACCTATCTCCGTCTCTGTCTATATAAAAAAATGCTTAGATTCTTCTGCGGCAGCGCGTGCTGAATGTGAAACTGTAAGTTTCACCTGTGGCTTGAATGAATCGGGTGATGTAGGTAATGACTAGTGTTTAAGAAAATATGTGGGTCGCCTGCTAAGTGGTGACTATTAGCCGACTATATCCGAAAGCTTAGGATTTAAGAGTATTAGAGAGAATGCTAAGTAGTATCTAAAACTGTTTGATCTTTTAAGATTGGCAAAAAAAATTTAGGCATCAAGTTTCAACTCGATGGTAATTTTTACATCTATTGAAATTTTTGAATATCAAGATTACAGTTTATAAAAATAAATAAGTGAATCTAGTAGTCCATTCGCAAAGTTAATTTGATTTTTATACTCGAAAATGGATAAGAAATTCATTTCAAATATTTGGGATACTTGTTTAATTTATGCAGAAATCAAAAGATAAGAAGAAAGAACTGTTGTTCCCCGTACATATCGAGTTTCTAATCAATATCTCATGCCTGAAAAATAATAGACAGTGATAAAAAAATTGTAAAACAATGACGTTTTGGGAGGCCTTCCAAAGTTGCGTCTTCCGATACACAATATAATACAACTTGACTGGCCTGCTGGTCTAGTGGTTAGTGACCCTGACTGCTATGCCGGAGGTCGTGGGTTCGATTCCCACCCAGGACAAATGTTTGTGTGATGAGCACGATCATTTGTTCTGTGTCTGGGTGTAATTTATCTATGATATGTATGTATTTAGAAGTATATAAGTATGTTTATCAGTTGTCTAGCACCCATAACACAAGCTCTGCTTAGCTTGGGACTAGATGGCGTTGTGTGAAAGTTGTGGAATATATATATAAGTAATAATAATACCAGCCTGTCACTGCCTCACTGTAAACTTTACAGAACAGTGAAACAATATTCTTCTTTATATTTATATATTATCTGACAGTTACCTACTTACTTTATGTGAGAAGGCACGTCCTTAAGAAAAGAAAGAAAAACAATTATACAGTGATCAGTGTGTGAGGAGCTCGTGGCTAGATAATAACAGCCGCACGGTTCAATCTTCAAGGTTAAGCATCGCTTGCCAAGGTTGGTCTGTGGATGGGTGACCATCTTAACATAACGAGTTTCCTCCGTGCCTCGGAAAACACGTTAAGCCGTAGGTCCCAGCTGTCATTTGTACATCTTTGGCAGTCGTTACGGATAGTCAGAAGCCAATAAATCTGACTCCAGTCTTGCCATGAAGTACCGTGTCACCCCAGTTAATGGGTTGTGGAGGTCTGGTAGGCAGCCACTCCTCGTAAAATACTGGTATTCAGCTAAATCCGGCTTGACTTGAAGCCGACCCCAACATAGTTGAGAAAAGGCTAGACAGATGATGATGACAATGATCAGTGTGTCAGTATTTTTTTACACAGTGTAGTCTTTGCATTTACCTTGCAAAGTGTGTGTTTCTTCTTAAACAGAGAAGGCGTCTTTACACTGAAACTCTCTTCTCATACAGAGAAGACACGAGCGTAATCACCAGACTTGCTCAAAGAGGGTTAATTTCAGTCTTCAAAAAATAAATGCAATTTGCAGTTGTTATTGCTGTTAAAAACTGTTACTGACATTTATTTTTTTAAAACCTTTATTTTTTGTAAGAGTTTTGAGGAGCTCGTGGCTAGATAATAACAGCCGCACAGGTCGATCTTCAAGGTTAAGCAACGCTTGCCTAGGTTGGTCTGTGGATGGGTGACCATCTTAACATAACGAGTTTCCTCCGTGCCTCGGAAAGCACGTTAAGCCGTTGGTCCCGGCTGTCATTTGGAGATCTTTGGCAGTCGTTACGGATAGTCAGAAGCCAGTAAATCTGACTCCAGTCTTGCCATGAAGTACCGTGTTACCCCAGTTAATGGGTTGTGGAGGTCTGGTAGGCAGCCGCTCCTCGTAAAAATACTGGTATTCAGCTAAATCCGGCTTGACTAGAAGCCGACCCCAATATAGTTGGGAAAAGGCTAGGCAGATGAGATGATGATGATTTTTGTAAGAGTTTTCAAGCGCCAAAATTTGCAGAGCCTAACTTCACACTCGCCAACTTATAACGGCCGTACTGTATTTGAATTAAATACCACAAGTTTCTGCAAGCGGTTTGGTTCGCGTGAAACAGTGACTTATCCCAAAAAAAATACCTTTTCGGTATAAGAAATAAAGTGTAATTGTATGTGTTATTCCAGGTAGTAATCTACCCGTGTTTCAAATTATATCCAAATCGGTGAAACCGTTTGTGCTTACAAGTCTTTTATATTATTAGTTTGATAAGTCTTGGTTCCCTCACGATGTTTTCCTTCAACAATCTAACTATAAAAGAAGTAATACTAAATAATCGAAATACTATCAAGAAAAGTAAATAGAATAGATAGGTAATACTTGGCTACACTATTTTAAAACAGTACGAAATTAAAAAGATGATGATAAATAAAATAAGATGAAAATATAAAAATAACAATTTACTTATAAAAGAATATCCTTACATGTTACATTTAAAATTAAATTTCTTCTTTCTTCATGAATTTTCTGTCTCCTTATATCTGTAAATAAATATTTTAAAATACATTACAAAAGGTTCATATGAATTTCATTAATAAAATGTTGCATCAATGTTGGATTTCGTTTCGTTTGCCAGTAAAATTCTGTGCGGTCTCATGCGACCGCGCGAAACGTCATCGCGACATTGGGTTGTGGTGGTCTGGTAGGCAGCCGCTCCTCGTAAAATACTGGTATTCAGCTAAATCCGGCTTGACTGGAAGCCAACCCCAATATAGTTGGGAAATGGCTAGGTAGATGATGATGAGATGATGGTTATAGGTGCCCGTGACCAAAACCAGCCAATTGCTGTATAGAAATAGGCTCGGAGATAAGGGTTAACAAATAATAACATTCACAAAACATCTATATTTATATCTTTTCTTTGGCAGAAAAATTAATTGAGACAAGTAAAAATTAAAATCTTTATGTCTATGAATGCGTAAGAAATGGATATTTTTCTTTTTCGCCGATAATCGCTTCACCTCTCAAAAAATAATGGCGTATTTACACTGTAACTTTTAAGTTAAGTCAATTCTGTATTATTTTAAAGTTTTTAATAAAATTCAATAATAATGTGTAGTATTATTAAAGGGATTTAAATTGAATGTAAATTTTTTAGTTTTTAGTTATGTGACAGGGTGGATAAAATACTCCTCTGTCACAATATTTTATCAGTAGAATAAAAGAATATCCCATTTGTAAAATAGATTTTGTCTGCCTAAAAATTAAGTACTTAAAGTAAACTTACTTGCAAGCTATACAAGTATAGAAAACGGTCTGTCCTTCATCAGCGGATCTCAGTTGCAGTGTCGCATAAGACATTCTGTCATTGCCACACTTCGGACATCTTCTCTCTACAACGGGACCCTCTGGACCATCAGTACTCAACATATTTTCATGTGTCACCACCGAAACTGTGTTGAAGTGAATTGTGTAGTTGAATTTTAAGTCACTGAAATCTGTAAAAGAATATTACATGGAGGTCAAATATTGTACCTTGAAATATTATTTAAGTATTTACAATGAATTACTTTTTTGTTAATAAACATAGACAGTCATTACAAGCATTCAACTTGTTATTGCCAAATGAGTGATGCAATCAAACAAAATAAATAAAAATGACAGTCTTGCAAAGCTAGCCAAATAAAGTAAGTACCTAACTAGTAAAGTTTATGTTTGTAGTTTTTTTGCCTTATTTTTAATTTTGTTGATATTCAAAAGCATATATAATAATTAACCTTGAGTGCAAAATTTCTCTCTCATTTGTCTATACAAGTTTGCTGTAAGAAAACCCAATTGTGGGTTAAGCTCCCCTGTGCCCATCAACTGTCCTATTTTTACTGTTCTATAAAAGTTGTGTATACAATGAAGAACAGCCTATTTTAACCTATCAGATACCCGCAAAACCAAACACAATAGTAAGACAATGACAGCAAAGAGCGAAATGAACGAATGAGCGTGTTTATCTGTTGAAGGTGCTCAATATAAATTAAAATAGATTTATTTAACTTACTCTCAGCATCAAAAGAAGCTTTACAGGCATAACACCTTACTGATCCAAACTCCTGCAGCAGAGGTAGAATGGAGCCACATCGGGCACAAAACGCTGTGCTGGTTGAAAATGGTCCTGTCTCTGCCATTGCCTGTAAAATGTGATAAATAAATAACAGATTGATTGTTGTCAGTGTTAATTAGTCATTTAAAAAAACTAATGTTTCACACTATAGTTTGTTCTAGCCCCACCCCCTAACCAATACAAAGCTGTTTAAGTGTATTTTTTATAAATTCATTAAACTGTTTGGGAACATGCATGTTCATCTCAAATACGCTCACCATAATTATTTAAGTTCAATAAAAAATATTGTTTTTAGTTCACATTGCCTAACTAGATGGCGTTGACATCGAATTAGAAGTCGATGTTAAGATTCTCCGCCGTTTAGTTAGGGTCGTGTCGATAAAGATCAATATGAGAATAAACACAGATCAGTATTCAGTATTCGGTTGTTTTAATTTACACTCAACCTTACTTTGATATTAAGTTCAAATTGTACTGGCTGTCCTGGCTGACCATTCGCCGCGTCCGGTACTCAACATTGGTCCTACGAACCGGATAAATAACCGTTTTTTGAGTTCGCGCGCGGCCCGGTCCGCTTGCCCGTGTACTCGCAGTGGATTGCTGCAGAAAGAGTACTCGGTCCCCCGCATCGGCAGCGACAGCTCTGTCTACTGTTGTGGACGAGCTCGGCAGCAGCGGCAGGAAAGTGGTGACCAGAGGGCGCCACTTGCAATCAGATCAAACGGAAGGTGATCATACGTCACCCCCGCAGTTCAACGTGTCGTCACAAGGAGGACGTCACACCCCCCAGTTCAACGTGACATTAGAAGACTGACGTCACATCCAAAGGTTCAACTTGTCGCCACCAGGGAGCGCCAGAAACATCGTGTCACAGTATATCGTGTTGTGAGTGAAGTGCAAATTGTGAGTACATTTTAATATTCATAGACAAAGGAAGTCAAACAAACAATTTTGAACTTTATTTCTTCTAAGAGTTTAACTTACAAGATTTTAAAGAATTTTGGACTTGCAGAATTTTAAGTAAATTTTAAGACTTAAATATTTCCGCTTAGATTTTAATAATTGTTGTGTGCATGTTAGTTAAGGACTTAGAATAGTTTCTAAAAAAACGAAGGAACGGGGAACCTATGCCCGATTTCCGACAGATGTTAGTTATATTTAAAACACTTGCAAAATTTTGCACAACTTTTTAGGAAATAGAATAGTTTTGTCAATACTGGACTTGTATTTATTTCAAGTCAGGTTTGCTTACAAAACAAATATTGTTTTGATATATTTCTTGGTTTGGTTATATTAGAAGTTTTAAATTAATATATACACTTTAAATTGGTTTTATTTAAATTGTTTTCTCGTTAAGAATTGTGTCAAAGATGGAGGGATTAATTAAGGTACTAAAAGGTTTCCAAAATGTTATTACTAAAGGATTAGCAAACTTCAAAAAGAGTCCCAAAGAAAGATTAACGATCGAATACATTGAGACTAGACAAGAATTGTTAGAAAAAGATTGGGATTCGTTTAAAGAAACCAAAACGAAAATTTATCAAAACATGAAATTAGACGATAGTATAGAGGAAAAGGTTGTTGACATTTATGATGCAACCGAAGACACTTATATAATGTATAAGAGTTTGTTAAAAACAACCCTTAATGAAATTAGGCCAAGGGAACCAGTACAACCCAGTGATCATTCTTCTAACAGTTCATTTAAGTCAGCTTGTTCATTAGTTAAATTACCAAAGATCACCATTCCAATGTTCTCTGGAAAATATGGAGAATGGACAACGTTTCGTGATCTGTTTATATCACTAGTCCATAAAAATGATTCGTTAGATAACGTACAAAAGCTACACTATTTGAAAAGTCATCTTTCAGGTGAAGCTGATCAATTAATACGGAATACACCAATAACGGATGCAAATTATAGTCAATGCTGGGATTTATTAGACAAAAGGTATAGCAACAAAAGATATCTCGCCAATTGCATATTAAAAAGGTTATTTGGTATAAAACGTATGCAAACTGAGTCAGCAACTGCTTTAAAAGAACTCTTGGATACCACCAGTGATTGTTTAAATGCGTTGTCAAATTTAGGCATAAATGTGAGTACATGGGATGTTATCATTATACACATCGTGACGTTTAAATTAGATGTTGAAACGCGTAAACAATGGGAAATAAGCGTCAGCGGTAGCATTTCCAATGATTTTCCTACCATTGATCAATTCAAATTATTCTTAGAACAACGTTTCCGCGCATTTGAGTGCATAGAACCAAAAAGGGGTTCAGTTCACCAGATCAACAATAACAGTTCAAACCATACGCCTAAGACAATGCTTGCCACAAACTCATCATCACACATGAAATGCGAATTCTGTTCTGAAGCCCACAAACTTTGTTTTTGTAAAAGGTTTGCAAAACAATCGCTTGATGCTAGACGTGAATTTGTACGTAAAAATAGAATATGCTTTAACTGCTTAGGTAGCAACCACACAGTTACAAGCTGTAAAAAGGACACTAGTTGTAAAGTTTGCCAAAAGCGCCACCATTCACTGTTACATATTAACCAAGACCAAAACCCTGAAGCAATGCCAGCTGCTGATAGTGCTAGTCCTTCGACTAGTGCTAATCAGATAGTCGCTTGCTTGTCAACAGGGAAGGTACCCAAACCCAGACAAGTTTTATTAGCCACTGCGCTAATAAAAGCCGAGTCAAACACGGGTGGATACCAAACAGTACGAGCCTTACTCGATCAAGGTTCCCAGGCTTGTTTCGTTACAGAAGCAGCAGTTCAACTTCTCAACCTGAAAAAGATTCCAATTCAAGGGTGTGTTTTAGGGTTAGGAGACAATAGGTCAACCATGACAAAGTATATGGTACAAATAACGATTAAATCTCGCGTCGAATTTAGTTTTAAGATTACGTTTAATGCTTACGTTTTAAGCAAGATCATTTCTTACTTACCAGAGCGAAGCTTAAACCCAGATGCTTTCGATTGGTTAGAGGTCAACAATCTGTGTTTAGCAGATCCAGAATTCAACACACCCAACAAAATCGACATTCTGTTGGGTGCTGACATTTATAGCTGTATTATTAAAGAAGGTTTAGTTAAGAGTCCTTCTGGTACTCTTATAGCACAGAGTACTAGACTAGGTTGGGTCCTGTCAGGTGCAGTGGGCCCTGAAAGTAATGGTACAAATAAAATTAGCGTAATGCATTGCATGGTACACGTAGATGATATTTTAAAGAAATTTTGGGAAATTGAAGAGCATATTAGTACTAAAAAGATATTTACACTAGAGGAGAAGAAATGCGAAGAGCTTTATAATGAGACTACTAAGAGAGATAACGATGGTAGATATATAGTCAGGTTACCTTTTCGGGACGAAGATCCTCCTTGCAAGTCTGGAAATTCACGTGGCATAGCTAAATCAAGATTTTTAGCATTAGAGAGAAGATTAGCAAAGAACGATGAATTAAAAGAAAAATACACAGAAGTAATAAATGAATATTTACAGTTAGGTCATATGAGGCACGTGAAAAAAGATGATAGCAAAAAAGAAGAAGCAGTGTATTTACCATCACGCAGTCATTAGGGAAGACAAGATCACAACTAAAGTACGTGTTGTTTTCAACGCCTCTGAAAGGAACAACAAAGGAGTATCACTAAATGACACGCTCATGGTTGGTCCAACACTGCAGGCTGATTTACGCCACACGGTTTTAAAATGGAGAGTACATGCTATAGGACTTGTAGCGGACATAATTAAAATGTATCGCCAAGTGAAGGTAGCAGAAGAAGATGCTATGTTCCAAAGAATACTGTGGCGTGACAGTCCGGACAAGGAGATACAAGATTACGAGCTTATGACTGTGACCTTTGGAACAGCTTCCGCACCGTACCAAGCAGTCAAAACTTTACGTCAGATCGCTGTTGATGAAGGTGAACATTACCCACTAGCTGCTGATAAGGTTTTAAATTGCTTCTACATGGACGATTTAATGACAGGATGCAACAGTGTAGAAGAAGGTATTGAAATATATAAGGAAATGATAGCATTATTAGGAAAAGGTGGATTTATGTTACAAAAATGGAATAGTAATAGTCAAGAAATACTTAAGAGAATAGAAACAATTGAAAACAATGTAGTTAAAGAACAATCACATGAAACAAGAACAAATAGAAATAAGGACAAAATAATAGAACAAATAGAAATACAGAACAATGAATTAGAGAAGATAGATCAAAAGGAAGAGAAAGGGTTAGAAATCAAATTAGATAGTACAATCAAAATTTTGGGACTTACCTGGAACCGCAACGAAGATACCTTCCAGTACTCGGTGAATCTTCCGCCTCTGACAACTGCACCTGTAACTAAAAGGACAATTATTTCGGACATAGCCCGATTGTTTGACCCACTAGGTTGGTTAGCTCCTAGCGTGGTTTTAGCAAAAACATTCATCCAAAAATTATGGCTTGCAGGTGTTAGTTGGGATGAAGAACTGAACATTGAGTTAATAAACGAATGGAGTTCTTACCGTAAAGAGTTGTCACTACTTAGCAAAGTTCGGATACCTCGTTGGCTTGGAACTAAGTCGCACGACGATCTTGAGCTGCATGGCTTCAGTGACGCCTCCAAAACCGCGTACTCAGCCGTGATTTACTTGCGGCTAGTAGATGTTGTAGGCAATGTTCACATTTCGTTGTTGGTTGCAAAAACTAGAGTGGCCCCCGTCAAGCAAATTAGTATACCTCGTTTAGAGTTGTGTGGAGCAGTTCTCCTGTCAAATCTCCTAATAGAAATAGCAGATGTCATGAATATTTCTAGGGATAAAATCAAGGCCTGGACAGACTCCACTGTCGTGTTGGTTTGGCTTAACAGCCATCCCAGCAGATGGAAGACGTTTGTGGCGAATCGCACATCGGAAATATTGACCACGATGAAGGCATCTCAATGGTTTCATGTGAAAACCAAGGACAATCCAGCAGACTGCGCCTCACGAGGTATCTTACCTAGTGCATTGATAGATAATCTTTTATGGTTTTCCGGACCATCATTTCTAACGGACAGAACAATAGTTTATAAAAGGCCAAATGATTTGAATATCGACTTAGAGCAAACAACAAAAACACACATTGCTGTAGTGCCAGAGCTTTCAATGTTCAAGCGGTATTCGTCATTACAAAAATTAGTTAGGGTAATCGCATATTGCAGACGGTTTTTAAGGAATAACACTTTTAAACATAGTTATTTACAAAAGTTAGAACTAGAAGCAGCGTTAGAATGTTGTATAAGACAAACACAAAAGGATATATTTACCGTAGAATATTTACAATTACAGGACAAAGGTTATTTACAATTAAAATCTAGTAAGCTCAAATCACTTTGTCCATATCTGGACGACAAAGGCCTTATAAGGGTTCGAGGAAGACTTGAGAAAGCTCCTTTGAGTGAAGACACAAAGCATCCGATAGTATTACCAAACTCCTGTCATCTGACAAACCTTATAGTGGCAGATGCCCACATAAAGACTCTGCACGGAGGTCCGCAGCTAATGTCAAATTATTTAAGAACAGCTTACTGGGTCATAGGAGTCAGGAACCTAGTCAAACACCATGTACGGAAATGTGTAACATGCGTTAAACATCGCGCTAGCATCAAGAACCAAATGATGGGTTCGCTTCCATCGGTTAGGTGTTCTCCAGCGCGACCGTTTTTACACAGCGGTGTTGATTATGCTGGCCCTATTAATATTAGGACAACGAAAGGTCGTGGGCATCGTTCGTATAAGGGCTACATATGTTTGTTTGTGTGTATGTCCACCCGTGCAATACATTTAGAAGTCGTCAGTGACATGAGTACACAAGCCTTTTTGGCTGCTTTCGGGCGTTTTGTGTCTAGGCGAGGTCATTGCGCCAAAATATGGAGCGACAATGGCACTACATTTGTAGGTGCCTCCCGAGAATTGCAACATTTAGCATCCATTCAGGCAGCAATAGCAGAACAACTCGAGACCAACGGTACTGAGTGGCACTTCATTCCCCCACATAGCCCTAATTTCGGTGGACTTTGGGAAGCAGGTGTGAAGTCCACAAAGTTTCACCTCAAACGGGTCATTGGTGATGCTACTTTGACGTATGAGGAAATGAGCACACTCCTCTATCAAGTAGAAGCTTGTTTAAATTCGCGTCCAATGAGCGTCATTAATGTTACTGATCCTGGTGAACTGATACCTTTAACTCCTGGACATTTTCTAATTGGAGAACCAATAGTAAATGTACCAGATAATAAATATGAAAGTAGTAATGTTAGTTATTTGTCGCGGTGGCAATTTATTCAACGAATGCTGCAATCATTTTGGAAACGCTGGTCTCAGGAATATTTGTCTAATCTTATGAACCGTTACAAATGGTCTTATAAAATTCCTGAGCCAAATATTGGAGACATTGTGTTGGTTAAGGAAGACGATTTGCCGCCAAGTCGTTGGATGTTAGGTCGCGTAGTAGAGAAGCATCCCGGTGCTGATAACATCACCCGTGTAGTCACATTACGCACTAAATCCTCTACTATTAAGAGGCCAACCTCCAAACTTTGTATTTTACCAGTTGCAGATCACTGAATTTAAAAATGTTTGTTATGTCATATTGTTATTTTAGAAGCTTAGCCAATTAAGTAGCTTAAGGTTTTCAACTGTTATAAGTTAAGTTTATGTTTTTAGATTTTAAGATTGATTGTAGTACAATTTCTTAATTTAAGACTAGATCAAATCTGAGATCAAATGTGTGTCAGATCCAGGATTTATTTCAAGAAGGACATTCCTTCAGTAACGTCCTTGGTGGGCGGTATGTTTGGGAACATGCATGTTCATCTCAAATACGCTCACCATAATTATTTAAGTTCAATAAAAAATATTGTTTTTAGTTCACATTGCCTAACTAGATGGCGTTGACATCGAATTAGAAGTCGATGTTAAGATTCTCCGCCGTTTAGTTAGGGTCGTGTCGATAAAGATCAATATGAGAATAAACACAGATCAGTATTCAGTATTCGGTTGTTTTAATTTACACTCAACCTTACTTTGATATTAAGTTCAAATTGTACTGGCTGACCATTCGCCGCGTCCGGTACTCAACAAAACTTAATCTTTTAAAATATAATTTGTTTGGATTTAACACCACTGTAAATACACCTTTATCTTGCAGTTACATTGATAAATCACTGCATTCTTAACGCGAACGAACTATAGTATTTTCCTTGTGTTGCATTGAGACAGATCACAATTGACACAAATTACTGAAAGAGAAATAATCTAAAAGATCTAAACCACTAAAATTAGAATGTGACTGTGCAAAAATTACATTGCATGTTGTAAATAAAGCTCATGCCTGGAAAACCCTGGCAAATAATTCATTCATCATCATCATCATCATCATCATCATCTCAGCCGAAAGACGTCCACTGCTGGACATAAGCCTCCCCCAAGCGTCGCCACAGCGACCGGTCCTGCGCGTCTCGCATCCATCGGATTCCCGCGACCCTCGCCAGGTCGTCGGTCCACCTTGTGGGAGGCCTTCCGACGCTGCGTCTTCCGGTACGTGGTGTAATAATTCATTATGTTCACTAAATAATGTTGATAGGCTGACATTTGACCACTATCTTACCAGATGGTAAGTAATGATGTTATCAACATGGAGCATGCTTGCACAGAATAAACAATGACTTCAGCAGGGGACTCCACTCTTTAGATATATGCACAATGAAAAATGTGATGTGATGAAAAATGTGTTCTCAGAAGGTTTTTAGCGTATGGGTGAGATATTAAACATACACCGGTGGTGCAAAGCCGTACATTTGGTGGTTTGATGATAGAACAAACTTGTGTTTCGTGCAATTCGGCACGTGCAATTCACACTCTTCGAAATGTAAAGGAGTTGAAAACGGACGGGATGTCAACTCGGCGTCGATGCTCAAGACTTTAGAAGACTTTTGACTCGACTACTCAGATCAGTACAACATCGCCGATTATCTTCCTAGCTCGTTTCTCAATCTCACCCGGATGTGTTACTATGTATGCAAGCTGCACAGGGGTACTTACTTACCTAGTTTGTAGACACTCAAAATCTAATCAAGTAGGTAAGGTAAAATTAAAAGTGTTGAATGTGTTTTTCACTTTTTACACACAAATCTTTGAGGTTGTTTTGCACATTGTTTTGATTGATTTTCACACGAGCAGACATTGACAGATTAAATTTTTCAGTGTTACCAACAAATAACCACCAATCTAATACCAAATATTTTATCTGATATCGATTTTATCAAGTTCAATAGAACTTTTAAATCATTTTGAAAGATGCTACACACAAGACTACTCATTAGTCATGAAATATACGTAAACTGTAGGCACATCTGTATTGGTCTTTAAGAAAGTGATCTTTTAGAATTCGATTCGAGTTAAAACAAAAATCGATATTTTAATGAAGAATCACCAGTTTAGAGCATTTATAGGTTAAATGCTCTAAAATCACAAGCCCTATTCAATCTGAACGCAACAGAATATTTGTAGTGATTTGTTATTTTTTCTAAGGGTTACATAAATTGTTTTAATGTTAAGAAAAATCCAAGTGTCGACTTACATAACTACCTTCTAAGCATGGCAGCTAAACTTGCTGTTCAAGTTAGTCAACTTTAGAATAATATGATCATATAATATCTGCAAAGTAGCTGATAATACGCTGCTTAATGAATGCAAGTATAACAGTGAGTCTGTTATAAGCTAAGGTCCAACTCTTTACATTTTCGACAACTCGAGTTCAGATCAAGAACAGATCAACCGTCAACGCGTCAGCTCGGTCGAGTTGGCTGGCGAAAAAGTTAATAGGCGTTGATTAATTCATGAATCCTCGAGCGATAGTCGGCGACCACGCTGTCATTGTCTTACTATTGTGTTTCGTTTGGCGGGTATCTGATAGGTTAAAAACTTCATTTCATAATTACAGGTACTCAACTCGTATGGAACCTTTTTCGGATTCATAAGAAATTATGTGTTTCCGATATGTATATAATTTCTTACTTGTTGAACATAGTTTAAAAGAAACTCTTTTCTGATATTTTTGAGAAAAACATCCTCGTTCCACTTTTATTTCACATTACAACGTTATTTAAAACTTAAACAACAAATAGGTAATCTATTAACCGAATTATGCTCGCTGTTATCATATAAAAAAGTACGTAAGGGCTGTGGCCTGTGGTGACTTCCAAGCGTTGCCATCTGGCTAGCATTGAACAAAAGAAACGTGAAAGTGTCGACCGACTGTTCGACTCCTTTCTATCGAAGTACCTACGGCAAAAAAGCGTAAAAAATAATGGAAGCGCCACCGTGATTTTCATTGGCAACCCACTGCAATCGAATAGCGCACTAACCTAATCTTGATACTGAGCCGATTTTTTTCATCAGACATTTTATTCACATGTCGAATCATCCAGGATGGTTTCGAGCTATGATCAGAACCAGGAGGGCCTACGAGGTATCTTGCAATAAATAACAACTAGCTAGAAATGCACTTTACTTTCGAAACAATTTGATACAGTGCAATATCTATATGGTGCAGACAACTAACCGTAGAACAGTTTCAGTGCGTGTTGACGCTGCGACGGGCTGAGTGTCCAGGCGGGCTCTGCCCCACCCGTGGCACCCGTAGCCACGCCCTGACTCTGTCAAGCGGTGTGACGTATCCGTTGACGTTCTGTTGTCTAGCTGGCGTCCGTACTATTGACTTGCCGACACTTCCATACTATAGACTTCTCCGACACACACTTTATTAACTTTTCAAATCGTAGTATTTATAAAAAAAATTAGTTATGCATTGTTAAATTGAACGAGACGTCTTCTCGTTATGCCACTTATATAAACACTTTACCTAAAAATAAATATGTAGGGATAAACTCCTGAGTTCACCACATATTTTGGGAATTATAAAAAAAAGGATCATTGTATTGAATAACATGATTAACTCAAAGTATAAGTAGAAATTGAATTTTCAATTACTAAAGTTCGAGTCACCAAAGTATCAATTAATGTAGGCGCGTTACACCAGAGCAATACAAACAAAATGTAACATAATACATAACGTATATGCTCCATGTTTATCAAACTTACTACTTATTCTGTATGTAAGGCTGTTAAAATAGCTTTGGGTTAATTAATTAACACTTAATTTAACTAAAAACAACAAGTAATACTCTTACATACCGGTCATATCAGCAGTTCTTTGGTAAATATTACTAAGATTGAAAAGAATAGTTTAGGTCTCATGTTTCGCTAGACATTGCCTGTCACATTGTAAATAACCATCTCTGCCAACACTTTGAATGGTTTTATTCATTATTTGTTCTATTTTTACGTCATCATTAGGTAGTGAAAATAAAAATTTTAAGTTTGTTTACAATGAAACGTCATTATTTTGGGAATGTTGCCTACAGACAAAAAATTAGTTCCGTTTGAGACTTTTGCCAAGCTGTACAGAGTTGACTTGCGGTGGAACGAAGCGATTTGTATCGTTGGCTGATCCATCGATTTGACACAAGTTACTTGATTAAAAAAGTCGGTTCCTCATCTCTATATTGTCAAACAAACAATTACAAATGTCACAAGAGACGAAAATAAAATCGTGTTCTCACATATAATTTCGTATAATTAAATAAACCGACGAGCTTAATCAAATTTTCTATATAATTTAGGTTAGCTACTACCTAATATATAATTTAATCCTGAACTGAGCAAGTGAGCAGTGCTTGAAAGAGTGAAGTTAGGTCAGTATCATTTGCAATTTTTCTAGCAAGCCGGTGTCGCAACAATATGACGCTATGCAAAAAATGATCAAAACATAACACTTTTATTACTTAACATGCATGTATTCTTTTGCATAACTCTTTAATCTTCCTTTATCAAGTCGAACCTTCCGCCTTTTGTTAAAAAAATCTCATTTTTTTGCCAAATACCTACAAAAACAATAACAAAGATTTTTCTTCCAGCACAGCGTTTACCATGGATGAATCTATGGAGTCATTAGCTCAACCAGACCTCGGCTACGCGCCTTCGATACCACCAAACCAGGCAATGGAAACTGCTCCAGCCATGTCTACCATGGCGCCATCATCAGGTCCTCAAAGCGGAAGACATGAGGAGTTCTCAGTGGAAAAGGTTTTGGATCGAAGGATCAAGAATGGCAAGGTCGAGTTCTTGTTGAAGTGGAAAGGATATTCTCAGTAAGTAGTTTTCTTTCTTATTTCTGTAGAATGTCGGTCTGTGTTTCCTAAAAGCAACAACTTAGTGGTCTTTAACCTATCACATACCTACAAAACTAGACACAATAGTAAAACAATAACAGCGCGGTCTCATAGGACCGGTCGGGGATTTATGAACTAATCTGTTGAGCCCCGAGTGGGCATCGGAGTCCGCACACCTATTGTCTTTGTATTATGTCTGTAATTACAGTACTCAAAAGATTAAATCAAAAGCTTGAATAGGTTGCTTCTAGGCAAAGTGGTCAAACACAAGCCTAAGCATAATAAAAAAAATGTGAAGGTAGACAAAACTGTCAAATATTGTATTAACCTATCATATACCCGCGAAACGAGACACAATAGTAAAACAATAACAGCTCGGTCTCATAGGACATGTGATAGGTTAATGTACTTATATGTAAATTTATTACCATTGTGCCTACTGTGCATAGACAGAACAATGTAGCATACGCATTGCTTTATCTTCCTTATAATGTTCCCACTGCTGGGTCTCAGACCTTCCCTCGGGGTGAGGGAATGGGCCATAATCTGTCTTCGAAAGTTTGTGGCTACAATAATATCATTTACAAGGGTTGTTCTATGGACCGGTGACCATCTTAGCAAACCTAGATTCATTTGTGTTTTATAATGCATGTTAAGTTATTGATTGCAGCTGACTTTTTATGTTTTTGGTGATTGTTAAGGTTACTTAGAGACGAGACAATTTGTCACCAGACTTGCCAAGGGATATCATCATTATCATCATCTACCTAGCCTTTTTCCCAACTACATATATTCGGGTCGGCTTTCAGTCAAGAGGATTTAGCTAAATACCGGCTTAACGTGCTTTCTGTGGAAAGGAGGAAACTCGATATGTTAAAATGGTCACCCATCCACAGACCAGCCTTGGCAAGCGTTACTTAACCTTGAAGATCGACCCGTGTGGCTGTTATTATCTAGCAGCTTGTCCAAGGGATTATTAGGTTGTTGAGGTCAGATGATTAACGGCCCGACTCAGGGACATTCATTAACGTTAATCATCACTTAAGAAATTTTCACATTGACAGTTTTACACAGTTTTTCAGTGAAGGTTTGACAATACTTAACTTTAATGGACGCTAATGAACCATTAGCTGGACTATGCGTTCGGCCGTAAGACTGAAAGCTAACTTCAACAGAGTTGTTAAAAGGCAAACAGTATGTTATTAAGATGATTGAATTCTCGTAATTCCAGTGACGACAATACATGGGAGCCAGAAGATAATCTCGATTGTCCGGAGCTCATATCAGCATATGAGGAAGCTCGCATGAAGCGGGAGAAGGAGGCTGAAGCCGCAGCGAGTGCTGCTGCCGCCGCCGCCGCCGCCGCTGCGGCTGCAGCTGCTGCCGCTGCTACTGCTGCTGCAGCTAATCCTGATCCTATTGAAGAGACTTTGGCTAGTCGTAAGAGAAGCAGGAGGGGAGATAAGAAGAAAAAAAATGAGGTAGGTTTTGGAACAGGTTCTAAAGTTTACAGTCTGTCTCAGTTCTCTCTCTTTTTAACACTATTGAACAGCTATTTCACGAGAAAAAAAAGTTAGCTGAACTGAGGGGATTGTATTGATGATTTTAATGATTATAATTCAACTGTCCAGTATAAATGCAATAGATGTATATGTAAGGATCATAGCAGATAGTATTCTATAGTTTCTGACTACCTTCATGAGAATTAAACAGCAACAGTATAAAAGCACTTGTTATGGTGACGCTTAGGGGAGGCCTATGTCTTGCTGTGCATGTCTTTCAGCTAAAAGTATCTAAGTTTAATGAAATCTTTTTTGTTTATAATAAATAGTTAAATCTTTTTCTTTTAGCCCGTTCTTTCCCACTCCTGAGCAAAGGCCATTCCTTCCATCTTTCGCAGGGCCGCGCTCTCTTGCCAGTACTGGCGGGATCAATGTTTTATGTTTTACTAGATTTAAATAAACATCTATCTGAATATCATAAGCTCTATAATGCTTCAACAGGTTTTACAAGAGATTGAAAAGCCGCGTGGCCTGGCTCGAGGCTTAACACCAGAGAAGATTCTGGCTGGTCAGCTGTTTCACGGTTCACTGTACTTTTTGGTTAAATGGTAAGAAGTAAAAAGTTTTCTAGTTATGTAATAATTTTCATCATCAACTTCAGCAGCGAAAAACTCGAAAATATGTGATTATGCTATAATATCTTACGGGAATACGGCGTGTCACGGGTTCCACTCCTATCCGGAAGAAATATTTGTACTTATGACCTACAAATAGTTGTTCCGAATTTGAATGTTTTGTATACTATATTAGTTTACATATCTGTAGATAAACACACTCAGAGTACTGATGTACTAATTTCTATAAGTGTGATTGTGAGGTTCTTCTGAACATACTACTATCAGGATGTGCATTTGTTATGTTACATGTTTTATATCAATTAGATATAAGTGAAATAATTCTCGTATTTCGATCTTTTTTATCTTTTTTTTTTTCTCGTATTTTTCTTGTTTATTGTGGATACTTGGGATATTTTTTACAAACCTGTAAACTAACAATTATTTTATTAAACTTCTTTGGTAATAGTGTCGATGATAATGCTTGAACCTATATCTTCCAGGCATGGTTGCACAGACTTCGACGTGGTGCCAGGCCATGAGTTGGGTGAGGCCTACCCCGACTTTGTCATCAGCTATTATGAGTCCTGCGCTCCGTTTAGCGTCAGACACAAGATTGGGAAGATCATGAGGATCGCTCCAGAGGTATGTTTAAAATCTAGTTGTAATCTCGTCTCAAGTGACAAACAATATCAATCAACGGTAGGCGCAGACTTGCGGAAGACGAGCAATGGGTAGCTCGCCATTAGCTCGTCCTATAAGGACCGAGCTCGAGTCGTCGATGGCGTGTATTGTTCCGCGCGGGCTTCCAAGAGATGTCTAAAAACGATAACTTAAGACCAGACGTAACACAAATCGTAAATAATAGTAACACAATTATCTGAAAACAGCTATTGGGCAGTTAGCCGAACTAGAATACAAGTATCTGGTCGGCTGGTCCTCCCTCTTGAATGGAGCTTGCAGGACTACCACCCTATTTCGTATAACAATAGGTGCAGCTCTTGTAATATTTGATATAAACCTGTGAGTCAAACTTTCGGTCATTTTTCCAGTTGCCAGCTGCGGAACCGCCAGCATCCGAGCCAATGGACGTCGCTGGAGACCTATCAACCAAAAGCTGTTAGTATATTTCTTTAACTTTGAGATGATTTTATTATATTCTTGTCATAAAATGTATCAAATGAATTTCCTAATCCGGGATTGACATTACCATTACTTATAGAAAGTTTTACAAATAACTTGGCTTAGCAATTCATTTAATGGCACGGTTAGCGCAGTAGTTGATTGGCCTTGCGTGTCGCGGGTTCGATTCGTGCACGGAAAACATATAATATATGCAGTGCCTACAGAGATAGTTGTTCCGTCATATTAAATTTATTGTTTTTTTTTGTAAACTTCTCTACAAACCCTTTTAATTGATACGCATATTATGTGGATACATAAAAAAAAATACTAGTCCACCATCGTTAGTCCGCCATATTAGATTTAGAATAACGTCACGACGCATACATTATTGTTATCTATACTAATATTATAAAGAGGAAAACTTTGTTTGTTTGATTGTAATGAATAGGCTCAAAAACTACTGGACCGATTTTAAAAATAATGTCACCATTCGAAAGCTACATTATTCACGAATAACATAGGCTAAATTTTATTCTGAAAAAAATAGGGTTCCGTAAGATATTTAGGTTTAGGTGTAAAAAATCAACCAGAAAAGTTACTTATTTTGCGTACGCTGCCTAAACTGTAAAAGATAGAACCATAAAATGTTCTAATTAATTGTAGATCTTATAAATATCTACAAAAAAGTCCGCGAAACACTATACCTATCTATGTCGAGTGAGGCACAACAACCATATTTTTAATCTAAAAATCTTGATTTTTTTTGGACTACATTTAAACGCATTTATTTTACTCATGCTATTAACCCTTATCAAAATAAATTTATTATTTTATCACTAAGTACAGTTTATGTAGATAATATTTGGTCTTTGAATGATTAAAATTGGACGTTTGGTTTTGAAGTTATGGCGAAATTAAAATATTACGATTCCTGCTGCACGGTCTGTTGCGAAGTCTCTTTCTTATGAATTGTGCTATCATAGTATAGGTAGGTAGAATTGATTTGAGAAATTGTTTACAAAGGGCATCTGAAGGAACATGGTGGGTTTTTTTACAGCTCTGCAAACTGTACCCGTTTAAAATAGCACCACAGGTTGCGTTTGACCATGTTTGACCATCAATAATGTGAAATCTGCTGAGTAAAAATGCACGCACTCAAGAGTTAACTTAATTCATAAATTGCATAGTTAACTCTCGATAAAGAAAGTAGTACCCGCTGATGTATAAAGGCATCAGTCAAATATCACCCCAAGTAAAAAATCTGCCTAAATAAACGAGTAATTTCAATAACTAAAAACGTCGGGAATCGCTTTGTGACACTTAAGAAATGTCTACACGACAATAGGAGGCTTAAGGATGTCTTTCTCACGATAGCAGGTTTATTCCATTGGCAGGGCAAGAGGAGGTCTTGCCCCATACATTGACCCAAACTAGGGCAGTAGGATTCAGATTCTGACGCCAAAACAGTATGGCGGTGCTCCGCCTAGCGGAGTAGACTTCGACCGTAACGTCTGCCGTGTTTTCCGGGCGTTCCGCAGAATGGTGACTTGGCCTTTTCTTCCCGCCGAATCCAAAATATTTACCTCTCGAAACACTCATGTTCGGTTAGTACTTGCATAATGCAGAAAGTGAGAACGCCATGACGCCTATATAGTTACTCTTTAAAGAGAGAATATACCGAAGTACCTAATAACTGAGGCGTGCAAAAGTTAGTGGCCCTGATACGTAAATAGCAACTGAAGGAACATGGTGGAATTTAGTCCTCAAAAGACCACTTGCTCCACCTAGAGCTGAATAACTATCTCAAATAAAAAAGAGGCAAATACTAAACCTTCTATTGACTCCAGGATCAGCTTTGTGCTGACCATTTATATATTTTGACAACTAAAAACTACTTTATGCACTTTTTTTCAGAAAAAAAAAAAGCCTACATAAGTAAGTGCTATTTACACTTACTTAGTGGTGCTTTTTTTGGTAGGAAAATCATCAGACTGATTTCTCACGCTCTTGGGCGGAGCGGGAGGGCGTTTCAGACTCTTACTGACGAAACCCCACCCCGTTCCCCTTCGTTCCTTCGATCTGGGGGGCACGGTGAGAACCTTTCGGATTTTCCGTGTTCCCCAGAGGCTTTGGCCCTACCGGGCCCCTACAGTTTGCTGACATCTCCTTGAGGCGCGCGTAGAACAGAACACGCCGTTGACGACTAGGCTCGGTCCAGGTTATTACCAGACTGCCGGACGGCGTGCTGCTCGCCATCCGCGAGCCCGCGCCTACGGTGGTCAGAAATCGGGATCGGGATCTCGGCGGCGGCGCTCGCGGTCGGCAGCCTCCTTCGCTAGCATTACTGCTTCGCAGAAGGAGGCGAGCGCTCACCACCCCTCCTCGCTCTGGACCATGGCCTGTACCAGGGCCCAGAGAGGTCGCCGCCGCCGATAGACTCTACAAAGACACGGCGGCGCTCCGCCCAAGCAGGGCACACCTCTACCGTGTGCGCCACCGTGTCCTCCCTTTGTGGGGGTCATCGGTTGCAGCGACCTCTCGCGCCGGGCCCTGGTCCAGAGCAGGATGGAGTGGCAGGCGATTGCCTCCTTCTGAGAAGCAGTAATCCAGCTAAGGTGGCGGCCGCATGGATGAGCAAATGGCCTTCACGCCCCAGCGTTGAGGAAATAAGATCCCGACCCCGTTTTCCAGCCGCCGTAGAAGTGGACTTGCGGACGGCGAGCAATGGGGCGCTGTCCGACCATTCGGTAACCAAATATCTACACCGGGACCGAGTCGACAGCGGGTAGTGTTCCAAGCGTGCCTCATTGAGATGTCAGCAAGATCATAGAGAACCATCAGGGTCGCCGAGCCTACTGGGGTAATGGGTTCGCTTCTGAAAGGCATTCCTGGGGCCCTGGAACGCAAGGCAAAGAAAAAACACAGGAGTGGGTTTTGGTCAGTAAAAGTCTGACACGCCCTGATGCGTTAGCTAAGAGCGGGAGAAGTCATTGGATTATTTCCCAACTAAAAAAAGGAATGAAGTTAAACTGTTTTATGTGAAAGTAAAATGAATGAATTGGATGCTTTCGGAATTATTCGCAAGTGTAGAATTATTGGTTACTTTTGTACAGTTTAACGAACTTAAAGCGGACGAAGTCGCGGGCAACAGCTAGTCTAAATTAAACATGTTTGCAAAATTTCATCTCAATCAGTTCTGGGTTAAATAAAAATTTTAAAGTTAATAAAATTCATTTACAAGATTCTAATCATAGGTCAACTTAAACAAATAAACTTACATACAAACATAGCACGTTAATAAAAAACTTGTAACAATATCTTATTTTCTGTTTTCCAGCTGAAGAGGCCCCACAGCTGCAGCTACCAACAGAAGCGGAGTCGCTGCCTACAGAAGTGGCAGTCAACTGACCATCGTTCTACAACGCTCGCAGTAGCGACTATTGAATGAGAGACCTAAGAGTGAACATGTGAACTGGTGAACTGGTGAATGATGTATTGTAGGTTGTTTGTGTAGGAGAACTAAATGATGCATGAGGAACTGTCGGGTATTATTATTATTAATTATTATGCTTGAATGTCATTAGCAAGTAATAAAATGACATAATTATAGTTGTCAAGACATGTTGGATAATTTCAACCTTATTGAAATACAATTTACTAAGAATCGGTGTCAAAATTTTAAACAGTTTTTTTTTATTATACTGAACACATTAGTAACTTTAACAATTGTAAATGAATTGTGATTGTACTGGGCAACATCCTTGAAAATGGTGTCTATAAAATGGTTACTTTTCTAGACAATTTCACCAGCTTATATAATTTTCGTGTGTATTTAAGTCAACTTTCCTTACTCTATGTTAACCATAGAGTATTTTTGTATCTATAATTTTTTTTATCTGTATCCGCATTACTGATACTAGATTATCTTTTGACAAAAAAGCTACACATTTTTATGTGTGTATTTTATTTTATAGAACTTAACTTTTTAATTTTAATTTAACTTTTATAGAACTTAAGCGAAAATTAACGTAATAAGCATGGGAAATGTATGGCAATAAATTGTGTTATTGGTGAGACAACAATGGATTTTAATTTACGATAAATATAAAGGGTGTAAGGGACAGCCCTCCACTAACTTTAAGGGCTTGCTCAGTAGACGAATCTGAACATCCTCCCACAATTTTTATTTTCAGTAAACGAAAAAAAAATTCGGCCTCTCCATACAAACTGTCCGATAAAATTTATAATTTTATATCGTGAGGCTGAAATTTCTTCCTTTCCTGAAAAAATGTTTTGTGGCAAGATGTTCAGATTCGTCTACTGAGCAAGCCCTTAAAGTTAGTGGAAGGCTGTCCCTTACACCCAGTATAATTAGTTTAAGGGCCTGTTTCACAATGTCTGAGTAGGCACTACTCACTGAATAAATTCAAAAATGTGACAGATTTTGTATGAAATTATCTGCCAAGTAAGATACTCGAAACTTAATCATAGGTGGTGAAACAGGCCCTAAGCATAGTAATATAAGATTTGAATAGATTGATATCTACATTTTAGACAGTTTGTCTATTTTTCTAGATTTATTTGTGGAAAATAATCCTTATTTTCCGTACTTATCAGAAAGCTATAAAGATTATTATACGGCGCCTTGATCGAATCAATTTTTGTTTCTATAACGCCCGGTACAGACTGCTGTAATGTAACATGCAATGTAACAGAATTCCCATAGTGTGGACACTTTGCGCGCGCGAACCATGCACATTATGCGCGCTAAAAGAGCATCACAACTATGCGAGTAGGTAAATATTCGGTACGTGCGCGCGATGTGTCCACAATTATATGCTCCTTTTATGTTTTCTTGCATGTTAAGTTACAGCAGTCTGTACCCGATTTGGGTCAGTTCACACCGAGACGCGACGTGACGCTACGATGCTGGAAGAGGCCAGTGATTTCGCGCTGCGAGACGTATCGCAACATTGCGAGGCTTATAGTAAAATCGTTGGCAACACGACGGTCGCGAATGTTAAAACGTTTCGCTGCGCAGCGAGACGCCGCGCGGCGTCACGAGGCGCAGCGCTGCATGAAGCAACGTATCACAATGAAATGAGTAAATAAAGTTCTATTTTGATTCACTCTATAAAAATGTGCACGCAGCGTCGCGTCGCGTCGCGTCTTGGTGTGACCTGACCCTTTTTACCGCTTCATAATTGTTATAGATGTAGACAGACAGATGTACCAGTCTGTAAATGAATTATTGTACACGGTTTAATGTCAACACGAGCAAATCTTGCTCGTGTTGAAGTGCAGCTCACAAATCTACAAAGTATCGTAAGTAAAATAAAATAGAAAGATACAGAACTGTATACGAAATGAACTGCTTTCGACATATTTCGTGTATCTCATGAACATAATTTTATATTTTATTTACTACTACTTTACGTGTTTAAAAAAAATAAAGATGCTATGTGATTAATATTGTATTGTAAATACCCTTTAAAATAAAATTAATAATTATGTATATTGGTTCAACTTACAATATAGTTTTCTATCCAATAAAATGTTAAAGTTTAAGTTATGAAATAAAACGGAATGTCAATTTTCAAGCAATCATTTATTTTTCAATACAATCTTATATTAATCCCTGTAATATAAAACGAGTACAAAACTTACAAACAAAAATCGACTTAAAACTAATTACATAGAGTATCAAATACTTTGGCATGTCGTCGGTTGGAATGTTACATTTCAAATGTATGGATTTATTCTGAGCCAGCAATTGCTTCGGAATGGTTAAAAGAGTTTTGTAAAATATTAGGCTCATCTGATACCAAGTGCTTTTAATTTAAAGTATAATTCGCTCAAGACTTCTTGCATCTGTTCTTGCATTACAAACAAAAAAAAACAAATGGACCTAGTTATTTTCATATTGGCTCTCAGGATAATCAGTAAAAATACCAGTTTTCTTTACTGGCAACACAAAGTACACATTTCGAAAAAAAATTGACCCATTTCAATCCATACATTTGTCGAATAAAAAAAGAAACTTATAGCTTGTTAAAGTTGACAAGGAAGGGCGAGATTGACGCTAAGTTCTCGCACTCAGGAATCAGCTTTCCCTTGAGAGAGATGCAGGATTCTGCGCAGAGGGGTCCCTCGAACCAATCGCCGAGCATCTTCTTGCATTGCGCGCAGTTCTCGATGCAAACCTCGATGGGGTTGTAACCGGTTGCTAGGGAAAGATGATAAAAGATTTCTGTTAGTATTTTGAAGGTAAATCGTAAGAAGGTAAGATATTGGGAAGGACTCGTCGAATTAAAGTTTCAAAGTCTTGAGCATCGACGCCGAGTTGGTATAGAACCTGTCGGATATCTACCAGTTGCAATTCAGGGAGTATACGTTGGAATCGCATAACTTAATTCCGGCAAGCCCGTTCCATCATCGGACCAGACGTACGATGATGCGCCACCGTTATCTACCAACAAAGTAGACATCCCACCCAAACGGATAAAATGTTTAGGGAACACATTTTGCGTACAGCTAAGAAGTGAAATTCTCTGCTGGAGTTTTGGTTTTTCCTGATAGAATAGCTTTTATTCGGGACAGACAACATAACGATTACAAACACAAAGTAAAAAAGAAAAAAAAAGTACAGAATGCGCCGAGCGTGCCTGCACCGAAAGGGTGACCACCTCAGCATTTGCTAGGCGTCAGGCACCTAGCGCTGGTTTCAACCTGGCAAGTTTGCTCCATCCTCGATCTCTTCATCGCCTACCATCTAGAATAGTGACTGAGGTTGACTGGTAGAGAATGTCTGGATGCGTATTGCATTAAGTCCTCCTATGTACCACCACTGTACATGAAGTCTAAATGTCAAATGACTATATAATAGTGGTCAAATGCGAGGTTATCAATAATAGGTTAATTGAAAAACTGAACTTCAGTGCAAGAACATGACTTGGCTGCTTTTACAGACGGCATCGATAACATTTTCAATCACCTACAACCAAGCGTGTCGCAGGCAGCGACCGGTCGTTCTAGTAGGTATATAGGTCTTTCATCGTACACACTGATTCGATTGTCGTGTACTACATTATGTAGGTACATCCATATACAACCTTATTTTTAGTATAAATGCGAAACCTGAATATTACTTTGTTCAGAATCATTAACGTTTGAATCCCCAACCGGTCCTATGAGACCGCGCTGTTATTGTTTTACTATTGTGTCTCGTTTCGCGGGTATCTGAGTAAATGAAACGATTGCGATAATTTTGACGTTATATTTTGTCCCAAAAATATTTTTAAATATTTACAAGTTTGACACCTAGCGGCAGCATTCCGTCTACCCTCAGTCGACAAAATGTCGCCAGACGCACAGAATCGCATGTGCGTGCGCATGCGTTCCGCGCAAGCAAGCAGCCTACGGCCGGCCGTAGGCTTGACAGAGTTAGGGTTCATACGCACTATGCGGGTAGCCGCATTGTGGCTAGCCGTCCGGCTGACCGCAAGCACAATTATGTACGTAATATTCATTTCTATGCGCACTGCGATGCGGCTACCCGCAGACCGCTCCGGTCGCTCGGAGGGCTGCGGCCCGAGTGACGGCCAGCCGGACGGTTGCTATACGCACTGTGCGGTTCAGTCTGCGGCTACCCGCCATTGAGTGAGTGTGTGCACGTGGTTTTTAGTTCTTCGAAAAATATTGCAAAATGCTTGCCCTCATCTCGTGTTTGCAAATAAGGATGCACCCAGTACTTCTTTCTTTGTTTTTTCTTCTTTACGTAACGTGTGTAAATGTAGTAAATAGCTGCAACTTCTTCCACGTCCATCTTTGAAATGGATCGACATGACCGCAAATCGCAACGGTTCTTCAACCACACGTTGCGGTTGCGAATGCGGCTGCCCGCGATCCGGCTGGCCGCATTCGCAACCGCATCCTGCGGTCAGCCGCGCGGCTAGCCGTAATGCGGCTACCCGCATAGTGCGTATGAAGCCTTAGGGTTCATACGCACTATGCGGGTAGCCGCATTACGGCTAGCCGTCCGGCTGACCGCAAGCACAATTATGTACGTAATATTCATTTCTATGCGCACTGCAATGCGGCTACCCGCAGACCGCTCCGGTCGCTCGGAGGGCTGCGGCCCGAGTGACGGCCAGCCGGACGGTTGCTATACGCACTGTGCGGTTCAGTCTGCGGCTGCCCGCCATTGAGTGAGTGTGTGCATTTTTGCAATTTTTCTCAAATGTTCAATAATTCTTCACACGTTTTTATGCTCATTCTGGTAAATCCGAAAAACTTATCTTCATATTTTTTTAGTTCTTCAAAAAATATTGCAAAATGCTTGCTCTCATCTCGTGTTTGCAAATAAGGATGCACCCAGTACTTCTTTCTTTGTTTTTTCTTCTTTACGTAACGTGTGTAAATGTAGTAAATAGCTGCAACTTCTTCCACGTCCATCTTTGAAATGGATCGACATGACCGCAAATCGCAACGGTTCTTCTACCGCATCCTGCGGTCAGCCGGACGGCTAGCCGCAATGCGGCTACCCGCATAGTGCGTATGAAGCCGGCTTCATACGCACTATGCGGGTAGCCGCATTGCGGCTAGCCGTCCGGCTGACCGCAAGCACAATTATGTACGTAATATTCATTTCTATGCGCACTGCAATGCGGCTACCCGCAGACCGCTCCGGTCGCTCGGAGGGCTGCGGCCCGAGTGACGGCCAGCCGGACGGTTGCTATACGCACTGTGCGGTTCAGTCTGCGGCTGCCCGCCATTGAGTGAATGTGTGCATTTTTGCAATTTTTCTAAAATGTTCAATAATTCTTCAAACGTTTTTATGCTCATTCTGGTAAATCCGAAAAACTTATCTTCATATTTTTTTAGTTCTTCAAAAAATATTGCAAAATGCTTGCTCTCATCTCGTGTTTGCAAATAAGGATGCACCCAGTACTTCTTTCTTTGTTTTTTCTTCTTTACGTAACGTGTGTAAATGTAGTAAATAGCTGCAACTTCTTCCACGTCCATATTTGAAATGGATCGATATGACCGCAAATCGCAACGGTTCTTCAACCGCACGTTGCGGTTGCGAATGCGGCTGCCCGCGATCCGGCTGGCCGCATTCGCAACCGCATCCTGCGGTCAGCCGCGCGGCTAGCCGTAATGCGGCTACCCGCATAGTGCGTATGAAGCCTTAGTGGGTGAACCTAGCTACTTATTATCGTATGCAAAAAACTATCGTGAAACTGAGTAGTGAGTGATTGTTGCAAGACATTGTTAGTAATGATAAAGTGAATTATTGTAAATAGGGATATTTAACATTTTTGAACACGCCAAGATGGTTAATTGTAGAAAGTTATTATTTGTACTTACACCCTACTATGAGTGTTCAACACCTTTCATCCACTTTGAATTTTGTTTGGCATAAAGTGCAACAAATCGTATTGATTCCATTTTATCTTTTACGGCTTCTTTTACGAATGAAGTACATAAAAGTATCTACCTACACTTGACCACAGACACGACAATCCAAAGCCTGCAAGTGTAATGGGAATTGTTATCACTAGTTAATTACGGACTTAGACGGAGGGTCTACACGTCACGGCGGTGTGGTCGAGATTTCTACGGAAAACCAGGTAACATGACAAGCTTATAACTTTATGAATTTTCATGATACGGTTTTGAAATTTTGTACATAGATTCTTTACATAAAAATACTGGTCAAAAGCTTTTTGAGCTTGGTTCTATAACTATAGTCTTCATAAAAGGTGTAATATTAACCAGTAATTGAATCCTGGAGGCCAGATATGCAATTGCTCCATATAGGATACTGTTATTCAGTTGCAGTTAGATTAAAAGCCAACCCCAACATGGGCTAAAAGCTCCGTAAGTGCAGGCTTGCGGGCGATAATCAATAAGTAGCTAACGCTCCACCCATTCGGTAAGGATCAAGTCGATGGCGCATAGTGTTCCATTCGCACCTCAAAGAGATGTCAGCAAAACCGTCGGGGCCAAGTAAGGCCGATGCCTGTTAGAGCTTCGAGAAAATTCTGAAAGGAAACCCGTGGTCCTAGAAGGTAAAGGGCAATGGAAAGACAAATGTGGATTCAGTCAGTAACAGTCTGACACACCCTCTCGCTGAAGCGACAATGACTTCCTGCCTCAAAAAATAGACTAAAGGCTTTTTTTTTAAGGTGTAACATCATCAAAATGACTTCTCCTGCTCTGGGCAGTGCAGGCGGGTTGTCAGACTTCTACTGACTAATACCCACTCCTGTTCCGTCTTTGTCCTAATTCCAGTGTCCCGGGATTCTCTTTCATCCATCTAGGACCCCAGTCGGGCCCCTACGACTTGCTGACATCTCTTTGAGGTGCGTGTGGAACAATACCCGCCGCGGACGACATGGGCTTGGTCCGGACTATTACCGGACGTCCGAACGGCGAGATGATGAATTGGGTCCTTAGTTTGAAGAATGGTTTTCGGTGAACAAGATAACTGCTCCACACTTTCATGAATGCTGTTAGATACAAAGTTGCTTCAGCACATTAATTAACTATGTTATATCAAGTAGATGAATGATTATGATGTATCTTGCCTAGTTAGTGTTTGTGTAAGCTAATAACACCCTTCGGTTATGTATCTAACTACGACAGACATTCTACTACGTAAACTATCAAGGCTATTGTTAGAGCTGTCCAATTAGGTTCGTTTGAAATAATATAAGATTAAATAGGACCATAATATTATCTATGGAGGACTAACATGTGACAGGCGTGTTGTATGCAGACTTCTTCGGTTCGGCTCTTTAAATTCGGTAAAACCACAAAGTGGGGTTGAATGTAACCCCACTTTATGATTTTACCTTGAGGTATAGGTACCTAACGTATAATAGAAACACAGTTTCTCATGTTCCTATTGGTTAATAAGCTTGTGCCAAAGTTATACCCCATGTTACCGTACTTTACTCGGTACCTAAGAAGTTTGAGATTGAGGATTGTAAGAACTATACGAGGAAATACCAAAGCCAAATACTGGGCAGAAAAAAAATTGTGAGAGTAGGTATATCGACACGATAAGAACAAGAATTCAGTTGAATGAAAAATTCGAAACAGTGACTTATTAAGATCTTACCGCGTTTCTGTGCCAACTGCTTTCCGAATAAGCGTGTAGCTTGCCTTAAAACCTAACAGCGGTAAGAGAATTTAGCTTTTCCAGTCATCAACCTTACCTACACTGTGGTCATCCACAATCGTTACCACTCTTCGACGACCTGAGAAAAGTGGTAGGGAACTTCCAGCTAACAAGTCTAATGGGACTTATCCACATTGGATCTGTGTGTGTGTGTGTCATCATTTAGTGACATCTATGGCGTCACATATAAGATCATCCTGCATCACGCAATTAAACATCTCCGCGCGATTGAAATAGTCCGAAATCATCTATAGGGCAGTTGCCCATCAGACATAAAACCCGTCTTTTCGGGTCTTTTACCGCATAGGTACCTACCTCTAAAGATCGATGATGAAATGCATGTCTAATGGAGGATCCCACCCACAACAGACTTGTGAGGTAAAAACCATCCCTACTATGAGTAGGTTATTGAAATAGGTTGCTTGTTCATAGGCATCTCGATGGGACTTTACCCATTCAAAATAACCTGAATTTCCTGCTATAAAGACGTCATTCAAGAACCATAATAGGTATCTGTTTATCATATGAGTATACGTAAGTATGAACTTTCCATCCTCGTTTATTTTTAGTTAATTTTATAAGGTTGGAGCCTACCAGTGCCTACAATGACGCAGTTCATCTGCCTACGTCAAACCAGCAGGAAATCTTTTTTTTATTGTTTATAGTTTCGCATTGGACCACTATCTCATCTGCCTAGCCTTTTCCCAACTATATTGGGGTCGGCTTCCAGTCAAGCCGGATTTAGCTGAATACCAGTATTTTACGAGGAGCGGCTGCCGACCAGACCTCCACAACCCATTAACTGGGGTAACACGGTACCTACTTCATGGCAAGAATTGGACCACTATCTCATCTGATGGAAAGTGACGATGCGTATTCCCATGCTCCAAGATTTTCAGCACCAAAATTTCCGGCACCCAAGCTATTCCCGAGTCGGCACTAACAGGTATTTTGGATGGTAGTAACCAATATAAAATCCCAATCCAAAATACCTACCTATTGGTGCCGAAACGAGAATAGCTTGGGTGCCGAAAATCTGGATACCGATACGGGAATACTTCGACAATGGAGCGCGTTTACCTAGAAGCAACCTATTCACTCTCGATTTAAAGAAATCATTCCGAAGAGGGAATAGCTCTGCTAACTCTTTATTGCAGCTCTAATTTCCAAAAGAATAAGAGCGCAAATGCTTAAACATTCTATATTAATCCGAACTTGGCATTAGGGACTCGTTAACGCATTTTAAACTTAGTAGTTGGAAAGCAGATGTGGGGAAATGAAACGTTGAAACGTCCCCGAGGAACGATGGGAACTTTTAAGATGGGGGTTTGAATTTGAAATTTTGTTTGAATGGTATGTATCTACGAGTACCTACAGGCTAAGTGTGGTACGGTATGCTATATAAGGGCTATCTAATGTCGCATCTACTATGATTTTCGTAATATAGTAAGTCACTGAACGTGTGTAAAGTTCTGAAACTTTAATAGTTTGCTTAACGTTTGAATCCCCAACCGGTCCTATGAGACCGCGCTGTTATTGTTTTACTATTGTGTCTCGTTTTGCGGGTATCTGAGTAATTAACTTGCGAGTAAAGTTAGTGAAAAGTGTTTGTCCTTGCCCCATATTATTTAGGATCGGCGTAACACGTTTTTTTCTTCGATTCTGTCCAGTCACCCGTCACAGTATCAATATCTCCTTTCTTTGTTCTCCCTATCCATCCATCTATATCTATACTCAGAACTCTTACAGACCTATATGTTCACAAAATACCATCCTGTTCGAATTGGCATTTAAGCCGAGAAGATGTACGACATTTCGCTTACATTATTGTAAGCGAAATGTCGTACGGTTTTCTTTCGCAATTTTCTCACCATTTTTATTGACTCTAACAAAATATTCTCCATACAGCACGGTCTAAATGCACGATTGTTGTTACGGGGTCAAGTGTAAGCGGCTAAGGTGAAATTGCGTAACTTTGGCGAAAGTGAGGTGTCCAAATTGTGGATTGAGGTCATTGTCTCAATGCGATCGGACGCTGAATACATCAGAATACATCTTTTCGCTTATGAGATGAGAATATAAACTAGATGTTTAAAAAATAAGCCGTTAAGACCTTGTTTTAGCGAGTTCGGAAGTTTTTCTGGAAAGCGTCGTGCAACTTCGGAAACTACCTTAGAAATTCTCTTGAAGTGTGGTAATTAATTGTTGTAAAAATGGTAGTTTATACTTGGGAGGATACAGTAGCTTTACCCATGTCTGGCAAAGTGGGGCAAGAAAACTTTTAAATTTTCTGCGAAGGACAAATTTCCTTTCAGTTTCAGTAAAATGAGGTCGATACTAGGACTTTTTTCGTTCAAATTTATTACTTAACGTTGACTAGATTTTTTTTCCGTTTTGCCTGCTTATAGTAGATACCAATGACAAAAATGTTAACTGATAAAATTATTAACTTCATAGAAAATTCTAGAACCGAGCCGTTTAAAAAGACTGGCCTGAAATATATTCTTTCATAATGCGAAGTTATGTGTAAGTGTTCTCTCTAATTGAATAATTTTCATTATCAGAGCTTTAGGTTTGACTGCCAAGTTTTTGCCTATTAGACAGTCTTTGGATGTACGATGAAAAGAGAAAAGAAAGATTTAGTCTTGTTTTTTAAGAAACATTTTCTTTTTTATGGACGTATCATAACATAAAGTTTAGGACTGAAGGAATGAATTTGCACTGCCGAAACTACTGGGACTAAGGGTGTAAGATTTTGCACAAAGTTTCCCTTTATGACGTCGGCGAGTACTAACAGAGGCTTTTCCAAAATACTCTCCCTAAGGGGATAAAACGGGAATTCAAAGTTTGTATGGAGAAGCCTACTTTCACGCGAGCGAAACTGCTGGCAGAATCTAGTCCATGATAAAATAAGACACACCTTTTTTTGTTTATCTCATAAATAAACTCGTTTGGCTAACGTTATCTAGTTTAAATTCTAGAACGTTATGTTAATCTTGGATTAAATTAAGATTATTCAAACACAAAGACCATTTTTAAAACATTCTCGGACCGTCACGTTTGGTCTTTATTGTCGATGGCGGCCTCATGAATTTAAAGTTAGCACGTGTGGTGATGTTAAAATGATTTAAATGGTCAAGTTTCGCAAGAAAATCTTGATGTTTTTTTAATTGGCAAAATTAATTCAGGGCTTCGAATTGATTTGGTTCATTAGATTAACAACATCCCTTTACGGAGGTGGGAAATCAACAAATAACAGAATTTTACTGACTATAGCCCTCCTATGTTCCTTCAATTGCCCTTTGTATGCCACGGGCTCGGTATCTAACCCTTTCTAACATTCCTGCAGCTTATTTTCAACATGATATGTTAGCTCCGGTTTCTGATAATAAATTATCATATCATCATCTTCCTACCCTTGAACCACGTTATAATACTTAGGGTCAACATAGTTTCTTTGCTACGAAAGAAAAGATAGATTTTCATAAAGAGGTAGGTAACGCAAATTGCAAGTGAAAGAACACAGTAAGTAAAAGTCTGACACGCCTTCTCACTTCACCCAGAGCTAGAGAAGTTATTTAATGATTTCCCACCTCAAAAAGGAATGAAAACGAATCGTGCTAACGTTATCTTGAATCAGAAAATGAAAATCGTATGAAATATTACATCAGGTCGTATTTAGAATCGTGACAATATATCCTGCATATAAAGTACCTATAAGGAAAAATAATAAAATAAATATGTATGTAATATGTACGCGAGACAAAGTGAGAAGATTGAAGTTTTTTTTGCCGACATAAACAGGCAGGTACCTAAGATACTGGTAAGGAAGTTTGTAGAAACGTATGAAAGACTTTCTTTAGGCTCGGCGCAAATGGGCGACCGACCACAGCCACTGGTCGCCTGCGACAGAGACTTATTAATACACTTTTACACATATTTCGTATAGAAGCACCTCATACGTATAGTCGGTGGCGACCACTCGCTACAGCAGTGTCCGCGATTTGCCATTTGCGGTCGATATGGGCCACACAAAACGCCGACACCCGCCACTGTCGCACTGCTCCATCCCTCGCGCAGTAATCCGTTAGATGTTCTATGTATCGCACGCGTTACCATGCGCAGCAGAAAGTGGGTTATAAAATGTGGCTGGTTCTGAACACCGGTGGCAGTCGCTCGCCTTTGTTACTGCTACAAAAATGAGACGGTAGCATGCGACAGCCATGCACCGGTGGCTGTGGTCGGTGGCCCGTTTGCGCAGAGCCTTATTAAAATAAAGATTGAGAGATGAACTTGACTCTTAAAGTTAAGATTGGTATACAGTGATAGAAGACAGACGTCGTGGGAAATGGAGGCCTTTGCCCAGTAGTGGATTAGATTAGATCATGTTTAAGATATTTATTTAGGGGTAGAGAAACAGGGTGACATAAAAATGTGATTAACATCAGCTATGTTTAACCAGAAGGCAAGCAAAAGTACAAAATAAATAAATAAAGAAATTAAAAAAAATGGATTTATGTAGATCATTTGCTGCTGTGCTCCTAAATATTCCCCTTATTATAGTATCACTCGTCACATTAAAAGCTCTTATCAAAGAGTCACCTAATTTAACTTTAATTAGAACATCATTACCAAGATTTTAGCGACTTCTATGATGCAACATTGGACGCATACTAAAACTACGAAATCCTGTTATTAAAGTTCTCCATGCATTTAAAACGTACAACAGGCCGAAATAAACTATGGGCAGTTGCCCGAACCAGACATCAATTGTCTGGTCGGAAGATTCTCCTTTTTAAACGGAGGTTTGCGGTCTTTACACTCTGTTCCACACAGGTACCTCTAAAACCTCTTTAGGTATTTCAACAAATCTTTAAGATTTTTTCCTGTTAATTATACGGATTCTGAGAAAAAATCCTTAGCAGCCGCCGTTATGATGACAGAGATGCGTTGGTATTTACCTAACTTTCTAGGAGGTAGGTAGATAATCTCTCAAAATTGTATTTCCTTAAATCCTGCATTTTGAAAGGTGTGCTCACATTTGTGCATCCTTTTTCTGTTATTTGACAGTTTCTTTTTCTATCCTTTTCTATATTAACATTCAAAGGATTAAAAAAAGTTAATTATGAATACAAATATTTTATTAAATAACTTCTTGGTCTACGCAATTCCAGATTGTTCTATGCTTTTGTCTTTGCGCATATCTATTAAATGGGTAACTGGCTTCATGCAACTGGTTGGAGTATCAACCAAGCTCGGGAGGTATCCTACAGTAGGCTTTTTTTTCTGGTAGGGGAATCATCAGAATGACTTCTCCCGCTCTTGGGCGGAGCGGGAGAGCGTGTCAGACTCTTACTGACTAAACCCCTACCCCGTTCCTTCGTTGCCTTCGATCTGGGGGGGGGACTCGGTGTCAAGCTTTCGGGTATACCATACCACGTGTTCCCCCAGAGGCTTCGGCCCTGCCGGGCCCCTACAGTTTGCTGACATCTCCTTGAGGCGCGTGTGGAACAGAACGCGCCGTTGACGATTGGGCTCGGTCCAGATTATTTCCAGACTGCTGGATAGCGAGCTACCCAGTGCTCGCCGTCCGCGAACCCGCGCCTACGGTGGTCGGAAATCGGGATCGGGATCTCGGCGGCGGCGGCGTGAGGACCGTTCCCTCACGCGCTCGCGGTCAGCAGCCGCCTTCACGAGCATTACTGCTTCGCAGAAGGAGGTACGTCTGGTATTAATATTATAGAGCAGTGGTGGCCCAGTGGTAACTTGATAAGTTCTACATACATCGCAGGTTCGTTTCCAGCCAGACGTATTTCTTTGTGTAATTAATTTCATTACCACTGCTTTAAAGGAGCCTGGCTCACAGTAGTAGGAACATTATAAGTAAGTACCATGATATTAGCTCTACTTACCGATGGCAGGGTTGCAGGCGACATGACCGAAGTTGACGAGAATCGCGATGGTGACGAAGATGACGAAAGCAGCGGTGATCTTGCCGGCCATTTTGTGATCTGAGAAAACCACACCATTAAAATAAACAACTACATATTAAGTACCTTCTTCTTTACGAGTCAGTGATTAACTTTTAACCGGTTCAAGTTTTGGAAGTTTTATGAGCACTTGGGGCACCCCACGTGGGTCTAGCACCGACAGGTCTGTAAAACCTCACTAATTAAACATTATAATACAAATGGTATGGCGTGGCATGCAAATATTTAGTTGATAATGTTTTACTAACATACAGTACGCAAAATTCGAGCTTTAGTCGTGAAATTGTGGATCCTGAAGTACTTTCTACACTATATTAATATACAGTTACAAAACCACTATTTAAGAAAATAACAATAAAGGCAAATCAATACTTCAGTAATTTCTTGTAGCCTCGAACTTGACCACAATCTCACCTGATGGAAAGCGACGATGTGGTCGACGATGGAGCGCGCTTGCCTAGAAGTAAACTATTCACTCTTTCCTTAAAGATCTCCATTAAATAATCAGAAAATAAAACACAAACTTGACCACAAAGCGTATTTATAAGTTCGCACTCAGTAGGTGACTCATCCTTTTTACACCATGGTAAACCCAAACAGGTTGAAATCATTAAAAAGACTTCGATTGGATACAGTAGATTAAAAAAAAATAGGTTCCATTAAACTTAGGAACCTATTTTTAGAAGAGGTACTGATGGCTACAACCTAAGGGTCTTCAAGACAAATATTCGAGAGTAAAAAGATTACTTCTCAGCAAGCGTTCTCCAACATCGATCACATCAACTTTTGCCATCAGGTGAGTTAGTGGTCAAACGCGAGCCTATCAATAAGAAAAAAAAGAAAACGAGAAGAGGCTAAATTCTCAGATAGTGGCTGATGCAAAAGAAAACTTAGGCTATGAAGAAAACACAAACAAATTTAATTCTTCAAAACGAAAATCAAGCCTTTTGTGATATAGGTGTGATATCTTGTCACTTTCGAAAGTTGAAGAAAAACATCGTGAGGAAACCGGCATGTCCTAAAACCAAAAATTCGAAGACATGTGACATGCACCAATACGCACTGGGCCCGCGTGGTGGATTACAGCCCATTCCCTCTCCTAGAGAGAAGACCCGAGTCCCATCAGTGGGAACATTACAAGGCCGATACCTAATGCCAATGCTAAATATTTGTAGTTTTGATTGTTATGAATAAACTCAAAAACTACTAGAGCGATGGTCGTGTAAAGTTGTACATTAACTTTCACGCAAGCTTTTTTCGGGTGTATGAATTTAAGTACTTTATTTTGACTATGTTGTCATCATTTTCCTAGACTTTTCCCAACTAGCTTGGTGCCGGCTTCCAGTCTACCCGGATGCGGCTTAATACCCGTATTTTACATGGAGCGACTGCCTATCAGACCTCCATAATCTAATTACTGGGCAACTGATACCCCATGGTTAGACTGACGGTTAAGATTTGAGATTTTTATCTGTAGCGACTGTCAAAGAGCTACGAATGACAAGCGGAACCAATGGCTTCAAGTACTTTCCGAGGCACACAAGTAAAGTCTTAGATAAACTTAGAAAACTACATGTGAATTGAAAAATTCACATTGGTACTAATCCCGTATTGAACCCGCAACCTTATGCATGAAAGGTGCTTTACTGGGCCATCACGACTCACGACACGTGTATTTTGTCTATGTTATAATTTCATTAATTTTAATCTGTGCGTGCCCTAGGTAGGTAACTCAAACCTAATGCTATATCTCAACAGCTCTCCCTTATTATCATAATAAATTATTTTAATTTTTCACGCAAGACTTATAATTGAAAAACTAATTACAAAAGCTTTATGAAAGCTTGTTAACGTGACGTCACGTCACCTAAATTCGAATTATGAAAGTTAATTAAAAAGTGGTCAAGAAGACTTCACTGCTGTTTTATTTCAAAATATTTTCAGGGATTTCTCGAACAGACTACTGATTTTTTCACTTAGGTTTTGTCATGTCACTTCATGAGTACTAATTAATTTAAATTAAAAATATGTATAGGTATTAATCCCACTCTATGATCAAATCTTATAACAAACCACTGTCAATAGTTTCAGTTTTCAGTTTTTCGTAACGGTGGGAAGCAACACATGCTTGCCGGTCGTTGGTTACTAATATTATAAAGAGAAAACATTTGTATTTTTGATTGTTTATAATGATTAAACATAAAAACTATTGCACCAATTGTTTAAATTATTTTACCCGAAGAATGCTATTTTATCACTGAGGGACATAAACATAAATATAAATATTCTACTCGCACGTGGACAAAGCCGGTGACAGATGTTAGTCATAAAAACTAAAGCATAAGCACAGAATAACTATTAGTTCAAGTGCATTTTGCAACTACAGTTGAAAGTCTATCTCTCACCATTCTAAATGCAATGAAGGGCCAACTGACAGTACGTATCTCTAAATATAAACAAACAACTGCACATCACGAACTTACCTCATTCAAAAATCACGGAAACCTTTTAACATTTAGAAAGAATCTTACACATGGCACAGCACTAACAAAGCTCATTTCGATCCAAAGTCGCGATCACAACAATAAAATGTGTATTAACGAAACTTCCAACAATCACGATTCGTATGTCTTGTATATTAACGGAAAATTCTGGCCAACGACCGCTTATAAATGAAACTTGTTTAAATATGTAACCACTTAACTATGGCTGCATGTGGGGTGGGGCGCGCAACGTGTGCTTAAGGGATATCCCAGGAAACGGATCTGTACCGTACCTTTGCGAAAGACGAAAGTTCTAAGTAGGAAGTCGATGACTCTACGATGATGTTAACGTGGATTGAGAATTTGAGAAAATTCAAAGCCTTAAGAAATTGTTGAACCATATTTTTGGATGAAACTCAGAAAGTTGAGAAAGGTTTCGTCAATTACGAGTATCAATGCTTTTTTATTACTTACTTTCTTGCAGTAAATTTTAAATAATATTTATACATTTGTTCTCAATCGATATTAGGCAGAAACATCTCTCATATTTACTGCTTTGTCGTAAGCAAAATGTATTTGGCAATATGTAACTGTCTCTACTCCATGATTTGTTGTTTGCCTTGTAGAATTTTAATTCAACGCCATTCAGACGTATCTTTATTTAGGTACAAAAAAATAACAAACCAAACTTCTAGAAGATAAATGAACGTTTAAATTTTAATCGCAAATACAATGTCGTTTTCTATCGACAGATTTATGTTAGGTCCACGACACCGGTTGGACTTTTAAACAGGTTCTTGCATTAACAACAAAGCACAAAAGAACATTATTATCTCAACTATTCTCATACATATTTATTTAATCCAAACTGGTTGCATAATAAATCTATCTAACAATTTCTTCCGCATAAATACGAACTATTATTGAAATTCTATCAGAAGAAACGGGCAAGGTCATTGGAAATCCGCACATGGGTTTTATGTAACACTCTAAGTGGCCCAAGGTGCGATATTCGACTGATAGCGAAACTATTGCTAGATTTCTTTCAAGGAAGGTATGAATCATTGTTGCGTAAACTGTCTAGACGTGATTTGGCGTTTATTTTTCCCGGTATAACATGTGAAGACTGCCCTAATGAGAACACTGTTATGTGGGCGTTTTGATTAGTGAAAAGCGTAGGTGTATACCCTTGTTTATGCCACTTTTTTATTTATATCCTGTGATACAATGTTTTTCATTAGTAAAGATAGCGACGATTCCTCTTCTGTATTTTCTACCTATCAACTGGCAAAACTGTTTTGTTTTCTGAACTTTGTAAATGTGTATTTTTCTGAAAAATTGTGAACTAAACTATCTTATTTTGATACTTTTAAATAATTTTGAAAGATATAAAGTTAAAATTACTTCTTTAAACAGGTTTGTAACAGACGTCATTATTTTACCGGTACAAAGCTGTACAATATGTTGAAGGAGCATGTCCACTATATGCTATCTGGTCTGAACGAGTTGCTTGCCTTCAGCGGTAGCCCGGGGCGCCAGAATTGTTTGTACGTGGATGATACTTTTGGGGCTATTCAATAATCGTAAATTGACGTATCCGTAGAATTAAATCGGGTTGTGAAATTATTTGTGTCTGAAAGATTGATTAAGGGTTTGTGTGGGATATATAGATAGGCTTTCGTCTGATGAGGAAATATATTACTAATTACTTAAGCAGATTTGTTAAATAAATAAAGTAAAACTCCTAGCAATTATACAGTGGTGATTTTATAATTAAATTTAAAAATATTTATGCTAATCAAACCGCTTTATACAAATAAGCTCTCCGCATGAGAGGCAACGTGTCCAACGCAAACGTGCCGACTTTTTTCCGCACGTGATATGACGTTGCAGAATCGACCAGCATTTAGGACAAAAGCATTTTACTTCCGCGCCGACGAACAAAAGTCAAATGTAAATAACCTCTAGACACGGTTCGTGTACTAAGTAGCTGATAAGCACCGATTATATCGTTACCAGATTTACATAGCTCCTTAAATGTGGCGAGAATTAAACACGAGCTCAATTACGGAGCAATGGAAATTATCTAGATGAAATTCAACTTCGACTTTACGTCAGGCCTTTTAGGAAGCGGATCTCTTTATCACACGATCGGTTTAAATCTCAATTATTGTTAATACAACTTCCTAAACTTAAAATTATGAATTCTCAATCCTGCCGGATACTAGATGTCGTGATTGATGCTCTAGAGTTCGAAACTTCTAAAAAAATTCTTCCGCATATGAAATCATACTGACAACAAGTTCGGTATGTAAAGTAAATGACGTCTAAATTGGGATTAGGGTAGATAGGTATGATAATTTTAAGTCTATTTTTCTCTGTGAGCAAATATCCGCAGTCACAATTTTGGCGATGATGCTATATCGAAAGATGGACTTTAAAAATGAATCACATTAATTTTAAGATGAATCAATATAAGATAAAAAAAAAACTGTGTTTGGTTTTCACAGAAGGTATTAATGGTCGAAATAAAACCTGCAGGAGGAGGATAATGAACTTAGCTGAGTCAGGGTGTCCCAAATTCCTACCTTTCCCTTCCTCTTAATAAATTTTAGAAGTTGGGTAGGTATCTACGTATTCTGTAAGTTGAATTTAGTGTAAGGCTTACAAAATATCTTCACTTCTGTTATTCATGTGTTAAGATGTGGACAGTGGAGTGGGTTACATGTTTGTGCATCTAGTTATAAGGATTTTTCGTATACCCTTAAGGTCTGTTCTCTTATTGGGGACAAGAAACAGTTAATACTGCTAATACTGTTTCTTGTCCCAAATAAATTAATAATAATAAAGGGCTGGGGAAGTGTTCGAAATAATCACCTCGGCCATCTAACGCAAAAGGCAACTGCAGGATTTCGGGTGGGTTTAAGTCAGTAAAATCTCCTAACCTACTCTCTCTCGCTCCAACCAGGGCAGGACCAGCTATTTGTTGTGTTTACACTCGCAATCCCTATTTAGGCGTTTAGATGCCCTTTGACAACATAAGCAATCCTTACGATTTTCATAGTAAGAAAATCAGAGAGCTAAACTTCTTACTTGGTAATTGAATAAAGGGGCTTTTTTGGTGGGATTCTTTTGAATAAAGTTCAGTGTCTCTTTTCAAATTATTATTATCTCGAAAGACGAGCGCAATCTCAGTAAAATGGAGCTTAATATTGACTATTTCAGTAAAACTTGTCGATAAAGCTGACTATATTATATCAAAAATTAAATACTTTTTAAACTTGAAACAGGCTAATTGCACAAAAAGTGCAAAACCAAAGAAAAAAAAAAGAAAAATTCAATAGAACAGATAAAGCTAACAATTATTATTAAAATTTTAGAAAACAATAGAAATACTTACGAGGTAGGATTTGCTGGAAGAGTAGATGAAGATGAGAGAAGAAGTAGACAGTTGAATGTGAAGACCGATGCCATTCCTCGAGCTTTTATACTAAAACTGAACTAGCCAGCCTAACCAACCAAGCCTGGAGACAACGGGACACTTCCATTATCTATATGGATCTGATAATTAGGTTTGGCTAATGTCTTTGATATTGTTAGGACAGTAGCTAGTTAGAAGAGGAAGAGCTCGGGATTTTTTCGGTAATATTTTCTCTACAAGTGTGAACGCGAAAGCGTGTGAGCGTAGCTTTTGAGCTAAAGTAATTCGGATTTTCTTGTACGCTTATAAAGATTAAAAAATTGTGAACCTATTACCTATGCTAAAAAATATAAATAAAAACTATTAAGACCTTAACTAAATTTTAATCAGGAATGAAATTGAGTTTGGTAACCATAACTGAAACTATAAAGATCAGAAATAAAAACGGGTGCTAATTAAACAGAATAATGTAATTAAACCTTAAAAATTCTACATAATTAACGAGCGTCTGAGTGATACGATTTTAGCCACTAGTTATCTGAAATGCACTTTCAGGATGGTAATAAAAAAAAAAACGAAGGCTAAGGTGGGAGCTTAGCTCCCGTGTCGTAGTGCCCTACAACACCCGAGTTCGCTTCGCTCGCTCCTGGACTAAGAATACATATTTAGTTGGCGTTTGTAAAAAAGACATATTAATTTACTACAGGCTATCTCACTTTCTAGTTGCTTATTTATAAATTAGAATTGTACAAGTGGCCTATAAATAAATGTGTGGCTAGACATATAATTCCTCAAAAACATATCCGCAACCGAAACCGATGTGAAAGTTTCGGATAATTTCGGAAAAAGGAGGAATCTAAGGTTACAACAGGATTTTGATTATTTTCTCCAGTTAAGCAAATGATTAATTAGACGAGAAATAAGAGGCAAACCATACTATTTGTAGTTTACTTTTACAATTTTAAATTATCCGTAATTTAAACTATACGGAATAATTTCATATCCGGAACCGTATCCGAAACCGATATAATATTGTTCTTATATCCGTATCCGTTTTTAGATCCGCAATCCAAATACAAACAACAACAACAACATTTTTTTTCTAATACCAACAGCATAGCGAATTTCAACTGAAACAGAATATTTTAAAGAAGCTGCTAACGTTTGGCTCCTAACTTGAATGTTTTTGTTCTCGTAGCAAGTGGATTGTGCTTTTTTTTGTCTTGTAATTACACTAAGTGCTGTTATTTCTTCTTTGGTTGGTTCATGAGTGCGAAGCTGTAAATTCCTGCAGATTTTCGTAGCGGTCAAGACTAACTTTACCATGTGGCGCTATGGGGTTCGAAAGGTAAGTATGGTGTATGAATAGAATAGAATAAAATAAGAGTTTATTTGCCTCAACACAAAACACACACCAAAGCATAATTAAACTATAAAAGGTAAGAACACAAAATATCATCATTACCATCATTTCAGCCAGCCGATAGACGTCCACCGCTGGACATAGGTCTCCCCAAGCGTCGCTATAACGACCGGTCCTGTGCGACTCGCGAATAAAAGAACAGAAAATAAGGCAAATAATAACACATGCAGGTACTCAGAAAAAAAAACAAAAGTACATAGAATTCAGTCATAGTGCGGTATGCATCTCAGTGCTGCACCAAATGGGAGTCCAGCTCAGCACGGGTCTGGCAAGTATACGTGACACTGGTATTCTACTGGATCCTTGAGGTGACATTCAAACGCTCCGCTTCTTTTGAGAGAGAAGTTTTATGTGTGAAGTGTTATTAGTTGGTGTGGATCAGAGAGTAGGTACTTTGTAATATGGTGTATGGTGTAAGTAATACATATTGTATGTGCTAATGTGATTAATGTGCGTATATATAGCTATTAAATAAAGTGAGTCAGAAGTAGTACTTTCATAAAGCACCAAACCATCAAGCATAAGCTAACAAAAGGAATATCATATAGGTAGGTTTAACATTCCTTATCGGCGTGGGAAAGTTGTTCCAGCATTTAGATGCCGCGTGCCGAAAACTGTCTGTAAAGGCTGTCTTGTGCGATGGAGTGGACAGTTGCTGGCACATTGTCTTCTGCTGGCGATCCAGCTCAATTTGTTGTACAGGTACGACGTCTGCTTGTACCTTATCACCACAAATAGTTCAAACACTAGGCAAGCCAAGTGCAACTTACAACGAGATCGATTGAACAAGGCTTTGCAGTATGATATTTTCGCTTAAAACTCGTTCGCAGAACCTTATTCGTTTTTCGTTCTCTTTCTTGCGTCCCAGGGCCCCAGTAGTCTTCGACCCTGCTGGTCCTCTACGTTTTGCTGTCATCTCTTTGAGGGGCGCGTGGGACACAACGCGCCGTCGACGACTGATTCAGGACGATTACTGGACGGTCAGACGGCGAGCTACCCATTGCTCGCCATCCGCAAGCCCACACCTACGGTGGCTGGAAATCGGAACTGGGATCCCAGTGGCTGAGGCGAGAAGGCCAATCCCTGGCGCGCGTGTCGACCAAGGAGGTGGCTACCATTACTGCTTCGTATAAGGAGTAGGATAATCTGGTCTGGGTTGCTATTATGATTTTTATCAGTTGCGTTATAATAGGGATTACTCGTATATACCTACCCACTGCGGGTTGATAATACAGCCCTTTTAGAATTGTTTTTGTGATGACAAATCATCTGAGTTAAGTTAGCTCAGCTTAGCTGGTACTGCTGATGTTAATTTTTTTATAGTGATGTGAAGTTTGCGGTTTGTTGTCTGTTAGGGGCCTAGAATTGTGTAAGCAGTGTTAACTGGTTTACCTTCCCTGTGGTGTTGCTATGGTGCGCATTTTTCTTTTAACTTAACATAAAAAATAACATGAAAAGAGCAATATTACGTTTAAAAGGCACACGCGTCGCTGAAACCAAGCCTCAAGCGCTGAAAACTTTTCGTAGGAAAAAATTATAGATACATTTTAAAATTAAATCTGCGAAATTCGTAAAAGGGGAACAGTTGCTTCTCCTACTCTGGGTATTTTTTTATTATGGACTGGCTCGCGTTTACCCAATATCGCACCTGATGGTAAGCAATGCTGTGGCCGATGATGGAGCATGCTTGCCTAGAAGACACCTATTCATTATTGACTTAAGGACTAGGTTGTAGCTATCTGGAAACAGACTTCGGCAGTTCCTCGCAATAAATGTGCCCTCAAAATGATTTGTACGTATGGGTGTGATGTCCATCATGTACCGGTGGTGCAACGCCGTACATCTAGTGGTTCGATGATCGGAAGGCGTTGGTGGAATTTAATTGTGTAAAAGGGCTGACGCGTGGCGTAGTGGTTGTTGCCCTGCGTGCGGGTTTGATTCCCGCACGAAGCAAATATTTATATGGCCTACAGATAGGTGTTCCGGGTCTGGGTGTCTTGTGCATGTGAATTTACATGTTTGTGAACGAGTAATTCTTAGTGGGCTAGTTATTTTTATTTAGATATGTTTCCACTAACTTATTCTTTCTAGTGAAATATTTCTGTAATACAAAGCCTTACGATTCCCAAAACTCCTTGAATGAAAGACTCATCACCCTCTTACAGCTTCATCACTCCAAACTAAAACTGACACCAAACTTAACATTTTGGCAATCAGCCAAAACATTCGTATTCCCTACACAGACTGACAATCGATCATCGTTTAACTACAACTTTGAGGCCAGTCACTTCTGAATTATCATCATGAGCCTCATCGGAAGTAAATGACAGTCTAAAAATAGGACAAGTAATAAACAGAAAGCTGCCGTCGTAAAGCTAAAATTATTGTATCCGACATTTGGCAGGCTTTCGTTTTTAGATGTTAAAAATTATATATCGATCTCCCTAAGCAGTATTTTTCTATTAGAGTGCGACTAATGAAAGCGCGACCTGGAGTTTTTTTTTAAATTTAATTGGCAAGATTATTCAGTCGCAATTGTTGGAAATAAGTCATGATTCTCCTACTACACCTAGTTAGTAATACAATATACATTTTTTTTTATTTAACCTCTTCTACGTTAAAATTTAGTAAAAAAAATAGTAAGACATCTTAGTCCGGTTTGCATTTATCTAAGAGGTTTAGTTTAGTCAATATTGCAGAAAATCTTGGGCCCTCAGTTCAAACGTTTCGGTAAAATTCAACTCTCATTTACTTTTTAACTATTAACTTTTGGGTCATTATTTCTTTTTTACTAATTCAGAGAGGTATCTAACTAACATATATTAAAGTCGTAGATAGTTATTTCGTCACATAAATTCAGTTTTTGCAAATTCTTTAGAAATGACATTTACGATCTGAGGGCCCAAGATAAACCGCTATAATTTTGTAACGTGACATTCTACAGATTTGGAAATTCCTTAAAATATTTTAGAAATTCTATACTAAATTCCTAAATAAGCATTATTAACCCAGACATAGTACTTTCCGAGATCTAGACTATGCCTCTTTACGAAGCATCTGGATTGAGGGCCCACGTTATTTAGCTATAAAAGTTTAAGTTTACGTTTTAGAAATTTATGGATCATTGCTCTAAGTTTTACTAATTTTTTACTAAATTCCCTGTATATCTGGTTTCGTTTCATAAAGGTTTAAAAAATGGGCCCTCAATTCAGATGCACACCTTTTTCTCAGGTCGCGCTTTCATTAGACGGACTAAACCGGGTTAAACCGAGTACCTAATAGTTGTACTAAGATAAATTAATAAAATCGCCGTTAAATTCCCCTGATTATATTTGTACGTAAGTTTACAATGTGTTTCTAAGCGTAAGTCAAAAAATGATTTTGTCAGATAACCGCATTTTAACTTTACGACGACGGCAGAAAGTAAGTTTTTCATTGTAAAATATAAGGGCAGATGTTGACAAAAGATCTGGTATCCGGTAATTATCTGATAGATTACTCAAGTTTCCGATTACGGGTAAGTTTTAGAGGAGTTAATTCGAGTTTCGTCGGTTGAAAGTCGGTGCTTCACACAAATTCATCTTTAAAGTTGAATGAAATCTATACTAGTATTAAATGTCTCCGACTTTGTTGCGCTTTCACGGTTAAATTACTGAACCAATTTTGATAAAATTCAGTGTGAAGTAAGCTTAGACACCAAGGAAAGACAGGCCACTTTTCATATCGTTTCAACTTCGATTGTGTCCGCTGTAGTAGACATAATATTCACAGACGACGTCGTGGGTAAAATTTAGTCCTAATATTATAAACGCGGAAACTTGTATGTTGGATGTGTTATTAACTCTTTCACGCAAAAACTACTCGATAAATTGCGATGAAACTTGCTATACAGGTAGACCTTGCTCTGGAATACATAATTTTATAGGATGTATACTTTTATCCTGGGAATATGTTCCCTAGGGATAATTTTCTACCGTGTCGTGAAGCCGTTGGCACTTTGGCAGGAGCTAGTATATAGATAATCCAACCTCTCCGAATTAGGTCGTGGAAGTTGTGCAGATCGTGTGAAAAAGTGAGTACCTACCTTTAATAGTATAATTATGGTGTGATGCAAAAGATAGGTCTGTTAACCTATCACATACCCACAAAACGAGACACAATAGTAAAACAATAACAGCGCGGTCTCATAGGACCGGTCGGGGATTCATGAACTAAGTACTAGTTGTAATGAAAAAAAAAACAAATATATTTAAAACTTTATTTGCACTAGATATCTATGCTACTACAGAAAAGTTATCTAAGTTAAATCGTAACAATAAAGTGATGTCGTAAATAAAACTAGATTAATTATGAATCCCTGCCTAATAAATCGATTATGAAAGTATAAATAGCTGTTAATAAACCATTACAATGTAGCTCGATATGATTTTCGGTAAAGCAATATTAAGTTGGGAAAGGAACCCAATCAAAAAAAAATACTTTTCAATAATAATTCACAATGTTGATAAACAATTAAACATCGGTCAGTAATCAAACATGGGTGTAATTACTGAATCTCGTACGAAACAAAGTACATTAAAATATCCGGTTAAACGACTTATTTACATAGAAAAACAATTATTTCGACATCCCTGTAAACACATGCTAATTTGCCATTTTGTTCAAACATTTTGTTATTATAGTCGAATTTGTTCATTTCTAAGTAGCATTCGGTTCATAGCGACCGCGACTCGCGACCGCAACCGGATCGCGCAACCCACTGCTTAGTATAGATTTGTACGGCACTGCTCGCGTGATGCGGTTGCCTGCTTTTTTTACACCATACAAAACCATACTAAGCAGTGGGTCGTGTAACCTGGAGTGCTATTACACACACACACACACATTTTTCACATTTTAGCGAATACAGATTTGGATTTCGTCGCTACTGTTTAAAGGCCTATTCAGACCTAAGCGGCTATTCGCTACCGTCTGCGGCAGAGAAAACCCAGTGAGTATACAGTAATATTACTGTTCACACCAAAACGGATTTCGCTATCCTTGTGGGTAGAATAACGCCCGGTAGTCGAGCCCACAGCGGCAGTGAATATCACTCGGGTCGCTCTAGCTGCGGTACTTGATACTAAGTAACTGAGCAAAACCCGCGCGGTATGTACCTCTACCCACAGTGGCAGCGAATATCGCTCAGGTTTGAATAGGCCTTTAGGCTGTTAAGGCTGTTTTCTTACAGAATAGCCCTCCTGATCGCGGTCACACATCGCGGTTGCTAAGAACCAAAAGCTACCCTTACCATTTTTATATTTTCTAACAACCCTCAACCTTCGGCACTTCGTCGGCCATACTAGCAAGGATCAGGTTCTTGTCCGTGCCCGTAGCTTTCTTCGGCTCTAGAGCGGTCCTCATTTCCAAGGCTCTGGTGTCAGTCTCCAGCGATTGGTTCTTATCGTTCAAATCAATTGCGATCTTTATGGAAGCTGCTTCTAAAGCGTTGTATGTGGCCCTGAAAAGAATTAAAACATAGGGCAACGAAATCTAAACTTTAGAAAAAGCCTTTAAAATTCAGAACTTGGGGGTTTTTAGCTCTGATTGTTTTTAAAAATAGTTTTAGTGATCGCGTGACGAGTGACAGGATAGAATGGAAGAAAAAAACATGTTGCGCCGACCGACCCCAAATAAAACGGGACAAGGGCAGGAAGATGAAGATGATTTAAAAACAAATATGATTTTGTAGCTAATGATAGCCATAAAACTATATACTTAGTTCCATCCCTTTAACAGTTCAGTTTAGGACGTCAAATTGATCGCGAGCTCTTAGTAGGGGCTCTGGTTTGAAAGATAACACTAATGTAGCTCGACCCGTTAATTTCTCACAGCTTATTGTGATAGTTTAATAAATTGAATCAGACTAGCTGGAAAATTCAAGGTTGAAGATGAAACTCCCAACATCTTACATTTGAGTATAAACGAATTAAATTGCGCTAAGAGCCACGACGTATGTTTCACATTTAAATACATTAAATAACAAACATTTATCAACATGATTAATCGTGTTCAAATATTTTCTTAGTCCTAGATCATATTTTTTGGCAACTCTGGAAGAAAAGCTTTCAAAACATACTGGTAACATACTTAGACCACGGGTGCGACAAAAAAGAAATACATTAGTTTCTTTTCATATTCCGTCAACCTCTGTATTCTTGTTCAAATCATCAGATAATTATTATTTTACAATACCTCTATTTGAAAACCCGCCCCCTCTTTAGGCATGCAATTTATTGTTTTCCGCACTAGTGTTGAAAAATGTGCAAGCTCGCTCCCGCCACAATTTAATATATTTATCACATCCAGTTTAGGCGTTAAGCGCCGGTTAACCCCTATTTATTTATTTCTTCGCAAGTGTATTGGAAAACATATCAGTTCAACGCCCACTAGGGGTAGGCCCCTGTTGGGAATCTATGATCTACACTTCTTCTTCTTCTTCCTGCCCTTATCCCATATTATTTGGGGTCGGCGCAACATGTTTTTTTTTCTTCCATTCTGTCCTGTCACCCGTCATGCTATCATCATCTCCCTTTTCTTTCATATCAGTCCTCACACAATCCATCCATCTTTTCTTTGGTCTCCTTCTTCCTCTCCATCCTTCCACATGTAAATTCATAAATCAATGATCTACACTAAATTCTCAAAAAACGACTCAAACTTACTTAGCACAATCCAATTTCTCTTGTAACTGCCGAATGGTTTCCTTGAGGCTTCGCACCTCGTCCTTCAGGCCTACATCAGCCTCATCAGCAGCTAGTTCATACCCTGGACGGTACCCTCGAGTCTCCAGGCGGGTTTCAGCCACTTTCAACGCGTTCACCTTGTCGGCAAACTGTTCGCCCATTGTTTTAAGTTCTGTTGCTAGCTTGTCCATGTTTTCTTCCATCTAAGTATAAAAGAAGAGTTATTTGTGGCTGACTAAAAAAGTACAATTGTAAATACCGTTAGATTAATTATAAATAATCTATCTCGCGAGATTGTAAATGAGCAAACGATTGTGAATCGCTTATAATTTAACGCATTATATTTCAATAGGTTATAATCTATCGAAGTGAAACAATTAAGTTATGAAATGGTATAGAATAGAACGCATCTCGCGCACTGCTTAGTTGAACGTCACGTGTACCACGCCAACATATTTGTTTGTCATCCAATGTAAACAAACAGTGTTTTGGTCATTGTAAATAGATTTCGTATTGAAAAACAGACTTAGGTAATTAAAAAAAATAACAGCTTTAGAATATTGGTTATATGACATTGTTTTGGAAGTAAAATGAATCTGATTAACCCAAGATGTGCAGTTTGAACGATAAATAAGTTAGTATTAGTTACCAAACACAGTCTCTTCGGACACAGAAGACGGAACAATCCTAACGCAAAGACACACTGAATTTCTATTTACGTACTGACCCCTAATATCATGTAAGTAACAAGATTATGAAACTTCCTACTTTCTCTATTTCAGGACCTAACTATATGAATAAAGTTTTAGGAGCTAACATGTTCAGACGGCAATATCAGGTTACTAAGTTATCCAATTGTTTGGCGCAAAGTAAATGGCGAAAAGAACATGTGTGACTTTCATAGGATTGGAGTGTGTATTGCGAACACTAACACCTAAACTTTTATTTTATTAAACACCTTAACTCTTCGTGTAGTTACTCAGATACCCGCGAAACGAGACACAATAGTAAAACAATAACAGCGCGGTCTCATAGGACCGGTTGGGGATTCAAACGTTAACTTCTTTAACTTGCATTACTTAGGTAACTCGCCCTCAGTTATCCTTAACCTTATGAAATTGCTAGCTGGAACCCGCGACTTCGTCCACTGCCTGATTTAGTCTTTATCTTCAGTGAAGGTTCTGTCAAAATCGGCCTAGCTGTTTTAGAGTTTAGCCGGAACAACTAGGAAAACAAAAGTAACAGCAAATCTCCGATTTCTGATTAAATGATTTTTAATAGACATAAATAATTAGTACTTGACTGCGATCCCACCCAAGGGTAAACAGTGATGTAATGATTGATGGTAAGGCGCACTAGTTTATTAGTAGCCTATTCACTCTAGCCTTATAGGCGCTTAAATTATAATCGGACAGTACGACTATTGCAAGCTATAGAGTTTATTGCTTGACTTTGCCAGGTTACTGTGCTAACGTATCGTGGCAATTTATGTTTTCAACTTCGAATTCATTATTTAAGGTATGTAGCATTCGGTTCTAGCGACCCACTGTTTATTATGGCACCGATTGCGTGACGCGGTTGCCTACTCCATACAAACGATGAGTCGCACGGCCCGGTCGCGGTCGCGGTCGCGGGTCGCGGTCGCTAAGAACGGAATGCTATCTTTAAATACGAGAGGCGAGAGTTTTTGCATATACCTTCATCTTCTGCCAATCCAGTTCGTTCCTCGCTCTCTGCGTATCGTAGATGCGTCTCCTCAGCATATAGTTGGTGACATCAGTCTGGGCTTTCAAGGCGTTCCTGGCACGCCCTCGGGCGACGAAGAGGGACTCCCGAAGACGTAGAGTATCTTGCAGCTCGTTCATAGCCATCTGTTTCGTTGCTTCACATTTGTCTAGCCATTGCTGGTAGGTGATCATTCTAGAAAAATATTTAGAATTTTTATTTTTGTTGCTTTCAACATTTTTATCAATAGTCCTGGCATTTATTAAAACTCCGTACAACGAAAGGTAAACTTAATGCCTTAAACCTTAGTCTGGGCACGCCACAATCGCGGCGGTAAGTTTTCTCTTTGAGGATTTACGGCTAGTTTTTTCATCAAAAACTAAAACTATCAGTAAAACCATTAACATTTACTTGACCATAGCTGTCATAATGGCAAATGTGTTTCTTCATCCAAATAACAGCTAAACTAAAAGTCAAAAGAGTTGCCGCTACGCAAACGTCGTAATTACCCCAAAAACACGTGGGGAGCTTTTTTTACTCATGACAACATCGCAACATCACTGTCCAGTAGTGCCATAAGTCAAATGTCATTTGTTGTTTAGGGTGAAGGCGGGATATATATTGCTAGCTAGTTTAATCCTTTAAATATTTTTGGACCTATTTTTAAAATTCTAAAAGCATTTGTGGTTTTAGAATTTTAACCCCCCATGGTATTTCTGTCCATTTCCTCGAAAGTTGACTGTAATTGCTCTGTATTCCATACTCTAACTCGAACATACTCTCACCCACCAGTCCACCCCGGGCCCACGTAGTGGATCATTCCTCTCCTAGAGAGCAGACTTGAGTCCCAGCAGTGGGATTATTATAAGGCTGATAATACTAATGCAAAATGCTACTCGAACTCGCACTCCTTCCTTTCTTTTATATATTCATGGCATGGTTCTGCTACATTCGTACATATTACAAATAAAAAAGGGGGCAAGTGTGAGTCGGACTCGCGCACTGAGGGTTCCGTTTCCGTTTGTCATTTTTTGATAACAAGGCATCTATGCCACCGGGGCATTTATTCCCGCCTTTACCCTATTTCTTAAAAAAAAAACTTTAAAATAAAATGTGTTTGAACGCATCCATAATGAACGCAGTGAAACCAATACAATTTTGTCAAAATGACAGTGACTATAGCTTTAACAGCCCCTCAATGAGCAGTAACAGTCAAACCAACAGTTGAAATTGTGAAGAAACGAATTTAATCGTTATTATTACTTTATGTCGTTACTTTGGCTGTTACCTTTGATGAAAAAACTGGCCGTTAGCGGGGGCGGCTAATTTAGCGGGAGGATTTTTTGGGATGTAGCTAGTAGCTACATCCCAAAAAATCCTCCCGCTAAATTAGCTACTAGCTAGCGAGTATGCCAGAATTATACTGACTAAAAACCATACGTATGTATGTTCCTTCTTTGCCTTTGCGTTGCAGGACCCTGGGTTTATCTTTCGAAAGTAATCCCATGTCCCTACTAGGCTTCGACCCTGCTGGGCCCCTACGGTTTTGCTGACAATCTTTGAGGCGCACGTGAAAGGCTACGGGCCGTTAACGAATCGGGCTCAGTCCGGACAAACTTACTCGACGGTCGGGAGGCGACCTACCCATTGCTCACCGTCCGCAAGCCCACGCCTATGGTGGCTGGAAACCGAGGTTGGGGCCATGGCCTGTACTAGGGTCAGGCTTGGTGTCGACTGTTACTGGACGTCCAAACGGTGAGCTACCCATTATTGCCCGCAGTTGACTTAATCTATCTATGTAAATGTGTACATAGAGCTTTTAGTAAACAGATGAGACAGTCAGTTATGATGAAAGGTTTTGATTATGATCCATTATAGTAATGAGTTCAATAAGCTACCCTTTCAACAGTATTAAAACTGATTGATTCTATTGAACTCCTACTGTTAAATACGTTTTCCATTAGTATAATGTCTAGATATTCGTTTTGTAAATCATGTGCCTGAGGGACACAGAATTCTGTTTACCTAGGTCACATAATTTTGGTTAAGTAAATATTTGGCGGGATTGTTCAAAAGAATTACCTTAGCTTTGGAACGAAAAGGGTAAGTGAAGGACTTTTATAGACTAAATTCAAACGGTATCAAGTTGGGTTTAACACGATTCACACCAAAGAATGGTAATTGGATATCTAAAAACTTTCGATTATGATAATTTTTATCTCTCATAAAAATTATCCTAGTAAAAAATAATATTAATTCATGAATCCCCGACCGGTCCTCTGAGACCGCGCTGTTATTGTTTTACTATTGTCTCGTTTTGTGGGTATGTGATAGGTTAAACTGTTAAATAAATATTTTGTTTTGTCGATTGCTTAGGTACCTAAGTAATTTCTTCAATAAAACGATTTTCAGTGTTTGGCACAAAGTAAATCCAAAATGTAATGTGGTGTAAAGAAGCGTCTAGACTTTCACGAAAAGTGTCTTTGAGTACATTTGCGTATCCTACGCCTACACAAGAAAAACTCTAATGAGAGGCAAAGTGTTAAGCGACGCTGCTTAGGGCCCTCGCCCACAGCGACTTTTTGTAGCGATGCAGTAGGGATGCTGTCGCGCGTTCGCTTAACGTTTGAATCCCCAACCGGTCCTATGAGACCGCGCTGTTATTGTTTTACTATTGTGTCTCGTTTCGCGAGTATCTGAGTAACTACATATAGTCGCGAATCCGCAATGCAGTCGCTAGCTTTTTAATCTCGCCCACAGCACAATTTTCGGTCGCGATATTAAAGCGATAGTGTCGCGCTTCTTTCGCGATGCAAACGTGATTCAATACTGTAGCGTGTTCAAAGTTCGTTGGAGTCGCTTCTGTAGAGTGTGGTAAATGCGACTAACGCGCGTTAGTTGCTGATGCTGTTTCGTAAACGCGCGACAGCATCGCTCCAAAAAGTCGCCGTGGGCGAGGGTCCTTAGAGACAGCTCATATCTTGCGTTATTAATGAGAATAGAATGTCGTGGGAGCCTTTTAACTCAAGCCCAGGTGCAACCAAACGCGAGGGAGTATCATAACTTCTAACAAATTTAATTGTTTACAAGTACAAAGTTTCTGCCTCTCAGGTTGTTTCCAAGGAGACTGTTGTTTTGTAAGTTATCTTCGTTTTGTCTGCCTTATAGCTGGTTAGTGTTAAGTAATTATGGATAGATGATGCTAGTTTAATTACTAAGCTAATGATACCATGAGACTCATCTGAGTAGATATAGAATACAGCATAATCAGTCTTATAATGTTCTCATTGCTGGGAGAAGGATTCCTCTTTAGGACTGCACTGGATTATTGCCCATACTCTCGTATTGGCAATAATCCATCCAGTGCGAGTTGTTGGATATCACAACTCTTTGAACTTTTAGTTCTAGGACATGCCGGTTTCCTCATGATGTTTTCCTTCACTGTTTTGAGAGTAGAGGTGAAAAAATAAATTCCAAAAAAGTGCCTGCCTAGGTTTGTGCCCACGACCTACACCACGTAAATTCCACCACTACTCCTGCTGTAACTAAAAAAAATAGTACATCAGCTCGCGACTTTGGTTCGATGGGCCAAAACCGGTGACCAAATCTATTCTCGCAACAAATGAGTGGATCCGACAGTTGCGTACGGAGCCAAGTGCACTCTGTCCGTTAATGGACCTACACGGACTCAAAAAATCATAATTATGGTCGTCAGACTACTCAATAGGTGAACTGATTTGGTTCAGAAGCGAACCGAATTCGTAGTCGAATCTTACAAAGTCTGAACGTAATTAAATTAAAACTTTCTATAAATTAATACAAAAAAATCCTCACCTCTTAGGAGTTTTCAAGGAGTCGGTCTTATAAGTGATATTGGCACAGTCCTTGTCCAAGGTCAACATGTCCTTATCAATCTGAAGTGCTTCGTTCTTATCGTTTAGGTCTAATTGGAGTTTGAACTTCACCACTTCCAACTTGTTGATTTTTTCCCAAGCGGATTGGCATCTGTCTATCAACATTTTCTTGTTGCTTTCAGTTACGCAGAGTTCCTGTAATTGTTAAGTAGTTTTTGTTTAGTGACTAAGTAGGCTGCTGCAAACACAATTTGGCGAAATAGGACCTTATGGACTCAATGTGAGTACGGTTCTCCTGTTCTAAACATGAGTCACATGTTAGAATGCCTCAAGTGCCCTTACAGCTGCACTTTGGAAGATCTAATAAGTACCACCGATGCTGCTATTAACGTAGTCACTTACTGAGCTCAAAAAGTTTAACGAGTTAACTGTTAAAGAAGAGTGACTTAGTGGCGTCCAAAGATCAGAAGAACAAGTGGTGGTCGTCCCATTGTTGGCAACAATGTCTAGACCTGGATCATGGATGAGGTCAGAATAAGAGCTTGAGCACTGATTTCAAATAAGACTTTATACGAGTAGAAAAGTTCAAACCTATTTTCCCTGGGACAATTACTTTGACTTCATTATATAAGTACAATGAAAATCCTGTTAATCCTAGTGCAACAGCATGTAGATATTCTAGCTAGTTAAGTCTAGCACACACCTGTCTGCTAATTGGGCTGACAAGTGGATTTACTAATCAGCAAATAAGGCTAGTCTGTTGTATTTTAGCCTTAGTAATTTCTTTTAAGTATTGTCTCAACACGTTTTATCTACAAAACACATCAAACTAAACAAATAGGACCAAAACTGGAAGCATATATATATATACCTATATGCTTTTGATTAAAAAACTACACTTATATGCAAATTAATAAAAATAGTTCATAACCAACGGAGTTCTGAGGTAAAAATACATCCTCAATTTTTTGAAGTCTGTTAAAAAGAAAATTTTACTATAACAAAGCAGGGCTACACATCTTTTTAAGTTCCACACTTCCAAATAAAAATATGGAACCCAGATAGAATCACCGTTTCTCACACACTCGCATGTTTCAGACTGTTTTTCAGCAACTAACATCATTCAACATCTTTCAATCTGCGCAAATATGATCATGTCTCTGCACAGCGGCTGCTTCTGAAGTGGTTGCCCATACGTCAGCGCAGAGAGCAAAGGGCGCTCACTACCCTTTTCTCATTTCTCACCTCGCCCAATTCCCCTAGTTATTTAGCCCCTCACTTTCAATACATTTGCGCAAACCACAATAAAAATTTACGCTCTTCTCATAACCGTCTTCTACTATGTCCTACTCATCGCACTGACTTCCTTCACTGTTCTTTCTTTATTCATGCTATTTCACTGTGGAATGCGCTTCCCCAAGAGGTCAGGATGGTTCCAAACCGATTAAGATTCAAGATTGAGGTCCGCAAGCATATTTGTAAGAAGTTGGCAGTAGTATCGTCACAACGTTAATGTTTATCACAATATCGATTTGGACCATTTTTCAGAGTATTTATGTATGTATATGTATGTATATTTAATTTATTGAATTCTGTATTTATATTGTATTTATTCATATTATCTGCGATTCATTTCTTTAATACAATTATTTCTCAATCTTTTATTGCACCTCCCACTAATCTTCTCTGCATCACCCAAAGGTTGACTGGTAGAAAATGCCTAAGGCATTAAGTCCGCCTTTGTACCTTTTTGTGCATAAAGTATAAAAAAAAAAAAAAATATTTTTGGAACCCTGAATGGAAGGTTTTTACCTTTTTCAGCTCAGTATCAGCCAGATCGTAAGTCAGCTCCGAGCTTCTCCTGCCATCTCTGTTAGACAGACATTCCGAGCAGACCAGCAGAGGAAGGTTCAGCTGTTCCAGCTCCCGCTCCGTGGACGCCTTCTCCTCTTTGAGGCTGGCCATTTCACGATCCAGAAGACCCATGAGATCTTGGAGTGTGGATCTCCATTGTTCAATTTCGTAGACTCTGAAATGAATAAAAAGAATATTGGTATTAGGTTGTTGTGTAGAAAATCCTATGAGGACGTACGAATATAGATGATTTCGTTTAAATTATCTAGCTGACCCGGCAAACGTTGTTCTGCCATTATTTATAGGGTAGGGGTCCCACCTCTACACCTTAAAAAAAGCCTACGAACTACACAAAAAATCTTAAATACGATCGAGCCGTTTCGGAGGATTTCGATAACAAACACTGACACGAGATTGTTAATTAATAAAGAAATGGCAAATTGCTGTACGTTGATATGTCAATAAGTCAGTTTTTCCTTTTATTCGTATAGGTATTAAGATAAATAGGATTAGCAGTCACTGTAAATGCAGCCTAGTAAACCGATTATATCCTTGCATAAGCTGACCTCAAAGACATCGGATATTCAATTACAGCACAGAGTACGCGAAACTTCCGCAAGCACTGTTTTAGACGGCATTACGGCATTATCAAACTTTCCTTACACACCAATTGTATCAGGGAGTGATACAAACTACTTAGTAATTCGTAAAGGCAAAACCTGGAAATCTCTTAACCGACTATGGACCCAGGTTGACCGCTGTAAAAGTAATCTGGCCAAATGGGTCTTCATCGACCCGTGCCAGTGTGGAGCCGCTTCACAGCACATGCGTCACCTGGTAAATTGTCCATCCTGCACTACCACCTGTACTTTACAGGATCTATGCGAGGCCAATGACAGCCAGGTTATCAAATACTGATCAGAAATGGTTTGATATGAGTGCATCGACACTAAAAGAAGATGGGAAAAACTAATGGGACTTCTTATCCAACGTCTTTTTAAGCTGGGAAGGGAATGGAATCTAGGATCTGACGCTCAGCAGTCGCGCTTACGGCTTAGAAACCAGCGATGCAGTAATTGTAAGTATTTAAGTACCAAACAGGACATAATTAAGAAGCCTTAGATAAATTAGGGCAAAACGTCTTCCTACAGAACACCACTACTCCCATAGATCAGACTTCGTCTCTATAGACCGTAATGCTCTAACCACGCAGATCCAGTAGTGCACATATGAAAAGGAAGTTTTTATTAAGACTTCTGTGGTTGTTAAATTATCATAATTATGTTTTCTAAGTTTTTGGCTCTAGGACATGTACGGTTTAATAACCGGTCAACTTAAAAAAGTACATTTTGCGTACCAAATGTAGTTTTATAAATTTTTCTAAGGGGACTCTGAGGCTTCATTTTAGCATTTATAATATTTGTTGTTATAAACAGCGCCTCGAGTTACTACCACTGTAATTCCTTGCTAAATCTACTTCACCTGGCTCTAAGGCGGTTGTTGTTATGATAGCCGTCCCAGTCGGTCTTGATGCGGGTCTCGTTGCGGAGCTGATGCGCGCTGTGCCGGAGATCAAACGCATCTGCTCTCCTGGTGTCGGCTGTAACCTATTGATGGAAATTTCATTTAGAATAGAGAACATTGATGTATTATCGGTCGCCTCATTTAGCGAAGCAGTAATGCAAGCGAAGGAGGCGGCCACACGCACGAGGGAAAGGACCTCACGCCCCAGCCGCCGAAATACCGGCAGCTCCAACGCTCGCGGACGATGAGCAATGGGTAGCTCGCCGTCCGAACCGAACCCCTGCAGGGCCTGCAGGGGCCACGAGTTATGTGAAAGTGTAACGAAGGAACAGGATTGGGTTTTAGTCAGTAAATGTATGACACGCCTTCCCACTCTGCCCAAGAGCGAGAGAAGTCATTGGATGATTTCCCATTTAAAAAAGTGCTTATTTTAAAATTCGTGGAAGTCGGCCTTTATTTTACCCAGAATTTTAATGAAAGGAAATTACTTCTAGTACTATCAAACCAAATATAAATGAAATATTCCAATTCAACTAAATCAATACAAAGGATCTGTTTCACTGATATAAGTTATTAACTTGAATTCAATTCGAGATTTTCTATTCTTTATTGTAAATGTAAATTTTTCAATAGACTTATTTAAATTTCATGTTACTGAATCTATAAATGTTTAACGAATTTCAATAAAAAAATGATTTTTTTATTTGAGAAAGAGCTCTTGAATTAATTTTCTTTGTGATAGATAATTGCAATGAGTTAATTTTGTATTAATGCATTAAGTAGGCTGATTTAAAAGCTTACCTAAGCAGTACCTACTTAGTTTTTTGCTAGTAAAACTGTGCGCGTAACGATATCCACTTTCCACTCATTTCTATAAGCATAAAGGTTCTATAAATATCCCTTCCCCAATCTTAAACTTAAGAGCACAGTAATAAATGTGTAGCCTCCGTGCCTCATCATGTAAAGCTGTCACACCCCAGGGTTGTTCCTTCACCCGAAACTTTGACACAGGGAAATTGTGGAACTAAGGATGACGTGGAAAAGCCATCGGTCATCAAAGCTGTTCACACGCCCCTAATTTCCTGTTAAAAAACACGGTTGGACGCTGCGACGGAACACGTGTAGAACAAAGATGTGACGCCTGTGAAAATTTTTATAGCAACGTGTTGCAGCCGTGTGTTATGTTAATTCTTGTTTTGAGTAGGAGTAAGTCGTAACTGTAGGATAACTAGATTTTATTATTGTTTTTCAGGACTTACGGCCAATTTCTTCAAAAAAGCTAAAACTAAAACTAAAGTAATAACTTTTCCTTGACCATTACTGTTGTCAATAGCAACTGTCATCTTGTCATTTTTTTCATCCAAGTGACAGCTAAATTAAAAGTCGACTAAAATAAAATGTAGGGATAAACACAGTGAAACCTATACAATTTTGTCAAAATGACAGTGATTTTGAATTTAACAGCCTTTCAATGAGCAGTTAAAGTTAAGGACAAAACTAACAGTTAAAATTGTGAAGAAACGAATTTAACCGTTGTTATTATTTTATGACTTTACTTTGGCTGTTACTTTAGTTGTTACGTTTGGTGAAGAAATTGGCAGTTAGAAAACAATTTAGCTAAAGTTAATTACTAAATCAAAACCGAGTATTTTTTACCTGTAGGTAGGTAACCTACCTATCAGCAAACAAACCTAATGAACAGAAGTAAATTGCGGGAGAGTCAAACTCCTCTCATTAGCTATCCCAAGGGAGTTACTTTATAGCTGGATTGTTTAGTTGATTTATTTGACCTTATCCCTGTTAAAACAACCAATGTCGGTTTTGTGGTAGGATATAATAAGAGCAGAATATAGTAAACACTTTAGACTTGCGAACTGTAAAAACTAATATTTTAGGGCCTTATTTGTTTACATAAATTCTCTTGATGAATAAATATAAAATTTAATTTGAGTTTGTATTTCAAATCGAAATATGTACCTACCGTAAGCCTACAAAATAAGTATTGTAAAGATTTTTAAGCTTATTATTCGTGGGATAGTGAGATAACGCATGCTGTGTCTATCGTATGATATTGTATCATACGATATTATTTCATCATCATCATCATGATATTGTAGGTTTATATAAAAGCAAGTTTACTCTGAATGTATAGCCTTTCTAATTTAAGTGAGCATTCAACCCGGCAAATACATATTGGGTGTCTAGTACAGTAACGTAGCTAGATGAATCTCTCGACTGATGGAACACTTTACTGACTAAAACCCACCTGCGTTTAAGTCGGTAAAAACTGACACTTCCTCTCGCTCCATCCAGAGTGGAAGGAGCCATTCATTAGCGTATGTAGGATTATTTATAAGGGGCCTGGGCCATTTATGATGTTTGTATGAACCTTTAGCATCAAGGAGTCTATCATAGAAGTCGGCAGCGCGAAATCGTGGGGTGGCAGGGCTCGCTGAACCGTGAAAAATGGAAAGAGTGGAAGAAACCTTTTCACCAGGAGTGGAACCACTCCTCAAAAGTTTGCTTTTAGTGACTAAAATTTACCGGTGTTCTCTCACTTGCCCTTTTAGTTTCAGGGCCACGCTAACTATTCTGAACAATCCCGCTACACTTCTCGATAGGTACCGTACCGGAGAGTATTTGATTGTTCATGAATAGCGGTAGGCTTTCCCAGTCAGTTTGAGTACCGCGGAGACATGATAAAACTTTTCTAATTTAGCTAACCAACTGCCATGAAATATTACAGCATCGATGAGATTGTGTTTATAAAATGTTCGTGATAGGCCTACTTTTGGTTAGACACGGTTGTGTTTTCGAGAGATAGAAATCTCCGAATCAAATTAATTTTCAGTGCGGTTAGTGACCTATTCTACTAATATTATAATTGCGAAAGTTTGTATGGATCGATTGACGTTTGTAATTCCTTCACGCAAGAACCACTAAACTAGGTAGGTACTGAATGGTATAAGGGTAAGCCATGTGCTGGAATATACTTTTATTCTAGGAGAGGTATTATAGTTCCATTGGGATAATTTCTACTATCACGCAGGCGAAACCGTTGGCAGCAGCAAGTGAAGTTATAGTGATATTAAATTATGTATGATTCTAGTTATCAGCTATTGTTTTTTCGTAAAATTGGGTAATCATCAAATGACTGACGCTCTAAGCTGAAGGGAGAGGCCGAGCCAAACTTTTACCGACTTAAAAAACCTGTGGCCTTTAGTCCAGGGCCGGCCGTGGTAACTCTTTCGAACAATCCCGTAGCCAAAGCACTCTAGAGAGTCGTGTCTACTCTGTAGTGCGCACAAGCAATGGGCTAGTATAAATTAGACCTTATAATTCGATTAATCTCGATATTTCGACTCTGTTGTCTACATCTCTTTTCTTCCAACTATCCTTTCGCGTTATACTGAAAGAAATTTCTTTCGAAATAAGCATTACCTTGAACTATTTTCTGTCTCCTTCTTATTATCCAATTCATAAGTGTGTACAAAACTGTTGAATAAATAAATAATAGAATGTTAGGACAATACCTGTAAGCCATAGAGTCTCGCATCCCAATCGGCCAAACTAAGATGCGGCAACGGTTTCTCAAACGTTACAACAGATTGCATTTTGATTTTTTAGGTTACACAACTAGAAAACTATTAATAATAATTTACAAAATTTGAATTATAACATCAGTGCATGCTTTGTCAATGTCGCGTGTCATGTATGTCAAATTTGGCCGTAGTGAACCAACACCGATGTTCGAAATTTAAAATGATTTGATTTTTATTTGCGGCCAGGCTGCAAATACAAATAGGCGCGAATGAGTTTTATAACCTTTTTTTTTATTATGCTTCAACTAAAATTGTTGAAATGTTTCCGAATTTTTAGGAAGGATTAGGTTATTCATGTTATTTACAAACTAGGCAGGTATCTATTTAATAACAAATATTTGATGAAAACGGACATTACTTTTTTTATCAAATATTTTATGCTTCTGATGATCATATTTCTTTTTTTAATAAAATTTGTGGGACAAGGAAAATACATTGGTCATAAATGTGGGAAATCATTCAATGACCTACCCCGCTTCGCTCTAGGGCGGAGAGAAAGAGCATGAGAGGCTCTTGTTGACTAAAATCCACTCCTATGTCCCTCCTTTGCCTTCGTTCCAGGGCCCCGATTGCTTCGTACAACCCATTGCCCCAGTAAGCTTCGGCCCTGCTAGGCCCCTACGGTTTTGCTAACATCCCAAGCGAGGCACAACTCCACTGTTTGCACTACCATGTCCTCCAGGAATAGTCATAAATGCTAAGTACTAAAACAATATTCCGCACATAACCACAAGAGATTTTCTTAACAAACAATTACACTAAAAGCCACAGATCCCTCGCTAAAGCCACATATGCAGACTACGCAATCACATTATCGAGTTAACAACATTGTAATTTCAAAGGTAAACCGCTCTGTAATAACAATTTGAAGAACCCGAATCCTCTATTCACAAGGCCTAATGCGCAATGAAAATCCTTTAAGGACCTTACAAAGAACTTGTTTGAGCGGCAAACGGTGGAAAAAGAGTACAGAGCAATATTGATTACGTTACATGTTTTGGGGAGTGAGTGTTGAGCACTTTTTAAACAAAGGTTGCCGAAAACTCAGTTGTTGAGCTGTGGACAGACCCGGCTTTAGGTACTTATAGAGCCTGCGGTACATTTGTGCGCAGTGCCTTAGAGGATGCCTACTAAATACTACTACCCGACATCATTGAAATTTCCACTATTTTCACCCGAATACCCGTTTGAAAGACCGTACCTAATCGGAAGACGCAGCGTTGGAAGGTCTTCCACAAGGTGGACCGACGACCTGGCGAGCGTCCCGGGAATCCGACGAATGCAAGACGCAGAGGATCGGTCGTTGTGGCCACGCTTACGGGAGGCCCATGTCCAGCAGTGGACGTCTTTCGCCTGATATAATGATGATGACCCGTTTGAAAATAAGGTGACCTTAAAATTAACTAATTATCAAAAAATAGTCACCCAGCTTAACTTATAGAATCTACTATACGGTGCCAAGGTATTGGTTGCACCCGGGCTCTCCGAAAGCTAGAGCCGCCTCTGGCTGTGGAAGTCACATAGGTAACCGCTCCATGCCAAATACTTATTCAGATTCACGCAGCATTTTTTGACGCAACGTTGGAGGCCTCCCACAAGGTGGACCGATGACCTGGCGAGGGTCGTGGGAATCCGATGGATGTCAGACGCACAGTACCTGCCGTTATGGCTTAGAGGAGGCTCATATCCAGCAGAGGACGTCATTTACCTGAGATGATGATGATGGTTCAGATCTAACCAGTAAGACGGGAAGCAAAGTTCGGCTTTACGTCGCGGAAAAGGCTTAGCTACTTTGCCTAGCTAACCTTGCCAACAAGGTTTAGAAATCCTAGCAAAAGTGAGAAAGTACTTCACACCGGAACAGCTGTTTAAACTTTATCAAGCACAAGTTTGATCTCGTATGAAATACTGATATACTATCTCTGATACTCAATCAATTAAGAAACGAGAAAAAATCTCATTAGTGAATTATGCACTCGTCGCATCGAAGTTTCAAAGTCTTGAGCACTGACCCCGAGTTGCAAGACTGTCGGTTTTCTACCAGTTGCACTTCGGGGAGAGTGAGCATCGGAATTGCACAAGTTACTTCCACCAAGTCAGGCAGTAGATATATGTATAGTGGACATGCTACCGATACGCACAAAGCATTTTGGGAACATATTTATTGTGCGTTCAGCTATCGAATGGAATTCTCTGCCAGTATCTATATTTCCCCGCAGCTACAATTTAGGAGTCTACAAGTCAAGAGTGAATAGGTTACGTGTAGGCAAGCGTACTGCATCCTTGATCACATCATCTCTTACCATCAGATGAGATAGTGGTCAACCACAAACCTATTGTTACGAACGTGAGTAATTAAATGCCGGTTTACTAGCAGATAACTTTATTCACCACAAAACAATGACAAATTAGTCCAATCAACAAATAACCAATCACTATAAACACTCAGAGTTCCGTTTAGTATCGCTTAGGTCGCTAGGTATCACTTCAAACACTTAGGTAGTCCGCTCTGTATCGCTGTCGAAAATCAACTGCCTGCTTCTAGCCGGAGACCCGTATTTATATGCGAAGCCATCGACATTTCTCGATATCGACGTTTCAAGGACATTCTAGAACAATAGGGTCGAATCGGGAGGCCATAAATTATTTTTATTACTCTCGTAAGTAGGTACTTATCTACCACCTTACATGCGAATTTCGACTCTATTGCTAATACCGGAAGGTACAAATTCCCTTATCCACCCACATACCTACCTACTGAATCTTATCTAATAATAATAGTGTATGTCGGACTTTTCTGGAATTTGCCAGGCCTGAGTATGTACTCCTATTCTCGAAGCTTCGCACAGCAATGCGTTTTAATTATTTGATGCTATTCTTGGTTTCGTCGTAGATATAGCGTACTCAAGTTTCACGGCGTAACACTATCAATAATTAAATAAAAAGATTTTTGATGATTTTCCAGTGTCAAAAAAATAACATGAATATTGCAATAATGAAGAGCCTTTTTAGAAACATTACTTTTACAACATAAAGAACCATAAAATGCTCGATGCTCAACCCAATAGAACAGGACCGTTAAAATTCGTCAAAAAGCAAACCAGTAACAAATTAAATGACTTATTTTAATATAAACTTGTTGGTAAGTAAGACTTATTGCCGCATAACTATATGAACCCGTTATTTAGTTATGTGTGTCAATTCAGTTTGTACAGCGTTTGTTTAATTAATTTATACTGAGATGTGCGGTTTGCGACGCACTGGGAAGTTAGCTCGCTGCGTTTAAAGTGCGATTGTCATGTAACGCAACACTGGCAGTTTTATGTAAGTGAGAAACACTAATCATCCAAGGATCACGATTTATAGGTACCTGCTTTTATTTCATTAGTAATTTATGTAACCATGTTTGTTCAGGTAGACTCTTGCAACGTAGTTACTCAGATACCCGCGAAACGAGACACAATAGTAAAACAATAACAGTGCGGTCTCATAGGACCGGTTGGGGATTCAAACGTTAATTGTGAAGCAGATACCTAATTTAATAAAGAATGTTTAGTTTGGATGCCAACTAGCGGATGAGATATTTTTAATGCATTCTTACAATATGGGTATCTTGCTTAGAAAAACTCTAAAAATAAAGTGACGTCACTCTAAATCCGACGGACGGTCTTCTAAAGGGTGGATTAAGATTTTTTTAAATTATATATACCTACACCTATACCACATTTGGATGAACTCTATATTAAAGAAGAAAAGATCATTAGTATTTCAACGATTGACATCTATTTTTTTAAACAATCCGGCTTTAATGCTAGTTTTTTATACCCACTCGCTTGTGTTGAAGTAAACATTTGTTTTATGTATAAAAACTGTATAAATATCATCTGGTCTTCTACCAAAGAAAGATTTTAAATGTGACCAAGTGCTTAAAAGAATGAAAGAAAGAAAGAAAAGAAAGAAAAAATGTTTTATTTGGCACACATATATATACACACAGTGTATTAAAAAGAAAAAAAATGGAATGGGCAACAAACTGTTCTGCACATTACTTTTCATTCGTTAGAAGCTTATATCGAAATGGTAATCCAACATTAGACCGACCAATTTCAAACTTTTTCTGTCATAAAACCGGCAAGAGATCTTACCCAATTGTAAGTTTATCACTGAGCAGTTCTACCACCCAGTGCGTTGCTAGCGTTTGTAGAACTTGTAACCCACAATATAGAGGGAGATCACGTTCTATTTGATTTATAATGGTCTGAATCTACTTTCTCTATGACTCTAGTTAATTAAGTGGCGGTTTGAACCATCTTATTTGTTCTTGCGGATAATTTTACTGTTGTTCTAGTTAGATGAGAATATTCGTAATTTAAAGTTAACTTTACATTAGGTATTATAGGTATTGTTTTGTACGTTTTAGTATTTCAGTGTCTAGTGTGTCAATAGGTATGCAATATAGTAGTCCGTGCAAATGAAAACTCGGTATAGTTTTTGCTAAAAGAAAATTCAAAATATAATCTGTAAAAATAAAGATAATTAGTTTTTTTATTAGAAGTACTTAAGTAGGCGATTTAACGCTATTGCGAAGCTACGCGGTACTAATGGAACAAACAATTGGTACTCAATTGCTGTAACCTACGTGGGTGCGGTGCGGTGATGAGCGAAGCGAAACGGTCGCGTTGGCTGGTTTGATATTTTCGTGCAAACTCTTTTTTTCGGTGCAGTGATTTGTTTTATATAAACAGTGGTCGAAATGGTGACTTCGCACATACGTAGGACAAAGCGACCGCGTCGCGTTGAACCGCCGACGTGGGTCGCTGCGATAGCGTTCGACAAGTATTTTTTTACTTTTTACTTTTTTTACTTTGCCTCTTTATTAAGCGCTGTAATGGATTTCGTTGGATAAAACAAGCTTTTAAACCACAATCACATTGACGATAGACGAATCGAGAACCTTTTAAAAAAGGCGCATCAAGTTTACTTTACAAATCCCCTAACACAAAAAAATACATTCTCGCCAATAATAAGCAAGCCTGCAGAATTCGTAGTAAAGTCGTTAAACAAAAAGTAAACAAGTTCTCGAATAAAACAAACGAAAGACAAAGTTTCGTGGTACGCTAAAAGTTTAACAACGAAACAAAAATGTCCAATTTACAATCACGGATTGGATCTTCACTTTTGTACAAACATTCTGGAGTCCCCTTAATAATTGCATATTACCCAAAACAAATGTTAAATCATAACAATTCTCACATTATATTTTTATTGTTTTACTTTTAAATTTATAGCCTTGAAGTTTCTATAGCTAAATAATAGGCTCTTTTTTCCTTTTTCTGGTTTCGGTGGAAAAACATCAAATAACCCTTATCGTTTTGGAGTACGAGTCAGACTTTTACTAACGCTCTTAGACCCTTCAGATGCTCTTTGCAACTGAAGGGTCTAGGACCCAGCGGTGCTCCTTCAGTTGCCCTTTCCGTGTCACGATAACTCTTTCGATCATTCCTGCAACCCTGGCATGTAACTAAGTACAAAACCCTTCAGTCACAAGCTCTAGATATTTGCTGAAAATAAATAAAATTAAATGTCTTAAAAAAATCCTTGCATATTATAAAACAAAGTCCCCCATCACTCAAAAACTCCTGAATAGATTTTCATACAAGTTTCACCAATACATAAGACTGATGAAAGGTATTGGTGTATAAAACGTGCATATTATAATAGAGAACTTTCAAAGATTTGCAACGCTAGTGTGTAGTATAATATTACCTACTAATTAATATGCCTAGACAACAGGCACCCTTTAAAGGACCTAACCTATAATATGAGGAGTCAGGGGTATAACGAACTTCAAAATAATCCGTTCTAATTACAAATAATTGTATCGAACAAATGAAAACCCATTAAAAATCAACATTATTATTACGTATTTCATAATTATCATCATCATCATCATCATGATAATTATAAACAACTTAATTTATTCTATTTTAATGTTTGAATCCCCAACCGGTCCTATGAGACCGCGCTGTTATTGTTTTACTATTGTGTCTCGTTTCGCGGGTATGTGATAGACTATTATGTTATTTATTTATTGTGACCTAACACAGTGATTTTTTTTTGTCTTTTAACCCAAAAAAAGCATTAAATTCAGGCAACCGATAGCACCCATACACATAGAAATTACAAAACAGAACACAAACACATAGCGATACATTAATACCACCACTGTACATGAAATTTAAATAAATAAATAAAAATGCAAAGTGACCAATCGGGGCTCAACAAAACCGATTTCAAACTGCTATTGGCACGTTCCAAGTTAATCAATGGCTGCTTTTCAACTTTTGCAATGAGGCCTTAGGAGGGAAAGAGGAAATTGGTTTACAAAAAAAAATTGGACCTTATATACTAACTTTTTAATATGATAAAGATGAAATTTGGGTTGCTGTGCTGTGTTAATCAGGGTGGAATTCGTTAGAAATTTTTTTGAAGTATTCTTTTTTAGTATTGATGGGCTCGTAGCTTTAAGTTAAGAAATGTTTGTTTAGAGGTTTATAATCGTAATTTAAAATTTCTTGTTCCTAAGCAATTTTACCTGTTTATTAACTTTTCCTTAACAAAAACACATCACTAGCATCGAAAGAAGAACTACATAGGTATAAAACCAGGGACAAAAAAGTGTCCACATCTAATCAGCACCCAATTCAAAATTTGAAAGCTGTTTTGATTTAGTAGCATTCGAACACTTCTAAGGTAAACAGTACGCAATAACGGTGCTCGTCTAAAAACTGCAGAAACCGTGTGGACCCACCACACGGTTTGCATATCTTGCTTATATTATGCTTATCTTTCTCAATTGGTTAAAGCGATATCCTTTTGCAAGACGAGTGCCAGATTTCATGGCTTATAACTATCTGTAACAACTATTAAAGGTCTACAAGTGACAGCCGAGACCACTGTCTTATTTACTCTCTGAGGCACGGAGGATTTTCGGGATGTTAAGATCACACACATTTTCACTTTCAGATAACCCATGATTAATGCCATATTTATACAAGGAAAAAGACTACGGTCTACACTTATAATGAGCAAAACAATCACTGAAAAACACAAGATACTCATACCATCAAATTTGTAAGTAACGTACCAAATAAACGCTGAAACTCTTCAATTTATCTGAAAAACAAACTGTTAAACGTTACACATTGACTGCATTCGTGTTAACTCCGCTTCTTATCTGTAAAAACAAAGATAAAGTCGCTGCAATAGTTCGGACGCCACTAACAGTTACCCGTGTTTACAGTCGATCCGGTCACTAGTGATATCATCCTGGCGTCGGGGTATGAATTGGAAAGACAAGCTGTAGAGAGCCTTATACTAGGGAAAACTATTTATTTAATGTGGGGGATAATTACCCCTGTGGGGGTAAAACTAGTATTCTGCGGGGGTAATAAGTTGGTTACTTTAACAGATTAATAAGGTCTGAATTTACCTCACTAAATGAAATCTTAAAAAACTTACGAATTCATAACAGTAGTAGGTACATATCAACCAAAATACTAAAAATATTGCATCTTTAAGTTTTTTGATGTTTAGTAGTTCGTGTTGTTCGCTTCTTATCTGTAAAAACAAGGATAAAGTCGCTGCAATAGTTCGGACGCCACTAACAGTTACCCGTGTTTACAGTCGATCCGGTCACTAGTGATATCGCCCTGGCGTCGGGGTGTGAATTGGGATGTAGAGAGCCTTATCCCAGGCAACTGCTGTACTATGCGATTAAAATGAGAATCGAAAGGACTAAGCGCCAAATTTTGACGTCATAGCTGGCAACTCGAATCACGTAGGTTGAGCAAACCAAGGTACTTTTTTAATTAAATGTATTTACGAATTATAAATGAAAAAAGTTTAATCAGATTTTTTCAATTTTGTTGTTCAATTCCACTCATCTCAACGTCACTGAGGTTGAAGATTTTTTTTTAATTATATAAGCTAGTGCTTGACTGCGATCCCACCTGATGGTAAGCAGTGATGCAGACAAATTGTTGCCAACAATGAAAATAAGAAAAAAAGCAGTTTTTTTACTCGTTATGACTTAAAAAATTATATTTAGCTTACTAATAAATACATACGTACAGTACATATTAAACAAGATTTTTTTTCTTCACTTAAATTTAACTAAGACTCGGTCCAACACGATAAAAAACAAGTCGTATGTTTTCTTTACATACCGTACTTTTCAAGTGATAATTGATAGATAGAAGTAATTGTCTATTCTTATTTGAATCGCAATGTACATTAATTGAAGACTAATCGTGAAATTTTAGATGCTACAATACCTGACGAACATGTTTTATGACGCGGCACCGTTAAAAGCGGGTAGGAGACAGGTGCTAAAAATTTATTGCTTAATTGTAAAAATTAATTAAAATCCAAAAACCAATTAATTTAACTATTTCATGTATACAAATACATGCTAAGTAGCATACCCACCAGTACAGTGTTATCTCCTGAAACCACCGTTTATAACATACACATAACAACAAAGTTTATTGACATGGAGGCACTCAAGAACGCAATGGCAGGAATAACCACACTATTTCAAGATAGGATGTCTAACTTTGAAGCCGACCTGCAAAACGCCCCTTCAGGAACATCAACCAGCAGAGACAGTTTGGTGACGGAATTTATTTGCTTCAAGAAGTTTATTCTTGAGGCGCTGGATTGTCTTCAGAAGCAAATAGATCTGCTTGCACTTGGGCTGGACAATCTGGAGATGCGTGGGCGACGGAAGATGGTGTTGCTTCATGGTGTCACGGAGCAGGCCAAAGAGGACACGGCGCAGGTGGCGGCTGAGGTTGTGCGCTGTCACTTAAAGCTGGCAGACTTCACTGTTGGTGACATCAGGCGGTGCCATCGGATGGGGAGACAGGCAGGTACCAGCAAGCCCAGGCCGATCCTCTGTAAGCTGCGAGATGTCAACCTTAGGGACAGTATATGGTATGCCAAGACAAGGTTGAAGGGCACCGGCATTACAGTATCCGAGTTTCTAACAAGATCGCGGCATCGATTGTTTATGTCTGCGCGTGAGAAGTTTGGGGTAAACAACTGCTGGTCGAAGCAAGGCCTTATTTACATTCTCGGCTCCGACGGCTCCCGGCATCGAGTTAACTCACTGAGTGACCTCGATAACATCATGCAGGTCAGTGATAACGTCGTGTCCCCCGTCGCATCAGCGCCGTCATCATCGCCATCCCCATCGCCGGCGCCGAAGAAGGCCCGACGTGCTGCTGCGAGGAAGTAGCGTTTTTGTGCATTAGTTAAGTAGTGTTACCGTCCGGGCAGCTTTCTTTGTTATTACGTATAACTCGATACCCTCTCAAATCACTTTTCAATGCCCAGTATATATATATTTTAATTTCTCTACCCTTTAGCTCTGTATTCTTCTTATTTTTATTATTTGTATAATATGTATAATTGTATAGTTTTCTATCTGTCAGCTGTTTCTTGTGTTGTGTCAAAGTTATAATGTCATGTCTATTTTCCCTTGCGTTCCGAAATACGTGTCACAGTGTGCTCAGTGTATATTTTTTATTGAGTTGTGCGTTTAGTTAATAATATCTTTATGTCATGTTGCCCGGACTACTATTTTTGTTGTGATTGTTAAAGCCCGTTACAGATTGTTAGCACTCAACTGGCGGGTGGAATTGATTTATTGCATTTTTATAGTTACATAAACCCACTCAACGTATTTATTTTTAGTTTATTATTATTTATATTTTTAGTATATTATTATTTATATTTTTATTCATTATTTGTTGTAGATGTCTGTAAACGATGACAGCGACGCCGAAAGTTTTGTGACAGCCTCTAGTAACAACAGTTTTGTTGGCTGCCCATCTCTTGCCGACACTCTTGAGTCTCATTTTTCTGATGTGCCTAAGGATTTTAATGTAGTCCATATAAATGCCCAAAGTATTCCGGCTCATTACACTGATATGTTAGCTAACCTTGACTGTAAGAACATCCACGCTATCCTTGTTTCAGAGTCTTGGCTAAAACCATGTCTCCCTTCAACGTCCTATTCCTTGCCAGGTTTTCAACTTATAAGAAATGATCGTGCATCTGGCGGTGGAGGCGGTGTTGCCATATACCTTCGTCCGCAAATTCCGTTTTCTATTGTCGATATGTCAGCACAGCCTCCCCCGCAGAACTCGGGGCGAGCATCTCTTTTTAGAAGTAAACCTGAACCACGTCAAAATACTTCTGGGTGTTTATTATAGCCCTTCATCACGTGTAAATTTCTTTTCTTTCTTTGATAAGATCCTAGAAAACCTAACGCCGTCTTACAGTCATACGATTATCATGGGGGATTTCAATACTTGTTTACTGAAAAATGATTCTTGCTCTTCCTTACTTCTATCAATAATTCAGTCATCAAACTTGTCCATTCTTCCATCAAGTGCCACACACAACTTTCCAAACTGTAATCCCTCGCTTTTGGACCTTGCCATTATCTCCTCTCCCCAACATGTTAGCAAGCATGGCCAATGCGTAGCTGACATGTTTTCCTACCATGACTTAATATTCCTTTCTTATAAAGTTCGTCCTCCTAAACTCAAGCCCAAAACCCTAATGCTTCGCAATTTTGGTGGTATCAATATTGACGACCTCCGCAGGGATGCCAGCACCATTGATTGGACCCCTCTTATTGCTACGGAGTCGATCGACGAGAAAGTGAACCTGCTAACGGATACCCTTGTACAGCTTTACGACGTTCATGCTCCTATCCGTGCAGTAAAGCTCAAACACCTGCCAGCTCCCTGGTTAACAGATGACGTAAAAGCTGCCATCCACAAGAAGGCAGTATATAAAGCAAAATTTAAATGCCGGCCTACACCATCGAACCGTGAGGCTTATGTCAAAGCTCGCAATCATAGCAATAGGATGTGTAGGGATGCACTACGCCACCATGTTCATGATTCTGTAGAAAACGGTGATCCAGCTAAAGTCTGGAAATTTCTTAAATCTATGGGAGTTGGAAAATCACGCCAAGAATCAATTCCTAAAGACTTAGACTTAGATTTACTTAACCAACACTTCTCATCCTCGCCCTACTATAATGGGACTACGAAGGCAGCAACATTAAACAGTCTTTCAAACCTTCCAACTCCTGATTATTCACCATTTAATTTTAGTCAATTCTCTGATTGTGATGTTAAGAAGAGTGTAGTTTCAATAATGTCTAACGCAGTTGGCAGTGACTGTGTCAGTCGGAAAATGATACTCCCTGTCCTCGACGAAATCCTTCCTATCCTGTGTTATATACTTAACTACTCCATTTCCACTGGTGTCTTTCCATCAATATGGAAGGATGCCAAAATTACTCCTTTACCTAAAAAATCAAATCCAACTTCCTTTTCAGAATATCGACCTATCTCCATCCTACCTTTCCTATTTAAAGTTCTAGAACGTCTTGTCCACAATCAGCTTAGTGCTTTTCTGTGTAAGAATAGTCTGCTGAATCCTTTCCAATCCGGATTTTGTCCTGGACATAGCACTACTACAGCACTAGTGAACGTTTCTGATGACATACGGCTGGGTATGGATAGAGGAAATTTGACGATTCTTTGCTTGCTAGATTTCAGCAACGCGTTCAATACCGTCGATTTCGATGTCCTGCTCAGCATACTTCGCTCTCTTAACATATCTCCAACGGTGATTGACTGGTTTCGTAGTTACCTGTATGGTCGCCGGCAACGTATTTCGATAGATGAGTCGTTCTCTTCTTGGTGTTATACTTCTGCCGGTGTTCCTCAGGGTGGCGTCTTATCTCCTTTACTCTTCGCAATATTCATTAATGCAATCTCCAAAAAAATACTTTCCTCCTACCACCTCTACGCTGATAATTTGCAAGTGTATAGACAATCTCCTCATACGGACTTGGATGCCGCTATCAATATTATAAACCAGGACCTGGCTTCAATTTGCGAATGGAGTGAGGCACATGGCTTGCAGGTTAACCCGTCAAAGACCCAGGTCATGGTTGTTGGAAGCTCTAGGTTGATGCCTAAGGTAAACTGGTCACAGCTTCCTCAAGTTATGTTCAATGGCACCGCTATTCCTTTCAGTGAGAAAGTGAAGAACCTCGGTATTTGGATGGATAAACATCTTTCTTGGGGTCCCCAACTACAAGAGGTAGGTCGGAAAATATTTGCTTCTGCCAAATCCCTAAGACGACTGCGGAACTTTCTGCCAACTGCCACTAAAATTGCACGATTTATATTTGGCTTGTGCAAATATGATCACATATCCGATTTTCGTACGAAACTCAAGTAGCTTCCGTTACGTCTTCGCCGGAACTTGCACATATTATCTCTACTCTACAGTGTTCTGTTCAATCCCAAAACCCCTGCCTATCTTAAAGAACGTTTCAAGTTCCTTCATGACACACATACTAGATATCTTAGGTCGTCGGAAAATTTGAGACTGGAGATGCCAAGCCACTCCACCAACTTTTATGACAAGTCATTTACTGTTCAAGGAGTGCGGCTCTGGAATGCTTTGCCCATGTCGGTAAGGAAAGCCCAAACGCTAACTTCGTTTAGAAATATGGTCAAGGATCATTACCTCCTCTCCTCTTGATCGTCATTAAGTATTTATATGTATGTATAGGTATATATTATATGTATTATTATATATATATATATTAGTTATGTATTGTATATATGTAAATAGTACGCCGCAAACTACCTGCGTATCTTTTCTCCTTCTCTATCAATTCCATCCAAAGGTTGTCTGTAAAAAATCGCTGTTAGCGATATAGTATGGGAGGCCACGATGCTAAATGGGGATTTACTCGAGCGTCGTAGAGACCTATTGGGTTGCAAAGCTTAGATGATAAGAAGAAAAAAATGTTCTATGATTATACCTTTTCATCGGTGGGCGAAGCGGCTATAGATTTTTAAATATGTAAAAAAAAACTGTTGCATGGACATCCTCGAGCGCGTCAGATATTGATAGCATCAATGCCCTACGTATTTTTAATAATGTACGTATGTTAATCTGATCGTTTGCATGATGGGGGTGGTTGTATGGAAGGGTTGAAAATGGAAAAAAAAATAATTTAATCGAGCGCGTCAGATTTTCTAAGGGAGTGTTAAGTGCACCAAAAAAAAAGATCTCATTCACTAATCTGACCATTTTGATGGGACGCAAACTCGTGGCCACTTTCATAAAGTGCAAAAAAAATTCGCCATTTTGAAATACTCAAGCGCGTCAGATTAAGATATATATGGTTCAGCTTTATGTTCTAAACGTACTATCTCATAATCTGACGATTATCTAGAGGGATTCGCCTGATCTGACAAAAAAACCCCTGCAACTTCCAGCTAATTCCATTCCTGGGCGCTTAAAATTGTACTTATATCATTTTTGAGCTCAAAATATATTTTATGTGATATTTTGAGCTCGCTGAGTTCAAAGAGATAATATTTGAGCTCTCCCAGCTCGAAAGTCTGATAAAAGTTTCATAGAACACTATTTTTGGAATCTTCAAACCGCAATAACTTTTGAACGGATCAAGTAATTTTCACGCGGTTTGCGGCATTCAACGCAGTTTTATCATCCTCATAAGTTATTTTCTAGTTTTAATTTATCGAACCAAAAATTTCGGAGTAATCCCGAAAAATCACTTTTTCGGGTTTCTTTCGTTCACGATATCTCTCGAACGAATCAACCGATTTTGACCAGCTTGGTAGCGATCGACGTGGTTTTTCAAGCTCAAAGGCGGATTAGTTTTTGAAGTTCATCGATAAAGCCGTTTAAAAGTTATTTTAAAAAAAAACACTTTCAAAATATAAAACTTATTTTTTTGAGATTTTTCAAAATTTCTCATAATGTAACGGTCCGAATCAGTTCAAATTCCCACGAAATCTAATTTTGAGGGAACTCTTTAGAAAACCGGAGAAGGTAATGTAGCCATCACACAACTGCACGCATTTAACTTTATCGACGATTTTTTGTTATTTCGGCTTGCGGAAATCGTCAGATTATATATTTTTCATTATTCTTGAATTATTTCCTTCAAAATAAAAAAAAAATTAGCTACGCTCGAGAATGTCGAGATGACGTTTTTTTTTTACAACTTTGCTGCCCTCCCCTTTCTTTACGTCTCTCTCAAATTGTCAGATTAGTGGAATATACACTTTTTAGGATGTAATTAACTCACCCTACCTTAATCTGACGCGCTCGAGAATGTCTGAGGGTCATTTTTTTTTTACTAATCTGATCCTGTATCCTTCACGGGCGGCTTTATATATGGGCCTCATATTTGGTGGAGGTACTTAACTGGGTGCAAGGTATCCCCCTGTATATTAATCTGCCGCGCTTTAGTAAATCCCGAAATCCCTTCTGGGGCTCCCCTACTAATAAGACCGCCCATTGTAACACCATACTAATTTTAAGCTCCTTTGTGAAATTATTTTTAAGGTGTACAATAAAGTATATATCAATCAATCAATCAATCAATCACCGTATTTTTCAGTCAGAACCTCACTGCGGTGTTGTGGCCAAACTCTAACAGTGCCTCCAACTACCGCTTTAACTTACTCGTTCCTCTGAATACCTCGTAACATTCATACTCAAAGCCCCAACAGATTTTCCCCTTTGAAGAAACTTTGCGGCCGGCTACTCACAACCGAAACGCCTTCGGCATCGTGCGTAACTATAAATTTCCTTGCTGGTTCCTCGCTGACGCGTTCTGGCGTGATGCCAGCAGTTATATTACATGTAGACGAGGCTTAACTATTAATATTGATCGGGCCCTCGGCTTTGTTTCGCCTACATCGGCCTTTGTGGCTTTTGCCTTTAGTATATTTGGTTTAAGTGTCTGTGGTGATAAAGTTTTGGTTAAGGAGAAAATTACTTTGTTTCTGATGGCAGTGGCTATCTATAACTTACTTAATTTAATGTGGTATGTCCCCTAAATATGGCAGAGGGCAGCAGGGCAATTTTGAACTTCCCGCTTTACCTCGCTCCACATCATCGCCGCTTCTGCCAAAACAGTGAGACGTCAGGTTTGACGAAATGACACAACGGTGATGGCTGTGCTTGCTTTTACTTCGAGGATTCCAGTCTAACGCTTGCTTGGCGAAGTGATCGGAATCTTTCGAAGCGTGTAGCCAATCCATTACCACTAGCAAAGCTTGCCTCAGATCAAGCTATCAAGCAATCATCTATCGGGGATTACTTTTTACGCGGCACACTTGCGCCTCCATCGCCGCCCTACTGCCCGCTGACTTCATGTCCTTAGCCATGATGTAGAACATGCTTACCTAGTAATAACCTGCTAACTCATTATTTAAAAAAAAACTCCTAGATCATAGCTATCAGGAAACACAGACTCCGTCACGAAAATTCCACTCCTTAGCACACAACGAATGCGCAAACATAAAAACAAACTACCTTTTGAATGTTAGTGTGATTCCGAAACGCAAAACTCTCTAGAAAAGTACCCAGTACCCACAGAAATTAGATTTGTTCTGATGACAGCTTGTACCAAAGTCATGACAGTTCCGTCTCACCACCTCGTTTCAAATTCTAAACTCGTCCAAGTCCAGTGATCAAATGTAGGGGCAGGGGGTGAAAGGGTTGCTCTGCGAAGCATAACTTGTGCAGTAAGTATTGAAACTATTGGCTCTACGAACGATTGAATACTAGGTAGTACGTATGACTTTGTTTCCTCGTTAGATGAACGTCATATTATTGAAGTTAAATGGGCTTCGTCCGCGTGTATGTTGGTTCCTTTGTACAAACTTTGGGCCCCTGTTTAATCTATACTAATATTATAAAGCGGAAGAGTTAGTTTGTTTGTTTGAACGCGCTAATCTCAGAATCTACTGGTCCGATCTGAAAAATTCCTTCACTGTTAGATAGCCCATTTATTCAGGAAGGTTATAGGCTATATAACATCACGCGAGGACTAATAGGAGCGGAGCAGTAACCAAAAATGCGGGTGAAACCGCGGGGATCAGCTAGTCTCCTTATAAATCCTGTCTTAGTACTCATACACTTTGGTACTCATCTACGGCATAAAAAGACCCCTTGTGAAAATAAAAATAAAATTTCAGGTATGCACTGAAATGTCATTCAAGCAGCTTCTCCTCTGTAAAACTGTTTGGTTTATAAGATGTAATCTACTTGAAAAAGCCAAGATCGCGTTGGTCAGTCCCAACTTTGAGAAGCATTTAGCTAGAGAGGTTCCACGGCAGATAATATGTCCGCTGATGAGGATTTTTCCCTTGACGCAAGTTCCTCACCGTACATGGTCAGTTTGAAAGGTTCCTGTTTTTTGGGAAGAAACGCCCGGGCAGCACCATTGTGCGGACAGCCCGGAGGGCACGGTGGTAGCATAGGGTGGAAGCTCCGTGGCTGGCCTGATCTGGAGCTAAAGGAAATATTGTGTTTGTATTTATGTGTGCATGTTTGTCACTACTTCACATTCAAACAGTTTAATGGATTAGGTTGAAATTAAGCACACAACCAAAACTGAATATACCGTCAGTCCTTAAATTGCACATAGAATACTTTTTAACCCGGAATATGATCTCTTGGGATAATTTTCTACGTTAACATAATTATAATTCTTACATAAACTACAATCCGGTCAGTCATAACTTCAAGAAAGCTTCAAGCAACTAAAACTTTAAACTCCACACTGCAATAAAGATCGTAGCAGAAGTATTATCATAAAATCAATATTCGATATCTGCATTTGAATACAAAAGTCTACCCTACATATAAAAGTTTATCATATGTATTCTTTCACCTTTCATTTCTCTTCAAAGTAGAATAAACACATAGCGAGAATGGCATTTCATTATTTCACCCAGCGACTCCTCATTTTGTACCTGTAATGTGAATGGTTTTTTTTTCCTAAACCCTTTCAATGTTCAGACGAAAATAGAACATATAGACGTATGTGATGTACTTTTACCTATTTCGTTCTGATATAATTGATGCTTCAAAAAGATTGAATGTTGATTTCTTTTCGCTTCGATAAAGGGTTGATCAATAATGTTCTGTTTTCATAAAAAGTCATGCTGGATAAAATATTATGTTTTGTGTAGTGCTTGGTCGCAAGTGCGACTACTGAGCGTGGGGTTCTGGGTTCAATTCCATGGCCAGGCAAAAAGTGTGTTGATTTTTTCTTGAAGGATTTACTCTGTAGCTACTTGGAGGTTTGAAGTTGGTGATGCTCAAAAAGCTACTTGATTACTCTCCGGTCGTGCCGCCTTGTGCGTTTCGCATCCATTGGTTATGTCACATTATCAAGGGAGAGGGAGGGGTTGTGGGAGGCCTTTCAATACTGCGTTTTACTTCAGAACTTTTCGACCTTTTGTTCTGCGAGCAGTATCCCTGGCACTTAAGTTTGGTCATGTTTTGGGCTACTTCGGTAACCTTGGTACTCCTGCGCATGTATTTATTTCTGATTCGATCACGTAAGGATAGTCCGAGTGTAACTGTTTCCATTGCCCTTTGGGTAACTTTAAGCTTCTTGCCCATTGTTCAATTTGACCATTTTGTCCATTTTGCTATTTCCTAAAACTCTTTTCTGCCTACAAAAAAGTCCTAGTCCGAGAGTTATCCCCCTTCCATTGACCTATAGGTGACTTTAAGCCTTCGTATGAGGTCCATTGGTAAGACGATTTGCCAATTACTTGTATTTACAAAGAAATCTGCCTGTAAGTCTCAAATCAAATCCATTTTACAAGACCAAATACCTATCGATGCTTATCAGGTCCACTCTCATCAACAAAGTCGTAATCCTTTACTTACCTGTTTTTATTCACTTTGTCTTTTACGGCGTAGAGGTTTTAGTACTTTGGAAAAGTGGGATCTAGTTAGAACCCTGGACAAAGTTGGCAAAGTAATTAACTAGCGTGCGACACCTACATAGTGGTTTTAGGAGAGAAACACCGAATAACATTAACACATATACGTTATGTGTGTCTTGAAGTACTAAGTTATAAAGCTTATTATTAGTTTTATGGCTTCTATTCAGGTCAGATTTTTGTTATCTGGGGGTAACCTTCAAAAGGTTTTTGGGTTCATGGGAAAGAGACCAGGGAGTATGGAAAGTTTACCACTCTAAAACCACTTCGGTGATTTCCAACAGCAAATGGAAGCGGGCTATGAAACTGACTGGCCTGTTGGTCTAGTGGTTAGTGTAACCACTAGACTCTAGTGGTTAGTGACCCTGCTATGCCGGAGGTCGTGGGTTCGATTCCCGCCCAGGACAAATGTTTGTGATGAAAGCCGACTCCACTACTAGCAAAAGAGATGGCTGCTAATGTGAGGAAACGGACTTCCTTACGCCTCAGTGGTTGCCTCAGCGGCCGCCCTAGGAGATGCCCCGGTCGCCCCGAGTCGTAGAGCGATTGAAATCTTGGCTGTTAATTTACTCGACCGTGGCAATCAGTAGCATATACTATGGACTATGGCGAGGTGGCAGATCTTAGTGGTTCGACCCTTCTACAGACTATGTCCTTGACCTCGTCGCCTTGAATATTTTTATTTCTCAAAAGAAAGCCGAACGTAATTGAGGCAGGTTGCTCAAATTTTTGAGCAAGCTTCGTCTTTCATCTTTGATTAGCCGATTTTTCAGCATAATTCGTCAAAGTTTTTTTTTGTAATACTATTCATGATATGGAGGCTGATTATGTTGAACCTCTTGGAAGCGTTGAACTAAAATTTTTGACCTCGCCGGCTCTTTTTTTTTTGTTAAATTGATTTCATGATTGGGCTGATTTTACAGAGTCTAGTTAGTAAACAGTAAACCGTGAGTCGAATTAGGATTCCAACCCCTTTTTTTGAGGTTGAAAGTCATCTAATGAATTCTCCTGCTCTAGTTATGAGCGGGAGGGCATGTCAGACTTTGATGGACTAAAACCACTCATATGTCCTTCAGTTACCTAGGCGTACCATTCATACTTTTCCCCATGGCCCCATCAGGCATCGGCCCGGCTGGTTTACGGTTTGCTGATATTTATTTAAAGCATCCCTGATCCATCAAACCAAAGCATCCATGGCCATCCCTGATACACAATAATCTTTTTTTTTATTTACCATATCACGATAATGTTTAAAAGATGTTATCACCGAAAATCACAATCATTTGAAAAGCTTTTGCTACTTTTGACATTAATTCAATCGTTTTTAAAAAGTTAATTACTTCGATATATCTTTGAAGGCAATATTTAAGTGCTATCAAATTATATTCAAATCTCTTCGGTGAATAACTAAACGGGAATGAAAAAAAAGCAATCAAGATGCACTTAGGTTCAAACAATCTTTTTTGACGGATTACTTTTTGTCACGAAAATCTTAGCATTTCGGAAGGTTGTAAAAAAGTCACAAAAATCATATAAAAATACAATACTTGGTCAATAATCAATTACCTACACTTTTTATTTTATTCTTTTTAATTTTGGTTGGTTTTCAGATTAACTCTCTAAACAAACGTGCGGGAAGTGCTAGTGTGCTTTGGATCAATGAAATGGTGTTTGTGTGTGTGAAAGCGCAGTTATAGGACGAGTATCAGACTGGCCGCGTTTTAATAAAGGCAGTTCACTCGTACCGATTTCCATAATAAAAAAAAATCATAAAAAATTACCTACTCATTTTATTATTGATTCGGGTCGAGTATCACAGTATCATAAACATAATTACCTCCCGAAATGCTATACAATTTCAAAACAACACATTGTATGACTTAACTTAAAATCCTATGTCCCCTAGCTGGGGCAGAGGGCATCGACAGTAGACACCCATCGCGACCGGTCTTGCGCCTTTCGCTTGACATCGCTCCATGTCAGTCCGATGGTCTTTGCTTCAGCTAACACGGTTCGTCGCCAGGTCTGTCGAGGACGGCCACGCTTCCTTTTTCCTTGGGGATTCCAATCGAGCGCCTGTTTAGGTATATGATCGGGATCCCTCCTAAGCGTGTGACCAATCCAACCGCACTTGCGACGTTTGATCTGGTGGTCGATCGAGCTTTCGTGACATTTATCTAACAGTTCCACGTTAGAGATGGTCTCGGGCCAGTAAATCCCGAGGATACGACGGAGACATCGGTTCACGAAAACCTGAATTTGGCGTGAGATCTCTTTTGTTACGTTGTCCACGTTTCGCACCCGATTACGGGTGCGGAACACATATACATATGTATAAAAGGAGAAACTGACTGACTGACTGATATATTAACGTACAGCCGAAACTACTGGGACTAAGAACGTCAAATTTCGCAGAAAGCTTTAGCGAGCACTAAGAAGAGGTTTTTGGATTTCCAACTTTTAAGGTACTGAAAAGGGGAAAATTGTTTGTATGCAACATTTTAATCCTTGAACCCTACTTGAAACTTTGCATAAATAAAAAAACCAGTTCATAAAAAAGGTTTAGTTTATTTATTTTTAAAACTACTCGAATAAATAATTTTGGTGTTAAAGGTTGCATAGGAGATTCTTATTCCTTGGGTAAATAAGCTTGAAACTTTGCACAAACTCTAATCATCATCTGCCTAGCCTTTTCCCAACTATATTGGGGTCGGCTTCCAGTCAAGCCGGATTTAGCTGAATACCAGTATTTTACGAGGAGCGGCTGCCTACCAGACCTCCACAACCCATTAACTGGGGTAACACGGTACTTCATGGCAAGAAGTACACACACGTAAGCACAAACTCTAATCAAAATACATAAAAGAGACTGTTATCATTAGTTTTTCAAAAAACGTTATAAATAGTACCTATAAAAGTTTTTTGTGAAAACTTTATCGCGAACGAAGTCACTGACAAAGTGCTAGTCTCAAATAAATGTTCAAGAGTAGATATAATATTTTCAGCATTTTATAAACTGTATATTTTTTATTCAATTTACGACAAGACGTCTCATACATACTAAACAGATTTAGATACTCTAGAAATCAGAGCTTTCTAAATTAAATACGTTTTTAGAACGAGAGTAGAGTTTTACTGAATTATTATAAGAATTGAGTAAACTTTATTATTAATATGATATTTGACTATTTACCTTTACTAAATTATTTAAAACAAACGACAGGACGGTTATCATTAAACTAGTTGCTGCCAGTGGCTTCGTTCGCGTGAGAGTAGATTTATCACCTAGTGGTATAAAATTAGCCTACGACCTATTCTAAGACCTACCAAAATATACAGAAAAAAATATCATATAAATCGATCAAGGCGTTTCTGAGAATTCGATTACAAAAATTTTGACTATTTTAGATTAATCCTACTAATATTATAAACGTAAGGTTGTTTGTTACTATTTTACGCATAAACTACCAAATGGATTTCGATGAAACTTGGTATACAGGTAGACCCTGTCCCGGAATAGTATATAGGATAGTTTTCATCCTAGGAGTAAGTTCCCTTGGGATAGATTCTACTATCACGCGGGCGAAGGCGTTGGCAGCTGATAGAGTAGATATAAATTATATAGGTAGAATTGTTACAAAAAAACAATAACTGAAACCCCTCTTGGCGGTTTTCATTTAAGGCAGCCAATCAAAGCAAAGACTATACCTATCAACTTTGACAGGCCTGTTGGTCTAGCGGTCAGTGGCCCTGACTGCTGTGCTGGAGGTCGTGAGTTCGATTCCCACCCAAGATAAATGTTCGTGTGATGAACACCATCATTTGTTCTGTGTCTGGGTGTAATTTATCAAGAAATATATAAGTAAGTATGTGTATAAGTTCTCTAGTACCTACTCATAGAACAAACTCTACGTAGATTGGGACTAGACGGCGTAGTGTGAAAGTTGTAGAATATTATTGTTCTCTTTATTCGACTACATTACATATAAATTATATTTTTAAATATTTCAATACAAAAAATATGTTTTTTTAAATATAAAAAAATAGTAGCCCAGCGGTATCGGGAACAGGGTCCAAGCTACCGGTGGTCAGGGCTTCAGGGAAAGGAAAAGGAAACCTCCTGACAATGCGAGCCGTGTCCAGGAATACCGCTTTCTAAATCAAGCCCTTGATCCAGCCACCTAACGATATTATTCTTATCAACACAAGAAATGTTACAGCGGACAAGTGTGAGCGGAGCCAATACAGGTGGGAAGCTGCCTCCCTCTGTCCTGATTGCCATAGTTCGACGTTATAATAATCCGACACGACCGGATAAAGATCACGCGCAGGACCAACGACGACGGTAACTTGAATATCAATATTGTGTCCACAACCGAACTGAGAGTTATCTGAAAACACTTAGAATTTCAGGTATAATTTATTAGTCTAGTATTTTCAGTTAACGGCTTCGCTTCACTTAGAAGTCGATAGTCATCTCCAAATAGCGACAGTGCGTGTCCGCAACCCAACAAAAAAAGAAAAAATCGGGGCAAGTGCGAGTCGGACTCGCACACCTAGGGTTCCGTACCAACTTACCTATGAAAACAGTTCAATTCTCGAATCGAGTCTTGATGATTTTTCAATATTTTTTTCGACTACAAATATTCAGTTTTCAGACTTTTCCCTATATTTGTGCCTTATGATCATCTTGCTTCTTGTCAAATTTCAAGATTCTAGGTCAACGGGAAGTAGGTATCCTATGAGTGTTGATTCCTTATTGACGATGTCGAAATGTACGTTTTTGCAACATAAACGGGTGCATCTTTTCGATACCTCCAACTTACGTACCTATGAAAATAGTTCAATTCTCGAATCGAGTCCTGAAGTTTTTCAAAAAAAAAAATCTTGTGTATCTACAAATTTTCAGTTTTCAGACTTTTTCCTATAATTATTTGAGCTATAATACCTTGCTTCGTGCCAAATTTCAAGTTTCTAGGCCAATGGGAAGTACCCTATGAATTTTGATTCCACTGACAGTGTCGAAATGTACGTTTTTTGCAACATAAACGGGCGTATATTTTTTTCCCGTCAACTTACAAGTTTGATTTTTCACAGTTTGAAGGGACCGTGGACTTGAGTATATAGTTTTAATTTCAACTTGATACCTCCACGCGTTCTCGAGATAAAGGGTCTTGACAGACAGACAGAAAGACGGACGGACAACAAAGTGATCCTATAGGGGTTCCGTTTTTTCCTTTTGAGGTGCGGAACCCTTATAGGATCACTTTGTTGTCCATTTTTACAGGTATTCCACGCCCACCTGAAAGTGATGCCAGAACTGTAGGGGCCCAGCAGGGCTAATTCCCACTGGGGCCTACAGAGTTTCTGAAAAGGAAACAAGTTGTCCTATAATGCAAAAGGGCAACTGAAGAAACTTAGGTGGATTTTAGTCAGTAAAAGTCTGCAATGCCCACACTAGAGCGGGATGATTTTCCCATCTCCCAAAAAAAACTTCGCGCACTCCAGATAAAACACTTCTTTAAATTGTTCAGTTTTAAATCTTCGTTTATTTAACAAATATTTAGGAACCAATAAATTCAAGTTAACTTAAAGTGGATACTCGCCGGTTTCTGATCGAAATTCTCGGGAATCTTTTGTACTCCATTTCCAAGCACTTGGCTTTACTTATTAATTGCGTTCAGTCATTCATTTGTTTCTATTTAGAAACAAAGATCAAGCGAGAGTACGGCGACGTCGCATTCTTTGGGGAATACAATTTACCGACATGGAAGGAAAGCTCTAAGTTTCGGCGCAAACGGGCCATCGACTACAGCCACTGGTGGCCAGCGACAGCAACTTCACTTTTTCATATATTTTATTATCATAGACGAGCACACGTTTAGCCGGTGGCGGCTACTCGCTTCAGTAGTGTTCGTTACTCGCTACTTGTGGTCACTACGGGCTACACAAAACGCTGACACCCGCCACTATCGCATTGCTCCACCCCCAGCACCCCCGCTTAGGCGGAGCACCGCCGTGTCCTCGTGGAGACTATCGGGAGCGGCGACCTCTCGCGCCGGGCCCTGGTTCAGGCCATGGTCCGGAGCGAGGAGGGTTGGCATGCGGTCGCCTCCTTCTGCGAAGCAGTGATGCTCGTGAAGGAGGCTGCTGACCGCGAGCGCGTGAGGGAACGGTCCTCACGCCGCCGCCGCCGAGATCCCGATCCCGATTTCCGACCACCGTAGGCGCGGGTTCGCGGACGGCGAGCACTGGGTAGCTCGCCGTCCGGCAGTCTGGAAATAATCTGGACCGAGCCCAGTCGTCAACGGCGCGTTCTGTTCCACGCGCGCCTCAAGGAGATGTCAACAAACTGTAGGGGCCCGGTAGGGCCGAAGCCTCTGGGGGGAACATGTGGTATTCCTAACGGTTGACACCGAGTCCCCCCCAGAACGAAGGCAACGAAGGAACGGGGTAGGGGTTTAGTCAGTAAAAGTCTGACACGCCCTCCCGCTCCGCCCAAGAGCGGGGGAAGTCATTCTGACGATTCCCCTACCATAAAAAAAAAACCCCCAGCACAGTTACTGGTTACTTGCGTTACCATACATAGAGTCTATCGTAAGACTGTGCAGCAGGGAGCGGATTATAAAATCTGGCGGCTTCCGAACACTGCCGCTTCTGACTCTGTTACAAATGTAGCGGTAGCGTGCGAGAGCCGGGGGCTGTGGTCGATGGCCCGTTTGCAACGATCCTAATTGTACACACAAACGAAGAGAATAGGACCGTTAAATCAGTGGAAAAGAAAAGTAAATTGAATTAATACTTCAACACGAACATTTTACAAATTGTTACTGACACGTTTCAGGAGTTCAGGACCCCTAAATAAGTAATTAAAAGGGAATTTATTTAAGTGCAGTTCAGTTTTCTTGCGTGATGATATCAGAAAGAAAGATATTCGCAAGAGAACCAAGGTTACTGACATAGCCCGAAGAATCTTAAAACTTAAGTAGCAGTGGGTTGGGCACATTGCTCGTAGAACAGACCGTCGATGGGGCGAAAGGTTCATCGTTCAAAAGACGTAAATTGTTAACATAGGTCTCTCCCAAGCGTCGCCACAACGCCGGGTCCTGTGTATCTCGCATCCATCGGCTTCCCGTGACCCTCACCAGGTTATTGATCCACCTTGTGGGAGGCCTTCTAACGCTGCGTCTTCTACGCCATTTTAGAATCCTTCGCCCCAATCTACCATCTGTTCTTCTGCAAGCAATGTACCCTGCCCACTGCTGCCTAAATAGTACCTATAGTTAGATAATATAATCGGTTCAGCATGAGACACCGAATCTCCTCCTGTTTACAAGACTAAAGTCGGTAGTCTTCGCTTCGATTGAGAAGAAACCTATGCATTAGTACTAAAAGCTTACGTAATTTAGAAGATTTTTATAAGACTGCAAATACATTTAGTCCTCTTTTAGCAGATTCAGAATTTTAGATGTTTATCCACTTAGGTTTTACGATTGAAATGACAAATGGAATTTCATATTCGTAGTCAGGCTGACATAGCATGATATAATTTCGTTGATATTGTATGTTTAAGTTAAGGGAGCATTTTTAAAAAAGTGGAGATATGTGAGGCAGTTGTTATATTATCTGCTGGGTTTTGCACATGTGGTTCATTTTTAGGCTGTGTCACTGGTTTGGATGGAGTTACGAGACTTTGCAAATGACTGAGGTCATGAGTCATGAGCATCGTCTGTGAAAATTTCAATAGCTATCACGGTTCATAAGACAACAGCCTGGTGACAGTTAGACAGATACTGGAGTTTCAGTGATAGGGGCCCCATTTTTACCCTTTAGTTACATAAACCTAATAAAAAGTACGCAAGAGATATAGTGCACTACTCTTTGCGCATTTTACGATATCTTTACTATCAATAATATAGCCTTGTTTGCTGCCAAGAGCAATGAAACTGAAACAAATCAGAGGTATTTACCCCATACGGCCCAATGACCCAACATTAAAGCTTCCTTATCGCCCTTGCTAATTGCTATCGTATGTTCTTATCAAGGAAACCGCTAAAACTTTTGTACTAATAATATTGTAATTATTTTTATGCCAGCAGCTTGGCCCGCGTGAAAGTAGGTTTCTCCATACAAACTGTGGACCCGGACGTCCACCGGGTCCACAGTTTCACCCCCTTAAAAGATGAATTTCCAAAAAATCCGAGATTTTTCCTTTCCTCGTACATTCCTTGTGAAATTCACGCGCCTAGTCCCTGTAGTTTCGGCTGTGCGTTGATTTGTGAGACACAGTTTCTCCATATAATATAGATAGATAGACAGACCTTTACGAGTATCAGATCTACTATTATCCTTCACATTTTTGTGTCCAAGATAGCTGAGCGGTGCGATGTGTAATGACGATGTGACAATGTGTGATTGTTTTCACAAAGCTGCGCGAAAAGCTTGCGCTCTGCGCAATAATGCATATAGTACTATTTTCGGTGGCCGTGTAAGGTGAGCGGTGGCCGTAGAGATGGCACACCTTCCGTCTTCAAATTATATCTGAAAAAAGGTTTTTGGTTACATATAGAAAAAGCAGCGTAAAATATAATTAATGTTTAGGGAACTTAACGATGATTTTATTTATTTATCTGGGAAGGTAGCATAATACTGCTTAGACAGATCGGTACAGAATTTTTACCTGATTACTATAGCATGAAGAAAAGAAAGTCCGATGCTTAAACACATTCCTCACTTACCTTCACTCCTCGTTCGAATTCCTCGCATACAATCTTTACATGCGTCCGTAACACACATTTCTTGCTTCTATTTCTAGCTCAGTTAGCCCTTTTCCACTGGAGCTAGACTAAGCTGTAGGCTAGGCTGAGAAAATAAAGTTCCTTTGGTGTACTTTTTCCTTAGACACCGCCTAGCTATCTCGCACTTTTCTGATGTAAAAAGCACCCTTATAATGTTCGTGATTCGGTAAATCGGTTTTTCTAATGTTCTAGAATAATGATAGACCTTCTTTAGGTAATTTATCCTTCACAACATTTTCTAGATGATATATTTTGTTCGGTTCAGTGATTCAGGTGGAATATAGGATTCCTTGGGTGCTTAGACGCCGCCGATAAAATATTTTTACACTGTTCTGGCTTAAGCTTCAATGATCTCATACTTAATCATTAATTCACTGACAGGTAAAGCACAGCCCAATCGCTTGGTTTAAGTGCTTTAAATTGTGCCATATATTTTCAGTGGAGAAGAGATACTGGGCCCTTTTGGGTTTATCAGAGGGGCCGAGTATCAAAATATTTAAGGTAAGTAATAAAAAATAGCATAAATATAGGCATATATTTTGATTAAAAAAAAAGAACTGTCAGAAAAATCCACCAGTCTTCTCATATTACAAAGACGGCTATGGTTTGCTATCAACATTAAATTTTCATAATCACAAAAGTTGTTCACCACAGCTACTATTGAAATATTTCAGTAATTTCCACCTAACCAAATTAAACATTCGCATTAAAATCCACCATCTGGAATCAGTTAAAAACGATGAAAATTCGGCGAAAACTGACGAACGACGGAAGAAGGGTGATAATTTTATAGCCCTTCAGTCTCCGGCGACATAATTCCAGTCTTGTAGGGACTTCGTATCGTTACCATCCTGCAGTTGAATATTTAATCAGATTTGCGAGCTTCATCACGCTTAGCTGTCTTGGATAAAGTATTTTCCTTGTAGATGGATGTACATTGTATATGGTATGCTTCCAACTTGTACCTAATTTTAACCGTCTTAAAAAGAGGAGGTGCTGTGTTCGCCTGTATCATTATATTTATAGATTGATCAATATTTACAGATATCATCATCATCCTTCCTGCCCTTCTGCGGAGTTATTCAGGGTCGGCACAACACGTTTTTTTCTTCTATTCGGACCTATCACCCGTCATGCTATCACTACCTTCCTTAACTATTATCTTTCTCCCTTTTCAACAAGCAAAGCAAGCAGACCTATAGCTAAGAAAGAACACTATCGGCCTGCGTATTCGCTGCGTGGGTTCAGAAAATGTTCTAAAGTTACCACGATCCCAAAACGCAACTGAAAGGTTATGGGTGGGTTTTAGTCTCAAAAAGCTCTGTTGGTCCCACATACAAATGAAAAGGAAGGTTCCTCCGACCAGACAGGTGTTATTTATTTTCGGGCTGTTCTATATGTTCAAATTCGCGGAGAACTTTAAAAGTGCGATGCAGGGTTAGTTCTTATGTGACGTCATAGATATCACTACAAACAAATTATGTAAATAATTAGGTATGTATCTAAACTATCTTCAAAAGAAAATCATCATAAGGGAACATACTCCTGGGATCACACACACATAAACTCACAAACTTTCACCTTTAATTAGTGCTGTAATTAGTGCTGTAATTAGTATGAGTATATGTGGAAAACAATACCATCAACTTTTCAACACCTATCTCTACCAAAATCTGCATTATCATCAAGATAATCAATGACAGGTACATATAGATCTGATCATAATACAGATAAACTCAAACAGATTAGTATAGAAGCTGAGATAGCGATCTAGATTGACAGTGCAGTAATTAGTGAACGTAGATGAGTAAAGTTAGTTAATAACTACGCAATGGCCGCCTGAATACAGTTCGGCTAAGTCGAGATACCAAGCTAACGTACTTACTGTCGCTGCAAATCTTTAGCGGGGTTCAGGGTGACTTTTATGTTATTGAGTTAAGGTTTAAATTGGAATGAATAAAAAAAATATTAAAAAGAATATTTCATAGGTGCCCATATAAGTTTAGCAAGCATAATCTGAGAATCAGGACTGCTCTGTAGGAAATTAAACGAACTGTAATCTATCATGCAGGTCCAGTGTGGGTTGGCAGATATGCCGTTTCCTCTTCATCATTTTGAGAGTGGTGACGAACTAAATTACACATATTAAAGTACCTGCCTAAAGTTGAACCCGCAACCTAAAAGTCGAAGCCGTTGTCATGTTGAGACTACTCATCAGCTTGATTTTTTTAAATTTAATTATCTACTATCTAAACTACTGAATTAAACCAAAAATTATTTAGTCTTTTGTGACTTAAGGTATGCCAAAATATTGGTTTTATTTCTTTATTTCAACTTTATGCACTAGTAAGAAACACTGTACAAAGGCGGACTTAATACCAATCGTGTTATCCTTTGTTTTCACTATCTGTGTAAATGAATAATTATTCATATTGTCTCGAAAACTTTTAATTGCAATTGTTTTTGAAAACCAGTTTTTAGGTAATAAAAAAGATAAAACGCTGTCAAAGGAAAAGTTTTAATTTAAGTTTAGCAGACGACGGATCGTTAGATTCAACTCAAACCTTTGTTTAAATGAAGTTGATTTTAATTCAATTGAAAATAGAAATGTCAATTGAATTAAAATCAACTTCACCTCGGTTAAATCATAATCTGAGTAAACAATGTTTCAAAGTTGAAGTTTTGAGAGAAAAAAAAGAAAAAAAAATACCATAATAATAATATTATAATAATATATAATTATTCTTTCTTCTTTCAGATAGAATTTGAGGGATGCAAAATTACCCATGTCCATTATTGATACAGTGTAGAGTAAAAAAATCAAATAAAAACCAACTGCATGGAATGGTTGGCCTCAGCAGTAAGTCCCCTCTTTGAGGAGTAGGATAGAGACGCCACGATGTCCTTACCAAAGTCTGACCCGCTAAAAAAATATAAGTACACATTCACACTTCACACACAGTAAAGTGTTTGTATTTTGACCATTACTCTTAAAAATATTCTTCTACAGGAAACAATCTTCCCTACAAATACAATTTCCATATCACCCACCAAATCCGTATGCAACGTCTCTCACAAGAATCAGGCTACAGTCTGTCTCACAAACCGCCTTCGCTGCCCACGAGACAGACGGGAAGTCTGATACGCCATGTACCACGAAATCGGTACAAGACACGGCTTAACTTGCCCGGGCATGAAATACTTGGAAGGCAGAGCATAAGTAATGGGTTTCGGTGTTGTTTGTTTTGATAAGGAAGATGAATTGTAGGATTGCAGACGCAAATTGTGAATGAACTTGGCACTATTTTGGTTCCTTGAGCGGTGATTTCGACGGGTGACAGGACAGAATGGAAGAAAAAACGTGTGGCGCCGCCCCAAGTACTATGGTATAAAGGCAAGAAGAAGGTGTTTTTGAGATTTGGATATGTTCTATTGATAAAAGGAGAGACTGACAGACATATCCACTCACAGCAGAAACTACTAAAACTAGGAATGTACAATTTTCCTCTAAACTTCCTTTTATATTATAGGCGAGCACTAAGTGAGGCAATTCCAAAATTTACTCCCTAAGGAGATAAAACGAAAGCCAAGTTTGTATGGAAGCAAATCCTCTAGCAGAAGCTAGTATAAAATAAATTGAATAGAATACAAAACATTGCCTCAGATACATTAGGAAACAATCAGTCCCCAAACATAACGATTTTGAACAATCGCGCAGCCCTTAACCTATCAATACCCGCGAAACGAGACACAATGGTAAAACAATAACAGCGCGGTCAAATGAGACCGGTCGGGGATTCATGAATTAAAGCCTAACCTAATTTACTACATAAGCTAAACGCGTTCCAGAGGGCCATGAGCATCCGATGGTGCGGAAATACCACATGATCACACGCGAAGAGGCAGGCCTCCTTGCCTGCCACTATGGGATCTGTAGGCAACAATCTTTGCACGCATGCACGATATGCCCATGGAGATGCAACGCCAGAGCGAAAACCAAAATCTAAACTATCTTCAGACCTTTTCCTATTACTTTCCTTTTATTTTTTACCTACTTTGTCTCTCCTTTGTCTCATTACACAATAATTTTTTAACCGTCTCAACACAAACAACAAAGAATTTCTGGCAATACGACTCCCTCAAAACCGAGACGCAATGCAGGTCCATAAATTAAAACACATACACCATATACAAATTCCGAATGATTTCCTTCTTTTGTCTCCGAAGCTGTTACCTACGCACAGCACATAACTCACATCCTTATCAAAACATTTCTGTAACCAAGATTCGCATATCTTTGGAATAATGGTTGGAACATAGCTTTCGCTACTGTCGTCCCCGAGGACGTAGCGGAAGATCCAATTTATAATGTACGAGTATAAAGTAAAATCTTCCTGCTATGTATATTTTGCAGGTCCCGGCGTTACTCTAGGGAGAAAAATACATTCTACTACTAATTGCCCGAATAAATTAGTACGAGGGGTGCATACTACTGTGTTGTTTCGCGGATGTGTTTCATTTTTGTCGTTTTTGTTTTTGGGTTCTCTGCGGAGCTTTTACAGTTAATTGAATAGGGTGTAATTAAATGATTTTAGAGTAGTAGTAGCTCAGTAGTACTGGCTCCGAGTTACGAGTTGTAGACATGTTACGTTACTTTGTATAATTAACTTCACTGCCATTGCTCTCGAAACAGTTAAGGAAAACATCGTGAGGAAATCTAAAAAATGTTTAAAACAAAAAATTCGAAGACATGTGACATCTATCAATATGCACTGGGCCCGCATGGATTACGGCCCATTCCCTCCTCCAGAGATGAAACCTGAGTCCCAGCAGAACGTCATAAGGTTTTGATTATGCTTCGTGCTATGCTTAAATGATCTGGCTTTACTTTTGTAACTGATGTAGGGATGCTTTGCTTATAAGGGTGGCGAGCAATGGGTAGCTCCTCGTTCGGTAAGGATCAAACCCTAGTCGACGACACCAACACGATGTATGCAAGGCGCGCTTCAAAGACAGGTCAGCTAAATTAACGGTTCACACTGGAGCCCTTGTCTACCAAAGCTGAACGACTGTTTGATAATTATGGAAGTTACCATGGTCCTAAAACGCAAAAAGAAACTAAAGAAACACAGGTGCTTTGCACTCTCTGGAAGTAGGTCACTATCTGAAACCACAGAGACCAAGTACAGTGATCCTTTGTAGGTTTATACCTTTCTTGTATCCTATAACTGATGTATATTGTCTCAAGTGTAGCTCCATGATGTCAGTGAACATTTATAAACTAAATTTATTCGTAAGATGCATATTTGAAACAGGAAGACGCTGTTGCCCAATAGTGCCCATGAGGTTTTTATCCCTAACGATACCCACATGAAGCATAAAGTGACTTATTTTAACCTAGAGACCAAAAAGTGAGCAAGATATACCGATGCAATTTTTGGTCAGAGGACCATTTATCACGCTTTAAATGTATAAACTAGAATCTCCTGAGGAAATCCAACACTCAGAGTGAAATAATACGTCTGTGTCAAAAAGTTGAACCTGGAAACTGGGAGTGTTGGAGTGTTTAAGTCAAGAGTGAATGAATAGGTTGCTTCTGAGCAAAGGTGATTTTTCGTTGACCATGTCCATATGACCACTTACCATTAGGTGAGATAATTGTCAAACACGGACTTATCATTATGAAAAAGGAATTATAGATTTTATTGACGCATATTATTTTAACAATTTTATGCAAATGAAATATTAAGGGATGGGATTCAATTTGGAAAGTTTCATGGAAAAATGTTTTTTTTTAATCTGTCTCAAGTAAAAAACTATAATTATCGCTTGAAAAAATAATAACGGATTTTTTTAATAATTAAAATATGCTTTTATTTTACAAGATTTTAGAAGTTTGAATCAAATCAAACTAATCAATAGATTACATTATACAATTTGTATGACATCAAAAAAAAGAATCGATTTGAGGGTGTTTATGTTTTTTCGTGCATATTATACGTTCAGTAGAAAAACATTGATTTATTTAATAAATATCTCTATTTCTTCCAAAGGAAACCAAATATAATAAAGTTATGCTTGGAGGTATGTAAGATTTACAGTAATAATTAGTATAATTAATTAATTATAAATAAAAAACATTGCCTTTTCTCATTTCCTTCGGTGTCCATTTACTACTATTTTAAATAAATTTATTTTTCAAGCAAACAAATCGGAGTGAATATAAACCAAATGATAATATTATTCAAGTATATTAAACAACACAAAATTTACATCTAAATTAAATAATGATGTCTTCTAAATATATTGAAATATGTTTTGATAAACGTTTATTTTTATTTTTTTCTGATTACCTTCGGTATGAAAAGAAATCCACATAATGCTTTGCGCTTGACCTTAAATGCTACTCTACTGCGATGTCGACCTCCACACACACCTCAGTCTGCCAGTAAACATCGTCACAGGTGCAGGCTTGCTTGTGAAAAAAAGTATATTTTCGTATAAAGTGTCGCGGGAGGGGATTATTCTGTATCGTTCTCTTTCCTATCGTCCGTATTATAACGTGACTATAGAAAGATTTCTTTTATTACTTAGCTTATTATCAATTTCAATGATTTCCTTCAAAGTTTAGAATAGGTGGTAGGTTTGAAATTTTGATATTTTTGAATAAAAACAGAATAAAGGATTTAAACCTCATTACCTTCTTCCTCATTCCATTCGTTTACCGTCGCAGTGTTCCCATAGAAATGATAGCAATTTTAAAGTTTTTAATAAAAACAAAGTATAAACCACGAAATATTCAATGATTATCAATAAATTAAAGATATTAGTTAAAAAAAACGTATTTTGTCGACATTAAATTTAAAATTTAGAAATGTTCAGAATTTGCACGAACTACGCGAAACACCCTTGAAAAACATAGTGTGTTGTTAAAATTCAGATTATTCAAGATTTTCTCATTGATGTATTAAAAAACCTGGGTAAACATCCCGGTATTAAAAAAAATAAAAAAAGGGTTTTTTAATTTATTCATCAATGGATTTAAAAAAAAAATACTTTTACTTACTTAGTTTAATACTACTTTTTAGTTTAATCTAGACTTGTGTCATATTTCAAAATGATACCCATGCCATGGGAGAGTACAAAAATTGCTAGTCAATCAGCAAAGTCTGGGGACTTTTTATTGAACTCAGAGTGATACCAATTACCTAATCATGCATTGTCATCCAAACTGAACATGTCTGCAAAATTTCAGCTCCACCAATTAGTGGAACTGGTTTTAAAATTCATTCGGCAGATCTGCCTTAAACAAATTAACATACAAACACACATTGCAATTTAAATAAAAGCTTTAAAAATATGTGCTCCACTAATTCAGTGTTGCCATAAACAAAAAGCAATTTAACAATATCTCAGTTTGTGTGCAATTGCTGGCCTGAGGATTCGTGCCTAAGTGCCATGTGCCAGATTTTACATATTTCAACTGGCAACTTTTCCCCAATTCCCTCATCTAATCAGCAATTAGCGTACGTATCCGAAGTCGTAAAGAACTCGAGAGCTGCTGGTATTAATACGTATTTATTAGTTTGCTTCAATATGACGGCTTTGTGCTCCAAATTGGAGATTTAGATTTTCGTTCCGGTATTTAGTTTTGATATTGAATATCCATTTTGTAATATGAATAAATGATGGGAAAATTTACAAGTCGGTGGTAACACCTGTCATACTGTATGGATTAGAATGTTGGATAGTGAAAAAGACGGATAAAAAAGATTGCATGTAACGTTGATGAGAATGTTGAGTTGAATGTGTGGTGTGACGAGAATGGATAAAGTGAGAATTGAGCATATTAGAGGAAATTTTAAATTGGCACCAGGTCATGTGAAGAGGCATATTTTTAAAAGAGTTATGAGTTTACATGTAGATGTAAAGTCATAACTCTTTTTGTAGGACGGAAAGGAAGAGGGAGGCCAAAGAAAAGGCGGATTGTGTGAGGAAATATGAAAGAAAAGAGAGTTAGTAATGGTATATCGGATGGCAGAATAGAATGGAATAAAAAAACGTGTTGCACCGACCTTATATGGGTATGAAGAACAATTTTGTAATATGAATAGGTTTCAGGTTATTATAAGCTAAGTTTCAGTATCTAATGGGATTCAAGGAACCGCACAACCATAATTGCTTCCTAGATCTGCTTGAACAGCCGTCTATCTGTTGTTCAGAAACCAGTAATTGAGTAACATGATATTGTTTGTTAAGATGGACGGTTCTCATTGATTTGTTGACACGTAATGCAATATCGGTCGACGTAATAATATGAGCAATGATATTATGACTGACTGATGAATTCTTGCAAACTCCAAACATAAGATAGTTATAAGTATCCATAAACATTTTTTTATTTTTTATTAATCATCATCTACCTAGCCTTTTCCCAACTATGTTGGGGTCGGCCAGTCAAGCCGGATTTAGCTGAATACCAGTATTTTACGAGGAGCGGCTGCCTACCAGACCTCCACAACCCATTAACTGGGGTAACACGGTACTTCAAAGCAAGACTGGAGTCAGATTTAGTGGCTTCTGACTATCCGTAACGACTGCCATAGATCTACAAATGACAGCCGGGACCTACGGCTTAACGTGCTTTCCGAGGCACGGAGGAAACTCGTTATGTTAAGATGGTCACCCATCCACAGACCAACCTTGGCAAGCGTTGCTTAACCTTGAAGATCGACCTGTGCGGCTGTTATTATCTAGCCACGAGCTCCTCCTCCTTATTTTTTATTAATAATTCCCATAATATTTTTAGTCAATATATGCATTGATGTTTTAACTTCAGATTTTGTTTTTCCATCAGGTCGATTTTCATTAAGTAACTATAACGAATTAACTTGAGGCGCTTTTTTAGGAGGCAAGTCATATTAAAACCTACTCCAGTTCCTTCTTTAAATTCGTTTGAGGCATAAATCAACAAAAATCCATTTGCATTTTGCACTGATTTCTTTAATATTTTATTCGTAAACCTTTGAATGATGCTATAATATTGATGCTTTAACTTTGGATTGCGTTTTTCCATTGAATCGTTTTTATTTATTAAGTGTACATTATAATATAATTAATTAATTTGAGGCTTAAATTTTTAACAAAAAGTCCAGTTACATTTTGAAAAAAATAATCCTTTTTAATAACTTATTATTTTCGGTTATGGTAACATCAATGACACTGATATTTATATATGCATAATTAATGAGTAGCTGCGTGGCTTGGAATTGACGACGCTATTTATTTTAATATTTTATGCAACATAATTTTTATTATTCGTAAAATATTCTTAATTCTATCATAGAGTGCCATTATAAGTACAGTTTGTTGTATATTATGAAAATAACAAGTTTTACATAACTTTGCTGTATTTGTAGCATAATATTTTAAACAAATTATAGACAGAGGCGTGGTTTAGCTGAATTTCTGCTCAAAGACATGGCCAACACAATATCGTAGAAGACCACGAGGAGTGGAAATAGAAGAAAGACCCTGATGATAATGATTATCTGCAGTGTTCGGGAGTTAATTATATAAAACCCTCACTAAGTTCGGGGTTAAAACTTAGCAAACTTCGTTTCATTTGGAATTCAAAATGTCGCCCGCGACTCTAAGACACTACTTTATCCCCTAGTCACATTACAAAAAAGCACATTAGCTTGACTAGATAGATTTTCTCATCTTCGCAGAATTTTGAAGAATGGACTGACGACTTAATTACACGCGATTTACAAGGATGATTAATATTCCAACAACTTTTTAAATTAGTTCTCTTAACTTTTATAACGTTGATTAGTTCATGTTTTCCTGCTAATAATATTTTCGTTCCTTCAAATTCTGTCTGTTTTTGAGGAGTTTGTTCCGAGTTTTAGAACTTTAATTTTTGTTCTTTGATGAAGCCCGTAGCGTTGTTTGTTTTTAGGGTTCCGTAGCCAAAATGGCAAAAACGGAACCCTTATAGTTTCGTCATGTCCGTCTGTCCGTCTGTCCGTCTGTCCGTCTGTCACAGCCGATTTACTCGGAAACTATAAGTACTACAGTGATGAAATTTGATGGGAATATGTGTTGTATGAACCGCTACAAAATTATGACACTAAATAGTAAAAAAAAGAATTGGGGGTGGGGCCCCCCATACATGTAACTGAGGGATGAAAATTTTTTTTTCGATGTACATACCCGTGTGGGGTATCAATGGAAAGGTCTTTTAAAATGATATAAAGTTTTCTAAAAAACATTTTTCTTAAAGTGAACGGTTTTTGAGATATCAGCTCTCAAAGTCGTAAAAAGTATGTCCCCCCCCCTCTATTTTTATAACTACGGGGTATAAAATTCTAAAAAAAATAGAGGTGATGCATGCTAATTAACTCTTTCAACGATTTTTGGTTTGATCAAAGTATCTCTTATAGTTTTTGAGATAGGTTGATTTAACTGTATTATATTTGCTGCTACGGAACCCTTTGTGCGCGAGCCCGACTCGCACTTGGCCGGTTTTATTATTTTTGTGTTTGTGTATTTAAATTGTTTTGTCAATATTAATTGCATTGAGTAGAGCACCTTTGCTAGACATCCTGACGCCCCAGCTGCCACTATAGGAGACGCCGCGGCGTCCCGAACGTAGCCAACGTAGGAGTGGGTTTGCGGACGACCACTTAACTGTCTCACCTGGTGGCAAAAGATGATATAGATGTAATGGAGCAATTCACACGTGGCTTCAAGACTCTCAAGTTGAAACTATCGGAAAATACAAGCTTTGGCAAGGAATTAACTGACGTAAATTTTTCTGTGGCATATTTTTTTTATGATAATAAACTACTGCGATCCCATCTAATGAAGATGCTTCATTTTAAGTGATGCAATCGATGATGGAAAATCACTATCGTATTCACTTTTCCTTGGAGGCGAAACGCTTAGTCCGGACCATAGAGAACTCAGGGTAAGAGTGGATAGTCATCGCGGGTCGGGTTGACCGATGGTAAAAAGGCGAAAACGGTTGAATTCTTCTGAAATTAAAAATTCTGTGAACACTTTTAAAAATGCATCCTGTAAAATACCGAAATGCTAGCTCGCTCTGCAATGAAAATATTCCCTAATCACTTTATGCGTATGGGATCTCCCATCATTAACTATTTCGTACTTATACTTTTCATCTTGTCAATGAATCCGGTATTATATCATTCTTATAATAATTCAGCTGTATTTTATTGCGACAGAAAAACTATCTCCACATAAACATCGCGGTACAACAAAGCCCCGTGTAAATGTGGTGGCAACTGACAAAAGCGGGGCTTACCAACTTAAACTCTGCTTATTAATTCCTTCTACTAAATCCGGTTATGAAGCCGTAGAAGCAAGGTGAACCGTTTTACACGTGAATAGTACATTGTGCGTTGTACTTACAAAGTGCATTCAGGTAATCTTAAAGAATTACAAACTCTTCAGCTTGTTTTTTGTTATATTATTGATAAGTGTTTGACCACTATCTCACTTGATGGTAAGGAGGGATTGTCAGACTTTTTCTAACTAAAACCCACTCCTGTTCCTTCTTTTTTTTCCGTACCAGGGAACACGCCGTCGTCGACTCGGGTTTGGTCCGGCAAGTTACCAGGCAGCCGGACGGCAAGCTACCCATTGCTCACCATCCCCAAACCCACACCTACGGTGAACATGAAAAATTTCATTAGGTATGTTTGCCAATATAATTGAAAGCTAGCACAACTATTAACTTAAGTAAATAATAATGGTTTGTTATAAATAACAATTTAGGAGGTTTTCAAAATTGTACGCAGGATTCTAAATTCTTGAATCAATAAACTTGAAACTTGGCATGCATTTTAATCAAAATAAAGGATAAAAACTGTCTCTATAAATGTCTACAAAACTATCCTCAAACTATTTTTTAGGAGTGTTATATTTTTTTATGAAAATGTTCTTGCGAACGAAGTCGCTAGCAATCTGCTAGTTTATATAAATTCATGGAAGTATATTAAGTTAAATTAGTCCTTTGAAATCAAAGTAAACTATTATAAACTCGTTTCGCTTCCAGGAACTTAGTGAACACTTAATTAATTAAGTTTATTCGTCTTATTAACTTTTGCCCACATATGTACGGCTATACACTTATAAAGTTTCGATATTTACGTTGAGACCTGGTTTATTTCTGTTGCTGTAAAGTTAGTACTTCTTCAACTTGTAAGCACCTACGTAAACTTGAGTCGTATAAGAGGCAGTCTTATTAGTGTCTATAGCGGTGAACAATCCTATTAATATTATAAACTAGGTGCTGCCAGCTACTTCCCCCGCTTGGTAGTGGAAATATATTCCAAGGGAACATAGTTCCGGAATAAAAATTATCTTATGTGCTATAACAGGACCTGATTTACCCGTGCACCAAGTTTCATCAAAATCCATCCAGCAGTTTTTGCGTGAAAGAGTTACAAATATCGCGTTTATGAATATTAGTAGGATGAGTTTAGTAAATCACTGAAGAAAAATTCCGCCACTGGACTGCCCAGAATAATGTACTGGAACCAGGGTATTAGTTTGTGCGTTGATGTCTGACACACGGTGAATAAATTAATATAATTCGAGCTTCGGACGGATTTTTAATATTGTGGGATTGTTGGAAAGAGTTACTGAGGCCCTCAAACGTAAAAGATAACTGATAGATTTTACCAATGAAAGTCTGACAGGGAGTGTCAGACTCTCACGTAGATCAGGAGGAGTATTTTGATGGTCTTCCAGCTCAAAAAAAGTATTACTGCTGTTCATGAAAACATAATAAATAATGTGCTAAAAAAAGTAAACGATTTTAAGTTCAAAAACTTAGTGACAGTAACATTTTTCCACATTTCTCACAAAAGGATTTTTACGTTTCGTTTCCAGAAACATGAAGACATGAAAAGAGCATCTAGGTAAACTCTTCTTGAATTTAAAACATGAAAAGATGATTCATTCTCATGCAAAATTTTCATTACGCATACCTTTATGGTTGCAAGCGTCCACTAAAGTTGAATGATGGAATTTTAGTTGAAAAGAAGTTCGCGACTCGGTTCAACTTACAGTAGAACTTTAAAAGCAGTATAGGATGAACCATTTCAGTCAGAGCTATGCATAATTCATTTCAGTAAACAGTTATGTAGTCAGCGTGTAAACTTTTTTACCAACAGAGTACTTTAATACACAATTAGTGTAAAGTTCAGGTGCTTTACAATGGGTCTCATTACAAGGTTTCAAGTGACCCAAAGGGCATTGGAAGTTACTTCTTCTACTTAAAGTAGAGCTTGGCCGCAATCTTACCTGATGGTAAGCAGTGATGCAACTGTTGATGGTGAAGCGAACTATTCATCATCATCATCATCATCTCAGCCGAAAGACGTCCACTGCTGGACATAGACCTCCCAAAAGCGTCGCCACAGCGACCGGTCCTGTGCGTCTCGCATCCATCGGATTTCCGCGACCCTCGCCAGTTCGTCGGCCCACCTTGTGGGAGCTACTAGGAACTATTATTGAGAGCTGAAATTATAATTATAATGATTTTATGTTAATGGTTATTGAATTTAATCCCATCTTACTAATAATGTAAACACGAAAGTCTAGACGTTAGGCTGTTTAATATTCATCACACCTCAATTTAACGTCTGAGCGGATTTGGAACACAGGTGGATCATTACAGTGTGTTAGTTCTCACGGGATATATGTAATTATGATTTATAATTCTTGAATTTCGTTAGGCTAACCGGCTTTTCTATAAGGTGGCAATTCATCTAATGACTTCTCCTATTCTAGGGCGAAACGGGAAAGTGTGTCAGATTACTGACTAAAACTCTTGTCTGTGCTCATTCTTTGCCTTGCGTTCCAAAAGCCCAGGTTTCCCTTTCAGAAGGCAATCTATGACCCCAGTAATCTTCAACATTGCTGGAACCCTACAGCTTTCTTACATTTCTTTGAGACGCGCGTGGAACAGTACGCTCCGTTTACGACTCGGGTTCTCTCCGGAAGATTACAGCGAGCTACCCATTGCTCCTCGTCCGCAAGCCCACGTCTACGAAGGCTGAAAATCAGGGTCGGAGTCCCGGCAGCTGGGGCGTGAGGATGTCCGTTCTCTAAAACGTGCCGTGCAGCCGCTTCATACGCCAGCATTACTGCTTCGCAGAAGGAGGCGACCGCATGTCACTCAGACTTGGAATTTATATGACAATAAATAAATGAATACCTAATCTATACGACATGCAAGTCGCAACAACAATATTATAAACAAAATCACATGTTGAATAAATAAACGGAAAAGGAATGCAGTAACAAGATCATGACTAGTTTTAATCTATGTTAAGTTGCAGACATATTGATTTACATGTGAGTATTAGTAAACAGCACGAGTTGTAACAAGGATTATGATTATACATGTGGAGGGATGGAGATGAAGGCCCAAAAAACATGAATGGATCGTGTGAGGAGTGATACGAAAGAAAAGGAAGGTAGTGATAGCGTGACGGGTGACAGGATAGAATGAAAGAAAAAAACGTGTTGCGCCGACCTCAAATAACACACGATTAAGGGAGGGACGATGATGATGTATTTCCCGAAGAGTAAAGCGGGAACTAAATTACAACCGCGTCACGTGGCGTGGGTCTAATGTAGCTCTACAAGTCTAGTTGCGCCCAAAACGGCGTACTTGACCAATGTAGTTCTACTTTTAGGCTGAGGTGTATATCCGTACTATTCCCGTACGAATCGCGAGGGTGGGACAATCCTCACGCTTTCCGTCGTCCTGGGCATCGCCGTTGCTGCGGTAACTCTTTCAAATGATTACGTAAACCTAGCAATTACAAGGCCTTTTTTAAGTGTGGAAATCATCTAATGACTTCTCCCGCTGTGGGCAGAGTGGGCGCGTGGGAGCCTGTCTGACCTTTACTGACTAAAACCAAACCTGTCTTTTAGTTGCCCTTTGCGATCTAAGACTACAGGTTTCCTTTTCAGAAACTCCCCGCCGTTCTAGCTAGCAGCAATTATAAGACTATTAATTTTCTAGGAAGACGGGGTTTAACGTCGACAACATCGTCAGATATTTATTTAATTACAACTAAGTTCAAAATTCATGAACTAATAATAGTTTCGATTTAAACCTTCTCAACTTTGGACTTTGAAGTAAGCTGTGTCTAACTTTAGTATTATGCATTCCTAAGAAGCCTTATTCAATGGATAGGTCCAACGTGGGTGGAATAATTCCAGTAGATTTAGGGCCAGTCTATTCAATTAAACGTCTTGGGATTTAAATGGAATAATAAATTAATGTTATTTAGTTCATATCTGACGTCTAAATGGGTTTTTGAATTTAAGCAAGTGAAGCGTCTTAATGGAAGTTTCAAGCTTTGCTGGTTATTCGTTTCTTGGTTCATATATTTAACTAAAATCAAACTGTGAATTAATATTATCAGCACGTGTTGTCCCAAAGTAACCGTATTGAGTGGCTATTTCTTGAAAAAGCCATTCAATAAAGTTAGCAGGGTCGGGTGAAGGTATTAGGATTGTATTGATGTATATAACGGTAAAGCCATATTTGTTACGGTCGCAAATCATATTTAAGAAATTTGAATTACTTGGCTGCCCTTTTTTGAGGTAGGAAACCATTCAATAACTACTCTTGCTCTAGGATGTAACGGAACGACCAAGATTGAACGAGGATCCAAAGTTTTTAGTGGCACCCAGTGCAAACCCATGTTACCGAAAACGTTGAAATTTGGTTGCGATGTTCTTTTTGTGTTGTACTCAAGAAAGAATTTTAGTTTTAGTCCGTGACGTGGGGGAAAAACTGCAAGAGTGTCGTCTGCGATGATATGGCCACATCATGCGCCGCCCTAGGGAGTACGTCGGCCGGAGATGCATGGATATGGCTGTTCTTGGGGCTAGGTCCCGTGGTCGCCCTCGCAAGCGCTGGCTGGACGTCGTCAAGTCCGACATGAGAGCCAATGGCCTTATTGGGAAGGATATTGAAGATCGGGCAAAGTGGAGTAAGCTTAGCAGGAAGGCGGACCCTGGCAACGGCCGAGACTAACGCCAGGCAGAAGAAGACTCAAGAAAGAATTTTCCAAAATTCACTCCGTAATGGGTTGGATAGTTTATCCAAAGTTTGTATGGAGAAGAGACTCCTACTTTAACACGGATGAAGCTATCAGCAGAAGCTAGGTTATTAATTAACTGGTTAGATTAATTGTGTATTAATCTAACTCTATTGTCGTTTCTCTCATTCCATGTTTTTTTCCAAGCAACCACCAATGTGTCGAGAAATGTGTTATGAAAAGAGATTTAATGAACTAGAACTAGACCTTATTCAAATTCATGTTTTTTATTGTTATACCTACAATGTTTTACTCTTATACAATCTTTAGTTTTTTACTACTTTTTATTGTTGTCATCATCATCTACATCATCTACCTAGCCTTTTCCCAACTATATTGGGGTCGGCTTCCAGTCAAGACTGATTAAGCTGAATATCATTTAGGAGGAGCGGCTGCCTACCAGACCTCCACAAGCCATTAACTGGGGTAACACGGTGACGACTGGAGTCAGATTTACTGGATTCTGACTTTCCGTGACGACTGCCAAAGATCTACAAATGACAGCCGGGACCTACGGCTTAACGTGCTTTCCGAGGCACAAAGGAAACTCGGTATGTTAAGATGGTCACAACATCCACAGACCAACTTTGGCAAGCTTTGTTAACGCGCGGCTGTTATTATCTAGCTACGATACTATACGACGACGTTCCTACTGTACGACGCTCCTCGTTGTACAATTTAAAATTAAATAAAGTTCCAATTCATTAAGGTCAATGCATTAGAGTATCCAACGATGGTACTTTTGAAAAAGAAACCCGCGCTCCTAAAACGCAAAAAGTAATTGAAGGACACTGGTATAGTATTAGTCAGTAAAAGTCTGACACGCCCTCTCATTCTCCCTAGAACGGGAGAAGAGACTAGAAGAATTTCGACATCCCAAAAAATAAAACTATATAGATGTATCATGATGCTCCAGAGGTTCCTTAATCCTTGTTAATCACATCTGTATAATCCAATCATATCATCTCGCCATATGAATAGGAAACTGTTACAAAAGATATTAGTTCCAAAACGTTCCAATACATATCGCCCACACATCCTACAACTCAAAGACCCACAGATAGCTCTCAATGAACAGATTTAATCACTTAATTTATGCTTGCTTTAGTTAATAAGCAGGTACTAGACGATGTAGTGCCTGAGTTAGGGTAATTTAACATTCAACAGGTGAGTTCGTTAACCTTTGCGTTTACGACCAGTGTGTTCATGCCTTCAAGGCCTGTAACTCTTTGGAGATACCATTGAGCTGATTGAGGCTTGACGGAACCAGGGTCCAACTACGATGTCTTGATATCTTCATAAATCCGGTGTGAGAAAGAGATGGAGCTTTTGAGGGCGAATAGTACCTACTATGCCTTCCTGGGTTCGTTGAAAGGACTCTGCCAAGGCGTGCTGATGTGAGGGTCGAAGAAAGTCGATGACTGCGAGACGTACAGGACCGGTAGTGGTGGTGTGGCTTGGGGGACGCACATATCTAGCAGTGGACGTCTTTGGGTGCGTCTACACTGAATGCGCGGTGACTGGAGCCTAGGCGGGCGCAGTGAGCGGGGGCGTGCGGTGGCCACAGTGACGCGCGAGCTCTTGTAGCTGTTCGACGTATATCACCGAACTGATCGACCGAACTGTTTTGGTATCACCGCTACCCGCGCATTAGGTCGCTTGTTGACTAGGCCCGTAGTGCGGCCATAACGCGCGGATAGGAACGTTGGAAAACTACGCGCACTAACTCGCTCGACCGTCGCGCTAGGCTCCCGCCTTAGTCACTGCACTATGGACGCAAAGGGGCGTTTCATATGTTTGATATTTCGCACCCGTCATCGCAACCGCGTTAGGCTTGTAGTGTGGACCCGGCCTTTCGGCTGCAATATGAAGGAGGTAACGGAATATGTGAAGAACAGACAATTCTCACGCCTCAGCCCCAGCAGGAGACGAACAAGACGGCGAGAGTCGTGAAGAGATTTTCGCTTGCGGATTATAATATTCACCGCTAAAAGGAGCCCGTTCACCTTGGCTCCTGCTTTCCGGAATGTATCCCTGGAATGCACCGACCGCCTTCAGCTCTTGGGAGTTGAAATTTCCTCCGATCTGAACTTTGGGCGGTTCATTGAGTCCAAGGCCAAGATGGCTGCTAGGAAACTCGGCGTTTTGGCAAAGGTCCGGCAGTACTTCACACCGGGACAGCTTCTAATGTTATACAAAGCACAGGTCCGATCGTGTGTGGAGTACTACAGCCACATATGGGCTGGAGCTGCAAGATGCCACCTGGCAGCTTTGGACTCAGTGGAAAGGCGTGCAAAGAGGCTAATTGGGGATCCAGATTTGGCTAACTCCAATCTACAAAGCCTTGAGCACAGGCGCAGGGTAGCCAGCCTTTCGGTTTTTTACAGGATGCATTTCGGAGAGTGTGCGCAGGAATTGCATGAATTGATTCCGCCATCCCCTTTCCACCATCGGACAAGCCGTCGTACGGCGGGTATCCACCCTTACGTTGTCCAAACCTTTACGGTCCGGACTAAGCGTTTCGCCTCGTCCTTCATACCGCGTACATCGAGGGACTGGAACAATCTGCCTGCTGCGGTTTTTCCGTCCGATTATGATTTGGGTGTCTTCAAGGCTAGAGTGAATAGGCTTTTAATAAGCTAGTGCGCCTCACCATCGACGATTGCATCACTGCTTACCATCAGGTGGGATCGCAGTCAAGCACTAGTTTATAACGACTAAAAAAAAATAAAAAAAAAATAAATAAAAAAAAAAAAATAGAATTAAATGAGTGCCAATTACAGGTCGACAGCGCGTCGACGGTCCTTTCCACATACGCTTCAGAGAGAAATGGGATCCCTGTCAGGGCTTCAAGATAGTTTGGAAGAGTTACCAAGACCTTGTAACGCGAAGCAGAATTGAAGAAATATACGTAGACAGATTTTACTCAAAAGTCTAACAATCCCTCTTGCTTCATTCAGAGCGGGAGTTACTTGATGATGATTTCGGGTCACCTCGAAAAAAAATAAAACTGTATGCAGAATAAAATATACCTACGTGTTCAATGTTTAGCAGGAAAACATCACCGTAAACATCCCTGTGAATGTAGGTTGTTGTTTTTAATCGCAATTGCTGTCATTGTACTTAAAAACAACAATCTACTTATTACAACCTAACTTGATTCGATCAATAATTATTTAGCTTCCGCCCGCGGCTTCGTCCGCGTGGAATCCCGATTTTGAAACATTCTTCTATAATGCTCCGCTGCTATTGGTCTTAGCGTGATGATATATAACCTATAGCCTTTCTCGATATATGGGCTATCTAACGTTGAAATAATTTTTCAAATCGGACCAGTAGTTCCTGAAATTAGCGCGTTCCAACAAACTCTTCTGCTTTATAATATTATATTAGTAGTAGATGACGATGATTTGATTATGTAATACCAGCTGTGATCGTTGCTCCGATTGTAAGGCTTTAGAATACGCTTGTGATTTTTTAGAAATCAAGTAACCTTTCTCATCAAATCATCGTCAAAAAGATTAGGACGTTAAGCCGTTTAAATGACTTTAAAAAGAGTAGGTTCAGTCACCTTGACAACATTTGAAATATTTTAGTGTTTATTTTAAAAAAGTTGGTTTTATTTTTAATTAAGCGTAATAAAATATTGTACAAAAACAAACCATCATTATAATACCCAATTTACAATCGACTTAGTTTAATCAGTTTCAGCCAGATGGCTTTGTGCTGTTGACGAGCCATCTATTAGAACTTGTGCGAATAACCATAACTTCCCACAACCAACAGTTCCAACCATGAACCAATATACTTCCAAGTTTCCAACCTATTGACCCAAAACGTCCGACAACGGACGACCGTCCAATTCGAAACTACCAAAACGCATCGAAATCCGATAAGTTTAATGAGTTGTGACGAAGGACATGTGAACTTAATGCGTCTTTATGTCGGCCATCACACGTTAACGCGGTCAGGCAGATAAATCATTAAATGGGTCCCTGCTGGAACGTGTCGGAAGACCAGAGAATGCAATTAATAGTTTGCAGATGTATATTTATTGTGCCAGTGACTGAAATGTTGAAAGTGAATCGTTTGTTTTGATATGATCATGGGAAGAGGGGGGATGAAATGTATGTTTCTAAACATGGGACAGCAGTTTTCAGTTCTCCCAGGCTAAATGGCATATTCATTGGGTCGGCAGTGTTGTCTTCATTATCAATGCCAACACTGTTTTCCTTGCTAGTCAGTATGGTCAGGTGAAGAGGAGGAATGAAGCGCATGTTTCTAAAAGAGTTATGAGTATACCTACACGTGGATGGAGAGGGAAACCAAAGAAAAGATGGATGGATTGTGTAAACAGTGATGTGAGAGAAAAGGGAGTTAGTGATAGCGTAACGTGTACTGAATGGAAGAAAAAAACGTGTTGCACCGACTACGACTCCAAATAATACGGGACAAGGACAGGAAAATAAAATGAGTCGTAGATGTTTTTTATCATATGTGTATACTTGCTTTAATAGGTTGTTGTTTGTAGTTACTCAGATACCCGCGAAACGAGACACAATAGTAAAACAATAACAGCGCGGTCTCATTGGACCGGTTGGGGATTCAAAAGTTAAGTAAATTGATTTGGAATGTTTGGTAACGGTGATTTTTTCTTGCTAAACATTGAATATGCGTCTTTCATTTGCGTACAGTTATTTTTATTTGGAGGTGAACTGAAATCGTCATCAAATTACTCCACCGGCTCTGGGTGGAACAAGAGGGAACGCAACTTAGAGTTTGGTAATTTATGATTTGACACCTCGGTGCCTCAGAAATCACGTAGAAACATTGGAACACACCTAACCTCTTCTGAGGGGTAATCATCAAATAACTCCTCTCGCTCTGGGTAGAGCATGAAGAAGTGCATCACTACCTAATGCCGTTGCGTCTGACCTCTCAAGGATTATTATTAGATACAAACATCAAAACAAAAACACGTGGAAAAATTAATCCAAGGTGCCATTTTATCAGCCATCTTCAATCACACCAACGCACATGTTACCATCAAACAGGAAAAATCGGAAGGTCACCCTGAATAAAGAACCACAGTCAGGAGGCATTTGATCAGCATTTAATGGTAACCAGACATTGGGGAACTTCAAAGAGCAGCTTTGTATCGAACACAATATGGCCTTACTTGCCAATCATTACACGAACACTCAAATGAATGAACACAATGTAACCAACATAACGTGGTCTCCACCAATACAGGAAACTATATAGAATTTGTAAATTGTTTTTGTAACTAGTGTTGTTGTTAGGTGTCAAGGTATGGTGGATGTTTTGCAGGTGTATAGGTCATTATAATCTTCTGCGACTATCAAGTGGTTTTGTTTACTTTTCAGTGATCTATTGATAGGAAACTGATTTGGGTCATGTCTGTGTTTACTAGTAAACATGGTAGACGTCTTTTATTTAGAACGGGCGCTGAAAGGCATTGAGTGTGCAAAATATGAGGACAGCATTCTGTGTTGTAAACCTCCTGGTTTAGCTTTGCAGCAGCCTTATAATGTTCCCACTACTGGGACTCAGGCTTTCTCTTTAAGAGAAGGAAATGGGCTGATAATCCACCACGCCGTCCCAGTGCGGGTTGGTAGATGTCACATGTCTTCGAATTTTTGGTTCTAGGACATGCCGGTTTCCAATGTTTTCCTTCACCGTTTTTAGAGCAGCGGTGATGAAATAAATTACACAAAGTAAAACGTCTGGCTGGGTTTGAACCCGCTGCCCGCAGCTACAACTTGTAAGTCGGGGCAGTTACCACTGGGCCACCACTGTTCTAGTTTATGGGTCAATTTTCTTTTCCTTAGATATCTAATGAATGATCGAAACAATTGCGTTGTAATTATTTTAGTGACCATAACAAATTGTTGAGACGTAGCGTTGGAAGGCCTCCCACAAGGTGGACCGACGACCTGGCGAGGGTTGCGGGAATCCGATGGATGCGAGACGCACAGGACAGGTCGCTGTGGCGACGCTTGGGGGAGGCCTATATCCAGCAGTGGACGTCTTTTGGCTGAAATGATGATGATGATGATGAACCAATTGTTTCTTATGATGAAACCAAACTTATAGCCAACGATCCGTCTACTGTCAACGTGAGCATTCTTTAGAAGCTTGTTATCCAACGCAATGTTTGATTATGAGGCAACATGAAGAATGAGAGATAACGTTTGAACGCTCTGTTGGTATTTTGGAAAAACTTCTAAAACTGCCTAGCCTTTTCCCAACTATATTGGGGTCGGCTTCCAGTCAAGCCGGATTTAGCTGAATACCAGTATTTTACGAGGAGCGGCTGCCTACCAGACCTCCACAACCCATTAACTGGGGTAACACGGTACTTCATGGCAAGACTGGAGTCAGATTTACTGGAACTTTCGTCATTCACAATCTCGATTAAATGTGCAAGATTTTTCCAGCCACATTTTTTAGTTTTTGAGTACATTATGTAGGGCCAAAGCTTACTACATAAAATAGCAGAATTTCAGAGGTCTTTACTGGATTAGTTTTATACACATTTAAGTTTTCATTTAAATTAAATTAAAAACTAGATAATACTTAATACATTTTCTAAAATATCTAGAGATAAAGGTTTAATAAACTCTTAACACGTAAGAAAAAAACCGGCCAAGAGCGTATCGGGCCACGCTCAGTTTAGGGTTCCGTAGTTTCCCGTCCGTCACAATAAGTGTCCCCAACTTTTCAAAAACTGTCCGTCCCATCAAGTTCAAAATAATTTTCCTACAAAGTCTTTATAAAGCTCTACTTTCCAGATTTTTTGCATATTTTCTAAACTTATGGTTCAAAAGTTAGAGGGGGGGACACACATTGTTTTTTACTTTTGGAGCGATTATTTCCGAAATTATCGATATTATCAAAAAATTATTTTAGTAAACCCCTATTCATTTTTGAATACCTATCCAACAATACGAGTATTTCACACGTTAGGGTTGAAATTTTTAAAAATATCACTTTCCACTTTACATGTAGGGGGGCTACCCGAATAAAACAGTTTTTTCCAATTTTTATTTTTGCTTTTTGTCGGCGTGATTAAGCGAGGACGGACGGACAGACATGGCGAAACTATAAGGGTTCCGTTTTTGCCAATTGGCTACGGAACCCTAAAAACGGTTCTATAGGAATATATGTCGTGTTAGGCGCTCTTAATTTCAAAATTAAATTTTATATTTAGTTGCTTTTTATTATTTTTATTATACTCCATTATTTTTCGAATATAAAAAGCATGGAGTTTTTGCTTGCAGCATTTTTTTGCATTGTATGCATTGTTTTATTCTATGCAGTCGGACAGCGACCGCACATGGTCATGACATGGCCTTAATAGGCACACAGTACAATTCGTCCGTTATAAGTTGGCGAGTGTGAAGTTAGGCTCTGCGAATTAAAACTGTTTTTAACAGCAATAAGAACTGCAAATTGCATTTATTTTTTTAAAACCTTTATTTTTGTACGATATTTCAAGCGCAAAAATTCGCAGAGCCTAACTTCACACTCGCCAACTTATAGCGGACGAACTGTATGTATCTACATAGTAATGGTATTTTTTCGTACTATCTTTGAAAGACTTAAAATATATAAAAAATATGGGATAAAAAAGAAGAAGGAAAGGGAAAGAGAAGAAGGTAACTCCTTTGAACAAAAGAGTTACAGTGTGGCTCTTTGCGCCTTTGAATGACTTCTCCCGCTCTGGGTCGGAGTGAGAGGGCACACTTATGTTTCTTCGCTGACCGCGGCCCTGATACGCAAAGGGCAACAGAACGAACATAATAATACGTGGGTTTTAGTCAGTAAAGATATAAATTTCTCTCTTGCTGCACTCGAGGCGGAAAGAGTTTTAACTTCCACCTAAAAAAAATACATTAGAATATAAGTATATAAATAGGTACTGAACTAGAAAAATAGACTATTCATTCAATTGGTGAATAACACTGTTGACAAAGAATCAATATCCAATACCGACCTTTGTCTCTTTGATGAGAAGCACGTTTTATCAGAAATAACGAGACGAGTATTAACATTACATTGACGCTAAAATTTCGAATCTCATCATCGAATTCAAGTCTTCGAACCGGTTTCGGAAATGTATTGCTCTGACCTTTTCAACTGGTAAATGTCCTACCTACTAATATTATAAATGTGAAAGTTTGTGAGGATGGATGTATGTTTGTTACTCTTTCACGCAAAAACGGCTGGACCGATTTGGTTGTAATTTGGTATGTAGATAGGTTATACCCTGGATTAACATATAGGCTACTTTTTATCCAGGTCAGAACTAAAAAAATTGAAACGTAATCTTATTTATTCTTCGATTTTGTTATTTTTGCTATAGGCTGCTTTTTATCAACACACCACGCGGGCGAAGCCGCGGGCGGAAGCTAGTAAATATATAAATAGTACTGTATTTACAGTCATGGCTGTGGTAATGGTTTTTGGTTATGTCAATTTACTACCAGTAAAGTTGTGTTTGTAGAACTAATTGAGTAATTAGTGGTTTTGAAGGCTACTTAGATGTGTGTCGGTAACTTTGCCATAGGTTAAGTCATTGTTTAAGTTAAATGGCACTGGACAGAAGCAGATCTACTGCAAACTGGGAGGCGAAGTCAAAGTCAAAATCTTTTTATTTCACATAGGGCACTTATAAAACGTTAGAAGCTAGTGTACGGTTCCAATGGAGAAGAACTGGCAAGAAACTCCATGGTTACTCTTTTAAAAAAAAACTATTGGATTTACAATACTTCCATATTACAACACAGACACATATATATACATCGAGGGACTGGAACAATTTGCCTGCTGCGGTTTTTCCCGTCCGATTACAATTTAGGTGTCTTCAAGGCTAGAGTGAATAGGCTCTTAATAAGCTACTGCGCCTCACCATCAACGATTGTATCACTGCTTACCATCAGGTGGGATTGCAGTCAAGCACTAGTTTATAACAAATAAAAAAAAATATATGAGGACGAAGACACGAAGTAGCATGAAGGTGCAAAAGTTGATCTATCTAATGGCTAACTGGACTGCAATCCAGGGCCTCATGAACAAAATGGGGCTCCCACTGTAAACAAAAGACAATATTAGTCAGTTGATTTTCAAGTTTTTTTAGAAACAAATAGAATACAACGGATAATTGTAGGGGGCACTATTTTAACGACAACGTTTTACAACAAACTACAAGCACTTCTATTTTTTTTTAATCTTCAGGCTATAATATTATGCCGTGTGCACATTGCACCATCTTGCACCTTAGTGGTCGAGCAGGTGGTGTCGGCTGTCGGCTATTCACACAAAATTGTAATATAAACCTGTCAAGTCGCCAAGAAGTACTTATTACTCCTAACAGTATGTTAGGAGTAATAAATATACCTAAACATAATGTTTTAGAATTAAGAATATTTTTTGATGCCCAGTAAATGCCTTTTTTTTTGTATATTACCACAACTTTGACTTTATCTTTAGTTTGTATATGTTACGGCTAATACCCGAAGTGCGGCTACACCTAGTTTTAGCCGGTTAGAACTAGGTGTAGCCACTTACTCTTGGTTAAACCTAGTACGAGCCGATTGTTTTCGGGTAAAACTAGGTCTAGCCTTCATCATGCCGGCTACAACTAGGTCCAGCCATTCCCTGTTGGATAAAACTAGGTCTATCCGATATCATTCCGGCTAGAACTAGGTCCAGACAATCCCTGTTGGATAAAACTTAGATGGCGTGTCCCGCCAAGCCGCAAAGTAACATAAACTGTTTATTAGAACAACTTAAAACTGCAAAGCTGCTGGTATTTTGTGCAACTCAAAATGTCACTCAAGTTTAAGTTGTTCTAATAAATAGTTTATCTTAAGTACTTTATAAAAGTGTGATTTATAATTATAATAACATTCTTTAAATCATAATATGCAACTACTTATAGCCTGTTGTTAAAAAAAAAATTCTGATTGCTCCTATTATATTAAAAATTGTACTTCTAATAATTTGTGTTAATTATTAGTTATTACAATATTGATTTATAAGAACAAAACAACTCTCTACATTTCTTTTTATTGGATGTTTTTTAATATCTAAAAAAGCTCTGCCGATAGTATGCCGGCTACAACTATGTACAGCCAATCCCTGTTAGATAAAACTACGACACGCGCTGCTGCTGCAGACGCTGTGAGTCATGAGTGTGATGCGGGGCGGAAGGCTTGGCGGGACACGCATTTAAGTTTTATCCAACAGGGATTGTCTAGACCTAGTTCTAGCCGGAATGATATCGGATAGACCTAGTTTTATCCAAGAGGGAATGGCTGGACCTAGTTGTAGCTGGCATGATGAAGGCTAGACCTAGTTTTACCCGAAAACAATCGGCTCGTACTAGGTTTAACCAAGAGTAAGTGGCTACACCTAGTTCTAACCGGCTAAAACTAGGTGTAGCCGCACTTCGGCTATTAGCCGTAACATATATAATATATATCTATTAAGTTATTAATATTTAAATAATAATGTAAATTTTATTTGTATAAAAAAAGAAGAATATTTTTTGTTATGCATATGGCATGGAATGGCACCCAAGGGCTGCAGCTGAAAATCAGCGTCAAGTAGTGGCCTTATGTTACCATTTGGCATAAATATGCTGAACGGAGGTCCTTTTGGCATTACTAAAGTTCTTTTTGTTTAATTTTTAAGGAGTTTTCTGTTATTGCAATGCTAATAAACGCAATGTTCTTTCCATCTATCTAATATTTTTTTTATTTAAAAAACACGGTCAAGTGCAGCAAAGTATAAAATAGAGAGTAAAAATCCACAACGGCAATGTACAATGTTCTTTGCCGCAAGGCCCCGAATACGAAGTTACTGCGTTATGGCCACCTTGTGTTCGAGGTCTGTTTAACTTAAGACCTATAAATTATGTAAATCAATTAATTCATCCAACATCTCAGGAGCTCGTGGCTAGATAATAACAGCCGCACAGGTCGATCTTCCAGGTTAAGCGACGCTTGCCTAGGTTAGTCTGTGGATGGGTGACCATCGTAACATAACGAGTTTCCTCCGTGCCTCGGAAAGCACGTTAAGCCGTTGGTCCCGGCTGTCTTTATGAGATCTTTGGCAGTCGTTACGGATAGTCAGAAGCCAGTAAATCTGACTCCAGTCTTGCCATGAAGTACCGTGTTACCACAGTTAATGGGTTGTGGAGGTCTGGTAGGCAGCCGCTCCTCGTAAAATACTGGTATTCAGCTAAATCCGGCTTGACTGGAAGCCGACCCCAATATAGTTGGGAAAAGGCTAGGCTGATGATGAATTAATTCATCCAACAAACAAATTCAAAATAATTCAGTAAACAAATTTCGAGTTAGCCATGGTAACTCATAATCAGTAAAAACGGTTCCCCGAATGCGAGCCCTGTGGCACGCGTTACAGAAATCTCTCGCAACCGGCATGCGGGCCCTATATTGACTAATGAAATTGCACCATAAGTCCCATTGTCTGAGAACACTCAGATAATGAGACATAAGGGCTGGGGAGGGAAACGCTCCCTCGCCGCAACCTTTACCTCTCTTTGAACCGCAAGCACACTTTGCGAAAAGTAGAAAATATTGTTTTTGGCAAAATGGCAATGCTTTGATTAATCCGGTGTATATTTATATCTTTGTTACTCTTTTAAGCTGAAACTGCTGAAGGTGAAGTTAACGTATACGTTAATCCTAGGGGTATATTCCCAATTTCCCATCGAACAATTTACAAGCTGGCAGAAGATACATATTTCATTTCTTAATTAAGAACTTTTTAACATTATCAGGCACTAGTCATAATAGTAGTGGTGACTTGTCACAACAATGTATAGTAAAAAAAAAGACGGAATATACCCCTTTATAGACAGCTGATAAGGAGAGAGTAAGCAAGGTTATCAATGTTCGTTTTTTATCTATTACGAAGACATTAACCCTGTTACGGGACAATAATTAATTATTATTTATCAGCTATTATACTCGTAAATCATTATAGGTACTTGTATATTGGTTGTAGTTTCCGATGTTGTAAACAAAATTTAAATAAAACTGGATAACAATGGGTAAGTTTGTCAGTTCAAAATTAGCTTCATATAAAACCCTTGGTATGAACTGGGACTCTTCGTATCATCATGGACTATCGAGTGGGAATAAGAATCCCTCTCAATACATCAAAACGATCTCAAACTCTCGCTCTCTTCTGTAACCCTTTTTTCACTCCCTTAAGGATCGAATTTCGAAAAACCCGAAAAATTCAGACAAGTCAGATTATTTCCCACTTCTTAGTTCTCTAGCTCACATTCCTGTCATCTTTTCGGAAATGTAAATATTTTCTATATTGCCTCATTAAAGTTAAGAAGTGAAGTTAGAAAATAAAGAACATATCAAGGAATACAGGTGGATTTTAGTTAGTATAAGTCTGATATTCCCTCTCTCCGCTCGGGGCTGAAAGTGTTTGATTGCCCACATAAAAAAGCTACTTTAATATCATTATCACTTTTAAAACGCCGACATGACAAATCTCACACAATCCTTAGCTAACTTGAAAACTGTATAAAACATAAAAGTTTTAATTACCCAGCTAGTTTACAGTGTGGTACGCAATTAGTTGCTTGTTCCGCCCCATGGGGACAATTGAGCTGAATATGGGATTATACGGGAAACTGTTCGTTATAAACAGCTGAGCTTTAATAACTGTTTCTGTGATTACCGGCTCGTTTAGAAAGTTAGATATTATGATATTAATAGATATTTTGGATGTTTTGCTGATTAAGTTATCTTTTTTCGGGATGTATTTCTTTATTAAGGCTCTGTTTTTGTTGAGCAAGAACAAAGACCTTCCCATAAGCAATATTCCCACTGTTAAGACATTAGTCTCCTCTTCAGAAGAAGGTTTTACCATGACGTGTTAAAATGACAGGCATGCGAGCGAGAAAGAGGAATGGAGCTATACACCCTATATAGCTTCATCCCTTTTACAATCCAGATTAGGTCGGCAGTAGGATCACGTCAAGAGCTCGTGGTAGGGCCTCAGGTATAAGGTGGAACAGGCCTGGCTGAGAGTCTTACAAATTGCAACAGAACTCCAGTGACTCGGCCAACGATAGCTGCTGACTACCATGTGGTTTTAGTCAGTAAAAGTCAATGAGAGATCCGAAAGACCACACTAGGGCAGATATCTTTACCAGCCTGATACAGAAGGCAGTACTCTTTGATATAGCTTGCATTGTGAGGAGGTTGCTATGTATGGAGCTTGAAATGAAGTCCACAAATTTTAAAACACGTATTGATTCGTCAATACAACAAATAAATAGCAATTAATCAACATTCAAATATTTACTTTACTATTCCCTATATTTCTAGTTCCAAATGTTCCAATGCAAGTTTAGTTTTTAGAACAAATAGAAATCCAATACGATTTTATAAATATGTCACATAAACGATTTATTTTTCAATTTCATGAAAAATATTCAAAAGTTTGACCGATGGCTTTATTTGAGGCTCTAACAGTGATTGAAAACTAAACAAAACATTTGGTGAAATATTCTGATAGTTTACTCTGTCAATGCAATGAATAGCACATATTGCAAAACCGTTCAGATCTTGTTATTGTTTGAAGAAAATATAACCTGAATTACTATAGTTGTGAAAAGGTAAGGTTTATTTGATTGTAAAACGTAATAGTTTTATTCTACAAATACTGAAGACCCGCCTCCATAACCTTGTTGTATTCTTTTCTCACACAGTGTGTAAGTATTCTTTTCACTCTGACTGTGCTGAGATTTGAAGGAGGCTGTAAACAAGCTCAGAGTTGCACAGAGTTACCATGAAGGATTGCATGCTCAACGTACCATCTAATAGGCCGAGTATCAAACGTCGAGATCCAAAGACATACAAAACTTTAAGACATACGAAAACGAACTTTGGAACTCAAATAGAACTGGGCAGGACATCTGGCAAGTCACAGTGGTGATTGGTGGAGTGAGGTGACTGTGTGGCTTCAAAGGCACGGGAAAGTAGAAAGATGATAATCTAGGGGTGAGATTGCTATCGTAGGTTAAAGATGGAGGTGACTAGTACAGAAATAGGGTTAAGGAATAGGCCCGGGTCGTCGATGTTGCGTAGTGTTTGTTCCCTCCAGCTCCGCCCTAGAGCGAGAAAAGTCATTCATCCAATGACTTTTCACACCGCTAAATTAAAGAAATCTCTATATTGATATTTTATTTTCATGAAAGTCTATAACGATATTTTATTTTCGTGAAAGTCTTAACCCATGAATCTTTTAACATCTTCTCTAACTAGCAACTTTCATCTTTAAATAGCAAACGATTTGAATTCGTACATGTACCTACAGCTTTATTCAAAGCAAGTTATCACCAAAAATATAAAGTCGGGCCTAGACACAGGTGTATGTACTAGTAAACATATGTGATATTGATCAAGTAGTAGATTGCTTTAGTTCCTACGTCGTCAGCCGGGACTTAGGCAGTTCGCCGCCTTAATTGGGTAAGTTATTACAGGGTAGCGTGGGGTAACATTGATAAGGTGGCATCAATAGATAGCAGATTAATTGAAATCAAATAGTATGTTACAAATACATAGCACATGTATACATCACAGGAATTGATAAACAGATTAGCCATGGATATAACTGCTAAAGCTTAGCAGGAAGGCAGACCCTGGCAACGGCCGGGATTAATGCAAGGCAGAAGAAGAAGATTAGCCATGGATATAATTATGGATGACCAGAATAAAAATGCCGTGAGCTATAGAGAGAGAAGAGAAGAGTTACCGTGGTCCTAGAACGTAAAGAGCAACTGAAGAATACCAGGCTTTAGTCATTAAAAGTCTTACATTCGCTATCTCTCCACCTACAGTGAATGAAGATATATTAGACTAGCTGTCCCCTGCGGTTTCACCCGCATTTTTCGTTACTGCTCCGCTCCCGTGGGTTGTAGCGTGATGGTATATAGCCTATAGCATTCCTCGATAAATGGGCTATCTAACACTGAAAGAATTTTTCAAATCGGACCAGTAGTTCCAGAGATTACCCCCTACATACAAACTTACAAATTTTACCTCTTTATAATATTAGTATAGATATAGATGAAATTCCACTGTAAAATCGAATCGCCATCAAGCACCAGTTTATATCACTTAAAAGAAAACTCAAGTGTCTCAAATGTTATGCTTGACCGTCTTATTTACCCGAATCTCCTCAGACACAACACCGAAGTACTATAAATAATGTACTTTCATAGAAACTTAGAGACTTAACTTATGGCCCTCCCAGTTTAATGGTAGTCAGTCAAAAAGTACTTACACAAGTTTTAGCATTAGGTAAATAAGATTTATGTGTCGTTTCGCAGCTACTTGTAAATAATACTTAGGAATTATCTAACTTCGGTGGCTGTTAATGCTTCGTAATTTCCCAGAAAGTCGCTTTTATTTATAATCAAAAACTTTGGATATGGACTTGCGAAGGAACGAGACTGAATCGCCAAAGGTTAATTACTTTAAAAATCAGGGACGTCGTTTATCAACGCGCCTAATATCTTATTCATAATTTGTATTAAAAAAGTTTGTATGAAGTTACGTAAAAAGTAATGTAGGAACTTCCTGATTGATGAAATGTTTTAGGACTAGACTTATAAAAAGCTGAGGGTGAAAAACAAGAGTCAAAACAGAAATGATATATTGCTAACGTAATGGTTTATTTAGAAGTCACCCAGCTGACCTACAACATAACCTGGGCGACGTAAACATAGGGTTTGACGAGCTAACAACCCTATGTGAAAGATAAATAACTCTGAACTTGACATTCACGTCGTAAGCTTTAATAACTTTGACATTGTGTGCAAAACAGATTTAACTACAAATGCTGAAAAATTTGATCGTTGACGTCATTTATTTTGGGGCGAATAAAACCAGGTCATGCTTGACTGAACATAACGATTTGAAACAACTATAAAACTAAGAAAGTGGCCTTGTTCAAAGGAATAAAAATAAAATAATAGTACATAAACTATGTGTTCGTACGATAGAGGATAGCTGATATCAAGCATGAAATTAAAAATAAAACCAACATTCACACAAAGAGAATGCAAGGAAAAGCATAAGAATTTGTTTAACAAAACCAGATGAAGTGAAAAGCTCCAGGAAAATGGGTCATATTTGCTCATAAGAGAGCTGGCCCGTTATTACTTATTCAATTGTAATTTTAAGTTTGATGCATAACAAATGACGTCACACGCTGGGGCGCTAGGTCTTGGACATTGTGACGCAGAAGGAAACAAAGATAAGATAAACTTTATAATTCATATTTGAGTAAAATTATTTGTGAAGGACATGCTCAATAACTGTATGAAGCTTGGGCTAAGAATAATTCAAAAATGTACAGCAATCTGTATTATATAGGCTAAAAGAGCGTAATTATCCTGATTTTTTTATCATTAAATAACATTTTACTTACATATCTACCTGTTTTTTTAAGTGTAGTGGAAAGACTGGGGTCTTACCATGACATGTTAAATGGAAGGATCGAGTTAATAGCTCGTGATAGCACTACTGGTCTGGAACTATCATGGCTACACTTGAAAGTCTTTAAACATTATTTGAACGTAGGCCGAACTTGAACACTAACGTTAGTGATTGTAAGCATAATAAGCTTTGTAATGGTTTTCACTGCTGGGACTCAGGCTTACTCTCTAGGAGAAGGAATGAATACCACCACGCGAGCCCATTTTGGGTTGGTCTGGGAGAGGAAATGCACCGTAATCTACCACGCGGGCCCGGTGCGAACCATTCTAATGACCCACCCTATTACCAGCGACATCAAAGACTGCTTTCTATAATTAAACAGTAGAAGTCCATTTGTTTCAAAAAGTTTTGTCGAATCGATCAAGCCTTATTGTCCATTGTTTTCAATGTAGCCTCGGGGCCTTTATATCGACGTGACTTTGGGCTGCTGGCCATTTAGCCATTTCGCAGATCCGACCATACAAATGAATGGAAAGTTTTCAAGAGAACGTCAAGATGGGCGTATACAGTATTGACTAATTGATGTATACCTAACTATAAAAACAAAATCTATATTGATCGAAAAGCAAACGAGATGTAACAATTCTTATACGTCTGTCATCATCATCTGCCTAGCCTTATCCCAACTATATTGGGGTCGGCTTCCAGTCAAGCCGGATTTAGCTGAAATTCTTATACGTCTGTCTCTCTCACAAAAACGCTGTTTTCTATGGCGGCCATATAGGCATGATGAAGTTTGAAGTCTATATCGGTAAAGAATAAAGAATTCTAATTAAGTATTAAGGATCTAGGGCCGTACTAAAACGTTTAAAATCACAATAATTCGAAGTTAGAAAAATACATAGCTATATAGAACAAATAAGTTCATAATGAATTTCAGCCGTCACAAGTACAGGGGCAAATTCGGTCATGGACATTCACGAGATCAGTCTGTGAAAATATAATATTTTAAACTCTGTTTACACATACCCCTTTGGCCTGTCAAGTGTCAAGGCCTCTTTGAGCAGAGATAAGAAGGACAAAGGGCCTGGATATTTGTTGATGGGCATACTGGATGGTGGTTTCCACTCATCTGTCACGTCTATTGTTGTTTTCATGTTTTGACGCTCACTTATTAAAGGGGAGTGGGGCGACAATGCTGAAAACCTTTTTGTTATTTGGGATGTATCGTTACGCGTGTATTTTTGAAAGGATTCAGCAGGGAATCTATAGTATAGTAGATGAAATTTAACTGAATATTGAGGTATACTGAGGCAGTTCGTGGAAAATATTTATTACTAGTTTTAGCCCACAGCTTCGCCCGCGTACATAAAATATAGCCTATGTCACTCAGGAATACAGCAGCTTCCTATTGGTGAAAAAATTCGGACCAGTACCTCCACAGATTACCTCATACAAACAAAAAAACAAACTTTACCTCTTTATTATATTAGTATAGATAAAAGGTCTCAATAGATTGAGGCACTTAGTTTTAATAAGCCCTGGCTGGAGGTTTTAATTTTCTAATTAAGGCCCTCACAGGTTAGTCCAGTTAATCAGTCGACAACTTCATAGGTCAGCCTGCGAGGGGGCATAGAAAAAATACTGTATTTTTGAAGGAGCTGTAAAATTGTTGAATCTATAGAAAACCATCAAGAAGCTGTAAAATAATAGTAATAAATAGTTTATTTTCCAAAGGCGTTTTCTGTGAACCAAGCTTGCCAAGGTAACTGGAAACAGTGGTTTCTGTGAACGTTTACGGCAAGAAGTGCTATTTATGAACTGAGATCTCTGTGAACAAAGCTTCCTATGGACCGAGATATCTACGTACAATGTTTTCTATCAACAAAGTTTTCGGCGAAACGTGCTGTCTAGGAATAGAGATTTCTATTAACTTTGCTTTCTTTATGTAGTCGTATCGTATTATACAAGCGTGTTTCTATCTAAGGTTCCACACTCAAATAATGCAAGTTATCATTAGCATAGCATTACACCAGCCATAGAATATTCCCACTGCTGGGACTCACGTCTCATCTCTTGGAGAGGGAATGGGCCGTAATCCACCACGCGGGCCCAGTGCGGGTTGGTGAATATCTTCGAATTTTTGGTTCTAGGACATGCAGGTTTCCTTACGATGTTCTCTTTGACCGGTTTGAGAGCAGCGTTAATGAAATAAAGCAGCGTTGAAGTAATGCGCGTGACTGGGTTTGAACCCGCGACCTACAACTTGTAAGTCGGGGCAGTTACCACTGGGCCACCACTGCTCTCAACAAAACTGAACATTACCACAGCGAAATATTTGTGACTTTGTGACTGGCTATCACTTACTGCATCACAGAACAGATAAGCGAACAACAAATGAGTGAACGGAAGTTTGTGCTAGTGCAATGCACTGTTAGGTGTTAAACTGGGTTGGTGAAAGCTAGACTTTTACACACAATAATGTTATTTGTTACCACACCTATATTATATGTTGTGTAGATCGCTTTGTCAATAAATATAAATATAAATGTAATACTAAAATGATCCCACGAGAAGTCTAGCATTATTATCAGCCCATAGTAGTCCCAGTGCTAGGATTCGGCTTTCAGCTTCGGATTCTGGATTTCGGCTTCACCATGGGCGCGCCAATTTTCACTGGCCCCACGTGGATCCACCACGTAAATTGGCTATATTTACATACACGTTACATCTCTGCAGGTATGTGCTTACTGTTTTTTTTTTCCAAATTAGTACTAAGACTTATGTCCCTAATATTTAGTCCTTTAAAGCAAACTACCTACTAAGTTTTGAAACCTAAGGTCGATGCTCAAAGTCAGATAAATTTGAAATTCCGGTCATTGACCCCTCATATTTATTACCCAAATTCTTAATTTCAAAAAGGGAATTAGAGACATACTTAATTTAACGTTCTTGAATCGATACCGCGACCTTTTATATTTTTTAGTATGAAAAACATTTAGTTGGTTAGGTATTTTTCGGGAACCTATGCCATACCTACGCCTACGCAGAGATAATTAGGAAAAGGTCAATGTATTTTATTTCAAATTTATCTGGCAGCTGCCATAGGTACGGACAACATTATCATCTACTGTTTAGGTTTTAATTTTTCTAGGACATTTTAATATGAGAGGGGTTATTTTAGGTGGGAAATCATCATACTGATTTCTCTCGCTCTGAACGGATCGAGAGGGCGGGTCAGACTTGTACTGACTAAAACCCAGTCCTGTCTCTTCTATACCTTTGTTGCAGGGGCTCAGGGTTCTATTTCGTGCCACGAGAGGTGTACCCAATTGATTACAGCTGTTCAAACAATGCAAATGAATCAGAAACATTTGTATTGATATTAAGAATATGGGTACATAAAGGCTATTTTCGATCTAAATCGAAAACCAAACCAAAAAAAGTAGGTGCCAACCTATTGATTTTTCATTTTCAATAACAATTCACAGCTGGTGTAATTCCTGGTAAAAACGACGCAGTTCTAGGTATAATAAGTACAAAAATAGAAAAAATAAACTGAACCAATTTTCACATGAAAAAATGTGTAGTGTATTAATATATTTGGTTAGTAACAATTTATCGTCGAAAAGGCTAGTAAAACTGTATTAGAACCAGTTCGTAAATAGACTACGTGACCGGTTTAACTCAATACAAAATTGCAGGAGATAATAATAAAGTAGAATATTCTCATAATCCTAGAAAAAAAGTGCGAATAACGGCCTTTTGAGGTGGTACGATCCTCTGATACATTCTGATTCCGAGTTCGTCACGCATTTACGCGCTTTCTGTATCGAGTTTACACACGAGTCGGTCTCGTCTCGATCCCGGCATTCGAATCATTCATTCAGTTTGCGAGCGATCGCCGCGCGTTAAAGACGTGCTGTGTGCGTTACTTTCCCGCGACTTTACCGCCATACCGTTTTCGTAGTGTTTAAAAAACTTGCTAACAGTGATGTTTTGTGCAACAATGACGTTGTTCAGTGTCAACTTTTTGTGATAATCGTGACTGCAGTGTCAATAAAAGTGTTTGGGAAGTTGTGAAGTTAGTTTTACGTCACGGATTTGCCAAGTTGACCGGCGTTTTTGGTGAGTACCTACCTTTCATATTGCAATTCCAATTGCAACTAAGTTTTGTAATAGTTGCAATAAATAGTGTACATAAGAATTTGTTCGTTGGTCCCTTTCTTTAATTTCTTTATTTGTTGCGTTATCTAAATCTAGGAACTAAAAACTTATCGCAGTCTTTGCGGTTGACTATCGCCACGTTTTATCGTGGATTCCACACTATATTGCCGGATATTATTAGAGACTAAAGTACACAATCGTGCATTTTTAAAATGAACTTGATATTATGTGTCGTAAATTAATAAGGAATCGTGCGTTATCTATTCGCGATAAGATTGTACTGTACATAGTTTATAGGTCAATATTACAGTTTCTTGAGATTGATATTCAATATGTAGGTAAGTAGGAAGGTTATCTTTGGTATTTGACATTACCTACTGCACCGCCACAGTTAAAGTCAACAGTATCGAAATTTATTGCTGTCGATATCGATATTTAAAAGTCTAGGAATCTTCAGACTAAGTAAACAATACTAAATTTAAACAGTGTCAATCATTCACCTCAGGCAATCTGACATTAATACGTCAATACTTAAACAATCGTATTCGTAATTACATAATTAAACAGTAGGTAAACTACTGCATAGTGTTGTTATACCTACCTATCTTAATGTTTGTTCTGGAATTTAAATGATATAATTTATTTGTATGTTTTTTTATTAAATTCCTGCGTGATAATTGCGTAATGGAAAATCAATGGCAATGGGTCTAATGTCGATATTTCATTAACATTCGTTGCGTTTACTTAAGAATTTTTCAAACATTAATTACGATTCTAATAAATTATACGTTTTTTTTCAAAATCCTTGTTAGAATTAAGTTAGATCGCAAACATATAGGTAGTATCCCTGCCTAGTCTATGATATCAAATAGAGTGCCGAATAGCTAAGGTTTTTTTTTCTTTTTTAGTTTTGCACGGTTTGTGCATTTACCCAATTGATGTCATTTAGTGTTATTATTTTTTTAAATAAAGGTAGGTAGTGAAACTCAATTTAGAATAGGATGAATAATATCTAGAATCACTAGGTACAGAATAATGAGCAAATTAAGTACAATGATAAAAATTACACCTTCAGTATGAAGTTGAATGAGATATTTTTTTACCATTTGCTATCGTCTTCTGTCCTAAGTTTTTTTTTGTAGTGTGGCATTAGTTGTATCTATGCGCCAGTTAGTAGCGCGCCTGTCCTAAGTTTGTACGAATAAAAAAAAAAAAAAAAGCCATATTTTTTTCTTTCGTTTTTTGATACCCCACTGGGCAAAGGTCATCTCACCATACTTCCACATACGTCACTTAACAAACAACGAAGGTTCATTCTTGAAGGTCAATAAAGATTAATCATCGTAATTTCACACCTCAACCGACACGGTTCGAATTTCAAAGTACAGATGCACTATCATTCCTATCACACGCCTATAGACGATTGATAGAGGTCTATCTTAAAGACCATTTGCAGCTTGATTAGTGTTGCTAATTAGTAACAGTACATTATGCACTAATGAGGCGAGTGCATGTTTATAATCATGAGCAGCTGACGATCAATAGACCTGCTTTGACTAAGATATTCACGTGATAGCTAAATAATTATGTACTAGGAGTTGAACATAGTTAACCAAGGAGTACCTACGTAGTGTAACAAGTAAAACCAAGTACATACCTAGGTAAGTACTTGGTTTGCAATACAAAATACTTCCAAAAGAATAGTCTTTTACACATAGGTGTTAATCGATAAAATTCTTTTTTTTATTGTTGATGGGCTCGCGCTTGACCACTATCTCACCCAATGGAAAGCGATTCCCTTCGGGCTAAATAAAAAAAAACTATGGGGACCGAGCGCCAATTTGGTCGACGATGGGTGCTCCATCGTCGACCACATTGGCGCTCGGTTGCCTAAAAGTAACCTATTTACTCTGACCTTTAGGTCCCAGGTTGTATCTAGCTATCGGTATTCTGTTTAATTTTTAGCGCCTTCTTCGTCCAAAAAGTACCAATCTCATTAAATTACCAGATGTTTTTAATTAAGATTATTTTTTATAACCCGCCCTGGCTTCACGTGGGTGCAAATAATATTATACACCTTCCTCTTGGTTTATCGCTATTTTCGTAAATTATGAAAACCGCAGTAACATCCGTTGCGCAATTTAGGAAGAATTAGCAGATAAACAGGCAGACGCAAAACGCGACTATTTTTTAAATGATTGATACGAGTAATGTGCGTGTCTTTACATTATGAATTTAACCTATCAATACCCGCGAAACGAGACACAATTGTAAAACAATAACAGCGCGGACCAATGAGACCGGTCGGGAAAAAAAAACACAACAGTAAAATTGTTATTCAAAGTGGCATTGCTGTCAGTCTTCTGGGTACTAAAATGACAGCGATGTGAAGGAGTATTTTCACACCTGAGTGTATTTAGTGGTGTGGGTTTAACTTGTCAATTTTTTTTTGACAGGTTTTCTGTTATCACCCCTGTCCTATTTATCTAAATTATAAATAATGGAAACAGCAAGGATAACTGCAAAATATAACTAGTTAATCTTCTACATCTAGGTAATTCCATATCCTACCAAAACCCAATCCCAAGCAAAATCATTAAATCAACAATCTTCAATCAGATCCTAAACAAGCATTTCACTCTCCGAAGGTTTTACGACGCAGTAAAAATAAAAAGCAAAAACCTGTGGCAGAGAAATACACCATAGGAACTGTTATTGTTGATCGTAAGTCGAGATTGTGGAGGCTGACCCGAAAACCCGGGATTTTTGTCAAACTTCCTCAATATCTGACAACTTGACGATGCTAGTACGAAAGGATGAGAGGAATTGCCAGATTGCTCCACCCTTTCCTAGTTTTGATGGTCAAGATTTTTTTGTGGAGAGCTTTGTTCGAATCGAATGTCGAATCGAATGTCGAATCGAATGTCGAATCGAATGTTAGTCTGTGGTGAACACGTTACTGGCTCTTGTTAAGGATTTTTGGGCATTGTAATCTTTAAGTGTTTAAACAATACAGCATTTTAAGCATAAAATGCAAGGTTCAAATTCGTAATATAATTTTTATTTTTTCATCAAATACTTAGCTCGTCTCTCTGGGTGGACCATCAAGATTTTTACTGAATAAAACCCATCAGGGTTCCTTACAGTTGCTCTTTATAGTTCAGATGCACGTAAACTCTTTCGAATAACCCTGCAGCACGACTTTAGGTAGCTTACTACTCGTAGTTCAAGCTGTACGCGATGTGTGTTTACAGTTTTACAAGATTTTTTTATAGTTGGTTTACATCGGAACCTTTCCTACCAAAACACACCTAGCAACCAGATATGCCTAATACTATTATAATATTTAGAGACAGAATCACGAGGACAAGGAAAACCGCAATTTCTAGTTACTAATTATACGGGCGGATGTATGGACGAAATTAATTATTCCCATTTATTAGTCACACAACCATGGCAAAAGCCTGCGTTCCACTGCGATAATCTGGACGGTCCACAAAAAAATAATTACCAAGATCTTTTCTTCAACAAAAAAGATTGTCTTGAGCAAAATTAATTCTAGAATATTCCTTCCAGTTTTGAATTCCTTGCAAAAATAGTAGCAAAAAATTCTGTGTAATTTGAATAGCAATCGCAATTTTAAAAAGACGTTGAACTTAATTCTCTTGAAGAAAAGACACCGTCTTTAATAACGTTACTTAAAACAGTAATTTCGTAGAAGATAAATTGCGGAAACAGATGGAAGAATGAGATTATTTAGGATTAGTAGACGTTTTAAAAACCACCTGGTCGTCGAAAAAAAAAATACAGATGTTCATCGTGTCGCCTCGTTGAGGAAAATTAAATAACGAATTGTGTCACAGATGTTTGCGCGATGCATTACAATATTGATAAAATAATAATGGATAAGACTTTCCATTAAAATGCTGTAAGCCATGACCCTAATCTTATCAGCTAAACAAGCGGATAAAAACACATCTCTTGATAATAAACGCGATATTATTTTTTTGCGTCATCATTTTTTTTTGCTATCTGTACTAGGATGACCTACACGGTGTTGATATGACTGTATGGGATGGCACGAAGGTTGGATAAATTTGGGTAAAATAATTAATTTCTGGCCTAGTGGTAGCGGCCCCGACTTACGAGTTGTAGGTCGCGGTTTGAAACTCAGCCAGGTGCATTACTTTTTGTAATTTATTTCAACACTAGAGGTGTTGAAATAAATTACAAAAAGTCTCTCTAAACGGCGAAGGAAAACATCGTGTCCTATCAATGTCGAATCAAAAATTCGAAAACATTTTTTACATCCACCAATTCGCAGTGAGCCCGCGTGGTGAGTTACGGCCAATTCCTACCAGTGGCGACGAGTGGCTTTTGTTAATGGGTAAGCCGGAGCAAAAAATGCTTACCTTGCTCAAGTGTGATGCGTGAATTCCAGTAACTGTAGCTGACTTCGAAATCTTGTACTGATGAGTTGACTTGAGCTCACTTTCACTATACATGTAAGCACTGATACATACAAACAGTGTCTTGCAAGTATAATAAAAGTGGCTTTGAGAAAAGCCGTTTGGGGATGGATTTGAGAAGCATATTTCTATGTAATGTGATGAAAAATGTATTTACTTTACTGTTACATAATGATTTAAACTAACTACTTTTCTACTTATACTCTAAAGCTATTCGTCTATTCTTTTTTACAAAATGTGCTAACACATTATCATAAAAGCTGGGTTGATTTTTGATTTTAAGCAATAAATGTTTTTCTATGGAAAGCATAGCTAAATCTGATAATCGTTCCTCTTTTTGAGAATTACGTACGTATGTATGAATTCGCTTCAAGGCCGAAAACAACCTCTCCGCGGAAGCTACGGTAACAGGAATGGTCAAAAAAATACTACATAATTTTAAAACTTGTGGAAAAGTGTCACCTAAGAAAGAATTTTGAAATCTAAGATAAAGCTCGTAAACATCTAATTTATTTAAAGATGAAGTTGTGTATAAGACTTTCAACTCGTTTTTTAGGGCAGCGAATTCAAATAATCTCGGAAATTGAACTAGTAAAGAAGATACTATTTCATTTGGGAATGATTGACTGTAAAAACTATACTTAGACTTATTAAGTAAATTAAGAAAAGTCATATTAGAAAGTGATTGGTACCTGTGTTGTATTTGCGACTTAACATTGTCTATTATTTCAATGAAAAGACGCCTATACAAAGCTTTAGTGTCTAATTCCGAATTTAATCGCCTACGTTGTCGGGGCGGTTCACTAAATTCCTGGACGCTATCATAAATAAAATCGAAATTGTTAATAAAATCATTTGAAATCCAACTATTAAATGAATCTATTTCGCGGTGTGCTACTTCGATATCAATCTGTTTTGACTGGAGTAAATTAAAAAGAATATCCGTTTTTCCAAAAATATCAGATAAAATGTGCAAAAAGAAGCAAAACTGCTTGTTTTCCAACTTGCTGAGGAAACATTCTGCCAAAGAAAGGGTTTCACTATCCCAAGATTGCGGGTTATCTAGAATGGAATAAAAAGTTTCGATCATGTCTAACCGGCAGTTAAAAATAACATTAATAATACGCGAATGATAATGCCAACGCGTTTCGGATACTCCGGGTAAACGACGGTCAGCTATTTTCTTTAAAAGATTCGAGCGTTTAGACGATTTATTAAAAAAACGAACAATACTATTAATGTGTCCAAAAAATGCCTTTAGTTCCTGAATATTTTCAAGGGACCGACTAAGTACTAAATTTAATACGTGTGCGTAACACGGAACGAAGATTGCCTTAGGGCATGCCTCGGAAATTTTCGCCTGGACTCCACCGTGCTCACCAGACATAACAGCCGCCCCGTCGTAAGACTGACCAACTAACTTGTCCCTACAGCTATACTGGTCGATTATCTCTAACAACTGTTTTGATAGAACATCAGCAGTCCGACTGCCGCTAACGTCATAGAAACCAAGAAAACGTTCTTCGATTCCAGTCTCAGATAAATACCTAAATATTACCGTAAGTTGCTCCCTATGGCTAACATCGGGCGTTTCGTCAATCATGACCGATATAAATTGTGCTTTATTTATTTCAATTTTAATTTGGTCGCGTAAAACGAATGCGATACTTTGTATTAAATCATTTTGTATATCACTCGAAAGACCAGAGAATGAGGGATTCTGTGTTGAGGAACATTGTTCCAAATGCGAATCGATTACGGTATCATACTTTCTTAAATATAACAACGTTTCGATGTAGTTACCGCGGTTATCGGAAGCCGGATTTTCCTGGTGTCCGCGAAAAGCTAACTCTTGTTTACCTAGCAAAATGACTGTGTCGATGAACCGTTTCATTAAACTTCTATTCCGATCTACTTTTCTATTATGAACTTCATACGTATTAGCAAAAAATGTTTCTATCCTACGATTTCCGAAATCGTGCAAAGATAAACAACTTCGGATATGTTTTTCGGTCTGAACATGTTTTTTGGACGAATTTGTAAGATTATTAATATCACTAAATCCCGTGTGGCTCCATAAGCTACTAGAATCTGAGAATAACAAACACGGGAAACAAAACATTTTATTTAATTTACAACTTCCCGTGAGCCAAGGATATTTGTCGTACAAGGAACTGTTAAAATGTTTGAAAAAACCATCGCGTCGTTTGTAATTAATAATCATTTCAGGGCGAGCACGGCCTAACTGAATTACATGTTTTTTATTTTCAAAACTCAACTTTGAAAAAGACGTTTCCTCAGCCAATAAATAATCTGTCAGACAGCATTCTACGTTAACTAAAGCCGCCATGCTATCGAATTTACGCAATATTAACAAAATCACAACGAAATCAACACAACACAAACTTAAATAACTACTTTATAATAAAACTACAAACTAAAACCACTATATTATTCTTACTTACCTAAATACCTATTCAGATACGATTACCAAACAATACAACTGAACTAATCTTGTCTTTACTGCACTATCACTACGCAAAACTATCACTAGTTTACATAATAATAAATCAATTTCAACCATAAAACTATAAGATTCTAAATTATAATACGAATATATCAAATAAAATGCAAATGAACAGGTGAAATATGACACATCAATAAGCGCGAACCAACTCTGTTGTCATTATTGTCAAATGTCAAACTAAATAATAATATCTAAATAAATTAAGAAGTTCAGTATCATTCCATCTCGTTCTAGCGAATGCATTTTATGGTATGTAACTCGATTAATAGCGGGTTCCCTTGAACTAATATTTAGCCGTGTTATACTGGCTTAACGCCTGCGTAACACCGCTAGATGTCGCTAGAAACTATGAATTAAAATGTATGAGATTCCGATTTGGCTAACCGAGTTACCTTTGGCTAACCCACTTGTTTTGCGGAGTTGATATTGCCCCGAAAAAACTTGTAGGCGTTTATTTATTGTTGATTTTTATTTTCAAAAGCAAATATTATGCAGTTAAATGATATTTGAATGATAATTTAAAATAATAGATACTACTATTTGCCATAATTTGAAAGTGAAGCCGGGCGGAATGGAGTTGTTTGGAGGCTGCGCGGCTGATTCCTACTCCTAGAGAGGAGGCCATAGTTCCAGCAATGGGAACATTATAAGTCAAATTACATAATTAATTCCCTAAATTATCATAAAACCCATATTTAAGATTGAAAATATTTCCTTTACGTAATAATGCCTCGCACTGCCGAGGTGTGAACTGCGAGGTACGAGTATCAACAAGGTCAATGTCGCTGGCCAGCCAATCATGACGTTCCTTCTTGATTTATAAACCACGTGTTAAACAGGTTTTGTGTTTCAAATGACATGGTTACTGATAATAAAACTTATGATGGACGAGGATCGCGGGATATGAATTTGTCTGTCTGTAGGTAATATTAAATGATAAATGATATTTGTGTAGCAATAGTTATTTGTGCAACAAGAGAGCAAAGTTGGTTTTTGCCGCGAGTGTTGATTTTGAATCCCGAGTAAGCGAAGGATTCTATATTTGAATCACGAGCGTAGCGAGTGATTCTAGGTTAGAATCCTGAGTGCAGCGAGGGATTCAAAGACACGAGATGCAAATAACTTTGGTCTCGTGTAGCACATACAACTTTTCACTTCAGCAGCGAGAACAAATAATGTAAATATTAATATTAATATTTACTTATATATATATTAATGAGCAGCTCGTGGCTAGATAATAACAGCCACACAGGTCGATCTTCAAGGTTAAGCAACGCTTGCCTAGGTTGGTCTGTGGATGGGTGACCATCTTCACATAACGAGTTTCCTCCGTGCCTCGGAAAGCACGTTAAGCCGTTGGTCCCGGCTGTCATTTAGAGATCTTTGGCAGTCGTTACGGATAGTCAGAAGCCAGTACATCTGACTCCAGTCTTGCCATGAAGTACCGTGTTACCCCAGTTAATGGGTTGCCCCACAACCTGGTAGGCAGCCGCTCCTCGTAAAATACTGGTATTCAGCTAAATCTGGCTTGACTGGAAGCCGACCCCAATATAGTTGGGAAAAGGCTAGGCAGATGATGCCTTATATATATATTAATATTTATTTATTATTATTTTAATAATATCCAACGTGTATCGCACTTTGTAGCTAGCGAACATAAGAAGAAAACAATAAAAAATTAAAGCCCGCTATTTTTTAAAGATGCGTTCGGAAATTGCACTATTAGATACTAAATTATTCTGTCACAATAAAGATTGTTAAAACTTTAAATAATTATGTAGATACATGATAAACTTCGTATTTTTTAATTCAACATCTCTTTATTTGATCATAAAAAAATATAATTCGATTATTAAGAGAAAAGTATAATAATTACATTTAAACCTTGATTTGAAATTTTATAGGTGACGTGTTTCCGAACGTTTTATTGTTGGTTTCTTTTTTGAGCCTATTATATATGGAATTTGAAAATCGAACTTGGAATCGACTTGTTTCTATCTCTCGCTCTTTTCGTATCGAAGTGAAAGTGACAGAACAAAGTGAAGTTCAAATCTTTCGAATGTTGTGAGTAGACCCAGCACTGACTCGGCATTTAAAAAAAATAATTAAAAAGTTACTTTGTCTCACGCTCGCAGCAAAATCGAATTTTGCTCACTGTCTTTAAACTGCAAAACATACTTGTTTGAGGTGCTGAGGTGAAAATATAATTTAAAAAGTGTTATACATGTAAGTCAATATTACCATTAATTTACATTAAAAATATGAGGCGGTGTTTTTCCTGAGAATAAATACCGAAACTAACTCAGAGATAAAAGTCTTTTTTAAATATATACAATACATACATATTACATATGTAGCGTCAGGGTCCGACATTATTTAAAAAAAACACAAAAGTCTTCACACAATCACTTGGTTTATTTCGATTAAATAATTCAATTTCACAATAATCTTAATCACTAAATTATTCAGCACTGATTATATAAAAGAAACACTCAAATCAAACCGACAGTAAAATTACTCAGCGATTACGTAACGTGTGCACTGGGCAACGGTCGACGAACAACTCAACCGAGCCGATTTTTTTTTTTTTTTTTTTTTTTTTTTTTGTGTGTGGCCTTTCATAGTTCAACCTCTGAGGTTGTCGACTATTTAACCGGGCTTGCCTGTGGTGGCCATGATAAAAATCAAAGCCTCCAGCCAGGGCTTATTAAGTACTTACAAACTAAGCGACTACGCTAAGGGCACCCCCAGTGGGGTACGAGCCTCGGCTTAGGGCGTCGCTGGGGGAGGGCAGCAAAGGGACGGGCTGGATCGAACAAAATTTCTTATTTAAGGGAATTTGGATTACAGGCTCAGCTGCGCGGGCTGGCTCGAGCAAGGGTCGGGGCGGATAATTACGGGATAATCGCGACGGGCCTCGGCGGCGAGGACGGAACGAAGGCGGTCGTGTTTTGTGTACTGTACTGGTTTCCCTACGGCTCTCTTGGAGCAGGGTAATGGGGTCGTCGGGTTCGGTAAGGGTGTGCCTGGGACGGCGAATCTTGGAGATTTTGGAGGGCTCGTAACGGGCTGCCGATACGATGAGGGGATTTCTGTGTTTTAAAGCAGAATCGAAGAAACGCTTGCATAGGCGTTTCATGAACTGCTGGATCGTAGGAATTTTGAGATCTAAATGTAGATTCTCATTTCTAACGTAGTAGGGGGCACCTAGGATCTTCCTGAGGGTCCTGTTCTGGAGGGTCTGCATTTTGTGCAGAAAACGGGGTTTGGCATGCGCGAAGATCGCGCATGCATATGTCATTATCGGGCGGATGACTGCCGTGTAGAGGCGCAACTTGCACTTTCGTGAAAGTTTGCTACGTGCAGTCAATAGATAATGGAGCCTGCTCTGAGCGAAAGCGGCACGCGAGCGAGCCTGCCTGATGTGCTCAGAGAAGGTCAAATGTTGATCTAGGATCACTCCGAGGTACTTGGCTTGCTTCTCCCAAGGGATGGGCTTGCCGTACATGGTGATCGGGGGGGGAGGGGTGACGGATTGCCGCTGTTTCGAGTAGAGAACAGCTTGGCTCTTGTCCGGGTTAACCTCGATTCTCCATTTCCGAAACCACTCGCCCAGAGTGTTAGCGGAGGTTTGGAGTTTGCGAGCGATAGCCTTGGGGTCTCGACCGGTGTAGTAGATGGCCGTGTCGTCGGCGAATAGTGCCAACTGGGCCCTACTATCTTTGGGGATATCGCTGGTGTACAGCGTGAACGCGAGGGGGGACACAACAGAGCCTTGGGGAACACCTGCTCTGATGGGGTGGGGGGAGGAAAGGGCTCCCTCTATTCGATAGCGGAAGGAGCGATTCGACAAGAAGTCTCGCATGATGAGCACGAGACGGTCAGGCACGCCGAGTTGGTATAGCTTATATATTAAGCCATTGTGCCAGACTTTGTCGAAAGCTTTCGCTATATCGAAGTACAAGACACCCGTCAACATGCCGCGTTGGAAGCCAACGCTGAGATGTTCGACGATGCGGTGTACCTGATGGATACACGAGTGCTCGGTTCGAAAGCCGAACTGCTCGTTTGGGATTAGGCCCTTTGTTTCGGCATAATCTTTGAGACGCTTGTAGATAAGCCTCTCGTAGATCTTTCCGAGAACATTGAGGAGACTGATGGGACGGTAACTCGTCGGGTTAGCTTTAGGCTTGCCTGGTTTTGGGATGCCTATGACAGTGGCCTGTTTCCATGCTTGGGGAAACATATTGTTGCTTAATGCCCCATTGAAGATGGCGGTCATTAGCACAATGAGTTGGGGGGGGAAGAGTTTAAACACTCTGTTCGTGATGCCGTCAGCACCGGGGGCTTTCCTGGGTTGTAGCTTCCTGATGATATCCTCGACCTCGTCGGGAGCGACGGGGGGCAGAGGGTTATCGGGGTCTTCAACCGGAGGAATGGAGGTTCTCCGTTCGACTTCAGCATCCACCATATCAATGTGGGTTTGGTCTACTAGGAGAGTACTGGGCGAGCATTGGGATTCGAGACTGTCGGCCAGGCATTCCGCCTTGTCAGAGTTGTCAAAAGCGACACTCTTATCAGGGCGGGTGAGTGGGGGCATTGCTGCTTCCTCAGTGGAACGGAGTTTCCTCTGGAGATGCCAGAATGCATGGTGGGTGGGTTCCAGTTCGCTGAGCGTCCTCTCCCAGCGGGCGGAACGCAGCTCTGTCATGCGTTTCCTTACAGCACGCTGTAGTCTACGCATGTGAGCTTTGTTGGCGTCGCAGGGGAAGGCGCTGTAAGCACGGATGGCTGCGTTCTTCTCGGTCATCAGAGCCCGTACCTCGTCCGGGATTTTCCAGCGGAGGTTTTCCGCCGCTGGGATTTCCCTTGAACAATCGTTCAGGACGGACTGCACGTGGTTCGTGAGCGAGTCGATCGCCTCCGTCGTGTCAGCGACTGAGACTATGTGGTCAGGGATGGAGTCCAATTGAGGTGACGTGGTGGATTTCAGTTTTTCACTTACTTTCCTCCAGTCGGTGATCAATTGAGTCGGGGGGGGTTGGCCGGGGTCGAGATTTCCCGAGCGAGATCCTAGGTGCATGACCACAGGGCGGTGGTCGGAGTTTAGTTCGTGTATTGCCTCTATAGATTGCAACCGGAGGTTGACATTCTTTAGAAGCGCTACATCGAGGACGTCAGGGCTATGGTTGGGGTCATGGGGAAAATGTGTATGACTCATCGGGGCGATGATGTCAAAGTTGAGTGAGACACCAAGATTGTACAATACCCTACCTCTAGGGTTGGTAATGTTGCTGTTCCAGGCGGGGTGCTTGGCATTGAGGTCTCCTGCCAGGATGACAGAGTCGCTCAGGTCGAAGAGAGCAGTGAGGTCGCTAGTGATAGCGATGGATTCGTCTGCGATATGAGACGAAGAAGAGGGGGGCGGGTAGTAGGCGGAGATGACGGTGATCAACCGAGCCGAGCGCTTGCGCTGCTTTATATACTCGGTGGTGGGGTTGAAGTGACGTCAGTCAGATGTTTGTTCACTGCTTGCCCGTTGCACACGCAGTTTACAAAACAATGACAGCGGCGCCGTCACGGCCATACTGACGTACGCTCGTCCTCGAGCGTCTTGTGAGCATCTGGAAACAACATAACAAGCCGTTCGTTCATCCTGGCATTTCTTATCTCTATCTAGTATAACCTTTAACAAAAGCTTTCAGTATTAGGTGGGTCCAGTTAACCCTTCAGCTTATCACAACGTTATCTCATCAGTATTAAAACTGGAGACAATTGTGCTAGGCCGGATAAATATCCCTTTAGCGAATGCTAGACCGGATAAATATCCCTTTAGCGAATGCTAGACCGGATAAATATCCCTTTAGCGAATGCTAGACCGGACATCAGTCCCTATAGCCAAACACGCTAGACCGGATTGCAATCCTTATAGTCGGAGGGCTAGGTCGGATCGCAACCCCTTTAGCTAAGTCATTGGACCGGATTTTCCCTTCAATGACTCTTTCCTACATTTTTTTTTTTTTTTTTTTAATTATTCTTATTCTTCTTTTTTTTCTTTTTTTTTTTTATAATTAATCAGTTACAAGTAACACTCATTTACTATGGTAAATCTGATGATGGACTTTCCATATTATTACTAATAGCGCTCAAGGTACGTGAACTGGCCGATACAGTGCTGCTATTAACAGATATAGTGTCACTATCGGAAAGTTCATCCTCGGCATCACCGATCACAGCTATGTCATTATCATTATCGCGATCAGTTTCATGGACAAAATCACTCTGGCTAGCATCCGCCGTCACGTCATCATTATTATAACTTTCGGCTATTTCTATAAAACCTAATGGACCGCGGGGTACCTCGCGTAAGTTCTCATGGGCGACCTTGTACGTTCGATTAGACCCGTTAACGAGTTTCAATTCGTACCTATCGTTTTCTAAGACATCAGTGATTTTGTAGGGACCTTTATACTTAGGGTCCAACTTAGTTTGGTGCCTTTCTTCATTTTTTACGAAAACAAAGTCTCCAATAGAAAAGGGTTTTATTTTAGCCTTACCCCGGTTAAAGCGGATGACGTCAGACTGAGCCAGTCTCTTTATATTGTCTGAGGCACTAGCTCGTGCCGCTTCCAAATCTAGTCTACTAGGGTTATCGGGATTCGTAGCTATTCTGGAAATGCCTAGCGAGTTACCTTGAACTCCAAACATCAGCTCAATTGGGGTGAAGCCTGTTACTCGGCATCGGGTACTATTAAGGGCTAGTTGGATTTCGCCTAACTGTTCTTGCCATGACCTATCGGAATTACCTTCAGCTATTGTGAGCAAGCTCTTAAGAGTTCGCATTACGCGCTCTACCTGTCCGTTGGCTCTGCAGGCACCAGTGGCGATAAGGTGTAACTCAATATTGTTGTCTTTACAAAAGTTCCTAAAATCTGTATTATCGTAAGAGCGTCCACGATCGGCAATTATTCTTTTTGGCGCTCCGAATAAATGTACTGAGTCTTTTACTGCTTTGATAGCGTCAACGGAATTTAATGTCAGTGTGTGTTTCAGTAAGACATATTTTGTAAAGGCATCAATAGTGACGGAACAATATTCTTTGCGGTCGCTCTTACCACTGAGTTTCCCTGTAAGATCCAAGTGCAGAGTGTGCCATGGAAGTGGTACTTTAGGGATTGGGTGCAGACGCACTTGTTGCGCACCCGATGGACCCTTGGAAGACTTGCAAACTACACAGGAATCTACAAATCTCTTTACATATTTGGACATGTTACCAAACCAATAAAGATCGTACAACTTATCTAGTGTTTTCTCGTATCCTAGATGTTTTATATCATTATGAACGTGGCTGATAAGAGACCATATCAAGGAGTGAGGAAGGATTGGTAACCATTTAGTGGTTTTGGCTCGCTCTATTTTACGGTATAATATGCCTTGCCTAATGTCGTAAGTGTGTGCGATTTCAGAGGGTAATTGATTTGACTGTATTTTAGAAATCAAGTCCGATATTTCAGAGTCTCGTTGTTGTTCTACGGATAGCCAACCCTTATCAAGTTCTAAGAAGTTAACGACTTTCGAAGTTAGAGATTTTTGAACTGTTACTTCAGAACCGGGTGCGTTATCTTGAATATCTAGAGGGGAGTTACGGGATAAGAAATCTGCGTGAGCCATGTTTCTACCTTCTTTATACACAATATCAAAATTGTAGGATTGTAGAATAGCCCACCATCTATGGACTCTGTGTGTAAGGTCCTTTTTGGAGTGAGAGGCTTTCAAAGCATTACAATCCGTATACACGGTAAAATGTCGACCATAGAGATAACGTCTAAAGTGTTCCACAGATTTAACAACGGCTAACGTTTCTAACTCATATGAGTGATAGCGGCTTTCTGCACTAGTGGTCTTATGACTGAAATAAGCTACAACATGTGGAAGAGAGTCATACTTCTGAATTAGGACAGCCCCGTATCCGTCGCTGCTGGCATCGGTATGTAACTCAATGGGCAAGGAAGGATCAAAGATTTTGAGTACTGGTTCTGTAATCAAGTATCTAACTATTTCGCTATGTATCTTATCATGTTCAGCAGTCCAAATAATGCGGCCTTTGCCAGTAGTAAGTGGATACAGAGGTTTGAGTAACTTTGAAAAGTTCGGGATAAATTGCCTGAAATATGTTGCTAATCCAATAAACTGTCTAACTTGTTTGACTGTGGATGGCTTTGGGGCATTTTGTAAGGCTTGAACTTTGCGCGGATTAGGTTTGAGAGCTCCTGAAGACACAACATAGCCTAAATACTCGATCTCCTTTTTCATAAAAGAGCATTTCTTAAAGTTAAATGAAAATCCAGCAAAAGATAAAGTCTCTAGTAATGTATCTAGTCGAGAAAGGCCTTCATCAACAGTTACCGATGCTGCAAGTACATCATCCATATAGACCAGGATTCTGTCATCTTTTAAAGGTTTTAACGCGGAATTAATAGCCCTTTGAAAAACTTGAGGAGCGTTTCTAAGACCAAACGGCATCGTCAAAAATTCGTATTGGCCTGTTGGTGTTACGAAAGCAGTCTTCTCCACTGAATCCTCATGGACCCTCACCTGGTGGAAACCAGAGGCCATATCTATAATACTATAATAATAAGCTCCATACAATTTATTAATTTGGTCACTGATCAATGGAAGAGGGTAACTATCCGGACGAGTATTGCTGTTGAGCTCTCTGTAATCCACACACAAACGATCGCTGCCGTCTTTCTTTTTCACCAATAGGATGGGGCTCGAAAATGGGGACGAACTTTCTCTAATTATATTGGCATCTAACATATTTTGAATCTTTTCGTGAACGATGTCTAGTTCTAAGGGAGATAACCTATATGGTCTTCTGTGAACTATTTTAGCAGGATCAATAAGATCAATTTTTAGTTCGCCGGTTTTAATGCGGGTCGTTGGTAAACTCTGTACGAAGTTGTTGGAATATTTTTTAAGTATCCCTAACAACCGCTCTCTATCATTCCCTACAAGGTCAGTGTCTATCGTATCTTCGTGAAAATGGGAAAGCGCGCAAGAGTTTGATATCTTTTTCTTAATGAAAGTTAAATGATCATCACTAATCTGAATAGAAATTCCTAGTTCTAAAACATCGCGGCCTAATAAAACTTCTTCACTAAGAAACTCGTCCGACAAAACGTGATAAATGATATCAAAACTAAGATTTTGAACTACAGTCGGACATTTGATTTGTAGCGTAGAAATCACATTATTATTGCCTACACCCTTTAAAGCGATTTGTTCATGAAACTGCTCACCCTTAAGAAATTTACAATAGCTCTGTTTGATCAAACTACACTCCGACCCGGAATCGAAAACAAAAGGTAGTTTAATACCACTTATCTGAATTACTCCATGCGTAGCTCGGGTGCACACGTTGACCTGCTTGCTGGCATTGGCGGTAGCGCCCGCAGCATCTTCCTTTTTCTTGTATCGCATGGGACAAGCGGAGGCTACGTGGCCGGGGTCAGCACACACGTAGCAGGCGACAGATGGACGAGGATTCCGCGGTGGGGCTGAAGAATGCGGTGGTTCCGCCTTGGCGGCCACTGAAGAGTTCCTTGCGATGAACTTGACTTTGTCGCGGCAATCTTGACCGCGGTGACCGTGCCTACCGCAAAAGTGGCAGCTGCCGCGAAACGGAATGTTGTTTCTAAAGCGTTTCGCGTCTGGATCATTTGAACCGGGGTCTTCACAGCGTCTTTTTAATGTAAAGCCGCGTAACGTGCGAAATAATTGGCTTTTGTCGTTTATAATCACTGAATTTAACTCTCGACGAACCTTGTCATCGCACTGCGATAGTACGGAAATGGCAAATCCTGTGATAACTTTCTCTGGCATATTCACTTCAGGAATCTTTTCGATTAATTGCCATAATCGCATTCCCGCTTCAGCAGGACTCTCTTTGCCGTCTATCTGAAATTTGATTATTTGATCGAAATGGTCTTGCATCATTAAAGGCTTCGCAAATCTTGATATCAGCATCTCTTTGATCGCAGGCCATGATATTTGGTCAGGTTTGATGTTTGTTAGACACGTTGCTGCACGCCCCTTAAGAGAATGCGTTAGGGCTAGGATTAAATCGATTCCTTTTATTTTCTTCTGCTCAATAATTAATTCGCTGAGTGTGCACCAATTAACGACGTCGGATTCTGGTTCATCTGGGTCGTAACTGACTAGTTTTGTTGGTGCATGCTGAACAGGCTGACAAGATGTCATATTTTCAGCGATTTTTTTGAAGATCGCTTCCATACCAGTCGAGAATAACATCATTTGCTCCATGACTTGATTACTCGGTGCATTTGACTGCGATGATGGTTGTGGGGGTAGATCCGCAACTTCTGATGTAGCGTCAGGGTCCGACATTATTTAAAAAAAACACAAAAGTCTTCACACAATCACTTGGTTTATTTCGATTAAATAATTCAATTTCACAATAATCTTAATCACTAAATTATTCAGCACTGATTATATAAAAGAAACACTCAAATCAAACCGACAGTAAAATTACTCAGCGATTACGTAACGTGTGCACTGGGCAACGGTCGACGAACAACTCAACCGAGCCGAGCGCTTGCGCTGCTTTATATACTCGGTGGTGGGGTTGAAGTGACGTCAGTCAGATGTTTGTTCACTGCTTGCCCGTTGCACACGCAGTTTACAAAACAATGACAGCGGCGCCGTCACATACAATAAGTAATGGTGAAATCATAATGAAAACTAATCACTAATCTGCATAGTTCTCATAGATTTTTTCTCTATCCTCAAAAGATCATCGGACTGTCTCGGACATTTGTGAGATAGTCTTTTGAGGAAAAAACCACACCATACAGATTTGAGAGGACCGAACGTCGATGATAGTCGATGTCACCATCCCGCACACAATGATAGTCGATGTCACCATCCCGCATGACGAGAACCTCGTGAAAGCCGAGAAACAGAAACAGATTAAATATCTCGACTTGGCACACGAGGTTGTCGACATGTGGAATGTGGACTCGGCTGTCATTGTGCCGATTGTTGTGACCGCCAATGGCCTGATGGCCAAAAGCTTCGACGACCACCTGTCGAAGCTGTCGTTGCGCGGTTGGATCAAGGGTCTGATACAGAAGGCAGTACTCCTGGATACGGCTCGTATCGTGAGGAGGTTCCTGTCTCTGGAGCCTTAACCACCGGTAGCTTGGACCCTACTCCCGCTAACGGTGCCATTCTGTTAGTGCCAGTATTTGTAGCTCAATTCAGGTGAAGTAAGGAGCTCTACGACTTGACGACCAAGAGCGACAACGACAACCAGTGTCAGACTTTTACTGACTAAAACTGTTTTTTCGTTCCTTTAAACATTTGCAGAACGTTCAACCTCGGGCTTGCTTGGTATGTCAAAAAATGTAAAACTACCAAGCATAAATATTTATTTTAAATACAGTAAAAAAAATTTGTTAACTCTATTTACCTTGGAAGCAACAACAAATAATTTAGAAAAGGCTATCAAAGGATAATGAGTAACACCCACAATATTTTTTGTAAAGAAAGTGAGCTAGGTTGTATTATTCCTCGACTACAATAGAACCGCCTGAGGAAACTGTTATCCCAAGAAAATTATTATTTTGTGGAAAAACCGAAACCTGTCACTCAAAAGGTAAAACCTTGAAAAGATTTTAAATTAACTGTCAGGTATTAAAATAAGAATTATGTGAAATCCAAACGAAAAATTTAAATTTAACCAGTCAACTAAATATGATATTATAGCCGCGCTTTGATCTTTAAATATGTTTGTCCTACATTTTAATATATTAAATGATTTTAGAAGACGTCGTTATGGGATATCTCACACCTAGTACATTAATATAAAGGCGTTTGTATGTATGTATGTGTGTGTATGTTTGTTACGCCTAACGCTCAAACGGCTGAATAAATGAAACGACGAAGTGACAACGAACGACGATGGCACATGAAACAACGGTGACGGCGAATGAAAGATATAATATAAAAAAAAAACCATTTGGTGAATCGTGTTTTGTTCCCTATGTACGTGGAGTTAGAATTCTTTATTTTCTCATTTGAAATTAAGTTTTAGAGTCTTCTTCTTTTCATGTCGATGCTAAACTTCTGAAATTGTTAGGACCAATTAGGTGGCTACGTTTATTGCAGCTTCGGTGGTACTCATTAAGTCTTCCAAAGTGCAGACCAAGTGTCCATACTCCATACAGGTGTATGGACACTTGTTGCACTTCCAAGTTTTCGATTTTGTCATAATTGTATTGTGCAACTGCAGTACAATTATAAGACTAGACAGATATGTTTTTATTAGTTTCTAGAAATATTACACGTATATGTTACGAATTGGGCATGGACGCGTCTTTAAAATTCATAAAATTGAAAACACTATTCCTGATTTTTATAAGTAGTTAGCTTAGCATTTGCCATTTAAAACTGGCTCACGTTGTGGCTAAATAATAACAGCAACAGGGGTAGATCTTCAGGATAGGAAACATAAACCAAAGTCGGTCCATGGATGACTGACCATCCATTAGTCACCGTGAGCGCTGCTTGTCTCGGAGGGCACTTTAAGTAAATGATAGTAGTTACCGGTAGTCATGAGTTCGAGTGGTTGTCAACCAGTTTAGTTGTATGGTGTGTTTTCTGGGGCCATGGATTGGATTCCTAGAGGGAAGCTTGTGACCCCAGAACGAAGGCAAAGAAGGAACGGGTTGGGGCTTAGTCAGTAGAAGTCTGACACGCCCTCCCGCTCCGCCCAAGAGCGGGAGAAGTGATACCTCACTAGAAAAAAATGGTGTGTTTTACTTGTATGGTGCCTCCATACGGAACATATGTCCACCCAGTACAAAGTTATGGACGTTATGGGCGTCCAAAGGTTGTTTACTTGTAGAGCGTCCAAACAGTACAAAACAAAACAGACTTATTGTGCATCCACACCGAACAGAGACTTACGCAGATTTGTATAGAATTTTGCCTATTCAACTAACAGTGCAGATAAACTTCGTTGTATTGGGAAAGTTGGTGGTACGTAAGGCACTACTAATTCTGTATCGTAGGTATGGACATAGACGCACCATTAGCAAAGAGTTTCCTGTTACCTAGTGTATTCAGCTGCATTCGTTTGGATTGGTAACTGAACAGTCCACAAAATAGTTGGGAAAAGTTGCCATTTTATACCTGGATGTCGCACTTAATAATATGTACCTACCTGCTGACCATAACCAATAAGCGACTATTTTTTTACTTTTACTTTTATTACCCAACTTTTACTTACCCAAGCTATTCCCGTTTCGAAACCAATAAGTATTTTGGATTGGGATTTTGTATCAGGTTACTATTCATCCAAAATATCTATTGGTGCCGAAACGGGAATACTCCTTTCATGGTTATCCATGAACACAAAGTCAAAGTGCATTTAAAATAAGATATTTTACACAAAAATCTGGTTTTAAGTCTGAGTAATATCAATAATTATCTTTACTTGGGTTTTCTAAAGATCAGAGAGCAATGACTATTAATATTTATTATCTACCTACTTATCTTGAGTAGGTAATTTCGGTTAATATTTACCAAACATAACATATTTTAATATTTGGAAACAATACATTGTTTTTCAGAATGTATTGTGATTTTTCTAGTTACTGTTTTCTAGAAAAGTCACAATACATTTTGAACATTAACCTTGACACATTCCTATAGATCAGGTTTAAAGATAATAAATAGATGTTTGTAATAGTTGTCAAACTGTGACACACTGTTTTGCAAAAACAATTCTAATATTTGTTAATTGTTTCTTTCACTTTTACGAATCGTTACAATTATTCATGGCTTAATCACCGCCTGAGAGAACAAGGAAAATACGATATGTTTACTCACTATCATAATAATAATTAAAGTCAAGTTTAACAGAAGTTCAGAAGTGAGAAGCCAGAACCGTTTTTAAACCTTAAGTCATTCAGATTGTTTAAAAAAGATAAAACTTTAATAATTAGTATTTTTTTTCCTCTTAGGGCCATGTGCACCGACATAAGTTTAAGATAACCATCTGATTAACGTCAATAACCGACGATAAGAAAAAGGAAATATTGCTAAAACAGCCGTTTTAATATTAAAACAGTCGATTTGGTGTCGGTGAACATCGCCCTTAGTCTTTTATTCGCTTTTATGCTTAATTTATCTTCCGTGTTCTAAATTATCTGTGCCTATATTTTTTTTTTCGTCTTTCTCTGCGGGGTAATTCCGTGCCAAAGAATTAAAAGAAACGGCTTACATTTTGACAATTTAATATTATTCATAGCGCTCTTTGCGATCTTGAAATCCTTCAGATTATCTCTTAAAATATTTATTAAGAAATGCACTTGCTGAATTTTGATGTCTGCTGTGACTCCGCTGTCCGTCTATTTGTCACCAGGTTGTATTTCATGAACCGCACAGGTCGATCTTCAAGGTTAAGCAACGCTTGCCTAGGTTCGTCTGTGGATGGGTGATCATCTTAACATAACGAGTTTCCTCCGTACCTCGGAAAGCACGTTAAGCCGTTGGTCCCGGCTGTCATTTGTAGATCTTTGGCAGTCGTTACGGATAGTCAGAAGCCAGTAAATCTGACTCCAGTCTTGCCATGAAGTACCGTGTTACCCCAGTTAATGGGTTGTGGAGGTCTGGTAGGCAGCCGCTCCTCGTAAAATACTGGTATTCAGCTAAATCCGGCATGACTCGTCGAGTGTACTTTAGTTCCTTTATATGTACATAATGGTGTGCAATGAAGAATACAATAAATAAATAACAAGTGTTTAACGTTTGAATCCCCAACCGGTCCTATGAGACCGCGCTGTTATTGTTTTACTATTGTGTCTCTTTTCGCGGGTATCTGAGTAATTAAGTCGCGTTACATGAAACTTGTTTTTTTTTTTAACGTTATCTATGGACGGTACGAAATCCTTCATGCTCGAGTCCGTTTCACACTTAGCCCGTTATCTATAGCTTGGTCGGCAGGACGCCTGCGTGACTTTCTCAAATGTTTTTGCTGAACACAAAACTGTGTGTAGATACTAAAACCTCGTCTTGTTTGCTCATGTTGCTTCAGCACTAGATAAGCAGACTTTTTCAGGTTTATGGGCGTAACAGTATATTACGCCATAAAAAACGAAAAAGCTATGTACTTACCCGATCTCATGTTTAGTTCTGATGAAGGCTGTAGCATCCAGTTTAATATTCTCAAGGCGTCTAGCACATCACAGCTTGGTATTTTCTTGTTTTTTTATGGTCTCTAAATGAAATGAAAATATTATGTTTCGTCCAAAACCAGCACTTTATCTGGCTTGAAATTCTCTGTAGTGGACAGCAGTGCGAGTTGTTTTTGCGGTTACGCTATGAAAATGTTTAACGGGCCAATCGGAGCGCCGAACGTCATTGTCGATTATCATCATCATCATCATCATCTCAGCCGAAAGATGTCCACTGCTGGACATAGGCTTCCCAAGCGTCGCCACAACGACCGGTCCTGTGCGTCTCGCATCCATCGGATTCCCGCGACCCTCGATCTTGTCGATCGCGTTAACATTAAACAAACTCGCACTAGGCACTCTGAGCTTGAAATCCTGAAAGTGTTAACAAAGCGTTTCCCCTGAGTTTGTCTAGAAAAATAATTAGGTAAAGAATAAAAAACAAGTGTTCATTACTACGTGATCCCGCATAAAGGGAAGTGAAATTTTACTACTGGTCCCGTTTTCCTTATTGCAAGTTTGAGGGGTGTCGGATATAAAACTACGTGTGTGATGTCCTTGTTCTGGATTTCTTTAAGTAAACAAAGATAGAAACTATTTGTGATGAAAGAACTTAAGTGCTGTTCTTAATACAACACTATATTCATGAATAAGCCGTGATCAATACCTATATTGATCATTCCTCACCCTAGTGAGGAATGACATAGAGGATTATAATCAATTTGTTTCTGCCAGTTAGCCCAAGTGACTGACTGCCGGTAATTCCAGGACACGGTTTATCCGTGTGTGCAAGTTACATCCGGGATAAAAAAGTATTTTATATCCTATTCCAGGATATGACCTACCCGTGTGTGCAATTTTATTCAACGCCGTTCAGCCGTTTGAGCGTGAAACAGAAACAAACTCAATAATATAATATTGGCGTGATTGTCTGGCGCTAGGAGTTTATGACCATGACATACATTCTGATGTCTACTCTAATTTATTAAGGCAATTTTATATGTCTATAGTTAGTTGTAGTCTCGGCAAAAGGTTTGACGGACTTCTGTTATTTTTAGTCATAATTTAGAAGAAAAACTTTTTTATTTTTATTGTTGGCACAAAGTCACCCTCTTCCATTTGCTAATACTTCTAAACTTCACACAATGCTGCAAAAATGAGCGGAAATTAAGTGTTAGATTCTGATCTTATACTGTCACTTTCTACACTGTTCTTCTTCTTAGCATGTCGATGACAAAACTAATCAAATACCTTGCCTAGCCCAGTATTCGGCCACGGCAATACCGTCCACTGATGCTGTCATTAGATCATGACGTGAACATGTAACAGAACACGTGATGCAGGATGGAAGGTGGGACATGGTCTGCGGGGACACGCCGGTACATTGAAGATTCATATATGTAGTTCTTAAAAATTGCTACAATTAAATACCAGTTCCTCTACAAGGTGAAAACGCCAGAGAAGCCTGCGAATTTAAATTTCTTAAGTTTTATGCATTTTGCAGGTCAGTTTTAATTTTAATTAAGCGATTGCCTGGCGCTCCGTTTCTCAAAAATGTCATTTACGTGGAAAATTGACAACTAACTTCTTCCGTTCTAGATGGAGCAAGAGGGAGCGTCAGAATTTTACTGTCTTAAACCCCCTTGTAGTAATTTTGTTGCTCTTTGCGATTAAGGGTTGTATGCTGTAACTCCTTTCAATTTTGTGAAAAAAAAACTTCTGAAAAATCTTCTAATAACCTAATGTTATGCAGCCAGACTGCCAGACTATCCTACTGTCAAAAGTCGCGTCCTTTATCCGCCATGCAAATTACTTGTTCAATTAGCAAAGTGCGGGCATAAGTTAATAACTGCGTCTCGGTTCTGGGTCAAAAGCATCAAGAGTCAATGGCATCACGTGATTAAAATTAGAACAAAACAATTAATTTAGACACAAACAATTTAGATTAAGATGAAGTTTGATACTAAACTAATGAGGTCTTGACATGTAGCTCTGATGACACTGTGACACTAATAGATAAATGTAAATTGTGATATCTTTTCATAGCGTTGGATAGAACTAGATTACGTAATTGATTTATTTTTCTTTATTTTAGAGCAATAGTGTGTATCTTTTCTCCTTCTCTGTCAAATCCATCCAAAGATTGTCTATAAAAACTACACCCTATTAAACTTAAGCTTGTCGTATAAAATTGTATTTATGGAGTAAAATAAATCCAATCCTATCCTATCAACAGTGCCTCTACCGGCACATTTCATTGCATAAATTATTTGATGGGATTCAACTGTTCTCAAAACGATGAAGGAAAACATGGTGAGGAAATAGCAGGTCCTAGACCGTCTACTAAGACATGTGATATTTAACAACCTGCAGCACTGATCCCGCACGTAGGACTGACCCCAGCAGCTCAGTTGTAATGTTCAAAAGAGTTACCGTGGCCTTGGATAGAAAAGAACAACTGAAGGAACAGGCTTTAGTCAGTAAAAGTCTGACACACACAGAGCAAGAGAAATTATTTGTATAAAAAATTAATTCTGTGTCCCAGCAATCGGAACATTATAGGCTTGTTTGTGTTGGCATAATTTCAGAACGTTCTGGATGAGTTCATTCGATGAATCCTTTGAATATTTTGGCACACTGGCCTTTGTATATTTTATGCTTATGAACTCTCAAACTGTATATGAAATTGTTCGCCGACCGTTATTCTAGCTTTAAATTATTAAACACAATGCAAAAGCTTACGAAAAGTATTTCGAAACACCTCTATCGAGATTCATGAAAAATTCTAAAACGAAGAGATTATAAATATTTAAAGAAGCTGATAACTGTAAAATCGGTGTCAACACTCTTACAAATGGTGATTTTCCTTCGACTAACGTTCGATTCAATGAATAAAACAATATCAACGGGAGAACAGCTGTAAGGAAAATTCAATACAATTTTTTTTCTTCATAAAATCTAACTTCCTGGGGCTATTTGTGATTCGGAATTATAAAAAGCGAGTGAAGCAAATTCTTTGTTGGATAATACGTTGACTGGAGACGGAAAACATATGGATTTAATGCCAGCCGCGATTGTTCAGGTAAATTGGAATATTCTTTCTTATTTTTTGCAAGAAATATTACGTCAGAGAAGACAAGACACAATATTAACAGTAACTCGTCTAAATGAGGTAATTTTGTCAGCACTAGGGGACTAAATTTTCCACTACCCATACGTCAACTTGATGGAAGTTCCTATTTGATCTCTTGACCTCTTTTCAGAGAGGGCCATTTCCTAGTTTGTCGTATCATAGTCAAATTGGAACTGTAATTCTGAAACTTGTATTTCGGGGAAGCGTCGTTTCGTTCCGTCGATCACTGGCTGGTTTTTACTTTTAGTTTCCCCCGACATTTAAATCCTCTAGCGTTTTAGGTTCCGGTTGAATTCTCGCAGTCGGTTAAACGGGATCGGTTTAGTAACCACGAGCTCCACGCAACGCGATGTTTTTTTTTTTAAACAAATTCAGCGCGTACTTTCTTTAAAATATGTGTGTGTACGTCGATTGTGTAATACTATTATTTTTAAACGTCGCATTTATGTCTGGCCGGGTTCCAGACTGACCAAAAATTTGTGTTTTGTGGATATAAAACTGCCCGAAGGATTGGATGGGCTGTCACAAGTGTTGATAACTCGCCGAGTTTGTTTAGGTGTTAACCCCAAAGGGCTAACTCTATTACAGAGTTACCAAGTTAGTATTGTTTCGTTACTTTTGCTTAATCAATGTGTTCATTTGTTTTGAGGAGTTTCGTGTTTCGTGGTTTGATGATAATACAGATGACATTTGTTTGAAGTTTCTGATGAGTTAATGTAGGTTAATGCTTGTTTTAAACCTTGTTTTGTTGATTAGCCTGTGGTTTACTTTTAAATGGATGTCGACGGACGAAAAGCTGCAGAACCTTTTTGTCATAATTAACTGCACTAATAAATAAAGTGCAAATTATAAAACCTCGAAATTTTAATGTCCTTCTTTGAATTTTAGTATGTATATATATATTTCCTTTCATCATAATTAATTTATTATTAGGATCACATCACATTTTTAAAGTAAATCTTCACTGGACTAATAAACCAAGTGCAAATTGTAAAATCTCGAAATAGATATGTTGTTTTTAAATTCCAGTGTATACGTGCCTTTTATATGCCTCACGAAAATTTCCTTTGCTTGCATCATAATAATTTTTTATTGAAACTAGTTCACATTGTTTAGCTTTTTTCACGAACAAAGTGCAAATTCTAAAATGTCGAAATATCCCTCCAAACTCCAGTGTATGTAACGTGCCTTTTTTATTTGATAAATCCATCGACCAGTTGGATAAATCCTTCAACATTTCTTCCTTCAGTCTGGGTGGAGCGAGAATGAGTGTTAAACTTTTTCTGGCCTATGTCCCACCCGTATTCCATTAGCGTTCCAGGGACGTCAGGACATGGTACCTCTTTCCAAAAATTACACAGCTCAATGTCTTCGTGCCCTTGTAGCCGTAACTTGCTCTCCATAAATAAAAATAAATACATTCGTAACACACCTAGTTGTTCATGTAAGCAGAAATTGACGCACTCCAGATAGCGGTCCATGCAAATAAAAACATGTTTATTTGCGGATAGTTCGAGATGACTTACTTCAACTCTTACAAGGTCTAACGGGAATTCGTATAATGTCACGGACTTATTTGTGGTAGCTTATGACGTCAGTTCATTCATTAAAATACATGTGTACCTACGGTCGCCACTTTTTTACTTACACTGTTTTATGTTTTCCTGGTACCGACTAGGCTAGGCTCAGTTACACTGACGTACCTAAAATTAAGTAATTTTAACCTAGAGGAAATACCTATTAAGTTTTTTTTTAATTTATGTGATTTAGAACATAGGTAAGTACGAGTTACCAGTATATTACCTAGTAATAGTTCATCTAGTGGTAACTAGTACCTTGGTAATATTTTAGTGGTAATAATACCTACTTAGACATCTAGTTTCTGCCAGTGGCTTCATCAGCGTGAAATTAGAATTTATTATCTCAAGAAAACCTATCCTCTGTCTTATTCCAGGACATGGTCTAGCCGTGTGACAAGTTTTATCCAAATTTTGTTCTAACGTTTGAAATGTAAATAAAAACATGTTTATTTGCGGATAGTTCGAGATGACTTACTTCAACACTTACAAGGTCTAACGGGAATTCGTATAATGTCACGGACTTATTTGTGGTAGCTTATGACGTCAGTTAATTCATTACAATACATGAGTACCTACCAGTGGCGACGGGTACACTTACGTGCGAGTGAATCCGCTGCTTGTACTTGTACCAAAAATTATTATAAACCTGACCTAATTAAGCGACGGAAAATCTTAACTGCGAGATTCAGAAACCGTCGCTCAACTAACAACGCCATCTAGTGACCGCGTTTCCAACTTTTTTCACAAATTCACAATTTCCTCAAAAGATGACGCAGTGAAACAATATTTATGTAAACACAATTTAAAAAATAGTATGTAAAATATATTATTAAAGTTCACTCACCAAATGCCGTTCGCCCAATGATGCAATAAATCCAAACCGGCGTTTTTATTAATTGTCGAAAAACTACAAACTAAAACCATTATATTATTCTTACCATAGGTAACTATTCAAGTACGATTACAAAACAATACAACTGAACTGATCTTGTTCTTGCTGCACTCATCTACCTAGCCTTTTCCCAACTATATTGGGGTCGGCTTCCAGTCAAGCCGGATTTAGCTGAATACCAGTATTTTACGAGGAGCGGCTGCCTACCAGACCTCCACAACCCATTAACTGGGGTAACACGGTACTTCATGGCAAGACTGGAGTCAGATTTACTGGCTTCTGACTATCCGTAACGACTGCCAAAGATCTCCAAATAACAGCCGGGACCAACGGCTTAACGTGCTTTCCGAGGCACGGAGGAAACTCGTTATGTTAAGATGGTCACCCATCCACAGACCAACCTAGGCAAGCGTCGCTTAACCTTGAAGATCGACTTGTGCGGCTGTTATTATCTAGCCACGAGCTCCTCGTTTGTTCTTGCTGCACTATCACTACGCAAAACTATCACTAGACTACACTTACATATAAACCAATTTCAATCATAAAACTATAAGATTCTAAATTATGATACGAATATATATCAAATAAAATGCAAATGAACAGGTGAAATATGACACATGAATAAGCGCGAACCAAAACTGTCAAACTAAATACTAAATAAATTAAAAAGTTCAGTATCATTCCATCTCGTTCTAGCGGACGCATTTTATGATTTAACTCGATAAATACCGGGTTGCCTGCAAACGCTATTTAGCCGTATTATACTGGCTTGTCGCTTGTATAACACCGCTAGATGTCGCTAGAAACTATGAATTAAAATGTATGACATTCCCGTTTATAAGACCGGGTTATAGACCTGTTTTGCGTAAGTTGTGAGTGATTGCTCCGAAAAAACTTGCAGGCGTTTATTTATTGTTGATTGTTATTTTCACAAGCAAGTATTATGCAGTTATAAGATTTGATTAATACATAATTAATTTGTTAAGGTTTGTTGTTGTGTTTGTAAAGGAAAGCCGGCAGGAATGGAGTTGTTTACAGGCCGCGCTACTGGTACCTACAGTTGCTCGTGTAAACACGTCCACTTTTTACTTAGGTACATTGTTTTCTGTGCTCCTGGTGGTACTTTAACCTATCACATACCCGCAAAACGAGACACAATAGTAAAACAATCACAGCGCGGTCTCGTAGGACCGGTCGGGGATTCATGAATTAAAAGTAAGATTTTTTATTCTTGTTCAAGTGCGGGTTAGAGATTGCGCTATACAACTTAGTATAATTTGTCTGCTGCGCTCTTTCCGTCAGATTATAATTTAGATGTCTTCAAGGCTAGAGCACATAGGCTTTTAATAAAATAGCATGCAGGTGGGATCGCAGTCAAGAACAGTTTAATTTTTTTTTTTTAAAGTCCTTTGGCGTCTTTTGGCGCCCTAGGATTCACAAATGTTAGGTATTTTTCAGTAAAAACGTAACCTATAAATCATTACAGGTTATGTTTAAAAAAATGAACTAATTTCTCTGCTCTGTCTCTTACCCACACTGGAATAAGAATAAAACAATCTTACTTTAAACGATGACCTGATGGGTTACCATGACGTTTTTTTTTAACCATTAACAAAAAAAAAGTCATGGTAACCCATCAGGTCGGTGCTAGGCTCGCTTACCCTGACGTACTTAAAATTAAGTAATTTTTACAACTTTGAGAAAGTACCAACCTATTTCGTGATTGATTAATTTACCTAGTAGTTACTGCCGGCGGCTTCCACGGGCGGGGTGAAATTTGTGCCGGCGGCTTCCCCGGGCGGCGTGAAATTTGAATATCATACCAAGGAAACATACTCCCGGGATAAAAAGTATCCTCTGTGACTGTCCTATTTTATAACATGGTCTATCCGTGAAGCAAGTTTTATCGAAATCTCTTGTACTGCGTGAGCGTGATAGATTGGATGAACAAACATACAGCCACTCATCATCACACTTAATAAAAAAATAAAAAATTGTGTTATATTCGTAACATCATAAAATTATTTTTAGTCCCAATTTTCGTAGAAAACCGCTGTTGAATTTTCCTTATGCAACTGTCATATATTAATGTCCATGACTGTACGTATGTGATACCTACTCAATGGTAGTATTTCACGCTATTGTTTTTTCCTTATAGAGCTACGTGTAGTTTTAAAAGGTCAATGTCATTCAACCTACGGATTTAGCAAATTCGCTAATACTCGTATAGTGAATTCGCTCTCATGCATTATAAGAGGAAATTTATAGCCGTGTAATTATACCTACCTACGCCTTCTAGAATGAGGTTCGTGATATTTTTATAGCATAGCCTATGCGTGTGGCAAATTTTATCCATATCTTTTTCGCTGTTTGGGCGTGAACGATTGACGAACATACACACACCATCACACTTACAAAAAACTTTTTATAATTTTAGTGTGATATTCGTAAAATCTTAATATTATTTTTAGTCCCAACTTTCGTAGAAATAGCTGTTGAATTTTCCGTATGTCATCATCTGCCTAGACTGCTTAGCCTTTTCCTAATTATATTGGGGTTGGCTTCCAATCATTGAATTTTCCGTATGTAATTGCCATTACTCAATCGTAGTACTTCACGCTATTGTTTTTTCCTTATAGAGTCACGTAGTTTTAAAAGGTCAATGTCATTCATCCTACGGATTTAGCAGTGAATTCGCTCTCATGCATTATGAGAGGAAATTGATAGGCGTGTAATGATACCTACGCGTTCTAGAATGAAATGCGTGATATTTTTAGGGGGGAAAGGAGAACGTTTTTAAGCTACATAAATTATTTAAACAGTACCTTATGGCAGCTTAAATTTTTACTATTGACTAGCTTCTGCCAGCGGTCTCGCCCATATGAAAGTAGAAAATAAAAAAAAGTGAAAATGTATAATAATACCTAGTGAACGAATTATGAAATCGGTCAAGTGGTTTTTGAGTTAAACTGTAACATACAAACAAACAATTAAAAGTCAAATCTTTCCTTTTTAAAATATTAATATACCTAGGTATATATGCTCGCTTTGAACAATATTTCTATCCCTCCTGTATTCACCCTTTTATTTATTAGGTAGGCTAGCTGTCAGTACTACCTACCTGCTAGCCTACCTAATGTGTTCCCAAATCTTTCAGATATCCTTAACATTATACCCAGTTACTTGAATGCACAGAGTATTTACAGTAAACATGCCTGTTACACATTACAAGGGAATTCAGACGCATTGCTATGTCGAGCATGAGAGTCCATTTCATGCCCTGATTGATCGCTTAGTAGATTGAGCTTGACCCACACGTGGCTATAAAATAACCCGATTTACGTAGCTATTACAGGACGTATTCCAAGCCCTTTATTTTTTGTTATTTTATCACCACTGCTCTCAAAACGGGGAAGAAAACAACGTGTGGAAACTGGCATGCCATAGAACTAAAATTCAAAGACGTATAACATTTTGTATGTACGAGTATAAATGTCTTATTTTCCTTTTACTTGTTACACGGTGCTTACATCTCTTGTTTTCCAACTCTACTTTCGAGGTATGCTTTGTTTAGAAATAAGCGTCACCTTTGTACCTATTTTTCTATTTGCTTCGGTTTTTTTTGTGTGACGGTACATAAATGATTCAATATATAAAATAAATAAATGAGTAAACATAAACAATAATCATCTACCAAACCATACTGGGCCCGCTTTGTGAATGAATTGATAACGCATGGCTCTCTCCTTTCCACAGAAAAGAGGCTTGTGTCCCAGCAGTAGGAAATAATGTTTATTTAAACGTATGCACTTCTTTACCCTCCCACTAAAAAGTTATTAAACCCCATCCACACGACCATCATTGTCCAATACGTTATATTTTCTGAGCCGTTAAATTCGAGCCATACGGGCAATTTGGGTAACGTTGTTTTACTGGATCCGATACCACCGCCTCGTGTGAGAACGCCCGTACAAATGTGTACATACGCCATCAACCATCACCGCAGAAAAAAAAAACGTATCGTGAAATTAACGTAGCGTAAAAATAACGAACTGTTTTCATGCGAACGGGCTGTTAAGTTTCAGTGGCGAGACTTATGTTACGATCATTGTGGTGGATAGGCTTGTTACTTTTTACGCAACTACCTACATATAGGCAGTTTTTAGTCCTAAAAGAGTTGAATATGTTTTTACGGCACAAGCGTGCTCCAACTCAATTTAATTTAAAATATTTTATTTCACTTACGCCTACATGACGTTACAACATGCTTCAGAAGCTAATACACTACAAAAACACGCATGCAGTGTTAACGAAGTAACCTAAATGTTTCGCACTATTAGTTCCAGACTTCTTAGTGAGTCAAGGGCGATCGTAGTCAAGTGTTGGCACAATATTCTGAAACATTCACTGCATTCTCTGCGTTTATTAACTCTTCGTGCGAGCATCATTATCAGCAGAATCGTTCTATTAACGCTAAACTGTCTGCAAACGCCTTTACTTTGGTCAACTTAACCCACTTCAGTCTATTGTGGTACAATTATACCCACGAATCAGAATGATAACCCATTCTGAATTATGAACAAAGGAACGATTGTTCCCGGTCAAAGGAATACAAGTTCTCTTCGGAAATGTACCGACGACCCTGAATCTTGAGAGGCAGACGATGCCAATGTATCATTAAGGTCGGGAAACGGGCGCGAACTCATAAATAATTCCTGCAAGTGTCTCAGTTGTGTGAGAATCGACTGAGAGAAATAGTTCTGCAATATACTTACACTGGCGACCCGCCCAGCTTTGTACGGGTGTTAGTAAGAAATCTTTCAAATTCTCGGTGTTTTTGTACTATAATATGCATGTATTGTAAGCCTAAACGTTCCTCGTGAATCATTCTGTCAATTGGAGGAAACCACATGAGTCCGTTCAGTAATGTATGAGTTTATCGCTTTTTGTGTTAGAAACTATATAAATATAGATTTGGTCAGTTGATTATTTAGGCTGCGACTGCTGGAACGAGCCTTACTGGTTTTATTTTTTGTCTAGTTTCCACTGTTAGGCTCCGTATTAGGTAACTGTAGTATCAAATATCGAGATAATTTGATCGAGTTGAATACTTTAGATCATGAAAAAAGCTGCATGAAATGTGCTTCAGGACCATTTGAAAATTATGCCATATGAATAATATTGCGAATTTATTCATATGGCATATGGCGAGTATTCATTAGGGAGCAAAGCTAACAGAACAGTCCAACAAGTTAGTTCCGTAAGTGAATTTATTTGAATCAACACTAAAATGTTTGACGTTTCGCGTCATTAATTTTATGCGAGCGTTGCATATTCAACCCCAAACTGGAGTTCAAAAGTGTCACTTAACACTGCCAAAATCCACTAGTAAATTGTTCACGTCATTTTAGTAAATTTATATCGTAAATTCTCATCAGGCTTAAATAATAAACGCGGTAGCGTGAGGGTTGAGTTCCAAATGTGCAATTGTACTGCGAACGTCTTTTGATGAATAAATTCTGTTAAAGGTTTAGATGCGAACGTTTGAACGTGGGGCAGGGAAGTGAGGATTTAATCGTGTATTGTGATGTTTGTAAAGGATTGAATTTCGTCGCCTTTAGGTGGAATTATTTTTATGTAAGTAATTAAATCTTGTCAAACAATTATATGTATTGTTTTACATGTTATTCTAGTCAGCTAATCAAAATTCTATTGTAAAAATCCGCTTCTCTCCCCGCTTAATTCCGATTTCCAACCGCTTTAGGCGTGGGCTACCTTGGACTGTCGGACGGCGAGACGCATTGCTCGCCGTCCGGCAGTCCGATAATCATCCGGACCAAGCCCAAGTCATCGATGGCGCGTAGTGTTCCACGTGCGCTTCAAGACGTCAGCAAAAGGGCTGAAGCCTCTAGGGCCATGGGTTTGCTTCTGTAAGAACGAAAGGCAAAGTACTAACAAAGGAGTGGTTTTAGTCAGTAAAAACGCCAACATTCATTAAAAAAAAGCTGTTCGCACGATGAATATGTTCCCAAAACGTTTTGTGCGTACCTAGGTGGGATGTCCATCATATACCAGTAGCCTGGTCTTCCAGTTTCCCTTTAAGGATACGACCATAATTTTAATTTACCACACATTATGTTATGTTCTTTGTTCAAGGATATAAAGCGGTAATGAAAATTCAGGTAAAACCGAGATAATTTCACAAGATAACAGGATAGGGGTTATTTTCATAGTCCCAGACTCAAATAGGCTAGCTAAGTCATAAAGATAATATCTGGAATGAGTGCTTAGGGTCTAATTTAACTTTCTTACTGAGAAGGAGACTTTTATTCTTTGTTGTTTTGGCTACGTAATTGTTTTATGTTTTTACTCGGCTTATTTTGTAGAGTCTAGTAATCGGGCACGATACCAGTGGCGAAGTGTGGGTTTTCTTAATAGGTAATCCGGACCAAAAAAAGCTTACCTTGCTCGAGTGTGATGCGTGAATTCCAGTAACTATAGCTGTGGCCCTGTGGCTGACTTCAAAATCTTGTACTCATTAATTGGCTTTTGCTCACTGGGGTTGAATTTGAGAAGCATGTCGCTATGAAATGTGATGAAATTAGGATAGAAAATACCCTCCTCTATATCTATCATGCATGTATTGAAAATAACATATAAGTAAATAAAAACCATCCAAAGCCACAACTTTCTAAAAAAATACATTTATATAAAGTGCAACTTTATTTTTTACAACTTTTACGCTTAAGATACGCCTTCTTACATGCTAAATCAAACAAAACCATGCATGCAAATAGTAATTATGATCTAATGCGAGAATCGAATTCGCAATATTTCGCGCAACGGTGAATTATATAATTATTATTGTGACAACACTCAGGTCGTTAAAACTATATGAAAAAGATAAAATAAAATATGTATCTACTTTACTATTACATATTTATCATAGTTTTTATTAGTTTTTAATATTATAATATTACGTATTTCATAATTAAGTATAAACCACTTTATTGATAAAACCTCTGTTTGAAGTATCGCTTATTTATTTATTGTGTAGACCTACCAGAGTGTTGTCTTTTTAACACTGAGGTTGACTGGTAGAGAATGCCCTGATGTATTAAGTCCGCCTATGCACCATCACTGTACAAAGAAACTGCTGACGTTTGCGTCATCTGATAATTCTGCTTATTTTTGTGATAACATCAATCGGTTTCATCCCCGTTCCAGGCCAATAGATGGTGCTAGCAGCGACTTTGCAAGATATTTACATGGATCTTCTTTTATTCCTAATAAATGACGTTAAAAGCGTATATACTTGTGACTGTACGTATATACTCTGTGATATTATTTTACAAAACGAAATTTTAAAAAGTCGAATGCTTAACCTCTGCAATTTAATACAGCGCCATCTACTAGTATAGATATTAATTGTCCATTTCAATCATCTTCGAAAATTTGAAATAAGAGCCCATTTTTCCATAATTATGTGTGTATAGGAGTTGATCATTTAATAAATAAACCATAATAAAGTGAAAAAATAAATAAATGGAAAATCATATACTCTTCAAGCACGGATTAATACATGTCACGCCATCTAGTGAAATGTATTTGAACCTTGTTATCATTGAGGCCCCGTGATTTGATAACTACCTATTTTTCTACATAGTTATACTCTACAGCTATTTGTCTTTTTTTTGCTATCGAATTTTCGCAATATTAACAAAATCACTGCTTAAATAACTACTTTCTAATAAAACTACAAACTAAAACCATTATAATTATTATTCTTACCATACCTATTCAAGTACGATTACCAAACAATACAACTGAACTGTTCTTCTTTTTGCTGCACTATCACTACGCAAAACTATCACTAGTTTACATATAAACCAATTTCAACCATAAAACTATAAGATTCTAAATTATGATACGAATATATCAAATAAAATGCAAATGAACAGGTGAAATATGACACATGAATAAGCGCGAACCAAAACTGTCAAACTAAATGCTAATTAAATTAAGAAGTTCAGTATCATTCCATCTCGTTCTAGCGGACGCATTTTATAATTTAACTCGATAAATACCGGGTTGCCTGCAAACGCTATTTAGCCGTATTAAACTGGCTTGTCGCTTGTATAACACCGCTAGATGTCGCTAGAAACTATGAATTAAAATGTATGAAATTCACGTTTATAAGACCGGGTTACAGACCTGTTTTGCGTAAGTTGTGAGTGATTGCTACGAAAAAACTTGCAGGCGTTTATTTATTGTTGATTGTTATTTTCACAAGCAAGTATTATGCAGTTATAAGATTTGATTAATACATAATTAATTTGTTAAGGTTTGTTATTGTGTTTGTAAAGGAAAGCCGGCAGGAATGGAGTTGTTTACAGGCCGCGCTACTGCACGATACCTATGATTATAACAATTTTTTTTTTTATCAAATTGTAATATTAACGTAGGTACTGTTGCATCTTACCTTTCTGTCCCCGACCTTAAAGCTGATCCGTAGGTTGATGGTTTTTAATAAAGAAAGGTGTGTGAGCGATTTTATTCAAGACAACTTGATTAGAGGATCTTAGTATTCTTCATGAGAATAAATCCAACTATGGCCGATGATGCCAATGGGGGCCATAGGAACATATCGACAGGTCGAAGAGAAGAAAAATTATATGCAATATTGTTACTTTCTGATTGTAACTTGTTATTTTTTTTTTTTTGAATCTCATGTCTTGCCATGAAGTACCGTGTTACCCCAGTTAATGGGTTGTGGAGATCTGATAGGCAGCCGCTCCTCGTAAAATACTAGTATTCAGCTAAATCCGGCTTTCATGACTTTAAGCCCAACCCAATATAGTTGGGAAAAGGCTAGGTAGATGGATTCTGGAATCTCAAATTTTTAGCAAATCATTGCAATTTATTGTCATAAAACCGCAAAATTGCAGACAACTTTTTTCACTTAGCATCAGTCGCTATCGGCATTAAAACTTCCTACCTCTGCTAGCAGACAATTTACTTACATTATATTCGACATGACATAAGTGCCACATTTACGCTATCATTTTATTCAAGGTTGAAGTAAATCGCTACTTCGTGAGCTAAATGGCAAGCTAACCCTTTTTTATCAACAATCTTTTGTTATAATTCAACCGTTATACTAGATATGGTTGGCTTCTAGAATTTTATTGAGAATTCTAGTTATCTCTTGTAGTAGGTACCTATTTACAATCCTACATTACTAGCCTATTTACCTTATTCTAAGTATTACCTACCAGTTAGTTTAGATAGAACAGTAATAATATATCTATCATCATCATAATTTCTATCGAAATATATCCTCTATTGGAATTGTATTTTTCCTATATTTTTTGTTATATTATCTTCCTTTCCCAATGGATTTCCCTATTAAATTTTTTTTTGTTTCAAAAATTATGGAGTCTGGTCAGTAGGCCTCCCTCAAGAATTGCCGAAACGATCAGTCCTGTGCGTCTCACAAGCATCGTTTTCCTGCGACCTTCAACAAAGTTATTAGTCCACCTTGTGGGAAGCCTTACAAAGTTGCATCTTCCTGTATGCGGTCGACACTCTAGAACCAAAGCAATGCTAATGATATTTTGAAATATTCCTTATGTTATAGGGGTCCATTGTAATATAGTCATCGAAAATAAATCCTTGTGTGCTTAAGTATTGTACTTACTTAAAAAATGAAAGAGCCCTAAAAAAATATGCCATATAAAGTAACCTAACTTACTTAAGCACCTACATACCACTAGTACCTTCAAGTTTATGAATCCTACTAACTTAGTAACTTAAGTACCTATGTACTATCTTCTCAAACGCCAAACTAAAAGCAGTAACTAAGACAACACATATAGGAAACGAGAATTCACTAATGATACATCCCATCAGATTCCACTTAGCTAAGCCATTCTTTAGACATTCGACTTTGGACCAGGCGCGCGCCATATTGGAATTCAAGTATGTAATTTACGCTAATTTCTTTTATATTGGTACTGATAATTGTGGCATTTTTTAATGATTACTACAATGATTTAATTGACATTTGATTGATTGATTGAGAAAAGTTGAAATGAAATCGTTTGTCTTGGTATGGTCATGTGAAGAGGAGGAATGAAACGCTAAAAGAGTTCTGAATTTACATGTGGATGGATGAAGAGGGACAGGGAGGCCAAAGAAAAGATGGATAGATTGTGTAAGGACTGATATGAAAGAAAAGGGAGTTAGTGATAGTGTGACGGACGAGAGGACAAAATGGAAGAAGAAAACGTATTGCGCCGACCAAAAGTAGGGGAGAGGTGGCATGAAAGGGACATTTTTGTTCTAGTGGCTCTAGTGAACGCTCTATATAATATTTTAAATAGGTTGAACCTGAAAGATAAACCTACATTCATCTTCTAATGAAATAAAAGTAAATAATGAATATATCCTTATTCTTAGGTACTCATATTAGCGATTTAAAAAAATGTGGATTTTGTATCTTTCATAAATGAGCTGTATTGAAAGGGACAGATTCATTTATGAAAGGGACAGTACATAATATCCATATAAAATCATTTTACAATATATTAATACTAGTTTGGTAATGTTTAAAAATCTAGTTTTTTAAGTTACAAACAAACAACAATCTTGAAGTTTGGTTATTTGGCTATCCTAACATAAATCCACTTAGGTGCTAATCGTAAAATTATCACTAGTAATGCAACTAGCAAAAAAAATAACCAACTAATAGCAACTAAAAATATTTAGAGAAAACACTGAAACTGAAATTAAACACTTATTAACCGTTTTATAATTGTTTTTTTTTAACAATTTATGTGTTTATATTTTTTATATCAGTTTTACTCAATTGTCTTAACTTATTTGGTTTCTTGGTTACATTTATTCATCAACTAAGATATATAAGAAAGACTAAGACAATAATAATGCTTATATACAGTTTCATTCACAAGTTCTTCTATTTTGTGTACGTCTATAAGTGTTCTGGGTATATTTATACTGCAAAAATAGTAATAACAAAAATATTACTATAAAATCAACAAAATAGATAGACAAATAAATAGAATACTTTTTATTGCAAAACATGATGATAAGAAAAGCTTAAAACTAGTCATTCCTTAGCCAGATTCTAGGTGTTACAGAGATTGTGTACTAATTAGCTAATTAAAGTACTGTTTATAAATGGGACAGTTATAAAAGGGACGTCCCATTCATAACCATTTTTCGTGTCCCTTTCATAAATATGACACATAAATAATAAAAATGACTTTAAAACCTACTACCAATTAATAAAAGTTTTCTGACCTTTTGTTCTCGTATTTGTCGATAACTAAGTCGATCGAAAACACTGGTAAAACAATACTTATCTAATTATAACACTTTACAAAACATTTCGACAGAATAACGAAAAATTTACTTTTGTTTACGATTACGAACACTTGCTCGCCGTCGCCATGTTTGAAATGATAGAAGCGGGACGTTAGGTACGAATGGTTGGGCTTCGGGGTTGCCACAGAACAAAAATATTCTCGTTTCGAGAAGTTTCTTATTTTACAAGATATTCGTCTTGTCCCTTTCAATACGCGTCCCTTTCATGCCACCTCTCCCCTAATATGAGATAAGGGCAGGAAGAAGAAGACTACAATGAACTAAGTCTGTATAGAAATGTCAATGGATGCTTCGATTTTTGTCGATAGGTGCTATTGTGTAACATGAAACAAAATCTAGTAAATGTGTAACTAAACAAAGTCCAGAAAATGTGTAAACAAAAGACGTGCGTCATGTTAGTTGAGCAAGCAAATATTCACAAATGTTATTGTTAACTTGGGTCTACTGTCCACGGATGAGTAACGTCTTGGACTGATGGTATTCGTGCCGTCGGTCGTGTCTTTACCGTTTTGTCGACAGTGTCATAGGTTTGTATTGTAAGCTTCACGCAGGCGTGCACCAATCGTGTGATGATACATACGCGTCTATGAAACTACGCAGACAATAGGCTGTTACCCGCGATTAGGTTTGCGCGAAGTTTAAGAACATTATGTGCTCTTCTTTTAGGGAAAATTATAAGTTCTCATAACACACCTATTAGTGGAAGTTTTGTCTAAATCCCCGCCTCCCCCAGGGTTTAAGTCTCATTACCACTGACAAATAAAATTACTTGGAAAACATTAGCTATATTCCAGTAAAAGTCCCGTAAATTGAACAGATTTGGAGGTACTTTCACTAACAGATAGCGCAGGTGTGTTATGTTATAAGAACTAATAAATTTGTCCCTAAAAAGGAGTATAACGCAATACTCCACATGCGGATAACAGCGAGTACTAGTAGACCTCTATAATTCTACCTTAACATTTTCAGAATGAATAAAACCCATTCTGAGTGTTAAAGCGCATTGCTAGGAACATCAGTTTCAGTCAGTTAGATCAGTTTCAGTTCAATGGTTGATTGGTAGAGAATGCCTAAGGCATTAAGTCCGCTTTTGTAGCTTTAGTTGCATGAAGGTTAAATAAATAAGTAAATCAGTACGATCTCTCAGTGAACACTGTGTAAGTTACACTGTAGTGGTCCGTAAAACAGACTGATGACAAGGCCTTAAAATTCATCCCCTATATAAAATCTCGAAAAACATATATTCGAAGTGTACAACAAAACACGTGTAAGAGGCAAGCTCTTACCATAATTATTTATGTGCCCTGATTTGCCTATAAAAAGCGCCTTCTTTAGGCCACACTTATCTGTATTAACCCGCATTTTGTCCCTCGCAAAATGGCTGGTTTTGTATGGGAACCCGTTCGCATCTCGCCTTTTCGCTTCGGTATCGTTTGGATGTGCTAACGTTTCGCTTGAATGGCCGACCATATCCTTTTAACACCAAGCTTAAAGGCACATTCACATTTGCTTAAGTGATTATTAAAAGGACAAACAAAAGAAGATGCTGCGTAATTTATCCGTTGTGGCAATTAATGGTTGCATCGTGCTTTGTTTAAGAAGTTTGTAACGACGGAGTATGTAAGCTAATATGATCATTAGTAGGTTGCAGTTACTGTGCAAGACGCCTCCTTTATGTGCCTGTTCTGTTTCAATTCAGGGTAAAGACCTCCCCTTCTATTCACCCACTTTTCTCTTTCCTTAACCATAACCATATCTCAGGCTTCCCTTTATGTAGGGGTCTAACTCGTCACGCCAACTCCGTGATTTTCTTGACGTTTCGGTGTGAATAAGTAACATTAATACAAACTTTCGCCTTTATAATATTAGTGTGATTTGATGGTACCACACAATCACTAGCCATATAAACGCTACCAAACGATGATTCTGTGCTCTGCAATGTTAAGTGTAAATAAGGCCAGCCTAATGTTCGTCTTAACATTTTTTCAGAAATTTTCATGCAAGAAACTTGTTTTTGACATCGTGCCAAAAACTTTAAAACTCGTATATTTTACCTTCTACAAATATATCAGTTTCCCAAGCTTGGATAACAATAAATGCTTTTGCTGTGCACCAATCAGCTGCTGAGTAATTAAATTCATACTTCAATGCAAATTGGCGTTTCAAATGTAGATTTGTCGTTGTAGTCTCTGTCATAGCTTTGTTAAGACAAAGACAATATTAACCTAGGTGTTCCTTGCACAGGCACGTAGATTCTAGTGTTGTACCAGAATCTCGAATACGCTTTCGCAAATAATAATGTTCCACGAGAAAACTTACCTCCGCATCCTTATCTGTTTTGCAAGATTTTTGGGTCGAATAAATAAAAAATTGGACAATTTGTTAGTGCAATATGTGCACCAGGTAATTCAGTAGGTATTAATTGAGCAAAAATCAGAAAGCGCAGATAAGCTCAAAAGAATCATCATCGTCATTTCCAGTCATTTCAATCGAAAGACATCTGTTGTTGACACAGGCTTCCCTGAAGTGTACACAACGGTCACAACGACCAGTCCTATACTTTTCGCATCCATTGGATTCCTGTGACTCTCACTAGGTCATCGGTCCACCTTGTGGAAGGCCTTCTAACGCTGCGAAAAAACTATTTTGGTGGAGTTATGATTACCGCTTCCAAAATTTTTATTTACAACTGAACATTTCTTTGAATATTTTTTTATTTATCTTTTATTTTCATTTAACATCCGCTGTTGCGGAACTGCGGAAGTCAAGCTCTGCGTTCTCTCTCTGTCACATCCCTAGTAGAATCTAGGACGTAATTGTCTTAGTTAGTACTGCCCCTAGCAAGTCCTCCTGTTAGGATAGTTAGGAGCACTTGAATTTCGAATTGTTGCATGGGTGTTAGCGGATTTCAATTGGAAGTTATGTTAGTACTCGTATGTTACATTTATAAATCTGTGTTGATAAGTCAATACAGAAAATGGTACTAAGACTGAAATTATGAAGATTACTAAACTTGATCTTGATATTTGTAGGGCGAGAATATCCGCAACAAATAATGTAACTTTAAGCAGTGTTAGAGATGGAGAGAGACCTCAAAGTGGTAGAGTAAGTGTAAGTGTTTGAGTGTAAGGGTCTTGCAGACCTGTCAAATCCAGACCTGATCCTGCAGGATATTGACACTTCTCGCTCTACCCAAAACGGGAGAAGTTTTTTTTATAATCACTCATTGACAAAAAATATGAGATAATCTCTGAAAGTTCCTTTTGAACCGAATATGACAATTTTGGAATTTTTAAATAAGTAGGTATACAGATACGCTAACGTAAGAGTATAAATTTTGGAAAAAAAGTCTTCTTGTGCATACTGTAATAAGCCACGGAATTGCAGGAATTAGTTAATTGCTGATAAGGCCAGCCATTCTAAATAGTGCTATTTTAGCTGTAATGACCCAGGGGTTTAAGGCACCCGGTTCCAATGTGAATTTTTCAATTCATATACATTTGTACTTTCCTAAGTTAATCTAGGACACTACTGACATCGTGTGCTTCGGAAAGCACGTAATGCTGTTGCTCCCGCTTGTCATTCGTAGATGTTTAACAATCGTTGTAGGTCAGACGCCGGAAAGTCTGACCATCAGTCTATCCAAGGAGTATTGTGTTGCTCAGTTACTGGGCTGTGGAAGTCTGATAGGCAGGGCCGCCGCGTGCGGGCGTGCAACGCGTGCGGCGCACGCGGGCGCCGTCATCAAGGGGGCGCCAAAAATGAAATTTTGCATGTCTAATATATTTTTATTATATGCTGTCTTGATTTGCAAGGAACTGATGAGGTCTCAAATATATGTTTACAAGTCAGAGGTATTGTTATATGCGTACCATTGGCGCGTGAAATCCAAAACCACTTGAGCCAGCGACCACGCAGTCCACTAACTCGAAAAAATTAAACAAACCAGCGGCTATGTCGTGAAATAAACAGTAATTTTTGAAGCTTCGCATTACTAAAGTATAAAACATAACTATAATTTGAACTGAGGAGCATTTTCGACGTTTTGGCCCCAAAGTGGAAAGGATTGGGGCTGCCCTACCGCGGCTCCTGCCTAACCTAGAGGTCCAGACGCCACTTGCCGGAACGGGGAATGATTCTACGTGGGGATCGTTTAATCCATGACCCTTTAGGGGGCGCCAGGGCAGGCGCTATTGCTGTGAAAGTGACCGGCGGCCAAGCTGAATATTTATTTGCCAGAGATTCATGGCCATCCAGATGGTGTGGGGATACGGCACTGTCTCCCGCGAAGCGGCGGGCTTCCTTGATGGCCTGCCACCACGGGATCTGAAGACAACATCCTTGCACGCATGCACGATTTAGGCGTTGAGATGCAACGCTGGGGTAACACTATGCTGCAGCGACAAGTCGTGGCATGCAGATAGAGTTCCGACGGAATCTCATGGTGGAATAGCGACCCAGTCGTTCGCACGCCATCATTATGGTAATTCCCCTCTTGGTGGAGTGGCCGGAAGGACGTCACTTCATCCTCATCTTCTGCATGACGCAGATCTTCACAGGACATGGTACCTAAGGTTGGAAGGTTCCTGCAGCTGATTCGTGAGGAAGAAATGCCCGGGAGTTACCATTGTGTGGATAGCTCAGTGGACACGGTAGAGCAGGCGGTCGTCTTCTTCTGCGAAGTAATAACGCTACCGAAGGAGGCGACCGCACGCGAAGGGAGAAATTCTCAAACCCCAGCCGCCGAGACCCCAAACTTGATTTCCAGCCACTGAAGACGACGAGCAAAGGTCGTCTAGTCAGACCGAGCCTTAGTAATCGACCCCGCGCAGTGTTCCAAGAGCGCCTCCAAGAGATATCTACGAAACTGTAGTGGCCTAGCTGCAGGGTCCATCTTGGCTAGGCAATAAAGGAACATGCGTGTGGTCTTAGTCAGTAAAAGTCTGATACGCCCTCCCGTTCCAACCTAGAGCGGGAGAGGTAATCGGTAATTTACCCCATCAAAAAAAAAAAAAAAAAAATAAACAGGGGCGCCGTAATCAGTGTGGCACGCGGGCGCCCAAACACCTAGCGGCGGGCCTGCTGATAGGCAGTCGCTCCATGTAAAAAGCTGGTTGTCAACCGCTTCCAGTTGGACTGGATGCCAACTCCAGCAAAGTTGGGAAAAGGCTAGGGAGATGATGATGAATATGATGATGGCTTTGAAATCTGTAGTATTGACCATAATATTATGTCGCCTTTCGTGATGACCGCTTTCATGAAAATACTTGTAATTGTAATATTTTATTACACATTTGGAAAGCAGCACTACATTTTGGCGGCTTTATTAAGTAGTATTTAATTATTATTGACATAAAATATCAGGCTGGGGAAATTAATTTTATATTATAATAATGTATTTCTCTGAATCTGGTGTTCGCCTGTTCAACAAATTACCTGGTCTACTGAATACTGAAAAATAAATGAAATAAGTACTGGAAATACGGCCGGCTTTAAATGCTTCATTTATGTTCCTGTAATATTTTGGTACATTACGTAATTTCACGGCTTATTATATTTGTACGAAATCTTTCATTTTATCGTCCACGCCCAGTAAACAGATTTTTTTCTTTTATTCTAGATCTTTTAAGCTGGATAGTATATGGTTAATATGTACAATTTTGTAGATGTCTCGTAAGGCGATGGAAAATTCCAAAGGATTTCTAATCCAACTTGTCAATGTGTTGCATTCGTACTGAAGTTTCAATTTGGATAGTTTTAAACTATTCATCATACGTGACATACTATACACAAACCTTTTTGTTATAAACTGGAGTTAAAAGTTATTGTAAAGAAAAGTATTCCCTTTTGATATAACCAATAAACAATTGAATTGGTTGACCTGGGCTTCAGTGGGTGATTCCGGAAACCGCAGGCATGGGTTTACGGAGGGCGAGCATTGGGTAGCTCGTCTTCGATTGCGACCAGGCCCGGGTTGACGGCGCGGAACTCAAAGAGTTCAGCCTGCCAGGGGCAGTGGGATTGTTCGAAGGATGTACCTAAAAGGCAATTGAAAGAACACGGCTGGATTACTTATGATTTTCCACCCTCAAAAAAAATTATAGAAAGATAACCTTACTTGATTATTTTAAAATACGCCTTTTATTCAAGGACAGAAGATAGGTCACCATAATTTCGCACAAAGAAATTCACGCGAAGCGGTATTCCGGTATGCAGTATTACATCGCAATACATTTAGCAGCGCTCAAAGTGCAAACCTTGTGCCAGATTCATTTAAACATTCTCTTTATTGCACTTATTATTGTCAATAGTGTAATTTGTCTGGGAGCGAAGGTCCTCGAAAGAGCCATCAGTTTGAATGCATCTATTAAGTTTAATATCTTCTTTGTTTCTCTTCTGTTTTATGTTGAAGTTGCTCCAATTTCTTCGTGTTGTTGTGTTTAGATAGGTTGAGAATTTGAAGATATGGTTCCGGATTTGTTTAAATCAGGGAGATATATTTTTTTGTAACAGAGACGGATTAAAGAGCTGCTTGTTGTTTTAATTAAAATGTTCGTTGGTCTGTTTTCTGGTAGTAAGAGCCAATATACATATGTACCGTGTATGACTGGTTGGGGATTCAAACGTTAAAGAGCTGCTTGTTGTTTTAATTAAAATTTTTGTTGGTCTGTTTTCTGGTAGTAAGAGCCAATATATGTGGCCGGAGTCGAGCCTCCTCCCCATTTTCACCTTAATTGGTGTTTTATAGGATCTTAATATCTTAAGTGCAAACCTTGTGCCAGATTCATTTCAGCATTCTGTTTATTGTTTATTTTTTTTATTTTTTTTGTCTGGCCTGTTGGTCTAGTGGTTAGTGACCCTGACTGCTATGCCGGAGGTCGTGGGTTCGATTCCCACCCAGGACAAATGTTTGTGTGATGAGCACGATCATTTGTTCTGTGTCTGGGTGCAATTTATCTATAATATGTATGTATTTAGAAATATATAAGTATGTTTATCAGTTGTCTAGTACCCATAATACAAGCTCTGCTTAGTTTGGGACTAGATGATGTTGTGTGAAAGTTGTGGAATATTATATTATATTATATTATATTATATTATATTGCACTTATTATTGTCAATAGTGTCATTTGTCTGGGAGCGAAGGTCCTCGAAAGAGCCATCAGTTTGAATGCATCTATTAAGTTTAATATCTTCTTTGTTTCTCTTCTGTTTTATGTTGAAGTTGCTCCAATTTCTTCGTTGTTTGTTTAGATTTTTAGGTTGAGAATTTGAAGATATAGGTACTCGGATTTCCTTATTTGTTTCATTTTTTGCAGGGAGAGATGTTTTTTGTTACTGCTCAAATGAGTTAGATTAATGAGACGGATTAAAGCATTACTTGTTGTTTTAATTAAAATGTTCATTGGTCAGTTTTCTGTCAGTAAGAGCCTATGTGGTCGGAGTAGAGCTTCCCCATCCATTTTCATCTTAATTTATGTTTTTAAGATCATCATCTTTGTGTCTTCTGTTTTATGTTGAAGTTGCTCCAATTTTCTCTGTTGTTTTGTTTCGATTTTTGGGTTCAGATTTGAAGATATATATTTCCGGATTTGGTTTATTTTTTGCAGGGAGAGAGATTTTTTGTAACTGCTCAAATGACTTAGATTTAAGAGACTGTTCAAAAAGTTGCGTGTTGTTTTAATAAAAATGTTCGTTGGTCTTATTTCTGTTAATATTGAGTCAATCTATGTGGTCGGAGTCGATGTTTCCCCGCCAATTTCCCCTTAATGTTATATAGGATTTATCTCTGTGGTTGTTTTTGCGGAAAAGAGAAAATAATCCCTGACCTTGCACTGGTTTCTCCCAATGGCATGTTAGATTACGGTAATAAGACAAATATCTATCCGTAAAATTTTATAATCAATGCAAATGCTGTACTAGAAACTTCAGTGGAAAGTTTCACCCGCTCATTGGAATACAAAGTCCATATCGCTCGAATGAATGGCTAAATTAACGTCAAAATTACTGACAATAATGAGATGTACATCGTCGGCTATTGTATGCAGTGACAGTGCGTTCTCCCTGATAAACAGTGCTCTAATTGGTCAGCTGGGCGCAATGCGACTGCTAGTGCGTATTGCTCGGTAGGGCAGTGAAATGATTGCTGTTGCGATGCATATGCAGCCAGTTAGTGTTTATTCGTAAAAAAAAAGTTGGACTTTGTTGCCACTGGCCAGTGATAATGCCAACAGAACATTACAGAACAGAAGATCGATGGGGACGAAAGATTCTACTATATACTCGTATGTACCGAAAGACGAAGCGTTGGATTGGAAGGTCTTCTACAAGGTGAACCGATGACGTGGTGAGGATGCAAGTAACATAGAACAAGAGCAGGAAGATGATGATGAGAAAAATAAATCATTTTTATTAAAAACTAGCGGCGTCGCACGGGTGCAAATATATCAGTGTTTCTCTACTATATTATACATATAAACCTTTCTCTTGAATCACTATATCTATTAAAAAAACGCATCAAAATCCGATGCGTAGTTTTAAAGATTTAAGCATACATAGGGATGTTGTTTTATACTATGTAGTGATTAAATAGAATAGCATTGAATTTAAGAATTCCTAAAGGCCCCGTACAATGTAACTTGGCAACCTATTTCTATTCTTTCAAAAGCCCCTAAAAGTAAGCAAACAAGAAGATTTAAATAATTTTACACATGTCAAACATCGACTTTGTTTTGCAAACAAGCTCTTACAAAGTTACAAAATCCCGAACGACGTCAAAACACACCTATTTCATTTAAGTACCGTTAAGTAAGGTCCATTGTTACCCATTCTTTCGAAACTTTGAACAGCTGATTACATGAAGGTATAAGTTTTTTTTTGTACAGAAATTAGATTAGGTTCTTTTTCAACACACTGGCTCGGTAAGCGATTCTAATTGCATCGCACTTAGGTATCTAGTGGAGGCATTTTGATTACCTACCATTACGCATTAGTGAGTGCAATAAAATAGTTAAAAACCTTTTTGTTCTCAATAAGAGTTTTAATACGAATAAGGGCCTGTTTCACCTATGATTAAGTTTCGAGTATCTTACTTGGCAGATAATTTCATACAAATTCTGACAAATTTTTGAATTTATTCAGTGAGTAGTGCTTACTCGGACATTGTGAAACAGGCCCTAAAACTCACAACTAATAGTTTTACTGTTGAATTATAATAATTAATGAAATTGTTTTTTTTTTACAGGTATGTTGAAAAACGTTATATGACACGTAAGTATTGATGATTACCGTCCTCGGATTCCTAAATACCGCCTGTGCGGTAATTACCATCATTACACACTTATACCATAATTTAGTATTAAGATTTAATAAGTTTGTAGAATACTTTGTCTTTCGTAGCGGTGGTACGTTTTATCAAAGGACTTGAGCCCACTGTTTGTTTGTTTTTGGTTGACTTAATCAACACAACAACAACTTCTGATCTTAGTGGAAATAGAGAGTGTCAGACTTACTGACCCAAACGGCACCAATGTCAGGCCGGGCTTATTACACATCATCATTCACGCATCACTGCTTACCATCGGGCGGGAAGCACTTTTTTACGTTACATAAATTGCGAATAATTTCGCAAGGTACTTAATTAAAGGTAGTCCTCGTCAGTAAAATTTATTTCTCTGAAGTGAAGGGACACTGGTAATTCCAGCAGCAATGACGACACGTTTGACGCAGTAGCAGTGCCCTACGTGTTGTAGTATAGATTCCTACACGGAACAAATATTTGTACAGGCTTCAGATAGTTGTTCCGGGTCTGGGTGTCTTGTGTATGTGAGTATAGTATACATGTTTGCACCCAACACAGGTGCTTTTATTCCTAGTGAACGCTTCAAAAATATAGTCTTGTTGATACTTCGGTAAATAATAAAAATAATAATAAAAAATGTTTTTATTTTACATAGGCCTACATGGGCACTTATAAAAAGTCGAAGCTAGTGCACGGTTCCAAATTGGTCGTTTCCTATGGAGAAGAACCGGCAAGAAACTCCATGGTTACTCTTTTCAAAAAAAATGATTGGGTTTACAATATTTTCACATTACAAAACAGACACATATGCGAGGACAGTGTAGACCAATCAAAATTGTAACCCAAATAAAAATAGATTCAATCAAAAACTGGGTTGAATTAAGTAGTAATTAAAATTCGTAGTCTACAGTGTTCTCTCATTCACACTTTAAGAGAGAGGCTATATAAATATGAGAGAAAAGAAATCAAACCTATCAACAAATTAGTTTTTATCAAAATGAAATCACGACTTAATGAAATTAAGGTGATTAATATCCAAATGATATAAAAATATTGCAAAAGCAACGTGTTGAGTAAAAAATAAATTTATGAGTAATAATATTTTATGAAATAAAACAAACATGGAGCAGTTAATAGACAAATTTACACAATAATGTTACCAGGGGGCCACATGTGCAGAAGCAGTTATTTCCAAACAAGCGCGTCTTCGACATAGTCTCTAACCTTGTAATATGCTTTTTTGGTTAGGACACGCTTAATATGGGTTTTGAACTTTCCCTCGCTAAGTTCAATAACCGACTTGGGCAACTTATTATAAAAGCGTATACTATTGACAAGGAATGACTTACTGGTCTTAGCTAGTCTCCATTTTGGTAATACGATTTGGTGTTTGCTACGCGTATTTTTGTCATGTAAATCGCTTCTAATTTTAAAAAGTCCTAGGTTTTTGCGTACATACAATATACTTTCCAGAATATAAAGCGAGGGCAGAGTTAGTATATCAATTTCTCCGAACGTATTTCTAAGGGACTCACGGGGACCCATTTTATAGATAGCCCGGATTGCTCTCTTTTGCAGTATGAAGACTGATTCCACATCAGCGGCAGACCCCCACAATAAGACGCCGTACGACATAATACTGTGGAAATAGGCATAGTATACTAATCTAGCTGTAGCTACATCTGTCAATTGCCTTATTTTTCTTACTGCATACGCAGCTGAGCTTAATCTACCTGAAAGAGTTCTAATATGAGTGCCCCACTGAAGTTTAGAATCAATAGTTAAACCTAAGAATACAGTTTCCGTAATAGTATCAAGTTTTTTGCCGTCAAGCATTAAATTAAGGCCCACTTGAGGAACATTTGGTAGTGAAAACTTTATACATTTAGTTTTGTTCGCATTTAGTAAGAGGTTATTAGCTGCGAACCATTTCGAAAGAACAGCCAGACTTTCGTTTACATGCAAGACATCCGCATCTTTTCTGTCTACTTTAAAAATAAGAGAAGTGTCGTCAGCAAATAAAATTATATCAGCTAAACTAGCCATCATGTAAGGAAGGTCATTAATATAAACCAGGAAAAGGAAAGGGCCAAGAATTGACCCCTGGGGCACGCCCATCTTTACTAAAGACCCCGAGGACGTCGCCCCATTAATGGTTACTTTCTGCTGCCTGTAAGATAAATAGGAAAAAACAAGATCAGCAGCTCGTCCACGAATTCCGTAATGATGTAATTTACAGATCAGAGTATTATGATCAACACAGTCAAATGCTTTTGACAGGTCACAGAATATGCCAATAGCATCCTGGGACTTCTCCCAGGATTCCAAAATGTGACTGATGAGTTTCACTCCTGCATCTGTCGTTGACCTTCCTTTCGTGAAACCAAACTGATGACTATGCAAGATCCTATTATAATTAAAATGACACAACATCTGGTCAAGCATGATTTTTTCATAGATTTTACTCAATGCTGGAAGCACAGATATCGGTCTATAATTAGAGGGATCACTCTTACTTCCTGATTTGAAAATTGGTACTACTTTACTATGTTTCATTAAATCAGGGAATGTACCACTGTCTAAACATTGGTTAAATATTCCTGTTAGGATAGGAGCAATTGTGTCAATAATATCTCCAAGAACCTTAACGGATATACCCCACAAGTCCTCAGTGTTTTTTACGTTAAGACTTTGGAATGTTTTCTTGATTGTATCAATAGATATACGCTTGAATTCAAAGGTTGGTATATCCTTAGTGAAATTTTCTTTCAAAAAAGATTCAGCTAGCAAAGATGAAGAAGGGAGAGATTTCGTAACTTCTATTGGGATGTTGGTGAAAAAGTTTTCTAATGTCTCCGCCACTTCTGACTTATCTGAGATGATCCTATTATCAATTTTTAGTGACAAATCATTCCGATCTCGTTGATTTGTCTTTCCAGTTTCCTTGTTTATTACCTTCCAAACAGTTTTAATTTTATTATTGGAATTTCCTATTGTCTTACTTATTGACTTAGATTTAGATTGGGCGCAGACTCTTTTGAATATCTTTGAATAAAGTCTAACGCGGTTATGCAAGTTAGGATCAGACGTCAATGATTTTTCATAGTATAACTGATATAAAGTATCTCTACTTTTTCTAATACCAGCAGTTGCCCATTCATTAAATTTGGATTTATTATTTATTTTAACTTTTTTAATTGGACAGGACTTATTAAATTCTTGGCATACTGTAGAGAATAATGTATCATAATTTACATTGGGGTCTTGCGAATCAAAATTGGCTGTTGAGAGACTACTGAGAACATTGTTATTAAAAGAATTTAATTTATTTTTAGTAAGCGGTCTAAACTGTGCAGTTGAATCTAATTGAAACTTCTTGACTAACTCAAAAGATACGAGCTGACCAGTATGGTCAGACCTCACGCCACTAATTAAGGATGAGTCTTTTATATTACAATTAGTAAATATGTTATCTATGCATGAAGCTGAAGTAGCTGTTATTCTTGTAGCTTCATTAAATATACATTTAAGATTAAAAGAACTAAATAACGAAAGAAGTTTACATTTTTCTGGTGAATTCAATAATAGATCAATATTTAAATCCCCACAAACAAAAACTAACTTGTTATCTCTAATGAGTTTATTTAGTATTTCTTCCATAGTGATCAAAAAGGATGTCAAGTTTGATGCAGGTGGTCTGTAAACACATAAGAAAGTTTGGCCTTCCACCTCTGCACATGCTACCTCACATATGTGATCAACAGAGCAAGCAGTGATATCTTTTCTTTCCTTATATCTGAAGGAATTACTACATAAAATCAAGGTACCACCCCCTATTGATGATCTGTTGTACGCACTGGCAACTGAAAAATTATTAACATTAAAAAGCATTCTATCTGGTTTTAACCACGTTTCACAAAAACATAAGATATCCATATGATATTTATCTATTAACATTTCCACATCTAGAATTTTACCCGAGAAGCGATTTATATTCTGATGGAATAATAGAATTTTATTAATAGGCTTCCCTTTGGTCGTATCTAAGAGTTTAAAGAATTATTATCAGTATTATTAGGTATACTAGATAATACCGATTCGTCTCTTAACCTAATCTCAGTTAAATTATTAATAACTGCGTGTATATTGTAAGCTAACAAAGTAGCCAATACATGTCGACTGTTTTTGGGAAGAAACATATGTTCCCGAATCAAAACAAAATCTCTAACAAAATTGTTAGTGTCAAAATACAATAAACGGTCACTATGACGACATGACAAAATATGCATTGTATTATTTAGAGTAAAAATGTATTCATTTTCATGATCTAGTAAGCTATTTGAGTATGGGAGTGCACATAATATTAATTTACAAAGTTTTAATTTAAGCAGGGTTTCAATACCATTAACAATGTCTCTTTTTGTAATATTAAAACTATTTCCGACCATAAGTACCACTGTGGTCTGCTCGTTCATTTGTGTGTTTTTTATTTTATAAACAAGCTCATTAAAATGCAGGTTATGGTAGCAATGACTCACAATGGTATGTTTGCAACGGTTATTTAATAAAGATCCAAAACCTGACCCTATTCTATCTGAATAAACCAGGATATTACTTTCACAAGAGTTTATTGTTTGAGAAGTATGAGGTACGGAATTAAGGGATGCAGGAACTTCACTCTGAGACATGGGAGGTGACGGAGTGGGAGCACAACTACAGGTGAGATTGTTAGTCAGTGACTCATATCTCTCTGCGTTGAACTTCACCAAGTCCACCAACTCACAAGCCTCCTGCATGCGCTCACTCAACATCTGTTGGCAAGACTCATATTTACAAAATATATCCTTTATTGTATTTTCCCTACTCAAGAGTTCCTTTTGAAGGTTTTCTATATCATTATCATACATAAGTTTACTTTTTTCTAAATTGCAATTACACTCAACCAGTTGTTTGTGTAAGTTACTACGTTGCTTTCTAAGGTTAATATTATATTTATAAATATTCTGTGACTTTAGGAGTTTCTTGTACTTTTTAATGTTTTTATTGATTTTAATGTATTTTTTAATTCTGTTGTGACTACTTAAAATTTGACATTTTGTTAAGGTATCATCCCCAGTTAGGTCTATGGTAACGGTAGTATTCTTACACTCCTGCTCTGATGCACTGCCAACCAGCTTGTCGAAGAGGTTATTGGTGTTGGCAACCTGTTCTCTAACTCTTAAAGAGTTGATGGTAGATAAAGTGCTGTGCGCCACAGACAATTCCGCTTCAAGGCCTGATATGCGATTCAGTGCCTGGTCATGGGTGTCTCTGCATTCTTGAAATTCAGACACTAGTTGACGGAGATGGTTATGCTGGTCTAGGATGTCCACGTGCTGGGTGTGCAGCTCAACAAGCTGTCTCTTCAGTTCAGTATTCTTGTCAATTATCTCCTTGACTTCCACCTCATTTTCATCTCTTTCCCGCAGCAGGTCTTTGCAGGTCTTTCTTGACACCTCGAGCTCCTTCAGTGCAGCATTCAGCTTCTCATTTAAGTCACGAACTGTTGCTCCGCGGGTCATCATGTTGCTCCTGAAATGAGACAAGAAACAACTGAGTATATGAGGAGATGCTTAGTGAGTTGAAAACTTGAGGTTAGAGGGAAACAGCAGTTAGCAAGAAGAAAACAAAAATGGAATTGTACAGAAATAATAATAAAATTATGAAGGTGAAAGGAAAATAAAAATAAATTCTAGGTTTAATTAAAAACTCAGTACAATGTACGACTACTAGAAAATTAAAAACTATAACTGATTAGAAGGCTACTTAATACAATAATAATTATATATAGAATATTACTAAAAAAAACTTGTAATTTAAATTAGAGGAAACATAAGTTTGACAGTTAGACAATGGATAGTTTGAAGTTTTGAAGAGGTTATTAAGATATTATAGATTAGATAATGTGTAGAGTAATGTAGTAAATGTTGTGTCTGGGCTAATGTTTTCGTCGTCGATTTTGCTTCCACAATTTGTCAAGCAAAAGGAGACATAAACGGTGCCGGTGTGTGCTGGACGTAGCTCAGAAACCTGAGCAGTGTTTACAGGTGGTGAATGGTGTAAAACAATAACTAAGCTAAGCAATAAAATAAAACAAAGTACTCCCCAGGTTTGATGAATTCAAATCAGCAATCCAGTCCAAACTGACAGCCGGTCGATGTTATCGAATTATCGATTTTTGACGAATTATTACGACATAAAACACGGCAAAAACACTGAGTGATACACTTTATACGTAAATGCTACGGTAAACAATAGATTTTAAACTAAATATACACAATTAATTAAATATTTAAAATAATTTATCTAAGAGATCGTTTTTTCACGACCTGTCACTAGTGTTGCCAACGCCCGGTCGTACCATAAGCAAACAGAGGAAAACTTTATAGCCTTATTTTAACAGATCGTTAAACACAATAAGCTAAAATGGGTTATAAAGATATTTAGACGGTTTACCTGGATGCGATGAAGATACTAAAATATAAATTTTAGTTTTTCTATTTTATGTTGGCCTGTCTTGGATGTATACAGAACAACTGTATTTCTTCATTAATTTTTTGTCTTGTAAGCTTTACACAACAGTGCGACAGGTTCGGAGATGGCGCGACGAATTAAACAGATTCCGCAAAAACTGACACGAGCAATCGCGAGTCCGCGAAAGATGGTAGGAGAGTAGGAAGGCTTTGTCCCAGGAGTGGGACAGAAAAGGAAAAAAGCTTTACATTAACGCATGACTATGAGTAATAAAACTTTTGGGAAAAACCTTATTCTTCATAGAATTCCTTAGCGGTTAAAAAGCAACATCTAATTTTAGTGTTGACGTGGGAGTTACTCTATTAATAGTTATTCGTGTTAACGTACCTAAGTCATCAATCAAATTTCCATACTACATTTTTCCTCGTAACACTTCGGTAAATGTAATATGAATAAAATCAGAGAGATATGAGCATTTTCCCAAAATTCTCAATATTGCGGTTTAATAAAGTATCTTCTATTTTTAGGGCTGGCAGGGTAACGAATTTATCCTTCAGGCAACCTACATGTTGGCAAGTTGCTACGTCATATTGGATCTTATTTATTGACTAGAATAAAATAACGTACCAACATTTTTTACACACTACACACTACTATTTTCAAACTACTGCAAATCCTGACTGCCAGAATCGTTAGTACTAAAGTACAGCAACGGGTATATGAAACAGACAGATGGACCTTGAAAGAAAAAAAGAAAATCCTTTGTCCAAAAACTTAAAGGGCAACCAAACAGGCGATTTTAGTTAGTAAAAGTCTGTCACGCCGAAGCTCCATCTTAGACAGGGTCCTTAGATCATAAAAAATCTCCTCCACCTTTCGAAGAACAAGAAAGAAATTTTGAAATATGCTTTCTTGTTCCTCGAAAATATCATAAGAGGAAAATTTCAATGGTCCAAGGTCCTCAAACCAAGACCTAACCTAGTCTTGGTTTGATCTGGGCATTGATGAGTTAGTGAGTGAGTCAGAAATTTACCTTTTATACGTATATACACACGGTAAGTTATATGTGCACATATTTTTCAAAATGTTCTATTGTTTATAAATAAGTAGATATATTTTAGTTATATTCTGTTGTAAATAGAAGTCACTTGTTAATAAAATGAATGAATAAGTCGTCAAGTCTCTACGATCTTCACAAGTGTCACACAGTCTCCACAAGTGTCTTAAAATAACCCTAGTCAAAAGCTTCATTCTGGTTTCCCACAATTTTGCTAGAATATTTCTGTTCCACTCCAATTTTATAATTGATAGTGACGTCATTTGTCAGCACAGACTAATATTTATGTCTGTTTCTGACGTGTTGATGTGGGAATGAAAATAAACGATTACTGCATTGTATTGCAATCGTGGGTACTGTTGTGCTGTTCATTTGTTAGCTAGCAGCGATAATTCGTCTTCGAGATACGAAGTCAGGAATCTATTGTTTTCTCTAGAAATAGTACGAGTATAGTGAGCTTAATTAGCTATTCATAACTAACTTTTGCCGGCGGCTGCCGACTAAAAGTTCAAAATATGATACTTCGGATGTGCAACAATTTAATGAGTAATATTTTAAACTGAATAAAGTATCATTAAGATAAGTTGGGATTATTTCAATAATAAAATACATTAAAAATATGCTAACAGATAGGTACTATGATAACTTTAAGAGGACTTTAGTAGAGTTATGAATTCACTCATATTATATTGTTTGTTCATATTATTATGACGAGATAAAATTATTAATAACAAATCTAAGTTTGGAAACAAAATATGGTTACAAAAAATCCTTACAAGATTAAAAGTCAAATTAACTCACTGTCGCGTCCTAATTGCGTATGACGTACCTTGTCAGTTGACAGTAATTATATTTGTTTGGTTCTTCGAGGTGACTGAAGACTTTAGCCGCTCACTTTGTTCCTGTACATATTTGACTTACCTAATTAATCAACAATGAAAATTTCTCGCTTCAAGCTTTGGTAATCTTGTTTGAATATGCCTCGTCTTGTTTAGTGGTTGTTGTTCGTTTTGGGGGTTTTAATTTAATCTTTCGAAGATATAGGTATCTATTTTCTTCTTTTTCAGGTTGCCTAAATTTAACTAGCATCAGCTAGCGACTCCGGTCGCGAGGTAGAAGTATTTCCCCTCATTATAAATTACTAACTGCTGCCAATAGCTACACCCACGTTATTGTAGAAAATTATTCCAAAGGAACGTTCTTCCGAGATCAAAACTATCTAAAAGTGCCATATTCCAGATTCCAGGACATGGTCTACTCGTATCCCCTTCAGCCGTTCGAGTGTGAAGAAGTAACAAACAAACACATGCATTTACAAACTTTCGCCTTTATAATATAGTGTGATACGATTTCTCATGAATCCAGTTATCATATACAAAGATTTTTTAAATCTGACTGGTAATTCCAGATATTAGCGTATTTAAACAACCCGAAAACGCTTTCTTTTTATAATATTAGTAATTGCTCAATTACTTACCTATTCAGTTTTCTTTTTCACAAGTTATTAGAAGTGCCACTAATCGTTGTGGCGTTACATCAGGAGTTTCATCAGCTTAGAGTTAAGCTTCAGCATCCTTCACCTAAATAAGCTTATTATTTCTCCCACCAATTACAAATAGCCTTCTATTAAAAATATTTCCCAAAAGTCATTCTGCCAAGAAAAACTTCTCTAACTGTTATTCCCAGAAAACGCTGACACGAACCTCTTAATAGACTGAAACTTAACTTGAAAAACATTAGTGACGTCATAAAAACTTTTGTTTTACCGAAGAAAATTGTCTAAGGAAGTTATCTCGGTGAATTCTCTCAAGTCGAAATGACCCACTTTGGTGAAACATTCAACGGCAGTTTAAAGGGATTTGGTGTACCTACTGAGATGCGGTAGACTGCATAACAGCATAACTGAGTTTGTTACGTTGTAGCATTTGTTAAGGCGGGAGCTACGAGATGCCAGCGAAATTCAAGTTTTCTTAAGGTATTTTGCATTTTTCCAGTTTAGTGTCAAGTTGTGTGTTGATTAAAATATGATTTGCGACTTTATTAACGATATTATAAGTTTTTTTTTTAAATTATCCATACAACCCTCTTAACTCGTCTAACCCTATTTAATTACTCAGATACCCGCGAAACGAGACACAATAGTAAAACAATAACAGCGCGGTCTCATAGGACCGGTTGGGGATTCAAACGTTAATGGCTATTTCATGAAGACGTTAATAGGACTAAAAGATTTAGGTGACCGGTGATAAGACAGAATGAAAGAAAAAATGAGTTGTGCCGACCCCAAGTAATATGGGAAAAGGGCAGGAAGAAGAAGAAGAAGGATTAGAAGATTTTTTCAGTAAAACCAATTATGTTTTTACGTTTGCTAATATTTTTAATGAACATGGAATTTTAAACTGACTCGCAAAATGCAAAAAAATTAAGACAATTTGAATTGCGGGAGCTAATTAAGTAGCATTCACTTTAAAAGATAATGGTGCTTGGAAACTTTAGAATTCTTCTTTGAGTTCAAGATTTTTTGTCGGCTATTTGGTGTCAATTTCATTACTACTGGAGTTTTATTAGATGTTACTTGCTGCCTTCGGCTGATTATAGTTTTTTTTTGGCTTCTCACGGTTTCCTTGTGTATTCAGCCAGTGTCAAGTTTAGAAATGAATTAGTTTTACGCCTGTTTTCAATAACCTATCTATCTAAAGTTGCAGAGCTACTAAATATAAACAAATCTATCCTTTTGCCCTTACTTGCTTTCCTATAATCTACCGACGGTTAGCATTTCCTACCAAAAGTTGTGAATCGATAGATAGAATCTTACTGTTTATCGGGGATAGCTATCTGTCAATGAACTGCGGTAGGTTATTGAAAACGGGCGTAAAATACATAATACAGTCTCTTTGTTTTCTGTTAGAATGCAGATGTAACACATTCTAGTGCTCATGCAGTATCATGCAGCTAATGTGTCAAGTCAGCCTTCTCAGTAAGCTTAGCTGAGATAGATAATATTACAATTTAATTCTCAGCTCCATTTTATCGAAATGTAGCCTGTTTCAATGATCCGATATGTGTGTGTTACCAGTTGAGAAAACATTTGAGATAAAAATGTATCTACACTAAATCAATTTGAGAATAATTAAAAACATCTTCTTAGACCCGCAAACTAAAATTATTCAACGTCCTTTTTCTGTTATAAATAATAGGTTCAATACCATTTTCTTTCTTACAATTGGTCTTTCTTGGTTCCCTTTTTTTTTGTTTCATTGTATCAATACCTTACGACTTTATGAGGTATGCCACGCCTTGGCACGCCTTTGCAACATCTTCAATGACAAACTATGGTAAGCCAGAATAAAATGGTTTTAATATTTGTTTGTTATTGTGTTCAAGGACAAAAAGCTTCGGTTACCAAATAACCAATTGGAACAAAATTGAAAAATGAATCTGTACAAGCTTCCCTAACCAATTTCTTTTAGTAATGCTAGAAATGAAATTATCTTTTTTCATGAAAATGTGGTGTATTAAATTATGTCAATAGACGAAGAAAACAATTTTTTAGAGGGAATACTTAAAAGGCACTGATATTCGGTTTGATATTAAAAATATACTGTATAAAGGCATTTTTAATATCTTTCATCAGAATTTCGGATATTTTTTCATCCTTTGTAAGTTTATTTATAATATCTGTGTGGGTTTCAATTCGTTATTTATTTTAATTCAATAGTGATACCAGGAATGGTTTTTTACGTTGCCAAGAATAACTTTTTGGTGACCGTTGTTAAATTCAAAGGACTAAAAATAGTTCTTTCAAGTTTCAGATTTTTTGAAACTTTCTCAAATTCCTCTCTGTCGCTTTACTAAGAAAAGTTCATTCAACAAAATGATTTCAGTAATTTAATATACAAAGGTTTTGTTTCGCAACAAGATAAGAATGTTCGAAAAGTTACGAGATGAATATGAAATGAGGTTTATTTCATATTTTCGTCTTTTGACTAAGTATGTTACAAAGTATTGTACATATACGAGGGCGGTTCAATAAGTACTTAGCCTACGAAAGAAAAATAAAAAAATTTGAAAAGTAGCGATGTATTTCTCAACATAGTCTCCTTATAGCTCGATTCACTTAACCCATTGGTACTCCAACTTCTTTAACCCGTCTAAAAAAAATATTTTCTAGAGGTCCGAAAAAAGGGCCTCCGTGGCGACTATAATCTCCTAATTCAAATTTTTGCCCAGCGAGTGGCTTTATCAAGTTTAAAACAAAAAGACGTCGCACGGGGCCAAACCTAAAGAATAAGAAGGGTGGAGCAACAGTTCATAGCCTAATTCGACCATTTTGGCCGTGGCGACGGAGGAGTGTGAGCCCGTGTGTCGCCATTGTGGAACAACACTTTTTTCATCGCCAAATGAGGCCGTTTTTTCTGCAATCCGGCGTCGAATCGATCCAATTTTTCGGTATAGGAGAGCCCTGTGATCGTATAGCCCTTTGTCAAGTAGTCGATGTCTATCACTCCTTGCGAAAGCCAGAAAACGGTGGCCATCACGCTTCCGGCCGATAGGACAGTCTCGCCTTCTTCCGAGCACGTCCGCGGGGTGAAATCCTCTGTTTTAAATGTTTCTTGGTCTCCAGTGTGTACCAGCCTAGTGGTTTCATGTTTCCCTGACAGTCACAAAATGATGCAAAAACTCCTCCGTATTGTGCTGAAACAGCGTCAAACACTGCTCTGAAGTGTTCTTACGGTTGCGGTTGTCGTCTGAAAATAACAAACGCGGCAGCCATCACGCAGACAGCTTTTTCATGCCCAATAATTCATGGAGGATATGACCTACGTGGTTTTTTGAGATGCCCAATATCTCAGCTATCTTGCACACCTTTAATTGATGGTCTACCTATACGAGGTCATGGATTTTTGCCACTTTATCCTCCGTGGTAGCCGTTTTTGGGGCATCTGGGCGTGGCTCCTCAAAAGCGGATTGGCGCACACGTTCAGCTCAATAAACCAATTTTGACAATCGCCATCGAAAGAGAAGAGTCACCGTACACAGTATTCAAGCGCTCTTTGATTTTGCTGCGCGACTTCCCTTCCAAAAATAAGAATGAAATCACCGACCGATATTGCTCAATTCCATTTTTCAAAAATCCGTCGACACGTCAGTTTCCAGACGCAGTCAAAAAAAAACTACGAGTCCAATTCGGCTAAAATTTTGAAAGGAGCCCTCTAAGGAAATGTACAACATGATAAAAAAAAATCTTGCGATAGTGGCGCCATGGGTCGGTGAGGCTAAGTACTTATTGAACCGCCCTCGTATACTTTGTTTTCAATGTATTCTGGATTCTCTTTCCTAACACAATGTAGCTAAGAAGTGTTGTTTTATTTTTACTTATATTGTTGTTGAAAGTTAAGTCGACAAAGATTTTGTTTTTAGTAAATACTTAAAGCATTGTATTTTTGCACTTTAATATACATGGTTTTTTTATCAAGAGCACTGGAACGAAGTTAAAATAGAAAATACATTTTTTAAAACACTATGCCACACTAGGATTTACTCCTGTATCGTGGGTGCGTTCACAAACATGTAAATTCACTTAAACAAGACACCTAGAACAACTATTTGTAGGCCATACAAATATTTGTTCAGTGCGAATATCGAACCTGTGACGCGCAGAGCAGTATTGTAAGCAGCATTTTAAGTGATGTGTTTTTATTTTAATATTCAATGAAATTTTGTATGGAATATCTTTTCGGGTACCTAAAATCAGGCATTGAATTGGAACAATTTGGCACGACATCTTCGCAATAATGAGCTCACTTTCTGGAAGAAAATGACTCATGTCTTCCTTCAAGGTGGCAGTTGTCGTTGGTCTGTGCGGATAGACCAGATCTCACGTAACCCCATTTAAAATAGGGAGTGATTGGTCACACGAAGGCGATGGGCAGTGAATGGACGTTTAGAGGAACTGATTGTGCACAACATATTAGGTGAACAGAAGGAACAGAGACAACAAAACACAAATTCATTTTTAACATTTTCAACGCGATTGTTTCGCGCCTTTGGCAGCTGTAGTTTAAACCAAGAGAACCGCTATACCTACTCTGTGAAAGTTCGAGTATACTTATTGAAAAAAAAAACCTATAACTAGTCTAAAAAAAAAACGTAGATGTAATGTGCGTAAGTTTGTTTAACTTCTTCACGTTCAAACGTCAAACGAATTACGTAGATACTTTGCACACGGATAGACGATTTTAGAATAGAACATAGATGTTCTATTCATACATAGATGTGTATTACTTTGTTCCGAGAGCTCTGTTGTGTGTCATCATCATCATCATCATCATCTCAGCCGAAAGACGTCCACTGCTGGACATAGGCCTCCCCCAAGCGTCGCCACAGCGACCGGTCCTACGCGTCTCGCATCCATCGGATTCCCGCGACCCTCGCCAGGTCGTCGGTCCACCTTGTGGGAGGCCTTCCGACGCTGCGTCTTCCGGTACGTGGCCGCCACTCTAGAACCTTGCGTCCCCATCGACCATCTGTTCTACGAGCAATGTGCCCTGCCCACTGCCACTTAAATTTGGCGATTCTTCGGGCTATGTCGGTAACCTTAGTACCCTTGGGATAATATTTTTCGACTCAAGCGGGCGAAATTGCTTGATTAACTGACAAAGCAAAAAACATAGTTAACAACATTATCGAAAAGTTTCCCCGTCTTCCATAGACGTTGCACTATACTTCGTATCCTCACTAATTCCTTTAATAATGAAGTTCAAAGTAATTTGAATTCGAAAAGCCGCGGTTCCGCAACCGCAATTAAAACGCGGATTCATGGCTTAATTTGAGAAGTTGTAGTGTTAACTAGTATGGCAGTCTGAACCACTGGAGAGGCACTACGATTAAACGGAGTTAGTGCTGTTGTTAGTACTGTGATATATAAAAGAAAGGAAGAATGGAAGAAAAGAAAAAAGGAATGAAGGAAGAAAAGATGTAAATACGAAAAGAAGGAAGGAAGAAAAGAAGAAAGGAAGGAAGGAAAAAAGGTAAAAAAGAAGAAAGGAAGGAAGGAAAAAAGGTAGAAAAGATGAAAAGAAGAAAGGAAGGAAGGAAGGAAGAAAAAAAATACGTTTATTGGCATTATAAAAAACAGATACTACCATACATCTATACTAATATTATAAAGAGGTAAAGTTTGTAAGTTTGTATGTTTGTAAGTTTGTATGTAGGGGGTAATCTCTGGAACTACTGGTCCAATTTGAAAAATTCTTTCAGTGTTAGATAGCCCATTTATCGAGGAATGCTATAGGCTATATACCATCACGCTACAACCCACGGGAGCGGAGCAGTAACGAAAAATGCGGGTGAAACCGCAGGGGACAGCTAGTGCTACATAAACCAGTAATACTCGGAAGCCTAGTAGTTGAAAAAACGGCGTAAAATGACAAAAATTGTATTATTAACTACATTTTGAATCGCTGAGACATACTCATGTGGACCCAATCCAACAGAGTTGGTGCTGTTGTTAGCACGATGTTACACGTTGGGTACATTACATTTGATGTTAAAAGTGTGGTTGATTGCAAGGCTTTCTGAGGCTAATCAAGCCACTCAATCAAGCTCTTATCTCATGTTGCTTTAAACTGGCGATGCCCTATTATATTATATACGATTATCTATACAGATGACACAAGTTTTTTTTGAAAACCTACTCGTATAATAATTTATAGGAACTCGAACTACCTTAGCTGATACCATCATCATCATTATGAGACCGCTTCAATATTGTAAATGTAGCAAATGTAGATAGAACTAAATATACTCATAATTTAATCTAGTTTAAAACAGCGCGAACGATTCCTCGCTTCTCAATCCTTTGGAAAATTCTATCGCCAACATGTATCTACACGTATTGTTCTCTTTAATCAACATCGAACCACTCTACACCTTTTACTTTAAAACCATTACTAACTAAATAAATAACTCTTATCAGTACTAACGCTAAACTTCCTAGCTCCATCTTACTGATAAGAAAACTGGGCTTTACTTGTACTAAACATGTTTACTTAGCTTTCGTACATTTACAGAACTTATGTAGTAACACTTTCAGATAATGTTCTGACATCGTTTGAGAGATTCTAATCTGTGTGTTTAGGAATTAGTCGAATGGGAATTTTGCTGATGATAATTTGTTATAAATGGATTAGTTAATGGGTTTAGTAGGGTAACTGATGCTGATGAGGTTTTGAACACGAAACTGGGTCCTGTTTTGATGTTAATTTACTTTTATAGATACGAATGTTCTGTCTTTAGACTTCTTCGGCCATTACGTCACAAATGAATCCAAACTGTTACGATAGGCACGGGCTTGTGGACGACGAGCATTGGGTATCTTGCCGTCCAGCCGTCCGGTAAGAACCGAGCCCAAGCCGTCGACGACGCGTAATGTTTTTCTTTCCAGACTAGTCTAATCTTAGACACCTAAGTATCATGTAAGACACACGTATAATGATAGTGTAACACACCGTGAGACATGGAAAACATCGTGATGATACTTTAATGTGAAATTAGCAATACGCTATCAGCTTCAACCTTCTCTAAGTTAGCAGGCATTGGAAAAACTAGCAACGACAGGCCCAATCCAATTTTTCCATCATCTAGTTTTCAAGTTAGCCTAGAATTTCTCCTACGAACGTCATCATTCCACTAGAGTCTATAGTGTTTGATCCGTACGGCGAAGCCATGGCCTATAGTCTTATGATAGTAATGAAAGTGTAAAACATCGTGATGATATCTGTCATTTTCACACTCTTTAAACTTAGCAGGCACTGGAAAGATGAAACGACGGGTCCAATCCAATTTTTCCATCGTCTAGTTTTCAAGTCAGCTCGGAATTTCTCCTATGAACGTCATCATTGCACTACAGCCTATCGTGTTTGCACAACGTACGACGCATATCCGTACGGCGAAGCTATGACATCACTATTGAAGAATGATTAAAGTCGTCTGCTAACAGTTACGTGAATAAGCAAATTGCTCACGTTTCTAACTGGGCTGTATGGTAATTGTTCTGTGAATCTTGCTATGCATTTAGTGGACAGTTTCGAGGCACTTGTAATAACCTACCCGGAGTGGGTCCGCTTGGTGGATAAAGGCCCATTCTCTATCCTAGACAGGAGGTCTGAATCGCAGCCGTGGGTACATTATAAAGTCTCTTGTACAAGGCTTGAACGTGGGCATGGTTTATTCGCCTTGTGCAGGCATGGTTGTCAGTGTTGTATGGATCACTGGAGAAGCTTGTTGACATACACGGCGACGCTACGGCACGGCACCGCTGCCGTTTATCCTCAGTGTTGTACAAGTACATGGTACGTTTCATTAACCGTGCTTACACGCTAAAAACATGCCATGTATAAGAGGCCTAAGGCTGATTATGCTACATGTAGTGACCTTTTGTAAGCGATGACAATAGTCAAAAGACTTACGTACAATGTTTGGAATTTACTACGTGAAATATCGATAGTGCATGTTAATCCCGTGCATTACTTGATAATCGTTAAATAATCTGTTTGATATACGAGTAATTAATCATTATAGCTTATGGAATTACTTACACTTTGTCTTAGTCCTTAGGTATCTAGATATCTTCTCTATTTATTTTATTTACTTGCAATAATCTCAAACGATTGAGACTCAAAGTCCAATATTTAGGGATTTCCGTCGTGACTTTTAGGTAGCCTGTCAATCTCATTTGGGGTCGTCTCATCTGTCATCATGTGGGGGTCTTATCATGACGTATTAAAATGTCAAACATGCGAAAGTTCAGTTTAGGTTGTAAAATAGATCGCGTTATAAGCTCGTGATAGGGCTCAGTGGTGCCGATGCCTACTAGGTTTGCCGGAACGTTTGTAAGAGTTACCGTTACCGTGGCCCTAGAATGCAAAAATTGATTCCAACTAAACTAGTTTAAAAAATTTACTTCGCTGTGTCTTCTCTTTATCATAAGACCTTCTATAATCATTTCTGTCTTATAAACCCGTCGGAATTCGCCAAATTGAGATGTGAGTTAGACGATGTTTTGCTAACAAAAATATCTCACCTATTCATGATGATTTAATTAATTAAAATTTATAAAAATATACTCGAGTAAGCAGGTTCAAACAAGTGGGCGACCTTGTATAGTGACAAATCTATTAACTTCATCATTATATTATTTACTACATTCATTTATATGTCAATGTCAACGTTTAAAATATTGTTTATATCTTCTATGTATATATAAATCAATTGCTGTTCGTGAGTCTCGCTAAAACTCGAGAACGGCTGAACGGATTTATCTTATCTTGGTCTTGAAATGTTTGTGGAGGTCTAGGGAAGATTTAAAAGGTGAGAAAAAATCGGCAGTACGAAGTCTGCCAGGTCAGCTAGTAATTATATAAAAGGAGACACTGACTGACTGATATATCAACGCAGTGCCGAAACTACTGGGAATAGGAACGTGAAATTTTGCTCAAATTCAAGCTGTAAGAATTTTAAGGTGGTGAAAAGGGGGAATTTTGTTTGTACCGATGCAAAATCTTTTGCCGTGTCCTTATGAAGTTATCACAAATGGTAAAAATAAAGGTTGTTATTCTTTGTTTAGAATTAACCCCAGTAGAACAGTTTAGGGGTTTTAATTATTGCTTGAAGGATTCTTATTTCTTGGGTTAATAAACTTGAAACTTAGCAGAAATTCTAATCACAATTCATAATAATTAGACTACCCTCAAAATAGTTTTAATAAAAACATTCTAGCGAACGAAGTCACTGGAAAAGAGCTAATGTGCTAACGTGGATCAATAAAATTGTCCTAGAAAAGGTGTGTGGATTATTGAAACATCGTGCAGTGCTAATTCCTTCGATTTTATTAACTTTAACAGATTGACCTCAATATCGCATTCAGTCTTATCGGTGTGTATTAAATGTCTACTAATCTGTAAGATTATGTACTGGTAGAAATTATCGTTATGCTACTATTTTGAAGGTTAATCATTAAGGCCACTTCTTGGATGGGTGACCGCTACGTTACTTACAGTTTACATTTATATAGAAAGTACTTTAAAGATTTTTTTTCACAACTTTCACACAACGCCATCTAGCCCCAAACTAAGCATAGGTTGTGCTATGGGTACTAGACAACTGATAAACATACTATACTCCGTCGGTTTAGGTAGTTAACTAAAGGTAAACAATCTTGGTATGTCTTTTTATGTAAAAGTTGTCTAAAAATTGTATGTACAAATCTCTGCACATAGGTATTTACCTAAATCGATGTTAGCTAATAAACTAAATTTAAATAATCTTTGTGTATATTATATACGACCTCTTTAATATAAAAAGACATACCAAGACTGTTTACCTTTAGTTAACTACCTAAACCAACGGAGTATAGAGTGCGTCTAATGAAAGCGCGACCTGGAACTTTTTTTGTACATTAATTGGCAACATTATTCAAAGTGAAAAAAAAATGTGAAGTGTCAAAACATGATTCTCCTACTAGTTAGTAATACCACATGCAGAATTCTTTTCAAGTTCTTACTTTTAAAAGGTCGTGGGTTACGCCACCACCACTAAGTAATTACCTAGATAACATTCGTATATTTGCAGAGCAGCTTGTTTTTACATGAGAAGCCTTATGAGTCGGCGAGGCCCACTAGAGTCGATACCTGCCTGCTAGGGCTGCGAGATTGTTTGAAAGAGTTACCGCGATCCAGGAACGCAAAAGTAACATAATTATATGCGTTGGGTCAGAAAAAGTCTGACATTATCCCTCGCTCCATTGAAGGCGATTTTCAATAATTTACATTTCGCGGAGTGTGCACTGGAATTGTACAATCAAATTCTGCCAAATCCGTTCCATCATCGGACCACTAGAAGTACGGTGTTTGGCCACCGATACATGGTAGACATCCCACCTATACTTAAAAAGCGTTTCGGGAACATCTCATCTTACCTAGCCTTTTTCCCAACTATATTGGGGTCGGCTTCCAGTCAAGCCGGATTTAGCTGAATACCAGTATTGAGGAGCGGCTGCCTACCAGACCTCCACAACCCATTAACTGGGGTAACACGGTACTTCATGGCGAGACTGGAGTCAGATTTTACTGGCTTCTGAATATCCGTAACGACTGCCAAAGATCTCCAAATGACAGCCGGGACCAACGGCTTAACGTGCTTTCCGAGGCACGGAGGAAACTCGTTATGTTAAGATGGTCACCCATCCACAGACCAACCTAGGCAAGCGCTGCTTAACCTTGAAGATCAACCTGTGCGGCTGTTATTATCTAGCCACGAGCTCCTGTTTAAAAAGCGTTTCGGGAACATATTTATCTAAACAGAGAAATTCCCTGACGGAGTATGTGGTTCCTGATACCTGCAACTTAGGGGTCTTTAAGTCAAGAGTGAATAGGTTACTTCTAGACAAGCGTGCTTCATCGTCGACCACATCATCGCTTACTATCAGGTAAGATAGTGGTCAAACGCGAGTCTATCCATAATGACAAAAAAAGAGCGGTGAGACAGAAAACCTTGAGAGTATAAGAGGTTGTTACTATCCAATTGTTACCACCCGCTTTTTAGGTACCTCTACCTTTTACGTACCAACCTAATCCATTAATTGCCTTTATCAAGTAACTATTTTCCCAAGAATTGATCCAATTTCAGGCTATTGTCCAAACTACAAAGCCTGCTTAAATTCGACGAGGTAAATGCTTACCGCTACAGGTATTACGTTACCCTAAATACTTGACAATTAACTTAACTTTTTACCGCTAAAGGGAATCCCACACGCGCATGGAATTAATTACATTATCGCGCTCGTGTGGGATTCCTACATGTTCACCGCGATAAAATATAGTCCTATCTGTAATCGTGCTTGGATTCACAAGAGCTGGTTTGTTTTTTTTTTCATTGAGATAGAAGTTTACTACGAGTTATTCGCATGTGCTCAAACATTGTGTATGGTCAGCTAATACCTCTGGTCGCTTTGATTCGCATTTAAAGGAGAATGAGCAAAATGGTACCCGCTCCAATAGATATGGTTGTAGTGTCGTTTAAAAGGTCTTACCAAGAGGAACAATATTTACTATAGCCGCCAGTCTCAAATCTGATTGCGTTTGGAGATAAACGACAGTCTTACTAACTAATAAAAACCCTATTCCTTCGGTTGCCATTTGCGTTCCCGGGTCATGGTAACCTGTTTAGACAGTCCCGTGGCCCCGGCGATAACCATACATATACGAGTATATTAGGTACCACTTACTCTACTTAAAAAAATGAGTAATATTTTCTGCATTTTCCGTTCATGTTTTCTATTAATAATGCTTTTACGTAAGACTTCACCATGCACCCGGCCTCCTTTTAACTCGAGCCCCGCTGCTCCTGAGCGCGGGGTGTGCGCAGGAGCAGTGAGGGAGGCGTCGGTGTCCGCGTCAGTCGATCGTTCGTATTGCGCTTGTATTATATATGTATCGCTCGTATTTTAAGCTCTTGCGGCAAAAATATTTAAATAAGTCACTGCCCAATATGTTCACCGATTTTAAGATAGCCGTAGCTATCACGAACCACTTCCACCAACCCATAGTGGATAGCATACACGCAGATGAATTCGTCAATATTATAAGGCAGAAAATAGATACTGTTACGGACGTCGCCGCTTCGTGACGTAATAATATGAATAAGCCATGTAAATATAAATAAATCATGTAAATAAAGTTAAATATGACCCAAATGAAAACCTAAATATAGGTACTTAATATGTAAACTGATTCTAATTAGATTATAAGGATAACATGAATAAAGATCATTTGATAGTAGGGAATGTTTATTGTTTTCGGTAAGGCTTGTTTTATTATCCTCTAATTAGATAAGAACGTAAACATGACGATGTGCGGTGGTCGCGAGTACGCCCAGACAGGTCCGAACATGTCGAAACCTGTCTGGACCCCAACACGAGGCGAACTCTGACAAAGCCTTTTCATTCGATTAAATGGCCGTGTTGTACTCGCCCTCCACCCACGACTTGCACCCTGCAAAAATACTATGTAATCAGGGCGGTTTGTTGCGAGGCTGGTAGTTCAAGCAAGTTCCCGTACGTCGTTCAAGAAATCAAGCAGTAGTGTTCTCTCAAGATAGCCCGAAGCAACAAACCGACCCTGAAGAACGAATCAACCATTGTAGAAGAAAGAAAATACATTCAACTCGTTACCAATTCAGCGTTTTATTCCTATGAAAATACAGTCCACATCAACAGTTTGGTCCTACGCTCGCCGGATTTTATTGGATCATCGATCGTCTGAAGAGTTGAAGAAAATAGTGCAGCGTTCCTGAAAATGAAGACCAGAAGCGTTACGGCCAGGGACAGCGAAGCGGAGTCAGGATACGACAGCAGGCGTCCACATACGTTTGAAGACCCGCCGAGATCGCCGTCGACCGTCATGTCTACGTTGCCGCGCGCCCAGTACGAAGTGCCCGCGAGTGAAATCGACAGTGCCGCGCCCGCCGCCGCCGCGTCAGTGTTCGCAGCCCCCGTCACCGCCGCGACGGGAAGAGTTGTGCCGCCGTCGGATGGTGCGTCCGCCGCGCTCACCGCACCCGCTCCTCGCCGCGTACCGAGTCGAGCAGCCGCGATCGCGAGTGTGTCAGTGCGGGAAGATGAAGTCGCCGCTCCAAGCACGTCGTTCCAACGAAGAAACCAGGACCCTGCCCGGACAATGGCTACGAATGTATCGGTGAGAGACACTGCGAGCACAATAAGGTCAAGAAGATCCTACAACAGTGACGTGGCAAGGATGAAGCTAGCAGAGTACGAGGCACAGAGGAGGATTGCTGCAATTAGGAACGAGCAATTGGAAATTGAGAAGGCTCTAGTGAACAAGCGATTCGAGTATGAAGTCTCGGCGATCGAAGCGGAAGCGGAGGCTCGTGAAGAGGGCTCCAGACATAGGAGTGAAGACAGGGTGGATGAGTGGCTGCAAAGTATGGACCGTGGCCACCCACCAGTCACCGATGAGAGGACGCAACCGCCGCACCCCGCCGCCCATCGAATCGCAGCAGAGTCGATCAATTGTGCCGACGCTACGACACCTGCCATGCCACGTGGGAGACACCGTTCGACCTCACGTTCGCCCACAAGAGGGGAACGTAGAGTAGGAAGAGGAATCGAACAGTTGGCCGACACGCTGGACAAAATGATGCGTGTCCGCCCGCCGCCGCGACAAGTGACCGAACTACCCTTGTTCAGCGGAGCGGCCACGGAATGGTTGCCATTCAAGGCGGCCTATGAGGATTCATCAAGTGTCTACAGGTTCACAGCGGTGGAGAACTTAGCAAGACTGAGGAACTGCATCAGAGGTCCAGCAAGAGAAGTAGTCTCCGCGCTACTGTACACTGCGTCTGACCCACGGACGATAATGAAGACGCTGGAGCAGTACTATGGACGACCGGAGATACTCATGGATCAGGTGATGGAAGATGTGAAAAGGTTACCTCGGCTTACTAGTGTGGCAAGTGAACTGAACACATTCGCAGTGAAGCTACAAAACATTGTGTGTGTGTTATCAAACGTAGACAGTCGCGGTTACTTGTGGAATCCTATGTTAGTGCGTGAAGTCGTGGACAAGCTGAGCCCGCACGTGAAATCCAGGTGGTGCGACTACGCTTCAGAGGCAATGGAAACGTCACGTGAGCCTGAAATTATTATATTATCTCGGTTCCTGATGAGGGAGGCTGACCGTGCCATGAGGTACGCCTTCACAAATTCGACGCCCATGCCCGCACCGAGGAGAGAACCAAAGAATGTGGTGCAAGCTAGTGCAAAGAGGAAAGCGGGCCGAGAAGTCATATACGCCACGACCGAGAAGAATGAGGAAAACAAACAGGTATGTTTATGTTGTGCCGGGGATCATGAAGTACCTAAGTGCGCTAAGTTTTTGAAAATGAGTGTCGACGACAGATGGGAATGGGCACGAAAGGAGAAGGTGTGCTTTAAATGTGTAAACAACCGCCATCGACGAGAGCACTGCCGAGCCAAGCGATGCGCCAAGGAGAGATGCGCCCGCCCACATCACACGCTGCTCCACAGAGAGATGTCGCCGCAGGACGTAAAAGAGAAGGCGATGGACGTCGAACCGGTAGCAGAGGCGGTGATGGCCGTATCGGTGAATGGCGACGCACCGCGCCGCGTGCTCCTCAAGATGTGCCCCGTCGTGTTGAAAGGTCCAGGAGGTCAAGTAAGTACGTTTGCATTAATGGACGAGGGGTCAACGACCTCACTGATAGATAAAGATTTGGCACACCGCATCCAAGTAAGAGGTCCAGTGTCGACACTCAGGATCCAGGGAGTGACCTCTCAGCCGCACGAGGAGAGCAGTCAAGAGGTCAAGCTACAGATCCGTGGTCATAGCGGTGAATTTAAAATGTTGCGCGCACGTACTATGAAAGATTTACGACTTCATGGCCAAACAGTGGATAGGTCGACATTAACTAAATATCCACATCTCCGAGACATACGTAAGGACGCATTCTTCAATGAAGCCACGCCCAAGGTATTGATAGGTGCGGACAATTGGCACCTGATAGTGACACGAAGACTACGTGTGGGCAAAAGGGATGAGCCTGCGGCCTCGTACACCCAACTAGGCTGGGTGATTCATGGGACGGCGCCGCGCTCAGCGCTGACTCAAGAGGAGGGTCAGCTGGTGCTCCACACCTACGACGTGTCTGCGAGCAAGCAAACAGATGACATACGGCGCGTCGAGGAAATGGTGAAGTCACATTTCAGGATTGATGCCCTAGGAGTCTCCATGGCGAGGAAAGTCAGACCTGAGGATCAAAAAGCGATCGACGTGGTCCAGCAAACCATGAGGAAGGTTGGTGAACACTTCGAAGTAGGTCTGCCATGGAGAAACGAAGACGCTCCGATGCCCAACAACTACTGCTGTGCCGTGAAGAGGTTGAAGATGATTGAGAGGAAGATGGACTCCTCATCGGACTTCGCAGCCCAGTATCGCACTCAGGTAAGAAACCTACTAGATAAAGGCTACGCCCAGGAGTGCGATGGACAGGAGGATCGGAGCAGGAAGGTGTGGTACCTGCCACATTTCCCGGTTGTGAACCCAAACAAACCGGGGAAGATGCGGCTGGTCTTCGACGCGGCGCACCGGTACAGCGGAGTGTGCCTTAATGACCAGCTACTGGAGGGACCTGATCTCTTGAGACCGTTGCCAGGAATATTGTTCAGGTTCAGGGAACGCCAGGTGGCCGTGACAGCAGACATCCAAGAGATGTTCCTCCAGGTAAAGATACGACCACAAGACCAAGCAGCTCAGATGTTTCTCTGGCGAGATGGGCAGCGTGACGAGCCACCGAAGAAGTACAAGATGGTGTCAATGATATTCGGGGCGTCGTGCTCACCGTTCATCGCACACTCGGTAAGAGACGCCAACGCGCAGCTATACGCACAGGAATACCCTGACGCTGTGCGAGCCATAACGACGAGCCACTACATGGACGACTACGTCGATAGCTTTGACACTGAGGAGGAAGCTATACGGACGGCACGTGAGGTCATGGAGGTACATAAGAACGCACACTTCAACCTCCGTGGATGGTGCTCAAATAGGCCTAATGTGGTGGACAACGTGGCAAGGGAGCAGCGGGTACTCAACGCCGAGGTGAAGCTGGGCCAGAGAGAAGAGAACTCCGACAAGACACTCGGCTTGCTCTGGCATACGGAGCGAGATGAGCTGGGCTTCAACACAGGGCTGAGCCGTCTCGCACCCGAAGTAAAGATGAGGGACAGAGCGCCGACGAAGAGAGAAGCCCTCGGAGCAGTGATGGCAGTCTACGATCCCCTCGGTCTCATCAGCCACTTCACCATCACTGGTAAGATTATCCTTCAGAATCTATGGAGACATGGAGTGGGATGGGATGAGCCAATTCCTGAGGAAGATGCACAACACTTCGAGGAGTGGCTACGAAGTCTGAATGTGGCCACCAAGCTACGAATCCCAAGGTACTATGGGAAGAGCTCTGAGGACGAGATAGAGCTCCATGTCTTTTGCGACGCAAGTGAAAAGGCGTACGCGGCGACCGCCTACTGGAGGATCCTGAAGCCAAATGGAAGGGTGACTGTGAGCCTGGTTGCGGCGAAGGCAAGGGTCGCGCCATTAAAACCAGTAACAGTCCCTCGACTCGAACTCCAAGCGGCAGTGGTCGGCGCACGGTTGGCAGAGACGATCATACGAGAACATCGAGTCAAGCCCAGGAGCGTGACGTATTGGACGGACTCACAAACCGTCCTACGTTGGATCGAAAAAGACGCTATCAGGTACACACCATTCGTTGCACACCGCCTGGGCGAGATAGCGGAGCTGACTGACGTCAACCGATGGAGATGGGTGCCCACGGATCTTAACGTGGCAGACGACGCGACGCGCCCTAACTACAGACTCCAAATGAAACCGGAAGACAGATGGTTCGTCGGACCTGAGTTCCTGTATGATGCTGAAGACCTATGGCCAAAGGAGAAGACCAAGAACGAAGACCCAGAGGAAGAGGTGACCTACGTACTCACCGAAATAAAGAAGGAACGCGCTTCTCATCTGCCCGATATAAGCAGATTCTCTTCATATGAGAAGCTGATACGAACTACCGCGTTACTCTTTCTCTTCAGGGAAAAATGTAGGAATCGAGCCAGCCAGATGACCGTCGACCTGATGGAGAGGGCCGAGAAGACATGGGTGAAACAGGCGCAGCTCGACGACTACGTGGAAGAGATACGACTGCTGGAAAAGGGGAGGCCAGTACCCAAGTCCAGTAGCCTATACAAGCTGGACCCTTATGTAGAAGACCAGGTTCTCAAGGTAAGAGGGAGGATCAGACACGCTGCAGTTCCCGATGCGAAGAAGACGCCAGTCATCTTGCATGGTAAGCACCCGTTTACCAGACTGCTAGTAGATGACGCCCATCGAAGAGCCGGCCATGCGAACAACGAACGCGTGGTCAATGACCTGAGGCAGAAGTACTGGGTAGTTAATCTGCGTCCCACAGTACGAGCCACGGCGCAGCGATGTCAGCTTTGTCGCGTCAGAAGAGCGACACCGGTGAAACCAGTCACAGGGGACCTACCAATGGAACGACTGGTGGAGACGCAGCGACCCTTCACTCACTGTGGAGTCGACTATTTTGGGCCTATGACAGTGGTCGTGGGACGAAGACACGAGAAGCGCTGGGGGGCGCTGTTCACCTGCCTTGTGACCAGGGCAGTACATCTGGAGCTGGTGGCGAGTCTGTCCACTGACTCGGCCATAATGGCCATAAGAAGAATGGCAGCACGACGAGGTTGGCCCCAGGTGATGCACTCTGACAACGGCACCAACTTCCGGGGGGCAGACACCGAGCTACGCGCGGCCTATGAAGAGTGGGCCAAAGAGTTCGTCCACTTCGGGCTCTCGCATCGAATGAGGTGGAAGTTCATACCACCAGGGGCGCCGCATATGGGGGGAGCATGGGAGCGATTAGTGCGCTCCGTCAAGGCGGCGCTGGGGGCAACACTACATCAGCGGGCACTAAAGGAAGAAGTGCTGCTGACCCTGCTGACAGAGGCCGAGCACTCTATAAACTCTCGGCCTCTCACTCACGTTTCCGTTGATCCTAAGGATCCGGAGGCGTTAACTCCGAACCACTTCCTCATCGGGACCTCCTCAGGCCTTCCCCACACTGGGCCTTGCGAGGAGGTCAGCCGAAAGCATTGGAGGGCCGCCCAAGCGCTCGCCGACCATTTCTGGCGGCGCTGGGTGACCGAGTACCTGCCGACGCTGGTGCCCAGGGGGGCATCCGACGACCAACGACAGCCTCTACGTGTCGGTGACCTGGTTGTCGTCATCGACCCTACACTGCCACGAGCGACGTGGCCCCGAGGCGTCGTGGAGACTACGTACGTCGGGCCAGACGGCAAGGTGCGGTCGGCCGACGTCAGGACTACAGCGGGCATCCTTCGGCGACCAACTACGAAGCTCGCCGTCCTCTGCGTGGAAGATAAGGCTACGGTAGCCCTGCGCCGGGGGGAGGATGTTACGGACGTCGCCGCTTCGTGACGTAATAATATGAATAAGCCATGTAAATATAAATAAATCATGTAAATAAAGTTAAATATGACCCAAATGAAAACCTAAATATAGGTACTTAATATGTAAACTGATTCTAATTAGATTATAAGGATAACATGAATAAAGATCATTTGATAGTAGGGAATGTTTATTGTTATCGGTAAGGCTTGTTTTATTATCCTCTAATTAGATAAGAACGTAAACATGACGATGTGCGGTGGTCGCGAGTACGCCCAGACAGGTCCGAACATGTCGAAACCTGTCTGGACCCCAACACGAGGCGAACTCTGACAAAGCCTTTTCATTCGATTAAATGGCCGTGTTGTACTCGCCCTCCACCCACGACTTGCACCCTGCAAAAATACTATGTAATCAGGGCGGTTTGTTGCGAGGCTGGTAGTTCAAGCAAGTTCCCGTACGTCGTTCAAGAAATCAAGCAGTAGTGTTCTCTCAAGATAGCCCGAAGCAACAAACCGACCCTGAAGAACGAATCAATCATTGTAGAAGAAAGAAAATACATTCAACTCGTTACCAATTCAGCGTTTTATTCCTATGAAAATACAGTCCACATCAACAGATACCCCGAATCTTCTGCATATGTATGTAGAGAGAAAACGGTTTAATCACAGAAGAGTAGATTTTCAGAGGATAGAAGCGAGCCAGATAGAAAACTTCCCTTCAATGACGGAGGAGGATATAATTCTACTAGCGCTAAGTACATACCAACTCAAGCTGGGAAGATCTTACTGCGCCGAGCATTTATCAAATGGTCTGTATATAATTGAAACGTACAGAGAGGGAGCACTTGAAGATCTGCCGGACTATGGTATATACGAAGATACATGGCTTTTGCGTGGACGAATCTAGACGCGACATGTCCGTGTAAAAACATATTTTTGTTACATATTGATCAACAGTGCAAATACTATTGTCCAACAATATTGCACATGTTTAACCGGGCGATGTACGATGGGCACTTGTGCACACATAGTGTCCATCGTATGGTACCTAGGCTATTCGAGGCATACGGGATTTACTGCTCCGGCATCTTATGTGCTGTTATAGTTGATGGTGATATGTAATGTTATAAATCTAAAAAGAAAGAAAGAAAAAAGAAAGAAAAACCGTTTATTTGTGCGGAAAGACGCATACAAAAGAATAATGGAACAAATAAAAAAAGGGCGAAATATGCGTCAAATCTACTCACTTATTGCTAAAATATATGATTTTTATTTGAAGAACGCTTGTTTTCTTATTTCTTTTAATAATAGAATTCTAAGTGTGTTATATCATCGTCTAAGTCAATCTTATTCTAGCTTTATTTTACTAATATAAATAGTTTGTAGTAAATTCTCATATAAAAAAACTTAGTGAGATTACTGCTTCCCAAACGTAAATAGCGACAAGCGCCATGGTAGATGTTTTTGTGCATCAAAATGTCTTTTCAATGATATATTAATAATGACTATTGGAGCGGGTACCACGTCCCATACATTTTTGCCCATTGTCCTTTGTTATTTATACATAGAAAAACAGATTAAACATTACATTTATGAGCACTTAATGTCTTACTTCATGAAAACTGTAGTTGTGTAAACTATTGCTACAATTAAGTAATTTATTAAATATCAAATGATCTTTGTTGAAAATTCATCATTCCATTGAAACACTTTTTTAAGTTCACTCTACTTGCAATGTTTGCATATATCTATGAATTTTACATATCATATAGCGGCAGCGTCGCCGTCGTGCTGTCGTGTCATTGCAGCTTCGTCGTCAAAGTTTCATAGTTTTGTATGTAAGCTTCACGCTGGCGTACACCAAGCGTATAATGATAAATACGCGCCTATGAAGCTACGCGTCCGTGGACAGTGGACCTTAGCCATTCCTAAAATTAAACATTCTACATTTCTGTCTTCAAAAATTATTCATATTTTAAAGCGAGTCCCCAAGACCTTGCGATATTTGTTTAATTTTCTCCCCGCAAATGTCTCAGATTCCGACTTTTATTAAATTACGAATTATTTATTCATCATTTCTTGAAAAGACGTTTATTTGAGTACGCGTTCTTTCACATTTAAACCGATCCGAGGTTTTCGACAAGCGCTTAAAGAAATAATATGTTGTTAATTGGTTGTTTATTCGTCGAAATTGGTATTCATTAAAGGTTATACAGTTGATTTTCTTGTCACTGGGTCAATGTCGATGTTCGAAGCATACCATACAGGCTACCTACCGATCTTCAATGTATGGGGACACGAGTTTCATCTCCAAACACATTTACGCTACGTACTTCGTGTTTGACGTGCCAACAAAATTAGTATTCAGGTCAAAGTGTTTCACATAATTTCTTATACTGTGTATGTAATATACGTAATCTTGAAGAAGTTCTCGCTTGTTTAGCCTTGGGTGGTTACTTAATCGGTCATTGTTCTTTACACTTGTTGTTTCCGTTGTTGTTACACGTACAACTTGATACTCTTAATTAGTTATGTTGTTAAGATACATTTCCTTCAGTATTATTTGCCTTTCCTTTGTTAGACTTAAGATTTTATGAAGAATATTAAATGCGATGAGGTTCAAATTTACCGCTAGAAGTTATGAGAGAGTTTGATTGTGTTAATGTCGAGCTGTCTTTGACCTGGCTGGTTGTAACCAGTCACGTAGGTCATAGACAGTTCAATACTCAATGAATAGACGTTCAATTTTGCGGACAGTAAATAACTTAATGGTCAAGTCAGAAGCGCTAACCGAACGTGATTCTGTTTTTGAAATTTCTGCTCGAAAATACTCCGTTGCCGCCTTCAGCAAATACATGGCATTACATTATAAATCAGCTAGCACGTAACGTTACCTAAATGTGTTCTTCTCTCTGCCATTTCCCTCGTTCATTACCGTGGTAACTGCAAATTGGTTATCGCGTTCGATACATAAATGCTCGTATGTATTAATTTTACGGCTCCTCTGATTAAATTGTATTGGAAACACGTTGTTAACTGTATCGAGATTGTTTTTGATGCGATCTTTGATAGGAAGGATTTTTCTGAAGAAAGATTTTTTCTTATAGCCTTAGGAGGTTTTTACTCTTTTGGTTTCCCCCCCTCCTTGCGTCGTATTCCTCAATGCTGAGGGTCGTGACCTCCCTGCTTTTGGTTTATGATGAGGTTTATCAGTAATATTGAGCACATTGTGGGCCTTTTTGATTTTGTATTTTATTTTAAGGAGTTTAATCAACAACTGCTCTAGCTCCCACAGCTGGAGCGAGAGAGGGTCTTAAGCTTCAGTTCTCTCCATCGGATTACTGCGACCCGTACTGGGTCATCCGTCCACCTTGTGGGAGGCCTTCCAACTCTGTGTCTTCCGGTACGTGCTCGACACTCCAGAACCATTCGTCACCATCAACCATATAGTTTAAATGAACGAAAAAAATGTCACATGTAGCCTATGTGCAAAATAAACATCATTTATCATAACATAAAATATTCAAAACTTCAGAAAATCCTAAACAGAAAACATGAATACAGCAGGTATTTCATAGGAGTCTTAACATCAACGCAAACATATTTCATACCGGCTTTATACCACTGTTAAGGGGTCTACACACATCCGTAACGTGGTACTACATTCTCAGTATCGTTATCGCCGCACTACAGCTAGGTCTCGGGGCAAAGCTCTTGAAACTAATATCCTACACTCTGTCTACTGTTTCCTTTAAAACTCGTTTGACTTGTAGCTTGCTTTTGACTTATTTTGTACTGCTTTTAGATGGTATTGTACAGCGCGCGCGTTCTAATAGTATTATGGCTTTCTTTTGAGTTCAATTTTAGACAAAAAAAAAAACAGTAGGTATTTCATAAGACTCTTAACATCAAAAGGAGAGGGTATTTTAAGTCAAGAGTGAATAGGTTACTTCTAGGCAAGCGTTCATCGTCGGGCACGCCATCGCTTACCATCAGATGTTGTGGTCAAACGCGAGCCTAATCACCATAAGAAAGACAAATTTCATACCGGCTTTGTACCACTGTTAAGGAGGCTACACACATCCGTAACGTGGTACAACATTCTCAGTATCGTTATCGCCGCACTACAGCTAGGTCTCGGGGCAAAGCTCTTGAAACTAATATCCTACACTCTGTCTACCGTTTCCTTTAAAACTCGTTTGACTTGTAGCTTGCTTTTGACTTATTTTGTACTGCTTTTAGATGATATTGTACAGCGCGCGCGTTCTAATAGTATTATGGCTTTCTTTTGAGTTCAATTTTAGACAAAAAAAAAACAGTAGGTATTTCATAAGACTCTTAACATCAAAAGGAGAGGGTATTTTAAGTCGAGAGTGAATAGGTTACTTCTAGGCAAGCGTGCTCTATCGTCGGGCACATCATCGCTTACCATCAGATGTTGTGGTCACACGCCAGCCTAATCAACATAAGAAAGACGAATTTCATACCGGCTTTGTACCACTGTTAAGGGGGCTACACACATCCGTAACGTGGTACAACATTCTCAGTATCGTTATCGCCGTACTACAGCTAGGTCAAAGCTCTTGAAACTAATATCCTACACTCAGTCTACGGTTTCCTTTAAAACTGGTTTGACTTGTAGCTTGCTTTTGACTTATTTTGTACTGCTTTTAGATGATATTGTACAGCGCGCGCGTTCTGATAGTATTATGGCTTTCTTTTGAGTTCAATTTTAGACAAAAAAAAAATCAGTAGGTATTTCATAGGACTCTTAACATCAAAAAGAGAGGGTATTTAAAGTCAAGAGTGAATAGGTTAGTTCTAGGTAAGCGTGCTCCATCATCGGCCACATCATCGTTTGATATAGTAGTCAAACGTGAGCCTAATCAACATAAGAAAGACGAATTTCATACCGGCTTTGTACCACTGTTAAGGGTGCAACATTCTCAGTATCGTTATCGCCGCACTACAGCTAGGTCTCGGGGCAAAGCTCTTGAAACTAATATCCTACACTCTGTCTACGGTTTCCTTTAAAACTGGTAGACTTTGACTTATTTTGTACCGTCTAGATGGTATGGTGCAGTGTTCTGTTATTTTTTAGGTGTACATTTTTGACAAAAAAAATACAGCAGGTATTTCATAGGATTCTTTAAGTTAAGAGTGAATAGGTATCTTCTAGGTAAACGAGCTCCATCGTCGGCCCCATCGTTGCTTACAACCAGATCAGATAGTGCTCAAAAGCGAGCCAATGGAAGATAAAAAAAATATAACCGGCTTGGTACCAATGTTAGGGGTGGTACTGGTAGAGAATGCCCAAGGCATTAAGTCCGCCTATATACTTATATGTTGCATGAAGTGTTAATAAATAAATAATAAATAAACATTCTCAGTATCGTTATCGCCGTACTACAGCTAGGTCTCGGGGCAAAGCTCTTGAAACTAATATCCTACACTCAGTCTACGGTTTCCTTTAAAACTGGTTTGACTTGTAACTTGCTTTTAGCATTATTTTGCCTTATTTTGTAACAGTTTTAGATGGTATGGTGCAGCGTTCTGATAATTTTATGCCTTTGTTTTAGGTTTAATTTTAGACTTGAGTTGTGGAATGTGTTGTTAATTCTTTGCTGTCTGCTAATGTTCAAGGTTCTTTATCAGGCGACCGGTTCAAATATGTTTTTTTTTGTGTGCGTGCGATTAAACGGCTAAACGGTTTCCGATGAAATTTGGTACACGGGTAGCCCATGCCCGGGAATAGGACATAAGAATTTTTAATAAATTATGTTACATAATTTTCAACTTACAGGCGGGCGAAGCTACTAGTCTACCAGCAGCATTTCATGTTAAAAAGCATTTCATAGGATTGGCGTCAGCAATCACGTATATGATTTCACTAGATTCTCAGATAGCTTCTAAGTTAGCAAATATACGAGTCTTTTGTCGCCAACCAATATTTGTCTAGAAGATAGTCATAAACATAAATTATAATAAGCAGAATAATATAATAAACCTGTTATTAAAAAAAAACAGTAATATCATAACAAGTTTGAATATAAACAAGAACAACTAGATTTTTTGTCTAAACACAACACCTAAATCTACTAGAGGTCAATAAACTCAGAAACCTATTCATAATGCAAGACAATCAAATAGCGATTTCACACGCGATTTTGGTACAAGTTTAATGGCGTACGACTTTAAATGACGGATTTCCGTTTCCTTAAGCAATAAAACTATTATGTACAAACGCATGCTGTTCACGAATATGTAAATTAACAATTGTGTCAAGTTCACTTTGCGTCTTCAAAGTTTTAGCGCCGCTTGACGGCTGGTTTTAAAAGCCGTGTGCAGATGGGCGGCTTATAAAAGCGCTGATTGATCGCACTACATCAGAAAGCGATTAATGAATAAGTAGGTAAAGTCTGTTTTTTAATCTCTGAGACTAAATTTTAATCTAAGTTTATTCTCAGAAATTAAAAAAACAGACTTTAGATATCTATGTAATTACTTTAAAAAATACTAGCTTTAGCCTGCAGCTTCGCCCGCGTACATAAAGTAGCCTATGTCACTCAGGAATACAGCAGCTTTCTATTGGTGTAAAAATTTTTGCATTTGGACCAGTACTTCCAAAGATTACCTCATACAAACAAAAAAACAAACTTTACTACTTTATTATATTAGTATAGATGTATCCACTTGAGTTGTCAAACAATAATTAGCCCGTTTTGACATTTGAAGAAATTGCATGCTACTATAAAGTGCAAAAAGATTACTCGCAATAAATTCCATCATAATTATTATTTTACGTTATACCTATCTAATGATGGAATATATTGCAAGTATTCTTCTGAATTTTGACAACTTTAGATAGTTCGCTAATGGTAATCAAGAATTATGGCGAGGACAGCTTGAAGGGAGCAATCAATTCTTGGCATTAGGTGGAATGACAGGGCATTTCATCAAAGTTTTTCACGATGAGAATTCTGCGGTAAGAACGGCTGCTCCTTATTACGTGACAAGCTATGATCTCATTTATTACCTGTAAGTAGATTTCACTTGGTATGTAATAAAATCGATGTACGGCACAGGAGTAAATGAATTACCTACTCATTTTAATTAAAGCTTCCCTGCAAAAAATGCCTGTTGAGATACTTTAACATTTTTTTTATATTTCGCTAAATGCTTTTCCCAAATCCCTCCATACATTCTTTTCTCAAGCCATCTCTAACCAAACTTCGATAGGTGTCTATGACGTCTCGCCGCTTCTTCCCAGGATGTCCTCTGCGGCGTCATCCATTCGCAGGCACCCACTTAGTGAAGACTCTTGCCCAGTCGTCAATGTGGATGCGGCTGATGGCCTATCTGCGTCTATAAGCTCCGGTTTTTAGTGCAGCTGTCGATAATTTTAACAATTAGAATGCTGCAGTCCATTGGTCTTTGACATACATAATACGATAAATAAATTATTTTTTATATTAACATGCAGGTGGGCAATTAAATCGAAGGCAGTCTGTATCTTGTATAAATAAATAGACATAAATTACGTAACATTAATTAAAACGTTTTTTTTTATCAACAATAATGCATTTGTAATGTTACCTTAAGAGTTTAGGTATACCTACTAGGGCCATGGGTTGACTTCTGAAAGGGTAACCTGTGGTCCTAAAAATCAAAGGGCAACTTAAAGAAAATAAGGTGCTGTTTTACTTTACCTTAGAGCGGGTGATTTCTTATCCCAAAAACAATGACCTTAGAAGAGTAAGAGACCTTCGTGCTTATGTTGATATAGTACTTACGCACTCTTAATAGGTGATAACACCTGCCAAGCAATGGCCTTTAAATAACCGTGACCAAGCAAAGCTATTAGATGCATATTTATTATAGACTTTAAATCTACTGGAAAACATCACGTACATAAAAATACTTAACGACTACTAAATATTCTCTTTAATACGTTTGCACATTTAAATTCCCATATTTATTTATTATACACTTTATTCTATAGGTATACGACACGATTTCCACTTAACACTTAAAATGTTTTCTCAATTAAACAAAAATCATGAAAACGAACACGTCCATTTAACTCACGGAAATGAAATGCAATCCCTAAAAAATGGTGAAACAGAACGTTCGGTCTGAATGCGATATAATATTCATTTCGCCTGATTGATCCGTTCTCAATGGACGCATTACCATACAATGCTGCGTCTGTCCCTGTTCCAAGCCGTTTCTAGTGATGCGCAAAAGAAATTAAAAATTTATCGACATATTTACGTTCTCGTCGTTCATGAATCCCCGACCGGTCTCATGCGACCGCGCTGTTATTGTCTTACTATTGTGTCTTGTTTCGCGGGTATGTGGTAGGTTCATTCTTTTTGAAAGAGAAAAAAAAACATTACAAACAACATGGTGATATTGTTCATGTACAAAGGCGAGCTTAACTCAGCAATCAAAACAGCAAATCAAAAATTCAATGCAATCCTCGATTTCCAACGATCACTTTTTATTAGATTTTTTTTACACCGTCTCAACTACAAAACAAATGACAGACAGGAAAATGACACTTCGTTGGACGAGTGGATATGGAATCGATACTTTTTAAAACGTTTTTTTTTATTTGCGTCCAGATTGAAACATTGATATTTTGGGGCACCGGTTTACGCTCACACAAAATATATCGGGATTTGATATTTCAATTGATACCCGCAAAAACGTTTTTTTACAAAAAAATATAACCCACTTCAAAAACAGACTAAAAAATAATTTTATTTCGGAAGTTGGCGTTTCTGCTTTTGGTTCGTCATTTTTTCGACACCGACTAAAGCATCGAATAAAAAAATATAGAGGTTAAAAATATCGATAGCGAACATCGATATTTAGTTAACTCGATTGATTTACCCCAGCCTTAGCGGGTTCCGGTTCTGTTAACTGCCATCGATTTTCTCAATGGAATCGTGAGATGCGAAGATATCGGGTTTCTTTATGAATTCATGTGTGTCCGCTGTCAATGCGTGTTTGAATAAAGAAGGCATTGTATTGATGGTGAGACAAGTTGGCATATCAAGTGTTGATTGACACTCATTTATTATTTTTTCTTGTAATTTTCTTTGTATTGGGTGTTTAGAAGTTTAGATGAATGAATTCAAATGAGTGTTATTTTTATCATATTCTTTTCTTTGTTTTTCCTTAATATTCTTGTGTACACAAAATGTGGGTCTGAGGATGGACGAAGCCATCGATGTCGTCCTGGGAAGATGTGAGGAGACAATTAGATAACCTACTGGCTACCGCAAGCCCAGGTGCCAAGCCCACCTGGAAGAGCTTGACTGATGCCTTTGCCCGGCTGTGGTAGAAAAAAATGCATTATTAAAAAAAGAAATACGATCAGAACATAGAGCGATTAAAATCAAAATTCTTCCATGTGCAGTGTGCCAGCTCGAATTTGAATTCAATATTTTATTCATACTGTTTTTTGATCTTTTAAATTAAAATTAAACAAAGCAAGCATTCACCATGACCTCTGAAACGGAACTAATGACATTAACCACACATATTAGAATTACCCATTGTTTTTTCTTTCACTACATTAATTAATCGCTTGTTTCCCGTTCAATGTTAACTCTTTGATTAGATAACTTCTAAAATTCCCGTTAAGTAACTAACTACCGTAACTAGCGTTCCTTGAATTAATTTTTAGTTCCTTGAGTTGATAGTTTAGGTTTGAGATAATTTTTTTGGTTAAATACATTATTTTAAAATAATGAAAAAATTAAACATATTTTTTGATCCTAATTAAAAAATGAAATTTAGTAAGGAGACACTTAAATGATGAAACTAAAAAAAATATTTATATAAACTTGTGTATTGTATCTTACATTTGGGTACCTACATTGATAGTTTAGGTTTAAAGTTAAATGTCTACACCAACCGAACAAACGGATTTTATTTCTTTAACCCCTAAATTCGACAACCCCGTATGACGTATTGGTTTAATTCGAATTTTCTCAATATATTTACATAGACCTTGCTGTAACATAGTTTCTAAATTAAAATTATAATATATTAACATTCGACTGAATACGGATTTAATTTCAAATTATGTTCTGGCCCTGAAGGGTTATGTAGGAACCCCTGACCCGTAGTATGTATCACATCCATACATTAGTAGGGTTAAAACAAAACATTGAAACTCTTTTAGACTAATAATAATTGAGGTAGTTTTGTATTTGTGTTTTAGTGGTTTTATTAAATGGGCCCTTAGTGAGGGTAGTTCGAAATTGTTACCGCAAAGGGCAACTGATCAAAGATGGTTGAGTTTTAGTCAGTAAGTTTGACAATCCCTCTCGCTATAACTAGAGACAGAGAGAGAGAGAATTTGTTTGTTGGTTTCCCATTAATTGAATACGACAAGCACAAGAACGCGGTAATACACCAAAATATCGGCTCCGCTAACATGACAATGCCCATACCATTGACACGTCCTCTTATTCAACGGTAAATGCCATAAGTGAGGTGTGGGCGTTTTTGGTGTGGCTTCTTGTTGGTCTACCTATAAGGTTGTCGACTACTTAACCGGACCAGCATGTATGGCTGTAGGCTATAATAAAAATGAATGCCTCCAGCCAGGGCTTACTTAACTAAACTTAAATTCTTGCGACTACACGCTAAGGGCAGCCCCTGTGGGATACGGATCTCGGCTTAGGTTATCTCTGGAGGCGGGTAGCAAAGGACGGGCTAGATCGAACAAGAAAGCGAGGCGTGTGCGCCGAGAGGACAGTACTTATATCTAGCCTTTCTTTCTCACTTAAACTTTTGGTAAGGCCTAAGCCCAACTATGGACATCTATCACTTGAAATGATGTTGAGAGTTCAGTTTTTTATCTCCACTCAAGACGGCTTTATTTTGTTTGTTTGCGTAGATTCACGTGCTCACTGTGTATAACCCTGAAGGTAATTCCATCTTTTAACACCACCCTTTTCTAAATTCCAGTAGGTATCTATTTTCTGCTATAACGTTTTCCCTATCCCATAAGGAACACGTATGATAAGCCCAGAAAAGACGTAACCAATTCCCCGGAGATAATTTTAATATCACGGTATTCAAGACACCGGTCGGATCTGACATTGAGATTTTTTTGTTCGTTTTGTACGCAGAGACAGTCTGAGGAAGTAGGTATTGTACTGTATGATCAGGGGTGCTTAAATAGTCGAACTTTCTATGTTAATCCTGAAAATATATATGCACTTAAAAAAGTTTAGTATAAAACGCGAGTGTGGGTTTGATACGAGTAGATGCAGTGGTTGAGCGATTGGTTACTACGCGCTGCGTTGCTAACAAATATTTGTATTGCCTAGGCTACAAATAAGTTATTTTGAGTGTGGGTGTGTTGCGTATTGAGTTTACATGTTTGTAAACGCGATACACCTACCTACTGATTGCCTATTTCCTAGTTAAATATTATAATGTTGATCACTGATACAATAAGGCCCGATTCATACCGAAATGGCGCCGCTGCGTACCGCTGCCATTCCGACCGGGCCCTTAGTTTGAGCACCCCTGATGTAGATAATAATATCATGACGTAATAGTATATGGCAGTGACCTGAGTCACGTGTATCGGTAGCTCGTGTTTGTAAGAAAGATATTATATGGGGAATGTTACATAAATATTTAGATTGTGATTCTGAATGAAAAATACAACTTCTGTTTTTCTTGAGGTAAATTAAAAAAAGGCTAAAATGGGAGTGGGCAGGCCATGCCACTCGAATGCACCCGGACAGATGGGCGAAGATTGTCACTCACTGGACGCCTGAGGGAGATCGACGCCGTCGAGGGCGACCGCGGCGAAGGTGGTGTGACGATCTGATCGTGTTCTCGGGATAAACTTGGCCTGGGGTGGCTCAAGACAGAGAGATTTGGAAGGAGAAAGGGGAGGCCGTTGCCCAGCAGTGGGACACAAACTAGGCTAATAATAAAAAAAAATGAAAGTATTATCTATTGACTATTGCCAGTTGGCTTCCAGTCAACTCAGTTAGTAAAAAGCTGAATAAATTATTTACCTTTTTGATTGCTCTATTATTGTAAACACACGCTCGAACTTGGTACAACAGATTTGGTCCGCCCGTACCAATGTCGAGCGTTAGCTTACGTTAATATTATTAGTAGTTAATACACGTTCGAACGTGGTACAACGGACCACACTTTAGCTAAGAGACGCTCTGTCGTACGATTAGACCGAGGTACAGCGTGGCTTAGCGTAAGTTAGGTAATACTCACCATTATTAACACACGTTCATACTTGGTACGACGGACCAAACTTACGCTAAGTCACGCTCAACCTTGGTACAGTCGACTTGGAACAAATATTTACAACTATGTTATGTGTTAAAATCTTTACTTCGTATAAAAAAGACGCTTGCTGCGTCTGGCTGTTTATTCGCTAAGTCCGTCTAAACCACGCCACGAATTTTTATAAAGTTTCCACTAATAGAAAAAGCAACAAACAGCGAGGTTTGTGTGTATAATTTGCAGCCGAGCGAAGCCGGGTCGGGTCACTAGTTGAAGCATAATTTAACGTTTCCCAAAAGGACAGTGTTCATTCATTCTATTGTAACTTAAATGTATGCGCATATTTACATCGTAGAATGACTGCGTAATTCGTATAATAATACGTTGGTTTGTCGATTTCTGTTGGTTTATTAAAGCTAGGTACTTCATTAGTTGCGAGCTGGTGAATAGTGAAATCGGTCTTGGAATTTTGATGTGAATGGGAACTAAAATGACACATGATATCGATCGACTATCACGCAGTGGGACTGCGTGGTGGATTATGACCCATGCCTTTTCTTAGAAAAGAGGTCTCAGTTGGCAGTGGTTATAAGGTTTATGGTAATTTTCATGTATTCAAAACTATTATTATAGTATCTGAAACCTACATGAAACGATATAATTGATACGATATAAATGTGTGGTTTTTATGACTGTGATCTAATGACTCACTTTTAAACTATGTACCTAGTTATCCATTTAAAAATGTAATTTTAAAATATTATTATAAACGCTAACACTCCACAAAATATACACCTAAAACTAACATTATTTTCATCCCACAAAATTCACTCAAAGCGAGACAGAATTAAACCAACATTTTCAACAGCTCGCCAAAAAAACGTTCTAAAAAAAGATAAACCGCACCGACAACCCGTACTTCATATTCAACATAATATTCAACCCTAAAAAGACGTCGTAACTCAACCTGAAACACTTCCGTAGAAACCGGGCAACCTATGTACCTACTGCCTATGTAAACTCCTTTAATATGTATGCAGTGACACGACCCACTAAATTCATCCTTCGTTCGCGTTTACAGGGTTAATTAATCAAGTAAAAGTCTGAAGCCTGGAATTCTGGAGCACTGGACGAACGCTGCACATGTAGGGTAATTTATGTGTTGAAATTAGCGGTTAGCAAGTTCATGGGGCTTAGAGTTAAATAGGTGTTTGTAGATTTGAGAACTAGTTCGTGATTCGTGGTTTTATGTTTGTAAACTTGTGACAAGAGGTCTCCAAAACGGAGTAAAGGAGATTTTTTTATCCCCAACTTGTATTGCTTCGCTCTTAAACAGAGTAAAAAGCCGGTTTAGGGACAAAAATTTGCCATGTTTGTTCCGAGGCTTTCTACTCTTCCCCTTTTTTTGAAGTAGGATATCGTCGAATAACGCTCATGATTTCGATCACGGATTCGTCTAGGCTGCAGCGAAAAATCTTCAGTCTTACTGATCAAAACCCATCTGTGTTTGTCATTTGCCCCATGCGTTTTAGGGCTACGGTAACTACAAACTGCAGCGTTTCTTCGCCAGCCGTTCATTCGAAATCACCTCCAAGTGGTCACGTCACCGTTTTCGAAGCATCTCGGTGACAGTGCTCTATTTCTACCTGTGGGAGGTGCATACCAGAATGCATATATCGATATATAAATATATCTCTAAAGCATTCTAGTATACATATTACGTGGCTTACAGTTCCAACAATCCAAAGATATCACCATACAAATGATCCCGTTTAAAAAAATTACAATTTCATAGGAAAAGAGACCTATTATTATTCAATTACCTTTCCAATCAACGTTATAAAAACGGTTGGCAATTCATACCCCGAAACCTCGAGGCTATAATAACATTAAACCAGCAAAAAGGTTACCTCCCCATAACGTGGACGCGCGCTCACTAATGACCAAACGAACTTTATTAACTGAGTCGGGAAAATACTAAGTTGATTAAAGATTTTTCGTTAAATATATATACTTTGTATTGAATTCAATATTGTGTTTGCATCGGAGTACGGTTCAATCGGTTCGAGTTACCTGGCTACCTGTTTTTGATATAAATTCACTTACGATAGAAGCTGATAGCCTGTCGACACCCATAAATTTACCTAACGGTTGATAGTAATTAAATTTCAATGACAAAATTCATGAAATCATTGATCAGACTAAACAGAAGTTGTATTGTCCACAAGCACCTAATGGGTCATCAAAGCGAATATGATGCAGGACTGTTTTTCAACGAAAACACTAGCAGTACGTTGTAGCTATTCCAGTAACTATTTATTGGTCGGACGAAATTATATCGAAAATAAGAAGTACGAACATGAAGTGATGAGCCTTTACCCCAAGCTGCCGGATGGTTCGTATAGCTCTGAAACGCAAAGGGCGACTAAAGGAACACACGTAGGTTTTAGTCAATAAAAGTCCTCTCGCTCCATCCAGAGCGGGAAAAGATATTTGATGACTTCCCACCTCAAAAAACAATTATCCTGCTGTAGAAATTTGTTCGGTGGGTGATAGAAACGCATTTTTAAACCCAAATGGCTAACAACTAAAATGAGCAAGAGCTTCGGTAATAAAAGGGGAACGCGGGCAGGAAGCTCAAGAATGTAAAGCCACTCTAACGTGGAAATGCGTGTTAGTGGGTAACCACAGAGCACCGAGACGACTCTGCTGGAGACGGCATTGTCAAAACTTTTCACACAATCTGTCTTATGGCATATCTAGAAAGGGTCGGTTAACAGCCAGAATAAGGTGGATTTCACGGCAGTAATTTGATTAAGTTCAATGTCAGCGAAAGCCATTTGCTTGACTTGATGCTCCCGTAAACTAAATAAAAATATTATGTACAATGCCATCTAGCTCTAGCATATAACATCGCCACGCTTGCTCCCGGAGCTTTCACTACAAAAGTACGAGTAAACAGAACCGCTAGGTAAGTGTAAAACGATACAAACAAACCAAATATTGTTTTAAAGTGTGAAAAGCTAATTAGCTCTCATTTGTAACCGTAATAGTGTGTGTAAATACAATACATTGTTATTACACGTTCTACCAAACAGTAGATAATAACATAGTTCGATTAGCCTGTTTAGGGTTACTGTTTCATAGATTGGAAAATGGTGAGAATGTTTGGATAATAATAAAGGCTAATTTTATTTCTAAATTATGTATTGCATTGTTAGAACAGTGGTGGCTCAGTGGTAACGGAGCCTTACGAGTTATAGGAGGCGAATTACTTTGTGCAATGTATTTCATTAGCACTGCTCTCAAAAGGGTGAAGCAAAACATCGTGAGGAAACCGGCATGTTTTAGAACCAAAAATTCGAAGGATGGATGGTGGATGCTACATGTGCATCCACCAACATGCTCGCGGTCCGCGTGGTGGATTACGGCCCATTCCCTTTCCGAGAGAGGAGGCCTGAGTCCCAGCAGTGGGAACATTATAAAGCTGATGCAAGTATCGCAAAGAACTAAATTCCTGCTGTCTAAAATACTCTAGGATATTGTCGAACAAATCTGTCTGATGCAATGATGGCTCGATTAGCACAGCAAGTGAGCTATTGGCGTTGCCATGTCAATATTTAACCCACAGATAGTTGTTACGGTACTGGGTGTTTGAGAATTGGGAGATTTGAGCCTCTAAATGAACCAATAAACAGGATTAAATTATCAGGTGGATTATACTGGAAAGGGGTCGTGGGAACGCTGTTTGAGAGAGGTAAAATTTAGCCTACTTGTTACAAAGCTATGGTAGGTGGATACATTTAGAGCTTTAGATAAATAACTGAATCTGTTGAACCAATGCCTGCCGGGTATGCGAAATAGTCCGAAAGAGTCACCACGGAACTCAAAGGGTAACTGAAGTAATAATTGTGGGTATTGGTTGGTAAACATAAGGCACTCACGCTCCACTTAGAGCGGAAGAAGTTATTTCTCACCCTAAAAAATAAGTTAGGCAATAGAAGTAACACGTGTGGATTTTAGGCGGTAAAAGTCTAACACACTCTCACTCCACCTGTATCGGAAGGAGTTATTCCCCACCTGAAGTTTGGATATACCTACTCGAAATGGGTCATAAAAACGCTGTTTGAGACGTAAAAGTAAGTACTTATACCAAGCTGTGCGCTAGATAATTACGACATGTTTTAGAGAAGTCAATGTTACAACATCAACTTTGTTTGAGCTTAACCCAAAAAAGGTTAATCCAATTAGCGAGAAACTTTCGTCTCCCCAAATATAGACTAAGATGTGAGAAGTCACGAATTTGAAACTTCATACCAGGGAGTTCTACAACGTAGTCGTAGGTGGGTCCACAAACACGAATCTCATATGCACAAACATTGCAATCGAAGTGCTCCCGCATAAATGATGATCCTACTTGAAATTCTGTCTGCGAAGCAAACCTAAAGAAGCGCAGTCATTCGACTTATTACGATGCTTGCCATTTTTCCTCTATGAGGCATCCATTAAATTTATTTCCCACAAACTCGACGTTTGTACGAATAATCTTACATCAAATATTTGAACTTATCGGCGCAGTCTGTTTGCGAAGTTGCATAAACAGACAAACAGATGGTTTTCTTTGAAATACGGGTGTGTTTTGCACGGTATGTGGGCGGATAAGTGTCTGTTTAAATAGATTCTTGGCTACAAATGTTTTACTAAATAAATCAAAACGAATTATACCAATCTTAGCACCTTTTAACACTGTATTGTAAATAGTCATCGCGATTCTAAGTTTATTTACGTAGACTTAAGGTTGAAATTCCTTTAAACGTCGGACAGAGGTATTCTTGCTATTGTAAGCATAAATAAAATGTATTGTTTATAATAACACTGTTTCGCCAAGGAAATTAACATAGTTAGCAGCTTGTCACCGGAGGCATTCAATAACAAAAGCCACGTGTTACAAAACTTATTAACGTTAAAACAAATAATGTTACAGAATAGCCTGGAATAAACTGACTGGTTGTCAAAGTTACATATCTGAGTATATCCGAACTTCAAAACTCAATCATAAAAACGGAACACGTTCATTCATATACCACCCAAAGCCCGAAACAACAATCATACACAAACAACTTTAGAATTTCGACACTCTAATTTTAGCAGCCAAAATTTTTCGCATCATGCTGGCAAAAATTCCAATTCAAATCAGATTTTATCCTGCATGTCATTGGAAGTTGGATGAAGTATGTAAGCTTTACAGGTTGATACGGGGAGATACATTCATTCCGTAATCGGATCCCCAACTTCGGACAGGCCCATCCGGAGTGCTGAAATAGGTGGAACGGATGTGTTATCATTATTAATGGTTTCCATACTACTCCCCAGTAGATAAGATGTGTGGATATTTTTCCCACAGGTATTTCGCAGTTATTATGCGGAACTTTTTGAGTACGGGAGTAACAAAGGATTTATGTTTGTTGTGTTCTGTTAAGGTGGTTTAGAATAGAATTATGGTAATTCTCTGCTTGTGGTTTTTGGAAGTATAATAAATGTAGACATGGCAGTGTGTCAGCTAAGTTTGCAAAGTAAAAGGGTGACACGCCGACTGGTTGGCAAGTTTTACCCGCGAACTTAAATCTTTGTGTTTAAGTATAGTTTAGTCAAGAATGTTTCGACTTACCAAGACAAACTATCGAATAGCAATGCAAATAAAAAAGTTTCTATCAAAGCAACTGCTGAACTACGGTTTAAAAAATCGAGAGAAGTTGGTATTAGATCTTACTTCTTTTATATGCAAAGCCTTTGTAGGGAATTTGGCATTCATTCACATTTAAGTATTTTTAATCGTGACGTCATTTTACTAAGAAACTAAAACCACAGTTTAAAATTAAAATGAAGGACATAGGTAAATGTTGTGACTCAGTCATCTTATGTATAAAATTATTATGCTTAAAATAATACAGCAACTGTCACTCTACTGATATAAATATGATATTCAGATAAAAGTTAATACTTAGTAATACTCGAAATAATCTTTTTATCTATTAGTCGATACTGAGTCACTGACTTAGTTCCCCGTGGCAGCCATAATTTAGTATATACGAAATATTTTGCAGGTTATAAGATCAAAAAATTAAAAAAAGAAAGATGCTTACGAAAAATTGGAAGAAGTTTTGAGTTTTCAAAGCAGGTTTTTTGATATTAGGCGTGCATTAAAATTTCATGACACAGTATTTAAACATGCACCCTGTAAAGACACTGCAAATTTTAGAATATACATATTTCAAAGTCATTAGTATCGTATCATTATGAGAATGATAAAATGAAATGTCGGAAAGACGTCACGATGATATAAGAGACAGATCTAACGTCAGAAAGATAATTCTAGTAATCATCTGTTACCTTGTCTATTTTTAGCCCAATAGAACCGAGTAACGCTTCTGATAGAATGTGTTATCTCATTACGGAACCGGATCACGATGTTGATGATAAAGATTATATATAACTGGGTCATGCAAGGTCAGAAGGCTAAACACATGTTGACGGCAATCGTGATAAAGTTAGCAAAATGGATGGAGAACGTCTACGCAAAGTGACATTGTATCAACGATCTTTTTCTTAACGTGGGCATTGCAAAAATTCCTATATTATTTTCTAGATTGAATCCCTTGCCTAGCCCAGTATTCGGACATGACAATGCCGTTAACAGATGCAAGATGGTAGGTGGGATATGATCTGTTGAGAGAGACATCGCACAAACTCTGAAGATCGGTATGATTGTCGATATTTTTTATTGTTATAAACTTGTGCTTGACCGCGATCCCACCTGATGATAAGCAGTGATGCAATCGTGATGGTGAGGCGCACTAATTTATTAAGAGCCTGATCACTCTAGCCTTGAAGACACTGCTACTAAACTACTGTTTAAAAGTCACACATTTTGAACTTTTAGACACGTGAGTCTGAAATCAATAAAAGGATAAATATTTATGCAGGTAAATATATGTATTAATAGAGGATTAAACATTATAACCATTATTACTGACAAAGAATCCGATGACGCTACTGTCTTGTGTGAAGTGACTTGATGTTTTAGAAGCCATGATGGATTAGCTAATGTTTGGCAAACAAATGACGTCACGAAGATATGAAGGGTTAGGGCAAGGCTCGTTGTAGATATTTTGATTTATCGTCTTAAAACCAAACAGCTTGTTGAGATAGAAATATCTTATGAGACGTAATATAATGTAATCAAATAATTTTAAATCAGATTTGTTAAGTTCAATTAAGTACGAAGACATAATGACGATTGGCATGCGAAATGATGAAATTATACTCGGTAATATCGAAACTAATCAAGCAACTGAGTTATTAGGTGATCAACCTTCGCAAATGCTAATGATAAATTACCATTTCAATATAAAATCTTAGTAGGTAGAAATCAATACTATTAATTCATAGATTAATTAATTCGCTACGGAACTAAATTAATCATTAAACGGGATCGTCATTAATCATTTACATAACGACCTTTGGAATGTTAATAGTTAAAATAGTGTAATTAAGTAAGAAATGTGTAGACGATGTTTAATTTAGTTAAATTGATTTAAATATCTATTTAAAGAGGTACCATGACATGTAATGACGGCAATCAGTAAGTATACAAAAAAACATAACAAAGCAAGGGAAGCCAAATATTTGGGAAGCTCACAGTTATTCAGTAGGTTCTTAGTATATCAAATAACTTCTTTGTTTGATGATAAGTTAGTAAAAAATTAAGAAAATATACAAAAATATTAAAACATTTGTGTTAAATACATATTTCAATTTTTTTCCAACTTAATCGGCTTACGATCAAATCGTAACCGAATTCAATTCGTTTAATACAATGATAATGATTTATTATTTAACTGCTTATTAAAATTAACTAGAGCAGATTAATTTTTGCATTACGATTCGAACAATTCCGTCGTTCCGTGAACAATTTACAATGCGCTTATTGTTTACTAATTCTACATAATTAATCACTATACATTGTTTATTATGTACGGCTTCATCTCATTAAATTTTATGTAAATATAACACAATATTATATCCACTTGAATAATCAATTCCGATTCTGAGACTTTTAAAATCTCAGAATCGGAATTGATTTCTCTTTTTCTTTATTTCGTTCACGTCAACCAGATTTTATTTTAACTGAATGTATGATTTTCACATTTCATTCAGATTTTAGGTGATAAGTCACTTGATGACATGGATTGTGAAATATTACACATTAGTAGTAATTTATGGTATTACAGGTGAACAAAGAGGGCTCTTCCTCACTGGTCTAACGTAAACATGTGCGCGGTAAAAAAGCCTTTTGTGTCATCTATTAGTTTCGGGAGCAATTTCAGTTTTTTTTATCTTATGTACAGACATTTTATCTTCATCTGGTGCCTTACCATCTGTTAATGTTTAGTCATTAGCTTTTAATATGTCTCCCTCAGCTTTACGAAATTGGCATTTCTAAAGTTTTTGATTTGATTTAGTTTTTGCCTGATTGCAGACTTGCGAAAATTTTGGCTTATCTCTTCCTCCAGAACAATAATGACTATTACCATATTCACTCCTCTATCCATCTCCAAAACATATCAGAAAGGCATTATTTAAAAGCAATAGAACTCTTTGCTATTCGACATCTGGTATTCAAATTTTTATTCTACCTCATATTGACAATAGAATTCTCGGAACGATGATGTCCTCTCACTGAAATGTATGCTTATTCAATTTGACATCGCTCTCCGCAGTCTCCTCTTTAAAGATGTAATCTTGACTTTTATTGAATTTAAGACTTTGGTAAATGGACATTTTTGTGTTCATTATATTTTGGGTGTGTCTTGTATTAATGTCGGTAGTGAAATTGTCTAGTATGTTCAATATTATATAGGTTAAATAGTTTTAAATTTAGACCTGATAGTTTTTGCTTTATAAGACCTAGACTAGTGCGGTTGAGTTAGTCTTCATTTTATTGTTTGCGTAATTACTTCTAAAAAAAAATATTTATTATTTCAGAACTTTCTGGAGTCAAATTTGTGTATACCAGAAGTACCTACGTCATTCTAGTAGTTTCTACATTCACATTTTCCTATTAAATTTCCAACAGTATTCTGTAATGTTTTGAAACATTATCTACGCAAAGCACACAGCAATATATCAATCGGCATCGATCAATCACTGGAGTGTCGTCTTTATGAACGTCACTGCTTCGCATTTTATAGTCTCGCGTAGATAAGTAACGGTATCTCGGAAGATTCCTGTTTAACACCTTTTGCTAGTATAGTCGTAATCGAAAATCGATGTACGAATAAATGTTGACAATCGAGTTCGTTGTTAGTTCTACTAAAATGATGTTGTTACCTCTTACTTCTGTAAGCATTTATTTTAAGCAAATGTTTGTATACCTACAACATAATGATTGACCATTGAAAAACTATTAGTGCCATATTTTTCCACTTTTTTCTTGCCTCATTTTATCTTCGCTTTCCACAGACTAAATGAACGACCCAAAAAATCTGAAAGAATATTCAAAAATATGATCTAAATTAAATGACTCGGCCTTTTCCATCAGAAAAAAATGTAATAACCCAGATACCGAACTTTTACCAAGGAGAAAAATATAACTATGCGTCAAACGGAACCACGTTACTTTTCGATCTTACAAATTATACCACTAAGTTGTAATTTAGCTATTTCTGGTCCAGTGCCAAGGACATTAGCTGAGATACAGAATACGCATGTAGCTGGACAATAAATATGATTTAGGTTTCTCAATAGCGGTTAAATAAATCGCTACTGCAGTGGATTACCCCGTATTATGTCGAATAGGAACCAGTATTATAAAAGACTGAGAATTGTCTGACGTCAGATTTTAACATAACGTTCGAGACTTTATGGCTATAAAAATCTTGAATGTTTCTTTATTTTTTTATTGCGTATTTGTCTTTAAGGGTTTCAAGGCCTATGGACTATTACTCAGCATAAACAAAATCCGTGACCCAAGAATTAAAAGAGCAACTGAGTGTACTTAGTAAAAATCTGGCGCTCGCTCTCGCATCGCCTAGAACAGGAATAGTTATTGAATTTATTTTTACTTCAAAATTAATGGACGTACTATTAATCATTTTGGGTGTATCTTAAATTGGTATATCTTTTTTTCAATAATAAACTGTTTTATGGTCCAAACCGTAAGCTACAAATGCAGTACTTACAACCAACGGTTCTGTACAACCAATTCTCTCCACAATATAGCTAAGATTACAAGCCATAAGATTAAATGGAAGGTATCTACAACTAACGAAGAAAATAGTTCATATGGTGTTATATATGAGGGTTCCTAAATGGGTGAGGCGAGAGATTGGGGTTAATTCGTCGGGCTGTCCCTGCAATTATGAAAAAATCGCTGTCGATATTGCACATCCCGCCTTGGTTTCTATCCCAATTAATGAAATGACGTGCGTTAGCCATTTCGGTTCTGCTCACGTTCAGTATGCTATGCCGGGAGCTTTGCAGAAAATTAAACGGACATTGAATTGACTCAGTTCGGTTTCGATTAAAAGGATTGGATTTTATTCACGTTGGTTTTTGATCGGATTGTGATTTTTTTTTGTGCCTAGCGCGTAATTGTGCTGTGGGTGTTATCACACTAATATTATTAAGGTGAAAATTTGTATGTTGTATATTTTTTACTCCTTCAAGCTGAAATTTAACTGAATGTATTAGATTGAAATATTGTCTTCCTTATCTAGGAAGTATGTTCCTTTGGGATGATTTTCTACTTTCACTCAAGCAGAGCCGTTAACAACCTAGTGCTGCCTATTGATATATTTTAGAATTCTTCCTGCCATAACTGATAGGTACTCGTAACACTATCAGAACTTACTGAAATACGTTCCTTTTTATTATTAAGGAGTAAAAATAATTTTATTTCAACTAGAAATTCATATTTAACTGTCTGCCGTGCCGCAGAGTACCTACTAAAACTCAGTCGGCCGCTAGAAAAACAAGTTTAACACATCGAAAAATACTGCGCACGGATTTCAATTTGCATAGAAAAAAATATCTCGCAGTCGTAAAAGATTTTGAGTCTAACATTTCAGTAGTTTTGGTACTCTACTTCTGTACTTTGTTCGTTAGCGTTCAGAGGCCCTACCACGAGCGATCCCGTTGACGACCTTAACTAAACTGTTCAAGGGATGGAGCTATGTATGTAGGGGATATATTTGTATAGCTGCATCCCTCTTTCTTTGTCATAGTACAGGCTCTGATCACAGAATCAAAAAGAGTTCATAACTATAGATCATAATGTACATAGTTGGATGGATACCAACATTTTGTAATCATGTTTAATTGGTGATCATCACACAAAGAGAATCATTCAATTTTATGGTAATGTTGGTAACCATTGTTTATAAATTATGCGCGATATGATGAATATTTTGCGGTTATTTAACACTAGTAAATTCAATTGAGTACGTGATTAGTTTTGATTTGACAATATTGAATTATGATGTGTGTTTTAGTAAATTATAATGAGCTAACAAACATAGCATAGCATAATCAGCCTTTTAATGTTCCCACTCAGTCCTCCTCTCCAGGTGAGGGAATGGGCTGTGATCCACCAGGACCAGTTCGTTTTGGGTCATTGTACATTCGACACACATTCCATTCCCCATTGTTAAAAATATGTGTAAACTCGCCACAAATTTATTTTTTCTTAATAAAATATTTTGGAGTATTGTAAACTCGTCACACGCGTTTTCTACGTACGGACAGCAGAGAAATCAAACACAAGAATAAAAATATATTTTTTTTAATTAAAGATAATCTTTATAAAATCACTATTATCACAGTTTTAATTACAGTATCTAATTCGTAGCTAAATATATATTAATACTTGCTGATTTACCGCTAACATACTAATATTATTTTCTCTTATGACTTTCTCAAATCACAGAACTATTATTATAAATTCAACTTAAATCTAATTAAAAAAACAGTATTACAATGTTAAAATAATATTACACATAAATGTAAACAATCATTGAAAAGTAAAAAAATTAACAGTACGGTCGCCTCCTTCTGCGAAGCAGTAATGCTAGCGAAGGAACGGGGTGGGGTTTAGTCAGTAAGAGTCTGACACGCCCTTCCGCTCCGTCCAAGAGCGGGAGAAGTCATTCTGATGATTCCCCTTCACTTTACTTCACAACTGTTATAGAAAAAAATAATTTCATTACTTTAAAGTTATTATATTAACTTTTGATATATTTCCTTATTTAGTGTATTGTTAACCAAATAACTTATTTGGATTTGAAGAGTTTGATTCATATTAACATTAAGTATGTAAAAGCTAGAACTTTACTTGCTAACGCTACTTTCCTTAAAAATAGCATGAAATTATAATGTGTGCCGAGTTTACAACAAGTTTTATTAATAAATAATATTTTTTTGTGGTTGTGACGAGTTAACAATGAATGTATGGGAATTTTCAAAAGTGTGGCGAGTCGACAATGTGACGAATGTACAATGACCCTTCGTTTTGGTGAATATCACATGTCCTCGAATTGTCCTAGAACTTCATAACACAACCACTTAAAAACATCGAGTTGGTACAAATCAGCATGTCCTAGAACCAGAAATTCGAAGACATGTGACATCCACCAATCTGCGCTCACATGTGGAGGATTACGGCCCATTCCTTCTCCTAGAGAAGACCTCCGCTCTAGGAGCTTGAGTGGGAACGGTATAAGGCTGCTAATGACCTAATTATACGGATGTAGTGCAGTTTGCATATGTATACAATTAAAGAACATAAAAAAGGCGTTGGAATAGAATAAAATTCACATAAAACTTGGAGGTTCATAGAATTTACAGAGTAATTTTTGAACATTTTTATTTGCCTTAAATCTAAATCTTGTCGCGTTCATATGGCTTGTATTTTTTTGGTGGTTTTGTAGTCCTAAATATAAAATTATAATTATTTATCTATCAATTTTTTATTGATTAATATTTATGGTGTAAATAACAATAAGGAAAAATAAGCAAACAGAGAAAGAAATGTCGTGTCTGCGACTACAGTAAGACACAATTTTTTTATCTATCCTAATCTTTTAAGTACTACTTACTGTTGAGCGTAGAATCCGGGGCTCAATTTCCGTGTCGAGTAAAAACTGCTAATGAGTTTTTTCGTTAAGATTCCGCCTGTAGCAGACTGGGTACTTAGAAGTTGGATGTGTGACACCCCTATGCCTCGGAAAGCACGTCAAGCCGTAGGTATGGCTCTCACCGGTCGTACTGGATTGCCGTCCCATCGAACTATGAGAGTAAAACAACAAAGAGGTGCACTGTATTTGCCTACATGCTTCTGCACTGTAGTATCTCCTGTGTACTTGGCTAGACTCTGTAGAGATTGGCCGCCGTGATGGAAATATCTGTCTGAAGGACTATTCGACGGTTATCTAGCTATTGTTCTTTCGCTCAATCCATTCTTTGATCTGCTGTTTCCCAATTCACAATCGTCGTCAAAATTTTCCTCAAATAATTTTCCCTATTCCTTGAGATCAAATAAGTAGGTACCTACACAGTAATATCATAATAGCTTCAAACATAATATCACATTATGTTTCTGGTTACAAGACACATGAATCGTCGTTTACAAAACATTTCTCTCAAGAATTCAGCCTTGTTTGTCTTAACCAATTTGTCAGCACTCGCGTCGCGTGTCAAAAAATATCGCAACATAAACAGTAATAAGATGATTCGATGTCTCTTCAACAGATGTGTTAATTTGTAACTGAATGTTGTTGAATGTGACATAAATTATCGATGAATTTGTTTCGATATTTAACTCGCTTGTGCCCGCAAATTTGTTTGCGTCAATTTTTTTCTTTACGCTGAAGTCTTATCTTTTTCTTCTAAAAGATTTTTTTTTAAGAATAGAATAGAATAAACTTTATTGTACACCAAAAGAAGTTTACTCCCGTTCGAATGGAGTGTCAGACTTTTACTGACTAAAACCCACTCCTATTCCTTCTTTGCTTTACGTTGCAGGACCCCAGGTTTTCCTTTCAGGAATATTCTTCTTTTCTAGTCGTGAGTTAAGCTCAATACGTGACAACGTTTATAGCAATATGGATGTTTACACGATGTTCTACAGACTATTTGGCCAAGTTATGGTTGCAGCGGCCTACTTCAATAAGAGTAGAAACATCAAATTCAAAAATACATAGTTCAGAAGTCAGAAGTACTTAGTAAAACGTCAGAAGCTAGCGTACGATCGTGAAATTTTAATAACGATACCTACATCAAATAATTGTTCACATGCCTACTATACTAAATAACAACGCCAAATATAAACCAGCCGAGACAGACGCTTCAGCACCAAAAAGAACTTAGTCTTTGAACTATTTTGATGACAAAGCTTATTTTGTTCGAAAACTTGTGATTGATGATGTCATCTTTATTTCATTCGTCGAATTCTGACACAAAGACTTTAGTTCTATTGTTGTATAGGTACTTATAGGCCTTTGTATCCGAACTTTAAGCGCTAATTAGTGGCTCAAAGCGGTGACTAATCAGTTTTCTGAAGTATGTGGCTTTGATCTTTTACTTATCTATTTATAGGTATACCTATAAAAGGAGAAACTGACTGACAGACATCAAGGCACAGCCAAAACTACTAGGACTAGGGGCGTGGAATTTCGCACAAGTTTTCCTTTTATGACGTAGGCGAGAACTAAGAGAGGATTTCCCAAAATTCACCCCCTGAGGTCCAAACAGGGATCCAAAGTTTCTATGTAAAAACCTATTTTTAGGGGGACGAAGTTGCTGGCAGAAGCTAGTGTCTCTGGTTTCTTCAATGGCAACTTTGTTCTTCACTTTTTAGTGTAATATTCCTCTCTTTTGGATCATCCTTACCTGGTATGTACCTACTGCTCTCGTCCTTATTGATCGTTGTTATTACCAACGATATTTCAACGCTCACATTGACAGATACTTACCTGAAACATTCACAAGCCCTTTTACTCATCAAAGCTCGATATTTCCTGTGTAAAACCATCAAATCCAATGTAATATCCGCAGATAGATTATCTATTTTACCGTTTTCGACATTCAATATTTGTCTTTATTTCATCAGTAGAAAATTCAAATATGATCATTAATCAGAATCGGTGCTGACTTCTCTGTAATCCGCTCTTTCATATTTTTCTTTGACAAAATCTAGATTGCGTCACTCGTAAGATGTCAGTATTCGGTTCACGATTTTATTTTTGCTAGAATTCACATACAGACGGAATTCTAGGATACCTATATTTGCAGAAAAATGTGTCTGAAGAAGTTTACAAAAAATTTGGTTTGGCGGTTCTGGGAAATCGATGTAACAATGTGTTAGGAATAGCGAACGATGAAATTCATTTAGTAAAGTGGTTCTCTTTGATTTTGTGACATGAAGCCAGTGTTGATCTCTATTTGAAAAACTTTTCTTGAAATAATTCATCATCTGCCTAGCCTTTTCCCAACTATATTGGGGTCGGCTTCCAGTCAAGCCGGATTTAGCTGAATACCAGTATTTTACGAGGAGCGGCTGCCTACCAGACCTCCACAACCCATTAACTGGGGTAACACGGTACTTCATGGCAAGACTGGAATCAGATTTACTGGCTTCTGACTATCCGTAACGACTGCCAAAGATCTACAAATGACAGCCGGGACCAACGGCTTAACGTGCTTTCCGAGGCACGGAGGAAACTCGTTATATTAAGATGGTCACCCATCCACAGACCAACCTAGGCAAGCGTTGCTTAACCTTGAAGATCGACCTGTGCGGCTGTTATTATTTAGCCACGAGCTCCTCTTTTCTTGAAATAATTATTGTTACATATTACTGGCTTTACACATGTTTAAATTAAGATGTTTGTGGTATGTTAAATTAACACCGTTAATATTTTTATACTTTTCAAGACATTCAGAAAATTGTAATGAAATAACAAACGTAAACGAAAAACCTTTCTCAATTCATTCTGCAGTATCTTATAGACTAACATTTTATTCACGTCTTCGTTTCTCGTATTTATCTTACAAAACTCGGCGAGTCCGTTTGAACTTAACGATTTTCATCGAGCACTGTCATAACTTTATATTCCATTACGAATAGCGTAGCGACATTGGAATCTCAATAAAAATTGCTCCAAGTAAGCGGGAGCACACGCTGGCATGCGCCTAAGTGAGACCTACATTCCCGAGAGCTCTCGCCAGTAATCAGTTTCACCTTGAACTTGCTTGAGCAGTCGCTGGCTGTGTAAACGCTCCTCGAGAAGAAGAAAACGTCTGCAGTATTCCCGGGTGTGATTGGCAGGTTGCCAAGTAAAGCTTAATTCTTGAGTGGGGAGTGAGAAAAGTAGGCGTCTTGGATTGAGGCCTTATCGTTATTCCGCGGGTGACCTAATTGAAATCCTATCTCGATTGCTTTTTTTGTAACCTCGATTGTTTTTCTGGAGTCTCGAAGAAGGACATCATTAATATCACATAAGTGTGGTTTTATTCTTGTATGTGGCGACTGTCAACTGGGTCATGTTATAACTATGTACTACTGTGGTAGATCAATTTTATCGTAAATTTGCTTTATTTTTTCGTGTGAAAGTCAATTAAGGGATCATATTCCTGGGATAAAAAGTACTATGCCAAGGCATCGTCTACCCGTGTGGCAAACTTCATACAAATCCGTTCAAATGTTTGAGCGGGAAGGAGTAGAATGCTAACGACACAAACGCTCAATCATTTTTGCCTTTATAGTAATAGCGTGATGTGATTAGCACCCTCGGTGATTGTGGTCGTGCTCTTGATCTCAGAAACAGTAGAACATTATTTATACAAAGAATCAATGTAAGTTTGTATAAAAAAGATACGCAACCTAAATGAATGAATACCGTCAACAAATTGATGAAATCAGGAAGTATCCACAAAATTACAAAGTCCTTGAAGACGAATTGTTTCAGCTACGCTTGTTGTTTTTATTCGTCTCTTCTACACACTAAATAATTATTTATTAACCTTGCTCGTCGGCTTCCTTTAGTTCTAACAGGGTCCGTCACAGCACTAATGGTTGAGGATTAAAGCAACGTCTGTGAACGTACTTTTCAAAGAACGATCGGTTTTGGACTTTGTCTCATTAAACTTGTGACTTGACAATTGATGTAGCTGTCTTTACAACTTTTTTTATGGCCTCACATGTTTTGTGTATTTAGGCTGTATTAAGTTTAGAAAGTACTTGGTTTTTAATACAGAATACAGTCATATTGTTTATCTTTAGAATGCGCATGTACAGATTCTTACGTTTTTGCAGTATCTATTATGGCGCAATTTCACTGGTCGTTAACTCGTTCGGTATACCGCATGCGGGGAGTCGACGCAACAACCAATGAAAGTAACATGGTCGTTATACCGTCTACGGTTACTTGAATGCGGGCCCTGTGACACGCGTTCCAGAAATCTCCCGCACCCCGCATGCGGGCCCTATCGACCAATGAAAATGCGCCATTAGGCAGCAAATGGATCGAGTCAACCTGCTTGTTCTTGGCAACCTGCGCTGAGGTAGTCAATAGTGCAAAAAAAAATCAGCTCTATTTTACGGGTCGCGCTTATTTCCATGTGTTTGCCAGTTGTTTAGACACTTGAAATACAAAATTACAACAACCTAGGAATCAATACTATCTCATAATAAAAGTTATCGTTGATATCTATTTTTGCATTGCATACTATAACAAAGTTCTATAATAAATATCATCATCATCATCTGCCTAGTCTTTTCCCAACTATATTGGGGTCGGCTTCCAGTCAAGCCGGATTTAGCTGAATACCAGTATTTTACGAGGAGCGGCTGCCTACCAGACCTCCACAACCCATTAACTGGGGTAATACGGTACTTCATGGCAAGACTGGAGTCAGATTTACTGGCTTCTGACTATCTTCTATAATAAATATATGGTCCATATATTCATAACTACTGGACTGTACTACAGTTATTTCATATTTTCTGCCTTTTGCCTAGTAATTCGTATGTTTATTCATGTGTGGATAATTCAAAGTGAATTTTTCACTTCATTTGTTTCGGTAATGAGAACTGAAAGCCTTTGCCATTGTAGCAGACTAATGAAGTGATCCTAGGTCATTAGCTAGTTATCGTAAACGGATTAACAAGTTCCAAATGGTTACACATAGCTGGTAATTTGGAGGTCTATTTGTGCCGCTAAGCAATGTTTTGTTGCGGTTTGAAAGTCATCTACATTACTTTTTAGGCTTTTGTACTTCAAAAGGAAAAACGGAACCCTTATAGGATCAGTTTGTTGTCCGTCTATGTAACCGTCCGAGGCCCTGTATCTTGGGAACACGAAGAGGTATCGAATTGAAATTAAAACCATAATACTCTTACTCAAGTCTGCCATGTAATCTCGAAGTTGGGAAAAAATTCCTCCTAAAAAAAGATACGGCCGTATATTTCGCAAGAAATGTATATTTTGACACTTAAGAAAATCAAAATTCAAAGGGTACTTACACAGAAAGTGCCCTGTTAACACCCAGAATCCTGAAATTGGGCATAAAGAAAACTCATTGATAATTTTCTCATTGACATTCTCCTGCCAGACAAAGGCCATACGTCGTACATAACAGCTTTATAATGTTTCCATGTTGCTGAGACTTAGGCCTCCTCTCTACGAGAGGTAATAGTGCGGGTCGATAGATATCTCATTAACGAGTTCCAAATGGTTACACATAGGCTGTTAATTAGGCTAGTTGTGCTGCTATGCAATGTTGTGTTGCGGTCTGAAAGGAACCTACATATGTACCTACCTGTTGAGTTAGAAGCACTTGAATATCTTATGGTATTGACAACCGATTTACTGAGGGTATTCCAGGTGAGCTGTGTTCACACTAATATTATCAAGGTTAAAATTTGTAGGTAAGTGGGAGTACGTGAATGTGTGTGTACAACAACATCATCATCATCATCAACTTCATGCTCTTGTCCAGTTTTATTTTTGCTCGGCGCAACACGCGCTTATCTTCCATTAGTCCTGTCATCCGTCACGATATCACTAACTCCCTTTTCTTTCATATCTGCTGAACGAATTTATGATTTGGATGTCCTAGAATTGAACATACTAGGATACTTTTTATCCTTGGATAAATTTATACTTTCAGACTGATGAACTGCTGGCAAAAGCTAGTCAGTCTATAATATCTATTAGGTTTTCAGAAATATTTTTACGAGCCCGTATTTTTCCTCTGCAGATCAAAGGCCTTATTACTCTTCTTCGACCTCTATCGGACTAATGCTGCTAAGTATCATTCTTAGCTAAAGAGGTCGAGAATATCCCGTCAATTTATTTCTCTGACCAGATCGACGAAATTAATATTAGTAATTGGACTTAAATTATCTAATCAATTAGAAGATAAAAAAGCCATATAAATTAGCGATCCGTCATTACAAATCTTTTAAATTTTTGGCTTTTGAGAACATGCATGTATTAAGCATCTGAAAGTAGTTAATGAAGCTCTCTGCATATTGGTGAAAACAACATGAAAATCCTTTTAGTGATTTTACCTAGAGACTTTTGAGATTACCAGGAACAGACCGACGGATGCACTAGGGGATCTCACTTAATCTTCTCTCAAATCACCAAATAATCAGATAAAATCTTTTATAATTTATTAGAGAACACATCTAGTTCAGAAAAGCGCTGAGTGCGATTAACATTCGCATACTTAATGGATAATATACGTCGCGCTACTGTTCTGCAATGTGGCACTTTAAATTATTTTCGCCTTATTCCTGGAAATGGTTATCGTGAACAAAAATTTTTCACAGCTTCCGATGCAAACTATTCGAAAAATTCATCTTACCTGGAGTAAAATAAAGCCAACGCAACCCAGCTAAAATTTGATTGGATACATCTAACATAAATGTCTCATTTGTATCATCGAAATGTTAAAAACCTCTTCAATTAAATACACGACAACCAATCTACAAGTTGATCAAAAATCGATCTTAACAACAGCAATAAAAGGACGCCAAGCAATGATATAAATGACAATGAACAAGAGACATGTGACTTATAATATAACCATGAACTGGACTGAATCAATCTCAATCACGAAGCCGTGACGACGGGCTATGTGTAGTGTGGTCACGCGTCGTTTGGTCTAACTCCTTTGTAGTTCTGACACCCTGGTAGACTGGAGGTCTCTAGACGTTTAGTTATTTTGGTCATGGTTTTTGAGAAGGTACAAAAAGTTTAGGGTACTTAATGATACTGGAAAAAATTTGGTTTTCCATTATTTATTTTTTATATATTAGACTTTACTATTTCACTGTTGGGCAAAGGCCTCCTTCAAGTCCTTCCAGCTATTCTTTTCTCGCGAGGCGTCGTACATAAACTAAGAATTATATTATTTATTATAGAACTTAGCGAGGGAAAGTTCAAAACGCACCTTAAGCGTGTCCTAACCAAAAAAGCATATTACAAGGTTAGAGACTACGTCGAAGACACGCTTGTTTGGCATTAACTGCTTCTGCACATGTGGCCCCCTGGTAACTCATTAACTGCATTATTGTGTAAACATGTCTATTAACTGCTCCATGTTTGTCTTATTTTATTTATTTACTCAAGCCATTGCTTTTGCAATATTTTTATATTATTCGGATCCCAATCACCTTAAATTCATTAAGTCGTGATTTTTTTTTTTGTGTTAACATCTCATTCGTTGATAAGTTTTATAATTGTATTTTTGTTCTTATATTTATATAGCTTATTTCGTATAATGTGAATGAGTGGGCACTGTAGACTACAGATTTTAATTACTACCTTTTTGAACCCAGTTTTTGACTAATTTTATCTTTATTGTGGTTTTGGGTGCAATATTGACTGGTCTACACTGTCCTCGCATATTATAAGTGTCTGTGTTGTAATATGGAAATGTTGTAAACCCAATAGTTTTTTGAAAAGAGTAACCATGGAGTTTCTTGCCGGTTCTTCTCCATAGGAAACGACCAATTTGGAACCGTGCACTAGTTTTCGACGTTTTATAAGTGCCCAATCCCATGTAGGCCTATGTGAAATAAAAATATTTGACTTTGACTTTGACTTTGAAACAACTTTATAATGTTCCCACTGTTGGGGCTTAGATCGCCTCTTTATGAGAGGGAATGTAATAGTGCGATTCGGTGGTTCAGGTCTTCCAATTTTTGGTTCTAGGATATGCTGATTTTCTGCGAATATATTCCTTCACTGTTTTGACAACAATGGTAATGAATAAATTACACAAAGTAAAGCGTCTGTCTGGGTTTTGAAACCGCAACTTCCAATTCATAAGTTTTGTAGTTTAGAGTGGAAATAGCTAAATTACTTCCCGTTGAATCATTAAAATTCAAGCTGAGATCAGTAGTTTAAAAAAAAATCTTGTTTCATATTTTTCATGTTTCCAGACTCTTGTACCTACATGAAAATTAATATAAGTTTTTCTTTCTTTTCAGGGTGAGTAAACCTTCAAGCTGTTCAAAGACTGGAGGAGTCGAAGCCGACCCATTTTTATCTGGTCTGTATACTGTAGAGATTAGAAATAATAAAAAGGTTAATTCTCGTACTAATGTAGGATTTATTTCTACGAAATTACTCGTACCTGATTACCACTGTTCTCATATTGTTCATTTAAAATTCGAATTGGCGTTTATTTCTCGTTTATTTGTGCAATGAGTTCTGTGAAAACCATGAAAAGAGGTTCCGATGAAGGAGTATCTGCAATACCCAGAATACTGTCACTGGCTATTTAATAACCAAAAGCAAGCTGAAAAAGTAAATTAAAATCCCGGACACGTAAAAAAGAAAATCACTGGTAATTATTTAACCTTTTGAAGTATAATAGAAAGGGATTCGAGTTCATAGACCGCTAACAATGCGGCTAGCCCAAAAGTATTTCGGAAAAAATCAGATTCGTTTGGACGACTATTTACAAAAACGGATGCTGGGAAAATGGATAGTCGGAGTCTGGGTAAAAAGTGGAGCAATAGGAATTTCCATTGCTGTGGTTCGTAAAACAAGATGATGTTTTGTTTTCATGGATTGAAAACGTAAAATCTACGTTAGTATATTTTTTCGCGAACGAATAGAATGTGTGAATGTGGTAAAAAAACTCAGCTTACGACAAATCATAAAGACGTAAAGTGCCTTTACTATTGCAGAAAATGATCCGGTTAAAGCAGTAAGAAATAGGAATCCTAAAGCAGAAATAAATACAGAAGCGTACCCTGAATACTTCAAATGTTAGAGATACGTACATCACTTTGATTGACACATGGTTTAATATCCTCACTAGACCTTTATAGGAACGCAGGCTTCAAAGCCAAATTTTCGTGACAGTTTTCATAGATTCTGCATTGGTACTTTCTTCAGAAGATATCTTAATCAAACATCACATTTCATTAATGACAGCCAGTCGTTTTCTTTCGTCTTTAAATAATAGCAATTCAGTCGGTATCTTCTCAAAGCCTTTTTTTACATTCAATTTCATTCTGAACTTCGTTTCTGCTAAAAATCAAGATGCTTCAGAAATAATAAGAATTCTTCAGATCGATAAATGTCGAGACTCACTAGATAGTGATGGATTGAAGTTTATCGAACAGACGGCAATTGGATACCTAACGAAGCGTATAGTTAGAAATACTAGTGGTATAATTAAGCTGGATTTTGTAAGAATTCACGAACTAAATCATATTTTTTTTAGAAAATAGTATTGTAACAATAATATTAAAATCGATTAAACTAGTATTTAAACTAGATGAGACCAGTTTTTCCTGACTGACCACCCTGAGAAGAACAAACTCAGAGGACAAAATTTCTTTTAAAATGTCAAATCCAACCATGTAGTTTAATGCTTGAGATGTTCTTTTGAGAAAATAACCATCAATATTTGAGTGGAGCTATTCAGTCCGTGCAAGCATTTGTCAGTGTTCATGTAGCACAACTCGGAACTACTAAGGAGCTCAATGACTCGACGACCAATACCAAAGAAACCGCTTACCGCTTAGAGTACTCAAACTGCCACATCAAACTGTTCGAGTAGTGACTCGAACTAGCAAATAACCTAGGTGCAGTCAAGGTCTTAGACTGGTACAATGGGCTTTTAAGATTTGAATAGAGCTGTAACTAATTCAGCTACAGGCACAGACACGAATATACCTCCAAATACAGGAAGGCAACCTAAGGCAAGCAAGCCTAAGACTACATTCAAATTTGAATCCGAGTATTCAAAATCTTGAGTGTTGGCTAGCTTTACTATTACTATTGATAGGATTGCGCTTGACCAATATCTTACCTGATGAAAAGCGACGATGTGGTCGACAATGGAGCACGCTTACCTAGAGGTAATCTATTCACTATTGACTTAAGTCTAGTAGTACCCTGTAGACCTGAGGGTCTCCCAAGGAATCTAGATTGATACTGCTTGCTTGCTTTACCTATGCGAAGTTATTCGGCGTATTTAATACTAGGTGGCCTATGTGCCTCCGTTCGTTTGTCAAAGAGGCAAGTTATCTCTCCAATGGTTATCTACTCAATGTTGATATACCGGACATTTACGTGCCGAAATTGAGATTGATTGAAGTAGACTCTAGTGAAGTTAGGGAGTCGAAAATGTGTGGCTCTTCTGAGGTTAACTTCGTGATTTTTTAGGCATGGCATCAATCAGTGTCAGGTTTTATACGGGAATAAATAAGACAGATTCTTTTTTATCTTTTCGTCGAGTGTTCGAAAATAGTGGTGAAAAAACATTGTGGAAGTACCAAATGTAGTAGGACCATATTTAGAAGCGATCACAAATTCTCCAAATTACCCCATACCATAAGTTAGGATGTAATTCTAAGTTAGATACTTTATCTTTGCCAAGAATCTGCGTCAGCGATCTCAATTGCTACTCTCAAGTGTCTATCATTTGAAGCCAACGACCATCAAGACATTATGCCGATTTAAGTATCAAGAACTAGCGATTTTTCGACATTTCGTAGATTTTTGGGACTGCTTTTCGATTTTGACGTTCACATTTGAGTTTTCAAAAAATTTGTCTTCTCAGTTGCTTTTACATTTTCAGTGACATTGTAAAATAGTGTTGCCTTTCTGCAATCTTTTATTTAGAATGGCCGACTTATAAACTGTCTCAGTATTTAATTTATTTAGTAGGTAGTCTATAATTTTAACAAGCGTTCATTTTTACTTTGATGAAATTTTATTCATGTTCCCTTTGATGGAACAGGAAGCAGAAAGCTTTTGCTCTGCTATGGGAGTATGTAGGCTAGTTAGGTTTTAAGCAATAAAAGAGAAAGAGTAAGTTCTCTTATAACGCGATCTCTCATACATTGAACCCGCCCCTCATCTACGCATGCATGTCACGCGCTATTATTTATATCCTTTGCATCTGTGGTGACAATTTCGTTCAATGAATTATTGATAGTCATGTTCCGTGGGTATTATTCATTCATATTGCTGAGATTGGTTTGGGTCTTGTCTATTCTTGAGATTTTATTTAGAAGAAATGATTTTTTAGGCAACAGACCAGCTTGACTGCGGTTCCACCTGATGATAAGCAGTGATACAATCGTTGATGGTGAGGCGCACTAATTTATAAGAGCCTCTTTAGTCTAGCCATGAAGATATGTGTTCTCGTTTACTTACATCTCTGTTACTAAGGAGATGACAGCCGACTTACAAGTTGTAGGTCGTGGGTTCAAACCCAGCCAGGCGCATTACTTTCTGTAATTTATTTCATCATCGCTGCTCTGAAAACGGTGAAGGAAAACATCGTGAGGAAACCGGCATATCCTAGAACCAAAAATTCGAAGACATATGACATCCACCAATCTGCACTGGGCCCGCGCGGTAGATAACGGCACATCTCCTCTCCTAGGGGAGAGGAGGCCTGAATCCCAGCAGTGGGAACATTATAAGGCCGCTAATGCGAAGGAGATGACCGATTATGATGAGATTGGTGACAAAAACTAAAGATAGATTTCCCAAAGACTGAAAGGATAAAGCGTGGAATCGCTAGAAAACGGCTAAAGAAGACAAAATTACTGTTCTGTTTGATTTATCAAACTTCTGAAAAGAACAAAAAACCTCTAGTGAATACTTCCCTATTAAAATTTGTTGAAGTAGTCGATTAAAAAGAGTTTAACATTAAAAGTGTTCTTAGACTTTCAAGAAGTTACAAAACTTTTAAAACTCCTGCGTGAAAATTCCTTAAGCGTATTTACATCTGGTCCGCTCGAACAATTCAGCGATTCCTGTCTGGTTCGCATTAGACCCGACGATGGTAGCACGCTCGAAGGGGTCTCAATCTCAAGTTGTTGCCTCAGATACTAGCAGTATTGCTTCTACACCAACACTACGTGCGTAAATACCATCTCTTAGTCTATGCACAGCTTTGGTGTATACTGAAACGCCATGTTCTACACTGTGTTTGTTTTTGCTTGAGTGATTTTCTCTGCGCCACATCTCAGTCATCAAAGCGACTTTATCTCTGTCGCAACTCGTGTTGAGTATGCGCAAGAGTATTTCAGTTCATACAAGTGAGTGAGCATTTTGCCGTGGAGTATTTTTAATTGCTATTCCTAACTCATGTGTGCGACCGCATGTAACTGCGTCCTTATGCTTCGATGAACTTTTTAAATATTTCTTTTGAATTTTTTCAAGACTAAATTTTACTTCGTCGGTTGGAGTAACTTCTTCAGAGCATTCGTGCGTCTGCGTGGTCATGGAAGTGAAGAAATAATTATTATGAAATTAAGGTGTCTTATCTACCGATATTAGTTCCTTCAATAGAAAGGCGGCACCTCAGGTAGATTCGTTGGTTGGTTATACATATTTAGAATAGGATTTTTTTAAGGTTTTGGAAGGTGACAGAATAAAAATATAAGTTTATTTTTTGATGAGATTTATTAATGGTTCTCTCTTCACTTTTTTCTTAAATACCTTTAATTGAAGCGCTCTTCATGTTAGATTAGGTTATAGTAGGTAAAAGAAGTAATTTAATTGCTCATTAATTTGTGATGATTTGCGTACAGGGAAAATACAGTGACAGAATTCAAATGATAGCAATACAAAAAAATATACCAGAACATTTAAAAAGTATCAGTGTGCGACCGTTCCAAAAAGAACATAGCTCAAACAATCCATTTAACGAAACCAGGAACAAGGAACAAGAAATCCTCTATAAATTCTCAAACTTGAGCGAACAGCGGTGCGAAACAATTGTCGGTTAACAGGAAACGTTTACAGTGAGTGGTGGACGGTTATAGCAAGTCAAATAGCTTGGCTCGTTATGACAAATTGAGGGGGGTTTAGTGGAATAGCTCGCTGTGACTTGGGAGCGACGGGCAAGGATTTTCGAAACATTGACTGGGTATGCACGTTGATTTTGTTAGGTGATTTGGAGTTTTGTAATCATGGTTTGATGGAAAGAGTATGTCTCCATTTAGTCAGAATTAAGCGTCACGCAGACAAATTTTTCGAACGTGAATGAAATAGGAGTTCCGCTAAAACAAACACATAGAAAACAATGCCTCCTACGCATAAGGTCATAACTTATTTTTTGAGTAAAATTGTATTAAAAAATAATACTTTTTATTTTTTTATTTCTTATTACCTGCAGCGTCTGTGTGAAGGCTAGGCAGAGTTCTGTTTTAATTTCTTAAATGTAGGAAATTATCTAATTACTCCACCCTCCCGTTCTAAGGTTGAGTGGAAGGGCCTTTCATTCTTTTACTGACTAAAACCACACTTATAATTATATTCCTTCCATTTTTCTGCTTTCTAGGACCACGGGTTTCCTTTACCAAAGATTTCCCATAATCCTGGCAGGCGTTTGCCCTGTAGAACCCCTACGGTTTTGCTGACATCTCTTTAAGGCGTGCGTAGAACACAGCCTAAACCAGGGCGTACGTATTCAATATTATTGTTGGTCACAGGACCTAGAAATATTTAGGTGTTACGTAGTTTTCGCTTTAGCAATTTTGTTTTGTATCTACACGCCTCGTGTTTAGCCGGAGGCTTATAACGATAAGGTTATAGCAGACAATAAACCTGACAGTACATTAACCTAAGGTCTTTTGGTAACACAACAAGATTACAAATTATGTAGGCAATAGTTTAATATTAATGAAGCTTGTGGGATACACGTTTATTGTTCATATCATAACATAGAGCTTGATAATGGATATATTTTTTTATTTTTTGGGGTAGTTAATAATCAGGTACCTATCTCCTCCCGTTCTGAGCCGAGGGAGGCAACATTCTCTCCATCAGACTTGCTGACTAAACCTCACCCGTGTGGGCCCTTTGGGTGCCAGTGCCTTTCCTTAGGGACCTTAGAACAGCCCCATACTCCTCAGGCCAGTAGAGTAGAGTAGGCTAATTACATGTACGTTGGGTTATTTTGTATGAAACGGGATAACAATGTAAAAGGTCAGAGTTAGATATAAATCTGGCTACTATATCTATTGAGTGTTTTTTTCGGAACCAAGCTTATTTTCTGAAATACGAGTATAGATAGTCACAGTTCGGATGCATTTATTTCCTCTATATATAACAATGTTAGGATGTCCTACACTTAGCTGTGGGAACATTCATCATTCCAGCCAAGCCACTGTTGTACATAGGCCTACCTCAACTCTCACCACACCAACCGGTTCTGTGCCTTTCGCCATCCCCGACCCTCGCCAAATCATCTGTCGACTTTGTGAGAGGCCTTCCGGTACGCAGTCGCCATTCAAGAACCTTTATACCACACTGCCACTTAAGTTTGGTGGAAACATTACTGACAGAATATTGTTTGCTTTAGACATCCAGTCAGAGCTTAGATTTTAAGCTTTGACTTCGTACATATCTTTAACGGTAACAAACATAAACATACCATAATCTTGTAAAATTATCAAGGGAGCAACTCCATGTAATTACTCCTGTACCGTGCTAAGAATCTACGTAATTCTATTTACCCCGAAACCTTGGGAGCGTGAACATACAAGCTTACAGACATACACAAAGTAAGGCCCCCAGATGGCGTTGCTTGGACCTCTGCAAACAAGTTCCAAGTACACAAGCCGAAGTTTTGGGGCGTGCCTTAAGCCTTTAAGTTGAGTGTATGATGTATAGCTGCATATTAATAACTGTTGAATGGTTCTGATATTAATTTTAGGAGGTACATATGTGATTTGGTTAATATTGTTAGTGTTTATAGATTTTCTTAGAATGAAGATACAAATTGACGCTTCTAAATCTATCACTCTGTTTTTCTTTCTTTCTTTTCTAACATCAAGGACGGTCCGGCCGTCCGGTAACCGTCTGGGTCGAGCTCAAGTCGTCGACGGCCCGTATAGTTTCACGCGCGCCTCAAAGAGGTGTCAGCAAAATGTAGCCAACCAAGCAGAGTCGAAGCCTACTGGGACCGTGATTTGTACGAAAGAGAACTTCAGAGCCCTGGAACGAAACCAAAGATGGGAAAGGAGTGGATTTTAGTCAGTAAAAGACTGACAGGCCATTTCGCTCTGCGCAGAGCGGAGAAGTCATTTCGATGATTTCCCACGTAAGAAAACGAAAAAATCTCTAAACATCTTTAAGTCTTTGTCAGCTATATGTATGTAGAACACTTATTTTGTTAGTACATAAAAGTCCTACACGACTCGCGTCTCCGTTTTCATAGCCCTTCAGTTGAGTACGCCTGTTTCAAAGCCTCTTGTTCATTATATTGTTTAAAATAGAAGTTTAAAAATAAATGGGTTATGTTAAGGGTCTTGAATTCTGTGAAGTTTTAAGGCTCTTGTTGTATACATATGTCGACATCTATGACGCCACATACGACATTAAAATTCGAAATTCTGCATCAAGGTATCTGCGCGATATACAGCTGGTCGAAATCAACTATCGGGCAGTTTCCTGGCTCAGACATAATATCTATTTGACGTTGTACGTACGTACGAATAACTTTTTTTATAGGTGGGAACTTATCCAAAGACTTCTCCCGTTGTAGAACGTAGCGGGATGGTCATGTACAGTATGTTGGTTCTTTGCCTTCTTTTACCACCAGGACCCTGGGTTTTTTTTTTGACTACCCATGGTAGGTAAATCCGATACTACGACCATTTTTCGTAGATATTGTTCTGTGCAAAAATATCTGTGAAAAACGATGTATCGCTATTATATTGTCACGTAGTGGGTTCAACAAAATTGCTTCTTTTCCCGTTTATAGCTCAAACACTCCAGGAAACCTACATTTTCAAATCGCTATCTAAACAAAAATGTCTTGAAGCTTTTGTAAAGCTATATGCAGAATACTTGGCTGTTAGCACACAAGAGTCTTACACGACTCGCGAGCGACTCCGCTCTCATAGCCCTCCAGTTGAGCACGCCCGTTTTAAAGCTTCTTGTTCATTATATGGTTTAAAAATAAATGGTATATGTTAAGGGTGTTGAATTCTGTGAAGTTACTAAGCTCTTGTTGTAGCGACATCTAAAACTCCACATGGGAATATTAGCGGTATTAAAGTTCTCCGCGCGATTAGAATGTTCTATACATCAGGTCGAAATCAACCATCGGGTAGTTGCCCAGACCAGACATGACATCCATTCAAAGGTTTTCAACTAGTTCCGTACATCTCCAAAGTATCTCTAAGCGTTACACGGTAATGTGACTCCAATACAACGACCATTTTTCGTAGATATTGTTGAGTAGAAAAATATTATGAAAAGTTATGTATCAGTATAGTCTTGATACGTAATGAGTTCAATAGAATCACTTCTTTTCCCGTTTATGCCTCGAGCAATCCGGGAAATCGAAATTATTTTAGAAAATAATCCGTAAATGTTATAGAATGAATCTGAAATAAATCTACGCTTCCAAATCGCTATCTAAACAAGAATGTCTCGAAGCTTTTGTCAAGCTATATGCAGAATACTTGGCTGTTAGCTCACAAGAGTCTTACACGACTCGCGAGCGACTCCACTCTCATAGCCCTTCAGTTGAGCACGCCGGTTTTAAAGCTTCTTGTTCATTATATTGTTAAAAATGAAAGGTTTTAAAAATAAAGAAATTACGTTAAGGTTCTTGAATTGTGTGAAGTTTTTAGGGTCTTATTGTAGCGACATCTATGACGCTACTGACTAAAACCCACTATTGTTCCTCCTTTATCTTCATTTCAGGGTTCCAAGGTTCTCTTTCTTTCAACCACTTCTATTTTCCTTCTTTACCTTGCGTTCGAGGACCCCGGCGTGATTTTCGTACAACCTATGGTGACTCTGCTACTGCGACTATTTTTTGTAGATATTGTTCTGAAAAAAATATAAACCAGTATTACATTCTCACGCATTAAGTTCAATAAAATCACTTCTGTCCCCGTTTATGCTTTAAGCAATCCAGGAAGGCCCTTCGAAATTATTTCAGAAAATAATCTGAAAAGCTTTAACAAGTCCAAATCGCAAATTAAAGAATGTCCTACGCTTTTAAATCGCTATCTAAACAAGAATGTCTTAAACCGTTTGTGGAGCTATATGCAGAATACTTGACTGTTAGCTCACAAGAGTCTTACACGACTCGCGAGCGACTCCGCTCTCATAGCCCTCCAGTGGAGCACGCGCGTTTTAAAGCTTCTTGTTCATTATATGGTTTAAAAATAAATGGTATATGTTAAGGGTGTTGAATTCTGTGAAGTTACTAAGCTCTTGTTGTAGCGACATCTAAAACTCCACATGGGAATATTAGCGGTATTAAAGTTCTCCGCTCGATTCGAACGTTCTATACATCAAACATCGGCCAGTTGCCCAGACCAGACATGACATCCATTCGAAGGTTTTCATCTGGTTCCGTATAGCTCCAAAGTGTTTCTAAGCGCTACACTGTAACGTGACTCCAATACAAGACGATTTTTCGTAGATTTTGTTTAGTAGAAAAATATCTGTGAAAAACTATGTAAGTATCGGTATTACATTGTCAAGTAGTGGGTTCAATAAATTCACTACTTTTTCCTTTTATGCCTCCAGCTAACCAAAAAAAGTTGGTAGAAGGCTTAAAATTATTTCAGAAAATAATCTCTTACTTATCTCTAAGCGTTACACGGTAATGTGACTCCAATACAACGACCATTTTTCGTAGATATTGTTAAGTAGAAAAATATTATGAAAAGTTATGTATCAGTATAGTATTGATACGTAATGAGTTCAATAGAATCACTTCTTTTCCCGTTTATGCCTCGAGCAATCCGGGAAATCGAAATTATTTTAGAAAATAATCCGTAAATGTTATAGAATGAATGTGAAATAAATCTACGCTTCCAAATCGCTATCTAAACAAGAATGTCTTGAAGCTGTTGTGAAGCTATATGCAGAATACTTGGCTGTTAGCTCACAAGAGTCTTACACGACTCGCGAGCGACTCCGCTCTCATAGCCCTTCAGTTGAGCACGCCCGTTTTAAAGCCTCTTGTTCATTATTTATTAGAAAAACGAGTGTTGTCAATGGGTAAGAAAAAATGTGTTGATTTGAAAAGGTGTTAAGAGATTATGCGACAATAATGTGAATAGGTATTCAATGCCAAAATAAAACATCCGTAAATTTTTTCTTGCTTGTTGATGGTCATGTGTGAATGTGTACTCTGCGAGAATGTTTGAAAGAGTTACTGTGGCTCTAGAACTTAAAGTGCAAATGATGAGATGGAACACAGGTGGATTCTACCCACCGTAAGCGCATGGTTGTGGAGGACGAGCAATTGATGACCGAAAACCGTCGGGGCACAGCAGAGTCGAAGCCTACTGGAGGCCCAGAGCCATGGGTTGTGTGAAACAAAACCTCGGGACCCTGGCACGAAGGCAAAGAAGGAACACAGGAGTGCGTTTTTGTCAGTCAAAATATGACAAGCCCTGCCGCTCCGCCCTAGAGTGGGAGAATTCAGTGGATGATTACAAAGTTTCTACCCTTAAGTTCGTATAACCGGATCACAACTTTCTTCGTAATGACATCGAACAAAAAGAATAATGCTCTTATTTACCCAAACATTTTACATATTGTAGCCTATCTCCATATAGTCTAACTTCTAAGTTATCACATCTGATAGTTTCTTACCAAAACTTCCCTTTTGTTTTTTAGCTGTGTAACCTTGAATAAAGTTTTACTACGTTACTACCTTTATGGCCAAACTATTTTATATCTCCGTGATACATGACTGTAGGAAGCAGGCGTTTCTGAATCCTGAATATAACATTTGGCGAAAGTACGGAGGTCCTTGGGATCAATATATAGGTCCTTCCTAATAATTCTGATGGAAATAATATCAAAGTTAGGAAGTTATTTTTTTAGAGATATGTTCCTGGCACTGGTCTGACTTTTTACTGCTTTGATGCCTTGTCTTCTTTGGAATAAAGACTGTAAGAAATGAAAGGGACTGACTGTTTGAGACGAGTATTTATATTAAGTACCGTAAAACGGGGTGAATAAGGACTCAGGGGTGAAAAGGGTCAAATCGAGGAATCTAGTTTCGAAGCCACAAAATAAAAAAGCAAGAACTTCCAATTGCTACCTTTTTTTTCTTCTAAAAGTAGAATATATTATCTTCTAACTGACAGCACCGAAGCGTTGTGAAGTTAGTAAAAGGTGTCAAAAATCTTCTTTCAAATAAGACTGTAGATGTGAGGTTGCGGTATTGTCCCTTAAGTTGACAGTTTTTGGAAATTCTAGTTTTTTGGACAACGTGTGGAGTTAGCCAACGACGATATAATATCTCTACGAAGCTACACAAAAAGAGGTAAGTCTAGATTTTACATAGTTTTAGTTTAAATCGTTTTCTTTAGAACCTCTGGGATTGTTTATTTTTTTCGAGGTGAATAAATACGGTAACGGGGTGACAAGGGACGGCTAAAGTACAAATAGAGTCGCCTATACTTGGTAAATAGGGACGAATGAAAGTTGATTAGGAACGGTAAAGTTTGAATAGGGTCAGGGCTGCTACAACATGAATTGAACATTTTATCGCATTGTTTTGCAGGATTTCACTTTTTATTAAAATAAGGCTTTTCATTTTATTTATTTTAAACTTATATACAAGCATGCGCACAAGGCGAACTAATAAGAGATACATAGGTACGAACTTGTATGATTTAAAAAAGTTTTTTGTTTGGTTTGTATGTGGCGGTTGTCTCACGATAATTACGGAGTAATACCGTAATTATCGTGAGACAACCCTACTAGTTTATCCCAAGTTACCCCTGTCTCGTCCCAGGTCACCCCACTTCAAGTATGAATAGGGACAGCCTATATTTTTGTTAAAATATCTAAATTTTGACTAATTCTGGGGATATTTTTAACATTTACGAAAAGTATTAACTGCCGGAAACCCTTGGAAAGAGTTATCAATATTGCATTCGTCCTACAACATAGATTAATTTCAGTGACAAGTTCAATTTTGTCCCTATTCACCCCATTTTACGGTATGCTATATTAGTCATTGAAGTCGGAATACTCACTCTGCTATAAATACCAAATCTTTGAAGTTCATATTATTTTCGTCTTCATGAGATTAGCTCTGTCTGTTTGAGAGCTAAATGAACCAAATGATCGTGACAGTTATAATGTTCACAAAAAAGTTTCGAAAAGTAGGTGCAACGAACTGAAACATAATTTGTTTAGGATTTCCACGCTTCATACACTATCTACGCAAGAATGTAAACATAACCTGCAATTAGGAATTTCATCAAACCGTTATCAAACTACTTTTAACAATCTTATCTGCCCCATTTCAGGCATGAAGCAATCATGTTTTGGTATTTTATATAGCGTTATCAAACGTTGAACGTTACTCGCAAGTGTGTTAGTAGACCACAGACCACAGAAGCGCCTTATCGGCCGCTGCTAGAACTGTCATTGTCAAACTCGAAGAAATTTTCTGTCAGCGATATCATCCACGTGACAGTTACTTAAAAAATGCAAGGCAAAATACGTTTACGTATCCTACGTTTGAATCCAGCACAAATGGTTTCTTCGTAGCCGGTAACAAAAAAATAATTGGATCCGTTCCAATGAAATTTACGTTTCTTACTTAGAATTGACTTGGAATTATTTATTCAAACAAACTTAATATTACTCGTAATCGTAAATAGATAATATTAATCACCATTACTTTATGATATCAATTGTAAAATATGGAAAGACCGCATTTAAAAAAATAGGCCAATTGAAGTTATCGTAACTTGTAATTTGTATGAGATTTATCGTATTTGAAATGATCTGTTTATAGAATATCGCGAGTTGATGCTCTTACAAGATTTTGTATAGTAATAATTAACCCGTAACAGACGCCATTACTAAAATCCGTGACCGCGACTACATAGTCTCGTTCCGTACTCTGTGGTAACTGCCCTACAGAAGGGCGATGTAACAAAATTACCCAATCTCGCGCTTGTAAACATTGCTTTATGGGTAAACAAAAGAATGAAGTAACTGGAGTAGGTGAAATTATTTGGCCCTTTTTACGTAAAGATGTTTCTATTTATTTTTAGATGCTCAACTCTCGTTAGGAACTTTTGAGTTTTTGTCGAGAGATAATAAGAATGTTATTTGCACTTAAGTACTGTGGCCCTGCTCAACTGTGAAATTTTAAAAATGATTCCGGTGATATTTTTTTGATTCCGAAAGAGACGGAGTTATACAGACCGAGTAACACTAACTACACTATACCGTTTTTACAACAGAATCATGAGGGTTGTCAATCGTCATAGTCGTAGCTGGTAGCTAGATACCGACTACAAATTCAATCTTCGACACTTTTAATAATAGATTCCACCTATACACTTTTTTAAAGTCTAGAAATACACTTCTGGACACATCTATTGGCCCACCTTAGAGTTTAGGTTTCGATGGCCCCTACCGAAATATGATTGCTAGATTGAACAAAAACTGTTGATGCAGTTTTAAACCTGATACATTTTACCATCTTTTTCGATCGTATTGTTTTAAATTTGAATTCAGAATACCATACGACATGGAGCTACGCCTAACAAGTCGGATATGCGCCTTGTTAAAGGCAATTGATTTTTGAATAAAAAACATGTTTTATCAAATAAAGGTTTAATTTAATTACGCGTGTTGCCTCCATGGGCATCTACCACAGCTCTCATACGATTAGGCATAGAGTTTATCAACCGCTCTATGAAATTTTGAGGGATCATCTCCCATTCCTCTTCTATGGCAGTTTTCAACTCCTGCATCGTCTGGGCAACTGGCTGACGAGCCCTAACACGTCTTTTTAGCTCGTCCCACATGTGCTCAATGGGGTTCATGTCTGGGCTTCTGGCTGGCCAGTCCATAACTGTGATGTTCACATCCCAAAGATATTCCCTGACGATGCCGGCCGCATGGGCTCTTGCATTATCATGCATAAAAAGGAAATTTGGGCCCACATAGTCCGCGTATGGTATCACGTGAGGTTCTAAGCACTCACGAATGTACCTTTCAGCATTTAATGTTGGCAGCCGTGGTTCTGTAACAACCTCAAGTTGAGTTTTGCCGCTCGCGGATATACCGCCCCAGACAGTCCATGAGCCACCGCCATAAGCAACCCTCTCTTCAAAGCAGCATTGTGTGAAACGCTCTCCCTTACGTCGGTAGACCTTCTTCCTTCCATCATTGCCATGTAACACAATTTTAGACTCATCAGAAAAGAGTACACGGCTCAAATCTTGCTGTGTCCAATTTAAATGACTGCGTGCGAAATGAAGGCGCGCTGTTCGGTGGGATCGCGCTAGTTTGGGCCCATTAGCTGGCTTGTGTGGTACCATATCGCGTTCTTTTAACCTTCTCCGAACAGTTCGAGCGCTCACAGATACTCCGTGGAAGTCGCGAAGTTGGTTTTGTATCTCAATGGAGGTATGGTGACGATTTCTCAAGCTGGTCGTCACGATGAATCGATCCTGCCTTTCAGTTGTGACCCGAGATCGTGGCCTTCCTTGGCGATGAATAAAGCCGCCAGTCTCTAGGTACCTCCGATAAATATTTCGGACCGCAGATCGACTTAAATTAAGTTGAGCACTCACGTTTCTTTGGCTGTGTCCGGCCTGAATAAGTGCCACAGCTTGGGCGGCGACTTCAGGTGAAGTATCCATAGATTATTATAGAACCTCACGTTAATGTTAAGAATAAGTAATGTTTGATGCAAAACCAAAGATATCAATCACTTTTTCAATAATTAAATCCAAGTAAACCAATAAAACTAAGTTTTCTTAGTATTCGATTGTTTGATATCAACAAACAGGCTCCAAATTGTCTTTTGTTTCTTTAAATTCTGTGTTCGAAATTCAAAAAAAGACTATTGAATGAAATTGTGAATGTGCCAGGTTCAAAACTGCATAAAAACTTTTTCCTCGACCTAATATAAAATTTTAGCTAGGACCAAACGAAACTGAAAATACAAGGTGGGCCAATAGATGTGTCCAGAAGTGTATAATTAAGTCTAAAGATTGAGCTAGCTACTTATTACATGACGGTTCTAAATGACGAAAAAGGATAGAAGTATATGAAAATGCGTTGCATTGTGGCCTGATGTAGCTGGTATTTTAAGCATTCAGTAGTCTAGTATGAAATGGAATTACAAATAGTTCACTTTGCTATTCCGGTTTCCAGTTGCCGGAAAACTCATGTCTAAACAAAAGTTAGTATATAGAAGAGATACTCATATACACGTAGAAGTTTTAGCAACTCATAGAAACTACTTATGTTCTACAAAAACCACATAACAGTTTCTATGATAAATGGTCATTCGCCGTTGCATTGTTGTGGCATTTTCTCTTAGTGCCTATCCGTGCAAACACTGGCATGTAGTATGCCAGGTCCGTTATCTTAGGGAAGAGTGTTATTTTTTTAAATCCATTTCCAATTTTTTTTATAAAACGTCGCCCCGCTCTTGGAATTACTCCTGTTTCGAGAACGTGTAAATGTGAAAGAGTGTTTATGTGAAACAAGAGACTCAAACCCGAAACACCTATTTGTAGCCCAAACAAATAATTGTTCCGTATGGGAATTGAATCCGCAACACGCAGCGCCCATCCCACCACCCTGCCGTCATCAAATTAACAAGAAAACTATTCTCAAGCCTACAAAGCATTACGCATAATTTATAACAGTTCTTTATAGCGTTACATTTGCTGCTAAAAATGGCATTGACTCGTGCCAACGCAATCAGCTGGTTTGCCTCCATTTTGAGGCACAACATATCAAGCAGTAAATAAAAAAAATCCTTACATTCTGTGACTCACCACACGACTTCGTCTGTTTATGTCGAGGTCGAGACATTACTACTATGACGTCACGGGGTATCGTAAAAGTGCTAAATCGTGGGTGGTTCCGTAGGTAGCAAGATTTAAAACCAGGCAATCTTGGCCCAGTACCAAGGCTCGTAAAAACTTGAGTCCGCTTCCTACGTTCTCGTTTTTAGGATATTGAAAATTATGAATGAATTCCGTTAGCACTTTATGGTCTGTGTTTATTCCTTTGTTCCTATTTGGGCGTTTACTTATAAAGTATTTATTAAAGCTACCTACAAGGCCCATTTTGTTCAGGAGTTTTGGGACCTTGGTATTTTGTGGAGTAAGTACCTTATCGATTGTTTTATTGCTCAAGTTCAAGGTCCTTATAGGGAAAATTCTGTAACAAAATGGCTGTAAATATAAAGCTTTAAGACTGTTACCACTTGGTTAGTAGGTGACTGAGGTACTCATCTCAGGAACTATGATTCGAATTGAAAACGTCTAGTAAGTGTTAATTTATCTGTAGAGTACAGTTCTTTTTATTTTGCCTACATCACTTCAAAACATATCAAGCAACGGAACAGTAACCGAAATTCAGGTAGAACTGCTGGGGACAGCTCGCGTAAATCGTCACCAGCGTCACGACGCACGCCGACGTGACGTTCTCTCACTCCGGTACTTAGGAATCAATTGAGTGTCTTGTTATCGCTAAATTGTTGCCATGCATGTCGTATCGAAACGAATAAATGTTTTGTTTTTATATCTTCTTTTAAACCATCGAACCAGCCTATCATATGATAGGCTGGCTTTTTCCAATTACTAGTGTGTTGGGGTTGACTTCTAGTTTAACTGGATGCTGCTGAGTGCTAGTATTTTTCGTGGAGTTACTGCCTATCTGACTTCCACAACACAATAAATGGATAAACGATGCCCCTTGGCAGGGCTTGGGTTAGGCTTTCTGGGTTCTGACTATCCGTAGTGTCTCTTAAAATGTACAAATGTCAACCACCACCCAGCCAGCGGAAGAAGTTTGGTATGAAACGGATCACCCATCGTTGGACTGACCTCCGGAAGCGTAGCTTAACATCGAAGTTCAACCCGTGTGGCTGTATTTATTAAAACTGGCAAAACAAAAATTAAATTCCAATTACACACCTTTCAATTACAATAGATAAACGGAAACAAATACAAGCTTATTGGTCACGGTCACTCGCAATCTGCCAAACAAAACAGTAAAGGGTTGGGAAAATATAGATTAAATGATAAAAACTTACAAACATAAAACAAAATTAAACTTTACGGGCATCAAAAGAATCTCCTTCGTTTGTGAGGAAATATTCTGTCGTAAGTTTAATTTACTTTCAGTTTCTGTATATATTTTGCCACAGACCAGGTTGAGAATCAACAAGATACGGAAGTCAAGGTCAAAAGTCCTTAAAGTTAATTTTCAAGCCTTACGTATTTAATTAGAGAACAATTGAAGTTGTTTAATTATCTCTATACTTTATCTACACTAATATAATAAAGAGGTCGTTTTTTTTTTTGTTTGTGTGAGATAATCTGTGGAAGTACTGGTCCGATTGCTAAAATTTTTTCACCAATAGAAAGCTGCTGTATTACTGAGTGACATAGGCTATATTTTATGTACGCGGGCGAAGCTGCGGGCGAAGATTAGAAAAAAGAAACTTGTATTATTTTATCGATTTTGATTACCATTTCGTAGGCTTTTAAAGCAAAAAAGTAGTAGTAGTACCCAAGATATCAGAACCAGACCTAAAACCATAATCCCTAGGCGATACAAATATTTGTTTTGTGCAAGAATCGATTCCAAAACTTGCAGCGCAGCAGTTAACCTTTCTTTCAACTTCATTGACACAAGTTGAAATGGAGAATAAAATACCATTATGCAGGAGTATTTTCCTTTTGCAAGGTGTGTCAATTAAGGAACGTCCCAATGGTGTAGTACGAAAATATACAGCACGTTACAATAAATATGTATTGAGACGAGAACAATCATAGGTGAAATGGATTGTCTCACTGGAGTGTCTACACAGAGAATGGTAAAAAAAGTCATGAAGAATAGCACACCTCAAAAAAGTAAGAATTAGCTTGAAACAATGACCAGTTCTCTATTTGAAACCCAATATAAAAGCCTCCAATTTAAGGGTGCTTTAAAAGTTTCTTCCATCGACACGCTAAGAAGAAGGGTAGGTGCTTAACCTCTGGTGGAAAATCACCCCAAGAAAACTAAAAAGTTCATGACAATCAGCGTTCTTAGCGTTTTTGTACCTAAATTTGATTCTCTATATTCACTTGTGTCCACTGTCAACTAGCTCTGCCTGCGTTACCTATATTACCATTACACTCGATAATAACCGGATTTCTAATCAGCCGTGTTAGATGCATCAACACTCAAACGTCACCAGCAATATTGAGCAGATATTGCAGTATTATCAGGTGCTAATCGATTGCTTTGCTTGTCATCCACGGGGTTAGCTCGTTTCCGCGTGTTTAATTATTTTATGCAACGAAAACTGTTTGAAAGCCTTCTAGGGATACTCTATCAATTTTTTTTTAGCTTAAAATTCTGTGCGTATAAGTTTATTAGTCATTCAACGATTGAATGGGTTTAGACGATATTCTGTTGGCCTGGACTTTTCTTTTTTAATTTGTTTTAAACTAGTGCTTGACTGCGATCCCACCTGATGGTAAGCAATGATGCAATCGTTTATGGTGAGGCGCACTAGCTTATTAAGAGCCTATTCACTCTAGCCTTGAAGACACCCTAAATTGTAGTCGGACGGCAAAACCGCAGCAGGCAAATTGTTCCAGTACCTCGATGTACGCGGTATAAACGATGAAGCAAAACGCTTAGTCCAGACCGGATATGAATATAAATTAGTGACTTGCTGTCATCCCTGTAGTTTCCAGTAGTCTTCAAAGTTAAAGTAAATGACTCAACAAGTATCTGCGATAAAAATCAAGACAGTTCATGTACTTTTTCACAAGGCTGCTGTTATCGAAATATCTATTTATCGTGCAAGGAAATCCGCTATGTTACTTAAACAAAAAGTCCTCCACCGCATGCTCTGTCTGTACAAGATGAACTCAAAATTATTGAATTGATTTTCGTACGGTTTTTTACCAATAGACAGAGTGATTTATGAGGAAGACGAGGAAGTATAATACCTACATGCATATAAAGCAACTCCTTATGTAAAGAAAAAGAATGCAAAGAAAAGCCGGAGACAAAACTGAGGCGGGTTGCTAGTAAGTACCTACATTATAAAACACCTGGTCTGACAATGCATCAATGTTGCCAGGAAATCCCCAGTTCTCAGAAGATGTCTTCACCAACGCTAGCTATATTTCAGCTCTAGAGACGGCTATAATTTAATATTTCACTTTGCAGAATCAAGTATGATCTGCCGACATAGCCTGCAGATATTTCAGTTTTAGTCTTTGCTCTAATAAAACTGTTATAGTTTTTTAGGTTATATCACAAAAAGTATAATCTTGTGGTCTATGCTAATATCTAATCGTGTAGTCTATATTAATATAATAAAAAGGGAAAAATGTATTATTGTTTGTATTGAATAAATTTTTAAATAATAGATTTTTAAATTTTATTTTCTTTCCATCGAGCGATATCGCTATCAGGAGCTAGTAAGTTGTAATTAATTACGTTTTCGTGTACTTGACTAAATGTAAATAAACTTCTGAAATGTTAGTTTACTTTTTGATATTTGTCGTGCCTTTTATGTCGTCTGTTTAGTCTATAACCTTTATTTGTTCTCTGATTTTGTTATACCTATTTAGCTACTTTGATATTTTTGAGCCCAATGTCACTTTAGTAATTGTTGTCATACTGACTGAAAAGTGTCACTTAATTCTCCTAATTTCGAAATTCTGTTTAAATTTTGCAAGTAATTATGTGTGTGTAGGTATGTTTGTTATTTCCTCATACTCCGTTCTTAATTACACACACATAGTCCTGAGGAATCTTGTATGATTCTCATATGATTTGACTAATTCATGTTACTGTATGGAGCTTGAAAGAGGGTTTGTCCTCTGAGTTCGTTTCGATGTTTCTTCTCAGGGTAGTCAGCTAACAAACACCGGCCTCATCTAGTCCAAATTGTCAAAGAAAATTGACGTGTAAACGTGTTTGAAAAAATATTTTCAAATATAAATTCTATCATTTATAATCTAACTGGAGAAAGACATGGTCTACCAAAGTGACGAAGTTGATCCAAAGCTAGCACCCTTTAAAGCGTGAAGCAAAAACAAATATATACCTACACACACATACATACTTACATAACACAAACTTGTACCTCTATAGTATTAATGTTAAGTGTGACATAAACTTCCTGTTTCCCATATCAACTTCTTGTTTCCCCATCAAACCATCAGTCGCTATTTTCATAATTAAAGTAATTTTAGACTCATTCATTAAATATAATATTAATTACTTAACGATCTGCACGAGTTGTCTTTAATAAATTATTGTGTACAAGCTCGCGAATTTCATCAAGGTAATTATTATTATTATTAATAATAATCGGGTTACTTTGAGTTTTCGTTGATTAGAGATGTTTTGAGATGGTCCCTCTTCATTAACGTTATTGAAACGGAGACTTGGTGTCTTATTTCACTTTGGCCAGCAAAATTTTTGGTGAAATATTTTAGTAAGTATTCCCTTTAGAAAAGGTTTTTGTGCAGGAATATTATTTTTGAATAAAGGCAAAAAGGAAGAACACGACAGTATCGGCATTTAGTTTCAAAATATCAATATCAATTATTGAAGCTTTTGGCAGTTGTTACAATGAATTTAATTTTGTTGGGAAATTAAAATGATGAAAATGCACTATGAAAACAGAGACAGTTCCAATTCGCGATATTTTCGGTCATCATAATCAGCATTTTTCTAAACTAAATTTTGACTATATTATTGAAATATTTGGTTTGAACAGGACGTTGCCATAAGTAACACAACCACCGAAACAGTGAATTTATTGCAAAGCGCCGATCGCATAATTTCACTGGCCCGATCATGTGATTTAATACTGTTAGGTTATTTATTGTGAGGCTATGTTAAAGACTTAGTCTATACGGAACCAATTAAATCGATTGCAGTCGTAACGTGATTAACGATATAGACCTGTAATTTTGCCAAAAAGTTTAAAAAAAATATAGAAGAATCAAGCTCTCTAGTGTGGTCGTCGTACATTTTCAACTAAATTTTTGGATTTATTTTATTTAACAAAAAACTAAGTTTTTGTTGAATAAATCTATATTAGACTAAATTATGCCATCGCTTCGCCCGTGTGACAACTAATATACCTGCGAGTATGTCCTCAGTGATAAAGTACCATTCGCATTCTACTGGCAAAAAAAATATTTAAATTTTTTTCAGTACAACGTAGTTATTTTTTTGTTAGTTTAATACACATACTTCAAACTTGACTAGGAAAAGAAGTATCTGAGTAACTAAAATCCAATGAATAAAATTTTCAAAACAATTTAATTTAACTCAATACAGTTTTCTTTCTCACATATACGTTAGTTTCAAAAACAGACCTAGAAGTCTTCACACTATGCAGTAATGAAAATCTAACAGCGCGGCGCTTTCATTAGTTCAACCGGGCCAATTTACTCACCTTCAGTAATAAAATATGCTCAAATACCTTTAAACAAAGCAAAGTTTCAAAAAATAAACTGAAATAAACGAATCAATCAAGATATTAATTAAATATTTTAGTCTCTATCGAAGCTTTAAGCTGTTGATTGGCAAATATTTTTCAAAGCTGATTGATTACTCTACTGGCTGGAGTGGATGCGACTGTTTTATATTTATTTTACTACCTACTGTGAAACGGTAGATACCATTTTTAGTTACGTGTTAGTGGAATTGAGTGTTGATTAAAATCAATGGAATCCACTTAGTTTTGTTTGGAGTTTATTATGTGATAGTTATTTTTTAAGCCATATTATTGATAGGTACTTTATCGATGTTCTTCTCGTTTCTGGTATAGTAAAGGGAGATATATTGGTGATATAAGATATTTAGTGATATTTTTAAACACAACTCCATACGGTTCCCTATGCATAATGTGTTACTAGTAGGAGGACATTTATCCTCCTCACACTTGTAACAACCCGCTAGCGCTGTCTCATGAATGTGGTTGCATGAAACTTTGTGGTTATACTGTTTTAAAAAAATATCTCCACATTACTTATATCACCAATATATCTCCCTTTACCCTACTCTTTTAATTGTTGTTTTGTATCGTATTTGAATCGACTGTTGTTAGTTAGGTAATTATCTGAGTTTTTTATTAGTTCTAGTAGTGTTTCATGCTGCTGCTTACGATTTCGGTTCCGATTCCGATAAACCAAATAGAAAAATACCTTATTTCCTTCCGTTACACTTACATCTCTACTTTAGATTTACTGTAAGAACTTCAAATAAAAAAGACAATAGTCTGCGGTGTACTATTAGAAAAACTTTATGTTTATAGGGAATACTACCCGGAAGTACTAACCCAAGAGACTAGAACCGTCGAAACAAGGAATCCTGGTATATGGTCTAGCTTTCTTTTCAACTTAATTTTATCCGCAACTTTGTACATGTGGATGTCGGTTATTGCGGACGCGAAGTCGAAACCAGATAAAAAGAAGCCTAGGCTTCATGTTTCCCTGGGGTTGTAGCTTACTCCGTACCAAATTTCATCAATATTTAGGATTACTGGATTAACCGTCAAAGCGTAACAGACAGCCAGAGTTACTTTCACCTTTATAATATTGCTATGGATTTATGTATGTAGGTAGTATGAATTTTCTTTGCATGATAAAAATAAAAGATTTTGCTGATGGCCATTCACGCTTTTGATGGGTAGCATATAGGCTGCTTTTCATCTTAGTACAAACGAACAGTGCATCTGGATTAGGTAAAGGGGCTAACTCGCGGAAAACATATCTTGACAATTCCTATCATTATACGAACCTTACGTTTTCCTCAGTCTTACATGGACGGAATTCTAATTCATCCTTCCAACCCTTCATATGCCATTCCTTCTCATCAATTCATTCTTGTTTTCCTGTTGCAAGATTTTTTCATACCGAAAAAGATGCACGCATCTTGTGGGTTAGGCCAAGGGGTCAAGCCTTGGGAAAAAGCCATAAATATAGAACACTTCTTTCTAATTCCTATCATAACTCGATCCTGAAACTACGATTACCTCAGCCAATACATTAAAAGGAATTCTAATTCATGTGTTGCAGGATTTTTGGGCCATACTATATCACTTTTATTGATACTTTCGTAAATAAGTTATTGCGGATACAATTCATAGTTCGGAGGGTAGCCGGGGCAGATAATCCTTAGAAAATATTCAGCCTTAATATTTATTGGTTTCTAGCTCAATAGCCCGGATTCTCTTGATTTTTCTTTTCGAAATATGACTTATAGGTTTTGTAAATCAGCTGATTCTTCATTAACTGGTTAGATGCTGAAACGCTGTTCTACATGAGACATAATTACCTACTTTTTTATTTCTTTAGATATGAAGTTTTTCTCTTGTAATTTTGTGTAACTTGAAAATCTCTGTAACACACTATGAGCCATTCGTTTTTCTTGTCATAAGCTTATAATTGGCATCTCCAAAGGAAGCTTCACCAAGCTTGCCTAATTGGTGGGGCTTCAAGGCGGTCTACTAGCTTTTTAGATGAAAGTATTGGGCGCTTCCTGTATTCCGCGTTCCCGATTTATATTATGTCTTAACAGTCTAATCTGAATGTTTTTGCTGAAGTTGATAATTTCTTGCTGGTCGTCGGTTATTTATTACCTTATAACAGAACGTTTGCCGAATCAACTATTGTTTATGTTTAGAAAACTCTGAAGTTAACCTGTTAACATAATTCAGCTAGAGCTTTGAACCTTCAGTCTTTGACTTAGCAACGCAAGAGATACACACATACTCTTCGAAATGAACATACAGTCGAATACTGATAAATATGATTAACTCTCCTGTAAAAAATCTCATACGCGAGAACCTACCTTTTCATATTTTCAACCAATCTTCAAGATAAATATCAAATCAAATTCTGTAACGAGTATTAATAAATGAACAGTAGCTCACGTTCTGTAAGTAGGTAATTGAATTTACTTGTGTGGATACCTGTAAGGACTGAAAATGAGATACATAAATTTTGTATCGAGGAGAGGCATCGTGTGGATGTGCCGCACGAGCCCTCTCCATCGTTACACCCACAGATACGCACTACACAAACACACGTCACCTCCACAAACACAAAAATATACACTTACATAATTTTATTAGATCGCTTATTATTATTATTAATTTTTTAATCTGTTGGTAATTTTTTAATTTATAGTTCCTATTTTTATTGTAAATATTAATCTCCGTTAATGCATGTAAATTTGTAATTTGTTTTTCTTTTCTTTTGTTATTAATTTTCTCACCCTGGAACGCTATCGTCTCCGTCCTGGAGGTGGGCGTTAATAGCTGCAACACAGTTTGTAACTAATGTGGCTATTACCGTACACAATGGTTTTTGTTAAATGTAAATTTGTTCCAATAAAGATTATTATTATATTATTATTATTATTATAAATATATACATACATAAATATGTATATTATACATATACATTTATTGATCAGTGTATGACTTGATACGTGATTCTTCTAATGATATGTGTAAAAGGCTCATCTGATTTAGGTTGTATATAATAATATACAACCTAAATCAGAGATATAATAATGCCACCCTACCTGTGTCGCGAATATTAGGGCAAATGGTTTTAACGTGCACTAGTTTTTGACGTTTTATAATTGCCCATGTAGGCCTATGTAAAATAAAATAATTTTGATTTTTAGAAGAAAACATACTTCATTCAGGCTATAGTGTATTAGATCATTCAATACCGTTTAAAACACTAAAGTTGACTATTCTTGACTCGTCTTGTAGTCTGATTCACGTAAAATCAAACAAGTCAAATAACGTTGAAGTTTTATAGTCGTTCGATCAAAGTCATCATCTGCCTAGCCTTTTCCCAACTATATTGGGGTCGGCTTCCAGTCAAGCTGGATTTAGCTGAATACCAGTATTTTACGCGGAGCGGCTGCCTACCAGACCTCCACAACCCATTAACTGGGGTAACACGGTACTTCATGGCAAGACGAGTCAGATTTACTGACTTCTGACATTCCGTAACGACTGCCAAAGATCTAGAAATGACAGCCGCGACCAGCGGTTTAACGTGCTTTCCGAGGCACGGAGGAAACTCGGTATGTTAAGATGGTCACCCATCCACAAGACCAACCTTGGCAAGCGTTGCTTAACCTTGAAGATCGATCCGTGCGGCTGTTATTATCTAGCCACGAGCTCCTCCGTTCGATCAAAGTCCTACTCCAAAATCGGTATTCACGTGTTCCTTGAACGGGATTCCACAGAACGATAATTCAATTGGCTTGAAAATAAACGATCTATCAACGTCTTATTGCCAGTTACATTATTAGGTATGTGTTCTACCTGGATAATGAAATACAGATATCTATTATCGAGTGCCGTCAGTTCAGACTCCAGTCTGAACAAACGTTGAGGAGTGGTTGTAAAGAGGTCACGGCGTTCTCTCGTTCCGTATGACGCAGGTCCTCACCGGACACGGTAACTTCGGCAGGTTCCTGCATCGGATCAAGGAGGAAAGGCCGCCCGGGTGTCGCCACTGTGTGGACCGCCCGGAAGACACGGTGGAGCAAACGGAAGCGGTGTGTCCAGCTTGGGCGGAGCACCGCCGTGTCCTTGTGGAGGCTATCGGCCATGGTCCGGAGCGAGGATGGGTGGCAGGCGGTCGCCTCCTTCTGCGAAGCAGTTACGCCAGCGAAAGAGGCTGCCGACCGCGAGTGCGCGAGGGAACGGCCCTCACGCCACCACCGCAGAGATCCTGATCTCGATTTCCGACCACCGTAGGCGCGGGCTCGCGGACGGCGAGCACTGGGTAGCTTGCCGTCCGGCAGTCTGGTAACCTGGACCGAGCCAAGTCGTTAACGGCGGCGCGTTCTGTTCCACGCGCGCCTCAAGGAGACGTTAGCAAACTGAAGGGGCCCGGTAGGGCCGAAGCCTCTGGGGAACACAAAATCCGAAAGGTTGTCACCGTGTCCCCCAGATCGAAGGCAACGAAGGAACGGGGTAGGGGTTTAGTCAGTAAGAGTCTGACACGCCCTCCCGGTCCGCCCAATAGTGGGAGAAATCATTCTGATGATTCCCCTACCGGAAAAAAAAAGTCTGCGCGAACGGAAATGAGTAGATCTCTTAACTATTTTCATTTCATTGGCTTATTTTAATCTTTATTCTTTTTTTTATTTATTGTTTTACTTTAGATTCTCATATAAATAAATAAAAGCAACATGAGTAATGTAACTGGGTTTATAGTAATGTTGCCAAAGAATAAAGAGCACACATTTGAAAATTTGTAAACCATAGATAATTGTTGCACCATAATTAAAAACATAGCGCAACTGTTTTATTTTTAAATGTGTGTGCGTGTAAATCTGGTTGGTATTACAGGGTTTTGAAAACTAGTGTTTTCAGATAAATATGCGGAGATTAATTCTAGAGCCTCTAACCCTTTAATTAGTTTTAATAGGTGTTTAGACGTTAAATTATCATGTGAATGGAAATTATTATTTAGCCTGTATTTGAAAGCTTTTAGATAATTTGAAAAGTTTAAACTTATTGAACCTATATTTGAGATCAAAAGGTTTAATTCTAGATGTTAAAACAATAATTTTTCTAATCGTAAAGCTACTAAAATTCCACTATCGTATACAAAGTAAATATTAATAACTTTTTTTTTCTTTTCAGGTAAGTTCCAGACTATATAAGAAAACTTTTACTATTAAAAGTAATACCTTCAAGTTTCGTGAGTTTTCTTTCTTTTCAATAAAATAATTATTTGCTTGAAATTAATGAGATAAGTTTTTGTCACTAATTGCTTTATGAAACATAAACTTTTTATTATTAGATACCGTACGTGTTTGAGATTTCTCTGTACCCAGGGGTCCAAGATCTTGGGAGAGAATTTAGAAACTTAGATAGTTATTGTTGTAATTTTAAAAATAATTTAGGTATATTAATGGGTTTTAAAGTCCATGTATCTAAGTTTCGATTACGAACCCAATCTACACTTAAATAAAATAAATCAAAATAATTCGTAAGAATAAACTGTCAGTCTAACATTAAATTTTGAATTAATACCTACATATCAAATTCACGGAGACTACGTCAATGACCCATTATTTAAAACGATCAAAAATAAATAAACCTGTTGCTAGGGCTGCAAGTTTGTTCGCAAGAGTTACTGTGGCCTTACATGCATGTCAGTAAAAGTCTGACACTCCTCGCTTCACATATAGGGTAAAAATTTAAAATTATAGTGGTATTTATTTAGTGTTTCAGGTGTTATATTTTGTCATTTCTGCAAACTGGAAGCACGAATTTTCTATAAATATATGACTCGTAAAAAAAAGGGTCACAATAAATAAATAAATAACCTATTTTGTGTATAAATCACCATATACAAAACGTTTGAATATAAATCAAAGAGAACTTTCAACTGAAAAGTCGTCCATAGCTAAAATATACCCGTATCGTAGCCACCCAATAACGATCTAAGCAAACGCTAGAACTGTACGTGACTTTTACCAATAACGCTATATCGATAAACGGACAAAGGCGAAGGCGATACAATTTAATAGTATTATTTGATTCAGATAGTCGGCAACTTTTGTATCGGATGATGTAGTTATGGTGTTATGCTTGCTTGTTTATTTTTGTCACTTTATATTTTAAAATTGTTACTTAGTTTTCATAATTTTCTGCGTTACTTAATTAGCTCTTTTATTTATTTACTTACAAAATACTAAGCAATTTACATGTAGGTATTATAGCAAATGTTAGCTTAAAATAATCATATCGATACCTTTGGGTAGAAAGGTCGTATAAACCAAAACCCGACTTTTCAGTAGAGCCGAAAAACTATTTTTTTTTACGAAAAAATTCATAACTTTTTTGCTTTTGAAGTTATAAAAAAATTATCTATGAGAAAGGTTCTTACATTTTGCGAATGAAAAAGGTTAAATCATCAAAACCTGTCTATCTTCTTTAGTTTCAAAGTTAGCTTGCATTTACGTCTAAGAAAAAATCAATTCTTGGTTTATACACCCCATGAAAATGTGCTTTGAAAAATCTGTGTGGGTCGTATATCCATTTTTGGTAAGCTTAAGGTCACATTTAATGTCGTAAAAACCCAAATTTATGTAATTTTTTTGTATTAAAAACCATTTATAATCATAGATCAGTTGAACTCTGACTAATAAATAATCCTGTTACTCATAGAATTAGTAGGAACTCAATTATTATTATTCTAATACCCAATAATGGTCGATTCAAATAAAATAAAACTACCTGAACCAACATTTATTACGTATTATAATACCTTCTAATCAATGGTATCTGTCCGGTACCTGTCTATCGCGCTCGTTCTTCTGCTTGTCGCTGCGCGCAAAATGCGAGCCTTGTGTGTTGGTCGTAAAGTTTTTCTTGCCCTTATCCCATATTACTTGGGGTCGGTGCAACACGTTTTCTTCTTCCATTCTGTCCTGTCGTCCGTCACACTATCACTATGGTCTATCGGTTTAGGTAGTTAACTAAAGGTAAACAATCTTGGTATGTCTTTTAATATTTAAGAGGTCGTATATAATATACACAAAGATTATTTAAATTTAGTTTATCAGCTAACATCGATTTAGGTAAATACCTAGTTGCAAAGATTTTTACATTCAATTTATAGACAACTTTTAGATAAAAAGACATACCAAGATTGTTTACCTTTAGTTAACTACCTAAACCGATAGACCATAACTTCCTTTTCTTTCTTATCGGCCCTTACGCAATCCATCCATCTTTTCTTTGGCCTCCCTCTCCCTCTCCATCCATCCACATGTAAATTCAGAACTCTTTTAGTAATATGCGTTTCATCCGTCCTCTTCACATGACCATACCAAAACAAACGATTTCCTTCCAACTTTTCAGTCACTGGCGCCACTTTGAAACTTCCCCTAGTACACTTATTTCTCACTTTGTCCATTCTTGTCACACCACACATCCATTTCAACATTCTCATCTCCGCTACATGCAATCTTTTTTCATCCATCTTTTTCACAGCCCAACATTCTGATCCATACAGTATGACAGGTCTTATCACGGACTTGTAGATTGCACCCTACAACTTGAGGGGCATCCGTGGATCACAAGTTGTTCCCGTGACCTGTCGCCATTTCATCCATCCTGCGTTGATCGGATGTGTTATGTCCCGGTCTATCTCACCATTTCCTTGGACAAGCGACCCGAGGTACCGAAAGTCGGAACAAATCGGTATGAATGTCCTAGCGAGGGCTAAAGGCGAAGGATTGGAGGGACCGCCGAAATCGCAGAACAAGTACTCTGTTTTGGTTCTACTCAATTTCACGCCAACACTCTCCAGTCTATGCCACCACACCTCCAATTTGCTCTGGACCTCTAGGTCACTCTCGGCAACCAGCACAATATCATTGGCAAACAGCATACACCAGGGGGCCTCTTCCTGAATGTCTAACGTCAAAACGTCCATTATCAGCAGGGAAAGTTAAGGGCTGAGAGCCGACCCCTGATGTAGGCCGACCGCCTCACTGGTGCAGTCGGTGTAGTAACACCGACTGTACATCGCTCGGATCAACTGCACATACTTCCCAGGCACACCTTTCTCCTTAAGGGCCCACAACAAAACCTCACGATGTGCCTGGTCGTATGCCTTTTCGAGCTCAATTAATACCATGTGCAAGTTTTTATGTGCACCTCTGTATTTCTCGTACAGCTGGCGTATAGCGAAAATGGCATCCGTTGTACCCCGACCAGGCATAAAACCGAATTGCTTCTGTGAAATTTCACTCTTATATCTCAAATGCCTTTCAATACTTCTTCCTCCCAGATTTTCATAGTATGTGACATTAGCTTTATTCTTCTATAATTGTTGCACTCAAGAACATCACCTTTGTTTTTAAAGATGGGCAATAAAGAACTTTTGCACCAATCATCGGGTATGAATTCTTCTTTCAACAACTTATTGAAGAACATCGCTAACCACATCCGTCCATCCACTTCAACTAGTATTCCAAACTGGGCCAATGGCCTTACCATTCTTCATTCCATTTACTGCTATTCTTCCACCATACTAACCATTCTCACTAACCCCACATTTTCTGGTTTACTTTCTAAAATCCCACTCCAATCATTTTCCTTATTCATTAGTCTTTCGAAATATTTCTTCCACCTCTCTTTGATTTTTTCATCATCTGATAGAACCAGTCCAGGTTCATTCCTTACACATTTTATTTGACAAACATCCTAAAGTAAAGTGCGACTTGCAATGATCATGGTTTATACACCAAACGTTGCGAACTATCTTTGGATTTACGACGTCGATTTTAACCTGGGTTTAAGTAATGCATTTAACACTTTAGGGCGTATAAACCATTTACAATTAATGCATTTAATACTTTAGGTCGTATAAACCATTTACAATTAATGCTTTTAATACTTTAGGTCGTATAAACTATTTACAATTAATGCATTTAACACTTTAGGGCGTATAAACCATTTACAATTAACGATTATTTTTACACCCTCCGTTAATATAAATTATGGTCATTACGTCATAACAAAATTACAAAAAAATAATATTTGGCTTTTACATTGAAAATTTATCTTTTTTAAGAGGCTATGACCGAAAATTTCTGGGTCGTATTAACCATTTTTGAGCGAATTTCTACATTTCGTATATACAGATCGATAGAGAAAAAAATTCAGAGAAAAATGGTATATTTAACTCAATTTGGCCAAAATGGTTTATACGACCTTTCTACCCAAAGGTAGCGATATACAAGTCGCAGTTGAGCTATTATAGTCGGCAACTTTTGTATCGGATGATGTAGTTACGGAGTTATGCTTGCTTGTTTGTTTTTGGTGTTACCTAATTAGGCTCTTTGCGTGTCAATCAACAAGACTTTATTCTTGCAAGACCGCCATAGATTTAAGTTTCTGTATAAATTGTTACTTTTTTTGAGTGCGATACCTATAGTTTATTATATTTTAAGGCCTATTGTACACGACACGGTTTTCTCCAGACGGAATTCACCGTCCGTAAGCACGGCGCGTATGGATCAGTACCAGCTTGTTGACACAAACGGCGACGCTACGAAACGGCGCCGCCGCCGTGTTTCATCAGTGTTGTATCGCAGTCTATTGACACGGTACGTTTTATTACGTACGTACATACGGTTAGAAAAACGAAAGAGATATAAGATTAAGGGCACTCAATCAGACAATCGCGATCGACTAGTCGATCACGTCTGTTTATCCAGTCGATCTTCGCTACTGGTCGATTTACTTTTAGACCAAGACGGCTATACGGCACAAGGCGGCAGATATCTAGCTATTATTCGCCCTTCTTAGGACAGGGCGATAAGTTAGACGTACCTATGTCTAACTCCGAAATTAGATAGGTAGGTATATAGACTGACGTTTCTGAGTTACAAAATTAGTGAGGCGTACCTAACCAATTTACAGATTCAAATATCCGAATAAAGCAAACTATTCTGTCTATATTGATAGAGCAATTACAATTGATCATTGTCGGTGTAAAATATTCAATTTAACTCAGTCTATTTTAGTGTGTAAGTAAACTCCGGTAACACAAAATTGGTTGATTGGTAATATGGGAGCGACAGTCGATTGATTTTGACAGCTTTTATTTATACGAGACCATTTATTTATTCATACACTACAAAAAAATAAAACAATCTAAAATATGGGTCGTCGTGAACGACTTTCGATTAAAATCGTCTAAGAGGCGGTCAAAAACTCGTCAACGTCGCTGTCGACTTTTAATGTGCCCAAAAGACTGGCGGCATTGTGACTGTGTGGCAATGCTTAAATCTTCTGTGCAAGGTATCAAGTAGCCTTTGGGCCATTTTTGTACTGTGCCACGCAGTGGTCACGCTGTAAATATGTACAAGGTGTTTCTAGTTATAGTAAGATAAAAAAAATATATGTAGATTATAAGAATGTGGTAATTTTGAAATAAAGCAGGTATATAATCTCCATTAAATAAATATTTCCATTCTGTGTGAATAGCACTAGATTTTATTTTTATTAACCACTAAACATTAAAATTGAAACGCTTTTTTATTGTCTCTACTATCGGTTCACGACTATTCTGCGGTGGTGTTCAGTAATAGCTTTTACGAGCAATCTAATGGCTATAAACTCAACAAGTACTAATTTTCTTAAACACTGACTCAGTCTGCAGATGTTCTTTGGAAAGTGGATCAATGATTCTCTCAATGACAAAGCGAGTGTGACCAGTATCGCCTATTCTACCTACCTATATGTTTAGACCAATAGGTAGACATGTTTTGGCTCAAATTTTATATCAAGCTACTGTCATCAAATTAGTATGACAGAAGAATTGATTAATTGTGTAGGTGGCTGTTTCTAAATTAGGGAAAAAAACAGCGAAAATTAATTTTATCAACCTAGGGTGGAGTGGTTTTTAAGTGGGAAATCATCTAATGACTTCTCCTGTTCAAGGGTATGTCAGGCTTTTACTGAATAAAACCACCTTGTTTCTTCTTTGCTCTTTGCGTTCCAGAACTACGGGCTTCCCTTTCGGAAATAACCCCATGGCCACGACATCTCTTTGAGGCGCGCATAGAACATTACGCGCCTTCGGCGACAACTCGAGTTCGGTCGGTTCGGTCTGCCCGAATATAGCACGGCCGACGGCGAAGTTCCCATTATTCGTCCACAAACCCACGAAAAACCTGGGTGTTGTTAAAATTTTAATTTTGCTTAAAGTGTCCTGCACTAGCGACTCGATCCACCCCAACGACGCACAGGAATTAAAAATCTTTGAAATTCTTTAATTTTTTGGACTGTAGGTCATATAAATTTATTGTAGGTCTACAAACCTGTGATCAAATTGGCCAAAACCACATTCAAATCATTCAAATCGAACAGACAAACGCGGTGGGAGCTTTGTTTTATATTTTAGGGTCGATTTCTTCCCATTTCTTGGAAGGGAGTTATGACTGAAACTAAAACGCAGATTTTAATTGCCAATAAAACTAGGGTAAGTTTTTTTATGCAGCATTTTATAGGTATCCTTCACCTTATAAAACAAATAAAAGAGTACTTAAAATTCAGCACCAACACACGTTTTAAAAAGTACATAACACAGATATATCCCAATCTGCGTCAGAATGGATTCATAATAAAATGATACATTATTTATTTAGGTTAATGTATCTACGTGTGTGTTCTTTTAAATTGAAATCAGTGGTAAATAGGTTATAGCCGAATTTTTAGGGCAGCAGGGCAAGATATTGATACATTTGTTGGGAAATATCTATTCGAATTTTGTAGTTGTAAAGTTTTGGTTAGTGTTTATAGGTAAAGCTTAATTTTATAGCTTTATTTCCCTAATAAAAGATTTTGTTCGGGTAAATAAACACGCTACGATATTTTTCATCTCGATAAATGCACGGTTCTTGTGAGATAGGACACAGAAGCGAAGCCGCGGGGTAAAGCTATCAATTGTTGGTGTAAATGAAAACATCATCGTCATCATTTCAGCCGAAAGCCGTCCACTGCTGGATATAAGAATTCCCCTATCGTGGCCAAAACGACCGGATCTATGCGTCTCACGTCCATCGGATCGCCGCGATCTTCACCAGATCATTGCTTCACATTCTGGTGGGCAAAACATAAGCTTTCTGAAACCCATTGTGAGCAACCACGGTTCAGAGCAACGAAGAAACATATTTATTATGCAATGCAATCCTAATTTTCCACAAACTCATTACTGAATATACTAACACCGAATTTTATGATTTTAATTTGATCCAGAATTTGATAAGCTCCGTTGGAACGTTATTACCAAAAATTTAATGTAATTTTAACACGTTTTGATAACCAAACCATTATCATTAATTAGAACTTTAATTAATTGTGTCTTATCTGATGAAAGAAACTAATTACCTAATCTAATCATAATATTTAATACCGAAATCTCTATCTTTCTCAACGCCTTATTAAAATCAAATATTAACTTTGAGAATAAATCGTTTGAACTTGATCAAATTCAATCAGAAAGTCTTAGTTGAATATCATCAGTTACTCTAAGAAGGTACTGTGTCAATAGAATACTAATTATATCAACTATGGTTTTAGTATTTTACTGTTCGTGTATTAATAACTTAACCAACGTGGATTGACGTGGACTTGAGATGAAAAATGTTTCTGTTTTGTCCTCGGTTTAGAAGATTGTTCTTTATTGTCCGCCTGTCAAGAAGCTTTTTCTAAGGAATTTTACAAAATTTGTAATTATTTTTTTATAAAATAATCCCCAGGACTGCTACTCCTCAGAGCAGTGAAAAATCAAATTTCTGCCGACGCTTTTATAGGGCCATGGGAAAACTACTGAAAAGGAAACTCGTGGGTCAACTAAAAGAAAATAGGTGTAGAAGTAGAAATATTACACGCCCTGCTTCTTTACCCTAGAGCGCCAGGAGTTATTAGATAGCTAATTTCCCACACCAAAAAATAATCCATAATGATAAAATTAAATTACTAACTACTAAAAAAAATATGAAACACGTTTAAAACCGCTTTCCATTATATGAACCATCTGTTTAAAAACATAGACCAACTTTAAATTAAAGCACTTCGTGCGAAACGGCACATAACTCCTCCGCTACAGGTATTACGGTTCACGGGACCGGTAAAAAAATCCCGGAATACCGGGAAACAAGCCACTTCATACTGCTTTTTAAACAAGAGGATCATAATATGGGATTATGCAAATTCAAATACCTTATTTTCTTTGGGCGTTTTTTTTATCCGATTTAAATAAGCCCAAGAACCAAGGTTGTTTACTTGGTTCTATGGATCCCTTCGATAGGGTCCTTTTCTTATTCACAAAGGTAGGATAGGTGGTAGATTACTATTTGTAATTGGATGTCTTCTCATTAAGATTAGGACTACATCTGATTGGCTCCGTGATGAATCTTTCACAGTTATAAAGGCAACGGTTTCCCTCCTAAATCACACTGATATGGGGAATTAATCCGATAAGATTTTCAGCAATATTTTCTCACAAGCTATCGAGCTTATGTTGTGTCGTAAAGGAGGCCAACTTCCTTATAGAAGACAAAAGGTACAAAAATATTTTTTTGGCAATTCCACAGAGACTATCGAATCCATTGTCTTTTCGCCTATAATTATCGCCAAGATAACTAAAGGGAGAAATTAATTCTGTCGCAAAAAGTCGGCCGTCCAAGGCCAAGGGTGTTGAAGTAAGATAATCTTTAATTGGAAAGAGGAGGGGTTGCGACCAGATTTCTTCAATTAATCCGGTTTCAAATTAACAGCTTACTTCGCCTTAATTCGGAAAGGGACGCTCGTTTCCTCTATTTATAATCGTTTAAGTGAAACAATTGATTGACCAAGTTTCAATTTGTCGTAAATTATGGTTTTAAATTTAATTTGATTACGGGTTTGTAGACGGTAATTTTGACACGGTTATTTTCAGCTGATTAATTTTATAGTTCCACTGTGCTCCAAAACACATTGTTCTGTTAATGCCATTGATTTCTTTATTTTTTGTGTATTTATAGTGATAGAGATAAATAAACAGATCAAAGACACACACAAGAGTAGGTATAGCGGGAACTACATTAGATTGACACACACGTGGGCCACGCCTGATTTGTACATAGAACTACGTCGTGTGACGTGTATCTAATGTAGCTCTACTAGTCTAGTTAATGTATGGAGACCGCCGCTCACATATCGGCGTAGGTACGTGGCCCACGTGTGCCTAATGTAGTTCTATCTTTAATCTATCTATTTACCTATCTATGTGAAGTACTATGAAGAAAAATATGAAAATGCCACCAGTAGTAAAACGGTCCTATTTTTAGTAGAATTTCTTGATTCAGAAATAACGGCTTATCAAAACCACTTTGCCATTTCTAAATACGAGTAGGCTTAAAGATTTATGAAGGAAGAAAATATCTTCATCATTAATTCTCAATTATTTCCAGAACAGAACTCGGAATTTCTAAACGTATTTTGTTTAAGGTTTCAAAAACAGCCCGTCATTGGAATCTGTTATTTTCGTTATGATTGAGAGACCTAGCCTAGGCTATAAGAAAACAAATAGCTAAGTTAGTATAATTATGTTTCATCCTCTTAGATTTGACAAGGAATATTATTTTTAAGATTCCGAAAATAATTGAATCTATAAATGAAAAATACAAAATCGTATTAATTTTTTCTAAGGAGCTAGCAGATTTTTTAGAGACACAATAAACAATTTTTATTGCAAAATTAAGTTTATTATCATACCCATTTATTCCAAAATAACCCATTAAACGCAAATTCGTCTGTAAGAAACCTAATAACTAGTATACGAAATTCAGCGACCCGAGAAATATAGTATTAACATAATATTCAAATAACTCAATTCCATGACCACAGGGATTGCAATGCCAATAACAAAGCTATCACTAATTCTATTAGACACTGATAGCATTCGGCGCCGTCTCGTCCAGGGATTTTGAGCCTAAAATGGAAAACATGGTGGAGCAATATATTTGTAACAAACATTTCAAATAGATGATACCTGGCATATTTGGCAAAAACGTTGGTTTAGTTTTTGATAAAAAATTGAATGAGGAAATGTGTGCTACCTTTAATTTTAAAACAAACCGAAACCAAACCAAAACGAACTTCCGAAATTATTTCATCCTTTAGTTCTGACCCCCTAGCTATCGCACACATTTGACACAGTCCAGTACTATGCGTGTGTTCACCGAGGTTTTGAGTTGTGTAGCTATTAGAAATCTTGAACAAGTTTACAGATGAAAATAAAAAGGGTCGAAGTGATGAAAAAATATATCAAACACAAACATATCTAATAACGTCTCAATTTAAATCTGATCTTCTAACGACTTATTCAATTCATTTTCCAATTGTAATGAAACGCCATCGCTGACATTTTGTTTTAAAGAAGAAAAAAACAAGCCAATAAATTACAACTCACTTTTAATGAGCCGTTGTAAGAGTTTCGCGTACTAACCACTTTTGAACATCAAGCTATATTTCGTAAGTGGGAGGTACCATAACCATCAAATTCATCCCTTGAATTTTGTTGAAACATTTAAACTTCAGCAGTCATCTGTCTGTCTTTATCCTATTTTTTCTCAGATTGTTGCCAGCCTGCCCGCTGAAATAATATTTATTTTCTTCAGTATCAATGTAAACATTTTTTGTTTGTTGGTAAAATAAATATTTTGCCAACATTATCAGAAAATTAACAACAAATTATACGCTGGGACCTTCGGGCGAGACGTTCCGCAATATATTTAAAATACCACCAGGGTCCCTCAAGTTCCCTGTCATTAGATCCTACGTTCAGGAATTTATCGACGACGACGCACGGGTTGGGTTCGACTCATAATACCCGTATGCTATTCTCATTAAACGTTCCAGGTTCTCAATAAATGGTTCCTTTGGAAGTGAGTTCATGTATAGAATTGTAATTGTTTTTGAGTCTAGCTTTTTTATAGGAGGGAAAATACTTAATCAATGACTTCTGGCGAAGCAGGAGGGCGTATCAGATTCTTATTGACTAAAACCCAGTCATTTGTTCCTTTTTTGCCTTGTGCTCCAGTACCCCCGTTCTCTAGCTTGTTTTCTCCAAAGTAGGTATGATCATGAAAGTGTAAATATCAAAGAATTGTAATTAGTAGAATTACAATGAACTAAGTTAATTAGTAGGTACAGAGCGGCCAAGTTAATACAAATTTAGATTGGAATATTTTTATCATACGAAAACAGACCACAGGTAATTTCTAATAACGAAACCTGTGGTCCTAGAACGCTAAGGGCAAGTAAAGGACACAGGTGTCGTTTACTTGAGTCAGCAAAACTTTGACAAGCCCCCCAGGTCCATCCTAGAGAGAGAGAAGTTATAAGATTATTTCCTGCCAGAAAATCAGAGGTTATGGTACTAAACATATCTCAAACGAAATTGAAACTATTACTTTAAAAATGGATACCTAACAACTACAGCCCAAATCAAAATAGTCCCAAAATTAAGTTCTTTATTATGTTGGATTTGGCCATCTTTGAGTGAGCTTATTTTTCAACAATATATCTTGTTAAAATAAATAACTCCTTAACTGTTGGGATGAATTGCACTTGACCAGTTTCATAACACCTAAAGTGTAAAAGTGGCTCTCAAAGCCCCACAGGATGCAACCATCAACTGATCTCTGGCTGATCTCACCTATCCTGGCAAAGTACTGCTATTCCCTGCAGCTATGCTCTGGAATCGTCTCGAAAATATACTTTTTTAAACTCTTTTCAAAATACGTTTTGGAGCTCGGTGCTGAATTTTTTAATCGCTCGTGTAAAAGTCATTGCTTGCAAATTCGTGGGTGATTTCGAAGTTCGTTTTTTTAGCTCACACCCCGTAGTTTTGTGGATATTTGGTTTTAGAGTTTCTTTTTGGTTGATTTCAATCGGATTCTACATTTCTACAGTATCTGCACTCGGTAATAGTAGTTTTACGCCCGATTTCAATAAGCTGTCTATCTATAGTTGCAGCTACTGAAGATAAACAAATCTATCCTTTTGCCCTTACTTGCTTTCCCATAACTTACCGACGGATAGTATTTCCTACCAAAAGTTGTGGATTTATAGATAAAATCTTACTGTTTATCGGGGATAGCTATCTATCTGTGAACTGCGGTGGCTTATTGAAAACGGGCGTTACTCAAAAAAAGTCAGAATTGATCAATTTTTTTAAAGTGTTTCCGTTTGATGTTTTTCCAAATTCGTGTTCTTGTTCCATATTCAACACATATACAGTGTCGAGTGTAGGGTATCATTAGACAGATGCTTTTGAGGTTAGGTTCATATTTATGAGATTTGATGCGGTCGCGGGTCGTCGGCTCGTGAATGATGAATTATCTTCCGTTACATTATGTTCTATGCGGTCACGAGCTCTCTGAAGATTTCCTTATTTTCTCTCTAGTAATTTTTATGAACATATCCGTGTTGTGATGACATTAAAATTGATAAATCAATCCTTTTGTAATTTTATGCTTATAAGGTCTCGCCAGCCAACATGCCGTTATGTATCCTTTCTAAGAATTAAGAATCACATTTAGTTAGTGCTATCTGACAGAGTTAACTTATAAATTATTTAGTAGACATTTACTGTATATTACAAGATATTCAGCAGACTCAGATGAATCTTAACGCAAAACTTTCTTGAAACAAACGCTCTCAAACGTCAATTTCTTAGCTGAATCTACAATCGAGTATTGGAGATGGCCTAAGTATTACAAGTGTCATAAATGTTCAATCAATTCCCATTATTTTACTTTATAATATACTAGATTTCTAACAGTTAACTACATAGAAAAACTTTTGTATTACGTATAATCCAAAATTGAGTTTTTTGACGTTATTAATCATATCTTTTCTTTCAAATGTTTCAAAAACCTTGTAAACTTTAAACTTTTCTTTAACTAAGTTGCTCATCATTATTGATTGTTGTACTTACTCATTTTAGGCAAAAGCTTGTTGGAATTTATCAAAAGATGATTTACAGAAGTCTTTTCAGTAACTTTAGCTCATTTCTCACTGTCGTTTAGGTTTGGAAGTATTTTATTCAGTCTTATTTTCGTTCAATTATAGCGGAGTTCTGGCATTGCTCAAGTCTGGATTTAGGATTAGTATGACTAATTGATATTAGTTAATTCTCACGTTGTTTAAGCGTGTATTGTCGTCACACTGGATTATGTCCAGCTAGAAGATAATTGCTATGACTGATTTTATTACGAGCTTGGAATTAGCTTTCGTACCATTACTCATATTTGTATGATTTATATCGTCAACTCCTCCTTATTCTGTCTAGTCTTTGTTCTTGTCTGGTTTCAACAAGTGCTATTACTTAAGAAGCCCTTTCGGGACAAAACAAATTATTTATATATACGATATTACAATCTCTTGCACGTGTTTCAGACGAGACGGTTCAATTTGTCCTTTCTTAGTAAACGATACTTCTACCTTTTCAATCCCATCTCCTGCCAAACCGTTTGTATCTCTCAAAGTTTCAGACGTAAAGTGAAGCCATTATTTCTGATTAATGACCGGTGTTCGAGATAACGAATGTAATGATTCAAATATAAATGAATTGATTGACATTACAATAATGGATGTATTTATTCGCTTAACCGTTGTGAAATGAGATCATATTTGATCTGCCACAAATCCTGCTATGTTTCTGAAATTTTAATTAATGTTGTTGATTCAAAAAGTTTTGTTAATGTAGTGTAAACTGGTTTCAATAAAAGTATGTTTGATTGTCCCGGAATTATTCATATTTTCATTGGACTTCAGTCAGTCGTTAATAATGATGGCACATACAGCAATAAAAATATTGAAAACAAAAATCAAGTTGTCATCTTATATTTTTATTTTCACTCTCCAGTCTATCTGTTGTTCCGAGGTCCCAACCTTCTGTATGCATAAAAAGTTTTCTTGGAATTCGATTCCGCTAACCCATGAAAATCACATATGCATTGTCTATGAGGACGTATTGTGTTGTTAGCGAATCCCTTTACGAGTACCTTTTGAAATATTTCGCTTATCCTATCCTCTTGTTTTTCTTTGAAATGACAAATATTATTTATCCGCTGTTTCTTAGAAACTGTCGAGATATTCGATCTTCTACGTTTCAATTGTCATTTTGTTTTAACACAGCTGTCTTTTCTTTTATTCTATCTTCTTCATTAAAGCAACTGGAGCCAGTAAATCTGACTCTAGTCTTGCCATGAAGTACCGTGTTATCCCAGTTAATTGGTTGTGGAAGTCTGGTAGGCAGCCGCTCCTCGTAAAATACTAGTATTAAGCTAAATCCGGCTTGACTGGAAGCCGACCCCAATATAGTTGGAAAAAGGCTAGGCAGATGATGATATCTTCTTCATTAAACGTTTCAAAAGTAATCTTCTTTATTAGCCCTCAAACAAAACTAGATTCCTTCAGATGAGGAGCTTTAGTCCCTGAATCATCATGATTGATAATTATCTCTTTCACGTGTATTTCCTTTCATAACTTTCCAATAATAGGGGAAGCACAATGAATGTTCTGACAAAGGTATGCTGACTCGATGCTCTTATTGTACAATGAGTGGTTCCCAATTACTGGTTGCTATGGAAGTACTGATGCGCAAGTATTTTTCTCTATTGTTGTTAAGTATGCAAAGTATTTTTTCCATTCAGCCAGTGTTTATCTTGTGAATCTTGCGAATCTTTTTTGGTGTTTTTGGGTTTTTTATTTACTTCCTCGTATATTATTAGATACGTATTCTTTGAATAACTGTGTGAGCTTATTGTGTTTAACGATACATAAACCATAACAATTTTCAGATCCTGAGTAGGTATTTAACAGCCAAATCATATCCAGGGCAGAGGTAACAACTTATGTACGCTTAAGGAGTCGATTAATCAACTTAGTACCTAACCTACTGACGTTAATTATTTTGCCCAAGATGATTTACCTTCCTTTTTCACTTATGCAAATAACAGTTTTTGACGAAAGAAATCAAACGTCCTATTACCACTATTTTAAGGAAATAACCGTATACCACTCTACAGATATTTCCTTAAACTACCTTCTTTGTTTCTTTTAATTCACTTTATTCAACCCAGCAAAGCACTTTTCCTGTTTACATTCAATGTGTTGTATATACATACCTATATAACGCTATAAAATGAGAATGCCTGGCATTTCACCAACCTTTCCATTAAGGGTGAATCCTATATCCGTTTTCTAACAAATAACTAAATTAGAATTTGCTTGTTCAATGTTTATAGTTGAGAATGTCGGGGGGAACGTGATAGCTTTAATTTGAATTCTTGGAACATTTTTATCGTAAAAGGTTTTCTGGCTACCTGAATTCCTGTCGATTTGATGGATTAGAGACGAGAAGGAAGTTACTTTATGACCAGGAACTTTTAACGTACTTAACTATATTTTCAAGATTTTCAACTGAAAAAACTTAAATCAATATAATTTTACCTCGTCAACATCTCTAGTAATGCTTCGTTTATGTATTTGCGTTACCATTGGCAAATATCAAAGAAAACATACATAATATCAATTTATTACTTACATACTTATATTAAGTTTCAGTATGAGTAGGTACTTACACCTTAACAATAAACAAAAATGTACAGAAGGTCTACCATATAAGAAAAAACCGGTACCGTTATATAGCCAAAAAATTAAGCAATCAGGCAAAGGAATCAACAAACTTAAGTGGCAGTGACAGGGCACATTGCTTGTAGAACAGATGGTCCATGGTCATTGTGGTAACACTCAAGCGAGGGCCTATGTCCAACTGTGTACTTTCGACTGAAATGATGATGAACTAAATTGAAAATTACAGTTTTTCGAACCCAAACAAAGAATATTTTTTTAAGTTAATCTATTAGTCTTCATACTCGTATTTTACAATAAATTGTATCATCGCGCAACTCTTTTACGCATTTCTACAGTGATAGCGCTTTAGGTCATACCACGGCCTTACCTTCTGTATTACCCCTACAGTATCATGCATCTCCAGAACGTATTCACACGTAATCAGCAAATTACTCCTGTTGAGTTACTGAGGGTCTTTCATTGTATTTAGCCAATTAACTAAATGATCGTTTTGTTCTTAAGCAATCCATCCTTGTTTTGTTTATCTAGCAGTTTGGTAGGCGGAATTAATATTTATGTAGGACGACTCTAATGGATGAAGTGGAATTTTGTATAGATCTGATTCATGTCTATATTTTATCTAAGTAGGTACTAGCGACACGCCCCGGCTTCGCACGTGTGTAAAATTATCAGTGTTTCCTACTATATTGTACACGTACCTATTATACATATAAACGTTCATCTTGAATCACTCTATACAATAAAAAAAATACGCATCAAAATCCGTTGCGTAGTTTTAAAGATTTAAGCATATATATAGGGATATAGGGACAGAGAAAGCGACTTAGTTTTATACTATGTAGTGATTAGGAATAAGATCTACTGTATACGGGCATGTAGCTTCATAGACGTGTACTCGTAATTACATGCTACATGTCATCGTGTCGTTGCAGCTTCGTCGACTGAGTTTCATTCGCATTTTGTATGTAAGCTGTGAGTAGACGTACGCCAAGCGTATAATGACGAATAGGTGCCTTTGAAGCTCTGTGTTTGAGCATCCGTGGACATTAGGCCCAAGTAAAGCTGTTTGTATGTTATGTTCTGAAAATAGTGATTCGATTACAAATATTCGTTTACTTATGCCCGTTTTCAATTATAAGCTACCTATCTACAGTTGCAGCTACTAAATATAAACAAGTCTATCCTTTTGCCCTTACTTGCTTTCCTATAACCGACCGCTATCCGCATTTCCTACCAAAGTTGTGGATGGATAGATAGAATCTTACTGTTTATCGGGGATAGCTATCTATCTATGAACTGCGGTAGGTTATTGAAAACGGGCTTTAATGAAATTGCATAGATATTAGCTCTGAAACTTAACCTTTGACACATGGTGAGTGTCGCGGGAATCCGATGGATGTTGACAGCTAGTTATTTATAAAGGACCAAACTATTGTTTAAAGTAGAACGTTGTTGATCTTGTTCATATTTACACATTCAACCTTAGGCTATAATGAAAAGCGTTCGTTACTACCTACGGTCTTTGACTAAGAATAGATGAGCCAATCCGTTACCTACTAAGCTGCCCCTAGGTTAGAAAACTAACCTATTTGTTAACAAGGCTGTTAGAAAGTGAAAGGTCTGGGATTTCTCTTAGAGATCCGCGTCCAAGAGCCTACACGAAGTCTAACCACATGCGGCTGATTACCCATGTTTTAAATGGAGAGATTACCTATCAGAACTTCACAACCCAGTTTGTTTGTAAAAAAAGGACAGTACTTAATGTAAGTTTAACTTAATTGTCTGAATACTCTTACGTAAGTGTAAAAAATTAATCAAATTTCAGTAAACAGTAGATTTTTAATATTATACGTTTAAAAAAGTTTCGGTTTCGGCCGAATCTGGGACAGTTACCAAAAATTCGGTTTCCGAAGAAGACCCTTCTTTTTTTCGTATCGATGCTCTCATCAAACTTTTTCTGCCTAGTATTTGGCAACCTGTATGGCTTTGGCATTGGCCTCGTTTAGACCCTGATTCGGTTAGAATCAACCATCAACATTTCAAGACCTTTTCAAGAACACTGGCCACCTGTAAAACTGGCTTTCAAAATTTCAAATAGCGAACACACTCGAAAGCTTTGCTTTATGGAACGTCGTGCCAAAACTTAATTTGTGCTCGTTTAATCCATAACATTCCGTTCTAAGAACCCAGAGTGCGTCTAATGAAAGCGCAACTAGGAGTTTTTTTTTTAAATTTCATTGGCAACTTTATTGAGCCGCAATTGTAGGGAATAAAAACAAATAGTGAAATATCAAGACATGACTCTCCTACTAGTTAGTAATACCACATACAAATCTCAAGTCGCGCTTTCAGTAGACGGACTATATTAGTATATTGAAGATTATTAATTTGAGAAAGGACTTTCATCCCGTACGCAATCGTGGTCCTGCAGTTTACGTTACGGCCGCCGCATCCTTCTGTGTGCATTGCGCCATTTGTGTGTATACGGAATGGACGAGCAAAGGATAAACGTTTGTGCCGCATGGCTTACATTTGTTTGTAGTGTATGTACCTATCTAGAGCGCCTCGATCATTCATTTACTTATTTATCAAAACTTTATGCACTAGTAACACTCAAAGGCGGACTTGCCTTAGGCATTTTGCACCAGTCGACCATTTTTTTTTTGAGTAGTGCAGAAACAAAACATGCAGGTGCAATTTAATAAATAAACAAATACCAAGTCTATCTCCAAGGTTCATAAGCGCTTGCTAAACTCGATCTTCTGATGGGTGACCATAGTAAAAATATTTAGATTCCTTCGCGCCTCGTAAAATACGTTACACCGATAGTTTTGGGTGTTATTTGTAGATTATTTGTACATTGTACAAGTCAAATAGGTAGCCATTATTTCAGCTGAAAGATGGCCGCTTCTGGACTAAGGCCTCCTCCAAATGTCACCACAACGACCGGTCCTATTCGTCTCACACTCATCGGATTCCTGTAACACGTACTAGGTTATCGTTCCACCTTTTGGGTGGCCTTCTAACAATGCGTCTTCTGGTACCTACGCGGTCATCACTCCAGAATCTTTCGACTCCATCGACATTTTTGTTCTGCAAGCAATGTGTCTACTCACTGCTTAGCGATTCTTACGGCCGAAATTCTATCTTCAATCTATCTCCAGTTTTGGCATACTGGAGATTCTAAAACAAATGATACAATACAAAAATTATCATGTTTTCTGTAGTTTCATTTGTTTTTCGATTTCCGATATGTGGCAGATAGGTTATTGGGTTCGGCTGTTAGACGAAACGAAGAAACAAACGAAACGAACCCCTTTCAAACACTGCCGCTACATTCAAACTTCCTTTAATGTTTTTATTTCTCAATTCACACATTCTTTCAACCAAAACCAACTGTCGATAGAAAATAAATATCCTTCTTGAATTTGCTACAAACTATCCACGTACGTACAAGTTATCCATCAAATGTCCAATCCAATTCCCTTATAAGTCGAAGTATCACGTATTTTTCTAAGTCGGTAAATAGGTCGGTACTACTTCTTCGCGCGACTTTGACTGATCGAGTGGCCAAAAGTTGCACTACACTTAGTTTTAAAATATTTTAAGTGTACCTACTAGTGGTGTGTTGGGTAAAACTTGTGTAGAATAAATGTGCATAGGAAATTAGTTAATAGGAAAATATAAATATGGTACATTTTGAAAAAAGTGGAGAAATATTGTCATTGCGACCGAGGCGAAATTTGCCCGAGCAGCAGGCGAGGGTGTTATGGAAGCAAGTCCTGCAGTGACTAATACTCACATGTTTTTCAACACACTTACGAAAGGGGTTATGCAAACGGGGGTTGACCGGCAATTCGCTGGGGCAGCTTAGCAACTAGCCTAATACGATAAATACCCCAACCAGCAATTCAGTCCTATTATTTCAACTTATAATTCTAAAAAGCTCTATAAACGATTTATTGAGGTTTTAGCGGTGCCACAGTGTTGTATAAAAGCGTTCGACAGTACATTATTGCTCTAAATGCTTAGAGAGCTAAAAATACCTATAAACAAATAATGTAAACGTTTACTACGCCATTTTATACAACCGTTATAGTTAAGTACTGTAGCAAGTTTTAATATAACTAGTACATAATAATATTGCTCTATAAAATTGTTAACAGGTGCCTTTATTTGCCTGATTAACGCAATAAGGGTTCCAAACGAACTGCAATAGTAGTTTCGTTATAGCAGTGATGAACATTAAACTACAGGGCGATATTGTGATATTGTGGATATTCAGATCGCTGCTATAGTACGTGTGCGTTAGTAATTATAAAGATTTTTCAATAGAGCGTTTTTGTGATGTAGTCTAATTTCACTGCACGCTAATAGAACGTAAGGGTATTATAATAGTTTTTAAATGCATATTATAATTTTATCGATAAGCATATCACACAGACACTATAATAGAGCAGAATTGTTGGATAACAACTTTTTTGGTGCCTAGCAGTGCGCTTCTTGGTATTATAAATGGGTATCTATCACTATACTGACGCAAAAGTGGCACATACATGTAGATAAATGTTTCTATTAAATGACAGCTAAGTCGCAAAAAGGATTCTTGGCTTGCTTTTACAACAATATTCAGACATTTTAATATGGAATTAATGCGACATACATTCTGACCTAAAAGCAAAAACATGGATTTAAAGAATTGGAAAATATATATACGCTGTGGAACTTACAGAAGAGAAGTTAATAGACGTTTTGACAAAGTAATTTCGTCATCATCAAACAATTAAAGCAATGATAGTAGCCAAAATTAAGTTGGAATTACAAATGTGGGAAACGGTTCCGTACAAAATGTGTCTTACGAAAATATTATTTCTGAAGAGAGTCTATACTTCAGCAATTTTTCTGAATCTTCAACATTCGAAAAAGCCCAACAATTTCGTGACGGCGTGAAAAATTGGGCCGTTAATTATAATATTTATTATATTATAATATTAATTATAACTGTTTACATGATTAATTCATACTATTCGTCAGTAAACAGTTTATAATTCCGTTTTTTTTCATTACTTATGGTCTTCAGAAAAATAATAAAAAAAAACACTGTTAACAATTTATATAAGTATTCAGTCATGCTCACACAGAACCCCAATTTTAGGTTGAATCCACGATGAGTGACAGTGAAAACATTATCACAGCAAGTACTATAATGGCTCTTAGAATATCGAAATCACTTTATATGATAAACATTTTAGTAAAAACTCAACAATTCGAGGGGGGCACTTTAAATTCATGGTAAACCTATCCCTAGTTTATCAGTAAACCTGCAGTCGCACATCATTTCCACCGTAATAGACTAATATTATAATAACAAAATAAAATCTTAATCGCCTCAGATTGCTTGTATCCATTTGTAAAATTATTTTAATTATTTTTTGCACTATCACAAATGTAAAATAATGAATGGTGAATGAAAAAGTGACGTAAAAGAATCTAAACTCTTGTATAGTACGAAAAAGTACTATAAAAGGACCCACAGTAGCCAGTACATCACTATTTTGAGACCTGCATCACTATTACATAGATTTTATTGGACTGTTTCGTCATTATGAACACAGCAATAAAATTATTTTATCACTGAACAGAGATGTAAATGCGCCACTTCCGAATAAAAGATACGTTCTTTGGGGTTTTATAGGACCAAGGACAGATTTTTACAAAACGTTCTATGGTTTTTTATAGTACTAGTTTTTGCTGCTTGGGACCTACTATAGATTGTGGTGGAGCTGAGTTCACGCACTTTCCCACACTTGTGCGGAAAACGAACAATTGCGTACTTAAAAGCGGTAAGAATAAGAACACGTTTTCAAATAAGTTTTAACATTATTATTTATGTTAATCTTTTTCTCGTTACATTACTACTGTACGAGGAGTGACTGTATAGTATACATATAGGTTATATTTTTGTAGTGTCCCGTTATGTACGTTGACATGGGCGCTGATCGCATGACAGATTTCAGAGAATAAACGATGCACACAGGCGCGAAAATATTTAATTATGGATAAGTTGAAATATGCAAAATATTTACGTATCAAAATAAATTTAAAGACTTTTTGTAAAGCTATTGGAGATTGGGGCTTTTAATATTTAAAAAAAAGTATGCGGGGCTCACACCCGTCGGGACCGAAATTCGTTACACATTTTAATTGAAAAGAGAGCGTGCAATATGCGTATATTTATGCCTACTCATAGAAATATACATTGCGAGGAGCTCGTGGCTAGATAATAACAGCCGCACAGGTCGATCTTCAAGGTTAAGCAACGCTTGCCTAGGTTGGTCTGTGGATGGGTGACCATCTTAACATAACGAGTTTCCTCCGTGCCTCGGAAAGCACGTTAAGCCGTTGGTCCCGGCTGTCATTTGGAGATCTTTGGCAGTCGTTACGGATAGTCAGAAGCCAGTAAAATCTGACTCCAGTCTTGCCATGAAGTACCGTGCTACCCCAATTAATGGGTTGTGGAGGTCTGGTAGGCAGCCGCTCCTCGTAAAATACTGGTATTCAGCTAAATCCGGCTTGACTGGAAGCCGACCCCAATATAGTTGGGAAAAGGCTAGGCAGATGATGATAGAAATATACATTGCGAGCATAAGAAAGACAACATTATGGAGGAGGTATATCGCAAAATTCTTTATCTTTTCACTTCAATCACACCTATTTATTATATTAAGTTATTAGCTACGTTCAAGAGTTGTATGCTAATTTCAGCCGCATAGGGCAAGCAACAAGGTTAAGCAACGCTTCCCTAGGTCGGTCTGTAGAAGTGTGACCATCTTAACATACCCAGATCCAATTGCTTGAATGCAATCCCGCCTGATGGTCACCAGTGATGCAATCGTTGATGCTGAATAATGGTTTATTAAGTCTATTCAGTCTTGCCTTGAAGAGGGCTGCGGGTAAAATGGCGGTCTCATCGCTGATACCTACTCTAATACATTTAAGTAATGCACATTCTTAACCGTTGAGTTTTGTAAGTTTATCCAAATAAAGCATATAATTGAAGGTGATTAAGATATCAATGAGATTGATTTACCCGCATGTACTTTTATAGCTTTCATCAGTTTCAGAAATGAAGATGAATTAGTTTATCTATATGATTCCGAATTCAGCATTCGTTTCGTTCTAGTCTAGCCTATCTAGTCGGCGCGGCGTCTAGATAATGAGCTAAGAAATAAAATACCGCCCAAGTGCGAGTTGGACTTGCACATAAAGGATTCCGACAATAAACGGCAAAAAAATCATGTTGTATGAAAGGCTCATTTAAACATTCCCTCTCCTAGAGAGGAGACCTGAGTCCCAGCAGTGGGAACATTGCAAGGTCGATAATGCAAAAAAAATAAAAATGCTTTATTTTGTTTTTAGTTTAGCGGCAATAGAAACACATCAAGTGAAGTTTTCAACTGTCTAACATTCTTTAACTATCACGGTTCATGAGATACAGCCTGGTAACAGACGGACGGACAACAGACGAACGGACACGGACAGTAGTCTTAGTTATAGGACGGAACCCTATTTTACCCTTCGGCTACAGAACCCTCAAAAATAAATTACTACAACTCGGATACATTGCAATTTATTTTGTTGACCTTTCAGTACATCTTTACAACCACGCGTTTTTATGAAGATTGTATTATTCAGTCCTTAGGAAGTCCGTATAAAAAAGATTGGTAGGTTTCTGAACAATAAAAGTCAAGAGGTAAAAAGGCGTTTTAATTTATTTTTTGAGAGGCCGAGCTAAATGATTACAGTTTAATCGTTTCTTGTGTTAGGAAATACATTTCAATTTTCCTGGAACCGCTTAAGCGTTGTTGTAATAAACGTTCATTTAGATTTGTATTACTGGCCGTCTGTTCTGTAAACAATTGTGTAATTTTGATGGAATAACTTACCTGGTTTCATTCAAATCAAATTAAATCAAAAATGGTTTTTATTTCACATGGGCCTAAATGGGCTCTTATAAAATGTCAGAAGCTAGTGCACAGTTCCAATTGGTCGTTTTCTATAGAGCAGAACCGGCAGAAACTCCATTAAGAAATAAGAAAGTCTAATTGATATTAAATGAACATGAAACAAAACGGTGCGCACTCTAATGAAACATCGATGATTATATTGGTATTTGAAAGAGTGGAGGCGTAGTGGGAACTTTTCATTTTCTTATTTATACACCCGTAATCTAACGGTAGTGACGTTAAATTTCAGTGTGCATCTTTATTCTTGTTATTTGAGTGTTGAGAGGTTGCTAACTCCCATATTGTTGAACGGATTTGTTTATTCTTTTTATTTGCGACTAGCTGTCCCCTGCGGTTTCACCCGCATTTTTCGTTACTACTCCGCTCCCGTGGGTCGTAGCGTGATGGTATATAGCCTATAGCATTCCTCGATGAATGGGCTATCGAACACTGAAAGAATTTTTCAAATCGGACCAGTAGTTCCAGAGATTACCCCCTACATACAAACTTACAAACCTACAAACTTACAAATTTTACCTCTTTATAATATTAGTATAGATTATGATATTAGTATAGATTACCTAAACGGTGACACGCTCAGTTCGTATGGACCGTTCACATCTTTCTCTACAACACACTCTATAGTTTATAATGCTTTGTCTACGTATATCTTGCAGCAGTGCCGTAACTAGGTATGTGCCAGCTTGGCTTAGGTACAGGGCGCAGTCCCTTCTTCTTCTTCTTCTCGATTCGACGGTAAACTTTTTCGCTAAATTTTTTGGGCCCAGTAAGTAGCGCAGTCCCTAGACCCCGACCAGGCCTCCGTCACTCCATGTACTTGCGCGCTATAAGTGCCTACCGCCCAGCCGAGCGGTCTCGGTCCGCTAGCGGATCAAATTCAGTGCGGTTTTCGCAAGCGAAACGCGCGCACGCCGTTCAATTTTAATAGTGCTGTTCGTTCGTACGCGTATTACGATGCCGTGTGGTGCCTTGTTCGCTGTAGATGGGTTGATGCTGATGGCAAATCAAGTAAAAGAAGGGATAAACACCTAACATTTTTCCATTTACCTGTCAATGACGAAAGAACGATGAAATTTGTAATAGAAATATTTTATAAACGATACAATTTCAAACTGTAACTATAAGTCAGAACATTCACAGTTCTCAATAACATAAACACAAAAAGTCATGGTAATTTAATTATATCGAAGAGGCAGCCCTGCGATTGCTGCGGGATCGCGCGGTACGAAGCAATCACGACTATACGCTTGAGCGTTTAGGCACATTTTAGCATGCAGTGGTTGCTGGCGCGAAGGTGTAGGCTATTATAGCAGTAGGTATTGTAATTTTTCTACTGAGTGAAGTATCTGTTACGTAGTAACTATTTAGTAATCTGTGCCCCGACCATGTATATTCTAGTCTCTTTTTATTGTTGATGCGTACCTAGCTTTCTTAATTTCTTCTTGTTGATAGCTTGACCACTACCTGTCTCACCTGATAGAAAGCGAAGATGTGGTCGACGATTGAGCACGCTTGCTTAGAAGTCCGAGTATTCTATTCACTCTTGACTTAAAGATCCCCAGATTGTAGCTATTAGAAAACACATACTCCATTAAGGAATTCCTCTCATTAGCTGTACGCACAATGAATGTGTTGTTGTCCAAAACGAATATTTTTATTTTAAGAAACATTACAAGGCCGATATTATTACCATTATCGGCCCTGTAATGTTCCTACGGTTAGGACTTTCTCTAGAAGAGGGAGAGGATTTTTATTGTACCTTTTATAGGGACGCAGTTAAAGACTAACTCTAACTCGCACCAATCATATAAAAGTCTAGTTACGGCACTGTCCTACAGTGCTACTATAATTAATTTAGTTGAATGAAACCCACGCACCTACTCGTGCCGGTCACTATCGTTCTATTTATGTCGTCGAGATGAATGAACTGAGTCGTAAATGAGTAATGTCAGTAAGAATGAAATGTTTGTTTAATTGATCGGTTATAGGTTTCATTGTGTTTGTGTTATGCGTTCAAATGTGTGTGTTTTTATGATGATATACAATGTGTTGATTTGAAAGTGTATGGCATTTCGTTTAGGTATTGATTATCTGACTTTTAATTAAATAATGCTTTGTTTTTGTCTCCAGGTAAGTGTGCTCCATCGTACACCGCAACGTCCGTTTCCATCGGGTGAGTTGGCGGTAAACCCACCAAAGATAAGAAAAACTCCTGTATTATAGGTGCAATTACAAACATTTTAAATTTTCACACAAAACAAGATACCCAGCTTCGGAACAACTATCTGTAGGCCATACAAATATTAGTTTTGTGCATGATAAAACTCTCGATAAGCAACGCAGCAGATGATTCTTCGACCATTGATCAATCGTGACTTCAAAACTTCTTTTCATTAGGATGAAACCCAGACCGAAAGTAACTGCCTCCAGTAAGATGCCTGGAAGTATTCAGGTCAACTTTATAATTTGACGTAAGTAGATCGGTATTTTACACAACTTTGGTACTGTCTACCTACCAAAGCCACTACAACCCAAACTTCATAATTGACCATCGTTGTTACCTGTGTTGGGACCATGCGCTGACCAATTTTCAGCTTTTATAAAATACCGTAGATCTGGCGTTCACGGGCTTTTAGGTTAACATCATCGTTTTCCATCAGATGAGATCATAATTGGTCAAACGGCAAACAGTCTAGCAAAAAACAAAAGCAAGAATCATCCCACGAACTAATAACAAACCAATTCAAAGCAAGCAATTAATAAATCCTATATTTACTCAAATGAATGAATGATTCACTGGCTTACACGTGGGCGCAAGTTAAACAGTACAGCGGCGAGTAGTGACCGAGTGAATGATTTATTATTATTGAGTGTGAACGAATGGAAATTACTAGGTATGAAATTGTAATGCAGTTCCGTTTTTAAAAGTGTATTGCGTTCTATTGGAGTTGGAATTAGAATTTATAGTTGATGATAGGTTTAAGTCGAGTAACTATTATTTCTGTTGCAATGTTAGGAAACTAGGTTAGGTTAAGAAATGAGTTGTGTTGGCAATGTTTTTAATTGTTGAGTGTAACAGCACTTTATTTAATTTTAGGCCTATTATTCAATTAAAAGCAGGATGACCGTTTTCATAATTTTTGTTTTTGATGTTATTGGGTAAGTGGTAGTTGTCGTAAACTTGATTTGTGTCTGTTTTTTTATGGTTAATGGTCTCCTTTTTAGGGATTCCTTGTGTATCGTGGGAACGTCCACAAATATTTTTTAAACTCTCATGCAAAAGACACCCAGACCCGGATTGACTATCTGTAGGCCGAACAAATACGTTTTACGCGCAAGAATCTACATCACGCAGCGCTGTAGCTAATCACTCAACCACTACGCCAACCAAGTCATCAAAATAAACTACACACACACACAACAAAAAAGTAGACAAAAAGTCCTGAGACGATTACACAGAAATTTCAAAATGAAAACAATGTCTCTAATTAAGTAATAAAACATAGTCACTCCCACGTTATTCATACCCTCTTCGTATATATGTAATAAATCCTCCTTACTTAATGTTAGCCTAGCAAAAGTTTAAAGAGCGTTATAATGTCGTCTTTTAAAATTATCTCATACTCGTAGCAACGCAAGGGTTTGCGGTCCCGGTCCTTTGACTGAGGAATAAGACCAAACTTTGCTTGGTCCAGTACAGTGACTCCAGAGCCGTATTAAGGAAAAGTGTGGACAGTAGTAATTTGTACTAAGTACTAACTTCTGCCGGCGACTTTGCCCGCGAGAAAGTAGGCTTCTCTACACTACTTTGGACACCCCGTGTCATCCTCTTAAAGCACGTATTTTGGAAAGTCTTCACCTAGGTCATAAAAGGATCCAGGGAAGACGGTGGCACAGTGATCACAAAATGCTGTACATCAGGGGAGACCGTTATACAGCCTCCTCAGGGATGTGCCTTAACAAGCGTTGCACTGAGTGGGTTTTGGAATGGTCTTTTGAGAGGTAATAGGGCTTATAGGGCCCTTTCAATGTGTTGATAGTGATCAGCGGGATGGTTTTAGTGGGGTTAAAATCCCACACTTTCACTTGTCGCCAAAAGTCCGGGCGACTTTTAAAATTCATAAACGGAAGCTGGTTGCAAAATTTTACACTTCTAGCCCCTGTAGTTTCAGCTGTGTGTTGATAGGTCAGTCAGTCAGTCAGTTTCTCCTTTTATATATAAAGATTAGATCTACTGACTGTTACATATAAGTAGCTAAATCCTTTCTTTTTGTACGCCCAATCTCGAGCCCACGAGTCACGTGGGGCCTTTAGCATTGTTTATACTTATTACGCGTCTAATCCGGCCCTGCCTGGTCCATGCTAGCAAAATTATTCAAAAGCTTACGTTGTACTTATACCTATTTCTATGTTTACTGACCGTAATATATCTACAACGTTCGTAGTCGTACAAGTGTCGGGTAGCCATCCTATTTTCCTTAAAACTTGTTTGTTCTGGGTAGAACCTTCATCAGCTATTCTTGTTTGAAACTATTGAAGATTACTGGGAGCTCACAAACTGTTGCGTTTGCTAATATACGTGCGACGTATAATAAACATAGGGTTGTCAACTATTAAGCTTACTTCACACTACGCTGTAATAATATAGCATATCGCATATAATTCATAGCACAATAATATCTCTCACTATACACTTACAATAATATGTATAATATGATGTATAGTAGTTATAACAAAGTTTGAACGTGTTCTAAATAAATGTATGGCGAGCCATATTGTTGTGCTATACTATGAACTATAATGCTATTATGTTATAGCGTACGTAGTATACTAAGGTATACTAAAAAGATAATTTCCCACTGCTTATAGTATACTACCTACTGAGTATATATATTTTTTAATTGTATTTAATTGTTTCTTCTCTTGAAGACTTATTTATGTGCTTCTTGCACACACTAATAGTTTTTCATTATCTTTAATTTTTTGCAAGCCATTTTTACACGCGAAATTTAAATTTAAATAAACAAGTCATTCTCAATGCCAGTTTATTTGTTGCGAAAACGAACGTATTCGTGTTTTAACGTAAGTAGAAGTACTTATCGAATATAGTTCAGTCATTATTTAAATCAGTTCCTCATTTTACGCATCAGTAAAATGGAAAATGATTATTTTCGAATACTTTTAATTTTATTCGTAGTTACTCAGATACCCGCGAAACGAGACACAATAGTAAAACAATAACAGCGCGGTCTCATAGGACCGGTTGGGGATTCAAACGTTAAGTATAAAGTTTATTTACTAAAAAAGAAATAAAAGATACGTTATTATAAAGAACGATAGGCAACCCTAGCACTGTACATGTTATACTGTGAGTCGCTGGTGCTTGCTAAGATTTTGTACTGTAAGGTGGTAAGTCCCGTTCCTTGTAGAACTTTGTACTGTGTGTATTAATTTTGGCAGTAAATGCACCTGTTTTAAAGTTTGTGTTTTAAGACTGCGTCGGTGTTTTAGTAAGTATGACAAGTGCTCCCTTAAGTTTGTGTAAGGAGTACCTATGTGAGCTCGTGGCTAGATAGTAACAGCCGCACAGGTCGATCTTCAAGGTTAAGCAACGCTTGCCAAGGTTGGTCTGTGGATGGGTGACCATCTTAAAATAACGAGTTTCCTCCGTGCCTCGGAAAGCACGTTAAGCCGTAGGTCCCGGCTGTCATTTGTAGATCTTTGGCAGTCGTTACGGATAGTCAGAAGCCAGTAAATCTGACTCCAGTCTTGCCATGAAGTACCGTCTTACCCCAGTTAATGGGTTGTGGAGGTCTGGTAGGCTGCCGCTCCTCGTAAAATACTGGTATTCAGCTAAATCCGGCTAGACTGGAAGCTGACCCCAATATAGTTGGGAAAAGGCTAGGCAGATGATGACCTATGGGAAGTGCTTGCTTTAGTTTGGCCGTGAAAAGACGAGATATATTTTCAGGCTTCCTTAGAAAGGTGGGACGGGAGGAAATTGCACCATCGGTATATGGTGGACATCCCACCCACACGCACAAAACGTTTTTGGAACACATTAATTGTGCGTAACGGCTAAGGAGTGGAATTTTTTGCTGAAGTGTATGTTTCCTGGTATTTACAATCTGGGGTGTAGACAATTGTTTACTTTGAGTGAATTGATTACTTTAAGGTAAGCGTGCTACATTGACCGTAGCATCGCTTACCATCAGGTGAGATATTGGTCAAACGCAAGCCTATATAACAATAAAAAACCTCGTTTACGCAAAAATTATTAGATGGATCCATTCATGTAAAAACGCGTTATAGCCTTTATCATATTATTTATTCTGCCAATGACGACTTACGACTCAATAAATACAATGATATCCGATCTCCTTTCCCCTTTGCGAGTATCACGAGCATAAAATTTGAAATAGGTCACAAAGTCATAATAAAATTTTGATCTTTAAATGTTTACCGTTCTCACACATGGCGTTCCACGTACCGTTAAAAATAATTAATTGACACAATTATGTAAATCACTGAAAATAATCCTCTTTATATTCCGCGTTATACAGGATTTACCGGACTACTCGTAAACATTTACGAGGCCTAAGTAGACCACAATGTACCTACAAAAATTTCATTTAAAATAGGCATAATTGTTTTAAATTATTCTTGACTAACGACCCTTCTCAGCCTTGCTCGGGTATTAGAAAGGTTTAAAATTTTCTACTAGCATGCATATATAATACTAACTTATATCCTATTCAGTTTCATCTAGATTATTGCTGCCATGGGTTGTAGCGTGATGTTAGCCTTCCTATTATGGGCTTGTTATCATCCTCATCAATATTAGCTGTAAGTCCTGACGTTTATTAGATATACATAGACCTCGCCCAAGGTTGCTAAAACGACCGGTCTTATGCATTTCGCATAGACTTTCTAACGCAGCGTCTCCCGGTACGTGATCCTATCAAAAAAATAAAACTATAGATTACACACCTTAACCTCATGTAAACAGGTCGATTTTTTAGTCAGTAAAAATCTAACACTCCCTGTCACTTCAAGCAGAGCAGGAAGAGCTATTGGATGATTTCTTACACCAAAAATTAAAAGTAAATTGATAAACAAACATACTAACATACATACATATTTTCACATCTACGTATCTGTAATATTAGTTGGATTATATTCATGAAGCTACACGTATCTGGTCCTGTGTTACCGCTCAACTTAATCACGGGAGTCAAAGGACCCCTAAAATGCTAATTGTTTGCAGTAAAAAGTAATGTTCGGTCCCAACGGTGGGCAACTTGTGTACCAAGTTTCCGTGTGTTTACTTACTGTGTCTGAATATTCATGTTTATTACGAAATTTAATTAAAGGACACTGGTCCTTTAAGTGTTGCTGCGAACTTTGGGCTTATGTACTGTTTCGTTTGTTTTTGGTCGGGGAATCTGATATTGCTCGTGTTGTATGTAGTTATTTGGTTATATTTGTGATTAATTTGATTAATTATGCTTTTGTACTGTCTGTTTTGTTATTAGTTGTTATTTTAATCTTTATTTAAATTTGTTCATTGACTTGGCCTGGCATTAACGGGCAAAGATAAAAACTAGCCAAAGCGTAAACCAACAGTTCTAGGTAGTTTTTTTTTACTTTTTCCTGGTGCCTCATGGACTAACATAAATACTAACTACTACTCGTATTTTACATTATTTTATTAGTACCTAAATATGATTTAGATAATGTTAATAACACTTCACTTTGCAATATAATTATGAGCAAATTCTTTTGGAAATATTAAAGTAGGTTGTTCTTTAGAAAAGAAAGAGTCGACGTAACATCCGTTCTAAATAGTCATATTTTTATCAGAATTTCATAAATCCGTTTCATTATAAAACCCAAACTCGATTGTTTCAATCAAACGATAATAAGACGGAACATCTCAATTTGATCTTCTACAAAAAAGATCCGTAACAGCAGAGTCAACAAATAAATCTTGACTGTTCTTCAGACTTTTATTTCTTACATTTTCACAATCGCTGACCTGGCTTTTGTAGGAAAACGTCGCGTGTCGACATCCTTATCCCATTTTAATGATCCGGATATTTTAAGGTTACGTGCGCTCCGATTTAAATCTTGACATTTCGAAATGTTGAAAATGGTTATGTTCACTATGAAGACTTCAAACGAAGGTTTCGTTTATAATAATGAAACTTCAGTTTACCTAGACGGAATTCAAATAATTATAATTCTTCGAAGAAAGCAGGTCCTTAGGTATCTCACGTATTCCAGTCGCGCTTACTAGTTCTAACGAAATTGTCATCCCTTGGAAAAACTTGAGTGGGCTTTAGTTATGAAAAAAATGTTCAATAAGTAGTGATGTGAATCGAAAATTGATTTGGCAACGAATATCGAAATCAGAACTCCTTAAATGTCATACGAATATCTTTGAGTTGATATTGGAATTGAAGTAGGTGTTGGTGTTATTCTGTATTTGACTTGCGAAAGTTTGCTTGGCTGCCTTTTTCGCGTTGTGAATAAAAGTATTTTAGTGTTTTTTTTTTTTTGTAAAAATCTAAATTAAAGAAGATAAACATTTAGGAACCTTGCTCTACCACCTTACTACGAGTATCTAATTAATAATTTTACTAGAATATAGCCTTATTGCTGGACTTAGGCCTCTCCAAGCGTCGCCACAATAACCGGTCCTGTGCGTCTCGCATCCATCGGATTCCCGCGACCCTCACCAGGTGATCAATCCAATGGGAGGCCTATATCCAGCAGAAGACGTCCTTTGGCTGAAATGACGATGATGATAGCCATAATATATTTTTATAACAAAAAAAGTATTGAAAAATGCTACGGAACCCTTCAGCTACCCTACATTTTCTACTATCCCCGGTACAGTACTCTTTGAATCAAACAAAAAGCAACAGTAACTTACTACAGTCACTATATGGATTATGGAGACATGCCAACGAGTACGCGCGAAGATTCTTTTTACTTTTCTTCTAAGGAAACAGCAATGAACTGTGAGCTTCTTTCTATCTATGAGCTGAAGTTTGTCTATCTATTGTTTTTTTTTTGTTACGGTGATTGCGCTGCCTTGCTATAAGTCATTAGTCTAATGCAGTAAGTATATTTACGTAAATGTTGGAGATGAGTGGTGCTGATATACGCATCATGTCAGTGAACAGGCGCTGTTAGTTGAGACTGTGTATCTCTTAGCTACCAGTGGCTTATTTTAATTTCTATATTTAGATTTTTTGATTTTACCTTATTTAAATCATTATGTAATGATTTGAATAAGGTAAATAATGTTTCTTTGACATTCTTCTCCATAGAGCTCTACATTTCGGAATGCGCAATTAGCATCATTTTGATTGACTGACAAGAAGTCAGTACAAGACTGCCGGTAAATGGTTTATTTGAAATATGTGATATGATTATTCTTGATTATGTGCTTTGATTCTTCTTGATTGAAGTTTTTGTTTTTATTTTTGAAGTTTGAAGTCGTGCTTTTCACGCTCTGGATGGAGCAAGAGAAAGTGACTTTTACTGACTGTAATCCACCCGTATTCCTTCTGCTTTCCTTTGCGTTTCAGTACCAGAGCGATTTTTTCAAACGATACCGCAAGCCTATAATTGGTACCCACAATTTTACAAAATTACGCGGTGAATAATACTCGTATTGTATGCAGGCGTGTTTAGTATTTTTGTTTAGTAGTTATACAGTTTTCTTGGTTCTCGTTTCTGTGCTGAAGCATAACAAGCAACATGGGAGCTTTTAAAGAACTTTTTCGCTTTATGAAGTTAAACTGCTAATTGCAAAAAAAAACATACAAATTTTTTGTAGCATTCCAAACGCAACCTTAACCGTTTCCTATCCGAACTACTTGACACATATGTTCTTTTTTAATCTTAAGTTTCTAAATGTAGTTTCTATAGTGTATGTCTATACATGTCAAATAATTTTATTTTTTCTTTCTATCTTTCATTTAAGTAACAAGCTGTCAAAATTAAATAAAATCTATTCTCGTCTCTCACAGTGGAAAATTTTACATAATTGCCTTTTACAGAAGGTACCCAAATAGGTTAATATTCAATGGATAAAAAATGGTCCTTTGGATCTCTCGATAAGTGGTATGAATTTAGATCGTATCGAATTTCGGGAGGAAGTCTGACCTTTGCCGGAGGCAATACCGATACCGAGTAATAGAATCATGAACTCGATTTTATCGGATAATCAACTCGGCGGAAGCATGCGGTAAATCGCTTGAGTTTCATTAATTTTGCGTGACTATGGACAATTTTATCCTTGCTAAAGTGAAACCACAAGTAAAACTGTTGGCATAGGTAGAGTTCATAATATGATCAAGCACTAGGAAATAAGTTAATGGGTTGTGGAGGTCTGGTAGGCAGCCGCTCCTCGTAAAATACTGGTAGGTATTCAGCTAAATCCGGCTTGACTGGAAGCCGACCCCGTTATAGTTGGGAAAAGGCTAGGCAGATGATGATGACTAGGAAATAAGTAGATATATGGCTTCTCCGGTTCTAATATGTAGCGAGAGGGCGTATCAGACTTTCACTGACTAAAAAAAAACCTGTTTTGTTATTGGCCTTTACGCTTCAGGGCTATGATAACTCGTTCGAACATTTCTGTAACACATTTGCATAGGAACCCGTATGTTGTTTCGAAATTACACAAACAATAAACATTGGCGCAAACCCTGGAGGTTTGCGGTCGTCTGGTGAAGAGTTCTGTTCAGATCAGATCTTTACCAAAAAAACGCGTAGAATTCTACGCTTCCAAACTAAACAAGGATCATCAAAATTGGCTTACAATTGGCGAAGTTATGGGTGAACAAAAATAATTGAGAACCTACTTATTTTTTCGAAATCAATTTGAAAAAGTTCTTGATATCCTAGATTGAATAAATAAAGGTTGACTACACGTGTGTCCTAATCCTAATATGTCAATAGGATTTTCTTGTGTCGTAAGGACCAACTATTGTAACACCTGGCTTCAATTGTGGGTGTATAAATGTACGTACCTACGCTAACAATCTAGGACTTCAATCAGAGAAAGGTAGGACTTGAGTATAATTTCAGTAAATATACCTAAGACCCAAAAAATCTTTGACCCACTCAGGGGTCATCCACAAATTACGTTACAGGAATATCATAATTTTTAACATCACAGTTCCGATTTGGAAATACATATGTTTAAGTTTTACGTTGATAGTTGAAAAGCGTTTTAATACTTATTCGTGTTGTAATATGATTTAGAATTAGTTAATAAAACTATTTTAGCTATTTTTACAATAGGAGATTTTTTGCTGAAGCTATTTCTGCTATTTTTAAAATATGTAGATAAAATCCCTAAAATAATATTTGAGGCAACATATTTTGATTGATTGCGTCCCTTGAGGGTTGGTGTGTGCATGCGTAGATACCAATACCGATTTGACTACAATTAGGATAATTACATTTTTTTCAAAACACTACCCAAGTGCGGTTACACTTTGAACCCTCCCTTCCGTAACATTTCAACCACTTCACGTAATTTACAGATGGGCCCTTAACGCTAATATGTCAATCTCAATAACTTTCCATCTGTATTAAAAGCAATTTCTTCTCGCAACCGCTATCAGATTCATCATTAAAATATCGGATTACCAGTCGGTATTTTCTAATAACGCGTCAGATGACGACACTCAACGATTACTCTCCTTTGATAAGTGGGGATGATATTACAGACAATAAATTTGTTCCGTCCAAATAAATAGTGGCCATAAAACACTTTATAGGTACTGTAAATAAAGCCACTTTATTGTGACTAGTATTGGAAGGGAGAAAGAATCGAATTGATGAGGGAAATAGACAGCTTTGATGTACCTAAACGGCATTCCCGTTTCCCCACCCAGATTTTCGGCACCCAAGCGCATTATTCCCGTTTTGGCACCCAGATTTTCGGCACGTGCCACAATTTACGGCACCCAAGCTATTCCCGTTTCGGCACCAAAAGGTATTTTGCAATAGCTTGGGTGCCGAAAATATTGGGGCTGAAAATCTGGGTGCCGAAACGGGGATACCTACTCCCACAAGCTATTCCCGATTCGGCACCAATAGGTATTTTGGACTGGTATTTTGTATGGTCACTACTTGTCCATAATACCTATTGGTGACTACCACTCCTACTACACCGTGCAAATGCTGTTAGAAAGTAACAGATTCAGTTGTGACTTGTGCTCCATTGGTGTAATTGCTGCAAGGCGTTCCAATACGAGGATAAACCAATTGGTGCCAAATCGGGAATAGTTTGGGTGCCGAAAATCTTGGTGCCGAAACGGGAATGCTCCCCTAAATGCCTTTTAGGAATCGTGAGCTAGGGATTGTAGAAAACATGGGAGATAAGACCGTCGTGTTGGTTTTCGTACAGTAAAGAGGAAAGTTTTAATATAAATATTGAATGAGCCTGGTCTTTGTGGCTGGATAAATTAGGCTTATGCGTGTACTTTCGGGAATCAAACAACGAAATACTGATTTCGCTTTGATCCTTCATTGTTCTGTTATTAAGGTATATTCATAGATGTAAGGCCGGTAGTAATGAGGAGCTCGTGGCTAAATAATAACAGCCGCACAAGTCGATCTTCAAGGTTAAGCAACGCTTGCCTAGGTTGGTCTGTGGATGGGTGACCATCTTAACATAACGGGTTTCCTCCGTGCCTCGGAAAGCACGTTAAGCCGTTGGTCCCGGCTGTCATTTGGAGATCTTTGGCAGTCGTTACGGATAGTCAGAAGCCAGTAAATCTGACTCCAGTCTTGCCATGAAGTACCGTGTTACCCCAGTTAATGGGTTGTGGAGGTCTGGTAGGCAGCCGCTCCTCGTAAAATACTGGTATTCAGCTAAATCCGGCTCGACTGGAAGCCGACCCCAATATAGTTGGGAAAAGGCTAGGCAGATGATGATGATGATGTAAGGCCGGTAGTAAGCGTTTAAAAATTAAGTCGAATTCTTTTAAGTAAATAAAAATCATGACTTAGGGGTAGGTACCGAGAAACCTAGGCTATGCTACAAGAAATTTGAGTTTGTCTCGATTAAAATATTGTCAAGACTAAGCTTAAAGGTAGAGTAGATTTTTATTGAAGAAAATAAAACATAATTATAATCAGACTAAAACTTTCAGAGATAATCTGGACATTGTGTGCAAAAACTGCTGAACTGATTTTGTTCAAATTTTGCGCAAATAGGTATTCATTTTATGTCGAGTTAAAACCTAAACTTAAAATATCACGCTATGTCCTGTGGGAGGTGAGCATTCCGGCTTTATAGACCTAACGCTTTTAAAATATTCGTATAGTAGGTACATTAAAATAACATAATTTAGTTAATCTCCTCCAATAATTGAACAAAATGCTTTCACGGTAAATCCTATCAAATTTTACAACAACATTTATTTGACTGTTTCTAGTGCTAACACCATTCATATATAGGTAACAAATGGGCTATTCGCCAACCGATTCTACAGCACAACGCGAAGTATCATTTACAGGGTAGCGAAGGCATAAGCTCCGATGTTAGTAGCAAAGCCTCTGTTAACGATATGTTAGTATTAAGTGGGTGATATCTATGTCTTGTGGGTATCTAGATACTTGAATTCGAAACTATTTTAGAAGGAGCTTGTGGCTAGGAAATAACAGCCGCACGGGACGATCTTTAAGGTTAAGCAACGCTTGCCAAGGTTGGTCTGTGGATGGGTGACCATCTTAACATACCGTGTTTCCTTCGTGCCTCGGAAAACACGTTAAGCCGTGGGTCCCGGCTGTCATTTGTAGATCTTTGGCAGTCGTTACGGATAGTCAGAAGCCAGTAAATCTGACTCCAGTCTTGCCATGAAGTACCGTGTTACCCCAGTTAATGGGTTGTGGAAGTCTGGTAGGCAGCCGCTCCTCGCTCCGCCGCTCCGTCAATTTTAAAAAGCCGGACAGGCCGTACTCCACCTAATTCGGCCAGACACGCAACCTAAAGGCCAGACCGAGTCTAGCTTTCTTCGGACGCCTGGCTACACAACTTGTGGGTATCTAGGTACTTGAAATCGAAACTCTTTTTGCAGATACCTATGTAATCAATGGTAGGTGTTATGTGGGTGACGGTTCTTTACTTGCCTTGTTAAGAGGAAATATTAAAATGCTAATTTTCTTTATTCTTGTAAAAACGGTAGGTAATTATGTGTGCAAATATTTACAGTAATTATAGAAGAGAACTTAACAAACTTTGTGTAAACTATGCCTACGTAAAGTACACTCCAAACTGGTGTGGGACGCCTTGAAAAATATTATTCAAAGGAATAATTAACTACAGAAGTTAGGTCGTTGAAACAGCTATTTTAGGAACAATCGGTAACTAGCTTAAAATCTTTGACAAAATGTCTATTTGCTCACTCCAAAAGCCCCCACCGAACCGATTCTAATGAGACTTTTCCTACCGTTTCTTTACAATCCAAAACAGTACCTATTGTTCGCAAAATAGAATTCATTTTTTATTTGAAATAGGTGAAGCGTAGTTCAAAACATGTAAAAGAAAGTTTGTTGACTTAGGAGCACCTTTGTAAAAGGGAAGTAATTCAAATACAAGTCAATGCAAATAAAGGTTTCAGGGCAAATGTGTGGGCGAGGGAGGGAGTGAACCGGTTGTATTAGTGGCTCAATATATCACTGTCTAGCAAATGGCCATTTGAGTATAAAAGTATGGGTTTGCTAGCAAGCCTTTAAGTTCAGAAGCTATATAGCAAAGAATCGGTCCTTTCTTGTGAATTTTAAGCAGTTTTATTGTTTTCTTTATGTCAAGATTGTAAATAATGGTTTAATCCACACTCTATAAAAACGCCTTCCGATTGTTGGTCGTTCTTTTTAGGGTCCCGTAGCCAAAAGGTAAAAACGTCACCAGACTGTATCTCATGAACATCGATAGCTAAACAGTTGAAATTTTCACAGATGATGTATTTTTGTAGCCGCTATGATACAAAAAGGGAGAAAAAAAATTACGTGTTCCTAAATAAGAAACATAATTTAATTGTATTTATATTGCTACAGACAGAACGGAACCGTTCGTACGCGAGTCCGACTCGCTCTTGGCCAATTTAAGAGCCTCTTAGTGAGCTGGAGAAGAAAACAACAGCCGACAATATTTTAGTGTCAGTGCTCCTAAAGTAAAAACCAAATAAATAACACAAATGTAACTACTGTGTCATTCACACTAATAAAACAAAACGATATTGATGCCAAAAATGCCTTTGTTATTTATAAAAAAGATAACTTTTTTCATAGCCATTTTTATTTTCAAAATGAAAAGACGTTCCAAATATTGCAGACATAATATTTTGCTATTGCTACAAATAAAGGAGAGTGCAAAGATCGGATAAAGGTCTAGGTCCAGCTAGATTATAGTATTAATTTATGATCCTTTTCTAATGATATTTTGGTCCTTGAACTTAGGGTTTGTATGGCTTACATTGATCACTCAAGGGTATCAGATCAGGCGTGAAATCATGCAATAATTTCTCCCGTTCTGTATCGAACTTGTCGGGCCTTACCATGACGCGCTAAAATGTCAGGCGTGCGAGCTAGAAAGAGGTATGGCAGTTCAATTTAGGTCGTGAAATGGGTACTGATACCTAAAGCTATTATTGTTTTTTTCATGAAACCTAGTTTTTTGCTTAGCCATTTTTATTTTCAAAATGAAATGACGTTCCAAATATTGCAGACATAATATTTTGCTATTGCTACGAATAAAAGAGAGTGCAAAGATCGGATAAAGGTCTAGATGCAGCTAGATTGAACTATTAATTTATGATCCCTTTCTAATGATATTTAAGTCCTTGATCTTAGGGTTTGTATGGCTTACATTGATCACTCAAGGGTATCAGATCAGGCGTGAAATCATGCAATAATTTCTCCCGTTCTGTGTCGAGCGGTTCAAATCTTACCATGACGAAAAAAAATCTTAATTTTTAAATATTAGGCGTGCGAGGGAGAAAGAACTGAACTGTTAAAAGGATATACATATACATGTAGGGTGTAAAGCTCTATCATGGAAGAATTTTCCTATTCGAACCAGTCGTTCCTGAGATTAGGGCGTCCAATACAAACCAATACTGGTTTAATGGTACAATAAGAAACCAAAACTGTAAAAACGATGTATTTATAAAGAAATAAAAAAAAAAGAAATAAAGAAAACTAACAGGCTCTTCAACTTTATAATATTAACTATAGTTTTTTTTTTTGTTTTATTCTGCAGTGAAAAGTGCACTTAAAGATAAATTACATTAGAGATGTACCTACTACATTTAGAAATCAATAAGATAATATGAAATCTTAAAAATAATAATGAATGGTACAGAAGAGTTTTTGTAGTTATAAATGATCATGTGAGTTTTTGTAATTCACATAAATGGTTCGTTTACTTCAAGAGGTGAAAGAACGAAGATATACAACATACGAAATTGTTTACTAACATGCCTGTTGTTAGATGATAGTGGGTGATCATATCGCGTACCTATGTTGTGACGCATCTGGGGTATGTGTTAGGAAACCGCTTTAATGATAAGCGAGGACGGTGTTAACAAAGAGAAAAAACTATTATAAAAACACCGACTTCCGGAATTAAGTTTTTTCTGGTGGTTTTTGATTTTTGAGCATTTGTAAACCAATGCTCTAAATTATCTTGTTTTTTTTGGCTGCTATAAAAAAAAAGGTGATTGCTAAGTATAATTTCCAGAACAGTATTTTTCAATGTAATTTTTTATTATCAAAGAGATCTACAACAAAACAGCCAAACACGACCAATTAGACTTACTTAATAAATAAATACATTTTATTTAAAAATTCAATATAACCATAATAATATTAAGTAGATATAAAGCAAATATTCATACACGTTCTAACAAAACGTACCCATTATAACCGTTATAATCCTTGTACAATTTAATTTATATTGCTGCCAAACACAAAGCAACACCTGCTTAAAGATCCTTAATTTAATAACATCAAAATTTCATATAAAATAATACGTTCTCACATTATTAATACCCACCACTTAACCTAGTATTCAACCCTGGAGCAAAATTATTTTAGTACATAGAGTATCAAGACTACTCGTCACGGCATTGTCAAAAAAAACAATAAAAAATCAAATCATGTCTGTGAGTACTCCGTTACCATTTACTCAAAGAAATTGAGTATTTGCCCATGTTTATTTTTGTAGGTACAATATTTAATACCTAACAACAAAAATATAATAAAAAGAAAATATAGTTAAAATTAGTTATTAAATTAAGCAGCAAAATATTTTATCTAGTCTTCCTCATATCAAAACTATTTTAGTACATAGAGTATCAAGACTACTCGTCACGGCATTGTCAAAAAACAATTAAAACCAAACCGCGTTTACAAAAAGTGAGTATTCCGTTACCGTTTACTCAAAGGAATTGGGTATTTGCTCATATTTATATTTGTTGGTACAATATTCAATACTTAAAAAAATAAATAAAAAGAAAATCGTTTGAAATATTTTTAAAGAGTTAAAACCATAGTTAAAACTAAGACAGGGTAAGACGGCTTTACTTGTACGTAGACTCAACGACGCGACAGTCTACGTAGACCGATCTTAACCTATCACATACCCACAAAACGAGACACAAAAGTAAAACAATAACAGCGCGGTCTCATAGGACCGGTCGGGGATTCATGAATTAAAAACAGGTGGTGTAATTGGCCTTTAATGACTATCCAATTGACGGCCCATGACGATTGTAATTGTGCGAATATTTACTTATTCCTGTATCTATTGTTACACTATGATAAATTTATGATTCATGATATTAAGTAAACCACTTAAGTATACCTACACAAAATTATAGGATTGCATTTACAGTGCAGATGTAAAATTAGTTTGTAGAGTTACATAACTTTTACCTGTACAAACAATGGCATCTCTAGTTGCAGCCAGGCGTTGCGTTCCGTACTCTGTATTTTAGTACGAATCCAGCTCAACTTATACCTTCTATGGAATTGAAATTATTTTAATTAAAGCTTCATTTCCATTTGCTGTTATTCTAAAGCTGAATTGAGTATTTGCTCTGTGCAAATAGGTGTACATATGCAAATAATGTGTGAAGATCTCATATTGTTTTATTGTAAGTTAAGAATGCTTTGAGCCGTGATACGGCTGTTTGGTTTCTTCAAACATTGCTTGAAGATTTATTCATAGGATTCTTTGAGGTAAAATAAATATTAATCTCTTATAATACCTACGTCTTTTTTGCTTTGTTGATTGATGTTAATACTTACCGGAATTACATAATATGAAGACCTTTAATAACACTACTCTACAAAAAAATTGGTATGGAGCGCAACAGAAAGCTGAGTACTATATTCTGGTTAAACCGATATCGCTAAAGTCAAATCTGATGCCCAAATTTTTCCATCACGTCAGGATTTTCTGTTAATGTACATTCTTTTTTTTACGATTTTCAGGGTTTTTTTGTGGTTTGGTAATGTAAAAAGTAAAAAAAATAAATAAATTACGAATACTTATTAATTAATTACAATAAACCTGACCAAATCTATAGTAAAAAGCAAAAACCAAAAAATCTGGTGGACTTTTTCTTTGCCTAGGGCGATTTTCTTTTATAATGAAGGTCAGTTTCTCTCATGAGGAACCAACAATGATCTCCCAGCATCCCTGGATCCCATCGACCTTGGTATCGTGGTTCCATAGTAAGGATGTCCTGATGGAACCTTTCACCCTGTTCATCACTTACAGCTAAGCCTAAGTTTTGCGGGAAAAAATCCAAATGAGAATGCAGGAAATGCATTTTTAACGACATTCTGCAGTCCATTTTTTGGTCATTTTTTAATAAGTCTGTAACGATTCGTTCATAATTTTGTAATTTTATGTTTCCCAAAAAATTGCTTAATGATACATTTCACTGAGTTCCAAGCATTTAATTCAATGTCGTTGAGTGTTTTTTCAAAATCTGTATCTTTCATAAGTTTGCGTATTTGTGGGCCCACAAAAATACCTTCCTTTAATTTGACGTCGCTTAGTTTTGGAAAAATTGTTTTTAAATATTGAAAAGCTGGGCCTTCCTTTTTGAGAGCTTTTACAAAAAAATTAACGAGTCCAAGCTTAATGCTTAAGATCTCGGACTAAGTCGTTTAGTTCAGGCTGTTCTATCAAATGGGGCTCTCTACTTCTATCATCATAAGATGGAACAAACGACGAAGCTGTATCTAAAGATGTCTCAGAAACAATTTCCATTGCCACTGGAGGAACTGGTATCGGTAACCCTTCGCTATGTGGAAGCGGTCTTGTAGCTGAAGAAGTGTCGGGACAAACAATGTTACTTTTGTTTTTTCTTGAAAAGCCCACGACATTTGTTAAGCAGAAGTAACAGTACATATCATGGCTCACGCCAGATCATTGGGACAGCAAATGGCATTGAAGAACGCTTTCCATTCATCCAGTTACTTAAATTTGCAATACACGTAACGCAACAAGGGAGAGGTGCCCATTCTTTGTCTTGGTGACCGATAGTAAAACCAAAATAACTCTCGTATAACATCTTAACATTTTCACTGATTACTCTTCTTTGTGTAGAAGTTGTAAACGAGCCACATATAAGACAAAATGAATCTGCAGAATTATCACAAGTACGTTTAGCGATTTTAGCCATTTTGAACTAAAAAAAAGTAAAAAGCTACTCGAATTCAGCAAGAAAAGCCCACGAAAGCGAGTTAAATGACAAGTAACAATCGTAATAGACGATTTATCGACATTTATTTTAGTATCTACCCTCAATAAGAAACTAAAATGGGTCGAATAGTATTTAATTTGGGCGTATATCACATGTTTACATTTTAATCAATAAAAAAAAAACCTGACGTGTAGGAGACTTTTGGTGATTATATTCGTTATCAGTAATGTTTAACTAGACAGAAAATATATGCAGTTCCTCTGTTGTGAAATCTTGTAGAGTAGTGTAATTGACCGGTGTTCTTATTTAAAATCTGTTGTGAGTTAAAAATAAGCCAGTTTATGTATGATGAACGGTCTAGTTTTCTCATCTTGTTCTCAATACTCTATTATTAAAAAATACCCAAAGTCTGTGTGTTTATGTGTTTGTTTCTTCCCCACGCTCGTATAGCTGAATGGATTTCGAAGAAACTTGGTACACGCCACACGGGTAGAACATTTCCCTAGAATAGCACATATACATTTTATCCCAGGATCTTTTCTTATGATAAACTTTTACTAAAATACGGGTGAAGTCGCATGCAGAAACTACTAAGCACTTTACATAAAATTTCAATCGATAAAAAATCGCTTTCCGCGTTTCCCACACCGCTTCGCTTGTGACACCCAATTGCGCCCTAACGCGGCATTCTATTGATGTACACTTTTATTACGGCATGATTTGCAGATGTATATAGGCTTATTTATTACACAACGTGGATGGAGTAAGCATCTGGTACAAAGGAATGGTAGTACTTCTTTTGTTTTGACTTGTCTTTGAAAAGGTTTTAATGACTGGACTTTTTTGAAGTTTGAAATCGGAAGTTCCGTGGGTTTGGATTTTTTGTTTACTGTTAATTCTTGCTGAATATTCTCTAGTGTTTGATGGTCTATTAATAGTTTGCACGTGTTATGTCCAAGATTGTGTTGGATTAAAACCTGTGTAGAAGCAGTTTTCGAACTAAATTGAATTTTAACCTATCAATACCCGCGAAACGAGACACAATAGTAAAACAATAACAGCGCGGTCCAATGAGACCGGTCGGGGACTCATGAATTAATATTTAAAATCTCCGTCAGAATTGATCTGAAGACATTTTTGCTGATAAAACTGTACATTTTTAGTTTACTGAGTGACATAATGCTACTTTTACTTACAGTAAAACACACTGTTTTTATAGGGTAAGTCACAGGGACTAATCCGCAAGAAAAAGCTTGTTGATATTATATAATTATAATTAGGTACATAACAAAGTTGTTTCCTGTATATTGCTGGCTTACCTATAATAGATTTTCTTCGAAGCTTGCGTGCTATGTTTTTCTTTCATCATACATCAGAAAACGGTACAACCCACGGAAATATTTAAAATTTATCTCAGGTGATATACCTAGGCGATCCCCGGCCGACGTGAGCGCGGGCCTGAGCTCTCGATGAAATTACCAAAATATGGTGGTTACTTACGAAAATTTGAGGAGTTCGCTCAATTCCATCATCCGAACTGGATTTTGAAAAAAGAAATGAGATCGATCTGGAACCTTTATATATCCTTTGAATTTTCGGTCACAAACGTAATAAAAAAATACCAAAATGAGACCTCCGCCTTCTTAGAACTCCGACTCGATACATTTGTTGCCAAATACTTTAAAAATACATATATTAGAATTAGTTCCATAAAAGCGCTGATGGAAAAATAGTTACGTGTATAGTGCTAAACGCGCAAGCCGCATGAAGTACAAGTTTATTACCTACTCGGAAGGACAGTAAAAAGTGACATTATTAAATCTTAATAGAATATGTTATAAGGTTGATCCTGTGCATATTTCTTGTAGGAATAATTTATTTTTTCGCTTTTCTTCCACGGCGACTTATCCCTTACAATTTATTGCACAAATCGACTCGCTCAATCTCTTGTCCGGTTTCTTTATGTTTTGTCTTTTATTTTGTTGTCTTTGTGGAATGTTATTATTACTGTGATATCGTTTATTGATAACTTATGCCAGTCTAATTTATTAATAGGCCTACGTGGATTTTTTCGTTGATTAAATTGCTAGAATATGAATTGTACAATTTAAAGATTATTATTTAGATGCATATGCATAGCCTGTCCTGTCCTACTTCTGGGCAAAGACCTCCCTCCACACCTTCCATCTTTCGCTGGTTTGCGCTTCTTCCTTTCAGTTCTGGGAAATCTTTTGAGTTCGTCCCGGGTCCCGGCATTTCTTTTGTCTCCGTCGCGATATTTCAGGGCTTACTTTTGCTATGGGGCATGCAGCAGATATGTCCTGCCAGTCCCATTGTTCAGTTGGAGCCACATCAGTCTTCTAAGCCATAAGCAAAGTTTTTTTTATTGACTGACCCGCGTTTGACCACTGTCTTTCCTGATACTAAAAGAAATGACAATGTTGTCAACGATGGGGCACATTTGCCTAGAAGTACCCTATTAACTCTTGACTTAAAGACCCCCCGGCGATATGCTATCAGAAAACAGTCTCCGACAGGGAATTCCACTCTTTATCTGTACGCACAAAGAATATATTTGCAATACGAGAACTCCTAATTGGCATCCAAGATAAAAACGCTATTAAAATCAAACTCAAGTGATTCAACACAACCAAACACTAGCCTATTTCTGTTCCAACAAATCACACAATCAAGGCACAGAGAATTTATCTTGCATTTATCAGAGATGCTGGTCCAAAGGTCAACTAACGTATAGCAGATGCGTAACAGTCCATACGGCTCGCTGCGTACGCGATTATCGACAGACACTGCCCACTTCAAAGAATATGTTTGATAAAGTTGATTGGTCTAGTGTCTGGCATATCTCAGACCTCTGGCATAGATTAAGAAATTGTAATAGAAGCGTCATGTTTATTTGTTTGTATGCCGACCTATTTCATTACATAATGCCTTGCCTAAACCAAAATCGATAACCGCTTAACAATGGTACTTGATTGAGGTCGAAAAACTTATATTACGGTCAATCTACCATTAAATTTAGATTTTTTAAGGAGGTTAATATCGACTGGTGGAAGTGTCTATCAGTCGATATTGGAATCGGAAGTTGTTATCAAAGGATCGAACGCAGTCTGTGGTAGATAGGTGACGATGCTATTTTGTTTACGGTTCATCATAATGGGTCAGTTGCTGATTTAGGCGGCTTAGTCAAAACGTTTTTTACACAACGTTGACTGCTGTCTTCTATTTGCAAACGGCTGGTGTAGGTACCTAAATATGCCTTTAGGTATGTTGACTGTTTTTATACGCCCTGGAACTTCAACTGCTATAAGTTTCACTTCTATACATTCTTGTTCTATGTCCCCGTTCTCAGGCGCCAGTAATCCTACGATGGCGTTTTTGTAATCATAGTGTGATGTGCCGAAACTTTTGTTAACTTCGCTGCTATTTGATATTCTGGGAACGTTCAGGATGTGTAGTTTCTTGTTTAGGGTTTAATCGGTCGTAAAATCTAGATGTTATTGTAGTATTTATAGATTTTACGAGGCGATTGGATGATGGTAGCATTCGTACGACCCGTGTTCATGAATCACGGATGAAACAAAGTGATACTATTTGAACAGCTCAGTAAATCAGCAATTGACTTTCTGCGATTGAAGAAGCAATGTTGGCCGCGATTTAGGAGAAATCAGTCAATTTACAACCTAAATGTATTTTTCCAATTTTTGGAAAGGAAATTAATACGGTTTCCTCCAAAATAGAAATTACTTATATAAAGTGGGCGTGTTTATTGTCATCATTTCGGTTAAAGAAATAGCTGTTCCACACATTTTAACGAAGCGAATAAATGTAGGGAACAGCTGATTATTTTTTCTCAATTTCAGGTTTGGTCCCATACTAAAAGTTGTTCATAACGATGAGTACAACGACCCCCAAGAGGATGTGTGGTAATTATGGTACATGTTGTATATTTGATCCATGCGACAAAAACCAGCGATAAAAGTAGGTAACTCAAATTTTTCCGTGTCTTAACTTCGTCACATCACTCAATACGTCTTATCCAAAGCTTCTGGGAGTTTTCACGATCGTTCTAAAGTCTTTAAGTAAGTACGTTATAAACAGCTGCGGAGCTACCTACGCTCCACGTTCCTGGTAATCCCTGAGACGCCTGAATCGACAGCTACGAGATTATAATACTGGGTTAGCTTAAAGAGCAATTAAGGCTAGATCGACCTATCGATTTTAATCTGTTGTTTAAGTTTGCTTAGACTGATTAAAGTATATAGTGTATTAACCTATCACATACCCGTGAAACGAGACACAATAGTACAACAATAACAGCGTGGTGCCATGCGATCGGGGATTCATGAATTAATGAGAATATTTGTGTCTTCACACCTACGCTTTGAGGAGTAGCTTCAATATTATTTATTAATTATAAGTCCAACCTATCACACTAATCCATACTTCTATACTAATATTATAAACATGAAAGTAACTCTATTCTCTCTATTTTTTTTTCGTCAGTTGAAACTAGATGAGGCCGGTATTTCCTTGCTAACTGCCCTGAGAAGAAACATCGAAACAAGTTGAGGGGTCACTGTCTCGTTTGAAGTATACCATACAAAATATGTAATGGTCAAATCAAATGAGAATGCAGATTAATGTCTAAGATAGCCATTTGAGGAAAGAACCAGATAGATTTCAGTGGAAGAAACTTGGTATGCGTTGGGATAGCACATAGAGTGCTTTTTTATCCCAGGAGTATCCAAAAATCAATTTTTTTTTGTACTTATATTATTAGGTGGTTTGATTATGATAATAAAATTATCTCGTCAAGGACAAGGAGTAATATTTTTAGTTGTTATCAAACCTATGCTAAACAGACGGAAAGATGTAAAGATTTTATCTCAATCGTAAAACCTGAATTAGATACCTACCTATTACTCAATAGGTACTACAGGTATCCATTTCTTAGGTCTAGTGGTGCTAAGCGTGGGGTCGATTGCCGACTTAGGCAATAAATGCCAAATGGCAATAAATAACTAGGAGCAGCCCGGTGTTTAGAAGTGCAAGCATGTAAAATCGTTAGTCCTACGCTTGATCATTCCTTTGATATGTCAGATTAACGTCCCATCATACTTACGTAAAAAAACTTAGAGTGCACCTGTGTTTGCGCAGATGCTTGTGCAATAGAATCTCCTGTAATAAACGCTCTTTATTGTATTATTACTATACTTGGCTAATCTTCGATTGAGATTGACCAGCGTGCTCAATAATCGGTCGGGAGGATTAATCTATCTTCGGAGAACAGACTCAAAAGCTCAGTTAATCATCCTACATGCCTCGAAGTTGTTAACAACAAATTGAAAACTAGTTCTAACTGAAACACTTGTGTAGTGCCGGAAGCAAACACATAACTAATTAAATTTGACGTAGGTCACCCCTCTATAAAGTAAACCTAAATAGGCGACCGAGCGCTCGGGGACGGTCAAATCCTAAATTGCCTACTACCCGCACTAATTTGCAAAACTTTCAAGACTGTGGAAGTGAGGATGCGAGACTTACTTTACAGTGTAATTAATAGTCTAATAGACTAAGCTTTAGGGTGCTTTTCCACTTAAGACGTTGCTATAGATGCGTTTGATATCCACCAATCATCTTCATTGGTCTATAGCTGCTTGGCACTGTTTTTTTTTTACTTCATTCCAGGGTTCACATTCACTTATTTCATTGCCCCAGTAGGTTTCGACCCTGCTGGGCCCCTACCATATACCGACATCTCCTGCGTGCGTGGAACATTACGCGCCTTCGACGAGTTGGGCTTGGTCTGGACGGATACCAGACGACCTGACGGTCAAGTTTAGCACTGGTGGAAACGCGTTTAATTAAGCTAGGCTTTTTATATGCATGCTATGGATGGTAGTAAGTGGTGCAGCTAAGCGCAAAGCAGTATATCTACAGTAGGTGCGGGTTTCTCTACTGTCGATACATCGCAAAGCTCAAGCTGCGTTTCTTTTTGAACAGCTACCTCACGGAGGCACAGACTTTATAGCATTCATAACAACGTAGCATAGCACATCTGTAGTGGAAAAGCACCCTTAGGTTTCTTGTGTTATATTGGATAGTTTGGATACAACAATATATTATATTATCAATACTTGTCCGTAAGATCATGGGTAGAGATTATTATGATTTATGTGAAAGAGCAATGAAGAGAATTTACTAGGTTTATTAGCTCTTGGCGAAAGGATCTGGGAATTTGGGTGACTAGACTGTCTGTAACCTAAATTAATGAAAAAAATACACAGTGTAGCCTAATTGAGTTGATCCAGATTCGCAAATTAATAGACTAGAAAAATAATCTTGATCAATTTATCTTTAATAACTGGATTCTTGATATTCAAGAAACAATGCTTTATTTCAGCTGTCACGTTGTTAGGCCAGATATTCTGTGACAAACTGTTTCCCAATCATTTCATAATAGTTTTCTTTCCGCTAAAATCTGGTAGGTATTTACTCCAAGTAGATACAGTATTGATGGCATAAGTGGACTTTAAATGCAACAAGCATTTTTTTTCAGACCTTTGAGTTTAAAACTTATTATAAGACTGCACAGTTGTAAGTTCTACCTACTTTGATTCACGAACATTACTTTTTTCTATTTCATTTAGAAATTAGCATTGCTATTCAACGTGGCAATGCAGGCAAGTCTTATGGTTTCATACCCGGGTGATAGCGATAGGTTTGGGGGAGTAGGTACTTCGACGCCAGAGTGTACTTATTTTGTGTTTTTGTACTATACGTAAGTAGGTACATTTACGCATCAGTTTAATATAACTACATAAAAAAAGCAAATACTATTTAAGGTCCTTAAGCACATATTTGGATCTAAAAAAATATTTACATGTAATTTTTGAAAATAAATAAGCTCAGAAGTATTTTAAATCTCCCAAAATAAACCCTCAATGATAAACTAAACAACACTCAACACTAAATCCTGACTAAGCCCCAAAAATCACTAACAAATCAACGAGAAAATCTCCCACACCCCGCTGACCACCAAATTACAAGTTTCTGGTCTGTTGCGATCTTATCACCGATATTAAATGAACGCTATCTCGCCCACCGTCTCCACCTTCTGAGTTAAAAAGACTACAGTCGCATTCCATCAGGTAAGACTGTGGTTAAGCGTGAACCTATCAGCAATAAAAACTTTAGTAACTACTACTTTGTTTCATGAAAATTGTTTTTTCATGAAAAAACCACTCAATTTTTTTTTAAAACCTCCCAAAACAAACACCTCATTGATATATTTAACAACACTAAATAAGAAATCCTAACAAAGCCCCAAAAATCACTAACAAATCAACGAGAAAATCTCCCACACCCCCGCTGACCACCAAATTACAAGTTTCTGGTCTGTTGCGATCTTATCAGCGATATTGAATGAACGCTATCTCGCCGCCGTCTCCATGTGGCTTCGACAATGCTCCCCAATTAATTGCTAACGATCGACCGAACTCATTACTTGGACACTATGCTCGCTTTCTTATCTTAATAGGATGAATCTTTTTGATATTAGTTTCGGTTGCTCGTGATTCTTGGATGAGTAAATGAGGATTCAGTCGGATTTCTGTAGGGTAAAAGGACGAGTCGAAATCATTTTTGTAGGTACAGTCAAATGCAAAATTGCATGGATAGTACAGGAAAAAAATCGTGTGAAGCTCAAAATAACGCGATGAGTATTTTTCAAACACTTGAACTCAAACGTACACGGGAAAATAGACATTAAGGTGTCCATGCTATTTTGCATCGTACCTTACCTAGAACCTATGATATCCCTTAACCACCTACCTGCGGTCTCAGAGACCGCAACGATTTTTCAAATTCAAATATTTCCGTGTGTGAGTGGCGTGCATCCAAGTGCGTTCATGTACCTTTTCTACACAACAATCAAAGTCACGCTAGCGCTCGGCGAGTTTGTATGTGCACGCGTTTGGCCAGGGTAAGTAAAATAATTTCGCCAGCGGTCTCCGTGACCGCACGTAGGTGGTTGTGTGACGTTGAATTTTGCAAATAAAGGAAGATTTACCAAGCATTTCGGTTGCCGAAAGACTTGAAGTTCGTAAAACATGCTTTACGTGTGATCCAAAAAAGAAATGCAAAACGGCTTACCTATGTTTCGTGTGTAAAGTACCTATTTGTTCGGAGTGTTCGCAAAAAATGTATTGTTACTGCCGCGAAAAATGTAAAAGTTGAGGCTTTGCAATTTTGTTTAATTTTTCATTTTTTCTTTAGTTTTTTTATTTGATTTTATTTTTAGTGTATTCAAATTATTATAAGAAAAAGAAATGGAAAAAGAAATGAAGAAAGAAATAAGAAAAAGAAATGAAAAATTTAAGTATTTTAGAATAAAGATCTCATTTTCTTAGTGTAGTTATTTTTGGTGCCATATTTCTTATTTCATAGATATTATTCCATTTTTATAAAACTTTTATATTACTTTTGCTAATTTTTGATGCTTAAATAAAGCAATTAAGTGTAGAAATGCATTTTATTTAACCAAACTTTAATTTCTTGTCATAGATCCTAAAATAATCGCAATAATTTATTAGCGGTCTCTGTGACCGCACGTAGGTGGTTAAAGAACAGAAATAGGTGCTAGGTGGTTAAGGGATATCTTATGGAGGCATGTTGTTTTTGTCAAAGAACTCCTGACTTGGTGTATAATTGGCCAATGCTGTTCCATGCCGGAACGCAGGCGTTTTACTTGCAAGAAGGAATGGGTGATATCTGTCATGAAGGCCTGGGATAAACCAATGTCTTCATGATAAGTGCCCAAGGCCCTAAGGTAGACTGGTATTGGTTTATGTACCACCACTGACTCTACATGAAATAAATATCTAATAATAAAATAACTGACCATCAACATCAAACTAGGTTTGTGTTGATTTATGATTGCCGTTCAATTTCTGTCAAGTGGTCACAGTCTGGCCTTGAATTATGTTGGGTAAATATAAATCTAGTTACAGGCTTTTTTAGGGCAGAAAATCGCAAAATTTGATCTATCTGGGTAATGTGAGAGGAATTGTTGTTGTTTGTTGAGGGTTTTTTGCTCTTACTAACTGAAACCCACCCATGTTCCTTCAGCTGATCTATGAATCTTTCGGACAATCCTACTGGCAGACATCTAGTTAGAGGTTTGTTATTTATTAAACTTCTATGCTGTCCATATATCGACGTAAATTAGGGTATCGCCATAACCACCACGTCCGAAAATAAGCAAAACTCGACTCATTATTCTCAACTTTTTTGTAAACGGTTGGGAATTCCTCAAATATTTTTTCTCACTGACAGACTTTTGTTTGACTAAAGTCCTCCCGTGTAAGTACCTTCTGTTGCCCTTTTAGTTCCAAAAATCTTGCAGTAAACTTGGAACCTTACTATAGAATGTTAAGTTTTAATACCTGGGACTCAAGAAAAAGTGAGATTCAATCAGAAATGAATTGTCATTTCTGATTGAATCTCACTTTTTATTCTGATCTAGCATCAACTGAAATGCCACATGGTCAATCCTCAACATTTTCACTTTTCGACACCCGGACCCGGACTGTAAAGTGTCGAAAAGTGAAAATTTACATGTGTAAACGTAAGTTGGCAAGATTTTACGTAGTGGAGGTAAATTCGCGCAGGGTGCACAAAAAAGCGAATGAGCGAACGGGACGTAGACGTAATGCGGGGGTAAAAGTCGACTAATGTACTAATCATAGACTACTATTATAATACTGCACCAATCGCGGGCCGGATCGGCGCTATCTCATGCCACGCGTCCCGCTTGACCACCAAATAGATATAAAAAACGATTTCTGCGCAACTAACGACTCTTGCCAACTTACGTGCCGGGAACTGTACCATAGCTTCATCAGTACAACCTCTGCATAACCCTTCAGAACACCATACAGTATCAAGGTTTACGGGCTCAAAGACCTCGTAGATCCCCATACTCGATTTTTGGCTCAAGCTCATAAACCCGTAACGTCGACGCAAACGTTATTTATTAGCGAATTAACTTAATAAAACCGAATGTTTGTCAGTGGGTACAGCTTGATATTCAGACATATTGTTCAACGATATATTATTATATGGGATGTTATGGGGTTGCCCTTCATTTCCTTTGTGACCTTGAGTGACATTAAGCGCGCTAAACGCTTTATTTTGTGTGTTATCGAATGAGACTTAGCCGTTACGTTCGGGTCTGTAACGGTCTTTACTACGGTACTAACCTCCCCTTCATACAGTTTTTATTTCTACCGTGTGGTCTTGAACACACGTTTTCGCTCCTATGATTTTAGTTTTAACATATTTGGAGGCACACTATTCTAGTAGTATATATACACTATTCTAAGACTAGTAGTGTACGTCAAAAACTGTAATACTAGATTAGACTATAATGTGGATAAATAAATACGGGGTGTAAGGGAAACGCTTCCGAAAACGAAGACAGGTGATAAGGCTAGTGATTCTCGATACGATACCATCAAAAAAACAGTTTTTTTTTTTTACAATTTTACCTATTTTTTTTATAATTTTTCATACACTATGCTGTGGGAACAGTTAAATGAAACCATTATTTGCGATTAAACAATTTTTTTTTCTTTAAAACTCTAACAAGCAATGTATTCGTAAATAAATAAATCATCTGACGCTCGCGCATGACCTCGGGTTCAAAGACCGCGCGCGGTCGCCGACAGCCGCTAGCCGCGCAGCCGACGCGACCCAACGTACGACGCAACGGCTGACTATGTAGTGCGCTCCTAAACTACTAACCTTTACTCGATCGCTGGAAGCAAATGTGTTTTCAGTTCACTTCTACCTAGTAGTGGCATATCTGCTTTTGGGTTCCATTCGTGCAAGGATCGTAATGTTAATTAATTAAGTAATTTTCCCCTTGAACAGGGTTAAAATTTTTTGATCCTAAACTTACAAGTCAGAAAAATCCAGTTTACTTTGCTTAACCTTGAGGCCCATAACGAAGATACTTAGCTACCTACTCACTACTGTGATTGGGAAAGAAACGTTTAAAAAGTTGATTATGTACAAAGACATTGAGTTTACAAGAAACTTGTCATTCCGTCACTAAAATTTTGCATAGCAACAAAACTAAAATGTTTACCAACCTACATCCCGACATTATCTCTAGACCTGGCGTCGATGACTTCATATCGGCAAACTTAACAATAAATATCGAAACAAAAACTTTTTGCAAAAAAATACAACCGACTTCAATTAAAAAAAAAAACACCTTAAAAAGTACAAAATAACTTTAATTTCGGAAGTCGGTGTTAAATAATGAAGAGACAAAACTAGTTGTTTTGTACTTTTTTTTTGTCGGTGTTTTTTTTAATTGAAGTCGGTTGTGTTTTTTTTTTCTTTTAGTTTAGTCCTGTTTAAAATGAGTTATCACGTTTATCCACACATCGAACCCTTTTCAATGAGCCTAAACACGATATTTCTGCTGTTAGTTGTCGAGGAGTTAGGTACTCTGCAGACTATCCTGACTGCAGCATCAGGTTATGACTTGATGATCATGAGACCAAATGGTAAATACCCTATCGAACATCAAAACAATTTACTAAATAAACAGTCCTTGCCTATTCGAGTAACTTCTTACTATCAAGGAGTTGTACCTACCTTCCATCATCAGCCACGCCACCTGAGATGGTGACATCCATACGCAAATACACGAGATACTTCATAAAATATGCGAAAAACAATAAGTGAGGTTATAAAATTTGAGGGTTTCCCCTAGATTTCTTTAAGATTCTATCATCAGATCCTACTTCCCACTTGGTGACAGTGGGACTACCTCAGAACTATCTACTTTCTAACAAAAAAAAAATTTTGAAAATCCGTCGACAATCGGCTGAGTAATCGATGAACAAAAATACAAAAAAAGTACCTCCTCGTTTTTGTGAATTCGGTAAAAATAACGAGTCGCGTTACTACGTACTTACCTACAGTTCGTCCGTTATAAGTTGGCGAGTGTGAAGTTAGGGTCTGCGAATTTTGGCGCTTGAAATATCGTACAAAAATAAAGGTTTAAAAAAAAATAATGCCAATAACTGTTTTTAACAGCAATAAGAACTGCAAATTGCATTTATTTTTTTAAAACCTTTATTTTTGTACGATATTTTCAAGGGCCAAAATTCGCAGAGCCTAACTTCACACTCGCCAACTTATAGCGGACGAACTGTACTGCTGCGCGGCGCGCCGGCGCGCCGGCGCGGCGTGGTCAAAGTATCCTTTGTAAAGCGCCGCCAAAATAAATAAAAAGAAACATTACAGAGGCGTCAACAGTTTTAAATTGATGCACTATGTCGTGCATTTATTAACAGTTTTGTATTATGTCGATAATCGATAGTAAATGAAATAAGTTAAAAGATCGTCGACATCAGCTGTGATTGACTAAAAAATTTTCATCGCATGTACAGTTTAAAGCAACCAGTGCGCGTGAATCAATTGAATTTGAACTTTATGTTAATGTAATTAAAGTCACACGATGCGCGCTTGTTTATTGCAAGAACTGGATCCTTCATTTAGTAAGTAAACCAATTTAAAGTGAATAATTAAATTAATTGAATCCAAGAAACCGATTCAATCTTATTTAAAAGTTAGAAAATGAAAACAGTTTGTAATAGCATAAGTACAATTTCCTAACATTTAAAATTATTCTTTTAACATTTTCGCCTCTGTAAATTGTTGGTCTTTGCACATCGCAACGCGGCACGTGCCGCGGCGGTAACGTTTGTCGGCCGGCCACCTGCAAGTGCGGCGCGTCGTTTGATCTTCATAGTACTTCTTTAGTAAATAATAGTAATCTAGTCAGTTCCTTTCCGACTCGGTTCGTGAGCTAACGTACGTTACGTTTATCCGATCGATATTGCATCGTAATTAATTATTGTTTTGTTAGTTTTAAATTTGTGTTTAGTTATTATTGTTACGTTTTTAGTGCTGTTTTATTCTTTTTTAGTTATTATTTTTTGTTGTTTTAAATAATGCCTCAGGCATACGTGTACAGTGCTCGTGAATACGGCAACATGTTGATGTGTTTAGGAGAAGCCCTTGGGAATGCATCTCTAGCGTTGAGAATTTACCGGAACAGATTTCCGAATGTCCGGCATCCGTCTGATTCTCGCATGATAACGGCAGCTTTTCAGCGAGTCTTAGAAAATCGACCGATTGCTCCGATGGCGGCAGGTGGTGGACAACAAGTGAATGTTCAGACTGAGGAGCGTATTTTAAATGTGATTCGCCAAAATCCACGCCTAGGCACACGAAGTGCGGCGAAATTATTGCGGCGACGGGGTTTACCGACAGTTTCTCACTGGACAGTTCATAAAGTCTTGCGCCGGAACAGAATGCGGCCCTACAAAATACACAAAGTACAAGCTTTGCTGCCCAATGATCGCGTTCGTCGTCGTGCGTACTGTCGTTGGCTGCTAGATCAACAACAGCGTGCGCCTGGCTTCATTGAGCACGTTATCTGGACGGACGAGTCCACATTCACGAGAAACGGGATGTGGAACAGGAGGAATGCCCATGTATGGTCAGACGTTAACCCGTACGCCACTCAAGAAACCGGCCATCAGACCAGATGGTCCGTCAACGTATGGGCTGGTGTTTTTAATGGGAAAATTTTAGGACCAGTGTTTTTACCGCAGCGCCTCAATGGATCAGCATATCTTAATTTTATAAATGGACGTTTAGATGATATGCTAGACAATGTGTCGCTGGCTGAATATCGTCCAGCATGGTTCCAGCACGATGGCGCTCCTCCGCATGTTACGCGTCCCGTCCGCGAGCGTCTCACTGAACTTTTTAATGACCGCTGGATCGGAAGGCTGGGGCCGCACGCCTGGCCGGCTCGTTCACCCGACTTAACGCCATTGGACTTCTTTTTGTGGGGGTATGTGAAAGAAAGAGTGTTTGATCGGGAATGTGACAGTGCTGATGAAATGCGGGGCAGAATAGTGAGCGTTTTTAATAAGCTACGTGAAGAATGTGTTGAGGATCCAACACTAATGCCTCGTGTTCACGAGTCGACACAGCGACGGGCCCGCCTTTGTATTGAAATGGATGGAGCCCAGTTCGAGCCAAACCTCATAAGGTCGCAAAGGATTTAGACAGGTACGTAAAATGCCTCTGTCAGCTTTTTACAATGGACTACAATTGCGATTAAAATTCATAATTTTATGAAGGGTTGTAGGGGGCGGCGGCCTAGGCATTTAGAAAGTGATGTTTGTAAATTCCGTATTAAATCCCGCGACTCGGGCGGAGCGCTCGGCGGCCGCTCGGCGACTGATAAGCGCGGGCGCGCAGTGGCGCGACGTTGCCTTGCGTGTCAGTGACCTCACATTTGTACTTTCGTTTCCATTGCGTGTTTATGAAATATGAAGTTTTGAAAATAATCAATTTAAAGCGAAAGGTTATTAAATGATAAATGATAAATGATAAATGATATTTATTCTGCAAATAGGTTTTTTCAAACTCTTTTACACGTCAATTTTTTTTTTTTTGGACTTTTTTTTTTTTTTTTTTTTACTAGATGAGGCCGGTGTTTCCTAACTGACTACCCTGAGAAGAAACACCGAAACAAACTCAGGGGTCACAGTCTCTTTTAAAGTCCATACAACATGTAAGTAAGTCATATGCGAACCATGCAGATTAGTGTCCGAGATGGCCTTTTGAAGAAAGAACCATGCAAATTTGAGTGGACCTGTCCAGTCAGTGCAAGCATTTGTCATTATTCGCAAAGCTCAACTCAGGACTACTAAGGAGCTCTACGACTTGACGAACAATACCAAAGAGAGGACATAATGGTTAGGCCACAGAAAACACTCGAATTGCCGGACATAAGTTAAAATGACTAAAAAAATAAAAAAATAAAATAAAAAAGCAATCCACATAGTCCTCACATTCACAAAAAAGAAAACAAAATAATCCAAAGTGTAATACTTAACAAATTAAGCATTTTTGTCAAACAGAAATAAAAAAAATAATAATTAAAAAATGTCAAATTGTAAAGTAAAAATTATTTTACAATGTCAAATTGTAATAAATAAATTTCAAATTGTAAAATAGTACAATCGAAAACAAAGTAAAATAAGAAGATAAGACAACAGTTGTAGTGCGCACTGGAGCGGGTCAATCCCAAGCCTTTACGTCCTCAACGTAGTCCTTTACAGTGTAATAAGCCTTTTGGCAAAGTTTTCGCTTAATAAAAGATTTGAACTTATTAAGGCTTAGTTCTTGCATATGACTAGGAAGCCCATTATAAAAGCGTATACATTGACATCTAAATGAACCCCCTATTTTTTTGAGCCTGGTTGCAGGAACAACAAAATTATGTTTGTTCCTGGTATTAAAATTGTGAATATCACTGTACTTTTTAAACATGTTTTTGTTTTTATGGGCGTACAAGATATTTTCATAAATATACTGTGAAGGCACAGTCATTAAATTAATTTCTTTAAATTTATCTCTGAGGGAGCATCTGGGACTTAATTTATAAATCGAACGAATAGCCCTTTTCTGCAAAACAAAAATTGTCTGGATATCGGCGGCATTTCCCCACAGTAGAATACCGTACGACATGACACTATGGAAATAGCTAAAATAAACTAAACGGGCTGTCTCTACATCAGTTAAATTTCTTATTTGTCTAACAGCGTAAGCTGCAGAGCTAAGTTTCTTCGATAATTTGTCTATATGTGGGCCCCACTGAAGCTTAGCATCTAGAGTTATGCCCAAGAACACTGTTGCATCTTCAGGACTCAACTCTTTACCTTTAACTAGTACACTAGTGTTTACTTGCCTAACATGTGGCATGGTAAACTTAATACACTTTGTTTTTTTTTCATTAAGATGGAGGTTATTTACATTAAACCAGTGTATTATTTTCGAAAGAACTACATTTATATCGTCAGTAACCGTCTGTTGACGTTTCATTTTAAACAAAAGTGAAGTGTCGTCTGCAAACAACACTATATTATGGTTATCCTTGATGAGGTAAGGTAAGTCATTTATATAAATAAGAAACAAAAAGGGGCCAAGAATTGAGCCCTGAGGGACACCCATTTTTGCTACGGATCCGGGAGATCTTTTCCCATTTACATCGACTGTCTGAATCCTATTACTCAGATAAGAAGTAAGAAGATTCAGAGAGGAGTTCCGGATCCCGTAATGGCGAAGCTTCCTGATTAAAGTTTCATGGAGAACACAATCGAATGCCTTGGATAAGTCACAAAAAATGCCCAGAGCATCGCATTTGTCTTCCCATGCATCATAAATATGACCTAAAAGTTCAACCCCGGCATCGGTTGTTGAACGACCCCTTGTAAAACCAAATTGTTTAGTATGTAACAATTTGTGTCTATTGAAAAATCTTTGTAATTGCTCTAAAATGAGTTTCTCGAATATTTTACTAAAGGTAGGTAGTACTGAAATGGGTCTATAATTCGTGGGGTCAGAAGTACTACCCGTTTTAAACAATGGTATTATTTTACTACACTTCATTAAATCAGGAAACTGTCCACAATCAATACAATTATTAAAAATAAGTGCTAGACTAGGAGCTACAACGTTGATAATGGTTTTAACAACATCCACAGAATTTCCCCATAGATCTGTGGTCTTTTTTACATTCAGAGTGTTAAAAGTTTTAATTATGTCCGCAGGAGTCACATGATCGAAATTAAAATCAAAATCGCAAACTTCAACATTTTCTTTAAGTAGGGACTCTGCAGCAGTGGGTGATGAGTTCAGAGACTTTGTTGTTAGTATGGGGATCTCTGAGAAGAAGTTTTCAAAAGCCGCTGCTACCTGAGAGTCCGATTTGATTACAACGTCATCAATTATAAGGCTATAGTCGCTACATGATTTTCTAGACCTTCCAGTTTCACTATTTATAATATTCCAAGTCGTTTTAATTATATTATTGCTATTCTTAATTTTGGAACTCAAGTAACGCGACTTTGCAACAGAGCATACTTTTTTAAATAATTTTGAATAATTTCTAACATATAAACTAAATTCCGCAGTATTAACATGAATCTTTTCATCATACAACTCATAAAGCCGAGTTCGACTTTTATGAATACCAATAGTAGCCCATTCACCAAAAGACACGTTACCCTTAACTGCAATAGTCTTAGGTATAAAGATCGAATTATATTGCTTACAGTACATATTGAAAAAGTCTTCATATTGATGATTGATATCCGTTAAATTTGGCGACAGTACTAAATTATCAATGAGTTTAGTTTTAAAATTTTCTAAGCGACTTGCAGTTTTTGGGTTAACAGTGATATTCTTTTTAGACACTATGATATTAGGGTTTTGAAAAGTAATCAATTGACCACAGTGATCAGAATCAAGTAAATTTATAATTTGTTTATTGCTTGGTACAACATCTGTATAAATGTTATCTATGCATGTGGCACTAGTAGGAGTTATTCTTGTTGGCTCCAAAAATAAGTTAACAAGATTGTAGGACTGAAATAGGCTTATAATTTTGCTACATAAACTAGACTTTTCTAATAAATTAACATTAAAGTCACCACAAGTGATTATGTACTTGTTTGACTTACAAATCTTATGAAACACTTCATCCATAACCTTCTCAAAGCAGTCATACAATCCAGAAGGGGGTCTGTACACACTTAATACAATAAACTGTTCCAATTCAATACAGGCTATTTCAATTGACCGCTCAACAGATAAACTTACAATATCTTTCCGTTCTTTATATTTCAGGTGGTTACTTATTATAATCAATGAGCCACCACGGATAGCATCAATTCTGCTGAACGAACTACCAATCTGGTGATTACTAAAATTAAACATTAACTGATGGCTTTTAAGCCAATGTTCAGTTATACAAAGAATATTAATATTATTGCAATTCATAAACAGTTCTATTTCTAAATCTTTGTTCTTTAGGCCTTGAATATTTTGATGCACCAGGTTGATATTATTTTTAGATTTTAAAACATTAGTGGAATAATTTTCGTTCAGCATGTTCATATTTTGTAAGCCAGAGATTGCCTCTGTTGTCTTAACTTCTAATTTAAATTTAAATCTATATTGTTGTCATTATTTGCTGCCAAGTTATTGGCAAAATCAATTGTCAAGGTATTGCATTGCTTTGGTATTCGTTTGCATTTAGGTTGTATATAATCTACGTTCTGGCTTCGGAAGCGTTCTCCTTACACCCTGTATACCCATCTCTCGCCGTTATCTCTGATGATGAGTATCATCATCTTCCTATTCTTGTCCCGTGTTATCTGGGGTCAGAATACTTAGACCGTTTTCACATTATCCGATCCGATATCGGTATCGGACTCCGATACGATATCGGGGTAAGTAAAATGTATGAAATGCTGTGCTCCGATATCCGATATCGGGTCGAACAATATGAAAGACAGGTACATATCTCATACATTTACCTTACCCCGATATCGTATCGGCGTCCGATACCGATATCGGATCGGAAAATGTGAAAACGGTCTACTGTACACTGTTTTGTTTTGTTAGGTTTGCTCGATTCGGCTGGGCTCGGCTCGGGTTCTGTAGCAAATCAGTTGTTTTAAACTTCAGGTACCAACGTACAACTCGCAATTAAAATTCAGGAATCACAATCTGAATCGAAGCTAGTGATGCGCAAAAACCTCATGAAAGAAACGCCAGCCAATTACATTGTTCACAGTAGTGCTCGTATATTCCGCTCCTTTTCACCAAAACCACTTAGACCCGTAATTTCCTTTTCATTCCATTACAGCTTTTTAAATTAAATCACATCGGAATCCACCGCTTCTGTTTTATTCACAGTAGTAAAGCGGATTAAACACCTGCCAAATAACGGAAAAAGCGAGAGAAACCGCGCTATTTACTAGTGTGTTGGCAATTTGCCAAGCAGAGGTTATTGTGCTCCGCTATCACTGGGACAATGATATATGTTAAGGAAAGCTTGCCCCATACGCCTGAAGAAACTTTTCGTTGAGTTTTAGAGTTGGTTAATGTATCTGGTGGAATTTTCCCGAACTTACTGTTTTTCTCGTTGCAGTTACCATATTTAGTAATGGTGGTCTAATAGTAACAACCCTCACGCATGTTCTAACCCTAAACAGGTGCTTTGCTTTGTGTAGTTTTTTCATCACTACTGGTCTCATAACGGTGAAGGAAATCATGGTGACGAAACCGCTATGTCCCTGAATAAAAAAAATTAAGAATTATGTCATAGCCACCACGCAATAGTCTACGTTGTGGATAACTGCCCATTCGCTTGACTACATAGAAAGAAGGCTTGAATCCCAGCAGTGAGAACATAAGGCTCTTTATGTATGCTTATGAAATTCAACTACATAGTCCCTACGGTCAACTTATATGTAACTTAGCCTAAACATCCCAAACTAAAACTAAGATGGATTAACATAATTTATCAAAAGTTTATCGTATCATTCTTCGACCAAAGTCCCCGAATATAAAAGTGAGTTATGGCGTGTGGCCAGACGAACTAACACGGTTATGTGCCAGACAATCCCTAGACACTAACACAGAGCACGTGTAAAAATGCCGAAACTTAGACTTGTTACTGACAGACACAGTGCAGACGTGTTAATGTTTTGAAATTGCAGTTTCTTAGACTACGGTATAAACATTTATGATTTTGAAGGTAGTTCTATGAAGACATGTGTGATGCTGGTCCTATGAATTCTAAAGTTATTCTTTTGTTATTCGTGATACGAGAATCTTTTTAAAATACAGAATAGTTTTAAAAATATTTTAGACAGTCTTTTGTCATACTCGTACGTGCCACGAAAACCTTCAAGATGGAATAATTCTTAAAAATTCTGGAGACAGTCTGTAGTGTCATTCTTGATACGAGATTCTTTTTAAAAGACAGAATAAATTCTTAAAAATACTGAAATCATTCTTTTTATATTCGTGATACGAGAACCTTCTTAGACCAAAATACGCGTTCATGTTACTTGAGTGGTCTTGCATTTGGGCAAGAAGAAGTAGAAGTTCAGTCAATAGTCAATGTCAGTATGGGACAAGTCCCATTGTTCTGTCATCCGTCACACTATCATTATGTACGGTACCTTTAATTTCATATGGCTCCTCACACAATCCATCCATATTTCGTTTGCCTCCATCTCCCTCTCCATCCATCTACATGTAAACTCTTTTAGTAACATGCATTTCATCCTTCCTCTTCACATGACCATACCAATACATACTTGTTCCTTGACTGATGTAATATAACTGGATCCATGTCAGCAAAGTTATTGAACTTTGAACTTTTGCGGTTATGTCAGGATTAATAAATCGATACGAGATAAGATGAACTTACCAGATAATTGTGTCAATCCCTTAATGAGTTAGAAAGAAAAGTTATTTTTTATAAGTTTGGTGTCGGTTTGGTATGATGGACCAAATCGGAAACTGTGAAGAATAGCGAAAAGCACTCAAAATACTCTGTTGGTACACTGTTGAAAAGTGCAAATATACGGTATATTTTTTTATAAAATCATCGGGTTTGTTTCCTAGCCACGTGTAGAGTTTTAGTTTTCATCAAAATCCGAGGCTCCTATGGGAATTTATTGTCACGATATTTTTCACAGTTTTGGGTTTGACCAGGTTTGACAATACCTACACTTGAAAAAACCACCGTGATATGTATATTCATTAATTGTTGGCTTTATTTATATAAAATGTCAAAGTAACTTTGTCTATCTGTTATGTTTTGATCTTTGGCACGGAGCAAGCTTGTACTACAAGGATGGACATACTTTTTATTTCTCTCGTCTTCGGCGTCCCGCGTCCGCAATACCAACATTCACGTGGACGAAACCGCCGGCAGATAGTAAGTACTTTATGAATAAGTGTAATGAAGGAAAACAAGCAATATATGAAGTTTAATATGATTATGAAGATCAAGGCTAATGTCCGACACGAGTAAGCAGGACCACATCGTAAATTACGAACTTAGTTTTACTGAGCCTAAAAGTTTCAGTAATATTTGCTTGCGGTTTCCAAAACATATAGTTAGTAAACTATCAAGTATTCTAATTAAGAAACCTTGTCTAGCGAAGAGGTTTAATGAATCTTCAAAAGGTAGAGAAGCTTCGCATCGTGGACCTTGGCTATGTAAGTATTAGAGGCCCTCAGTGTTTCATTTTATCAGCTAGGTAGCTATATAGGTAGGTAGATATAACTAGATGCATTAAGGTATGCTCATTACCGACGACTCATTAGTACAAAAAAGTGCAATGGAGTCGTAGGTAGGTATTTCGTTGTTAGTATATGTCACAAAAACATTATTGGTCATATTGAAGCAGAACCGTAAAATACAGAATTGGTGCCCTGAAATCGCACGACCGGGTCGCAGGCAAGCCACGAACGAGATGGCGGGATGACTTAGATGTCTTCCTTAGGAATTTGCAAGTTGTGGCTTAGAGCTGGGAATAATGGAAGGAATGAAGGGAATTCTTTCCTCAGCAGTGGGACAGTACAGGTTAGATATAATTAATAACGATAAAATTAAAATATGATTACCCAATTTCATATCCTCAAACACTGGTACGTATTTTACTCATAATTTCAGCCGAAATACAACCACTGTTGGACAATTGGACATAGGCCTTCACCAAGTGACACCATAATGAACGGTCCTACACGTTGCGCATCCATCGGATTCCCGTAACCCTCACCAGGTCATCGATCCATCTGGTGGGAGGCTTTCCGACGTTGCATCTTTCGGTCCGCGATCGCAAATCCAGAACCTTTCGGCCCCAAGACCCATCTACTCTGCTAGCAATGTACACTGCCCACTGCCACTTAAGTTTGGCGATTCTTCATTCATTCAATTACAAGTTCGTATTTTACTTATAACGCAAAATTTTACAATTTCAAGCGTAAATATGAAAGTTTTCATTATTTTTCGAGGGAACTAGCTATGGCTGGTAAAAAAGAAAGAGCGTCCCATTAACTCTACAGCACATAGCTTGACAGATCTGGGTCATACCAAAAAACTGATTGCGCTCATCCGTACAACATGCATAAATAAAAATCACTGCTTGTATTTCCCATAGGGCTGTGTTACAGTACTCTGGTTATGTTTAAGTTCTTAGTAAAAGAAGCCTCTATGGCCTACCACTAGGAACAAATCTAGATCCAGGCATCATCATCATCTGCCTAGCCTTTTTCCCAACTATATTGGGGTCAGCTTCCAGTTAAGCCGGATTTAGCTGAATATCAGTATTTTACGAGGAGCGGCTGCCTACCAGACCTCCACAACCCATTAACTGGGGTAACACGGGGTAAATCTAGATCCAGGGATGTAATTGAGAAAATTCAACGAACAAAAACAGCAGCGCCAGGAATGTAACTCTTCCTGCCGATATGTTGATAAGAATTCTCGTGGCCCTGGACCGCATTAGACAATTGAAAGAATACAGGAGGGTTTTAGCCAAAGCAGGTTCCAGGGCATCAGTAAAAGTCTTCACGAATAGTGGGAGAAGTTATTTGATGATTTCTCATCTCAAAAACAAGCGGATCAAGCAGTAAAGAAAATTGAGAAATTTTCAAACATGAACCACTTCTCCAACTCTGGGTGCGAGAGGGACTGTCAACTTTTATTTACTGAGAGCGTCAGGGTAGCTCGCGAAATTCAAATTTTCTTACGTTTTTTGCAATTTGCAGGCCAGTGCACAGTGGTAGGTTGTCATCATCATCTGCCTAGCCTTTTCCCAACTATATTGGGGTCGGCTTCCAGTCAAGCCAGATTTAGCTGAATACCAGTATTTTACGAGGAGCGGCTGCCTACCAGACCTCCACAACCCATTAACTGTGGTAATACGGTACTTCATGGCAAGACTGGAGTCAGATTTACTGGCTTCTGACTATCCGTAACGACTGCCAAAGATCTACAAATGACAGCCGGGACCTACAGCTTAACGTGCTTTCCGAGGCACGGAGGAAACTCGTTACGTTAAGATGGTCACCCATCCACAAACCAACCTTGGCAAGCGTTGCTTAACCTTGAAGATCGATCTGTGCGGCTGTTATTATATAGCCACGAGCCAGTGGTAGGCTGTATGAAGTTAAAATATTGTTTGCGACTGTAAATCGTAACTAGTTATATAATTATAACCATAAAAATCATCAATACATTCTTTTTAGTTCATATAAGTCGAGGGACGATTGTTTCAAGGTCAAAAACGTTCCTAGACTTAAGTGAGCTTGGAGGCTTGTATTAATGATTTTTATGGTTTTTGTATGTCCCTAACTAGTTACGTTTTACAGTCGCAAAAGATATTTTAACTTCATACAACCTACCACTGGCCTGCAAATTGCAAAAAACGTTAGAAAATTTGAATTTCACGGGCTACCCTGACGCTTCCCCCTTAAACCCAGTTGTTTTCCATCAATGTTACAGAGCCGCACTGACTCTTACGAATAAATCTGCAGCAGTATCGCTTGTGACCACTTTACCAATACAATCACATAATAACCAAATCGATTCGTTAGTTTAACGAATAGTTCGAAAACTAAACAAAGCTTAGCAGGATTAGGACGCTTTTCCACCAAAGATATGCGATGCTACGTTGCTATGGATGCGTTTTATATCCACCAATTGGCACCATTGGGTAGTATAAATTAGCACTGGTGGAAACGGGTTTCGGATAGATGCGTGCTATGGATGCGAGTGGCGTGGCTATGTGCGCAGAGCCATGTACTTACCTATACAAGGCGTGCGCAAGAGCCCAACACAGCTACCTCGTCGCGACGCATCGTCATAGCTCATCTTATTGTCCCCCCCCCCTCTACATAGCTTAGCATTGCGATACCCAAAACGGTCTGTATTTCATGAGACAGAAAAGTTTCGGAACATTGGGCTTAGTATCAGTGGAAACCATGACATGTTTAGCTTTAGCGTTTTTTTTAGTTTAGCTTTTAGCTTTCACATCTTTCCAGCAAAGCTGCATATCATGTCTCTGGAACATCACCCTAAACCGTTCTAATTCTATCGAAGCACTACATCGCCTGTACCAAGGATGCACCCAACTGCGATGGGTATCTAACTTCGTAATAAGTTTACCGTTCAGCTAGTCGGTAAATCGATTACACGGATAGGTGTGAAACATAGGAGCCATCTATCGGGAGTTTGAGATTCATGTACTAACTAATAAGTTGTAGTTGAAGAGATTTAAACTTATGCCATTCTGGAACATTATGTATCTAGTGTTGTGGGAGATTGGAGAAATCTTTGAGGAGCTCGTGGCTAGATAATAACAGCCGCACAGGTCGATCTTCAAGGTTAAGCAACGCTTGCCTAGGTTGGTCTGTGGATGGGTGACCATCTTAACATAACGAGTTTCCTCCGTGCCTCGGAAAGCACATTAAGCCGTTGGTCCCGGCTGTCATTTGGAGATCTTTGGCAGTCGTTACGGATAGTCAGAAGCCAGTAAATCTGACTCCAGTCTTGCCATGAAGTACCGTGTTACCCCAGTTAATGGGTTGTGGAGGTCTGGTAGGCAGCCGCTCCTCGTAAAATACTGGTATTCAGCTAAATACGGCTTGACTGGAAGCCGACCCCAATATAGTTGGGAAAAGGCTAGGCAGATGATGATGATGTTGTGGGAGATGGGAGAATAATGAGTAAAATGGTTGTTGTGGCGACGCTTGGGGGAGGTCAATGTCCAGCAGTGGGCGTTTTTCGGCTGAAATGAAGATGATGAGTAAAGACACGGTTGGCGCAGGGATTTTTTTTAAATTTGTTATAAACTAGTGCTTGACTGCGATCCCACCTGATGGTAAGCAGTGATGCACTATTTGGTTTGGGCAATTGGCTGCGACGCTGTGTGTCACTGGGTCGATTCCGGCTTGGAATACTTGAATATTTGTATGGCCTACAGATAGTTATATCTGCTCTGGAGCCTCTTGTGAATGAGAGTTTACATGTTTGTGAACGCATCTACAATACAGGAGTAATGTATCGTATCGTATATTCTAGTGACGAGAACCGTTTACTTTTCATTGATTTTTTTTTTTTAATTGGCGGGATGGGACTGCGATCCCACCTGATGGTAAGCAGTCAAGCAATCGTTAATTCGCGAAGTTTTCAGACTAACTCAACTGAACTCAATTGAGTTAGTCTCAAATCTCCACGCGTATGGTTCGGTACCTTAATGTGTTTCCAATCTCATTTTGATGAACATATGTTAAAGTATTAGTAGTTTGGTACTTTTAATATATTTGGTAGAATATCATTTAAATTTTATGACGGTAGTTTGGTTTTGGTTTAATTAAACCAGAACAGCCATCATAAAATTGCTGAATATATGGTCCCCAACCCAATCAACTTACTCGTGTCTACAACCTCTATGTCTTAGACAGACAACTGTATCAGGGACCCAATCAAGGGTTTTAATAAATTTCCTCAGAACACCATTACTTTAATTAAATTTTACCTCAGTTGGCGAGTTATCTATAGATATTTCTATGCTCTTAAAATGTCGAGCAATTTAGATCCCTTTAATTTTACTGTCTCATTTTAGATTAAAAAAAAGAATGTTAAAACTACGATCTAATCCGAAAACGTTACAAGTAAAGAATGAAACCTGAAATTATAAAAAAAAAATTGCTGACGGTGCAAAGTTTGATGAAAAGTAATTTTAAGTTTCAGTAATGAACTGCACGTTCTGAATTTTAACTTGATATTGCGTACTTATTTAATGAAGCATAAAGCACAAAGATTATACTCTTGGAAAGACGGTGGATAAAAACTTCAATTTCAAATCTCGGAATTCTTGATGTCGTTGTTTAGTTTGGCAATTTCGTCAGAAATAATATCAACGGTAGCGAAGTCTCATAAAAAAGCCTTTAAATAAACGAGCCATAACCATTAATACCCAGAACTTTTTACGATTACGACTTGTTATATTTAGGGGCCTTTTCCAATTTTCCGTCTGATGCCTTTGTTGGCGGTGACGATGTTCCTGCGTTTTGAAGATAAGTTTCTAAATATAGAGATAATATTTAGAAAAAGCACATGTCCAATCGTTTGTGAAGTAAACTCTCTCTCAAAAAAACAAAAACTGTTAATAAACAAAAAAGGCAATCAAAAGGCTCTTAATAAACTTGTGCGCCTCGCTATCGACGATTGCATCACTGCTTACCATCAGGTGGGATCGCAGTCAAGCACTAGTTTATAACAATTTAAAAAAAAGTACTACGGGTTGATGCTATAAAATACTTTGGACTCAGTAGAGAGATACTTAGTGGTCAAACGCGAGCCTATGCATAATAAAAAATAGGAAAAGCCAATTTGACGATCCAGATTAACCAAATAGCCACCAAACAAACAGCCACGATCTACTATAGGATGTATTTTTATTTTATTTATTTATTGAACGGTTTATGTACACACAAAAGAATTAGAAAAGAAAAAGGAGACAGAAAATAGGTGCAAGGATAATGCATATTTCTAAAGAAATCTCTTCAAGCATACCACGAAAGGAGAGTTGGAAGAGGAAGAGAAGATGTATTTTTGAGAATATGCCTGGGAATAACATGATTTGATTTTACCGATCCGACGTACGGTGAGTGTCCACTCTTACATTGTTGACACCACTATTGACCGGAGCGGACTAAGCCTAGAACAATTTGCCTGCTATGGTCTTCCCATTGGATTATAATTTAAGTGTCTTTAAAACTAGTGTGAATAGGCTCTTAATAGATTAATGTGCTTCACCATCAACTATTGTGTTTGACTGCTTACCATCATTTAGGATTGCAGTCAAGTACAAGTCTAAATCATAAAAAAGTTGAGACAAAAAAATCACACATTATTTAGGTCAAAACTCAGAAGCTATTTACTTACTAACCTAATGACGAATATTGGCACTGCCTAGTTCCAAATTTGTTTGTGTATCAAAGCCTGAAACTTCGTGGAATCAAGCTTCCATATTGTAATTTAGTATCTACATAACATAATCCTGATAACTTGGCCTTAGTCTCTTGAGCCCTGAGTCTTAATAATTCAGCAAGTACATAATCGATACCTAATGTTTCAAGGCCCCGTTTCTACTAACACCGTCTAATTAGTAAACGATGAATCTACGATCATACCTTGAACTGCATTAAGACTTGTTTGCAAACACGTTAATTAGTCACTTATACATCTTCTGTTAATTACATTCTGATGAATGTTTTCCGTCTCTGGAACCTGTTGAGAAAATTCGTGTCGGAAGCACTGAACGAAATATTTTGACAGCTAGAAATGAGTTGGCGCCTGTGGGAAGTTTAGTATCAGAAAGTTGGATTCACCGTCAAATAAAGCTGGTATCGTTTTATTGGAAAATGTCATTGTTGTTTCTTTTATGTATTACTTTGTACCTGCCAGTGGTTTTACCTGTGTGGAAATAGAAAACTGCCACAAAGTACATTATTTTTTCAAGTGGTGAATTATCAGAATGACTTCTCCCACTCTTGGGCGGAGCAGATTCTTACTGACTAAACTCTACCCTATTCCTTCGTTGCCTTCGATCTGGGGGGACATGGGCTCGCCGTTCGAAATTTCCGTGTTCCCCAGAAGCTTCGGCCCTGCCGGGCCCCTACAGTTTGCTGAGATCTCCTTGAGGCGCGCGTGGAAAACCACAAAGGAACATGCTTCTGGCATTAAAAGTATCCTATGTGCTATTACAGGACATGATGTACCCGTGTGTCAAATATATCTGTTCAGTCGTTTGAGTGTGAATGATTTACGAACCTACATATTTATGTAAACTTGCACTTTTATAATACTAACTTTTACTAGCGGGTTTATCCATAGGAAAGCAGTGTTAAAGTGTAAAAAAATTACGGACATATTTACATACAAACTTTCGCCATTATAATGTTAGTGTGATTAGTTTTATTAAATGCCCTGTTCATCTCGTCGTAATTATGACAGCTGACCGTGGTTATCCTGGGTTTATTCCCAGGTATTTTTACATTTATACCTGGGAATAAACCTATATTTACATTACAATTATTCCCAGGCGGTATTTTTGGCGATGGCGATGTTTTCTACGTTACAGTAATCTCTAAAGTAGTCCGTCCGTTGGTTCGGAACTAGATAGTGTGAAACCCACGTGAAATCCATACTTTGTGATGCCCTTAGTGCTTCGGAAAGCACGAAAAGCCATCGCATCGGTTTAATCTCTTCTTGGAACAGAAAGCGCACCTGTGTTTGCGGACACACTTGTGTACTACTTTGTGCTTCCTGCATACTCTGCTAATCACAGTTGAGTTTAGGCGCTGCTCTGTCACCGAAAATTCGTTGGCAGAGTTATTGAATAGAATTCCCGGGAACCGGCGAAAAGGCCTCGAGAAATTGTATGCCCTGAAATAGAATAACGCAATTTACTCCAAGCTTCATGATAAAAGTTCTTGGAACACAAGACGTATGAATTACGTTTTATATTGTTTCTCGTATTTTTGTTCGTGATTACATTAATTCGTTGTGGGATCCGAGATGCCTGGGAGATTTACACAAACAAGGACCCAGATTCTTTTCACTACCCGAAACAAGTGGCTTAAAATCTTTCATTTTTTACGTGGTTGTAATGTGTAATACCTTTTTTTTCCAATAATGATGTTTGTTTCATTTGTTTTTGTAACAAGGGGGTTGTTAAAAGTGCTGTGTATGGTTGTTAGTAGTCAGTCATGTGGATTTTAGTCAGTAAAAGTCTGACATTCCCTCTCGCTCTTCTTAGAGAAGGATACAACAGGTAGAACTTATTTTATGTTTGCTCATCCTCAAATAAAACGGGTTTATGGTTACTTCTGAATTACAAGTTTGCATTTACAGTGGATCCAAAAGCCGTCTACTAACTGTTCAGTTATATGATCAGTATTCTGCCATTGTCATTAAAAAGGGCCTAACAATTTTTTTTATGAAATGATGTTAAAACATATTCGGAATAAGAAAAAAAACACTGATTTTGAAAAAGTATTAAAACGAAAAAAATTGTTGTGACTTTTTAATAACAACCAACGACGGTATTAAACAGCACTTGTTTTTCATATTTCATAACTCAAAGTTAGAATACTGTCACCTTCTGAAAACAGCCAACATATTAAAAGTCATCCTGTGGATATACCTCTACAGGTTGACTTTTAATTCATTGGCAATTTCCTGAAAATCTTGTTACGAATTTTCCAAATATTGTTCAGAAAACAGTAGCGAACGTTTACAAACGGGATTTCAAAGTTTTGTTACAGTCTTCAGTGCGAATACCTTCAGTAACAGCGGCGACAATTTGTTTACCCCAACACCTGGCTATTTACATATTGAAATAGCGCTACTGTTGTCAATTCCACGCTTGAAAACTCTGACTTTCCAATCAAAAGCTTACTTCTGGTTCCGTCTCACTAGTTTAAAATTCATCGTAAATTCGGTTCCGATGCTGACAGTTGAAAACTGCAGTAAAAACTGTCGTTAACGAGAGTTTATTTCAAACGATTGTACTATAGATACTTAGTAACTGTTTTTCGCATCTTCGCTCCCGTTGTCTTTTCTATAGAAACTGCATTTTATCGGGATTTAAAAGTAGCCTATGTCATTGCGAGGTTTTTTGAAAGAGTTATTGTTTTTTGAGTGTTTGTTTTTCTTTTTTTTTCTTTCTTTCCTACAAACTTATGGTGGGTGTTAGTCTGTATAAGTCTAAAACTCCCTCTCGTTCCACCTAGATCAGGAGGAAACATTTGATGATTTCCCACCAAACTCACAATAGATAAAAAAGCCTATGACACTCTGCGATATTGTGTTTATCCAAACACCTACTTAACATTTCGTGAGACTCAAGACCTCTGAGATTAAGCATTGACATAAAACATGACAACCCCGCCAGTTTTTAGGGCACATCTGTCGACAGCGATGTGAAGAAATTTTATGACGACAATCTTTGATCGAAGACGCCAATATAAGGATATTTAATTGGACATTTTCTTTTGTTTTAAGTGTATTACGTTGTAAATAAAGCAATTTTTAATATTAGTTCAGATTTAACGACAGGACCTTCTTCCGCTTATCATTTATGCATCGACAAACATTAGATTTTCCTTTGCAATGTCAGCTGTCAATATCCACCCACTTACAATTCTTTTCCTGTGCCGTCAAAAAATATCGGCTGCTCTGTCTCCCTTCAAACATCAAACGCTTAAGCGCCGATAAAAGAATCGTATAAGAACTTCATAGAAACGCATTTATGGCTGACTTGGCTGAAAATCGTTCACGTTCCCCACATAACTAATCCCAACTCCGTTTGTTCGCAGGACTGCGAGTGGCATACATCGGGCTGATTGTGCGAGTAAGTATACATACACAACACACACGTAAAAGGTACACAACCCAGGTATACAGGTACACAACACAAGTATATATATTCGGTACACATGTACAGGATTATACAGGTACAGTGTACCCATGTACCCGCCTGTTTGCAACTCGTGATGTGATTCCCGGTTTTTGGTCGCGTCGACTGGAATGCTAGATGAGCTTTTCGAAGTAAATTAAACATGATTGATTACAGGCATCGACTGGAAATACGAGTAAATAGGCGTAGGCGTGTACTGAGTGGAGTATTAACCGATACTCATCTCGATTACAATATTTTATTTAAATAAAGCTAAAGATTTACTCTGAAGGAGGATTACTTGAATAATTTTGTAATCGAATGATGCTGATTTAAACAACTTTAATATTAATGCAAATGCAACGTTTAGTTGATTTTAATCTCGTGGGATTAATAAATAATTGAATGATTAAGTATTTCAAGTTAAACACGTTTTCATAAATTCATATTCAATTAACACGCAAACTGTGTATAAGCTAACGAGATTGAAGGTACAGCCAGCAACGTAAACCGTTGAGCAAAGAAAAATGAGAGCGAAGAAAATTAGAATTAAAATTAAAATATCGCCAAACCCAGGAATTTCACCAGTTAATGAACAGGAACAAAATGAAATACTTGTTATTTTGTAATCCGTTGCGTATTTTGTTGCTGATCGTACTCAGTCTAATGAATATTTAGTTACGAGTATTAGCGAACGGCGTGCGTAACATATTATATCCACATATTGGCCCCAAGTCAATCCTCAACATATGCGTTACCAATTTAGCTCAAAGCCAACATTTGGCCAATTAAAACCAAGCCATGTTGCAAAGTTATTATGAACTTTCGAAGTATAGTAATTTGAAAAAGAAAGTTTAGCGCTACAAAATGTTACTTATTTTAGGAATTTTTAGACCCAATATTTATAATTATACCTATCCTAATTACGTTAGTACATATGGTTATGCAAAAAAATACTTCTCGACATTACGTTTCCACCATGGCCAGATTACTGGACTGGCTGCATTTCTACGTCGAATGGCAATTCTTAATACTTCGGGCAATGAAAAAGTCATCCCTTTGGTCACGCTTATTCCTTGAAACGTCTGTTTTATTCGACACTAAAGATATTCAAAGCGATTCTTTTAGGAAAGGACAAGGAATATTTGAGTCAATTGATCCCATCTTCGGATGTCAAATACATTTTTATTTTATATGTATCGGGTCGGTGAACATTTGTTGGGTACAAAAGCTTTTAGTAAATAAGTATGTGTGGGCTGAAATGGGTGAAAAAATGCTCCCATGCCCACTTCCATTATTTGATGTCTATAAGGTTTGAAATCCGGAATCATTCGATCTGATCTTCAGTTTTGACCTTTTTTGTTAAGGGATCATTTTGTGATGTAGGTCGCACTGGAAATATTTATTTTTCCACCCACATCGTACAATTCGCTCACAAGTACATTAAGCTCATTTCTGTGACATTTGGATTTGCGTTTTTCTTTTCTGTTTTAATGTTTTTTTGGAATCGAATGAGATGCTAAATCATTTGTAACAAATTCATTATAATTATTATAGGTTTTTATTTTGGTTTTTGTTAATAAATTATGATTATTATTTACATTTCTTTTGAATAGTATTTAATTACTGATTTAATATTTTTTTTTTCGTTCATTACATACACACTATTCATTTAATTAATTTATTACATAATAAAATAATGTTAAATTCCTAACTACATTGTAAAAGTTTCTGCTGATTTAGAAGTAACAGTGAGACGACTGTTTGTCACTCACCAAGTCATAAAACTGGAGATCCTCATTTGAGTTTTACATCTTTGTTATTTCCTGCAGCCGCTGATAAGAAATGAGATGACAGCACACCATTAAAGTTATTGTCATCCTTAACACTTTCTTTAAGTGCATGCTTAGTTTTTACATTTATTAGAATTTTGTATTCGTTACTCATATCAACATTACCTGTTACTTTTATTAACACAGGTTGATTTTTTAAGCGACTGTGTATGACTAATTCTTAAACTGTAAGGAACAGCGAAAGTTACGCAAATGTTAGTTAGTTACTCTGATTTTGAGAGAAGATCATTCCCCTACTCAAAAAAAAGTGTATTAATAATATAATATTCCACGAATCCTTATTCTTTGCCGAGAAAATATTTACCTGTTGATTTTTGACAGTAAAAAAAACATTCAATACCATTAAATCAATGCATTCAATAATGTCGTTAATACTCGTAAGGATCGAGTTATAAGAAGTATTAAATGAGACTTGTTATACTTACCAAAATGGTGGATTTTATTTAAGTTTCTGTTGATATTAAAACATAAAATTGTGTAAAAGTAATCCAGTAAAGAGCTCTGAAAATCTGCTGTTTTGTGTAAACTTTGACTCGACATAATGTACTCATATAAACAAAAGCTAAGTGGCACATTTAATCGAGATTCTGATTGACAAAATGGGTGTAAGCCTTTGATTCAGATATATTAGACGTATCTTGTTCAATATGATGATATAGATAGATAGTCTTTTCAGTAAAGGATGTGTATTCTAATTTAATTTTTCATTTCGTAAAAAAAAAAATAACTATAACGTAGGTAACGCAAGAAAAATAGTTACTTCGACTACATTATTACATCCTAAACTATCTTTATCCCCGGCTTTGTTCAAAACAATCGTCTACATCCATTCTCAGTGAAAATCTCAATAAAAATCCTAACGACCAATGTCAGTAGTTTTACTGTTTAGCTGTATCGTTTATTTGAATATATACCTTCATATCTGGTACTAAAGTGCATTATTATGTACGAGTTTAGATGTTCCTTCAATAGAATTGTTTTACATTTCTTCGTCTCTTCTTCCGTAGTAGTTCTGTTTCTCTGAAAGGATTTGTTCTATTTCTCTCAGTGTCGCTTTCAGTTAAATTAAAATGGTCTTTCATCAATGGATTGTCAGTATGTTCAAGGCTTTTGTAGCTATTCTTGGTTGTCTTGTCACTTGTGTTTTGTAACGAACTTTTGGCTTCTATTAGTGGTTTCATTAAGTGATTCTTTGAAATTGTTGTGGGTTTTGCTTTGTGTTAGATGTTTTGTTTGTGTGTATGATTGTAGATATGCGATTGATTAGGTGTATATTCTATTACATGAACTTTTATTTCAGTTCAATATCCCACTTTACAGCAATTATTTTTTTTTTATTAATTAATTCACTAATTTATATCATTTCTTTTTGTTGCAAGTAAATAAATTGCAACACCAATCGAAAAAAATATATTATAATTCGATTTATTATTTTTAATAATTTTCCACGTAAAAAAAAAGGTTATGTTTAGAAAATCTGTGTCCGACAGAGTTCATAATTTATGTTATATTTTTTTATTATTTACCGCCGATATATTTTATCCAATATACATTATGGATTGCAATAAAGATATGAGTACCAATCTATCTCTATTTGATCCTTTTTTTTTTTGTGATTCTTCTAACTTTTCTTTTATTAATAATTAATCTTTTTTGTGTGTCACAGTAGATTTTTTTATTTTATTTTTTTATTTTGTTTTATCTCACAGTATAAGCACGGCAATGATATGGAAGCGCGGAGTCTCCTAATACAGGCACTGTTTTGCTTAAAAGGAGTCTCCAAAAACTTGTTAATAATTATGATAACGCTAATTGTGACAATAAACAATTTTGTATTTGTATTTGTATTATTATTTGATCCTACCACAGTTCAGTGTCTGTTCCACAAAAACTTACGTAGGTATTGTACGTGAAGATACGCAAATGTATTCTGGCTTTTTCTCTCATTTCCACACTCCATACAGATGTGATCTCCTAATTTATTGCTTCCAATAAAATTCTGCGGTCTAGTTAATCTTTATAAATTATTGTAACGATATATTTCTTAGCTTATTTCTTTGTAACTCTAATATCGAAGTAGTTTATTTTGTGCTTTATTAACATAGGGTGCTAACCTTTTTTTTGAGGGTCGAATAACTTTTCTTTTTCCCGGCCTCATTAAGTTTACAAAGACGAAAAAAAATACATGTTATAGTATTTTTTTAAACATTTTGCAAAATAAATATCACTTAATATCATTGATCTCTAGATGTAACGAGAGGGGCTGTTGACACCTCTACGGTCCGACTAATTTATACCGCGTACATCGAGGGACTGACACAAACCTGTTCGATTATAATTTAAGGCTAGAGGGAATATGCCCTTAATAAACCAGCGTGCTTCGTCGTCATCAACACTGTCACATCAAGTGCCATACTTAAAAAAGGACATACTCCGTACGACGGCGATGACTCTTTCGACCAATCCCGGAGTCCTGTCCCATTACAGATATATTTTAAATTTTGAGCACTATCTTCTCATGATGTGGCTGACGACGAAGCACGCTTGCCTACAAGTCACTTATTCACTCTTGTCTTAAAGACCCTTAGGTCATAAAAGAGTAGTAGTTTTTATTTACAGCCAAAGGCACCCAGTTTGGCACGTTTTCATGTCGTTGAATAGACACTAAAATTCAACAGTGTTGCTAAAAAGCTTGTAGCTACGTATGCGTGTTTATATATATCAGACTTAAGCAACATTTTTGCGAACACAGCTCCCGTTTGTTCGCGAGTTATCACGGGTTATTCTGTCAACTTTGATGCTGCCGTAAAAAACCGAACTTAAGCGATAAACGTACCATTAAAATCGCTTCACTAGTTCTGTAGATTTATACTCGAAGGGGGGACTTTTTTACGTTAGTTTTGTTGGTGGGCTTGTAATTTGGCAAGTAGAATATAAGCATTGTTAGATTAATGAGTAAGTATCTAGTTATTAGATTAACATTGTCTTGAATAATTATTACATGTTTCTAAGTAGGTTAACTGACGCAGTAAAGCAGTCATTAAATGAAAGGGAATATCATCCATCATCGTTTTCGTAGCCTTTTTTCAACTAGTTTGGGATCGACTTTCATTCAAACTGGATCAGCTGAATACCAGTAGGTACTTTACATAGAGTGACTGTCTCATTTTCTGACTTCTGTAATCCGTAACGACTGTCAAAAATCGGTTAAATGAGTGTTTCTGGGCACGGTGGAATCTCGGATGGATGTTCGTTAGGATGGCTACCAATTCACAGATCGACCTCTACAAGCATTGCTTTGCCAGATCAACCCGTGCAGCTGTCATGACGTAGCTACGAGCGAGGTAGGTTTGTTTTCATTGTTCTCTCATTTCTACATAGGCGTTCGGACGAGCAGTAGTACCCTTCTGTATCCACAATTCCTAGTTTCTGGAATCCAGCAAAAACCCCAATATTCAGTTCGTTCAAACAACTAAAGCTGATGACCACAAAGCCATGCCACATACATACCGCTGTGCCAAACGGGTGACTGTGTGTAAACACACAAAACACAATGTTTGGGGAGCCACGCGTTGACCAATCAGATGCGCTGACTAGTCAAAGGAGTTGGACACAACTGTATCCGGATTTTTGCTGTTGTATGTATCAGGCAATATTATTTATTGTGGTTCATGACAGATGGTAGATGAGTATTAACAAAATAATATTGCAGCAATTTAATTTAATGTTTATTATGTGGATTTCGAATTGGATTTTATCATGAGCTTGACCGGTGACGAAAAACATTTAAAAAAATACATTTGTTCGATTTTTGATACATCTAAATAGATGAGATGGTCTACAGTTTCTTACATAATTTTTTAAATGTGCTGAATATAGTATAAAGTTTGTTTGAACTTACAGTTCCAAGTTAATCCAAACATATCACAATTCAAAGTATCCCGTTTTAACCAACGGTAATTTCTTAGGTTACCTATTAATATATCATATGATTTGACTAGAGCTGAATTTGTGCAAGTTCCTAGGAACCAGGTATTAGACTGAGCTTAAACAGAGAGCAATTACATATAGCTCGGTTTACGACTTCCAAGTATACCCGAGCAAGTTGATCTAGATTCCAAGAAAAGCCACGGAAAATCCGGTCATGTATAACGTTACGTATCACCAAGCTGTAACGTGTACCGTCAATTCAGAAGTGACGTTGTCGCACAAACCATTCGGGACACATGTCACAATACAAAGTATCCCGTATCGAAAAACGGTAATTTCTTAGATAAATACCTATTAATAATTATTACATGATTTGACTAGAGCTTAATTTATGCACGTTTCCAAAAACCAGGGCTTAAACAGAGAGCAATTACATTAACTCGATTTACGACTTCTAAGACCGTTTTCAAATTATCCGATCCGATATCGGTGTCGGACGCCGATACGATATCGGGGTAAGTAAAATGTATGAAATTCCGTGCTCCGATATCCGATATCGGGCCGGACAATATGAAAGACAGGTACATATTTCATACATTTTACTTACCCCGATATCGGATCGGCGTCCGATACCGATATCGGATCGGATAATGTGAAAACAGTCTAAGTATATCCAACCAAGTTGATACTAGATTCCAAGAAAAGCCACGGAACCCTGTCATGTATAACGTGACGTGACGTCACGTATCACCAAGCCGTGACGTGTACAGTTCAGTGTACCGTCAATACAGAAGTGACGTTGTCGCACATACCATTCGGGACAGGATGATTTCTGGCCGACACATGGAACTGTGACAGATCGCATACTGTTCCGATGTGATTGAGATTAATGCGGAATGTTCGTGTGTTTGGTTTACATTTAATTTATTGTAATCATAATTGGACGTAGTTAAGCAGAAAGGACTCAATCCACAAAAAGTCACTTTTGAGTTATGGGCGTTTGAAGTTTCAGCTGTAATTTCTCTAAAACAAAGACACATTTTTTGAAAATTTTGTACCCTAATTAAAAGGATAGTTTATATTTTATTTATCAATCAAATATAATCATATATTTTGCAATAGATTTCGAGATATTAGCTGAAATGTGGGTTGAGTCCTTACAATTAAACTTAAGTTTGTTAAGACAGGTATTTTTTTTTACTTTCTCAGAATGGACTCAAAACTACTCTTCGACTAGAAAATCTACTAATAAAAAAATAATTATAACGAAAACGATTAAAAAGTTATATATTTATTGTCAATAAACATAAAGCTAGCAAAATCACATAAAAATGCCATGATTGACATACAAAAAAAAGTAGAAACAGCGCATAGATGGTCACGCATATAAGTCCGTCTAATGAAAGCGCGACCAGAGAAATAGAGTTTATATCCAAAAATGTTGTATGTGTTATTACTAACTAATAGGAGAATCATATTTTGACACCCCACTTTTTTTTATTTCCTACAGTAAAATTACGGTTGAATAATGTTGCCAATTAAATTTTAAAATAAACTCCAGGTCACGCTTGTCCGAAGCGCGACCTGAGAGAAAGAGGTTAAATCCAAAAAAATTGTATGTAATATTACTAACTAGTAAGACAATCATCTCTTGACACTTCACAATTTTTTTTATTTAATACAATTGCGGCTAAATAATGTTGCCAATTAAATTGAAAAAAAAAAACCTCCAGGTCGCGCTCTCATTAGACGCACTCTATTAATTTCTCTCATCCTCGTCGAGTCGAAGTCAAGAGATGGCCCGTATCCATCAACATCCTCGTTGATATTGCAGTCTCCCTTAAGGTTACTGTAAAATGGACAGTCTTCAGGTGTTAAATTAAACATAGATCTGAGATCTTGAGCTTAGCTTGAGGGATTTGTTTTCCCTGGGGCCAAAAAACTTCATATTCTTCTTTTGAAGATTGGATTAAAACATCTTTGTTTCTTTTCGACAAATCCAGCTTTTGTATATATCTCTACTCTCCGACGTCATCATTATTAGGTAAGGATCTTTTTTTTTCAATAAAATTTGTTTAGTTTTTAGCCAGTTCACTTTATCTTTATTCATTGTACATGTTTTGCGATTAACAATTTTTTTCTATTTTTTTCGTACTTAAAAAATCTTGTTTTCATTCTATTAACGTGAAGAAGAACCTTCCTCCCGAACCGCCTCCAAATCTTGGACTTATTTCCCCTATTTCCCCCGACGAAACCCGCATTGCTCTTCGCCACATGAAGAACCGGAAACGTACGGATAACGTGCCAATTGAAGTGTGGATTCAAACATTATCCGGATAAGTTCAGGTACCTTGGATCCGTGCTGCACGAGTGTGGCAACGTGGACGACGATGGTCAAGCACGTATAGGCGCTGCTTGGGCGAAGAGGCGCGAGGTAACGGGCGTTGTATGGGACCGCAAAATGCCTCCGAAGCTCAAGGGGCAGATATACAGGGTGTTTGGTTCATCGTGTGCCAAATTGATATGTTCGACTGGAAGGGTCATCTGCTATCATTTCAGACCCCCAAACACTACCCATGTCCTGTGGAATTTTTTTCATCGACTTTTTAAAGTTTTTTGAAAAAAAGACCCGATTTTTACATTCAAATATAAATATAACAAAATATATAAGACATAGAGCCTCCATTTTAATTTTATTTAGACGTATATTGTATAAAGGTACTTTTAAATACAAAATTAGTGATATTAGCCATCTAGATTTTTTTAAATTTATTCGCAAAGTTTCGGACTTAAACTAAAGCTGTTCCTGTTACAGCTATTTACATGGCTGCAAATAAAGAACGAAAAGAGACTGGGATCTTCAAACTCTCTCAATAATTCTCTAGTCTATCTTCTTACTAGTGATGTGCCACATACCATAAAAATCTTAACACAACTATGTGAAATCGCTTGTTTTGCGAATCGAGTCACATAAAATTAACATTCAAAATTATGATTTGAAAAACTATTTTTGCTTAAATGGTACCTGGAACGCCTATTTAATCTGTTAAATCACTCATATAAAGTAAAACCTGCTTCGTATCTTTCTTTTCGTGGGTTTTACTTGAAATAAAAGAAAAATAATCATCTTTTTACAATAATTTCATAAGTTTTACAAATACTGCTCAAATTTTGGCCTCTGTTGCAAATGCAGGCCAGACACCTGTTTCGTATTTCGACACTCTGTTTTTCTAGGTCTACACTTGTACGAAGGGTCTGGGGAACCTGCAAAAGAGCTGGTATATGCCACAGTGGTTCCAACTAGGGAAGTACTAGTTCAAAGCATTGGAACCGCTTCCAATACAATTAAGACGGGAAAAAGACTTCGTTCAACAACTGTGTGTCAAAACAAAACAAATGTCGGGCCTGCATTTGGATCAGAGCCCAAAATTTGAGCAGTATTTGTAAAAAATATGAAATTATTGTAAATATGTAATTTTATTTTTTTCTTACTAGTAAAACCAACGAAAGGTAAGATACGAGACAGATTTCACCTTCTAAGAGTGATATAAAAGATTAAGTAAGTGTTTCAGGTACCATTTTAGGAGAAATAATTTTTCAATCCACAATTTTGAATGTGAATTTTATGCGACTCGATTCACAAAAGTAGCAATTTCACATAGTTGTGTTAAGATTTTTATGGCATGTGGCACATCGCTAGCAAGAGGATAGACTAGAGAATTATTGAGAGAGTTTGAAGATCCCAGTGTCTTTTAGTTCTTTTTTTGCAGCCATGTAAATAGCTGTAACACGAATAGCGTTAATTTAAGTCCGAAACTTTGCGACTAAATTTTAAAAAATCTAGAGGGCTGATATCACTATTTTTGTATTTAAAAGTACCTTTATACAATATACGTCTAAATAAAATTCAAATTGATGCTCTATGTCTTATACATTTTGTTATATTTATATTTGAATGTAAAAATCGGGTCTTTTTTTCAAAAAACTTTAAAAAGTCGATGAAAAAAATTCCACTGGACGTGGGTAGTGTTTAGGGGTCTGAAAGGATAGCAGATGACCCCTCCAGTCGACCATATCAATTTGGCACACGATGAACCAAACACCCTGTATAAATGCATCATACGGCCTCTCCTTCTGTACGGCGCAGACAATCTGTACGGCAGATGAAGATGCTGAGGTGGATGAGCGGCGTAACGCGATCCGATCGCGTAAGCAACTCATTCATCCGAGATAGTCTTGGGTGTCCGTGACGAGGGAGAAAAACTGAGTATGGCCACATCATGCGCCGCCCTAGGGAGTACGTTGGAGATGCATGGATATGGCTGTCCTTGAGGCTAGGTCTTGTGGTCACTCTGGCAAGCGCTGGCTGGACGTCGTCAAGTCTGACATGAGAGCCAATGGCGTTACTGGGAAGGATGTTGAAGATCGGGCAAAGTGAAGAAAGTTTATTAGGAAGGCGGATCCTCGCAATGGCCGGGATTAACGCCAGGTAGAAGAAGAAAAAGAAGAAGAACGTGAAGGGGGTTTTTCTTTTTAGAGATTTTCATGATGTTCATGTATTCTTCTGCGGTGTAAATTCGCTCGTGAGGCACGAGCCAACTTCTTGGGCTCCTCTTCCGGCTTTTCCTTCAACCCAGATATAGCATCGTCCTTGATCGTTAGGGCCAACATGAATCCCAGCATTTCAAAGCCATAACTGACGTTTATAAAATACTATGTTAGTAGGTATACGGGGCAAAGTTAGAGATTTTTCGAGATCGTAGTAACTATCAACAAAATATTGCCTCTGTAAAAATTTCAGGAAAGTAATAGTTATCGTTTTATTACATCCATGTCTTTTATTAACAACGCAAACGTAATAACTTTGAATAATTAAATATTACTACTACTTCAACGTATACATAAATATTTTAAGTCGTTTCAATTCAATCAAATCTATATCACTATCAGTCTAACATCTATTTCTTACTAACGACTCATTCTGCTTGAGTAATTTCCAAATTATTTGATATTAAATGCGCTGTTCATCAAAAGCTCTTTTTCTGTAATATCTCAAGTGTTTTGAGTCGTTTCTGATAAACAAAAAGATATATTTTATGTCAGTAAACCGGTATCACGGAAACGACCCAATCTGTTTGAGTCGTTTCAGTTATTTGGTAAAATGATATTTCTAATCAAAACTAATTCCCAGAAAGGATTCAAACTGTTTGAGTTTATTCTGTTTTATCGACCTTAGGAACAAATTCATAGCAATCTCATTACTCAAAAACAATTCAAGCGGACTGAGTTAATTCAGCAAATACATTTTGTATGCTCTTCATACTTGTGGGTTGAGTCGGAGTAGTGAAAAAACTAGTTTGAATGTACATTTTAAAGCTAGGGTTTTCATTATATGATAGATTCGACCCTCGGGAGTACGATGGCATACTTAACTCAATTTTGGCCAAAGTGTGGATTGAGTCCTTTCTGCTTAACTACGTCCAATTATTATGAGGATAGCCAAACGCATTACTTTATGTAATTTATGACGTTACCATTGTTTTTAAAACGGTGAACGAACTCATCATAACCGGCATGTCCTAGAATCAGAATCCACTAATAATCCGCACTGTAATATTTAAAATATAACTGTTTTGATTTCTCCTGTCACCATTATACATAAAATACTCTCGTCGACATAGTGTGTTTTAAGTAGATTAAGTACGAATTGCATTGCATGTAGAAGTACAAAGTTTAAGAACACAAAAAGGTTATTCGTTGAGGTCACGACCCGCAGCACTGAGGACAGACGATGGAAAGAGAAGGATGAGGGAAGAACAGATTTCACAAATATACAAAAAAAAATGTACACAAAATATATAGATTGTAATATATATATTGTATATATATATTGATAATGTATAGATTGTGCGTTCATTTGGGTAAAATAAACTTATTTTCTTTCTTTCTTTTTTCTTTAAATAAGTTATTTTATATATTACAAATTATTTTGTAATTTAAAAAATTAATTTATACCTACCATTAAGTAAATAAAAATTAATTTGTGATTGTAACCCAACCGAATAATGACAGGCGATCAATAGGCCAACAAAATTTTGTTCAGGAGTTTGCCGAAATAGATACCTATATACTCGTAGGTTACCCATTTACACGTAATCACGTGTTCTAAAGTGCTTATTGACTCAATATAATATTCTAATAGGTCTATAACATCATTCCAATCATGCCAAACAAATCTACTAATTCAAATTCCCAATGTAGAGGAAACTTGTGTGATAGCTTAGTGATTCAAACGTTTCATATCCCTAAGTTATTTCATTACACTAAACATTGACAAATCACACACTCAGTAAGTTGGAGATAAAGTTTAAGTAGTTGATACGGTTACACAAATACACTTTGTGATTTTAGGGCTTTGCTCTGATCAAAGCTAAGTAATTTCTATTCTTAGACCTTTCTCTTCCCATTGCTTTTAAAACTTTAGTGGAAATGTCAGTGTATAATTGGCTCTGTAGGCGTCTCTCTCTCTCTCTTCCTTTTTTGACAACTATTCTCATATGTAAGAAAGAGACAACATCATAAGTTTACCATTGAATTGCAAATCTTGGTTTAATAACCACGCTCACAAAACTGTTATGAAAATATGAAACTTTTCCTACGACTCATCAGAATTAAATAGATTCACTTACTTTCCACTTTATACTGCATTCTCTTTAGCTGTAATTTATGCAAGATAAACTTTCATTTAACTAAAATGTTAAAGGGAGCTTACACGGGCAACTTAGTTGCGCAATTCTTGGCGATGACAACTATTGTTTTTATTACATTCACTTTACATTCAAGGATAAGTATTAATAGATTGCAACTATCCGTCCGCTGTTTTCAAAAATGATTCCTCAAAAACAACAATAAACCATAGTGATCGTATTGACTAACAATCTAATTCAACAATTCATATAGACGACATTTATTAAATAACCAGCAAAGTATATAAATTGCTTCAGCAATATTGTCTACGTACGCAGTAATGACTTCGTCGTCTAATTTTAATACGCTCTGAAATTATGCACTACTTCCAGCAATTTATGGTGTGAATGCGAAGAAAGTTGCCCGTCTAAGTACAGTTTAAAGAGATAGTTAATTAGCATAAATCAAGTGGCTGCATCTTGAACATTAGCCTTTGCAATTTTACTACGTGTCGTCTCCCGTCTCTTTATCAACTTGTAAGAGTTTATTATCACCATTACAATGTGTCTGCAGTCGTGAAGGACGTTACTTGTCAGAATTGTTTCTACTCGACTCTTCTTATGAACTTCGTACTTCACAATAACGTATTTTTGTTCTTTTCGCGTTTCTGTATCTAAATATAAATTAATTATCCTCTAAACCAGTTTCTAATCAAATTACCTTAATTATTACTTCTAAACAAAAGTTTCATCGAAGAGTTTGGTTTCCTTCAAGGCGTATTTAATTTCATAATTATCGAGCCAGTTTGAAGCATTGATCAATACTGTTGAAAATGAGCGCAAAATGGTCCTAATTTCATAATTTAAATCTGTTCTACGAAAACCTGTTTTTGATGCACATTTAGAAATAAATTCTGCTTAACAATACCTTACTTATTTGTGATGCTTTCAGGCACAAACGCCCAGTGATTTAGAATCTTTAGAAATTATCTGCAGTGCTTATTTATTAGTTAAATTATTTGAATAATTTAATGTGTACCTATTTAATTTTACAGTGGAATGATAATGATGAATAACGAGGCACTTATAAACATTTAATCGTTATCAACAGAAGCAGGAGACTGTTCCCTTTGTTACTGTGGCAATAAAATTAAATAATTTATCACTTTAAGCTTAATCTCGTCTAAAATCTTGGTAACTCTTTCTAAAGATGGAAAACATTTTATTAGATCATTATTAATTTATTGTTTGTCGAAAACTTTCGCGAAGTTTTTACTATGGCTGAAATAATGTCTAATCTTTTAGTGTTTTGCCTTTCACTTGATGTTATTCTCAATAAAAAGCTACGAGTTTCGATCTCAATGGTTCATTACATTCTAGAGTTCCTTGCCCGCTCCAATTCAAATAGAGTTTATTCTTAGGGTTAATAAAAACGTTCATAACTCCCATTTATGGTTGCGTATGCGGTGATTAAGTAACCAATATAGACGCTATAAATTTATTTGTATAGGTAAGTTACTGCTTTTCTACTCGGTGGCCTAATAAACTAAACCTTTGGTACGAGTAAATGTAGTAAGAATTGCTTAAGTAATTTAAGTTATTTTTATGTTTTAATATATTTGTGTTAATTTACGTGTAAACAAGGTAAGTTCGGAAAAAAATTGAGTTTGAAATTGATATTGTAATGTATAAAATCATGTCCTGTAATCAGGCCGAGCCTAAGTCGTCGACAGAGCGTAATTTTCCACGCGCGCTTCAAAGACATTTTAGCAACGCGTAGGCGCCCAGCAGGACTGATGCCTATGGGTTGACTTGTGATAAGGTCACCCTTGATCTAAAACGAAAAGGGCAACTTAAGTAATGTTCCTTAAGTTGTCCAGTTAAAGTCAGAAGTCAGTGAAAGTCTGATACACCACAAGCTCCGATCTAAAGCCGCAAAAGTCATTAGATGATTTCTAACCAAAAAAAATATACATAGGTACTCGTACCTACACGTGTATAAAATCATATCTGAAATCCTACATGTTCCTCTCAGTCTGATAAATCCTCACACAGAATTGATTACCGCACGATGGTTGCCTTATTCCATACATCGGATTTCTAAAATAATATTTGATCAAAGCAAAATAAATATTGGATTCGCCGAGTTAAAGCGTGCATTTTGCATGATCTAACGTTAAAGCTTTAACGTGGAAAATTGTTGTAGGTATTATTTCTGCCTAACTAGCCTTTTCTGGGGTAACACGGTACTTCATGGCAAGACTGGAGTAAGATTTACTGGCTTCTGACTATCCGTAACGACTGCCAAAGATCTACAAATGACAGCCGGGACCTACGGCTTAACGTGCTTTCCGAGGCACGGAGGAAACTTGGTATGTTAAGATGGTCTCCCATCCACAGACAAACCTTGGCAAACGTTGCTTAACCTTGAAGATCGACCCGTGCGGCTGTTACTCTCTAGCCACGAATTACTCTATTGTAGTATTTCTGTTAAAATATGCAGATACGCTTTATTTATCAAGGATCAGGTTTTTGCCGGTAACTTGTGTCGATTACCGCTAAATTGACAAGCGGTAATGAAAAAACTTTTCGGTACAAAGTTTTAAAGACTTCTGACGTTTACAGTTTGCTTTTTGTTAAAACTTTGTCGCCATTTTTGACTTTGAATTTAACATGTTTATAATGGCAAAAAGTTTACCTGATTTTTGAAGTTCGTTGGAATTTGTTATTGACTTTTTGCGTTTATCTCGTTGTCAAGTGTGCTGTTGGTTTTTCTATTTAATTCATGAATCCCCGACCGGTCTCATAGGACCGCGCTGTTATTGTCTTACTATTGTGTCTCGTTTCGCGTTTCGCGTGATAGGTTAAAATCTGATTCTCGAATTCTCTATAATAGTATTGTAGCGACATCTTTTATGCCACATAGGAACTAAAACTGAAAATCCTGCATCGCTATATCAGAGTTCGCAATATAGAACATATACCTATAACAGCCCGAAATCAACTACTTAACGAGCAGTCGTCCGAAACAGACAAAAGGATCGAAAGATTCTCCTTTTTCAACGGAGCTTTTTACTTTAACTTTACACTCTGTTCCACATACGTCTAAAGTATCAAGAAATATAGGTACCTACGTGCCTACGACTTGAGAAGAAAAAGCAAACCTCAGTTTTCAAGAGACTTCGTTAATTTATCATTCTTTGGGCGGGCATGTAATGGAACATATGTACCTAATTAAAACGTTTCCCTATACAAGGAAACCCTCTCTTTTCCTATAGTATTTCTGTTAATAACTACCAATACTGGGAAGTAGATTCTGCTGATTTACTTAGTCGGCATGACAAATTCGTGAAGTTATATGTCATAGCACGTTCTGTCCTTTACCAATTTACCAAATAAGCTTGGTTGAGGAAAGACAAACTGCCAAAACACTTGACGACAGTTATGCAAAGGGAACAAACAACAAAACGTACTGTAGGTATGTAAGTAGGTACTACAGAGTACGCGATACATCAAGCAGAATTCCCTTGTGATCTCAGTTGTCGATATGTTTTTTTCCCGACAGTTTTTATAGGACCGGCCTTTATACGTTTATAGGTTTATCAAGAGAAATGTAAACGTTCTACATTTTATGTTTCCTTTTGATTATATCGTGTATAAACGTTGGGTTGGATGGAGAATGTTTATTGATGTAAATTGTTTTAGATGGATAAGGGAAGGGTGCTCTTAGGAGGTCTAAATTCCTTGGCGGTTGACCTTCGCGTGCATTATGGTCTTGCATGTGGTTTTCATTTAGGTTTCTACGTATTTGATTGATACTGTGATAACACCCCGAGTACGCTTTATAAGTAGTTATCACAACTTGAAGGGTTACCCACCTATTAGATTCTCTGAAGTGAGGATGATGATGCCAATGGATCGATTTTGGATTGGTTTTATTATAGTAGTATTTCATTTGACACTTCTGCCTTTACAACCAATTTCGGTTTCCCTTCCAACTAATCAAATTAAAAAACTTCGGTCCCGAATTCTGTTACATTCCAACTCTTTATGGTAGGGAAGATCTCTCTAAAGTTTCTTGTATGACTATGTTGTACGGGAGAGAATCGTATTTTTTGATTGCAAAATTACAAGTAACAATAAACCACTCCTAAAATCCCTAACGTTTCATTTTTGAAATCATACGCTACAATTATGAAATATTTTATGACAGAATGATATTATGTCTCCGTATAGGGACCGCAATTTTCATTTTACTTCCAATCGTAAAATAGACTTTATACCCTGTTGAGGTATAAAATGCTCATAATGTTACGGTTTACCAACAATGGTTGTAAAACATAAAACGGAAAGTGAACCGATTTATTGAACATGATAGTTTGATATTTGAGTGTTCAAGAGGATAAAAGTTATTGTCACGGCAAGAATAGTTTGCGTGCGTATGCGTATGTTTTACTTCTTAGTTTGGCGGTCTATGGTTTGTATGGTAACAAGCCATAGAATACGAGACTACAGTCTTATTTTATTGTGCGTTAAAAAAAAATTAAGCCTTGTTTTTAATGGTCATTATCACACACAACAACTAAGCGGGGTCAATAAAATACCTATTCATCCAGCATTGAAAGTTTTTTAAATAAATATGTAATACTTTGCTCCACGCTAAGAATTGTAGGTGTGTTCACAGACATTAAAACTAAACTCACAATCACAAACCACCCATACAGACCAAGAACAATTATTTGCAGCAGGCCATACAAACATTTGTTCCAATTGAGCCATCCCTTACATGAAGATGCATTTGTCCTTGAGCAAAAGTACCTAACGTTAACTTCAAGGCTCTCATTCTTTCACCAAAATATGCTTTTATTCATTCACCTTCAACTTGATAAACCGTTCCATAAAGGTAACATTATCATTACATTCACCTCATTCGCGATTCCTTTATGAAATTCACCAAACGGCTCATTACCGGTGTCTGTCAACTCGAAAATCAGGACCTAGTAGAAAATTGATGCTTTCATCCGCCTTCCGACGTTGCCAGAGTTTCATAAGAACGTCGTTACTGACATTTTGGTGAAACCTTAAAAAGACAAATGGGAATCTCATTACTGACGCCACTCCTTGGTTGGTTATATGAAATTCTTCGCGTGACGCCTTAGGGCCGTATCACACAGGTTTGTGAACGGCTGCGGGATAGGGCGGGCGAGCAGCGAATGCGTCGCGAACACGCCGCGGTTGCATAGCGAAGACGTCGTGAACGCGTGGCGAATTCGCAACGTCTTCATCGCGTGACTGTAGGCCCCCGTCTACAAACACGCGAAAAAAGCCATTGTGCATTGTGCTACAATACACAATGGCGTCCACGCTGCTATTCGCGGCGGTCTCGTTGCGTGTCCACAACAAATTCGCTGCGATTAAGCGGCGTGTTCGTTGCGCACCCGCTCCGCTTTGAAGGCGCTCGCTATCCGCTAGTGTGATAAAGCCCTTAAGATGCCATAATAGTGCTTTCAATTTACCGAAGGATTATACTTTCGTTGCAACGTTGCGGTAGGGGTGGAAATAATACGAAAGTCTTAGGGCAATCTTACGGACCTTGTAGTAAGGTAATACTGACGGAGTAGATTACCTCTAGACGTTAGAATGGTGTCTGGAGTTTTGTGAAGATATTTCAGTGTCTACCTTAAAAATTGGAAAGAGAAAGTGAGTAATTGTAATCGTTGGAAGGAATGGATTTTTGTCCAGCAGTGGGGCAATACGGGCTAGTTATAATAATAATTTTAAAGCTTGTCTTCCTTCAGTTAAAATAGTGTGCTACCTAACAAACTATGGCTACGGAGAGTTCCTGAACAGTAAACCCATGGTGATTCTGCCTAAAACAGATGGATTTACGTCAAGCTCATACATAATTTCCCATTATTTAATCATAATATACAGGAAAAGTTTTTAAACACTGCGTAATTTTTTTTTGGTGGCTCAGTGTAAGTAATAGAACACAAGTCGGATGGTTGACCATCATAACGTAACGAAACAACAAACAACATCTTAACCTAACAACAGCACGCTAAGCTGTAGGTCCCGGCTGTCATTTACAGTCGTTACGGATAGTCAGAAGTCAGTAAATCTGACTCCAGTCTTGCCATGAAGTACCCTGTTACCCCAGTTATTGGGTTGTGGAGGTCTGGTAGGCAGCCTATGCTTTCCGAAGCATGGAGGAAACTTGTTAGGTTAAGATGGTCACCCATCCACAGATCAACCTTGGCAAGCTTTGCGTAACTTTGAAGATCGATCTGTGTTCTATTACTTACACTGAGCCACCAAAAAAAAATTACGCAGTGGTTAAAAACTTTTCCTGTTCCCACCTCAAAAATATCTAACATACTAAACTAACGACACAGTATCTAATTAAAACCATTTTACAATGCGTGATGTTTTTTAACCTAGGGTAAAACCGGGATAGATGCCCCACTTTTCGAAAGTGTTTCATTATTTAAATACCAAACATATTTGCATAGAAAGTCCCTGTAATATAGTTAGTTCAATCATTTATAGAGCTTTAGAAACTGTATTTATGTACCTAACCATTACTGGTTTTGTAAAAATTAAATTCTTGCGAAACACCTTTTTTGGGGATAGATGCCTACCTATATGGATAGATGCCTCACTATGAAATCGCTTAGGAGGATAGATGCCTGTGATGCGGGATAGATGCCTTTTTAAATAATCAACAAAAATACGTAATCACAATGTAATATTTATTGATTATCTTCATGTGTAGGTAATATAAAATGCTTATACATATTTTTATTTATGCATCTCTTTAACAAAAAATACAAAAAAAGCTGTTTAAGCGATAACATATTAAAACTATCATAGAATAATTTCAAACGAAACATTCCCATTCTTTTTAATAGCGTAACGCCTTTGTAATGTTCTGGATGGAATCCCAAATTATCTGGATTGTTCATTGATCCCCCCTTTTTTATCCATTTCATTGAAAGCTGACTGTAGCTGCTCTGTTGCCCAAGAAATTACTCGAGCTCGTATGCCATTTTTTAATTTTTTTTTATTATTTGCCTTTCTTTTGTATTTCCTTGGCATGACTCACCTACAATAAGCAAAATATTATTTAAAATATTGTTACGCCGTGAAAGTTGAGTACGCTATATCTTCGACGGAACCAAGGGTAGCATCAAATAATTAAAACGCATTGCTGTGCGAAGCTTCGAGAATAGGAGTACATACTCAGGCCTGGCAAATTCCAGAAAAGTCCGACATACACTATTATTATTACATAAGATTCAGTAGGTAGTTATGTAGGTGGATAAGGGAATTTGTACCTTCCGGTATTAGCAATAGAGTCGAAATTCGCATGTAAGGTGGTAGATAAGTACCTACTTACGAGAGCAATAAAAATAATTTATGGCCTCCCGATGCGACTCTGATGTTCTGGAATGTCCTTGAAACGTCGGTGTCGAGAGGTTTCGATGACTTCGCATATAAATACGGGTCCCTGGCTAGAAGCAGGACAGTTTGATTTCGTCAGCGATACAGAGCGAACTACCTAAGTGCTTGAAGTGATACCTAGCGACCTAAGCGATACTAAACGGAACTCTGAGTGTTTATAGTGATTGGTTATTTGTTGATTGGACTAACTTGTCATTGTTTTGTGGTGAATAAAGTTCTCTGCTAGTAAACCGGCATTTAATTATCCACGTTCGTAAAAATATAATTACAGTCTTTCATTAGGAGTTCTAACCACTTCCAATATTTGTTTCTTTTGTTTTTTTTTTTATTTATTTAATTATAGATATTCCATGAATTAGAATATCTATTAGGAAATACCAAAACATTCACGACTATGACTTATAAATACTTTGATAGGGCTCTTGCAGTATAGAGGGATAGAAGCCCCTAAAGTCAACTATCCCTTGTAAACTCGGGGCAACTATCCTTTTCACTAGGTATAGATGCCTCTTAATATTTTATAAATAAAACAAATGCAAATATCAGTGATTGACTCTTAAATGTGTTCTCAAAGAATCAATGTATTAAAACAATTCAAATAAAATGTAATCATTTAACTGTTTATAAAGATATGGAATAATGAAAACTTATGTTTGAAATTTTGAAGCGTTTTTCGCATCTGCTGCGAATGTAATTCGACACACAAGTGAGAAACGTTCGTCTAGCACAACAACTCGCATGTCACGAAAGTTGGGGATGCATGTGGCGTGTATGTAAACAACGAATTTGCTTTTCCGTTCTCTGGTAGTTGAGTTTTTAGAAACGAGGCATCTATCCTAGCGCGGCATCTATCCCGGTTTTACCCTATCACATACCCACAAAACGAGACACAATAGTAAAACAATAACAGCGCGGTCTCATAGGACCGGTCGGGGATTCATGAACTAAAGATGGTCCGTATATAAAATGCTAGTTCGGAGCGTATTTTATTTTCTATTTTATTCCAGACAAGGACACTAGAAACAAGAGGCAAATTGACCTACAAAAATATTCATACAGTCACACACATGGCTATGCTGTCCACGGTACCGACCCAAAAATTTGTATGTAGGTACTTGCAAAAGTTCATGAAATCGTGACGACCCACATATCTGCACAACATAGTACGAAACCAAAACTTCGCGATCCAGAACTGTCGAAAATCTCTGAAAAATAAATATATTTATACAGTCGCCTTCAAAAATTTTATACGTACCATTGTTTTGTTAAATAAGTCGTAAAATGCTGGATATGAATATTTAGCGTGAGTCTAAACAAAACATTGTGACATTACCATTTTGAATTTTTTATCTTTATTCAAACCCGGCTTTAATGGTAGTATAAAAACTTAGGTCCAACGTTTTCATTTAAAACTTGCCAGTCTTTTTGAAACTGTCCTACTTTGTATTGTGCGGTATATTTTGTTGTGTACTCGTAAGCTTAAATAAATAAGGATTTTATGGGCTTTATTAATAAAAAAGCTAACCATGTGTTAGCACTGCTTAGCCGGTTCAATCCCAGTTATTTGCGAGGTCGCCCGGATGGTTTTGAAACTTCGTGGTTTTAAGACTTCGATGTGTTTTTTTTCCCCAATTTGCGCTACCTTTGACGCTTGAGCCATGGGAAAAATATTTCCTACAGATGGTTTTCCTTTCCAACGCACTTTTCTATGATAAAAGTTATGATATAAATTAAACTAAAGGAATGTTCCTTATTTATGTAAGTAACAAATTTTTAAAATAAAATTTTTACACACATTGAACTGAAACTAACTGCTTTACGGCTGTTTGAGGCACTGGGTATCTGTATTATTTTGTTCGATTATTAATGTCCTAGATAAAACTCGAAAAGTACATATCTATACCTATTGGGCTAGCACAACACTAGAGAAATAACAGTTTCGTTACCGGCCTCATCTAGATTCAATTGAACACGTGAAAGTGTTTTTAAAACCTATTTGCAAAATAAATATCATTGCCATTTAAAATAATGTAATAGATTTATTCTCTCTTTGTTTGAAGGTAGTTGAAATAAATAAATCCGATAAACCGATTTTAAAATGTTTTCAGCAAAACAACCTCGAACACCTCTGTCAATGATATTAATATTCGGCACTGAAAATATAATTTATTGTTGTTTATTATTGCGCTCATTACCACTCGTCATATTCAGAGCACGACTTTAATATAGGGCCAGTGATGACGTTATAATCCCATGTCGGTCCTAGATATATAGGCCTGTAAATGTTGCGTCAGAATAAAAGAATCAGGATGAATTGAATTGAATTTAAACATAATAATAAACTAAGCTTAATAATGTCAACCACGGGTTATGTGAAAATGAAAACCCTGGAACGATGCAAAGAAGGAACAGGAGTAGGTTTTAGTCAGTAAAAATCTGACACGCTCTCCCGTTCCGCCTAAGAGTGGGAGAAGCCATTGGATGATATACCACCTCAAAAAAAAAGGTGTTTCTATGAACATAATGAATTACAAATGTAGCAATTTATTTACGCATATGTACATAATATTGTTAGGACGGTTTATCGCGGTTTCTTTTTTATTTTGCTTATTGGTCTTGTGAAGAGCCGGGATGAAACGTATATTACTAAAAGAGTTATGAGTATACGTATAAATGGATGGATCCAGTTATATTAAATTTACAACAGTCATGTAACAAGTATCGGTATAGTCATGTGAAGAGGAGGGAACGTAAGCTATTAAAAGTGTTCTGAGTTAACATGTAGATGGATGGAGAGGGCGAGGTAGGCCAAAGAAAAGATAGATGGATTGTGTGAGAAGTGATATAAATGAAAAGGGAGTTTGTAATAGCGTGACGGGTGAAAGGATAGAATGGAAGAAAAAACGTGTTACGCTGACCCCGCGGGGGTCATAGGACACGGGCAGGAAGAGGAAGAAGTTTTATTTTGGATCTATTCTTTATTGTACCTAATAAAAAAGTTTATATAAATTGTTACAATATCCTATGTAAAAATACGAGCTTCACTGAAGTCGTTTAAGATCTCCGAATCGGAAAGGTCAGATTTGATTTGAAAACAAAATTCAGTAGGTAGAAATGTCAATGATCATTAACTAAAGCTGGAGACTTTCTAGTCTGTCAAACAAAGGAAAATCCTGTACGCGTGTAACTTAATAAAAGACTTCAAACTTTTTTGGACTAAGTAGACATATGTACTTATACGTACTTAGTTTTAAATACTTTTGAAGTATTCCTGTATCGGCACCAATAGGTATTTTGGATTGGTAGTAATCCTCCCCGACCAAATTTTGATCATGGTGGCCAATTTCATCAGAGATCAGCCAACTACGCAGGAGATATTATAGTGCACAAGTGTGTACGCAAACACAGGTGCACTCTCTGTTCCTTTACTCTCATAGTCCGATGGGAATGCAATCCGACACGACCAGAGAGAGATCAGGCGCAGGACCAACGGCTTTACGTGCTTTCCGAGGCACGGGGGTATCACACCACTAACCACCATACTCCGGGCAGCTACAGAGTAATTCCTAATGGAAAAACTCAATAGCACTTTTTGCCCGACCCGGGAATCGAGCCCAGGACCCCACGCTTAGCAGTCACTTTTGCGACCACTGGACCAACGAGGTAGTTAAAATTAGCAAATAGGATTGGTAGTAAGTAACCAACATAAGGCACCACACCGAAACAGGAATACTTCATACATTTTGCAAAACATTATTTTTATTACAAACATAAATAAATACATACATGGAGAAGCTTTCTCACCTAATATTCCAGGCACGGTTTTAATAAAATCCGGTATTCCCAGTATTTGTACTGTGTGGACGCATGAGATATTCCATGAACACTTCCCGCCCAAGTTGCAAGAGGGAAGTTTTGCTTCTTACTAAAGAAAGTATGGAATATGCAAAATCTAAGAACGTGCGCATTCAACGAATGTGAATAACGTAATAAAAACTTAGTTTTCGTAAATAAAATACCTCAATTTCAGCAATATTTACAGTGCAACGACTTGCTACATTAGACCTGTTTAGAGACCGACTTCAAGAGACAGACATACAACAAATGTTGGTAAAATGTGCTTATGCTAAAAAGGCAGATTGAAGAGTAGGAATCGCTTTTTAACTTCAACAAAACCAATAAATAAGCAAAGGACCTGTGAAGTAAAAAAAAAACACTGATTTGATTTTGATTTGATGCTGCAGAATGGCCTTAAGAGGTTAAATGTATGTGTAGTATTATAATTATTTAATAAATAATTAATTTATCCGAAATCCATCACAAAATCGTTACTTGAACATCCACATAAAAAACGTCTTAAGTAGCATTCAGATTAAACATTTAACTCCTTGTCCTAAAACGAAATCATTCTGACAATAAATAAAGAATTAAACTCCTTAAAATGATGAGAAATGGCGCCTTCTTGGCCGTTGACGTTAACATCTGAAGCGGAAATGGGACCGGGCATTCCATTTCCACAATACCTAAAGTTTGATCTTCAAGATATTTTTTACATCTCACATTTTCTTGTAGTAGTGGATCTGCGTTCTGTAGATAAGACCCTATTTGTAGATTGTGAAGTCCGAGTAGTTTAGTCCTTTTTGACAAAAGCGCCTAAGTGTGGTTTGTGTTTCTTTAGACCAGTGTTATGAATAAAATAGGCTGGACCTACCAGATCTTAGTACTTAATACACCTCTCTCTACCCAAAACTTTGGGGAATACAGGCCTGATGTAGTGTGATTTTTATCTGTTCCTGACTCTTTATAGGTCACAGTCACAGCAGATATTATCTTCCTGCTCTTGTCCTGTGTTGTTTGAAGTCGGTGCACCACTTTTCTCTCCTTCATTTTGTCTTGTCAACCATCACACTGTCACTGACTTCCATTTCTTTCATATCTCTACACAATACATACTACTTTGGCCTCATCTCCCTCTCCATCCATCTACAATAATCCACATGTACCTATAAGTACTAATAACTCTTTTAGTAACATGCGTTTTATCCCTCCATTCGTGACGCTTATCACAAATACGGTTAAAAAAACCTTTCTTTCACAATCTTTGTGAAGTAGTCCAAGTGTATGCTTTTCCGATTCAGCAATGCTCATGATATACGATATATGATATATATGGTACATGATAATTTATTTATGTATTCTGACCAAACGATTGCATACTGAGCTTGTTCATGTCGCGTATGCCTATAAGAAAAATCGGAATATCGTGAATTAAAGTAGGTAAAGGGTCAGGTCAGGTTAAGGTCTTTTTTATGCACCAGTTATATTATTTCTCAACCATCACGCTAGAGAATACCTAAGGCATTAAGTCCTTCTTTGTACCTTTTGGTTGCATGAAGATTAAATAATAAAGGTAGTTTTCGATCAAATAAGACTAAATAGAAAACAAGCCTGCAGAAAAATCAACATGGTTGATTCAGTGATCTTTTGTGAGTAGTCTAGTAGTATAGTGGATGTTACCTGGCAACATGTACTTAAACTACTTAAAAACAAAGCAGATAATTCATGATGAAAATATTCCGTAACTAGAAATTCATCTCCATGCTCAAAGTGTTGACATAACGACTATCATGTTCCCAGTTGACATATCCGCGGCATATCATCAAAACCACCACAAATCATGAATTACGAATGTATTCCGTATTGAATAATCATTTATTTATGGCTTCGATCGCGAACATGGAAGGCTTATCCATTGAACGATGACAGGAACTTGCTGCTGAAAAATAAAATCTTTTTATTCAGCTTAGCGTGACTGCCATTTCCAATTTCCCAAACATTTCCTTTTGTTTTTAATTTATGAATTTAATCATATAAAAAATGAAAAAAAAATCTAAGACATGTGACATCCACCAACTGGGCTCGCCTGATGGATTATATACATAAATAATAACTAACTAACACTTATATATAATAAAGAGGTAAAGTTTGTTTTTTTGTTTGTATGAGGTAATCTGTGGAAGTAATCGGACCACGATTGCTAAATTTTTTTCACCAATAGAAAGCTGCTGTATTCCTGAGTGACATAGGCATTTTATGGACGCGAACTGTGGGCTAAAGCTAGTAATATATAATCTTGTACAGAGGAGGCCTGACTCCCAGTCATGGGTAGGTCATATTAAAGGGCTGATAATGCTATATTTATAATATTCCATTTTCAGAAACCAAATACACCCTGAATAAAAGCTTCGAGGAATACGTAGACCCTTTGTAATTGGTACTATTAACAGGCCTATTTAACATCAAAATGTTTAGGTACCTATTTTTATTCCTTCCAGTAATATTCTAAGAAACGACAGATCTGATCTCGTATCACTATTATCTGGTTTGCCATTTATTTCTTTTTATTAATATTTTTTATCAAGCTATTTATGGTTTTGCCTTTATCAATGTTGTTCCATCGAAATACGGCTGTTTACGTTTTCGACTAACTAAAGAATAAAAGGACTGAAAAGATAAAAATAACTCCAAAACGGAAAATGCCAGTTAAAAAGGACAAGGTTTTTATTAGAAAGATAAATCGTTTTCAAAACGTTTCAGCTTCAGAAGTGGCCGAATGAGTTTCAGGACAGGAAATCTTAAGAGATGCTTCATATTAGAGTCACGTAAACGAAAACGTCGTACAGTCCCTACTCTCTAGTCTGGTGGAATGACAATCTAAAGGTACCCTTACGACGGGTAATGGGAAGGGCGGAGAAAGTATTTAAATGCCTGCCACGTAGGTATTAATCAATTTGTCATCATCTGCATCTGCATAGCCTTTTCCCAACTATATTGGGGTCGGCTTCCAGTCAAGCCGGATTTAGCTGAATACCAGTATTTTACGAAGAGCGGCTGCCCACCAGACCTCCACAACCCATTACCTGGGGTAACACGGTACTTCATGGCAAGACTGGAGTCAGATTTACTGGCTTCTGACTATCCGTAACGACTGCCAAAGTTCTCCAAATGACAGCCGGGACCAACGGCTTAACGTGCTTTCCGAGGCACGGAGGAAACTCGTTATGTTAAGATGGTCACCCATCCACAGACCAACCTAGGCAAGCGTTGCTTAACCTTGAAGATCGACCTGTGCGGCTGTTATTATCTAGCCACGAGCTCCTCGTATTAATCAATTTGTATACCTACTTAATTCGGTAAGTATGGAATCTTTGAATTTTTATATAATTGGGCCTTCAGTACGAAATAAAGTTGATGTAAATCCAATAAAAACAGCTTCAAATTTTAATTAATATAAGTTTTAGAACTAGATCATGTTCTAGTTCAGCCGTTACAAGAATATGGAGATGATGAGTCATATATATTCTATGAAACACGTTAAGGACTATAGCTGAATTATCAGGTAGGCCATCATTTGCAAGGGGCGTTATCGAACCCGGTGTACCGCACTTCAAAACCTTGCTGAGAGAGGAGAGCGTATTTCCGAAAGACCAACACAGGTACTAACCGGGTATGGTTGCTTCAGTGAGTACCTGAATAGGATTTGGCGTGAGACCACGGCAAAACTACCACCATTGCAAGGGTTCCTTGATTCTACACAGCACACTCTCGAAAAGTGCCAAGCTTAGGTGATGCTGACTGTGGATACAGAAAAGGAGGGAAATAGCTTCCTTCTGTGAGACCGTGGTAGCCTAGAAGAAGGTAGTCGAGCGAGGTCGTGAGAGGGCTGATCCCACTTGTAGAAAGAGGCGTTAGACGGTCGGCTGCCTGTCTGACTTCCACAGCTTCAGGCTTCTGACTAACTTAACGAATGGAAGATCTACAAATGAAGGCCAACAGCATAGCACGCTTTCTGAGACATGGTTTTAGCACCTACATGCATTAATTATGTAATAGATCAAGATCATAGAGGCGATAACTCCTCTGCAAGCGTTCACTTTAAAAACAGATACGATACAAAATATTTAATAAAATAGCTTAACTGGGACTCCGGCCTCCTGTCTAGAACGAAATGGGTCGTAATCCACAACGTGGGTAGTATTAAAAAAATAGCATTCAGTAAAGTAAATCACTCCACGAGATTTAGTAAAAATGTTAACAAAAGATATGAACAGAAAGGAAAAATATCCGTTCTAGGTCACGTCGAAAAACATAAAGAATAATGATTGTTCATAACACCGCCACTTAAGGTTTTGTCTAAGCAATTACTTACATTGTAAATTGCTAATTTTGTTGCTTGAATTACACGAGTAAATACTCCACTTTAGTGAGAAGCAAGTAATTTTGGCGAATTTAAATATTGCCAAGAAAATGTTTACCTTGAGAAAATAAAAATGTCTGTAGTGATCATCTTAAAGAGAGTCACTTAGTTTGTACTGAAAATTCGTCGCAAGTTAATCGGTACATTGCGATTACGAATATGAGCTTCAATTTAAAATATACAGATAGCAATCCATTAGTAATTCTCGTGAACATTTAGTTGAAATAATAAAGTTGTTATCACTAAGCTGTTTCACTGAATAATTGATTTTTTGCCATATTCAGCCATTCAATTAAACAATTAACTAATGACATGGATCAATAACGTATAAGGTGAAATTCTTTGCGTACACGTGGGTCTCGTAAGTCGATCTGGGCGAGTCGGTCTTCATACATTTTATATGGTAACTAGACTTGTACAGCTCTCGAGAGACATCCAAACCACGCGACGTCATTCTACGTACAAATCAGGCGTAACCCTCGTGTAAGTCGGTCTAATGTAGTTCCCGTTTTAATTATTTGCCTAGCTCAGACATTTAAGAAAGGCTTTGGCATATGATAATTATAATTCTGATTTGCGTTCAGCCGCAGATGTGCTGACGACGAGCATAAAACTGATGGCAGTAGATAATTAAACATCAACAAAATGGAATTATTTCAATAATCAAATTAAATCCATTCACGATTTCAACGCCAAGAAAAATAAATTACACAAACTAAAGATTAACTCCACTAGTTACTGAAGAGAGAGATGATAAATCGTTTCACACTTCATTAGTCAAGTCTTCATTAACACTAAGGAATAAAGCTAAAACAATAGAGGACTCCTACAAGTCCGAGAAAACTCCGAGTGTAATCAAATATGAAACGCGATCTTTCGTAAAATTAATCTTTTCAACTATATCCAGTGAAGTGCTGTAATGATGAGGAACTGTGTTAGATGGTGGATGAACTATGCCAATTATTTTGTCGCTGCAAGGAGTTTGCAGTTTTTTTCCCTGTAGATCATCAGAATGACTTCTCCCACTCTTGGGCGGAGCGGGAGGGCGTGTCAGACTCTTACTGACTAAACCCCTACCCCGTTCCTTCGTTGCCTTCGATCTGGGGGACACGGTGACAACCTTTCGGATTTTCCGTGTTCCCCAGAGGCTGCGGCCCTACCGGGCTCCTACAGTTTGCTGACATCTCCTTGAGGCGCGCGTGGAACAGAACGCGCCGTTGACGACAGAAGGAGTTTGGAGTGGTGATAGTGGTAACACCACCATTACGGTTCTGTTTGGTTTGGTTTGTTAATGTTTGTTTGTGTTGTTGTTGTGTTTGTGTATTTTTTTCGTGTTTGTTATCTATGTGTTTGTGCGCGTTTGTTGGTCCTATGATTACAAGCTTTCATTTAACTTTTAATGTTTACATGTATTTTTTTTCTTTGGGTCGAATCTTGCAAGCTAAATTAGAACCACTTCCGCTTATCCTACTAAATTATTTTTTTACATCTGATGTAAGTTCAGATGACAATGCATTTTAAGGCAAGCATGACTTGAATTGTCATACTAAATTAGCTTCAGATAGTTTTTTCTCATTATTACACAAATCTTAAATAGTTATTTGTCAGTAGCATATTTTAACTACCATTTTCGTCGTTCGTTCTTTTATAATCAGTAACACAATTTGCTCTGGTTATCCTCCCAAATGTAACAAAAGTTCATAAAAACATACACTCGTCCACCGATCACCGTAAGTTCAAAGTAACTTGTTTTTTTTTTGCGTTTAGGATAAGGAATCAGCACTTAAAGGATAAAGTTAAAGTTAGACGACAAGAAGAACTGTAACAAATAGATGTAGACATGTTTGATCTAAGCGAATTGCTAAGGCAATCACGTTTAACTTCTAACTGTAGATACTAACATTGACAAAGCTGCATGGCAGACCTTAGGTCGACATTTGACTGTGAGGTTTTGCAAAACCTTTCATGACTTTCATGAGACGGCTAGATGGCGCTGTTCAAACATTTAAAAAACACAGCATAGCTTAAAAATCTTATTACGCAGTGGCACTTAATATGGTTTTTAATACCTAAAATAATTACTAAGTAATAATAATATAATAAAAAACAAACATAAATGATTTTATTTTCTTATTTCCGAGTACTTAATACAGCGCCATCTATACTAAAGCAAAAAAGCCAATTGGTATATTATTTAATTCGACAACAGATGGCGTAGATCATAAATAATAAAATCCCTACATTCACAAAGTAGCTCTCATTTTCGCATATTCTTATAATTAGATCGGTAGCTCAGGTGGATTAGCATGGCAGAATATCATAGCTAGATCCTCAGGGCACAGGTTCAAATCCCAGTTCTAAGTCGACTTTTTTTTAAATGTAATTATTGTATAATATAATTTATATTCTCTTTTTTATATTTTTAAACGTTTTTTATTTTATTTTTTGTTATAAATAATATAAAAATATGAGGTATAAGATGTAATAAAGGCATAATACACAAGTATACATATACTACCTACTATATATTAACACTATATAAATATATATACATAAATTACTTTCATAAATAGTGGTAAGTATTAGCATTATTAGTAATAGTTTTCTTACAGATTAAGATTTACTAAGTTACGAGAATTAGTAAAGGATAAGAAATGAAACTATTTTAGTGATATTATAGTTTAAGACATTTAATTCTCAAAGAAGAATACAATTTTTATTTCTTTCTTATTTATACAGTGTATAACCTAACTTAACAGTTTTACACCCAATTAACAATTATTTAATTCACTTGTTATGAGAAATAGAAGCAAAATTTATAACTGAATAACTCTATTACAAAATGGAAGACATTAAAAAAATAAAACTAGTAGTAGATATTATAAGTATTCTAAATGAAAACTGTATTGTGCCATTCTCCTATTATTTAGTTTGATTCATAATGTTACAATACCCTTCCCTATAAATATGCAACCTTATCGTCTGTTGTTTATACCCTGAGACTAAATTGACACATTAGTGTCAAACTTACTATAGGAATGATGCCAGTTCTTTTGTGTTGTAATGTCATTAGAACACAAAATATCTTACCCACTTAATTCTGTAAATATCTTACCCACTCATAAATTATAAAAATATTACGTTTTGCATGATTATGGTTAGTGGTATTGACTATAATGATTGATTTGTGCATTATGTTATGACTAAGGTTCATAGCTTAAGTATTCGTTCCAGAACGAGGAAGAAATTGAAGCTTGACCTCAAATCAATAACAATAATAAATTGTAAGACCGGGTTATAGCTGTAATTTTGGGATCGAGTAGTTTATAATAATATCATTATTTCACCCACAAAAACAAGACTTACATGATTAAAATTAACTAACATAACAAAACAAATTCAGTCTAGTGTGCGGAGCTGGTGTCTATTATAGGTGTAAACCTGTATTACAGATCACCAGGTCCTCACCCCACGGAATCAGGTATAACATAACGAGGAATATAAATAACATGTATTTAAAAACAAAAAAATTGTTGTGGCAAGATATTAATTTAGTATCTAAACGCTAATTTGCCTCTTAGCGCGAAGGTTTGTGCATTAAAAGTATGGTGTGCATAATAATTTATGTATTTGTATAGTGTATGCGTGGTGTGTGCGTGCGTGTGTATTTAACTAGTTTTCTACTTACGGTTAAGGTATTTATTTCCCAAAAATAAGAAGGTAGGTTTCACACAAGGAACCGCAAAACAATTTGACTTATGAGGGTAGGATGCAATTGAATGATTACTGCGTGCCTGTAAGGCCTACGCCACAGTGCAGAATATAAGCGATTTAATACAATTGTTTCGGTTTATTATTATTTGCATATAATTTTGATTTTGTTTTGTTTAATAATTTGATTTATTTCATATTTATTGTTGTTTGAGTAGACTTTCTTTATTATTAATTTAACTTGTTTTTTTTATTTGATTTGTATAATATATAAAATATATTTTTAATAAATATATTTTTTTATATTGGAAAGGAATACAATATAAATATAGATTATATTGTTTTTATTTTAATTTCTTATATTATATAAGAAATCAAAATCATTAGTGTAATAACATTTTGTTGTTATAAAGTAGTGATTAAAATCCCACTTACACTAAGTTTGATCACTGTAATTTATCAAATAAATTATAGCTACCCCGGTCTTTGTTATTACTCAATCCAATAGTCAACACTTTATATTCTTTTTTTAATATTTCGTGTGTCCGCCGTTTATTAATTATTCATATAAGCTTTGACCCCGTAAAGTCAGTGATTCCTAAGTCCTTTCGTTCCTATTGTCCCACCTTTGAACTATAACGCCCCATAAACTTTCAATGGGGTTTAAGGGTCTGTTCACACAGACCGGCTCGGAGAGGAGAGCAGATTTTTTATCACGTTGAAAACTGAGTTTTAACTATTTGTAGTAAGGTTTATTTTTGCATGTGCACTGTTTTGTCATAAAGAATGCTTGAACGCGCAGTGCACATGCAAAAATAAACCTTACTACAAATACTTAAAACTTTATTTTCAACTTGACAAAAAATCTGCTCTCGTCTCCGAGCCGGTCTGTGTGAACGGACCCTAAATCTGGTAATCTCACAGGCCAAGGAATGATCCGTATATCCGATTGCTGGCTAAACAGATTTGATGTCCGTCTGTCAAACTAGTCATCGTCATAATCGCCGCAGTTATAACGGAGCGATTGGTTTCGAGGCACAGCCGGTGGTCTGGCGGACACATGCCGCTGGTTCGATCCGGACTCATACGGACATAACCTTTTTGTTACAAGAATTGCGCTTCTTTGTTTATTTTATGCGGATTGATTGTTAAACTTAATCTAGTTGAGAGTTTGTGCATAAATGGTTGTACTGACCGTGTTCGTCTTTTATTCGGTTTAACAGGAACCCTGAACATTACACACTCTTGCACAATTATGGAACGGTGTATAGGACAATTTTATGGTCTTGCACGAACGTTATCACTACAGGCATTTCTTCTACAGGAAAAAAAATTCCGCACGGTTGGCAGCATAACGTCATTCAGCACATCTATGTAGTTTGCACTATTTGCACGTATTACAGTAAGTTCTCCTGGTCAGCACTCATCCATTTTCCACATGTTCACTGTTACACGACCGGATCCAGAGGTAGGCACAACGTGATCACTGTCATAACGCGTTTTATTCCTATGCCACAACCTAACTTGCCCGTGCTGGATTTGAAAGTATTTCATCACTGAAGATGACGTTGCTCTAGTCGAAATTTCTGTATTTAGCGAACTCCAATCGTGCTCTTTTATGAGCTTCGGTTAGCAATGGCTTAGTAGCATGTCGATGATAATGAAGCCCTTCACTATAAAGAGCACGATACACCGTCCACAAAGATGTATCAAACAACTCTGCGTAATATCTGGTTGGTGTAAAGCCATTTCCCTCATAACCTTGCACCATAACCTGACGCTGGTCTGAGTCAATATGGCGTCTTCTACCAGATTTACTACGATGTTCCAACGAACCCTCTTCTTGAAACCGCTTTATCCAAAAGTGACAGTCTTTACCTATAAAGGAAATAATAATATATTATTTATTATTTTCGTGTATCGTTAATCGTGGATAATAAAATAAATAACGAACCGTGACTTTAAAATATTACTTACGTTTAAGTCTTGATTATGCAATGGTATTATTTGGGCCCTCGTAGCCATATCAATATTTGATCGCGAACTCATGATAAAATAAATGTTAAAAACTTGTTAAACGCAATCGTAACTAAACTCACTCAAAGATTGTAATGAACGTTATGATTGAACAAAAAGATTTAATTTTTATACAGTTAATATTAAACTACCCTCAATTCTTTTGAGATTTATGATACGGGTAAAGTCGCTAAACAACTTCAATATAATAAAGAGTAGGATAATTTCAACTCATTGCGTAATGACTCGATGGTCTAGTGGCTAATGGAATCGGTAAATTTTATGCCACCGAGTTCGAATCCCAGTTATTACGTGCTTTGCTTTATAAGGTTTGTAATGTCGTAGGAGACTTTGTGTTAAGATTAAGTAATTTTGTAAATAGCAAAAAACAAAGTAATGTTCTTTAAAGAGATATGTATATTTTCCAATCCTACTACTATACTAGCGCCATCTATGTCATAAAAGACATATTATTAAGGCCACAGAACAGTTGACATTATTGTGTCTCGTTTTGCGGGTATGTGATAGGTTAAGACGATGAAACCCTGTGCAAACGATTTTGGTTTAGAATCTTCCATGCAATTCCGTCACAATTAGCTTTTTAGCATTTGCTTCACAAATGACCTATAAAAGAAAACATGAAATGTAATTGGACGATACAGTTTAAGTACTTAATAATAGACGATTACCATTGTCCGACCGAGTCGTCGACTCCGGTAATTGGAGTATCATTCCATAACTCTCAATTCCGCTAACAATGATAAATGCTCGAATCATTTTGAAAAGCTTTGAAAAAGAATACAATCTCATTGTAAAGAATATCGCTTTTAGCAAAATCCAAATTGTCTGCCATTCCCCTTTGTGACGAAACATCTCCAATTTATCCTTCGTTCCTAACAAAAATAATGGAGAAGGCTTATTTCTTCAGCTTTTATATTTAATGGCGGATCGCGATACAATCGTGAATCATCTTTAATCCAATCTTTAACTTTTGATATTATCTGCTGGCTACGCTTTTGTTTTGACCTTGATCTCTATTCTGCATTGTTTATTTATAGTTTTCTGTTCGAGAGTAAATCTCATTTATAGATGAGATTTATGAGTAACATAGTAGGTATCTACCTACTGTCGGATCTCTATGAAATTTTCAGTTGCCGAGAACGCAGGCTGATTTATATGCCTATGTAATTGCAAGCTGTCGCCCGTAGTTTTACCTGTGGCTATGGTTACTGCTCCACTCCGGTGGGTCGTAGCGTGATGTTAAGTATATATCCCTCCTCGGTATCTGGGCTATCCAACACTACAAGATTTTTTCAGTCTAACTAGCGACTAACCACAGGTTTTACGAAGCTCTAAAATTCTTGGCTTTTCTTGATTCGATACCAGTATTACACACTTTCCGCATGAATCATTGATGAAAACTGCATGAAAATCCGTTCTGTAAATAAAGAGAAAGTAAAGTCGTTCCGTAGAGTTTCTCGTGTTCATACAGACAGATATGGTGCGGCGGGGGTCTTGTAGAATACAAGGAATTTATATGAAACTAATGTTTGATAGTACAGTTTGGTTCGGTGGTTGTACGATTAACCGCTGCGCTGTGTACGGAAAAAATATTAGTACGTCCCATGGATAAAAGTGTTCCGGGTTTGGGTGTGTTTTGCATATGAATTTACATGTTTGTGAACGCAACTACCATACAAGAATAATTCGTAGAGTCGAGAACTTAAAAAAAATATATTATTTATTTAGACGAACGTAACCTTTACCGATTTTTGTATAGAAGAAAGAAAGAAAAATGTAGGTATAGCAATTCGTGGCATAATGGCGATTATATTGCTATATTAAATATGAGTTCTTGGTAAAATGCCGATCAAATTGTACCTACTTATATTAAATATGAATTCCTGGAAAACGCTGTTAGCAAGGAAGCTACGCGGGAAGTAACCATTCTATATTAAAGTCCATACTTTCTTGTTAACAATTTCCCCAAGAATATTAAATACTCGGCTCGCACCATATTCCGTGCTTGTGAAACATTTCTGCTTAACACTGATATTTCCTTTTAAGCATTTTTCCATAAAATCCCCCGTTTTCCCGTGTGACAGTGACATAATCTCTTCCGTTGCCTCCGCGTTCTAGGTTAGATATGACATCGTTGTGGGCTACGGTAGAAATTCGTAAAAACCGCCGCTTATTTTAAGCTTTGCAATATCGGCCGAGAGATTAGTTGTTTTAGGATTCCGTAAGTAAAGGGTAAAAACGGGACCCTAATACTAAAACCCTACTATATGTCTGTTTGTCACCAGGCTGTAGGCAGTTGCTAGCTGCTTGTAGGTTAAAGCTAGGCAGTTGCAGCAAATTTTCACTGATGATCGAATTCTTTTGCTACTATGACAACAAATACTAACAACACAATAAAATTAATATTTCAATGGAGCTCCCATAAAAAAAACGTGATGTTTTTGCCGTTTTTTTTTTGCGACGGGCGGTACAGAACCCTTTGTGAGCGGGTTCGACTCGCACTTAGCCGTTTGTTTGTTGTTGATTTTTCATTGCATGTCTATTGCACGTATTGAAAACGTGGTGAGTGAGTAGATTGTATGCAGATATTGGCATATGAATAGTACTCTTTTTTATTTTACCAATAGCTTTTGTGTACGCTTCTGTGGAAAAAATGTATTTAAAAAAATCTTTTTTCCATAAAATACCATTAGAGGGAAATCTATGATAAATAATAATCAAATCCAGAATTCGACCTCTACTTAAGACTTGTAAGATAAAAAATTGTAGTAGAAAATTATGTCATTGTTTGGGAACAAGTGGCCCAGTGCTCGGGCACTGGGCCACTTCTTGGACTTCTGTGACCCCGTCATGCCATTTCAGGGCGTTAAAAATATATTATTAACCTTATTTATTATTAGTCTTCTCAAGAATAATATAGCTTTCTAATAGCGTAAGAGTTTTCAAGAGATTACTAAAAACTTACAAACTGCCTTCTCACACATCTGACAAACTCTAAAGCTACCTTTAGGAAAACCATTTGGTGATTTGTTCGTGTGGAATTGTCGGATGCAAGAGCTGGTTGTTGCGGTTTACAATCCTCGGCGTCTAAGTGAGCGGGAGTAATATTTTATGTTCGAGAACAGTCAATTGTATCTACGCAAGCAAGTAGAATAATGAGCCCCTACCACGACCTGAAGTGAACTGTTAAAAGGATGGAGCTATACAACATGTTACTTAATTAACGCACATCCTCTTGGGGGGTCATTGTACTCATATTATAAACAACTTTTACTATGGGACCAAACCTGAAATCGAGAAAAAATAATCAGCTGTTTCATACATTTTGACGAATTAAGCGAACATAAATGTAGGGCAGGGCACATTGCTCGTAGAACAGATGGTCGATGGGGACGGAAGGTTCTAGAGTGGCGGCCACGTACCGGAAGACGCAGCGTCGGAAGGCCTCCCACAAGGTGGACCGACGATCTGGCGAGGGTCGCGGGAATCCGATGGATGCGAGACGCGCAGGATCGGTCGCTGTGGCGACGCTTGGGGGAGGCCTATGTCCAGCAGTGGACGTCTTTCGGCTGAGATGATGATGATGATGAAATGTAGGGTTGTATAAGGAGTATTGCTCCATCCCTTTGACACATGTCACATGTCATGGTAAGTCCCATGGGCTTTTTTTTCAAGTGGAGTATCATCAGAATGACTTCTGTCGCTCTTGGGCGGAGCGGGGAAGTGTTACAGATTCTTACGGGGTGGGGTTAAGTGACTCCACCCCGTTCCTTCGTTGCCTTCGATCTGTGGAGACACAGGCTTACTTTTCGGAATTTCAGTATTCCCCAGAGGCTTCTGCCCTACCGGGCCCCTACAGTTCGCTGACATCTCCTTGAGGCGCGCGTGGAAGTCCCCTGGGCTACGTTATTGTTTAAAAGAGTTACCGTAGCCATAGGTTTAAGTCCATAAAAAATTGTGACACTTGCCCTCGCTCAACCAAGAGCAGAATAAGTTATTCGACGATATCACATCCCAAAAATAGACGTAGAACAAACAGACAGAATACAAAATATAACCCAGACATATAAAATCAGGCGTCACGACGAAAACCTCGATCAAGAATTCATGAGGTTACCGGACTCTTCCCGAAAACTAGACCTTTCAAGCGAAAGGCGTTAGAATACAAGATCACATACAAATGTACCTACAATCGAATGAATAAAAGGAGAATCGGATAAAAATGCGAATACTTGTTAATCCTATATATTCACAACTTTTTTTTTGTCGACTATGTCATTGACCCATTTGGCAACTGTTCAAATCACAAAAATGTTACGCGTGTTCTAGTTAGAAAAATAGATGAAAAAAATGTTCGTGTCGAACCGCGCTGTTGTCAATTAAACATCAACAGTTTTGTCTCGGTGGAACAAAATAATTTGTTTTGGTTTTCAACATTTTCTGTGGCTTGGAATGAAATCAGATTTCGTCCGCGGCTTCGGTTGCGTGAATGTAAACAAATTGGCACACGGGAAGGTACTACTTATATTGACAAAAATACTTTTTTTTGTGGTTAATCATCAAACAAGTTCTCCTGCCCTGAGTGGGGTGAAAGGGCGTGTCAGATTTTACTAACTAAAACCCAGCTGTGTTCCTTCAGTTACCTATTGCATTTTACGGCCACGGTAAATGCTTCGAACATTTTCGCACAATAAGGTTCATGTGCACTTATACCTACTCGTACATTATTTTAGACTTTAAAGCGTGACAGATGAATTCATTTAGACATTATGTTTAAAAACATAGTAGGTACCTGCCAGACTTACACAAACAAAATATTAGTAGGAAATCAGACAGTGACATGTCCCGTCGGTTTTTAAACAATATCTCTACATTTATTCTTTGTTTGCATCTCTATTTACTTTGAGTCTTCCTACACGTTTACCAGACAGCTTATTTAGAAGTTCTAGTCGAGGAGCGGTTGAGCATGTAGTATAGTATATCCTGATAGTACTAGCAACGCATAAGTAAATGGAGGTCGAGTGCAACTCTCTCAAATGCTCCCGTCTGACCTTAATTTACCAAAGCGACGAGTTTTCTGGTTAAGCTCCACTGAGGCCGTATCCTTTATGTAGATGTTTCAAGGTAAAATGGTTGTTTCTGTTGTCCAGGTTAGTTGCTAGAATCTTGCTAATTATAAACATTAATTTGCATGCTATTGTTAAATTTAACACTAGCTTTTGGTAGCATCTTTGCTCGCGTGAGAATAGGATTCTCCAAACAAACTGGACCCTCGTTTCATCCCCTTAGAGTGTGACTTTTGGAAAATCCTCACTTGGTGTTCGCTTATGTCATAAAAGGAAATGTGAAGAATTGCACGTTCCTAGTCCCAGTAGTTTCGGCTGTGCGTTGATATGTCAGTCAGTCAGTTTCTTCTTTTATATGTAGGAAGATAGATATTTTTATACCGAGATTATGCACTACGTCATATCTTATTTACGAAGTAGAGAACGGCCAAGCTTATTCACGCTGTCTACATTATGAACATCAGTATATTCAGTATTTTTTAATTATTATTTAATAAAAGAAAGAAGTAGAATGCGTCAGGACAGAACCTAAGCGGCAAGTGAAACACTGATGAATTCTTTCAATATAAATTCAATAGGTATTGATTTTATTCAAAGTATTCTCTTTGACGCAAACTATCTTCGTTTATAAAACAGTGAGTAAGGTTTTAGAGGCCTAATAGTGTATAAGTTACTTGAATTATGATGCAAAAGCTCTAATATAAAGAACATATTTTTATCATGCAACTTCTTCTGGATGGATTGAGAGGGCGTGTCTAACTGAGAGTTTCATCAGTTGCTTTTTTCAGATTGTGTTGCTAAATCTTTTTTAAACTTTGCTCCACACTATTTATTTCTGTATTCTGGGTGCGATCACAAACATGTAAACTCACATACACAACATACCCAAACCTGGAACACCTATCTGTAAGCCATACAAATATTTGTTCCGTGCAGTCGAACCTGCGACTCACAGTGCAGCAGCCTATCGCTCAACCACTACGCCGTGTCGTCAGATATTTCAATCTACCTACGTCATTTGCTACCAACCACTAAATTCAACCAAATTGATTGTCGGCTTCATTGTAGCCAGAGTATACCACTTTTAGTCAAACAGAAGTTCGTACACGGGTTAACAATGTATGGACTTGAAGTGTGCACATAGTCAATCCAGCTAAACTGCCGACACTAAGTGCCGTGTTTTAGTAATATAGTTTCCGTATAAATGTTGGTCCTTTGGTTTGTAATGTTAAATACAATAGCCTAGTTTCCGCTTGCAAACTGAATCTGATATTAACTTAGAAATATGTGCATTTTTTCAGTGAAATAATTATCATAAAATGAATTTTCCGGTTGTGTTAGACTTTTATTGACTAAAGCAGTTTGAATTACTGCAATGTACATTGTACCTACCTGGCTCGATGACAGATTGCTGATAACGTTTTTGAATGGTGACTGCGTACCGGAAGATGGAGTATTGTAAGGTCTCCCATAAGATGGACTCATGACCTGATGAGAGTCGTGGGATTGCGTTGGATGCAAGACGCACAGAACTGGTCGTTGTGGCGACGCTTTCTAAGTCCAACAGTGGACGTCTTTTGTCCGAAATAATGATGATTACACTGATTTATTTTTGCACGGATAGACTAGAATAGTTGCTTTGTAGTATATCTACTAGATAGTTACTAGTGAACACTCTGTGGTGACACTATACATTGTCAATATTATATGCAAAAACCGACTACCAAACCCAGGACCTTTTCTTTGTGTTCGCGCTTGCCGGGAAGTAATCAAATCTGTTCCATTTGAAATTATATTTTTTCTGAACTGGCGTAGAAATACCAAGAAAATCATAATTCCAAGTCAAAAGCTTACAGCGGTTGATGTTCAACGGCCGGATTGTAATCTAAGCAAAATGTTCGCACTCGTAGAACAACGTAATGTCTTGTAATCTTGTCCGAATGCTTCGGTGTAAGTTCTGAGAGGAACGAGACTTTATCTTGGAAGAAAGTAGGGTAAAAGCCGGATAATAAGTTGCTTCTGTTTTCGAAATCAACAAATAGCTTTTAGAACAAAAAGCAAAGTACCTACCTGCCGGTTTACCAAATAAAATATTTATCATTTTATTTGGTAAACTGGCAGGTACTTTACTTTTTTTATGTACGAAATGAAATGTAAAAATATTTGATATTTCTAAGGTCTTAGCGATTTTTGCGAACTTTAGGTATATTTTAGGGCATCGATCCTGTACACAGGATAGTTGCCGAATCCATATAAATTACCTGCGTTTTGCCTGCTGAAACACATAACGTCCATGCCGAAAAGACTGTACGCGTTTTGCTTTCCCATACAGAGACATGCAACACTTAGTAAGTAGTAGTTGAAAAAGATCTCTGTAGATTATTATTAGAGAAATCAAAATCGAGACACCTGTACCCCTAGGGCTGCTATTCGGCTTTTACCCTATATTGTATCATTTGCTTTTAATATGCCCTTTACCGCTAATGATACGTTAGCTTTGTGTATGAGGAAGTCATATGACTTCCTCGAGCTTGTTTTTGCAGAGGAGTTCCAAAAGAATTTTATCCTACCTCTCACAACTATGGCAACTTGTTACGTCTTTGAGGAAAGTCAATAAAGTCGGTTCGTCAGTTAAAGTAAACAGTGCCGAGTTTGTTTTATTAGTGTCGATTGGTATCCATGGGTTGTCTGAAAAGGAACCTCGGGGTTCTGTGACGCAAAGCAAAGAATGAACGTTAGTGTGGGTTTTAGTCAGTAAAAGTTTGACACGCCCGCCCGCTCCGCTATAGAGTGGGAGATGTTATTTGATGATAAACCACCCTAAACAAAAGTGTCGATTGGTATAACATCTATGACGAGCATAGGTGGCCCAGTAATATCTGCCCCAACTTACAGATAGGTGCTGGTCTTAGTGTAATTTATTTTATCACCTCTGCTCTCAAAACAGTGAAGCAAAAAATCATAAAGAAAACGGCCCGGCTTCTAATAGATTTAAAAATGTAAGAACCCTGTGGGTTGGTGGATAGCAAATGACACGTTTGGTATATTGCAACTCAATCTCTTCTCCTAGAGATGAGTTCCGAGTTCCAGCATTGGGAACGTTGAAAAGCTTATTATACTATGTAACGTCTGAATTCATCGCCAACTATTTTTATTTGTTAACTTTTTTTTCTCAGACATAAGCTTGTTATTCAGAAAATGAGGTTATGAATTTCTAGGCTGCTTAATATTATTATTTTAACCTTGTCAGTCTGTCGAACTCGCTAATTTAACTGCCTTGTCTATCAAAACTATCCCTGTTCTTGTCAGTAGTATATTATATAAAATTCCTATGACGCATATGTTTTGGATTCGAGCCAGAAGTAATTCGTGTACACCACTGTTATCGTTACTTCCTCTCGTAGACTAATCTAGTTAAATGTACTGACATTTGTTGATATTACCAGAATTTTCAGTAGTACCTACAGTTAGTCAATGTTGTTGATTATATTTTTATACAAATGTCGTTTGTGTTTTCAAATAAATATTAAAGGCAATATAGTAATATTACACAAAACGACAAAAATGTTGATCGTTTACACCGCGTGCATCGAAGGACTGGAACAATATGTCTACTGTGGTCTTCCCGTCTAATTATGATTTAAGTGTCTTCGAGGCTAGATTGAATAATATTCTCCTAATGTAGTGTAGTGCGTCTCACCATCATCGATTGCATCACCGTTTACCATCAGGTAAGATCGCAGTCAAGAACTAGTTTATAATTATTTTAAAAGAAGTATAAAGAATTTAGAGTACTTGATATTATTGTGTGTAAAGCAACCATTTTTTCTAGCCAGCATCAAAGCAATACAATTCTAAATTCGTCAAGGAACCGGAGCCGTTGCATTTAGCGGCGTTTTTGCTTTTTACTCCAACACGACTTCCTTCATCAAAGTCTTTGTTAAAAAAGTCCGGTTCCGGAAATCCTAGAACGAAGAACACTTCAAATAAATAGAAGTTATTGAGACATTCAATTGTGTAGTTTGTTTTGTTGCTTCGCTGATTTTGTTAAGAGTTTTACGAGAACGGATTGAAATGTATTCAAGCCTGATATATAAATACAGTCAATTCAACGAATTAAAACACTGATATTATTTAGTTCAGTTCAGATGCGAAATGTGCGCAGTTTTAAACTCCTGGGATAATTAGCAAAACAATGAATTTGTCCAAAAAATCGATGCGATTTACCTCAAATGGACCAAGTTGATAAAAACTTAAGTGGCAGTGTATAGAGCACCTTGTTCATAGAACAGATAGTCGAGATCGATAGCAAGAACGACAGAAGATGTGTTTGCAGCAATAGTAATTTCGTAAAAAAAGAATAGTATATTTAATTTCATACAACTTTATTTTCTTGGTCAGGCCTAATACTTTTCAATCAACCCTCGTATTTCCAAAGCTCCTAACCTTTGTCCAATCTTTAAAGTGCTGAGATTTTTGTTCGAGAAAGTCTATAACATGTTGAGTTTACGGACAAATGTAGCAAAGGATAAATTCTTTATTGGGCCGTGTTGGAGGGTCAATATTTAGGCCCAAGTGTTTCGGGTTTCCTGGAATGTTCTAAGGCTTAGAGATAAAATCCCACAGTTTTTACAGTTTCTGAAAGGTACATGTGTAAGAAAGTTTTATGGCAGATCTGGTATACTTAATATGTGTTGTTATGTTTCTTTGTTTTTATTTTCTAAGTTAAGCCGGATTTCGAAATTTTGATTGATCTATCTTTGTCAATTGTCTTTACTATGATTACCTACTAATCATTTTAATGTTATTCAACAATTTTTATTACTCAAATTTTTATTTTTATCCATTCTTTTTTATGTTATTTTTATCAGTAAAGTAGTGTTAATAAAGTCATTTAATTTTTATAAATGTGAACGATATGGTAATAACTTAAATTTATTCAAATTGTTATTCTACTTCTTATCTTATATTTGTTATTTTAAAATAGTGCGGAATGAGTAAAGCTTTATTATTATTTTCTTATAATATTATAATACGTTACGGACAGTCGATTTGAAGATACAGTAAATCAATTAATGTTGGAAGTGGCTCACCTTGCATTCGTTTTACTCAAAAAATGCTTGAAATTAAATTAGGCTTGTACTCGTATGGATAAATTTTTCAGACCTCTTACCTATCGTCGACCACATCATTGCTTACCATCAGTTAAGACAATGGTCAAATGTGAGCTAGTAAAAAAATAAAATCAACATCTACCTAGCCTTTTCCCAATTATATTGGGGTCGGCTAGTAAAAAATATAATATCAGCGAAAAAAAGTTGTGAGCTCCGCTATCGCTCATACATTAAACCCATAATATTCAGAGGACACACACAATTTTATACTATTAGGTCTAACGAACACGCAACGCGCGTTCATTAGTTCCTGGGAACATGTAGATAAGTTTAACCGAATGAGCCATTATGTATACTCTATATGAGAGCTTTATACTATAAACGAGATGTGTATCAATTATTTTGATGTTGTATACTTTCATTTTCAAGCTAAATTCTCTTTATATATAAGTTGATGAGATTATATCATTATCTTGTTTTTTTTTTTCGTTTCTCTTATAGTATCTAACTCGCTTTTTAAGAATATCATCTGTGTATATACACAAAAACTGTTCTGTTAAAAAATTTCAACCAGTGATCTATACTAAAATAATGAAGAGATAAAGTTTGTTTTTTTGTTTGTATGGAATAATCTCTGAAGATCCTGGTTCGATTACATAAATGTATAAATTGATAGAAAGCTGCTTTCTTCCTGAGGCTATATTTTATGTAAAAAAAGTGAACTAAGTAAATTCAGAAAACCTTCACGTGGGCGAAGCTGCGGGCAAAAGCTAGTATTCAATATTTCAGTCAACAAACTTTTAAAACTACTCGGTTCGGTTAACAGTTTCATAATATTTTTGTACCTAACAAAAGGTACAAAAATATTACGGAACCGGTACCGGTACCGAGTGTAATTTGTTTGGTTGTGTACATCTGATCTCTTTAAAAGGAAAACGACATTTGGTATTAAGTTTCCGATCAATAGGATCAAGTTCTTATGTCGATGCTTCAGGAAATTGTATTGCCTTCCGTAGGTTTTATTGTTTTATTTAAGCTCATCAATAATAAATGTCAGGTTACTTCTATGTTCTCCGTTATTGTTTTATCATATTGTTACGCCGTGAAAGTTGAGTACGCTATATCTTCGACGGAACCAAGGGTAGCATCAAATAATTAAAACGCATTGCTGTGCGAAGCTTCGAGAATAGGAGTACATACTCAGGCCTGGCAAATTCCAGAAAAGTCCGACATGTACTATTATTATTAGATGAAATTCAGTAGGTAGTTATGTGGGCGGATAAGGGAATTTGTACCTTCCGGTATTAGCAATAGAGTCGAAATTCGCATGTAAGGTGGTAGATAAGTACCTACTTACGAGAGTAATAATAATGATTTATGGCCTCCCGATGCGACTATTTTGTGCTAGAATGTCCTTGAAACGTCGGTATCGAGAAATTTCGATGACTTCGCATATAAATACGGGCCCCCGGCTAGAAGTAGTTCAGTTTGATTTCGTCAGCGATACAGAGCGATCTACCTAAGTGCTTGAAGTGATACCTAGCGACCTAAGCGATACTAAACGGAACTCTGAGTGTTTATAGTGATTGGTTATTTGTTGATTGGACTAATTTGTCATTGTTTTGTGGTTAATAAAGTTATCTGCTAGTAAACCGGCATTTAATTACTCACGTTCGTAACAACTGGTGTCAGAAGTGAGATGCCATTACTACAGAGGGACGACGAACAGGGACCACGAACAAGGAGGCAAGTGGAGATGGATGCTGCACGTCAACGTCTGGAAGCGGAAGATCGGGCTGGTATGGGAGCAACGGCAGCTGCTGAGGCGCCAACAGGGCCATCCTCGGAAATGAACCTCGCCGCAGTGTTGGCCGCCATGCAAGCTAGTATGGAGGCTAACCAGCGTAAGCTCCAGGATCTAATCGCGGCTAACCAGGAAGAAGCCCGCCGCGAACAGGAAGCTGCCCGCCGCGAACAGGAAGCTGCCCGCCGCGAACAAGAGGCTAACCAACGTAAGCTCCAGGACCTAATCGCGGCTAACCAGGAAGAAGCCCGCCGCGAACAGGAAGCTGCCCGCCGCGAACAGGAAGCAGCCCGCCGCGAACAGGAGGAAGCCCGCCGGGATCAAGAGGCTAAGCAGAACCTGATCCTCGAAAAAATCGATCACGGCCTCGTCACGTTGGGCGAGAAAGTAAAAAATCTCACCTTAGAGGTCAAGGAGGTTTCCGCCCGAGCTGATAGCCTCGAAACCAGAATTGATGGCCACGAAGATCGCCTGCTGGACATCAACAAAAAAAATATCAAGCTCGAAGCACGTGAACCTGTTGCTGTTAGCGCGCCATCGCACACCCACTGTGCATCAGCCGCAAAATTTGATATGCCGCGTTTTGATGGCACGTCGTCCTGGACGGCTTTTAAGTACCAATTCCAAACACTGGTCAAGACGAACCGCTGGGATGACGACCAGTCTTTCGCGGCGTTAACTTTGGCCCTACGAGGGGACGCTCTGCTGGTCCTAGAGAACCTTCCTCCAGACGGCAGGACATTGGAACGTCTAATGGAGGGACTAGACACTCGCTATGGTGACAAGCACCTCGAACATGTTTTCCGCGCGCAACTTCGCGAGAGAACGCAGAGGTCAAACGAGAGCCTTCAGCAGTGGGGAGTAGAGGTTGAACGGCTGGTCCGGCGGGCATACATGTCGATGACACCGGAGATGGTGGAAGTAAATCTGGTGCAAGCATTCATCGACGGTCTACGGGATACTGAAGTCAGGGCTACGGTGCGACTCGGACACCACCAAACTCTAAAGAGTGCGATGGCCCACGCTTTGGAAGTGGAAGCCGTACGACAAGATTCACGTACGCACAGAGTTCGGGAAGTGGTGGTCTCACCTTCAGTGCAACCACGTCACCGAGAAGTGGCTTCGCCGGCAAAGTCCCGCTATATTCCGACGTGTTATGGATGTGGAGAAAAAGGGCACATTCGTACCGATTGCCCCAAGAGGAAGAGGGGAAGTGTGGACTCCGGAACTCAAGTTAACGAGGAGTCGTTAAACTAAATGTCGCCAGGGCCGCGGGGCGGGTGCTAGCTGGTCAACTGAAGGCCCCAACCATCACTATCAATCAAGTCCACAACGGAAATAGTTTGATCATCGAGGGAACGCTGAATCAACGTGCTTGCAATTTCACCGTTGACACCGGGGCGTCACGGACTATTATAAGACCTGAGTTGCTGAAACGCACCATCTTGTGGCAAACAGAAACCCCAGCCTACCGACTTCAGACAGCCACCGGCCAACCAGTCTCCGTCCTCGGTGATACAGAAATCGAGTTTAAAATCGGTGATCAAGTGTACACCCATTCAGCGTTAATTGCGAACATTACCGACGATTGCATACTGGGTCTCGACTTCCTGCGGAATTACCGATGTGTTTTAGATATCGATAGAGGAGTATTGAAATTCCCAGACCAAGAAGTCTTCCTGCAAGGAATTAACACATGCAACCTCTATTGCTTAAAGGATACCACATTGGCTCCAAGAACGGAAACCTTAGTCGAAGTTAAATTTCCTAAGAAAATTAGGCAACGCAGATGTGTTATGGTTGAAGACATTGGCCGGCACCCGGAACTTATCACCGCGAGGACATTAGTTATGACGAAAGGAAGATCCAAGGTCAGGATTGTAAATCTTGGGAAAAAGGAGATCCAGTTGAAGAAAAACAGTGTTGTTGGAAGATGTGAAGAAGTGAAGTATCTCCGCCAAATCAATACATCTTCAGTAAAACAAGACGCAATAAAAGGTGAACCTGATCACATCCAGCAACTTCTGGAAAATTCTAAGAGCAATTTATCAGTTTCGGAACTACAGCAAGCCAAGGAATTTCTGCTACGGTACCGGGATATCTTTGCAACGGGAAAAGATTGCGGAAGAACAGGTCTCGTCAAGCATGAGATAGATACAGGTGATGCTAGACCAATTAAACAGAAACCGCGCCGCATACCCTGGGCTAAAGAAAGTGAGGTAGCAGAAATGGTAAAGGATATGGCTGATAGCGGAATAATTAAACCTTCTACGAGCCCATGGTCTTCTCCTGTCGTTCTGGTGAAGAAGAAGGACGGCAGTACCAGATTCTATGTAGACTACAGAATGCTGAATGATTTAACGAAGAAGGACAGTTATCCCTTGCCTAGGATAGACGACACACTGGATATGCTCAGTGGTATGAAGTGGTTTTCAACCATTGACTTGAAAAGTGGCTACTGGCAAGTGGAAATTAGCGAGAAAGATAAGGAAAAGACAGCGTTCAGTACAGGAATTGGCAACGGCCTGTGGCAATTTAACGTCATGCCTTTTGGATTGTGCAACGCTCCAGCGACGTTTGAACGCCTCATGGATAGAGTCATGGTGGGCCTTCTTGGTGACGTCTGTCTGGTATATTTGGATGACGTCATTATAATGGGCCGCACTTTTAAGGAACACCTGAGAAATATGGAGAAAGTATTCACCAGGATACGGGGGGCTAACCTAAAACTAAGCCCAAAGAAGTGTGCCCTGTTCAAGAAGGAGGTCAGCTACCTAGGACATGTCATCTGCGCCGATGGAGTGAGAACCGATCCTGAGAAGATAAAGGCTGTCCAACAGTGGCCGGCTCCAAAGAACAAAACAGAAGTACGTGCATTTCTAGGGTTATGCACATACTACAGGCGGTTTGTTATGAGTTTTTCGGACATTGCAAAACCTTTACATCAGCTGACTGAGGATAAACGAGATTTTATCTGGGACAAGAACTGTGAGTCAGCATTCAACGAACTAAAGCAACGGCTATGTGAAGCGCCTATACTGGGGTATCCGAGCAGAGATGGAAGATTTGTCGTCGATACCGACGCCAGCAACACAGGAATTGGTGGAGTGCTGTCGCAGGTGCAAGAAGATAGGCAAGTCGTGATCGCTTACTTCAGTAAGGCACTTTCAAAACCAGAAAGGAACTACTGCGTGACTCGACGAGAACTACTGGCTGTTGTAAAAACTTTGCAACATTTCCACAAGTACCTCATAGGGAGACAGTTTACGTTGAGGACGGACCACGCTGCATTGAAATGGCTTTTACAATTCAAAAACCCTGAGGGTCAAGTTGCAAGATGGCTAGAGCAGCTGCAGGAGTTCAACTTTGTGACGGAACATCGTAGTGGAAAAGGGCATAACAATGCTGACGCCCTGTCGCGACGTCCATGTAATGAGGACTGTAGACATTGCCAGCAAAATGAAGCCCGGGAACACGTGAACTTAATTAGGGCTGAAGGCAACTTTAAGAAGTCCCAGGAAGAAGATGACGATATTCGACCTATACTGGACTGGAAGCGTAGTGGAACTAGGCCTCAGTGGAATGAAGTATCGTCACATAGTCCTGTCACAAAGAGCTACTGGGCACAGTGGGACAGTCTAGTCCTAGAAAATGACGTGCTTTGTAGGAAATGGGAATCGAACGATGGCAAGGAGGTGACTACACAAGTGATAGTACCACGACGTGAAGTGGTCCCCCTGCTTCAGGAGATACACGATGGCGCTTCTGGTGGACACCTGGGAATCAAGAAAACTCTACTGAAAGTGAGACAGCGGTATTACTGGCTCAATTGTAGAGAAGACATAGAGCAATGGTGTCGGAAATGTACAGCGTGCGCATCCGTGAAAGGACCACAGACTAGGAGCAGGGGCAAACTTCAGTTGTACAATGTAGGAGCCCCATGGGAACGCATTGCCATCGACGTTGCTGGACCTTTCCCAGTGACAGATGACGGAAACAAATACATAGTGGTGATACAGGACTATTTCACAAAGTGGCCTGAAGTTTTCGCCATACCCAATCAGGAAGCGACGACAGTGGCGAAAAAGGTGGTCGAAGAAGTAGTATGTCGGTATGGCGCACCTTTGGAGATCCATTCCGATCAAGGCCGCAACTTCGAATCTGCGCTATTCCAGGAAATGTGCACTCTTCTGGGGATTTACAAGACACGCACAACACCTGCGCACCCACAGTCGGACGGAATGGTGGAGAGGTTTAACCAGACCCTGGAGAATCACCTGGCTAAGGTTGTCGATGACCATCAGAAAGATTGGGACCGGTATATTCCACTATTTCTGATGTCTTATCGATCAGCAGTGCATGATAGCACGGGCCATACCCCAGCAAGAGTGAATTTCGGCAGGGAGATGAGACTTCCAGTCGATACCATAACCGGCGTGCCACCTGACAAGACTAAGCCAGTTACGGACTTCGTAAGTGACCTCCAAGATCAATTGGATGAAGTGCATAAACGAGTGCGTGAGAATAGCCTGCACACCAGCGTTAAAATGAAAACTCGATACGACCGCAATGCCAACGCCAAGGGATTTGAGGAAGGTGCACTGGTTTGGCTCCACAACCCACTTCGACGAAAAGGGAAGTCGCCGAAACTTCAAGCTCGATGGGAGGGACCCTACACCGTGATAAAAAGGATCAACGACGTTACCTACCGCATCAAGAAAGGGTTACGAGGGAAACCTAAGGTAGTCCACGTGGATAGATTGGCGCCATATCACGGATCTAATAATGCTCGGGACGAGCATGACTAAGAGGGGGGCACTGTTACGCCGTGAAAGTTGAGTACGCTATATCTTCGACGGAACCAAGGGTAGCATCAAATAATTAAAACGCATTGCTGTGCGAAGCTTCGAGAATAGGAGTACATACTCAGGCCTGGCAAATTCCAGAAAAGTCCGACATGTACTATTATTATTAGATGAAATTCAGTAGGTAGTTATGTGGGCGGATAAGGGAATTTGTACCTTCCGGTATTAGCAATAGAGTCGAAATTCGCATGTAAGGTGGTAGATAAGTACCTACTTACGAGAGTAATAATAATGATTTATGGCCTCCCGATGCGACTATTTTGTGCTAGAATGTCCTTGAAACGTCGGTATCGAGAAATTTCGATGACTTCGCATATAAATACGGGCCCCCGGCTAGAAGTAGTTCAGTTTGATTTCGTCAGCGATACAGAGCGATCTACCTAAGTGCTTGAAGTGATACCTAGCGACCTAAGCGATACTAAACGGAACTCTGAGTGTTTATAGTGATTGGTTATTTGTTGATTGGACTAATTTGTCATTGTTTTGTGGTTAATAAAGTTATCTGCTAGTAAACCGGCATTTAATTACTCACGTTCGTAACAATATTATCATTTCGAATGTTTTCAAATTTTCAGAAAAAAAAACATGTTAAAATTGTAAGGGAATAACTATTTTAAGTGGACCACTGGTGCTGCCTTGACTATAATTGGTATAATTTGTGCTAGCGTTCTTCAACATGTTTGCCCTATATATTTTGAAAATTAGAAAAATAAATACAGAAGCTTTAGGCACAATCTATTCGCCATCATCAGTACAGCTCAAAAACGTCCACTGTTGGACATAAGCCTCGCATCCATCGGATTCCCGCGGCCCTCACCAGGTTCTTGGTCCTCTTTCTGGGAGGCTTTCCTACTCGGAGTCTTCTGGTACATTCTATTAGCGATAAATATTATGAATAAGTCCAAAATGTATAAGATAAAAAACGCAACCCAAATACTACATGGTTTAATCACTGTTAAAAGTCTTTATTTTTTCAATTGTATCTTTTCTGTAACTTACTTGATCAGAAAGGGGGTATTTCTGAAAGAGAAGCCTGTGGTCTTAGAACGCAAATGTCAACTTTATAACACAGGACAGGTGTGGTTTAATAGATCTTTACAGTGATTATAATGAAGCCATAGTTTTTTTTTTATCGATTTAGTTAGCTCTCCTTTTCCTCATACACTCAAATCGAAAGATTGTTTGCTTGCCTTTATCGATTTATTCACCGACCAAAGAATCGAAGCAAAGTTTTAATTGGCGATTGTCTTACTTGCAGAACTCAGTTCCGTAATTTGATTTTCACTCTGAAAATATTTTTTTTCTAACTTCTCCGTTCATTACAAAGTTATTCAATTCGATTTGTGTTACGCATTTGCAATTTTCTATGGCCTAAAAGCATTTTGCTGAACAATTGTTCTGTTGAATGAAAATTATATTTAACAATTAATTTATAATTACTGGCTTAAAACAGTTTGGTTTGGTATTGATGTTGTATAAACATAACACGTTATAGGTGTTTCTTTACCTACTGTTTGGCTACCTATATTTTAGAGTTATGCGAACAGGGAAGATTTCCTCCGGGCAAACAGGAGATGTGTATGGTCCTGCACTAGAGTCGATTTCGGGCTGTTGTATATGATGTATTAATCACGCGGAAAATACTGCGTTGCAGGATTTTGTATTGTACCTCGTTCTTATGTAGCGTCTTAGATATCGTTACGCTATATAAAGCTATATTATAAAGTTGTGTAAAACAAACTGCGTATTTATGCCCGAGTGTGGTTTGCTTCAAAGCCAACACATAAAACATACTCGTGGGAATATGATCATGCGTCAGTCTTATCAAATCGGCCACTTGTGTTGCTATTTACCATTGATGTTGTCGAGATCTGAAGTATTATTATATAGGGTTATTTGTAAAACACTAACAACCTTGCATGATTGTACTACTAATGTCATAAACTATAACTATTGTTCTATGACTTTTTACAAAGTATAATATGTTTACCAAAAACTAATCGTCAAAATTTCGTTGTTCTAACACATTTGAACTCTGTATTTTTTTATATCAACCTTCGTCTCCCGCACACTGTTCTCGGTCCCCGCTCCCCCACTATTGTACTATCGTTTGTTTCGCATAGACTTCGTCACTTCGTAACATTTTTAAAAGTCATAACACAAAGGTTGTTGTATATGTAACATAGTCCTGAGAGATTGCCAGCGTTTTACAAATAACCCTGTGTATCATAACTACACCTCACACATAGGGATCTTGCACTGAGTTTATCAATTCAAAGCTATGACAGTTTTCCAACATTTTTTCTACCAGAAATAGATGACGGTTTTTTCTACAAATCTTCAATGACATCTACTTTGTATTCCCCGCAATTTTCATATGCCACGCTTCCTTCCTTCCTGTTATGCATACAATATCAAATATCAATTCCAGACGTATGCGTGTAACCTTTTAGTCCCAGAAGACTTTGAAAGAGCCACAGTGAATTACCAAAATAAACATCTTTACTAGCTTCTGCCAGCGACTTCATCCGCGTGAATATTAGTTATTACAGATCCGAAGTCGAAGCTAGATAATAAGTAGCCTCTGTCCTTCTTTAGGGTTCAAGTTTGCTTCACTCCAAATTTCATCAAAACCGGTTCAGTATTCATCACCATCATTTCAGCTGAAGACGTCCACTGTAAGACATCGGCCTCCCCCAAGTGTCGCCACAACGATCGGTCATCGATCATTGGTCTACCGTGAGGGAGACCTTCCAACGCTACGTCTTCTGGTTCGTGGTCGTCACTCCAGAACTTTTCGTCTCCATCGACCATCTGTTCTGCTAGTAAAATGCCCTGCTAACTGCCACTTAAGTTTGGCAATTCTTCGGGCATCTTGGCATGTCGGTAACCTTAGTTCTCCTGCGGATATCTACATTTATGTTCTGTAGTACATTATAATATTACTATAGATTTGACGGCCCAGTTGGTGCAGTAGTTGAGTAATTGGCTGCTGCGCTGCGAGCCTGGATTCGACCGCATGGAGCAAATATTTATTAGACTATATAAATATTTGTACCATGTGGTTATATCCTGGTTAGTTGGATAGTTGTTCCAGGCCTTAGTATCTTGTGTATATGAGTTTGTTTACATGTCTGCGGACGCACTCATGATACAGAAGTAATTCCTAATGTGAATCAAGGATAAAAAATATCCATCAATCTACGTATAATATGGAAAATATAATGTGTGTCAAAGTCAAAAAAGAAGAATTGCTTATGTAAAGTTGACTTTGGAAAGTGAATTAGCTTTTGATGGATAGATTTATGTAGATCCCGAGTTTTGAATGATTTATTCGATTTGACTTTTTTATGGACACCTCAAACTTTGTTTTGTCCTTGGCGTTCTTCTTGCATAAGAAATTCTACAGCATATATTGTGGCATGTAGGTAATCAAACATGTACATGTTATTTGTAGGTTTTCTATCTATCATTAAATTACTATTGAGGAGCTTAGAAGACTAATAATAATAGGCAATTTTAACATCATTTCCCGCAAACAAAAAGTGTCCTTTCTTTCTAAATAAAATAGCAGCAAAAAAAAAAACAAACTGAAGTTAAACTACACTTGAGGAGGTCAGTCCTTGGATGGTGGCTATCCATTGCATATCCCTTTGCTTCGATGCCATTTGACTGCCGTTAAGGATAATCAGAAGCCAGGAAACTGGGTTAAAATACTGGGTCGGGGAGTCGAACTACTATCGTTTAATCGTTTGTTACACCAGCGTGTTCGAGCTTTAGTGTGTCGCACAAATCTGCATTCGAAATAAGATGTGTCGCAGTACAGTTTTGTCGCACAAGCGTTAATCGCACATCCATTTGTTGAGCTCACGTAGTAGGTAATTCTTTTACCGTTTTCTAACAAGATATATAAAAAAATTCCCGATATTCGTAAACACTCCTGTTTTGTAAGTCGATTCATGTGTGTTCTACAGGAAGCATTTCGGTGAGTGTGCGCAGGAATTGCATGTGCTAATTCCGACATCTCCCTTCTACCATTGAACAAATCGTTGTACGGCGAGTATCCATCCTTACGTTGTCGAAACCTGCACGGTTCGGACAAAGCGCTTTGCCTCGTCGTTTATATCGCGTAGGTACATCGAAGGATTGGAACAATTTGCCTGCTGCGGTCTTTCCGTCCGATTATAATTTGGGTATCTTCAAGACTAGAGTGAATAGGCTCTTAATAAACTAGTGCGCCTCACCATTAACGATTGCATCACTGCTTACCATCAGGTGGGGTTGCAGTCAAGTACTTGTTTATAATATATTTAAAAAAAAACGCAATCACATACACAAGACACCCAGACCTAGAACAACTATCTATAGTATCTATAGACCATACAAATACTTGTTTAATGCTGGAATTGAACCCGATGATGATACATACACGTAAATTATACAATACAAAATAAAACGTCAAGCATGAAAAGCTCAATAACAATACTAGCCTATAGCTATGTTTACAACCAAACCCAGTAATGCGAAATCGATACGAAACATCTTAATAATGTTATTTCAGCACGGATTAGTTTAGCCGGAGTTACATTATCAAACAATAATACGATCTTGCTTCTATTTTCTGAAATCAAATTAAAGTTATTGGTATCAGCCTTATTATGTTCCCACTGCTGGGATAAAGGCCTATCTCTCTAGGAGAAGGAATGGGGCGTAATCCACCACAAGGGCCCAATGCGGATTGGTGGATGTCTCATGTCTTCGAATTTTTGGTTATAGGACATGCCGGTTTCCTCATGCCGGTTTCCTCACGATGTTTTCCTTCACCGTTTTAAGAGCAGTGGTGATGAAATAAATAACAAAAAGCCAGGCCCTTGGCTGGCTTTGAACCCGCGATCTACAACTCGTAATTTGGGGCAGCTACCACTGGGCCACCACTGCTTTAGCTACAATATCAAACAGAAATACAATCTCGCTTCTATTTTTCGAAATCACATTAAGGGTATTACCAAATTGAAATCTAATATTAGGCTGAGTGAATCATGTTTTATTTATTTTAAACTTTTTTCTTTAGAATTTCATGAGCACTGGAATAAATGCCCTTGCTTACCAACTGATGTTGGGTGATTCTTTTTATTCGATCTTTTGTCCTTGGAGTAAACACTTGAACTTGAGAAAATGTATTTTCTTTTTATTTTCCAAAAATCCAAGTAGATACCCAAACAGATGGTATCACCTATGAACTTGTGAAGTAGGCCAAAGTGAGTTGAAATGTTTATTGTTAAGTACGTAGTTTTGAAATGCGGGCGTTTAAAATTGTTTGCCTTATGTTTCGTAGGCTACGTAATTGTGTAGGTATATAGTTAAATTATTATTTATTTTTTTATTATTATTTATAGACCCTAATATTCCTTTGCCGGGCAAAGAACTGCCTCCGTTCCTTCCATTTTTTCCGGGTGTGGGATTTTTTTTCCCGATTCTATGCAAAGAAGTGGACTATTAGCAAAATGCTTTAGGCATTAAGTTCGCCTCTATACCTTTGTGTAAAAAGTATTTAATAAATAATTAATAAATTCGTCAGAAAGACATCTAGGTCATGTCCCTATCTTCTTCACCCGTCTCGCGACTTCATGGCACCAATTTTATTTTTTAACCCGCCCATCGCTTGATAGGCATGTGGCAGACCTGTACAAATTACCTATATACATGTATATAACCTAGTCTGGGTTGTAACTCGAAGTCTAGACCCATGATGTAAAGCGGTTTGGCTTTCCAAGTAACCGAAATTAATATTTACGAAGACATTACCGTTACTGTGATTACTTTCATAAAATATCAATGGAAGTTTTAATGAGGTGTCTTTGTTAACATCAAATAGATATTTCGTTGAAACGTAATTCCATAACAAAAAAAAAACTTTAACACAATTTGTATCTTCTTTTCCAAAACATTTCTCCGAGTTTCCTAACGAGCTGGGAACGTTAGAAAAATCCACGTCAATTTGAAGTTTTGTAAGAACTTTTGTGTATCACAGAAATGTGCTTATTGTAACTGTCTCTTTTACATTGTATATTTCTTCAATCAATCTGTAGAACCGGCTTGCAGTCTGTTTCCTATGGAGCGATTGCCTATCTGATCTCAACATCCCAGTAACTTTGAAACTCGATAACCCTTTGGCAAGATTAGAATCCCGTAACGAATGTCAAAGATACAAGAAACGATAGCTGGGACCGACAGCTTAGCATGCTATCCGAGTCTCAGACGAGTCTTTGTATGTAGGAATAGTCAACCATCTAAAGACCGACCTCAGCCAATTTTTTTTTCAACTGGCGAATCATCAGAATGGCTTCGCCCGCTCTTGGGCGGAGCGGGAAAAATACGGGGCGGGGTTTAGTCAGTGAAAGTCTGATACGCCCATCAGACTTTCACTGACTAAATCCCACCTCGTACCTGTGTTGTCTGGATTGTCATCCCGTATAGCAGTTATTTTTTTTCTTCAAAAAAATACGTTTCCCTACGCTAGGAATGACTCTTATCATGGGTGCATTCACAAAAATGTAGACTCACATGCACATATATTATTTAGCCAAAAGCAGGACTGGAGGGAGTTTATTTTTAATTCTGTATGCGCATAATAGTAAAGAGGCGGACTGAATGACTGAGGCATTTTCTACCAGACCTCCTTCGGGTTATGCAAAGTCAAATCGTGGAGATGCAATGTTAAAAATATAAAGAAACACTTTAAATATTATATCTGTAATGACTAGAAAATGTTCAGTCATTAATTAAAATCTGCATATTTGAAATGATATTTTATTCAGTCAGTCATTATGCATTCAATCAGTTGAAGACTTCATTGGTTTCATAGTTGTAAGCGCGACTGTTGAGCGTGGGGTCCTTTGTTTTAGGTAGGAAATGATCCAGTGACTTTTCCCGCTCTAGGGCGGAGCAGGAAGCAGGAGGAGGCTCTAGGCATAACAGACTTTTACTGAGTAAAACCCACTCGTTTGTTCCTTTTTGGCTTCGTTCCAGGGACTCAGGGTTCTTTTTCGCACAACCCATGATCCCAGCAGGCTTCGACCCTGCAGGTGGGTCCTCACTATTACTATTATTATTTAGTATTTAGTAGTATTTTTAGTCAAAATTTTAACATAATAAACTAGTGCTACTTCACATTTGAAATTCTGCTTCCTTAAACACAGAAGCGTTACCTAGATGTGGCTCGTTCATTCAGGCGTTCGCAGTCGTTCACCAAAAGCCGCATGCTACCGTCAGATTCCTGCCGCTCCAAAAGCTAACGCAATTGACTCATCAAGTATCCGAGTCTAATAGTCGTTCCATTTAACAGTATATGCGTGTTCGCTCTGAAATTTCCAGCCGAAAATGGGACATGTATTAGACGTGGTGGTGTCGAGGATTTGATGCTTGTTAGGTTAATTTCTGAAATCCGTCAGTAGGTAGGTACCGTGAGTTTGTAGTAAAGATGATCGAAAAAAAAAATTCTACAGCATACCGAGCGTTATAAATCTTCTAAATCGTTGTGAACTATTTAATTGACCTCGATATTTCTTTAGTAAAGCTGTAATACATTACATTGTATTGTGACCTTAAATGTTGCATAAAGATCTAATAAATAAAAACATTTTTATTTTCGTTTAACATTAACACGAAAGTTTATATTTGTTACTTCTCCACACTCAAACGGCTGAACGGATATCAATGAAACTTGGTACACACGTACTCTATGTCCTGGGCTAGTAATTAGAGTACTTACTATTTCTTTCCGGAGTAAGTATATTTCTTGAGATCATATTCAAATTTCACTTGAGCGAAGCCCGTGTCGGAAGCTAGCAAGAAATACAAAATCCAATAGCGAAAAACTGAGTCGTAGCCATAAACAATATCGCTAAATTATACTCCTAATCAATGTAAATAAAACCCCTCACTGAGTTCAAATAGCCTTAGCCTCAGAGAACCAAGTCCTGCAAAAAAAACGGTGCGAATTAGAACCAACCGCGAGTACCTATTATCTACAAACATCTGCTCTCGAGACATTGATTTTAATTGAAAAGACAATAACTGTGTACCGTGTTAATTATTTTACACTTTGAACTTTGTTGTTATGGATTTTAACGATGTTTGTTTCAGTAATAACCGTTTTATGAAAGCGTATGTTTTTATGCGGTTGCTAAAATTGCTTCGCACGATAGGCACTTAAAATTATTAAACTGGGTAATAAAGTCGAAATAGTCGTAATATTTGACTTTATGGCAACACGTGTAGGTGTGTGGGAAGTTAATTTTATTATCTGAATAAATATAATAAGGATACTGTTTAATAGAAAGGAGGAAAAGGCTGAGGCAAGATGATATCGTAAATTAAATAAATTTTAATCATCTGTCAAAAGAAGACGCTTTATTTAATATAATTTATTCAAGACCAGTTTCTCTTAAAAAGCTGACGGAAAACGTCGTGAGAAAAGCGGCATGTCCTAGAACTAAAAATCAAACTAAAAATCAACCTGCACTAAGCCCGAGTGGTGAATAACGGCCCGTTCCTGTTTTGGGAACATTATAAGACTGATTTTGCCATGCTTATGCTTATAGTTCTTAAATTATTGTGACCCCAGGTAATTTAACTAGGTTCTGTAAGTTATGCCTAGTTCGCACTAAGCTAGTAATTTAGTCTATTAGCGAGTAATTTAGTAGCTAAACGCATCTGAACACCTAAAATTTAGTCGACTAGTCTAATAAGGAAACTAAATAGCTACTAAATAACTCGCTACTAAACTAAAGTACTAGCTTAGTGCGAACTAGGCATTAGTCTCAGTTCTAGCAGTGCGAACATTATAAGTTGATTATGCCTATCTGTCGAAATAGATTTATAAATCGCTTTCATTGAAAGCGTTGAAAACAAAAACAATACGAACTCTACACACGGTTCCTTGACGACTATTTCGTCACAATCCAACAATTACCTAACAAATTTTTGACAGTAAGCCCGTAAAACTCAGTTCCTGAAAACATCACGTTCAGACGAGACAATTGTTTCCATCCTTGGTTTTTGTTTACGCCGAGAAAAAACTGGGGTATTGTGTCTTTAAAGAGAATAAAAAAATGGCGGAATTTGCTTGCTTGTCCTACAACAATTGTTACCTGAAGGTGCATTTCTATTGTGGATGCATGCAAGATGCGAGACGGACAATGAAGGCTATGTATACTGCAATACCAGAAAGATTTCAAAGCCTTCAAGCTTCTTTAGACGGGGTTCTTTTAGGGATTAAGGATGGATAGTTCTACAAAAGAAAACCATGGTATTATTGACACCTCTCTAAGAAAGATACTGTGTTATCAAAAGACAGCTTTGGATAAGATCTAGGTCTTGTACCAGGATATTCCTTTATGGATCACAAACATATATCTACCTACAAGGATAATAAGGTTTGCTGGGAGAAAACTCATTGTTGAGTTAAGCTCGCCTTTGTACATGCATTTTAAAAATTACTGTACTTAATTATAAGTTTTGTGTACAATAAAGAATTAAGAATAATCAGTTTATCAGAACGGTTGTTTCCATATTTCGGATTCCACCTCTAAAATGCAATTGTCATCACACTAAGACACTCTCAAAGCTGATTTAAGTGTTTCTATGTTACTGGTTCACGCTCGAACAGCTGAACAAATGTGTTGAAGGCACACAGGTAAGCCATGTCCTGGAATAATACATAAGATACACCGTAGTATGTTTTCTTGGGTCAATTTTCTACTTTCATGCAGGCGAAACCAATGGCAGCAGCCAGTGATTTATAATTTAAAAAAACTACAGGGCTTTACCAATATGCACCAGACGTATTATGTGTAATCTTCTCAAAATATTATTGTAAACAGTTTAGATAATCTTCTTCTTCTTCTTCTACTAGGCGTTAGTCCCGGCTTTTGCCAGGGTCCGCCTTCCGGCTTAGCTTGCTCCACTTTGCCCGGTCTTCTACATCCCTGACAGTAAGGCCATTGGCTCTCATGTCGGACTTGACGACGTCCAGCCAGCGCTTGCGAGGGCGACCACGAGACCTACCGCCAAGGACAGCCATATTCATGCATCTCCGGCCAACGTACTCCATAGGGCGACGCATGATGTGGCCATACCATCGCAGACGACACTCCTGCAGTTTTTCCCCCACGTCACGGACACCAAGACTACCTCGGATGAACGAGTTGCGTATGCGATCGGATCGCGTTACGCCGCTCATCCACCGCAGCATCTTCATCTCCGTGACGCGAAGCTCCTGGGTGTGTCTGCTTAGTGCTGGCCAACACTCGCCGCCGTACAGGAGGACAGGACGTATGATGCATTTATATATCTGTCCCTTAAGCTTTGGAGGCATTTTGCGGTCGCATACAACGCCCGTTACCTCTCGCCATTTTGCCCAAGCCGCGCCTATACGTGCTTGGACATCGTCGTCCACGTTGCCAGACTCGTGCAGCACAGATCCAAGGTACCTGAACGTATCGGAGCTTGTGATCCGGTCCGAACCTATACGGATGGTATTTGAATCCGCGCTGCCACAGGACATGTACTCAGTCTTCGCCACATTTAGTCTCAGACCGCCGTTTTCCAGCGTGTCCTTCCAAATGTTGACCTTCCGCTCAAGTTGGGCTCCGTTCTGGCTAACGAGGGCGATGTCATCGGCATACATCATTAGCCATGGAGGCTGATCTTGGATGTATGCCGTAACTACATCGAGCACAACGTTAAACAAGAACGGGCTAAGAGCCGATCCTTGGTGAACGCCAACAGATATTGGAAAGACTTTGGATTCGCCAACCGCGGTCTGGACAGAGGACACGGAATCGCGATACATGTCTCTGATAATGTCAACATAGGCCTCGGGCACACCCTTGAAGCGAAGTGCCCACCAGATGGACTGTCGAGGAATACAGTCGAAGGCCTTCTGCAGGTCTAAAAAGGCCATATGCAGAGCTCTCCTTCTCTCTCTGTAAGCCTCAGTTAGAGTCCGTAAGGCGAACACTGCGTCCATGGTGCTGTTACCCGCCCGAAAGCCATATTGACACTCAGAGACAGTACACTCGCTACGGAGCCGTGTGTCAATGATCCGCTCGAAGAGCTTCATGGTGTGGCACATGATCTTAATACCGCGGTAGTTACTACAATCCTGTACGCTACCTTTGCCTTTATAAATAGGGATAATGAGGCTTGATCGCCACTGGTTCGGCATTTCCTTGGTGGTCAGGATGCGGTTGAATAGATCCGTCAGAAGGTCCACACCATGTGAGCCCATGGCCTTCCACACTTCGATTGGCACATTGTCAGGCCCGACCGATTTCCGGTTCTTCATGTGGCGAAGAGCAATGCGAGTTTCGTCGGGGGAAATAGGGGAAATAAGACCAAGGTTAGGAGGCGGTTCGGGAGGAAGGTTATGGGGATGCTGTTTGTTAGACAGCTCCTCGAAGTATGTGCACCATCTCTCCTTAACAGAGGGGGCATCATAGAGCAGCTTACCCTGGGCGTCCCTTACACAGAGGCATTTGCTAATGTCCCGTGTAGCTTTTTCCCGGGCACGCGCCAGCTTAAAAATAAGCTTTTGCCCCTCCGCAGTTTCCAGCTTGTCGTACAAGGGCGCCAAACTTTTGCTGCGGGCTCTGGCTACTGCTTTTTTGCAAGCGCGCTTAGCCGCTCTATATGCCTCCCTGTCCTCCGGAGAGTTGGACCCCTGCCACTTTTTAAATAAACTCTTCTTCTTCCGGGTCGCCTCCTGCACCCCGTCATCCCACCACCATGTCTCCCTGTCCATGGTGCGACCACCACGAGAAGTGCCAAGGACGCGCTTACCCGCGGCGGTGATTACTGAATGAATCCTACTCCATATATCTTGAGCGGACTCATGCGGAGAACTGATCTCGAGGTGCTCGACCTCCGCGATGAACTCCGACAGTCTAGGACCATTAAGCAACCACCACTTGGTGCGGGGATTGCGTTTCTGAGTCACTTTTTTCCTTGGTACGATCGCCAGGTCCATGACAAGGAGGCGGTGTTGAGCCGTTAAGCTTTCGCCTGGGATAACCTTACAGTTGGTAACCTTGCCAATGTTGCACCGTCGCACCAGCAGGTAATCAATTTGGGTTGAGTGTGAACCACCACGGTACGTAATAAGATGCTGGGGTTTCTTCTGAAAGAACGTATTCACGATGGCTAGGTCCGACACAGCGCAGGTCCTGAGTATGCTGACTCCCTCTGCATTTAGTTGGCCATAGCCAAAACCACCGTGAGCACGTCCGTACTCTCCAGCGCGCTGACCTACGTGACCGTTGAGATCCCCCCCAACCAAAATATCTTCAGAATTCGGAATAGCGCGCAATACGTCCTCGAACTCATCCCAGAAGGCCTCCTTTTCAGACTCACAGCAGCCAGTTTGAGGAGCATAGGCGCTGACTAGGTTTGTTACCGACCCTTCGATCAGCACCTTAACTCGCATCAACCGGTCGCTGTATCGGTCTACTTCAAGAAGTCCATCCTGAAGGTCCTTAGACAGTACTACGGCTACTCCGTTCCTGCCCGATGGTGATCCGGTGTACATTAGCCGGTACCCCTGCCCGATGTCACGGGACTTATTCCCCTTCCAGCGCGTTTCCTGAAGGAAGGCGCACTGGACCCGACGTTTCGCAAGTACGTCCGCGAGTTCTCTGCAACGTCCAGTTAGAGAGCCAATGTTCCAGGTGGCAAAGCGGAGCTTCTTTTTGGGTACTAACTTCTTTAGCCGTGCCCGTACTTGACACGGTAGCCCTAGCCCACTTATCGCAGGTTTAAGGCGATGTGCCTGCGCGTCGTTGTTCGGCGACGCCCTAGCCCAAGTACCCTCTCTTTTCCTTGCCCAATCCATTTTTATCCGACTGAGGTTGGTTTTACATGGGGCGACCAGCCGTCTGACCCCCACAACCCTACGAGAGGGAAACCAGGATCGCCAGAGCCTCGTCCGTTGAACAGCAGGGTGCACCGCTAGCAGGTGAGGTTGGCTTGGGTCCTTAGGATGTAAACGGACCCCAATCACCCCAAAGTAAACAGTTTAGATAATACCAGCTATTAATACACATTAAAATTAATCTAATTTATGTACGAGAACGGGCTTAAAATAAATCTTATTTTCAAATCTATGCTATTGAAATGTTCATTAACTAAAACTGACGTTAGGTAATTTATTTAGCATTTAACGTAAACATCCCGTCAGATGGCTGCCAGACACAGTGCAAACAAACAATACGCATTTAGTTAAATATTTGACTAACCAGGATAGACAGAGTGCGCTACAAGTACGTATGGGGCAGTTTTGGGGTCACGCCTATCTATACTAATATTATAAAGAGGTAAAATTTGTAAGTTTGTATGTAGGGGGTAAATAAAAAATTTCCAATTTTTGTGGAGGTGACGCAGCTTTTTATTATTTTTATTATTTGACATTGGTTAATAATGTAACTACAAGTAAAAGGTATAGGTACAATGACTTGTAAGAATCCCTTCCCAATAAACTACTATAACTATGACCATATCCTTTTTTTTCATCATTATATCTACACTCAAAATTTTCGACAAAGTTAGACCACCGGACTTAACAAGTGAACCTATTGGTAAACTTAAAAGTTCTTAAAAACTGCCAGACGCGTCTAGCTAAACGCTGACCATCTGATTTCTTCGAGCGTTCTAAATGACACAGCGCATGACAAGCCAGTATACAAGTAATAGAAGTGTATTCTAGGCTCGCCCCTTGTGTTAAGTGTCAAAACTCGATCTATTAGTCACTTCTGTGACTTGCAGTTGTGTTGACCTTTTGGCCCGAGTTGCACTACTGTGGTGTCATGCTCCTTTTTGTGCTATAAATTCGGTTACAAATGTTCTGAAACTGGGACAAAGGATTCTATATGTGTTTTAGGTGCTTTACGATACGACTGTCTTGTAATAGTATATTTCATTACAAGTGCGGAAAGCCTGTCATTGCAAAGAGTTTCGACAAATGTTAACACGAGCCGAGGCGCAGCCGAAGGTGAGGGTTGACAGTCGGAACAAGTTGCAATGACGGTTCCGCACGTGTAATGAACAACTATTTTTAATACAGTTGCGAAAAAATGAAGCAGTTTAATAAAATAATAAAAACACAATAAACTCAACTGACTAATCAAAATGGCGCCAACCGTAAAAAAATATAAGCTGTTTTTTTTTGTTTTCTTCACCCATTCTGGGTAGACAAAGGGAACTGTGCCCCATACAGCCAAGTCTTCAGTACATTTTTTTATTGATATGAAATGAAATTTAATGATATGAAATGAAACCTAGGCTAACTTATTGAATCAAATCATTAAATCTGATATTGAAACAAATTAGTAGTTTTTTTTTTAGAAATATTTGCACTAAAACTTTTTAAGTAAAAACTTCGTGGTTGATTTTTTTCTTTTTAATAGACATTATTTTGACAGTTGGTAAAGAAAAAGCACGAGTGTGTAATAGCCAACTTCCCGAACGCTAAACGTCCCTGCAATACGCCACTTTTTGAGCAACTGTATTAAAAAGTAAGTTTTTCTTTCTTACCAATTTCAATCTGTATGCTTATGTGTACGTGTGCACTTTAAACTTATTTCATTTAGAGTAATAAGTATTCGTTAAATGAGTTATTAGATTCTAGATTCTAACAGGAATTGTACAGGTTGATTGGAAAATCTATGCAAACCTTAAAGCGAAGATAGTACAGACAATTTAGACCCATGAAGAATTTAAGCCATGATTATGTTCGGCGAAGTTTTATCAATTTTTTTTTACTTACTTTTAAGGTTTTGTTTTAAAAACTCCCAAAATTTTAGGTAAACTGCTTACTTTTAGTCAAATTAAATGATAAATGAATTATTTTTATTTAATTTAATTAATGTCTAAGCAATCTAAAAACACTAAGACTATTAGACCGATGCACACTTGAGCGATGCTTGAGTTAAACAGTCGCTCCATGTGTAATACTGAATATAAGCTGCATCTGGTTAGCTTGGAAGCCGGCGTAATAAAGTTAGGAAAAGGCTAGGGAGTTGATGATTTGTGAAAGAGAATTTAAACCTTGTCTTCTATCTTAATTCAGGCGAGATATAAAGATATAGAATAAGTTGGTACAGGAAACGTTGGCTCCTAAAAAGGCGAGGCACTTTAGATAAACAATCGCGCTTGGCACTGCTCTAGGTGGTGGCTCGTTGCACGAAAATTAATTTCAAGTCTAGGAAATGCTTTGAAAATAATAGTTCCACTTTATAGCTGTACCTTGTTTATAATTAAAATTCGTAGCAATGTACGAGTATTTAATTATATTCGTGAATGATAATAATCGACGTAATAAGTAAAGCATCCGAATTCTGATTGAATAATTATCCTATGTACATATACAGTGGGTGGCCAAATTATTAGGGACAGTACCTGAATTTCTTATATTAGTATCAACTTTGATTGCATTTTGCAGCCAAATGGTTGGTTGTAGGTCCGGCATATATTTTTTATTTAAAGACTTTATTGATGGAGTTAATTAAAACATAAAATTTGAAATCAAATTCTTTTATCTATTTTTGAAAAAAAAAAAGATACGTAATACGATGATTTCGAAAAAAGTCAACAAAGTTATAAATCTCACTTTTTAAGCTAACCAACGGATTTATATAAGATTTTTTTATTTGGTATTATTACTGGCATCAGTATTATTATTTTTTATATAAAGCAACATTGTGAGATCGCGCCATTTTTTTAAGTGATATTTTTTAACTTTCTTGACTTTTTTCAACATTTGGTGAATATTTGGATCCTCTTGCCGGTGACAAAAATTACACCAGCTGATTTTAGCCCTCTTTAAAGAGCGGCCATTATACCAGAAACCTGCTACAGAAAGCCAGAACTTGCATAGAGAGCATACCACGATAAATGGATGCTGTCACAAAATACTAGCAATATTCATGCATCTTATTACGTATCTTTCTTTTCAATAATATATAAATAATTTTGACTTCAAATTTGATGTTTTATTATCTCAATCAATGAAGTCTATAAATAAAAAATATTTGCCGAACCTACAACCAATCATTTACTTGGAAAATGCAATTAAAGTTGATAATAATATAAGAAATCTAGGTACTGTCCCTAATAATATGGCCACCCATGGTATTTGAAACTAGCTCCTGCCAACGGCTTCGCCCGCGTGTGAGTTGAAAATTATCCCAAAAGAACATACCCATGAGATAAAAGTACCCTTTAGGATATACCAGATCATGGACTACCCGCAAACCTAATTTCAACTTCGTTTAAGCGGGTAGAAGTAACGAATACACACAACATACATACAAACTTTTGCCTCTATTTAGTGTATCTTTGTTACTTTTTTCACGCTGGAACAGCTGAACGGAATTTGATGAAACTTGGTATACCGGTGAACCATGTTCTGAAATAGCACTTTTTATCCCGGGAGAAACTTCCCTTTTGATAATTTTCTACTAAAACGCAGGCGGAGCCGCTGGTAGAAATTCTTTTGTAACATCGATCCAAGAGCCATAACTTCTCAAGTAAAACGAGCTTTGTACCATTTCATTCGCCTCATCTAACTCATATTACTAAGCAAAGGATGCGTATAGATAGGTACCTACTGTTATCATTTCTTCAACCGATTGATAACCCAAACCTGACTAGCTGTCAGATCAGAAACACCGAAAGCAAACAAACAAATCAACCTATTTAATAATAGGATAATATGTAACAGGCCATTCATGAATGAGAATGTAATTATTGCATCGCATATTATTGAGAAATTTCGGTTTCCTTTCAAATATTTGCTTTGAATGTTCAAATTTGACGAATAATGCGTGTTTGTTGATGCCGACCACTCAGAATGAGTGCCAAATGGCTATCAGATATTCAATTCATTGTTAAAATCATAATTATCAAAGCTTGCATCATGCTCTTAATTTGCTCTGTTGTTACCTAGAATTATAATTTAAATTTGCACTATGATGTTTCACATTATAGAATTTAGCTCTTTGTTTTTGAGAGGAAAATAGTTCTTCTACTCTAGGCGGAGTGAGAGAAAGTGTTAGACTTTTACATATTAAAATGCACCAGTGTTCTTTCAGTTGTCCTTTGCTTACCAGGGCTGGGGTGACTGCCAAAAAATCCCGTAGCCCTTGCTGGTGGAATTTAGATAATCCTACTACTATTATAAAGGCGAAAGTTTGTAAGTATGGATGTATGTATGTATGGATGTTTGTTACTCTTTCACGAAAAAACTACTGAACGGATTTGGATGAAACTTTACAGTAATATAGGTTATTCATCAGAATAACACATAGGCTACAATTTATAATGATTTTATGTAGTTTTGGTCATAATATAACGATACGTGTCAATTAAGTCGGAAAAAAATCTTCCATCTGAGAGCTATCTTGGCGTGCGCTGCCTAAACCAATGGAGTTACATAAAGATGATGTACCGCAGGATTGTTTGTCTTAAGTAGATCTAAATAAAAGTCCGCGATAGCATATATCTACCTTTTATGTGCAAGCCAGTACAACCAAAATTCTGAACCATAAATCTAATTAAATTTGGTACTATTTTACAATGCACATTTAGTATATAATTATCAAACTCTTATCAAAATGAATACATTTCTCGCATTAAGTATTTAATGTAGATAAACTTTGTCTTTCACACTAAGTAATTTGGCCGAATAGTTTAAAAGTTATCACGATATGATTGTCTTGAACGGAGCGCCTAACGCCGCGGCGGCGGCCGCAGCACGGGCGGAGCGCGATGTGGCGTCGCAGTCGCGGGGGAGGGGCGAACAATGCAATCCAAGCAATGACGAGGCATGGTCGACTGCGCGACCCGAACGCGGGCAGACGCGTGAGGGCAGACGTCATAGATGGTTGTGCTATTATACATGGAATGTGGCACGGAAGGAATAGAAACGTCGCTTACAAGGAACACCTGTCGATGGCTGGCCAGGTGTGAAGGCAGGTGACGCTCTAGGTCGAATTTACACGGTGCACGTCAGCAACTTTGAATATTATTGCTTGCGATTGCTGCTGAATGTAATAAAGGGTCCAACCAATTTTTCGGATTTAAAAATATTTGAAGGTCAAGAACTTGCAACTTTTCGGCAGATGTGTGAGAAGATGGGGTTGTTGGAAGATGATAACCACTGGGATGCCACCTTAGAAGAAGCTGTGCTTTGTCGCTCACCGGCGCAAATAAGAGAACTGTTTGCCATATTGATATGCACTTGCGGTTTATCAAATCCTCTGCAACTATGGCACAAGTATAAAACTGCGTTATCAGAGGATATCATGCACAGATTTCAAAGAATGGATCAGGTTAATGATTATCTCTGTTTTAATGAGGCGTTGGGACTAATCGAACACAAAATATTAACAATTACTGGGAAAAAAATATCCGATATTGGTCTACCCTCACCGCAGCGTAGAGTCTCCTCTACGTTGTCGACCGAGTTGATAAAAGAGCTAAGCTATGATACCAACCAGTTAGGTGCTTACGTATGCGAAACTGAGCCACGTTTGCTACCTGATCAAAGAGAGATTTATCACAAAATAGTAGGACGAGTTGAGAATGGGGAAGGTGGACTTTTTTTCCTTGATGCCCCGGGTGGTACAGGAAAAACTTACTTGCTTAATTTACTTTTGGCAAAAATTCGTGGCGGCCATAACGTTGCATTAGCTGTGGCTTCCTCTGGAATTGCTGCTACATTGCTAAGCGGTGGACGGACAGCACATTCCGTCTTTAAATTACCTCTTAATCTGGCGAGTGAAGAAACTCCATCGTGTAACATCAGCAAAACCAGTGCCCGTGGCCTCCTCTTGCAACAGTGTAAATTAATCGTGTGGGACGAGTGCACAATGTCACACAAACGTGCCATCGAAGCTCTTGATCGTTGTTTACAAGACTTACACGGCAAAGAAACAATAATGGGTGGTGTGGTTGTTTTATTGGCTGGGGACTTTCGGCAAACTTTGTCTGTCATCGAGCGTGGCACTGCAGCAGACGAAATTAACGCATGTCTAAAATCCTCATACGTATGGACCAAAGTTGAAAAGCTGCACCTTATAACCAACATGCGTGTCCAGTTATTCAGTGATCTAGAGTCGGGTGCGTACGCTGAAAAACTGCTTGAGATAGGTGAAGGTCGAATCGAAACTGACGAAGAAGGTATGGTTCTATTCACTAACCAATTTTGTCACGTTGTGGATTCGGAAGACGCACTCATTGCTCAAGTTTTTCCAAATTTGCTACAGAACATCCACGATGAAAGTTGGCTATGTGAAAGAACCATACTAGCACCAAGAAATGAGACAGTTGCGAAAATCAATAACATTATCTTGGACCAAGTAACCAGCGATGCAACAACCTACAACTCTATCGACACAGTCATGTCATCTGAAGACTGTACAAGCTACCCCGTGGAGTTTCTTAATTCTTTGGAACTATCCGGGGTGCCATCACACAAGCTCCAATTAAAAGTCGGTGTACCGGTTTTGTTAATGCGTAACTTGGACGCCCCGAGACTATGTAATGGCACTAGATTGCGAGTCAGGGAACTAGGCAGGCATATTGTTTAGGCCACAATTTTAACTGGAGAAGCTAAGGGTGAAAATGTTCTTATTCCACGCATCCCAATAATACCCAATAACTTACCCTTTAATTTCAAATGTTTACAGTTTCCACTTAAAGTTGCATTTTCTATGACCATATGGTGGGCCATATGACCATATGGGGATACATTTAGGCACGCCCTGTTTTTCCCATGGGCAGCTTTACGTAGCTTGCTCACGTGTTCTATTATAGCTTAAAATAATGAGCACTTAGAAAGGAATTCCGATAATTCCACCCTCAAGAGATACCCTCTAAATATTAGGTATAGGAGTTCAAAGATTGTATGGAAACTAATTTTGAAGTTAGAAATCTGGGATGTACGATGTGAAGGTACATTAAAAAAATATCAGTATTTTGAAAAAAATGTCACGTAACTTAATGTGGCAGACCAAATTCTACGCGAGCGAAGCCGCGGGCAAAAGCTAGTCATTTTATAATTTTGGTTGTTTGGTCGATTTCACGACGTTTATGGATTGTCAGGGACGTTATACATACTCCTAGATATGAAATTTCCAAACTATTATATTATTCCTATATCGGTGATATAGGATTAATGTTAGTCTTTTTTGTGTCGAATAGGTATCCCAAATAAAACAATATCCATACCTAAAAAAAAATCCGATAGTTTCGATTACGGTTATGTAATTACGTACGTACTGTTCGGGATTCGGCTCGGTAAAATCGCTGATAAATAATTTTAGTAAAATCAGTACACTTTTGTACACCCATATTCAGGTGATAATTATTTATTCATGCCTATTATTTGCACAAAACAATTGTTTAATACTATTATAATTATTTTACAATTTATGAAATTATTTGTGCAAATAATGATCAAGTTAACGTGAATTAATTATTTTAATACTAAAAGGCTTTGTTTAACCGACATTGTTGTAATGAGGGTGCATAGTCTGACACTCATCACGTCAGTTTCTTTGAAGAGCTCAAAACCTTTGTAAAACAACCTCTATTGTTGTTCATAATGAAAAACAACACAACACAAGGCAAAGTTACAATAATTACGATACTTTCTTCATTAAAACAAATCTTTTGCCATTAAAAAATTAAAACAAACTTCATGAAGTAATTTTGCTCGAGAAGTCCATAAAAGTAATACATAAATAATTGCATTGAAAACTCGAAACACATTAATATTATTTTCAGCGATGTCAAATGACAGTGTTAATGAAAAAATATCAGTTGCCATTAAAATTAAGAGACTCGTAATGTATTTTCATGAATGTGACATTTTAAAATCCTTCGAATACCATCATTCATTTTGGCTTTTTGCGGAAATTAAAGTAAGCATCTTCCGATGTATTTTTTTTGTAAAATAAATATTTGTGTATTTTTTACAGAGCACGTAATCGCCGTACCGGCAAAGGTCAGAAACGCCATGAGTCATAAAACTGAATGTGCGCTTTCCACAAGTATCGGCCAATATCAGGTTTCCCACCGGCATTGAGATTTTATGAAGGATTACAGGCGTTCAAAACCATTATATGTTAAGAACTCATGGTAGGGCTTATTGAGCTCTCTATTGGTCCACAGTAAAAGTACCACATCTTCTTGTTACTTCATCAGAATGAATACACAAATGGTGTAATGTCTTATTTATTTATTTAAACTTCATATACAGTAGTAGTAGCTACATAGGCGAACCTAATGCAACAATGCATTCTCTACCAGTCAGTCTAGAAGGAGAAAAGCGCATTTCTCTCCATGTCTTTATTTAAATGGGATTTCGCCCTCCGGTAAAAGGACCTTTTTACAACCTCTGACTTAAAAGATTTTTTTATCTGACTTTAAAGAAACAAATATTATTGCAATACTTTGAAGTTTACTCTCTGTAAAACCTTTGAATATATTATTATTTTTTGTGTGCAGTAATCGGTAATTTTGTTTGAATAATGTGTAATCATAACGCAAATATTCGTAATACCTAATGAATGAAAGAGATTTTTTTATAATTTTTGTTATTGATGCTACTCATTAATTTCTCCAACTTAAGCCTTCATATTTAATTTATTATTTCAGCTTCTTTGTTTATGTCGTATAATATATGGGTACACTCACCCTTGACCTTGGACTCAAAATGACATTCCATCAACTAAAAGTTCTGTAACGATAACGATAGTTGCAGAGAGCAGCACAGCAGAGCTATGTCGTGGCTTCAAATCCTGACAGTCATTTGTGGTCTGCCAGAATTTGTAAGTAGCCTTAAAATAGACAAATTACTTTCATTCATCACTACTGCTCTACAAACGGTGAATGATAACATCGTGGGGAAACCGGCATGTCCATGTGGTGGATTGCGACCCATTCCCTCTCCTATAGAGAAGTTATGAACACATGTCTATTACCCTGAAGCATATTGACCTTGACATCACAAGATTGCGCAAACACTTAAGTTTTGTTTCCCTCTTTTACATACATAAGCATATTTTTAGGGTTCCTTGCTTCAGTTGGCAAAAAGGCCAGATTATGATCACTTCGTTGTCCGTCTGTCAAGATCCCTGTTTTCAGCAACGCATGAAACGTATTAAGTTGAAATTAGTAACAAAATTCAGACCTGCTAAAATCAAACTTTAGATCAACGCAAATTAAAAATGAGGCCGTTTATGCTCCTTTTATGGCAGTTGTTTAGATATTTTACACCATAAATACAAACCAAGAAAATCTAAATCTATAGGGTACCTAGTTCTCGTTGATTAAGAATCCAGAAATTTGGCAAAATGCTAAGTCTAATAGTACAAGTAAAGGGAACAATCTGAAAACCGTAAATACTTACCTACGTCACAAAATACTTAATTTTACCATTTACATAAGCCTATTTTAATAAATCGATTCCCGAATCAACAAACTTAATTGTATAGAATCTGCGTTGCGTGAATTCCACTCGAACTTACCAGTTTTTTATCTCACAATATCCCCAAGATTTTCTCAGCCAGTGTGAATACTTTCCCGTAACAATCTCCGGTCAGTGGTTGAACAATCGCGAAAAGTAATTCCGATTTAGCATGACGTCTTGTTGCCTCCGTTGTTCATCAAAACAAGCCTTTGGCAACAGGCCAATCTTTAGTCCCTTGGGTGTAAACAGTCTTTTTAGATATAGACCTTACCTTGTTTCTTTAATTTCCGTTAGCTTGTGATATTTTGTTTTTTATTCTGAAGGAATGACAATGGTAATAAAAAGAGATTTTGTAGAGTATTGTTAAGTGGGTGACTGCCTCGTTGTTCACGTAATCGTAAATACGACTGTTGAGCGTAGGGTTTTAGTTTCGATTCCTGGGTCAGAAAAAAAGTGCAACTAGGTTTTTAAATTAATAATAAAACTATAGCGCCTATAGTTTACATATCGTTTAACAAAACAAATGTCCTGCAAAATGATTTTAGGGCATTGAAAATAACGAATGCGTCACACAAACTGATTTACAGAACATTGTAATCAACGAAAAAGTTAAAGAAATAAATCAAAAACTCTTTTGAATAATTCCACAGCCCAAAGTATATCTAACACTGCGCTCCAAATTTCCAAATACCAATACACGAAACTAAACAAAGGAAATTGTAGATACTTAGTTTCTACGTACTGCATCAAAATGTACGTGAAAACAATCGGCAAACATCCGAAATGTCAACAATAACCTGATTTATTATGGACCGGCTATTTTGTTCACAAACAACCCATTGGACTGCATTAATCGTGTAGAATCAAAACCGATGCAAAATTTGCCAAATTAACGCGAACGTTTTAAGTTTATTTATTATTGCGTAATAGGCAGCTGCCCTAATTTTAGCGTAAAACGTGTAGGCTCTACAGATTTAAAAACGAGAGGAGTGAGGGTTCTGGTCGCCAAGAAATTCGCTGAGCGAGATTTTTCTTGTTCTTAGCGTGGCGATAGCATAATTATTATTCTAAATCTGATTTCTTGTCTCGCCCTGTGGCCACCACCAACCACAGCAATGCCGTCTGCTGACGCTACTCTTAGATTTTTGCGTGAATCAGGTAACAGGACTCTTGACGCAAGATGGAAAGTGGACATAATCTGTGGAGAGACGCTCTGCACAAACACTGAAGATTGGAACATCCACTTGTGCAGTTTTAATATAGCTGTCTATTTATAATTAGCGTCTGTTTAATATAGCTATAGGTCTTGGGCTCTAGACAAGAGATAATCTTCTTTAAAGTTAGCGATAAGATTTCTTATATTTGACTTTTGGACGATATCGCTGATGCAATGTCACTTTTCTCAGTGGACTCTTATCGCTACGGAAAATTTGTGGAAAAAGAGTTCTGTTCACCAGTGTGGCCAATGAGCAATCAAGTAATAACGTATCGCTTTACCAACAAGGAATACCAACATCTATTATATTTTTCTTCAGCGAGAAAATATTATATAGCCAGACGCTTCCTAGTCGGTAGCGGCAGGACCAATGTCTTAACCTTGCTACAAATTGTAGCATTCTGTCATTTATTCATTCGTGTCGAACCCGTCAACCGTAATAGGAATACTTGTATTAACATGTGTGCCTGCTTTGAAATTGTGCTACATTTTGTTTGGCGTTCTAGTTACATTGTAATCAAATAATATGACTATGTTTCTCGCACTAGTTATTTGAGGGATTTGTGTTTATTTGCTCTTTTAAAGTCTAAATCTGTTCGTCCTTGTCTCGTGTCACGTAAGTACAACATGTTTTTTTCTTCTTATTATTAAATGTGACTCCAGTCTTCCTATAAGGTACCGTTTTACGCCAGTTAATGGGTTGTGGAGGTCTGGTAGGCAGGCGCTCCTCGGCTAGGCAGATTATAATTATAAAAATAATCAATCTTTCATTAAGCATTTTGAGATTGTGACTATCTACAATGACGTTGATAGGAGATACTTATTTTTATGTTTGGACTTCTATTGTTTTGATATGTTAGTTGTAAATTCCTCTTTTTTGCTTTTTGAACTATCATTTTCTGTGATAAAACTATCCATTTCTATTTTATAAAAATGTTCTCAGACTTTCAGATACAATGCATATTTTTAGAAAAATTCGTATATTAAATCACGCTGTTATAAAAAATACCATAGTTTTTACAAAGTAATTTAATATAAGAATTTAACGAATATTTTGGACAATAGAGTATTCAAAACATTTGGTAAAATAATGATACGAAACTAAATTTTTTCATCATTGTATTTTTATTGTTTTTCATATTATACCTAAAATGCCTATTGAGTTCAGTACATTTGCAGCAGAAATAAATAACTTTGTTCTTATCATCTAAACTCTAGTTTATGTACATCCTTAAAATATATTTGGGTAGTATGATTATTGGGGAACGGAACGGAACTGTCAACGGTAACACGTAAAATTAATAAGAAAATTTAAATTTAAAAATATTAAACCGGAATCAAATAGGAATATTTATAATTTCCTATCCTAATCACTATAAATCCTACTACTGCAATAGCCGAGCCGAGTCGGGCGTGCTTACAGAAGCTTCGATATTTCATCTTCAGCAAATATGGACGCTCTAGTAAAAATTTACACATATCGTAACAAGAGCAAAGATTTTGATTATTTTGGATGCATGAAACACTAAGATTGTTTATAATAACAGTGAAAATACACGACAACCGATATTGGAAGTGAGAGATGCGCCTGTGTACACGACGGGCGCCCTAGGCCCATAGTGCGGCTGCGCCACGGCCGTCACGTCGCGGCCCGTCAAACTGACTTTTAAAAGTGTTTTTTATGTGAAATTGTTTTATTTGTATATTTTTCGTGATAGTTTTAGTTTTTAATTTCAATATTCGTAAGTGTAATCAATTTTTTAATGCCAAATGCGGGCTGTAGCGATAACGGCCCCTGTAGCAGTCAACCTGCTACATCACTCGACGCTCCGCTAGTGCGATGCCCCGACTGCTCCCAGGTACGATATTTTAAAGGCGAACGGGGACTTAAGATACATTATGGCAAGGTTCACAAACCTCATAGTGTATCTTTGTGTCCCCCAGCCACTTCAGCTCCATCAGAAAATTTGGAATCGCTTTGGATAATTTTATCAAAATTCAAAAATTTAACACCAGTCGTTAAGAGGATCCCCCGGGGTGCAAGACGAACTGTTGCGCTGAGTTTAGCGCGATGCGTCCGTCTTGCAACCCAGGAGAACACAAGATCTGCTTGGGAGGAGCTGCTCACCTTCCCTTATAGGATTCTACATGTCCAAAAAAATTTGGCTTCTAAAAAAACTTTAACAACCCAAATTAAAGATAACTGCAATGATTCGGCTCTGATTTTCGATCGAAATTTACCAGCTTTCAACAACTCTTCCCAGAAGGGTTTATGCTCACATGTGGAATCCAAAATAAGTGAGGGTGACATTAGGGGAGCGGCTAGGTTGCTTTTTAGCAGTGATGTGGTGGCGCCTTACTCTCCAGATACAATTTTAGCCTTGGAGAGTAAACACCCAGCGCCTGCGGATGACCTCGTCTTTCCTGACCCTCCTGATAGCCCCAATCCGGATTCACCTTTTCTCAAAATTTCCGCCCCTCAGTTACTTGCAGCCGTGAGCTCCTTCAGAAGCGGCTCCGCCGGCGGCCTCGACGGCCTGACTCCTCAGCACTTAAAGGATCTTTTAAGTTCAGGCGCCGGGGACGCTGGTGAGTTGCTTCTGAAGGAGCTCCTGGCTCTAGTCTCACTAATGTTATCCGGCGGCGTGAACGATGCCGTCGTCGATGTCTTGTACGGGGCCAATTTATGTGCCCTGCGCAAGAGGGACGGCGGCATTCGTCCCATTGCCGTCGGATGCACGTACAGGCGTATGGCAGCCAAAATTTGTTGCAGGCTTTACGGCGAATCGCTGACGAACAAATTTCAGCCCCTACAGCTTGGCTTTGGGTCTAGAGGGGGCTGTGAGGCTGCCGTACATGCCCTGTCCACGTTTCTAAATTCTGATAAAGGCGAGGTCATTCTCAAGGTTGACGTTAAAAACGCCTTTAACTCTGTTAATAGAGACATTTTGTTGGCTGAAGCAAAAAAAGAGCTTCCAGAAATTTTCGGCTTTTTGTGGCAATGCTATAGGCACCCATCAAAATTACTGTATAAAGATAAAGTTTTAGAATCTGCAGTTGGATGCCAACAAGGTGATCCTCTCGGGCCAGTCATTTTCAGCTTGGCTATTCATCCAATCATTCAACAACTAAATTCAAAATTTAATGTATGGTATTTAGACGATGGAACCCTAGGAGGTGATGCTGAAACAGTATTTCAAGATTTCAAAATTCTCAAAGAACAATTTAAATCCATTGGCCTTGACTTAAATCACTCGAAATGCGAAATCTTCATTTCTGACAGTACTGACAGACAATCGACTTTACAAAATTTTTATGCAATAGCTCCAGACATCAAAATTTTAGATAAAAGTTCGCTGCACCTCCTAGGTTCTCCAATTTTAGAAGACAGCTTCCCTTCATTCATTGACGACAAAATTGAACGTTTTAACCATATTTCGGAGAGACTTTCCAAAATTAACCTTCATTCGGCTTTCACCCTCATACGATATTGCTGTTTCGCACCAAATTTTATGTATTTTCTCCGCTCTTCCCCTTTATGGAAGCAGCCACATCTCTTGGACAAAATTGATCAGACAATTCGGTATACTTTGACTTCCATCCTAAATGTGGCTCTGGATGACCGAGCGTGGCAACAAGCCACGCTACCCATTCGTTTTGGTGGGCTCGGCATCCGCAAAATTTCTAGTGTAAGCCTACCGGCGTTCCTGTCTTTGGTCCACGGCACTCAGCAGCTAACCAATAGAATTCTGACTCCATCATTGGTTGGCTGTGAGGTGCCGTGCTTGGCCGAAGCCGTGACCGCCTGGAAAATGGCTTGCCCGGACAAGGCGTTGCCCGAGAATCCATCATCCCAGAGACAGTGGGATGAGCCGCTCTGCAGGTTGGTACGGAATAACCTTATTAATACGTCCACCAATACTGCTGAGCGTGCCCGTCTACTGGCTGTGGGTGAATGGGAATCGGGCCTCTGGCTACAGGCACTACCGTCGCTCAACATAGGTACTATGTTGAGCGACACCACTTTCCGGATCGCTACATGCTTGCGTCTGGGTGCTCCTTGTGGAGCTCCACATCGATGTCAATGCGGTGAAGCAGTCGACCGCCTCGGACATCATGGCCTATCCTGCAGTAGGAGCGCTGGTCGGATAGCTCGGCACGCTAGCATTAATGACATTATCCGTCGAGCTCTTGTCACCGCTGGGGTGCCAGCTGTTTTAGAACCTAATGGCTTGGCACGCGACGATGGGAAGAGGCCAGACGGGATGACCATAATGCCTTGGAAGTTGGGTAGGCCTTTGGTGTGGGATGCAACATGTGTCGACACCCTTGCGCCATCCCATGTTCTGAGTACGGCGGGCTGTCCTGGAGCTGCTGCTGCAGGCGCAGAAAACCTCAAGCGGCGCAAATATAACAACCTTATCGGGAGTTATATGTTTGAGCCGTTTGGGGTTGAAACATTAGGGCCGTGGGGTCCGAGTGCTCATCGAGTTGTTCGGGATATTAGCAAGCAGCTAGTCGACTCTTCACGTGACCAGAGGGCTGGGCTGTTTTTCGGCCAACGAATCAGCATTGCCATCCAACGTGGCAATGCTGCCAGCGTTCTGGGCACTATTCCTGTTGACATCGACGTGGATGAGTTTTTTGATGCCCAATAAATCCCTTTTTATTTTTGTATATATATAGGTTTGTATCTTTAGTTTGTATATGTAAATATAATTTATTAAGTAAACTAAATAACAATGTAATGTAAAATAAATAACCTTTGTCTTAATTTTATTATTGGGTAGTCGGAGTAGATCTTTTCAAATAGCTATATTTATCGGACTCGCACATCTTTTTGTTTAAGGTGTTGCACAAATCCGATGCTAAAACTATTTACCTCTAGAAATAGCCTAATCGAACTTTCATGCACGTACAGAATCTGCATTGCCTCTTATTTCACGGCTGTGTTCCGAGTTCTGTAATATCATCTATCGTAGGTTATCTGCCTGCATATAACATACGTTTTGGTGCCGAATGTGCAATGCAAAACTTCCTTTATTTATTGATAGCTTGCAACCAAATCTCTTTCAAATGAGATTCAGTTTACTTTTAGATTTTGGTGTCGAAACCAAAGACTGATTTTCTCTGGGTCTGTGAAAATAAAATTGCGACAGTATTGACTTCTTTGATCCAGTAGTTGTCAGACAATAATTGTCTTTCACTGACCGCTCAGCTTCTGGGCCTATGAAGACCCGGCTTTTTTTGTGGTTTGGTTTTAATGTAAATCTGAGTTTCTGGAAAAGGAACATAGTACCTACACAATTTTCAGAAAAAAATCTTAAAGTAAACAACTCCATAATTCACTTTCATTTACAAAATTGTGTGCAGATTCCTTTTACTGAAGCAATCTTCAATCTTTTTCATCAAAGAAAATATCTCCATTACCCAGAGATTTCTTCATACATTTATGTGAAAACCATTACTTAGTACACATCTAAGTGGATCCATTCATTCATAAAAGGTTTTTCCAATTCATATCACCCAACCCGATTCGACCTATGACATAAAAATTCGCCAATGCAGTACTTTCACGAATAACATAAATAGAAATTCTGGTAAAACATTTCAACGGATATTACTGAAGTTTTTTTTATCATGAATCAAAAACCCCAAAAGTTTTTAAAGAGCAATAGGTAAATTGCGAAATGGGAACGGTTGCCAAAATGTGCGAACAAATTTTTGGGACAAAGAATTGCCGAATGAATCCTGGATTTGTATTGTGGAGATAGCATCGGTTGTTTTAATAAACAACAGAACAGTAAATGGAGTTGTTTGTATGTAATCGAATTCAAAATTTAGACTTACGATGCTTGGGTCCTGGAATGCAAAGCCAACTGAAAGACGCAGGTGGCACTCTGGTTACGGTGTTTCTACGAGCGTTAGATTATTTTTTTTGAGCTGGATGTTCCAATTCCTATATATCTTTACAATGACACCCGCATATTTTAATGGCATCGTTTGACTGATCCTGTTCGTGTTGTGTACGCAATTAAAATTCGGAAATCGAATGAAATTTGAGATCAATCAAATATTGTGCCAACTTAAGGATTAGACCGAATTCCAAATATTTTAATAGTAATAATAGTTTAATAGCTTTCGCCTGAACTGCGCAAATGCGCCTCCTCATGCCAACCTAGAGCGTAAGAAGTCTTTGAATGATTTTCCACTTTAAAAAAAGGCACTTCTACACGGATATGTTACAAAGGGCATTTAAAGGTGCATGCTACACGCGCTCGAGTAATTCAACATTTGTGCAGGTGGATAAGTGTTTTGTCCCATAAAAACCCTCTCCCATTTTCAGGTAATACTGTCGAGTTTTTTCTTTCGTTCCACTATTTCCGCCTTGGCCAGCTGTGATGTCGTCTGGCTTTTAATTGGATCTATTACATGGTTCTTTTCACCTGATATATGGCAGACCTATTCGGTCTAATCCTACTGACGTTTATAAACGTCGTAACGTAATAAACGGTAAAATAGATAGATACCTGATCTTTTTCATTGATTTTAAGATTGAGACTCAAAGAGATGTCAGCAAACCGTAGACGCTCTGTAGAACCGTTGCCCGCTAGGTAAGACGGTGGGGAATTTCCGATAAGGAAACCCATAGCCCTATAACGCAAAAGGTAACTAAAGGGCACAGGTATAGTTTTAGTCAGTAAAAGACTGCCATACCCCAAAAAGTGATTATGATGATTTCCTACCTAAAAAAACAGGTATCATTTCAAAGTTTGATAATATCAGTCACCCTAGAAATTAAAGAATAAAACTTTAGAACACGAACCCAAATCTAAATGTCAAAATAATTAAAATTCTCGGAACATCCCAGTTTTCCAGATGACCTGGCAACTTTGTTAGAGACTCGAGGAGTATGGTCGGCTGATAACCTCAATTGAGTTCACAACGGCCGCGTCGGAAAAAGTTCACAAATTCGCAGGTGTTAATCGAATTTCGCTCTCGGCTGCTATCATTCGGTAGAGTTGGAAATTGTTTGCTTCAATCTTATTTCCTTCCAGTTTTATAATGTTCGACAATGTCGATGGCTAGCTATTTTCTGCTATGTCCAGAATTAGATTGTGATTGACTGAGTTAAAGGTCCTACCCATTTCCAATTGCAAAAATGTGGACATTCTTGAATGACACTACGTTTGATGAAATAAATCATTATAAAGAAAATAATCACGTGAATAGTCCAAAACCATCAACTATGCCGTTAATTTATTTATTAAGTATATACTTAATGATAAATTAACCAATATCCAATGAGCCTGACCCAACTGTGAAGCAATAACTGTCTGGTTTACAACCACATCTCATACTGAAAATGTTCATAAAAGCTATTTTCCTATCACCGGGATCGCTTCGGAATGGACAATGGAAACAAAAATATTGGATTTCATTGAAACAATTTTAAACCGTACTGCAAAATTGCGGTTATTATTTACTGGTGGGTAGAAGATCAATTCTATTAATTAAAAGCTGTACTAATGAAGAATGCTCAGATGTATCCAATAGAATTATATTATAGAAAAATGTTCAACATTATTTTATTATAACTGATACTTTTATGATGAAAAATGATATTACTTTTTTCGCTATAAGGCTAAAAATACGTAGTGTTACAATAAAAATCAGATATGAAATTTCAGTTTATTTATGGTTTTCGTAGTAAGAACTGGAAACAATTTACTACAGAAATGAAGGTAAGTCTATCATTCGGAATTCCGGAGTTGAGCGTTGAACTAATTTAGTATTTAGTCGATTCGTTCTATAGAATTATTATTTTCATCCCTATAGGATATATCTTTGCGTACACAAATAATTTGTAATACAAACGTACCTGTATCTCGGTGCAAGCTAACCGTTTTACTTGGCAACAATGATTTAATATCGAAACAATGATTTATCCTCAACATGTCTCGAGTTTCAACCTTTCTGGAGAATTTCACTTCGCAGAATATACAAACGGCTCTCCATAAAATCATATCAACAAACATCTCAGCCAACACAAGATACTTTGAATCTTATACGGAAATTCAGTAATTGATAAAGGCGAACAAACGTTTAGTAAAACAACTATTACTAACACGCTACAGAGTCAAGAACCTCTTAAAACATAAAACAGACTGGATTGCAAGTTAAAGGCGAAGTTTATTGTAAACATTTAGAACTCTCGAGTCAATGTGGGAAATTCTGACTTTGTATCTAGTATCGTATCTCGTGTGCAGTAAGTAGAACTTCAAGAAGTCACACGACATAGTCAGGACTTTAAAAGTCGGACGGTAAAGATGGTACTGTAATAGCATGCAGTTAAAACTTTATAGTGTACAAACATTAGAAATGTTGTTTCCTTTTCAAGATCTTAGGTCTTTAGTTCGGCTTTGTTCCTTTTATGAGTTAAGTTTTAACTAACCAAAGGGTGATTTGGGTAGAAAACTTAAAATTATCGGCTTATCTATAAAAGTCTTTATCGAGATCGTCAGATGGATCACTTACCGAAATTGCTTTAGTTGAAAGCAGATCTCTGTTAAATCCGCAAAGTGAAACTGCATCCGAGATAAATCGAACAGTTCCTTTACTCAAAAGTGCAGTTAAAATAATCCAAAAGAGAAGAAGACATCGACCAATAGATTTTCACACAAAGAGCTTTTTAAAAAGTTTCCAAACACATACATTTGCCGTCACACTCGGAGTAAAGTAGCTCGATAGGTTGCAAACTCCCAACTTTGCCAGTTTTCGGACCGAGAAAAATCCGGAGTAATCTCCCCGGATAGTAGCTCTGCCTTCGGGACCGAACCGAAGGATACAAACGAGTACCTACCTAATATTTTACGGTTCCTTTGGAACTCTTTACGCGTTATTGTTGTATTTGAATTTATTAATATTTTACTCTCCGAGGAAATTGATTGGCTGCCTTTGTGGAAAGGGATTTCAATGACTGGTTCCGGTCTTGGTCTGAGTAATTGGTAATCAAGACGAACCTTCGGATATTATATAAATATTTCTGGCGAAGTAATCAATGATAATCATAGTAATAACTAGAAGTTAAAGTGAGTAAATACAAAAGGCACATTTTCATTAATATATTCTGTCTACATTCATCTCAATCAGATAACGTTCTCTTAATAACTAGATACGGACATAATGATACATCTTTATGTGCAATAAGATCTGTATCAGTATTTGTATGATTGAGTTCATAGAGTGTTTAGTGTTTATGATTGAAAGGTCAATTGGTTCGAGCGCTATGGAAATTCTTTGCATGGGACCTTGACTGGGCTGGTTGTATAATTTTATTTGTAGTACTTGACCTGCTTTTAATTAGTTATTTATTTTGTTGATGGCTATGGTCGTGATCTCTAATGATTTAAACAAGCTTGGTTGTTGACTGTCATTCTATCAATTTGTTAAAGTCGAGATTTCACTTATTTAAAAACCCCTTGTCCCGGTTTTGGAAGCATCGTTTTCGTTGAAATCTGACATAGCAATTTTCTACAAGATCTCCTTGGATAAAAAGGCATGAAGATGCCATGATATTCAATAATTTTCAAAAAAATCCAAGGGTGTTTAAATAAACACAATAAAATATCATGATGGACAAAGATCTTTTTAACTTACTCAGAATGACCTGTCATAGTCATTAACAATCGTCACTATCTCGTCGAGTCTTAAATTAAACCTCTATTGTAACTTGTTCCTCGAGTGGAAATATATCTACAAATTGATGTCAGAATCGATATTAATTGCATTTGCGGATAAACTGGCACATATCGGACGGTCCTATAGTTTCAACTCAAATGGCTACATTGTCATCGCGTATTTTTATTTCATTTATTTTGGGATTATTTTAGTTTGCAGTGTTGCAGTGGTATCTATCGTATTAATAAATGTAGTTTCTCCTACCTTTCGTTACTGCTATGCATATTTTTTAATTAACTTAACTTATAACATGCTTTAAAACAATGCCCATTGAGTTTATTTCAGTTTCTTCACCACACAAATCTCCACTTTGGAACGTGCAAGTCAGCTTCACTTTTTTGACTGATGATGACATTTTGACAATTCAAAAGTGCCTGTAAAGTGTTCTAAAACATTTTGCCAAGAGTTTCCGTTAAGAAAAAGAAACATACAGAACCGTTGGAAAAGCGTAAAGTACTGCGACTTTCAAGCTCTTCAGTTTTACTGCCAATGTATGGAGTTTCGTTTAAATTATGTATGTATGATATGTGCTAACGTTCAGTACTTTTGTTTGACGTTGACTGTGTAAATGTTGAAAGCTGTTTGTGGAATGATATTCAGGAAATTTTCTGGGTATTGTTCAAAGACGTCGTAACCTTTTATTCGCAAATACTGTCTTATTAAAATGTATAGATGTTAACAGTACTGACTTGATAACCTCAATATTCTCCGGTTTTGTCCTCAATGAAAGTCCTAAGTAGGTAACTAGATATATAATGAACACACAACACATGAAACTAAATAGAAAACTTTTAATGACTTCAAAGTAAAGCTTAATTTCAAACTGGAAAATTGTTGCGAAACGGTCAAAGAGTTTCTACTAGATTGGCGAAAAGGAACGAGCGAAAATAATGTGAGGCTGTGGCTTTCAGCGGAACTTTAGAAAATCAATCGAGAGGTAATGGGTACCGGGTAACACAATAGCGGTGCTCCGACCTATCAAAGGACCGTTATGTTAACTATAAAGCGAGTTTAAACTCTAAATAATAGTAGCTAGGTGCCATAATACAAATTGGTGTAAGCACGTGAATACGCCATCGTGATAGTTATTATGTAGACCCAATAGTTTCGGCCTAATATTGCCTAATTATTACTGGGAATTGAATTCAGATTTTAGTATGGTAATTTTTTAGTTCTACATTTTCAATTTCTAGATAATTCATTTATTAAATAGCGTTGCTTTTTGATATTGAAATAGTTCATAGAATTAGGATGATTATTTTTTATTCTACGATAGATATTTAATTCAATTACTATTGAAGCAAATCTTTATTACTGGAAAATAGCTAGGAAAAGATTTCAACTGTCTATATTTATAAAATAGGTGAAGGTTATGGCACGTCTACTTGAGTAAACTTTTGAAATAAGCAGTACTACCTTTTTGCTTTTTTTAAGATAGGAGATCATCAAAGTGACTTCTCCCTCTGGGTGATGCGGGAGAAAGTGTTAGACTTCTGCTGTTACAGGGTCTCGGGGTTCTCTTTCGTCAACACCATCTTTCTGCTAGTATTTGAAATTTAAAGAAAAAGATGATATCTTTTTCTCTTTCTAAATGTGTACATAAATAACGACATAAATGTTTGTACCTACTTGTTAGCAAGAGTTTTAATTATTTGGTTGATAAAGCTGAAACTTTCTCTCACGTCCACAGAGAAAAAGGGTATGGGATTAAATGAGTAAACTAAGTACCCCACATTTAATATAGTGTCCTTCACAGTTTGTCTCTCCACAAAGTTTGTTGGTTTATTTAGGTCGCGTCTCAGCTGAGCTAAAATTTTAGCTCTAACCTGCTTTAAGTAGGCTTAACGGGTAACTTTAATTTAGGCTCGTGAAGTATCTTTACGCTAAAAGTGTAGGAAAATAGGAATCCTTTTTCTCCTTAGTTAGACACGAATTCCCAAACTTGAGAATCGCCAAAATTAAGTGGACACGAACCGAGGATGCAGCGTTGGATGGTATCCCACAAGAAGGACCAATGACCTGATGAGGGTCGCGAGAATCCGATGGATACGAGACCCACAGGAGCGGTCGTTTTGGCGACGCACGAAGGATGCCTATGTCTAACAGTGGGTGTCTTTCGGCTGAAATGATGAAATACGACTACTAAAATATTTTCATACAAAATATTTTCTCAACGCTCCAGTAAATCCCCTACTTTGACGACACTATTGACACTCGAATAATTTAGCTCAACTCGACCTTACTAAAATATTAGGTCTTTATTATCCTTCCTTTGAGTCCAGTTTGCTTAAAAAAACCATCTATATTCAGAAATGTTAAAAGCAAATCTAAAATCTTTTTTTAAAATAAAAGAGCCTGTAAAATATTATGGTAACACAAAGAAAAATGGAATTAGATTTTTTCATTTCCAAAGATGTATAAAATAATGAAATACTTCATAGGGAAAAGTGTCTCCAATAAGCGCTATGAATATCGAGAGAGCGTCCAGTTCTTCAAAATTTAATTTATTCCTTTCATCCAATAAGACCTCTTAGATTCGATGGAAAATAATTACTGTAGCTACGAAATTTCTCGTTCAGACTGTAATGAAGTATAATGAAATGGGGACAATTATAAGCTTGGCAGACGCAGACGACTATTCAGGATATTTTTTTGGTAAAAATAAATTGCTAACTGATGTTTTTATACTTAGTTCGCATAGCGTTATCGGCCTTATAATGTTCCCACTGCTGGGACTGAGGCCTCCTCTCTAGGAGAGGGAATGGGCCATAATCCACCGCGCGGGCCCAGTGCGGATTGGTGGATGTCACATGTCTACGAATTTTTGGTTTTAGGACATGCCGGTTTATTCAGCTAAATCCGGCTTGACTGGAAGCCGACCCCAATATGGTTGGGAAAAGGCTATGCAGATGAGGACATGCCGGTTTCCTCACGATGTTTTCCTTCACCGTTTTGAGAGCAGTGGTGATGAAATAAATTACACAAAATAATGCACCTGACTGGGTTTGAACCCGCGACCTACAACTTGCAAGTCGGGGCAGTTACTACTGGGCCACCACTGCTCCACTGGGCCACCACTGCTCCACTGGGCCACCACTGCTCCTCGCTGCTTAGTTCGCATATATTTAATTAATTGGTAGGGGCAGTCAAAAGTTTACTAAAATATGTTCACTATACAAGAGATAGGTACTCGTCGTTGAAAGCGCGGAGTGTATTACGTGCTTGTGCTCCTCAAAGAGATGTCAGCAACCTTAAACCTAACGTTATTGCTGCGGAAAATTTCTGAAAAGGAAATTCGTGATCCTAGAAAGCGAAGGGTAATTGAAGGACACAGATGTGGCTTTTTTAGTCAGTAAAGGTCTGACACGCTCTCCCACTCTATCCTTGAGCGGGGAGAAGTCATAGGAAGATTTTCCAACTTAAAAAGTACTTTACCTTGCAATAGCGGATGTTATTATCTAAATTGCAAAAAAACAATCTTTAAAATCGTATCAAACTTATCGTCAAACAGATATGTCGCATAACCGATAGACGTAATTTTGTCTTTAAAAAACTACATGACTGTTCTCGATAATTGCCGACCGTTCCCGAAGATTAGGGACCAATGTACCGCCTCTCGGATCCAGAAAAACGCACAGTCAGCCCTTACTATCTATGTTAATGTTATTTCGAGTGATTTGGGTCGCTTTTAGCTGTCACTGAAACAGGAAGAAGCTTGTTACTTTTCAATTAACCATAATAACTTGAATTTCCGTCTTTATTTATCTGAAATTATTTTTTTTAAACGATTCTATTTTTAGTATATTTCTTCAGAAATAAATATAATAAGTAAATGTCATCATCATCATCATTATTTCAGCTTTCGGCTGATGTCCACTGTTGGACATAGGCCTCCCCCAAGTGTCTTTATAACGTTCTGTGAGTTTCGCATCTATCGGATTCCCGCGACCCTCCCCAGGTGATCTGTCCACCTCGTGGGAGGTCTTCCAACGCTGCGTCTTCCGGTAAGTACGTGATCACCATTCCAGAACGTTTCGTCCTCATCGACCATCTGTTCTGGGAGCAATGTGCCCACTGTAAAAGTATTTTAAGCTAAAATTAAAAATGTATTGTGACAAAGTAACTTGAAACCAGTCACTGTGGTAGAAAATTGCGTCAAAAAGTTATATAATATCGTATCTAATGTCTTTTACGTAATTCTTGTATCTGAGACCTTCCTTGCCATTTTGCGGTTTTTGTATTAAATCTCCGTAGGTATAAGCTTTCCTTAGGAAATTTTTATTTTGTCTATTCTTTTATCCAGCGATTTAATAACAAATAGAAAATATTGTGGTATAAATATAATAATATATTCCCATTCGTCCCCCTATAATCCTGAAGGGGACGATCGGGAACAAATTTAATATTATTTTTGTTAATTCCCGTTCGTCCCACTAGGGGGGCGAAGTCAGGAGGACGAACGGGAATACACCGTATGAAAAGGCTTTTTAATCATGCGCATCACCAAGTGTAGAAAATTTGGTCCCATCTATACTAATAAATGCTGAAGAGGTTTTTGATTCGCACTAATATCCGTCGAACTAGTCGAACTGGAAAAAAAACTCTTTCTGTATGTAATAGATAGATTTCAGAGCTTGAAAATTTCTGGCATCAAGCGTTTACCTAGTAGATCACTGATACGTAAGCACGTAAGTCCCACTATCACGTTACTTACTGCGCACTGTATTCTGGAGGTGGCAGTCGCTCTATGTAAAACCCAGGTATTCAGCCGCATCCGATTAGATTAGAAGCCGACATCAAGCTAGTTGGGAAAAGGGTAGGAGGTGATGATGATTCCTTTTATCAATACCTACGTAGAGAAAATACCTTATACGGTTATCATACGGGATTTTCCTGTCTAGTATTTTCCCGTTAAAGGCACGTTCGCTGGAATTAATCATATTAATCCAATATTATCGGCGTTTTTGCGGTCACTATAAAACCTGCTTGATTTTATACTGGTTGCTTTAGTTGATACTATAATATCAAGCCTGTATTCCGAGAAAGATCAGGAAGTTTCAAGGATGGGCTTCGTATTTATTTGACTGATTTAGGTACCGCAATCCTGGCACCCAAAGGGTCAAGGAAAAAGAGCCTAACTAAAAGAAGTTATTTGATTAAACACCTATAAAAATATGTTTTAAGAATAGCCTTTTTAATTGTAATTAAAAAGATCAACTACAAAATATCAAACGAAAAGCTCAAAGCAAGGGCGAGCCACCCATTGCTCGCCGTCTAACCGTCCGAACCGAACTCGAGTGACGACAGCGCGTAGGGTTCAACGCGCGCCTCAAGGAGATGTCAGCAAAGCTGTAGGGACACAGCAGCGTCGAAACCTACTGGAACCATGGGTTTTGCTTCTGAAAGGAGAACCCTAAAGCAAATATTTCATATCTTCATAACCGACAATAAAAAACCATTTTTTTTTCTTACAAAGAAATACAAGCAAAGCAAAATCATACTATCTTATAGATTTTTCTGTCAGAAAACAAACAAAGTTCTTAGCTACGTCAAATAAATATATCTTGTTTGCGGACGCAAATTGCTCAGAATTAACATTTGAAGTAGATTGCGTCTCTTTTTCCGCTTGCAGACTTTGCCTCCAGCTAACTAGGAGTATAACAACTTTAGTATCTAAAATGTAAATAATTTATTTTTAAAGAGACTAACAAGCAAAAAAGTTTTTAGCAGTTCTTGAGTTCGTTGGTTTTGAATCAAAAGCGGTACTGCAGAGGATGACGTACTGGGATTGATTCCAGAATTTAATGAAGTCTTGTCAGGGCTGTGAATTAGTTGGAAGAGCTACCATGGCCCTAGAAAACAGCAACTGTAAGAATACTGTGGGTTTTAATCAGTTATAGTCTGAAACTCATACTCGCTTCGCATTGGAAGAAATTAGTTGATGATATCGCATCTCAAAAAAGAACCATGAAAAAGGATATACGTACGATACACAAATTCGTACTATCAACCGCAAACCCTTTCTTTTTTTTTATTCTGCTGTCTTCATGACAAATTTTGGAATACATTACAATGGATTAGGAATGTCACAGCACAAGTGGAACAAAAGCAAAACAAACAAATCTATTCTTTCATAAATCTCATCTCTCAAACTATCCTTTTCAACAGATAACCTCAAAATAAAACCGAGATCATGAACGACGTTATTTCTGCTTGCGATCAAAAGACTGTTGATCTGTCTTCAGAAATGCTCGCGGAATGCTCAGGATTCCGGTTTAGCGGCCATTGTTATGAAATCTCTTCTCTGTACTTGGCTTAGGATCAGAAGCCAGTTATTCAGAGTGCTGGCTTACAGTTTGAATCAAAAGTCAAAGTCCTATTTGAAGAGAATTCGAAGTAAATGTATAATTATTGAAGGTACTTTCGTAGAAATGTTTAAGTCGCACTTTGATTTCAAACTTGAAAAGCAGCAGGTGAGAGGAAAACCAAACAGATAAATTTTCGAAATAGCTGGTACCCGTGACTTTGTCTGCGTCGAATATTTAAAACAGCACAATGCTATTTGGTCACTATTTCTGGCCACAGCCAATCCATAAAAAAACTGTCGTCTGCATATCCTACATATCCATATACCTACTGCCTGCTTAACCTTTTCCGAACTATGTTCGGGTCAGCTCCCAGTCTTACACGATGCAACCGGATTTTAGTATTTTACAGGGAGCGAATGCATGTTTTTCCTCCGGAATCAACGGCTTCACGTGTTTTCCGAAGCACGAAGAAATTTCGGCTTGTTAAAATAGCCACCCATACAAAAGCGAACCTGCAATACTATAGTTAATTTATAAATTGTAACAGAAATACCAAAATCGGCTAAGCCAGGCCCGATTTAATACAGTTTTATATAAACGCGTTTCCCCACAGTAGGAATGACTCATGTATCCTCTATCGTAAGGTACAAACCCCCACCCAAACACCCAAACTTGGAACACTTACCTGTAAGTCATACAGATATTTGACCCGTGAGGAGATCGAACCCACAACACGCACCGCAGTAGCCAATCACTTCACCACTGCGCCATTTATACCGTCACATTACTAATCATAGCCCGATTTCAAATTCAAAACAGATAGCATTAGAATCAACACAACTAATTTTTAAAACCACTGTTTAATAACGAAACTAATTAATCAGAATTCATACCGTGTAAGTCTATACAACAATTTGAGCTGGATTGATTGGTTTACGAATCAATAGAGTCAGTTGACGCATGCTGATTGGCTAAAATAACATGCTGTTCATTATTTGGATTAGCTCCGCTCTGCTAATTGGATGGTAGACTACTCTTGAACGGGATTATCGGTGGATCACAATTTGAACAACGTACTTTATATTCAAGCCTATTTATAACACAGTGTGTGTAATAATAATTTTAACAGTCAATTGCGCAAATTTTTTAAAAGAATACCGATCAGACTATATCATATTAATATTATAAAGGCGAAAGTTTGTGAGTGTATGTGTGTTTATAATAATGTTTGCTACTTCTTCACAATAGCTGAACGGTTTTGGCTGAAATTAGCATACGAGTAGACTGGAATAACCCTTCGAATACTAAGGAAAAACCAGGGTCCCGAAACACTAAGCAAAGAAGTGGGTTTAGGTCAGCAAAAGACTGACAAGCCATCGCCTGTCGCCCGCTCTGCCCTAGAGCGGGAGCATTAGACGATTTCCCACATAAAAAAACACACAACATATTCCAGTGTATGTTTCCTTGGGACCATTTTCTGCTTTCACGCAGGCGAAACCGCTGGCAGCAGCTAGTATACTTCTAAAACTAAGTGCCATCTTTATTACTAAAATTGTCGTACGTGTAACTAATTTAAACTTTTTCCTCTTTGCAGGTTATAAACCCCGGTACGTGGAGTAAACAGTACGTATATCTTAGACTAATCTGACTTCATAAGGTGTTCCAAGATTACTTGGCGTTCCATTTGCAGAAGTGCGGAAAAATGTATAACAAAAGATGAATACAACTACGTACGTGGCTGTATTGTTGTGAAGTTTTACTCTAACGCTCTATTTTACGACTGTACGAGAACAATCTGCATAATAGGGAGAAACTAGAATAGAAAATTATAAATAAAAACGCTTAGTATCATTTTCATATGAGAATAGCAAAGGCAGACAGTAAATACATTAAAATGATAAACGTGTCTCATCTACTAAAACTGTTTTTGTTTTCAAATATTACTAAAGTAGTAAACTTAAAGGGGATTATATTTTCTGTCACCAAACTTTATATTTGTCATCAAGTTGTATTACCTAATTAATAGATCTATCGCCACGAAATATTTTCGTTCTCAGATAAACAAAAAGTGTATCCAAGTATGAATTATCAAAAAATAAGAGATGGATCACCAATAAAATAAAATTTCGTTCTTATAATAATAGTTTTATTACAAAATTAATAGCTTTGTGCTCAGAATGGTAGATCTGTCGCCAAAATGGTAGCTCTATCGCCAAAATGGTAGGTCTGTCGCCAAAATGGTAGATGTGTTGCCAAATAAATCGATTAATTATCAATCCCTGACTGCAACTCCTTTTTATTTGTTATTTTGTCACCAATAAAGTAGACTTTACATTTTATTTCGTTCGGTTATTAAAATAATAGTATTCCTTACCAATTTAATACATCAATTTATAATTTTGTTGAAAATATGTTTAAAGAGGCGGAGACAAATTTATTTATTTATTTATTAAATTCTTTGTGCACATAGAAGTACAGAGGCGGACTTAATGCCTTAGGCATTTTCTACCAGTCAACCTTTGGGTGATGCAGAGAAAAATAGTGGTAGGTGCAATAAGAGAGGAGGAGAGGAAGGAGGAAGGAGGGATGTGTCGTAGGTACTCGTAACTACCTACGATGATCATACGATGCCACGAGATGTCAGCAAACTGTAGGGGCCCGGTAGGACCGAAGCCTCTGGGGAACACGGAAAATCCGAAAGGTTGTCACCGTGTCCCCCAGATCGAAGGCAACGAAGGAACAGGGTAGACAGGCCTTCCCGCTCCGCCCTAGAATGGGAGAAGTCATTCTGATGATAACGAAAAAAAAAAACCATTACGACCGGCGCCCGGGAAGGCGCTGCTGGCCTTTCTTGAGGAGCTGGGGTGGATCGAATAACACTTTTGTCCCACCCATACGCAAAATACGCGCTTTAGTCGTGGAGTTGCGAATATCAGCCCGTTATACTATAGGTACTATACTAAGTAGTAGACTCTTTTGGTTGAAACGATGATGACGACAACAATTAATTTGATGATCTCTTTCAATTAGTTTTCTTAAGTGCTTATTAGGACAAACCTATTATAATATGTACAAAAACAATTATTTGGTACTAGATCCTATATCTCCATGATTTTAGATGATTTATTGGAGAATTGATTTTACATTGTTTGGTGACCACATTTTGGCGACAAATCTACTATTTTGAGGACAAAGCTATTATTTAGGAAACACAAAACGGATTAAATTGGCGACAGCTTAAATGATACCCAAACTTAAACGTAGCAAATTAGTAAATGGTTTGGAGGAAGCGTTTCGCCACGTCGTTTATATTGCGTACATCAAAGAGTTGTAACAATTTGCCTGTTGCGGTTTTCCGTCAGATTATAATTTAGATTTCTTCAAGGCCAGAGAGAATAGCATTAGCATTATCGGCCTTACAATGTTCCCACTGCTGGGATTCAGGCCTCCTCTCTTAGAGAGGAGGGAATGGGTCATAATCCACCGCGCGGACCCATTGCGGATTGGTGGATGTCACATGTCTTCGATTTTGGTTCTAGGACATGCCGGTTTCCTCACGATGTTTTCCTTCACCGTTTTGAGAGCAGAGAATAAGCTCTTAATAAATTAGTGTGCTTCACCATCAACGCTTGCATCACTGCTTACCGTAGTCAAGCACTATTTAATTTTAGACCAGATATTGCCCCACTCCTGGGCGAAGGTCTCTATTTCTGCCATTGTTCTTCTGGGCTACTTCTAAGCAAAAATTGCCAAAAAGACATCTTAGTCCTCCTACCATCTCATTTGTGTTTTAAATAGGCTTTTAATATACTAGTGCGCCTCACCATTGACGATTGGATCACTGCTTACCATCAGGTGGGATCGCAGTCAAGCACTACTTTATAACAATTAAAAAAAAACCGCGATCAGGTTTAGTGTTTCCAGGGCATCAATTTTGTGGTAACGTTCCCCACTGATCAATCGGAATGCGATAAACATGTCCAGCCCAGCAACTGTAAATTAAATAAAAGTTAAAGTGTCTGTTTTCATAGAAGTAATGCGACAAGAACTTCGTTCAGCTCTACTAAAGACTTAAGTACTCGAAACCTGTCCTAAAAACAAAAGTCAAAGCTAAAACCAACATTCTGAGGACCCCGTCAATCGTTGTACTAGATTTATACAGCCCTTTGGCAGCCCTTTCAACAACACTGAACGTCATTCCGACATGCCTGGAGTCTTAGCCATGAATCATTTATATTGAAGGGCGGAGCTAAATAGGGTTGCGCTGGAATTCCGCCTACGCAAGTAAGAAATCTTATTTTGACATCTACATTTATTTTCACAAGTTAGTCAGTCGTTACGGATAGTCAGAAGCCAGTAAATCTGATTCCAATCTTGCCATGAAGTACTGTATTACCCCAGTTAATGGGTTGTGGAGGTCTGGTAGGCATCCGCTCCTCGTAAAATATTGGTATTCAGCTAAATCCGGCTTGACTGAAAGCCGACCCCAATATTGTTGGGAAAAAGGCTAGGTAGGTGATGATCTAATGTAGGTGGGCTTTTGGAATCAAGGACGATCAGAGTGGGAACTCTGCGCGCCCATCGAGTAATTCCAGGGAAGACGGTGGCACAGTGATCACGTGCTACCGTACACAGTGAGGCTCAGAGGAGACAGTCTCCTCAGGGAAGTGCCGTAATAGGTGTTGCACAGAGGGGGTTACGGAATTGGTCTTTTGAGAGGTTACGGGGCCCCTTCTATGTGCTGATGGTGATCACCGGGGTGGTTTTAGTGAGGTAAAAATCCCACACTCCCCGGACTTGTCCCCAAAGTCCGGGCGCCTTTTGAAGGTTTCCCCTCGAAAACAAAAAAAAGGTAGGTGATGATGATTTATTTTCGCAAGTAGCATTGCGGATGCAGAATTATAACAAAGGTCTACTTGACGGAACTTCACCATACGTAAGCTGGGCCGATGCCTATTTGGACCATGGGTCGACTTCCTGAAAATAAAACCTGTGGTCCTCTTTGCAAAGGGCAACTGCAGGAACATAGGTGTTGCTTTAGTCAGTAAAAGTCTCACAACCCACTTCGCTCTAGAATTAAAGAAGTCATTAGATTTCCCACGATCAATCTCGATAAAAAAACGTTGACTAGAGCGACTCTTTGATAATTGGTATTGTGTTTTGATATTGACGATACAGATTAGATTTCTGTTTCTCTAAAACGTTATTATATTTTTTATACGTCAATCATATAGGTACTAAAACTTTTGCTTCCGCATCCGCAAAATCCGAGCCACAACCCTAGCACAAAGTAGGGACTTCTGTAAAACATTCAAAGAGATCGTGTGAGTGAACCGTTCGCAGGTACGAAGCTTTAAAAATTCAACAAGTTGAAAATAATCGTCTATTACTAAAGCTTGTCTTTAACTCATTTACCTAGCCTTTTCCCAACTGTGTTGGGGTCGGCTTCCAGTCAAGCCGGATTTAGCTGAATACCAGTATTTTATGAGGAGCGGCTGCCTATCAGACCTCCTCAACCCATTAACTGGGGTAACACGGTACTACATGGCAAGACTGGAGTCAGATTTACTGGCTTCTGAGTTCTGACTATCCGTAACGACTGCCAAAGATCTACAAATGACAGCTGGGACCTACGGCTTAACGTGCTTTCCAAGGCACGGAGGAAACTCATTAAGTTACGGTGGTCACCCATCCACAGACCAACCTTGGAAAGCGTTGCTTAGCTTTGAAGATCGACCCGTGCGGCTGTTATTATGTAGCTACGAGCTCCTCATTTGCTCAAACAACATGGTAAGCTAAAAAAAATGTATTCGTTTTTCCTACAATGTTTTATGTGGCAAATTCCGTCTTCGTTTTTGTTTACATAACAGGTACTTTTGTCATTATCCTGTTTGAAACCATCTTGTGCAAATTCACCCCAAAACTTTCCATTCCCATGGTAATGTATTGCAAATGATTCATCATAATTATTCAGGACAGAAACTTCGTCAACACAAATGTGTTTATACATAAACCGCCCTAATCCTTCTTCAACAATGAATGACAATGTATATTTGTATAGACAGTGTGTAGATCAGAGTCAACACAGTTTTGATAGCCGAAAACGTGTCAGAAACTTGAGTGAAAGTTTTTCTACGGAATTTGTACTAAAACTATATAAGCGCCGCCTCGTGACAATAACCGAAATCATCTCACTCGGAAAAAATATATCTAAAATAATATAAAAATATGTCAAGACTCAGGACCCTTTTCCTCAAAAACGTGCTGAAATGAATATCAAATACTCAAAACTAATTACTACTACTATACTAAATAGTCTGTTACCCCTTTATTCAGTAAAAAAAAGTCATGGGTTAGAATGTTGGTTCGGTTAAGTGTATTGCATAATTCATTGTTAGCAATATCTCAGTATTAAAGGAGGAATCTGAATCCTGTACCCAGTCGACATAAGGGATAAGGCTTCAAGATTGTTCGAAAGAGTCACCTTGGCGCTAGAACGTTAAGGGCAACTGAAAAACAAAGGTGGGTTGTAGAAAGTCTAATACTCCCACTCGCTTCACTCAGAGCAAGCAAAGTTATTAGATGTTTTCACAACATTGTTAACAAACAGGTTAGCTTCGTGTTACACGCGAATTAAAAGGAGTAGCGAAATGTGGGTGTACGGGGTGGGTGGCGTGTGATAGGTTCTAAACATATAACAATGTGAAGTAAGGTCAAAAGTTTATTTCTTAACAATCATTGTGTAGAAAATAAAACTAAATAGAGAAAAATAATCGAACGAATATAAGAGATAGAAAAAAAAGAAAAAATAAAACGAACATCAAAAGCATAAATAATAAAAATAGAATGTTGACTAACTATAGGGCATTATCTTTTCAACGGGAATAAAACTAAGAACTATTCGTTTTAATTAACTTTACGTAACGTTTATCAGGTATTTTGTTATCCGGTAACGTTAACAAACCCGAACCCCCCAAATGCAGGATTTTTTTACTAAAGATTTTTGACAATGTTTATGAGACTTGTCGCGAGTTGCGCCTTCATTATTTTCGTACAGCAAAACCGGGTTAGTTTAAATCTTGCTTCACATCTGTGCAAAGCTCTATTTGTACACATAATTACAACAAGGTATATTATTATCATCCCTCTTTTGTTTTGAAGACAACTGTTACTTATTTACCTTTGTTTTGTCTTGTGTCACACAACTGTTAGTTAAAAGGAGCCAAATTGCGATTTAAATATATCTTTATATATCTTTTTTATATTTATATATCTTTTTTTATCTTTTTGGATTCAGTATAAGTTTTATCGTCAGATAACTGCCTGCGGCTTCGTTTATAACGTACCTATATTCCATGAATGCCCTTCGCAGTATGTCTGACTATAAAAGAAATGATCAAGAGCTCTCTTGATCTTTTGACTTCGTGCGGACAACATAACCTAGGAACTGTCTCTGCTCGTAGTGAATTGAATACCTAAAGCCTACATTATAATAAAGCGGCACCTATATTAGACTGACGCACTCGTGGGCGATGCCTGAATGGGTACGTAGAGGACTTCATCATGTGGCGTGGGTTTAACGTAGCCCTACAAGTCTAGTTGCCATATAAAATTCACGCGCCGAAATTGGCGTTTGTGGCCCACGTGGGGCGTGGGCCGAAAGTCCCACGTGTATACCTTAAATCAGTTGCGTGGGCTAGTATAGTTCCTTCATTGCTCGTTATCTACTTATTATCACTCATTAAATAGGGTCTCTGTAGAAGAACCTACCCTGATCGGAATCCTGAAATAGCTTACATAATTAGCACCTGTTCGAAGTTAACTAGTCCCTATTAGTTAATGATAAACTAGCTGTGTATCTATCTTAAATGATTTATTTATTTATTTATTTATTTAAACTTTATGTACAATGGTGGTACATAGGCGGACTTAATGCTGATGCATTAAGTCCGCCTAATTAAGGCATTCTCTACTAGTCAACCTTAGGGTTAAAAAGACAACGCTGTGGTAGGTCTGCACAATAAACAAATACATTACAAAAAACAAAAGTTATAAGAATAGATTAAGTTGTTTAAAATAATAAAATACATATATATGCTAATATTATAAACTAATAAATACTATCTGATGATGATGTTTGTCTTCTTTATTATCCCATATTACTTAACTAACTTACGGCCAACACGTTTTTTTTCTTCTATTCTGTCCTGTCCAAGCGCACTGCAGGAGGTTTTTAACAAGTTGCCTGATTCGTGGCAGTCACGAGGCATTAATGTTGGTGGCCACCAGCTAACGAACCTCCGCTTTGCTGACGACATTGTGTTGTTCTCCACATCAGCTTCAGAACTTGAAGACATGCTCCAAGATCTGAGCACGGCAAGTCTTGAGGTTGGACTTACAATGAACCGATCTAAGACCCAGGTCATGACCAACAGCACGAAACGTAGGGTCAAGGTGGACGGGCAAGTGTTGCAATATGTCGATGAGTATACGTACTTAGGCCAAATTGTGTCCTTCAAAAACAGGCAAGACAGGGAAATCGAAAGACGAATCCAAAATGCTTGGAAGACCTTCTGGGCCTTTAAGGAACACATGAAAGGTAGTCTTCCGATGACCCTGAAAAGAAAACTCATCGACATGTGTATCCTGCCCGTCTTAACCTACGGTGCACAAAGTTGGTCCCTTACAGAACAACAAAAGTCCAAACTCAAGATTTGTCAAAGGGCAATGGAGCGCAGCGTAATAGGTGTAAAGCGAATAGATCGCGTAAGAAACACCACGCTGCGCTCCATAACTCAAGTAGCTGATGTTGGGCAAAAAACAGCCAAGCTAAAGTGGGAGTGGGCTGGCCATGTAGCTCGAATGCACCCGGACAGATGGGCGAGGATTGTCACTCACTGGACGCCTGAGGGAGGTCGACGCCGTCGAGGGCGTCCGCGGCGAAGGTGGTGTGACGATCTGATCGCGTTCGCTGGTCAAACTTGGCCAGAGATGGCTCAAGACAGAGAGATTTGGAAGGAGAAAGGGGAGGCCTTTGCCCAGCAGTGGGACACAAACTAGGCTATAAAAAAAAAAAAAAAAAAAAAAAAAAATCTGTCCTGTCTCCTGGCATACTATCACTAGATCTCTTTTCTTTCATATCAGTCCTCACACAATCCATCAATCTTTTCTCTCAATAACATTCTAAAACTAAAAACAATAACTCAAAGTAATCAATAAAGTCTTCTAAAAAGTAATTTAATTCACAATAAAAACGAATCAGCTTTGTTAGAATATTTTCTTAAGAATTTTCTTGTATTGTGGTATGAATTATGATTTTGTATGAATAGAACTTTCTTCACAATACGGGTTATGATTGAACGATTCAAGAAGAACCGACAACGACCGAAATTAGCTGTTCACAACTATTTTATAGATTGTATTATAAGGTTTATTATTTATTTTGTAAATATATTGTATGAAGGGTTTCGTATTTGATAGACTATTATAAAGGTATTTGTAAAGCATTTTGATTAACTGTTACAAAAGTTAATCAAAATCGGAAAACGGTGAAGCAACATGTCCCAGAACCAAGTATTAGAAGACATAATGTGATATCCACCAATCTGCACTGGGCTGAGGTAGTGGTCAAACGCGAGCCTATCAATAATAAAAAATAATAAAACGCTCTCCTAGACAGGAAATCTGATATCCAGCAGTGGGGACATTATAAGGCTGATTAAATATACAATGTAGTCAGAAATATGGAAGAACAGATTTAATTCAGAAAAATCTGACGCAGATAGTAAGCTACACTATTACTGAATCCTTCGTGTTTATACTACTTTTTTCCCAAATAAAACGCATACAGGTGAAAAAACATGCAATGAACCTGTTATTTCTAGAAAAAAATTCAAGTTTTATTGGTACTACAAGTTTAAAAGGATTGCTATTTACTTGAAGTTTCTTATTGTCTTCAGTGCTAGACAGAAATAATTTCTTAGAAGGCCAAGATCATGTTCTTTTGTTTAGCTATCCAATAATTACTCGTAATAAATGTATTAATTATTTTATATTCGCTATTTGTTTTCTCTTATGATTTACGATATCAACTATTGTTTTAGTAATTCTATTGAGAATCTACAAAAATCTCAAATTATTCACTAAAGCAAATTACAAAATTCCACCTTTAAATAAATGTACGTAAATAAAATACAATATCTTTTCATATTCTTCTGTTTGCAAGAATATTACGTAACCCCGAGATTTTATAAAATATTTTTGTAACAAATAACGGGATGTCTGTGTTTGATGCTGTACTAAAATGTGAATATTTGTAGGACAAAAGAATTTTCTTTTGAGGAAAGATTTAGTTCATCTAAATTGTAAACTTTACTAAAGCTGTTTCTGAGGCATTGACTTTAAAAGTCTAAAAAATATTCGCGTTTCAAGCAATACAATGTTAGTCTGTAAATAAATACTTATCTGAATCAACATCACCATAACAGCTAAAAGACGTCCGCTGTTGGACATAGACCTCCCCAAAGTGACGCCACAATGAACAGTCCTGTGCGTTTCACATCCATCGCATTCCTGCGACTCTTCTCAGGTCAACGATCTATCTTATAGGGAGGCATATGTCCATTCTCCATTGGCAGTCAGAATAATTGAAAGTAATAAAAACATTTATAAATTGTATTAGAATTTACATTTACCCACCAAATGTCTTAAGACTGAGGTTTATCCAAATACTAGCGATCCGCTTCGGCTTCGCACGGGTGAAAATTTATCAATGTTACTCTACTAAAGTACCTAGTGATACATATAAACCTTCCTCTTGAATCACTCTATCTACTAAAAAAACCGCATCAAAATCCGTTGCGTAGTTTTAAAGATTTAAGCATACATAGGGATGTAGGGACAGAGAAAGCGACTTTGTTTTATACTATGTAGTGATATTCACAAGAACACCCATCAACTGCTCAGTACCATTCTAGTCAGCGAATACACCCTAAAAACGTAACGTAAAGTTATTCCAGAGGAATGTATCTGCGTAAACATAATACACCTACCATATCGTAATCATGATGTACCCGTGTACCAAGTTTAATTCAAAACCGTTCAACCGCCACGCACACGCCTCAAATGTGATTGATTAACAAAAAATTACATTCATAATATAAAGAGTTAGGATAAATACTGTCCAAAACAATGTCCGTTATAATAGAGTTTGTACTCATAGCTTATAGCATGATCAGCCTTATAATGTTCCCACTATTGGGACTCAGGCATACTCTTTAACCTATCACATACCCGCAAAACGAGACACAATAGTAAAACAATAACAGCGCGGTCTAATAGGACCGGTCGGGGATTCATGAATTAAGAGAGGGAATGGGCCTATAATCCACAACGCGGGCCCAGTTCTGATTGGTAATTTTACGTTTTGGTTCTTTGGCATGCTGGCTTGAGACTGTAAGGGCCTAACAGACCTAAAGCCTACTGGGGCCATGGGTGCGAAAAATAACCCTGGGACCCTGCAACTAAGGCAAGAAAGGAACAAGAGTTGGTTTTAGTTTCCAAAAAAAATCCATCTGATGATTCCCACCGAAAAAAAATTACATACTCATAAAATTATACACCTACCTGGGTTTGAACCCGCGACCTACAACTCGTAAGTGTGCTCACGATTTTATACTCACACATACAAAAAACAAAGTTATTCCCTTACAGAATTACAAAGTTAAAGTTCTAGTCAAAGTTTTCTTTGAAAGAATGTCCGCTTTGAAGATAGGGAAGCTTTTCTTGTTTGACCAGAAGTTGAACGTGAAGGAAAATGTATGGTTTCATTAACTACTCTGCAGTTCACCGTCATGGCGAGTTTAGTTCAATAAACTTGTCTTCCTATAAATTAAACGTCTAAAGGTATAGCTTGTTTTTAGTTGAGAAATCATCAAATACCTTCTGCAGCTTTGTATGAAGCGAGAGAGGGTTTCAGAATTTACGTGAAACGTCATTAATTTATACCACGTACCTACATCGAAGGACTGGGACAATGTGATACTTCTCATCCGATTGTTTTAGGAGGCGCTAAGGATAGAGTGAATAGGCACTTAATAGTGTGCTTTTCCATCAACTATTGCATCACTGCTTACCATCAGGTGGGATCGGTATTAAAAAGATTTCCTATATGTATAAGTTTTTATATTGTTGTAAACTAGTGCTTGGCCGCGATCCCACCTGATGGTAAGCAGTGATGCAATGGTCGTAGTTTGTAATGAAGAAACGTGACTAATTTTGTACTGATAAAAAATCGATCATACAGTAAAGTTAAGCAAAGTATTATGAGCCTACGCTACAGCAAAAATTTAACTTCAAATATTGACGATATTTTTATACCCACTCCAATGATAAAGGAAAAGTATTATGTAGGAAATTCACACGAGTGCTCGAATATAAAATTCTGAACGTGTGTAAAGGCTACAAAAGGGTGACAGTTAAATCCAATGATGCATGAACTGGCAAGCCCAACAGATTGAGTGCAAGGGATTTGAGGCCCAATAACTTTACACTTCATGAAAAATAAATCATCGCTCTGCTGTTTCCGATATTCAGATGGGGTTCTCTTACATGTGTGTGTGTGTGTGTTCTATCAATGTTACGCTTGCATATTTTGTTGACTTTACAACAGACTACTCCCGTTTTATTTTATCTTCCTGTGCATCCAAAATAATATGTGTTTATGTATGTTTTTGTGACATAAATATTATTACACATACTCACCTATTTTTCTCTTTCTTTGATTCCTTTAACTTTTAGCGTAGGTCATAAACATTTTAAACATAGTACATCTAAAGTTATTCTTATTGTAATTGCATAAAATATTTAAGTTACTTGCAAACTTTCAATGAGATTAAATTCTTTACAAACTTATTTCGTTTTACTTGATAACGCGTGAAGATGGAATCTTGCAAGTTTAAAAGCAAACTTTTAACAGTTTAATTCAGAAACCGCATTTTGACTTTAAACTCGAATATAATAATGCAACAAATAGTGATCTCATCATTTGATTACTACCCCATTCATACTATGTTACGCTCCAAAAATGCTGAGAACAAAAAGTTGGCAGGATCTCAAATCTGATTGGAGTCAGTGACTGAAATGAGGTTTTATTCGAGACCAGTGTTATAAGAGTATAATTTTAACCAAGTTTCCAGTTTATTATGCCCTCCTCAATATTTTATGAGCAGAAGAGCTTCCAGCTTCATGAAACGTGCTAATTCTTAAATTAAAAATATTTTAAATATTAATTACAGCATCTTCATTATATTCAGTTATCTGAAACATTTTCGTTCCTTTGTAAAGACGTTCAAAAATTTTATTATTTGTTAGAATCTTAATTATTTTTAAGTTGCGAAGCGTATTTTTCATTTTGAAATTCATTAAAAGTGTTTTTCTATTTAGCTAGATACTCGTAGATAGATAGATACTACATTTGTTCTGTGGCATTCCATCTGTGGGCCGCGACCCCCAGGTTCGTCACAAAACCTTGCTTAGCGGTCACAGTCGTCAGAGTGATTACTGATTCTACGCTATAAAAAAAGTATAATAATTCGGTAATAAAGCTGCGTATGCTTTAATACTTTTACTAACCTTTTTTTTCTGTTTTAACACGCAAATTATGTGCGAAGTCTAGCTGTCCCTTGCGGTTTCACCCGCATTTTTCGTTACTGCTCCGCTCCCGTGGGTCGTAGCGTGATGTTATATAGCCTATAGCACTCCTCGATAAATGGGCTATCTAACACTGAAAGAATTTTTCAAATCGGACCAGTAGTTCCAGAGATTTACATACAAACTTACTAACTTACAAATTTTACCTCTTTTTAATATTAGTATAGATTAAAAACAAATTCGAACTAGATGTCTTAATTCAAAAAGCGATCTTAAAACCGAAGTGCGCTTGTCTGCTCATCGTAATACGTAGAATGGTCCTAGGGAGTCGCCCTTTTTAGTCTATTTAAAAAAGGGGTCACGTAAACAGAAAGATTGAAAAACACTGCACTTAAATGTTTTTTTTTTGTATTATGTCCAAGTATTTATGTTATAAAGCGGGCAAATAATAATAACGTTCAGTCTTGTGATATCTAATTGATGGATAGCCTACATTATAACAGGAAAACGGAATAAGAAAATAAGTTTTCCGGATAAGTTGTCCAGGAAGAGACTGTATTGTTTGGTAGGAATATAGTGTTGCTGTTTCTTTTCATGTGAAGGAGTGGCCTGAAATCTGTTGTGATTTTTTTTTAAACCTCACTCAAGTGCCTACAATTTCAACTCATTTGTTCTAAACTAATGATTAATGTTTATTTACACCATATGAAAATAATGTCAACAAGATGAGTATCTTACCTTCCGCAGATCGGACGATACTTCTTCACACTCGAATGGCTGAACGGATTTTTATGAAACTTAGGATCCGGGCAGACCATTTCCTGGAATAGCACTTAGGATACTTTTAATTTCGGGAGTATATTCCCTTTCTTTTCTTTTTCTTTCATGATATGCGCCATATTCAGCTAAATCCAGCTTGACTGGAAGTCGACCCCAATATAGTTCGGGAAAGGCTAGGCAGATGATGATGATATGCGCCATGTTTCGACGCAAATTTTCTTTCTTTCTTCTTTCTTGGGGCATTTTTCTACCTTCACGTGGACAAAGTCACTGGCAGCAGTTAGTATTAATATTAACAAAAATAAAAAAGCTAGCCCCAAGGTCAAATAAATCGAGTCGACTGTTATTACTAAGAAATGTGAATGAATCAATTTATTTTCGCCGGAATTTATTATATTTCTATCTTCGGTCAAGGTTTTGCCGTTTATAAGCATCTGGGTGTCGCTTGTGGTTAGATAATAACTCATAGCTCGTGGCTAGATAATAACAGCTGCACAGATCGATCTTCAAGGTTAAGCAACGCTTGCCTAGGTTGGTCTGTGGATGGGTGACCATCTTAACATAACGAGTTTCCTCCGTGCCTCGGAAAGCACGTTAAGCCGTAGGTCCCGGCTGTCATTTGTAGATCTTTGGCAGTCGTTACGGATAGTCAGAAGCCAGTAAATCTGACTCCAGTCTTGCCATGAAGTACCGTGTTACCCCAGTTAATGGGTTGTGGAGGTCTGGTAGGCAGCCGCTCCTCGTAAAATACTGGTATTCAGCTAAATCCGGCTTGACTGGAAGCCGACCTCAATATAGTTGGGAAAAAGCTAGGTAGATGATGATGGTGTCGCTTGGAATAACACTGTCAAAGATCCTATCAGTTAAGAAAATATTTTTGGGTCTACCAAATTGTTAAGATGGTTCGGTTAAAACTACAGAAAAGGATTTTTATTTTTAGTTTTGTAAAAATAGAGTTGATTCCGAACCAAAGTTTTCGGCTTTACAGCCAAAAACTTTTTTATGTATGGGTAGGTTATTTAATCTGCGATCGGTCTAGTAGTATATGACTATAATCAGATAAGTAAATTGTAGCAAATGAAGTTTTTAGGGTGTTGCATTAGAAGTATAACTTTTTTTGAGGTTGGAAATAATCTAATCACTTCTCTGGCTCTACTCTAGGGCGAAGTGGGGCGTGTCATACTTTTACTGACCACTCTGTCCTCTAGAAGATTCGCATAATGGTGACATCCAGTCGTTTTTTCCACCTGAATCAGATGCAGGAACTTCCCCAACATAGCATCAGACGTCCGCATGCTTATCGTCATGCAGAAGGAGCACTCTCTCTAGTCACTCCTCAAAGAGGAGACTTACAGCCGTGATCATGGCGTTTTCAATTAAAGGCCTACTTGTGACTGGTTTGGGATGAAGCTTGGATCATTCAGCGTAAATACTGTGCATTATATGGCTTCTTCAATGACAAGTCTTCATATCTAGTCTAAACTTGGATCGAATTTTCGGTTCTTAAAGGTTTTTTAAAGGATATCACATTCTACTATGGAAAAATATGGCATCCTTAAAAAAAAGAACCTGTTTGTGAAGGATTTTTTATCCAATAGTTGCAAAGGCACGCTGTTCCCTAGGTGCTCTTCAGTTCGTTGCAGCGTTTTCATTCGAGAGTACCTAAGTTAACTGCCAGTTTGAGAGCGAATACAGACTTTTTACTCTTTAAATTCTGTTCTTTTTGATGCTTCAAATATTTTATTTTTACTTGTTTACTGAAGAACGGAATTAAATTATATAACACTATTTAATAATTATTTAAAAAGGTTTGTGAGTGTATTTTTTTACTTTTTCACATTCGAACGGCTTAATAGATTTTCATGATTTATTTATCTCGGGAGCACTTACATGTCTGCACAATTTTACATTTATGCGCGGGCGAAACTGCTGGCAACGGCTCGTTAAAAATATAACTATATAATCTGTGATGAGAAAGACTTCATACTGAATCTTATATTCTACCTAATTTTAAATTTTAAAACTTAATAAGTATTAAGTTTTTAGAATAACGTATCTCTTACTAACTTTAATATTGCAATAATTAGAAAAGTTTTAGAATTTACGATAGTTCGCGATCCAGCGTAAACATAATTTTAATACTGCAAAAGGTAGGGGATTATGTGGGTAGTAATTTGAGCATGAAGTCTAGCAAGTACTAGATTAGTGTAGGCTTAAAGTTTTGCTTGCCTACGTCAATAGATTTTAGGGGTGACGTCAGGGTAGCCCTTGAAATACTATTTTTTTTTAAAGTTTTTTTGCATTTTGCAGGTCAGTGTCATGTTCTATGTTCATAAAATATGATTTGCGACCGTATCACAAGTGTTTCCTCAGTTGCCTTGTGTATTATCTACTTTCAGCCTATTTTCTCTCCTAGACATGAGGTCAGATACAACGTGTTTTTTTTGATATCCCATAACTCTAGGGTATGATTGAGGCCATATCAAAGAATCAACTGGCATATGAGTTATGTTCCAATTCCTCGTTTTTTTTTTTAATTTTTCATACAAAATAATACGGCTAAGTCATGATTATTAATGTAAAACCCCCTACGTGAAATATGACAATGTTGCATTTTTTTAGCTTTAAATATGAATGATTGGTTTGAATAAAAATGAATTACTTGTATTTATCAATGAAACTTAGATATAATTATGATATCTCCGAAACGATGCATTTTTGGACCACCAATTCTAGGAGTTTTAGAATTATTTTTACCTACAGAATATAACCCTAGAGTTATGGGATATCAAAAAATACAGATTGTATACTAGCAATAGAAACAGGATAAGGCTCGTTATGTTGTGTATTTAATTGAAGATACCGATGGAACAGGATAATCCTGACACACTGCAGAATGATCCTTTAAGCCGATTTTTTATTATTATTTTGTATTGAAAAAATTCAAAGCATTCATTTGAATCGAAACAATGTCGGGATTAATTTTGGCTTTATTGAGAGTTTTTTTTACAATATTTTATTTTGGTTACAGTAACACAATATTCCTGAAACTTTCAGCCCCAACGGCCATCTGTTCTGGGAACAATGTGCCATGCCCATTGCCTCTTAAGTTTGGCGAGTGTAGCAAGCGACTGCATACCGGATGACGTGGCGTTTGAAGGCCTCCCTCAAGGTGGACCGATGACGATGACGATGATGGATGCGACTGCGTCTCTCCATCGGACTCCTGCAGCCCTCGTCAACCGGACCGTTCATTGTGGCGACATTTGGGGAGGCCAATGTCCAACCGTGGATGTCTTTCGGTTTAATGATGATGATAATGATGAACATAATATTCACAAAATTCTACATTAAATCAAATAATTTTTTTTTTGTTTTTTTTTTTTGTATAGGTTTTAACGACCCACTCAACCCCAGCTTCGCGTGGGTATTACAAATCTTTGAAATTCTCAACTATGAATATGCATTGCAAACCGCCATTATCACTAATCATTCTGTCCTGATTTTTGATGTTTCATCAATAGCATCACCCTCAATCCTGAATATGATTGAAAATAGTTAGTTTTAGAAGATAGCCAGTAGGCATAAGACTGACATTCCTTCTCGCTTCACTCCTAACGTGTGGATTCATTTGATGACTTCCAACAAAAGAAAAAGTGATTAAACACAACCAACTTTTACACAAACTCATTTTCTTTTAGAAAACTACAATGTCACATCGGTAAATTAATTACTGAGACACAATATAGTGTCTATTACCAAGTTTCGGAGAACTTTGACACCCCGAGTGACTCATTAAAGGTCTTTGACTCGAAGAGTGTGAAGTCGGTTTAATTAAAGTCTGTACTTAAGTAAAATTTAACTTCGATTTGAGTTTTCTCACTTCATTTTGTAAAAGAATGGGTGACAGAAAAGCAATCCATCTTTTACTGAACACAATTTCATTCTTTGCAGATGGTAAAGTAGTTTGGTCGTAGTCAAACAGATTTGTTCTCGAGTGTCAAATTACTAGTTTGAGAGTGATCTTGTTTGAGAGTTTTGAAGAGTTATAAAGTTGTCTCTTTTTTTGTTTAATTAAAAAAAAAAAGTATATAAGTACTAATATTATAAAGAGAAATGATTTGATTTGTTGTTTGTATGTTACGATTTAACTCAAAAACTATTCGACCGATTTTAAAAACATTCTTTCACCATTTGAAAGCTATATCTTCTCTAGGTATTATGTTAGAAAAAAATATAGAGATCCTTGCCTAAAGAGGAACCAAAAGAGTTCAAAGTATGGATTCTCCATACTTTCATGCTGGTTACAGCTAGGAAAAAATAAAAGCGTTTTAACAGAATTATTTTTAACTAGATTTTTTAAAGAATTCGTTCCTGGGGCCTGCCTGCTAGCTACTATTAGTGAAAGAATTTCCGCATTCTGCATTAATATAAAATCACAAACTTGAAAATCTGGCAGAAAACTTCAAAACTCTTTGCAGAAAATCTCGGTGGCTCACACAAACAACGTCGGCCTAATTTGTTAACCTGCCAAGTACACTTTTTGGAAAGCTGCGCTTTTTATACCAAACAAAAAGTTCTGATAATTACCTACCTTAATTCCTTATTGTATATCCACATGGAAATGGAAATAATCACATTATTTATCTTCATAGGTTTAGAACTTTTACAAGCATAAACTTGCTCTTTAACTTTTAACCTAAAGAAAAACTGCAAAATTCTATCGAATCTGATGATTTTTTTTAAAGAAACTTAAATATTAAGTATTCATATATTTATACTAAACCTAACACACACTAAAGTATAAAATGTTTATAGTAAAATTATTTGTTCCTAAAATCAAATAATATACTTATTAAGTATTTCTATATTTTCATCATCTTGAAAACAATTTAGAAATGGACCTAAGTCCAGTTAACCTGCTAACAGGTTAACGAACTACTTCAAGGATAAATATCATAAATCTTGAAGCAAATATGATTCAACACCAGATTAAATCAGCACCATTTCGCAAGTAGGTTACCCACGCTTCTGGGTATACAATTTCCAACTAAACCAAACATAATTATGAAGTAAATAAACAGAAACTCCGTTTCCTTTGAATCCAAAAACACTAATAGACTTGTAAACCGAGATCAGATCATCAGCATGTACAGTTAGGAAACTCTGACACCACAGGTAACTTCTAACTCATTACGGGGAATGACTGGCGAGTTGGCGACCGATAAATCGGATCGAATTTACGTTCGCATCGTCGGAAGTTCGCAAGTTTCTTTACGAATTCCGACGCTTGTTTGTACAAAGTTTATTCGTTTACACGTAGCTATTTATCGTGATGTGATTAGGTAGCCGTGTTGACTCCAGTCTCTTGGCCATACGAGTATATTGGACTTTTATGAATGTGGTCTGAGGTTGGATTACGTTTGCCGTGTCAACATGAAAGTTTTTTGACTACGAGATTGTATTGAGGCTCTCAGTTCTATATGTACTTATCTTATGTCAATGTTTTTCTTCTCAATCTAATCTATTTTTTGAAGGGTGCCATTGGGATCCTATTACTGAGCTGTTCGGCCGTTAGTCTGTCTGTCTGACCATCTGTCAGCGGGCTGTATTTCATAAACTGTAAGAAGTAAACTACACTACAACAACACAGTAATTAAAGTTAAAATTTAAACAGGGTATTCATGCGTTTTTCCTCAATTTAACTCTTTTTTAATTCACACTTGGTCAGTTCATTTTTCATCATTCTTGTTATTATTTTACCTTTTGTTTAGACGAGCTTTCTGCAAATAACTTACCCGTTTTGGTTGGCGTGAGAGGGCTGTATCAGACTTTTAATATCTAATACCCAGACGTGTTCCTTTAGTTACTTTTTGTGTTCCTGGGCCGCGGTGATTCTTTCAAAATATCCCACAGGCATCAGCCCTGCGCTACCCGGTCAATCATGCTACCACTAGTTTGTATTAAGCCTTTCAGTTCGGTGATTATCTTGTATCAATGTTTTCCTTTCTCCGTTAAATCGATTTCTTCTTTCTTGTTTGTTATTTTATCTAACTCCAGATTATTGTCGTCGGCTAATGCTTCTCCAATATTATTTATTATTGTCAACGATTCGGCATGATAAAGTCATAAATTATCCCTCTTGCTAAGCGGATTTGGAATGGCCGGAATTATTTTGCTTGTTATACCTACAGATGTATGTCTTTGTCCTTTTTCCTCAAATATTGTGTCCTTTTAAGAGATAAAAATTTAGATGTATTTGGTTCAACAAGAGTTCAACTTTCTTAATTCTTTATTGTACACAAAACGTAGTGAGTGAGTGAACCTTCTTTATTTCTTTAATATATGTGTATATAATTTCTGATATTATTGGTTCTATGAGAATTACTGTTTTGTAACAATCAGGTGTTCAGTAATTTTTTTTTTTACTACTTACTGCTTATGACTTCTAACATAAAATATAAATATACCTCCTTCCTCCTCGTATTGCTCTATTTTTCTGCGAAAATTGCATCAAATCCGTTGCGTAGAGCTTTCGCCTCCATGATAGTATACTTAATAACCAGAGATATAAAAAATTGCCTACGACCTATTCTTAGATCTACCAAATATACACGAAAGATTTCATTAAATCTGTCAAGCCGTTTGAGTTCGATAGCAAATACCAGATATTTATATATTACCTACTTGACCTAGCAAACATCTTGCCCTATAAATAATCAAAGAAAAAAAAATACTTCGAATGAAACTAGATGCGTAGGTGTCTACTTATTACCTATCGATCGATAGGTGCCTAGATATTTATTTATAAATTTCCATCCTAGCCAATACCTTTATCGAAATAAAAACTGAATATGAGCTTTCACATATACTTAGACATAAAAAAATTCACTAATACACTCCATCAGATATAGTCAGAACTTCTATTTTAGGAAAATGAATATTTCGAATTTCGTATATGATTTATATTGCCGGCTATTCGTAAAAGGCGAGCAATGTTTTCGAGTAGAGAGACTAATTTTCATTTCGATTGCACTGTGTTCTCCTGTTTCTGGTCTTGACTAATTGTAGATATATCGATGAAAAGCTATGACTTTCAAAGAAAATAATTTAAACTGTACTTTTGAACTGGTAGATAAACGTAGTGAAAAAATTTGACAAATCATACGTACAATTTAGGGCTGATTTTTCAATAATGTAATAATTATTTATCTGCAGAAAGAACAGAATTTGTATGTATTTTCAATTCAAAAATCTGCTTTTGATTAAAGTTATTTGAAGATTTAAAAATCGTTTCTTAGAGTTACATTAAAATATAGCATTCAGTTTAAAAGATAACCTTAATTTCTTTATAGTTTTATGATGATACTGATATTTCTTTATAGTTTTACGGGACCAATAAAAACGCATATCTCGCATTGACCAGTAACGGTCTCATAATATGTGTACTGAAAACTAAATATCAATTTTCTATAGGTACCCAACAAAATAGGATGCATGAATATTTTATAATATTCTATCAACGCTACAGGAACGGCCACTTAGCTATATCATCCGGATAGCTCGCAAAAAGGGTCATAAAATACTTTGAAAATTTAAAATATTTTAGTTGGTCAAGTACCAAAGAGCTTTACAAACGACGAGTAATGGTTAGTATTTCATATTTAGTACTAGTGTCTAGCATGGACATTATATGCAATCGTAAATGGAAATAGGTTCGCATCGAGCGAGCATCGGTATGCATATTTCATGGCAGTAACCTACTGCGAAGGATTGGGACCGACTTATCAATATATGCATTTTCTCACACGAATTTGTGGCCGCGTTAGCAAAATTATTGGTTTTTGAAATGGATTTTGTTGCGGAATTTCGATGAGTAATGCGGAAGTGCCGAACGTGAAGAAATATTGGGGATATATTTTAAAATATTATATTGTAATATGGATACAGCAAATCTTTTTCTATTCAGCTCGAGTTAGCTCGCAAAATGAAGCTTGTGGATACGTAAAATATAGAGATTTATTAAATTCTTTTTGAACAAAAAATTATCTCGCTTTTGAATAACTAAATATTTAATAATAATTCTACGTAAAACTGATTAGTTAACAGTATTCACAGAATCACAGTTAGTTTTTATAAAACTGCAAATGGCTGCAATAGCTACTCACTGAATTTTAAAAATTAATAAAATAAAAAAGTTTTTTATTCCATGCACAAAAGTAGTTTTACTTAGAGAATAATTAAAAAAAAATGTAATTGATAAATTAGTTCGATTTCTGATACATATAATTTTTATTAATTGAATAGATATTATTCACTGAATTCTCGATATAATTACTAAAAACGTTTTAATCACATGTAAATATTCTTCCTTAAATGCAGTCAGTTTTACATTCAGGAAACCTTAATGAGGAAACAAAGCCTACACCTCTATAGGTTAACCTATGTTAACGAGACGGCACTTGGGGCACGCTCTAACCATAGATTGAACATGCCCTTAACATTAGTGCTAGTTCAGACTAACAATGCGAAAGCGTCGCGTTTGGTGCGTTGAGTCACAGACCACGGAAATGTCAAAGTGGCCATTGCTAGAGCCGGAATTGTCAACTATTGTCACACTAACCAATCTTGCACACAACGGTTCATCATCATCAGTTTGAGAGTTACAGTGCCAAACGTGTACACATAAGAGTTGTGTGATAATGATGTTCTAATGCAAAAGGCAGTGTTGCAAGGGAGAATGTTACGATACTTCTTTTATCTGTGAGTGAGCGAGTGTTTCGGAAGGTTGTTTCTTCAAAATTTTGACATTCAAGAAATTGTGTTTAGTAACCATATTTCGAATAGATGTCTGCTCGCGAAACGGTGAAAGGTATGGTGAGGTAATCGACATGTCCCAGAATGTAAGTAACTCAAAGACATGTGACCGCACATGCAATACGCAACCCGCACTGGGACCGCGTGGTGGATTAGCGCCTATACCCTCTGTTAGAGTCCTGACCTTAGTCCCAGCGCTGGAAACATTCCGAGGCATATTATGTTGTATTTTGAGTGCCTTCGATAGCTGACTTTGCGTTCTACGCTGATTGCACGACACCTTTAATGACATATTTAATCGAAGCCGACGCAACAATTCCATTCTCTATGGTTCAACCGTACTCGAATGCGTTTGTGGTTCCGAATGTACAATGCTACACTTTGAACGGGCAGTTGCGGGTAGACTTGACAAACGCATGGGCGGTCCCACACTCATAGCCAAACGAAATGAAAGTTTGAATGAAATTTCAATTAGGGTAACTTAATATTGTGCTATGATATTCGCTATGTAGAGTGCAATAGGTACTAGTACTGTGTAGAGAATACTCTAGTAGACCGTTGACCTGATGAACGCCTCTACTGGATCCGAAAGTACTCAATGGTTCTGAGACGCACAGTACTGGTCGTTGTGGCGATGCATGGGAGATTAATGTGTGTTGAAAATTATGTATTTTTTAATACAATACTGTTAAGTCAAGTTTAGCTAAACTTTAATTAAAATTTTGAAAGACTCAAGGTATTTACGTACTTTGCAGTGAACGTTTAATACTTAATAAAACTGAATTATTACAACAAAGGTATTAGTTTGTACTTCTAAAACTTGCAAACCCAAAATTAACTATAAATTTAATTATATTCTTAAAAGCATCTCCTGATGAAAGTTACGAGTTTTCTCTATTGGTAAAACTAAGTTATGAAGTAGTTTTCTCATCGCAAAAGGAATCCGCAGCCACTTGCATTTAACTATCTCTAGCAATTTCCAATGAGTTTCATATTAATTAATTAACTGGGTAAGAACTAAATACACAGTAAGTGTACGAATACTAATGATGGGTGCTACAATCTATAGAATCAGAGTGGTTTAAATAAACCGTCGAGTCAACCATTGTGCACAAACTCACAATGCTACAAAATAATCGAGATGATTATTCGATTGTTTGGAGTTACAGAATGGATCGCTAGTTTTGATTAATCAAATCAGTCTCTCTCACTTGATATAAATACAGAGTCGAATTCGAGTCAAAATCGAGAACTATCGAGAACTATCGAGCTGTTCAAACAATTGAATAAAACCTCCGACATCCCGCATCGCTAAAGGGTACCGCTACTAATGAAACTAGAAATTATTCAGTACTTTAGTTCTAGTTCAAGAATCCTTTCCATAGGGTAAAGACCTCTCCTCATAATCATATGTATGACTAGAGAGAGCATACCTATGCTTACATAAAGAAATATAATACATACAATAAAATAATGTATACATATGTAGGTATACATTGTATTTTCGTAGACTACTCCCTGGTGGGTTTCACTTGCTTCCTTAAGGGTGCTTTTCCACAAGAGATGTGCGAGGTAGCGAGGCGGTGTGCCAGGAGAAAATCCACTTTATTTTTCTAGTCAGGCCTTAGAGAAAACGGTTATAGGATCTAAGTATTTTTACATATAAATAGAGGTTGAGGAATTTGTGCGAGGACTGCAAGCATAGAAATATGTTTACCAGCGCATGCTGGTAAGGATATTTCTATAGCTATGCACTTGAAAAGATTTCGTTACGCATTCCTCTCGGCTCCACACATCGGTGTGTGCTAGCTCGCCATAGCTTCGCTTCGAATCTTTGCACTACTTCGTAACCTCGCACATCTTTGCTGGAAAAGCACCCTAAACAATGTAGAACACAGATGGCTCTTAGCGGAGAAATAAATAATAGCTTACAACCTTTTTGGTAATTTAATATGTTGTGTGCTGTTACTCCCACACACTCTCAATTTTTCCGTTTAGTGCAGAGATCTAAACCCTTTATAAAGTTTACCGCTATCAGACTGACACTATTGCGATGTGGTGTTAGGGAAAAATACTCGTAATTCACTGGATAGGCCAACGATTCCATAATAACTAAACTCAAAACACTTATGAGACCCATCACTGGATGCCTAAGAAGAACCTTGAATACTTTGGCCACATTAATAGAAAGAGAAACTATAATCTGGAAATGCTATTGTTGATGGTCTCTGGGGAAAATATCAGAGGCAGGAACCCGTTACATGTATTGATTAAATCAAATCCCTTTCACTCTAGAAACCACAGTCAACATCACCATCCACTTCCCCGAAGATGTCCTATTTGCACGTGGTGAAATATTGTCCTCCTGTCTTCAAATGACGAAATATTGTCCACAACAAAGTTATTCATTGGCTTTATGACCCTCTTCATTGAGGACAAACAAAGCAAGGAGGAGTACTGTTTTTCCAAGATCATTATTTTCCTTACCTGTAAGCTTGTTTATGCTAAGATCTCCCATAAGTGAAGGCATATTTCTGAATAAATTTGAGCCACTTGAGTGACTCCCAAGGGCCTTCATGTGTGTTATAAAAAATAAGGAAATTCGTGGAGATTAAAGAATCAATTTCAGGAATGCTATTTTCTTGAAATTGCCTTTGCTTTGAAAAACAATAGTAAGTATAGCTGAAGTATCACCATCATTATTTAAGCCGAAAGACGTTCACTACTGAACATAGGTCTCCTCTAAGTGTTGCCACAATAACCTGTCTTATGCGTCTCATACCCATGGGATATCTGCGACCTTTATCAGGCCGTCGGTCCACTTTGTGGGAGGCCTTCCAGCACTGCGTCTTCTGGTACGTGGCCGCTTCTCCAGAGGTTTTCGGTCCCATCGACAATCTGTTTTGCGAGTAATGATGACATTTACCAAGTAAAGTGGGGTAGCCATGGTCCTGGGGTATAACTTTGGTGCAAGCTTACTAACTAATAAAAACATGAGAAGCTGTGTTTACTGTCATTCTATTGGTTAATAAGCTCGTGCTAAAGTTATACCTCAGGGCCAAAGTAACCCCACTTCCCGGTATGATTATATAATTTTTTTTAAAGGTTTTGATCTTACAGTTCCACATCCACGACACAAATCGGCGACAAGCCCCTTTAAAAGAACACCGTGTATTTTAAGGAAACAGTGATAATAATTGTTCCTCCGCTAACAGCTAAGTTTAATATCTTTATAAATTAAATTTCCTGTACCGAAAGACAGGCCATTATTACTTGAAGCGAACGTTAAACCAGTCTGTTTAGATATAGGAGGATTTGAACGCTGTTCAATACATTCTCTCAAAGGCCTTAATTTAGTGCACGCTAAGGATCGTTTATCCCAGTCAATTTTGTATAGAGTTTGTAGTCCTAATCTCGTAACAAAATGTAAGCGTTGTGTTAGCTTTAATGTGTCGCAAGGCTGTAGTTATGGGGCTGCAGAAGTGATAATTTATCGGAAGACTGCAAAGCTATTCCTGGTTAATTGGTTATTAGTCATAGTATTAGCCTAATGTACTAGGTACTTAGTGTAGTGTCTAAACATTATATTGTTATTAAAAGTTCTTTCTTTTGTATTTTTTTTCTGTTTATGTTTAATTCCTTATGTTACTTTATGCTAAACTGACTTTTGCCCACAACTTCGTTAACTTGAATGTCAATTATAGCGGACGCGAAGTCGAACCTATGTCCTTGCTTGGGGTTTAAGCTCACTCCATACAAAATTCTTACTAAACCTGATCATTAATTAACTATTGCTCGTTATCCGCAAACCCACTGTGACCTACTGGTAACGGCTTCGACTTATGACTTTACTTTTGTAATTTATTTAATCACCACTGCTCTCAAAATAGTAAAACAAAAATTCGTGAGTAACTCAGCATATTCTAAAACCTAAAACAAAGTCACTTGGCATCAACCAACCTGCATCGGCCCAAGGTCCATTTACTCTCCAAGAGAGGAAACAGCAGTGTAAAGCTGATTATGATTATGCTAAGCTCTTATCAGTAATGGCTTTAGCATCAGCTGCTAATAAATTCATTATCGTTCCATTAAATTGAATGCTACCTATCTCTATAGACAGCCTTATACAGGAAAAGTTTTTAAGCACTGCGTAAATTTTTTTTGGTGGTTCAGTATAAGTAATAGAACACAGATCGATCTTCAAGGTTAAGCAATGCTTGCCAAGGTTGGTGTCTGGATGGGTGACCATCTTAACATAACGAGTTTCTTCCGTGCCTCGGAAAGCATAGGCTGCCTACCAGACCTCCACAACCCAATAACTGGGGTAACAGGGTACTTCATGGCAAGACTGGAGTCAGATTTACTGGCTTCTGACTATCCGTAACGACTGTAAATGACAGTCGAGACCTACGGCTTAACGTGCTTTCGGAGGCACGGAGGAAACTCGTTATGTTAAGATGGTCACCCATCCACAGACCAACCTTGGCAAGCGTTGCTTAACCTTGAAGTCGACTTGTGTTCTATTACTTACACTGAGCCACCAAAAAAAATTTACGCAGTGGATAAAAACTTTTCCTGTATAGCTGCCCTACAATACCAATCTGCTGGATATTGCTAGTGTAATTTTATAGTTATCAGGTGTTTGTGATTGCCCAATTGAATAATGCAATATTCTCGTGTTCCCGCATAATAGGAACAAGAGGCAATAACCCCGACTGATTAAGGCGTTTGACTGTGGATTGTCGATAAATAAGCTGAAGTAACATGAACTTTAAACTAAAAACCTGAGAACTACAGAATTATAATATACACATTTTCTTTTCTGAAAACTGCCTGTTAGACAAAAAAAAATTGCACCCGTTTTAGTGAAACCTACCGGGTGTTTTCAAACTATCCTCTGGATGGTTGGTTTTTTGTGTACCTATTTCATTTTGCTACCCGACTTACAATTTGACGCCAAAAACCGCAATGTTTTCATTTTTAACTCCATCGATATCTGAAGAACATGTCTCTTCTATTTCGGAGATGTCCCCCCAACTGTACTTACAAGTTTTTGATTTAAACGACAAATGTGATGATAGTCAGGGTTCTCTATTTCTAAAGGTACTATGTATTTCCCGAATTTTCGTTTCCTTCTCTAGTGCTCTTTAGACAAGTAAAATAAACATTTTCATTTAAATCAAGACATAAATGTTCAGGCAATTATGACACAGCTCTAATTTGTCGCTAACACGGTACAAAACGGTTGAGACTACATAAGACTCCTATATAGTGGTACGGGATTTTGAATTAAACCCTTGGCATCTGTGTAAGCCCCACAGAACGGTGTTAACAGAAGTCCAAATCTATATAACGAGCAAACACACATGCACACATAGGCACGCAGTAACAGTAACAGCAAGCGTATTCGTGTCTGACAATTATTAGTACTCGTAGTACGTAGGTATGTATCTTTTTCACTCACTTCATATGAAGCCGACCATTTGTAATCTACATCATCATTTCAGTCGATAGACGTTCACTGCTGGACATAGGTTTCCCCCCTAGCGTTGGCTCTTTGACTGGAGTCCTGCTTTTCGAATAGCTCTCAACATGCTCTCACCTAGTGAAAGGTTTTACAATGGTTCGTTATGTTTTATAATGTTTGTTATATGTTTTACAATGTTCGTTATATGATGAAATAAGAAGATTTGATGAAATATTTGCATACAGTACTTGGTAACTACTTTAGAATCTTTTGACTCTTCTTTTGCCTGAGAAATCTGCTAACGTTCACTCAAATATTGCAATTTTTCGTTCCTAACTTCGTAGTTCCCTTCTGCACTATTCTGTTGCATTGCTGTTAACATTTCACACACATTCTAGTCGGATGGGTTAACAAGAACATTGTTAATGCACCGCACATTGCTTGTTGGCTTTAGCAACATATAAATGTTTTTAAAAAGGAATTCTCAGTAAACAGGTGTAGCTTTTAAAAACATTTGTTTGCCTCTACGTGTTTGTGTGTTGGTATTGTTTGCTTCTGCAGTTCCGTGTTTGTATCTAGAATTGTTAACGTTATTTTCTGCCTCATTAGTGCTTTAATTAAAGTTATCTTAAAAATAATTTAACTTGTTTAAATATAGGGCGATCTCTTTTTCTGCATTTTCATTTTCATTATCATCAGTATTTGGTTCATTTCTTGAAATAATTATGGTTCTTCAATTGCATGTTCTCAACCCTCGACCACTCATATCCAGCTACCATCAGTCAACCGCTCTGCAAAGATCATCTGAATATTTTTTTCAGTCGAAAAAACTGTTTATTTATTTACTAAACAATTTCTTCCTTTTTTTGAGTTTGGTAGTCATCGAATACTTTCTCTCGTTCTGGGATAAAACAAGTGGTCGTGTCAGACTTTTATTGACTAAACCCAACTAACCCCACCTGGGTCGTTTAGTTTCTCTTTACGCTCCAGGAGCACAATAATTCTACTTGCTTGCTATATTTACAGTAGCAAGCCAACAATCAATAAGCTTATAAACTTAATACCTACAAACTTCGAGCGTAGTTTTCTCACTCTAATATTACAAAGGCAAAAGTTTGTATGAATGTGAATATTTGTTACTTCTTCATGCTCGAACAGCTGGGTGAATGTATATTGAGCAGTTAGTGTACGCGACGATGGGGCCTTGAACAGGAACCATTCAATCATCATCGTTTCAGCCGAAAGATGTTCACTGTTGGACATAACCCTCCTAACCTCACTCAAGTATTGCCACAAAGACCGGTCCTCCATCCTTGGTCTCGCAACCATTGGTTTTCCACTTTCCAAGTCATAGTTAAATACCTAACGAGCTACTTCAAAAACCATTAACACTAAAGTCACTGCTAATTAATTCCTAATTAACCTGACAACCACAACACTAAGTAACACCTTAACAATATTCCGACTACATTTACTTACAAAGACAAAAAAAAAACTTAAGTTACCTAGTACGTGTACCTTTACACACTGCAAACGTTAATAGGGTTCAGCGTGGGTTCAGTACTCTCAGAATTTCTAGACGAGGAGCAGACAAAAGCTTAAGTGGCTCCATAATGTGTGGCAGCTAAGAACAGGGTAAATGCAAATTGTAAAATAATCTCCTTACATTTGTGCAGTCGGTGTAACAGCAGTTATTACGACCCTAGGGATTTTTCTCATGAATATGAATTCTTGTTTCTTATTTTATGGTAATTGCGCGAGTGCTGATGCAGAAATGGTAGTTAGGATCGTAACTTTGATGCATTCATTACAGGCTTAAATACACATTCTGCTTCAATGGATATGTGATGCGATTATAATGACTTAAAATAATAAACCAACAGAAGCCTCATTAGAATACTTAAGGTCAGTCAAAGGGCAATGAAAAGGGTTATGCTCCGAGATTTGTAACCAAGATATTCCCAGGAGTACCAAGGTTACCGACATAGCCCGGAGAATTGAAAGACTTAAGTGGCAGTGGGCAGGACACATTGCTCGCAGAACAGTGGTCTGATGGAGCAGAAAGGTTCTAAAGTAGAGTGGTTGTGGCCGTACCGCGGACGAATTTCGGTATCAAAAATGCTAGTTTATTATCTCACAACCTAACTAAATCCACCTAGCAACACAAAACCACCGATACAAAATATTTTATAGCAAACTTTATCTCCACTAGAGAGTAACAAACCAATTTATTTTCCAATTTCACCCACACACTTTACACAAGACTGCCCAATTTTGAATTGGAAAAAATCTAACTCCATCCCCTCTAAATAAGAGTTTTGTTGGTATACTAATGACTGTTTCCCCTTTTCTTAATAAGCCACAACAAAGCCGGGATTACTAGACCGTGAAGAAAGTAATTGAAGATCATACGTGATTGGAATATCTCGAGAGAAGGGATCAGTTACCAAGATACCCGCTTAGAAAGTTACAACCCTTTGAAAAATTAATAGAAAGGGAAAATATGCAAATAATGTGGTGCAAGGGATTTCAGAGATTAGAGAGGCAAGTTAATATAAAATTAATAGAGGAAAGAAACCGGATATTATGCGGGAATATTTTTTGTTGTGGTTTGCCTTCAAGAATTTGGCAAGATATAGAAATAATATTTTCTTTTAATTTGCTTTTGCCAATGGCTTAGTAAACAGAAGAAAATTTGACTAAAAAGGGTATCCTTTTTCCTATTCCGGGACATGGTTATCGCGTGTGACAAATTTTATTCAAATCTGTGAAGCCGAGCGTTTACACATAAATATATACAAATCAAATATTTTTATAATATTAGTGAGATGAATAACACGATACGTAGGTACAGAAAAGTTCATGGTACAATCTTACACATATATTTAACAAAAAGAGTTCATATCAAACCAATCGACAAATATTTATAAATGGGATTGAATAACCACAGCAACTAATATAGCATTCAGGCTTTACAGACTTGGCATGTAATTTTCTATTTAATTTTGACTGAATAACAATGTAGATAATTAATTTCAGTGTATAATCTATGTGAGTCTGTACAGTGTTTTTTTCTGTGGTGGAAATTTGGATAATGACTACTCTCGCTCTATACTACGCTCAACACCGTAGCAACTTTAGCCACTCCGCCTTATCGCCATGATCGTGGCGTGCCAAAAGTCTAAGTACCTACCGTGTGGACGCACCATTACTCGTCTAAAAAGTGCACAGCTTACAACTTTGCTCTAAAATCTAAACACGTCACAGTCATCAAAACTTGTAACTAAATTAATCTTTCTGAACTACGAGTAAGTATACAAAAAGCTTTACATTTCATTAAAGATAATGCTACGTCATCTGCATCAGCTGTTAGCGAATTTTCAAGTAAAACTTTTGAAGTCATATCAGTATTCCTTTGAAGTCTTGCTAATGTTCCCTCGACAGAGATTGTGCTTTAGAGAAACTTTCAAATAACTTGTTTTTTGCTACACAAGTTTGTTCACGTGACGATGTTAGGTGACCCAACTAAATTTTTAATAGTTATATTAGCAAAAGCCTCCTTCAAATTTCTAAAGTATTACAGTGGCTAATGCATTTGTGGGCTAGGGTAAAACCGGGATAGATGCCCCACTTTTCGAAAGTGTTTCATTATTTGAATACCAAACATATTTGCATAGAAAGTCCCTGTAATATAGTTAGTTCAATCATTTATAGAGCTTTAGAAACCGTATTTATGTACCTAACCATTACTGGTTTTGCAAAAAATAAATTCTTGTGAAACACCTTTTTTGGGGATAGATGCCTAGTTGCCTACCTATATGGATAGATGCCTCACTATGAAATCGCTTAGGAGGATAGATGCCTGTGATGCGGGATAGATGCCTTTTTAAATAATCAACAAGAATACGTAATCACAATATAATATTTATTGATTATCTTCATGTGTAGGTAATATAAAATGCTTATACATATTTTTATTTATGCATGTCTTTAACAAAAAATACAAAAAAAGCTGTTTAAGCGATAACATATTAAAACTATCATAGAATCATCTCAAACGAAACATTCCCAATCTTTTTAATAGCGTCACCTTTGTAATGTTCTGGATGGAATCCCAAATTGTCTGGATTGTTCATTGATCCCCCTTTTTTATCCATTTAATTGAAAGCTGACTGTAGCTGCTCTGTTGTCCAAGAAATTACTCGAGCTCGTATGCCCTTTTTTTGTATTTTTTATTATTTTTTCCTTTCTATTGTATTTCCTTAACATGACTCACCTACAATAAGCAAAATATTATTTAAAATATAATTATCTCAGTCTTTCATTAGGAGTCCTAACCACTTCCAATAATGATTTCTTTTGTTTTTTTTTAAATTTATTTAATTATAGATATTCCATGAATTAGAATATCCATTAGGAAATTCCCTAAATATTCATGACTATGACTTATAAATACTTTGATAGGGCTCTTGCAGTATAGAGGGATAGAAGCCCCTAAAGTCAACTATCCCTTGTAAACTCGGGGCAACTATCCTTTTCACTAGGGATAGATGCCTCTTAATATTTTATAAACAAAACAAATACAAATATCAGTGATTGACTCTTAAATGTGTTCTCAAAGAACCAATGTATTAAAACAATTCAAATAAAATATAATTGTAATGTAATTTAACTGTTTATAAAGATACGGAATAGTGAATACTTACGTTTGAAATTTTAAATCGTTCTTCGCATCTGCTGCGAATGTAATTCGACACACAAGCGAGAAAAGTCCGTCTAGCACAGCAACTCGCACGTCACGGAGGTAGGGGATGCATGTGGCGCGTATGTAAACAACGAATTTGCTGTTCCGTTCTCTGGTAGTTGAGTTTTTAGAAACGAGGCATCTATGCTAGCGCGGCATCTATCCCGGTTTTACCCTATGTACTTTCTTCAGGCCTTTTGTTGCGAAAACGTCTAATACAATTTTTCATCTATTGACCTTTGAAAGCCAAACAAAATTGCGCACGTTTTCTCAAATCATGTTAGTGTTCCCCATATCACACTGACCATTATCTGAAATGCGGTCAAGTATAGCAACGTTACCAAAAAGAAAAGATTTTTCTTGAACAAGGGAATTTGAGTCTTATGTTGTGGATGTTTAAATAGATAATGGAGAGCTGGTCAGGTCGTTACCGGCGCTGCTGATAGGAACAGTCGCATCGATAGGACGGTCGGCTTCCGCACTCCCGTTGCGCTCAATTGAGCTGGCTTTCGTTGGGAACTTGACGTGGCGTATAATACGCAAATTTTGTTGAAATAGGTCACACAACTTGACACCGGTATTCAACCGGAACGAGTCCGGGAAATTGAGTTATTATACCCGAAATGTTTGTCAAAGAAAGTTAAGGAACATTTGCATTAATGAGAAAGAGACTGTCGTTGATTTTGTAAAATAAGGGGATGTAAGTTGAATAGACACAAATTACTGTTTAAAGTTTATTCTTGTGACGTGAATAAGACCTAAATCAGGGACACATACTGAAGTGACAACATACAGTTATAAATGTGAAAGAGGTGACTTTACAAGGAGATAAAATACTACGCCCTGTAAAATTGTTATCCAGTCTACTTACCGAGGTCTTAATGATATATGTCATGTATATTGTACATCTTGCAATTAGTTTTTAAAAACACTTTTACACGTTAATTTTTTCGTCAGTTTTAACTAGATGAGGCCGGTGTTTCCTAGCCAACCACTCTAAGAAGAAAAACCGAAACAAACTCACGGGTCAGTTTAGGTACATATTTGCTGTAGATATAAGCGTAGTGGTTAAAATCATACACTAAAACCATTCAGATTAGTGTCTGAGATGGTCTTTTGAGAAAAGAACCATACAGATTTGAATAGACATGTCCACTACATTTTCAGTATTCGTATAGCTCTACTCAGTGCTACTAAAGAGCTCAGAGATTTGTCGAACAATAATACCAAGGAAAGGATATTTATTTGGATAGGCCGCAAAAAATCTCTAAAAGCCAGACAACGTCAAAATTTCTGAAAAGAAAAAAATAATAGTAGAAACGTGCGAAAAACTCTCTTCGTCTAAATGGGACTTTAAAGTCGTTAATGAACACATGGGGCCATTTCGGGACGTAACGATAGTTTGCGTCTTTTACATTTAGTGATTATTCGTTTCCTAATTAAATAGTGTGCCATGACAATATGTTAACAAGAATTCTGATGGATTATAGTTGTATGAATAACAAGTCATATTTTTTTACAAAGACCTTATTCCTAAAGTGTCGATATTATGTTTCATAACGACTTTTATTATTTTCTTTAGTTTTCTTAACATTGTTCTCCTATGCAAAATTGCATAAAAATTGTTGGTGCCATTATGCTCGGAATTTTTTATCTCATGCGTTCCACCCTTAAAAGCCCAAATTTTAAAAGTAATCACAGTGCTTGTCCCATTTGCGCAGCCGCTAAATCGCTTTTTGTCTTCGTTTCATGTGAAACAAATGATTTAATTTCAGAATCTCTAAAGCTCGCATTCTCTTTGGGATTTGCAGCAATAACTCAGGATGTAATTTGCATGAAAAATCTTTTGCATTTCCTCGCCTCACTTGATATAGTTTTAATATCTCGTTTGGAAGAAGTTGAATGAAAGCAACAATCGCTTTCTGAATGCCTGCTCTTTAATTTTCTTTTTATCATCGTGACCCTTTTAGACGAATAAAGGATGAATAGCCCAGTTTCTAATGGTTGGACGTAAAAAAATCTTTAATTTTCCAACTTCCTTATTAATTCTCGCTTTTGAGGTTCTCTATTATTGCTAAGATCATTTATGTTGCGAAGTTCGGGTTAAAAATAATGTCTATTTATAGAATGGTTCTTCAGTAGTGACCCAGTGGTAACGACCTCGATTTGGCGCGTTACTTCGAGTATCTAATTTATTTTATCACCACTGCTGCTCAAAACGGTGAAGGAACAACTCATGAGGAAACCGGCATATCCTAAAATCTAGAATTTGAAGACATGTGACTTCCACTAACCCATTGAATCCACTTGGTGATTACGGCCTATTTGATCTTCTAAAGTGCCCACAACTTGGGTCCCAGTTGTGAGAACATTATAAAGTTGATTATGCCATGCTTATGCTATAGTTCTTAAACCATTGTGTCCCCAGGTAAATGTTTTGTAAGTTTTGGGATTGTTAGTAAACATTGAAATTGTTGAATGATCCACCTTTCATAGGAAATATGAAAAAATAAATCGCTGTTAAAAAGATCGTAATTTTATTACATTCAACAATCCCTTCACTGAAGTTAACTTAATGAAAAAATATAAAATAAAATTTGCGACAGCGAAATTGTTTTAATACCATCCTTTCTGAGGACTCGCAAAAATGAATAAAATCACGAAACTTTTTCGTTTACGGAATTTGTATGTGACATTGTGACACGGAGCCCATGAAAATGGACATCAAGTGGAACAATCACGCTCAAGTGCGTAGTCAGAAGTAATCATGAAATGTGTTGTTTTATGTATGCCACATAAGTTAGGGATACCTGTAAACTTTATATTTTATGACTGTCATAAAGCAGGACATGGGAAAATTTCTCGTTACAAAAAGTTTGCTACTTATCTACTTACTTTGCCATTCATTTGATGGTCTGTACTGTAATAAAAGGAGGATTTCCTCAATGAGAGGGGATCTCACTAAATCCGCGCGAATCCAATATAGATTAGTGGGCCTTTCATCAAATCTCCTCCTAATGGGCCGGCAGTAAGGTGCGATCTGATAATTTGAACGTGCCGTACGTGTTAACGTAAAGAATGATTAAAGAAACAAGTTCTTTGAAGGACTTTAAAAGAAGCTTAAAGCTGTTTTTTTTTTCGTAGATTGCTAACAATTTATTTACTTACAAATTAAAGATGTATTTAAATAATGTTAAAGATGTGAGAATGCACCCACGCCTATTCATTTCTTCTTATGGATGACCAGTTTTTGGACCTTTAGGGAGAAGGAAGATAAAATGGACCTAAGTTTGCTAACACACTTGTGTTCTTCAGTATCTTTCTTGTCAATGGGAAGTCTCTGCTAAGCTTGACCACCATAACTGAAATAAGAACTCAAACTGTGGATAATATTCAAATTGTTTGACCGTTCCTTCCCCATACATTATTTGATCTCATCTTTGCCTTTTAAATCATGACTTTTTTCTTTCACAGATCAAAAATGAGGCCAATCCCTCTCTTCTTCATCTGCTTCTACGCTCTTCTGTCTTCTCTGCAATGCGGCACCTCCTCCAGTGCTGATGACAGAAGATGGCTGGTGTCTTTAGTGGATCTAGTGGAGCTGGACTACGTGGACCATTGTGAACAGAGAGCCAATGCTGCGTGGAATGAGCTGACGGGGAATAGTAAAGGATTGGCGTCGAAGGTTAGTTATTATTATTACCTACGCTACAATTGAGATTACTTACACTCACTCTCTCTCTCTCTGATTATTCTCTTTTTTTACTCTTGTAGTGTAGGTAATTTCCGCTCGGAGAAGAAAGCAGCCACCTTCTCGCTGCTTATTGTTGCAAGTGAGATTTCGTGGCAACGAGCGCATAAAGTAGGGGCTTTGCGCGCCAACCGAGTGATTCTAAGAAACACGGTGGCACAGTGATCACGTGCTGCCGTGTATAGTGAGGCTCGGGGGAGAGGTGCTTTTTTTAAATATTACACAGAGGGGGTTGGGGTTGTCCTGTCCCGGTTGTCATTAGTAAATCTTTGAAAACCGTTATAGGTACGCCAGACGCCAGAAAGTCTGACCATCAGTTCTATCCAAGGAGTACGTTTACCAGAAACAGAGTTGTTCAGGTCTGATAGGCAGACTGAAAGTCGACCCCAAGCTAGTTGGGACAAGGTTAGGAAGATGGTGATTCAACGAAAGACTATATTAAATATTGAAATTATGTACTCGTACTTGAAGATGACATATTAATGATATGTAGAGCGCTACATATCACTGGCAGGAGGGGTACACTAAAATAGATATTTTCAATTCTTCGAAATGGAAGTTTTCTTGTAGACGAAGCAGTTCTAAATTATAAATTCATCGCGTTTGCACCGAAACTAACTAAAGAAGATTAGGTACCCTGAAATAGCCTAAAATTTTAGCTTAGGGCGTAAATCGAAAGACCTCCTTTCGTAGAATTGAGTGGCTCTTAAATATTAAGTAGGTAGCTACATAATTTTCTATGCGAATAAAGTTAACTTTGTTGAAAATATCACAAGGCTGGAAACACTAATTTACCTACCACTGTGAATCTAATGATAAATGATAAATGATATTTATTTTGCAAATAGGTTTTTTCAAACTCTTTTACACGTCAATTTTTTTTTTGGACTTTTTTTTTGTTACTAGATGAGGCCGGTGTTTCCTAACTGACTACCCTGAGAAGAAACACCGAAACAAACTCAGGGGTCACAGTCTCTTTTAAAGTCCATACAACATGTAAGTAAGTCATATGCGAACCATGCAGATTAGTGTCCGAGATGGCCTTTTGAAGAAAGAACCATGCAAATTTGAGTGGACCTGTCCAGTCAGTGCAAGCATTTGTCATTATTCGCAAAGCTCAACTCAGGACTACTAAGGAGCTCTACGACTTGACGAACAATACCAAAGAGAGGACATAATGGTTAGGCCACAGAAAATACTCAAATTGCCGGACATAAGTAAAAATGATAAAAAAAAAATAAAAAAAAAGCAATCCACATAGTCCTCACATTCACAAAAAAGAAAAACAAAATAATACAAAGTGTAATACTTAACAAATTAAGCATTTATGTCAAACAGAAATAAAAAAAATAATAATTAAAAAATGTCAAATTGTAAAGTAAAAATTATTTTACAATGTCAAATTGTAATAAATAAATTTCAAATTGTAAAATAGTACAATCGAAAACAAAACAAAATAAGAAGATAAGACAACAGTTGTAGTGCGCACTGGAGCGGGTCAATCCCAAGCCTTTACGTCCTCAACGTAGTCCTTTACAGTGTAATAAGCCTTTTGGCAAAGTTTTCGCTTAATAAAAGATTTGAACTTATTAAGGCTTAGTTCTTGCATATGACTAGGAAGCCCATTATAAAAGCGTATACATTGACATCTAAATGAACCCCCTATTTTTTTGAGCCTGGTTGCAGGAACAACAAAATTATGTTTGTTCCTGGTATTAAAATTGTGAATATCACTGTACTTTTTAAACATGTTTTTGTTTTTATGGGCGTACAAGATATTTTCATAAATATACTGTGAAGGCACAGTCATTAAATTAATTTCTTTAAATTTATCTCTGAGGGAGCATCTGGGACTGTACTAAATTAATTATTTATCAAATGTTTAATCCGATTGTGGATTTAAATATGGCTCACTTTTTAATTAAACGCTTAACGTGGCGCTAAATTCAATAACAATCAGAATGTGTGTTGATAATAAATATTTTGTTTGTGGATGGTGTAATTTAAGGCATAGATTTATTCGCACCTTTTAGGGTTCCGTAGCCAAAGGGTAACGGGACTCTCGTAAGACTATGCTGTTCGTTTGTGTTTCTGTGTGTCCGTCTATCACTAGACTGTATCTCATGAACCGTGAGAGAGTTGAAATTTTCACAAAACAATTTCGTTTTGCACGAGTTAGGTTTTATTTTTAAATATATTTCCACACCTAATAAACCAGGGTAGATGACATTTAGTAGGGCGACTCGGGCTAAAAAAAAAAGTTGGCGGCCAGGAATGAAATACATTTTATTTGAAAAGTTATAGGAGTAGAAAGAAAATTGTATGGTGACAACGTTATAATTAATTTAGGGACAAAGATATAGAACGGTCATTAAAAAATAAAATCGGGTTTGGTTGGTTGGTTTCGGAGCGTGCAAGATTAGAACATGTTTTTACCTGAACGCGCAATACTTGTACCAAATATAATTCCTAATAATTATCCAAAACGAATTGTTATTTTAATTTTTACATGCAACATATCTTCGAACCCAAATTGTTCTCGTCTTTGGTGCCATAGTAAAAAATAATGTATTCTATACGTATTTTTAAAATATCTAAGAATTATCGAGGGCCAACCAAAAAAAAAAAAATTAGCCCAGAATGGGTGATCTCCTTTATGTAGGATGAAACCCATAAGATATTGAGTATAGCAAAAACAAAAGATAAACCCTATATTTGATTTGACTAATAAAATATGTTTTTTTCCAGTTGGAGCGCGACAAAACGTTCGGTATGTTCGTCTGTCAACAAACGACTGACATAAAGAGCGCTCTCACTGCGCACGCGCTCGCGCCCGATGATAACGTGCTCCGGCGTAAAGTGAAACTGTTGCTGCAACCAGGAGACACTTTGCTTGACACTGAGCAGTGGATAAAGGTGAGAATATTACCTATACTAATATTATGAAGGCGAAAGTTCGTGTGTGTGTATGTATGTTTGTCACACCTTTGGAGGTATTCGCCTGTTGGTCTAGTGGTTAGTGACCCTGACTGCTATTCCGGATGTCGTGGGTTCGATTCCCACCCAGGACAAATGTTTGTGTGATGAGCACGATCATTTGTTCTGTGTCTGGGTGTAATTTATCTTTATTATGTATGTATTTAGAAGTATACAAGTATGTTTATCAGTTGTCTAGTACCCATAACACAAGCTCTGCTTAGCTTGGGACTAGATGGCGTTGTGTGAAAGTTGTGGAATATTATTATTATTATCAGAAGAGTTCTTATTCTCAGCACATATATATTATTATTATTATTATTTAGAACTGAGAGTAAAGTTCCACATACCTCTGTTGAAAAGGGAGGATCCTCCGACCGGACGGGTGCTATGTCCGGTGGGCTACTGCCCGATAGATAATTTCGGGCTGTTTTATCTATTCAAATCGCGCGAAGAACTTTGCTTGGGCGATGCAGGATTCTGTGACGTCATATGTAGTAGATCGTAGTCGCTACATTATTTTACGCTCGAATGGCGAAGTGGAGTCGGATGAAATTTGGCGCACGGGCAGACCATGTCGTGGAATAGCACATATGTAGGTCACTTTTTATCCCTACGGTCAAATTTTTACATGCAAACACCTGCTAGTACTTTGTGTATCTTTCAAGGCGTTGGGCGTAGGATGAGACTAAAAGAATTTTGGAGCATTTTAGTACCGAATAAAATTAATTAGGTCTTAGAAGTACTCTGTGGTGCTTGAAATTAAAATAATTAACTCAATTGTAGACTAATAAACTAATAGACTAATAAACTTTATTGCTTCACGAGCTCTCGGACTATAATTTTCATGGTCACTAATTTTTCAATTATTATTTTTATGTGTTGTACCTGCCTCGTTGGTTGCAAGCGCTACTACTGAGCTTGGAGTCTTGGGTTCGATTGCTGGTTCGAGCAAAAAATGCCATTAAGCACTGGGTTGTGTCGAATTGCCGTCCCATCAGATCATGAGGGTAAAGAAATATGGAGTGTACCAATGTTTATGCACACACTTGTGCACTGTAATAATATCCTGCTTGGTTAAACTCCGTTGAAATTGGCAACCGTGTCGAAATAAGGTCGAGAGGATTATTATGTGTTTCACGTATCTTATACCAATATCCCCGAAAATATAGCTCGAAGGAATTGCATGAGTCAATTTTAAGCTATACCTATCTATACACATAAAAGGAGGAACCGACTGACTGACTGCCATATCAACGCACAACCGAAACTAATGGGACTAGAAGCGTGACATTTTGCATTAGGGATTCTTTTTTTTACAACGTAAGTAAGTTCTAAGAGAGGATTTTCCAATATTCACCCCCTAAGGAGATGAACCGAGGGTCCAAAGCTTGTGTAAAGGTGCGTACGGATAGCGCGTTCCTGTGTTACGCGTAGTTGCGAAACACTGTCCACGCGTACATTGGATACGCGTACAGCTCCTGTACGGACCGCCGTGAACCTGTACGCGAGGTCAATCGATCCAGAGCGCTCCACGAGCGTTGTCATCTTTTTTTTAATTCACCTATTGGAATTTTCAGCAATGTAGTCATAGTCAGCAATCGTTATTTCGATAATCAGTTATGTGCTATCCCTTAAGACCCGGTGAAATTCATAAAGTTGGATCAATCTAATAATATTTTCATTATGGAAAGTCCAAGAACACGCGTGTCTATTCATTTTGCCGTCCAAATATAGCGTACCCGTTCGTGTGCGTCCTCTTTGACGCGCGACCAAAAACCGACTCACGGCGGCTCGCTTTGCGAGCTAGCTTGCACGGTACGCGTTCCCCAAGTACGCGTAGCTGCAAGTATGGACATGGCGTTCCGGACACGCGTAAACTGACTACGCGTACCAGTGTACACGCTATCCGTACGCACCTTGAAGAAACCTATTTTGACGCGAGCGAAGCTGCTGGCATTAATTAGTCTATATGTATTTGAAGTAATATGTCGTAGGTAATATACTCGAAACCTAAAGCCAAAACTACTGGAAGAAGAACAACAGTGTAATTTGCACAAGAGTTCCTTTTATGATGTAAGCACTAAGAAAGGATTTCCCAAAATTCACCCCTCCCCCCAAAGAACGGGGGTCTAAACCTTGTATAAAGAAACCTACTTTCACGCGAGCAAAGCCGCTAGCAAAACCTAGTTATTCCATTAAATATTCCACAGTATTTCAAGGTAGCGAGGAAGATTAAGATCCGATCCAAGAATGAAAGCACCTCACTCCCGTACAAAATACACCTGAGAGAAAATAAATTCATTTAGTTATTTTTATTACGATAGATAGTTGGAAGTAATTGGACATAAATCTTTGCTTTTATTTATGACGTCCGCTGCGGAGTGTTATCCGTGAAATATGTTTCTGGCCGCTGTTATAGACGTGGCGCGAAACGTTACCTTAAGGAGAACCATTTTTATGATGTAATAGAGTTACTGCACAAAGTTTATTAGGTTATATTGTTAAGTTACAAGTTCTAGTACTACTACTATTTTATTTGCGTGATAAATAGACCCAATGAAACGTCCATCCCCTGAAACGCATCGAAATTGGTTTTGCACTTTCGGCGTAAAAATATAACAGACAGATAGAGTTACTATTAAATTTATGGATAATTGGTTAATGAGATCTTATAGCCTCGTTACGCTAAAATTGCAAATCTCAAAACACGAGAAGAAATTCGTCGTTAAATTTTACACCCTGATTTCGCTCTTTTATTGTTCTCTAATCCGACGTCTCGTAAACTGGGCTTTCGCTATGGCATTTGTTTGTTTGTCTTCCTAAACAGTTATCATGGGAATTTTCCTAATGAGTATTTTTTCTTTTTAGCTCGTCACATTCGGCGATAACGCTCAGAACAGGATAAGATTCGCAACCAACTACGATTGTGGAACCACCACTAATTGCACGCTAAAAGGTAAGAAAGTTTCATTTTTTTTTTCTATTTCCATTGGTCATACACCACTTACCTACGACTAGTATGAAGAAAGTTTTCTTTTGAAATGTGTCCCTGCACTAGGATCGCACAGGATTCAAAAGATACAAGTTACGTAGGTTGCGATAAACCTATAAACTCACATACACAAGACACCCAGACCCGGAACAACTATCTGTAAGCTGTATGACCTATTTATTCCGTGCGGGATTCAACAACCGCTCAGCCATTGTGCCGTCAATTTATTTGACAACTGAACAAAAAGGTTTTGAGAATCTATACATATAATAAAACAGTAAAATTATGCATCGTTTGCCGCAAATGGCGCCAAAACTACTGAACCGATCCTGTTCAAATTTTGCATACATAATCCTTATAGGACCCTTTTTGCTTTAGGCTATATTTTATCACGCTATTTGCTATGGGGGGTGAGCAATATTGCATTTTGTCGGTTTTGAACGAGTTGCCCTGAGTTCGAATCCCACCTACAATTTATATTTCTGTCAATGTTTTATCTTATTGTTTTTGGAAAAAAAATACTTTTACCATTTTTTCATAAAAAATGAACATTTCTATTTGATTTTTCCCAAATATTTTGTAAAAACTAATCAAAACACGTTATAAAATCCAAACGTCCACTAAATTCACATACTACAATGTTACATTAGTCCATTTAGCTGCAAATTTATCTACTGAAATGAAAATCATCACGCTATCATCGACGAAGAGCGGGGCAGTCATTTATGACATTTATATTAGAACGTCTATTTTGCTTGGTTTTCATCGAACACTGCAGCGTGATTGATTAATGACTAGACTGGGACGTAACATGGTGGTGGTTCGGATCCCAGGAGGTGTTTTAGATTTTTTTAATTTTTGTATATTTTTTTTTCACATATTTTTGCATTCTCACAATTTTTTTAACAAAAATATTAACAAAAAATATTATTATTATTGTTTAACCAAAAAAAACCATGGTGACAAATTTTACAACTGCGGAGTTGCACCCCGTTTTCAAAATACAAACAATGACATCCTTTTTCTTCTTCCTGCTCTTATCCCGTATTACTTGGGGTCGGCGCAACACGTTTTCTTCTTCCATTCTGTCCTGTCGTCCGTCACACTATCATCTGCCCTTTTCTTTCATATCAGTCCTTACACAATCCATCCATCTTTTCTTTGGCCTTCCTCTCCTTCTCCATTCATCCACATGTAAATTCAGAACTCTTTTGGTAACGTGCTTTTAATCCCTCCTCTTCACATGACCATACTAAGACAAACGATTTCCTTTCAAAATACAAACATCCATTTAATTTTTTTTAACTAAAGGCGATTTATATTTTAGGTGATTTCTTCCACTCTAGGAAGGAGCACGAGGGGATGTCAGACTTTCACTGACCAAAACCCACACCTTTGTATGTTCCTTCTTCGCCTTGCATTCCAGGACTCCGGGTGGAGGTGATCAGCAGTAACGACCTCTCACGTCCGGTCCTGGTACAGAGAGTTTTGGACGGTGCACTATTGGCATTTCGCTGTTGAATAAAGACTGGTCTTAGTCGACTGACGTTGCGTTATGTGCTAGTCGACTAGGTGAAAATACTCGCACACAAGAATTCGTTTATTATTCTCACTAAAGAAAAACATTTATTTGGTGTATTAGGGTGTCAGTCAAATACCGCACCAGAAAATTCCTGCCTGAATAAACAGGTAATATAAACACAAAAAAATGATGGTGATCGGTAAACGCCCTATACATATGACACCTGGGAAGTGTCCAAGTGGCGATGGGAGGGGTCTAAGGATGTCCTGTTTCGCACGGTTTTAGCCACGTTGCTTCACTCTAGGAGGTGACTGCTTTCCATTCCTCCTCCCAGCTCATACCATGATCTGAACTAGGGTAGGAGGATTCTGATTTTTACCCGCAAACAGTACGGCGGTAATCCGCCCTAGCGGGGTAACTTCGATCGTAAGGTCCACCGTGTCTTCCCGCCGAATCCAAAACATCTACCTCCCGAAACACTCATGTTCGGTTAGGACCTGCGTAAAGCGCTTGCGCTTAGAGTGAATTTATCATAGTAATAATCATGGTGTGCCAATATTAGTCGCCCTAGAATGTAAATTGCAACTAAAAGAACACTGTGGAATTTAGTTGGTAAAAGTCTGATACTCTCTCGGTCCACCTAGAGTGGGAGAAGGTATTTGGTGGTTACCCAACAAAAAAAGAGGCAAATACTAAAGGCGGTTATCTGCCCTAATTTGGTTTTTTGAAGAACAAATCATTTTCATTTTGGTTTTATCGCAATATGAAGTAAACTAACGACTTTACCCATAGAGTAGGCAAATAACTATTTATATTTCTTCGTTGATGTTTTTAAGGCAATTGACGTCGTGTGGAAGAAAAACCCGGGTGTTACCATTGGGTGGATCGCCCGGAGGACACGTTAGATCATAAAGCACTGGTGGGCCACGCTTAGGCGGAGCACCACCGTGTCCTTGTGGGGACGATCGGTGACAGCAACCTCTCGCGCTGGGCACTGGTACAGGCCATGATCCAGAGCGAGGAGTAGTGGCAAATAGTCCTCTCACGCCCCAGTCGCTGGGATTCCGACCCCGATTTAGAGCCACCGTAGGAGTGGCTTGCGAATGGCGAGCAATGGGTAGTTTTACCATCTGGCTGTCCGGTAATGATCCAGACGGTCAACCGTGGGTATTGTTCCACGCGTGCTTCAAAGAGATGTCAGCAAACTGTAGGTGCCCAGCAGGTTCGAAGCCTCTGGGGCCATGGGTGAGCTTCCGAAAGGAAAACCCGGGACCCTGGAACGAAGGCAAAGAAGGAACGGGGTGAGGTTTATTCAGTAAAAGTCTAACTCACCCTCTGAGAAGTCATTCTGATGATTTTCCACCTAAACAAGAAACCTGGGCACGCCGTCATTGCGGCGGTAAGTTCCCTCTTTGAGAAGTAGTTGGAAAGAGGTCCTCACGTTCCGTATGCCGCAGGTCCTCACCAGACACGGTAAGTTCGGGAGGCTCCTGCATCGGATTCAGGGGTAAAGGGCGCCCCAGCCAGACTTGGGCGCACTGTCTGGACCGCCCGGAGGACACGGTGGAGCACACGGTAGAGGTATTGCGGTCGCCTTCTTCTGCGAAGCAGTAATGCTAGCCAAGGAGGCGGCCGGCCGCGAGCGCGAAAGGGAACGACCCTCACGCCCCCGCCGTCAGGATCACGAGAACGATTTCCGACCACCGTAGGCTCAAGCTTGCGGACGGCGAACACTGGGTAGCTTGCCGTCCAGCAGTTCGGTAATAACCCGGACCGAGTCAAGTCGTCAACTGTTCCACGAGCGCCTCAAGGAGATGTCAGCAAACTGTAGGACGCGGCAGGGCCGAAGCCTCTGAGCACGTGGATCTGTATTCCGAAAGATAAGCTCGGTGTCCCAAAATTGAAGGCAACACAGGAACGGGGGTGGCGTTTAGTCAGTAAAAGTCTGACATGCCCTCCCGCTCCATTTAAGAGCGGGAGAAGTTATTCTGATGATTACCCACCTGAATAAAAAAACCTAAACAAGAAACCTACTGGGGCTATGGTTTCGCTTCTGAAAGGGAGACCCTGGAACGTAAGGCAAGGAAGGAATATAGAAGTGAGTCTTAGGCAGTAATAATCTGACACGCACTTCCGCTTCACACAAGAGCAAAAGTCATTAGATGATTTCCCAACTAAAAAAAGTACTAATTGGAGTTTTAACTTAAACAGTTTTATGTAAAATTAATTTATCAGATCTTTTCGGAAGTATAGGATTAGATACTTAGATTACTTTTGTGCAGTTTTACGAACTTAACGCGGATGAAGTCGCGGGCAACCGCTAGTATTGAATAATTTAAATTGAAACATTGACAGAGAAAACAATAAGGAAATTAGAAACGAAAAAACTTAAGAGTAATTTAATATGAACCAACACCCCCTGTACAAAAATACCTTAATTGACATTGGAGTTAAAACAATTCCAACAGGAAAATAATTTGTTTAAGATAACAACGAGATTGGATAGCCAATTTAAAAATAAATTGAAGGCTTCAAAAGTCCGGAAGAAGGGCGGAAGTCGAAAGACAAATACGAATACGGAGAGACCACTGTCACGAAATGACATTTCCAAGTTGTCTCGAAAAGTTTTAATAACACCGCACAAGAGACGAATGTTTGTAATAAGTTAATTCCTCATCTTTCGTAAGGGTACTGTAATTTTTGTGAAGAAAAAAAAACATCGGCGAAGATTTTACGCTTACATAAAAAGATGAGTGCTCAGTTAGGTTCGACTCACACTGGGATAGAGTCAAAACGAAGCATCTAGTTTTTCAACTGCAATAAGGCTTACTGTGCACGGACGCCTACCTTCATAAACACGTATTCGTCAATATAACGACATGACGCTGCCACTTCGGTGCCATAGTAATTTTGTATACAAACCTCACACAGGCGTACACCAAGAGTATAATGACGAATAGGCGTCTATGCAGATGTACTGGTCTGTGGACAGTAGGCGAAAGTGGTGATACGCGTCACGCGTCAGCGCGCGACAACGCACGCATTAGCGAATGAATATAGATTGAATGGCGCTCGTGCTCGAAAGCTTACACGTCACAGTGCGCGAGTAACGCACGGCGACGCGTACCAACGCGCGAAGTCTCCTAACTGTAATGAAGGGTGGATTTTCGTCGGTCGATTTCGATCATCAGTCGATATGAACCGAACTTAGTCACCTGTCGCCTATTGTTATTGCCATTATTACAATCGATTTTCGTGTGTGTTGTGTTACCTTAACCTTAATGTTTGAATCCCGGACCGGTCCTATGAGACAGCGCTGTTAAATAAATGTTGCTCATGTAATATTTCTGGATGCTTAGTTAGTCCAGTCATTATAGTACTTTCACCTCGGAATTCGAGATACCCAGCTGTAAGTCTGTAAATACTTGTATATTGACACCCTAAAAGTTGTCTTAAAACCTACATATGGTAGGGTGTACGCAACTATGAAATTTCAAGGTTAAAGGGCCCAAAAATCGTTTTTTTGCGCTTTTTTGGTAAATATCTCATTTCCTAAAGGTTTTTTGCTATTTGTATATTTAACAATATTGTAGAATACAAAATTCTCTACAAATTTTGTTTAAAAAACTTTTTCCTACGGTGAACCGTTTTCGAGATAGAGAGCGGAGAGCGCACGGTCACAGCATCACTTCAGGTCAACTGGTTCCTCCGGTCGAAAACGCGCCATATAAGTTGATACTATCGATAAATCAATGATTATAAATATTTGACAATTTTTATTAACTATTATATTATATATCATGATTTTTTTTTCTAACCTATCCACTTTTTATTCAGTATTCATTTATTTAACAACACTTACCTGGCGTGTCAGACGTTTACTGACTAAAGCCCACTCCTGTTCCTTCTTTGCCTTTGCTCTAGGGCCCCAGTCAGTGTACCCTTTCACATACCCCATGGCCCCAGTGGATTTCGACCCTGCTGGGCCCCTACGATTTTCTGAAATGTTCTTGAAATACGCATGGATCATTACGCGTCGTCGACGACTTGAGCGCAATCCGGATGGTAATTGGACGACAGGACGGCGATCTACGCATTGCTCGTCGTCCCCGTCGCCAGCATGGGCTTGTGAACGGATGTACGATGGAAAGGAGCAGTGCGTACTGAACTGAACTCACTGAGAATAATTAGTTTCTCTTACTATGCTATGCTTTTTTTAACTCAAATATCTCTATCTTGCTTTAATTTTAAAAGTAAATAACTAGGGTATGTCATTCATTAATAGAAATTGTAGCAAGAACCTATTTTGGGCATGTAGGAAAAGTGATTACTGTTAACAATAATTTAAGAAATTAGTTTCTTGTTTTGAACTTGTATGGATATTATTTTTTTGTGGCTGGTTTTAATAAAGTAGTATACCATTTTGGAATCTTGATTAGTTGCACCAATTTTTAAAAAACCTTGCCATAGTAGTGTTCATACTTTTTTTTACACCAGGACAAGCTAAAGTTGGCTAAAAGTAAAAATCTTCAATAAATTTGGGTAATCACATAAGTTTTATTCATTTTTGTGAAAAATCTAGAGGAATTCTGGATTTTTTAAGAATAGCAGTAGATAGCAGTTTTATTCAGGTGGTTGCTACAAAAAAAGAACAGCAATATTTAAACAACTGTGGTAATGGTAGAGGAAAATATCACAACAGATCTAAATTTTAAAAGAATTTATTTGTGTTATTTCACTTATTACTTAAAAAATATTTGTGTGATATTTTTTTTTGTAATTTTCTCAGAATAGTCACGACTATTCAGACAAATATTTATAATCATTGATTTATCGATAGTTCATTAACTATAATATGGCGCGTTTTCGACCGGAGGCACCAGTTGACCAAAAGTGATGCTGTGACCGCGCGGTCTCCGCCCTATATCTCGAAAACGGTTCACCGTAGGAAAAAGTTTTCTGTACAAAAATTGTAGAGAATTTTATATTCTACAATATTGTTAAATATACAAATAGCAAAAAACTTATAGGAAATGAGATATTTACAAAAAAAGCGCAAAAACCCGATTTTTGTGACCCCCGACCATGAAATTTAATAGTTGCGCACACCCTACCATATGTAGGTTTTGGGACAACTTTTAGGGTGTCAATATACAACTATTTACAAACTTACAGCTGGGTATCTCGAATTCCGAGATTCTTACCTTAATTGAGCTAATTTGACTGGACTAAGTATAATGAACTAAACAAGTTGCGCTGGGAAACAAAAGACGTTGAACTTATATACAGAAGTGAGAACAAAAAGATTTGCATTTCTTATTTACAACAACAGTTGAATTTTGAAAAATTCTGCCATGGTTTCCTCTTGTACACGGCATGTACGCAGGCACGGTTTATTCGCCGTGCGTAGGCACGGTTGTCAGTATATGGATCACTGGCCGAGCTTGTTGACCAAGCATCAGCATCAGTGTAGTATGGCTATGGCTTCTTGGACACGACGAAAAACGTACTATGGCTCTCGCAAAGGGTAACTGTAGGAACACTGTAAGTTTTAGTCAGTAGAAGTTAAGCTAGTAAAACAGAAGCAGCAGTTAATGACGAGTATACATAAAAATCTTTTTTCTATTATTGCTCCCTACATGAATGAAAACCACACCAAAACCTATTGCGCGGTTGAACAGAGAGACTCGGAATATGACTTTGTTGTATACTAGAAAAAAGATTAGGCAAAAACTTAGTCCAGTCGTGAATGCACAATGCAGCATTGCTCTTTATGGAGTCTCCAAAATGTGCAAAAAATGTAACATAAGTCATATTATTGTCATGGATTTCTGCAAACATAACACCCTTTCCCAATTATTTTTATAGCTTCTCTCAATCTGGGTGGCGCAAAAGGCAGTGACGTAGTTTTAGTATCTAAAATCCACCTGTGACACTTCAATCACCTTTTGCGTTTCAAGACTGCGGTGACTCTTTCAAACAGTCCCATAGCTTTGGCTGTTTCCATCAACGTGAAAATTATTGTCGGATTTTAAAAGGCCATAAAATGGCTCTCGATGCATCTAGGCTATTTATAACTGACCCAGACGCTTGGTTATTATAGTTAAAATAGGAAGTAAAAATGGCGCTTAGTTAAGTTTTTACTATAGCTGCTTACGATCAAAACTGAAGTGTCAGTTAAACGCTTCTGAGTGACTGCAGCGGAAATAAGAGATTTTATGACCAACATAACTTATAGTAAGGGGACTTTAAGCGTTAGCCATTATTTTGAAAACTTATAGTTCAATATAACAACCAATAAATGCTCGTTGAATACGGCCTGAGCACATTGCGCTTTGGTCGTTACGCTTTTTTTAATAGGTGATGTGATTCTTTCCAGTTTGGGGTTATGGTAAAAAATACGATCGTTTTCATGAGTGCATTTTAAGGCTTTTATGTACTGTTTTAAATATCGCAGCTGGAACTGAATTAAGCGCTTTTTTTCTCACTCAGGTGATTTTTATGCTTAATTTTCTCTATGTATTTTTAGTTTAATTATATTATGCGACTGTGTGAGGCACGAATATTTTTTTCTTTCATTTATAATACAACCGTTTGTTGCTGTTAACTAACCCTTTAAACCCTGTTTTTTTTTTAATTTATAATAAAAATTATAATAAATTAAAAAACATGAAAACACTTTAAAAAAATTAACGGTATTATAACATTAAAATTAGAATAACAGTCTGTTTCAACCACAGAACATATAAAGGGTTTCAACCGCTACAAAATAACATTTTCTTTTAAATGAAATATCTTATGAATAAATTAATTTAAACCTGTTATCTAATTACAAACTGAACTTACGCTACAGAGCTTACCAGTTTCAAATTCAACATCAGCCTTTGAAAACAAGACCTAACTATTAGTGCAAATTCTCTCCGGCATCGTCAGTATTTGTCTTTATAATTTGGGTAAGGAAGGAATCTCGTGGTTAATTACCAGCTCTACGGAGGTCAATTGACCTGAAAGGTCACTCCGGAGATGGATGGTTTCTCTAGTTTGACGGTAGTTTCTAGTATGTTCAGGAAATGGATATGTCGTTAGTTTTGCCGTGTGTGTTTCAATAATATTTAATCGGTATTTTTTGTTAGCCATTTTTGTCCCACTCCTTAGCAAAGGCCTACCTTCATTCCTTCCGCCTTTCACATGCCCGAACTTCTTCCTTCTAGTTCTGAAAAAATCGGTCTAGTTCGTTCCATCTTCTTCGTGACCTGCTGTGACCCCGTCACTGAAACAGGGTCGCAGCAGGTCACCAATGTGTTCCTTTGGCCCAAAGTTTGTCGGGTATGCAGCAGACATTTACATCCCCCTATTTCAGTCTATTCAGTAACTTAGTTAAAAATTGCACGTAATTTTTCATTTGTAATCTAGCTGAGTTTTTTGCTTGATAGCCATTTACTGTGAGAAAAAACACCAAAAAAAAATTTGGGATCAAAGTCAATCTATAATATTTGTATAGTTCAATACATGAAATGGTCTAATTCTAATATCAGGGGTCGTCTCAATATGTTATTAATAAATAGCCATTAGGAGTTCTGAGAAACATGAAAATCTAACAATGTATGGCCTGATTCTTAGCATGTATGGATACAGATATCTAGTACTCAGACCGATAATATTGTACAAATATACTCGCACATTTAATTCATGAATCCCCGACCGGTCCTATGAGACCGCGGTGTTATTGTTTTACTATTGTGTCTCGTTTTGTGGGTATGTGATAGGTTAATAATGAAACGATCTCAGAATTCCTGTAACTTCTGATTTTGATACACACTGACCTTAAAGTGTACTCTAAAACGCTTTTGTTTAGTAGGAAATCCCACCCTCTCTAGACGGAGCCAGAGTGTCAAACTTTTACTGACTAAAACCAATATTTTTTTTAATATTTATTTTTACAAAAGGGACAACAGGATTATACAATTATACATGTTAAATAGCAACCAAAAACCACTAAGGGCTTGTGTCCTTTTAATTGCCCTTAACGTTATATACCATGGTAACTCTTTCAAATAATCTTCCAGCCCTAGCTAGGCATCAGCTCTAGCGAGCCTCATCCATTCGCTGACATCTCTTTGAATTGCACGTGGAATTCGACACGTGTAACTCACAAAGTCCGGCCGTCCGATAAACGTCCGGATTGAGCTCGAGTCGCTGACGGCACGTAGCGTTTCACGCAGTCCTTAAAGAGATGTCAGCAAAACTGTAGGTGCCCAATGGCGCCATGGGCGAAAAGCGAGAATTACGAGCATGAGCAAGAAAAACATATGGAAGAAATAAACATAAACTCATTTAGATGAATGTTAGTCACTCATGTCCTCACCGAAGACCTTGTCTTTTCCTCACTTTCCACAATTCGCAATTTTTGAGTTAGATCAGTGTACTTTAACGCCCGTTTTCAATAACTTACCGCAGTTTATAAATAGATAGCTATCTCTGATAAACAGTAGATTCTAGTTGTCAATGTCACAACTTTTGGTAGGAAATCTAACCGTCGGTAGGTTATAGGAAAGCAAGTAAGGGCAAAAGGATAGATTTGTTTATCTTTAGTAGCTGCAACTTTAGAAAGTTAGCTTATTGAAAATGGGCGTTAAAGTTGCGTGCTCATTGCTACGCTTTATTTAGTTTTTTGGAGGAGAATTTATCAAATAACTCCAGCCACTATAGATGGAGCAGATGGGAGCGTCAGACTTTACTGACTTAAACACTCTTGTTCCTTCAGTTGCCCTTTGCGTTCCATGGCAACTAAAGGAAAAAATGTTGACATAAGCTCACAAAATAAAACAAATGTTGACTCGTAGGTACTCAAATTAACTAGTACCTAAGTAGAAACTATACCTAAAGTTTAACAATATCCTGTGGGTATTAAGAAAAAAGTAATTTATTTTGTTAGTAAACTTATTACATATCGTTTCTTGTAGGCAATTCGATAGCAATCACACATTTTTTATGATAGCAATTTTATTTATACCTTTGTATTTTGTTACTTTTTATTAAATTAAAAATGTCTTCCCACAGAGTTACAATACAACTTGGCGCGGCAGCAAGATGAAGAAACCCTACTTCGTATGAAAAAATCTTGGGAGAACAACTTGCCAGACCTAAATGATTATCTGGAGCACATACTTCCCCTACTGAGAAATGCTTCGAAACAAAACAGTGAGTAAATAAATATCATCAATATTACTATTTTAATTAGTTTTCTATAACAGGAACGACAGTGACGGTGACATCGAAATGACAATACCCATATTCGTAGAACGTATCACACAAATACAGGTTGCTAAATACTGGTCGGAAAAAAATTAGTTAAAGACACGATAAGAAGAAGAAGAATCACATAAGTACTCGTACATACGAGTAGTAGGTATATACAACCTTATAATGTTCTCACTGGCATTAACCTATCAATACCCGCGAAACGAGACACAATAGTAAAACAATAACAGCGCGGTCCAATGAGACCGGTCGGGGATTCATGAATTAATCCCTCGAGCGCTTAAAGTACTATGAACCTAGCATTTATAAACCTACGGTTTTCGGGATTCGCCGACAAGCCATTTGTCTTTTATGAACCTAAGCGGTATCATACGAAATTACAGGTGTTAACAGTAGTAACTACCTAACACAGGTATCTTCTTCCTTAAAAGGTGATTTCCAAATCATATTTCTATAAGTATATGTAATTGAAATAAACATTTTTGTTGTTTCTTTTCCGAGTTCACGAATTTTGGGTATGTAGATATTTATCTCCAAAAATGTTTTAAACCTATAGAAAAGGACCTATAAGTTCATAGAAAAAAAGCTATACCTACTGTTGATAGGTTTTCTAAAAACCTTTAATCTAAAAAAAAAGAAAAACGCAAAAGAGAGCGCTAAAGTGTAGTTTACACAGGTCTCAATGGTACTCCTAAATTCATTTTGTACGAACAAAATTCTTTCGAGCATTGTAAAGAGACTAGTTTATTTTGTTTGTTTAAAGGACAAAGACAGGTTAGTTTTTCCTTTTGGACTATGATGAGAGGTTTTAAGTTTCACTTTAAAGTTAGGAGATGTATTGTGCGGGAGTTGCACCAAGCGGAGGTGAACAATGGAATAAAAATATGAGTCAACAAGTAGTTTTTATACTGTATTGTTTTAAGTTTTGAAAAGAATTGTTTTGCAAAATGCTGTGGATGATTTTTTTATGTGATTTTTTGCTACACTAGACAGGCTAACTGGTAGTGATATATAATTTGTAAAATTAAAAATACATAATTGGGTTATGTCATTTTTTATCTAATAGGTATGATTATTAAAGTCTCGTGTAACAGTGTTTAATATCGAACTCCTCGAAAACGGCTTCACCGTTTTTTTTAAAATTAAATTGTTAGTGGTGTTGTTTTGAATAATGATTTTATACAGTTTATTTTTTAAAGTACAGAATTTAAAATTATGAGAATTGACGGATAATTCCTCCACTGCACTGGGGGTTTCAGAATCACCTAGATCCGTAGTACACGTTTGTGGCATGTGTTATTTGTGGCCCACAAACATTTATGTATATTGTTATCTCAATTGCATAAAATAGAAGCATTTAAATAAATCTATTATTATTAAAATCAATTAGAACTAACTTACAATGATAAATTGAAACAAATTATTACAATTATAATAAGACAATAGAACCAATAAATAAATATCCAGTGATTTATTAATAGACCGCAGTAATGATTCATAATTGAAATATTACATTTCAAACTACCATAATGTTAAATTAATTGATTTAGCTATAATTAATATAAATTAATTACTGAATAGAACAATAATTTAGTGTGATAATGTAACTGTAATTGTTTTAATAGTTAAAACATAGCTATTAGTAAGAATTATATGTTTGGTTAGCAAGCTATTATTATAGTAAATGTTTGTGGTAATAGTGAAATAGTATGTTGTAAATATTAAAATTATTAATTAATACATATTAATTAATCATTGTTAGAGTAGCTAGTACTATCTTAGTCAAGTAGATTGTAGGTATTGTAGGTAAGCTTGGTGTGCCCAGATTGAAGGCAACGAAAGAAAGGGGTGGAGTTTAGTCAATAAAAGTCTGTCACGCCCTCCCGCTCTGCCCAACAGCAGGGGAAGTCTTTCTGATGATTCCCCATTTGGAAAAAAACAGTCAATTAGATTATGTATGTAGTGATTTGATCTAAGTGTTGCAGCAATTGAATAGTGTTATGAAATCTACTTAAAAAATTCTAGTGCCTGTAATATTGGCAAACCTAATAAATAAATACCTAATTTCTCCAAAAGACGAAATAATAGTTTAACGTACCTTCCAGTATTGATAATGATTTAGTTGCCAACAGATATTGTTATTTCATGAAAATATAAATAGACTTTTGAGAGGACCTATTGAAGTATCTTAATTTATCTCGAAAGGTATTTAATTATTAGGTACTGGGTTTTTCCAGTTTGATGTTTTAGACAAAATTAAGTTTCTTAATTATAATCATGTAATCGTATTTATAAAATCAGATTTTCTGATAATAATTATAAGTTTGTAATATCTAAACTAATACTATAATACTAAACTAATACTACATCTTCACTCGAATAACAGGCTATTTACTTTTGACTTTCATGCGGGCGAAGCCAATGACAGAAGCTAGTATATATTAAACTAAGATTCAAGATCGTGGCTGCCCCTGGGAATTTTATAGTGAAACCTAATTTAGATTTAGTCAATAAGTACCTACATAACAAATCAAAATTCGTTTCTTAGTTAGCCATGAAACTGCGAGAAAATGGAATTTCGTAGTGAAGCTTAATCCTAAAGTTGAAAGACTAACTTGTGGAAGAGAATTAATATGTGTTAATTATTCATTTATAAATTAATCTCGAGGTCAAAACTAAGTTTTGGTGATTTATTCAAAGTAATTGTTAAAGAATTATTATTTTTTAAATTTTAATGCCTCTTCTAAGTTATGTTTAGACCACATTGTTAAATTCTTTAAAGTCTTGTCTGTAGAAAATGTGAACCACTTGAGTTCAGACTAAAACTCCCTTGTGATTTTGAATCAAGTTAGAATGTTGTAAAAATAAGGTTGAACGAGGTTATTTTTAGATGCTGACGTGACGTAGCTGACGTGAGCCACCCAATCCCATTTCATGATTTAGGAATAATAATTTTATGCTAGCGATTTACAGGAAAAGTATCTGTACCTGTATTTTTAAGAAACTGTTGTCTTTTTTATTATTGTCGCTTTTTGCAACTATTGTATTTTAACTATAATTTTAGATATAAAAGTTCGAAATAAAAAAAACACCAGACTGAATTCTCTATCAAACAAAAATAAAATCAAAAATGTAATTCCAAAATATTAGAATCTAAAAATAACATTTTCTTTCACAGATTACAACTCCGTCGAAGAATATTGGGATGCGCTAGGCGAGTACGAAGGTGCCATACTCAAGGCCCGAGAATTGTGGGAAAATGTGAAACCTCTTTACCTGAAGCTTCACAAATACATTGCACTCAGGCTCAAGGGTTCTGATGCCGTCGGCAAGCCTCTACCGGTACATTTACTGAGTAAGTACATCATCGACTTAGGTTTCCATTATAGAAATAACAAAAATTGTGAGGTAATTAAGAATTATAGAACTTTTTCAAGTTCATTTCTCGTTACTTGGAAAATATTGTACGTTTACTGTCCGTGTTTTGCAAATAAATTTTTCTTTTTAAAAATTAAAGTGTCAGAAAGCTTTTTAGCGAAGTTCTACGATGAAGTTTTAATAAAAACATGAATAGTGTCCGAGTTGTAAAGCGTAATTATTATTTCAATAAATTCGAAGAGCAAAAAACAGCGAATTCTACGAAATTTTATTAAAAATGCTGGCAGTGAGTATGCAGGGCATATTTCCGCGTAATAAAGTATAATAAAACACACGTGCATAAAACTATCAAAGAACAAGTTGCGTGGAAGTAAAATTAAAACCAGGAAAGTTGTTGCAGCGGAGTAAACAAAGTAAATAGTTTCATTGCTCGGTAGGTAACTTAAACCTAGGGAATTATGCTACTGCAATAAACTAGTGGCAAACAACCAACCATGACAGCAAGAAATAAGAAAAACAAAGACTCGATTTTCATCATAAAAGAATAATTAAGCAAATCAAATTCTTTGCTTTTGACGTAAGATAAATGAGAATGATCCATTTAAATTTTAAATAGCATATTATTTTTGACTTTTAAAAGATCTGGATATGTAGAGAGAGTCCGCTGGGCGTTGATTATTCGATGTAATATACTAATCAGCAAACTTATAAGGTGTAGTAAGTAAGTTAAAATGACAGTCATCAAAGCACAGATGCAATCTGTGGGTTAAGTACACGCAAAGTTCATATAACACCCCGCATGTGTACTTTAACAACGCGTTCAGGTTGCTAGCGGGCTGTCGCGGTTTTGTAGATAGCTTTCATGGCATCATCTGAAAGTAAGCATATTCGGTCTTTTAATGTTCCCTACTAAATGGCTTCTGAAAGTGGCCTGCTTCAATCTTGAAGCGAGTGCTCACCAGCTTTCACGGCAACCGGAGCGTGTTGCGCGCTAGGTGGAATTCCTTCATACGTCTACGAGTACGTACTTCATACTACAAACTATAAAGCGGAAACTACATTAGACATACGCACACGTAGACCACGTCTAATTTGTACGTAGAACGACGACGCATGGCTTGGATCTGATGTAGCTCTACAAGTCTAGTTGCCATATAAAATGTATGGAGACTGACGCGCCCAGATTAGCATACTTGGCCCAAGTGTGTAATCGTAGTTCTCCATTAATTGTTATACTTTTCAAAGACGCTAATATTAATTCAAATTAACAGCATTATATGGATTCATTGTGGTTTGAAATAAATTTTAATTATGCTACTCATAAAAGTTGTCTAGACCACATTCTGAAACTTAAACTGACATGTGGTGCCCTAGAGTAATATACAACCCTCTGTCAAGTGTTCTCTAAAGTTTTTTCTACGGTTTAATTCTAAGAAAGTCCCCCTTTAGACCTTTAGAGGCCTTTAGAGTTGAGACTAAAATTCCCTCGTGATTCTTAATCAAGTTGTCAAGTGTAATCTTGGGTCAATAACATTCTCTAAAAGTCTATATCTTTCCTGCAAAGGTCTTTTCAAAAACGTAAGTTTACAATTAATTTACAATTATATTCCTTTATTCAATTACAAAGCATAAAGGAATATAATTGTAAATTATATTTATTATTATTTTTTTAAAGTAAGTGACCACACAAAAGTACACACCACAAAAGTATGTTCGATAGACTTCATTGTCAGTGTAGTTCACTCTTAGGTCAATAATGTTCTGAGGGAATGATCGAAAGAGTTATTGAGGCCCATGAACGCAAAGAGCTAATCACAGAGGTAGGTTTGAGTCAGGTAAAAATTTGCCATACTACATCGCTCCACTTTAGAGCAATGAAAGTCATTTGATGATTTCTTACCTCAAAAAAATATCAATATATAACATTCTTTAAAAGTCTATATCTTTTCTGCAAGTCTTTCCAGAAACATTAGTGACCGACTAGCAACAAAAGCATGTTACTTAATTAATCATTATTTTCCAGGATCGTTAACGGGTGATGATTGGTCTAATTTAATAGAAAGTCTTCTGCCAAAACACGCAGGAGTATACCAGAAAGTACACGCAAATCTTCAGTTAAAGGTGAGTTTCTTCTATTTTTATAATATTGACGTAACATTGTTGGAATCACTTTGAAGTAACATAAAAGTTTTATTTTTTCCGTTAATGCTAAAAAGGGGTTGGCGTTTTAGTAATAACAGGAAAATTCGACCTTTCAATTGCCTTTTATCATTTTACAAAGTCAAACAAGGATAAAGTGTGTATTATTTATAACGGATAAATCTATTTCACAGAACTTGGGCGGGATGGAAGCTTTCAAACAAGCAGCGAAACTCATCAAAGCGCTAAACTTAGGAGATGCCGACCCAAACATTTGGACTGAATCGGTGTTCAATAGTACTTGTCCGCCAACCTTAGTCGACTGGTGCAAACCCAACAAAGTTAGAGCAATAACTTGTAAGGATGTCAGCATATCCAACTTTATAGAAGCTCACGAAGCTGTCATGAAGATAGTCTACAAGCAGACAATTAATCTACATAGCAACAACACTTATATTCTAAGAGAGGCTTCCCGTTACTCTGGTAAGACTCTGTTCCAGTTTTGAAGTTATTTCTTTGAGAAGTTCCCAACTCATCGTTTTGTTTGTTCCAGCTGTGTATGAAGCTATTCCTGGTTTCGTGTCGCTGCTTTCCGTGAACCCACATGCGCTGAGCGACGCTGGGCTGTTTCCTTTAGAAACTTTCAACTACAATCCTAACGCTCATCGTCTTGTATTACAATTGATTATGGCCCTCAGAGATTTACCAAAGTAAGTTTTATAACCTAACACGTAACTTCGTCTTATGCTACCTACTTTATGCACTAACAAAATATTTTTCTTGCAGACTAAACTTCTATTTGGCAGCCGACGAATGGAGAATAAAAGTTTTAATGGGAGCTATACCTTACTCAAAAATACCAAGTAGTTGGAGCGACTTCCGTAGGAATTTCTCTAACATAGAATCCGGTGACCGCGATTTCCTAGGAGACCCATACATGATGTTTAACAAACCTTATATTGGGTAAGTCAAAAATATAAAAAAAATATGGCACTGAAATTTTTTATAAAAAATCATGCTTATATTTATTTAATTTTGTTTCAGAAAATTTATGGGCCTAATACTAAAGTACCAAATATATCAGTCTTTTGCTGAAGAACTTGTGTCGGATGAATCGGATTTAATAATGCATATAGCTGAAAATAACGATAGATTGATGTAAGTATTTCTAAGACCCCTAAAATCACAATTTCTCATACATTAGTTTCTTTATCGCTAAAACACTATTTTATTTTATAGAGATGCAATGATACAAGGTTACGGAACAATTTGGCCTGAGATGGTTAGTGATCTACTAGCGAAGCGAGAATACGGCCTAGAATATACAGGAATAACAGACTACTACAAGTTTTTAGATGAATACCTAGACAATCAATTAGATCCGTCAGCATATGTCAGTTCCGATGATTATATCGAAACTGTTGATCCGGTACCAGAAGAAAATGAGATCCCATCTTCACCAGAAAACCAAGAAACAATTGTTCCAGAAACTCCCGAAACTCACGAAGATATTGTAGATAACGTAATCGACACAGGAGAATCAAACCATCATAAGTTCAGCGTCGAAACGTCTACTGTAGGGGTTATGGAGATAAAGAATGTTGTAGCACCTGGGGACCAAAAAGAAGTGAATGCGAAAGAAGCGTCGTATAGTACTTACTGGTGGATAGGGATAGCTGTAGCTCTGGCAGTCGTTGTGATATTAATAGCAATAATAGCGAGAAAGCGCCACAGTCATCGGAAACAGCTCGAGAGGCAGCGAAGAGAAAACACGCATGCCTGATTTGAGGAATATCGGTTCTAGAAGTGGAGCCGATGCTTATTGACACTGAGACTAAATATAGTGAAATTGTGCCAATAATTGAGTGGAGTTCAAAAGACGTATTTCTGTTCAGTGTATCGTTTTGTGTAATCTGCTTTTTGTTCGGGAAGTTTAGTTGTATTTAGCTGTGTTTATTAATAATTTCTGTATTATTTATTACTTTCATCACATACCAATGCATTTAATTATGTATACAATGTATACTCAGAATGTTTTCATTTCAATTTTATAATAATAATGCTAGATTATAAAGATGGAAATATTTTTGTACATATCACAATTTGCGAAATAGAATAAAGATTGTTACCAAGAGTGTCTATAATAGTTGTATATTCTAGTTAGATGTAATTTTGCTGTGCCTTAAGCGTCTCAATTTCTAATAAGTAAGATGCATAAAATATGTTAGGAATTATCAAATTTGTAAAAAAATAACTGTAATTTTATAAAAATCTGTATTTACCTACTGTCTGTCACCTGCGAAAAATTTCCGACCAAAACTTGATGAATTAGTTTATTCAGTGTTTATATTATAAATTCTATATTTTAGTTATAACAATATTTGAATATTCTATCTCTATACCTGTCATAATCAAATATATATTTTAATTTGATGTTGCTCGTTATATGTGTTACTAAAGCTTTACCGAGGTAAAGTTGGGATTAGTAAATTTGTGTCAACATTGAAAGCAGAGGTTAATAAATGTTTTGAACATAAATGTGTATTTATTTGTTCACACAGAGAAGTTAGTCATTTATAAAACCAACGCCAACAAGTCAAAATTTTGCAGCAGAATTTAATATCTCCAAATGTAATAATGGTTAAATGCTTTTAATATTAAAGTTTCAAAAAGTTTAATTCTCATTTGAAGCTACTTAGCTGACAGTTATTCGGTATAACTACCAAAAAGTTAATTACAAGCTATTCAGGTTTATTTTAAATCTGTATGTTTTTGTGTTTGTTAATCAATTACACCACAACGACAAACAGATTTGGAAGGGAACACTGATAGTCCACGAATAAACAAAAGCAGAAATCGTTGACATGATTCAGAAGGCTGTAGAACTGAGCCGCATACCGATCTAGCACTAGGCTCGTTAAACTCAAAATTGGTGTTCTGTAATTGAGGGATCGGAGATGGTGAGACTGTCTTTAGGAATTGGCAAGAAATGGAAGGAAAGTATTTGGTAACCAGTAGTTTAGTACAGGCTAGATATATTATAATACCTAATAATAAACAAAATGTTACTGGCAGGACATGTCTGATGCATTTCTACGAGTTGTAGGCCAGTAAAACACAAAATTGGTGGCTAGATATAGCGACGCGGAGCCGTTGCAAAATTTTTGTTTTAAGAATTGGAATGAGAGATCGAGAAACTGTGATCATTGAAAATAATGGAAAGAGGTATTTGCCCAGCAGTAGGATAGCACAGGATAGATATCGTATAATAATAAACCAAATGTAACATACATTGATCACATCTTCTGACTTGAAAATCAATATTATCATAATGGTGGGAAGAGATCCAGTGCTAACGGAGTTGTCGACAGATATATTTAAGGGGTAAGCTGGTACGATGCGATATGGATCTCACTGATAAAGGCGTAAGTAACTGAGAAGTTGTAAGTTTATAGAATGCTACTAGTCTGCAAACTTACATTGTAACTTCAATATCTGTTATGAGTTTAGCTTTGTCCTATCCTATGCAAATTCTAAAAGTACAGTTGCGTTTGTATTGTGAAAGTAGGTTTGGATGTTTATTATTATTAGTCAATCACGCTTTATCGGCTGAACGATTTGCAAGAAATTTGACACACGGGTAGACCGTGACTTAGATATTTTTTATTCCAGAAGTACAATAATAGTACGGTAGTCCCAGTAGTATAATTTTGTCCAATCACGTAGGCGAAGCCGCTGTCATAGTTTCTAACATGTCACTTTGCTCCCATATTTTTAACAGGCGCAGGGTTTTCAAACTTGTGGCTAGCTTATAGAACGAATAAACAGTGTCTAGACTTATAAACTATGAAATAAGCAATTGATAAGCAATTTTTGGCCCATGAATATTTCAATAATTTTACATAGTTACTCTATAGTTTAGAGTAATATAGTAATTTTTACGCAAAATTTGAAAGATAAATACTTTTGTTGACCGGCCATTTGAACGATCACCAAAAGCTAGTTTGAATAATAATTAAAAATAGTAATAATTGCCAATACTCCTAAAATGATACAAAAGTCTTAAATTAAAGAAGTCTGATCACTTTACATATTTAACCATCAGCTAGAATTCTGAATGACCATTTCCATCTGAAACGGTAGTATTTTGTCAATAAAATCTATTCACATAGAATAACAGATAGACTGCAGCATTACCTCTACGTCTCTAAACATTCTTATCTTATCGCACGACGAAGTTACCTAATGTACGAGTAAGAAAAGAGCAAAAGAGCAGAAATCGTTGCTGACACAATAACTGGCTGTATCCGTTACCCTTAGCTTGGCCGCCTGCCAAGAGTACCCAGATATGAAGAGGAAATGAACACAAAGAATATTCTGTCATGCACTTCCTACGTTTCTAGTGTTCCTAAACCATTTTTATTTTTGAAGGTAGTTTACTTAAAAAGCTATTCACATCTACCCTCCGAATTGTGACGAATTTTGAATTTTCCATTTGACATTTCCATGACATGAGAGTCGAATTCGAAATATGAATTTTTTATTCGCTTTGAAAGCTCGATTCTAATTGACATTTTGTTCCAATTTCAAGAAGATAGGTCAGTGTTGAAAAGTATGACATCAATAGCGTGGGCGGAAACTTGAATGCTGACTTTCTTTTTCTTTGACCGGTATCTTGGAAAAAATTTGGGATAGGAAAAATATAATGTCTACTAGCCAGTATTAAGCCACCTCCGGGCACTTTTCTTTATGTGGCAATAATTCTGTTTGCATATTTATTTCTTTGTTTTCATCTACCAGAGAAAGCGCTAGCCTGGGGATAAAATTGACCTTTGAAACCTACGTTGTAAATCTGAAACAGATCGGAAAGAATACAGAACTTTCTGAATTGCCTCGAAATAAAAAGGAATGGTATTTCTTAACTGAAACTCAAGTGTAATTCGATTTATATCTAAGAGATTTGTACAAAAAAAAGTTTGTTTTCTGTCTACGCGCATAGAAAAATTTAAGAAAAATAATGTTTAGTCACATTTTTTTCTGACAAAAAGTAACATTTAAAAGACTATGACCAAATGTGGTCCAAATATCGACTATCATTGAGATCCATGTAGGTATGTCAACAAATACCTATGCTGTGACTACGCTACGCTACACTACGCTTCGCTACGCTATATGCTGTGTACGTCACCGATTAAAATCATTATTAGTAAATCGCTAAGTATAAAATTAGTTTTTCATATATTTAGTATACTATGTGTATGTAGCCATCGCTCAGAGATGTAATCTAAATAAAATTTAAATGTTTTTAACCAATTTTTATCACAAAATTATATGGAACTGTAACGGTTTCGATATGTGGTTTTTCTTTCACACTCGACTGAAGGATTTTGTATCCAAGAAATAAATAAAAAAAACAATTCATTCAAATAATAATACACGAAAAACACTAAGGGCCTGTTTCACAATGTCCGAGTAGGCACTACTCACTGAATAAATTCAAAAATGTGACAGAATTTGTATGAAATTATCTGCCAAGTAAGATACTCGAAACTTAATCATAGGTGGCCCTAACAATAAGATCACTGACGAATATTTGGGCCAGATTCCATATTTAAAAAAGAAATCCTATTCTCTTTCATAATGAAAACACTGGCATGTGACAAAAATTTAATAACTCCTAACAGTGCAAAGACATCACAGTTTTCATTATTTGAATTCCGTTCCACGTTCGATATTTAAATTCGGTCAGTAGTTCTAAAAACGGCCAGTAATATATAAACTGCAACTGTGTCCGACCACAAATCACTGCACAGTGTGTCAGCATTAGCATAATCTAAAATCAAACAAACCGAACGCAATGTGTTTTCAAAAAGGTTCGGGTTTATATCCGAAAACGTTTACCCTGTGTGCTGTATGTTTTCCTAATGGACCTTATTAAATGCTTTCTTTGTTGTGGGTTTCTGTTTTTTTTTTTTATATTTTAGAGTGGCGACATTTTTATGAAAAGGTCACTGTAAAAATATCATCATGTGGTTCTAACCACACAAATGAACAACTTTCTTCAGCGTAGTCGTAGTAGTACTTTTCAGAACAAGTTTGTATAAAATATAATTTTGAATGATCTTATCATTACATAGTATTGTAGGTAATTGGTGTAGCTTTGTATCTCAAGTGTTTGCGCAGCTGGATAATATGTGGAATCATAGAAACATGCGCGATCAAAATAAAATGGTGTTGAGAATTTGATTGTAATGTTTACTACATGAGTGAAGTTTGCTAAGAAGATTGACTTTGATAAATTTGCTACCAAATACTACAAAAAATATTAGAATGTACATCTATATTAGACATGACTTAGTATCCAAATCAATAAGAAAAAAAAAACCGTCAAACTTAATCCCACTATTACTTGCCACAACAAAAATCTATAAACAATAACCCTAAACTAATAAAATATTTCCGGTAACCCTGAAAATAGAACTAAGACTGCCCTAATTTATTTCGGTGCTACTAAAAAATCATTGCCCGTTGTCAAGGAGTAATTTAACTGTTTGTTGTTCTAGGATGTGTTTGTGTATGAAGATTTATCTCATATCCTTATGCCTGATCGTTAAGGGCGGCCATTTTTTTATTTTATGATGTTTTGTTATGAAAGGAAAGGGTTATAAAGAACTGTCATTTGTGTGACGGTCTAGGGATGTGTCTACCGAAATAGATCGGAATTAATGGAGGTGTTAAATCTACTTTGGTACTTCCGAATCTATATACCTCTGTTTCTCTGTTGATTTGTTGTGTCTTCACGCTTTAATATCTTGACGATTTTTATAATAGGTTTGTAGGTACACGAGTGTTCCATGATTGAGATTAGTTTATAGAATAAGTTCAAACCAGCAGCTGACAAGTCATAAAATACGCCTTAATTACTTAGATACCCGCGAAACGAGACACAATAGTAAAACAATAACAGCGCGGTCTCATAGGGCCGGTTGGGGATTCAAACGTTAATTCATGAATCCCCGAGCGGTCTCATTGGACCGCGCTGTTATTGTTTTACTATTGTGTCTCGTTTCGCGGGTATTGATAGGTTAATGCAACAGACATTAGCCTTTCGTAGAGAAAGTCTTTTAAAAGGGTTTTTTTAAAGTGGAAAGTTATCCAATGACTTCCATGCTAAGGTGAAGCAAAATCAACCAATGGCCCCAGTAGACTGCGGCCTGCTCATATCTGACTGATCATAATTATGATGACTTTGGTGTGCACAAATTTTTGTCAGTATTGAAGTAGCGAAGCTTGGATATACGTATATATCCCTCGCTTTGCCTTTTTGAACGTCATGCTCACTCCGGACACCCCATCATGGTGTCATATTATAATTGTACGCAATGTGTATCGAGTTAGTACATACATACTTAAAAAAATACCTAACATTAACGGCCTAACCAGTACAGACAACTGAATTGTGGTTTGCTGTAGAGCATTCTCCTTAGCAACTTGAAGTAAAGTTTGGACAAATTTTTCGTAGTGCTTGCTAATTAGGCAAACAGGGGGTTTATAAAATATGTCCTCTTATTTTTGCCACTGTATATAGCTAACTATGGCTACTTAAAACTTTTATTTTAATTCATGAATCCCCGACCGGTCCTATGAGACCGCGCTGTTATTGTTTTACTATTGTGTCTCGTTTCGCAGGTATGTGATAGACTACATCTCGATTATGAGCGCCTAAGAAATATAAATAGCAAAACACGTACACAACAATTAAATGATCGTGTAGGAGACAGATCAATAAGAACTGAAAACTGAACAAAAAATAATCCGTATACCTGATTAGTATTAAAAAAACACTTTTCAGAGGGGTGCAGCTAATAAGATAAATCAATGGTTGACGTAGTTACTCAGATACCCGCGAAACGAGACACAATAGTAAAACAATAACAGCGCGGTCTCATAGGACCGGTTGGGGATTCAAACGTTAAAAGAAAAATACTTTACTTAATAAGTACCTACTTTTCCTTCAGTGTTAAAAGCTAGCAGTAAGTAATTTATAAAAAAAAACTCAATGTTATTTTTTATGTACGAAAAACTTATAAGGCAAGCGTTCATCGCTTACCATCAGGTGAGATAGTGGTCAAAACGCGAGTCTATGCATAATAAAAAAAAACCACACTCCGTAATGCTTAGGATTTTCGTTAAACTGAATATAAGACGAACAAGGCATAATTTCCTATATGCATAATTTTTTTGGTAAAACTTAAACAATAAATCCACCGTAAATAAACCGTGCCCAATCATGAGAGAAGCTCTAGTCAATTAGGTGCAAACACTTACCCCGTTTCCTCCGCAACTAACACTCACTTGTAGGTACACATGTTCAATACACCACTGATAATTACACGTAGATATTAGGTAAAGTATATTCGAATATAAACAGCTCAATTTCCAAAAGTAAAATAATATGGTTCAAATGAACACGATCGCTCGAGCCTCTTTGTTCTTTCAATCAAGTTACGCGCGGTACAACTAATTTCCCGCCACCGTCAGACCGTTTTCACATTTTCCGATCCGATATCGGTATCGGACGCCGATACGATATCGGGGTAAGGTAAATGTATGAGATATGTACCTGTCTTTCATATTGTCCGACCCGATATAGGATATCGGAGCACAGCATTTCATACATTTTACTTACCCCGATATCGTATCGGCGTCCGATACCGATATCGGATCGGATAATGTGAAAACGGTCTCACTTGTCAAATATACATGATGTTTAAATGAAGTGCCGAGCTTAGTGACGTAATCATTCTTTTTTAAAATTGTGGAACAAGATCCTCGATCAACATCTATACAACTCTTTTTGAAGTCAGAAGGCTATCAAATAACTTCTCCCACTCTAGATCTAGCGAGACAGAAAGACAAACGTATACTGACTAAGACTAATCGTGTTCCTTCAGTTGCCCTTTGCATTCTAGGGCTACAGATTCTCTTTCGAACAATTTATTCACTTATGCACACAAAAATACAAAAGCCGACTTCCGCAGTTCAACAGATACTCATTCAACATGTAAACAAGCAAATTAACAAAAAATAATGATTTGCTCACAAACTTTAACAATCCTATATTGTGTCGCAATCAACGTTTCGCTTCGTTTACAAAAAAGGGATGCTGTAACAAGGTATAATAACTTTTCGGCCCTACGAATACATCCCAGATTTTGTGTCAGCAAAAACATTTGTGGGCCCTTCTACCAAGGTTAAGGACTTCCTAATGACCTCTTAACCCTTTCTAGAATGCATTCAGATACCTACTTTTTTTTTAAATTGTTATAAACTAGTGCTTGACTGCGACCCCACCTGATGGTAAGCAGTGATGCAATCGTCGATGGTGAGGCGCACTAGTTTATTAAGAGCCTATTCACTTTACAGCCTTGAAGATACCCAAATTATAATCGTGCGGGAAAACCGCAGCAGGCAAATTATTCCAGTCCGTCGATGTAAGACTAAAGCGGGAAGTACATTAACGGCCGAAACCAATAACCTATCGATCTCCAGTTTTGGCATACTGGAGATTGTAAAACAAATGATACAATACAAAAATTATCATGTTTTCTGTTGTTTCATTTGTTTTTCAATCTCCGATATGTGATAGATAGGTTATTGGTTTCGGCTGTAAGACGGTAGTTCCAGTATTACTATTAAGACCGATGCACACGTGAGCCACGAATGGTTTGTCCTTAGAACGACCGTGAACGACGTCGCGTGGCGTGGATCTAATGTGGAGGACCCCAGGACTAGTTGGAAAAGGTCTTAAAGTTAACCCTAAACATCTTGGGAATAAAGAAATTAAAACTATATACGTTGGTACGGAACCCTCAATGAGCGACTCCGACTCGCACTTGCCCGGTATTTTTTTCTCAAATCAAATCAAGGTTGATTCTATTTGTTTATCAAACTTACTGTTTACCGCAAAAGCCGGCCTAATTATATATCAGTTAAGTTAATGGAAAAGTTAGCACGAGGAAATAAACTTAGGATGTGGTGTTTGTGTGCAAATTGAAGCCATCAATTTAGCGGATAGTCTGAAAGTTATGTCTTTTGATGTATAAATTAATTGTATTCGTTTCGTGTTACAAAACACCGCAGCACAAAATAAAATGAACGGAATTATTACTTTTACAAGAGAACTAAAGAAGTAAACGCATATACAGAGAATGGTCTGAAAGCCTTTAATTCTGAGACACAGTGCTCCCCCAAGTGTCCCCACATCGACAAATCCTGTGATCCAGCATATCGTCGCTTGTATAGCAAAGTTGCGAACCTGTAGCGGCAGACTCGCAACTTTGCCAAACAGGTAACAATATTTCCGGCATTTACCGGATTATCTGTTCACGTTGCGGTAAACATTATCAGAATACCGAATTCCAGAAAAGGACATTAGCAGCACGAACATTTTTATCTCTCTCACACTTTTGAAGCTGTATTCACCTAATATCTGGATAAGGAGCGGTCATTCCATTCTCTATAGCAAAGAGAAAAATTTAGCAAAAAAGCTCGCTTAGTTTTCTAACTGGCTGGCTAATTACAAAGCTATTTCGTTAGTCGTAAAAATGTGCGAAGTTGGCATGCTTTTTTTTATTGGCTAGTGGTCCTCCATGGTTTCACACGCCTTTAGACCATAATGTAATGTTTTGTAGCCCGAATGGTATTCGTTATAAATCTGACTATCTCATACAGATTTTTACAGAGGTCGTTGCGTTTAAATTAACATAAACATTTTCCCGCTTTATCATATAAAGTACTAGCTGTAGTACCAGCGGCTTCGCCCGCGTAAAACAGAAACTTGTCACAAGACTATTTATACTCCCGGCATAAAAAAGGCACTTATGTGCTATTCCAGGACATGGTCTACCCGTGTACCAAGTTTCATTGAAATCCCCGCAGCCATTTGCTGCACATGCAACATGCTCACTCACAAACTTTCACCTTTATATTATTAGTGTGATACATAGGCTCGCACTACTATCTCATCTAATGGTAAGCAATAATATGGGCAACAGTAGATTCCACTTGCCTAGTAAAAACTTATTCACTCTTGACTTATAGACCTGTAAGTTGTAACTACTAGGAAATGCTTCTCCTTAGCTGTAAGCGTAATATTAATGTGTTCAAAAAGCATTTTGTCTTATAGATGGTAAAATGACATAAATTAATTTCCTCACTTATGTTAAGTAATTAACTTGTCAACTCAAATTAACGTATAGGCGACGAAAATACATCTTAACAAAATTACGAATGCTACGAAATATATCTCTGAACCTCACCATGTGATAGAGCATCCTTATTCATTTGTAAGTGATATTAAACTCGAAACATTTGTTAAGGAAACAATTAATCAAAGTAAAATAACTATGCAGCATCTGGCGAAGTCGGTAACTCCACAGTTTCACTTTATTGCTTCAACTTTACGATATTATAGGTTTTGATTGCATGGATGTTTTAATGCATAGGGAAGATTTCGTTATGAATGTAAATGGCTATAAAATTGGAGAAACGATATATATAAAACAGTGCAAGAAAAATACAGAATTGTAGATATGTGAGACTTACTGCAATGATTTGAAGTAGATAATTTTGACAATAATGTATGTAGATTGGATCGATTGGAACCGAGAAAACGATGAATGGACTGCATAAAAGATTACATGGTGATAAGGTGAAACTATATTGCGATAGCAACCAAAGAGAAGCATGGAAGGAGAATACTTATACACCATCCAAAACAAATGTAGATAAAATAAGAATATAATGACCAGATAGGAACATTTTTACAAGAATAAGTATTGTTTATTAAAGCGGAGAAAAAAAAAACTTTCGATTGACTGTGTAAAAAGGTGTGGGTGAGAGGGAGGTCGATTGAGATGGTGACTACGAAAAAATATGGGTGAAGAAGACATAATTATTAAACCGTGTCGGTTTAAACAAAATTAGTTAAGAAACTGTCAAATGATTATGAGGTAGGAATGTTTTGAGAAGAATGTAGATTGCTGTTATAGACATTGAGATTGTGAAATATAGAGATGTCTAGAAAAAAAAACCGAAAAAAGAGTGACTACTGAGATAACAACAAATAGAGAAAAGCTTGGAAAGAGAAAACCTTTACGACTGCAAACAAGTTCAATTAAATTATGAGGTAGGTACGTTTGACAAGAATATAGATGAGATGCTATTAAAAATTTAATAATTCGATTGTATTAGACGGCATTCGAGAAAGAGAAAATAAATATAATAATATTACGTTTCGAAATAATATTTCCGTACGAATCTTATGACTCGTAACCTCGAGACCATTACATGACACGAAGCATATTTTAATTATAATAATTGTATTATTTTCCTTTGTTTTCTTTCTACTGTGTAGATTTTTTTTTCTATGATTGTATTTGCAATACTTACATCTTCTGTATAATTAAATTGTTTAGTTTTTAGTTTTTATTTTGTGCCAGTGCTGTGCGCCTCTGTAAGTGACGAATTCACTTCGCTTAAAGCTGTATGTTTTGTTTTTGTATAATTATGTTTTAGTGAGTAAGTCGTTGAGGTGCCTAATAAATAAATAAAATAAATAATAAAATTTGAAATTGCAATATGTAAAAAGCATAGAAATGGACCAAATAAGTTACGATAATGGACGCGAATGAAGAGGTAGATCAGAGGTAGTCTGTAAATTTGTCGTATTATAAAGTAGCCTTAAAATGGGTCAAAAGTTACGGAGGTTTGTAATGTTAGGGTTGCGGGATTATTCAAAAAGAGTCAAGTCAAAGTTGGAACGCAAGGGGTAAATGAATGAATGCGAATTGGTATAGGCAATAGTAAAGTTTAACATATCGTTCCATTGAGCAGGAGATAATATTTGATGACTGTTTACAACCCCACAAAAATTTAATATTTTGTCGCCTTGTTTCATGAAAAGATTAATGTATAAGTGAAGGGAAAACCGAAGATTCTACTATGTCATATAGAATAACTGTTTAACAGAATTTTGAGGAGAAAGTTGTTCGTCTTTAAAACAAGGAAAGCACTGGAATGATTAATCTGTTTGGCTTTTGCGTTTGCTTGTGTCTAGTCAGTCTACACCGCTTCATACAATACACAGCAAATGAGACAAAAGGGAATAGCAAGGAAGTTCCCGGAAGTCATAAGCTATACCTGCCCGAGCGCCTAGTGAATTTACAATACACACAGTGATAATTTCCTTATTGAATTTTGTCCAAGCGTGTTCTCACCACAAAACGGGAGAGTAACTCTCTTCTTCTTCTCTTTCTTCTTTTCTCTACCTTAACAATCAAGAGAATTGGACGCATTAATATAAGCCATCTATACTGATTTTTTTTTATAGGATGGTTTCGGTGACAGCTGTCAGATTCATACAATGTAGCTATCTATCTTTTTCTTTCATCTTAAAGATGCATATTTTCGTCCTGCTGTCACCCAACTCATGCTATGTAAAAAGACTATAGTCAACCATAGACACATAGTTCTATAAAATAATTGAGTTGTTTTGCAATTGTTTTGAGTCAACTGAATCGACTGCTAGTTTTTGAGTATTCGAATCAGTCACTCTCACTCGAAACTCTAAACCATCGAGGACAAATTCGTGAATCGCGCCATGCGCTAGTCGCAATAACATTTAAAGTAAGATTGTTTTATTCTTACTCCAGTGTGCGTAAGAGACAGAGCTGATCAGACTCGAATCAAAGACCGAGATCGAGATGGACAATCGAATAAAACTCGCTCGCTCACGCTTGTGTAAACCGGCCTTAGCTCAGCTGCTCCATCTGTTTTACTTCATTAGATAATCTTATTTGCAGGTGTCATTTTATTTGCCTAAAATTTAATGAAGGTATGCTTAATTAGGATAAAGGTTATTTCGGGTTCCAATTTTGTGCTCGTATTAAAACCATAAAGTCTGTAATTAATTTCAGCAGACGAAATATAAAAGCTTGTCGCGGATTATTTTAATAAAAAACTGAGTTTTTACGCCGCCCGGAATTTTAAAGTGGGTGATACAGAAAAGGTTGTCTGTAAAAACACAGGTAATGTTTAGAATTTTTTCGTTTGACTAGGTACCTAATAGGCATGTTTTAAGTACGGGTCGTAATAAAATTTATGTAAGAAGCCTTTTTCATTTACTCTCGACTGAAAAGGTTATAAATGGGTATAGACAAATGTAAAAAGCCTGGCTTCTGATACAATAAAATAGACTATTAAAACTGGTGGGAAAATAGGTTACTTGTAGGCAAGATAGCATCATTCTACCATTATAAATGTCTAAACTAAAAATATCTTTCTTTGCCTAGCCTTATCCCATTTCATTTGGGGTCTGAACTAAAAATATCACGTTAATAAAAACAACATTACGAGATGTCCAAAATAGCTTAGTCAGTAAGAATAGTGACATTCATCATCATCTGCCTAGCCTTTTCCCAACTACATTGGGGTCGGCTTCCAGTCAAGCCGGATTTAGCTGAATACCAGTTTTTTACGAGGAGAGGCTGCCTACCAGACCTCCACAACCCATTAACTGGGGTAACACGGTACTTCATGGCAAGACTGGAGTCAGATTTACTGGCTTCTGACTATTCGTAACGACTGCCAAAGATCTACAAATGACAGCTGGGACCTACGGCTTAACGTGCTTTCCGAGGCACGGAGGAAACTCGTTATGTTAAGATGGTCACCCATCCACAGACCAACCTAGGCAAGCGTTGCTTAACCTGGAAGATCGACCTGTGCGGCTGTTATTATTTAGCCACGAGCTCCTCAAGAATAGTGACAGTACAAATGACAAAAAAATATAAAAGTCAATAAAGAAATAGCGATTCCAGATGTCAAAATTAAAAATGACACGTTGATAAAAAGTGATGACAACATTACAAATAGAGAAAACAAAAAATAAAATCTTGCCCATAAAATAAATACTTAATAATTGTTCAATACAGAGCTTTTGCATACCTAGCGTGCCTCATACAGCCTCAATTTTTGCATGCACGCCTTAATTTTTTTAATTATTTTTTTTGTTTGGCTCTGCATCACTATATAGGGTAACCCATATAGTTATTGCCCGGTTAAGGAATTGATAGTTGTTTCTTCTTATTATTATGTTTCTTAATAACGAAATCAAGAAAAATATTTGTTTTTATGTAACTTTATCATATTTTGAATAGGAAAATCAGTCATTAGTTTATATATCTTAAGAAATAAAATAATTAAACATCAACAAAAGCAAAACCTCTAAAATCACAGTGATTGCCCACCATGACATAGTAATTGCCATACATAATGGACAGTTATTGCCCACCTAGCAGTTATCATTAATTAACGTCTTATTCTAATAATAAGACTTAAAAGTTAAGAATTTTTCCAGCCATTTGAACATTTAAATGTAATTCTTCGCAATCAGAATTCGTGTCATCGTCAGAATCATTAATTTTATTTCAAAAATGACATAAAAATAGCAACATATCGACATCATCAGGGATGTTACTTTTATGGTGTTCTGGAATACATCGTAAATAGAACAAAAAACTTTTTTTTCAAGTGGGCAATCATAAGATTGACTTCTCCCGCTCTTGGGTGGAGCGAGAGGGCGTGTCAGACTATTACTGACTAAATCCCACCTCGTTCCTTCGTTGTCTTCGACACGGAGACACGCACACGCACCTTTCGGAGTTTCCGTGTTCTCCAGAAGCTTCGGCCCTATTGGAGCCCTACAGTTTGCTGACATCTCCTTGAGGCGCGCGTGGAACAGAACGTGCCGTTAACGACTAGGCTCGGTCCAGGTTATTACCGAACTATCGAATGGCGAGCAACCCAGTGCTCACAGTCCGCAAGCCTGCCTACGGTGGTCGAAAATTGGGATTGGGATATCGGGGGCGGCGGCGTGAGGGCAGTTCCCTCACGCGCTCGCGGTCGGCAGCCTGTTTCGCTAGCATTACAGCTTCGCAGAAGAAGGCAACCGCCTGCCAACCCTCCGCGCACCGGACCATGGCCTGTACCAGGACCCGGTGCGAGATGTCACCGCCGTCGATAGCCTCCACGAGAGCACGGCGGTGCTCCGCCCAAGCGGAGCAGGACCAGCGTCATACGGAACGAAAGGACGCCACGTTTCAAACCACTCCTCAAAGACTTACCGCCGCAATGACGGTGTGCCCTTAAGGATAAATATACAACTATTGACCGGGCAATAGCTGTATCTATTGTCAGTGGCAATAGCTAGATAATAATATGGCAATAACTAAATTTATTAGAATATTGGTACAGTGATTGCCCACCCCCTTTTAAAACTTTACGAAACAAATTACCGTTATTACAAGTAGTTATATAGGCACTTAAATATCTTTTTTATCGAATAACATTAATCAAAAAACACCTAACACAGAAAAAGCCAACAAATAATGCAATTTTTAAACAACTATTCTTAAGAAATATCACAAGAAATTGGATTTTTTTTGACGAGCTGCACACCTGTTCCATCAAAATCGGTTATGACACTTAAAAACTGAAATACTGCCAGTTATTGAAATTTAAAATGCTACTATATAAATAGTTGTAACATCTATGGTTGTTAAATTTATACTAACCCTTTAAAAATTACCAAAAAAACGCATTGCTTCTTAATGTTGGCAATCACTATATGCTGGGCAATCACTATAGTGGTTACCCTACATAAGATATTATTCCTAATTGATTTTAATCACCTGTTGAAAGAAAAATCAAATAGCAATTAAATCACTTCACTTGAATTTCGAACACAAATTCAAAGTCATTTATAAATTTGGGGTATTTATAAGTCAATTCACAACATCAAAGGAAAAAAGAATTTCAAATTTAGAACGAGCATGACATGGCATATTAATTCAATTAGAGAGATATCCTTTTATGGAGGATAAAATAAAATACCCATGATACTGTAAGGGGATTAAAATGAATACTGAGGGGCTTCCATATCCGTTTTTTGTATGACTGTATAATGTTATTTATATTTTTAGATTGTACTAGCTGCTGCCTGCGATTTTTTTCGTGCAAAAGTAAAAACGAAGTAAAGTACCCGTCACGAGAAGCTATAAATTATGTAAACAAACATCTTTTACTAAGTAACCATATTCAGTCGACATGAAATATCGACGGGTTATATGCAAGTAACAACCTATTTAATTTAGTCGGATCATATTTTAACGACTCAAAGCGCTATCGTTTTTTGTTTCTTGGACCGTCGCAGGGATTGTAAACTATCGGGACACCATTTTGAAATAAACGCGTCATTCGAGTTTCGAATGCGTACGGGTTTGTTTCATTGCTTTGCATATATCGCGGATCTGGTTGTTATTGTTATAAATCGATGAGATGATTGATAAAACTGTAGACAGCTTCGTGATACATGTCACTGATTCTGACACAGAAATGGAAACATCTGAATCTAACGAATAATTATTCGTAAATAATATATGTTAATTAATATTGTTACTTAATAATTTATTAAATCTTAAACAAATTCATTTTTTTTGTTAGTCCAAATGTTGTGATCACTTGTTTACAAAATTTATAGCTTCTCATGACGGTTACTTGAAGGTGGTGAGATGAGCTGGACAAGCAATGCGGGACGGGCCTGCAATAGCTGAGGACAGATGTGTGTGGAAAATATAAAGAAAGGCCTGCGTGACAGTAGAAAATTATCCCAAGAAAACATACTCCCAGGATAAAACAAGTATCCTATGTTCTTTCCAGGACATGTGTTACCCGTGTGCGAAATAACATTTAATTACTCAGATACCCGCGAAACGAGACACAATAGTAAAACAATAACAGCGCGGTCTCATAGGACCGGTTGGGGATTCAAACGTTAAATCCGTTCAACCCTTTAAACATTAGCACCTTGGTTACTCCCTCAGTAGCCAAGGTAACTTTCACCTTCATAATATTGATGTGATATGCAGCATGTGCAAGACCATATCTTTAGCATTTGGATTATCTCTTATTTATTTTATACTTCCTTTTCATCAAACAAGGGTTATATATATCAGCTTCCTCGGACTCGTAGTTGATTTATTATTGTTTGGAGTTGTCGTGCTCATAAAAATAGTTCTTAGATAGGGTTCAATTTGCATTATTTCGTTTTCCAACCTTAACAGTCGCCAGTTCTCCTCATCATTTCAGCCGAAAGACGTCCACCGCTGGACATAGGGCTCCAAGCGTCGCCACAACGACCGGTCCCGTGCGACTCACATCCATCGGACTACCGGAACTCCAGTATTAGGCAGGTTTGACTGCCCTTATATCGGACATTGCTGTAGCAGACATGTTGCTGGCCATGTCCGATAGTGTAGTTTTATGTATTTCCTTATGTGTGTGTGTTTTGTAATTGTTGTATGGGTGGTATTGGTTGCCTGAAATAAATGCTTTTTATTTTATTTTAGTACCAAATACACAACTTCTAAATTATGGTAATTCAGTTTGGAAATTAAATTCAAACATGAATACACTAAATCACAAGAAGCGATGCCAAACGACGAAAATTCCGACCAACACTGATATCAATTTCGCATAAACAAACCTAATGCTTCAAGACGTATTTATTGCTCCTAACAACTTCGTGCCACCTCTTTCTAACTTATGCCATTTTCATAAGTGTGAGAGAGACGACCAAACTGACCTTTAATAACAGTAGTGAAAGTGGCTACACATTAATTTAAGTTTATCAGAGTGTTAGAACTTTTAATTAGTACTGTCAGTTACTCCTGTTATTCTAAACGAGTTAGTTTGTAAATTGATGGAATTAATTAAGAACGAATTATGGAAACAGGGTTGGTGCTGTGATTGAAAAATTGGCCTCTGCGCTACGTATCGCTGGTTCGATTCCCGCACGGAAATTATATTTGTATGGCCAGATACCTAGTTATTTCTGGCCTGGATGTCTGGTGTATTTTCTTTTTGTGATAGTGGAGATCATCAAATGGCATCTCCCGCTCTGGGTGGAGCGGGAGGGGGTGTCAGACTTTTACTGACTAAAACCCACTCCTATTCCTTCTTTGCCCACGATACTGGACTAATTCCTAGTGTGATATAACACAAGAAAGAGTTCAAATTATAAGGAAGAATTAGGTAGGTGTAAAAACTATTATCACTATAATTTTCTACGTTTTACGCGGGTAAAACCAACGGTAGAAGTTAGTAAATTCTGTGTTATTGAAACGTAAAATTAACAACCTCACTAAACACAGAGTAAAGAGAAAAGTAAATATCACAACTGAATTCGTAGACAATAACTTTCGCTGTACGAAAGCTAATTTAGCAAGACTTCGTTCTCGAGTAAAACCTACCCTTTCCTGCCGAGACAAAACTGTTCAGTGTACTAAGTTGGAATGGTCAAATAAAGCGGCTACTTAACAGACTTGATACTTTATCGTAACTATGTAGTTATTAAATGTCTAGATCATATATTATTGGAAACTATACTTCGACTCCGTGGATCCATAGATTTATTACTATTTTTATTGTGCTTTTGGGTACAAAATTGACTGGCCTACATCGTCTTCTCATATCTATGAATATCGTAAGGAAAAAATACTGAAGCTTTTTTTAATATTGTTAAATTACTTTCATGTATGTGGGCATCAAAAACATCTTCCATATCGTTGTCAATGGGAAGTGTCCTTCTGCGGAGGTATTGCCTATCTCTGTTGACGGCTCGAATGATGATCACTCATTATATCCTGCGTTTCAAATTGCGGTAATAGTGATTATACTCGGATCTTGAATCTGACCAAATTTAATAGTCACAAAATATAAGGGCTATTGAGCAACAATTGTGACGTTGCGCGTTGGTCGGACTCGCGACATTACCACAATATTACCTTGAGCTGTTTAGGTTTGACACCCACGTAGTCTAAAATACACAAAGTACAGTTTTTTATTTAAATTTTGAAATAGCTGACGAAAAATTCCACCACTGCGGGATCCAGAATCATATACTGGATCTTTAGTATTCGTTTATGTCTCGATGTGGAAATTTCTAGCAGCTTTTTTTAACTTCAGCCAGCAAAGTGTTCCTTTTAACGGAATTGAATTAATTAAAATTAGTTCTAGTTGTTCTTCTGTATTCAATGTTACACTAACCTAAAAATGTGACTGTGTTCTTTCCCATTTTACTATCTCAGTGCGAAGTAATTATTATATTCAGTAGAACAAGCCGGGCACGTCCCAGAAGTATTTATGTTATCATTAATGTGCCCTCACAGTTAGAAACTTTGAGAGCGTTTTATAACAGCCTGTTGTAGGTACAAGTTAAATTTATATTCAGGTCACGTAATATCCTGTAAGCTAGACTGTATAAGGTTTTTTTTAAGAAATCTTGTTTTTTTTAATTAGGTTTGGGTACCGTTACACGTGATGTTGATTTTAGAAACTAAGCAACGACCTACTATAAATCGTTTTTAAGCTAAATTAAATACATAAATGCCGTCATTTCGGTGTCATATCAGTTTGTGAAAAACTAACGACATTGCTATTTGTCGGGTGTGCTATGCCAAATCGAATGCTAAAGAATCAAATATCACTGATCGATCACTATAGATCGAACATCTCAATAGTCGAACAATCTTAATGTTTGAATACCCAACCGGTCCTATGAGACCGCGCTGTTATTGTTTTACTATTGTGTCTCGTTTCGCGGTTATGTGATAGATTAATATCTAATGCTATTCCAGCATATAGCCAAACCGTGTACAACGTTTTATCGGAATCGGTTCAACCGTTCGAGCGTCAATAATTAACAAAAATACAGTCACAGACACACACTCACCATTCATTTTTCAACACATTTTGAATGGCCCAAAAAAGCTTTTTGTTTGTACGCAAAAACTTTCGTCTTTATTTTTTATTTGTGTAAAAAGAGAATAATGAGGGATTTTAAAAACAAGAGTTGGGAAGGTATCGTGTTCATTCAAGTGTGTTCTTGTTAATCAAACACGGCCTATACCACTGTTTGTCGTATTATTTACGCATTTCAGTGAGCTAGAGGAAAAAACATGAAGAAAATGATGGGGAAATTGCGTAAACATCAATATACTTTGAATTCCTTAAGGAAGAAAGCATAAGCACCTGTTTTATTACGGCAAAGGAATGTTTGTTCTCAATAAAATAATTGCATCATATCCTTTCTGACTTACTAGTCGCTGGTTCAAAGCGAGCCAGGTGCATTAGCATAAACATAAGCATAATCAGCCCTATAAAGTTCCCATTGCTCGGACTCAGGCCTCCTTTAAGGCTTGTGTAGATTATTTCGTCACTATTGGTCACACAACGGTGAAAGAAAACATCGCAAAAAAACCGAAATATTCTAGAACCAAAAGTTAGCCGAAAGACCTCCACTTTTGGACATGAGCCTCACCTAAGTGTCGCCACAAGGAACGGTCCTGTGCATGCATTGGATTCCCGCAACCCACACCGGGTCGTCGGTCAACATTGTGATAGGCAATAGGCATATCGACAGGGTTCGTTAAGGCCGAGACCCTGAAACGCAAAGGGCAAACTGAAGGAATGTGGATAAAAAAAAGACTAAAGTCTGATACTCCCTCTCACTCCACCCAGGCTGGGGATAAGTTATTGTTTTGATGATATTTCACCTTCAAAAAGAAAAATTTCCAATGACGGGATATACGTCTTGAGTTGTGGTCTAATTCATGAATCCCCGACCGGTCTCATAGGACCGCGCTGTTATTGTCTTAGTATTGTGTCTCGTTTCGCGGGCATTAATAGGTTAATTACCTCAGTTTTAACTGATAATAATAATACAAAAAACTAAGTTTAAATCGTCATTTTAATTGAAATTGTTATCTAACAAAAACACAGTCATCCTAAACTTAAACACAATGAGTAAATCCGTCCAAAAAACGAAAAAGTTACAAAAGTACGAGAGTGGTTTGATATGGAATCGAAAGTGATACCAAACTCGCATAATGGCGCGTTATTAAAAAAGTTGGTGTTGCCAGTGCGAAAACATGGTAGTAACTCTTGTTCCAATTTTTCCTACCCTCGTTCGAATCCTTTTTTCGCGTTTTTTTTTTTATCGAAATAAGAAAACATTGGCCAAGTGTAGCAGAACATTTGGGTTAATGAGAAAGCTGATTGAAAAGGCTCGGTATTTTTTTAGTGGAGGTTATTAATGGAGGTTACATAAATATAGTAGGACAAGTAGACTCGTTGACGTCAGACTGATAAAAATATGGTGTAACGTAATGTGTAATCTAATTAAGGACTAAATGCTAATGTACTTTGAATTTTTAATGTCGGGGGATCTGGAGACAATCTGTGGCGGCGACCTCTCGTGTCCTGCACTGTTTCAGGTCATGATAGCCATAGAGAATAGATAACAGTCACCTACTTAGGCGAAGCAATAATGCTTGCTAGGAGTTGGTTGAAACCGTGAGAAATATTATAAGTATCCTTACGTCCTAGCAACTGCCACAGGAGTTGGAGGTCACAGGATGATTCCCGAACAACGTAGTCCCGCGAGTGAGCTACCCATTGCTCCCCGTCCAGCCGTCCGGTAAAGACTAAAGTCAACGACGCGTTTGTTCCACGCACATCTCTTAAAGAGACGTCAGTAAAATTGATAGGGCCTACTTGGGCTGAAGCCTGCCATATTCAAAAGTTTTACCATGGCCCTGGAACGCAAACGGCAACTGAAGCAACAAAGAAGGGTTTAATCAGTGTAAAACTGTCATTTCCTCTCACTTTAGCCTGAGCGGGAGAATATATTTGCTGATACACTAAAAACAATAGTAGATTGTATCATAAGGGAGCAAAGTAATATTTTTACGGCGAGGGCGTTTTTTGAATCGAGAGCGAAGTGAAGGATTCTTGTGTAGAATCCCGAGCGTAGCGAGGGGTTCTTTAGTAGAATCCTGAACGTAGCGAGGGATTCAAAGTACGTCGCCCGAGCCAAAAATATATTTGCGCCCGAGTCATACACTCTACTTTTCATCACCCTCTATGAGGAAATAAAAGGCGCCTCATCATTTTATCATTTGTAATTTTTAGTCATTTTAGCCATTTTAGTCATTTTAGTAATTTTAGTCATTTTAGTCATTTTAGTCATTTTAGTCATTTTAGTCATTTTAGTCATTTTAGTCATTTTAGTCATTTTAGTCATTTTAGTCATTTTAGTCATTTTAGTCATTTTAGTCATTTTAGTCATTTTAGTCATTTTAGTCATTTTAGTCATTTTTAGTTATTTTTTGTAATTTTTGGTCATTTTAATCTATTTTTAGTCATTTTTGTAATTCTTAGTCATTTTTTGTAATTTTGGTCATTTTTAGACAGTTTTGGTCATTTTAATCTATGTTTAGTCATTTAGTCATTTTTTTGTCATTTTAGTCATTTTAGTCATTTTTTGACATTTATGGTCATTTTAATCTATTTTTAGTCATTTTTGTAATTCTTCGTCATTTTTAATCATTTTAATCTATTTTAGTCTATTTTTAGTCATTTTTGTAATACTTAGTCATTTTTAGTCATTTTAATCTATTTTTGTTTGGTTTTAGACATATTTATAAAATTTAGTCATTTTTGTCATTTTTGTTGTATTTATCATTCAAACAATATATGCGTTCAATTTTTTAGGCGCTAAACACTAAGATGTTCCAAATTCATTGCTGCGCACTTATTTCAGATAACGGGGAATAAAAATACTTAACGGGGAATAAAACATTTAACGGGAAATAAAAATACTTTTATACTACACCTGCTCGGAAAGTACCTTGATACTTTATCAAATTTACGGTAGAAAGTACGTCATTGCATATCGAACAAATATGCGGGGAGAAAACGCATCTGAGCGGGAGAGAAAAGTGTATGAAAATCCATTTCTTACGTGGTTTTTCTTTTTTAATTTTGGGTAAGACTATGCGCTGGTAACCTAAATATCAAAAGCCATAAAATTTTTACAGTGAGTTTTTATCTCCAAGTTCGCAAAATGACACTGGCCACTAGCTGTGTGTTGGATGGTGTCAAACAATTTGAAAAAAGAACATGTGAAAATTGCAGACGCCATTGGCGCCATTTTCAATTTGTGTGTTGTTTGAAGATTCAGTTTTCGTAGAAAAGTAAAATAAAACTATTTTCCTCGTAGGTGTAGTATAAAGCACTATGTATCACTCGAGAGAAAGTGCGATTCCCGATCTCGGGTGTTTTAAAGCCCTCCCCTACGGCTCGGGCTTCAAACGACACCCTCGACGGTAATCGGTCACTTTCTCCTCTCGGTGAACAATGTACTATTATTTCCCGTTAAAAGTTTAATACAGAAAACACTACCTTTGGTCGCACTTAAAGGCGAACAAAGTCGTCCTTTTCGAATAGATGGGATGAAAAAACTATTGTGCATAGTCTAATAATTATGAATGTATAGATTGCTCGAAATGAGCAAAATAGAGTCTTCAATTCAAACACTCTCATTGAACCTTTCTAAACAAACAGTCAGTTCAAAGTTTATTGCACAGTATGACTGTAGATTCATCTATGGACCGTTTAATCCGCGCTGTTGCTCTGCCAGTGCGGCTGCGTTTAAACCGAGTTTTCAACTGAATAATAATCCTGAACGCCAGGGTTCTGAATACGGTATGTATGTTAGCGGGCATCGCATTGTGGGATTGTTCGAAAGAATTCAAAAGAGAGGATGTGAAGATTGCAAAGAGCAGCCACATGAACATATCATCATAGATTTATTATACGTTCGCGCGACACCGCGAGACTTTTTTTAATAAACGCTGGAACAAGGAATCACTCCAATGATGGGGCGAGGGCCGTGTAAGCACACTGGGTGGAAGACGCATGGATCCGGCTGATATTACAATGTTTGAGGGAGGCCAACTGTGAATGTCTTTCAACTAAAGTAATGACTAGTTGGCTAGGCAGGTAGATAAAGATATAATACCTAGATCAACATTTTTTAGTTCAAAAGAAAGTAGACTAATTTCAAAGTTCCAATAAAGACAATTTCCGGCTTAATCAAAAATTTCACCTAACATTAAATTCTCGGAATTAGCTCCAGATTATCAGAATGTTCTTTTCATTTCACAGTTCTGTTTTATTCCCAATTGAGGTCGCGAAACACAATAAGAAGTCACCACAAAGCTGTTATTTTAAAACGAAAAAAGAAACATCTTTGTTGGATTTTTTCATTGGAAAGGTTCCCAACGCCATTGAAAGGGCCCTGAAACGATTTTTATTTTAAACTAGGCTAAGTACCATTCATCTTCGGATTTTTATTTAATTTTCCGCGAACCCTGTGAGTAGCTATATCCGTTCATGTCTTCAATCTTTTAAAGCTTTTAAGTAAATTAGTTTCGTAGTAGTAATCTTATCGTTTTTCTAGGAAAACAGGGCTTTGGTTTCATTGACGATAGCAAAATAAGAAAATAAGTTTTTTTTAGTTCCTCCGTGAGCTTTCTTTAATGGATAGAGTTTCATAATTAAAGACTTCGATCTAACTTTGAACAATATTTTACTTTCTTTTTTTATAGTAGGGGGTAATAAAGTTAACTATGGGGTTCGCATATCTTGTTAGATAAAATTCCAAAATAAGAAAAAATACCCTTTAGTGGAAGGGGGTAGGGAGGTTAGCACTGTCTGCGAACTAATACAAGTGTAATGCACTTGATTACTAGGTTTTTTGGCACACAGGATAATAGTTTTGTAGTTTGGACAAGTATTTACATAAAAACGTGACAGTATGTGATTCGTGCCGCTCGACATATCCCTGTAAAGCCTCCTTTATACGTCAATAGATGCATGTGCTGACGTTATCTTCGGATGCGTCTATCGACGTATAGAGGGAGTAATTAGCGCGTCTATTGTAAGTATTTAAGGCACGTCGCCCACGGCGACTTTTTGTCACCGACTTTTTGATGCTGTCGCGCGTTCGCGTCGATACAGTCGCGATGTGGTCCCAAGCTGTTTGCCCTCACCCACACCACGATTCTCAGGCGCGATGTAAACGCGATACTATCGCGCTTCTGTTGCGAAGCAAACGCGATACTGTCGTGATGCAAACGCAATGCAGTAATGGTAATAGGTATGTAGAATTTTCTTTCATACGCCGACCTCCCTCCGTTCTCTCCCCGATATCGTACGGCACGGTCGCGCGTTTGCATCGCTACTCTGCGCTGTAGTGCGCTAGTAGAGCGTAAGCATTGCTTCTGTAGCGTGTTGCAAATGCGACTAATACGTGTTACGTGTTAGTAGCATTGCTATGCACATGACAGCATCGCTACAAAAAGTCGCCGTGTAGTTGAGGGCCCTAACGTACCGCAGATGCATCTGCTTCGAATCCGATTGTTGTGGGTTTTTGTGGTGCAGATCAAAATGTATCGGGGCAAACGTCCGCATGCATCTGTCAGCAGACGCATCGCAGAACGACCGCCCAAATACACTAATTATATTTTTAGATGCGAAATTATTCTTACAATCCTCATAAATCGAACAAGTAATTAAAAAAAATGAATATAAAAACAGCGACTTCACCCGAATCAACTCTAATAGCGTTCAACATTTTTTTTTTTACAATTTAATCACGATTCATACTGTCTAAAGAGATATGAAGGAAAAGGCAATGACCGCTATTGCCAAGCCAAAACGAAACATCTATAGTCGAGGAGCATTGCCGGATTTCGGAGTGACGAGTACTCATTCAGTGAGGGAGGCTTTTCTTATTTTTCCCGAGTGAGGATTGCAATGAAACGTTCAGCATGCCACAGGTGGATGGGACGAAGTGTAGCCATAACAATCAGCAACAGTTTAACTTCTGTTCGGCTGGGGTGTCGGTGGGCATTTCTGAAATGTTGTCGTGGCAATTATGTTACTGAATAAGTGTTGTTCTGTTGTGTTATGCCTTTTATTTAAGTATTTCTACTCGGGATCCATTAAAATAATCTCGACTATAATCATTCCATCGAATATGGGGCCTGACTGTTGCAGTCTACAATGTTCTGATTTAGAATTTCATGCCAATTAACTTGGTTTCTACTGCACTGAACTTGTTTATATTTCCTTTCAATTTTTACTTAATTTTTTTTTTACGCAGACCCGTCTTTTTTTTTCAAGTGTGGAATCATCAGAATGACTTCCCCCGCTCTTGGGCGGAGCGGGAGGGCGTTTCAGGCTCTTACTGACTAAACCCCACCCCATTCCTTCGTTGCCTTCGATCTGGGGGACACGGGCTTACCTTCTGAAATTTTCGTATTCCCCAGAGGCTTCGGCCTTGCTGGGCTCCTACAGTTTACTGACATCTCCTTGAGGCGCGCGTGGAACAGAACGCGCAATTGACGACTATGCTCGGTTATTACCGGACTGCCGGACGGCGGCCTACCCAAGGCTTGCCGTCCGCGAGCCCGCGCCTACGGTGGTCGGAAATCGGGATCGGGATCTCGACGGCGGCGTGAGGGCCGTTCGCAGAAAGAGGCTACCGCCTGCCACCCCTCCTCGCTCCGGACCATGGCCTGTACCCTGGTACAGACCATAGTCTGCGAGAGTTCGCCGTAGATGAAGCCTTTAATATACAATTTATGATACGACTACGACTATGGTTTATAACTATATCTTCACATCACATACAGGTATTGTATACATATACAGGAATGTGATGTGAAGACCAAATACAATATAGAGGTAGTAATAATAGTAAGTAGTAAAGTACAATATAGAGGTAGTAACAACACTAAGTCCACCCAATTACACTCACATGAAAGAGACCACAATACTTGGCAAACACAATACGACTCTATATCTGCCAAGCCGCCGCCTTGACGTTCCTATTCTGTTTCGTAATTACGTAATTCCTGCACCCCGATTGTCGCAAAAGGTAATTAAACTTGCTATAATAATGTAAATTTAAATTTTGCGGGGTCGCGAATTTTCATTGCGGAAGTGGGAGCACTGTGAAAATTCATTGCGAATTAAAGGTTAAATGTGTGATGCAATCTCATATAATTTATTGGCAATTATTTTTAAAATAATAATTAAAAAAATTACACTTTATTTTGTGTAAAAAGGGAATATAAGTAATAATAGGTCCACTTGATGCTCACAGAACTCGTTCGGGATAGAATGAGAGGATCAATTTTTAAATAACCCATTTTGCTGCTTGGTAATTAATTCTATTGAACAGGCCTGCAATCCTGGCAAGTTTATAGACGTCTTTAAAATCAGAGGTAGCATGCTTATTTTACAAGCTCTTGTTTTTATTTATTTTGTAGTACAAGTATGTACGCTTGTGACTAAGTTTCTGCGGTTTTTTTACTAACTAAAACCTACTCTTATGTTCTTTCTTCGCCTTGGGTTATAAGACCCCGGGTTTTATTTATTTATTTTTTTAAACTTCATGTACAATCATGGTACATAAGTGTACTTAATGCAACAAGGCATTCTCTACCAGTCAACCTTTGGGTTAAAAAACCTCATCCTCCTCCTTTGGGTTTTCTTTTCAGAAGGTAACCCATGTGTTCGCTTCTGGTCATAGTGCCATAGTCATGGCCCCAACAGGCTTTGATCCCGCTAGGGCCTACACTTTTGCTGAAATCTCCAATCTCTCAAAACAGACGACGATGTCCCGAAAAGTGCAGCGTTGAAAGGGTTAACCAATGACCTGATAACGGTTGCGGGAATCTGATGGATGCGCGACGCATAGGACCGGTCATTTGTCGTGGAGTTTGGCTTTACCGGCGTAATATTTTCGACAAAAGACTTTATAAAATAGAACCGTTAAAAACACAAGTATAGAAAATACAACTGGCAAGTTAAGCGCTAGCAGGTAAATGACAGCAATAGCACAGTCTTTGTTAGCAAAGTGGTATGTTAAAACTTAGCCTTTTTCTAGTATTTAAAAGAAGTGATTAAAGTAAAGTGTTTAGTTGCCAAAATATCTACTCAACTATCAGGTTAATTTAATCTACTTATCATCACGAACTACTCATACATCCGGCTTCCCTTAACTTCGTTAAGCGTGTCGGTTCTGTGCTTACTAATTTAACTTACAGTATATTGAAATTACTTGTGTTACACTGAACGTAAGAGGCTTTGAAGTTTACATTGTACATACTGGTGTGTTTAAGCAAATAAACGGCATATGTTGAGAATAAACACCTCTTTAGCTAAAGCTGATTTTTATAAGACAGATTTTTATTAAATTTTTAGAGTTTCCTGTCTCCATCTACAAAAACGGAACACTTATGGGATGACTTTATTGTTTGTTATGACCCTTTTACTCAAATACTATGGTCTGATACTCCTTGGAGCAATGAAAGTTAAATAATCTATCTTTTAAGTTAACGGAAAGATGAAGCCGTTTATCCGTTAATGGAGAATATTTTGGACAAGGCGGTGCTCCGCCCAAGCGCGTCACACCTCCATTCGTTAGTCCATTGTGTGCTTTGGTCGGTTATCACAATGGTGACCGGATCGTTTATTGCGCATGAATCCGGTGCAGAGGAGGGAAGTTTCCCGAACTTACCATCATGACCGGTGAGGACCTGCATCGTGCAACTCTTCCAAAAACTCCTGATAGAGGGGACTTACCGCCATAGTATGCCTAAAAACGGTTAAACGTAAAATTTTTAGTCATGCTTACTAAGTTTTTCCTAAAAGGGCTTAGTGTCTAAAACTAAAAGCATTTTATTTTCGTAGCTAAGGTTTTATATTCCGAGTTTATAAGTGAGCATTTTGTCAGTAAGTCGGCACAATATGTGGTTGCGTACCATTGGGGCAACCGGGGTAAATTGTAACATTCAATTGATTCGAGTGGGGTCACTGGCTAAGTAAGATTTATAAGGAAACCTTTTCAAACGCGTCTTTTACACAGTCGGTGGTTTGAAAAGCTTTTTTTATATTCGTTTCTCTTTTATTTTGAACATTTTCGTCATTAGATTAAGCAAAAAAAATATTTTTCAAGAAAACTTACAGACTAATAAGAATTTTATTTTTTCTTTGGTTGGTAAGTTCGCTGATGACAATATACGTGTATAAGTACGTTTTGCGTTGACAGTTTATCAATCTATCTCAATTAAAAATATGAGATAATATTAAAACTAATAAATCTAGGGAATTTGATTAGGAATGGAAAGTAAGAAAGCGACCTTTGTCCACTAGGGGGCATCATACATTAATTTATTTTAATAAAAAAATATTGTATCAATATTAAATCGCACTAATATCATGTGTGTTTTGGGACATGTTTGTTAGTTCTTCACTCTCGAAATGTGGAACGGATTTTGGTGAAACTTGGTACACTGCTAGAACATATCGTGTTATAGTAGACGGGAGGAGGAGACTTTTTATCCCGGGAGTTTATTTCCTGGGGATAGTCTACTTTCACGCAAGAACGGTAGTAATTTATAAAACCCTGTTATCGCTGTTAAAGGGATGTTAAGTTTGAGTTTTCAAAGATGACAAGTTCACATCAGGAATCACGTTAACTATTCGTAAAGGTTCACCGAAATTGGGATAATAGTTTGACCGAGATTAGCAAACAGACAGATCGACTTAAGGGTCGAGTTTAAATTAGTACCGAAGGATTAATTTCGAACTCCTTATTTACACATACATTTTCGATACGTACGAGTAGATAGTGTAAATTGAAAAAATATAAAAAATTAAATAATATAGTGGCAGATCTACAGTTTACATTATTATGAATTATATAAATTAATTGTATTAATTAACACACAACAATTTGACGTATAAAAGAGTTTGTAAAACATCTATACTAATATAACTAGCTGTTGCCCGCGACTTCGTCCGTGTTAAGTTCGTTAAACTGCACAAAAGTAACCAATAATTCTACACTTGCGAATAATTCCGAAAGCATCCAATTCATTCATTTTACTTTCACATAAAATAGTTTAACTTAATTGCTTTTTTTTAGTTGGGAAATAATCCAATGACTTCTCCCGTTCTTAGCTGACGCATCAGCGCGTGTCAGACTTTTACTGACCAAAACCCACTCCTATGTTATCTCTTTGCCTTGCGTTCCAGGGCCCCAGGCATGCCATTCAGAAGCGAACCCATGACCCCAATAGGCTTGGTGACCCTGATGGGTCTCTATGGTTTTGCTGACATGAGGCACGCTTGGAACACTACCCGCCGTCGACTCGGTCTCGGTGTAGATATTTGATTACCTACGGTCGAACGGCGCCCCATTGCTCGTCGTCTGCAAGCCCCCATCTACGGTGGCTGGTAATCGGGGTCGGGATCTTATTTCCTCAACGCTGGGGCGAGGGCTATTTCCTCATCCATGCGGCCGCCACCTAGGCTGGATTACTGCTTCTCAGAAGGAGGCAACCGCCTGCCACTCCACCCCGCTCTGGACCAGGGCCCGGCGCGAGAGGTCGCTGCAACCGATGACCCCCACAAAAACACGGCGGTACCTCGTTCAAACGGTGCACATCCTTACCGTATGCTCCATCGTGTTCTCAGGGCGAACCACATAAAATGGTGATCCACATAAAGGGTCACCATGAAGATGAAGACGCCGATTGGCTTACGAACATCAACGAAGCAGAAATAATAAGTGAGGGTTGTAGCAGTTGGTGATCTAAATATTTACCTACTCCATGGATAAAGGCGTTTGTTTATGTACATTATTTTTCTAGTCTATATTACGGTTTAACAAAGATGTACGATTTTACATTATTTGCTGACCAAAAAAATCATATCAACCTTGATTGAATTCCAAGCACCTAAGTAGACACGGTAAGTTCAGGAGGCCTGCATCGGATGCATCGGACATGGTGGAGCACACAATATAGGTGTGCCCTGCTTGGGCGGAGCGTCGCCGTGTCTTTGTAGAGTCTATCGGCGGGGGCGACCTCTCTGGGCCCTGGTACAGGCTATGGTTCAGGCCATGGTCCAGAGCGAGGAGGGGTGGTGAGCAGTCGCCTCCTTCTATATGAATGGTCAGCACAAAACTGATCCTGAAGTCAATAGAAGGTTTAGTATTTGCCTCTTTTTTATTCGAGGTAGTTATCCAGCTCTAGATGGAGCAAGTGTTCTTTTGTGGACTAAATTCCACCATGTTCCTTCAGTTGCTATTTACGAACCAGGGCCACTAACTTTTGCACGCCTCAGTTATTAGGTACTTCGGTATATTCTCTATTTAAAGAGTAACTACAGAGGCGTCATGGCGTTCTCACTTTCTGCATTATGCAAGTACTAACCGAACATGAGTGTTTCGAGAGGTAGATATTTTGGATTCGGCGGGAAGAAAAGGCCAAGTCACCATTCTGTGGAACGCCCGGAAAACACGGCAGACGTTACGCTCGAAGTTTACTCCGCTAGGCGGAGCACCGCCATACTGTTTTGGCGTCAGAATCTGAATCCTACTCCCCTAGTTTAGGCCAATGTATGGGGCAAGACCTCCACTTGCCCTGCCAATGGAATAAACCTGCTATCGTGAGAAAGATTGTCGTGTAGACATTTCTTAGGTGTCATCAGTCACAAAGCGATTCCCGACGTTTTTAGTTTTTTAAATTATCCGTTTATTTAGGCAGATTTTTTACTTGGGGTGATATTTGACTGACGCCTTAATACTACCTTCTTTACCGAGAGTTAACTTTGCAATTTATGAATTAAATTAACTCTTGAGTGCGTGCATTTTTACTCAGCAGACTTCATATTATTGATGGTCAAACATGGTCAAACGCAACCTGTGGTGCGATTTTAAAATTTTGGTACAGTGTGCAGAGCTGTAAAAAAAACCACCATGTTCCTTCAGATGCCCTTTGCAAACAATTTCTCAAATCAATTCTACCTACCTATACTATGATTGCACAATTCATAAGAAAGAGACTTCGCAACAGACCGTGCAGCAGGAATCGTAATATTTTAATTTCGCCATAACTTCAAAACCAAACGTCCAATTTTAATCATTCAAAGACCAAATATTATCTACATAAATTGTACTTAGTGATAAAATAATTTATTTTGATAAGGGTTAATAGCATGAGTAAAATAAATGCGTTTAAATGTAGTTCAAAAAAATTCAAGATTTTTAGATAAAAAAAAATGGTTGTTGTGCCTCACTCGACATAGATAGGTATAGTGTTTTGCGGACTTTTTTGTAGATATTTATAAGGTCTACAATTAATTAGAACATTTTATGGTTCTATCTTGTACAGTTTAGGCAGCGTACGCAAAATAAGTAACTTTTCTGGTTCATTTTTACACCTAAACCTAAAAATCTAACGGAACCCTATTTTTTTCCAGAATAAAATTTAGCCTATATTACTCGTGGATAATGTAGCTTTCGAATGGTGAAATTATTTTTAAAAACGGTCCAGTAGTTTTTGAGCCTATTCATTACAATCAAACAAACAAAGTTTTCCTCTTTATAATATTAGTATAGAAGTATAGACTAGTATAGATAAAGAGGTAGTTTGTTTTTTGTTTCTATGAGGTAATCTGTGGAGGTACTGGTCCGAATGCTAAAATTTTTTCACCGATAGAAAGCTGCTGTATTCCTGAGTGACATAGGCTATATTTTATGTACGCGGGCGAAGCTGCGGGGTAAAGCTAGTTTTATATAAATTAGCTTCGAATTCATGACTTCAAAATATATATTGAGAAAGTCACACATGAATTCGATGCAAATTTTCTTTTTTCTTTCTCAATTGATCTAAATAAAAACATTCAGATAATCTAAAAAAAAAATACAAACCTACCCATGTGACAAGACACAACACAATGGATTCTGTATCCGGTCATCCCCTTACATTGTCCTCATAACGGTGTGATGAGCGGTCAAATCCTATAAGTTTGACCGCCCGCTGCGACATTGTAAGCACACCCCGACCAAAATGTTGGTCATTCAAACAGGAAAGTTCAGGAATCTTTGGCAGTTGGAATTCGGTCACTGTGAAATCACATCTCGCTTCGGCGAACAACAATCACAGGAGAATTTTCATAATCCGATAAGTTTTACCTGGGAACCCAGGGAATATCAGTATCATTCAATGTATAGACAGCTCCAGAAGGTTAGGGAAGTTACAAAGAGCGAAAACGCTACTGAAGAGCGTCTGAAAAGGACCAGGCCCGTGTCGCCGGCGTGTTGTGTTCTACGTGCACCTCAAAGAGATGTCCACAAGATTGGTAAGGCTGCCGGAAAGAGCTTTGGCTACTGAAGAGTGGTTTTTAGTCAGTAAAACTCTGACACTTCTTGTCGCTTCACTCAAAACGGAAAAAAAATTAACATAAATTGAGTTAACTTGTATTTTAACTAGCGACACGCCCCGGCTTCGCACGGGTGCAATACTTATTTATGTAAATATACCTACTACAAAATTTCCTTATTGCATGGATAAAGTCTGAAGTATCTACTGGAACACTCTCAATAGCAGTTTTAAAAGATTCAATGTAGCTGTTATGAGAATGTAACATATCCTGAAGAGATCTAATCAAATCTATATCTATTGGCTGTGCGACAATCGAACACCGCGTTGATGCTTGTGTATCTGGGTCTGCAATAAAATAAATTTGCAGATATTTGTGATCATCTGGTCGAAGTGGTAGCAAGCTCCCAGCCAAGTGATACACATGCCCTTGAATTTTAAATGTAGGCATAAAACCGCGCTCAACAACTTGCTTACTTTTGAAAGAGGTCATTTGAAATGCGTTATTGTAACGGCGTATATTGCGAATGAATTGTTTGGATTTGGGATGATGATGTAAGCAGGTTCAGGTGGAGGAAGAATTTCTTCTAATTTTACTTTTCCTTGTAAGCAACACAGACGACTCTCTGTTTCTTTGAATTCGATGGCTATCCCTGTCTTGACTGAGGCGAGCCTCATGCTCTACAGAGAATTCTCTGGCTCTCTGAAATCTATGTCTAACCCGATCCTGGCTGCGGCGAGCCTTAGGTACGCTCTATTGAGGATTCTCTTTCACTCTCGACTCTATATCTATCTTGGAGCTGGCTGAGGCGAGCCTCGCGTTTCGTTGACGATTTTTCATCTCTTGCTGAACGTGCTCTTCTGGCGTTCACTGTATTACGACCTATGTTCAAACGACGACGTCTTCCAGACATGACTTTAATTTTTGTTCAAAATTGAATACTTACTCAGTTCTTGATTAAACTCACACCTTAACATATACGTAGGTATGATTATGAACAAATTGCACTAATTATTAGTAAGTGCTGGAGTAAATAGTAGATTGTATCATAAGGGAGCGCCACAGGGCCGTGGTCGGAATTAAGTTCGTGTATTGCTTCTATAGATTGTAACCGGAGGTTGACATTCTTTAGAAGCGCCACATCGAGGACATCAGGGCTATGGTTTGGGTCATGGAGTGAGTATGACACATCGGGGCCATGATGTCAAAGTTGAGGGAGACACCAAGGTTGTACAATACCCTACCTCTAGGGTTGGTAATGTTGCTATTCCAGGCGGGGTGCTTGGCATTGAGGTCTCCTGCCAAGATGACAGAGTCGCTCAAGCCAAAGAGGGCGGTGAGGTCGCTAGTGATAGCGATGGATTCGTCTGCGATATGAGACGGAGAAGAGGGAGGCGGGTAGTAGGCGGAGATGACGGTGATCGGTTGATGACCGGTCATGCCTACCCGGCAGGCCGAGAACTCCAGGAGAGAAACTGGCGCAGGTGCAGTTATGGGGACGCAGTACAGTTCCTTCCTGTAGTAGATTAATGTGCCCCTACCATGGCATCGAGTCCTATCATTGCGAACTATACGGTAGTTGGCAATTTTAGGATCTTCCCGGTGGGGTTTTAGGAGCATTTCCTGAATTAGGAGAAGGTCTAACTGATGGTCGCGGAGGAAGGTGGCGATCTCATCACACTGGGTGGTAATGCCATTGATATTGTAAAAACCTACTTTCAGGGATCGGGGCCTCTGGGTACAAATTACCTGTGTTCTATACATGACAGGGTAATTTGTCCAACTCCTTGGCGATGGCGCTGTTCTTGAGGAACAGCTCCATGTGCTTCTCCATTGTTAACTGGCCCGTGACTTCAGCGACGTGAAGCTCATGGGCCAGGTTCCGGACCGCTTGGGTGCGGAATATGGCCTAATTCTCTGGGAGAATATCGCATACCGACTTGGTCATGGCAGGCACTGTCACTTTCGTGACCGCGCTCTTGTGGGCCTTTTGGGGTGCCACGGCCGCGGGGGCCAGTGGGGCAGGGGTTGGCGCTTGGATGTGCTTTGCCATCAGCGCTGGGATGGGCGCAGCCACCAAGGCCGGGAAGGCCTTTTGGTGGTTCAGCAGTTGCCAAGGTGATGGCCTCTGCGGGGCTAGGCGCTCAGGGAGTTGGGAAGAGGGGATCTTCCCGGATGGGGCCTCTCTTAGCTAGCGTGCGGCGGCGCGCTTTGCTAGCTTGGGGGCAATCTTGGGGGCTTTAGGGCAGCCCCGGTAGTTGGCTGGGTGACCAGCCTGACCGCAGAAGGACGAAGCGCGGCCATCAACGCGCTATTTATAGGCGCGGCGCCGCAACAACTACGTCCCTGCATTTTAAATTTGTAATATCTTCGGAAATATTCACTTCAATTACATGTTGTAAAAAGCATATTGATCTATAATAAATGCACAATTTATTTAAAGTACTTAATTGGATAAGGATTAATGCTGTATTGTTTAAAATCACTTCGTAAATAACTATTTTTTAGTAAAGGATAAAAAATGGTTATGGTGGGTTATCCCTAAGAGATAGACATATACCATCGCGGACTTTTTTGTTGAACTTTTTAAGGTGGACAATACTGTAGTACATTATTTTGGTCTATCTCGTAGGGTACAGCCAGCGTTTGCAATATAAGCGCAAAAAAATCGTGCTTATTTACGACATCACATTAGAAACCTCTAAATTTATCAGTGTTTCTCTGTTATATTATGCATGTATTATACATATAAACCTTTCTTAAGAATCACTCTATCTATTAAAAACAAACCTCATCAGAATCCGTTACGAAGTTTTAAAGATCTAAGCATACATAGGGACAGACAGACGGCGGATAGCGACTTTGTTTTATACTATGTAGTGATAATGTTTACACGTCGTTGTCACAAATTGTTCACCTACATTTTGATAAGTTCTTAACATTAATTATATCATTGAGAGTTGTGATTCGAATTTGAATGCTTTCTAGGTACACAAATTGCAAATGGCCGCCGTATCGCCATTCATTTATATTCCAGGCGCTGTCTATCAGCTAAAGACAAGATTGCAGTACATTTCGGTTTAAATTATGGCTTAATTTGCTCTTAGGTATGTCAAGAAAAATTAAAACAGAATCATCATCTTCCTGCCCTTGTCCCGTTTTATTTGGGGTCGGCGCAACACGTCTTTTTCTTCCATTCCAAAAGTTAAAGCAGAATAAAAAAATGTATACCTATATACCTACTTAGACATTTATTCATTGAATGTGTGCATGCGCCTTTTCTCTCCTGCTCAATGTACGAACCTTCTGTACTATTTATTGTGTGGTATCTGTATCAGTACCTATTAAAATAATTTTGGGTCTATTTGGACCCAGTGGGGCGAAACAAAGTTGGATGGCCAGTAAGTAATCTGAATCTGGGTGAATCAGAATTTGTTTGGTTCCAAGATTCGATTCAAAGTTTCCGTTTTTGAATCTAAAGTTTTGAGGTCACTGATTTGATGAACATTTTAATAATAACTCCGAATGAAAGGAGATTTCTACTTAAAAATGATTGTTCAAGTTTTTTTATTTCATCGGTGATAAAATGTTTAGTTAAATGAGTTAAACATCTTTATAAACAATTTTTTTTATTGTTTACGTTAAAATCTGAATTTTTCACATTTTTTTTATTTAACTTGCAATGTATATGTATATGTAGGTATGTATGAATTTAACCATGTTTCTTTGGGTGGAATCTTGCAACTCAATTTTGAAGGAGAAATCTTCAACCGATTGAGCTGAAAATTTGTATACACATTTGGTTTGGGTGACAATGCATGTTTAATTGTGCGAATTTATTCTTAACTCAACATAGTGGAACACCCAAGATGGTGCATTAGTTATAAATATTGAATGCATTCTTACAATGTGAGTAACTACCCATTAAATGAAAGAAAATTCACTCTGCCTGTCTGTTAAACGTTTTGTGAGTATGTTCGTGGTAACAAACAGCGGCTCCTAACAGAAACTAGTGCTATTTATTTTATTGTATTTAAATATCACGGCATATGTTGAGGTAGGCGCCTACTAGTGTTTCACGCGCGCTTCTCGTAGATGTACAAGAGAGCTGCTACTCTCCAATACGGGACGGGTCCTACAAGGATCGGGTCACCACGAGTCCGGGCCAGCGGAAGTCAAACTGCACACGTAGCCTCGACGTAAGTGTACGAGGGAACACCGGGGTGTTTTTAGTCAGTAAGAGTCTGACAGACCCCTCCACCCCCCCGTGGGCGGAGGACATCCATGAGGATTTTCACCCCGAAAAAAAAGGCGCCTTTTTGGCTGCGTTAAAATTAATATCTTAGATATTTTTTTATGTTTACCTATTTTTAGTTTTACGATTGTGTGAGGTAAACCAAGTTAAAAACCTTTCAACCACGGTAAATAACCTTCTCAAGTTTGCTCTGAACCCGAGTAACTCAACACAGTTTGACTTTTCCATCAGGGGTTTGTAGCACGCCTTTGAAGTAGAGATGCTTCTTAATATTTAATGGTCGGGAGTATTATAATATCCGGAAAGTTCTTGTTCCTTTAATAAAGACAATAGAATTAGTTTGAGGACTTTGGGGACTTGATGGAGAAGAAACAATGGTGGTCCGTGCAGTGGTGGAGAAATTGATTGCGAGTTTGATCGAATTAAGTCAAGCTTGTTTATGCATACAGGTATAATTTAAATGTTACACATTTAAGTGTCTCTGTTCGGGTTATTGTAAACTCGTCACAGTTTCACACGCCACACAATGCACTGGTGAATGAAAATGCAATAAAAATGTGACGAGTTTACAACAACCCCTCTGTTCGGCTAAAGTAAATGTTATAAAAATATGGGGTTTACTTTTTTGTGGAAAGTGGGAAATCGTCAATCAATCTACGCGCTTGTCGATTCTTGACTCGGGCTCGGTCCGAACCTTTACCGGAAACTTGGATGGTGAGCTATCCGTTGCTCTGTAAGCTTACGGTGGCTGGAAATCGGGGTCGGGATCCTACACCTGGGGTGCAGCAATTTCCTTTGCTAACATTACTATTTCGCAGAAGGAGGCGTCTCCCTCCAGATCCAAAGCGGAAGAAGTTATTTTTGATGATTTCTCATGTAATAAAAGTGCTGTGCACGATGATGAGGATGGTCTAATCTCCAGGTAACTTAAGGATTGGGCTTGATAAAGTAATAAGTCGAGTGAAATAGTATATTTCATTACAAGTGCGGAAAGCCTGTCATTGCAAAGAGTTTCGACAAATGTTAACCCGAGCCGAGGCGCAGCCAAAGGTGAGGGTTGACAGTCGGAACAAGTTGCAATGACGGTTCCGCACGTGTACTGAACGACTATTTTTAATACAGTTGCGAAAAAATGAAGCAGTTTAATAAAATAATAAAAACACAATAAACTCAACTGACTAATCAAAATGGCGCCAACCGTAAAAAAAATATAAGCAGTTTTTTTTTTGTTTTCTTCACCCATTCTGGGTAGACAAAGGGAACTATGCCCCATACAGCCAAGTCATCAGTACATTTTTTTATTGATATGAAATGAAATTTAATGATATGAAATGAAACCTAGCCTAACTTATTGAATCAAATCATTAAATCTGATATTGAAACAAATTAGTAGCTTTTTTTAGAAATATTTGCACTAAAAACTTTTTTAGTAAAAACTTCGTGGTTGATTTTTTCTTTTTAATAGACATTATTTTGACAGTTGGGAAAGAAAAAGCACGAGTTCGGGAATGGTAAAGAAAAAGCACGAGTGTGTAATAGCCCACTTCCCGAACGCTAAACGTCCCTGCAATACGCCACTTTTTGAGCAACTGTATTAAAAAATCTTATCCTATCATAAATATATGTAGAAAAGGCTACCTAATTAACCTAAACTAATCTAGCTAACAAAAAAGTACCTCGCTAATAGAGACCAATCGTTTGGTCTCAGAGCGAATAACTTAAATTCAATGGGGTGAGACGGATCGAATTAACTTATCCCGAGATTTAACTAGTTCCAATGAAGAAAACAGATTTAACGGGACATTAATGAGTTTATTGATTTAGTTTTTCATTTAGCAATCTTATTGTGTCTATTGAATAAAGCCAGTTTGTTGAACACGGCATTGCTTTATTTTTGTTGTGGTGGTACGTATAACGTCATTAACTGGCTACCCCCTTTTTAAGGTTTTTTGATCTGAGAGTAGTACACAACTGAAGCAGCTGTTTGTGAAATTTTTGAAACTGAAAGACCATAGTGGACGCCTTTCGGCTGAGATGATGAAGGACAATAAGCGGGTATTAGCCAATAAAAGTCAACACGCCCGCCACGTCATTAGGCCTGAAACTGCGTTAAGCGGGCGCCCGCGACGGGCAACCGTCGCGGGGACCCGTCGCGGAGACCGATTTACGCAGTGTCGCTAGTTCAATTTTAACGGTGTGCTTGTATAGTCGTGTCGATGGAGAACTTAATATATTATTACATAGCAAAACGACGACTAGCAAAAAAAAAACGACAGCCAGTAAGCCCGTTTATTGAATGGACCCGTCCAACGTGATGCGTGATCACGTCGCGTGCATGCGTGCCCCATTGCACGGAAGTATCACGCGACGGGCTCACGAGCGTGTGCACGCGCATGGGCACGCGCGGGTCGTTTTTGTATGGACACGCGAGAGGCACGCTTAACGCAGTTTATGCCCTTAGATGATTTTCCATCACTCAAAACAAAGTATTTAGAACAGGTCAACGCAAAGGTAAAAGTCTGATGTTACATCTCGGTCCAACTAGAGCGAGAGATGTTATTCGATGATTTCTCACCTAAAAAAATAATGATAAAATTATCATGTGCCTTACTATGAACGTACTCAGTTATAACATTAAAAAACCGCAATTCGTCATCATTATCTTCAACATCCGGGAACCTTAGAGCATTATTATCGCTCCCCTACTGTCTACCATAATTAATGTAGTAAGAAGTAATCATATTTTCATGCGTTACCATGGCAACGTGGCGGGTAAATTACTGATTACGGTACACTGCGAATGGGTAGGTAGTTACAGGTACAACCCAACTTAGACTTTTTTTATTTGACTTAAACTTGGGCTTGATTGAGATCTCATTTGATGGTAAGCAGTGATGCAGTCATTGGTGAGGCGTACAACGCACTATTTATTTTAATTTGTGTCTTGGTGTCTTCAAGGCTAGAGTAAATAGGCTCTTAATAAACTAGTGCGCGTCACCATCAACGATTGCATCGCTGCTTACCATCAGATGGGTTTGTAGTGAAGCTTTAGATTATGACAAAGTTCCGTGATGTTGTCAGTAAACTTAATTCTTTATTGTACACAAATACATAACATAATGCAAGGTGATACAGACAGTTTACGTACAAAGGCGAGCTTAACTTAGCAATGAGCTTTCTCCCAGCAAATCTTTGAATTATAGAGAGAGAGAACCTACCTACTGTTTCTACCATACTTTAATTTTACTATTTTAAAGAATTTTGCACAACAGATGACGAAGTGTCTTAGTTGGTCATCTTTCTCCAAGATGTCTAAGAAAGGCATAATAACTATACTCTTCGCGACTGTTTATAGGATGCTGTTGAGTCCGGGATCTAGCCGCCAAATACCAGGATCATCTATGGCGGCTTTAACTTTATTTTAATAAGAGAAAGAAGAAAAGATTTTTGTTTTCACCTGGAAAATAATTATTAAGGATGTAGTTTCCAGTAAACCTTCAATTTATGTATAATTGTTATCGCTAATGTGCATAAATCAGATAGAGTTCAGGTTAACTAGTTATTCTGCAGATTTTCTAGCTAATCTGCGTATTAAGGGATGCTACATCGTTAAATCGCGGAAAACCGTGAGCGGAACACTTTTGCCCCCTTTTAGCTCGACGGATCCTACTTAATACTACGTCTTACTACTACTTTATACTACGTATTTATGCGTGGTTACAAAAAAATAACTACGTAGACTAAGGTGAGAGCTACGCTCCCACGTGCCATGTACGCTCCGCTTTGCTTTTGTCTTAGGGCCTATTTCACCACCTATGATTAAGTTTCGAGTATCTTACTTGGCAGATAATTTCATACAAATTCTGTCACATTTTTGAATTTATTCAGTGGGTAGTGCCTACTCAGACATTGTGAAACAGGCCCTTAGCCTTCTAACCAGCCCTGTCTGCGCCGTCGTGCCTAAAATGTGTGTTCATGCGTATAATGTCATCAAACTTGAGATTATTATTAGAAATTAAATATTAAAATAAATTAAAATTTTTTTTTACAAGGAACGAACCTGTTTTATAACTTAACCGTTTGCTTGGCCGTTAGTCTACAGATTGCCTGGAAAATCTGCAGATTAACTAGATAATCTGCACTCTAACTGATTTACGTGCATTAGCGGTAACATACTTAATTATATATGAATATATCAGGGTTGGTGACTTTGGCCCTTTCCTTGAGGTTCCCGACTATTCTCGGACTTAATCAGAACCCGATATTAGATGTTTACCAAAATAGCCGGTATAACCACAAGGGAATTTAATTTCTGTCTTTGACGTAATGTGGGCGTTCGACCTTAGTGATTATGAATCATATTAGTTTGTGTCATAGGAAAAACGTTATTTGTAATGTCAATATAAGGTATATTTTCGCTTATTTGTCATAAGTTTTCCTCTTTCACCTGGCCACTTCCCTTTCCTCAGGGTTGGTTTTCCTGGTTTTGAGGTACCACTTGTTTTGACTTTTGTGTCACAACAAATATTAAGAAAGATTAATTATATCACACTAATCGCATTAATATTGTGAATGTGTGTATGTTTGTTACTTCTTCACGTTCGAACGGCGGAACGGATTTCAATGGAACTTGTTACACGGGTAGAACATTTCTTTGCAATAGCAATCTTTATCTAAGGGGAGTTATTCTCTTAGGATATTTTTTTATTATCGCGTGGGTAAAGCCGCTGGCAGCAGCTAGTTGCTATCATAAAGGCGACAATTTGTATGTACATGTGTGAGTATGTTTGTCATTATTTTACACTGAAACAGCCCAATGGATTAAGATGTATGGCATGTAAACCATATCTTGTAATTTTAAGCACAATCTTTTAAGTGCGTTTTTACAATGTCATCAATTTATAATTAACTTAAACTACGCAACATTAAAAGTTGATATTTAAGGTAAATGGCGATGGATAAAAATGATCACGAATATTAATACAAGTATCTAGGTACATGAGAATATTTTCTCTACTTTTATTTCTTTATGAGGTCAAAGGAACCGTGCCAAAGGCTACTCTAACTAATTTGTTGTATCTCATCAATGTAAATGGATATTATCGCCTACCTACAAATATGTGGAGAGACTGGATGTTAACTACCCACGCAAAATAATCATAAATACAAGCTGATTCCTATAATAATGTGGGTAGAAACATACCCGCAGTATTAGGAAAATAAGTTTCTGAAGATTCACAGAGCATGCTTCGCACATAGATTAAATTAAAACGTCATCAACCTATAGGTTTAAGGTTCTGTAAATGATGTGTAACTTTTTTGGTTTACAATAAGGCTTATTCTATTCTATAATTAATAATAATAATAACTTTATTAGCAAGTCAAATTACAGTTTACAAAAATAACAGTGAAAAATTGCTCTGCTAGTGTGGTTACACGAGCAGAGCAATTTTCAAATATTTTTTTTATTATTGTTTTGTTTTCATATAGGGTTATATGATGCCTAAAAAAACTGATATAAATTTTTGTTTTCAGTATATTACCATCAAACAATGAAGCCATATTACTTTTGTACGAAAGAATAACTAACAGTCAGACACAATTAATTAACTAGTGCTTGACTAAGATCTCGCCTGATGGTAAGCAGTGATATAGTCGTCGAACAAGAAATACACTAGTTTATTAAGAGCCTTTTCTCTCTAACCTAGAAGGCACCCAAAAATCTTAACAAAAGTTTCTTTACACCGAGTAAACAAAAGCAAAACTGTCTAGCTGAACAATAAGAACTGCATTTTATTGTCCGTATTCACTTTCATATTTATTTCTGTGCAAACCTTTTTGGTAACAATTTGTGCCTTGGCTTGAAAGCCACTCGCTGACAGTCTTGTCACGAAGCAGACATAACGCCCCCACAGTTAGTTTATAACATTTTTATTCGGCTTCCAGTCATCAACCTTAGTGTTTTATGAAATCTAGTTTTAGTGTTGGTTAGACCTTCGTTGCGAGGGTTACGGCTTCGAGTGTGGGTGTAAATCTGGACTCTCCTCTCATTACGGAAAGAACCTCGTGTTGGTAGATACTTACTTTTTGAAGAGTGAGTTTTATGTGTTTTTGATTCATTAATCCCCGACCGGTCTCATGCGACCGCGCTGTTATTGTCTTACTATTGTGTCTCGTTTCGCGGGTATTGATAGGTTAAGATTATTTCTACACTCACTTGTTCGAATGTTTAATGAATATAATAATATAAAAATCGTATATTGCTTTAAAAGAGCTTACAGACCAATAAAATTGTAATGACAATAGTAAATAACCAAGTTGTTAAAATACTAGCTTCAATATATAGGTATAATGACAAAAGTATTGCTTCCTATAATTTGTGTGTTAGCTCACCCCTCCGATACCAGTGCAAATGAGGTGCTCCTGATCAGACGATGGCCCACTTATTAGGCGCTCCACACACTGCACCGCGTCCCGCCGCCGCCGCGGTGCGCGGTGAAGCGGATCTTATGTCGCATTGGCCTCTAAGAAATCCGTCGATACCTACACACATTTACCGCCCGACCGCGCGGTCGAACGGACGAAATTCACTCGAGAGTCACCAGTTTCCGCGGCGGGACGCGGTGCAGTGTGTGGAGCGCCTTAGAGTGCCCAAGGTGTCTCTGTATCTACAGTTTGAAGGACATAAAAACACTACTGAGGCCGTTATAAAGGTGGCAACCTACTGGGCCCAAAAATTTTGAGGGAAGAGAAAACCATCGACTCGAGAAGAAGAAGAAGCTCAAAGCTCATCTCTTAAACTATATTCTTTTAAAAGTTCATATAGAGAAATTACTGTTTGAAAGTAGGTTTCAAAAGAATTCAATGAATTCATGTACGCGGTATAATAAAGTTGATTAAAATCAACAAAATATTAAGGAAATTCAATAAATAAGGTTGATTAAATTCCGGTTAAAGAGAATTTCGTACAAGATTACCGGGGATTCAAACTCAAACAAACCAATCAGCACATATGGTTACTTCCAGTCATAATGGCTATTTAATACTCTTTACATATGTTTTTATTATATTTCGTGATGATTTCTTTTGACCTCGATCTCGGTTGATGGAAAGAGATGGATGAGGTTTGCGATGAAACGAGTGAACCTTGAAGATGCGCGAAAGAAGGTATAAGGTGGAATCAATTAATTTATACTCATTTAGCTGTTCCTACAGTTTCGGAAAGACTTTCATCTAGCATACAGCTAAGGATTCAGGAGGATTTGAGGAGCTCGTGGCTAAATAATAACAGCCGCACAGATCGATCTTCAAGGTTAAGCAACGCTTGCCAAGGTTGGTCTGTGGATGGGTGACCATCTTATCATAACGAGTTTCCTCCGTGCCTCGGAAAGCACCTTAATCCGTAGGTCCCGGCTGTCATTTGTAGATCTTTGGCAGTCGTTACGGATAGTCAGAAGCCAGTAAATCTGACTCCAGTCTTGCCATGAAGTACCGTGTTACCCCAGTTAATGGGTTGTGGAGGTCTGGTAGGTAGCCGCTCCTCGTAAAATACTGGTATTCAGCTAAATCCGGCTTGATTGGAAGCCGCATATACGGTGAACCGTGTCCTTGTGGAGGCAATGTGAGTTGTCATTGGATGATTTCTAGTCTTAAAAATAGGGGTACTTAAGTAAAGAGCGAATATGTTTCTTTTAGGCAAGCGTGCTCTATCATCGACCACATCATCGCCTACCATCTCAATCATAAGTCTATAATTTATATAATTAAAAAAAAAGCCCAAATCAAAATTATGTTGGCCAACTGAAAAAACCATATGCCATTTAAAAATGTTTAAACCAGAATTATACAGGCCAACTGAAAAAAAAAAACATAATATCAAATGGCATCTGAATTTTCCTGTACCTGACCTGAAAGTCTAATTTAAATATAATTACATGCCTAACTTAATCTGCGAAACTGCCATTACGAATTCATTCTGTAATTACAAGAACGCCGGTGTCTTAATTGCCGTAGTATTAGTTAATAGTTCTCAGACTAACATTCAGACAATTATACTAAATCATACATCAGTAGGAGTATTCTTAATTATAATGTAAATTGATCCTTATACATTCAGCTGGGAAGCACAATTAGGAATTCGTTTGCCATTTGAATTTCAGGAAATGATGTTGAACTGGGCTGCGTGATATGAAAAGGAAAAAAAATCCTGGGTGTTCCGAAAATTTAAATTAAAAAATCCAGTTCAAAAATAGAACGTTTAGTAAATTGCTGTTTATTTATGAAAGAGGTCATTTGTTTTTATGATGTGAATACTTATATGATATTTTTTTAAACAAATGACGATTTTATCTGGTGTTTTAGTTAGTTTAGTTCTTCATATAAATATCTAAAGTTATTTTATTATAGGCTCATCATTCAATAGTCTATTTTTTTTGAGGCGTGAAGTTGTCGAATGACTTCTCCCAATTCAGGGTGTAGGTGTCCTCAGATCGAAGGCATCGAAGGAACAGGGTAGGGTTTAGTCATTAAAGGCTTACACGCCCTCCTGCTCTCCCCAAGAGCGGGAGAAGTCATTCTAAAGATTCAGCACTTGAAAAAAAAAAACGAGGGGTTGTGTCCAAAACCCTTCTGTGTGCCTTCATTTGCTCTTTGGTTTTTAGGGCTATGGTATCTTTTTCAAGGGTTCCGAAAGGTTTTCGAGGGCCTAGTGCTCGTGGTCAACCCGTGTGTCTTTCAACTTAATTAGTGCAACCTTTAACCACATTATTATAATATTATCTTCATAATGTCGCCAATAGTGTTGATGTGACCTTTTTCAACCAAAAACTAGATACATTGATAGTTTTATTTACTAAAAAACCTACAATATCGAAGAGTATTTTTTGCTTCAATATGTAACATAAGTAATCCGCCTAACACGAAATATGTTGGCCATTTACCCGACAACTAATGTCGTAAAATGAAAGAAACCATTTCTGTGAGCTATTCAATGGACCCCTTTAATGGTTTTTACCTTAGAGTACGGATTAGATAAGCTATCCAATAATAAAAATTATGAGCAGAGTTTCTTGCACTAGTAATAGTATAGGTCTATGCATAAATAATGGAATGTATTCCTACTTTTGTGTCTAGAATATTGTAGCAATGTGTAGCAAGAACGAATTCTGTAATTTGCGTTTTGATTTGATTTTGATTACGTAATTGACGTATTGATTATATTTTAGTACTGCCTGTTCTATTTTTTTTTCAACTACATATTGACTAAGCAGTTCTCCCTATTCTTAATTTTACGCTATTATAGCTGTTGCAATTGTCTCGTACCACTTCGCTAATACCAACCTTTTTACTTACAAAACCCTTTTTGGGTCGTTTTACTAGAGTTATTCAGTCCTCATAGGGTTTTGTAGTGTCGTATATATACCTAAAAGACCGTAAAAGAGTTGTAGGGGTAAAATAAATGAATAGGCATACCTTGTTTTTTTTGGGTGTGTAATGTTTGGCATAATAACAAATGCTCTAATTTCACTTGAACTAACGTTCATATGACATAATTTTCAAATGACATAAATTCATATGACCTAATGTTTCATATCATATAATAAACATTTAACATAATAACATTTAGTATAACGTTCATTTTATATAATTTACAATATGTATAATTCTTTTAATATAACGTTCATTTGACCTAATATTCTTTTGACCTAAAAATGTTTAATGGGCACAGTTCTAGCCCATGCACTTAACCAAATCTTAAAATATTCTATGCATGGTCGAGGGTAGGCTTGGTCGATGGGGCTCCTACTTCTGGGTGGTTTATAAAAAAATAACTACGAAGGGGATGGCGGGGTCTATTCGCTCGCTTCGCTCGCTCACCCGCCATCCCCTTCTGACCTAACCTATTCGAGTCGGGGTGCCCTAAAGTCCAGATTGCATCCAGTTTCTCCCGGTAACAATAGTTGAGGGTAGCAGGTGTGATTTTCTAAATTATATTAAAAGTTACTTAGAGATTATAAATATTATAGTAAATGAATAATATGCTAAATGAATATTATGTGAAATGTGCATTATAGGAAATGTTCATTATGTCATATGAAATTAGGTAAAATGAAATTATATCAACAATTCATTATGCCAACTGATCGTTATGTTAAACAAAATTATGTTAACTGAAATTATGTCAAGTGAACGTTAGATATTTCGTTATTATGTCAATCGTTACACACCCGTTTTTTTTTACGTGGGAAAAAAAAACAGGGTAAGCCGAGTCAGTCAAATGACTTGTGCTCTGAGTGGAGTGAGATTTTTTCTAACTAAAATCCATCTATGTTCTTTCAGTTGACCTTTTTGTGTTTCAGAGCCACGGTAATTTGTTTCAGAGTCCCAGTAACCAGCCAGAAGACTGCACGTGTAGCCTTAGAATTAGTAGCCCTGTCTTAGAGACGCTCTGCTCAGGACTAGAGCCCTTCGTAAATGTTGCGTTTTCTTTGGTTAGTAAAGTAACGTTACACACACGTAACACAATGTTTAAACTCAAAAGCATTTATTTTAAATAAACCAATACAGGCACTTTTGAAAGGACTAAAAAGTCAGAAAAAAAAAACTAATTCTAAATTCTAAAGCGTAGATCTCTATGGAGAAGAATGTGCAAGAAACTCCATGGACAATGTAAATAATGTTTGATACGTTGTCTGATTCATACTTCTTCTCGTATTTAATGGTCTAAACACAAGTAACTAGCAGTTAATGTACGATAACGTACTGTTCATAGGTACAGTTATGTGCTCCTTGGCTTGTTGGTCGGCAGTTTAATCTACACATGATGTGCCGTGATATTTATGACGAATAAACATGCTTGTTAGGACGCTGTGATGGGATTTTGACGGTTATTATTTAGTTGGTTTAGCTACTATTTGACGTCTACACTTTTTGTTTGAGCAGGTATTTAAAAAAGAAGGATGTTCGTAGTTACTCAGATACCCGCGAAACGAGACACAATAGTAAAACAATAACAGCGCGGTCTCATAGGACCGGTTGGGGATTCAAACGTTAATCTGGTTGTTCTCGTACATGATTTTATATTCTGTTAATACTTCTATTGAACTTGTACACTATTTAGGTTTAGCTGAGGGTTACCCCAACCAGGTGCATTACTATTTTATCACCGCTGCTCTCAAAACGGTGAAGGAAAGGTCATGAGGAAACCGGCGTGTCCTAGAATAAAAAATGAAGGCTATTAATTAAAGTACCTCATTTCTGAGGCTTGGTAACCAGGCAGAAGATTGCGCCAGTAGCCGTATTAAACGTTTGATACGTTGTCTGATTCATACCGCATCTCCTATTTAATGGTCTAAACACAAGTAACTAGCAGTTAATGTACGATAACGTACTGTTCATAGGTACAGTTATGTGCTCCTTGGCTTGTTGGTCGGCAGTTTAATCTACACATGATGTGCCGTGATATTTATGACGAATAAACATGCTTGTTACGACGTTTTCATAGGGTTTTGACGGTTATTTAGTTGGTAACAAAAAAGTGTAGATTTCAAATAGTAGCTCTATTTGAAATCTACACTTTTTTGTTTTAGGAGACTTTAGAAAGAGGAGTGTTTTGAATTCGGTTTTACTTATTTTTATCTGTTTGTTTCTTCACAACTTTATCATTTGTAGTCTGATTTGGAACATTATTTTTGTAATTGAAAGTAATAAAATTTTCAGGTTGGTATCATGTTTCAAAATCCTTTTTTTTTGTTTTAGTATCTATAAGGAATTGAGGGCCCAAGCCATATTTGTGCTTTTTATTTTCATAATGATTTCGATAGGAGTCAGAGGGAGTGTCAGATTTTTGATCACTGATTAACCCGTTTCTTCAATTGCCCTATTGTGTTCGTGGACCATGGTACCTAGCATCTTTCACGGTAGCGGTAACGGTAACTAGATCAGCGTATCGAAGCCAAAGATTGCGCCACTAGCCTTATTAAACGTTTCATACGTTGTCTGATTCATACTTCTTCTCGTATTTAATGGTCTAAACACAAGTAACTAGCAGTTAATGTACGATAACGTACTGTTCATAGGTACAGTTATGTGCTCCTTGGCTTGTTGGTCGGCAGTTTAATCTACACATGATGTGCTGTGATATTTATGACAAATAAACATGCTTGTTAGGGCGGTGTGATGGGGTTTTGACGGTTATTTGGTTGGTATAGCTACTGTTTGATTGGTATTTTTTTAACAGACTTTAAGTTGTTCGTAATCCTTGTACTATACATGATTTTATATTCTGCAGGTACTTCTATAGAGACGCTTGGGGGAGGCCTATGTCCTGCAGTGGACGTCTTTCAGCTGAGATGATGATGATGACTTCAATACAACTTGTACACTATTTAGGTTGAACTGAGGGTTATCTCAACTAACTATGGTCCTGGTAGGTAAAGGGTTACTGAAAAAACACAGATAGGTTTACTTCGTAAAAGTCGCACATAGTGGAAAAAGATATTTAGTTATCGTCATCATCTGCCTAGCCTTTTTCCAACTATATTGGGGTCGGCTTCCAGTCATGCCGGATTTAGCGGAATACCAGTATTTCACGAGGAGCGGCTGCCTACCAGACCTCCACAATCCATTAACTGGAGTAACACGGTACTTCATGGCAAGACTGGAGTTAGATTTACTGCTTCTGACTATCCGTAACGACTGCCAAATATCTACAAATGACAACCGGGACCTACGGCTTAACGTGCTTTTTGAGGCACGGAAGGCACATCTAATAATGAAAGAAAAAACTTTTTCGATTTCTAGATATTAAATATCTTTATTTCGGTGTTAAATAACAAAGAAAACAAACCAGCAATAAAGTTTAACTATTAATAGAATTGATATAATTTTCGAAACAGATCCTTTTCGTAAAAGGAGAGTAGCGAACCAATCTAAATAAATTAGACCAAGCGTATAATAGGTTATTTAATTGTAAAGGTGAAATATAAATGCTTTTGGTAATGACCTGGAAATACTAGGATGGAGTCGGTAAATTGATTAAATAATAAAACAAACGGGGTGAGCTAAATAAAACCGTTTATAAAAATCATTAGGCAACTGGAAATATCATTTTAAAGGCAGTACAGGCAGCCAAGTTGGAGCGACGACCTGGCGAGGGTTGCGGGAATCGGATGGATGCGAGACCGGGACCTGGCACAGAACCGGCCGTTGTGGCGACGCCTGCGGGAGGCCTATGTCCAGCAGTGTACGTCTTTCAGCTGAAATGATGATTATGAGTACAGGCAGCTGTGAGAATGTTCGAAATAGTTACTTTGGCCCGGAAACGCAAAGGGGAACTTAAGGAACACAGCTTCGTTTCAGGCAGTAAAAGTTTGACACTCCCTCTCGCTCCAATAAAAGCGGCGTTAAAAATAAGAGTCGGATGTGAGACGCTTCTATTATAATATTTATACCGATTACAATTATATGAGAGCTATTGGATGGCTTCGCGCCTCATAAAAATCAAAGATATGTTTTTTCGTCACCGTCAAGAAACAAACATCCTCACTTCCAGCCACCGCCAAAGGTAACCGTAGGCACGAACTTGCGGAAGACGAGCAATGTGACCGAGCCCAAAATGTGGACCTCAAAGAGATGTCGCCAAAACCACTGCTTACCATCAGGTGGGATCGCAGTCAAGCACTAGTTTATCACAATAAAAAAAACCATAGGCGCCAAGGAAGGCTGATGCCCGCCGGGGCCACAGGAGTTTTTGAAAGAAATGCAGTAGTTCTGAAACGCAAAGAGCAACTAAAGGATATAGGTAAGTTTGGCCTGTAAAAGACTTTCACGCCCTCTTGATTTGCTCTTGCTTTTAAAATCATCGTATACACTTCTCTCATTCTTGGATGAAGCATAATATGGATGATTTCCCACTTAAAAAAAAGGAAAACAGTTTTACGTTCGAACTCCTAAGATTGCTACGCCATATTTTCTGATTCATATACTAATGTTTTCGCTAAAGTTATATGAACTAACAATATTTGGAAATCTTGGCTCTTTCACGAAAAGGGTTCGTCAGCAGAATCCGGTAGGAGTAAATAAAACATACGATATTATTTGTATGATTCGAGACATGAATATCAATATACTTGAGGCAGAAATCGAAAGGGGAATCCTAGTAAAGGAAATAGAAAGGATCGTGTGTTATGCTTTGAATTTGATTGTGAAGTAAACAATTTTATAGGGATTCAAGTGAATAGCTGTTTGTAGAAGGATTTTTTTGTTGGTAGGCTCGCTTTTGATCACTATCTCACCTGATAGTGAAAGTGAGCGATAATGTGTTCGAAAACGGAGCACGCTTGCCTAGAACTAACGTATTCACTCTTGACTTAAAGACTTATGTTGTAGCTGTCAGAAAATACAGACAGAGGAAGGAAAGGTCGAAACACGGACTCCAGTAATGGGGTTTTTTGATCCTTTGACACTTTTTGAGGAGTTGTTACAACACTAAGAATTACTGCTACGTCGTGGGTGCTTTCACAAACATATAAACTGGTTTTCAAAAGGCACACTGATTTGATATCACTATCTGTAAGCCATAACAATATTTTCTCAAATGGGAAAACGAACCCGCGACATATAGCGCAGCACCCAATCGCTTAACCTCTGTGTTAACCGTGTCGACATAATTTGTCAATAATTCCTGGTTAATGGCATTAGGTTCATCCCCTGCTACGTAAGGTTTTATTGTAATGATTAAAGTGTGAGTACCTACTACAAATACACCTCTGCTTAACTCTTAAAATTGTTTCATCGATATTCAAAACCCTCAGAACAGTGACAGCACAGTTCTGTTCTCTTGGGTGGAGTTAGCTAGTTTGTTAGGAGATATCCAACAGTGCCAAGTACGTTTTTGGTGCCTTTGGAGTTCTGGAACCTCGGAAATCCTTTGGCGTGCAGCTAAGACTGCTACCTCATCAGATAATTATGTTCCTAGGGTCCAGCTGGTAAGCAAGTCATCTGATCACTAAGTTTTCAGCCTAAAAGAGTCATCAATATCAAGTTTAATATAAAACGTAAGTTCTTTTGTTTGTACAGAACCCTTAAAAGAAGACTTTCGAAATATTCATGGATACCCGATTACCCTTTTACCCTTCCGAAGTAACATGGGTAGGCTTTGAAAATAGTTAGAAGCCTCTTATAGAGACGAAACTTACTTACAGGAAACGAAAATTTGTTTGTTTTTAATAGAAAACTTTGTTTTGTCTTTGTAGTGCTGTCCGTTTTTGTTTGGGTTAAGTGCATTGCTAGGTAATAGATACTTGAATCCCAAGACGTTATGTTTTTGTAACATAATGTGTGGGATAGAGTTGTGCTCATGTATGTATACCTATATTATACGTAAGGTATACGTTCCAATTCATCATCATTTCAGCCAAAGAACATGCACTGTTGAATCATCATCATCTGCCTAGCCTTTTCCCAACTATATTGGAGTCGGCTTCCAGTCAAGCCGGATTTAGCTGAATACCAGTATTTTACGAGGAGCGGTTGCCTACCTGACCTCCACAACCCCTTAACTGGGGTAACACGGTACTTCAGAGCAAGACTGGAGGTCAGATTTACTGGCTTCTGACTATCCGTAACGACTGCCAAAGATCTACAAATGACAGCCAGGACCGACGGCTTAACGTGAATTCCGAGGCATGGAGGAAACTTGTTAAGATGGTCACCCATCCACGGACCAACCTTGGCAAGCGTTGCTTGAAGATCGGCTTGTGCGGCTGTTATTATCTAGCCACGAGCTCTTCTGCGCTGGACGTGCGCTGTTGAATATCTCCACCAAGTATCGCCACAACGAACGATCCTGGGTACGTCTCGCATCCATCGCAATTCCACGACTCTCATCACTTTATTGGTATATCTTGTGGGAAACCTTCAGACGCTGTGTTTGCCGGTGTACGGTCACCATTATAAAACCTTTCAGCCCCATTGATCATCCGTTCTAGTTACTAGTGTGAGTGAGCAGGGCCACCTCACCAGGCTCACCTGCCACTTCATCATCATCATCATCATCTCAGCCGAAAGACGTCTACTGCTGGACATAAGCCTCCCCCAAGCCTGCCACCTGCCACTTAAATTAGGCGATTCTTCCAGCTGTTTTGGCTTGGTTTTAATATGTGTTTTCTTGACTACTTGTAATTATCGTCAAAGATCTACAAATGTTAGTTCTTATTGAAAAGGAAAGAAATAACTTCTCATTGAAAAGGGAACCTTAATTTATAAACAAATTTAAAAAAGAGTTACTTTAAATATCAGATTAGCATAGCGCTTGATGAAAAAAGAAGCTTAAGCTATTTACCATAAACTTACTTGTTGTCAGCATACAAAGTTACTACCTTACTTAACTTTTTAACTTAAATTTTCCGCTGCATTATAAGAAAGCACTAAGAAGCTCATAAAATACAGAATGTTGTGACTTTATAATAATGAGTGCTTGGAAAACTTCCCGCTTAAAAGCTTAGTTAAATTGTAAGCATTATGCAGATTATCAGCTTTCAGTTTTTCAAAATACTTATTCACTTAAAAGCTGTTCATCATTATCATTTCAACTGAAAGACGTCTACTTCTGGACATAGGCCTCCCCCAAGCGTGGCCAAAACGGAAAGCTGTTAAATGCCATTAAAAAGAAGATCTTATAAAATGAAAAGGTCGGTGTTTCCTAGATAACTACCCTGTGAAGAAAAATACTGTTAGCTTATAATCTCAGAGTTCAAAGTCTCTTTTCTATGCGCGCCTCAAAGAAATGTAAGCAAACCGTAGGGGCCCGACAGGGTCGAAGCCTACTGGGGCTGGGTTGACGAAAGAGAACCCCGGGATCCTGGAATTAGGGCAAAGAAGGTACAGGAGTGGTTTTTTGTATGTAGAAGTCTGACACGCCCTCCCACTCCACCCAGAGCCGGAGAAGTCATTTTTATGATTTCCCACCTTAAAAAAAGAAGTCAAAGTCCCTTTTAAAGTTAGCCTAGTATACATGTAATGGCCCAATCATATGAGATTCATGCATGCATGATTCATGTTTTGTGTCTGCAATCTGTTATCTCTATGAGTCTGTTATCTATTAATAACCACAAATTGAAAATGAATTCTTTCTCTCTGTAATCATGCGACTAGTGGTCGTGGTCGAGCGACATGATTATTAATTATTTTTAACACCTTTGGCTTTGAACCTGCTATCGCCCCCACAAAAAACCCAAGGATGGTACCAACCTCATTGGGAATCTATTCTCCAGACTAACAGACCAGCCAAATAGTGTTTCATTAGCGGTTTCATTGCGGTCGACGTCTGATCAATTAAGGCTTTAATTAAACTAATAAGGTTTAAATAATAAGGCTCGACACTTCGACAGCTATAATCCATATTACAGTTTGCTGGAATTAATCAAATTTTTGTTTTATGTACAGTTTATTTTTATTTAAATAAAAATTGAAGTAGATAATACGATATTGTATTCTCTGGCTTTTGGTTACTATCCCACCTGATGGTAAGCGATGACTTGGTCGACGAAGAAGCACGCTTGCTTAGAAATAACGTAATCACTCTTAATGACGTAAAGATTCCTAGGTTGTAGCTATCAGGAAACAGACTCCAGTTGGGAATTCTAACCCACAATGAATGTGTTTTCTGAATAGTAATCAATTACTTAAAGACACCTCTAAATAATTGTAAGTGCTTATATCTAACGCCGTTGATTAACTTACAAATATTGTTAGTTAATCAACAATTCCAATCGTTGATTAACTAACAATTTAACCTACCTACCATTGCTCGCCGTCCGCAAGCCTATGCTAACGGTGGGATTATTAAAGAGCTGTGTTCCAGTTTAGGTATGCAATAAAGTATAATATAGTTACTATTTAATCATATCATTTACTTCATGGTTTTTTATTGTTTATTTTGTCTTATAATCCTCATATCTCCACATAGAAACTATCCTGCATTGCAGAGTGAAAATTTTTAGCGCGATTAGTAGGTACATAACCTTATATCAAAAAGTAAACCCTGATTGCAAACTACATTGCAATGCCCACACGTTCAAATAAAGGTGTGTCACCAACACAACGGTAATACTTTTATTCCGTCAACCCCAATCCAGCAGTGTTACACTTGAGACCACGAAAATAGACCCACACACCTCGTTGTATTATATGGGCCGCTTACTTTTTATAAAGAAAGGCTGGGTGAAATAGAAATATTGACATTTGAGGAACGGTGTCGGCTAGGAAAATTTGTAACACGATATTGGAGTAATTTTTCTTTGGTTGTTTGGGAACGGTAACCGATATTTTCAGTCGAGATTAATAGTTGCAAATCTATGAGAAGGTTGGTCTGTGGATGGGTGACCATCTTAACGTAACGAGTTTCCTCCGTGTCTCGGAAAGCTCGTTAAGCCGTAGGTCCCGGCTGTCATTTGTAGATCTTTTGCAGTCGTTACGGATAGTAAGAAGCCAGTAAATCTTACTCCAGTCTTGTCCTGAAATACAGTGTTACCCCAGTTAATGGGTTGTGGAGGTCTGGTAGGCAGTCGCTCCTCGTAAAATACTGGTATTCAGCTAAATCCGGCTTGACTTGAAGTCGACCCCAATATGTTGGAAAAAGGCTAGGCAGATGATTAATAGTTACAAATCTCACATGTAATTTCTATACTATACTCTAGTCATGATAACTGGGTTTTTTGAGTGGGTAGAGTGAAATAAAAGTAAATTTAATTGATTTATTTTATAATTTATGTAGGTATACATTAAGTCTGTATACAGATGTATCTACATCTGTATACAGACTTCTACGCTGTATAAATTTTTATGTTGATGTATCTACCTATTTTGAAATAAGCTGTCCAGCGCTACTTTCAGATTGATCTATTAACATAATTTTTTGATTCTATGGGTTCAGATCATTCCTCTTTTATTTTGTAAACTTTGCAACACATTGCTTTATTATTTATTACTCTTTCTACTTATCTGGAAAATGCGCCCTTACGAGAATTTCCAAAGTTTTAATTAGCTCCATGATGTTGAAATGATTTGTCATTATTACTCGACATTGGGTCGGGACTTACCCCAGTTGCTTCCGGCTGTAGCCAGCCAATAATTCTGTCCTTATTTACATTATAACCCGCCGGTCAATAATGTTATTTGAATATGGAACCTCAACTAAACCGTCGTATAGGGATTTTGGAGGGATTTTTTCGAGTGAAATTCAATGGATGTTTTAATTATTCGCAAATTGATTCCTAGTAGATTTTGTGATGTCTGCTGCGGTTTTCCCGGCCGATTATAATTTAGGTGTCTTCAAGGCTAGAGTGAATAGGCTCTTAATAAGCTAGTTCACTTCACCATCAACAATTGCATCACTGCTTACCATCAGGTGGGATCGCAGTCAAGCACTTTACACACAAGCCTGTTTATAACAATTAAAAATAAAATAAAAAATATGTAAAAATTGTTGTATCTCTCTCTCTAAGTGTCAACACAGCTGGACAATATGAGGAATCATTGAAACGGGTGTAATTTCGCAAAAATGGAGCTGAGAATGTTACTATAGTATTGACTGCCTTGGCCGGGAGATGCTGAGATGGCTGTATCGATATATTTGCTGCCAAATAAGGTAAAAACATTAGAACGTGTTACATCCGAATTTTAATTGAACCCAAAGTTACGTAAAGTGAATGTAAAAAACTAAATATCTACTTTCGAAGATTGACACTGGCTAAATGCACCACAGAACAGTTGCACAAACTGTGCGAAGCCAAAATAAAAAAGACAGTCGTAAAAATAATTTAAAAATAAAGGTTTTTGATTTGAGTTAGCTGGAATCCCTAACCGCTTTTTCAGCAGTAATCACAACATTCCCTACTGGTGACTCTAGCATCCTGTACTGGGTGAAAAAAACTACCGTTCAGAACATTTTGTTGAGTTATGCCATAGAAATCTAACTTATTATTTAGATTTTTGTGAGTTATGCCAAAAAAAAATATATGAGAAAGAGGTCGGATTCATAATTATAATTATGATTCGTGTTTTTATTTATTGTTGTATCGTCGGTCTCCACTTTAAACATGTATAATTATTTATTTACTCAATCAGAACGTTGAAAACCAAATTAATCGTAACATACAACAATAATTAAATATGTAGCCTGTATTCTATACAAATATTGACGTGCTCATTAATTCTACGGAAACTCCCAAACTGATATTAATTCCTGACAAATATTTATTTAAAAATTAATGTTAAGTAAATAAAGAATTATATTCTTTGTTCTACACCATGTCAAAATAACAGAGTTCATGTACAGTCAGATGCAAAATTACATGGATAGTACAGGAAAAAATCGTGTGAAGCGAGAAATGACGCGATGAGTATTTTTCGAACATTCGAACTCAAAAGTTCACGGGGAAATAGTCATTACAGTATCCATGCTATTTTGCATCGTACCTTACATAGGTGAGCTTACAGAGAGAGATCATGAGACCTCTCTCATTATCTCTCTCTGTCACTCAATGGTTTTCTACCCTCGTAGACGAAGAAATGTTGGTTTCATTAAAAATCCTGTTATGAGTTACATTATTCTTTATTATGCACATATTTTTAATTTAATGGTCGGATGGTTCAGAATGGATCGGTGTTCGACTGTGGTTTACCGACGGGTCCTTAAAATAAGGAAAAATCTACAGACGTTGTTGGAAATAGCTCGCACATTTATCTTTTTAAGAGCTCAACGCTTAGACGGAATGACTCTATTACTGTGTCTATCGTACGTTTTTTGTGTTTATTAATTTTGTACCTTATGTCTGTGGCAAGAAAGGCGTGATCATAAACCTGTTATCGTCAAGTTTATTCTATTCTATCTCGTTATTTTTTGGGTTATAATATCTCCCCAACTTGTAAATTTTCCCAATTGATTTTTAATACATTCATTCCCAACGTCCGCAAAATGTAATAATGTAACGTGTAAATTGCAATGAAAGTACATATTTCATTCTACCTTCGATCCTCTAAAGTAATATTACATTAAACTAATATGTACGTAAGTATTGATGCTTACGTGCATATAGTTGTGTGATGATGTGTTTCAATAATATTAATTGACCTAAATAGGATTAACCTAAACGCAGCTTTGTACCAAGACTTGGACAAGCCATTTTCAGTCATAGAATATTAAAGCAGTTTTCTATTTTCCAGCAACCTCTTAAAAAAGCGCTGTTTACTACTAGAAAAATAAGTTGTCTTTTAAGCATTATAACAGGGAAAGAGAAAATTTAAATAAAGGCACTAGTGCACTTACTAAGGCGTCAAGCCATCAAGTTACTCTCGCCTTAAGGTGTCGAATCAACAGCCTTTGTACTCGTAAATTAGCTTTTAAAAGACCCAGTCACTTATATTGAGAGTTTAGATTTAAGCAGCGCAGCAGTTTTAGTATCAATTTTATATAGAAGTTCCGTAATGACGCATTGAGCAGTGGTGGTCTAAGGTAGTAGGTAAATAAATATGGAATAAAGGTCATTGACCGTCCTACATTTATTGACATTCTTAATTAAAAAAAAGTGGAATAAATACATGTTACTGTCTTGAATGCACACTTTACATTTTCATTGTTTGTTTTTCTCATACCGCAGAGATATTAGGCAAAGGTCGATGTACTTTATTCCAAGCTTATTTGGCGCCTTGTAGATCCTAACTTACGAATTGTATGGTCACGGGTGCATTACTTTGTGTGATTGATGACAAGTATTTTATATTTCGCAGAAAATAAATAAATTCTATGCAATATTCTTTACTGCAGAGCAAATCTCACGACGGCCACCAGCTAGAATAATTGGCAAAATGTTGAAATAAGTTCTAGTGAAAAATTATTTAAGTAAGACAATGACAGCGCGGTCTCATGAGACCGGTCGGGGATTCAAACGTTTCATGAATCCCCGACCGGTCCTATGAGACCGCGCTGTTATTGTTTTACTATTGTGTCTCGTTTCACGGGTATGTGATAGGTTAATAAATGAATAACAAGTGTAAGACGGATACATAACCCGAGTTATCTGAAAATATTCAAGCATCAGAGTGATTTCACAGAATCACCCATCTAGATCCTTTTCTAGACACTACGTTAAAAATAGATCAAGTCAACGCTAGGTTGGTGTAAGGCCTCGGATAGAGTGAGAAGCTTACGCGAGCTAATCCGATATAAGTCCGGAGAGTGTATGATTTTTATCTCGTAAAAATTATCCCAGTGATCACTATCAGCACATAAAAGAGACCTAGTTACCTCTTAAAAAACCACAACGGAACTCCTTCTGTGCGACGCCTGTTAGTGTATATCCTCGAGGAGATTGTAAAGGGGTTTCCCTTATGTTTCATTCTATACGGCAGCACGTGATTATTGTGCTACCTTATTCTTTGGATTCAATTGATGGATGACCAGAGTCCTCACTCTAGGCGCTTCATAGTACCTTACCGTGCATCTAGAAGGGATTATGTCAGATACCAAGCGAGTCATGGGTGACGGAACAACCTTGCTAGTGCGTGATTGTCTATTGTTTTACCCTTAGTAAATCTAGCTCCTACCACCAGCTACAACTCATGATCCACTGCTTCCACAAAATGGCGCCCAGCACTATATCCGCATCCGCCAAACTAACTCCGCGTTTACCCTAGGCAAAGCTTAAACCCTTTTGAGCTAACCTGCGTAGGTAACAGTTGAACAAAGCAACACAGATCACCGCACATACGGGTGACATGTCACGCAGGTGGGCACAGTCGAGTCCTTTATACCTTCGTCACTTTTCAAATTCTTTTTTCTGACAAGCCAGTCTTAACTTCAGAAGTTATGATATGTTTATTTTTAGAAGTTATGTCACTGAACATGGATAGTTAGATTTATACATGAAATAATAATTCAAAATAATGTAAATATTTCATCAAATGTCCAGTTGACATACGACTAAAAAACCTTTCAATAGACTGACAAACTGACGCGGCATTTATAATTGGGTAGTAGACTCATTCTTTTTTATTATTTTTATCAAAAAGTTACTTTATTCAAAATCGTATTTATTAAAAAATCCATTAAAATTAAATAAGTTAAAAACCTTTCAGTATAATGGAAGGCGAAACTGTTAAATAACAGAAAAAAGACGCGCATATGCTATGTGATGTCACCGCTATTAGGTTATACTCATACAAGGATACGAGATATTTCCACCATGTCTCTATTCTTTGTCATACTGATATTTAAAATGCTTATTGCCGTTTATATTTTATTTACTAGCGCTGCAAGTGACTTCGTCAGCGTGAATATTTTCATAAATAGGTACATTAACATTGAATCATATTTTGAGATTAGTTTTGAAAAACTGATAATGACAGTCTTTATTATTCATTAATTCATCATTTTGATTAGAGTTTGTACCAATTTTTAATCATTTTATATACAGGAAAAGTTTTTAACCACTGCGTAATTTTTTTTTGGTGGCTCAGTGTAAGTAATAGAACACAAGTCGACTTCAAGGTTAAGCAACGCTTGCCAAAGTTGGTTGTGTAGATGGTCATCTTAACACAACGAGTTTCCTACGTGCCTCGGAAAGCACGTTAAGCCGTAGGTCTCGGCTATCATTTACAGTCGTTACGGATAGTCAGAAGCCAGTAAATCTGACTCCAGTCTTGCCATGAAGTACCCCGTTACCCCAGTTATTGGGTTGTGGAGGTCTGGTAGGCAGCCTATGCTTTCCGAGGCACGGAGGAAACTCGTCATGTTAAGATGGTCACCCATCCACAGACCAACCTTGGCAAGCGTTGCTTAACTTTGAAGATCGATCTGTGTTCTATTACTTACACTGAGCCACCAAAAAAAAAAATACGCAGTGGTTAAAAACTTTTCCTGTATAATGTATATTTATAGTGTTACTTGTTTATTATAAAATATTGTACTAAAATAAAACAGCAAAATGCTTAATTACACCATTAGTATTTTGAGACACTGAATCAGATTTAACCTTGAACTAAGTAAAAAAAATCAACCTTAAGGTTTTAACTGGTGACGTACTTATTTCTACTATGACAGTCCACTCACGAATTGTTTCAGTTAGCCCTCAATCAATGAGTTACCAATTAGGTACCTAATGATTGAGCGTGGGGTCGTAAACAGTTGGTTACGTGTGACAACACACAACCAACAGTTTACGACCCCCTACGCTCATTGATGCTCAATATGAACGTAGGTAGATGGAGTTATGGCCGTCTACTCACACACAAAGGTCGACTGGACTAATGACAATCACAGTACCGTTTGTGATTGTGATTAGTGTCCAGTCGATCTATTTGTATTTTTTCCGGTATTTTTCAGGTGAAGTTCAGTGGCTATTTGATTATTCACAAATTGACTTCTGGTGGATGGTATAAACTGATGTGGGTTTGTATTTCAATTGCCTACACAGCAAGGCACTGACGGTACATAATATTTTTGGCGGGATTTTTTCAGTTGAATTTCAGTGGTTGTTTGAATTATTTGCAAATTAATTTCTGGTGGATATTGTGGTATAAAATTGGTGTGGTTTTGTATCTCAATTGTTTACACAACCTTATGTTTTTTTTTGGTTTAAATAAACAAATAAATAATATAATTTGTGTAATGTAACAAACACAGTTTATTTACAAATTATTGCGTTAATATGACATATCAAAACTAACGGTGACCATATAAAGTTAGCAATGGGTCCCAAACTAGGCACCACCTCCACCTTGACCCAAACATTACACCAATTTCATAACAAATTATGATGTGGCCTGCTGGACAACTGGACATTGTAAAGATTTTACAGAAACTATAGAGTTTTTTAACCTGTTCTTCTCCATAGAAACGACCAATTCGAACCGTGCAATAGCTTCTGACGTTTTATAAGTGCCCGTACAGGCTTTTGTGAAAAAGAAAACATTTTGAAATGGAGTTACGAATTTTACTATAGTATCAACGTGGGGTATACAATCTCCTTGAGTATCAACTATCGCAGTGGAGTTTGTCGAGAAGGCTGACTCGTTACTTTTGCTGACAAATATTGAAAAGGCTTTAGAATGTGTTATATCAACTGTGTTACTTTTATAATGGATATCAAAGTGACTGTATTCTCTATAAAAAAGTAATATTTTCTACTTATAGGTAAATGCATAAAAAGTACGAAACCCGGAGATGCAGTATTTATTTATCTAATAATTGCTTCTTAAAATGTCACTTACGGGATATCTTCCGTGATTGTTCATTGTTTTGAGTTCCCGATATTTCGACGCTGTTGCAAGCGCCATGATAATTTATATGATATGATGATGACATTTTAAATTGTGAAATAAACCGTGATAGCCTAAACAGTGTTTAATAATTGCTTATTAAAAAAGGATCTTAGGAGGAAAAGAGAACTTTAAAAAAAAAAAAATAACTTGCGTCGACACAATGTGTTATTGCAGATGACGAGCAATGGGTAGCTCGCCGTCCGGCCATCCAGTAACGGTCATCGACGGCGCGTATTGTTTTCATGCTTCAAAGGGATATCAGCAAAATCATAGCGGCTCAGTAGGGCCGAAGCCTACTGGGGTGTGGTGGTGTGGTGTGGGTGAATGTGGGTTGGACGAAAGAGAACCCAGGGACCCTGGAATGAAGGCAATGAAGGAACAGGAGTGGGTTTTAGTAAGTAAAATTCCAACAACCCATGGTATAAAAAATATCATAAAGTATAATATTACCTATTTGTACTAAATTATACTTTAGCTAGTGTTATTAAACTGTGCGTATAGTATAGTGTGTGTTGTGAATGTTGGTTAATTAACTATTATTATTATTATTGACATTGACTTGATATTAAATGTATTAATTAGTTTGACAGAGCTATGTGTACTAACACTAGTTTGTAAGTTGTGTATGTCTTTACTAGCAATAACGGATTGTATGATCTGATAAATAAATTATTATTATTAACTACGTACTCGTACATATGAGTACGTATATACAATGTGCAGTTTTGAAACTGGGCAATGTATGTCAGACGCACAGGTACGGTCATTGTGGCGACGCTTGGGGGAGGCTCATGTCCAGCAGTGAACATCTTTCGGCTGAGATGATGATGATGTATTTTCTATTTCGCTATAAATCATTCTTATTTGTATGTGACTTTATCGCGCTTCTTCGGCCCGTGGCCTATCCTACGATCAAGGATCGAGCAATTTTCTTGGGTCCTCAGGAACGTTGATAGCACAGTGATCACTTGCACACCGACGCTCGCCGCCCACTCATTCACAGTCTTTTCAGGCAAATTTCGAATCGCGATTCCAGGAGGACGGTTTCCGGCCACCACGGACGGCAAACAATAGGTAGCTGGCCTCTGGTTAAGAGCAAGCCCGGACCGTCACCGCGGTGTGTTCTATGCGATCCTCAAAGAAATATCAGAAGGATTAACAGGGCCAATTAGAACTAATGCCTGCCAGAGCTGAGGAATGCTTGAGGGAGTTGCCATACCCGGTTTTTTTGACCAATACATTGTGTATGGACTTTAAAAGAGACTGTGACCCCTGAGTTTGGTTCGGTGTTTCTTCTCAGGGTAGTCAGTTAGGAAACAAAGGCCTCATCTAGTAACAAAAAAAAAGTCCAAAAAAAAAATTGACGTGTAAAAGAGTTTGTGAAAACCAATTTGCAAAATAAATATCATTTATCATTTACAGGACCGATCAATGTCGTGATACTTGGGGTAGAACTATGTATATACAGCGGGGGACGTCTTTCCAGCCTGTTCTTCTCCATAGAATCCGTGCACTAGTTTCTGACGTTTTATAAGTGTGAAACAAAAATATTTTCATATTTTTTTTTTAAATTTAATAGTCCAGTGATATGATGCTTTACAAAGTACCTAACTACATTTTTTGAATTGGTTTTATTGATTGTACAATTTAGAACCCTTATAGTTTCGCCATGTCTGTCCGTCCGTCCGTCCGTCCTCGCTTAATCTCTGTGACCGTTAGTAGTAGATAGCTGAAATTTGGTACCAATATGTATGTCAATCACGCCGACAAAGTAGTAAAATAAAATTGGAAAAAAATGTTTTATTAGAGTATCCCCCTACATGTAAAGTGGAAAGTGTTTTTTTTTTTAATTTCAACCCTAACGTGTGATATATTGTTAGATAGGTATTCAAAAACGAATAGGGGTTTACTAAAATATTTTTTTGATAATATCAACAATGCGTCCCCCCTCGCTCCAAAAGTAAAATAAAATGAGCCCCCTCTAACTTTTGAACCATTAGTATGACCATAAATATGAAAAAAATCTGGAAGTAGAGCTTTATAAAGACTTTCTATGAAAATTATTTTGAACTTGATGAGACGAACAGTTTTTGAAACGTTGGGGACACTTATTGTGACGGACGGGAAACTACGGAATCCTACTCTGAGCGTGGCCCGACACGCTCTTGGTCGGTTTAATTTTTTGCGATTTAAACGGCTGTTGTTCATGTAAGACTTTGTCAAAAGCTTTTGCCATGTCAAAGAACAAGACGACAATCATCGCGTTATGCTGGAAACCACCGCTTAAGTGCTCAAAGATTCTATGAACTTGTTGGATATCTAATTTGAAAACCAAACTACTCGTTAGGAGTCTTACTTTCAGTATAATCTCTGCGCCACCTATAAATAAGCCTCTAGTAGATTTTAACGAGAACATAGAATAAACTGATAGGCAGGTAGCTGAAGGAGTCAGACTCGGGCTTGCATGGTTTGGGAGTACCGATACCAGTGGCCTGTTTCCGCGCTTCAGGACCTTGTTTTTCCTTAATGCACCATTGAAGATGACAGTCAGATAGAAATTAAACAAACATGATAATAGTTTAAATTATGTATATTTTAATATGTATTTACAGCAGATAATATATATATTTATAAACGCATTTGAGTAGATACATGAGTTAAGATTGAATTAACCTAAAGATATCCTTTAAAATTTCTAATTTTCTGTTAACATTATCCAAGTTAACAGATGCTTCCGTTGATTTTCTATAAAGTAATATTTCCTTTTTAGTATCTAAAACATCACCATTTGAATTTTGTTTACTAATTCCTTCTTCTAACAACTGCAATAACCTTGCATAAACTAGAGTTGGAGCATCAATACCCCATAAATAATCTGCGTGACTAAATTCCTTCAATGGCACTGTATAATGCTCGATAGGATTCACAAGTTGCTCTTGCAATCTGGATACATCAACGACTTTGGATAGCCAATCACTCTCAGCACTGAACAAAGCTATAGGCAAAGTGATCTTGTGTAATGGATATTCAGGAGGAGAAACGGTCCCATATTCTTTGAGGTTCCCCATAGGTCCGTAGTCAAACATTTGAAACCTGCCACTCTGCTGAATCTCTTGAGCATAGTGAACTAACGTCTTTGTGGAAGCACCAGCAGGACCTTGGGCCAGGACTAGTGGCAATAATGTCATATTGAATTGATGCATATATCGCTCTAACAAATTGAATTGATCCATATTGCGCCCTAACAAAACCAAATTCTTTAACGTAGGGGAATGTTTTGCTATCCATTTAAGTATTGGGCTTTCAGGAAACACCTCTTTTTCTTGACCGAAGAATTCCAAGAAATATTCTATTTCATAGCTGTGTTTGGCAGGCGTTTTCAACGGGCCTTTAATATCTGTCATGTAGGCAACTGGAGCTAAAGCGAATCCTGCTCTTAACACCTTGTTGTATTCAGTCTTCGTAGAAAGTAGTGCAAACAATACCGTAGTCCCCATAGAATGGCCAATATAATTAATTTTGGTGTTTGATCCTTTAACCTTAATTATGTGGTCAATGACTGCCGGGAGATCGTGTTGGCTCACTTCGTGAAATGTGAAGTTCCAGAATTCACACGAGTCAACTTTTTTCAAAACATGAGCTCGGGAGTAAGTATTACCACGCACGTTGGCCAACCACACGTCATAACCAGCATCGGATAAGAAATAACCCAAACTCTTCGTCGGACCAGCTAGTATCCAATGCGCAGAGCTTCCAAAGAGGCCATGATGCAAAAGCACTGTCTTCTTGGGAATGACTTTATTGTTGGATGTTCTTGAATAGGGTATCCTGTGAATTGTCAATATGTATCCGTCGTCTGTTACAACAGTATGTGATTCCGCTGGGTAGCCATGCAGAGCAAGCAGCTGCGGTGTAGTCATAGTGCTCATGAGGATAATGGGGTCTTCATTGGGAGACTCGTAGCTATTTTCATTTCCGGTTTGTTTGCCAATTCCGAAGATGTTGAGTGAATTTGGAAAAAACGGGATTTGAAACCTGCTCGCACTTTGATTAAATTGTAACACGAATATGAAGAGTAACACAACTAGTAATGGAACCTTCATTTTTAAAATTATACGGCGAGTTCCTCACGAATATCGGTTTTTGACTGAATTCAATATTAAATTATTCCAGTTATATATACACCATGTTTATAATAGGTAGGTTATGTAATAATTACTAAAACAATTAAGGAGATAAACTCTGGAAAATATTAAAAATATTTATAATATTGTCTTCCATTTATTTTAGATTGGGTTTTTACCCGTGTCAGTGCATCGCGCAATTTGTCTGATCTTATCTCGAGTTATGCCTGTACTATACTATGCTATGCCCTGGAACAGAGGGCGAAATCTAAGTAGGTACATTACTGATACGCCACCATATTGTTCATGTTCTACGTATTTTCATACACAATCAGCTTGTATACTGATGCAATTTCAATAACCTTGATAAACGAAGATGTAAGTCTTGGCTTCCTCCTCTTACAAGAACATATTGAACTTTCAACTGTGCAGTTTCTTTGAGTAACATAGTTACTAAAAAAAAAAGGTAGCTTGCCGTCTGACTATTCGGCAAAAACCGGGTCCTTGTCGACAGCGCGTAGTCTCCCACGCGAACTTTAATGAGATATCGGTAAAGCTGAAGGAGCCAGCCGGTCTAGAGCTGCTAGTATTAAAGTGTTTATTCTAACTTCGAGGAGCTGTAGAGGTTAGCAACGGAGTGGCGAGCTAGTTGAAAAAACAAAGATGGATATAAAATCACCCACAACCCGGCTCTGGGGCACATGGATCAGATTCCGAAAGGGGAGCTCGTGACCCTAGATCGAAGAGAACGAAGGAATGAGGTGGGGTTTAGTCAGTAGCAGTCTCCTTCCAAGAACGAGATAAGTTATACTGATAGATGGCACTTTAAAAAAAAATTCACTGCCCGACTGCCGGGCATGGGCCTCTATGTTTTCGTGTGCCAATCCATTACTCTCTTATTTTCATCCAGGTTTTGCTCCAAGGTACTTCTTCTTCCCTTGAACATCAATGATTTTGATGGTTTATTAATATGTAAAATCTAACTAAATTATTGTTCACAGTAGAACTACCGCTGATATTAATTCTTTAACACGCTGGCATAGTGGCATGGTGGCTATCCAAACATTTATTTCAAACTAGCTGTTGCCCGCGACTTCGCTAGCGTTAAGTTCGTAAAATTGCACTAAAGTAACTTATATCAATCTTATACTTCCGATTAATTCCGAAAACATCTGATTCATTAATTTTACATAAAACTGTTCAAGTTAAAACGCCAATTAGTACTTTTTTAGTTGGAAAATCATCTAATGACTGCGGAGCGGGGGCTCTTGTGTTGAACAGCGAGGGCGTGTCAGATTATTACCTAAGACTCACTCCTATATTCCTTCCTTGTCTTCCTTTCGGAACCGAAATCATGGCGCCAGGGTTTCATGTTTAAGTTTATTTTTCAGATGAGGAGTCATCAGAATGACTTCTCCCGCTCTAGAGTGGAGTGAGAGGGCATGCCAGACTTTTATTGACTAAACCCCACCGCCGTTCCTTTGTTTGTTCAATCTTGGGACATCGAGCTTAACTTTAGGAATACCGATTCACGTCCCCAGAGGCTTCGGCCCTGCCGGGCCCCTACAGTTAGCTGACATCTTGAGGCGCGCGTGGAACCGTTGATGACTTGGCTCGGTCCGGGTTATTACAGTGCTCCGCCCAAGCGGGGCATACCTCTACCGTTTCCTCCACCTTGTCCTCCGGGCGGTGCACACAGCCGCGATACCCGGGTGCCCTTTACGCCTGAATCCGATGCAGGAGCCTCCCGAACTTACCGTGTCTGGTGAGGACCTGCGTCATAAGAAACGAGGTAGCATGGGTGATGAGATTTCAATTTGGAGCGACAAAAACTATTAAAAAAACCAAATTAATCGAATTAAAACGATCGAGTTCGTGCATCAAACAATTTTATTCAAAAATCAATTTGGTCAACCTATGAAATTGCCATTTTGTATGAAAAAATTTAAACGATTTTTTTTCATGTATTTTTTATTTGTATTAATCGAAGTAATCACCCACGCAATCAATGCATCTTTGCCAACGCAGTGGCAGTTTATTGATGCCCTTCTTAAAGAAATCAGCTGGACGGGAGGCAACAAATTCTGCAAAGGCATTTTCTACTGCCTTTCGGGTATTGAATTTTTTTCCCGCCAAGAAGTTATCCAAATTCTGGAAAAAGTAGTAGTCTGTAGGCGCAAGGTCCGGTGAGTAGGGCGGATGACGGAGAGCTTCCAACCCCAGTTCTTGAAACTTGAAGACCGTCTGCTGTGCAGTATGAGGTCGCGCGTTGTCGTGCAGGAGCAGCGGAGACGAGCGATTGACCGATGCTGGAAATGGACCAACATGGTTTTGACGCTAACGTCGAAAGCTGCTGCTAATTCAGCCGTAGATGGACTGTACCCTAAAATCATGGTTTTTTAATTACTCCGGACTGTTAATATTGTATTTTAGATTGAAAAATAACTAACGATATATGACCCATAATTTGCATATAACTAGATTTTGGCATGTTTGGATTTGATGTGATACCCAACTCGCCAATCTTCTTTCAGCTTTCTACTGCTAACGGTCACGGAGATTAAGCGAGGACGGACGGACGGACGGACAGACATGGCGAAACTATAGGGGTTCCGTTTTTGCCATTTATCTACGGAACCCTAAAAACGTACATTTTGACACTCTCTAAGGAAACAAATTCATAGAGTACTTGCCGTTGACCTAGAATCCTGAAATTTGGCATAAAGCAAGATCTTATAGCACAAATATAGGAAAAAAGTCTAAGAACTGAAAATTTCTAGTAACACAAATATAGAGAAAAGTCTGAAAACTGATTTGTAGTACCTAACGTCAAAAAAATTGAAAAGTCTTCAAGACTTGATTCGAGAATTGAACTGTTTTCATAGGTAAGGTTGTACGGAACCCTCATTACGCGATTCCGACTCATAGTTGCCTTGTTTTTTTAATTACCATACAACATTGCCAAGCCAGTACCTATAATAAAATAAGGAAAATAACTGTTTATTTTCGTTTGTAACAAATATTGATAAAAATAATATAATAATTGATCGTGGAATCACCCCATGCAATTAAGCAAATGTTTTAAATGTGATCATTTTTTTATATTATAATTAAATAAATTAATATAATATTTTACGAGTTGGGTCTTCCCTGACATTGCATTAAATTGTACAATCAATAACACCAATTCAAAAAATGTAGTTAGGTACTTTGTAAAGCATAATATCAGAGGACTATCAAAAAAAAAAATCTAAATATTTTTGTTTGACATAGACCTTCATGGACATTTATAAAACGTCAGAAACTAGTGCACAGATTCTATGGAGAAGAACCGGCTGGAAAGACGTCCCCCGCTGCATATACATAGTTCTACCCCAAGTGTCACGACATTGATCGGTCCTGTACATCTCGCATCCATCGGATTCCTGTGACCCTCACCAGGTCGTGGTCTCTAAAAAGACTACTCTGATACTTTTTCTGTACAACGCTTGTTAGGGACCTCCTTTTTAGGGTTCCGTAACTTAAAAGGAAAAAATGGAACCCTTATAGGAACACTTTGTTGTCCGTTTGTCCGTCTGTTTGTCTGTCAAGACCATTTATCTCGGGAACGCGTGAGTGTTTCAAGTTGAAATTAAAACTATATACTCAAGTCCGCGGTCCCTTGAAGCTGTGCAAAAATCAAACTTGTAAGTTCACGGAAAAAAAGATACGCCCGTTTATGTTGCAAAAAACGTACATTTCGACACTGTCAAAGGAATCAAAATGCATAGGGTACTATTCGATGACCTAGAATCTTTAAATTTGGCACGAAGTAAGGTATTATAGCACAAATATAGGAAAAAGTCTGAAAACTGAAATGTTGCAGTTACGTCATAAGAAAAAAAATGTTTGAAAAATCTTCAAGCCTCGATTCGAGAATTGAACTGTTTTCATAGGTAAGTTGATACGGAACCCTCAGTGCGCGAGTCCGACTCGCACTTGCCCGGTTTTTTTTAAGTTGGAAATCATAAAATGACTGCTCCCGAAAAGACTTTTACTCCTTTTGTGTGGCTTATGGTTACTCCCTCGAGCAATCCCTGGCAGGCATTCGTTCTAATTGGCCCTGTTAATCCTACTGATATTTCTTTGAGGATCGCATAGAACACACCGCGGTGACGGTCTGGGCTTGCTCTTAACCAGAGGCCAGCTACCTATTGCTTGACGTCCGCGGTGGCCGGAAACCGTCTTCCTGGAATCGCGATTCGAAACCACACTTTCGCGGGATATTCAGCCTCATCACCGACGAGCGTGGGTGATGCATTCGGTATGCAGTCAGCAGTGTGCGGACTCGCCTATCCAGGGCGTCAAGTTCTGTTTGAGACCATTGAAGTATGCCGAAAGAGTACATCAATACCGGCATGATCAAACCGTTGAAGGCACGTACCTTGTTTCCGCCTGAAAGAAGGCTATTGAATACCTTCTTCAGGCGTCCAAAGAAGCGCTCCTTCAACGATTGCTTCATGTCAATGGCATTGATACGTAAAGCTTCACAGTAAACGGCTTCAAGTAATCCATGTAAAGGATGTGAGATATAACCTGACCAGCTTTCTTCAACTGATAGCCTAGGCCTGAATTCTCCAGCAGTGTGCTTAGAGGATTCAAAGCTAGGCAAAACCAAAGGGGACTCAAACTATCACCCTGAACAATACCCCGCTCGATCCTTACCAGTTCGCTATTCCTCTGGTTATATCGACATCCTGGATAGCGAAGGACCGTCCTCCATTGCCTCATACACGACATCAGGAAGGTGCGTAGAGTTGCATCAATTTTGTACAATTCTAGCACCCTCATGAGCCATGATCGTTATTTATTATTAGATTGACAATAATTTGGTAATACAAATCTTTTAATAATTTTACTACAAATATTTTTAGGTTTTCACTAGTAGATTACGTGATGCGATAAAGCAGTGTTATTAAGTCGAGGGCTGCAAGTTGGATTCCCAACAAATCGATGATTGCTAAGTTTTAATTTCGAACGTCAGTGAGGATTTTATATTATTAACTCCCAAGCATTGCGGGGGAGTTATTATAGAAACCTGAGTGAAGTGAGTTGAATTCCTCATTACGCCGTCCAAAACAAAGATAGTTTTATCCGCGTGTCGGATTCTCTACTTTTACACCAGCTGTGCTGTTTTTACTTAATCTAATTTATGTATTTATCACATGTTTCCTCAGTCATTACAGATATAATTAAATCAATTACGATATACGTAAATAAAATTAAAATTCAATTTACGAAAACCAATTAATACATAATTTGTTTTAGTACCTAAATTGAATTTTAATTATCTTTCTAGAGATATAAGTATTATTCACAAGTTAATTTTAACTATGGCTCAACATAATTATTTTACGAAACAAACAATCAAAACAAAATTAACCACGATAAGATTCTGTAGTTTTAATTTTTTTTTAACGATCCCGCTTTTGTTTGCTATTTTTAGAGATTCATCAGTAACATCATTTTATTAGGTCTTTTCTTATGAAATCGCCGTTCTGCAGTACTGGCCATTTCAAATCAAAATAATTTTTGTTTGGCGAAGAATTCTAAATTCAAATTAATTTTATTTTCAAAACATGGATTTTTTTCCAAAAGTAGTCATTTGTTTATTGATTAGTGTTACGTTTTCATCGCATTTCAATCTTTTTCGTCATCATGGTTACGTTAAAAATTCGAGTAATTATGGAATATGAGTACCATCGTGGCAGCAACGCGGCACAAGCAGCACGCAACATCAACGACGTTTGCGGAGCTAGTACTACAAACCAGCGCACCACTTGTTATTGGCCGTTACGGAAACAAAACGCAATAATGCAATAGTAATTCCTCCTTTTTGTGAAGGCGGTAAAAACAAAACGCATAAAATAGGCTTATTACATTAGCTGTTACTTATGTCAAATACAAAGAAAATATAAACTGTCATGATATTTTTGTTTGACCCTGCCTAAACATAATTCGTCGTTCGTGTTATTTGTAATGTTATCTGCATCTATAAATGAAGTGTGAACTCTTATTTTGTGCCACCACGTTACTTTAGTATATTACAATATTTACGTTCAGTGTATAAACCTGCGCAGGACTGAGATAGGACTCTTTTTATTCTGTGAATGTTTTTCATGCTATAACAATGTCAGCAGTTGATCTTCGGTGTATAAACTGTAATGTGCGCTTATCACGCCTTGGCCGACATGTCTTGATTTGTCCAGTTTAAAGGAGAAAACCGAAGCCGGAAAGGGAATAGCAAGCAAGAAGCCGGAAAGGGAAGCGCCATCATCGGCTACTGTTGTAATTGTATAGTAGGACTCAGAACCGTGGGCTGTTGTTCACATGTTATGAGTGTAGTCTGGTATTTAGCTTACGATTGACACGAAGGAACAATCCCACTGCGGTATTTCTTGATAATGTATTGTTACCATTATTATAAAAACCGGCCAAGAGCGTGTCGGGCCACGCTCAGTGTAGGGTTCCGTAGTTTCCTGTTCGTCACAATAAGTGTCCCCAACTTTTCAAAAACTGTTCGTCCCATCAAGTTCAAAATAATTTTCCTAGAAAGTCTTTATAAAGCTCTACTTTCCAGAATTTTTTCATATTTTTTAAACTTATGGTTCAAAAGTTAGAGGGGGGGGGCACATTGTTTTTTACTTTGGGAGCGATTATTTCCGAAATTATTGATATTATCAGAAAATGATTTTAGTAAACCGCTATTCATTTTTGAATACCTATCCCACAATATATCACACGTTAGGGTTGAAATTAAAAAAAAAAATCTCTTTTTACTTTACATGTAGGGGGGCTACCCTAATAAAACATTTTTTTCCAATTTTTATTTTTGCACTTTGTCGACGTGATTGACATACATATTGGTACCAAATTTCAGCTTTCTAGACCTAACGGTCACAGAGATTAAGCGAGGACGGTTCTACTACTATAAGGGTTCCGTTTTTGCCAATTGGCTACGGAACCCTAAAAAATATTATAAATAAGTACTATGGTTTTGTTTTTTATCTATTCTATTTTTATTCATTTTCTTTTATCCTGTTGACGACCATCATATTGATGGACCATGGATCATCTTAGATGCGGATGCGAATCCCGCAAAAGGTACGTTAATTACTATTAAAAGTGATGTAACACAAAAATCCTGATATAGTTACCTACTTAAGAACGTACAATCTATCCATTTTATGTGATAAAAATGAAGATGTATGATTTATATGCCGTCGTCCTATTGAGTCAGTTCACACCGAGACGCGACGCGACACGACGATACTGAAAAAGGCTAGTGATTTCGCGCTGCGCCGCGCGCCGCCGCGAGACGCTTCGTAACGTTGCGAGGTGCATAGTAAAATTTTTGGCAACACAACGCGACGTGGTAAATGTAGAAACGTTTCGCTGCGCAGCGAGACGCCGCGTGGCATCACGAGGGGCAGCGGTGCATGAAGCAACGTATTCTAAATTCTCACAATGAAATGTGTATCTTTTCGCGTAGTAAATAAAGTTATATTTTGAGTCACTCTATTAAAATGTGCGCGCAGCGTCGCGTCTCGGTATGAACTGACCCTAACCATAGTACGATTGAATGATGTAATTTTGTCGCACGACGAGATTAAACACACATTCTTTAGAGTGTCCTAATACATAGAAGCTTGTAAATCATCGCGCGAGCACAGGGTTTCGTCGATAAAACTAATCTTATCGTGCGACGAAATCACATCGTTCAATCGTATGTATGATAGTTAGCTAAATAGGACGACACCTAAGAGTCTGCCTTAAAACCTTGTCCAGAAGAAGCGAATTCGTCTCGAAACATTTCACGCTAGTAATATACTCAATATTAGTAACATACTAGCACAAATACGTCGCGTCCACAAGCATCGCGCGAATACAAAATACGCGCGTAAATCGCGTGCACTACGCCAGACCCTCGACTCGCGCGTGTTACACGCGAGTCGAGATACTAGGGACCCCTTGTTGCGTCCAGTTAAACGCGCGAACTCCAGAGCGAGTGCACACATATCCAGGGAAATTGAGCACCTACATTTGATACGGAATTGTTGAATGTTCCAGCGTTGATACGCTCTTTCTGGGCGCAACGGTCGCGCGTGATACGCACGAGAGTATCGCGACGAATTTGCTCCTTCTGGTCAAGCTCTAAATTATATAATTAGGTAGGTACCATTATTTTTGGTGGTCCATTTTAAGGTTATGTCTATAAATCATTTTAATATCCCCAACTCTAATGTATGTCTTACCATTACATATTTTGTTATACTCCATTGTAGCATTCAAATCCATTTATACATTCTATAAAACGTTAAGCTTGTATGTGATACTGAAAGTACATGGGGTTTTGCCAATCTTCTTTGATACCAATATGTATGTCAATCACGCCGACAAAGTAGTAAAATAAAAATTGGCAAAAAATGTTTTATTAGATTAGCCCCCCTACATGTAAAGTGGAAAGTATTTTTTTTTTAATTTCAACCCTAACGTACAACATATATTGTTAGATAGGTATTCAAAAATGAATAAGGGTTTACTAAAATCATTTTTTGATAATATCAACAATGTGTCCCCCTCGCTCCAAAAGTAAAATAAAATGAGTCCCCTCTAACTTTTGAACCATAAGTTTAAAAAATATGAAAATATCTGGAAAGTAGAGCTTTATAAAGACTTTCTAGGAAAATTATTTTGAACTTGATGGGACGAACAGTTTTTGAAAAGTTGGGGACACTTATTGTGACGGACGGGAAACTACGGAATCCTAATCTGAGCGTGACCCGACACGCTCTTGGTCGATTTAATTTTTTGCGATTTAAACGGCTGTTGTTCATGTAAGACTTTGTCAAAAGCTTTTGCCATGTCAAAGAACAAGACGGCAATCATCGCGTTATGCTGGAAACCACCGCTTAAGTGCTCAACGATGCTATGAACTTGTTGGATATCTGATTTGAAAACCAAACTACTCGTTAGGAGTATTACCTTCAGCAGGATCTCTGCGCCGCCTATAAATAAGCCTCTAGTAGATTTTAAGGAGAACATTGAATAAACTGATGGGCAGGTAGTTGACGGAGTCAGACTCGGGCTTACATGGTTTGGGAGTACCGATGCCAGTGGCATATTTCCACGTTTCGGGAACTTGTTATTCCTTAATATATGTACCATTGAAGATGACAGTCAGATAGAAATTAAACAAACATGATTGTAATGTAAATTATTTATATTATATGTATTTACAGTAGATAATAAATTTCTTTACATACGCATTTAATTAGATACATAAGTTAAGATTGAATTAAACTTAAGATATCCTTTAAAATTTCTATTTTTTTATTAACATTACCCAAGTTAACAGATGCTTCCGTTGATTTTCTATAAAGTAATATTTCCTTTTTAGTACCTAAAACATCACTATTTGAATTTTGTTTACTAATTCCTTCTTCTAACAACTGCAGTAACCTTGCATAAACTAGAGTTGGAGCATCAATACCCCATAAATAATCTGCGTGACTAAATTCCTTCAATGGCACTGTATAATGCTCGATAGGATTCACAAGTTGCTCTTGCAATCTGGATACATCAACGACTTTGGATAGCCAATCACTCTCAGCACTGAACAAAGCTATAGGCAAAGTGATCTTGTGTAATGGATATTCAGGAGGAGAAACGGTCCCATATTCTTTGAGGTTCCCCATAGGTCCGTAGTCAAACATTTGAAACCTGCCACTCTGCTGAATCTCTTGAGCATAGTGAACTAACGTCTTTGTGGAAGCACCAGCAGGACCTTGGGCCAGGACTAGTGGCAATAATGTCATATTGAATTGATGCATATATCGCTCTAACAAATTGAATTGATCCATATTGCGCCCTAACAAAACCAAATTCTTTAACGTAGGGGAATGTTTTGCTATCCATTTAAGTATTGGGCTTTCAGGAAACACCTCTTTTCCTTGACCGAAGAATTCCAAGAAATATTCTATTTCATAGCTGTGTTTGGCTAGCGTTTTCAACGGGCCTTTAATATCTGTCATGTAGGCAACTGGAGCTAAAGCGAATCCTGCTCTTAACACCTTGTTGTATTCAGTCTTCGTAGAAAGTAGTGCAAACAATACCGTAGTCCCCATAGAATGGCCAATATAATTAATTTTGGTGTTTGATCCTTTAACCTTAATTATGTGGTCAATGACTGCCGGGAGATCGTGTTGGCTCACTTCGTGAAATGTGAAGTTCCAGAATTCACACGAGTCAACTTTTTTCGAAACATGAGCTCGGGAATAAGTATTACCACGCACGTTGGCCAACCACACGTCATAACCAGCATCGGATAAAAAATAACCCAAACTCTTCGTCGGACCAGCTAGTATCCAATGCGCAGAGCTTCCAAAGAGGCCATGATGCAAAAGCACTGTCTTCTTGGGAATGACTTCATTGTTGGATGTTCTTGAATAAGGTATCCTGTGAATTGTCAATATGTATCCGTCGTCTGTTACAACAGTATGTGATTCCGCTGGGTATCCATGCATAGCAAGCAGCTGCGGTGTAGTCATAGTGCTCATGAGGATAATGGGGTCTTCATTGGGAGACTCGTAGCTATTTTCATTTCCGGTTTGTTTGCCAATTCCGAAGATGTTGAGTGAATTTGGAAAAAACGGGATTTGAAACTTGCTCTCACTTTGATTTAATTGTAACACGAATATAAAGAGTAACACAACTAGTAGTGGAACCTTCATTTTTTAAATTATACGGCGAGTTCCTCACGAATATCGGTTTTGACTGAATTCAATATTAAATTATTCCAGTTATATATACACCATGTTTATAAGAGGTCGGATATAGTAATTACTAAAACAATTAAGGAGATAAACTCTGGAAAATATTTGAAAATATTTATAACTAGCTGTTGCCCGCGACTTCGTCCGCGTTAAGTTCGTTAAACTGCACAAAAGTAACCAATAATTCTACACTTGCGAATAATTCCGAAAGCATCCAATTCATTCATTTTACTTTCACATAAAACAGTTTAACTTCATTCCTTTTTTTAGTTTGGAAATAATCCAATGACTTCTCCCGCTCTTAGCTAACGCATCAGGGCGTGTCAGACTTTTACTGACCAAAACCCACTCCTATGTTCTTTCTTTGCCTTGCGTTCCAGGGCCCCAGGAATGCCTTTCAGAAGCGAACCCATGACCCCAGTAGGCTTGGCGACCCTGATGGTTCTCTATGATCTTGCTGACATCTCAATGAGGCACGCTTGGAACACTACCCGCCGTCGACTCGGTCTCGGTGTAGATATTTGGTTACCGAACGGTCGGACGGCGCCCCATTGCTCGCCATCCGCAAGTCCACTTCTACGGTGGCTGGAAATCGGGGTCGGGATCTTATTTCCTCAACGCTGGGGCGTGAAGGCCATTTCCTCATCCATGCGGCCGCCATCTTGGCTGGATTACTGCTTCTCAGAAGGAGGCAACCGCCTGCCACTCCACCCAGCTCTGGACCAGGGCCCAGCGCGAGAGGTCACTGCAACCGATGACCCCCACAAAGGGAGGACACGGTGGCGCACACGGTAGAGGTGTGCCCTGCTTGGGCGGAGCGCCGCCGTGTCTTTGTAGAGTCTATCGGCTGCGGCGACCTCTCTGGGCCCTGGTACAGGCCATGGTCCAGAGCGAGGAGGGGTGGTGAGCGGTCGCCTCCTTCTGCGAAGCAGTAATGCTAGCGAAGGAGGCTGCCGACCGCGAGCGCCGTCGCCGAGATCCCGATCCCGATTTCTGACCACCGTAGGCGCGGGCTCGCGGACGGCGAGCAGCACGCCGTCCGGCAGTCTGGTAATAACCTGGACCGAGTCTAGTCGTCAACGGCGTGTTCTGTTCCACGCGCGCCTCAAGGAGATGTCAGCAAACTGTAGGGGCCCGGCAGGGCCAAAGCCTCTGGGGAACACGGAAAATCCGAAAGGTTCTCACCGTGCCCCCCAGATCGAAGGAACGAAGGGGAACGGGGTGGGGTTTAGTCAGTAAGAGTCTGAAACGCCCTCCCGCTCCGCCCAAGAGCGTGAGAAATCAGTCTGATGATTCTCCTTCCAAAAAAAGCACCACTAAGTAAGTGTAAATAGCACTTACTTATGTAGGCTGAAAAAAGTGCATAAAGTAGTTTTTAGTTGTCAAAATATATGAATGGTCAGCACAAAGCTGATCCTGAAGTCAATAGAAGGTTTAATATTTGCCTCTTTTTTATTTGAAATAGTTATCCAGCTCTAGGTGGAGCAAGTGGTCTTTTGCGGACTAAATTCCACCATGTTCCTTCAGTTGCTATTTACGTATCAGGGCCACTAACTTTTGCACGCCTCAGTTTTTAGGTACTTCGGTATATTCTCTCTTCAAAGAGTAACTATATAGGCGTCATGGCGTTCTCACTATCTGCATTATGCAAGTACTAACCGAACATGAGTGTTTCGAGAGGTAAATATTTTGGATTCGGCGGGAAGAAAAGGCCAAGTCACCATTTTGCGGAACGCCCGGAAAACACGGCAGACGTTACGGTCGAAGTCTACTCCGCTAGGCGGAGCACCGCCATACTGTTTTGGCGTCAGAATCTGAATCCTAATGCCCTAGTTTGGGTCAATGTATGGGGCAAGACCTCCTCTTGCCCTGCCAATGGAATAAACCTGCTATCGTTAGAAAGAAATCCTTAAGCCTCCTATTGTCGTGTAGACATTTCTTAGGTGTCATTAGTCACAAAGCGATTCCCGACGTTTTTAGTTATTGAAATTACTCGTTTATTTAGGCAGATTTTTTACTTGGGGTTGATATTTGACTGATGCCTTAATACATCATACGGTTTTTTTTTTTCAGCGGGTACTACTTTCTTTATCGAGAGTTAACTATGCAATTTATGAATTAAGTTAACTCTTGAGTGCGTGCATTTTTACTCAGCAGACTTCACATTATTGATGGTCAAACATGGTCAAACGCAACCTGTGGTGCGATTTTAAACGGGTACAGTTTGCAGAGCTGTAAAAAAACCGACCATGTTCCTTTAGATGCCCTTTGTAAACAATTTCTCAAATCAAATCTACCTACCTATACTATGATAGCACAATTCATAAGAGACTTCGCAACAGACCGTGCAGCAGGAATCGTAATATTTTAATTTCGCCATAACTTCAAAACCAAACGTCCAATTTTAATCATTTAAAGACCAAATATTATCTACATAAACTGTACTTAGTGATAAAATAATTTATTTTGATAAGGGTTAATAGCATGAGTAAAATAAATGCGTTTAAATGTAGTCCAAAAAAATTCAAGATTTTTAGATTAAAAAAATGGTTGTTGTGCCTCACTCGACATAGATAGGTATAGTGTTTCGCGGACTTTTTTGTAGATATTTATAAGATCTACAATTAATTAGAACATTTTATGGTTCTATCTTTTACAGTTTAGGCAGCGTACGCAAAATAAGCAACTTTTCTGGTTGATTTTTTACACCTAAACCTAAATATCTTACGGAACCCTATTTTTTTCAGAATAAAATTTAGCCTATGTTATTCGTGGATAATGTAGCTTTCGAATGGTGACATTATTTTTAAAATCGGTCCAGTAGTTTTTGAGCCTATTCATTACAATCAAACAAACAAAGTTTTCCTCTTTATAATATTAGTATAGATATTGTCATCCATTTATTTTAGGTTGGGTTTTTACCCGTGTCAGTGCATTGCGCAATTTGTCTGATCTTATCTGAGTTATGCCTGTACTATACTATGCTATGCCCTGGAACAGAGGGCGACTCAAGAATGTTTAAAAAATCTAAGTAGGCACATTACTGATACGCCACAATATTGTTCATTTTCTACGTATTTCCATACACAATCAGCATGTATACTGATGCAATTTTAATAACCTTGATAAACATGCAAAGGTTATAACTATTGTAACTTTACCACGAGCTCAGTATGTTGATTATTACCTAAAACTTAGAAAATAAGTAAACAAAATACATTACCTGTTTATATATGTAGATCATAATATATACCTATACTTACATAGGTATTATAATATGATATTCTAATAAGATCCTTGGCTGGTTGACCGAAGACTAGACGGATAAATCTTTCTGGAGCAGCTATCAATTATTCATACTGTGTGAGACCGTAGAATATTCTGTAGTATAAGTTTTGTGTGTGGTGCCCTCGCGTTTATTTAAATGTGTGGAAGTCTTGGCTTCCTCCTTATACAAGAATACAATGAACTTTCAACTGTGCAGTTTCTTTGATTAACATAGTTGGTTCTTTTGATGTTATGGCTATGTGATTGCCTAATCTATGGTTTAAGTTATCGTCAGTACAAGACAACAGTGTGGTTTTGGATCGGAGTTTGTATAATTGATATCTGTAGATCTACCCACCCGAAACGTTTGGGGCTGTGGATTGGATTCCGAAAGGGAAACTTGTGACCCTGGAACTAACGCAAAGAAGGAACGGGGTGAGGTTTAATCGGTAAAAGTCGACACGCTCTTCTGCTCCGCCCAAGTAATTCTGATGATTTCCCACCTGAAAAGAAAACCCTTCCGAAACTGGTACCTATATATTTTACACTTAACATAAGAAACCAATGAGATTTTTGAGCAGGAAGGAAAATAACGTTGTTGAAGGTATTTGTGTAAGTATAAATTATGTTTTTCTCCAGGTAGAAAAGGGTTATTTGTCAAAACACAAGTAATTAGGTATTATAAAAATATAGTTTGCAAAGCATGGTGTTATACATAAAAGTTCCTTAATGCAATACATGTTAGGTGCATAAATAAAATTTTGACTTGTTTTGTGTAAAATAATATTATTTATATTATTGTGATTACTTAAGTCGTGGGACCAAGAGGGTCTAGAGCTGCTAGTGTTATAATGTTTATGTTTTTTCTAACTTCGAAGGGCTGTACAGGTTAGCGACGGAGTGCCGAGCTAGTTCAAAAAACAAAGATGGATATACATAAAATCACCCACAACCCGACTCTGGGGCACATGGATCAGATTCCGAAAGGGAAGTTCGTGACCCTAGATCGAAGAGAACGAAGGAATGAGGTGGGGTTTAGTCAGTAGAAGTCTGACACGCCCTCCTGCTCCATCCAAGAGCGAGAGAAGTTATACTGATGGATGGCACTTTAAAAAAAAATTCACTGCCCGACTGCCGGGCATGGGCCTCTATTTTTTCGTGTGCCAATCCATTCCTCTCTTATTTTCATCCAGGTTTTGCTCCAAGGTACTTCTTCTTCCCTTGAAAATCAATGATTTTGATGGTTTATTAATACATTAATGTAAAATCTAACTAAATTATTGTTCACAGTAGAACTATCGCTGATATTAATTCTTTAACACGCTGGCATAGTGGCATGGTGGCTATCCAAATATTTATTTCAAACTGGCTGTTGCCCGTGACTTCGTCCGCGTTAAGTTCTTAAAACTGCACTAAAGTAACTTATATCATTCCTATACTTCCGATTAATTCCGAAAACATCTGATTCATTAATTTTACATAAAACTCAAATTTATAAATAAAGTTCAAGTTAAAACGCCAATTAGTACTTTTTTTAGTTGGAAAATCATCTAATGACTTACCCCGCTCTTGTGTGGAACGGAGAGGGCGTGTCAGATTATTACCTAAGACTCACTCCTATATAACTACATTTCCTTGTCTTACGTTTCAGGGTCTCCTTTTCGGAAGCGAAACCATGGCCCCAGTAGGTTTCATGTTAAGGTTTTTTTTTCAGATGAGGAGTCATCAGAATGACTTCTCCCGCTCTGGAGTGGAGCGAGAGGGCATGCCAGACTTTTATCGACTAAACCCCACCCTCGTTCCTTTGGACAATCTTGGGACACCAAGCTTACCTTTCGGAATACCGATCCACGTCCCCAGAGGCTTCGGCCCTGCCGGGCCCCTACAGTTAGCTGACATCTTGAGGCGCGCGTGGAACCGTTGACGACTTGGCTCGGTCCGGGTTATTACGGTGCTCCGCCCAAGCGGGGCATACTTCTACCGTTTCCTCCACCTTGTCCTCCGGGCGGTGCACACAGCCGCGATACCCGGGTGCCGTTTACGCCTGAATCCGATGCAGGAGCCTCCCGAACTTACCGTGTCTGGTGAGGACCTGCGTCATACGAAACGTGGTAGCATGGGTGATGAAATTTCAATTTGGAGCGACAAAAACTATTAAAAAAACCAAATTAATCGAATTAAAACGATCGAGTTCGTGCATCAAACAATTTTATTCAAAAATCAATTTGGTCAACCTATGAAATTGCCATTTTGTATGAAAAAATTTAAACGATTTTTTTTCATGTATTTTTTATTTGTATTAATCTAAGTAATCACCCATGCAATCAATGAATCTTTGCCAACGCAGTGGCAGTTTATTGATTCTTAAAGAAATCAGCTGGACGGCAACAAATTCTTCAAAGGCATTTTCTACTGCCTTTCGGGTATTGAATTTTTTTCCCGCCAAGAAGTTATCCCTTTTCTTGACGGTGTGCACTGTAGGATACAGTCAACTTTGAAAAATCATACTAAGAAAAATATTCTTATTTAAAACGAAATGTTTCTACTGTTTAAGAAAGGAACTGTTTCTGAACCCATTTACGTCATATCATGTCAATTTGACGCAACCGTTTTTCAATTACAATCAAAATGCTGAACCGACTCAAAGTAGACCCCCTGACAAAGTTAAGATAATTAATATTTTACATTGTTTTTACATAATAATCTAATAACTGTGTATGTCACGGTAAAGAACATTAGTATATACGTGTCAATTGAATGAATTTTGATGCGTAATTGTATATTTGGTTTAGTAAACTAGAGCCAAACTGTTATGTATCTCACAGGATACACTGCCATGTTTACTGGTTTTTTTTTGGTTTGGTGTACTGTATCTTGTAGTGCACACTGCCATGTTTGTAGTGTTTTGATTGTTATTATTTTGTATTGATTACTTTAATGGTGGCGTAGTGGTAATGATGTTAAAATAAATCAAAAGGTTCAGGGTTCGATTCCCGGTCGAGACAAAATTGATTTTAAAAAATTATATGGCAAAATCTGTGCATATTTTTATTCTCTAGTATTTGAAATCTGGTTTTTGGTCTCTAGTCTTTTTATGGAACGTATGCTCGTTTTGATTTTCGCTTCGCATGGTGGTTAATTAAGCTTGTTTATCTTAGGGCGGAGTACAGCCTTCCATTATAAGGGGCAGAAAGCTTTGTGCCCAAAATCTAGCGTAAAGAAAACGATTCATCGGCGGAGTCTGAAAATGAAACCCGGCAATTTTCAATTCAACATAGGGTAGACAAAAAATCATAACCTTGATGGCCTCCACTACCATCGTCGATGAAAAATCTCAACCTGCTATCCGACGATGAAGTAATAGATGTCCAAAAAGCGGTCACTGCATCACCATTGCTAGCGTCTCTACTCACTCTACCAGTCGCGCAAAATTTGACACAATTGGTATCAGTAAGACAATAAATGTGTCACTGCCGCAAGCAGCTTTGTAGATGCCCACCCTATATCAACGATCCAAAAAAAAAACAAGGAGAAAAAGATGAGGTTAGCGATGCGTTGTCCTGAAATTATAAAACGTTACAACGCCCATATAGGCGGTGTTGATTGAGCTGATATTCTAATTGCTCTCTATAGAACTGAACTGAGGGGACAAGACTGGTACCTACCATTGTTGATATCACTGCTGTTAAACATACGTATATATAATAGGTGGATTTTATAACAGAGAAAAATCGGTAGTGGTTCAAATTCAGGTACAATATTGCCAAAAACTTGTTATTACTCCTCAGTACCACCACGAAACATACGGACAATAATGAAGAGGGTCTAACCTCATGAAAACCAATAAAAGTGCCTGTTTCTAATAATTAAATAATTTGCAGTGACCAGCTTAGCTACTTCGCGACTTTTGGAACAGAAGGAAGGTGCTAACTATGTACCAAAAATCAAACCACTGTGTCATATACTAAGTACTAAGGAGTTAGATTATGCTGAGTACTTGGCAGAAATAGTTTTTATACTTTTCACAATCAGTAATTTCCTGTTAAACGATCTCACCAATTAAAAATTACTATTTTATATACCATTTGTATTATTACCTGTTTTTGGCAGTGTGTCTTGGGGGATACATTCACCTGAGATAGTCATTCCTTACGAACATGGCAATGTATCTCACAGGATAAAGAAGGTATTTCAGGAAACAAAAGGCTTTGATTTTTTTTATTATTTTTCGCTGCGTTCTATGTTCATATAAAATAAGATTATTTGAAAAAAAAAACAGTTATTCAATTTTTATTTCTTTGCCAAGTTAAGGGTTATCCAAATTCTGGAAAAAGTAGTAGTCTGTAGGCGCAAGGTCCGGTGATTAGGGCGGATGACGGAGAGCTTCCAACCCTAGTTCTTGAAACTTGAAGACCGTCTGCTGTGCAGTATGAGGCTTCCACAATCGCCTTTAATTCGTCATTGCTGACCAAAGTCTTCGGACGACCGCGAGATTCATTTTTCAGGTCGAAATTTCCAAAACAGAAGCGAGCAAACCAATAACAGGTGGTGCGCTGGTTTGTAGTGTTAGCTCCGTAAACGTCGTTGATGTTGCGTGCTGCTTGTGCCGCGTTGCTGCCACGATGGTACTCATGACTTACTTACTGACTTAAGATCCTATATCCCCTAGCTGGGGCAGAGGGCGTCAACAGTAGTCACCCAACGCGAGCGGTCTTGCGCTTTATGCTTGACCTCGCTCCACGTCAGTCCGATGTCTTTCGCTTCAGCCAAAACGGTGCGTCGCCAGGTCTGCCGAGGACGGCCACGCTTCCGTTTCCCTTGGGGATTCCAGTCCAGTGCCTGTTTAGGTATATGATTGGAATCCCTCCTAAGCGTGTGACCAATCCAATTCCACTTGCGACGCTTGATCTGGTGGTCGATCGGGCTTTCGCGGCATTTCTCCAACAGCTCTACGTTAGAGATGGTCTCGGGCCAGTAAATCCCGAGGATACGGCGAAGCCATCGATTTACGAAAACCTGGATTTGTCGTGAGATCTCCTTTGTCACCTTCCACGTTTCGCACCCGTAAAGCAGCACGGATTTGACGTTTGACCTGAAGATTTTTAGCTTAACTCTTCGAGTCAATTTCCGTGATTGCCAAACCGGTCTCAGCTGTGCAAAGGTACCGCGGGCTTTGGCAATTCGAGAAGCGACGTCTTCTTCAGTTCCACCAGTTTCCGCCACGATACTTCCGAGGCACGTGAATTTCTGGACGCGTTCCACTGCCTCAGTGCCGATTAGCAGCGGCGCAGCATTAATCACCCCTGTACGCATTTCCTGGGTCTTCCGCGAGTTAATTTTAAGCCCAGTTTTCGCTGCCTCCAGCCTGACGCAGGTAGTTCAATTTTGCTTGCATGTCGGCGTGCGTATGACTTAGCAGGCATAGGTCATCGGCGTAGTCCAAATCTTCTAAAACGCTGGACAATCCCCACTCTATCCCGCGGCGCCTCTCATTGAAGATGCGAAGCAAAATTCCGTCAAGAACGACTATAAAGAGAAGAGGCGAGAGGAGGCAACCCTGACGAACACCCGCGTGCACTGCGATGTCCTCCGAGATGAGGCCGTCGTGAACCACTCTGCAGGAATATTTCCGATATATGCTCTGTAATAAGCGGACCAATTTTGGTGGTACTCCCATTTCCAGCAGGCGAGACCAAATGCTGGACCACTTCAACGTATCGAAGGCTTTTTCAAAGTCCACAAAAGTGAGATATATCTCCCTTTGCCATTCTGATGCCTGTTCGAGAATTATACGTAGAGTGTTAATTTGGTCCGTGCAAGAACGACTCAAACGGAAACCAGCCTGCTCCTTGCGCAGTAAGGGTTCCAGGGCCCTCGATAGCCTATCCAAGATTATCCTGCAGAAGACTTTAGAGGGAATTGACAGCAGTGCAATGCCTCTCCAGTTATCGCACTGACTGAGATCACCTTTTTTAGGCACGGTAATTACGAGCCCTTTGTTCCAGTCGTCCGGGAGTTCTTCAGCAGTCCAGATCTTTTCAATTAAAGGCGTCAGTACGTCGACGGCGAAGGTCAAGTCGGCTTGCAGCATTTCCGCAGTATGAGAGATGGTACTCATATTCCATAATAATGACTTGAATTTTTAACGCATCCATGATGACGAAAAAGATTGAAATGCGATGAAAATGTAACACTATTCAATAAACAAATGACTACTTTTGGAAAAAAAATCCATGTTTTGAAAATAAAATTAATTTGAAATTAGAATTCTTCGCTAAACAAAAATTATTTTGATTTAAAATGGCCAGTACTGCAGAACGGCAATTTCATAAGAAAAGACCTAATAAAATGATGTTACTGATGAATCTCTAAAAATAGCAATCAAAGAGCGGGATCGTTAAAAAAAAATTAAAACTACAGAATCTTATCGTGATTAATTTTGTTTTGATTGTTTGTTTCTTAAAATATGTTGAGCCATAGTTAAAATTAACTTGTGAATAATACTTATATCTCTTGAAAGATAATTAAAATTCAATTTACGTACTAAAACAAATTATGTATTAATTGGTTTTCGTAAATTGAATTTTAATTTTATTTACGTATATGATAATTGATTTAATTATATCTGTAATGGTAGAGGAAACATGTGATAAATACATAAATTAGATTAAATAAAAAAAAATATCTCACAGATGGTGTAAAAGTAGAGAATCCGACACGCGGATAAAACTATCATTGTTTTGGACGGCGTAGTGAGGAATTCAACTCACTTCACTCAGGTTTCTATAATAACTCCCTCACAATGCTTGGGAGTTAATAATATAAAATCCTCACTGACGTTCGAGATTAAAACTTAGCAATCATCGATTTGTTGGAAATCCAACATGCAGCCCTCGACTTAATAACATTGCTTTATCGCATCACATAATCTACTAGTGAAAAACATAAAAATATTTCTAGTAAAATTAAAAGATTTACATTACCAAATAATTATATCAATCTAATAATAAATAATAATAATCGTTTGTTTTTCTCATCCACAAATAAAACAAATGAAAAACTTAATACTTACTAACAAAATAAAGGAACATATCTCCAATTGCTTAACTTGGTAGTTAAGTATTATTAAAAATGTTATAGTTAGGCTTTTAAATAACATTTTATTTGTGGGAGACTGGTCAACATCTTGATTGTCCTATTTAATCCAGTGCCTGGGGGTTTTTACCTAGAATTTCTTTGACTGTGGATGGATTTTGAAAAGAAAAACTAAAATGAGTGGCTAATAACAAGCATAAAAAAGTTTACCTATTTAAAAATAGAGATTTTGATTTTGAAAAAAAAATAAGGATTAATTTTGTTCAATTTGTATCTCGGGATCTACGAGTTCGAATTGAAAAATTCTTTCAATGTTGGATAGTCCATTTATCGGGAAAGGCTATAAGCTATATAATATTACGCTACGACTAATAGGAGTGGCGCAGTAACCAAAGACGTGAGTGAAACTGCAGGTACAACGAGTAATATATTTTAGGCTGTACAATGTTTGTGTATAAGAAAACCATTTTAACGTGTATATTTATGTCAGGACAACCTTTTTGGTTATTTAAAAGTTTATATTTTGGTCCACGTCAAATATATTGTTCGACTTTAGATTTTTTGGTGATAGTACAAAATTATCCCAAGGGAACCTACTCCCGGGATAAAACGTATCCTATGTACTTGTCTAGGATATGGTTTACCTATGTACCTAATTAGTTTGACAGAGCTATGTGTACTCATACTAGTTTGTAAGTTGTTTATGTCTTTACTAGAAATAATGGATTGTATGATCTGATAAATAATTATTTTTAACTAGATATTCATACATACGAGTACGTTTATATATATGTATGTACATTAAGTTAAGTGTCCTCGTTATTTACACTAGAAATTATGAAAACCACAAAGGAGAAAATATCCTTCTGAACAAAATAAATTCATACTCTTAAAATGTCAGCGTTCAAAGCTTCTAAAAACTTTACTAAGCAGCGAGATAGCCAAGCGCTACATTCTGAAACACTATTTGAGGCAAAGTGGTCTAAAAATATCCCGCGCTGGACAAAACTTCATATCCACACCGTGACTGGTGGTCATATCCGTGACGTGTCTGACATTTTAAACACAAAATAAAAAGGTGCAGAAAACTTTTTTAAAAAAGTGCTTTCAACTAGACGTTAATATTATGTTATTTGCTCATTATGAGGAAAGCAAAACGCAGCCCCTGCAGCGCAGCGCAATCGACTGGACTACAAGGTATTTTTTTTTCTTTTTGTGTGGCCAATCATCAAATAACCTCTCCCATTCTAGGGTAGAGTGAAAGGGTGTGTCAGACTTTTACTGATTAAAACTACAGCTAGGTATAATCGTATTTCTTCAATTACCTTTTGTGCTCAAGAGTCACCGTAACTCTTTCAAACATTTTGGCAGCCCTGGACTCATGGACCGGTACCTAATGTTTTCTAAGTGCATTTGTAGATGGTTCTAATCTCTGATCTAATAATGGGTTCAGGATGTTGATGGGATTGCCCCGTTTCTGCCGTGCATCAGGAAGCGCGTCGATGGCTTCCACGCCATTGTCAGACAGAAATGTGCCTCTTTGCTCTGCAGAGTACGGGCTAGCTTCAATTCCATCGTGAAGACCATTGCGGAAAGGTGCCAATTTTTCTGTTTCGTGGCGTTGTTCAAAGATGCATTATGAACTGATAGAGAGTAGGTTTACTAACCTATGTTAACTAGTCCTTGATGTTACTAATCCTTATTAAACACTATATCTTATAGTGTGCTTGCTTCAATTCGATTTGCTTATCATATTGCCTAATTTTTGACCTCATTGAAACTACAAAGTAAACCTTCTGCTTCAATTTATTTCACAATCCTCACAAACTGAGCGTTCACAGGCGACATAATAAAAACCTTTAAGCTCAACTTTTCTTGATACAATTTTATTTTTGTCCTGTCAGTAAATACACGAAACCACTGTGCGCGTTGAAACTTAAATGAAATTCTAAATGTCATTCTCATCAATTCTAGTGTGCTTAGAGGATTCAAAGCTAGGCAAAACCAAAGGGGACTCAAACTATCACCCTGAACAATACCCCGCTCGATCCTTACCAGTTCGCTATTCCTCTGGTTATATCGACATCCTGGATAGCGAAGGACCGTCCTCCATTGCCTCATACACGACATCAGGAAGGTGCGTAGAGTTGCATCAATTTTGTACAATTCTAGCACCCTCATGAGCCATGATCGTTATTTATTATTAGATTGACAATAATTTGGTAATACAAATCTTTTAATAATTTTACTACAAATATTTTTAGGTTTTCACTAGTAGATTACGTGATGCGATAAAGCAGTGTTATTAAGTCGAGGGCTGCAAGTTGGATTCCCAACAAATCGATGATTGCTAAGTTTTAATTTCGAACGTCAGTGAGGATTTTATATTATTAACTCCCAAGCATTGCGGGGGAGTTATTATAGAAACCTGAGTGAAGTGAGTTGAATTCCTCATTACGCCGTCCAAAACAAAGATAGTTTTATCCGCGTGTCGGATTCTCTACTTTTACACCAGCTGTGCTGTTTTTACTTAATCTAATTTATGTATTTATCACATGTTTCCTCAGTCATTACAGATATAATTAAATCAATTATGATATACGTAAATAAAATTAAAATTCAATTTACGAAAACCAATTAATACATAATTTGTTTTAGTACCTAAATTGAATTTTAATTATCTTTCTAGAGATATAAGTATTATTCACAAGTTAATTTTAACTATGGCTCAACATAATTATTTTACGAAACAAACAATCAAAACAAAATTAACCACGATAAGATTCTGTAGTTTTAATTTTTTTTTAACGATCCCGCTTTTGTTTGCTATTTTTAGAGATTCATCAGTAACATCATTTTATTAGGTCTTTTCTTATGAAATCGCCGTTCTGCAGTACTGGCCATTTCAAATCAAAATAATTTTTGTTTGGCGAAGAATTCTAAATTCAAATTAATTTTATTTTCAAAACATGGATTTTTTTCCAAAAGTAGTCATTTGTTTATTGATTAGTGTTACGTTTTCATCGCATTTCAATCTTTTTCGTCATCATGGTTACGTTAAAAATTCGAGTAATTATGGAATATGAGTACCATCGTGGCAGCAACGCGGCACAAGCAGCACGCAACATCAACGACGTTTGCGGAGCTAGTACTACAAACCAGCGCACCACTTGTTATTGGCCGTTACGGAAACAAAACGCAATAATGCAATAGTAATTCCTCCTTTTTGTGAAGGCGGTAAAAACAAAACGCATAAAATAGGCTTATTACATTAGCTGTTACTTATGTCAAATACAAAGAAAATATAAACTGTCATGATATTTTTGTTTGACCCTGCCTAAACATAATTCGTCGTTCGTGTTATTTGTAATGTTATCTGCATCTATAAATGAAGTGTGAACTCTTATTTTGTGCCACCACGTTACTTTAGTATATTACAATATTTACGTTCAGTGTATAAACCTGCGCAGGACTGAGATAGGACTCTTTTTATTCTGTGAATGTTTTTCATGCTATAACAATGTCAGCAGTTGATCTTCGGTGTATAAACTGTAATGTGCGCTTATCACGCCTTGGCCGACATGTCTTGATTTGTCCAGTTTAAAGGAGAAAACCGAAGCCGGAAAGGGAATAGCAAGCAAGAAGCCGGAAAGGGAAGCGCCATCATCGGCTACTGTTGTAATTGTATAGTAGGACTCAGAACCGTGGGCTGTTGTTCACATGTTATGAGTGTAGTCTGGTATTTAGCTTACGATTGACACGAAGGAACAATCCCACTGCGGTATTTCTTGATAATGTATTGTTACCATTATTATAAAAACCGGCCAAGAGCGTGTCGGGCCACGCTCAGTGTAGGGTTCCGTAGTTTCCTGTTCGTCACAATAAGTGTCCCCAACTTTTCAAAAACTGTTCGTCCCATCAAGTTCAAAATAATTTTCCTAGAAAGTCTTTATAAAGCTCTACTTTCCAGAATTTTTTCATATTTTTTAAACTTATGGTTCAAAAGTTAGAGGGGGGGGGCACATTGTTTTTTACTTTGGGAGCGATTATTTCCGAAATTATTGATATTATCAGAAAATGATTTTAGTAAACCGCTATTCATTTTTGAATACCTATCCCACAATATATCACACGTTAGGGTTGAAATTAAAAAAAAAAATCTCTTTTTACTTTACATGTAGGGGGGCTACCCTAATAAAACATTTTTTTCCAATTTTTATTTTTGCACTTTGTCGACGTGATTGACATACATATTGGTACCAAATTTCAGCTTTCTAGACCTAACGGTCACAGAGATTAAGCGAGGACGGTTCTACTACTATAAGGGTTCCGTTTTTGCCAATTGGCTACGGAACCCTAAAAAATATTATAAATAAGTACTATGGTTTTGTTTTTTATCTATTCTATTTTTATTCATTTTCTTTTATCCTGTTGACGACCATCATATTGATGGACCATGGATCATCTTAGATGCGGATGCGAATCCCGCAAAAGGTACGTTAATTACTATTAAAAGTGATGTAACACAAAAATCCTGATATAGTTACCTACTTAAGAACGTACAATCTATCCATTTTATGTGATAAAAATGAAGATGTATGATTTATATGCCGTCGTCCTATTGAGTCAGTTCACACCGAGACGCGACGCGACACGACGATACTGAAAAAGGCTAGTGATTTCGCGCTGCGCCGCGCGCCGCCGCGAGACGCTTCGTAACGTTGCGAGGTGCATAGTAAAATTTTTGGCAACACAACGCGACGTGGTAAATGTAGAAACGTTTCGCTGCGCAGCGAGACGCCGCGTGGCATCACGAGGGGCAGCGGTGCATGAAGCAACGTATTCTAAATTCTCACAATGAAATGTGTATCTTTTCGCGTAGTAAATAAAGTTATATTTTGAGTCACTCTATTAAAATGTGCGCGCAGCGTCGCGTCTCGGTATGAACTGACCCTAACCATAGTACGATTGAATGATGTAATTTTGTCGCACGACGAGATTAAACACACATTCTTTAGAGTGTCCTAATACATAGAAGCTTGTAAATCATCGCGCGAGCACAGGGTTTCGTCGATAAAACTAATCTTATCGTGCGACGAAATCACATCGTTCAATCGTATGTATGATAGTTAGCTAAATAGGACGACACCTAAGAGTCTGCCTTAAAACCTTGTCCAGAAGAAGCGAATTCGTCTCGAAACATTTCACGCTAGTAATATACTCAATATTAGTAACATACTAGCACAAATACGTCGCGTCCACAAGCATCGCGCGAATACAAAATACGCGCGTAAATCGCGTGCACTACGCCAGACCCTCGACTCGCGCGTGTTACACGCGAGTCGAGATACTAGGGACCCCTTGTTGCGTCCAGTTAAACGCGCGAACTCCAGAGCGAGTGCACACATATCCAGGGAAATTGAGCACCTACATTTGATACGGAATTGTTGAATGTTCCAGCGTTGATACGCTCTTTCTGGGCGCAACGGTCGCGCGTGATACGCACGAGAGTATCGCGACGAATTTGCTCCTTCTGGTCAAGCTCTAAATTATATAATTAGGTAGGTACCATTATTTTTGGTGGTCCATTTTAAGGTTATGTCTATAAATCATTTTAATATCCCCAACTCTAATGTATGTCTTACCATTACATATTTTGTTATACTCCATTGTAGCATTCAAATCCATTTATACATTCTATAAAACGTTAAGCTTGTATGTGATACTGAAAGTACATGGGGTTTTGCCAATCTTCTTTGATACCAATATGTATGTCAATCACGCCGACAAAGTAGTAAAATAAAAATTGGCAAAAAATGTTTTATTAGATTAGCCCCCCTACATGTAAAGTGGAAAGTATTTTTTTTTTAATTTCAACCCTAACGTACAACATATATTGTTAGATAGGTATTCAAAAATGAATAAGGGTTTACTAAAATCATTTTTTGATAATATCAACAATGTGTCCCCCTCGCTCCAAAAGTAAAATAAAATGAGTCCCCTCTAACTTTTGAACCATAAGTTTAAAAAATATGAAAATATCTGGAAAGTAGAGCTTTATAAAGACTTTCTAGGAAAATTATTTTGAACTTGATGGGACGAACAGTTTTTGAAAAGTTGGGGACACTTATTGTGACGGACGGGAAACTACGGAATCCTAATCTGAGCGTGACTCGACACGCTCTTGGTCGATTTAATTTTTTGCGATTTAAACGGCTGTTGTTCATGTAAGACTTTGTCAAAAGCTTTTGCCATGTCAAAGAACAAGACGGCAATCATCGCGTTATGCTGGAAACCACCGCTTAAGTGCTCAACGATGCTATGAACTTGTTGGATATCTGATTTGAAAACCAAACTACTCGTTAGGAGTATTACCTTCAGCAGGATCTCTGCGCCGCCTATAAATAAGCCTCTAGTAGATTTTAAGGAGAACATTGAATAAACTGATGGGCAGGTAGTTGACGGAGTCAGACTCGGGCTTACATGGTTTGGGAGTACCGATGCCAGTGGCATATTTCCACGTTTCGGGAACTTGTTATTCCTTAATATATGTACCATTGAAGATGACAGTCAGATAGAAATTAAACAAACATGATTGTAATGTAAATTATTTATATTATATGTATTTACAGTAGATAATAAATTTCTTTACATACGCATTTAATTAGATACATAAGTTAAGATTGAATTAAACTTAAGATATCCTTTAAAATTTCTATTTTTTTATTAACATTACCCAAGTTAACAGATGCTTCCGTTGATTTTCTATAAAGTAATATTTCCTTTTTAGTACCTAAAACATCACTATTTGAATTTTGTTTACTAATTCCTTCTTCTAACAACTGCAGTAACCTTGCATAAACTAGAGTTGGAGCATCAATACCCCATAAATAATCTGCGTGACTAAATTCCTTCAATGGCACTGTATAATGCTCGATAGGATTCACAAGTTGCTCTTGCAATCTGGATACATCAACGACTTTGGATAGCCAATCACTCTCAGCACTGAACAAAGCTATAGGCAAAGTGATCTTGTGTAATGGATATTCAGGAGGAGAAACGGTCCCATATTCTTTGAGGTTCCCCATAGGTCCGTAGTCAAACATTTGAAACCTGCCACTCTGCTGAATCTCTTGAGCATAGTGAACTAACGTCTTTGTGGAAGCACCAGCAGGACCTTGGGCCAGGACTAGTGGCAATAATGTCATATTGAATTGATGCATATATCGCTCTAACAAATTGAATTGATCCATATTGCGCCCTAACAAAACCAAATTCTTTAACGTAGGGGAATGTTTTGCTATCCATTTAAGTATTGGGCTTTCAGGAAACACCTCTTTTCCTTGACCGAAGAATTCCAAGAAATATTCTATTTCATAGCTGTGTTTGGCTAGCGTTTTCAACGGGCCTTTAATATCTGTCATGTAGGCAACTGGAGCTAAAGCGAATCCTGCTCTTAACACCTTGTTGTATTCAGTCTTCGTAGAAAGTAGTGCAAACAATACCGTAGTCCCCATAGAATGGCCAATATAATTAATTTTGGTGTTTGATCCTTTAACCTTAATTATGTGGTCAATGACTGCCGGGAGATCGTGTTGGCTCACTTCGTGAAATGTGAAGTTCCAGAATTCACACGAGTCAACTTTTTTCGAAACATGAGCTCGGGAATAAGTATTACCACGCACGTTGGCCAACCACACGTCATAACCAGCATCGGATAAAAAATAACCCAAACTCTTCGTCGGACCAGCTAGTATCCAATGCGCAGAGCTTCCAAAGAGGCCATGATGCAAAAGCACTGTCTTCTTGGGAATGACTTCATTGTTGGATGTTCTTGAATAAGGTATCCTGTGAATTGTCAATATGTATCCGTCGTCTGTTACAACAGTATGTGATTCCGCTGGGTATCCATGCATAGCAAGCAGCTGCGGTGTAGTCATAGTGCTCATGAGGATAATGGGGTCTTCATTGGGAGACTCGTAGCTATTTTCATTTCCGGTTTGTTTGCCAATTCCGAAGATGTTGAGTGAATTTGGAAAAAACGGGATTTGAAACTTGCTCTCACTTTGATTTAATTGTAACACGAATATAAAGAGTAACACAACTAGTAGTGGAACCTTCATTTTTTAAATTATACGGCGAGTTCCTCACGAATATCGGTTTTTGACTGAATTCAATATTAAATTATTCCAGTTATATATACACCATGTTTATAAGAGGTCGGATATAGTAATTACTAAAACAATTAAGGAGATAAACTCTGGAAAATATTTGAAAATATTTATAATATTGTCATCCATTTATTTTAGGTTGGGTTTTTACCCGTGTCAGTGCATTGCGCAATTTGTCTGATCTTATCTGAGTTATGCCTGTACTATACTATGCTATGCCCTGGAACAGAGGGCGACTCAAGAATGTTTAAAAAATCTAAGTAGGCACATTACTGATACGCCACAATATTGTTCATTTTCTACGTATTTCCATACACAATCAGCATGTATACTGATGCAATTTTAATAACCTTGATAAACATGCAAAGGTTATAACTATTGTAACTTTACCACGAGCTCAGTATGTTGATTATTACCTAAAACTTAGAAAATAAGTAAACAAAATACATTACCTGTTTATATATGTAGATCATAATATATACCTATACTTACATAGGTATTATAATATGATATTCTAATAAGATCCTTGGCTGGTTGACCGAAGACTAGACGGATAAATCTTTCTGGAGCAGCTATCAATTATTCATACTGTGTGAGACCGTAGAATATTCTGTAGTATAAGTTTTGTGTGTGGTGCCCTCGCGTTTATTTAAATGTGTGGAAGTCTTGGTTTCCTCCTTATACAAGAATACAATGAACTTTCAACTGTGCAGTTTCTTTGATTAACATAGTTGGTTCTTTTGATGTTATGGCTATGTGATTGCCTAATCTATGGTTTAAGTTATCGTCAGTACAAGACAACAGTGTGGTTTTGGATCGGAGTTTGTATAATTGATATCTGTAGATCTACCCACCCGAAACGTTTGGGGCTGTGGATTGGATTCCGAAAGGGAAACTTGTGACCCTGGAACTAACGCAAAGAAGGAACGGGGTGAGGTTTAATCGGTAAAAGTCGACACGCTCTTCTGCTCCGCCCAAGTAATTCTGATGATTTCCCACCTGAAAAGAAAACCCTTCCGAAACTGGTACCTATATATTTTACACTTAACATAAGAAACCAATGAGATTTTTGAGCAGGAAGGAAAATAACGTTGTTGAAGGTATTTGTGTAAGTATAAATTATGTTTTTCTCCAGGTAGAAAAGGGTTATTTGTCAAAACACAAGTAATTAGGTATTATAAAAATATAGTTTGCAAAGCATGGTGTTATACATAAAAGTTCCTTAATGCAATACATGTTAGGTGCATAAATAAAATTTTGACTTGTTTTGTGTAAAATAATATTATTTATATTATTGTGATTACTTAAGTCGTGGGACCAAGAGGGTCTAGAGCTGCTAGTGTTATAATGTTTATGTTTTTTCTAACTTCGAAGGGCTGTACAGGTTAGCGACGGAGTGCCGAGCTAGTTCAAAAAACAAAGATGGATATACATAAAATCACCCACAACCCGACTCTGGGGCACATGGATCAGATTCCGAAAGGGAAGTTCGTGACCCTAGATCGAAGAGAACGAAGGAATGAGGTGGGGTTTAGTCAGTAGAAGTCTGACACGCCCTCCTGCTCCATCCAAGAGCGAGAGAAGTTATACTGATGGATGGCACTTTAAAAAAAAATTCACTGCCCGACTGCCGGGCATGGGCCTCTATTTTTTCGTGTGCCAATCCATTCCTCTCTTATTTTCATCCAGGTTTTGCTCCAAGGTACTTCTTCTTCCCTTGAAAATCAATGATTTTGATGGTTTATTAATACATTAATGTAAAATCTAACTAAATTATTGTTCACAGTAGAACTATCGCTGATATTAATTCTTTAACACGCTGGCATAGTGGCATGGTGGCTATCCAAATATTTATTTCAAACTGGCTGTTGCCCGTGACTTCGTCCGCGTTAAGTTCTTAAAACTGCACTAAAGTAACTTATATCATTCCTATACTTCCGATTAATTCCGAAAACATCTGATTCATTAATTTTACATAAAACTCAAATTTATAAATAAAGTTCAAGTTAAAACGCCAATTAGTACTTTTTTTAGTTGGAAAATCATCTAATGACTTACCCCGCTCTTGTGTGGAACGGAGAGGGCGTGTCAGATTATTACCTAAGACTCACTCCTATATAACTACATTTCCTTGTCTTACGTTTCAGGGTCTCCTTTTCGGAAGCGAAACCATGGCCCCAGTAGGTTTCATGTTAAGGTTTTTTTTTCAGATGAGGAGTCATCAGAATGACTTCTCCCGCTCTGGAGTGGAGCGAGAGGGCATGCCAGACTTTTATCGACTAAACCCCACCCTCGTTCCTTTGGACAATCTTGGGACACCAAGCTTACCTTTCGGAATACCGATCCACGTCCCCAGAGGCTTCGGCCCTGCCGGGCCCCTACAGTTAGCTGACATCTTGAGGCGCGCGTGGAACCGTTGACGACTTGGCTCGGTCCGGGTTATTACGGTGCTCCGCCCAAGCGGGGCATACTTCTACCGTTTCCTCCACCTTGTCCTCCGGGCGGTGCACACAGCCGCGATACCCGGGTGCCGTTTACGCCTGAATCCGATGCAGGAGCCTCCCGAACTTACCGTGTCTGGTGAGGACCTGCGTCATACGAAACGTGGTAGCATGGGTGATGAAATTTCAATTTGGAGCGACAAAAACTATTAAAAAAACCAAATTAATCGAATTAAAACGATCGAGTTCGTGCATCAAACAATTTTATTCAAAAATCAATTTGGTCAACCTATGAAATTGCCATTTTGTATGAAAAAATTTAAACGATTTTTTTTCATGTATTTTTTATTTGTATTAATCTAAGTAATCACCCATGCAATCAATGAATCTTTGCCAACGCAGTGGCAGTTTATTGATTCATAAAGAAATCAGCTGGACGGCAACAAATTCTTCAAAGGCATTTTCTACTGCCTTTCGGGTATTGAATTTTTTTCCCGCCAAGAAGTTATCCAAATTCTGGAAAAAGTAGTAGTCTGTAGGCGCAAGGTCCGGTGATTAGGGCGGATGACGGAGAGCTTCCAACCCTAGTTCTTGAAACTTGAAGACCGTCTGCTGTGCAGTATGAGGCTTCCACAATCGCCTTTAATTCGTCATTGCTGACCAAAGTCTTCGGACGACCGCGAGATTCATTTTTCAGGTCGAAATTTCCAAAACAGAAGCGAGCAAACCAATAACAGGTGGTGCGCTGGTTTGTAGTGTTAGCTCCGTAAACGTCGTTGATGTTGCGTGCTGCTTGTGCCGCGTTGCTGCCACGATGGTACTCATGACTTACTTACTGACTTAAGATCCTATATCCCCTAGCTGGGGCAGAGGGCGTCAACAGTAGTCACCCAACGCGAGCGGTCTTGCGCTTTATGCTTGACCTCGCTCCACGTCAGTCCGATGTCTTTCGCTTCAGCCAAAACGGTGCGTCGCCAGGTCTGCCGAGGACGGCCACGCTTCCGTTTCCCTTGGGGATTCCAGTCCAGTGCCTGTTTAGGTATATGATTGGAATCCCTCCTAAGCGTGTGACCAATCCAATTCCACTTGCGACGCTTGATCTGGTGGTCGATCGGGCTTTCGCGGCATTTCTCCAACAGCTCTACGTTAGAGATGGTCTCGGGCCAGTAAATCCCGAGGATACGGCGAAGGCATCGATTTACGAAAACCTGGATTTGTCGTGAGATCTCCTTTGTCACCTTCCACGTTTCGCACCCGTAAAGCAGCACGGATTTGACGTTTGACCTGAAGATTTTTAGCTTAACTCTTCGAGTCAATTTCCGTGATTGCCAAACCGGTCTCAGCTGTGCAAAGGTACCGCGGGCTTTGGCAATTCGAGAAGCGACGTCTTCTTCAGTTCCACCAGTTTCCGCCACGACACTTCCGAGGCACGTGAATTTCTGGACGCGTTCCACTGCCTCAGTGCCGATTAGCAGCGGCGCAGCATTAATCACCCCTGTACGCATTTCCTGGGTCTTCCGCGAGTTAATTTTAAGCCCAGTTTTCGCTGCCTCCAGCCTGACGCAGGTAGTTCAATTTTGCTTGCATGTCGGCGTGCGTATGACTTAGCAGGCATAGGTCATCGGCGTAGTCCAAATCTTCTAAAACGCTGGACAATCCCCACTCTATCCCGCGGCGCCTCTCATTGAAGATGCGAAGCAAAATTCCGTCAAGAACGACTATAAAGAGAAGAGGCGAGAGGAGGCAACCCTGACGAACACCCGCGTGCACTGCGATGTCCTCCGAGATGAGGCCGTCGTGAACCACTCTGCAGGAATATTTCCGATATATGCTCTGTAATAAGCGGACCAATTTTGGTGGTACTCCCATTTCCAGCAGGCGAGACCAAATGCTGGACCACTTCAACGTATCGAAGGCTTTTTCAAAGTCCACAAAAGTGAGATATATCTCCCTTTGCCATTCTGATGCCTGTTCGAGAATTATACGTAGAGTGTTAATTTGGTCCGTGCAAGAACGACTCAAACGGAAACCAGCCTGCTCCTTGCGCAGTAAGGGTTCCAGGGCCCTCGATAGCCTATCCAAGATTATCCTGCAGAAGACTTTAGAGGGAATTGACAGCAGTGCAATGCCTCTCCAGTTATCGCACTGACTGAGATCACCTTTTTTAGGCACGGTAATTACGAGCCCTTTGTTCCAGTCGTCCGGGAGTTCTTCAGCAGTCCAGATCTTTTCAATTAAAGGCGTCAGTACGTCGACGGCGAAGGTCAAGTCGGCTTGCAGCATTTCCGCAGTATGAGAGATGGTACTCATATTCCATAATAATGACTTGAATTTTTAACGCATCCATGATGACGAAAAAGATTGAAATGCGATGAAAATGTAACACTATTCAATAAACAAATGACTACTTTTGGAAAAAAAATCCATGTTTTGAAAATAAAATTAATTTGAAATTAGAATTCTTCGCTAAACAAAAATTATTTTGATTTAAAATGGCCAGTACTGCAGAACGGCAATTTCATAAGAAAAGACCTAATAAAATGATGTTACTGATGAATCTCTAAAAATAGCAATCAAAGAGCGGGATCGTTAAAAAAAAATTAAAACTACAGAATCTTATCGTGATTAATTTTGTTTTGATTGTTTGTTTCTTAAAATATGTTGAGCCATAGTTAAAATTAACTTGTGAATAATACTTATATCTCTTGAAAGATAATTAAAATTCAATTTACGTACTAAAACAAATTATGTATTAATTGGTTTTCGTAAATTGAATTTTAATTTTATTTACGTATATGATAATTGATTTAATTATATCTGTAATGGTAGAGGAAACATGTGATAAATACATAAATTAGATTAAATAAAAAAAAATATCTCACAGATGGTGTAAAAGTAGAGAATCCGACACGCGGATAAAACTATCATTGTTTTGGACGGCGTAGTGAGGAATTCAACTCACTTCACTCAGGTTTCTATAATAACTCCCTCACAATGCTTGGGAGTTAATAATATAAAATCCTCACTGACGTTCGAGATTAAAACTTAGCAATCATCGATTTGTTGGAAATCCAACATGCAGCCCTCGACTTAATAACATTGCTTTATCGCATCACATAATCTACTAGTGAAAAACATAAAAATATTTCTAGTAAAATTAAAAGATTTACATTACCAAATAATTATATCAATCTAATAATAAATAATAATAATCGTTTGTTTTTCTCATCCACAAATAAAACAAATGAAAAACTTAATACTTACTAACAAAATAAAGGAACATATCTCCAATTGCTTAACTTGGTAGTTAAGTATTATTAAAAATGTTATAGTTAGGCTTTTAAATAACATTTTATTTGTGGGAGACTGGTCAACATCTTGATTGTCCTATTTAATCCAGTGCCTGGGGGTTTTTACCTAGAATTTCTTTGACTGTGGATGGATTTTGAAAAGAAAAACTAAAATGAGTGGCTAATAACAAGCATAAAAAAGTTTACCTATTTAAAAATAGAGATTTTGATTTTGAAAAAAAAATAAGGATTAATTTTGTTCAATTTGTATCTCGGGATCTACGAGTTCGAATTGAAAAATTCTTTCAATGTTGGATAGTCCATTTATCGGGAAAGGCTATAAGCTATATAATATTACGCTACGACTAATAGGAGTGGCGCAGTAACCAAAGACGTGAGTGAAACTGCAGGTACAACGAGTAATATATTTTAGGCTGTACAATGTTTTTGTATAAGAAAACCATTTTAACGTGTATATTTATGTCAGGACAACCTTTTTGGTTATTTAAAAGTTTATATTTTGGTCCACGTCAAATATATTGTTCGACTTTAGATTTTTTGGTGATAGTACAAAATTATCCCAAGGGAACCTACTCCCGGGATAAAACGTATCCTATGTACTTGTCTAGGATATGGTTTACCTATGTACCTAATTAGTTTGACAGAGCTATGTGTACTCATACTAGTTTGTAAGTTGTTTATGTCTTTACTAGAAATAATGGATTGTATGATCTGATAAATAATTATTTTTAACTAGATATTCATACATACGAGTACGTTTATATATATGTATGTACATTAAGTTAAGTGTCCTCGTTATTTACACTAGAAATTATGAAAACCACAAAGGAGAAAATATCCTTCTGAACAAAATAAATTCATACTCTTAAAATGTCAGCGTTCAAAGCTTCTAAAAACTTTACTAAGCAGCGAGATAGCCAAGCGCTACATTCTGAAACACTATTTGAGGCAAAGTGGTCTAAAAATATCCCGCGCTGGACAAAACTTCATATCCACACCGTGACTGGTGGTCATATCCGTGACGTGTCTGACATTTTAAACACAAAATAAAAAGGTGCAGAAAACTTTTTAAAAAAAGTGCTTTCAACTAGACGTTAATATTATGTTATTTGCTCATTATGAGGAAAGCAAAACGCAGCCCCTGCAGCGCAGCGCAATCGACTGGACTACAAGGTATTTTTTTTTCTTTTTGTGTGGCCAATCATCAAATAACCTCTCCCATTCTAGGGTAGAGTGAAAGGGTGTGTCAGACTTTTACTGATTAAAACTACAGCTAGGTATAATCGTATTTCTTCAATTACCTTTTGTGCTCAAGAGTCACCGTAACTCTTTCAAACATTTTGGCAGCCCTGGACTCATGGACCGGTACCTAATGTTTTCTAAGTGCATTTGTAGATGGTTCTAATCTCTGATCTAATAATGGGTTCAGGATGTTGATGGGATTGCCCCGTTTCTGCCGTGCATCAGGAAGCGCGTCGATGGCTTCCACGCCATTGTCAGACAGAAATGTGCCTCTTTGCTCTGCAGAGTACGGGCTAGCTTCAATTCCATCGTGAAGACCATTGCGGAAAGGTGCCAATTTTTCTGTTTCGTGGCGTTGTTCAAAGATGCGTTATGAACTAATAGAGAGTAGGTTTACTAAGCTATGTTAACTAGTCCTTGATGTTACTAATCCTTACGAAAAACTATATCTTATAGTGTGCTTGCTTGAATTCGATTTATACTTATCATATTGCCTAATTTTTGATCTCATCAAATGTACAAAGTAAACCTTCTGCTTCAATTTATTTCACAATCCTCACAAACTGAGCGTTCACAGGCGACATAATAAAAACCTTTAAGCTCAACTTTTCTTGATACAATTTTATTTTTGTCCTGTCAGTAAATACACGAAACCACTGTGCGCGTTGAAACTTAAATGAAATTCTAAATGTCAGCGAAGTAACTGTTTTGTTAAATATAGTACTCACTTCATATTCTAACTTTTATGTCCCATTTAACTTACAAGGAATTTACAGAAATGAAAGCGATATTCGTGAGTGTTTATATTATTTACTAGTGACCTGCTTAGACTTCACACGGCTGCAAGTTATACACATTAACATTTCTCGTTTAATCTACCACATACCCACGAAACGAGACACAATAGTATAACAATAACAGCGCGGTCTCATAGGACCGATTGGGGATTCAAACATTAAGCCCTAAAGTCTCGGATACAGTAGGGGGCCAAATGTCCCTTAAACTGCCATGCAAGGCAGGTCTTCATCTCCTTAGCCTTTTCCCAGCTAGTTTGAGGTCGGCTTCCAGTCTAACCGTATGCCACTGAAAAGGCTGCCTATCAGACCGCCACAACTCAGTTACTGAGCGACACACTATCTAACAGCCAAACCCAATAACCTATCTATCACATGTCGGAGATAGAAAAACAAGTAAAATAACAGAAAACATGTATAATTTTTGTATTGTATCATTTGTTTTACTATCTCCAGTATGCCAAAACTGGAGATAGATAGAATGCGTCTAATGAAAGCGCGACCTGGAGTTTTTTTTTAAATTTATTTGGCAATATTATTCAGCCGCAATTGTAGGAAATAAAAAAAAATTATTACTATTTAATAATACCACATACATTTTTTTTGATTAAACCTCTTTTTCCCAGGTCGCGCTTTCATTAGACGGACTATAGGTTATTGGGTTCGGCCGTTACTCAGTTACTCTTCGGATAGACTAATAGTCAGATTTTCTGGCGTGTCACTTCCTTTAACGACTGCCAAAGATCTACGGTTGACAAATGGGATTAACGACAGGGAGACACTGATAAAAACCACACCTATGTTCCTTCTTTGCCCTTTGCGTTCCAGAACCACTGGTTTCCTTTTTGGAAATTAATTCATGACTGGCACCTAGTAAGATTTGGCCCTGCAACGCATAGGATCGATATAGCAACCAAAGAAGTGGGTGGAACCACGGACAACGGTCTGTGTTTTCTCATCTGCCTAGCCTTTTCCCAACTATATTGGGGTCGGCTTCCAGTCAAGCCGGATTTAGCTGAATACCAGTATTTTACGAGGAGCGGCCACCTACTAGACCTTCACAACCCATTAACTAGAATAACATGGTACTTCATGGCAAGACTGCCGTCAAATTTACTGGCTTCTGACTATCCGTAACGACTGTCAAAGTGCTACAACTGACAGCCAGGACCTAGGGCTTCACGTGCTTTCCGAGGCACGGAGGAAACTCGGTATGTTAAGATGGTCACCCATCCACAGGCCAACGTTGGCAAGCGTTGCTTAACCTTGAAGATTGACCCGTGCAGCTGTTATTATCTAGCCTCGAGCTCCTTAACGGCCTGTGTTTTATATTAATTCATGAATCCCCGACCGGTCCTATGAGACCGCGCTGTTATTGTTTTACTATTGTGTCTCGTTTTGTGGGTATGTGATAGGTTAAGGTTCAATCATTGAAATTCTGCTGACAATTCTAGGTTCAACGGACTGTAATATCATACCTACACGTAATTAGAAATGAATATCGCTTAAGCATTCTCGTAAGTCAACCGTCCTTGTTAGCTGTTCTAGGATCTCTTTAATAGAAACTGGAATTTATATGTTCGGGATCAAATACCTAACAAATTGTTATTTCTTAGGATTGAGTGTTTTTTCTTGGTATTCTTAAGGGCAACGGGCTATACCTGAAGAATTTGGTGTTTGACTGAGTTTAATTTGTACTAAAAGTGGCCTTATGTCTTTAAACACAAATAGAAAGATTATTTCAAATCCACTCAAAATTAAGTAACTTTACCAATTAAGGGTAAAGTTAACGTGACAGAAAAAGGATGAACAAACCACATAGCGACTCCACTGCCACTGCGTTACGAAAAGATTTGTTAAGTACAAAATATTGTACAAAAATAACCACTGACCAACAGACACGGTTATCGGTATTGATATATTTTTTATTTTCCGTATGTAACCACATGTTAATTGCTTCGGTGTTCTATGCGACCATGCATTACGCAACTACTATAGCCTATCCGCCGAGGCTTGAGCCAAAAGGTAAACAAAGAAATCAATATGGCGATTAACACACGGAACCGCGCACCGCCGCGATTGGCGGTGAAGCGGATCTCATGTCGCATTGATCTCTATTAAATCCGTCGATGCCTAACACACGTACACCGCCTGACCGCGCGTTCGAGCGGTGCTCTCACCGCCACCGCCCCTCCGCGCGGCCGGCCGCGCGGAGTGGCGGTGCATCACACACGGGGCGCCGCATAACCGCGCGAATAATACAGTTGTTTATTAATTATTTGTTGTCAAATCAAATGAAGAAGTAGACATTCGCGTATAATTGAAAAATTTATCTTCGTGTTTTCTCAAACTTTTATAGAATAACATGAATGTCCTATTTAGTGTTCTGCTTCGTAAAAGGGGATGAACCCAATATCTTCTTTTTAATTTCTTTTTACGCCATAAAAGCCAGATTATTGCCACCACTTTAGTGTCCATTCTTGCCAGTGTCTGTGATCAAACTGGTCAAATCCGCGTTAAATCCAACCGCGTGGACAGGCGCGTAAACCGCCTTACCGCGCGGGGTACCGCTACGAAATCCGCTTTACCGCCACCGCTCTCCGCAGCGGCGCGCGGTGCCGTGTGATAATCGCCTATTTCAAAGTGGCATGTATAACCTGACCGATGTCAAAACGTCACATTTTAATGTAAAATATTCGCAATATCTGTAGTCTACAATTTAGTAGTAGTAATCACGTTTTTTTAGGTTCTTTTACATTTAAACTATTTAATACATAATTAACCTATCACATCCCGCGAAACGAGACACAATAGTAAGACAATAACAGCGCAGTCCAATGAGACCGGTCGGGGATTCAAGAATTAATAAAAATTAAGAAAATAATTTAAGGCATTTATAATGTTTGATTTCAAATAAATCTGAAAGGATAACATAAGTTTCACAGACATCATTCTAAAATATAATTTCTAATGTTGTCAGTGTATTAATTCCGTAGTTATTTTTATAAAATATGTTCAATACATCAATCGTGACATATACAGAACCCTTTTTATGGTTTGTTTACCTTTTGGCTCAAGCCTCGGTGAATAGGCTATAAGCGTTTCGATTCTGGGGTTGAATACATTGCTATTGGGATTATTCATTAGGTGGTGTTTCAACACCGTGCATCGGAAAGCACATTAAGTATTGGTCCTGCAATTTAGAGCCTAGTGCGAGTATGTTTTACATCGGAACTTCGATTAGGCCACTCAAGCTCTTTGATTGTTTTCAAGAACCAAAAGTTACACGAAAGTTTATTATTAAACAAATAAAAATACAATAAGCTTTTCCTAAAATATGGTGTCAAAAAAATCCTCTACATCGCTATCGACTCGTAAGTGTGCCCATTAGACTTGCCACGCTTTAGACCAATGCTTAATCTCTGACCGAGGAACAAACGAACCCTTGAGTCATGAGGTCCAAGTAACTCACGGCCCAAAAGTTTCAACCCCAAACGGCTCAAAAATATAACTTAAATATACAAAAAGTTAAGTTATTGTAAAAGAGTTACATTGCTATATCGGTGTCCAATAAGGTTTTATTCCATTCTATTAAAAATTACCGTTAGGAACGCTCTAAATATGTAATCCCCATTTAATATAATAAGCCTATAAATAAACCGTTTTTAACGAATATTCTCAAGAGAATTTTGGAAATTTTCCGTAATTACAAACTGACGGATTGCTGATCACCGTACGTTATACCGAGCTTTTGTAATCCCATAAGCGTGTTTCCAATACCCAAGGGAATCAATGGGGTTCTGCACATCAGAACGATACGGCTTTTCGCGAATCTGTATTTAATACGGTATTGATTTGTTTATTTGTTTTTTTTCTGTAATACGTAAAAAAAACATTATAAGTATGAGTAAAGTGGTGCCCTGCCCACTGCTACTTAAGTTTGTCGATTCTTCGGGCTATATCGGTCACCTTGGTTCTCTTGCGCATATCTTCATTTCTGATGTGATCACGCATGAGAATTCTAGGCATAGGGCTTATACATGGCTATAGTTCTTTCTAATCTTTTGTACTTATCATAAACGTGGTGTATTAACAACATACATATACGGATCTTGGGCAAATTCCAAATTGACTCCGAAACATTATGGATATCAGACGGTCGGATCGTGTTAGAAACACAAACGTCCTAAAGAGAGTCAAGGTCCTGAGCGTTTATGGAGACCACATGTGCAGCAGCGCGTTTAGGGCTTTGAAAATTTAATAAAAAGACTTTGGAATTAGACCGAAAACGCGACAACCTCAAAGCTAGACCAACAACAGCTATTATAATTTATCACGTCCTTAATTGTGGTGTTTTGACATGTCCGCTCTTTGCTTGAAGTTTTTCTCACAAATTTGGATATACAGGTCACATGAAGGTCTATAACGGAGCAGCAGATCTGAGCTCACAACCAGCATTAGGAACCAAGGAATGCGGTCGCTATTGATTGAAACCATCTAGATAGCATCATATAAAAATTGGTTCTGTCCTCGTTTGAGTACCTAAGTGAGAACAGTATTGCAAGATATATAAAATATCATAGCTTTCATATCTTGTAGTTTATTTTTTTAGAAAATATGAGATCGAGAGCTACTTCATCATATCTAGCTCATACATGACGAGAATAAGATTAAAAGATTTCTGTTGATGTCTTTGATTTCGGTACTGGTTCGCCATTTTGGCTGGTAAATCCTTCTCAATCATATGACATATCTGATTTTATTTAACGGATTTCGATAAAACACAAAAAAAATATGTTCTGGAACAGCACATAGGAACTTTTTACTCTGGTGGTATATTCCCTTGGGATAATTTGCTTTTAGTTACACTTTATTACAGTTGTCATTCGTAGATCTTTGATAGTCGTAAGACACAAGGCAAAGAAGGAACATTGAACTGGGTATTATTAGTAAGTAAAAATAGAGCGGAAGAAGTAATTGGATAATATACGACCAGAAAAATAGCCATATCTGGTTAGACTGGAAGCCGAACTGAAGCTAGTTTGGAAAAGATTCGAAAGATGGTGACTGTTTTACTATGACGTACAATAAAGAATATACCTATGTATTAGAGTGTGTCTAATGAAAGCGTGACCTGGAGTTTTTTTTAAATGTAATTGGCAACATTTTTCAGCCGCAATTGTAGGAAATAAAAAAATTGTGAAGTGTCAGAACATGATTCTCCTACTAGTTGGTAATACCATATCGATACCTTTGGGTAGAAAGGTCGTATAAACCAAAACCCGACTTTTCAGTAGAGCCCAAAAACTATTTTTTTTTTTACAAAAAAATTCATAACTTTTTTGCTTTTGAAGTTATAAAAAAACTATCTATGAGAAAGGTTCTTACATTTTGCAAATGAAAAAGGTTAAATCATCAAAACCTGTCTATCTTCTTTAGTTTCAAAGTTAGCTTGCATTTACGTCTAAGAAAAAATCGATTCTTGGTTTATACACCCCATGAAAATGTGCTCTGAAAAAACTGTGTGGGTCGTATATCCATTTTTGGTAAGCTTAAGGTCACATTTAATGTCGTAAAAACCCAGATTTATGTAATTTTTTTGCATTAAAAACCATTTATAATCATAGATCAATTGAATTCTGACTAATAAATAATCCTGTTACTCATAGAATTAGTAGGAACTCAATTATTATTATTCTAATACCCAATAATGGTCGATTCAAATAAAATAAAACTACCTAAACCAACATTTATTACGTATTATAAAACCTTCTAATCAATGGTATAGCTGTCCGGTACCTGTCTATCGCGCTCGTTCTTCTGCTTGTCGCTACGCGCAAAATGCGAGCCTTGTGTGTTCGTCGTAAAGTTTTTCTTGCCCTTATCCCATATTACTTGGGGTTGGTGCAACACGTTTTCTTCTTCCATTCTGTCCTGTCGTCCGTCACACTATCACTATGGTCTATCAGTTTAGGTAGTAAACAATAGGTAAACAATCTTGGTATGTCTTTTTATATTTAAGAGGTCGTATATAATATACACAAAGATTATTTAAATTTAGTTTATCAGCTAACATCGATTTAGGTAAATACCTAGTTGTAAAGATTTTTACATACAATTTATAGACAACTTTTATATGAAAAGACATGCCAAGATTGTTTACCTTAAGATAACTACCTAAATCGATAGACATAACTTCCTTTTCTTTCTTATCGGTCCTTACGCAATCCATCCATCTTTTCTTTGGCCTCCCTCTCCCTCTCCATCCATCCACATGTAAATTCAGAACTCTTTTAGTAACATGCGTTTCATCTGTCCTCTTCACATGACCATACCAAAACAAACGATTTCCTTCCACCTTTTCAGTCACTGGCGCCACTTTGAAACTTCCCCTAATACACTTATTTCTCACTTTGTCCATTCTTGTCACACCACACATCCATCTCAACATTCTCATCTCCGCTACATGCAATCTTTTTTCATCCATCTTTTTCACAGCCCAACATTCTGATCCATACAGTATGACAGGTCTTATCACGGACTTGTAGATTGCACCCTTCAACTTGAGGGGCATCCGTGTATAATAAGTTGTTCCCGTGACCTGTTGCCATTTCATCCATCCTGCGTTGATTGGATGTGTTATGTCCCGGTCTACCTCACCATTTCCAAATCGGTATGAATGTCCTAGCGAGGGCTAAAGGCAAAGGATTTTAGGGACCGCCGAAATCGCAGAACAAGTACTCTGTTTTGGTTCTAATCAATTTCACTCCAACACTCTCCAGTCTATGCCACCACACCTCCAATTTGCTCTGGACCTCTAGGCCACTCTCGGCAACCAGCACAATATCATCGGCAAACAGCATACACCAGGGGGCCTCTTCCTGAATGTCTAACGTCAAAACATCCATTATCAGCAGGGAAAGTTAAGGGCTGAGAGCCGACCCCTGATGTAGGCCGACCGCCTCATTCAAACTGCCACTGGTGCCTACTGTAGACCGGACTTGGGTACTACACCGACTGTACATCTCTCGGATCAACTGCACATACTTCCCAGGCACACCTTTCTGCTTAAGGGCCCACAACAGAACCTCACGATGTGCCTAGTCGTGTGCCTTTTCGAGGTCAATTAATACCATGTACAAGTTTTTATGTGCACCTCTGTATTTCTCGTACAGCTGGCGTACAGCGAAAATGGCATCCGTTGTACCCCGACCAGGCATAAAACCGAATTGCTTCTGTGAAATTTCACTCTTATATCTCAACCGCCTTTCAATACTTCTTCCTCCCAGACTTTCATAGTAGTTAGTTAGTTTCATTAGCTTTATTCCTCTATAATTGTTGCACTCAAGAACATCACCTTTATTTTTAAAGATGGGCACCAAAGAACTGTTGCACCAATCATCAGGTATGAATTCTTCTTTCAACAACTTATTGAAGAACATCGCTAACTACATCCGTCCATCCACTCGCAGTAACTTCCACACTTCAACTGGTATTCCAAACTGGGCCAATGGCCTTACCATTCTTCATTCCATTTACTGCTATTCTGACTTCAACCATACTAACCATTCTCACTAACCCCACATTTTCTGGTTTACTTTCTAAAATCCTACTCCAATAATTTTCCTTATTCATTAGTCTTTCAAAATATTTCTTCCACCTCTCTTTGATTTTTTCATCATCTGATAGAACCAGTCCAGGTTCATTCCTTACACATTTTACTTGACAAACATCCTAAAGTAAAGTGCGACTTGCAATGATCATGGTTTATACACCAAACGTTGCGAACTATCTTTGGATTTACGACGTCGATTTTAACCTGGGTTTAAGTAATGCAATTCACAGTTTAGGGCGTATAAACCATTTACAATTAATGCATTTAATACTTTAGGTCGTATAAACCATTTACAATTAATGCATTTAACACTTTAGGGCGTATAAACCATTTACAATTAACGACTATTTTTACACCCTCCGTTAATATAAATTATGGTCATTACGTCATAACAAAATTACAAAAAAATAATATTTGGCTTTTACATTGAAAATTTACCTTTTTTAAGAGGCTATGACCGAAAATTTCTGGGTCGTATTAACCATTTTTGAGCGAATTTCTACATTTCGTATATACAGATCGATAGAGAAAAAAATTCTGAGAAAAATGGTATATTTAACTCAATTTGGCCAAAATGGTTTATACGACCTTTCTACCCAAAGGTAGCGATATACAAAATTTTTGGATTTACTCTCTTTTTCTCAGGTCGCGCTTTCATTAGACGGACTATAGCATCGAAACTACTGACAATGCCGGGAGTCCAAACTAGTATGAAATTTATTATAAATGCAGTACACGTTATCCTGAAGAGCAACGGTCCACCTTCGACATGCCCGTTAGTAAACTTTTCGGATTCATTTATGTCTTACGCGATTGGAATAAATTATACTTCGAATACATAAATTACAAATTCTAAGCTATCATTTTGCCGTTTTTGGATAGAAATTACTTTATTATAACTTCCTTTGGCATGGAGTTGTCTGGTTACTTCACAGAGTACAGAATCACCACATTGGATTGATATTAGTAATTGACCCTGGAACGCCAAGGGAAACTGAAAGAATACAAGTGGGTTTTAGTCTGTAAAAGTCTCACACTCTTTCTTGCTCCGTCCAGTTATGAAGTGATCTAAAAGAAAAATCAATTCTATTGTTTTTTATATTTCTAAACAGCTTCGCCTTTTTGTTGATTTTCCACTCATCATCATCATTTCTGCCGAAAAACGTCTACTTTTAGATATATACCACCTTTGCGTCTCACATGCATTAGATTCCCGTGACCCTCACTAGGCCATCGGCATCGGTCCCGTTGAGGGAGGCCTTCCTACACTGCCACTCCAGAACCTTTTGGCCCAATTAATCATCTGTCTGTATCACATATCACCTATTATTCTGCACTAAACAAAAAGTATTACAGATATGCAACAGTAAGATAGATCTTTTTGTCAGCCTATCTATAGGCCCTTCCGGATTCTAGTCGGACTTGACTATCTAGACGGAAAATTGGGCAGTCTAGGGTGGACCAGCGTCCTATCTATATAATTCAATGTCTGTGAATCAAGTAGATTTTAGACCTTGTCTCTTAATACCCAGGCTTAGGACTCCAATTAATGTCGGGCAATACGGTCTTAACTCAACAAGTTTTGGACATTATGTGCGATCTCAATTTAATTAAACACAATTGTTTCAAGAAATAAATTAGGGAATCGGATGCAGAAATAATTTCACGCGAGAGGTTGACGGTGTTTTTCACTGTTGTTTGTTATATTTATGTGGTGTATTTGTTGAATTGTTGTATTTGTTTTTAAATCACCAATTTAATGGCACTGAGCAGATTACATTGCTTGTAGAATAGATGGTCTATGAGAAGGTCTATGAGGCTGAAAGATTCTGAAGTGGTGACCGTGTACTACAAGACGTAGCATTGGGTGACCTCCTACAAGGTGGACTGATGACCTGGTGAGAGTCGCGGGAATGCGATGGATGCAAGACCCACAGGACTGCTCATTATGGCGATACATGGGGGAAATCTTTGTCCGGCCGTGGACGTTTTTTGGCTGAAATTATGATGATTGTAATTGTAAATTTCGTTAATCATGTCATGCCTTTTGACTCGATTTAACCTCTGACCCTTAACGGTTATGGCTTATTCACTTAATTCCAGGGTTTTTGTTCTTTATCATGGCGTCTGAGTATAGTTGTAGATGTCCTACAAACTATTATAACTTGAATTTCTAACAAACATACTTTTATTCAAAGTTTCTGTTTAAAGTACTTACTTTTTATAAGTGGATTGAAAATAAACCTCCATTGTAATTAAAGACTTTTTATTTTTCTTACGAAATTTTATAAGTTTTATGTTTAATGACCTTTAAACTTGTAAAATTTATTTTGTACAAAGTTGTTTAATCAGGTAATAATATTATGAACTTTCTGCTTTATAGTTTAATCGGTTAATGAAATTTATGATTTAACTAGCAGCTGCCAGCAGCTTTGCACGCGTGAAAAGAGCATTAATTTAATTAAAGTAACATTTGTCTCTCCCTGGATAATAAGTATCTACCATATATATGCTGTTTCGGGGCATGGTCTACCCGTGTGCTAACGTTTCAGCTTTCAGCTGTTTGAGCGTGAAGTAGCAAACAAACATGCAAATATAAACACTCCAGACTTTCGCCATTATAACATTAATGTGCAGTGTGGTAGACAGAATGGGAATGAATGCAGAGGGAGAGAGGAATGATTTGAAAGACACGAGAGTAAATGATTATGTGGTGTTCAACAGAAAAGATTAAAGGAAGAAAACTTCTTGGAACGATCCCAAATAAGATAAACCAAGAAGATGAATTCATCATTATCTTACTAGAACAACTTACTAAACGTATCTCAGAAAACGATGGTTCCATAAGTAAACCTAATTTTATAGACCGTAATGTAACTACAACATGTAACATAATTAACGCACATCCTCTGGTCGGGTTATTGTTCTCGTCATTATGAACAACTTTTACTATGGGACCAAAACTGAAATCGAGAATAAATAATCAGCTGTTCCCTACATTTCTGATCACTTATTTCGTCAAAATGTATGGAACAGTTGATTATTTTTCCCCGATTTCAGGTTTGGTCCCATAGTAAAAGTTGTTCATAATGATGAGTACAATGACCTCCCAAGAGGATGTGCGTTAATTATGTTACATGTTGTATATCTAAACAGATCTCATGATTCAATAGATCAGTCATCTCTCTAAATAAATACATAAACTACCAAACAAGAAACAGGATAAGTAAAACCACACAATAAATATCAATGCAAGTATTCCACAAACTCTTCACACAAACCATAACATACTGCTGAACGACCATAGTGAAGGAGAGAAAACCATAAAGCTTAAATCACAATACATAGATAACAGTCATTCAGTATGGTAAGTTACGGCGGTAGATAACATAACGCATTTCGGTAACATTACGCCCTACATTCAGTTTAACATCACTATAATGAGTTTGTCGAACCCGGTAAGAGACATTGGGGACTGCAGTAATATATTTTGGTTTAGTACTTATTTCCTATTCTTTTTTTGGAGGAGCTCGTGGCTAGATAATAACAGCCGCATGGTCGATCTTCTAGGTTAAGCAACGGTTTCCAAGGTTGGTCTGTGGATGGGTGACCATCTTAACATATCGAGTTTCCTTCGTGCCTCGGAAAGCACGTTAAGCCGTAGGTCCCGGCTGTCATTTGTAGATCTTTAGCAGTCGTTGCGGATAGTCAGAAGCCAGTAAATCTGACTCCAGTCTTGCCATGAAGTACCGTGTTACCCTAGTTAATGAGTTGTGGAGGTTTGGTAGGTAGCCGCTCCTCATAAAATACTGGTATTTAGCTAAATCCGGCTGGACTGGAACCCCTCAAAATAGTTTGGAAAAAGGCTAGGTAGATGATGATGACATTTCAGTATGGTAAGTTACGGCGGCAGATAACATAACGCATTTCGGTAACATTACGCCCTACATTCAGTTTAACATCACTATAATGAGTTTGTCGAACCCGGTAAGAGACATTGGGCACTGCAGTAATATATTTTGGTTTTGTACTTATTTCCTAGTCTTTTTTTATGGAAATCATCAAATAACCGAGGCTGGGGTTAACTCGTGGCTAGATAATAACAGCCGCATGGTCGATCTTCTAGGTTAAGCAACGCTTGCCAAGGTTGGTCTGTGGATGGGTGACCATCTTAACATACCGAGTTTCCTTCGTGCCTCGGCAAGCACGTTAAGCCGTAGGTCCCGGCTGGCATTTGTAGATCTTTGGCAGTCGTTGCGGATAGTCAGAAGCCAGTAAATCTGACTGCAGTCTTGCCATGAAGTACCGTGTTACCCTAGTTAATGAGTTGTGGAGGTTTGGTAGGCAGCCGCTCCTCATAAAATACTGGTATTTAGCTAAATCCGGTTTGCCTGGAAGCCCCCAAAATAGTTGGGAAAAGGCTAGATAGATGATGATGAGATTCAGTATGGTAAGTTACGGCGGTAGATAACATAACGCATTTCGGTAACATTACGCCCTACATTCAGTTTAACATCACTATAATGAGTTTGTCGAACCCAGTAAGAGACATTGGCTACTGCAGTAATATATTTTGGTTTGAACCTATTTCCTATTCTTTTCTTTTTATGGAAATCATCAAATAACTAGGGGATTTTCATACCTTTACTGCTTAATGGCTATTAAGCAGTAAAGGTATGAAAATCCCCTAGTAACAAAGGAACAAAGGTATACCTTTGTTCCTTCAGATACCGTTGTGTTTAAGGGTCTCGGAAAATCTGGTGCATAATTCTGTAAAAAGTATATTGACACAGCAGTATGTTTCACGAAGGAAAACTTAATATTGATTTCAAACATATAAGTATCTGTAAAATTTTAATTAGTCAAAATCATTATGTAAAAGGTACTTCTCAATTGCTTTTAAGCTCACTTCTCACTTTAAGTCTGACACTATACGTGAGGACTTGTAATTGGCTTGCTGTCATCTATGCTTGTTTTTATTTTTATTTTGTTTTAGCTGTAAATCCTCCAAGCTGTAATAAATAAATAACTTCTGTCAGCGGTCCACGTGAATGTATAAAATTATCCTAAGGGCATGTACCTTTAGAATAATTTTCATCAACTCCCGGGAAAAAAAAATCCATGCGCGAATTAGTTCTTTTGATTAAGTGTGAAGAAGTAACAAACCTACTCGTTAAACTTTCGCCTTTATAATATCAGGAATTACTTTTCCTATGTTCAGCCCACAAAAATGTTGATTCAATTTCATATCCATTGGAGTTATTTCATCCTTTTTTTAACAGTAATGCTTGACTGCGATCCAAACTGATGGTGAGTAGCGATATCATTGATAATATCGCTGCTTCTCAGCTTCTCTGCTTCAAAATAAAGCCACGACGGTATTAAAACTTTATTTTTTTGAAGTTACAGCGATTACTGAAAATCCAAACTATACTAACTATATAGCTGCTATAATATCATCACTACCGCTTTATACATATAAGGTTGTGGCAAAGGATGTATTAAGCAAATAGTAGGTATTCCTCTTTGTAAGCGATTCCCTATTACACGTTATTATATAGCACGGGGGTGGAATGGTGAGGATTTTCCTCCTACGCTTCTCCGAAACCCCGTAGATTGTCATTATTGCTGATACGAAAGTAAGACAATCTATGGGATCTTAAACACCTGTATTTTACGAAGATTTATAAAATTCCTCTTTTTCCTTTTTATTGTCTTGTTTGTTTAGTGGTTGCAAGTGCTACTGCTGAGTGAGGAGTTCTTCGTTCAATTCCTAGGGTGAGTAAATAATAAAAAAATATTGGTGATAAATGTATTGATTGTATTGTGATTGGCTATGGACTTCTTTTTAACACACTTTTTTTTAATAATAATAATAAACGATTATTTTGGACATTTCTGTCCATACGTACAGTCGTACATGTTTTATTTGTTGTGTAAATGCTTGTCTTACTTACTGTTACCGACTGGGGCACGTATCGTTTACCTATTAGTATATATTAACTTTTCTAACTTATCTCACATTGTACCTACATCTCTTTGACATAGATCTGCTGGAAGAAATTTTATTTGAAATAAGCAGCACCTTTTTGCTCCTTCATCTGATAATTTATTTTAGTACAACTATTAGGTACTCGTTTTAACTATTGATATTAGAAAAATACAGCTAAGAGAGTTCGATATAATATATGTAGATTTTTAGGCATCTAAAGACGAAAACCCGCAAAATGTCACATATCGGCATTTTAGCTAAAGGTCTGCCGACCTTTTCTGTTTTAAATAAATAAGATTTGTCAAAATATCAGCTCCAAATAATAATCAGATTCGACATTAGTATCTATCCATGGAATATTTCCACGGATTCCACGTAATCAAGTAGCGTAATAAACGGAATATTCCTGGTATATCACATTTCAATCGGAAATCCTATTGGTTTGGTGAACCGCAGTACTATTCTGTAAACTCCCTATCGCTAGCTCACTTGTATCCGTACTGGAAAGAGATTTTCGTTAGTTATATAGTGTATACGGAAATGGAATACATGGTGCGCTGTTATAGAATAGTGTTGCACGTCATTCGTTCATTCTTTTATTGTACTCATGTTTTTAGCAAGGAGCTACAGAGTATAAAAGTTACGTTTCTGGTGAATTTGTACTTACAGTCAGTGTTAAGTGAGCAATGAATGAATGGAAATCTTCTCATAATAAGAAAGAAAGGAAAATTTATACTTTTGCTTCACAAAGAAACTTTTAAACGTAAAAATGCATTTTTTTTAATATCACACGCAGACACAGTCACACACTACCCAGTGACATTTTTAATCCAAAGAGTAACTGGTACAATACCTTGTTGCATTTAGTCTATGTACTGTTACTATACATCATCATCATCATTTCAGCCGATAAACTACTGCAGGCTGGACATAAACCTCCCCAAGTGTTGCCATAACGACCGATCCTGTACGTCTCGCATCCATCGGATTTCCAATATTGCATCTAACTGGTATATTCGCCACTTTCTCTGTTCTGTGAGCAATGTGACCTGTCCACTGCCACTTAATTTTAGCGATGCTTCGAGCTATAAAGTATAAATAAATAAATATATAGTTAAATTCTGAACCAGGTCAAAAAGGTACCTTACCACCAGCGTCAGGCAGCTGCCATGTAGTTGTCTGGCATTTTTTGTTGAACTGGACCTATTTGGCGCAGCCGCGACATTTACCGTGCTAGATTTTCTTCTTTGTTTTATTATTACCTATTTTTTTTTGATTCTGCATTGTGTGTGTCTATGTGTATGTGTCAAATAAATATTTTACTTTCTTTCTTTTCTTACACAGTATATGCTGCATTGTACACTCAATCATTGCTCGCGTCTTTCAAACGCTCGAGGTCCACGCGCGCCCAATTTGAGGAAGGCCTTACCAAAGTAAACGACATCACAGCCAAAAGATTAGGGATTTACATAAAACGCACATTGTAGACACAACATAAAGATTACTTCCCAACGCATAAATATTGAAAGCTACCAAACATTACGCAGCTTTGAATATCAAAGAACGTATTGCCTAAAATCGCGTATTAGCCCAAGGATTTTTCTTCCATTTACAATATCCATTACGGCTCAGATCAAACAAAGATGGGGGAATTAAAGGAACATTGTGAAAACGGAACGAATATTACTTTTGTTAAAAGCTAAACGAAAAATATTATTCCAAGTTAAATTGAATCGACGGTTTTGAGAGAGCAAAGTTTTTTCTTTCGCTTCGCACTTCAGGTGTGTTATTTGCTCTAATAATATGAATCAATTAGAAGGCTTATTTCATTTTATTTAAGAGACGTATTTTCTTTAATAATTAGTTCGGAATCTATGGAGAATATGGGTCAATCTAGTACTGAAGAGCGTAGTACCTTGGTACCTACTAGCGTATTTTTGTCTTGCGTGTGTATACAAAAATACGCTAGTAGTAGGTACCTAATGAAAAATTATTAAGTGCTGGCTGTACGAATCGCTGCTTGAAAGCTTAAAAAAGTGATGATGACGTCACGATGTGGTAGCTGCACGAATGCTGCACTGATATTCATCGTTTGGGTCACCAGTTTAGAGGTTCACCAGTACAGAGGTTTTTTTTTTTCTGGTAGGGGAATCATCAGAATGACTTCTCCCGCTCTTGGGCGGAGCGGGAGGGCGTGTCAGACTCTTACTGACTAAACCCCTACCCCGTTCCTTCGTTGCCTTCGTTCTGGGGGGGACTCGGTGTCAACGTTTAGGAATACCACGTATTCCCCCCAGAGGCTTCGGCCCTGCCGGGCCCCTACAGTTTGCTGACATCTCCTTGAGGCGCGCGTGGAACAGAATGCGCTGTTGACGACTGGGCTCGGTCCAGATTATTTCCAGACTACCGGACGGCGAGCTACCCAGTGCTCGCCGTCCGCGAACCCGCGACCAGTATAGAGGTGAAAAGGGATTACATGGAATGTACAGAGACATTAATTTCAATAATTCCATCATTTGGTGAATACATTAATTGGCTTTTAGACAATACGAAGTTCGCGGAATCGACTAGTTATTATAAACAATAGATTAGGAATTTAACTCGGTTCTGATTGAAATTGTGACAAGCAACAAGAATTCTGAATTTTGTTACCAAATGTTCTATAAGCTATTGACTATTGTTAAATCGTTCCATTATAAAATAAACCTAGTACCTTATTGAATCATTAAACGTATTTTATTTATTGCTAAATAAAACTAGAATCAACCACAGAAGTCTATAAAATCAGGCTTTATTTTTATTTTATGGGTACAACGATCACGTTCTTGTTGTTCTAGTAACAGACCGTAAAAACACTTCAATTCCGTGATTTTAACGACATCAAGCAATAGAATGGTCCACTTCTAGCACATATCTGGTCGTAATTCTGATGGCTTAGTGGCCATCTGAACAAGGAAATATAGAAAAAATATTTGTATGGTAACAAATTATCAAGATCACATCATCATCTTCCTAGCCTTTTCCTAACTAGCTTCGGCTTCTAGTCTAAAATGCTTCTCAATACCCTTGTTTTGAATGAAGCGACTGCTTATCAGACTTCCACAACCCAGTTACCTACTGAGCAATGCGATAATCATTGAAAAGACTTCTTCTGAATCATCCCAGTGTCCACCGATTGGAATTGACCTCAAGAGTAAAGTTGCAGGCCTGGCTTTGTACTGAATACCCTTACAGTAAGTCAATTATTATGGTCTTAGATTCAACTAATATATGAACATTGGACATAATGATAAAAAGGAGCAATTTCATGCTTACTCTGTATTTCAAAACTTCAAAAATAAAATTGATTACACTCTCGACTTTCAAGTCTTTTTGATCCCTCTGAAGACTATTTCGCTAATTCACTTAACGAACAAAAGATGATCGATTTCTGAATAAAATACAAAACCTAGGTCAAATAATTCAAAGAAGAATTACTGGAATGAAATAAAATGTCGATCAATCATTTTGTTCTCAAGTTTGAATCAGACACTATTGTGTTCATCGTAAATATATTGGCTCTAAAAGATAAAGATGAAAAAGATACTTAGTTTATGGACAAATATAAATACATACCTACAATTTTCCTCCTCAAAAAAAGTAGCGAAGTACTAAGATCCTAGATGTGATTATTTAGTAATTACTTAGTATTAGCATTTTCGGCTTCGTAATGTTCCCACTGTCGGGACTCAGAGATCCTTTCCAATTACTTAATTGTACTTGTTTCATTGATACTCTGGTAGAATACTATAAATGTTTTAAATGCAAGTCTACCAGTAGTTTTCCCGAAAATAAATTCATGACACCATTACCTTACAATTCTTATAAATAAAACTCTGTGAACTGTTCAGTGCTAGTAATAAACCAATAATTAGCAAAATTATTTATCTGAGGGCCTGTTTCACAATGTCCGAGTAGGCACTACTCACTGAATAAATTCAAAAATGTGACAGATTTTGTATGAAATTATCTGCCAAGTAAGATACTCGAAACTTAATCATAGGTGGTGAAATAGGCCCTAAGACTTTTATAAATAAGTCCTAACATCTTGATCGAAATAAACTCACAACCTTTTTTATCTTTTCAAAACTTTCCACTTGTGGAAATATTTTTATTATAATGTGGGTGCGGTGTTACCTATCTCCTTCAGTGGCATTACTACTTCGCAGAATTTTAAATTTCACCCCATACTAGAAAACCAGACACTAAGAATTTATTCCTGTAGCATGGGTGAGTGCACAGACATATAAAATCATTTATAAAAGACACTTATTGTCTGTTTTATAAACTCGGAGACTAAAACGACATTTCAACACAAAAGAACTGGCGTCATTCCTATAGTATATTTGACATTACTTGTGTCAATTTAGTCTCCGGGTTTATAGAACAGACGATAGGCATGTTTTTGTTTTTCATTCACACCCTACCCTCCATCCTCTCCCCGATGTCGTCTGACACGGTTGCGCGTTTACTGCGCTAAAGTCGCGATGCTGTAGCGCGTTAGTGACGCGTTAGCAACGAAGCTGTCGTGCGTTTTCGAAACGAGCGACAGCATTGCTATAAAAAATCGCCGTGGGCGAGGTCCCTAAGAACATCATCATCATCATCATCTCAGCCGAAAGACGTTCACTGCTGGAGATAGGTCTCCCCCAAGCGTCGGCACAGCGACCGGTCATGTTCGTCTCGCATCCATCGGATTTCCGCGACCCTCGCTAGGTCGTCGGTCCACCTTATGGGAGGCCTTCCAACGCTACGTTTTCCGGTACGCCTAAGAACAACTATCTGTATAATAGGTTATACGAATATATTATGTTCCGTGCGAAAATCAAACCCGCGACACGTAGCGCAGCAGCCAATTCAACTACTGCGCCAGCCACGAAAAAAAAATCCCTCGGAGTAATTGCTTTACTAAACCATTTAATTTTCCACATATTCCGTACTTTAAGGCACTTTTTCATGTGACCAAACAGTGCAATGGATGTTGTAATGTGTTGTACTATGATGTTAATTAGTATAATAGCGTCAAACACCATGCTAAAGGCAATTATGGGGGTGTTTAAAATTTTGTAATGGTGCATAAAGAGAGGTTTTCATTAATGAGGGTAGGCTTTAATCTTCATGGCCACCATGGTTTTGTATTCGAGGTCAGTTGTTTAAAAAACTTTTTATTACATTTTAAACATAGAAAGTAGAAAATCTGGGAAAAATTTTCCCAACTTTATTGGGGACGGCTTCCAGTCAAGCCGGATTTAGCTGAATAACAGTATTTTACGAGGAGCAGCTGCCTACCAGACCTCCTCAACCCATTAATTAGGGTAACACGGTACTTGAGTCATGGCAAGACTGGAGTCAGATTTACTGGCTTCTAACTATCCGTAACGAGTGCCAAAGATCTACAAATGACAGCCGGGACCTACGGCTTAACGTGCTAATGTATAAGCTAATAATATTGTAAACGTAGAAGTTTGTATGTATGGGTGTGATAGTATAAATCTATGGATGTAATTGTTACTCTTTCACGCAAAATCTACTGAATGGATTTTGTTGCTATTCACTCTTAAACCTCTGAATGAATTTACATGAAATTTGGCATCCAAGAGGTTTACTCAAGACAAGAATCATAAACTGTCAATAGTTTTAAGCAAATTAGAGAAACAATAGTGAAATTGTACACCAATTAGATACCTACCGACTGTGTTATGCTCACAGTTCACTTGTTCTATTTTCCGTTCAACCGTGCTTTTGTAAAGGCGATATGTATTGGGCATAATATTATTGTTATACAGGTAACATAATAATGTTCAAAATACAGCTACTGTAAACAAAGATTTATAAGTCATAAAATTCGTTAGTATTTTGTCACCAACATCAATTACTTTACTTCGGTAAAACAAACGAGTTAAATTGACGTGGTTAAACTATTGGCTGCTTTCCTGATTCTTGTGGGTTTGGTTTCTGCACGGTAAAAATACTTGTATGGCCTATAGATAAATTATTCCGGGTCTGAGTACGTTTTCTATATGAGTTTAGGTCATGAAGCAAATAACCGGTGGAGTGCGCGTACGATGCTATTGCGCTCACCAAACATAAATGCTAAAACTAGTAGAAGCGGCAACCGCAAATGTAGTACGCAGGTCACGTGCTCCCGATTTTTAAGCGAATCAAATTAAAGGTACACGACTTGACCTTGAACGGACCAATAGCAGCCGCGCATTTTTCTTCGTCCCCCGGCCCGCCGTGGTGAGTTGTTTACTTAGAAGAAATCGGGCTATGCGCTCTCTAGTGGTTATATTCTCTATGGTTTAGGTACATGTTTGTTAACGCACCCATGATGCAAAAGCGAATTCACGTGTGGGGCAACGACCAATAGATAACTCGCCGCCCGGCTATCTGGTAACCGTCAAAATCGAACCCGATTTGTCAACGGCCCGTAGTGTTCCATGCGCGCCTGAAGAAGATGCAAGAACGTGGGGGCTCGGCAGAGTCAAAGCCTACTGAGCTCATGGGTAGTGCAAAAAAGAACCCCGGAAGCCCTTGAACGAAGTAAAGAAGGAACGGGAGTGGATTTTAGTCAGTAAAAATCTGACACGCACTCCAACTCCACCCAAGAGCGGGAGAAGTCATTGGTTAAGAGGCCTGCGGAGACCGCGCGCTATCTCGAGTTGAGACGAAATAAAACACGTTTTTGAGGCTGATGGAAGCAATCCAGATACTTTAAACAATTCTTGGACACACCGACTGGAGTATAGTCATCATCCGCACACTGACAGTTGCTTGCTGTGATAGCAATACAAACTATTGGAAATTTGGGAGAGGTTCCGTAATACCAAAAATGATGAATGAAAAATTAATGTATTTCCATTATTGTTTCGAGTATTTATAACTTGATAATAATATCTGTGTTCCTACGAAAAGATATTTTGAAATATTGTTGTTTATAATATAGAAAATCAAAATAAAAACATGACATTTTCGCTGTGAAAATGTGCAAATTTAAATTCGCTTAAATTTCGGTTGGGGTAAGTTTTTCAACAAAAAGACGATGTAGGAACCTAGATAATTATTGTCTGAATCCGAATAACATCATATTATGGTGTAAATATGCTTAAATTGCAAATGATTTTGGTATTACGTTTGTATGGATAATTCTAACGTCGCGCCCGCCTTAAATGGAAAAAAAATGTGGGCCAAAATATCGTTTAAAGCTCATTAAGGTTCACAAAGGATAATTAATATTTTATTATTCTTAACGTGTTGCTCCAGTGAGCTGCCGATAAATACTCATTCAGCCTATCAATATGGTTACCTAATAAATTAATTCTGACAGTAAAATGGACTGAGATCATAAATTATTTTCGAGCGATATTGTTAATTGTTTAATTGGATCGACGAATTAAGCACGCTCGAATTTACGTAATGTTCTTTAATATTATTTTATTATAATAATAGTAATTTGACTTGGCCTACGAGGTAGTCGAGATGTGGGACATGGATTCAGCGATCATTGTACCGATAGTCGTGTCAACCAACGGCTTAATAGCCACGAACCTTAGGAGTTCGGCCGTCTGGTAAGGACTAACCTCGCATTGATGGCACGTCGTGTTTCATGCATGTCTCAAAGAGATGTCAGCTAAACTGAAGGGATAAGTCCCTTCAGCTTAGCCCTACTAAGGTAGGGCCGATACTTACCAGGGTTCCGGGAAAAACAGTGGTGGGTCAGAAAATTAGTAAAAGTTTGACACACCTTTTTGCTGCAGCTAGAGCGGACGAAGTTACTTTCGACATCTCACCTGTAAAGACAATTGGACAAAACAGTTTGATTTATAACAAATACAAAAAAAAAACTCAATACACAAATTCAATAGCTTGGCAACACAGTTCTATCAAGTAACAAGTTTCCTTAAAAAAAAACAATTCAGTCAACAACGTTTAGGAACAAAGGAACAACAATTATTTCCACCCTATTTCGACTTACAAAACAAGCTTTCAACCTCACACATTTGATTCCGTCCAAAGGAATAAGTGCAAAAAATACAATATCGCAAATACGCAATTTCTATTCGGTACACAGTTGTCGTATTCCCGATATTACTTTTTCAGCTATTATTCTAAGTTGAGCCGCTAAAATTTTAGTTTCTAAGCTCTGCGCAGACTTTATTCAGAAGTGTCTGGGGTATATTAGATGTTGACAGACTTCTAGTTATCTGAGAAGTACGGGTGCTGAGAATTGGAGGCTCAAGGGAGCTTTTTCAATTTTATAACTCGTTAAAAGTAGTTTTAATTCTCTATACCTAATTACTTCTTTTTTTAATTATTTATGGGCTATAAGTGGAGCACGCTTACTTCTAAGTAGCCTGTTCACTCTAATTTCACTCTGTTTTCTCTCTTTCTGTTCACTCGATGATGACGTAAATATTATTTTTATGAATGCAGTGTTAATACTCGCATTCGCAAGAGTTGGCTGGGTCCGTTTCGTGGAAAATCGGTTTGAGTTTGATGTACAATGCTGTTTTTTCCCTGTGTGTGCACTGACGGCTTTAGAGCAGTTATGTTTTGGTAACACGTTTCTGGATTTTTTTGCTAAAGTAGTTGGAACAGTTTTATATCAATATTTTCATCAAAAGATGTGACTTTAAGGCTTCTGCAGAGAGGTGCACAATGCTACAACCATTTAACAAACATTTAGAAACTCTAACTCTGTCGTGACTAAGTCTGCGCCCGACTTAACAAAAAGGACCTAACCCCAGACACATTGAACCAAAAAGGTTAAGGTCAAGGGTCTACTTCATGCTTTTCGCTGTTTAATTGGAACTAAAACTTTTTAGATTTTGCAACTTAAAGGCTTCTGCAGAGAAGCGCACACCGCGGCCACCATTTAGGAAAAGGTGTTACGGAACTCTAATACTGCCGTGACTAAATTTTGCGCACCGCCTAACAAAAAGTAACTCCAGACACATTAAAATAAACAGTCTTATTCTAATGCTGAACCTAAAAGGTAAAGATCAAAGACTACTTCATTCCTTTCACTGTTTGATCGGAACTAAAACTTTTTACAATTTGCAATTATAATTTTCAGTTAAAGAAAATTTTCCAACGTTTAACCTTTTCATATTATCTCATTTAGGAAAGCTAGTTTCCTCATTTTAAAAGTCAGTTAAAGTTTAGCTAAGTTAAAAGGTTACGGAAAAAGTTTGTGAACGTGGGTCTTAGTTTATTAGGGCACGCCATATTTCCGTTAGTAAATCATCTCTTTGATGATTGGTTAGAGAGGCATCATGGCGGTCTTCACCTTCCATCTGACGCCTCACCAGAAATAACCAGTTTGGGAGGTTTCTGTTTTGGTTTCAGATGGAAGAAATGCTGGGCATCACCAATATGCGGACGACTTGGAGGACATTGTGGAGCACACAGAAGTGTTGCTTACGCTTTTAGCCCAAGTTCAGGACATGATCCGGAGCAAGAGGGAATGGAAAGCGACCACTTCCTCCTGTAAAGTAATAATTTGGCAAAGAACATGTCGCAACTGTGAGAGACATTCTCTACCGTACGTAAAAGGAGACGCCCCGGGAGTCAGGAATTGCAGGACAATATCCGGCTACCGTCGGCGCGGTCTTGCAGATGACAGGCAATGGGTAGCTGCCGTCCGCCAGTCAAGGAAAGGAGCGATTTTTTACGAAAGAGTTAACGTAGCCATAGATCGCAAAGAGCACTGCAATATATACAAGTGGATTTATATGTCATTGAAAGTTTAACACACCCCCTTGCTTCAGCCCGTTAACGGGAGAAGTCATTCGAAAAAAGACAAGTAAATTCCAATCCAAGGTACTCCACACAAAAAGTAGGTACTTCGTTTTGTTTACTAGGACTAGGAGTGTTAGGATTTTCTTTCGGTCTTAAACAGTTTAGCAAAACCGGTACATGCAAAATTCACTATTTACTTTCAACTGCATTTTAATGGCACGGTTGACGCAGTGGTTAAGCTATTTGCTGCTACACTGCGTGTCCGGTAAATATTTGTATAGCCTACAGATGAGCTGGTCGGGATTTGGGTGTCTTGCGTCAACAGCAATGACATGGAGAGTCAGAACGCGAGGTATATCGGAAATAGATAGAGAGATAGAGGTTCATAATCACACAAAAATTACAGAGCTAACCTTTATAAACATACCATCGTATTTAACTGCGTTAAACTAGAATATTATCCCAAGTAAACACACTTCCAGGATATAATTTATTCTATGTCCTATTACAGGACAACTTAATGAGACGAACTATCTAATTGTAGTATACGAGTAAGTTTAGACAATGTAGGTTAGTGATTCACTTTCTCCTATACGTTACATAATATTATGTTCATCGTCATACATATACTCGTACATATCTATTGCTCCTGATTGATCTATTGTTTCACGTAGAGAGCAAGGATTACAAGAGAACGGGGTCTGCATATTCGTAATATGCCATTTTCTGCTTCGTTAAAAGATAGGGTAATATGACGGACTTACTTGACTTAAAATCCTATGTCCCCTAGCTGGGGCAGAGGGCGTCGACAGTAGACACCCATCGCGACCGGTCTTGCGCCTTTCGCTTGACCTCGCTCCACGTCAGTCCGATGGCCTTTGCTTCAGCTAACACGGTTCGTCGCCAGGTCTGTCGAGGACGGCCACGCTTCCTTTTTCCTTGGGGATTCCAATCCAGCGCCTGTTTAGGTATATGATCGGGATCCCTCCTAAGCGTGTGACCAATCCAACCCCACTTGCGACGTTTGATCTGGTGGTCGATCGAGCTTTCGTGACATTTTTCCAACAGTTCCACGTTAGAGATGGTCTCGGGCCAGTAAATCCCGAGGATACGACGGAGACATCGGTTCACGAAAACCTGGATTTGGCGTGAGATCTCTTTTGTCACCTTCCACGTTTCGCACCCGTAAAGCAGCACGGATTTGACGTTGGACCTGAAGATTTTTAATTTAACCCTTCGGGTTAATTTCCGCGATTGCCAAACCGGCCTCAGCTGTGCGAAGGTACCACGCGCTTTGGCTATTCGTGAGGCGACGTCTTCCTCAGTCCCACCAGTTTCCGCCACGACACTTCCGAGGTACGTGAATCTCTGAACGCGTTCCACCGCCTCGGTGCCGATCAGCAACGGTGCAGAATTGATCACTCCTGAACGCATTTCTTGGGTCTTCCGTGTATTAATTTTAAGACCAGTTTTCGCTGCCTCCTCACGAAGGTCGTTTAATTTAAGGGGGGGGAAGCTAGGGTATGGTCTTGGTGGGAATCGCTGTAGGTGAAACAGCATTACCTATAAAATGTCAAGGAACCATCTGCTGTACTCGTGGCGAAGTACCGTATGTAGCAGAGCCCTAGCCAGTCCGAGTCATCCACGTCCCCGTCGTCCTCCCTGGGACCTGCTGCACCCGCGCCGCCGCGCGACCGCCACCTCGTGGTGCAGCTGAGCTAACGGATGCAGGGCGAAGGGCGAGTATTCTGCGCCTTAAAACAGAATCGTCTCACCAGGGAGAGAACCCGAAAAAAACCGAGCATATCCGTAGGCTCTAAAGCGGCAGCCCCGCTAGCGGATTAAGGCACAGTGGGCTAATCACTCGCTTGCCCGACAATTACAGATTCAAGAAACCGAAACAGTAGAAAACCGGACCGATACTTTACCGACGACTTTTGGCATGAAAATACGGACACGAATTGCATTTTGGAATGTGCGTACACTTAGTGATGACAGCCGATTAGCCCAAGCAGAAGCAGTAATGCTTGGTTACAACCTGCAGATATTGGGTCTAAGCGAAGTGAGAAGACACGGCTTTGGTGAACTGAGAACATCGACGGGTTTGACTTTGCTATATTCAGGTAAAGAAAATGAGGAAGATGTGCGCGAGTACGGCGTGGGGCTCCTCCTCTCCAATATAGCGAAGAAAAGCCTTGTCGATTGGAGACCGATTTCAGACCGGATCATGTACGCCCGTTTTAACTCAAGAGTTCGGAAGATCTCCATCGTACAGTGCTACGCCCCAACTAACGCATCATCTGAGGATACCAAAGACGATTTCTACAACGCCCTAAACGCCACCCTTAGGAGCATAAAGAAACAAGACATCGTCATCGTCATGGGAGACCTAAATGCTAAAGTTGGGAGGGTTAATGCGGGCCGTGAGCGGCATATGGGGACACAGGGTCTTGGAGTTTGCAACGATAATGGAGAGCGATTTATAGATTTCTGTCAGAACCATGATCTCACCATCGGAGGAACATTGTTCATTCACGGCGACCACCACAAATACACCTGGAACTCACCCGATGGAGTCACCAAGAACCAAATTGACCATCTTGCCATTAGTTCTAAATGGCGTTCTTCACTGCTCGATGTTCGCAACCGTAGGGGCGCCGATATAGATAGCGACCATCATCTGGTAGTTGCTGAAGTTCGGCTTAAGGTTGCCGTAGCCCGTGCAACTGGAGGACCTGGCAAGTTGGGAAAGAGATTCGACGTGGGCAAACTTTTTGACTTAGACACCCGTAGGGCTTTTAAGCTTGAGCTGCGAAACCGATTCTCCGGACTTGAAGAAGTTACAGACTCACTAAATGAGGAGTGGAACCGCATTAAAATGGCCTACACAGAGACCAGCTCTGTCATTCTAGGGCACAAATCATCCCACTCACGCGAGGACTGGATGTCTCAACACACATGGAGTCTTATCGAAGACAGAAGGATTCTGCACTTAAAGCTTCTGGAGACCCGTAATGTTGACGAACGAGCCGACCTCATTCTGCAGTATCGTGGAAAGCGCAAGGCTATTTATCGGAGCACGCGTGCGGATAGAAGGCGGTGGGCCGATGAAGTTGCTGACCGTGCTCGACACGCTGCGAACACCGGCAAACTGAAAGAGCTGTATAAAACCACTAAGACCTTGGTAGGAGATAGCAGGCGCAAAAAGAAACCACTTCGGTCCAAAGAGGGGCAGCTCATTGCGACGTCTGAAGAGCAACTACTGCGTTGGCGCCAACACTTTGAAGAGGTCTTCCGATTGTCGGCTTCTTCGACGCCTGAAGCGCTGTCGGTCGGATCTTCACCACCCCAGCTCCTTGCTATCAATTCGGAACCACCGTCAGACTTGGAGGTGGCTGAAGCAGTCCTCTCTTTGAAGACAGGCAAGGCACCAGGACTCGACCTGATTAATGCGGAAATGCTGCAGGCTGACTTACCCTTCGCTGTCGACGTACTGACGCCTTTAATCGAAAAGATCTGGACAGCTGAAGAACTCCCAGACGACTGGAACAAAGGGCTCTTAATTACCGTGCCTAAAAAAGGTGATCTCAGTCAGTGCGATAACTGGAGAGGCATTGCACTGCTGTCAATTCCCTCAAAAGTCTTCTGTAGGATAATCCTGGATAGGCTGTCGAGGGCCCTAGATCCTTTACTGCGCAGGGAGCAAGCTGGTTTTCGTTTAGGACGTTCGTGCACGGACCAGATTAACACACTGCGTATAATACTTGAACAGGCATCAGAATGGCAAAGGGAGATATATCTCACTTTTGTGGACTTCGAAAAAGCCTTCGATACGTTGAAGTGGTCCAGTATTTGGTCTCGCCTGCTGGAAATTGGAGTGCCACCAAAATTAGTCCGCCTAGTACAAAGCATATATCGCAATTATACATGCAAAGTGGTTCACGATGGTCTCCTCTCGGAAGACATCGCAGTGCACGCGGGTGTTCGCCAGGGTTGCCTCCTCTCGCCTCTTCTCTTTATAGTCGTTCTTGACGGAATTTTGCTTCGCATCTTCGAGGAGAGACGCCGCGGCATAGAGTGGGGATTGTCCAGCGTTTTAGAAGACTTGGACTACGCCGATGACCTATGCCTGCTTAGTCACACACACGCCGACATGCAAATATGACGGCTTTATTATAATTATTACAAGTGAAATTAATAAATCCATGAAAAATATTACAACTTTGGCATGTTGGCCTGAAAATTTTTGTAATAAAAAAGATTCTGCCAATCCATGCATAGTGAAAATAAGACTTGAGAAGTTGGTTTGTTGGTTCACGCCAAATCCTAACAAGGTTATCCAATTTCTATTTTAACTTTCAGACTTATTTCTTTTCAGATTTTTATTGTTGACGTGGAAAAGTGTTTTTAAAGTCTCGTTTTACCCTAATAGCACTTTAACATCAGCACGACCTAAAAACGGGTCAATATTTATTCATTTAATTATTGTCTTCCTTAGAGCTATCATTATATGATAATTGTAATATCGGAATATGGGTGGGATCGCAGTCAAGCACTAGTTTATAACATTAAAAAAAAAATACTCAAAATGAAATAAGCCAAATATGTGGTATCGTCAGTTTTGCCGATTCCAAATATATGGCGAATACTTTTTATGGCTTCCTTTTTATAATTTTATTCCCTTGGTATGATTTTATACTATTAAGTAGGCGAAATCGAAGATAAAAATTAAAAATATTATTGATTTTTAAAACCATGCACCATAGTTCTACCCAATCATTCATATTATCATCATCATTTTAAACAAAAGACGTCCATTGCTGGACATAGCTTCTCTCAAAAGACGTCCATTGCTGGACATAGCGTCACCACAATCACCGTTACTGAGCGTCTCTCATTCTTCAGATACTCGCGATCCCTTGCCGATTGGCAATTAAAATCACAGCTTGCTGACAAAAAGATTCGCTGACTTCCAGCACAATCAACCTATATTCAGCCAGGGTCATGTCTACGACCCAACAAAGCTGAAGCATGTTTCGCAAATATAGCAGAAAGTTTAACAATGGCCAATACAAGGGTTCTGACTAAGAGCGGCGAGTTCCATTGGCGAGTGACCGCGCGTGCTCAAGCACTCATCTTAAAGCGAGTCAAAGCACACGATTTTAAAGTTTAAAGGGGAATACTGAAGAATTGGTGTTGTTATAATTGGGCCACCGGTGTTTGTAATAGTTTTATATCACGACTAGTTTTGAAGAAGATAAGATACATGACGGAGGCATGCATAACGCATATGTACAATTGTACATAATTATGTATATACGTTATGATGATTATGACGTAAGTACATTTTTCTTAAAGTTTTGGAGGAATGCGGGCGTATTTTCTCTGATCTAGGCAACTGGCCAAGAGATGATTTTTGGATTTTGTATGTATTCTAACCGCGTTGAGAACTCTAATTGCGCGATGCAGGATTTCGAAGTTTAGTTCATATGGGGCGCCAAAGATACCAGTACAAAGTAAATTTTAAAACCGCGTTATAGCATTAGGTAAATACCTAATGCGATAGCCCGGCTAGAATACATGTCATACAAAATCCAAAAATCATGTCTTGGGCAGTTGCTCGATCGGTTAAAATTTGGCCGTTTGAGGGGGAAGGTTTAAAAACATACACTCGTACAAACTTCTACCTATACCTACAACATGTAACATAATTGACGCACATTGTTTTGGGGGGTCATTGCACTCATCATTATGGACAACTTTTATTATGGGACCAAACCTGAAATCGAGAAAAATATTCAGCTGTTCCATACATTTTGACGAAATAAGCGAACATAAATGTAGGGAACAGCTGATTATTTTTCCTTTTTCCAACTATATTGGGGTCAGTTTCCAGTCAAGCCAGATATAGCTGAATACCAGTATTTTACGGGGAGCGGCTGCCTACCAGATCTCCACAACCCATTAACTGTTATTATATCACATCACGAAAAAATCTCAAATATGTAACAATTTTACTAACATGTAATATATCAAACAGATTGATCATCTGTTACAGCTAAAGCAGATGTAAGAACACGCCCCGTAACTCCGCATTACCGGAATGTCCGGACTCAGGAATACGGACTGCGGAATCCATTTCCCGTTATTACCTTTGTACAATGTGATCGGAGACGGCTGCATTATTCTATGGTAGTATACTTTATGTGCTCGTAGGAAAATTATTTAGATAGAATCATTTTTGAATATTGGTCTAAAATCACTTGGTAAGAAAAGAAAGAAAGATTTTTTGCTCTCGGGAAAATAAAGAAACAAAGAAAGGCAGACAGAAAGAAAGAAAGGAAGAAAAATATTTAATTTGGCACACATAGATACACATACCGTAGAAACAATATTTAGAAACTTAAAAAAAGAAAACTGGCATAATTTATGTTTCAAGACTACGCAAACAAAATAAGTCCAGTTTAGTAAAAATGCAACTACGTGGTAGTTACCTGACGCTGGCTTGAATGATTTGTGAAATTCCGGTAGCACTTGTCCATTGTAATTATTTTGAACATTTCATCATAAGTCTTATAATGTTTCCACTGCTAGGCCAAGCCTCCTCTCTGTCAGAGGGGAAATAGGCTGTTCCACTTCACACGCCAAATCATTAACTATTTAATCATGTAGCATCGGTATTAACCAATTAATCGTAAATATTAAGTCACGGGAGTATTTGTCACTGGTCAATTTTTCAGGTCAGCTTAGACTAATAGCTAATGGCAGTGACCAGTGTATTGAACGTATTGATGTGGATAAGCCTCAGTAATTTTCTATTTGAATTGTTTTTATTTTGCTTTGTGGTTCATAAAAGATATCAGGGTTGGGAATATTGCTTGCAAAGGCAAAAATGTAATTTACAATTGATTGTCGTACACTTATTTCTTAATTGGAAGAAGTTACGATAAATAGAAAATGTGACAATCTTCATACATATCTTATTATTCGTGACTCCCACATAATACGGTAGATGACAGCGTACGTAGACATGGATAGGATATTCCTGGAATAGGCACCGGTGCCTTTCACAATGTTTCAGACAAATAGCACGTGCATGATATGCACAATCAATACAACAGATGGGGCACAGACGGCTTTGAGGTCCGCCATAACTGTCAAATAGTATCATGGAGTAGGCCCAACGGTACAGGCAATATTGTTACAGAAATTAAGATGTCGTAGTGTAATTAGATAGGAATACGTTTAAACTTTCTTACATGGACACTAGCTATTATGACGTGCCTAACAAAATGACGGGTGAAATTAAACTGGTATGTATGAGTCAGAAATATTTAAAACAATTTTTTTTGTCCGTCCATAGATAAACATCTACGTTTACGTTGCACATGAGTTTTCTAATTACAGTAATAGAGTACAGTAATTAGACAACTCATGTACAAAGACGAATTTAACGATGAATTCACGATAAACAAAACATGCTTGAGCTTATATTAGGTGCCCTAAAGAATTACGTTGCCAAAAAAGATTTCAAATAATACCTTTGCCTCCAATTTCTTGAAAAATAGGGCACCCATCATACTTAATTACATAAATTACTAGCTGACTCGGCCAACGTTGTTCTGCAATATAAAATATTATGTAATATGATTTTTCACACCTTGTGTCCGAAAAACTCAAATATCTTACGGAACCCTATTTTTTTCCTAAATAAAATTTAGCCTATGTTACTCGTGGATAACGTAGCTTTCGAATGGTGAAAGAATTTTTAAAAACGGTCCAGTAGTTTTTAAGCCTATTCATTACAACCAAACAAACAAAGTTTTCCTCTATAGAATATTAGTATAGAAGTATAGATATTAGTATAGATTATACTTATGCACTGCAACTTTGAAAATCAATGTTTCTAAACTTTTTTCTTTTTCTTTCAAAATAAATCAAAATGGCGGTAAATAAGTTTCAATACCTTCTATCTTCCGCAACATTATCAATGAGCATTCAAATAATCAACTTCCCAAACATTTTCACAAAAAAAGTAAGCAAAAAAAAATACAATGGACAAATGAATAAATCTCGTAACCTATGAAGAAATATAGGGGAATACGCAGCAGAACGAGTAACTGGGGTACACAACATTTTTATGTGACAGAACAATCGTGACCGACTTTACGTAGGCACGACTTTGGCCCGGTTCGTCCGCTGATGTCACTTTTGGGATTTGGAAAAAAATGTTTGCAGTCTCTGTGTTATGACGTTGGTTATGTTTTTCGTCTAAAGAAAATATGTTGGCGTTTTCGGGGACTTTCGGTAGTCATGGAATTTTATTACGATGAGTGTCTATGTGTAGGAGCTGGCTTGAAATGGCATGAATTTTCTTTTCCGCTTGATCGAAGTTGTATCTTCTTTTAAGTTGTTAATGTTATTACTGAAAAGCGTGGTACACATTTCAATGTTGTGTTGAAATAATTTATTACAATATCGAAAAGGATAAGTAATAATAAAAATTCTAATTTGAATAAGTTTAATTAACTCTAAGAACAGTACGCTGGAACAGTACGCGCCGGACTTGGGCTCGGTTCGCATGATTACCGGACTACCGTACGACTAGCTATATATTATGGTATAATTTCGTATACAAAAATGGAAAGGTAGTGGTAATTAGTCTTTACTTAGTCCAAGGCTTGGAACAGCCAGGGTCATCCTCGATAAAATTTGATTTTCAGGCATTCAAGGCTTTGGTTTTCAAAAGCAATTAGCGGGCAGTTAACTATCCAACTGACTACACAAAAACTCCGATTTGATTTATTCGATACTCTTTCAATCAACCATTCGTCATTTTTTTTAAATATCATTCACACCCCGATCCACATTCGTTCGTAACGGTATCCCATTCTGTCTATACAGACATGAGAGAAAACAATCGAATGCATTCGAGATACGTAATCGAATTATTCGAATACGTGCACCGTTGTTCGGCAGTTTACATTTTATTCGTCCTCTGTCATTGGCAATTTATTTAATGGTTGCGATGTTTGGCGGTTTTCGAACGAGTTTAACGTCTATGTACAATTACTGCAACTTGTGGGCTAGCTATACTCAGAAAAGTTACAGTACTCGTACACTTCGTGTTCAATTTAATAACACCTTTAGAGTTATTGCAGTTTTCAGGTATTTTTGCATGGATACACACAGACTATTTCCATGCGACCATGCGGAAGCGTTGTGTGAAAAGTGCGGGCCAGATGATAGCGAGTAGGTTATGTAGTCGTATGTTATATAGTCGTATTGTGCGACACTGGTATGAACTTACTTGATAGTTAACTTAATAATTACTCATAAATGTATTGACTTTTTGTTATGATTTAATTGATTAAGTTTGGCGATTTTAGTTTATTGTATTTGTGTTTATTAAATCCTAATATAAGTATTCAGAATGATTTGTTACATGGGTAATATGTTACTTAAAATAAATGAAATTTGAATACTTTAGGCTGGGTACAGACCCGAGTCAAAACTGTTTTTAACAGCTTTTTGGCAGGAAGAAATGGCGGGCTTCAGTTATTTCGTTTAAGACGTCTTAGCTTTGTAAGATGTTCGTTACACTATCCCCAAGAACTAAAATTCCTGAAACAGGCGCTACAGAAAAGCACTAGGGAAACGAACTTCATCAAACGATTAAACTAACTTAGTTCCCGCAACAAAGTTAATCAGAAAAGAACAAATACCCCTGAGTTTGTTTCGGTGTTTCTTCTCAGGGTAGTCAGATAGGAAACACCGGCCTCATCTAGATTATTAATTATGACAAAAAAAATTGACGTGTAAAAGTGTTTCGTGAAACCTATTTGCAAAATAAATATCATTTATCATTTATCAATAAGTCGGAACAAAAACAATTTTTACTTTACTTCACTACAAGCAGGATACAGAACAAGAGTTGGGTCAAATCACTCTAAGAGAAACTGGAAGGCCTCCCTCAAGGAAGACCGATGACCTGGAGTTGATCGCAGGAATCTAATGGATGCCAGACTCACAGCAATGGTCATATTGCCGACGCTTGGGGTTATGTCCAGCAGTGGACGTCTGTCAGCGGAAATGATGACGTGTTAGAGATGTTTCCAGATGGTTTTAGTGAGGTAAGAATCCCACACTCCCTGGTCAAAAGACCAGGCGCCTTTTGAAGGTTTCCCCCCGACAACAAAAAAAAAAAAAAAGGTTGCCTGAAAGAAATCGTAGAGTGCGATAAGGCCGCCAATTGTATATTTTAAAATATAAGTTTTTCTTTTTATAAATTGTAATCTTGGGGCGCGATAATGTATCTATACATAAACAAGTAAATAGTAAAAAAAATATATATATAATAATTGAGTGTAAATAAATCCAGATTCAAGAAGACTTACCGTCTAAAACTAGGTCATCAACAAAATCAAATCAATTAAAACAATAAAGCGAAACTTCCTAAGCAAAATACTATTCGATTACACTGAGTCACGAAACTTGTCTTTACTGAAAATAACATCAACATCGTGCCTATGTAATTCAATATACCTCGAAACTCCTATAAATTCTTCAAGGTTCAATCAATCAATATACCATTACGGATTCAGAGTCGAAACATCAATCAAATGACATCTAATGGCGGTCCGTAACGGGTGTCATGGCTTCTCGTGACGTATGGAAATGCGAGATGTAGGTGTGTGGACTAATTTGTCGATTAACGAAGTTTCAATAGGTCTGTATTTCTAAGGCTCAGATATTCGTGATCTGATTGTGTCTTAAAACAGGATAGTGATCCTGCTAGGGCTTTTTTTAGGTGGAAAATCATCTTATGATATCTTCAGCTCTAGGGTGGAGCTGGAGGTCATGTCAGACTTCTACTGACTAAATCCCACTCGTGTTCCTTCCTTGCTTTCTTTCCAAAGTCCCAGAATTCTCTTTCGTTAAACCCAGGGCTCAAGTAGGGTTCGACTCTGCCGGCCCCTGCAGTTTGCTGACACTGTTTCTTTAAGACGTTTAGTAACTAAAACCATATCTATGTTTCTTCAATTGTCTTTTGCGTTCTTGAAACATGACTTTCTTTTTTTGAAGTTTTCGTTTTGATGCACTACTCATCCTTAGGACGGCTGGACGGCGGGGTACCCATTGCTCATCAACCGTAATCCCGGAATGCAGGATTATTCAAAAGAGTTACCGCGGCCTTAGAACGCAAAAGGTAAAAGAGAGATCCAACTAAGATGATGTCGTATTGTGAACTACGTAACCATGTCTTTATAAGAAAAAAAGATTCTTTAAACCTAATAAATATTTCTCTGCCTTTACATTAAAATGAGCTTTCAAGAATATTTGATTCATCACAAGGTTCAGTAATATTCAACACGCCAAGTTTTAAGTTCGTCGCAACGCATTTAGTAATAAGACTGTAACTGGGTCAACAAAACCCTGTTGTGGAAAGTGCCAAGTCGAGTAACTTACATAAAATTATATAATTAATTTTGTATTTAACTTTTCGTTAATTTTATTCAAAAAGTTTGGAGCCAAAATTCGAAAAGAAATATAATAAGACAATCATTAGGTACTGAAGACTTGACTTGCAAAAACTTGTGTCCCTTGGGATATTCTTTTTACATAAAATCTTATTTCCCTTAGGTAGTAAGTCGTTTACTACAACCCTAAGCTGTACTATACTAAATTATTTATTAAGTTTAAACTAAACAAATTCATCCCTCTATAGGGATCTGTCTCTATTACTATAGTTTACTGGAAGAAAATCAACTTTGAGTTAAGCTCGCCTAAGCACGAGTACATTCGAACTATGTTATCCACATAGTTTAAGTAGTTGGTTTACAATAAGAATTCGTTTCAATATTTTTTTTACAGTGGGAGGGTTTTTGCTTAGCCATTATTTCTTAAAAAGGAGTGAATCTTAGAGGTCTTTAAGCCAAGATTAAATACTTAGTTACTTTTTACTGGTAAGCGTGCTCCATCGTCGAACACATCATACCTTACCGTACGAAGTCAGAGAGTGGTCCAACGCTAACCTGCCCATAAACAAAGTCTCAACTCTTTTGTGTAAAAACTTTCAACAACGAATAATTCCACAGCTCAAGATTTATTCAAAGCCTTACAGTGCAATATAAAACCACAAACCTGTTTCAGTCAGCATCAAACAAAATACATCCAATTACCTTTTAAACAAAACTATGAAACCCTTCTAAAATCAAACGAACAACTTATAAATTGAATTGAAAATGTAACTCAACAATTCTTTCACCGTACTCAATTGCGACAAAACTGGAGCTTTGTTCACGGTTGACTTCTGAGCTTAGTAGTCAACAAGGGTCATTATTCAGTAAATTGCACCAGCACTCGTTACCGTAACCACAGCCTGCACAATTTTTAAACTCGGTAATTCATTCACCACTTCCAGTAAACTGTGCGAAATGTTTTCTAGATTAGATCGTGGAATTTTTGTTGAGAAGAAAATGGTTTTTCTACTGGGACTGTGGGGTTTTAATAATAAGTGTTTTATAATTTGTATTAAGTGTTGCGTTTGTTTTTATTGCATACTAAAGAGTTGCGAAGTTATTTAGTTAGTGAGTAAACACTGTTCTAACCAGTGTAGTATTTTATGCGAAACTATATTGACCTACTCCTGACTCGCAATACAGTGGAACCTACGGTACAGGTGTGCCGATTTGGTGGATTACGACAAAACTGTAGCTTTGTTCACGGTTGACTTCTGAGCTTAGTAGTCAACAAGGGTCATTACTCAGTAAATGATTTTTCTCCTTTGGATTCGAGGTTTTAAAACGGTGTAAATGTTTTATAATTTGTACTAAGTATTGCGTTTGTTTTTATTGGAGACTGAAGTGTTGCGAAGTTATTTAGTTAGCAAGTAGATCTTATTAATTAACACATCAACCTAGGAAGGTTAATGTGTTAATTAATAAAAGAAGGATCTCTTATTAATCACTCTATCCATTGGTGAAAACCGCTTGAAAATCTATTAATTCCTTCATCACATGCAGAGAGACAGATAGATATCTACAAGCACGCTATTATTCCTTTACTCTCATGGTCCGATGGAACGGCAATCCGACACAACAGGGAGAGTTCAGGTGCAGGACTAATGGCTTTACGTACTTTCGTAGAAACGGAGGTATCACACCACTGACTTTCAAACTTTGTGCTGCTATTCATGATGGCAAACCCAATAACAGTTTAGACGAGCCAGAAATCGAAACCAGATCCTTCCGCTCAACAGTCGCACTTTGCGACCACTAGACTAACAAACCCTAAATAAACTACTAAAAGGTCTTCCCAATGTTAAATAAATAAATTTGCGTTACGATTTTAAGTGCCATTTGTTGCCCAATTTTCTAGAAAACGGTTCAGTTAATTGTGTACTATATGGACGTTGTGGAAAGGCATTTGCCCTTTTTTGGGACTGACTGGAGTATCTTGTGACCTATGTAATTGGATTTTTCGTTTCGGTGAAGTGTAAATCTTGGTTTAAATAGGTACATCTTTAAATGTGCCTACATTTTTATATTTACCACAGAGTAGCCTGCGAAATTCAAAATTCCTTAAGTTTTTGCATTTCACAGGTCAAGTTTCGTTTTGGTGATGTGAATGAACATACTTCATTAAAATATGATTTACGACCGCAATACGATGAAATAATTGCCATTTACTGAATATATATTACTTTGCCTGTTACTGACAATGGCAATTGTTATTTATACTGAATTACGAGGAGCGGCTGCCTACCAGACCTCCACAACCCATTAACTGGGATACACTACAACAAAAAATCACAAAAACAAAATTTAGTTAAATAAAAAAACGTTATGTTGCGTTTCTTACTCGATTTTCAGGTTATCTAGTTTCTTTTCATAGACTCACGTTTAGCCAGTTTCAATTATCTCCAATCCTTACAGCATCTATGTGTATTAACTTTCATGAAACTATAACTAACTTTAATTTATTAACCTACGTTGTTATTACGATATCAACTAACATTTCAAATTAACAACTTTATTTTTCTCCTACATATACCTCTCATCCAAATTTTTATACGAAAACTTAAACAGTCTATTGGTAGCTTCATCTAAAAGTTTGCTTACTGTCTCGTTAGCTAAGTATCTTTGAAGCCGGGCTTATTTAGACTTGAAAAGTCGGCCGGCTATGAAAACGATGTAATTACGCCTATTATATTTTGAAGTACAGGCACTTAGGACTTCTCCGTTTTAACTTAGTTATTTAGCTGGAAATACCTAGTGCTCAAACGTTTTTCGCAAGTACTTTAATTTGTTTAGGATAAAAGAATTTTGAGAAAAATACTTGGAGCTATCATATTGTGATAGGCTTTTAGCAAATGGATTTAGAATTTATATACATTAAAAGAAGATATATATAGAGAGTATATTTTATTGACGTTATTCACAGAAATTTTTAAAGATAAATTTATCTTGAAGTGGTTGTAAATAAAGTAATCATAATTACGAGTATCTTTGCCGTTGTCTCAATTTATTTAGAGTGGGTGCAAAATGTTTTTATTATTTTTAAATTTATGCATTGCATGCAGATATATCTTCCTGCCCTTATCCCCGTCTTACTTAGGGCTGGCGCAACCGGTTTTTTTCTTCAATTCTGTCTTCACCTTCTATCATTATCATCATCTGCCTAGCCTTTTCCCAACTATATTGGGGTCGGCTTCCAGTCAAGCCGGATTTAGCGGGATATCAGTATTTTACGAGGAGCGGCGGTTTGACCTCCACAACCCATTAATAGGAGAAACACGGTATTTCATGGCAAGACTGGAGTCATATTTCCCGGCTTCTGACTATCCGTAACAACTGCCAAAGATCTACAAATGACAACCGGGACCTACTGCTTAACGTGCTTTCCGAGCCACGGAGAAAACTCGGTAAGTTAAGATGGTCACCCATCCACTGACCAACCTTGGCAAGCGTTGCTTAACCTTGAAGATCGACCCGTACGGCTGTTATTATCTAGCCATGAGCTCTGTCTTCACCTTCTATCACTCGTCACAAAATCCAACTATCTTTTCTTTGGCCCCCTCTGCCTCTCCATCCACATTTGGAAATTCACAAATAACTTCACCTACCCCAAGTGTGTTTCTTCAGTTGCGCTTTGCGTTGTTCCTATTTAAATTAACCTATCAATACCCGCGAAACGAGACACAATAGTAAGACAATAACAGCGCGGTCCAATGAGACCGGTCGGGGATTCATGAATTAATTGATTGTAAAACAGGCTAATAGTCCGCGTTTGAATTTACGAAAGTGTTAGGTTTAGGCTAACCAACCGTTTGCGGTGGATCTGCGGGTAGTTCACGAATAGGTATTGGACCGAATCCGCGCTTGCTTTTGATATTTCACGGTACGGGTTCCATACTTAGTTCCACATAATACAATCATATATGTAGGTCCTCACGTAAATCTGACTCCAGTCTTTTTTTTATATTATACATAGGAGGAACTCGTAGCTAAATAATAACAGCCGCACAGGTCGATCTCCAAGGTTAAGCAACGCTTGCCTAGGTTGGTCTGTGGATAGGTGACCATCTTAACATAACGAGTTTCCTCCGAGCCTCGGAAAGCACGTTAAGCCGTAGGTCCCGGCTGTCATTTGTAGATCTTTGGCAGTCGTTACGGATAGTCAGAAGCGAGAAAATCTGACTCCAGTCTTGCCATGAAGTACCGTGTTACCCCAGTTTGTTAATGGGTTGTGGAGGTCTGGTAGGCAGCCTCGTAAAATACTGGTATTCAGCTAAATCCGGCTTGACTGGAAGCCGACCCCAATATAGGTGGGAAAAGGCTAGGCAGAGATACATAGGCTCGCGTTTGACCACTATCTCACCTGATGGTAAGCGATGATGTTGCCGACGATGGAGCACGCTTGCCTAGAAGTATTCTTGACTTGAAGACTCCTAAGTTAGGGCTATCAGGAAACACAGACTCCGGCAGGGAATTCCACACCTTAGCTGTACGCATAATAAATATGTTTGTGGAATGTGGAATGTTGAATGTAAAGGACTTGACGGAATTAAATTGTGCAATTCCTGTGCACACTTCCCGAACTTTCAGTCTTGCCATGAAGTACCGTGTTACCCCAGTTAATGGGTTGTGGAGGTCTGGTAGGCAGCCGCTCCTCGTAAAATACTGGTATTCAGCTAAATCCGGCTTGACTGGAAGCCGACCCCAATATAGTTGGGAAAAAGGCTAGGCAGATGATGAAATGATTGTGTGTGGGTAGGTTAGTCACTTTAACTTGACAGGCAAGAAAGGGATAGATATAGGAATTGCAACTCCCAGATAAAGAAAATGAACTTATCGTGATGTATAAAACAGCGTAGCATTCATCTAAAGTCTGTTTTTCAATCCCTGAGGCAAATGCCAAGCTTACAATAATAATGTTGCCAGTTCTTTTGTGTCGTGACAAGTGTGACAACACACGTAATGTCATTTTAGTCTCAGAGATTAAAAATAGACTTTATCTTTTCTTGGCTTCACTAATTTTACCCTGTCTTGTCATCTCGAAAAACATGAAGTCCCAACGAAATACAAAAATCGTTTTCGTTCTATTTTCATAAAGCAAACGACTATCTTTACATCAGATCCATCGAAAGGTTCAAAAAAAAAGTGTTTCGTTATTTTATTCAAACGCCATTTTGGCTGCAACATCTATATATAATAAATTCGTTTGTTCGCGACAAAGGGACCTTCCTGAGCACTCCATTCAAGATGACAGGTGAATTCATAACTGATTCCCTTCTATTGTGTGAAGATTTCTTCACATAAACGTATCTATGCTGACTTATAAAACGTTTTCGAAATGATTTCTCGGAAGTGTATGAAAAGCTATGATACTTCAGGATATTGTGAGCTGGAAATAGTTTTTTTTGTATATACCTATAGACTGGCTGGCAAGATTTCCTTTTAACAATAAAATAATTACAAACGATTCTTAGTTTACCACTTATTATTTCTCATGTAAGTATACAAGGTAAAAAAAAGGTACAAAGGTAAAAATACCTTCCTAAAAGTTGAATACTTAAATACCTCTTTACTGTGTAATTTGAATATGTTTTCATCCAGTTACCCGGTCAAATTAGACAAATTAATAGGGGTGAGGTTACAGTAATTCGCACCCAGCTAAAATTTGGTACGATTGTTCAACACACCATTAAAAAAAAAAAACTTAAAAAGTCCTCATCGATATGACATCTGGAAAAAAAATCGGGGTAAAGGTGCGAATTATTGTAACCTTGAATATCTAAATTGACCGGGCTGAGAGTAGGTTTCCAGCGTAGTATTTCATAACAATATTTTTAGCTTAAAAAATGTATCAAACGGGTTTTTCATAAATCAAAACAAGACCGAAACACAAACAATATCATTTAATAGCAAAAGCAAACGGCATATTACATGACCAGTGACCATGCTGTGAAATTTCATCAGTATTTCACGAAACGTAACTACATTTTTTTCGTTTGATCGCGGGAGACCATGGTTTTATACGTTTTTTTTTAAAGCACTGTTGGCTGGCAACCGTGGTTGGGTACAAAAGTGTGAACTCACTCACTCACAACAAGTCACCCAGGATCGGAACAATAATATTTATTTGTGAGTTACTCTGTTCTTCCTGTGGTTTTTCCACTCCGACCTACCAACTCGTAATGCTCGAAAAGGTTCATGAGCTACCCATTGCTGGCCGTTCGCAGGTGTGCGCGCCTACGGGTGGTTGGAAATCAGGATCGAACTTTCGGCGGCGGGCGGCGTAGAAACATTTTTTTTTAAATTATATTATATAAGTTTTTGTAGAATAATTAGGATTTAACTACCACTCACGTCTATGCTTCTGTTCGTACTTACTATTCGTTACAAACATTCATCACCAAACCAATACGCATAGATTTCAGATCCCAAATCAGAGATGAAATAACCTGTATTGTCGACAAGAAAAATAGTTAATCCGTTTCACAGTTTGGAAAAAAATCTTCATCTATTTCCATTCTGCACAATTCTGGTCGGTTCAGTTGGTCGGAGTGAAAGAACATAACCAAAAGGACTGTAATTGAAACAGGAATGAAGATGTCTACAAAAGAAACAAAGTTATCGGCTGGAAAAATCACCAAGTTATAATAATATTCCATTATTCCACAACTTTCATACAACGCCATCTAGTCCCAAGTTAAGCAAAACTGTGTTATGGGTACTAGACAGCTGATAAACATACTTATATACTTCTAAAAACATACATATTATAGATAAATTACACAGAACAAATGATCGTGCTCTTTACACAAACATTGTCCTGGGTGGGAATCGAACCCACGACCTCCGGCATAGCAGTCAGGGTCACTAACCACTAGACCAACAGCCCAGTCAAAAGTATGCAAGTGGGGTATGGCAATGCGCCAGCGGTACGTGATAGACATCCCTCCAATACGCACAAAACGTTTTGGCAACACATTTATTGTGCGTACAGCTAAGGAGTGGAATTCCCTGCCAGAGTCTCTTTAGATCAAGAGTTAATAGGTTACACTTTTAGGTAAGCGCGCTCCATCGTCGGCCGTATTGTCGCTTTTCATCAGGTGAGATAGCGGCCAAGCTCTTGCTTGGCCGCTATCAATTTTATTTTATTTTTATCTTTAATAGGTTCTTACCTATTAAAGATAAAAAAAAATTACTGTTCGTAGATCAGATGTTCAAAGGGCTCAAAGTTTCTGAAGTGGGATCCGCGTACCCGAAGACGCAGCATTGGTAGGCCTTCCAAAAAGTGGATTGACGACCTGGTGAGAGTCACGGAAATCTGATGGATGCGAGACGTTTCGGACCGGTCGTTGTGGCGACACTTGGAGCAGGCCTATGTCCAACAGTAGACGTCCTTCAGCTGAAATGATGAGACCGTTTGGTGCATTATTGTAACAGACATCATTATAGAGTTCGAAACAATTGATTCGAAAAAATAAACTAATAATTGATTGAACAATTGATTTATTGATTGAAAGTTGACTGGTAGAAAATGCCTAAGGCATTAAGTTCGCCTCTGTACTTTTGTATACATAAAGCATTTAATAAATAAATTCATAAATGTATTATTAGGATATGAGATATACTGAATCATTTCAGTAATATATAAAACCACGACCTAAAACATCATAATAAAAAATAAAAACCCAAGCACACCTTTCTCAAATGTTATCTGAACAAATACTCGCCTCGTGAAAAGAACAGTTCCACACATTCTGTTGTTATTTTAGTTCCAATTTCACACGGAGTACAAATATGAACTGGCCTCGGGGAAACGGTGAGGACGCAATCAATCCCTTGATAAATGTGCTTTTTTTTTCTTTTGAAAACGAACTGAGACTTTGAGGGATGATTTTGATTATGTGAGATTTCGTGTTTTAAGGTTTGAAGTTCTTATGGCTAAAGTAATGCAGGAATTTTTTAGGCTGTTGGATCTTTGCGTCTTATTATGCTAGTAATATTATAACCACGAAAGTTTGTATGTATTGATGTTTGTTACTCCTTCACACAAAAACTACTGAATGAATATCAATGAAACTGGATATACAGGTTCATGAAGGGCCAAAATTCACGGAAAATAGCAGATTTACATGATGTATGATAAAGAATAAATTGAAAACGGGTCGATTGGTTTGTCTGTTTTTTTCTAAGTAACTTGTAGGAAAAATAATTTTTATAGTGCCTTTCATTTCTAAGAACTGCGGTTATCGATAAACTTACTAAAAGTTATAATAAGGTAATCAAAACTTACGATGAAAATACCTTCTGAAAGTGAAAATATTGGTGACAGAATATTGTTGGAATAACAGACTCACACAAATTCAAAATGATAATTCTGTCCACGTTATTTGAAAACACAAGCCTGAAAGGTATCATTAAGGCTAATTAAAACATGAAAATGTATACAACCACAATATCAAGTCTGGTACTAAAAGGTTTGTAAGTACATACACACAGAGATGTTAAAATATGTAACACGTGTATACATTGTACACGTGTTACTACTGGCGTAGCTAACAAAGGGTTAGGCGGGGCAGTACCCTGGGGCCCACAAGCTCGGGGGCCCCCCAAAACCTTATAAACAATCCTGAAAAATTCTCCCACCTTCGGTATTTAAATAATACTCTTATCATGGTAACTCGTTTATCGCCCGTTTTCAATAACCTACCGCAGTTCATAGCTATCTCCGATAAACAGTAAGATTCTATCTATCCATCCACAACTTTGGTAGGAAATGCTATCCGTCGGTATGGGGCAAAAGGATAGATTTGTTTACCTTTAATAGCTGCAACTGTAGATAGCTTATTGAAAACGGGCGTTAGTAGTTTCGAGGCTCTTATCAAAGCAAAAAGTTATTTGAAATATAATTTTTGACGTAAAAATGGGGCTACAGTTTTTTTTTTTTGCTCTAGGGCCGTTGCGTTGGTCACGTCCTTACTACGCCACTGCGTGTTGCGTATGTGTTTAAATTCTAACCAGTGGTAACATTAATTTTATCTAAATTGTGGTGTTAATTTTTTTTTACTGTGTGGCGGAGTAAAAATTTGCTCTTTTAATTTAACGTTTGAATCCCCAACCGGTCCTATGAGACCGCGCTGTTATTGTTTTACTATTGTGTCTCGTTTCGCGGGTATCTGAGTAATTAATTTGTTTTTCGAGATTGAAACTTATTCATATTTTTATAAGCTTTTATTTAACTTGCAATTTTTGTATATATCTTAAAATATTTGTTTGCTTAGGGCAAATCTAAATGCATTTTCAAAACAGTAACAGACCACTTAAGAGGACCCTTCCCGTTACGTCTCTAATTGTCAAGTGACCATGGTTTAAAAGCTTGTTGTTTCATCCAACGGAATCTGCATTGGGTTCCATTTTTGATAAAGATTCAATACGAAAAAAGAGAGGTAACGCCTGAATGCTCTGTTGGCATTCAGTTTTTCCATCACTCACTCGAATTTTTAACAAAACTGGTTCCAGGAAATACCTACGTGTTTTTTAAAGCTTTAAAAGTTTTTGGAAACAATTTGCGCCATTCAGAATCTAGATTAAATGCACAAGGTTGCGATACACATATTTGCTTTACTTTTTTTTTAAATTAATGAGTACACCATAAAGGGTCAAAAGTGTACGCAAAATAGGAAATTTTTGGAGTTCTTTTCAGGAATACTTTCACACAGATTTGTGATTTGATTTCAAAAGAAGAAAAAAGTGTAATGACGACATAATTATGTAAGAGGGGTTGTATGGAAGAGTATATCGGGTCGGGTGCTCTTAAACGATTGAGGTGAAAGTTAACATGTTCAGTTTATATGACATTGCATTGTTTAGTAAGCTATGTGACATCATGACGAATCCAAAATTATGGACTTCATGGACTCCCTCGATAAATATGTGTGTCAAATAAATTTATGTCCAGCAAAAACAAAAAAATATAGTAAATATAGGTATGTTTATTATAAAATAACATTATTAAAAATAAGCTTTAATTGAAATTAGCTAAAAGGTTTGTAGATGGCTGCTTGTTCTTTTTTTCTGTGTACATAAATAAATAGATTCGCGACATTCCCTTATATTTATATACTTACTATTTTATTTTAATGTGTTGTAATTCTGTAAACATTCCCGTTTGGAACTGTTGCCGTGGCCCTAGAGCCTAAAGAGCAAATAGAGGAACGTAGGTGGTGTTAGTGGATGTCACAAGTCTTCGGATTTTTAGTTATAGAAAATGCTGGCTTCATCACGATGTTTTCCTTCACCATTTTTAAGAGCAATAATGTTGAAATAAATTATAAGTAATGTGACTAACTAGGTTTGAACCAACGATCTACAACTCGTAAGTCGGAGCTGTTACCACTGGCCACCGCTGCTCTCAATAATACTTTATTTAATAAAATCAACAAGTATTATCAGTCCAACTCACATACCGTTCCCACCGGCACTACTCATCATACTTTACCAATCATAGCTTATGATTCTGGGAATCAGCATCTCACAAAGGCACCAGTTCTAAAGTTCGGCTCAAAGAGAACATCAGCGTGTAACGTGCCATGTTCCAAATGAAATTACAGGTTCTAGTTCCAAATATATATTGGAATATGGTGGGTGGATAGGTGGGTGAAAGTCAGCGACGTAAATAAAATTATGGGATCGGAATGGAGTTGGTGTCCTAGAGTGGCAGAAACGGGTGAAACTGTATTTTAATCGAGTGATTGAGGATGTAGATTAAATATGTGAAACGTTAAGTGATAAATCATGCACTTGTATAGAACAGGAAGCCTTATGTATTACTGGGACTCAAACATCCTCTCCAAAGAAAGATAATACCCTCTTTGCGAGCTCAGTGCGGATTGTCACATATCTTACAATTTTTAGTTCTAGCGCACGCCAGTTTCCTCACAACGTTTTCCTTCACTGTTTTGAGAGCAAGAAGGATGAAATAAATTACACAAAGTAATGCATCTGGCTGGGTTTAAACCCGCGGTCTACAACTCAAAAGTTGGGGCCGTTACCATTGGGCCACCACTGCTTTTTCGAAGAATGCCACATGTCGAATCAAAATTCTAGAGTGCATCAATACTAAGTTGCTAGCCTGTCAGTTTTGTATTGCTTACATTTCGAGGAGTGTGTATCAGAGTTGTACAATTTAATTCCCCCAAGCTTGTTCCATCAACGAACCATTCGGAATACGGCGTTGTGCCACGGCTACGTGGCGAAAATCCCATCCACACACAGAAAACGTTTTGAGAACACATTTATTGTGCGTACAGCTGAGGATCTAAATTCTCTCTCGAAGTCTATGTTTTCTGATAGCTATAGTCTGGGGCCCTTTAGGCAAGCGTTCTCCATCGCCGACCAATTTAATCGCTTACCATCAGGTGAGATAGTGGTTATCACATGCGAGAAAAACAATATTAATTAAAAAAAAGGATGGAGTATACACTCACTTAAGGATCAAAAAAGCCAAAAAAAATAGTGATATAATGTGATGACAAGTTTACCGATAGCCTATTAGGAGTACGTAGATTAGGCTAGTAAATATAAAGACGCGTATTCGTCATTAAACGCTTTATGTACAACTGTGTGAAACGTATATACAAAACTATGAAACTCTGTCGACAAAGCGACAATGACACGACATCAACACAAAATTACCGCATCCAATAATTTTTGTTACGGTTACTGAGTTCCGTAATATCCTTGGTACGTTACTACGCCACTATTAATGAAAATGTTGCACCGTAAAATTACAATACAGAATATATGGTTCTGTTTTTACAGCTGATATTATTTCTTTATGGAAGAGTTCGTTGTTGCCTCTCGCGTTGGGTACTAGTTCAGGCCATGGTCCGGAACAAGAGGAAAAGGGGTGCGGTTGCATTATTCTGAAGAAGAAGTAACGCTAGCGAAAGGGGTGGCCGCAAGAGTAGGATATCCTTACGCCTTAGATTTTGCGAGAGGAGACACCCCGGGCGGCGTCACAAGAATGCACCTTGACAGATGTGTGAGCCGTGTGAGGATTGTCACTCACTGGACGCCTGAGGGAGTTTTTAGAGGAGATGGACTGCACCGATTCCAATCAAAATAAATACTGACATTATTACTGCACTACCTTCAAAAACTATTTAAGGAGTGTTAAGTTTTTAAGAAAACATTCTTGCAGATGAATTTACTAGCAAATTTCTAGTGTTAGAAAGTATCACCCAACATTTAAGGTATTCTTTACTCAAGCCAAGAAATCTTACTAAAATATAACAATTATTAGGTGTATAAGTAGGGATCTACTTGTTTAGAAAATAAACAGGAAACGAAGGCTAACATTTTCCTAATTACATAAGCGCCCTTAATACGAGTAATTATCTCGCCGAAACACTTGACAATAGCGTTAATTAAAATTGGTTTGAGAAAGATACCAAAGTAAGCACTTACCTAATACTTAAGGAAAACTTTGATTTTTTTCATCTTCATTTTTTTTTTAATCATAATGAAATTGAATCAAAATTAATTGTTTCAGATTTTATTATAACACGTTATGCATATAAAAATACAGAGAAAATTGTATGAGTAATCACTGCTTTATTTGAGGCCAAAATAAAAAACATACAAAAAATGTTTGGGTTTTAAATGTAATAATAATAACGCCTCCCAATTAAAACAGCCAGATTGGGCAAAAACAACGCTGAATTAACACATATTCGCTCAAATAAAATTCAGTGTTTTATATTCTTGCTGATAGTATACCTATGTGTACTACATAGGTGTACTATCAGCACTACTATGTATTTCGGTTATTATCTTTAACTAAAACAGCAAACTCGTAAAATACTAACGCAGAACAACTTGGCTAGTCAGCCATTTGCAAAAAAAACCGCGCGAAATTAGAAAACTGTGACGCCATTTTGAAAGCTAACTGCGGACCGTAGAATAGCTTCCAAATTAAAAATGAACTTTGCACATTAGTTTGTGGACGGCTAGTGCAAAACTTTGCCTTTTAACTTTCTAAGGTAGACTTTGTTTTGCCGTGTTGAGAGCAAAAGCTTGGTTACTGTCTGACTGCATAGAAATGAAGGAGATGTGAGATGATACAGTACATGCAGTTTATCGTAAAACTTTAATACATTTTATTTGTATGTACATACTTATAAGTATACTCAAAAATGGGTTAAGCTATACAAATGAAAACAGCAATTCTGTATACATTTTTGATTCATTAATGTTTTTTCTGGTTCAAATCTGTTTCGGAAATAAACAAATTCTTAGAAATTCGGTAAAAAATAATTTGTATTTCTATCAGAGCCCCGAATTCAATAGGCATGACTCATTTTACTCCTGGCTATTTTTATAGAATTGCGACATTTAAAAGCTCAATATAATATTTAAACTTCAAAAATGTACTTATTTTTATCTATACTAATATTATAAAGAGGAAAACTTTGTTTGTTTGATTGTAATGAATAGGCTCAAAAACTACTGGACCGTTTTTAAAAATAATTTCACCATTCGAAAGCCACATTATCCACGAGTAACATAGGCTAAATTTTATTCTTGAAAAAAATAGGGTTCCGTAAGATATTTCGGTTTAGGTGTAAAAAATGAACCAGAAAAGTTACTTATTTTGCGTACGCTGCCTAAACTGTACAAGATAGAACCATAAAATGTTCTAATTAATTGTAGACCTTGTAAATATCTACAAAAAAGTCCGCGAAACACTATACCCATCTATGTCGAGTGAGGCACAACAACCATTTTTTTTATCTAAAAATCTTGAATTTTTTTGAACTACATTTAAACGCATTTATTTTACTCATGCTATTAACCCTTATCAAAATAAATTATTTTATCACTAAGTACAGTTTATGTAGATAATATTTGGTCTTTGAATGATGAAAATTGGACGTTTGGTTTTGAAGTTATGGCGAAATTAAAATATTACGATTCCTGCTGCACGGTCTGTTGCGAAGTCTCTTTCTTATGAATTGTGCAATCATAGTATAGGTAGGTAGAATTGATTTGAGAAATTGTTTGCAAAGGGCATCTGAAGGAACATGGTGGTTTTTTTACAGCTCTGCACACTGTACCAAAATTTTAAAATCGCACCACAGGTTGCGTTTGACCATGTTTGACCATCAATAATATGAAGTCTGCTGAGTAAAAATGCACGCACTCAAGAGTTAATTTAATTCATAAATTGCAAAGTTAACTCTCGGTAAAGAAGGTAGTATTAAGGCGTCAGTCAAATATCACCCCAAGTAAAAAATCTGCCTAAATAAACGGATAATTTAAATAACTAAAAACGTCGGGAATCGCTGTGACTGATGACACCTAAGAAATGTCTACACGACAATCTTTCTCACGATAGCAGGTTTATTCCATTGGCAGGGCAAGTGGAGGTCTTGCCCCATACATTGGCCCAAACTAGGGGAGTAGGATTCAGATTCTGACGCCAAAACAGTATGGCGGTGCTCCGCCTAGCGGAGTAGACTTCGAGCGTAACGTCTGCCGTGTTTTCCGGGCGTTCCACAGAATGGTGACTTGGCCTTTTCTTCCCGCCGAATCCAAAATATCTACCTCTCGAAACACTCATGTTCGGTTAGTACTTGCATAATGCAGAAAGTGAGAACGCCATGACGCCTCTGTAGTTACTCTTTAAATAGAGAATATACCGAAGTACCTAATAACTGAGGCGTGCAAAAGTTAGTGGCCCTGGTTCGTAAATAGCAACAGAAGGAACATGGTGGAATTTAGTCCACAAAAGACCACTTGCTCCATCTAGAGCTGGATAACTACCTCAAATAAAAAAGAGGCAAATACTAAACCTTCTATTGACTTCAGGATCAGTTTTGTGCTGACCATTCATATGTTTTGACAGCTAAAACTTTTTTTCAGCCTACATAAGTAAGTGCTATTTACACTTACTTAGTGATGCTTTTTTTTTGGAAGGAGAATCATCAGAATGATTTCTCACGCACTTGGGCAGAGCGGGAGGGCGTGTCAGACTCTTACTGACTAAACCACACCACCAGGGGACACGGTGAGAACCTTTCGAATTTTCCGTGTTTCCCAGAGGCTTTGGCCCTACCGGGCCCCTACAGTTTGCTGATAACTCCTTGAGGCGCGCGTGGAACAGAACGCGCCGTTGATGAATAGGCTCGGTCCAGTTTATTACCAGACTGCCGGACGGCGTGCTGCTCGCCGTCCGCGAGCCCGCGCCTACGGGCGCGCCTATCAAATATCTACACCGAGACCGAGTCGATGGCGGGTAGTGTTCCAAGCGTGCCTCATGTCAGCAAAACCATAGAGACCCAGCAGGGTCGCCAAGCCTATTGGGGTCATGGGTTCGCTTCTGAATGGCATGCCTGGGGCCCTGGAACGCAAGGCAAAGAGATAACATAGGAGTGGGTTTTGGTCAGTAAAAGTCTGACACGCCCTGATGCGTCAGCTAAGAACGGGAGAAGTCATTGGATTATTTCCCAACTAAAAAAAAGCAATTAAGTTAAACTGTTTTATGTGAAAGTAAAATAAATGAATTGGATGCTTTCGGAATTATTCGCAAGTGTAGAATTATTGGTTACTTTTGTGCAGTTTAACGAACTTAACGCGGACGAAGTCGCGGGCAACAGCTAGTTTCTTGGGCCCTTATGAAACGTGAGAAGCTAGCCCACGATTCCAATTGGTCAAATAAAACAAAGCAGATAGGTACGACGTGACTGCGGGGTTTAACATCCACAGACCAAATTTCTATAAAAAGGTACATAAAGGTGTCCAGTTTCTGTAAATAAGGTTTAAAATTACCTATAAGTTATGTTTACTTTCATAATTGGTAGGCTCACATTTGATCTGCTCGCGCTTGACCACTATCTCACCTGGCGGTAAACGATAGTGAGGTCGACGATAGAGCACGCTTGTCTGGAAGAAACCTTTTGATTTAAATAACCTCAGATTGTAGCTATCAGGAAACTCAGAACTCCAAAACGCAAAATAATAAATGCGTAATGGCTGTTAAAAAAACAATTAACCAATCAAAGCAGATATCTAACGAGCGTTTAACAATTCGGCTAATGAATTCGCAATGTATTTTTTCTAGAAGCCGAGTCCACGTGTCACTTAGTCGCGTGTCACCATCACCACGTCTATGTAAGCTTTGGAAGGGCTTTAAAATTACGTGATAAAATGTAAAACATGCGAGCGAGAAACAGGGATGAAGCTATACACCCTATGTAGCGCCATCCCTTTAATAGGTCAGTGTAGGTCGTCGAATGGATCGCGTTAAGAACTCGGGGTAGGGCCTCAACTGACTTTCTTTTTTACGTAACTAAATTTTGTCAATTTACGTTGTTGTTTCAAACAGCGAAAGCTAAAAAAATAGGCTATTTTTCCAAGTCTCCAATTATATTATGTTTTTTCCTAATTACTGGGCATGTACGGCTGTTGGTGTACCTTATACAAGTAAGCAAGTACATTAATAAATTATTTAGAAAGAAAGATAGAATATTTGTTACTGCCTCTCATAAGAACTTAAAAAACCGGCCAAGAGCATGTTGGACCACGTTCTGTGTAAGGTTCCGTAGTTTTCCGTCCGTCACAATAAGTGTCCCCAATTTTTCAAAAACTGTCCCATCAAGTTCAAAATAATTTTCCTAGAAAGTCTTTATAAAGTTCTACTTTCCAGATTTTTTTCATATCTTCTAAACTTATAGTTCAAAAGTCAGAGGTTGTTGTGTTGTGTGTGCACATTGTATTTTACTTTTGGAGCGATTATTTCCGAAATTATTAATATTATCAAAGTAACTATCCAACAATATATCACACGTTAGGGTTAAAATTAAAAAAAATCACCTTCCACTTTACATGTAGGGGGGCTACCCTAAAAAAATATTTTTTTTCCAATTTTTATTTTACTACTTTGTCGGCGTTATTGATATTGGTACCAAATTTCAGCTTTCTAGTGCTTACGGTCACAGAGATTAAGTGACGACCGATGGACGGACGGACGGACGGACAGACATGGCGAAACTATGAGGGTTCCGTTTTTGCCATTTGGCTACGGAACCCTAAAAACGAACAATAAAAAAATGTACGTTAGCAAAAAGGCGCCTAACTCAGTCTGTGATGCGATATTTAAAAAATAATTAATAACGTAACCTTGGATATTCTGCTGGTCTGTTATGATCCCACGGACACATTCACGGACTTTGTATAGGCAAACTAAAATAAAATTTTAATTTAGAAACAAGTGTTAATCCGTGCTCACCTACGCATAAAAAATAATAACATTAAGTATTTTGTTCATTAATGTATCCAAATAAATATTTTTAAAAGGTTAGGTTTTTTACGTTGAAGCAAATAAATGAATTTGAGTTCTAAGCGGATTTAATAGTTCATGCATATTTTTTTTATTTAAAAACGGTATGGTTTTACGCAAGTACGCGATAACTTTAAACATTAAATTAACTTAGCGTTTTAAAAGTCAGTTTATCCACCTGTTCAAATAATACTCGTGTGAGTAAATAGGTATTATTATTGTAGTACTCCGCTCCTGAGCAGCCAAAAGTGTCGCTCTACGAAGCTCTAGACGCCTATAACAAAAATATCTGTGAAAAGAATAGAAGTCTGGCAAGTTTACCAGTTTTCATATAATTAGCCGTGTGAAAAACCGTATAAAAGTCTTAAAAAAATTATTACAAGCTATTGTAGTTATTTTTTTTAAGAATAATAGAGATAGTTATGGTCCTCTAGCAAATCAATTACAAAAACCACACTTATAAAACGTCAAAAACTATTCCAATTGGTCGTTTCTTATGGAGAAGAACCGGCAAGAGACTACACGATGTCTCTTTAAAAAATAATAGAATAGAATAGAATAGCATTTATTTGGAAATATGGGTTATACATAAGTAGGTAGTAAGGTTTTCATCAGAGTTCTGCCATATTTCACCATTCGGCATGCAAACATCATTATATAAAAAAATTAAAATTTAAATTCATAAACATTACATTAATAAATTAATTAAATAAAAGTATTTCTCACTAAATAAAATTGCAATGTTCATTAAAAATATCAACTTAATTATTACATTATACATACGTCAAATAAAAATTGTCAAAAATTTAAATAGTCAGCATATACAAGAAATAATAATTACATATAAAAAAAAGGATATAACATTATTCATAATTATAAGAGGGCAGTGACTGGTCAATATTGCACCAAAAAAGTAGTATTAACACGTTCGTTGCATTACGAGATCTATCAGATCTCTTGCAGGACTTTTGTATTGTGCGTTGAACATAATCGTGTTGTTTCACTCCTTGCGGGAGGATCTAACGTGTAAAGTTCTTTAGGTATGAGAAGGACAAATAAACATATTTGCTTCCTACTTAAAGATGAATTCAAGGACATTAAAAAAGAAATTAGAGATGGATTAGGTCCCTAACGCACAGTACTGTAATTATTTTCATTGCTTGCGTTAGGAGATATGTCGGTACTCGTGGAATCGTACGCCTCGTAGACGCAAGAGAGGTAAGGTGGGCGGCGCGGGCGCTGCGTGACTCGTTTTAGTGTTGTCCTAGCATCGATGTGGGAGGTCGCGCGCACGTTTGCAAAATAACACTCGCGTATATACCTACGTGTTGATAATCATTTTTGTTATACAATGAGTGCTTTTAAAAGAAAAAAGTGTAAAAAATCTATTTGTTTTGGTGAGATTTCCAACAAAAAATCAACGCTGGATTATACTGCTGCATCGTCCAGTAAAATAAAAATTTTGGAAAATGTTCAAATTTGCCCTCCATTGGCTAATAATGACAGTGATTCTGATTACGAAATATTTGACGCACCTAAAAAGAAAATGATGAACCTTTCTACGTTGGAGCACACACTTTGAATAATTAATAAAACTTTTTCAATCGACAACTGAGATATTATTTTATTCCCATCACTACTTACTACACATATTGAACTATCTTCCGTTGCGGTACGAGATACAATCGATATCATATTTTTTTTTGGTATTTGTAGTTTATTCAAATGTCATAACTGCGTGCGAACCTAGCAAAATATAAAGCAATAGGCTATCTTTCACCCACAAAAACTTCAAAATATATTTGATTGTTTTTTTGGAAGATATAAACTATTTTGAAAACTTTATCTTTAGGAGACCGATTAGGTCTCAAACGCACCAAATGGTAGGTTAGTTTGGAGATCTTTTAGGTCTCCAAAGCACCAGCTGAAAGTTTTTTGAAAGTGATGGCGCAGGGAACGTGTAAAAGTGAATAGAAAATTCTGTATGAGTCTGAAGAGTAAGGACGTCCGTTCCCTAACGCGTGCGGACTTCTAATTCACTAGCATTAAAGCTTCGCAGAAAGAGGCGACCGCCGCCCATACCTCTCAGCTCCGGATCATGGCCCGTAACAAGGCCCGGCGCGAGCGGTTGCCGCCGCAGATCGTCCTCACAAGGACACGGCGATTCCCCGCCCAAGCATGGTTCACCTCCACCGTGTCCTCCGGGTGGTTGACACAATAGCGCTATATAATAATACCGCTCGAATCAGGTGCAGGGACCTCCCAAACTTACCATATTCGGTGAGGACCTGCGTCATGCAGAAGGCGAGGACACTTGCTAAACCACGATGTACTGTATTTTATTTCTGTTTTTATTTTCAAATTGAAATCACATCAAGTCACCAGTTTATCGGTCGAATCGGTAAAGAGTATAATATGATACTACAAGCCACGGAGAAATAATAATCTGATGCTGCATAAATGAGAGTAAACAGGTGAATAGATGTAGGTTAAACTATGAATGACAAAAGGGCGATAAGCAGTGACCCGTGAATAGTAGTTGTTATAATTTTATCACACTAATATTTAAAACGAACGTTTGTGAGTATGTTAGTTACTTTTTCACACTCGAACGTATGAACGGATTTGGATAAAATTTGGCACAAGGGCAGACCATGTAATGGAATATCATTGTCATTTTTTTTAAGTCTGAAATCATCCAATAAGGCAATGTCAGACTATTACTGATTAATAAATAAATAAACCCACTCATGTTCCTTCTCATCAACATCAATGTACCACATAACGCTGCCCGCCCCCTACCAAAATTGGTGAATTATTTTTTGTAGGTGAAAAATGGAACACACTGATAACAATAGTGCAACGCACGCGGCCTACAAAAAGTCGGTCAGAATATACTATAAGATTATAATTTGTTAAGATTATCGGTCCTACAAAAAGTCTGTCGTGGGCGGGCAGCGTTATTATTACAAAGAAATTAATATTGAAGAAAGATTCTGTGTGGGTGTCTCTGCTACTTCTTCACACACGAATGGTTAAATGGATTTGAATGAAATTCAGTACACTGGTAGAATATGTGGTTAGCATATTCCTAGTCCTACGCACTTTTCATCCCTTGGGACAATTTTTTATTTTCGCGCGGGTGAAGCCTCTAAAAGAAGCTAGTTTTCATAATAATGCTATTATCCTTCAGACGCATAATTCTTAATTTGTGTAAAAACATTAGAGTAAATAAAATATAATTTATGGAACCATTACATAAAATAGTCACACCTCGTTTCAAATGTTTCATTTTTAGTGTCTGAATAAGTCATGAAACTGAAATAAAAATAAGGTCATTTTTATAAAGAAAAACTAGACTAGGTGTACTTGATCCCAATTTTATTTTACTTAAACTAACTTATTAATATTATTTTTTTTATCTTCAGTTTATCTGCAATCGGCAGACTTTTAGCCAGTTTTTTGTGTGAGACATTGTTATTGGCAGAAACTGGGGTCAATGTCGTACGGCGAGTATCCACCCTTACGTTGTCCAAACCTCTACGTTTCGGACTAAGCGTTTCGCCTCGTCGTCCATACCGCGTACATCGAGGGACTGGAACAATTTGCCTGCTGCGGTTTTTCCGTCTGATTATAATTTGGGTGTCTAGCCTTGAGGCTAGAGTGAATAGGCTCTTAATAAGCTAGTGCGCCTCACCATCGACGATTGCATCACTGCTTACCATCAGGTGGGATCGCAGTCAAGCACTAGTTTATAACCATTAAAAAAAAATATCTTACACACGACTTAAAGCACTAGTTTCTTTTGCGACTTTTTACCACATTGGCAGGATTAAGCAATCCAGTGGCAAGAGGAAATTAGTAATTTTATCTGTTACTAGCTTCTGCCCGCTACTTCGTCCACGTGGAATTGTTACTTTGGGCTAACGCTAACATTAACTTAGGCTTTGCACATTGAGCGTGCAGTACTCAATCATTATTTTGCTGTGATGTTATTTTAAAACTGCGTTATCTCCTAGGATGTTCATTTAAATCGTTTGGTGTAAAGGGCACTTTTGGTTTTAAATTAAATACTTGGGATGACTAACGATGAAAATATCAAAAAGAGGTGGAAGGACTATTTTGAAAGATTAATGAATGAGGAGAATGTTTGGAGTGCCAGTTTAGAAAGCAAACCGGTGAATCTGGGGTTAGTGAGAATGATTAGTATAGACGAAGTCAGAATAGCAGTGAGTGGAATGAAGAATGGTAAGGCCATTGGTCCTGATGGAATACCTGTTGAAGTGTGGAAGTTATTGCGGGTGGATGGATGGACGTGGTTAGCTTTATTTTTCAATAAGTTGTTGCGGGAAGAAGCCATACCTGATGATTGGTGCAACAGTTCCTTGGTGCCCATCTATAAAAACAAAGGTGATGTGCTGGAGTGCAACAATTATAGAGGAATAAAGCTAATGTCACATACTATGAAAGCTTGGGAGAAAGTTATTGAGAGGCGGTTGAGAGAAGAGAGTGAAATTTCACAGAACCAGTTTGGTTTTATGCCTGGTCGGGGTACAACGGATGCCATTTTTGCTATACGCCAGTTGTGCGAGAAATACAGAGGTGCACATAAAAACCTGCACATGGTATTCGTTGACCTCGAAAAGGCATACGACCGGGTACCTCGAGAGGTTCTGTGGTGGGCCCTTAAGGAGAAAGGTGTGCCTGGGAAGTATGTGCAGTTGATTCGAGCTATGTACAGTCGCTGCAGTACTCAAGTCCGGTCTACAGCGGGGACCAGTGACAGCTTCAGTGTGGCGGTCGGCTTACATCAAGGGTCAGCTCTCAGCCCTTACCTCTTCCTGCTGATTATCGACGCTTTGACGGTAGACATCCAGGAAGAGGCCCCTTGGTGTATGCTGTTTGCCGATGACATTGTGCTGGTTGCTGAGAGTGGCCTGGAAGTCCAGAGCAGATTGGAGGTGTGGTGTCATAGACTGGAGAGTGTTGGCCTGAAATTGAGTAGAACCAAGACGGAGTACTTGTTCTGCGATTTCGGCGGTCTCTCCAATCCTGTGCCTTTAGCTCTCACCGGAACGCCCATACCAATCTGTTCCGACTTTCGGTACCTCGGGTCGCTTGTCCAAGGGGATGGTGAGGTAGACCGGGATGTAACACGTCGGATCAACGCAGGATGGATGAAATGGCGACAGGTCACGGGAACAATCTGTGACCCACGGATGCCCCTCAAGCTGAAGGGTAAAATTTACAAGTCCGTGATAAGACCTGTCGTACTGTATGGATCAGAATGTTGGGCTGTGAAAAAGACGAATGAAAAAAGATTGCATGTAGCGGAGATGAGGATGTTGAGATGGATGTGTGGTGTGACGAGAATGGATAAAGTGAGAAATGAGTATATTAGAGGAAGTTTGAAAGTGGCACCAGTGACTGAAAAGCTGAAAGGAAATCGTTTGTCTTGGTATGGTCATGTAAAGAGGAGGGATGAAACGCATGTTACGAAAGCAGTTATGAATTTACATGTGGACGGATGGAGAGGAAGAGGGAGACCAAAGAAAAGATGGATGGATTGTGTGAGGACTGATATGAAAGAAAAGGGAGTTGATGATAGCGTGGCGGGTGATAGGACAGAATGGAAGAAAAAAACATGTTGCGCCGACCCCAAGTAATATGGGATAAGGGCAGGAAGAAGAAGAAGAAGGGATGACTAACGTAAATATTTGGATAAGGATTAATATCACGTTTATAACAATACCTTCGCAAATAATGCATTATTTTAGAACAAATTTGGTTAGCATAAAAAAGATTATAGTGAGTTAACCTTAAAAGATAGACATATGCTGTTGTGGACTTTTTTTAGAACTTTTAAAGGGGAACAATTTTGCCATAAATAATTTTTTGCGAAACTTTAACCGTTTACGCAACGCACGCAGCGGAAGCTCTCAAGACGAACAATATCCCCCAATTTTGAAACATTCTTCTTCTTAGCGTAATGATATATCGATGGTCCCTAGGTAAAGTATCGAAAGTGAAAATCGCTACTTTGCAAGAGAGCGATTTAAAGTTTATTTTTTGCATAATTTGGCACGGGTGATTAAATCTTTATAAAAATTAGGTCTCTAACTATCGGGAAACGAAGTTCTATTAAAAAATATCCTTTAAAAAGAGCTCAAAACAGTAATAATAAAAAATTGCTATTTTTTTGATTCGATACTTTACGTATACGATATAGCCGATAGCCTTTCTCGATATATGGGCCATCTAACACTGAAAGAATTTTTCAAATCGGACCAGTAGTTTCTGAGATTAGCGCGTTCATACAAACTCTTCAGCTATATAATATTAGTACAGATAATAATAACAATTTTTATTATTATAACAGACTAGCTTTAGCCCGCAGCTTCGCCCGCGTACATAAAATATAGCCTATGTCACTCGGGAATACAGCAGCTTTGTATTAGTGAAAAAATTTTAGCAATCGGACCAGTACTTCCACAGATTACCTCATACAAACGAAAAAACAAACTTTACCTCTTTATTATATTAGTGTAGATAAAATTATTAATTGTTGGTTAAGTTTGATCAACTTGTTGGGTCTTTTCCTGACTGTATTGGGTTTATGAAACTGTTAGATCTGTTGAATTGAGGTCAGCCACTATGTTGCCTGAAGCATCTGTCTATCTGCCTATTTCAACCTCTCTCTAGTTCTACAAAACCCAGTAATTGGGTAACACGATACCCCTTGGCAAGACTGGTAGTATCAGATTTCCAAGCTTCGGAATATCCGTAACGACTGTCAAACGACTGTCATTTGTAGATTCAAATGAAATTGAAAAATAATAGCGTATCATCTTTACCTTTACTGGATGATTTTTTTTTCAAACTTACAACTATGTATCTTTACTAATACATAATATAATACCTAATGCGATATAGTATTTTTCACCTCAGCACCTCAAACAAGTATGTTTTGCAGTTTAAAGACAGTGAGCAAAATTCGATTTTGCTGCGAGCGTGAGACAAAGTAACTTTTTAATTATTTTTTTTAAATGCCGAGTCAGTGCTGGGTCTACTCACAACATTCGAAAGATTTGAACTTCACTTTGTTCTGTCACTTTCACTTCGATACGAAAAGAGCGAGAGATAGAAACAAGTCGATTCAAAGTTCGATTTTCAAATTCCATATACAGGAAAAGTTTTTAACCACTGCGTAATTTTTTTTTGGTGACTCAGTGTAAGTAATAGAACACAGATCGATCTTCAAAATTAAGCGACGCTTGCCAAGGTTGGTCTGTGGATGGGTGATCATCTTAACATAACGAGTTTCCTCCGTGCCTCGGAAAGCATGGGCTGCCTACCAGAGCTCCACAACCCAATAACTGGGGTAACAGGGTACTTCATGGCAAGACTGAAGTCAGATTTACTGACTTCTGACTATCCGTAACGACTGTAAATGACAGCCGGGACCTACGGCTTAGCGAGCTTTCCGAGGCACGGAGGAAACTCGATATGTTAAGATGGTCACCCATCCACAGACCAACCTTGGCAAGCGTTGCTTAACCTTGAAGTCGACTTGTGTTCTATTACTTACACAGAGCCATAAAAAAAAAATTACGCAGTGGTTAAAAACTTTTCCTGTATAATAGGCTCAAAAAAGAAACCAACAATAAAACGTTCGGAAACACGTCACCTATAAAATTTCAAATCAAGGTTTAAATGTAATTATTATACTTTTCTCTTAATAATCGAATTATATTTTTTTATGATCAAATAAAGAGATGTTGAATTAAAAAGTACGAAGTTTATCATGTATCTACATAATTATTTAAAGTTTTAACAATCTTTATTGTGACAGAATAATTTAGTACCTAATAGTGCAATTTCCGAACTCATCTTTAAAAAATAGCGGGCTTTAATTTTTTATTGTTTTCTTCTTCTTTTCGCTAGCTACAAAGTGCGATACACGTTGGATATTATTTAAATAATAATAAATAAATATGAGTGAATCCAGTGATGATGTCTTAAATATACCTACATGTGGTTTAAATATTACCAAGTTGTATTTTTTATTACCTTTAGATTATTTGTTCTCGCTGCTGAAGTGAAAAGTTGTATGTGCTACACGAGACCAAAGTTATTTGCATCTCGTGTCTTTGAATCCCTCGCTGCACTCAGGATTCTAACCTAGAATCACTCGCTACGCTCGTGATTCAAATATAGAATCCTTCGCTTACTCGGGATTCAAAATCAACACTCGCGGCAAAAACCAACTTTGCTCTCTTGTTGCACAAATAACTATTTCCTTGTTAGGCTACTTATTAATCTTAATAAACTATAATAAATTGGTAGATTGGACGTAGTTAAGCAGAAAGGACTCAATCCACACTTTGGCCAAAATTGAGTTAAGTATGCCATCGTACTCCCGAGGGTCGAATCTATCATATAATGAAAACCCTAGCTTTAAAATGTACATTCAAACTAGTTTTTTCACTACTCCGACTCAACCCACATGTATGAAGAGCATACAAAATGTATTTGCTGAATTAACTCAGTCCGCTTGAATTGTTTTTGAGTAATGAGATTGCTATGAATGTGTTCCTAAGGTCGATAAAACAGAATAAACTCAAACAGTTTGAATCCTTTCTAGGAATTAGTTTTGATTAGAAATATAATTTTACCAAATAACTGAAACGACTCAAACAGATTGGGTCGGTTCCGATTGGGTCGTAAAATATACCTTTTGGTTTATCAGAAATGACTCAAGCAGAATGAGTCGTTAGTAAGAAATAGATGTTAGACTGATAATCATTAAGATTATTGAATTGAAACGACTTAAAATATTTATAGATACGTTGAAGTAGTAGTAATATTTAATTAATCAAAGTTATTACGTTTGCGTTGTTAATAAAAGACATGGATGTAATAAAACTATAAGTATTACTTTCCTGAAATTTTTACAGTGGCAATATTTTGTTGATAGGTGGAACTTTAAAAAACTGGCAACTCTGCCATTTTTTCGCACACTGACTAGTAAAACGCGTGTTTTGATTTATTTAGTTTAAATTAGTTCATTCATCAAAAGAGAGCGGAAGATCTTCGTAATCAAATTTCTCAAGACTTGGTGCGTGCCAAGATCCCAAATTTGAATGTGTTACCTACAATCTCGAAAAATCTCTACCTTTACCCCGTATACCTACTAACATTCCTTTTCGGTGTATTTCTTTTCGGTGTACAACGAGGAGCCAGCGCGGCTGGATGTGAGTGAAGCGGTGGAGGCCGGCGGCGCGAGCAGCGCGCGCGTGCACGTCCCGCAACTGTCGCTCGCGCAGGTGCGGGCGGCGCTCGCGCGGCTCAAGCCCAAGCGCTCAGCGGGCCCGGACGGGATCCCGGCATTTGTGATGCGTGATTGCGCGTCGGCACTGGCGGAGCCACTCGTACACATTTTTAACAGGTGCCTGGATACTTCCTATTTCCCGGAACGTTGGAAGATCACCCGCGTGATTCCCATACCAAAAGGGGGTGACGGAACAGCTGTCGAGTCTTTTAGACCAGTAGCGATTCTGTCGACACCAGCGAAGGTATTTGAATCTGCCTTACAGCGGGATGTTCAGGCACAGGTGGCTTCGCAACTGTCAGACGCGCAACATGGATTCCGTCCTGCGCGTAGTACGACCAGCAATCTTTTGAATGCTATGACGTACCTGGTTCCTCATATCGACGCGGGGGTGCAGGTGGACACCGCCTACTTTGATTTTAAGAAGGCATTTGACTTAGTGGATAATGATGTCTTATTATCAAAGTTGGCGAAAGTTGGCTGCACTCCGAAATTGCTCCAATTCTTTGCGAGCTATATGAGGGACAGGAAACAGTACGTGGAGTATTGTGGTTGTAGGTCGGAGCCTTATTTCACTAGGTCAGGCGTGAGTCAAGGAACAAATGTAGGGCCGTTACAATTTATTATTATGATAAATGACCTGCCTGAAGTAGTACATGATGCCAAGTGTCTCTTATTTGCGGATGACCTTAAATTGCTTTTGGCCATCGAAAAAGAGGAAGACTGTTACCGCCTTCAGCAAGACATTGATCGTGTGGTTGAGTGGAGTCGGAGAAATAAGCTGCAGTTTCAATGTTTCGAAGTGTTCGATTCTGACATTCAGCCGTGCAAGACTACCACTTCATTACAGCTACAAACTGGACGATACGCCACTAAAAAGAGAGGAAGTCGTGAGAGACCTTGGCGTCCGTATGGATACACAGCTGAGATTCCGGGAGCACATAGTCAGCATTTGTAAAAAGGCTTACAAGCGACTGGGATTCGTGCTTCGCAGAGCAGCAGGTTTCACCAATGTGAAAGCAATTTCGGCATTGTATGACGCGCTGATTAGGAGCCAGTTGGAGAGCAATGCAGCTGTGTGGGCTCCTCATGAGGCGAAATACGCTCTCATGTTGGAGCGCATACAAAATAAATATACGCGATACCTCTATCTCAGACTGTACGGGGTATACCCTCTCTATCCCTTGATGTATCCAACCCTGTTTGTTTTGGGCATGGTGGGATACAACAAGCTGGAAACGAGGAGGGATCTGGCATTGGCATCGTATATTCTGGGAGTGTTCCGGGGTAACACAAACAATCCGGGTGTGTTACAGGAGATGAGGTTGTGCGTGCCCGATGGCTACGTTCAGCGTCGTCGGCGACCGGAATTGTTCGCATTGCCGCGCGGTCGCACCAAGCTGATGCTCAACGTCCCATTGTCGAGAGCATTGCGCACTCTGAACCTGGTTGCTGATAGAATCGATATATTCACATGTTCACTGAGCGACTTCACAAAAGTTACATTATACTTATTATGTTATAGTGGAAATATATCATAATTAATAATTGATTTAATGAAATATTTGTATTCTGTAAACAATTAATTGCTTTTTAATATTATTGTGAAATTTTATTGACATGTTTGAATTAATTTTATAATGTTGGTTAATTTATTTTTAATTTTTATTGACATTGTGAATTTGATTTGACATGCAATTATAATTTATATTTTTTGACTACACTATCGCATTGGTTTTATGTTGGTTAATTTATTTTTGTTGACATTATGAATAATTGAATTTGATTGACATGTAATTATAATTTATATTTTTTTTACTATATTTTCGGATTGGTTTATTTTGGTTAATTTAATTTTTATTTTTATTGACATTTGTAATAATTGAATTTGATTTGACATTTACCTAATTATAATTTATATTCTTTGACTACACTATCGCATTGGATTATTCTGTAATGATAGGTGTATGTATGACTAATAATAAATAAATAAAAAAAATAAAATAAATAAACATAGTTTTTTTATAAACGTCAGTTATGGCTTTAAAATGCTGGGATTCATATTGGCCCTAACGATCAAGGACGATGCTATGTCTGGGTTGAAGGAGAAGCCGGAAGAGGAGCCCAAGAAGTTGGCTCGTGCCTCACGAGCAAATTTACACCGCAGAAGAATACATAAACATCATGAAAATCTCCAAAAAGAAAAAACCCCTTCACGTTCTTCTTCTTCTACCTGGCGTTAATCCCGGCCATTGCGAGGATCCGCCTTTCTACTAAACTTTCTCCACTTTGCCCGATCTTCAACATCCTTCCCAGTAACGCCATTGGCTCTCATGTCAGACTTGACTATGTCCAGCCAGCGCTTGCCAGGGTGACCACAAGACCTAGCCTCAAGGACAGCCATATCCATGCATCTCCAACGTACTCCCTAGGGCGGCGCATGATGTGGCCATATCATCGCAGACGACACTCTTGCAGTTTTTCTCCCACGTCACGGACACCCAAGACTATCTCGGATGAATGAGTTGCTTATGCGATCAGATCGCGTTACGCCGCTCATCCACCTCAGCATCTTCATCTCCGTGACGCGAAGCTTCGGGGTGTGTCTGCGCCATACAGAAGGAAAGGCCGTATGATGCATTTATATATCTGCCCCTTGAGCTTCGGAGGCATTTTGCGGTCCCATACAACGCCTGTTACCTCACACCTCTTCGCCCAAGCAGCGCCTATACGTGCTTGGACATCGTCGTCCACGTTGCCAGACTCGTGCAACACGGATCCAAGGTACGTGAACTTATCCGGATGATGTTTGGATCCACGCTTCAATTGGCACGTTATCCGTACGTTTCCGGTTCTTCATGTGGCGAAGAGCAATGCGGGTTTCGTCGGGGGAAATAAGGGAAATAAGTCCAAGATTTGGAGGCGGTTCGGGAGGAAGGTTCTTCTTCACGTTAATAAAATGAAAACAAGATTTTTTAAGTACGAAAAAATAGAAAAAAAAAGTTAATCGCAAAACATGTACAATGAATAAAGATAAAGTGAACTGGCTAAAACTAAACAAATTTTATTGAAAAAAAAAGATCCTTACCTAATAACGATGACTTCAGAGAGTAGAGTTATATACAAAAGCTGGATTTGTCGAAAAGAAACAAAGATGTTTTAATCCAATCTTCAAAAGAAGAATATGAAGTTCTTTGGCCTCAGGGAAAACAAATCCCTCAAGCTAAGCTCCAAGATCTTAGATCTATGTTTAATTTAATACCTGAAGACTGTCATCCATTTTACAGTACCCTTAAGAGAGACTGCAATATCAACGAGGATGTTGATGGATACGGGCCATCTCTTGACTTCGACTCGACGAGGATGAGAGAAATTAATAGAGTGCGTCTAATGAGAGCGCGACCTGGAGGTTTTTTTTTTCAATTTAATAGGCAACATTATTTAGCTGCAATTGTAGGAAATAAAAAAAATTGTGAAGTGTCAAGAGATGATTGTCCTACTGGTTAGTAATATCACATACAAAATTTTTGGATTTAACCTCTTTCTCTCAGGTCGCACTTTTATTAGACGGACTAGTGCGTCTAATGAAAGCGTGACCTGGAGTTTATTTTAAAATTTAATTGGCAACATTATTCAGCCGTAATTTTATTGTAGGAAATAAAAAAAAATTGGGGTGTCAAAATATGATTCTCCTATTAGTTAGTAATAACACATACAAAATTTTTGGATATAAACTCTTTTTCTCTGGTCGCGCTTTCATTAGACGGACTTATATGCGTGACCATCTATGCGCTATTTCTACTTTTTTTTGTATGTCAATCATGGCATTTTTATGTGATTTTGCTAGCTTTATGTTTATTGACAATAAATATATAACTTTTTAATCGTTTTCGTTATAATTATTTTTTTATTAGTAGATTTTCTAGTCGAAGGGTAGTTTTGAGTCCATTCTGAGAAAGTAAAAAAAAATACCTGTCTTAACAAACTTAAGTTTAATTGTAAGGACTCAACCCACATTTCAGTTAATATCTCGAAATCTATTGCAAAATATATGATTATATTTGATTGATAAATAAAATATAAACTATTATTTTAATTAGGGAGCAAAATTTAAAACAAATGTGTCTTTGTTTTAGAGAAATTACAGCTGAAACTTCAAACGCCCATAACTCAAAAGTGACTTTTTGTGGATTGAGTCCTTTCTGCTTAACTACGTCCGATTTATATTTAAAAAGGTTTATAGGTCCATAGGCTGTGTCAAGTCTTAGTGTTGCTTTACTTTAAAGATCGACTCTTAAATCTGTTTTCATTTCAAACTCGAGTTCCTCCTATGTGGTTGACCGATTGGCTGCTGCGTGGCATGTCGCGGGTTCTATTCAAACAAATATTTGTATGACCTACGAATAGGTGTTGTTGGATCTGGGTGTTTTGTGTATGTGAGTTTACGTGTTTGTAAATGCATCCACGATACAGGAGTTACTCCTAGTGTGGGACAACTTTTCTTTTTTACATATTAAGCGTTATATCTAGCTCTTTATGTGTGAAAACACGCTGAAACAAGTGATTAAAAAGAAAACTTGAAAGCTCTCACTGAATTATTTGAATAAATTTTCTTGGAACACACATTTAAGTACTTACACAGAAAACTTGTATTGCAACTTTATAAATATATTCTTAAAGCTTTGCATGAAATATTAATGTATGAGATTTTGCAAATACGATTTGTGAATAACAAGCGGCTTATGAAGTAAGCACTCTAAAGGTACTCACGAAACAATGTAGCATAAAGTAACAGACCACGAGAAAGTTTGAATACCTGTTTTATAACTAAAAACATGGAAACTTTTATTTTATAAGATAAATTCAAAGCTAAATAACTCTTATGTGTCAAAGTATAATAATAATAATAAAATAATAATATATAATAGTATAAATGGTACATGTTTGCAAAAAGTCATATTTGTGTATACAGGTACAATTTAGGCGTTCCAAAAAATATAAATGTCTCCATGTTCTACCACAGTAAGTGGCATACAAATATTAGTAAAATAAAAGTTTGTTGTGATATTACAACCTACTGAAGCAAAGTGAAGAGTGAATCGTACATAGTTTTCAAGGTATCTTGTGTCTGTCAAATTTGCCTTCAATAAAAACGGAACAATACAGAATTGAAACAGCAATCATTCAAATACTTCGAAAAGGAATGGCAGGTGGTCGCACCCTTCTGCGAAGCAGCAATGCTAGCGAAGGAGGCGGCCGCACGCGAGAGGGCATGGCCCCCACACCCACACGAGATTGCGGTGGCTGCCGAGGTATAGGAACACTTCGAAGATGAATTAAAATAATGAGGTTTGTCTAACTCGTGGATAATCGGCCACGAGAACGTTGGCCTTTAACTCTTCCATGTACCACTATTCATTACTAAGAACACTTATTGCGGATGATAATAATTATATCCACTTGTAGAATCAACGAAAGTCTTTGTTTGAAATGAACCTCTTTAAAATTGAAACCTTGGTAGTCGCGATGAGCAGTATATTTTATTTATATGGGAGTAACTCTCATGCATTAAAGTATCTCGGTAATCACGATACTTAACAATTTAAGAGGTTGTTCTTACTACCATTACCACCTAAGTACATATCCTACTAAAAACCGATTGTTCACGCAAATGAAATCCAAATCTCCTTTCCACACGTTTTTACGTATAACGAGTTCAAGGAAAATAAACAATTTAACCGTAAATTTTAATACAAAATATTCTTCTTCATTGCGGAAAAGCAAGCTAAAATCCTTGACACATTTTGGACCAAGACCAAAGATCGTCATCTGTAATAATTAAAACCATGGGTCCCTGTAGGCTCATTAACAACAGAAATAGGGTAACGTTGAAAATATTAAATGTACGAGTATTGTGTGAACTCCATTGTTCGAGTAGTCGCTGAAAGTAGTTCTTCAAACGAACGAAAAATTGTGTGACATCACAATTTATCATTTCATATGACATCTATTGTGCATGAAATACAAGCACTTTGCTAAACTGACAGACTGATAATGCTGTAACAACATTACATTTCGTTTGTACCTATATACTCCTCGTATATAGGTATAAAAAGACTAGTTTCAGCAACTGATTTTGCCCGTGTTACTATTCAACGGGATCACACGACTAAAAAAGTTGGCATGCCTCATAGAATACTTTAATTTAACTTAGTAATAAAACTTTTACACAAACTTAAATGTATGGATACAATGGCGGTCTTATCGTTGATGGTGATATCAGACCACAAATATTATAAATACTAAGAGGCAAAAGGAAAGGGAAGGCGAGGGAAGAGGGAAAATTGGATAATCTAGTCTTGCCTTTGTTCCATTGAGGTGTGATTAATTATAAAACTCCAATCATTCGGTTCTAAATATTTATACATAATTATGTGATGAAGATTATTCAGAAAGTCGTGCGATTTATCCGCTCTTCTGAGAATTTTGAATTATCTAAAAGCTTGTGTGAAAACAGCGTTTTATAAAACACTAAAAAACATGTATGAAAAAAGTGTTCCATATCCAATTAGTTTAATGTGCAAAAATAGAATACTTTTTGCGAAAAAATATCAAAATCGGTAAAAAGTTAACGAGATAATAGGTACGACAATTTCTGTCGCCAAGACATCGTTTTCTATGATGTTCATACGAATATCATGGCCTTTGATATCAAAGACCATGTCGGAATTCTCTATCATAATAGCAGCTTTGAAGCTTTCTAACTTCGTTCTTGATGAAGATATTTCAATATCTTTTTCCAATTCTTTACCCGAGCTACAAAGGTAATTAAATTAGCAAATTAAAAATTTCTATGCATATTCTCTATTATATAATACCGAACACAGGCATAATACCCATTGATAAAGTTATTTCTAAAGGGAAAATGTTTTACTAAACGTGAGTCAACCGCGTACGGGAATAATGTAAAATGTTCGATTCATTTTCTAGCAGTACGAGTACAAAGCACCGATCGCTGTAGCGAGGCCTGAGGGAGGTCTATGTCCAACAGTGGACGTGTTTCAGCTGAAATGATGCTACGTCTTTTTTATTTGAAGTTCTTACAGTTGTTTCAATGGTTATTGCTTGTAAATATCACTGCTAGCGATAAGATCGCCATTGTACCATGGATTTAAGTCAGTGTAACAGATATTTTACTATTTAGGTGTAAGTTTTCTCTCTTCCTGCCCTTGTCCTATATTTCTTGGAGTCGACGCAACACGCTTTTTTCTTCCATTCTGTCTTGTCACCGTCACGCTATCACGAACTCCTTTTTCTTTCATATCACTAAATGATAAATGATATTTATTTTGCAAATAGGTTTTTTCCAAACTCTTTTACACGTCAATTTTTTTTGGACTTTTTTTTTAACTAGATGAGACCGGTGTTTCCTAACTGACTAACCTGAGAAGAAACACCGAAACAAACTCAGGGGTCACAGTCTCTTTTAAAGTCCATACAAAATGTAAATCATATGCGAACCATGACCACAAAAGTAAGAAAGAACCATGCAAATTTAAGTGGACCTGTCCAGTCAGTGCAAGCATTTGTCATTATTCGCAAAGCTCAACTTAGGACTACTAAGGAGCTCAACGACTTGACGAACAATACCAAAGAGAGGATATATGGTTAGGCCGCAGAAAACACTCAAATTGCCAGACATAAGTTAAAATGACTGAAAAAGAAAAAAAAAACAATCCACATAGTCCTCACATTCACAAAAAACGAAATAAAATACATAATGTAATACTTAATAATTCTTAACAAAGTAAGCATTTATGTCAAACATTAATAATAAAATAATAATTAAAAAATGTCAAATTGTAAAGTAAAATTAATCTACAATGTCAAATTGTAATAAATAAATATCAAATTGTAAAAAAGTACAATCGAAAACAAAATAAAGTAAGAAGATAAGACAACAGTTGTAGTGCGCACTGGAGCGGGTCAATCCCAAGCCTTTACGTCCTCAACGTAGTCCTTTACAGTGTAAAAAGCCTTTTGGCTCCTCACACTGTTCATCGATCTTTGACCTCCTTCTCCCTTTCCATATAGATGGCTGGAAAATACTCATAACCTACTCTTTCATGTGTTTCATCCCTTAACTTCACATGACCAATTAATTCAACAAAAGTCAATAGATTATAACGGCTTAATAAGAATTAAGGAGCAGTTTTCCTTGTATCACGTTGATTCTTCCAGAGACGTGTAGCGTTTACTTTGTCGCTTAAACCCGAGACATTATTGTTCTACGTGACTTTGAGCGATAAACGCATGTAATGGTGATAGCGGGTCACGGTTCTGCTTCTGTAAGGGAAATAAATGCTTGTGTAAGTATAGAGGATTTTGTTAGTGTCTACTGTTGCTTGTGATTGAAATGTATGTGTTTTTTTGGTACGTTATTATGCTTTTGTGTGCAGTGATTGCCCAGTAGTATCGAATGGCGGCGACTTATGAGTTACAGTTCGGTGGTAATAACTCAGATAGCCAAAATTTGTTTGTTCCTTACTTTTGTAAAACGGTGAAATATAATAGTTTTACAGAATAGAATAAGATTTATTCGACAAGCCCTTTCTTTTGGGGGAAATGACGCCCACTCCAGCAGTGGAGTGGAGTCATTTTCTTTTCCCACGACAACTATACCTCTTCCAATAGCCAAATAGATGAGAAAAATGTTATCTAACCCACTCATGAATAAATATAATATTAATTGCGAAAACAGAGGTGTGAGAGGAGCTCGTGGCTAGATAATAATAGCCGCACAGGTTCACACGTTCACGGAGGAAACTCGTTATGTTAAGATGGTCACCCATCCACAGACCAACCTTGGCAAGCGTTAGTGCTTAACCTTGAAGATCGACCCGTGCGGCTGTTATTATCTAGTCACGAGCTTCTCGATTAATCTGCACACGTGGATTTAAATTTAGAATCTCATGTTTATGTAAGTATCTCATAATAGGTCTGTATTTACTACTCATGTTTCATAATTAATTAACCGATTTCGTTATAATATCTTTTAGTGAAAATTAGCGATCCGCCGGCTTCATACGTGGGAAAAATTATCAGTGTTTCTCTACTATGTACTGCTATACTTAATTACTCAGATACCCGCGAAACGAGACACAATAGTAAAACAATAACAGCGCGGTGTCATAGGACCGGTCGGGGATTCATGAATTAAAATAAAGATCTAAGTATACCTAAGGATAGACAGACATACAGCGAGAAGTGGTTTTGTTTTATACTATGTACCACCTGTCACTACATGGGATACTACGACGATCGTAAACAAAATACGACTTAACTCAAGAAAAGGTATTTTCTGGTTAGCGTATAAAACTGATGAAAAGTTCCCCAAGAATAACTTTGAACAAAGTGAGTGGATACAAAATATTGTGATAGGATGCATCGCGTGCCGGCGACGCTAAATATTTATAAGAGTTGAAATATGGGAGATGCAAGATGCTGTCTGAAGTTTTATTAACGAGTCGATATATTCTACTTGCGGAGACAAAAGCATAATTTTGATGCATATTCTTTGTTATTTGTAATTAATTTGCGTTAATAAGCTGCTTTTAAATGGTCATAATTAACAAGGTAGACCGATGACTTGGTGAGGGTCGCAGAAATCTGATGCATGCGAGACAAACAGGACTGGAGGCCTTATGTCCTGCAGAGGACGTCTTTCGGCTGAAATTATGATTTTACCCAATCTTATTTATCATTAAAAAACTAGCTGCGGCGAGTGGCTTCGCCCATGTATAGTAGAAAATAATCCCAAGGGAACCTAGTCCCTGAAAAAAAAAAACTATATGCTATTCCAGGATATTTGAGGTTTATCTGTTATTATATACCAAGTTTTATCGAAATCCATTCAGTGTTTTTTGCGTGAAATAGTAACAATGTTTGCTATACATCCATGCATATGCACTTTCGCGTTAATAATACGAGTAGGATATTTAGTGTTTAAGTTTAAATAATCAATTTAACAAAACAATTATACACAAGAAGAAAAAAGGCAAAACAGATTTCCCAATGTGGAATCAATAAATTCTGCACTTAAGTTCGTAAAAGACTGGCACTCTCTCTCTCCCTGCCAGATCAAGACAAGTTAGTTATATATAGTAAGTTAGTTATCAAGACAAATCATCAGACTTCACAAACAAAAAAAAAATACACATAAATAAAGTCGACTAATGTTAGACTAATATCGCGAGGTCTTAAAAAAGACGATGAGCACTCGGACCTTTTGGCTCTAGTGTTTATTTTAATTTGAAACTATTACAATGTGTATTTATATTTAATTAAGCAAATTATTTTCTGTGTGAATTTAATAATTCTTTGTTAGTTTTGGCAGAGTAATATCATTAGTCTCGCAACAGTCCTGTAGTATTTTGATGACCTTTAAGTGTCTTCTATTGAACTCGTAAGTAACAAAAGAAAATTAAATTAAAGGCCAGTGTTCAGTAAGCTCACTTTTAGAGCTTAAACGTTATAATTTTTTATTTATTTTTTATCTTAGGTTTTCTTCTTTTAAATTATTAATCTTGATTAATATTTAATTTCGGTACTACTTATTGCGGTATATTAATTTATTCACGTTCTACACTGTCCTTTGTCCAACCTCAAATTACATATTTAAAATCTAAATAAGCATCATTCATATTTGTTTTACAATTGTCTTTTTGCGTATTGCGCATTAGAAGCGTATTGATCATTATTTCAGTCGAAAGACATTTATTGCTGGACATAAGACAGGGAGTCTTACGTCGCTACCTCGACCTGTCCAGAGTGACTCGCATTATTCGGATTCCCGCTATCCTCACCAGGTAACCGGCCTAACTTGTGGGAGGCCTTCTAACACTAACTTCTTCTTAACTTCTAGTAGCACAGCACAGCACACTGGCCGTAGACTTTTGTCTTAAGACACTGTGATATGTTGGACGATGAAATACCGCGAACCTTTCCGAATGCTGCCCAGCTGATTAGATTTAATTTAGCATCGAATTGTTAATGCAAGCCAATTTGCGAGCCCCTTATTCAAAAGAATTTGAATATGTAGATGATCCATAAATCTGGGCCCCTGATACCTGTGAGCACCGTAACATTGATACGGCTGATACTGCGGTACCTATGGTTCTGAGTTTTTCATTTTTAATTAATGAGCTTTTGAGGTGTGGTATTTAAAGACCTGAATTTTTTTATTGAGGTGAGAAATGATCTGAAGACTTCTCCTATTCTAAGGTGGAAAGCGAGTACGACTTTTACAGACTAAAACCACACCTGTGTCCTTGACTTGCCTCTACATTATAAGACCACGATATTCCTTTCAGAAAATCTCCGTGGCAGAAATCTCTTAAAACCATTTTGTAACTCAAGCTCAAATATTACGAATAATTTATGAAACAAGGCATATAAGTAATTGAATGTATAATAACGAAGTGAATATCTCAAATCTCGCTCGTAATCCCAAGTAGTCCCTAAACATTAAAGATTAAATTACAGCCAAGCTTGTGTCTACAGTCGTAAAATATAATTTACGTTCCTTCGTCTAAGACCGCTTAGCAAACTTGTTTAAGAATAGTGTTAATTTAGTTGAGGTTTTGTAGTTTGTTTTAAGGTTTTATTAAATCTGTCTTTGTTTTAAATAATGTTAAAACTAACCTAGCCTAGAGTGGTGGCACAGAGGTAATGGCCCCGACTTACGAGTTGTAGGTCGCGGGTTCAAACCCAGCTAGGCGCATTACTTTGTGTAATTTATTTCATTACCACTGCTCTCAAAACGGTGAAAGAAAACATAGTGAGGAAACCGCCATGTCCTAGAATCAAAAATTTTAAAACATGTGGCATCCACCAATCCGCACTAGTCTCGCGTGGGGGATTACAGCCCTTTCCCTCTCCTAGAGATGAGGCCTGAGTCCCAACAGTGGGTACATTAACAACATTACCGATAATGACAATGATAATGAACTTAGCCTAGACCTAACGGTCTCATTGCTGGTCAAAGACCTCATCCTTTTCAACACATGTCGGTCTTATGTCAATGTGAGCCAATTCTCAGGAGACAGGTAAGAGTCAAGGTGCTCTGTCTTCGTCTTTGTCTGCCAAAGTATCGTTTAGCTTACTTGCTAAAGCTACATCGTCAGTAACGGTAATAGTAATCTTCTTCTTCTTCTTGACCTTGTCCCATATTACTTACTAGGGTCGGCGCAAAGTTAAAAGATTCAAAAATAAAATATAATTATGTTAATTATAAATACATCCTTTGAGAATTATTTTTGGCTAAATAACTCGATATTTTAACGCTTATTTTCTAAAATCTTTCGAAACGAAGTTGTTCTTTAAAAATATTTTTACAGGGAAAATGGAGGTTACCTCAACCTCCATTTTCTATGTAAAAATATTTTCGTATTTCTTTGAAAGTAACAAAAACATATAATACTTTTAAATTTGTTTTAGAACAACATTACATACATGATTTATTTATTCTTACATGCATCATATTTTTTATTTTCTTTCGCATTTAATTTAGTAACAGTATACTTTATTAATATTAATTTAAAGTACAAAGTTTCCTTAGAAACAAAATGAACAAAAGGGATATAATTATGGAATAGCTAAGAAATATGGAATACTGCAAATAAAAAAGAAATTGTGGTTAAATCTGAAACGAACCTTTAATTACTTGCAATAATCACAACTTCAGGTATCGGACTCTGTATCAGCGCAATTGCCGTGTACAGTCAGATGCAAAATTGCATGAATAGTACAGGAAAAAGATCGTGTGAAGCGAGAAATGACGCGATGAGTATTTTTCGAACACTTGAACTCAAACGTTCACGGGAAATTAGACATTCAGGTATCCAATTTATTTTGCATCGTACCTTACCTAAGGACTGAAGAACAAAGACATTTTAGACTTGATCCGTGTTTCTTTTCGAACATTTCAAAAGCTATCACAAACCTTTTCTCGCAGAGATTAAACTATCCTCTTTCACCAAAGGAATACCACTCGGTCAACTGATAAATTGAAACCAGTCATGCGATTGATTATGATTTAAAAAAGATAAACGAGCACTGTTTTATGCAGCTACGAGAAATGATGGTAGAATAGAATAAACTTTATTGTACACCAAAAAGTATAGTAACCGTACAGTAGTGTAATATGGTAGTTTTGCGGTATAAATTCATCATCATCTCAGCCAAAAGACGTCCACTGCTGGACATAGGCCTCTCCCAAGCTTCGCCACAACGACCGGTCCCGTGCCGACGCATCCATCGGATAGCTTAATATAAATTATCAAAAGAAAAAAGTAGAGAGTGGGGCTAGTAGGGTAAAAATAGCCCATAACCTATTTCTCAGGCCTACCAAATATACCGAGAAATCGCATCTGCACTAAATCTCAATTATAAAACGGCTCATAATGTTCCACGCGCGCCACAAAGAGAGTTCATCAAAACCCTAGGGGCCCGAAACCTACTGGGGTCATGGGCTCACTTCTGAGAGAAAAACGCGCGGTCTTGCAACGCAAGGCTCCACTTTAGAGCGGGAGAAGTTATTGAATAATTTCCCACCTCAAAAAAATTGGTCGTTTTATGATGATTACAGGCCAAAGTTCTAAGGAGCTCGTGGTTAGATAATAACAGCCGCACGGGTCGATCTTCAAGGTTAAGCAATGCTTGCCATGGTTGGTCAGTGGATGGGTTACCATCTTAACAGTTTCCTACGTGCCTCGGAAAGCACATTGAGCCGTAGGTCCCGGTTGTCATTTGTAGATCTTTGGTAGTCGTTACGGATAGTCAGAAGCCAGTAAATCTAACTCCAGTCTTGCCATGAAGTACCGTGTCACCCCAGTTGTGGAGGTTTGGTAAGCAGCCGCTCCTCGTAAAATACTGGTATTCAGCTAAATGCCGCTTAACTTGAAGCCAACTCCAATATAGTTGGGAAAAGGCTAAGTAGATGATGATGATAATATAGACCAAAGTTGTAAAAAATATAAAAAAATATTAGAAACTATAAAATTTATTTTAATTTCCTATTTCAGATTTGCTACCAATTAATTTTGTTAAAATCAATATACTGTTTGTTATAAAGCTACTATAATACAAACAGTGTCTAATCAAGCGTGCTTTATTTGTTACAGCTGGCTATTAATCAGGCCAGACAGGGAACAGACGGTAGTAGTCCATTACGAATAGACTCGTAGTTAGTATTAAGACCGATTGACTGTAATAAGAACTTGGAGTGAAAAATAAAGCCAACACAACAGTACTCTTGTATTTTATAAAGAGTTAGGTAGGTACGGCGGTGTTTTATAGGGCCATTGTCATTAACGCTGCTTGCCCTTGGCCGACAATCGGTGAACGATTTTTTGTAGGTGAAAAATAGAACACACTTATAGCAATAGTGCAAAGCACACTGCCTACAAAAAATCGGTCAGAATATACTATAGGATTATAATTTGTGACGATAATCGGACCTACAAAAAGTCAGTCGTGGGCGAGCAACGTAAATCGGTTAAGGGTGATAAATAGCCTGGCCTAGACAAGCCTGTAACTCATTTAGCGGTTGTAAAATTTAGTCTATTTTTTAAGCAGGAAATCATCAAATGGCTTCTTCTGCTCTGGGTGGAGCGAGAAGGAGTCACCCATTAGTAAGTTGTCCTTTGCATTCCATAACTGCGATAAAATTTTCTTATCACAGCACCATATAAATCAAATGTGTAGGGCTTCGAAACATGACCTGGTCATTGAAGCTAGAAGGCCAATTTTTGGGAACCTTGGGAATACCCGAATTAAAGTCGTCATCTCATCCCAAAGTGTCTGTAACAGATTACGACTGAAATGAGTAATTTTTTTGTAATTTACACTTTATTGTACACCTAAATAATAATTTCCATAATGCAAACTACAATAATAATTATGCATTACACAGAAATTACCCCGCGACCTGATCCTGTCCCCCCTTTGTCCAAACAAATTGAACCAAAAACCATTCCAAAATAGAAACAGCGAGGGATTACGCTCCCAATTTAGAAAACACGGATAAAAGTCACAAGCATTTCGTTAATAATCCTCTTTTCCGTAATGAGCAACGCTAATCAACTTTATGTAATCTATGACAGATCCATTAGCTTATTACGTTAGGCTGAGGACGCACTACGATTTTTTTCAGCAAGCGATTAATCGCTACAACCGCGTAACAGCTTGAGACGCACACACCACGATAAAAAATCGCGAAACAATCCGCAGTTTGAAGTTGGATTTCAAAGTAGCAGTATGTCTTGTTGCTCTGATACAAAGAATATATTTAATCTCTTTGCTTTGTAATTAAGAAATAGAAAAAGAAGACTTCAACCGAATACTGACCGAAAAATCGCCCGCGGTTAACGCTAGTGCGTCTGCGAGCATTTTGTAGCAAATCACGGTTTTGAAATCAGTCGCGACAAAAAACCGCAGGTCCGGCCGCTGGTATTTAGTTTTCTAGGGCTACAAATTCACGCGATTAAAAAATCACAGCGGTTAAACCGTAGTGCAGCCTAGGCCTTACAGTTACATCAGAGAGCGACCTAAATATTCAATCCTTTTGATACGAACGTACCAGGCTGACATAAGATTCTAGGAGAGCTATAAAGATTCAAAATTCATGAGCGTGACAATGCCGGTCAACGAACTCTGAACTTGTATCGTCTGAGAAAACTGTTCTGTAGAACTGTTTTGTGTGAAATATTCAAGACGCAGTGTAATGATATTGTGGAGTTACCGTCTATATATGCATTGATACTCATATTTTTTTGATTTTTATCATTAAAGCTAGACCATAATATAGATATGAATATGTATAGAAAATTTAAGTATAATTTCGATATTCAAAACTTTACGATGCGTGTTGGATTACTCAGACAAAGTTAAAAACAACTTAATTAATACTTAGAATAATACTATGCCGTAATTATGAATAAGAACGACGATACTTTCGAACATAATAATTATGCAAAGCCCTGAACTTGTACTGTCTATAATAAGAAGACCGAAAACGTTTTCATAAACAAGGTTTTATTTAAAACATTTTGTTCAGACAATGTCTGCTAAATCCAAACAAAATTGTAGCTTTCGGTTCAAGGTTCATATTATTAAAGATTTACATAATCACAATACAAAAAAAGAGCAAATGTACCAGAAAACGGTTATATTTGTTTTGACCTTAGAAAAAATACTTTGGGTATTGTTGTGGCAACACTGTGGGTAGACAAAACTTTCGTTAGAATATTGGTGTCGACCACTGTTTGAAATTAGAATATTTGGTATTTGCTTCTTCTGAGATAAGGTAAAACTTACGGCCACGGACGCGTAGCTTTATAAATGTGTATTCCAACCATCAAACTGTGTGACCAACGAAGCGGCAGCGTCGTATCGTCGTTTCATAGATTGGTGTACGTCTGTAAAAACTTGTATACCTAATTTATACAGACATACACTAAAGTCTGCTTTTTTAAACCCTGAGACTAAATTGACACAGGTAGGTAAATATCAAACTTATAATAGTAATAATGCCAGTTCTTTTGAGTTGTTACGAGTATGACAACCAACGTAATGTCATTTTAGTTTCAGAGATTTCATGAATCCCCGACCGGTCACATGAGACCGCGCTGTTATTGTTTTACTATTGTGTCTCGTTTCGCGGGTATGTGATAGGTTAAAAATAGACTAAGCGTATAGTGACGAATACGCATCTCTAAAGCTAACGGCCGTGGACAGTAGGCCTTATTCAATTGTTTTTGGTTTGTTAACCCCAATTCTAAATTTAATTGGAAACAAATATTGATTAAAAGTGCGTTTCTAAATTGTGGTCGTTATGTGGTTAACAGCTACACACACCTAGACCACAATAATTGAATTCAATAATATTGTTTCTTGTATGCTAAATAATTAGGTACTTGACTCATTTTCAGTAGTTAGTAAAAATGGAACCTATAAAGGATCATTTGGTGGTCCGTCAGTCTATCCATCAAGACCCATTTTTTTTTAAATTTATTACTCTTTGCGTATCAAAAAAATCTTTGAGACTTAGCTAGGTAAGTTTGACTGGCTTTTTTATTATTTGTATTTATAAGTAACTTTAAACAAAATTTGATTTTTTCAGATCCGTGCTAAATAAAATTACTCAAAGTAACCACGATTAATTGACCACACTTAATTTTGACAGTCTGTTTTTGGTATGATTTTGATACTATCTAAAGGTGACACAATAATTATATTAAATTGTTCATTTCTTTCCGATGTTTACACATAATTTACGTTACTACACATTTTCCTCATAAAATAAATCGAACATGCGAAAACACACTGTTATTTCACTTTAACACATAACTCTCAAGGCCATTTGTGAAAAAAGAAAATATTTCTCATTTATCTAACCTTTGTATAGGAAAAGTGAATCAAAGAGCTATTGTTCCTTCAATGTTTACTTCCCTATGTTGTAAAAGACAAGTCACGTTTCAAAAACAAACAGTGCTTGTTTTTGATCCCTCTCCCTAAATATTTACGGACTGACCTGAATATAAAACCGGCCATTACTCTGTTATGTGCAAGGAGTTTTAATTGGCGAACTACGGAACCATTTTAATGTTACCATGGGTATAGAATATTTTAATATTATTTCGAACGATTATCTATTCCTTGTTCCAATTTAGCAAATTTTACATTTAGATACTTTTTTAGATTTTTGAGTCCTGGAACACACTGTCCTGAAAGTCTGACACAACCTCACGCTCCGCCCTAGAATGGGAGATGTAGGTCTTAGCGGGATGGTTTCAAACAGCCACAGCAGCCCAAAATTGCAAGGATTACGAGTGGTTTTGGTCAGTAAAAACCTTCTTCTTGCTCCGATATTTCCTCTCTCCCCAGCCAAAACAGGAGATTATTTTTGTTAAAAAAAAAATGTTATCAAGTTTTCCAATTTAATGGAATTTTTACTTTTTAACTCTAATGTAATTACAAGAAGTTCTGTCAATGAAGTTTGTGTCTAGACATCTAGAATTCTACAACTTTTAGAAAAGTTTAGGCTCAACCGAAAAATAAACAAGCCAGCATTACCCGTAGGTTTTTTCTGAAATAAAAAAGGGTATCATTTAAGCTGTCGCCAATTTAATTCGTTTTGCGTTTCCTAAATAATAGCTTTGTCCTCAAAATAGTAGATTTGTCGCCAAAATGTAGTCACCAAACAATGTAAAATCAATTCTCCAATAAATCATCTAAAATCATGGAGATATAGGATCTAGTACCAAATTATTGTTTTTGTACATATTATAATAGGTTTGTCCTAATAAGCATTTAAGCAAACTAATTGAAAGAGATCACCAATAAACCATATATTGTGTTACCTTATTTGTTGTCGTTATCATCGTTTCAACCAAAAGAGTCTACTACTTATTATAGTATAGTTTAACGGGCTGGTATCCGCAACTCCACGACTAAAGCGCATATTTTGCGTATGGGTGGGACAAAAGTGTTATTCGATCCACCCCAGCTCCTCAAGAAAGGCCAGCAGCGCCTTCCCGGGCGCCGGTCGTCATGGTTTTTTTTTCGTTAGGGGAATCATCAGAATGACTTCTCCCACTCTAGGGCGGAGCGGGAAGGCGTGTCAGACTCTTACTGACTAAACCCCTATCCTGTTCCTTCGTTGCCTTCGATCTGGGGGACACGGTGACAACCTTTCGGATTTTCCGTGTTCCCCAGAGGCTTCGGTCCTACCGGGCCCCTACAGTTTGCTGACATCTCGTGGCATCGTATGATCATCGTATGTAGTTACGAGTACCTACGACACATCGTTGAGGATGGAAAAAGCGCCAATTTGTCTCCGCCTCTTTGAACATATTTTCAACAAAATTATAAATTGATGTATTAAATTGGTAAGGAATACTATTATTTTAATAACCGAACGAAATAAAATGTACTTAACTACGATATTGGTGACAAAATAACAAATAAAAAGGAGGTGCAGTCAGGGATTGATAATTAATCGATTTATTTGGCGACAGATCTAACATTTTGGCGACAGATCTACCATTTTGGCGACAGATCTACCATTTTGGCGACAGATCTACTATTCTGAGCACAAAGCTATTAATTTTGTAATAAAACTATTATTGTAAGAACGAAGTTTTATTTTATTGGTGATCCATCTCTTATTTTTTGATAATTCATACCTGGATACACTTTTTGTTTATCTGAGAACGAAAATATTTCGTGGCGATAGATCTATTAATTAGGCAATACAACTTGATGACAAATATAAAGTTTGGTGACAGAAAATATAATCCCCAATAAAAAACAATAATCTCTGATTTGCAACTTACGTATAATAAATTGATCTCTAGCCGAATGATAAATTCCTTATGAATATTTTCCCCTCTCACGAATAACTTATTGTGAATGCATTTCCTCACAAACATAATCAGTATCTATTGTTATGTCGCGACCCCCCTCAATTTATATTTGTTGACCAGTCAGAAGAATTGTGCCGTATTCTTGCTAGCTGAGATTCGGTGCCAAGTTGACTGGGACTTAACACCGTTTTGACGTTTGGGGGGAAGGATGCCAAATGTGTTGACAGCAAAATATATTCTGTTCTTTTAAAAATAAATTTTAAGAGGTGAAAAGCTTAGCAGGTTTGGTCAACTAGACTAAAACTATTAGCTACTGTTAGCTAGGAAATCATAAAATAACGTCTCGTAATCGAGAGAGTGACAGGCTTTTACTGACTATACTCACCCGTGTTGACTCAGTTGCGCTTTCGTTTCAAGGCACTTTCAAACAAACCTGCAAAAGTCATTGGATTGAATTGGTATATAATTAATTATTTTTGATTGCGACGAGGCACATTGGCACGCACTAATATTACAAAGGAGAAAGTGAGTGTGTATATTTTTTACTTCTTCATATTCAAACTGTGAAACGGATTTGCATGATATTCGGCCTACCATGTGGTTAGACCATGTTTGGATAGACCATGTTTAGATAGATCATGTTCTGGAAAAGCACATATATAGGCTACTATTTATTCCGAGAGTATGTTGCCATGAGATAATTTTCTACCAACACTCAGGTTAAGCCGCTGGTAGTAGCTAGTGAATTATAATTAGATAATCGTGAATAATTAATCAGACAATGTTTGATGGAGTAACCTGAAATTCTAATATATTAACATGACGTTACTAATTGTAAAACATGAGTATCTAATAAGGAAGTCAAATACGAATATTACTCCTGCCTTAAACAGCCTTGGTAAACGTTAAGGTAAATTGGTAAAATAAGGGTATAAATGTACCAAATAATCTATAAATATTGTCAAAAATAAATGTTGCCCTTAAAGAAAATGTTGGCCCCCATGGCGAAGTCGTTACATTACACGCAACATTTAATCTCGTGAACAGGGAAGAAAAAATATATTTCGCCACTTATCCCCATGGCCCTCATTCATGCTTTTTTTGAGAGTATTAGAAAACGGCAGGTCCTAAGAATTTTATTTTGAATGTAACGTGATTTATAGTTGATGAACTTTCGAATACCAATTTTATTTTATTATGGTTTCCGAGAGATAATTTTCTGCCGAACTACTGCCAAGTTACTTTGAAGTAAATTTTGAATTTATTTATTTACTAAGGTATAACCAACAGCTTCTATGTACAATTTTTTTCAGATAAGTAACGATAGACATAAATCTTCTACAGTCGTCAGTTACCTGATTTGACCTGTAGTTCAAGCAAAATTCACAGAAAAAAGGATCATATACCTTACTCAAAAAGATATACCTTACCCAAAAAAAGCCAAGACCACAGTTAAAAGCTTAAGTTTTAAAAAGCAGTATTATAATGTAAAAAAATAAATATCATAACAAAAAAAAAAAATGAGAACTTTATCATTCTTAAGCTAGCTGTTAAGAATAAAGCGTAGCACGTGCTCAGAAATTCTCTGTGTGGATTCATAGTCAAGCAAACTAACCATTTCTTTATCCGAGACTCAAGAAGTACGCATTTATTCTTAGTAACAGTTATGCTTCTGAACACATGATTCAAGAGTAGTATGTCCCAACCTTTGTATGTAAAATAAAATAAATGGCAGTCTTTGTAACATGTTTTTTGAAGCTTATTAAGGTAGTATCTTATTTCCTATAAAAAGAAAATGAGGTAATGTTACTTGAGTTAGTGTATTTACCTTGTTTTATTTAATAAAACATCCGTCGTTTTGAAGACTGTATATATATACAATAAATTATAAATTATCTAGTTAAACTAAAAGCCATCAAAAGGAGCTCGGAGTTTTCTTTGGTGATCGTAACAGGAATGAAGATATTTGCAGAAAAACCATTGTCGCCGACTTAGCACGAAGAATCACCAAACTTAAGTTGCAGTGGTCAGGGCACATTTCTCATAGAATAGATAGTCAATGGGACCGAAAAGTTTTGAAGAAGAGACCGTGTATCGCAAAATCCAGCATTCGAAGGCTTTCTACAAGGTGTACCGTTAACGTGATGAAAGTCGCGAAAATGCGATGGATGCGAGATACACAGAACCTTTCGTTGAGGTGACACTTGGGGGAGCCCTATGTCCAGCAGTGGACGTCTTTCAATTGACATGATGATGATGATCTAGTTAAACATTACAAAATGTTCGATTTATTTATAGACCTATATTTTTGACATTCCTAAAAGCACAGTCATACAAAAAATCTGTATCTCAAATACACTGAACCGCGTTTTTGGCGATTTTTAGGATACCAATAGTGTAAAAATCCAAGTTTGAAGTTTTAAAACACCTTTACGAAATACACGGTGCTCGAAAAACTTGGAATTTTCAGTATTTTTTCAGGCTCTGTTAATACCCAAACGGATGCACCGTTACCGGATCACCTACGAATTCTTTTTTAAAGAAAAATTAGCTAGGATTTTTTGGCAACTTTTAGGTCTATAGGTAAAATAGATCTCAAAATAAACAACAATAAAATAAGGCTTTATGCTGGATGTAACCTATTTACAATATTTACTTGGTACAATTCCTGTCGCCAGTGATGCGGAAGAATTTTTTGACGCTATTTTAGGTAAGAGTCTAGTGTAATGTATTTTTAATTAGTTAAGTGATTTTATTTTTCCTGTTCTATGTTTAATAAATATTTTCTTACTTACAAGAAGGTATTAAAGTTTTATAGCCCTAAGTAAATCCCAGAAAAAAGAAATGTTATTTGCGGTTTTGACGCTTATAATAATATGTTTACGGTGATTATTAGTCTGTAAGTCGGTCTTAGGCATTTTGCAAATATGAGGCTAATGTTACAAAACATTACCTACACAGACCACAATGATGAATTTATTGTTGAAAAGTATTTAATATTTTAAACAAAACCACATTGGAATAATAAAAAATATCAGCATTAGCATTATCGGCCTTGTAAAGTTCCCACTGTTGAGACTCAGGCTTCTTCTCGTAAAAAATATTATTTTTGAAACTGTATACGGTACAAACCCATAATCCTGATTCCCAATTCACACTACGATTTCACCTCAACGACTGCATCAGAACACGTATTGTCAAACAACCCTGGTGCCGTGGATTTGGGTTAATTCGTTCCTGTTTTCAACTTCTACGTGAGCTAAGCCAGTGGTTAATGCTAGCACCAATATTACTAACTAGCTTCTACTAGTGGCTTCTTCCGCATGATAGAAAATTGTCCCAAGAGAACATACTCCCAGGATTAGAAATTATTTCGTACGTTTGAACATGAAAGAGTAACAAACATACACACAGACATACATACTAACTTTTTTCGCCTTTGTAATACAAGTGTGTCTTTTTAACATTTTGTCAATATGCCTTATTAAACCGTTTTTATTTCAACATGACCATGTGCACTCTTGGTGCCATATCTTAAAAATACGTACAGAGTCCAACTTTTAAACATGCCGAGAGTTGGGTAGGTACCTTGCCTTCTGACCGTCAGGTAACCGTCCGGAACGAGTTCCAGTCGTTGACGGCACGTAGTGTTCCACGTGACCCTCAAAGGGACGTTTGCTAAAACGTAGGGGCCCAGCACGAAACTTTATGGGGCCATGGGCTGACTTCTGACAGGGAAACTCGGGGTCCTGGAACGCAAGGAAAAGAATGAACACATGTGTGGTTCATTCAGCAAAAGTCTGACACATCCTCTCATTCCGCCCTAGAGTGAGAAAAGTCATTAGATGGTTGCCCACCTTAAAAAGGGAATTTTTCAAACACAAAAAGATTTACCTACTCCAAATTCATGAATTTATAGACAGTGTGGACACCCTAGTAGAAAGACATTGTCGTAAGTTGAGACAAGGCTTCCTGTATTTCAGAATATTTCGTTCGTCCATTGTACGGCGGACGTTTTCTCGAAAGCCGTTAGACTACGCGTTTTCTAAAACATGGGATGTTACGTCACTCGCAGAGATAAGTTTTGGTACTGGCGGGTGCTACAGGCGGATGCTATATTTTTGCTTTGCTGTTGCTTGCTTTTTAGGATTGTATATATTTTTTTCTGATATTATAAATAGTTCAATAACTTCATATTGTGTATTATTAGCGTTACCGAGATAGGAACATCGTATTAAAAAAACGAAAGTTCGATCGAAAAAACGAAAAATCTATGTTTTTTTTTTAAGTTTTATAAACTAGCGTTTGATTGCCTGATGCCTGATGGTAAGCAGTGATGTAATCGTAGATGGTGAGACGCACTAGTTTATTAAGAGCCTAAATTTCTTACAAAATAAATCACTAGCTGGGTCAGAGGTACACCGCGGTAATGTTTGAAAGAATTACCGGTGCTCTGGAATGCATAGGAAACCCAGCTGGCTTTTAGTCAGTAAAAGAGAGGCACTCATCTTGTTTCGTCCGGAATGCGAGAAGATATTTGATTATTTCTGACCACAAAAAAATTAAATATGATCCGAGGGACAGACTGAAAGTTTAATTTCATAGCAACCGTTCTTTAAAATACGGAAACTGCAAGGAGTATTCTAATGGCCATACTATTACATAGGAGTCGCAAAAGTCTTTGAGAAATCGCTTCAACACAAAAGAGTAACTATCAGGGCATTTTTTGCCAGCATCGTACCGCCCAGAGTATTTCTAGGTAACTCTAGAATTTCTAGGAACACGATCGCAATTTACTTCGGCACAAAACTTCTGTAGGTGACGGTACAAAATTGTTAAAAAGAGGAGTCACCCGATGCGATGTCTTTGAGGTGAGAGAAATTGCAACTTCCATTTACGTTTATATTTTATAGAGGAAGCGCGTTATAATACCTTTACGTGTTCAAGTAAAAGGGTGTACGTGTCTCTATCGGTGGCTTAGAGTGAAAACCTCGTATCTGTAATTTTAAGGTTTTTTTCTTTATTATTGATAGACTTGCGCTTGACCACTGTCTCACCTGATGGTAAGCGATGATGTGGTCGCCGATGGAGCACGCTTGCCTTGAAGCAACCTATTCACTCTTGACTTCTTTACTTGACTCCCTAAGTTATTTGTAATGCTGTCTACTATGTTAAATGCATATCCTTCTCGATTCAGTTTGGTGTGATAAACTCCGGACAACGAGTGAAAATATGTAGACAAAAAATAAAAACAAGGAAATGAACTCCTGGAATAAACCAATATTTTTAAGTACCTATTTGAATAAACCACACAGAAGCACATTTAAATTAAATGATAATAAAATTCCACCGCCCACCACCCACTACCATACCACCATTTGACCACTCCACCATTGGACTATTTGGTCAAAATTTTTGTGCCTTCTGAAAATATACGTATTTCGCAGTTAGGTGGTTTTCACTCTAAGCCATCGCTATCCTCACGCGTTTTTGTTTAGAAGATGACAAAGCGAACAATTTTACCTTTTTGGGAATTGCCTTTAAAACCCCCAAAAAGATTGGTAAAGGAAAAACGCTGAGTAAAACCCGGTAACAATGCTTAATCCCTTTGCTTACGCAAGTTCTTTTGTGATTAGATATAGCTAGAGATTAAGAATGCCTTATCAGATTATCAAATCCACCGTTTTACGGTATGCAAAGACTTTTATAATAAGACCCGTTGCTGCTTACCAGTCAGGGAATACTGGTGTTATATTGTAAGACGAGAAAATATTTTTTCTTTTTTAACCAACAAGAAATCAACGAAGACAAAAATAATTTTAAATCATTAAAGTAGTAATTTAAAATCAGACGAAATTAATAATAATCAAAATAATGACAAAACAAATAAAATCACATAATTCAAAACAATATGTAAATTAAAATCAAACTGAATTAAAACTTTATCTACAGCCTATCGCAGATAAATGCCGAATGAAAGGACACTCCAGTCTTAAAGCAATCATCGCCAGTACGATGTCGGACTTAGGTACTCTGCTCACCAAGTATGCTACTATTTTTTTTACGTGATTAAGAATCACGTAAAAATAATAATCAGTGCGCGCCTCTGAGAACCTACCCGACCCGAAGCATAATAAGAATATAGTCTAGATCCAATATCCCTTTTTTTGTCGGCAGACACAGGTATTATTATAGAGCACGGAATGGCCGCGTCGCGCAGGTGACGTCTAGAATTGAAGTTACTAAAAAAAAATCCGAAGCTGCGTGCGCTGAGTACATGTTTCAATTCAATTTGTGTCGATTGTGGCTTTGTTACGACACGAATTATTAATTCCTATGAGTTAACGCGGAAAATACAAATGTTTGGTTTTAAAGATATCCGTATTCCTTGTTTTGTTTGACAAAATTGTAGTAGTGTTTTCCCATGTCTTCAGTTTTGGATTTTGTAAATTAATGCGTACATTATTATCTACCTAGCCTTTTCCCAACTATATTGGGGTCGGCTTCCAGTCAAGCCGGATTTAGCTGAATACCATTATTTTACGAGGAGCGGCTGCCTACCAAACTTCCACAACCCATTGACTGGGGTAACACGGGACTTCATGGCAAGACTGGAGTCAGATTTACTGGCTTCTGACTATCCGTAACGACTGCCAAAGATCTACAAATGACAGCCGGGACCTACGGCTTAACGTGCTTTCCGAGGCACGGAGGAAACTCGTTATGATAAGATGGTCACCCATCCACAGACCAACCTTGGCAAGCGTTGCTTAACCTTGAAGATCGACCTGTGCGGCTGTTGTTATCTAGCCACGAGCTCCTCATGCGTACAAATACTAAAATAAATGCGTACAAGTATTAATAAATTATTCATGTAATTATTTAATAATTATCTACAAAACTAAATTGTTTAAGAGACATACAGGTACATCTAAACTAATACTGGGTACCTATTAGGTAAATAGATGTGCCAGTAGCCTTTAAAGGGGTGGTGATGAAAGAGTTTCTACGATTACGAAACTAGGTTCGTCAGCCAACCGAGGCGTCTTTTTGTTCTATATCCTATGGGAGTTTCGCTACAATTGCTGTCAAAGGAATTGGCCTACAGCCTCCACCAGAAAAAAAGTCATAAAGTAGATATTACTTCATCCGACCTGTATTAATAGTACCATAAATTTTATATTTACAGCGTATATTACGTATCTTATCGTAAATGAAAGTTGTATCTCTGTTCCCTTGTCGACCGTTACTGTTATACTAGTCCTGAAATACTGTAATGTTTCGGAAATTATTCATATTGTTATTGATTAACATTATTTTACTCCATAATGTAATGTTTGGACGTAAAGTCCGTTGGGGCGAGATAAAATGGTAGTTTGAATCGGGGTAATTATTTTTTATGAGTTTTTGATTGTGCTTGTGTTACCTTTTTTGAGTATCGAATTCTGGATTTTATTCAAGTATTAGGTATATTACTCTTGCTAAGTATAATATCGAAGTCTGGTAAAACCTCTCAATCCGCCCTAGAGTGGAAGAAGTCATTGGATGATATCCAACCTAAAAAAAATATATAAATATGTGTTAGCAAACCTTTTTTGTTTTTAGTTACAGTCACATAAATTACATGATCGTTTTGTATTTAACATATCATGATTATCAAATTGCATATCAAATTTACCGACTAACTAAAACTGGATTGCATTTAACTAATGTTATCAATTAATTAATCGTATTTAACACGAGAGGAAATGGCTGTGGACTATGTGTTCACATACACAGAGTAACCAACAAACCAATTTAATTAGTTAATAGAAGTAACAGGATCATATTGACTGCAAACGATGTCCTTGTATGCAACGACTTACCAAATTGGTTAAGCCTGATGGTTTTCCTTCAGTTAGCGAAGTAATCGTGGTCTCCATAGTAATCCAAACTCAATCACATTACCTGGACACATAATTACCAGTACCAACCTTCCTCAATTTCATCCTCATCCCCAATTACATTCTTACCAGAAAACAACTGAAGAAAAATATTCAAGAATACACGTTCCGATAATATTTCTTGCTGCCAAAGAAAATGTAGCAAATGAATTACTGTTCAATCATAATTTCTTTCGCAAAGGAAGAATTATTTATTTGAATCAATGGTAACAGAAATATTTTTCGTATTTTCTTAGCTCTGTAGTAAAACTGAGCTTATTTTCCTGAAAAAATTGAACGTCAAAAGATTTGGGCCAAGGTCGGGGAACATCAAAAGTTAATGGGGTATTGTTTTTCTTTAATTAAATTAATTGGTAACGTCAATTAACGAGAAATTTTTAGCTTAGGGTGTTACAATTCCTGGAATTTTCTGCCTTTTTTCTGTTTTGATTTAAGCCTTTATATACATTTACTAGCTGTTGCCCGCGACTTTGACTACGGTAAGTTCGTAAAACTGTACAAAAGTTACCAATAATATGAATGTGAATAATTCCGAAAGCATCCAATTCATTCATTTTACTTTTACATAAAACAGTTTAACTTAATTGTATACATTTAATAGATGCTCTTGTATACGAGTACACCTACCACATATTTAATACGGATTACTTTGAACTGCGTTAATCATAAGTTTAAATAACCTTTATATTTTTCTTCATTAGTAATTATTTATTTTTTGTTTTTATAATTATCCGTAATATCGCTGTATTTATAAACAGTTTTTTATGAAATCTAAAAAAAAATGGTGTTAACAAATATAACAGTGGCAGCTAGTTTTCTTGACTAAAGTCTAAAAGGTGACTAAATGTATGTATTTTTATGAGAAGAAGGAATAATTCGACGCCTATATGTAACACCATGAGAACATACCCCCAGGATTAAAAGTAATGCATACATTGGTTTCGTAAATACTAGCTGCTACCAGTTGCTTTGTTCACGAGATAGTAGAAAATTATTTCAAGGGAACATACTACCGGGATGAAAAGTATGTGCTATACATTAATCTACCTATGAACTAAGTTTCATCGAATTTTGTAGCCTTTCCAGCGTGAGGACGTAAGAAATATGCACACACACTAACACACCCATACACAAACTTTTCATCTTTATAATATTAGAGAGATAGAGATCGCGGAATGCGATAAGGCCGCCCATTGTATGTACCTATGTATTTTTAGTTTAAGTTTCTTTTTGTATGATGATTAATTCTTTAGTATAATTATTTAGTATAATGGTGTAAAATAAAGAGTATAATAAATAAATAAATAAATATTAGTGTGATTTAGTTAATATTTAAGTTCTTTATGTACTTATTAAATATTAATTATTAATAACGTGAACAGTGTTGGTTGTAAACAACGTTGGTAGATAAGACGAAATGTTAGGGTTGTCGGTGAATATTTGTATGTGCATCAACAGAATTGAATGCTGGGACACGTATAGTGGTTACTGGATATATTGGTTATCTATTGAATATATTCTCCGTTTTATGTATTTCGATATATCTTAGACATAAAGCGTTATGTTACGTTGCTCAGCTGCAGACAATGATATCTTATCGTCTCGTTGTATCTGTCTGTATCCATATTTAGGTATATAGAAAATATTTATTAATTCCTTAAACGCTGGGTCCGAGCTCCCGCGCGCTTTAAGGAGATGTCAGCAAACTGTAGGAGTCCAGCAGGGTCGAAGCCTCTGGGGCCACGGATTGAATTCCGAAAGGGAAGTTCGTGACGCCAGAACGAAGAAAGGGGTGTGATTTAATCATTAAGAGTTTGATACGCCGTCCCTATCCGCCCAAGAGCGGGAAAAATAATTCTGATGATTCCACATTGAAAAAAGAAAGGTCACGATGGTTAGGGCTCCGGAGAATCAAACCTATTCACGATGCATGATGGACGATTACTGCCTCCTATATCAAGCCTTTGTTACAACCGCGCTACGATAGCTTCGATAGGTGGCTCAGAGAGCCCTAACAAAAATTTGTAAACAACCAAAAAGCAAGGTAAAATTTTTATTTTATAAAGATTACTAGGAGCCACTAAAATAATTTCTCCCTATCACACGAATATACCATAAAAATCGAACAAACAATATTTTTAATCTGGGATTATAATATTCCCTTATAATATTTTTTTTTCACGCAGACAAAGCAGTTGGCTGAAGCTAGTACAGATATAATATTAAGAATAATGTTCTTCATTTACTATTGTAGTATGAGGGATATTGTTACAATAATCAGTATTGTATCAAATCTAGCAATTGGTTCGTTTGTAGATATTTATCGGATTCGATCGGTCAGCGCCAATTGTTGTCCGGTGGGTTTCAGATGTTTGTTAATCAAATCGATCCTGATAGATTGCTATATGTTTGTTTATAGTAGGTACTATTTGATATATAAAGTACAATTTATTTGTTTATTTTGTGAAGGTTTAAGTTGGATTATAACGGGCTTTAGAGATTTTTTTGTTAGTTTGAATTAAAAAAAAGCTATGACCCAACCGATTTTAATGAAATAAATTGCAAAATGACTAAATTTCGGAAGTCGGTATTAAATAACGGCGATTTTAGTAAAAGAAATAACAATCACAAGAAATTAAATAACAAATTAAATCTACGGCATAAATGTTTCTTTGCTTTTTATAATACCTAATTGCGATGGGTCTACTACTTGATTCAACAAAATTATAATAAACCTGTAACAGAAGGCGGTTTACTAAATATAAGCACAGATCGATTTTCAACTGAAACTTGATTATACAAGTCAAACTCTATCCATCATTTTTCACCGAAAACCGCTCAGTAACTCAATACTGGAAAAATAACAACAAATTTGAAAACTGTTAGAAAACTAGCTAGTTGTTTTTATACGTAAGATAACTCCTCTTTTCCTTTTAAATAAAAAACTGTTGAAGTATTTAACTCTAGAAGTAGTAAACACAATGTGATAACAAAGGATCAATATCGTAAGCATAAAATTAACAATTTCGAAAACAAAGTATAACATTATATGCATATTTAAAAATGTCTTAAACACTGGATACACTTAATTATATATTTTCTTGTGATCATTTCAATATGCTGTGTTGTGCATGATATTAAAAAAATGATTGATTTACGTACCTAAGTAAAATGTTAAAAAAACATTACGTTAAAAATATTTTGTTTAAAACTCCGTTGGCAAAAAAATTTGGTGCCAGACGTATTGAGAAAATTCCTTGTCAGACAGCATGGACCCGATCTTAAATATTTTAAAATATCTTTAACCTTCAAATATAATTAACAAATTTAATAATGAAATCGATATAGATACCAAAACTCATATTAGCTACGCATAATAAATAGATGATACAAGTGATTTAGGTTCAATGCCTACCACACGAATGTATGAACATCAACCATGTGCTCGATCAAGTAGAACTCAATCAATAGCCACTAACGTGAAGTGAGATAACTAATTGGTATCTGGATGTTTACACATAAATAATTATTGTAATATAGTGTATAATATTCAATATTAACAACATAGTAATATACTTATAGTAATTAGAAAAATGATTGAGAGATTTACTTACAGTAATTAGCAAAATGATGAGATTTAAAAAGGACTGAGCAGATTATATTGCCCGATCCAGTTTACAAAAAGAGCAATATCACGCTATATTGGGATTGATATATCATCACTAACAGGACTGATATATAAACCAATAAGCCTGATACAGTGATGATAGTTGGTCTTGAGCATCTTGCAATGTTTGTTGATGTTCCTCATGACAAGAATCTCTTTTTCTATTATTATTGTTTTTCTTCAAATGATATTTGTTTTACAAGACTCTTATTTTTTTAACCTAATAAACTTTTAAAAAATCCAGCGCCATTATTATCAATAGGTAGTCCTCAATATTATAAATTCAGTACAATTACCACGGACATCGATATAACATTTGGCTTAGCTCATTTGGTTGGCTTGGGTATTTTTGATTCGGACTTATTTCCGAATTGACTAAAATTCAGCTCATAAACAAAACTACTCCGAATCTTAAAAAAAATATTTCACAATATACAATATGTAAATTAATTAACACACATCCTCTTGGGGGGGCATTTTACTCATCATTATGAACCACCAACTTTTATTTGCTTAATCGTTTTTTAAAATTGCGTCTACATGAAACTTTTCATAGGAGTCCTAAAATTTTTATTACAGGCTTGTATAAATATTAAGAATGTTCTTAAAAGATCGGCTTTTAGTATTTTAGCGTTGTACGTATAGAGATATATTTTTATCTAGTTACGTCTCAACTACCTTAATGGCTGCTAGTGTCAAGACATGATTCTCCTACTAGTTAGTAATACCACATAATGTTTTTTTTGGATTTAACCTCTTTTTCTCAGGTAGCGCTTTCATTAGACGGACTATACTATTTATACATATATCCCTCTTATTTCTCGTTGAATATCCCGAATTAATATTGAGAGGATATTTACCGATTTGTTCAACTTTTCCTTATGAATCAACTAAACATGAATTAATATGTTTTAAACCTGTTTGGAAACTTCAATGACTACTCCATTAGGCATTTAAAAGGTCCTTAATTCATGAAACCCCGACCGGTCCTATGAGACCGCGGTGTTATTGTTTTACTATTGTGTCTCGTTTTGTGGGTATGTGATAGGTTAAAGTATTTTTTTTAGGTTAAAAGCCTCGATATTTCATTGAATCTACGCAGATTGATGATAAAAATAGATTTTTCTCTTAAAATAGGTATGTCAAAAACAACAAAAAAAACTAGTTTTGCCAAATTATTATCAATGAACCTTTTTAAAATACTAACAGCTTACGCGTGTCTCGACTTAGCATTTCAGTGATACGATATCTGGTAATAATATTTCAAGGCGACCACAAAATTTCAATCGAGTTCCTTTAATACGATCCCCTTAGGGCTGGGAATGTTCCAGTAATCGACATTTGAGTAATGGGATGACAAAAGTTGTCACGTGACTTTGAACCAAATCAGATATTCGACTGGAGATTTACTTACAAAAAATATTATTTTGTTGGTTTGAACAAATTGACACTAATGAATTTATCAAGCTTGATTGAACGTAAATCTAGTTTAGAATTGTGACAATATTTGTTGAAAACATGTTCGCCAAATAAATAAAAAGTAGATTTACAGACGGCTATTAATTTAAGTGTGCCTCTATCAGAATATTTGATAATTTTATTTTGCTTTGAAACTGTGTCATATTGTTAATAGAACAAAAAACAGTCTAGTAAAATAAATTAGAGTATTCCATTACTTTGATGATTGTAGATATTTTATTTAGATAACATCGTTATTATTTTTGGTTACAGTATTTGAGTCAACTTTAATCCTATGTAACTTTCTTACGCCTATTAAACTAACACTAAACTACTCAACTGATTTCGTACCGTTAATTTACATTGAAAAGCCTCCATCTCCTGTAAGGCACTAACTTAACTGCCGTTCTCTAATCACCGATAACATCAGCTTTGTTTAACTCCAATGGCCTGACGAATCGACACAGACATTGGTCCTTTGCGTCTGAGCTCTTGTTGAATTAAGCTTTACCTCCGTTTTATTCAGTCGGAATTTCAGTTAATGTTTTTCGCTAATGGCTTTAGATTGATCATCATTAATATGTATGTTTATTACTGAGCCATAATAATAAATATAGAACCTGCAAGACTTTTTATTAGTAGGTACTTTCAATCCATGGACACCAATTTAAATTTAGTAGGAATCATGTTCCACCTAAATGGGTTTCGTTTCATTGAATCAGAGTGATAGACATTCTGATTCAGCTAAGCGAATAGGCGTCAGTATTGGCTTTTCTGCTTGGGTTTATTATTCTTGATTCTATGATCATATTTTGTATGGAGTACTACTTTTATATCTGGGATGCATCTGCCTTAAACCAGGTTGATTTTTTTTATTTTTATTTTATTTTATTGAGACATAAAACAGTTACATGTTACAATTTTGGTAAACAATGAACTAGAGTAATAGAGGTAAACATGTAACCCACACCAATGTCCGCGGAATAAACTATTTTGGAGAAATAGAACAGAACCACGCATCTACTAGAGGCAAATCGGGATAGAAAGAAAGAAATAATGAGTTATTGTGCAAGCAATTGAATAGCCATTCTTTTAAACTTTGTTTGAGATAGCGAGAATATATCAAGATCGAAAAAGTGTGTGTTATATGTTTCTAAGAGACGACGGAGGGGCGCCCATGCGCCAGCATTGGTTCTGCACTTTCCAGTGTGGAACAGCCGAGGCACGCGCGCCCCTCGCCGTAATGCAGTTCTGGGCACGACATAACAAAGCTTATTGGTGATGTCAGAGCAGTCGAATTTGTTGTTGCATATGCCATGCAGCATCACAGCCATAAGTAAGGTGCGCCTGGACTCCAAGCCCAGAAGTCTGTATCGTTGTAGCAGTTGTGCGTACGATAGTTTTGAACGGTAGCGTTTGTAGTGAATGGAACGTAGGATTTTTTTTTGGACCATTTCAAGCCTTTGCTTATATTTATCATATAGGGGGCACCATATTGGGGCTGCGTATTCCAGTTGGGATCGTATTAAGGTTGTATATAGGATTATGAACGTGTCCGGACGTTTGAAATCAGTTGATGATCGCATAACAAAACCGTACATTTTATAGGCTTTGTTAATAATGTTTTCAATGTGAAGGTCGAAATGCAATTTTGAGTCGAGTGTAACTCCTAAATCACGAATGTGGTCAACTTTATTTAGAGAAGTGCCTTGTAAAGTGTAACAGTATTTGATTAAGTTTTTGTTTTTTGTAAATGATATTACATTGCACTTAGGTAAGCTAAGGTGAAGTTTATTGCGTGAACAATAGTTGGAAAGTCTGTTGAGGTCATCCTGTAGCAGCATGCAGTCTTGTGTGTTTTTAATGTCATCAGCATACATCAAGAAATGGGAGTTAATGAAGCAGTCTTTGATGTCGTTCACGAACAGAATGAAAAGCACAGGACCCAAAATGGAGCCCTGAGGCACCCCGGAAGTGACGACAACGGAATCAGATTCAAAGCCGTTGATCGCCACTTTTTGAGTTCTATTATAAATATAGGACATAAACCACCGCAATAAGTTACCCCGAATGCCGTTATAGGCAATTTTATCCAGAAGCAGCTTGTGGTCCACCTTGTCGAATGCTTTCTGAAAGTCTGTACACAACATCAACTTGGGTTTGGTTATCCATGTTTTCAAATAAGTGGTTTGTAAATAACATAAGGTTAGATGCAGTAGACCGACGTTTAACGAAACCGTGTTGTTCGGGTATTATAAGATGGTGAATGTGAGAGTATAACTTGCCGTGCACTAGTCTCTCAAAGAGCTTCGACAAGGCGGGCAACAAGGAGATGGGACGGTAATTCTGTATGTTGTTTATGTCTCCATTTTTGTGTATGGGAGTGATGTATGCGCGCTTCCAGATAGCAGGGAATATGCCTTCACGTAGGCAATTATTAAATACTATGTGGAGTGGGATGTAAATACTGTCAGCAGTATTTTTTATAAAAATAGGAGGCACAGCATCTGGACCAGACCCTTTATTTGAGTCAAGTCTTTTTAAAGCATTGAGTATATCATCCTTGTCTAGGTATATGTCCGAAATACACAGGGAGTTATGCGCGTAAGAAGTAGGTATCTGCCAAAGCTCGGGATCGAGGGAAGAAGGCTCATAGACGGAGGTGAAAAAGTCTGAAAACATGTTACATATTTCAGTCGGATCGTTTGAGTTTTTGTTGTCAAGGTACATACTGGCTGGGATATTAGCTCGCCCCTTCCGTTTGGAGATGTATGTCCAGAAGTGCTTGATGTTCAATGGAATACTGTCTTCAACTAATTTTATATAATTAAAAAAGCACTTGCTAGACTCGGATCGGAACCGTTTGCGATACAATGAAAATATTTCGTAGTCAGATGTATTGCCATATTTTTTCCATTTCTGCCATGCCTTGTCTTTATTTTTAAAAATGCGTATTAGGGCAGGGCTAAACCACGGAGGAAACTGGGAATTCCTGGGACGCGTAAGAGGAACATGTGATTTTATTATGGTGTAGATGGCATCATAGAAAGCGTTAACAGATTGTTCAGCGGGAAGATCACTTAGTAAGGTGTTCCAATCTATTTTGTTAAGTTCGCTATTAATTGTTTCATAATTTGTTTTATAAAAGTTGAATTTCGTTGTTGAGGAACGTCTCAAGGGGGTAATTTTAGTATTTAATGGTGATGAAACACAGAAAGGAGGGTGGTGAGTATCGAGCGGAAGTAGCGGCACGCACGTCGTAGTTTGACAGCCTGCATTAGACAAAAACAGGTCTAGTATGCGGCTCAGGTTATTTGATATGCTTAAGTCTATTGACACATTAACCAACAAGATCATCGCCCAGAATTCACTGGTCGAGCCCCGTTACATCATCGAGCTGACTGTACATGGTGTAAATCCTTCCTGTATCTAAGCACAAAACATTTTGAAAAGACATTCATTGTGCATAAGGGTAAGTAGTGAAATTCGTTTCCTGATAGCTACGACTTGAGGTTATTCAAGAGTGAAAAAGTTACTTCTGGGTAACCGTACTCACCTATCAATATTGTTCCGCAGGGATCGGTACTAGGACCGCCCTTGTGAAACATCGGATACAACTACGTGCTGCGCGGCGACCTCCCCGACGAGGTCAGAGTGGTCGACGACACGCTGGTCCTGGTGCGGGGAGAGTCGTACCAAGCGGTGGCTGAAACAGCGACACGCGTGGTTGCGATAGTCGTGGATGGGATCCAGCAACTGGGACTCAAGGTGGCATTGCACAAGTCCGAGGCTATGTGCTTTTATGGTATTCGGAACGCGCCACCACCGGGTTTCCAAATAACGGTAGGGGGGGTCCACATCGGCGTCGGGTCGACGATGAAGTACCTGGGACTCGTCCTCGACAGCCGGTGGAGTTTCGAGGAGCATTTCCGACGTTTGACCCCAAACTGGACAGGTCTGGGGCTGCTCTGAAGCGGCTCCTGCCCAACCTAGGGGGTCCAGACGCCCCCTGCCGGAGGCTCTACGCGGAGATCGTTCGGTTCATGGCCCTTTACGGAGCGCCGGTTTGGGCGCCGTCGCTAGGTAAGCGACCAGCGGCCAAACTGAACGCTTGCCGTCATGGCCATCCGGATGGTGCGGGGATACCGCACGATCTCCCGCGAAGCGGCGAGCCTCCTCGCTGGCCTGCCACCGTGGGATCTGGAGGCAACAGTCCTTGCACGCATGCACGATTTGCGCGTGGAGATGCAACGCCGGGGCGAAACTCCGCTGCCACGACAAGTCGCGGCATGGATCCGGCGGGATCTCAGGGTGGCATGGCGATTGCGACTGTCGCAACCCAGTGCTGGGCACGCCGTCATTGAGGCGGTAAGTCCCCTCTTTGAGGAGTGGTTGGAAAGAGGTCACGGCGTCCTTTCGTTCCGTATGACGCAGGTCCTCACCGGACACGGTAAGTTCGGGAGGTTCCTGCATCGGATCAAGCAGGAGAGGACGCCCGTGTGTCGCCACTGTGTGGACCGCCCGGAGGACACGGTGGAGCACACGGTAGCACCGCCGTGTCCTTGTGGAGGCTATCGGAAGCGGCGACCTCTCGCGCCGGGCCCTGGTTCAGGCCATGGTCCGGAGCGAGGAGAGGTGGCATGCGGTCGCCTCCTTCTGCGAAGCAGTAATGCTCGTGAAGGAGGCTGCTGACCGCAAGCGCGTGAGGGAACGCTCCTCACGCCGCCGCCGCCGAGATCCCGATCCCGATTTCCGACCACTGTAGGCGCGGGTTCGCGGACGGCGAGCACTGGGTAGCTCGCCGTCCGGCAGTCTAGAAATAATCTGGACCGAGCCCAGTCGTCAACAGCGCGTTCTGTTCCACGCGCGCTTCAAGGAGATGTCAGCAAACTGTAGGGGCCCGGCAGAGCCGAAGCCTCTGGGGAACACGTGGTATTCCGAAAGGTTGACACCGAGTCCCCCCCAGATCATAGGCAACGAAGGAACGGACAGTAAGAGTCTGACACGCCCTCCCGCTCCGCCCAAGAGCGGGAGAAGTCATTCTGATGATTATACTCTGATGATTATGATACCAAAAAAATAATACCTATCAATATTAAAAAAATCTAAAATGTCTCAGTAGTTGTTTAGTGTTACTGAATCTGCTCCGTCTGACTATAATAATTTATCGGTTTAGTTTTATACGATCAGTTTTGACGTCTTACCTAATATAAGATGGTCTTAAGGGAAATCACGGGAGCTTCGATATAAATAGGAAGGATGAAGGAAGTGAGTTAAGATTACTTACTATGATTAAACTGTTGAAAATCTAATTACAGTTTGGTAATAACGTAATGGTTTTTTTTTTTATTTTCAATAAAATATCTTTTAAGCTTTTCGTCATCGATACTGCTTGCTCCAAATGAATTTGTTTGACTTAGCAAAATACGGGTGACTTGTAAGCTTCAAAAATACAACCGACTTTAATTAGAAAAAATAATTCTACACCTAGTGCAAAATACATCATTTTAATTTCTGAAGTCGGTATTAAAAAAAACAAAGAGTCGAAACTATTTGTAGAAATACCAATGAGCAAGCAATCTGTTTCATTGAGACAATGCGGCTAATGTACCGGATGGAACACCTATGTACCGGGAACGATCAAGGCTGGGTTAGCTAATCGCATTTGACCTTAGATTATTGACGTAATTCTGATAATTTACTGCTATATAAAAAAGCAATAATCTGCCTAGCCTTTTCCCAACTATATTGGGATCAGCTTCCAGTCAAGCCGGATTTAGCTGAATACCAGTGTTTTACGAGGAGCGCCTACCTACCAGACCAAAAAAGCAATAATACAAAACAAAAACAATATTTCAATACATATTATGTAATATAATTTGTCTGACATAATTTTGTTTTTAATTGTTTACAATGAGTCACATTATCATACAACATACTTGTATAACCTAAAATGGGGCTATTGTTACTTCAAATAAATAATAAATAAACTTTCCTCGTTTATTAATTATTTCTATTAGGGAAAACCACATCAAAATCAATTGCGTAAACCACGCAAGAAAAGTAAATGAGTGCGTACTTACGCAGATAGAAGCAGAATGTGACTGTTTTTGTTGGAGAACTGAAACAAAGAACAGACCATTTTCTAATCATTGAGAAAAACAAATTTCAACCTTCATCTAGGACATTACTGACACCCCGTGCCTGAAAAAGCACATTAAGCCGTTGGTCCTGTTTATCATTTGTCAGTCCAGTCATTACAGGTAGTCAGGTGCCAGAAAGTCTGACCATCAGTCTACCACTCCTCAGTCCACTTACTTTTCCCAACTAGCTTGGGGTCCACCGACCCCAAGGTAGTAAAAAAAAAGCCTAAAGCCTAGGGAGACGGAGATGGGTGAGAAAAACAAATGACTATCCAAATGAAAAAAATAGACGACCGTCACTCCAGACCCTTGTGGCCTCATCTGTTTTGCGAGTAACGTGCCCAGCCCACTGCCATCTACCACCTCGATTCTTCTGAGGATGTTAAATTCTTGACTCAATTACAAAAGAAAACTCCGAGCGTAACCCCCTCTATTGTTCCTTAAGCCCTCTTATAGGGCCCATTGTGAGCGTCCATGTTTCAAGGCCTTTAATTGTCCTGAAGCACTGTGGTATATCGAATGAGAAAATACCACCAGATAACTCCTCAACTAATCAACTCTTTCTCGAAGTTACACTAACCTAACTGGACTGTCTATCCTAGAAAAAAATGAAAGAAATGAATTTTTTTAGAGTTTAAAGACTACTAGAATATTATGAAATAATATATGACTTTGTTAGTATTGTTTTAAGTCAATACATTTAACGTGAGCTTAAGTATTCAGAAACGCTTTGTGACATTGCTTGTCTTAATAATATAAATGTAAAAACGGTTGTCCAATTACGATAATTATTTCACTAACAGAACCTTTACTACATTCAGTCAAAAAAGTATCGGGAATGGATGATTTGTTTATGGTTCCAAATTCAAATTTTTGTTTTTTTGTAGTTGTTAGATTGGCACAACTGTTTTCTATTTTGGCGCGGAGTTTGAGTTGCATCTGTTATTATATTAAATACAGTGCTGGTTTTAGTAATATCATATTTAATGTGTATTGCAAATTTCATAATGGACAAAAATATCGAACAAAGAGTTTGTCTTAAATTTTGAATCGCCAATGGAATTTCGTGTTCGGAGTCACTGAAAATGTAACAGAAGGCTTACGGTGAATCGACTTTATCAAAAACTCGTACTTATGAGTGGTTCAAAGCGTTCAAAAGCGGTCGAGATATGATGGAAGATTTGCCTTGCTCTGGTAGGCCGTCAACGTCTGCAACTGAAGTTAACATCGCAAAAATGAAGAAAATAGAGACTGAAAATCCCCATTCAACTCTGAGAGAGATAGCCGCCGAACTTTCTGTATCTCACGAGTCGATTCGTACCATTTTAACTAATCATTTGGGTATGAAACATGTTGCTGCTCGGCTAGTCCCAAAAGATCTGAATTTTCTCCAAAAACTCAATCGCATGAAAGACGCTGAGGACATGCTAGAACGAGTCAGTTCAGACCCAACATTCATGAAACGCATTGTTACTGGTGACGAGACGTGGGTTTACGAGTTTGACATGCAAACTAGTCAACAAGCTTCGGAGTGGCGCCTTCCAACTGAACCGAAACCGAAAAAACCACGCCAAAGTCGATCAAAAGTCAAAGTCATGTTGACTGTTTTCTTTGACTATCGCGGTGTTGTGCACTCTGAATTCTTACCGGAAGGACTAACGGTAAATAAATAATATTATTTGAGCGTTATGCGGCGTTTAAGAGAGCAAATTTGACGAAAAAGGCCAGATTTGTGGAAAGAAAATTCTTGGATTTTGCACCACGACAATGCGCCTTCGCACAAGGCTATCATTGTGAACGAATTTTTGACCAAACACTCAACAAATACCATCCAGCAACCATCATATTGAAAAACCAAGAATAACAACTTTTATTATTTACTTAGGTTACCTTTCAAGGATTTTGCATACAAACAGAATTCAAAAATATAGAAAACTAGCTTCCGCCCGCGGCTTTGCCCGCGTGAAAATAACTTTTTTTCCATAAAATATAGCCTATAGCACTCAGGAAGAAAGCAGCTTTCTATCAATATTTATATTTATGTAATCGAATCAGGATCTTCAGAGATTATCTCATACAAACAAAAAACAAACTTTACCTCTTTATTATATTAGTATAGATATAGAAAGTATTTACTCGTATTAAGTAAAGAAGAGATAAATCTGTGCTTACAGTACTACATAATGTTTTCTATACAAAATCTACCAAGAGTTGCTCGACTAACAGATACAGTTCTACGTTGCAGTATTAGTGGCGACTGTGGTGGCGACTATATCACTACAGATATTGACACCGGATAGTTTGTTGCTAATGTTATAATCTGGTTGGAGAAAGTAATTGTTATAAAGTTTAGCATCGGCATCTATGAAGGTTTGTACGTACATTTCGTTATTTGTTTTTATTTTGTTTAGTTTCGTTAATATTATTTAAAGCGATTTTGTGATGATAATTGTAGCCTGTAAAATTAATCAGCGTACAATTTTGTTTTTGTTTTTCTGCCCTTAATAATACTTGGGATTGGCACAAAAGTTTTCATATTATATTCTATCTTTTCATTTATCACGCCATCACTAACGGTTTCATTTATATCATCACACATTTCACCTACCTTTTTCAGGCCTCCTTCTTCACAAATCTACATAACTATTTTAATTACCTAAATGTGTTTGGTCTCAACTTGTTTATTGAAAGTAAGTAATTATCTAAATTGAATGAATAATACAATGAAGAAGACTCTAAGATTTAATATTTCATAAAACACGTCAGAACTTAAAGTTTTTGTTTATATATTCGATGATTCAAAATTCTATACGCAAACATAAGGAGCTGTGGTTATAGGCATAATTCAAATAAGAGCGAACAAATTGCGAGACACAAACACGGTAAAACCAAACCGGTAAAATTTTGAAGGAAATTATAAATGTGTTCAATATTGGACATCTTTAAATTATTTAATTATTATGACAATTAATGTGTTATGTGTTTCCCCTTAGCCTCACGCGCAAACTATATTAATGGACTGCTCTAATATTGAATTCAGTCCAACACTGCTATTCGCAACGTGCTTATTGCGTAACTAGCAAGATGGAGCTTCCACTACTAGGCGTGTTAACTTTCATATTCGTGTTACAGTTAAATCAAAGTGAAGGGTCTCCGTTCTCGCCTTTTTCCGATCCATTCAATATGAACTACGACAGTGACTATGATAGTTATAGAGGACTATCAGACGAACGGAACTTAGAAGAACAATTATTTTACCAAGAGCCCAGGTACCAGTACTCGCCTTTTCCCGGTACTCCCAACATGGACTATGAAAATGACTATGATAGTGATACAAGACTATCAGATGAACGGAACTTAGAGGAACAACTATATCACCATGATCCCAGGTACCAGTTCTCACCTTTTCCCGGTACACCCAACATGGACTACGAAAATGACTATGATAGTGATACAAGACTATCAGATGAACGGAACTCAGAGGAACAATTATATCACCGTGATCCCAGGTACCAGTACTCGCCTTTTCTCAATACAGTCAACAAGAACTACAAGAATGGCTATAATAGTGATACAAGACTATCAGATAAACAAACTTCAGAGGAACAATCAAAGCATAGTGAAAGCAGGTCTCAGTTCTCGCCTTTTTCCGATACAGTCAACAAGAACTACCAAGGCGGCTATGGCAGTGATACACGACTCTCGGATAAACAGAGCTCAAAAAAACATTCCTCAAAAGATGAAAATATATTTGTGAAAGGCTTCAGGAAAATAAAGAGTTTAATTGACACGATAGACAGTGTGATACCGGAAAATAATGATGATGCTGATACGGTAACAGAAGAATATGAGGAGTACAAGCGTTCGGAAAATGACCCCATTATGCTCATGAGCAGTATGACCACGACGCAACTCCTCGCTCTGCATGGCTACCCAGCGGAGTCCCACAAAATTGTAACAGACGACGGGTACATATTGACACTTGATAGGATACCCTATTCAAAAACATCGAAAAGTAAAATCAGCCCCAAGAAGACAGTGCTTTTGCACCACGGCCTCTTCGGCACCTCTGCGAGCTGGATATTAACGGGACCAAACAAGAGTTTGGGTTATATATTATCTGATGCTGGTTATGACGTGTGGTTGGCCAACGTGCGAGGTAATCGTTACTCTAAATCTCATGTCTCAAAAAGCATTCACTCGCGTGAATTCTGGAACTTCACGTTTCACGAAGTGAGTCAACATGATCTCCCGGCAGTCATTGACCACATAATTAAGGTTAAAGGACCAAACACCAAAATTAATTATATTGGCCATTCTATGGGGACTACGGTATTGTTTGCACTACTTTCTACGAAGACTGAGTACAACAAGGTGTTAAGAGCAGGATTTGCTTTAGCTCCAGTTGCATATATGAGGAATGTTAAAGGCCCGATACAAATGCTGGCAAATTTCAAAGATAAAATTGAAGATCTCCTGGAAACACTCGGAGGTAAAGAGACGTTTCCTCAAAACGAAATTTTCAGTTGGTTATTGAAAAAAGGTCGTGAATTAATGAATAGCAATAAGGGATTAGAAAATAAGGTTTCGGCTATCTTAGGACACAATGGGAAACAATTCAATAAGACATTATCGCCATTATTCGTAAAGCAGGGTTTCACTGGTGCTTCCTCAAAGACAATAGTTCACTACCTTCAAGAGATCAAGAATGAAGGCAAGTTTCAAATGTTTGACTACGGTGAAGCAAATAACCTCAAAGAATATGGCACCGTGTCTCCTCGTCAATATCCAGTACATAAGATCACTTTGCCTATAGCTTTGTTCAGTGCTGAAAGCGATTGGTTATCCAGTGTTGCTGACGCGGCAAGGTTGAAAAAACAACTTGTGAATCCAATAGGACATTATACAGTGCCGTTGAAGGAATTCAGTCACTCAGACTTTCTATCGGCTATTGACGCACCAACACTAGTTTATGAAAAATTATTGCAGTTGTTAGGAGATGGTGTTAGTAATAAGATTTAAGGACAATTTTATTGTAATTTAATAAGCGTTTAAGTGTATTAATTAAATAAATAGGTATATGATGAATATTTAATTTCATTGTTTTCATTTGTTTCTTTAATGAATTGATTTATTTGTTAATATTTTTACAATTATCGCAAAATGTGCAAGTTCAATGACAATTTGTGTACCTGCCATGTTCGATTGTATTGACAGCAAATAAAGGATGTTTACTTTGACTTTTTGTTATATAATTTATACAATTATACAGCAAAAAGTCATGTAAAAACTAATGTATAATGGTTGGTTTTTTTAAGGTGTAAAATCATCGATACCTCCGACTTTCTTGCAACCCAGGGCGGTGTAGGCTTTGACCCTACCGAGCCCCTGCAGTTTGCTGACACTGGCTCTTGATTCCTCAATCAGGTTTAAGTGTATAATACATACATACTGGTATTAGAGAAAAGTCAAGAATTACAAACAGTGCAATATCAAGGCAGGTCAATAGTTATATAAAAATAGGTGTGAGAGGGCAGTGTAAACTAGTTATTTTGAACTAAATAAGTGTAATAAAAAAGTGCAAAGTTTTTCAATAATTATTTCAACATAGAACACACTGTCTTTAATCTCGTAATACACTTTCTTGATAACGACACGCCTTAAACTTTCCTTCGCTTACTCTGTAACAACACTAGGAATTAGTCCAGTCATGTAGGAGCCTTCACAAACATGTCGTCGTCTAAAAGTGTTAAACTGCTGACTCCCTTTTAGCTAAAAGGGAGTTAGCAGTTTAACACTTTTAGACGACGATGTAATCTTACATAAACCGGGTATCCCGACCCGAAACAAGAAACTATAAGCCATACAAATTTTTTTTCGTGCTGGAATCGAATCCGCGACACGCAGCACGGCAGTCAAGGCCCGGGCACACGTTGCGTTTCGGCGCCGCACCGCCGCCGGAGCCGTGTCGCTGCGTCGTCTCACATAGAAATATCTGTGGCATGTCACACCATGCGCTCCGGCGCCGCACCAGACTTGCAACCGCCAAGATGAGCGGGGAGGGGTGGATGCGTTGCGACGTCGGAGCGGCACCGCTCAGTTGTTTACGCGTCGCATAAAAGGGAACATTATTAACAGAATGGGACGTTGCGGCGTCGCAACGCCCATGTACCCGCTGATACGGTGAAATCTTTGCGGTGCGGCGCCGCATTGTATCGTGTGTTCAGGCTCTAAGTATCTCAACTACTGCGCTAAACGTGCCGACGACTTTGGCAACTTGTTATAAAAGCGTCTATGCTGTTAATGGGGAATGCTTTGTATATTTTAGCTAATCTCTATCAGGGTATATTACAATTTGATATTTACCGCATGCATTTATGTTATCTTCTTCTTCTTATCGTGTTGATGGCAATACCAGTCAAATACCTTGCCAGGACTCGGCCACGGCAATGCCGTCCACTGATGCTGTCATTAGATCCTCACGAGAGCAGGCAGCAAGGCATTTTTGTCATAAAAATCGATTACAATTTTTATGAAACTATGTTTTTCAAACAATTTACTTTAGAACCTGCTAAAGAGTCATAATCAAAAGTTGTGGCAGCAATAACTCGTACATAGCGTTGATTCATTTCGCTTTGCTGAATAAGGAAGTTCATACTTCCTATTTGTTTTAAACATGACTATTTTGAGGAAGGAACTTATAAAAGGAACAATAGCACCAGAAGAATATAAATAGTACATTTTAACACAAGTAGGGAAACTATTATTTTATTGTGACCGATGTGGAATTCACACAAGCCGGTATTATTGAGCCGAGTGCTGCAGAGACAAATTTCCGTGTGTGACAAATGACGTTTTTCAACACACGAATAAATAAATAAACGGGGTTTGACCGGCGACTCCGAGGAATCGCTTAGTCTAATACGATAAATACAATCAATAGGGGCAGGGGTGAACTCGCACATTTTTCTGCATCAGTGCGGAAAACTATAAATAGCGCGTCTAAAAGCGGAGTGGATTTTTAAGTAATCAACATCTACCTAGAATTTTCCCAACTATATTGGGGCGGCTTCCAGTCAAGCCGGGTTTAGCTGAATACCAGTATTTTACGAGGTGCGGCTGCCTACCAGACCTCCACAACCCATTAACTGGGGTAACACGGTACTTCATGGCAAGACTGGAGTCAGATTTACTGGCTTTTGCCTATCCGTAATGACTGCCAAAGATTTACAAATTGAAAATACAGTTGCCGAAGTCTGCGAAACATAAACAGCATATAGTAGATACGAGTACATGTTCTGTTTCGCAGTTTCAGCTTTCGCAGATTGAGTATAATATTTTTCTTTTCTACGTTATCCGTTTGTCAAGTTAAGACCCTAACTAATCCGAAAATACGAGAAAAATACGGTACAAGATATTTAGCGAAATCTTGATTTACCTACTTCGCGTTAAACTCGTAAAGGAATAATTATTTCACTGTAACTGAAGTGACAGACGTCAGCGTAGCCATTTAGGTTTCACAGCAGTATTTTTTTAGCTGTTTTTGGTTCGTGTTTTAAGACACTTAGTCTTACAGCAGTTTGTCTAGCGATGTTTTCGGTTCTTCACTTGTTGTTTAAGGTGGGAGATCATCAAAATGACTTCTTACTCTCTGCGCGGAGTGGTTGGGCGTGTCAGACATCTACTGACTAAAACCCACTCATCTTCTTTCTTTGCCTTAATTCCAGTGTCCCGGGGTTCTCTTTCGTCAACCCAGGCCCCAGTAGGCTTCAACCCTGTCGGTCTCCTATGGTTGACTGACATCTAATTGAATACTTGTTAGTGTTAAGGATAACCAATACCTCATCAATGGTTTAGCGAAATACGGACTGTGCCAATGTAGCAATGGTTATAAAGACGTCATCAATAACTATAAAATTAACCTCTCCAATCTGGGCGATTAATTGTTATCCACGGATGATGCCCAATTGTTTTTTTTTTTCTTTAAAGGCGACTCCTCCCGCTGTCATATCCTGCAATTGCCTTTTGCGTTCTAAGACCAAGGTTTCCCTTTAGACATTCCCTGAAACCCTGGCGGGTATTGGCCCTGCTGGGTCCTTACAATTTTGCTGAGATAACTTAGATTCGCGCGTGGAACACTTTGCACAGCTGACGACTTTGGCTCTGTCCTTATCGTACAGCGAGCTACTCATTAGAGCCCGTTCCCACTTATCCGATCAGTTTTTTTGCCCTGAAACCGGACGCCAGACGTTGGTGTTCACATTATATCCGACCAGTCTGTTTTGGGTCGCAGTGGCACAACGTCTGTCAAGTAACTTGGATCAGTCTTTTTTCCTGGATCAGTCATAACATCTGAACAGTTTCATTTTAATTGTACTACCACTGGCACATCCGTCTATGTAGACTGACCGAGAAAAAAGACTGATCGGATAACTGGGAACGGGCTCTTACTCGTCATTTGCAAGCCCCTGGCTACGGGAATGTCTTCAGGATGAGAACCTTCTACTTCTTTCTCGCTTCACTGCATATACATACACTTTTATGGTATTAGTGTGATACTACATAAGTACATAATATCACTAAAAATGACTAAAACAAATTGTTTGGATGGACACCCACGGTCTTGAACTCGAGACTGGTTTTAAGCTCTGAACAAGCACGTAATTTTAAGCTAGTCATTAAGTTTACTATGTTTCAAAGTTTACGTTTACGTTTAGCGGGCACTGTGTCGACTGATAAGTAGGTACTAGAATAAACATTTTGATTTAATGATGAAATAATACCGCAAATGGTAGTGGCGTAACATTTTAATAGACCATTTAAATCGTAGCGGTTTTACGGTTTCAGGCTAATAGCTTCAACAGTGGTGTTAGTTATTTACCTGGAAAATGTGTTGGTTATCGATATAATAAATATAGTAACCATTGTTCGAACTACGAGCAGTGGTAACGGTACCAACAAATTGAGGGTTACAGATAGAAAAGTGGTCCTTATACACTTCGAAAGAGACAAGCACCAAATCATCTACAAATCGACACGTTTCTATTATGTCTTTTTTAGATGGAAAATTATCAAATAATTACTCATCTCGTGAGTCTTTGGGAGCAGGGAGAGAATGTCGAACTGTTGTCCTTTGCATCCCGCAGTTTTTTTATTAAGCGGTAAGTAGATCACAAGTTTTGTCTGCCAAAAAGAATGTTAATTCGGGCTTGCGGACGAAAAGTAATGGGTACTTCGCCATTCGGCCGGCGTGCAAGGACCGAGTCCGGCTCATCGACGGCAGCGCGTAGTTTTCCGCGCCTCAAAGAGCTATCAGCAAAACCGCAGGCGCCCAATGGTCTGATGACCAGTAGGGCCAAGGAAAAATTCTGAAGCCGGCCCACGCTGAAAACCAGCGCTGTGCCCTCGCCGCTTTATATGTGAGGGCATGGCATTTTGGTGAGCGTTCGGCCGTTTTGCGCAGAACTGACACATATTATTCTATTTTTTAAAAAATATTATTTATTAATTCATGAATCCCCGACCGGTCCTATGAGACCGCGCTGTTATTGTTTTACTATTGTGTCTCGTTTTGCGGGTATGTGATAGGTTAATATTATTTTTTGTCTATTCCGTGTAAATAAACCGTTTTTCCTTCTTTCTAAAAGAGAAACTTTGGTCCAAGAATGCAAAAAGCAACTGAAAAACATAGTCAGTAAAAGTCTGATACAACGCTCCAGTCTCCACTCTACAGTGACAGAAGTCATGATGGGAAATTTGATTAAAATTTTAATTAACGAGTGCCTTTTTGTTAAATATGTGACATTACAACTTAAAATTGTTTCGCATTCACACTTTAATGAATCCATATCTCATTGTAGGTATTTCGCGATTAATATTGTTATTTTATTAAATGTAAATTCGAAATTCCAGGAAAGGTGGGTTGGCCTGATCAGCGAATTAACTCGTGACGATAATTTAATGTAACTTAATTATAATTATTATTTTAATGTCACGTTATGTTTGTTAGTGTATCACGCTTAAGAGTGAATTGACTTTTGGGCCCCCATACGCACACATGTGCAAATGTATAAGTATTGGAAATCTGAAACAGTAAACCAGTTAGTATCGAACTCTCAAGCGTTTCACTTGTCTTTCTAGTAGGCACACCACTACATCTTACATCCACAGACTCCTAATAAACTAGTGCACCTCACAATCTACGATTGCATCACTGCTTGTTGGGACAGCAGTCAAGCACTACTACTATTATTATTTTAAGAAAATGGATTTGGATAAAATTTAACAATGATCTAGAATAACATCTCTTTTCATTCTAGGAGTTCCTTTGAAATTATTTTCAGTGGCCCGCGTCGGAAGCCGCAGGCAGAGGCCAATATAATATAGAGATATGTTTTCTACCACTTTCTTTCTGCGGTTTTAGTCGCGAGTTAAGTGTTTATTTTTCCGAGAAAATGTAATATCTAGTTGAAAATACCATAACTAGGTCTTAGTTTATACGTGAAGTTAATTAAAATTCCCGTTCAGCAGTTCAAAACTTTCAGAAAGTATTACAAATTAACACACAGACTTTCACTTTTATATAGTCAAAATAAATTTAGATATTAAAGATCGATCTTAAACCATCAGAGAAAACACTGACTGAAATTCCAACTGAATAATACGGAGGGAAAGCTTAATTCAACACGAGTTAAGACCCAAAGGACCAATCTGTCTCGATTCATCAGGCCATTGGAGTTAAACAAAGCTGATGGCATTGGCGATTACGTGACGGCAGTTCAGTTGGTGCTTTATAGAGAATGGAGGCTTTTGCATGTAAATTATTGGTAGGAAATCAGTTGAGGGGTTTCGTGTTGGTCTATTAGACATGGGAAAGTGATTTAGAATTTAAATTTCCTTGGACATTGTACCAAAGGTGGACCGACGCGACGTTCTGGCGAGGGTCGCGGGAATCCGATGGATGTGAGACGCAGAGGACTGGTCGCTGTGGCGACGCTTGGGGAAGGCCTATGTCCAGCAGTGGACGTCTTTTGGCTGAGATGATGATGATTGTACGAAAGAGACACCGCGAATGTTAAGGTGATTAAAGGAACATGAGTGGATTGTAGTCAGCAAACCTTAAGAGTCACTCTGCGGAATTATTTGAAAGAAATACCGCGGTTTTGGATCGCAAAGGCCAACTAAAAGAAAAATTGCGATACCGCAAACGCTAAGGTTATTAAAGGAACATGGGTGGCTTTGTTGTCAGCAAACCTTAAGACACACTCTGCGGAATCATTAGAAAGAAATACCGCGGTTTTGGAATGCAAAGGCCAACTAAAAGAAAAAAAAATGGTTGCCTGTAAAGTCGTTTTTACGGGCGAAGATTTTACGTGACAACGTCTTTTTCTCGGTAGAATATTTATTGATATGAATATAATTAAATTGCACAATAGGAACAAGGAATTGAATGAAAATAAGAATTGCACAAATTTTAACTATAGAAATATATTTTGTTTACTAAAATTCTCTAGTGCTGCGCGCGCGGCAGACCGATCATAGTTGAGTGGGAGAGAGACGCAAGGCATTCGGCGGGCCTCTCTCTCGTTCGGTGACTCATCGTAACGTTACCGAGCGTTACACTTTTTCATAAGTGACTCCCAGCCGCAACCTAATTTAAGACGTTGTCACGTCAAAAAGCGACACCGCGAACGCAAAGATGATTAAAGGAACATGGGTCATGGAGTCAGCAAAGCCTAAACTCTCGCTAAGTTTCGAAAAATTCCTAGCTTCGAAAAAAATATAGTGCTAATTATGCTAAAATAAATAATAACGGTCTAGACAAACAGACCAAAATAAAGTATTTACATTACTCAAAATAATACTAGACTGTTTTTCTCATTAATGTAGACGACACAGATTTAAATCAAAATAAAATATTCAATTAAGGGCGCACTTATATTAATAGGCGTCTGTAAATCTAGTTTTTATTTATTTTGCTAACGACATTTTTCAACAAATATTATCGTGATTCTAAACTAGTTTGCTTTACTTTCAATCAATCTTAAGAAATTTTGTTTGTAGCAATTTGTTTAAGCCAACAAATACTTTTTCTAAGTAAATTTTCTCCATTCGAATGTCTGGTTCAAAGTCACGTGACAAGTCTTGGCGTCCCATTACTCAAATGTCGGTTACAGGGACATTCGCAGCCCTAAGGGGATGCTATCAAAGGAACTCGATTGAAATTTTGTGGTCGCCTTGAAATATTATTACGAGATATCGTGTGGTCGAAACGAATGTTAAGCTGGCAGGACAATCATGATGTTGACTGATTATAATTTGGTAATAAAAATGTTTTGTTGTTAATAGAAATATTTTTAGGGAAATCAGTAAATATGTGACTAGGAGATAAAACTGTGTCTTTAAGTCGAGGGCTACATGTTGGATTCTGATCGAAGATTGCTAAGTTTTCATCCCGTACAATAGTTTGGGAATTATATAATTAACTCCCAAGCATAGCGAGGCAGTTCATGTAGAAACCTGAGTAAAGTGAAGAAATCTAGCCGCCCAGGACAAAGATAGTTTTATCCCCGTGTTGGATACTCTGCTTTTACATCATCTGTGAGATAATTAAAATTCAATTTACGAAAACCAATTAATACATAATTAGTTTTACTAAATTAAATTTTAATTATTTCGCTAGAGATATAAGTATTATTCACAAGCTAATCTTAACTATGGCTTAACATATTTTAAGAAACAAGACAAAAATAACCACTCTGAAAATAGAAGTTTTAATTTTATTTTAACGATCCTGCTCTTTGATTGTTTTTTTTTTACATATTCGTCAGTAACATCATTTTATTTAATTAGTCAGATTGATTTTTGCATAAAATTGTTTGATGCATGTACTGGATCGTTTTAATTCGATTAATTTTCTTTTTAAATAGTTTTTGTAGCTCCAAATTGAAATCTCATCACCCATGCTACATAATTATCTCTCCAGAGATTGACTTGTTTTAAATTATGGTTGTATGACACATAATAGGGCATTAACCAATCACATACCCGCAAAACGAGATACAATAGTAAAACAATAACAGCGCGGTCTCATAGGACCGGTCAGGGATTCATGAATTAAAGAGCAAGTTTTTACACCACGCCATTTTAGTCATCAGTCTGCGTAGGCTCAATAAAACTATTGTGACTTGAAGCCTCGAAAAATTACTCTAAGGAGCTGTTGAATTCCTATTGAAGTAGTTATAGTAATAATACACTAAACACAATTTAAAAAAAATATTAATTCAAACTTAAGCCATGGTTGGTTGGTCCATAAGAAAAAGAGGATTAAGCCGGTAAAAATCTTCCTTAATACTAAAGTGGAACAGAAAAAAATAAGAGGAAAATATAAATATCAGCAGACATTAAGGTAGGTGAGAGGTAACTCGATAAAAATATAACGTGAATCCGATACGGAGTCCCCTTAAATACTGAAAGCCGATGTCTAAAGTAGATTGTTAACATTTTTACAAGCTTGTTTACAAAATCCTCGGTACGCTCCTTTTTTCCGGTAGGCCAAAGGAAATTTTCGTGCTGACGCAATTTACGATCACAAAATGGTTTGAACAATTTTTGTAAAAATCGAAATTAAAGGATTATTTTTATGAAAAGCGATGGTCCAAAAAAAACCCAGAGTCGATTTAGACAAATTAGGTATCAATAGCTTTATTAAAATGCACAATTTACCCCACCGAAAAAAAATTGTCCATATCCATGGGGTATATGAGTTATAGACGAACAAAGTATATATGGAAAAATCGTGAATAACTTGTTATTTTTACCAGTTTTTTCAACAGCATTATATTAATAATAATAATCATAGGACAATAATAAATATAACTAGCGATCATATGCAACAATCAAGTTCAAAGTCCTTTATTAATGAGATTACGTCGGGACAAGAACATATTACTGTTATGTTTTATGAACACGTGGTATTCCGAAAGGTTGACACCGAGTCCCCCCCAGATTATAGGCAAGGAAGGAGCGGGGTAGGGGTTTAGTCAGTAAGAGTCTGACACGCCCTCCCGCTCCGCCCAAGAGCGGGAGAAGTCATTCTGATGATTCCCCTACCAGAAAAGTTGTGCCCACATAATAAGCATTATAATTATATTATCTGGCCTGGGCCAGGTATCAAGACGTCCTTATGCAACCTGCTGGGTTCTTAGATGATATATTAATAGACATTGAAAATAATTGAAATAAATATTTTTCCATTTGTTTTTTTTTTAATAAGTAACTGAAAAAATAAATAATCTGAGACAAAATAGGCACATTCAACTGTAAAAAGATTTCACGACAAAAGTATCTTGACATATGCTTTACAAGCTGTGAAATATAAGATTTCAACTTGATAGGTTCATCGCTACTTATATTTATTATTGCCCTATGATTATTATTATTAATACATTGCTGTTGAAAAAACTGATAAAAATAACAAGTTATTCATTATTAATATATTGCTGTTGCAAAAACTGGTAAAAATAACCAGTAAGTTATTCATGATTTTTCCATATATACTTTGTTCGTCTATAACTCATATACCCCATGGATATGGGCAATTTTTTTTCGGTGGGGTAAATTGTGCATTTTAATAAAGCTATTGATACCTTATTTGTCTAAATCGACTCAGGGTTTTTGGTCCATACATTTTTGGACCATCACTTTTAATGGAATTAGTCCATATTTTGGGAGAATGTATTTTGTTTTACGTGATTTTTTCAGTTTTTTTGAGTTCTCGACAGTTACTAGTTATCGTAGACCTTTAATCAAGAATCTTTAATAATAATACCCATTGCAACTCATTATCAACTTTTTGCTCCTGTCCAAAGTTATTTGGGGTCGGCGTAACACATTGTTTTCATATAATCAGTCCTTTCAAAATCAGTCTAATTTTTTCTTAGGCCTACCTCTCCCTCTTCATCCATCGACATTATATAATTGTATATGTATACGTATCGCGACCATTAACATTAAATTATGAAACAATTTATGCCGCTGCTTTTATTTTTCACTTTTGATTGTTTTCTTTTTTTCTGTACAAAAGTGCCAAACACAATAAGTAACATGAATCTTTGAGCCGTGACAACTTCTAAATTATTTTTTCTTTTTCCATTTTCATATTCACGTTCTGCACAGGATTAATTTGTTTTTTTTTTAATGTATTTTTTAATGTTGAGTTATTAATTTTACTTTTATTTTAATTAAATTTGACTGACAGACCTCCATTACCTACTACAAAAACGTAGCCACATTAACAAGTCTTAAAATCCGCGATTCCTCAACAAAGGAATCGCGGATTTTTCAGCCAATACTTATGTTTCTCATGTGGCTAACTCACTTTTGACTTTTCCGAGCTAATATTTGATGCTTTGATTTAGTCAAAGAAACTCATTATAAAATCTTGACTGTTTGTTCTGTTTGTTAAAAGACCATAACACCGTTAATATTTCTATTGAAATGATTTTTCAATAGATCAAATGCTTAATTTTTTTATTGTTGATACGGTTGCGCTTGACCACTATAATTATATCCGGTAGAACGCTACAATTGGGTCGATGATAGAACACGTTTACCTAGAAGTAAACTATTCACTCATGACTTAAATATTCCCAGGTTGTAGCTATGAGGAAACACAGACTCCGGAAAGGAATTTCACTCCTTAGCCGTACATTTATTAAAAAAAAACTCATTTACTTGTCACCGTTGTATGTTCAGAGTAAAATTATGGCGTGAACCACACAGGCAGCAATATTGGTAGCAAATTACATTGTCTTCATGAATATTTCATCGTGTAAGGCCTGGGCGATATTTATCTGAAAATTAAACGTACCATAGCCTTTTGCCATTAATTTTCTTAGCTCGAGTTTAATAAATTAGTTTGGACGGAGTAGTTGTGAGATGAACATGATTTAAGCCATTAGAAGTCACACCCTTGTATGTACGCATTATAACAAAATCCCGATATAATTTTAAAACAAGCAGGAGGTATACTCGTAAATGGTAATATGGAAATAATATTTTCTTTCTATATTAAAGGTATCATTGGCATTAATCTAAAATATTATATCCATCTATTAAATTATTGAATTACTACTTAACTGTTATTTTGACCAAACCATTATTTTTGCCTGATTCATACAATATGGATCAATTGATTCAATTTGATAAACATTGTATTTAAATTAAATAAAGACTAACACCATTTTACCATGTTCAAGGCCCATAAAGACTTATCTTAAATGCCATGATTTAGCATATTGTCTATAGAAACCATTTCTTTCGCGGTCCTAGAGGCATGTGTGTTGAATTAGAGGGTGTAGGCTCAGCTCGCCCCTTGGATCTCGCCCCTAATTGCCTGAGTGTATTAACTCGCCCCCTTGATTATTAGATACTGCAACTCGCCCCCGATTGTTAGTAAGTTAAAAGTACTGTCAGCACTCTAAGTTTATAAATATTTAAATGAATATTTTTTCTTAAAACTTCAGTAGTGTCTTGGGATTTAATACTGAAAATTGAAATAAAACTGCACATGGAGTTAAAAAAGTGTAATTTGGAATCAAATCGCACACACTAAACTTGTTTACCAATTAAATGTAACACTATGGTTTAAGATGTCAGCAAACTGTAGGAGCCCGGTAGGGCCGAAGCCTCTGGGGAACACGGTATCCGAAAGGTTGTCACCGTGTCCCCCAGATCGATGGCAACGAAGGAACGGGGTAGAGGTTTAGTCAGTAAGAGTCTGACACGTCCTCCCGCTCCGCCCAAGAGCGGGAGAAGTCATTCTGATGATTCCCCTACCAGAAAAAAAAAACCCCCAAATTGCTGTAGTTTTACTTTCACCTTCGTTCACAGAAACATACGATTTTATAGTAGTTGTGATACCAACATTTTTAAAGCGATCGATTTCAACACCATTTATTTCGTACCTTATATCTTGAAACAAATATAAGATTGGGTTGTTTATGAAATTAACATGTTTATTTATCATTTTTCCTGCTGGGTCTTTAGTCGATACACTTATATACCCTTCTATAAAAATGGAACTGTTGCAGGGCAATACATACAAATCTTGGTGATGAATGGGTATTTTGATTTCATCATTTTCTTTTAAACTAGTATTATATGGATTGTAGCTATGAATCTCATAATTTTCAATTGAGTTGTCATGTTGTGCTAAATCTGTTATTTGAAGCATTTTATTTTTATTTCAATCCAATATCTCTGAGCAATCTTTAATTATCTTTACTAATTTTAATTTGTTTGTTAATGCTTTTAGTGTTGATACGTCTGACTTCTTTGAAAATAGGAAGTGAAATATTACATTTCCTTCCATTGGCAGGTGTTTTATTAAAAACTAACACGTTGAATAAAATTAGTTATTAACCTATCACATACCTGCAAAACGAGACACAATAGTAAAACAATAACAGCGCGGTCTCATAGGACCGGTCGGGGATTCATGAATTAAAGAACAATGTCCAAAATGTTTCCGCTCCGCCCAAGAGTGGGAGAAGTCATTCTGATGATTCCCCTACCGGAAAAAAAAAGGTAGCAAAACTATCACAAGTGTTGTTTATTAATCAGTTTAACTGACTGTACACTTTTCTTAATAACTATACCTTTTTTGGTTAAATTTCAAAGGAGATGCCGCAAGGGGCGAATCGATGCTTCAGAATAATTTATTTAAATGTTATTTTTTCACTCGCCCCGTAAGGACCGTCATAAGGGGCGAATCACTACCTCAAAATAATGAAAAACGGGGCGAGTTAAATATTTTAATCGAAAGGGGCAAGATCCAAGGGGCGAGTTGAGCCTACACCAATTAGAGGAAGCAGATGAATATTTAGAAAGGTACTCAGAAGTTTGGTGTGGCAAAAATTACTTTAACTTTAAAAACTCATAGCACTCCTTCTCACAGGTTATATTATTTTTTTGTTAATAAAACATCTAAACGATTAATTAGTATTCAAAGAAATGTGTTCGTTAATGTAAAATAAACTTGGAGTGAAATTAAAAACCTAATCTAGTCATGGCAATGAATTTATTATTTACTACTATTTGAATTTGTACTATATTTTTATGAGATTACCCACGGAGATTATCTCATGAGCCACTAAACTAAAGACAATTTCATCTCAAAAGTTTATACATGTTAGGATAAAAGAAATGAATTTAGATAAAAATACAAAAGAAGTGCTTCAAAATCAACTAAAGCTAAGCCAGCTCTAAAAAAAATAGATCCCCGTGACCCCAGAATTAGGGCAAAGAAGGAACAGAAGTGGGGTTTAGGCAGTAAAAGTCTGACACGCCCTCCAGCTCCGCCCAGAATGGGAGAAGTCATTTTTATGATTCACCACTTTAAAAAAAAAGTTCTAAAAAAATCGTTACGGATTACAATCGCCAATTTGTGAACAATACAACGCCACGCACTGCTAAAACTAAATCGTTGCAATTTTCTTGTACGTTATTAAAATTGCTATAATAAAATTGATATCAAATATTCGTAAGATTGTCAGTGTAACGTCAAATCCGGTAAAAAAGTGTCACGGTGGGATTGCAGTCAAGCACTGGTTTAAATTTAAAAAAAACCAGCTGCTGCCAGCGGCGTGATCTACCCGTGTATCATTTCCAAGATATGGTCTACTTATACGAGTATATCTACCAAGTTTCATCGAAATTCATTCAGTCATTGGAGGGTTCACCCTCAAGTAGGTAACATACATACACACTCAAAAACTTTTGCCTATATAACATCAGTCTGATTAAGAAATGCAGCATTCAATGTCACACACAGGTTACAATCCATACTTTTCGTTCAACACACAGATCACACAAATCCATTACGAGACGATATGTTCACTCACCCACACACTAAAGTCATTAGCCCATAGGTATACTTCGTCCACAGATGTAGGGCACCGCAGCATCCCCGTACCGAACGTTCCAGACGAGATTACTCTGATGTAGTGCCAACCTGATTAATGTGCTTTGAATTGTGCCAACGAGCCGCTGTAATTGTTGGGTTTGGTTTACCAATTTGCCTATTATAGTTGAGCTGTTTCTGGTTCCATGAAGACGTTTAAGTCGTGGTTGGAAAGGTTACTGGGGTCCTGGGTTTTCGAAAGAGAACCCAGAGAATTCGGGCAAAGAAGAACTGGTGTGGGTTTTACTCAGTAGAAGTCTGATATACCCTCCCGCTCCGTCCGTAAACTAGTTCTTGACTGCGATCACACCTGATGGTAAGCAGTGATGCAATCGTTGATGGTGAGGCGCACTAGTTTTTTAAGAGCCTATCCACTCTAGCCTTGAAGTATTTCCCACCTATAAAAGAAAAGTATATAAATACGAGTCTACAAGTCACAGAGAAGCAATAATCTGACGCTGCATAAATGAGAATAAACAGGTGACTAGATGTAGGTTAAACTGTGAATGACAAAAGGGCGATAAGCAGTGACCCGTGAATATTACCTAATAGTTGTTATAATTTTATCTCACTAATTTTATATAGGCGAATGTTTGTAGGTATGTATATTTGTATATTCCTTACTTCTTGACGCTTAAACAGATGAACGGATTTCATCATCATCATTTCAGCCGAAAGACGTCCACTGCTGAACATAGGCCTCCCCCAAACGTCGCCACAGCGACTGGAACGGATTTAGACCTTGAAAAAATTGGTTGAAAAGGTTTTCAAAGTTTCTGAGTGAGAGGTGACCCGAAAAATGAATTAAGATTTCTGTCAAGATAAAGTCAGTCACGGGTCACGGGAAGTGTCAAATAAGCGTTTGAAAAGTTCTTTAAGTTTTGTGTTTATCTTGGTCTGAGGGTATGATTGCTATGCCAGTCGACAGTACTAGCACTAAGGAATATTATGATGCTATATTTTAGTTTGTTCTTAGACTTCTTATTTTAAAAGTACATAATTTATAATTAGTTACATTGAATAGAAATGCATTTTTTCATCATAGTTTGTAAAATATTATGATGTGAAAAATGTATATTTGATAATAATAAATTTTGAGGTCCATAGCATAAAAAAACGTACTTTTTAAAACTGTCTCTAAAAAATTTAAATTTATGTTCTGAAAAGTCAATAAAAGATCACTTGTTCAATTATGAAAATTATTTCAATAAATATCACGGGCTACTTACTATCTTCGGCAGAGATTACATTGCCGTAAGTTGTTTACAACACAAAAAAATCACAATATAAACACAAAACATATGAGATAATTATTTTTTCAAGGTTGCGTTATCAAGAAATTACAAAACAAACACGCTACGACTACTGATAGTCCTAATGTATATTAATGAGTTATTATATCAACATAACTTTCGCATTATTATAACAATCTCTATTACTTATAGGTTATATCAAGTTCGAGCCGTCACCGGTTATAGGCATCACTTTATTATTGTACCGAAGGAAATAACACATTCATATCCAACCTATATCGCATGTATTTGCCATAAGGAAAAATGTGCTAAGCTGACATGCCTGTATTTCCACTATTATTAGATAGATAATGTGTTTTCATAAATGAAGATAGAGTTACAAAAAAAAGCTTTAAAAGTGACTTTTTTATTCCAAGTTTAATTATACCAAGTTTCATTGTAATCGTACCTGTAGTTATTGAGTGATGCCTAACAAACAGACAGACAGACATTTTTTTAATTACATTTTTGGGTTCGTAACACCCCCTGCCATTATTTTTTTTGACATTTTCAATGTACATAATTTTCACTTCTACAGATTTGTTATAAGTATAGATTTAATCTGAATCGCAAGCATATAGAAAAGATTTTTTATGCAACTGCGACGTAGGAAAAGAAGAAAAGAAGAGAGGAGAAGATGCTGGACTTGGAGTCAAACATGTTTACGGTCATGGGTTATGTTCGAACACCATCCATAGGGCTCTCTTCATTCTAAATTACCTCACAAGCTTGTCATAAAACAATTTTTTTTGTCTTAATTTTCACATCTCTAGTAGGTAACATTTTAAAACCTTGTTCGATAAGAACACTTTTCAAGTATAACATTGTCGTGTTAAATGATCTCGTTAACTTCAGCGGCATTAAATTTTATAAGCATTTTGTCACTTGATATTTTGTCTCACCTCATAGGAAAGCTTACTTTGTGTTTTTAATACACAGAATTTAGAAGGTAAGAAATTGTGTCACAACTTAGCTTGGTTCCAATTTCACAGTTTCTATATAGAAAAGTTCCTATCATTTATTTTGACTGTGGCGCGACATAAAATATATATATAGCAATCAAGGCCAAGAAATTCCGAAGCCCATTGGGAAATGAGGAGGATGGGTCCCTATTTCTCATTTTTGGGGCGTATACTGAAAATGTACAATTTAGTTATTTCATTAGATACCTAAAAGCTTAAAATGTAGTTCTGTAATTAAGAAGTAAATTAGAATGTTCTCGAACTAAATTAGGCCCAATTTCTGGTCCAAAAAATATCGAAAACTTAATTACTCAGATACCCGCGAAACGAGACACAATAGTAAAACAATAACAGCGCGGTCTCATAGGACCGGTTGGCGATTCAAACGTTAATGCGGAAAAGTATAAATTATTGTAGTCACTGGTTTACTGACATGTCAAAAGAAAATTTCATTATTAGACTTGCGTTTAATTTGTGAATGTTGGTTGTTTTTAAAAAAAAAAATAGAATTATGAATCCTGCCATGGCTAAGGGATTGTTCTAAAGAGTTACCGGCCCTATGACGCAAAGAAAAACTGAAGGAATTAAGGTCTATTTTAGTCAGTAAATATCTACTCCTTCTTGCTCCACTCGGCGCTAGAAAAATTATTTGATGTAAAACTACCTTAAAATAGGTATATAGGAACGTAAAATATTATCCTCCATAAAGGTTAGGCAGTCATTGAGAGCTCACAATATTTTCATCATCTCACTAGCCGTTTTCCAACTAGCTTGGGATTGGTTTTCAGTCCAACCGGTGTTTTACATAGAGCAGATGTTTATAAGACTTCCACAACCCAGCTACTGGGTAACACAATACTCCTTTACAGGTAAGTCAGAATTTCTAGAGTCTGTCAACCTGTAAGAACTGTCAAAGATTTAAGAATGACAACCGGTAACATCCACTTAAAGCCCACAATTATAGTTTTTTTACATAGTATGAGTTGGGTGACAGCAGGACGAAAATATGCATCTTTAAGATGAGAGAAAAGGATAGATGGCTGCATTGTAACAATCTGACAGCTGTCACCGAAACCATCCTATAGCAAATTTAGTATAGTAACAAAGAATTCTTATTGTTTTCTATTTTTTATCAGAATTTATTAGCATCGAAGTTCCCAGCAACAAATACCGATATTCCAAGAAACTTCCATTCTACTGCTAAAAACTACTCTCCAGTGAAACTAAATCACGTAGACACATCAGTAAGACATGTTGCTATTATGATACGCTACGTTGTGTCAGTCGCATTGTTCGTAAGCCGTATGCATGGGCTGCACGTACAGATGGCATTTACTTGCCGGCTATATGGCATATTGTTGCGGAACTGGTAGCTGAATTAGCTTGTTAGGTTTCCGCACACAAATATCGTTTCGAATGAACTTTGAGGGGAGATTCTATTGTTGTATTGTGTAATGGGCCTAGCATATGCAGTGCTGGAAACTTCATCACAGTTTTGCCTGAGCAGGCCAGTTTATACAAGGAACACTTCTTAGTAAGTCACTTAGTACTCACATTTTTGATTATTAGGGTTTCGCACATAAGAACTTAAAATTGTGACCAAATGGCTTTACACTGTTTTATAAGTCTGACAGACGAGCCTTATCATCATCATTTCTGCCAAAGGACGTCCACTGCTGACCCATGTGTCACAACAACGACCAGTTCCTCGAGTGTCCTATGCTTCGGATTCTCGCGACCCTTACCAGGTCATTGGTGCTCGGTGGCCACTCCAGAACACGATCATCTGTTTTACGAGTAATGTGCCCTGCCCGAGTACCAGCTAGTATCGTATATAAAAGTTATATCAGTTATTTACAACTTGTTTATTTTTAACTAGCTGTTGCCCGCGACTTCGTCCGCGTTAAGTTCGTTAAACTGCACAAAAGTAACCAATAATTCTACACTTGCGAATAATTTCGAAAGCATCCAATTCATTCATTTTACTTTCACATAAAACAGTTTAACTTAATTGCTTTTTTTTAGTTGGGAAATAATCCAATGACTTCTCCCGTTCTTAGCTGACGCATCAGGGCGCGTCAGACTTTTACTGACCAAAACCCACTCCTATGTTATCTCTTTGCCTTGCGTTCCAGGGCCCCAGGCATGCCATTCAGAAGCGAACCCATGACCCCAATAGGCTTGGCGACCCTGCTGGGTCTCTATGGTTTTGCTGACATGAGGCACGCTTGGAACACTACCCGCCATCGACTCGGTCTCGGTGTAGATATTTGATTACCTACGGTCGAACGGCGCCCCATTGCTCGCCGTCTGCAAGCCCCCTTCTACGGTGGCTGGAAATCGGGGTCGGGATCTTATTTCCTCAACGCTGGGGCGAGGGCTATTCCCTCATCCATGCGGCCGCCACCTAGGCTGGATTACTGCTTCTCAGAAGGAGGCAACCGCCTGCCACTCTACCCCGCTCTGGACCAGGGCCCGGCGCGAGGGGTCGCTGCAACCGATGACCCCCACAAAAACACGGCGGTACCTCGTTCAAACGGTGCACACCCTTACCGTATGCTCCATCGTGATCTCAGGGCGAACCACATAACGGTTCACCATTCCACATAATGGTGATCCACATAAAGGGTCACCATGAAGATGAAGACGCCGATTGGCTTACGAACATCAACGAAGCAGAAATATTAATAAGTGAGGGTTGTAGCAGTTGGTGATCTAAATATTTACCTTCTCCATGGATAAAGGCGTTTGTTTATGTACATTATTTCTCTAGTCTATATTACGGTTTAACAAAGATGTACGATTTTAAATTATTTGCTGACCAAAAAAATCATATCAACCTTGAATGAATTCCAAGCACCACTAAGTAGACACGGTAAGTTCAGGAGGTCCCTGCATCGGATGCATCGGACACGGTGGAGCGCACGGTAGAGGTGTGCCCTGCTTGGGCGGAGCGCCGCCGTGTCCTTGTAGAGTCTATCGGCGGGGGCGACCTCTCTGAGCCCTGGTACAGGCCATGGTCCAGGCCATGGTCCAGAGCGAGGAGGGGTGGTGAGCAGTCGCCTCCTTCTGCGAAGCAGTAATTCTGGCGAAGGAGGCTGCCGACCGTGAGTGCTGCCGCCGAGATCCCGATCCCGATTTCCGACCACCGTTGGCGCGGGCTCGCGGACGGCGAGCAGCACGCCGTCCGGCAGTCTGGTAATAAACTGGACCGAGCCTAGTCATCAACGGTGCGTTCTGTTCCACGCGCGCCTCAAGGAGTTGTCAGCAAACTGTAGGGGCCCGGTAGGGCCAAAGCCTCTGGGAAACACGGAAAATCTGAAAGGTTCTCACCGTGTCCTCTGGTGGTGTGGTTTAGTCAGTAAGAGTCTGACACGCCCTCCCGCTCTGCCCAAGTGCGTGAGAAATCATTCTGATGATTCTCCTTCCAAAAAAAAAGCATCACTAAGTAAGTGTAAATAGCACTTACTTATGTAGGCTGATAAAAAGTTTTAGCTGTCAAAATATATGAATGGTCAGCACAAAACTGATCCTGAAGTCAATAGAAGGTTTAGTATTTGCCTCTTTTTTATTTGAGGTAGTTATCCAGCTCTAGATGGAGCAAGTGGTCTTTTGTGGACTAAATTCCACCATGTTCCTTCAGTTGCTATTTACGAACCAGGGCCACTAACTTTTGCACGCCTCAGTTATTAGGTACTTCGGTATATTCTCTATTTAAAGAGTAACTACAGAGGCGTCATGGCGTTCTCACTTTCTGCATTATGCAAGTACTAACCGAACATGAGTGTTTCGAGAGGTAGATATTTTGGATTCGGCGGGAAGAAAAGGCCAAGTCACCATTCTGTGGAACGCCCGGAAAACACGGCAGACGTTACGGTCGAAGTCTACTCCGCTAGGCGGAGCACCGCCATACTGTTTTGGCGTCAGAATCTGAATCCTACTCCCCTAGTTTGGGCCAATGTATGGGGCAAGACCTCCACTTGCCCTGCCAATGGAATAAACCTGCTATCGTGAGAAAGATTGTCGTGTAGACATTTCTTAGGTGTCATTAGTCACAAAGCGATTCCCGACGTTTTTAGTTATTTAAATTATCCGTTTATTTAGGCAGATTTTTTACTTGGGGTGATATTTGAGTGACGCCTTAATAAATCATACGGTGTTTTTTTTCAGCGGGTACTACCTTCTTTACCGAGAGTTAACTTTGCAATTTATGAATTAAATTAACTCTTGAGTGCGTGCATTTTTACTCAGCAGACTTCATTTATTGATGGTCAAACATGGTCAAACGCAACCTGTGGTGCGATTTTAAAATTTTGGTACAGTGTACAGAGCTGTAAAAAAAACCACCATGTTCCTTCAGATGCCCTTTGCTTCTCAAATCAATTCTACCTACCTATACTATGATTGCACAATTAATAAGAAAGAGACTTCGCAACAGACCGTGCAGCAGGAATCGAAATTTTTTAATTTCGCCATAACTTCAAAACCGAACGTCCAATTTTAATCATTCAAAGACCAAATATTATCTACATAAACTGTACTTAGTGATAAATTAATTTATTTTGATAAGGGTTAATAGCATGAGTAAAATAAATGCGTTTGAATGTAGTTCAAAAAAATTCAAGATTTTTAGATAAAAAAAATGGTTGTTGTGCCTCACTCGACATAGATAGGCATAGTGTTTCACGGACTTTTTTGTAGATATTTATAAGGTCTACAATTAATTAGAACATTTTATGGTTCTATCTTGTACAGTTTAGGCAGCGTACGCAAAATAAGTAACTTTTCTGGTTCATTTTTTACACCTAAACCTAAATATCTTACGGAACCCTATTTTTTTCCAGAATAAAATTTAGCCTATGTTACTCGTGGATAATGTAGCTTTCGAATGGTGAAATTATTTTTAAAAACGGTCCAGTAGTTTTTGAGCCTATTCATTACAATCAAACAAACAAAGTTTTCCTCTTTATAATATTAGTATAGATAAGGCAGGCTAAATGCTTAACATTATCTACGAAAAATTACGGTTAAATTCGATTATAGAACGGCATTTTAAAGTTTAAATTGAAAGGATCTAAAATTAAATGAACGAACGAATATATTTTTGAGTAATGATATAAAAAAACATATAAGTATAGCAATTCATATTTCATGTTCAAACGTTGATTCCCTTGAGTTATTCTTGTACAGTTTTGGTCTACATCTGCCATCCATCTCATTACTTAGTCAGACATCGTTCGTAATTCATATCAGTCTGTTTTCTCGACCTAAAATTAATGCCCGTGGACCTCTCATGAGATTTTCTTTTATTAAAGTAGGTATGCTTTTTGAATTTTTTACTGTGGGAGTATAATTTTGAAAATTATTATTATAGCAAGACGTCACTGCTTACCATCAGGTGGGATTGCAGTCAAGCACTAGTTTATGTTATATAAAAAAAAATGTAACTATCTATCCTGGAGCCATAAATCGGTTTTCCGAAAGGTAAGCTCGGTGTCTCCAGATCGAAGGTACCTAACGAAGGTAAGGAACGGGGTGGGGCTTAGTCAGTAAAAGTCTGACACGCCCTCCCACTCCGTCCAAGAGCGGGGGAAGTCCTTCTGATGATTCCCACTTAAAAAATAATTATTTGTCTATCTATCGGAGTCTACTTTCCTATGTGATTTATTGTAATAGGCCATGCTAACCGTCCATTGATGGGCTTATTCCAACTAGCCGACCTTTCACTAAAAACGGTGTATGCCTTACAAATTTTTCAGGGTATCTGTAAGGGAATTTGGGGGCCCAAGGATTCGCATACGTGTATCGGTGACACCTATGTTGTGGAAGGACTACATGTGGGATTGGCTTTTCACTCCTTGACGTAGTTATAATGGAAAGTATGCTTAAAACATTAAAGCTCACAATTTTTTTAAATGAAATTCTCCGAAATACAGAACGCCACGTGCTACGCTGTTCTGTACCCAGGCTGCTTTTTTTAGGGTGGGATGTCCTCATATAACTTTTCCTGCTCTAGGTGAAACGAGAGGCAGGCTCAGATTTTTACTAGCTTCAATATATCCGTGTTCCTACAGTTGCCCTTGCAGGCCGTGGTGACTCTTACAAATAATCCCTTAGCCCTGAGCCTGCTACGGTCCTTGCTATTACATAAGTATTTTGCTCTTTTACCTCTCATACATCCAAGTCATACTTTCACGCTGCTTGTGAGTAGATACTGCTTTCCTGACTTTATAAGGGACTCTCTAATTTAATCTGTTTGTGCCAGGTCAGCTTTGTAGGATACATATACTCTTCTCAACAAGATACCAAACCATATAAGCGTATGTTATCATCTGCTACTGATATTAATTTGTGCAAATTGAAGGAAAAGCACCATGTAAAGCACTGAGTAGTTTTCATGTTTTCTCAGTATGAACAGCTAAAACAGAAGTTTGCATGAACATAGTTCATGCTTTCAGAATGTTTGCTGCAGTTACAAAAGCCCTGTTTCGAACACAAAAATTATCTCTAATCACTAGTTACCAGCTTCACCAGCCAGGCTTCGCCAGCGTCAAAATAGATAAAAAAATATGTAGTCTATGTTACTCAGTGATAATGTAGCATTCTACTGGTGGAAGAAATTTGAAAATCGGTTCAGTAGTTCTTGAGTTTATTCACAAACAAAAATCCAAATAATTTCTGTTAATTATGTAAAAGTGCTAAGGGCCCTCCTCGCCCACAGCGACTTTTTGTAGATGACGCACGTTTACGGAACGCGTGATATGGAAACAAACCATTTCGTCTAATAATGTTATAGTAAATACTTACAATCAACTGACCAACTAGTGTTCTCCAACTTTAAACTTTATAAAACTACATCGTCTTAAACTTAACATTGTTTACCACCATTAAGAACTAACATTTTATCTCCCCAATGTTTTTAAGACTGGCAATAAATCTCTCCGCACGAACACATGCTTTATTTTAGACTACCTAGACTTTAGACAAATGACCACTATACCAGATAAGAATGGTCGAGTTTAGAATTGCTGTTAATTGTAGCCCCTGCCGACTCCACACTTTTTATTTTATTTCTTTCATAGTTACGGAGCTGGGAGCTAGTTGATTCATAGACCAGAAAATTCATTGTTCAATCGTGGAACAAAAAAAAAACAAACGAGCATCGAGCATTCAAACGAAACAAAACAAAAAAATAAACGCACATCGGATAAAATGCTAGATAAGAAAAATATGAAGATGTTTCATCAAGTAAGATAAAAGCTAGCCTTTTCAAGGCAAACATATAGTTGGATACAAGCCAGATAGGCTGACGACCTCATGGAAGTTACTAGAGTTTAAAGACCCCCATTACAGAAATTTTATGAAAATATGTGTCGGGTCTGGTTACTTGTTATTTCAGGTCAATAATTTTGACGTGACCTTATTCAGTTAAAAACGCTTTAGTACATTATTTTCAAGTAAGTATACAATGTGTGGACGACAATACAATACAATAAATGAAAACGCTGAATATTGATGGAATATACTTAAATATTTTTTACACTGGCACCTACACAGAAATCACAAAAAAAAACAATTGTCCCATACTTTTGTGTTTGCATAGGTCGACAAAATGTACGGGGCAGCTGAATTTTTTTTGCGATTTGATGTCTGATCCAGTACTAAAAGTTATTCATAACTAGCAACCCGTCCCGGCTTTCACGGGTGCAAAAATATCAGTGTTTCCCTACATATTCTACATGTATTATTCACATTCATATTATTATAAACCTTCTTGAATTACTTTATCTATTAAAAAATAACACATGCTTAGTTGAGTAGTGCGTATGCGTACGTGCGTTGCGTAGTTTTAAGGATTTAAGCATACATAGGGATACAGGGATATTGGTTGTGATAATTGTGCCATGAAAAATGAAGCAGCGTAGATAATAAACATTCTAAAAAAATATTGCTCGACTATATATCATATTGCGCGTTACCAGTGATGGCAAACGGCTCTACAACGTAGTCGCTCACAATGGGTCTCATCAAAACGCTTGATGAGAACCATCTTACTACTTACTCTCTAGTAATCTTAGGGTAAAGTCACCCTAAGATTACTAGAGAGGGCTATGTTCTGGATTTCCTTGCGTGACCGATCGTGAATGAAGATATCCGCAGAAGAACTAAGATGTAGTCTGTAGACTGTAACTTTGAATCAGCACAACAAGTTTCAATCTTCGATTTTGTCAACTTTCAGTTCTGTCCGGTCTACTGTCTCGCTATCACTGGCTCCTATATCATTCATGACATTCGTCACATAAACCATGCGACTTTTTTATTACCTGTTGCTTCATACTTTTACATGCATGTTCACTCTTTTAGTGAAATGCGTTTGATCTTGACTTGTTTATTAAAAATACTTGATTTTTTAATCTACATGTCAAAGGTGCTGTTAGCATAACATAGTATAGTTTAGGCATAACTACGATAAGATCAGACAAATTGTGCGATGCACCGACACGAGGAAAAACCAGACCGAAAATAACTGGAAGATAATATTGTGAATATTTTTAATATTAGAAGAGGTTATCTTCTTGTTTTTGTAATTATTATAAGCACGTAGTATATAACTGGAATAATTTAGTATTGAGTTCAGTCAAAAATCGATATTCGTGACGAACTCGCTGTATAATTTTGAAAATGAAGGACCCACTATCAGTTGTGTTACTCTTCATATTTGTGTTACAATTAAATCAAAGTGAGAGCAGGTTTCAGTTCTCGCTTTTTCCAAATACACTCAACATTACCTTCGGAATTGGCAAACAAACCAGAAATGAAAATAACTCCAAGTTCTCCAAAGTATTCTTCGAAACCTTCAATAAGATGCAGCAAAGGGATGAAAAAGACGACAATCAGATGAAGCCTTTAAAAAGGGACAATGAAGACGAGTTACAGGAAAATGATATTCCGGATAATATAGTAGCAGAAGACATTGAAGAATACATGCGGCCAAATGAAGACCCCATTATCCTCATGAGCACTATGACTACACCGCAGCTGCTTGCTCTGCATGGATACCCGGCGGAGTCCCACACGATTGTAACAGATGACGGGTACATATTGACACTCCATAGGATACCCTATTCAAAAACATCCAATAGTAAAATCAGCCCCAAGAAGACAGTACTTTTGCACCATGGCCTCTTTGGAAGCTCTGCGCATTGGATACTAGCTGGTCCAACGAAGAGTTTGGGCTATTTCTTATCCGATGCTGGTTATGACGTGTGGTTGGCCAACGTTCGTGGTAATACTTACTCCCGAGCTCACGTTTCGAAAAACGTTGACTCGCGTGAATTCTGGAACTTCACATTTCACGAAGTGAGCCAACATGATCTCCCGGCAGTCATTGACTACATAATGATGGTTAAAGGAATGGACGTCAAAATTAACTACATCGGCCATTCTATGGGGACTACGATATTGTTTGCACTACTTTCTACGAAGACTGAATACAACAGGGTGTTGAAAGCAGGATTCGCTTTAGCTCCAGTTGCCTACATGACAAATATTAAGAGCCCGTTAAAAAAGCTAGCGAAACACAGCAATAAAATAGAATATCTCTTGAAAATCCTCGGTGGAGGAAAAGAGTTGCTTCCTCAAAAACCAATACTCAAATGGTTAGCAAAAGCTTCCCGTAAGTTGATGAATTTGGATGAGGAAGGCGTAGTAGAAGACACAATGTCGGTTTTGTTCGGGCGTAATATGCATCAATTCAATAAGACATTATTGCCACTAATCCTGGCTCAAGGTGCCGCTGGTGCTTCCACGAAGACGTTAGTTCACTACGCTCAAGAGATTCAGCAGAGTGGCAGGTTCCAAATGTTTGACTACGGACCTATGGGAAACCTCAAAGAATATGGGACCGTGTCTCCTCCCGAATATCCATTACACAAGATTACTTTGCCTATAGCTTTGTTCAGTGCTGAGAGTGATTGGTTATCCAGTGTCGTTGATGTGTCAAGGTTACAAGAGCAACTTGTGAATCCTATAGAGCATTATACAGTACCATTGAAGGAATTTAGTCACGCAGATTATTTATGGGGTATTGATGCTCCAACTCTAGTTTATGCAAGGTTACTGCAGTTGTTAGAAGAAGGAGTTAGTAAACAAAATTCTAATGATGATGTTTTAGATACAACAAAAAAGGAAACATTCGTTTATAGAACACCAACAGAAGCACCTGTTAACTTGGGTAAAGTTAATAAAAAAGTAAAATTTTTAAAGAACATCTTTAAGTTATTTCAGTCATAACTAATATCTAATTAAATGCGTATGTAACAAAAAAATATTACATAATACACATAATTGAAATTATTATCATGTTTGTCTAATTTCTATCTTATTAGGGTACCTCACGTTGTCCTTCTGCCTATCTGTCAAGACCCTTCATTTCCGAACGTGCAGAAGTATCGAGATGAAATTAAAACAATATACGAGTACTTGTACTCAGGTCTGTGGTTCCTAAAAGCTGTGAAAAATTAAAATTTCAAAGCTAACGAAAAAAAGACTCTCTGACCCATCACTCTTGACCATAAACAGACCAAGAAAAGAATCATTGGTTTTATAGCACTATTATTGAAAACACTGAATAAACTGATGGGAAGGTAGCTGAAAAGGTCAGGCTTGGGTTTGCATCTGTAGTTTGTATGGTTTGGGAGTACCTATATCAGTGGCCTGTTTATGTGCTTCGGGAATAAATGTTTTTTTGTTTTGCGTTTTATTCGATTTTCAGATTCCATCCATCGTTCAGGAGTTTTAAACGGTTCAAAGGGTCTTCAGTCACTGAAATCTCGAAAGGGATCGTACGTGGGTACATACTCGTAAGCAAGTCGATCGCCACCGTTGTGACTGACTAATACTCAAGAAATCGGGGATGGTCTTTTGCTCACTTTCTTTCAGTCAGTCTAATTGAACAGCAGAACTTTCTTTCAGTTACGATCACTATCACACGTTGCGTTTGGCACTAAAGTACCTACTAAACTAAAGTACTGAGTCGAAGTAACTATTTATTAATCTGTGACTGAGTATCTTACTACTGGCACTAAAGTACCAAACAGGTAAGATGTTCGAGGTGGATTGGTCATTTAGGAGGTCACCATATTGTGTGGTAGTAAAATGCACCTACCTAGAAGTTTCTATTCAAGCTCTAGGTCTTTGTTTTTAAAATTAATTCGCGGCCTCCCGGGAACATAGTGGTAACTGCAAAAACACGATTTTTTAGGAAAAATAAAAATTCCGTTTTTTTTATATTCATAACTTGCTTACTAGACCTAGGGAGGTATAGAAAAAGCTAATTTTTCAATCTTTATAATGTTTTTAAATAGCTTACACCAAAGTTTTCCACACTGAAAATATTTACTATTTAAAAAAAAAATTGTTGCTTAAATTTACTAATAACACTTATCTCGTTACTTTTTTAGTGATTTTGAGTTTTGCATTGCTTTAATACAATAATATTCAACGAATAATAGGTAAAAATTGACGGATAATACCACTTGCCATACTATTCTGGGTTATAATAAAAATATATTGAACGATAACAGATCTCTGAACTGTTATTCCGGGGTAGAACCACATGACAATAGCGTTTACAATTATTTCGCAGATTTGTTTTCCGAGAATATTGTTGCAAAAGTTTTTGTCGTATCTATAGTGAAAAAACCGGCCAAGAGCGTGTCGGACCACGCTCAGTGTAGTGTTCCGTAGTTTCCCGTCCGTCACAATAAGTGTCCCTAACTTTTCAAAAACTGTTCGTTCCATCAATTTCAAAATAATTTTCCTAAAAAGTCTTCATAAAGCCCTACTTTCCAGATTTTTTTTATATTTTCTAAATTTTTCTTATGGTTCAAAATTTAGAGCGGGGGGGACATATTGTTTTTTACTTTTGGAGCGATTATTTCCGAAATTATTGATATTATAAAAAAAAGATTTTAGTAAACCCCCATTCATTTTTGAATACCTATCCAACAATTAATCACACGTTAGGGATGAAATTAAAAAAAAAATCACTTTACATGTAGGGGGGCTACCCTAATAAAACATTTTTTTCCAATTTTTATTTCACCACTTTGTCGGCGTGATTAATATACATATTGGTACCAAATTTCAGCTTTCTAGTGCTAACAGTCACAGAGATTAAGCGAGGACGGACGGACGGACAGACATAGCGAAATTTTAAGGGTTCCGTTTTTGCCATTTGGCTACGGAACCCTAAAAAGCATTTGTACGTGAATAATACTTATTGTGTTATTTTATGAATATTGGTTGGAAATTCAAGAAAAAAATTGTGCAGATGTATTAGGCACCGCAGACTTCAAATATGAGATAACACTAAAACTATGGTAATGTCAATTATCTTTTTGTTCCCTGTGTTTTCTCATGTAAGGTTGTACGGAACCCTCAGTACGCGTTTCCGACTCGTAGTGGCTCGATTTTTTTACCATACTACGAGTTTTTACCATACTAGCATAATAAAATAAGGAAAATAACTGTTTATTTTCGTTTGTAATAAGTAAATATAGATAACGGTAATCTTTATTATTATAACGTTGGATCACCCCATGTAATTAAGCAAATGTTTTGAAAGTGATTATTTTTGTATCAGTAGTTATGAATATTTTACGAGTTGGGTCTTCCCTGACATTGTATTAAATTGTACAATCAATGACACCAATTCACAAAAATATAGGTACTTTGTAAATCATAATTTCAGCCGACACTTATAAAGCTATTGAACGGATCCCATGGAGGAGAAGAACCTGCTGGAAAGACGTCCACCACTACATATACCTAGTTCTTCCCCAAGTGTGACCACATTGATCGTGTACATCTTGCATCCATCAGATTCCCGCGACTCTCACTAGGTCATCGGTCCACCTTGTGGCCGAAACGCAATGTTGGGAGAAAATACATAGTCGTATTTTATTTATCCCGAATTTTAAATAATGTTAAAAAATACTATAATAGCGCTTGCCTTTCTTATATAAGAATTTGAGCATCAAAATGAAAGCGGTGCGACCTGCGACACTCACTCGTGAACATATTTCATGAAATTATTAATAAACTGAGTCTGTATGGTGAAACCGCAGTGTGACCCCGGCGCCGCACCTGCGACCTATGAACCCGGCTATACATGGTGTATTTTAATGTAGAATATTTTTATATATCACATCATACTTGGCGCAAAAAAAGTTTTATTCTTTCTTGTTTAATTTTTTTTTTACAGATTTTAAATGTATTATCATGGCTAGTTTGTATACCCTGGCAAAAATCAACCATGTCATGAGCGTTTTGGTTCCGATAATGAACTAAAATCCACTCTCGTTCCTTCTTTGCCCTAATTCCAGGGTCCCGGGTTCTCTTTCATCAACCCAGGTCTAGTAAGCTTCGACCCTGTCGAGCCCCTACGATTTGTCGATATCTCTTTGAGGCGCGCGTGGAACAACACGCGCCTTCAACGGCATGGTCTTGGTCCGGACTGTTATCCGACATCCGGACGGCAGCAGCGGACGGCAAACAATGGGTAGCTCCATTGTTTGCCGTCTGCAAGCCTGTACCTACGGTGGCTGGGAATCAAGATCGGAATTCTGGCAGCGAGGGCGTCAGAGCCATCTATCCGCCATCGTCTTCTTGTTTCACCTAGAGCAGGAAAAATTATTTGATAATTTCTCACGTAATCAAAATAAGAAAATATCATTAAAAACTCACAATAAAATCATTTCATTCCTTGTGACTTTTCAACTCGTATTTACTTTGCTGTTTTGATAAGATTATTATGTCTACTCTGACGAACATAAAATAAAACAGTACTGGTAGGTACAATAACAATGTTATTAGGTATCGAACGGGGTAGGAGTTTAGTCAGTAAGAGTCTGACGCGCCCTCCCGCTCCGCCCAAGAGTGGGAGAAGTCATTCTAATGATTAAATACCGGAAAAAAGGTACTTCTGTGTCATTTACAAATGTCGTTACTTTTGTTTTTTTTTTCGTAAAATTATAAAACACCATAAAATTAAATTAAATCTTACGAGAATTTTAACTCTTTAATACAGATCGTTTCAAATAATTATAATTAATTTCGACCACATTTTTTTTCTCATAATTTATCTACTGAAAATAAAGAGTTGACTATGTTACTTGGTTTATCATAAAATAACAGTGTTTATATTTATCCGGTGACACACATAAACAGTACCTAACCATTTGATCATTCCAATATTTAAAAAAGATGTATATTCATTGAAGATTTACCCAAGAAGACAAAAGACTTTTGAATATTGATAGAACTACGCCAAGTAGTGCAACAAAGGGTAAAATTGAAAAAAACATTCATATCCAACCTGTATATTGGCGTTGCAAGAATACGGAAAACAAAGCTTTGGCGTAGGGTTATCTCGTGTACGAGTATACTGTTTGTACGCGGATACGTCTGCAGTAACGTGAAACTAGACAGATCGCGGTGATAGGCGCTTTGGGAATAACATGCCAAGTTGTTTTTCCTACGGTTTGTTCTAGAAGCCACAGAACAAATTGACGTTGTTTGAAATAAATGTTTGGATGGTACATCATGCCACCGTGTTAAATAATTATTATCAGCGGTAGTTCTACTGTTAACAATAAGTTTTTACACAAATCAATAAAAACATTGATATTCAAGTAAAGAAGTACCGTGGGGCAAAACCTGGACAAATATAGAGAGGGAATGGATTGGCACAAGATAAAATAGAGACCCAATCCCGGCAGTCGGACCATGGGTGATTTATATAGCATATTTAATTATTTAATAACATTTTATTCCCATTTTTAGGGTTCCGTAGCCAAATGGCAAAAACGGAACCCTTATAGTTTCGACATGTCTGTCCGTCCGTCTACGCTTAATCTCTGTGACCGTTAGCACTATAAAGCTGAAATATGTATGTCGTGGGTTGATGGCGCTATGGTGCGACGGACAGCGCCATCTATCAATTCAATTAGGAACTATACGGTTTCGTCCCCGGAAACGCAAGCGGCGCCCTACCGTTTGGACACGATCGTCGGTGGAAGGGATGCAGCGAGGGCTGGAGGAAGGACCAAGCGGAGCGGCATTCTACCTCGGACAGCCCTGGCATACACCCAGTACCAACGCACGTGTTTGTTTCACTTCTTGTAAAAAACCGTTGTAGAATAAAATTATTCAAATTTAAAATAACGTTCATCATTTGTTCGAGTACCCAAGTCAGCCCACGTCTACCAGGAACCATGTCGGACCATGAAGAAGACCCGATGTTTCGCATCTCGGCCACCCATGATGCGACATCAGAACTGGGATACACTCGAGCTGAAGAAAGCGAAGAAGTATTGCAGAATGGAGCCATGACGTCACGCGGCGGCGAGAATCTACTTCGTACGCTGCTGGCTGCTCAAAATCAGAACATGATGTCCCTGATAGAAGCCATCAAGGGCCCAGCAAGTACCAAGCATATTTCTTTGCCAGAATTTGACCCGGATAAGCCGGACGTAGACGCACGTGCCTGGTGTACTACAGCGGATCTGTGCCTATCAGAAGTACCGCTTCAAGGAAGTGCCCTGATCATCACCCTAAGCAAGGCTCTGAAAGGCAGTGCTTCACGTTGGCTGGCGCAAGTATCGTTTGCGGGCATGACATGGCGTGACTTCAAAAGCCTGTTTTTGTCCCGTTACGATTGCGTGGATACACCAGCCGCTACTCTTGTCAAGATGATGACCAACAAGCCCAAGGAAGGTGAATGCTATGCTGCGTACGCCGCCAGATTGTTGTCTACCCTCACATCACGCTGGCAGAACATGAGCGCTGAGGAGATAGCCATATCGACTGTGCTTGCTCATATGGCGCAATTTGATGGGCGTATACAGAGATTGGCGTTCACTACCGAAGTAAGCAACAGAAACAAGCTTCAGTGCGAACTTCAAGCTTTTTCGTTTTTGAAAAGGAAAGCTTCGATGGGAAACTCAACCGATGCTGCTCCGGAGTTCAAGAGATCGAAGTTTCAGTCGGCAACGCCGAAATGTCACAACTGCGGAAAATTAGGCCACCGAGCGCCTGACTGCCGTTCCAGGAGTGAGGTGAAAAGCAAGGCTACTTCAGCATCAACTTCTGCAGGACCAAAGCAGCGTTTGGACGTCATCTGTTTCCGATGCGGCAGCGCCGGACATTTTGCTACGAAATGTCCACGAAGCAACAGTGGAAGCGCCGGCGCGGCAGGAGGCTCAAGTAGTTCCGGTGCAGCACCTGCAGCTACGGCGAGCAACGAGAGGCGTGTTGAAGTTTGCTATGTTAGCAATCCCAGCGGGACGCTGATAAACACTGGTGAGTCACATCTATTTTTCTATGATTCTGGTGCCGAATGCTCTCTCATCAAAGATAGTATTGCGTCAAAACTTAGTGGCAAGCGTGTAAACAACATTGTAAATTTGACAGGCATCGGCCATGGTAGTGTGCAAAGTACCCTACAAATTTTATCTAAAGTTATTATTAATGATTTACGATTAGAGATATTATTTCATGTTGTTCCAAATAGTTGCCTTAAAAATGATATTTTAATTGGTCGCGAGATTTTAGATCAGGGATTGAACGTTAGTATGACATCTGATAGTATAGTTTTGTGTCGCGATAAGGTTGTCAGGTTATGTGACGTTTCAAATAAACTAGAAAAAAAATCTAACTGTCAAATTGACTTTGACAAGGTTGATACCGACATACCGTTAGAATTTCGTTCTCAATTAATTGATCTTTTGTCAGAATATTTGCCTTCGTTTTCCAGTGGTGTTTCTAGGTCCCGGGTAACGACAGGACAGCTGCAAATTAGGCTTGTAGATCCCAGTCGTACAGTTAATCGTCGTCCTTATAGGCTTAGTGCTAGCGAACGCGAAGTTGTTGCTGCTAAAGTTCGTGAATTGGAGGAAGCAGGTGTTATAAGGCCGAGTTGTTCACCCTTTTCTAGCCCAGTGTTGCTTGTTAAGAAGAAGGATGGTTCAGATCGCATGTGTGTTGACTACAGGGAGTTGAACGACAACACCATATCGGATAGGTTTCCACTGCCGTTGATAGAGGATCTTGTTTCTAGGTTAGGTGGCGCTAAATGGTTTACGTGCCTTGATATGTTATCAGGCTACCATCAGATCCCTGTGCATCCTGAATCAATAGAGCACACGGCATTCGTTACACCCGATGGACAGTGGGAATATTTGACCATGCCATTTGGTTTAAAAAATGCTAGCTCAGTTTATCAGCGTGCGGTGATGAATGCCTTAGGTGACCTTGTTTATAGCTATGCTGTTACATACGTCGATGACATCCTTATAATAGGATCGAGTGTGGAGGAGAGCTTAATTCGTCTTCGCACTGTACTCGAGAAATTAACAAAAGCAGGTTTTTCTCTGAACTTTGTTAAGTGTTCATTTCTTAAACGACGGGTTGAATATTTAGGCTTTGTTGTTGAGGATGGTCAAATCAGACCTAATCCAAATAAAATTGTAGCTTTGGCTAAACTTCCCCCACCTAAAACAATCACTCAGCTGAGACAGTTCATAGGATTGGCCACTTATTTCAGACAATTTGTGCCACAGTTTTCAAAGACTATGGTTAATTATATTAATTATATAGGGTTCAATTCTTGGCCCTTTCCTTTTCCTGGTTTATATTAATGACCTTCCTTACATGATGGCTAGTTTATCTGATATAATTTTATTTGCTGATGACACTTCTCTTATTTTTAAAGTAGACAGAAAAGATGCGGATGTCTTGCATGTAAACGAAAGTCTGGCTGTTCTTTCGAAATGGTTCGCAGCTAATAACCTCTTACTAAATGCGAACAAAACTAAATGTATAAAGTTTTCGCTACCAAATGTTCCTCAAGTGGGCCTTAATTTAATGCTTGACGGCAAAAAACTTGATACTATTACGGACACTGTGTTCTTAGGTTTAACTATTGATTCTAAACTTCAGTGGGGCACTCATATTAGAACTCTTTCAGGTAGATTAAGCTCAGCTGCGTATGCAGTAAGAAAAATAAGGCAATTGACAGATGTAGCTACAGCTAGATTGGTGTACTATGCCTATTTCCACAGTATTATGTCGTACGGCGTCTTATTGTGGGGGTCTGCCGCTGATGTGGAATCAGTCTTCATACTGCAAAAGAGAGCAATCCGGGCTATTTATAAAATGGGTCCCCGTGAGTCCCTTAGAAATACATTCGGAGAAATTGATATAATAACTCTGCCCTCGCTTTATATTCTGCAAAGTATATTGTATGTACGCAAAAACCTAGGACTTTTTAAAATTAGAAGCGATTTACATGACAAAAATACGCGTAGCAAACACCAAATCGTATTACCTAAATGGAGACTAGCTAAGACCAGCAAGTCATTCCTTGTCAATAGTATACGCTTTTATAATAAGTTGCCCAAGTCGGTTATTGAACTTAGCGAGGGAAAGTTTAAAACCCATATTAAGCGTGTCCTGACCAAAAAAGCATATTACAAGGTTAGAGACTATATCGAAGACGCGCTTGTTTGGAAATAACTGCTTCTGCACATGTGGCCCCCTGGTAACATTATTGTGTAAATTTATCTATTAACTGCTCCATGTTTGTTTCATTACATAAAAAATACTATTACTCATAAATTTATTTTTCATTCAAAACGTTGCTTTTGCAATATTTTTATATTATTTGGATATCACCTTAATTTCTTTAAGTCGTGGTTTCATTTTGATAAAAACTAATTTGTTGATAGCTTTGATTTTTTTTTTTCTCTCTCATGTTTATATAGCCTCTCTCTTAAAGTGTGAATGAGAGAACACTGTAGACTACGAATTTTAATTACTACTTAATTCAACCCAGTTTTTGATTGAATCTATTTTTATTTGGGTTACATTTTTGATTGGTCTACACTGTCCTCGCATATGTGTCTGTTTTGTAATATGAAAGTATTGTAAACCCAATCATTTTTTTTGAAAAGAGTAACCATGGAGTTTCTTGCCGGTTCTTCTCCATAGGAAACGACCAATTTGGAACCGTGCACTAGCTTCGACTTTTTATAAGTGCCCATGTAGGCCTATGTAAAATAAAAACATTTTTTATTTTTTTTTATTTATTTTTTTTTATTTTTATGGCTCCTCTATTTCGTTTGACAAGTGGCAAAAATAGATCCATTAGTTGGGAACCAAGTCATGAGACCATTCGTCAGAAAATAATTTCTTACTTAACCAGTGAGCCAGTTCTGACGATTTTCGATCCTGCGCATCCAATCGAGCTGCATACTGATGCCAGTGCCGAAGGATACGGTGCAATTTTTATTCAAAAGATTAACGGTAAACAACATGTAGTTGCTTATTATAGTCGTCGTACGTCTCCAGCTGAATCGAAGTATCATTCATTCGAGTTGGAAACCTTAGCGGTCTTCAATGCAATAAAGCATTTTCGTCACTATTTAATAGGTCGTAAGTTCACAGTTGTAACAGACTGTAATTCAGTTAAAGCTTCCAAAAATAAAACTGACCTGTCTCCACGAGTTCATCGTTGGTGGGCCTACATGCAATCATTTGAGTTTGACATTGTTTATCGTGAAGGCAGTAGGATGAGCCACGTGGACTTTCTCTCAAGAAATCCTCTTCCAACACCTAAGGGAGTTTTCACACGTGTAGTACAGAGGCGTGTCGATTTAGCTGAGCTGTCTAGTAACTGGTTGCAAGTTGAACAGGAAAAGGACGAAGAAATTAGTAAGATTGTGTCTGATTTACGTAATGAAGTTTTTCCTGAGGAAACTCGCAAAACTTACGAAATTCGTAAAAATATTCTTTATCGTAAGGTTCAGCGGAACGGTCGTACTCGTTGTCTGCCGATTGTACCGAGATCTCTTAGGTGGTCAGTAATTAATAACATTCATGAGTCTGTCATGCATTTGGGATGGGAGAAAACTCTTGAAAAGATTTACGAACACTATTGGTTTGAAGGTATGTCAAAATATGTGAGGAAATTCGTTGACAATTGTATCACTTGCAAAATAGCGAAGCCCCACTCCGGTAAAGTTCAAGCACAACTTCACCCAATTCCCAAGTTCAATATCCCATGGCATACAATTCATATTGACGCTTCTGGTAAACTGTCTGGGAAGAATGACATCAAGGAATATGTGTTTGTGATCATAGATGCGTTTACCAAATTTGTATTGCTCCGTCATTCGCTTAACATCGATACTAGTAGTAGTATTTGTGCTATCAAGTATTGTATAGCGTTGTTCGGCGCGCCTAAACGCATAATAGCAGATCAAGGTCGTTGTTTCGCTAGCAAAGAATTTTCTAATTTTTGTATTTCTAACAACATTGAGTTGCACTTGATAGCTACAGGAGGCAGTCGTGCAAACGGTCAGGTAGAAAGGGTAATGAGCACCCTTAAGAGTATGTTGACAGCTGTAGAGACTAGCCATGACTGCTCCTGGCAGGACGCATTAGGAGAGGTTCAGTTAGCTATGAACTCTACTGTCAATAGGGTGACAAAATCTAGCCCTCTCGAGTTGATGATAGGAAGGGTAGCACGGCCACTTGGTTTAGTGACCGCTGATGATGATGATGTGTGTGAGATTAATTTAGATGAGATTAGAGAGCAAGCGACACAGAATATAGAGAAAAATGCAAATTATGATAAAAATCGATTTGATCAGAATAAGGCTCAGGTTTCTAAGTTGTCGATTAACGATTATGTTTTGATTGAAAATGAGGAAAGAAATCAAACAAAATTAGATCCTAAATTTAAAGGTCCATTTAAAATTATTGATGTATTAGACGGGGATAGGTATCTATTAAAGGCGCTTAACTCCAAGCGAACATACAAATACCCTCATGATCGTGTGAGGAAGATTCCCGATCACCAAGTTCCTCGAGAATTAGATGTCATAGTTGATGACAGTGGTAGTGAAACCAGCTCTAATTAAGGCTTGTATACTCACACTCGACACTCTAGACCGCACCTCATGAGTAACATGTGGCGATGGGTCTGCAATAAGTTGTTGGTGCGATTGCACTCTAGACCGCACCTCATGAGTAACATGGGGCGATGGGTCTGTAAAAGGTCGTTGGTGCGACTTTAACCTGGACCGCACCGCATGAGTAACATGTGGCGATGGGTCTGCAAGAAGTCGTTGGTGCGACTTCACTCTGGACCGCACCGCATGAGTAACATGTGGCGATGGGTCTGTAAAGAATCGTTGGTGCGATTCAGTCTGTGTTGGTGCACAGAAACAGTGAAAGCTTTGAGTTGAGTATGCATAGCTAATAATTATGGTAAAGAAACAGTATTGTTAGAATTACCTTGTTTATTTTTTTTAATTTGTTGATCGGATCTTTTCCAATGAATGATAAGTATTGTGCAGGGAGCACTACCTATGTATGTACGTAAGCTTATTTACCTGACATTTAATGTTATGAATGTTGATTATTTTACTTAGATTTAGGAGAAATAAAGTACAAATGAGGAATAGCCACCTTTGTTTTTATTGGCAGGATAGCCGAGCTTGTTTACTCTCTGAGCATATTTTGTCCACAGGTACTACACCCGAGGACGGGTGCTAGTCAGGGTTGGCCGTGTCGTGGGTTGATGGCGCTATGGTGCGACGGACAGCGCCATCTATCAATTCAATTAGGAACTATACGGTTTCGTCCCCGGAAACGCAAGCGGCGCCCTACCGTTTGGACACGATCGTCGGTGGAAGGGATGCAGCGAGGGCTGGAGGAAGGACCAAGCGGAGCGGCATTCTACCTCGGACAGCCCTGGCATACACCCAGTACCAACGCACGTGTTTGTTTCACTTCTTGTAAAAAACCGTTGTAGAATAAAATTATTCAAATTTAAAATAACGTTCATCATTTGTTCGAGTACCCAAGTCAGCCCACGTCTACCAGGAACCATGTCGGACCATGAAGAAGACCCGATGTTTCGCATCTCGGCCACCCATGATGCGACATGTATATCAATCACGCCGACAAAGTAGTAAAATAAAAATTGGAAAAAAGTGTTTTATTAGGGTAGCCCCCCTTTATGTAAAGTGGAAAGTGTTTTTTTTTTTATTTCTACCCTGACGTGTGATATAGTGTTGTATAGGTATTAAAAAATGAATAGAGGTTTTTTTTAAATTTTGGTTATACCAATAATTTCGGAAATAATCGCTCCAAAATTAAAAAAAGCACTATGAAAAAAATCTGGAATCTACTTTCCAGAGCTTTATAAAGCCTTTCTAGGAAAATTATTTTGCACTTGATGGGTCGAACAGTTTTTGACAAGTTGGGGACACTTATTATAACGGACGGGAAACTACGGAACCCTACACTGATTGTGGCACGACACGCTCTTGGCCGGTTTTTGAATTTTCAACTAGCTCGCCACTCGTTGCTAACCTCTAAAACCTGTAACCCTGGAACGAAGGCAAAGAAGGAACGGGGTAAGGTTTAGTCAGTTAAAGTCTGACAAGCCCTCTCGCTCCTCCAAAGAGCGGGAAAAGTCAGTCTGATGATTACTATTATTGATTATTGAACGCTATATCGTTCTAGCCCAGCTGGCTCCTTCAGCTTTGCTGACATCTCCTTGAAGAGCCCGTAGAAAACTACGCACCGCCGACAAGGGCCCGGTTTTTACCGAATGGTCAGACGGCAAGCTACCTTTTGCTCGGCGTCCTATTCAATTCCATGGATTTTACACTCTTAGGTCCCACAACTTATGTAATCACAATAATATGCTTAATTGTAAAAGATTTACATAAAAAAAGTTAAGAGTTTTAAAATTTATGCACCTATTTATTCAAAACATGTTAGGAATTTTTTATGTATAACACCAAGCTTTGCAAACTATATTTTTGTACTACCCACTTACTTACTCATGTTTTAACAAATAAACTCACTTTACCTGGAAAAAAAACATAATTTCTTCAAATAAGAAATACCTTTCCCAAATTTATTTTCCTTCCTGCTCAAAAATCTCTTTGATTTCTTGTGTTAATTACTCAGATACCCGCGAAACGAGACACAATAGTAAAACAATAACAGCGCGGTCTCATTGGACCGGTTGGGGATTCAAACGTTAAGTGTAAAATATGTAGGTACCAGGTTCGGACGGATAGATCTACAGATATAAATATTATACATACCCCGATCCAAAACCACACAGTTGTCTTGTACTGACGATATAAGTATAACCATAAATTACCCAATCACATAGCCACAACATCAATGGAACCAACATCCAACTATGTTAGTCAAAGAAACTGCACAGTTGAAAGTTCAATGTATTCTTGTATAAGGAGGAAGCCAAGACTTCCACACATTTAAATAAACGTACCTACCACACACAAAACTTATACTACAGAATATTCTACGGTCTCACACAGTATGAATAATTGATAGCTGCTCCAGAAAGATTTATCCGTCTAGTCTTCGGTCAACCGGCAAAGAATCCTATTAGAATATCATATTATAATAGCTATGTAAATATATGTATACATATATTGTGATCTGGATAAAAAGGTTTTTTGTTTACTTATTTTCATGACAATATGATTCTAGTAGGTAAATAATGAGCTCGTAGTAAATAACCTTTGCATATTTACCAATGTTGTTGAAATTGTATCAGTATACAAGCTGATTGTGTATACTTTGTTTGATGCAGGTTTGGGAAATACGTAGAACATGAAAAACATTGTAGCGTATCAGTAATGTACCTACTTAGACACATGCCTATATTTCAACAGCTATTTAATTAATCAAGAATAGACACACTACCCTTACTATGATAGTTTCAATCAACTAGTTATTTTGCTCAGAACACACATGAATGAAAACACAATAACCTGAAAGAAGGGCTTCTCAAACAATTGTATCACAGCATCTCCGTATTACATTCCGCCTTCCCCACAAATCTTGCAGATACATACAAACGTTCAAAAGAGGACTTCAAACATTTCATTCGGCTAAGTCAAGTGAGGTATTGCATTTCTTTGTGGACTTAGCCCGTCTCAAGCACCAACCGAATTTCGAAAGTGTATTAGTTTTGTTATATCAAAGAGAGATTATCGTCGTCTGTGCAAATACGAATCCTCAAGTTCTTCGGGCATATCACCCGTAACGAGGACTCGATAGAACGATTGGTGGTGCAAGGGAAAGTTGAGGGCAAAAGATCACGTGGACGCTCTGCAACATGGTGGACTGATCTCATCAAGTCGGTTACACACTGCAGCATCAATCACAACTCCCAAGCCGCCAAATACAGAGCTGCATGGCAACGTATCGCGAGAGAGGCCGTGGCGCAGGACTCGACCGAAACATGACCACGACCACTCTGTCAAGAGGGCACGACTAAGAAGAAGAGATTAGTTTTGTTAGATTTTTTAGGGCGACCCATGCAAATACTCGTACCTATGTCGTCTAGATGTATGTGAAAGTGAGAAATGAGAATATTAGAGGAAGTTTTAAAGTGACACCAGTGCTTGAAAATTTGAAAGGAAATCGTTTATTTTGGAAAATAAATAAGAGGAATGAAATGTACATAATTATGTTACTAAAAGAATTGTGAGTATACATGTAGAGTACAATTACAGACATAACAGACATATATAAATACATTTAAAGATAAAGAACAAACTGATAGCGTAGTTGACACAAGTGAAAACCCCAGTTTTTGTTTTGTTTGTTTTTGTGGACATATCATAATCTCTTACGCGATTATGATGTAACCACAAAACATCATATTCATCGATTAGCCATATTTTTGTTTACCACAGATTTAATGTCAAAGTGACTTGTGTGTCTGCGCATCGATAGTAATTTTAGTTTTTGGTTTGATCGCGTAAAACTAATTATACAAATTATTATAATTGTATAAGATTTGTATCATTAGTTATATGCCTGTTGCCCAAATAAATTACTTTTCTTTTTTTCTTCTTAGATGAATGGAGAGGGAGAGAGGGGTAAACATACGGACAGAATGGTAGAAAAAAACGTGTTGTGCTGAAGATGATGACGTATCCTATATTTTCTTTGAAATTACTACATTGTTTAGGGCGGAATTAGCCCACGGGTGTCGGGGGTCGCAGGCTATGCTAGTCACTGCAGGCGTGCGCTAGCGGACGACGAACAATAAGTAGCTCGCCGTCCGGGCATCTGGTAGGGAACAAGCCCATTACATGTCGGCGAGTAGTGTTTCTCGATTTTCTATTCCAAAAAAAGGGGCGAAATCCGAAATTTATTATACGGCGTTTAGTTGAGCCACTTTTTATAGAAGAAAAAATGCATGAAACTTTAAGATTAATAAAATTTGCTCTGCGAAATCCAAACCAAGCCTAAAACAAATTACTAATAAGAACGTAACTAGTCGACTATCACAACAAATTCCTACCTATTTTTTGCAAGAACCATAGTTCTGTAACAAAATCTTGTTCGAGACAGTCCTATCATTTTCTCTGAAGCTCTGAAGTAAACTCGATACGACAATAATTACATCTTTGTCTGGAGAGCTCGGAAGCGTTGACACGCCCATTAGGAGACTGCCAACTTGTTATAGAACAATGACCATAGAAACTGTATAGAGGTGTTACAGCTTTGTGTAAAGGTAATACTTTGATTTTACTACTCTCAAAACGACGAAGGAAAACTTCGTGAGGAAACCAGCATATCGTAAACCGAAAAATTTGAAGAAATAAGACATCCAATAATCCACACTAGGCCATGTGATGGATAACCCATTCCTCTCCTAGAGAGAAAGTTTGAGTCCCAGTAGTGGGAAAATGATCGAAATGCTGATTATGGTTTTATTTAAAACTTTGATAACGCTATATGGAAGAAAAGGGAGTGAGTGATAGCGTGACGAGTGACAGGACAGAATGGAAGAAAAAGACGTGTTGCGCCGACCCCAAATAAAACGGGACAAGGGCAGGAAGATGATGATGATGATGATAACGCTATCCTATCCTGCCAGCTTATTTGAGGTGAAATGAACTGTCAAAACATCTTTATTGGAAGAATTGACAGCACACTATGGGGTAATACCACCTAAGTTTTCTTGATGAGATTTTTACGGTATCGCGCTGCAAAGCCCTAAACAAAGTGATATAGCGTAATGCTGAGAATAATTTTCAGTGACACTTATTAATTCTATACGTTTGCGTAATTGACTTTTTGATAATTTCTATCTTCACGTTGTCGATTGTGGAATGTTATTTGTCTAAAGCTTTGAATATAGTGTAAGCCAAGTAATGGTTTACCATGAAGGCCAACAGACTAAAAGGAAAAGCGAGAGAAAAATCACCAAAACTTGTTTTCTGACCTACTGGACATGAGTAGAATTCTTACATCAGAAATGAAAGTTCCTTCTAAGGATTCAAAATAACTACACAGAAATAGCAACACTCTCAAAGCCAACGCCAAAGACATCCCGGAGGACACGGTGGAGCACACGGTAGAAGTGTGCCCCGCTTGGGCGGAGCACCGCCGTGTCCTCGTGGAGGCTATCGGGAGCGGCGACCTCTCGCGCCGGGCCCTGGTTCAGGCCATGGTCCGGAGCGAGGAGGGTTGGCATGCGGTCGCCTCCTTCTGCGAAGCAGTAATGCTCGTGAAGGAGGCTGCTGACCGCGAGCGCGTGAGAGAACGGTCCTCACGCCGCCGCCGCCGAGATCCCGATCCCGATTTCCGACCACCGTAGGCGCGGGTTCGCGGACGGCGAGCACTGGGTAGCTCGCTGTCCGATAGTCTGGAAATAATCTGGACCGAGCCCAGTCGTCAACGGCGCGTTCTGTTCCACGCGCGCCTCAAGGAGATGTCAGCAAACTGTAGGGGCCCGGCAGGGCCGAAGCCTCTGGGGGGAACACGTGGTATTCCTAAAGGTTGACACCGAGTCCCCCCCAGAACGAAGGCAACGAAGGAACGGGGTAGGGGTTTAGTCAGTAAGAGTCTGACACGCCCTCCCGCTCCGCCCAAGAGCGGGAGAAGTCATTCTGATGATTCCCCTACCAGAAAAAAAAAATAAAAAACGCCAAAGACATTAAATAGTCTAATAGCTATTTTTTTAGGGTTTTGTACCAAAAAAAACTTCTTTTTCAATAAGAAAAAAATGCTACTCTATTCGGGAAATATTTACATAGGTAAGTTTGTATGGAACTCGGTAGCACTAGTTTTTGTGTAAACAAAACATTAAGTGCCACATTTTCCTTGCTTCTACGCTCAATGTTCCAGAAGTTAGTCAATCGTGTCCATTAATTCTGTGAAAGCATTCGGACTTCAATGTCCAGTTCGGATTCGTGAACACGTCACAGTTCCCCCATGTTTAGGTTGATGGACACGTTTATTGTAGGTAGAAGTTGCCATCGGTAGGTAAGTTTATCTCTTTGCATTATGATAATATGGCTTTACCTATGAAATTGCCGTTTTTTGAAACTGGATACCTACTTTGAATTGTGATAGCTTGGGCAATCCAAAACTATATTATTATCACAAGTTAATTCTTGGAATTGTAAGGTCAAATAAACTTTATATAAAATGTACGTCAATTTGTGTGTGTAATGTTTATTTTTGCTAATCATTATTTTATTGGTTTCTTTAGTTTCAATTTTTTCTTTAATAACGTTTTTAGGTATCAATTATTACTCCTATGCTACTAAATTCAAAATTGAACTCTAAGCATTTCTTTCAACTAAACCATTTTACAAGCACTTTACAATGACACGGTTAGCGCAGTGGTTGAGCGATTGACTGCTGTGCTGCGTGTCGCGGGTTCGAAATAGGTATTTGTATGGCCCATAGATATCAAGTCTCGATGTCTTGTGTATGTGAGTTTATATGTTTGTGAATGCGCCCACGACACAGGAATAATTCGGAGTGTGAGATAAAAAAACGTACTTCATTTTATTACTCGAAGAAAAATATGTTTTTTATTTCTATTCTTTCACTATAGTTTTTATTAAACAAACTTGGCTTCAAGCTGCAACTCAGACAACAATGATTCGAATCTGTTTGCGGTGTGTGAGTTGTAAAACTTTTGCAAACTTGGTCTACGCACAGCCGTAAATACTTCACGGGTATGTAACCTGCGATGAGCTTTGCCTCCACAGTTTTCACAGTTTCCATTATTAGCTTAACTCCAGAAGTTCTGTTTACTTTATATTGCGCTCAATTTCCTATGAAAATATTCAGACTTTCATGTTGATACGTTGGGAATTTAATCTAACCAACAATGAACACCATTTCGTGTGGAAAGCAGTTAAAATTCATGATGTTTTGCCGTTGCCATAAGTTGTGGTTTCGACAGTATTACGGTCCTTGGAATTTAAAAATATTTGCAAGCGTTTTGGCGTTGTGTTTTGTAGGGGCCACAACTTTATTTTATGATATGTTTTTGAGGTCACAACATTTTTTATAAAAGAGTGATAGACCTGGTCTCAATGTTCGAGTTTTTACATTTTGTAATGCTGATTGATATGTATGTATGTATTTTTTAGTCTCCCTGATTTCAAAAATAATCCTTCTTAATTATCATCATTATTTCAGTCACAAGAGGCCTGTTGCTAGATTTAGGATTTCACCATGTGTACGACAACAACTGGTTACACAGAACCAGTGTGACTTCAGGTACGCGGTTGCCACTCCTGAACCTTTCGGCTCCGAAGACCATCTGTTCTGCGAACAATATACCCTGTCTAGTAGCATTAAAGTTTGACAATTCTCGCGTTATGTCATTTTTAAATTTTTATCACCTTTGGAGGTATGCGGAACAGAGTCTAAGGTCCAGCAACCGGTAATGTTCAAAAGGGAGGATCCACCGACCACAAACGAATGGAACAGAAACGGTTTGGGCGATTGCAGGAAAGGTGATTTCGTGCTGTTCTAGAAGTTCAAATCGCCTGGAAAACAAAATGTCCGATTTAGTATTTTGTATATTTTTGTAGTTCTTATGTGGTGCCATGTCGATATATAACTAACTCTAAATCCCGATTGGAACTAACAATTTAACGAATCGCCAAACTAAAATCCGATGTGACCTAGTTTGTTGAAACTTCTTTATTTTCACCAGCCAAATGCTTCTCAAGATCCTAAAGTTCGTTAAAATTTTCAAGACACGTGTCTCCAATTTGCTGGCTCAAATGGCTTGGTGATCGAGGCCTGTTCGTTCCATAGCACTGTTTTCTTAAGAAATTTGGTTTTGGAGGAAATTTCTTCAAACTTGGAATAGGCACTAAGGCTGGAATGGTTTTCCATTTCAGTCTTAAAAGTTAAAGAACTTAGATTGCGTTAGCTATCAAAATAGCCCAATACTAAATTAGTTTTAAATGGTTTTTACAGGCAATCATTTCCCAGTTAGAACAGTGGAAGATGATGAAATAATAAAAACTGTTAAATAACATGCAAAGACTAGGTAAGTACATATTTTCTTTCGAAACTCATAAAGAATTTTCAGTGGTGTAATAGTTTCTACGCTCGTAAATTCCGAAGACTTGTTCATTTTTTACTCATTGGACAAGTCTACGAACCGCCCTACGTGGGTATTGGATAATTTGACGTAGGAAAATTTTATGTAAAATTTTCTTCGCTAACCAACTTATCGGTAAGCAAGTAAAATTATTCAAACTTGCTACTAATTTCTTCATAACTTCCAATCAGCTATTTTATAGCCAGTATTTGTTTCCTTCTGTTTCTAAGTTTAAATTTTACCCGAGTTCATTACAGGAACATCATTTATTCAGATTTGTGAAGTTTTGTTCGGTAATTATACTGACGTTATAACCCCTCGGTTTTAAGGGTAAGGAGACATGCTTATGAGACTTATATGTTTTTTTTTTTATCGTGGGTCCTGGGTCCAATGATTTTATCGTGCTCTTAGGCAAAGCGGTAGCGTGTGTTAGATTTTTTCTGACTAAAACCACGTCTGTGTTTCTCCTTTGCCTTTGCATTACAGCATTTCTCTTTCGGAAGTCAACCCAAGGCCCCATTCGTGTTCGGCCCTGCTGAGCCCCTACGATATTGCTGACATCTTTTTGAGGCACGCGTGAAACACTACGCGCCGTTGACGACACGGGCTCAGTTCAAGCGGTGAGCTACCCACTGCTCATTGTCCTTAAGCTCATGTCTATGCACTTTAGAAACCGGTGTCGGGGTCCCAGCGGCTGAGGTGTAAGGACATCCGTTCCAGGACACGGTAAGTCTTTTTATTGGTATGGGAGTGTACTAAAGTATATTTCAGTTTCAACAACAATTTTAAAATAAAATAAACTTTATTGTACACCAAAAGAAGTAATAAATTATGCGGAAACTTAAATCCATGGGTATATTGGCGGTCTTATCTCTGACAGCGATATCTACCAGAGAACTTTCAACGTTCGTTGTCTAGTTTGCTTTTGTAGAATATAACCCAGCCATGTTGGTTACCATACATCATTATCCATAGGTAGTATTAGTACAGGTGTAGTAAATTACTTTTTCGACACACTTGCTCATAAAGTGGCTATTATTGCACTGCACTTAGGTATATAAAGGGGCTCATTACCAAACTGTGACATTTTGATTACTATTATGCACATGTGCGGTAATGTAGTTAGAACCTTTTTGTTTAACCTCTTTTTTGTCGAAAAGAGTTTTAAGACAAAAAGAAATAACATTTGTTATTGCGTTCAATGGCATTAATTAGTGTTTTACTTACTTATTTTATGCTATTTCGTGTTTAAATAAACTGTTTAAAATTTTACATATTTATTTAATTAAATATTTCATCAAATTTGTATTTTCTGTTTATATGCAACCTCATTCTTATTTTTTCTAAACCAAGAGCTAGAGTAGCTAGTCTATGGCCACCATTTTTCGCATATGCGAGCGTTTAAGAAAAGTCAATTTTTTAGCCGCCATATTTAAATATAAAATACAGATTTTATAAATATGTCTACAACAACTATTTATGAGGAAAATGATTTGTGCTGTACGCAAGAAAATCTATGTCATGGGACCACTATACAGTCAAAATAGTTAATTATAACTTTACTGACTGCACATTTACGAACTGTTTCTTTAGATAAACTTTTCATATAACCTACTAAATAAAGTTGATTTTTAATTTATTTTCTTCACAAGTGTGTCGAAAAACGTCGTATGATACACGTGAGTAATTGGTCATTATCGTTCTTGGTTCTCTTAAGACCCTCGCCATGGCTCGGGTCTTAATACCACCGCGACGATAATGACTCGTATTACACACTTGTATCATAATGTACTATAATAGGTTATAACTTGTTTGATATAATTAATAAAATTATCTCGTGCCACATCATAGGTCGACCTCTGACGTTCAATATCTATTCTTGAAAATTAATACTTACCTAGGGACCGCAAACGATTTTTTAATTTCTTTTTTTGTTAGATAATAGCTTAAAGCTTTCTACTACGAATAATCTTTTAACGCATAGTTTTAATAATTTTCGCTAGACATTCATTTTAATTTAAATTTCAGCATATTTTCATCTAATAAAACTAAAAGATATATGAAATTAAATATTTGGGTCGGGATCAACAGTTCACTGTAAATATTGGAGCATTGATTAAATAAAGGTCCCTTACCCGGAATGCGAAACCGGATAATAAAGACCGGGTATACTCGACTTCAGGCCTGGGTTGAGACGTGGGGAGTTGCCGACCCGTGAAATTGTGCCACCTGCTGTTATTCAATACTGTTTTAACATTACACCTGCCTTAGTAAAAGCGTATCAGATTATAGAGTTTTAAAACAGGCACGAATGAAAAAGTTTCGAGAAATCCATTCAAAACATTCTTGCATATAATAAAACAAAGTCCCCTTCTGTCTGTTCGCGATAGTCATACGGAACGGATTTTCATACGGTTTTCAGCAATAGGCAAAATGATTTATGATAAATATTCATTTTGTATATTAATATGTTACAGCTAATATAATAGCCAAAGTGCGGCTACACCTAGTTTTAGCCGACTACTACTAGGTGTAGCTGGCCACCTACGGTTAAACCTAGATGTATCATACTATCTTCGGTTAGAACTAGTTTTAGCGTTCATCATAGGGGCTAGAACTAGGTGCAGCCACACACTGGTGGTTAAATTTATCATCGGCTAGAACTTAGGTTTTCCGTAAACCCACTACCTATCAATAGTTTTTTAAAACTGCCCTTAATTCATGAATCCCCGACAGGTCTCATAGGACCGCGCTGTTATTTTCTTACTATTGTGTCTCGTTTCGCGGGTATTGATAGGTCAAAATTCGGTGTAAGGTGGTTAAAGGAGTGTTAACGTTTTTATGAAAACATCCTCACGAACAAAATCGCTGCTAAAAAAAGCAAAAGTGCTTGATCCCCTATAGAAATAAAATACCATAGCCTTTGTTCTATCATGTGTATACAGCCTTAAAACTGTGAGTGACGGCTAGCCACTCAAATAGAATTGATAGTACATGCGGCAGATGGGATTTTGTTTCAACGCGTCTAGAAAAGTTTTTAAAAGATAAAAAGTTTTTACTTTAGGTCTAGATTTTTTTGTTAGCTCATGGGTCGCAGTTACGTAAAAGAAACATGACTAAGAGAAACTGATATAATAAAGTAATTTAATTGATTTTTGTTTGAAAGCGCTAATCCACTAACAGTTAAATTTGAGCAACTTATCATCATCATCTCTGTAGCCTTTTTCTAAGTAACTGTTTTACAATTCTACATGGAGTGACTACCTATCAAACTTTCACAACCCAGATACTGGGCATCTGGGTAACACTCACTATAGCCTTGGTCAGACTGATTTAATCAACTATTATTTCAATTCCTTGAGATAGGTTTTCAGTTGTATGGCATAATGCTGTGGTCCTTCTTTTGGTGAGAAATTAACAAATTACTTTTCCCACTCTGGGTGGAGTGAGAGGGGGAGAGGGAGTGTCAAACGAGGTATTAGAGTTTCTTATATAAAAATAGATACTTGTAAAATACTACAAAAAATTACCTATAATATTTACGTTGAGCAATCTTAAACAAGAAGTAGACATTCCTACTTAAAAACTTTATTTGGTAGACCCCAGCCCCCAAGTGATTCCCAAACCAAGTTAATCTGTTCCTTGCATGTCTGTGTTTAATTACCTCCGTAGCTTACATTAATAAGTATTAATCATGCAAGCCTCCCATTTGCGAAACTTCCTCATTAGACGAATGAGTAGGTTCTTTTTTTTAGTTGGGAAATCGACTTCTCTCGTTTTAGATTTTAGCTAGACGGCGTGTCAGACTTTTACTGACTAACAACCATTTTCAATAACCTACCGCAGTTCATATATAGATCCATCAATCCCCGATAAATAGTAAGATTCTACTATCAATCCACAACTTTTGGTAGGAAATGCTATCCGTCGGTAGGTTATAGGAAAGTAAGTATGGGCAAAAGGATAGGTTTATTTATCTTTAGTAGCTGCAGATAGATATCTGAAATAGATATTTGAAAACGGGCGTTAAACCAACCTGTTTACTTCAGTTACGTTCCGGGGCCACGGTTACTTGTCGTGATTTCGTAGACGACTCGGTTCATGATAATTATGGTGTCATATGGTTTTCAAACGTTTATCAATAAAAAAATTGACTGGAAAGTAACAATAAATTTGTCCGTTACGGGAGTCGAACCCTATAAGAATGACAAATGCGCACAGGCCAGCAGACCAACGAAGCATAATAAATATATACCTAGGCTATATCCAAAGTAAACATATAATATCAACACTGTTCTGTGAATATTTTCGTTCTCCCCTGCGTTTCCGTGGCAAATAAGTAAATATTATTATATGCGGATTTCATGCGAGTTTTCTGTGTAATATTAATTTTATTATTTATCGAACCAAAGAGAGGTAGAATCGAGCCCCTCGTGTGCTTTCGATAATATTTAAAATCAAGCCATATTTGACTCGATTTACTGCGATTTTTATTATACTCACAACCTGTTGATTTTCGGCAGCTATTATTTTTGTTAAAATCTCCGCGGCTCTCTGAATAACCCTTCAGCGATTTGTAGTAGAAGACAAGATGCATTGACTCTCAATAAATTGACACATAGACAAGATAATGGTGGTGACCGTAGGCTCGCGGACAGCAAGCAATGGGTAGCTCAGCATCCGGTAAGGACCAAGCCAAGATTTAAGTAAATGTGGAATAAGTGATTTAATGATTTCTAGAAAAAAGGCAAGAAAGTGACGACTCTTATTAATTTATTTTCTAATTACACAATCTTCGCGGATGTGACTTCAAATAATTTTAAGTTTGCCTTTGTTTTTTTTTTGTAAAAGCCATAATCGCAAATTGGAAAGGATTTTAGCGCAAAGAACTTTAACGCAGATAAATTTAAAGCTACCAGTTCACAGTCTCATATAGCAGGAACTTTTAATAACCAAACATTTCCCACCACAAAACAGTATCGTGCCAAACACTACCGAAAAATGTAAAAGCCAGAAATAAAGTGAGAATACACGCATAAAGTGAGGTCCGTTCCTCCATATTCAGCTTTTAATCGACCCTCTGTAACTTGTTTAGTGGACTTGCTATCAAACAAGCCAGCGTCCGATGCGCTAGAACGGCACTAAAAGTGGCTAGTGGTGTCATAGTAGAGATACAAATAAAAGGATAACTTTCAAGGAAGGTTGATTTAATTCATGAATCCCCGACCGGTCCTATGAGACCGCGCTGTTATTGTTTTACTATTGTGTCTCGTTTTGTGGGTATGTGATAGGTTAACTGATTTTTAGCATTAGCATTATAGGCCTTATAATGTTCCCACTGCTGGGACTCAGGCTTCCTCTCTAGGAGAGGGAATGGGCCGTAATGGATTAACTGATACATTATGTCTACTTGTGTACCGAGTTTAATCGAATACATTTTAAGATGTGAAAAGGAAGCAAAGAGACTGGTGGACAGACAGATAGAGATCATTTCTCATTTACTAGTAAAAAAGTACGGATTGTTTCTTTTTCCTTTTTGGGTGCACAATTATTAATTTGTCTCATGCTGAGTGAACCAAGAGAAAATATTTTGATTTGATGACGTTACGAAGTATTTTCAGCTACTTGATGAGTGACTGGAAAGACGACACGATGACCTCACCTTTATTAGAGTAGCACACCTCTCTCAGCGACTTCAGAACGCGGCATGGTGTGTCTAGCACTGGATTGTGACAGTCGCAAAGAACGACTGCTTACCATCAGGTGGGATTGCAGTCAAGTACTGGTTTATGTAATATAAAAAAACGTGGATTTTAATCTATCACATACCCGCTAAACGAAACACAATAGTAAAACAATAACAGCGCGGTCTCATAGGACCGGTCGGGGATTCAAACATTAATTTGTAATAGTCTGACACTCTTGCTACATCCAGAGCGGGGGAACCCCACATGAAAAAGGGGTACCTGTCGGTGCAATTTTGTCCTTACTTTGTTTCAGCAATTCTCATTCCTTAAAAAATTTAGTGGATTTGCTGCTATTTCCTTCTTCTGTATGTAACCAAGAAGCATTGTTTTATTGAGACTTTACGGTCGCTTTTTATTACCACTGTCTATTATAGTCGGTGGGGTAAAGCATAAAATCTTTGTATTGTCCTAGTTATAACTTATCGTAGTCACAGTAAAACGCAATAACTGTGTGTATAGTTTAGAAGCTTTGTGTCACTTGAGTTAGTGGTCCAGTTTGCGGTTTGTGGCGAACAGATTGTTCAAATTGATGTGAATGTTATTCTTCATTACGGTTTTGTGGTTTTTGGTCAGGGTTGTTTCGTACTGTTGTTGTTTGTACTGTTTTTTGTTATAGATTTCTATACATATGGCCAGAGGTAGCCCATGACTTACGTATTGTACCTAGGCCACGGGTTTAAACCCAGCCAGGTGCATTACTTTGTGTAATTTACTTTATCACCATTGCTCACAAAACGATAAAGGAAAATATCGTGAGAAAGCTGTCCTAGAACCGAAATGTCAGAAGACATGTGACATCCACCTAGGAGGCTTGAGTCCCAGTGGAAGCATTATAAAAGTAAAAAATCTTTCTGTATGGAATAACTTAGTTTATGACGAAAATTAGTAGTCTGTTGGCTATATAACATCACGCTACGACCCAAAGAAGTAAAACAGTAACCATAAAAGCGGGTGAAACCACGGGCATAAGTATAGTTAACTATAACACCTAATGAAGTTTTTGAAAATTTGTGAACCTGAAACAGTTATTAAATAAAACAATGGCTTATTTTAATTAATATTCTTTACATAAAAAAAAAAAAAAATTCTTATTTTATAAATTCTTCAGACTTTTCATAAAAGCGGTACCAAAACTGAGAATGATAGACCATAAAGAGTTTAGAACCCACTACGTATGACGATCGTGCATTTATAAAGGCTTGGTTATATCTATATATACCGCGCTAAAAGAGTTGAATAAAATGTAGACGAAATATGACACTTTTGTTTATTTATTGAAATTAAAATTGAAGCCAGTAAATCTGACTCCAGTCTTGCCATGAAGTGCCGTGTTACCCCAGTTAATGGGTTGTGAAGGTCTGGTAGGCAGCCGCTCCTCGTAAAACACTGATATTCAGCTAAATCTGGCTTGACTGGAAGCCGACCCCAATATATGTAGTTGGGAAAAGGGTAGGCAGATGATGATGATGTTTATTTATTGAAACAATTACGACATAGTTATGTTCTAGTTAAACATATTGGTGTAAATGGAAAACAAATTGCCACTTAGATGTGCAAAGTACTTGAATAGTAAAAGAAAATTTGGATTACATAAGTTAATGTTGAAATTATTAAATTTGAAATTCATTTTTACAATTTATATATTTTTGAAATAAAAATAATTTAGCAAATCATTAAATTGGGTTTAACAACTACGAAATTCGTTGAAAGAGCTACTTCGACTCTTTTTTTTGCATGGTAAATCATCAAATCATCAAACCATTGTTTTCCCCTCTGGAGCAAAAGAAGTGTCAGACTTTTACTGATACTTCTATAGCAGAGCAGGAGAACAAAAAAAATCCCAAACATTACATGGTTGCAAGTCAAAATAGGATCAGCATTTTAAATCTCTCCTAGACGACGAAGCCTTAGGACGTATATAACAGCCAATATCTTTAGGGAAAATAGGATTGAGATATCGGAAATAACGGTCGGAAGAAAAGGCGAACTGACCTGACCCCTATGCTTTAGCCTTTTGTCAAGTGGAAATACTGATTTCATTGTATGGAGAAGAGGGTAAAGACCTCTGTATCTTTGGATTTATGTGTCTTTATGCGTGACGATGTGGTGTATTCTGCTTTTGTGCCTAAGGACATATCTTATGGAAATTTTGTGCACGTATAATAGTAGATATACGTGTTAGCTTCCTTTTCAGAAATTTCCCATGGCTCTGGCGGGTATCGGCCCTATTGAGCCCCTACGGTTTTAATGACAAATTTTTAGGTGCGCGTGGAGCACTTTGCACCGATGACAACACGGGTTTGGTTTTTACCGGACGGCTGGTCAGTGCGCATTGCTCGTCATACGGTGGCTTAAAATCGCTCTGTTACCACAACCAATCGGCTTCACAAGACGGTGGTGGAACGCGGTGGTGCTCAGCTCAAGCGGAGTATACTTCCACAGTATGCTCTATCGTTTACTCCTAATGGACACCTGTATTTTTTACCATAATCCTAAACAGGAACCCTACAAATTTCCTATGTCCTGTGAGAACATGCGTCATGTGTGAGGTGAGGATGACTTTTGAGCCATTCTTCAAAGAGGGTGTTTGACGCCCTCAACAAATGCTGCAATCTTGTCTTGCTGTATAATGCTATACTTTTTTCTCTCATACGTATTTGTCTCTGTCGTGCTGTCTGTGTTGAATAAATATTATGTACTCTATTGTGTTCAAGCAATAAAAAACCAAAGAACCTAACTACAATAAAAATATAAAAAATGGCAGAAAAGGCCCTTTATTAAAAAGACACAGACACTTTGAATACTAAACTATTATAATTTTTATCGAACAGCTGTTGCGAAACTTCGCCATGCGGGCCGAAATTAGATTTCAAACGAAGAAAATATAAACCGAATTGCGAAAGTCTTGAAATTATAATAATACTAGCTTTTGCCCGCGGCTTCGCTCGCGTAGAATTTGGTCTGCCACATTAAGTTACGTGACATTTTTTTCAAAATACTGATATTTTTTTAATGTACCTTCACATCGTACATCCCAGATTTCTAACTTCAAAATTAGTTTCCATACAATCTTTGAACTCCTATACCTAATATTTAGAGGGTATCTCTTGAGGGTGGAATTATCGGAATTCCTTTCTAAGTGCTCATTATTTTAAGCTATAATAGAACACGTGAGCAAGCTACGTAAAGCTGCCCATGGGAAAAACAGGGCGTGTCTAAATGTATCCCCATATGGTCATATGGCCCACCATATGGTCATAGAAAATGCAACTTTAAGTGGAAACTGTAAACGTTTGAAATTAAAGGGTAAGTTATTGGGTATTATTGGGATGCGTGGAATAAGAACATTTTCACCCTTAGCTTCTCCAGTTAAAATTGTGGCCTTAACAATATGCCTGCCTAGTTCCCTGACTCGCAATCTAGTGCCATTACATAGTCTCGGGGCGTCCAAGTTACGCATTAACGAAACCGGTACACCGACTTTTAATTGGAGCTTGTGTGATGGCACCCCGGATAGTTCCAAAGAGTTAAGAAACTCCACGGGGTAGCTTGTACAGTCTTCAGATGACATGACTGTGTCGATAGAGTTGTAGGTTGTTGCATCGCTGGTTACTTGGTCCAAGATAATGTTATTGATTTTCGCAACTGTCTCATTTCTTGGTGCTAGTATGGTTCTTTCACATAGCCAACTTTCATCGTGGATGTTCTGTAGCAAATTTGGAAAAACTTGAGCAATGAGTGCGTCTTCCGAATCCACAACGTGACAAAATTGGTTAGTGAATAGAACCATACCTTCGTCAGTTTCGATTCGACCTTCACCTATCTCAAGCAGTTTTTCAGCGTACGCACCCGACTCTAGATCACTAAATAACTGGACACGCATGTTGGTTATAAGGTGCAGCTTTTCAACTTTGGTCCATACGTATGAGGATTTTAGACATGCGTTAATTTCGTCTGCTGCAGTGCCTCGCTCGATGACAGACAAAGTTTGCCGAAAGTCCCCAGCCAATAAAACAACCACACCACCCATTATTGTTTCTTTGCCGTGTAAGTCTTGTAAACAACGATCAAGAGCTTCGATGGCACGTTTGTGTGACATTGTGCACTCGTCTCACACGATTAATTTACACTGTTGCAAGAGGAGGCCACGGGCACTGGTTTTGCTGATGTTACACGATGGATTTCTTCACTCGCCAGATTAAGAGGTAATTTAAAGACGGAATGTGCTGTCCGTCCACCGCTTAGCAATGTAGCAGCAATTCCAGAGGAAGCCACAGCTAATGCAACGATATGGCCGCCACGAATTTTTGCCAAAAGTAAATTAAGCAAGTAAGTTTTTCCTGTACCACCCGGGGCATCAAGGAAAAAAAGTCCACCTTCCCCATTCTCAACTCGTCCTACTATTTTGTGATAAATCTCTCTTTGATCAGGTAGCAAACGTGGCTCAGTTTCGCATACGTAAGCACCTAACTGGTTGGTATCATAGCTTAGCTCTTTTATCAACTCGGTCGACAACTCTCCTCTACGCTGCGGTGAGAGTAGACCAATATCGGATATTTTTTTCCCAGAAATTGTTAATATTTTGTGTTCGATTAGTCCCAACGCCTCATTAAAACAGAGATCATCATTAACCTGATCCATTCTTTGAAATCTGTGCATGATATCCTCTGATAACGCAGTTTTATACTTGTGCCATAGTTGCAGAGGATTTGATAAACCGCAAGTACATATCAATATGGCAAACAGTTCTCTTATTTGCGCCGGTGAGCGACAAAGCACAGCTTCTTCTAAGGTGGCATCCCAGTGGTTATCATCTTCCAACAACCCCATCTTCTCACACATCTGCCGAAAAGTTGCAAGTTCTTGACCTTCAAATGTTTTTAAATCCGAAAAATTGGTTGGACCCTTTATTACATTCAGCAGCAATCGCAAGCAATAATATTCAAAGTTGCTGACGTGCACCGTGTAAATTCGACCTAGAGCGTCACCTGCCTTCACACCTGGCCAGCCATCGACAGGTGTTCCTTGTAAGCGACGTTTCCATTCCTTCCGTGCCACATTCCATGTATAATAGCACAACCATCAATGACGTCTGCCCTCACGCGTCTGCCCGCGTTCGGGTCGCGCAGTCGACCATGCCTCGTCATTGCTTGGATTGCATTGTTCGCCCCTCCCCCGCGACTGCGACGCCGCATCGCGCTCCGCCCGTGCTGCGGCCGCCGCCGCGGCGTTAGGCGCTCCGTTCAAGTCAATCATATCGTGATAACTTTTAAACTATTCTGCCAAATTACTTAGTGTGAAAGACAAAGTTTATCTACATTAAATACTTAATGCGAGAAATGTATTCATTTTGATAAGAGTTTGATAATTATATACTAAATGTGCATTGTAAAATAGTACCAAATTTAATTAGATTTATGGTTCACAATTTTGGTTGTACTGGCTTGCACATAAAAGGTAGATATATGCTGTCGCGGACTTTTATTTAGATCTACTTAAGACAAACAATCCTGCGGTACATCATCTTTATGTACCTCCATTGGTTTAGGCAGCGCACGCCAAGATAGCTCTCAGATGGAAGATTTTTTTCCGACTTAATTGACACGTATCGTTATATTATGACCAAAACTACATAAAATCATTATAAATTGTAGCCTATGTGTTATTCTGATGAATAACCTATATTACTGTAAAGTTTCATCCAAATCCGTTCAGTAGTTTTTTCGTGAAAGAGTAACAAACATCCATACATACATCCATACTTACAAACTTTCGCCTTTATAATAGTAGTAGGATTCAAACAGGCCTACGTCCTTGTTAAGTTCCCAGTGGCTTTGAAAATTACGGATCTTCAAAAGATTTTCAACAATGCTGCTAATTTTCACTGGCCTAATAAATACCTGGAATGAACTTAAGCAATGTTTTCTTTCTGAATATTTTATGTAGTCTTAGGTTTTGATACGAAATCAGTTTTTTTTATCTTTGATAGGTTTGTGTTTGTCCACTATCTCACTAGAAGATAAACGATGATGTGGCCGACGATGGAGACCGGTTGCTTAAAAGTAACTTATTCACTTTTCAAGCTATCAGAAACCACAGATACGCGTAGGAAAATTCCAGTCTTTGCTCCATGCCTAGGTATTGTATAGAATACCAAATTATACAGATTTCCGGTAGCATAATTATATATATTTTGATCGTGCTGTAAATCCCAAATGGATTATATTTAGTGTCTGTATATATTTTCGTATTCTAATTTAGTAAGAGTCCGATTGTTATGTCTTTTATTTTTTGTTCTATTTATTTTAACTTCAAGATAATGTGGTACCTAATAGTGAAAACGAGAAAGCTTTCTTTGAAACATTAATTACCCGGTTTAAAGTTTCAGTCACTTTATTTCTAAGACCGTTTTCACATTATCCGATCCGATATCGGTATCGGACGCCGATACGATATCGGGGTAAGTAAAATGTATGAAATGCTGTGCTCCGATATCCGATATCGGGTCGGACAATATAAAAGACAGGTACATATCTCATACATTTACCTTACCCCGATATCGTATCGGCGTCCGATACCGATATCGGATCGGAAAATGTGAAAACGGTCTAAGACGGAAGGTGGGTTGTTCTCGGAGAAACTATATTTACTACTATTACTATTGTAAGCATTTAAGAGTATCTATAACAAAGGATCAATAACATGATACAAATTTCACTCAAACCTAAAATACTAAAAGTGTATAAATGTAATATGCCAGTTAGTATTTGAAAAACGATTTTATATTTAAAACAAACATACAACCGACGCGCGACGATACATACTAAATACTTGTATTTGCATGTATAAACATTGAAACTCCATAAATCATAATTATTCATAATTCGGTTCAATTCCTCATAAATCACATCATCAAAACTATAATTTTATAAAAATAGAAGCAAACCTTTTACAAATCCAAATCCGTTTAAAACTAGCTTTTAAAGGAATTGGAGGAGAGGAAAAACCTCCAGCTATTTCTTGTGTCGTTCTTGTAGAAAAGGTCACAAAGTAGGGAACACAAACCTTTTCAGTCAAGCTAAAACAAATTATAACTAGACGTAGCTACTCAGTGCTGACAACAATAAAAACGATTGCACGCCCACAATTTATAATTTACAACGGGGATATAAACAAAGTGAAGAGTTGCAGAGATTTTACAGTCCTGAGCCACAATCTTAGGGTTAGCTCACACCGAGTTGTGATGCGTCGTAACACTGCGCGCAGTTTTTCAGAGAGCGTTTCATCATCACCATTTCAGCCAAAAGACGTCCACTGCTGGACATAAGCCTCCCCCAAGCGTCACCACAACGACCAGTGAACCCACCCCCTGACCCATGCACAGGGCATTTCTCGTCCATCGGATTCCCGCTAGAGGGTAGCGGGAAGGCCAACGGTTCACCTTTTGGGAGGCCTTTCAACGCTGCGTCTTTCAGTAAGTGGTCGCTACTCCAGAGCCTTTCGTCGCCATCGACCATCTATCTACGAGCAATGTGCCCTCCCTACTGCCACTTCAGTTAGGGGATTCTTTGGGCTATGTCGATAACCTTAGTTTTCTTGTGATAATACTTTATCAGCTACAAAAATGCTCACAATAAAGTGCCAGAATTTTAATATATTCGCGGAGTCGGACTACACAGCGCGAAAAAACATGTACCCAAAAGTCGTCTGAAAGCTATAAAAAATCCGGTGTGTGACACAGTTGAAGATGTACAGAGCCAATAGCATTATCTGTTTCTCACGACTTAATAATGATGGCATTACCTCTAAGTGGTATAGCTATTGGCCTCTTAGAGTAAGTCGGATCAGAGTCGGATCGCGTCGCGTCTCGGTTTGAAATAACCCTTAAACGAAACTTCTTACAAACTCTAAAACTGGATTGTCGAGTTCTACACAAAAACTTCAGCTGTTAAAGTATACCAGTGAACGTGTTTATGTTCTGTCGGAATTGTTTTTGTTGTCTCTCCTATGTGTTCCTTGGGGTGCGTTATAAGACTTGCCTAAGTTTATTACGGGTGAAGGAACGGGTGCGACAATTAGGGTATCTTTGAACATGCGAGGAATAAAGTTAATAAGCCTAAAACAAAATTTGCTGGGCATGAGTTTTAACTGGTCTGGTTCAAAGATTTAGGAACTCTGCGTTGCTGTACTAAACTGACAGATTTACGTAATGGTTATGCTTTGGGAAGAACATCACTTATCATCATCTAACGTCTTGAATAACAACTAACATCCACCATCCATCCTAGGCGCGATTTGCATGGAAAGCACTAAATCGGTTGCGCATCCAAGTAAGCCGCTGCAAATACAAAATGAAATAGGAAAATGGAATTGGGGTTTTATAGACCCATAGGATACGATCCTGTTCAAAACATGAGCCACACGTTAGAATGCCCCCAGTGAACCTGCACTTTGGAGGATCTGATGAGTGCCACCAATGCTGCTATTAATTAATTTATTTATTAAATGCTTTATGCACATATAAGAACCGAGGCGGACTTAATGCCTTATTAATGTAGTCACCTACTGGGCCCTAAAAGTTTAAGGAGGTTATCATCGAATCAAAAAGAAAAAGAATGGTAAATGGAACCGTTACCGACTTTTCTGCCTATCTAGCACTATTGTTTTTTCTTTTTTGTAAAATTGATGTAATCAGTCATCGAAAAAAATTTAGATTATAAATTTCTCTTATACTTCTTTTGGTGTACAATAAAGTTTATTCTATTCTATTCTATCTCTCTTTATCTATCCAAATCTCCGAAGCTTTTTCCTAGTTTTATTTTTACCTCAAAGTTGAGCATAGACCGGGGGGTCTATGCTCAACGTTTTTCTTTCCAAATCTCTCTGTAAAATATGACCCGCAAACATGATCAAATCATCACTCAAACTCCATCGCGGGCGACCTCAAAAGCAAAATACTCCCTAAGGCGCCTTATATGAACTCCTTGGTATCCAAACCCCAAATTAAATTTCATTGATGGTTAACTTCAACCTTTAGAGTAGGAACCTTCAAAATATACCTTCAGCCAGAACTCCAGTGAGTGTATTAACTATTACAGTGAAACCGTATTCCATCCATTTGCCTGAATGATATTCGAACAGTGTTCCTCTGCAGTAGTAGGTTTAGGTTCACTTAAATGCTATAGTATTATTGGTATTCGTAGTAATCTTGTTTCGCATAGTGTTTCCCGGTACCGTGCTGACAGAAGTGCCTAGGAAATTCAAGCAATAGTAAAACACATGAAATCTATGATAGGAATAACTATTTGTTTATCTTCATTTTTTAAAATCTGAGAGCCAAAACAAATCTATTAGCAAATAATGTTAGTGATCAAGAGCTTTTTATTATTTTTGAGGGGTAAACCATCAAATAACTTTTCCCGTTTTGGGTAGAGCGATAGGGAATGTAAGACTTTTACTGACTAAACCCGACTCTTGTCCCTGACTTGCGATGACTCTTTCGAACAATCGCGCAGCCCATAATAGTATTTTTCAAAACCTATTTTAGGATGAAAAGCTGTTAAAATTTGGCTTTAAATAAGGGACACATTTGTAGCTCCAATTACCGTATTGGATTCCGTGTCTTTGTCCGTTTAATAGGTAAGTAGTTTTAATGGCTCGATCCAGAATTTTCTTTGTTTTGCTTACTTTAAAATAAGTTGCTACCAAATTACATTAAATGGAAACTAACTGCAATAACGTGTCAGATTTAAGAGCGCATTAGTGTACAAATAGCGATAGTTTAGCGTTTTAATTGCCTACTTATTTACCTGTTATGTGAATAATAAACAGATTGTAACCGCTATTTCCTTGGTAGTTTAATTTAGGAGAACACACTTTTGTTTTGTTATTGGGTCAGGATTTTGCGTTAGAAGAAGGTTGTGAATGTATTTTTTTTTATAAATGAAACTATGAGACGCGCGTTTTAATTCACGTAGTTTAGTAACCTTTATGTCATCAATAACGATTCATGAAATCTTTCAAATATTATGCTCTTACAATCGACGTAAAGCTAAATAAATGAAAATAGTAGATTATAATACAAGTGAGTAATGTGGGTCATTATCGTCGCGGTGGTATTAAGACCCGAGCCATGGCGAGGGTCTTAAGAGAGCTAAGAACGATAATGACTAATTACTCACGTGTGTCATACGACGTTTTTTGACACACTTGCGAAGAAAAAAAATGAAAAATCAGCTTTATTTAGTAGGTATATGAAAAGTTTTATTTAGAGAAACGGTTCGTAAATGTGCAGTCAGTAAAGTTATAATTAACTATTTTTGACGGTATAGCGGTCCCATGACATAGATTTTCTACTTGAAGGCGTACAGCACAAATCAATATCCTCATAAATAGTTGTTGTAGACATTTTTGTAAAATTTGTACCTACTCTATTTTTAAATATGGCGGCTAAAAAAATTGACTAAAAAATTGACGCGCTCATGCGCGAAAAATGGCGGCCATAGACTAGCTACTCTAGCTCTTGGTTTAGAAAAAATAAGTATGAGGTTGCTTATAAACACGAAATTGCATGAAATAAGTAAGTAAAACACAAATTGATGCTATTGAACGCAATAACAAATGATATTTTTTTTGTCTTAAAACTCTTTTTGACAAAAAAGAGGTTAAACAAAAAGGTTCTAAACTCCGGTAATCCGCACAAGTGCATAATAGTGATCAAAATGTCACAGTTTGGTAACGAGCCCCTTTATATACCTAAGTACAGTGCAATAACAGCCACTTTATGAACAAGTGTGTCGAAAAAAAAACTTTTTATGCTATGCCACAAATACATAATATACCTATATCTTTAAAGTTGTAAATATATTATAAGTTAAAAAATATATTATAAATATCTTTTAATTTCAGATTGCTAGGGTTGGTCAGCGCGGGCAAACGGGGGGCTTACTATTTCTATTTTTCCGTGAAGTTTAAAGTTAAACGAAGGCTAAAATTAATTAATTTTAATTTGGAATTCCTAGGAGAAGGTAAAAACGCAAAAATTGAGTTGATAATAGAAGAAGAATGAGAAACCAAAACATTAAAGACAAAGGTAATTGACTTATACTAGAATTTTGAGAAAAGCGCTGCTAGGCTTGCCTGACATCGTCAACGCATTTTATGATCGCTCAACTTGGGCCATGGGGTTGTTATAAACTCGTCACATTCTCGTTTCACTTTCATTTGACGGCGCAAAGTGTTGTGGAAAGGATGAACGATTTGTCATAGAACTTGATAGAATGCGCGGGCGTCAAAAGTTTTAAACTCTCCTATGATCTCAAGTATCCAGAATGTATGCCATAAAAGAAAAACTTAATTTTTTGAGTTTGTAACAATAAAGAGAAAACAGTAAGTTAATACAATATACTACTGCTTACAATTAGGTGGGATTGCAGTCAAGCACTAGTTTATGTTATATATAAAAAAAAACAATATAATTTTGGTGAAAATTACAAAACCTTAGATTCAGTTACAAATTACAAAGATATTTTTTTGTATGAAAGTGAGAGTATAAAACCTTTGAAATACAGGAATTTCTCCGTATTTATACAAAAATATTTATGATAAGTGGCAAAAATATCAGATTCATAATATTTTTATACGTTCTTAGAACTATTTATTAGATAGGAAGGTAACATAGTATATGAAAGCTTTATAAAGAAACCAATAAGGCTTGTATGCGAGTACTGGGGCGCCCCAAAGAGAAAATAACGTCAAAGTAAGAGGCATAAAAGTGACTTTTATGTGTTCTTCGACATAATTAGTTCTTTAACCTTTATTGGCAAGGAATCAAGCTAAGGAGACGAGAGCTTGTCATCCGAAATAATTGCTTTTTCTTTGAAATGTTTGCTTTTTAGTGCAAGGAGTATGGGACTAGCTCCTGGCTGTGGCTTCGCCCGAGTAAATGTAAGACATTATCCCAAGGACACATATTCATGGAATAATAAGTATCCTATGTTCTGTTCCAGGACATTTTCTACCCATGTATCGATTTTGATCTAAATCTATTAAGTCTTTGGAGCGTGAAGAAATAACACACATGTAGACATTCACCTTTATAAAATTAGTGTGATTTTTATTGATTTCAAAGAAACCTATATTATTTTAACTATATTGACAATATGGTTTTATAAAATGATAACTAGACCTACGAGTATTCTAAAAAAAATACTGTTCCCAAAAATAATTTTACCACATGCTCATGCTCTAGGCGTCTCGTATTTGAAAATAGAAGTAATATATTTCTAAGAATGATTTCCGATTGCCTCTCGAAAAACTAAAAACAAAATAACATACACATGAATATGAATACGAAAATAGCTTCAAAAAAGCCACATTATTGACTCGGTAAGAGAATAAGCAAACAAGTAGAAATCCTTTATATTATTTAGTATTAACTTTTCTATTTACATTGGCCATGGTTCTGTTTTCATCACATATCAGGAACATTTTTTGTCTAATCTATAGGCGGTCTATATATTGTCTTCTTTGGAAGAGAGCCAATATTTCACGCGTTACTTAAAAAAAGAAAGAATGTTAGAATGATGTAGTGAAAATACAGTGAATTCCCATGGGATTTTTTATCGAGGAAAAATAATATAAAGCTTGAGAGGAATCCGGAAAGTTGTAAGATAACGTGGTAGCTAGACGGTTTGGGTGTGAAAACTCAAGTGTATTGTAACTTATGGACACTGTTTGTGGAGGTTGCACACTTTCATTCACTTTACGAAGTTTTTTGTTTGGTATTTTATTGTTAAGATTGGAAAAGGCTTCGCTTAGTTCGGTTACAGATGTTCGGTTCATTTGTTAGTTTATAAAAATATATAGTATTTTATTTCTTTTGAGGTGCGAAATCATCAAGTTAATGACTTGTCTTGCTCTAGGGTGCGATGAAAGTGCGTGACAGAGTTTTACTGATTAATAACCTGTGCTTTATGCGTTCTAAGACCACGATTACTCTTTCAAATTGAATGAAATCCACCCTAAAAAAACGTTTGCTTCAAGTAAAAGTAACTAAAAAGAAAATATAAAAAAAAAATTGTTTCGATATGTTCTCGGACAGTCAACAGCACAAGCAAGGGGTTTCATGTTTTAAATAAATATCACATAATTGTAAATTATACATACTACTAGAACTATACTAATAGAAGTTTCAAGTTTCGCTTCAAAATAATTAAAATAATTAAAACACTTCTGACATTTCAAATACTCAGTGGAATAATATTCATGAAAGAATAATTTTCCTGGAATGAATTATGTACCTCTTTTGAAATAAAAATAACCATTTAACATTTTTCGTGACTTTTTGTATTCGAAAGTGACACGTGAAGGCTTTATATAATACTGTGTGAAAAGTTCTTTATAATAGTATTTCTTGCCCCGAATTGCCCTCAAGAGGGCTTGGTCCGTTTCGGGCGGGCTACAACTCGGGCAATTTATTCTCGTAGAGACAGTGATGTCTCAACTTTACAGCGGCTTGTGGATAGATTTGTTAATTTACTGAATCCGTAACAGAATAGTTGAAAATGGACGCTCAGTTCATTAACAGGGTTTAAAGTTTGGGGCTCCTTATTTAACTTATCACGGTGTTGGTCAGTTGAAAGTGATTGATTTAAACAATAAATTGTAGGTAAAACCCTGACGATAAAAAAGATTTATTCTAAGAGTAACTACCGTTTATTTGAAGATTTTAAATGACCGAATGAATCATGTTTATGGTTGGATATTTATTTATTTATTAAACTTTATGCAACAAAATGGTACAAAGGCGGACTTAATGCCTTGGGCATTCTCTACCAGTCAATCAAGGGTGGTGAAGAGTGAGAGGGTGGTATATTTTGGATATCTATCCAAAAGATCTAGGTAGAGTCCATTAAGATCTGCGGCATTACCACGAGTATTAAAATGACATGATAGATCGTCAAATCTATCGCTGCAAGACCTTGTAGTAGGGCCTATGGATTCAGGTATCAGAGACAAAAAAGTTTCATATTCTATCTTCTTCTTCTATATAAAAGAAAGTCGTGTTAGTTACTTCACTTATAACTCAAGAACGGCTGAACCGATTCAGCTGAAAATTGTCAGGGAGGTAGTTTAGAGCCAGGAGAAGGACATAGGATACTTTTTATCCAGAAAACTTTTGGTCTTCTATTTATCGATTAGTAGATATCGCGATAAGACCGCCATTGTACCCATAGATTTAAGTTTCTTTACAATTTATAACTTCTTTTGGTGTACAATAAAGTTTATTCTATTCTATTCTATTCTATTAGTGTACGGTGGGTAGGGTAGTGTAGGGTATGTAGGGTAGTGTAGGGTAATGTAGGGTAGTGTAGAGTAGTGTTGGGTAGTGTAGGGTAGTGTAGGGAAGGTAGGGTAGGATAGGTAGGGTAGTCCTTTGACGGGAGCGAAGCCGCGGGCAAAAGCTAGTTGTGTATATAGTTCGTATGTTCATAATTAGGCGTAGGTTAGCGGACGGTGAGCAATGGGTCATCTCATCGTCTGGTAAGGGTCGAGAGCACGTTGCTTTCAACGCACGCTTAAAAAGACCGATTAGGGCCAATACCTGCAAATGCTGCGCCCAGAGCGGGAGAAGTTATTTCAAGACTTCCCATCCTATAAAAAAACAATTCTTACAAAACACAACTGGTTAACAATGCTTCATGTCATTAAGTTTTCCCTACGTACCTTCAAAGTACAAAGGCATAAAACAGAAATAAAATACGTAGACATTTCACAATAATCGTGATCATAAACATTATTGCACAGCCATACTTACCTACCTACATCATACAAACCTAACATTTGTTCATTTAATACACCTCGACGCTTCTCCCCTGTACTCAAAATAATTTCCCCATGCAAGAGGAAGTCAGTGAACGAAACAGGAATATTATAAAGCCATAAAGGGCAATCTGACATTAAAAGCGGTAATGGCAAGTTGGAATACGGATGTTTAAAATGAGTTATAAAGATAAGCGAGTCATTTAAACGCATTGCATGCCCAGTAATAGACGCTGTTTAGATTTGATTGTCTATAGCTGTTGAAAATTAGGTCTTATTGGTTAAGGCTTTCGTTCAAGAACGCACTATATTAATTTGTATTTCTATTCCTTTGTAGCGTGTCAAAAATAATTCTAAATTTAATTTCTTGCCCAGTATTTGACCATGGTAATGCCATCCGCTGCCGCTATCTTTTTTTTCCTTAGGTATGTGAACAGGTAACAGGGCACGTGCCGCAAGATAAAGGTAGGAATATGGTCTGTGGATAGGTCTCGCAAATTAGTGGAGATTTTCTGCGCTGCTGATGACTTTGTTGTTGAAAGTTTTGACCAAGGTAACGCCAAGGTGGAAGGCTCTTCAATGACTTGATGAAGATTTTTGTATTGCAACAACAGATGTTAAAGCAAATGGAGATACTAAATGGTGATCAAATTCTGTAGACAACTTTGTAGTTGTTTGTGCAGTTGTAGGGATTAAGTCCTATAGGATATAAAATCGTGCTGAGAGTAAAGAGCACTTTGGACCAGATAGTACACACCAAGTAAGTACCAGTAAGAGTTCAGCACGCGTTGATGCCAGACATCATTCGTAAATCTTTAACAGTCGTTATAGGTCGTCAGACGCCAGAAAGCCTGACCATTAGTCTATCTATGGAGTTTCGTGTTACCCAGTACAGTTACTTGGCAACACAGTTGTTGTGGAGATCTGCTAGGCAGCCGCTCCGTGTATAATACAGTGATTAAGCCACATCCGGTTAGAGTCAAAACCACCTAGTTAGTTGGGAAAACGCTAGGGAGATGATGATTAAATAACTCTATGAAGACCTGATTAAACTCCAATATTTGGCCTCGGATATCACAAACATCACGATTAATTAAAGTAGTCCATTAAATTTTCAATATTTTACATTTACACTTTCCGTTTTTCTACCCTTTTTCAATACGATATTAAGAAACCTTCCAATCCGTTCCTTTTATTGTAAGACAGCGTTTTCCATAAATGGAATAGGGAGCCCACTAAAGTGGTCTAAATGGCCAAAATTTGTCAAAAAGTTAAGATGTAAGTTATGGAATCCATTGTTATAAGACCCGAGGGGCGTAAGGCGCACTTATCAAAGCCTAACGAAGATTTATATTGTGACGTCTCGCATTTTGTCCCAATGATACTCGTATTTTTTATGGAGACAAAATGTTGAAAATATATTTTTTTATTCCCCGGAAATGTGTGGTGGGATGATTAATATGTTTGTTTTGCTTGCAGTTTGTTAGAGATTTCCATATGATTGTTGGGGGAGCCATAATATGTGTGTTGCTGAGTTTGTGAGTTAGGACATGTGATTGCTTTGTTACCTTTTGTTTATGTGGTTTGACTATGGATAGGAATAGCAATTTTCTATCATTCTGTAATGTCCTTGACCGCGAAACCAATGATGTAGGTGTCTTTTTTTTTAATGATATAAACTAGTGCGTGATTGCAATCTCACCTGATGGTAAGCAGTCATGGAATCGTTAATAGTGAAGCGTCATTGGTAGTTTATTAAGATTCTAATTAACTAAATTATAAGCGGACGGGAAGACCGTTGCAAGGAAATTGTTCCAGTCCTTTGATGTACGCGGTATAAAGGACGAGGCGAAACGCTTAGTCCGGATGGTTAAGGTGTCAAAAACGTAAAGGTGGGTACATACCGTAAGTCGGGCTGTGCAATGGTAAAAAAAAGATGGTGGAATCAAGTCATGTAATACTTACGCACTATCTCCTAAATGCATCCTTTCTTCTATACATACATACCGATGATGATATGTTATTTGCGTAACCAACTACGTACGAAGCCAAATGACTCATAATTTGTGTAAAAACCGGGTGAAAATAAGTGGACATAACAGACGAGATACTTTTTATTTCTTAAAAAAATTAGGAACATTTATAACGCACAGCGTATGTCAGTCCTATCTTACCCTAAGATAAGTAAACAAAGTATGCAACAGACGAGATGCCATTAAAAATCAAGTTCCAAGGACACCTTTAAACCTTCATCATTCACAGATTGAAACACAAGAATCCACTTCAATTGTCAAGAAAACGTAACGAGATTAGGTACAGAAACACTTTAAACTTATCCAAAGGAACAATTTTAAAGGAAATTAGTGGTGTCTTATAAATTTTCTACTCGACATAATTAAGTTCGGCTTTCTGTAGTGTCGGCATGAACTTTTAATGGGAAGCCTTCCGTTAGTAACTTGTGACATTATTCTTGGCTGGGTAAGGGCTTTCGTCTACAGCGACTTTTTGTAGCGATGCAGTAGCGCTACTGTCGCGCGTACGCCGATCCAGTCGCGATGCAGTTGCAAGTTGCTTGACCTTGCCTACGCCACGATTCATAATCGCGAAAAAAATCCGCTCCTGTTGCGATGCAAACGCTATACAGTCGTGCTTCTGCCGCGATGCAGTCGCCGCTAGTTGCTTGCCCTCGCCCACGCCACGATTCTCAGTCACGAAACAAACGCGCTACAGTCGTGCTTCTGCCGCGATGTAAACGCGATGCAGTCGCTCGTCTGTCGCGATGCAAACGCAAAAATTAAGATTTTGTATCTAGTTTGAAGCGCTACAGTCGCGATGCTGTACCACGTTAGTAGCGCGTTAGCATCGCTTCTGTAGCGCGTTGCAAATGCGACTATCGCGCATTAGTAGCTACGCTGTGGTGCATTTATTAAACGCGCGTCAGTGCTATAAAAAGTCGCCGTGGGCGAAGGCCCTAAGTCATCGGGATAATAGGCGTCGCTTTGAAAGTGTAAGACCTGTGTTGTGTTACACGATAGCTTATGTACTTGTGTTACTTCGTCTTTGTTGAGAGCTCGTCGTGAGGAATGGTCTGTAGTAATGATTGAGTCTCTGGTTTTTCTTTGATAGGGTTTTTTTTTCTTTGTGCCAGTGGTATAACATGTAATGACTTTTCCTGCTCTAACGCTGAGCAGAAGGGCGTGTCCGATTCTTACTGACTAAAACCGTACCTGTGTCTTTCAGTTGCCCTTCGCGTTCTAGGACTAAAGGTAACCTTTTCAGAAGTCAATCAAGGATCTAGTGTAGGCAGCAACTCTGCCCGGTCCCTATGGTTTTGCTGATATATATGCTCAATGTCTATAAATTATATCGCTACCTTTGGGTAGAAAGGTCACATAAACCATTTTGGCAAAATTGAGCTACATATACCATTTTGGCAAAATTGAGCTACATATACCATTTTTCTCAGAATTTTTTTCTCTATTGATCTGTATATACGAAATGTAGAAATTCGCTCAAAAATGGTTAATACGACCCAGAAATTTTCGGTCATAGCCTCTTAAAAAAGGTAAATTTTCAATGTAAAAGCCGAAAATTTTATTTTTGTATTTTTGTTATGACGTAATGACCATAATTTATATTAACTCAGGGTGTAAAAATAGTCGTTAATTGTAAATGGTTTATACGCCCTAAAGTGTTAAATGCATTATTTGTAAATGGTTTATACGCCATAAAGAGTAAAATGCATTAATTGTAAATGGTTTATACGCCCTAAAGTGTTAAATGCATTACCTAAACACAGGTTAAATTTGACGTCGTAAATCCAAACACAGTTCGCAACGTTGGTGTATAAACCATGTTCATTGCAAGTCACACCTTACTTTAGGATGATTGTTAAGTAAAATGTGTAAAGAATGAACCTGAAATGGTTCTATCAGATGATGAAAAAATAAAAGAGAGGTGGAAGGAATATTTTGAAAGACTAATGAATGAGGAAAATGATTGGAGTGGGATTTTAGAAACTAAACCAGAAAATGTGGGATTAGTGAGAATGGTTAGTATGGATGAAGTCAGTATAGCAGTCAATGGAATGAAGAATGGTTAGGCCATTGGCCCAGTTTGGAATACCTGTTGAAGTGTGGAAGTTACTGCGAGTGGATGGATGGAGGTGGTTAGCTTTAGTCTTCAAAAAGTTTTTGAAGGAAGAATTCATACCTGATGATTGGTACAAAAGTTTTTTGGTGCCCATCTTTAAAAAAAAAGGTGATGTTCTTGAGTGAAACAATTATAGAGGAATAAAACTAATATCACATACTATGAAAATAAGGGAGGAAGAAGTATTGAAAGGCGCTTGAGAGAAGAGAGTGAAATTTCACAGAACCAATTCGGTTTTATGCCTGGTCAGGGTACAACGGATGCCATTTTCGCTATAAGCCAGCTATGCGAGAAATACAGAGGTGCACATAAAAACTTGCACATGGCATTAATTGACCTCGAAAAGGCATACGACCGGGTACATCGTGAGGTTCTGTGGTGGGCCCTAAAGGAGAAAGGTGTGCCTGTGAAGTACACACATCAAAAGTGTCTAGGGATCAACATATATTTTTGCAATAACTTTTCTCCTGATTGATATTAATTAAAATTTTCTTTAAGGATTCATCAAATAAAGTGTTTTCGTTTGTCACAGTAACAATAAACCAAGTCACCTTTGCATTAATAAAGAAATTTGCCATTTTCCTAATAAAGGGATTTTTGACATTTGAACCACTAACATTAAAGTTCGAAAAAAAGACTGAAATAACAGTTTTCTTTAAAATTTTATTGGGTAACTTAAACAATTAATAATCCGTGTTTCTACCGCGAACACTAACAACACAAGAACATCGGTTTGGCATACTCAAAATGAGTTCATCCAAATCACGCTGTGGAATGGCCGCCCATGTTCGTTGCAACAACAAAAAAAGGTCTTCTTGCGACTGGATACCCTCCATATTCGGCAGAGCTCTTCTCTGTAGCATATCCCATGCATGCTCAATCGGGTTCAAGTCTGGCGACTGAGCAGGCCAGGGCAGGACATTGATGTTAGCTGCGGCGAGAGTCTGTCTTACAACTTTTGCGGTGTGCGGTCGTGCATTATCATGCATTAACTGAAATAAGGGACCGATTTGCACTTGTAGAGGAACGATGACGTCTGATACAATCGTCTCAGCATAAATTTGAGCGTTGAGGTTGCCTCTGATCCAAATCAACTCAGTTCTTCCGCCGATCCAAATACCCGCCCATACCATGATGGTTCCACCACTATAAGGATGGACTTCCTGGAAGGATTTTAATCGCTGTTGGCGTCCAGGGGTTCTCCAGTGTCGTATACGTCTTGTATCCGGTCTCATACCAAAACGAGACTCATCAGAAAAGCACACGAAACGCCATTGTTCTTCTGCCCAATTTCTGTGTTCAAGAGCCCATTGATATCGAATCCTACGATTGTGCATTGCTATAGGTGGTACCCGTAGCGGTCTTCGGGAATGAAGGTTCACTTCATGCAAGCGGTTTCTGACTGTTTGGTCGCTAATTAAGTTCCCTGAAGAGTGATGAAGCCTCACGGCTAACATCATGGCGGTTATTGTTGGAGCTCTTCGAGTTAAGATTTGAATGTATCGGTCTTGTCTCCGTGTGGTGCAGCGATACCGTCCTCCATGGCGCTCAGCCACGGTACCAGTGCTTCGGTAACGTGTCCAAAGTCGACTGATAACACTCTGACTTGTATTCAGAGCTAAAGCCACAGTACGTTGCCGGGAACCAGCTTCTATCATTCCCACGGCTCTGAGCATTTCTTCCCTGCTTAAATGACGTCGCCGCTCCATAATAACGTTGGTTTTAATCAGTAGTAGGGAAACAGTAGCACTAATAATGTCTTCAATGCGTTGTATGTTTTTATAGGGAAAATATTGACAGCTGATTTTCATCTTTTACTCGAATTTGATTCACAGTTCCTGATTCAAATTATGAAATGCACCAAAAAGGATCCATATAAATTTATAAAATCATAAATTTATTACAAAGCCACATCTCAATCTCAAGAAATCCGCATAAAAATGCTTGATCCCTAGACACTTTTGATGTGTGTATGTGCAGTTGATCGGAGCGATGTACAGTCGGTGTATGGGTGCTATTGGTTACCTGAATTAAATGTTTTTTTTTTAAGTCCAGTCTACAGTAGGCATCAGTGGCAGTTTGAACGTGGCGGTCGGCCTACATCACGGGTCGGCTCTCAGCCCTTAACTCTTCCTGCTGATAATGGACGCTTTGACGTTAGACATTCAGGAAGAGGCCCCCTGGTGTATTGTGTTTGCCGATGATATTGTGCTTGTTGCCGAGAGGTCCAGAGCAGATTGGACCTGTGGTGGCATAGACTGGAGAGTGTTGGCCTGACATTGAGTAGGACCAAAACAGAGTACTTGTTCTGCGATTTCGGCAGTCCCTCCAAACCTTCGCCTTTAGCCCTAGCTGGGACATCCATACTGATTTGTTCCGACTTTCGGTACCTCGGGTCGCTTGTCCAAGGAAATGATGAGGTAGACCGGAACATAACACATCGGATCAACGCAGGATGGATGAAATGGCGACAAGTCACAGGAACAACTTGTGATCCATGGATGCCCCTCAAGTTGAAGGGCAAAATCTACAAGTATGTCATACTATATGGATCAGAATGTTGGGCTGTGAAAAACATGGATGAAAAAAGATTGCATTTAGTGGAAATGAGAATGTTGAGATGGATGTGTGGTGTGACAAGAATGGACAAAGTGAGAAATGAGTGTATTAGGGGAATTTTGAAAGTGGCGCCTGACTGAAAATTTGGAAGGAAATCGTTTGTCTTGATATGGTCATGTAAAGAAGAGGGATGAAACGTATGTTACTAAAAGAGTTCTGAGTTTACATGTGGATAGATGAAGAGGGAAAGGGAGGCCAAAGAATAGATGGATGGATTGCGTAAGGACCGATAAGAAAGAAAAGGAAGTTAGTGATAGTGTGATGGACGACAGGACAGAATGGAAGAAGAAAACGTGTTGCGCCGACCCTAAGTAATATGGGATAAGGGCAGGAAGAACTTTACGACCAACACACAAGGCTCGCGTTTTGCGCGCAGCGACAAGCAGAAAAACGAGCGCGATAGACATATACCGGACAGATACCATTGATTAGAAGGTATTATAATAATTAATAAATGTTCATTTCATATTTCATGTAGTTTTATTTTATTTGAATCGACCATTATTTGTTATCAGAATAATAATAATTGAGTTCCTACTAATTCTATGAGTAACAGGATTATTTATTAGTCAGAATTCAATTAATCTATGATTAAAAATGGTTTATAATACAAAAAAAATACATATATGGGTTTTTACGACATTAAATGTGACCCTTATGGTTACCAAAAATGGATATACGACCCACACAGTTTTTTCAAAGTACATTTTCATGGGGTGTATAAACCAAGAATTGATTTTTTCTTAGACGTAAATGCAAGCTAACTTTAAAACTAAAGAAGATAGCTAGGTTTTGATGATTTAACCTTTTATATCTGCAAAATGTAAGAACCTTTATCATAAATCATTTTTTTATAACTCCAAAAGCAAAAAAGTTATGAATTTTTATGTAAAAAAGAATAGTTTTTCTGTTCTCCCGAAAAGTCGGGTTTTGGTTTATACGACCTTTCTACCCAAAGGTATCGATATGCTTTATGCACACATAAGCATTTTCTACCACTCAACCTAAGTAATAGCAGACTTTTATTCACTTAAGTATAATTGTGGTCCAAATCTTGATAAAAAATTCAAAAATTAATACAAAACCACACAACAAAACACAAAATTCAAAGTACGAGTAATATCACAAACTAAAGTTATTATTCATTGCAGATACTCGTATATTGAAGTTCACTAAATCACCGATACTGTGAAACTTCGACGGTTTACTTACAAAAACACAATTTAAACAGCGAATTAATTACATTTTAATGTTAATTTTATTGGAAAAAGCAAAGATAAACGCTGGGAGAAAGATTAAGTGGTTAATAAATGACGGAGTTTATAAAATTGTGTAGTTATAATATAGAATTTAACTTTGTTAACTTTCGGTTGTAGTATGTATTTTAAACTAATCTTTCAGAACTAAGAGCGTTTCCACATTATCCGATCCGATATCGGTGTCGGACGCCGATACGATATCGGGGTAAGTAAAATGTATGAAATGCCGTGCTCCGATATCCGATATGGGGTCGGACAATATGAAAGACAGGTTCATACATTTTACTTACCCCGATATCGTATCGGAGTCCGACACCGATATCGGATCGGATAGTGTGAAAACGCTCTAAGTCATACAACTGTATTCGGTTTACAAACATAAGTATTCATTTATTAAAATAACATAACCAAACTTCAAAAATAGTTTTAAAACTAATAATACGAGTATTATCTGGTATCATGCATGTAGAGTTGTGGACCTCATTTTCGTAGCAAATCGTAGCCCGCTACGGCGTAGGTCGGCGTAGTGGTGCGAATTTTGCTTTTATTTGTTTAAGATTTTTTTTTATATTTATTCATTAAGTATCTAAATGATAACAAAAAATCAACTTACCTACTACTATAATTAAAAACCGTAAGAGACGGTCTGTATTTATAGATGTTGGTTAATTAAATAATGTATTATATTAGTCGAGTACGTTTTACTGGTATATATATTACACTACAAAACTGATTAACGTCCGTTATGTCACAGCCTGAGGTCCAGTTGAAAACCAGCGTCTGCAGCATTTATGCAGAACTGAAACTATTTTATTACAGCCGGGACACACTACCGTCTATTTTTTATACCCTGAAACTAAAATGACATTACAACACAAAAGAACTGGCATCATTCCTATAGTAAGTTTGACATTCAATGTGTCAATTTTGTCTCAGGGTATAAAAAAGCGACGTTATTTTGTTTTTTTTCTTTTTTCTTTTTACACGTAATAAATATTTGTTGTGCTAAATAAGTCTATTTTCTTTCTTTACTTTTTCAATCACAGAAAATACAGATGGCAGGGATCTCATAAAAATTAAAGTCATGGAGGAGGGAGGTCACGACCCTCAGCATTGAAGATTACAACGTAAGGAGCTACCAAAACGGTGAAGGAAAACATCGTGAGGAAACCGGCATGTCGTAGAATCGAAAATTCGAAGACAGGTGACATTTTTGATAGATCCGCGTGGTGAGTAATGGCCCATTCCTTCTTTTACAGAGAGGGCTTGAGTCCCAGCAGTGGGAAAATTTATTATGCTTATGTTATAAATAAAATAGCAGCAAATATTGCGCCACCAAGATCTTACTTCGCGAACTTAAACAGTAATTTCGTCGCCGCGTTGAATCGCATTATGGCTTTTTAAAAATTCAAGAAATCTTGCCGGTGATGCAGACCGGTTTTACACTTTCTTTCCACGGGTTTTATGTTTGGTAAACTGTTGAAAGTAAATTTATTTAGGAGCTCAGTTATTTTGAAAAGGGATATTTTTAAATGTATATCTGTTCATTTTTTCAGCACACTAGGTAACTCCACTAAATAACTGAATGCATACCAGAAAAATGTTTGCCTTGCAAAAAAAAAAGTATTAACTAAATATGCCTTTGACTCTTTTTACCGAATGCACACAAAAAATGTGGTTCGTACATCGGATATAATTATGATTTATGAAACCAAAATACGAATTGTTTATCAAAAACAGTAACTTGCACTCTAAATCATATAATTTTACGGGTACCCGTACTTCTCATTTTTTTTCAGAAAAACTGTATTCCTACAAGTCTATTGTTTTTTATAGCTATTAGCATTGCACATAAGATATTTCTTGTCCCTTAATAACCTTCCTGCATAAAATATCGACCTACACAAAATATAATTCTTCTTTATAAAATACTTGTTTAAAACTTCATAAATAAATCCTTAAAGTATTTCTCAAAATTGAATATCCCTAACTACGAAACTGTAAGTACCGAAGTCATTTGAATAATTCCCCACTGTCGGAAATAAGACTTGAAATTTTATATTATTAAGTAAATCTTTTATGTCATTACAAAATTTAGGTAAATAAGGCTATTTAGAGGGACGTTACGCTCTTTACCTTCCTAGAACCTGACTGCAACTTAATTTTTGAAATTGTGCATTAACTTAAAAGTGACACTTAAGTGGCAGTGTGCAGGGCACATTGCCCGCAGAACGAATGGTCTATGGGGATGGAAGGTTCTGGAGTGGCGGCCACGCTCCGGGAGACGCAGTGTTGGGAGGCCTCCCACAACCCAACACTGCGTCTCAGGCCCAAGTCAGGTCAGGTTCAGGTCTCCACTCCACCTAGACTGATGACCTGGTACTATTACCACTGGTGACTGGTGACTATTCACGGGAATCCGATGGATGCGAGACGTACAGAACCGGTCGTTGTGGCGACGCTTGGGGGAGGAGGTCTATGTCCAGCAGTAGGCGTCTTTCGGCTGATGATGATGAAGACCTGAAGGTAGCTTTTTTCTGGCGTCTGCAACGCAAAGCACTTTCGTGATCTTTTATGACATTCAACGATAGCATTGAGTAGATTTAGAATAATCAAAGTATCGATATGTCTATAGTTTTACTTTTAAACAAAAAAAAGCTTTCTTCGCTTTATATTAGTTCGGATAGACAATAGACAGTCAAAGTAAGGTCTACTTATTGCCATACTTTATTACAAGATGCCAAGTTGTTAAAACTTACTTAAAAATAAATAAAATGATAGGTCCGACAATTTTTATTGAACATTAAAAACATAGAATAAAAAACAGAAAAAGCACGTCATTATTATTCTAAATAAAAATAAAACACAAAACATTTGATATAGTGAGTGACTGACCTCTGTCAATCATGCGAAGGTTAAAGAGAACCTATACGAAGTTTATGAAAATGTTATTTATTATTTATAAATCTTCATACATTACTTTCTTTTCAAAAATATGTAAATGATTTGGACTTCCAATTTGATGTTTTTATTATCTCAATCAATAAAGTCTTTAAAAAAAATATAAGCCGGACCTACAACCAACCATTTGCCTGAAAAATGCAATTAGAGTTGATAATATAAGAATCTAGGAACCGTCCCTAATAATTTGGCCACCTATGGTAGGTATTGTGCCATAGATTGAAAAAGACTGATTTCGGTCAATTATTATAACTATTTAGAATGAATTTTCTATAGTAAGTACGTTACTCTCTTGTACATTCTTTAGTAACAGAAGTTATTCACAGAAAATGAAGACAGATATTTAATACGCAATAAGTACATAGCGTAAGTAGTTTTATTCAACAATTTCATAACATTTATAATTTATTAAAATATTAAAAGTCGGAACTCTACCAGAAGTTCGACTTTTCCAAAAAATATTATGTTCTAGCGCCGTGACTCTGCCAGATAACTTAGATTACTGCAATCTTACCTTATACTATTGATGAGAACGAAACCATAGCGACTTCTAATTTGATGCGTAACGCCATCTATCGAGCACAGTGGTCAACTTTTGTACCTCACAAAACACAATGACACCGGAAAAGGGAAACTGAAACAAATAAGCTTAGATAGTGTAGTTTTTTTTTAATATTTGTACTTTGTTATAATTCTGTAGGTGTAATAAATACTGCCACTTAAGTTTGGCGATTCTTTGAGCTATGTTGGCAACTTTGGTTCTCTTGCGGATTTAATTACTTTCCATCAGTCTTTGGGTGACCTTAAGCCTTGGCAGTGGGCAGGGCACATTGCTCGTAGAACGGATGGTCGATGGGTATGGAAGGTTCTAGAGTGGCGGCCACGTACCGGAAGACGCGGCGTTGGAAGACCTCCTACAGGGCGGACCGACGACCTGGCGAGGATCGCGGGAATCCGATGGATGCGAGACGCACTGGACCGGTAGTTGTGGTGACGCTTAAAGGAGGCCAGTGGACGTGTTTCGGCTGAGATGATGACGATAATGATGAGCAAATACTAAGCCTAATTCATATCCCAGTATTGTACAGGGAGGTTAAAATTTTTATTTTTAGCTTCACACGGTTTGTGCATTTAGGTAATGTCAAGTTTAAAGTGTTTAGTTTTTACAGACACTTTAAGTTACTTTGAGTTCCAATAAAAAGCGAATGTAACGAAATTTGATTTTACAATATTTAACACCAAATATTTTAAGCCAGCCTTCTCTTCTCACCTTTTTAATTACATGAAAATATCCATTCAGAATCAATTTGCGAATAATTAAAACAGCCAATGAACTTAACTTGAAAAATGCTACCAATAACTAGTTAGGGGTTTTGGATAATTAATCAAATATGGAACACGGGTCAACATATCCTAGGATTAAGACACAGGATATTTTTATAGGAGCAATGGCAGCCCAGGCTGCGACTTACGAGTACTCGTAGTTCGTCGCGAGTTTAAACGTGGTTCGAACCCAGGCAGCCGCTTAAGTTTTAGTAGTTTATTTTACCACCTTAATAAGGTAAAGACAAACATTGTAAAAATACGAAGACAAATGTGACATCCACCAACATGCACTAGGTCCGCCACTGCGTTGATACGTAGATTAAGGTTAATTTCTGCTCAAAGAGAAGAAGCCAGTGTTCCAGCAGTGTCATGTAAAATAAGGTTGATATTTTTACATAGTTCCTACCAAGTATAAGTAGTATTATCTACACTATTATAATAAAGAGGTAAAGTTTGTTTTTTTGTTTGTATGAGGTAATCTGTGGAAGTACTGGTCCGATTGCTAAAAGTTTTTCAGCAATAGAAAGCTGCTGTATTTCTGAGTGACATAGGCTATATTTTATGTAGGTACGCGGGCGAAGCTGCGGGCTAAAGCTAGTAGTAAATAAAGAAAAAAAAACAACAACAGCAATCCAATCATGTGTCAGAAAGGTTCAACCTACTGAAACCGTGTTTTTATATTTCTTAAAAAGATTTTTACAAGGAGGAGCTCGTGGCTAGATAATAACAGCCGCATAGGTCAATCTTCAAGGTTAAGCAACGCTTGCCTAGGTTGGTCTGTGGATGGGTGACCATCTTAACATAACGAGTTTCCTCCGTGCCTCGGAAAGCACGTTAAGCCGTAGGTCCCGGCTGTCATTTGTAGATCTTTGGCAGTCGTTACGGATAGTCAGAAGCCAGTAAATCTGACTCCAGTCTTGCCATGAAGTACCTTGTTACCCCAGTTAATGGGTTGTGGAGGTCTGGTAGGCAGCCGCTCCTCGTAAAATACTGGTATTCAGCTAAATCCGGCTTGACTGGAAGCCGACTCCAATATAGTTAGGAAAAGGCTAGGCAGATGATGATGAAAAAGATTTTTACAAGAAACAAAATTATTCCCTAGCACGTATTACAATATTTTAATAAAAATTTAATACTTACAACTTAATAGAACACTTATGATTTATGTTATTAAAAAAGTTATAGAACAACGTTTCACTCAGCTGTGAGTTGCCTCATAAAAATATTACAGGCTTAATTAAAATAAGCTTTCTTTTAATAGAAAGTAAATATTTTTATAGAAATTGTTTTCATTTCACATGCCTACATGGCCTGGGCACTTATATAACGTCAGAAGCTTTTGCACGGTTTCAATTGATCGTTTTCTATGGAAAGAACCGGCAAGAACCTCTTTCCTGTTATTCTTTTGGCGCTCCTTTAAAAGTATACCGGGCAAGTGAGAGTTGGACTCGGGCACTGAGGGTTCCATATCAACTTACCTATGAAAACAGATCAATTCTCTGAGTCTTGAAAATTTTTCCGAATCACATTTTTTTTTTCTTGTGATCTAACTACAAATTGTCAGTTTTCAAACTTTTTCCTAAAGTGCCAAGAGACCTTGCTTTTTCGGCATGGCATTCACCTCATAAAAAAACAAAAAAAAAACTAGAACCTGGGTTTTAGATAGACCGAAACCCGACCTCAACAAAAAGGCCTAAGAGGCTTATTTTTTAAAACCCGTTTCACCCTTAATTGATTGCGAAAATATTTCACTTGTCAAATGATGCTTAGTTACAATAAATGAGTGGTATCAAGTATAATGGGGTTAAAAGTTATGAAAGAAGACGTGCTCTGTTTCTTTAAAAAATACGGTATTGTAAAAATAACCTTGTTATTTATAATTCCTTTGTTTAAAAATAAATAGATTGGATGCTCAATTGTATAGGTATAATATTTTTGGCGGTTAGCTATTTGTTTGCCGTCATTTAAAAGGTTACCGCATACGGGCTACCGTACACAGAAAACACCGCCACTGGTTTATTTCCTGTAGTTTTCATACATTTTATCTAAGTATATAAAATGTGTGAGAACTACAGCAAGTCTATACTTACTGCACACAGTTGACGCCGGTGGCCCCGCCGCTACAAATCAAAATGCTCGCTTCTTGTAGCCCGCATTGACCGTAAACGCCACCACCTACCACTCGCGCGCTTATGTAAACCTTCTTAATCGGAGTAAATTATTACACTATACGCATAGGTTAAAAAAGTACGCTGCAAGAAGATGGCCTCTTTTAGCGTCTCGTGTTGGCGTTTGTGGCTATCGCGTGTAGCCCATGTGTGTTAATTTTTAGTATTTAGTGGAGGACCCAAAGTTGTTGTGACAATCGTCATTGCTATCATCATTTCAACGGTGATCGACTGACGAATTTTATCTAACTGCCTTTAGCCTTTCGAGCATAAAGAAGTAACAAACATGTAACACACTCACAAACTTTCGCCTATATAATATTAGTGTGATGAAACAGTAATAGGTTTGGGGCTAATAGTTAGTAGTAGTCAGTTACTAGTAGTAGCAATAGGTAAGTAATACTTTATTTAGAATTAAATACCACTTTAGAAAATTCTATAGTGAATGATTTCAATAATTGTTCATACACTCGTTCACACACTCTCACTTTGTGACGTATGTGTATTTATGTTACCCGAAACGAACGTACGATATTTCCTTCCAAAAATTAGGTTATAGTTTGCGAGAAAGTAGGATGTAATAAGTAGATAGTTATTTTATGATATTTTCCAAAGTGTATTAGCCACTTACATTGGAAGTTTGAAAATAAGTCAATTGTTAAGACAAGTTACGAAGTAGGTTAATAGATAAAGTTAATAGTTATTATTTGTTTTTGTTAAGCTATGCGCCGTGACTTTGCTTGTTTGGATAGAAAAGGTACCAATATTTTTGATGATTTACAGCTACATCCATTTCATTTGAGAAAATAATAATTTAGGAAGAGTGTCGAAGCCCCTGGAATGATAGCAACGAACGTAGGAGAACGTTTTAGTCGTCAGTAAAAATCTGACATGTCTTTCTGCTTCACCCTAGAGTGGGAGAAGCCATTGAATTAATCAAAATGATTCTGAGATTTTTGTATTGTTAGAAATTAGAGCTTGACCGCGATTCCACCTGATGGTAGGCATTGATGCAATCATCGCTGCATCGGTGGTGAGGCGCACTAGTTTATTAAGAGCCCATTTAAGTAAAATAGACTTCAATGCTTACGTCCATCCACTAAATTAAGTGACATTGATAACACTTAAAATGTTAAATTAAAATTATATATTCATTTGAGACCTTTTTGCGAGAGTTTTATTTAATTTATCAGATCATTTTGAAAGTTCACAATCTCTTTGCATTGAATATAAAAGTAAAATTGTGTCAAGCGTATACTTAACTAGTTAATTCTTTGACAGTCAAACGTTAAGTCTATTTTATTTTCGAGTATAATAAGTTTAATTCTGGAATAAAATTTATGAAAATAGCTCTGTCAATATTCAATTAGCGAACTTATAAAAATATAGGTATTAGACTTAACAGAAAGAGATACTAAGAGGTCTCCTCTCTATAGTATATGCTACACGAGTTCGATTAGATTTACCACTTCTTCACACTCTCAGTAATGTAAAAAAATATCGTAAGGAAATTGGTATGGTCTAGTCTAGAACAAATAAAATTTAAGACATAATTATAACATTCAACAACCTGTACTGGTGCCGCATAGTGTATTACCGCCCATTCCCTCTTCTCGAGAGGAGGCCTTAGACCCTGCAGTGAGAACATTACTTATAACACTGATTATTTATGTTTGGGAATATAAATGTTTCTATGCTGCAGCTGCTTCTTGGAAATGAAGACATAGTAAATAGTAAGTTCGTAAGCAGCTTTTCATAATATAAATTACTAGCACATTGCCTGGAACTTCATTCGCGAGAATATTTTTGTAAAACTATAACACCCTTTAAACAAAATTTTTAGGTAGTTTTGAAAAACGAATAAAGACTTCTTATAATCATTTTGATTAGAATTTGTGCCAAGTTTCAAGTTTATTTATCAAGAAAAAAAACGTTCTAAACTATCTTTAAAACTCCTCATATTGTGCTATTGGGGGTAGTTCTGAAAACAAATAATGACAACGGTTATTATTTACTTAGGTTACTATTTTTTCAAATATTAAATTGGCACGTAAAATGAGATTTTGCATACAAACGAAATTCTCCCTTTTCATCCTTTTCAAGATTGAATTTCCAAGAACCTCTTCTTAATGCTCGCCATCGTTATAAAAGGAAGCTTTGTGCAAAATTTCACGTTTCTAGTTTCTGTACTTTTAGCAGAACGTTAGTCGTAGTAGTAGTTTCTGCCATTGACTGTACCTACGGGAAACTGAAAAATTATCTCAAGAAAAAGTATTCTCTGGATGAAAGGTATCCTATGTGCTATTTCGGAATATGGTATACTTGTGAGGGCTGAAATAAATCCATTTAATTCCATTCAGCCATTTCCGCGTGAAGGAGTGACAAACCTATGACACATATTTACTTTCGCCTTTATACTATTATTATTTTTATTTTCTTACTGATATAAACTGGTGCTTGACTGCGATCCCACCTGGTGGTAAGGAGTGTTGCAATCATTGATGGAGACGTACACTAGTGAATTAAAACCCATACAAACCCTCACCCTCACTCTAGCCTTGAAGACACCTAAGTTCAAGTCGGAAAAGAAGAACGCAGCAGGATAATATTATTCCAGTCTTTCGATGTACGACGAGAGGAAACGTTTATTAGGACTTAACCAAATCTGAATCACCGTTTAGCCTCTCCGCACGCTTTGTGAAGCAAGTGTGATGATTAAGATAAATAAAATATTTTACTTAAGGGATCTTCTGCTCATTGTAATTAATTATGGCTTTAGTTTTAGCATCGTTAACGAACCCCGACCCATTCAAACGAAGAAACTTTCTTCTAATTTAAATATGAATTATTCGAAAAGTTCTTTAATAGTTCTATAAATAAGTTTGAGTAATTAATATCAGTTATCTTGAATACTTTTGACCTAATTGTTAAAATTACACGTCACATAAAACTGGATTATAAATCTAGAGGTTTAGATAATTCATTTAAAATCTTTGAATTTAATTTCATTTAATATTAAGTATGTTAAGTTTTTTAATTACAGTTCAAGTTTATTATACACTGCTTATACTTTACTCAACTAAATTAGGGTCTGTTTTTGGTTAAACCAAATGTAGCTTTTTTTGAGGGTGGAAATCTTCAAATTACATCTCCCGCCCTGAGTAGAATGGGTACTTGTCAGATTTTTACTCACTAAAACCACTCCTGTATCCTTCAGTTGCCCTTTGCGTTCTAGGACTACGGATTTTCTTTTCAGAAGCTGGACATAAATATATATTTTTTAGTTTGAAAATGTTTTATCACGCTGGATACGAGACGCACAGGAACGTTCGTCCAGGGAGACGAACGGTGATGATGATGATGAAGGTATCATAATCATAAAATAGGTTAATTGTGAAAGGTATGGGTGATATTCTTTACACTGGTCGGGGTTTTAGTCTTCATTCTTTGTACACGCGATCTCTCTTTACAATGCGCGTTAGTGAAACCATTGATATTAAAGCAAACCTTTTATTACACAGTATTTTGAAATATAATTATTAACGGTTATAATATAGACTTGTATTTTTACAAATAGGTGAGATATTTATCTTTAAATTGTCAAAATACACGTCCGTACTATCTAGACGGTTTACTTCAACTGATTAATGAACTTTCTAATTTAGTATGATCTAATTAGTCAAGGGGTGTAAATAAACTGAGTGATATTGATGAGTCACTATTTTCTTGTCACGAATAGTCATAAAGTTTAAATAAAATAAACACTCGTATAAAAATAAATCGGTCCACCGTGATCTCAGAGACGAGAATAAAACGAATAAAAGAGTCAAGCTGACATTTGATAAATTGCAAGAAATAAATATTTCCTCTGCAGTTTTCCTCAAAAGCCCGCGTTTAATCGTGGACATGCAATTTCCTCGCAACACCATACATTTTCCTAGCAATGTTGCATTTCTCTGAGGCGACATTTTTTCCCAACTTTTAAAATTAACACCACTGCGGCTTGTACTACATGTTGTGAAACTCACTCACCCTGGATACACTTGCTAGACTTAATTTCGTTACCGAAAAAATTATTCGACTTTAATACGAACAGAATAAGTTTTAAAATGGCTTGTGTTTTTGTAGTTGCTTTCTTTCAGTCCCTTTTGGAGTTACTTTCTTTTGCAAATCCTCTTTCCTGAAGCTATTTACAGCATAAACTGCTTTTTACCGGTTTACTTAACTAGTTGACAACGTTGTAAGAAAAATTAAATTTTTTGAGACCTCGGGCGCTATCTTAGTAAACTGAGTTACTCGAAAAGGGTTTGTATTTACGGAAATATTCCGTGTTTTGTCGTTATAAACGTCCATGTAGTGAATTTAAATCATGTTTTAAGCATCACATTAAAATGCATAGTAAGCAAAGTTGGGGTTTCTGTTTTATCTTGGTGACCATCTTTTTTATTTTATTTTATACGGCGTGTCCCGGGTTCGATTCTCGCATCAAACAAATATTTGTATGACCTAGTAGGTATCTTAAGTATTATGTGAACGTACCAACGATACAGGAGTAATCTCTAGTATGGGCAACTAAAGAAACATAGGTGAGTTTTAGTTGGTAAAGTGTGACCACCTCTTTCTTCATCCTAGAGTAGGAGAAGTCTTCAGATGATTTCCCACCTTCAAAAAAAGGTTGGTTAATAATTACGATTATTTCTAATTCTTTTCTTGTAGGCTCTATGTAAGTGAGAATAGACTTCGGCCTTTGTTTTATAAAGGCGGGAATAAATTATTCCAGAGAAAAAAAAGTGATCAAGCGGCCATAATGGACAGACACGCTAACAAGGCTTGGAAGTTTTTATAATATCTTCATTAAAATGAAGACCTAGATTAAAAAAAATATTGTAAAGAAAGTAGCGCGATTAAAAACATGCTGTTTTCGAATATATTTTTGAGTATTTTCATTATGATTCCTTTAACGAAACCCCTCATTTTGTATTCAAAGTACTTTACATTTTTAAAAGGTCCTGGTTTTCCCTCGTTATTTTCTACAAACGATAATAATTATGCTGAAAGTATTCTGGGGTTTTGACTTGCTTAACCGCTGGTTACTCGGTTTTACTTTGCCTACGTAACTACAGACAATTAAAATTTATCTGCTTATTTGAAACTAACTTCTGCCAGTGGCTTCACCCGCGTGAAAATTGGTTTCTTCGTATTATCTGTTGATCCCTCTTCATCCCACTCTCTTCAGCCTACATCATAAAAATAAACTTTGTGCTATATTTCCCTCTCTTAGTTTCAGTAGTTTTGACGGTGGCACGACATTGGTCAAGTCGGTAATTCGTCAAGTACGCAGTTCGTCAAATTTGAAATTGGTCAAAGCTGTAGTTCGTCTAATCGTGAATTTGCCAAATTATTGAATTCGTCAAATACGCTATCTATTCGTCTAATATTGGTCAAGTCCATGTACAGTCAATCAGTTTCTTCTTTTTATATAGACACACATTTTTAAAATTGACTCCAGGTCTAAAAGCCTGTTTGGTGAGAGACGTATGAGATAACTAGCGGTGTACGATACTTTAATATAGCATGGGTTGAAATGGTAATTAATGGGACGACGACCAACGTTATCATGTGAATGGATGAAGAGGGAGTGTGAGAGAGGGAATGTATAGATTGTATAAGAAGTGATATGAAAGAGAAGAGATAGCGTGACGAGAGAGAGAAAGGAAGAAAAAAAAGCACATACAGCCGAACATAGAACCACTTCGTTTTTGAAGTCGGTTAAAAAAATGCGTCCGACCTTAAAATAAAACGGGCAGGAAGATGATGATGACTAACTCATTCAATTATTCGTTTTGTGCTCAAAAATATTACGTTATTAAAATTTTCCTGTTTGTCTAATTGTGAATGACGCTGTTGGTTATACAGGGTGATTGGAAGATCGATGCAAAGCTTTAAAGCGAAGATAGTACAGACCATTTAAAACCATTTAAGACATGATTATGTTCGGCGAAGTTTTATCATATTTTTTTAAACCTACTTTTAAGATTTTTTTCAAAAATTCCCAAAATTTTATGTAAACTGCATATTTTTAGCCAAATTAAATAATAAATGAATTAACTTTTATTTTATTGAATTACAGTAATGTCTAAGCAACCGGAAAAAACATGTTTTAGGCTTTTCTGTCATAAAACAATTTTTTTACGGACATTTAAAGTTCAGCAGAAACTTAGAAAAAATTAACAGTACGTTTTTTAAACCTTATTAAAAAAATAACGAAGGGTGCTTTTTTAGTTCAAACCTTTTTGAATACATGTTTGATAAGCGTTCTTTCTTTTGAGGTATCATTTACGCAGATATCTTACAAATTATTGAAGTTAGGACCTAGAAACCGATTGGAGGGAGATTTTTTTAAATTTCGGCAGACTACTTAAAACAACATTTGAATTAAAATTATTTATTTTTCATACATAAAGCTTTAAGGCAAATATAGTACAGACAATTTAGAGCCATGTAAGACATGATTGCCTCAGACGAAGTCTTACCAAATTTTTTAAACCTACTTTTGTATTATTTTTCAAATATTCCCAAAATTTTAAGTAAACTGCTTATTTATGGCCAAATTAAATAATAAATGAGTTCATTTTTATTTTATTTATTACAGTAATGTGTGAGCAACCTAGCAAAGTATGTCTTAGGTTTTTCTAACATGGGAATTTTTTTTACATACTTTTAAAGTTCAGAAGAAATTTATTTTTTTTATCAATACGACAGAAAAACCTAAGACATACTTTGCTAGGTTGCTTACACATTACCGTAATAAATAAAATAAAAATGAACTCATTTATCATTTAATTTGGCCATAAATAAGCAGTTTACTTAAAATTTTGGGAATATTTGAAAAATAATACAAAAATAGGTTAAAAAAAAATTGGTAAGACTTTTCTGAAGCAATCATGTCTTACATGGTTCTAAATTGTCTGTACTATCTTTGCTTTAAAGCTTTATGTATGAAAAATAAATAATTTTAATTCAAATGTTGTTTTAAGTAGTCTGCCGAAATTTAAAAAAATCTCCCTCCAATCGGTTTCTAAGTCCTAACTTCAATCATTTGTAAGATATCCGCGTAAATGATACCTCAAAAGAAAGAACGCTTATCACACATGTATTTAAAAAGGTTTGAACAAAAAAAGCACCCTTCGTTACTTTTTTAATAAGGTTTAAAGAACGTACTGTTAATTTTTTCTAAATTTCTGCTGAACTTTAAATGTCCGTAAAAAAATCGTCTTATGACAGAAAAGCCTAAAACATGTTTTTTCGGGTTGCTTAGACATTACTTTAATTCAATAAAATAAAAGTTAATTCATTTATCATTTAATTTGGCTAAAAATATGCAGTTTACATAAAATTTTGGGAAATTTTGAAAAAAATCTTAAAAGTAGGTTTAAATAAAATTTATAAAACTTCGCCGAACATAATCATGGCTTAAATGGTTCTAAATGGTTTGTACTATCTTCGCTTTAAAGCTTTGCATCGATCTTCCAATCACCCTGTATAATTGTTTACTTTTACCACTACTGTTTGTTTAGTTTTACTGTTGTTATTTCCTCTTATGTTATTGTTTGTAATTCCCAAATAAATAAAATTTAAATATAAACTCCATTAAGGGAACGGGAAGGAGGTGACGAACGGTTATGTAATTTTCAGGCCGATTACTTTGTCCAGAACTTAGGTGTTGACCGCTAAATAGGTGGCTACCTACCTATGATTGTTCTATTAAATTTTGGATTATGGTTTTGTTTCTGGATATTAAGATAGATGGATTTGAGAGAGTCACCGATCGCTGGAAAGCAAAGGGCAACCAAAGGGACGCGGGTAGGTTTAAATCAGAAAAAGTTTAACATTCCTCACTCCACAAAGAGAGTAAGAAGTTAATTTTTAACTTCACACCCTCAAAAAAGACATATGCAACTTTTACCATGATGTTTTTTATTTCACATCACTGGTTACCCTTTCAAAACTAGCGTCTTGGCTGTAGTTTGGGCCAATCTTTGACGTAGTGAGCAATTGGCTCCTAGGGAATTGAACCCGCAAATATTTGTAGAGACACTTTCCTGGATTGAGTGGGTTTACCTTCATATGAGATCTATAACTTAGTCAAGTGATAAGTGGAAACCTGATTATTTGGAAAAATAAACTTTTGGAAGATAAATAGGTACATACTATGTAGGAAAATAAAATAACAAGAATTACAAAAGTTCTTTTGTTTTTAGGTTACTTCCTAAAACAAAATAATTCTAGGAATTCGCAATTCCTTACACGTGCCGACATAGTCTGTATCTTTGTACAATAGAGTATTGTTTTTTGGCAAACATTTTCGGATCAAACCGACTCTGTTTGTTAGTGAGGATTAATTAATATAATGAATTATTATTTCGTAATTAAAGGTATCCATGTTGATGAACTCTAGAATGAAGAAGGAAGGAAAGCCCCCCATAAGGTAGACTGATGACTTGTTGAAGTTCATAGAAAACTGATAATTAACAGTTGCATAGGTCCGGTCGTTCTTGCGGCTCTTGGGGAGGGCCTATGTCCTACAGTGGACGTCTTTTGGCTGCAATCATGATAATGATGACGAACTCATTATAGACTGTATGTATGTCAATATCATGTCACGCCAGTAGCCAGACGTGACATGGTTTTATGTAGAAGCAGGCTTGCAGACGACGAGCAATGCTTAGCTCGGTATCCGACCGTCTGCTAAGGAATATAAATAAAATAAAAATAACAAGCATTTACTTCAGGCAACCTACAGCAATGTCCGATATAAGGGCAATCAAGTCTGCCGGCAATCATCGCCAAAACAGTATTGGAGCTGCTTCTCACCCTGCGCACCAAGGACGCGCACCGCTTACGCATGGTGGTGTGAAAACAATCGGTGCGCGCTTCCACAAACATGCCCGAGGCACTACAGAAGCGAGGCAGCCCCAATACCGTCGAGTACAATATGCTCGAGTCTATTTTATTTTGCTCAAAAAGCTGTCAGGACAACTGGAGCCCAGCACCTGAACTGGTGCCCAGGACGGCCTTGCTTGCTGGAACTTCGTGAAGGTTGTTGTGTTGTGTTTAAGAGCTGTGGATGAGGATGGCAGTGTATGGAATTCGATTCGATGGCATTTTGTCAGTAAGTTTGTCACGTGCTCTCGCTCCATCAGAGCGATTGTAACTTTTATGAGGACCTCAAAAACAATAAATCTATTAAAATATTCTAAAACCAGTGCTTTCAATGTCTAAAGAAACTTTGAAGCCTAAAGGAGAAAACTTGGTACTAACATATTGTGAGAAAACACCTGAGGTTGTATGTTAGCTCAATAAATGGATAAAGTCTGGTAAGTACCTAAGCCAAGGACTTGAAAATGTGTGTTTATTCTACTTGGATACTTAAAACTAATAACTTCAACGCGGTTCTATCCTTAAAATAATATTTACTACCGTACGGTGTTTATTTGACATAGAATGGTATAACCACAGAAATCTAAATAATTTTCTTTGGGTATAACATAAAAATACCAGGGTTCTGTAGAGTACGTATATTGACTTTAGAATGATAAAAAACTTAAACCTACGTAAAACTTATGTAAAATTCAATCAATAGAGTAAGGCAAACTGAAAAGATTCGATGAATGATATTAAAAGGACCTTCCCCGACACGTCTAATAATAATAATAATATTCCACAACTTTCACACAACGCAGTCTAGTCCCAAGCTAAGCAGAGCTTGTGTTATGGGTACTAGAGAACACAAGCTCTGCTAAACACTTTCTCTGTCTGTCGGTAAACTGAGCATAATTTAGGTAAATGCTTGTTGGTTAATCCAACGCAATGTTAAAAGAGAGATAACACCTGAATGCTCTGTAGGTCTTCAGTAATTCCGGGAATAAATCGAATATTTCTCAATACATTTTCAGACAAGATAGACAGACGAAAGGATAACACTGATTCAACCAAATAGGTACGACTCATACAAGCATTGAAATGTATAAAATTATATTTTCACAAGAACTTTGAGTAAATGAAATGTACATCTGTAGATTCATAAATATTTTATCATGTTTGAAAGCTAACGTAATAATTGAAAAAGTTTTTTTTTACTTTTTCCACTTTGTGCCTTTTTAATGGAGTTTCTTTTTATTTCGAGGTTGGAATTGTACGTAAGAAGGTAGATGGAAATAGTAGCGACTTCTAGGAATACACAATAATTTAGTTTCTAGTAGCTGATAATATGATATTTTACTTCTTGGTAGTTGAATGTATGATACATGATTTAATTTACAATTATTTATTAAAAAACATATCTCAGATGATGAGCGTTTGGTTAAAAGATGTTCAATTTAAGTTATCCTTTGGGCCTATTTTATAAATTTAAATAACCATATTGTAATTAGTTTAAGCAATTATTTTCTATAGTTTGAATTTATAGTCCGCTAGTCAGACTTTTAACTAAACACTAAGATTCAATTAATCAATAGATTATTGATTTTACTCAGAATGCTTCTGTCTACTAATATAAAAATGTTTTACAACATGTAACATAATCGAGAAAAAAATCAGCTATTCCCTACTATTTATGTTCGCTTATTTCGTAAAAATGTTTGGAACAGCTGATTATTTTTTCTCGATTCCAAGTTTGGTCCCAAGTTGTTCATAATGATGAGTACAATGACCCCCCAAGAGGGTGTGCGTTAACGTGTGCGTTAATTATGTTACATGTTGTATATTATAACATCAGTTGAGTGTCCCTCCTACCACAAGCCACATCTAATATATATTCCATTGTTTTCTACATCTAAAAAACCATCGCTGTTTCCTTTCTCTACTCCTTTTATTATGTCTAATGTACTTACTATTCCCTGACAATATTGCTTAATTTACAGTATTGCTTTTCCTTGAGTACTTTGCAGTAGGTATACACCTACTAAGTATTCTGCGAAGCATATGCTATAGAGTTTGATAAATAAAGGTTACTATTTGAAAGTAGAATTCGCTTAGTAATTGCTAAATACCTCGCGTCAAGGAGATGTCAGGAAAACCGTAGGTGCCCAGCAGGGGCGATGCCTACTACTCGTTTACCATGGGTTCGCTTCCGAAAGGAAAATCTGGGGCCCTAGAACGCAAGGCAAAGAAGATACATTGGAGTCGGTCTAAGGGCCTGTTTCACAATGTCCGAGTTGGCACTACTCACTGAATAAATTAAAAAATGGAACAGAATTAGTATGAAATTATCTGCCAAGTAAGATACTCGACGGCGAGCACTGGGTTGCTCGCTGTCCGGCAGTCTGGAAATAATCTGGACCGAGCCCAGTCGTCAACGGCGCGTTCTGTTCCACGCGCGTCTCAAGGAGATGTCAGCAAAACTGTAGGGGCCCGGCAGGGCCGAAGCCTCTGGGGGGAACACGTGGTATTCCTAAAAGTTGACACCGAGTCCCCCCCAGAACGAAGGCAACGAAGGAACGGGGTAGGGGTTTAGTCAGTAAGAGTCTGACACGCCCTCCCGCTCCGCCCAAGAGCAGGAGAAGTCATTCTGATGATTCCCCTACCGGAAAAAAAAAGTAAGATACTCGAAACTTAATCATAGGTGTTGAAACAGGGCCCTTAGTATTATAAAGTATATATATTATATATTTCAACAATTTTAGAAGAATCGATCGAAAAGATATCATTAGCTGCTGCCAGCGGCTTCGTCAAAATGAAAGTAAAAAATTGTCTCATTGAAACATAGTCCCGTGATAAAAATTATCATTTGTGCTTTTCCAGGACATGGTCTAGTATTGTACTAAGTTTCATCGAAATCCGCTCAGCTGTTTGAGCGTGAGAAAGTAACAAATATACACACTTACAAACCTTCACATATTTATGAAAACAAGTTACATAAAGTAGACATGTTAGCAAAGAACAACCTCATTTCAATATATCGACGGCCAATCAGTCAATACCACTTCAATGTGAGTGTTCCACGAACCCATTACATACTAAAACCTATTTAAGCATCTAATTTTCATTGAAATGGCTGTCGAACTTGTCATTTCCATCTGATGTAGGCTAAAACAGAAACTATAGTGAACTAATTACACGGGGTTGCCACATCACGGGTTTGACTCCAATATACGGTACAACTAACTTTAGAGCCTCAAATATTTGATCAGGAGAGTAGAATCGAAGTAAACTGTGGAACAAATAAACTGATACAGAAATATCTGAGGGAGATGTGTTGTCTAACAAGGGATTGACAATTTTGTGACTATTAGTGAATTTTTCAGGTTTTTAGATTTAAATCGTAGGTAGTTTTTAATTTTTTAAGTTTCTCACGTTAAAAAAATACTTCCTTTTTTATAATTGCAATAATAATAGAATAAACTTTATTGTACACCAAAATGTGTATAGTGTAGCCATTAGTGCTGTGCACTCCCTGAGGTATGTGCGCGGCGAGACGGGGGGGAGAATTGACTGCTGCGCTCTGTCAGTGCGCCGTCAACGCTCGTGGCGGCAGGTAGTGTTATCTGTATCGGACTGTCTATGTCAGACGCACATGGGATAAATATTCAAAGATGGGTCGTGCGTTATCTCGTGATATAAAGACTGCCATTTTTAAGGTGGCTGAATATTTTATGAAAAGAAAAGCAGACAAAGAAAGCTTTGAATTTAAAAATGATGTGAATATTGCCAAAATCGTTGCGGAGGCTACGGGGTACAGCAAAAGAACCGTGCATAATGTGATTTCTGCGGGATAGTTATCAATTGAAAATTCAAGCCAATTAAAATTTCAATTTCCAAAAAAACCAAAAGTTCTAAAGAAAAAACACGTTGTGGATGATTTTGACCTTGGAGTTATCAGAAGAAAAATTCATCAGTTTTATAGCTTGGCCAGAAAGAGTAGAAATTAAATAAATATGAACTAAAATTTTCCACATATAGCAACTCGAAAAACAATGTCAAAAATCAGTCAAAATACCAAAACAAAGAAAGTAGTTTGTGAATTATTGTTATTTTAGTAGATATTAAACGTTTTAGTCAGTGAATTGTTATTAAAATGGGAAAGATGTTATAAGGTGGTGCCAGAGGATTAATTTACAATGTTTTTAAACTATGTTTGGTGGAGTATCATGCCGGAAAACTTCTAACCGAGTTGGACAATCTTTACCAACGAGTTGCTGATATGCTAGGTATTTATTCACTCTAATTATATATGATACATATAGTTCATGATCCAAGTTACAGTTAACGTCAGTTAGGTCTTTAAAAAAATTCATATCATCGACGTTTTTTACGGATTTAACATAACATTAGTGGTTTGTTTACATTTGGAAATTTCTTTCACAATGACTTTATTTTATAGAGCGATTGCGTTTTTTGATCGTCGCCTACGTCATTTTAAATTCATGTTTTATTTTGATTCCAGGAAAATCAGAAAGCGATGTCCGACGTAATAAAAACGATGGCAAATTTACAACACGAGCTTAACAAAATGTCGAAATTTTAGATCACACGCCTTAAACCTCTGACTTGAGCCCTAACGATTTTTTTACATTCCCCAAAATCAAGCAGTCTTCGTGGTCAAAGTTTCAGCTCACCTGAAGAAGCTGTTCATGAATATTTGTATTCGTCAACAGCTTCTTCGGCCATTTTGACTATCCCTACTTCAGAGTGGAATAAATATTTTAAAAACTGGTTTTCGACGCACGCCAAAATGTAAAATATTGGAGAATTCTTTAAAATACAATAAATGGTAATAATCTATTAGATTGTCTGTACTTATTTCAAACGACACAACCTAAAGGGCAGCCCTAGTAATAAAGATGTTTAAACTTTCCTAAGCTTTTTATTTATCAATTGTAAAACTAGACCTTACCACTAATTATGCATCTTTTAGCATTATCGGCCTTATATTGTTCCCACTGCTGGGACTCAGGCGTCCTCTCTTGGAGAGGAAATGGGCCATTATCCACCGCGCGGGCCCATTGCGGATTGGTGGATGTCACATGTCTTTGAATTTTTGGTTCTAGGACATGCCGGTTTCCTCACGATGTTTTCCTTCACCGTTTTTGAGAGCAGTGGTGATGAAATAAATTACACAAAGCACCCCTGACCGGGTTTGAACCTGCGACCTACTTGCAAGTAGGGGCAATTACCACTGGGTCATCACTGCATTCTCACATTAATTAAAAAAATACTTGATGGATCAAGATCGTTTATGAAGTAGAATAAATGATACCATTTAAAAGTTTCTAAACGATAGTTGCGACCTCAATTTTTTTCTACTCTTTCTGGCCAAGCTATACGAAGTTGACAAAAAAATACCAAGTGTCCGTAAGTTACTATCAAGTTTGAGAAAGGATGGCATATTGACTTGTGGACGGGAATATTTAAGACAGCTTTTACACAAAATGGGCTACCGTTTCAAAAAATGCAAATCAAAGAGACTTCTTCTTATAGAGCAGCCTAATATTACAGTGTGGCGGAAAAAATATCTAACACAAATCAGAAATTACAGAACGCAAAACCGCAACATATATTTTCTTGATGAAACATACATCAACGCCGGTCACCATGCCAGCAAATGTTGGCAATCATCGTCAGAACCCGGAATTCATGCTGATATTGGGAAAGGACGGCGATTGGTAATTCTTCACGCTGGTTGTCGAAATGGCTTATTGGATGATGCATTGACTATATTCAAATCAGATGCTAGAACCGGTGACTATCATGGAGATATGAGCGGACCTACTTTTTATAAGTGGGTAGATGAAAAGTTAAAAGATAAGTTGCTGCCGAATTCTGTAGTTGTAATGGACAACGCGTCTTACCACAGCGTTCAGGTTGAGAAGAAACCAACTATATCAAGCCTCAAAAGTGAAATGCAGAACTGGGTGCTACGCCATAATGTAGAATTTTCAGGAACCATGACAAAGGCTCAACTGCTACTTCTTATCAAAAATACACAAAAAGAACCCGTGTATAGAATTGACGAACTCCTGAAAGCCAGTGGACACACTGTTCTGCGTTTACCTCCGTACCATCCGGATTTAAATCCAATTGAGTTGGTCTGGGCTGATATTAAAAACAACATAGCCCAAAACTATATTAATTCTTCTCTAGACGAAAAAATAATCTTATTGGATAAATTGTTTTCGGAATTCACGGCGGAAAAATGGCAGAGATGCGACGATCATGTCCAGAAAAATGAAAACGATTACTGGAGTCGCGATAGTAGGTTCGATAATGTTATCGATTCATTCATAATAAATTTGCAAGACTCTGATTCAAGTTCCGGTGGCGAAGTGGAAGATGAAGATGATGACGAAATCGAAGATGAAGTTGAAACGGAATCTATGTCAGAATAACTTTCGTTAGAATATATAATTGTTTGTTAATATAAAAAAGTCCTGCTTTGAATTATAAGTTTAGTTCTTATTTGTCACCTGCACATTTTTAATAAAATAGGAGTATATTTGGGTTATATTTTAATCAACTAAGTAAGTATAATATATTACAGATAGCCTCCGACCGTCGTCCCGCCCCAAGTCTTGCTTTAGAAATGCACACTGAAATCGTAAGATCTGTCCGACATGTATCTCATGTGAACTCATGCACTTTTTTCTTCGCCTCCCACCTCGCCGCGCATACCTCAGGCAGTGCACAGCACTAATGGCCACACTATAGTAACATCATTGTATACAAAATTAAATGTAATGATATCTTTTTATTTTTGAGGTGAAAAATCATCCAACTATTTTTTCCGCTCTTGGATGGAGCGAGGGAGCGTGCCAGACTTTGTTAAAATCCACCTTCCTTCAGTTACTTTTTGTGTTCTAAGACCACGGTTTCCCGTGGCCCTATATGGCATCGGTCCTTTTGGGCCCTAAAGGTTTTACTCACATTTTTTTTAAACTCGCGTGGACCACTGCTGCACTGGGTAAGCGCTGTCGTCGACCAGAGCTAAGTCCTTACCGGACGGCCGGATGGCGCACTTTGGTCATCGTCCGCAAGTCCACGCTTACTTAAAAGTTCAATAGTCAAGGTCCGGTATCACACGGGGTATCGCTCACTTCTCAATACAACCGAAAATGCGCAAAATATCAATTTAACTGTGCCTAATAATAATCCCATTTATAATGATACTCCCAATAAAGTTGTGAAAATACGAGACAGATGGACAATGACGTTGAACGTAAAACACACTTAGAGCATTAAAAAGCTTCTTTCTTGAAACTTCACTATTAAGTACTACATTAAACTATAAATACTCTTCAAGAAAATGTCCCTCTAAGTGCTCGGAAAAAAACCTACTTGTATTTTCTCTTCGATAAAAAGCTCCATAAAAGTAAGTGTTTATAAAATAACTATAGCGATCTTAGATAGCATAGAAATGTCTGAGAATTTATCGGGTATAAATATTTTATGAGGAATTGTTGGTATAAACTTAACCATTACAGTAATCAATTTATTCCCATTGGACTGGAATAATATCGACATCTTAGTGTACCTAATCAAATTACATAAAACTTTTAAGTGGTAAGAGTATATTTGATAGTAGACGCTATATCAGAGTTTAATAGTCGATTGCTTAGGCACCAGCTAACAATTTTTTTTTTCTTTCAGTCAATGAGTCAATCATTGGATGAATAAAAAAAATATAAGGGGGCTTTTAGTCCTACGAGCTACGGTAGGCCAGGGTCTTCCTCACTTCCTTATTGACCCGCTCAATCCTGGTCTACCGTAGGACTAAAGGAAGGGCGGGATAACAATGTCTGGAAGAACTTGAGGGAGGCCTCATGTCCTTCCAGAGATTGTTCTCCTACGTAGTTTTGTACGAACCCTCATTGTAATTCAAAACTTATCTATATACTAATGTGTTGTATACGCTTTGCAACCGAGTTTTATCCAAACCAAAAGTGGAAACTGATTATTATAAGGTATCTTCAAAGTTAGAGTAAAGTAGGTACATAGGTTAGAATAGGTTAAGTATAATAGTATATTTCACCATCAACGATTGCTTCACTGCTTACCATCAGGTAGAGTGCGTCTAATGAAAGCGCGACCTGGAGTTTTTTTTAAATTTAATTGGCAACATTATTCAACTGCAATTGTAGGAAATAAAAAAATTGTGAAGTGTCAAGTCATGATTCTCCTAAAGTTATTAATACCACTTACAATTTTTTTGGATTAAACCTCTTTTTATCAGTTCATGCTTTCATTAGACGGACTATACCAAGGACTAGTTAATATATAATTAAAAAGAAAAAAAGAGTCTTTGCTGATTTACTGCCAAAAATAAATGTATAAGTAACCTTCATACAGAGAATTCGAAGGTTGCTTAGAACCAACTCAAAGGCAATTATCATCGAAGCATAGTTTCCTGATAACGTCGCGGACCATTTCATCCATTGTTACAATTTACACTCAGTTTGGCAATACGAACATTGATAATTAGGTAGTGCCGTGACTATGCTATGCTTATAGGTTAACCATATAGTGTTTACTTATATAAATGTAGGTCATACAAATATTTGTTATGTAAGAGGAGTTGAACTTACGATACGCAGAGCAGGAGTTCTTCAACAAATGCTCCAGCCATGACGTCGTTAAACGAAGTATTAAATTATTAAACTTATTGCGCTAACTCAAACATTTTGGAAGACCAAACTTTATAAGTATACCTGCCAGTAATGGCTATATTGGCATACAGCCATTGGTGGCTAAACGGATTTAGATGAAATTGACACACTGGTATACCATGTTCTAAATAAGGTCAAAGCCAACTTTTTATTCCGGGAGCTTTTTCTCTTGGGATAATTTTCTACAACCCGCGAGCGAACCCACTGGTAGACTTACGTTTTCACACAATCATCTTAACACATTCTATAAAAGTGCAGACAGCCACAAACACTGTACATAAATTACCTTAATAAATTTTTATTTTGCTTGTGATCTTATAATAAAGCGATATATGACGCTAACGCGACGATGTGGGAGGAAACCAGATACAACTCATACCCGGCGTGAAATGATTGATTGGTACAATGGCAAAAACATTACCTACTTGTGATAAAATATTTTGTAGGAAACCTCAAGAGTCTTGTGGGAGTCAGGTAGAAAACGAGGACAAAATATTATTATAAATCTACTAGCTTTTACCCGCGGCTTCGCTCCCGTCAAATGAGTACCCTACCTATCCTACGCTACCCTACTCTACCTTCCCTACCTACCCTACACTACACTACCCTACACTACCATACCTACTCTAATTTACCTAACTTTTAATTTTTTTTTAGAAATTTTCTCGCCGTAAAAACCATCCTTGAACTTCAACGAACATTAAAAAAAAAGATTTGGCCAAATTGGTCCAGGCGTTGTTGAGTTATGCGCTTACCAACACATTTTGCGATTCATTTTTATATTAAGTATAGATTTACGAAATTACTTTTTTGCTGATGCTCGTTGTATTTTTAAAGTTAAAGTAAAATAAGGTGGTGCAATTTTTTCGTTATAAATCAGACTACTAAAATTTTAAGATAATATAAAAAAAACTAAACTGAACATTGATAATTGTAACAGAGCCTGCCTTGCGTTCCGTGAATGTGTCCACGGCATCACAGCGGGTCCTAAAGAATACCAGAGCTGCCTTGTATACGTTATTTGAACATATCTACAACACTTTTAGTTTTTTTACAATTGTGTGAGGTAGGTACCTACAAATACACATTTTTTCTCTTCTCAACTTTGTATTCCCCATCAAGAGTAAAATGTTGAATGAATCATTATAGGGGCTAATTCAGACGAAAGATGTCTAGACGCATAATATAGGCCTCCTTCAAACGTCTATTACAGATTACCCATACCTTTGACTCCGGGCTGGTTCTGAGAATAACGCTAATTTAGTTGATATTGCCTTTGTAATTACTAAATTAACTGAAGAATGATTGATAAAGAGTTCTTGATCTAAAATTATTATAATTATCTTTTAAAATTATGAATTATGATTTTATGATCCTCCAATTTTTACCGACCACAACGACCTCTTCATTATGGATTAATTAGCATTTGCCAGGGGCTTCGCTCGCTTAGATATTGAAAATTATATCTCGGGAACGAACCTACTTATAACGGAGATAATGAAAGTAGGTACTTTAATAATAATAATATTTATTCAGGTTTTTTAGGTGGGGTATCATCAGAATGACTTCTCTTGTTCCTGGGCAGAGAGACGACGTGTCAGACTTTTACTGACTGAAACCTACCCCGTTCCTTCTTTGCCTTCGATCTAGGGTCCCGGGTAAGTTATACCCATATCATAACAAAACACTATGATTAATCCTAATCATGGTCTACTCTTACGGCCAGTTTTTTCATCAAAGGTAACAGCCAAAGTAACGACATAAAGTAATAATAACGATTAAATTCGTTTCTTCACAATTTCAACCGTTGGTTTGACTGTTACTGCTCATTGAGGGGCTGTTAAAGCTATAGTCACTGTCATTTTGACAAAATTGTATTGACTTCACTGCGTTCATTATGGATGCGTTCAAACACATTTTATTTTAAAGTTTTTTTTTTTTAAGAAATAGGGTAAAGGCGAGAATAAATGCCCCGGTGGCATAGATGCCTTGTTATCAAAAAATGACAAACGGAAACGGAACCCTCAGAGCGCGAGTCCGACTCACACTTGCCCCCTTTTTTATTTGTAATATGTACGAATGTAGCAGAACCATGCCATGAATATATAAAAGAAAGGAAGGAGTGCGAGTTCGAGTAGCATTTTGCATTAGCATTATCAGCCTTATAATAATCCCACTGCTGGGACTCAAGTCTGCTCTCTAGGAGAGGAATGATCCACCACGTGGGCCCGGGGTGGACTGGTGGATGAGAGTATGTTCGAGTTAGAGTATGGAATACAGAGCAATTACAGTCAACTTTCGAGGAAATGGACAGAAATACCATGGGGGGTTAAAATTCTAAAACCACAAATGCTTTTAGAATTTTAAAAATAGGTCCAAAAATATTTAAAGGATTAAACTAGCTAGCAATATATATCCCGCCTTCACCCTAAACAACAAATGACATTTGACTTATGGCACTACTGGACAGTGATGTTGCGATGTTGTCATGAGTAAAAAAAGCTCCCCACGTGTTTTTGGGGTAATTACGACGTTTGCGTAGCGGCAACTCTTTTGACTTTTAGTTTAGCTCTTATTTGGATGAAGAAACACATTTGCCATTATGACAGCTATGGTCAAGTAAATGTTAATGGTTTTACTGATAGTTTTAGTTTTTGATGAAAAAACTAGCCGTTAGAGTAAGTTTTCTTCGTTTAGCCAGTGACGCGTAATTAATTAATAAAATCTGAACTAGTATATTATTATTAGTGTATATTTGAATCCGATATTTTGTTTAATTTTGAAACAATAATTTGTTTTTAATCTCTATCAACTTTTGTCGCAACCAACACTCATGCTGTTTTTTTTAAAAAAAAGATCACTTCAAAATCAACTTAAAATAAATAACGCGATATTTTTTGGTGCTGATGGATTATGTTCTTCATTTCAGCCAAAAGACGTCCACTGCTGAACCTCCCCCAAATGGATGGATTTTAATAAATGATGAGAATAATTATGAGTCTATAAAATGTCAAAAACACTCACGCAATGTATTGAATATTTTTAGTTTAACTTTATGCTAAAAACGGCTGTGAGTAAAAAGAACCACCGGAGCCACGTTGAGCAGGGCTCCTATCTATCTGCTGAACAAAAAGTAAGCGAAAAGGAAGGGGATGACGGTGTCCTTTGAAAATTGTTTGAGGTCTAGATGGTAGTAAACGCATCTACGATACAGGAGTAATTCGTAGTGCGACAACGCGTTTGAGAAAAAATAAATAACCTTAACGAGTTCCTGGCATTCTTAACCTTTACGATACCATACAAGATACACATTGTAAATATTAGATAAGTAGAATGGATGGAAAATCAGATGCTCGACCAAATACGATCACGTCTGTACGCAAGAGTTCAATCCACTGCCGTTGAAATAAAAGCTTTGACGAGGACCTGGCATTATTTACTTTAACTATTCTTGAATTTTATATATTGTTAGCAGGTACACATTATTACTATTAGGTGACTAAGTAGAATTGATGTAAAGCAAGATGCTCAACCAATTACGTTCACGTCTGTACGCAAGAGTTCAATCCACTGCCGTTGAAATAAAAGCTTTGACGAGGACCTGGCATTATTTACTTTAACTATTCTTGAATTTTATATATTGTTAGCAGGTACACATTATTACTATTAGGTGACTAAGTAGAATTGATGTAAAGCAAGATGCTCAACCAATTACGTTCACGTCTGTACGCAAGAGTTCAATCCACTGCCGTTGAAATAAAAGCTTTGACGAGGACCTGGCATTATTTACTTTAACTATTCTTGAATTTTATATATTGTTAGCAGGTACACATTATTACTATTAGGTGACTAAGTAGAATTGATGTAAAGCAAGATGCTCAACCAATTACGTTCACGTCTGTACGCAAGAGTTCAATCCACTGCCGTTGAAATAAAAGCTTTGACGAGGACCTGGCATTATTTAATTTAACTATTCTTGAATTTTATATATTGTTAGCAGGTACACATTATTACTATTAGGTGACTAAGTAGAATTGATGTAAAGCAAGATGCTCAACCAATTACGTTCACGTCTGTACGCAAGAGTTCAATCCACTGCCGTTGAAATAAAAGCTTTGACGAGGACCTGGCATTATTTACTTTAACTATTCTTGAATTTTATATATTGTTAGCAGGTACACATTATTACTATTAGGTGACTAAGTAGAATTGATGTAAAGCAAGATGCTCAACCAATTACGTTCACGTCTGTACGCAAGAGTTCAATCCACTGCCGTTGAAATAAAAGTTTTGACGAGGACCTGGCATTATTTACTTTAACTATTCTTGAATTTTATATATTGTTAGCAGGTACACATTATTACTATTAGGTGACTAAGTAGAATTGATGTAAAGCAAGATGCTCAACCAATTACGTTCACGTCTGTACGCAAGAGTTCAATCTACTTCCGTTGAAATAAAAGCTTTGATAGGTTCCTGGCATTATTTACCTTAACTATTCTTGAATTTTATATATTGTTAACAGGCTCACATTATTAATATTAATCTATTACATACCCGCGAAACGAGATACAATAGTAAAACAATAACACCGCGGTCTCATAGGACCGGTCGAGGATTCATGAATTAAGTAAGTATAATTGATGGAAAACAAGATGCTCAACCAATTACGTTCACGTCTGTACGCAAGAGTTCAATCCACTGCCGTTGCCGGTTCTCGGCCGCAACAATGGATAGAATAGTTTCCATTGTGTAACTTTGACCACCAACTTTGGGTTCCACTTGTGTTTACATGAAACGCTAACAAATTGACTTGTAAGTTTACGCCACGCTGTGTTGTGGTTGATTTTCTTGTAACACACAAGTAATTAGGAAACAGGTTTTGTGGATCACTTGCTTTCATTAATTTTGTTAGTAAATTAGTTTAGTGTAGTAGAAATTGAGTAGAAGTAAAGTAATAAACAAGAAGTATATATTACAATGGAAAAAAGATATCTACTAGCGAACGAACAAATTACTCCACCTTAAACACTATGGTTTCGTTTATTTATCAGGTAGTTTAGTAGGTATTCAGTCCATCAAAAGTTAGGAATAATTGTGCCTTTTGCTCACAACGCGTTTCTTCACACTAAAAGCCACCCAAATGGCAACTGCACAGCACAGCCCGCTGGCTATGTTTTCTTACTAGTGCTATGTGTCTGAAGCCCAGCATATTGAAAAGTCGGACAAAGTGGACCGATGGCCTGATGAAGGGCAAGACAAGTGTACTTGCATACTGGATGCGAGACGGATAGGACCGGTGGTTGTGGCACCACATGTGGAGGCCTATATCTATCAGAGGACGTCTATCAACTGAAGTGATAGATGGCTTTTAATTCATCATTATTTCAGTCGAAAACGTCTACTGCTGGACATAGGCCTCCCCGAAACATCGCCACAATAACCGTTCCTGAGCGTCTCGCATTCATCGATTGTTGATTTCCACGAGCCTTACCAGGTCATTTGTCTGCCTTGTGGGAGGCCTTCTAAGGCTACGTCTTTCGGTATGTGGTTGCCATTCTAGAACCTTTCGTCCATATTGACCACCTGGTCTACGACCAATGAGTCCTGCGTACCGTTAAGTTTGGCGATTCTTAGGGCACATAGCCCTAAAAAATTTAACTAGCCCTAGGTAAATTTTATTCTACGGATATTTTCATTATAATAATTTAATCTTTATCATTATAGAAATATCAGATTGTAACTTACTTTTAAAGGCGAGCACGGAAAAATTATAACAGGAAATCACACAGCTTTATTACGAAAAATTTCCCTGAAAAATTATTTTAACACCTGCTCTTTACACTACAATCGGATGGCAACAACGCCACGCACTGAAAACAGGATGCATTAAAATGAAAAATAGTCCAGCTTATCTAAAAATACTGGACCGCCATGCAAATGAATCACCTTGCTCAGATTGTAGCACTTTGTCACTGAGAAAAAAGAACACTTCGTTTTTCACAGCTTTTTTGTATCAAGTGTCACCTAAGTGTCACGAAGATAAAAAGTGCTGAGTCACGAGGAGTAAGTAAAGGAAAAAACACGCGTGATAGATGTCGCTTACGAAACTAAAAAGGTAGAGGTTTTCTCATTGTTTTAGTTTCGCTACGTCGTTGCCGATCTTTTAAAGTGGATCCTATGTACCTTTAGGTTTAGTAGGTTTTGTACTTATCAGGGAACATTTTTGCAGGTTGTGTTTTTGTCTTGTGTATGTGAGTTCAAAGGTTTTATAAAAGTCGATTTAAAAAATGCCTACATTAATTTGTTTGATCTTGGAAGATCGTACTTGTCACTTGATTTGGTTATACCCATAGTCAATAGTGATTAAGGAGACCTAATAGCAACTTTAAAAAATTGTTGTTCTTACAAAATTAAAACTAAGTTTACTATCAAATAAAATTAAATTTTAACCTAAACAATAGATTCCTCTGCCAACATAGAACTCAAAGTAATAAGCCATAAACTAATATTTTAAAATCTTAACCCAGAAAACGATTTCTTAAGCATCGAAGCAGAGGCCAAGTCACGAGGTTCATACCTTGGCACGGAGTAATGAGTAAACGGAGTGTTAATTAGGTAAATATACTAATTTCGGGCTTTAGGTGTTTCTTTGAACTTATAACTTAAAGTCATTCAGAATTTATTATCACGTTATAAGTAGTTATAAAACTACTTATAACTTGAAAAAATAAAGGCTATTAAGCCTATATTTTTTTAAGTACGTTTATCCGTAGAACGCTCCAATGCATGATAAATTTTCTAAGATATTGCAGGCTAACATTTTCTCTTTGCGTGGGGACTATATTACAAATTATATTTCGATTCAAGAGCAGACAATTTAATTAGTAACGTGAAAGTTCATCGTGGAGATAGGAATTATAATTTTATTAGTCTTAGAAGAAAAGATGGCAAGCACTTCATTTACTATTTATTCCGTGGCCTGAGCCAACGCCAAGATCTTGTCCTAACAAACTTGTTGACAATACATAGCCCCCGAGATATCTTAGCTTTCTAGTTATTTTATTTACTTTCAGCTGCATATTGGAATTGGAAAGGAAAATACGGGAACTGTGTCCCTTGTTTATATTTTTAGTTATTTCGAAAGTGTGTGCCTATATCATAGCTAAAAATACAACAAAGTAATGATACAGTTTTTTTTTCTGTTAGGGGAATCATCAGAATGACTTCTCCCACTCTTGGGCGGAGCGGGAGGGCGTGTCAGACTCTTACTGACTAAACCCCTACCCCGTTCCTTCGTTGCCTTCGATCTGGGGGGGACTCGGTGTCAACCTTTCGGAATACCCATGTTCCCCAGAGGCTTCGGCCCTGCCGGGCCCCTACAGTTTGCTGACATCTCTTTGAGGCGCGCGTGGAACAGAACGCGCCGTTGACGACTGGGCTCGGTCCAGATTATTTCCAGACAGCCGGACGGCGAGCAACCCAGTGCTCGCTGTCCGCGAACCCGCGCCTACGGTGGTCGGAAATCGGGATCGGGATCTCGGCGGCGGCGGCGTGAGGACCGTTCCCTCACGCGCTTGCGGTCAACAGCCTCCTTCACTAGCATTACTGCTTCGCAGAAGGAGGCGACCGCCTACCACCTCTCCTCGCTCCGGACCATGACCAGAACCAGGGCCTGGCGCGAGCGGTCACCGCCGCCGATAGCCTCCACAAGGACACGGCGGTGCTCCGCCCAAGTGGGGCACACCTCTATTGTGTGCTCCACCGTGTCCTCCGGGCGGTCCACACAGTGGCGACACCCGGGCGTTCCTGCTTGATCCGATGCAGGAACCTCCCGAACTTACCGTGTCCGGTGAGGACCTGCGTCATACGGAACGAGAGGACGCCGTGACCTCTTTCCAACCACTCCTCAAAGAGGGGACTTACCGCCTCAATGACGGCGTGCCCAAGTAATGATATAGTGAAAAATAATTGTCTTTAATATTTCTTGACGTTGTATTTGAATAGTCGTTAATGTGTTCCTAAACTGATTTTGATAATCTGATCTAAAAATAATGTTTAATCAAATAAATTTACTATTTGTCCTACTAATAGTGTAACCGCGGAAGTCTGTATGTATGTTTTTTGTAACTTTTGCCCGCCAAAACTATGAACGGATTTTAGTCTTTTTGAAACTTGTTACACTGGTAGACATATAGTCTCCAAAAGGATAAAAAGTATTCTATTTCCTGGAATAGCAAATAGAATACTTTTTATCCTTAGTGTATGCCCGCGTAATAATAGAAAATTATGCCCTTGGAATAATTTTCCACTATCACGCGGGCGAAGCCCCTGGCAGCAGCTATTTAATCATTTTTAGTCCATAGTATTTGTCCTTTTTTCATTTCGCTTGCAATACAAAAACAAAAATTGTTACAACGAACCCATATTTGAATTCAATCAGGCTCGTATGAATCCTTGCTTTAAGCTCTGACTTTAGATGAATTTAAACAAAAAAGTTAAAGCTATTTAATGACAGGTGATATTTTCGATTTTGTTTTCCTGGCATCAGTTGTAGCTGTAGTAGGATGTTTGATGGTACTCTAGAGTTTTTGCTCTTGTACCTATTGAATATTGACATAGACGTGTGGTGTGACGAGTATGCTTAAACTAGTGAGAAATGAGTATATTAGAGGAAATTTGAAAGTGGCACTAGTAACTGAAAAGTGGAAAGGGAATTAATTGTCTTAGAATGGTCATGTGAAGAGGGGGGACGAAATGCATGTTCCTGAAAGTGTTATGAGTTTACATGTCGATGGATTGAGAAGAAGAGGAAAAGTCATAGAAAAGATGGATGGATTTTGTTTGAATATGTCAAAGTCCGCCGTTGTAAAGTATTTCTTACTAGTGCGTAAAGCTTTAATAAAGAACTAAAATGGTCCTAAGAGAACTTTTAAGGTATTCCAGCCCACGTTCTACACTTAGGTCGATATCCGTTCAGCTGTTCAAACCAGAAGAAGTTTTGCTGTCGTGTTCGTTACAAAGAAATTATACTAATCATGTTGTGTAACACATTAATAAATTGTTTTGTTAAGAGACATACGAGTACATACCAACAAACAAACTTTTACCTTTATAATATTAGTGAGATACATACAACGTGTTGATTTGAAAGTGTATGGCATTTCCGGAAGTTGTAAAAAAAGTCACAAACAATCATATAAAAATACAATACTTGGTCAATAATCAATAGTAAATTATTTACTTTATTTTTTTAATTTTAGGAAGTGCTAGTGTGCTTTGTATCAATGTAATGGTGTTTGTGTGAGTGAAACTTAGTTATAGGGCGAGTATCAGGCTGTCTGCGTTTTAATAAAGGTAGTTCACACGTACCGATTTCAATAATGAAAAAATAAATAAAAAATTACCTACTCATTTTATTATTGATTCGGGTCGAGCATCACTAACATAATTACTTCCCAAAATGCCATACACTTTCAAATCAACACGTTGTATAGATCTGTCAGATAGAGAACAAAACTTAGAAAAGGGTGTAATCCGAATTAAGTTCACATGTATCCCTAAAGGAAATCTTTCATTAATCAAGTCGCAACTGTAACCAAAATAGCAAATGAGTGTTAAATCTTGCAGGAATTCTTCCAACAAAGCAAGGATTAAGATAGGAAGCTGTGAGCGTAAGATTCTGATCAGACGTTGATTGATGAACGGCGTGTTTTTTGTTGATAAACTCTCCTTTAAAAATATCAAAGTCAATGCTTTCAATTATAGGGAAAATTCCGCGTCTTGCTATTTTTTTGTATTGGTGGAAATATTCCGTAACTACTTAGAAAAGATCGGCACTTTTCTAATGACTACAAGTTTCTATTAATTAGATATTTTTTTGATAATTAATTAGTATTAGAACCTTTTTGCCTAGACACTACTTTCGGGAGAGGAGAATACCTGTTCACTTGCTTTGAAAAATAGACCTTACCTACCACTACCACTAATTTTATAGTTCGCTAACCTTTTGATTATTCCTATAGTCATAAATTGTCGCAAAACTGTCCGCCGAGCTATCGTGGGCGGCGGGCTTGTGAACGACGAGCTCAGAAGAACCGATGTTCACCGGGGCCACGGCGAATTTCTCAAAAGAGAACCGTGTTCTTAGGCCACAAAGGGCAACTGAAGGATGCGGTTGTTGTTTTACGCCCGAAACCAATAACCTATCTATCACATATCGGATATTGAAAAACAAATGATACCATACAAAAATTTACATATTTTCTGTTGTTTCATTTGTTTTTCAATCTCCGATATGTGATAGATAGGTTTTTGGTTTCGGGCGTTAGTCAATAAAAGTCTGGCCCTTCCAATTAACTCTAGATCGAAAGAAGTTATTGGCAGATTTGTCAACTCTAAAAATAAATTACCAAAAGGTATTTACTAGTGTCCCAGCCGTTTCTTGAAGTTTAAGTCAACAAATGAACCCAAACAGATCTAAATATGAATGGCTAAGTAAACAGTCCCTAAAATCTTAAATGAGATACATATCTACTAACGCTATAACACAGTTTCTTGTTCATTGTTTACCAAATGTTCCTGTTAGAATAGTGTTTGTTTGACAAATCAAGTTTCTGTACCTCTGAATACTAAAGCTACAATCTATTTATAGGTATAAAGGGAGAAACTGACTGACTGACTGACATATCAACGCATAGCCGTAACTACTGGGATTAGGAACGTTAAATTTTGCCCAAATTTTCTTTTTATGACGTAAGCGAGAACTACGAAAGAATTTTACAAAATTCAGCCTTAAAGGAATGTAACGAGGGTCCATATTTTGTACGGATAAACCTACTTTCACGCGGACGAAGCCGCTTACAGATGCTAGTATGGTTAAATCTATATTATTTACAAAAACGATACGTCTCGGTACGTCTGTTTACTAATTAATTATAAATAAAGTATTGTTTATTTGCGTTTTATAATATTCTAGCTTTTCTCCGGGACCTATCTCGGAGGAATCGTTTATTTTTCTAGGAAAAATGTATTTAAAGCTACTTTTTACTGCTGCTTTAACTGTATTTTATTTTGTTTTCTTTGAAAAGTCGGTACTTACATCGTAAATATGACTACGTCTTTGTGCTACAATAAAGTCTCACTATTTATTTTTAATTCCAGTAAAAAACTGAGTCCTTTTTTTATGCCTAGGTTCGCGTTTGACCACTATCCCACCTGCAGGTAAGCGATGATGTGGCCGACGATGGAGCAGGCTTGCCCGGCAGTAACCTATTTACTCTTGACTTGAAGACTCCTAAGTTGTAGCTATCAGGAAACACAGACTCCGTGCAGGGAATTCCACTCCTTTGCTGTACGTATAATAAATGGGTTCCAAAAACGCTTTGTTCGTATGGGTGGGATGTTCACCATATACCGATGGCGCATCGCCGTACGTCTATGGTCCAATGATGGAAAGACTTGACGCAATTAAATTGTGTAATTTCTGTGCACACTCCCCGAAGTGTAGACGATAGGAAACTGACAGGCTAGCAACTCGGCGCCGATGCCCAAGACTTTTTAGTTTCGACTCAACAAGTGCATCATTACCGATGATCTTCTTGGCTCGCTTCTCAATCGACTCAAGTGCATCAAGCTGGTATTTGGCAGACCCATCCCAAAGATGAGAGCAGTACTCCATGCACGATCGAACCTTTGCCTACTACAAGGTAGACCGATGACCTAGTGAAGGGCGCAGGAATTCGATGGATACAAGATGCATAGGACCAGTCGTTATGACGACGTCTTTCGGCGGAAATTATGATGATGATGATTAAAAAACTGAGTAATAAAACAATACATAGACGACACTCAATTTTCATAAAGTATAACGCGGTGTCCTTTATTAATAGGCGATTGAACGCGAACATGAAGTGAGTGGTACGATTGTAACAATTAATGACACTCTATTGCGAACCAATGATCAAACACGCGTGGGTGAAGAGCATTGGGCTAAGCAAAGTGGATACAATCAGATAATAAATAAATAAATAAATAATAAATTTATTTCACACAAAAACAGCATTTGCATCATAAAACAATGAACATATAGGCTTACTAAGGTACAAATTTATAGGTAAGTACCCTGACTCCTAAACTAGGTGTGGGCCTGTAACTTAGGAGTCAGTGATTCTCCGTAACAAAACAAAGCCATGAACATATTAAAAAGAGGACAATTAAAAATTAAGCAAAGTGATGGCTAAAAACAGAAACTTAAACAAATATAATAGAAAAACTAAACTAAAATGTGAGTGTGTGTAGGTGTATGTGTAGAGTGTGAGTAGGAGTATGTGTAGAGTGTGAGTAGGAGTATGTGTAGAGTGTGAGTAGGTGTATGTGTACTGTAGATGACAGGACTAAACCGCTGCATCGTGTCGAATTCACATATTCTATATTTTACACGGCAAACAAAATTATATGCGAGGTGGCGGCTTTATCCCACGTGCATGCAAAGCCAGCCACGATTTATTTAAAACAAGCCACCTCACCGCAAGAATTCGTGCAAAAATATCAAACCGACTGATCGCGACCGCTACGCTTCGTTCGTCATCACACCACACCTATGTGCGGTTGCTCATGTAGGCAACTGCAATATTAAAAGTGGCAATTATTTGTTCCATATGCGCCAAATCGCTTTGCGTTGTGTCGCCTGCATTGGATACTACGTAAGTCTCTTAGTAAAAATATAGTGTTGTCGTGACAAATTGTAAAATAGAAACACGAGCTAAATCAAACTGCAATTATCCCAATAGTGTGAAAGTAAACAGCACAAAGTACTACTTGCTTAATCTTCTCGCTGCAACTTCTGTTTATACTTTTTATTCTAGCCACAGAGTAAAGAACTATAGGCTACATACAGATGCCGTTTCTGGACATATTCATGTACACTAAATGAGACCACAAGTTTCACTGACTTACTCTCTTGGATTGTATGTGACCTTTTGACAGACTACTCGTACGACTGCGATGTTGTTCGAAAGAATTACCATGGCCCAGAAACTAAGGGTAACTAAAGCCCAGGTAAGTTTTAGTCAGTAAAAGTTTCGACAATTTCTCTCGCAAAAAATGGGAAAAATCATTTAATAAGTCAACAATTGAACCCAAACAGATCTAAATATGGCGATGTTAACAGCCCCTAAAATCTTAATTGAGATATCTACTAACGCAATAACATAGTTTCTCGTTCACCAAATGGTAATGTCTCGCTCCACCCAAACCAAGAGAAGTTATTTGATGAATTACAACACCAAAAAAATGGAAAGTTTAGACAATGTCGACTCCAGCAGTAGCCGCCGATATATCTCCGAGCACTGTGGTTCCGCCTGTAGTTCTAAACTGCAATTTATACACGTTGCACGTATCCACATAACTCTAAACATTGGCATTGTTTGAAAGTTTAATTCGAGCGTTAGTAACACATATTGATAATATTGCTATAGCAATATTCCTTTTGTAGAGCTTCGTGAGGTTTTAAAGTTTTGGCACATCTTTGTTTGGTATTCTGAGGGAAGGGATTCTTGATTGGCGAATGCAATATATTTTATTTTTATTTTTTACTTGAATGCCTGCAGGTTTGAATTTGGATTCCCGTTGTAACATATAAAATTTTTACTTCGAGTTAAACTAACCAGTTTAGCACAAGATAAAGGCTTGGACGATTTAGTAACAAGCTCTTAGTATATCCGTCATAGCCAAGCCCATTTAGACCTATGGAATATAACTGTGTGGTTCTGCTAGCAATTTTAACATGCAGATTCTCCAGAGATTCCAAAACATCGCCTTAAGAACTTCTCAAGCGTGCACTGGTTTGTAATATATATTATGAGGTGCATGAATACCTGGAGAAACCAACTGTTAAAGAAAGAGTCAGAAATATCAGAAAGACCCAAGAAAAACTAAGTAAATCCACAAAAAAACTAAATGGTTATATTTATTGGAATGCCGCCTATCAAGCTAAGATTAGTGGATCACTTCTGATTATGGCTATTTATATACGATTGAAGATAATTAGACGTGCGTGAAAATGCCATAAAAATTATTTCAGGAAGGAAATGATCAACACGTCATAAATTAAGCAAGACGAATGATCTGATTGGGTCTTGATTCTTTCAGCCATACATAGTATAACCTATGGTGCTACTATGTACCATTGGTCAAGATTATGTCACTTTAGTTTAACTTTTGTTTAGTAGTACTAAGTATAATAAGTCAAGGAGCTTTTTGGTATTGGTTGAATTTCCCAAATGCTTTTGCTCAAAATGTATTAATGTAAAAATATAAGATAACTTTCAACAATAAAAGCTGGGTGCTTTCCCTGCTAATTTGTGCACAACATTGTAAAAACTTTTGCCGAATGAAAGTTGTTCGGAAACTGTGGACACCGGAATTCGAAGTTATTAATTTTGCCGACATTAATTTTAGTTTTTGAAACTGTCGCAAATTCTAGGAATGCGATATTGTACGTATTTTTTACTTTTCTCTCACAGCCAATACATTTTACTTTTGTTGTTGAAGTTTTAATTTCGACGGTTTTAAAGTGAAAAAATGTTTTCTATAATTTCACGTTTTTCTGATGATAATGCAGTATTTTACTATATATCAATTTCTACAACAATTTCCTCGTAAAATACTGGTATTCAGCTAAATCCGGCTTGACTGGAAACCGACCCCAATATAGTTGGGAATAGGCTAGGTAGATGATGATCAATTTCTACAACACAAAAAAATAAATCTCATTGGCAAAAAGTACAAAAACAGTAAGACAATAACTGTATTTTTTTTTCATACTGTTTTATGGAATAAGATTTTTAGTAGATGTGGTAATTTTCTTTAAACTTTTTTTTTGTGCCCTTCGGTTTGGTTCAAGTAAGTATGCTACACTTAATTAGTAAGTATGAAAGTTGCAAATACTATCAGTAAAATGGCTTCAAATGAAATCAAAATTGCTAAATTGATCTTTAATTTCCGATCTCCAAGTCCTGCGGTTAAACAAATTAACCAAACTGTATTGCTGATAAGTCATAACTGATAGATGTTTTCTTAACAAAAAAATCATGACTGCATCCGTGATACAATAGGCCTAAGCATTAATAGAGAATCGGATACAATAACATACTAATTTGACTTATAAACATGTGGCCCAATTGAAGAGTGAAAACCGTTTTCATCAAAGGAAGGAAATGAAATGCAGGTCCATAGTAACAAGTTTCAATTAATTTAGTCATTAAGTCTGACATTTCAAATACAATTTTTAGGCACCGTCAATAACCAGTCGATAGTTATGTGTGAACAAAAATTTGCATTCGATTTTATCATACTGCAAAAATTGAATATTTAGGGTTGGTCGCCTTCCAACTTGTGTAGTTCGAACATACTCGTAATTAGAGTGCGTCTAATGAAAGCGCGACCTGGAGCTTTTTTTTTTTAATTTAATTGGCAACATTATTCTGCCGCAATTGTAGGAAATAAAAATAATTGTGAAGTGTCAGTGAGTTAGTGATATCACATACAACATTTTTGGATTTAACTTCTTTTTCTCAGGTCGCGCTTTCATTAGACTATACTTTCTTCTTACATTTATTTGCTTCGATAAGTTAAAAAGGGGTCATTGTACATTCGACACACATTCCATTTCCATTGTTAAAAATATGTGTAAACTCGCCACAAATTTATTTTTTCTTAATAAAATATTTTGGAGTATTGTAAACTCGTCACACGTGTTTTCTACGTACGAACAGCAGAGAAATCAAACACAAGAATAAAAAAATAATCATGTATTTTTTTTTAATTATAGACAATCTTTATAAAATCACTATTATCACAATTTTAATTGCAGTACCTAATTCGCAGCTAAGTATACATTACTACTTGCTGATTTATTTGTGGAATATTATATTATATTATATTATATATTATTTACCGCTAACATAGGTACTAATATTTCTCTTATGACTTTCTCAAATCACAGGACTATTAATAATAAATCACCTTAAATCTAATTAAAAAATCAGGTTTAGGCTTTTCTATTCAGCTGATAGGTTAGGTTTAAGGATTTTCTATTCAGCTGATTTACAATTTTTACTTCACAACGGTTATAGAAAAATGAATTTCATTACTTTAAAGTTATTATATATACGTTTGTTTTTTTTTGGTAGGGGAATCATCAGAATGACTTCTCCCGCTCTTGGGCGGAGCGGGAGGGCGTGTCAGACTCTTACTAACTAAACCCCTACCCCGTTCCTTCGTTGCCTTCGATCTGGGGGACACGGTGACAACCTTTCGGATTTTCCGTATTCCCCAGAGGCTTCGGCCCTGCCGAGCCCCTACAGTTTACTGACATCTCCATGAGGCGCGCGTGGAACAGAACGCGCCGTTACCGACTGGACTCGGTCCAGATCATTACCAGACTGCCGGACGGCGTGCTACCTAGTGCTACCCAGTGCGAGCCCGCGCCTACGGTGATCGGAAATCGGGATCGGGATCTCGGCGGTGCAGCGGTGGTGGCGTGAGGGCTGTTCCTCACGCGCTCGCGGTAGGCAGCCTCCTTCGCTAGTATTACTGCTTCGCAGAAGGAGGCAACCACCCGCCACCCCTTCTGCCTGAACCAGGGCCCGGCGCGAGAGGTCGCCGCCACCGATAGCCTTCACAAAGACAAGGCAGTGCCCCGCTCAAGCGGGGCACACCTCTACCGTGTGCTCCACGGTATCCTTCGGGCGGTCCACACAGTGGCGACACCCCAACGTCCTTTCCTCCTTAATCCGATGCAGGAACCTCCAGAACTTACCGTGTCCGGTGAGGACCTGCCTCATACGGAACGCCGTGACTTTTTTCCAACCACTCCTCAAAAAGGAGACTTACCGCCTCAATGACGGCGTGACCTAATCCTAAGCTTTTGATATATTTCCTTATTTATTTTTGTTAACCAAATAACTCATTTGGGTTTGAAGAGTTTGTTTCATATTAAAATTATGTAAAAGCTAGAACTTTACTTGCTAACGCTACTTTCCTTAAAAATAGCATGAAATTAAAATGTGTGTCGAGTTTACAACAAGTTTTATTAATAAATAATATTTTTTTTGTGGTTGTGACGAGTTAGCAATGAATGTATGGGAATTTTCAAAAGTGTGGCGAGTCGACAATGTGACGAATGTACAATGACCCTTAAAAAGCATGCTTAAACTTTTGTGCATCGGCATTAAAATAAACAAATTACTGCTTCTGCGGCGAATAGTTGGTCTTTTTTAGCGTTCTTGATGTGTGTGTCTGTTTGTATTGGAGTGATGTAGGCAAAATAAAGAGAACTGTTCAAGTTGACGATTCGTGTATTAATGACATAAATTAGTGTGGGCAGTTACAAATATAAGGTTAGGCGAGCTGCACACTACACCTCCCCTTTTCAGAAAAAAAAAATGGTTGCCTGTAAAGTCGTTTTTACGGGCGAAGATTTTACGTGACAACGTCTTTTTCTCGGTAGAATATTTATTGATATGAATATAATTAAATTGCACAATAGGAACAAGGAATTGAATGAAAATAAGAATTGCACAAATTTTAACTATAGAAATATATTTTGTTTACTAAAATTCTCTAGTGCTGCGCGCGCGGCAGACCGATCATAGTTGAGTGGGAGAGAGACGCAAGGCATTCGGTGGGCCTCTCTCTCGTTCGGTGACTCATCGTAACGTTACCGAGCGTTACACTTTTTCATAAGTGACTCCCAGCCGCAACCTAATTTAAGACGTTGTCACGTCAAAAAATGATATTATTACATAATGCATTTTTTTGTTTACTAATTTAAAATTTTCAAAAACATAATCTTATTACATAATCTTATTATACGTTATACAATATAAAGATTAATTCCAAAAAAGGTATCATTATTTTAATCTACAAACAGTTTTGTATTATTTTTATGAATAACATACTCTTTATTATCTTTTACAATTTTCACATTTGGAGAGACATCTTCAATGACTCTGTATGGTCCTAAATAAATCTTATCTAACTTATCTCCTACTTGATTTTTAATTAATACCAAATCTCCTTTCTTATAGTAGGGGAGCCCCAGAAGGGATTTCGGGATTTACTAAAGCGCGGCAGATTAATATACAGGGGGATACCTTGCACCCAGTTAAGTACCTCCACCAAATATGAGGCCCATATATAAAGCCGCCCGTGAAGGATACAGGATCAGATTAGTAAAAAAATAATGACCCTCAGACATTCTCGAGCGCGTCAGATTAAGGTAGGGTGAGTTAATTACATCTTAAAAAGTGTATATTCCACTAATCTGACAATTTGAGAGAGACGTAAAGAAAGGGGAGGGCAGCAAAGTTGTAAAAAAAAAACGTCATCTCGACATTCTCGAGCGTAGCTAATTTTTTTTTTATTTTGAAGGAAATAATTCAAGAATAATGAAAAATATCTAATCTGACGATTTCCGCAAGCCGAAATAACAAAAAATCGTCGATAAAGTTAAATGCGTGCAGTTGTGTGATGGCTACATTTCCTTCTCCGGTTTTCTAAAGAGTTCCCTCAAAATTAGATTTCGTGGGAATTTGAACTGATTCGGACCGTTTGATTTTGAGAAATCTTGAATTATCTCAAAAAAATAAGTTTTATATTTTGAAAGTGGTTTTTTTTAAATAACTTTTCAACGGCTTTATCGATCAACTTCAAAAACTAATCCGCCTTTGAGCTTGAAAAACCACGTCAACCGCTACTAAGCTGGTCAAAATCGGTTGATTCGTTCGAGAGATATCGTGAACGAAAGAAACCCGAAAAAGTGATTTTTCGGGATTACTCCGAAATTTTTGGTTCGATAAATTAAAACTAGAAAATAACTTATGAGGATGATAAAACTGCGTTGAATGCCGCAAACCACGTGAAAATTACTTGATCCGTTCAAAAGTTATTACGGTTTGAAGATTCCAAAAATAGTGTTCTATGAAACTTTTATCAGACTTTCGAGCTGGGAGTGCTCAAAAATTATCTCTTTGAACTCAGCGAGCTCAAAATATCACATAAAATATATTTTGAGCTCAAAAATGATATAAGTACAATTTTAAGTGCCCAGGAATGGAATTAGCTGGAAGTTGCAGGGGTTTTTTTGTCAGATCAGGCGAATCCCTCTAGATAATCGTCAGATTATGAAACAGTACGTTTAGAACATAAAGATGAACCATATATATCTTAATCTGACGCGCTTGATTATTTCAAAATGGCGAATTTTTTTTGCACTTTATGAAAGTGGCCACGAGTTTGCGTCCCATCGAAATGGTCAGATTAGTGAATGAGATCTTTTTTTTTTGGTGCACTTAACACTCCCTTAGAAAATCTGACGCGCTCGATTAAATTATTTTTTTTCCCATTTTCAACCCTTCCATACAACCACCCCCATCATGCAAATGATCAGATTAACATACGTACATTATTAAAAATACGTAGGGCATTGATGCTATCAATATCTGACGCGCTCGAGGATGTCCATGCCACAGTTTTTTTTTACATATTTAAAAATCTATAGCCGCTTCCCCCACCGATGAAAAGGTATAATCATAGAACATTTTTTTCTTCTTATCATCTAAGCTTTGCAACCCAATAGGTCTCTACGACGCTCGAGCAAATCCCCATTTAGCATCGTGGCCTCCCCTACTATTATATTTTAATGAGTTAACATTCTTGTCAAAACTTATTTTTCTTAATTGTTTACTTAATAACAAATTGTTTCTTGCTTCAGCTTGTACTCTTTGAAGTCTGTATTTTAGTTCCAAAGGGTAAGAGTCTGAATTATACAAGGGATCAACATACGAATTTTTCTCTATGTTAGATGGTAAATTACAATTTTTACCAAATACTAATTCAAATGGAGTGTATTTTGTCTCAGAGTGAACTGTAGTGTTAAATGAAAAACACCAGAATGGAAGCCAACTGCTCCAGTCTGTTTTATTATTATCACACTGAATCCTAAGATAAGCTCCTAGAACCTTATGTGTATTTTCTAAACCTCCAAGAGTCTCATGATTTTTTTTTTTTTTTTTTTCTGGTAGGGGAATCATCAGAATGACTTCCCCCGCTCTTGGGCGGAGCGGGAGGGCGTGTCAGACTTTTACTGACTAAACCCCTACCCCGTTCCTTCGTTGCCTTCGTTCTGGGGGGGACTCGGTATCAACCGTTAGGAATACCACATGTTCCCCCCAGAGGCTTCGGCCCTACCGGGCCCCTACAGTTTGCTGACATCTCCTTGAGGCGCGCGTGGAACAGAACGCGCCGTTGACGACTGGGCTCGGTCCAGATTATTTCCAGACTGCCGGACGGCGAGCTACCCAGTGCTCGCCGTCCGCGAACCCGCGCCTACGGTGGTCGGAAATCGGGATCGGGATCTCGGCGGCGGCGGCGTGAGGACCGTTCCCTCACGCGCTCGCGGTCAGCAGCCTCCTTCACGAGCATCACTGCTTCGCAGAAGGAGGCGACCGCATGCCAACCCTCCTCGCTCCGGACCATGGCCTGAACCAGGGCCCGGCGCGAGAGGTCGCCGCTCCCGATAGTCTCCACGAGGACACGGCGGTGCTCCGCCCAAGCGGGGCACACTTCTACCGTGTGCTCCACCGTGTCCTCCGGGCGGTCCACACAGTGGCGACACCCGGGCGTCCTCTCCTGCTTGATTCGATGCAGGAACCTCCCGAACTTACCGTGTCCGGTGAGGACCTGCGTCACACGGAAAGAGAGGACGCCGTGACCTCTTTCCAACCACTCCTCAAAGAGGGGCCTAACCGCCTCAATGACGGCGTGCCCAGCACTGGGTTGCGACAGTCGCAGTCGCCATGCCACCCTAAGATCCCGCCGGAACTCTGTCCGCCATGCCGCGACTTGTCGCGGCAGCGGAGTTTCACCCCGGCGTTGCATCTCCACGCGCAAATCGTGCATGCGTGCAAGGACTGTTGCCTCCAGATCCCATGGTGGCAGGCCAGCGAGGAGGCTCGCCGCTTCGCGGGAGATCGTGCGGTATCCCCGCACCATCCGGATGGCCATGACCCTCTGGCAAGCGTTCAGCTTGGCCGCCGGTCGCTTACCTAGCGACGGCGCCCAAACCGGCGCCCCGTAAAGGGCCATGGACCGAACGATCCCCGCGTAGAGCCTCCGGCAGGGGGCGTCTGGACCCCCTAGGTTGGGCAGGAGCCGCTTCAGAGCGGCCCCAGACCTGTCCAGTTTGGGGGCCAAACGTCGGAAATGCTCCTCGAAAGTCCACCGGCTGTCGAGGACGAGTCCCAGGTACTTCATCGCCGACCCGACGCCGATGTGGACCCCCCCTACCGTTATTTGGGAACCCGGTGGTGGCGCGTACCGAGGGCCATGAAAGCACATGGCCTCGGACTTGTGCAATGCCACCCTGAGTCCCAGTTGCTGGATCCTCTCCACGACTGTCGCAACCCCGCGTGTCGCTGTTTCGGCCGCCGCCTGGTACGACTCTCCCCGCGCCAGGACCAGCGTGTCGTCTGCGTAGCAGACCACGCTGACCCCGTCGGGGAGGTCGCCGCGCAGCACGTAGTCGTATCCGATGTTCCACAGGGGCGGTCCTAGTACCGATCCCTGCGGAACACCGCACGACATCTCTCGCCGTCTCCACTCTCCCTGGTGACCGGGATAGATGATGAACCTATCCGACAGGTAGGCCTCGATCACACGACGGAGGTAGGCGGGCACCTCGTGATACCGAAGTGCCGCCCCGATGCAACTCCAGGGCAGGGAGTTGAAGGCATTGGCGATGTCCAAAGACACCGCCAAGACGACCCTGCCCCGAGACACCGCATCCCCCGTCGTGAGAGCCCTCACGCGCATGATGGCGTCCACCGTGGAACGCCCCCTGCGAAAGCCGAACTGGCCGTCCGAAAGGTCCGGCCCCACCCGCGCAAGATGCCCGACGAGGCGGTCTGCAATTACTCTTTCAAAGAGTTTGCCCACCTCGTCGAGCAGCACAATGGGCCGGTACGCAGACGGAGAGTCCGCGGGGCGCCCCGGCTTCGCAATGAGAAGAGTCTCATGATGATAAGCTGTTGAATGCAGTTTATTTATATGCAGCAAATTACAAATTTCAATAAACACTGATGACATAAACTCTGTTCCCTGATCTGTTATTATCTCTCTAGGGATACCATATCTCAGAATAAAATTATTTACAAATGAGCGGGCTACTGAAACTGTATCTTTTTTCTCTAAGGGATAAGCTTCAACATATTTAGTTAGATCACACTGTAATGTCAGAATATACTTATAATTAAAATTATCTACATCTAATGGACCCATTAAATCTAAACTAACTCTCTCAAAAGCAGTAGATGCCGTGGATGTGATAACCATTGGCTCCTTTGTATGTCTATTAGAATGTTTTTGGATCTGACAACTTTTACACTTTTTTACATATTCAGATACGTCATTGGTCATTCCTGGCCAATAATAATACTTCCTAATATTATTTAACATTCTGTTCACCCCCGCGTGGCCACTAGTGGGTAACAGGTGAAAGTCATTTAAAATCACAGTTTTTGTGTCTTTGTCAGAAATTCTTGTCACATCTTTAATAACAAGTAACTTGGGAATATCTTTTAATTTACTAACTTCCTTTATTATATCGTTTACAAATTGTTCACAGCGCTTGTTTTTAATTATTATGAGCTCATTTATTTTGATTTGCTTGCAAAAACATTGTAATTCTCTCGCTAACACACTTACGGTAGACAACGATCGAGAAATCACATATATTGCTGATTTTTCAGGCACATATTTGCAATTACCATTATCACTAGTGAAATGTTTTAATTTTTCTATCTGATTTATAGTATTTTTACTACTAAATAAAATCAATTCAACGCTATCAGTTGGTCGTTTGAGGATTTCCACTACCTTAGGTTGATCAGGCCTTGGGGTAGAGGATACCTCGGTAGTCATGTCGTTGTTGTCACAGTCACTACGTAACCTACGAGCCTGTGCTCTTGTCATGACCGATACAACATGCTGTTGCATATTCTTTAAACTGTTGGTCGTAACAGGTATCCGGCTCAATGCATCTGCAGCTGCGTTGTGCCGTCCTGGGACATAGCTGATTTCAAAATCATACTCTTCAAGATAGAGCCTAAACTTAGTTAAGCGGCTTGAAGGATCGGTCATATTAAATAAATAAATCAATGGCTTATGGTCAGTCTTTATATAAAACTTTTTCCCATATAAATAAGGTCTAAAATGTCGTACTGCCCAAACAATAGCTAGTAATTCTAACTCAATCACAGGGTATCGCGTCTCAGCAGGTTTCAAGTTACGGCTAGCATACGCGACCACCTTTACATTGCTATTAGACAGCACGGCGCCTAAACCAAGTTTTGATGCGTCAGTCTGTAGCGTAAATGTATTTTTGTCGCTAAAATCTGGATAGTCAAGGACAGTTGGACTAACTAGTATCTCTTTTAACTTATAAAATGCTCGCTCGCATTCATCACTCCATACGAACGCTACGTTTTTCTTACACAACGCATTCAAGGGATAGGCTATTTCAGCAAATTTTGGAATAAATCGCCTGTAGTAGTTAGCGAATGCAACAAATCTCTTGACTTCGTCTACATTCTGTGGGACTGGGTATTTTTGCAGGCATGTGACCTTTGATGGATCGGGAAATATACCTTCTGAAGTAATTTTGTGTCCTAGATAAACTATTTCCTTACGCAAAAATTCACACTTTAATGGATTTAATTTCAAATTGACCTTTCTTAAACATTCCATAATTTTTATGAGGTTCTTGTTGTGAGTTTCGAGACAATTACCTACGACAATACAATCGTCTTGATATAAGAAACATGATTTATAATTTAACCCTGACATTGCTATGGTCATAAGTCGTGCAAAAGCACTTGGCGATGTCTTTAGTCCCATCGGACAACGTTTCATTTGATACTGCTTGTCCGTTGTGAATGCAGTATATTTTCTAGACTTTTCTTCTAATGACAGCTGATAATAACCTTGACTGAGATCTAATTTTGAAAAATATATATTATTTGATAGCGAATCTAGAATCTCAGTGATGTTAGGTAAAGGAAACTTATCATCCTGTATCCTATTATTGAGTTGGCGATAGTCCACTACAAGTCTCCATTTTCTTTCTCCTGACCTATCTGTTTTTTTTGGTACTAATAGAATAGGACTTGACCACTCTGAAATAGTCTCTTCTATAATATCGTTTTTAATCATCTCATCTATCTGTCTTTGTACTTCGCCTTTCAATGCTTTTGGCAATCTGTATGGCTTGACGTATGCTGGAGACGCATTTTCTTTTAGTTTAATTGAATGTTCTACTAAATTAGTTGTTGTGAGCGTATCTCCTGGCAAATGAAAAACATCAGCATACTTGGCACATACGTTCTCAATACTTCTTTGCTCCTCTTTATTCAAATATGTATGCAGTTGCAAAGTAGTGAGCAAAGTTCTAACTCTATCCACTGATATACTATTGTCGTCAAAGTTACAAACATAATAATGATCTAGACAACTAATACTTAATTCTGAAGTTTTTATACTAACTGAACTATCTATTGTATTTAATATCCTAACAGGTATAAGCCCATTATGTGGCTTCGACACGACACCCGCTGTATACACACCCTTATAAATTTCCTTTGACAAAATAACGCAATCACCGTTGTGTGACGTCGGGATGTGTTTGATTACTTCGCAACGCAGTGGAATAGTAAACGTATTTTTGTTAACATTAACTCTAACAGACTCGTCTTGGGTTTCTAGACTCAATGTACCATCTTTGTAGTCTAATACCGCGTTATATCGCTCGAAAAAATCCTGGCCGAGTATTCCTTCTGCGGCGCAAGATAAATGTTCAAAAATGTAGAATTTCTGTTGAAAAATCACATTATTAATTATAATATCTAAATAAATATAACCCATAGACTCTAAATTGCCACTAATACCTTTTATAACTATTTTATCCTGTTTTACTAAATTCATTAAATTCCTATGTCGCGACAACCATTCATACTTAAGTAGACATAAGCTAGCTCCACTATCAATTAATAAATTTAAGTTATCATTATCGATTTTAAGTTGACAATTAATTACACAAAAATTACTATAACTAAAAATAGAATGAGTTTGTTGTTTAGGTACGAAAAAATTCTAACTCTTCATGGTTATTTTCGTAATTGTTGCGCAAGTTGTCTTGGACATTGGACTCTTGCGTGTTGTGCTGTACACGCTGACAACGCACCGGACGTCCGCGGAAATGCTGGCGCTGGCGCTGATCGCCTGAGTGTTTACCTCGATTTACGCTATGTGAGGTTCTTTGACCTGTGCTATTTTCATAATTTTTATAATTACGATTATAACTATTCTTATTTTTATGGAAATGGCTATCTCCTCGGCCTCGAGGACCTCTGTAGTTTCCTCTTTTGACGTTTCGGTTAGCTCTAAATTGCATAACCTGCTCTTGTGGCTGGAACGACATGGATTGCTCGTCCACTGCAGCTGTAATAGCTTCAGACAAAGACGCAAACTGACGCGAGGCAATTATAGTACTTAACCGTTTGTCAGCCAAACCATCACTAAACCGTTTTATTGCAGTCTTCTCATTGAGAGGACGCAAAACCTCATAGGCCTCACGCTTTTCGTTAGCCTGCGCTATCGTCAGATTTACAAACAACTCTTCAATCTCAGTACCAAATTTCTCTATACTCCTACGACCTTGAGTAGTTCTAATTAATTGTGTCTGTAATGCTACAGCCGATTTTTTCGGTAATAAATAAGAGCGAATATCTTTTATCAAACTATCAATGTCAGCATAAGTAGCTTTAAGACGCAGTTTTGCACTAGGTGAGAGACGAGTTTTCAATACAAATTCTATTAACTGGCTTTTGCTGGCATCATTTATGAGTGAACTATAGAGCAAAATACCATCAATTAGCTGATTTGTCACCTGCTCCTGGCCATTCATTACTGGCAAGAGGGAAATTGCAGTTTTAATATCAAATGAGTCAGACATTTTGGTAGCTAAATTAGAATCTTCTATTAAATCTTTTGAACTAGTTTGACTACTGCTATCTTTCATGGAAAATAAACCCTTTATTTTTGAAAATTAATCTGTATCTCTTCAATCAATGTTTGAAAAACCTCACAAGATTTTTTATCTAATTTGCGATCTTGAACTTCTTTGTTCAACTGAGTCAAAATACAATCCAATTTACTATATTCCTTTTCAGCTTCTACTAGTTTCTTAAGTGCTAATTCTTCTGTACGCCTATTTGGACCAAGTTTCACTAGATATTCTTTTAAGTATTTTAAATTAGCGTGTAAATCTTGCTATTGTTGGGACATACCTAATTCCTTAAACTTGACATAAAATTATACTGCATGACCTAATTATAATTACATATAAAATATCGTTTAAAAATCGATATTATTGTGCAAAACTTACATTGCATTACGCACATATTTACTGTCACCGTATATGTAGGTCATGACGCCTCACGTAGAATGGGTGAATGAACTCCTCTGCACTGGACTCGAACTGACTCCCAGCTGCTCCACATCGGACCCGTACAATTTATCTCCCGGCGCCCTGCATATCCTCTCATCATAAGGCTTGAGCATTCTCCCGGCACCCGGCAGCACATCCTTTTCTGTCTTCTTGTAATATTGTCTTCCTCTTCTGCGTGGTTTTTTCCTGACTTCTATTACTTTCTAATCTTCTTCACTTTCTTCTTATTGTTTTTCTTCGTAAACTTCTTATATCTTCATAATGGTTTTTCTTCTCAATCTTCTAATATCTTCGTAATTGTTTTTCTTCATAATTTATGCAGCTATTTTTGTTTCGTGCGCATGTTGCAAAATTTTAACTGCTGGCTAAGGGTCGCCATGTATTGGAGTGATGTAGGCAAAATAAAGAGAACTGTTCAAGTTGACGATTCGTGTATTAATGACATAAATTAGTGTGTGCAGTTACAAATATAAGGTTAGGCGAGCTGCACACTACATGTTCTTACTATTCAATATGAGTTTACCTGTGTACCTACAATCGCTATCGTTTATAAATAATACCAGATGTAGTCGCAAAGGTGATTTGGCAGAAAGCCCGAGTGTTCTCGAGTTATAGTCAGAAATATAGTCCGCTAGTGGTCTAGGACTTAACCATTATTTCACCACCCAACTTGAGTTTTATGGTCTTTTAGGAGACATGAAGTTTATAGGTACATAAAGGTATAGAGATTTGAGGAGGATTTGAGAGAAACTGTGTGACAGGAGTCACCGTGTCACTGGAATGCAAAAAGCAATATTGGCAGCTTACAGTCAGTAAAAGTTTGAGTCTTGCTTTGCCCAGACCAGTGGAAAAAGTAGATATTAATATTGAGTTACATCGTTGCTGAGTATACGTGGATCTCTTTTTTTTCAAAAATTTTGATTGTAGGTACCTTCTAGCTTCTGCTAGTCTAGCTTCTGACAACGCCTACGTGAAAATTTAAAATCCCTAAATAAGAATTATCCTACAGCCTAATATTCAAGTCTATTCGTGATCCAAGTTTAATTAAAATCCATACAGCCTTTGAGACGTCAAGAGGTAATAAACTAACAGTGTTATAAAATAAGTCATCATCATCTGCCTAGCCTTTTCCTAACTATATTGGGGTCGGCTTCCAGTCAAGCCGGATTTAGCTGAATACCAGTATTTTACGAGGGGCGGCTGCCTACCAGACCTCCACAACCCATTAACTGGGGTAACACGGTCCTTCATGGCAAGACTGGAGTCAGATTTACTGGCTTCTGACTATCCGTAACGACTGCCAAAGATCTCTAAATGACAGCCGGGACCAACGGCTTAACGTGCTTTCCGAGGCACGGAGGAAACTCGTTATGTTAAGATGGTCACCCATCTACAGACCAACCTAGGCAAGCGTTGCTTAACCTTTGAAGATCGACCTGTGCGGCTGTTATTATCTAGCCACGAGCTCCTTGTGTTCTAAAATAAGTATAGATACCTAAATATTTAATGTTTTACCTTTTTGACTTTAAAACTTCCCCATTTTGAAAAAATGTTAGGAACTGGTCGGAACATCCCTTGTAAAAAGGAATGGATCCACTAAAGTCTTAAAACTAATACTGGACCTATATTAATCTCAGTTTGCACTCATTCATAACGCTCCTGGGATTCCTACCACCCTCATAAGTCATCCTTTTAAAGGCAATCTCAAACAATATCTGCCAAGAGCTCCTAGCCTATAAAGTCTGAACACCGACACACATTTTCTCACTTCATTTATCTTTATAAAACTGAGTCGAACCTCCTTCTACCAAACCTAATCTGCTATTAAAGCTGACAAAATGGCACGTAAAAAAGAGTGAGAAAATATGGTGTAAAACAAATGTGACAAAGTTTACGGTGAATAATAAAAACCCCATAGGAAAGGAGGGTTATAAATTTTTATCCATAAAATTAAGTACAACAAAGAAAGATACAGAGGACTAGGATATAAAACGTCAATATAAACGAGACTGTATTACGTGGATGGAATCAGGCGTTGCTTTGTCAAGTGTGAAAATAAGGTGAGATGTTTGAATGTACGGGAAAATACTTTGGACGCTCCCTTTTTTACCCAACTTGAACAGTCGGGACCCATTAAATAGTCCAGACTAAAATCACTATGTCCAATATGGGTCCCGACTGTTGCAGTGATTATGTTCCGTATTAGAATTAATTATTTGTTTTATTTTATGTGTGTCAATTATGAAATTAATTCAATGTTGCAGTGGTTAAATTGCTTTCTAATTTCTAGACCGAACTTGTTTTTATTTTTAGTTTTTATGTGTGTTATTTTTTTCGTAGTCGAGTATTTTTGGTTTCAAATGTTTGTAATAAAAAAAATCTTTTAAAACAGTCGTCAAATATACATTCTGGGCTTTATGGTTTGAATTTTTTATGAACAAAAATTGGTTTTTAAAAACCGTTGAAATAGCAGGAATAGCGTTCTCCTATTTCAACGGGTATAAGCCGTTGATGTAGACATAGCGAATAAAAACTGGATATAGTGAAAATTCTCCTTTCTATAAAAACAACGAACGTTTGTCGAGTGGTCGGCATTAAATACTCGTATCTGTGGAATATTTTTTACACGATCCATTAGTAAGTTGTAGGACTAGAAAAACTTTACAAGTTTCAGAAAAATCCATTGGATGAATGATTTCTATTGGGTAGTTTCTACTCTTATTTCTTACTTTTTCACTGTGTAAAGGGTGTAGAAAAAATCAAGGCGTGCTACCGGGATCATTAACCAACTTAACAAAACTAAGAGCTTTGACTATAATAGCTACGTATTAATTACTCAGATACCCACGAAACGAGACACAATAGTAAAACAATAACAGCGCGGTCTCATAGGACCGGTCGGGGATTCAAACGTTAAGTAAAGAAAAAAGCCTAAACACCTACAGGATTATTACTTATTCTTCACTAAAAATACTAACTTTACACCAAATAGGTACAAAATTATTATTAGTATATGCGAAATGTTAAGAATCTATGTAAAAGAATCCAAAACCGTATCATAAAAAATCAAAAAGTTATAAGCTTCGTTATGTTACCTGGTTCTCCGTAGAAATACCGCAGAGCGCCCGCGCCGCCTCACCCCAGTCAATGCATTTGCAGGCTTTAGATTGTCTTGTCTTTGGTCGAGTGTAGGTAGCTAATTATTATGTACTTTATTTGTAAAAGCAGCCGAAAAAGATAAAATGGAGTCAATGCGATTTGTTGCATCTTATGCCAAACAAAGTTTAAAGTAGACGAAAGGTGTTAAACACCCATGGCAGGGTGAAAGTACAAATAATAACTTTCTACTATCCGCCATCTTGACGTGTTTAAAAATGTTAATCATCCCTATTTACAATAATTCAGTTGATCACTACTAACAATGTCTTAAACCGATCACTCACTACTCACCTCACACTCACAGTTAGGTACACCCGGTTTAAGTTCACTCACTAAAACTGTCTAGTCTACGGCGCGGTAGGCCGGTCGCTCGCGCACGCGCGTTCGAATCGTCTGGCGGCATTTTGTCGACCGAGGGTAGAAGGAATTTTCAGGCGCGCGCGCCGTAGATGATATAAAGTCACTCGGTGTCCAAGTTGTAAATATTTTAAAATATTTTTGGAAAAAATATAACAGGTTGTAAAAACTATTGGAATCGATTCTGAAGAAACTATATTCAAGTTTCGCATATACTAAAAATAGTAATAGGTATATAAACTTTGGCCACCCCGATTCGTAAAGGTTATTTTTTTAAACCACCCAGAAAGACCCGTATTTTTTATATGTAGTATGTTTAGTGCCCAAATAGTTTATTTTGTGGAACAAAAGATTGTTTTATAGGGTATATAAAATTTACTACGTAATTAATTATGTAATTTTAAATGCGTGTCTTAGTTTTTTAAGTGGAACAGGTTACCGACTAGGACACGTATTGCCTTGTTTATCCTTATAGAAAACAGGAATAATTTGAGAAACAGTTTACTATTTGTATTACTCAATATCTATTGTCCAAGTAGGAGTGAAATTCCCTGCCGGAGTTTGTGTTTCCTGATAGCTACAACTCGGAATCTTTAAGTCAAGAGTGAATAGGTTACTTCTAGGTAAGTGCATTCCATCGTCGACCGCATCATCTCTTTCTATCAGGTGAGATAATGGTCAAGCGCAAACCTATCAACAATAAAAAAAAAGTTTAAAGAAAAATATTCAATTAGGTACTGTCAAAAAACCGTGCACACATTTTCAACCCGTATTTTTCCAACACAAAGGATATTTTCTAGCAGCGCCTCCAGGTGTATCCGTGACCGCATTGCCAACGTGTGCTCATATGTTGCCTATTCTCTTTTGGTACGTGAGTAAAATAAACTTTTACACAACTTTTACTTAAGAATTCTCTTGCAGCCCTCTTCGTGGTTTACAAAACGAATAGATTGCTAACGGATTTGCGCCAATAAAGAAAGTGTTTTGTTATTTTTTTTATTTTTCTGATTTCATTTGAAATTGTTTGATAGTACTATTAAAATACTGGAAAAATTTGCTTGCTGCGGTTATCCCGTCTGATTATAATTAAGGCTTGAGTGAATAGGCTCTTAATAAACTAGTGCGCTTCACTATCATCTATTGCATGACTGCTTACCATCAGGTAGGATTGCAATCAAGCACTAGTTTATATCAATTTAAAAAACAAGTATTTAGAATGTCTGGCGTGGAAACCAAATTTTAACTATGGTAGGCGCCAGATAAAGCCATAAAGTTATGTTTTGTCTTTGTAAGATGTAAGGAAACTTTACAATGAACTTTAAATATATACCTGAACAAAAATTTAGAGAATCTTTTTACTAGAAAATGTAAATGATCACGATAGATGTCCCTTCTTGGATAGATGGCTGTTGCTGGCAGTTTTTTATGAGACATGGATAATTTTTGAAAATTGATTTTGTTATAGTCGATGTCACTTCATATATTGACATGTAAGAAAAGAAAATTGAATACAAAAGATTTCTAAGACAATTTCAGTGTTTTTATCTGAAACAACTGGTCCCTTGAGCCGGATAAAAAACAGTGCACGACTAAATGGATCTACCGCGACGAAGTGAAAGATTAATAAAGAAAAATAAACCTGTTCCCGAACTTAAACAAGTAAGCCCGAATCCTACTATGACCCCGTCATCGCTAAAGTCCGCACGATCTAATAATTCTAGTGCATCACAGCGGCGCATTCTTGAAGCTCGCGCCGCAAAAGAATTAGCAGAAATTGATCTGCGGAAGCTAGAGGTAGAGCGAACCCTTGTCGAGGCCAGACTCGCCGAGGAGACGGCCCTGTTGGAAGAGGATGCGGCGAGCCACGTCTCCGCTGTATCAGAGGCTGTGAAATCGGTTCAGGTTCAGAAGTGGGTGGATGAGACTTGCAACGCTGAATGTGAGGTAAAGGCAGATAATAAACAGGAGCGAGGTCACCAAGACTACCGCACCGCTGTTAACGACTACCGCAGCGGTCACGACAACGACATCGTAAACCTTACGCGTGCCATCACAGAAGCGCTAAATAAGACGACGACGACTACTAACAGCACTCCCACCACCGATAAATTACTAGGCCGTATGTCAGCAAAGGATCTACCAACCTTCACGGGCGACCCGATCGAATGGCTGAGGTTCAAGAATATATACCAATCTACGACTAGAATCGGCCAATATTCAGATGAGGAAAACGTAGCACGATTACAACGTTGTCTCCATGGTCCAGCCTGGGAAGCGGTAGCCGCCAGACTCATCACCGTCACCTCTGCCGACGAGATTATCAAGACCTTGGAAATGCGATTTGGTAGACCTGACCTCGTGCTACACCAACTTATAAGCGAGGTGAGGAAGATACCCAAGCTGACCGGGGTACGCACGGACCTAGTATCACTAGCAACGAAAGTGGACAATTGCGTCGTGGCTATAGAATCCATGGATCATATCGGATACCTATACAGTCCAGATCTGATGACAATGATTATCGACAAATTGACGGAGCCAATATTCTTCCGCTGGTTAGATTACAGCAAGGGTCTCACCTCTCGTGACCCACAGCTGCCAGCATTGGCCAAGTACCTGATGGAAGAAGCTCATGAAATCTGCTTAAGAGGAGCCTTGGAGTCAGCACAGACTAAGACCACCGGCACCAAGCGTTCAATATTATTGACAAATGTGGAGGAGGAGGAAAGCCACCCCGAACCTGACAAGGAATCAACAAACGTTGTGGTGCCTAAGACAACATGCAAAACACCCACAGAGAAGGAATGCGCGTTTTGCTCAGATAAGGGCCATGGGATTACAATTTGCCCCAAGTTCGCAGATGAAGATATCAATCAACGATGGGATTGGACATGTAAGCGCCGATTATGCTTTAGATGTCTCAAGTCCACTCACCACCGCGAACGATGCAAATCCAAGGTCAGATGTAAAACGTGCAAGAGAGGTCACCACTCGCTTCTACATAGACTTGACTGGGACAAGCCCGAGACTACAGCAAATACATGGTCTGTAAAGAATAAGGTCTTTCTGAAGGTGCTGCCGGTTGAGATTGAAGGGCCATCAGGAAGTGTTACGGCCTATGCACTACTTGACGAAGGATCGACAGTAAGTCTGATCGAAAGCGATATCGCCGAAAAGATCGGAGCTTCTGGTCCTGAAAAAGAATTGAAGATTCATGGTGTAGTAGGCCTAACAAGCAGCGCATCAAGTCAGATGGTAACGTTGACGATACGAACTCCCTGGGGTCTTCATCAGCTAGATCGAGTACGAACGGTTAAAGCGCTAAATCTGCCCTACCATACAATCCCTAAAAAACAGATCGAGAGCTTGGACCACCTGAAAGACCTTCCCCTCTATGCATTTGAAGGTCAACCAGCTATGCTGATCGGCCAGGACCAATGGCCCCTAATCGTGAGCAGAGAACTAAGGGAAGGCGGTAAAGGTGAACCTGTCGCGTCGTTGACAAAACTTGGATGGGTGCTCCATGGTGTTTGTTCTTCCATAGCATCCAATATTATGCCTGAGTTTGCGCTTCATGGACGCCTAGACGAAGACGATCGGTTGGACGAACTAGTGAGAAACTACTTTCACTTGGACAGCCTTGGTGTCAAGTGCCTTGACAGGCCCAGATTATCCCCAGATGAGAAGAGAGCCATTCACATCCTAGACACGAAGTCCCGAAAGATAGGGAAGAGATGGGAAACCGGTTTGTTGTGGCGGAGCGACGACGTACAGCTGCCTGATAACCGCCGAAATGCTGAACATCGACTACGAAGCACGGAGAGAATGATGGACGCTGATCCTATAGCCGCCGCTGATTACGAAAAGCAGGTGGTCAACTTCATTGAGAAAGGTTATGCAAAAGAAGCTCAAGAAAATCCTACTGTTCGTGTGTGGTATTTGCCGCATTTTGGTGTCCGCAATCCAAACAAACCTGACTTTCTTCACCTCTCAGAAGATGCATGGCCTAAGTTCAAGCCGGCCGAAAACGAGGAGGAGATAAAGCCACCTACAACTATTTTGACCGTCTCGGAAGCTATAGTGCTTATTGACCATACTCGTTTTTCGAATTGGCGCCGACTAACAAGAAGTTTTACATACGTTTTGCTTTTCATAGATAGATGTCAAAGACTTGACACTAGAATGTCACCGGTGTATGAACGTCGTTCTCAAACTCATATTATCCGACAAACACAATGTGAGTTATTTTATGATGAAATCGCTACTATTAAGAATGGCAATACGATAAAACCGCAAAGTAAGTTAAGAAAACTTAATCCAAGCCTGGACGACGACGGTGTGCTGCGAGTTCAGAGTCGCTTGATAGCTGGCAGAGAGTTGTCGCTTGAGTTAAAAAAGCCGATTATACTCGACGCAAGACACAATGTAACTAAGCTTATTATCGAATACAAGCACCGACTATTAGGACATTTCGGTACAGCGACCCTGGTAAATGAGCTTCGACAAGATTACTACATATTCCGTTTACGGGCGGCAGTGCGATCATTAATTGCTAACTGTGTTATCTGTAAAGCGCGGCGTGCGCGTTGCGAGCAACCAATGATGGCAGGATTACCAACTATGCGCCTCGAACACCACTGCAGACCATTCACGTACTGCGGTGTCGACATGTTCGGTCCAATGACAGTGACCATCGGGCGACGACAAGAAAAACGATGGGGAGTTATCTTCACTTGCATGAATACCAGAGCCGTGCACATTGAAATAGCATCGTCATTAAACACTGATTCGACTCTTATGGCGATTAGAAGGATGGCGGCGAGACGTGGATACCCGAAACGACTCCACTCAGATAATGGCACTAATTTTCGATCTGCGAACAAGGAGCTACTGAAGATTGATGAAGAAGTGATTAACAGGACTGCGGACTTGGGCATTGAGTGGACCTTTAACCCCCCAGATGCACCACACATGGTAGGTGTATGGGAGAGGCTCATTCGATCAGTAAAGACGGCCCTCTCAGCGATCCTTCACTCAAGAGCGCCCAAGGAGGAGGTCCTTATCACTCTCATGGCTGAAGCTGAAAACGTCGTGAATAGCCGGCCTCTTACAGACGTGTCTCTCGACCCCGACGAAGAGGAGGCACTGACACCCAACCATTTTCTGCTTGGATCTTCAAACGGGCTGGGTAGATCAGGAAGCTTCACAGATGCAGACTTAAACCTAAGAAGGCAGTGGAGGATAAGCCAAAGACTGGCGGACCATTTCTGGTCTCGATGGATGCGCGAATATTTGCCCAGCCTACAGACGCGCACGAGATGGACGCACGATTATGGGTGTGGGGTAGGGCTTAATGACTTAGTCTTAATTGCAGATTCTTCATCTCCTCGAAATGTGTGGCCTAGAGGTCGAGTTGTCGCCACGCTGCCAGGCCGGGACAGCCGTGTCCGCATGGTGGATGTGGCTACCCACGGTGGTGCTGTGCTACGGCGCCCGGTCAACAAGTTGGTGGTGTTAATGAAAGCAGTGGGGCCAGCTGCCACCGTGTGAGCTCGACGGTCAGGGTCGAGCGAGGAGGAGTATGTTGCTGGCAGTTTTTTATGAGACATGGATAATTTTTGAAAATTGATTTTGTTATAGTCGATGTCACTTCATATATTGACATGTAAGAAAAGAAAATTGAATACAAAAGATTTCTAAGACAATTTCAGTGTTTTTATCTGAAACAATGGCCTTTCTTCCCGTTTTTTTTTACTAAGTCTGTCAATAAAAGGTGGTTCAATGTTCTTTTAAGTATTTTGTTCTGGTGTGTACCATAATATAATATATACCATATATTTACGAGTATACCATCGTTACAATTGTTTAAATTATTGAGTATAAAATTCACAATATTATCAAGGCTGACAAAATTTATTGTTCATTCTTGAAATATTCAATCTGATGTAACCTTCGATTTCCAATAAAATTCACGTATTTTCGTGAATATTTTATTTCGTGCATTTAAAACTATTTCAGTTTGCCTGTATTTTGTTAACCAGGTCGTTCGTAGCCCGTGAAAACTTGCAGGCTAAGGGAAAACTTGTAACTTTTAACGATGCATCTGACGTGCGTCGGGCTTCACCGACTTTTACCGTATTTTGCAATATCGAGTAACAAGTTTTGAAACCTTGATATTAAGTTCCTTTGAGTTTTGGCTATTAATATTAGTTAGCAGAATATCTTGCTTGTACTATTGAAGAGCTTATAAAATATGCACTTACGCTTGTCAAACATAATATCGCCTTTTTTGATGTGATCTCGCTTGTGCTCTTTAAGAACTTATAAAATATGTATGTACTTACATATTCTTATAAAATATGTACATACGTTTGCCGTACGTACTGCTTTTTTGAAGTGTGAAGTCATCAAATAACTCCTGCCGCTCTGGGTGAAGTAAGAGGAAGTGTCAGTCTTTATTACCTAACTGCAAGAAGGATACTATTTTATTTATATCTACTAAGTCCCGACAGACGTTGTTTGTCCTGAAAACTGGATTTTCGCGAGAATAAAATATTGAGAACCCAATTGTTAGCCATCTACCGGCTTCAATCGTATTTTCAAACTTACACAGAGATCCATTACAATGTACATGCATATGCGTAGTATATTTTTTTTAATACAAATTATAAATCTAGGTACAAGTTATCGAAATAGGATAAAAGACCACCCATCTGTATAATAGGTAACTCAACAGTACGAGCTTTTTGGGGAATCCGGTCATGATAATTATTATATGAAACAGAAATCTTATTCAGACTTTTCCAAAATCATCCTTTACAATAAAAGCATCCACTGAAACGACAAACACTAAACAATCAAAATTTTTACCAACCTCACTTCAAAAATCATCAATAAAGTTCACATTCCCGCAACACAAACTTTTTAAACTTTAATTGCCCTCACCACAGTTCAGTCGTATCACGTACCAAAGTAACTGTCCTTACAACAGGTGTCTTAATCTCTATATTAACCCTCACAGGGGTTTTATTGTTCAATTTTATTTCCATTGTCCAACTTTCCTCGACGTCATGTGACGTCAGAATTCAGAAGTGACGTCGTTACGAGGAAAATGGGGAGTTTAACCCCTTTTATATTGTCAAACGTCTTTGTGGAGGAGATAATCCAGTTTTCTATTGTCTTGGTTTGTTTCGGTGAAGCTGTATTTGTTTATAGAATGGTAAAATTGAAATTATAAAAAGAAATAAGATTGTTGTTACATATTTAGCCTGCACTTCACACTGCTGGACAAAGGCCTCTCCCAACTTTTTTCAGGTATTAATTTCTGGAGCCTCTTCAAACCAGCCCTTGCTGTAGGCGTTAACTTTGGACTATAGCCTGAACGAGAGCCACATGTGAGAGACTGCCACCGCTGATCGTCTACACGAGGCCTAGAGCTGAACTATGCCCAAGTTAATAAGGAATAAATTTACAAAAAAATTACAAAGTTATTATCATATCAAACATTGTCTTACAAAAAAATTACACCCGGTTTCTAACTACACATTTTTGAAATTTTATTTGATTTTCAACCAAATTCTTACTTTTTTCAGTTCCCAACCCAGTAATCTAATATAAGTAAATACTTATTTAACACACCTACATACATACTGTTAATTTATGCAAAAATAACAAGTAAAAACAATAATTAATTAAAATTCACAGATTATATCGCGGTTATTGTTGATTTTATTTCATCTATCTCTGACCTTTTCAGCCCCTTTTACGAGCACCGTGGTAAGAACAAGGGTAGGCCGAATGAATAATGTTTGCATAAATACTACATAGTTATAAACCTTGCCTATATTGTACGTTCAACTTTGCTATTTAACATTTAAAATACCCACTTTAGTAATGAATTTGTTTTTATTTTTATACCTTTTATTAAAATTGTTACTGGGTCCTCTTTTTATATTTTATCTATAAAAGACATTGCCAATCCTTGTATGGAAGTTTGACCAAGAAAAGTGCTGCCCAGAATGAAGACTTAGTGCATTTTGTTCCTCAGGCCAATACTAATCATTAAACCGAAGCGCTTCAAAATCGCCTCCTGGAGTCAAGAAAAAAAAGTGTTTTTCTAACCTAACCTAACCTAAGTTAAAAATCTTTGTGTGGAAGTTTGTCCAAGTGCTGCCCAGGATTAGTGCATTTTATTCCTCAGATCAATACTAATCAGTGAACCGAAGCGCTTCAAAATCGGCTCCTGGAGTCGAGAAAAAAAAGAGTTTTTCTAACCTAACCTAAGTTAGAAAACTTTGTATGGAAGTTTGACCAAGAAAAGTGCACTTGGTCCACACTCTGTCAATCTCCTTCTAATTCATGAATCCCCAACCGGTCTCATAGGACCGCGCTGTTATTGTCTTACTATTGTGTCTCGTTTCGCGGGTATTGATAGGTTAAAGTGAAATATTTGTTTGTCGGTACCGTCACTGCTAGGACGAGTATATCTCGCGACTTCCACGACAATTCGCGGCATGGCAGACAGAGTTCCGACGGGATTTCATGGTGAAAAGGCGACAGCGGCTGTCGCAACCCAGTGCTAGGCACGCCCTAATTATGGCGATAAGTCCCCTCTTTGGGGAGTGGCTGGAAAGATATCACAGCGTCGTCACTGGTCATGGCAAGTTCAGGAGGTTCCTGCGCGATGGGTGGATGGCCAGACGGGAAGTAATAGGTAGCTCGCCGTCCGGCCGTCTGGTAACCATCCAGACCAAGTCCAAGTCGTCGATGGCTAGTAGTGTTCCACGCGCGCCTCAAAGAGATGTCAGCAAAAGGAAAGAAAAAGGAAGAAAGAAAAGCTATCTACACTTATTTCTTGAATTACAAAAGTTAAAATAGATTGAAAATCAACATAATTATCTTATTGTTCTTGACTGTTTAGAATGTCAGCCTTTAATCAAAATGCTCATTTAATTAATTATTCAGCAGCTGTATAACATATCGACGGAAGTATTGATTGGGAGCACAGCGCCATCTATGATCAAGAAACAATTAACTACGTTACAGCGGCGCGGTGACATCAGCAGTATGGGAGAAGAGGGAACTGGCGACGTGATACGCGAACCGAAGTCATCGAATGACTTCTCCTCATTATGCCTTGTTGTCCTTTTATTTATTGTCAAAATATTACGAACTATCTATTCCAACGTACAGCGGCTGGACCGACGACCTGGCGAGGGTCGCAGGAATCCGATGGATGCGATACGCGCAGGATCGGTCCTTGTGGCATTGCTTGGGGGAGGCCTATGTCCAGTAGTGGACGTCTTTCGGCTGAAATGATGATGATGATGTACAGCGGGTTTTACCACCTTTACCTTGTTGTGTTTGACACCTCTATGGTCCAGAGTAAGCGTTTCGTTTCATCGTTTATAAATTCAGCGTACTTAGGGAAGACCAGAACAATTTGCCTGCAGCGGTCTTCCGACCCAATTATAATTTAAGTGACTTCAAAGCTAGAGTGCATAAACTAGTGTGCATCTTCATCAACGATTGCATCACCATCAGGTGGGACACATTCAAACAAATAATGCTATTTAAAAAAAGCGAAATATAAAAGAAGCAATTCAACACAAGAAAGAGAATTTCTTTTCTTCCAAACTTTCGAAGTCCACGCTCAAATGCGATTTGTCCAAACGTCCTAAGGTTATGAACAAATGGCCCACGCTTTATCTCTTAGACCAGGCTTTTTCGCGATATTGAGTACCGCGATCCGTCAAAGCTATCCAAGTGACAGTAAAGTACCTAATTACAAGAGAATACTTCAATAGTCTTTGTAAATTGAGGTTTAACTGGGTTTACCTACCTATATTTAATTCGAGGAGCTCGTGGCTAGATAATACCAGCCGCACAGTTCGATCTTCCAGGTTAAGCAACGCTTGCCAAGGTTGGTCTGTGGATGGGTGACCATCTTAACATAACGAGTTTCCTCCGTGCCTCGGAAAGCACGTTAAGCCGTAGGTCCCGGCTGTTATTTGTAGATCTCTGGCAGTCGTTACGGATAGTCAGAAGCCAGTAAATCTGACTCCAGTCTTGCCATGAAGTACCGTGTTACCCCAGTTAATGGGTGGAGGTCTGGTAGGCAGCCGCTCCTCGTAAAATACTGGTATTCAGCTAAATCCGGCTTGACTGGAAGCCGACCCCATTATAGATGGGAAAAGGCTAGGTGGATGACCTACCTATATTTAATTAATCTCATCAATCAGTCATTAGCTTTTTCTCATCATTTAGATAGAACTAATTAGTGTTATAGAAAAATAATCTTGTTATTTTTCAATATTTCTCGTTGTAACGGCATAACCGTCATCTTATTCCTATCCTTGTCCTATTATACATGGGTTTGGTGCAACACGTTTTTTTCTTCCATTCTGTCCTGTCACCTGTTATGCTACAACGCTCTTTTCACTTAAGTATCACTTCTCACAAAACCTTTTCTTTAGTCTCCCACTCTCTTCCCATCCATCTAAATACATGTATACTCTAAAATAATTTTGAACTCTTTCTATAACCATAACCAGACATACACATATTCTTTAAATTTTTCAAGTCACTGGAGCCACTTTCAAACTTCGACTTGGCAAACAATCGGCCGCGTAAAGTAGGTACTTACTGACTTAAAAATGTAAAAATATTTAAATAAGCTATTTAGCAACGTCAGTGTTGAAAGAAAAATAATAAGCCGGAAAATAAAAAACCAAAATAAAATAATCCGTGTCGTGGTCGCAGTGTTTTAAGTTTTATTAATGTAGTAACTAATTAAAAACCACAATAAAAATAAGTTTTAAAACTACATTTTTTAACATCCAACCTGTTCCTGTCAAGCAACCATTTATTTTTTTCTAAAAAAAAAAGGAAACAGTTCTTCAACGGCCATCATTTTCGTCGTCTCGGTATTAGTAGATTTCTTTTTTGCCGATTGTCTTATTACGGGCAATTTCCTTAAGTGGCGAGCGTCTCAGATCTTTGTGTTCGTATTTTCTCGCCTGGGCCCTTCGGAGAAAATGGTATCGTCTGGTTCGAATGGATTAAGACCCTCGTACATTAATTAACAATGTTTGTCTTTCATTGCTTCGCGTTTATCAAAGTGCATGTTTTGTTTGTTATTTTTATTTGTGATTAATGTCCTTCGAGGATTAAGCTTGCCCTTAAGTGCCGTTTGGATTGTTTTATTGTTGTTTACGAGTGCGAAATTTCTTCAAATTTAATTGAAAAATAAATTGTTGATTGGGGTGTCCTCTGATTGAAATTTAATGGCTTTATCATTTAGTGGTTATCACGCAAAAATTACAAAAGACAGCGTAAGGTTTTAAATATTTTACTTGATATGTCAAAAGTGAAATGTCCCAGTATCAATAAATCCATTTCAATTGAACACATCTTCGCGCGTAATCGTCTAGATCAATTTCACAATTTTAGTTATTATAAAAAATATGAATGGGTTTGTTATGACCAGGAAAGAGTCCTTAAAAAATTTAGGAAACGGAACAGGACGGCAGAAAACTGCGATGACTATTTAATCTGTGATTTAATGTAATCCTTACGCATAATTGACTGTTTATAGCTCAGACAAGGTCACGTTCTGATTAGTTTGTAGGTTATTTAAAACTATTTCAAAATTAGAACATGGTTTTTTTTTAACGTTTCTGTTAAGTCGAATGAAGAAAATCACTCCTCAATAATTGGTAACACTAACTTGAAACATTACGACTTACCTCACTATTATCCTCAAACTGCAAACTCAAATCTGGTATTTATGTAGTCTGAGAAATATCCGATATCTAGTGTGACTTGAAGTTTAAAGTCGTAAAAGTGGTGCACTTAATGCTTTCTGGCGACCCAGATAGAGTGCTTCCTAGACTTGTTTTTAACGTTCCCCTCAAATGAACTGTGAGTAACGACAGACTACTGTCTGAGGCTCTAATAGGACTAAATTTTATGGAGCGGTAAAATAGAGTAATAACCAACTGACGCTTAAAAGATTATAAATGAAAAGAGGTGTTGATTATCGTTGCGTAATTAGATAAAACAAGTTTTAAAAATAGTGAAGGATAAGGTTTTGACGATCAATATCAAAAAGCAGTTTTGTAGATGCCTAAAACTTAATAAAGAGTCGTGTATGAAATTTTGATGTGCAATATTTTTCAATTTTGACAGGTCCAAAACTGACACACGATAGGTTTTGGCGAATTTTTGTCGAGTTATTCAGATACTGATTCTTAATAAAGTTTGTGATGTTAGTTTTGTATCGCAAGTGTCAGGTGCATTCTGACTACAATGGAGCTGCGAAATTAAAAATCAAAATCAAATTATTCATTACATTACAAGGTCGAAGGTGTTGAGCTATCTCGCTATTTCCTAAAGTTTTAAATGTATTTTGATTGCACACGTCTATGAAACTAGAAAAAATAAATAAATGCAAAATACAGTTTTAATAAAAGAATGAACAGCATTGGATGTCAGCGGAAATAAATTAATATTATGTGATGGTATGTGCGAGAAATTATGGTGCCGGCCGTAAAGAATGTCACCATCCCATCTCTTCCCGTGGGTGTCGTAAGAGACGACTAAGGGACATTTTCGAGACCGTGCGTACTATGGAGCACCTCAGGTCACCGCGAGGTGGCGGGTAAACCACCAGCGATAGCATTCCCAAGGAGGGTTGGTGTCAGGCAGGCGGCCGACCGTAAAATAGTAGCCAAATCATTTAAGCAACATGTTTGGTCTAAATAGAATGCGCGATAGGGCTAGGGCGTACCCCACAGGCGACGCGCAGGGGCAGCACCCGGCTCCTGTGGGAAATGGACCAGGGTTGTTGCACCACCCCGGGCGGGTGCAACGTAAGAAGCTAGCTTGGGAAATGAGATTGAGGTATGCAAGCTGGAATGTTGGGACGATGACTGGAAGGGCCAGAGAGTTAGCGGACGTATTGAAAAGAAGACGAATAAACGTAGCGTGCTTATAAGAGACTAAATGGAAAGGAACAAAAGCGAGAGAAATTGGTGAGGGATATAAGTTTTACTACTGTGGAAGTGATGGTAAAAGAAATGGGGTAGGGATAGTGTTAGATAGCAAATTGAAAGAAAGCGTGATGGAAGTACAGAGGATTAATGATAGATTGATAGTTTTGAAGGTTATGTTAGAGAATGTGATGTTGAATGTAGTCAGTGTGTATGCCCCACAAGTAGGATGTGATGAAATTGAGAAAGAGAAGTTTTGGGAGGATTTTGATGCAGTTATAATGGCCATCCCTGTACATGAGGAATTGATTGTTGGGGGTGATTTTAATGGACATGTGGTAAGAATGAGAGGCATTTATGAAAGAGTACATGGGGGTTGGGGTTTCGGAAGTCCGAACAGTGAAGGAGAGACACTGCTGCAATCAGCTACTGCATTTGACCTGGCAGTAGCCAATACGTGGTTCAGGAAAAGAGACGAACACCTGATTACGTATAAAAGTGGTAATCATAAGACCCAAATAGATTACTTTCTAGTGCGGCGCAACCACCTAAAATATGTCAAAAATTGCAAAGTGCTGCCAGGTGAAGACCTAGTTTCTCAACACAGACTCCTTGTTTTGACATCAGTAGTCAAAATACCGTCTCAAAACAACAAAGAGCGCCCACCCCCTAAAATAAAATGGCATATGTTAGAGAAGAATGATTGTGCGATGAAGTTCTGAGAGCGAATGGTGGATAGAATGATAGAGATGGGAGACATGAATGATCGAAGTATAAATGAAAGTTGGAATGAGATGGCTGGGTGTATCAGAAATGCAGCGAAAGATATTTTGGGAGAGACGAGTGGAAAGGGTACAATAGATAGGGATACATGGTGGTGGTCGACAGAAGTTCAGAACGTGTTGAAAGAAAAGAAGAGAGCATTCAAAGATTGGCAGTGTGTACAACCAGGAAACGCTAGTTTAAAAGCAGAAAGAAAGGGAGAGTATGACATTTTAAAAAAGAAAGCTAAGAAAGCCGTGGCAATAGCAAAATCAAAAGCCCAGGACAAACTATATAACACACTGGACAGTCCTGCAGGCCAAAAAGAGTTGTACCGGCTTACTAGAATGAGAGAAAGAAAAGCGAGGGATGTTTGCCAGGTAAGATGTATAAAAGATGAAACTGGAATGGTCCTTTCGGATGAAGAAAAAATTGAAAAGCGGTGGAAAGAATATTTTGAAAGGCTGATGAATGAAGAAAATAATTGGAGTGGAGTTTTAGAGAGTAAACCAGTGAATGTAGGATTAGTGAGAATGGTTACTATGGATGAAGTCAGAATAGCAGTAAATGGAATGAAAAATGGTAAAGCCATTGGTCCAGATGGAATACCAATTGAAGTGTGGAAGTTATTGCGAGTGGATGGATGGATGTGGTTAGCTTTATTCTTTAATAAGTTGTTGCGGGAAGAAGCCATACCTGATGATTGGTGCAATAGCGCTCTGGTGCCAATCTTCAAAAACAAAGGTGATGTGCTGGAGTGCAACAATTATAGAGGAATAAAGCTAATGTCACATACTATGAAAGCCTGAGAGAAAGTTATTGAAAGGCGACTGAGAGAAGAGAGTGAAATTTCACAGAACCAATTCGGTTTTATGCCGGGTCGGGGTACAACGGATGCCATTTTTGCTATACGCCAGCTGTGCGAAAAATATAGAGGTGCGCATAAAAACTTGCACATGGTATTCGTTGACCTCGAGAAGGCATACGACCGGGTACCTCGTGAGGTTCTGTGGTGGGCCCTTAAGGAAAAAGGTGTGCCTGGGAAGTATGTGCAGTTGATCCGAGCGATGTACAGTCACTGCAGTACCCAAGTCCGGTCTGCAGTAGGCACTACTGGCAGCTGCAATGTGGCAGTCGGCTTACATCAGGGGTCAGCTCTTAGTCCTTACCTCTTCCTGCTGATAATGGACGCTCTGACGTCTGATATCCAGGAAGAGGCTCCATGGTGTATGCTGTTTGCCGACGACATTGTGCTGGTTGCCGAGAGTGGCCTAGAGGTCCAGAGCAAATTGGAGACGTGGTTGCACAGACTGGAGAGTGTTGGCCTGAAATTAAGCAGAACCAAAACGGAATACCTGTTCTGTGATTTCGGCGGTCTCTCCAGTCCTGTGCCTTTAGCTCTTACCGGAACGCCCATACCAATCTGTTCCGACTTTCGGTACCTCGGGTCTCTTGTCCAAGGCAACGGTGAGGTAGACCGAGACGTAACGCATCGGATCATCTCAGGATGGATGAAATGGCGACAGGTCTCTGGAACAACTTGTGACCCACGGATGCCCCTCAAGTTGAAGGGTAAAATATACAAGTCCGTGATAAGGCCTGTCATGTTGTATGGATCAGAATGTTGGGCTATGAAAAAGACGGATGAAAAAAGACTGCACGTGGCAGAGATGAGAATGTTAAGATGGATGTGTGGTGTGACAAGAATGGACAAAGTGAGAAATGAGTATATTAGGGGAAGTTTGAAAGTGGCGCCAGTGACTGAAAAGTTGAAAGGGAATCGTTTGTCTTGGTATGGTCATGTAAAGAGGAGGGATGAAACGCATGTTACTAAAAGAGTTATGAGTTTACATGTGGATGGATGGAGAGGGAGAGGGAGGCCAAAGAAAAGATGGATTGATTGTGTGAGAAGTGATATGGAAGAAAAGGGAGTGAGTGATAGCGTGACGAGTTACAGGACAGAATGGAAGAAAAAGACGTGTTGCGCCGACCCCAAATAAAACGGGACAAGGGCAGGAAGATGATGGTATGTGCGAGAAATTCACTTTCTGTAGTGAATTTCGCGCACATAATATAATTGATTACCTCAGAAAAGCTTACTGACAGAACTGACTGAGCTACGAGTACCACGCAAAAAATATCAGAAATTGTTACATTTTCATTTTGATGGAAAACAACGTTAATTTTGTATAAAAAAATTAATACTTTTTCAGCTTAACACTGGCTTGATTTTCATTCTGATGGAAAACAAAGTTAATTTTGTATAAAAAAATTAATACTTTTTCAGCTTAACACTGGCTTGAACAATGCACAAACAGTGTGGCGAAATGTAAAAAAAAGTGAAAAACGCCCGCAATTTTCACCCACGTTTCAGTAATGTCAGTTGACATAATTTCGTATTCATGCTTCCTATTTCAAACATCATATAGAGTACTACAAAGGATTTCCTGCCAGTTCCATTCACATTAATATTTATAATACAACCTTACCTTTGTTTATTTATTTTGTTCACTTACGGTTTCAGACAAATCTAATAAAAAAGTTAATGTACTCTGATTCCGAAATTAAATTTTGTTTTATTTTGTCTGTCTGGTAAATATCAAAGCGGGTGTCCTTTAAAATTATGAATTGAGTTGTGCGTCATAATGTATAAAAAAGTCTAGCTCAGATAAAGCTATTATTTAATAAAAATTTGGCCTTGAAATGAAATGGCGTTTAGTAATTAAAACGTCTATATTTTTGTATGCAATTAGATACGTAGAAAACCAATACAGCTTCTAAAAAAATAATATCTATCTCTATCTTAAAGGGCACAGCCAAATACAGCCTTTGTTGAGGCATTTTTCTCCCACCAAAGATAAAAGCTTTCGACTATTTTTAAATGTACTTGTAAAGTAAAACAAATCAAATCAAATCAAATCTTCTTTATATTACAAAAAATATTCATTTAAATGTCACTGAACTCAACAGTATTGTACACTTCCTATTTTGCCACCCTACACAACCACAACAATATCAATTTCAGACACTCACCTAAGTTGTTGTCTAGACAACATTGAAAACCCTATTAAAATTGTATTGTCATTGAACTTTGAGCAATTAGTCTCGGGAAACTTTGGTCGTTGTACTCAAGGCTGTCACAAACCAATAATAATTGACGCTTGAATTATTATAATTTTGGGTCTAACACTGTTTGAATTTTCGACAGTAAATTGACACGACTTTAATTGTAACAACAACAAAATTTTGAATATCTTTAATCCTGCCAAAATTTAAGTATCTTCTGAAGGCCATGATATGATATGAGGGTCATGCCCTCTCGGGTGTGGCTGCGTCCTTTACCAGGATTACAGCTTCGCAGAAGGAGGTGACCGCCTGCGACTCCTTCTCGCTACGGACCATGGCTTGTACCAGGGCCTGGCACGATAAGTCACTGCCGCTAATTGCCCCCACAAGGAAGCGGCATACCTCCGCCGTATGCTCTATCGTGTCCTTCGGGTGATCATCACAATTTTGACACCCGAGCATTTCTTCCGCACCACTCCAGTACAGGTACCTCCCGAACTTATATAGTCCGTTAAGGACCTGCGTCTTACAGTTCCTTGCAATGGTGAAAAAGTTGATCTTTCCAGCTACTCCTTAAAGAGGCAGCTTACCGCTATAACTATGGTGTGACCAGAATAAGTATTAAAATCATATTTATTTCCAAAGAAATCTTTTCGAGCACAACTGTGAAAGAAGAGCATTGACTGTCAAAAATACTCAAACAACAGGCAGAACCAAAGACTTAACACGCTTGTCGATGAGCGAAGAGAACTCTGTACGCAATGGATGTTCAAGCTTTTAAATAGATACGCTTTTTGTGTCGCAGCAACAACAATATTCCGTAATCACAATAAAAATAAGTAGTCTCTGTAATCTACTTAGGCAGTCTACCAGAGAGCACTAACTAGATAACAATGCATTTTCATTTTATCAGCTAAGTGAGGAAGGAAATACGATTTCAACCTGCAAATACCATTCTAAGATAGTAACAACCCATAACGCAGGTCTTAAAAACAAATGAGTTGGAAAAGTAAGATTAAGTTAGGATCAATTGCTCAGAATGGACTTTGCTAAGTAACTTGATTCCCTTGGGAGAAATTTCCGTAATATTGCAAATTGCACTTGCACTTCCTGACGCGGATGTGTACATTTTGACGCGCTCCAGTAATTTTAGGACCTCCCCAGTGGTCGTTGGTCCATTTGGTAATAATATTTCCGTGAATTTGAATTTGTATGAGTTCGTTTTAGTTTATGTGAATGTTGGTGGGACATATTCATAGAGAATTAATAATGAAGTTGGTTTTGTTGCTATTTAGGGTTTAGCACGTTTTTGCAGTACCTATTCGTATGTTGCACATTTTTAGAATTCATTTTTCAGGTACTAAGCCAAGGACTGCAGAATTGTTTGGGTCGAAAGAGTTTGAGAGCCTATTTTGTTTAGGTTTTTAAAAAGTCGTCATATCATTTCTACAAGCTTCGGTGGAGCGATGAAAAGTATCAGACTTTTACTGACTAAACAACTGAGAGGGGCAGTTGGTGAAAAATAATCCCAAAAAATAATATCAAAATACTTAACTGATTATGTAATTAGTTCCTTACAAGTGACTTTTAACGCCACCTCTTCTAGTTGGTAGCATTTATTTTAGTTGAATTGCGGATAGAATATAATAGAGTAAACTTTATTGTATACCAAAATAGCAATAAAACTTTTACACAAACTTAAATCTAGGGGTACAATGACAGTTAAAAGCTTTGAAACGCGCGTTTTAGATTTGATTTACAATGGAAAGAAATGGACATACATTCGAAAAACACCGGAACATTATGAATTTCCGCTCGGCGGACGGGCAAAAAAATCACAATGGATTATCACAAATGCACAATAGAGCTGAGTTCAAAGACCTGTAGATTTATTAAATCAGTAGTCTCACGTGCAATGAAAGAGCTACAAATCTATACTAATATAATACAGAGGTAAAGTTTGTTTTTTTGTTTGATGCGAGGTAATCTGTGGAAGTAGGTAGGTACTGGTCCGATTGCTAAATTTTTTTCATCAATAGAAAGTTGTTGTATTCCTGAGTGACATAGGCTATATTTTATGTACGCGGGCGAAGCTGCGGGCTAAAGCTAGTCTAAAAATAAAATCATTTAAAGCTGAATATTTTATAACTCATAATACAAGAGAAAAGCAAACCAAAACTTTGAACATAATAAATCTTCAATTCTGAGATTTAACTTTTTTAGTAGAATTCATAATAGCGTGATTTAGAATGTATAATTTTTTGATTGTTAGTTTAAAAATTAAGGGAGTTTATACAAGATGTTAAAATCTTTAAGGAAGTTATTTTATATTAGCTTTTGCCTGCGACATCGTCCGCGTTAAGTTAGTATAACTGCACAAAGGTAACTAATACTTAGTTCTTTATTTCCGATTAATTCCGAAAGCTTCCAATTCATTCATTTTACTTTCACTTAAAACGGTTTTAAATCAAAACGCCAATTGCCTTTCTATTAGTTAGGTAATCATCCAATGACTTCTTATACTCTTGGGTGGAGCGGGAGAGAGTACCAGACATTTACTGACTAAATTTCACCAGTGTCCCTTTAGTTGCCGTTCCAGTTACACAATTATTACTACGCTAAATTCCCTCTTCAAAGAGTGACCACAGATGCATCATGGCATCCTCACTTTCCGCTTTACGTAGAATTGCAGATCCTAACCGAACATGAGTGTTCGGGAGATAGATATTTTAAACGTCCCTGTGTCACGATGGATACAGGGACGTTTAAAATATCTCTCGACACGAAGTGGACCCTGGTAAGGTGGAGCACTGTCGTACTGTTGTTGAGACAGGATCAGAATCCCCCTGCCTTAGTTCAATATTACACAACCTTCGTGAATAAGTTTCAGGAAATTCTTTAATCTAATATGCGTTTAGTTGACAATGAAAGCAAGATACCTTATCTGCGGGATTGTTCAAAGGAGTCACCGTGCGCCTGCAACGCAAAGGGCAATTCTCTTGCTTTATCAACAACGTTAGATTTTAGTTTAATGGTTTTCAACCCTCTGAAATAGGATAAAGAATTGATAACCTATTATTTTTTATTAAACATCAGATAGTTCAAAACCATATAAATACTGTAATTATACAGATATGCAGTGAAAACACCAGGTCGTGTCAGTAGGTATTATTATTTTCTATCCAGCGCCACCTGTTATCTTAGAAAGGTACTTAGAAGCAAAACGACGCACAGGAACAGCAGAGTTATACATCTCTACGTTACAATTTCAGGAAACAGTTACTCTTAATATGAACAGAGGGCGCTGTAATAAATAATGTAAAATTAAATATTAGAAATAGGTATTCTATGTCATTATTTTCCGCATCTTCTCTACCACTCAGAAACAGTGCATAATCTGGCACACAAAAATGAAAAAAAAAACACGTATCCATACACAAATTAAAGGCCTAGGCAGCTAACTTTTTTTTCTAGTAAGAGCTGGAGCTGCAGAAGTCACTGAAAAATATTCCGCCTAAAAAAAAGGTTTTCAAAAATTCAAAGTTCAAGTGAATCATCATCTACCTAGCCTTTTTTAGGGTTCCGTAGCCAAATGGCAAAAACGGAACCCTTATAGTTTCCCAACTATATTGGGTTCGGCTTCCAGTCATGCCGGATTTTAGCTGAATACTAGTAACGGGTGATTTTTTAAGAGGTATAGGATTTGATTTTCAAAGAAAACACAAAAAAATTGAAAAATTTGATGAAATCTTTATTGGAATCGATAGAACGATCAATATACCTAATTTAATGTTTGAAGATGATTTCATGCAAATGCTGGCCGCGGCTCCGGTTTAGATGGCCCATTCGCAAGGCCCAATTTCGGCACACTCTCTCCAACATATCAGCCGGTATATCACGAATAAATGCTTCAATATTGGCTCCCAGTGCGTCAATCGTTGCTGGTTTATCCCTGTAGACATGAGCCTTAACATGGCCCCACAAGAAATAGTCCAAAGGCGTTAGATCACCGAATCTAGGCGGCCAAATGACGGGCCTAAAACGTGAGATAAACTGTTCACCGAAGGCGGCTCTCAATTTGGCCATTGTTTCGCGTGCCGTGTGGCATGTGGCACCGTCTTGTTGAAACCACATGTCAGGCATGTCCAATTCTTCCATATCGGGCAAAAAAAAAATCGCCAATCATCACACGGTAGCGCTTGCCATTCACAGTAACATTTCGGCCATTGTCTCGTCATCTTTAATAAACCGGAGCCGCGGCCAGCATTTGCATAAAATCATCTTCAAACATTAAATTATATTGATCGTTCTATCGACTCCAATAAAGATTTCATCAAATTTTTCAATTTTTTTGTATTTTTTTTGAAAATCAAATCCATACCTCTTAAAAAATCACCCGTTATTTTACGAGGAGCGGCTGCCTACCAGACCTCCACAACCCATTAACTGGGGTAACGGGGTACTTCATGGCAAGACTGGAGTCAGATTTACTGGCTTCTGACTATCCGTAACGACTGCCAAAGATCTACAAATGACAGCCGGGACCTACGGCTATACGTGCTTTCCGAGGTACGGAGGAAACTCGTTATGTTAAGATGGTCACCCATCCAGAGACCAACCTTGGCAAGCGTTGCTTAACCTCGATCGACCCGTGCGGCTGTTATTATCTAGCCACGAGCTCCTCTATGAATGTGGCAGCCAAAATACATCATTCTCTACACTATGTGAATCACAGAAATTAAGAAGAATGATTGAGAATTTCTGTGATGTGAATAATAAATAATCCTGTAAACTTTTAGAAATTAGGTACTTGTAAATGCCAAAATTGTGTCACTTTAGCTATAGTTTTGGGATACAGAAGACAAGGTAAGAAATAAAAAACAAACTTAAATTAAAAAAAAAAACTTCTCATATTATTATTACAGGTATTTAATCCTTAGAGTTATATAACTATACTGACTTTCAAATCAAAAATTACAATATATTATTATTTTCGTTCATCCAAAACACAATTCAAAGTTTCTGACCATGAATCTTTCTTCTGGATCTCCAATATCTTTCACCCACATATCAGTGATCGGTAGCCTGAACACATTGGAAGTTTTTAGCTCTATAATAGAACTGGCTTCATGTCCTGTATTCTGTAACAACAATAAAATTATTATAAATAATATTTTCTACCGTCCGACCGTCTTACCCTTATTATACTACGCAACGTAGACTGTTCGTAAAAACGAGTGGTGTAATAGGCCTTTAAGGCAAACATATAATATGTAGAGCAGCATCACGCTGCAATGGTTTATATTAAATTAACGAATGTTCCTCGATTTTTTTTCTGCAAAATAGCCCACTCAAAAGTGCCATTAGTGAAATTGAAAGGTATTGTTTAAAATATACTTACACGTAACGAACATCCATCAGACGAAACCGGTACAGAATAAAAGAAAGGATAATCGCTTGTTGGGTTTGGTCCAATCTCCATATCATTCCAAGATAAAAACAACACAGATGAAGACACGTTGAAACTTTTGTTTCCATAGGAGTTGTTGCAGATGTAAATTAGATGTTGCCGAACGCTTGTCGATCTCAGTTGCAACCACTTTATTTGTTTTGCAGTTAACTGAAACAAAATTAATTCAAGAAAAAAACTCATTAAACCATTCTGCAACATGTGTTGTAATTATTATTTTTTTATTTTGAGGCCAACTTAAATAAAGAACAATGTTCAAAACGTCCCCACCCTTGTAGCACTTTATAACCTATATCAATCGAACGGCCTTGACCGTCTCATCATTTTATTGTACGACGGCGAAGCTGAAATATGCATCCGAAAAAAGTTATATCGACATGAAGTTGCCGAAATCAGTCACAGTTATGTTCCCATCTACTATCATTTATCCCTTGTAGCACTATAAAACCTATATCAATCGAACGGCCTTGACCGTCTCATCACTTTATTGTATGACGGCGAAGCTGAAATATGCGTCCGAAAAAAGTTATATCGACATGAAGTAGCCGAAATCAGTCACATACATCTACTACAATTATAACTGTAAGTTGGCAAGTTTTTCAGTTTAAATATGTACTATGAACATATTTAAACTGGAAAACTTGCCAAAGAAACTATAGGTGAGTAAGATAGCATAGTAATCATAAGGGCCACATGCGCAGAGTATCGCGCAATATTGTAATTATAGCAGAACTTCTTACAGTTCATATAGAGTATTACAAGTTTCTTGGAGTAGCATCACGAAAAAAGTACTGTACGACACATGTCATCTCACTTCACTTTTTAATTATTTTCACTTATCTCGCGATATCTACTTCCTGCATTCCCCTAATGTTCAGGACAGCGACACGCGGGGTTGCGACAGTCATGGGCAGGATCCAGCAATTGTGACTCGAGGTGGCATTGCACAAATCCGAGGCCATATGCTTTCATGGCCCTCGGACCGCGTCACCACCGGGTTGACAGAGCACTTCCAACGTCTGGCTCCCGGACTGGAAAGGACTGAGGCTGCTCTGAAGCGGCGCCTATCTAACCTAAGAGGTCCAGATGCCCCCTATCGGAGGCTCCACGCAAGGATCGTTCGGTCCGTGGCCCTTTATGGGCGCCGTCGCTGGGTAAGCCACCGGCGGTCAAGCTAGATGCTTGCCAGAGGGTCGTGGTCATCCAAATAGTTCGTGGATACCACCGCACGATCTCCCGCGAAGCGGTGAACCTCCTTTCCTTGCTGGCCTGCCACCATGGGATCTAGAGGCAACAGTCCTTGCACGCAGGCACGATTTGCGCGTGGAGATGCAAGTCGAGGTATGGCGGACAGAGTTCCGGCGGGATCTCAGGGTGGCATGGCTACTGCGACTGTCGCAACCCAGTGCTGGGCACGCTGTCATTGCGGCGGTAAGTCCCCTCTTTGAGGTGTGGTTAGAAAGAGATCACAGCGTCCTCACGTTCCATATGACGCAGGTCCTCACCGGACGCGGTAAGTTCGGGAGGATCAGGCAGAATGTCGCAACTGTGTGGATGGCCCGGAGCACACTGTGGAGGTGTGCCTTGTTTGGGCGAAACACCGCTGTGTCCTCGTGGAGGCTATCGGCGACGGCGGCATATCGCGCCTGGCCCTGGTACAGGCCATAGACCGGAGCGAGGAGGGGTGACGGGCGGTCGCCTTCTTTTGCAAAGCAGTAATGCTGCGCGAGAGGGAACGACCCAGGACCCGTTCGTTCTAAGAAGTCGGTGGCGTATGCACTATTTTGAAAAGGCTCTCTGAAGGTATTGGGAAGCGCTCCAGCAAATCAGAAGACAGTGAAGACGTGAGGAAGTGATTTATTAAGTGTCGTACAGTACTTTTTTCGTGATACTACTCCAAGGAACTGGTATACTCTATACGAACTAAAAGAAGTTCTGCTATCATTACAATATTGCGCGATGCTCTGCGCATGCGGCCCTTACTATTAATAAGCTATCTTGCTCACCTATAGCTTCTTTGGACTGTGAACATATTTAAAATGAAAAACTTACAATTATAATTGTAGTAGATGGGAACATAATTGTGACTGATTTCGGCTACTTCATGTCGATATAACTTTTTCGGACGCATATTTCAGCTTCGCCGTCATACAATAAAATGATGAGACGGTCAAGGCCGTTCGATTGATATAGGTTTTATAGTGCTACAAGGGATAATTGTAGTAGATGGGAACATAATTGTGACTGATTTCGGCCACTTCAGGTCGATATAACTTTTTCGGACGCATATTTCAGCTTCGCCGTCGTACAATAAAATAATGAGACGGTCAAGGCCGTTCGATTGACATAGGTTTTATAGTGCTACAAGGGATAATTGTAGTAGATGGGAACATAATTGTGACTGATTTCGGCTACTTCAGGTCGATATAACTTTTTTCGGACGCATATTTCAGCTTCGCCGTCGTACAATAAAATGATGAGACGGTCAAGGCCGTTCGATTGATATAGGTTTTATAGTGCTACAAGGGATAATTGTAGTAGATGGGAACATAATTGTGACTGATTTCGGCTACTTCATGTCGATATAACTTTTTTCGGATGCATATTTCAGCTTCGCCGTCATACAATAAAATGATGAGACGGTCAAGGCCGTTCGATTGATATAGGTTATAAAGTGCTACAAGGGTGGGGACGGTGTCCGAACATTTTGAACATTGTTCTTTATAAACTACCCCACAAAAATATAGTAATGGTTTGACTGGGTTCCTGAAAATCCGTCTTCATAAATTCATTCAAGTTTCATACCTAATACAAATTTATAGGAAGCAATCTCGCGACAAACTTTTCTTTCGTAGAAATTGGATAATGTTATATCATAATGAGTTTGATTTAATTATAAGTTCATTATATTCTTTTTAGAGCATTTAAATAAAAGCTTATTTATAAAACTTGATTTTGTACTGTTTCGGATTTGTTTAAAGAATTTGCAAACTTACACCATTATAAAAATGGTATGATACGTCAGCTGTCTTAGAAGTTAACCACGAATTTCCTGGTCCAAAAGTAAAATATACCATTTCGTTTATTTTTGTCCGAATACAAGTTTCTTTTGTTTCCATTTTGCAGTATACTGAAATAGCCTCACCAGGAGGCCCCATGTAATAAGAACCTGAAAAGTAACAATTAAATATTTTTATTAATTACCTATTTGAATGCAGAAATAATTCACTGGAACACAATCAATCTATAGGCACCGGGTGTGTCTGAAATCGACGCACAATGGAATTTTTCGTCGACCCTGTGCCTACACAATGTTGAGGTTCACTGGCTAGAGCAAGGAGGAGTTTCTGAAAATGAAACCCGTGTTCCTACAACGTAAAAGGTAACTGAAAGACACAGGTGTAATTTGACGGTGTCGCTCTCGCTCTCTCGTTCGTCTGAAGCGGAAGAAGTGATTGGTTGACATCAAAGACGATTTTTTCATCTTTAGCAACCATTATAGTAGGTAATCGGTATCTTTTTTAATTAAGGTAATATATTTAATTAAGGCAATAAGGTATCTTTTTTAGTCATCATAATTTATTTGGGGTTAGCGTAGTATGACTTTTTGTTTCTTACTCCTCTAAAAAAAGTCAAAAGATTAAACTTACACAAAACCCATGTAGGTATTGTTTTTTGGATTTTTTTTACTATTACAATATTTTTAGGCCTCCTTAAAAGGAATTGCAAATTTTTAATAGAAAATACTGATTTAAATAAATAATTTAACTAAACATTTCTCACGACAGTTTCTTCATTCTCCTGCACCGTACTTACTCCAATGTGATGTTAGTACAAATAGACAAAACATTTTACTCACCACTTGCAACACCAAGTGGTGCATCTTTACAGGTGACTCGAGCCGGCGCATCTTCTCTTCCAAACGTCATAGGATTTTTGTCACTATCTGTGAAATTATAATTATTCCTAATCTAAGGGTCAGCTCACATCGAGACCCGACGCGACGCTACGCTGCATGCACATTTTAATAGAGTGACTTAAAATAGAACTTTATTTACTACACGGAAAGACACACATTTCATTGTGAGAATTTAGAATACGTTGCTTCATGCAGCGCTGCGCCTCGTGACGCCGCGCGGAGTCGCGCTGCGCCTCGTGACGCCGTGCGGCGTCTTCATCAAACTTAAGTTTACTTTGAAGTTATTTATATAATTACTGATGGTAACCGATGATGTGGACCACGATAAAACATGCTTGCCTTGATGTAACCTACTTATTGAGTCGTGACTTAAGGCCTCTAAATGTTAGCTTTCGGGAAATACAGACTCTGCGGGGCTTTTTTTTTTAAAAGAGTAACCATGGCGTTTCATGCCAGTTCTTCTCCATAGGAAACGACCAATTGGAACCGTATACTAGCTTCTAACATTCTATAAGTGCCCATGTAGGCCTATGTGAAATAAAAAGACTTTGACTTTGACACAACTTAAGTGTTCCAAAAGCGTTTTGTACGTATGAGTACGTAGAATTATATAGAAGATATCTGACTGCACTGTTTAGTCATTAACATCGATGTAAAAGCGGTACTAATTTGTGAAGTAGTCCCTTTAGCAGTAATTGTGAAGTGCACACTTACTTTTTGTTTAGTACTCACCACAATCACAACGTCCTTTTCGTCCAGGCAATCCCGGATAGCCCCACTCCCCGAGAGGTCCCTGAATAAAAAAGTATAAACTTAAAAAATCCTTACGTTGACTGTAATTATATTGGTTACACAAATATCAGTATGTGCAGAAGATGTACGAGTATTGTCACACCAACGACCGCCCCTTTTCTTGTCCAGGCAATCTCTGTCCATTCCAGGTAGCCTGGAAGAGATCACGGAATGCGATAAAGCCGCCCATTGTATGTACCTATGTGTTTTAGTTTAAGTTTCTTTTTGTATTCTATGTAATGGTGTACAATAAGGAATATAATAAATAATAAATAGTATATCTATGATACATAACAATCACGAGGCAAAGTATAGTTGAATAGAATGTTTTTATTTAATTTTTGGCCCGTTTTCACTAATACAAAGCGACACCGAAATGTTTAAATAAAAACACGTTACTGGATCTCAATCTGTTAGACCAGGACTCAACCAAAGCAGAGATGAGTGCAGTGTGCGGTGTGCTGTGCGAGAAGAGATGTTTTTCAGCTCGGGGGACTCCACCAAAACGGAGATGTGTGCAATACTGTTACATCTATCGCCTCCACTGCGTGTCGTCACCGCTTCCATCGCGCGGCGCGCCATATAAATATTACACATCTCCGCACAGCGATCTCCACTGAAGCTGAGCGGAGAGGAAATGTGTCAATAACACAATTCTATTGGTTGTTTAAAAAACATCTCCTCTTTGCTCGTCTCGTCACCGCTGTAGAGTCCCGGCCTTAGTGTCCCTATGCTTTAATACCGCTATGCTCGACTCGTGATACAAACCTTTATACTTATAAATAAAATTCAATTACCACATGTATGATGATCATGAGCGCGAATGAGCAATGCGCTTGAACATGGCTTGATCTATTTAGCTGATCATATTTCTATTATAGTTGTAATTTTTTAGGCAAGATTTAAATGAAGTATTTTTTCATCGCAACTTATTAATAAAATTATTATTAAGTATCATGGATTAGAAGCGAGATGATAAAGAAAGAGGCACTTTATTTCTTACCCGATCTCCAGCGGGACCTGGAATCCCCATCCCCTATTATAGAAAAAACAATATTAGTAATTTGTTTTAAAAAAAATCTGGAATAAAATAATATTAAGTTCTATTGCTAATTTTATCAAGACTTACAGGTTCTCCCTTTTGGCCGGGTAATCCGGGCGGTGCCTGAAGAACAAAAGCACATTTAAAATACTAGGTATGATTATAGCAACAAGTCAAATCATCATCATCATCATTTCAGCCGAAAGACGTCCACTGCTGGACATAGGCCTCCTCCAAGCGTCGCCATAAAAATCGGTTCTGTGCGTCTCGCGAAAAGTTCTCCGCACAATTCGAACAGATATAACAGCCCGCAATCGTCTATTGGGCCACATTGGGCAGTGCCCAAACTAGACACAACATCCGTCTGGTCGGAAGATTCTTTCATTGGAGTTTTGCACGATTTTACACTCTTTACCACGGAGGATCATGAAAGCAATTTTAACAGCTACTTTCAGAAAGATGACGTCACTGCTACAAGGCCATCTATTAATCGATTTAGGAACTAATGTGAAATACGTCATCTATGATGTGAAAATGTGTATACTACATTACCATCAATGTATGCAAATATAGTGTTAGAGCTGAAACATTATGCCTGAAAATAGGTAGGTAAGCATTCAACTCACTGGTATGAAGTATGGACCATTTTGCATGTAACTCTGTCTCGGGTCCTGGAATTTTTAAAAGGATTGTTCAATAAAATATTTCATTTTAAATAAGGGTAAAAATTGAGGTTGGGAGGGTAAAAATATCCTTCTTAGAGTATCGTTGGCAAAACAAGTATGTTTTTCAAGTTTAATTCCTTGCCTGGGCTTTGGCCACGGCAAGGCCAACAGTCAAAGTGAGCACAAGGAGCTCACTTTAGAAATCGGCCCAATTGTCAGATGAGCACCATTGGGTCACAACTGATCGATCATCATAGGCCGCTGTTTATCTGGAGTTTTTCTGCACGTAGCAACACGGTCTGCATTAAATTGAAGTAAATGGTTGATTAAAAAACAATTTTAATATCACTGTCTATAATCGGTGGATAGCAAAACCCAAAAATTAATTGTTGAAGGAATAGATCAGTGCAGAAAGCTTCGTTAACGGTCAAAAGTGGAACAAATATATAGTAGGATGAAACCTATTGTAAATTATAGTAAATATAGCGAAAATAAAAAGAAAAATAAATTACGGGCGCTCCGAAGTCGGGAAGTGAATGGGAGTGCGCTTTTAAGAGGAAAAAAAACGGTTTGTCTCAAATTCTAACAAAACTACAAGTCCTATTAGTATCGTTGGTGATTTTCTTTTTCTGTATACCTTTATGTGTCACTATTTTCTTGTTGATTTGTGTTAGTGTAAGTTCCTATTTTTTATAGTTTAATAATTATGCTTTGGTATGTGTTTTGTGTTGTGACAAATAAACGATTATTCTATTCTATTCATCTTTTCTATGGAAAAAGGTTAAATAGCAAAAATACTTTTTGTAAAAAAAAGTTAAATAGGCCTTTCAAAAATTATCTGCACTGGTCTACAGTTCCGAGTTTTAAAATGACTGCAAAATTACCAATTAAATAATAAATGAGTTGACGTAATCAAGAATTTCAAAAATATTCAGAAAATAATAGAAAAAGTAAAAAATAACTATCATGAGACCTGATACAACAAGATTAACCCATAACGCGTATACTCGTATTATTAGCATAGCAGCCTTATAATGTTCCCAGGTTCCCACTGTTGGGACACAGACCTCTCTAGGGAAAAACCTCTTTAGGAAATAGGCCGTAATACCCAGTGCAAGTTGGTGGATGTTATATGTCCTCGAATTTTCGGTTCTAGGACATGCTAGTTTCCTCACGATGTTTTCATCATTCTTTACCGTTTTGAGAGCAATGGTGATGAAATAAATTACACAAAGTAATGTACCTGGCTGGGTTTGACCCGTGACCTACAACTCGTAAGTCGGGGCCATTACCACCAACGCTCTGCGCGTATTTATCAAAATATTTTTGCAGAGTACACTAATCTAGATAAGAGACTTACATGCAACTCTTCTATGATACCTCCTGGCTCTCCAGGTGGACCCTGCAATTTTAAAAAACAATGTTGTATCTCAAAATTTTTACAATACACTCATTTACAAATTGGGTTTGCTTCTGAAATAAAAACCCGGAACCCTGGAACGAAGGCAAAGAGGAAACAAACGAGTGGGTTTTAGTTAGTAAGAGTCTGAAAAGCCCTCCCCATCCACTCAAGAGCGGGAGAAGTCATTCTGATGATTCCACACTTGAAAAAAAAACCCTTAAAAGCGCGCATGAAAGATTTCGCACTGTTCGTAGCAAAAAAAAGGCAAAAAGACGTTTGAAGAATGTGAGCATTTCATTTCAATATTTATTTTATTCTGTTTTTAGTATTGGTAGCTATAGTGGTAGTAATATATCACCTGTGAAAATGTCAAATTTCTGGTTACCATGGTTCATAACATATATTCCAAGTGAAATATGGACAGACAGACAGCAAAATCTTTGTTTGGTCCAGTTTTTATAAAAAAAGGACCTTTGGGTTCCGAACCCTAAAAATGGAAATAAAACGAACGAGTTTCATAAGGTACAAAAAATAGAGCTCAGGTGAATTGTTATTCCGATTACTTTATCATAATTAAAGATACCACACTCAATTTACTAGAAGTTCGTCTTTATAGCCTTTTTAATAATTTACTTTAATACCTAGAAATAAAAACATACTCACTGCTGTTCCAGCGTCTCCTCTATATCCTTTTGGTCCCGAGAGGCCATCCGATCCTTGATACTGAACCAATAATAAAAATAACATGTTAAAGAAATACACTAGTTGTGAGCTATCAGGAAGCTTTGACATTACTTGTAGTTTAGATGTCTATATTTTTTCAACCTCAAAAGGTAGCATTCAATTCTTAGCGACGTGCGACTGCGACCGCAACCGCGCGACCGCGCTTAGTATGGATTTGCAAACCAGGCGACCGAGCCCCCGATGGCGACCGGGTCGCGCGACCCATAACAGTATGGCACCGGTCGCGGGTCGCGGTCACGAGTCGCGCGTCGCTAAGAACGGACCTTAAAATCATTCTCAAAGCTTTTATTTTAAACTAATTCTTATAAGAATTAAGGAATATTTATATGTCTTGAACCGTTGCCGAGATATACTTATTTTCAAAGTTTAACTTAATTTCTTGGTCTACCAGAGAGATTTTGAAGATCATGCAGACATGGAAAAGGAGCGATGGCGTGCATGACAGCCTGCCGGTTTGCGCACTGTGTGACAATCCTGTGGGCTTGATCCAGTTTAACAATGCCTACAGGATGCTGTTGCGTCTGCCAATTATTGTTCTGCACTGCTTCCAGTATGTTCGCTGAATCGCACACGGATGGCTTTGATGCCAAGAAGACAGCATCACTACTAAGTAGACTACGTGGCAGCAGCAACAACATCTTAAAAATAGCTTGTAAGTTTGACAACCCTATGATATGGAAACTTACCCAGAGGACTGCGCCACTTTTAGTTATTAATTATACCAGCAGTGTTTAAGATCATACTAATATTTTTTGTACTGAATAAAGAAATGAAATTGTCAATAAATAAATCAACAAAATAAAATTATCAAAGTATGATATAAACTGTACTTAACAAATCGGATAAGTATTTGATTATTATTTTAATAGGTACTTACTGAAATGTCATTAGTTTCGTTTTCTTCTTGAGACGTAGCCGTGGTAGAAGTTACCAGTTCATCCTTAAATAAAAATAAAAGTTTATTCACAAGATACCTATTTTTACGTTTTCTTTCATAGAACAATGAAGATGACACGCAACACTCAATATACGTGACGCTGGAGCGTTATCCAGTGTCTTGCAACTTGCCCCCCTACATATTACAACACAGAAACGTGATGCAGGACGTTGCCGACGAAAAATTTCATCACCAGGGAATCATGTACTGGATCCATGGTATTCGTTTGTGCGTCGATGTCTGACACACCTTGTATACTTATTATTGTTATTATCATCATCATCATAATCATCTTCTCAGCCGAAAGACGTCCACTGCTGGACATAGGCCTCCCTCAAGCGTCGCCACAGCGACCGGTCCTGCGCGTCTCGCATCCATCGAATTCCCGCAACCCTCGCCAGGTCGTCGGTCCACCTTGTGGGAGGCCTTCCGACGCTGCGTCTTGCGTGTTATTATCACTTACCACATTCACAGAGCAGGTAGCTGAAACAGAAAACATGTGAGCAGATATTAATGATTGATTGATGAATGGTATTTGTACAAGCAAAATTAAAGACATAAATTTCACTAAAAAATCTGATGTCGGATGTTTCTAACACTTATGGCATACGGGCTGATGCCAGCCAAGCCTGCGACATAGTTCCAAAAATTCATCGTTCGTTACGCAGAGAGGAAAAATACATGTTGCGCCGACCCCAAGTAATATGGGATAAGGGCAGGAGATTAATTTATTGGTTAGTGGTTTACCTAGTGTTTACTTGAAAATGAATGATTTTAATTTTATTGATTTATTTTATTTAGTTGTAGTTAGTTGAAGGATTGAAAACCCAGACCCAGGACCCAGACTGGACCCAGGTTGGCCGCTGTAAAAACAATCTGGCCAAATAGGGTTTCCTCGACCCATCCTTAACACAGTGCCAGTGTGGAGCCGCTATGCAAGACATGCGACACTTGCTGAGCTGCCCATCCTGCACAACCACCTTTAGCTTTCGGGATCTGTGCGAGGCCAATGATAGAGCCGTACAGGTCGCTAAATACTGGTCGGAAAAAAATTAGTTGAAGACATCAACAGTTCGACAAGATAAGAAGAAGAAGAATAAGAAGTTGAAGGAGCTACTGACGTAAAGACTTAATGACAGCATCAGTGGATGGCATTCCCGTGGCCGAACACTGAGACAGGCAAGGTATTTAACTAGTTTTGCCATAAACCTTAAAAATAAGACCAACGTTGCCGTTATTATTTAGCTAGGAGCTCCCAAGCTTATCCTATTTCCTTGAAAAACATTAATTAATATAATATTTTATCAGTTTCAGTTTATTATAAAATAATTATTATACATTCAGGTTTCCTGTTTTTGTAAACCTACACAGTTATTATTATAGATACTATCTAGCAGCAATAGGTAAAAGCCGACTGGAACAAATATTAGGTTTAAAGAACTGTATTTCTCACTAGCTGACCCAACAGACTTTGTTCTGTCAAAAGTCATCCTTTAGAAAACCTTTTTTTTACTAGCTTAAAGTCAGCTTCTAGTTTACCCGGATGCGATTGAATACCTGTATTTTATATGAAGTAACTACTTAGTTACCGGGCAAAATGATACTCTGCGGATAGACCGATGTTCAGATGTTCAGGCGTGTGACTACCTATAACGAAGGTCAAAGATCTACGAATGACAATCGGAACTAACGGCTTTATGTTTCTTTTCAAGGCATGGATTATAAGTAATGTCCTAAATAAATTTAGAAAAGTATAATATGAATAGAAAAATCACATTGGTACTGTAACCACAACCGTGAGAGGCGGGCGCCTTAACCACAGGGTCATCACGACTTAAAAAGGATTGAAGACAACCCTAGTATTAACTTTTTTCTTTACAAGTTAAACGTTATTCTTATTTTACTATATTATGTTTAACTTACCTGTAGTTTTATCTCTACCATTTTTGCCATCTTTTATGCTCTGAAAATAAAATATTGACATGAATTTTTATTAAAAGTAGGACTTTAAAAAATCCCGAACTATTGTAAAATGTATGCATAAATTTGGATGAAAGAATGATGCCTGGGTTTGCATGAAATCTGGGCCAACTTGTAATAGTGTGTATGCAAAATTGCATATCCAACGATACGCACAGAACATTTTTTTCATGGTATTCGTTTGTGTGTCGATGTTTGACTCAAGGTGTGAAACGTTTACTCACCAGTTTAATTCCTGAAGTTGTTGCTGTAACAAAACAACACTTTATTACAGAATTTTCTACTAGTTTTAGGCATTCGAAATCGTTTAATTCATGAATCCCCGACCGGTCTCATAGGACCGCGCTGTTATTGTCTTACTATTGTGTCTCGTTTCGCGGGTATTGAAAGGTTAACGTTTGAATCCCCAACCGGTCCTATGAGACCGCGCTGTTATTGTTTTACTATTGTGTCTCGTTTCGCGGGTATCTGAGTAATTAAATGAAGAAAAGATGCCTATTTAATTAGTAAGTAGCCTAGCGAAAATCTAAAGTACTCGCTGATTGATTAAATAAAGTAAGGTAAATGTATATCAAATTATGACAAACTTTTACCACATTATTTTCGACTGAAATGGCATTTTTTGTTTTCGGGATACATTCTAAAGGCGCCCAGACTTAGAGCGTTTTCACATTATCCGATACGATATCGGTGTCGGACGCCGATCCAATATCGGGTTAAGTAAAATGTATGAAATGCCGTGCTCCGATATCCGATATCGGGTCGGACAATATGAAAGATAGGTACATATTTCATACATTTTACTTACCCCGATATCGGATCGGCGTCCGATACCGATATCGGATTGGTTAATTTGAAAACGCTCTTAAGGGGTAAGTCCAGGGAGTGTGGGATTTATAAAACCACCCCGATGATCACCATCAGCACATAGAGGGGGCGCCGTTACCTCTCAAAAAACTGGCCAAGAGCGTGTCGGGCCACGCTCAGTGTAGGGTTCCGTAGTTTCCCGCCCGTCACAATAAGTATCCCCAACTTTTCAAAAACTGTTCGACCTATCAAGTTCAAAATAATTTTCCTAGAAAGTCTTTATATAGCTCTACTTTCCAGATTTTTTGTCATATTTTCTTAACTTATGGTCCAAAAGTTAGAGGGGGGGGACACATTGTTTTTTACTTTTGGAGCGGTTATTTCCGAAATTATTCATATTATCAAAAAATTATCTCAGTAAACCCATATTCATTTTTGAATACCTATCCAACAATATATCACACGTTAGGATTGAAATCACTTTCCACTTTACATGTAGTGGGGCTACCCTAATAAAACATTTTTTCAAATTTTTATTTTACCACTTTGTGGGCGTAATTGACGTACATGTTGGTACCAAATTTCAGCTTTCTAGTGCTAACGGTCACAGATATTAAGCGAGGACGGACGGACAGACATGGCGAAACTATAAGACTGTTTTCACATTTTCCGATCCGATATCGGTATCGGACGCCGATACGATATCGGTATCGGACGCCGATACGATATCGGGGTAAGGTAAATGTATGAAATATGTACCTGTCTTTCATATTGTCCGACCCGATATCGGATATCGGAGCACGGAATTTCATACATTTTACTTACCCCGATATCGTATCGGCGTCCGACACCGATATCGGATCGGATAATGCGAAAACGCTCTGAGAGTTCCGTTTTTGCCATTTGGCTACGGAACCCTAAAAACAAAATATCAAGAATAACAAATACAGATAGAAGAGTACAAAGGTGCTGCTTGAAATTTCTTCCAGGAGACATGCGACATGGGAGATGACTGATGAAGATGTAAAATAATAGTTATTTTTTTTTATTTAATGTGTATATTTTGACAACATACCTGTAGTTTTTTGGAGTGCAAGAGTTATTAAAATTAATATAATGTATGGAAATACTTTGATGTCCATTTTTTCGTCTGGGTAACGATAGACTGAAAAATATTTATTTCATAAGAACGGATTTCCTTATAATAAAATATACAGGACCGTTTTTTTTTAAACGATAAAATGTTTTAGTTAATATATAATCTGCGAGTATAGTTTTTTTTTTTTTTCTGGTAGGGGAATCATCAGAATGACTTCCCCCGCTCTTGGGCGGAGCGGGAGGGCGTGTCAGACTCTTACTGACTAAACCCCTACCCCGTTCCTTCGTTGCCTTCGTTCTGGGGGGGACTCGAATAACCGTTCTTTGAACTTCTTAAAAAAAAGAGAAAATAACTAAACTTCATTTACTTTTAAGAAACAGACCATAATGCATACAATAATGATTTAGTCTTTGGCATTAAGTCTGCCTTTATACAGTGTCTTTACTAGGAAACTTTATTATAATTTTATTTGTAATATGTAATAAGAATTGGCAAGAAGTGGCTCAAAGCCGCGAACGATGAAAGGAATGGACGGAGGCCTTTGCCCAGCTGTGGGACAATATAGGCTAGGTATAATAATAATGTAATTTTATGATTGTGTGTAAAATAATTAATGACTCTCTGTACGTCTCGGTTTCGACTGTTAGTACAGAGAGTACCTGTGATAAAAGGTTTATTTATCACAGGTGCTCTCTGTTTTAAATAATTATAGATAGGTATTATTTATTTTAGATCTCATGCATAATCTCACACAACATTTTATTTTATTTTATCTTATAAACTGGCTGGCTATGGGCGCGTGTTAATCATACGATAAGATGACCATGTGAGGAACATTTTTAACCACCACGGCTCCACATCACGTACAGGTCAAATTCTAAGGAGATGACGGGGGCTAAAGTGAGCGAGCAAAGCGAGCAAATGAAGTCCTTATTTATTTATTTATTTAAACTTTAGATTCAGATTCATTTATTCATTTTTATGAGTGGTACATAGGCGGACTTAATGCACCAAGGCATTCTCTACCAGTCAACCCTAGGGTTAAAAAAACAACATGTGGTAGGTTAACACAATAAAAAAAATAACACGTAACTCAAACAAAATAAATAAAATCCTTATTGTCGAATAACTTTTCTGTTGCAGTGTGAATGGCAAATATTAAGATAATAGGAATAGGACAATATTTCAAGGTCCTATAGTCAGCCTTTAAATATTGATCCACATCAATGTTTGAAGGCTTTACCAGACTAAGGACCTTGAAATGACGCAAGTCCTCACCGGAGATGACAAGTTCACGAGGTTTCTTTTCCAGATTCAGGCGAAAGAAACGCCTGGATATTACCATTGCCTGAACCACCCGGCGGACACGTGTCAGGCACGTCAAATCAAATCAAATCAAAAATCTTTTTATTTTACGTAGGCCTACATGGGCACTTATAAAACGTCAGAAGCTAGTGCACGTTTACGTGGTAGAGGTGTGCCCCGCTTGGGCGGTGCACCGTCGTCGCGTCTTCGCAGACACAATCTTTAATCGGCTCACGCACTCTCGCTCTACTTTAGAGCGGAAGAAGTTATTAAATGATTTCCAAACTTTAAAAAACCCTTCCTGTATATTACGAGGAAAACCGTGCTTATCGAACAACGCAATACCCAATAAAAATTCTTGCTAGCCTTAGTTTGCTCGTATAAGATTGGAAAAATGGACGTCAAAGTATTTTTATACATCTTATTACTATTCATAACTATTGAATTGCAAAAAACGTCAGGTAAGTAGTGCATTTAATGTTGTATTTTTCTTAAATTAACCCTCTACTAAACAGCGTTTACATCTTGCTTTATTCATGTAGTATGAATAAAAATAATTGATATCGGATGTTTCTTGTTACAGCAACTATGCAAGGAATAACATTGGTGAGTGAAATTTTGAATAGAATCAACAATTATGATCACAATTATTATTATTTACTTTATTTTTTACCGTATAAAACTTACGTCTGTTTTAAAACTCATATAAAAATGTTAAAAGATGTCAATACGCCATTGGCAACTTTTTCCTTTCCGGGAAAGAAGAATTCTGGTTAAGCCCTATAAGAGTCAGGAAATTCTTTTTCTAAACCAGAAATCCTTCCCACCCCAGTCTCATCACCACATATGACTACTCTATCCCTTGCGAGAATCAATCCAAATACCTCGGCATAATCTTTGAACTATCTGATATTTGTTAAGCACAAAAAGTAGCTCATTCCCACGACACCTTCGCTCACTTTAGACATCACTTCATATTGATTCTTCTGTAAATTGTACTCCTAAGGTATAATTTACATGTGACCACAACAATGTCACAAAATTAATATTTCGTTTTAAAACGCTTACTTCATTTTCAGAGCATAACAGAGGGGAAAAATCAAGGAGACAAACCTACAGGTAAGATTGTCACTGTTTTTGTGGTTTTGTCTTTTCTGTTCGCAAAAACGGAACCCTTATAAGATCACTTTGTAGCCCGTCTTTCTGTCTATCTGTCAAAACCCTTTATCTCGAGAACGCAAAGTGGCCAGTTGAAACTAAAAACGCATACTCAAGTCTGCGGTCCCTTAAAGCTATTAACGCTGTGAAAAAAATAACGAAATTCTAAGTCAAATGAAAAAAAAATACTGGCGTTTATATCTATACTAATATTATAAAGAGGAAAGATTTGTACCTATTTTTGTATGTTTGTAATGAATAGGCTCAAAAAGTACTGGGCCGATTTAAAAAATTCTTTCACCAATTGAATGCTACGTTCTTCCAATTTGACGTAGGCTACATTTCATTTTGAAAAAATTACATTGTTTACATTGTTCAAATTTTACCAAGGATCCCGGTAAAATTTGAACAATGTAACCGAAGGTGTAGAAAAATGAGTCTTAAAATGTCTTTCGTCGAATGCGCTGCCGAAACTATTAGCGATAGAACAAAATAATGTCACTAAAAAAAGTGTTTTATATCCAAATTTCCAAAAATAAATAATTGTCTACCCCGTGCGAAGCCGAGACGGCCTGCTAGTCGCAAAATATATTTAGACATTCTTAAAGGAATCAAATTCATAGAGAAATTTATTGGGTACTTCCCAATGACCTAGAATCCTGAAATTTGGGAATGTTCAATTTTTTTTAATACGACTAATTATTTTTAATTTATTAAAAATTAAACTTACTACAAACTGAGATAAAAAAAAATAATTAACGTTATCTTACACGCAGTCAAGTTTAACTAATCTTTGAAATATTCACAATAATATTATTCAACACAATCAGAAGGAAATTGGTGTTTTATTTCAGTTTTAATAACGGTCTATTTAATTACCGGAAACATAATACCTACTGATAAACAAGTTGTTATTTGTTATTGATTTATAAACTTCTAGGTATGTAGAAATTTAAATCAACTTGCAATTTATTTTATTTTGGTAGCCACAAATATTTGAAATATATAACTTTTTAATTCATCATCATCATCTCAGCCGAAAGACGTCAACTGCTGGACGTAGGTAGATTCCCGCGACCCTCGCCAGGTCGTCGGTCCACCTTGTGGGAGGCCTTCCGACGCTGCGTCTTCCGGTACGTGGCCGCCACTCTAGAACCTTCCGTCCCCATCGACCATCGACATCGTTCTACGAGCAATGTGCCCTGCCCACTGCCACTTAAGTTTGGCGATTCTTCGGGCTATGTCGGTAACCTTAGTTCTCTTGCGGATCTCTTCATTCCTGATGTGATCGCGCAAGGAAACTCGGAGCATAGCCCTTTCCATTGCTCTTTGGGTGACTTTAAGCCTTCTGATGAGGCCCATTGTGAGCGTCCACGTTTCCGAGCCATATGTCATCACTGGCAACACACACTGGTCAAAGACTTTTGTCTTGAGACACTGCGGTAGGTTGGACGATAAGATACCGTGCAGCTTCCTGAACGCTGCCCAGCCGAGCCGGATTCGACGATTGATCTCTTTCTCGAAGTTTGATCTACCCAACTGGACCGTCTGTCCCAGGTAGACGTAGTCGTCCACAACTTCGAGTGTAGAGTCTCCGATCTTGATAGGAGTGGGAGCTACATGGATGTTTACCATGACTTTGGTTTTGTCCATGTTCATTTTGAGTCCCACTCTTTCGGAAACCCTACTGAGATCACCGAGCATTGTACTGAGCTCCTCCGTAGTCTCAGCCATGACTACTATGTCGTCGGCAAACCGAAGGTGAGTGATGTACTCGCCGTTGATATTGATGCCTCGCCCTCTCCATTCCAGAACCTTGAAGACATCCTCCAATGCGGCCGTGAACAGTTTCGGAGAGATAACGTCTCCCTGCCTCACACCCCGCTGTAAGAGGATAGGTTTTGAGGTCTGGTCCTGGAGTCGGACTGACATGGTGGCGTTTTTGTACAAACATTTCAGCACTTCGATGTACCGATAGTCAATCTGGCACCGTTGGAGAGACTGCAGTACAGCCCAAGTCTCGATCGAATCAAAGGCTTTATCGTAATTCACAAACGCTAAGCAGAGAGGCAGGTTATACTCCTCAGTCTTCTGTATAACCTGCCGTAGCGTATGTATGTGGTCTACGGTGCTAAAGCCTTTTCGGAATCTGGCTTGTTCAGGAGGCTGGAAGTCGTCGAACATGCGCGCGAGACGATTCGTGATGACTCTGGAAAACAACTTGTAGACATGGCTCAAAAGTGAGATGGGCCTGTAGTTCTTAAGGAGGGCATTGTCGCCCTTCTTAAAGAAAAGTACCACCATACCTCTGCCCTATGCCTGTGGCGTTTTGCCCTCGAGTATGACGGAATTAATTCTTCTGAAGGGCCTTAAGGACCGGTTTTCTACCCGCCTTCAGAAGTTCGGCCGTAATTCCGTCCTCACCCGGCGCCTTATTGTGTTTAAGTTGTTTCAGAGCCATCCTAATCTCGTACAGGCTGACGTCCGGGATATCTTCGGTATAGTGTCGGGTCAATCTAGCTCTTGGATCGTTCGCTAGATTTACCGTGGGTTTAGAGATAGACGTGTATAACTGTCCATAGAATGCCTCGATCTCTCCCAGGAGCTCCGATTTAGCGGATATGACTCTGCCATCGTCGGTCTTCAGTTTCGTGAGTTGGCTCTGCCCAATAGACAGATCCCTCGCAAAAACTTTGGAGCCCTTATTCCGCTCTATCGCGTCCTTAACCCTTTCGGAATTAAAGTGGCGAAGATCGCGTTTTAAGGACTTCGAAATCTGTCTATTGAGCTGACGGTATCTGCACAAATCGTCTGAAGACTGCAAAATCATCTCACGCCTCTTCTTCATGAGCTCGAGAGTCGGATCCGAGAGCTTCTTGTTCTTATTTGTACGGTGGGTCTTGAAAAACTTAGACCCGACCGTATGGACAGTTTCCACGAACCCATCGTTAGATTCGTCCACGGAGCTACATAGGCACTCGAAACGATTGTGGAGTTCGAGCTGAAAGCTCTCGGGGTTTTGGAGCTGGATTTGTGCTGGACGGAGCGTAGACTTCACCAGTCGAGACCTTTCAAGCTTGATGTTGATATTCAATGTGCCTCTCACCATGCGGTGATCACTACCAGTTTTCACCAACTTTTTAATTAGGTATATTGAAATGTTTCAATCGAAGCAGTATATCAAATTAAATAAATTATATTTATTTTGATGATTGGTCATAAACTCATAACTAACACGCCCTCACGTTTTGAAATTCGGAATGAATTTATTCATAAAACGTTTTGTACTAATAAACATATGTATTATTTTTGTTTCAGCTACCTGTACTTTGAACATGGTAAGTGATATTGTTTTTAAAGAAAATAACAGACACGCTATTTGCGCTGCTGAAGAGCGTTCATGTAAAAACTGCGCGCATATCTGACTCTTCATTAACCAGTTTTTTTTTTTACTGACATAATTTATACTCACAAAGAAATTGAATGAATTGAACTTTTGACGTAAACTTGCTTATAAACTTCTAAAAAAACTTACTTTCTCTTATTGAAGGATGATCTGGCATGGAAATATGGTGAAAACAACGTTAATAGTGCTCATGTAAGTATTTTTTTGTTTTAATCAATTCACTAGATCGATAGGATTTTTGTTGTATTTCCATAAATAGTTTGCAATATTTTTTTTCGGTAAACAAAGTATCAAAATATTTGTACTAGCATCGAATCAGCATCGCCTCATAATCTCTATTATCGCTCTACAGTTTCATATCGCAAGTGAATCGTGGCTTTATCGCGATAGTAGCGAGATAGAATTGTAAATACGTGGGCGCAGGGATAAGAACAACAACAACATCAGCTTGCGTCTGATTTCTTGATGTTTTCGTGACGGATTTGCTACAAAATGTCGTCGTAGGTATAGTTTGGATGGGAACACTTTTGCAGATCCCGTTACTTTGCTACTGTAGGTCTGTCCAATATTTTAGGTACACGGGACTCCGAGGTCACGGACTCTCAGAGTGGAGACTCTGTGCTCTTTGAGCGACTTCAGGAAAGATGGTGGCAGAGTAATCACGTGCTGCCATGCATAACGAGGCTCAGGGGAAACCTCTCATAGTCTCTTCAGGGATGTGCCTTAACAAGCGTTGTACAGGGGGTTCCCAGCCTCTTTTTCATGTGTTGATGGTAAATCCCACACTCCCTGGTCTTTTCTCCAAAAATTCAGGCGCCTTTTGAAGGTTTCAAGCCCAAAACAAAAAAAAAGATCTTATCTATGCACATTGTATATGGCCATTGTAAAAAGAAAATAATCATTAACCTAAAATATTGTATATTTTAGGCTGGTGGACTTCAGGGCCCTCGGGGACCTAAAGGAGATCAAGGATTTACAGTGAGTATAATATTTCTTATGTTCATGTAGCAACTTATAAGAACTAAATATTATAAACATAATTAGCCTTATAACGCGAGGAGCTCGTGGCTAGATAATAACAGCCGCACGGGTCGATCGTCAAGGTTAAGGAACGCTTGCCAAGGTTGGTCACCATCTTAATGTAACGAGTTTGAAGATCTGTCATTTGAAGATCTTTGGCAGTCGTTGCGGATAGTTAGAAGCCAGTAAATCTGACTCCAGTCTTGCCATGAAGTACCGTGTTACCCTATGGGTTATGGAGGTCTGGTAGTCAGCTGCTCCTCGTAAAATACTGGTATTCAGCTAAATCCGGCTTGACTGGAAGCCGACACCAATAGAGTTGGGAAAAGGCTAGGTAGATGATGATGAATTAGCCTTATAACGCTACTTTTCTTATGATCTTTCACGTGAGAGGTCATGGCCGTGACGCCCCAGGCACTGGGATCCCGATCCCGATTTTTAAACACAGTATATGCCGGCTTGCACACGGTGCGCAATGATTAGTTTGCCGTACAGTAGTCCGGTAATCATTCGGACCGAGTCCAAGTCGTCAACGGTGCGTAGTGTTCCACGCATGCTTCAAAGATATATCAGCAAAAACGTATGACCCCAGCAGGGTCGAAGCTTCTGAGGTCATGGGTTCGCTTCTGAAATGAAAACCCAGGACCCTGGAACGAAAGGCAAAGAAGGAGTGGATTTTAGTCAGTAAAAGTCTGACACTCCCGCCCTACCCAAAACTTGCTTGCTTAATAGATAGGTAGTCTATTTGTAGATAAATATTAGGATATAATAATCTATTTATAGATAGACATCAGAATATTTGCAAAATGATCATTGAATCCTAGATTAGGGATTATTCTTTTTTTAATTTATTTTAAAATTTCAGGGTCCGAAAGGAAATCCAGGTTTATCGCTGCCGGCTGATCAACTTATAGTGAGTTTTACTTCTATACATATAATATAAATAATTGTCTAAGTCGACCGTACATGGCGTACTTTTTCCAACTGATGGGACTTCTCTCTGGGAAAAGGATGTTTCATGGATATGGATCATGTCCCAATCTTATTCACTTTTGCCTCTGGAACCGTACTCGTTGAAACATGACTTAGGAGTTCATATGAAACGAAGTTCATAACGGGCCTAATCAGATGACTTAAAGTCATCCAAAGAGCAATGGAAAAGGGTATGCGCAGTCGAATTAATAATGAAGATTTCCGCAGAAGAACCAAGATTACCGGCATAGCCTGAAGAATTTATAGTACTAGTTAAATCTGTTAAATAATAAAGTTTTATTGTAAATAATATATTTTTTTTATTCTTCAGGGACCACCCGGCCAAAAAGGAGAACCAGTAAGTCTTTTTTTAAATATATATTTATATAATTGAGATGAATGCCTAGCTATTAAGAAATTGCGCTAAATGACATTTTTTTCTTTCGTAGGGGGATGCTATGGTTGGTCAAAAAGGAGAACCGGTACGTTTTTTTATTGTATCCCAATGGATCTTTGTTAGCTAGTTCTGAGTTGAAATTCAACAAATGAATTCCGCCATTCTGTGTGGAGCGAAGAGGAGTGTCATACTTTTACCGACTGAAACCCTCACTGTTTCTTCGGTATCTCTTTGCAAGGGCAAGGATAGATTCTTTTGAATAATCTACAGCCTTGGCAGGCATCGGCCCTAACTAGTACGGTCATTCTGGCTGACATATCTTTAAGGCGCGTGTGGAACACATATGACCCGAGCTTGTTCCTTACTGGATGACAAGATACCCATCTCGCTCGCCGTCCGCAAGCTCACACTTACCGTAGCCAGAATTTCTGCGACTCCCAGGCTTCTCTAGCGGGGGCTGAGGTGTGAGGCTTGTCCATTGCCATGTGGTTCGAATGAGAGAGGTCATCACCGATCCTCCATGAAGACACAGCGGGCGCCCCTTTCTTTTTGGTAGCATACGATACTACGTTGGAAGAACTTTTCATTTTTGAAGCTATCTAAATATTAAATGATAAAGTGTTTTAAGATGCAGTAAACTTAATGCCACTTTAACATTATGGTTTTTGATAAATAGATCAAATACGAACTGAACGACACCTGTTATTTTGTCATACTTAACCTTATGAGAGATTTTTACACTATACGTATAACAATTTCACAGAAAGTAGCTTATGTGAAGAATTTTTACTGCTGATGTATCATACTTTTACTTTTCAGGGTCCACGAGGTTACCCAGGAATTCCTGGTCCTGTGGGTCCACCTGGAGAAAATGCAAAATGTTGTGATACTGAGAATACCAAGAACCAACAAAATAGTATGTATATTGTTTTAAATAAACTAGCAAAATTCACCAGCATCTATTAATTAGCACTGGCTAAAAACACAGATGCAAGACCAAAAAAATACCATGCAATGGGCCTACGTGAGTGGTTTTAAAGTATTTCATATTTCAATAAAATTATATTGGCATACATTTTTGGGTAGCTCAGGGCGAAGAAAAGTTTGCTTTTCACACTTTCCCATCATCTATCGGCGATTGCGGGTCATTTTCTAGCCAGAAGAAGAAGAAGAATTTCTAGCGGAGATCGCTTGTTCTCTAACGGATAGTAATAAAGTGTATCTCATGAGAATGTTACTGTGCTGCCAACAAAGTTTCAACAAATTGGCTGGCGTAACTTGACAATTATGATTATTATTTTATTTTGCTTGAATGTAAATTTTAAAAGTTACTTAATTAATTCACATATTACTATAGCATAGCCTTATAATGTTCCCACCGATGAGACTCAGGCCTTCTCTCTAGGGCATAAATGGGCTGTAAACCACCACGCGGGCCCAGTTCGGTTTGGTGGATGTCACATGTCGTCGAATTCTTGGCTCTGGACAATGCTGGTTTCCTCACGATGTTTTTCTTTCACCGTTTTTAGAGCAGTAGTGATGAAATAAATTACACAAAGTAATGCGCCAGACAGGATATGAACCCACAACTTACAACTCGTAAGTCGGGGCCTACTTACGAGTTGTAAGTTGCTAACTATGTCACTACTGCTCTCACGTAACTATACCATATGTTTTTTTGTCGGAATAGAGGAATATAAAATGAATTCAACTTTTCAGGTGACTATGGATATGCTCAAGATTTTGGAACACAAGAATCACCAGCCACAGTTACCTGCAAATCTGCTTCTGCTGGTGTTAGCAGCGGTGAATAAAATATTTTATTAACTTCGATTTAACATTCTTTAAAAAAATGTATACTAGTAGAACCAAGTTGAAAGTTTTTTTATGAATAGCTGGTTTAATTTGGGAGGTAGAGTCACTGCGACAGAGTTCTATTATATAGGTTTCTACGTCTCAGAATATATATAACGGATTGGCAGAATAGCAGGTGCGCTTACGTGGGTATCGAGAAGAAATAAAAATGGCTAGGATTTCAATCACTTTACTTCTCATCATCATTATACCCCATTTTTTTATACGGAGCATGAGCCAAAAGGTAAACAAAGAAATCACTTTTTCAAAATAGCGGGTATAACCCGACCGATGACAAAACGTCACATTTTAATTACTCAGATACCCGCGAAACGAGACAATAGTAAAACAATAACAGCGCGGTCTCATAGGACCGGTTGGGGATTCAAACGTTAATGTAAAATGTTCGCAGTATCTGTGGTCTACAATTTAGTAGTATTAAAATGCGTTCCAAGGTCTTTTTAGGTTCTTTTACATGTAAACTATTTAATACATAATTAATAAAAATTAAGAAAATAATTTAAGGTATTATAATGTTTGATTTCAAATAAATCTGAAAGGATAAGTTCCACAGACATCATCCTAAAATATAATTTCTAATGTTATCAGTGTATTAATTCCGTAGTTATTTTTATAAAATATGTTCACTAAAGAACCCTTTTTATGGTTTGTTTACCTTTTGACTCATGGCTCGGCGAATAGGGTATAGGTAGGTTAACACGCAACAAAACGTAGGACAGTTCCGTCTTGACGTTACGACGGTCGAGCTGACAGTGTCGGACTCTCCCCCCCTCGAAACCGACACGGGAACGCATGACTGTCAAAGTACATCACCTCTAGTGCTTTTAGTTGCCACTAGATGGCGTGCCTTGTTTTGTTGTCAACAAATTAGCTGCCGGATCCGACATATATATAATACATATACCCATAACAACACCAGAGAATATACGTCTTAGTGTTTTAATAATTGTAGATCCTCGCTATGGACCATGGCTTGCACCAGGGCCTGGCGCGAGAGGTCGCTGTCGCTGAGCGCCCCCACGAAAACACTGCAGTCTTCCGCCCGAGCGGGCGACAAGGCGGCGTATGTTAACCTTTTGCGTAATTTTTTCAGGATTTTATTATATGGGACCCAAATCACAAATATTCGAAGTATATTGTAATATGACGACCCAAGAAACATGTTTAAAAAAACTGAATCATGGTTCTTTCGTTAAGTTTGGATCTGAGGAATTTTGGTTAAGTAACCGAGAAATGGATGTCATTCAGTACTTATATGAAGTAAGTTAAATTGATTAATTTAGTATTCATCAGCCACATGGCTGGTCTGTTAGTCTAATGGTTACTGACCCTGACTGTTAATACTGGAGGTGGTGGGTTCGATTCCCACCCTCGTCAAATGTTTGTGTGTTGAAAATGATCATTTGTTCTGTGTCTTGGCGTGATTTATCTATTAATTTATGTAAGTATATATTTTGAAATATATAGTCTAAATTCTGTATAATTCATTAATATGTATTTGTTACAGTTAAGTCAACAACAAATAGTCTGGCTGCAGGAAAGATCAACACAATATGTACGTCAAAAGCTTGTATACAGGTGTCAAAATGAAAATCATCAGAATTTCAATGTATCATCAGTTTTGCATGTATTGGGTTGGAATGACGTTGTGATTGGACCAAAACCAACTAGCAGATCTCCACTGTTTTATTCTGTACCACCTGAAACTGATGGATGTTCGGTAAGAAAGATTTATTTCATAAATTAGAATTTTATTTGTTTCGAGGGCATTCGAAATGCGACGGATGCGAAATGCACAGAACGGTTTGTTGTGACGACACTTGTGTGAGGCCTATGTCCAAAAACGGACGTCTTTCGGCTGAAGAAGGCAACAAGAACAAAGTGTAGCCGAAGCCGGCACGGCCTTAAAACCGGGTACTCTGCGCTTAGCGCTTGTGAACATTTCAGCAGGCCTAGCCAAGTTACAACCGTTTCGTGTAGAATCTCTTTCTACAATCAGTATCGCCCGGCGTAAGTGATTTAAAAATAGGTAAAAAAACTTTTTAAGTTAAACGGTTTTATGTTAAACATACATTGCAATGTTTAAGATAAATGTACTAAAAACCAATAAATAATAAAATAGATACAGTCGTGGGAATTATAAACATATGCATAGACTAGACTAAAATAAAACCGTGGGGCACGTCAATTGGCTACAATCGTTGATTAAAATGTTTGTTTTGTAATGTTACACTATAATTAGGCAGTTGTTCAACCGACAACGATGGACGTGTGATCAGCTAAATAAAACCGTTTCATAATTAATTAAAAAGAAGATAACTTGGTTATTTCGTCAGCGCTGGTCAAAATTGTAACTGGCTACCATTTATATTATTAAAGTTCAAGATGTAGCGTAGCGATGAACGATGTGATTTGGCTGGGATGTTTTTATTTGTTTGTTTTTTTATTTGTTTGTGTGACCACGTGTTGTAACGTTTAGAACAGTCGTTCTAATAGCGTGAACGATGGAAGATTGTCAACTTGACTAAGCCTGCAGGTCGTTTGTTTGATTCGCACTGGACCCGCGTGGTGAATTACTATCCATTCTCTCTTGTAGAGAGGAGGTCTGAGTCCCAGCAGAAGAACATTATCTAAACTGATTTGACTGGCCTGTTGATCTAGTGGTTAGTGACCCTGACTGCTATGCCGGAGCCACGACGGTTCGATTCCCATCCAGGACAAATGTTTGTGTGATGAGCACGATCATTTGTTCTGTGTTTGGGTGTTAGTTATCTATAATATGTATGTATTTAGAAATATATAAGTATGTTTATCAGTTGTCTGATACCCATAACACAAGCTCTGCTTAGCTTTGGGGGTTGTGTGAAAGTTGTGGAATATTATTATTTCATTTATTTTTCATTATTACATATTTCATACATTTTTAAATATTTTTACAAAAACTCAAAAAAAAAACATTTAAAAATATAAAAAATATATATTATTATCTGTTTATTTATTTTTTTTAAACACATATTAAGTATATTTTTAAATATTTCTTACAAAAATAATAAAAAAACATTTAAAAATATAAAAAAATATATAAAAAGGAATATATATTATTATTATTATTATTTCATTATGCTTTAACCTATCACATACCCACAAAACGAGACACAATAGTAAAACAATAACAGCGCGGTCTCATAGGACCGGTCGGGGATTCATGAATTAAAAACAAGATTATGTTTTGGTATATTTTGTTGTTAGGGCACACATTTTGTCACTGTCTCATCTGATGGTAAGCGATGACATGGACAACGATGGTACTCGCTTGCCTAGAAGAGACGAAGAATTTATTGACAAAACAAAAACCTAGAATTGTAACCTTTTCACTTTTAACATATAGCACTTAGGTTGTAGCTATCAGGAAACGCAGACAGGGAAATTCACTTGATAACTGTACGTCTTTGCTGTAATAAAAGTTATTAATAAATATTTTGTGATTGTGGGTGGGATGGTTACCTTGTACCAGTGGCCCATCGCCGTACATTTTGGCCTGACGGTGGAAGGTACATGCAAAACTTAAAATGATTCAATTCCAATACACGCTTTCCAAAATATAACGGGCAGAAAATCAATAAGTAGGTTAGGAACTCAGTGTCTCTGAAATAATTATGATTTTTGTTTCAGGCAAGAAATTCTGACTTTGGGTATGTACACATTGAGCTGAAAAGTTCTAAAATAAATAGATTACCTATTACTGATGTGGGAATCCATAATATCAATGATGAAAATGAAGGTTTCTCGATTTCTAGCGAGAGTTTGTGTTTTCTATGAGTGAAATTATTTTTTTATTGTATATCTACGTATAGAATTTAATATTGATGTTTTGTAAAAAAAAAACAAAATACTTATTTAATAAAAACTTAAATTACTATCTATATTTCATTTATTCACCCTATATTATTCCAGTGTGGTAAACCAAGGTAAACGACTCTAAGTAACAGGTCTACGCTCGATTGGAGTCGATTTACACTAGGTACTTACTTTTCATTCAATTATTGCACTGGCCTACTTAAACAAGCAGACATTGTTACAGAGGGTATTGTGACAATCCTAACACCTGCTAAAATAACTTGAATAAAATCGTGGCAGTGCCTATTGTAAAACAAGATATTTTAAATATGCAGCAGCTATGGAAAAACATACCATACATACTTGGCGGAAATTTATAGGTTGCAGCTAAGAATTTTAAAAGTTATCACGCCTAAACATATAAAAAAGAAATTTGAAGATAGTGACAGCGATTTGTTTAAACACTGTTGTGTGATGAGTGTGTACAATAAAGTCGAATTCTTCACCCTCACAGAAGTTATAAGGCCCGAGCTACTATGTGAGACAACAAGACCTAACTTCCTGAGAAGCATAGCACATAAAAACAAATACATTCTGCCTAAGTACAATAATGTTTACGGAACTAGGGTTTCCGAGTATGTAATACCATACTTCATGAACAAACTCCCAGAGGAATTGCAGGTAAAATATAAGGAGAATTCGAAAAGTACGAAGTATAAGTATAAACGTTTCTATATTAATATATAGAAACGCTTACTGTTAGTTGCATCGTTCGTATCGTGTTGCATTATATAATGTGGGTAGGTATGTTACTGTATTCTCTCTTGTTTTATTTAATTTGTTATTTGAGTTGCTAGTGAAGTAGTCAATGTAATTAAGCGGCTCGCCAGCACACAGATAAGCCCTAAGAGGCTTTCGTGTATGGCAAAATCATTATTCATAATTGTAAAGTTTCTTGGATAAAATAAATAAAAAAAAAAAAAAAAAAATTACAAATCTGGCAAAAATGGGAGATACGTCGCTGGACAAATCTATTCACCACACCAATGACAGAATACAGCCAGTTTATTGGATTATTGCTCCCGAAGCAGATTGCCAATTCGCAGTAGAGAAAAGGGAAAAAATAAAATAAAACTACTAATTCTTCAAACGACTCAACTCTGCACCACTGTATGAAGTGTGTATAGAATGAGAAATAGAGTTTTTCTTTCTTTTTTGTTGAATTGACATATGCAATTGCTTAAATGTCATAAGCGCCATCTATTATTCAAAGCCTCAACTTTCTGTAGAACAGGAAGAATTTTGTTGTACTGAAAACGCTGCCATCTGTCTTTATCCTGAAAAACTATTATCAGCTTGAAGGTACATATTAATCAACTAACTGGATGACTTGAACGAGCAACTAAGAGCTGAAAAAAAATTTCCTAACTTAATTTTTTTATCTTCAAAACTAAGAAGGCTAGAATTTTGGATGAAGAAATTGGCAGTTAAAGGCTCTTGTATATCTGCACTAGATGGTGGGCCAAGCTATACTTTTAAATTTAATATTCACTTTGTTATGGTTTAATCTAAATAATTCATGAGAAAATTTGGTAAAAAAATGGCAGTTAATCCCAATTAATGTCAGGCTATCATCATTGTTAGTCCGTGAAGAATCGTCAAAATTGATAGTGCAACTTTGCCACCAGTTCGTTTTGACGCGACGGTACGATCTTCCCATTTAGTTCCGATGTAAAGGATCTAGGCTTGCGCATCGATTGTACCTTGAACTGGCTAATCAAGTGGCTAGTGTTAGTCAGAAGGTTACAGGAAAATTGCGGGCTTTGTTTCGGTTGAAGAACCTGTTACCAGGAAGCACGAAGACATGCTTGTGCAGACCTTGATTTTTCCCATCATCGATTATGGTGACGTGTGCTACTATGACCTGAATGCAGATCTTCTCAACAAACTTGACTGTCTTCTAAATTACTGCATTCGATTCGTTTCTGAGTTGTCTGTTACATTAGAATACTGATGTCGTCTACGACTGGTGAAAAGTGCGGATGAAGAGTGGATGATTGATGAATTATACTGTAATTTTAACAACCTACCTATACTTTGTTTAGTAATCAAAACTAATACAAAGTATGGAAAGACTTTCAAATCCATTTTTAGGGTTCCGTAGCCAAATGGCAAAAATGGAACCCTTATAATTTCGCCATGTCTGTCCGTCCGTCCTCGCTTAATCTCTGTCACAGTTAGCACTAGAAAGCTGAAATTTGGTACCAATATGTATATTAAACACGCTGACAAAGTAGTAAAATAAAAATTGGAAAAAAAGTTTTTTTTATGGTAGCCCCCCTACATGTAAAGAAGAACGTGATTTTTTATTTTATTTTAACCCTAACGTGTGATATATTGTTGGATAGATATTCAAAAATGAATAGGGGTTTACGAAAATCATTTTTTGATAATATCAATAATTTCGGAAATAATCGCTCCAAAAGTAAAAAACAATGTGTCCCCCCCTCTAACTTTTGAACCATAAGTTTAGAAAATATGAAAAAAATCTGGAAAGTAGAGCTTTATAAAGACTTTCTAGGAAAATTATTTTGAACTTGATGGGACGAACAGATTTTGAAAAATTGGGGACAAGTACTTGACTGTCTGAATTTCTTCCGGGATCCGATGTAATGTGAACACTCTGTCCGGTGTCCGGTTTCCGGCAGATTTGCCGGTCCGGCGTAGTGGGAACGCTGCCTTATGGTGACGGACGGGAAACTACGGAACCCTACACTGAGCGTGGCCCGACACACTCTTGGCCGGTTTTTTCGTATGTGTTACGATAAAATGAAAAATAATTACTGAATAATAACTGATTTCCTTATAATATACAGGACCGGTTTTTTTTTACAACTAAATACTTAAACTATATTTTACATAATTAATTATGACCTGCATGTATGCATTATAGCAGTTCTTTGAAGTTCTCAAAACATAAAAGAGAAACCCACTAAACTTAATTTATTTTTAAGAAACAGACCACAACGATTTAGTCTGTGAAATTAAGTCCGTCTTTATACAGTGTCTTTACTGGTATACGAGTAACTATATAGTTTTTAATAAGTACAAATAGGTTTTATTAATTTTTGATCGGTGCGTCTAATGTAACATTTAATTTTATAAACTCATGTTAACTCATGTCATGTTATTATAGGCTCATGTTAATTATACGATAAGTTGACCAAGTGAGGATTTTTTTTAAAGTGGCCCATCACGTACCGGTTAGATTCGAAGGAGATGACGGGAGCTAGAGTGAGCGATTTAACGAAGATCGTATCGTCAAAAAACTTTTCTGTAGCAGTACGAATGGCATATATTAAGATAATAATTATAATAGGTGTCTCTCCCACTCTTGGGCGGAGCGGGAGGGCGTGTCAGACTCTTACTGACTAAACCCCTACCCCGTTCCTTCGTTGCCATCGATCTGGGGGACACGGTGACAACCTTTCGGATACCGTGTTCCCCAGAGGCTTCGGCCCTACCGGGCCCCTATAGTTTGCTGACATCTCCTTGAGGCGCGCGTGGAACAGAACACGCCGTCGACGATTAGGCTCGGTCCAGATTATTACTAGACTGCCGGACGGCGAGCTACCCAGTGCTCGCTATCCGCGAGCCCGCGCCTACGGTGGTCGGAAATCGGGATCGGGATCTCGGCGGCGGCGGCGTGAGTTCCGCCGCCGCCGCCGCGGAACTAAATTTAAAAAAATTCAGCTAAATCCGGCTTGACTGGAAGCCGACCCCAATATAATAGGTGTGGATCAGTGTTTGAAAGCTCTAACTGACTAGACGTAATTCTAGGCAAGATAGTTCGTTATAGAACTTTGATTGTAATCTACTTCCATCGGCAATATTGGTATCGGAAATCTAGGATAGCACATAGATGTGATTTTACGCCCGTTTTCAATAAACTACCTATCTATAGTTGCAGCTACTAATAATAAACAAATCTATCCTTTTGCTCTTACTTACTTTCCTATAACCTACAGACGGATAGCAGATAGATAGATACAATCTTACTGTTTATTGGGGATAGCTATCTATCTGTGAACTGCGGTAGATTATTGAAAACGGACGTTAGTAAAAGTCTGGCACACTCTTTCACTCTACCCTAGAGTGATGTCATTAGATGATTTCCCACCTCAGAAAGCCCACATCCTGCATATTACGAGGAAAACCGTGCTTATCGTACAACGAAATACCCAAAAAACATTCTGGCTAACCATAGTTTGCGCTTATAAGATTGCAAAAATGGACGTCAAAGTATTTTCATACATCTTATTACTTTTCTTTATTTTCGAATTCCAGAAAACGTTAGGTAAGTAATGCGCTTAACAAACTTTTTGTTTTTTTAATTTAACTCCTTACTCAACAGCAAATGCAGATAATTTTACAATATTACTATCATTTTTTTTATTTCATTTTTTGTTTTGGAGTAATTGCACCTGAGTCTACATATAATAGAAATAATTGATATCGGATGTTTTTGTTACAGCAACAATGCAAGGAATAACTTTGGTGAGTAAAATTATGGATACAATGCTGTTCACATAATAATTTGCTTTAATTTATAAATTAAATATTATATATATTTTTATTGTATATTTTTATTTTATTTTTTGTTTTGAATAACAAATATTTAAATCATAATTTGTGAAATAACAACCTAAATATGTTATTTATACATTATATTAATTTATTTATCTATATTATCTACACTAATATAATAAAGAGGTAAAGTTTGTTTTTCTTGTTTGTATGAGGTAATTTGTGGGAGGAGCTCGTAGCTAGATAATAACAGCCGCACAGGTCGATCTTCAAGGTTAAGCAACGCTTGGCTAGGTTGGTCTGTGGATGGGTGACCATCTTAACATAACGAGTTTCCTCCGTGCCTCGGAAAGCACGTTAAGCCGTAGGTCCCGGCTGTCATTTGTAGATCTTTGGCAGTCGTTACGGATAGTCAGAAGCCAGTAAATCAGACTCCTGTCTTGCCATGAAGTACCGTGTTACCCCATTTAATGGGTTGTGGAGGTCTAGTAGGCAGCCGCTCCTCGTAAAATACTGGTATTCAGCTAAATCCGGCTTGACTGGAAGCCGACCCCAATACCTATAGTTGGGAAAAAGGCTAGGCATGATGATGAGGTAATTTGTGGAAGTACTGGTCCGAATGATAAAATTTTTTCACCAATGGAAAGCTGCTGTATTCCTGAATGACATAGGTTATATTTTATGCGGGCTAAAGCTAGTAATATAATATAGAAAGAAATTATCTGTTGCAGAAATTATACTTCATAAATATTATTCTGTTTTACTTTTAACTTTTATTCCGGAAATTAATAATTCTGGTTGAGCCCAATAAGCGTAAGGGATTTTTTTCCCTAAACCAAGAAATCCTTTCCACCCCGCAGTCTCATCACAACTTAGTACTCACATATATACATCACAACTCGTAAGGGATAAGCCCTTGCGAGAAACAATCCAAATATCTCGGTGTGATCTTCGACCAGTAGGTATGTGATATTTGTTAAGCACTTTAAGCAGCTCATTTGCGTGACTCCTCCGCTCACAGGAAATACATGTGACGGACTTACCGTTATTGTTCGTGCAGTATAATATTGTTCGTGTTAAAACATTTACTTTATTTTCAGAGCATAACAGAGGGGAAACATCAAGAAGACAAATCCACAGGTAAGATTGTCACTGTTTTTGTTGTTACATTATACAACATGTAACATAATTAACGCACATCGTCTTGGGAGATCATTGTACTCATCATTATGAACAACTATTACTATGGGACCAAACCTGAAATCGAGAATAAATAATCAACTGTTCCCTTCATTTATGTTCGCATATTTCTTCAAAATGTATGGAACAGCAGATTATTTTTGCTCGATTTCAGTTTAGGAATACTGAATACCCCTTGTATTCAGTATTCGATTCTCGTCCCAAATATGTACAAAACTTATAACCTTAGTATGTGACATAATCTATACTTATAATAAATCTGTAGAAGTGAAAATTCTGTACATTGAAAATATCAAAAAAAATAATGGCGGGGGGTGTTACTAGACCGACACCGAACCCAAAAATGTGATTAAAAATCTGTCTGTCTGTCTGTTTGTTCAGGTATCACGCAAAAACTACCGGTTCGATTACAATGAAACTTGGTATAATTATTCTTTAATGTCCTGGGCACCACACTGGGTACTTTTTTTCCCGGAAAAGTAAATACAATAAAAACAAACTTATTTTTGCGGTTCGATCCCTAGACCCGACTACTGCACCAACCGAAAAAATAAGTTTGTCGTATGTTACGTCACCCGCAGTGAAGTTTACTAGAGCTTGCAGCATTATCATGCTGTCTAATAAACTTGGCTGATTAAAAACTTTTTCGTTCCTAGTATTCAACCTATTGTAATTTTTTTCTTCTAATTTTCGTTTTTAAAATTTGAATGGTCTAAATTCTTCGAACATAAGAAAAATTTTTTCACTGTCATTGGACGATCGGACTTCGACGTGCACGTATTTAATTAAAATTATTTTATTTGCATTATCTTCCAAAATTCAATCGTTATAACCGTAGCACTTATTTAATCGTGTTAAAAGTGAAAAACATGGCATCGCCGTGTTGTATAAGTTGTTTCACGCGGAAGTAATGGCGATATGAAAGATCTATTGTATTACGTGAAGTTTACTATAAAAATCCGACGTGGTACCTACGCCCGTCGCTAATCGTTCTACTCACAAGGAACCGGTATGTATTTAAAACCTTTAAAACTTAACGGGCTGTCTGCCTCAGGCATGGCGTTAATATTTGTCAATTTTTCTCGCCATAGATTCGCTCTGAATCGGTTCAAGGATTACCCCGGAATTTAACCGGCGGTTTGGTGTTTCCCTCGCCGATATTGTATTGGCGTACGCTGCAGTTCCTGGTGCGACTTCGAACGGAACCAAGGTTCATCGCGACGACAACGCCTCGCCTGAGTTTTGTCCAGAATCACATATTTTTCGTAGTTATTGAGTTGTAGTTGGATTCATTCAGTAATCACCGCCGCGGGTAAGCGCGTCCTTGGCACTTCTCGTGGTGGTCGCACCATGGACAGGGAGACATGGTGGTGGGATGACGAGGTGCAGGAGGCGACCCGGAAGAAGAAGGGTTTATTTAAAAAGTGGCAGGGGTCCAACTCTCCGGAGGACAGGGAGGCATATGGAGCAGCTAAGCGCGCTTGCAAAAAAGCAGTAGCCAGAGCCCGCAGCAAAAGTTTGGCGCCCTTGTACGACAAGCTGGAAACTGCGGAGGGGCAAAAGCTTATTTTTAAGCTGGCGCGTGCCCGGGAAAAAGCTACACGGGACATTAGCAAATGCCTCTGTGTAAGGGACGCCCAGGGTAAGCTGCTCTATGATGCCCCCTCTGTTAGGGAGAGATGGTGCACATACTTTGAGGAGCTGTCTAACAAACAGCATCCCCATAACCTTCCTCCCGAACCGCCTCCTAACCTTGGTCTTATTTCCCCTATTTCCCCCGACGAAACTCGCATTGCTCTTCGCCACATGAAGAACCGGAAATCGGTCGGGCCTGACAATGTGCCAATCGAAGTGTGGAAGGCCATGGGCTCACATGGTGTGGACCTTCTGACGGATCTATTCAACCGCATCCTGACCACCAAGGAAATGCCGAACCAGTGGCGATCAAGCCTCATTATCCCTATTTATAAAGGCAAAGGTAGCGTACAGGATTGTAGTAACTACCGCGGTATTAAGATCATGTGCCACACCATGAAGCTCTTCGAGCGGATCATTGACACACGGCTCCGTAGCGAGTGTACTGTCTCTGAGTGTCAATATGGCTTTCGGGCGGGTAACAGCACCATGGACGCAGTGTTCGCCTTACGGACTCTAACTGAGGCTTACAGAGAGAGAAGGAGAGCTCTGCATATGGCCTTTTTAGACCTGCAGAAGGCCTTCGACTGTATTCCTCGACAGTCCATCTGGTGGGCACTTCGCTTCAAGGGTGTGCCCGAGGCCTATATTGACATTATCAGAGACATGTATCGCGATTCCGTGTCCTCTGTCCAGACCGCGGTTGGCGAATCCAAAGTCTTTCCAATATCTGTTGGCGTTCACCAAGGATCGGCTCTTAGCCCGTTCTTGTTTAACGTTGTGCTCGATGTAGTTACGGCATACATCCAAGATCAGCCTCCATGGCTAATGATGTATGCCGATGACATCGCCCTCGTTGGCCAGAGCAGAGCCCAACTTGAGCGGAGGGTCAACATTTGGAAGGACACGCTGGAAAACGGCGGTCTGAGACTAAATGTGGCGAAGACTGAGTACATGTCCTGTGGCAGCGCGGATTCAAATACCATCCGAATAGGTTCGGACCGGATCACAAGCTCCGACACGTTCAGGTACCTTGGATCTGTGCTACACGAGTCTGGCAACGTGGACGACGATGTCCAAGCACGTATAGGCGCGGCTTGGGCAAAATGGCGAGAGGTAACGGGCGTTGTATGCGACCGCAAAATGCCTCCGAAGCTTAAGGGACAGATATATAAATGCATCATACGTCCTGTCCTCCTGTACGGCGGCGAGTGTTGGCCAGCACTAGGCAGACACACCCAGGAGCTTCGCGTCACGGAGATGAAGATGCTGAGGTGGATGAGCGGCGTAACGCGATCCGATCGCATACGCAACTCGTTCATTCGAGGTAGTCTTGGTGTCCGCGACGTGGGGGAAAAACTGCAGGAGTGTCGTCTGCGATGGTATGGCCACATCATGCGTCGCCCTATGGAGTACGTTGGCCGGAGATGCATGAATATGGCTGTCCTTGGCGGTAGGGCTCGTGGTCGCCCTCGCAAGCGCTGGCTGGACGTCGTCAAGTCCGACATGAGAGCCAATGGCCTTACTGTCAGGGATGTAGAAGACCGGGCAAAGTGGAGCAAGCTAAGCCGGAAGGCGGACCCTGGCAAAAGCCGGGACTAACACCTAGTAGAAGAAGAAGATTGAGTTGTAGTTGTTTTTCTATTTTTTAAACAAAAATATTCGTGTCAAAAGGTCGCGGAATGAGCCGTTTTAGACTTTTTTTTTTAACCACGGGCATTATCTAACCGTGCGCTAATACGATAATTCGTTGTTGCAACTACGACTACCTTAAATTACCGATTAATTCTTTAAAAAAATAAAACCGTTAAATATTCCATTCCAGACCTTATAAGCAATTCGTCGAAGTTCGTCGTCAATACCCTTTTTTATACCTTTTTGTATTTTTTATATTTTTTTTAAATGTTTTGATTACTTTAAAAACAAATTATACGTATATTGTGGTGTGTAAAGTTTTTGTTTTCCTTTTTAACGCTACAAGCTCCTTAGACTTACTTATTTTTTTAAAGTCGTAGGTATAGATTTTAATGTTAAAGTTTGTGTAGTATATTTGAAAGTGTATGAAGTGACCGCAGGTTATTTTATAATACTGTTAGGTAGGATTAGTCATTCGTATAAATATTAATATTTAGAGAATTTACTTATTTAATGAGTTTAGATTATTTAGTTATCATCAGAAATTGGTTTATTTAGGTAGGTAGGTATTTTATTTTCTGTTATTCAAGGTTTTTTTTAATTAGGTAGGTACTTAGGTTTACTTTTATAAGGCGTAGACCGTATAGATTTTAACCTATCACATACCCGCAAAACGAGACACAATAGTAAAACAATAACAGCGCGGTCGCATGATACCGGTCGGGGATTCATGAATTTCAAGTATAGGTAGTATATTTGATAGTGTGTAACGTAGAATATTTTTAGCACTCTTACGTAGGATTAGTCATTTGTACAGATATTAGTTTTTAGAGATTTTGCTTATTTATTGGTATAACTTATACAATATATAAGTGTAGGTACTAGGTACACCAAAAACTCATTGATAAGTTTCGTCATCCACGCAAACGAAGTCGCGGGCAAAAGCTAGTTTAAAATAAAAATTAATAGTTTAAGAAGAAGTAAAATAGTGTAACTAGACAGTTTTAAAGTATGAAAGGAAAATGTATACAAACTAAAGGTCACTGACCCGCGCATATTATGTTCTCTAGAAAGGGTGTATTGTATATTGTATAAGTACACGTTGCGAGACTTTTGCGAAAATTTTGCTTTGATTCTGTCTGTTATTTATCAGTGTTTTTTTTTGTTCAGTTTTTTATTAGTATCATGTAAGCGTACACTATTGTGAAAGGATGCCCGGGTGTCGCCACTGTGTGGACCGCCCGGAGGACACGGTGGAGCACACGGTAGAGGTGTGCCCCGCTTGGGCGGAGCACCGCCGTGTCCTTGTGGAGGCTATCGGCGGCGGCGACCTCTCGCGTCGGGCCCTGGTACAGGCCTTGGTCCGGAGCGAGGAGGGGTGGCAGGCAGTCGCCTCCTTCTGCGAAGCAGTAATGTTAGCAAAGGAGGCTGCCGACCGCGTGAGGCAACGGAACTCACGCCGCCGCCGCCGAAATCCCGATCCCGATTTCCGACCACCGTAGGCGCGGGCTCGCGGACAGCGAGCACTGGGTAGCTCGCCGTCCGGCAGTCTGGTAATAATCTTGACCGTGCCTAGTCGTCGACGGCGCGTTCTGTTCCACGCGCGTCTCAAGGAGATGTCAGCAAACTGTAGGGGCCCGGCAGGGCCGAAGCCTCTGGGGAACACGGAATCCGAAAGGTTGTCACCGTGTCCCCCAGATCGATGACAACGAAGGAACGGGGTAGGGGTTTAGTCAGTAAGAGTCTGACATGCCCTCCCGCTCCGCCCAAGAGTGGGAGAAGTCATTCTGATGATTCCCCTACCGGAAAAAAAAAGCGTAGGTACACTATTGTGGGTTTGAATATGTTCCTCGTTTAAACTAACATACTGTGTATATCATAATGTGCTTTTTAATTTTATTATTATTATACGACTGGTTAAAAAATAAATTAAACTACAAACGTAGATAAAAAAATAATTTAATTAACGTTATCTTACACGTGGTCTAATTTAGCTTAACTTAGAAATATTCACAATATTATTCAACGTAATCAGAAGGAAATTGGTGTTTTATTTCAGTTTTAATAACGAACTATAACCCGTAATTACCGGAAACTCAATACCTACTGATAACTTAGTTATTATTTTTTACTAATTTAAAACCTTTTATTAGACTTTGTGGTTACCTACCTAAAAATTTAAATCAACATACAATTTATTTTATTTTCATAGACAACTATTTCACACAACGCCATCTAGCCCCAAGCTAAGCAGAGCTTGTGTTATGGGTACTAGACAACTGATAAACATACTTATATCTTTCTGAATAAATACATATTATAGATAAATTACACCCAGACACAGAACAAATGATCGTGCTCATCACACAATTTGTCCTGGGTGGGAATCGAACCCACGACCTCTGGCAAAGCATGTTTCAATCGAAGCAGTTTGTCAAATTAGATAAATTATATTTATTTTGATGACTGGACATAAATAACACATTCACACGTTTTCGTCGATTTAAACTACTAACTGACTACCCCAAGAAGGAATACCGTAACAAACTTTAAAAGTCTATACAGGGTGTCCCAAAACTCAACGATAATCAGGGACCGGAAGAAAGGCCAAGCTATACCAGTTCTGGGAAAAATAAAAAATAAAATCCATATCACTCAGTTCAGCGATAATAGACATTTTTAAAAAAAAGTTGAAATTCGACACCCTTGGTCGCATTTTCAAGGTTTGTGATCACTAATGTCACAATTTCGCTGTGATTTTTTTAATTTCGTGATCTTCATTAACGATGCTATTAATCGCAACTACAAATTATTGCAAAAAACATTGTTGATTTAATAAAATAAGTTACGTTTTAGTCAGTCATGGTTCACAAAAATATTGTTCGTTAACTTTGACACTTCATTTTGAAAAAAAATTGTACTACACTACCCTTGGCAAGTCATTTCAAAAGTTGGCGCATTTAATCAAGATTTCAAAATGGTGCAACACTTCCCACTTTTCTTGCCCTTAAAACAAATTTTTTCTTATTTTTTTCAAATTGAGCTCATTTTGAACAACTCAACATTAGGAATTTTTGTTACTAAAAGGAGATTGACAGGGTTGGGACCAAGTGCATTTTGTTCCTCAGCCCAATACTAATCAGTAAACCGAAGCTCTTCAAAATCTGCTCCAGGAGTCAAAAGAAAAAAAGAGTTTTTCCAACCTAACCTAAGTTAGAAATCGTTTTAAGGAAGTTTGACCAAGTGCTGCCCAGAATGAACATCTAGTGCATTTCATACCTCAGAGCAATACTAGTCAGCAAACCAAAGCGCTTCTAAATCTGCTCCAGGAGTCAAGAGAAAAAAAGAGTTTTTCCAACCTAACCTAACCTAAGTTAGAAATCGTTTTAAGGAAGTTTGATCAAGTGCTGCCCAGAATGAACATCTAGTGCATTTCATACCTCAGACCAATACTAATCAGCAAACCAAAGCGCTTCAAAATCTGCTCCAGAAGTCAAGAGAAAAAAAGAGTTTTTCCAATCTAACCTAACCTAAGTTAGAAATCTTTTTTAGGAAGTTTGACCAAGTGTTGCCCAGAATAAACACCTAGTGCATTTTGTTCCTCAGGCCAATACTAAGAAGTGCTTTGAAATCTGCTCCAGGAGTCAAGAAAAAAAGAAGACTTTTTCCAACCTAACCTAACCTAAGTTAGAAATCTTTTTAAGGAATTTAGACCAAATGCTGCCCAGAATGAACACCTAGTGCATTTTGTTCCTCAGGCCAATACTAAGAAGTGCTTTGAAATCTGCTCCAGGAGTCAAGAAAAAAAGAAGATTTTTTCCAACCTAACCTAACCTAAGTTAGAAATCTTTTTAAGGAATTTTGACCAAATGCTGCCCAGAATGAACACCTAGTGCATTTTGTACCTCTGGCCAATACTAATAAGTAAACCGAAGCGCTTTGAAATCTGCTCCAGGATTCAAGAAAAAAAATACTTTTTCCAACCTAACCTAACCTAAGTAAGAAATCGTTTTAAGGAATTTTGACCAAGTGCTGCCCAGAATGAACACTTCGTGCATTTTGTTTCTCAGGTCAATACAAATCAGCAAACCAAAGCGCTTCAAAATCTGCTCCAGAAGTCAAGCGAAAAAAAGAGTTTTTGCAACCTAACCTATCTAGGCCAATACTAATCACTTTTCTTGCCATTAAATAAATTATTTCTTATTTTTTTCAAATTGAGTTCAATTTTGAACAACTCAACATTAGGAATTTTTGTTTCTAAAAGGAGATTGACAGGGTGTGGACCAAGTGCATTTTGTTCCTCAGCCTAATAATAACTAACTCTTTAAAATCTGCTCCAGAAGTCAAGAGAAAAAAAGAGTTTTTCCAACCTAACCTAACCTAAGTAAGAAATTGTTTTAAGGAAGTTTGACCAAGTGCTGCCCAGAATGAACACCTAGTGCATTTTGTTCCTCAGGTCAATACTAAGAAGCAAACCGAAGCGCTTTGAAATCTGCTCCAGGAATCAAGAAAAAAAAAGACTTTTTCCAACCTAACCTAACCTAAGTTAGAAATCATTCTAAGGAATTTTGACCAAGTACTGCCTAGAATGAACACCTATTGCATTTTATTCCTCAGGCCAAAACTAATCAGCAAACCGAAGCACTTCGAAATCTGTTCCAGGAGTCAAGAGAAAAAAAGAGTTTTTGCAACCTAACCTAACCTAACCTAAGTTAGAAATTGTTTTAAGGAATTTTGACCAAGTGCTGCCTAAAATGAAGATCTAGTGCATTCCATACCTCAGACCAAACGTGTAAAGGTTCCAGTTTACACAGCAAACCAAAGCGCTTCAGAAAAAAAGAGTTTTTGCAACCTAACCTAACCTAGGCCAATACTAATCAGTAAAACACTAATTAGTGTTGGCTTGAGGAACAAAATGCATTAGATGTTCATTCTGGGAAGCACTTGGTCAAACTTCTCAAAAAAGTTTTCTAACAGGTTAGGTTAGGTTGGAAAAACTCTTTTTTTTCTTTTTACTCCTGGAGCAGATTTTAAAGCGCCTTCGGTTTGCTGATTAGTATTGGCCTGAGAAATAAAATGCACTAATGTGTTCATTCTGAGCAGCAGTTGGTCAAAATTCCTTAAAAAGATTTTTAACTTAGGTTAGGTTAGGTTGGAAAAAGTGTTTTTTTTTTCTTGACTCCTGGAGCAGATTTCAAAGCGCTTCGGTTTGCTTCTTAGTATTGGCCTGAGGAACAAAATACACTAGATGTTCATTCTGGGCAGCACTTGGTCAAACTTCTTCAAAAAGATTTTTAACTTAGGTTAGGTTAGGTTGGAAAAAGTCTTTTTTTTTTCTTGACTCTTGGAGCAGATTTCAAAGCGCTTCGGTTTGCTTCTTAGTATTGGCCTGATGAATAAAATGCACTTGGTGTTCATTCTGGGCAGCATTTAGTCAAAATTCCTTAAAACAATTTCTAACTTAGGTTAGGTTAGGTTGGAAAAACTCTTTTTTTCTTTTTACTCCTGGAGCAGATTTTAAAGCACCTTCGGTTTGCTGATTAGTATTGGCCTGAGAAAAACAATGCACTAATGTGATCATTCTGAGCAGCACTAGGTCAAAATTCCTTAAAAAGATTTCTAACTTAGGTTAGGTTAGGTTGGAAAAAGTCTTTTTTTCTCTTGACTCCTGGAGCAGAACTCGTAGCGCTACGGTGTACTGATTAGTATTGGCCTGAGAAAAAAAAGGAAATAGGTGTTCATTCTGGGCAGCACTTTGTCAAAAGTCCTTAAAAAGATTTCTTAGGTTAGGTTAGGTTGGAAAAAGTCTTTTTTTGTCTTGATTCCTGGAGCAGATTTTGAAGCACTTTGGTTCGCTGATTAGTATTGGTCTGAGGTATGAAATGCACTAGATGTTCATTCTGGGCAGCACTTGCTCAAACTTCCTAAAAACGATTTCTAACTTAGGCTAGGTTAGGTTGGAAAAACTCTTTTTTTTTTCTTGACTCCTGGAGCAGATTTTGAAGAGTTAGTATTGGGCTGAGGAGCAAAATGCACTTGGTCCACACCCTGTCAATCTCCTTTTAGAAACAAAAATTCCTAATGTTGAGTTGTTCAAAATTGAGCTCGATTTGAAAAAAATAAGAAATATTTTTTTTTATGACAAGAAAAGTGGCAAGTGTCGCACCATTTTGAAATCTTGATTAAATGCACCATCTTTTGAAATGACTTGCCAAGGGTAGTGTAGTACAATTTTTTTTCAATATGAAGTGTTAAAGTTAACGAACAATATTTTTGTCAACCATGACTCACTAAAACTTAACTTATTTTATTAAATTAAAAATGTTTTTTGCAATAATTTGTAGTTGCGATTAATAGCGTCGTTAATGAAGATCACGAAATTAAAAAAATCACAGCGAAATTGTGACATTGGTGATCATAATCCTGGAAAATGCGATCAAGGGTGTCGAACTTCAACTTTTTTTTAAAAATGTCTATTATCGCTGAACTGAGTAATATGGATTTTATTTTTTATTTTTCCCAGAACTGGTATAGCTTGGCCTTTCATCCGGTCCCTGATTATCGTTGAGTTTTGGGACACCCTGTATAATAAACATGTTTATGTTATGGTTCAAATTAGCTTCACTTTTTTGACTGACCTGCATTTTAACAATTCAAAAGTCCCAGTTTAAATAAACCTGTTTACCTGTTTGTTTTGTTTTGTGGTTTGTTGTTGTTCTCTTTCTGGTCAAATCTTACGAGAATCATGAAGTGTGCTTTTTAGGAAAGTATCATACCTACAGACTTGAGTGGACCTGTCCAGACAGTTCAACAATTGGTCTGATATCGTGTTACTCTTTATCCTTTTGATCGCCACTTACATGACAAAACAAATGTGTCGAGTTCGCCACATTTGAAGAAATAGAAATAATCTATTCATTTCTGAGTTAAAGACTCTCGAACAGAGAAGGTTGTCATGTAGCTATCAGAAAATACGTCTGTGTTTGTCCTGATAAAAAAAACTAAATTTGGAATTCCTTAAATGTATGCACAATGGATATTTTATTTGTACTTATAAACCTATGTACTATTTTGGTTTCAGCAACCTGCACTTTGAACTTGGTAAGTGTGATGGTTTTCTAAAGAAAAGACAAAGATGCTATATAATATGCATTCTGAAATATAGCTGAAAATCGTTGCTATATTTCAGTATGCATATCGATACCTTTGGGTAGAAAGGTCATATAAATCATTTTGGCCAAATTGAGTTATATATATTATACCATTTTTCTCAGAATTTTTTTCTCTATAGATCTGTATATCCAAAATGTAGAAATACGCTCAAAAATGGTAAATACAACCCAGAAATTTTCGGTCATAGCCTCTTAAAAAAGCTAAATTTTCAATGTAAAAGCCGGATATTTTTTTTTGTAATTTTGTTATGACGTAATGACCATAATTTATATTAACTCAGGGCGTAAAAATAGTCGTTAATTGTAAATGGTACATACGCCCTAAAGTGTTAAATGCGTTTCCTAAACACAGATTAAATTCGACGTCGTAAATCTAAAGACAGTTCGTAACGTTGGTATATAAACCATGTTCATTGCGAGTAGCACTTTACTTTACGATGTTTGTCAAGTAAAATGTGTAAGGAATGAACCTGGAATGGTTCTATCAAATGATGAAAAAATCAAAGAGAGGTGGAAGGAATATTTTTAAAGACTAATGAATGAGGAAAATGATTGGACAATTTTAGAAAGTAAACCAGAAAATGTGGGGTTAGTGAGAATGGTTCGTATGGATGGAGTCAGAATAACAGTAAATGGAATGAAGAATGGTAAGGCCATTGGCCCAGTTTGGAATATCAGTTGAAGTATGGAAGTTACTGCGAGTGGATGGATGTGGCTAGCTTTGTTCTTCAATAAGTGGTTTTAAGAAGAATTCATACCTGATGATTGGTGCAACAGTTCTGTGGTGCCCATCTTTAAATACAAAGGTGATGTTCTTGAATGCAAAAATTATAGAGGAATAAAGCTAATGTCACATACTATGAAAGTCTGGGAGGAAGAAGTATTGAAAAACGGTTGAGAGAAGAGAGTGAAATTTCACAGAACCAATTCGGTTTTATGCCTGCTCGGGATACAACGTATGCCATTTTCGCTATACGCCAGCTGTGCGAGAAATACAGATGTGAACATAAAAACTTGTTAATTGACCTGGAAAAGGCATACGACCGGGTACATCGTGAGGTTTTGTGATGGGCCCTTAAGGAGAAAGGTGTGCCCGTGAAGTATGTTCAGTTGATCCGAGCGATGTACAGTGGCAGTTTGAATGTGGCGGTCGGCCTACATCAGGAGTCAGCTCTCGGCCCTTAACTCTTCCTGCTGATAATGGACGCTTTGACGTTAGACATTAATGAAGAGGCGCCCTGGCGTATGCTGTTTGCCGATGTCATTGTGCTGGTAGCCGAGAGTGTCCTAGAGGTCCAGAGCAGATTGGAGGTGTGGTGGTCATGGACTGGAGAGTGTTAACCTGAAATTGAGTAGAACCAAAACAGAGTACTTATACTACGATTTCGGCGGACTTTCCAATCCTTCGCCTTTAGCCCTCGCGGGGACGCCCATACCAATTTGTTCCGACTATCGGTGCCTCAGGTCGCTTCTCCAAGGAAATGGTGAGGTAGACCGGGACATAACACATCCGATCTACGCAGGATGGATAAAAAACCTGTCATACTTTATGGATAAGAATGTTGGGCTGTGAAAAAGATGGATGAAAAAAGATTGCAGGTAGCGGAGATGAGAATGTTGAGATGGATTGGACAAAGTGAGAAATGAGTGAATTAGGGGAAGTTTGAAAGTGGCGCCAGTGGCTGAAAAGTTGGAGGGAAATCGTTTGTCTTGGTACGGTCATGTGAAGAGGAGGGATGAAACGCATGTTACTAAAAGAGTTCTGAATTAAATGTAGATGGAGGGAGAGAGAGCCCAAAGAAAAGGTGGATGGATTGCGTAAGGACAGAAAAGAAAGAAAAGGAATTTAGTGATAGTGTGATGGATGACAGGACAGAATGGAAGAAGAAAACGTGTTACGCCGACCCCAAGTAATATGGGATAAGAGCAGGAAGAAGAAGATTGCAAAAAGCACTTTACGACCAACACACTAGGCTCGCATTTTGCGCGCAGTGACAATCAGAAGAACGAGCGCGATAGACAGCTAACGGACAGATACCATTAATTAGAAGGTATTATATATATAATACTTAATAAATGTTAATTTAATATTTCAGGTAGTTTTATTTTATTTGAATCGACAATTATTGGGTATTAGAATAATAATAATTGAGTTCCTACTAATTCTATGAGTAACAGGATTATTAATTATTAGTCAGAATTCAATTGATCTTCAAACTTCAAAAGCAAAAATGTTATGAATTTGTATGTAAAAAAAATAGTTTTTCTGCTCTCCTGAAAAGTCGGGTTTTGGTTTATACGAACTTTCTACCCAAACGTATCGATATTAAAAATACCGCCACGCCATTATAGTGCCGCTTTATAACATGACATAATTTTTAATTGACTTTAGTCAAAAAACAAAATCTGTCTTAAGTAAAAATATGTCATGTACAAACCGCGCGCGTTTGCCATTTAACAGTTGTTTACGAAAAGAAAAAAAAATGATTAAACTACTAAAAATAACTAATAATGTTGTGTAAACTTGCTTATTTTCGCTAAACTTCTAAAAACTTACTTTTTTTTATCGAAGGATGATCTGGCATGGAAATATGGTGAAAACAACGTTAATAGTGCTCCTGTAAGTACTTTTTTGTTTAAATTAATAAAAAAACCGGCCAAAAGCGTGTCGGACCACGCTCAGTGTAGGGTTCCGTAGTTTCCCGTCCGTCACAATGTGTCTTAAATTTTTCAAAAGCTGTTCGTCCCATCATGTTCAAAATACTAATTATAATAATGATTGTTATTTTCAGGGTCCTCAAGGTCCACCCGGATTGCCAGGAGAAAGAGGAAAAGATGGTCTTCCTGTAAGTCTTGCATTAACATCAGTAATAAATTTTATTCACATTATACAAATTATAATTCTTTTTTTTGTGTGTTTTCTGCAATAAGGCAATCTGTTCGAAAACAATAAGCCACTTGTTTGGTTGGAGCTACATGTCATGGTTATTTTTATTGTCTTCCTCGAGGGCCAATCAATTGCTGAACTCTCCAGCAAACCCTCTTTTTGGCTCAGTTTACAAATCTTTGGGCGAGTCTGGGAATGTCTTTTCTCTTTAGTCGGTTAAAATGTAGTCCACCCTCTCCACTTAAGGCCTATGCGAGTTCGTTTGCATGGGTTGCTTATTTCTCCTGGTATTTTTGGCTTGTCTGGACTATTTCCTCACGAACAGTGTTTATGCTCAGGTCCAGATACATGTGACTTACTTGACTTAGGATCCTATATCCCCTAGCTGGGGCAGAGGGCGTCAACAGTAGTCACCCAACGCGAGCGGTCTTGCGCTTTATGCTTGACCTCGCTCCCAGTCCGATGTCTTTCGCTTCTGCCAATACGGTGCGTCGCCAGGTCTGCCGAGGACGGCCACGCTTCCGTTTCCCTTGAGGATTCCAGTCCAGTGCCTGTTTAGGTATATGATCGAAATCCCTCCTAAGCGTGTGACTAATCCAACTCCACTTGCGACGCTTGATCAAGTGGTCGATCGGGCTTTCGCGACATATCTCCAACAGCTCTACGTTAGAGATGGTCTCGGGCCAGTAAATACGACGAAGACATCGATTTACGAAAACCTGGATTTGTCGGGAGATCTCCTTTGTTACCTTCCACGTTTCGCACCCGTAAAGCAGCACGGATTTGACGTTTGACCTGAAGATTTTTAGTTTAACTCTTCGAGTCAATTTCCGTGATTGCCAAACCGGTCTCAGCTGTGCGAAGGTACCGCGGGCTTTGGCGATTCGAAAAGCGACGTCTTCTTCAGTTCCACCAGTTCCACTGCCTCAGTGCCGATTAGCAGCGGCGCAGCATTAATCACTCCTGTACGCATTTCCTGGGTCTTCCGCGAGTTAATTTTAAGCTCAGTTTTCGCTGTCTCCTGACGAAGGTCGTTCAATTTTGCTTGCATGTCGGCGTGCGTATGACTTAGCAGGTAAAGGTCATCGGCGTAGTGCAAGTCTTCTAAAACGCTGGACAATCCCCACTCTATCCTGCGGCGCCTCTCATCGAAGATGCGAAGCAGAATTCCGACAAGAACGACTATAAAGAGAAGAGGCGAGAGGAGGCAACCCTGGCGAACACCTGCGTGCACTGCGATGTCCTCCGAGATGAGGCCGTCGTGAACCACTGCAGGAATATTTCCGATAATTATATGCTCTGTAATAAGCGGACCAATTTTGGAGGCACTCCCATTTCCAGCAGGCTGAACCACTTCAACGTATTGAAGGCTTTTTCAAAGTTCACAAAGATGAGATATATCTCCCTTTGGCATTCTGACGCCTGTTCAAGAATTATACGTAGAGTGTTAATTTGGTCCATGCAAGAACGACTCAAACGGAAACCAGCCTACTCCTTGCGTAGTAAGGGATCCAGGGCCCTCGATAGCCTATCCAAGATTATCCTGCAGAAGACTTTAGAGGGAATTGACAGCAGTGCAAGGCCTCTCCAGTTATCGCACTGACTGAGATCACCTTTTTTAGGCACGGTAATTACGAGCCCTTTGTTCCAGTCGTCCGGGAGTTTTTCAGCATTCCAGATCTTTTCAATTAAAGGCGTCAGTACGTCGACGGCGAAGGTTAAGTCGGCTTGCAGAATTTCCGCAGTAATCAAGTCGAATCCTGGAGCAGTAGCTGAAGCAGTCCTCTCTTTGAAGACAGGGAAGGCCCTGTCTTCAAAGAGAGGACTGCTTCAGCTACTTTCGAGTCTGACGGTGGTTCCGAATTGATATCGAGGAGCCGGGGTGGTGAAGAACTAACCGACAGTGCTTCAGGCGTCGAAGTCGCTGCCAGATACATGTATTTGTTGCTAATACATTGGGGTATCCTGAATATTATTCTTACCACTTTACTTTGAAATCTTTCCAGTATGTCGATGTTATTGTTGCTAGCTGCTCCCCATAACTGTATTCTATAAGTCCAGATAGGTTTTAAAATTGCTTTATATACCAAGGTTTTGCTGGTGGTATTGAGTTGCGAGCTTCGTCCGATTAACCCGTGAAGACTACGAAGTTTTGCATCTAATTGCTTTCTTTTGGTCCAGATGTGTTTCTGCCATGTGAGCCTTCTATCCAGGTTCATACCCAGGTACTTTGCATTATCTGTTTGAGGTATTTATTTGTTGTTTAGCTTAATCAGAGGGCAAGTACCTCTCCTAAGAGTAAAGGTCACATGAGCAGATTTGGTTTCGTTTGCTTTGATCCTCCATTGCTTAAGCCATGATTCTACTTTATTTAGATGACTTTGCAGAGTGTGTGATGCAGTTACTGGGTCGTCATGAGTGGACAGCAATGCGGTGTCATCAGTATATGACGCTGTTATCGTTTGGTCATCTGTTGGGATATCTGCAGTGAAGATGAAGTATAGGATAGGTTCCAATATGCTAACTTGGGGGACGCCCGAGTTGATTTCGTAAAGCATCGAGCTGTCATCATTGCATTTTACTTGGAAGCTTCTCTTATCGAGGTATGATTTTAGTATCTGAAGGAAACAGTGTGGCAGTGTCTTTTTGATTTTGAAGATAAGGCCGTCATGCCATACCTTGTCAAAAGCTTGACTGATATCTAAAAACACTGCAGAGCAGTATAGTTTATTTTCCAAACATCTACTAATAATGTCGACAATACGGTGAACTTGTTCGATTGTCCCATGACTTTCACGGAATCCGAATTGATGCTGTGGTAGTATGGTGTTTAAACTATGTACTTTTATTCTGTTAAGTAGTATCCGTTTAAAAAGTTGCCGATGACTGGCAGCAGGCTGATGGGTCTGTATGAGTTTGTTTGTTCCAGAGGTTTACCAGGTTTTTTTTTTTTTATGGTAGGGGAATCATCAGAATGACTTCCCCCGCTCTTGGGCAGAGCGGGAGGGCGTGTCAGACTCTTACTGACTAAACCCCTACCCCGTTCCTTCGTTGCCTTCGTTCTGGGGGGGACTCGGTATCAACCGTTAGGAATACCACATGTTCCCCCCAGAGGCTTCGGCCCTACCGGGCCCCTACAGTTTGCTGAAGGTTTACCAGGTTTGGGAATCATTATTATCTGTGCTATCTTCCACTGTCCAGGAAAGTGTTCAAGTCTTAGGCAAGCATTGAATATATGGACAAGTTTCATTACTGCCTTGTATGGAAATTTCTTTACAAGTGTTGCATCTATATAATCATACCCGGGCGCTTTCCCTTCTTTAGCTTTTTTATTTCTTGGAAAATTTCCTTAGGGCTAGTACTTTGTAGTGGTATGAGCATATTTGATTTGGTGATTCTAAATAGTTTATTACTTTTTCTGTATGTTCGCGACAGCTCTCTGGATGCGGATTAAAAACATTGCTCAAGTGTTCGGCAAATGTTGTTGCTTTTTCTTGGTCAGACCTAGCCCATCCTCCTTTATTATTGTTGATGGCAGGTATATGTGTATTTGGGCGCTTCATGTTTTTGGTGACCTTCCACAGCGAATAGTTTGTGTCAGCTGTCGGATCAAGGCTTGAAAGCATGTTTTGGATTTAATCGTTCTCTTCGTTGTTGATGAGATTTTTAAGCTCACCAGAGAATTTATTAAATGCAGTTTTATCATTTGGATATCCTGAATTTTGCCACACCTTTCTCAATTGTCGCCTTTTCTTGTTTTTTTTCTTTATTTCTTTTGGATAGTTGTTACTTTTTGGTGTCTGACCCTTTCGTTTAGTGGTCGCTAAGTTGGCTGCTCTATGTATTAGCATGTTGAGTTTCTCAATCTCGTTTTCTATAACTTCTATTGTGTCGATTTTCGTTTTAAGATTGATTTCTGATTTAATGAAATCTCTGTATTTTTCCCAGATCGTAGTCTTAGTGTTATATATTTTTGAAGAAGGCTCAAGTAGTTGAATTGACGTTCAAGATTACAGGATTGTGATCTGAGGTGAGATCAGTGCAAGATTCTATTGTTATGTAGTTGCCGTTCATGTTCTTCGTTATGAAAAAGTCAAGCAAGTCAGGTCTCATCTATCTTTATCAGTTGGCCAGTAAGTAGGTTCTCCCCCAGACCAGTAATCCAGTTTCATGTCCTGCGTCACTATGAGTAATTGCCGTCCTCTTGTAGTAGTCAACCTGCAGCCCCAGTGCAGATGTTTTACATTCCAGTTGCCTGCACTTACAAATCTTGTACCAAGAGTAGAGAAGTAATCTTTGAAATCTTGAACTGAGATTGCCTCGGAGGACAATAGACAGCAGAGCAAACTATCTCAATGTGTTTTTCTTGGACAACTATGGTCGTGGGCTAAATTTTCACTGTGTGATATTCTTCCATTGAATAGTGTTTGATATTATTTTAATGATAACTGCACTTCCTCTGTGGCTGTTTCCGGAAGGATGGTTTGTTGTATAGATTTTATAGTTATTAAAAGCGATGTCAAGCCGTTGGCGTTCCAAGTAGTTACTCGGAGGTTCTGGATCATTTTTTTATACGGTTGCTGACTAAATGAACCATGCGGTCCAACATTTTGTCCATCATTTTTTCCACTATTGTGATCATTGTACTATGTTGTAGGTTTTCTAGCATAGTCTCCATAATATTTGTGAAGTTATTGAAATCGTTGTTTGTCATGTTATTCAAGGTAATTTATTTTTTTGTGTAGGTAGAGTTTGTTGTCCTGTTTAAGCAATTTCAGTATAGGTTTTGCTTGAATTTGTTTGTTGGAATTGATATTATGATTTGGAGTTATCTATTTTGTTCTTGTCAAGGCTCATTATTGGTTGGTTTTGTTTAGGTTTAGAAGCAACTTATATTGCTTGTAAATTTTGCATCCCTTGTAGCTGGATGGGTATTTTTCATTGCAATTCGCACAGGTAGCCTCAGTGTCAGGTGTTTTTATACGTTGTGTTGTAGGATGTTCATTGCAACATTTGACGCATCGGAAAGGTCTGAAACATTTATTTTTTGTGTGGCTGAATCTTTGGCATCTTTTACATTGTATAATTTCCTTTTTTTTATAAGGTGCTTCAATTATTGTGATTTTCATCTGGTTTAAATATCTGACGTCAAATATGTCTTTGTTGTTTTGCTGTGGCTCCAGGTCTACATAGAATATAAGAAGTGGTTTTTTGGTAGATCTATGTCTAATGCTGACTATTTGTCTTACTTTATGCCCCATGTGTTCCAGTTCTCTAGTTATTGCTGTCGTGTCTTCTGAAGCGTATAGTCTTTGGAGAAACGCTCGGTAAGCATTTTCGCTTTTTAACTGGTAAGTTTAGTGCGAAATATAGTTGGCGATGAAATGATTTCTAATAATTATACAACATGTAACATAATAAGCGCACATCCTCTTGGGGGGTCATTGTACTCATCATTATGAACAACTTTTACTATGGGACCAACCCTGAAATTGAGAAAAAATAATCAGCTGTTGCATACATTTATGTTCGCTTATTTCGTCAAAATGTATGGGACACCTAAATTTTTTTTCTCGATTTCAGGTTTGGTCCCATAGTAAAAGTTGTTCATAAGAAGAGTACAATGACCCCCCAAGAGGATGTGCGCTTATTATGTTACATGTTGTATATGTTTGAATGTCTTTTGGCATGATTTTTATAATGTGTCCAGATCTGAGTGTGGTCATGATATAAAGATCATTGTCTAAGATTTTGTTAAGTACTTCTTTAAGGGATGCAATGTTGATGACGCTTGTGACAAATATAAGCTCGGGTTTAGGAACATAAACTCTTTCCTGTTTGTTGGTTTCCTGAATAGTGTCATCATTAAGTATCTCAAAACTGTTTTGAGTTGGTATAACAAATTGAGAATTATTCTTTTGTTTTTTGTTAGTGTGGTTTACTCTCTCTGCCACTCATTTTTGCTTGTGTCTTCCTGGTCACTAGAGTTTGTTTGGGTTTCCATTGTCTGTTTGATTGATCGTGTTTGATTAACTACAGGATTTTTGTTTTCTGTAGGTATTGCAACGAGGGAGTTGCTTCTTGTTCGTTCAATCATGCCGCGATTAAGTGTTTGTTGTATTAAATTGTATGTTTTATTTGTGTTAGGAGTTTTTATATTTTGAGAATCGTCCATATGAATCCCACGAGTGTGGACGAGATTTAATTTAAATATTATAAGACAAATTATAATCATCATCATCAGCCTAGCCTTTTCCCAACTATATTGGGGTCGGCTTCCAGTCAAACCGGATTTAGCTGAATACCAGTATTTTACGCGGAGCGGCTGCCTACCAGACCTCCACAATACAAATATAAGACAAATTATAATAATGATTGTTATTTTCAGGGGCCTCAAGGTCTACCCGGAGTGCCAGGATATCATGGTTTTCATGTAAGTCTTGCATTAATACTCGTATCAGTAATAAATTTTTCATCCCATCTATTCGAAAAGAACGACTTTGTTTGCCTTTTAGTGCGCCCAAAGGTAGTGTTTTCTATAAGAAACTTTTAACGGGAAATAAAAATATTTTTGTTTCCCGTTAAATGTTTTTATTCCCCGTCAAGTGATTTTATTCCCCGTTATCTGAAATAAGTGCGCAGCAATTTTGAATTTGGTCTTAGTGTTTAGCGCCAAAGAATGACAAAAGCAAACAAACAAAAGACAAAAGTCACAAAAGTGACATCAGTTACAAAAGTGACAAAAATTATAAATGATGAGGCGCGTTCATGGAGAACACAATCGAATGCTTTGGATAAGTCACAAAATATGCCCAGAGCATCGCATTTGTCTTCCCATGCATCATAAAATATGACCTAAAAGTTCAACCCCGGCATCAGTTCTTAAACGACCCCTTGTAAAACCAAATTGTTTAGTATGTAACAATTTGTGTCTATTGAAAAATCTTTGTAATTGCTCTAAAATGAGTTTCTCAAATATTTTACTAAAGGTAGGTAGTACACAGTATTGATGGTCAAACATGGTCAAACGCAATCTGCGGTGCTATCTTAAACGGGTAGAGTTTGCAAAGCTGTAAAAAACTCACCATGCTCCTTCAGATGCCCTTTTCGAACAATTTCTCAAATCAATTCTATCTACATAAACTATGATACTCGTAGCACAATTCATAAGAAAGAGACTTCGCAACGGGCCGTTCAGCAGAAATCGTAATATTTTAATTTCGCCATAACTTCAAAACCAAACGTCCAATTTTAATTATTCAAAGGCCAAATATTATCTACATACACTGTACTTAGTGATGAAAATTTATTTTGATAAGGATTAATAGTATGAGTAAAATCAATGCGTTTATATGTTGTCATTATAAGGTTCTATCTTTTATAGTTTAGGCAGCGTACGCAAAGTAAGTAACTTTTCTGGTTGATTTTTTTACACCTTGTGTCCGAAAAACCACGTAACCCTATTTTTTTCCAAAATAAAATTTAGCCTATGTTACTCGTGGAAAATGTAGCTTTCGAATGGTGAAAGAGTTTTTTAAAATGGTCCAGTCGTTTTTAACCCATTACAACCAAATAAACAAAGTTTTCCTCTTTATAATATTAATGTAGATAGGTACATTTCGACATTGTCAAAGGAATCAAAATTCATAGGGCACTTCCAGTTGACCTAGAATCTTAAAATTTGCCTCGAAGCAAGGTATTATAACACTGTCTGTCCGACTCGCACTTGGCCGGTTTTTTTTAAGTTGTGTTTTCCAACAACAAGAAGAAACTATTGAATCATAGTTACATTGACATTAGACAGCAAAGGCCCTTTTAAGGACAATTTGAATCAGTACTGTAATGTTATTATGAAAAGAACTTTGAAATCTTATTTTAAATCAATATTCACAACTTGGGGTCGTAAGTAATATGGGATAAGGGCAAAAAGAAGAAGAAGAAAAAGTCATAACTTGTTTGCACATACACAAGTTTTGAAACAGTTTAGCTAAGCCTGATATAAAAATTTCACAATTATAAATACGAACTTTTAAATTAATGTGTGTTTTGTAGGGACCTAAGGGGTCAAAGGGAGAAATTGGTCGATCAGGACCTCCAGGGAGTCCGGGATCACCTGGAGTTTGCCCTTGTTCGTTGCCCCAAAGTAGTAAGTACTTATTCTTTATATTATTTATTGATTCTTAATTCTTTATTGTACACAAAAATAAACATTACAAACATGATGATTAGATTGTTGACTTTTGAAAATTCAAGAAAAAAAAACTGTATAAATTTTTTAAACTTGTAGGTATTTATCACAATTTCAAAGATGTTTTTTTTAAATAAATTTTATTTAATTTATTAAAAAACAAAAATATGTCGTCGAAATGGTGTCCTTGACGATTACGGCATTCTTCTAATCTGGCATCAAAATTATGAAAAACTTTCGTTTGAATTTTCCTTGAAAATGATTAAACTTCTTGCCGAATATTCAGCCTTAGTTGCTGCAGAGTTGTGGGATTATTAGAGTGCACTTTGCTTCCTAGGTAGACATACCTAGGGAGAAACAAAAAGAAGTCTGCTAGAGTGAGTTATTTACAGTTTTAGTGGGCTTCGTTCGAGAAAAGGATGTTATTGAAATGATTGAATTCATAGCGCATTTCACTTGCAAATCTCAACCTCGATTTGAAGTTTGCTGCCTTTACTTCCTGCACTAGCTGCATCTAATAAGGATGTAATTTCAAATAAGGCCGCAAAATCTGCTGCAAGGTTGATCTAGAGATTCCCTCTTATTTTTTTTGCGCTCTATTCCTGGACTCGCACGTATAGATTCTCAAACACGCTGAATGTTTTCATCGGTCCGTGATACTCTTTGAGGACCCCGAGGTCGTATTTTTTGCGTCGATTCTGTTCTTTCAAATCTTTTAATCCATTTTTTTATTAAATTAATGCTTGGACACTCACTGATGCGCTGCAACTCGTATTCAATACGGTAAAGCCGTCGAAAAGTCTTATAAAATCGAGCATTCTCTTAAAATGCGCGGACATCAAACGCGCGCTGCTCCAGCGTGTATTGACTCATGGTGACTAAAATTACAAAAACTGCGCTATCCATTGCTGCTATCCTCGCGCCCCTCAAAAGTGCATTTCTCGCCGGGCCACCCTGTACAAAGGCGAGCTTAACTCAGCAATGAGTTTGAGTTCTTTATACAACACAAAGTAAAAAGGCGGACTTAATGCCTTTCCTTTTCTTTTTCTGTTGTTCTGTGTTTAGTTCTCACTCTGCCTTAAAGGACAGGTGATTACGTATATAAAAAGAAAACATATAAATAAGGATAACACGTAATTTCATTAATTTAATTATTTATAAGTACTCGTATATATTTTATTTAATATTAGTTTTTGTTTGTTTAACTGTAAGTTGCACCTACTAAGCCATGTTTCTGCACCACCCTCAGGTCGACTGGTAGAAAATGCCTAAGGCATTAAGTCCGCCTTTGTACAATATTTTGTGCATAAATTTTTAATAAATAATAAATTTAAAAAAAAATTATGCACAACAAAACTTTGGGTACTCTTCTCTTAACATAAACTACACAAATACGTGCACAGCACACAATACAATACAATAATGTAAAACCTGTACATACATATTATTATATAGGGGTCATGTCACTTAGGTAGTATGCCCATAAATATAAAGGGACAAACTGACTGACTGACATTGCCACCACAGCCGAAACTACAAGGCCTAAAATCGTGAATTTTTGCATTAGGTTCGCTTTTATTCCGTAGGCGAGCACTAAGAGAGCATTTTTATTTACCTCCTAAGGAGATGCAAAGTTTGGATGAAGAAACCTAAACGCGAGTGAAACCGCTGTCAGGAACTAGTAACTTCCTAGAAACTGTAATATTCCATAAATATTTTTTGTCTGGATCCTGTCCCCGATTTCCAGCCACCGTAGGCGTAGGTTTGCTAGCGTACGCTTGTTAGCCGTCCGGTAGTATTAATATATAGTAATAGTGTAACAGGATTGTAGTCAGTAAGTGTCTAAACACACTATGCCGAACATACGCGACCGAAGTTCCGCGGCTGATTTTACATACCAACGTATTCGGCTGGTATGACACACCATAAGTGCCGAACTTACGCGGCAGAAATTCAATTGCGCAATTTTGTGTGTATATTCAGTGTTCCGAGCGCTGCTGTGCTTCATGTCGTGTTATCTAAACAGCCGGACAGACAAATACAAAATAAAGTAATCCTGTTAGGATTCCGTTATTACTTTTGAGGTGCGAAACCCGAAAAATTGACTATTTTACAGTAATATCAATTGCAGAGGCTTTGGAAGAGGACAAATACAAGAAAGAATATTGGGTGCACCCATTTTCTACGAGACTACAAGATGGCTAGTTTCAACGTTATGCAAAATATAGAGCCTATTCGAATATAACCGAACTTCGGTCCCGTACAACGTGTGTTCTACAGAATACGTTGCCGCCGAATTGCCACTGAACTTACGCCCGACCGAAGTTCGGCTGTACGCTATAACGCAACGTAATTTCGGAATAATGTGTCGCCAGTAATTCAAATAGCATTACAGGCGTAATTATGCCGAACTTCGGTCGCGTATCCTCGGCATAGTGTGTTTAGACACTAATAGTCTGACTCGCCCTTGATCATTGGACGATTTTCCATCTCAAAAAAAAGGCCTTTGTCGGTCGCTCTTGACACAGCTACCACTGCTGCCATCTTAAACGATATACTCGTAGTCAAAAATCTTCGGCTACTTTCTAAAATAGTAGTAATATTGTATTACAGGTCTGGATCGTGGAGAGTTTTCCGACGGTGATTTCGGAACTAACGATAATCCAGCAGAAGTTCCTTGTAAAACAGCAGCGAATGTCATCGCAAGCGGTGAGAAAAACATCTATTTTAATTGACTATAGCATTAATTAAAGTTGCATATCGATCGAAATAATTTGATAAAAAATGCTTTTTTTGCAAAATCGGGCTTATATCAGTCCTATGTACAAGTCTGTATTAAAATTATTTATAATATCAAAACAATGAAGAAATTGTGCAACGTAAATGAAGACATCTACACAAGATGTTTACAAAACGTCGCAGTATAAACGGACGTCTGACATTTGTTCGCTTTTACTTCGGAGCTTTGAGAGATTAGAGAAACGTTAACAAAGAGTCACTTTTCTTATAATGTAACGGTTAAGTTTTCGTGCCTTTAGCGACACTGTTAGCGTTTGAATCCCCAACCGGTCCTATGAGACCGCGCTGTTATTGTTATACTATTGTGTCTCGTTTCGCGGGTATCTGAGTAATTAATTAGGTAATTACATTTTACTTTATCTTTGTGGTCTTCTATTTCTTGTCCTTGGTGGACTATTGTGATTAGCCTTCATTCTCAGGCAGATTATCTTCTTCTACGTCAAAGTTTTTAGTTTTCAAAGTTTTTTAAACTCAACAAAATGTCATTCTATGTGTAATAACAATTGCTTTAAATTCCAACAATGTTTAACCAAGTATTTGGGTAAAGTTATATACGTTTTTCATAAAAAACCTGTCATACACTTTGAATTATTTGATATTTTCAATAGAATTCTTCTTTGTTTGTCAAAGTATTTTTGCTATGCTCGACTCGCATACGTAAGTCATTTAATACGAAGGTTATTTTTTTTTAATATTATTGATAGAATCGTTTGAACACTATCTCACCTGATGATAGGCGATGATGGAATGTCAAAAGTGGCGCACCCATGCCTAAAAGTAACGTATTCACTCTTCACTTCAAAGACTCCTTGGGTGTAGTTGTCTGGAAAGACAGGCTCCGAGAACTAAGTCCTCTCCTTTGCTGTACGCACTATAAATTACATTAGGGTAAGGTTGCCAGTCGTACCAGTTCAAGGGAAATCGCTATAATTCCTATTGTAATTTAAATAAAAAACATATCTTTGCACATATAAAATCTACATTTATTACCGAATCAGATAGAATTACTAAACATTTAAAGTTCTTGTAATAACATTGTATTTTAAAAGTTTTTCTAAGCCCTTCCTTCGGTACGACTTAGGCAACCGGTTGCCTTAATCGTACCACCCGTGACTTAATTCATGAATCCCCGACCGGTCCTATGAGACCGCGGTGTTATTGTTTTACTATTGTGTCTCGTTTTGTGGGTATGTGATAGGTTAAGTCGTACTTAGAGTATTCATATATTTTTTGAAGTAGAAGTCATTTGACAATTTAAAAACTCCGTAGACTTATATGTATGATCAATTGGAGTGTCACTCATCATTTTAATAATTAAAAGTACTCATTCTTACTGAGGTTTTGATATAGCTTATAATCTAAATGCTTCGTTGAACCTAATTTCACCATACCGATGCTTCTGCAGAGCTACTTCTATATCATCTTGCTGGGTCTCCCTTGTTTTACCAAAAAGAAACTGCCAAATTATCACTTCCCAAACAATTTTTCGCATAATTTCATTTGCCAAATTATTACTTAGCAAATAAACTCTTCACAAATAAATGTTACGCAAACCTAATGTTTGGCAAGTTAACGTTTCAGCAATAATTTGCTTACCAACTAGTTCTTTTACCAATTTTTATGTAGTCAAACATTTCAGTTGGTATAACATATTTTACCCAAAATAAAATTAGCCAAATTTTAGTATCTTCAGTTTACTGTTTCTGTTTGTGTAAAAACATATAAAAATATGCTTCTGGCGTGGTTTGGTCACTACTCTAACCTAACCTAACATATAGTTCTGGTAGCAGTTCGTTTTTCATTCGTCGTTTGTAACCGTCTTTATATTTTTTTTATATCAATTAGTTTGATAAACTGTTCAATGTCTAAAGATTTTTTGCCGTAATAAATCATTTGATTTAAGACCAAATGCCTTAATGAAATTATTCTAGGTAATATTCTGCCGAAGTAAGAACAAATGAAAATTTTCGAACTAAAGTTTTTCCAAATATTGCATTGGTAAAATAAAAGGTTTCGAAAATTGCTTTGGGTAATGAAAATTTGGCAAATTCTTTTCGGCAAAACGGCAGACTCCCCATCTTGCTTCCAAGTCTTATAAATCCCGGAAAAAAAAAATTAAAGTAGGAAAAATGTTCTCGGAACACCTAAGTCGTACCTACCAGTACGACTTAGGAATTTTCCGCAGGTACGAGTTAGGCAACAGGGTGTATAAATTCTAAATCAAAATTAATAATATAATCTAAAAAACAACTATTTCATAATAATCTTTTGTGTAATAGCTTATGACTGACTTCAAAATATTAGTAAAAACTGGGTAATAAACTTAATTTTTAATTTTTATTAGATCCCGAAATCTAATAAGCCACCGCGTGTTGCTGCTTATCTGTACGACTAAGTAGAACTATATTACTATACTATACTCCGTCGGTTTAGGTAGTTTGTAACCTCCACCCGTTCTATCCTAGCGAGGATATGGAATTAAACGAGCGTGTACTAAATAGAAGTTTAATGCTAGCTCAAGGGAGGCTCACAAATGTTTAAATCGTGGGTTCAGGCCCGTTTGTTGTCACCCCTGCAGTGATAGGCACTTCCCTGAACAATTCCCGCAGAAGTCGCCCAGGCCGGAGATGGTAGATGGCCGATGTTCGTGATGCGTGCGGTGACTGGATAAATTTTTGATCATCCGGAAAATATGACGTCGCTGTCCGACTTGCTAAGCTGGAAACCATGGTTTCATGGGTCTTAGTATGGGCCTTTATAACCGCCGTCCTGGTCTAGGCCCGCCGACGTCATGTAGGGAGATGCCCATGCAGTTGTAGTAGTATTGACGTGACGAAACCAACCAGAACGGAGTTTACATTAATAATTAAGCGACTAAAAGCACAAAAGAAAAGGCAATAACACTATACCCTTCCTTTGGGTTATGCCGCAACCGTAAATGATTAAATAAATTAAACAGCAACAGTTAAAATTTGAAAGTTTTGCAAGTCATCAAATAATATTTTATATAAAAAAAACGAAGGTAGAAGAAGAATCTTTTTTTTAACGGCATAAATGTAGTATTATTAACGTTTGAATCCCCAACCGGTCCTATGAGACCGCGCTGTTATTGTTTTACTATTGTGTCTCGTTCCGCGGGTATCTGAGTAACTACAGCAATTTTAACAGTGCATACTAGATGAGAGCAATATCACTATAAGATACAGCAAATAATGTGATTAACTGCCAAAACTCTAAATACGCAACAATGGAAAATGGTTTGATACATAAAACGATACGTGTGCTATTCAAAACTTACCCTAATTCGGGATTATCTTTATATTAATGGCGCGTTAAAGGCACTCCACCAAGAAAGATTTGCTTTACTATAATATTTAAAAATGGTTACGACAACTTCGACTAGTGCCCTCGAGAGGTTGCAATATGAGGTACGTGTGCTCTGACATCAGCCTAGAAGCGACTGGCCCCGCTGCGCGGGCGCGCGAGTCACATAATATATCATATGCGATCACTCCCCCCGAACTCCCTACCTCATACCGCCGCGTTCCAAGACGCGCGCAAACAAAGAACAACATTTGTAACATTCATCTGTAATTAATATAAAAGAACATGAATATTCATGAAACGTTCCGTTACAAGTTAACTAAAGGTAAACAATCTTGGTATGTCTTTTTATATTAAAGAGGTCGTACATAATATACCTACACAAAGATTATTTAAATTTAGTTTATTAGCTAACATCGATTTAGGTAAATACCTATTTGCAAAGATTTTTACATACAATTTATAGACAACTTTTAGATAAAAAGACATGCCAAGATTGATTACATTTAGTTAACTACCTAAACCGACGGAGTATAGATGTCACTTTTTAAAGACGGGTGCGCAGATATCGGCGTGGTACGACTAAGGGTCGTAGCACACATATCAAAACGGAAAGGGACTCGGCTACAGCTAGGCGACACCGCGCTTACGGCTCGCCGACCGCTGTTTGACGGCTAGACTTTGTTAGTAGTTCAATCATTTTTTCAAAGTTTTTAATCGTATTTTGGTTGAAAATAAAATGAATAACATTTTATTTTACGAGTGTACATGCGCGAACGTTCGCAAGGGCTAACTTCACAGTCGCGTCTCTCGTGAATCGTACAGCAGCGGGTGGAGAGTGGACGAAGATACATGAGTACGGAGTAGCGTACGGAGAGCCGTAAGCGAGGGTACGGAAAGTCGACCGCGCACCGCAACGTGGTTCGTGATCTTGTCCGAGGCGATGCGATTACGTTACGATTCCGATTAGTGTGCGTTGCAGTAAGGAGTTTCAAACAAATAATACGATCCCTTTCTGTTTTGATATGCTACGACCCTAGGGGTACTTTATTCTGATTTATATATTGTTTCGATCGACATTATTTCGATATTGTTTAAGAATTCTTGTAGAAAAAAAAAATGCTTAAGATAAGAATAATGTAATGTACATTCTGTTGTAGGTATATATCACTTGGGACCACCAGGAAAAGATATGGAAGTGTACTGTAATATGACGACTTTGGAGACTTGTTTTCGCTTTAGCTTTAAAACTCCAGAGTGTAATCATAAATCCAGTAAAGGAGGATCATTTTGGTTGAACGAAATGAAAATTCGTATGAAAGAATTATATGCTGATGTAAGTAAGATTAAACTACTACATTTATAAACAAGTTATTTTGTTATCTCATAGCATGGTAACTTCTGATTTATGATGATGAAAAATTATTATTTTTCATGAAATCACAAATATTATATCATATCCGACAATTACTGCTTTATTGACATCAAAATAAGGCACGCCATCTAGTGGCAACAAGAAGAACTAGACAGCGGACACTCTCAGCCTGACCGTCGTAACGTCAAGATTCTGTCAAAGCTCGTCACGTCTAGCAAAGCAGCTGCCATATCTCCATGTCATATCCCCATCATCTGCAATGTTAATTTTTCACTAAATCTGAAATGTCTTTGCTTGTATGGTTTTGTTCACGTTTAATTACTAATTGACTAAATGTGCCTCATGTCCCAGAAGTTTAAGCTTTTATTATCCTTTCACTAAAATGTTTTATTATTCATTTCAGATTTCAGTAGACCAACTAACATGGTTGCGCGATCGTTCAAACAATGTTCGTCAAACTCTAAAGTATCACTGCTGGGACTCAGTTCCGTACAATAAATACAACGTGTCTGCATCAGTGAAATTATGGTCTTGGAATGATGTAGTGATTGGACCGTATCCGACTAACGATTCACCGATCTTTTATTCCGTACCAGAAGCGTCTGACCATTGCGAGGTGAGATACTTTAGGCTATACCTATTTCTGATAGAATTTGCAATATACCTAAAAGCATACATCAAGCGTTAAACACTTTTCTAATTATTCATCCGAAACATGAATAAAAAAAAATTTTTAAACTTTCTGATATTTAATTCCGAAATCATTACAATTTCAGGAAGGAAAAAAAGAATGGAAGAGTACGATCATAGAACTACAAAGCTCTAACGTTTACAGGCTGCCAATAGTTGATTTGTGGATCGGAGATATTCGTGACGCAGAAAATCAAAAAATGATCATTGAAAGTACTGAACTGTGTTTTGGTTAAACAAAAACTTTTTAGTTAAAGAAAACGATGATGAAAGTATTTTTTTTTTAATCAATCATTTACTAATAAAAATCTGTGACTACTGCGGAGCGTCTACGCCTGATAGCTGTGGAGGAGTGGGAGTTCTCTGGCTTCGTGCACTACCGTCGTCGAACACAGGCACCTTCCACGACGTTATAACCTTCCGCCTCGCTGCTTTCCTAGGCCTAAACGCATTCTGATGCTCTCTTCAACGCTGCCACTGTGGCGAAGTTGTCAACAGCCTCTAAAATCGAGCCGTTTTGGGGTTGAAACTCTCGGATCTTGGAATCCGAGTGCTCACAAATTTTAAAGAACTTTCATAACGCCTAGGTGACACTTCGCGTTCCCAAGGGCTGGTTTTTACTTTTTATAATCATTACCATACAGCGTGGAAATGCCGTCAGTCTTTTGTTTATATTAGCAGTCGATAGCGATGCAGCAAAAAATTTTTCGAAGCCTTACTTATATCATATCTAAATAAATAATATCCAATTTCTATCATTTGTCGATGTTAGTTACATCTTGGTTTAAAAAATAAATACTTTTTATAAATTAACATTTGATTTTTATTTTGTTATAATATTTTTTATCAAATTGCAATTTTTGTATGTGCGTCTAAAGAGTTGAATGGTTTGGCATATTATGTAACGTGGATGATAATCTATACTAATATTATAAAGAAGTAAAGTTTGAAATCTTGTCTTTTTTTGTAATTTTGTTTGTAGGGGTTAATTTCTGAAGATCCTGGTCATACACCGAAAATGTAGGTATTGTTAGAAAGTTGATTTCTTCTTGGGTGCTATATTTTATGTAGAAAAAGTTATGTTTACGTCATAAAATTACTAAATTTGTAACTCAAGTCGGAATAAAAGAGCGCTCACTGAACGATTTGAAATTTGTCAAAATAATGTAAGTACCACAATAATATTCGCCTTTCGAAATCTACAAAAAATGTTACTCATTGCTCATGTATAAATATTATACGTTTAGTTAATTTTGATACACAAAAAAATTCTACAGCCTTAAATAAATAACTCGATGTTCCCGCGATTTCACCCAAATCTTTAGTTACTACTCTTGAACTATTGAAATCAGTTTTTAGGGTTCCGTAGCCAAATGGCAAAAACGGAACCCTTATAGTTTCGCCATGTCTGTCCGTCCGTCCTCGCTTAATCTCTGTGACCGTTAGCTCTAGAAAGCTGAAATTTGGTACCAATATGTATGTCAATCAGGCCAACAAAGAGCCAAAATTAAAATTGGAAAAGATTTTTTTATTAGGGTAGCCCCCCTACATGTAAAGTAAATTGCGTTTTTTTTTTAATTTCAATCCTAACGTGTGATATATTGTTAGATAGGTATTCAAAAATGAATAGGGGTTTACTACAATAATTTTTTGATAATTTAAATAATTTCGGAAATAATCGCTCAAAAATTAAAAAACAATGTGTCCCCCCCCTCTAACTTTTGAACCATAAGTTTAGAAAATATGAAAAAAATCCGGAAAGTAGAGCTTTATAAAGAGTTTCTAGGAAAATTATTTTGAACTTGATGGGACGAACAGTTTTTGAAAAGTTGGGGACACTTATTCTGACGGACGGGAAACTACGGAACCCTACACTGAGCGTGGCCAGACACGCTCTTGGCCGGTTTTTTTTAAATGACGATCACAATTTTTGAATAGGTAAACATTTTTTTACATATAGTAATAGCTACTCAAATATTTTTTTTTTAAATCCAGCCGCAGTAACAAAAGTTGTGGGTTTTGATGATTTTAACGTCCTAGGTCAGTTCCTAGGACGTTAAAATTATTAATTTAGTACAGTGACTAAATACACGCTTTCCAAAATATAACGGGCAGAAAATCAATTATAAGTAGGTTAGGAACTTAGTGTCTCTGTAATAATCGTGATTATTGTTTCAGAGAAAAAAGTAATCCTATTACTGATGTGAAAATCAATATCAAAGATGAAAATGAAGGTTTTTCGATTTCTAGCGAGAGTTTGTGTTTTCTATGAGTGAACTATTTCTTTATTCCATATCTACCTATTACTTTAATAATTAATAGGTACATGTGGAATTATGTGTATAAATATGGCTTCGTTGGACAAATTTACCTATTCACTACACCAAATACAGAATACAGCCAGCTTATTGGATTATTGCTCCCGAAGCAGATTGTTAATTATCACTAGAGGAAAGAAAAAAAATACAAATCATGATCGAAAAAAGCTTAATTAGTATCTAGTTTTTCAAACCACTCAACTCTGTAACACTGTAGGACACCCTGTATATAATAAGAAAGTTACATATACATACTGTAGGTATAACTTTTTATCTAATTTAGGTTAAGCAATCTACAACTACCTATACTAATCTATTTTTTGGTTGACATATTGCTTATATATACTTTATCAGCGCCATCTCTTATTTAAAGCCTCAACTTTTTATAGAACAGGGAGAATGTTGTCGTACTGAAAAGCTGCCATCTGTCTTTATCCTGAAAAACTATTATCAACTTAAGGGTATACAACTTTAACACACAACTGTTAACTAACTGATTCAAAAGCTAAAAAAAATGACTTGAACAAACAACTAAAAGCTGAAAAAAAATATTTTCCCAACTTATTTATTTATCTTTATACCTAAGAAGACCAGAATTTTGGATGAAGGAATATTGGAAGTAAAAGTTGCTTTGTATATCTGCACTAGATGGTGGGCCAAGCTGTGATTTTAAAATTATTATTTTTCTTGTTATGGTCTAATCTAAATCATTAAATGAGAGTTATTGGTAAAAAATCGCTTATCCTCATTTCCAAACTCCAGATTATTTATATTAACAGTAGAATATTTATATTAGCCTAAAAAGAGTACTTTGAGCAGAAACATCAGCAATCAATCTCGTCAAATAATCGGCCCTCACTTTAGAGTAACGTCATTAAAGGTAGCATTCCGACCTTAGCGACCGCGACATGCAACCGCGACCGAGACCGGGTCGCGCGACGCGGTCGTCAGGTATCTTTAGTGCTCCTAAGAACCGAATGCTACCTTTAGATATAATAAGTAAAACATACTAGGTATGCCAAAGGTAGGTGACCGAAGTTCGGTTCTGTTTCTGATGAAGATATGAGGCTCGAACTGGGAAAAAGGACGGGATTGGCTCTTTTCTTTTCATAACGTTGAAACTGGCCATCTTATAGACTTGTAGAATTCAGTGGGTGCATCCTTTGTACCGTGGGTGCACCCCATATTCTTGCCTGATTTCGGGTTGTTGTCCCTATTCAAATCGCGCGAAGAACTTTAATTGCTAGATGCAGGATTCGTAGTTCTTATGTGACGTGATAGATGTCGCTACAAGTTCAACACTTATGGTTTACTGTCATATCAGCCCAATACGTCGGAACGTAAAATCAGCCGCGGAACTTCGGTCTTGTACCTTCGGTATAGTGTGCTTAGAGACAATAGTAGCGGCCAGCAGCGACGCGAGGACCTCTCGACGCCTCGCACCTATTCTCCTCGTGACTTTTTTTTTACATTAGTTTATACATTTAGTAAGGAAAAATGTAGAAATGAATGTCAAAGTGAATGGTGTGAATTCAGCGCATCGGTCGCTTCTAAAGTGGTTGCCTATACGTCAGCGCAGAGAGCAAAGGGCGCTCACTACCTTGTTTTCTCTTCTTGATTCTCCTAATTCCCCTAGTTATTTAGACTCTTATTTTCAATACAATTGCGCCAACCACAATAGGAATCTGCGCTCATCTCATAACCGTCTACTTTAATTTCCTTCTCATCGTACTGACTATCTTGACTGTTCCTTCTTCGTTCAAGCTATTTCTTTGTGGAATTCGCTCCCCCAGGAGATCAGGATGGCAAAGAGCCGATTAGCATTCAAAACCAAAGTTCGTGAGCTGTTTCGCAAGAAGTTGGCAGTAGTCTCATCACAGCGATAATGGTATCCAATTGTTGTATATATATATTATTATTATGTAGTTTATAAATTTGAATATATATTGTTATTATATTTTAGGTTTATTATTATTAGTTTATCTATTCTTGTATTCGCTTTTTCTCTCTTATTGCACCTACCACTATTTTTCTCTGCATCACCCAAGGATGACTGGTAGAAAATGCCTAAGGCATTAAGTCCGCCTCTGTGCTTCCATGTGCATGAAGAATTTAATAAATAAATAAATGGTGCATGTGCACATGTTCGCTTTGTGCTCAGAATTTTTCAGGCAAAGTTGTCACATGACTGCGCATAACAGAGCAACAAATCTGAGCACACAACCACCATGAAAAGCCAAGGAATGCGGTCGCTGCGGTTGAAATCGGCTATATGGCATCATCATCGAGGAAAAAATAATGAAATTAGTCACTATAAAATGTATTTTTGAAGAAAAATTTACTGATTTGACTGTCTGACGGTCGTTTTGTGTTCCAAAAGCCTCAAACAAATGACAGCAAAATAAACGGGGCCCACTAGGGCCAATGTCTGTTACGGTTGCAGGAACGTTCGGAACGGTTACCATGGCCTTGGAACGGTAAGGGCAAATAAAAGAATACAGTAGGGTTTTAGTCAGTAAAACTCCGACACATTTTTTCGCTTCGTCCAGAGCTGGTGAATTTTTTTATTGATTTCCCACATCAAAAAAAGGTGAGCATAATATTACAAAGAACAGACCGAAAGGTTCTGGGGTGGCGACCACGTACCGGACGACGCATCATTGGAACACCTCCCACAAGGTAGACCGTTGACCTGGTGAGGGTTGCGGGAAGGAGGGTAAAAATAAGCTTAAGAACAACACACACTAATCTATAATATAAAAATGAATCGCAAAATGTGTTGATAAGCGCATAACTCAACAACGCCTGGACCAATTTGACCAATTCTTTTTTAAAAATGTTCGTTGAAGTTCAAAGATGGTATTTACGGCGCGAAAAATTCTAAAAAAAAAAATAATAAATCAAAAATTAGGTAAAGTAGGGTAAGTAATAGTATAGGGTAGGTTAGGTAGGGTAGGGTAGCGTAGAATGGGTAGGGTAGTCACTTGACGGGAGCGAAGCCGCGGGTAAAAGCTAATTATAAATATATTCATAAAAATTGGTCAAGTCGTTTCGGAAGAGTTTAATAACAAAATATTGATGATAAATATATGATTTTTTTATTAGAAGATAAACTGAGCAGCGGTTAGGTAAGAACCTAATATACGTTTTTAGGTACTGACCTACCGATTTCTTCCATCATCATCATCTTCCTACCGTTGTCGCTTTTATTTGGGGTCGACGCAACACGTTCTTTTCTTCCATTCTGTCCTATCACTCGTCACTCCCTTTTCTTCCATGTCACTTCTCACACAATCCATCCACCTTTTCTTTGGCCTACCGATTTCTACCATACCAAAAAATATTAGTACCTATATGTTGTGAATTATAAATATTATTTCCATGAAGCAAACTTAATGACATGTCATCTATAAATAGATTTGTCACGGAAAACAAAATCAATGAATACCCAAGGATGTTTTCCTATTCATGTCAGTATGTTTCTGCTGTTTGTAAAAATGGACGTTAAATTGCCATCATACTTGATATTTTTGGTTTGTGTAACTTATGGACTTCATAATGCATCAGGTAATTACTAAATAACTTATTTCATTTTATCATGTTTGTGTCAAAGAATCTAAGTTATTGTATTGACTGGACTACAGTTGGTTTAATGATTAATGGTCCTGATATTTGCTGATTTCTATGCTGGAGGTTGTGGATTCAATTCCTACTGAAGACTAATGTTTGAGTAAATGAGTACGATCATCTGTTCTGTGTCGGTTAATTTATCTATAGTATGTATTTAGAAATATATAATTATATTTATCAGTTGTCTAGTACTCATAGACTGCTATCTGCTAGCTCTGCTTAATGTGGGATTACACTGCGTTGTGTGAAATTTAATATACTCGTATACATATTACTAATTTCTCACAATGAAACTTTTAATTCAATGAGGTCATGGTCTAATTTCTCTTAGAGTTTCATCCATATTGAGCAGCCGTCGAGGCATGGCTGGCTAAAACATTTTTCATACGAGTTCACATTTGTATTTTTTTTATTAACCTATATTATTTCACTTTTAGGCAAAACCCTTCCTTTATGTTTTCAAACCGTTCTGTGTTGGGCGAACTTTGGCCAAGTTTGCCCCGAGTACAATCGTACATGATCAGATCGTCACACCACGTACACTATGGTGGACCTCGTCAGCTATATCTTCCCTTGGTTGTCTAGCGATTGACGATATTAGTAATATTGAAAGGATTTTATTGATCTTGTTTTAAATAACCAAAACACAGTGGCCCTTGTGTGACCTTGACTTGAAAAATAGGCACAGTTTTCTTTTTCAAGTAGGAAATCCATCAGAGTGATTTCTTGGGCCGAGCGGAAGGTGTGTCAGACTTTTACTGACTAAACCCCATCCTATTCCTTCATTGCCTTCGTTTTGGTGTCATCCAATCCATGGCCCCAGAATAGAGGTATAGTGACTCACAAAAAAGCATTAACAGTAAGGTTAAAAACTGAAAGTTCATTCGTGCAATGCATTTCTGACAGCAAAGTCGACGCAGTGGTCGAACGACAGCTGTGGTTTTATTCAGTAAAACTAGTCAGAGTTTTATTGAGATCCTGCTCCACCCAGACCGGGTGAAGTCATTGGATGATTTAATTCCTTAAAAAATAAATCTACGTTAAAGGAGTACGATTATCCTCGTTTGGGTCAAAGTTGAAAAAAAAATGGAATTTTTGTTGTAAAAGTAATCGAAGTTTGCTGTAAACCGTCATTAGTGTTATTACTGTGTCTATATTGTTTTATCGTAAATTATTATGTATGCAACTTGAAGTGACCTACTTAGAGATAAATTAGGAAAAGTAGTGTCTACCTGTGGTAGACGCAAGTAACATGCAGGTCTAATAGTTTTAATAATTTATCTTTATTTCATAGTTTTCTTTTTTCTAACATTATGTTTTAAAATAAATGGTTTGTCGAAAACACAGCAGCGCTAAGGGTTCCGTGGACAATAAGGTGGAGGTGAGCCCCGGAAGCACCGCCGTATCCTCGTGATTCTTGATCATCAGCAGTTGAGACCTATCGCGACGGGCCCTGGTATAGGCCATGGTCCGGAGCGAGGGGAATTGGTACGGTCGTTTTCTTCTGCGAAGCAATAATGCTAGCGAAAGAAGCGGATGCAATGGGGTGTGCTAGGGCTTCGGGAAGAGTTATCGCAGCCCTGAAATGCATAGGGCAACCGAAAAAACACGGGAAGGTTTTAGTTAGTAAAAGTCTGATATTTCTCGCTCCATCTAGAGTGGAAGGAGTGATTTAATGATTAACCACAACAAAAATAGGTCTAAAGGTAGGTTGAAATAGGTAGAAATGTACAATACTATTATTTATTTATTATATTCTTTATTGTAAATACACCATTACATACATAAAAAATGAACTAAAACTAAAAACCATGGACGGCCTTATCGCTTTCCGCGATCTCTTCCAGGCAACCTGGAATGGACAGAGATTGCATGCACAAGAAATGGGGCGTCAATGGTGACGGTTAATGGGGAATGGTGGTGGTGGAGGTGGCTATTAATTGGGTTTTTCTTTGTTTCAGCACAAACAACCACAACAGTTCCAGAACTGAAGCTTGTAAGTTACTTTTAATACATAAACTAATAAATCGACCATGAAAATGTGTTTTTTGTTAAAAAGATATATTTTTATATACTAAGTTCACCATCAAAATGTTTGAAATTTGACTTATATTATTTTTTTGTTTCAGTCGACGACCAATCCCGATGGAAGAAAGTGTACGAGAACATATAGTAAGCAGAATCAATAACTACTTATGTAATACTAGCTTTAGCCCGCAGGTTTGCCCGCGTACATAAAATATAGCCTATGTCACTCAGGAATACAACAGCTTTGTATTGGTGAAAAAATTTTAGCAATCGAACCAGCACTTTTTATACTCCTCTATATAGGACCTCTTTATTATATTAGTATAGATAGATAAATGCCTTGGATTGTGATAAATATCAAGATCGGCCTCTCATTATATGACTCCATGGCGGACACTTTTGATTCTGCACGTCAATAAACATATCAGCAGTTTGATCAAAATCGTCTAATTGCATACGTACGGCATGTAAAAAAGTGTAATGTCATCAAAATCATATGGGAATAAAATCTTAAAAATGGAAAGCATCGAATCTAGTGGAAGCATTAACATAAATCAATTTATTTCCTTATCTATTAAGTAGGTACCAAATTATACCTAATCTCTACACAGCATATCGATATTAACTCATGTCAAACATCTACTTTCAGCAATCATGTGATATAGCATACATAATAATATACACTTTATAAGGATTTTAGACAATCAGGATGAAGTATTACAGGAAGTTGGTATATATATTATTATAGAATATTAATTACCACGTTTATTGAAAAAAAAATCCTCGTTCCTTATATGGCGTAGTGGTAGATTTTATCCTCCTAAATAACTTCACATCTGGAAATTCTAGGCATTTAATGGTTTTTATTTTATTATGAATTAAAATAATTAATGTAAGAAATACCCAACGCAAGAGAGCTAATAATAATCCATTTTGCAGATATAAATAAAACATTGTCCTCAAACATATTTTGTGCTCAAAGCTATATTATTATGCTCAACGTACTTTTGCCACTTTCTTTCTACTGTGTGAACTATTTGGGAAAAATAAACAAAAAAATAATTGTGTGACTATGACATTTAAATTTTCAATAAGATTTTTTTTGTTTTACAGCTACTTGCAGTTTGGACATAGTAAGTAATCATACATTTATTTAACTTTTCTCTACCACGTCAATCCATTTTTTTTACTTTTGGCAATCTTTAGGGTTGAATGAAAACCATGGTTGCCTGGTAGAATATATCAAAAATGTAATAGGTTTTATCTTTGTAATCACAGTTACTGCATTCCACATTTCGGAGAACTGGTACAAACAACAAGAAAAACTTTCATTCTCTCGATACTTATGCTTTACTAATTGAGGATTCATCTACGCCTCACTATGTTTCTACTACTCCAGTTTCTTCGTCTTCTTCCTGCCCTCATCCCATATTATTTGGGGTCGGCGCAACATGTTTTTTCATCTTTTTTTTCTACTACTCCAGTTTACAAACTTGAAATTAGAATATACTAGAGAAATATGTATCTTTTAACTAACAAATACCTATTTTTTAGGGTGGTAAAATAATGAAGGTGCGGGGTGAGAAAGGTGATTCTGGATATCGTGTAAGTTATTCTATTTAAAAGCGCAATTTTGTATGTATTTCATAATAATATGATAAATAACTGACATAATTCTTTATTAATTTTAGGGTCCAGACGGAGTGCCAGGTATAGCCGGTGAAAAGGGCGAACCAGGAATACAAGTGAGTTGAGAGTTACCGTGTTTTGGTAACAATATTGATGAAAAATCTAAATTTTTAACCCTAAAGTCTGTTTTTTAATCCCGGAGACTAAGATGACACAGGCAAATGACAAACTTATTTTTGTTTTTCATTCACGGGTCAGCCTCCCTCCGTCCTGCTGACACGGTCGCACGTTAGCAGCGCTACATTTTGTTGTGACAAGTGTTACTTATCATTTCAGCTCAGAGATTTAAAAACAGACTTTAAAAGAAATAAGGAAATCTCGAAAAAATTTACACTACCGTTATAATTTAACTAATTTTACTTTTTGTATACTTATTCTGTTCGATCACGAAAAGTAAAATTATTATGTTATTTTCAAGGGACTTCGAGGCAATCCCGGTGTTAAAGGAGAAAAAGGAGAAGCAGGTGTCAATGTAAGTATTGAGCAAGTTATAGAAGGAGTGTGCATATGATTTTTTTATTTGCTACTATAAATAATAATTTTTTTAACCCATTCTCTCTTCTAGAGAGGAGGCCTCAGTCCCAACAGTGGGAACATTATAAGGCCGAAAACGCTAATGCTAAACTATTTTTAGCTTTATCAAACAAATATAAAAAAACAACAACGAAGAAGTTATAAAGCTTCAAAGCTGCTAATAAGACAGGGAGCTCCGATGTGGTCTATGAAGTCAATGTTCATCACGTCCATAGAGCCGTCATAGAAAATTAATGACGTTTTGGCGAGAGAGACTGATATATTATATTGTTTTATAATTGTTATAATGTAATCTTATGCTTTTCTACAAATTTTGATATGGTTTTCACCGTAACTGTTCTATTTTAACAAGTAGGTAACCAATAATAAACTCTAAATAACCCAAAGTTTATAAATATTCACTTTGTTTTCCCTTTACCAAAGTTATTCAATTTTGACCATGACTTTACATGAACAATTTTGGTGTTAATATTTAGTGAAACTGCTTCGATAACTTTGAAATACACACATCAAAAGTGTCTAGGGATCAACATATATTTTTGCAATAACTTTTCTCCTGATTGATATTAATAAAAATTTTCTTTAAGGATTCATCAAATAAAGTGTTTTCGTTTGTCACAGTAACGATAAACCAAGTCACCTTTGCATTAATAAAGAAATTTGCCATTTTCCTAATAAAGGGATTTTTGACATTTGAACCACTAACATTAAAGTTCGAAAAAAAGACTGAAATAACAGTTTTCTTTAAAATTTTATTGGGTAACTTAAACAATTAATAATCCGTGTTTCTACCGCGAACACTAACAACACAAGAACATCGGTTTGGCATACTCAAAATGAGTTCATCCAAATCACGCTGTGGAATGGCCGCCCATGTTCGTTGCAACAACAAAAAAAGGTCTTCTTGCGACTGGATACCCTCCATATTCGGCAGAGCTCTTCTCTGTAGCATATCCCATGCATGCTCAATCGGGTTCAAGTCTGGCGACTGAGCAGGCCAGGGCAGGACATTGATGTTAGCTGCGGCGAGAGTCTGTCTTACAACTCTTGCGGTGTGCGGTTGTGCATTATCATGCATTAACTGAAATAAGGGACCGATTTGCACTTGTAGAGGAACGATGACGTCTGATACAATCGTCTCAGCATAAATTTGAGCGTTGAGGTTGCCTCTGATCCAAATCAACTCAGTTCTTCCGCCGATCCAAATACCCGCCCATACCATGATGGTTCCACCACTATAAGGATGGACTTCCTGGCAGGATTTTAATCGCTGTTGGCGTCCAGGGGTTCTCCAGTGTCGTATACGTCTTGTATCCGGTCTCATACCAAAACGAGACTCATCAGAAAAGCACACGAAACGCCATTGTTCTTCTGCCCAATTTCTGTGTTCAAGAGCCCATTGATATCGAATCCTACGATTGTGCATTGCTATAGGTGGTACCCGTAGCGGTCTTCGGGAATGAAGGTTCACTTCATGCAAGCGGTTTCTGACTGTTTGGTCGCTAATTAAGTTCCCTGAAGAGTGATGAAGCCTCACGGCTAACATCATGGCGGTTATTGTTGGAGCTCTTCGAGTTAAGATTTGAATGTATCGGTCTTGTCTCCGTGTGGTGCAGCGATACCGTCCTCCATGGCGCACAGCCACGGTACCAGTGCTTCGGTAACGTGTCCAAAGTCGACTGATAACACTCTGACTTGTATTCAGAGCTAAAGCCACAGTACGTTGCCGGGAACCAGCTTCTATCATTCCCACGGCTCTGAGCATTTCTTCCCTGCTTAAATGACGTCGCCGCTCCATAATAACGTTGGTTTTAATCAGTAGTAGGGAAACAGTAGCACTAATAATGTCTTCAATGCGTTGTATGTTTTTATAGGGAAAATATTGACAGCTGATTTTCATCTTTTACTCGAATTTGATTCACAGTTCCTGATTCAAATTATGAAATGCACCAAAAAGGATCCATATAAATTTATAAAATCATAAATTTATTACAAAGCCACATCTCAATCTCAAGAAATCCGCATAAAAATGCTTGATCCCTAGACACTTTTGATGTGTGTATAATAAATGTAATAGTGGAAAACAGTTATTATTATAGTTTATGGCAGCATCATTTTTCACTCTTTTTCTTATTTATTTATATAAAACAAAAATTCAGTCTGAATAACATTCACAATGGCACTATTTTGATCCCGCAAATTGACTAAATAAAGGAACAAAATTATGTAATTACTAAATAAACGAAATGATATAAACATAATAATATTATATCTTAAAATACTCATATACAGTAATTGGCTCGTGTCGGAATTAGGAAAAATAAGTAAGTACTGTAAATGTAAAATTTAAAACAAAAATAATTTTAAATTGTTCCTTCCTACTAACACACACTATTGTTACGTGATATTTATATCGGATTAAACATTGGTTGATAAGAATTTAAGGTTTTATGATACATGGAAAAACACGAACCATTTTAATTAAAATAAATAATTAGAGTAAAAAATATCCTAGCTATTGTTAATATTGACCCAGTTCTATCATTGATCCAAAGTGATCACTGAGGTTTGCTCCTTATGGCACGATTGGTGTGTGCTGTTACCATCTCGTATCCAGAAGCCTGATTCACGTGAAATCAAACAAGTCAAATAACGTTAAAATGTTATAGTCGTTGGATCGAAGTGTAAAGGTTGCCTTTCGAAGCGAGCGTCTATAGCGTCAGTGGCGCCGCGACTGTGACGCCGCGACAGAGCGACAGATAGATGTTCTATGCAAATGTATGAAATTCTAGGGAACGACATTCGAACCCAGCGACACTAACACGGCGTCAATGACGTCACAGTGACGCTGTAACCACGTTGTCAGACGCCCGCGTCAGTCGCTTGGTTGCGCTTGCAATGTACTGTATTTTGAGGTTACTTTTTAACAAAAGTAAAAGATCATCATCTTCTTCATTTTCTAGCAAAACAAGTTGTAAATCCATAATGTTTTATGGTAAGACTGCTTAATAGATCAATCCGGTTGGGGCGGCGCGCGGCAAAATTGTGATGCGACTGTGCGTCTGTCGTGGGTATCCAAAGTCACCAAAGCGTCTCTGTCGCGGCGTCAATGACGCTATAGACGCTGCGTCTGTGACGCTAGGCTACCTTTACCCAAAATCGGTATTCACGTGTTTCTAGAACGGGATTCGATAGAACGATAATTCAATTGACTGGACTATCAACGGCTTATTACCAGTTACATTATTATGTACATATTCTACCAGTATAACAATTGACATAGCTGAATGAATACGCATCGACGATAGTTCAATCGAATGATTTTAAAATCGGTGTCGTTCAAGCTAGATTGATGGATGTGAATGAGATTTTTTTTTTAAATCTTTAAAGAGATTTTTCGCTAGTGCGAATATGTCACTCTGTAGGTTTACAAAAAAATTTACATATTTTCACAAAAAACTAAGAAAGAAGGGCATCCAATGTATCTTCCCCGTAGAGCGAAAATTAACCAACTTGCAATATGCTAGTTTTGAGATATCGCCGTCTAAAGTTTGGAAAAATAAAAAAAATCATAACTTCAAAAATTAACGTGATAGAAAAAACTGTTGACTTAATTTCAATTGAATTTGTATATAGTTTTCTATTATTTATTATATGTTTTACATAACTTCTATGTGTAATGAGTTATTAGGTAAAATTCAAGTTAGTTATTTTTCGCTTTATTCGTTTCGATTTTGGTGCTAACTTAACATCCCTTAGTTAAATATTACTTGAAAAAATTTCGTTGAGAGTAATATTTAGGCAAGTTAGTTATTTATTAATTTGTATCAAAATTATAATTATGTGTTTTTTGCCAGTTATTAACTACATATAGACTCATGTAGATAGATATCTGTTGAGTCTATTATAATATATTTGGTCACAAATGTCATGTAACAAGAAAAATCCTTTTAAAAAAAAAGTAAAATCAAAACTCGTTTTAAGGTCTGAGGAAACTTCAAGTCCTAAGAGCTGAAGGCGGTCGGTGCACTCTAGGGATACATTTCGGAATATAGTCGCCAAAATGAACGGGCTCTTTTTCGCAGTGAACAGACACGCATGTGTTTTGTATTTTTTAGCTTAGTCCAGTTTGAAGACGCTGCTTGAAGTGTAACATTTGCAGGCCCTACCATAGCCTCTCTTTCGGGCTGGATTAGCTCCCTACCTGCCCGGCAGGTATCTCTTTATAACTGTGCTGTCATCTGCATACCCATACATACTGGGCATCAGCAGGTCGTTGATATGCAGCAGAAAGAGAGTTGCAGAGAGAACAGATATGACTCGTCATGGGTTCGGATGAGCATCAATAACTCGGCGAGACCGTTTACTCAGGGACTCTTTGACCCAGGCAATTAGACCAGGAGAAATGCCGTACGCTGGAAGCTTACTCAAGAGGCTAGCGTGCCATACCCTGCCGAAGGTCTTCGAGATGTCTAAGGAAACTGCTAGTCCTTCCCCAATCTTCTCAAGGGCCTCGGCCTACAAGTGAGCGATATACACTAGTAGGTCCCTGGTAGATTTCGTCGATTGCGACGAAACCCGTACTGTCGGTCACTGAGGAGATCGTTACCTTCCAGGTGATCATAATAATCATGCAGAGTATGGAGGTTACTGGAATCGGCCGATAGTTAGTAGGGTCGGCACGGCTGCCTTTTTTGGGCCCGGGTTGCACATTGGCAAGCTTCCAGGTCTTGAGCACTATACTAGTTCTAAATGAGATGCGATACAAGCGTGTCAATACAGGTGACCACAGTGGGCCGCGTCTTGAGAACAATCGCTGGTATACTATATAGTTCACTAGCTATACTTTATATTTAGACGACTCAGCGCTCTCAGAATCTCTTTATTCCTTATGCGGACCTCGGGCATTGAAGTGAAGCAATGAGGTAAAATCATTGGAGTAGCACTAGACGTGAATTATTGGTGAAAAGATATGTAAAAAGACCTGCCTGTCGCTGTATGAGCCAGTGTTCCGTCTGGCCTAACCAGTGGAGGCAGTGTGGATCGACAGAAGTTTGCCTCGACAAATTTGGCAAAAGACCAGAATGCTCTATTGCCAGATAGTTGCGCAGAGTTTTTTGTCAATATATGTTATGCTATTGAAGAGAGCTGTACTTGGTGCTTTTTGTAAGACTTGGCAGCATGGTTAATGGAGCTCTTCTTTGAGCTTAGATCCAGAGTTTTGCGGTTACGAGAATCCACCCAGGTGAGAAACTAGCTTCTGCGCAGTCGGCGTTGAAGCGAGGGCAAGCTGAGCCACCGATGGGTACATTACTACAGGGGATAGAATACTCCATAGCGCCGCACCACATTAAAAGTAACATTCGCACAGCTACCTGCTGCCAAGGATAAGATGCAAAAAAGTGTTGTACCTCATCTCAAGCTGCTGATTTGTATCACCGTATTCTCAGTTCATTGCGTGTATTACAGTGGGGAGAAGGACGATATAGACTTCAACAGACAGTGATCTGAAGGTCCTATTGGTGAGGAGACTGTTACAATACATCCAGGTCGGTGGTCAGCAGAAGATCCAGTCAATTGGCGGTATGACGAACTACATTAGGCACCTCTTGCTTAACCAGCTGGGAAAGGCATGGGCCCAGTAGCGTTGGCGCTACAGCGATGTTTTGTTTTTCTCTCCCAGCGAGGACCGTTCATCCTCTGGTATGGGAAAATCCAATCTTGATGGTAGGCGTTAAAGTCTCCCAGAGCGACGAGCTGCGCATCTTCCTTTTGATAATGTTCGTCTTCCATTGCCTCGGATTACTTTTTTCCAACGTTAAGGTTGTTTCTTAGTCCTGGTTAATTTGTGATTTCATAGAGTACTGATCAACACCTGGAGAGTCCATAATAGTTGTACTTCGCTGCGGTATGGAGGCGTGAGTAACAACTACCCAAGATGCGTAACTCAACATTTTTTTGTGAAGTTGTTTCAATTTAAGTAAATTATAAATAACTAAAAGATTTTGGTGATGCCAAAGCTAATGGATTAAGCAAGTTCCTACGAGTGTAAACTCACTAAAAGATAATAATTATTTATTACTCTGAAATTTTAATTCAAATTATCACTAAAACGACTTAATTAGTTGTCACTCTATTGACTTTATCCTACATTGACTAACTAAGATCACTTAGTGAATTTTCGATCTCAATATCATAGCAATTCGTTTTTAATATGTCAGAGTATAAATAACTATGTACGCTTACGTATTTTTCTGGACAAACATAGTTCATAGTAGAAATCACTAACATATTTTATTTAATATACCCCTCATACTTATTGTATGTTATTGCATGTTAGTTATTTTTCACACAACCTAACTTTCTGATAACGAACAATAGAGCTATGGCGGTTAGATAGAAAAATAAAGCAAAAAATCGTGATAAGCATGGCATTCATAACTCATTTTACCTAAAAGTGTCACTTAGTTAATTTTCACTCTACGGGGACGGTATGTCCTTTTCAAACTTTGGCAGCTTCATTGAATTATTTTTATTTTATGAGCCGTTGGTTGCACTAAATTGAAAATCAGACAAATCAAATATCTTCATCAAAATCAGTGAATGAGATGAATGTCTAAACAATACATAACAGTCACAACAGTCAGTACGATTTCGTTACTATTTTGTTAACGTGAATTAGGGTAAAATTTCATTTCAGTTTAGTTTAACATAGCAAACTATATATTTCTGAAACGAGAGTCGTAATTTTCTAAATATTACGTTTCTTTTGAAACACGGAGATAATGTTACATAATCTGAAAACGATACCTTATTTTGTCACTATAATAACAGTTCATTTTTGTTTTTTAGGGCACGGATGGATTACAAGGTTTAAAGGGAGAACCTGGTGAAAATGGAAAAGAGGTAAGAAAATATATATTATCCTAATTATGTATCTGGCAATGTTAAGGCGGTACCCTGACCAAATAACCTTGAGCACACTAAGCCATACTAGCCAGCGCAAGAAAAACGTAGAGAATACGCTCAGATCTTGGTAAAATCTATATAAAATCAAAATTTCGTGTTTTGAAAAAAATAAAATTACCATAATGTTCTTTATTAAATTACCTATCTATTAGTATATCAAATCTTTTAGTATATCAAATCAAAATAATGGTTACTTTACGAGAATAATGACTTCTCATTTCTGTGGTTTCGTTGTGACCCTTTAATTAAATATATGTTACATAAATAAAAAATATAAAACTACTATTTTGGAGTAAAGTTTACGTAGAAATTTAATGTATTTTTTATTTGTTGGTATTTCTATTGGATAAAGAGAAGTTGGCTCCTAAAAACTGTACTAAAAAGGGCTATCGCTGCGTTTGGTTCGGGGACGCGCCTTAAGTCGACTTAAATAGGCAACTTATTTTTCTTGAGCTGTAAAGCAGTTTATTTGAAAGAACTTTGCTACAATCCAATGATGCAGTTTACGAGCCTTGATTAAATATTAATCTCCAGTTTTAGACAGAGCAAAAGACCGCATATTTTTTTTCAAAATACTAACTAAAACCCACAGCGTTTTGTGACTTTAACCGATGGCCATAGTCACTCTTGGACAATCCGCTGACCTGGCAGACAACGGTCCCAACTGGCCCTGTAAATCTTGCTGACATGTCTTTAACGCGCGTGCAGCCTCAAAGACACATGTCTTTAAGGTTGCACGCTGTCAAATCGGGTTTGGTTCTACCAGCGAGTTACTTATTGCTCACCGTCCGCAAACCGGGAGTCACTTGCGACTCTATGCTGCGTAGAATGCCCCTGAATGCGATAGATTGATATTGAATAAAAAATATACAACCTTTAAATTGTAATAGTCACTAGAACTATGCTTTTGCTATGCTAGGACTATCTTACTTCGATATTAAGTACTCTTATGGAACATAGTAAACGGTTTCTAAAACAGGGGCAATATGCAACAACCTGTAGTAGATTTTTTCTACGAATTCAGTAATTAACCGAAATTAAATTTTGAGTTAAAAAACATCACATCACAACTTCAAAATGGTTTAAAGCATTGCAGTCAGCGTCACGTCGTGACAGTCTGCGGAAAAAATTTAATATATGAGTATTTTATACATCTATCTAAAATGTATAATACTGACTTTCATTTTCAGGGACTTCAAGGCCCACCCGGAATTCCAGGGCTAAATGGAAGAAATGGTACCGATGTAAGTTTTACATAAAAAAAAAACAAACAAATAAACATTATTTACGTCAAGAAAATTTAACTGGAGAAACTTATCTACGCCCATTGTGTGTGGCTGTGCGAAAAACCCACGCCTATCTGCCTCAGCCTGCTCTACGAAGGGCTTCTTCAGTCTGAACGTACTGAAAGACGAAGAAGAGAAAACGTATCTTCTGGTTATCGTTCTGTTCAGCATCGACTATGGCCTCATGCAGCGGCCAGTTCCTAAGCACGTAGACGGGGTTAGTACCGAACAAGCCCGAGGAACTTGCGTCCACTGCTACTACGCCACAATCATGACTATACACTGGAAGAAAACCCGAGGAGCTCGTGGCTAGATAATAATAGTCGCACGGGTCGATCTTCAAGGTTAAGCAACACTTGCCAAGGTTGGTCTGTGGATGGCTTAACATAACGAGTTTCCTTCGTGCCTCGGAAAGCACGTTAAGCTGTAGGTCCCGGCTGTCATATTTTGTAAATCTTTGGCAGTTGTTACGGATACTCAGAAACCAGTGAATCTGACTCCAGCTTTTCCATGAAATACCGTGTTACCCCAGTTAATGGGTTGTGGAAGCCTGGTAAGCAGCCGCTCCTCGTAAAATTCAGCTAAATCCGGCTTGAATGGAAGCTGACCCCAATATAGTTAGGAAAGGGCTAGGTAGATGATGATGAAACTGGAAGAACGCCATCCTCATTGTCGAGCTTCTCGCAATACTGGTCCAGCCAACAGCCCCATGACGGATGAGATGACGGGCGTAAGGCGTAAAAGAATACATTTATTTGTCTTGATAAGTCTTCACTTAGTTAAGGCTTAGACAAGAAATGGGAGCTAGTTTCATGTCAATTTTCTTTTTTTTGTCCTTGATATTTGGCAACACTGATAGATCACGCCATTTTTTTAAAGTGGCATTTATAACTTTGTAGACCATTTTCAACATTAGTTAAAAATTGAGTTTCTTTTGCTGGTGGAATAAAGTGGCCATCATACCATAACCTGCTACAGAAAGCTAGAACTTGCATAGAGAGCATACCACGATGAATTGAAGCTGTCACAAAATACTAGTAATAATATAAAAATATTAGCCAGAGCTACAAACTACAACCAATCATTTGCCCGCAAAATTAAATTAAAGTTGATAATAATATAGGAATCTAGATACTGTCCCTAATAATTTTGACCACCTATGGTATGTACAGACGGCTGGCAAAATTCATTAATCTTTATACAAATTATAATAATGATTGTTATTTTCAGGGGCCTCAAGGTCCACGCGGATTGCGAGGAGAAAAAGGAGATGATGGTTTACCTGTAAGTCTAGCCGAAGTATCAGTACAAAATAATAGTAGCATGTATTCCAAAAGAGATATTTATCAACCTACTTACTTTATTTCATTATAGGGAATGCCTGGACCTCATGGACTTAAAGGAGAACGAGGAGAAAAGGGAGAAAATGGGAAAACTGTAAGTAATATTGTATTTTGTTGCAATTTCGTATTTATTTATTTATTACTTACTAAACTTAACTTCGACGAGTATATACTCGTACTTAAGTTAAATAATTTTAATGTTGAAAGAGTAATTTTTATGTTGAAGTTTCGCAAAAACACATATTTCCTGGAACAAGTGAGAAATATTCGACTGAGTGATGGAAATTACGGGATACCAATCAAGCGTTTGGGGACTATCTTCCTTTTTAGGGTTCCGTAGCCAAATGGCAAAAACGGAACCCTTATAGTTTCGCCATGTCTGTCCGTCCGTCCTCGCTTAATCTCTGTGACCGTTGGCACTAGAGGGCTGAAATTTCGTTCCAATATGTATATCAATAACGCCGACAAAGTAGTAAAATAAAAATTGGAAAAAATGTTTTATTAGGGTAGCCCCCCTACATGTATAATAGAAAGTGTTTTTTTTTAATTTCAACCCTAACGTGTGATATATTGATAGTAAACCCCTATTTATTTTTTAATACCTATGCATTAAAAAATAAATAGGGGTTTACTAAAATAATTTTTTGATAATATCAATAATTTCGGAAATAATCGCTCCAAAAGTAAAAAACAATGTGTGTAACTTTTGAACCATACGTTTAGAAAATATTTAAAAAAATCTGGAAAGTAGAGCTTTATACAGACTTTCTAGGAAAATTGTTTGAACTTGATGGGAAGAACAGTTTTGAAAAGTTGGGGATACTTATTGTGACAGACGGGAAAGTACGGAACCCTACACTGAGCGTGGCCCGACACGCTCTTGGCCGGTTCTTTTAAGTTGTCTTTTCCAACCACAACAAGAAACTTTTGAATTATGCTCCGTTGACATTAGACAGGATTGGCCCTTTTAAGGACATTATTTTTTAAATCTGTAATGATAATAATATAATAGGTACTTTGCAATATTATTTTAACCTATCACATACCCACAAAATGAAATAATAACACCGCGGATTGATAGCAAAACAATAACACCGCGGTCTCATAGGACCGGTCGGTGATTCATGAATTAAAGTAATAACTAATTTCTGTAATAACTTGTTTGCACATACACAAGTATTCAAACAGTTTAAGCTAAGGCTAATATTATAAAAATATAACAATTATAAATACGAATTTTTAAATCAATGTGTGTTTTGTAGGGACCTGCGGGGCCAAAGGGAGAGCTTGGTCGATCGGGACCTCCAGGGAGTCCGGGATCACCTGGAGTTTGCCCTTGTTCGTTGCCTGCAAGTAGTAAGTACTTATTCTTTATATTATATTAGGACAGGTGATATACACAGGCGAGCTTAACCCAATATATAACTATAACTTACGTATTAATATAAAAAGAAATTTTATAAATGAGAATCACACATAATTATGTATGCATAACAAACCTTAACATAAATTATATTAATTATATCAAACGTAAAACGAAAAATAAATTACACGATAAATAAACATTCTGTATACAATTTATGTAACACAATCAATCAATATTTATTTGTGAACATAGGTATTACAATTATAATAAAGGTCTTATATAAACATTTTAGTCGCGCTCTATGTCCTACCAACGAGATTGGTGTACAAATAGGTATATTAGTTTTTTTAGCAAAATATAAGTCTGAATCCATATAATGCAAAATCAAATTAGAATATTAATAAGGTCAATTAAAGGTAATATTAATAACAATAATGAATAAAATGTCAACAATAATTAGTGTCATAAATAATAATTAACAAAATGTCAACAAATTAATTAGTGTCATAAATCATAATTAACAAAATGTCAACAATAATTAATGTCATATAGTATAAATAAACGATTTATCAATTAAAGGGCGGCTAATGTCATATTTTATCATTTAAAAATTCTTCAATAGTGTAATAAGTCTTATCTACTAAAAACGAAAACAATTTACTTTGGATTTTGCGGACATTATCTTCACTCCTAATGCATTTTGGTAATTTATTATAAACCCTTGGAGCCATTACAAAAACACTGTTTTTGTATAGTGCAGTACTAAATCCCACTGTTTGCAACTGATGACAACGGCGCTGACTAATCACTCGAGCTAACCTATACAGATTCCTTTTGACGAACATACGTGTTGTCTATGAGTCATGTCACTTATCTAGTTTGCCCATAAAATATAATATAAAAGGTCAAACTGACTGACTGACATTATTAAAGCACAGACGAAACTATAAGGCCTAGTAGCGTGAATTTTTGCACAAGGTTCTCTTTTATTCCTAAGGTGATACAACTGATACAAGGGGCCCAAAGTTTGTGTGGAGAAACATACGTACACGCCCCAGAGTGAGAGATCATTGGATAATTTTTCATCTAGAAAAAAAGGCCTTTGTCGGGCACTTTTGACGCAGAAAACACTTTTTTTTATATACCATAAACTAATGCTTGACTGCAATCCCACCTGATGGTAAGCAGTGATCCAATCGTTGATGGTGAGGCGCACTAGTTTATTAAGAGCCTATTCACTCTAGTCTTGAAGATACTCAAATTATAATCGGACGGAAAGACCGCAGCAGGCATATTATTCCAATCCTTCGATGTACGCGGTATAAACGACGAGGCAAACCGCTTTGTCCAGACCGTGCAGGTTTCGACAACGTAAGGATTGATACTGGCCGTACGACGACTGCTGCCAAAAATCTTCGGCTACTTTCTAAAATAGCAGTAATATTATATTACAGGTCTGGATCGTGGAGAGTTTTCCGATTCTGATTTCGGAACTGTAGATAATCCAGCAGAGGTTCCTTGTAAATCAGCACAGGGTGCCATCAAAAGCGGTGAGAGGAACATCTATTTTAATTGCATTAAAGTTGCATATCGATCGAAATAATTTGATAAAAAATGTTTTTTTTTTAAATCGGGCTTATATCAGTCCTATGTACAAGTCTGTATTAAAATTATTTTAAATATCAAAAGAATGAAGAAATTGTGCAACGTAAATGAAGACATCTACACAAGATTTTTTCAAAACGTTGTAGTATAATAGTCCAGTCATTTAAGCTTAATTAAGGTAAGAATCTCGGAATTCGAGATACCCAGTTGTAAGTCTGTAAATACTAGTATATTGACACCCTAAAAGTTGTCTCAAAACCTGCATATGGTAGGGTGTACGCAATTAATAATTAATTCCTCTCCTTTGCTGTACGCACTATAAATGTATCGATATAATTTAAGAATTCTGGCAGATAGACAGATTGCTTTAGGTTTAAAATGCTGACGAGGAATATCCATTTTTTTATGATGGGTGCCTTGAGTTTTAAGATACAGACTTAGGCCTAGTTTGGACTCCAGATCTCCCACAAATTACAATTTCTTCTATTTCATTTCTTATGATTTCTACCCAAGAACATATTGGATGTTTGAAGTGTAATTTGTGGAGATAAATAAACATTTTTGATATTTTTATTTTATTTTTATTGTTTATGTAGATTAGGTTAATATAATTTACATTCTGTTGTAGATACATATCACTTGGGACCACCAGGAAAAGATATGGAAGTGTACTGTAATATGGAGACTTTGGAGACTTGTTTGCGCTTTTGCTTTAAAACTCCAGAGTGTAATCATAAATCCAGTAAAGGAGGATCATTTTGGTTGAACGAAATGAAAATTCATATGAAAGAATTATATAATAATGTAAGTAAAATTAAACTATTACATTTTTTTATAAACAAGTTATTTGGTTGTCTCATAGCGTGGTAACTTCTGATAATAATGTGAAAAATCATTTTTCATGAAATCACAAAATATACCTATAATCCTATCCGACAACTGCTTTGTTAACATCAAACAAGGCACGCCATCTAGTGGCAACAAGAAGGACTAGACAGCGGACACTCTTAGCCTGACCGTCCGCGTCGAAACGTCAAGACTCTGTCAAAGCACGTCACGTCCGCGTCTAGTTCTTCTAGTTGTCACTAGATGGCGTGCCTAGTATTGTTGGCAATAAAGCAGCTGCCTACGATTAATATATTATTATTATTGCAAGCGCATTAAAATATCGAATTGCTCTGTTCTTTTTGTCGTCATTACATACTCATATCCCCATCATCTGCAATGTTCACTTTTTCACTAAATTTGAAATTTCTTCGCTTGTAAGGTTTTGTTCACATTTAGTTTCAAAGTGACTAAATGTCTCATGTCCCAGGAGCTTAAGCTTTTGTTATCCTTTTACTAAAATGTTTTATTATTAATTTCAGATTTCAGTAGACCAACTAACATGGTTGCGCGATCGTTCAAACCATGTTCGTCAAACTTTAAAGTATCACTGCTGGGATTCAGTTCCGTACAATAAATATAACGTGTCTGCATCAGTGAAATTATGGTCTTGGAATGATGTAGTGATTGGACCGTATCCGACTAACGATTCACCGATCTTTTATTCCGTACCAGAAGCGTCTGACCATTGCGAGGTAAGATACTATGGGCTGTACCTATTCTTGACAGAATTTGCAATATACCCAGAAGCATACAACAAGCGTTAAAAACTTTTCTAAATTACTATTCATCCGAAATATGAAGGAAAAAAAGGTCGCTTTGCGAATAGTGGTGGACATTAATCAAAATAGTTTTAAACTAAGGAGAATAATATGACTTTTCATTGTATAATGGAGAAAAATGTACAGGATCGTTTAAAAAAATAAAAAACAAACGGTTTCAGAAGATTTTATTCCATCATTAAAGGCATAAAAGAATTTCGATAGCATACAGCATGGTGCACTGATGAGTCGATATAAAGTCATGTATACGCTGTCTCTTTCGCACATTAGTTAGACAAAACTAGTTTTTTTGCGCTCGCGCACTGACTCACCGCCCTCTGCGCAGTCCTTTGTTAGCTATCAGGAAGCATCTGCAACATTCTTAAATGATTTTATGCTTGATTTGGATCAAATTGAATAAAAATACTTTAATGAACTAGCATTTTATTCATATTTCTCATATCAGTTTATAACACTTGAATTTTTCAAGATTCCCGAGGCTCACATTAATTTGACTAATGCCATGGTAAATCAGAGCCTTATATCATTACACTCTACTAATTTCATTTGTGTCCGCCATGGGTATGGTTTCCATACTATGGTGCCCAATGACCTTTGTTAATCCATCTGATATTTAATTCCAAAATCATTACAATTTCAGGAAGGAAAAAAAGAATGGAAGAGTACGATCATAGAACTACAAAGCTCTAACGTTTACAGGCTGCCAGTAGTTGATTTGTGGATCGGAGATATTCGTGACGCAGAAAATCAAAAAATGACCATTGAAAGTACCGAATTGTGTTTTGGTTAAAATAATTTACTTTTTAGTTTAAAGAGAAGGATGAAGAAAGTATTTTTTTTAAATCAATCATGTACTAACATCTGTGATTACTGCGGAACTTGCAACGCCTGCTAGCTGTGGGGGAGGGAGGCGAGTCTCTGGCTTCATGCATTACCGTCGTCGAACATAGGCACCTTGTTCCACGATACCACGTTCCGTCTCGCTGCTTCCGCGACCTGTTGGTCTCTTCATCGCTGCCACTGTGGCGTTATTTATCAACAGCCTCGGACACCACGGTTTGTACAGCCGAAATGTGGGTCGCATAACGGGGCACGCGAATATCAACGACATCATCCGACGCGTTCTTGTCGTCGTCGGCGTTTCGGCCTTTTCGGAACCTCATGGCCTGGCATGCGAGATGGCAAGAGACCCGACAGCATGTGTTTATTTCCATGGGTAGGCCTTTAGTTTGAGACGCTACTTGTGTCGATACTGTTGCGCCGTCTCGTCTTCCTAGCTCGTGGTGTTATGCCGGTGCTGCCGCAGTGGCTCCAGAGAATCTCAAGCGGTGCTAATATCTTCTTCTACTAGGCGTTAGTCCCGGCTTTTGCCAGGGTCCGCCTTCCGGCTTAGCTTGCTCCACTTTGCCCGGTCTTCTACATCCCTGACAGTAAGGCCATTGGCTCTCATGTCGGACTTGACGACGTCCAGCCAGCGCTTGCGAGGGCGACCACGAGACCTACCGCCAAGGACAGCCATATTCATGCATCTCCGGCCAACGTACTCCATAGGGCGACGCATGATGTGGCCATACCATCGCAGACGACACTCCTGCAGTTTTTCCCCCACGTCACGGACACCAAGACTACCTCGGATGAACGAGTTGCGTATGCGATCGGATCGCGTTACGCCGCTCATCCACCTCAGCATCTTCATCTCCGTGACGCGAAGCTCCTGGGTGTGTCTGCTTAGTGCTGGCCAACACTCGCCGCCGTACAGGAGGACAGGACGTATGATGCATTTATATATCTGTCCCTTAAGCTTCGGAGGCATTTTGCGGTCGCATACAACGCCCGTTACCTCTCGCCATTTTGCCCAAGCCGCGCCTATACGTGCTTGGACATCGTCGTCCACGTTGCCAGACTCGTGTAGCACAGATCCAAGGTACCTGAACGTATCGGAGCTTGTGATCCGGTCCGAACCTATTCGGATGGTATTTGAATCCGCGCCGCCACAGGACATGTACTCAGTCTTCGCCACATTTAGTCTCAGACCGCCGTTTTCCAGCGTGTCCTTCCAAATGTTGACCCTCCGCTCAAGTTGGGCTCTGTTCTGGCTGACGAGGGCGATGTCATCGGCATACATCATTAGCCATGGAGGCTGATCTTGGATGTATGCCGTAACTACATCGAGCACAACGTTAAACAAGAACGGGCTAAGAGCCGATCCTTGGTGAACGCCAACAGATATTGGAAAGACTTTGGATTCGCCAACCGCGGTCTGGACAGAGGACACGGAATCGCGATACATGTCTCTGATAATGTCAACATAGGCCTCGGGCACACCCTTGAAGCGAAGTGCCCACCAGATGGACTGTCGAGGAATACAGTCGAAGGCCTTCTGCAGGTCTAAAAAGGCCATATGCAGAGCTCTCCTTCTCTCTCTGTAAGCCTCAGTCAGAGTCCGCAAGGCGAACACTGCGTCCATGGTGCTGTTACCCGCCCGAAAGCCATATTGACACTCAGAGACAGTACACTCGCTACGGAGCCGTGTGTCAATGATCCGCTCGAAGAGCTTCATGGTGTGGCACATGATCTTAATACCGCGGTAGTTACTACAATCCTGTACGCTACCTTTGCCTTTATAAATAGGGATAATGAGGCTTGATCGCCACTGGTTCGGCATTTCCTTGGTGGTCAGGATGCGGTTAAATAGATCCGTCAGAAGGTCCACACCATGTGAGCCCATGGCCTTCCACACTTCGATTGGCACATTGCAATTTGCTCAAGTGGTGCTAATATATTAATCTTATAGGTCTACTTTCGAGCCGTTTGGAGTTGAAACGCCTAAGATAGGTCCGAATGCTCATAAATTATTTAAAGAACTTTCAAAACGCCTTGTTGACATTTCGTATGACCCAAGGGCTTTCTATAAAAGATAAGCATTGCCATACAGCGTGACAATGCCGCCAGTTTTTTAGGCACTAGTCGACAGCGATGCGTAGATTTTTTTTGAAGCCATACTTTAAAATACTTGTTTAGTTCTCTTACTTTATTCAGTGTTTATAATGCTAGTTTGGTTTTTTATATGTAAAGTGCTAGTTAATTCTATCTAAATAAATAATATAAATTTCTAATCATTCATTTATTTGTCGATGTTAGTAAATTTTTGGTTTAGAAAATAAAAAGTTTATAAAAATTGACATTTGTTTTTTATTTTATTACAAGTTTTTTATCAACTTGCAATGTTTGTATGTGTGTGAGCTTAGAGTAAATTTTGCAAATAAATTTCGGAACAGTTAGTTACCCGTAATGAGTTGAGTGGTATAGAATAGTGTATAACGTGGATGATAAATCGAGTATTTCGGGAAAATAAAGAGTATTAAAATACAGTTGTTAGTGTCTAGTTAAACGACATAATTTCGTATGTAAAAAGGTCAAAGAACAATCCTTTTTTTTTTCATTTGTTTTTTTTTATTTTTTTTTATATACAATAAACTAGTACTTGACTGCAATCCCACCTGATGGTAAGCAGTGATGCAATCGTTGATGGTGAGGCGCACTAGTTTATTAAGAGCCTATTCACTCTAGTCTTGAAGATACCCAAATTATAATCGGACGGAAAGACCGCAGCAGGCAAATTGTTCCAATCCTTCGATGTACGCGGTATAAACGACGAGGCAAACCGCTTTGTCCGGACCGTGCAGGTTTCGACAACGTAAGGATGGATACTCGCCGTACGACGGCTTGTCCGATGGTAGAAGTGAGATGGCGGAATTAACTCATGTAATTCCTGCGCACACTCTCCGAAATGCATCCTGTAGAACACCGATAGGCTGGCTACCCTACGCCTGTGCTCTAGGCTTTGCAGATTGGATTTAACCAAATCAGGGTCTCCAATTAGCCTCTTCGCACGCCTTTCCACCGAGTCCACAGCTGCTAGATGGCATTTTGCAGCACCAGCCCATATGTACTCCACACACGATCGGACCTGTGCTTTGTATAGCATAAGAAGCTGTCCCGGTGTGAAGTACCGCCGGACCTTTGCCAGAACGCCGAGTTTTTTTGCGGCCACTTTGGCTTTGGACTCAATGAACCGCCCAAAGTTAAGGTCTGAAGAAACTTCAACACCCAAAAGCTGAAGACGGTCAGTGCACTCCAGTGACATATTCCGGAAAGTAGGAGTCAAGGTGAACGGACTCCTTTTTGCAGTGAATAGACACGCTCGTGTTTTGGCAGCGTTGAATTCTACCTGATTGGCTTCGCCCCATTTGGAGGCCACCTCGAGGGAGACATTCGCACGCTCTACCATAGCCTCTCTTTCGGACTGGATTAGCTCCTTACTAGCCCGAGCACCCGGCAGGTATCTCTCTACAACTGTGCTATCATCTGCATACCCATAGATACCGGGCATTAGCAGATCGTTGATATGCAGCAGAAAGAGAGTTGCAGAGAGAACAGACCCCTGAGGAACCCCGGCATTCATTGTCATGGGTTCCGATGAAAATTCATCGACAACGACTCGGAGAGACCGTTCACTCAGGAAGTCTTTTACCCAGGTAATCAAACCAGGAGAAATGCCATACGCTGGAAGCTTACTCAAAAGACTTGCGTGCCATACCCTGTCGAAGGCCTTCGAGACGTCTAAGGAAACGGCAAGACCTTCCCCATTCTTCTCGAGGGCCTCGCCCCACAAGTGAGTGGCATACACTAGTAGGTCCCCAGTAGACCGATTGTGGCGAAACCCGTATTGTCGGTCACTGAGGAGATCGTTACCTTCCAGGTATGCCATGAGGCGCGAGTCCAATACACGCTCCATAATCTTGCAGAGTATGGAGGTTATTGAAATCGGCCGATAGTTGGCAGGATCGGCACGACTGCCCTTTTTAGGCACGGGTTGCACGTTGGCAAGCTTCCAGAACTTGGGTACTATTCCAGTCCTATATGAGAGGCGATACAAGCGTGTCAGAACAGGAGACAACTCGGGCGCACAGGCCTTGAGAACTATCGCTGGTATACTATCTGGGCCACTAGCTTTATTCACGTCTAGACGACACAGCGCTCTCAGAACCTCTTTATTCCTTAAGCGAACTTCGGACATTGAAGAGTCGCAATGAGGCAAAATCGGTGGGGTAGCACTGCTAGTGTCAAGACGTGAATTATGGGCGAAGAGAGATGCAAAGAGACCTGCCTTCTCTCTCGCCGTATGAGCCAGTGTTCCATCAGGTTTTACCAGCGGAGGCAGTGTGGGTCGACAGAAGTTCGCTTCGACCGATTTGGCAAGGGACCAGAATGCTCTGCTACCAGATGGCTGTGCAGAGAGCTTTTTGCCAATATGAGTAATACGATCGAAGCGAGCCTTCCTTAGTGCCTTTTTGTAGGACTTGGCAGCATGGTTAAAGGCTCTCTTCTTTGAGGTCAGATCTAGAGCTTTACGATCACGAGCGTCCGCCCAGGCAAGAAACGCCGAATGCTTACGCTTTTCAGCTTCAGCACAATCGGCGTTGAACCATGGGTGAGCTGAACCACCGACGGGTACGTCACTATAAGGGATGTAATACTCCATAGCTTGACGCACCACGTCGGATATAGCATCCGCACAGCTCGACGGATCTTCTGAAGAGAAGCAGACCTGCTGCCAAGGATAAGACGCAAAGAAATGTCGCATCTCATCCCAATCTGCTGATTTGTATCGCCACATTCGCCGCTCACCGCGATAGTCGCAGTCAGGTGGGGAGAAGGTCGACACAGACTTCACCAGACAGTGATCTGAAGTTCCTATAGGCGAGGAGACTGTTACAATACATCTGTCCGGGTCGGTGGTCAGCAGAAGGTCCAAACAATTGGCGGTATGACCAACTACATCGGGCACCCTGGTCGCTTGTGTAACCAGCTGGGAAAGACCCATCGCTACTGCAAAGTTTCGCGCTTCCCTCCCAGCCTCGGTCCTCTGGTATGGGAAAAGCCAGTCTTGATGGCAGGCGTTAAAGTCCCCCAGAGTGACGAATTGCGCGTCAGGGTGCCGATGAAGAGCCATATCGGCGGCCTCACTGAGGTGGTCAAACAACCGAGTGGTCTCCTGATCCCCACTGTGCGATCGGTAGACACAGGCATAGACAATTTTGTCCATACCGGTGTCCACCAACAGCCATAAGGTGGATAGTCAAGGATCTTCAAGATGACGGAGACGCTGACAGCAGATGTCATTACGGACGTACACACAGACCCCGGCACGCTGCAGGAAGTGATGCTCTAATGAGTATCCCGGGTAGTTGAGGTACGCCGCATCTGCTGGACATCTGATCTGGGTCTCCGTCAAGAAAAGCAAGTGAGGCATGTCGGTCTCAAGATGGTGGTGAACCGCATTGAGATTTGAGTGCAGCCCTCGAATATTCGAGAGCTGCACTTGAAAAGAGAGGACGTGCCTCCGCTGTAAAGACTTGCGTTTCTTTTTTGAACCTTTCATAATTTATTTTTTCCCAATTAGGAGTGAATGGGATCGGTGGAAGATGGCAGTTGAGCGAGGTGTTGCGATATTAGACCCAACAACACGGTCAGCGTTGCTGCGCCAATGGAGGGTTGATATGGAGACTGCGGGGACGCCCGAAGCCCCCCAGGGATCGCCATCGGGTCCTCTCGTCCGGTCGCCAACCGGCACGATGGGGCCACCCTGGGATTTTTCACAGATGGCGGCTGCCCCGCCTTTCGTGTGTGGCTGGCACACTACTTGGGCCCCCAACTGTCTGCGGTCGGCCAGCGGAGACACCGTGCTTCGGATGCCGCTACCCTCCAAGATCAACCGTCCGACACAACAACAAATAGCGCAACATACCCGGCGTACATCGCAGCACAACTACTCAGACCCATCTTCCACCATACGGCTTCACCAGACATCATGCCGGAACACGACGTATCGCTTGGTCTTGCCGCTGGGTGTAACTTCTGTCTGGTGGGTGGTAACTTTAAGCCGGCAGCCGATGCTAAGGCCTACCACCGAATTCACTGCTCGTTAAGCACTACCCAGGGGACACGTGTAGGGCAATCAGAACTTAAGTAGATCCTACGGACGCGAGCAGTCCATCCCCCATATCTTATAATTTATATTATATCTTTTTAGATGGAATCCCATTGTGGTTATATTTTAAAAGGCAGTTATAAATCCTTCAAAATTGGTAATATCTAACAAAAAAAAACTTTAACTTTTCATGAGACAGTAGTTGAAATACGCCTCCGACAACTTTTTCTCACTCATTGTTTGTCGCAAAAACCATTATGTTGTTCTTATTTTACTTTATATTGAACATCGTAAAGAAACCGGCCTGTCCTGGAACCAAAAATTGGAAGGCGTAGGACATTCACCAACCCTATCCTAGAGAGAAGGCGTTAGTCTCAGCAGTGGGAACATTATAAGGCTGATACTATGCTATGCTATTTAACTTCCTTTTCACTTTTGCGATCAATTCTTCCATATTCTGATTGGCACGTGCATTTGAATCGCTCTAAGCCAAATCAGTTGTGAAGGTCATTATGTCAGCGACCATTTGAGTCATTAAACCGCTGCGCTAACGACCAAGTGTGGTCCGATTCAATTCCACACGGGCGCGACCCTAAATATGGGGTGTTGACATAGTATATGCAAAGCTTGCAGATATTTTTTTTATTGTTATAAAACTAATGCTTGAAAGCCCACCTGATGGTAAACAGTTATGCAATCGTTGATGGTGAGGCGCACTATTTTATTAAGAGTCTATTCACTCTAGCCTTGAAGACACCTAAATTATAAATGGATGGGAAGACCGCAGCAGGCAAATTGTTCCACTCCGTCGATGTACGCGGTAAAGCGAAGAGGTGAAACGCTTAGTCCGGACCAAGGAGGTTTCAACAACGTAAGGCCGCCGTACGACGGTTTGTCTGATGGTAGAAAGGTGATGGCGGAATCAAATCATGTAATTTCCGCGCAAACTCTCCGAAATGCATCCTGTAAAATACATAGGAAAGGCTGGCTCAAGGCTTATCAAGGCAATGTCTATTTTTTGTAAGGAATACTTTTCTCAGATTCAAGTATTTGGTAGCAACTGCTTTTGGGACGCATCACGTGGACATATCTTGAAATGATACCACCTATAATATTCGTCATCATCATCTACCTAGCCTTTTCCCAACTATTAATATTGGGGCTGGCATCCAGTCAAGCTGGATTTAGCTGAATACCAGTATTTTACGAGGAGCGGCTGCCTAGGTACCAAACATACCCATTAACTGGGGTAACATGGTACTTCATGGCAAGACTGGAGTCAGATTTACTACTTGTGATACGGGGATAAATGGGTCTCCCTTGTTTTACAAAAAAAAAAACATTGCCAAATTATCAGTTTCCAAACGATTTTCTGCATAATGTAATTTGCCAAATTTTTACTTAGAAAATAAACTCTTCACAAATAAGTGTTACGCAAACCTAATGTTTGGCAAGTGAACGTTTAAGCAATCATTTGCTTTCCAACTAGTTCTGAAGCTAATAACCAAACCTTTAAATAAGGCCATGTCAAAGTTTCTGATGATATACTGTTCTAACGATTGCAAAAACAAATGCCCTTTTGCTATCATCTGTTTTATACCCTGAGATTAAATTGACACAGGCAATGTCAAACTTACTTATAGAAATGATGTCAGTTCTTTTGTGTTATAATGTCATTTTAGTCCCAGGTTATAAAAAACAAACGATAGTAATCTCATTCAAACACCAAAGACCCTTGTATGTTTCACGTGCACTGTATATTTCTTTAATTCTTTGCATTTTTTTGTCACTTTTCCCCTTTTTCTTTAGCAAAAACTCCATTCTAATATGTCACATAAAGATAAAGATGGCAGAACACACAATGTACTACAAAAAGACAAGCAATTAGGCTGGGGTCCCGATATATCACGCTGGACAGGTAGCAACATGTTGTCGTGATGTGTCCTCTAATGGAGGCTGTTTGTGGCCCAACTAAATTCTGTTGTGGGTTACAATGCGTTTTCCTGCTTAGTACTAAGAGTTCATAAATTACGAGACATAATTGTCCTTTTTATTTTTATGTTTATTTTGCCGCTTGACTCCTACGGCGGTTTATATGTATTTCTAGGTTTATAATTTTGCAATAGTTTTTGACGTTTTATATGTGATAAGTGCCCATGTAGGCGATCCAGAAAATTATAACAATCCACGCTGGGCCCACGTGGTAGATTATGGCCCATTTTCTCTCCTAGAGACGCCAGAGTTTTAACAGTGAGAACATTATAAGGGTTATACTGTGCTTATGCTTAAATAATAACATTTTTTTTATATTTTATTTTTAGGAAATCCTTTCGAAGATTTCTTTCTTCGTGCAATTGTCTTTTTTATATTTTTGTCAATTCTTCACGTTTTATATGTCATGTATCTTCAAATTTTTGTTTCTAGGACATGCCGGTTTTCTCACGTTTTCTTTTACCATTTTGAGAGCAGTAGGTGATGATGAAATAAATTACATGAAATAATGCGCCTGGCTGGGTTTGAACTTGCGACTTACCACTCGTTACCAATGGGCTACCAGGCTACCACTGCTGTGTTATTACTTGCAGCGGTGGAATAAATTTGTATTTTATTTAATTTTTCACAGTGTTATGGAATGGTCTCAATATTTTACCTTCTGATATTTGGGAGAAAGGTAACCCAACCGTAATTTTTTATGACAAAAACTTCAAACGAACTTTGCTGGATACTTATTTGTTGCGGTAAAAATGTGAATAATAAAGGTCCTTGTACAGCCAGTGACAAATTATTGCTATATTTCTTCAGTTGTAGAAAGGACGAGCTGTAGCAAGGAATTATCCAATTTGTTATGCTTTATGCCCGAGAGATCGTTTTGGGGCTGCAGTTGACTATTAAACTCGCTTTTTTGACTGTTTTTATGACTATATTGTGTGTTTTTCTAAATATTTTTTTTTTATTTGCGTCACAAATTACAGTTCACAGCCCATTCGTCCGTTTGCAGCTTAGCTAAGAGAAGCTGTGATTTTGCATTTTATACAATTGTTTTATATATTTGTGTTAACTGCCATTAGGTTGGTAATTACAAAAACATTGTGTATGTGAAGACCATATTTTCCTAAAGAGCTGAGGGTATTGTTACCTTTAAGTTAATCTGGTTCATTGAAATAGCTAAAAAAAAACATGATGGTCATTATATTTTTTGATGAAAAGCAAGGTATCCGCATAAGAACCACGGTTTTCAGCATATGTATGTACATATGCCCAAAAATCACCATACTTATGTGGCAGTGGTCAGTTGTCAATTAGGCCGAAAGGTACTAGAGAGGCGACCGCGTATCTGAACACACAGCATTGGAAGGCTTCCCACAGGGTGGACCCGATGCCCTGGTAAGGGTCACGAAAGTTCGATAGATGAGAGACGTATAGGACCGGTCGTTGTGGTGACACTTGAGGTGGGGCTATACCCACCAGAGGACGTTATTGAGCTTAAACGATGGTGAGAAAAACTGGTGAAATCGGATTTTATAACACCTTTTTTCAGTTACCATCGTCCTATGAGAACCCGTTTTAAAACTTTATTGGCCGTTAAACCGTTAACTCAATTAATGTGTTAATCGTAATAAACATAAACTCCTTTCATCCGCATGTTGTAATGGGCCACTACGGAACCATACACTGCGCGTCGCCCGACACGCACTTCTTAATATTTTTTTGTTTCTTTTGGGTACCTACCTAAGAAGTATTTACTTTTATTTTTTAGAACTGTGTGGTAGGTATCACATTAATATAAATTATACCAAAATTTGTTATAGGATGGTTTTGATGACAGCTGTCAGATTCATACAACGTAGATATCTATCTTTTTCTCTCATCTTAAAGATGCATATTTTCGTCCTGCTGTCACCCTTTCCATGCTATGTAAAATAGTAGATTATTGCATCAAGCACAAAGTAATTTATTATTGCACCGAGTGCCTGATTTAGAGCCCGAGCGTTAGCGAGGGCTATAATCTAATAGGCACGAGGGCAATATTAAATTACTTAAGGCGAGGTGCATAATCTGCTTTTCTTTCAACTATTACCTATAGGAATAGTAGATAAAAGAAACTCATATCAAACAGTTAAAATAGAAGTTTCTATAACACTGTCGGCTTCATTTATAATGTTTTCCGGAATTAATGTGTCGCTAGATGATTCCATTTTAATTCGAAGCCGAAGCACTCAAAATCAGATAGTATCACACTTTATCGTTTCCAAAAATATTGTCAAAACAAAATTAACAAAGTTCCCGCCAAATCACTTTTTTAAATTTCTTTCATTTTTAAATCAGAGTTAGCAGCAATCATTTTTTAAATTTGGAACAAGTAGGATAGAAACAAATAATACGTACGTAAAAAAAATAGGTATTGATATCGGCTGGCTGAATAGAGCTAACCGATTGAGATTGGCACCTTATGGTGCGATTAAAAAAAAAACTGTGTAATAATGAAATTTCATACATTTTTATTGCTCTAGAGCAATAAAGACTCGCTTTGTACTGAGTTTTTAGTGTGATTATGATGAAATTGAAGCATAGTTGGAAGAAAAAGACTGTAGTGCTTAACTGCAATCCCACCTGATGGTAAGCAGTGATACAATCGATGATGGTGAAGCGCACTAACTAGTTGATTAAGTGGCTATTCACTCTAACCTTGAATGCACCTAAATTATAAATGAGCGGGAAGACCATAGTAGGCAAATTCTTCCAATTCTTCGATGTGCAAATAGAAATGACGAAGCAAAAGTTTTAGTCCGTACTGTGGAGGTGTCAACAGTCTAAAGGTGGACACTTGTAAGTCATTTCAGCCGAAAGACTTCATAAGTTGACAATGACGTTGGATGTAGACCTCTCGAAATGTACTACGACGACGAGCGGTTCTGTGCGTCTCGCATCCATCGGATCTCCACGACTCTTACTAGGTCACTGAACGTGGTAATACATAAAATCGAGTCTTTTTAATTTGAATGACATGTGACTTTTGTTTTTTTTTAAGTAATATACATAGGCTCGCGTTGTGTTTAGCAACCCGAATGTGTTCCCTTAGTCTAATCTTCTACTTTCACGCTAACAAAATCACTGACATCTAATAAAACAATATATATTTATCAATATAAACTACGTTGTACCCGCTTCGCCTTTGAATCAAACTTTCAATTTAATCATAAACGGGGGACGTAAACGGTTTTGATATTGGCGGGTAAACACAAAGGTTTACGGTTGGCCGTGATATTTAATTGAATAATGACTGCCAGTAAACAAAGGAGTAATAAGCTATTAATCTCAACTGCTCAACAGCTCAGTGGAACCACGAACTGTGTTTTCACGGGATCTTAAATTAATAGTTGAGGTGATATTAAACACTGACCGTAGTCTCTCTATTGCAGTCTCTCTCTATCACTCAAAGCTTTGCTGGGAGAAAATGCATAAATGAGTTGAGGGCGCTTTTGCACAATAACATATTTTTTTTTATTTGGTTTGGATGAAAAAAACTTTGCAATTTAGATGAGTTGAGGTCACTTGTACGCAAGATTTTAACTTATAATTTTTTGTTTGGTTTGGATAATAATAAAAAAATTAGAACTTTGCACGAAGAAGGGTCAAACTGAAGCTTATTTAATTTATGACGATAAAAAACGTATTTTTTTTGACTACAACTAAAAATATTAATTTATGTAACATTTTCATATTAACATAGGTATATTGCCACGATTTTACCCTTAGATAATTCTAAGGGTTAATAAAGAAGTATAAAAAAATCCTTTATTTACTTCAACCTTATACATACCTTATTCATAACAAAATTAAAATGACCATAAAACTAAATATAACATTTAGAAATAATTATGGAGCCGCAAGGCTGCGGTTTACCTAATTCGAATGAGTTACCGTGTCCCTGGTAGTCAGCAAAAATCTGAAATCGTTCTACACAGAGCGGGAGAATTTATTCCATGATTTCCCACCTTAAACACATAACCCTTCCTGATAGTTGGATAAAAACTGTGGGTAAAAAAGAGGCCTTGGTACGAGTTTTATATTTTCTCGTGATCTAAACTGAATCAACGCCATCTGGTGACAATACACTGATACAAATTTACACCGTACGATTTCATACAAGGTGAACTTCAATGACCTTGAAAAACGCTTAAACATCATTTGTATACACGGGTGCAAAAAATTCCTTCGGTCGAAAATTTTGGTTTCGATATCTTCGCTTGTCCTAACGTCTACCCAAAAAATTTATTTTCTGTTTCCCAAAAATTTATTATTTATTAAAAAAACGCGCAATGACGTAATAAAAATGCGCGAATTCGCGAAACGCGACGATCGACTACATACACGTGGTAGCGCCGCGAGTCCGCTAATGAAAACAAATGAATATCGTACGTTCATCGCTACTTTCATGAGGCATTCTTTTGTACTAATAAATTTTAGCCAAGATGAATAATTAATGTTCTAGACGGGAGAAAATTGTTGCCACTTTTCGCTCATTTACGCACCCTTTTACGAGGTATACCATTACATTGGGTTTATTCTTCGTTCGTCTCACTGCGTTCTGTCCCACATAAAAAATTCCTGGTTTGTCCCAACCCATATGCTTCGTTTGTCCCAAACTATTATTTTAATTATTTTGTTCTCGGTTCGACCCAGTTCATATTCCTTATCTGTCCCATATTTTTTTTGTATAGGCTTAATTTACGTTTTTGTACAGTCAACAAAACGGATATCTAACCATTTTATTATTACTATAGCTTTTACCAGCAGCTTCGCCCGTGTTATAATAACAAATATTTACCTACCTAACTAGTGATGGAAGAATTTTTAAAACCGGTCTTGTAGTTTTATGTTTTATTACAACTTAATAATTTGTTTTTTTTTTAACGAAATACAAATCTTTTCTCTTAATATTATTAGTATAGAAATAAAGATTTAACGTCAATAAACTATTTAAATAATCGCTCCTCTCTCGGGTAGCAGAGGTATAAATTAAATATTTCATCTGTAATTTCATAGTAGAAGTTAGCAAAAAAAAATTGAATAAAAGTTGGTTGCAATGATACCAAAGTGTATGTATGGAAGTGTACGTATGTTTGTATATATGCGTACGTATATAAGTGTAAAAGAGTGTATGTTTCGTCGAATGGTATCTGGTGATTTTTTACGCAGTGGATTCAAATAATAGTTCCGTATTGTAATAATTTAATGAATTTAGAAGGTTAAAATTTCAGTTTTAGAAGCATGTTTATTAAGATGGCGAATTTGAGTCAAGTAGTACGACTGTCATCACTGGAATCTGTGTAGAAGAGTTTATCTTCCCTAATGGTCAATCGCTTTTTTATTGCGTACTTTGTTTTTTTGCTTGTAATGACTAATTTGGTCAATAGTATTATTATTCAGCTTCAACTGAAAAGTGGTTCTACATTATGCAATTTAATAATTCAATTTTAAAACAAAAGTAATTGAGAATTGATCCAGGTTTTCTTAAATATGATAATATTGTTATCTGAAGAGTTGTTACTAATACAATGCTGCAAAGCTTCTAACGTTTTATAAGTGCCCATGTAGGCCTATGTGAAATAAAAAGATTTTGACTTTGACTTGAATGAAAGTTTAGTTTTACGTAATCGTTATTACATAATAATACTTAATAAAGCAAAAAAAAATGCAAACAATTTAAGATAAGTACTTAAACAAATTTACCATCTAAAAATTTTGTTTGTACTATGCGAGTTTATGCTACTACCTACGAATTAAAAATCAAGTACCACAGAATTTGAATGTTTGATACTTAATACCCGCAGTTTTTAGGATAAGTGGATTTATTTGATTTTTCGTTTAAATCGGCTTATGAGTAAGGAGCTGGAGGCTAGATAATAACAGCCGCACGAGTCGATCTTAGAGTTTAAGCAACGCTTGCCAAGGTTTTTCTATAGATGGGTGACCATCTTAGCTCGGTAAACCGTAGATCCTGGCTGTCATTTGTAGATTTTTGGCAGTCGTTACGGATAGTCAGAAGCCAGTAAATCTGACAACAGTCTTGCCATTAAGTTCTGTGTTACCCCAGTTAATGGGTTGTAGAGGCCTGGTAGGCAGCCGCTCCTCGTAAAATACTGGTATTCACCTATATTCGGCTTGACTGGAAGCCGACCCCAATATAGTTGGGAAATGAGAATTACAAATGAAGAAAGATGATGAAGAATTACAAATAAGTACTTACGTGTTTTTGTTGACTGTACTTTTAAAGAACTTGGAATGTGGGACGAAACACCACTTCAAAAGTGATGTGAGACAAACGAGGAATTTTTTGGAATGTGGGACAAAAATTCGGGACGAACGAAGAACAAACCTTACATTGTCTGACGATATTTTTATTTTATAAAGCTGTGTACACTATATCTACAATTAGCAGACTGGACATTGTGTATGAAATTACGGTTAGGATTTATATTTGTTGTTGAAAATTATCAAATATTTTCTCCCGCTCTGGGTATAGTAAAAGATCGTATGATCTTGTCAGACCTTTTTTGACTTAAATCGACATGTTTCTTGATGTATATGTTACATATCTTGTACATATGTTCGATAAAATTAACGTGGCGTGAAAGCAATGAATACCTCATTGCTTTCACGCCACGTTAATTTTATCGAACAATACACAAACGTAGCAACAAGCAAGCAACTTATCGTTAAGCTTAGCTTGAAGAAAAAATATTGTTAATTATAGGCTTCACTCATCCAGTTATAATAGAGTCTACTTTACCAAAATTTTCCATTTAATAATATTTGTGCTGAGAGCAATAGTGCAGTCTTAATGTAAGTCTAGTACTTGACTGTATAGCATTCGTCGTCTGGGCCTTAGATTAAAATTACAGAACCGTGAGCCCCTCTTAAGTACGGACCGCGAAAAAACATTGCTTGTCGACCTCGGGCATTTTATTCAGCTCTGTTGTATTTTATTTTAGCAGGTTTAAGTAGACCCCTTCTAGCTTATCAACCTGACCAACAAGTAAAAACGTGGGATGGGTTATCTTTATAAATTAGGTCTCCTTCTTTCCTTTCCAAATCCCTTTATCTTGGGCGATCTTTGACCAAGTTTACCCCGCGAACATGCTCATATTATGATCATACCATCATCAATATTTATTTTTTAACTTAAACATATTTTACAGATAGATGACAGCATGTCAAAATTTTCCGTATTTTTATTCTCAATTTAAATCAATTTCCTTTGAATGACTCATCGAAAGTGTTTTAAAACAAAAATGTGTTCGATTTGGGATTTGTTACATGTGGAATCCTGTAGGATTCCGGCATGATGCTACGTAAGCGAGCGAATGTGACCCAGCCCCGCGCTGCCGCCGATGACTACCAATCCACCGTACACATGATGTTGGAAAGTAGCAGATTCTAAATGCCATAAGGCGTTCTAGTGTAAGGATAGTCAAAGTCAAAGTCAAGTCAAAGTGGTTTTATTTCACATAGGCCTACATGGGCACTTATAAAACGAAAAAACAAATACACAATAACAAAAAATGTGTGCTTCATTAGAAAGTTACATTTATGATTGTACAGTAATGTGTACAGTCTGTTAATACAGTCACGAGCAATAAGTTACATACAATATTACATTTTCAGTCTATCTTAACTTCTGCTATCAAGAAATACTGCAAATGGTTCTTAATTATGTTACTCAAATAGGACATCCAAAAGTAATGGTCGTACACATAATTATTATAGCTCGTTTCTGTAATAATTCAAGTATCACACCAAGTTTTATTTTGAGAAAATAGCCTCGATAAAGTTGAGAAGTTTCAAAAAGTTTTCAAAGCTAGGTCTTTACGGTACTTAATTTCCAAAGTTCTGAGTAATTTTGTATTTTCATATTTGAATCATTAATTCGTTTTAAATGAGTGTTATGTAAGAAAAGTATCAGTTTATTATACAGAGTCGAATACATTTCTAACAATTTACAGTATTGTGTCGTCAGGTTGAAAATTTCCACCAAAATCTAACAACTTTCAATCGAACCCTCAAGTTAGCATGGAAAGAAAGCCGGGTTTTTCTTTCTTCAATACCAAATTTCAACACAAGCGGCCAGTCAAATACTAGACCCACAAATCCTATCAGCTCCAAACATCTACATTACTACATGGCTTTACAGTAATCTCTGTCCAAGTACATATTACGACGGAACATAATACATAATTCTGTAAGTATCATACACCGGGGAATACTAAAGTTGAGTGTGACAGGACGGCCGGCACTGCCCGTACGATGAATAATTTAGACATCCCGAGCTATGTAGGTGAAATACTGTAAGGCAGGTCTCACAGGATAGAAGACTTTTGAACCGAGACCCTATTGATGCTTAAGTGTGTTGGACTTAGATAGTGGTGTAGGAATACAGTTATTTTTAATCGTTATTTACATTGAATGTAATAACAGCTTAACTAATTAATATTATAGCTTAATAGGTATATATTTAAAATTAAAATAATAATATGCACAAACGCGTAAAAGAACAACAGTTACTCATGAGGGCATCACAAAATCATCCACATTGATATCAATGGGAAAGTGCCCAGATCGCTGGAAGTATTGCCACGTTGGATAGCAATGCTGATTCGTTGATCGAAGAAAAGCTCAGCTCTTTAGTCATTTACTGATATTCCGATCAAATCGATAATTGCACTAGTATTTCAACCCCACATAGAACTTAAGACAGGGTTATTATAGTAATTTTCTGTCAAGATAGTTGGGTGTTATCAACTTACGAATGACAATCGCGTCTTATGTACTCGTATGTGGTTTACTTTGGTTTTGGATTCAGTAACGTAGGTATTCCATCATCTGCGTTATTTTTTATTTTATTGTTGTTTGTCTAGTGTGAGTTATTTTGGTGTGACCAAAGGACTTCTTTCTTTCTTTACTCTTTAAATAACACACACATGATGGTCACGCACATCTGGTAGTATTTGTGTGCAAGAAAATATAAAGTTCTTTCTACAAAAACAAGAGTTCTAGAGTAGGCTATCGGGATGCAAGGAACGAAACTTGGCACGAGTAAGATCGTGATTATTTCAAAATTATTACAATAGCATGACATTTTCTTACTCGTTCATGTAAACGATAACTGTTATATTAGTTCGTGGTGCAGCTTATTGATCGATATATTGGAGACTTTAATGTTAGTAGCATTCTTTGTTAGATGCTTCCGTTGTAAGAATTACTTTATTTGTTTGGTAGGTATCTACTATACATAATATTGCATATACGCATAGCTTAGCAATATCAGCCCCATAGGTTGAAAAAGTGTGAACGAAGACCAATGGGTAGCTCGCCGTCCAGCCATACGGTAACCGTTCAGACTGAGCCCGAATCATGTCAGTTACACCATAGGGGCTTAGCAGTGCTGACGCTTACGAGGCCATGTGTCGACTTCTGAAATTCACGGGATTCCTTTTAAAACGTCAATTTTGTCCTAAAACTGAATTTAAATGAAAGAAAATAGCTGTGGTTTTATTCAGTCTGACAGACTCAAGGTCTGATACGCCCTCCCACTCTGCCTTAGAGCGGGAGAAGTTATTAAATGGTTTCCGACTAAAAAAAAGGATGAAGTTTATGAATGTAAGGGAGATGCTCCAAGGTAGCCCGAGATATTAAAATTTTCTTAAGAATTTAACAAGGCTTTCAATTCAGCTAACTCTATTGAATGTCTTTTTCATGAAATAACCAGTTAATAGGATAAGATGAATTGAGAGAGTTGTATTGATGATTTTAATGATTATAATGCCGTTGAAAATACGTATTATGGCCATCAATTATATTTTAATCAACATACGTACAACCTAGCAAAGTTAAAATTGGGAGATTTCCTACCTATAAAATAAATTTATGGTTGAATTTAATCCATTTCTCAAGTATTGTCAGCTTGTCGATAAAACCTTGGAACAAAAACAAAAACGTGCCTATACTTATTAATTTCATGTGAAAATTCACAGAGCACAGAAACCACTGCATATCAATTCGAACAAAACTGTGAGCGAAGCTGAATCCATTGACTAACAAAGACAAGTGAAGTGCAAGTGCTGAAGCAAGTCCCAGGAAATTAAACTTTTCATGTGAACGGGTTACAAAGTTAAAGTGACTATAGATTTTATTTCTATACGAATGTCTACTAGGTACATTTATTTTAATTATATGAAGCTAGTCCTTGACTCACATCCGATGGATGCACACAGACACACAGGACCAGTCCTAGTGGCGACGCTTGGGAGACGCCTATGTCCAGCAGTGGACGTCTTTCAGCTGAGATGATGATGATGATGATGAGTGCTTGACTGGATAACGGCTTTGGAGATTGGACTTAACCAAATCTGGATTACCGATTAGCCTCTCTGCACAACTTTCTACCGCGTCCAAAACTGGTAGATGGCATTTTGTACAACCAGCCCATAGTACATTCTATTTGAAACAGTTTTTTTCGTTAACATCACACGGTTTGTGCAATTTAAAGGTGTCAAGTTCAGAAAAAAATTAGTTTTTACAGTCTCTTTGAGTTACTTTGAGATCCACTAGAATGCAGATGTTAACATGTTCTAATGTTTTTGCTGTGTTCAGCGAAAAATATTTCGAGTCAGCTTGCTCGGCAGACTTCGCTGGGGTAATCAACACTATAATAAAAAAGTCAGATCCTTTTTACCGACATAGCGCATGTTTCAATGATTTGACGTAATTATTGATACTTGAGATACAAAACTGCACCTATTTTACATCATGATATCCACTAAGCATTAAAATAAATATAAATTGTGAATAATTACAACAGCTACTAAATTTCTTTAGAAGCCCAATAACTCGAACGAACTCATTAAAACAGTTATTGACTATGAACTACTAATAAAGTAGTATCAGCAGGACCGATGCCCAATAGGGCCACGGAAACACAAAAAAAAATTGACACGACATTCCACACCACCCTAGACTAAGAAAAGTCATTGGATGAGTGAAATTAAATGAAAGTCATTGGAAGATGAATGATGATGTAAAGAAGCTCTGTGGCAAAAAAAAAAAATTTTTTCAGCTGCATTTTGTACCCGCGTATGTATGTAAATTTCAGTAGGAGCCCCATATTCGGATGTGTGAAATTGAATTGCATATTCGTGCAGGATTTGAAAGCATCGGCTGTCAAGCGCCTGTAATCGTGATTGACACTAGCTTAAGTTCCTCCGTCGTTGGCTCGCCCCATTTATATAGAGATGGAGATTTGAATCCCATCGTTTTACCCGTTGAATGTATTACTATTGAGTTTTATTATACATTTATCGTTTAATTTTATGTTTGTCTGTTAGTTTGAATACTTAATGCGACTTACCAGTATAGTTTTTCTTAGAATCTGTTTTTCTAGTCATTGAATTTTTTAGCTACACTTTGATTATTATTTTTGACACATGCGTGCACGGGCTACTCAAGTGAATAGGTCTGCGTAAACTGCTTGCCATGCCTTCGCTTATCAAGAGAAGGCATGGCAGGCGGTTATGTTCTTCTGCAAAGCAATAATACTAGCAAAGGAGGAAACCGCACATAAACGAACATTTTTACGCTCCATCCACCAAGGTCTCTACCAGCTACGATAGACGAGGTTTTGCAGATGTCGAACAAACAAAGGGTAACTCGCCATTTCGGCCGTCAGCAAACCGTAGCTCGTAGGGACCCTGCAGGGCTGATGCCAGCTACAGCCGCAGGAATTTTCTAAAAAAGAAACCCTTAGGCCCCAATGCAAACCCCAGAACGGGAGAACTCATTACTTGATTTCCCACCTGAAAAAAAAACATTTACCACCATGGCTTTTGCGTTATGTTATCGTAGCTCGCCATGTTTATACAGAATGCCATGAGGTATGATATACCTTTGTATAGACATCCCTGCTTATCCCTAGCCACTTAACAAAATAATCCTCTTTATTCAACCAAAAAAGTCAGAACATTCTTTTCTAAAGCGTATTCATTACGATTGACCTTTTTAAAAGAGGAATCAGGGATTTGAGGTATCTTCACACCGTTTGAGAAGATTTTGTCGGATTATGTTAAAGCATTTTTTTCAGAGGATAATACCTGCGTGACAGGAAGAAGGCTCATTTTGTTGCGTACCGTGAAAATATATTTTTTTTTCTCTTTTTCCTAATCTTTGCACTTATTTTTGTTGGTAGCGAATTTCGAGTATCTGATTTACATATATTTAAAGGCCATGTTGCTATGTGGGGACATCGTTATGATTTGGTTTTTCTCTTACGAATGGGCATATTATACTGAGTTATATAATAAAAAAGTATATCTACGACTTCGATAACGTCATAATAGTGCATTTTTACTAACCGTATGAAAAATATTGCCCAAGTGGCCATATGAACGTCAATAAACAGTAACATATCAATTTACACAGTTACGATTTTATGAGCGATTGGATTAAAATCACATTAGTCTTAAACAGTGATAACATATAGCTCCAAAACATGGTCACTCACAGGCCTCATCAGAAGACTTAGGGGCCTCGCCCACGGCGACTTTTTGAAGTGATGCAGTAGCGCAGCTGCCGCGCGTTTGCAGCGCTACAGCCGCGATGCAGTCACTAGCGGGTTACCCCCACCCACACCACGATTCTCAGTCACGAAGCAAACGCGCGTCAGCCGCGCTACTGCATCGCGACTGCAGCGCTGCTAACGCGCGACCGTATACCGTTTGTATGTAGACTGCTTTTGTTTTTCATTCACCACCCTCCCTCCGTCCTCTCCCCGCTGTAGCGCGTTGGCAGCGCTGCCGCGCTTCAAAAAGTCGCTCAACGATCAAGGGCCCTTAAAGTCACCTAAAAGGCAATAAAAAAGGCTATACTTGGAGTTTTTTTTGCGTGATCGCATCCAAAATGAAGAGATCTGGAGGAGAACCAAAGTTTCCGATATAGCTCGAACAATCTGCAAACGTATGTAGCAGTGGACAGGGCACATTGTTCACAGAACAGATGGCCGATGGAGCCGAAAGTTTCTGGAGTGGCGACCGCGTACCGAAAGATACAACGTTAAGGGTCCCTGAATAAGTAGACCGATGAGCTGATGAGGGCGATTGCGAGGAAACTGATGAATGCGAGATGCTATAGTAGCGACAATTGGGGGAAGACCAATCATCTGGTGAGGGTTGCAAGGAAATCGATGAAACAGGTCTATACTGGCGACAATTCGGGGAGGAGGTTGTTGCGTCCACACTTACCTAACACATTTTGATTCAAATCGTCACGAGCCGAAGGAGACAAGGCTGGAGACAAGCCAAGACATACATAATAACATATATATAGCCATTATGAAAGGTAAGTGCACATAAAACAGAATAGACAAGATGGCTGTTGAACCTGAAACTCGTAATTTTAGCTCATAACCTTCTTAATTGCCGCATAATAAACCTGACGTTGATTAACTGGTTACAATAGTGTCAGGCTGTGGTTTCTTTGAAGGAATGGCTTTTGATATAAACTACACTACCATCATCACATTTCAGATTTAGGGCTTTATTTATAAAAAAAACTATCTGCCGCACTCAGAGACAGTTAATGATTCATTAGCGTCCCTTAATGTCGATTAAAATTAAGTATAGCCAAACTTAACTTATAAACGGTCCATTAAGAAATGGTCACATGTATAATGTGTATCTTGTTTGTGACTTGATGGTTTCGAGCGGCTTAGTGCTATGCACCGAATCCGATAGATGGCGTAAGGAGTTGTTTTATAAGAACATTAATCTCATACACTAATTTCTTAATTGTCGGAAATTAAGATCTTATTACTCGTAACTGTAAATGTTCATAGTACTTTATAAACTTTATCATCATCATTTCAGCCAATAGACGTCCATTGCTGGACATAAACCTCCCCTAAGTCTCGCCAAAATAAATGGTCCTGTGCATCAAATATAATATCCATCGGGTTCCTGCGGCTCTCACCAGATCATCGATCCGTGGGAGGATTTACAATGCTAGTACGTCTTCTGGTACGCAATCACCAAGTCAAGCTGAACGGCAGCAAGAAACGTCAGTTCACTTAAGTTTGGTTTGTTTTTTTAACTACACTTAATTTAGCTGTAGCAAATTATTTGTTGTTGACAATATATAAATAATATAATAGCAAATGTTTGTATGCTATAAATGATTGACGAAGACGAAATAAGGTGCTGCGATTTACGTTTCAACATTTGTGTTTTTCTCCTGTTCCAAACTTTTTAAGAATAAATCTATGTTGGGGTGATATTTCTTTTAAATTGTCACAAACACTGATCAGTAGCTTTATAACAAACAACACATTCAAATAATAAAAAAAAGTATTTTCTTTGAATTTATACATAGGTATTACTTACATAAATACTGCTATCTTTTTGGCGTGGCATAAAATTATCAAGGAAATAAAGAAAAACTAAATTATTTCATTTACTAAAACGCCACAGCAAGATACATAGCAGGCACTTGTACCGCATTTCTACATTAGTAGGATTGGTTTAATTTCAAAATGTTGCTGACATTTCCGTAAGTACAAAACAGAATGAACGAAGCACACAATGCGGCGCGAAGTAGTATTTTATGCTCGTCAGCCTACGGCTTTATATTTAGTTTTTAGCTAGAAGAGTCTATGTGCAAATACATGTATTCACACATCTTTGATCTCAAGTAATTAAGTCGTAAAACAGTTAAATGAGACAACTACACTTATATCATTTTTTGCTTTTTAGGGTTACTGCAACTCTTTGGGTACAGTGTGTGTGGAAAGTGTAGCGAGCAGTGAATTTATTTCAAAAATATAAATAAATTCATACTATAATACAAATTGGTTCTTTGGCAAACCTAAAGTCAAACCAAAAATACTCGTAAATGTCCCAATCGGCAACTTGTTTGACAGTAACTTTGGTGATTATTTGAGCCAAACTTGTGAGTTTTGTATACAACATGTAACATTTAACGCACATCCTCTTAGAGGGTCATTGTACTCATCATTGTGAACAACTTTTACTATGGGACCAAACCTGAAATCGTGAAAAAATAATCAGCTGTTCTCTACATTTATGTTCGCTTATGTCAAAATGTTAAATATGTTACATGTTGTATATGACGGCGATATAAACTATATAACGCAATTTTAACTCACGTTGTATAGTTTATGATATTTTAAACGCGTGTCTTAGTTTTGGAGACACGCTACCGACTAGGCCACGTACGTTACGATGCCTGGTCTATCCTTTTAATAGTAAAGTCGATTCAATTTTTGTATACAGCCTGTCTATTGACAGCTCAGAATAGCGAACGTGTTTTTTTCACAGTTAGGTTTTGTTTATAACATTTTCGTTAAGAAGAAACTAGATCTCATCGCCAGATGGCACCACTTAGACACAAGAGCCACGACCGGCTTAGCACAGAATTAATGATAATAGAGTTATTTTTCCACAGCATTATCATTAATTTACTGTAGCGTGTTGGTGACTCGCCGTTGATAATATTACAAGAGGCTGTCGCTTATTTTACCTTTTCTTTTGTTTTTGAAGGGCGTTTTATATTGTTGCTTTGGATGTAAATGTTTATGTCATCTTTTCATGTGTCAAAATCATTTAAATTACATTTTTTCATTCAACACTAGGTATGTTGTCTAAAGAGTTATGATTAGCCATGCAGATGGATGAGAGAGAGATAGAAGCCCAAGATGGATCGGTTGTGTAAAGAATGATTTGAAAAAAAAAAAGGAAATTAGTGACAGGTCAGAATGGAAGAAAAAGTGTTGCTCTGGCCTTAAATAACATGACAAAAGGGCGATGATGATGATATTCCTAAATTAAACATTGCTACAAAGTTTTATACAAACACTTTTATGTACTGCCGTTTGGAACCAAACATTCAAATTGAACCTATCCATCACACGACTCGAAATCCCAAATTCTGTCGTACAGGTTTTAATTAAGAAATTTTTTTCAGCTTTCAGATGGAGGATTTTTATGTACTAGTATATACTCGTAGTTCTTATCTCTGTGGGTCTACAGCTGTTTCTAGAGTAGTAATGCTGATTTTTAGTAGGAAATCATGAAAACATGTCTCTCTCTCTCCCTCTCTCCTTCTCTCTCTGGCCTATTCCAGAGCCGCAGTGACAAGGACGGGACGATATGGCAGAAAACGAACAATGGTTAATTCGTCGTTCGACTGTCCAATTATAAAAGCCCGGATCGAGCCCAAGTTGACGAAAACGCGTAGTGCATGCGCAGTATTATAATTGCGCGCCGTCGGGATTTTTGAAAAGAAAAGTCATGGTCCAAGATTGTGAAGATTGAATGAAGGTCACAGGTCAACATTATTTAATAACAGTCTGATAGTCTCTCCCGACTCCCGCTCCGCACTAGAGCAAAATATGACATAACACCTTTAAAAAAGCTGTATTTTGTAATATTGATTTTTATTTAGAAAAGTATAATTTGACATTATTTTCTATGACCCCTTAAAGTTTAGATTCGACAGCCCTACGACCGCAGATCTATGCGTTCACAATCCCAATTTGTGGTTCCTTGGTTGTTATTCACTTGGTGGCTTGTAAGATTTCAATCAATCTGTTGATAGACATTTACTGTTATGAAAAAGTTGATCGTCCCTTCCTGTTTGGCCCTTTATATTTTGTCACCTACCAACGTTCATGTAAAAATATATTACTTTAGGACAAAACTAAGACTTGTTTGTTGATTTTTTTTTTATTTCAATGGTTTATTGGACATTATGATTTGGTTACACAAATAGACACTGCGTGTTTGTGTTCTTTTTTAAACTTCGCTGGATATGGCCATTTAATTTTTACGTACCTACGTACACAATATTTAAATTTATCTACTGTTTATTAGAATCAAATAATTAATAAACGAAAAAAAAAATGCAAAAAGGTTTGAGAGGCATAATTATTTATGTTTACTCTTACAGTATATTCGTTCATTTCGATTTGTAAACTTTTTATTTTCACAGTAATAACCCTTGTATAAGCCAGCAAAGCCTATAAGACATCTAATGGAGCCTCTAGACAATAGAGAGGTGAATAGGCTTAACGTTGAGACCCCTCTGCCCTCTGTATAAACAAAAGGTCCATCACAGCTCACTTACCCATGAATAAACGTTTCAGTGTGGCTAGTGACGTCACACTTGTACCTATTCTACGAAGATATAAGCAGAGATCATTTTTGTATATAAAAGAAGAAGATGACTAATATTAACGCACAGCTGAAACTACTGAGAATACGTGGATTTTTTTTATTATTATATTATTATTAAACAAGCAAACCCCTTTTATGACGTAGGCGAGCACCAAAAGAGTTTTCTAAATTTTACACTCTTAAGGAATGAAAAGGGTGTCCAAAGTATGTAGAGCAAAACCTACTTTCATGCGGCAAAATTCGCTGGCTAGCTAGTATGCAATGACCTGAATTAGAACACAGAACCATGGTATTTCTATCGAGTACAATAAAAACCATACCTATGTATTTGTTATCTATTTCAATACAAAAGCTAACATCGAAACCGATGAATTGACTAACAGTACCAATGGCAATTTCAGGTTAAACCTACGAAGCCACAACGCAGGAGTGGTCAAGACAGGTATTGATGTATCACATGCATAAACGCCTCTCGACCGCCGATGAATCATATATGATGCATAGCCTCCCGACGCGTTTATAATTTAATACCAAATATCAGGGCAAGTTGTAGGTCAACTGCATGTTATTCTTGTATTTTAATTATGTATAGGAATTATCCTATGTCCAACAGTAGAAGTTTTTTGGCTGAAATGATGATTATGATGATAATTTATAGAAGGTTTGTTTGTAAGAAAGAAGTTAAAATTAACATTAACATTTACATAGACACAATATTGCTGAGATTATTTTTACCGGCCTTTTTGGCTTCGCACATATTTTTATTCTATTTTTTATTTCATATGTTTTTTTTTTCATATGTTTTTTTTAGCTCGTGGCTAGATAATAACAGCTGCACGGGTCGATCTCCAAGGTTAAGCAACGCTTGCCAAGGTTGGTCTGTGGATGGGTGACCATTTTAACATAACGAGTTTCCTCCGTGCCTCGGAAAGCAAGTTAAGCCGTCTCGGCTGTCATTTATTTCCTTTGGCAGTCGTTACGGATAGTCAGAAGCCAGTAAATCTGACTCCAGTCTTGCCATGAAGTACCGTGTTACCCCAGTTCATGGGTTGTGGAGGTCTGGTAGGGGGCCGCTTCTCGTAAAATACTGGTATTCAGCTAAATCCGACTTGACTGGAAGCCGACCCCAATATAGTTGGAAAAGGGTTAGGTAGATGATGATGATGATGTATTTTTCACCATTTGATTATCATCATCGTTTTCAGCTGATGAACTTCCACTGCGGACATAGGCTTGCCCCAAGCGTTGCCATAATGACCTGCCCAGTGCATGTCGGACTCGCGCACGAAGGTTTCCGTATCGCTCGAAGTAAAATACGAAAAAAAATTACGTCGGTTGTATGTGAAACCCATTAAATAAGAATAAAATATGTATTCAACGGGTCTCCCTTGTTTTACCAAAAAGAAATTGCCAAATTATCACTTCCCAAACAATTTTTCGCATAATTTCATTTGCCAAATTATTACTTAGCAAATAAACTCTTCACAAATAAATGTTACGCAAACCTAATGTTTGGCAAGTTAACGTTTCAGCAATAATTTGCTTACCAACTAGTTCTTTTACCAATTTTTATGTAGTCAAACATTTCAGTTGGTATAATATACTCGTATTTTACCCAAATTTTGGTATCTTCAGTTTAATGTTTCTGGTTTTACATATAAAAATTTGCTTCTGGTTTCGTGGTTTGGTCACTACTCTAACCTAACCTAACCTATAGTTCTGGTAGCAGTTCGTTTTTCATTCGTCGTTTGTAACCGTCTTTATTTTTCTAGCTGTCACGTATCATAAGATACAAAATGGCGTCAGAAAAAGGAATAGCGAAGTCTTAATTAAATACTTAAAACCTTTGGGTTCAGAACTCTAAAAAATACCCAGTATAATCATAAATATGAAACTCATGACACGTATTCTGTTTGATGACTTAATGAAATAATACCCCTATTATACTCAAATTTAACGCTAAATAATCTGACAAAGCACGCTTCATTTATTATGGGATAAAACACTATTTACGTTGTGGTAATGCCCTAGTAAATTATTCTCACACGTTGTTCAGAGTATATGGCTACAAAATTTCATTATAATTACCCGTTTTAAGGATTAATGTGCTTTCGGTGTACTTATACCGTTATTCGTTAGTTTTAATGGCTGTAAAGCTAAGAAGGACGAGAATTAGGAGACATTGTTTCAAGAGTCTTTTGGGTAGTAACACCTGTTTCGTTTATTTTTGAATTATTAATCAAAAAACTTTTAAAAACACCTTTTTTGTTGTTGTTTCTTCAGTTTTAACACTGATTTCCGAGACACTAACTTCTGAAATTATTATATTGTATGTTTGTTTTTAGCAATTCGATACGGTAATGTACCTGTAGAAATGACCACAATTACGATGTTTATTAAACGAAATACCAAAATGAACTGTACCCCTGCAGACTGCAGAGCGTGCAGACTGCAGGTATATCATTGTGTTATACAATCTGTATTTTTTGATATCCCATAACTCTAGGGTTATATTCTGTAGGTAAAAATAATTCTAAAACTCCTAGAATAAATAGGTGGTCCAAAAATGCATTGTTTCGGAGATATCATATATCTAAGTTTCATTGATAAATACAAGTAATTCATTTTTATTCAAACCAATCATTCATATTTAAAGAGCTATTTAAGCTAAGAAAATGCGACGTTGTCATATTTCACGTAAGGGTGTTTTACATTAATAATCGTGACTTAGCCGAATTATTTTGTATGAAAAATTAAAAAAAAAATCAAAGGATCGGAACATAACTCATATGCCAGTTGATTCTTTGATATGGCCTCAATCATACCCTAGAGTTATGGGATATCAAAAATAACACGTTGTATAGTGTAAATACATCTGCATACGGCATAAGAAAAACGTAGATATACTATCGCAGCAAACGTGGCTAATATGCCGTTAGATAATGAAGACTTCCGATATTTATCTACTATATTATTCTAACAACTAGCCGTGCAAGAGCCCGCATTACTCTTTAGCCTCCTCCTCTGCCTAGCCTTTTCTCAATTACACGTATAACGGGGTCAGCTTCCAGTCAAGCCGGATTTAGCTGGATACAAGTATTTTACGAGGAGCGGCTGCCTACCAGACCTCCACAACCCATTAACTGGGGTAATACGGTACTTCATGGCAAGACTGGTGTCAGATTTACTGGCTTCTGACTATCCGTAACGACTGCCAAAGATCTACAAATGACAGCCGGGACCTACGGCTTAACGTGCTTTCCGAGGCACGGAGGAAACTCGGTATGTTAAGACGGTCACCCATCCACAAACCAACCGTATTACTCTTTAGCAAGCACCATTAAATGTTGAGAACAAAGTAATATATCTAAACCTAACATTGCTTTTACCGTCAACTTAGCCACAGGTCCCAAAAAAAAATATAATTAATAAAAAGGGATTTCTGACACAGCCAAGCTTGTCATATCTACACAACAAACTCCCTGAGGCTCCATACCGCATAATTACTAAAGCCAGCAAAATTAAAACACGCCCGTACAATGTGCGCATCATGCTATCTCAAGGAACAAGAATTCTCCATCTAAAAGTATTTGGAACACGTTTATGGGGCACCCGCATACCGAACTTTTTCCGTCATATCACACAGGGGACTGTGTGTTCTCTAAAGTTAATATAGACGAGTTAATATGTTAGCTGCCAAATTAATGTATGAAGCTATGTAAAACGGGGCTAAAGCGACGGGTTCACTCACGTAGATTTAAGATAAAGCCTCCGTCGTCTAGAAACTTTACGTCTTGGTTGTGAATGCGGACTTCCCTTTCCGTGTTTATCTTGTAGGCTTTGCTTTCAATAGACGTTGGAAATTTATTGTTAAACAAGGTTTTTGTTTTTAGTTTATGAGACGATACGAAAGGTTTTAAAATGTTCATGAGAAAGGAGTTGATTAGTCGGATAAAAAGATGTCTATGTTAATAATAAAAAACTAGCTTTCGTCAAAAAGATGGTTTCTCCATACAAACTTTGGACTTCCCGTTTCAAACACTTAGGAGCTGAATTTTGGATAATTTTGTCTAATAGCACTAAGCGAGTATTTTTTTGAGCCTACGTCATAAAAAGAAGCCTTGTGCAATTTTACATACCTATTCCTAGTAGTTTTAGCTGTGTGTTGATATTTCAGTCAGTCAGTTTCTCCTTTTATATTATAAAGATGAATAAAAACTAAATAGAAGCGCAGCCAACCATCAACTTTATATAAATCAGAAGCTATTAAAAATATCTCGAGTACACTTTACTCTAAATTGGATCCACTAAACTTCACCGAAATATTACGGCTCTCATTATAGTTTGCTTTTTAGTACTTAATCAAGAGGCACTTCAGTAGACAGTTTAAGTGAGTCTCCACTAAATTGCCGTTTCGTAAAATGATACTACAAACTCACCTTCTCAGGTGCTTGGTCTCTTTGAGATCCGTTCAAATGAGGTTTCTCTATTAACAGTTTAAGATGAATAGCGGAGTAATACCTTTCAGGTTTCTTACCGTTTTATGTTTTCCAATGAATAGGAATGCCAATAGTAGTAAACTAAACCTTCTTTTCTGTAGAATCCAATTTACTAAGGCTTTGTAAAAAGAGCTAAGGGTTATACGAAAATCGAAATCTACCTTGACTACTTTGATAAATGTATTGAAGCCTGGTGTTTTGCTGAATGCCTTTTTTAGTGATGATATTTTAATGTCTTCAACCGATGATATTTGCTTAGTAATAATATGTCATACATATATGTCTAATTGTCTATATTATATGTATATACAAAAAATAAAAGAAATAATAATATCTAAAAAAAAATTGATTCATTTGTACGACTCATTCTACCGACTATGACATACGAATGCCAAACATGGAGTTGGACAAAACAAAACATTTGCAAACTGCCAACATAGTATGAAAGGAGCATACACAATATAAAACTAACAAAAAATATTAAACTAGAAACGATTCGCAAGCTTACTGGATTCACGATATTATCGACGTATTGCATAAAAAAACTAATAAAAGATGAACAGGCCACATGATTAGTAACAAAAAATATAAGTGAACTAAGCCCGTAACCAACTGGTGTCCAATAAAATGATAGATTAAACATCAATGAATAAAAGTAGATACTAGCCGCGTCACTCAATTTAATGGAAAAATTCGTCTGTCAATTGACATTCTCAGGAAACACTTCGGAAATTAATTCGCCCGGAAAATTAGAATCGGTTACCATCCAGCTGTTGTGTTTCATTTCAGAGTTCTGCCTTACCTCTGTTTAATGAACCAAATAAAATTCTGACGAGGAAGTTTTTTTCTTGGTTGCCTTTTCCAGCCAATGTCTTTGACTGTGTCGTTAATAAAAAAGTGTATTTGATTTTGACGTACTCACAGTTAATGTGTTTCGAAGCTGCCAATTTAAGAAATGACTTTTTAAGTATAGCTTTGCTTGTTACTTTTTTTAAGGTGATTTTTGACGACATGGTGAAAGAGAAATCATAAATAAATTAAATTCAGAATTGGCTTACGTTTGTAAATTACTTTGAGTGAATTTACGAGATAAAATAAGGTGAAATACATAATAATGAAATGCGTATCTACTAATACATATTATATAACCAAGCTTTTAAGGCCCCTTTTTAAGGTGATTTTTGATGACACGCTGGAAAGAAATCATAAATAAATTAAACTCAGAATTGGCTTACTTTTGTAAATTACTTTAAGTGAATTCACGAGAAAAAATAAGGCGAAACATAACACTCAAATACCTATCTACATTAGTAGATACATAATCTATCACCTCCAAAATATCACTTCCCCGAATTACATATTCGCCGTGAAAACGTGTAAAAGCACTTTAGCCTTGTTTCAGTTACACGAATGACGTTTTAACATCAGATCAAACCCTTACATTATGTAATAATGTCAATGAAGCTTTAATTCCATATAACTGAGATTATTGTTGGTAACTTGTATCTATGCTAATATTACTGTACTCAGTTTAAGGCAACCTGTGGTAATTCGTCTACTAATACATAATCTTTTACCTCCGAAATATCACTTCCCCGATAACATGTTTGCCGTAAAACGTGTAAAAGCACTTTAGCACTGTTTTAGTTAAGTAACACGTACGTTAACTTACATGTTTGACGTTTTAACATCAGATCAAACCTTTACATTATGTAACCATGTCAATAAAGTATTAATTCCATATAACACAAGCTCTGTATGCGAATCTGATTGAAGCGCGATATGAAGACTAAACTGAATGCTCTTGAACAATGATGGAGTTGTGAGCACACACCTAATATTCTAATCGACTGATATCGAGTGGTGTGCAAAGCTGAGATTATTGTTTGTAACTTGTATCTATGCTAATATTACTGTAGTCGGTTTAAGGCAACTTGTGGTAATTCGTCTACTAATACATAATCTTTAACCTCCGAAATATCACTTCCCGAATTCTTCCTCAAGGGATGTCAGCAAACTGTAGGGGCGTGGCAGGGCCGAAGCCTCTGGGGAGCACGGAAAATCCGAATGGTGCTCACCGTGTCCCCCAGATCGAAGGCAACGAAGGAACGGGGTGAGGTTTAGTCAGTAAAAGTCTGACACGCCCTCCCGCTCCGCCCAAGAGCGGGACAAGTCATTCTGATGATTCCCCTTTCAAAAAAAAGTGTAAAAGCACTTTAGCCCTATTATAGGTAAGTAACACGTACGTTAACTCACATGTACTTGTATGACGTTTTAACATCAAATCAAATCCTTACATTACATAACAATGTCAATGAAGCATTAATTCCATATAACACGAGCTCTGTATGCGAATCTGATTGAAGCGCGATATGAAGACGGGACTGAATGCTCTTGAACAATGATGGAGTTGTGAGCACACACCTAATATTCTAATCGATTGATATCGAGTGGTGCGCAAAGCTGAGATTATTGTTGGTAACTTGTATCTATGCTAATATTACCGGAGTAGGTTTGAGGCAACCTGGGGTAATTCGTTTACTAATACATAATGTTTTGCCTCCGAATTATCACTCCCGAATTCTTCCACAAGGAGATGTCAGCAAACTGTAGGGGCCCGTAGGGCCGAAGTCTCTGGGGAACACGGGAAATCCGAAAGGTGCTCACCGTGTCCCCCGAATCGAAGGCAACGAAGGAACGAGGTGGGGTTTAGTCAATAAGAGTCTGACACGCCCTCCCGCTCCACCCAAGAGCGGGAGAAGTCATTCTGATGATTCCCCTTCCAAAAAAAAAACTTCCCCAAATAACGTATTTGCCGTAAAACGTGTAAAAGCACTTTAGCCCTGTTTTAGGTAAGTAACACGTACGTTAACTCACATGTATGACGTTTTAAGATCAGATCAAATCAAACAATGATGGAGTTGTGAGCACACACCTAATATTGTAATCGATTGATATCGAGTGGTGTGCAAAGCTGAGATTATTGTTAGTAACTTGTATCTATGCCAATATTAACGGAGTTGGTTAAATTACTCAGATACCCGCGAAACGAGACACAATAGTAAAACAATAACAGCGCGGTCTCATAGGACCGGTTGGGGATTCAAACGTTAATTCAACCTGTGGTAATTCGTCTACTACTACATAATCTTTAAGCACCTCCGAAATATCACTTCCCCGAATTCTTCCTCAAGGAGATGTCAGCAAACCTCTGGCCTCTGGGGAACACGGAAAATCCGAAAAGTACTCACCGTGTCGCCCTCCCGCTCCACCAAAGAGCGGGAGAAGTCATTCTGATGATTCCCCTTTAAAAAAAAAAGTGTAAAAGCACTTTAGCCCTGTTTTAGGTAAGTAACACGTACGTTAACTCACATGTGTGACGTTTTAACATCAGATCAAATCAAACAATGATGGAGTTCTGAGCACACACCTAATAATCTAATCGATTGATATCGAGTGGTGTGCAAAGCTGAGATTATTGTTGGTAACTTGTATCTATGCCAATGTTATCCTTGCAGGGTTGAGTGCCTCATTTAATATTACAGTGTAATTTTCATGTTGTAAAGTAGATTGCCTGGGATCCCTAGCCCTGGGACCTGACTACTAACAGTCCATCCCACCGTGTACTGTAACTAACCAATACATGTAGTTAGTAATAAATAATGTTATAGCAGATAAATAAGATGACAGCAAAAGAAGCAATAGGATGAGAAAAAAAATCAAAAGTAGGCGAGAGAGAGAGTATGGAGAAAAGTATCCAAAAAGTACAGAAAAAACAAGACTGACACACTCTAGCATAGTATAACGCAAAAGATGGATACATTAAGGAACAGAACGGAAATGTCCAAAAAGTAAAATTTAAAAAAGAAAATCGTCATACGTTTTTCGGCTAAAATGATGATTTTTTTATTGGAAAGGCCTGTATTAACTTTATACGCAAACTTCAAACGCAAAAGAAGTATAAAAAAGCAATCAAATCAAAACATCTTCATAATCTTGTTTTCTTTTTAATTCAACACGCTTTTAACTTTCTTTTTAAACGCAAAAGAGGAAAGGGATATAATCCATTTAGTCAGCCAGCGAACAAATTAATTTATACTCATCCTTCTAAATCTGCTATTTGTCAAGTTAATTCTTACTAAAGGGTTGCATTTAAAACAGACAATTTGCCATTTATATTTGGATTAAAAGTGGAAGATGGAAGATATTTTTTTATATAACGTCTTACATTAGAATTACTGCTGTATCATAATTAGTAAACTTATGACTTACATCATGACCCGGAGCAACTATTTGTTGAACATGCAAATATTTTGTTTCGTGTAGGAATTCAACCCGCGACGCCCAGTGTAGCAGCCAGTCGCTTACCCGCTGCACCGACAGTTCTGGACGGTTCCGTCAATATGTTTAACAATTATAGTACTAGACTCCAGTTACATATTATGAACGCAGAGCAAGTGTGTGTGTATGCGTGAATGTGTGTATGTAAGTGATATTTAAGGTCAATATCACTGATAGCTAAATCAGTAGTTAAGTTCTTAGTTATTGTTCCACTAAGCCGTGAAATAAGGACCTGTGATAAGATTTCCTAACTGAAAATCACGAATTTTTGTAAAACGTTTATGGTACCTAATGTTAACTAAACTATTTTGGATGACTCAAAGAACGTGAGTCATGTTGAACATATGGAGGCAATCGTCTGTTTTACATAGTTTCACAGAAACTAGTGAGCCACGTTAAGCCACTTGATTCCGATGGACAGTAAATGGAGGAGTAGAGGATTCAAACGCAGCTCACGTAACGTTAGGCGAATAGACGAAACAGAAAACAGATTTTGGAACAATCATTTTTCAGTTTCGACGTGTTCTGCCAAATTTGATAGCTGTAATTTAAGCAAGATTTAATATACTATTACACCGATGTTTTAAACGCGAAGGAAAACACTCCCCCAAGCCCCAGCCACCGGGATTTTGACTCCGATTTCCAGCCATCGTATGCGTGGGCTTGTGAACAGCGAGCTACCCATTGCTCACTGCACTTCGGCGGTCCAGTAATCGTCCGAACCGAGCCTAAGTAATCGACGGCACGTAGTCTTCTATGCGTGCCTCAAAAAGATTTCAGGAAATCTCAAATCGTAGAGCCCAGCAGGGTCAAAGCTTACTGGAGTCATGGGTTACCCAGCTCCCACCCCAGGGCCCTAGAACGAAAGCAAAAAATAAAAAAATGTGGGTTTTAGTGAGTAAATGTCTGACTTGCTCTCCAACTCCGCTGAAGACCTAGATTGGAAGATTTCCCACTTCACAAAAAAACACACACGGAAGAAGGAATAGAAAGTGAAGAACTACACATCGTCTTTCACTCTCTCGGAGATTACTTAAGTATGTACCTAACTGAGCACCTCTTGAAGGAGGTTAGTGAAACAGATACTCGTGCTGGTGTTAGTAGAATGCACTCGGGGTGCCCGTCAACTAACGAGTCTAGTAATGCAGGTGTATACTTCACTGGAACCTCGTCCATTAAACACGTACGTGTAGGATGGCCATGGTTTTAAGTTAAGATGGCAATTGCGGAATAAACAATTCTAAGAAATACTAATTGTGAAGATTTTTTTAGAAGAAAAAAGAAGAGAAGAAGTTAGTAAAAAAAAGTATTGGAATAAAGTATATTACAATTTTCACTAGTCGGTAATGCTCAACAGAAGTGTTAAAGGCCAAAAAGTTCTACAATACATACCTACTTACATAGTAATTTTATTACAGTTGTAATTTTCTTCACCAGTCGATGTGGTACTTAATGTTTGAAAGCTAATACCAATTATTTTAATAATACCATCTGCCTAACGATCCAGACCGAGCTCAAGTCATTGACGGCATTTAGCTTCCCACGTGCCCCTCAAAGAGATGCCAGAAAACCGTAGGGACTCAACAGGCTCGACGTCTACTGGAGCCCGGGGTAGTACGAAAGAGAACTCCGCGGCCCTTGAACGAAAGTAAAGCAGGAACAGGAGGATTAGGTTTAGTCAGTTAAAGTTTGACATGCTCTCCGGCTCCGCCCAGGGAGAATTCATTTTGATGGCATCCCATCTAAAAAAAAAACAATCAATCTAACGATGAATAAAGTAATAATTTTCTTATTTGCATTTCAGATCAAATGATGCAAAAGTATGAAACTCACTCACGTCAACAATAATGTTAATAGCTTTCAAAATATCTATTAATATGTAGATCGCGCATAATTATGAGCCGCGGGCAGTGTTTTGCATTTAAAATTATGATTGGCTTACACAATTTCCCGAATCACATGCTCTCTGAGTATCATAATGTGTGGTGGAAAATGTATTTTGACGTCATTATCATCGTATGCAAAAACCAATTTCTTCAACCAAACCAACCTTTTAACCAAACCTTTTAAACAATTAGTGGTTAGTTAAAATATGCACACTATGAGTATTATCAACTTTTTTATGAAATAGTCCATAATAATAATATTCCACAACTTTCACACAACGCCATCTAATCCTAAGCTAAGCAGAGCCACAGTTATGGGTACTAGATAACTGATAAACATACTTATATATTTCTAAATACATACACATCTTAGATAAATTACAATTAGATACAGATCAAATGATCTAGCTCATCACACAAACATTTTTCCTGGGTGGGAATCGAACCCACAACCTCCGGCTAAGCAGTCAGGGCCACTAACCACTAGACCAACAGGCCAGTCAATGCTAGAAATACTGCTAAAGTTAAAAGTAAAGTTCTGTAAAGGTTATTCTATTCCAGTCTATGTTCTGGATTCTGACTAAAGTTTTCCGAATGTATATTACTACTTTAGCTTGAAATGTTGTCAATCAAAGTAGGGTTTGACAGGTCCCTAACTCCAAAATCCCGATTCAGCAATCTATCTATAGCCCACTCCAACTGGGCGTTATTGGGATCAATCCTCGGCCCCGTTTCCTTCACACGCATATTTTAGAATACATATGATTATGTACAGGACTTTGTAGGGAAATAGTAATTTGGTTTAATCAATCAAAACTTTATTTTGTCTCGTTTCATTTTTGAAAAAAAAAAATGCTAACGATGATTTTAAGTAAACTATAAATATTATACTGTTTGCATGTAATACCAATTATTATAGTCGAAGGTTAGGTAGGTTAGGCTGGTACGAGTTGAGCACGAACCGAACTTTTTTTTATTCCTTTACTCCCATAGTCCGTTGGGAAGCCAATCCGATACGACTAGGCAGAAATCAGGCGCAGGCACAAAGGTACCACCGATTTCTAAACTGCGGACTGCTACTAAGTAATTCTTATTGAAAATATCCAGTAGCACTTTTACCTCGATCTAGAAATGGGGTGCCGCGACAGAAAACCTCCACGCGTGCTCGCGGGCTGGAATTCCCTAACGGATTCTTCCGGAGTGAAGGCCAGTCCGCGGGACGGTGCACCCTGGGAGGCGGCCAACGACTCTCTTGGGTACTTCTGCCTAAGGAGCCTCGATGGCCATCTGCGAATGTTCTGTCTGAAGGAGCGCTTCAACGCGTGTCCCTCTGCTTTAGCAGAGGGCACAGTGGCGAAGCAAGAGCGGGCTCGGTATGCACTTACCCTGCTACCGGGCAGGCAGGAGGAAGACTCGCTCCTCCTCCTGCCACCATTAGTCTCGTAGCCCCATTGATTGTCCAAGGTCATGTTTCTGACTTTTGGTGGGGGTCGAGGGTCCTGGCTTAACCGCCCGGGCCGCGAGGAAGACAACCTCTATAAAAAATTACCCCAAACCTCCAAGCGGCGGCGCACCGTGAGGGAGGTTGTTAGCTTGACTAATGGGTAGCTAAATTAGTCTCTAGTGCGGACCACTTATTTTGAGCAAGTACCCGAAGTTTTTACTCGTGGGAACTGATATGGATAAATGCATAAAAACAACACCCAAGGACGAGAAGGCGAGGAGCGATGCGCGGTCGGAGTCCGACGCGGCGTCGCGGAAGGGCTCGGAGAGCTCGGGGGAGGAGCTGGGGAGCGACTCCGGAAGCGTGCGCAGCTCCCGGAAACGCTCTCTAGGAAGAGAGGGGTCGGACGAGGAGTCCGACAGCCGAAGGGGCTCGGCTCGAAAAATCCCCACCGCTCGGCGGGGAGCGAGCCAAGCCCGCGGCAGAGGGAGGGTGCTGACCTCCAAGGAGGCTGCCGAGAGGGCTGGGAAGCTTGCCGCGGAGGGACGCCATCCCGGAGCACCCAGCCCCGGTCCCTCGGGGCCGCCTGGCGGTGAGATGGACGACGGGGGAGGCTCCGCCGACGAGGCTCACCAGGAGGTCTGCGACCTGGTCATAGAGTCCTTGCGGCTGGTGGCCAGAAAGAGCACCCCGAAGGGCAGGACTTCTGCCGTCGCCGAGGCCTTGCCCCCTATTCTGGAGGCCTTCCAGAAGGCCCTGGACAAACGGGGTGCGAGGGCCCGGAGGGAGGTCCTGGAAGCCGCCGCCCCTCCGAGGGAAGTCTGCTCCCAGCAGCCTCCAAAGGCGGGGAGCCCGCAGGGGCAGGGGTCGGCGCAGACCCAGCCCCAGCACGAGCCAGAGGGACAGGCTCTGACCCTGCTGCGGCAGGAGCTAGCTGCCTTCCGGCAGCAAATGCTGCGGCAGCAGGAGCAGTTCCAGCGGCAATTGTCCCTGCTGGAGGGGATGGTGCTGCGTCCCCCACTCGCGGGCTCCGGTCGCAGACTGGCGGCGTCGTACGCCGCCGCAGCTGCGCCTACGGCAGCTGCCGCGCCCAAGGCTGGCCCGTCAGGGCAAGCCGGGCGTGGGGCCGTGACGGCAGCGGCTGCGACCGCTAGGCAGGCCCCGGTAACGAAGCAGCAGGGGAGGGCAGCTCCTGCCCTTGCCCCTCCTGCGAAGGGCAAAGCGGCGCCCACCGCTAGGGCGGCGCCCGCCGCCAATGCAGCGGGTGCTCCAGCCGCTGTGGTGGCGAACGGGCGGCCTCGGCTGCCCCCGCCTGCCGATTCTCCAGCTGGCGCCGAGTGGTCGGTCGTCGGCGCCAAGAAGCAGGCGGGCAAGGCGGCCAGGGCCGCCAAAAAGAGGGAAAGGCGGCAGCAGCGCAAAAAGCGTGCCGTGGCGAACCGGCTTCGCGCCCCGGGCGCCGCGGCTGTAGTGATCACACTACAGCCGGGCGCGGAGAAGAGGGGCGTGACGTACGACGCCGTGATGGAGAAGGCCAAAAAGGCGGTACTCCCTCACCTGGACGAGTACGGGGCCTCGAAGGGCTTCCGCATGCGGCGAACCGTGACCGGTGCCTGGATGCTGGAGGTTCCCGGCGAGGACAGCGGTCCTGCCGCGGACGCCCTGGCTAACAAGGTCAGGGGAGGACGACGCTCCAGAGGTGACCGAGGTAGAGATGAGGGCGGTGATACGAAGACTCAGTTTCAAGAACACCGCCCCAGGACCCGACGGCGTGCACGGCAGGGTATGGGTCCTGGCCGTGGAGGCTCTCGGGTCTCGATTGCGAGGGCTCTTTAGCGCATGCATGGAGAGAGGACAGTTTCCCCGTCGCTGGAAGACCGGGAAACTGGTCCTCATTGCGAAGCCGGGGCGCCCCGCGGACTCTCCGTCCGCGTACCGGCCCATTGTGCTGCTCGACGAGGTGGGCAAACTCTTTGAAAGAGTAATTGCAGACCGCCTCGTCGGGCATCTTGCGCGGGTGGGGCCGGACCTTTCGGACGGCCAGTTCGGCTTTCGCAGGGGGCGTTCCACGGTGGACGCCATCATGCGCGTGAGGGCTCTCACGACGGGGGATGCGGTGTCTCGGGGCAGGGTCGTCTTGGCGGTGTCTTTGGACATCGCCAATGCCTTCAACTCCCTGCCCTGGAGTTGCATCGGGGCGGCACTTCGGTATCACGAGGTGCCCGCCTACCTCCGTCGTGTGATCGAGGCCTACCTGTCGGATAGGTTCATCATCTATCCCGGTCACCAGGGAGAGTGGAGACGGCGAGAGATGTCGTGCGGTGTTCCGCAGGGATCGGTACTAGGACCGCCCCTGTGGAGCATCGGATACGACTACGTGCTGCGCGGCGACCTCCCCGACGGGGTCAGCGTGGTCTGCTACGCAGATGACACGCTGGTCCTGGCGCGGGGAGAGTCGTACCAGGCGGCGGCCGAAACAGCGACACGCGGGGTTGCGACAGTCGTGGAGCGGATCCAGCAACTGGGACTCAAGGTGGCATTGCACAAGTCCGAGGCCATGTGCTTTCATGGCCCTCGGTACGCGCCACCTCCGGGTTCCCAAATAACGGTAGGGGGGGTCCACATCGGCGTCGGGTCGGCGATGAAGTACCTGGGACTCGTCCTCGACAGCCGGTGGACTTTCGAGGAGCATTTCCGACGTTTGGCCCCCAAACTGGACAGGTTTGGGGCCGCTCTGAAGCGGCTCCTGCCCAACCTAGGGGTCCAGACGCCCCCTGCCGGAGGCTCTACGCGGGGATCGTTCGGTCCATGGCCCTTTACGGGGCGCCGGTTTGGGCGCCGTCGCTAGGTAAGCGACCGGCGGCCAAGCTGAACGCTTGCCAGAGGGTCATGGCCATCCGGATGGTGCGGGGATACCGCACGATCTCCCGCGAAGCGGCGAGCCTCCTCGCTGGCCTGCCACCGTGGGATCTGGAGGCAACAGTCCTTGCACGCATGCACGATTTGCGCGTGGAGATGCAACGCCGGGGCGAAACTCCGCTGCCGCGACAAGTCGCGGCATGGCGGACAGAGTTCCGGCGGGATCTTAGGGTGGCATGGCGACTGCGACTGTCGCAACCCAGTGCTGGGCACGCCGTCATTGAGGCGGTTAGGCCCCTCTTTGAGGAGTGGTTGGAAAGAGGTCACGGCGTCCTCTCTTTCCGTGTGACGCAGGTCCTCACCGGACACGGTAAGTTCGGGAGGTTCCTGCATCGAATCAAGCAGGAGAGGACGCCCGGGTGTCGCCACTGTGTGGACCGCCCGGAGGACACGGTGGAGCACACGGTAGAAGTGTGCCCCGCTTGGGCGGAGCACCGCCGTGTCCTCGTGGAGACTATCGGGAGCGGCGACCTCTCGCGCCGGGCCCTGGTTCAGGCCATGGTCCGGAGCGAGGAGGGTTGGCATGCGGTCGCCTCCTTCTGCGAAGCAGTGATGCTCGTGAAGGAGGCTGCTGACCGCGAGCGCGTGAGGGAACGGTCCTCACGCCGCCGCCGCCGAGATCCCGATCCCGATTTCCGACCACCGTAGGCGCGGGTTCGCGGACGGCGAGCACTGGGTAGCTCGCTGTCCGGCAGTCTGGAAATAATCTGGACCGAGCCCAGTCGTCAACGGCGCGTTCTGTTCCACGCGCGCCTCAAGGAGATGTCAGCAAACTGTAGGGGCCCGGTAGGGCCGAAGCCTCTGGGGGGAACATGTGGTATTCCTAACGGTTGATACCGAGTCCCCCCCAGAACGAAGGCAACGAAGGAACGGGGTAGGGGTTTAGTCAGTGAGAGTCTGACACGCCCTCCCGCTCCGCCCAAGAGCGGGGGAAGTCATTCTGATGATTCCCCTACCAGAAAAAAAAAAAAAAAACCTCGATCTAGAAATCGAACCTTTGCGCCTCAAGGAGATATCAGCAAACTGTAGGGGCCCGGTAGGGCTGAAGCCCCTGGGGAGCACGGAAAATCCGAAAGGTTATCACCGTGTCCCCCACATCGAAGGCAACGAAGGAACGGGGTAGGGGTTTAGTCAGTAAGGGTCTGACACACCCTCCCGCTCCGCTCAAGAGCGGGAGAAGTCATTCTGATGATGCTCCTTCCAAAAAAAAGTCTTATAGGCCCAAACAACGTAGCCAACGCAGTAACTTTTAGCAGTGCACTCGGAGCCGTTATCACTGGGCCGCGATACCTGTTTCCACATATTGCAATCAGGATTATCCTGAACATTCTCAGAACGTGGTGAACGTTTATAATGTGATACTAGGCAATAAAGCCTTACCTAAGTGTACTAGAAAAGTAAGAAGCACTCAACGCTCTTAAGTAAAACGTTGTTTTCACTAGTTTGAATTGTTTTAGAGTTTTTGTTAATTACGTTTCTTTATGTCTTCGACTTTGTAGGTACTTTAAGTTTTCTTTGTGTATTTTATAATTAAAATACTTATTGTTTCAAGTAATTAGCGTTAATGTTTCTTTGATTGCTTTTCTCTAATTTACGTTGAACAAAATAATTATCTTTGGTGATCATGAGTCTGAGGGACATTTATAATATTTAACAGCACTAAATATTCAGTGGGGCATCAAATAGGACTAACTTATTAACTACGAAATTACTCTTGCCTGTTCTTATCGAGAATTACTAATATTTGTTGAAATATTTATAACACAGTAGATCTGAATAACTAACCCGGATTTATTAATAATCATGGTTTGCGCAAGTGGGCCTAAGAAAAACCTATTGTTGACTGTAATTTTACTAAGTACAAGAATATTAATTAGATAATTTTATTATTAGTAAATTTTTATAATCGATAACGCGAAGTAACGAAATAAAAAAAAACTATAAGTAAATATAATTACTTAAACAATAAAAACGGTGTTCTTGTTTAAAATAATTATGTCGTCACCATATAACACATGGAAAGTTATGTAAATAGCTCGTGACTTATCACATAGCGTGTGTGTTAATCAGCTTCCGGTCAGGTCCGTTCGTGAACTGGCGAGTTCTGATAACATTCTGTTTAGCGGCATTGGGATTTGTGCCGCAAATCCAACCACAGTCACCACCGACCACACTAATTATTAATTCGCAAAGACCTGACTTTAACACGTGTTTTTGATAAGCATACAACGCTGCTGGTATTCCCGGAAGATTTGGGTAGAGGTGTTTATTAGCTCACGTTGCGACAGTTGGGTTTAAACAAGTCTGGATTACCAACTGATGAGAAATTCGGCTTACGAATATCTACACTCAACAGTCGAGCTTTTGTATACTTGTATAGTATAGTATAGATTAAAAATATTTATTGGACACGTATACACAGCTCAACAGCATCATCATTACAACTGAAAGACGTCCACTGTTGGACATAAGCTTCCCCCAGGTGTTGACATAACAAACGATCCTGTGCGTCTTGGCATCCATCGGATTCTCGTGACCCTTACCAATTGTGGGAAGCCTTCCAACGCTGCCTCTTCTGGTACGCAGTCGCTATTCCATAACCTACCGTCCTCACTGACCATCATGATCGATGTTTGTGTATTTTAATAATAAAGAAGAACGGTCACGTCCCATATAAAAAAAAAACCCAGACCCGACAGAAAAGTGACATATCTCAGTTTTTTTGTTATTATTTATATAATCATATTATATAGTTTTTATATTCGAAATCAATGGCTAACACCAAAATATTGCCTTATGTTTTTGTTCAGGGTTTACACTAAAAAAGTACAAAATGCCTACTTATCTACACAATTCATAATGTATGTAACTAAATGACGATAAATAGTTATGGGATGTGTCCAGGAGACCTGGAGATACAGCTGTATTATATAATTTTTGAACTCCTAGTACAACATTCAACTTAGGATTTTTTTTAAGGTGGTTTAAAATCATCTAATGACATCTCTCGCCCTTGGGTGGAGCGAGAGGGCGTGTCAGACTCTTACTGACTAAAAAATTCCACCCCGTTCCTTTTTGCCTCTGGTACTGGGGTCAGAGCATGCCCTTCTGGATTCGCCCTCAACTTAGGATTAATTAAAATCGTCATATTCGATGAATCATGCCAGTTCGAGCTTATATCGGTGATTAGAGAACTAAAAAGTTCATGAATCACCGTTGCGATAACAGGTATTCGTATTTTTATTTTTAACGCAGCCGGTATTAGTGGAATAATCGAAAAGAATGATCTGATCGTAGATCAGTGATTTAGGTAGCTATCAACGGGCTTCTACCAAAAATAAAACCAATATGTCGAAATAACTTCACACAAATAACTTCCTATACGAACATTTTTTTTAATACATCCCATAACTACTTACTTTTCTACGTCATTTAATTACACACATTTACGAATTGTGTAGATACGTAGGCATTTTGTACTTCTTTAGTGTAAAGCCTGAACAAAAACATAAGGCAATATTTTGGTGTTAGCCATTGATTTCGAATATAAAAACTATATAATATCTTAATATATATAAATCTCGTGTCCCAATGTTTGTCCTCAATGGACTCCTAAACCACTTAACCGATTATAATAAAATTCGCACACCATGTGCAGTTCGATCCAACTTGAGAGATAGGATAGTTTAAATCTAAAAAAAAAAAAAAATGGGTAAAGTAGGGTAGTGTAGGGTAGTGTAGTGTAGGGTAGTGTAGGGTAGTGTAGGGTAGTGTAGGGTAGTGTAGGGTAGTGTAGGGTAGTGTAGGGTAGTGTAGTGTAGTGTAGTGTAGGGTAGTGTAGGGTAGTGTAGGGTAGTGTAGGGTAGTGTAGGGTAGTGTAGGGTAGTGTAGAGTAGTGTAGTGTAGCGTAGTGTAGTGTAGGGTAGTGTAGGGTAGTGTAGGGTAGTGTAGGGTAGTGTAGTGTAGTGTAGTGTAGGGTAGTGTAGTGTAGCGTAGTGTAGTGTAGGGTACTGTAGGGTAGGTAGGGTAGTGTAGGGAAGGTAGGGTAGGGTAGCATAGGATATGTAGGGTAGTCATTTGACGGGAAAAATTCCAAAAATAAATAATTGTCTACCCCGTGCGAAGCCGGGACGGGCTGCTAGTGATTATATAAATAATGACAAAAAAACTGAGGTATGTTACTTTTCTGTCGGGTCTGGGTTTTTTTTGCCTGTTCTTCTTTATTAAAATACGAAAATAAACCAACTAAACTATAAGTTAACCAAAATAACCAAGTTACGTCACCAGATAAATAGAATTTTAAAAATTCTTTATATTTATCAACGTTGAAAACGAGGAGTTGTAATGGAAAAATAGGATAGTTTAAACATCTCAAGAAAGAAAGACATTGCATAATTTACCTTGAAACGTACCTACTTAAAATTACCACCGAAACGCTTTCATTATACATAATAGACTACACTGGGGTTCGCCCTCTACCATCCACAGTATATTGTGTGTTAACTGCGGTAAATACTTAGTTTGGACGTTGGTGTTCAAAACTTCATTAATCTTAGACATGCAGTTTGTATAGGTCCTCTTTGAAGATCCGAGTTTTGGACATTAACATTATGGCATAGAATGTGAATAGAGAAGCGAAAACTGTTTGGGATACTATAATGCCTACCTCAGAAAAGTAAAACGGATTTGTTAGTTACTCAAAAAAAAGTCTCTGGCATGTTCTTTATCGAAATCTTTCTCCGTACCGAATGTAAATACGAACAAATCTTTCTAAGTGAAAAACCCCCAGGCACTGGACTAATTATGAATTAATGTGTTTAGTTTGATTTCCACTCAGACAGAATTACTTACATCTTCTCTGGCATTGCTCGTTACACTCTGCACAAGTTTATTTGTGCAATGTTTCCACAACATTATAAGATTACATTTATGCTGTACATAACTTCACCTTCTACACAATTTCCTTACTCTCTGATCACGGTCAGACAAAAGCGTTTTCTTGTCCACCACAATTTGCGGTCACAGCCGGCGACTGTTCCGAACTAAACCGCTTAGACGTCAGTTTCACCCACATCACGGCAATGTAAACAATTCGGAAAGTGAATCCTTCAGTCCTTTTGTACGGTTCGATAGACGCGGCCCATCGCCTTCATAAGTTATTATCGGATGGTCCAATTCTCAAGCGGTTGGTGCAGTTTTTATGAATAATGCCGTTGTAAGCGAAGTTGAGCTAAGTTATAGTGTTGTCGGACTATGTTGAGGACAATTTAAGTTAGAGAGAGATACATTGATATTGATGCTTTTATTTTGTTTAATTTAAGTTAGCAATTAATTGTTTATTCATTTTTAGTTTGACTTGACCGATTGTTACGAAATTTTTTGTGTATATTTAGTGGGTCTGTCCTACCCCCACTAGCAATTTTTTTTCGTTGATTATTAATTTATATTGCAGAACAACGTTTGCCGAGTCAGCTAATATTATCCTTTAAGTATTAAGTTAAACACCAACTAAACCATTTTTTAATGTTTTGGTTACATTCCTTGTCATCATTCGATTCTTATTCCTTTTCATTTGAGAAATTCGTAACTAAATACTAACTACTGCGCTGATCAATGTTCTAGGTTGAGCAACGATTACAGAGGTCAATAGATGATCTGCTTGCAGGTCTGGCACGTTTCTTTGTCCCGGACAATTACTGCCGCGGCAAAAAGCACAGGATGTTTGCTGTACCTCAGTGTCGCACTGAGGTACAGCAAACATCCTGTGACCGTGTTCAGTCTCCTATACCTCGCACTTTAGCTGCACTTAATTATCTCTGGGATTCTAATACAATTTCCTGTGATAAAGAAAATTGCCCTTTAAAAGCAAATTAGCTTACCAGTCTCTATAAAATTTATCATCGATCTCTTGATATGACTACTTTATTGGTCAAGGGGCTAGTAGCCCTGACTGTAACGCCGGAGGTCGTGGGTTCGATTTCCACCCAAGGCAATTTTTTGTGTGATAAACACGATCATATTGTTTTCTGTGTTTGGATGCAATTATTAATCTATTTACTCGTATTTATTTATTTATATACTCTTTATTGTACACCGTAAAAATACATTTTTCACAAGTAGCTTAACATTAGTAGGGGTGGTACAATGGGCGGTCTTATCGCTTTATTTAGATACTAGCAGCCCGTCCCGGCTTCGCACGGGGTAGACAATTATTTATTTTTGGTAATTTTTCTACACCTTCGGTTACATTGTTCAAATTTTACCAAGGATCCCAATTTTTTTCAAAATGAAATGTAGCCTACGTTAAATTGGAAGAATGTAGCATTCTATTGGTGAAAGAATTTTTTAAATCGGCCCAGTACTTTTTGAGCCTATTCATTACAAACGTACAAAAATAGGTACAAATCTTTCCTCTTTATAATATTAGTATAGATATATAAGTAGGTATGATATGTTAATCAGTTGTTTTAGTTTGGGACTAGAAAACGTAGTGTGATAGTTATGGGATATTATTATGACATATTATTATTAATTATCTACATTCCTTTCAATATTCAGTTGAAGCTCAATGTAGATCGAAACGTTTCATAACTTACAAATCGAAGTTTCGGGTCGCTCAGAAGATTTATTACCATAATAGCTTCCTACAGCAGATTTAGTATTGAATTACCAGAAACTTTAACTACGTTAAGACGGGTGTTAGCGAAGATCTAGGGTTCTATAAGTAATTCCGTATGGGAGAGAAGGAGCTATTCAAGTCATATAGCACTATCCCTTTCTTACACCCGATTCATGATGACGGATGACGTCATGGTCCATATCCCTGCGGTTTATTGTTCTATTGTATTCGTTTCAGTAAGTTAAGTAGAATACATATGAGTATGTGTAGTACAAGCATGTTTTTGTATTATTGTAAAGGACCGTTACTGACTGTTCCAACCTGCCGTACTATGTCGCACTCCAAGTCGCCTATTTCTCGGACATTAGTCACGTTAACGCTCTCCTGCGCTCAAACACAGGTGTTGATTATGTTTACAGGTGAATGCAAAATGATATTGTCAGAATATTTGTTTTTTTTTGTGAGAAGGATACATCATGAAGTGCAGTTAAATTTGTAAAAGTAAGCTTAAACAACAACAACTAATTTGGCGTCGGCCAAAAAAAACACAGAGATCTTTTTTACAGTTTTTTTTTTATAGAAGAACATTTAATTTTGTATTAAGACCTGAAAGATCGGATGTTTGATATGATCTACATTCAAATGTAATAGTTTCTCCGGACTATGACATAAGAACCTGTGAAACAACTAGTGCGTTGCTTAGCCTACCTATACAAACAATTCAACTGTAAGTCAAGGATCTCCCTTAAATTCCCCTAATAACACTTTACCCTTGTCATTTCAGTACTTCTATAACCGTTAAAATCCGTCCTGAAGTTCAAACCCAGAATCAGCATAATCTATACGTTAAAACATGACAATCATCACAATCATCAGTCTGCATCAGTTCAAAGCGGGACATAAAATTCTCCGATCGCATTCTTAACCAACTCAATCCTTCACCATCCCGCATTCTCGTTTCTCCACCTATTTTGTTGAAGTGTAAGGACATGCCTTGCTGATCCCCATTCTTCGGTGCATAACATGTCACGTTTCGCAAACAAAGCATATTTATTCTAGTAACTAAGTTATTCTTTACTATAAAAGAGTGCTTCACTACGATCCCGTCTGATCATGCAACCATTTATGGTGAAGCAGACTAGATTATTAAAAGCCTTTTCACTAAGGCCTTGAAGGCACCTTAATCATTATCGTAATGAATATAAGTTAGCAGTAAGATTTGTATAACAAAGATGATTATTAAAAGGGATTTTGCACCGAACAGTTGTTTCCATCTGCCGTAGGTATATACTCATAGCTATCCTCTATGCGTAACGTGACCATAGGTCCCGCTTTCGGCGGGACAGTCCCGCTTTCAGGCAGTCTGTCCCGCAGGCTGATTATGTATCTTGCAAAAGCCAAGCGATAGCAAAAATTGCACGAAAATTGTTCTTCAATCGCTAATTCGTATTACGTATTAGCGAAAACCACGCGATAGCAATCTAGCGACAGTGCTGCCTCTATGTAGCAATCGACTAACTAAAATGTGCATTGTTGCACTCGAATCCCTAGCGATAGCGTTTTACTTCGTATTACGTATGGTTTTTGACAGCGATGCGACAGCGATCGGCAAGCAAAGGACATTGCCAATCCTTGTATGGGAGTTGGACCAAGTGCTGCCCAGAATGAAGACCTAGTGCATTTTGTTCCTCAGGCCAATACTAATCATTAAACCGAAGCGCATCAAAATCGGCTCCTGGAGTCAAGAAAAAAAAGGGTTTTTCTAACCTAACCTAACCTAAGTTAAAAATCTTTGTGTGGAAGTTTGACCAAGTGCTGCCCAGAATGAACACCTAGTGCATTTTGTTCCTTAGGCCAATACTAATCATTAAACCAAAGCGCTTCAAAATCGGCTCCTGGAGTCAAGAAAAAAAACTGTTTTTCTAACCTAACCTAACCTATGTAAGTTAAAAATCTTTTTGTAGAAGTTTGACCAAGGACTGCCCAGAATGAACACCTAGTGCATTTTGTTCGTCAGGCCAATACTAATCATTAAACCGAAGTGCATCAAAATCGGCTCCTGGAGTCAAGAAAAACAAGGGTTTTTCTAACCTAACCTAACCTAAGTTAAAAATCTTTGTGTGGAAGTTTGACCAAGTGCTGCCCAGAATGAACACTTAGTGCATTTTGTTCCTCAGGCCAATACTAATCATTAAACCAAAGCGCTTCAAAATCAGCTCCTGAAGTCAAGAAAAAAAACTGTTTTTCTAACCTAACCTATGTAAGTTAAAAATCTTTTTGTAGAAATTTGACCAAGGACTGCCCAGAATGAACACCTAGTGCATTTTGTTCCTCAGGCCAATACTAATCATTAAACCGAAGCGCATCAAAATCGGCTCCTGGAGTCAAGAAAAAAAACTGTTTTTCTAACCTAACCTAACCTAAGTAAGTTAAAAATATTTTTGTAGAAGTTTAACCAAGGACTGCCCAGAATGAACACCTAATGCATTTTGTTCCTCAGGCCAATACTAATCATTAAACCGAAGTGCATCAAAATCGGTTCCTGGAGTCAAGTAAAAAGGGTTTTTCTAACCTAACCTAACCTAAGTTAAAAATCTTTGTGTGGAAGTTTAACCAAGTGCTGCCCAGAATGAACACCTAGTGCATTTTGTTCCTCAGGCCAATACTAATCAGTAAAATACTAATTACTAGTATTGGTCCGAGGTGTGATTACAGAAAGATTTTTAAGTTAGGTTAGGTTAGAAAAATCCTTTTTTTTCTTGACTCCAGGAGCCGATTTTGATGCACTTCGGTTTAATGATTACTATTGGCCTGAGGAACAAAATGCACTAGGTGTTCATTCTGGGCAGCACTTGGTCAAACTTCCACACAAAGATTTTTAACTTAGGTTAGGTTAGGTTAGAAAAACCCTTTTTTTTCTTGACTCCAGGAGCCGATTTTGATGTGCTTCGGTTTAATGATTAGTATTAGCCTGAGGAACAAAATGCACTAGGTGTTCATTCTGGGCAGCACTTGGTCAAACTTCCACACAAAGATTTTTAACTTAGGTTAGGTTAGGTTAGAAAAACCCTTTTTTTTCTTGACTCCAGAAGCCGATTTTGATGCACTTCGGTTTAATGATTAGTATTGGCCTGAGGAACAAAATGCACTAGGTGTTCATTCTGGGCAGTCCTTGGTCAAACTTCTACAAAAAGATTTTTAACTTACATAGGTTAGGTTAGGTTAGAAAAACAGTTTTTTTTCTTGACTCCAGGAGCCGATTTTGAAGCGCTTTGGTTTAATGATTAGTATTGGCCTGAGGAACAAAATGCACTAGGTGTACATTCTGGGCAGCACTTGGTCAAACTTCCACACAAAGATTTTTAACTTAGGTTAGATTAGGTTAGAAAAACCCTTTTTTTTCTTGACTCCAGGAGCCGATTTTGATGCGCTTCGGTTTAATGATTAGTATTGGCCTGAGGAACAAAATGCACTAGGTCTTCATTCTGGGCAGCACTTGGTCCACACCCTGTCAATCTCCTTTAGCTGTCAAATTGCGTTAACCATTTCTTTGATTGTTGATCGCTTGCTTATCGCTCTCTGATTGCCAATAGAACTTAGCTTTCTATATCGAGTATTTTATTAGTTAAATTGTGTAGTTATATCTGCAGCGTGTGTTTAATTAACATTTCAACTTATTGGGTGTGCTTTAAAAGACTTTATTCAGTGCCAACATATTATACATTTGCCTATCTTAAGTTTCCTTAGACCTTGAACCAAGGCCAACACCTTTGACTAAAGTGGTATGTTCTGGCAGATAGTCCAAAAGCTCATTGGATTCTTGGTTGGTCATTTTATACTGAAACAGGATAAATTACTTTTTACTCTTTAAAGTAACTTTATTGCACTTAACACATATAAAATAAAATAATATTATTTTAAAACTTGTTGACATAGCATCAGTTCGACATCTTTAAATGGCTGTAAGTTTTTAGGGTTCCGTAGCCAATTGGCAAAAACGGAACCCTTATAGTTTCGCTATGTCTGTCCATCCGTCCTCGCTTAATTTCTGTAAAATTTTAGCTCTAGAAAGCTAAAATTTGGTACCAAAATGTATGTCAATCACGCCGACAAAGTGCAAAAATAAAAATTGGAAAAAAAGGTTTTATTAGGGTAGCCCCCCTACATGTAAAGTAAACAGCGATTTTTTTTTTAAATTTCACCCCTAACGTGTGATATATTGTTGGATAGGTATTCAAAAATGAATAGGGGTTTACTGAAATAAAATTTTGATAATATCAATAATTTCGGACATAATCGCTCCAAAAGTAAAAAACCGTGTGTCCCCACCCCCCTCTAACTTTTGAACCATAAGTTTAGAAAATATGAAAAAATCTGGAAAGTAAAACTTTATAAAGACTTTCTAGGAAAATTATTTTGAACCTGATGGGACTAACAGTTTTTGAAAAGTTGGGTACCTACACTTATTGTAACGGACGGGAAACTACGGAACCCTACACTGAGCGTGGCCCGACACGCTCTTGGCCGATTTTTAACTCGTAGTTTGACAATAAATTAGTTCTCCAAATTGTTACTCAATTGCTGTTGGCGCTAGGGTCGCAGCAATAAGTGCATGGTAACAATCGGCGAGCGATCAGCAATCCATTTTTAGATAATACGGATCTTTTTGACGTTAAGCGATTGATCGCGCGTCGACTGCGCGATGATTGCGAATTGTTTGCTGATCGCTGTTTCATAGGTAATCAGCCCGCCGGAGTCCCCCAAGAGTCCGAAATTTTCCCGCTTTTGTAAACAGACCAAACGATAATCAAAATGTATTTTTCTCGATTGAAATATGTCATGTACTGAGTTCCACACATATCTAAAAACAAGACCCGATATTGTAAAACAGATTTGTTCAGCCGATAAATATAAAAATACAAACTAGAATTTATGCACGCCACTGATTTGGTTTGCTTATTTTAAATTATTCTATCTTCTACAATAAAGAACCTGTAAAACTCTTTTTTATTACATAACTAATTCCGCAGATGTCCCGCTCTGACAAAAAAAATAAATGGTCACGTTATCTATGCGTAACCCGTCATATAAAAACAATTGAAGAACAAAATGGGAAAAACTAATTCAAAACGAGAAGTTATAATAGCAAAAGAAAACAAAGAAAAAAAAATTATTTGGCGAACTGTCGCCAGGATCACACAACATAAATCGCAAACGGGGAAGAAGCGGGGAAGCCAGAAGAGTTAATTCAACTATGGCTTTAGGTCAATAGTTTGGATAGCAAAACAAATAAACTGAATCAAACTGCAATATCTTTGGTAGAAACAGCTGCTGTGCATATGCAAGAAGGTCAATAAATCTTAGTAGAAATTTGTAACAGTTCAACTACCTCGCTTACGCGAGCAAGTAATGGATTCCTCGTTCTACCGCCTCCATTATGCATAAACCTTAGGTCCGGAGTTTCTCAAACTGTTGCCCTAATGTCCGGTATAATTATATGCAAACAACGAAGTCTGTGTGCTGGACTAAGGTTGGACTAATTTTGTTCAGTCCTTTGTCAATTTTGATTCAGCTGTTACCGACGAGTCACTGAAAATTACCGCTATTCTTATCAAAGACTCCGCAAATATGTATCTGGCAGGAGTGACTGTGTACATAAAAGTAAGTCCTACTCCTCACTGAAAAATCCAGTTAGTAATCAATGCAAATCCTACACTGATATCTTGACCTCTTAATATCTTGACGGTAAGCAATGGGCAGTTTGTCACCCGACTGTCCGGCAACCATTCGAACCGAACCCAAGTCGTCGACAGCGAGTAGTGTTCCACGTGCGCCTCAAGAAAATGTCAGTAGAACTGTGAGGGCCCAGCAGGATCAAAGCATACTGAAGCCAAGGGTTTGCTTCTGAAAGGAAAACTCGGGGCCCCGGAACGCAGGGCAAGAAGGAACAGGAGTGCTCCGCCCAAGAGTGGGAGATGTCATTGGATGATTTCCCGAGCTCTTACTTGCTTTGTATCTTTTAAAGTTAAAATTATGTGAACTACCAATTTGATTACGTTTTATAAAAGTCACTTCTACGAACCTACTACTGGATATTAAATAGCACCAGCTGAAAATATTTTTTTAGCAAACATTTGTAACAGTTCATCAGCCTCGTTTGCGCTGGCAAATTATTCCTCGTTCCACTCCCTCCATTATGCATAAACCCTAAGTCAGGAGTTCCTCAAAATGTTGCTTAAATGTCCGGCATAATTATATGCAAACTTTGAAGTCTATGTGCCGTCCAAAGGTTCTCTTTCGCCGCCAGCGTTTTGTTTTAAAGCCCGTTCACAGTTGGACGAACACTAACTTAAGTTTCCTTAATTATAAGTCAGTTTTGAAAATACTCATTGTTACGGCTAGGCATATATCCTGATATATTGAACAACGAATATTATCGACGAGATAATAGGTAAGATTGATGTTTTGATTAAAATTAAATTATAGATATGTTCACAATAATGAGTCGAAAATGTAAAATATGACTTTTTAAGGTTCTGTTGTTTAGCTCTGGACCTTCTCTGAGACGATTCCTCAAATGGTTTCCTTAAAATAACTTAGACAGCTGCTTAAAACAGCTTGTAGAAGTACACAAAACATGTACATATAAACTTTATAGTCAAGACCCAGTGGTCGCAAATATCAAAACTAATATTAAAGTGTTTGGTTTGGTTTAATTTAACATTCACAATTCCTATTACATTTAAATTTCTAGAACAAAAGATACAAAGCTACTAGCGTCAATGTTCAGCTTCTAGTATTATGGAAATTGTATTTGAAATTCTCAGTACTTCTTGGAGTTGGGCTTATACATTTCATACTAGTGATTTTATGCAAATTCAATAACTCTCAAATGTTTCGCCTAGTTTTGAAATTGCTATTATTTTGGTTTATTGACTAACAGTAGCTATGGACACAATCATAAACAAATTATTTATGTCTGAACTATAACTTTCTTACGATACAGTTTTTAAGATGTTTTGAATTATTAGTTTTATAAGGACTTATTTATTCAAATGGAACAGAGTGGTACATAGACGCACTTAATATCTTTGGTATTTAGTACTAGTCAACCAAGAGTGGCAAAGAGAAAACGTAGCAATTACATCAAAAATTAAATTAGAAAATAAGGAACAGACTAGCAACTACAAAGCAAGACTTTGACAATATCTTATCCACATTAAGTAATGGATTAGAAGAACTTAGAAATATTCTGAAATTAGATTGTGTTATCTTAAATGTACAATTGCTTTGTATTGTACCCCAAATATATTTTAGAACTTCTAGAAATAACTCTCAAACTTTATAAACTTACTACATCTAAACCCGTTTCACTTTCTTATCTGACAGTTTTTGTAGGTCCGAAACTTTCAGAAATATTCCATTTAGATTTTGTTGAGGGCGTCTTAAAATCGTGAAGTTTAACTTCGATCTCTCGATTTTTACGTGACTTGGAAGTCAATGTTGTTCGTTTTTGACCTTACTTTATGTTTGTATGTCACTCTTTGGATTGCACGTTCGTCACCCGAAGAAACCCTTGGAGGAATCCTTTGATGGGATGCCCTAAGGAATTTTGCTTTAACATTTCAATGATGAGTGTGATGGGTTGTCTGTGATGTATAATACCATAGACACTCTTCGTCTCAAATATCTAATTTTACAATTTTTTATAACCTTTTATATTTTAGACAAATTCATAGAAAAATCACCGTTGTCATTTTTTTTCAAAAAGTTTTATTTATTTTCATCTTTGGTAAATTAAAACAACACAGTAACACTGATATTTTTATTCCATAATTTTTCTCCGATGGTACAAAATTATCTTTCATATCACTATCTGATATTCCAAATGACTTTGCACAAACATACAAACATAAGGAATTTTGACGTGTAGCGCGTTGTACCTGAAACAATAGTGAAATTAATTAGAAACTATTTATAGAATCTGTCTTTGTTACGAATATATATTAGCAGTAAATTCACTAATAACAATAGCGTGTAAATTGAAAACGGGATTGTAATAGAAATTTATTACACACATTGTTACACACGTAAAACATTATTAGCCGTTAAATCATCAGATGAGTTAACGCTTGTAATGACAACATTTTAATTAATCCTGTGAATCAAAATTGTTAATAACGGTTCTTCAAATAATATTGTTATTTCCTAATTCCTCTGTTCTATTGCAGGGATGTTCCCGATTCATTTTGCAATAATTACATTGTATGTCTTTAATCCTATATCCTATTTACCCGTAACTAAGAGGATTTCCCTAAGCATCAGGGATTGTGACAAATGCTTAGTTGAGACTATACTAATTTAAAGTTCACCTATTCTTTTAGTACTACATAAGAAATCCCCCAAATTTTTGGAGCTGAATATGGGCAGGTATTTTTGGCTGAATAAGTTCAAAAAAATAAAAATTTCGAAATGCTAAGTAAGCTAGACATCCCAAACGCTTACAAAAAAGCGTAAAATGATTCTATTGATAAAATCAAGAAAGCTTTCGGACCATAATTTGGTGTTTAAAATTCTCTTGTTGATCGGCAAAGCAAATTCACACTCACGTCTTTATTGTTAGGACGAGAGCACAATAGACGTGATTTGAATGGAACTGAAAAGCTATAGCTAGTGAGAGACGGATTACATGCGGCTGTGGTCGGACGTCATCAGATTAGAGGTTTTAGAGAAATAGGTTCGGAGTTGGTAGTTACTTTAACGAGATTCGGATGCAACATCGGTGTACTTACTTAATTTTGGAAGCAGTTTTAGACTGAAACTTAGATAAGCACTAGACCATGTATTTTATAATTGGGATACACTTGAAATTTTCTGAGATGCTACAATAAATAAAGAAATAAATCATTTCAGATTTAGAATTCAATACATCAAAATATAATTATAAAACTACGAGAAAGTAATTTTGGTGACCATCAATTTTGTAATGGAACACTAACTGATTTTAGGCTACGTATAAACAGTCTCTCAAACAACAGTTAAAAAGTTGTTAAAAGTGTCCTAAATTGTTACTTACTCCGGACACTTTACTGCTGTTAAATTATTTCAAGGCTGTAGGTATTTCAACGGACATAAAATTCCCCGTCCCGAAATTATTTATTTAGCAAAAACTGTAGCACGTAAAACCAGTATTGCATTTGCATGTATCATCAATGAAGAATTAGATACTCATGCTCATGAACGTAGCCATGTGCAAGTAAATATACAACTCGATACAACAAAAATGCCACCTTGGTAAGACGTTCAGCTTCCTTAACGAAAATTGAAATATCTTCTGTCTTCTGTACATGTTAGGATTTTGAACTGGCAAACTAACTTGACCGTGAGTTACCATTAAGAATGTTTACGTGGAGTCCATAGAATAATACGCATATTGAATTTAGAGAAAAGTGCAATGGAATGAGTCGAATGCCTTTGGATAATCGATAACGTCGTTCTTTTACATTTTAATGTTTGGCTAGTTTTTTGTCACTTGATACCAATGTGTCTTCAACGGTATATCATACATATGTAATAATACATACATTATTATATAGGTGAATCTGTATATTTAGTTCATGTTGTCTTTGATCATCATCGTACTACTCATTTTTGTACTGACGTACGAAGACGTTTTATATGTCATTTCGGCAGCATATCTCGTCGTCTTTTCACGTCATTCGTTATTTTATTATTTCTATTTTTGATATTCAGTATTTAAAGTTAAATAATATAATACAGAACATACCTTTATCTATAGAATTTGGCATAGTTATACTATGCATCTCGGAGTCTCTTAGAAATAAGTAGTTGGCTTTAAATCCTGTAGCATCTAGCCTGTCGTTAGATTTGAAGGTAATCCTTAGAAAATTCTTCTCGGAAGTTACTTGGAGCTCTTTTAGTTGGCCGCAGTGCCTGTGGCTTTGTGATTCGATCATTTGACTGTAAAACTGGACGTAATCACTGGCTGACACTGCTTCACACCTGAAATAAAAACTACATTAAAATATGAACTTAACTTATAAAAACCATGCGTGTTGGACTGGCGCACGAAGGGTTTTGCGCCGTCTGTACGTTTGTTTTGTTCCATTACAACAAACGTAATTTTTTTACCGTTATTTCCACTTCGATATTTATTTTATTCTGTTTTTAGTATTTTTTGTTATAGTGGCAACAGAAATACATCATGTGTGATATTGTCTAAATGTTACCTATACCTTAGCCCTACCTATAGCCTAGTGGCAGATGGACAGACAGGCAGACAGACGGACAGAGGAGTCTCAGTTAAGGGCCCCGTTTAATCCCTTGGGTACGTTCTAAATTATGACACCAAGATTTTTAACTAATTAAAACGATATCCATAAAATTGTTATTAGAACAAAAAAAAATTGAGTGCCAATTAACGAAAATCGACACTTTACTAAAGTCTCTGTCACGTCCAACCTAGATCACAATGGACTAAGCATATTTTATCACTAATCTCTACCCTACATGAACCAATCTGCTTGAAGACCCTTATCAAGCACCCATCACACTCCACCAGTGACGAAAGTCTCTTGACGAAAGACTTTTCTAAATCTAATAGTATTCAAATGAATTACTTACGGAACCACACCTTCGACGTCGAAATAAGTGAAATGTAAATGTACTCTCTCGTTTTCGTTGCCGTAGAAGAAGTAATTGCACTCTGTGTCCCTTGGATAGAGGCCAGGGTGGTTTGGTGACGTCACCACCCCCCTCCCCCTCTCGCTGCTATTAAATACGAAGGCACATGGAAATTCTAAAAGTTGGCTCCCCGTTGCGATCCCGTAATCTGAAAGTCAAAAACTTTTTACTTTTGTTTTTTTGGTGTCCGTGGATTTTGGCGTAATTGAAGCTTTCCGGAATGGTGGTACTTTTGGGTATTAATTTATGATTTGTTACTTCACTTGAAAACAGCGCAAAGTTTGACTCTTTCTTTTGTTTTACAATCGTTTTCCATTTCCATCGCCGATTATTTTTTCCACATTTAAAATTCTATCTACATTATTATAAAGAAGTAACTATGTACAAAAATAATCTAAAGATTCATTCATAAAGCACAAAATATAAAAAAAGCAACGTCACCATGATTGAAATGCGAACATTCATAAAATGTGAGGAATTACGTGCGGACGGCATCAAGAATGATGAGGTAGGAATACGTGGTGCTCTGAATTCCGATGTAGAAATGACAAAAGATTTTCAAATATGATGAAAATGTGTTCAAAAGTTTTATTATGTTAGAATGGGACAGTAAGTTTAAATGTAAATGCGATCAAAAACTTGTCATCTAGTACATAATAACAGGCAAATCATAATTCCAAAACTTGTTGGTTTTACGATGAAAAATCTATAGTTGCCGTCCCGAAGGACAAAACAGGAAAATACAAGTCCGAAGACATACAAATTGATACCAATCAATCACAATAAACCTAAGGCATGACCACACATACGAAATTAAGATAAAACAAAAGAAGTACGTACCTTCAACAAAGGAGTATGATATCTTAAACCCCCTGCTGTGTCTCGATGAGTATATTCCACGGAACTCGATAGATAACTTGGGTCCATTCGACATTATTGGCTTCGGTATATCGTTGCCGCAAAATGATGCCATCTTTTCGAGACGACCGTCTACATACAAAAATACGTCGAGAGAATCCATACTCTCGCAACTGTAACAAAGTAAATTTGCTTATTCGATATCGCTTCGAGTGCTTTGTTTTCGTTCTTTATACTTGTCCATTTTATTTTGTTAAAGTAATATTGTTATTTCATGTTGGTGTTGTTTTTCAAACACGGTTTTTAAATTTTTGTTTCCTCTTGCTGCATGCTCACCTGAATAGCAAACAGGTCAACGCAAAGCTTTCTCTCTAATTCTTCTACATATACATAAACTTGTTTCCTATATTAGTCCAGTCAAAATAGACTAAATTATGATTCAAGTTTGCATTAATTCCCAACAAGCTGGATTTTTGTGCAGGTCTTGGATGCGTCATTACAAATGACATGTCAAAAGTCCCCATCGATCCCGCTTGTGCGTTGTTTTTTATTCGAGGTCAAAGGTCACAAATTTGCGTTTTTTGCGTATATCACTGAAACAATGAGAGCTACCGAAAAATGGTTCAGACAAAGTTTGTAGATGGTAAAATTGTCTACAAAAAAGATCTAACACTTTTTCTTCTACGGTGCACTGTTCTCGAATTATGGCTATTTTAAACATAGAAAATACGAATATGCACTCATACTAAGGGGTGATGGGTTCGATGAATATTTGAAGGACAAATCATCTGTACATATACATAAGCAGTGTCGTAAAGTATACACTTCCGGGTGTAGCATCGCTGTAGCTAAAAGACAGCGTGAGGCGGAGATACCTACCACATCTGGAATTAGTCCTCCTAGATTTTGAGGTAGTGAATTGTGTTTTTGTTTCAAGAAATATTGTTTGTTCTGTGGCAATGAAGCAGATAAAACGGCTGAAATTAAAGAAAAGCGCAGCATCTTCGACGAAGAGTGTCTCAAGTTTCAAACTTTGACTTCAAGAAAACCATCTTGAAGGAAGCTCAGACTGGTTTTGATGAGCTAGCAAGTAGTGTCATTGCCCGCATACAATATGAATATGACTTCGTTGCGGCTGAGGCTAACCGTACCACAGTGATTGTTACACTAAAATACGACTTTCCAGCGGTCTAAAGTCACGATATCTTGAAAACGATGCTTTGTAGAAGAAAAGTGTTAAATATTTTTTGTAGACAATTTTACGATCTACAAACTTTGTCTGAACCATTTTTCGATAGCTCTCGTATTTTCAGAGATATACGCAAAAAACGCAAATTTGTGACCTTTGACCTCGAATAAAAAACAACGCACAAGCGGGATCGATGGGGACTTTTGACATATCATTTGTAATGACGTACTCAAGGCCTGCACAAAAATCCAGCTTGTTGGGAATTAATGCAAACTTGAATGTCTATTTTGACTGGACTATATGCACAAACATTTGAAATGGTAGAAACATTGACTGTAATTATCATTAGTGGAAACTTTTTTTGAAGCTTACATGCCACGGTCTTTAACGAAACATTGTAAAATTCCACTTCTTCAAAACCCCATTGTGAGAACCCTAGCAACTTATAAATATCTAACGAAGTTGTAGTTTTATAACTACAACGAAAGTTAGAGATGTAAGAATTTTTTATTTATATTATTCAAGAGCACTTTTAAAAACTTACTCTATAATATTCTCTGTTATTCGCTGCAAGCTAAAGTCTTCAAACACCAGCCTGACTCTTTCCCTCCCTCGGGCTAGAAAGTCGTAATGACATTGCGTTTTCTGCGGATAAGGGGCTGGGTAAAGGAGCGATGTCAATTTACCGGTCTTGCTCTTGTCACTGCTGAATACTTTATGGCAGGATGATGCTGGAATTAAGGTGTCATATCACTAATGGAATGCATACATTATTAGTCCATGTAATATATTAAATTCGAGACACGTGACGTAACATTTGTGGAAGATTGTGCGTGAGATGCTTTGTACGTTTTGAATAGATTAAATTAGTAATAAAGTTAAAGGTTCAAAATTGGCTACTTTATCCAATTCTGCTGTTTTTTAAATAGTTTTTTTTATCCTAAAAAATAAAATAAAAAAAATACCTATGTTTGAAAGCGGTCTGAAAGTTTTTGTTTTTGTTTTTCAATAAAAAAAACATAAGGATTTTCTCTTTTCAATATAGGTAGAAGAAAAAGTGTAGAAGTGTAAATAATAATTTAGAAGATATATAAAACAGTATTGAGAGGAAAGTGATTTAAAAAAACCGAATCCTTCAGTTTCAATGAAGTGCATGAAAAAGGATTGTCAGTTAGAAAAATAAAGTCCAAATGGAAAATCTTATTCTAACGGCTGTTAAATTCCGCTTCTATCTGAACCACGCGAAATTCTTATCCTCTTGTATGGTACATAAAGTAAGTCTTATGCTTCCGCCTTCGTTTAATAAATTCTCGAGCAATTTGGCACGATTCTATGGACCAAACATATTTGAGAGAAAACTCAATAGAAGATTTAAACTCAACCGTTTGAAAATCATTGGCACGTGTGGAACTGTACCAGTCGTTATGGCTTTAATTAAAGTCAATTGAGCTTTGGAAGTTATTTTGGGTTCCTTGGTATCAACAGGATTCATCCCTGGAGGTCTTTAAGAGGAAAATTAATGAGCACTTCTTTTTATAAGTGACATAATATTTGTATTTATTAGTATCAACCTCTTGTTTTTCAAAATGTCTGTTTAACATTTTTATATCTCGTTAGCTTTTCGGCATTGATTGATTTTTAAATATCTTTATAGATATTTAAAAAAAAATCTTATTCTAAAATTTAAACTCACGTAACACAAAATAGAAATGCTACATCGCTTCTTTTAACATACACGTTAAAATTATCGTTTATTGACTACAGTCACTAATTCATTGAACAAGGAACTGATTGATATTTTATAGGGTTTGTAGACCCACATTTTTAAATTGCTTGATATTATCTTTCTATTTTTGTACCTGTATCTATTCATTGATAAACTGGTTAGATAATAAATATATTTTTCATGCATATTTCCATTTACACGAGTAAATAGTCAGTAGGGACTATCATTTTCCGTTGTGAAAATTATAGCGGCAATAATGGTGCTATTATTTTCATATATCATATTCTTATCCCACAGTAGGGCAATGGCTTCTCCTCATAAAGTAAAGGGACGATCATTAATCACCATGCTCAAGACGAGTTGGAGATTTCGAAGTTACGATGATAATCGCATTAATATTGTAAAGGCAAAAGTTTGTATATTATGTGTCTTAGGTTTGTTTCTCATTCTCGGGCAAATGGCTAAACGGATTTGGTTTTTTGCACATGAGTAGATCATGTGCTGAATAGCACATAGAATACTTTTTATCCCGGGAGTATGTTCCCTTGGGATAATTTTATACTTTCACACGGGCGAAGCTTACTTAATACGGGTTATTGTAAACTCGTCACATTTTTAATGCATTTTCATTCATAAGTGCATTGTGTGGCGTGTGAAACTGTGACGAGTTTACAATAACCCCTTAATACTAGGCCCGGTTTAACGAAGTTTTTACGGGTTATTGTAAACTCGTCACATTTTTAATGCATTTTCATTCATAAGTGCATTGTGTGGCGTGTGAAACTGTGACGAGTTTACAATAACCCGTTTTTACTTTTAGACATTGCGTCGACTTGCCTATTCTTTTTCTTCTTCCTGCCCATTTATTTGGGGTCGATGCAACATGTTTTTTTCTTCCATTCTATCCTGTCACTCGTCATACTATCACTACCTCCCTTTCTTTCACACCACTCCTCACACAATCCATCCATCTTTTCGTAAAACATTCGCAAGTAAATGTCATAAAAAAAACCACATCATCTTTATTAAAATTTCTAAGCTTCAAGAAGAAAGAACCGTCTACAAAGCATCTTGCACAAAGATGGCTCTCCTAATAATATATGAGGTGATTTTGCTAACAAAAACGCAAACCCTCTGTTTTTAAATGGCAACCTTATTCTAAGTACTCACTTGCGGCGCTTACAGCCGGTCCTAAGCCGGATATTGCCTCCGTTGTACTTGATTTCTTATTAATATCCCCATCTGGTGAGAAAGAGAAGATTATTGTGGTTCACAGTATTAAATTTTATAAAGTTTAATATGAAATAGCGGAGGCTATTCGTCTACAGCTGATACTTTAAAATGGAGAAAGCAATAGTCATCTCATAGTAAACAAGGAAGGAAATTAAAGTCATATTTTATATAAAATATTTGCTTTGAAATTTTTTACTTGAAATTCAAAGACAAAAAGATAAAGTCGAAGCTTCAAAGTCTTGAGCATTGACGGCGAGTTGCTAACCTTTTGGTTTTCTACCGGTTGTATTCGGAGAGAGTGTTGTACTCAGTTCCAATGAATTGATTAAATTAATTTTGCCAAGCCCATTTTATAATCGGACCTCCAGATGTACGACGATACACCACCAAAACATGATGAACTTTCTACAGTTTCTACCTATACGCACAAAATATTTTGAAAACACATTCATTGTGCGTATAGCTAAGCAGTGAAATTCCTTGCCGAAGTTTGGGTTTTCTGGTAGCTACAACCGGTGAACTCTCAGTATATTTTATATATTTTTTTCGATAATGAACCTTATTGACATCATCTGATGATACAATTTATTATGACATGCTTACTAAACCTGCGTTAGGGTCGTCCTCCATTTGGAACTGATATCTTGCTTTGAATCCTTGACCAGGGATGTTGGAATTAGCTGTGAATTGTACCATTAAGTCTGGTCCCGTTGATAGTATCTCATAACCTGATGGAAAAGTAAAAATTATAAAAGAGATAGACGATATGATTTAAGATTTTAAGCTACTTTTATCAGTATAATTCTTTAAAGAATTTGAACAGAAAAAAAAAACAGAAATTCGAAATTTAAAATTATCAAAAACATAGTCAGGGCTGTCAGGCTAATTCATCATCATCTACCTAGCCTTTTGCCCAACTATATTGGCGAACCCAGGCTTCCATGATTTTTGAGGATTTAGCTAAATACCAGTATTTTACGAGGAGCGGCTGCCTACCAGACCTCCACAATCCATTAACTGGGGTAACACGGTACTTCATGGCAAGCTGTCAGGCTAATTAATGGGCATTAGTGGTTTTTGTATTAATATGAGAAAGTACCTAATTTTGTAGAATAAAGTTTTACACTAATACGCAAATACACCAATTTATTATCTCCAAACTCCTCAGTGCCCAGAGAGATGTATACTAGTCTGATTAATGATGGACTATAAAGCCGCATCGCTCTTTATTCTTCGAAATCAATCTCTTTACCTGACACAAAATAAAAACACACAAAAAATAAATGAAGATTATTTCACAGATACCCAAAGTAATTCGTACCTATGACTTCGTTACAAAGCATCGCTAGAACCGGCGCCGTAGAAGTCCGTCCATCGAACACTTTTATTATGTCAGCACGATTGAGGCAACTGAAAAGTAGAAAAGTTATGACACGAAAAGGAAGAGAACGTATTACTGGTCACGGAATAAATAGTTTTACAGAAGGTCCACAACATTGCGACGATGACAAAAAATAGTGTAGCAAACCCTTTATTTCCTGTGGAACTATACTCGTAATGAAGTCAAAGTAAGTTCAGATCAAAATAATTAGCACGCTTTGCTATAACCTATTAACCATAAATAAAACCTATTTTTTGTGTTCAGGTAAGTGCAAATTATAACGTTAGCAATGATTAGTATTACAAATAAACAAACTCACATTCGCGTTAAAATTTGACATATTTGTGTCGTATGAGCCTACTGACAATGTATTAGATTTTGTCTATTTTTCACCAGTATTGACAAAGTTAGTGGTGACCATTAGCAATAAAAGTATAGAGAAATACATCCAAGATATGCTACATGTATTGGTAACAAATGCAAGCGTACTAGCAAACTGACTACTGACTCAGGAACCCCTAAGATAGGCACGTTGCGCTTGAATTTATTCTACGGAGAAAAGCTTTTAAAAGGTTAATCGTGTTGTCACATTGTAGCGTCCCACCTTTCTTTTTCTAACCTTTGGCTTGCAATTACTATACCGACGTATTTATATATGCGTGCGCTTAATATTCGCTTGATGTATGGCGTCGACCTTTTGTATCTATTTATTCTGTGACATTACTAGAGAAATGAACTTCTAAATACCTCTCGTCGCCTTTCTGAAGAAACGACTCTTCGAAAACTAACTTGATCCGCTCGTTGTGCCTAAAACAGTAAGAATGCCAAGTATTAAAGTACTTAGAAATGTTAGAAGCGGAATTAGATTTTTGGAAGCACTTGACTTGCGACTTAATAATTCCGAGTTTGATGAAAAGTTTTGTAAATTGTTCATTGTTAATGGAGAAGTTTATTTCAGCAGTGTATTTAAGGAAGATAAGATATTAAGTATTGATTTGGCTTTAAAGTCTCAGCGTTAAAACAATGATTGAAGCATTCACACAATTCTATGTTTGACTCATAACGCTTAGGAGTCTCATAAAAATGCAATACCAAGATGTAAGTACTATTAATGCACTACATAAATCGCGTTACATTGACCACTACACCTCGAAATGTCACCATTCTCAAGGAACAATACCGAACAACATAAATCTCTCAACTACATAACCTTCCAACTTACCTCGCGCTAAAGTGATAAGTGCATCTCACATTGCTAGGATAACTCGATGGATATCTCGGACTATACAACCGTCCATGAGCAGGTCTGTTCGGCTGCGAGTGGAAGACGTAATCACACCACGTCTCAGCTACTTGTACACCGTCTGTCTCGAAATTTCCTACGAAACGAGATACAAGTTTTATAAATTGGAAAACTTTAGAAATCGATGAATGGAAGTCGATCTATTACGTGTGTGAAATGTTTGTTTGTTGCCTTTTTAGTATTGGCTAAATCCTTTCTACATTTTGTTTGATAGACTTAATTTTGTATGTATTCAGTATGTATTTGCTATAAATTGCTTCAACACTAGAAACGCGGATGGTGGATGCCAGTTTTGACTATTTTATTTTTGCTACTGTAATATGAACAGATGGTATACAAATGAAACTGGTAACTTGTAATACAATTTTTTTTATATATAACACATAATATTGGTGTACTTTGTATTTATTTCTCTGTGATTCAATGTATTTACTATACATAGAATCGCAAAGTACACCTAGATTAGGAAGAACATATGAGTAGGTTAAACTATGGCCGTCCGCGCTTCTATTGTTAAAAATACTATGGATTAAACATTTGCATATTATTATAATAAAAATATGTAATTAAAATGTTATTAGAATAAGTAATAAATTAAATAATTGAAAGGCAAACAAAAAAAAAAAGTTTTGTCAATTTTAAAAGCCGCAGTAGAAAATAAAGTCGTAGACATACTTCATGAAACTGATAAATACTTTGAATGTTCTTTCATTAATTTGCCTAATACCAACATCACTCAAGCTATTGTAGCTTTAACAAAATTAATTGATTTATTTAAGGTAACCAAACCAGACACTGATTTGATCAGACAGAGACGGACACCCAAGGACAAGAGAGATTGACTATAATAAGAATTAATGACCACAGAGTAAAAACTTTATGGATCGAATAAACGAAGTTAGAAGCAAAATGAGACGTTTATTAACGAATATTTTTGTTCTATGGTAAAGCGTAAAGTTTTAAGTGGTTTAATTGTCTGATTCATTATTGACTCGAGTGTTTTCTGACTTGGTTTATATTAGCCATTTGTGTTAAGAGCAAGGATCTTAAAATTAATGTTATGGGAAAACTGAATTTGTACTCTGAAACCAGAAATGGGCGGTGAGATTGTTTGAACGAGTTACCGTGGCTCTGGAATGCGAAGGGAAACGAGAGAGAATCGGAAAGAATTTAGCATACCAGACAAACATATAATGTAGATAAATATTTAAATTAAAGTTTATCAAATAAATGATAACAAAATTAATAATATCCATCTCAATATTGCCCATTGTGACACCGTACTAATTTTAAGCTCCTTGTAAAATTATTTTTATGGTGTACAATAAAGTATATATCAATCAATCAATTAATCGATATAGTAAATTTATACGTATTTTCAATAAAAAATACTGCCAACTGTACGATAGTAGTTACACCAGGTCTCATATTCCATAGAAATTCCGTATTTCGCTAGTTCAAGCACTACTGATGTGCAGTTAATAACACATCAATTTTAAAATTTTAAAATCGCTACAAAATTTTCTTATTTATTCTGATTGAAGTATTTTTATTTGTTTATTATACAAACCACAACATGTTGTCTTTTTAAACTTCTTTCTTCCAAAGGTTGACTGATAGAGAATGCTTTATTGTGTTAAGTCCGCCTATGTACCACACCTGTACATGAAGTTTAAATAAATAAATACAAATGATACTCACTTCTATCTATAAACCTGTAGTTCCCAACAAAACCAGTTGCATTAGTTGCCTTGGGTCCTGTATGGAGTTCCAGGACTAACAAAGGTCCATGGGAGTACAAAGCAGGTGGAGCATCAGCCCTGCTGCCACATAGGACCCTGGACCAGGCGGAGTACTCATTGACGTTGGGTGGCCCTGGACCGTGGACCCCTCCCTCGGAGTATACCTTCAAGTAGTCGCCCCGGATGCATCTGCAAGAAACAAAAACTTTAAAATCAAACTTTTTTGCACACATACTTTTAAATAAAAAAAAACATACTTTTAAACTAAATTAATTTCTCAATTTGTCGAATAAATGAACTCTTTATTTAAAATGTGGAAACGCCAAAATTAATTTCCTATTATAGTTTAAAATAAAATCAATTTACGAATATAAAACAGTAAATATTACTACAGAATTCATTTTATTAATTGAAAGGAGCATATTTACAATAGCTCACTTTTATTTGCTGTAAATTTTTAATAGATATATATTAATGCCGTCAACATTATAAAAAAAAAACATAAACATTTTTGACTCTTTAAAATTCAGTTATTTTCTTTGATCTCTTCCACAACAGAAATCAAGTGCTCAAAGACTAATTGTTCAAAAGAGAATTCATGCATTATGAAACAGTATTAAAGGGATCCATTAATTAAAACCCTTGGGCAAATGCAGGTCAAGTGGAAAACTACAGACAAATGATACACATTAGTAGGAATGCCTCTGGCAGTAATGTTGAGGTTATACCGAAAGATATACGGCGAGTTTCTGTTTATTGTGGCAGTAAGTTTGTCTATACATCTGTAGACGCGCGATAGACAAGCGTGTAGCGAGGGGAGGTCTACGCCGTAGACGCAACTGCTACGAATAGTGTTGATGAACCGAGTAGAAGAAAGAAATGACATAAGAAGAGCAGAAGATTTGTAAATTTTATTATGGTTTTCGTACATAATTAAGTTTCCCAAAACCGTAAGTTCGCCTATACTAAAAGGTTGTACTACATTGAGTACCTACTGTTAAATGTGATGCGGAACGAAGAGGGTATGATGTGAGGTAAGATTTGAGTATGATTGTGAAAAATTGGAGATAACACGTCGACGACGATAAAAGAGGTCGGCTAATGTGTAGCTCGCCGTCCAACCGGCCGGTAACTGTCCTGACCAAGCCCGAGACGTCGACGGCTCGTAGTGTACTACAGGCGCCTCAAGAAGATAGCAGCTAAAATGTAGAAGCTCAGCAGGATTGAAGCCTACTGGGGCCATGAGTTTGCTTCTGAATGGAAACCCCAGGGTCTTGTAAAACAAGGCAAAGAAGAAACATAGGAGTGGGTTTTAGTCAATCAAAGTCAAATACCTACTGCTGCTTTAAAGTGGGAGAAGTAATAGGATGATTTTACAAAAAAAGATTTGAAGACGAAGGGTAGACTGTGTGTGATAATAATTATATGATACGAATATGGCTAGGAAGAGAGAGATTGTTTTGATGACGACGAATCAAGAAGTAAAGAACACTTACACGTGTTGTATTTATTTGAAGTTGGCACCCCAAATAAATGGTAAAAATACCTAGAACTTATTTCTTTATATTCATTCTCACCGTGGCACGGGCTTATGTCAAATTCTTAAAATAAAACTCTGGGGGCGTACTTCCCTTTGATGTCAAAAAAACTCTGACTATTTTTCCTTTAAGCGCAAAATTCATAAAAAACTTAAAGCCTTCTTAGACTTAGTTTGTTCTTCATCATTATTTTTATATTTTTAGTTCTCTTAATTAAAAGTTTTGGTTGCTATATTTAATACTTAGTATTTATTTTTATTATTATCTATTAATACAAACATTCTCAAAAAAAGAAATCTTTTTTTGAAAATAGCAACCAAAATTGGTTATTGAATGAAGCAGCAATTAGCATTTCAATTTTTATATTTTAGTAGAAAGTACATCATGTTAATAGATACTTGATTATTGCGTTAAGGGCCTATTTCACCACCTATGATTAAGTGGCCAATATCTTACTTGGCAGATAATTTCATACAAATTCTGTTCTATTTTTGAATTTATTCGGGAAGTAGTGGCTACTCGGACATTGTGAAACAGGCCCTAAGTCTTATCACACATAGTCAAAGATAGACTTAACGCATCAAGGCATTATCTCTTCCACATAACCTATAATTAATTAGAAAAACGAATAATGATAAGTGTATGAGTATATGTAAAGTCCACTTAGGGAATTATCGATTATTTACCCTAAAATTCAAAGTAATCAATCAAACCACAATTTGCCAAATCCCGCCGATAAGTGCAAAGTTTATATTTCAAAGTGACAGAAAATCAACTCGACCCAACCCTTTTAAAGCTAGGTAGACAGCTGTGGACACTGTTGCCATAAGCCTAATATAATCCCTTAGTAACACTCACTACACTTAGGTAGGGTGACCTATTTTTAAGGCAGGATCACACGGGTAAAGCTCGCAAATTGCGTTACCATACCCGCTAGATTTTGCAGTCACTAAGTGCGGACACAATGTCATTACTTCAGCGAGGATGTACAACTTTTACCATAAAACTTACACTAATACACTATGACTGGACACTTTTAGCCACTAAAGCGTTTAGTACTTGGTGAAACATGCTAAACTCAGTTAAAATCCTGTACATTGTGTGGAGTTAGCCGTTGCTTGCTCGTGCCAAAGACTTCTTATGGCCATTTTGCTGGTAGTAAGTACACGACTTTCACGTTCATTGTTGAGTGGTTAAAGTGTCTATATGTTTGTGCTAACATTACCAGGTTTTGCTATTGTGTATACACATGAGGTACCTAATTATAATAAACACAATGATGTGACTAGATTTGTCAAAAAATAATAGGCCCGTTTTGACGTTTGAAGAAATTGCATGCAACTATGCAAAAAGTACTCGCAATATATTCCATCATATTATTTAACGCTAATTTAATGATAGAATATATTCTAAGTATTATTTTTGTGCTTACTTTACAAAACGGGCCTATTATTTTTGACAACCGTATTCAGATTTGATCACGCTTACTTTTTATTCATAAAGTTGTAGATCAAAATACAGATGTAAAGTTTCTGTGCACTTAGATTATCTCAAAGGATCACTAAAATTAAAATTAGAAATATTTCCTAGCACTCTACCTCCATTTCAAAGGGTAGCAAAATTATTATCGGATATTAAAATGCCGTTGAGAGTTTCGAGTTGGAAACATTTGTTCAGCCATAGTTTTAATGAATTTAGTTTTCGATACCCTGCCCAAAATTTGTATTTGATATTTTGTGATTTTGTACCGCGTTTCACTGTTTGCTCCTGTACTGTAGAGACCTTGTAATTGTTTAGTAATTAAATGTGTACCGTTGTTTGTTGTTGATTGGGGTAAGTGGTAAACATGGGGTTTCTCTAGGGAGGAACAAAATTAGTTACCCGAGTTATCTTCCAGCTTAGTTGCTCTGAAGGGATAAAGGGAGTTTCGACGCTCTTATCTTTACTACTTAACTATCTTATATGATAGTCAAGGTAACGTGAACAGTTTAATATTAGTATAGTAAAACATTATTAGGCTCATGCTATGCTAGCACTGCTGGGACTCAGGTCTCCTATCTAGGAGAGGGAATACCGGGTACTATTTAAGTTTTTTTTAACACGTGGGTTAATGCAAAATAATGGGTGTTATAATATTTTACATCTTTATAATATTACAACAGTGTCTGTGCCACCTTGCCTCTTAAACAGGTGAACCAGTTTAGAAGCGCTTTTTTATACGTAAATATCAAGTCGTTATTAAAGTTTATAAGTCACTTTTATTGTAAAATTAATTAAATTATAATCCATAATCCTCAAATGCTGATCACTATTCAACCAAAAAATAATATCCAAATAGAAATTATAGAATTAAGGCACTGATAACACGAAAACAAAGCCGACACCCGAACCTTAGCACGACGCCGCCATTTTTTTAATTAACGAAAAAATTCAAATCGAAAATTCAATTTGCGGTTGTATTCCGTATCTATTTACAGCACTTTTTCAGCGTTGAATAAATCAACGCGTCATGGTTTAACAAGCGAACATTGGGGAATTAAGGTGGATGCATGTTTTATGAAATTATTTTAGTAAAATACTAGCTGTTGCCATCGGCTTCGTCTGCTTGAGGATAGTCCCAAGGGAACACGCTACCGGGATAAAAAGTGATGATATTTAGTCTACCTTTTTTAAAGGTTAGAAATCATTCAATCCTATGTTCCTTCTTCGTCTTGCGTTCCCGGGCCCTAGGATTAATTTTCACTTAACCCATGGCTCTAGTGAAATCGTGTGTCACATTTCTCCGAAATCCGTTCAACCGTTCGAGTATGAAGAAGTTACAAACATACACTGTCAAACTTTTGCCTTCATAATATTGCTTTAATAAACCGTGGACCATAAGCACAAGAGAGAACATAGCTATAAGCTGCTCTGAAATTGCTTAAAATATAAAAGTTGGAATTCGAATTCAATAGTATACTGTAAGTAGTATAAGCTCTAAAAAAACTTGTCGCTCATCTCTATAACCTTTTTCTTAGTACAATTCAATATCGTTCTAAGAAAAAGGTTATGTACTCGTATGTTTTTCACAAAAAAATAATATCAACTTTTCCCGTCTACTCAAAGGTTTCACAATTCTCCTTTATCCAAATAGGTGCGATCAAAAACAAACCGAGCAAGTAGAAGTTAATTTGAGGACCACATTCGGACGTGAAACAACGAAACAGTACGATGTTGTGTATGTACGGACACGAAACAGTACCCTGTTGTGTATGTACGGACACGGAGTTTAATCTCATAACTGTGGTGGGTATAAATGAGTTTTTTTTGTCCCTTTCTGTTCAGTATTCAATTATAACGGTTGGTGTGACGCTGTGTTACGTCAATTTATGATTTGAACGTTGATTTGTGTTTTTGATTATACTTTTAAGGTTTATCATTATTTATCGTAATTTTCTGGAGCGGCGGCCGCGCAGTGGAAGACGCAGCGGAGGAAGGTTTCCCACATGATAGACAGATGTCCTGGTGACGATAGCGTAGCGCATAAGACGGGTCGATGTGACAACACTCTGGGAGACCATGTTCATCAGAGGATGTCTTTTGGCTAAAATGATAATGAGTTCCAGAGCTGAGGTCGTGAAAATTATATCATTAAAAAAAATTAATACGAAAGGCATAGAGCTGTACTAAAGCTGTTTCGTGCTTCTGGGTATTTGACGTAGGTCATTTTAAAAGCCCAGCTTAAGCCAGGGATACACTAGGGAACATTTTGTCCCGAAACACGACGCGCAACACTCAATATACGTGACGCTGAAACGTTGCATAGTGTGCCGCAACATGACCCGAAACATTTTTCTGTTTTAAGACATTACTTTGGCATGTTCCACGTTGTTGTTGAGCAACATGTTCCGCAACATGTTGCTCCATTTGTCCCCTAGTGTATCCTTGGCTTAATTCTATACGTATAGGCATGGTTGTAGTATAATATAGTAAAAGGAGGGAGTTTTTGGGTCACGATGTGGGATTAAGATGTTTGGTAATATCATCCACAATGACAGGCCTTTAAGATGAAAAGACGGAAGGGTTTCTTTACTGAACGTTACACGTACACTGTTCACGAATAAAGATCGAGAAGTCTCGCAAACTTAAACCAATCTATCAGAATGCCTACCGACTTTTATGAATATTGTAATAAACTGGTTCTCTTTTTTTAGTCTTTTCAACTCTTGGGAGAGTCGGCCGAAGTGTACGACTAAGTAGAGGTGTCTATATATCTTCAATCTAAGTATCCTTTTAAAGCTTTTCAAAGGAAATCAATTCCAAACTTGGGCATCTAGTGACAAACTATACCAACTACAAGTTTAAATTAATATTACTTGTGCTGTGACAGTTTGTCAAGTCCGGATCCAGTTGAAAAATTTAAGGCGTTATATTCAGTGTTGAGAATCAGTTCTAGAGCTCAAACTCTGCCTGTATTACGTGACGTCTAACTGATCTTTGCACCTGTTACCATTATTCACGTAAATTTACAAAAACTTACTAATATCTTGTGTATAACAACAACTTACTTTGTAACTCGCTAACGACATACATTCACTCTTTTATCCTTAAGTTAGTACCTACAAAGTGGGTACTAAAATCCTCTCTATGAAAATCAAGGGGAAAACTTTTATACGGAGCCACTTTTCATATAAAGTTGACAGTGACAAAGTTACTGTGAACAAATCATTATTCTTTATGACTGAAATTTACATTGAGAACGCTCGCGGGAACAAGTAATATGAACTCTGATTGTCGGTTTCATGACGGTGACATACGGATGCACAGGTATAAAAATGTTTATAGTGACGATCATGTCAGAAGTGCTTTTGACAGAAAAGTACTCCTGTATGTAGGAAAATGATTATCGCTGCGGGATTTCCGTTTTATAAGTTACGACGTTTTTAGTGTCATGTGTGGCAGACACGAGGGAACCACGCATTTAATCCCCCGTACCCACAAATACACAATAATAAATACCAATCTGTATATGTATGATTGTTTAAATACAGCTGTTGACCAGTTATGTTCTAAAGTTACATTTTATTCTTCAAATCTAAAGCGTGAAAATGATTTCCACATTTCAATAAATGAAAAAGTGGTAATTAAAAATTCTTTTTAACAGCATGATTCGCCTCTAAAAATCTATATTGCCTTCTTGACTGAGTAAGCCACAATTAACGAGCTTCTCAATGATACTATCTTAGCCTCAGTTATCTTTTATGTAAGCTACTTTCTGGATGGTTTAAAAAAAAAATAACCATGAAGACTAACTTAACTTGGTCGTGTCGGAGTGCCCTACAATTCCGAACTCGCTTCGCTCGCTCTTGGACTAAAAATATTTAGTTGGCGTTGTAGAAAAGACGAATAAGTTTAGACGCTATCTCATTTTTCCGTTGCTTAGTTATAAAATACTAATACGGCTTTACTTATAATTTCTCCGATGTTGATTAGTAGCAAAATGAATTGATAAATTATTTTGAATCTTATTTAAAAGTTTTATTGTTGGGCGAAGGTAAATTGTCACCATCCCATATTATTTGGGGTCGGCGCAACATGTTTTTCTCCTGACCTTTGCCCTGACCACTTACTGTACAAATAAACTACAGACAGCAAAAAATATCTACGACAAAAACACTTGAGTGTAAAAGCAAACAGAAATCGGAAGGTGATATGACAAGCCTAATGGCGTAAGGATTTATTTGTTCAGCCTTGGCAAAATTCTACTTTCAACGAGGGTGAGAGGGCGGAAACGTAATCATTTTCCTTCAGATTATATCCTAATACCCCGCAAGATATAAAATGGGAAAATTAAAAGGAGGTAAGAAAGAAATTTCGAGGTTTATTTAAAGAACAAACATTATTTTAATGTACACTCAAACGGAAGAAAATCACATCTCTTTTTGTTTGAAAAGACGCGGCGCGGTGGCATTATTATGATGACAATAATAAACATTGATGCAATGAGCTTTTGAGTTACAGGTAAGTACCGAAAATGAAATGATAATAAAGTTTCTAGAAGCGGTCATATTATGTAAATGACAGGTTGTTTTGAGATGCATAATTAGACTGAGGTCGATCGTAATAATCCATCCATTTTACAAAGCAGAAAATGATGATAATGACAACAATTCAACTAGAAAATGGAACGATGGAAAACATATTTCCATACCTACATAATATTAATTACGAGCAATATTGTTCAGAAACAATATCTGTCAAACTTTCAAGGAATGTGTCTCGTAAATTAATACAGAATGCGTATATGTCAACACGTTTCATATAAATACTTTATTGGGCTTTGACTTTATCATTATAAAATATCCAAAACTAGATGATTTTTATTTAAATATGTGTAGTTTTTATTTATTTATTCAGTAGCTGTTCCCCGCGGGATTTACTGGTGTCTTTGATTACGAACTTCTCCGCTCCAATAGGCTATAGCGTAATGTGATTTAACTTATTACCTGTCTCGGTACATTAACCGAGAAAGTCAATAAGTTAAGGGGTTATTTTAAAGATTTTTCAAATCGGACTCACCCTAGCTTTTGAAATCTTAATATTTCCCTACTACAATATGCATACATTAAATACTCGTAAGTACTTAACCTTCCTCATGAGCCACTGAGTCTACTAATATACACCGCATAAAAATCCGGTTAGTAGTAAAAGAGTTTATCGCAAACTTACAAACAGACAAGGTAGAGGAATTGGTTTTATAATGTGTAAGGATAAGGATAAGAATAAGTATCTATAGTTATACACGCAAACACTTAAAGTAATAAGGACAAACCAGATGGAAAGTACTGACATGAACAGAAATAACCCAATTTGTTTAATTACCAATATTTAAATTTTTCCTCATTACGATTCGGCTTCGATAATGAAAACTCTCATCCCAAGAGGCTGGCCGAGGCATTGATGTGGAAATGGAATCAGCAGAAATGTGTCAATTTACAATATTTTTTATCAACGCGAGTTCGTGTCTTAATTTGCTGGCTTCAATAAATTTGTTCACGATATAATTATGTAGGAGCTATATTGGTGATAATTATAAGTAATTAAGTGATATTTTCAAAACACAACACCTTACAGTTCCTGCATAATGTGTTACTAGTATGAGGATATTTATCCTCTTTACACTTCTAACAACCCACTAGCGCTGTTCTAAGAATGTGATTGCTTGGAACTGTGTGTTTATTCTGTTTTGAAAACAATATCTCCGCATTACTTATATCACCAATATTCCTTGCCTTACTATATGTTTTAATTTTTTCATAATTTTGTTTTATTACTGCAATTTAAGAGAAAACCCAGCCCAATCAATACTGTGTACAGTTCAAATTGGCACTTATTTGTTGTAAAGCATCACACTGTAAAGCATTTATTATTCATTTTTGCTGTCCCACAAATTATATTGCCAACAGCCTGACATGACTCGTGGCGTTCAACATAGCCATTTTCTGGCATTGGCCCGCTCATATAAGCATTGTATGTGAATTCATACGCACAAATGTTCAGTTCCATTCAGCACATTATGCACTAGTCCCGTTATTTTATGTCATTGCACAATGAAAGATACAATGTTCATTGTTCGTGCTCCCTTTTGAAAGTAATTTATGGTCGCAACCTCGTTGGTACGAAGAACTATAAATAATTCATACGATATCCGATGGTCAAACTTTTCAATCAATCGTTGTTTTGAGGTCAAGGTCATTTATTGATGTTAATATGTCTTTAAAATTGCTTCCATAGGGAGGCAATTCATACAAACGAAAAATCAGGGAGTACAATTTGGTGTTGGAGATGTCAGCAAACCGCAGGGGCCCAGCGGGGTCAGCCTCTGGGGGGTTTGTTCTTCGTTCGTCCCAAAGTTTTGTCCCACAATCCAAAAAATTCCTCGTTTGTCCCACATCACCTTTGAAGTGGTGTTTCGTCCCACATTCCAAGTTCTTTAAAAGTACAGTCAACAAAAACACGTAAGTACTTATTGTTAATTCTTCATCGTCTCTCTTCATGCGATGCATGCAAGCGTTGCTTAACCTCTAAGATCGACCCATGCGGCTGTTATTATCTAGCCACGAGTTCCTCACAAGCATAAGCCGATTTAACCTGTAGGTCCTCGGTGGCACGAAAACGTGCCATTAAAAATGCAATAAAAATGCATTATCTTTTAACTTTGAGAACCGCTGGAAAAAAAATGTGCCACCAAACCCCAACCGATTTAAAATTGTACTCTAGTAGTATAATTACAGAAGCAACAGGAACAGAGCAATAACAGTTTATATTATTGAAATTATTTATATTAATTTATTAATATTAATTATATTAAAATAAAAATAAATAATGGCGGCCCCCCCGGTGCTCGACAGGTTAAACGAAATAATCAAGTAAATTCACTTATTCTAAAAACTGCGGGTATTAAGTATCAAACATTCAAATTCTGTGGTACTTGATTTTTAATTCTTAGCATAAACTCACATAGTACAAACAAATTTTATAATTTATAAATTTGTTTAAGTATCTTAAATTGTTTGCATCTTTTTTGGGTTTAGTAATATAATAACGATTACGTAAAAATAAACTTTCATTTAAATCAAAAATTTAAAGTCAAAGGTCAAATCAGCTCTCCTTTAAGGTAATGGCACGTGAACACATTCGCAGGAAGTTGGTAGAATCATCACAGCGTTGATTTGTCGGATTCGTTTCTCTCATTAAGTTTGGTTATATGTATGTATTAATATAAGTATATATTTTATGTAATATTAATTATTTTTTCTTGTTGTTTAACTGTTGTTGCACCTACTACGCCATGTTTCTGCACCATCCTAAGGTCGACTGGTAGAAAATGCCTAAGGCATTAAGTCCGCCTTTGTACAATGTTTTTGTGCATAAAGCTTCAATAAATAAATAAAATCTTTTTATTTCACCAGATACCATTCCACAAATCATATACTCCTTTACAGTTATATACGTACGCATAATACAAACATACATACACATCCATTCATACACTTTCATACTTATGATTCGGTATCATTGCGACTTACTTTTATTCAATTTTTTTTTGCTAATTTCTACTCCAACTTTTAGAACCACCCACCAATTTTATAAAAGTACAGATGAAATATTTAAGTATACCTATCCGAGAGAGGAGCGATTATTTAAATAGTTTATTGACGTTAAATCTTTATTTCTATACTAATAAAATAAAAAATAAAAAATTAATTAAGTTGTAATAAAACATTAAACTACAAGACCGGTTTTAAAAAATCTTCTACCACTAGATAGATAGGTAAATATTTACTATTATAACACGGGCGAAGCTGCTGGTAAAAGCTATAGTAATTATAAAATGGTTAGACATCTGTTTTGTTGACTGTACAAAAACGTAAATTAAGCCTATATAAAAAAAATATGGGACAGATAAGGAATATGGAACTGGGTCGAATCGAGAATAAAATAATTAAAATAATAGTTTGGGACAAACGAAGCATATGGGTTGGGACAAACCAGGATTTTTTTATGTGGGACAGAACGCACTGAGACGAACGAAGAACAAACCCTCTGGGGCCATGAGTTTGCTTCTGAAAGGAAAACCCAGAGCCCGGGATCGAAGGCAAAGAAGGAAGTGAAGATACATGAATAGGTTTTAGTCTATCATATTTAAACTCCTTCTTGCTCCACTATGGTTTAAAATAATTATTTGATGGTTTCTCAAGGAGGGGTGGTTATTTCAAAAAGTGTCGCTTCATTATTAAAATTCGGGTACTTAGAGAAAGAAAAAAGTTGAAACGAATTTCATGGCCATTCGTTTTTATATAATTTTGAATATAAATGAATGATTATAACGTTTGAATCCCCAACCGGTCCTATGAGACCGCGCTGTTATTGTTTTACTATTGTGTCTCGTTTCGGTATCTGAGTAATTAACGTAGACAAACGATGGGGTTGTTATCTATTGATTTTTTAAAAGTAGGTAATAACAAATTAAAAGTTTTAAAAATAACACTTGAATAATATTCAACTATCATTTTTACCTAATACTATAAAGAGAAATTATTTGTTTTTGTTGGAAATATATTCTTTAAGACTAGAGCACCAATTTTTTTTTTCATCAATAGTATGCTACTTTAGCACTGAGTGATAAAGGCCATAATTATATTTCCTACTTTCACGTTCACAAAGCGGTTGCAGGAAGCTAGCCCTAACTGTAAAACAAAGTTAAACCAAGGCTTTCGAGCTCCATTTAACTATTTGGGCCATACTGACATGTCACTATCTAGTATGTCACAGTTCGAACCCGGTTGTCCTTCGATGACGATTTATAGTTGTATCAGCTCTCACAAAACAGGAAACCCGTCACAATATGAAGCATTTATTGTTATCCACACACGTGCTCCTCCCATCATCCCATAACTTCGCAATCACTACCAATAAAGATAGATACCGGATTTTATGAAGGTAAACACTGGTACCCATCTTGTTTAGTTGCAGCTTTCTGTATATATTTACGAGATCGTATGTCATATCGGTAGTCGACACAGTGTAAATTATAGAACAGTATGGAAACTAACTACAAACGTTCGAAATGGCATACTCACACAAACATGCACTAACTACTGACGTTTTATAAGTGCCCATGTAGGCCTATGTAAAATAAAAACATTTTTGATCTCGTTTTTTTTAAAAAATTTGAATGCTTACCGACGAGTCGCCTAAGGGCATGTCGCAGTGCCGTCAATATCAAGTGCCGCGACAAGACGAACGTTTACGATTAAGTTTATTGTCCCGATCTTTTTAAAAATATCACGAGCGTATTGCTTAGTACGCTAGGCTGCTTGAACTCAGCTTCATCAAAACCGGAACTATCGTTTTTAAAAGTTTTTACTGTTTTTTATAGATAAGAACGATAGTTTTTCGGTAAGTAATTGACAATTAATGAAGAATAAAGGTAATTGTAATGTTATGGTTTTTTTTATTGATTGGTCACTATAGAACACATTATTTCGCATAAAAAAGAACAATCGAAAACATTAAAAGTGACGACCCTAATGCTTTAATGGAGCGTAGGTAATTATTTTGTCAAGTAGTCTTACAGCCGAAACCAATAACCTATCTATCACATATTGGAGATTGAAAAACAAATGCAACAACAGAAAACATGATAAATTTTGTATGATATCATTTGTTTTAATATCTCCAGTATACCAAAACTGGAGATCGATAGGTTATTGGTTCCGGCCGTTAGTTTCCATACTGTTCGATAATATACTGTGTAGTCGGTTCCAGGTTTAACATTCCCAAGCTCCCGATATGTATATGTATATGGAGTATTTACAATCATAGTTGTTGTATTGTTACCGGGTGGGTATAAGTAATTGTGGTTCGGATTACCAGGTATATGCGATGTTGTGTCATACATTGTTGATTGGAAGGTGGTAATGTATTGGTGATTATGTTTCTGCACAAGCCGTGAACGGTGAGTAGGTTTATTGTATAGATATTTTCGTATTACTATCATTAATCGGTACTGATAATGATGTGTTTGGTGCTGTTATTCTTACTTACTATTTAGTACTTTTGTTTTCATTTATTACTGCTGCTTTGCTGCTGTCTGCTTTAATTTTCAGTTTCAATGGTGTGCTATACTTCATACTCTGACTTCAATGCTTTGAACCTGACTTCAATAACATTATTCTGTCATATGGGTGTCAGGGAGGTCGACCTAAGAAGAGATGGCGAGATGACCTAGACACCTATCGCAAAGGCGGTCCGAGGTTGCTCAAGACAAGAATAATTGGAATAAGTTGGAGGAAGCCTTTGTCCAGCAGTGGGAAAATATAAGCTATTAAAAAAATAGGTTTCAGATAGAAAAAAACAGTTTGAAAATAAATTCTTCTTGTGTAAATAAATGTATGTGTGCGTGAAGAAACTTTTCCTAATATAATCCATATTATTGATTTCTTTTGCCCGTGGGTGTTTGCGTAACTCGCAAGAGATAAAACTAGTTGGCGGAATCAAACGACAAACTATGTATATTAAGGCCTAACAAGCTGTTGTCACACTAATGTTATATCTCATCTCGTATGTGTATAATGTGTGTGTGTAATGGTGTGTAATAACAAACACACACACACGTGTTTGTTATTGTTAAATTTGGCGTACTAAATTTTGGATACGGGTAGACTAGGTATGTCCTGGAATAGGACATACGGTACGTTTTATTCCGGGAGTATATTCTCTTGGGATAATTTTCTACTTTCAAGCAGGCGAAGACATTGAGTAGGTTAGGTAGATTATAAAAGGTATGTAGTCAGAATTGTAGAACTAATTTTGTAAATTGCGATAAAATCCTCCATATTTGGTTTCTGCAGACTGAATTAATCATGAAATTCACATTAATGTTGTTTTAAGCAGATACTTTTATCAACTATATTCTTTCGTCATGCTAAAAAAAATCTGTGTGATTCTTTCTTCAAAAGATGGTCTTTTTCAGACACTGGTCCACATACGATCAATGACCACTACGAATTTGAGTATGGACTTTAAAAGAGGCTGACCTTTGAGTTTTGTTTTGTGTTTCTTCTCAGGGTAATCAGCTAAGAAACACGTCTTATTTAAATTAACGAAAACATTGACGGGTAAAAGTTTTATTTGTAACCTTTTCGCAAAATAAACATCACTTATCTACTTATTGTAAACTCGTCACATTCTAGATTCATTTTCATTCGCCGGTGCAAAGTGTAGCAAATCGAAAATGTGACGAGTTTACGATAACCCTATTTATCATGATAAACACGTTTCTTTCTTTCTTTCAAATCAACTCAATCAAATCGCACCACAATAAGTGGTCCGCTTAACTCGCACTACTTTTATTGACCTCCCTTTCAGTTCAACTAGAGTTCGTTACTCATTTCCTCTCAGGCAATTCTCTAAGAGTTTGAAAGGGAGATAAAAAGTTAGTCGTTGTGTACCTACGCAATTATCAGATCTCGGGGTCCATTGTCAAGTTGGTTACATAAGAGCCCACTAGAAATCTAATAATACGAAAGTTTCTGAGAAAGACTGGGAGTACCAACATTTGTTTATTCTATCAATATTTACTAACGAGAAATCCTCTTCGTTCCTGTATTTTTCAAGATTTTTTACCGGTTTGTCTTGCGGTGGAATTTGTTTTTAAAGTTGAGAATTGAGAGTAATGGCGCTTAAAGTGATAATACAATAATTAAATTCGTTGTTCTCAAAGGAATTTCATTGAATTCGTTCTAGCCAGAAAATGGTGATTGCTGTTTCTAAAATAGGAACTGGCGAAGTGCGATTTGGACTCGTGTGGAGAGGTTTCCGTATGGTGAATATTTAATTTAAACGTATTTTTTTTGTCAATAAGGATTTTGGCAATAAGGGTGTGATATAATCATTAAAACAAAATCTTTGCCCCACACAATTATTACTCCTGTATCGTGGGAACAGTAACAATCATGTAAACTCAAATACATAAGACACCCAGACCCAAAACTCATATCTGTAGGCCATAGAAATATTTTTTACATGTGCATATCTACTCGCGAATATTTAGTAAATCGAATTCACCACACGCAGGGTAACAGTCAATCGTTCAACCACTGCGCCAACCGTACCGTCGTTTATGTTCTAACGCCACGCACTCTTATATGTCAAATACTTCATTTAACTATGCGATGCCTAACTATGCTTGCTTAGCTTAACTATGCGGTTGTATTACTTTAAGCTCACACCGTGCCATGACTTTTCTTTATTGCCACAACGCATTCTGACCATTCTTGAAAGTGCCACGACATATAATTCACATACCGGCTGTTTGAACATAGCCACTGCGAAGTATTTATCTATCCTACCTATTATTGACTGAATAATTAACAAACAGCAATTTAGTTAGAATCGTTGTTTGTTATTTATTCATTTGATTACATACTGCTTACTATAATAGTACTGTATACCTATTTGTAATTGAGGCTCTATGTCAATATGTACCTGCATATCTACTATAGGTACGTGGATGACCCCGCAGAAGCTGGCTTCGAAAGAGGTAGTGATATAATCTGAACGCAAGGGCTGGTTTAAGGAGGTAAGGGTAAGGAGTTTGTGAAAGGACATGGGAGAGGCCTTTGCTTCGCATTATAGGACAGGGAGATAAAAACATGATCGATGGGTATTGCTATTGATGTCATGTGTCTAAACAAAAATTAAATTTATTTATATATCAATGTCCGTCATCAGTAGATTTGTTACAGTCCGTACTAAAAAAAGATAATATCGAATTTAAAAATTAACAGGTTTTTAAATTAGATTATGTTGTGGCTACCTAGCCTTTTTCCCAACTATATTTGGGTCGGCTTCCAGTCAAGCCAGGTTTAGCTGAATACCAGTATTTTACGAGGAGCGGCTGCCTACTAGACCTCCACAACCCATTATTACGTGCCTGTTATTACTCGATCACAAGATTCCCTTTACTTAAACTATGTATTTTTAACGGGAAACGATGCCAAATAGCTGGAATTGAACCAGATATTGTGAGTTGCACGAGGCATCAGGAGTCAGGATGTTTTTCGGCTACAGTAGGCGCGGGCTTGCGGACGGCGAGCTGTCAGGCTGACTGGTAAGGAACAATCCCGGGTCGATTACACACGCGCCTCAAAGAGATGTCAGCAAAATTGACGGTGCCATATTTAGTGTCTACATTTGTCGAGGTTGTAGGTTATTTGAAGGAGTTACCGCAGCCCACGCAAAAAAAACACTGAAGCTTCACAGAAACTTCAGAGCGGGAGAAGTCATTTAATGATTTACAAGGTAAAGAAAAAACAAGTGTATTTCACATCGGGTTGTTTTTCAAATTGGTTAACCTTTGAGTGTATATAAACCGAAATTCCAGGAAGGTTATCAAGACAAGGGTTTTCATTACAAATCATTTCAGGCTTTTCTATTATTATTTTACGTGCTCTATAAGTTGTGTTCTTTGATCTTTTCAAATTATATCTAATTTTACTCACAATTGGATTTTCTTGTTTGTGTAACCATTACTTCTGCGAAATGTTTTTGAATTATAATTAGGATACTTTACAGAAATTGGAGACTCAACTTGAAAACGGAACCGCTTGGGTGGAGCACCGCCGTGTCCTTGTGGAGGCTATCGGCGGCGGCGACCTCTCGCGCCGGGCCCTGGTTCAGGCCATGGTCCGGAGCGAGGAGGGGTGGCATGCGGTCGCCTCTTTCTGCGAAGCAGTAATGCTCGTGAAGGAGGATGCTGACTGCCAGCGCGTGAGGGAACGGTCCTCACGCCGCCGCCGCCTGAGATTCCGATCCCGATTTCCGACCACCGTAGGCGCGGGTTCGCGGACGGCGAGCACTGGGTAGCTCGCCGTCCGGCAGTCTGGAAATAATCTGGACCGAGCCCAGTCGTTAACGTCGCGTTCTGTTCTACGCGCGTCTCAAGGAGATGTCAGCAAACTGTAGGGGCCCGGCAGGGCCGAAGCCTCTGGGGAATACGTGGTATTCCGAAAGGTTGACGCCGAGTCCCCCCCAGATCATAGGCAACGAAGGAACGGGTTTAGTCAGTAAGAGTCTGACACGCCCTCTCGCTCTGCCCAAAAGCGGAAGAAGTCATTCTGATGATTCCCCTACCAGAAAAAAAAAGACTTGAAAACGGAAAAAAAAACACATTTGCCATATTTTTACTGGACTGCGTGGCTCTCCGGAGCTGGCAGGAACCCATAGCAGTATGGATACAGCGATTGTCGCAACATAGCGTTAGGTACACCACAAACACCTGCTTGAGGTGTGATTATAGAGACACCACGACATCACAGTCCGCCTCTTTACACCTGACACTGGTCCTCATCGGACACAGTTGTCTCGGAAGAGTCTTTTTTTGGATTCAACGGAAAGAAACTATTATCATTTAGTGTAGTATGCCGTGCTTGGAGCGTTAAATTCATCCAAACCTTGGCTTACAGTGGATTACTGTTTTAAGATACATTTTATCTAAATATATAAAAGAAGAAACTACCTCAATGACATATGCATGCAATGACAATGCACAGCCGAAACTACTTTAAGTAGGAATGTAAAATTTTGCACAAGATTTCCTTTTATGACGTCGGCCAGCACCGTGGCTAGCATTATGAAATAAAATACAATAAACTTTATTGTACAGCAAAAGAAGTAATAAATTATGCGAAAACTTAAATCTATGGCTACAATTATGGCGGCCAAAACAAAAACACATCAGCCAAATCATTTTCAAATAGCCAAGAGGATGAAAAGAGGGTCAGAAATTTGTATGTAGACACATACTTACACGTGGACGAAGCCGTTGGCAGTAAGCTAGTAACATAATATTAGATAAACGTATCATATATTCTTTTTTTTCCTCCATGGTCACTGTAATCCGAGGTGAAAACCCGCAGGCACTGAATTAATTGTGCGGATTGCCCGCAAGAGACGCTGGCGTATATGTTTCAAAAGAGTTTCCGTGGTCTTGGCACTCAAAGGGCAACAAACAAACCTTCAGTGAGGTTCAGAAAAAAATCCTGCATATTCAGTAGGTATGTATCAATAGAAGTCATTAGCTATTTTTACATTTCTGAAATGACCTTTAGAGGTGTTTTTTCTTTTTTCATTTTGCATTCTCTAATCGGGAACTAAACAAGCCCGAAGCACACGTAGGTGATGTCTGAATTGTACGCAGCGTCACGTCGCGTGACATCTCGTGGCGTGGGTCTAATGTAGCTACAAATCTAGTTGCCACATAAAATGAATGAAGACAGACGCGCCTAGATTGACGTAAGAGACCCTATTTTTTTTAACAGTTAGCAAAACCAAGTCAAGCAATTTAAAGAATTCAAACAGACAATATAAGCTGTGAAACAAATGAGAAACGTGGCGAAAATAACCATGCGATTTCTTAAATTAATACAAGCAATTTCGCTAAGACCAAACTGCTTACAGTGGCAATTCATGGCCAATTTAATCCGAATATAACACTAAATTAAATGCAGATAAAGACGACAATATTTATAACGTTGCTAGGATTATTTCTAGGGATCTGCAGAACAATAAAAATGGTAAGACCTAGAATGCTTGTCGCATTTCGCCTATAATTTGTAGCAGCGAACATGCTTCGAAATACGGAACACTTATTCGGAATGTAAAGAATATTGTTGGTCGTTGTATCGATATAGAAAACCAAATGCATGTGTTGGTGCCAGGTTTTGATAATAAAGAAACATGAAACCATTTGAAAATGATGCGAGAAACTTGGAATGAAACTATGTCTAAAATATTTAAAAAAAAGTTTTTGTAAGATAAAAACGGTTTACAAAAAAAATGCGACCATCTTAAAAAAAAAGTGTAAAATCCTAGCTAGCTTTTTCCCAACTACATTGGGGTCAGCTTCAAAGTAAAAAAGTGTCTAAAGTTAAAAATAAATAATATATATTTTAATTTCGTTATTCGTTATGTTTCCGGTTTCAAAATAGCTCAATAAATAGCAATTTATTGAGTTGATTTGAAACGAGAAAATTCAAAATACCTTTTCAAATATTCCAAATTCAAAATACCTCTACAAAAATTCCAAATTCAAAATACCTCTTCGAAAATCTTCAAAAACATTTGGAGAGGTGTTTTGAAATTTTTTGTATAAAATGCCCGTCTAATATAATCTTGTTAGAATAATCTTGGTACAAGCTTATGAACTTTTCGCTTAACAATTTATCCGTTTCAGATAACAATACTCGTTAATGAACCGAATGATATTATGAAACTGAATGAGAAAACAAAAAATCGAATTATAGCCTATTCACCGATCGTAGCGACTGTAAATACCTATTCAAAAGACGTTAAAGCAGTAAAAATAAAAGTAAATGGTAAACCTTTATAGCTTCCTTATTAGCAGTTAAAACTAAGAGATCAGAAAATGGCTATTAGTTTTGTTTCAGCCGTGAGATTTAAGTATTTAGCAAAATGAGAAAATTTAATGCTTGTAAATATTGTACCGTAACTTTATGAAAATAAATATATTCGAAATTTCAGGAACTGAATATGAAGTTACAAATGACAATAATATTGGGTCATAAACTTTTAATGAAGTAGGTGTTTCAAACATCGTTGTTTAAAAAAGCCAAATATACGATTAATGAATAAAAGAAGATCCTTCAAAGACTTTTGGCCTTTAAGGCTATGTTAAAATTAATGGCCAGTGCTCACCCAGTAGAGCAGTGGTGATCCTGTAGAGCAACAGTGGCAAGACGGAGGATCAATTGCAAAAAAAAAAAATTCCAACTTTCAAAGACATGTGACATCTATCGACACGCACTGGGCATACGTGATGGATTACGATTCACGTCTCTCTCCTAGAAAAGATGCCCGGCCTTTTAAATGTCCCTACTGCTGAGACCAGTAGCAACATTAAGGAGGAAGCTTCAGAGTAGCCCGCGAAATTCAAATTTTCTTACGTTTTTTCGGACGAAAAAACGGTCGAAACGTTCCTGCAACTAAGTGAGGTCGAAACGTTCCTGCAACTAAGTGAGCTAGGAGGCTTGTATTGCTGATTTTCATGTTTATAATTATAACGCTAGTTACGTTTTACAGTTACTAAAGTATTTTTAACTTCATACAACCTACCACTGGCTTGCAAATTGCAAAAAACGTAAGAAAATTTGAATTTCGCGGGCTACCTGAAGCATTCACCTTAAAAGGTGGTTTATGTAACCTAAAATTAATCATAACATCTATCACCAACCAGCATCAACAATTTACTATCTACATAATAAATCAGTTTACAACAATACCATTAGAGCCAGTTTCCAACAAAACTATTTCCAACAACATTACTAGGTAGTACGAGTAGGTGTGCTAACTTTAATTCATCTCGCTTACACAATCATGTCATGAAATATGACGGTATGTTAGTCAAATTACAGACGCAGGTGTATTCTGCTACTGACGATGATTGATGATATTCGCTTGACGGATGATGTGTATCGTTTACAAATTACTCACGTAAACTGTACGCCCCATGTTTTGGGGGAAAGAATGTGATATTAAATAAATTGGCAGCATAATGATGCTGGGGTTTGGTGTATTTGTATGGTAATTTTGACGTGTCTTTAATTAATTAAAATTGTGATGAGTAACAGTATATTTTATTTATGATGACTGCTGAGTAACAGTATATTTTATATACGATGTCGAACAGTATATTTTATATACGGTGAGTAACAGTATATTTCACACTAGCTGTTGCTCGCAACTTCATCCGCGTTAACTACGTAAAATTGCACAAAGTGATGATGAAAGCGTCCAATTCAACCATTTGACTTTCACATAAAACTGATTAAGTCAAAACGCCGATAGGCCAAGAGCCTTTTGTTTAGTTTGGAAAATCATGGAATGACTTCTTCCGCTCTTGCGTGGAGCGGGAGGCATGTGCGTATTATTATAGATATTCTCACGAAAAATAAAAGCTAATGAATATTTTTAAACACATCTGTTTTGTTACACACGTAGTACATCAATTTCATATTACCGTGGCCCAAGAAGGAGGTTTTATGGCACAAAGATGTGGTGAAAACTCATTCCGTAACGAAATAAAAGTTTATCACTTTCTCAGCTGCATCTCTGATATCGACGTGAGTCACGGGCGTTCTGCCAGATTACGTGTGCAATATGCAGGAGTGGAAACACTTGCGTTTGTCTGCTGAGAATCTTGATATCTTTGTTAAACTGCATGTTGTGTGCAATATTATGTAAATAAAGGATTGTAGTGGTTGACTTCTGTGGTTTTGGGATGCAAAGGGCAAATAAAGAAACAGAGGTGTAGCAAATGAAGGAATATATTTGTGTTTTTAATTAGTAAAAATCTGGCACGTCCTCACGCTTAGCCCAAGAGAAGGAGAAGACATTGAATAAATTTCCACCTTACAAAAAAATTGTAGTGCAGAATTTGTTCCCACATAAAAGGTTCTATGCCTGAATTTAATAATCATAGGTTCCCGCTAAAACCACGAAAAACTTTTTCCATTCACACTTTAATTATTAATTTTTTATTCAGCAGAACCCGCAATAAAAAGAAAAGAAAAACAAAATACGCTCTCGGTTCGCGTATCGTTTTAAAACTACGAAATTATTGTTCGGAATACGGACTTTGACCACGGCACCGTTTGCTTCCCTGACCCGTAACGTGTAGTCTTTTATTTTATTTTCCGACCAGATAAAAGCCGTTTCACCCGATGTTATAGCATTAGGTAAAGCTTCTTTTAAAGTCCAAATTGGCACTGAAATGTGCTCGCGTGAACTTTCAAATTTGTATATGTGCGAAATTGGCTAGCTTCAACGTGGGTTTAGTGATAACTATTGACTTAAACTTGCTGGGAATACAATGGACGGTCTTGAGAAGAAAGGAACGGAGAATAATTGCAGAGGATCCAAGCATTTATGATCCCTATTTTCTTTTCTCTACAATGTTTGCTGTAAGAAAAGCTTACGGTAATTGTGAGGCAATTATTGTACATGGCATCTAATTAAACGAAACTAATAACTAGGCCAGGCGAACAAAACACAAACTACAAAAGTAGGTTTACGTTTATAGAATGAATGTAAAATTATTGTATTTTTCTATACAAAGAAGAGCTATGTTTCCCATGTGATGTGCAACAAATCTTCAGTAAAGTAATCCCTAAAGTATTCCAGTACAGTGGCTATAAGTTTATATGACACACTACTGCAAGGATAAAATCTAAAAACAGATTTACGATTCCCAACTGATGCTTTTATTCACCTAAAACCTTTTTGTTTTGATACTGGCTGACATACTGACCCAAAAATAAAAGACAATCTGGCTGCCAGTCACAGTCTTCGAAGTTCAAAAATTCAATCACTCCGATCAAACTCTTTTCCGAGCACTATTGAACAGTGTTGAACAATGTACCACATATCAAAGGGGAAAAAAACCGCTGCGGTGTAAAACAGGACTCAACTGACAGCAAAATGGGCTAGCACTTTCGCTTTATAGAACGGGGCTTTTGACAGCATGCACTAGCGTTTGTGGCTTCGCCTTTTGAAATGTGGTTTTTGTTTTACACGTTTATACTAGGTCGTTCATCGGTTCTTTTTTGCACCGTAAATAAAGGATTCCCTGTGACAGGTTTCAATCGCTCTGGAAAGGTCAGTTTGAGTTGTGGCCTGCGGGTGAGGCACGTAAAATGTTAGGCTGATATAAAACAAATATACCAACTTTGCATACTTTGTATTCAAACATGAATTTATCTACTTTAGTTGAGCAGGTTGATGAATTTTATAAGCTTGCCATCAATCACTATCAGACTATCTAATCCAATAAAAATAAAATTTACATTTTTTCATGTAATTTATTCAGTATAGTATAATGACTACATCAATCGTTACTAATTTTATAAACTCAAATAAATGAATTTGTTATTTATTTTTAGTATGAAATTGAGCGAACGAATTGAATTTAAAAATATGTGAGTAATAAATGACCATTTTGGAGATTTACAGGAACAAACAGTTAGACAGATCGACAAGCAGAAAGACAGACAAAAATGATAAAAATTGCATTCACATACCTATTTACTAACCTAGGTTACATTCTTGCGTTAAAATTAGCCCACACACTTAATTTGAACTAAGTTAATTAGAACTGACCTACATTCCCACTTTAATCCGAACCAACCCGCACTTACTCACCTAATAAATTCACTCGAACAACTCTCTCACACCAATATATCAAACAGCACCTTAAAGGCAAGCGTACAAAAGCGTCAAACGTACCTATTCTACAGCGTACCTTAAAGGCAAGTATATAAAAGCGTCAAACGTACCTATTCTACACAGAATCGTTTGTTAGTTCCACGCGATTAGCCGTACGACGTAACGACAGTCGCGTCACCGACCTACGTGATCTATGAACGCACAGTCTCACACTTTGATGTGGTAATATATGGACGGAATAATTAAAAGGCGAGGTATTTGTCTTAAGTAATGTCTCTAGAATAGGTAACGAGGATTTGTTTCTGCAAGATGCTGCCAAAACGGAGAAAATATATTTACATAAAGGAAAATCTATTAGGTTAAAAGTAAGACGAGTTTTACTATCTAGTAACATCGGATATCTTATTGCTTGAGATTTAAAAACATTTTAACGTTTAAATGGTCCATAAATAATGACACATGATAAATCAATTGATTATTTATCTCCATCTAATTACAACAACGTCTTAAGTTGACAGGTAAGAAACAATTTGTGAGTGATCTGGGACCTAAGCCTAACCTAAGCCACCTAAGCCCAGACCTGTATTTTAGAGCTCCCGAGTCTCCGTTACATTACAAATGGAGATTATAAATGTGAGTGAGTGCGTTTTATGAGTATAAATATAAAATAAATGTTTATTTTATTTTTATATTAAAAACAGTAAGATATGTATGTATATGTATATTTTTAGATGTTGAAATGGATGAGTGGTTGCAAAAACTTACAAAATTACAAAACCGACTTCCATGCTATAATTCTATGAGAAGTTCTGTTCTAATTGTTGAAACGGTGTTTCCTTTTAGTACGTATATGTGTGAAATCCATCATCAGATCAGTATTATTTCTAATGGACACGGAATTTGAAAGTATAATCGTTCAATCAAAACCAGTCCTTAATTGCCCGTAAAATCGGTGAATATACATAAAAAATACGTGCGGCCAAATATTATATTATAACTTTCTCCTTTTTGAAATCGGTTAAAAAAATACTCACATGTAGTCGTTAAACTTGACCCATTTTACAACTGAAGTATCTAGTTAAAATATGTGTCAGACATATTTTTAATTTTAATGCCAAAACGAAATTGTAAAAAATATATATTTCAATACTAGCGCAAATGATGTTACGAGAGCGGGTTGGGCCCGCGACTAACAGCCAACAATTTGGTGTAAAAAATATCTTCGAACCCATGTTCCTTTGGGAGATGTCCCGAAGTACCCAATTCGTTATTGATGATTTTCAAGGGTAGACGATACATCTCTTTCGTGTCAGCATTTTTTCGTGTTGTGACAAATATTTTAGGTCTTTTTTGGTTTGAATAATAATTTATGATATCAAATACAAATCCATTTAAAAAAATAAAACATTACAGATTGCCTGGAAGAAATTGCCGAGAGCTGTAAGGCCACCGATAGTATGGATTCTTTTTATTATTATAAAGTTTTCTAATGTAAATTGTTATCTAAGCTCACAATAAAGTATAATGTTTACTAAATAAATATTTTTAAGAACCTTCACTTTTCAGGTCACGTGTATTCATAGCTAGAATGGTATACTGAACATTTATAAAGAGGCAACTAATCTCTTAATACTTTAAGTGAGCATTTTAATATATCAAGTTCTTTGGTAGTCCCTAATAGCAAGACAGGAGTATATTACCATAATCTCCTAAAACACATATACCTAATACCTATCAACATAAATGCATTTATGCATGTATCGATACAAAATTGGATCCATAGCGTTTGGGTAACGTTTTATGCAACCTTCTTGGGCTTAAGCAGTATAGCAGCGACGAAAAATATACGGATAATATCTGGTTTCTATTAAATCACACTATTATTGTTTATATGTCACATGTCAAACTAATAATATTTAGGCAAAAGTTTTGTGTTTGTATGTTTGTATTATTAAACCAAATGTATAGCATATATAGTACCGTTTGGGGACCAGCGTAAGACAGATCTCGGCGTAAGACGAGAGATCACAAAAATATGCCACCCTCCGGCATTCAATATCTTTCTAATAATGTTGTTTTAACATGTCCAAACACACGCACCTTTCGAACAAATAACATAACTAATAGGCACAGTTACAGAAGAGCGGGTAACAATTTGCAAAAACGGTTATTTTTTTTTTTACAAATTGTCACCGTAGCCGAAATGGGTAAAGGATATATGTATGTTTGATATTATACTTTCAATGCTCAAACGGCTAAACAGACTTGGACGAACAGCACCCGAATAGACCAGTCCCTGAAAAAGGACATTGGGACACACTACCGGGATATTTATCCTGGAAGTATGTCTCTTGAGTTAATTCTCTAATTTCACGCGAACGAAGCCGTTGACAGGAGCTAATAATCTAATAAAACATGACTTCTTGCACTAGAACGTACTTCCATAGTAATTCAATTAAGAATTACGACTAGCCGACTCCTTTGGGCCACATAGAGTAGATAGTTCAACTTGCCAACACCAGTTAAGACTACATCGCTAATACAAGTCGCATATCTGAGGTCTATAAGACGGAAGAAAATTCACGAAAATATAATATCATATAGTAGAACTTTTATTACTAATGAAAAGCTTCAGAAAGAAATTGGTCAGGCATAATGTTCCAAAAGATAACATTCTATAGATAAAAGCAATGTAAATCCTTAATGGCACAGTCCTAAGCGAATTCGTCAAAATTATTCAAAAAGAAAGAGGGTTGGATTTGGCAATCCCGGTATTATTCGCTTAAGCAGGGCTGGAACGGCTACGATCTACCCGAAAATCCATCTTTTCAGAAATATGTATGAATGTACAGCCCCGCATATTTCGCTCACGAGGTGTAAAGCTTTAAAGGCTACCGCTTTGAGGTTTGAAATATCGTAATAGCATATTGACATTCTGCAAATCTATCGCCTGAATTATTTCGAGTTTGCCTGAGAGATAAAATTCTAAATTTTTGAGATTTACGAGTAGGTTGCCAAAAACGAACTCTTGTAGGATAAGTTTGTTGAGGGTTTGTCTGTCTGTCAACTCTTTTTCTCAAAACACGTGGACGTGTCAAGCCGGATTTAATTCAATTTCAATTTTAACGCAATCTAAAGGTAAGGTTGTTATGCTTTGTTTATGACACATTTGACACTCGTAATGAGATTAAATCTATATGGGACTTTCTCTTGACCTAGTACCTGAAATTTGTTAAAATAGCAGTCTCATGGCACATGTAAAGGAAAATCTCTGAAATCTGGAGGGAAGAAAAGAATCTGGTCTTTTTAATAAAGAAAGGGAATTCAGAATTGAGTTTTACACTTAGATCACAATAAAGAAGCAGCTACATAAAGCAGTTTTTCTTCTCTAGATCAATATTGAAACAAAGTTAAAAGTAACTATTGTTGCTTAACAAATCATCCCTCCATACTTTGTCTCAACCGAATAAAACAAAAGATAAATCTTCAACTGATGACAGACAAAGTTGTGAAAATACTTATTTTCTGAGAAAATAAAAACTACGCGAGACAGAAGTACCGATAGTTTATTAAAGTAAAAAGTTTCCGCAAAAAATACGGCAGACTTCGCGAGAAAGCGAAACAATTTTGCTTCGCCGTTGCTTTTTTTTGTCCGTTCAGTTTTGACGACTCATACATGCTGTTCATTTTCGCAATTGTTTGAAACAAGAATTGTTTTGATAATAATAATAATGTGTTTTATGCTGAACGTTAGCCTTATGGCGATGAAATGATCCATCAGGTGGGGTCGCAGTGAATCGCACTAGTTGAAATAATAGAAACAAAAAGTTGAAAACCTAGTACTATAATATAATAGTATAGTATTACTTTATTGTTATTAAAATGTAAAGCTCTAAGTATTTGTACTTAGAGCTTTAGATCTAAACAACCATAAAAGTGTAGTTGCACAATATTATGGTAGTGTAGTATAGTCATTGTCATCATTATCACTTCAGACGGATGACATCATCGCCGATCGCCGAGTAGCCTACCTAGGCTTCCCCCAAGTGTCGTCATAACAACCGGACTTTTGCGTCTAACCGCTATCGGCTTCTCGCAATCATCACTGGGTCATCAGTCCACCTTTGGGAGGCGAGCCCTTCCAACACTGCGTATTTCGGTGCGGTATAGTAATTTTAATGTAATTACATTCATAAAAATGGTTAAACTCCAACGAAAAACATTTGACAACTATGTACATCTGCAAACAGTGCTCCAGAATTCCTTTCAAACCCACTCGGCAGACATAAACTAAAAAAAGACACAACTATTGTAACAATAAGCGTAGAATCTGTTAAAGATGCCATACTTTAGCCGAAAAATATCTTCCTGTCGCCTGCACATTGAACATTTTCCACTTACTTCCACGTGAAAGCGTTATATTTATGGCTAACAATAGTGCTACAGAGACAGGAACAAACGATGGCCAAACAAAAGGTAAGATGTAAGTACCACAGTAACTTGAAACCTATCTTGTAGTGCCTATACTTATCCAAAACATAAATTAATTAAATGAATATGTAAATAGATCAAATCTTAATCAATAAAATATTAAGATATTTACGATAAAGTTGATTTTCTCCCGTTCCAACCACCGGAATCCTGACCCCGATTTCCAGCCAAAATAGATTAGTAGGTTTTAGTCAGTAAAAGTCTGACACACCCCCGCTCCACCCTAGAGTAGAAGAACTCATTGGATGAAAAACATCGGATATTGGATTAAAATAAAACCGGAATAATGTTACTCAAATATTATGTTACACGGAGTGTCCATTCAACTAGACACAATGTTTCTAAAGCTAAAACAATTATATTATCTAACAGAAAACTGCAATAAGCATATTGTTTGAAACACAGTCACATTGAAAAATATTTTTATTTTATATATGAACAAATTGGCATGAAGCCACGATAGAGAAAAAGCGATATTTTTGTAAAAAAGTTTAAAAAAATATTCTCATAAACCTTTATGTATTAAACGTGAGAAATATAGGTACTTCAAGCGAGTTATAAGCGAGAAACTCATCCAACGCTGTATACATGTGTAGGGAACATTAATTTCGACGTAATTGGTTCAGGATACGAAGTGAATAGAGCAATTTCGAGATGAGATTTTTTGTTCTCGATGTATCTATTGTGAAATGAGATTAAAATAACGCCATCACGAGTATTTAACCGTACGATTTTTTCTGCCCCCATTTCTCCGTTTGCAATTACATTGATTGCTTTGCTTTTAGATATTGGTTCATTATCGGAATTAGGAGTTGGATTCAGAATTCGTTTACGAAAATGGAAATTTGTTGCCATTTTAATTTACCTCGCGGAGGTTTGTTTGGGTTAAGAGATTACTTTATTCGTTTATTCATGATTTATACAGGTGTGGAGGTTTTAGAATTGGCTTTAAAGGTGAACTGTTTTGTAATACAGATCTACCTTTCGTCTAGATCATTGAAATTATGTTTTAAAATTTGTATTAACTCCTAAATAACGCCGCTTACTGTTAAAAATGTTACAAAATGAAATGAATGAATGAATGTAATGTCTTGTTTTATACTGAAATTGATATTGATTGACAGTCAATTTTAGTATCAATATTTTTTATGTAACCGGTAAAAGAGTACTAAAATTAAACCTCTTAGTTGCTGTTTACGCTTTAAGGCCACTCATTACAACTCACGAACACTTTTTCTCTTACACGGATTCTGCTGGGATCCTACAGCTTTGCTAACCTCCCTTTTCGCGCGTGGAACACTATACACCATCGACTTTACTACTGACGCTACGCATTGCTCGTCGACCGCAAGTCCGCGCTGGAAATTGCCTTGTAACTCTCAACGCCCGGTTACAATTAATTATTATTTTACCCTACATTTCCGATATAAGAAGTTCTTCTTTTGGCTGTTTATCTCAACAGAGCGACGTAAACACGGGAACAATAATAAACCCGGTCGTATAATTTGAAAGTCGCGTATTCAGGGATTCCTTACACTTAAATGAGCATTATTGCGTTCCCAAACTGCTGTATTCAAACGTTTACATTGGCAACTTTATTGCTACAAATGTGTCGAAAATGTAAATGCGTCCTTACGTTCATTTCTTAGGACTCGGAGGCTGGTTATTGTCAAGTTAAAGTTTAAAGCCAGTAATATTCCACGTTTGCGCCCTTTTCATTTAGTTAATGAGCTAGGCCATTCTCTTGATGATCTGGGAATGTAAACCATGCGTCGAGTATATAAATTTTGTGACGTTTGACGTTACAGAGTTAGTTGAAATAATGAATTACTTTAATGTACGAGAGAAGATAACATACTCGTACTAGTAAGCTCAAAGTTTTTTCTAAGTTTTAACTAGAGAGGATAACTAGTAAAGAAATACATTTTGCGAACGTATTGTTTCAGAAGAATTTTATTATTATTATTAATGTTGAGGCCAAATAAAGAAAAACTCTAGCATCATATCCAAACTATAGATCTAGGTTTCAATTTGCACTGGTCTTTTCTAAGTCTATCCACAAATTGGTTTCGGTAGCCAGCCTTAACACGGACTTTAATCTAAAGTTCACAAAATGAAAAAAATAATTTCTGTGATCATTTATTCGCAAATTGAAGCTAAATGCTATGATAGGAAAACGGAACGGTCGGACGGCGCGCTACCCAATGCTTGTCATCCACAAGCTCACGCCTACAGTGGCTGGTAGTTGGGGTCCCGACGGCTGGGGTGTGACGACGTCCATTCTCATACGCGCGTGACTGCCTCCTTAGTTAGTATTACTGCTTCATAGAACGAGGTGACGGCGTCCACTCCCCCTTATTACAGATTATAGCCTGAATCGTCGTCTGGCAGTCTGGTAATAACCTGGACCGTGCCTAGTCGACAACGGCGTGTTCTGTTCCATGTGCACCTCTAGGAGATGTCAGCAAACTGTAGGGGCCCGGTAGGGCCGAAGCCTCTGGGGAACACGGAAAATCCGAAAGGTGCTCACCGTATCCCCTAGATTGAAGGCAACGAAGGAACGGGGTAAGGTTTAGTCTGTAAGAGTCTGACACGCCCTCCCGCTCCGCCCAAGAGCGGGAGAAGTCATTTTGATGATTCCCCTTCCAAAAAAAAAACTGGGGATGCTAAATATTGTGTGCGAAAAATTTTAAAAGTTATAACAATCAACAGACGGAAACGTGTGACTGTAACAATCTTTTAACCAATTGATTCGTTGATATGAATTTGCCGTTTTTATTGGATGGATGGAAACAAAGCCGTAACTGTCCCCATAAATATATTAAGTTATGTGCTTTGTATCTGTAACGGCAATTTTTGTTTACAATATTACGTCACAAACTGTAACCGCTTTTTCATGGAGTTTTTGTTTATCGTTGTAGCTTTGTTTGTCGATTAAACCAATAGTTTCCTAGTATTGTTGTGTTATTGTTACAATGCACTCAAATATTCGCAGAAAAAAAGATGAAACTGGATATTGGTGCTGTTGCAATTAATTAGGTCACTGTATAATATTTTCTATTATTATACGTCAACACACTATCATCAGCATCATCATTTCAGCTGAAAAACATCTACTGCTGGACATAGATCTCCCCAAAGCATCGCCACGACAACCGGTTCCGTGCATCTCGTGTCCAACGGGTTCTAGTATGGCGAGGAATGAAAAGCTCGCTGTCCAGACGTCTCGTAACCGTTCCGACCAAACCCATATCGTCGACGGCGCGAATTTTTCGACGCGCGCCTCATTGAGTCACCAAACAACTAAATGTAGGGACCCGGCAGGGTCGAAGCTTACTGCCATGGGGGCATGGGTTGAACGAAAGAGAAACCTGGGACCCTGGAATTAAGGCAAAGAAGGGTCCATTCAGACTGGGAGAAGTCATGTCGAAAATTACACACATTGAAAAAAAAATCCGTCAGATTCCAGCACGCTATAAACAAGCATAATTATAAACTTACTCAAGATGTCCTTTAAAGATGTCGAAGTCAGTGAAGACGAGCTCGACAATCTCGTGGGGCGCCGCTACGAAGGTGTAGAGGAGGCAGTCGATCCTCGGCGGGTAAGGACGCGGGTAGTCGGGGCTGCTGAATGTGCCACGCTCCTTGCCGTACGTCGACGTGTAGCGGAGACACGTGCAACCTAGAATAGAAAGAAGTTGAAGAAGATTTATTTAAGGTGAATGCTTCAAGTCAGCCCGCGAAATTCAAATTTTCTTACGTTTTTTTTGCATTTTGCAAGCCAGTGGTAGGTTGTATGAAGTTAAAAATACTTACGCGACTGTGAAACGTAATTAGTTATATAATTATAACCATAAAAATCATCAATACAAGCCTCCAAGCTCACTTAGTTGCAGGAACGTTTTTGGCCTCGAAAAAATTGTTCCAACACTTAGGTGAGCTTGGAGACTTGTATTGATGATTTTTATGGTTATAATTATGTAACTAGTTACGTTTTACAGTCGCGTAAGTATTTTTAACTTCATACAACCTACCACTGTCTTGCAAAATGCAAAAAACGTAAGAAAATTTGAATTTCGCGGGCTGACCTGAAGCATCCCCCTTAATAAAAAAAATAAAAGGGCTCTAATGGGAGCAGCACCCTGAACGACTAAAAGCACCCACCACTTTGCTTATAGTCTAGACTGATTGCAAGTTTAGAAAATCCAAAAAAAAACTATATGCACGCAAAATTCTTGATGTACAAAGGCGGACTTAGTGCCGAAAGGTATTTTCTACCAGTCAACCTTTGGATGATGTATAGACAAATTGAGGTATAAATCTTTAAACAGTTAAAAAATTTAGAGAAATTAGCGCGTTTCTTGATTTATCGAATCCTTTCGTAACGAGATTTTGTAGATAATATGATGAAGGCATTAAAAAAACAAGATAAATAAAATACAAGAATTACTTAACATCATTGTATTTTTCTTTACTACAATGGAAATTGGAGTAATCCTATTTATTTGAATTATTTCTTGGTCTATTGTATTTTGCCAAAAAAAAATCTGATTTATTTATTCTTTTAATAAAATAAACTTGATTTATAAACAAAGATTTTTACTGAATTACGAATACCGTCTTCATTCTTGTTTTGATTCTCAAAAAAATAACATTATTTTCGAACCGTCAACATGTTTTTCTTACCTTTCAATTTTAGAAGGCCTTTCTGAAATTTATGTTGAATCGAAGATAAGAATATGTTCAATGACCTTATTTCCCTCAAATAGGAACTTATTTGCCGTCTGGGCGGCTTTACGAGGTAATCTATTTTCTTGATCATTCCAATAACTTTGCCCATCAAAGTCACGGTATAGAAGATATTCATTATAATAAGGCTTCAGATTTGCCGCAGATTCTATTTGCGAATATTGAATATTTAGAGTCTTTCAAAGATAAAATCATTATTGTGAGTTTAAATTAGGTTAAGTAGCATACTAAAAACATTAACCCAGTTTATTTAGGGAACATATACAGATACACACACAATGGGGACCAACAAAAAGGTGATTTCGAATAAGAAAAAAAACACATAAAATAAAAATATAACCCATTGTCCTAAACATGTGACATTCGCTACCTCGAAATAAAATAACAAAAACCGGGCAAGTGCGAGTCGGACTCGCACACTGAGGGTTCCGTACCAATTTATCAAGATGAAAACAGTTCAATTCTCGAATCGAGTCTTAAAGATTTTACAAAAAAGAAAATCTTGTAATGTAACTAAAAATTTAAGGTTTTCGGAATTTTTCCTTTATGTGTGCTATAAAACGTTGCTTCATGCCAAATTTCAAGATTCTAGGTCGACTGGAAGTACCCTTTAGGTTTTGATTCCCTTGCGAGTACTTGCGAGTTTCAAAATATGCAGCTTAAATTGCTGTTTCTTTTGATTGCGTTGACATAGAAGTTTGATTTTGTTACAGCTTAAAGGTATTATAGACTTGAGTATTTGGTATGAATTTCAATTTAATACCTCTACGCGTTTATGAGGAAATGGGTAGTAACTTTAAAATTATTTAAAAAAAATATATTATGTTATGTAACTAAAAATTTATGGTTTTCGTAATTTTTCCTTTATCTATGCTATAAGACGTTGCTTCGTACCAAATTTCAAGATTCTGAGTTCACGGGAAGCACCCTGTAGGTTTTGATTCCCTTGCAAGTGTCGAAAATTTGCGGCATAAACGGCTGTATCTTTTGATTGCGTTGGCTTAGAAGTTTGATTTTTTCACAGCTTCAAGGGACAGTAGACCTGAGTAATTGATATAAATTTCAGCTTCATACCTCCACGCGTTCCTGAGAAAAAGGGTCTTGACAGACGGACGGACAGACGGACAACAAAGTGATCCTATAAGGGTTCCGTTTTTTCCTTTTGAGGTACGGAACCCTAAAAAACACAAAAGCCCTCATTGTACAGCATAATTACGTTTCAACGATATAATAAAAGCTATAACGACAATGCTTAATGAAACAGAGGGAGAACAACAAATAAACCTCCAAAAAAAAGAGGTGACGAATATAGCACGCGATTCGGGGCTTTAGCAATGATGAATATTTTATGTAAAAATTCTCTGGCGTCGACTTACGAGTTCACGGTAATCTTCCACGGTGTCAAATGAGATATTCAAGACGTTATTTTGAGTAAAATTGTAGATAAACTTGCGTTACACCAAATTTATTTGCGGTATAATTTTTGGTAAAAACATCTCGCTTTTTCTGACACCTTCCCTAGCATAATAGTCTGCGAGCAAATGATAATTCTGAATGCTATATCAGAATTATCAAGTGCTTGAGATTTTTATTCGATGTTTTTTTCAGCATCTTTAAGAGAAAGGTTGTTTATTGTTTACGATAAACGGGAGAGTGTTTTAGATGACGTGCTATTATTACGGTACACTAATGATTATTGTCGAAGCTTAACCACCATTATGTTTCGTAATCCTTTAATAAACCTATTTGGATTATCAATAATCACAACTAAATCCAATTATTATTTCAATAATCAAACGTGGGAGTAATCCGGCGAAATCAATGAAGCCGTGTGCACGTAATCATTTTAGTAGGAACGCGGTGTCATTGTGTCGCGCTTACATACACCCGTTGCCGCGGGCAAGAGCTATTAACATAAAGCTTTTACGAGTGTTTTCCTTTAACTACGAGTGATATGACTCCAGTGATACCCCTCGTAGCGACTGTGTACAGCTGGAATTAACGTACTTCAGTTTCAGGTCCCGTATAAGTGGAATTTATCCATAACTTTGGCTTTACGTTTTTGTAACTTGTCATCGGATATTCTGGTGTTTGGTAAGTTGAAATAGAAGGTGTATATTTGAAAGTTATCTAATCTGAAATGTTGTTCAAATCTTGCTCAAACCTTCTTGGTTCACAAGATGTATAACTTAAGCAATTTTGAATCCAGAACACGTTTTTGCTGTATATTGTTAGAAAGTTCCTATTACTCAGCCATATGGTCACCAAATGAAATTGTGTTGATCAAATATTTTCTAACAGCATAATGACGTTATATTTAGGTTCAAATATTGTTAATTTTCTACCATTATTTAAACGAACGTCAATAAATACAGTTCATTGTTGATCGCCACTAAATCTTTTATTCAATGAACCGTTAAATTGTATGGAGTGTATTTTGGATGCAGTAATTTGTGCCTGTTTATTTGATTTGCATATTAACTAAATTTCGTTTGTATGATTCAGGAATGAAGGGGGAATTCATTAATTCATTCATAAAATTATCATATCCATTAGGTTTTTTTTGTTTATCTCGATTTAGAGCGCAACGATTATTTTTAAAAGTTTATTGACCTGAAACTCATCGCATTTCTTTTATGAGAAAAAGTATGATAACTATTCTGATTATACACTAACTTTTTAAACAATAAGCTATGACGATGGTCCTTAACAATAATATTTAAATGAAAACACATTTCTTACCCAACAATGAACCAGAATCCTCTAGTTCCTGTCATATTTGCGATACATCGTATTGAAAGATTCCTCCGAGACTTTTATGTCAGCAATAAAAGAGTTCACATTGATGAGAGTATAATCCAGACAAAATTGGATCGTAAAATCTTGTTTGACATCACAAAATTTATTGAAAGAGCAGTTTCAAATAATGAATGTTTGATGTTTCACTAAGATTATGTTCTTTGATGTTAACTTCTATCACTGATGTGACATCTATCACATTTGTTGGTGTTTGTATAGCACCAAAATTGGTGGAGGAGGAGCTCGTGGCTAAATAATAACAGCCGCTCGGGTCGAAGGTTAAGCAACGCTTGCCAAGGTTGGTCTGTGAATAGGTCACCATCTTAACATGCCGAGTTTCCTTCGTGCCTCGGAAAGCACGTTAAGCCGTAGGTACCGGCTGTCATTTGAAGATCTTTGGCAGTTGTTACGGATAGTCAGAAGCCAATAAGTCTGACTCGTCTTGCCATGAAGTACCGTGTTACCCCTGTTAATAGGTTGTGGAGGTCTGGTAGGCAGACGCTTCTCGTAAAATACTGGTATTCAGCTAAATCTGGATTGACTAGAAGCCGACTCAAATCATCATCTGCCTAGCCTTTTCCCAACTACATTGGGGTCGGCTTCCAGTCGAGCCGGATTTAGCTGAATACCAGTATTTTACGAGGAGCGGCTGCCTACCAGACCTCCACAACCCATTAACTGGGGTAACACGAAGCCGACTCAAATACAATTGGAAAAAGGCTAGGTAGATGATGTATAGCATGAAAATGATGAAATCTACCAATTCCGGAACTCTATTCTTACTTTTCTACAGCTAGATTTGCGATAAAATTGATTTCACCTAGGGAAAAGTCTGAGGCAAGAGCTGCTCAATAGAAAATCGATAAACGTAAATCCGGTTCGTTACCACTTTTGGTCTGTTGGGACGGGTATAAACCCCCAAATAAATACTGTATTAAACGCCGAATAGAATGGCAGAATATGTCTGTAATGTGACGCGTCGTTGCTCTTTTAAAGAGTAAGCTTTATTTAAAACTCAGACCACATTATTTTGATGTTTTCAATGTCACAAAAGACCTTAGAAACAAAATTGGACCTGTTGCCCTGATGATTAAAAATTATTAGACTGTTTGGTCACAAAATTGATACTAGCTTGGCATTAATAAAAACAATTTTACTGGTTGACTAGGTGATTTTCCTTATATAGTCCAACTTTATAAAACGGAAAACTATCGTTCTCACTAGATAGCACTTTCATGCGAAAACTAAACATTTTTCTTAAATTACAGCTACAAATAATTTGTACTAAAAAAAGTAGATCAAATCGGTTCAACAAGAGCTACGATGCTACAGTCCGATACATGGGGTTACAAATACACAGGTAAAAACGTTAATCTTAAAACACCCTTATTTTTGGCCGAAGATTAAAATGAAAGTCACTGATTTGACTTTGACTTCTAATAAAATATCTTCTAATTTCAGAATTCAATATTGCTCGGTACAATTTAATGAACTCATTATTCTTTTAATCAAATTTTAATTGGTATTTTTTAAAGCGATATTTTATGCCACAATATAAAACAATACCTTTAATGATTCTGAAAAATGAAACGGTTTTTTATTATATATTTTAAACCGTAATTAAATTCTATATTCTAATATCTCACAATTTATAATTTAAAACCAAGCTGCATTTTTAATAAATATTTTGGCGTCTCTGTATCAACAACTTATTTTTACTACGGTTACCTGGATATCTGGGACTTTTAAGGGACCTGGTTTTCCAATTATCCAATGTCTCAGATATCAAGGTATAAATATAGTCTCATTTACAAATGGTTCTATTGATAGAAGTGAGAACAGAAGTTATTTCAGTTATAGAGGTGCTATTATTAAATAGAATAATTTATCAACGTACATTAGAAAAAAGTTATAACTTGATTAAATACATAGATTCTAACACTTAATGGACCCTAAAAACTAATCTTTTAACCTTAACAGTAAAATTAAACGACATCGCCAGCTTTTCTCGGCTTATTCGAAACTAATAACGATATCAAAGAAAAAACTTAATCCCGGGCCTATGGACGGACATTTTGAAGGCCCAGAGATTAAGGTTTATGACATTCAAAGAAGCGAAAATCCCCTTTATTGTGCCACAAAAGTTACAAATTACGGTCGCAGTAAACAAAATGATAATAAGCTAACAAAGTAAGAGTACTTTTATACTTACTTGGATTTATGGCGTGCCCTTCGTCGACTGTGTGGAGAGATAAGTGGAGGAGGAGGATCAGCGCCGTTGACGTCTGAAATATAAAATATACACAGTTTGAAAAGGATCAAGATGTTTTGCTTTTAAAATGTCACCGGTGGACTCAGTTTTTTTTGTATAGGTACTGGCTTTATGTTTATAAATAATTTGATGTTGACATAATAATAATATCCAACAATTTTTACACAATGACATCTAGTCATTCCTCATCTAAATACATTAAAAAATCTAAGGATTCAAGGGCAATATGTTGAACTCAAATTTTGTCCGACCAATATTTAGCCACCTGGACAGCACTGTCATTGGCCTCGCATAGGTCATTGAAGGTTAAGGTAGTTGAGCATGCTAGGCAGGAAAGGAGATGACGCATATCCTGAGAGGGGGCTCCAAACTGGCATGATACTTGCGATGGGTCGAGGAAACGCCATTTGGCCAGATTATCTCTGCAGCGATCAACCTGAACCCCCCAACCCAATATGTTGATTCATACATTTGTGTAGTTTGATCAATTAATTTCAAAACAGTCTCTCAAAGTTGAGAAGTGAGCTCAACAATCAATGTTCTTTAGGTAGATATGGCTAATTGGTTCAGTTAATTGCTAATAGACACGTAAAGCCAAACAATATTTAAACTAAAACTCCATTTATTCCCCTGTAGATTCTAAAATCAAATAATCAATTCCCAAAGACCTAGTTAACCAACTGAAACAAATATGCAAATATTTTTGTAGCTTTTAAATTAATGCAAATGGTGCTTAGTGAGTAATATTTTAATTGGTTTGTTGAAATGGTTTCATTTTTATAAAATTGTGCCTGAAATATTGCAGTTAGGTTTGAGTCGGCTGAATCCTATAAAAATATTTAAGAAGTTCCTACTCATCTCAAAGTAACAGTTGTGGTTCCGAGAAAATACATTACTAATATACTCGTAGCAACTTCAATATAAACCCCAAACCCCCTTTTTTGAAATAAGCAGTACCTTTGTACATATTTCTATAGTATATTGTTTCCTTCTGTGTATATCTATGTGTACATAAACTGTACAATAAAAATAAAATAAATAAATAAATATTTTATCAAGTAATTTATTATACTGAGATTTGTTATAATATTCACAGGTCAGGTTTTATTAAAATTCATAAAAACAAGCTAAAAAATCTCGATTTTATATTAATTTTACATGTTTGAAAAATTTTACGTGTCTGCAGCTGTCGATGCATGAATTATTGTGGACTTGAGTGTGAATAATTGATAAGATACGATATATAAAGGTTGTAAGTTACCAAAATTCGTTAGCATATAGCTGTCTAATTATATTCTGCTATGGATGAACAATATGAACATTCTTTATAAAGACAAGTAAAATTGTAAAAAAAACAATTTAAATTCAATATAATAAAGGTTGAAGGTTTAGATAAATGTTTTCGAAATAGAAAGGTTTTGCATTCGCTCTTACGGGTAGAGCTAGGGAATCCCCTAGCTGTACCCGTAAGAACTAATGCAAATTGATTGAAATGAGGAAATTGTTATATTATAGTTATACTATATATATGGCCTATTAGTCGTGTTACAGTGAAGCATAGAGCAAGACTCAGCCCCGTGATGCAATTAACCTAGCTTATAGGCACTAAGCGCTCTATCATCGCTTATTACATCAAGCTTTCAATAATTGAATAAACATACAAAAATTCCAATTACTTTTTAGGATTCTTTAATTTAAGCAAACGTGTGGATTAAATATGAATCTTTATGTTTTAAATATTTTCGTTAGAAATTATTGTGTGAAAAAAAAAACTATTACAATATTACAGGAAAGTTAATACCCAAAACAAATGATAAATGAATAACTAATTCCGAAACAGAAATAACATAACTAAAACGTAAAATTTATAATTCCAACTCGATTCGAAGTTACGACAGCTCAAAGTGATCCGTTATATATAAAATACAAATTTTACATGTGAGGATATAGTAAAAAAGAAATAAGTAGGTATTACATTATGAGAAATGAAATGCCAGATTTACAAATATTTGGTGTACATACCTAAGCCCATTGGCACAACAAAGTAAATAACAGACGGAATAAACATCCTCAGATCAACACATCAATAAACGCTTGACACCATAATCGAATTTATTCAGTAAATCCTTCTAAACAAGTTGACACACGCACCCAACCGGTTGAGGGTACTTCAGAACAAAAGGACCCTTTAGAATCTAAAACGTATTCCTCACAAAGTCTTGTGTAAGCATTCACACTTTCCTCGACATTTTCTGCGTACGTTTCAACCTGGAGCCGAAATGGACCCGAACGCATACGAAGGCATACGAACAGCTTCATTTGGAATGCGTTGCTTATCGTCACCATCGGTAGCCTCCATCTGCATTGGAACGGTTCTTTTGAGAAATCTCGGATACTAGGAATACCTTGGATCGTATTGTTGGAGCCTTGCTTATTGTTGGTTTTTCTAGTTGAGTCAAGGTCAAAAATACAACGAATAGTATTACAATAATGATTATGTAAGTCAAAATTGAAATGTGAAATATTAATACGGCAGCTCTATAAAAACTAGACAGTTTTGGGCAGGACAATCCACAGACACAACTAATGTTCAGAGTTGTCAACAAGTTAAACTACTGTTTCATTTTAAGTACATACGGGTCAGTTACTCAGTGACAAAACCGAGTCTAGAGGGACGAGTCGTCAAGAGAAGCTGAATATTCTTTCAGCAACAAAAATAAAAGCCAACGCTTCATGGTTCCACATTAAACTTTATCTCACATCAACATTGTATCTTCAAGCGTGTGCCAGCCAGCATCATATTTTTCATTTTCTTCGTCGACATTATTTTCTTCATTATTCTAAAGAAATATTGTCAAATACTTATTACATTTATGAAAACGAGTCCAAAGTATAATAACGCAGATACGTAAGAGTCATCTTTCCGCTTCCATGATGTTACGATAAAACACTGTTACGCACGTAATAAATTTTATGAAAGAAAAAAAATGTAAAAACATCTTATTTGTTGTAATTCGTTAAAAGGCGTGGGAGCAAGGCAAAAAAGGCGAGGAAGGTTCCCATTTTTACGCTTGTTTCTTCGTTTTTCACCTCGATTCGTAAACGAAATGTAACCGAAAAGCTGTGTAATCTAATATTTAGAGAAAGAAACCACGGGCCTTCGTAATTATGATGTACTTACGTACGTAATGAAATTATTATTAGCAGAACGAAGGTAAAGGTCCGTTTATGTATTTTTTTAATAAGGACATTACGAGTTTAATGTTATAAATATACAATGAAATACCTATGTATGTATACACTATGTGTCAGACATCGACGCACAAATGAATACTAAGGATCCAGTACATGATTCTAATTAAACCCGACGACATTTTTTATAAAAAAAATGTAAAAGTATTTCAATCAGATTTTAATATAAGAATTTTAAACCATTGAAGTTCAAAAAGTAAGGTATTTTTATTTTTAACAGAAAAAGCGCGACGAAAAATTGCTCAGAAGAAATCGTTTGTCAGACACAAGGTGAATATGTACCCAAATGGCAGACGTTTTAGCCAATAACAACTGTTTGATCCTACGAAATGAGACCCGAGTCTTTAAGTCTCAAGACCAAACCTCAACCAACACCATTCATTTTCTGGAGACAGTAATACAACCAGCATTTTCTTCGTAATTTATTCTTGCAAAAATAATTACGTAATTTGTCAAAATATATTTAAGAAACAAATTAATTTGACTCGTGAAAACTATGTGTGGCTCTCAAGTTAACTACATAATAACAGTGCTTACTATTTGTCCTGACAGGCATCTGACAAATGAACATGAATATCTAAATGAGAATCCATATTATTGGATATTATGTTAAAATGTTTCGTTGACCTTTAAAACTTATTTTAACTATACAAGTTATTCAACCGACAAAATCGATCATACATATCAGATCTGTAGAAGTTTGCCTATGACGTCAGTCTGATAAGAACGTCAAAACTACTCATCTACTTTATATGCCTAGATCTAAATTAGGTCTAGGCTTTAGTATATCCATATAAAGTTGGTACGTATATATGTACTAAGCTAGGTATATACCAAGCCTGGCCATTTTTGTCGCACTCAAAAATTTTCAATTTTTTTCCTGGTTTATATTTAGAACACAGGTAATTCATCCAATATTACCTGTAATGTTTTGACTTATTTGTGTAGTGTCCCGCTATCCTTAATAAATTAAAATGGAATAGGGTAAAAATATTACCGAGATTGTTCTACATAAAGTGCGAATGAAATCCGCATTAATTTATAAAATGTAGCTGAAGCGTTTTAAGCGTTAGGTTTACCTGATACCAACAGCCGTAGGTTTGTTTGACGTACATATAGGTATACCAACACTTCTTCTGTTGACGATCACAAAAGATCAGGCCGGCCACGTGTTGTGAGGACACAACAGCCAGTGAATGCTGTCAGGGCCAGTAATCGTCGGTAAACCCTTGAGGAAATAAAAACGTCATACCTAGCAGGTATATAACTACATGATTATACCTAGTATGGCAATGAATTTTGCCTTTATTTATATTATCTATATAGAGGAATGATTAGATTTTTTATATTTTTGTATGCTGCAATTTGACTCAAAACCTATAGGACCGATTTCAAAAATTCTGTAACCATTAGAACGATTCATCTTCACTGAGTAACATAAACTATTTATTTTCTACTTTCATTAGGGTGAAGCCGCTGGCTGAAGCTTCCAAATATAAAAAAGATATATAATTTCATTCGAACAAAATAATGTAATAATCTTTGAATAATTTTGTACGTGATAGGGAATCTAAACAATAAATTAGTAAATTTTTCTCCTTTAGCCTCGTTCCAAATTGAAATTTGAAAACAATAGTTATTTGTTATACAAGAGTGCAAAGTTGCTTTTTAACCGCGTGTTCAATTTTGATGACCGAGCAAGCGAAGGATTCTAAAATTGAATCACGAGCGTAGCGAGTGATTCAAAATTAGAATCCTGAGCGTCAGCGAGGGAATCAAAAGAGCAAGAGGTGAAAAATCTTTGCACTCGAGTGCAACACGTAACTTTTCATTCCACCTCAGCGAGGAAATGACTAAATGCAAAAAAAAAAGTTTTATGAGAAAGTTTTGGCTCCTTTTGCTAGTCGCCACGTGTTGAACATATCGTACTGTTTTAAATACTTCTCGCGTGATTGTTGAGGGAGAAAGCTCATTTGCGCATTATTAACAGTTTCAGTCAATTCTGTTGGCGTCAAACAAACTTCCTCGTCGCTAGAATCACCCATTTTAGTTTTTTCACTTGTTTTCAAGTTTCTTGCTTTTAATATAAGGTTTAACAATGACGTGAAAAAATGCCGCGTAAAAAACGCGTACAAAGCAAATTGAAAAAAGAACACCAAGAAGGTTCCGAGTCTGAGTTTTTAACAAATTAAAAAAAAGTTGTATGATATATTCGGCACCATAGAGGTAGCAGTAAATAGGTTTAATGCTTTTTTTAATTCGCAATCTTAGTGCACACGATGTTCTAAATTCAATTAACTTTATCCTCTAGAGAATAAAAACGGCTTTTCCACTCAGATATTGAAGATTAAAAATACTCTTTCCGAGATGGTGGGATGAAAAACCCTTTTTTTAGTGTAACAAAATATCTAAACAAAAAACTAATACACATTACCTTCGCCTCACTTCAAATTTAAATTAGGAACGAAAAAAAAATTGATACTTTTTTAAGTATAACAAAATTTATAGCCAGACTATGCCGAGAAATAGATTGTATTTATTGGCCAGCATTTAGCTCTAGAACGCGCTTCACTCAAATGATTGACGTTTTACCCGCACTTCGTTCTATGAAGCATGTAGGTTGGAGTTCGTTCATAACTTGGATTCAGAGCGTATCAATCAATCAACTGAGTTCTACCGTAATCTTGAAGGCGTGGGTTTGGTCGATAAAAAAGAGAACATTTACCGGAAAATATTTTACACATATCGTAAATCTGGCCTAGTTCAAACTTTGAATAAAACATATTATTCTGTTTCCTGATTGGATTACTGTCAAAACTAAAAAAGTTTTAAATACCTAAAACATCTAACATACTGTGTTATACTGTATCTACATTTTTCACCCAACTCCTCTGTCACAAGTCTGCTAGAAGATTTTTTTCTAAATTAGCAGAACCTTTGTGTTTTTCTATTTGTATAATATTATTTTATTTTAATGTTTTAACTGTTCGTATGTATATAAATAAATAATAAACACCCTTATTATCATCACCATTTTATCCGAAATAGTTTTGTCTATAATAGGTAGAAACCGGAATATCCTAGAACCAAAAATTCGAAGACTTGTGACATCCACCAATCCGCGCGGTGAATTACAGCCTATCCCCTCTCCTAGAGAGGAGGCCTGAGTCCCAACAGTGGGAACATTATAAGGCCGCTAATGCTAATGCTAAATAACAAGTAGACAGAAGCCTCCAATATCTCTTATACAGCAGCTTGAAGGACATCGGTCCAAATAAGCAAAAGGGCCCAGCAGGGTCAAAGCCTACTAGAGCCGTGATTTGTGCGAAAGAGAACCCAGGCCCTAGAACGAAGTCAAAGAAGGTACAGGCGTGGATTCAGTAAAAGTCTGACATAGCTTGCCGATTGGATTGTCTCTTCTAACCAAAGCGAGAGAAGCTATTCTGATGATTTCCCAACTAAAAAAAACCTTTGTAAATTAACAGAATGCCTTGTAAGTATATGAAGAGCTCGTGGCTAGACAATAACAGCCGCACAGGTCGATCTTCAAAGTTAAGCAACGCTTGCTAAGGTTGGTATGTGGATGGGTGACCATCTTAACATAACGAGTTTCCTCCGTGCCTCGGAAAGCACGTTAAGCCGTTGGTCCCGGCGGTTATTTGTAGATCTTTGGCAGTAGTTACGGATAGTCAGAAGCCAGTAAAATCTGACTCCAGTCTTGCCATTCAGTACCGTATTACCCCAGTTAATGGGTGGTGGAGGTCTGGTGGGCAGCCGCTCCTCGTAAAATACTGGTATTCAGCTGAATCCGGCTTGACTGGAAGCCGACCCCAATATAGTTGGAAAAAGGCTAGGCAGATGATGTTGTCATTACCATTTTATCCGAAATAATTTTGTGTATAATAGGTAGACAGAAGCTTCCAATATAAGCATTTCCTATACAGGAGCTTGAAAAAAATCGGTGAGAGAAGTTATTCTGATGATTTCCTAACTACAAAAAAACCTTTGTAAATTAACATAATGCCTTGTACGTTTGTAATATTCTCTTAATTCATTAAGACACGTGGAAGGCATTACAGCAAACGTAAGGATTTGTATCTACCAACGAGTTTAGATTACAACGTCTTTAATCTTATGAAACCTAATCCTTGAGCACATTATATGTGTATGTGGGATTAATTAAGAGGTTTAATTAACTATTGTTACAGTGCTATTCTCACGTCGTTTAAAGTGTTATATTTCTTACTATTTTTTACTTGTGACTTCTCTCGAGGCATCCAACGGGCATCAAAATTCGGGACGTCCGAGAAACTTCAGATATTATATAGTTTAGTTTACTTTTATGAAAGAATCAACAAAATCAATAAATGAAATAATATAATATTAAGTCCTTCCATATGTAATTGGTGTTTTATAAAACGGGTCCCTTTAAACTTTTTTTAAACTTTTATAACTTGAATTCGATTTAAACTATGTATTTGTTTTTTCTGTAGGGGCCTTATCATCATCATCATCATCATCTCAGCCGAACGACGTCCACTGCTGGATATAGGCCTCCCCCAAGCGTCGCCACAGCGACCGGTCCTGCGCGTCTCGCATCCATCGGATTCCCGCGACCCTCGCCAGGTCGTCGGTCCACCTTGTGGGAGGCCTTCCGACGCTGCGTCTTCCGGTACGTGGCCGCCACTCTAGAACCTTCCGTTCCCATCGACCATCTGTTCTACGAGCAATGTGCCCTGCCCACTGCCACTTAAGTTTGGCGATTCTTCGGGCTATGTCGGTAACCTTAGTTCTCTTGCGGACATCTTCATTCCTGATGACGGGCAAGGGAACTCCGAGCATAGCCCTTTCCATTGCTCTTTGGGTGACTTGAGGCCTTTTGATTGTGATTGTGAGCGACCACGTTTCCGAGCCATATGTTGGGGCCTAATAAGAGGAATCTAATCTCTCACACACTTTTCTCCTTTTTTATATACTATTCTCTACGTTGCTTTTTATTACTTCTTTCACGATTCTTTCTGGAAGAAATTTTTATAGCAATAAGAAGTTTCTTTGTTCATTTTTATCTGTTTCTAAACAGTACCAAATGTGTACAAAAACAATAAATAAGTAATCAAATCAGTCCTTTCTTCCAATTAAAAACACAAACTCTTATTACAGCAAACGCTTATTAGGCAATACATAATTAGTCGTAGCAAATATCCAAAGTACCAGTGACTTCCCCGAATAACCCAACAGCCTTGGATAATTAGAGAAACTTGATAGTCAATTAATGCGTGACATAAATCCACCTGTTCCTACCTGATTAGTATCGTAGTTCATTATACCAAATAACAGTTCAAAATGTACGTCGGTATGTACAGAATCACCAACGGCTGAGTAACAATTAGTTCGATTAGTACTTGAAACCGCGTTTGGCAAATTGCGAGTTTACCGCCTATATATTTACTAGTACAATCGGGCTTTTAATCAGTAGCTTTTCAATAGATTAACGTATTTATTAGGTAGAACGTGTTATCAGTAATTTGGTTTAGCAGACATAATGGTAAAAATTAGATTGCATAATCATTTGAGAGGAAAGATGTCCATTACTGCCTCCTACAAGGTGACTAAGATGACGACTAGTCTTGTGCATCACGCCTCCATTGGATTTTCGTGACCCTTACCAGGTAATCGACCTAACTTTATTTACCAACATTGCGCTTATCGGTAAGCAATTGCTTCTCCAAAAGTTTATAAAACTTAACTAGAACACGTTCATACGTTTGAGACGAATTTTTTTTGGGTAGCGTATGGCTTATTTTAAAATTGGAGTCTAATCTAGCTATCTAGACAAACAACTCGCTCTACCATAATTCGCGTGAGGAACGACCCTCACGCCCCAGCCTCCGGAATCCCGACCCCGATTTCAGCCACCGTAGGCGTAGGCTTGCGGACAGTGAGCAATGAGTAGCAAGCTGTCTGGCCGTCCGAACTGAGCCCGAGTCACCGACTACACGTAGTGTTCCACTTGCGCCTCAAGGAGATGTCAGCATAACCATAGAGGCCCTGCAGTCCAAAGCAAAGTCTAAGACTCTCTCTGTCTAAGAGCAGAAGTCATTGAAAGATTTCGCACACAAAAAAAAAACGTGTTGTATTATTTTGTAAAAGTATGACACTCTCACTCCACCCGCAGCAGAAGTTATTAAATGATTTTCCACGGGGTAGGGATTTAGTCAGTAAGAGTCTGACACACCCTCCCGCTCCGGCCAAGAGTGGGAGAAGTCATTCTGATGATTCCCCTACCATAAAAAAAAAACCTAAAAAAATTATTGTTTGAAGAAATATGGCAAACTGAATGTAATATAATTATTATCAAGCTCACGTTAGGTTCTCTGAGACATTCAACCTGAATAAATTTTCACATCACTTGACTTACGTTTTATTTGTGACGCATCGATTATTCCATTCCAGAGATCGTGAGCTTGTCTGTGTTGGTTTTCACAGGCATGAAGGCCAGACAGATGGTATTATTTGTAAATGTCAACTTTTTAGGTACCTAAGGCAATGTTTCGAAGTGTGCGTAGGGTACTTTTTAGAGCAGCAGTAATGAATCAAGTGCTAGAGTCAGAGGGTTACAACTTGGGTCTGGTCAAATTAATAGCTTTTTTACTACACGTCTTCTATTTTCTGATTGATTTGTATTTTTCGTTGAGAAATCATCCAATGACTTCTTCCGCTCTAGGGCAGAGTGGAAGGTTTTGCTGACTAAAACCCTCTCCTATATTCCTCCTTCAAACAATACCGTAGCTGTGGGTCAGGCTCTATCAATTTACTCGGGGCCAGGACCTCGGAAGGTGCAAACACCGCCACTCCGGCGGACACCTGAACATGAGAATTATCCCCTTTCCCACTCTGCCCTAGACTTCTTTGCTGAAAGTGGCGACTGCATCCCATTCCTTCTCTCTCTGTACCTTCGCCTACACATAAACCTAATGTGAGAGTGAATACTAGAGATTGCCTTTCCCTCTCCCCGACGGACCAAGAGTCCTCAGAGCGATTAGGACAATGATTACACTTGGAAGTTTCTGCTCAACGGATCAGAATCAGAAAGCTATTAGAGAATGCCTTGATGCATTAAGTCCACCTATATATCACCACTGTGCATGAAATTTAAATAAATAAACAGGAACCTCTCTACAGAAATGACCAGTGAGGACTCGCGCCAGACGAAAAGCCATATAAAAGATGATCTTTAACAATACCAACTAATACAATGATATGAGTAATCTTCTCTTATGCTACATTTCTTTTACGTGTTCCATATTTATGTATCATAGCATAAAACACCTCGTTTATCACGCCGGACCTTCCAGAAGGACATGGAGGTACTTATTTTTACTTCTTATTCGCATATTTACTCAAAGCAAGCGTTTAATATTTATGAATGAATAAATAAGATGTAAATAAAGATGATGAGAATTTATGAGATGTTTGGGTACCTTTTCAGGGTTCCTTGCCCAAAAGGCGCTAACGAAACCCTATTATTAGTAATAGGGTCCCGTTACAACCTTTTTCTTCGTTCATCGTAGATTCATAACTATCTTTAGTATCTCTGATTGGTAATCATTTTAGATAATTTAGATATATTTTTAAGCTAGTAGACCATAGTACATAAGTATAAATCTTCTCTTGTTATTGAGTGCCGTATTTGATTGTTTTATGTCAAGTTTTGTCCAGCAGTGCCCTTTTTGAGGGTAGAAAAATATTTTGAGAGGAGCAAAAATAAATATCAGAGCTTTACAGACCATAAATCCATATTTTTTTCAGTTGCCTAAAACGTTCCAGAGCCACGATAACTCTTTCGAATGATCAGCAATGCCCTCAGCAATGGCCTTTTTTGTCGTGGGAAATCATCAGTGTTTCTTCAGTAGATAGTCTATTTTTGTGAGGGTTCCAGTACCTTTTTTGATCATTCCGTAGCCTTGGCAGGGGTTGACCCTAACAGGCCCCGTCAATTTTGTTGACATATCTTTGAGACGCTTATGGATCACAACTCGCGGTCGACCCGGGCTTGATCCTTACGGGACGGCCGGTCGATGAGCTACTCATGGCTCGCTACGCTCTCGATGCTCGGGGCAAAAGCAAAGCCCATAGTATGTCTAAATGCGAAAGTTGTTTCAGGCCACTTAAGTTGTTTACCACCAAAAACCAAGAAAAAATGAAGCCGTAATTGCCGAAATAAATTGTGTCTTGATTTATTTATCAGAACGATGAAATACGTAGATACAAGTAATGAAACCTATTCATTACCTATATCTACGTATTCATCTATACCTCACTGAAGACGGGAAAATTGTATACAACTGTTTTTTGAACACTCGCAGACAGACCTGTCAAAACCAGCTATTTATCATAAAATTTATTCTAAGGCTTACTATCTACAGTCTCGTAGCTTCATAGACGCGTATTCGTCATTATACGCCTGGTATACGCTTGCGTGAAGCTTATGTACAAAATTATGAAACTGTGTCTACAAAAATGCCTCTTCGTGGACACAGTATCATAGTTTTGTACGGCACAACACTGAGAGTGTCGTGCCATATAATGCCGTTGCCGCTTCGTCGACAGAGTTTCACAGTTTTGTATATAGGCTTCACGCCGGCGTATCAAGTACCGAACACAAAAAGACGAATTATACGCGTCTATGCAGCTACGCTTCCGTGGACAGTAGGCCTTAGTCTTATCCTTAGACTAATGACAAAATGACCAAGACACGTTTAAATAGTACATTAACTATAACAGACGACCTTCGTTTCTCTTTAGAAATAATCCTATTACGGATTACTTGTACTAACGTACATACAAACACCTAGAACATATATTAGTAAGGCTTCGTAGAGCGAACTAATGCATTAGCCGTGTACCTACAGTATCGTGTATCGGACTATTGATATACTGTTCAAGCGAATTCTGGCATACATACATGCATACATTCCAAGTTGTAAGATCAGAACTAACATATCTATGAATGCTTGATGTCTAATTTGAATTAATATACTACATAGTAAGCGAGTATCTAGCGGTTGTGGGAATATTTGAAAGAGTGACCGTAGCCCTAGAACAAAGGACAACTGAAGGTCGATGTGGGTTTTATTTAGTAAAAATCTCATACGCACCCTCGCTCAGAGTGACCAGCAAGTAAAGTTATTCGAGGAAATCGCTCCTCAATAAAAGATTTCAAGAAGAAGAAGTACGAGTATATTATTCTCTGACATATCTTAATTTTAATTAGAAATTTATAAAATGTTTCGTTTTTAATTTTGCATGCATACATTGGTAGAACATTGAGAACTGCGAATTCATATTTACCAGAAATGTGTTTTATGTATCGTATCGTACTTAGCAATCAAGTTTTACTTTGATCTACGTTCAGTCGAGGTTACTTTGGTTATGGTTACATTGATAATCTTACAGGGAATAAGAAACTCACACATTTTTTCGGAGTTATTAAATTTTTGGATCGCATAACTCTGGAATTTGTAGGAAACAACAGCCTTTCTTACGATCTCTGGCGTACCATACATAATAATACAGTAAAAGTGATTCATTTTATTGAAAATATTTTCACGCCTTAAAAGATTGATGAAGCACGAGAGACTTTTAATTGCATTAAGCTTTTATATCACAATTTATTTTCAAGCATTGTGATTAATCGATTAAACTCAATAATAAATAAGTAATTTAAAGTCTAAGTTTAAAGTTTTATTAAAAAAAAATGGGAACTCAATATTGATAAACGAGTTTTCGTAGAACTCATATTTCATTGTTAATTGGTTTGGACAGGAAAAGCAAAATACGGTCTCAACATTTTGTAAAAAATAAAATCATTGACAACAACGCCACTTAAATAGTGAAACGCCGTATTAAGGTTTTTTCTCTTTTCCTGCAGAATAAATACCGGATATTGGTAACGGGTTGGCCTTTGTGGATGCTCTTTTCTATCTGACCGTGACGTTCTCAGTAATGAAATGTTACTTCAATAAAGAGGTTTTAATTTTACTCGGGTTAAAAGTGGCCAACCTGAGATGCATTTCAATTTTCAATGCAACCGCTTTTACGTTATTATGACGTTGTTAAATATCTTTCTCCAGACGTTTTGAAAACACAAACATCTTGTCGATATTATCTAGGTTTCTATTGAAATCAAAATATACATTTGTGTAAAATTAACCCAGAAAAATCCTTTGAAAATCTACTATTATGCGTGAATGTTGGCCCTTCATAATGTTGCCATATATGTACACGAGTACTACACTATTAAGAAAAAATATTTGTAGGAACTTTGCACCTTTAATCGAGATTCTGTATGATGAACATTTTTACAAAAAAAATAAAGTTCGAACCAGTTTTGTAAATGACGGAAATACCGAATGCCAACAGATTTTTTAGGCGTTATCTCTTTTCTTTCGCGTTGACTCTTCATCAAAAGTTGCGTTAGATTGAGTTAGATTTTTATATCACAAACTATGGTAAAATAAAATTAACTAAGCTCAGCTTTTAGCCTGCACCATGTTTTACCAGTCTATTTTAAAATGTATAAGGAACTGTTGTATTTAGTTACAACATTATTACCAAGAGCACCTAAATTAGAGGTTGTTAATGTGTTAGGAACAACGCGTAAGCCGGGAGTTAGTAATACATCACGTGGCGTACATTTATACCCAATGCTATTTGGTTTGGTTGAAGCTATGCCAATTTAGAGCATTGCTTTGGGGTCGCATTTTGATTTAAATTAATTAATTATTTAAACAGCTAATGGAATGCTTAATCTGTTTTGTAAGCTAATATTACAAGCGACAGAATCTAAAAATAAACTCTCATTAATCTCCGTTTTCTGTTTTTGTGTCACAGAAGAAAATTTATTTTATCTTTATGACATTTATAAGAATGATACTAATTCTAGACTGTTGGTTTTATAGGACAATATTCTTTATTACATTATGTACGTAGTATGATGATATGAAACTATTGTAGAACAATTGCTCTGGGATTCTATTCGTTCATTAATATTTAGTGGTTGTACTAAGACATAGTTTTAATATCTTAGATGGAAAGGAAATATACTCACAAGAAAAAGTATTCTATATGCTATTTCAGGACATGGTCTGCCTATATACCAAGTTTCAGTGAAATCCATTCAGTAGTTTTTGCGTGAAAGAGTAACAAACAAACTTTCACGTTTATAACTTTAGTATAATAATTAATAATAAATTACTATTTTTCCTGCCAGCCTTCTTGTTCTAGGTTTCAGCAGGTAACCTTTATAAAATAATTTCAACCGAACCATGCCTTTCGAAAATCGAATAACCAGAAGTTACAAAAACATAGTCCAGGAAACATCTCAACCACAAAACCGAACAATTTTTCGTTATTATTACATAACATAACATAGAAGACAGCGTTCGATATTCGAATCCCTCATAGGCCAAAGGGTCTAACTAACGCATTGTTGGTTTTCGAGGCCAATATGATGTGAATAAGACCTTCGATTCGTCTTTACGCGTTTGGGTTTCTCAATTTGAGTCTGTTTGGGGTAAAGGAAGTTTGGCTTTGACAATTTGTATTGAGTTGGCTGATATTGTCGATGCGAGGGCGTCCCTCGTACATTCACGACTTTAGGGTAGGACTGAAAGTAAATGTATAATAATATGACATTGTGTAACGGAAATACGTGGTCATGTTTGAAATAATGCTTCTGCTTACAGACATCTTAAAGGAATAAATAATTGATTTCGCACAAATTTTGAGCGACAAAAAGTTATAATTAAAGTATTGATCGTATTTATTTTGGAATTCACGTTGACTTACTCAATAAAAATAGTAGTTTTTTTCCTATACGCAGAAGTATTAGGTCCAGTCAAGCCGGATTTAGCTGAATACCAGTATTTTACGAGGAGCGGCTGCCTACCAGACCTCCAGTCTTGCCATCCCCTCCAGTCTTCAGTCAGTCCAGTCTCATCCTCCAGTCTTGCCATGAAGTACCGTGTTACCCCAGTTAATGGGTTGTTAACTGGGGTAACACGGTACTTCATGGCAAGACTGGAGTCAGATTTACTGGCTTCTGACTATCCTTAACGACTGCCAAAGATCTACAAATGACAGCCGGGACCTTAAGTATTAGGCTACGGTATTGTTCGAAATAGTTACCGTGGATATGAAATACAAAAGGAAACTGAAGGAACATTCATGAATTTTAGTTAATATCTGACGGAGAATGCTCCTCCGCAGTATTTTTAAAAAGTGTGACGTCAGCATAGCTGACGTCACCAATGTTATCTTCATGATGGTCACTCATATTTGGATTTTCAAAAGAAAACTTCACAACTTATTCACAAAACTTCGTATATTCAACGAACAGCGTAACGACGTCACAGAGAGGTCCGTACTGTCCGATGGCTCGAGCGAGACTAACCGAGCACCGACAGTGCGGACGTATTTATAATGTTCGCCCCTCCTACGAGCACGTGTTCAAGTTTTAGGTTAAGTATTGAAACATTTAAATTACAATAACAAAAATAGTGATTCATTTTCTAACGTTAATTTTACATCGTAATAAACTCAGAGTAATCATTTTACTAATTTTTAGAGCAATTTGATTAGAAATCTTAATTATTTTAATCACAAACTATTGTAATTGCGCCGATACGGCCATACTGACAGGCGGTGCGCGCTCTGCACCAGCCTCGTTGATTTTCGTCGTGACATCTGTAAGAATAGAAAGAACTTTCTTTGAGTTTGGTATCTGTAAGCAACTTGCGTTGCTTTATATTTAGTTGTTATGCAAAAACAGACAACTGTTATGCAAATCTGGAAATAATAGAGCTAATAAGGTTTGTAGGTTGTTAAAGGTTCTCGAAGGTTCTCGTAGTGTCTCGTAGGTTCTCGGAGATTCTCGTAGTGTCTCGGAGGTTCTCGTAGGTTCTCGAAGATTCTAGTAGTATCTCGAAGGTTCTCGTAGGTTAGGTATTTGAAATTAATGAATTGAGTTAAGTTACTTACCAATTATTCTGATGGGTCATCGTTTGGTTGTATTTGTAAGTTTTCACGTGAGGTCGATGGTATAGGCTCGTTTTGTTCTGCTGCAGGATTCCTGCAAAATGAGAAGGTGATTCGTTTTCCGCCGATACGGTCAACTGATCCCCAGGTTGAGGGGCGCGGCGTAGCTGGTCATGGGCAACCTTGCGGGGTCGTCCTCTGCCGACAACTTTCTTGACCAAATATCGGTCATTTTCAAGTGTTCTACAGATTTCATATGGCTCGCTGAACTTGAGGTCTAGCGATGTTTGGTTGCGAGGATTATTCTTAATTAACACGTAATCTCCCCTTTGGAAATGATGGATCTTGGCCTTATGTAGGTTGAAGCGTTGTCTGTCCTGTTCACTGGATCGAATCATTTTCTGTTGTACCTGTTGAGTAAGTGCTTCAATATCAACAGTTTCATTGTCAATATCAACAAGGTTGAGAAGCTCAGGAGGTACACAGTGTTTCCGTCGTGTAATAAGTGTCAGTGGGGCAACACCAGTGACTCTGTGTGTTGTACAGTTCATTGCCAGTTGAAGTTCTTCAAGCACAGTGTGCCACTGCTCCGTTTCATAGTTTTTGATCATAACCAGTGCGTTCTTTAGGGTTGCAACGACCCTTTCCACTTGGCCATTTGCTCGGCTAACTCCTGGAGCAATAGCGTGGATATTAATTCCAATTTGGTCACAGTACTCTTTGAATTCCCCGAGAAACTCTCTTCCTCCATCGACTATAATTTGAACCGGTGCGCTAAATAGATGCACCGTACGTTTTAAAGCGGCTAATGTGCTATGTGGGTTCTTGTTGGTGCTGAAATACAGTAAAATGTATTTTGAGAAAGCGTCGATGGTAACTATCACGTACTGTTGATCATCTGGAGTTCCCAGCTTCCCGGTTATGTCCATATGGATAACTTGGAAGGCAGCCGTAGGTTTTTGTATCGGGTGTAGTTGGGCTTGTATTGCCCCGGATCTGCCTTTGGATGTTCGGCATATCACGCAGTTATCAACAAATCTTCGAACAGTAGAACTCATTTTGTTAAACCAGTAACTTTCCCTTATCTTCTGTAAAGTCTTTTCCCAACCGGTGTGTTTTAGAGCTGTGTGAAAAGAGTTTATGATGCTCCATTGAAAGGACTTGGGAACGACTGTGCTAAGCTGTTGACCGAAGGCAGGATCATTAACGTTCTTCTTCAAGACGTCGTCCTCCAAGACATAGTCTTCCACCGGATTGTTGTCTCTGAGGCTATCCATTATTGGTCTCAGCTCATCGTCCCGTCTTTGTTCAATTTTGAGCCAGTTCAGGTCTCTTGTCATAATATTAACTGATAGCTCAGTTGGGTTTCTACTGAAAAAGTCAGCATGTTGAAGACGTTCACCTTTACGATACTCAACTTCGAAGTTATAATTTTGCAGGAATGCCCACCAGCGATGAATCCTTGGCAGGAGGTCCTTTTTATGTTTGGATGCCTTCAATGCATTGCAATCCGTTATCACAGTGAATTTTCGCCCGTAGAGATACTGGCGAAAGTGCTTTATTGCCCGGACCACTGCCAGTGTCTCCAACTCGTAGGAGTGGTAACGGCTTTCAGCCTCCGTAGTTCTCATGCTCATGAAAGCGACTGCATGTTGGCGTCCATCGATCACCTGCACCAGTACTGCACCAAATCCAAGGCTGCTTGCATCCGTGTACAGTAATATAGGTGCTTCCTCTTGAAATAATGTGAGCACTGGAGTGGAAGTTAGGCATTCGATGATTGTGTTCCGTGCTTTTTCGTGCTTGTCTGTCCATGTCCAAGTTGCTCCTTGTTTCATCAATTCATACAAAGGCACCATAACACGAGAAAAGTCAGGAATATATTTCCTGAAGTAACCTGCCAAGCCATTGAATTGCCTCACTTGCTTGACAGTTTTGGGTATTGGAGCTTTGAGGAGTGCCTCAACTTTTCGTGGACTTGGTCGTACTTGTCCATCAGAAATGACGTTTCCAAGATATTCAATAGATCGTTTGAAGAAACTGCACTTGTCGGCGTTGATGGAAAATCCAGAGTCTTGAAGTGCGATGAGGATTCGTTCCAGATGTGAGATTCCTTCTGGAAAATCTGCGCACTTGCTTAACACATCATCTACGTATACTTGTGCAGCTGTTCCCAGCAATGATATCAAGGCTCTGTTGATACAACGCTGGTACACTGAACAAGCATTACTCAAACCAAACGGCATGGTGAGATATTCATACAGTCCATCTGGTGTGACAAAAGCAGTCTTCTCTATTAAAGTCTCGCTAATAGGAATCTGGTGGAATCCAGCAGCCATGTCAAGACTTGTGTAGAAACGTCCATTTGCCAACTGATCAATCTGATCAGAAATCAAAGGAAGTGGATAGTGATCACGCAGAGTATTCGAGTTCAGTTCTCGAAAGTCCACGCAAAGTCGGTCGTCTCCATTTTTCTTCTTCACTAATATGATGGGGCTTGAGTAGGGAGATTTGCTCTCACGAATGATGTTATGTTCCAATAGTTCTTTAATTATGTTGCGAACCTTCTCTCGTTCCACTGGACTGAGGCGATATGGCCTTCTTTCCACGAATTTATCAGGGTTTTTCAGTCTGATTTCCAGTGTGCCAGTGTTGACACGAGTCTTCGGATATCCACGGATGAATAGGTGTTCGTATTTATTCAGAAGATGACGTAGTTGTTTGATTTCATCTTCGTTGTTTAGATCGCAGTCCAAGTTGTTGAAGAGAGGAGAATTGGTACTCACATGATTGACGAATGTTCTGTGGATTAGCTCCGTTCCTTTGGCTGTGATTATCACACTTAGATTAGTGTCATGAATTAGATTCATGCCCACCAAAATGTCTGTTGACATTTCATAGTCTGGCAAGACGTAAAATTCGAGCTCAACGTTGATGACGTCTATAACACAAACAGTTGTGAGTTTGCTTAATGACAAAGCGGGGAATTGACCAACCCCCTTCAAATAATTTACCACTGGGCTCCTCTGACCAGGTAAAACCGCAGCAACGGATTCTTTTATAATTGAGCATTCCGCCCCACTGTCAAAGACGGCTTGCAAAATCCTTTCCCCTATTTTGATGGTGATAGGAGCCAGCTTACTGCTTGCTACGCAGTTCACGTTTGAAGTTAACGAACGCTCACGTTTGAAGCAAGTTTCGTAAGTATGGCCCGGTTTTTTGCAATAGGTACAAGTAGTTGAAGCTTTTGAATCCTTGTCGCCAGTTTCCGTTTTAGACTCAGAAGATCTGAATCTGCAATTTTCGGTAGTGTGGTTTGTCTTCTTGCATACACGGCAGCTTGATGCAGATGGCGCATTGTCAGCGAAACGTGGACGTTTATTTTGTGTTGTGGAACTGGAGCTTGGATGAGGGCGCTTCTTCCGTATGGATGTTGCAATCGAGATCAGCTCAGGGACAGTGGCTGCCCTGGCGTTCAATAGTTCGATACGCAAGCGCTCATCGTTAACGCATCCAATCACTGCCTCCACGGCATGTTCATCTCCTAGTTTATCCTTGGTGACTCTTTTCCACAGAATCCAAGCTCGTGACAAGAACTCTGCGATGTCTTTTGATGAGTCGTAAACATGTTCTCTGAACATAATGATGTCCCGAGAGTATCTATTTTCTGGTTCGAACGTGGTAATGAGATTCTTTCTCAACTCTTCCCACGTGGTAGTATTCACCATCCAGTCATCGATCCACATTTTTGCACGCCCCTTCAGCAGGCTGCAGACTTTCATGCGGACATCGAAATTATCCAGTTTGTATGCTTCGATCGCTTGATCGATATGCTGGCACCATTCTCGTATACCGACGTGAGTGTCTGGATCAAATGATGGTAAATAGACGTCCTTGATCTTTATTTTTGCCTCGGTGGGTGGAGCACATAAGCGCTCCGACATCTTCTGCATCATCTCCATCATTTGCATCAGAAATTGCGGTGGTATCCCACCCATCTGTAGTTCATGGTGAGGATACGCTTGTGGTCTTGATTGCGGTGGTGTACAGGTAACCAATCCAGGCTCCCGTCGCTGGGTGATGGTTGGTTCCGGTTGATCAGGTAGCGGACGAGCTGATGAGGAAGTGGCTTGGGTAGGAGCTTCTTGCAATCCCACTTCTGATGACGGAGAATGCTCCTCCGCAGTATTTTTAAAAAGTGTGACGTCAGCATAGCTGACGTCACCAATGTTATCTTCATGATGGTCACTCATATTTGGATTTTCAAAAGAAAACTTCACAACTTATTCACAAAACTTCGTATATTCAACGAACAGCGTAACGACGTCACAGAGAGGTCCGTACTGTCCGATGGCTCGAGCGAGACTAACCGAGCACCGACAGTGCGGACGTATTTATAATGTTCGCCCCTCCTACGAGCACGTGTTCAAGTTTTAGGTTAAGTATTGAAACATTTAAATTACAATAACAAAAATAGTGATTCATTTTCTAACGTTAATTTTACATCGTAATAAACTCAGAGTAATCATTTTACTAATTTTTAGAGCAATTTGATTAGAAATCTTAATTATTTTAATCACAAACTATTGTAATTGCGCCGATATATCTGTTTTTTAAACTCGAATAAATTGTCACACGCAAATGTCAAACTAACATTAGTAATGATGCCAGTTTTTTTTATGTTTTGACAAACGTGACATCCCATGTAATGTAATTTTAGTCTCAGAGATTAAAAAACAGACTATAGTAAAAGTTTGACACTCCCTCTCGCTCTCACGAAGTTATTTAATGATTTTCTACCTCAAAAAACCTACCCTCCATTTAGACAGAAAGCATTGTTTAATATACGACCACACATTTCCGTACTACGCTTTTCCGCACTTGGAAAATTCAGCCTGTATATATTTTGTATCTTTCCAAAATTTTTCGCTTGGTTTACATTTTTTTCTACAGGCAATATAAAAAGGATTTAAAGTACCTTACTTGTGATGCTCTGCAATTTTATTTTATTTTTAAATTTTACATCTTTAGCCATTTTAATTATATGTAAAAAAACGGTGTTGTTTGGCAAGGCTTTCTCCTTGATAAATTCAGCAATACTTAGTTATGTGGGCACTGGTTATATAAAAAAGCCTTTGCTACTGATATTAACGGTGTCGGTCACCGATTATCAGGCGTGGTTGGGCATCATTAATACCCACCCACGTTTTTGTAGGTGAAAAATGGAACACATTGATAGCAATAGTGCAACGCACACGTCCTACAATAAGTCGGTCAGAATTTAACAAAGTATAATAATTTATTCCGATTATCGGTCCTAAAAAAAGTCTGACTTAGGCGGACACCGTTAGTCAGGCACTTAAAAATTAAAATGGAAAGCCTCTGTAGGTCACAAAATCCTAGATTCCATAAGCTCCTAGTTTTAGATTTCATTGTATTATCAAGAGGACAAAATTGTTTACTTAGAGAACGGGACTACCTTATCCAAACTTATATTAGGATTGAGAACTTGAATACATGGAAAGGTACGTAAGATTACATGAGAGTACATGAGTTCTATGAATGAGATTGACTAACTCATTCCAATATTGTATCAAAACAAATTGACTCGAATTCTGTTCACAAAGAACTACACAAGAAAGACTCAGAAACTTGGTAACATTATTGTTTAAAAGCCAAATAAATATAAATTAAATAATAGAGTATAAAAAAGCAATCATAAAAACGGGTACCTATATAATCATTATTTTTAATGTTTCTTTCGAGTATAGGCCTCCTGCAAGAATTTATAAGCTAGTGCGCCTCACCATCAACGATTGCATCATTGTTTACCATCAGGTATCCCACCTACCACCACCGCAGTCAAGCACTAGTTTCTAACAATTCAAAAAAAAGAAAGAAATTTAGTTGAATCTGTCCCAAGCCGTGTTAACCCTGTCAGCTTCTGGTCTTATTTTTATTTCGTCGGACCAACGTTCATACGGTCGACCTCAGCTGCTCCGATGTCTTTCTGAGCCTAGCCATGATATAGTTCGTTTTGTCCACCTGTTATTAGAAACACGGGCAGTCTCAGAAACTTACGAAATAATAAATTTTATGTCAAAACAGAATTCTATAGAATCAGTTCAATACAGACCTAAAGACCGTCCTACATAAATAAACAAATATCACAGTCAGGGGTGTAGCTACCGTCGTGTCAGCCGTATCAATTATACGGGGCCCCCACTCCACAGGGGCCCTGGTTGGAAGCATAAATATACACACTGTCCAAAAACTCAAATTTTTACTAATGTGAGGCTCTCAAGCTATTGACCTGTCGATTGAAAACAATATAAAATGGATTGTTTGATGGAAAAATTGTTTTTATTACAAAATACCTAATCCCATCTAGCACTGGGCTTTTCCCCAATTAAATAAAAGCGGGGCCCCCTTTATTTTTATTATACGGGGCCCCTTACGGTCTAGCTACGCCACTGATCACAGTCGTAGCGAAATACACATACACATCCATTTATTCTATACAGAACCGTCTATTATGAATTACAAAAAGACAGAGAGCCTCAGGGTTTCATTACAATCGTGTAAACATAATATTGCCAATTTGTTAGATCAAGAGGCCTATTATCAACAGTGGACCAAATCAGACCAATATAGAAAATTACGCCATTAGGTATTTGACGAATTAGTGGCCCATTTTTTTTTTCTTTCCGCTCGATACGAATATGGTTATTGTATTATTGTATCTTCAGTAAATAATAGGTCTCTAAATTATTATAGAAAGAGATTAAATGAAGAAAGGTTTTACGTTGGGGGCGGGGAGGGGTGTTATGACCGCCTAATAAGCGGTCTTTATCCAACAGTCGACGTCTTTCAGCTGAAATGATGATGGAGATGATGATTAGTATTTTCCAGTGACTTCGTCCGCTTGATTACTAGAAATAATGTCAAAACAAACTTTTATCTGAAGAAAGTATTCCATAGGTTTTATTTAGGTCTTTCACCATGATCCATCTCTTTAGTCATGATTGATTAAGAAAAATCTAAACGTAGAAATTTTCTCATTTATTAGGAGTAGGAAATAGGACAAGCTTAATTTTATTCTCAGAAAAACAGAAAATGTTGTATTCATCTTGATTCTACAGAGAAGCATAGTTAACCGAAATCTAATGCGGACAGAGATCGATCAAGATATTGTGTGACGGAACTAGTTAAGGTTTAACGAGTACCACTGCGATTTAGTCTAATTAAATAAATTAGCAACATTTTTTTTAGGTGGTATATCATCCAGTGACGCAGTGTGAAGTGGGAAAGTGTGTCAGACTTTTACTGGCTAAAACCCACTCCTATATTTCTTCTTTCCCTTCATTTCGGGGCCAGGAGTTTTCCTTTCAGAAGCGAACCATTGGTTTGCTTCCTAAGTAGGTATCGACCCTGCAGAACCCCTACAGTTTTGCTGACATCTCCTCAAGGCGCTGTCAACGATTTGGTACTGGACGAACCCCACGATGGCTGGACATAAGGGTCACAGTTTATAAGGAAGATTGACGTATAAAACATGCTGATTGCGGTGCAGGAGAACCGAGAATTCCAAAGGTTTCTAACACTCGCGGGCAAAACCGGAGGAGCTCACAAGTTCAACAAATAAAATAAATTTTATGTTATCTTAACTTTTAATCAAAACACTCTTCAATAAATCTTATACGCCACGACGATAACCACAAATTATAAGGAGTTCCGTATCCTCCTACTTTCATAAATATCAAAAGCAAAACCTCTTTCACCTCAAAAATCTAATAACAAAATCTAAATATCGTTCCGATAATCATTCAATAATCCTTCAAGCATTTGATCCAGTTCAATTTATCATGCTTTCCTCGGAAGAAACCGTAACGAAATCCACTCAAGTAATAAATCTTAAACTTAAGTAATATCTGACGACGATAGATAGCGCCACCTGCGGGGTGCAGGAACTAACCGTAAAGTGAATAGATCGAGCGGAGAGAAATTATTTCTATCGGATACTTGGAACTCGGTGGTAAATACAGAATGGACTAGGTAGCGTTGTTCTATCTTGCAAAGGCGATCTTGTTTGTGTCAGTAGAATAACGTGTACATTTTTTTGCGTTTGCTTGAACATGAGCAATTGGTAGCTCGCCGTCCGGCTTCGACAAAAATTGTAAGGCTAGATTTGGACGGTTACTGCACAACCGTCCACACGAAACCCTAATTATCGGCGATGGCGCGTAGTGTTTAACGCGCCTCAAGAGGAAAGGGCTCAGCAGGGTCAAAGCCTACTGAAGCCATGGTTTCGCTTCTGGAAAGAAAACTCGCGGCCCTGGAAAGCAACGCAAAGAAGGAACATAGTGGGTTTTAGTCAGTAAAAGTCTGACACACCTTCCCGCTCCACTCAGAGCCCCATTCAAAATTTGGAGAACAATCAACTAATTTTGACACAGGAGGCTATCATAATCACGACATGACACACAGAAAACAGATTGATAATCACAGTACATCAATACGCCACCGGCTTTTGTTTGCCGATAACCGACAAACAAGTAAAGTATTGTTTACAGGTTTACTCAATGTTAGCTATTCGTTATTGCACAGACTATACAATCTATGTGTTTGAACATGTATTGCAAACTAACGGGGCTGGAATATTGTGAACATGACCAGTATCGACAGAAAAAAACTACGTAAAAAATACAGACCATGCGATGGAACAACTTTTCAAATAACATTTTGTTTTATAAAAAAAATAGCTGAGCTTGACGACATATTTGAATTTCGAAGGCTATCCTATATTTTCATTACACTGAAGCAAAGGTAACTGTAACAACGAGACAACAAGCTCGCATAATAATCTCTTTCGAAGAAAATCCACATAAGGCCCAGCTTAAAACCGAGCTCAAGCAAAATACTGTTTATAGGTACTTGATGGATCACAGGACACCAACGTACACAGTGCACTAATATTCCGTATATGGAACGTCATATATCTTCTTATATAAAAAGGCTTCCACCGCCCCATATTAGGATAAGAGGATTACTTTTGGTGTCGAGTTGCGTTGCCTACTACGAACTTGATTCGGCCCCCCGGCTTTACTCCCGTGTATTCATTCCTTTTTTATTAACACTGACACGTCTCGGGAAGACTTAGGAGAATACTGGCACTCTCAAATATGAACACTACACGTTATTGAGAAATATTGTATCTTAGAAAGTGATTTATCAAAAAGGTCCGAACACTTTCGGGATAGAAAAAGTTTGGGACATTCTTTACGCAGTAAACAAAAGAAAAATGTTTCGTAAAATAATAAAGAATGTTTTTAGAAAAGTTTTCGTTGTTTTCAAAGGTAGCTTGAAAATCGTAAAACAAGAAGAGGCAATAGCCAGAGAGGAACACCTGATCACAAGATCGTGAAGTTTTATTGCACTAAAGTAAAAGCTGGTATCTGTTTGGAAACGAAACAACGATATCTATTCCAATATCTTGTGCAAAAAACTCACAAAAGCTTTGGGCAACGTGAATGATATAAAATAGCAAACAATTTTAGATAGAACGTAGCGAAAATTCCAGTGACGCAGATTCAACTATGTTGCTAGGTACCTGACATGACTTAGGCTTCCTAAGTCGACAGCCATCGTGTATTATTCTTACGAGGATCTGAATGAGGATTCAGAACGTGTCTTTTCGTCCCCTCTTCGCCTACTCAACGTCAACTAACGTCAGGGATTAGAAGATTATAGCGACCCACACATGAAAACAACATAATATATTTGACGATTTACTCTGAAATTGGACAGAATACGATATTTTCGTACACAAATCTTTTATCCATAGGAACATAATAAAGCAAGGGTCGTACAAACACTGGTTCTGCATCTAAATTTTTCCCCGTCTTCTTTTCTGTCACCCATGGCTTATTCTTTAGGAATCGATCATTTTAAAGGATAGAAATGATACTTTAATTTTACATAACTGTAAGATTTTTTATAATAAGGTTTTATGACGTCTTGAAACTGTCAGAATTCTAGTATAAGAGAAATAAAGCTGCCATTATAGCTTTGTCTCTCTAAAGTCTACATTTTACTGTCTCACACCAGTCTCAATAAATAAAATAATTATTTTCTGCAAAAAAATATCACTCGTTATAAACCTACCAATTTAGAACATTTGAATTCCAGTTTCTATAAGGGTCAGTTCATACCGAGACGCGATGCGACGCGACGATGCAGGAAGAGGCCAGTGAGTTCGCGCTGCGCCGCCGCGAGACGCATCGCAACGTAGCGAGGCGCATAGTAAAATCGGCGGCAACACGTCGCGAATGTAAAAACGTTCCGCAGCGCAGCGAGACACCACGCGGCGTCACAAGGCGTAGTGCTACATGAAGCAACGTATTCTAAATTCTCACAATGAAATGTGTATGTGTTCGCGTACTAAATAAAGGTCTATTTTGAGTCACTCTATTAAAATGTGCGAGCAGCGTCGCGTCGCGTCGCGTCTGGTGTGTGCTGACCCTAAGTTGTCAAAACCGAAAAATCCTTCATTTAATTGTGAAAGGAAATTGTGTGATCAATATTACTGAGACATTCTCAGTAATATTGATCACACAATTTCGACCTCATTAAGAGTCCCTCGTTATTTTTAATCCTAGGAACAGTTTACAAAGTCTAGACTTAAAAACGCTCATATTCATATATGTATAACATATACATCTGAAACATATATGTTCACAAAAAATAAGGTAAATGAATCCGAGCAAAAGAAACAAATTGGCTACATTTTAAGGGTTTTTGCGAAGCACTTTGATCAGCCGAAAATTCCCATTACACGTTGATATACTGCCGGAGTTCCTTCACGAATGTTTACGAATCAAAGACGAGACGAAACAGTATATTTGAATGCCAATGTGAAAGTTTCATTAACTAGAAAAAAATAAATGTAACATTTCGCCTTATTAAAAGGTTCTTTTAGGAGACTTCTGGCAAAGAAATATGTTTTTGATCATGAATATAGTTAATTACTAACTAACGTAATATTATAATTATCTTTTTCTTAGAAACTCCTGCGAGACTACTTATTATTTAAATAGTTATGTATATACCATCTTACGGGGCAGACCACGAAAGAGATTATGAGACGACGACGATGTGTTTAAGAACGAGAAAGAAGAAGTGAGAAATTGTGACCGTTTTTGGAAGAAATAAAGAGTGGCTTTTGCTCAACAATGGGATAATATAGGCTAGTAATCATAATGGCCGTGCTCCTCAACAAATACCTGAAGAGGCTCTCGTTGGGCAGTTTGATCAGGGGCTTGATCCAGAAAGAAGTAATTTAAATGGTCACTTACGGGATATCTTCCGTGGTTTTTATTTATTTTGAGCCTAAAACAGAAAGAAGTATTCCTTGACCGGGCGCGTAATGTTACAAGGTCCCTATTTCAAGTACCGTGACCATCGGTAGGTCGGAACCTGTACTTGATGACTATTTGTTATATTTCTTAATGTAGTATGTATGTATTTATATGGTAATATTTAAAAATGTAAATAATAAATAATATACATTTATATAGAAAACAAAATGAAACAATAATGATTGTGCATCATTGCCTGCACTGTTCTATAAATTATGTTTGTTCTACGAGTATCTAGTTTTTACTGCAGTAAGTATTAAATACACAGAGTAAAAAAATCTGGACGCAACCGAATATAATTGCTAGAGGCGGAAACAACTACATCGGTACCGCTTAATGTATGCAATGCACGTAAAACATTGTGCTTATGAATGAAGTTGAATTTAAAATACAAATAGCTCGTTTTTGTAAAAATTACAATTAATTAAAAGAACGTTGGTTTTCAAAACATTTTTAACAAAAAGGTTGAAGTTTGATACAGTCACTATTATCATTTTAGACGAATAATGTCCTCTCTTGGATATAGGCTTCCCCCAAGTGTCACCACAACGAACGGTCTGGTGAGTCCCGCATTCATCGAAGTACGGCAGCCTTCACCAGGTCATCGGTCTGCCTCTGGGTGGTCTTCCAAGGCTACGTCTACCTGTTCGCGGTCACCACCCAGGAACCATTGACCATCTCTCCTGCAAACAATGTACCCTTCCCTCACTGTCACTAAAAGTGTGGTACTAAGCAAACAACCGCAAGTAAACATAATCAGAATGACGGGGAGAATAAGCAGTGAAGTGTGAATTTACGTTGGCTGCCTTGAAATGCAAAAATATATTGCATTCAGTTTTAAAGCTTTCACCCACTGATTGGGTTTTGCAGTCAATAAAAACCTCAAGGTCGAAGGCACAATCACAACAGCACTTAATAATCGAAGAAAGCGTTGAAATATAATTGAATTCCAAATAATAGAAATATCTTGGACGCAATGGATGAATGAACGGTATTTAGAACAGGCATTTTGCGGTTTTTCTTTACTTCTTCAGATCAACATGACCAAAATAGGTAAAGGTTTTCCCTTTTTCATATTCACTATGAGTCATCAAGTCTTAAAGATTAAAAATAATTCTCTAAAGATTCAATGACTGTTCATTATGAAACCTCCAGAAAATAAAAGATCGTCTAAAAACAACTTAGGTAACTAGTGCTTGGAAAATATTATGAAACCGTTAGGGTTTGGTCAAAAGAAGCTTTATATCATGATTAAGTAAGATTTCGCCAGCACCATTTGTACCTTATCATCACTAAGGGCAGATATCTGCATTGGGAATTTTGAGTTAAAAACGTCTCAAACCAAATACAAATGAAATGACAAAATGAAATGAAATGTCAAAGGAGATCCATTTTGGTCCAAATTCTAAAAGTAGCCAGCCAAGAAAAAAAACATAATCTGTTAGAACTTGACCCCTAAAACATTTTTTATTATAGCACCAAAACTGTAGGACCATTGCCCTTGGTGTTATTTAAGTTTTAAAAAAAAAAATATTGTATATTGTTATAATGAATTTTTTTACTGAAATCAACCCCTAACAGAATATAATATTTTCTTTTTTTCTTCGGCCGGCTACTTTCAAATTTGTACCAAAATTTATGAATGTATGTCAGTTTTGTAGGCTAAAGTAGAGTTTGAGAAATATACATCAGAAATCGAGCATACTCGTAAATGCTAAAAGATGTGCAGGTTGAATGAACTTCGACGTACAACAACACTCGCCGAAGTCCGTAGATGAGTGACGATCTACTGCCTTAATGTATTATTGAAATGTATTTGGCTCGCCTACGCACCATCACTCCGTACTCTCAGCTGACGTATCTCCGCCGTTCGACCACAGACTACATCATGTGTTATCTCTGTGGGCCACAGACTGCCCAAACCTCAAGGGCACAGTGACGTGTGCGCTCCAGACAAATAATAGTACAGCTACATAAACTACATATATCTAGTTTCGTCTGTGCTACTCAAACACGTTAAGCTTTGGATCTCATTTAAACTTTTAACCACTGAGCATAGCATAACATGGCATCAGCCTTATAATGTTCCCACTTTTAAGACTCAGGCCTCCTCTCTAAAATAGGGTCCAGTGCAGGTTGGTGGATGTCATAGGTCTTCGAATTTTTAGTTCTAGGACATGCCGATTTCCTCACGATGTTTACTTCGGAAATATCCGACACTCTCGCGTTTATACCGCTACGGTCGCACATCTACTACCAAATGCTCCATCTCGTCAAGTCTTCTGACACCTATGGGGATTGAAGAGCTAAACGAGAGACAAAGTGTACCCAGCCGCAAACACACGACCTTGGTGAATAGGACATGAAAACACCGATCGGATCAATCCAACGGAAACGGTTAAATGTTTTAACTTCTTTGAAAGTCGTTACGGTTATTCAAAAGCCAGAAATTGTGTTACCAGCCTTCAATACTCGTAGGTATCGTATTTACTTCGATACTAGGTTGTGGAATTCGGATAGAATCTCCAAATTCTCGCCCAACACTGGTATTAAGCTACATAAAACATTTATAAAGTAGACAAAAAGTCGTCAACTCGAATAACAGTTGCTCAAAAACATTGACTCGATAGTTCTTAAAATCAATAAATAATGAGCGCGACTGTTCACTAAATCGATGCATTAAAATCTCGAAAACTATAAAGTCGAATCATCGGCAGTGCAAAGGCTCATCTGGAAACATAATTTATCAACCGACCATCTAATCGATAAGGATTAAATTAAAATCGTTAAACCGAAAGACATCCACTGCTAGACATAGTTCCCTCCCAAGTGTCACCACAATGAACGGTACAATTAGGAAACCCGTTGAGAAAAAGCTAAACGGTTAGATGGTGTAAGAAACAATAAAGGAGTTTTTAACTAATTTCAACAAAGCCCATGTTACGAACTTTGCTAGTAATACTCTCCAAAGAGTAATTCAACTCACTCCCACAGTTTCAAGTGTTCATAATTCCGTTTGAATCCACAACTAGACGAGCCTTCAGTTCAGTCATATACTTTACTATAGCTTCTGCCCACGGCTTTGCCCATGTGAAGGCAGATTTTTTCATACAAACTATGGACTCCCTTTCTGAATTTCAAAAATCCTCGCTTAGTGCTCGCCAAAAGCATAAAAGGAAACCTTGAGCAAAATTTTACGCTCCTAGGCTCTGTAGTTTTGGCTGTGTGTTAATATGTCAATCATTTAGTTTCTCCTTTTATACATATACAATGTGGTAAAAAAATTCAGCTGTCCCGTACATATTGTCGACTTAAACCAAACGTAAATGTATGGGACACCTGAAATTTTTACGCGATTTCTTAGTTGGTCCTACAAGTTATTCATAATGATAAGTATTGCCAGTGTTTACATTTATTTTTGTATTTTCATATCCGCATCGTATATAAATAGATATAGATATCCACAATTCAAAGGAACATAAAAGCTATTATTCTTAAATAAGCAATCGTCGGTACTATTAAATTATATTCACGTCAGGGTTCCTTGAACATTATAGTTTTAACAAGACCCCTTTGTTACAAAGACGCTTTTGTCCTTAGAAATGAACAGGGTCACGGCAAATGACAGTGATACCTTTCCAAGATTATTCCGTTCTACTCCTTTGTAAATCAGCGTTTGGTCGTAAAACTTGCCTGGATTAAAATTCATTAGTTTTCCTGGAAGTATACGACTATTTGATGATTAGACTGGCTTTCGGGGGGGAGCTTTTAATGAATATTGAATAAAAGGCCTTTCCGAATTATTCTGGGTTTTACATGAAAATGTGGACATATTTGGGTCAACTTTAGATTGGGTATCGCTCAAAGCTTAGTACCTAATACTAAATATCTGAAAAGAAATTGGGTTTTTATAATCTTTCTAAATGTCGATAAAAGAATTCTCACAAATTCAAGAACATTTAGGACATAAAGACAATCTTATTTTCTATCAAATAAATAAATATCTTTCCTGACAGATACATTCCTACCTATAGGTAAGTCATAACTCAACTATTCCTACGCTACCTGTTTAAAAGTCGAGACCAGCTCCACGCCTCAATCTTACTAAAGGATGACGACGCTCACTGACATTTGTCAGGATCGAGAGCTAAGAGACGTGGCTAACATAAAATACAATTATGGACTGGCAGTGTACACGTGTTTTGCATCAACACAAAAGACTTAGAGCAAAAAAAGAGGACTATGTCCTTGGGTGATCCCTTGGGATGATAGAAACGCTCTAAGATATAGACAGAAAATTTTATTCGGGCACAACTGTTGACTACATCCGTCACGGTCGGGTCCTCCGGGTTTTTCGTAGAATGCATCACCATTTGTCATCTCCCGAGGCCAAATATTAGCATAACAAGAGATCCGGGACCTCCTGTTTCCCCGCCATTTAATTCCGTCCGATGCCCATTTGTTAGACTCAACTCTGCTCAACTACCTTTGTTACACAAACTGAACAGTGGAAGTACTTTAAAAGTTCGCAAAACTAAAGTTCGCTCGAATAAATACCCCAAGTTCGGATGCTTGGAGATACTAAAGATGTTAGTAAGTACATTGGTCGGCATTAGTGGTTAGTTTATGTAAAATGACCTGAAATATTTAGTGGCTGCGTTGAGTTACAAGTTTAACTGAAGTTTGACCATAACTCATAAATCTGGTAATGTGTTAAGTCCCTCAATGCTTCCTGAGAGGTTATGGACGAGGGTAGATTATAATTATGTTATGTTGGTTATGGCGCCCCTTACGGTCGTTCATTACAAGGGTCCAAGTTATAATCAATTAATGCGACATTTCTAAGTTTGCCTGTTTACACTAACACTGGACGACATCGTTATACTTTAATGTAGCATAGCAAGTGTAAACCATCCATACGTGCCCCAGTCTGTAGTTTCCCACTTGCAAAACTAATCCACACTCTTATAAAGGCTTATACTTGTATTTGTCTGAACGCGTTCGAAATCTCTTAAAAAATAAATAAAGATACATTAATGTAGATAATTCAATCTACATTAATCTCCTTAACGTTTGAATCCCCGACCGGTCCTATGAGACCGCGCTGTTATTGTTTTACTATTATGTCTCGTTTCGCGGGTATCTGAGTAATTAATGTAACTTTGGAAATTTACTTGACTCTAAGAGTAAATTTAAATGAAGACAAGAAATATGTATGTAAATATGAAATTAATGCAAGCAATTAAATTATTAAACACTAATTATATCCTATTTCTTTAAAACAAATATAACGAATATCCTAAATAGAAAACAGAAATTAACAATTGTAACAATTTACGTTTTCTTAATTGAAGTCTTGATACAGAAATCTAGCAATCTCCAAACGAAAAAATAAGACTAACTATTTTACTTCCGTAACTATTTCTTAATTAAAGATAGCATAACATTTGTTAATAAACGGCTATGCAGCGTAACTCTCAACTGGGGCTAGCAGAGCCAAAGTCTACTACACGGGGTTTTAGTTTGTTAAAGTCAACACGCATTCCCTCTCCGCTCTAGGGCGAGAGAAGTCATAAATATTAATTTGATTTTTTTATTATTTGATAATAGATATAACTTCTGTGTCATGAGTTTTTTTTGGGTGTGGTAGGTAGCTTACCATGACTGGTGAGCACCAGCTGTGTCATGCGAAAGGTGAGGACGCCGAGACGTCTTTCCAGCCACTCCTCAAAGAGGGACTTACCGCTGTAATTACGGCGTGCCCAGTCCGGTATCGTGGGTGCGTTTACAAACACACATGTACATGAAACATGCACCCCCTAGCCTGAACAAATATTTGTTGTATGCGAGAGCTTAGGTAAATTTAGTGCAGTATTTAATAGCTCAACTACTGTGCAAATCATACCATCGTACATTCAACTGATTCTAGATGGAGAATCAATCAAAATATCATTAATCAAATCAAAAGTGAAAAAGTAAATTTATTATGTGTACAGCTGTGGAATTCCCTACCGGAGTCTGTGTTGCCTGATAGTTCCAACATAGGGGTCTATGTCAGGGGTGTATGTATCAGGCAACACAGACTTTAAGTAAGGAGTGAATAGGTTACTTCTAAGCAAGCGTGTTCCATCGTCGACTACATCATCACTTACCATCAGGTGAGATAGTGGTCAAACGCAAGTCTATCAAATTATCAATAATAAAAAGAATACTAAACTAATCACTATACTTTTTCAACTTTATTCCTGAGATACAAAAGAGAACCATTAGCCCATTCCCTCTTTTAGAGCGGACGCCTGAGTCCCAACAGTGGAAACATTACAAGGCCGATAATACTAATGCTACAAAAGAGAAGCGCCATCTTGGCACGTTTTAAGGCAGACACGCAAAACATTAGCCATGTCCTGTTATTTATTTAGGTCCCAGGACAAACCTTTTCAATCACTGTTCGAAGAACAAGGTTACACCGAAAAATTCGTGCGAAAAAACAAGAGGCAATAAAAATAAAACATATCGAGGACGTGGACGTTCCGAGTACTTTTTCAGCGAACAAATACTTAACTGTGAAAGTAGTACAAATTAGATGTCGTAAGTTTGAAACTTCACAAATCCGGGAGAATAGTAGAGGAAATGATTGAAGTAAGTATAAAGAGGGAAGACTTGAATCTTCTTTTGTGCTGCTGGAAACTTTACGATTTGTTTGCATTCGTGCACCTGATACATTGTAGTAGTGTGCCTAGGTTCTTATAGTTAAATTTGAAATTTCTATTTTCTGTTTTTCATTATGTTATCCTACATCTACAACTTAGTAGTAAGGAAGTTCTTAGGTAAGATACATGTAGGTATGACGGCTGCGTAACCCTTCAGAATGTACTTGCCTGTTTGTTGTGTGATAAAATGGTGTTCATGTTAATAATAAATAAAGCAACCGTAGTAATTCCGGAAGATTAACTACAATTTATTGAAAACTAACTCCAAAGTTCTACAATAGATTTTCACTAACCCGACAAAAACTCTTTGAAACGAAAAAAGAATGATTAAAATTCGTTAAAATTATTGCTGAAGGTACAAAAACATATTCAATCATACTGAGAACTTCTCCTTTTCATGAAATCGGTTAAAAATGATATTTTTTGGCTGGCATGTGTTTTTGCGACATAAGATAAGGTTTTGTGCAAGTAGTGAAAATGATAGCCAGTACCAGTTCTCCAGTTCAGCGCATGACCTCAGTTTTAAAAAGCACAATAACATCAGATAATTCATTAAAATATTCCCAAAAACTCATCCTCGACCAACTTTTTGGCTCTGCAATAATATTTCCCAACTTATCCGTTTGACCGACCAAAGTTACCGTCGCAAAGAATACCTAAATTGAAACCGACTTCGAAAAATGATTCCGAATTTGAAACTTCAAAAGGATTTTAAATTTCGAAAGGTATAAGGGTAGAGATGTTATCGAATACCGCAAGAATGAGTCACTGAACAAAATTTTGATGGGGGCTCAAAGTAAACACTTGGTGGAAATGAGACTCATTTATCGGACTGTTGGAGCGGATTTTAACTTTGTGTGGTGTCGCGTCGGTTTAACCATAGAGTGTCGAAGCGCCTTGAGCGGACTTTTTTTGAGGTGGGATATCATTAAATAAATTTTCTTACTCTGGGTGGAACGAGCGTGATATACTATTACTGACTTAAATTCACCTGTGATCCTTGAATTGCCTTTTGTGTTTCAGGACCGTAGTAATTATTTTTAACAATCCGCAGGCATTGGCCCAAGGGGGCTAAGTCATTATTGCCAAAATTTCCTATCAAAACCAAGCCTATCTATCCGTCATAAGTCTCAAGGATTATTGATGGCAATCTGATTATGGCTATGTCAGCTTAAGCTTGTGGCAAAAATATGGTCCTTTCTGTAGGTGTGCTTGTCACCTAACTCCTAAAAAATGGTCAAACGACTGCTGGAACAATTAGTAGGTACTCGTTTATAGATCGTTTAACTCCAACGCCTCCAACTCAAGTATCGACCTTAACTTTGTAGTTATTAATTTATTTTTCAATTTACAGTGTGTATTAAAAGGTTTAAAAAAATATGAGTCGCAAAGGAATTTGAATTTTGTTTTGTAATCTTTAGCATTTGTTTTTTTATCTCGGATTCTGAATTCAAATATCATAATGGCATAACCGCCATTATTTCCGGCGCTGTCATTCCGTGCTCTATGGTCAGAGCAATGGATTGCTGTTTCGCGACCCGCAGTTGTGGAGACCCGCCATCTTGGTTAGCGATGGTGCTTGCAAAAACAATGAGCGATTGTTTATGGATTAGGTGCGATTGCTTTTTATGCTTCATGGAAATTCAAAAGACGAACTTCTTTAGCAATAATATTTTGAGAACAACCTTTAGACGTGCATTGTTCGGCATTTTGAAGTAGTTATTATGAATTTATTATAAAAAGACTATACCTAATTGTTTTGTTTTTTTTTTATATTTTGCATAGACTCACGTTTGACCACTATCTTAACTGATGGTAAGCGATGATGTGGCTGACAATGGAGCACACTTGCCTAGAAGTAACCTATTCACTCTTGACAAAAAGACTCCTTAGCTGTACGCATAACAAATGTGTAGTCAAAACGCAAGTTTGACTACGAGCCTTATAAATTAATTAATAACATATTCATAAATTAAAGTCAAACGTACTTAAAACGTATAATTAAATACGAGTACCACAAACGCGAAAGTTTGTGTGAATGGATGTATCGATGTTCGTTACTCTTTAACGTTAAAAATACTGAATGGATTGTGATGAAACTTGGTATACAGGTAAACCATGTCCTGAATAGCCTATATGATACTTTTTATCCTGGAAGTGTGTTCCCTTGGGATAATTTTCTACCACCACGCGGGTGAAGCCGCTGGCAGCAGGGAGTACCTAAAAAAAAATATCTTAAACGTAACTAAAACTAAATTTAATAACATAATTCGTTTAAATAACGCGAAAATTTTAATAAGTTACAGTATGAACCGTCGTGCGATAAAAATAAACTCGTTACGGCTTTACATAAAGTAGTATTTCAAATTCATATTTCAGGTGCTCAAATAAAAGCTAAATATGTAGATAAGTTTGAAAAATTACGCACAATTTTTCAGGTAGTAATATAGGTAAAATTATATTCCCTGACACTTTAAAAACGACTTTATTTGTATGACAGTAAAGATTATTTTCATCTTGTGATTTTCAGGCATAAATGTTCCATTGCTATTTCACATGTGGGTATCATTTGCGAGAGCTAAGTAATTACTTTAAGTTTTAAGGTAATTAATTAAGTATTCAAATTGTTAAATAGATCGCTGACTGCAATAAACGGAACTAATATCTAAATAATAGAACTAGTTTTTTAATTAATTTTTTTTTCTAAATTAAATATTTTTCTAAATTAAGTACTTGGGTTTGGTCTTTAAGCAACCTATATCTTACAGTGGTACTTAGTATCTAATGCCATGTTAATATACACTAGCCGACTTTACGATAGGTGTAACTCTACCTACCATAAAGTTGGTTGGTTGGCTAGTTGGTTAAACATTTGGTCAAACATTGAAACTAAAGCAAAAACAAATCGAGTTCCATACTGTATTTTTTTTAATAGTTCTCAAGAAATATGGAAAGTTTTATTCAGTAAAAGTCTGACACGCTCTCACTTCACACAAAAATGAAAGAAAAACCAAAGAAAAAAATATTGTTTGACAACTTTTCACTTAAAAAACTATTGTATATGAAAGCACACGTCAAAATATCAAAACACTTTGAACATCAGAATCTGTCCAATTTCGCGTCCCTATTACTGCTAAATAAAAAATAAGAAAAATGATTTATATTAAGTGACGTCTTTGAAAGCGACAGTAACTTATTAATTATAATATCAACAACGTCAATTCAAATTATTCTTTTTTTAATCGAACAGATGTAACTTTCAAAAGAATTGATTGACGAGTTTGAGACAGGTGTAAATCAGAAGTTTTGGAGAGGAGACTTCAAAGTCAGTGGTTAAAAGATTGATAAATGGACGGTCTACAACGGTAACAAGAAGTACCTATGCAGGATGGTTTAGACTAACCAAAGACAGTTAATTTAAAGGGTTTCGATAATTTTAACTTTTTTTAGGTAGAACACTATGCACCGTTAAACTCTTGGGCTGGGTCGGCTTCCAGTCAAGCCGGATTTAGTGGAATACCAGTATTTTACGAGGAGCGGCTGCCTACCAGACCTCTACAACCTATTAACGAGGGTAACACGGTACTTCATGGCAAGACTGGAGTCAGATTTACTGACTTCTGACTATATGTAACGACTGCCAAAGATCTACAAATGACAGCCGGAACCCACGGCTTAACGTGCTTTCCGAGGCACGGAGGAAACTCGTTATGATAAGATGGTCACCCATCCACAGACCAACCTTGGCAAGCGTTGCTTAACCTTGAAGATCGACTTGTGCGGCTGTTATTATCGAGCGAGAAGTACTATCAGACTTCAACTAACAAAAATTTACGTGTACCTGAGTTGCCTTTTGTGTTCAAAGGTCTCTTGTTTCTACTTTTACCGTTAAAGTAACCACATGGCTAAGTTGGTAATGTTTTGATTATCTTAAGTAGGCTAGAGTAGGGTTTGTTATTGTTACGTTTTCAGGGTTATTTTTGCTATAGAAACTATGAAAATAATAGCTAGTTCCCCAACGTTATCCTAGAGAAACATCCTTTTTTTGAGTGAGGTGGAAAATTATTCGAAAGGCGGGCTCACCCTAAGAGGTAGAGACATAATCATACTTTTCAGACTAAAATCAACCTGTGTTCTTCAGATGCCTTTAGGGTTTTAAGGCCACAGTAACTCTTTCAAACGGTCCCGCGGCCATAGCAAGAATCGGCTCTGCTGGGCCCCTTCAGTTTTGCTGCTATCTCTTTGAGGCTCCCGTAGTTCCTACGTGCCGTATTCTTGGAACTGATCGTTATCAAATGGGTGGTTGGCTAGCTACCCATTGCTAAGCGAGCTCACGTCGTAGGTGGAAATCGCCCTGCATCTCTAGATGCCCAGGCCGTCTCCTGCGGCAGTTGGGGCCCAAAGATGTTCGTTCACTAATGAGGCTAATCCTAATATCAAATAATCAAAAACTAATCTCCTTCGTTCGCATTACTGTTTCGCAGAAGGAGTCGAAATCAAACTCCAAAGATAGTTCATTTTCTCATAACGATGAGACTAAAAACGTTCCAGAAGAAAATTTTACTTTTTGGCAGATGGTTCACTAAATAAATAATGATATTCTCGAAAGTGTGATCCCAACCCTTAACTATTAAATACTTCATGCAAAAGGGTTCGATCACAAAGTTGGTAAAACCAAAGTTTACCTACCCGTAATTTTATAAGGGCAGCTGTCGTAACTACTCAACAACTTTATGCTATACAAGGATCTACCAGCAGCTTCGCTCGCGCAATTTTTTAAATAATTCCAAGAGTACCTACCACATAAAACATACCATATTAATATTTTGTTTTTGATGTAGTAAACAAACAACTCAACAACTTGCTCGTAGAACGGATAGTTGATGGGGACGGAAGGTTCTGGAGTAGCGGCCACGTCCCGGAAGACACACTTTTGGAAGGCCTCCCACAAGGTGGACCGACGACCTGACGAGGATCGCGGGAATCCGATGGATACGAGACGCATAGGAGCGATCGCTGTGGCGACGCTTGGAGAGGCCTATGTCCAGCAGTGAACGTCTTTCGGCTGAGATGATGATGATGAAACCAACAACTGTCACTCTTCCACACTGGTTAGAGCAGGATGGTGTATCAGATTTTTACCGACTAAAACCTATGTTATATATTGTACAACAATAAATATTAGTACTAAGGAAGAAATAAGACTCCTCTTAAGTCCTATAGTTACTTAACTTGCTTCGCTGTAAGTCATGTTTACTGCTGCTTATTTCCTATGGGAAATCAGGAGTTAAATATTAAACAAAGTAAAGCTGTATGCAGGTTATGAGTAGGAGTGGTCATATTTTACGTTGAATGAGTGGTAAAGCGATTCTTTCAACGGTATTGAATGCAAACAACTCGGTAGTTAGAGTATTTAGTGCCAGTTTAATTAAAGGTAGCATTCCGATATTAGCGATCTCGACACACGACCGCGATCGCGTCGCACGATCCACTGCTTAATATGGATTTTTACGGAGTACTAAACAAACCTGGTGACCGCTCCGCGCGACCGGTGCCATATAAATTCATACTAAACAGTGGGTTGCGGTCGCGGGTCGTTGTCGCTAAGAATCAAATGCCACCTTTAAGTTAATACAAGCGACACGTTTTTGACGTGCAGCGCTACGATTGGTCAGCTTCAAGCTCTTAACCAATCAGAGAACCAAACGCGGTAAACGTTTCGATCGCGTTAACGTAAAAACAACTCTCACTCAGTTCACTGAAATATGACGACGTGTTTGGCGGAGTTAGAGGGGAGCGTCATGGCTTGCGTGACAGCGAACAACTTTGAGATGGCTGTGATTTATAGACGTTTCTCTAAGGGCCATGGAAAAACTTTTCTCTGTCTTCGAAACAAAACTGACGCAAAGAAATCAAATACGTAAAAACTTCCGCTGACAGTTAGGAAAACGTCATCGTCTACACGTTGTGTCAGAACTTTTTCCAATATTGCTCAATAGTAAGAACAGTTATGTATATTTTTGTAAGACGCAGACTCGTTAGCGCGTTTTTGTTGTCACACCGCCCCGTTGTGCCTGTCTGTGGAAGCCTTAAATAAAGCGTGAGTAGAAATTGATTGATATTTTAGAATTTTCATCAAAACATTACAAATCTTTCAGTTATAATTATTTATTGATAGATTAATGTCTAAATTTAAAAACGACGGCTGCAAAACGGGAAAACTGATTAAATTATCTAATTTTAACGTCAAAGTTTAATTTCTTAATAGGATTACAAAATTGATGTCAGCTTTTTCTTTACTAATGCTTCCAATAAGGAAAGTGGAATTTATAGGGGTGTGAAAATATATTAGAAGTAGGTATGCCTTGTTTACATCAATCGACTAATTAACGAAATTGAATTTTGTTATGCTTTTAACTTGTATTTTATATTTTGATGTAGCATAATTAGCCTTAAACCTTTTGATGGAAGTGTTTATATTTTATGATGAGTATATCGTCTTGATGGCTTAGTAGTTAAAGCACCCGCCTCTCATGCAGGAGGTTGTGAGTTCGAAACTGGGCAAGGACCAATGTGAATTTTTCAGTTTATATTTACTTTTCTAAGTTTATCTAGGACATTACTGTCATCGCATGCCACTGAGAGCACGTAAAGCTGTTAGTCCCGGTTTGTCTTTCGTAGATCCCTGACAGTCATTTCAGGTAGTAAATGCCAAAAAGTTTGATCATCAGATTACGATACTCCTTGGATAATTATCCAAGGAGTATCGTGTTGCCCAGTAACTGGATTGTGGAGGTCTGATGGGCAGTCGCTCCACATAGAAAATGGATATTAAGTTGCATCAAGTTAGACTGAAACCCGACCCCAATTTTTTTGCGAAATGGCTAGAGAGAAGTTGAGGTTACAAATTCCTCTACAATTTTTACAATTAGGAACATTTTCAACGTACCTTCATATTCTTATAACCTTGAAACTGCTGCATTCCAAGTCTGAAACAACGGACATAATAATTTTAATACGTAGGTAAGTACTATTAAACTGCTATACCACGACACTGAAAAAATGTCCTTCGTGGCAACAGCATAAGGTTTAATTTGGAACTATCCATGTCGTATGCACCGCTGAAACACATTATTACATATCCAAGTTTCTAGGTCAATAACAACTGAATACTAATGAGTATTCTACATTTCAGGTATTTTAGTGCTAATAAGAATAAATATACGAAATCGGACGCGTATTTTATTTTCCTTTATTAAAATAATAAAACTGGCTTAAATTGAACTCCTAATTGCTTTTATTGTGAATTTCACTTCTTAGGGAAATTTCGATCGGCTAAACGCTTTGCCAACTAAAATCAGGTCCCAATCGACGGCGTGGTTAGCGCAGTGCTTGAACGATTGACTGCTATTCCGCGGGTCGTGGATTCGATTTTTTCATGGACCAAATATGTGTGGCCTACAGATAGCTGTTTCGGGGCTGGGTGTCTTGTAATGTGTTTACATGTTTGGAATGCACCCACGATAAAGGAGATTGGTTTAATGTGGGGCAAAGTTTTTTTTAAACGCAATTGGTAACTGAAAGTCACAGGTGAATAAAAGCCCGAGGTTATAGGATTAATTCCCACCTAAATAAAAAAGTTCCCTGCATAACTATACTAAACTTGTTATAAGATGAATTCGGTGGCAGCTGTCAGATTCATACAATGTAGGTAGTTATCTATCATTTTCTCTCATCTTAAAGATGCATATTTCGTCCTGCTGTCCCCAACCCATAAATTTATACGTTGCTCCGTACTAGGAATTACTTCTGTTTTGTGGGTTCTTTCACCGCAGTAACCAAACGCTCAACCGCTGGTCCAATCGTACCGTTAAATTTTCTCCCGAACATTTGCAAAAACATTACGAAACAGTTTCTTTTAAGTGTACATCGAAGACTGGAACAATTTAGCTGCTGCGGTCTTCCTGTCCGATTGTAATTTGGTGATTGACGTTCTTCGAAGCAAGAGTGAATAGGCTCTTAAAAACTAGTGTGCCTTATTATCACCGATTGCATCACTGTTTCCCTTCAGGTGGGATCACAGTCAAGCACTGCTGTAAATTATTTAAAAAGTATTTTTTTATTGCTATCTGAACGGTCAAACTCTAGAGCAAAGGCTACCTAAATCTTTTCATTCCTCTCAAAAAGATTTGCATTGAAATAGGCCCTTTCAAATCTAGCTCAAAGCCGTACAAAGCTAAAACAATTACAACTGAAACTAAGAAAATTAACCTAAGTACGAATAAGGCGTGTTCTACTAACTATTTATAAAGGCACAGAGGTTTTAGTGTGAACCCTACGGGTCAGCTCACACCGAGACGCGACGCGACGCGACGGTACTGGAAGAGGCAAGTGATATCGCGCTGCGCCGCGCGCCAACGCGAGAAGCATCGTTGCGAGGCGTATAGTAAAATCGTTGGCAATACGACGACGTAGCGAATGTAAAAACGTCCCGCGTGGAGCTACGAGGCGCAGCGCTGCATAAAGCAACTTATTCTCACAATGAAATGTGTATCTTTTCGCGTAATAAATAAAGTTATATTTTGAGTCACTATTAAAATGTACGCGCAGCGTCGCATCTCGGTGTGAGCTGACCCTACGTAGTCGTAAAGGCCGTCTCATTAATCGAGCCTTTGACCAGGGAGAGAGTTTTGAAAGGAGGTCGGATGTTATCTAATGTCTTGAATTAATCTTAAACGTAATGGATGTTGTTGAGTAGTATTAGCATGTATTAATAGAGATATCAATGTACTATACGTTCGAAATAAGAATAGGATCGAATTAACGTAATGTAGTAACGTCATAGCTGTCAAATCAAATCAGGATGAGCGAAAAAAGATTTTGTTCTAAATATTAGATTCATTTACGCGCGGTCTCATGAGACCGCGCGAAACGTCATCGCAACATGTCATCGTCAACGTCATCGGGGTTTAGAAGGTTAAGAATCATGAATAAAAGAAGTTAGTCAGAATCTCGTCCTTTTAATCTGCTCATCTCTGCATTACTGTGTGAAGTGTCTGAATAGTAGCGAATGGAATGAGGAGGCAAATTGTTGCCAAAAATGAAAATAAGAAAGCAAACAGTTTTTTGTTTCAGCTAATTATGATTTAAATAATTTGGTTAAATAAACAATAACAGTTTTTCTTCACTTAGAATTAATATGTTTGTTATTTCTATATTGTGTGTGTCTATGTGTGCCAAATAAATATTTTTCTTTCTTTCTTATATCCGCAGCAGAGCCAAGGTTACCGATATAGCTCGAAGAATCGCCAAACTTAAAGCCAGATACGAGATGCACAGGACTAGTCGTTATGGGGACACTTGGAGAAGCCCTATATCCAACAGTGGACATCTTTGACTGAAAAGATGATGATGATTTATTTAATATTCATACACGTATGAACAGAAGATGCAAGTAATTCGCTCCTTCAAAACGTAAAATCTTGACAATGCGTTATCTTGTAAGTTAAGTAAGATACTCGTATGAGATGAAGGTTACAAGGGACATATTATTAATCCCTGTCAGTGACGACATAGTTATATTATGTATCTGGTCCTTGGAGAGGAGGCCTTCTAAGTTTCTGGCCCTATTGCCCAGATGATGTATTGTTTTGTAAGTGGTGACATGATAACCATATTATGTTATATCAGTAATTTGTGATGTAAATATGTGGCACCTGGTGACAGAAAAATTGGAAGAAAATCGTTTGTCTTACTTATAATTTCGTTTTGTTTCTTATTGGCTTGTGAAATGAAATTAATTTTGTAAGTTTTAATGTTTTTTTTGCGTCCGCCATGCTTGTATTTTGTTTTTTACTTTTTAGTTGTGCTACTTTACCCACAGCTATAAGGCAAAAAAGATACAGATGTGGGTTTTAGTTAATAAAAGCTACATAGCCAAATATTGTGCAAGTTATATAGAAAGGAACAATTGAATTCAATTGTTCCTAATTGAATATGACAATTAAAACCATTTGCAGCAGCTAGAGTGCATATAATCATAATTTTATAAGTGCCCATGTGAAATTTAAATGTTTTTGATTTGATTCCAATAAGCCAAAATATGTCTCTGAGTGTACTGTTTCAAAAGAAATGGTGAGGTCTCCGAAAGGCTGGGAGTTAGGCATTCCGGCTTCATCATAAAATCAACAAGTAATAAATGTTAGACCTTTTAATCAGAATCATTTATTCCTTACTTGGTTATAAAGGCTTTATTGTTTGTTTGGTAAGTGCAAATGCAATACAATACAATAAGCAGCACAATGCATACAATACAGTAAGACCAAATATCATTGGTCGTTGGGTAAGACGGTTAGGTTAGGTATAATACATTACTACAATAAAAAGCATTGTAAAACAAACCCAGAGCGTTCACGGGAGTATTCCGATTTCGGTTCCCAGATTTTCGGCACCAAAATTTTCAACACCCAAGGTATTCCCGATTCGGCACCAATAGGTATTTTAGACAGGTAATAACCATGCAAAAGATATTTTAGATAGGTAATAACCATGCAAAATACCAGTTCAGAATAGGTACCTATTGGTGCCGAATCGGGAATAGCTTAGGTGCCGAAAATTTTGGTGCCGATAATCTGGGTTCCGAAACGGAAATACTCCCGTTCACAAACTCTCTGTCATCGTTGAAACCTTACGAAGTACGAGTAGATGATTTGTCTAACATTATGTTATACATAATGTACCGTTTCTGAATAATTCGAAACAAATCGTTAAAAATAAGTGATGATAAATATTTTACGGAGTACCTACATGAGTTCCATTTGAACCACAAATATCATAATTAGTTACAAATGTCCTACTTTTTCCTTATGTATCGAAACACTCGAAACAGGAAACCTTTACATAATTCTCCCGTTACATAATAAACAAGCATCATGATTTATAATTATAGCTGGAAATTATAAAATATATTCGTAGCATATAAAGTCATAATAAATAATTTTTCAGTGAAACAAGCACGAGTCACCGCAAAACATTCATTTATCTGATTCAAATTAGAATTATAAATTACTTATTAATATCTAAAAGTTGTATTATAAAAACTGTGATTATGAAGTCTATAATTGTTAAAGTATGTGGAATAGTTTTTTCAGTTCTAGCAGTTCACGCGTATCACTGTCACATTGAGGAACTTTGTAAGTTACGTTATTTGTATTTATGTGGACCTTCATGACAACGACTTTGTTGTTTTAAAATCTATAGCTCAAAAAATTGTAATCATCACTGAAAATCTTTTGCTTTTTATTGAACATTCAATTATTAAAAATTGATCATTGTGTGACCTCAACCTTGATTATTCAGTCAATCTGGTGTAGGCCACTACACGAGTTATCGAGATATCATTGTACCCTAATAATAATTTTAATTAGGGTACAATGAAATCTCGTGAAAAATTATTATTCAAGTCGATTGAATTTTTAGGAAGATTGCAACAGTAATTATAAAAATATTTCGTAAAAAAAACTTTTCCTCGACGTTTGGCAGTGTTTTGATTTTCTCACATATTAATATTATTACTAGCTTTTTGTCCGCGGCTTCGTTCACGTCAACTGACTACTCTATTCTACTCTACCATACTCTTCCTCACTCTGCCCTACTTTGCATATTATGTGAATCAAAATTTATATATTTTTATAATTTTGGGACCTGGATATTTTTACTATCATTAAAAAACATAATTTCGAGCGTTTGTGTAGACTTTTACTAATTTTCTTCATTTTTAGGTCTACCTGAAATGAAAAAAATGACACCACCACTTACGTACATATTTCCCGCGCACAAGGATTTGGATATGATGATTTATTTCATCAATTTATCTCCTGATGTGGTCTATACGGTATTTTATGAAAAAAGTAAGTCTGTGGCAAATACCGGCCGAATATCTAACCTTACCAAAAGAACAGTGTTCGCCTTTCATATATTATTCGGAGGCCACCCCTCCACGCTCTGGACCATGGCCTATACCAGGGCCCGGCGCGAGAGTTCTCCGCCACCGATAGCCTCCACGGGGACACGGCGGTGCTCCGCCCAAGCGGGGCACACCTCTACCGTGTGCCTCACCATGTCCTCCGGGCGGTTCACACAGTGGAAACATGGCGTCCTTTCCTCCTTGATCCGAAGCAGTCACTTCCCGAACTTACCGTGTCCGGTGAGGACATGCGTCATACGGAACGAGAGGACATCATTCGTAAAGGATACATAATACATCATTCGCCTAAAATTGTTTATTTACCTGATAGTACAATTGAAGTCCGGTTCGGTCGACTTGGGGCCGACATGTATGGGGAGAATGCTCTGCTACTGGACGGCAGTGCAGAGAACTTTGTGCCAATATAGGTAATGCACAGCGAGCCTTCTTTAGTGCCTTTTTGTCGGACTTGGTTAATTTTTTTAAGGCTCTCTTCTTTGAACTTCAATCCAGAGTTTTACGGTCTTGAGCATCAACCCAGGTGAGAAACACCGAATGCTCACGCTGTTTAGTTTGAACACAATCAAAGTTCTGAGACGTTCTATAATTCACTATGAAAAATTGTTATTTTTTAATTTTTCTTTAACCTTCCAGATGTAAAGAAGAAACACAACAACAACAACAACATAACAAAAAAAGAAACCAAAGCCAAAAAAATATTAAAAACTGATAAATTTAATGACTGTTTTCAATTCGAAACAAAATTAAATTCTGAAATGACGAATATATCAATTTATTTAGAAACAAGAGATGGATGCTCTAAGAATATGACAATCTTCGAAGGAATCATTGTCGATAAAATTCAACCCAAGGCAGCTCCCGCAAGATTTAAAGGTAAGTTCAGTTTTGAGAATTTAATTTTATTGATAATTATTTTTTCATACTGCCTAAACTCGGTAACGTAAGAGTAAGGGCCTGTTTCACAATGTCCGAGTAGCCACTACTTCCCAAATAAATTCAAAAATAGAACATAATTTGTATGAAATTATCTGCCAAGTAAGATATTGGCAACTTAATCATAGGTGGTGAAATCGGCCCTTAGCTTTATTAAGGAATTTATACTAATATGATCGACCTATTGGACAAGGTTTGTGGCCTTGACTGATACGCCAGAGGTCGTCGGTTCGATTCCCACTCAAGAAAAATGTTTGTGTGATGAACACGATCGTTTGTTTTCTGTCTGGGTATAATTTATTTATAATATGTATATACATATTTAGAGATAAATAATTATGTTTATTACTTGTTTAGCACCTATTGATAGCAGAAGCTGTGCTTAGTTTAGGACTAAATGGCGTTATGTGGTTGTTGTGGAATATTATTATGTTATAATGTATTATATTATAACGAGGAAAGATTAATATTTTTTTGTGTGATGAATAAACTCAAAAACGACTGGATTGATTTTGAAAACCTATTGACTGGTTATATTGTTGCTTTTCAGACACATCTGGTTGTTTAAAAGACAGAAATCAGAAGTGCCCTTGTGTTATTGAAGTAGACCTTAAAAACGAGTATTCTGGTAAGCGTTTGACACTTTATAGATTATTGAAAGTTTGAGTAAATTATTACAGTAATTATAATATGTATGTATTTAGAAATATATAAAGTATGTTTATCAGTTGTTTAGTGCCCATAACAAAAGCTTTGCTTAGCTTGGAACTAAATGCCGTCACGTGATAAGTTGTGGAATATTATATTTATCTATATATATAAAAATGAAACCCGTTTTCCGTTGTCACGACTTGACATGAAAACGGCTTGATCGATTTCGCTGTTTTTTTTTTTAAATGTTCCTTGATGTTCAATGATGGTTCTTACAGAGAAAAATTCAAAAAAAAAAAAAGTTGGTTTAAGTAGGGTAGGTAAGATAGGTAGAGTAGTGTAGGGTAGTGTACGGTAGTGTAGGGTAGTGTAGGGTAGTGTAGGGTAGTGTAGGGTAGTGTAGGGTAGTGTAGTGTAGGGTAGTGTAGTGTAGGGTAGTGTAGGGTAGTATAGGGTAGTGTAGGGTAGTGTAGGGTAGTGTAGGGTAGTGTAGGGTAGTGTAGGGTAGTGTAGGGTAGTGTAGGGTAGTGTAGGGTAGTGTAGGGTAGTGTAGGGTAGTGCAGGGTAATGTAGGGTAGTGTAGGGTAGTGTAGGGTAGTGTAGGGTAGTGTAGGGTAGTGTAGGGTAGTGTAGGGTAGTGTAGGGTAGTGTAGGGTAGTGTAGGGTAGTGTAGGGTAGTGTTGGGTAGTGTAGGGTAGTGTAGGGTAGTGTAGGGTATTGTAGGGTAGTGTAGGGTAGTGTAGGGTAGTGTAGGGTAGTGTAGGGTAGTGTAGGGTAGTGTAGGGTAGTGTAGGGTAGTGTAGGGTAGTGTAGGGTAGTGTAGGGTAGTGTAGGGTAGTGTAGGGTAGTGTAGGGTAGTGTAGGGTAGTGTAGGGTAGTGTAGGGTAGTGTAGGGTAGTGTAGGGTAGTGTAGGGTAGTGTAGGGTAGTGTAGGGTAGTGTAGGGTAGTGTAGGGTAGTGTAGGGTAGTGTAGGGTAGTGTAGGGTAGTGTAGGGTAGTGTAGGGTAGTGTAGGGTAGTGTAGGGTAGTGTAGGGTAGTGTAGGGTAGTGTAGGGTAGTGTAGGGTAGTGTAGGGTAGTGTAGGGTAGTGTAGGGTAGTGTAGGGTAGTGTAGGGTAGTGTAGGGTAGGTAGGGTAGCGTAGGATATGTAGGGTAGTCATTTGACGGGAGCGAAGCCGCGGGTAAAAGCTAGTATTATATAAATGACATGGCCGGAATTGGTAGAGAGCTTTGCCCAAAAAAAAAATATCATGTACACAGACATAAAGTACCACGTATTAAAGCTTAGAATTTTGGCTTTACAATAGTTTAAGTTTTATGATCAGAAAAGAAGCGAGAGACACTATAAATAACATCCAAAAATACCATAATTGTCATTCAAAATGTGATCATTTTGAATAACAATTATGTCGCTATAGCAACACGTTACGTTACACGCCAAGGATCTTGTATACCCTACGTACTAACTGCATTGATTACGAAGCAATATTATACATTCTAAAGTGTACTTTATTTTTACTGTCGTGAAGTTCATAATTTTTATTCACAAGCAAAAGGGAAAAAATATACCCAGCAAGACAACGCGAAAGAGGTAGTGTGTCCCTTTCTTACTAGTATATAGACACTAGTAGAAAGAGGTAACATACGTTTCGGTGCGTTTTTGAAATTGAAGTAATCAATCCAGATAGTATAAAAAATATCTTTGACTACACAGACAGTTTTGACAGTTAAGTTTAAAAAGCAAAAACGCCAAAACAACTTTAAGACGTTTGGATTCACACTCGTGAAAATATGGTCGATTCTTAATATTATATGTAGCGTGTGTCATCAAGACGCGTGGCAGTTCGAAAAGTGTTGCTGGCGATAGTAATGAAATCGTTAATCTTTCAAAGGTAACTTAGCAATACAATTCTGGTATTCAGGAGTGGCTGCCACTCCAGAACCTTCCGTGCCTAACGACCATCCGTTCTACGAGCAATGTGCCCTGCCCACTGCCACTTAAGTTTGGCGATTCTTCGGGCTATATCGGTAACCTTCGTTCTCTTGCGGATAACTTCATTTCTGATGTGATCACACAAGGAAACTCCCGAGCATAGCCCTTTCCATTGCTCTTTGGGTGACTGTAAGTCTTCTGATGAGGCCCATTGTGAGCGACCACGTTTTGGAGCCATATGTCATCACTGGCAACACACACTGGTCATCGACTTTCGTCTTCAGACACTGTGGTATGTTGGACGAGAAAATACCGTGTAGCTTCCCGAACACCGCCCAGCCGAGTCGGATTCGACGATTGACCTCTTTCTCGAAGCCAACCTACCCAACTAGGACAGACGGTCCACCGTCTGTCTAGGTAGACGTAGTCATCCACAACTTCAAGTGTAGAGTCCCCGATCTTGGTAGGAGTGGGTGCTACATCGATGTTTACCATGACTTTGGTTTTGTCCATGTTCATTTTAAGTCCCATTCTTTCGGAAGCTCTACTGAGATCACCGAGCATTGTACTGAGCTCCTCCGTAGTCTCAGCCATGACTACTATGTAATACGCAAATCGAAGGTCAGTGATATATGTTATTTATTTATTGTGCAGACCTACCACAGTGTTGTCTTTTTAACCCTATTGTTGGTTGACTGGTAGAGAACGCCTTAAAGCATTAAGTCCGCCTATTTACCACCATTGTACATGAAGTTTAAATAAATAAGACATCCTCTAATGCGGCCGGTGCTGAAGCCTTTTCGGAAACAGGCTTGTTCGGAAGGCTGGAAGTCGTCGAACCTGCGCGCGAGACGATTCGTGATGACTCTGGAAAATAACTTGTAGACATGGCTCAGAACTGAGATGGGCCTGTAGTTCTTAAGCAAGGCATTGTCGCCCTTCTTACAGAATAGTACCACCACAGTTCTGCTCCATGCCTGTGGGGTTTTTCCCTAGCGTATGACGTAATCAAATAGCTTCTGAAGGGCCTTAAGGATCGGTTTTCCACCCACCTTCAGGAGTTCGGCCGTAATTCCGTCCTCGCCCGGCGCCTTGTTGTTTTTGAGCTACTTCAGAGCCGTCCTAATCTCGTACAGGCTGACGTCCGGAATATCTTAGGTATAGTGTCGGGTCAATCTAGCTCTTGGGTCGCTAGATTTACCGTGGGTTTAGAGATAGATATGTATAACTGTCCATAGAAAGCCTCTATCTCTCCAAGGAGCCGGATTTGACTCTGCCATCGACGGTCTTCAGTTTCGTGAGCTGGCTCTGCCCAATAGACAGATCTCTCACAAAGACTTTGGAGCTCTTATTCCGCTCTATCGCGTCCTTAACCCTTTCGGAATTAAAGCGGCGAAAATCACGTTTTAAGGACTTCGAAATCGGTCTATTGAGCTGTCGGTATCTGCACGCATCGTCTGAAGACTGCAGAATCATCTCGCGCCTCTTCCTCATGAGCTCGAGACTTTGATTAGACAGCTTCTTGTTCCTATTTGTACGGTGGGTCTTGAAAAACTTAGACCCAACCGTACCGGAAGACGTAGCGATGGAAGGCCTCCCACAAGGTGGACCGACGACCTGACGTGGGTTGCGGGAATCCGATGGATGCGAGACGCATAGGACCGGTCGTGATGGCGACGCTTGGGGGAGGCCTATGTCCAGCAGTGGACGTCTTTCGGCTGAAATGATGATGATGATTCAGGAGTGTTTTATATTTTTGTCTGATTTTTAGGCGTAGTACAGATAAGCACAGTATTTGTCTTATGCGTGTATCCAAACGTAGATTTGATAACAAATCAAATCTGTTGATTTAACATGATTGTAATGACAGGAAACGACCCAAAATCAATTAACGCACATATTTTTTTGAGAATTTTTCTCGCTTCCTCTAGAGAAATGTAATTGATGCAATATATTTTTATTTATTTTAGAAGTAATTTTCATATAAAAATAATTGATGTACATTATAAATTCTAAAATTGGGCAGGATCCGGCCATGTCATTTCTAAATGACATGGCCGGAATTGGTAGAGAGCTTTGCCCAAAAAAAAAATATCATGTACACAGACATAAAGTACCACGTATTAAAGCTTAGAATTTTGGCTTTACAATAGTTTAAGTTTTATGATCAGAAAAGAAGCGAGAGACACTATAAATAACATCCAAAAATACCATAATTGTCATTCAAAATGTGATCATTTTGAATAACAATTATGTCGCTATAGCAACACGTTACGTTACACACCAAGGATCTTGTATACCCTACGTACTAACTGCATTGATTACGAAGCAATATTATACATTCTAAAGTGTACTTTATTTTCATTGTCGTGAAGTTCATAATTTTTATTCACAAGCAAAAGGGAAAAAATATACCCAGCAAGACAACGCGAAAGAGGTAGTGTGTCCCTTTCTTACTAGTATACAGACACTAGTAGAAAGAGGTAACATACGTTTCGGTGCGTTTTTGAAATTGAAGTAATCAATCCAGATAGTAAAAAAAATATCTTTGACTACACAGACAGTTTTGACAGTTAAGTTTAAAAAGCAAAAACGCCAAAACAACTTTAAGACGTTTGGATTCACACTCGTGAAAATATGGTCGATTCTTAATATTATATGTAGCGTGTATCATCAAGACGCGTGGCAGTTCGAAAAGTGTTGTTGGCGATAGTCGTGAAATCGTTAATCTTTCAAAGGTAACTTAGCAATACAATTCTGGTATTCAGGAGTGGCTGCCACTCCAGAACCTTCCGTGCCTATCGACCATACGATCTACGAGCAATGTGCCCTGCCCACTGCCACTTAAGTTTGGCGATTCTTCGGGCTATGTCGGTAACCTTCGTTCTCTTGCGGATAACTTCATTTCTGATGTGATCACACAAGGAAATTCCCGAGCATAGCCCTTTCCATTGCTCTTTGGGTGACTATAAGTCTTCTGATGAGTGTAAGCGACCACGTTTCGGAGCCATATGTCATCACTGGCAACACACACTGGTCATCGACACTGTGGTATGTTGGATGAGAAAATACCGTGTAACTTCCCGAACACCGCCCAGCCGAGTCGGATTCGACGATTGACCTCTTTCTCGAAGCCAACCTACCCAACTAGGACAGACGATCCACCGTCTGTCCTAGGTAGACGTAGTCATCCACAACTTCGAGTGTAGAGTCCCCGATCTTGGTAGGAGTGGGTGCTACATCGATGTTTACCATGACTTTGGTTTTGTCCATGTTCATTTTAAGTCCCATTCTTTCGGAAGCTCTACTGAGATCACCGAGCATTGTACTGAGCTCCTCCGTAGTCTCAGCCATGACTACTATGTAATGGTAAATGGTAATGGCAAATCGAAGGTCAATGATATATGTTATTTATTTATTGTGCAATCCTACCACAGTGTTGTCTTTTTAACCCTATTGTTGGTTGACTGGTAGAGAACGCCTTAAAGCATTAAGTCCGCCTATTTACCACCATTGTACATGAAGTTTAAATAAATAAGACATCCTCTAATGCGGCCGGTGCTGAAGCCTTTTCGGAAACAGGCTTGTTCGGGAGGCTGGAAGTCGTCGAACCTGCGCGCGAGACGATTCGTGATGACTCTGGAAAATAACTTGTAGACATGGCTCAGAAGTGAGATGGGCCTGTAGTTCTTAAGCAAGGCATTGTCGCCCTTCTTACAGAATAGTACCACCTCACTTCTGCTCCATGCCTGTGGGGTTTTTCCCTAGCGTATGACGTAATCAAATAGATTCTGAAGGGCCTTAAGGATCGGTTTTCCACCCACCTTCAGGAGTTCGGCCGTAATTCCGTTCTCACCCGGCGCCTTGTTGTTTTTGAGCTACTTCAGAGCCGTCCTAATCTCGTACAAGCTGACGTCCGGAATATCTTAGGTATAGTTTCGGGTCAATCGAGCTCTTGGTTCGCTAGATTTACCGTGGGTTTAGAGATAGACATGTATAACTGTCCATAGAAAGCCTCTATCTCTCCAAGGAGCCGGATTTGACTCTGCCATCGACGGTCTTCAGTTTCGTGAGCTGACTCTGCCCAATAGACAAATCTCTCACAAAGACTTTGGAGCTCTTATTCCGCTCTATGGCGTCCTTAACCCTTTCGGAATTAAAGTGGCGAAGATCACGTTTTAAGGACTTCGAAATCGGTCTATTGAGCTGTCGGTATCTGCACGCATCGTCTGAAGACTGCAGAATCATCTCGCGCCTCTTCCTCATGAGCTCGAGACTTTGATTAGACAGCTTCTTGTTCCTATTTGTACGGTGGGTCTTGAAAAACTTAGACCCAACCGTACCGGAAGACGTAGCGATGGAAGGCCTCCCACAAGGTGGACCGACGACCTGACGTGGGTTGCGGGAATCCGACGGATGCGAGACGCATAGGACCGGACGTTATGGCGACGCTTGGGGGAGACCTATGTCCAGCAGTGGACGTCTTTCGACTGAAATGATGATGATGATTCAGGAGTGTTTTATATTTTTGTCTGATTTTTAGGCGTAGTACAGATAAGCACAGTATTTGTCTTATGCGTGTATCCAAACGTAGATTTGATTACAAATCAAATCTATTGATTTAACATGATTGCAATGACAGAAAACGACCCAAAATCAATTAACGCACATATTTTTTGGAGAATTTTTCTCGCTTCCTCTAGAGAAATGTAATTGATGCAATATATTTTTATTTATTTTAGAAGTAATTTTCATATAAAAATAATTGATGTACATTATAAATTCTAAAATTGGGCAGGATCCGGCCATGTCATTTAATAACATTCAAATGAAACTGGTATACTTTCTCAAAAATAAGTTAAATTTTACTAGTCCATTCCGTTAAAAATAAATAACACGATATTTAAGTGATATCTGAAATAGTGTTCCTCAAGGGACAAAGCTAAGGCCATTATTATTTGAAAGATACAAAGTGCGTTTATTGTGTAGTGGCACTCAAAATGACACAGAATCTAAAGGTTTAGATAATTATTTGAAATGATATCATTCTGTAGATTGGATAACTAATACAAAATCAATTGTATCTAAAAAATTTGCAATTAACAAAATTATAATAATATTTGCGTTCTCTCAGTGGCAATAAAGTTGGTCAAAGCCTTAAACGATTGTGTTGTAAACATAATGTCATATTTGTTATTTGAACCAGCTAAAAAATCTACTTGACACCTGTTATCATTACAGAAATACATAAAATCGCTTTAGTTTGCTTACAAGTTGGCATTTAGAGCTTGGACTACTTATATTTTTGATTAATATTTCATTAAGATATATTTAATTTCCAAATTTTGCAGGAACAGGAGTAACGAAACATATCACAAGTGGCACGAGTGAGTAAAACTAGTACCCATATCGTTATATTCCCGATTCGACAACATATCTTTCGTTTTCGTATCCTTTTTGTTTTGGTCTTAATTCTCGTACATTAATTAAAATTTTGTCAACTTATAAATACACTATTATGTCTATGCTTAAAAATGTTTGAGTTCTTCCCATTTGGGCAACTTTTTGTTTGTCCTTTAGTAATAATAATAATCAGCCAATTTCCAAGTCACGTAATAAGTCCGATAATAGTAGTAAGTCCGATAGCCAAAAAAATCCCGATATAAATTTTGCATGCCGATATTCTAATGTGAGAAACGTTTTATAATTATGATGGTAATATAACTATCACTTATACCTATATTTATTTTTTAATTTTCCAGCTGAAACCTCGCCAACAGAAACACCTATCACAAGTAACACAAGTGAGTATGACTACTTCCCTTATTGTAAAATTCCCTATTCGTCAACATAATTACTAACTTTCCTTAAAACAGCTGATCGCAGACGACCTTTTATCACTACTTTAGTCTTCATACGTTTGTTACCATTTGTTTAACTTGTCTATGCTTGTAAATATTTGTGTTTATTCCCGTTCGATCAACCTTTTGTTTTGTCAAGTAAAGTCCGAAAAATGAAAAATACCGATGTTAATTTTGCATGCCAATTTACTAATCAACGTGTGTAATAATGTTTTTTTACATTATTTAGTATACTCGTATTGTTTCTCTTCTTTACATTTATTGATACATTTATTTTTTAATTTGTACCTGAAGACTCAAAGACGGAAACAACGATACCTATCACAAGTAACACGAGTAGTAGTAAGTATGGTTGCTTCCCTTGTCGTTATAATTATTCCCGATTCGTCAACATTTATAACATTTATTTAAGACATCTGAACACAAGTGGCACTTTTCATTAATACTCCTCCTCTATCTGAGCACAAGTGGCGTTTTTTATAAATCCTCATACATTAATTTTCATTTTTTCTTATTTCGAGGATATAATCGTTAGGTCAAAATTTGTTTGGCAAACTAAATACAGCCATGAAAAAATAAGAAATACCTCCGTTCATCTTGCTATTCCGATTTACTAAGCAACGTGTGATAAATCTTTTATCTATCGCTTATATTCAGGTGTAGAATATGAAAACAACAATACAATAATAAAGGAAAACACAGGCAATGCTCTTCTTGATGAAAAAGAATCGGATAGGTAACGGGAACCAGGCCATGCGCTGTTGGAAAAATCCATTACAAAATATCTGTATTAGCCTTTTATTCTTATAATTAATTATATTTTACTTCAGATACCGATACTGTCATTTACAACCAAAATCCATCAGGTCATAGCACCACAGAAGCAAGGAAGATCCATGCCGTTGCAAGTAATACTAGTACTCGTAAGTGTTATAATAAATTAATCGTAGCATAAAATCTGGTTTTCATTACTGTACGAAGTTTTGTCTTTTTCAAATGTACAGCAAGCTTTTCCTACGTGAAATAGAGTAGTTCCTACGTGGTGTAACAGATGTCGTTACATGCTCTACAAAATAATTTACGCACTTAGGACGGTAATTTTAAGCCGCTTCATAGATCTTGTGATCAAAAGCGTGACTGTTGAGTGCTATTGGATATTTCATACATTGGTGGACCTCTCCCCGATCGTGTCAGATGGCCGTCCATATATGAGAGGAAAAGAACAAAGAGTACATCTGTGTTTGCACACACACTTGTGCACATGTGCACTCTAATATTCCCTACGTATTTGAGTAATTACAATTGACTTTGGCTACCGTAGCCGGAATCTAGTCGGAAGTTTTACTTCATGTTTTATTTTTTATTTCAGAGAGTGCAAACAAAAACCCAATTTCTCAAAGAAATTTGCTTATATACATTTTACCACCGGTGATAGTAATTTGTGTTATTATATTGGTGGTGTATATAACTATCAAAAAATATCGTCATCGAAATTCGCAGCCAGATCAAACATTGGAATTGAATACCTATGTAAGTCTTGTGATTATTGCACGTAAAATATTACCAAAATATATTATTTTTAAATTTTTTATACCATAAAAAACGAACGCACTTTAAAAAAATAATTACAACTAATAATTAAAAAAAATAGCATGTTTAAGGAAAACTCATGTTTTTTTTTAATTGAAATATTCCTAATCACGATTGATTACACCTTTAATAAAACTTTAGATTTAGTTTGCCTTAATATTCATTTTTGTAAACATTGGCGAGGTTCGCGAGAATCCGATGGATGCGAGACGCACAGGACCGTTTAACGATACTTTGGGGAGGCCTATGTCCAACAGTGGACTTTCGGCTGAAATAATGACGATGATGATGAAACATTGTTATTCACTCGTAAATAAAGTTAATTTATTTATCCCTTCTATTTTTATTCTTAACATAATAATTCTATTTTTAAATATTTCTTACAAAAACTTACAAAATAAAAAAAAAACATTTAAAATATAAAAATTATATTTTCAAATTCATTTATTTATTATTATATTTATTTTCAGGCCACCGCCAATGAACTCGTCTATGCAGATCTCAATATGGTACACGGAGGCAGTCAACCACCAAGATATGATGAAGAATCGGCTTATGCTCAAATAATTGGTGTTTTAAAACCCGTAAATGTAAAAAGTAAATAGATAAATAAAGCAGCCTAACTACATAGATATAATAATTATAGAAAGTACTCATTCGTAATCATTGCACGCACACACTTAAGAAGTGGGGTTCCGTGCCTGACTGTGTGTTTCATGATAGCTAAAACTTAGGAGGCTTTATATCTTTTGACTGGCCTTTTGGTCTAGTGGTTAATGACCCTGACTGCTACGCCCGCGCCGGAGGTCGTGGGTTCGATTCCCATCCAGGACAAATGTTTGTGTGATGAGCACGATCATTTTTTCTGTGTCTGGGTGTAATTTATCTATAATATTTATATTTTTGAAGTATTTAAGTATGTATCAGTTGTCTAGTACCCATAACACAATCTCTGCTTAGCTTGGGACTAGATGGCGTTGTGTAAAAGTTGTGGAATACTATTATCTGGGTACGCCATAATCATGGCAGTAAGTGCCATCGTTGAGGATTAGCTGGAGAGGTGTCACAACATCCTAACCTTCCATATGAAGCAGGCCCTCACCGGACATGGAAATTTCGGGAGGTTCCTACATCGGAATCAGGTGAAAGTTTCACCATTGTCTGAACCGCCGGAAGAACATGGTAGAGCATGCGATGGAGGTGTGTCCTGTTTGGGCGGAGCACCACTGTGTCCTCGTGGAAGCGATCGGTAGCAGTAGTCTTTCGCGCCGGCCGTGGTTCAGGCCATGGTCAAGAGCGAGGAGGAATTATAGTCGGCAGCCTTCTTCTGTGAAGGAGTAATGCTAGCGAAGAAGTCGGCCACACGCTTGAGGGAACGGATATGTTCACACCTTAACCGCCACGATTTCGTTCCCGATTACCAGTCACGGTAGGCGCAGGCTTGCGGATGACGAGCAAGGGGTAGCTCGCCGTCGACCTAGCCCAAGTCGTCGATAACGAGTGTTCCAAGCACTCCTCAAAGAGATGTCAGCAAACTGTAGGGGTAGGGAAAATTTAGTCTGAGGTTATCAATCCGAAAAGAAGAAAAACTCTAGCAACAAAGGCTTGAGATCAAAAAGTAGATAATTAACGGATCACATCTGTTTCAAAAGGGACAAATTATAGCCATAACAAGAAAGACGATTCCACGCAACATTGAAACCAGTTGAGTCTAACGGAAATCTATTACAGCCAATAAAACGGGCTGATATTTGATGAGCCGAAAAAGGGACGAATGGTTGAAAGGTGGTAGAAGCTAGAAATAGGGCTGAGAGCTTCTGCAATGATTACTCTATAAATGCCTGAAGGACTAGGTAAATATAGTTTTAAATCAACATTTGCTTTTTTTTTTATATCGAGTAAGTTAAGGGTTTATCTATTTCAGATTGAATATCGCCAACATCAACGTCAACGGCGTAACGTCACAAAATCATCTACCTAGCCTTTTGCCCAACTATATTGGGGTTGGCTTCCAGTCAAGCTGGATTTAGCTGAATACCAGTATTTTACAAGTAGCTGCTGCCTACCAGACCTCCACAACTCATTAACTGGGGTAACACAGTACTTCATGGCAAGACTGGAGTCAGATTTACTGGCTTCTGACTATCCGTAACGTCTGCCAAAGATCGACAAATGACAGCCGGGACCTACGGCTTAACATCATAAAATTACCAGGCTTAATCATTTTTGCAAGGGTCGCGGAATTTTTCAAAAATTGGGAAAATCCTCAATCACCATTGAAAAAATAATTCTTAGTAACATTAAAAAACTTTTTATGTAGCTGTTAATCTCTGAAACCTATAAACTAATTCTTTGCGTTCTTTCATCAGTAGAATACAACTTTATCTCTCACAAACGTAGGCTATATTTTTCGTTTTCATGTAGGTTAAACCGCAGAAATTAGTTCAGTATACAAACAATTTAAATAAAAATACAAATAAACAAAAAATGTGGATACTTCCGCATAAAATACCCTCTGGCGTAATATCGTGGTAAGGGTAACCACATCTTATCCGATCCCCATAAATAATTCTCAAAAAGTAAATCCGATTCCTAAATTAAGTCACCATCCGACCACAGCAAGGGAAATATTGAAAATGCTGATAATAAAAAAAAGATGTCGAATTCAAAAATTTCGGATAGGTTATTAAATTCAGAAGTGAGCGGGGCAATATCGGAAACTCATTAATAATGTTACAGGGTGCGCCTAATTTCACCGTGACTTAGGCATATTCACGCAAATGGATCAATTTTTGTGGTAACCACTGTACTAAAGGAAAATAATTTTGATTATGAACTTGCATATTTCAACAGCGCCGCAGATAAGAATATTTTATCTTGTCGAGGTAGCTTCGAGGTTTATGGACTCATATTTAAGTAAGTGCTTACTAAGTTACGTGTTCTAAGCTGAAAATATTGTAGGTACTTTGGTTCAATTAATTGTCTTACTCTGGTATTTTAATGACAGCACTAGTCAAGAAAAAATTTCAAGGACAGCAAGAATAATTACATGTCATTAGACAATAATTAAAAAAAAACCGGCCAAGAGCGCATCGGGCCACGCTCAGTGTAGGGTTCCGTAGTTTCCCGTCCGTCACAATAAGTCTCCCCAATTTTTCAAAAACTGTTCGTCCCATCAAGTTCAAAATAATTTTCCTAGAAAGTCTTTATAAAGCTCTACTTTCCAGATTTTTTTCATATTTTCTAAACTTATGGTTCAAAAGTTAGTGGGGGGACACACATTGTTTTTTACTTTTAGAGCGATTATTTCCGAAATTATTATCAAAAAATTATTTTAGTAAACCCCTATTCATTTTTGAATACCTATCCAACAATATATCACACGTTAGGATTGAAATTAAAAAATAATACGGTTTTTGCTTTACATGTAGGGGGGCTACCCTAATCAAACATTTTCTTCCAATTTTTATTTTTGCACTTTGTCGGCGTGATTGACATACATATTGGTATTAAATTTCAGCTTTCTAGAGCTAACGGTCACAGAGATTAAGCGAGGACGGACGGACAGACATAATAATAATAATCTTTATTTAGCATAAGACATTGGTACAATTTTTATTGAAGGCCCTGCCTTCTGTAACACAGGTTAATCACCTAATTAACCTGTGTTACAGAAGCCAGTGCCCTCTCCCGGAAGAAATACAAAAAAATCCTACGCATTTTATACATGTATAATTGATGAAGAGCATATTATTGTTTATATTTTTTTAAAATCAAAAATAGCATTTTTTTTTCTGTTACTCTTTGCATTTCAAGTTCGCGCTAATGTTTTGAACAATCTTCCAGCCCTGACAGATCTTACATCCCAACATCCGTATTCACCCCGTTGAACAGTATCATACAACAAAATAGTTACCCACCGACCAACACCAACTAATTTGCATCACCAACATCTTACTTCATGTTGAACACACAAAGTGTCTACCCTTTTCATTGCGATGAGCCTCTGGTTGAACAAGTAAGATTACATGGTGAAGTTCAACAGTATAGTTTAACTAGTTTTGACAGCTCAAATCTGTTTGTCTCTGTACGTCTTTGTCTGTTAAAGAAAGATAGCAATACTTTTATTTTTGTTAACGCTACAATAAAGAAGAAAAATAAACTTTATTGTACACCAAAACAATAATGTAGGTCATCATCATCTCAGCCGAAAGACTTCCACTGCTGGACATAGGCCTCCCCCAAGCGTCGCCACAGCGACCGGTCCTGTGCGTCTCGCATCCATCGGATTCCCGCGAACCTCGCCAGGTCGTCGGTCCACCTTGTGGGAGGCCTTCCAACGCTGCGTCTTCCGGTACGTGGCCGCCACTCTAGATCCTTCAGTCCTCATCGATCATCTGTTCTTCGATCAATGTGCCCTGCCCACTGCCACTTAAGTTTGGCGATTCTTCGGGCTATGTCGGTAACCTTAGTTCTCTTGCGGATATCTTAATTTCTGTGATCGCGCAAGGAAACTGCGAGCATAGCCCTTTCCATTGCTCTTTGGGTGACTTTAAGCCTTCCTTATGAGGCCCATGTAGGCATTATGTAGGTAATACAACAAAAAGTTCATTTGTGTACAATTTAGATGTTACAACATTTTTGTGTCTCTTTGTTCTGCCAATGAAAGTGGTACGCAAATATTTTAAAAATAATTCACACATTCAACATATTTCCGGGATAAACATTATCCTATGTGCTGTTCCAGGTCATGATCTACCCGTGTGCCAAATGTTATCCAAATCCTGAATGGATTTGGATAACGACCATTCGAGCTTGAAGAAGTAACAAACTAACCCACACACTAACATGCACACATTCAGAACTTTCGCCTTAATATGACCTATGATTTACATCCGGCGATTCTAATATATGTCTGCAAGTAAAATATGTGTAAAGTTTGGAAATAATGTTTCTGAAAAATAGTGCACAAATGGACAGGTTCCGTCAAAACGGGTACGGGGTCATGCTACTCATGAAAGAATGAAGAAATGAGAGAGGCTTTTGTCCAGGAGCGGGAAAAAGTTACTACATAGTATAAAGTCGCTTTCCGCTGTCGGTCTCTCCCTATATATCCTTAGACCTTTAAAACTACGCAACTAATTTGGATGCGGTTTCTTTTAACGTTTGAATCCCCAACCGGTCCTATGAGACCGCGCTGTTATTGTTTTACTATTGTGTCTCGTTTCGCGGGTATCTGAGTAATTAATAGATAGAGTGATTTAAGAGGAAGGTTTATATGTATAATACACGCATGATGCAGAAGAGTAACACTGATCTGACTCTGACTGATAATTTTGCACTCATGTGAAGTCAGGTCGGGTCGCTAGTATGGTATAAATCACGACAAAGTGTCCAAAAACTACTGTCATTGTAAACGAGAAAACAATCTCAGATATTCCTTGATTTATTTATGTTTAGTAAAAGTTTGCCACTGTCCGTTGACCCATCTCAACTGACAGATAACTGATGAAAACTGACTGGACATGGCAACCTTTTAAATAATGAATTACTTTGTAAAGCAATAAATCCGAAAAACTCAAGGCTCTCTTGGGGAAAGTGATTGTACTGTTAAAATGTGTTGGTAATTAATTCCTATTAAAACACGTTGAGTATTTAAAATAGACTGAATTTTATTGTGAAACGTCAAACTATATACAGTCATAAGTCATTCACAGACCCACTAGATGGCGTTAATATTCACTTTAAGCAGAAGTAATGAAACTTGTTTTGATACAACATTATTATATTATGCTAACAATTCCCTTATTGGTGATGCATGTGAAATCCGCCGTTCTCCAAAGATACTAAGTGAACGAAATTGTGAGTCGAGATAAAAGGTACACGATTTTTTAAATATATATTTTTGATTGATATAAACTAGTGCTTGATTGTGATCTTACCTGATGGTAAGTAGTAATTCAATCGTTGATGGTCAGGCGCATTAGTTTATTAAGAAGTAGCCTAGTCAATCGAGCCTTGAAAATACCTAAATTATAATCGGACAAGAAGACCGCAACAGGCAAATTGTTCCAGTCCTTCAAAGTACGCTGTATAAACGACGAGGCGAAACCATCGCTCCGGACCGTAGAGGTTTCAACAATTTAAGGTTGCCCGATGTTAGAAAGGAAATGCCGGAATCAAGTCATGCAACTCGAAAATGCATCCTGTAAAACGCCGAAAGGCTGGGCATCACCCTACGCCTGTGCTCAAGGCTTTCCCCATACTAGGAATTACGTCTTTATCGTAGGTGCTTTCACAAACATGTAAACTCACACACACAAGACACACAGACCAGGAACAACTATCAGTAGGTTTTACAAATATTTATCCCGCGAGGGAATTGAATCCGTGACACGCAAGAGCGGCATCCAATTGCTCAACAACTGCGCTGTATAATAATCATACTCGCGATTGCAAAATCTACAGTCTTTCAGTGGTGGACTTTTACTGATTGAAATAAATAATATCGATGAAGGCTTTTCTAAATTAATTTACGCATGAAGTCCCATGACAGCAGTGGAAAAAATGTACATGTATGAATTTAAGCTATGAAATGGTCCTTTTTTACCTGACTACGTAATGCATTCATAGGAGTGGTAATGTAAAGGCCAATTATTATGTTAAGTATCCATAATTCCATATCTAATAATATGACAGGGATTGCTGTAATATTCAATATCGGTCGATGATGTGATTCGATTCAATATGGCGAGAAATCTTTCTCTTGCAATATTATGTAAGATAAAGACTTAATTATTTTGTATCAGTCAACCTTTAGGTTAAAAAGTCTGTGATAGATTTGGACAATAAATTAATAACAGATATTTCAGAATAGATTAAAGTATCGTTAAATCGGACTTGGAAAATCATCTTTAGGTTCAAACCATTTCCTATTTTAAATCAACAGTTCGAATTTATATAAAATTTTTACCTTCGATTAAATGCAACTTAACTATACTTACAATCTATACTATAATTTCCAATACTTTAATCCAAAAAGTCCTTAATCCCTATAAAGACATACTCGATTGGCATTTTCTTGTTCCCAAGACTCGTATAAAATAACTTCGGATTACCAGTTGAGGAACATGAGTCAGCGATGTACTCCGGTTATATTAAATTAATGACATTACTCGGGAGTTCCGTGTTACGAAGTCATGAATGGCATTAGGTAGAGGATGAAGAGGGATATTATATCTGCTACTCGTACGTCTTGATTTAATTGAAAATTGAGGTTATTTTCATATATCACATTTAAGTGTCAGTCAAGGACGTTTGAAAGAGTTATCATGGTCTTAGAGTGTAAAGGATAAGTAAAGGAACATAGGTGGGTTTTAGTCAGTAAAATCTGACATACATTCGTGCTCCAGACGAGAGTGGGACTTGTCCCACTCTTGACAAATGATCACATGACTTGTCATTAGTCAATGCTTAGACTTCTCTATAATAAGAGTCTGCATAGAGGAGAACAAGATAGTAGCTCATCTGAAATGGTCAGTGTTTATAATTTTGGAATTTTTTTTTCAAGCCACCGACACTTCTGAAACGGCGGCATTATTCAAATGGTCTGTGACTTCAGCAGTCCAGACCAATCAAACGGTACCTATTTCCTAAACCCATGCATCTGTTTAAGTGAGAATTCGTGTCAAAAATATAAATTTACTTGTACATATGGTCTCAAAATAACCCTCTTTCTGGAACAGTCGAGTAAAAACTGATCGACAACACACAGTCGCTGTCTATCATTCTGTCAATTATTCAATCCGAATGTCAATCTCTGAATTTAGTTTTGTATGTTTCGAAGATGATAAGCATTAGCGGACATACTCGTATACCTTTTATATATAGGTTTTTGATACAGTAAACACGTGTAAAATTGTAAATCGTTTTTTTTTTGTTGATAGGTTCCCGCTTGACCACTATATACTTTTTTATTGCTATTAGGGTCCCCGCTTGACCACCATCTCACCTGATAGAAAGTGATGATGCGGTTGGCGATAAAGCGCACCTGCCTGAAAGTAACCTATTTACTCTTCAAGATCCCCAGGTTATAACGATCAGGAAACACAGACAGGGTATTTCATAATTGGCATTTTTTTAGGTGGCGAATAATCAAAATGATTTCTCCCGCTCTGGGCGGAGCGGGAGGGTGTGCCAGACTAAAACCCACTCCTGTTCATAATTAGCATAATAGGGCGTTTGATTAATTTAACCAAAGGCATAAGAAATAATGATTAACTATTACTTAATTTTATTTTCGTGTTAAAGAAAATTTAATCCATCAGCCCTTCACAGTTATAATTGACAAAACAAATTTGTTATAAGATTAGTTGACATTTTGTGTAACCAGATGGCTAGCGCGTTCTTTGAGTAAAGCATTAATAATGTCAATCAACTTGGCAATAACAATTCTGCTTTTCTTCTGGCCACATTTACTAATGGTAGCGAAGTAGCAGAGTATTTGTTATAACGTTTATATTATTTTAGTATTTTTATTTATAACATGTAACTGGAATAATGCACACCCTTAGAACGGGGTGGTTAAGGTTATAGTAAAATTAAATTACGCGTTTACGTGGCACTTTTTAAGGAAAATAAGTTAAAATAATGGGTATCTACACTCTACTAGAGCATCACTATTGATATCTACGCCTGCACAGAATTGCTCTTTAGAGAAGAATTAGATTTATCAACAATTTGTCAAAACAGATTGTTTTTTTTAATCAAGAATTATATTAGGATAAAAATTACCTACTTTAAAAATAGCTGACGTCAATTCAGTAAATTATTTTGAATGTACTGCATTCAGGATATTTTATTATGTTGTACTCGTATTTTGTATATAAATTAACTAACACCATGCGTTAGTAAACTAATTTAATAAGTGTAGAAGCACTTTTGATTTCATGAAGAAAAAGAGGGAATTATTCATAAATCGCATGACGCGGTTCAGTACTTGAACTAAAAATTTTAAAGTATATAGCTATAACTAATGACTGCGTTTGATACTATTTAATAAAATCGACCCTCGCGTACATAGGAAACTGAAATACTTAAGTAGTAAATTCAGTCAAAGTTTGTTTGTTAAAAAGAAAAGAAATTTTATTTACAATATTGTTATACAATATTGTTACAGACTTTTAAATATTTGGACAAAATGCCATAAATCTTATAAAAAAATCACAATAAACAAAAATAAAATAACTAATTACAAACGCTCCAAGTTTACTCAGTAAGACAAATAATAAAACGTCTTGGCGACCCCATAACAAACAAAACTTCAACCAATAAAAACTTTAGACAAACTCATTAAATACTTACTTTCATTGATAAATCTGGGAACAATTCAACACAACACGGCTTAAAGTACACTAAGAAACAATAAATAAACTTTAAGATATACTTGAGAATCAAACCGTCACTTTGAAGTGAAATTCGTAGCGCGAGCTACGGTGCTACGAGCTACGCCGTAGACGTCCGTTCACAATCGCGATAACGCTACACTGACTGCAAAGCGAAACCCGTGTAAGGGGTATATTACAGCCTAACCCGGCGACTAAGGTGTAAATTTTAGATTTTGTTACATTTTTTGTACATGAATATGCGAAAATATACAGAGTAAAAAATATTTAGTCATTAAATTATTTTTATCGCGGTTGAATGTAAAGCGGTCTTTTATTTTCAGAAATAAAAAGTGAAGTTTATTGTACATGTGGTTGTGTGTGACTAAGAGTAAGCAAGAAAGTTTATGAGTACATTTTGTAGGCTTTGTAGAGCGTTAGTTGGAATTTCTCGTTGTTCACACGGCTTAACTTCGCACTAAGACCTGGGTATTATATGAGTTTTCTAATCATATTTTACAGTCCTTTGGCGGAGTATGAGTAAGGACTTATTCTTTTGTTTCTTAGATCGGATTTGTTGGTTCTTTTTTTACTAACTTTATATTAAAGTGCTCAGCTCGCATGGGTTTGGTTATAATATAGTGATTAATTTCTCAAGCACTTTCCTACATTTAATTTAACTCAAACTTGCAATCACGCTAATACCATCAAAGCGAAAGTTTGAGTATGCGTGTGTATGTTTGTTATTCTTCATGCTCGAACGGCTAAATGGATTTCTATAAAATTTGGTACGCAGGGGAATATGTTCCTTTGGGATAATAATCTACTATCATGTGGACGAAGCCGCTGGCAGTAGCCCGTCCTTGAATATATTTTAAGGGACAATTGACTAATATGGAACTATTGAGCTGTTGTAATGATGTGGAAGAAGTGGATTTGATTATAGGATCTCTTCAATCAAACAAAATAGCATCGTGTTAGATCTCATTGCACATTGTGTTGACAATTTGCGTAAGATTGGATCGTGCCTAAGATTTGATATTAGAGTTGAAATGTAGGATTGGATGACAGGATCTTTTCATTAAAAAAGGCGGTCGCATCATTTTTATCTTCAATAGATATTATTAAAAAGTGATTTCAGCCTAGGCGTTCCTAGGCTGCCCAGCGTTTCATAATGACATTGGAGGGCGGTCACAGGGTCTCTATAACTAGGTTATTTTTTTAACAAGAAGCATACACGTCTCTTAACCTATCACATACCCACAAAACGAGACACAATAACAGCGCGGTCTCATAGGACCGGTCGGGGATTCATGAATTAAGGATCATCATCTTCCTGTCTTTATCCCGTTTTATTTGGGGTCTCCGCATCCCTTTTTTTTCTTCCTTTCTGTTCTGTTACCCGTCACGCTATCACTAACTCCCTTTTCTGTTATATCACTTGTCACATAATCCATCCATCTTTTCTTTGGCCTCCCTCTCCCTCTCCATCCACATCTCTAAAGGATAAGGGATTAAATATGGGATAGGCTTTTATTTATTTTGTAGTTCAAAAGGACGATTGATTATTTTGGTGACAAACGAAATAGTTGTCAAAGCATTGTAAAGTAACAATAGGATGTTTCCCTTGTATTGAGCCTTAGTATATTATTTATAGACTTCAAAAACGATCTCTGGAGAAGTCTATGTATAAAGCTTTACAAAATATTTCAACAAAGATATCCATTTTTAGAAATTTCCACATAAAACTATGAATCGGTCGATATACTTTGAATATATCCCTAAAATTCAGATCTTGTGTAGGAAATAAATCAACGTCTAAAACTACACTAAAATAATATCTCTGTTGATTGAACCGAAATGTGAAACGTATTTAAGTTTGGCTGAGGACTAGAGAGTTCGACATAAAAACACTTTTTACAAAAAAAAAGAACAATCAACTTTAATATAACAAAACACAACTTTGTTTTTTTACATTGAAGTTTTTTTAATAACGAAAATTAAATAAACCATTTTTGAAATGCATAAAGAAGAACAGGCAAAAAAAACCCAGACCCGACAGAAAAGTAACATACCTCAGTTTTTTTGTTATTATTTATATAATCATATTATATAGTTTTTATATTCGAAATCAATGGCTAACACCAAAATATTGCCTTATGTTTTTGTTCAGGCTTTACACTAAAAAAGTACAAAATGCCTACGTATCTACACAATTCGTAATGTATGTAACTAAATGATGGTCTATGGATGGGTGACCGTCTTAACATAACGAGTTTCCTCCGTGCCTCGGAAAGCACGCTAAGCCGTTATGGTCACCCATCCATAGACCAACCTTGGCAAGCATTGCTTAACCTTGAAGATCGACCCATGCGGCTGTTATTATCTAGCCACGAGCTCCTCCATTAGATGATTTTAAACCACCTTAAAAAAAAATCGTAAGTTGAATGTTGTACTAGGAGTTCAAAAATTATATAATACAGCTGTATCTCCAGGTCTCCTGGATACATCCCATAACTATTTATCGTCATTTAGTTACATACATTACGAATTGTGTAGACAAGTAGGCATTTTGTATTTTTTTAGTGTAAACCCTGAACAAAAACATAAGGCAATATTTTGGTGTTAGCCATTGATTTCGAATATAAAAACTATATAATATGATTATATAAATAATAACAAAAAAACTGAGATATGTCACTTTTCTGTCGGGTCTGGGTTTTTTTTATATGGGACGTGACCGTTCTTCTTTTATTCGAAATTAAAACTAAGAAACTAAAACAATTAAAACTACCTATTTAATAATAATTCAAACATAAAACGAGCAAAGTAAGAATAAAACAGCTGCAGCATATGTTTTTGGACGTGGCCAACCTATTTATAGTAAGTAACATCGTCGACCGAGATTAGTACGAGAACTTCTGCCCACGAAAGTACTACATGCTCTCTGACCACACCTCACCTCCATAGCCTTGACAAAGACATTAAACTCACGACCGCATAACAAATGTAAACGACAAAATATCTGTCGCTTACCACTACAATCTTGTCACTAAGATCTTTCATAAAACAAAAAAAAAACTGCGTCCTGTAATAAGAAAAAATACTGTAACTACATAGACCACAATATTACTCTCAACATGGCTAAAAGAAGAATATTTTTCTTCGCCTATGTTATTATCAGGGTCCAATGGTTCAATAAGAACTTGCGGGCTCTATTACACAGGTCCATTCAAACGTTTGTTTGTCCTGTGATGTTATCTGACGCGGTCCGTCTTATTGGGCCTTATTAGACCAATCTCCCTGCTCATTGGTCAATAGTTTATACGGTATGATATTTGCTTATTCATATTTCTGTTCCTTCCATTTTTGTTTGGCGTGTGATGTTTATCAGGCAATTAGAATGTTAGCTTCGTGTTTCGCTGTGGGAAAATTTCGTTTTTTTTTTATAATGTAATGCATTCATAACTAAAAACTTTTACCTATAGTTGTAGGTACAATAAGGAACTGGAGTAATGTGTTTTGGGTTGTGATTGTTTTAAATATTGATTATATTATTGACTTTATTTACTTCGTATTTACTTACTGTTTAAAATTCAATCTATATTATTTTTAGCTGTTATAATTTAATTAATGTACGTCATAATTCGAACACAATGCAAATCATTATGTCAATTAAAAATTAAAAAACTACATGCACCGCATGTGGATGGACTGCGTGAGGAATGATATAAAAGAAAAGGGAGTCAATGATAGAGTGACTGTTGACAGGATAGAATGGATGAAAAAAACTTGTTGCGCCGACCCCAAGTAATATGAGGCAACGACAGTAAGACGATGATGACATGCAACAAAAATACGTATTCCTTTGGCATTCTTTACCAGTCAAATAAGGGTGGTGTAATGATATGATAGGTGCACAGAATCAGAATTATTTAAAAAACAATATTACCAAAGCACGATAACAATCTCGTACAACAAACACTAGGTGTTTCTTATCAGATTCCTTCAAAATGGGTTGACCGATTTTTATAATTTTTTATGTATATTTGGTAGGACTAAGACTTTAAGACACTGTTTTACCCTCCTACCCTCATCCCCATTTCTTTCTTTGATAATTTATATGGCAGAACGGCATTTATACATACATACCTATATTTTATCGAAAGAAATAATATGTACCTACCTAAATGATTATAAGAAAAAGTGGTTTTTGAGACGACTCTGTTTTCAGTTGGCTGATTCAAGGTCCACAATCTCGAATCAGTCTAGCCCCTTGGGAGTTATATAGGTCAGGTGTTATGTAATTTTAGTTAATATGTGGATTGCATTATAACTAATTTCGCCATTAACCATCGAATGACTTCTCCCGCTCTGGGGTGGACGGGAAGGGCGTGCCAGACTTTTTACTGACTAAACCCTACTCTACCCATATTTTCCTTCTTTGCTTTAGTACCAAGGCCATGGCTCCATGCACAACCCATGACCCCATTAGGCTTCGACCCTGCTGGGCCACCGAAGATAAAAAATATAAATATTTTTACGTCCATTTCGATTATAATTCAAAGACTATTTCTGATTTTCTTATTATGTGTTAAAAACGTTTCGAACTTTACTTCTATTCTAAATTGTGGCAGGTTTTCAAACGAAAGTAGAGTTTGATAAACACTAAGCTCCAAATACTAAATTCAAAACCGGCCAAGAGCGTGTCGGGCCACGCTCAGTGTAGGGTTCCGTAGTTTCCCGTCCGTGACAATAAGTGTCCCCAACTTTTCAAAAACTGTTTGTCCCATCAAGTTCAAAATAAGTTTCCTAGAAAGTCTTTATAAAGCTCTACTTTCCAGATTTTTTTCATATTTTCTAAACTTATGGTTCAAAAGTTAGAGGGGGGGGGGGACACATTGTTTTTTACTTTTGGAGCGATTATTTCCGAAATTATTGATATTATCAAAAAATGATTTTAGTAAACCCCTATTCATTTTTAAATACCTATCTAACAATACATCACACGTTAGGGTTGAAATTTAAAAAAAAAACGCTTTTTACTTTACATGTAGGGGGGCTACCCTAATAAAACCTTTTTTTCTCATTTTTATTTTTGCACTTTGTTGGCGTAATTGACATACATATTGGTACCAAATTTCAGCTTTCTAGAGCTAAGGGTCACAGAGATTAAGCGAGGATGGACGGACAGACATGGCGAAACTATAAGGGTTCCGTTTTTTCCAATTGGCTACGGAACCCTAAAAAAGGGGGTAGTTATACCCACCTGCAAGCTCTAACTTGTCACGCGAGCTCCTGGGCTATTGCCGCTTAAATTGAAAGACACGCTTGTTCACTGCATGCAAACGACGGTTTTCTCACGATGTTTCCGTTCATCGTTAGAAAAACAGGAAAAACATACTTAGACTTTATTAATAGAGGAGACACGTGCCAAGATAATGTGCTTGGAAATAGAATGATAATTTTCAATAGAAGGTGATACTGATGTTTATTTATTTGTTACCAGTGGCTTCGCCCGCGTGTAGAGTTAGCTTAGTCTTAGTGTGATGATATATAATCTATAATAGCCTTCCTCGATAAATGGGCTATCTAACACTGAAATAATTTTTCAAATTGGACCAGCAGTTCCTGAGATTAGCGCGTTCAAACAAACAAACTCTTCAGCTTTATAATATTAAATATATATAAATGATATTAAATATACATAATGATATATTATGCATAGGGTCCGCTGCCATAGTTTTCTGGATAGGAGGCCTGGTTCCAAGAAGTATGTACATTATGAGGCTGGTTATGCAATATAAGATCCACTGAATTCTTTTTCTGGGCTTTAGATGGAGTGTCTAAAGATGGACGAGGCCCAGGAAGAGGTTGTGAGACGATCTTGAAACATGCTGTTTTTTTTGTTTAGGTGGGCAATCATCCAATGCTTTCTCCCGCTCTTGGAGGGAGCGGGAGGGCGTGTTGGTTTTTTGTTTGACTAAAACCCACTCCTGTTCTTTCTTTGCCTTTGTTTTAAGACCCCGGAGTACAATTTCCGGCTACCCATGGGAACCATACTGTAAGAACTGATTACTGTAAGAGATCATCATCCATAGCATCCATTTTTTGTGCTAAACCCACAGAAAAAGAATAGCTGGAAGAAATTGAGAGAGGATTTTGCTGATCGTGGGACAGAATTCGAAAACTAATAAGAAAAACTGGTAGATAAAATATCATAAAGCAAAATCACTCTGTATTAAAATATCACCTAACTGGAACGTGACGACCTTAAAGATTTATTTTCATATTTATATTGCACACTTCAAACATTTATATTTCCTCCATAAATCGTATGCAGTTTTTAATTTCCTTTAAATCAGAAGTTCTATCATCCACAGACACTCCTTTCGTTTTACGACCCGTTTGGTTGTTCGTAAATGTAAATACGGTTTTTTCGTGAAAAAGGTCCGTCTTTTTCAGTACTGAGAGAGAGTGAGTGACCAATTTAATTTATTATTATTGCTACATATAAACTAGCAATAATTTATTTTTGATTCGAAGAATCTGTCATAGTTTTTAACCCTACACAAAAAGATGTGTGATGATGATACCGCAAAAAGATTGATCAATACTATGTGTAAGCAACATCTAATAGGGTAAGTGCTACTATGGGTTTAAATTTCAACGTATTGATTGACGCTATTTTTGATAAAAATTTAGGCTATCAAAGCAAAAGTACATATAGCGAGTGTGTCCCCGTTCTATTTCTCGCTAGGACAACTAAATTATTTTCTTATCTGATCTTTCTCCAAAGGTTGTCACTTACAAAAGGAAGGAAGGTGAAAGTGGAAATAAACAACCTAATGTTTGTTAATGTGGTCAAATGATCAAATTATTCATTTATTTACACGAATAACTTACGTTTAAAAATACTTAACTAACTATAATTACAAACTGAATATAAAAGTATGTACAAAAGTATACGTGTATATATAAAAAAGAGGTTTATTGGACCTCAAATCTCATTACAAAACTGTGAGTCAGGGATTTTTTAAATTTTTAATTCCAGATTTGTAAAAAAAAGGTTTCTGCTTGTTTCTTTTTCAGTGTGTAGGTACTCGAAACGTCTGTTATAAAGATGTTCCGTTCAATCATGACAATAGCGGTCATTTACCCTGTTTCTTTTATCTCTTCGTAGCAACTCGAACAATAAACTATGTATCGTTTTTCATTAGCACAAAATGTTGAGTATTACGAGAGATGTCGGTTCAAGACGGTTTTGTCATTATTTACTTTTTTATATCATCTAAACGATCCTCCCAAGCTTCGCAAGTTCACACTTTGGGAGTTACAAATCTTTAAGATTATGATCTGCTTTTCTCTACTATAATATCCATATTATACATTCAAATCTTCTTCATAAATCACTGTCTATTGATGGAAATCCGCTCAGTAGTTTTCGAGATTATCGCGTATAGATAGACGGACGTGGAATATGAAAGGATGCAAGGACATGTCGATTGGTCAATGCCTCCATCAGGTTCACTTTGTGGGAGGTCTTCAAATGTTACTCTCTCGATACGGTTGTCCTTCCAGGAACTTTAGACTCCATCGACTATCTGTTCTGCGAGCAATGTCGGTAACCATGATGGTTGCGAATATCTTCTTTTCTGATTCGATTACGCAAGAAAATTTCAAGCATAAGTACGTAAAAACGAAATTGACATGCTAAATCACAGTAAAATGCTAAACATGAATATGATTAAAATAAAGTAGGAAAAAAGTGGCCATCGATAAATTTTCAGCCATTTAAACCACAAACTGACGACTCAAAACATATTTCATTAACACGACATCACGATCACTGCAATGATAAAACGCCGAACACGCAATACATTTTAACAGTACCAATTTAATAGTTTCACCCGCTTTACATGTATGCTCTGCGTACATATATATGCTTTTATTCGTATTTCCCTAGAGGAAATTAAACCGCCAACGCTTAGCCACAAATCCCTGATATTAGCCATTTATCTCACGTTTCGATCCTCTTTTTGCAGTAAAAATCGTACGTGTGAACCGATCTAATAATTGTATTTAGTATAACATCAATGTGTTTTCAAAGAGAGGGTTAAATTGAAAAAGTCAATTTTGTGAAGATGTTTGGGGGTGTATTGAGGCCTAAATATTGAAGAAAACGAAATAGATTGACAATATATCAAACATTATCAAAATTGTATTCAATAAAGTGATAAAGTAAGGGTTGCTCCGTCCTGTACTTGAAATCTTATGCCTACAGCGGGGGTCATATGTTTGTCATTTGTGAGTCTATGTCCCACAAACATACATACCTACAACATATTTTTATTTAATTTGATGCCCGATGATTGAGGCACACTATCTTCTTTCACTCGTTTAATTGATATTATTTTTTTGGCATACGATGTAGGTACCACTTAAATGGGTGTCGATTGTAAAAAGAATATACCATAAGACCGACTGACCTCAAGGAACAGGATGACCACCCGCCAGCTGGTGGTCAAGTATGCAGAAAGACTCTGAGTAAAGGGGTCAAGTACACAAACACGCCAGAACAGAGTTCTTTAGGGTATACATATGTACAAGGAGACCCGACCCTAACTTTACAGAGAACAGGGTTAAACAAAGAAAGGAAATATTAAAAGGAAATGAAAAACGCCTGACTCAGCCAGTTTTGAAGAAAAGTTGCCATTTTATGAAGAAACAATAATGGTAGGATTGAAAAATCTTAACATAGTTTTAGTTAGTCGAAACGGAAACCAGCTTCCTGACTGCTCTCATACCATGTAATGACCACATGGAGTCGGGACCATTAAAGATCTCCTCTATCAACAATAGTCCAAAATTTTTAAAATTAGGGACGTAAGCCTAACGTTTATGTAATTCAATTTTACAAGGCGTTTTATTTTGGAGTTCTAATTAATTTGGTACTTTAATATTCGGAATTCGTATTTTTGATATTTCGTATTATCATTACGATGGACTTTTTGTTATTCGATCTATTGAAACTCGGCATTTAAGAATACCAATTTTGAATTAATAAACATAAGGAATACTGAAATCTTGAAATTCTAAAAATAGAATGACAAATCAGAGTTGTTATGTTAGGAATCTCGAACATTTATAAATTCGTATTTGTGACCGTCGGATATTTTTTCTTATTTTTCTAGTACACCCGTTCATATTATATACTTGCGATTACTCTATTTAAAGAGTGTGCTAGTACAAGAATAGTCAAATCTAGACCAAAATTGTGCAAAAAAAAGGAATTCTATACAGCATGCCAAATCACAATTGAATTGAATATTCAGCATGCCAAATCATTTGCAATAATGAAATAATACAAATTGTATTACATGACCGCTCTCATGCGACCGCGCTGTTATTGTCTTACTATTGTGTCTCGTTTCGCAGGTATTGATAGGTTCGGTCACCAGGGAGAGTGGAGACGGCGAGAGATGTCGTGCGGTGTTCCGCAGGGATCGGTACACTCTGTTACTTATTTCGCGTAGCACCCCCACACTAACGTAATAAATGTGTGTGTCAAACGCAAGCGCGTGAAACACAACAGGTATTATCGTTGTGTGCTACAAATTAACTCGTCTGCGCATCGTCATCCCAGCGAGCGGCTACGATTGGTCGGCCCAGAGGAGAAGTGCGGGGCTTAGTTCCGTTTTCTTACGCGCGCGCCGCCACTGTCATTCCGCCGTGGCGCAATGCGTATGATACATGTCTGACGAGTAAGAGGTCCCAAGTTCGATTCCTATCGTCTGATGTAATAGAAAGATTGCTTGTTTTTGTTTTCTATTTGATTTACCCGTTTTTTAATAGTAATGTTATAGTTACTCCCATAATAATTAATTATCTGTTATTTTCTTTTTGTTTTACTCATGCTTTTTTTTAATAGTAATGTTATGGTTACTCTCTTGTAATAATTAAAATATTCGAAATATAATTTTGTAATTTTATACATATAAACTATGTATATTTACGAAATTAATTAACGAAATTTTTGTATATAACTTGTAATATAAATAATTTTATAATATATATATAATACATATATTATTTACGTAATATAATAATAGATACGTTATTATTATAATTATTGTTAGTTGACAATACTTTCATTGTCAACTTTTTTTTTATTTTCGCAAACATTCACTTATGAAATTATTATAGTTATTTAAAATAACATCAAACACTTACACTTAATCTTTGGAAAGTATATTTTTATGATATGGGTAGGTAATCAGTAATAATGTTCACAATAATCAAGTAGCTGTGGGTATAAATCAAAAATAAAGTAAAACCATACCACCAACCAATTCACCTATTCAACTAATATTATGTAGCCAGCTCAACTCGTAAACAAAATATAACTCGTTTACTACTCGATATACACACACACATATATATGTGTTTGCTACGAATCAGATAAACAAATTCGCTTCATTCATTAGATGGTAATTTAGCACTGATTATTAAGTGCCTGCTTGCCGTTAAAGGAGTATCGAGTTCGATCCTCGCCATTGACAAAACATTTTTTTTCTACTTTATTGTAGTATAATGATAACGAAGTTTAATAAAACTAAAACTTAGAATATTTGCTTTAGCGTTTGAATCCCCAACCGGTCCTATGAGACCGCGCTGTTATTGTTATACTATCGTGTCTCGTTTCGCGGGTATCTGAGTAATTAAAAACTAAGTGTATGAATATTATCATCTACCCACTTTATTAGTTATTTACTAAGAAATGAGTCGGATAATAAGTTAACCTGGCATAACGCTTTTGCCTATCACGATCGTGTGTTCTACAACTTACTCCGAGACAAAAAATAATTAATCGTTGTGGAAAGTGATACTTTTTACAAATAATAAACAACATGTCTCATTATTTTGTCTACACTTTTGAGGGCTGAGATAATAGTATTACATAAACAAAATGTATCCATAAGTGAAATTTCGAGGAGATTAATGCTACCGGTAAGTAACAAATCCAAACTTAACATAGGTAATGCAAAATAATTTAACATTGTTGATATTAATTGTTAGGTTTTAACGTAATTTTGTGATTGTTTACAGAGGAAGACTGTGCAGTTTTGGGTGCATAGATATGCAGCTGAAGGGACAATCGATGCGAAACGTCCGGGTCCAAAAGCAATTGCATATACGGATGCCAACCCACTGCATCGAAATATTGTTGCTACGTATAGCGCTGACGGCTTTGCTACAACAAGAAACACTGCAATTATGCACGACGTGTCTATGACAATTGTTCGGCGCCACTTACTTAAAATTAAATGTCGCAAGCCCGCGAAAAAAATTTTACTGACGGCGTTGCATAAGGAAGAAAGGATGCGGTTTGCAAGAAAATTTATAGATTTCGATTGGTGCAATAACATAGTTATATTTAGTGATGAAAAGTGTTTTAAGTCAGATAAGGATGGGCGTAAAATATTATGCAGAAAAAATGGAAAACGTTACCATCACAAAAATATTCTCCCATGCAGGTCTAGTGGTCGCATTACGTTAGGGGGGATGCTTCAGGTCAGCCCGCGAAATTCAAATTTTCTTACGTTTTTTGCATTTTGCAATCCAGTGGTAGGTTATATGAAGTTAAAAATACTTACGCGACTGTAAAACGTAACTAATTATATAATTATAACCATAAAAATCATCAATACTAGTCTCCAAGCTCACCTAAGTGTGGGAACGATTTTTTCGAGGTCAAAAACGTTCCTGCAACTAAGTGAGCTTGGAGGCTTGTATTAACGATTTTTATGGTTATAATTATATAACTAGTTACGTTTTACAGTCGCGTAAGTATTTTTAACTTCATACAACCTATCACTGGCTTACAAAATGCAAAAAACGTAAGAAAATTTGAATTTCGCGGGCTGACCTGAAGCATTCACCTTAGTTATTGGGGCTGGATGTCATCGATGGGTCCCGGTGAGTTAGTGGAGGTAGGGGGTCGCAATACCAGTCAAGGTTACTTGGACATCAAGAGTTACGATACCTATCATAGTTCATTTTTTAAAACATGTTGATTGATAACTTTGATAAGTAAAAAAAAAGACTAAGAAGTAAGCTGTAGGTAATTATACTGTTGTTGTATTATGTGACATGATGTTATTGTTATTGAGATCAAGAGTTGCGATATCTATCATAATTCATTCTTGATAACATGTTGATTTATGTCACTAATAAAAAACTTAAAAAAACGTGACGTCCATCCTTGTCTGACTAACGGCCCGACTCAGGGACATTCATTAACGTTAATCATCACTTAAGAAATTGTCACATTGACAGTTTTACACAGTTTTTCAGTGAAGGTTTGACAATACTTAACTTTAATGGACGCTAATGAACCATTAGCTGGACTATGCGTTCGGCCGTTAGAATATTTTCACTTTATATATTGTATTAAGGATAATCATGAACAGATTCGTTAATTGTGACCATTCCGTTTAATGTATGTAATTAATAAGTTGTAATAAACATAATTGGATCGTTATCGCAGTTTTCTTTGTCACAATATTTTCAAAATATTTTAATTATTATGAGAGTAACTATAACATTACTATTAAAAAAAAAGGTCAAATAGAAAATAAAAACAAGCAAACTTTCTGTTACACCAGACGATTGGAATCGAACTTGGGACCTCTTACTCGTCAGTCACGTATCATACGCATTGCGCCAGGGCGCCGATAACAACAGTAGCCAATTCTTGCTGTAGGTACTTTCATAGTGGTGTACGGCTACTAATTGCTTTTTGCAAGAGTGTGAGTGTAGAAACGACGAGTTACTTTGTAGCACACAACGATAATACCTGTTGTGTTTCACGCGGTACACGGCGCACACATTTATAACCTGCTACGGAATCTCCGCCGCCGTGTGTACTAGGACCGCCCCTGTGGAACATCGGATACGACTACGTGCTGCGCGGCGACCTCCCCGACGGGGTCAGCGTGGTCTGCTACGCAGACGACACGCTGGTCCTGGCGCGGGGAGAGTCGTACCAGGCGGCGGCCGAAACAGCGACACGCGGGGTTGCGATAGTCGTGGAGAGGATCCAGCAACTGGGACTCAAGGTGGCATTGCACAAGTCCGAGGCTATGTGCTTTCATGGCCTTCGGACCGCGCCACCACCGGGTTCCCAAATAACGGTAGGGGGGGTTCACATCGGCGTCGGGTCGACGATGAAGTACCTGGGACTCGTCCTCGACAGCCGGTGGACTTTCGAGGAGCATTTCCGACGTTTGGCCCCCAAACTGGACAGGACTAGTGCCGCTCTGAAGCGGCTCCTGCCCAACCTAGGGGGTCCAGACGCCCCCTGCCGGAGGCTCTACGCGGGGATCGTTCGGTCCATGGCCCTTTACGGGGCGCCAGTTTGGGCGCCATCGCTAGGTAAGCGACCAGCGGCCAAACTGAACGCTTGCCAGAGGGTCATGGCCATCCGGATGGTGCGGGGATACCGCACGATCTCCCGCGAAGCGGCGAGCCTCCTTGCTGGCCTGCCACCGTGGGATTTGGAGGCAACAGTCCTTGCACGCATGCACGATTTGCGCGTGGAGATGCAACGCCGGGGCGAAACTCCGCTGCCACGACAAGTCGCGGTATGGCGGACAGAGTTCCGGCGGGATCTCAGGGTGGCATGGCGACTGCGACTGTCGCAACCCAGTGCTGGGCATGCCGTCATTGCGGCGGTAAGTCCCCTCTTTGAGGAGTGGTTGGAAAGAGGTCACGGCGTCCTCTCGTTCCGTATGACGCAGGTCCTCACCGGACACGGTAAGTTCGGGAGGTTCCTGCATCGGATCAAGGAGGAAAGGACGCCCGGGTGTCGCCACTGTGTGGACCGCCCGGAGGACACGGTGGAGCACACGGTAGAGGTGTGCCCCGCTTGGGCGGAGCACCGCCGTGTCCTTGTGGAGGCTATCGGCGGCGGTGACCTCTCGCGCCGGGCCCTGGTAGAGGCCATGGTCCGGAGCGAGGAGGGGTGGCAGGCAGTCGCCTCCTTCTGCGAAGCAGTAATGTTAGCGAAGGAGGCTGCCGACCGCGTGAGGCAACGGAACTCACGCCGCCGCCGCCGAGATCCCGATCCCGATTTCCGACCACCGTAGGCGCGGGCTCGCGGATAGCGAGCGCTGGGTAGCTCGCCGTCCGGCAGTCTGGTAATAATCTGGACCGAGCCTAGTCGTCGACGGCGCGTTCTGTTCCACGCGCGCCTCAAGGAGATGTCAGCAAACTGTAGGGGCCCGGTAGGGCCGAAGCCTCTAGGGAACACGGTATCCGAAAGGTTGTCACCGTGTCCCCCAGATCGATGGTAACGAAGGAACGGGGTAGGGGTTTAGTCAGTAAGAGTCTGACACGCCCTCCCGCTCCGCCCAAGAGTGGGAGAAGTCATTCTGATGATTCCCCTACCGGAAAAAAAAAAAAAAAAAAGGTATTGATAGGTTAAAACGACATAAAAATTATTGCTGTGTAATTTCAGTCTTACGACACGTAAGAAATTTTTCAACAGCAGATGAAACGTTATATGTCTTTTCTTATTTATTTATTTAAACTTTATGTACAGTGGTGGTGTGGTGGTGGACTCAGAGGTGGAGTCAGTCATGTATAACATACTACGGTTTCACGAATTCATCTTACATGTTTTTAAAACTATCACCGTTTTTACTTAGGACCCGGTATTTTAATTAAGTATTGTATTAGGTACTAAATACTTATAGGTATTATAATTTTAAGAGTATACGTTGTAAACGCTGTTTAAAACCTATTAATAAACATTTATTTAGGATGATATTTAAACTAATACCCTATTCATCTTGAAAACCCTTATTTTATATCTCTACCACGGAATTTATTTCCACGAAAACTCCGAGACGCTACTTAAGATCTAATAATACTCGAGATTTGGGTCCAGATCTGAACCGTTATAGAATACTTAGGAAGAGATGCCACTTGATCAATTAAAAGGTACTCAATTATTATTCATCTTCCCTTTGCTCAATTTATTTTGTCATCGCTAAAATTCATTTCAAAGCTACAGACAATTTGACAACGTTTGTCAAAACAGTAATAAAAAGTCTTTGTCAGTTGTCATTTAAGGAAAACGAAACAAGAATCGGTCGAGGACGAACCTACTCCATTATAACAGAGTTCCTTCAAGTACGGGCAACAGTTCCGTACAAAATACTCGTTAACCGTACTTATACCTTTCCTACAATACTCCCACTTTTATGTTTTCCCCCTTGAATTTATGTGCCGGTTTGGTACAATCACAGATCACAGATTCGACTAGCAAATGAAAACGTATCGCTCTGTCGGGGAATACTGTGTATTCGAACTCCAACTTTATCAATTGATTTCCTTCCTCTCCATAGGGATCTTGCGAGATACGGAACATTTTTATTTACTAATAAATATTTATTTTATCACCTGTAGTGGATGCGATGCGGAATTTTTGATTTTATTTTCCGAATCTTGTTTCCGTGATTCGATTTGGAGGTGTGTAAATAAATTGGGGTAAGATGCTACGTTAAATAATAATATTTTATATTTATATCGTCAATACTAGCTTCTGCCGGCGGCTTCGCCTGCGTGAATATTGAATGAATCCCAAGGGAATATACTCTATTCAATGACATGGTCTACACGTGTCTCAAAAATACAAATTCGGTCAACCCACGCAACGGAGTTCAACTGTTCTGTGGGTCAACCGAAACGTGGAGTAACAAGGACTAAGTAAACTTTTACTTTTATAATATTAATTTGGTTTGTTATGATTAGCTGGTAAAGTAAATAAAAGTAGAAGTCAGCTTTGGGTATCACAAAAATGTTTATATGGTATCTATCAACAGTAGTTTCTTTCAATAACAGGTTTTTTTTTAATCTCTTAGTAATTCCAGTGATAAATAAGAAATGTTTCATTCGTGTTCATCTTACGAATAAATAAAAAAAAATTACGTCTTTATATTTATTAACTTCTAAAATAAATCTCTAAACTCGTCTCACAAACAAATTCAGCCTCGTCACTTGTCATTCCAACTTCGCTATAATCTGTAGTGCGATGCGTTTCAAGTTCCATTCCGTTCCGTTCCCATTTCAAGAGTAAACAAACCGTAACATTATACAGTTCTCCTCGATCCTGTGACCAGATAGCAGATCTTGAAATAGGAATGTATTCTTGATTAGCATTGAATATCTGACAAGAACGGGAAATCCGATGGATGCGAGACGCACAGGACCGGTCGTTCTGGCGATGCGGACACCTTGGGGAGGCCGATGTACAATAGTGGACGTTTTTTTCGGCTGAGATGATGATAATCTAATATCATTTATTTTGAACAGTGGAATCCACTAATTTTGCTTGATTTATATAATTAGGCCCGGTTTTGCACAGGTCTACAAAATATATGTATAACGTTGATATGACAGAGGGACTTTCCTTAAAAAGGGCTGTTGTACTCATGAATATGAACAACATGAAATCACAAAAAAAAATTCCGCTTCTCCATATATTTATGTTCACATAATTTGTCAAAATATATGGACAAGTGGTTTTTTAATACAATCTGCAAATCCTGGAGCACAGGCGTAGGATAGCCAGCTTTTGATATGGATGCATTTTGGTTGGACGCAGCGTTGGAAGGTCATGACTGGATTCCGCCAACACCATTTGTTCACACATGAAAACTGAAAAAAATATAGGTACCTATATTCGTAGAAAGCGATTTTGTTTTATCGACTCTTTCCACTAAAAATCTCGTCCGCATTTTAGAGAAATGGTTTTTTTATACGCTTTCACTCAGGTTTTTGCGCTCTTTTGATCAGTATATTTAAAATTGGGTTACGATGAAAAAAAGGTTCGTACTACCCAATATTTCCTTTAAGCTCTAAAACATTTGTTCACAAAACTTTTCAGTATTTTTTTGCTCAGTGTCAAAAGCAGTAAAATGGTTTAGCGACCTATTTTACTGTTTGTTACTGTAGTGATAATAATATTAATTAGGATATTTTGGAGTACGGTTGGGAAAACGTTTGAAATGAGGTCAAAGGAAGTATCGTACCAAAAAAATAAATAAAAACAAAGTATGATATTGTACGGAATGTATGATATTAGAGAAAACGTATTAAAGTCGGTATAAAGAGAAGAACCCCTTCAGTGTCAACTAGTGGTACTGGTGTATTGTAATAATTTCCGATTATTTAAACAGCAAACATCAACATTGGTCGTTAACAAAACGTCAAAATTCCGAACTCTGGGTTTGCTAGCGAGCAATTGAACGAAGTTTCATTTTTGTGGTTTAAAAAACAGGACAGATAAAGAACATTATACTTCGTACCTAAACATAAACTGTAGACGTAGTAAGTACAGCCTCCAAACTAAAATGGAACTGGGCAGGCCACATCTCCCACATGTCACAACAAAATTGGGCGTAAGTAACCACAGACTGGATCCCGAATAGCTGAAGCCGGCTACACGGTACACCCAGAAGAATAAGCCAGAAGTGGACAGAAACAGAGAGGAGTGGCAGAAGAGGCCTGCAGTTGGACACACCATCATCATCATCTGGCTAGCCTTTTCCCAACTATATTGGGATCGACTTCCAGTCAAGCCGAATTTAGCTGCCTACCAGACCTCCACAACCCATTAAATGGGGTAACACGGTATTTCATGGCAAGACTGGAGTCAGTTTTTGCTGGCTTCTGACCATCTGTAACGACTGCCAAAGATCTACAAATGACAGCCGGGACCTACGGTTTAACGTGCTTTCCAAGGCACGGAGGAAACTCGGTATGTTAAAATAGTCACCCATCCACAGACCAACCTTGTGCAGTTGGACACAACCAGCTCATAATAATAATAATCAACATTATGGAAAATAGAGTCGAAGTCTAGACTCATCTATAATAAAACCTCTACGTTTCTACAGTTACAAAGATATCTCAAGAAATAATCTTATAATCTTTACCGAAGATCTGTAAATCACTAAACGGTAGTTACGTCAGCACCACGAGACGTTACGTCTAGCAATAAATAAAGTAAGGGTCTCAATATCTTACGGATAGTGACAAGTTACTAACCCTTTTCTTTAAAATTATTCTTCGCTCGTAAATTGTGACTGTTATAGCCACGTTTGTCTGGTCTGGTTATAAATTTCTTTGAATACTATGACGTTATGAATGTGACTGTGATTCATTTATATTTTTATCATAAACCAAAGTAGGAGCAGTGGTGACTGAGTAGTAGCTGTCTCGACTTACAAGTTGTAGGTTGCGGGTTCAAACTCAGCTAGGCACATTACTTTGTGTAATTCTGTTCATCACCACTGCTCTTAAAACTGTGAAGCACCAGACGATACCAGAGATATCCTAGAGCTAAAAATTCGAAGACATATGGCATCCACTGATTACAAAGCCATGAACATTACAAAGCCCATAACGCTGGCCTGTAAAAATGAACACTTCTTTTTTTGTTGTTGATAGGCTCGTGTTTGACTCTCATTTGACATTAGGTGGTGTCTACCTTTACGTCGTTGACACCTCTTCGGTCCGCTTCGTCGTTTATACCGCCTAAATCGTAGGACTGGAACAATTTGCCTGCAGTGGTCTTCCCATCCGATTATAATTTAACAGTCTTATTCATAAAAAGATAAAATAGGTTTATTAGCTTGTTATAATGAGAATCCCGAAATGCATTATTCATAAACGTCCAATAACGCTAAAAAGCTTTGTAAGTATTCAATAGTGGGCTTTGTAACTTATAACAGGCTCGACCCTACTATAAACCTTTAATAAAAAGAAATATGGCCGACAAATGTGCAACAGCTGATTTCTTTTTTTTTCTTTCTCGTCCGAACCGTATGTTTTGAGGTTTGCTGTCGTCACTCGCTCGTTTTTTGTGTGGTTATTAACAAGAAGCTGTAAAGTAGAGCTATTTTTTTTATAAAATTGTTTAGTGAAATCGTTAGCTATGCAAGCTCTGCAAGCATTAACATGCTATTAAACGAGTAGAAAATGTTTCACGTCGTCGAAAGATTTACCAGAAGAGATGTGATCCGTTTTCTTTACCAGTTGTAGAGTTCAAATGACGATACCGTTTGAACAAAAATACCATAGCCTTTATAATTGATCTATAAAATGTTGGGGTCGTCGTGAAGTAAGCACGTTTACAAGTATTTAATAAATCCCGCATTTTAATATACCAAACGTACGTTTTTAAATATCTTTGTAACATTTAAGGTTCAAGATGATTGGGGAGAAATCCATGGTTTGTCTCAACCAACTGTGATTCGCATTTTTTGTGCAATACAATTTTCTTCGAAAAATAAACACGAGTCGAATATCCTCTGCACAGCAGCACGATACAAGCAATATTGACAAACAAAATTAAATGTCTTAGGTGACGTTTTATATTTTTTTGTGACGTTTTTTGCCGTGGATACCAGTGGTTTTGTCTTTTTCATCCATGGATTCATCAGAAGGACAACATAACAACGGTAAAGTGTTTCATAACGAGAACATAACTATAAAGGGTTTATTGAACGTTTATGAATAGAGAATTTTATAAAAGGCTTATTAGTACTAATGAGCATTTTAACTAATAAGTATTTTAAACCTATTTTAGAGGATTTTTATGAATGAGACTGTAAGTGTTCAAGGCAAGAGTGAATTGTTTCTTAATAAATTTGTGCGCTCTGCCATCAACGATTGCATCACTGTTTACCATCAGGTACGATCGCAGACAGGTAATAGTTTACTTGTATCATTTAAAAATCCACAAAAATACTTTTTACCGTTAAATGACATTTCACAGGTTCTCAGTTTTTGGTGCCACAGTAATTAACCAAAAATTTTACAAGCAGTAGTTTTCATCTCTTAATAAAATTTCAAGATAAATTAATAAAGTCACCGTTTAACTTCCCTTGATGTCTCTATATTTTTTTCTTATTTAGAACGGCAGAAATGGAATACTCCAACTGAACTGAAACGAACTTTACACTATGTTAACTCCATTCTCAGCTCTTTCATTCATACAAATGGTTCACTTAATTTAGAGGCAGCAGAAATTTCATTAAACGTTTAAAGAACTGACGGATAACTTTTCAGCAGAACTATGGACATTGAACAGTAGTTAGAAGGGTAGTTTATGACTTTAGATTTTGTAAATAATGATAGAACGCTTCTATATTTTTTAAACGAATACTTTTAACTAGTTGTAAGTTGGTTGAAAAAAGCTGTGGAAATGAATTGTTGTACTGAAGTGACTGTATTTTAAGTTCTGCAATAAAATGAAGAATTTGAGTCTGTTACAGAAAATAAAAGTAATTTCAAGTTTTTATTTTTAAATATATTGTATATCGGTAGAACACCTAATCATCAGTACATGGATGATTTATTGATAGCAATGAACTTTCAGGTTGTAAAACCAATTTTCTTGATTAAGTAAGTAGCTGGTCTAAAAATACCCAGGCCTGTATAAACCTGTGGCCTAACCCACAGGGACCGAGCTATTTCTTGAGATAAAATTACTTGAACATTTAGCGTTAATATAGTTTACTTTTAGTAAGAAAATATTGATGCTTTACTAAATGAAAAGCTGACAGAAAATACTATCCCTGCTGAAAGTACGCTGGTCCTATTTGCTAGGGCGATAGGTTCAGCAATTTCGTTAATATCATCAAACAATTTCAATTTTCTTTTTTGCTTTGGCTCAGGTTCTTTATTTAGTGAGTGTTAAGTTCGGAAAGTGTTTACTTTTAGACATAGACAGTCACTATATTTTCCATATAAACGCAAATGTAAGATATTCTAATTTTTTTTTCCAGTATTTCAGACAGCAAACTTTTGATGTCACTTTACAGTTTACAGAAATCACGCCTGTTTAAATGATTCCACATAGTTATTGTCCCGTTAAGTCAACCGTTGAAATACACAACTATACCAATTTTACATCTCAATATACACAACGCACCAATTCGCGAATAATAGACAACCATTGAACTTCACTTCAAAAAATCCTGGCAACAAAGTTTCGACCATCTCAACAGCTTTATTTATCTGCACAACATGTAAAACAACTATCACAAAGACACAGTCACCATCAAAAACTTGATGAAGTTTTGAAACAGTGCAGGTGTGACTTATGAAAAGTATGACTATCGTAAAAAAGTTATAGACTTCCCCAAAATGAACAGAAACTAAGAATAATGGTCTTCATTGTCACATCACCGAAAATCCTATATAAAACTTCCCAGATACTCCAACATCAGTTTTCGGAAAGATGGTTGCACATTGAAGTCGTAAAAAATGCTATCAAATATGAAAAATGACGTCAAACGAACGAAATTGGGTCTGCAACAGTGTAACTAAGTTATCATGTCGAATAGGGTCAGGTAGGTACATCAAATTTTTTACCCGTAACTTTTTATTTTATGAAAACGCGATGCGATGTAAACTAGACTTTTAGAGTCACTAGTAATAAATAATTTGATGAAATGTTAATGTCAGTCCGTGTTTTTTGAGTGGATGAGTGGAATTCCCGGCCGGAGTCGGTGTTTCCTGATAGCTACAACTTAGTCAAGAGTGAATAGGTTGCCTTTGGGGACATAGATCGGTATTCCGAAAGGTAAGCACGGTGTCTCCAGATCGAAGGCAACAAAGGAACGGGGGGGTTAAGTCAGTAAAAGTCTGACACGCTCTCCCGCTCAGCCCAAGAGCGGGAGAAGTCTTTCTGATGATTACCCACCTGAAAAAAAAAAGTGAATAGGTCACTTCTAGGCAAGCGTGTTCGATGAACGACCTCATCATCGCTTACCATCAGGTTTCTCAATAGTGGCCAAACGCGATCCTATCCATAATTCAATAAAAATGTAGGAAAATAACTACTATTTATGGGAACTAGTCCCATGAACATGATTGCTTCTCCTCTCGACTGGATACCAACTTGGTCGGCTAACCGAAGCAACATATCCTATATTGTTAATCTTTCATTCAAAAACCGCTGACTTCGGTGAAATTAATCTTGCAAAAAATACATTCATGTTATTTCTATTATTGGATGGTTCTTTTCAGTTAGTGCCCCTATGCTCTAGTTCCGCTATGCTTGACTATTTATACTCAGCCAATATTACAGAATTAAAATACGTACCAAACAAATATGTATTTTCTACAAGGTTAAGCAACGCTTGCCAAGTTTGGTCTGTGGATGGGAGACCATCTTAACATAACGAGTTTCCTCCGTGCCTCGGAAAGCAAGTTAAGCCGTAGGTCCCGGCTGTTATTTGTAGATCTTTGGCAGTCGTTACGGATAGTCAGAAGCCAGTTAATCTGACCTCTAGTCTTGCTATGAAGTACCGTGTTACCCCAGTTAATGGGTTGTGGAGTTCTGGTAGGCAGCCGCTCCTCGTAAAATACTGGTCTTCAGCTAAATCCGGCTTGACTGGAAGCCGACCCCAATATAGGTAGTTGGGAAAAGGTTAGGTAGATGATGACTAGGAGTTATTTTTGTATCGTGGGTGAGTTCACAAACATATAAACTCGAATACACAAGACACATAGACCCGGAACAACTATCTGTTGTAGGTCATACAAATATTTGTTCCGTACGGGAATTGACACTGCGACACGCAGCGCAGCAGCCAATGTTAAAACCATTGCACCAACCGTACCATCAAACGAAATATTACAACAAGAACCTAAAGGGTTACGCTTTAAAATATCATTCAAATACTTTTATTCAGCAAAAACACTTATCATACGGCGCGCCAAGATATTACAGTAAAATAGTTTATTTATTCGTATAAAAACCATACCGAAAAGTGTGTCATAAATTCTGATTGTACCGCAGATAGTGAATAATAAATGACAGTCGTAAATCTTGTATGAAAACCCTATAAATCTAAACGGGTTGTTCTGTACAGGTTAACCGCAGACGAAACCGGGTTGAAGCTGCCCGAAATTAACCCTAATTACAATTTCATTAGTTTATTTTTGCGGGTACCATGGTCGGTTGCTCCCAGCATCCGATTAACGAATTCATGAACGCGTTTTATGTACACGCTCCCGTTTTGTTTCAGGGTTCTGTAAGAATCGAATTGTTCGGTACAATATTTTCGATGAAACATAATTATATACTTTGCTTTGTAATAATTATTTTAAAGTATCTTCCTTCTAGTGCCTTATTTGAAAATGTTCTTGATAAATGATGAACATTTTGAAAAGTTCTCTTTCCCTCTCCCCACATACCTGCACATCATAACAATCGAATATATATTGATGATTTTTTTAAATGCAATTATAATCACTAATGACACCACTTGGCAAGACTAATGTCGATTTACTCTCCCTACTGACAACACGTAACAACTGTCAAAAAATAATAAATAATACTCGTGACTAACGGCTTAACGTACAACAACGCTGCGGGTAGTTAGTCCATTCGAAATTAAAAAATCGGCATCTCCTTTGACCCAATAACTCTGAAAAAATGCAATCAATTACGTCATTCAATTCCCGGGTTCATGCGTGTGAAAACTAAAAACATTTTAATTGGAAATACGCATTGCTGCCTCTATACGTATGCTAATTAAAAAGACCCGTTTGCACGCTAATTAGTGCCAGTGATTAGTGAGAGTTTATACTGCAGTTTATGTGGAATAAGTTTCAGGTGAAAAGTTTTAGCCAACTAACCTGAAAAAATAAAATAGTGGTATAAAATTTTAAAACTCTGGATGGGTTCAGTGGATTTATAAAGCTAAAGTTAATATTATGACCTACTTCCTAAGTAATTATATTAAGTTAAAACAGGAGTCCGAAGGATCCCAACTAAAGTGTGGGATTTTCTGCTCCAGTCTATGTTTCCTGATAACTTCAACCTGCTTTTTTACGTCACATTTGAGTACGTTATTTCTAGGCAAGCATGCTGCATTGTCGACCACATCATTACTTTCCATCAGGCGAGATAGTGTTCAAACGCGAGCCTATCAATAATAAAAAAAAAAAACCACTGAGCTAACTTACACCCATCTTAATTTCTTTTGTTTCTTTTTTTAATAATCCTGCATCAACCACTAGTATTCTTGGTAGCCATAAATGCTCCCTACAAGATAAATGTTTATCGGTTACTGTCTCTGGGACTTACAGGGCGTTGGCGAGTTGAATTCGACCCCTCGTACGCCTATCAAGATTCCAGTATTCCAGCTTGATATCTGATAAGGACCAGGCTTTGTCGATCCTGCGTTGTGTACCACCGTGCAACTCAGAGAGGTATCAACAAAAGTTGTTTTTGGCCTACCAAAGCTGTGGGATATTTTGGAAGAGTCACCGTGGTCCTTAAACGTACAGAGCACTAAAGAAACACTAGTGGTTTTAGTCAGTAAAAATTTGACACTCTCTCAGTGAACGCAGAGTAGGAGAAGTAAAAAGAAAAGAGGTTCTTTGGTCGTCAGAGTTAATAATATTTTCCCTCAATTTATTTACAAACATTCATTAAAATATTTCATCGGATTAACGAGAGCTCTCAATACCAATTTTGTAATTGTATAGGAATAAATGTAGCCTATTTTTATAACAATAATTATTTTAATTAAAATAACACAATAACGGTTAATGAAGCCCATGTTTTTGCTTAATTTGAAAACGAATCCAAACATTTCAAATTACATTCTAAAAGATTTAAATGGAGATGGTTTTTTTTCTGTACATTCATTATTTTAATCTTATTTAATTACAGTGTACTATTGAAAATATTACTCCATTATTTCAGTTCTAAAACTCAACAGATCCATCATTTGTAAGCGGTTTTTGTAAAGAAAATAAAATGATTTAAATGAAGGTTATTATTTTAATATAATTATATCAACATGAAAGGTGAAACCCTCTTGAATCAATGACGAGTCAGGTTCTAAGATTGCCCTCTTTTTCGAAGTCAGACCTTCGCATACGGTCTATCCATCCCAGAGCGTACATGTTAACGTCTACAATTTCAAGTGTAGAGTCTCCAATCTTGATAGGAGTAAGTGTTACATGTTTTCTACTTCTTCTTCTTTTCGAGTCGATGCAGTCATATTAAACCTCTTCAGTCTTTGGCAACCTACCCGGCTCTATCATTGGCCTCGTACAGATCCTGAAAAGAACAGTGTTATCTACTTTGACTTTGGTTTGATCCATAATTATTTATTTATTATTTATTTATTTATTATACTCTTTATTGTTTAAACCACATTACATTTAATATAAAAAGACTAACTAACGAACGAACTCTTTTGAAAGCTCTACTAAGGTCATCGAGCATAGTACTGTGCTCCATGGGTTCTAAACCATGACTATTACGTCGTCGAAAAACCAAAGCTGAGTTATGTCCTCGCCACTGGCATTAATGCCTAGCCTTCCTCAGTCCAAAACCAACAAACAACCTCCATTGCAGCCGTGAACAGTTTGGTTTCAAAGTGTAGCCCTGTAGTCCGGTACAAGCAAACACTTCAGTACTTCAATGTACCGATAGTCATTCTAGCACCGCTGAAAAGACTGCGTTGAGTTCATCTGTGAACATTTAGATGGTATTTCTTATTGTTTTAATATTTAATTTCAGTTTCATGACACTAACATTATAGCGAAAGTTTTTGTATGTTTTTATTTATTCACGCCCGAATAGATGAACGCGTTTGGATGAAATTCAGCAACGGTTAGAACATGGAATTGGCATTCTGGAATAGCATATAGAATACTTTTTTATTTCTTAATATTCATTTGGTACTATTTTCTACTTTCACGCGGGCAAAACCGCTAGCAGCAGCTAGTTACGTAAATATCCAAACGCAGCTAATACACGCATGAACAAATTTTATATTGAATTGGACATTTTCGTAGCCACATTTACTTCAAATTACGAATTTTTGGTAAAAGTTAAAATAAGGGAAATATTTAAAATTTTTTAATTTTTACAACAAAATTAAAAAAAAGCTTTTGAAAAAGTTTTTCCCTACTACAGATGCCATTTTGATTATAGGTAAATTTAAAAAGCTGTCAAGGCAAGTCTAATTCAAAAAATATCATTCAATAACTTCGGATTTATGATGGGCAAAGTCGATTTTCTTAATTGAAAAACTAAGAGAATCACAAAAAACAAACAAAACATCGCAAAGAAACTGAGATTTAAATAAAATATCAAAAAAAAATCCATAAGTCCCATCGAATAGACTATAAGTAAATTTAAAGTGATGTAGTATAAAACTTAAATCGAAGGAAAACCAATTACTTTAAGTGAGAAGTATACTTTTCAATTCTACTGACACTATGTTAAAGTGACGCGGGCTTTTTATTAAAATTAGCTTTTACGACGCCATCATGTTTTTACTTCGCTTTTAATTGGATTATTGGATGCTCATCTCGAACACTCAAAGTTCCTTGAGATGAGATGGAAAAATTTTAGCCCGGGACACTGAAAAAGTCTTGTTTCTGTGAAGGTTTTTTTTTCTAAAATTTTTTAGAGAAGCTTTTTAGCGGAAATTGATATAAAATATATTTTTAACCTGAAATTCTTAATAACACTCTGTATCAGGTTATTTTCTATGAATATTCAATTTACACAAATACACCATCAATTGCAAGTCGATAAAAAAATTACAAACGAATCGGTGTTCATTTATTTTTCAGCATCTTCGACCCAAAACAAATTGAAACCTTTTAACAAAAACCATTTTCGGAGTAAAACAAATTGATCAGTTTTGAAGCAAACAACAGATCTTTATTCCGAACGGAATTCACACAAAAATAATAACAGTTTGTAAACAATATCGTACAGATGACGAATTGGCACAAATAAACATTGTTTTCCGAGTACGTGACTGGTGAACAAAGGATACTTTTGGACAATATTGTGGCTCCATTTTACAGTTTCCACACTTTTAGGTCATAATATGGAGCTAGGGATGCACAAATTAACCTATCACATACGCACAAAACGAGACAATAGTAAAACAATAACACCGCGGTCTCATAGGACCGGTCGGGGATTCATGAATTAAATGCAAGTGTATGAATATGTTTTTTTAAGGTAAAGTAGTCATTAAAATGACTCCCCCCACTCTGGGCGTAGCGTGAGGGCGTGTTAGACTTTTACTCACTACAACCCACTCCTGTTCCTTCTTTGCTCTAATTCCAGGGTCCCGAAGTTCAAGTCTATTATGATGGAGTGGTAAAAACTATTACAAATCATAATTATAATCGTGTTTGACACAAGCTCTTCTTATTACAAGGAGTGTGAGCCATGTTAAAAAGCTAGTTATTTATACTCAACAATATACAAAACTTCATTTTACGTGGTTTCATAACTGCGAATAGTTGGTAGTGCACAAACTCGGCTATATTTGTACCAATCTTGAGTAAGTTACCTAACTAAATGTCAACTCCTGTTTGATGAACAACATAAATGTTTCACAACTATATAATTGAGTATGTTTCCAACAAAATTCGTTGCTTATTGTTGAAACTTGTGCTGTCTCCTGTGTGATATATCTTTCCATGTCTATTTTAAGTTCTTAGCCATTTTTGAGCAATAGAAAGGGCTATGCTCGCGAGTTTCCTTGCGCGATCACATCAGAAATGAAGATATCCGCAAGAGCACTAAGGTTACCGACATAACGCGAAGAATCGCCAAACTGGCAGTGGGCAGGGCACATTGCTCGTAGAACAAATGGTCGATGGGGACGAAAAGTTCTAGAGTGGCGGCCACGTACCGGAAGACGCAGCGTTGGTTGGCCTCCCACAAGGTGGACCGATGACCTGACGAGGGTCGCGGGAATCTGATGGATGCGAGAGGCACAGGACCGGTCGCTGTACAGACGTTTGGGGGAGGCCTATGTCCAGCAGTAAACGTCTTTCGGCTGAGATGACGATGATGATGATGAGCCTTTTTTAGGGTACCTCATAAGGACAAAACGGAACCCTTCTAAAATCACTGTGTTGTCCGTTTGTCTGTCTATCGTGATAAAATCGTGTACTCAATCAACTCCGCGGTCCCCTGAAGCTGTGAAAAAATTAAACTTCTAAGTGAACGAAAAAAAGATACGGCCGTTTATATCGCAAAAAAAGAACATTTCGACTCTCTCAAAGGAATCAAAATTCATAAGATACTTTCCGTTGACCTAGACTTCTAATATCTGGCATATAGCAAGGTTTCATAGCACAAGTATCTATAAGATACAATCTGAAAACTGTGAATTGGCAGTTAAGTAACAAAAAAAACTTTATTGCGATTCGGAGTTGGTCGGTTTTCGTAGGTAAGTTTGTACGAAACCGTCAGTCCACACTTGTTTCTTTTATTACTACACATGAAAAATTATCAATAAACTCCTCAAAGAAGTGTAAGACTTTGCAAACTAAAAGTCACCTGTATTGCTTCAGTTGCCCTTTCCGTTCCTCGGTAACTCTTTGAAGCAATCCCGCAACCCGAGTTCTTAGCCTGAAGGTAATTGAACTTCGTCAGTTCCATGGAAGTATGTGAACTTTAAGTCACTGCTACGATGCAATTTTCAAGTTAATGCATCCATATTGTTTCCCTAGAGCGTGGTAACGAGAAAGATAGTGGGTGTGAAATGTCAAAGCAATGTACATTTGTGTTTGTTTAAGTTTGATAATATAATTATTTATTGCCTTTAAGCAATTTATTATTGCACATGAAACATATCTTAGTAATTACAAAATTTCATAATGTACAAAATTGTCGTAGAACTTTGTATCCGTATGTTAAATTCTTTTTTGGCAATAATTAACTCCAAAGTGATTTCGAGTGAATTTTGCAGAATTCATTGTTATTTCTTTATTGTTATAGAAAGGGAATACAATTATTGTAGTTTTCTAAGATGTAGCAATAAAAGATAATTCAGCAATTGATAAAACAGCAAAATTTGTAGAATTTGATCATCATTTACTCAGTGGTTTAAACAAAATAATATGACGATTGTTTAATCTAAAGATAATCTACATCTAATTGTTAATAAAGATAGTTAATAATTGTTTAACAACTTTATTTGTTGAATTCGTGCCTATTCTTAAGACTCAAGACCCATGAAACTCAAAATGCAAACGCCTACGTTTTCAAACCCTATTATTGACTTGTTTACAGGAATAAACGTAAGTAAATACAGCAGAAGGAAACGCTAGCTAATCATCATATTAATATAAACAATCGTGAAAGCGTAAAGGTAAATTTACACGTGGAGAGTTTCTCGTCTTTCAAGACAGAGATTCAAAAATGTTAATACATGTAGGTAAGAAACACACTGAATTTTAAATGTCTAAAAATCGTAATTTAAATATCCATCCAATCAACAGTCTCTGAAAATAGCTACCTTTCTCAAGCATAGCCACAAAATGTAGTTGGACCCTCAAAGTCGAAAGCCGCAATCTGAAACTAAATTCAAGAGAAACATGTAATCATGCTTGCAAGAAGATGTTTTTGTTTTTCCTTGATGAACAATTATTCCTTGGCGCATTTTGCCAACAATATTCACATTCTCGCCTCTCAACGAGCGAGAAACCTTTCCCCTACAAAACAGCCTCAACACCAGAAGATTTGGCGCAGAAATGTACTTCCTGAAACTAAGTTTATCCACGTCTAATTATTAAGTTTGTTTGAAATATCGTTTTCATCGCAACAAAAACTTTTGTTAATGAATGTTGGCAAAGTGAGATATAATAATTATACTTGAGAATGTTGAACTGTTTGAATTGTTCCGAATAATTTGGTTTTCTGACAAAGATTAATGTAAATCTTCTATCTTTCAGCTGTGGAAGCGTAGACAGGAACGCGGCGAAGGTTTAATTATTATTTGATCCTGATTCTGCTGTATATGATCTTAGATAAATATTTGGGTTTAAAATGGATGCAGACGTTGTTTTAATGATGACTGATTTCATATCATAAATATTATGAGCCTTATGATAGATGCACGGTCGCTCCATGATGTGTATATTGCTTTTTAAAAGGATTAGTCATATTTTTTTTTTTGGTTTGGTAGTCACAGTTTAATTCAACTTTTGATTTCATTCTCGATGATAGACCTACGTTTTCCTAAAATATCAACCGATGTCTTTTTGCAATTATTAGATTTATCTATGTACAAGTACTTAGAACACTGTAATGGCTATTGTGGGATCTATTAAATACGTCAGCAATCCAACTATGCAATTCAGCATAACCAAATCAGGCCATTTGTATGGATAAGTTAAAATAAACCCACAACATCCGTTCAAATTGTTTGTCACAAACGACCTGTTTACCCTAAATTACGAAGAATTTAAGCTGCCCTACAAATATTTAAACAAGTACGCCAAGCTTAAATAATTTTATGAAATTGTTAACAAAACTCTTTAATTAGCACAAACTCTGGTCCTCCGTAAACATAAATGATTTAAAATCCCGAATTTTAAAATCCTGCTTACAAAATTTATTCCTTAGGGAGAAAGATAAAGTGGGTTTTATTAAAAAAGTTGTAACAAAACGGTCACCTTCACCTCGAATGGTCTTAATTGTAAGAGTTCAACGGATTCCAGTCAATATGGTCCTTATTTCTTTTTGTTATTTATAGTCCTGAAACACAGAGTGCCAAGACATTTCGGCAGCCTTTGCTAGAAATGGTACTGTTCTGAAGTGTTCTGACTTTCCATACAAAACAAGTTTTAGTGAGTGTCTACGTGTACTCATAGATTTCATTGATCGCATTACTGCTTTCCAGGAAAAGGTGACTGCTTACCATGCCCTCTCGCTCCGTACCATAACTTCGACCAGGGCCGGACACACGTGGTAGAAATATAATATCTATAAATATGTTTATCAATTCAAACTACATATGAATGTGTTCTCGGGGAATCCATACGTTCATGTTCTTATGTTGTTCCAACTGTTGGGATGCTTTGTAATACCAATTCATCTCAATTGCGTGGCTACGAATATTGATGTCAAGATAGCGCATTGTCAAGATTTTAGGTTTTAAAGGAGCGAAATACTTATATTCACTATTCATATGTGTATGAATATTATAATTTAAATTTCACTACGGGATATCTTCCGTGGTTGGTGTATGAATATTACATAAATCATCGTGATCATTTCAGCCAAAAAACGACAACTACTGGACAAAGGTCTTCCCCAAGTGTTGCCACAATGACCAGTCCTGTGCGTCTGGCATCCATCGGATCGAATATTAAATAGAGTTTCTAGTCACTACGTGCGTGGTGGTCCGAATTCTGTGGATAAACCTAATCATATTGACATTAATGGTTATTGAAAACTGTTCGATATGACGTTTTTATTATTTCAGATATTAATGGAGTTGGTTCCGATTACCGTTGGCGTCGTCATAAGTTTGGGTCTTAAATTTAAAATGAAAGGCGATAACACGTTATTGAATCCATTAATTTGCTGAAATAAAATTGTCTGTGAAACTCATAAAAAGTCGTTTATTTTGAAGTCTTTTGAAATAGGTATCAAGTTGAATAGATGGAAAAAGGAAATAATTTATCAAAAATACGTCAGGAAAGAGAAAGTAATAAAATGGGGGTGTTTGATTTGTATTTTGTGTTCTTCCAGCAAAAGATTTAATCAACTCCAATTCACTCTAAGTTGATAACTCTAACATCAGCGCGGATTTCGTCTATTTATTTTTATCCAAATAGAGAATTATTTTAAATACCTAACAGACTAAAACTACTACAATTTTTGGTTTAATTTTTGTACCTTTAAAATCAAAGCGTGGTTGACCTCGAAGGCAACGTTTTTAGGCATTTATTGTGTGACAATCTTTACCCAACTAACTGGGTGCATTTCTAGTACCTCACTAAAAAAACTTTTTCATAATTTCCAACTTTCCAATCTCTAATATCTAAAATTGATATTGAATAGCCGTAGTTATCGGCACCAACTCAGTATTCAATCGAAAATTCACTCCCTAACGATAGAAAGACTTGGAATTGAAATCAACGGAATCCTTTTGATGCAATTTGCTGTGTGAAACGACGCGATGGATTTTAACGAACGCCATCATGGCTCTGACGATACTAAGGCGGGTCAACGAACCCTAATGGTCTACGTAGGCCCTTGATTTGCCTCATCGGAATAATCTTGGTCCTTTTTTAAGCAATCTCTTCACGATGATTTTTAGAAGTAATCTTGAGTTTATCGGCTGGAATAAACAGAGCTCGAAATTAGATTGCGGCCTAGGAGGGTAGGTATCTAGATGTAGATTAGTTTTCGTGGAATATTTTTTCCTAAATGAAGAATTGCTTTCATAATGTTTTTTTTTGCGTAGCGGAGAACGGTTTGTTTTCAATGATGGTATTTTTAATTAATGTTTCAAAAGACCTGTCTTGTAGCAAAACTTGAGGATGCTAGATGCAAGAAGCACAGGACCGGTTCTGTACGTCTAGCGCATTACCTAGGCTTTCACCTACTACTCATCAGTTTCATTAGTTTTATACAACCATTTTTCAAAGCCACCATTGGAACTAAAACAAAACTAGATCACATCAAAATGTAAATCCCAAACTAACAAGAAGACCATAATCCTGAACCCCATTTACGTAAGACGAAACTCAAACCGCACGTAAAATTAAACATATTCTTTATGTCGGTATTATTTCCAACGACCCTTCATTTTAAAGGAAACCGTGAAAAAAAAACGAAAGAAAGAAATGACCCATCGGAATAATGTCATTACTAAAAGCCCTTGATCCAAATATTGCCATTGTATGAAAATTATCACACCTCCAAGAAAATTAACATTTTATACGAAATTGCGTGTACGACGTGTAATTTTACAAAATTACGTGTATAAAATTTGCAGTATGACGTCATTTTATGTATATTTTTCGTATGTAAATTCCGACTTGGCTGTGTACGTTTTACATAAATTTTAATGGTATAGCCTTGTACCAACGTGTTGCTCCTTAATGTCTATACTAACATGAATCTCGGAAGATCCTTTGAATGCACGTAGCTAACAGTATTTTAGCATGCTATCAAAATGTAATAGGGAAATCAGGTGTTATGTGCTCGGAAAATACCCCTTACTTCCCTTGGGTGCAGTAAAAGATGGCTTAAGGATTATATATGTACGTACACAATGGGGATATGAACAATGGTCTCTCTGGAAAACAGAACATCACTAGTGGGCAGTTCTGACTTTGTTTGGGTGAAAAAATATACAAATGCCTGTTATATTTTTTTTAATATATTTTTTAATGAAATAATAGACGAACGTACATGGAATATTTAATATATCGAAATATAGTTAGGAATAAATGTATCAAAATAAATATTATTTTGACTTATTGTCAATTTTTCAATTACCACGTTAATAGCTAGTTTTGGTTGATCACTGCCTGACTAGCCTAGCCTTTTTCCCAACTATATTGGGGTCAGCTTCCAGTCAAGTCGGTTGGTCACTAAAAAGTAATATTATTTGTATGTGGTGAAAATAAATAGTAACGCGTAAGACCGTTTTCACATTATCCGATCCGATATCGGTGTCGGACGCCGATACAATATCGGGGTAAGTAAAATGTATGAAATTCCGTGCTCCGATATCCGATATCGGGCCGGACAATATGAAAGGCAGGTACATATTTCATACATTTTACTGACCGTTTTCACATTATCCGATCCGATATCGGTATCGGACGCCGATACGATATCGGGGTAAGGTAAATGTATGAGATATGTACCTGTCTTTCATATTGTCCGACCCGATATCGGATATCGGAGCACAGCATTTCATACATTTTACTTACCCCGATATCGTATCGGCGTCCGATACCGATATCGGATCGGATGATGTGAAAACAGTCTAAGACCGTTTTCACATTTTCCGATCCGATATCGGTATCGGACGCCGATACGATATCGGGGTAAGGTAAATGTTTGAGATATGTACCTGTCTTTCATATTGTCCGACCCAATATCGGATATCGGAGCACAGCATTTCATACATTTTACTTACCCCGATATCGTATCGGCGTCCGATACCGATATCGGATCGGATAATGTGAAAACGGTCTTACCCCGATATCGTATCGGAGTCCGATACCGATATCGGATCGGATAATGCGGAAACGCTCTAACGACAACTAAATTACCTTCCTCTTTAGTTCAAAGGTTAAAAGGAACGAACACATCTATCATATCTTGTGTCAATATAATTCTAGTACCGTATATACTACAATTATTTTTGTACAATCACGGTAAAAAATAGGATCTTTAAAATATTTTCTTTGGTTTACTTTGCTCAGGATAGAATTTTTTTTTCTGTTTTACAGGATCATTAGTGTTATGTCAATGTCGCTGAATGACAGTTGGTTGTTAATTATAAATATGACGCTCTATTCTATTAATAAGATTTGATTTCACTTATACATCAGCTATACATACATTTAAATAATATTAGAATTACAATAGATAACAAAAACCTAAATTTTTAAGAAAACTGCAATTAAAAAAAGTGTCTATCTGTTGATTCTGGCTAATCTTTGAAACAGCTGATCCGGTTTTGACAGGACTTCACGAGTAGACTGGTCCAAATACATCCGCACCGTTTTTGACTCCACGGTATACAACATACGGGGTTTCACACCGCAAAAGACAGAAATAGACGGAGGAACATCATAAAAATAAAAGTAATGAAGCAGGGGTCACGACCCTCAGCATTGAAGAATACGAGGAGGAGGACGAATAAAAATAATAAAAGGTGCTTAGTGGTGTAGTTTTACAAAAGGTTATGTGTTTAGACTTATAAAAGAAATATTTTGAAGCCTAATACAGGTATAAATGACTCAAAGGTCCAAGAATATAAAGTAATTGCGATATCTACAGCCAATCTCGAAACGGAATTAGATTCCATACACCTAGATGGTTTTCTATTTCCTAACACAAACAATCGTCAAAGGCTCAGAATAGGTCTAGTAATAGATTTTTAGGTGTAACAGTGTGATATCTAACATCATTTAATAATAAATAAGAAAAAAAGAAACAGATTTGACGACCCGGTTGGCGCAATGGTTGAGCGATTGGTTGCTGAAATATTTGTAGGGCATACAAATATCCATCATTACGGCCCGCGTGCGCGCGTGGTGGATTATAGGTATGGCCCATTCCCTCTCCTAGAGAGGAAGCCTGAGTCCCAGCAGTGGGAACATTATAAGGCTGCTTATGCACACAAATATTAAAATAGGTAGTTGTTCCGCGTGTGAAATTGCTGGGTGTTTCATGTAGCTATGTGAGTTAACATGATTATAAATTAGGTGTCTTCAAGGCTAAAGTGAATAGGCTCTTAATAAACTAGTGCGCCTCACCACTGACAATTTACATCACTGCTCACCATCAGGTAAGTAGGATCGCAGTCAAGTACTAGTTTAACCTGTGGAGCCCCGAGGGGGCCGCCATTATTTTTTTGTATTTTAATATAATTAATATTAATAAATTAATATAAATAATATTAATAATATAAACTGTTATTGCCCTGTTTCTGTTGCTTCTGTAATTATACTACTAGAGTACAATTTTTATTTGGTCAGGGTTTGCTGGCACAATTTTTTTCCAGCGGTTCTCAAAGTTAAAAGGTAAATACTTGTTTACTGGCACGTTTTTTGTGCCACAGGGTCCTACTCTCGTAACAATACAGAAGTAATTCTCATTGGCAGGCAAAGTTATAAAAGAAAAAAAAATCATGTTACATAACGTAACAGTAATTCTCATTCTGATTAAAATCATGAGTGAACGATAACGCGGTGTAAAAATCTTTTCAATTATTGACTCGACGTATAGAAAAACTGGTCAGCATAAGTGGTTACTCAAATCATGATTGATTGATTGATTGATTGATTGGTATATACTTTATTGTACACCTTAATTCATGAATCCCGGACCGGTCTCATAGGACCGCGCTGTTATATTGTGTGTATCTTACTATTGTGTCTCGTTTCGCGGGTATTGATAGGTTAAAAATAATTTTACAAGGAGCTTAAAATTAGTACGGTGTTACAATCATGTTTTTTATACTTTAGTAAAACTAACACTTTTGTTATGGTGAAGACATGGAACCATCGTAAAATACCTACATTTAACAGAATTCAAACATTCGTCTGTTTTGCCAATAATACTTAGTACCTACTTAAAACCAGAATCGAACAGAAACTACATTAAGCTCGCCCTTGTTTTTAGGGTTCCGTACCTCAAAAGGAAAAAACGGAACCCTTATAGGATCACTTTGTTGTCCGTCTGTCCGTCCGTCTGTCAAGACCCTTTTTCTCAGGAACGCGTGGAGGTATGAAGCTGAAAATTATAACAATTACTCAGGTCTACTGTCCCTTGAAGCTGTGAAAAAATCAAACTTCTAAGCCAACGCAATCAAAAGATACAGCCGTTTATGCCGCAAATTTTCGACACTTGCAAGGGAATCAAAACCTACAGGGTACTTCCCGTGAACTCAGAATCTTGAAATTTGGTACGAAGCAACGTCTTATAGCATAGATAAAGGAAAAATTACGAAAACCATAAATTTTTAGTTACATCACATAATATATTTTTTTTTAATAATTTTAAACTTACTACCCATTTCCTCATAAACGCGTAGAGGTATTAAATTGAAATTCATACCAAATACTCAGGTCTATAATATCTTTAAGCTGTAACAAAATCAAACTTCTATGTCAACGCAATCAAAAGAAACAGCAATTTAAGCTGCATATTTTGAAACTCGCAAGTACTCGCAAGGGAATCAAAACCTAAAGGGTACTTCCAGTCGACCTAGAATCTTGAAATTTGGCATGAAGCAACGTTTTATAGCACTCATATAGGGAAAAGTCTGAAAACTGAAAATTTGTTGTTACGTCACAAGAATTATTTATTTGAAAAATCTTCAACGCTCGATTCGAGAATAGAACTTTATTCATAGGTAAGTTAGAGGTATTGAGTTGAAATTAACACCATATAATTGGGTCCGTGGTCCCTTGAAGCTGTGCAAAAATCAATTTTCAATTCAATTGGTAAAGTGACGGGAAAAAAAGATTCGTCCGTTTATACTGCAAAAAACGTACATTTCGAGACTGTCGAATTGTTCGATTGAACTGTTTTTATAGGTAAGTTACTACGGAACCCTCAGTGCGCGAGTCCGACTCGCACTTGCCCGGTTTTTTTTCACAATGTTTTCCGAGATAAAATATGGAAATGTCCAGCCGGGGTGTGGTTAAGACAGATTTCCGATAGTTGGTCCGATACTACCATTAAAAGGTCTTTGTTAGTAATGGGATGATAAGCCGGTAATCGCATTACTGGCTAAAACTGGAGAAGACATATCTACGTTGAAATCAATTCGCAGAATGTTTGGGCTTAAAGTTGGACTTTGCTTAATACTTTCGGAGTTTGAGTGCTTTATCAATGAGTAGCATTATGAATCTGTCGTTGAATCTTAAGGGGATTACAGGAGCTAATCGAATTTTATTATACTCAAAAGTTTATATGTGATTCAATGCCGTAACCAGAATTAGAATATAATTATTTTACTTTTTTCAATATCTGTATATACCTGTAATTTTATCGGTCTTTTGTCAGATCTACTAGTAACGTTTTACCGTTAAAATGTTTTAATATTATATTTCACATCTGTAGATTTTTAATAAATAGCTAAAATGCTACATATTTGCAAGCATTGTGTTCTTGTTCAAGCCAAGCTCTCTATCGAGAAGAAATGGTCAGTAATTAATCACTCGGGCCCAATGCAACCTGAATTAGGCTCGAGTGATGAAAGACAAAGATTTTTGGCCCAACCCCACCCCTCATTTTTTCTGTTTATTATGTTTACTCGGTCCGCTAATAATAATGCAATAGAGTAATTTCATACAAATAAATCCTACACTAATACGCGATTAAGCCTTTTTATTGTCTCCGATCCCTACAGTACATATTTATTGAGTAGTGATCCGTACATCAAACAACCTTTATTGAGATCGTTTGTTCATATACGCTTGTTGAATGAGATATTAACTTCATTCGGTCTCTGAATGATCTTTTCTCTTCAGTCTTTTGCCAAAGACAGAAATTGTTGATTGTGTGCGTGTGATTTTGTGCGTGTTCTTTTTCTCTGTGTAGTGACTTTATTTATATAAAAAATAGCGGCTAAAGAAGCGCCTTCACTCGCACATAGGACAGAACTGCCTTATGCATGGGAAAGAGCCGCGACTTTCACCTTTATCTCTCTCTTCTTCGTCCGTCCATGCTCTCATCATCTGTGGCCTGGTCTCCTCACAATTCTGCACCAGGACAGTCTATCCTGGGTCGTCGATTTTAGCAATTGGATTTTGGATTGGCGACTTTCGCCTTTATAGGACTGATTATATTTAAGTGTATTTCTATACACAAAAAATGATTTTGTAATTCAGTAATTGGCATCATTGCCGTTATTCACCAATGACTCAAAACGTGTTAAATCATCTTTGCAAGAAAATAAGAGGGGATTTTTCATCTACGAGTATAACACCGCTCTACTTTTTAATACGTTTTCAGATTCTCGATTCGATGCGTTTTCCCGGAATTGAAATTCGATCGGAATCGGTATCGAGAATCGAGTGTTAATGCTTCCATTGTTTCTCTTTTGAGAGTATTTTATTGGAGAACGTTCCGATCCGAGTACGATAATACTATTGTACGAATTGTACTTGGATTCATTATAAATTGTACGTCGTTTTGTTCTTCTGCAGTTCTTTTTGTTAAACGTATCGGAGTGCATTAAAAGAACTTTTAATTAAGTATATTCCTGTGTTTATTTTAGTCCAATATTTTATATGCAACTGAGAACACTAATAAGAAATATTTTTCATTAATGAAACAGCAATTAGCATTTTAAATATTGGTATGAGAAAGAGTGAGAGCTGGGAAGCAGTAGCCATCTCTTTTTTGTACGACACACGTAACCTAATGACGTGACTTGTCATTGCGTGCATCCTTTTCCTATTACTTGATAGTTTCCCCTTCCACTAACTTGTCTAGAACGATTGGCTATCAGGTAGACTCAGAATTTGATTCCTTGGCTGTACGCATAATTAATATATTCCCAAAATGTTAAGTGTGTCTGGGTTGTATGACCTACCTACCAAATATACCTACTAAATATATGATCTACCGATGGCGCATCGTTGTACGTCTACGTCTTGGTTTTATACTATCAAGAAAAGAGACAAATATCTTCAAATCGACACGTCCTATCTCCACCACAGTATGTCAGGTTGAAGCCACATTACGCGTCAAAACAAACACTCTATCACTGCGGAAACAATAAAAAATGCAGCTTACCAACAGACCCACTGCCTATGTTACGTGAAAGTTTTATAGCCCACCCTTATTGGCCAAGAAATGGCTTTATAGCGCTGTTGATACGGATCTTGAGGCGTATTCTGATCAGCGAAATTTTTTAAGAGATGTTGGAATATTTTTTAGGACAGTTGCAGACATATATGCGTAGTACGTAGGCCCTTATGATGTGAATCGAGCAGTGCGTGTATTGTTATCGTATGTTGTAATTAATCAGTTTATTAGAACTTCTTTTTAGGTAATTCTTAGATAAGTTTCTGTTAAGCACGTTGAAAAATAAAATAACATTATGCGATACTCTAATCTAACAACATAATAAATATTATAATTGCTCCTATTATTTGTTATAAATATATAGCTTCTCCATACAAACTTATGAAACCAATTTGCAAAATTTTACACTTCTAGTTCCATTAGCTTCGGGTGTGCGTTGATAATGTCAGTGAGTGTCTTATTTTACATATTCATATAAATATTCCTATAGAAACCAATGGAAAAGTTTATTACTGAAGTATTATACACAAGGATAATATGTATTATACGCTTAATATACTCAGAATAAGGTCTCCAATAAATAACCACTACCGTCCTGTAATTGTGTTTGATAAGAAAACTACGTTGGAACGTTGGCGCATTTGCCAAACAGTGACCAATGCTAACCAACGCTATCCAAGCTTGTTATTTTATTCATGCCAGCAGGATTATTATATATTTACCCGAAATCTCTGTATTTGCTTCTCTATTACCCTTTGCAAATAACCAGTGCCCCGGTTCGGGCACTTGGGTTTAACAAATTGTTTATTAAGATTTGAATTTGTAATTAAATGAATGTAAATACAGGTTAGTCTTTGAGGTAATTTAAATTGTATATTAGTATGGATATAGGTACACGTGGCCAGTGCGATATCAGTTTTCTTAAGCTAGTTAGGACCAAAATGTATTTCAGCATAATTATTTCAGCTGAATGACTAAATCCATTGCTGGTCTTAGGCCTCCCCCAAGCATCGCCACAAGGACCGGTCCTGTGCGTATCACATCTATCAGATTCTCACCAGGACATCGGTCCATCTTGTGTCATCAGGACTTCAAACGCTGCGTCTTCCGGTACATAGTCGTCACTCCAGAATCATTATAAACAGAAGTACATATACAATATTTTGCCACAGTTGAAACTCAGGCCTCTTCTCTAGGAGCCGTATCTAATGGGCTGTGATTCATGCGTGGGTTAAGATTCTGTATACATAATTAGTTAATGTTTAAGTACCTTCATACATTGCTATTGAATTTTCATAAATATAATTTCGACCAAGTGAAATACATTCGTCGTTACGAGTAAGTTATTTCACACTCAAATTGTTACTTCCTATGATAAAACCAAAGCCACATATTAAATTACACACATGCCTTTCTAATAATATTTCTCTTTAATTTCCTACACTGAAACCGGCCGACGGAAACAAGGATTAAGTTAGTAATTTGTTTGAAACTTTCACTTTCACCGCGTTCTAGTTAACAATGGTACGTTTAAATTTGGTTTAGAACTGCCAGTGAATAATTAACTTTATTCCGCCCTGAGTGGCGTCGGTTGCATGATTTCCAGGAGTCGAGGATTTCAGGAATTCTAATCGGTTTACCAGGAGGAAAATTAGAGGTTTTTAAAACATGATAAATTAGAGAAATAAAGGTGAGATTATGTGATTAGATGGTTGGGTTTTTAGCCTCAAGGCAATGTACAGTACGGTCAAAATAATGTTGGCTACTATGATGTCAGGCGATCCTATCTATGCGTAAATGCGCATACTTAAAAAAAAACTATACTGTCTATATTTATGATTCTTAAAAAAAATGACGGCGCAGTGAATTGTGCGAAGTTTCAAGTGGTCAACATATTTCAGCCGTACTGTATCGGTCTTGAAGTCTTGTTTGTCCTAATAATTGAAAAATAAGTAATTAGGTGAAATGGGAGAAGTTATTTGAAAAAACTTCTATAACTTTAGTGGAGCGCGAGATAGTATCAAACTTCTACTGATTATCTGCCCGTGTTCCTTTAATTCCCCTTTGCGTTCCAGGTAACTCTTCCATTGGAAATAGTTCCAGGAACAATTCCATAGTCTGACCAAAGGGTATTATGTGTCTATCCTCTCCGCAATACTAATTGGGCTGTAAAGGTCAGATAGGCACTCGAACCATGAAAACAATGGCTCCTAACTGTATTCAGTTAGACTGAATGCCTACCCTGACATCATATAATCCTCTCTACCGAATTCCGATCACGACGGCCATTTCAACAGAGACCAGCCAAGTATGCAAGAGATATTATAGTGAACAAGTGTGTACGCAAAACAGGTCTACCTCTGATCTTTTACTCTCATAGTCCGATGGGACGGCAATCCGACAAGACCGGAGAGAAATTAGGCCCAGTACCAACGTCTTTACGTGCTTTCCGAGGCACGAGGGTAGTACACCTCCAACTTCCAAACTCCGGGCAGCTACAGAGCACTTTTTGCCCGACTCGAGAATTGAACCCAGGATCCCCACACAGCAGTTGCTCGAGCGACCACTAAACCAACGAGACCGTCAAACGCTGACATAATTGAGAATCCTAAAGCGAGAGAACTCTTTAGAGCAGATGATTTCCTAGCTTAAAGATAGAAAAACTTAATTTAGAACCCCTCAAATGCTGATGAATGGCTTTATCAGTCAAGAGATTACAACTATGCTCACTATCTACAACACTCCGGACGAAAATAAGAACTGTCAACAGAGCATTCTGCTTTAAGATTTATTTGAAAAGGGGCTATCCACAATTCCACACCCTATAGACATCGGGTATTCCGAATAACCCATATCAACGCTTGACAACTGGATTTGTCCAGATGATGAAAAGCTCAAAATAGAAGGTACTGTACTAACAATGGTGGCATTCGAACAAACAGACCGAAAATAATTTGATATTGTTGTCCCTGAACAAATAAATTTTATCATCCAAATAAAATTTAAACAGAAACATAAAATAACCTTTGAAATCCGGCCTGAACATAAACAATGTTATCAATTGAAACGGACGTCTAATTGTAAGGCACTTTAATATTTTCATAGGACACTGAACCTTGCCGTGGTAATGAAAAAATAACACTGAGTCACTGAGGTATCAATTTTTCGTCGTATCACAAGTGGTAAAGCTGGTTCACTCGTACGCCTCCATTTTATTAGGAAGACAATATGACTGGGCAAATTGAAAATGGTATTTCTGTGCTGATTTGAATTATTTCTTTGCTTGGGCCTAAAGTGAGTTTCGTCTGATGCGAAGCGGGGTGGAGTGAAGAGAAGCGAACGGTAAATTGGAAAATCATAGTACTCGAAATCTCCACTCCACATTAGCAAAAACAGTATAAGAGTGGTGCTAAGTAAACTTTCAAATAAAATGTACATGACGTAAATCGAGCTGGCTGTGGTACCAAATGGGAGGCACGAAGCGGGAGATAGCGGGACGATGCGACGCAGTCGGTAGGGTAGACTTTCAGGACATTACAGGACAGTACACTCCGGCCCACTCCGTTTCATTTCAGAAAACGCTTGCCATTCTATCCTATCAGCCGTCATGCTATCACTGACTCCCATCTTCGTATTACTCCTCACAAAATTCATCCACCTTTTTTTTTACCTCCCTCTCCCTCTGTTGCCATGAAACGGACATGGAATATGGACATGGACATGGAATATCCATAGGTAACTCTTTTAGTAACATGCATTTAATCTCTCCTCTTCACAAGACCATAACAAGCCAAACGATTGCATTTCAGCATTACAGTCACTGGTATCAACCAAACATCTTCTAATTTAGGTTTTGATATTTCATTCAATATTTCTTGATTTTTAATTTAACATAATAACTCAATCTTTGCACTGACAATATTTATTCAGGCTACTCGAAATTTATTAATAACATCACAAACGTAGCTTTTTCGATGGATGTCGTTACAAAATTTAATAATATCAATTAACAACGGAAAAACGAATCAGATCTCACAGTGGAACGGAAAATAAATTGGCAACATTTTTTTACAAGTTCACATTTCATAGGAATGGTTTTTTTTTTTGTTTATTTCAGATTGGCCCTCCGACACGTTATGTCACGGTTTATGAGTACAATCTGGAAACTAACGAATTCGTGGAAATGTTTTTCGTGTTTTTAAGGCATTAATGGCTGTATTTACTTCAGTAAAATTTTATTATAAGACTTTATCATTATCTTATCATTTTTATCTCCGTAAAGGAATTTTTTGATTATTAAATAAAAAATAAACGTCTTATAAACTAACTAGCTTCTGCCAATGGCTTCGCCCACAAAAAAGTAGGTTTCTCCATGGAAACTCTAGACCTCTGTTTTAAAAACTCTCTCTAAGTGGTCGCCTACATTATTAAAGGAAGCTTTGTGCATTCACGCTGCCAGTCTTTGCAATTTTGGCTGTGTGTTGATAAGTTTCTTCTTTAATAAATATAGATGTAAATAAGTAGACCTCACTTTCTGCCATTGACTTTACTCACATGATTGACGAAAATTAACCCATGGCAACTTACTCACTGGATAAAAAGTACATGTACATAAAAGTACATAAAGGACATGAACTAACCTTATGTCAAATTTTATTCAAATTAGTTAAGCCGTCCGAGCGTAAACGAGTAAAACACCTAATAAAAAAATAGCTAATTTCGCCTTTAAGTGATGTGATGTGATTTTATCATCATACCTGTAGGTATTTACTAACGATTTATGGGCAATTGAACTAACTAATAACTGACGAAATAGTTATATTCAAGTAACATTATAGTCAAAACTTTTGCCATCAACCTAGATCCCAAACCTAGAGTCTGACAACTCTACTTTACCTAACGCAAGAATTGAACGCAGCACCTTGCGCTTATAACTACGAAACCGACGTTGGCTTTATAAATAAATTATTTATGTAGCAGAATATAATAGCAACATAATTGCCACATTTTATCGAATACAATACACATTTTTGTTAAATCCATTTGCTTAATAATTTATTTGAATCCTGAATAAATATAAACCGGAAGCCTCGGGTTGAATCCACTAAAATACAGAAACCATGGAGGTACGGCGCCTACAATATATCTGTAAATATTTGTAATACCTACATAAATATTCCCTTTCCCTACATTATGGAAAAGGGTCGTTTTCGACTAAACGGGGAAAACCAGTACGTGATTTGAATAGAGACTACCAAATAACGTTCTACTAACCAATTACGTTAATTGAATTAATTGAAATAACGAATGAAATGATTGTACAATAACCATTAAATGCTTTAAGTATCATTTAACTGCGTTATAGAATTTTCTATTGTTTCTCGTTATACGGAAAAGTTTTACTAACTAGAAAATTATCATGTAAGCATAACAAAGCTTAATTATTTGGTCTTGTAATATGCTCATTGATGAGTCTCAGTCCTTCTCTCTAGAAGAGAGAAGAAGAACAATCTCTCTTTTTAGGCCATCATAATCCACCCCACGGACTTCGTGAGGATTGGTGAATATCACATTCTTGGTATTTTTTTTAAGTTATAAAAACGCTGACCGAAACGCTTATATCCATAGTTTTATTTTGCCCAGCAGTGAATGACATTTTCTTTCATTTCATAAACCTTCAAATTAAAGCAGCGTAGTGGAAAAGCCATTCATATCGTATCTGCTTACTCGGAAACGTAGTTATTTAATTTTGCGATATAATACCGGTACGGTTACCGGAACTAGCAATACGTAAACAAGTATTTTTACTGTTCGTTTCCCTAATAAAATAACAGTATCATACTCAACTGTGAGTATTGGGCAGCCATAATATTGAGAGTTTATTTATATAAGCTCACCGTTTTATTATTTCTGCTAAAGAATCAACTGTTGCAAAAAATCTGAGCTACCAGTACCAACTTTTATCTTTAGATTAGGGGATGATTTCTTAGTATTGAAATGCTCGGAGTTTCCTTGCGTGTTAACATCAGAAATGAAGATATGCGTAAAACCGACCAAACTTACAACCAAACCGAGTTAACTGACTTAGCCAGAAGTATCCCCAAACTAAAACAGCAGTGTGAATTATTATTGAACTAGCGACCCGCTCCGGCTTCGCACGGGTGCAAATTTATCAGTGTTACTCTACTATAATTCTTATGCATATATTATACATACAAACCTTCCTCTTAAATCACTCTTTCTATTAAAAAAACCGCATCAAAATCCGTTGCGTAGTTTTAGATATTTAAGCATACATAGGGACAGAGAAAGCGACTTTGTTTTTATACTATGTAGTGATTATAGTTAAAATTATTGGTTAAATTCTAAGTTAAATTCTGAATTAAAAGGTCTTAACATTATTTAACTGTGGCAAAAAGCGAGATAGCCCCAACACACCATATTTAAAAACTTACCGTGGCTATCTTCAAATCTGTAATATAGTTGAATGTATTCAAAACATCGATCACTAAATGAGAAACCGCAAAAAACAATTTGATTTTTTTTACAGAAATCTAATCTATTAACTTCTGCTGGTTGGTAACAGTAATAAACGAGCCAATCTTTTCATCTAAATAATAAGTAAGATTAATAAATTCATTTTATCTCTTACTGAGATTAAAAATGTTCAAACAATAAATCACGGACTGTAAATAAGTAATTTGATGAGCTCCAAATTGATACGAAAGAAAATAAAAGAGCACTGACCTTTGATGTGAAGGTCATATAATTTGAAATGGTTTGAGGTCGATAAAATTGATTTATAGAGATTGAAGTAGAGCAGTGGTCTGGCCGCACGGGTCGACCTTCAAGGTTAAGTAACGCTTGCCAAGGTTGGTCTGTAGATGGGTGACCATCTTAACATACCGAGTTTCATCCCTGCCTCAGCAAGCACGTTATGCCGTATGTCCCGGTTGTCATTTGTAGATCTTTGGCAGTCGTTACGGATAGTCAGAAGCCAGTAAATCTGACTCCAGTCTTGCCAAGAAGTACCGTGTTACTCCAGTTAAAGGGTTGTGGATGTCTGGTAGGCAGCCGCTCCTCGTAAATTACTTGTATTTAGCTTAATCCGGCTTGACTGGAAGCCAACCCCAATATAGTTGGAAAAAGAGATGATGATGGAGTAGAGCAGTGGTAACCTAACGGATTCGACTTGCGATTTGTAAGCCGCGGGTTCAAACCCAGCCAGGCTTTATTTTGTGTCATTTATTTCATCATGACATGATGACTGCTCAAAACGGTGAAGAAAAATATCGTAATGAAAATGGTATGTCCTAGAACTAAAAATTCGAAGTCATGTGACAATCCAACAACCCACACTGGGCCTGCGTGGTAGATTACAGTCCGTACCTTCTCCTAGAGAGGAGGCCTGAGTCTCATAACAAGATTCATAAAAAAATATTGGTAAATTAAAAAAGGTGAATATTGGATGTTTCATTAAATATTACAATGATTGATTTTAAGTAATCTTGAAACGCTGAAGAAAAGCATCCTAAGGAAACAGGCATATTTTAGAATCAAAAAAGTAGAAGTAAATATAGAGAGAAGACCTGAGCCTCAGCAGTGGGAACATTATAAGGTTGAAGGTTGATTACAGAACAATGTTGGCTACGCTAGTAACCTAAACTTAAATCCCCTAACAACAAGAACAAACAGAATAAAGGACAACAATATACGAATCTCAGTTTGAAGTATTTCTAAGAAACCAGAATAAATTCAGCCAAACATAAAATTGAGCGAATATAAGATCTCACAGTTAAATCTCAATAAAATACGATACGAATAACTTTCCACCGGAGGGTTTATTGCCTCTTTGCACGTGCTTAAATATTACAGCACTAATTTTAAAAGAAAAACTTATGACTGACCCGTACTTCCATACTATCTTCAAACTTAAAAGATAATTCCTCTTAATTCGTCATCCATTGCGTAACGTTAATGTCAGTTCGATTTAAAGTTCAAACAAAAACAGCTATGAATTTAGTCAATGAGAAAAGGTCAAAAGGTTGTCGGTGTTATGGTACATAAAAAGAGGACCCTTCTAAAAGCTATCTTTATTAGGCCTGAGTATTGGTGTTAAATCTCCAACAGTATTCAATTTATCGTTTCAATTGTTTTTGACAAAATGACTGCCCTCGCACTATTTTGGGTAAAATATGAGGGAAATATTTAAGAGTTATAGGAGGGTTATATTTTCCGCATGTTAGAGGTTATGATAAAAGACCCCAGTTGTAGAAAAGTAAGTATTATAACCTATATTTCAGCTACGTCAGAGGTGGAAAATTAATATTTGTTTCTGCACAAGCAATATTTGTACTAATTGCACTACGTTGCTTGGAGAATTTCAATTTTAAAATTAATATTGCTATTTGTAATTTTTCTAGGAACTAAAACATAAATAAAATATGGTACTATTAGTTGGTGTTATTTTTCTGGGAAAGTCTTTCATCAAACTTCGATACAAATGAAAATATAGTATCACTGATTGGAGGTACGACCGCTTTGAGGGTATTGAAACCTCCCGCCTTCAAGTCTTTCTAGGAACTCGTTCTGTGCCACCTCGAACCAACTCTCGCAGTATGTATCCGTGCTTATTGCCCGCAGGGCAAAAGCCTCTACACAATGAGTCTCTAATAAATAGTATACCATAGAGGCCGGCCCAAAAGTGGTAACTAGATGACCTAGATTAATTTCTATATCTTTAAAATATTTACTTAATAAAATAGTGCACCTCACCAGCAACAATTGCACTACTGTTTACCATCAGGCGGGATTGCAGTAAAGCACTAGTTTCTGTAATATAAAAAATTACTTTCTTTTTTCTTGTCTTTTCATTGCTTTTCCATAGATTTGAGTTATTTATAAATTGTGTTCCTTTTTCGAGTATCAACAATAAAATGTATTCTTTACTTTTTCTAATAAACCAAATCTTCACCACACAAAAAAAAAAATACACAATCCGTTCCAAAACCGAACATATCTTACAACAACAAAAACAGTGTCCTAAAAATATAGCAAATTGAGGGACGACAAAAGGAAACCGCCTTTTATCACTTCAAAGAAACTTGATAAACCTATCTTCGTCGACAAACAGAATTATGTACACACATTGTTTGTTCTACCGTGTAAGGAAAAACGGAACGGATCGGAACAGGCTTCAGAGAATCGGTAAACAATACCTGAATGTCGGTACATTGGTTAAGAAATGGTGGGGTAAGTTTGAACAAGCCTAAGGAAAACTGCTGTATTTGTAGTTTCAAGGGTATTGTCCTTTATAGAGGACTTACTATTACTTACTTTAATTGTATCGTAAACGAACAATTGGAACCGTAAGCCTAGCTTGAGGATTATTTGAAAGAATAAACGCAGCCCTGTAACGCAAAGGTTAACTGAAGGAACACAGGTAGGCTTTTAGTCAGTAAAAGTCTGACATATCGCTCCGCCCAAGAGCGGAATATAGTGAATAGGTATATACTTATTAAGCAATTTATTAGGTAGTAGCAATTTGTTAGGTTTATCTGTTTATAAATATGTAAATAAAGTTAAATAAATATGTATCTGTCACTTAAATCATTACAAAAATAAAACTCATATAGATATACTAACGGGCTACGACCTCAGATTGTTTGATTGAAGTAAACGTGAAACTTAATACTTGATAACAATGCACAGTCAACAAAGAAGATAAGTAACTAGAGTCATCAAAGTCAAAGTTCAAAGTTTTCATGGCAACCGATAAATGGTTACAAATGAAACATAATGAAACCTTCTATCTATCTATACATATACAAATCAAATACTGTGCGTTAGTCTTACTAAAGCTCGAGAACGGCTAAACCAGTTTGGCTAATTTTGATCTTAAAATATTTGTTGTAGTCTAGGGAAGGTTAAACGGTTTCAACAATGAGAAATATATGAAAAAAAATCGAATAAAGAAGACAGTAAATAGTGTTATTCTTTGAGAGTTTAGTTAAAAGTCATCATAACTTTCATTGGCTATGTCCATAACAAAACATATCTCAATAATGGGTGATTGGCGAACAAAACTGAGTCTTTATAATAACGTACTATATTCTCTTAAAACACACGTTCCTTGTATCAACGCCGTCATCGTTGTGTCATCTGTTTTTTACACGTCATTCTTCCTTTCTTTCTCATACTATCTCATTCATTAAGCTGAATTCAAAATTCCCGCATTAATAAAATTAAAATTCATTCATATCCAGCCACCTTGAAACCTTCAACTAAACGTGACGACCCTAGTTACTTACTTCTTTTGTCGACTGTACATATGAGTGCACTTGTCTTAAGTGCTGCAAGACGTTCGCAGTTCAAGTTTCTTTCGGTTTAGTACCACTTTAGTACCCACAGTGCCAATAATGTAGTTACATTTTAATATTTGTTCAGTAATATTAGGTTTGAGATTTTATTTTAGTTTGGTATTTAGAAAGTTACTTTGTGAAAAAATAAAGAAAGTACCTACCGTTTTATTTGCTGGACAATCTGCCAGATAGGCAGACTGGTAGTTTAAAAGTATCAGATAACTTGGCAATCCTGATGATCTTTAATCACCAAACCATTCTTCATTCCCACCCAGAACAAATGTTTGTGTGTTGAGCACGATCATTTCTTCTGTGTCTGGGTGTAATTTATCTATAGTATGTATGGATTTAGCAATCGAGGAGCTCGCGGCTAGATAATAACAGCCGCATAGATCGATCTTCAAGGTTAAACAACGCTTGCCAAGGTTGGTCAGTGGATAGGTGACCATCTTAAGTATCCTGAGTAACCTCCGTTCCTCGGAAAACACGTTAAGCCGTAGGTTCCAATTGTCATTTGTAGATCTTTAGCAGTCGTTACGGATAGTCAGAGGCCAGTAAATCTGACTCCAGTTTTGGCATGAAGTACGTGTTACCCCAGTTAATGCGTTGTGGAGGTCTGGTAGGAAGCCGCTCCTCGTAAAATACTGGTATTCAGCTAAATCCGGCTTGACTGAAAGCCGACACCAATATAGTTGGGAAAAAGGCTAGGAATATTTATACGTATGTTAATCAGTTGTCTAGTACCCATAACACGAACTCTGCTTAGCTTGGGAGTAGATGGCATTGTTTAAAGTTGAGGAATATAATAATTATTATTCCTAAATAAACCTCTGTTCCCACAAACAAAAAGTAGTACTGTTTCAAAAACTAATTCACCGACGAAGCTCGGTTATAAATCCCGTCGCCGTTTCTGTGTTGTTGACACAAACAAATGCATAACGCTGAGCGCCACGACAAGAATGCGACGCTTCTCATTTTCCTGAATAAACAGACGACTTGCCGGAAGATATGAGGAAATAATTAACGAAATACTTCGGTATTTTGATTGCTTTTTGCCTGGGAATATCTGTTATTAACATTGACTTGGAATGCATAATATACTTGGTATTTATTGGAATCACCAAGTTAAAGATTATTTTGGTTTTACAAATTAAACAACTACAGCCTTCTGCCCACGGGTGCGTTCCTTCATATAAGCACTTAGTTACTATACGCTTGGCCTACACATATGTGAAGTTTGCAGTCATGCCTCGAGGAATATCTGTTATTAAAATTGACTTGGAATGCACAATAATACGTGTGGTGTTCGTTAGAATCACTAAGTTACCGATTTCGTTTTACAAATTAAACAACTACAGCCTTCTTTCTGTCCACGGGTGGGTTCCTTCATAGAAGCGTTTACTCACTATACACTTGGTGTACGCCTGTGTGAAGCTTGCGTACAAAACGATGAAATTCTGTCTATGAAGCGGCAATGTCGCTTACGATACGCGTCCGTAGATGATAGGCCTAAATAATCAGTAAGCAGCCACAATTCAAGAATGCCGATCAGTCGTTTCCTGGGACGGATCGGGAGCACTCACATTTAATTTGTAGGTATACCATATCTCTTTCCTTTTATAAAATAATTTAGTATTTAGCAGTTACTAGATAATTCACAATATTCACTATTTTTATATGAATTACCATCATAGTATTTAGGATCTTTAATATGTGTACCACAATGTCCTATCCTAATCATGAAGTTGTTGGAATCTCTACGGTCCGGGCTAAGCGTTTTGCCTCGTCGTTTATACCACGTACATCGAAGGACTGGAACAATAAAATTTTCTCGATACTGTCTTCCCTTCCAATTATGATTTAGGTCTCTTCAAACCTAGAGTGAATAGGCTACTAATAAACTAGTGCGCCTCATCATCAAAGATTGCATCACTGCTTGCCCTCAGGTGGGATCGCAATTAAGCACTAGCTTATATCAATTAAAAAGAAAAGTTTTAAAAGGAAAGTTTGAACCAATTGAATTTAACCCATAAAAATAACTAACTAAAACTGTAGGCAGCATTTAATAATTAATGCTAATAACGACCCAACTCGATAAAATCAACGCAGAACAATTTAAATTAGTACCAAATAACTCGATCAAATATTTATACAAGTAATCGCGTGCTGCCATATAATTTGAAGGTACGACTTTCATAATTAAACATTGTTCGAATGTTATAAGGCTATTAAAAAAAAAACAAAGCACGAATTACGTGCAATAAAGCATTAAATGCCTTCATGACTTGTGCTGGCACTTTACAGCCGTATAATGCAGGGTATTGTTCCTTAAATTTCAACTTTGCTTATGCAAATTACGTGGTCCCATTGAGCCTGAACAATAGAAACTTGCGGACGCCATATTCTGTACGTATATTCGAACGTGAACAATTTAAATAGGCTGAATGGCGACGTTTCATAGGTGTCAGCTTTTGGCGCGAAATGAAGCGTTTGACAGCTGTCATTTCGGTAGTATAATGGCTTTATTCCTGTTATAGGCCATAGTGTAGTGTCCAACATTGGTGGAATTTTTAAATTGTGATTTTATTATGCAAATATATTACAGACGAAGACACAAATTTTTAAACTACGTAAGCAGGTATTTCCGAGTATTCAAAATATGCAGCGAGAACTGTGTAAGACGAAACTCGGGTATCTTTTCATCTCATACAATGTCTAGGAAGCAAAGCTACGGTGTTCTAACGCAGAAATAAACGTAATGCCGATGCACAAACTTCCCTTTTCTATTCATGAAGCAATTTAAAATATCTCGGCCATTACAACTGACTGTTTATGAATATCACGAAATATTTAAACGGCTCACTCACGAATGTACACAAAAATTCGCGCAACTGTTGAAATTCCAACAGAAATACTGTTAATGTTGTAACGGGCGATGGTTTTACAAAAAAAAAGTTGTTTTTCGCGGTTAGGTCATGAAATGTAAAATGCGGATACGGTTTAAATGAGGTTTTTGCTTGGAATAATGTGTACGGAATTTATATTACGATACAAATATGCGAAACAGCCATAATCCCAAGAATGACTAAAACTAATTAAAAATCAACAAAAACAATACCTATTACAAAAACACGTTTCATCTTTTTAGATTTAAAATAAAATAAATTTCTTAACATAATTAATAATCTAAAAAAAGCGACAAGTTGGCGTGTGTGGAATTAGGAACTGTCAAGCACAATATCCCACAGCGGAGCATAGATAAGAGGCTAGGTTTTATTTATAACCAGTATACCCAAGAGAAACTTAATTACTTACCTTCAAAAAAGAACATTCTATTCTACAGACACGTGTAATAAAAGTTGCCTACCGAATACCTATTTACTTAATACAAAGTAACAATATTCTTCAACATTTTTTCCTTATTATAATTAGTACCTTTTGCTTTTTCTAGAGCTTCACTTGCTTAGTTAGTATAGAAAAAAATTATACACCTAAACTAAATAAAAAATAAAACCTTTAAATAAAAAAAGCTAACACCCTACTAAAGTTTCTATAATAAAAATAAAACAATTCGATCATTCAATTCAACATTCATTCATGATTCAAATGTCATTTTGACGTTGTAAAGCAAATATAGTAGTGTAAAGCAATTGCTTTTCTCTTAAGAAAACAACTTTCTGTATAGATAATAACAACCAACTGTCAAATATTAACATATTCTAAATCCATTTTTGACGATTAATCCAATGTTAAAAAAAAAACAAAAACAAAAAAAGGTAACAAACTTACTTTCATATTAATAATATTATTTAGGATTATGAGACCTTTTGAATATTGAGGATATTAAGCATTACGATCACTAAGAAGTAAACGAAAAGTGTACTTTAAAATTCAATATTCATTTTCAATTTTTACCAAGTGACTACATTTTCCTGCATATTGCTGGCTTGAAAATACACTCGGTGCTATCTCTTTTTTAGACGATTTTTGTTTGAGGCCAGTGTAATTATGTTCCCTTGGGATAATTTTGTACTACCACGCGAGTGAAGTCGTTGGCAGCAGCTAGAGTCTATCGGTTTAGGTGGTTACTAAAGAAAAAAAAACTTGGTATGTCTTTTTATATTAAAGAGGGTATATAATATAGGCATAGGTAAATTTAGTTTATTAGCTAACATCGATTTCGGTACATACCTAGTTGATAGATTTTTACATACAATTTTTAGACAACTTTTAGATAAAAAGACACAGCATCATTTGAAGATGTAAAGCAGTTGTGGACGTCGGAAGGTATTATGTTTCCCTCGAAAATAGATATTTTTCTCGATAGTCAGGTACAACATTGTCGTAAAAAAACCGGCCAAGTGCGAGTCGGACTCGCGCACCGAGGGTTCCGTACAAACCTGCAAGGTATACAAAGTTCGTTCATTACGACAATCGAGTCATAACTATGGTATTTTTATTGCAAAATGAAATTCATAACATTACAATGGGGAAAGATGGAGGAGCATAAATTTAAGACAAAGATCTCTTTATCGTTTAAGTAATCCTTTATTTTATATTAACACATATCATTTATCTATAATATAACTGAAACACTTATACTAGCCTTGCCGCAGACTTGCGAAAGTTCTTTTATTAAAGTTATTTATTTACTAAGTTTTTTAGTCACTATTTAGAAATCTGGTTCAAAAATATTAATTAAGTATTAAATTTGAACATTTGCGTTGACTTAGAATTTTTTTTTTTCACGGGCTTAAAGGCAATTAGATCTAAGTATTTGATATGAATTTCAACTTGATAGCTCTACGCGTTCATGAGGAAAAAAGTAATAAGTTTATATTTATTAAAAAATAAATATATATTTTGTAATGTAACTAAAAATTTTAGGTTTTCGGAATTTTTCCTTTATGTGTGCTATAAAACGTTGCTTCATGCCAAATTTCAAGATTCTAGGTCGACTGGAAGTACCCTTTAGGTTTTGATTCCCTTGCGAGTACTTGCGAGTTTCAAAATATGCAGCTTAAATTGCTGTTTCTTTTGATTGCGTTGACATAGAAGTTTGATTTTATAAACCTGAGTATTTGGTATGAATTTCAATTTAATACCTCTACGCGTTTATGAGGAAATGGGTAGTAAGTTTAAAATTATTAAAAAAAAATAGATTATGTGATGTAACTAAAAATTTATGGTTTTCATAATTTTTCCTTTATCTATGCTATAAGACGTTGCTTCGAACCAAATTTCAAGATTCTGAGTTCACGGGAAGCACCCTGTAGGTTTTGATTCCCTTGCAAGTGTCGAAAATTTGCGGCATAAACGGCTGTATCTTTTGATTGCGTTGGCTTAGAAGTTTGATTTTTTCACAGCTTCAAGGGACAGTAGACTTGAGTAATTGATATAAATTTCAGCTTCATACCTCCACGCGTTCCTGAGAAAAAGGGTCTTGACAGACGGACGGACGGACAGACGGACAACAAAGTGATCCTATAAGGGTTCCGTTTTTTCCTTTTGAGGTACGGAACCCTAAAAATCGATGGTACCTACTCTTGTCTTATTTTGACAATTGGTTCAATACTCTAGATATGAAAAGGTAAATAAAAAACTTACTTACGCACTAATAATATAAATTAGCATTTTTATATTAGATGTTTTATATCCGTGCCTCGGATAGTACGTTAAGCCGTAGGTCCCGGCTGTCATTTGTAGATCATTGGCAGTCGTTACGGATAGTCAGAAGCCAGTAAATCTGACTCCAGTCTTGCCATGAAGTACCGTGTTATCCCAGTTAATGGGTTGTGGAGGTCTGGTAGGCAGCCGCTCCTCGTAAAATACTGGTATTCAGCTAAATCCAGCTTGACTGGAAGCCGACCCCAATATAGTTGGGAAAAGGCTGGGCAGATGATGATATTAGATGTTTTATTGATGAATATTGTTGAACAAAAACTCTACTATAATATTCATTTTCAATTGTTTGCCAAGTGACTACATTTTCCTGCACTTCACTGTAACTATGTTCCTGGCTTGAAAAAAACCCTCGTTGCTATTCTCTTTCGTAGACGCTTTTTGTTTGAGGCCAGTGTAATTAACTTTAATTTGGGTTATGTACATGCGGTAGTCAGCTTAGAATTACGTTCTACGAGCGAAATGCTGGTTTCCATGTTGTGTACTCGCAATCTACTTGTGAAGGCTGCATTATATTTTGTTATTTATGAGATCCACAGAGGAAATGGTTGCGTTTAATTAATAGAGTTTCGCAAACTGTGCAACCATATTTTGTATTGTTCTTGTTTGTGTTTGCTGGACAAAGAAACTGTGTTGCCCGTTTGAAGTGGTGATGTATGCAATTGGAAAAGTTTCTATTTTTTTGTTTTATTTATTTACTTTTTGTAATGTCATTATTTACAAGATTTTTTAAGTTTATTTCAAACTTGTTACTGCCAGCGGCTTAACCCGCCATGTAGTAGAAAATTATTCCAACGAAATGAAATACGTAAAACTTACGAAAAAAAAACTTTTTTTTTAAATACCTCATGAAAAAATGATTTATTAAAAAACTGTTTTTATTGTTTCAAAAATTGGAGTTCAGGAGTAATTAACAGATAAACAGACATGCGCGGAAAGCAACTTCGTTTTAAATAATAATTATGAGGTTATCCCATAAATTTTGCCAATTTTACTAAAACTACTTCAGAGCATCAAGAGCTCTTAACTCAATGCATTTGATGACCTAAACTGAACTATTGTGGAGATGGAACTATATAAGACGTATCGCTCCATCCCTCTTTCACGGTCACACGCCTGTCATTTTAACACGTCATGGTAAGGCTCCAGACCCATTTATATTTACATTAATACATTCATTTACTGTCAAACACTAAACAACACTGGGTCTAGAAGCTTTCGTAGGATAAGAAAATCCTTTATTGTAAACCTAGATATTTAAAATGGTTAAAAAAGAAACGTCATTTTTATATTTCTGAACCTCAGGGTTCTCAAAGCACAACTTTCTCATTTAAATGTAAAAGCTGTGCTTTGAAACTTCTTTTTAAGGTTCTGTAGTAGAAGTATAAAAATAGGACCTTATTGCTATGACTACGCTGTCCGTCTGTCTGTTACCAGGGTTTCGTAATCGCTGGCCCTCTGTGTATCTTATGAAACGTTACAGATGATGTTTTTCTGTTTTCTTTAATAACAAATACAAATAAAAGTATTAAATAAATGTTTTAAGTGGAGCTCCCATACAAAAAATTAGATTTTTTGCGGTTTTTTACTGCGAGCGGCACTGAACCCTTCGTGCGCGAATACAATTCGCACTTAGCCAGTTTTTTTGTTGTTAGGCTCACGCTTGACTACTGTCTTACCTGGTGATAAGCGATGATGTGGTTACACTGATGGTTACTTTGAAGTAATCTAATTCCTTTTTACTTAAAGACCCCTAGGTTGTAGTTATCAGGTATCACTTTTTAAAAGTAAAAGAAAGCAAACCGTCGCACGGCGAGTATCCACCCTTATGTTGTTGAAACCTCTACGGTCCGGACTAAGCATTTTGCCTCGTTGTTATACTGCGTACATCGAAGGACTGACCCATTTTGCCAGCAGTGTTCTTCCCGTCCGATTATAATTTTATGGTATCTTCAAGGCTAGATTGAATAGGCCCTTAATAAACTAGTGCCTCCTCATCATCAATAACTGCATCATAAGGTGGGATTGCGGTCAAGCACTAGTTTATACCAACTAAAACAAAAAAAGATTTACAATAATTCTTAGAAAGCTCGATTCCCTTCGGGCTCACAAGTCTGCATAATCTCGTTCTAGGTTTATGCTTGTGACCCGAATTCTACAGGATGCTTCCTTAAACATAGTGAAAGGGTGCTTCAATTATTCAGGAAGCGGTCTTAAAGTCCACTGGGGTTCGCGGTACTGGAACTTTTGGACCGAACAGTAAAGAAAATCCTTGACGAAAGTGAAGAGTTTTTGTTGGTTATATACTTAAAGAATGAAAGAAAATAATAATATCTACATTTGGTATTATAAACCAATAAAATACTAATTCATGTTTAGCCCTTATTTTATTGGTAAAGGAAGTATTGCCTTTGCGTCCTTTACATATTATTCTTTAGAGAAAGCTGCAGTGTTAAATTGGTAAATATAAGGTTTCGTTACCTCGGCTTGCTTAGGTCAAGCCAGATTTTTCGACTTATTGAGCAGCGCACCTATCGGGATTCAAGTGCAACTATAATACTAGAAAACAAATAAACGGAAAAGTGACAGAGAACATATAAAGGAAGTTATGTTCTGTGTCCGGTAGTGTTATTTCATATTCCTCCAAGTCGACCCCGCAGTCGAGCATGGTATAATGGCATAAATAAATGCAACCACTAATCTAACCACATCTAATGTGATAGATCACTGGGTTAGATTTCTGAAAAGACCATAGTTATTTAGATTAATTTGTCTTCATTGGATTCTTTTTTTTTCCTTTCGTTTTGTCTATTTGCCCCACTCCTAGTCAAAAATCTCCTTCTCCTCGTTTCATCCTTTGCAAGCCTGTAATTCCTCCATCCAGTTCTAGCAAAATCATCCCTTATACAAGTATAATACCTAAAAATCAGTCAATGTAATTAACGAAATTCGAGTGTACCTAAACAGGTACCTACAACTCAATAAAACCATTCGCAGAACACAGTTGTTATATTAATAATAATAATTACAAAATACATAGGGTATGAAAACAGACCCTTATCTAACTCATCGCTCATAATTTGCGTTCAGGAATTTTGGTTTCAATTATCTTTTCCAAGAATATAAAGCAATTAAAACCCTACAAATTTCGAAGTTTCCTATAAAGCATGGACTACACGAATGTAATGTAGCGTCCCAACAGAGTTGACCTGGCTTGATGTAAATCGTATGGATTTTGGACGCCTGTAACTAATAATTTCATATACCCTTCAACGTTTTTGGATGGTGGGCGTGTTTTTCCAAGCGCAGTTTCGATATCAGTGGATGTGTGAAAATTTGCAAATGTGTTGGCACGTGAATTTAATCCATGTAGCCGTATTACAATTACTATTGTACCAATACTAATTGAAAGAGTTCTAAATTTACATGTGAATGGATGGAAGAAAGGCCAAAAAAATAAGGATGGATTGTGTAAGGACCGATATGAAAGAAAAGGGAGTTATTGATAGTGTGACGGACGACAGGACAGAATGGAAGAAGAAAACATGTTGCACCGACTCCAAGTAATATGGGATAAGGGCAGGAAGAAGAAGAAGAACCCGCATTACAATCAAAACACACTTACCAAGCTCACACTATGGTGACCTAGGCTCTGTTAGAACGCTGATTTGCATCCGTGTGGATAATGCTTTAACATAAAATGTAACGTGCACTGTGATTGACGTTAACCAAAATAACGCTTTGACTAAGTATAATTGGAAAAGTTTATTGAAAATGGTGACCTGACACATAGGAATAAACATGAACCTCTTACTAGTATATGGTATAAGTACGTTTAAGCGGAACAGTGAAATTGGAACTATTAGAACACTAGCCGACGAATAGCACTTAACAAGCAAAATTGGACATTTAATAGAAACAATTCGATATTGTTAAATCCGTCACATTTAACATTACTACTGATGTGTATTTGAAATTTATTTGTATTAAACAAGGGTTATCCCTACAAAAAATAACGCCCTAAAATATTTGCCAGCAATTTGCACACGATGCTTTAAATAATAAAAAAAATATCCTGAACGAAATCCCGTTTTAAAATTGATTCATAAATAAAAACTAAAATAAACCAAGAAAACAAAATACAACATAACGTGATTATTTTTTAATGAACATTAATACTTCTTATTTTAATATTTTTACTTTAGCCGAAATTATAGAGGTGGTCTTTGCAAATATATTCTGAAACAAAAAAATAAACAAACGTCAGGAAGGCTATTTTTGAATGTTAATTGAAATCAACGTACTATATCACAAACATGTAAAATCATATACAAGACACCAAAACCCAGATGATTTGTAGGACATATATTAGTTGCTACAAATATTAGTCCTGGGCGGGAATCGAACCTGTGCCAATGCCAATGCCCAATCGATCACTGCGCTAACCGCGCTGCCGTTCTATTAGGTAACAATCATATTACCGACCACCACTAATAATGTTGTTTGTAAAGATTTCCTGGAGTCTAACCATCCAAAACGACGATCGAAGACCTACTTATAGCAGTCAGATATAATTAAAAAATAAACAACTTACAGCATTCATCTTCTTCCACACATTGGCCCACGAAATTTCTATAGTAACCAAATTCACAGAGGCAGGCCGGATTATAGCAACGACCTTCAATTAAAGGGCACGGGGAAATATGTTTCAGATCTTCACAGGTTCTAAGGCACACCTCCAGTTGACATTCGTAGTAAGTCTCATTTGCTGGGCAACCTAAAATATTAAATATGAACTATTAAAACTCAAAAATCATTTAAAAAATATATTGATGAGAGAAGAACGAAAGAATAATACACTTATCTTAATTTATTTGGGGTATATGAGGAAGGAAAAAGGAATTCAAAAACAACATTACTTGATCGAAATCTGTTATCATTTCCTTTCTGTCAGTTATTTCATACTGAAAAGCTATAAAATTTATATGTTTGATTTTGAAGAATAAACTAAAAAAATACTGAACCGACTTTAAAAATACTTTCACCAGTAGAAAATTACTTTATCACTGAATAAAATAAGCTATAATTTCTACTATGACGGCTAAGTATACTACTACTAGCAAAAGTGGTTAAGAAATCAATTTACAACCTAGATTCCTAAATAATATAACTAATAATAAAACTAACCAAAAGGTTTCCCATGGTTTCCCATCAGGTAGTACAGCTTATTTCGAGTTAAGAAAACTATAATAAATCCATGACACCAACACACTCAAATTAACTAAATAGTGAGAAAAATAAAAACAAATAAGAACTTACGAAAAGATTGATTACTATTGTTATTATCAGCTGGTGCAGCAAAAATTATAGTAAAAACTGCGATGAACAAACAAATAAGTAGAATATAAGACGCCATTGCTGTATTAACGTTAGTCAAAGATAATGAGCTGGCGAGACATTCCACTTCTGTTTATATACTAACTAAGGTCATGCTTAATAACCACCACATGCATTATCAACTACACACTATTTTCAAGATTATCTCTTATAAAAAGAGTCTATACGTATTTGAAGCTCTATACTTATTTAAAGTTCCATCATCGGACTACCAGGCGTTCTGAGATGCACCACCGGTACATAGTAGACATCCCTTCTATACGTACAAAACGTTTTGGGAACACATTTATCGTGGGTACAGCCAAGGAGTGAAATTCCCTGCCGGAGTCTGTGTTTCCTGATAGCTACAACCCTGGAATCTTTAAGTCAAAAGTGAATAGGTTACTTCTAGGTAAGCGAGCTCCATCGTCGGCCGCATCGTCGCTTTCCATCAGGTGAGATAGCGGTCAAGCGCGAACCTATCAAAGATAAAAAAATGCTGTAGGTGATTACATCTACCTGGGACAAACGGACCACTTAAATAGTTCAACTTCGATAGGTCGGCAACCGTCGAAGTCAGCATTCGGAAAGCTGCTCAGTATACTTTCGTGTTACATATCATATTGACTTAAGATGTAAGTTTATGACCAGTGCGCGTTGCCAGCGATAATAATTCTATGGAACTTTGGATTTGTTGTAATGGCTAACAATAGGTGTCATCAGAAGGCTTAAAGTTAAAGCAGCCAAAGGCCAATGGAGGTCTTCCCCTGGCCCCGTGCGTGTCGCATTCAGTGAACTCCTGCAACATTTAATAGATCATCGATTCCGAATAATCTATCTGTCAATAGCTTTTATTTTCGGAACATTACGAATCAGAGTAGGTTTAGGCAGATTCAAAAATTCGGAAATGAATGGAACCGAGGTAGGAAATACGCGCGGTCGAAACTTCGTATTTCTGAGAAAGATAGTAGACGTCCAGCTTGTAGTAGGTCTTCGGGCGGTCATGACTAAAAATCCTTTTGGCCTTTTCAACCATCTGTTTTGCAAGCAATGCGCCTCGCCCACTGCTACTCAGTTTATGATTCTATTGGCTATATAATTTAATTTTTCTGTAGATATCTTTATTTCATCATCACTTACCATTAGGTGAGACAGTGGTCAAAAGCAAACCTAGCAATAATAAAAAAGATCATGCACAAAAAACCTTCTACAGGATTTTTTGCAAAGTGCAACTGAAAGAACATAGGTAGGTTTCGGATGGTCCCTCTCATTTTATTCAGAACAGGAGGAGTTATTTGATGATTTTAGAGTATCTTACTGACTAAAACCTACCTGTGTTCCTCAAACTCAATCATGTAACGACTACATAAAGCTCTGAAACTATCATAATTAATTAGCGTCTTGGAATTTTTCCGCTAAGTGTATGTTGTTTGATTTATCGTTGTGTGTAGTTATGACTATACAAGGTCAACATACACAATGCAATTTTTTTTTGTGTTATGGGTTTTTAGGGTTCCGTAGCCAATTGGCAAAAACGGAACCCTTATAGTTTCGCCATGTCTGTCCGTCCATCCTCGCTTAATCTCTGTGACCGTTAGCTCTAGAAAGCTGAAATTTGGTACCAATATGTATGTCAATTACGTCAACAAAGTGCAAAAATAAAAAATGAAAAAAAAGGTTTTATTAGGGTAGCTCCCCTACATGTAAAGTAAAAAGTGTTTTGTTTTTTATTTCAACCCTAACGTGTGATATATTGTTAGATAGGTACGTACCTATTTAAAAATGAATAGGGGTTTACTACAATCATTTTTTGATAATATCAATTATTTCGGAAATAATCGCTCCACAAGTAAAAAATAATGCGTCCCCCCCCTCTAACTTTTGAACCATAAGTTTAGAAAATATGAAAAAATTCTGGAAAGTAGAGCTTTATTAAGACTTTTTAGGAAAATTATTTTGAACTTGATGGGACGAACAGTTTTTGAAAAGTTGGGGACACTTATTGTGACGGACGGGAAACTACGGAACCCTACACTGAGCGTGGCCCGACACGCTCTTGGCCGGTTTTTTATACGTTTAGTTACGGGAGTTGTGGTTCTTTTGAACTGATCATGTAGTCATGAATATAATCTGTATGATAACTGATAATGTATTTTTAAGCATCAAAAGTGCGCTCCAGTTATTGATTCAGGATTCATAAGACTAAAGAGTCAAAAAAACAATCACAGTCATGATTTAAGCCATTTTATTACAAAAATATTAAGTATCTAGAAGTCCAGAAAATCAGAATACTTTAGTCTATCATAAAGCTGGCTTTCAATTAAGCTGAAACAAAAAAAAACAATGTAAACATATTATGCAAATTCACAAAGAATTTTTGCAAACATTATTTGTTAATAAGTAAAACTATTCTACATATAAGAGCGATTTCACATTATCCGATCCGATATCGGTGTCGGACGCCGATACGATATCGGGGTAAGTAAAATGTACCTATGAAATGCCGTGCTCCGATATCCGATATCAGGCCGGACAATATGAAAGACAGGTACATATTTCAAACATTTTACTTACCCCGATATCGGATCGGGGTCTGACACCGATATCGGATCGGATATTGTGAAAACGCTCTAACGATCAAATTCGAAGAACCGGTGTAGCGACACAGGGGGAGGCCTTTGTATAGCAATGGACGTCATACCAATACATTTTGTATGGATATTTTTTTTTAAAAAGAGACTATGACCCCTGAGTTTGTTTCGGTGTTTCTTCTCAGGGTAGTCAGTTATGAAACACCGGCCTCATCTAGATTAATAATAATGACAAAAAAAAAATGACGTGTAAAAGTGTTTCGTGAAACCTATTTGCAAAAAATAAATATCATTTATACCTAAGAACTTACAGCACTTATCTTCAGGAACACATTCGCCCTTGGAATTTCTAAGGTAACCAAAGTCGCAAAGACAGGCGGGATCATAGCAACCAGCTACAATCGAAGGACAAGGCGGTATGTTCTTCAAGTGATCACATGTCTTAAAGCATTGTTCAAGTTGACATTTGTAGTACTTCTCATTTACAGGACAATCTGAAATTGAAAATTAACTGTTTTGTATAAAGCACCTAATAAGTATATGCACATATTTTCCATATTACAGACATAGATATTTATCACAAAGTCAAAAAATTAATATTCATCTCTCATGATCAGGGAATGTTTGAAAAAGTTACCATGGCCTTGGAATGCATAAGGCAAGTAAAAGAACACAAATGGGTACAATCAGAAAAAGTCTGGGATCTCAGACTTTTTCTTGACCTACTGTGGAAGAACACATTGATATAATATTAAAGACCAAAAAAATTATATCTAATCATAAATGTATAAACTGCATTTTAAAATAAAAACAATTAAATCAAAGCGTGAGTACAATATGTAGAAGTCAGATGCGAAACAATTTAGTGGCTATACTTTTAAGGAAAAAAACAGGTACTAAATACCATGGAAACCGACACTACAAATATATCGCACTTTGGTTATTCTAACCTACAGCATATTTATTGGTATTAATTCAGAAGAAGGTTTTAAAATAGATGCAAATGACTCACCAAAAGGTTGCTGTTCAGCTGGTGTTGCAGAAACTATGGTTAAAACTACAACGGACAAACAAATAAGAATCATATAGGACGCCATTACTTTACTAACGTTAGTCAAGGATGATGCCGATAAAGATTATGAACTAGTGACTCATCCGCCTTATTTATAATATCAAGTTGTTTGGCAAATTGCGTATGGTTTAAATAAAACTAGTTTTATAATAGGGAAAAACATACACTACTTTATTATTAGACTGAATAACGAAGCTAGTTAGGAAATGGGCCAACTAAACTAACTGTAAAAATGATTACTAGTGCAGTAAAGTATTTTGCTCAAAACTTCTAAATTGCAAGCAGGGCCGTTTGACACGACACTTGCATGACCATGAAGCAGTCAAAGCCAGTGGCTATTGAGCCACTCCCATCTCCGATAACCACCCCCACAGATGAACATCATCAAATCATCAGTCAAAGTAAAATAAAGAGTTTTTCACTTTGCATATCATTTTAATAGTCATTATAGAATAGAATGAGACGGGGACGACAGGTTCTGGAGTGGCGGCCACGGAAGACGCAGCGTTGGAAGGCTTCCGTCAAGGTCGACTGACGACCTGGCGAGGGTTGCGGGAATCCGATGCATGCGAGACGCACAGGACCAGTCGTTGTGGCGACGCTTGGGAGAGGCCTATATCCAGCAGTGAACGTCTTGTTCCGGCGGGATCTCAGGGTGGCATGGCGACTGCGACTGTCGCAACCCAGTGCTGGGCATGCCGTCATTGCGGCGGTAAGTCCCCTCTTTGAGGAGTGGTTGGAAAGAGGTCACGGTGTCCTCTCGTTCCGTATGACGCAGGTCCTCACCGGACACGGTAAGTTCGGGAGGTTCCTGCATCGGATCAAGGAGGAAAGGACGCCCGGGTGTCGCCACTGTGTGGACCGCCCGGAGGACACGGTGGAGCACACGGTAGAGGTGTGCCCCGCTTGGGCGGAGCACCGCCGTGTTCTTGTGGAGGCTATCGGCGGCGGTGACCTCTCGCGCCGGGCCCTGGTAGAGGCCATGGTCCGGAGCGAGGAGGGGTGGCACGCAGTCGCCTCCTTCTGCGAAGCAGTAATGTTAGCGAAGGAGGCTGCCGACCGCGTGAGGCAACGGAACTCACGCCGCCGCCGCCGAGATCCCGATCCCGATTTCCGACCACCGTAGGCGCGGGCTCGCGGATAGCGAGCGCTGGGTAGCTCGCCGTCCGGCAGTCTGGTAATAATCTGGACCGAGCCTAGTCGTCGACGGCGCGTTCTGTTCCACGCGCGCCTCAAGGAGATGTCAGCAAACTGTAGGGGCCCGGTAGGGCCGAAGCCTCTAGGGAACACGGTATCCGAAAGGTTGTCACCGTGTCCCCCAGATCGATGGTAACGAAGGAACGGGGTAGGGGTTTAGTCAGTAAGAGTCTGACACGCCCTCCCGCTCCGCCCAAGAGTGGGAGAAGTCATTCTGATGATTCCCCTACCGGAAAAAAAAAAAAAAAAAAAAAAAAAAAAAGCAGTGAACGTCTTACGGATGAAATGATGATGATGAAATAGCAAGGTTAGGAAAAGCAAGGTAAAAAATGAAAAAAATCTCAACCAAACACTTTAAAAATCATTATTTATTTGCAGAATTTTAGAACGTATCATTAACACATTACATTACAGATATATTTACATTCCAGCAGTGTCTAGTGCCATTCTTTCGACTGAACGATGGTAACAATGAAGGCATTGTAAGTTACAATGATGCATTCCACACATTGTTTTACGATTCTTAAAACTAATTAAGGAAACATACACAGTCATGATAACATTTTTAATTCAAAGATACTACAATAGTTTACTAGTTTTAATTTAGGTTTCTTTAGTTGATCAGATTTTGCGGCCAGTTATGCTGAAACAGAAAATAATTTATCCAATAATAATACTTAAGCTGATTATAACTGATCCTATAATCACACAGGGCTACGATAAAAACTCGTAGAATTTTCGAAGAAACACCAAAACTCATTGTGGTAAACCAGGTAAACATTCCCCAGTCGGTGACGTGGGTGAATCATACAACGCAATATTAACTTGCGTTGTACACAGTTTATGTAATTTTAAATACGTGTCTTAGTTTTACTAGTGGGGTCGTAAGTCTGTATTACCCTATAAAGAAACGTTCTGACCCAATTTCCAATCAAAGTAGAGATAAATCAAATGCGCAGGTGTAATGATTATAATTCACAAATTTTTGCTCAAAGGCATGCCTTTTTTGTTCTTTACTTTTATAATTTGATAAGACAGCAATCTCACACGACCAGGAAGAAATAAGGTGCAGGATAAACGGTTTTACTTGCTTTCTTAGGTACGGCAGTTATACCAGTAGGTAGGTTAACCAGTTTGAAATTTTCTGACTACTACTGAGAAATTCATTACGATAAGACCCAATATAGCATAACATTAATATAGCCAAACCAAGTATTGAACCCAGGACCTCATATGAGACAGTCAAACAAGCAACTTTAACACCAATTTAGACAGCCCAGTAGTAATTAATTAATTAAATTAATTCATATCACTTACAGCACTTGTCTTCGGGAACACATTGTCCAGTAGAATTCCTAAGATCACCATAATTACACAGACAGGCTGGATCATAGCAGTCAGGATGAATTGAAGGACAAGGTGGGGGTTCCTTCAGATGAGCACAGGTCTTAAAGCACATCTCAAGTTGACATTTGTAGTACAGCTCATTTGGTGGGCATTCTGAAACATGTAATGTATATTTATAACATTTATTGTGCGTTTAGCTAAAAAGTGGAATTTCTTGGAATCCCTATCCCTGTTCCCTGGTAACAATATCTGCTAGCTACAAAGTTATAGCTGGGGGTCTTTAAGTCAAGAATGGATAGATTACTTATAGGCAAGCGTGGTCCATCGTCGGCTACATTGTCGCTTTTTATCGGGAGACATAGTGGTCAAGCGTAAGACCTATCTATTAATAAGAAAAACATTTGCGCAAATCCATACTTAAATTCAAACTTTACGATACAGAAAAATTTCTGAAATGTTGTTCTCCATAGAGAAAGCGTAGAGCTTTGAAATGTGCAATTAGCAATGTAAACACCATTATTTTATTTTGACTGACTGACTTCTTGACATTTTGAAAGTGCCTAGATGGTTTATTTTTAATAAATGATTTAATTCTGTTTTCTAGAATATTTTTTCAGTTTTTGAGGGCCCAATCAGGTTACTAAGAAACGATATTCAAATAAAAAAGAGACCGAGTTTCGAAAAAAATACAATGAAGACTTACGAACTGATTCGTCGTCAGCTGGAGCAGTAAAAACTACAGTCAAAACTGTAACTAATAAACAAATAGGTAACACATACGACGCCATTGCTGTAGTAACGTTAATTAAAGATGATTCCAACACAGACAATGATTTAGGAAGGCTTGTCTTTTTATTTATATAGCGGTTTTTTTTTCAGTTAGCCAAGCCGTGGTATTTTGTTTCTTTATTATTTGAAATTCCACGCTTATTTATTAGCCAGTAGTATGAGGAAGCAGTACCGGTAATGGGCCTACCATCCGTACTATGAATGGTGCGGTAGAGGTTTTTGAGTGAAGGCAAGCGGATGATAGGATTCCGACAATTGACGTTGATACCAGTAGGGTGACTAGTAGCTGAATGAATGAGGGTCGAAGACAATAATTGGCTTTTGACTGATTATCTAGGTACTTTGCTCCTTCTGGTGTAACACTAATATTAGAAGTCCTGGTACCCATAACACAAGTTAAATCTTTCCTTGGGTATCAGAATTCATTACAAACATTTCTAACATATTATTTTTTTATTTTTTTATTATATTTGTTTTTGTGTGTATATAAGTGTTTGTTGGTACAAAATGTTGCAGTCAAATAAATTATTATTAAATAGCTTGGAATTGGCGAACCCATATCCGTAAGTGGCCAACGATGTAATCTATATATTACATATAATAAATCTGTAGAAAAATGGTTTTTGTACATGAAAAAGAAATTTAAAAAAAATAGCTAGGGTGTTAAAAAACAACCAACAGAACCCATTTCCAGCATTTTTAGAATTTTTGTCTGTTTGTCTGTTTATTTGTTCGGGCATCACGTTAAATGTACGAAAGCAATGTAGATAATTTTTAGACACAAGTATTGAGCGTAACTTGAAGTAACATTTAGTTTTTGTTTCATTGCAATCGGTTCAGTTTAACAAAAGATATTTGAATTTAAAGTTTTCCAGAAGTAAAATTAGGGTTATGTTTACATGGTCTCATTACTTCACGTAACTTTTATACATAAAAATAAATTGTGCGAATTATAGTAATATTAAGCTTTTTGTTTCATCGTAATCAGTTCATACCTTATAATAAAATAAAAAAATTATAATAGTCTTTTCGAAGTAAAATATTGAAACAGCGCCATCTATCAAACTTAGAGATCAACTGCGTGCAGTGTATAATTATATTATATAATCAGCGTTGTTAGTAAATCAAAACTGATTTTAAACGACTTCAATTACCAATTTAATACTAATTTAATTCTTGATCCTATAGCACATTCATAAAGTCAAAATTTTGTGAGCATATAATTCATTAAATTATAATTATAATTGTTAACTTCTGTACCGATAGATGGCGTTGTTAGTTGACACTAAATTCTGAATCACGATGTTAAGGCGCTCCACACACTGCACCGCGTTCCGCCGTGGTGCGCTAACGCGCGCGGCGACGGAGGCGCAGATATGCCTTACTTAGCGGTCTAATCTGCTCCCCCGCGCGGTGAAACAGATTACGACGGCCTCGCACTAAATAAATTCATATGTTCACTGTGCTGTCGAACGCCGTAGAGAATGGACGAAATTATTAAATTTCAATATGTTGCAATTATATTATTGTCATTTTAGTTTTTAAGACACTGCGTCCATAGAAGATTTTGGATATATCTATTTACGAACGTCTTTACAATATCAAATCACGCGCGGGACTGCAGAGCCAGTGTGTTATACCGCGCGGCACGCCCCGCGCTCTCGCGCAGATGGGCAGAAACTGCGCAAGGGAACGCCTTCCCGCGCAGATCCGCGTCGGCAGTGTGCTGTACTAGGCTGATTTCTATACAAATTGAGATACTTGCATACAACGGTAAAATCTGCCATCCCGCACTACGCGACGGGACGCGGAGCAGTGTGTGAAGCGCCTAACATAACAGGCTCAGCTAACAACGCCATCTATCGGTACAAAATTAACTTTTGTTAATTTTGTACCGATAGATGGTGAAATTAACAATTATATAATTTCATGAACATTGAAGGCGTCTGGCAATGAATAACGGATTTTTAATAATATTCTGAAGGTAATACAAAAACATAAATCTTTATAATTCGACGTAATTAGATCGGTATTTTACACAATTTTGGTACCGTGTACATACCAAAGCCACTGCAACCCAAACTTCATAATTGACCATCGTTGTTAGGTCTGTGTTGGGACCATGCACTGACAAACTTTCAGCTTTTATAAAATAGGTCTGGCGTTCACGGGCTCTTAGGTTATTAGGTGTCTTAACAGTTCTGTCTTTGAAAAGGTCTTGACTGGATAACATCCTTAAATCGTTCGATAAAAAGAGTTTTACATTCTGTGTAAGTATTGAAGTGCGAAGTAAATTGTATCTTGCAATTTGAGTCAATCAACTTTTTTAGATTATGCAATTTACTTAGATTAGATTTTTTGTTATTTTGGTGGTCTTCAACTTTATTCTCATTTTGAAAGTTTGTGCTGTTGTGAATTATTTGGTTCAATAGTTTTATTAGTGTGAATCAGTTTTTTTTTAATGCCTTCTAGAAAAAAAACGAAGTCTTTCGCAGAGTAGCTGAGATGCGAAAAGGGTGAAACTAAGTACGTCCCAAAAATCAGAAGAAGATCGTGATGAGGGTATCAGCAGTTTGAGCTAGGCAGGTCAGAAACGCCTACCCAACGTGAGTCACGACTTAGTATACAGCGTTCTCTTACGACAATTTCTCTATCACAGGAGAGTTTTGGAGGAACGCGAAGCGCGTTTATCGGCGGACCGAGAGCGCTACGCCTCTCGCGCGAGTCTGAGACTTTCACCGAAAGGGAGTTGCGCTCAAATTCGCAAAGAATTGTTACCGCGAATTTGCGCTCCCAAGAAAGCAGCGAGGACCACGAAGCGCGTCTGTCAGCTGACCGAAAGCGTTCGTTTGATAGGGTATGCTGCAGTGTAGATAACGTCTCGGGTGAAATCCTGTTTTTAGACGCACCGGGCGGAACAAGTAATACTTGCTTAACCAAAGTTATTTTGTCTCGAATAAGGAACCAAAATAAAATCGCTTCTTCAGGGCTAGCAGCCATATTTTTGCCTGGAAGAAAAACGGCACACATAACATTTAAAATTCCTATTGACTTAGACCGTACGGAAAGCCCGGTTTGCAACATATCGCAAAATAGCGATAAAGCAAGGGTTTTAAGCGATTGTGTGTTAATTATTTGGGTTGAGTGCACCACAGATTGCACAATGGCAAACCGCAAAGTTGTAGAAGCAGTGAATAGAACTTTACAGGATGTAAGGCAAAATGGCGGGACGATGGGAGGCATAACGGTGCTGTTCTGCGGTGATTTTCGGCAGACACGTCTGATACTGCCCCGAGGAACCTGAGCCGAAAAAATTGCTGCCTGTCTGAAGAGTTCGTAAATATTAACTGGTTGCGGCGCCGGTGATATAATTTTTATTCCAAGAATACTTATAATTCCTAACAACTTTCCTTTCTCTGTCAAACGAGTGCAATTCCCAGTTAGTGTCTGTTATACCATGACGATTAATAAAGTCAGGGCCAGACATTATTTGTTGCGGGGGTGGATCTAAATATTGAATGATTTACCCATGGTCAACTATACATAGCTCTTTCACGGGTAAACAACCCCAATAATCTTTTTTGTACGCTTCAGATGGTTCCACCACTAATGTTGTTTATAAAAAACAACTAAAATGAATAAATTATATTTGTATCGGTATCCTCCAACAGCGCTTCGCACTAAAAAATACATTGTTATGTTCCGACATCCACGCGAACGAAGTCGCGGGCACAGCTAGTTGATAATAATACTGATATTGCCATCACGTGCCTCTTGTAGATATGACTGGCTTGGGGATGCATTTTCCCTCACGTTTCCGATCATCTATGTTCGCTCATATTTCTCCTTCGTAAAAGGAGGTAAGTGCTTTCAACTCCCTATCACTCTGGACTGTATTCAGGCCATGGTCCGGATGCGAGTGTTCACCGTCGCTGGTCACCTTCAAGAAGATGCAGCGGTACTCTGCCCAAGTGGACGAAAGTCTACTGTCTTTCGTCATATGCTTAAACAGGTAATAATATCTTCCAAAAAGACGACCTTTATTGAGAAAAACGTGCAAAATTCACAATGGGTGCTCTTATAATCGTTCTCCATGTCGCTAGGCCGCGTCTTGTGATGCAATAAGGTGTCTAATGGTAGCTATAACACTTTATAGAGTACTAAGAGCGAGAGCTACCGTACGTTATCTGGAACCAGCTTCCACGATTGGATGATTCATCTCAATACTGGTATTCAGCGAAATCCAGCTTGACTGGAAGCCGAACCCAATATAGTTGGGAAAAGGCTAGGGAGATGATGATTTAAGTAATTTCTTTCAATTCCAATGCAAAAATTGTAATATACTTGTATAACAACTTTCCCTAACAAACGAATACCGTTGGGGTCAAAAACCACTTCACAGTATTTATTAAAAGTTTGTTGTCAAATTGTTTTAATTATAGAAAGAAAAATCCTAAATGTCTGTTGATTTTTTTCTTTATAATATAAATAAAAACAAAATTCTCAACTCATTAAACACTCAAAGAATTAATAGCGACCAAAAAAATAAACTTATAAACTTCACTTGTAGCAATATACCAAGTCACACTTAATCCCAAGATACTTTTGGTGTGTATGGGTCTTTTTTGAAAATAAAACACAGAACTAGCAAATAAAATCGTAATTTTTGTTAAAAAATATATTTAATTTATTTTCATTCTGGAAGCAGTTGATATGATGGCAAGTGCATTGATTTTTGAGGGCCCTCGCCCACCGCGACTTTTTGCACGTTTCGTAAACGCGCAAAACGCGCTACAGTCGCATTTAAACCGCGCGACGCAGCCCTTCTAACACTCCACATGCAGGCGACTTGTAATGTAGCGATGCTAACTCCTGACCTGAAAAAAAAATAAATAATTTTAATTGGAGTTTTAAATCTGTTTAAAAATCATGCAATGATGATTTAAGTTCTTAAAAGTAAATACTAATGTTTATAAAAAAACTAGATTAAAAAATCAAACAACTTTACAGTCATGAAAAAAAAAAGATTATTTCTGTAGTCTGCTTTGTAACATTAGAAATATCGGCACTAAGAAGCATTTTTATAATAATTGTCCAAACATACTGTAATCAATAAAAGCTAAAATCAATTTCTATAATTATGGGTCAATTTAGTTGTCTATTTTATTGTAGACTATTCGGGCACAAAATATTTTGTGGCAGAAGTATCGCACTGCCATCGCTTCTATCCTTCAGTCTGTGTACAAAAGCTGACTTGCCACAAACATGGTACTTAAATAGTAGATTTCAATACAAGTGCGAAAATTCTGTCATTGCAAAGAGTTTTGACAAATGTCTACCCGAGCCGAGGCGCAGCCGAAGGTGAGGGTTGACAGTCGGAACAAGATGCAATGACAGTTCCGCACGTGTATTGAACATCTATTTTTAATACAGTTGCGAAAAAATGAAGCAATTTAATAGAATAATAAAAACACAATAAACTCAACTAACTAATCAAAATGGCGCCAACCGTAAAAAATATAGGTACGCAGAGATTTTTTTTGTTTTCTTCACCCATTCTAGGTAGGCAAAGGAAACTATGCCCCATACGCGTATATGGAATTTATACCTTCACACAACGCTCCATAATGTTGAGTTCGTATATACATTAAAATTGTATATAGCTCGTATTAAAATTTCAAAGTATACCCGACTACAACATTTTTTTGGGGTATACTTTCAAGGAGGACACTTCATTTTGCTACACTATAATCTATACCCGTTTTATTAAGTGCCTGTAACTCAGAGACAGAAAAAGGGATATCGTTATTTTTATATGGCATGTATTTAAATCGATATCTGTATATTCCTTTTTTTCGAACAAAATATTGCAAAGTTAAATCAAAAATACTGACTTGCACACAAATTATGCACGCTAAACAAATCCAATTAAATATACTGTTTAATGGTATTTGCAGAACTGTTTTACCGAACGATAATCTAAAATTTTCTTAGTTCAACAAACATTCTAAAACATTTTTAAGGAAAACCATCACCTAATTTACTTTTAGGAACATATTCTAAAAAACAATTTGAGAAGTAGCGTTGGCGTGGCGCGTTTGGTCACAGTTCTAACCTAACCTAACCTATTTTACCCAGTCCAAAATGTTCGAGTGCAAGTTAGTATTTTTGATAAACAATTCATATTTTTAGGTATGCATTCAGTTAATTAATGGAGTTACCTAGTGTGCTGATAAATTATACAGATGTGCATTTAAAAATATCCCTTGAACATATTGCTGAAATGAGGTTTAGCAACCAGCGATAGCTGCGTTACGTTCGGGTATAATTTATATTAATCGCGCGCGGGTATCCAAATTGAAAATATACCCCAAGTCAACTCGCGCCAGTGACGTCCTAAATGTTACGTAAAGGTAGGCTTTATAAGAAGTATTTTCGCTTTCTGGATTTGAAAATATACCCGACGACAACACGGCCCGTGACGTCACAAGCGTTGCGTGAAGGTATAAATTCCATATACGCGCCCCATACAGCCAAGTCTTCAGTAGATTTTTTTTATTGATATGAAATGTAATGAGATGAAATTAAATGAAACCTAACTTAACTCATTGAATCAAATCATTAAATCTTATATTGAAACAAATTAGCAGCTTCTTTTTAGAAATATTTGCACTAAAAAAGTTTTTTTAGTACAAACTTCGAGGTTGTTTTTTTTTCTTTTTAAAGACATTATTTTGACAGTTGAGAAAGAGAACGCACGAGTTCGGGAATGGTAAAGAAAAAGCACGAGTGTGTAATAGCCCACTTCCCGAACGCTATACGTCCCTGCAATACGCCACTTTTTGTGCAACTGTATTAAAAAATTACTTACAACACTGCACAACAGGCACACATTTGCCCTCGGCATTCCTGTAAGTATTTCTTTCACATAGACAGGCAGGTTGGTAGCAATCAGCAGCAATCATGGGGCAGCCTTTTATGTGTTTCCAATCATCACACGTTCTGTAACACACCTCCAGTTCACATTTGTAATACTTTTCATTTGCAGGGCAATCTGAAAAATATTCAAGAGAAAATGTTATAATGTTAAAAAAAAATGGTGAAGAAGCATTACTAAACATTTTACTTTTTCTTATCCTTCTCATATTGTATGTATGTATTGTATTTTTTTTACTATATTTTTTATTTTTGTACCTACACTGACAGTCCTTAGCAAAATTAAAGTAAAGAAAGTATATATAGTAAATCCATTTTTTTTAGTTTAGTCCATGCAAAGGTATGGTATTGGTCTGTGTATTCAACTCTTATTTTTATAAATGTGTATTCCTTCTTAATTTAAGTTGGACAATAAAGTATTATTACATTATTGCAACATGAACCCGAAAACAGCTGATAAGTCCTCACTGTCAGATGACGAAAAAAAAAAAATAACAAATTCTAATGCTAAATGCTAATTTCTATTGTGGTATATTCAAAGTATCACATATTAAACATATTATAGTGTCTATAAAGGTCAAGTTTCAGTCAGCAATTGTGCTGCAAATCTATTCTTTCTTTTTAAATGTTTTATATTTCTACAATGTGTGTGTGTACCAAAAAAAATCATTCTATAAAAATTTTCTGATTGATCATTAGACATCTAACCCTAAGTTAATATTCATCATCATCATCTCAGCCGAAAGACGTCCACAGCTGGACACAAGCCTCCCCCAAGTGTCGCCATAACGACCGGTCCAGTGCGTCTTGCATCCATCGGATATAATCGGAATATTAACAATTTCAAATTTTCAATTAAGTGATAAAAAGATGGTCTGGACACGTACCGCTAGGACTAGTTTGTTATGACGTGGAAAAAGAAAGTCGAAAAAGAATTGGGAGAGGCCTTTGCCTAGCAGTGAGACAGTAAGAGTTATATAAAAAAGGGTACAAATGACAAAAACTTACCAAACGGTTTCTCATCAGATGGTGCAGCAGAAACAGTAGTCAAAATTGCAACGAACAAACAAATAGGCAGTATACAGGACGCCATTGCTATAGTAATGTTAGGCAAGGATAACAAATATAATGATGTAGCTAGACGTCTATAATTTCTTTATATACCATCATGGTGTTCGGCTTATCAAAATGTTGTCTATTGAAGTGTGGGTCGGGGAAATCATCATCATGTTTATTAATAATATAAGCGACTGATGATTTAATAATAAATAATAATAACCGTTTTATTCCAAGTAAACAATACCCATATTAGTACCGTACAGCCAATATGGAAAAAAAGCGAAGTGAAGTGCCTCTAACACAGCTTTAAACCATATTTTCCAACATAATAATTATGTACAGTCATGTACATAATCATACTAGTCTAAATAAGGTATATATGGTATAGGTACTGTTTGCCTGAAATAAAATGATATTATTATTTATTATTAAATCATCAGTAGCTATTATTAACGTTTGAATCCCCAACCGGTCCTATGAGACCGCGCTGTTATTGTTTTACTATTGTGTCTCGTTTCGCGGGTATCTGAGTAACTACACTTATTAAAAAATGGCGCCAACCGTCAAAGAGTATACAGAGGTTTTAATTTTTTCTTCACCCATTCTAGGTAGGCAAGGGGAACTCAGCCCATACAGCCAAGTCTTCAGTAGATTTTTTTTATAGATTATGAAATGAAAATGCAACTTAATGAGATGAAATGAAATGAAACCTAACCTTTGATTGATTGAATCAAATCATTAAATCTGATATTTATTTATTTATTTATTTATTTATTTAAACTTTATGTACAGTGGTGGTACATAGGCGGACTTAATGCATCAGGGCATTCTCTACCAGTCAACCTTAGTAATTTTTTGATATTGAAACAAATTAGTAGCTTCTTTTTAGAAATATTTAAAAAAGTGTTTTATGATTCATCATAAAAACTTTTTTTAGTAAAAACTTCCTGGTTGGATTTTTCTTTTTAATAGACATTATTTTGACAGTTGGGAAAGAAAAAGCACGAGTTCGGGAATGGTAAAGAAAAAGCACGAGTGTGTAATAGCCCACTTCCCGAACGCTAAACGTCCCTGCAATACGCCACTTTTTGAGCAACTGTATTAAAATAGTATATTTCATTACAAGTGCGGAAAGCCTGTCATTGCAAAGAGTTTCGACAAATGTTAACCCGAGCCGAGGCGCAGCCGAAGGTGAGGGTTGACAGTCGGAACAAGTTGCAATGACGGTTCCGCACGTGTACTGAACGACTATTTTTAATACAGTTGCGGAAAAATGAAGCAGTTTAATAAAATAATAAAAACACAATAAACTCAACTGACAGTTAATCAAAATGGCGCTTTTTTTTTTGTTTTCTTCACCCATTCTGGGTAGACAAAGGGAACTATGCCCCATACAGCCAAGTCTTCAGTACATTTTTTTATTGATATGAAATGAAATTTAATGATATGAAATGAAACCTAGCCTAACTTATTGAATCAAATCATTAAATCTGATATTGAAACAAATCAGTAGCTTCTTTTTAGAAATATATGCACTAAAAACTTTTTTAGTAAAAACTTCGTGATTGATTTTTTCTTTTTAATAGACATTATTTTGACAGTTGGGAAAGAAAATAATACACGCCACTTTTTGAGCAACTGTATTAAAAAAGTAATTTCTTACTTTAAGCCGTAGGTCCCGGCTGTCATTTGTAGATCTTTGGCAGTCGTTAAGGATAGTCAGAAGCCAGAAAATCTGACTCCAGTGTTGCCATGAAGTACCGTCTTACCCCAGTTAATGGGTACCACCGTAGGCACGGGTTCGCGGACGGCGAGCACTGGGTAGCTCGCCGTCCAGCAGTCTGGAAATAATCTGGACCGAGCCCAGTCGTCAACGGCGCGTTCTGTCCCACGCGCGCCTCAAGGAGATGTCAGTAAACTGTAGGGGCCCGGCAGGGTCGAAACCTCTGGGGGGAACACGTGGTATTCCTAAAGGTTGACACCGAGTCCCCCCCCAGAACGAAGGCAACGAAGAAACGGGGTAGGGGTTTAGTCAGTAAGAGTCTGACACGCCCTCCCGCTCCGCCCAAGAGCGGGAGAAGTCATTCTAATGATTCCCCAACCAGAAAAAAAAACCCCAGTTAATGAGTTGTGGAAGTCTAGTAGGCAGCCGCTCCTCGTGAAATACTGGTATTCAGCTAAATTCGGCTTGACTGGAAGCCGACCCCAATATAATTGGGAAAAGGCTAGGCAGATGCTGATTAAAGTAATTTTTTTCAATTCCAATGCAAAAATTGTAATATACTCGTATAACAACTTTCCCTAACAAACGAATACCGTTGGGGTCAAAAAACCACTTCACAGTATTATAGAAAGAAAAATCCTGAATGACTGTTGATTTTTTCTTTATAATCGAAATAAAAACACTCACTAAACACTCAAAGATTTAATAGCGACCAAAAAAGGTATAAAACCTCAATTGTAGCAACATTCCAAGTTGTACTTGATCCCTAGATACTTTTGGTGTGTATTATATAAATGACATCTTTTTTCTTTCTTTTTAAGAAACTAAAACACAGAGCTAGCAAATTTAAACGTAATTTTTATTTAAAAATATATTTCATTTATTTTCATTATGGAAGCAGTTGATATGATAGCAAGTGCATTGATTTAGGGCCCTCGCCCACGGTAACTGTCTTGCACGATTCGTAAACGCGCGTCAGCAGCGCTACTAACGCGCTACAGTCGCATTTAAGCCGCGCGACGCAGCGCTTTTAACACTTCTCTGCATGGCGACATGTAATCTAGCGGTGCTAACTCCTGACCTGAAACAAAATAATAATAATATTAATTGGAGTTTTAAATCTGTTTAAAAATCATGCAATGATGATTTAAGTTCCTAAAAAAATCAAACAACTTTACAGTCATGAAAGAAAAAAATATCATTTCTGTAATCTGCTAATGTTACAAACATTAGAAATATCAGCACTAAGAAGCATTTTTATAATAATTGTCCAAACATACTGTGATCAGGAATACATAGCTAGAATATATTTTTATAATTTTGGGTCATTTTAGTAGTCTATTTTACTCGAGCGCGCTAGTATTGCAGACTATTCGGGTACTGGTAATGGCACAAAATATTCCGCAGCCAACGTATCGCACTGTCGTCGCTTCTATCCGTCGGTCTGTGTCCAAAGGCTGACTTGCCACAAAAATGATAATATCAAGCAAGAGTTACTTACAACACTGCTCAACAGGCACACATTTGCCCTCGGCATTCCTGTAAGTATTTTCTTCACATAGACAGGCAGGTTGGTAGCAATCAGAAGAAATCATGGGGCAGCCTTTTCCGTATTTCCAATGATCACACGTTCTATTACACACCTCCAGTTCACATTTGTAATACTTCTCATTTGCAGGGCAATCTGAAATATTCAAGAGGAAACATTAAAAAAAACCGGTCAAGAGCGTGTCGGGCCACGCTCAGTGTAGGAGTAGTTGAAATATAGGGCATCCAGATCAAACAAGATCTGGATACCCTATATTTCACTATTCGAAATGATACTTCTAAAAACGCTATTCAAAATTACACTTAAGTATTTACTTTTGAATACTTGGATAACATTCTAACAACATAATTATAAGAACTGATGCAATATTCTGATCTGTTTTGTGGTTATATATTCATTATAACAGACCGGTTCATATAAGAACTGGTGCAATATTCTGATCTGTTTTACGGCTATGTATTCATTATAACCGACCAGTTCATATAAGAACTGCTGCAATATTCTGATCTGTTTTACGGCTATGTATTCATTATAACCGACCAGTTCATATAAGAACTGTTAATTTAGGTGTCTATGATGCAGTGACATGTCTCTGAGGAAAAACTGAATACCTAATCGTTTAAAATTGCATCTAGGAATCAGTTGTTAGGCGCGACTGCTTGTTTACATAATAACAAACACTTTACCATTCCCGTTAAGGAAACGGATCGCATTCTTTTCTACCCATCGTGTGCCTCACAGCTATTACTAAGCTTTAATTATTATTAATTTACGGTAGAAATCATCATGTACTATTATGATTAAACCAATATACCACGTATCAAAAATGTATATCTATGATAAACAAATAGGTTTACATAATTAGTATCGACATGAATAATAAGTACATTGCATAGAAAAATGTGAATGTTTCTCTACATTAATAAAGTTTTGAAATGATACTTATCTTGTTTATAAAACTATTACATAGTGTAATGAATTCTCCATACAGGAATTGAACCCGTAAACACTTAGTGCAGTTAGATATGTCTCGATCATTTATCTAATGCACTAAGCGTGTTGTGTGCGAAGGTAACAAACTTGATCACATAGGTACCTACTCTATGATAAGTCTATTCGACACGACAATGATGACAACCTAACGAAAATGGAATGTGCTTGGTATTATCCAACGCGCTGCCTTTTATATGTAGTGCTGTGGCTAATTACTTTGAAGGTTATGACGTAGAAATAAAAGCAAAATAATACTTCAAATAATTATATTTTAAATATTCATATTCGAAGTTGAACTTAACATTTTAACTATTTTAGTAACTAAATACTCAGTTTCACTCATGATTTCGTCAAAATCACTTCGCACTAAATATTGTACATTCACGCTAGCACAATCAGGATCACAGTCTATATCTTCCATATGACGACCATCCACATCATGTACCATTATTTTTATTATTCGACGAACATTTCCTGAGTCTTTACGAACGATAAACGATGTGTTTTTGAAAGGTTTTGATTTATTCTTTTTTTTCTTCAATTTTTTCTTTTCTATTTCTTGCTGTCTACTTTCTTTACATGCATTTGCCGCAACCTCGGCGTACCAGCTCTCTCGATCTTGAGCATAATCGAATGGATTAAGAATTGGATCTGAGGCCCCTATCAAATTCTGAAATAAAAATATGAATTATTATGTGTTATTAAACAGCATCAAATATGAATTCAATCGTTAAAATCAATGGAAGTGAAGTGACCATTGATGCGATACTTACGTTACATTGTTGGTCAACGATATCTAGAACAGGACTGTAGGATGGTGAGCCTGACATCGTGTTTAATTCGATATCCAGACTATGTCAAATATCTAGAAAAAAAACATAGTGTTATGTAAAATTAAATACTCATTTATGTACTGGACACATGCTTAAATTAAATTGCAATTATACTGTCTGATAATGATGTAGGTAATATTTTTTTAATGTTTGATAAAATACTGAGGAGTAATATAAAAACTTACCACTATTACACGTTATAGGCAGCTGCAACAGTCAGGTGCAGAAATCGAATACATTTTAAAAGATTTTTTCTAAATATATATAGATTTAATTGTAATCTATAGAGTTCAAAATCGTATGCTTTTGTTAGATGTGAATCCTATACAAAAAATGGTGCAATGAAATTGAAACCTTAACATCTGGACACGTGTTTAACAACTTATTGTTTACTTAAAATTATATAAATAAAACAAATATTACAATGCGTTTGTTCATTGTATTTTTTTCATATATCCAATTAAGAAAAATCAGTAGGCAAAGTCATTGTACATAGCTAGTATGTTAGAAACAATTATTTTTGCAACGTAAGTATTTATTTATAAGGAGAAGATCAAAACAATATACAATATCGACATACTATCGTTACGTTTGGATTTGTCTGTTAATACTGTAATATTTTTAAGCTTATTTTAATTGTTGTTACCGATAGAAAGGTAAGTAATATTTTTTTGATATTTCTTTGCGTCTAATAATTGGTTTATTTACCGACATTGCAGATGAAGAAAACTTAAGGGAAGGTATTTTTTTTAAGTTGTATTGGTTTTATACCTGTCCAGATTAAATATATTTTGTAATTAAGGTTCAAAATAATTAGATTAATAACTCATTATTCCTATTAGTTACCTAGAAATATGAGAGTCCGACTCATCTTATTTACACATGACTATGGGTTGCATACGAGCGTGCAAAACGCTGCGTTTTATGTTTTACGTTTGTAGCGTTTTTAAACAGACTTGAATGGATTTTGAACTCATGTACATAAATAAAAAATATGAAATTACAAATTTTATAGGTATCAATGAAAAATTTATTTTCAGATTAAACGAACAAAATAAAACCTAAAACGCAGCGTTTTGCACGCTCGTATGACTAAGTACCTAATTATTATTGTATTTTTTTGCAACAGTGCAATTTTACAAATATGGATTGAATGATGTGATTTTTAGCCCTATAAAATCAGCTCCCAAGTTAGATTCGGTACACATCCTCTCTGGATCGAATCAACTACGAATCGATAATCCTGAGTTAAAAGTCATCAAGCTACTATCTATTCATCAACCATGTAAGTATTCATAATTAGTTTTCAACTATTAAATTGTTAATATTATTTTAATTAATTATGTATTCAAGTACTAAATACTTCATTAATTAATTAGCACGTTCAGCTTAGAAGCTGATATGCTTTCCACAGATGCTATGTGTCGTGGGTTCGATTCCTGCACGAATAAAATATTTGCTAATTATTAGTCATTTATTAAAAAAATAATTATCATTCTGTTTAGTGCAGTAGGTGAGCAAATATAATTTCTGTGCTAAATACACGTATAATAGTTGTGTTGAGATGATGTAGGTGTTTTCGGATGTATAAAGTGTGAGCTAACGAATGAAATAAATAAATATGTTTTACCTAGTCTAGCTTTCTATCTTTAAATTAATTAATCTTACAATGATATTGAAACTGATTGCATTGCTTTAATATTTTTTTTTTGTTCCCAGGTCTAACCTACTCGCCAATGACCTGTCCCTGTCTAGTGACTCTGAAGTAGAAGTAAAGGCGAAAGAAAAGTTGACGGAAAGAAAAACGAAGCGTGGAAGATGTAGCAAGTCGAATGAAGGCTCCAGTTCAAAGAAGTCGAAACCCACTATTTCTCCGACTACATCATCAAGCCGAATTACTGCCGCTGAATTATTTGGTGAAGACAGCGACAGTGACGAAAATGTCACCCGAATACAAAACTCTGCAAAAACCGGTAATATACCACCTCTTTATTCTTATTTTACGAGAAGATTGAGTAAGGGTTACTCTCGACAGATAAGTGAGACGAAAGAAGGGAAGTACTACGTGGAGGTGAAAATATACTACACGGACGAAATTAAAAAAATAGCACCAATAAATAGATGGCGCTCTGCTATTACTACCATAAAAACTAAATTAGATGAAAATAAGGAGTCTTGGCAACATATAAAAGAATTCGTGAAAACAACTCATAAAGATTTCAAAAATTGTGCAGTCACTCATATAGGATCCTACGATAATTAAGCGCTTTATTTTAAATAACACATTAATTGTAACCATATTTATAATAATAATAATCGCGCCCTCTATATTCATATTTTGTACTACCTGTGTAACCATGTATATTCATGACTATTTGTATTAATAAATATGTATAAATAATATCATCATTGTATTAATTGTTTTTTTTACAGTTACACACCTCAGCAACAATTTATCAAGATCTAGAAAGTCAATAAACTGTGAGAAATGTAACATTTTAATACCAGAAAATCAGTATACTTATCATATGAGAACTAATATACACAAAGCAAATTGTTTATTAGATACGAAATTCAGAGATATCCATATTATTGCAACAGCATTTAAAAACAGATTAATGACTTACAGATTGAATGTCACTCAGGAAGACGAATACCTCAGTCTAGAGACGTTCCTGTGTGATCATCGAACAAATTTAATAGAATTGATAAATATGTCACTGAATGAACACAGTTGTATCAAATTGAATTTTGAATTGTTTGCATATTTTATGCTACCAAAATCAGACGAAAAACAATTAAAATCATTTAATACCAAGTACGATATTATTTATAAGAGCACTGATTTGAATGAATTATTAACGAAAGTAATGAATAAATTGAATAACAAATTAACCGAGTTTCAGCACTGTCAATCTGGTTGGACATTTATTTCTATGAATCATCTCGAAATTAACATTAACAAATACTCTCCTATGAGAGGTGGATCTTATATAGAACTACCGACAGCTATAAAATATTCTAAAAGTTGTATAAATATAAAAAATAATGATAATGGCTGTTTTTTGTGGAGTATAGTAGCTGGATTATACCCAGCAAAAAATAATGTATGTAGAACAAGTTCATATCCTCACTATTCTTCTGTTTTAAATACTGAAGGAATGTCATTTCCTCCTACGATAAATGATATTAAAATGTTTGAAAAAAACAATGCAAACATTAGTTTAAATATATATGGTATACAAAATGATATTGTGACTGGACCTCTTTATGTATCAAAAAATAAAAGACAAAATCATATTAATTTACTTTATATTGAAAACAAAACCATTGGACATTATTGTTTAATTAAAGATCTGACACGTCTTGTACGTCGTCAACTCACTCATTACAAAGGTAAAGTTTATTTATGCGAAACATGTTTGCAACTATTTAGTTTAGAAAAAAGATACAAGTCACATAACTGCTCCAAGATTTTATGTATTTTACCTAAAAATAATTCAAAACTAAAATTTAAAAATTATGAGAGGCAGCAAAAAATTAATTTTATAATTTACGCTGATTTTGAATGTATGCTAATTGACTACAATGAAAGTAACTCTTTGAATACTCGGAAACTAAAAATGCATCAGCCTTCATGTTTCGCGTATTATATTTGTTGCGCGCATGATGATCAATTAAACAAATATGTTACATACCGGGGTGTAGATTGCGTCAAAAAATTTGTTAAATGTTTAATTAAAGACATCAAACGGTTACACACAATTTTAAATAGTAAAAAGCCAATGACCCCTTTATCTACAGAACAAGAGATGGATTATCGAAACTCGACTCTATGTCACATATGTAAACAATTGTTATTGAATGATAAAGTTCGAGATCATGATCATATTACATCAGAGTACCGTGGAGCAGCACACTCCCATTGTAATTTGATGTATAGAGTTTGTTCATTCATTCCTGTTGTCTTTCATAATTTGTCCGGGTATGACTCACACTTATTCATTGAAGAGTTAGCGAATTATGAAGGCTCTATTAATATCATACCGAGAACTAAAGAAAACTACCTTTCAATTACAAAAGTAATAAAGACAGAAAAATATAATCATCCTATACAAATAAAATTTATTGATTCTTTTCAGTTTCTCAGTTCTAGTCTAGATTCATTAAGTAAAAGTTTATCAGAAAACGATTTTATTAACTTAAATAGAGAGTTCACTGTTAAAAGAAAATTTGATTTAATGCGAAAAAAAGGTGTTTACCCATATGACTATATTGATGCTTGGTCCAAATTTGATGAGACTAAACTTCCCTCAAAGTCTTGTTTTTATAACAGTTTAAGTGAGAAACATATAACTGAAGAGGAATATTTACACGCTCAAAAGGTCTGGAACGTTTTTGAAGTTAAGTCCCTTGGTGAATATACAGATTTATACATGAAATGCGATGTGCTTTTACTATGTGATATATTCGAAAAATTTAGAATTACAAGCTTACTTTATTATAAATTGGATCCAGCTTATTATGTAACGTCACCGAGTTTAAGTTGGGATGCCATGCTTTTATATACCGGTATTGAACTTGAGTTGATAAGTGATTTACAAATGTATGAATTATTAGAAAAAGGAATTCGTGGTGGGCTGGCACAGTGTTCTCTCCGCCATGCTGTAGCGAACAATAAATACTTACCACATTTTAATAAGTTAGAACCGAGTAATTATTTAATATATCTTGATTGTAATAATTTATATGGCTATGCTATGATGAAGAAGCTTCCAACTTCAGAATTTAAGTTTTTGACTCCAAAAGAAATTGATAACTTTGAAGTAAATAATGTGTCAGATGATAATGATTACGGTTATATTTTGGAAGTAGACTTGTTATATCCGAATTATTTACATAATAAGCATAAAGACTTACCTTTTGCAGTTGAAAAATTAATACCTCCTTACGGAAAATCAGCAAAATTGGTTGCGAATTTTTATGACAAGCATAATTATGTAATTCATTATGTTCACTTGAAAGAATGTTTGAAAAACGGTTTAATTTTAAAAAAGACTCATTGCATACTAAGCTTCAAACAAGAATGCTTTCTCAAAAAGTACATAGATCTGAATACAAGTCTTCGACAAAATTCCAAAACAGCGTTCGAGAAAGACTTCTTTAAATTATTGAATAATGCAATTTTCGGGAAAACCATTGAAAACAAACGCAAGCAAGCTGACGTTAAATTAGTAACAAAATGGAGAGATACTAGAAATAAAACGAACAAGTATCTAAGTGCCGAAAAATTGATTGCTAAACCAAATTTAAAAAGTATATCAATTTTTTCAGAAAATTTCGTAGCTGTGGAATTATATCGGGAAAAGATTGTCTTAGATAGACCTATTTATATTGGGTTCACAGTACTGGAATATTCTAAGCAACATCTATACCAATTTCATTACGATTTTATAAAAAATAAATACGGAGAAAACGCTGAGCTATGCTACACTGATACCGATAGTTTATTGTATTTAATTTATACGGATGATTTTTATCATGATATGCATGAAGATCTTACTAAGTTTGATACCAGTAATTTTGCAGTAACTAATCCTTATCACATACCGCAACAAAATGCTAAAATTCCTGGTTTATGGAAACTTGAAGTTGGTGACGATTTAATTAGAGAATTCATCGGTTTAAGAGCCAAATTATATTTTATAAATAGTATCAAAACTCAAATAAAAAAAGCTAAAGGTGTTTCCAAATCTGTGACTTGTGACCTGAAATTAAGTGATTACATTGATGTACTCTCAAACAATAAAGCATATAGACATAAAATGAATATGATAAAATCCATTAAACACGTTTTATACACTCAACAAGTAGATAAACTAGTTTTAGAAAGAAACGACGACAAAGTTCAAGTATTACAAGATCAAATTCATACATTACCCTGGGGTCACTGTGATTCTATGTTTTTAGATTATTCCAGTGACATGTAATATTTATCTAGCATTTTAATCTTTTATAGTATTTTATACTGTTCTTGTGTGCATAAATTAAAAATGTTTAATAACTCTAGTAAAAGTACTAATAAGTAGATATAATGATGATAATAATTTATTATTGTATAATGTCTCGAATAAAAAAATATTACTAAACAGTTTTTTTATTTTATGTTTACCTTACACCTATTTTATTAAACGGTTATAAATTGGTATGTTTGATGGTAATAATATTATTAAGCAAGATGAAGTTGATCAAGCACCCCATATCCTTGAACGTCAACAATATAAACTTTAGTGACTCTCCTCACCACATTAGACATAGCCCTTTATTACCGAATACAATTCGTTGTATAATATGTGGGCCTTCCAACTGTGGTAAAACAAATGTTATGATCAGTTTAGTACTACATGAAAATGGACTGAAATTTAAAAATTTATATCTTTACTCTAAAACTTCTTATCAACCAAAATATCGCTTTTTGAGCGAAGTGATGAAAAGGGTGCCACAGATTAAATTCTACGAGTTTAACGATGATAAAGATGTTATGGCTCCAAGTGAAGCTTTAACAAATTCTATATTTATTTTTGATGACGTTGCAACCGAGAACCAGACAAATATTCGGAATTATTTCTGTATGGGACGACATAAACAAATCGATTGTTTCTATTTATCTCAAACCTATTCAAAAATTCCTAAGCAGTTGTTACGTGATAACGCTAATTTTCTTATAATATTTAAACAAGATGATGTGAACTTGAAACATATTTATGAGGAACATGTTAGCCCTGATTTAATCTGGAACCAATTTAAAGATATTTGTAAAACTGTATGGAGTAATCCTTACAGTTTTGTGCTTATTAACAAAGAATGTTCATTAAGTAATGGAAGATATAGAAAGAATTTTGATATATTTTTTAAATTTGATGAAAGTTAATTGACAATCTGATATAATTATAAATAACATGTAAAAGAAAATTAGTATCAGTTCTTCTTTGGCTGAATGCGGGCGTTGAACATAAGATGGAGAAAAATATTAAAATAGAATTAATTAAGTCTGTAGACTCCATAAAAAATAAAATAAAACAAATGAAGACTCAGGAACATGATATGAACTTATCCCTCAATAAAATGCTGAAACCTGTCGCCGATCCACTTAAGACCCTAGTTGATTCGAATATACCTATTATAAAAAATAGAAATGTGGAAAATTCATCTTTTATTAATACTGACAGCATTGAATCTGATAACGATAGTAAAAGTTCATTTGTGAAGTTTGAAGACTGTTACGAACCTAAACAAAATTCTGAAAAGTTAGTTGTAAGCTCACCTAAAACGGAGTTATCAGATGACCTAGAAATTTCATTAGAGCATCATGATGTACATGATATTTATGATGGCGTAAATATACCGTTCGGGATAAGAAGTGAAAATAAAAAATTATGGATCGGTAATTCAGTAGTATCCTTTTCTAAAATAGAAAATTTGAATAAAGATAATGTAATTTTGGTTAAAATTGGCGACAGAGCTTATAATTTAACTCCTGGTCTAAAAGAACTTTTACTTCGAAGAAAACCTGATTTAAAATTAATATCTGGTGAAGATAAACTTGTCTATAAGGACATGTTACATTTTACAAATGCACATAAGAGAGATTTTAATCCTAATGGTCAAATAAGAGGTGATAAAGGAATAAAATACCGTGCAATTATCAGACCACTGTTTTCCGAAATATCAAATGAAAAAGTTACTGCTAAATTTGGGGGAACCTTACCAAAGCTTAAGAAATACAAAAAGAACACTGATTTAGTATATTGGGATGACCCTAATGAATTGGTTGAGAGATTGCAATTATTGGTTGCGTCGAGAGATGCTGGCAACACAAATCATGATAATGAAATTTTATCAATAATTGAAGAATTAAAAGAAGCTGGCATTATTAAAGAATAAATAGTGAGAATAATGTAGCGTTTGTTTAGTTTTACATAAACCTTGATAAGAGATATAATTAAACTGAGACAAAAAAGGAAACATGAGTAAAGCCGACGTGGTCAACGAAATTCATAAAAATGCAAGAGTGAACTTTTCACGAAGACACGTCATCATGAAAGATATAGATGATCTATGGCAAGCGGATTTAATTGATATGCAATCAATTTCTAAGGAAAATAAAAACTTTAGATTTATTCTCGCAGTTATTGATACATTTTCGAAATACGCTTGGGTCTTTCCTTTGAAGTGTAAGACCAAAGATGCTATTAGTAATACTTTCAAGATGTTGTTAAACAAAGGGCGTGTGCCTAAAAATTTGCAAACGGATAACGGGACTGAATTTTATAATAATACATTTCAAAAACTTATGAAATCTTATAATATTAATCATTACTCAACATTTTCAACAAAAAAAGCTTCTATAGTAGAGAGATTTATTCGAACACTGAAATCGAAACTGTATAAAGAATTTAGTTTAAAAGGAAACTATAAATGGATAGATAATACTCTTGATAATGTTATTTACAAATACAATCACACTCAACATCGAACCATTAATGAAATTCCGGTAAATGTAGATAATAAAAATAAAAAACGTATACTGGAAAGATATGTAAGTTTGGTAAAAAATGTTAATATAAAAAGTAAATATAAGGTAGATGATTATGTACGCATTAGTAAGTATAAGGGAACTTTTGAAAAAGGATATACACCTAACTGGTCAACAGAAATATTTAAAATTACAAAAATACAAAATACATCTCCTATCACGTATTTAATTGAAGATGCCAGAGGCCGACCTATTTTAGGTGCATTTTATGCACAAGAGCTCCAAAAAACGAATCATCCCAATGTATATCTAGTGGAAAAAGTTCTGAGAAGGAAAGGAAATAGAGTTTTAGTGAAATGGTTAGGCTTGCCTCCTTCTGAGAATAGCTGGATCGATAAATTGAATAAATTGTAACAAACTAATAGGAGCTAACTTTACAATACTATTTATTAAGGGTTCAATCTATTACTCAATAGTCTTATGATGTGTATTGGAGAGAGTAGTCTTCTCAATTGGTTAATAAATAACTTACCATTGGAGTTACACTTACCAGGTTACAATTATTGTGGACCTGGCACTAAATTAATTAAAAGGCTTACTCGTGGTGATAAAGCTGTTAATAAATTAGACGAATATTGTAAAGAACACGACATTGCTTATCACAAGTCCTCAAACTTAAAGGATCGTCACAAAGCAGATTTAGTCTTGTTGAATATGGCAAAAGAACGAGCAGTTGCACCGGATTCGACTGTAGGGGAAAAACTAGCAGCACGTTTAGTAAGCAGCGCCATGGCAGCAAAAGTTAAAACTGGTTCTGGTCTAAAAAAAAGTACCAAAAAGTATTTGCGAAAAGATGTGTCTGGAAAAGGCTTGAAAAATAAATTTAAAAATGTTATCAACAAAACGAAAAGACATATAAAAAAATTAAAACCGAAATGTAAAAAAGTGGCAATTGAGTTAGCTATGGCTGCTACTAGAGAGTTATTTAATGATTCATCTATTAAACTACCTCGCGTTATTCCTATACCAAAATCTGGTGGAGTATTACCATTGATTCCAATTTTTGCGGGATTATCTGCAGTGGGAGCCTTAGCAGGCGGTGCTGCTGGTATTGCTAAAACCATAAATGAATTCAAGATGGCTAGAAAGTTGTATACTGAATCAAAGAGACATAATGAAAAGATGGAGGCTCTTTGTATCGGAAAAGGACTTCACCTTAAACCTCATAAAGATGGGCTCGGAATTTTTGTATCGAAAGAAAAAAACTGAGATATCGGCTACCCAAACGAGCCTTAACTAATTTAGACATTTTGAAGTATGGGGATAATATTCCCTACTTTAGAGGTGTATTTATGAGAGATGAGCTTCCAAAACACCCGTTTAAAAAAGAATGTGGAGTTATTAATTTAGATAGCTCTAAAAAATCTGGTTCTCATTGGGTAGCCTACGCAAAATATAATGATTATATTGAGTATTTTGATAGTTATGGAAATCTCAAACCTCCAAAGGAATTTATAAAATACGTGGGTTCTAAAGTTCACTATAATTATGATAATATTCAGCGTGATCACCCTTTTAATTGTGGGCATCTTTGTTTAAACTTTTTGAATAATTTCTGGTATAGTGCAGGAATAAAACAAACATAATCATACAATAACGTTCAGTATACAAGAATGTCTACTACGGTTACGATCTCTGGAAATAAATCGGAATTGGTTACATACTTTCAACCACCACTATATTTATCCGATCAATACGAGTGCGGTTTGCTATACTTTTCAGTATTAAATTCAAGACAAAATATTCCCATTATTAACAACAGATTGTCCGTGATCAGAATCGAATGTGATCTTGTCCACGGTTCGTACTGCAACGGATTACCAACTCATTTTATTCATGAATTTGTATCTGATACTGCTCCAGGTCATCAGTGTATGGAAATACCGCAAAACGTCATTTACTTTCCAGTAAACAAAAACATAATTTCATCTATATCTGTTAAGATTGTAGATCAATTTACCCACTGTATTAACTTTGGAGAAGAACATATTGAATTACGTCTACATTTAAGAAAAGCAAAATGATAGTATACCATAAAATTATCCCAGTGAAAACAAAACGTCTTAGTTCTTCTACGATTGTCAAGGTGGAAAGACGTAAGAAAAAAGTTAAGAAGTTAACTGAAGCAAATAAGGATTTTCTAAAAGTCTTAGGGTTTAAAGTATGAATATACTACAGATTACTGAATTACCACACTTCGACACTTCGATTGAAAGTTATGAAGTCCATTCATACAATCCCTACAATAACAGCTTTAGAGAAAACGATGAAATCAGAATCCCCATACATCAGCAAGACGTATACGTGCTACCATCAGCCAGTTCAATTTACATCGAAGGTCAGGCAAAACTGTTCGGTAAAGATGGGAATCCGATCAAGAAAACTGTTACGTTCACTAATAACGCTGTTATGTCTTTGTTTCAAGACATCCGATACGAAATGAATGGTATTGAAATAGACCGTATAAAAAATTCGGGAGTGACATCTACAATAAAATCATACATCTCCTTAAATGAAGCAGAAAATAAAGTTGCTGCCTTGTGGGGCTGGAATTTAGAGGGATTTAAAAGTGATGGGCATTTTAGCGTTGTGATACCATTAAATAAAATATTAGGGTTTGCTGAAGATTACAATAAAATTGTCATAAATTGCAAACATGAACTTATATTGAATAGAAGTAACTCTAACTTAAACAGTGTTATCCTTACTGATGATATTGCTCATTTTCAAATAGATATGCAAAGAGTTCAGTGGAGAGTGCCACACATAAAAGTATCAGATCGAGAGCGACTGACACTTTTAAAACATTTAGAAAAAGATAAATCTATTCAGATGGCTTTTAGAAATTGGGATTTATATGAGTATCCTTTATTACCAAAAACCACTAAGCATTCTTGGTCAGTTAAGACTGCTTCACAGTTGGAAAAACCCAGATATGTAATTTTCTGCTTACAAACTGATAGAAAAAATAATAAAATTAAAGATAGTTCAATATTTGATCATTGTGAAGTGACAAATGTAACGCTCTTTCTGAATTCGCAATATTATCCATATGAACCAATGAGTTTAAAGTTTTCTGAGAATAAATACAGTATATTATACGAAATGTATGCAAAATTTCGTCAGTCGTTTTACAACTGTCCTGTAGACCCGTTGCTTAACCTAAAGGAATTCAAGGAAAAAGCTCCTCTCTTTATATTAGACTGCTCAAGACAAAACGATAGTCTAAAAACAGGCCCAGTTGACGTGCGGTTGGAAATTGAATGTTCTACTACAATACCAGATAAGACGACAGCATATTGTTTAATTATAAACGACCGACTTGTGGAATACAAACCTTTAAGCAACATTGTACGCAGATTATCATGATTGCCATTGTAGACGTTCAAGGTTTTAAAACTGAAGCAAACGAATTTATAATAAAAGAAATTGCTATATGGTGTAATAATAAGTTGCAAGTATTTTTAATTAAGTCACCATTTCCCTTTTACGATTTAACAAATCAAGAAAGACGACAAGTTAGTTGGATTGAGCGTAACAGAAAAATATACTGGAATGAAGGATTTATACCTTATTCAAACTATCAATATTTAATTTTAGATTTTTTAAGAGATAAACGTGTTTACACTAAAGGTACTGAAAAAGTGAAATGGTTAAAAAATATTTTAAAAAATAATAATGTAGTTGATTTAGAAAATAAAAATTGTCCTAATTTGTTAAGTCTGTGTGATCAATATTCTAAAGATTTGTATAGCTGTATGTATCATGACTCAATATGTGCTTTAAAAAATGTTCTGAGTTTAAAAAAATGGTGCTTTGATAATAATATTTTTAGTACAATATAATATATATTTCTAAGACATATTTATTCAAAAAATAAATTTGTCAAATTATTAATTGTGTTCTTATTTTACTTGATAATTACCTGTTCCCATCTTTAAAAATACTTACAAGTATATGATGATTGTAACAATTATGTCATTCTAGACAAGTATCTGAAAAATTAATGAAGAATGTAAAATGTAATGTAGTCATTACATTTTCATTATCATTCATCTAAACCAAGTGTTGTGGGTTCGATTCCTACACGGAAAGGTTGATATTTGGTCTGGTCTGGCTTTTGTAATTGTATTCATTACTACTGTTTATTTAAATACTTATTTGACAATAATAAGAGTAAAAGTATTTCATCAGATCAGATCAAGTCAGAATATTGCAGCAGTTCTTATATGAACTGGTCGGTTATAATGAATACATAGCCGTAAAACAGATCAGAATATTGCACCAGTTCTTATATGAACTGGTCTGTTATAATGAATATATAACCACAAAACAGATCAGAATATTGCATCAGTTCTTATAATTATGTTGTTAGAATGTTATCCAAGTATTCAAAAGTAAATACTTAAGTGTAATTTTGAATAGCGTTTTTAGAAGTATCATTTCGAATAGTGAAATATAGGGTATCCAGATCTTGTTTGATCTGGATGCCCTATATTTCAACTACTTGTAGGGTTCCGTAGTTTCCCATCCGTCACAATAAGTGTCCCCAATTTTTCAAAAACTGTTCGTCCCATCAAGTTCAAAATAATTTTCCTATATAGTCTTTATAAAGCTCTACTTATAATTTTTTTTTAATATTTTCTAAACTTATGGTTCAAAAGTTAGAGGGGGGACACATTGTTTTTTACTTTTGGAGCGATTATTTCCGAAATTATTGATATTATCATAAAATGATTTTAGTAAACCCCTATTCATTTTTGAATACCTATCCAACAATATATTACACGTAAGGGATGAAATAAAAAAAAATCGCTTTCCACTTTACATGTAGGGGGCAACCCTAATAAAACATATTTTTTCCAATTTTTATTTTACTACTTTTTCGGCGTGATTGATAATTATGCATATCGGTACCAAATTCCAGCTTTCTAGTGCTAACGGTCACAGAGATTAAACGAGGACGGACGGATAGACATGGCGAAACTATAAGGGTTCCTTTTTGCCATTTGGCTACGGAACCCTAAAAAGATGGACTGGACACGTACCGCTAGGACCAAATTGATATGATTCGGAAGAAGAAAGTCGAGAAAGACTTAGGAGAGGGCTTTGTTGAATTAAATAAAAAAGGGTACAAAGGACAAAAACTTACCAAACGGTTTTTGATCAGATGGTGCAGCAGAAACAGTAGTCAAAATGGCAACAAACAAACAAATAGGCAGTATACAGGACGCCATTGCTATATTAATGTTAGTCAAAGATAAAAAATATACTGATCTAGTTAGACGTCTATAATTTCTTTATATACCATCATGGTGTTCGGCTTATCAAAATGTTGTCTATTGAAGTGTGGGTCGGGGAAATCATAATTAGTTTATTAATAATATAAGCGGCTGATGATTTAATAATAAATGATAATAACCGTTTTATTCCAAGTAAACAATGCCCATATTAGTACCGTACAGCCAATATGGAAAAAAAGCGAAGTGAAGTGTCACGAACACCATATTTCCAACATAATAATTAAGTATAGTCCATGTACATAATCATGCTAGTCTAAATAAGGTATTTATGGCATAGGTACTGTTTGTCTGAAATAAAATTATATTATTATTAATTATTAAATCATCGGTAGCTATTATTAAACTTATTAAAATTTCCACACTTCAGTAGGCAACACAGTAACGAAACACAGTATTGGTATATAAATAAATGATACACGTATTGCTTGCTCACAATATTTGTTCGCATTATCCTTAACTAACATTACTATAGCTATGGCGTCCTACATACTGCCCATTTGTTTGTTAGTTGCAATTTTGACAATTGTTTCTTCTGCACCACCTGATGCGAAACCTCTTGGTAAGTTTACATCATTTGTATCTTTGTTTTTTTTTTTTATCTAGTCTTATTGTCCAACTGCTGGGCAAAGGCCTCTGCCAAGTCCTTCTATTTTCTTCTGCCACGCCATCTCAAACCAGTCCTCGCAGTATGCGTCCAGGATTCTAATAGCAGACTTGAGGGACTGCTATTAGAATTGTATTTTTACTGTCGATCATTGGTTTCATAATTGTTGAATTATATTTTATTTTTATTAGTTGATAAGATTGGTCTTCTTGCAAGTTTATTCTAGTCAAAATCAACAATTGTGAAGCCAATGATCGACAATACAAATACAATTCTAATAGCATAACTTAAGGCCAAGATCATTTTTTTTATTATTAATTTGAAAATATTAATTTTGGCTTTAGATGCCTACATTTTAATCAAGAAATGCTTTACTTCATAGTAATTATTATTGTAAATTTTCCAACAATAGAATTGCAGCACAATTGCTTCTGACTCAAACTTCACCCTTTGATCTTTGAAGACATTATAGACCATAGATATATATTATAGGCAGTATAATAAGTGATACTTTGAATATATACCTTAACAAAACATTTGAAATCGTTGATTTTTTTTTTTATTATTTGTTTTGGGTTTGGGTTGCTTATTTGCCTTATTTTACCTCTGTTTGCATTCAAATTATTGTATATTCTATTTGTAAATAAAGGTTAGTGTATTAATAAATATAATTATATTTTAGTCATTTTGATAATACTTTATTGTACACCCTAAATTAACATGGGACAAAAAAAGAACCAAGAAAATAAGAGTACAATAGGCGGTATTTTTGTACAGAGTATCTCTTACCGAATACCTTTGCACGGACAAAACAAAAAGAGATACACATACTTTCTTTAATTTTACTTAGGGCTGTCAGTGTAAATACAACAATACAAATAATGTAAAATATATAGTACAAATAATAATCAAGAATGCTCCTTCACCATTTTTTTAACGTTTTCTTTCGAATATTTCAGATTGCCCTGCAAATGAAGAGTATTACGAATGTGATTTGGTGGTGTGTTACAAAACGTGTGAAGATTTGAATCGCCCAATGGGCTGCCCTATGATAGCTCCTGGCTGCTACAAACCTGCCTGTCTATGTGAAGAAGGTACCCTGAGGAATGCCGAGGGAAAATGTGTGCCTATTAGTCAGTGTTGTAAGTAATTCGTGTTTGACATAATTTTTTTAGTCGTAGTTTCAGCTATTGGGCGGGAAACGACGGCAGTACGTTACAGTGTAATTTTGTACCAAGCCGCACAGATTGATCTTCAAGGTTATGCAACGCATGCCAAGATTGGTCTGTGGATGGGTAGCTATCTTAACATATCGAGTTTCCTCCGTGCCTCGGAAAGCACGTTAAGCCGTAGGTCCTAGCTGTCATTTGTAAATCTTTAGCAGTCGTTACGGATAGTCAGGAGCCAGGAAATCTGACTCCAGTCTTGCCATGAAGTACCGTGTTACTCCAGTTAATGGATTGTGATTTGTGGAGGTCTGGTAGGCAGCCGCTCCTCGTAAAATACTGGAATTCAGCTAAATCAGGCATGACTGGAAGCCGACCCCAATATAGTTGGGAAAAGGCTAGGCAGATGATGATCATGGTCAGCAATCCTTGCTCACTCGAATAAAATATACATCTCTAGTAAAATGGCCCCTACAAAAATGTTTGTACGTTATATAAGTATCTGCCGGCGCGGCGGCTTCATCTGCGTGAAAATAGGTTTTTCTATACAATCTGTGTCCTCTATACAAATCGTCTCTTAGTGCTCGCTCGCATACATTAAAAAAAGAAACCTTTTCACGCTGCCTAGGCCCTGTAGTTTGGGCTATGCGTTGATATGTTAATCAATTTCTCCTTTAATTACGTTACCTCTATATTATAATCACTATACATTTAACCTACACATTCATAATCACAGTATAAAATTCATCATCTACCTAGCCTTTTCCCAACTATATTGGGGTCGGCTTCCAGTCAAGCCGTATTTAGCTGAATACCAGTATTTTACGAGGAGCGGCTGCCTACCAGACCTCCACAACCCATTAACTGGGGTAACACGGTACTTCATGGCAAGACTGGAGTCAGATTTACTGGCTTCTGACTATCCGTAACGACTGCCAAAGATCTCCAAATGACAGCCGGGACCAACGGCTTAACGTGCTTTCCAAGGCACGGAGGAAACTCGTTATGTTAAGATGGTCACCCATCCACAGACCAACCTAGGCAAGCGTTGCTTTACCTTGACGGTCGACCTGTGCGGCTGTTATTATCTAGCCATGAGCTCCTCACAGTATAAATACACACATATTATAAAAATGCTACTCAAATGCTGATATTGTAATGATTATAATGATAGCTTTAAAAAAATGTCTTTTTGTATTTCTGAAGACTGTAAAGCTGTTTTGGAATCTGGTTATTTCAAAACATTAGGATAAACTTATATATCTTCATTGTGTAGTTTTAATTTTAGAGCTAGATATCAAACACATATTGATAAGATTTTTTTTTCAGGATCTGAAACTGTACACATGCAACGGTTCCACGACTGAAATAAATGAAATACGCGTATGTTTTCAAATTAAATTTGTTTACAGTTTTTATTTGTGTTTTTTCTATTAATAAACTGAAATCTGTTTTGTTACCTTTATTAAAAATGTTTTTATTTTATTTTTAACCCTTAATTAGTCCGTGTTTGGATGTTCACAACTTCTCCAAATTAAAATGAATCTCATTAGTGATAACTAGCAAGCAAACTTAGAATGACAATTCTAAAGTTGTAAACCTTTGTGATTCAGTCATACAAAATGCTTCATTAAGGGGCAGCGCAGACGACAGACTATCCGTGACGCACTTTTTAGTCTGTGAAAATAGAACCTAGAGATTTACTTATATGCTTTAAATGCATATAATTGGTAAGGTTTCATTTTCACAGACACAGTACCTAAATTATTTACAAGAAAAAACAGTAAATTATTTACAAGTAAGTTTTTAATATAAGCATGCCATGTAAACATTTTGTGCGCCACAGACTCGATCGCACAAAAAGTCTCTCGTCTGCGCTGCCCCTTAGTATAGTTGTGCTTAAAGGCTGTGTTTAGGGTGAAGACCTAAGCACTACTGCGGAGCATGACATTCTGGTGATTGTCGTACAGTGTTATTAGTTGTGTACTACCCAAAGTAAATAATAATAATAATAAGAAATCTATAAGTGTTCGAGTATGTCGTACTAAACTTACTTCACCGGAGCTTTATCCGAGCTCTTCATAAAAACAATGAAGTTCAATTAGAATCCGCAGTTTGGCTGCATGCCAGTGATGTCTTCGTGGAAACCGAAGGTTGTTTGTGCAATTATGGACGAAGTTCATCATCATCTGCTTAGCCTTTTCCCAATTATATTGGGATCGGCTTCCAGTCAATCCGGATTTAACTTCAATACCAGTATTTTACGAAGAGCGGCTGCCTACCAGACCTCCACAACCTATTAACTGGGGTAACACGGTACATCATGACAAAACTGGAGTCAGATTTACTGGCTTCTGACTTTCCATAACGACTGCCAAAGATCTACAAATGATAGCCGAGACCTACGGCTTAACGTGCTTTCTGAGACATGAAGGAAACTCGGTGTGTTAATATGGTCACCCATCCACAGACCAACCTTGACAACCTGTGCGGCTGTTATTATCTAGCCACACTCATGTGTACTACCCAAAGTAAATAATAATAACCCTATGGTCTATGCCGGATTAAACTGACTTCACAGAAGATTTTTCCGAGCCCTTCATAGACCCAATGTAGACCAATTAGAATCCGCAGCCTGGCTGCATGTCGGTGATCTCTTCCTGGAAACCGAAGGTTGCCTGAGAAATTATAGACGAAGTTATCATGACCAATAACTACCAGAGATTTTTGTGAAGGACGGCACGGTTGAGATCTTTCGGGCATGTCACCATCGGAGTGAATCAGGTGATAATGTAGTGGAAATATCTGGTTGTTTTAGTTTAGCTAACGGAGAATACTTGTATAGGCACAACCTTGTAGCCAACATTATCCATCAGTAACTTGTTTATAAATGTTCTCTTGTGTAAAAATTGTTTTATGTGATTTAGGACCCCTTCGAAAGATATTGCAGAGCACGAGAGATGGGTGACTTTTCCACTTTTTTTGGGCCAATATGAAAATTGCTTTAACCAACTGCGGACCGAGATTGGCCACTGCACAAATATTCCGGCTGAATAAAGTTTCATAATCATCATTAACACAATGGGTGTCTGGAATCCTTTCACAGGACCGCTTGCATCTTCCAGAATTTATTCGAGGTCAATGATGATTGTTAAGTATTGATCACGATTTTTTTTTACTGCATTTTTTGTATCTTCAACATTTTGGGTTTGAAAACTGCATTACTACTAACTTTGTAGTTAGAGTACCAATGACATTAACAGGTATGTTCTATCGTGATGCAACCGATGGTTCACATAAATGGTTAATAGGCAATATTGCATGCACTCGTTTCAATTGTTTGTATTCTTTATTAATATACAAACCGAGGAGCTCGTGGCTAGATAATAACAGCCGCACAGGTCGATCTTCAAGGTTAAGCAACGCTTGCCTAGGTTGGTCTGTGGATGGGTGACCATCTTAACATAACGAGTTTCCTCCGTGCCTCGGAAAGCACGTTAAGCCGTTGGTCCCGGCTGTCATTTGGAGATCTTTGGCAGTCGTTACGGATAGTCAGAATCCAGTAAATCTGACTCCAGTCTTGCCGTGAAGTACCGTGTTACCCCAGATAATGGGTTGTGGAGGTCTGGTAGGCAGCCGCTCCTCGTAAAATACTGGTATTCAGCTAAATCCGGCTTGACTGGAAGCCGACCCCAATATAGTTGGGAAAAGGCTAGGCAGATGATGATTAATATACAAACCGAGGGTGCAGTTGCTGGAGTCGCTCTGGAATGTCAATTTTAAGGTGCGTGTGGTGCGAGTACAGAACTTTTTTCTGAACCTTCTTATGGAAAGAGATTTTTGGCCACAGGGCATGGTGATCCGTTGCTTTTGTGGGCAAGTTTTACAAGTTCAAAAAAAAATATGCTGTACCCCATGACTGATTTAGGGTTATAAATAAAAAGAAAATATTTTGATTTGCGATTCAAAACAGATTTATTTCTTAAAAAATAAAACACAAACGAATATAATTATTTTGTTCTTTTTTTTTATAACATACTCGACTACACGTATTTAATTTATTTTAGTCGTGAAAGCGGTGCTTGCTGAGAGCGGTGATGTTTACTGTTTCAGGTCCTGAAACAAAAAAATAAATTTTAACAATTGGAATTTGATATCTATCTCTGAAAATAAAACTACGCAATGGACATAATATATAAGTTTATCTTAATGTTTTGAAATAACCAAATTCCAAATTTAAACAGCTTTACAGAACTACGCCAAAAAAAAACATTCTCAAGCTTACATTACAAACATTATAATAGGAGCATTCTTATAATATGTCCAAATGTACTGTGATCAACAATAAGTAGGCCGAGTTATAATGTAGAGGTAGCATTATATAAAGATATTGCAGTAAGAGCTATTTTACTAGAGATGTATCTATTTTACTCGAGCGAGCGAGGGTTAGTGACCATCCAGCATTTTTCTTCTATCGCCAGTGTATCGTACTGCCACAGTTCTGCGCTCAATAGCTGAATTACCACTAAAACAATAATGTCAAGCTAGAATAACTTACAACACTGATCAATAGGCACACATTTGCCCTCGGCATTCCTCAGGGTATCTTTTTTACATAGACAGGCAGGTTTGAAGCAACCAGGAGCAATCGAGGGACAGGCTGGTGGACGCTTCAAATGATCACAGGTCTTGTAACACTCTTCCAGTTCACACTTAAAATACCTCTCATTTGCAGGGCAATCTGAAATTTTCGAGAGGTAACGTTAAATAAGAAGTGGCTCAAAGCCGCAAACGATGGAAGGAATGGAGGGAGGCCATTGCTCAGCAGTGGGACAATATAGGCTAGGTATAATAATAATGTTACGAACGTGAGTAATTAAATGCCGGTTTACTAGCAGAGAACTTTATTCACCACAAAACAATGACAAAATAGTCCTATCAACAAATAACCAATCACTATAAACACTCAGAGTTCCGTTTAGTATCGCTTAGGTCGCTAGGTATCACTTCAAGCACTTAGGTAGTTCGCTCTGTATCGCTGACGAAATCAAACTGAACTCGCTTCTAGCCGGGGGCCCGTATTTATATGCGAAGCCATCGACATTTCTCGATACCGACGTTTCAAGGACATTCCAGAACAAAAGAGTGGCATCGGGAGGCCATAAATCATTATTATTACTCTCGTAAGTAGGTACTTATCTACCACCTTACATGCGGATTTCGACTCTATTGCTAATACCGGAAGGTATAAATTCCCTTATCCACCCACATAACTACCTACTGAATCTTAAATAATAATAGTGTATTTCGGACTTTTCTGGAATTTGCCAGGCCTGAGTATGTACTCCTATTCTCGAAGCTTCGCACAGCAATGCGTTTTAATTATTTGATGCTACCCTTGGTTCCGTCGAAGATATAGCGTACTCAAGTTTCACGGCGTAACAATGCCCCCCTCTTAGTCATGCTCGTCCCGAGCATTATTAGATCCGTGATACGGCGCCAATCTATCCACATGGACTACCTTAGGTTTCCCTCGTAACCCTTTCTTGATGCGGTAGGTAACGTCGTTGATCCTTTTTATCACGGTGTAGGGTCCCTCCCATCGAGCTTGAAGTTTCGGCGACTTCCCTTTTCGTCGAAGTGGGTTGTGGAGCCAAACCAGTGCACCTTCCTCAAATCCCTTGGCGTTGGCATTGCGGTCGTATCGAGTTTTCATTTTAACGCTGGTGTGCAGGCTATTCTCCCGCACTCGTTTATGCACTTCATCCAATTGATCTTGGAGGTCACTTACGAAGTCCGTAACTGGCTTAGTCTTGTCAGGTGGCACGCCGGTTATGGTATCGACTGGAAGTCTCATCTCCCTGCCGAAATTCACTCTTGCTGGGGTATGGCCCGTGCTATCATGCACTGCTGATCGATAAGACATCAGAAATAGTGGAATATACCGGTCCCAATCTTTCTGATGGTCATCGACAACCTTAGCCAGGTGATTCTCCAGGGTCTGGTTAAACCTCTCCACCATTCCGTCCGACTGTGGGTGCGCAGGTGTTGTGCGTGTCTTGTAAATCCCCAGAAGAGTGCACATTTCCTGGAACAGCGCAGATTCGAAGTTGCGGCCTTGATCGGAATGGATCTCCAAAGGTGCGCCATACCGACATACTACTTCTTCGACCACCTTTTTCGCCACTGTCGTCGCTTCCTGATTGGGTATGGCGAAAACTTCAGGCCACTTTGTGAAATAGTCCTGTATCACCACTATGTATTTGTTTCCGTCATCTGTCACTGGGAAAGGTCCAGCAACGTCGATGGCAATGCTTTCCCATGGGGCTCCTACATTGTACAACTGAAGCTTGCCCCTGCTCCTAGTCTGTGGTCCTTTCACGGATGCGCATGCTGTACATTTCCGACACCATTGCTCTATGTCTTCTCTACAATTGAGCCAGTAATACCGCTGTCTCACTTTCAGTAGAGTTTTCTTGATTCCCAGGTGTCCACCAGAAGCGCCATCGTGTATCTCCTGAAGCAGGGGGACCACTTCACGTCGTGGTACTATCACTTGTGTGGTCACCTCCTTGCCATCGTTCGATTCCCATTTCCTACAAAGCACGTCATTTTCTAGGACTAAACTGTCCCACTGTGCCCAGTAGCTCTTTGTGACAGGACTATGTGACGATACTTCATTCCACTGAGGCCTAATTCCACTACGCTTCCAGTCCAGTATAGGTCGAATATCGTCATCTTCTTCCTGGGACTTCTTAAAGTTCCCTTCAGCCCTAATTAAGTTCACGTGTTCCCGGGCTTCATTTTGTTGGCAATGTCTACAGTCTTCATTACATGGACGTCGCGACAGGGCGTCAGCATTGTTATGCCCTTTTCCATTACAATGTTCCGTCACAAAGTTGAACTCCTGCAGCTGCTCTAGCCATCTTGCAACTTGACCCTCAGGGTTTTTGAATTGTAGAAGCCATTTCAATGCAGCGTGGTCCGTCCTCAACGTAAACTGTCTCCCTATGAGGTACTTGTGGAAATGTTGCAAAGTTTTTACAACAGCCAGTAGTTCTCGTCGAGTCACGCAGTAGTTCCTTTCTGGTTTTGAAAGTGCCTTACTGAAGTAAGCGATCACGACTTGCCTATCTTCTTGCACCTGCGACAGCACTCCACCGATTCCTGTGTTGCTGGCGTCGGTATCGACGACAAATCTTCCATCTCTGCTCGGATACCCCAGTATAGGCGCTTCACATAGCCGTTGCTTTAATTCGTTGAATGCTGACTCACAGTTCTTGTCCCAGATAAAATCTCGTTTATCCTCAGTCAGCTGATGTAAAGGTTTTGCAATGTCCGAAAAACTCATAACAAATCGCCTGTAGTATGTGCACAACCCTAGAAATGCACGTACTTCTGTTTTGTTCTTTGGAGCCGGCCACTGTTGGACAGCCTTTATCTTCTCAGGATCGGTTCTCACTCCATCGGCGCAGATGACATGTCCTAGGTAGCTGACCTCCTTCTTGAACAGGGCACACTTCTTTGGGCTTAGTTTTAGGTTAGCCCCCCGTATCCTGGTGAATACTTTCTCCATATTTCTCAGGTGTTCCTTAAAAGTGCGGCCCATTATAATGACGTCATCCAAATATACCAGACAGACGTCACCAAGAAGGCCCACCATGACTCTATCCATGAGGCGTTCAAACGTCGCTGGAGCGTTGCACAATCCAAAAGGCATGACGTTAAATTGCCACAGGCCGTTGCCAATTCCTGTACTGAACGCTGTCTTTTCCTTATCTTTCTCGCTAATTTCCACTTGCCAGTAGCCACTTTTCAAGTCAATGGTTGAAAACCACTTCATACCACTGAGCATATCCAGTGTGTCGTCTATCCTAGGCAAGGGATAACTGTCCTTCTTCGTTACATCATTCAGCCTTCTGTAGTCTACACAGAATCTGGTGCTGCCGTCCTTCTTCTTCACCAGAACGACAGGAGAAGACCATGGGCTCGTAGAAGGTTCAATTATTCCGCTATCAGCCATATCCTTTACCATTTCTGCTACCTCAGTTTCTTTAGCCCAGGGTATGCGGCGCGGTCTCTGTTTAATTGGTCTAGCATCACCTGTATCTATCTCATGCTTGACGAGACCTGTTCTTCCGCAATCTTTTCCCGTTGCAAAGATATCCCGGAACCGTAGCAGAAATTCCTTGGCTTGCTTGGTAGTTCCGAAACTGATAAATTGCTCTTAGAATTTTCCAGAAGTTGCTGGATGTGATCAGGTTCACCTTTTATTGCGTCTTGTTTTACTGAAGATGTGTTGATTTGGCGGAGATACTTCACTTCTTCACATCTTCCAACAACACTGTTTTTCTTCAACTGGATCTCCTTTTTCCCAAGATTTACAATCCTGACCTTGGATCTTCCTTTCGTCATAACTAATGTTCTCGCGGTGATAAGTTCCGGGTGTCGGCCAATGTCTTCAACCATAACACATCTGCGTTGCTTAATTTTCTTAGGAAATTTAACTTCGACTAAGGTTTCCGTTCTTGGAGCCAATGTGGTATCCTTTAAGCAATAGAGGTTGCATGTGTTAATTCCTTGCAGGAAGACTTCTTGGTCTGGAAATTTCAATACTCCTCTATCGATATCTAAAACACATCGGTAATTCCGCAGGAAGTCGAGACCCAGTATGCAATCGTCGGTAATGTTCGCAATTAACGCTGAATGGGTGTACACTTGATCACCGATTTTAAACTCGATTTCTGTATCACCGAGAACGGAGACTGGCTGGCCGGTGGCTGTCTGAAGTCGGTAGGCTGGGGTTTCTGTTTGCCACAAGATGGTGCGTTTCAGCAACTCAGGTCTTATAATAGTCCGTGACGCCCCGGTGTCAACGGTGAAATTGCAAGCACGTTGATTCAGCGTTCCCTCGATGATCAAACTATTTCCGTTGTGGACTTGATTGATGGTGATGGTTGGGGCCTTCAGTTGACCAGCCAGCACCCGCCCCGCGGCCCTGGTGACATTTAGTTTTAACGACTCCTCGTTAACTTGAGTTCCGGAGTCCACACTTCCCCTCTTCCTCTTGGGGCAATCGGTACGAATGTGCCCTTTTTCTCCACATCCATAACACGTCGGAATGTAGCGGGACTTTGCCGACGAAGCCACTTCTCGGTGACGTGGTTGCACTGAAGGTGAGACCACCACTTCCCGAACTCTGTGCATACGTGAGTCTTGTCGTACGGCTTCCACTTCCAAAGCCTGGGCCATCGCACTCTTCAGAGTTTGGTGGTGTCCAAGTCGCACCGTAGCCCTGACTTCAGTATCCCGTAGACCGTCGATGAATGCTTGCACCAGATTTACTTCCACCGTCTCCGGTGTCATCGACATGTATGCCCGCCGGACCAGCCGTTCAACCTCTACTCCCCACTGCTGAAGGCTCTCGTTCGACCTCTGCGTTCTCTCGCGAAGTTGCGCGCGGAAAACATGTTCGAGGTGCTTGTCACCATAGCGAGTGTCTAGTCCCTCCATTAGACGCTCCAACGTCCTGCCGTCTGGAGGAAGGTTCTCTAGGACCAGCAGAGCGTCCCCTCTTAGGGCCAAAGTTAACGCCGCAAAAGACTGGTCATCATCCCAGCGGTTCGTCTTGACCAGTGTTTGGAATTGGTACTTAAAAGCCGTCCAGGACGACGTGCCATCAAAACGCGGCATATCAAATTTTGCGGCTGATGCACAGTGGGTGTGTGATGGTGCGCTAACAGCAACGGGTTCGCGTGCTTCGAGCTTGATAATTTTTTTGTTGATGTCCAGCAGGCGATCTTCGTGGCCATCAATTCTGGTTTCGAGGCTATCAGCTCGGGCGGAAACCTCCTTGACCTCTAAGGTGAGATTTTTCACTTTCTCGCCCAACGTGACGAGGCCGTGATCGATTTTTTTCGAGGATCAGGTTCTGCTTAGCCTCTTGATCCCGGCGGGCTTCCTCCTGTTCGCGGCGGGCAGCTTCCTGTTCGCGGCGGGCTTCTTCCTGGTTAGCCGCGATTAGATCCTGGAGCTTACGCTGGTTAGCCTCCTGTTCGCGGCGGGCAGCTTCCTGTTCGCGGCGAGCTTGTTCCATACTAGCTTGCATGGCGGCCAACACTGCGGCGAGGTTCATTTCCGAGGATGGCCCTGTTGGCGCCTCAGCAGCTGCCGTTGCTCCCATACCAGCCCGATCTTCCGCTTCCAGACGTTGACGTGCAGCATCCATCTCCACTTGCCTCCTTGTTCGTGGTCCCTGTTCGTCGTCCCTCTGTAGTAATGGCATCTCACTTCTGACACCAGTTGTTACGAACGTGAGTAATTAAATGCCGGTTTACTAGCAGAGAACTTTATTCACCACAAAACAATGACAAAATAGTCCTATCAACAAATAACCAATCACTATAAACACTCAGAGTTCCGTTTAGTATCGCTTAGGTCGCTAGGTATCACTTCAAGCACTTAGGTAGTTCGCTCTGTATCGCTGACGAAATCAAACTGAACTCGCTTCTAGCCCGGGGGCCCGTATTTATATGCGAAGCCATCGACATTTCTCGATACCGACGTTTCAAGGACATTCCAGAACAAAAGAGTGGCATCGGGAGGCCATAAATCATTATTATTACTCTCGTAAGTAGGTACTTATCTACCACCTTACATGCGGATTTCGACTCTATTGCTAATACCGGAAGGTATAAATTCCCTTATCCACCCACATAACTACCTACTGAATCTTAAATAATAATAGTGTATTTCGGACTTTTCTGGAATTTGCCAGGCCTGAGTATGTACTCCTATTCTCGAAGCTTCGCACAGCAATGCGTTTTAATTATTTGATGCTACCCTTGGTTCCGTCGAAGATATAGCGTACTCAAGTTTCACGGCGTAACAATAATAACGTTAAATAAATGGTGGTAGAGCATTACTTATCACTTTAATTATTATTTTCCTGTCTCAATTATTTTTTTGATAGTCCAATTTTATTATAGTATTTGGCATTATATTTATGTACGTATTATAATTTATTTTTGTTATAATATTATTTATATTCATGTACACTAACAGTGTTAATTTAAGGTGTAACGATAATAAAGTAGGTATCACGATAATATTTATACAATGAGATTAATAAGTTACAATAATCAATAAATTATTAATAACAATTTATGGCTTTTTTTAACGACAACGGGCTTGTATCTCAGAAGTGGAAAGATTATAGGCATACTTTTGCATAATTATGCATTAGAGATCTTCTAACGTTATAAAAACCCATTTATTACTTCATACAATAAGGTATGTTTTGGTATTCTCATCAAAAGAACTCGGAAAGGAAATCGAACTAAGCATGAGATCATCATTATCACAACCATAATAAAAAAAAAACAAAAGTGTTTGAAACTATGACAATCTTCAATTCACTGTAATATAAACGCATTGACCTTATAAAATATGCAAATCCTCGTAGAATATACAATTATTTTAACGCAAAACAGTGTTCGTATAAAGCAAAGAACAAAAACAAGAGTTGTCGGATGACACAAAAAATAAACAACGAATTCTAATGCTAAATGATTACTCTGTTAAGCGAGCGAGCGACAGGATTTACTGTGTGCCATCAATGCTGCAGTTAACGTAGCAACCTCATCATCATCATCCGCCTAGCCTTTTCCCAACTATATTGGGGTCGGCTTCCAGTCAAGCCGGATTTAGCTGAATACCAGTATTTTACGAGGAGCGGCTGCCTACCAGACCTCCACAGCCCATTAACTGGGGTAACACGGTACTTCATGGTAAGACTGGAGTCAGATTTACTGGCTTCTGACTATCTGTAGCAACCTACTGGGCATAAATGATTTAACGAGTTTAGCATGGATTCGAAAAGAAGAAAAAGACTTCTGTTAAGTAATATTTAAAATACCACGGTTATAATGACATCAAAGTGCTAGTGACTTTGAACGTTAATGCGGCGATTTCATTGATAATGAATGTATTTCTTGAATGAGCCTTAGACATCTTAATTCAAGCCAAAACTAATATACTCGTAGAATAAAAAAAGATCATCTGGACGTACGCGTCCTGGCCAAGCCATTTCAAACCAGTTCTTAGTCAGACGGCAGGGAAAAGAAACTCTGAAAGGACTAAGGGGAGGCTTTTGCCCAGCAATAGGACAGTAAGGGATCTCTAAGGGAGTCTAGGTACAAAAAGATAGAAATGATATAAACTTACCAAGAGGTTTCTCATCAGGTGGTGCAGCAGAAACAATAGTCAAAACTGCAAAAATCAAACAAATAGGTAGAATAAAGGACGCCATAGCTAAAGTAATGCTAGTCAAGGATAATACGAACAAATATTGTGAGCTAGCAAGACGATCTTCTTCTATTTATACACCAATAAGTTGTTTGGCTTGTTAATATGTTACCTAGTAAAGTGTCAACAAGGAAATATTTATTAATAATAGTTAATAGTTGATTTGAATATTAACTTAAAACGAATATACATATTACGGTTACTAACCAATTATGTGAATCATTTGCTGCAGCAAAACAGAAGATATTGGTGCAGTAAATTTTTACTCTAAGCCATGATTGTATTGTCAACCAGTAACTAGTATAATACTGCAGTGTTTGGATGACCATCAAACTTTGAATGGGATAACTACGAGTATATCAAAGAAGACAGTGAAATAAAGAAACAAGTTAATTCTGGAACATAATATGTAAACTAAATCTTGTTCGATCAGTACTTAGCTATCATCATTGACCTCAAATAAATCTTGGAAGATACAATTGCCCTGTGAAAGGACTCCACTCTCCCATTCTGTTTATGATGAAGAAGCTCCATTCGACTGGATTGTTGGTGTAGTGGCCAATCTTGGTCCGCAGTCGGTTAAGACATTTCTATATTGGCCAATGCATTTCGAGTTCAAAGGGAGATGTTCTAACTTATGAAGTGTAGAGAAGTTGAGTGTATCGGCCTCAACAGTATTCATCTCTCGTCCTCTTCAATGTCTTTCGAAGAAGTCGTAAATCTCATAAAACTTTTATGGCTCTTTAATCGTAAAGGTTGATGCTCATGCAGGGGGTGATGGTCATCTCATTCCTGTTTTTCCATAAATTTAAGGTCTTACATTCAGATTTCTGTAGCTCTTCAAGTTTTGAAAATACAGAGAAGCCGATAATTGTATGTATATATCTTAATGTTTTTGGGGTATGAAACAGAATTGGTTATTTTTTTTGTGAATAATATACATTTTTATAAAGATGAAAAAAAATAACTTTTATTATAACTACCAGGAGCAGTGGTGGCCCAGTGGTAACGGCCCCGACTTACGTGTTGTAGGTCGTCGGTTCAAACCCAGCCAGGTGCATTACTTTGACACACATAAACATCGTGAGGAAACCGGTATGTCCTAGAACCAAACATTCCAAGACATGTGACATCCACCAATCCGCACTGGGCCCGCGTGGTGAATTACAGCCCATTCCCTCTCCTAGAGAGGAGGCCTGAGTTCCAACAGTGGGAGCATTACAAGGCCGATAATGCTAATGCTAAAAAATATAACTACCTATAAACTAACATATTCATTATATTATAAACTCTCTTTAAAGACTGTTCAAGTTATATACCTAAGTATTTATAAATAGGAACTTTTAATTGCTTTTATTTTGGCAAAATCGTCACAAATAATTATACTTGTAATATATGCACTTGCATTTTTTTTTTAATACAAGTTACTGCTCGCCATTTCCAAAATTTGTTTTTTTTTATGAAATAACGAATTCCATCCTAGGTGCGAAAGACGATTAGAGGCGTTTTCCAGGAATCCCCGACCGGTCTCACAGGACCGCGATGTTATTGTCTTACTATTGTGTCTCGTTTCGCGGGTATTGATAGAAGTAGCACAGACCCCATCAAACTTAGTCCGATAAGAATTTAATTGTAGAACCTCATGCTCCGCTGTAGCTTTTACTATAACTAGACCATCGAGGAAGTAAAATTTTGCCTTTGATACTTGAACACAAATCGTACTCGGTGCCCAATTTATTTGTTTGTGTTGATATTTTCGTAAACAATCGCGTTGGGCGTTATAGTCCTGATTTCAGTCCGTAAAAGTTTGACACTCCCTCTCGCTCCACCAAAAGAAAAGTTTTTGGATTATTTCCCACTACTTTCTGCCATTAACTAATCCTCTAAAATACATTCTCTTTCAGTAACACAAGTTCCGGCAGAATTCCTGTAGAAGCCATCAATACATTCACAGGATGGCAAGAAGCATCTAAGAGCTAGAGGAAGGGAGGGACAAGGAACGCCTTTATTATGCTGATGACAGGTCCGCTGGCAACGAAACAGAGCACAGGAGTAGTAGACCTCATTGTTCGGGCAATCTGAAATGTTTAAAAAGAAATTTTGTTACATACTCAGATACTCACCTTCAAGGAAAAAAGAAGCAGTACAGCGTCAGTAAAAAACTGAATCTAAAAAGAAGCACTAACAATAAAACTAAACAAAAAGATGAAATGGTTTCAAAAGGATAAAGGTGAACTTTTAGTCAATTTATAAACTTGTTCAACGTGATCTGGAAATTAAATAAACGGTAAATAACGCTTATACCGCGTACGTCGAGGGACTGGAATAATTTGCCTGCTGCGGTTTTCCCGTCCGATTATAATTTAGGTTTCCTCAAGGCTAGAGTGAATAGGCTCTTAATAAGCTAGAGCGCCTCACCATCAACGATTGCATCACTGCTTACCATCAGGTGGGATCGCATTTAAGCACTAGTTTATAACAATAAAAAAAAAATATAAATGCAAAACACAGCAGCACACAACATAAATACAGTCTTACCCAACGGTTTAACATCAAATTGTGGTTCAGTAGAAGTAATACTTAAAACAGCAATTGACAAACTTATTGTTAACATGTAAGAAGACATGGCCGTTCTATCGTGATGAATATAAAATTAGAAAAGATTATAATCTAGTTGAGTGTCCGTCTTTTATACTGTGAAATTGTTTAAATATTATACTATGCGTCTAATCCAGTCATTCTAGTGTTATTGATAACTGTTCTTCTTAACTTCCGTTTTGTACTCATAATAAAAGTAGTAAAACACATTCAATTTTATAATAATATATTTTTATTTAAATAAAAGCAACAAAGATCAAATCAAGATATTGTGGATGAATTTCTTGATGCTTATTAAGTTCTAAGTAATTAATTCTTAAGACAAGTCAGTCATTGATTTAGTATTTAATAGATGCCAGGTATTGCTTCTTAAGCTGAAATAAAAAATAACATTGACATAATCCCTCCAAATATTATTTTAATATTTTGCTCTAGGCCTATTTTGAGACACATTAAGTGAATTACAAATATCGCCAACACAGCACAAGTATTTAAATGATTCTCTGATGATATTTTTTTATCTAACCTTTACTGTCGCACTGCTGGACAAAAGTCTCCCCCAAATCCTTCCAGACGTTCTACTCTCGCACCGTCTCAGACCAGCCCTCATGGTAGGTTTACAAGCTATCTCGCCACCTCTTTCTAGGCCGGCTTCGACGAGGCTTTCCGTTTACAGAAACCCACTGGTGGCGTTATTTAGTTACCCAGTTATAAAGTCAATTAATTTAAAAGATACCATGACAATCAAATCAATCAACCAAAAATGATTATATTTTACATGGGCCTACATGGGCACTTATAAAACGTTAGAAGCTAGTGCACGGTTCTATTTGGTCGTTTTCTATGGAAAAGAACCGGCAAGAAACTCCATGGTTACTCTTTTTTAAAAAAAATATTGAATTTACAATATTTCCTGTGTGGAGTACAATAACAACCACAGATAAGGACAGAGTTGTTTTTTACCAAACCTAAATAAGGATAACGTCTTTATCAGTCTATATATTATATATGTTTTTTCCTCTATGGAATTCTAGAGACCAAACACGTATGCCGACTGTAATGACTCTTACGTCATTCGATATATCTTATTCTTATGCATGTTAGCAGTTTGACGCAGTTGGGGACATCGTATAGAAACAAAAAAAACCCACAAGTCCGATGCTTGAACAGTGACTAACGCCCATTTTCAATAAGCTACCTATCTAAAGTTGCAGCAGCTACTAAAGATAAAAAAATCTATCCTTTTACCCTTACTTGCTTTCCTATAACCTACCGACGCGCGACGGTTAGCATTTCCTACCAAAAGTTTGACATTGACAACTAGAATCTTACTGTTTATCGGAGATAGCTATTTATTTATGAACTGCGGTAGGTTATTGAAAACAGTGCTCATCTATGTCATAAAAGGAGAACTTGTGAAAAATATCACGCTCTTAGTCTCAGTAGTTTTAGCTTTGCCTTGATATGTCAGTCAGTTACTCTTTTTCTATATACAACAGCAAAATTACTTACGACATTGATTCACTGGCACACATTTGCCGTGGGCATTCCTCAGGGTATCTTTCTCACAGAGACAAGCAGGTTTAAAACAATTTGGATCAAGGGAGGGACAAATCGGCGGACGTATGAGGTGTTCACAAGTCTTGTAGCACAACTCCATGTCACATTTGTGGTACCTCTCGTTTTCAGGGCATTCTGAAATTTTAAGGAGTAGAGTAGAGAAATAGTATGGTTTTTGTGAAAAATAAGGAATTGTGAAGAAATGACGATAACTTAGTTTGTAAACAGATTATCAAATCACCTTAACAGCAAAATAAAATACAAGAAAATTTAAAATTCAATTGAGCTATTAGCTGGAAGTTAGAATGTTTTTTTGACCCAAGGTCTAGCAATAGTTTCAAAAATTAATTTAAACTCAAATACCAGCATGCGTATTTAAGCATGCTCATAGCATAGCATAGCATAGCATGATCATAGCATAGCATAGCTTAGCACACTCATACTGCTCATTAATGAAAAGATACAATAATCTTACCGAAGGGCATCTCAGTCGGTCGAGTTCTGTTACCATTAGAAGGAATACCTAAAACTAAAACAAACAAGTCAATAGATCAATGAGCTGTCAGTGACATTGATGGGGTTGATGCCTGCTATGGTTTTTTTTTATTTGAGGTGGTAAATCATCTAATGACTTCTCCCGCCCTAGGTGCCTGTCTTATGGCGTTACTGCATTCTGAGATAGCCAAGGAAAACTAAATGAGCACACGTGGGTTTTATTCAATTAAAGTCTGATGCTTCTCGTTTCACCAGGAGTGGGAAGAGACATTTGATGTTTCCCCACAGGCAAGAGTCTGGCAGAAAATTCTTGTTCTTAGCTGAACGCATCGATAACAATCGCATATAAAAGTTGCGCATATTATAAAGGTTGAATTCCAGTGTACGAGGAACGTATCGTCTCAACTTTGAGATTAAGATTACCCATGTATTTGCTATCAATTTAATCCTTGACCAAAATTGACTCGTTGTCCAAAATTGAGGGTGGGTGACAGCGAAAAAGCGAAGTTACCAGCTTCTTTTAGTGGATAAAAGTCAATCCTGGCTTAAAACAGTATTGAACTTGACAGCCAGCAAGGACAATTTCAAGCGTTCAACCATAGCTTCTCAGAGACACCGGATCTTGGAACCATTACAACTAAAATAAATGGTTAATGTGAAGTAAAAACAATATTGCCGGCAATATCAACCCCGAAAGGACCCCGGATGGACCGATCTCTCCGAAAGTTTCTGATTGAAGCATACAGACCTATGAGTAGGGCGAAGCACAGTATCATACTATTTGGGTTTTTATGCTAGACTTAGTTAGCCTTCGAGATGTCGAGGAAGACGGCAAATGAGATAACCTCTTTTCATATATGTGAATGGCATCTAATTGACTAATAGTAGCGAAATCCACTGTTACTTTAATGATACTTGTTCAAATAATTTTGTACGTCTAAACTCAAAACTAAATACAAGCATTCGTAGTAGGAAAAATATTAGCATTCGTAGTATCGGCCTTATAATGTTCTCACTGCTGGGACTCAGGCCTCCTCGGATTGGCGGGTATTGCATGTCTTCGAATTTTTGGTTCTAGGACATGCCGATTTCCTTTCACGACGTTTTCCTTCACCGTTTTGAGAGAATTTTACAAAATAATGCACCTGACAGGGTTTGAACCCGCGACCTGCAACTTCCAAGTCGGGGCAGTTACCAATAGGCCACCACTACTCAAGGAAAAATATACAAATAATAAAAACTTACCAAAAGGTTTTTCGTCAGGTGGTCCAGCATTAGAACTAATAACTAAAACTGCTAACAACAAGGTAATGGGTAGGCTAAAGACACAGAACGCCATTTCTGCAGAACCGTTAGATGATGGTGATTTTAACTAAGATTAAGATCTAGATAGACATCTCGCCTTTTATAGTAATACTTACCGGATTGTATCAATATCATTTATTCTTCAATAACAATGACTTTATTTATAAGGAATTGTATTGTTATAAACTATAATATCCTCTGTTTCTACAAATGGATATTTATTATGACTAAACAAAATCGTTTTATTCTTACCTACATAATGGACTCTGGGTCTAGAGTTCTAGAGGTTCTAGAGTGGCGGCCACGTACCGGAAGACGCAGCGTCGGAAGGCCTCTCACAAGGTGGACCGACGACCTGGCGAGGGTCGCGGGAATCCGATGGATGCGAGACGCGCAGGACCGGTCGCTGTGGCGACGCTTGGGGGAGGCCTATGTCCAGCAGTGGACGTCTTTCGGCTGAGATGATGATGATGATGATGAATGGACTCAGAGGATGAAGGGATGGAAGTTTTTATCATAATTTTAAAACTTTTCTAGATGGTTTGTTGAAGTACTAACTTAAAATTAAACAACAAGTAGGTGATAAGTAGTAAGTTCAGGATTTTTTATTTATTATATTATGTAAACTGTTACAATTTTTCTGTTCAGATTTCTGAAGTCGATTATGGAAGTAGATTCGTCTTGTTTCTGAAAAAGAAAAAATAATCTGAGTCTGGTGAGGGTTGCGAAAATCTGATGGATGCGAGACGCACAGGACTGGTTTTTATGGCGACAACATGCCATAGTGGACGTCTTTTGACTGAAATAATGTTGATGATGAATCAATGTAGATATGTAAATTAAAAATTTTGATTTTACAAAATAGTATGCCAGTTGTGATCAAACTATTCTTGGTTATAGATTCTCTAACAAGCCAACTTACAACATTCACTCTCAGGAATACAAGTTCCACTTGAATTCTTGTAGTATCCCTCAACACATTCACAACCAGCTAGATTGCAGCCAGGAGCTAAAGGCGGGCAAGGCGCTTTCTGCTTGAACTGTTCGCAGGTCCGTTGGCAACGGTACAGGTAACAGGAGTAGTACTCCTCATTCTCTTTGCACTCTGAAACATTAAAGAGGTTATTAATAACATCCATACTAGGCAGTTGTAAAAGAAGTATGTAAAAAAAAAAACAGAAATAAGAAAAGGAAATCAATGTTAAAAAAAATGCACAAATATTAGTCTGAAAAGAAAAACAGTCGTATTTTTCTATAAAAACATATTGGTTAATTTCAATACCAACAACTCATCCTTACACAAAAATAATGTTTCTTACGTCAGACGTAAATTCAAAGAAATTATATTACGTAACACGTTAAGTCATCTATGCACGAACGTGGTAAAAAATTAAGAAAAGTAAATAACAGATATAATGATACAAAAAACTCTTACGCAGCGGTACATCATTTGACGGAATCGCAGAAACAATAGTCAAAACTGCCACAAACAAACATATTACAGGCAATGTGTAAGAAGCCATTGCTAGTATGTCAATCGCAAACAAAGACAAGGAAGAAACAAAATAATTTAGGCGAGCGTCTACGTTTTATATAACCTGAAGTTGTTTGCAGAGCACACAAACGCGTATTGATATTGTACTTAAGTAGAATCGTAAAGCGGTATTTCCAAAATAATAAAACTACATAGATACATAATCAGCCTTATAATGATCCCACTGCTGGGACTCATACCTCCTATCCAGGATATCCAAGATAGGGAATGGGCCGTAATCCACTACGCAATATTACCTAAGTATTTAATTCATGAATCCCTGAGTGGTCTCCTGCGACCGCGCTGTTATTATCTTACTATTGTGTCTCGTTTAGCGGGTATGTGATAGGAGAAAGTTTTTTATAAATTGTTATCGACAATAACGTTCACAAAATACTTTATAAAAAAAAACTCATTATGTTTCGATATTGAGATAGATTCATAGTAGCACAAGTTTAAACCTTAGTGGTTTTTGGTTGCTATTTAACCTGTAATCTTTTGTATAAAATAAATAAAAGACACGTACCCAGTGCGGGTTGATGGAAGTAATATGTTTTCGAATTTTTGGTTCTAGGACAAGGCAGTTTCTTCACGTGCGATGTTTTCTTTCACCGTTTTGAGAGCAGTGGTGATGAAATAAATTACAAAAAACCCCAAAACCCGACTGACAAAAATCAAAACTAAGAAATAAACATTTTCTTTAACATAGAACCGTCAACAATCGTATAGTAATGACGATATTTCGCACGCCACTACCTCCGCATATTGAATGAGCGCTAGCTATGTTTTTGTGCCAACTTTTAACACCTACATACGTATAAACAACGGTCCATTAGTGAAATGATATTCCTCTTAATGTGTCCACGAGGCGACAAATCGTAGCATATGAAACATAGCTGTATTTGATGTCTGGAAGGGACCATGTCTGTGTTAAAGAAATAGGTGAATTCATAAAGAAAATTTATTTATTTGTCATACATAGAGCACAAGTATATACTTATGCTCTATGTATGACAAATAAATAAATTTAGGATCTCTCTATCTTCCTGGGTTGCCTAAAAGGAATCCCGGGGTCTAGATGCAAGGTAAAAAATAAACTATAGGAGTGAACACCCACTCCTATAGTTTATTTATAGTCAGTAAAAGTCTGACATATTCTCCCATTCCACCCTAGAAGAGGGAGAAGACATTGGATTTGCGATGGATTTGAGACGCTCGAGACCGTTCGTTGTAGCGACACTTGGGGAGGTTAATGTCCAACAACGAACGTCCTTTGGCTGAAATCATGATGCAAATGATGTTATTAGTATAGATAATTATAATAATACTTCTTGGTAATAAATTATAATAATACTTTTATTACCAAGATACCTATCTACCTTGTTCCAAGATCAAGTAGAACAAAAGACCAAGCAGACCAAAATACCAAGTAGTTTAGCACGCAATGGGTTTTAATCAGTAAAAGTCTGACACGTAGGACTAGAAATTTAATTGGATTATGTGCCACCTAAAAAAAAATTGTGGAGCACAAACACAAAAATAGAACACTTAGGTTACGATTAAAGCAACGTAACTACTTAGTAAATGGGCTGCCAAGCGATTACCTAAAATAATATTCCTGAAAAAACATCATAACATAAGAGACAAGAATATTACTGATCTTAGTTCGATGTAACAACATCCACCGGAAATTATGATGTAATCGTTTCGTAAGCATTTGTTCTTGCCAAGATTGGTGAGCAAAGAGGAAAATAAATGTCAATATATTTTTATTTATTACATGCCATGTTTTCGTTTGGTATACGGTTAATACTACCTCATTTTTCTTGTAAGGTGCTATTGATGTATTGGTTTCTCTTCAAATGTGGGAAAACACGATATTTTTTGCTTACACTATAAACAATACACGACCTATAAAGAAACTTATTTCAGGGCTTTTAGCATGGGTATTATCTAGCTGAAAAAAAGGCGTCAGTTTTGATATATTTTGTTTTTTTGCCGATTCCAGCGACAACTTTTACACATCATAACACTAATGGATTTTGCTGAAGAAATTGCAAAGTGATACTCTAAGACTTCGACATTACTTTACTGGGTCATCTCTTCACAAGATTGCAACTTTTTCTGCTGGAATATGGGAGTCATTTTATTACACTCTCAAGGAAAACCGTAAAACTTTGCTGAAAACATCATAATCTTGTCCGTTTATGACTTCACTTACATCTGTGAGTTTGATTTTAAGAAAATTTTCATCGCTCTTGAATTTCACATCTAGAATTCTTGTTGTCTTTTTTGTCTTAGGTTACCTAGCCCTTATGTATTTTAAAGATTGCTTCAAATATTTCACTATTTTATTCTCTGACAGTTATTTACGTTCTATTTTCTATTTGAAATGATTAAGTAGTTGGTTTATACTACTACGACTATAATAATGTTTCCGTTTATTAATATTAACCACCTATTTAATATGCATAGTTATATAAATTTAAGATTGCAATAAACGATTAAAATTTGATGTAAAATAAAAGATATTCAATAGTGTAATCGAGCAGATAAATGATACAATAAATATTGGACCTACAATAAAATCAACATTTAGTTATGTTTGAAGATTTTTTTAAACGAACCAATTTTATTTCAATTAAAGTTAAATGCTCTATCTGCAAAACTGGTCTGACTATAACCCTTTTAGTATCCATTCCAATAAATAAAACGGACAAACAATTTAAAATAGAAAACGTGTTACTATTTTGCATTTTTCATACATAAAACTTTTGCCAACGTTGCGTTTGTCGATAGATAGCGCAGCTATTTTAATAGGCACTGTTTTTAGATTTGCACTGCAGTACTCGAGCAGTAGGTACTTGGTGTAGCCGTTTAGTAGCTTAAACACGACTTTATAATTTAATTTGTAACTTCAATCCTTCTTGACTTAAGGTAATGATGAAATAGCTGAAAATAAAACTGTCTTCTTTGTTGTGAGAGTTTTGTTAGAGTAGTCGTGACCATCATTCCTGCAGAGACCAATATGCTACGCACAGCAATCTTTCACCTCTTCTCCCTGTTGGGGTGCACTGGAACTGGCATCTCGTCCAATTCTAATGAGATACTCACCAAAGCAACTGTGTCTAATCAGCACTATAACGAATGTATAGAGATGGTCAACCTGCTTTCCAACCAAGCTTCAATTTTGTTTCCTTACACGAGTATGATAAGTTGATAACAATAAAATCAAATATGTTTTTATTTTACATAGGCCTACATGGGCAAGTGCCCATTTAGGCCTATGTTTTATAAGTATAAAACATTAAAATCTAGTGCACGGTTTCAATTGGTCGTTTCCTATGCAGAAGAACCGGCAAGAAACTCCAAGGTTACTCTTTTAAAAAAAATATTGGTTTAAACAACATCTACAAAACCCACAACACCCCGTTCTGTCTATATGTAAACGACACATATAGCAAAACTAATATAAGCATTACAACAGCATTACCTACACTTTGCCGGTATAAATATCTAAGAAATAGTTGCTAAGCAAATCCAGTTTTTATTTAAAGGTGTAAGAACAAGTCACGATTGTTTTGATAATAAACAACATCTCACTTATGTAACCGGCCTGCGATTATTTATTGATTGAACGTGAGTAAGCATACGGTGATAATTAAATAACTGCTATAGCGTCAGCAGCAACAGTATACAATTCTATAGAAATTGTAGCTTCTTCTCTCATTTAAGTTTTAGTAGCATGCAATTACAATCTTTTTTTTTTTTTTTTTTTTTTTTAATATACCATAAACTAGTGCTTGACTGCAATCCCACCTGATGGTAAGCAGTGATGCAATCGTTGATGGTGAGGCGCACTAGTTTATTAAGAGCCTATTCACTCTAGTCTTGAAGATACCCAAATTATAATCGGACGGAAAGACCGCAGCAGGCAAATTGTTCCAATCCTTCGATGTACGCGGTATGAACGACGAAGCAAACCGCTTTGTCCGGACCGTACAGGTTTCGACAACGTAAGGATGGATACTCGCCGTACGACGGTTTGTCCGATGGTAAAAGCGAGATGGCGGAATTAACTCATGTAATTCCTGCGCACACTCTCCGAAATGCATCCTGTAGAACACCGATAGGCTGGCTACCCTACGCCTGTGCTCTAGGCTTTGCAGATTGGATTTAACCAAATCAGGGTCTCCAATTAGCCTCTTCGCACGCCTTTCCACCGAGTCCAAAGCCGCTAGATGGCATTTTGCAGCGCCAGCCCATATGTGGCTGCAGTACTCCACACACGATCGGACCTGTGCTTTGTATAGCATAAGAAGCTGTCCCGGTGTGAAGTACCGCCGGACCTTTGCCAGAACGCCGAGTTTTTTTGCAGCCACTTTGGCTTTGGACTCAATGAACCGCCCAAAGTTAAGGTCTGAAGAAACTTCAACACCCAAAAGCTGAAGACGGTCGGTGCACTCCAGTGACACATTCCGGAAAGTAGGAGTCAAGGTGAACGGACTCCTTTTTGCAGTGACTAGACACGCTTGTGTTTTGGCAGCGTTGAATTCTACCAGATTGGCTCAATCAATGGTCATTGAATATTATAATTTCGTAACCAAATTCAACATCCTACAGGCCCTTAAACTTTATTTATTTATAAGTATATAATCAACGTTACAAGTTAGAAAATCCGAAACGTTTTACAATGCAATTTTACAAACTATAAATGTCGTGTAACGTAATCTAAGACTAATACATACACTAACATAAACAGAACATAAATGTTAGCGGAAGTAGAAAAAAATGACATTAAAAAGAAAAAAATAACTCCTATTAAAACAACCAATAAAAGAGAAACGTTAGAACAAAAGTAATTAATAAATATATACAGCAAAAATAATTCATCATCATCCATTTTCCAAGCAAATCTTAAAGATTCACGACACATATCTGCCAGCAAACAAATCACTTCAGTGTAGAAGTTCGAATAAGCAGAGCATTGAACAGAGACAGCGCACGAACGGGCGGCGAGTTGGTTCGTGACTCTGTGAGATGAAGGATCTGCTAACAGTCTGTTAAAGATTTGTTATTATATGAACTATAGATCAGATATTCTGCTTTTCAGAAATGTGGATAGAATCAGAATTATTTATTTTTTTAATCTTGTAAGTCATACAAGTTATTGCTATGTCTAGTCATAGCCCTCGACCTACTACTCTAAGTCGGGGTCGTTACCACTGGACCATCACTGCTCCTTCATGGCCAGACTGGAGTCAGATTTACCTACTGGCTTCTGACTATCCGTAACGACTGCCAGAGATTTTCAAATCACAGCCAGGACCTACGGCTTAACGTGCTTTCCGAGACACGAAGGAAACTCGGTATGTTAAGATGGTCACCGATCCATAGACCAACCTTGGCAAGCGTTGCTTAACCTTAAAGGTCGACCCGTGCAGCTGTTATTATCTAGTCACGAGCTCCTTTATTGTTCTAGGTAAAACGATATAAATTCACTTCCTATTCAAAGGATGCTGGGAATCCCCATAGAAAACACGTATTTTCAAATAATTACTGACTAGCACATCACGTAGACGTACACATCAGTCGGTATTCCCATAATTGACGCTAATGACCATGGCCAAACAAGATAAAGATAAATGGTAATTATAATCTAATCTACCGTATGATTCTTGTATAACACAGCTTTGTTATTACGGAGGATAGATTAATATCAAAGGATCATAGATACGTCATTGTATGGGCATCCGGGTTTTTGAGTTGGAAGATCCTTCAAGTAAATAACGATTAAATAGATTATCGTCATCTCAACTAGCTTTTTTTCAAGGTGGGAAATCATCTAATGACTTCGTCCACTCTAGGGCGTAGTGGGAGGGAGTGTCAGATTTTTACTGACTAAATCCACATACTCGTATATGCCCATTCAGTTGCCGTTTACTCCTCGACGACACGGGTTCGGTCCTTACTGGACATGACCCTTTGCTGGTGTCGCAAGGCCGCGTTTCCCAACTAGCTTAGAGTCGGCTTCCAGTCTATCCGGACGCGGCTAAAACTTCTATTGAGTTGCGTGCTCACTTCAAATTGTACAAAAATACTAATATCATTAAAACACCGTTCGTTGTGGCGACTCTTACCTTAAAGGAGACCAATGACTAACAGTGCATGTCTTTCGGCTTGATAATGATGTCTATTAAAACATGCTGTATAGAATTTTTTCAACGCTTTCGTTATCAACCAAAAATATATTTTTTTTGCAAAAATAAAGTTTCAACTTAGAAAAACAAGAGCTCAATCACAAACGTCAAACATTCTCTGGATTCGTGAAAAAAATAAAATATTTATCATTTTTTGCTAGGGAAGCTTTTATTGGCTGCGGTTTTTCGATTTTACATTCTATATAGCACTAATAAAACCCTTCAAGGGATCCGTCCTGCAAGGGTGAGTTGTGACCGAGACCTTTACATCATCAATCTTTTGGCATACGTCATAACACACTCTTCTCCCAAATCGATCGTTTAGGTGCGGAAGTTACCACGAACATGTTCAACAAACAAAACATATAATAAACTCTAAACTAATGACACTAAAGTTCAATTTTCTCTGGCTCTTGCTATTTCAGGAAATCCCCAACCATTTCATAGTCGACAAAACGTCTATCTTAACAAACAATGGGTCGAGGAAATCGACGAATCGCAAGATAAAGATGATTTATAATTTTGATAATAGGACCAAATGTATTTCGGTCGAGATCTTGGTTCATATTTTATGTTAAAGATAGATGATATAATTATTGATGGAATTTGCGAAGTCTCTTTATCTTGCTTTAAAGGGAAGTCAAAGGTGCCGGGAAAATCCGAAACGAATGTCTGGTTCGATAAATTTTAGGCGGTTATTGTGACAATTCTTGCATCTTTGCAATCTGAGGTATAATATCAAGAGGACCTCCGTCAGGTATTCCATTAATTTATTCACTAGCTGCTGTCAACGACTTTGCTTGCGTGATAGTAGAATGTTATCCCTAGGATCATACTCGCGAAATAAAAAGTATTCTATATGCTATTCCAGGAGATACATTTCAAGTTTCTTGGAAATTCAAACCGCTGTTCGAGCGTGAATAATTAACAAACACACACACTAAAAAACATCCGCCTTTATAATATTAGTGGAGGCCAAATTACGTTGATAAACTACTACATATTTCACAAACTATTCAGCATGAGTCCTGAACTTGGATCTAACTTTTAAATGTCAATTTCCAAACTACAACCGTACTGAAGCTAGAATTTAAAGGTCGCTCTGTACGCTCTAATATTTATCTTTTTCAGGGTTACAAAACCACTACAAACTATTTCTAATCTTCAAATCTGTAAAACCAATATAACTTTATTTTAGTTTAAATATTGTTTTACACCCAAACATAGGTGGCAACGCTAATTGATAGCAGAACTGATCACTACAAATATCACCAACTAAGAATATGAGGATTCTTCTAAGATTATCATCATCATCATTTAAGATGTTCCATCCACAACCAAGCATATGCCTCACTCTACCCGTATGTAATACTCCAAAGTTTTCTGTTATTCCCCCAAATAATTTGCTCACAAACACTATCATTCCTCTTCGGAATGCTACGATAATAACTTTCTTCAGGACAATAAAAATACGGTAACCACTAACTGAACAGTCCCCTATCTCCTCCACCATATATTCGGTATATCTTGCATAAAATCAACCACGGTACTATCCCTGTTTATTTATCCCTCCCACTTCATCAAAATAAAACAATACCTCCAGAATTAAGTCAAGCCACGCAATTTTCACCCTTGTCTCTACGATCATAAATCTCAATTTACCGTCCCACAGTATTGGAAGTAAATAAGAAACTGTTTACCCTGAAATTGAGGGCTGGATTTTTTATGATCTCAGTGACAAAGTCGTTTGATTAAAAATAAAGTTGGACTTAACTTTGTGAAGGAAGATGGACATGAAGTATTGTGTTTTTATAGTCCTTTAAGTTGCGGACGACAATTACTTGAGCGTTTCGCTTGTAATTTTGCTTTTAAAATGATTTATTTCATAAATAATGGTTTTGTGTGAACTTAGTTTTCCTCTTGATTTTATACGCGGTGTCTACTCTACATGTCTATTCTTTCCGACTTTCTTTTCGCTCCATGTCCACATTTCTTCCAAGCTTAAAGAGATTTCTATAGAAATAAGCATCACCATATATTATACTTACTTTTCTATTTCCTTCTTCTTGTTTTTAATTTTGTGTTTGTACACGAACAGACAAATAAATAACTAAATAATGTCTGAATCTTTTGAGATTAACTTGTATTTGAAAATCACATACTAAAATTATTTTTGTATAGTAGGTCATGTAATATTTTTCTTCCGTGCGGCAGTTAAACCCCGCAGCACCACTCAACCACTGCTTGCATATCGGCTTAAAAAGATTATAGGAACACTACCTACCAATATATAAATATAAACGTTACCTACTTTAAAACTCCTTATCTATTAGCCAAAACCCATAACAACCCCAAATAAAACAGGCAGCAATTTCCACCGCAGAGTTATACACCCAAATATTCAAAAGAATAAATCTCGCCATTCAAAATTTCATCCAACAATGAAGAAATTAAGTTTTTAAGTGTAATGAGGCAATTTACCGACCGACTGTAGTATTCCGGGGACCCGTACTCTGCCGCCACAAAAAAAAGACGCATCTAACAGAAACCTAAAACAGAGAAAAATAAATTAACAAATTTCTGAAATAATTAACATTTATTCGATGAAACTAACGAGTTTTATACGATTACACACGAGTGTACCTCGAGCAATAGAAGCCGTTAAATTTATATTAAAATTATTTCCTGTTTTACGTGTCCTGTTTACTTGGTTCAGTACATGTTATTCTGTATAATATTAAAGGCAAAATCCTGACTCACTTACTTATTAATCAACCCCTAGTCATAAACCTTAGACAACATTTCAGCGTTTTAGGCTGAAATGGTGTACAGAGATTCCATTTAAAACGCATGCAAAGAATAAAAAAGTTTTTTTCTATATTTAAGAGGGATGAAGCGGTGGTCCATAGTTTGTATGCAGAAATCTACATTCACGCGGCGGGAGACTATATAGTAACACAATATTACCTAAAATGACAGATATGCCCTTTTTTCTTGGACGGCAATACAGAGTTATTATGAACCACTCGTTTTGTTCCCTCATTATTTCAGGTAATGTGTAGTTTAAAATGCAAGGGATTTCCTCGCTTTTCCTTAATTTTTTTGCTCTTCTCTACTTCGTAGTTTTGGTTAGATAACGAAATACGAGTAATCTAATGAGCTTGTGCCTACCTATCTAATTTGTGTTGAATTTGCTTTTGCGTGTTATAATTTAGGTTTGTAAATATAGCATGATTTTCCTTATGTTTAAGAATAACAAACTTCTGCCAGCGATTTTTCTTGTCAAAATAATGAATTATCCCATGGGAATTTAAAAAAGTATCCTATGCTATTCCAGAACATGGTCTACCCGTGTGCCAAATTTTATCCAGATCCGTTCAGCTAGTCAGTTGTGAAAAGGTAACAGACACACAGATAGAGTTACTTTCAACATGAATATTGTTTGCCCAGATAAAATAAAAACCCTTAAAGTTTTATGCATGCATCACAACGCAGCCAAATGTTAAGTTGCTCGCACTACAGTTTTATCAACGAATAGTATATAATCTATCGTCATCATCATTTGAACTGAAAGTCGTCAACGGTTAGACATAAGCCTCCAAAATATTATTATTATATTATTTAACCTCGATAAATCTAGGTTAGTATCCAAACTTGTAGTTTAGCAAAATTCACAAAGAAATCTGAAAACGAATTCTTATTTAACCAAGCGAAGCTTTTGTAAAACTAATCCTGTGAAAAAACCTTGTCAGTGATCCTCACTTTTGAATAATGTCTGCGAAGATGAAAGGGTTTCTATTTAAGAAAGACGCTATTCTTAACGGCAGAAATACAAGAGTCTTAAACTATTGTACTTTGAACGCTCTGTAAGAATCAGGCATTACTATAGTTCAAGTAAGACACGAGCTAAAGGTTTCAGTGACGTACCAAATTAAATGAAACTATCAATCAATTTTCATCACCCGAATTGTGCTACTGTGGAGCCTCCAAAATATGGTAGGCGCCAAATAAAGTTTCAATAATGTACCTTTGCCTAATGTCTCTGCGAAATGCAAATAATGAATTGTTTTTCATTACTAGATAAAGTAGTAAAGTTAAGTAAAGGCCCACGATAGATGTTGATAACGGACAGTTTTATATCTTTATTTCCAGAATATCAGAATCAAGATCGCTATGGCAAGTTTATCTGGTGCCTGTTATATTATAATAGCAAGCAAACACTAATTTGCGTATTGTTTAATCTTATTGCAGTCTGTTGCTATCGCAAGTGACGATAACATTCGTCATCTTGGTGGTACTCCAAGGTTAGTTAATGAATCCCCGACAGGTCCTATGAGACCGCGCTGTTATTGTTTTACTATTGTGTCTCGTTTTGCGGGTATGTGTTAGGTTAAACTATGCCTATCGAAGCAGGTTGTAAAGATCTTAACATATAAAATTATTTGTTGCCTTGTAAAACACGTTAAGCCATTGATCCCAGCAATCATTTTTAGATATTTGTTCGTCGGTTTCTGACAATGCGTAATAGTCAAAAATCAGATCTTACACCAGTTCTCCAAGAAGTATTTTACTGTCTGCAACTCTACGTCTAAGGCGCGTATGGATGGGACAAATATGTCATTCAATCTATCACAGCTACTCAAGGACGTATCATTAGAAGATTACTGACCATTTTGCTACTGTTTCATCCTCCTCCAGTCTCTGCAGAGAGGGCAGTCTGTAACTCCTACGATATAGAGATTGGTAAAGTTTTAGAATCGCGGCTTTCGAAGGACCAGATTAAATTGTTTAATTTTAGCGGGAAATATTTTTACGTTGGATGATGTATTGGACACAGAAATTGAGCTAAAGGAAAGTAGGTATGGGAAGAGTATTGTGACTTACTTGGAGATCTGGATGCCAGGTTTCTGCACTGACTGCCGGGTGGATGACGACACTCACACGTGTTCTTGGATGTTCTCACTCGCGATTAACAAATCGGTTATATTTCGCGTCACTGTGTCTTTGTGTCGGCCAACACGTTATTTAGGAGGTTTATGGTTCAGCGATTAGATATTAGATCACCGCGGCGCCGCGGGTTTCCTGGATCAGCGGGTTACTTTTTGCGGTGGTGTTGTGCGGATGGAGTCTCGAAGCAGAAGGGCGGTCAACCCAAGATGGCGACCTTTCTTTGCAGCGGTCGGCGGAAATGTTCCTGATTGGCTTAGCGGCGAACAAGCATTCTCATTCGCCGGCATGGGATATGAGGATATGGGGAGTTGGAGTATGATTGGCTCAATACTGTCGTCCAATATGAATGATTATAATGTGTGAGATGCGTTTGGATACATGATACAAAAAATGTTTATAGGGCTAGCTTGCGTAAGCATTCTGCCCGGCTTTCGAGGATATGAAGTATACTCAAAAAGTAAGGAGTCAAATTAAAGCGGATTGAAATTAAATTAACTTGGACAAAAGAGAAAAGTTATAATTAAAATATGTGAACTACAGCTAAATTAGATGTTTAATTACGCGGTGGTATTATTGAGAAGGTAAAGGACATAGTTTAACAACGGGTCTTTTAAAAGAGCCACTGCATGTCTTCACCATGGCAACGCGAGTTATCCCATCCTTGCCGGGAAAAATCTCGGTGATTATGCCCATTGGCCAACGTAGAGGAGGGACATCATCCTGATGCATGAGAACCACTGTACCAATCTTAATATTGTCGGCGGCATTCAACCATTTTTGCCTAACTTGCAAGTTATGTAAGTATTCTAAACGCCACCTTCTCCAAAAGCTACAAACCATTTGGTCAAGCAATTTTTTGCGGCAAGTTAGAGGTTTCGTCGTTTCGGGGACGTTCACGACAGGCAACGTAGTTAACGGAGAAGCCATTATAAAATGAGCGGGAGTAAGCGGTTCTGGGTACGGATCCTCACTCAGGACACAGAGCGGTCTGGAATTTAGAACTGCCTCAATTTCAGTGAGAACAGTCGAAAGCTCCTCATAAGTAAGAAGTTGAGAGCCGATAACACGATATAAATGCGTTTTAGTAGATTTAATATTTGATTCCCACAGCCCTCCAAAGTGGGGGGCGCGGGGTGGAATCATTTTCCACTCTATGCGGTAGCGGTTAGCAAGCAGTTCTTGTAATTGAGCCTTGGCTCCAACGAAGTTTGTTCCGTTATCAGAATATAAATAAGAGACGGGGCTTCTGCGGGAAATGAATCTTTTAAAAGCTGAAATGAAGGTGTCCGATGACACGTCGGTAACCAATTCAATATGAACTGCTTTGGTAACGAAACAAATGAATAAGCATATGTAAGCCTTCTGACTTCTTTGGCCTCTGCGTCGACATAAGGTTACTTTAATGGGACCAGCGTAATCCACACCAGTATGAACAAAAGCTTTAGTCTCTTGTACGCGGCAAGCGGGTAAATCAGCCATCTTTGGACTGGGGTGAGAAGGAGAAACTTTGAAACAAAAGTTACAAGCATGTACCCTTTGTCTGACGACACCTCTGGAAGAGATGATCCAATATTTTTGGCGTAACAGAGAGGTAAGAAGGTTTACACCGGCATGACAATGAATGCGATGATAATAGTCTATTAGAACATGTGTAAAGTTATCATGTTTAGGTAAAAGCGCGGGATGCTGAGCTTCATAAGGAAGGTTCGCATTTGACAACCTGCCACCAATTCTAATTATGTTATGCTCGTCTATAAATAGATCGAGTTTCTTAAACTGTGAGCGAAGTTTTCTATTTTTAATCTCGTCATAAATATCTAAAAAATGAAATTGTTGAATACAATGAATTAAATAAATTTCAGCGGCAACCAATTCACGGACAGTAATTGTCTTATGTGACTTGTCATAAGGAATAATATGCAAAAATCTCAAAATGTATACAATTATGCGCAATATTTTATGTAACGATGTAAATTTTTGAGAAAGGCTATATATCAAGTTAAGTTCTGATACGGTAGATACTAATGTTAAAGATTTATTTTTAAACTCAGGCAATTGCTCGCTGCATGAGGAAACAAACGGAGTAATAGGCCACTCATCAGTTTGTCGCAGAAGCCATTCAGGGCCATGCCACCATAAATCATGGTTTAGTAACTGTTCGGGTAGAAGACCTCGAGACAGACAGTCACTAGGATTTTCCTTTCCGTTAATATGGTAAAAATGTTTAGGATCAAGATTTTCTTGACATTTAGCGACGCGGTTACTAACAAAAATGTTCCACTTGTGCGGTGAGGAATGAATCCATGAAAGTGTAATTGTAGAATCGGAAAAGGCAAATATTTTATTAATAGCGGTGCGAGAGCGGTAAGTGTCATAAACTAGTTTAATTAGTTTAGACAAAAGAACAGCGGCGCAAAGCTCTAGACGAGCCAGAGATACGACCTTAACAGGTGCAACTTTAGATTTAGCACACACCAAATTTACGTGTGTATTACCATTTGTGTCAGTGACATGTAAGTATATAACGCAGCCATACGCATTCAAGCTGGCGTCAGCAAAACCTACTATATTTGTCACGCAACCCATAGTAACGGCTACATGACGCGGCAATTTTAAAGAAGAAAGTAGAGGCAGTTGCTCTTTAAATTTTTGAAAGAGAAGTACGATAGAATCGGGCGGAGTTTCATCCCAATCTGTGTTTAATTTCCATAATTCTTTTATGAGTAATTTCGCGAATAAAACTACAGGAGCCACTAGACCGAGAACGTCCCACAGACGGGCAATAGTGGAAAGTATGACGCGTTTAGTACAACCTTTATCTAACTCAGATGTAGTAAAGGTGAAACAGTCCTCGGAAGGAATCCATTTGAGTCCAAGGATTTTTAAATTATCCCCGTCAGAGAAGTTAATAGAAGAGCGGTTGGAGTGTGGAATAACCTCCAGTAATTCCGAGGAATTACTTGCCCATTTAGTAAGGTCAAAGCCCCCAGCTTTAAATAAGGCGATAAGTTCAGCGGAGAGAATCTTGGCTTCTTCTAGAGTAGGGGTCGAGTTAGCCAAGTCATCCATGTAAAGCTCATGAGAAGCGACAATGGATGCGCGCGGGAAGCGATGTTTTTCATCCTCTGAAAGCTGGCGCACAGTGCGCATGGCTAGAAAGGGACTGGGCTTGAGACCGAAGGCAACACGGTTAAATTTAAATTCGCGAACAGGTTCAGTAGTATTAAATCGAAACAATATTTTTTGATATTTTCGATGATCCTCAATAACCTTAATTCGAAGATACATCTGTTTTATGTCAGCTGTAACTGCAATAGGAAACAAACGGAAATTTAAAAGTAATAAAAATATGTCAGCCTGTAAATTAGGACCTGTATGCAGTAAGTCATTCAATGAAACGCCATTATGAGACTTAGCGCTCGCATCAAGGACAATGCGCACCTTAGTAGTTTGTTTATCATTCCTAATAACAGGGTGATGCGGTATGTAATATCCTATAGTCTGATCAACAGAACTAGGTGTAGTTTCAGTTAAATAATTTTGATCGATATATTCTTGGATTATTTCGTTATAACTAGCGCGCAAAGAAGGGTCGCGAAGCTTAGTTTTTTCCAAGTTAATTAAACGTCGATAAGCGACAGCATATGAATTTCCGAGTGATTCTGGATTTTTACAGAATGGTAAGGCAACACAGTACCTACCACTGGAGTCACGTGACACAGTAGAAGCGTACAGCTGTTCACATTCCCGTTCAGCGGGGCTCATAAAAGATTTTGAAGGTATTTCTTCGATATTCCAAAATTTATGTAAAGATTCGTCCAACGACAAAAAACAATGAGAATCATCCACTGTTAACGCGGTAGAAAAACATGAAGCGGTATTTAAATCATCTAGACTGTTATTGTTATTAGATAAACTAGAGGGTATCTCACCCATAATTATGTATCCAAACACGGTTTCAACAGCTGATGGCGCGGTAGGTGAGAGAATTCTGTTATGAAGTAATAAATACGGAAACAGTTTTGCCCCTAGAAGTAATTCAAACTCACCGGGCACGTGCCACAGGGGGTCGGCTAGCGGTAACTCGAATAAATGTTGCACAGCAGAGGTGTCAACCAAGTGAGATGGTAATTTATCAGTTATACAATCGATAACAAGAGCGGTTATTTTAAAAGAATTTGTTTTATTTTTTGCAGTAACTGTTATCTCCACGTAACCTATGATAGGCCGCGAAGAGGTTCCTACACCCTTTATAAATGAATTTGAAAGCGGTATAATATTTAATTGCAGTTTTTTACAACAGGCTGTAGTAATTATATTATTTTGCGAAGCGTTATCTATTAAGCACCTTACAGAAACGGATTTGTTATGTTTGTTATCAACATAGACTTGTGCGGTTGACAAAACAATCGTAGTACGTGGAGTCCTTATTCCTACGCGAGAACATGCACAAAGCGCCACCTGTTGTGACTGCGCGGAAGCGTCAGCTGATATCGATCGCTGCTGTGAAATTTGTTCCAAATGTAAAAGAGAATGATGTTTTTTGTTACATGTTCTACAGGTGTGTATAGATTTACACTGCGAGGCAGTGTGCGTTGTACTAAGGCAGTTTACACATCCGCGTTTATTTTTAACAAAATCCAAACGCGAACCGGCCGATATTGTTTGAAAGTTTGGACAGGTATAAAGCTTCCAATGATCCTTGCTACTACAATACATACAAGTTTGGTTATTGTTACAAGCAACAAATGTATGTACTGTACTATCACGTGATTGGCTACGACAAGAATTATTTTTATTATTGTTGTTACTTATGGATGCGGTCCGAGTTAAAGTAGATCTATCTAATATTTTTACTTGCGATTTTATAAATTCAACGAAACCCGTATAAGTAGGAATCTCCACATCTCTCATATGCATCTCAAATGAATGTATGATAGCGGGATCTAACTTTTTTAAAGCTAAATTTAATAATATGAAATCCTTTAGGTCGTTAATTTTTAATTGTTCTAGTGCCGAAACAGACGCGTGAAAACTTTCAATAAAACTATTTAAAGAGGCGGAATTATTAATTGCGGGTTTGATATTTAAAATATTAGACATGTAGTGCGAGCCTAATGCTCGTTTATCTTGATACTTTTGAACCAAACTGTTCCAGATAGACGTATAATTATGCCCTGACGGAATAATTCCGGCGGTAATTTGCAATGCGTTTCCTTTTAGGTTACCTATTAAATATTGCACACGTTGAGAATCTGTAAGGTTTGAATTTTCATGGACATTTGATTTAAATGATTCATAAAAAACAGGCCAATTATCAATTCTACCATCAAAAAACGGAATCTGAATTGGTGGCAGCTTGACTGAGTACTTTGACTGCGAAGCGGTATCAGTAGAGGCTGAGTCCTTCAATGACCTTGAGGACTTCGCTTCAATAAGTGAGCGTATTCTCTCTACTCGCGTGTATACGCCGTCAAAAGATATTTGACTATTATAATCTATTTTATGATCAGGATTTATTTGTAAAGAATATGTATTTATTTTATCTATGTTAGAAATAAACTCTTGACGAGTAACTGAGATTATTTGCGTGTCTGCCATAAACGTCTCAGCCGAACGTAGCTCAATACTAGTCGTATTTATTTTCTTTGATATTTCATACAATGACGATAAACGCTCAAAGATTGCTTGGTTTTTAGCTTGCAGTATTTTAACTTTTATTTGAAGATCCTCCATATTGGAGTAGTTCTAGTAACTATAGCGGACAAAATAATTAAGGTTTATGTAGGTAGACTTCAAGAATATTTTATATTTTTTTTTTTTATTTAAGTAGCGGGTGAAAGAAAATTATTGCGGTTGAGTTTATGTTATAGGCAAGTTTGCCGAACTAACTCACGATAATTAGCGGTTTTAATAATTCCCTATGCTATTTCAATGCAACAGGCGAACTATTAAATTGGTACAGTAGTTCCCAATGATGTAGGTAGGTACCTAGCGGGGAATGTAAGAACGATAGTATGCGTTCAATATGGCGGTTTTACGAATTCAGGTTAGATAAGTAGGTACCTATTTAACCTAAATCCTAGGTATGAGACCTATGAATGCTGATTCTATGAATCCGACTCGAATGGACCATTTTAACTTATGGTAAAGTTTTAGAATCGCGGCTTTCGAAGGACCAGATTAAATTGTTTAATTTTAGCGGGAAATATTTTTACGTTGGATGATGTATTGGACACAGAAATTGAGCTAAAGGAAAGTAGGTATGGGAAGAGTATTGTGACTTACTTGGAGATCTGGATGCCAGGTTTCTGCACTGACTGCCGGGTGGATGACGACACTCACACGTGTTCTTGGATGTTCTCACTCGCGATTAACAAATCGGTTATATTTCGCGTCACTGTGTCTTTGTGTCGGCCAACACGTTATTTAGGAGGTTTATGGTTCAGCGATTAGATATTAGATCACCGCGGCGCCGCGGGTTTCCTGGATCAGCGGGTTACTTTTTGCGGTGGTGTTGTGCGGATGGAGTCTCGAAGCAGAAGGGCGGTCAACCCAAGATGGCGACCTTTCTTTGCAGCGGTCGGCGGAAATGTTCCTGATTGGCTTAGCGGCGAACAAGCATTCTCATTCGCCGGCATGGGATATGAGGATATGGGGAGTTGGAGTATGATTGGCTCAATACTGTCGTCCAATATGAATGATTATAATGTGTGAGATGCGTTTGGATACATGATACAAAAAATGTTTATAGGGCTAGCTTGCGTAAGCAGAGATATTAAAGTCCAAAGTGCTTACCAAAGTAAAGTGACTTTGCGGAACTAAGTTTTAATCAGCCTTAGAGCCGGTTTTATGAAGCGGCCATCAATGGAGGGAAGTGCCTTGGCTTGCATCTATTATAATCTGCCAATAGTTCGTGGTGTAAATCTTCGATGTGTTTCTTTAGCAGATTGCATTTGTTGTATCAGAAGGGGAGCTGTTGAAGCGTCACCATCATCATCATCATCAGCCTTAATCAACCAATTGCTGGTCAGGCGCTTCCTAACTTTGGGACGCCTGACAAATATCGTATAGCAGCAACACGCCTAATCACAGCAGTAATTAGTTCATAATATGCTTGGCCTTAATGACAAATTACTTGTTTATATTCCTCATAGTGTGAACACCCATTAAATTTTCTTTTAACTTGCATATTCCCGCACAGGAGCGGTACAATGGATTCAAGATCTAAAACACACTCATATGTTCTTTCTTGGCCTTGCATCCCAGGACACCAGGGTTCCCTTTTGGATAACCTATGAAGTTATGCAGCTACATGCGGTTAGACTGGAAGCCGTACCCAAGATAGTTTGGAAAAAAGCAACGCAGATTGGTTTTACGAGTATGTCAATTTTCCCGATTCAACATCTAACTTGTCATCATCATCTGCCTAGCCCTTTTCCAACTATATTGGGGTCGGCTTCCAGTCAAGCCAGATTTAGCTGAATACCAGTACTTTACGAGGAGCGGCTGCCTACCAGACCTCCACAACCCATTAACTGGGGTAACACGGTACTTCATGGCAAGACTGGAGTCAGATTTACTGGCTTCTGACTATCCGTAACGACTGGCAAAGATCTACAAATGACAGCCGGGACCTACGGCTTGACGTGCTTTCCGAGGCACGGAGGAAACTCTATATGTTAAGATGGTCACCCATCCACAGACAACCCTTAGCAAGCGTCGCTTAACCTTTAAGATCGACCCGTGCGGCTGTTATTATTTAGCCACGAGCTAACTTACTTAGCAACATCTAACTTGTGTCGCACAATAATACGATTACCAACATTCAATTGTTCAAAGAACATTTCGTTCACCGCACACTTTTCTAACATTTTCTTGTAGCCAGCGGTATCATAATAGCGTCCTAAGCCTGCTTAGTGCTGGTCACACAAGTGTTCATAAATATAAAGTCGAGACAGCGGACGTCGTGTGTTTCACTTTATTACGTTGTAACGTTATTATATTATAGCTCTTGTGTCGGTAGTGTCCTATCTGTGTGTTACTGCAGATGTGGGTTTGTAATTAAATTAAGTTGGTTATGGATTTTTTATAAGCTTTTAACGTGCAACGTTTGTAGGTCAAATCTTTCAAATTAATTTTGAAACAGCTAGTGAACCCTGACTGATAGACCTGAGCTGAAAATCAGACATGTTTAGTTTGTATTCCTGTTTCGACATCAAATTTTTCAGAACACTACCAGAAAGTATTTTGGATGATAGTAACCAATACAGAATCCCAATCTAAAATACCTATTGGTGCCGCAACGGGACTAGCTTGGGTGCCGAAACCTTTGGTGCTTCGTTCGAATGACGCTATTCTAAAACCAATATGGTGGATACCTGAAGATGGCAGACTAATTATATTTATATGCATGGATAGCAAGGGTAACAATATGGATATCAATTACTGACAATGCTGCTACTGTCTATATTAGTAGAGTTGAATTCATCTTAGCAGGCTGTTTTTTTAATTAACCTCTAAAATCTTCTAAGATTAAACGTATATAATCTGGCGCACCTTACTGGAGCTGATACCCTGCCAGGCTGCCAGGACTTTCGAACTGATCGACAAAGTCACCACAGCCCTGAAATGGCACTGAAAAAACGTGGTACAGGTAAGTTTTAGTCAGAAAAAGATTGACACTCACTCTCGCTTCCAGAGCAGGAGACGTTATTTGATGATTGTCCACAATACTATATAGAAATTTTAGTACCATACATAGATGTACTATAAGTATCTATATAAACAATTACGTGAGACTAAAAAACAACACAAATGCAAAAGTTATGAATTTTTGGACACAAATATAACATTAAATATTTAATTATTTTTTAAAGAATCATCATCAAAATTGAATCCAGATAATTCGTAGTAACTGTTAATTAATTTTAATATTCAGTAGCAAGTACATTTACTTCCAAGTAATGCTTTTACATAAATTATTATTAATTGAAGATGTTTCAGCTTTTCTATTTTGACTGTTAATGAGAAGTGTACCACGTGAGATCGACAAAAATGGTTGTGCGATTTACTCTTGTGCGATAAAACTACTGTATCGAAATGAATTTTTGTTCTGTGTGTTTTTGTGCGAAAATTATCAGAACTTACTGCCAACAAACTGCAGCAGTTAGGCAGATATAATATTTAGACTTGATATTAAATAAAATGCGATTACTCAAAAATCGTAAGAAAATTTTATAATTTTGGCCATTCACCTTAATCCTTAATGGTAACTCTATTAACATCTATCAAATTATAACATAATTTTCTACTTTACATAATTCACACCATCATGATTTGATCAAGCCTTTGAGTAATCCATTCAATTATGCAAACAAATAATTGTATTAAGCTAACAGTTCAAGATGTCGGTCAACAGATTAGGGAGATTTATTTGAAGAGGGCCGACCTTAGAGCGGAAATGAATGTTCGCTAGTTATTTTAGTACGGTGACTTAGAAGGAAATAAGCGAGATATTGTCTAACATCCAGTTTCTTCATCAAAATTAAAACTATTAGTAATAGACTTTTCCTTGACCATTACTGTTATAGTAGCAAATGTCATCTTATCTTCATCCACACACACACACACAGCCAAATTAAACACACACACACAAAACACACACTCACAGCACAACACACAACAACAACAACAGCTAAATTAAAGTTGACAAAATAAAATGTAGGGATAAACGCAGTGAAATCAATACAATTTTGTCAAAATGACAGTGACTTTAGCTTTAACAGCCCTACAATGAGCTGCAAAAGTTAAGGGCAAAAGTAACAGTAAAAGTAACAGTTAAAGTTGTGAAGAAACGAATTTAACCGTTATTATTAATTTATGACTTTACTTTGGCTGTTACTTTACATGAAAAAACTGGCCGTTAGAAGGAAATAAGCGAAACGTCATCTTAAACAGTAGTGGCCAAGACCAAAAGCTAACTTATTATGTTGATTTAAAAGCTAGTTATCAAAATTAACGGTAGTTTCAAGACCTCGAACCTAAGTTCGGTTTCCATGAGTAATGGTAGTTGGTACTTATACAATTTCTAGCAGATGGAATTGAACAATACTAATCTAGATTAGATTTCTAGATTTCCCAAGACTTAAAAATTAGATTTCCTTGATTTGATTATAGTGATCAGATTTGAAGCACTTGCATATTTCCATAAACTTCTTTTTTTTTGACATACATATTGGTACCAAATTTCGGCTTTCTAGAGCTAACGCTCACAGAGATTAAGCGAGGACGGACGGACAGACATGGCGAAACTATAAGGGTTCCGTTTTTGCCGATTGGCTACGGAACCCTAAAAACTTCTTCCGCCCTGTTTGAAGGAGATAGACGGATCTCCCTCACACTGGGCGTTCTACTTAGTGCGGGAGTGTGAGATTTTTTATTTACTAAGCTTACTGAAATACTAACTACTCCAAAGGGCAACTCAAAAAGCCCACCTAAGTACCATCAGTTGCCCTTTGTCTTCCAGGGCCGCAGTAACACTGGAACAACCCCGCAACCCGATTTCCATAGCCTTGACATTATTTTATTCGTTGTACTACCAAAACAAGACTATGATAGCTGCCCGATAAAATACATTGACCTTTTCGTAATATCTCTGCGTAGGTACACGAAAAATAAACAATGAACTGTTTTTCATTACTAAATAATGAATAGGATCATGATAGATTTTTATATAAAGTCTGTTTTTTAAACCTTGAGACTAAATTGACACAGGCAAATGTCAAACATGCGTTTTGACAAAAATGACAACCCACGTAATATCATTTTAGTCTCAGAGATTAAAAAACAGATTTATAACTATGTGTATTGTAACTTTTTTAAATAAAGAATGTTAATAAATGTAGGAGGGTTAATGACCGCTATTTCAGCTTTATCTGGTACTTTATATACTTACCATCAAGCAAAAAATAACCACAACATTGTAAAAATAAAAACAAAACACTTTCAAAAAAGGAACTGGCCGCCTTCCCAATTAAATCACTTGACAAGCAATCTCGCGACAAGGCAATCACTGGCTGTTTAGAAAAAGAAAAAAAAACTTAGAAACAAGTTGCTGTGAAAAGTTTAAAAAATGGCGACGAACGAACGTAATATCGTTTCCTACTTCAGCGAAAGTCCGTGGCAGCGAGGCTAGTTAGTGTTATTAACAGTCCGGCGCTGTAGGTCCATCATGGTTACTAACTTTGTGGGACACGGAACTTCATTGATAAGAAGTTGAGGCTAACAAGATTATAAGTCTTGTTATATCTACACAGATTTTGCTGTAATTTTGTGAAATAAATTCCTTTGAGAGCAGTAGGGACCTAGGAATAACGGCCTTGACTTCTATACTTTGTTACTTGTTGTACGTTGTGGGGGATAAACTCAAACAGGGGCTTTGCTTAGTGTAATTTATTTCATCATCATCTTGAAAAATACATCCTGAGGCCGCACGTCTTAAAACCAAAATTCGAAGATAATATTATGTACTTCCACCAACCCGCAATCGGCCAGCATGGTGGATTACGGCACATTTACTCTCATACATAGGAGGCCTGAGCCTCAGCTGTGGGCGAATTAATAGGCTTATTATTTTTTATGAAGATTTTTCACCCCTTAAAGATTCAAACAATCCGCTTCCTTACCAGGCCTACTAAAGGCTCTCACAAAGCGATGTGATGCGACAAAGCGAAACTACGATCATCTTCAATCTGATGATAGCCTATGAACGACAATACAGTAAAAATACGATATTTTGTGATGACATACCCTTTATCGTGCAGGGTCACGATCATTTCGATATTTCCACGGGATCCAGGGGCCGAAAGAACTTAAAGTAAGTTAAAAGTAACTTACTTTAAGTTCTTGGCGGCCGAAAACCAACTTACATTAAAATGAAACGCAACTAAAATTTTCGACCCCCTTATAATCTCGTTGGGTGCAAAATAAATGACCTCATTAATAATAAACTTACTTATCACCTTAAAAATGAATGAGTAGGACCCACCCGGTGTGAAATGAGGTTACAGAATCTCGATTCGGACGTTCTAACCATAGAGTAGATATGTACAGAAGGTTGGATTCATAGAGCATGGAACATCACCGCCGCGCGGTCAGTGACTAAAACCACCATTGCTAATAATATTTGCAGCCACGCAATAACTAAGTATTCCGCGCTGAGCTCTTTCCGCTGTCATAACTTTAGTCGAAAATTATCATAGACTGTCAATTCTGTCAAGCTTAGTTTGTTTGAAATTTTGTAGGTATACATAAGGGTGCCCGCCCACGACCGACAATCGGTGAACGATTTTTTGCAGGTGAAAAATAGAACACACTGATAGCAATAGTGCAACGCACACGACCTACAAAAAGTCGGTCAGAATATACTATAGGATTATAATACGTGCCGATTATCGGACCTACAAAATTTCGGCCGTGGGCGGGCACCCTTAGATGATCTCTAATAGAAACCGTCACGTGGTCTGAGCGTGGATGTAAGTAATGAAACAAAACACACGTAGATATTGACATGCTTTACACACTACGACAGGTGTAAATGCACTCACCACCGGCACAACAGCTAACTAGTATGATCCCGCATTCTGATAAGCAGTCATGCAATTTTTTAGTGTAGAGCCCTAGTTCATTAAAGCATATTTATTCACTCTAGTCTAAACAGAAAAAACCTGAATTATAATCGGTCGGGAAGCCCGCAGAAGGCGAATTGAACTACTTATATTTTTCAGTTGCCCTTTGCGTTCGACTTTTGAGTGCTGTGTGTATATTCTTGCTCTTTGAACACAGTAGACCTTCTGTAAGACCTACTTATTCTGTGTTCCCGCCGCTTGTCGCTTGGGATTATTAAAACTTTCCATCCTTCATAATAAAGTTTTATATTGAAAGAGCTGAGTCGGTTTTTTTAAAGCAAGTCATCTTTAATTGCATCAAGTTATGCAATTTTGTAACCGGCGCACAATTTTGAATGGAAACTCGGAAGTTAGATCGCCGCAGTTTATTAAATTATGTTGGATGGTTCTGATTTTATTGAATAGTGATTTTATGTGAGCCTGATTAGCATTCAGCTTTTATTTAAATTGTATTAGTTTGCGCATTGCCCGTAGGGTTTTTTACTAGTTTTTTTCCTTCAAGGCATAGAACGGCAGAAGGGACACAGATGCGTTTTAATGAGTCAGTCTGATATTCCATCTCTTCCACCAGAGCGGGAAAAGCTTTTTTTCGTTATGCATAGGGTTTTGTACCTATCTCACCTTATGGTAAGCGATGATAATTATTGTCAACGATGGAGTACGCAAGCCTAAATTAACGAGACATAGGAAAGGACCAATTGGAAACGTGCACTAGCTTCTGACGTTTTATAAGTGTCCATGTAGGACCATGTAAAATAAAAACATTTTTAATTTTGATATTTGATTTTATTCATTCTTTGTTAAAAAGCCCTAGGTTGTAGGTAATAATATCAGGAAACGTAGGCTCCGGCAGGGGAATCCATTCCTTGCACCAAAATAATTATTTTTATAATAGTTTTGGCTCGTTTACAATTTTTACCTTTAGGTATACATATAAGCTTAGCTTACTATTCCAAAACTGCACAATATAGTAAAATATAATAACACAAACGCGTAGGTTTATCGTTCCTTAGATATATTTTTTAACGTCATCATAGATATAACTTCTCCCGCTCTGGGCGGAGCGGGAGGGTATGTCAGACATCTACTGACTAAAACGCACTCCAGTCCCTTCTTTGCCTTCGTTCCAGGGTCCCGGGGTTCTCTTTTGTTTAACAGTCTTCTTCTTCTCGAATCGACAGTTTTCTTTCCCCTACATAATACTTGAAGTCAAACTTTTTCCGCGAATTTTAACAGTGGTAAGGAAACCCAAACCTCATGCCAAAAACCAAGAAAATTAGAAAAAGCAAGATCTCAAGTACAAATAAAGAAAAAAACTAAAAACCATTGATTTAAAATACATAAAAATCATTTGCTTTTTAGAATTGATCGTAATATATTATAATGTATCGTATGTATGAGAATACCAATTTTTAGTTTGCCACCCTATTAATTTTTGCCATAGACGTCATGGTTTTCGGGTTGTGCGACTATGGAACCCTACGTCTCCGTGGCGTAAAACGCACTTGTCAGGTTTTTTCTTTGTTGTTTTTAATTGTGTGCGTACCAAGAATATCATTCACAAACTTTTTCTTTCGCTTTGTCTACGAAAAAGACTGTCTTTAAAACATTCCTTCAAATATATTCCTTTGAAACTCTTTATTAACCTTTACCATTTACGTGGATTCCTTTGGTAAAAAAGCTTGCCTTTTTTAATTATAATTTAATATAAGTCAATGTTAAGAATCCTAGTTTGTATTGTTGTTTAATACAATAATACAATATTATTTCTCTATATATTACTTTTTCATTTGAATGTTAATTTAAAGGTAAGGTACATATGCGTAGATACTGTGAAATAATACCTAATTAGGTAAACATTATCAATAATACAATGTGGTCAATAAGACAATAAATGAAAACACTGGCAATACTGATCATTGTGAATAACTTATACAATGTGGATATGACAATAAGACAAATGAAAACACTGGCTATCAATAGTGATCATTATGAATAACTTTCTGTGATCAGACCAGCCCATTTGCGAAAAAATTTCAGCTGTCCCGTACATTTTATCGACTTATGCAAACATAAATGTACCGGACAGCTGATTTTTTCTGTTTGAGTGTTTTCATTTATTGTTGTATTGTATCTACATTATACAGCGATCTGCCTCAACTTCGCAGGAGCAAAAATCTTTAAAATTTTCGGCTTTTTTTTACTATAAATTAAGCATTTACCACTGAACCATGGTCATGAATCACTCTGTCTATTAGTAAAAACTGTATGACATGGCGTGGCGGACCGCTTACCAATTGTAGGTAGAATTGATGATGACTGTATAGTTTTATCAGCAGTCAAGCACATCAGGAATTTTGTGCAGACACAAAAGCTCTAGGCGCTTGAAGAACACACCAGCCCGCAATGGGCCAGCGTGGTAAGTTAAAATATTAATAATCATAATCATCATCATCACCTCAGCTGAAAGACGACCACTGCTGCTGTGCCGTGCAGCGATTGTCTTAATGCTTCTTTAAAATTAAAATTTTCATAAATTTTAGTTTCGGGACCTAGCCTGATTTTTTTTTAGGTGAGAAATCAACAAATTACTTCTCGCGCTCTGGGCTCTCAATCACTCACATACACAAGACACGCAGCCTTGAAACAACTATTCTATAAATTGTGCTTTCCACTCATCAAAGTAAAAAAGCAATTCAAATATAATAAATTGAAATGGATAACAAAGGGCATTAAAATGAGTAGTAAAACCAAACGGCTATTAAGATACAAATATTATTTAAACAAGACATGTGACAATAGAACTAGATTTAAGAAATATTCTACTTTGTTAAAAAAATGTATTAATAACTTACAGTCTTTATGTAATTTTAGACATATTGCTTGTTCAAAAAATAAAGGCAAAGCTTCATGGGACATTGTTAAACGAAGTACGGGTAACGAAACATCTCGTGAATATATTCGTATTTTAGTTGATAACGATAGTACAGCTACATCAGGCTCTGATATCGCGAATATTTTTAACAACTTTTTTATTGATATCGTTGAAACAGACAGTTGCTTACAAAACAAAACTAATAGCTTGAGTAATATTAAAAATAACGACAACAGTATTTTTATAACTCCTACAAATCCTTCTGAAATTTTCTCCATACTAAAAACATTAAGAAGCACTAAGGCAGCCGGCTATGACAACATTTCAACTGACCTTCTAAAAAATATCGCTCAATACATAGCAGAACCACTTTCTTATATAATCAACTTATCCTTAGAGCAAGGCTGCTTTCCAACAAAACTCAAGGTCTCAATAATAAAACCACTTCACAAAAAAGGCTCAAAAACAGATAAAAATAATTACCGTCCCGTTGCATTAATACCGATCTTATCGAAAGTTTTTGAAAGAGTTATGTACAAAAGAATTCTCTCTTTCTTTGACAAATATAACATTCTAGCTAAGGAGCAATATGGGTTTAGGAAGAATAGATCAACTTCGCTAGCAGCTTTTAACCTAGTTAAATCAATTTTGAACAACATTAACGCTAAAATTCCAACATCAGCTCTGTTTTTAGACTTAAGCAAAGCTTTCGATTTTGTTCGCCATTCAACACTCATCGAAAAATTGAATAAAATCGGAATAAGAGGTCCAGCATTAGAATGGTTCAAATCCTATTTATCGAATAGAAGTCAAATCACGAGAATAACTAAATTCGATGACAAAATGAACAGTATCGTTAATTTTGATTCACAATCCCGACATAATTACTTCGGAGTACCGCAAGGTAGCATCTTAGGACCACCGTTATTTCTTGTTTATGTCAATGATCTTCCAGAAGCAATTGACCAAGATTGCGTCCTTTTTGCTGATGACACGACGGTAATTCTAAATTGTAAAAACATTGAAACTTACGAGTCAGATATTAATAACACTTTACAAAAAATTGTCGTATGGTTAGAAAATAACGATTTAAAACTTAATGTAGGAAAAACCAAAATATTACATTTCAAAACGCAGAAAAGCAAAGACATCAAACTTAAAATATCTCACAAGAACCAATTAGTAGAACAAGTACGTAAAATAAAATTTCTTGGGATAACAGTGGATGAACATTTAACTTGGAAAGATCATATTGACGAAATATGTATGAAAATTAATAGATTTGTTTTTGCCTTGAAAAAAGTTAAAGAAGAGACATCTAAAGCAACTGCTATTATGGTGTATCACGCTTACATATGTTCCATTATTCGATATGGTATCATTGTTTGGGGAAATTCCTCTGAAATATCTAGAATACTGATAGCACAAAAAAAATGTATTCGCGCTATTTTTAAGATGGACTGGACAGAATCATGCAGACCAATATTTAAATCTCACAAGCTTCTTACCGCTCCATGTATTTACATTTATGAAATAGCAAAATTTGTTAAAACTAATTCCTCTTTATTTGAAGCAAATAATAATTTCAACAAGCGAACGGTTACACAGTACTTACTAAAAATTCCTGTACCCAGAATAGAAATGTTCAGACGTAGCTGCGTTTATATGGCACCACTTATATTTAACTCGTTACCCAGCTGCATTACTAAATTGCCTTTCAAAAAATTCTGTGTTGTTTTAAAAAAATGGTTGATATCGCATAGTTTTTATTCAATAGGCGAATTTCTTAATAAAAAGACATGCCAATCCTACCACTTCAGGAATGCCTTGTAGCCAGTGTTGAAGCAAGTGTTTTTTAGTATGTACCTAAATCTTTGGAACTTTGTTACCTTAATAGGTATATAAATAATAAGTAAATAATTTAAGTGTAGACTGATTATATTAACTCTAGATAGATTTGAGTTATTTTATGTTACTCAAACACTGTCGACCAAATATTTGCATGCCATCACTAAATGGCGGAATGTGTCTTTGCACTTATAATCTTATTATAACATCTTTTGTACCAACCACATTTTACGCAAATAAACGATATTATTATTATTATTATAACTATTTACAGGCCATACATACAATTTGTTTTTTTACGCCAATTAAACCCACAACAAGCAGCATAGCAGTCTATACTTACCCCAACACTGCTTTAAGACTTAAAACTTAGACTAAAATTATAGAGGCGAACGTTGGTGTGTACCTAGCATGTTTGTTACTTCTTAAGGCGACTCAAGTCAACATTTTTTCCATACAAATTTCGGGGGGGTTTTACTCCACTATTTGACCATGTACATCCAAAGTTAAACATGATATCGTTTTGTCTCATTATTAATTTTGTCTGTACGGAAGCAGAATTGTAAAATAATAAGCCAATAAAAAGTTACGAGCTTCTAAAGTTTAGTTTTTTTGGCTAATTTTAACACAACATTGAGCGTAAATTAGAAATAAAAGACGCATCAAATTTCAAAAACGAAGCCTGTACCGACACCACAAATTTATCGAAGAATTCAATAAATTTTATTTGAAATTGATTAATGCAGTGGTTTTTTCGTAAAACCCCTTCTTCCAAAGGCCTTTTTGTATTTTATCACGCACGCCTTTTACTCAGAACTATCGTGCATCTCACTGAATAAAGTTACCCCCGGTTGCGGTGCGGGGGGACGACGTGTCACAGCGCCGTGCGCGGCTGTCTGAGTTTGGTTCAGTCTACTGCGGCCTATATCGTTCGTATGACGTGTATGTTGACTACCTATAATATCTACGCTTTATTAACCGACTTCAAAAAAAGAAGGAGGTTATCAATTCGACTGTATTTTTTTAAGCTATTGCAAAGCTTCTATCGCGGGCCTTGAGCGTGAGGACCGAATCCAGAAATTCCGTAACGAAAAAACCTAACACCCTCCACTCCGACCGGCTATGTTATGTCTGGTCGGGCAACTGCCCAATTGAACGAGACGGGTTTTGTGTCTGGTCCGAGCAACTGCCCAATTGAGCGAAACGGGTGTTGTGTCTGGTTCGGGCAACTGCCCAATTGAGCGAGATGGATGTTGTGTCTGGTCCGGGCAACAGCCCAAGTTTTTTTGTTTAGTCTTTAGAGTGCATCTTCCGACCAGAGAGTTGTTATGTCTGGTCGGGCAACTGCCCAATTGAACGAGACGGGTGTTGTGTCTCGTCCAGGCAACTGCCCAATTGAGCGAGGCTGGTGTTGTGTCTGGTCCGAGCAACTGCCCAATTGAGCGAGACAGGTTTTGTGTCTGGTCCGAGCAACTGCCCAATTGGACGAAACGGGTGTTGTGTCTGGTTCAGGCAACGGCCCAATCGAGCGAGATGGATGTTGTGTCTGGTCCGGGCAACAGCCCTAGTTTTTTTTGTTTAGTCTTTAGAGTGCGTCATCCGACCAGAGAGATGTTTTGTCTGGTCAGGCAACTGCCCAATTAAGCGAGGCGGGTGTTGTGTCTGATCCGGGCAACTGCTGCTGCACAGCACGCCGGTCATGTGGTCCGCGTCCGCGGACAATAGGAAGGTGAACTCAGTGCGGCGCCACAGCGCTCTGTGAGGTTAGGTACACGACGCGGCGCGCGACCAGACGGGCGTTGTGTCTGATCATTATTGTGCAGTAGAAGGGTCTCAAAATAAGAAAACAAATGAAAATTTGTCTTTTTTTTCATTGCCGAGAAACGAACAAAGGTACGTAAGAGCGTTTTCACATTATCCGATCCGATATCGGTATCGGACGCCGATCCGATATCGAGGTAAGTAAAATGTATGAAATGCCGTGCTCCGATATCCGATATCGGGCCGGAAAATATGAAAGACAGGTACATATTTCATACATTTTACTTACCCCGATATCGGATCGGCGTACGACACCGATATCGGATTGGATAATGTGAAAACGCTCTTAGGTATTATTTTAAATCGTTTGTTTTTCGAATTCGAGCGGCACATACCGCAACAACCGAAACGGTATGACATGTGTGCATCGTGTAATTTCGTTTTTATTCGGAATGGTTCGGAGCGCTATGTCACATAGCGACGTCTGCTTTGCACATAGCCTATGTGCAAAGCAGACGTCGCGTCGTGCGTGAGGACTAGCGTCTAACCGCTCATCACTGATGCTATCTCTTTCGGGCACAATGTCAAGTGAGACAGCGTGCTTTATGGCCCCGCCCGCCAGTGAGTTCAAGCCTGTGCAAAGTGGGACCTTAAAGTTCGAAGATGGTTCGAAGAGTGTACACGGTTGGATCATATCCTGAAATAGCACATAGGATAATTTTCTACTATCACGCATGCAAAGCTTTTGGCAGCAGCTGTTAAAAGTTAAAGACAGAAGTTTAATCTTACCTAATAATTAAGTAACTAGCTATATAAAGTAACTAATTACAAAGTAAGACTAGGTACAAACGTAATATACGAAATAATTACCTCAAAAGCCAACAATGTAGAGGGAATTAAAACGAAAACTATGACGCATATAATTTGCATACAACTCTATTCTAAGTTTTAGTAATTGCATGGCGCACTTCAATTAAGACAAGGAAACTACGCCATTCGTTCCAAGTATTCCACTAATTGGAAGTAAATTTAGTGGAATAACGAAACAACAGGAAAGGTAGAATATAAAAAAATATTCTGTTTTAGGTTTGGGTTGTACCGGTTGTACTTTCCAGTCACCGTAGGCATGGTCTTGCGGACAGCGAGCTATTTATTTGTGACTCGCCTTCCTGCCGGGCGGTAACCGTCATCAATACGGCGCATAGAATTATACGCGCGCTCGCGTCTCAAAAAAATGTCAGGAAAACTATAAGGGTATGCTAGCACTTAGCAGGGCCTACTGGGGCCATGGGTTTATTTCCAAAAGATAAACCTATGGTGCTGTAACTGCACTCGCGTGATAGTAGAGATGTATGATTATAAAAAGTGCCAACTGCTATAAACAGACTACACAGGTACTCATATACCTACACCGGTCTATGAGTACCTGTGTAGTCTGTTCGTTGAATAGGACACGAGAAGGAAATCGTCAATGGCACTATAGTGAAACTTTCTATCAAGGAAACATTTTCCGTAATCATAACAGTTCACTTCTAAAGAATAACTTTGATAAACGTATAAACATAGAATTTTATCGCTTCTTCTTCCTGCTTACTTCCTGTTTTACTTTGGAGCAACACGTTTTTTACTTTCACTTTGTCCTGTCAACCGGCACGCTATCACTAACTCCCATTTCTTTCATGTCATTCCTCACTTCATTCATCTTTTCCCTTTGTCTCCCTCTCAATCTTTCTACATTTGTTTGTTCATAACATTTTTAGTTCATCTGTCATATGCCATCTTCACATGACCATGCCAAGATAAACAATTCCCTTTAAATTTTTCCGTTACTAGCGCCACTTTTAAACGTCCTTTAATACAGGGTGTAAAAAGGTCGATCACATAGCCGATAACTACACATTCCGTACATGTAATTAATTCATGAATCCCCGACCGGTCTCATAGGACCGCGCTGTTATTGTCTTACTATTGTGTCTCGTTTCGCGGGTATTGATAACTTAGACCAAAAAATATTTCTGGATTTTTTTTCATCTTTAAAAAATAATTAATTAATAATAATTCCGATCAGCTGAGCGTTCCGCCGCTCGCGCTTGGTCGTTGAACCGACTGCACGCTTGTGTGTGTGAGGCGCTCGTTTTGTTTATTTTTCATTGCATTTTTGTAACTTCAAATGCGTAATTTGTCATGAAAAATTGATAATTTTTATAATGTTCATTCGGAAGAAAGTTTACTATAATACTTAGAATACGATTTTGAATAAAAAAAACGAAAACATTTTTTTAACTTTTACCTTCAATATCTCCAGAACCAGCGAATGCCCAGGTCTTTTCTAGAAGAAAAAAACTATCCCAGTGATCAGTAGAATATGGAGTTTTCGGTTTCGTTAAGGGTCTTTTTAGTGGCGATATACTCATTTCTCACTTTATCCAGTAGTGTTGACCACGCATCCATCTCAACATTCTCATCTTCGCTACATGCAATCTTTTTGCATCCATCTTTTTCACAGTCCAACATTCTGATGCTTGTAGTCTGGCAGGTTTTATCACGGACTCGTAGATTTTACCTCTGAAACGCTATGAGTTTGGATAACGCCTACTAAACATTGAAAGCAAATAACACCACTCGCTACAAACAGAATCACATTTACAAACATTTCATGCAATGAACAGCCACACAGCGCAAACTTGATCCAAGTTTCAATATTAGCAACGCATCGCTCACTCAAATAGTGAACTTTCAACAACTTTACAAATGTTTTAAACATACACAAAACTGGTTCGAAAAGCTCTTTACACATGGGAATACTGTACCTGTTTTCACTAAACGAACACACTGGTACGTTTCAAACTCAAACTACTTCCGCACACAACTTTGGAGTTACTCGAACAGCTCTTATTCGACGATATTTATTTTCCTGGAAGTTTTCTGACTACACTTAGCTCTTTCATACGACTAAAATAGATTACACTGACGTAAAAAGTTAAGTAGTTTGCAACAGCTTCGGCTTTTGCTAGCGTTATTTATATTCTTGTAACTTCCGAATGGTTGTTTTCTATCTAAATTCTTTAGTCAGATTCGCGTCAGTATTTGTTGGGAGGGCTTTATGTTTTATTTTCTTTATAAGGTTTTCTGCAAATTTCTTCCGTATTTTTCAGATACATTCAGCATCAGTCTCATTATAATTATAATCATTATCGTTTCAGGCATAAGACGTCCACTGTTGGCCATAGGCCTCCCGCAAGTATCGCCATAACGACCAGTTCTGTACGTGTAAAAGATAAAGCAGTAAAGTGTGTGTATGGTGTGTGGATGTTGATCCATATTCTAACTTCATATTATTATAAATGCGAAAGTAACTCTGTCTGTTTTGATGACATTTGTTTCGGAGTAAGCTTGAACCCCAACGAAGGACATAGGCTACTTTGGCTTCGCTTTCTACTTCGAATCAGTAATAACCGATTTTCACGCGTACAAAACCACTGGTAGAAGCTAGTATTAAATAAATGCATGCCATATGACAATATAAATATGAAAAGTCCTTCTAAGTCAACATTCAAATGTTGCCAATTTACTTTCACGACGATTCCATTTACATTGTCGAGTTGTATGTTGCAGTGCCAATTACCTAGAAGGGGCCATCTATAAATTGTGTCATGCGAATGTCATCATTCAATCAAACAAATCAATTAAAAAATGTTTTTATTTTACATAGGCCTACATGGGCACTTATAAAACGTCAGAAGCTAGTGTACGGTTCCAATTGGTCGTTTCCTATTGGGAAGAACGGGCAAGAAACTCCATGGTAACTCTTTTCAAAAAATTATTGGATTTACAATATTTCCATACCATATACCATTTTTTTTACCCCCTCCTTGTCCTTGTCACAGTTGATCACATTAATATTGTAAGCCTAGTGTATCGACAAGCATTTTGCATTTTTTAAATTATATTAAGTGATTATGTGCTTTGTAAAATCGAGTTTTTACAAAGCACTATAGATCAATTACAAATAAATTTTATAATACTCTTCGGTAATTGAGCTTTGTCAGTACTGACTTTGTTTTTGTTACCTCTTAATATCTAATCTATTGTATGGAAAAAAATATTGACTAGGTATCTTATGGTGTCCGGTGTAACCTTAAAAAATACCACCCTTACCTAAAATCTATATCTAAGTATTAAGTTAGGTAAGTATAATTTTTTTAATATGACTTCACGAAACTTAGAAATCCTCCCACCCCGTATCGCACAAAGTCACAGTTTTTCGACCCTTCTCTCCCTTTAACGGACGTCGTAATTTATGGATAGCCCCTAAAGAACCCAACGAAGTATGGTATAATTGCCCTCCTGTGTGTGTCTCTTCAGAAAACTGTAATATAGGGAACAAAAGTGTTTCCCAGAGTGTATTTGTCAAGAGAATATATTTACAAATGTGAGCTATATTGACATTCCAGTTAATGAACACTCATGTTCATTGAAGTTGTTTACAGTTTCACTCACATGTGAACTAATTTACAGGGTAAAAGCGAAACTAATATCTACTATAACTGTATAACACTAATAAGTAATAAAGAATTGGTGAATAGACGACGGTGATACATAATAGATATCGTTACTTTTATATACAACAAAATCTACGAATTAAGTTATTTTTATTCTTATAGTCCGTCTAATGAAAGCGCGACCTGAGAAAAAGATGTTAAATTCCAAAAATTTTGAATGTGGAACATAGTAGGAGAATCATGTCATGATCCTTGTATTTTTAGGGTTCCGTACCTCAAAAGGAAAAAACGGAACCCTTATAGGATCACTTTGTTGTCCGTCTGTCCGTCCGTCTGTCAAGACCCTTTTTCTCAGGAACGCGTGAAGGTATCAAGTTGAAATTAAAACCATATATTGAAATCCGCGGTCCCTTGAAGTTGTGCAAAAATCAAACTTGTAAGTTGACGGGATAAAAAGATACGCCCGTTTATGTTGCAAAAAACGTACATTTCGACACTGTCAAAGGAATCAAAACTCATAGGGTGCTTCCCGTTGACCTAGAATCTTGAAATTTGGCACGAAGCAAGGTATTATAGCACTAATATCGGGAAAAGTCTGAAAACTGAAAATTTTTAGTTACGTCACAAGAAAAAAAAATTGAAAAGTCTTCAAGACTCGATTCGAGAATTAAACTTTTTTCATAGGTAAGTAAGAGGTATCGAGTTGAAATTAAAACCATATAATTAAGTCTGCAGTCCCTTGAAACTGTGCAAAAATCAAACTTGTAAGTTGACGGGAAAAAAAGATACGCCCGTTTATGTTGCAAAAAACGTACATTTCGACACTGTCAAAGGAATCAAAACTCATAGGGTGCTTCCCGTTGACCTAGAATCTTGAAATTTGGCACGAAGCAAGGTATTATAGCACTAATATCGGGAAAAGTCTGAAAACTGAAAATTTTTAGTTACGTCACAAGAAAAAAAAATTGAAAAGTCTTCAAGACTCGATTCGAGAATTAAACTGTTTTTATAGGTAGGTTGGTACGAAACCCTCAGTGCGCGAGTCCGACTCGCACTTGCCCGGTTTTTTTTTATTTAGTACAATTTCGGCTGAATAAGTTGCCAATTTCATTTTTTTTTAAACTCCAGGTCGCACTCTAAAAACATTTCGGAATTCAAAACAAAGGAGGTTAGATGTTGGACTGTATGTTTTTTTTATTTATATTCACTGATTTCTCGATCAATACAAAAAAAAATAAAGATTCGAGAGATTATCCCATAAAAATATTATAATGATCTGATGATGAGCTTCGAAGACATGGAACGAAACAGCTCATAGGATCATAGCAGAACGGTCATAACAAGTAAATTACAATTGCAATTGGAATTGTAATTGCATTGTTTATACGTGTAGTCGATGACTGATTGAAGGAAAAGGGAGAGGAAATACATGGAATTGATCTGATCATGACGTCGGAAGGAAGGCACCAGAACTCTGTAGGTAATAAATGTATTGTAGCATTGCCATGAGATGCAATCTGGTTAAAAGGTCAAACTGACCTGATGATAGGAGCCGAAAGGTGAAAGGTAGGCACGGGAGCTCTGTAATAAAACGATGATTCTTACCGTGTTATTAGAATTGTCATGAGATGCAATCTGATTATAAGGTACCATTGAACTGATCTGATGATAGAACTGAAAGCTAAAAGGTAGACACAGGAGCTCTGTAATAAAACGATGTGTCTAGCCGTATTTAGGGTTATTAGAACTATCATGAGATACACTCTGGCTATAAGATCTGATTATGGAAGATGAGCATATTGAAAACTGCATATAAAACCATGTATCTAGCCATGGCTAGTAGTTTTAGTAACAGGACAGAATGGAAGCAGAAAACGTATTGCGCCGACCCCAAGTAATATGGGATAAGGGCAAGAAGAAGAAAACGAATAATTAAATTCTATAGGTTCTTTTCTACAGAACTAGCACACTATTTTTGTGTCTAAAGTCCAGATAAAATTAGATCACAATATAGTGAAAGCATCTACCTCTTCAAATTCCGATATTATATTACGATCAAAGGCTATTGAGGACGGAAAAATATATAGCTATACCTGCGCGCTCAATCACTTCACTATTCGGCCAAAAACTATAAACACGGAGGAAACGGGATAAGAGGCTTTTGAAAAGAAATCCGATAGACGCCGAGAGTATATTGAAACAAATAGAGGGAATTGAGGGGAAAACTGTCTTTGCTTCGGAGATATTCTGTCACTGTACCATTTCTTAGAATTTCATATTTCGCTTTTGCCGAATTTTGGTGTTCGCATTTTGAACCGCATATTTTGCACATATTGTTATTCGATTTTCAAGAATCACTAATGGCATCGGTCGTGAAATCCTGACAGCTTTATTTGCATTTTATTTGAATTTAAATTCGCTTCTTATTCTAAATTCTATTTTCAAAAGGTCTATAGACAAAAGTGATCGGTTAAAGATGAAATTGAAAACAAACTTCATTTTAAACAAAACTAAGGGGAAAATAGTGTCCAAATATTATTCTGTAAATGCCAAACTAACAACAAAAACATAAATTCTTAAATGACGTGCTCATCCTCATAAGATAATCCCACACATACCACATTCTTATCACTACAGCCATAGGAAAAGGCATTACCCTACAACACAAGGAAAAATGCGAGCAAAAACAAAAGATGAGCGAAATTTCACGTGATTTAAAGCAGATTTTTCCTTTTAACCAGACAATGACCATGTCAAATTAGACTTGATTTCATTCAGAATATTAGCAAATAAATTAATTACTATGATTGCAATCGAACTTGGAATACGTCAAGGAATAAAAGGAAAACGTCATGACAGATTTCGTAACGTTGTGAATTACTCATTCAAAAGGAAAAAGTTGAATGTCAAGAGTCTGGAGTTGAATTAAAACATATTATAGTTGTTTGGAAATGTCATTCTTGTTGTGTTCGACGGTTGTGGTGGACGTTTGTTCGTTACGATGTCCAAATTGGTTGTGATAGTTCTTGTGACCTCATATTGGGTATATTTTATACATAGTGAAGGTAAGTTTGTTGTTCTACATTAAATAGAACGGTTTTGTTTCTGCGATGAAGCAATGGGAATTAAATCAGATAAAACATTCCAAATTATATACCGGTAGTTTTAAGTGTATCATCAAAATGTTTTCGGATTACAAAAAAGAGGCGTGTTATAAGTTTGACGTACCTGTGTATCTATGTGTCTGTCAGTGGCATCGTAGCTCTAAACGAGTAGACCGATTTTGAACCCTCGGTGAGCGAGTTCGGCTCGCACTTGACCGGTATTTTTATTACACCTCTAGTAAAAAAATATTTCTTGAGAATACTTGCTAAATATATTATTACATACTAAGACACCCATCGTATATGTATTCTGTATATCTTCTAAAGGAATGCCTTATACCTTAGATATCCTACGGCAAATCTTTCCCGTTGCATTTTTATGAGGAAGAGCAAGAAACACGTAGCTTACCGGTATGCACGCATTCTGAATCAAATATTTAAGATACTCATATACATATGAGATATCTATAGATATGAGAATCTGACCATCCGTTCAAGTATAAAAATATATGAGAATATTTTTAATGAATCCCTGAAAATCCTACCAACAGTTACACAATATGTATGTGTGTTTATATTTCTTACAATCAAACGGCATTGGATCATGATCATGATGACAAGTCATGTTCTGGACTACTTTTTTATCCTGGGAGTATATTTACTACCCACGGTATAATTTTCTACTTTAATCGAAACCCATTGTAGCAGCTAGTATATAGAGGTACCTATTTAATCAAAAGAATTTGAGGATCTTTACCCTAAAATTTTTCAAAAATATTGTGAAAATATGTATGCATAGACTACTGGATAGAAAACCAGTAGTTTATTTTGTGTGTTGTCCATCAAATGAATTTAAGAATTTTACTACCAAAAAGTAAATCAAACCTTCAATATTTACTCCAAAATTCATTTTATAAATTTTATTGCACACTGTTCTATTAGTCTGTATCTTTAAAATAGATTTGGTCACATCTGAAGCGCAAAAGTAGTGGAATCGCAGAGCAAACTTCCAAGACATCTCGGATCACTGGTTCCCACAATGCCAGCGGAGAATCTATCCGTGCATGTATAAATTATACTGCCAGAGTTTATTTCCATGGGATAATTTTCTTCTCTCATGCAAATGAAATCCGGATGAAGCAGCTAGTATAGGTACAGATACCTATTCAATCAAAATAATTTGAGGTTCTTTGAGTTAATTTTTCAAATATCTTGTAAGAATTTGTATGCATACAGACTACTGGATAGAAAACCAGTACCTAATTAATTTTGTGTGTTATCCATCAAATGAATTTAAGAATTCTATTGCCAAAAAGTGGATCAGATCTTCAATATTTACTCTAAAACTCTTTACATAAGTTTTATTGTAAACAGCTATTAGTTCATGAATCCCCGACCGCTCGACCGGTCTCATGCGACCGCGCTGTTATTTTCTTACTATTGTGTCTCGTTTCGCGGGTATGTGATAGGTTATCTATAAAATAGATTGTGGCACATCTGAAGCGCAAAAGTAGTGGAATCGTAGAGCAAACTTCCAAGGCATCTCAGATCACTGGTTCCCACAATGCCAGCGGAGAATCTATCCGTGCATGTGTAAATATACTCCTAGAGTCTATTTCCATGGGATAATTTTCTTCTCTCATGCGAGTTAAACCGACTGTATCAGCTAGCATAGGTAGAGATACGTATTCAATAAAGAGAATTTGTGATTCTTTGTGACTTCCTCCTAAAATTTTCTGAAATTGTATGCATACAGCTTTCTGGATAAAAAACCAGCCTTTCATTTCATGTGTTATCCATCAAATGAATTTAAGAATTTTACTGCCAAAAAGTATTTTGCCACATTTGAAGCGCAAAAGTAGTGGAAAGTAAAGAAAACTTCCAAGACATCTCGGATCACTGGTTCCCACAATGCCAGCGGAGAATCTATCCGTGCATGTGTAAATCGATTGAACTCGTAGCGTGTAAACGCAGTCTTCCATTTAATTTCAGCTTTTTTTTATGTTCTTACTAATATTAAAAATTTACCTACCGTAGTTTCGCACGGATATTGCAAGTCTTTAAAAAACGTCGTTTTTTTTACTACATCATACATTTTACATCAATCTACGTCCAAACCTTCCTCAAATAATAACAGGTCTATTGGAGAAAACCGCATGAAAATCTATTTAGCATATTCTGAGTTTACCGCGTCCATATAGATAGACAGAAGCCGTAAGTAGGGGATTTTTTCAATCTCTGACTATTTAGATGTTTTTTGATCACCTGCTCATCAACGGATGAACAGATTTAAATAAAAATTAGTACACGGACAGATCTTGGCCTGAAACAGAACGTAAAATTTCTCTATCACCTTTTTTCTTCCAATAGAATATTCCCCTGAGATATTTTTCCAGTTTTACACAAGCGACGCTGCTGGCACAAGATAGTATGTAGAACGTACATAATAAACGTGCTTAGTTCCTGAACTTTTTACATTCGCATGTTCCTGAAAGTCGTACATGAATTTTCAAGTTTTTTATTCCCCAAAGTGAACACTGCTCATTCGTATTCTACATGTAATAAAACACTAGTTGCAGTGTACGCGTGGTACAAAGACGTGCCATTTAATATCGCCAGGTACAACTCATTTTGTCTTAAAGTTTCTAAAGCATTTCTCTCATTTATTGTCCTCCATTTCAGCCATTTGTACAAAGTGTTTTTGGGTACTCATTTGTTATGAGTACAGCTAAGGAGTGGATTCTCATTTATTATGAGTATAGCCTACTAAGGTGTGGGATTGGGGCCTGTTAGAGTCTGTGTTTCCTGATAGCCTACGGAAAGTAGGCTGCATCACCGCTTTTACCATCAGCTTAGGCAGTGGTCAAATGCGAGCCTATCAATTCCGAACGGGGTTTGGTCAGTCATGGCGCATTTTCATTAGCCGATAGGGCCCGCATGCGGGGTGCGGGAGATTTCTGGAACGCATGCCACAGCGCCCGCATTCGGGGAACCGTTTTCATTAGTCGATAGGGCCCGCACGCCGGGTGCGAGAAACTACTGGAACGCGTGTCACATGGCCCGCATTCGGGGATCCGTATGCAGTATAACGACCATGTTACTTTCATTGGTTGTTACCCGCATAGTATACCGAACGAGTTAACGACCAGTGAAAATGCGCCATAAAAGTCTGATTCTGATGATTCCCCACTTGAAAAAACGTCTATCAATAATAAAAAATAAAACGTGTTCTACTTTTAAACGGAAAATAGAATGGAACTGTAAAAACTGATCTGTCTGTATAGTTCATACGAAATTAAATTCTATTTTCAAAAGTTGAACAAAATACGGATTGGCATCCCCTTGACAGCAATCATTTAATTTTGCGAACGTAGGTACATTTTTTATGCAGGAATTCCGATATTCGCATTCGGAAGAATGGCATCCAAACTTTTTTTCTATGATCGAGTGTTTATCGTTAATGACACGTATCTCCAATATATTCCGTGCCTGCGGTTTCGCCTGCGTGCCAGTAGAAAATTATCTCAAGGGAACATACTTCCGGGATAAAAAGTATCCTATGTGCTTATCCAGGTTCCAAGTTTCATTGAAATTGATTGAGTAGTTTTTGCATGAAAGAGTAACAAACATCTGTACATCCAACGTACAATTTTCACGTTTATAATATTAGTAGGATTTTTTTAATAGTGACGATGTCGAAAAAAGCAAAATTTTTTTTGGTTGGAAAATCGTCATAAATTCTCACACTCCATCCTCTTTCAGTTGCCCTAGAGTTCTAGATCTACGGTGATTCTTTCCAACAATTTGCTGCCTAATTATACATACATGTGCTACCCATATGTGCACACATTGTGTGCAACCAGCTAGAAAGTACACAAGCGGACTTAATGCCGCTTTTATGTTAATTGTCTTTTACCTTTTAACTTTTTTACAATCACTAATGCTCATAACAAAAGCTGAAAAATCGTAATGAAAAATATAAAATTGGCTAAATCGGATGTATTGGTACAGTTTTGTTGTGCCTTTCTTTTGATTTATGGTCATTATGTATGCTATACCTTTTTTAGGAGTTGAGCAATGTGTTTTAGATAGTTTTTAAGATGAAGTTAATATAATATAGTGATCTTATCACTGCATTAATGGCATTAATAAATAAAAACGATAAAGTAGTAGAGTAGTGAATCAAATGTAGGAGGTTAATCATTGATTCGAATCGCCAGATTCGACAGGTCCTAATTTATTCTGTAATGTATTAAAGACGTTGACATTCATAAACTGGTATTCTTTCATGATACAATAAATAGCAACACCAAACATACAAATAATCAAACATACTGCAATAACATGATCTAAAACAAATCCTATTTTTCCAGTCGTAAAACGGGAAGTATGCAAAGAAAACGAAGTCAACATAGAATGTTCCCACTGTGGGCCAAAGACATGTGACGACCTGGGTCATCCGATCCGGTGCGGCGGGGCCACTTCGCTCTGCAAGCCGGAATGTGTGTGCATAGACGGCATGGTTCGCGACGCCAATGGAACTTGCATACCGAAGATAGACTGCCGTAAGTTAAATGTTTTGGATTGCTTAGAGAGGAATTCTCTATTTATGTATATGAAATGTATGGACAGCTGTGGTAGATAAGTGGAAAAAGTAACTACCAGTGATCGTGTTAAAAAAAAAACTATCGTAACGTATGGTAGTTACTTGACGAGGATATCATCATCACCAATTAGCAATAAGATTCCCTCCCCGTTCCCACTGTGGGCCAAAGACATGTGACGACCTGGGCCATCCGATCCGGTGCGGTGGGGCCACTTCGCTCTGCAAGCCGGAATGTGTGTGCATAGACGGCATGGTACGCGACGCCAATGGAACTTGCATACCGAAGACGGACTGCCGTAAGTTACAGTCTGTACTTTAATCCCGGCGACAAAACTGACAAATTCAAAACTTCAAACTTGCAAATAATATTGCCAGTTCTTGTAGGTAGTGTTGCACCTACGGTACCGGTTTGTAGAATCGTAACTTTTTATATTTATTAATCGATTAGAAAAAAAATCAGAAGCTATCAATTTTGTTCACGTACACGATAAAACCTATTCGGGTTATAAATATTCGTTTTATCGTTTACTACTTTCCTTACACAGCGGCAGAACTTTAAAAAATAAGGCAATTATTGGAACTTGTCACCATACAAACATAAAATTATAAAAATAATTATAACCTATCAGATATATAGATCCTTTCAAAAGCCAACTCATGGCCCCAGAGGGTTCGACCCTGCTGGGCCCCTACGGTTTTGATGACTCTCTCTGATCTCTTTGAGGCGCTTGAAACAGTACGCGCCGTTGGGTCGTGAAGGCCATGCCGTCTCGTGCAGATCCACCTCATTTGCTAGCATTACTGCTTCGCAGTAGGAAACGGCCGCCACTCGTCTTTGCTCTGCATAGAGCCTACGGCAGGAGGCGTCGGGACTCCCTAGGTTCGGCAGGAGCCGCTTTAAGGCAGCTCCAGTCCGTTCCAGTTTGGTAGCCAGACGTCGAAAGTGCTACTCGAAAGTGACACCGGCTGATGTGAACTCCACGTGCCGTTATTATTCGGGAACCCGGTGATGGCGCGTTCCGAGGGCCATGAAAGCACATGGTTTTAGACTTGTGTAATGCCACTTCGAGTCCCAATTACTAGATCCTGTCTACAACTGTCACAAAACTACGTGCCACTACTTCGGTCGCCGCCTGATACAACTCTCGCCGCGCCAGGACCAGCGTGACGTTTGCGTAGCAGACCAATCTGGAAGCAGCCACACTAGAAGCGCGGGTGCGAGGCGGCCGTGGCGCGGCAATCTCAAACATAAAGCTTCATTTGAGTATCAACAGTGGTGGCGAGTTGCAACCCGAGTTCTGGAGAGGCGACCACGTACTGGAAAACGCAGCGTTAGGACGTCTCCCACAAGCTGGAATGATGACGCTTAGGACAGGTCGTTGTAACGGCGCTTGGGGGAGGCCTATGGCCAGCAGTGAACGTCTTTCTGCTGAGATGATATTATAATAATAGCATTATATGTCATATTCAAGAACTAAGCCTCAATAAATTTAAAACATTTGTAAAGCGTAAACTTTGCCAAAAGGCTTTTTATACTATAAAGGACTATGATGAGGACAATAAGGCTTGGGATTGACCTGCTCCAGTACTCACTGTACTGTCGTTTACTCTTTTGGATTTTGTTTTTGATTGCATTTTTTTCCATTGTAAATATAATGGAGATTAGAAGTGCACAACTAATATTTCAATTTGACATTGATATTCTCTTTTTTTTACAATCTGACATTTTACTTATACAATATTTTTTTTTTTTTGACAACAATATTTACTTTGTTAAGTATTACTTTTTGTAAATTTTATTTATACCTTTTTTTTTTGTGAATGTGAGAACTATGTGGATAGCTTGCTTTTTCCTTTCGTTTCAGTCACTTTAACTTATGTCTGGCAATTTGAGTATTTTCTGCGGCCTAACCAAATGTCCTTTCCTTTGTATTGTTCGTCAAGTCGTTGAGCTCCTTAGTAGTCCTGAGTTGAGCTTTTCGGGGAATGACAAATGCTTGCACTGACTGGACAGGTCCACTCAAATCTGCATGGTTCTTTCTTTAAAAGGCCATTTCAGACACCAATCTGCATAGTTCGCATATGATTTGACCAATACATTTTGTATGGTTTTTTTTTTTTTTGAAAAGAGACTGTGACCCCTGAGTTTGTTTCGGTGTTTCTTCTCAGGGTAGTCAGTTAGGAAACACCGGCCTCATCTAGATTAATAATTATGACAAAAAAAAATTGACGTGTAAAAGTATTTCGTGAAACCTATTTGCAAAATAAATATCATTTATCATTTATCATTTATAGAGTTAGACTCCTTACGAAAGACAACCACTAATTAATAATTAAACTTTATAACATGGCCGCATTTAAAGTATTGTCAAAAATGTGTTATTGACGTTTCGACTGGTAGTGTCCCACGTTGGAAGCGAAAACAGTTTCGTGGATGGCGGTGCACTAGTTTTCGAAGCTAAAAAGGGGCTAGATGACCATCACAAGGAAATGAATTCTAATCGATATGAAGACTGGTTAAAAAATATTCTTCTAAAATTGAAACAGAATGCAGTTCAGTTCGTAGTGCATTCGGTCCATCCAATCTTTATATCGATTAGAATTCTGAGTTTGTTTCGGTGTTTTTTCTCAGGGTAGTCAGTTAGTAAACACGGCCTCATCTAGAAAAAAAAGTCCAACAAAAAAAATTACGTGTAAAAGTGTTTGTGAAAACCTATAGTCTATTCACCGGAGCATGAGCCAAAAGGTAAACAAACCATAAAAAGGGTTCTTTATATGTCACGATTGATGTAGTGAACATATTTTATAAAAATAACTACGGTATTAATACACTGACAACATTAGAAATTATATTTTAGAATGATGTCTGTGGAACTTATGTTATCTTTTCAGATTTATTTGAAATCAAACATTATAAATGCCTTTAATTATTTTTTTAATGTTTATTAATTATACATTAAATAGCTTACATGTAAAAGAACCCAAAATGACATTTTAATACTACTAAATTGTAGACCACAGATACTGCGGACATTTTACATTAAAATATGACGTTTTGTCATCGGTCGGGTTATACCCGCCATTTTGAAAAAATGATTTCTTTGTTTACCTTTTGGCTCATGCTTCGGCGAATAGACCATAGGTATTTGCAAAATAAATATCATATAACATTCATTAAATATTTTTTAAATGTTTAACATAAAAATATACGTTATTACTTTTGTATTTTTTCATTTTAAATAGCTAACTACTATTTAGGAAAAAAAATTATAAAAAACGATACTACTTGATTTTAGTAACGGTAATTTACGGTAGAGGTACATCACTATTTAAGAATTGCAAAAAAGTGACAACATTCGTTATGTCATTTTTGTCGCGCTGATGAAAAAACAGCCTTTAGATGTTTTGGATTGCTTAGAGAGAAATTCTATTTATGTATAGGGAATTTATGTACCGCTATGGTACACAAGCGGAATAAGTAACTACCAGTGGACGTAGGGGTTAAAAAAACTATCGTAATGTATGGTAGATATTCCTATAGTATCAAATATATACATAAATAATACTGAAATTAAGTTTATGTAAGTGTAAGTTTTTTTTCGCTTTTAAGGTAGAAAATCATCAAATAACTTGCCTTGACTTGACGAATCAGACTTACTAACTAAAAGCCAGGATTCTTTCAGTTGCCCTTTGTGTTCGAGGTCACGGTAACTCTTTCAAACATCCCCTTTAATTATAATTATTTACCCAGAACATCCAAGTAATCTTAAAAAAAAAATCAGACTATCTTATATCTTAGAAAAAAATAGACGTTCAAATAGTATCTGAATCCACTAATAATTACCGATCTAGTTCAAGAAAGATTGAATCCGAGAAAAGCGGTGTGTTCAATTAATATTCTCGGAAAGTGTAACTTACGGAGCACAACCGTACGGCATCGTGGCACCATAAATAATTTACAGTCTTCGATGATAGTTTCAATAGGTAGTCCAACAATATATCAGTTTTGGGGTCTCCTCAGATGCGGTAGAAAAGCCACTTACCGGTGTGGACCGGAAAGTGTGCACTCAGGTTCATGCATACTAGACAAACGGTCGTAAGGCTGCCCGCCAACGTCCGATAATCGTTGACCGATTTTTGTAGAAGAAAAATAGAACACACGTATAGCAATAGTGCAATAAACACGTCCTACAAAAACGACTATCTACGATTATCTGTCCTACAAAAAGTTTGACGTGGGTGGGCAGCCTAAGGTTGATGTTAACCGCATACGTCTACTTAGAACATAACTAGCGACCCGCAGCGGGTTTGCACGCGTGCTATATTACGCATGTATCATACATATAAACCTTCCTCTTGAATCACTCTATGTATTTTAAAAAACCGCATCAAAATCTTTGTTTTATATCACTACATATGATAAATTCAACGTGGCAGAATCGTAACAATGCCACACAAATGACAGAATATGACTATGTGGTAGGTACTAATGTTGGTGAAAATATTATACATAAAGTTTTAAATAAATATTTCCTTATTAGGTCTCGTCATTTGTTTAATGTCATGATGTCATTAACAAACACGACTTTCCCCTATGTAATGTTACTTCAAGTTTTAGGAGACAGCCTTAAGGAAAGAAAGCATTAAATCACGTACACATTATATATTTAACTAATCTGAGACGAGCTTTTTTTCCGAGTGGAAATCCGCATCGTCACTTTGCATCAGGTGAGATAGCGTTCAAGTGCAAACTTACCAACAATAAAAAACTCCAAATCGTCACAAAAGTCTTCTGCCTTGGGACATTGGGAAGAAACTCTCCTATAAATTACTACTATCCATCTAGTTCTAGGGCCACGATCACTCTTTCTATCGTTTCCGTAGCCCTGGCAGGCATCGGCCCTACTAGGCCGCTTCAGTTTTGCCAAAGACGACTCTGTGACACACTAAGTATTCAATTTGGGCTATATCCCTACCAGACGCCTACTAGACGGCAAGCTACCCATTGCTCGTCGTTCGTAAGCCCACGCCTACGGTTGCCAGAAATCGCCCTGCTACTCCCGACTAACAGTTAAATAACAATTTTTATTTCACACGTATATATTGGAATAAAATCAAAACAATAGGAATCATGAATTTAGTACAATTGAAACAGGAAGTGTAGGTGGAATAAGTTTGTTATTAGAAGTCACCTAAACTCGACAGGAAGTAAGAAATGAGTCAAGTTTGTGGTTTGTGGGTGCGGGTACGTTTGTAAAGTTCCCTAAGTGAGTATAGTAAAACTGTGACCATATAAGGCATCATAAGGGATTGTATAAAATCCACAATAACACTGTCTTATACCAAATTTGAGATATTATTAATTTTTATATGATTAAATAAGTAAAATTCTTTATTCAAATTGGTCTTTTGAATTGTTGTAATAATAAATATTGACCTAATTTCAATAAAACTGACTGGCTGTTATACGAAACAATAGAACCAAAGTACCTATACGACAGACGAGTACCCCAAAAGTATTAAGAAATAGCTGAAACAGGTTTTTTTTTCAAGTGACATCGTGAGTGAAAATCATCAGAATGACTTTAGGGCGTGTCAGACTTTTACTGGTGACATGACTAAAAAAGGTATCGATTGTCTGCTTTTTAAATAGGAGTAGTTATCAAACTTTACTATAGTAGCGACTCTCACCTCAGACCACATGACTATTTAAAGGAAAAGGTGCTATATTCATAATTGAAACCACAATAAAGGCAGGGATTAACTAATTAAATTATTATGATATCATTTAGGTAGGTTACCTAGAAACCCAACCGCGCACGTAATTGGTATTACTCATTAAACATCAACTATAGTTCAACAAACCTCACGTAGGCGCTAAGAAATGTCATACTGATATTAAATTCATTACCTATAGTTCTATACGTCATATAAACACACTCTAATATAATAGGTATCAAGAGTTTGAACGCGCGTAATTTCAGGAACTACTGGTTCGAATTGAAAATAATCTTTTAATTTTGGATAGTCCATATATCAATGAAAGCTATAAGTTTTAAGACATCACGCTAGGAACAATAGGAGCGAAGCAATAACCCAAGACGCGGATGTAATTTGACCGGTTTCAAAAATTCTTGCACCAGTAAAATGCTACTTAGTGACATAGGTATATATTTTCTACATAAAAGTACACGCAGGTGAAACTCACTGAAACTGCTAATAAATAAAACAAATTTTGATGTGACAAAGTCCATAATTGAACCTTTTAAACAACTTACCAACTTTGTAACATTATGAAACGCAATAAAGTATTGAGTATTAACCTATCAATACCCGCGAAACGAGCCACAATAGTAAGACAATAACAGCGCGGTCCTATGAGACCGGTCAGGGATTCATGAATTAAATAATTTCCCAAGTCATCTTCATTGATGTTTACAAAGAAGAGAACTATTTACACTTATGAACACTTAGTACGTATATCATTCTTCTTAAATAAATGTGTTAATTGACACAATTTTTTCATTGAATCCCAATAATTTACATACACAACTACGCTCAATTGTGTGTCTTATAACTCTTTGTTTTTCAATCCAATTTTCACCTTCTCTCATCCTAAAAACATTGAATAAACCCCGTTTTCTCATAACAAAAAACCCGTATTGATCACATTTTCACTATTACAGCTAGCTGCGATGGCGACTACAATGCCACATCTGGCTGCGGAAACCACTGCGGAAACTCTTGCTCCGACTACCAAGACGTCAACAAAACTTGCTTCAGCGGCTGCCGGTACAACAGCTGTGACTGCAAGCCTGGTTATGTGTTTCATGAAGGCTTGAGTTTATGCGTCTTGCCTGTTGATTGTTGTAAGTATTAAATTTTTTAGCTAGATACTAAAATCTTTTTTTCGTCACAATACTGGGTGTAAGTTTGTACGGAGAGGTCGATTTTTTTTTCGTTTCCTGAAAAAACATTTGAGAGTAGATGTTTAGATTCGTCTACTGAGCAAGCCCTTAAAGTTAGTGGAGGGCTGTCCCTTACACCCAGTATATCAAGTGATCTACTACTAAAGTTGACGATAGTGAAGTTATTGTCCTCAATTTTAGTAGATACTCAAGTCCAAAAATATACAGAACAATTATTCAAATACGCACAAAACGTTTTGGAAACATATTTATTGTGCGTATTGGCTAAAGAGTGGAATTCCCTGTCTGAGTCTGTGTTTCCTGTTAGCTACAATAGATTACTTCTAGGCAAGCGTGATCATAGGCCACATCATCGCTTACCATCAAGTGAGGTTTTGGTAAAGCGTGAGCTTACGCATAACAAAAAAAACTTCATTATCCTCAAGTTCTGTATGTCTCATGTCTAAAAACATACAGGACAATTTTTAACTAAAATAAGTAACTACAGACATGCATATTTTTTAACCTTTCGAATATCGTAATTAGAGACACAATAGAAAGACTATGAGAGAGCGAAAGCCGACGTTCGCTAGGTGTTTAACAGATTAACGAAGAAAATAATGTTGCCTATACTTGTGATTTTGAAGTAATTACACCAGGTTTCGGCTTTAATAGTCTAGTAATATACTGACATTTTCGTATTACATTTGATATTCATCACGTCTACAAAGTTTCACCAATTAATTTAAATTATGTAATGAAAAAGGGATCAAATTATAATTAATTTATATTATAATTTGATCTTTTGCAGAATTGAAGTGTCGAATTTAGATCACTTCTATGTAGTTATGTCATCATTACAATAAGAATTTAATAAACCAAATATGCCACATAGACCATTCAGAAATTCCTTTTCAACTTCAACGCGAGACACAGGATGACCGCTATTTTTATTACAGCCCTTAATTTAATTATTCGAAAGAATTTTTATCGCCATTAAGAATAAAATATAAATTTTCCCAAAATTGTTTTTTCAAAAAGGATTTTTGCTTGAAAATTGTTTTGATAGCTTCGTTTCCTGGCAATGATAGAGAATTGTGTAAGCGGCCTTGCCGTGAAAATGTCTGGTAATATTATGAGAGACGACCTTTGTAATTAGTATTGTTGAAGCAACAATTATAAGTAAGTAGCTAAGTGTGAACTTGGCTCTAGACTTGGGAATTCTATTTCCTTTTTTTTATGAATAGGCTCTATATAGGATGGTAAGCGAATGACTGACGATAGAGCACGCTTGCCTAGTAGTAACCTATTCAGTCTTGATTTAAAGACCCCTAACAATCTTTACTAAAAGCTATCAGGAAACACAGATTTTGGCAGGGAATTCCACTCCTTAGCTGTACGCACATTTAAGGTACTCCACACTTATTATAATTTAAAAAAAATTTTTTTTTGCTACTAAAATACGGGCCTTCGCCCAGCAGTGGGACACAATGGGCTAACTAACTACTAAAATACCTCAAGCATCCTTAAACGAGCAGCAAATATGTTCAGAAACCGCAATAATTTGACGCTGACTAATTTCAATATTCTTTGTGCGTTTGACTAATTTCAAGACTGCGATAAATAAATACTAACACTCATTTCTCAATGAACCTTTTATGTACAGGACCTTAAAAAACTTAATCGAGGAATTTTCTCATGACGGGACCTTTTATTTAATTTACAGGAAAATTGTTGTTGTGAACTCCGAAAGAGGAATTCAAGGAACGTGAAATTTTCAAGAGAAAAGTTTGAAAAAAAGCAAGTTTTACCCTCTGAGATAATTACGAGGGACATTCAAGACTGACCAGCTAACTAAGCATTGTATAAATAATCATAAGTAACAATAATTTAGACAAACCGTTGAGGAAAATAAATCCTAAAATATTTATAGTTTTTTTCTGTCTGTGTGATTTTTTGAGTGGTTCTAGTCACATCCTTGAACGACATTCCTATTCTAAATGGTGTAATTTAAATATAACCTTCCTTTTTTTGTAAAAATCTAAGAATTAAAAAAAACTAAATATTCCTTTTTCGTTTACGCTTCATTATTTTATGTAACATACTAGCTGCGGGGAAAATAATATCAGCAAAGCCTGAGCTTCAAGAGCTAAGTAAAAGAAAAATATATTACCATCATGCCTCCCTAACGACTTGGTTCCGTACAAAACATCCTTGTTGAGGTAATCGCTAGCAAAACCCAGTCTGAGATATCATTGTTTGTGGAAACCTCGCTTTTTGTACAATTTGCTTTTAGAATATAAAATGTTTTAAGGAATAAACAGGTTTTTAAATGGAGCATATTTTAAATTCACTGTATGCAAATCATGCAAAATGGATTTGTCACATAATAAACACAGAAATAAGGAAAATAATAATTCGATTATAGGTGAGGAGTGTGAGGACTTTATGGTACAAAAAAAGACCAAAACATCTTGATATGGGCAAGTTTTAAGTTTCTTTTATCATATATTTTAAATACCCTCAGAAAAAATCCTCAGCTTCTACGAACATTTGAACCACAAAATGAGGTTTCTCTTATTTTCGGTAAGATCTAGCTTCATTTGTCACGCCGTATAAATCTAGGACTGGATAATGGAAAAAATATTGATATTCGATTCAGGCTTTTGTAATCAGAAAGCTATTTCTGGAAGTCGCCATTAGGAGAAGAGCCATGTCTGAAATAACTATCACAAAAGTCTTGATGAGGATATTTCTAATAACAAAAGCGTAATTACAATTCTCATAATATGTGTATTGTAGTCTAATAAATGTATGTAAGCTAGATATTTGACAAGTATTCGTATGTTATGTATGTACAACATTTATTGGCCAAGATTATTCCGTAAACAGATGAAATACTCCTTTAATAGAATACCATTTTATTTTACACTAGCTGATGCCTGCAGTTTCGCCAGCATGATAGTAGAAGACTATCCCAAAAGAACATACTCTACTACTAAAAGTATCCTATAATCTGTTGCAGGTGACGCGAAAGTTATTCAGGTAGACCAACTACTCCTACCGTCTACCTGTACACCAAATTTTAATAAAATCCATTCAGTACTTTTTGTGTGAAAGACTAACATACAGTCATACATACACACTTTAATATTCATAATATTAGTAGAATTCTGAAGATATAATACTTAAATGTAAAACCTGCTTGCTCTTACTACTCAGGAATAAAATGTCCTTGTAATAATTTACAAAGCCAAAACACAAATATTATTCTCAAAAAATAACTCAATCAGAAACTCAGAATGAGAGTCTGAAAATCAAATTAAGACCTCAGACTATTTCTCCGGCCATCGACGCTATATAAATCACAAAAGGAACAAACAAAAATACTGGCCACACAGAAATAATCAAACAAAGAAATAAAAGAAAAATCAACGGGGAACAAACAAATAAGACGAAAACCAATTACACTTCGCAGAATAACATTTATCGTAACCAATTATTTAGTTAGAGTTTCAGGAGGAACTAATAAGACTGATTAATCGAATGTTACTTGGTTGACGGCCAGCCTAGTGCGGGTACAGACCAAGCAGACTTAGATGACATTTTCTTTTCAACCGACTTCAAAAAGGAGGTTAATGTTCGGCTGTATGTACTTTTTTATGTGTATATTTATTTATTCCCAATACAAATATTGATATGATCTGACGCTGAACTGCGAAGATATGGAATAAAACTCGTCATAGAATAAATGAGAACTAAACACTGTTTTAGGCTATCACGGTTTGTTTCATAATTTAAATTGTCACTTACGGGATATCTTCGGGTTTTGTCTGCTCTTAGCTAAAATTTTTTCCAACCACCCGCACTCTCCAGTCATCCCGCGATCATGGCGCTTGCAACAGCGTCGAAATATCGGGAACTCAAAATAAACATAAATCACGGAAGATATCCCGTAAGTGACAATTTAAATTATAAATGAGAACTGTTTCAACTAGTAAAATTGCTTTGTTTATACGTGTAGTCGACGACTGACTAAAGGAAGAAGGAGAGGGGATACATAGAACTGATCTGATGATGAAGCTGGAAGCCTATCTTCCCTACTTGAATTGTGTAATATATCAATGTATCCTAGCCCTGTTTGGGAATATTATAGTTGCTACGAGATGCACTCTCGAATTTAAAGTATCATCGAACTGATCTGATGATGGAGCCAAAAATAGAAGGTAATTAAGTTTGGCTAAATGGAAAACAAATAAAGAATGTAAAATAAAAACATTTCTTTCAAAAAAACTAAACAGACTTCCGAAAAGTTATTTTGCACTTGTTAGTATTTTTTTACATTGAAGTCGGTTGTATGAGCTACTATTAGGCAGAGTACCTGTACAAAAAAAATAGTACGGCTTCTATGAATATACAAAAGTCAAATTCGAATAAAAAGGAAAATATTAAAAAGGAAAATTGTCATGGTACTAACAATTTTCTATGGTAGCAACAAAATACATAGAAAAAATATGTTTCGAAAAACTGGTTGTCATTTTATTGAACGACTAGGCCCTACGGCAAGTTACATTTATTTTTCCGTAGGGTCTAGTTACTTGAATTTTGTGTATAAAATAAAATACTGGGATTTGCAAGCCTATCTACATGGCCTCAACAGAAAATGGTCTTAAATCTCTTACCTCAGTTACGTGTGAAATATTATTGAAAATGAAATCTTTTTAACTCATTGTTTTCATAGATACAGAAGTAACTAACGCTTGGGATTCAATGGTTTAAAATATTTTACAAAAACGTAGCGTTATGATATCTTTTCCTCATAAGACATAATAAAATTTAAACTCTTATTCAAAAACCAGTAGGCCATATATTCCCATTAAAAAAAATTCTGCTTTCCATATCTGTACATGGACAGTAGCAAAAACTTTAGGGGAATCTTTTCGCCGCGGATTGATTTATGACTCTAACAAAAACTTCCGTTCACAATGCAGAGATTGTTCGCTTATAAACGAGACGTAGACACTGTGCAATTTTTCTTCTTCTATTTTGATACCTGGTGACGTAAGTAAATGTAGTTTTTGCTTTAGAAAGAAAGATATATTTTATGTGGTAGCAATAAATGTTGTGTTCTGTTTTTTAAATATTTTTTGAGGAATATTGTCTGGTTAGACAACGTCTCGGGAGAACAGAACAGTAGCCCGATTCACGTAATCAAAACCATAACTCTATCGTAGAGAATAATCGTATTCACATCCATATTGAGAGGCAAGGCAAGGTCAAAATGATCTGTCTGTAAAGCGTCGTGCCCTAATTTTGTTTGAAATCTCTCAGAGTAAACGTAAATATAATCGACTATGAGCTACGTTTCCAGATTTCATAAAAATTAGGATGTAAATATACTCAAAGAGTCTCTCACTCACCCAGTTATACGTCTGTAACTCGTGCTTAAATATATCAACAATGAGATATACCAGCAATTGCTGAGATGCCAACCCTTTCGGTTTGGGAACGCTCAGCGCAATTATATTTTTAAATGTCGTGTGTGTTGTTGCTGTATAGTGTTGTAAGTACCGAATAAAATACTATTATATTCTAAAAGTTTTAACTAAGTAACGTATCTCTGAGAGACATAGTGAAGAAACCGACATGTCCTAGAGTCCCAGTAGTCCTAAAAATTTAAAGACGTGTGTCATCTGACGTACTATTACCGCCCTTCTCCTCTAGGGAAAAGTCTCGAGTCCCAGCAGGGAGAACAATATCTGACTTATGATTATTATGCTATAATTTAAACTGACGAATTCATTCGAAACCTAGATAAGGCCGGACCCGTACTTCCTATCTCACAAAAACACAGAAAAACCCCAAACTTTAAGGTCTTTCAAGATTACATTGCGGAGGTCAAAAGGCAGTCGTTCCGTGTAAAATATTCAGCCGCAACCGCAACGGGTTAGACGAGAAGCCTTCACTATCGGTATGAGAAACAAGACAATGTTCAGGGACTTTGGGAATACCCTGTCAAGAGTAATCTGGACTACTTTAGCCTTAAAAGTTCGTTTGTAATTAAATATAGTGGAACTAGTTGTTTGCTACGACTTTGTTCTTGACTTTTATAGTTTTAGCCTTAGTTTGATCTTCTTTGGATAGAGTTTTGTAAATCTCCGTCTAAGGAATTAGTTTATTTACGAGTACCTATCTCAATTGCTACAGCTTTCGTTGTGAGAAAATATTTAACTCTAGGTGGAGCGAAAAGGGGTGGCGGACTTTTAGTGACACCAATTACATACCAGAGCCGATAACTTTGTGGTGTACGTGGACCACAACATGTCCTCAATTCGAGTTTAGTGCTTACTGAATAGCGAGTTAATCATTACTGGTCGTCCACAAACCCACGCATATGGTGACTGGGAAGCCTTCCTTCTCGTTCCATACCATTACTTAAACTAGGGCTTGAAGCGAGAGGTTGCTGCCGCCTCCACGAAAACACGATCGTGCTCCGCCCAAGCGGGGCAGGCTTCCACTGTGTCCTCATACACATAATAGTGACACCTGGGCGTTGTGTTAATAGCAGCCTGGAGACAAAATTTTGCACTGTAAATAAAGGCTCGATCTCTTTATTGTGACTGACACATTTTATATGTATCATCATCTGCCTAGCCTTTTCCCAACTATATTGGGGTCGGCTTCCAGTCAAGCCGGATTTAGCTGAATACCAGTATTTTACGAGGAGCGGTTGCCTACCAGACCTCCACAACCCATTAACTGGGGTAACACGGTTCTTCATGGCAAGACTGGAGTCAGATTTACTGGCTTCTGACTATCCGTAACGACTGCCAAAGATCTACAAATGACAGCCGGGACCAACGGCTTAACGTGCTTTCCGAGGCACGGAGGAAACTCGTTATGTTAAGATGGTCACCCCTCCACAGACCAACCTAGGCAAGCGTTGCTTAACCTCGGAGATCGACCTGTGCGGCTGTTATTATTTAGCCACGAGCTCCTCACATTTTATATGTATGTGTACTTTAAATACGCCTCTGCATGCATTACACTTCTGAAAATACAGGTGTGACACAATTTAGTATGTTATATTTGTGATTTTCCTGTCTCAATCTTGAGTGCTTGAGACTGCATTGTCAGTCAGTCCATTAATCATTTACGAGTGTTTTCTTTTCTACATGTAATCGTACATCTTCTGCAAATTTTAAACCAACAGTAAAAGCTCTCACCGTCAGTTTTCGCGAACAAAAATGTGTTTGGTAAGCTTTATTAATGGCAGTGTGTGTATCTATAAAATCGGCGGAAATCCATTAAAGGCTATAAAATATTTAATGGCTGCCACCGGATCGAGTAACCCACTTCACTGTAATATGTTAGAATATTCGAAATTCGACACAAAAACTATAAACTGAAAATACTGAATTACCAATAGCACAAAAATGGTGGAAAGATACAAAGACACAAATGGTGTGTTAAATCCTCTCGAGTAGAAAACAGGAGCTCCTTACACTGATCAGTTAAGACTTCGTTTGTTTCTTATTTATTTGTAACTAGCTTTTACCCGCGGCTTCGCTCCCGTCAAATGACTACCCTACCCTACCTTCCCTACCTACAATTCACTACACTACCCTACACTACACTACACTACACTACACTACCATACACTACCCTATACTACCCTACACTACCCTACACTACCCTACACTACCCTACACTACCCTACACTACCCTACACTACCCTACACTACCCTACACTACCCTACACTACCCTACACTACCCTACACTACCCTACACTACCCTACACTACCCTACACTACCCTACACTACCCTACACTACCCTACACTACCCTACACTACCCTACACTACCCTACACTACCCTACTTAATCTACTTTACCTAACTTTTTTTTTTAGAATTTTTCTCTCCGTAAGAACCATCATTGAACTTCAAGGAACATTTTAAAAAAAGAATCAGCCAAATCGGTCAAGCCGTTTTCATGTGATGTCGTGACAACGAAAAACGGGTTTCATTTTTATATATATAGATAAAAAAAACTTGAAGGAGCCCGTGGCTAGATAATAACAGCCACACGGGTCGATCTTCTAGGTTAAGCAACGCTAGCCAAGGTGTGGATGGGTGACCATCTTAACATAACGAGTTTCCTCCATGCCTCGGAAAGCACGTTAAGCCGTAGGTCCCGGCTGTCATTTGTAGATCTTTGGCAGTCGTTACGGATAGTCAGAAGCCAGTAAATCTGACTCCAGTCTTGCCATGTTACCGTGTTACCCCAGTTAATGGGTTGTGGAGGTCTGGTAGGCAGCCGCTCCTCGTAAAATACTGGTATTCAGCTAAATCCAGCTTGACTGGAAGCCGACCCCAATATAGTTGGGAAAAGGCTTCGCAGATGATATTTGTAATACTTGAACCAAGTCTAAGAACATGAAGAAGGTATAGAAACTAAGATTCATCAATCTTTTCGTATATATCTTCACAATTTGTCAAAGCAATTTCAAAATTTTAATATACATGTTTAATGCCTTGACAAACACCCTATTAAAAACTTTTGTGAACACAACAGGGGATGCTAAATAACTGTATACTCAAGTACATAACTTAAATAATACGGAGATTACTTTAAAATTTGATTCAAACAGACAACAAGGGAATATTAAAATATCAATTTGACGCCTTAACGTTCGCCGAAGTTTATTCTCTTGGTACTAAAACTTTTATAACTTTGAAAATTTGAGAAGCATTTTGCTCTAGAACAGAGGTGTCATATAATAACTTAATATCAGGTTGGTTCTGTATCAATTTTAAAGTGACTATGCTAGATAAAAGGAGCAAAGAAATTAAGCATAGAAAACAGCGGCCTCACTTAGTATAAAACACAAAAAAAATACATTTGTTTTTTAAACACCTAAATAGGAAGGTATACTAAATAGGCAAAAACAAAAATCATTTATCATTTAAGGAATTCTAAATTCTGTTCTTAAAATAATACAAAATGAGTTTCTCGATTATGATAAATTTCTAGAAGAAGTACTTTAGAAAGGAGACGGAAAACGGTAGGCCCAAAAGTAGGAAGTTGAGATATGATCCAAAAAATTAGTCATATTTTTTTACCTAAGAATATGAAAAATCACTTCAATTCACATTCTAGAAGCAAAGAAATATGAGAAAGATCGTTTTCGTGAGATTATCGATTCAGTAATCGATTACACAGTTACGAAAATAAAACTTTTGCACTAAAAAATTAACTCAAAGTGATTAAATGTATATACTTATATGCAATATAGTCTTCGATCAACTATGTACATATTAATAAATCAAATATCAATTAATTACTGAAAAACCAATATTAATGATTATCGATTCAAATCTCTCTCATTTTTCTTCTTATTTTTAGTCTATGTCACTGACAGTTGCCGACTGTTCTTGTTTGCTCACTCGTTTCGTGTTTTCCGATGCGTTTTGGGTGCTTTCCCAATTAAGTATTCATCATTTTTCACGACCACTGCTTTGTATTTTACGGATTCTGACCCTGCCTACCTTGTACGGCCCTTGCTTTCACCTTGGACACCGAAGATTGCTCACACGTTTGACTTGGAATTGTTATTTTGGATTTTAGCGCCGGCTTGTGGATTGGATATTATTGAAACTATGGATCGCTGTGTGAATTGTGAGATATCCACTGGTCACTGCAATACACTGGGCCGACGACCCTTACACGATGAAACAATTCTGTCAGTGATTCGGCAATGGCTGCACCTCAGTCTGTAAGTAAATATAACCGCATCTAACCAGCTACCATCCTGGCAGGTTTAAAATACATGTAGTTAGAAGGCCAATAGAGATTGTTTACAGTTATGGCAAAGAATTATTTATTTATCAAACAATGTTATAATACCCTCATACACAATAGTTAATTAGGTAGTGTTTTATGTAGCTGAAGATTGATAAAAATGTTCCGTATCATATAGTACCACCTGCACAATTTCTAGATGACATTTTAATTATAATTGAAGACGAATAAAACACTATATTAAATGATTTGTTTTTTTTTATTTTCGACATCTTTTCCCTATTTTCTTACATGTTTCCTACTTAACGCTTGAAGTCGTTGACGTTCATTTATATATTATGATTTTTCAAACATTTTCTAGTAAATATAATATTAGAGCAAAACAACATGTTTTGCACTTTAGGAATCAGCTGTCAGTTAAAGATTGTCACATAACTTCACTCTTACTTAATCTCTTATATCTCTGTTCTCAGATTGACAAAATCCGTAGAATTGTCAGTGAAAGGTTGATAATATATAAGCTATTAATTGACACCACTTTCATCTTCTTACACCTAGGCCCAAGATTGTATGTAATCGTTTCAGTCTCCTTTCAAGCTAAAGTAAATTATTTTGTGTGTATTCAATACTTAGGTCTTAACGCTACTGTGCAATAAAAATAATAAAAAATAAATTCATTTAGGTAACCAATTTATTTTAGGTTTAAAACGCAGAAACGTTGGGTTGTGAAAAAACGGGATAGAAAACTAATTGCCAGTACCGGAGATGAGACTTTTGGGATAGATAATGTGGAGTGATGAAAATGGATACAATGAGAAATGAGAGGAAGTTTGAAAGTGGCACCTGTGACTGAAAATTTAAAAGAGATTTGGATCTTGAACTTGAAAGATACAACAATGTGAGTACATTAAAAGAGATTTGGATCTTGAACTTTAAAGACACAAGAATATACCACTCACAAACAAGAAGGTAAACACTAAATGGGGTATTTTCTTCATCATCTTCTTACCCTTGTCCCATATTACATGGGGTCGGGGCTACTTGATTTTTTCTTCCATTTTGTCCTATTACCCGTCATACTATCACTAACTCCCTGTTCTTTCATAATATCATTTCTCACACAATCCATCCATCTTTTCTTTGGTGTCTCTCTCCTTTTTCGTCTCAATATTTCTTTTATAATACGTTGCCCCACACTAGGAATTACTCCTGTATTGTGGGTTCGGTCACAAACATGTAAACTACACACATACTCGGACACCTATCTGTAAACCAAACAAATATTTGTTCCGTGCAGAAATCGAACATGCAACCCGACGTGCAGTAGCCAATCGCTCAACCACTGCACCAACCCTATCGTCATAATAAGTAAATGGTTTAATTGATCAAAAATGACAAATAATGACTTAAATTTTCATCAATGGAAGTATAAAACATGGAATATAACGATGCTTTTAAGCAATCAGCGAAAAGGCAATAACTCTGCACTTTACAGCCATTCTGAGGAAATATAAGTGCCCGTTGGCATTGAGTAACTGCAGTTACTGATACATTTTTTAAAACCACCGGGATATTACAGCCTGAGTTTGCTTTGAGCTTTTGTTTATGCAACCTTGAGTATCATTGCCTGAAATGAGATTCATGAAATACTCGTAGCTACTGTTTATTCTTCGTTGTAAAGTTACGCTGTTATGTCTTAAGCTTAGTTAAAATAAAATAACTTATTCTGGTGGTGATTAATTATTAGTGGCATCAGGACAAGAAGAGACCCTGGCTATAAAAATATTTGTTATATGTAGAATCAGTTTATTAATCTTAAGATTAATAAACTGATTACCTCCTGCCTTTGTGCCATATTACTTGTGGTCGGTGCAACGCGTTTCTTTGCTTCTATTCTATTCTGTCAATCGTTACGCGACCACTTACTCCCTTTTCTTTAATACCAGTTCTTACACAATCGAGTTTATTAAAAAATATGCTAAAATAAAATACTGTGCAAAATAAAATCAAAATTGATCGCTTTTCGATCATTTATTTTCAAGTGTCTCTCGCAAAAACGCCGCCTTCTATGGTGGTTCTAAAGAAGATTGGCGAGCTGGGTATCACATCAAAATCCAAACATACACAAATCTAGTTATATGCAACTTATGGGTCATATATCGTTAATTATTTTCCAAGCTAAAATACAATATTAGCAGTCCGGAGTAATTAAAAAACCATGATTTTAGGGTACAGTCCCGTTACGGAAACAAAACGCAATAATGCAATAGTACCTCGTCCTTTTTGTGAAGTCTGTAAAAACAAAACGCATAAAATAGGCTTATTGCGTCAGCTGTTACTTAGGTATGTCAAATACAAAAAAAATATAAACTGTCATGATATTTTTGTTTGACCCTGCCTAAACATAATTCGTCGTTCGTGTTATTTGCAATGTTGTCTGCATCTATAAATGAAGTGTGAACTCTTATTTTGTGCCGCCACGTTACTTTAGTACATTACAATTTGCGTTTAGTGTATACCTAAACCTGCGCAGGACTGAAATACTCAATACTCAAATAGGACTCTTATTTATTCTGTGAATGTTTTTCATGCTTTAACAATGTCAGCAGTTGATCTTCGGTGTATAAACTGTTATGTGCGCTTATCACGCCTTCGTCGACGTGTCTTGATTTGACCAGTTTAAAGGAGAAAACCGAAGCTATTATCGGCTACTGTTGTAATTGTAAAGTATGACTCAGAACCGTGGGCTGTTGTTCACATGTCATGAGTGTAGTCTTTTATTTAGCTTACGATCGACACGAAGGAACAATCTCCCTGCGGTATTTCTTGACAATGTATTGTTACAATTATAATAAAAAAATGTTATAAATACTATGGTTTTGTTTTTTACCTGTTACGAGACGCCGCGCGGCATCAAGAGGTGCAGCGCGACGGCGCGTGGCATAACGAGGGGCAGCGCTGCATGAAGCAACGTATTCTAAATTCTCACAATGAAATGTGTATTATTTCGCGTAGTAAATAAAGTTATATTTTGAGTCACTCTATTAAAATGTGCGCGCAGCGTCGCGTCTCGGTGTGAGCTGACCCTAACCATCGCACGATTGAACGATGTGATTAAACACAAATTCTTTAGAGTGTCCTAATAGAAGCTTGTAAATCATCGCATGAGCACAGGGTTTCGTCGATAAAACCAATCTCATCGTGCGACGAAATCACATCGTTCAATCGTATGATAGTTAGCTAAATAGGACGACGCTTAAGGGTCTGCCTTAAAACCTTGTCCAGAAGAAGCGAATTCGTTTAGAAACGTTTCGCGCGAATTCATTCGCGCGCTAGTAATATACTAGTAAGATACTAGCACAAATACGTCGCGTCCACAAGTATCGCGCGAATTCAAAATACGCGCGTAAATCGCGTGCACAACGCCAGACCCTCAACTCACGCGTATTACACGCGAGTCGAGATACTAGGGACACCTTGTTGCGTCCAGTTAAACGCGCGAACTCCAGAGCGAGTGCACATATCCAGGGAAATTGAGCACCTACATTTGATACGGAATTGTTGAATGCTCCAGCGTTGATACGCTCTTTCTGGGCGCAACGGTCGCGCGTGATACGCACGCGCAATCGCGATGAATTCACCCCTTCTGGTCAAGCTCTAAGTTACATAATTAGGTAGGTACCTTGTATTATTTTTGGTGGTTCATTTTGATGTTATGTCTATAAATCATTTTATATCCCCAACTCTAATGTATGTCTTACCATTACATATTTTGTTATACTCTATTGTAGCATTCTAATCCATATATTCATTCTATTGTACGTTAAGCCTGTATGTGATACTGAAAGTACATGGGGTTTTGCCAATCTTCTAATTCATATGACGTATATAGGTGGTAATGGAAGGTTCTAAAGTGGCGGCCACGTACCGGAAGACGCTGGAAGGCCTCCTACTAGGCAGACCGACGACCTGGCGAGGGTCGTGGGAATCCGATGGATGCAAAACGCACAGGACCGGTCCGGCTGTGGCGACGCTTGGGGGAGGCCTATGTCCAGCAGTAGACGTCTTTCGGCTGAGAGGATGATGATGATGATGAGGTGATAATAGCTACTAGCTAACCCAGCAAACATGTTGCTGTAATGTCAGTATGTAAGGGCTCATTGTAAGCTTCTTTATCATTAAGTATGAGTGTAGGTAAAGTGTATGTAACCTGTTTATATGGCGCAAAATACTTTTACTCATATAGGAACACAGTCAAGTCTCCTTACATACCATAATCGACATTTTCGAAACGATCCTGCGTAAGATGGATGGGCCGATTAGTCTTTCCGCGCGAAACATTTACGAAGAAAAAATTAGTAGTACTTATTTAATTCACGAGGCTGAGACTTCCTTTAATATCGACACAGTTGGGAAACTAAAATACTTCTTGGCATAATAAAAAACATCTTAAAATCTTTCGATAGTAGTTTATTTATTAAGCCTAAAATTAGATTTCGTTTGGACAAAACAGAAATATGATTATTAGTTTCAAACTAGAGCACAATCATTATGGCGATAAATAAAAATAGGTTGTTTTCTCTGGGCAATTAATTGAGAAATTTAACTAGTCTTGAGCGCTTGAGTTGCCTGAAAAGAACATAATTAATTTGTAAAGATTATGTCATAAATCTTAATACTAAAAATATATAACAACAAAGGTCTTTTACTTTTTCTTTTACCTGGGCAGTGACATTTTTTGACACATTTTCCATCTTTTTCATTAAGTACATATCCTTCTTTGCATACGCAACTGGGTGGCATGCACTGATCTGTGCAAAATTCTGGTTCTGGGTTAGCACAAGTTGGTTCACAGGCACTTGGACATTGTTTGTAGACTGCATGGGGATCTTCACATACTGGTACTGTTTGAATAAAGAAAGTGCAAATTAAAAAAAATAACTGGACAAGTGCGAATTGGACTCTCGCAATGAGGGTTAAATCTGTACAAACTATTTTTTTTTTGTTACGTTATAACAAATTTACTGTTATATGATTTATTTTTATACCTGTTCTATATGACCTTGCTTCATGCCAAATTTCAGAGTTCTAGGCCAACGGGAACTACTTTATGAATTCTATTTGGAGCGTGTCAAAATAAACATTTTGCGATAGTTTAAACAGAAGTTTGTATTTTTACAGCTTCAAGGGACCACAGACTTGAATATGTCATTTTAATTTCAACTTAATACCTCTACACGTTCTCGAGATAAAGATTCTTGACAGACAGACAAACAGACAAAAAACAAAGTGATCCTATAAGTTATAACTAATTTAAAAACCGGCCAAGAGCGTGTCGGGCCACGCCTAGTGTAGGCTTCCGTAGTTTCCCGTCCGTCAAAATAAATGTCACCAACTTTTCAAAAACTGTTCGTCCCATCAAGTTCAAAATAATTTTCCTAGAAAGTCTTTATAAAGCTCTACTTTCCAGAATTTTTTCATATTTTCTAAACTTATGGTTCAAAAGTTAGAGGGGGGGGACGCATTGTTTTTTACTTTTGGAGCGATTATGTCCGAAATTATTGATATTATCAAAAAATGATTGTAGTAAACCCCTATTCAATTTTGAATACCTATCCAAAAATATACCACACGTTAGGGTTGAATTTTAAAAAAAAACGCTTTTTACTTTACATGTAGGGGGGCTACCCTAATAAAACATTTTTTTTACCAATTTTTATTTTTGCACTTTGTCGGCGTGATTGTCATACATATTGGTACCAAATTTCAGCTTTCTAGAGCTAACGGTCACAGAGATTAAGCGAGGACGGACGGACAGACATGGCGAAACTATAAGGGTTCGGTTTTTGCCAATTGGCTTCGGAACCCTAAAAATGAAGTGGACATATTACCTGGACAGTCCTCTCGGTCCACACATTTTCCTGTATCCTCGTTTAAAACTAATCCTGGCTTACAGACACAGCCGGGTGGCAAGCACTGTGCTGTGCATATTTGAGGGTCCTGGTTGGTACACGTCGGCTCACAGGCACTTGGGCATTCACTGTACATTGCGTTTGGATCCCCTCCACAACCCGGTGGTGCTGTTAAAGTAAAAATATCCTACGTTATTATTGATAAACATAATATTAAGAACGCAGTCCATGGTTTTTTTTAAAGATGGGAGATCATCAAAATGACTTTTTCCGCTCTGGGTCGAGTGAGAGGGTATGCCCTCTCTCTTTTCTCTAGAGCAGCAGAGGTCATTGAATGATTTCTGACCGAAAACAAAAAGACACCAGCAACACCTTGCAAAAGCCTATCCACTAAAGCCTTGAAAACTGTCAAATTATAATCAGACAAAAAGACACCAGCAACGCCTTGAAAAAAACTGCCAAAATAAAGTTCAACTTACGACAATCTTCAGCACAGACGCAAATTCCTTTTGAATTCCTGAAGTGATTATCCTTACAAATACATCTAGGTTCGCAGTTCAATACCAAAGTATTGCATGTTTCAGGTTGGTTTTTGATGTCTTCACAATTTTCAGCAAGGCATGCTGAAGGACAGGAATTCCATACTTCATTTGGTCTTGTGCAATTTACTGGAGCTGTAAGTTGAAAACATATATTTAGATAAATACTGAAAAGACGTAGACGAATGTTCAATTGTAGCTATTTTTTTTATAAAGGTTGACTGGTATCAAGTGACCGATACTTAAACACGTGATTGTACTCATGATAACAAACAACTTCTACTACGGGACTAAACCTGAAATCGCGAGAAAATTCACATGTTCAAATTCAAATTCAAATAATTTATTGCATAACACATGTGTTTTATAAGTTGTTATAAGTAATGGTTTAAAGTGCACATGGACCCTGTCGGGCACAGCAATGTCTGAGAAGTAGGTAGTTGGAATAATATAATCATGAACAAAACAAAGTCAAGATAGCGAAAATCAAACACAAATAGAATTTAAAAAAATATTGAAATAGAAATGTCAATAATACAGTAGTTAATTATGGTAAGTTTCAAAAACAAATTCATTACAAATGTCAAAATTAATTAATAAAATTATCGTCAAAATATTTCACTACAAATGTCAAAGAAAGGATAACAAAATATGTCAAAACAATTCATTGTTAGTGTCAAAATCAATCCATTACAAATGTCAAAATCAATTATCACAATTGTCAAATTATTTCAATTCACATGTCCAGAAATACAAATATCAAAAAGAATTATAAATGTCAAAAATTGTTTAAACTAAATGTCACGATCTTTTCATTTCACATGTCAAAAATTTAAATGTCAAAAAAGAATTAAAAATGTCAAACAGTTCATATTAAATGTCAAAATCAATTCATTACAAACGTCAAATAAATAATAATTTAATTTAGGTATGTCAATAAAACAATAAAATAAATTTTAAGCGTTCAAGTTATCACTATAGAATTCATCCACTGAATAATAACATTTATCGACTAGTACTTCTTTGAGCCGTTTAATAAATAATCTGTCACATTCCTCGTTTTTGATATCGTTTGGTATCTTGTTATAAATTTTTATAGATGTTATGTGGGGGCTCGACTCTCGACTCGGCTGTGTTGACCAGTTAGTAGGCTAACATAAATGTACATAACAGCAATTTTTTTTTTAGTGATTCCAGGTTGTTATCATTTGTACAATCACGGCCACTAATAAAACCAGTCACCTATTCGCATAATTTTCTTTATCAAAAATAATATTTTGTAATTTTATAAGAACAATTTATTAACCAAATTTTCAACTAAACATCCTGTTACCGCTGGACCGCTAGATGGCGCTGACCCTAGCCTGACGTAAAGAAACAGACTGTATTATAAAAAAATCAATAAAAATAATATTACTGCACAAAAGTGAACAATAATAAGTGAAACTATATAATATTAAGTTGTTAATAAGTGACAGTGTTATCTACGTATATAATACACAAACAGTGAAATAAAAACTAAAAAAACCTACACTGCATAACCAATACAAAAATCTATAATTTAGTGATAAAATCCAATTTATTTGACAATTTAAACACCTAATACTATTCTACGACTTAGATATATTAATTACTCAGATACCCGCGAAACGAGACACAATAGTAAAACAATAACAGCGCGGTCTCATAGGACCGGTTGGGGATTCAAACGTTAAAACTTGTGAGTTACAAACAAGAACTATTACTGTGAAGTGAAAAAGTGATTCACACAATAGATTTGAACTGTAACCGATCAAAACAATAAAATTGAACTTTGACCCTCACAGTCGATTCGCAGTGCTGAGTAGTTTAATGTGCCACAACTAGACCAAAATTTCAACCACTCTAATTAAGTAAAGTTGGCTGAACGGCTAAGGAGTCTACTTTTGCAGCATCGTGTTTACTCAAGTGGTCCCGAGTTCGATCCTCAGTTTATACTATCACTTTTAGTACAAACCAAATATCAATTTATAATAGTATTTGGTGCTAGCTGAAGGTAACATAAAAAACAACGTCGAAAATGAATTTCTTCGGCATTATTACACTTCGAAGGACGCGCACTCAGTCAATGTCAGAAACATCAATGGAAGTTGAATCAAAAAACTCGACAATAGATGGCAGCACCAATGGCTTCCCTAACTTGTCAGCTGATGACAGCAGCGATTCACGAGGGTTGAGACAACAAATTGAATTATTACGATCTGAATTATATGACATCCGCAAGGAGATAACCCAGTTACGCCTGGAAAATAGCGACCTTAAAAACACTTTGTCTAAGATTACTAATCACACAACTGTCACAAAAAATACTAAAAATCAAACGACAGAAACGATACAAAATAAACTACCAGAACAATTATCAAATAATAAACAAAGCACACCCAAAACTTTAGGATCTCCACTATCAGAACACAGTGTTTTAGGATCAAACAATAAACAATTAGACGAAAGTAAGCAAAAGAGTAAACTTTGCATTATAAGTGGCAACAAAAATAATAAGATCCTATCAACAGCGTTGGACGTATTCCTGGACTTCGAAATTTGTCATTATTTAAAACCTAATTGCGATATTAAAGCAATGTTGACAGGACTTAAATCAAAATTACAAAATTACAATATGAATGTCTACTGTGTTGTACTGATTGGACCCGAAGATTTTGAAATGACTAAAGATTACTTTAAATTGATTGTTTTTATGAGAAATACCCTCAAAGATATCAATAACACAAATATTATTTTATGTCTACCTACATACAAATTTAATAATTTGTATGTAGGTAGATTAAATATAAATATAAAGATTACTTTAAATTGATTGTTTTTATGAGAAATACCCTCAAAGATATCAATAACACAAATATTATTTTATGTCTACCTACATACAAATTTAATAATTACACAAATATGTTTAACTGTAGAATTGAAATTTTTAACAATTTATTATCTCTGGATGTGATGTCGCATGAGTATGCATATGTACTAGACTCTAACTTAAACTTAAACTGTGACTATACCACATTCAACAAGTGGTCAGGAACAATTAATAACAATGGTTTACACACAATACTTTGATACTCTTGCGCTCATTACTGAAATACATATGTTTAATCAGGGTATACTATCACTGTCTAGCTCTGCTGTATCCAGTAGTGAGAACGAAAATTGTAATTCCTATTCAGAAAAGCAGGACAGCAACAAAGACTTTTTTCGTTTATAATAATTTAACTGTAATGCATCAAAATCTTAATGGTTAATAAGCAAATCTGACGTATTGTATGTAAATATTGAATATCTTAACAATTCCGGGAGAGAAGTTGACATTTTATGTATTACAGAACATAACATGATTGACTCTGATCTGATGTACCTAACCATCCCAAATTACGCTTTAGCATCATCTTGCAATAGACATAACAGAAATGGTGGATCGTGTATACTCGTAAGAAATATTCATAAGTATAAAGTTCTACAAGATATAGTTGGCCTTAGTGTTCCTAATGTTACGGAATGCTCTGCCATTGAACTTCTGGATCATAATATAGTAATTATATGTATATATCGACCCCCGAAAAACACACAAAACGAACTTAACACATTTTTTGATACACTGCAGGCAATACATTATAAATTACGCAATCGGAAGTTTACTAAAACTATTATATGCGGTGATTATAATATTGATTTATTGAAAAGAAATTCTAGTTGTGTAGTTACTCAGATACCCGCGAAACGAGACACAATAGTAAAACAATAACAGCGCGGTCTCATAGGACCGGTTGGGGATTCAAACGTTAAGACTTACACATATAATCTAGCTTTGACATGAAAATTGGTACACGCGATCCCACCCGACCCAAAAGTAACACTTGCATTGACAATATTTTCCACAATATAAGAGGTAGCAAGTGTGATGTCATTGATTTAGGAGTGTCAGACCACACGGCACAATTGCTGAAATTTCCGGTTAAAAAAACTTGTACCCTCAAGTACTGGTATACAAAAAAACGGGATTTCAGTAGAGAAAACCTAAATAAATTTAAAGAGTGTTTAATGAGCTTGAGTTTTCAAGATGTATATTCAACGGACGATCCAGAACTAGCTTACAATATATTTTTAGAGCATTACAAACTTTTTTATGATCTCTGTTTTCCAATTATAAAAATAAAAAACACTGTTTCTAAAAAACCTAAATGGCTATCTAAAGGAATAAGTAAGTGTTGTCGACAAAAGAGACAATTACTGTGGCAATACAGAATTAATCCTAGTGAGGGAAAGAAAAATGTTCTGAAACAATATAGTACTCGTCTCAAAAAAATTGTTAAACTTACCCAAAAATCTCAAAATAATTACCTTATAGCTAACGCAAAAAACAAATCTAAAACTACGTGGAAAATAATAAACTCCAATAAAAGCCAACTGCCAAAAGAAAATATTAATACTATAAATGTTAACAATCGGATTATATCAGACCTTCAAATGATTGTTGAAGAATTTAATAATTATTATATTAATTTAATCAAACCAATTAATTATAATAAACTACCCAATAATAACTTATCTTATAATAACAATCCCAATAATAACTATAATAATGACCAATTTAAAAATAATTTTAATAATCACAACTCCAATAATGACAATTTTAATAATAAACATAATCATGACCAACTTAATAATAATTCTAATGACAACTCTAATAATGACAATTTCAATAATTACTATTATAATGACCAATTTAATAATAATTCTAATAATGACCATTTCAATAATTATAACGTAAACCAGACATATCACAATAAAATATTGACTTTATCCAATGACTCTTATAAATCTTTATTTTTAAATCCTGTAATTCCACATGACGTAAATAATATAATTAAATCCCTAAAAAATACTAGAAGTGCCGGATATGATGATATTACGACACTTTCAATTAAAGAAGTTGCTCCTGTTATCAGCCCAGTTTTCAGTCATATTATTAACCTATGTATTGAACATGGTGTCTTTCCGGCAAAACTAAAAAAATCTGTAGTCAAACCTCTTTTTAAGAAAGATGACAAGGAAAACATGGCATGCTACAGGCCTATAGCACTAATCCCTATTTTTTCTAAAATATTAGAAAAAGTTATATGTAATGCAATTAATACCTACCTGGAGAAATTAAATTTATATGCTAAAGAACAAAAAGGGTTTAGAAAAAATAAATCTATAAACTTGGCAATTTATGATCTTTTAAAAACTATACATATTAATATTGATAAACGTGTTCCTGTATCTGCAATGTTTATGGATATGACCAAAGCGTTCGATTATGTTCATCATAAGACGCTTTTAAACAAATTATCCACTTATGGAATACGGGGAAATGTCCATAGACTCTTTGAATCTTATTTAAATGATAGATATCAAGTAGTAGAAATAGACCACATTAGTTCCTTAAATAAAACCGAAGTAAAAAATACATCTAAGCCTAAAAAAGTTTTATACGGTGTGCCTCAAGGTAGTATACTTGGGCCACCATTATTCTTAATTTATATTAATGATCTGCCCAAAGTCTCACAATATCCCATGACAGAATCATGGGATATTGTGAGACTTTGCTGATGATAGCACAGTCATTTTTACAGGACAAAATGTTGATAATCTAGGAAAAGATATAAATGCCACTCTTCGCAACATTATTAACTGGCTGACAGACAATAACTTGGTTATCAACTTAGAAAAGACTAAATTAGTAAATTTTACTAGAAATAATAAAGAGAGAAACTATGAGATACAATTTAATGGGACAGTAATTGAACAAGTCAGCAGCGTTAAATTTCTAGGAGTATGGATAGACAATGACATGACATGGCAAACACACATTGACACAGTATGCAAAAAGCTTAGTCAGTACTCGTATGCTTTATATAAGCTATCAAAAATTGTAGACCAATCAGCTGTATTAACTGCTTACCATGCCTATGTTGCTTCTACACTAAAATACGCGGTGATATTCTGGGGTAACGCCAGTAACAGGGATTTAGTTTTTAAAGCACAAAAAAGGTGCGTCCGAGCAATTGCGGGCATCTATATTCCTGACTCTTGTGAGACAAATTTTAAAAAATTTAAGATATTGACCTTTCCATCCATTTACATATATGAAGTAGTAGTGTTTATAAAAATGAATGAAAATCTCTTTGGTAAACTGAAATCGAAACGACATATGTTAAAAATATCCAACATACCTCATAAAACGGCTCAGTTTGACAAAAGCTTTTTTGGTATGGCACTAAAAATCTACAATAAGATACCTACTGAAATTTTGAGCACTAAGGAACTAACCTTGTTTAAATCTAAACTCCGTAACTTTTTAATTGAGAAGGCTTACTACACGATCCAGGATTTCTTAAATAATTGAATAATATGTTTTGAGGGGATTTTTTCTTTTGACATTTTATTTTTTTAATTTTGACATTTTATTTTTTATTTTACATTTTATTTTTTAATTTTGACATTTTATTTTTTTAATTTTGACATTTTAGTTTTTATTTTTGACATTTATGTGAAATGTTTGTAGTATCTTCTTCTTCTGCCTGGCGTTATTCCCGGCCGCTACCAGGGTCCGCCTTCCTGCTAAGCTTACTCCACTTTGCCCGATCTTCAATATCATTTGAAGGTGGATCAAGGAAAGTGAAATGTTTGTAGTATAATTATGTTAATTTATTCATTGTAATTATTGTATGCCAATTTGGCAGGACATACTGGCACTATATTAATAAATCTAAACATCTGTATGTAACCTATGCCCACAATAAAGACATTCTGATTCTGATTCTGATTCTGATTCTGTTATTGAACACATAATTTCTAAAATTTTCCTTATTCGAAAATTATATTCACCATCGAAAAGAACATATCTCTAAAATCACAATATTGGCAACCATTACAAAGCAAAATTACATCTGCATAGGAAACAACAAAACCAATCGATTTTCCATTTCAATTGCTATTTTTTGTTGCCATTATTGCTAAAGACAAATGCAATCAACATTAAAAATCACTTACGGCATTTGGACGATACGATACATCTGGGATCGTCACGGCTTTTCTTTTTGTGATTCAGATTACAAATACAGCCAGAAAGGCAATCTCCTGCTGGAGGATCACAAAATACTAAGTCCCGACTATCGTCCACTGGGCAATAATCGTATTTGCAATCAGTCTTGCAGTCAACGAAACGACCACTCTTGCCGCATGGATTTCCACCTACAAATGTTAGAAAATTAGTATTGTCAAACACTTCAATCATAATAATATTAAAAACGCGAAAGTTTTTATGTATGGATGGTAATTGAATGGATTTCGAGGAAACTAGGTATACAGATAGACCATATCGAAGAATAGCACATAGGATACTTTTCACTCTGGAAGTATGTTCCCTTGGAATAATTTTCTACTATCATGCAGGTGAAGACACTGGCAGCAGCTAGTAACTTATTTGTCGATATTATTTTTAGATCTAATGTGATGGCAAAAGTGAGAAAGCTTTCAATACCCGAATGAAATCGAAAAATTATCCCCCTTGAAATAGGCAATAAGCAAGTAATAAATTGAATTGTTGAATCTAGGTTTTAGATAAACCCTTATGAAGAAAGACAAAATAATATATCATTGCCAACACATCATAGGTTTTAAAAGAAACCTATGATAAATGTAAAGTATTCTTCAAAAATAAATGATTTTTAACAATACCTGGACACTTATCAGGTAAGATGCAACGTGCAGTTTCGGTGTTGTTAGAAAGCATAAAGCCAGATTTGCATTCACATCCTATGGCTTCACACATCCTCTTGCAGGGAAATTGGTTTGGTGACTCGCATGTTGATGGGCATGGCTTTGGACATCGTTTGGGTCTCGCGTTGGGATCACCGCGGCAGGCTACTTCAGCTGAAAATGAACAAAAGAGTCGTTATTAAGATATTACTTCAGGATTACTAGCTAGAAGATATTAGATTTTCTGTACTGTACCTATAGATGTAAACAGGTGTACTCAATTGATGTAGTTGAATCAATTTATTAAGTACCTCTCTCACATCGAAATATCTTATAAGCGGACCAATGCATTGATTACATGTTTGCATGACAATCCCCAACTAAAACTGCAATATTTTACGGCTACAGTTGGTTCCGGTTTACAAATTCTTCTATGTCAAAATAGTAATTCCAAAATTAAATGATTTGACCGGAATTTTACCAAATCGACAACGCTAGCGTTAACCTTGGAAAGCTCATTCGAAATGCAGGGTTGTTGCTCAACGAGTTTTACAAGAGGTATGAATGTAGCGGTGTAATCGCACAGTGACTCATTGAAGTATCTTTTTCTAACTAAGTTGTCTAGCATAGTTCTGTGGAATTCAAAACAGGATAAAATAAACTCAAAAGTAATAACATAACAAGCTACAGTACTTACGTGGACATTGGTCAATTGGAATACACTTCCCTCCTAATTCTGATAGAATATATCCATCTTTACAATCGCAACCGTCTATATTCTCTTGTGGTGGATTATAAGCACAGTTTGGAGGATTCGGTTCTGCACAGGTTCTCTTGCACTCATCGGAAATTTGACAGGCTGTAACAGAAACACAAAAACATCTGTTTAAACATACGTTTGATTCAATTGGTGTACTAGTCTGAACAGTGTCTTTTCAGACGTTACATCCTCTAGGCAGTATTTTTGGATTCCCTCATTAGACGGAAAGACGAGTGTACTATAGTTTCCTTGACGATTTAAAGACTGAAATGGCGTCAAAATCAAATACGCTACCTGGATAGCACCGTGGCGTCGATCATCTTGCAGTTGAAGCATATCGATACCTTTGGGTAGAAAGGTCGTATAAACCAAAACCCGACTTTTCAGTAGAGCCGAAAAACTAATTTTTTTTTACAAAAAAATTCATAACTTTTTTGCTTTTGAAGTTATAAAAAAATTATCTATGAGAAAGGTTCTTACATTTTGCAAATGAAAAAGGTTAAATCATCAAAACCTGTCTATCTTCTTTAGTTTCAAAGTTAGCATGCATTTACGTCTAAGAGAAAATCAATTCTTGGTTTATACACCCCATGAAAATGTGCTTTGAAAAACCTGTGTGGGTCATATATCCATTTTTGGTAAGCTTAAGGTCACATTTTAATGTCGTAAAAACCCAAATTTATGTATTTTTTTGTATTAAAAACCATTTATAATCATAGATCAATTGAATTCTGACTAATAAATAATCCTGTTACTCATAGAATTAGTAGGAACTCAATTATTATTATTCTAATATCCAATAATGGTCGATTCAAATAAAATAAAACTACCTGAACCAACATTTATTAAGTATTATAATACCTTCTAATCAATGATATCAGTCCGGTACCTATCTATCGCAGCTCGTTCTTCTGCTTGTAGCTGCGCGCAAAATGCGAGCCTTGTGTGTTGGTCGTAAAGTTTTTCTTGCCCTTATCCAATATTACTTGGGGTCGGTGCATCACGTTTTCTTCTTCCATTCTGTCCTGTCGTCCATCACACTATCACTATGGTCTATCGGTTTAGGTAGTTAACTAAAGGTAAACAATCTTGGTATGTCTTTTTATATTTAAGAGGTCGTATATAATATACAAAAAGATTATTTAAATTTAGTTTATCAGCTAACATCGATTTAGGTAAATATCTAGTTGCAAAGATTTTTACATACAATTTATAGACAACTTTTAGATAAAAAGAAATGCCAAGACTGTTTACCTTAAGTTAACTACCTAAACCGATAGACCATAACTTCCTTTTCTTTCTTATCGGTCCTTACGCAATCCATCCATCTTTTCTTTGGCCTCCCTCTCCCTCTCCATCCATCCAAATGTAAATTCAGAACTCTTTTAGTAACATGCGTTTCATCCCTCCTCTTCACATGACCATACCAAAACAAACGATTTCTTTCCACCTTTTCAGTCACTGGCGCCACTTTGAAACTTCCCCTAATACACTTATTTCTCACTTTGTCCATTCTTGTCACACCACACATCCATCTCAACATTCTCATCTCCGCTACATGCAATCTTTTTTCATCCATCTTTTTCACAGCCCAACATTCCGATCCATACAGTATGACAGGTCTTATCACGGACTTGTAGATTGCACCCTTCAACTTGAGGGGCATCCGTGGATCACAAGTTGTTCCCGTGACCTGTCGCCATTTCATCCATCCTGCGTTGATTGGATGTGTTATGTCCCGGTCTACCTCACCATTTCCTTGGCCAAGCGACCCGAGGTACCGAAAGTCGGAACAAATCGGTATGAATGTCCTAGCAAGGGCTAAAGGCGAAGGATTGGAGGGACCGCCGAAATCGCAGAACAAGTACTCTGTTTTGGTTCTACTCAATTTCACGCCAACACTCTCCAGCCTATGCCGCCATGCCTCCAATTTGCTCTGGACCTCTAGGTCACTCTCGGCAACCAGCACAATATCATCGGCAAACAGTATACACCAGGGGGCCTCTTCCTGAATATCTAATGTCAAAGCATCCATTATCAGCAGGGAAAGTTGAGGGCTGAGAGCCGACCCCTGATGTAGGCCGACCGCCTCATTCTAACTGCCACTGGTGCCTACTGTAGACCGGACTTGGGTACTACACCGACTGTACATCGCTCGGATCAACTGCACATACTTCCCAGGCACACCTTTCTCCTTAAGGGCCCACAACAGAACCTCACGATGTGCCTAGTCGTATGCCTTTTCGAGGTCAATTTATACCATGTACAAGTTTTTATGTGCACCTCTGTATTTCTTGTACAGCTGGCGTATAGCGAAAATAGCATCCGTTGTACCCCGACCAGGCATAAAACCGAATTGCTTCTGTGAAATTTCACTCTGATATCTCAACCGCCTTTCAATACTTCTTCCTCCCAGACTTTCATAGTATGTGACATTAGCTTTATTCCTCTATAATTGTTGCACTCAAGAAAAAGATTTAAAGATGGGCACTAAAGAACTTTTGCACCAATCATCAGGTATGAATTCTTCTTTCAACAACTTATTGAAGAACATCGCTAACCACATCCGTCCATCCACTCGCAGTAACTTCCACACTTCAACTAGTATTCCAAACTGGGCCAATGGCCTTATCATTCTTCATTCCATTTACTGCTATTCTGACTTCAACCATACTGACCATTCTCACTAACCCCACATTTTCTGGTTTACTTTCTAAAATCCCACTCCAATCATTTTCCTTATTCATTAGTCTTTCAAAATATTTCTTCCACCTCTCTTTGATTTTTTCATCATCTGATAGAACCAGTCCAGGTTCATTCCTTACACATTTTACTTGACAAACATCCTAAAGTAAAGTGCGACTTGCAATGATCATGGTTTATACACCAAACGTTGCGAACTATCTTTGGATTTACGACGTCGATTTTAACCTGGGTTTAAGTAATGCATTTAACACTTTAGGGCGTATAAACCATTTACAATTAATGCATTTAATACTATAGGTCGTATAAACCATTTACAATTAATGCATTTAACACTTTAGGGCGTATAAACCATTTACAATTAACGACTATTTTTACACCCTCCGTTAATATAAATTATGGTAATTACGTCATAACAAAATTACAAAAAAATAATATTTGGCTTTTACATTGAAAATTTACCTTTTTTAAGAGGCTATGACCGAAAATTTCTGGGTCGTATTAACCATTTTTGAGCGAATTTCTACATTTCGTTTATACAGATCGATAGAGAAAAAAATTCTGAGAAAAATGGTATATTTAACTCAATTTGGCCAAAATGGTTTATACGACCTTTCTACCCAAAGGTAGCGATATAGCTAGGTTACAGGTTAATAATATAAGAACCAACATTCCGATAGATACAGGTGTATAGGTTTTAAAACTAATTGATATTAGAACCAAATTACTAGACCCGTAAAACTATAACAAACAAACGATTGAGTAAAACGAAATATTTATACTAACACGTGTTCCTTACACGTGCCTACAAAAATATATCGTGAACGATTTTCCTGTAACCTGTTGTTGCTTGATAAAGTTTAATAGAAAGACCTTGACTTTGTATCAAAATTGAAGTACAATTTACAAATAAAATTTATTGTAAGTTATAAGCCTAGTTCATAACGGGGCTGAAAGTCTTGATACTTAACAAGCAATTACCATAAAAGTACCCTACAAGTTTTAAATTACACTAAATTATGCTAATGAATACGAAAACATTCCTAATACGAGTAATGACAGAAGAAATGGTTCGACATTCAGTTTGAACTGGTAGATGAACCAATGAAAAAAAAATACAAGAGCTATGTATTTTTTTTGTCTCACTATTGCTGCTAGCAGAGGCTTTGCCTGCACAAAAGATAGAAACTATCCTAAAGGAACATCTTTTCAAAATAAAAATTATTTCCAAACATAGTGTACCTGTGTGCCAAGTTTCATCCGAATCTGTTCTACCATTAAGACGTTACGAGGTAACAGACAGATCTTCGCATTAATAATATTAGTATGGATTAATTGCAAGGTGGAGAGTCACAATAGATCATTTTGGTCGCAGTGACTACATCCCCTACACTACGGGTGATGCATAGCCCCTTATCTTCAATGGATTAATAAATCTTATCGACTACTGAAGATGTAGAAAATCAAAATAAACAAGAAGATGAAAAAAAGGCGTGTGTATAAATCGATAACTGTATATTTCCTTTTTTCGAATAAGATATTTCAATTTCAATACGTATTTTTGCTTTAGAAATCATATAAATCCGATGTACGATCCACATTATTGGTGTGAATTCAATAAAAAAAGGTAATCTTGTCCTGTGTGATTTTTTAGTTTTAGAACATGTGTAGTTAGTCAATTAGTTTTTTTGCACAGCATTAATTTTTCTGGTATGCATTTAGTTAATTAGTGGAGTTACCTAGTGTGCTGAAAAAATATAAAGATGTGCTTTTAAAAATATCCCAAAAAAAATAGGAAGCATAAACAGTCAACTTGAAAAATCTTACGCGCAGGACACTTTTCACTTCGTATACATATTCCTCTTTCGTCCCTCAGATAATTGGGAACACAGTCACACCCTGGCTCGCAGGGTAAGTCCGCAACACAACGGAATAGTGCATACTTGCTCAGGCAAGTTTGTGGCGGGCAAATCCGTCTGCAGTCTCTTGCTATTTCGTTTATCCCACAAACGGGAGTCGATGGATCTAAAAATTTTGTACAGTGTTTGAATTTAGGTTGAGAAAGTAAAAAGAGTGAAGTAAGTAAAGCAATGTATGCGTTAGTGTTTTATGAAAGTGTAAAGCTAAGTGGAGTCAGAAAAAAATCGTGGAATGCGTTGGTCATGGCCATTTTGCCTGAATTTTTGCGCAAATCTATTGAATATGTTATTTCCATCAAAAAGGAAGATGATTATTGAAATACTTCTACAACATTGCAGAATAAATTTTTGGTTCAGTTGAAGATTCTCATTACTGTCCTAACATAGCTACAAATAATGATAATGATGATAAAGCCGAAGTTAAAATCTCTTACATGGACACTTGTCATTCGGAATGCATATTCCACTACCATTCCTTAGGTGATCAGGAAGACAGTCACATCCTGGTTCACAAACTTTATGTTCATCAGTGCAAGCGTAGTCAGTGTATGAGATCTCACAGTTTTGTGGTGGACAGATCTGTCGGCAAGGTACTGCCACTTCGTTATAACCACATGTTGGTTTAGGTTCAGGTTCAGCTATAAAATTATGATTACCAAATTAATGCAAATAGTAGCGGTCGGTATTTACTTAAGAAGTCGTAGAAAATCTTTTGAAATTTCTTTTTTTTACGGCAAGGTACTGCCACTTCATTGAAACTACATATTGGTTCAGGTTTAGCTTAGTAGTCGTTTTAACATAATACGAGAATACGTAGTAGATCTTTTGAAACTTCCTTTATTAAACAGTTTAAGCATAAGAAAGACGTTTTAACAAATTAGGAGATAAAAAAGACTAGAAAAACAGAAGAGGAAGAAGAAGTCAAGAAACTAAGACAGCCAATATGTACATCTTACGCAGTGGAGGGCACTTTTCACTAGGTATACATATTCCGTTTTCGTCCCTCAGATAACCGGGAATACAATCGCACCCTGACTCACAGGGTAAGTCTTGAATACAACTAAACTTTATGTATTTGCTTTGGCATGTTTGCGGTGGGCAAATTTTTCTGCAATCTCTAGCAATTTCGTTTATACCACACAAGGGCGTTGATGGATCTAGAAATGATGTAGTGTCAGAATTGATGTCATTGTGATCCTCAAAAGCAATATTTTATAAAGCTTCGAGATCACGTTATTTATAGAATGATGAATTTTGATGGTGACATTAAAAAGAACTGAGATTTCACACTTCACACATCATTTCATTTTGAAATTGCACTGATCAAAACAGTGGTGTAGACTTTTCGAATGAAGTTAGAGCTCTTATGTAGATCCAGTCCTCAAATTGATGAGCAAAATCTTCCACTTCTGGAAAACAGTCACTCTTCAACTGTGTAGTTTTTTCTTTAAAGTGCGACAGATGATAATGATTTTTGTAAAAAGATGCTCACAAAAACACTGGTCATTCGGTATACATATGCCGCTTCCATTCCTAAGGTGGTCGGGGAGACAGTTGCACCCTGGTTCACATATTTTTGATTCTTCAGTGCAAGCGTAATCAGTGTATGCAATGTCACAGTTTTGTGGTGGACAGATCTGTCGGCATGGTACTGCCACTTCGTTGTAACCACATTTTGGTACTGGTTCAGGTTGGGCTATAAAATTATGATTACCAAATTAACCTATCAATACCCGCGAAACGAGACACAATAGTAAGACAATAACAGCGCGGTCCTATGAGACCGGTCGGGGATTCATGAATTAATGCAAATAGCAACGATCATTTTGATATATGTAATATGAGAATTTATAGTAGATCTTTTAAAATTTCTATTTTTTTAAACAGTTAGTCACAGAACACTCCGTTCAATTCAAATAATAATTCAGATTTTTCTGCAATCTCTGGCTATTTCGTTTAATTCACACACGGGAGTAGATGGATCTAGAAATGATTTAGTATCAGAATTTATGTCATTGTGATCATTAGAAGCAATATTTTGTAAAGCTTAGAGATCTCGTCTCGAATTTTGATGATGATATAAAAGGAACTGAGATTTGGCACTTCTTTTCATTATGAAATTATTATGATTTAAATGGTGTTGTGGGCTTTTTCAAACGAAGTGAGAACTCTATAGTTTAACCCTCAAATCGATGAGCAAGTTTCCAGTTCTGGTAGACATTCACTCTTCATTTACATGCAGTTTTTTCTTTAAAGTGCGACAGATGATAATGATTGTCAGAAAAAGATGCTTACAAGTACACTGGTCATTCGGTATACATATTCCGCTTACATTCCTAAGGTGGTTGGGTAGACAGTTGCACCCTGGTTCACATATTTTTGATTCTTCAGTGCAAGCATAGGAAGTGTATGCAATGTCACAGTTTTCTGGTGGACATTTCTGTCTGCAAGGCACTGCTACTTCATTGTAACCACATATTGGTTTAGGTTCAGGTACAGCTATAAAATTATGATTACCAAATTAATGCAAATAGTAATGGTTGTTTTGACATATTAATTATGATAATTCGTAGTTCTGTTTCTTTGGCTACAAAACAAGGATAGCTAAAATTTTATAATTTTTTTAGGCATGGTACAACATAGCCCATTGGCACACCATAAACATGGCTGTAAGTCTCCTCTTTGAGGAGTGTCTTGAGAGGTGTAACGGGTTCCTCACCTTCGGCATGACGCAGGTTCTCACCGGACATAGTAAGTTCAGGAGGTTCCTGCACCTGATTCAGGTGGAAAAATCGCCCAGGCGGCACCATAGTACGAACGGCCCGGAGGAAACGGTAGAGGTGAGCCCCGCTTGGGAAGCACACCGCCGTGTCCTCGAGGGAGGCGATCGGTGGCGGTGAACTCATGCTCCCTGCTACAGGCCATTGCTCGGAGCGAGGGGGAATAGGTAATGATCTTGTGCAAACCAGTAATTCTAGTGAAAGAGACGGCCGCACGAGACGTCCAGGGAACGGACATCCTCACACCTCAGCCGTCAAGACCCTGATACCGACTACAGGATGAGACCAACTACCGTAGGCGTGGGTTTGCGGACTACGAGCACTGGGTAGCTCGCCGTCCAGTCGCCTGGTAACCGTCCGGACTAAACTCGAGTCGACTCTGCGCGCGCCTTACAGAGATGTCAGCAAAACAGTAGGGTCCTGCAGGACCAAAACCTACTAGGGTCATAGCTCGACTGCTGAAAAGTATACCCTGATACGCTCTCCCGCGCGGAAGAAGCTATTAGATGATATTCAACCTTCACAAAAAACCACAGCCCAGCAACAGCCACATAAAAGGTCACTAAGTTTCTAAGAGGGCTCAGATATAAATAACTTCAATTCCATTCGATGTACTTTCATCGAATGGTCCTAGATATTGAAACATCATTTAACACTCAAACAATAAACTTAGATCTTAAGTAGAAAAACTTGTTTTAAGTGGTTTTGTTGTCAAGTGAGACGTAAGTGGGAGCTCTCTAGAGATCGAATATCATCCTTGAAGAAAAGTTGGAAACAAAAGAACGTCTGGATCCCAAATCAATTTACTTTTATCCCAGCGTACCGTGGAAAAATAATGACCTGGACTTCAAAACAGCAATACTTTCTAGACATATAAACAGGCTTAAAATCAATTCCAAAGATGTTTATATATCAAATCCTACTCGAGAAGGCAGTTAAGCCCTCTGTACCCGACTATCATCTTCAGAGGCCGTCATTAAGGCATTTGGAGGCCTATAAAGCCCCTGATAACGACCAAAATAATAGAAGGCCAGATTTCAGTTGGCACTGATACGATTTTGACGTTGATGGGCCGCTCTGGCTTTGCTAGAATATTTTGTGTCTTAATGTTGAATGAAATTTTCTTAGTACACTCTATTTTGTGATTTTGCGGGTAATTTTTGTCACTTGTAGCCTTATTTAATTCAACATTTGAATCGACATAAAAGTAACAAAGTATTATTTACCATAGAAGATAAAAAACCTGAGGCCCTACCGCGAGCTCTAATTGCGATCTACTTCACGACCTGAACAGAATTGTTAAAGGAATGAAGCGTAATGCGCAATAGTAATGAAATAAATTAACTTATTATTTTGTCATTTATTATTTGGCTGGTTTTGAACCCGTGACCTACAACTCGTAAGTCTGGGCCGTTACTAATTGGCGGCCACTGCTCAAATAATAATACCGTCAATTGAATAGTTGAAACTTTGTTAATGGAATTGTCAGAAATTCCAGAAGGAATTGTTTTAAAGGTTATTAAATTTTTGTCTTGTTGATTACAACATGACAAAAATTTGACTATTCAGACGATATTAATTTTAATACGAGTAAAGAGTCGAAAATTAATTACCGTGCTTTTACACCTGTTTTGTACCACCACTAAATACGAATAATTTTTCTTATACTTGAATGAGTACCAACAACGAGTAGCTACTAGGTGCTAGGTATAACCAGGTCAGTACTCAGTAAAAAATAAAATCGAATAAGCTTTTAACAAAAATGCTCACGAGAATATTTTTTTCATTTCATCGGATTAAAGGAAAACTACGGCGTACGTATTCCAAGTTCCCATTTTTTTTCTAATTGTTATAAACTAGTGCTTGACTGACCCATTCAACTTTTTCTGCCTAAAAGAGCTTAATTTCACCACCTAAATAAATCCAAGTTCGATTCAGTCAAACAAAGTGTTAGAGAGGTGCACTATCGCATACTTCCAGTTCACTGATGACAAAACATGTCAAATGATAACAAAATTTAGCCACGCTAATTCATCTGGCTGATTTGCAAGTTTAAGCCGGTATCATGTTTATGAAAACTGGGTGAAATGATTATGTGGAACCATTTATTGTATCGTCATCATCATTATAGACAAATGACGGCCACTACTGCACAAGGACTCTAAGGGCCTATTTCACCACCTATGATTAAGTTCCCGATAACTTACTTGGCAGATAATTTCATACAAATTCTGTTCCATTTTTTAATTTATTCAGTGAGTAGTGCCTACTCGGACATTGTGAAACAGGCCCTAAGTGGTGTCAAATCAACTGATCAAGTAGTCCAACTCGTCAGAAGCATTATAACACTTTTCCTTTCTGTAGAAAGGTGGGAAGACGTAGCGTTGGAAGGTCACCATAAGATGAATCGATGCGCGATGGACTGGTGCAGATAGGACGCCTCTGACGAGTTGGGCTGGTGACTTGTGAAGGCTCAGCTGGGTGCAAGAAGCTGGACCAATTGAATTGGAGCAACTTAATGTTCATATGCAGTAGTGGATGTCTTTCGTGTAAAGTGTTAATGATGGCCGTTAAGGCAACTCCTTTGAGAGCTCTTTGTCCAACTGTGGACATCTTCCGAGTCCAATAATGTTGATGACGATGTATTTTTGGGCAAAAAGAAGCCACAGAAATGTTAAATTATTTTCCATACGAAAACATTGAATAAACAGAAGATAATTACTTTTACTTCAAAAGCATGAAAGTAATTTTTACGGTTAATTGGTAGTTCAGTCATGAATAAAATGATTCAATAATAATATTTTTTTTAGCAGACGAGAAGAATAAATAATTATATTAAGTACAGTAACAATAATGAAGTTTGTATAATTATAGACGTAGATTTACAGTCCAAAACTAGGATATCCTTTAAACATTTGAATTATGTTCAAACAATAAACAATTTTGAATATCAAGTCTGGCGCCAACCAAAGTTACCGGTTATTCAATAAACACGGCTACCAATATCAACATTGGTTATTATTTATTAGTTAACAAAACCGGTTGGTGAATCAAGCCACAAACTGATGGAAAATGATTAGCATGACCTAGAAATCGAACTTCATATCTTATACAAAATATTACACAACATAACACAGAAAAAAAAATTAGGTACCTTTGTCGTCAACATATTTTGCAACACCACTACGAAACAAACAAACCACACAAACAGAAAGATACACTAACAACATTGTTCGACACTATTCCTCACAATAAAACACCACTTATATTACGAACTCGTCAAAACATAGTGTAGTATATAACATAGTATGAGGATATAAAAACACTGAACTCAACGGGGATATGAGTCAGATGATGCGAGATGGAACTATGAATCGAGTGACGTAGGTCGCGAAGGTAAACGCGGGGATTTTTTTGCTCAAACATACGATTTTTGTATTTCCTGGCAACGTTGGTATTTTTAGTTTACATCACGATCGCGATCGGAGTGATGTTAACGGTATAGGATTGTGATATTGATAAATTGTAATAACTGATTTTGCTACTGACAAGACAGTGTGTAGTTAAATACCCTAATTTAAACCAACACCTTAAAGCAAAAGTGTAAAAAACAAACATTAATTTAACAGCTTCCTAATTGCTTCCTAATTACTAAAAATTTTACCAAAATTCAAGAGCAGATAAAAATGTAGATTTGATCAGTACATATCAAAGGAACATAATCTTAACTTATCAGGGCACCAAAGCGCAATGTATGCATTGTTTCCATCCAAAACCAATACAGACAATAGGGGAGAAACAAAACACGATACGTAACAATACAGTTCAAAACACTTCGAAAGAAGAACAAGTAAACAAAAGACAGACGAACTGAATGGTTTGTAATCACAGAGTACGGAATAGTCGAGACGACAGAGACCGGACTATATTTGATAAAGTGAAAGATAGATACCTACCACATTCATTCGGTGCAACATACTCGTATGTAGAAAATGAACAGACTATGCACAAAAGCGCAATGAAGTTACAAAACAAAGCAACAAATTTAAAAAAAAACAATCAAAATTACGAGTTCAGAAAGTCTCACAACATGAACCCAAAAAATAAACGAACATAATATTGAAAAAACAGAATATCAAAATTATTAAAACTACACTAGGTCGGCGATGTAGGTATAGTGCGTCCGGGCTTATCAATATCTCGATAAGATCTCGATATATTGTGAACAGATCATTCCAAACACGATAAATTCTACGTAACAAAAAATAGTTTAAAATCTCATCCGATTCATTATAAACATTGTGTCACAGTTTTATTTTTGTCAAAGCTAAAACAGAATTTGTAAAACTTTGGTGACCTTTGTATAATTTTTTATGTTTAGTAGGCTCGCGTTTCTTTTTCTGATAGTAATCGATAATTTTGTCGACAGTGAAACTCCGTGAAACACACTTGCCTTTAATTACTCAGATACCCGCGAGACGAGACACAATAGTAAAACAATAACAGCGCGGTCTCATAGGACCGGTTGGGGATTCAAACGTTAATTTGGTGGGATATCATCTAATGCGTCTAATGATTTTACTTTTACTGACTAAAACCCATCCGTATTCTTTCAATTGCCCTTTGCGTTTTAATGGCAACAATCCCGAAGTCCTAGCAAACGAAACGCGCTAACTGTGCCACGGTTTTTACAACGCATTCTCTGGTAGTGGCCGCTATGGCGATTTGATGGTCTGTGAGTGTAACTTAGTAACATCAACTGACAGTCCATTATGTTGGAAGAGGAGAAATGTGCAATAATGTGCATATAAAGTTACTTTGTCGGATAACGTTCGCTCCACTTGATACTCTTTTGCACACATCTCCATAAATTAACTACTAGTTTTAAGTGTGTAATTTATGACAAAAACAGCCTAAAAACTTTGTACTATTCAGGTTTTTTTTTTCATAAAGTACGGTGTAAATATATGTAGTTATATTTTAACAGTTGTCCTATAAGTTAGGCACTTTGACTTTGGAATCTATTTTTGGTGCTAATGAAGTACCCTAGACTCATTTTATTTTCACTCACCAATGTGATGAGTAAAGTTACAGTGACAAGTCATAGCCTCTTGCTATCATACTGACAGAGACGGTTGGCTAGCTTGAAACAGCTATACAAGGAGAATGGGATCAACACAAGATCGTGACTTGCATCAGTTGCATCCGCTCAATATGGAAATGCACAGAAACTATTGAGTTTACTGAATAAACTTTTTACACCTTTTTTATTGCTGTTGTAGAATAAAAAACGATAACAACAAAATTTAATTATTAAAATTCGTTAAACGATAGGTATCGTATAGGATCAACGTGAAACGATTTTATAATGTGTTTTTATGTGTATTAAATAAATTTTTGTTTGAGTAAAAACTCTTATTATAGTTATTAATATGCCTACGGTCCGATCAGTACAAAAAAAAAACATAAAGATACGCCACGTTACATAAAAATAATTGGAAAAACCTTTTTGTTTAATTAATGCATCTATAATTAACTTATCGAAGAATTAATTGACTATTACTCGATACAGCAAGCACTCTTTACGATAAATTAATTTCACATTTTCAATTAGCACATTTTACTGCACTTCGATTAAGATTCGTTCAATAAAACAACGTGTATATTACAATACAAATAAAATCCCGTGAATAAAGCATTTTACGGTTAAAATACGTCATCCATAAAAGAAAGATGGAGATAAAGCGTAATCCAACTTCGAAATATGTTCTATTACATTTACTTAAATCGAAGGAACCTGTTTCACTTGGGTTTCCACCTAAGCCAACGTCTTTCCTTCCAAAAAGCCGGGATTTATTTCCACTTTTCAGTTACGTGTTAGTCGCTCAAAGGAATCTGAACAAAGTGATTCAATAAACATAGGTACCTGTTGGAATTCTAAATTGTCCAAACAATGTCAGAGTAAACGCATTTCTCATTTCACCCCTGGACGTGGCAGAAACGGAATTGTTTGAAGACAAATAATCAATTTGTCTCAGAAGTTTAATTAAAATTATTCTGATCCAAACCATCGGACATTTGTTACAATATAATTAATGAAATCGAAAACGATTTGTCAGCGTTAAAATAAAATATCTTCCAGTTTCGAACTAAAAACTAATATTTAAATGATTTATGAAACTAAATCTGAACTTAGATGAGAAAAGTCATGTATTCTTCATACTACAATGGAATCCTAAAAATCTCTCCGTTTTTGTTAGAACAGATTTATGCTCAAGATCTCCTTGAGTCCTGACAAAATTCAAATGAAAAATATGGTAATAAGATTCAGTGTCCAACCGTCGCGGTATTCTATTGCAATATCTTTGAAATGCAAGCGACAATAAATCCTTCTCAACTCCTCGTATATAGAACTGAATCTTATTCTGAGGATTTTTTGCCTAGAATAGTGGTAATTTTGTGGCAAGGTGGTAATGTGACCTCTTTTTTATATCTAGGATTCTAGGGATCATCAATGAGGCTACTTATCGAGTTCTTTCGGCTATGGCGGTGCCTGAGTTACTCACTGCACTGTGTGGACGGTGAGATGGTATAAAGTGGAAATTCGGTCAGTCTAGAGACTAGTCTCGGTCTAGTCGCAGTGCAGATACTTCAGATACCTTCTCATATAAGTACTGAGAAAAGAAGTACTGCTCATCTTCTACGTGTGATGTCTTTTGATTGTGTGTACAAGATGAAATTGCGATAGCACATAATATGTGAACGTAGAAAACTTAAGACACTAACAAAAGCTTTTTTGTACGTATAGGATCACATTTGACCACTATCTCACCTGATGGTAAACGATGATGGAGCCGTCGATAGAGCACGTTTGCCTAGAAGTAGCCCCTTCACTCTTGACTTAAAGACACCTAAGTTGTAGCTTTCAGGAAACATAGCGCCCAGCAGGTAATTCCACTATAATCATTGTACAGATTTTCCAGGATGTACTGTTATACCTAAATATTTCCTTTCCTATAAAAGGTTTCCTTCTACTCATCCAGAAAGATAATAAAGATTACTTACGACATTCTTCAGCAGGAATACAATCACCATTGTTATTTCTGTAGAATCCTGGCTTACAAACACATTTGGGCCGTCCAGGGGTTGGATCACTACATTCATAATACATTTCGTCGCATCTCTCATAGTTGCAAATTGATGGACTAGGATCCCATACTTCGTTAGGACTGGTGCATTCTACTGGAGCTGCAATTAAAAAGGAGAGCTTAATATTTTCTTTTTCACTACGGAATATGTATGTATACGTATTAAACTCTAGCATTGTAATTTCCGTCATTGTGTTTGGTAGGTGGGCTAGTAAAACATAAGGTTGGTGCCCTGAAATCGCACGACAGGGTCGCGGCAAACAAAGAAGAAGATGGCGGGAAGACTTAGATGTCTTTCTTATGAATTGGCAAGAAGTGGCTTAAAGCCTTGAACAGTGGAAGGAATGGAGAGAACAGAACAAAGTATTTGATGGACTCCAGCCCGACACGACGATTGAAGTCGGTTATTTAAAATAGCTGTCATTCAGCGAGGCTCTAAAGTTATTTCATCATATCATTGGTACTCATAGATGCTTCAGTTTTATTTTTACATTCGTACGAGTACCACAAAACAAAATAGATACTTACGACAGTCAGCAGCCAAGATGCATTTATTTTCTCCTGTATTCGGTTTTAAAAAGCCTTGCTTACACTCGCAGCCAGTAGGACAGGGCCATATCGGATCACATATTACCATAATTTCATTTTCGTCTTGTGGACAGTACTTCATTGGACAATCGATCTTGCAACTGGTGTAGGTCATATTTTCATTACAGTGCGGTGATCCGCCTAAAAAGTACAACTATTATTATAACAAACTGTAGAGATAATTATTAGGAAACATGGTACGTTCAGCAATGGACGATTGCTAAACATACAATTGTACGATCATGTAGTACAAAGTACAGTATTTTTATTTTTACATACCACCTCATTTACCACAACATCTTCCCAGTTCTGTAGAGCTGTTGTGTCAAACAAAGAAAACACACACACACACATGGCAGTTGCAGGCAGAACTTTCTGTCAACTGTCGCAGAAATAAAGTTAAAGCAATCATCATCATCTTCAACGTCTTTTGTGCACTGTTGGACATAGGCCTCCTCAAAGAGTCGCTAAAAAGACCGGTCCTATGCGCCTTACATCCGTTAGATGTGGTCCACCATATGAGAGGCTTTCCAACGCTGCATCCTTTGGTACGTGGTCGCCACTCCGGAACCTTTCGTCCCCATCGACGATCTGTTCTGCGATCAACGTCCACTGGCACTTAAAGTCAATTCTTTGGGCTATTTCGGTAACTTGGTTCTCTTGCGAACATCGTCAAAACTTTTGCTTTTAATAAAAGTTAGGGCCAGATTAACGTTTTAGTCTACAGTGGTTATAGAAAAAATTACAGTAATAGTCTCACCTTTACAATCGTAGGGGCTTATGCAGGGGCCACCAGGATAAGACTGGATGAATCCCTCATTGCATACACAGCCGGGTTCATCACAGTCTGTGGTGCATATTCTATCAGAGTCAGGTTTGCAGCAAGTTGCAGGACATTTACTGGGGCAATCCGAGAATGTTGCGTTCAAATCGCCGTTACACCCTGGTTTAGCTGCAATGTGTATAAAAACCTTTGTTATATACTACTATTAATGTTTAAATTCATTTGGTGACAGAACAGAATGGAAGAAAAAAACATGTTGCGCCGACCCCAAGTAATATGGGATAAGGGCAGGAAGAAGAAGAAGAAGAATGTTTAAATTCATTAGCAAGCATATTCGTAGGATAAAAATAACCTTACTTACTTTCTAAATGATTGCTGTATGTTCCTACTGTCACTATTATTTAAATTTAAAAAAAAAACTGCCATGTCTTTGTCGTCAAAACTAATGTTAGCGTTAAATCCGTTAATGTATCAAAACACTCGATGGTTTTACCCTAATTAGAACCTTTAACCTAAGGAATACTTACGACATTGGCATTCCGGTACACAGATTTGGTCCTGGTTTCTGTAGTAGCCCTTTTTACATCTACATCTTGGTGGACCGGGGAATTGGAAGTCGCAAGGTATGTCTTTATCGTCACATCTTTCATGCAAGCAACCTGGAGCATAGGGATCCCATTCCTCGTTCGGTCTAGTGCATGTTACGGGTGCTAAAAATAAAAAAAAAGTATTTTTATAAGAGGATTTCTTTTAAAGCAAGAGATCAGCTTCAGCGTTTATTCTGTAAATGGACACTAGGATATGGAGCCATATGGAAGAAAAGAAAGTTAGTGATAGCATGACAGTTAACACAACTAAAAGTAAAAAAGGTAGTGTGCCAACTTAAAAAAAATGGGACCAGGACTGAAAGATGATGAGCGATTATCCTATCAAAGACCCATCATTGCCAGGTTTGATTTTTTGCTATCAATTTCATTACAAACCCATGTTTTTCTCCTTTACTATCTCTCTATTTAAAAAAAAAACATTCAATTGTACTTACGACATTCTGAAGACAGGATGCATCTTTCATCGTCTACACTGGCTATTAAGTGGCCTCTTTGGCACACACAACCCCCAGGGCATGGATATGGAGCATCACAAGCGACCATGGCCAGACTGTCGTCGACCGGGCAGTAGTCCGTTGGGCAGCCTACCTTACAGAACACGTAGGTTTCATTTTGTCTACAAGTTGGCCAACCACCTGTGAAAAAGTAAAATATGGATAACAGGTCATCTTGAAACTTGCCAACCTGATAGAAAGAATCTTCAATGTAAGTAGTATTCCCGAGTTTACTAACATTAATATTGGTACTGCTATCATCACCTATTTTACTTTACCATAGCAAAAAATATTTAAGGGGCAATCCCCTTAATCAAAGCAGTATTTTTAGTTTAATTTGTAGACTAGAAGGCATTATTTCAAACACTACTCGTTGAACTAAGACCGTGGATTGAACCGTTCCTACCAAATGGGACTCGAAAAGTACAAAACATACTCGACGCTCTATTAGAACCATTCTATTGTGATTTGGATGTAACAAAATCTTCTTTCTTGTTACTTGTTTGGAGGCATTGGTTCATATAATATACATTGGGCATCAAAAAATTCATCCACATCGATGTCAATAGGAAAAATGCCCAGAACGCTAGCAGTGTTGCCATGTTGAATAGCAATTTGTTTGGTTGCATGTAGTTTTGAGTGATAAATGTGAACCTGTTTGATATTTTTAAAGCACGTTATGTTATAAATGTGGGTTTTCAAATCTGCTATTCCTTATCTACTATTGCTCACCAGGACAGTCTTCAGGTCTGATACACTTGCCACCTGTTTTCCTTCTAAGAAATCCGTTTTTACATACACAGCCCGGAGGCATTGGCATGTCCATACATTCTCCTTCGGTGTCAGGATTCTTACAAGTTGCTTGACAGTAACTTGAACTCTGCTTGTATGTTGCATTGCGATCTCCATCACATCGAGGGTCAGCTGCAAAGTAAGAAATAAGATTATTACTGCATCTAAATATATACTTCACAGTGTTAATTGCAAACTCAGTCAGTTTATAATAAATAGTGTGAAATTATAAATTCTGATTCATACTATACACGGATATATGTATTTTTGATTGTGGAATCTGGATAACAGTTGTATTCGAAATTTTTCGAGTTCACAATATTTCGAAAGTAGGTAAATCAGAGGCCCTACCACGTGTTCATAAGACCGCGATCCATTTGACCACCTAAACTGTACCGTTAAAACTCACACGCCTGTTATATGTCATGCCCTGTATATGTTATCGTAAGGCCCAGGGCTCAAGATTTATTATAAAATCTTTCACGTTTTATACAATTTCAACAGTCATAAATTCCACATAATATCATAGTTCTTAGATCTATTGTTCATGTTCATTGTTGTTGTGTATGTTGTTTGTTTATTGTTCATATAGTTGAAAGTAAATAATATTTTTCAAAGTACCAGGACAGTCCTCAGGCCTGATACATTTTCCACGTGCCCACACAAACTCTGGTTTGCAAACGCAGGCAGGTGGTCCACAAGGCCCGTCGCATAAGGGGTAAAGATCAGTACATGTCCGTTCACAAGGACATTCGCTGTATACTCTGTATGGATCTCCGCCGCAATGCAGTGGTGAATCAGTAGTAGTTGAAGTAGTAGTAGTAGCTAGTACAGTAAACAAAGTCACATGTTACTGTGAGTTCATGCCAAACATAACAACGAAAATACTACCGCTCTAAAGTTTAAAGTAATTAAAATCAAACTGTGACGATAGTCAGCCCAGACTTTTGCTTGTTTTGATAGGATCGGTTTCCAGTCTAATAAAATACAGCTGAATACAAATATTTTACATGGAATAGTACTGTAAAACACTACTAGTATATGTGTGTTCGGGTTCCGTCGGCTACCTTCGACATTCGTCGGATTGCTGCGCAAGCGATGGCGCACGACGCCGACGAGCGGCGGATAAGTGGACCCACGGGTCTTCACTTCATTTGTGAGAACAACCGACGACACACGCGCGCCTTATAAATTCTATCTCTGTACTTACTTACGTAATTTTGTCAATTTTGTAATTAGTTTTTGGATATACCAGTTTTACAGTCCACTGCTTTTTATTCAAGTCCAAGTCTAAACCTCAACATTATTATATCCTTACTTGTTCTAAAATTCATTGTAAAAATTGTTAGATACCTGGACAGTTCTCTAGTTCAACACATTTTCCAGTTGCTTCATTTAGATAAAATCCAAATTTACAAACACAGCCGGGTGGCATGCACTGGAAGGTGCACATTTGAGGATCCGGATTTGTACAAGTTGGTGGACAAGCACTGGGACATTCGCTGTACTCTGCGTTGGCATCTCCATTGCAACCTGGCGCTGTAGAAGTAAATAATTGGTAGTAAAACCTCATTAATGCTGTAAACTTAAGTAGCATCAACACTGACAATACGAAAGTAAGTGATCCTTAAGATCATAGATGATGCTCCTTTTCTGTAGAAGTAAACAATTGGTAGTAAAGACCTTATTTACAAAAAGTGGACTTATAGATAAGTAGAATAGAGTGAACAGTAGTAGTAATAGAATGATCTACAAGAATAAAGAAAAAATATTTCATCCCTTTTAAGAAACAGTGCATTGCATAGGAGCAGTGGTGGCCCAGTAATAACTGCCCGGTCTTGCAGGTTGTAGGTCGCGGGTTCAAACCCGGTCAGACGCAATACTTTGTGTAATTTATTTTATCACCACTGCTCTCAAAACGGTGTAGGAAAACATCGTGAGGAAACCGTCATGTCCTAGAACTGATTTTAGTTTGGCTTCTGTTACCTGGACATTTATCCGGTTCGACACAAAATCCGGTGTCTTCATTTAGAACAAATCCTTTCTTACAAACACAACCGGGTGGCATACACTGCTTCGTGCAAAATTCTGGATTCGGATTTTTACAAGTTGGTGGACAAGCACTCGGACAATCGCTGTGCTCTGCGTTGTAATCTCCATCGCAACCAACCACTGTAGAAGTAGATAACAAATAAAATATATTTTTCAATATTGCAAAAATGAAGAATCACAACTCTCAAGGCTGACATTAATTAAAATAGTAATAAAGGCAACGTAAAGCCGAACCCAATATAGTTGGGAAAAGGCTAGGCAGATGATGATGAAAGGCAACGGGATCAGATACAGGAAAAAGAAATCAAATCCTCTAAGAAAAAGTGAACAGCATTAGAGCTGTTTACTCCCATTAATAAATGGAATTGGTGTCTGTTGCCTTACCTGGACATTTTTCTAGTTCAACACATAATCCAGTGTCTTCATTTAGAACAAATCCCTTTTTACAAACACAACCGGGTGGCATACACTGCTTCGTGCAAAATGCAGGATTTGGATTCGCACAAGTTGGTTCACAAGCACTGGGGCATTCTTTGTGCTCTGCGTTGGGATCTCCATTGCAACCTGGCACTGTAGAAGCAAATGATTGGAATAATTAAATCTCATTAACGCAACATAGACTTAAATAGCTTCAAAACTGTCAGTACTTATACACCTAAGGTTGATACTGATGTGACAACAGATACTATACGAAAAAAATTGGTCCTTAAGATCATAGACAATAATTCTTTTACTTTATATAAGGATAGGATCATAAATATATCACTCTCATATCATGGGATACGGTCACAAATATGAAAACTCATGTCCAAGACACTCTGACCCTGAACCACTATCTGTAAGCCATACTAATATTTGATCCGACTGAGAGAGGAATCCGTAACGCTCAGGGCAACAGCCGATCGTTCACCCACTTCACCAACTGTACCATAAATATCAAAAATACATACCTGGACAGTCACCAGGTTTAACACATATTCCTCCCTTTTTAGTCAAAATGTACCCTTTTTTGCACACACAGAAACTAGGATCACACACAGCAGGACACAGTACGTTATCTTCGACATGTGGATTTTCACAAGTGACTGGACAAAAACTTGGGCATTCAGCGTATGTTGCATTAAGATCACCGTTGCATCCTTCGTCTACAACTGCACCATAAAGAAAACCAATATTTAAGAAGCATAGAAAACACAGTGCTTATAACAAAATGTATTTATTAGTGATTTATAACAAACTAGCTTTAGCCCGCAGCTTCGCCCACGTACATAAAATATAACCTATGTCACTCAGGAATACAGCAGCTTTCTATTGGTGAAAAAAATTTAGCAATCGGACCAGTACTTCCACAGATTACCTCATACAAACAAAAAAACAAACTTTACCTCTTTATTATATTAGTGTAGATGTATTCATTCATTACAAGCAAAAAAAATAGGGGCAAATACTGCACTCTAACTTAAGCCAAGAAGAACCAATACTCCTTCAAATTTGCATATCCCAAAACTAAATGTAAGTAATTGTAAGTTAAGCAATTATGTAAATGTTGTAATTTTACGGGAGTATTTACACAGTAAAATATTACTAATGTCTTGTCAGTCATAATCCTGATTTGCAAACATAACCAGTGCAAATATGCACCTTTAGTGCTAATTAGCACTCATAGGTGCGGGTAACAACAAAATGATGATTCAACTCTTTTTGACAGCAATTATAATATTGAAGATCGTGAGCAAAAATCCCAAAAATATTATGCCTTTATTACAAAGAGTGCACATGGGGACTTGACTCTTTCCATCTGTCTATTTATTTAGCCAATTATGTCCTACTGTTAGGCGAAGGCCTTCTTGTCCAATTCACACTAATCTTTCCCAGGCCATGGCAGTCCTCCCTCCGATGAGAGTCAAACACACTCTGCCGTCGCCTCGGTCCTCCACGATATCGCCTTGCGTTGAATGAGACCCAATAAGTAGCTCTTTTGACCCACAGCTCATAGGACATACAACACTTTACTGCTGTTCTAAAATAAATAGAAGAAACATTACCTGGACAACTTTTGGGCTTGACACATTTTCCAGTTCTTGTGTTTAGAACGTAGCCGTCCCTGCAAACGCAGCCGGGTGGCATGCATTGTCTGGTGCATGCTCGGTTACGATCCGGTTTTTCACAAGTTGGTTCACAAGCACTGGGACAGTTGCTGTAGTATGCATGGGGATCTCCTTTGCAACCTGTTGAAATGGTAAGAGGGTCATTATCATTATGTTACCACCATCCATTTTTTTCCAGATAGGTGTTGTAGTAATCAAAGACACAAATATTGCAAAATTCAAAACTCTAAAAGAGAATAAAAAAATAGCAATTTCTATTGAGTTATAAACTTAATACTGAAGTCGACAAAATGTAGAGAATAACTGATTTTTTATTTCCTTTAAAATTAATATAGATTCTGATTTCTTAAAAGCTGGAAACAACATTAATTACGGAAAGTTTCAAAATTGCTCACAAAATGTCAAATCTAAGACACAGACTTCTACTCAAAACAAGGACAATACCCTGCCTATATCCCTACTAACAGCTGTTTGAGAATCTCCACCAAAAAACCCTGAGAGAATATAAATCTTACTTCCACAATCCTCAGGCTTGATACATATTCCTCCAATCTTTGTCAAGAAATACCCGTCATTGCACTGACAGTCTGTCTTGAGACATATTTCAATGCACCCGCCGTCACCAGCTTCTGGATCATCACAGGTCTTAGGGCATGGGTTTGGACAGACTGTCAGCGTTGCGTTGTAGTCGCCATTACACGCCAGTGGCGCTGTAACAACAAAAAAAAATATTTACTTCAATAAAAAAACTCGGTTGTCTTCTTTCTTTTAGAAATAGAAAATCAATATCCAACCAAATATTCAAATATTAATTACTACCCAAAAATTCAAAGTTCATACAAGAGGTTTCTGCTTATCTTTACGAAATCATTGTATGAATGAAAGGACCAGAATTGACTATTTGGCGTTAGAAACGTATTGAACTCTACTCCAATGTCGAAGTTGCACGGGTATTTTTTTAGCTTAAATTAATGTTTGGCGAAAAGTCGACTAGAAATGAGTTCAGAAATCAGTGGGTAAGAAATAATAGCCCAGGCTCACGTCTGAGTGGTCAAACGGGACCCTATTCGGATGATATAGTGGTATCTCACTCGATGGTAAATGATGATATGGCAAATGATGAAGGACGTTCGCCAAGAGTTAACCTATTCACCCTTGACTTAATGACCCCTAAGTTTTAACTATTAGAAACCACTGGATAGGCTCTTAAAAAACCAGTTAGATTGCGTCACTTTTTACTATCAGGTGGCATCGCAGTCAAGCACTAGTTTATATTAACAAAATACTTACGGCATTCTGAATCAGGAACACAAACATCATCTTCAGTTCTGTGGTGACCTTCCGCGCAGACACATCTTGGCCCGGACGGGTAAGGGTAATCGCATTTGCTGCCTCTATCTTCACATCTTTCTAGGAAACAACCAGAGGGTTTGGGATCCCACACTTCATTTGGTCTTGTACATTCAACTTCAGCTAGAAACAAAAAATATATCTAGATGAGTACTTTTTTAAAAATGGGTAATCTTAAAATGACTTCTTTCACTCTGGGTAGAGTGGGGAGGGTGTGTCAGATTTTTACTGACTAATACCACACCTGAAAACAAAAATAATATAGACATCGTTATCATTCCAGATTTAAAATATACTAGCTGCTGCCACCAGGCAATGATCCCAAAAGAGCAGCATATTCTGGGATAAAAACTATCCTATATGCTGGAATAGGGTACAATTTGCCAGTACACCAAGTTTCATCGAAATCCGTTGTGGCGTTTGAGCGTGAACAAGTAACAAAAATACACACACACACACTTACAAACTTTCATCTTTATAATATCAGTACCAATAAAATGTTCACTTACGACATTCCGAAGCTAAGACGCATCGCGGGTCTTCAGGACTGACTATCAAATAACCAGCTTTACAAGCACAGCCACCTTGGCAAGGAAATGGCATGGAACATGCTACCTGAGCTCGGCTGTCATCACGAGGGCAGTAGTTAGTTGGGCAACCGAATTTACAACCAACGTATGTTTTATTTTCTCCACATTTTGGTGATCCACCTGAAGAAGTAATTAAATATTTTAAAGAGAACTTATTGAAACTTAGTGGCAGATAGTTACAAAATAAGATATAAAAGATTGAAAAAGAGAAAATAAATAGAAGGAAAAAGGAGACTCTCTCGCGTTAAAACCGCAAGAGGGCTCGGAATTTTACTTAGATAATGATGATGAGAGGCAGACACATTATACACGATTTTGTAGAGTTTATTAGAAAGTAAAACATTATAAAGCTTGTTATAATGCCAATTTATAACGACCTTTGTACATTGCATGAACCAATCAAGTAGATAGTGAACATTCCATGAGCTTATTACAGGCAATTTGCAAAATAATCTTCGGTATGGGTCATTGATTTAACGCGAAACATGGAAAAATTAGAAAAGACTGTTGAAAAACAAATATGATCAGTATAACTCACCGGGGCAATCACTGGGTGCAATGCATTTCCCATTATCGCCCATAATGTATTCCTGTTTACATTCACATCCGTTTATTACACAAACGTTATTGTTTACTTCAGGTTCCGGATTTTCACAGGTCGGAGGATTTGGGTTACCGCAGTCACGAGCACGCGTTGCATTGAGATCTCCACCGCATCCTGCTGGATCTATAAGGAAAAAAAATCAGAAAAAAATAAAAACAGAATCATAAGAAATACACACAACCGCAGAATTAAATTAAAACCAGTCCTAGAGTTGAACCTTGCGGGACACCTCGAAAATAATAAATAAGTATAGTTCGTTTCTGTATTACCTTACTAGGAATCGGTTTGTTCAAATGTATTTTCTATTTAAGAGTGACTAATGATGACTTTGTAATAGAGTGTTTGGCGAATTGTTTTGTAATGTAGAAATGCGGTTAATTAAAACTCTCTATGAACACCGAAGTAGTTACTAAACTTCTCACTACAATTCAAAACAAAGGACACTAAGTATTATAGACACACACTAAAGACTGAAGTTGGCGTCGACGTACTAGACAGTAACTAAAGAGAAAACAGTGCCGTGCATAATTTCTGAAGTCAAAAAGTGACTGGCACGCACCTATTTTGCCTCTTCAAATTATAAGCGACTCCCTGAAAATAATCATTATTAAAACAAATCTATAATCGAGTTCAGCATTCACCGTTATAACATTCTTCAATTGTTACACATTGTCCGAGACTGTTTCTAAGATGTCTGTCAAGACATCTGCAACCTTTTGAGCAAGTGGATTCCTCTGCACACATGTATGTTACGAATAGACTTTCACAAGACTGAGGTGGACATGAATAAAAACAATCAGAGTAAAATTCGTTAGGTCCATTGCATTCAATTGCTAAAAATAAAAACAGACATGAGCTACAGATATAGAAAATATAGAAATATGAGACTGCAAGACAAAATACATACGTTCATTAAAACAATTTTCAGACTTGATGCAAACGCCAGAGTCATTTCTCAGATGACCGTTTCGACAGTCACACCCTGGCTTACATTCAGTCGGGAGACAGTTGTATCTAGCGAGCATGCTATCACATGTTTGTGGCGGACAGACGACTGCACAGCTTGTTGCTACTTCATTAACTCCACATTCAGTTGGTATTGGAGCTAGAACATTTAAAGCATTAAATGAATTTGTGAATTCATTCACAAGTTTTCTAGGTTTTTCATAAAAAAGTATATCCTTACGGCATTTTGTTTCTTTGATGCAAGGTCCAGTAGCGTTATCATACTTTCTAACACAGCCAGGTTTGCATACGCAGCCTGTGAATGGGGCGCAGGCGCCGGCTGCGTCACTATTAGGCAGACATCGATTACCACAAGTCTTTGGACAATGGTTATCATCCACAACGTAACGTGAATGTTTTGGGCAAGTTATTGGTTCTGTAAGAAATTTGAAAATTAACAGCCTGGAAAGAGGTAGCGTACAATGCAAAGGTGTAAAAAGAGTCCTATTGCCTAAAATAGAAGGTTAAAAACAGAATACAATTGTTTAAGGTATACATACTCGGACAATCCTTAGGTCTAATACATTTTCCATTACTGTCCTGGAGAAATCCTGGGGCACACTCGCAACCATTTGCTAAGCACATCCTAGTACAAACCCGTGGAAATGGATTATCACATGTTAAAGGACATGGGTTGGGGCATTTCTTGTATATTGCATTTGGGTCTTTACATTTGTTTGCTGAAACAGAGAAAATGTATTTATTTATTTCGTCTTTATGCAATGCAAAGTGCCAAGGCGGATTTAATGCCATAGGCATTCTTTACCAGTCAACCTAGCTAGGTAACTAAGCTAGGTATAAAATAGCTAGCTTGCTATAAGCTAGCTATTTTATACCTTTGTTGCTGTGCCCTTACAGGGTCCATAAATGAACCTTAGGTTGTATCTTACAATGTACCTTATTCATATTATGGTATGCAAATAAATAATATAATAATTAATGAAATGAAATGAAGAAATGTCAAATGAACTTCGGTAAATACAAAAAGTTTCGCAGGTGACTTTTTTACTGTAGACTAACTGATAAGCCCTAAATTCCGAAAAATGAAGTTGAATATTAACCGGTCTTTATCATGACAGAATTTTATATTAAAGGCCTACTTTTTATCGTTCACGATTCACTAGTTAAGTTCATGTTATGGCGTCCACGAGGTCGATTGATCTTGTGGGTGCAAGAGCAGAATGACTACTCTGCGTAGCCTTTTCTCAATTATGTTGGTATTCCCTTCCAGCTGACTGTCTGATCTTCAATACTCAATAACCACAACAAGTACTGAAAGCTGCATCAATGAGGTACTTCTTCTACATAATAATACTCAATAATAAGAAAAGGTGGTTCATAACCAGTTGCCGATGCTGTCCGTACCTATTTGTGAAAAAGTCTGAATTATATTTATATTTGACATTCAAATTTCTGACAACTATCAAATTTTGGGATAGATATTAAAATGTGAAAAATAAAAATGAAAAACATGTCTCACGGAATATCGTGAAATTATGTTTATGAATGTGAAACAAACATATGAAGTTTAATTGGTCACGACACGACGCTAGTAAAGGAGATAGTACTTAATTTATACAATTAACATGCATGAAAGTCATAGTCACAAAAACAAAATAATTTGAAGGTATTATTAGAAGAAATAAATAAAAACGTCGAGCAAACACTTTGGTGCTTCACATTTATTTATTATTTATTTCATTTTCATGCAATTCAAAGTATAAAGGCGGGCTTAATGTCTTAACCCCTCCCTTATTTATATAAAATGAAATGGATAATTAGGTGATATAATAAATAATAGCAAACGAAAAAAAAATCAGCCTCACCATACAAAATTATAAATTTTATCGGACAGTTTGTATGGGGAAATTTTTTTTTTTTTCAATTCCTGGAATAAAATTTTGTGTGAAGATGTTCAGATTCGTCTACTGAGCAAGCCCTTCAAGTTTGTGCAGGGCTGTCCCTTAACACCCAGTATATTTCTTTTTATTTTTCATCATTATAGGTATAGTTTGATGGGATTTGATGGATAACTCCACAGAGCCTATTATCCTAGAAAAAGGAGGTCATGAACTATCCGGCCTAGGATCAGTATTTTCACAACAAAAGAGTAAGTAATAAACCGTCGTGATTTATTCTTTTTTCAAAAATCTTAAAAAGAAACATTCCAAATTTAAAAAATAGTGGCCACTATCGTCAAGAACAGGGTCCAAGCTACCAGTGTTCAACCTTGACTTATTGTTATAGGTTTTTAAAAACAAATACAGTTGACGCACGAGGTGATTAAACTAATATATTATGTATGAATGTAATAACTATTGTTGATCAGACAAACAAACCTTATTCATTAACCTTAGTCATTAATAAAACCACGTGTATATTTTTATTTACCTTTGTCTCATTTAGTTTTGTTAAATGTACTAGATAGAATATAATAGAAATTGATTGCAATATTATGGTACAAAGAATGGATATTGGAATAATTTTAATTAATTGTGCTATTTGTATACCTTTATAATATAGGTGTGGTCTATACAAATTTTATTTGCCACCACTTTCACACACGATTTGAAGAAAATTATTGTCATGCATTTTTAATTAAAAAAAATTGTTCAGAACCTTTTCTTAAGATTTTTTATACAAAGGTATAATAACAACCACTGTATTAACTTCAGTAATAAATTGTATTCTAAAGTACCAACTTTAGTTAAAAACCAACCACATGATTTTTTCTGAGAGCTTATTTAAAAGCAACATGTCGTGGTTAACCTTGAACACTAAAGAAATTATTTAGTAAGATAACTAAGAGCCTGCGCGCACTAGCGATTTAAGTTGGCCGATAGTTTGATCGGTCAGAGGACCAGTATAGAGTTATATGGTAGTGTGCGCACTTGAAAGATTAAAATTCTATACTGATCCTCTGATCGATCAAACTATCGGCCAACTTAAATCGCTAGTGCGATCCGGCTCTAATAAAATACGCAGAAATTGTATGACAAATGCTCTAAGGACAAATACGACTGAAAAGTAACAACGTTGTAAAAGCATTTTTTAGTAGGTACCTACTGAAGTTCGAAAAACTGATATTTTTTTTAATTCGTGTGAAACTCAGGAGTCTTGTATTTAAGTATGTGATAATTATGATTGTTCAAATTACATTTTGTTACAACAACAAAATGTAATTAATAAAATGTCCAACACAATTAATAAAATATAGACCATAGATATGACTAAATCTCAATAGACCAAATGATTCAATTCCTCTCGGTGCAAACTTTCGGTTGTTGTAAGGTTCCTCTGTGAGCAGTGGTGGCCCCGTGATAATGACCCTGACTAACGAGTTGTAGGTTACTAGTTCAAACCCAGCCAGTCACATTACTTTGTATATTTTATTTTAATCACCACTGCTCTCAAAACGATGAGGGAAAACATCGGAAACCGGCAACGCCATGTCCAAGAACCAAAAATCGACGACATGACATCTACCAATCCATACTACTATACTGGGCTTGCGTGGTGGATTACGGCCCATACACGCTAGTGAGGAGAAATGAATCCTAGCGGTGGGAACATTATGTTCCCACCTAGGCTGTAGGCTGATTATGCTAAGGTTCTTCAGTAAATATCTACTTACGGCATTTATGTTCAGGCACACAACGCCCACTGGCATCATCGTTCAGTCTCACGAAGCCATCATTGCAGACACAGCCAGTGAAGGGTTTGCAGTCATCAGAGGTAGGCACCCACTTGTTGGCGCAGGTCCTTATACATCGTGAATTATTGCGCGTGTAGTGCTCATTTTTAGGGCACGTATGCTCTGTAACAGTAAAGGGTCAAATTAACGAGAGATCTACATCATCTACTTAGCCTTATCCCAACTATATTGGGGTCGGCTTCCAGTCAAACCGGACTTAGCTAACACCAGTATTCTACGAGGAGCGGCTGCCTACCAGACCTCCACAACCCATTAACTGGAGTAACATGGTACTTCATAGCTCAGATTCATTGAGTGGAGTCAGATTTACTGGCTTCCGACTATCCGTAACGACTGTCAAATTGACAAAAAATTAATGAGAGAATCGAATCACACAAATTCACACGTACAAGGGTCAACACAGTTTTGCTTGCGAAAGCCAGCTTGTACAAACAATACCGTAGTATGTAAAACGTATGATTTTACCAACCGCACGGTCGGGGTATCATATAAGTAAGTACGTGTGTAAGCGGCCTACGAAGGCAAAACGTGTGCGTTTCGTAGGCCCATAAAGAAGGTGGTTTTCCTATTCTGCGTTACTCGTATATTTTATGATTATTATTTCTTTGAAATAATAATCAGAAGATAATCAGAGAGAGAGAGAGAGATAATCAGCTCCTCACAGGCCACCAAAGTTAAGTAGTGTGTCCGGTACATTGACTTTTCGAGTATCTATTACTCGTGGATCAGGAAAAGTGTACGCGTACGCTTTTTTGCGTCTATGGAGCAGAGGAATAACGTGGAAATTTCTCAAACACTTATGATTAAATTTACAAAAAAAAATGGTTTGAACTAGTGCTTGACCACGATCCCACATGATGGAAAGCAGTGATACAATCGTTAATAGTACCTAAGGCACACTAGTTTATTAAGAGCCCATTCACTCTTGCCTTGAAGACACCACAAAAACAAAACAAATAATTTACCATACACTAGGAATTACTCCTGTATCGTGGGTGCGTTCACAAACATGTCAACTCATATGCAAAAGACACCCAACGGGGAGCATATATTATTTGCGGGAATCGAACCTGTAGCTCGCAGCGCGGTAGCCAATGGCTTAGTCACATCGCCAATCAAGACAGAATATAAAGAAAAATATCAAAAAAAAAATCCATTTACGATTTCTTAATAAACTCAAATAAATCGTACCTGGTTTATTACATTTTGGCTTATTTCCACCCAAAACACTTCCTGCAAAAGTCAAAAAAATAAAACCAACGTACACCAACATTACAAGTGAACACTGTGTGTTCTGTTCACAACTGCCATAGTATTTATTATCTTCGTTAAACAAACATTAATTATTCACTATCTATTGAAAAGGTTTTAAACAATTAAAACCTCCATAATATAACAGTTGAACAAATTCGATAAAATAATTAAGTCGGGCAAACATTTGCACGATTAATCAATAAAAATATTTGTACTGTTTATACGTAAAATAAAACTAACAGGCTGCATCATTACTTTTGTAAGCAAATTTTAACAACGCATATATGTGTTTTAACTTTACCGGAATATTCCCGTTTCGACACTCAGATTTTCCGCACCAAAATTTTCGACACCCAAGCTATTCCCGATTCGGTGCCAATAGGTATTTTTGACAGGTAAAAATAAAAAATACCAGTCCAAAATACTTATTGGTGCCGAATTGGGAATTAGCTTGGTTGCCGAAAATTTTGGTGCCGAGCTATTCCCGATTCAGCACTAAAATACTTATTGATGCCAAAACGAGAATAGCTTGGGGGTCCGAAAATCTGGGTGCCGAAATAGGAATACTCCTTTTGTAAGCCAATTTTAACAACGTATAATATGTATGTGTTTTATCGATATCTAGATTGCTCATTTTCGTTAAATATACAATTGTTTTGCTAAATAAAAATGCTCAATTTGGTTCAACTGGAATATTAATTGAATAATTGGCTGATCGTTTTATTCTTTTAATTTAGCTGGTTAATTGAAATGATGCACTGTTTTTTAATTGGGATTATATAAGTGGCAAAGAATGCTGTAATGGCGTAGTGGTTAAGTCACCCGCTTCTCATGCATGAGGATAAGGGTTCGAAATTGAGCAAATACCAATGTGATTTTCTTCAATTCATATGTACCTACTTTTCTAAGTTTATCTAGGACAATACTAACACCCTGTGCTGCGGAAAGTACGAAAAGCTGTTGGTCCAGGTGCGCGGTGGTCATTTGTAGATCTTTGATAGTCGTTTCTGGTGTAAGTATGACTACCTGTCCTACCTTGGAAAGACTGACCATCAAAAATCCGCCCCTAAGACGACCCACTGACCGGGAGATGTTTTTTAAACAACCAACCGAATTGTGTTATTGACACATCTCCTCCCCGCTCAGCTTTAGTGGAGATCGCTGTGCGGAGATGTGTAATATGTGTATAGCGCGATGGAAGCGGAGATGTGAGCTGTGCGTGGACGACGCGCAGTGGTCACGAGAGATGTAATGCCCACATCTCCGCTTTCGCGGAGTCCCCCGAGCTGAAAAACATCTCTTCTCGCACAGCACAAAGCAAACCGCAAACATCTCTGCTTTAGTGGAGCCCCGGCCTGAGTTTGATAGCAGCATTTTATCCCTACCAACTTATTCAGAAAATGTGAAGAGGAGGGATGAATCATATGTTAAGGAATTGAAATGTCAATTCATTTTCATTGTCATTCACGTCAATATTGCCAACTTTTTTAGCATTGGTCTCAGTATAATAATTACTTTTTAGCATAAGTTTCCGAAAACGTTAATTTGCATTAAACAATTCTTCTTCTTCTTTTCGTATCGATGCTCTCAAACTTTTTCTGCCCAGTATTTGGCAACCTGTATGGCTTTGGCATTGGCCTCGTTGAGATCCTGCAAAGTACAGGTGGTGGTGCAGGATGGACAGCATAATAAGTGCCGCGTATCCTGGGTAGCTGCTCCACACTGGCACTGCGTTAAGGATGGGTCGAGGAAGCCCCTTTTGGCCATATTGTTTTTACAGCGGCCAACCTGGGTCCGCAGTCGGTTAAGAGATTTCCAGATTGGCCACTGCAATTCGCTTCCAGGGGGGAGATGTTCTGATGGGGTGATGAAGTGTGGAGGAATTGGGTGTCTCTGCTTCCACAGCGTGCATCTCTCGACCTCTGCACTGTCTTTTGAAGAGGTCGTAAAGCGCATAAAGCTTTTACGGCTCTTTAGACGTGCAGGTATTAGATGGTGTTTATGCAAGGGGTGGCGGCCATCTCGTTCCTGTTTGCTCTTCTCAATGCGGCTGGCTATCTCGCGGCGAACTTCTGGAGGAGCTATACCTGCTAGAGGGTACAACATTGTAAGAGGGGTGGGTTTTAAGAATCCCGTTACGATGCGGCAGGTCTCATTCAGAGCTATATCCACTTCTCTGGCGTGGGCGGAACGATGCCACACTGGGCAGGCAAACTCTCCAGCCGAAAAAGAAAGACATAGGCCCGAAGTGCGAAGGACTTGTGGTGATGCTCCCCAGGTACTGGATGTAAGGCGGCGAAGGATATTATTTCTAGTCCCGACCTTTTGTTTAGTTTTTAGGCAGTGAGACTTAAATGTGAGGGACCTATCCAGAGTAATGGCCAAGTATCGTGGTTGAGAGTAGTGCTCTATGTTAAACAATTGAATATACGTGTGGTATGAATAGAGAGGGAGAGGGCAAAGAGATGTGATAGACATAAAAAAACATTTATTCTGTAATGAATGTGGGTACAAAATAAAATGTAAATATTGTAAAAGGAGTCCCAACATACTCTACCTTATAAAAAAATACAAAAGTGATTTGAAATAAAATAACAATAAATTAATATAACACAATTCTTATCATTCGAAATTCGAAATCTTGTATAAGTGTACGGTCATGAAACCAATCTTGATTTGATTTTCTATCTAAAATATTTCCCTTCTTAATTCAAATTTACCGCCATCTCTGACGGAGCAGTACTCGACTTCCCATTGGTCGACGCGGTCGCCAATAAGAACTCGCAAGATTCAAAAATTACGCGAACATGGCCGCCTCGTGTCCGTGAAAATAATCTATTTTTTTTCTCATGTAAAACTTGTGTGTAAAATTCATGCCTTGCTAGAAATAGAAGGTTTACTGGCTTTACTTAGATTAGTTTATACACGTGGATAGTGGTGAAATCTTGTGAATTCGTGATACCAACTGGCCGGTCGATGAGCTACTGAGTGCTACTCGTCGTCAGTGGATCCTGTCAAGTCCTGATTAACATCCAGGTGAGTATTCATTCCTTTTAATTAGTTAGTACAATAAAAGTATTCCCGATTCGATTTATGCTTCTTTCATGACTCGGATAGCTTAAGCTTTCAGTGTACTTTGTAAGAAAATTAGCGATCCACCCCGGCTTTACATGGGTGCCGTGTAAGCCCTCTTGTATACGAGACGGTTTTTGCGCCGTACAGCGAGCGCACCATACGGCGTAAAAAACGTACCGTGTACAAGAGCCCTTATGGCTAGTTCGCACTAAACTAGTAATTTAGTTTAGTAGCGAGTAATTTAGTAGCTAAACGCGTCTGAACACCAAAAATTTAGTCGACTAATTTGGTAAGGAAACTAAATAGCTACTAAATAACTCGCTACTGAAGTAAAGTACTAGCTTAGTGCGAACTAGGCATTACTCTGCTATATTATGCATGTATTATACACATAAACCGTCCTTTTGAATCGCTCTATCTATCAAAAGAAATCGCACCAAGATCCGTTGCGTAGTTTAATTACTCAGATACCCGCGAAACGAGACACAATAGTAAAACAATAACAGCGCGGTCTCATAGGACCGGTTGGGGATTCAAACGTTAAAGATACATAGGGACAGACAGACGGGTGACTTTGTTTTATAAGCACTATGTAGTGATAGAAGAATGAGTGAAGTGACCTACAGAAAAGTACCTTTTCTTTTTTCATCATCAATTTGGTCAGTTTTTAAATTTGACACTCCTGACCAAACCAAGACCAACTCGTCGACGGTGCGTATTGTTCCACGCGCGCCTCAAAGAGATGTCGGCCCGGCAGGGTCGAAGCTTACTGGTGCCCTGAGTTAAACGAAAGAGAACCCCGGGACCCTGGAATGAGGGCAAACAAGGAACAGGAGTTTTCCGACCTTAATTCCCGACTTTGATTTGAGAACATATTTTTGAGAGTGAAAATGGGAGCAAAACAGATTTATTAGCACGTTGACATATTTTAATGTGAGAACATTTCTGCCCACGTAGGCTAATTTTAGTCCTCATTGTCATTTTATTTTCCTTGAGTTTTCGTCTGGTTCCTACTACCCACATTATATTTGAAAGTGAATACCATTTCTCTTCTTACTGTGCTCGTTTTGTCTGGAAAAGTTATTTTCATCTGGGCATAATGAATATTAATGAAATTTTCTAACAAAATTCCGATTTCAGCTACAATATTATAAAGTAAAATCTACGTTGTAACTCATAATAGATTTTACTTATTACTCATTTAAAAATATAATATAAAAACGTGGGTATTTTCCAAAGTCCGTGCCGCAAAAGTACGAATACCTATCTAATTTAATACAAAACACGAAATAATATACCAAACCACCATTTTTGAGGATGAAAATCATCACTTGACACCTCCCACCTGGACGGAGCAGGAGGGCGTGTCAGACTTACTGACCAAAACCACACCTGTGTCCTTCAGTGGCCCCTTGAATTCTAGGACTACGGGTTTCCTTTTCAAAAAATCCTAGGTAGTCGTAGCCCTGCTGGGACCCTTCGATTTGCTGACATCTCTTTGAGGAGCGCGTGAATCACTACGCGCTGTTGACGACTGTGCTCGGAGCGGTCGTTTACCGGACAGTCGGACCACGAGCTACCCATTGCTCGGCGTCCGCATGCCTGCGTCTACCGGGGCTGGTAGTCGGAGTACCTCGGCGACATAAGGAAACCTATGTTCACGTTGCTGTATACTTACTGCTGAAATTCAGACCTCCTCTGTAGAAGAAGGAATGAGCCTTGTACCACCACACGAGCCCTGTGCGTGTTGGTAGATGTCACATGCCAACGTTTTTTTTTAATTCTATGACAGGCCTGTTTTCTCACGATGTTTTCCTACATCGTTTCGAAAGCAGTGATGATGAAATAAATGATACAAAGCTATTCTCCTGGTTTGATTTGAAACCACGACCTCTGCTCAATGTGTTTCAAACTTCGAATTTGCCTCTTCTTTTTTTCACATTACAACTAAGTATTCCAAAAATAAGTATTAAGTGTTATTTACAAAAAGTATTCAACAAAACCAATTGATAAACCTTCTTGGAACATACTAGGTAAACAGGACATACGAAAAGGCTTTTAGCTTTAAAAGGGTTGATAATGAAAGCTCGCGAGGCTTTTAGGCGTTGCCCTGAGATTTCAAAGGTATGTCCGGTAGCTTTTGTACCCTCGGTGCCCAAGAGCTACTTGTGGGTCAGTTCGTATCATTAAGATAAAGTAAACATGGCCTTTCTAAATTAAGAACCTTTTTTCGTACATTTTTAGAAAATAGAGATCTAGATTTCTCAGTCAAAGAAAATATATTATAGTGTTACCAAAAATCTACTAATATTTTTTTTTTATCTGGATTCATTTGTATATCTCTTTAATATATATTTTTTATATTACACCTAATTTTCTCTGCATCACCTGCTGTACCTTTATGTGCATAAAGTATGAAATATATAAATAAATAATAATAAACCAGTGCTACACTGCGATCCTACGTGATGGTAAGCAGTAATGCAATCGTTGATAGTGAATCTCGCTAGTAGTTTATTTACTCTAGCCTTGAATACACAGCATGAGGTGAAAGGCAAAAAAAATATACCTAATTAGCGCCCAAACAAACAAAAAGTGAAGTTCCTTTGTTTTAATTATTTATGTAATTTAGGCCCTTGAACGCGTAGGGTAATTGAAGGAGCATCGCGTTGCACTTAAAGCTCCTGCTTTATTATCGGATGATTTTCCAACCCCTTTCCCTTGTCCTATATAAATTGAGCCAGAGTCGCTAACGGCGCGTATTGTTCCACGCGCGCCTCAAAGAGATGTCAGCAAACTGTCGGGGCCCAGCAGGGACGATGTCTGCTAGATCTATGGTTTTGATTCTGAAAAGGTAGTTCATGATCTTGGGAAGCAAGAGACGACAGTTGCTTCTTGCGTTTGCTTGCGTTAAGTCAGTAAAACTGTAACACGCCCTTCACTTCACTAATAGAGAAGATGATGATTTCTCACCAAAAAAAACTTAAGTTACATACTATCTACAATATGTACCTAATTCATAAATTTAATATGAGTCTTTCTGTTTGTAATTTCAATGTGTACCCTTTATACAGGGTTATTTGTAAAAGACTTGTGACCTTGCAGAACTGTATTACTGTCATCATGAACCACTACTATTGTTCTATGACTTTTTACAAAACACAATACATTTGCCAAAAACAAACCTTCAAGATTTCGTTGATCTATGCTAATAAAATAAACTCTGTATTAATAATGCTGTACCTATCTACACCCCCCGCGCACAGTTCTCGACCCCCCGCTCCCGCCGCTATTGTACTATTGCTTCGCATAAACTTCGTAACATTTAAAATGGTGAATTTAAATATTTTTATTTTTGAGAATGGGTTGAGCTAAAATATAATATGATACATTTCTAAGTCATAGAATAATAGTGTGTTATTGTATATTATGATAGTAACAATGTCTGAGAGGTTGCCAGTATTTTTCCAAATAACCCTGTTTACTTAGGTGCATAATAAAAGTAAACGAATATAATAAGTCAGCTGCGCCTTTGGGAAAATTGTGCAAATATTTTATTCTCATTATTATGTTAGATACAAAGAAAATCAAATTAAAATGCATTGTTATATTATAGATAATGCAAGCGATTGAAAGTCGATCAATAAAACATATTTATTTATTTATACTTCATGTACAATGGTGGTACATAGGCGGACTTAATGCAACAAAACAAGGCATTCTCTACCAGTCAACCTTTGGGTTTAACAAAAACAACATGTGGTAGGTTACATATTTTTCAACACACTTGCTCAGAAAGTGACTCTAATGCGATTGTTATCAAACTTTGACATTTTGATTACCTACCATCACGCACTAGTGCTAAAATGTAGTTAAAACCTTTTTGTTGAACCTCAAAAAAAGTTTTAACACGAATAAAAATCAATAGGCTATATTCAACAGTATAGATTATTGTCTTATTTGCTTCGATCAACAATGTACTTATTTGCATATTTCATGCAATTTCGTTCATTTTAAATTATACAATTTATTTATTAAATACACACATTTAAACACGTTTATTATACTCGTATGTCATCTGCCTAGCCTTTTCCCAACTATATTGGGGTCGGCTTCCAGTCATGCCAAATTTAGCTGAATACCAGTATTTTACGAGGAGCGGCTGCCTACCAGACCTCCACAACCCATTAACTGGGGTAACATGGTACTTCATCGCAAGACTGGAGTCAGAGATTACTGGCTTCGGACTATCCGTAACGACTGCCAAAGATCTACAAATGACAAACGGGACCAAGATTATTATAGGCCATAATAAAACGGACAGAGTATAAATCATTGAGATGAGACATTTAACCTAGATAATTGAAATAAGACATGATGATTTACCTTCCACAAGTCCCATAACTCATCGGGTACATTAGTATGCAGGTAACGGTGGTCCCGTATATAGCATTAACTGACTGTTAAAGCGTTGAGGTCATGTTATACTGTGGATTCATCTTGTATTCTTGTTATACTACTGCAGCTTGCTTTATTTAGTTGGAAATGTATTAGACTTTTATTTTATTTTATTTGGGAAACAAACAATCATACATTACTTATAATTTCTAAATTAGTGTTATTAATTATTATTATTAGACTTTTTTTATATATTAATTAGTAGTATTAGACTTTTTTTAGGGTAGGAAATTATCAATTTACTTATCCCGCTCTTGGGCGTAGTGGAATGTCAGACTTTTACTGACTAAAACCTACCCCTGTGTTTCTTCTTTGCCTTCGTTCCAGACTCCCGGGTTCTCCTTTCAGAAGCCAACCCATGGCCCCAGTAGGCTTCGACCCTGCTGGGCCCCTACGATTTGTTGACATCTCTTTGAGGCGCGCGCGGTGTTTGGCGCATCGTCGACGATATGGGCTAGATCTGGAAATGTAGTAGACTGTGATATTTTTTGAAATTTATGTTACGAGGCAATGTTGTTAGCGCAACGTCCTGAGCACTATATCGTTGATTGTCATCATCATTTTATCCAAAAGACGTCCAAAGCTGTACATAGATCTACCTCAAGTTTCGCTACAACGACTGGTCTTATGCTTCTTGCACTCATGGGATTCCCGTGATAATAATTAAATACAACCCTATAAAATATTACATAATATCGCCTGTAAAAAGACCCCAAAGACGATAACTAAAACCCCATATTCTACTCATCACTAGGTTAGTTTATTTCTTCTAGGACATACCTGGGAATTCACTGGTTCTGGAGATATTGAAGGTCAAAGTCGACTTTTTTTTTACATTAGTTAACTTTCTTCCGAATAAACATTTTCAAAATTATCAATTTTTCATACCAAATTATTAAAATCTATACATACAGTCTACGCCTTAAAAAAGTTAACCTAAGTACCTACCTAATTAAAAAAACCCTCAATAACAGAAAATAAAATATCTACCTACCTAAATAAACCTATTTCTGATGATAACTAATCTAAACTCATTAAATAAACAAATTCTCTAAAAATTAATATCTATACGAATGACTAATCCTACCTCACAGTATTATAAAATAACCTATGGTCACTACGCACACTTTCAAATATACCTACTACATAAACATTAAAATTATATACCTACCTACGACTTTTATAAAAATAATTGAGTCTAAGGGGCGCTAGTAAACTCCACTGCGGGTGATGTAACATACGACAAACTTATTTTTTCGGTTGGTACAGTAGTCGGGTCTAGGGCTCGAACCGCAAAATTAAGTTTGTTTTTTATTGTATTTACTTTTCCGGGATAAAAAGTACCCAGTGTGGTGCCCAGGATATTAAAGAATAATTATACGAAGTTACATCGTTATCGAAACGGTAGTTTTTGCGTGATGCCTGAACAAACAGACGGACAGACAGACAGACAGACAAAAAAATTTTTAATCACATTTTTGGGTTCGTTGTCGGTCTAGTAACACCCCCTGCCATTTTTTTTATATTTTCAATGTACAGAATTTTCGCTTCTACAGATTTATTATAAGTAGTTATAGATTAATTACTTTTTAAGGATGAAAAAAAAAGTTTTTTCCCAGCAATATTTTTTGGTCTAAATTACTTAATTACTTGTACAGAATGTGTAGTTATCGGCTTTGTGATCGGTCTTTTTACACCCTGTATTATGAAGAATGACGTTCGTTGACGATGAAAAACCTAGAAACCCTAATCTTTAAATATCAATATTATTATGGTATATTTTATAAATCACTTTGATTTGGTAGCCGTTTTCAGTGCTTGCATAGAAAAGAAGGCCTAAAAAAAGGTCCAATGAATTACTGCGTCTATATAAACCTATTTTGGAATACCTGGCAGAAAATGAGGTTTAAGCTTCATTTTCACAACCACTTTTATCAAATTGTTGTTTCAATTGGAAAACTTTTTAACTAGCTTATATATTTTATGATAGTTAATCTGATAGGGTCGATGCCTGTTAGGTCACTCTAGGGAATCGTCTGTAGCAAGTACGAGCCTACTAAGGCTGCGGGATTGATCGAAAGTGTTACCGTGGTTCTGAAACGGAACTTAGGACAACTAAAGGAAAACAGTCGAGTTTTTTAGTAAGTAAAAGACCGACACTTTATTTTACTCCACTCAAAGCGCGATGATTATTTGATGGGAATTCATCGTAATTAAAAAACAAAAATGTCACTCCTCAATTTACAAAAGCATTCACGATGTTCTATCTTCGTTCCTCGCCAAGGAAGGGTAGACTAGTCTCCCGAAATGGCAGTTAGTGAGAAACATCAAACTGAACTAATTTCACAAACATTAATTTGTGAGTGATGTCTGTTGGGGAGTTAGAGCGAGGTGTTCCAGATATTTTATGGGTCAAGTTCGGAGAGTGATGTAGCCACTGTTGCCAGCTAGTATCTAACTAATTTTGTTGTTGCAATTACCTACAATTTATGACGAACTAGATTTTGCTAGCGGTTTCGCCCGCGTGGAATTCGAAAATTATCCCAAGGAAACATAGTCCCACTTTATTCCATTGGGTTAGGTTAAAAAATAATAAAAAATATTTGTGTTGTTCGTTTGGCAAAAATTTGCCTTCTTCTTTCGCTCGCCACTACTCAGACACTTCATACAGTGATGCCGAGGTCACCAGAATTGTGATTAAACATTTTTGTTAGTGATTCGTAAATAAATTTAATTTTAAAACTATTTGCTCACCATATCCAACTGATTCGATTTGAAAGCTGTGACGTCACAACATAGCGCTTAGTTGATCTTATTCTTATTTGAAACGCATAGTAGGTACTTACTAGGGCTCTCTCAATAAAGGGCAACTGTTGAAACACGGTGGATTTTAGCCAGTAGGTAAGTCTGACACTATCACACTACCTCGCGCTCCGAGAAGTTATTTCATGATTGGCCATTTAAAAAAGGTGCGTCAAATAACATTTTTATTATTTTTTATTTTATTTTTATGAATTAAAATAATAACCTTTCAAGTGGAGCTCGTGGCTAGATAATAAAAGCCACACGGGTCGATCTTCAAGGTTAAGCAACGCTTGCCACGTCTGTGGATGGGTGACCATCTTAACATAACAAGTTTCCTCCGTGACTTGAAAAGCACGTTAAGCTGTAGGTCTCGGCTGTCATTTGTAGATCTTTGGCAGTCGTTACGCATAATCAGAAGCCAGTAAATCTGACTCCGGTCTTGCCGTGAAGTACCGTGTTACCCCAGTTAATGGGTTGTGGAGGTCTGGTAGGCAGCCGCTTCTCGTAAAAAAAACTGGTATTCAGCTAAATCCGGCTTGACTGAAGACGGAAGCCGACCCGAATATAGTTGGGAAAAGGCTAGGTGGATGATGAATGAAAATAATAACCTTTCAAAAATCACAATACCTACCCTACACAAAAAATTGCCAGTAATTCTTCTACGATTAGAACAAAACGTTTCTAATGTATGGGGCCGGCAAAGAAATAAGCCATCAGAAACAAAACATAGAATTTTATATCATTCGACGTTTCTGTAATTCCGTACGACGTTATATGCGCAGGGGACTGTGCTACAAAGAGATATTAAATTTAAAAATGTACGCAAGTGAGATTGCTTGGCACGGACGGGCGAACTCGAAAAATATTTGGGCTCTACCGTGAAGGGTTGAAGACGGGATTGGGTAATTTAATAACTTATTCAACATTTCGTTGTGGGTTTTTAATTATTATTGCTGAGGTTGTTTTTGAGGAATCGTACTTCTCTAATATATAAAGAATCTCTTGTGTTGTCATTGAACTTTTCTGAAACGGTTTGATCGATTTTTGGGACATTTTCTGTGTCTCTATCTCTAGGTAATCTCTAGGTAGGTCTGAATAGGTCCTAGGCTATTTTTTGGGTCACAGTCACCTCCCATTTTTTCTTGATAATTTGTACTCGTATGGTCAAACAAAGTTCGCTGGGTCAGCTAATAAAATTGTAAAGGAGAAAGTTTGCAAGTAGGTGTATAATCGGGTTCTAGATTCTACTTGCATTCATATCAAGCAACTATTTCATCCAAGAGCATTTTTTAGTTCATTAATCCCCGACCGGTCCTATGAGACCGCGCTGTTATTGTTTTACTATTGTGTCTCGTTTTGTGGGTATGTTATAGGTTAAATTACTTTTTTTGAAAATCTTTGCTCTTCACTAGAAATTACACCATTACTTACCACTTTTTCATGAATTAGACGTAAAGAAAGAATTTCGTATGCTTACTACTCTTGTGCTTTGTTAATACCAGCCTATACGTACGAAAGAGTTCACTGCTACATTCTTTTCCCCATTTACAAGCAGGCAATCCTTCTCCATGAAGCAATGAAACAAGTGCCTCTCGACATCTCCGCGTTTCATGGTCCATCAAACGTTGACGCCCGCGGTTTGTCAATGAGGTCCCTTTTTTATGTACCTAAAAATGTAGGGCCTCAGAGTGTGTTCAATTTAGTAATGACGAAGCAACCTTGGTACTTGGGTAGTAAAATATTATAGTAGGTTACCTAGGTACTGGTCTCATCTTACACACATGAGCGTAAATAAATTGGGTCGACAAAATATTGGGTGGGTACTAAAAAGTGTTTTTTTAATAACGCAGAAACAAAACTGTTAAAGAAACATCGACTGCCAAAATTAAAAATTATTTTGCACTTTTTCGGTTGTATTTTTTATGAAAAGTTTTTATGTTCGAAAATCATCATAGAACATCTTCCACTGAAGGCGGAGCGAGAGGAGTATCAGACTTTTACCGACTAAAACCCGCTTGTATTCCTTCAGCTACCCTTTGCGTTCCAGGGTCAATGTAACTCTTTCGGACAATACCGCAGCCCACCTAACACTACCTGGCTTGGAAATCGTACCTCAGTGCCTTATGCTCAACAGTCTAGTCTCAGTGGCCCGGTAGGGCCGAAGCCTCTGGGGAACATGAGAAATCCGAAAGGTTGTCAACGTGTCCCCCAGATCGAAGGAACGGGGTGGGGCTTGGTCAGTAAGAGTCTAACACGCCCTCCCATTCCGTCCAAGAGCGGGATTCTGATGATTCTCCTTCCAAAAAAAAGTCTGGTCTCAGTAGAATTTGGATTAAGTATTCTTATCTCACTAGATTCTAGTCTCACTAGATAATCTATCGGGACTAGACACTGAGATTAATTACAATCTAGTGGACCTAAGAACTACCTATCTAGTACTTAACTAGATCAAAGAAGCTCGTTTTAAACCTTATTTTGAAATATCCAAGTACTTAGGTACCATTCAAAATGATTACTTCAATAGAACCCAAGAAATTACTTTCTGTTTCGACAGCTCTAGACCGCTATAACTTAATACATCATAGGAGGTTCCCTGAAAAGGTTTCGCTACGGTCATTAAAATTCAATTTGACGCGGCCATTCAGAATGGTTTAAGGGCTTTTCCACACAAGCGGACTGAGAGCGTCCTCAAACCAGAGCGACTGCGTAACGAATTCGTAGGACCGCCGCGAACAGCAGAGTGTACGCCATTGTGAAGTATACCTGTTTTGACACTAACTTTTTAGGCAACAAATGTTTCGCACCCAAGTTATTCCTGTTTCGGCACCAATAGGTACCTATTTTGGATTGGTATTTTGTATTGGTTACTACCACAGAAATCTAATTGACTTATTATTTAGATATCTGTGGTTACTACCAATCCAAAATACCTATTGGTGCCGAAACAAGAATATTTCGCCATTGTGTATCGTCTCATAAAAAACGTCAGCCCGTTCTCCCCGCCTACAAACACGCGACGAAAACGAGTTGCGAATTCGCTACGCGTCCACGACGTCTTCGCTGTGCAACCGCGGCGTGTTTGCGACGCATTCGCTGCTCGCCCGAACCGCCTCGCAGCCGCTCCCAAGCCGCTAGTTTGATACGGCCCTACAAGTTGTAGGTCGCTGGTTCAAACCCAGCCACGCTACTCAAACGCTTACTTTGTGTTTGTGTGTTGTGGAGATTTCATCACCATTGCACATAAAATAGTCAAGGAATACATTGTGAGGAAACTGGTACTGTAAATAAAAACCCGCACAGGGCACATGTGGTGGATAACGGCCTATATATTACCTCTCTTGGCTGTGCAAGTGTGCAGCTGCGGCATGTTTGCGACGCATTCACTGCTCGTCCACCCTGCCCCGCAGCCTAAACCCTAAACCGCTAGTGTGTTGCGACCCTAAAGGAGTTTTTGGGTCTTACCTGTAACCCTTTAAATGCCTTTTACATTGCCATTAGGGTACCTCCACTATTTTACTTCGTTGTAAGTTTGATGATATTATGCAATAAGGTTAGGAGAATTAATTTTGTTGGGCGTTAATTAGATATATTATTAAGTTTTGTCACTATTATTCAATACTGGCTTCCGTCAGCGGTTTGACACTCGTGAAAGAAAATAAAGTACGTATAGTAGATAGTAAATACTCAGTTAACGTTTGAATCCCCAACCGGTCCTATGAGACCGCGCTGTTATTGTTTTACTATTGTGTCTCGTTTCGCGGGTATCTGAGTAACTACGCTGTAGCTTTTTAATGATGAAAGAATTTTTGAAATCGGCCAAGTATTTTTTGAGTTTAATCGTAACATATGTACAAACGAACAAACAAAAAATCGCATCTTTCCTCTTTATAATATTAGTATAGATTTCCTGTGAAGGTAGAAATAAAAACTGGTGTTTTATATCAAGTTCATCGAATTTGTTTGACAATTCGTTTACCTACTAGTATAGTAAAAGAGTAGAAGGGTTATGTTCTAATGGGTACACAGGCCTCTACGAGAGGAAATAGGCTGTAATCCACTATGCAGTCTCAGTGGTGGTTAGTGTCATGTCTTTGAATTTTTTGTCCAAGGTCGTAGCGGTTCCCTCACGATGTTTTCTTTATGTGTGAAAATCATCAAATACTTTTCCCGCTCTTAGGCGGAGCGGGAGGACGTGTCAGACTTGTACTGACAAAAACCCACTCACACTTTGCCAAACACACTTTGAATTGTGTTCCAGTTCCCAGTAGGTAGACTTTGACCCTGCTAAGCCCTTGCGGTTTTGCTGAAATCTCTTTGAGATACACGTGGGAACACCACGCAACGTCAACCACTGAGGCTTGACCCAGACGATTACCGGAGGTCCGGACGGCGAGCTACCCATTACTCGTCGTCCGCAAGCCCACGCCTACTGGTTTCGGGATCCAGGCGGCTGAGATTGATCCACGACTCTTTAGTTTACGCCCGTTTTCAATAATAGATAGCTATCTCCGATAAACAGTAGATTCTAGTTGTCAATGTCACAAATTTTGGTAGGAAATGCTAACCGTCGGTAGGTTATAGGAAAGCAAGTAAGGGCAAAAGGATAGATTTGTTTATCTTTAGTAGCTGCAACTTTAGATAGGTAGGTTACTGAAAATGGGCGTTAGTACACTACTGTATGTGTTTTTTTTAGGGGCTCGTGGCTAGATAATAACAGCCGCACAGGTCGATCTTCAAGGTTAAGCAAGGCTTGCCGAGGTTGGTCTGTGGATGGGTGACCATCTTAACATAATGAGTTTCCTCCGTGCTTCGGAAAGTATGTTAAGCCGTTGGTCCCGGCTGTCATTTGTAGATCTTTGGCAGTCGTTACGGATAGTCAGAAGCCAGTAAATCTGACTCCAGTCTTGCCATGTAGTACCATGTTAGCCCAGTTAATGGGTTGGTAGACAGCCGCTCCTCGTAAAATACTGGTATTCAGCTAAATCCGGCTTGACTGGAAGCCGACCCCAATATAGTTGGGAAAAGGCTAGGCAGATGATGACACTGCTCTATGTGTTTACTATTTATATTCGAGCTTGTGCCTAAGTAGTAACAACAGGTTACATAACACTTACCGAATTCGCAAATACCATTTGTACGATTTTGAAAACAGCGTCGTCTAGTGAGATTATGGCCACGCTTAGGCCGTGGGTTTGATAATTGACATTAGTAACGAATAGTTAGAAACTAGAAAACCACTAGGCTATTGTGTTACCCAATTACTGAGTAGTGAAGGTCAGATAAGCAGTTGCTTCATCATAAAACAGCCGGATACAGTCCGGTCAAAACTGAAGCAAAATTGCAAAATAGGTGGGAAAAGGCTAGAAAAATTGATGCTTAAAATGCATCTAGAATGTTGTTTGGACCTAGAATTATTTGTTAAGTAGTTAGAAGTCAAGAAAATTCTAATCAAAACACAAGTTGATAATAAAAATTAATTTATTTCAAAAATTATATTAACAATTTTACCACAAAATTATGATACAATTTATTCTTCACAATCAAAATAAACATTTTATTATTTTACAAGATATACAATGAAATTACATTAGGTAACATTTTACTCTCCAATACCAAATAAATTATAAAAAAAAAACGTTAGTATCGGTTTGGCACAAATCACATTTTGAAGCCAGATTCAAAAACTAAAAAAAAGTATAAAAACTGAGCATTTTTATTTATTATGCTAATCATATTTATTTTTTATAAATCTACGTCCACGTATTGTTATGGTGAAATAAACAAAATGTTCCCTCTCTTATAAAATTCATAGGTGAAAGTTCACTTTTTGCGGCTTTCTAGACGCAAGTAAAGACGTAGTAAAAAACCTTATAATACATTTTAACAGTAACTGGCACAAAATTCGTAAAGAATATGTAAAATAAGAAAAATAAAAAAGTTTTGTTCTCAAGAATGAAAGCAGACAAAAGTTAAGTCTAATAGTAAGAAAAGTTCTATACCACCAATATTGGATCCAACGTTTGGTCTCGTAAGGCAGTCAAGATTCGTTTGTTTATACAAAAGTAACAGAACAAACATTGGGACCAATATAAACGATATCCAATTACGTATAAAAATTTAAACAAAGATGGCACTTTGCCAGAGACGCGTAAAATAGAGATTTACAAAAATAGTAAAGAAGTTTTTGTACCTGTATTTACAATTCAGGTACCTTAAATATATACATCACCATGTAATGCCATATTTACATCATTATTATGCACATTTGTTCATAAAAACGGGACTAGCCTTGGCTAAGAAATTACGTTACCATTAAGTACAAAAATATAATTATCTAAAAATTCGTTATTCACATTTTTTAACTTTAATTATTTAAAAGTTCAGTCGCATTCTTACACGAAGAGAATTATTATAATGATATTCGTTGAACACAAACGTTATAAAAAAAATATGTTTTTTTTTAATTAATGATTTTCGGACGGAATCCACTTTTATTCACTTTAGGGTTTAAAAGTCACTTTATAAGTTTTTTGTTAACACTTTAACAGAGATAGTTTTGTTATTCACTATGTATTCGTTTTATTTTTTCTGGTTTATAATTCCGTGGTGGTCTCCACGGGGGATTGGTCGTAGTTGTAACCGGAGAAGTTTCTCTTGCCAAATGTTACGTTATCGTTGTCCGACGCTCTGGAATTGAAAAATCTGTTATTACGATGAGCAGTTCGTTAGTTAATTGAACATTAACTTCTGGAAGGAATATCCTCGCAAAATAATAAAAAAGAGAGCTGTCGGGGATTTTTTTTATTATGAAGTTCAGAGGCTGTTTTAGTTATTCGCAAATTTATTCGTTGTGGAGATTGTCATGTAAAATTTGTGTAATTTTGAAAATCTTAATTGTCTACACAACTGCACAATATTTAGAATCATTGAAACATTTACGCTCGGTAAAATCTAACTGAAAATTTTATTGTAGTGTAGAATACCTCAGCGAAGTACTTAATATAATAATGAGGCAAAGTTTGTGAGATTTTTTGTCGGAAGTTATCTCTAGCGGTTGGTAATAATCAACCGCCAATGATATTCCTACCGCCAATGATATTCCTGAAAGTATTTTTTCGACACACTTGCTCATAAAGTGGCTGTTATTGCACTGAACTTAGGTATATAAAGGGGCTCGTTACCAAACTGTGACATTTTGATTACTATTATGCACATGTGCGGTAATGTAGTTAGAACCTTTTTGTTTAACCTCTTTTTTGTCAAAAAGAGTTTTAAGACAAAAAATAATAAAATTTGTTATTGCGTTCAATAGCATAAATTAGTGTTTTACTTACTTATTTCATGCAATTTCGTGTTTAAATAAACTATTTAAAATTTTACATATTTAATTAATTAAATCTTTTATCAAATTTGTATTTTCTGTTTATATGCAACCTCATTCTTATTTTTTCTAAACCAACAGCTAGAGTAGCTAGTCTATGCCCGCCATTTTTTCGCGCATGCGCGCGTTTAAGAAAAGTCAATTTTTTAGCCGCCATATTGAAAAATAAAATACAGATTTTATAAATATGTCTACAATAACTATTTATGAGGAAAATGATTTGTGCTGTACGCAAGAAAATCTATGTCACTATACAGTCAAAATAGTTAATAATAACTTTACTGACTGCACATTTACGAACTGTTTCTTTAGATAAACTTTTCATATACCTACTAAATAAAGTTGATTTTTTAATTTATTTTCTTCACAAGTGTGTCGAAAAACGTCGTATGATACACGAGAGTAATCGGTCATTATCGTTCTTGGTTCTCTTAAGACCCTCGCCATGGCTCGGGTCTTAATACCACCGCGACGATAATGACCCACATTACACACTTGTATCATAATGTACTATAGCATAAAAATACCATAAACAAAACTAACCTCTGTAATCCAGGTATCTCATCATACGCCATAATAGGCTGCGTAGCTTTCTTCTTATGATTGTTTCCTCCATTGATCTTCCGCCCAAGCGTCGTCGCCAACAACCCGCCTCCAACACCGTTGTTGTTGACGCGAGGCAGCGTCCCTATCGCGTTGTTGAGCGGGTGTGCGTTCGGTACGCGACGGTTGAGTGTTTGAGTATTGCGGATGAGTGTGGAGTTGTTGGCGATGGGCTCGAATAGTTGGCTGTTGTGCATGTTGTTGAGTGTGCCGCCGTTCTCGTTGACGCTTGAGGCGCGGGCTGTTGTCGCTGTTTCGGATAAGGTTGGGCTGCGTTCGCCTGGAAATATAAAAATTGGGTTAGAAGCATTATTAAAGCGCTCTTTGCGATACTTAGACATTCGGTTGTGCCTGAAAATGTTCTAAATGATATTTTACCATTACGGATCGTTAGTTTTAGATAGTGTTTTATTTTAGCCAACTGTTAGGATTTATACAATTGTTTTATTTTTATTGTTCTTAGGTTCACGCTTCACTGCTATCTCACCTGATGGAGAGCGACGATGCGCTCGATTATGGAGCGCGTTTATCTAGAAGACTTTAACAATGCAAATATGAATTTGCAGACAAGTTACAAAATTGATCAAGAATATAATTTTTGGTTCGTAGGTATGTATCGATTTTTTTATTATTTTCTATAGTGTTACTTTAAGTTTTTATTTTGTCTCCGCCTCCGATTCAGATTTCGGATCCGATAAACCGAATTCAAAAAAATCCGCTTCCAAATTCGGTTTCGTTACAACTTTAAAGTAAACTCTGAGTTTTAATTCCTGAGACTAAATTGACACAGGCAAATGTCAAACTTACAATAAATAATAATGATGCCAGTTCTCTTGTGTTATGACAAGTATAACAACCCACGTAATGTCATTTTAGTCTCGGCGATAAAAAAAATAGACTTTAAAAACTTTGCATGAAAGCAAAACTTACCATTATCTTTCGATAGATACTGCACGCTATGTATGTTGAACGCGTGGTTGTTTGGGCTGAAGTCTAGCTGTAAATCTGCGTCATCCACCGCCATATTTAAGACCTGAAACGATATGAATAATACATTAGTACAATATTTCCCCAAATTAAAAATCGATGTCAATGTATAATGAGCGATTTTAGCTGCGTAAACTACTTTTAACTGTACTCTAGCTACAAAAGGAACTCGGTAATAGTATTTTGCAAGCTTTTGTAACTTGTTTTTGTTGTTTTATATCAGTTTTTTTCTGCTAATCAAAAAACAAGAGGCCTCCCTCTCCAAGAAAGGAGGCCTGAGTCCCAGCAGTGGGAACATTATAAGGCCGATAATGCTAATCAAAAAACATGCAAGAAAGCGAGAGAAACTATCATTGTTTTTTACTTGCAGTGTTGGACAGTTCTTCATGCATAACTTTTTTAAGTTACATTAACATAAAGATAATTTAATTTTCTCGGCTTGTCAACCGATAGTTTTCATAATTCTACTATTCATGCATTTTTAACTGGCATTTATATATTGATTGCTTTGCTATTACTTGCTGAAGCTGGAAACTTCCATTGAGGCTCTATCTCGCTTACGAGTCTTCAAATTATGATGAGCGAAGACCACTTTGCCATTTGATCATAATTGAAGTGTCAGCTTAGAAGCTGGTAATTTTATATTGTTATTGTGCAACTATTTTATTTATCTTTTTGTGTGACGGCATGGTGGATGCAATAGTTGTGTGATTGGCTACAAGCACTACGTGTCGTGGGTTCGATACCCAAACAGAACAAATATAAGACCTACAGAATAGTTGTTCCGGGTCTGGGTGTCTTGTGCATGTGAAGGCGTAATTTCTAGTGCGAGACTACATTTAAAGAGGAAAGAGTACCATACTTAGCACAACTACACTTTTTTCTTTCTTCCTTCTTCAAAGAAGTCCTGACGATAGCTTCCATCTCGCATGCAAAGCCGCTAAATACCATGCGAATGAATGAAAGTCTGTACATACTCGTCTATTTACCTGTGTTTCGTACCGCGGCGCCGGTTCGTCCTCGCTGGACTCGTAGCCCGACGCTGGGCGTGGGGTTGGCATGCTCATACTGAGCGTGCCGTACTGCTGGATGGCTTGTTCTTTGTGTTTCTTGTATCTGTAAAAGATGGATATCTGGTTATAGTAAAATGTTTCACATTGGACACATTATGCCTTTCACCGGATATATTAACGAGAGGACGCTACGAACAACAAGAGCGGTTTCATCTACGTATTTGAATACTGTCATCAAGCATACACAGGAGAAACTGCTGAAGGACAGCTAGTGTTTAAAACATTATTATAATTTTTTGTAGTACAGGTCAGTCACAAAAAAACAGCCGCTAAACCGATAAAATCGGTCGGCAGCGCTTTCGCCAGCGGCTGTAGTTCGCTTACGCGGTCATTCTGGTAGTGATAGTGATATACTCGTAACTTACTTTAAGAACTTGATAGTCTGAAGTCTGCAGGTGCACCGGGACAATCTAGAGGACATTGTCTACTAACAGCCATATTGCATCTCTAGATGAAAACTCCAGTTACTCAAAAGATCGTTTTTTTTTTAGAAAAGATTCAAACTATATATATTTTCTATTTTTTTTATTGACAGTTAAAACCCTGACAAAACGTCATTCCAAACGGGCACTTTTTATATCAGTCTTCATCTAGAGCTGCGATATAACTTTGAAAAAAATCTCACCTGTTACAGGAAGCGTAGATATAGATAGTCGCAGCGATGGCCGCAACTAGTATAATTGCTGCCAAAGCGATGAGCGCGGCCGGCAGTGCGGTGGCCAGTGGCGCCGCCGCGATGGTCTACTTACGTGATGGTTTCGATGGGAGTTATCTACCTTACTGACTACTAAATGCGCGTCACTACGGCTTTGTGGACGCTACTGTCTAACAATTAAAACTTGGAACAAAATCTCACCTGTTCCAGGAAGCGCAGATATAAATAGTGGCAGCGATGGCCGCAACCAATACAACGGCCGCTAAAGCGATGAGCGCGGCGGGCAGCGCGGTGGCGAGCGGTGCGACCGCGATGGTGGGCTTGCGCGCCTGCTCCGTCGGTGTTAGAGGCGCTCGCACTTGGCTCACGGGGGATTGGAGGCGCGCCGCCACGGCTTTGTGCACGCCGTTGTCGATGGCTCTGGAATGTGGGTAATGGGTGATTTAGTCTTTGATGTTAGTTGCGTATTAATGACAACCCTTTTGCATTACATAGTAAAAATAGATAATTTTTTTTGAAAAATGGACATCATCTAATGACATCTCACGCTGTGGGCGGAACGGGAAGGGATGTGTTAGATTTTTACTGACTAAAACCAAACCTGGAGCCCTTAGTTGCCTTTTGCGTTCTAAGACTACGGGTTCCCTTTTCAGAAATTCCTCGCGGTCCTAGATAGCATTGGCTCCGCTGGGTCCCTACGGTTTGTTGACATATCTTTTTTGAGGAGCGCGTGATTCATTTACGCGCTATGATGGTTTATTATTGTCCCGAGTTGTTTTAATATTAACTGCAGCCTAATTTCTACTGCTGAGACTCAGGCCTCCGCTCTACGAAAGGTAATGGACCGTAATCCACCACGCAGGCCCAGTGCAGGTTGGTGGAAGTCTCAAGTTTTTGATTTTAGACACACACAGGACCGTTCGTTGTGGTGTCAAATGGGAAAGACCTAAGTCCTGGACGTCTTTCAGCTGAAATGAATATAATTATGATCTTCAACACGTTGGAAGAAAGCAAAAACAACTTACTTTTTAACCGGCTTCGATTCCCTGCTCAAAATCTCTCCATTAGCCGGATCAATGAGGTACAACCACACATCAGTTCCCTTGGTATCACTCTCTAGCGTCCCGTTCTCTCCCAAGTAGTGTCTTGAAGTCAGTTTCTCCAATCCAGCGTAGAGACCGGTCTTCTCTTCGATGGCAGATAGCAAACTCCTGGATCTGCGACGCATTGTGTCCGCGTCTAAATCTGATACTTCGACGACTAGTTGGTTTTCTTTTTGGAGAAGGTTTATCTGTAATTAAAAAATATAAAATTAGTAAATTATTTAATTTTATTATATTTATTCTACTATGTACATATTAAATATTTATGATAGTATAACTTTATATTCTATGCTTCAATGATAACTATGTTTTTACACACGGTGTCTAACCTAACCAATACCTTTTTTCCAACTCTACTTTACAAATATGCTAGAAAATATATTATGTAAATATAAACCTTACATTTGTACCTATTTATTTGTTTCTTTTATAGCATATTATGCATATACATGCAAAAATAAATAAAACTGTCAAACAGAGAGAAGGCTCCTACACAAAACTGCGGTACGATTCGTGCGACAAAACGATGCGTGTGTACAATGCGTGATGCAAATTAATTCGCAAGTTCTCTCTAGCTCGCAGATTTTTACGATACAAGTGACGATTATAGCTAATGAGATATTAGCAGCAATCAAATGGCAATTATGATACTCGTAATTCATCATGGTATGGAAAAACATGATTATAAAACTAGGTATCGACTTGATAGTCATTATTTTCCTCTTTATGCTAGTACTACTCGTAGTTACGTACTAACTTAAAATGGAAAGAAATGACGTATTGACAAGAAAGTCGGTTTCTTACTCATATTGTTACACAATATTTTGTCAGATTAAACAACAGTTTTCCTATGCATTTTAAATATATCCTTAGTGTATTATAAGCAAATTTATCACTTTGATATTTGATTAAACACAGCATTGACATTAACATACATCATGGTTTTTGTAAATCACCCAATGACTTCTCCTGCTCTCGGACGGAGAAATATCAGGCTTTTAGTGACTAAAACGACAACTATGTTCTTTCTTTGCCCGTACCCTATTTTCCCTTTCGGAAGTCAAACCATGGAACTCGTGGAAGATTATGGATATCGTATCAGGGAAAATCGTGAATTTGTGTTGTATTTCTCAAAGAAATAGGGGACATTATTATGTCTCCTATTTCTTAGAGAATAGTACATTATGATACAAGTGTGTAATATGGGTCATTATCGTCGCGGTGGTATTAAGACCCGAGCCATGGCGAGGGTCTTAAGAGAACCAAGAACGATAATGACTAATTACTCACGTGTATCATACGACGTTTTTCGACACACTTGTGAAGAAAATAAATTAAAAATCAACTTTATTTAGTAAGTATATGAAAAGTTTATCTAAAGAAACAGTTCGTAAATGTGCAGTCAGTAAAGTTATAATTAACGATTTTGACTGTATACTGGTCCCATGACATAGAGCTTGCGTACAGCACAAATCATTTTCCTCATAAATAGTTGTTGTAGACATATTTATAAAATCTGTATTTTATTTTTAAATATGGCGGCTAAAAAATTGACTTTCCTTAAACGCGCGCATGCGCGAAAAATGGCGGCCAAAGACTAGCTACTCTAGCTGTTGGTTTAGAAAAAATAAGAATGAGGTTGCATATAAACAGAAAATACAAATTTGATAAAAGATTTAATTAATTAAATATGTAAAATTTTAAATAGTTTATTTAAACACGAAATTGCATGAAATAAGTAAGTAAAACACTAATTTATGCTATTGAACACAATAACAAATTTTATTCTTTTTTGTCTTAAAACTCTTTTTGACAAAAAAGAGGTTAAACAAAAAGTTTCTAACTACATTACCGCACATGTGCATAATAGTAATCAAAATGTCACAGTTTGGTAACGAGCCCCTTTATATACCTAAGTGCAGTGCAATAACAGCCACTTTATGAGCAAGTGTGTCGAAAATGGTATTATGGTATTTATTCAAAAAAGTACTTACAATAACCGAAGCCCTAGCAATATTATAATCCTGCGCAGAATTAGGGTTGTCTCTAGCCGTCACACTGAACTTGAACGGCAGCACATCTTTAGGCACGTTCTCAAACGTCTTCTTATTGCTGATCACTCCGGTATCCGCGTCCAAACTGAAGTATTCCTCAGCAGCTTTTGTCCAGGAGTTCTTGTGGTACTCTAACTTGCCGAAGTCACCACTATCCTTGTCTTTCGCCTGGAGTTATACAAAAGAATGAATGTTATACAAAGCAAGGACTGGTTAATAGTTCTCGGTTACAAATGGATGCAAATGAATGAATGATTGGTTTAAATGGTTCTTGATCACAAATGCATCTAATGGAAACGGGTATTGATGAGAATAATTATTCAAATTAATTGTAAATTAGTACGGTCGTTACGTGATTCATGATGCAGGCTATTAAATTAAATAGGTAATTAACAGTATGTACTGTATTGTATAGATAGCGTGTAGCGCCTTGCGATGTTTAATTGTATTTTTTTTCGTATAGTAAGTGATTAAACAAGCTGAGTAATCCTCAATTTATTTTTTATTTGTATCATAAAGCATCTTTAACCTATATCGCAAATAGAAATAATTTTTCCAAACTATCACATATTTAGCAGGTTAAAAACCTTCCAAATCTGATGGAAGGGAAAACTAGTGTCAAATGATAACTATGAACGCACGCACAGAAATGTGACGTAACCACTTTTAGGTTACGTGAGTACAAAAGAGACAGCGAGATGTCCTCATCACGCCTAACTCTTCCTTACACCAATATTTAAAACCCTAATTGCTGCTTTATGATGCAATATTTAATTTTGATGCTGATTCAGAAAAAGATTTCTTTTAATTGTTATTATTTGTTCTTTAGAAAAAGACAGGAAAGGATTCCTATGGAGAATCTTATCTTTTCCAACAGTGGACGCCTTTCGGCTGAAATGATGATGAAGTTAAATAGATAATAATTCAAAAACTCACCTTAACTTGCAAAACATTGGTCCCCAACAGCATATCTTTGGTTACGATCGCGAAATACTTTCCCTTCGCGACCGAAATACTGCTCTGTTCAGGGAAGACAAACACTGGGTCGTTATCATTGGCATCGGTTACGTGGACTTTGATGGTTGCTTTACTGCTTTCAGGGTTTATTAACCCCTGGATGGACTCTAATTGGACTTCTAATGAGTATTCTCCAAGAGTTTCGTAGTCTAAGGAACTTGTGTTGAGGTAGATTGCGCAGTCTCTTTCTTCTGTCAATTTCACGTAGAATACACCTGTGAACAAAGGTGTTGTGTTCGCACATAAAAAAGAATGTTGAATGTTGGAATCCTTCCTGTGTAAAAACCAATTTCTTTGTTATAAACGGGGTAAATAGTAGAATATTTTATTAGGGACTAGTTGACTAGCGGCTTTGCCTGTGTGAAAATAGGGATTTATCCCAAGGTATTCTTGGGATAAAAGTTATCGTATGTGCTATTCCAGGACCAGGTCTACGCATGTGCCAAGTTTCTTACAAATCCGTTTAAGCGCGAAGAAGTAACAAACACTATCTTTCGCCTTTATAATATTAGTGCGATAGTTTGATTGCTAGTCATTGCCTAGATTAGCCCACAACTTAACTGACATGCGAGAAACATGTCCAACCCAACATAACATAGAACTTTAATATTTACAACACAATGTTAGCAAACATTTTAGAAATAAGAAAAAGATATAAACACCACACAAAACCAAAAAATTATGTAAGGAAAACCCACACGCCTATTCGTTTTTTTTGATAAAATTAGGTCTTTTCCTCCACAAAAGTTAGTTGACGAAATCAGTGCGAACGTATCTAGCCTTAGTTAGATGAAGTTCTAAGTAAAGACATACAGTACGGCCGTTATAAGTTGGCGAGTCTGAAGTTAGGCTCTGCGAATTTTAACGTTTGAAAACTCGTACAAAAATAAAAATTTAAAAAAAATAAAGGCCAATAACAGTTTTTAACAGCAATAACAACTGCAAATTGCATTTATTTTTTTAAAACCTTTATTGTTGTACGAGTTTTCAACCGTAAAACTCGCAGAGCCTAACTTCAGACTCGCCAACTTATAACGGCCGTACTGTACAAAGTGTAGCAAGAAGAAGGCACACAGAAAAACAGTGATATCTTCTATTTGCCACTGACCTTCCACCTTACCTTTCTGCGAGGACTCGGTGAGGCGGCACTTGAGCGGCGTGTCGGGCGAGTGCTCGCGCTTGTTCAGCAGTGGGAGCACTCGCACTAGTGTGCCGTTCGGGGAGTTCTCGGCTACGTGTTCCGTATACAGTGTGTCTGCGAAGCCTAGACCGACCTGGAAGGGAGAGACAGAGAAGAGGGCGAGTTAAATGGGGGTTTATCAATTTTAAATTTTAACTGCTATATTATAAATTGCAAGAAATTATAAAGGAAGTTACTGCTGTTGTGAAGAAAGCCAGACTGGAGTTGGACATTACATCAATGCCGCTTATTACGGGGGAAACAACGTCATAGAAACAATCATTCAGCACAAATCCCTTCAGAATACTGAAAGAGATCCAAGTAATGCCATACTTAGATTCAATTATCACCTCGGCGTCGGGTCGACGATGAAGTACCTGGGATTCGTCCTCGACAGCCGGTAGACTTTCGAGGAGCATTTTCGACATTTGGCTCCCAAACTGGACAGGAATGGGACTGCTCTGAAGCGGCTCCTGCCTAACATAGGGGGTCCCGACGCCCCCTGCCGGAGGCTTTACGCAGGGATTGTTCGGTCCATGGCCCTTTACGGAGCGCCGGTTTAGGCGCCATCGCTTTGCCAGAGGGTCATGGCCATTCGGATGGTGCGGGGATACCGCACGATCTCCCGCGAAGCGGCGAGCTTCCTTGCTGCCACCGTGGGATCTGGAGGACACAGTACTTGCACGCATGCACAATTTGCGCGTGGAGTTGCAACGCCGGGGCGAAACTCGGCTGCCGCGACAAGTCGCGATATGGCGGACAGGGTTCCGGCGGGATCTCAGGGTGGCATGGCAACTGCGGCTATCGCAACCCAGTGCAGGGCACACCGTCATTGCGGTGGTAAGTCCCCTCTTTGAGGAGTAGTATGGTAAGTTCGGGACGTTCCTGCATCGGATCAAGGAGGAAAGGACGCCCGGGTATCGCCATTGTGTGGACCGCCCGGAGAACACGGTGGAGCACAAGGTAGAGGTGTGCCCCACTTGGGCGGAGTACCGCCGTGTCCCCGTAGAGGCTATCGGCGGTGGCGATTTCTCGTGCCGGGCCCTGGTACAGGCCATGGTCCGGAGCGAGGAGGGGTAGTGGGCGGTCGCCTCCTTCTGCGAAGCAGTATTGCTAGCCAAGGAGGCTGCTGACTGCGAGCGCGCGAGGGAACGGCCCTCACACCGCCGCCGCCGAGGTTTCGATTCCAGTTTCCGACCACCGAAGGCGCGGGCCTGCGGACGGCGAGTACCGGGTAGCTCGCCATCCGGCAGTCCTGTAATAACCCGGACCTAGCCCAGTCGTCAAAGGCGCGTTCTGTTTTACGCGCGCCTCAAGGAGATGTCAGTAAACTGTAGATGCCAGGTAGGGCCGAAGCCTCTGGGGAACACGGAAATTCCGAAAGGTGAGCCCGTGTCCTCCCAGATCGAAGGCAACGAAGGAACGGGGTGGGGTTTAGTCAGTAATAGGCTGACACGCCCTCCCGCTCCGCCCAAGAGCGTGAGAAGTCATTCTGATGATTCCCCACTTGAAAAAAAAAACCGTCATCATACATAATATTGCCCCATTGCCCCCCCCCCCCTTTGTCATAAGCTGGCGACGCCCTTGGTTGTAACCTAAACGCGCGCATGCGCGCAAAATGGCGGCCATAGACTAGTTACTCTTGCTCTTGCTTTAGAATAAATAAGAATAAGGTTGCTTATAAAAAGAAAATACAAATTTGATGTAAAATTTAAAACAATTTATTTAAACACGAAATTGCATGAACTAAGTAAGTAAAACACTAATTTATGCTATTGAACGCAATAAACAAATGTTATTTTTTTTTGTTTTAAAACTCTTTTTGACAACAAAGAGGTTTAAAAAAGTTTTAACTACATATACCTACTCGTAAGTGCAGTGCAATAACAGCCACTTTCTGAGCAAGTGTGTCGAAAAAACAAAATTTTATCACAATATGCTGTGAATTCTTTCAAATAAACGGCATGAATTTCACGCTAAGGCACTTTAACGAAAGCCATAACGCGTTGTGGCAGTAAAGAAAAGCCATGATGGTCTATCGAAGACCATGGTAGTCACTACGTTAAAAGAAGAATTTGGTTACTCGTTAATTTTTGCATTGCACAAGTTATTTAATAAAAAAAAAACATTAAAAAATAAAATTAATGGCTTCTAAAACATTTCTTTTGATATTAGTTTCCGAATCTTGAGCAATGATTCAATGAATAAAGTAAACCAAGTACTTACATCTGGTGGCACAGTAGCAGAATGACTGACGTAAACAGTAAGACTAGATACAGATGACATCATCGGCTCGCCTTGATCGTAAGCTTGCACGTCCACCTGAAAGAACACAAAAACTCAAAATCAATAATTTTACATGGGAGGAGCTCGTGGCTAGATAATAACAGCCGCACAGGACGATCTTCAAGGTTAAGCAACGCTTGCCCAGGTTGGTCTGTGGATGGGTGACCATCTTAACATAACGAGTTTCCTCCGTGCCTCGGAAAGCACGTTAAGCCGTTGGACCCGGCTGTCATTTGGAGATCTTTGGCAGTCGTTGCGGATAGTCAGAAGCCAGCAAATTTGACTCCAGTCTTGCCATGAAGTACCGTGTTACCCTAGTTAATGGGTTGTGGAGGTCAGGTAGGCAGCCGCTCCTCGTAAAATACTGGTATTCAGCTAAATCCGGCTTGACTGGAAGCCGACCCCAATATAGTTGGGAAAAGGCTAGGCAGATGATGATGATGAATAATTTTACATGGGTAGTACATAATAGGAAACTACATAGTACTGAATCGCATTTCAACGGATAGTAATAACTTACAAGGTGATTCAAATAAAAAAATGGAACGTCAATGACCTCTATCGGTCAAATGTTACTCGAAAAGTACGGTTCGCAAAGAAAACTTAACTTTTCTTTCCAAACCGCACGCACGCACGCACGTGCGTTAACCTTGTGTTTTACTCTGTTTAGTCGAGTTTTAATTTAACCTAAATTAGCTAATTTAAGTCATAATTAGTTTAAAAGGAAAATCTGTTTTGTTTCATATTTTCACTGTCGGCAAAAATTTCCATTCACCACTACTCAAACACTTCACGCAATGATGCACAGATGAGCAAAATTGAAGAATCTAGTTCTTAAATTTTTTTAGAATACAGAATTTTAAAAAATCGGATACTTACAGTATATTCACTATCAGTCTCCTTCCTCAAATCATCTCGGACCCTCACAGTGCCTGTATCAGGCTCCACGTGGAAGTAGATGGAAGCCTTTCCTCGTCCCACCAGCTTGTAGCGCACGCGGTTGTTGGGCGCGGTGGCGTCGGCGTCCGTGGCCACCACTGTCTCCACGAGGCTGCCGATTGGTGAGGAGTCCTCGATGGTGACTGGCCGGACTACCGAGGTGAAGATTGGGGAGTTGTCGTTTTTGTCCTGGAATTGTATAAAGGTGGGGTTGTTTTAAAGTTACAATTAAATTAAAAAGTTAAAGGTGTTAGGTACTAATAATAACTAAGTCAATATCTTTGTCTCACACGAATGTTTTTATTAGGTTGTTATTAAATTAACTTTACCTGCGACTTAAAAACGATTGATATACGACAGTATTTTAATGACGTAATGTTAATTTGTATGACAAATCCGTGCTAACATTATCTTTTCACAGATAAAATACAAAACGAAGCGATTTTGATGAAATTTAGTACAGAGTTGGTACGCTTGAGCTCCAAAGAAGAAAATAGGCTACTTTTTATCAGGTTTCGACTTAGGCCTACTGTCCACGGACGCGTAGCTATATATGTAGACGCGTATTCATACACTTAGTGTACACCTCCGTGAAGCTTGCATACAAAACTATGAAACTCTGTAGAGCAGCGTCTTGCAGTTGTCGCTTGGTCGACAGAGTTTCATGGTTTTCACGTCAAAGTTACGGGAGCGTGGACAGTACGCCTTAGACTTCGACGGAGAGAAGTCCGCTATAACTGACTACACGATAGTCATGGACAAAAGCTATAAATAACACCTTTACACATAAAATGATTTCTTTAAACTAGATGTTGCCCGACTACAAAGACTACCATCATACTCACATCAACAAAAACTTCAACAGTAGTAGTAGCACCGGGACCTTCGTCCATATTCTCCTCAGTCCCCACGATGAGCTGATGTCTCGCGCTCGTCTCCCGGTCCAACGTCTTCAAAGTCCGAATCATTCCCGACTTGCGGTCTATTGAGAACAGCTCGGTGTCTCCCATTAGAATTGTGTAGGTGATCTCTGGTATAGTGTCGGGGTCCTCGGCCTGAAATTATGGAAATTAATAAATAAATAATCTAATATTATTTCAAACAATACTCAAAATGTTTTTTTTAACATGACTAAGTGAGCCAGAGCAAAAAAACTTACTTCTAAACTAGGAATAGTAATTTTGTGGTTTATCTAGAAAGCATGTAAAGTTAAGTTACCATTTGTAGATCTTTGACAGTCCTTACAAATACCTAGTCAGACACCAGAAAGTCTAACCATTGGTCTATCCGAGAAGTATCGTGTTACCCAGTTACTGGGTTGTGGAAATCTGATAGACAGTCGTTTCATAAAAAACACGAATATTCAGCTTCATCCAGTTAAACTGGAAGCCGACATTGGTGTCCCATGTTGCTGCATGACATTATACTACATTACCATCATCATCCTTACATTTTATTAACCTAAGATCTGTAACCCCATGCCATACTAACCTGAACCTTAACAACAGGGTAGTTAGCCGCATTTTCGGGCACATGCACCGAGTAGACCAGTTTGTTGAAGACCGGCGCCTCGTCGGGAATGTCCGTCACTTGTACCGTGACCGACGCGGTACCAAGGCGCTTGTCTATTGCGCCGTCCGTTGCTGTTACTACGAATGCGTAGTCCTGGAAATGAGAATGGAATAATTAACAATATTGTTTTTTTTTTCATTCCCGAAATTACGCCTGGTGCGTTTACAGACAGTCTGAAGATCATCCAAATGTTTGTTCCGTGTGGGAGTCGATATTTTTTTTTTTATATTCAAGGTGCTTTTTTGGTTGTTTTTTGCTTTTCAGGTAGGCCTTGAAAGCAGTTAATTTTTTTTAATAGAAAGTATGAGTATAAACATAATTTTTCCACAGCTGGAACTCAGATCTCCTCCCAGGAAATAGTCCGTAATCCACCATGAAGGCGCAGTGCGATACCGTGGATGTCACATATCTTGAAGTTTTTAGTTCTAGGACATGCCGGTTTCCTCACGATATTTTCCATCGGTGATGAAATAAATTATACAAAGCAATACGCCTGGCAGCGTTTGAACCTCCTAACCTACAAATCTTAAGTCGGGGCCGCCACCAAAAAAAACCGTGTGCGTGTGGTGTGAGGGCCCGTTTTTCAAAACTCTTTAAAACTATGCTAAAGATTTAGTGTGTGTTTCAAAAGAAATGTGCGAGTTGGAATCAGAATTTGTGACGGTCAAATAAGCGAGTTATGGACTGTTTAGTTGGGCCCTCAATCCACACATAGAGGATTGAGGGTCCAGCTGTACCGGCTAAACTATGAACACTAGAGAAAAACTTTTTATGCCAAAATCTAAGGTAACGCCAAACAAAATTTGTGAAAACGAGATATTATCGCAAAAACCTCTCCTACTTGAGATATCCTTGTTCAAAATGGGCCCTCAAATGTCATTGACGTAAATGTTTACTACGCAAATAAAATGCAAGTCATCAACTTACAGCTGCTATTTGAAATCCTATACGCTTCTAGATAATTTGTGAGAATTTGTGAAAGCAAGAACAGGTCATATTTTCTTGTTGTTTAAAAGTTATGACCTAAACCAAAATTCGGACCCTCAATCCTCCACTTTTTCACGTTTTCGTTATATTACGCTTCACATATGAGAGATAGACAAACACAAAAAGGTCACTTTTTGTGTAAAAATTTGTGAAACAAACTGGGCACCAGAACGAAATAAAAAGACACTTTATTATACAAAAAAAACAACTTTTAATAATATTCCTCAAAATTCGGGAATAGGGTGACCACAATTTCTTTGACATGGTGTCATTTTACATACAAGATGGCGCCGACAATACGACAATAATATAAACTTCGTATTCCTCATAATGTGTATTTATTTATTTTATAATTTATGTTCACACAAAAATTAATAAGGAAACATTATAATATAAAAATATGTACAAAGGTACTGCTTATTTCTAAAAGAAATTTCTGCCAGCAGACCTGTGAAAGAGAGATTATGTGAGATGTAGACAAGATAGTGTGCAAGAAAAAGAAAAGGAAAGTTTATGGAAAGTTAAATTAATAAATACATATATATAACTTAAGATTATAAAAAAAATATATAATATAAATATGATATACTAAATAATAAATAAACAAACTATATAAAATTATTAACTATAACGAAAAATATAATTTACTAAAAAAGCTATAAAAGTTTTCTATTAATTAGAAAACCACCCCAATTCGTTGGTATATTGACAGAAATTTTATAATTTAAACACTAAAGCATAAATATAACAATGTCTACATAAAATGATACACGAAACAAAAAATAAGAAACGTAAAACTAAACGCAGCGTGTCAACACAAGCATCTGACAGAACTCAACTGTCAAATTGACAATAGTGTAGTAGATACCACGAGTAGTAGTAGGTACACGCTGACATACACATGCAATGAATAGGGTCGGGTGTCTCACATTGAACCAGGCAGCTACATTGAACCACCGCCGAATCTCAAAAATGCGGCATTGCCAAACCGCACTAATATGAGTGAAAGAGAGGTATTTACGTTCCATTCCTGCCCACTAGTTTGCGTGGCGATCGCGTGCAAAGTGGTTGTGTGAGGAGTATTCGAAAGCAAACTGACTCAAAAAGTAAATATTTTTTGCCAATTTCATTCTGTTTTAGCTTTTTTCGTTTAAATAATATCAATTTATTTATATGTACACTGTTTTCTACGGTTATTTAGCAATTAAAAGAGCTATAATTGATGATTTTAAGAGATTGATTTGCCGGTAAAATTTTGAGTTTAGTGATCAAAACGTGGTGTGTCTCACATTGAACCACCTGAGGGTGGTACACATTGAACCACGGTTTACTGTGTACACCCCAGTCGTTAAAGGAGTGTTTTCTACAATTATTTTAATTTAATTTTAATTTGTTATATTATGGAAGGTACTTTTGTTTTTATAATGAAAAACTGTTACTTTTGTTTTTATTATTAAAATATGATAAGAATTTGACTGAAAAGGTTTTGTGATGTATAAAACTAAGACTCTCGGTTTAATTGCATATGATTTAAAGTTATTTTTATAAATATAAGGCTGATTTTTATTATTACTGTTTATTATTACAAAGTATTTGCCTTATAAATTGAACTAGAAGACATCGTAAATAAGGTGTCTCAATGTGGACGATACCCTGGTTAAATGTGTACCACCTGTGGTACACATTTAACCAAAAATCATTTTTTCATAAAAATCTGTTTTACACCGAAACTAAAAGGAATAAGAGAAATTAATGTTTTACAAAATTGAAGCTAAATAAATATGCTAACTATACACAAAAAATTAAAGGCATTGATGGAACATCCAGCCCACTATGAGACTTTGAAATTTACCTGGTTCAATGTGGGACAACTTACCATACACTTTTGCAAAAACGTAATTTTTTTCCTAAAGGCAGTAATATAATTATGTAGATAGGCAATAATGAAATAAACAATCATTAATCCTGTTTACAATAAAAGGTATTTTAATTTAATATCCTAGATATTAAATATAAGTACTTCTAACTTGCATTAGGTATCTGGTTTTAAGTTCTGTAGGTCGTGAAATAATTCAAACGATAGGGCTTTATTCATTAATCCTTTTTTTACCAACTTCACAAAAAAGAGGAGGTGCTATGATAATATGTTTTTTTTTGTATGTTTGTTCATCGAATACTCAGCCAATTGTCGACGGATTTTCAAAATTATTTTTTTGTTCGAAAGAAGATAATTCTGAGGTGGTCCCACTGTCACCAAGTTAGGATCTGATGATGGAATCTCAGGGAAATCGAGGGCAACCCTCAAATTTTATAAGCTCTCTTATTGTTTTTCGCATATTTTATGAAGTATCTTGTATATTTGCGTATGGTTGTCACCATCTCAGGTAACTGGGCTGATGATGGAAGGTACAACTCCTTAACAGTAAGAAGTTACTCGAACAGGGAAGGACTGCTTATTTTGTGAATTGTTTTGATGTTCGATAGGGCATTTGCCACATTTGGTTTCATGATCATCAAGTCATGATAGTCTAGACTGATGCTGCAGTCAGGATAGTCTGCAGAGTACCTAACTCCTCGACAACTAACAGCAGATATATCGTGTTTAGGCTCATTGAAAAGGGTTCCATGTGTGGATAAACGTAGGTACTGTTAATGAGACCTGATGCTGAAGCCTGAAGGAGCACTAGAAAAAGTACAAACCTTGAAATTACAGCACCGTAGTCGTGTTTGGTCTCATTTTAAACAGGACTAAACTAAAAAAGACTAAAAAGTATTAAAATAAAAACCTTTTTGCAAAAAAAATACAACCACATTCAATAAAAAAAACACCTTTAAAAGTACAAAATAAATATGATAAAGATGATTGCAGCGCACTTTTTTTATCTATAAATCTGCAATCAGCTTTGCCGCGCACTTTTTGAATTTGTAACATCCTAGTGTTCAGCGCCAAAGAAATCGAACGAAAATATTGTTTGGTTAAATAAATAAATTGTTTGAATACAATAAACTGGACATTTTCGATAATATTTGGTATGCAGACTAGGAACATTATGAGGAATACGAAGTTTATATTATTGTCGTATTGTCGGCGCCATCTTGTATGTAAAATGACACCATGTCAAAGAAATTGTGGTCACCCTATTCCCGAATTTTGAGGAATATTATTAAAAGTTGTTTTTTTTGTATAATAAAGTGTCTTTTTATTTCGTTCTGGTGCCCAGTTTGTTTCACAAATTTTTACACAAAAAGTGACCTTTTTGTGTTTGTCTATCTCTCATATGTGAAGCGTAATATAACGAAAACGTGAAAAAGTGGAGGATTGAGGGTCCGAATTTTGGTTTAGGTCATAACTTTTAAACAACAAGAAAATATGACCTGTTCTTGCTTTCACAAATTCTCACAAATTATCTAGAAGCGTATAGGATTTCAAATAGCAGCTGTAAGTTGATGACTTGCATTTTATTTGCGTAGTAAACATTTACGTCAATGACATTTGAGGGCCCATTTTGAACAAGGATATCTCAAGTAGGAGAGGTTTTTGCGATAATATCTCGTTTTCACAAATTTTGTTTGGCGTTACCTTAGATTTTGGCATAAAAAGTTTTTCTCTAGTGTTCATAGTTTAGCCGGTACAGCTGGACCCTCAATCCTCTATGTGTGGATTGAGGGCCCAACTAAACAGTCCATAACTCGCTTATTTGACCGTCACAAATTCTGATTCCAACTCGCACATTTCTTTTGAAACACACACTAAATCTTTAGCATAGTTTTAAAAAGTTTTGAAAAACGGGCCCTCACACCACACGCACACAAAAAACCTTATCTATATTTATATCAATGGTTGCTTTAAAATACCTTAGTGTGCTCATAGTCCAGTTTGGTGTTGGTGGTGATCATGCCGGTCCCGTTGTCTATGCTGAAGGGCAGGTGCGTCGGGATGCTGTAGCTCACCATAGCGTTCACTCCTTCGTCTATGTCTGTTGCGTGGACGTAGCCTACGAACTCGTTTGCGGCACCTGGATAGTGTGAAAACTTGATTAGATTCGATTTCTCGAGTTTTTATTTTTTTATTAAAATGGGTTAGCATGATAAATTAAGTCGCGTAAAGGCCTAATCAGGTACCAGGGGAGAGGGGGTATCTACATTCAAATTTAATATTTGTTAGTGTAAAGATAAGCACCAGATGATCTTTCGTTCTGCCCCATGTTCCAATGGATTTATTTATTTCATTTGAACTTGGACCAATTCTACTATGCAATCAAAGGGTAAGATTTTCGTGGCCAGTTAATGTTGATATGTCTGCCGCATATCTAACACACTGTGGGCCCGTAAAACACAGGATTGGTGCCATAGGGACATGAGGTCGCAGCAGATGACAAAGGAGATGGCGGGACGTTTTCCGTAATCATTTAAAAAAGAAAGCGATAATCGTAGGAAAAAATGGAAAGATGCCCAGCAATAGGACAATGCGCACTAGTTATAATAATATTATTTAAATTTCTGCCCTTTTCTATAGTGAATTGTGTAAATGTTTGTTACCTTCTTTGACGTGGAATACGTAAGAATCCTCGTCAAACTTAGGGTTATTGTCGTTGATGTCGGTGACTTTGATGTTGACTGTCGCTGTACTGGATAATCTCCCTGGATCTTCTGCTCTGACCATCTGAAACATTATTTAATTCGCTCAGACTCCTAAACAAGGTGTAGGCCTGTGCCTAAGGAGCCTGTGATTCACCTTAAAAATAATTATATAGGCCTATGTTGGCCTAAGTGAAAAAAAAAATATAATCTTACCAGCTGATATCTCGTTAGCACTTCTCTGTCCAGACTTCGAATGACTGTGATGATACCAGTGTTGGATCCAATAGCGAACTGGCGAAGGTCGTTGCCCGATGCAATGGAGTATGTCACCGGCTCGTTTTCTGGGTCTTTGGCCTAGAAAAAAAAAACAGGTGTCAAGTTACAAATTAAATTGAACCATATGACTTACAGGATAAAGTTCAAAATTCAACTTGCAGTTGTACCAGTAAATTTCGGTGCATGCAAAATTAAACCTTAACTTTCACAAAATACAGTCTAAAATACTTACAGTAACAGTAGTGACAGTAGAATTAATGGCAGCTCCTTCAGACACAGGCGCGTAATAATCCCTTGAAGAGAACTGTGGAGGCCTGGTGTTAGGCCCAGGGGCCACAGACAGTTCCACAATGCCTTGTGAGCTGAGGCCTTTAGCGTCCGTAGCACGAACTGTGACGCTGTATTGTTCTCCTGCTTGTAAACGGCCTGTACTTGCTGTGAAAGAAAGAGAAAGATGATTTGAATTTGTGTTCATATTTTTGAGATATGGGTAGTAATTTTTGTGATTTTTATATTGCATAGCATTGAATACGTGATCGGTGTAGTTGCAAAACAAAAACTGTGTTGATATTAATACATTTGTAAAAAGATAAAACTGGTGCGATTAAACCTTCAAAGTGACTTTTCCACACTAGTGCGAAAAACAGTAAATTGCATATTTAAAAGTGGGTTTTCGAGTAAGTGTATTGAAAACAAATTGTTGCTGTGCTTTTACTAATAGAAAAAAAAAAACTTTAAAAAAAATCGGCACACAATTTTAATACCTCTCAATTCAGCTACAACTAGTGGTGTAACACACAAGTGCAACTTACATATAACTCCAGTGTTAGGGTGTATAGTGAACTTGTTGCCGCCATTGTTAGATACGTGATATATGCTGTACGTTATGCGTGCGTTCTCACCCTCATCGATGTCTATCGCCTCTACCTGTGGATACATGAAATTTTGTTAGAAGTTAACTTTTTGAAGAGGCCTTCTTTTTAGGTGGGAAATCACTCAATGACTTCTCTCTCGATGGTCTCCCAGAAGCAAACAATTCGATGACCAGTGACATCCATTGACTGGGTTTTTTTTAAGTGGGAAATTATCAGAATGGGCGGATCGGAGAGCCTGTCAGACTTTTACTAACTAAAAACCACTCCTGTTCCTTCTTTGCTTCCGTTCCAGGGCCCCGGAGTTCCCGTTCACATAACCCATGACCCCAGTAAGCTTTGACCCTACTGGGTCCTTACGGTTTTGTCAGCATCTCCTTGAGGTGAGCGTGGAACACTACTCACCATTCGCAAGCCCACACCTATTTAGGAGTAAACCATAATTATGCAGACTATCAGTATCATCAATTTGTTTTCTGAAAGCTAAAACCTAGGGGCCTTTAAGTCAAGAATGAATAGATTAATTTTAGGCTAGCGTAATCGTCGACCACATCATCACTAACCATTAGGTGAGCTAGTGGTCGAGCATGAGCCTTTCATTACCAAAAAAAAAACAAAAATACTGACTGTATGCACGTCAGCAGGTTCCAAACTGGCTGGTACAGTGATTGGTTGAGTCTTAGGTATGACAGGCGCGTTGTCGTTCAGGTCTAGTAACTGAACTGCTAAGGAATAGGGAGCCGAGGCTGCACCGCCGTTCGCTTCGCGGGCGACCACCTGGAATTAGAAAATGGTATGTCAGCAATTGATGAAATGGGATTGCGGACTTTTAGGGCAGGTCTTATGGTCTACTTTGGAATAGATAAAATAAATATTGTATAGTTCAATCATCATCATCTGCCTAGCCTTTTCCCAACTATATTGGGGTCGGCTTCCAGTCAAGCCGGATTTAGCTGAATACCAGTATTTTACGAGGAGCGGCTGCCTACCAGACCTCCACAACCCATTCACTGGGGTAACACGGTACTTCATGGGAAGACTGGAGTCAGATTTTACTGGCTTCTGACTATCCGTAACGACTGCCAAAGATCTACAAATGACAGCCGGGACCAACGGCAACGGGTTCAATATAAAATGCAAAAAAAAGAGATTAAACAGAAAAATGATAAAAGCTTTTCAGTTTTATTTTGATCATTTCGTAATCTTGATCAATCGATAGAATACACACAGGTAGACACTTTTTTATCCCGGGAGTAGGTATGTTCCCTTGGGACAATATTCTACAATCAAAAAACTACTACTAAAATTTCAAATTAAAAAGAAATATGCGATAGCTGTAATAAATATAATGAATCGTTACCTGGAATCTAAATTTGCCAGGGTTCGGTGGGTCTCGGTCGAGTTTTTCGTCGCTGACAACTAAGTAACCATCTTTGTCGATGTCGAAGAAGTTCGTTGTCAGTTCGAACGTGTACTTTGGTACTGGATCTCCGGGGCCCTAAAAAAAAAAACACTTTCAATGAAGAGATAATAAAAGCAATATGTGAACATTACTCTTTTAATGGTCTTTTAACCTTTGGGTTTGTCTAGCTAAGCCACACTTCACGCAAATGACTGATATATCAACGAACAGCCGAAACATACCAACGTACAGATAAACTACTACTACTAGTAGTACTAGTAGTGTGAAAAGGGCTTCCTTAAGGGAAGTTTTAAGAGATTTTTCAAAATTCTCCCCTTAGTGGTTAGAATGGACACCTACACTCATGCGTATAACATCACGCTACGACTCTTGGGTGTAGAGTAGTAAACCAAAGATGCAGATGAAACTGCAAAGGACAGTTGTATTCGCAACTTACCAAGTCAGGATCCGAAACAGTAAGCATAATAGGACGTCCTTCAGCGTCCAGGACTTTGGTGCCTTTAGCGGAGTTTTCCTCCACCACTCCTTCGTCAGAAGACGCCTCCACGACGGGCGGGCTGGCGTCTACTGGACGAACTGTTATGGTTAGCTTCGCTGTTGTGAATCGGCGGGCTTCGGACACTTCTTCTGCCTGAAATGAAAAACAATCAAACATGAGTTTTGCTATGATCTTATTTTTTCCCTTCGAAAAGTCGTACTGTTGTCTAATGAAATCCCTATCAAAATAATCAATTAATGGTTACAGTCACGAGCAATAACATTGTGTTAACTTCTACTATTCAAGAAATAAGTAAACGACAAATGGTTTTTAATTGCCTAACCATTGTCGTTGCATATTACTTGAAAAGCAGAAGATATACCGATTCTATAGAAAATGTGAAAAATGTAGAGGATCCTCTGACCATATGAATATTTTGTGTGGATATTTTCGAATCAAGCGGCGAAATCTAATTGAATGATTTATGAATTGAAATGTTTTTACTTCCTAGGTATTTGACGCCATCAATGTCGCTTGTGACCTAGTATGTGGAATAATATTATGACTCCACTGATACAAGACGCACCCAGGTCGTTATTAAACTATTGGTTCACTATCAACGATTACATCACTGCTTACCATCAGGTGGGATCGCAGACAAACAGTAGTTTTTATCTTTAACCTTTCGAATACAGTAATTACAGACAATGAGAGGGGTTTAACAGATTAAAATGTTACTAACCTTAATAACTAACTGAAACTTCTTAGCAATGGAAGTATCAACAGGCACCAGTTGTCTCACTCCACCAGTGTTAGGATCTATAGCGAAGTACGTGGCCCAAGAGTCAGGTTCTCCACTATCGATGGTATACTTGATACGGGCGTCCAGGGTGTCCATATCTACTGCTTGTATCTTCTCTGGTTCGATTGTGAGGATGCCTGCTAGAACGCCGCTGTTTACCTGCGGATTTTAGTATGGGTTTTAGTAAAATAGTGTGTGCACACGATTTTATGTTTAATTACAGGGTCTTAAGGCACTTTCTTGTTTGTTTCAATATGGGTATTAGTAAAATAGTGTAGCATACGATTTTAGATTTAGTAATACGGTCATAAGGCATTTTTTTGCTTGCACAGATTTTGGTGTCAGCGGGGAGCAAACGATGCTAATGAATGAAAAAGATGCCATGGCCTTGTCTTACAGTAGAACAATTAAAGGCCGTGAATAATTTAATATCTACGCCCAAATGTCTATCTTATTAGATCGTTAGATTACGTGAACCTTGACATAGAATAATAGGCACGATAGAGTTGTCTATCTGTATATTATTTTCTACAAGGTGCATATAGACAGCAACCTGCCCCAGGTTCTCATAGCTTTAAGATACAGAATTCCCGACTTTTCTTACATACAGAAAAGTAACCTAAACCTTCCTTATGAAACACTCTTTAGAGAAAATAAAAAATAGATTTAAGTGTGTAAAGAAGTACTCAAAGGCACAAAGGGGATTTAGCACATAGACTTTTACATCCCAATGTATTTATTTAAATTCTTTTTAGGTGGGAAATAAGCATCCGCTCTGGATGGAGTGAGAGGAAGTGTTTAGATTTTTCTAAGTAAACTCAATGTTCCTTTAGTTGTTCTTTACGTTTTAGAATCAGAGTAAATCTTTCGAAAAATCCTAAAGCCCTCTCTGTTCGTTATACACTTGTTTCTCATACATCTTAAACTGAAAGGAATGATATTGTTGTTAGATACAGTACTAGTAGTTACTTAGGTATACTTACAAAACTAGTATACTCCGGGTTGAAGCAAGCTCCCTCGTGAAGCGTGCAGCCCTTGTAAATGAAGGACGGATCCTGGTCATCATCATCCTGTACGTGGACGGTCAGGGTCGTGGTACTGGACAGACGTCTCTTTGTGTCACGGGCACGATCCTGGAATCATTGTAAAAAGGTTATATTAAGTTGTTCTTTTTATCGCGGTTTTTTATCATCGTTCTTTTGTTTTTTGAAAACACACAGAAATAAAGGCTAGATTTGTTTACAGAAAAAAATACAAACTGCTTTTTGCAAATTGGCAATTCACTGCTTTTGTATGAAAAAAAGATATGATATAAATAAAACATTTTTTATAAATTGTATTCTAATCAATGGGGAGGGTAAACAATCTTAATTATAAAAATGCATCTGCCTCTGACGTTTCATAATCTCTGTGCTCAAAAATGTTTTAAGAAACCCCAGAATTAGTATCGATTATATAATTGTAAGAACAATTTCGTTCACCTCCTTTAAAATCTACTTTCCTGGTAACAATAAGCTGTCATAGACACTAACAGAAGCGAGGATAGTAACTAGATACTTTTGCGTACGCTTATAATCCAAATTCCTACTGACTAACCTACCCGTCATGAGGCTGGGCAAGGTATCCCGAAACTTTCAAGGCGTCGGCTGCGTCCACCTCTTCGTAAATCTAACGTCCTAGTACCATTAAACAATAACATAAGCATCTTTAGGTACTTACAGAAGCAAGGATAGTGACTAGATACTTCTGCGTGCGCTCATAATCCAAACTCCTATTGACTGTGACCTGTCCTTGATGGGGCAGTGGGATCGCGAAGCTGCCGTATCCATCGACTGCGTTCGCCTCCTCTATCGTCGCATTATCTCCTGGTATGATGAAGTATTCTGCTAGACCATTGACGCCTGCATCGAGGTCTAATGCTTTGATACCGTCGAATATTGTGGTGCTGGTTGGTAACCTGCCCCCCAGGAGGTATCGCGAAACATTCATAGCTCCCACAGCATTTGCCTCTTTGTAAATCTAACGTCCTGGTACTAGTATAATCCCAAAGATACTTACAGAAGAAAAGATAGTGACTAGATATTTCTGCGCACACTCATATTCTAATCTCCCGTTGACTGTAACCTGCCCCTCAAGAGCCAAATGTTTTGTGAAACTTTCATAGCTTCTACTGCGTTCACCTCTTTGTAAGCCTAACGTTCTGGTACAATAAAAAATCTCAGAAATACTTACAGAAGCAAGGATAGTGACTAGATACTTCTGCGTGCGCTCATAATCCAAACTCCTATTGACTGTGACCTGTCCTTGATGGGGCAGTGGGATCGCGAAGCTGCCGTATCCATCGACTGCATTCGCCTCCTCTATCGTCGCATTATCTCCTGGTATGATGAAGTATTCTGCTAGACCGTTGACGCCTGCATCGAGGTCTAATGCTTTGATACCGTCGAATATTGTGGTGCCGAGTGGTACCAGCTGTAATCACAAAAGGATTGTTTTAAAATAGGAGAATTTGTCACAAAAATATTACACACTAGCTACTATCAACGGTTTTGTTCGCGTGAGAGTAGAAAATTGTCGCAAGGGAACAAGAAACAGTATCCTATATGCTAGGACACGGTCTACTTGTGTGCCAATTGTTATAGTAATCCGTTTAGATGTTCGAACGTGCAGAAGTAACAAACATACAATTCTCGTATATTACTTTGTGTAATTAATTATGAGCAGATGATGATGTAGTTGTTTAAGTAAAAATTATCAAAACTCATTAAATTAAATAAAACGAAAACTTATAAAAGTAAAGTTTCATTTCTAATGTCAACTAACTTTAAGTCTGAATACGAAGCAGTTTTACACTCTTTAGTTAATTGCACATCAACGGAGATCAATAAGTTGGAATTTATTTGTTTCCATCGATGTATACCCAGTTGGACTGTAAAATCATTCGAAAGCTGTGAGTATGATCTTAATTATATAATCTCTGCTAGCATAGAGACATCATGACAGAGACAAAATTTATTTGATTTGTCATCTTTTTTTATATTTATTGGAACATACATAAATATACCACGAAACTATAATTTATAATGTTCACACGAGTGTTAGAAATCGTTAAAATTATTTGCTTTTCTCTACTATAATATGCATATTTTATACACCCATAAACCTCCCTCATGAATTCATTAAGAAGACATTGGTCTACTGGGGAAAACCGAATGGAAATTCGTTTAGTATGTATTGTTTGAGTTTAGCGTGAACACACGGTGGAGGACTTTGTTTTACAATATCTATTTTTATTATTATCTAGCTAAAGAGTTTATTTATTTGTTTGAACCTCAGAAATGACTGGTTTGAATTTAAAAATTTGTAGTGATGGAGCCCATTTGTCGAAGAAGGCTATAGACTATACGTATAACCTCATACTGCGACCGACGAGAGTGGAGCAGTAGCTTAATACTCGGACGAAACCGTGGGGGACAAGTAAAGATATGGACTAAGAGTATCTTACCTCAGAAACAGTAGCTTCATACGGCGTCCCTTGGAAGACCGGCGCATTATCGTTGATATCCGACACTCTTACAATGACTGGTATCGTCCGCCGCTTCTTCGTAGCTTTCACCTGACAGACCAGCTGCAAACACACCCATCAATAAATAACCCAAATTACTACTGACACCCATTAACAACTACCATATTAGCTTTAGGCGATATATTAATAGACTTAATTCGGTTAAGACGAATTATATCGATCCATATTTGTATAGCTCACTGAATTTAGAACTCTAATTCTGAAGACTAAAGTTTCAAATCGATTGTCAAAAAACTGTTAACTAGCTACCTAAGTTTAGAGATCTTTATAAATTATATGACAAATTATCATAAGATGATTATGATAGATAATTTATTTTAACAATGATAAATAATGGCTTACTTCGAGAATATTCAGATGATTTGACAATAAGTTTTTGATCGTGGGAACTGTATGAGAAGTTCTGTAGATTTGTTGTGTAACAGTTACTTAATCGATGACCTATAGTCACCGGCGGTGTGTTAAAACTATTCAATGGACCGTCCACACATTTTATTGAGTTATCTAACAAGATTGCGTGCATCTTATTAGACACTTCGTATGCAGTGGTTTATGATATGCATACATTAAGCGTCAGAAGCTTAGAAAGGTGTGGCTGTTACTAACTTACCTACATATATTTTTCAATAGGAGTATGAAGAAGATCGTATAGTTAGCCTTTTTTGTTTATGCCTAAAATAATAAGTGACTTCTACCACACAGTACCAAGGACCCAAAAGTCGAGCTGGACAATAATGGAAAATTCTTTAAATATCTAAATATATTAGGCATACTTAAAGACTTCTCGCCCTGGGTAGAAAGAGAAAGTTTTCACTGTTTACATCTTAACCATGTCTCTGAAGACAGACCTGAGGCCACAGTAATTTCCAAACAATCCCGCAGAGGGCTTTTTTTTTCAATCATCAGAATGACTTCACCCGCTCAGGGCGTGTCAGAATTTTACTAACTAAATCCCACCCCATTCCTTCGTTGCCTTCGTCCTGGGGTCACATCCCACAGAGGACTGCGGGATTGTTCGAAAAAGTTCCCACAAACAAATGCCTACTTGGGTAGCAAGCATCGGACCTAGATTAAATTAGTTAACATATTCTTCATACCTGAAACACCATATGCGACAAGTTATCCGCATCTCTATCGAGAGGCTGCAGCAGCTGCAGCCGCTTGCCATCCAGCTGGAACAACGTAGGGCCCTTGGGGAACACCGTTGATAGTAACACGTCTACGTCTGGCTCGCCCACTATTGGCAGCTGGGCTGGTACTGTGCTTTGGTTCACCTCTGGAATCGGACAAAAAGAACATGAGAATTATGTAGGGTATTATATAGATGATAATATATACTTAGGGCCTGTTTCACAATGTCCGAGTAGCCACTACCTACTGAATAAATTCAAAAATGGAACAGAATTTGTATGAAATTATCTGCCAAGTAAGATATTGGAAACTTAATCATGGGTGGTGAAACAGGCCCTTAGGGCGCCGCACCGCAAAGATTTTACCGTATCAGTGGGCACACGGGCGTTGCGGCACCGCAACGTTGTTATGTCGCAGCGGCGCCGCCGACGCCCCATTCTGTTAATAATGTTCCCTTTTTTGCGACGTATACGCAACTGAGCGGTGCCGCTCCAACGTCGCAACGCATTAACCCCTCCCCGCCTCGTCTCGGCGGTTGCAAGTCCGGTGCGGCGCCGGAACGCATCGTGTGACATACCACAAATATTTCTATGTAAGACGACGCAGCGACACCGCTCCGGCGGCGGTGCGGCGCCGCAACGCATCGTGTGCTCGGGCCCTTACTGAGAGAATGACGATGACAATAATGATATGGGTGATGTAGGTACAGTGATAGCTCACAATGGGCCTCATCAGAAGGATTAAAGTCACAGTAGTAAGAGCTATGCTCGGAGTTTCATTGCGTGATCACATCAGAAATGAAGACATCCACAGGAGAACCAAGTTTATCGACTTAGCCCGAAGAATCGCCAAACTTAAGTAACAGATGGTCGATGAGGAGGAAAGGTTCTCGACTGGCGACCACGTACTGAAAGACGCAACGTTGGAAGGCCTCCTACAAGGAGAACCGATGACCTGGTACGGGTCGCGGGAATCGGATAGACGAGAAACGCACAGGACCGGTTGTGGCGATACTTGGGGTAGGTATATGTCCAACAGTGAAAGTCTTTCGATTGAAATGATGATGATGTACCTACTTAAGTATAAACATCTTCAAGATGAAATGAAACAACCACAGAAATATTAATGATATCTATGGAAACAACTAACGGTAAAGTCAACAAAGCTATAAATATTATGTTACTAATCAGTTTTTATCTCTTCTCCGACAACTAATTTATCAAGTAACAGTTTGGCGGAGCAGTCAACCGCAAATCAGAAATAGAATTTGGTATTGATAGCGCTTTTATGAGGTAACGTTAAGGGTAATTTTCGTAGTGATGTGCGGATAACTGTACACCGTGCAGGTTGATTCAAATATAAATAAAATTGTGTTGAAGATTTTAAAATGTGTATTTTTAACTTACGATCTCCTCTGCTTTCTTCAATATCGACTATAATGCTAGACTGGCCCGTTTCCACTTCACATGGACCTGTGAAAACAAAAGAAAATAATTATATTAATTGAATCATTACAATTACGCTACTTAGTGATATGTTCTATAATGATATTATTAACCTGTCACAACGCTTATGGTAATGTCATTAGTTAGATATCAACATCAACGTCATGTATACTCGTACGTTTTAAAAGGAACTTGACGGTTAAGTGGCCCCAACTAGTAGTGTGAATTTTCCCAAACACTCATTACATGCCAAGTCAAAACATTATAACAGAGTTCCTATTCTACTATATCTCTCGCGCCACGTCGGCGTCAATCCGCGTACAAGCGAGACCCATAAAACATTCACAGCACTTTCTTTGACAAATGAACTAACAGTACATCTCAATTAAACGTACATCAATTAGCATACCTTTTTCTAACATTCCCAGCACATCGTAAACAAATCTGTGGCCCATTAATCCCACATTTATCACCGTGGAAACCAAACACAATGCATTAAGATAAGGGCAAACTACAAAGCCCCTAGTTACAAAGATAGAATAAGCTAGAATACTCTCACATGAAACAAACAGTAATAAATAAGAGAATCGACAGGTGCACGAGGCCTTAGCTTCGTTAGGACTTTGAACAATTAATTAAGGTTTTGCAAACGTTGCCTTTCCTTTTCCCATTAAATTGTTTAGAGATAATGTTAACTGTATATCGAGGTGTGCCTGCCAGAGATATCTGAGTGGATTGGAGCTGGATTGTTACCGAAATATCTTAATTGTTTATTTAACGGTGATTGATCCAGTTTAGCTCGTGATATATAAATTTTCTTAAGTTTTGTTTGCATATTCAATTAAATGTAATTTGCGACCAGAAATCATATTTTTTTTTTGCAGAATAATTATGATCATTAAAATCATCAATACAACCCTCTCAATGCGTCTAATTCTATGGTTATACGAACCGAGAAACCGGGTTAGGTTTGTCTTATTTATATATATTTATTTATATATTTATCAGTTCGTATGGTGATAGGTATTTATCATTGAGTGACATAGGCTATATGCACGCGGACGAAGCCGCTGGTAGAAGGTAGGCTTGTGGATGACGAGCAATGTGTACTTTGCCGTCCGGCCGTGCAGTCTAGACAGAACTGGAGACAACGCGCTGTGTTCCACGCACGTCACAAAGAGATAGCGGCAAAACCGTAGAGGCCCAGTAGGGCCGAAGTACTGGGGCCATGGCTCGCCTTCTAAAAAGGTTACCAGTGGCCCTAGAGGGCACAAGGAAGCTGAAGGAACATAGGTATGGTTTAAGTCAGTAAAGAGCGAGAAAAGTCATTACATGAATAGTTTTTATAAAGAGAGTACCCCTTTAAAAAGAAGTCAATCAGGTCGAGCCATTCACAAGCCTTCACATATAGTATGAAAGTATTAACACTGAATGACCGGTCTCATGCGACCGCGCTGTTATTGTCTTACTATTGTGTCTCGTTTCGCGGGTATTGATAGGTTAATCGAATCCATAAAAATATTTCAAAAGATTACGATTACCTCGTGAGCCATTTCCCTTATCCCGTTACTGACGAGCTATTAAAAATTTATAGTCATTCATATCAATACTCGCTAATCACTTTAATCTTCGAGCACTATTAAACGAGCCAATAAAATATTATCCCATAAAATAAACCCATACCTCATACTATAACGAAAATTATAAATAACTTACTATAAGGGATAGTTTAAGATCGCTCGTAAAGTTAGTAAATTTAATAATGAAAGCCGCGAGAATCCTGATTTAACTTGCGGTTATTGTAGAATCTATGAACAAGGTGAGGTAACTGTATAGTTATTTAATAGAAATTTTAGAGATTTTCATTAAAATGTTACGTTAACAAGCCAGAAATTAATTTTGCGCTGGTTTTACTCATGTTTTATGAGTACTGTGTTGTGTAGTTTATTTAACCTGATAAAATGTCTAGGCCATAAGTATTTCTGCACTTACGCCAAAGTATTCCTAATTAGGTTCTATTTTTTATTTAGCACTCAAAACGGTTTAAATATTTGTCTTATGTAGGTACTTATAAATGTTTTCAAGGAGAGAAATGACTAAGCTTAGGATTCTCAACTAATTGCTTCTTAGAACATCCGAGACATAAATTATACTTTGGTGATTGTTTTGTGAACTTTAGAGCAAGATTGGATAAGAAATGTCTTAAGTATAACTAAAAGGGGGAAGATATTACAAATAAAACGGCCGAAACGGGTAACACACCGTTTATACTTTTTGCCTTGCTTATTAATTCAGTTATTATTACAAAATATGTTATCTACACTGGTGAAATAAATAAAAATAATAGTACTTACTCTGAGGTGTTAAATATAACAGCATGCTTAAAACCAATCAAGAAACAAATCCCTTGTCATACATAGGGTCTAGCTGGAAATATAAAACGCAAACCTTAAAAGACAGTGTTAATTACTACCTACACATGATCTTAATAAGCACATATATTTTAGATCCGCTAAAGGAAACCGGGACTTCCCTTATAAGTATCTGTTCCAATTAGAAAATACGGTTCGTATCGTTTTCGAAGTAGGTAGGATTCTGGTAAATCGTTCGTTTAAGCTTTTAGGCAATTAATACTGTGGTTGTTGTAAATAAATTAGTTGGAACGTGCTGCGGTTATGTTACGGGAAATGTTGTAGCGCCATTTTCTTGGAGGCCATTTTGAATTAGCAGATTCTGAATGTGTCCGTTAGTTTAAAATTTATTTTTTGAGAGAGATCTGAAAAGTAGTATGAATTGTTACAGAATAATTCTATATCAAGTAATTTAAAGGATAATTGAAAGTTTTTTTAAATAACTTATCAGTATCACATACCCGCAAAACGAGACACAATAGTAAAACAATAACAGCGCAACATTCATAGAGGCACGGGTTTACCTGCCCCTCGTTTTTTCTTATTACTATTTATTTATTTTTACAGAAAGTTTACATACTAATAACATAATTATTTTTTATACATAGGTAGTGAAAATTGCTAATTAAAAGCTTCCACATATAAACATTTTGTTACACATGTATACTGCGATGACTTTATAAAGTTTTTTTTTAATAAGTATAATTTAAGTATATTATGCCACAGAAATATTATGCCGAATCATTAATTATTATTATTTGATCAGAATATGATAGGAAAATGAGTACGTGTATTTCGTTATTATAAAACACTGTCAAAATATGTTTAGCGCTTGGTATAGTATCCTTTATTGCAGTAATTAAGTTTTTTTAATCATATTATAATAAGTTTTATCTCCATTGTTTCCAAGGCTCCAAGATTGTACCAGGGATGAAGGATTATTGGAAAGATTTACCGTGGCCTACGAACGCAGAGCAACTGAAGAAATACACTTGAGTTTTACTCAGCAAAAGTCTGACACTCTCGCTCCGCCCAGCGCCAGAGGGGCTTATTTATTCTCCATATATATATAATAATACAGAGGTAAAGTTTGTTTTTTTGTTTGTATGAGGTAATCTGTGGAAGTACTGGTCCGATTGCTAAAATTTTGTCACCAATAGAAAGCTGCTGTATTCCTGAGTGGCATAGGCTATATTTTATTACGCCGGCGAAGCTGTGGGCTAAAGCTAGTTATCCATAAAAAAGGTACTCTATTATGTCACTAAATGACCATTGACGATTATGATTAACTGCTTTTTGTCCAAAATCATCCGAATAACAACACTTTTCCGGCCGATTATTACTTTTCCAATTGAATGGCATTCCACAGAACGAATTTTACAAGCTTCACTGGATAAGTTTAGTTTCAATGAATGAATGATTGCAGCGATGACGGTATTTTATTAGTCCGTCCATTCAACCGGCATTATTTGTAAATAAATCACAATAGAGTATTCATCTTTTGTTAACAAACACTATTCATGATTTAATCTTGTTAGCCAGACATCAGTGTTTATTTGTGTTTTAAAATGAAAATAAGTGGACTTACTCTGACGTACTTATCTATGTCAGTGTGTGACATATCTAGAGTTTCATACATCTATGTAAAACTTCCAGCACACTCAAAAGTAAAGAGACCAAATTCAAAAAAGAGATTATTGAAAATTGAATCTTACGCCTTACATTTTAAGATTTAATTAACAATTCCTAGTTTTTAGTTAGGTCTCTTTATGATTGCGGTCGCATTTTAACAATGTTTTAAGTACTAGTGCGCTAACATTGTTTATAGATTTTGTCTTATTAATGTGCCAGCATCTACTTTGAAGGTGCCATAAAAAGCTAATAAACTTTCAATAGGTGATAAAATCTTAGATCACCCATTTGTCTCAGGAATCGTTTTGTTTTAATAGTCTATAAGAGAAGGCTGTGTTTAGTACGATGAGTTATATTTTGTTACATTTACTGTTAGGCTGATATAAATAAAGATTGTAGCAAAAACAAGGTAATTCCTGAAAAGGGTCATTGTACTCATCATGATCAATCCATACTAATACCTATAAAAGTGAAAAAAAAAAAATCTGTCTGTTACGCTTTCGCGATTAAAGTACGGAACTGATTTTGATGAAATTTGGTACGGAGTAAGCGAACCCCAAAGGAAAAATAGCCTATGTCCATGCTACTTTTTTCTGCCTTTGACATCCACTTCATATAGCAATAACTGACATCCATCCGGACGAAACCACTGGCAAAATCTAGCTTATCATAAATCATCCCAACCGAATTTCGGCCACGGAGGCCATTCTCAATGAAGATCTCCAAATAGCCAAGAATGCTGGTGATATTATAGCGGACAAACAAAAATGCACTCCTTTTCTTTTACTCTCATAGTCACAGGGGACGACAATCCAGCACGACTTAAAAGAGAGCAGGCGCAGAACCAACGGCTTTACGTATTTTCCGAGGCACGTTGGTATCACACCGTCTTCCAAACTCTGGCCTGCTATTTGTAATTTTTAATGAAAATCCCAATAATTATTTTACTAGTAAAGCTAACCCAGTTTTTTAACAAAATTTTCCACGAGTATGACATACCTATAATTCCATAATTTGCTTAACTTAACTTAATAAATATACACGTTTTTTTTCGCGATTTCTTTGTTGAGTCCAGTGTCAATTTGCTAATATTTATGTCATGTACAATAACCTCTTTTCAGGAACTGCATTGTTTCCCCAGCACCTTGTATAAACTACTAAGTAATGGGCTTAGTAGAGGAAGGTACTTACCGGGCGTTGCCCTCGCCACTTGCAGTAGGCAGAAGAGAACGAGCAAAACCGTTGATCGTCCATGCTGGAGCGCACTCCACCGCGCCATCTCACTGTAACCAAAGAAAAATGTTCTATTAGATATTTTAATTAATAGAAAAAATACTCTTCTTGGCGGTCGGGTAAAAAACGCTCAAAACAAATTCAAAATTGAAGAGGATGTCACTACGCAGGTAGATTAGAATAGAATAGAATAGAATAAACTTTATTGTACACCAAAGAGTAACGCGCGTTTTTTTAGCAACATTTAATTTTAACAGGAAGGTACAATTTTATAGAATCAAAATAAATAAAAAATATTTGTTATCAAACTGGTTTATCAATAAATTTATATACAAAAATAGACCACTGACAGGGAAAACAATATGAAAATTAGTAGATAAGCAAACTAGATAAATTCTTTTATATTTTTTTTTTTAAAGCTAAAAATTATTTTGGTAGCAAATAAAAAAATTGTATACATCTATTCATATTCCCTGATGAATGTAACATACCCGAGCGTTTCATTATTTGTTTCAACACCATAAGATAATCCACCAGATCACAGAAATTTCACATTTAAAATAAAGGTAGTGCGTGTGGTGTATCTACAAATAAGTCGAGTCAGCATGTCGTCTCATCGTGCACCGCCCACGAACTTCAAAACAATAAGCTTTACGGCTATACATGAAAATGTTAATCTTAATGCAGTATCATGTAAAGCTGTTAATCCTGAATTGTTACTGAGATGATACCTACGCGAATCTTGCACTTTAAACTCACTCATATGACAGTAACATTTCGTAGCTCACGTAACAATAAAATTCGAAATAGAAAACACTAATCCCTAGCTCAAATATAATACACATCCATTCAAAAATAATAAAGAAAGCAATACCTCAAACAAAATACAATAGAAAATCCAACAACACTTTTATCCATATGCGATATAGAAGAACAATAACTACACGTGTTTTCACTCACTCGGTTATAGACAAATGAAATAATAACTATCTACTGACATACGAGACTAACAATAGGCGCATAATAGAAGAGCAAAATAATAACAAACAAGATAATAAACCTGCAACAAAGTGTAATACGATTCAAAGTATCGAAGTTTATCCTGAAGGAGGTTCTAGGTCGAGGGACAGCAGACAGTAAACTGACAAGCGAGATTGCGATAAAAACGCATCAAGTTTATTACAAATTAACGCCTGTATCTATGATCTTATTGATGGTAATGGGAAAGCTTGTAAGCGATGGGCTTAAATTGTAATAAACTAGCTTACTGCAATAAGCCGAGTTAATGATGATGATGAAACTTTTGTACGAGGATTTGCCCACGAGGATTAAGTTTCTTGTAACGGTGTCGATAATATCGGAATACTTAGATTCAATTTGCTGGATGTTTATGTGCATAAAATTGAATATGTTGATGCAAAATTCAAAGTAGATCAAATCAGATAAACAGCCGAGCCATAAGTGGAACAAACTCATTCTCACATTCGGAATAACGGCTCGGATTAACGTAAATATTTCTGACCTTATTGACGGTAATGCGAATATTTGCGACCAAGGGATTTAAATTATAATAAATAACATATTTACAAGACTTAGTTTTGAAGCTATTGGAAATATCAGAAATGCATTAAGGGGTGCTGGTGCTACTTATCGCACCAATGCAATAACAATAAAGCTTTTGGAGAATATGGCAAAGATAAATAAATTGTGAAGAGCAAATGCAGATATCACAGTAGTCAATTTAACAGAAGAATCCTTTTAAGCGCTGCGTGTTATTGATAACTGAAATTTTTCAGCTAGCTGTGAAAAAATTGTTATTTTTACTATATACGTATCTCAAAGGTATACTATTATTCAATAAGACTTTAAAATATAAATGCTTTATGTATAGCCAGCGCTAAAACTTTATACTCTGATAGAGTTCGCTACTTGGTCTCCAAACCTTGGGGGTTCAAGGGTGCAATGATTAAGTACTTGCCGTCAGTCAATAATTTTACTGGTCCAAATTTTAGTCACAGCTGCCTCTGTTCCAACAATATTTTACAAGTGAACATGACAGGCTACCAACAAATCCCAGTGTTAGACTTTCTGTTACCGAAGTAGATAACATTAATCGGATTACAAACTACGTAGTTATCACACCACCAATTCTCACGATTAAGCAAACAGGCGCAGCCTTGGGAACACTTTACAAATCCATTTATATCATAATGCAATTTACAATCATTGAAATCCCACAAGCTAGAGCAGAAAAATAAATGGTGTCGTATAAATTATTTGTATTGATACCCCGGTTAATATATCGTTTCGAAGCTTAAGACCTCAAAGCCTTGGGGTTCTACATTATAGTGGAATTTATAGGCAGATAGTTTGTAGGTGATATTCAGAAAATGTATACGCTCTCATTGCTTGCTTTTGCGGCAACATGAATAAATTGAACATCGCATAATTTTGAAGCAAAAAAAGCTTCTTTTAACAATTTCTGCTCCTTCTGTACTTTGCTTTTCAACTAGGTATTATGCGTGTGTTTAGTGCCTAGGGTTCGGTTATCATTAAGAAACAAGAAAGCGTTCATTAGTGGTTTTATGTCGTAATACTTCATCCGCAGTATTGTGAGATTCTAGTTTTACGCGTGACTGCGTATTTTCAATTTCTATTACTTGCACACAATGTAAAGACATTTGCACGACGTTTCATAATTTAACTTCAGGCTACATTTAACCGAAATTAGGGCACGCATAAACTATCTTATTATTATGTCTTAGTATTATTGTGTTTTCGTAACCCTACTTCCTAAATCCTACATCACAAGATTCAGAAAACATAACAAAGGACAATTCTCCATTGCTTGCAAGCCCTGTAAATTCTCATTACGATTAAGGTCAAGCGCATATTGTAAGTCAATGTAACAAGTAAATATTCACCGTAAACACCTGAACGTGCAAAGGCTCTTAAAATGTGTGCAGTTCAGAACAAACGTCATGATATAAGTAATATGCAAATGCATTTCTTATACGTGCACGTTTAATATGTATTACTAATGTCATATGCAGCTTCAAATGACTTGGAGCAATGCTCAGTGGCTTACGCATCTAATGTGCATACCACTACCAAGTTTATCGCTATAAATAGAAAAATATGTGAGACAGCATATTCTAGCGAAGACATCATTCTTCAAGACAAATTATGAAATGGCTACAATGCCAGCTTATCCATTAATAATCCCACATAAATAAATTCTTATTAACACAATCTTATATTATTTATTTTTAATACAGACGCGATGGGCTTGCTCTATGCAGATCTGTAAATGAATGCATCACCTGCTCGTACTTCCCACGCGGTTCAACTCAAACAAAGAAGCGAAAACTTTTCATATATTAAATGGAGCTATTTGATTTTATGCAAAAAGTCTTAAGGCGTTGTCTGTAATGCGCGCTTGTTTTAAGTGAAATTATTTATAGTGGTTTATAGGTGCAATAAAACTAGCGAAGCGGTCCTGACCGGTTGCAAGTCAGTGCAAAAAGCAGACCCAGTATTAACAGGCTATTCAGAAGACAGGGTAAATCATGAGAAATCGTTAAAAGTCTAACGCAACATCTAAGTTTGTGGGCGGAGACAACAATAAATAAGATAATGCAATGATACAGCTAACGGATGAACTTACTTTTATAAGTGCAAATCTTTTATTTAGAGGAATTGTTACATTGAAAGGAGAAGCTATTGCAAATGGTTGCTATTGTAAATTATTACCTAGATTAGAATCGATATTTGTGTTCTGGGTTAAACTAAAGTTTAACAACTTTCTAGCGGTAAAACGTAAGTTTTTTTAATAACGGGGTCTGTGTCATCATCATTTTCAGCAGGGAGACGTGCGCTGCTGAGTGCTGGACTAGTCCTGTCTAAATGTTGCTTTATCGATGGTTCTGTGCGTCTCGCACCCAGTAATTTCCCGTGACATTTACCATGGCTGACTTGGTCTATCTCACCAATGTGTGCGAACTAATATTATAATAATGTCCCCTCTATACCATTCACGAGAAAATTATTCTCTCCTATAGTATGAAGGAGTGCACAATTGCACATTCTTTCTTCGTTCTCATAAATCATATCTCAATTAGCATTATTGCTAGGTTCGACATTGGATCGAAGCCAACGTTGCTAGCACGTAGTTTTAATTTGTCACGCGTTGTATTTGCATGCTAAAGGGATGTCTCGAGCAGGCCCCGTGGCGAAAGGACATAACATTTGACGGGACTACGAATTACTATTTGTTGAACACGCTAGAGGTGCACTAGGAATACTGATGAGATATTGAGGAATTATTTAAAATTGAAACAGGTGTTAATAGAATAAAATAGTTTGAGAGAGCAGAAATGAAGAATAAGATACCGATAGGTTCTTATTCTTCATTTCCACATTTATATAAGAAAGATTTCAATATTATAAAACAAGAGTTATCGCTTTATTAAATATCTCAGTTCAAAAAGCAATCTTGTAAATGACAAAACGGAATCTCATTTGATGTATCGTCAATCCTTGTAAGTGAAGATAAGTGCAGGGCATCTACTAGGACTAGCGGTATCGTGAGTGCAATGTTGGGAATGCCCAATGCTAGACTTGATTCTATAAATAATTCACAGATGATGTTAGAACCAAATTGATCGGAAAACTGTTTGATATACCAAAACAAAACTAAGCAGAAGAAGCTAAAACTGTTTTAAGAATTTAAACGTTTAAATCAGAAAAGAAATCTAGCGAAACTAACATTAATTCCAATAAACACTTGACACCCACAATAAACAATTCATTTGAATCGAAGCCCTACAAAAACGAAAATAAATCAACACCTTTATCCAGATATGCGATTACTGTTAGCCTTGATTATGGACCGTATAATCCGTTAACAGTATTACGATGAATTACGAACAGTAGGGCACATTGACGTCTCTCATAATACTCATAATCTTATTAGTATCGTCTAAGAGTCGTGTCCCGAATATTAACGTTTGGGAAATTGGTCTTTATTGTCACGGTAATTTTGAGGTGTAACAAAATTTAGATTAATGTAATGATGGTTCTTTTACTGATGCTAAGATATGGCGTGTATTGAAACTGGACGACATAAAATTTTATAGGGTCATTTATTTTTAAAATTTTTGTTCACAGTGACTTTAAGTAGAATAAGGCGGGAAGCCTTATTCTAAAAATAAAATATATATGTATAGCTTTCCTATAAATCTTGCTAGACCTTTGCACTGTATTGAAAAGTTACTTGATGAAATGGATGACATTAATCAAATCGCTAATAAAATAATTGCTAACGATGCATCTTTTACGACGGAGATAGTTTGATACATAAATTGAATTATTAATTGTTAGTATCATAAGTATATTGAAGTTTTATTACCTTTCCAGCTAATGATTCTCTTATAGAGGTTGATGAGTACAATTTAGACCACACGGATTTAAAGCTTATTTTATAGTTATTAATCAAGCAATAGTAATGACTATAAACAATTCTAAACGGATACAAAACTTGATAGTCATTAAATTTAATTAAGGAGAGATTCTCGTAAACTAATCGAAATAAAAACATTGATAGTACGTGAATCAAAGTGCTCTTTATTGTCAATCAAGTTTTAGTGATAGATCTAAAGGCTTGAATTCTAAAAACAAATCTATCTTTTACACTCTTGTTGATGTGCAATTTCAAAGAAATTCCGATGAATCTTTTGACGTTTGTCGTCTATCATCATAATTAGCAGTACTCAAATAAGGCAATAATAATTTCCCTATTGCTAATACCCACATTATAATTACATTACAAGGTCCGAGTGCCTTAGTAACATCAGCTCGATCGGAAATAAATTCACCATTACGAGAACCTTTTAATAACCTGTTCAAATAACCACAGAAGAAAATACATAGTGGATTTATAGCCCCGACCAAACAAATATTAACCAACCAGACACGAAAATTGAAAACGTCATACGCATGAAATATATCATAAGCTCTAACTGAAATCGTTCAAGAACCTATCGGCAATATGCACACTGCACTCGGAACAATGAAAAACGTCTGAGAGGCGGCAACGGAAACCTGCACACATGTAATTTGTGTTAGGAATTTGTATTGTAAAACAACAGTAACCCATCGCCATTGTCTTAACGGATTGTGGTTCGGTCCTGCGCACGTTCGGGGGCAGACTAACACCGATGAATGTTGATAGGTTCCTTTGGAGCATTTCTGTAGATAATGTTTCCGATATATTGTAAAGCAGTTTGGAATGAGCTAAGCAATATACCGTTGGAACGACTAAGGAAAACGAGAATTACTTGGAAACGCACTCGGGGAAAATGTTTAGAGAATTACGTTCGTTAATAGTGGCTATTAAAATAGGTGCTAACATAATTGAAAATATCAGAAGTTCAGAACAGAAGAACAATATTTATTAAATGAAAACAGTATCGTCGTACCAAATGACTAATTACTAGACAACCACTTAATAAAAACTAGTGCCAAAGATTAAAGAATGAAACGTTCAACGTCAGAGATAACGGTCGATAAATTCTATCATTATAAACATTTTGACACTTGATGATGGATCGTTTGTCGACTTACTTTATACTTTCAATAAATTAGTAGCCATTTTTTATTATTGCTGATCGGTTAGTAGTTAACCTATCGATGAGATTGCTAAAGATGCTTAATTGAGGCCTGTCAAATGTAATGAAAGAGTGAGGTACCAAATAAGCAATCAATCAATTAAACAAGAGACCGCCAATAATACATATTTCAGCAGATTTAAAAAACCCTGACCAATTTGGACGCTAATCTAAAGTGATTGGATTTTAGACTTGTGTAATAAGAAGCTAAAGACACTACATTGTAGATGATAGAATATACTTTATGAGCACTAAAATTGTAATACTGCTATAATTCACCCCCTTCAGTCCACTCTCGAACTCACTACTATAATTTAGTATTACACCTATCTAACGGTACACTACCGGTGTTTTGCAGTTTTTCTTCAAATAAAAATACAGGTCAAATATATTTTTTTTTACAATTCTGGGTACATATACAGGTGTCAGAAGTGTTATATACTCAGGTATACAATTTAGTATAACCAAAGGCGTTCAAAATCGACAGTCACTATCAAATTCGTTACTTTTGTACGTTCTTACTCCTTTAAAACTTGAGGCTCTTCCATTAACCGGACCGTTGCATCTGCAATATCACGGATCATTCCATCTGTTTCCGCATCCACCCCTCGATTTACTTTGCTAACGGCGGCGATTGTGCGCCGGCGCAGCCAAATGATCGATGCTTTATTGTAATGGCCCACACGCGGGTGAATCTATTAACGTTCACAATAAGCGCCGTGAGTGCGAATATATCGCTCTGTGACGTAACACAGCAGTGAAGAAGCATCGTGGAGAGTTAACTTAAAATGGATTTTAATGGGATAAAGGCATTGTACATTGAAAGTAATAAAACTGTTGCGACAATAGAACCAGTTCTTAAGAAACACAAAAGAATTAACGATGAAGCTTCAGTACTACAGTTAAGGCAGTTTACGATCTCAGATCAGCCCATTTCAATCTACAGTTAAACCCTAACTTCAACGAGATAAAGCTTGAAGAACAAGATTGAAGGAAATGACAGATGCATTACAAGTGCCTACGCTTCCTAAGAACCCTAACGGAAACGATATCGGATTCCTCCCACACGAACCCCCACAGTGTTAAAAGTAATCTTTGAAACGCTGCAAAACGTTTTGATAGTAATACGGATTGGGATAAAAGATTACTGCAAAAAGATATCGTTGACACTCATGTGCTTCATACTATCGGACTGATGAAGATAATCTTGAATTCGATGCTATGACAGCAGATGGTATAAATAATTGTAAAAAAACACTTCGCATCGCAATAATACGAGTATCAAGTGGCTTAATCGCAATCGTTAAATCGAAATAAATAAGCTCTTAAAATTGCTCTTAAAAGTCAAAACTAGTTTCGAAATAACTTCATCGTTAATATAATAAAACGCTTAAAAAATCAGGTTTACTAAACTTGTATTTATACCAAGTCCAGTATCTTAAAGTCAATGTTTTAAGTAGAAAAATATATTTTATGTTGAACTTAAATTATAACTAAGTCGTGATATTGGAAGTTGAAGTGTCGAACGCAGAAACGAGTCTCGTGTAACGTGGCATTTGCTTTTATCTCAATGATCTGATTAAACAACAAGAACAACGCCTTAAGTAGACTCGCTTTTAAAGCAACATACGCCGTTTTTGAACTGAACGGTAATGAGCTAGATTAAAGTTTCTTGATCCTTCGCGAGACAGGTGTAAAACACGCTTGGTGTGTTGCGTTGAAAATCGTGCTTTACCCCGTGGGAAAAAGGTCGATATTAAACTGATAATGTATGACATGATTTAAGTTCCTTTTATTAGCAAACTTCTGTGCGATTTCGACAACAGCTTACTTCAAGACTTGAAAGTTGTTCCCTAATAAAATGTAGAATAATTTTTTGTTAAGTTAGGTGGAAACTAGAACTGAATATGATAGATGACAATGACAAATGATTTGAAAATTCAACAATACCCAGAAAAGTTGAGAAGAGTAAAACTAAGTCATAAGCTTTCATCATAAGTAAATAATACGTGTATTGTGTTAGACCTATAGTAAAGAATATCGTGAGTAAAAGTGGCATACACAGTGGCCCACACAATGAGAAAAGACACCAATAAATACAGGGTCTACCACGGGTCGGAATATTTGAACTTGTTGGTCCTATCTTCTATCGTAGATATTATCTCCACATACGACCAACGACATAAATTCCTACACGTATATGCAGTAAAAGGGCCGTTTAAGGCTAAACGCAAAATTTCACTGCTGTAAGAGTGAATTGTCTTACCGACATGGAAAGTTAGGAGCTAACCTAAACAGTTCATAGAGATGTATTTACAGAGCAATACTGAGAAGTGGATTCACTTAAAGAAGCATTTCGCGTATTGAATTCAAAGAAGGCAATAGTATATTTTCTGGAAACCTAAACACCGAAGTGATCATAACAATGTTCAGTGCGACTACATGTTAATTTGATATCTCAAAATGGATTAATAAAGATTTTTTCCTAAATTAAGAAACACATCAACAAGTCCTTAACCAAATAAGGCGCAACGAAAAGCTATTCTGAAAATAAGCACTTAGATACACATAGTGTGAATTTTATTACATAATAAAACCCTTAACAACGACAACAAAGATGGAGAAGATAAAGCAACAAATCAAAACCCTCACGATTCATTCCCTTATATTACCTTAGCATTACGTATGGAGCCTCTATTAGTTCGTGAAAGTGTTTACATAAAGCCAGTGTTTGGTGCATCCTCATGATTTGCATAGGCTTACGTAACATCTTCATCTAAAGTTCAATGGGTCGCAGCTTAGTGCTCGTGACTGATGTAAATTAACAGCGCTGTAGCGTCTTCGTGTCAGCGGATTCTGATATATGAGATTGCTAGGGTTAGCGATGAAGCATTTCTTAATCTAGGCGATGAAGGCAGAACTAGTATTTCAATGCTATCTAAATATGAGAATGCATGTCGATCAAAACATCAAGGTATGTAAATTTAATAATTAAATAAACCACCATTTCACGTTAGTTTATGCATGGTTGTGCATTCCTCTAGACCATTAGATCATTTTGACTCGAAAATCAGAAGTCATCGAAATACAGCCATGAAAAATCAGCATTGGAAATACAAACACCAAATGAAATGCAAGAATTATTCAGACTATAACTTCTCGTAATCTTTTTGAGCAAATAAACTGTAACATACAGAAAAACCAAGTTGAATGATAACCCTACACAAATAACTAAAATTATAACCGATTTGTGAAATAGAGATGTAACGTATGATCAATTGCTCGCCGACTTAATGACCGCTTTACTAATGAACAAAATATTGTAAAGAGCAAAGGCCAACTCTAGCCTGAAGTTAAGTAATTAGTGCAGTGATCGTTACTGAATGCGGGTAAATCATAATTTATTATTTTAATGTTATATTAGACTAGGCGAAGGAAGTCGGTTGCTATACTAACAAGCCAGTCACTGTTATAACTGGCTCTATTGCGAATTGTAACTAAGAATGTTATTGTTATGGCTCCCGTACACCCACTTTGGCCCACTTCGACGCCCACTGCGCAGGTCGTACAAAAGAGGTCTATTAAAGAAGCAATTAAATCAGCAATGGTTGCTAAAGTATAACCAAGACCAGGAGCTACACAGGAAATAGGCGTTAACATGATTTTATTGGTCATAAAATCTACTTCATTAAAGTTCGCCGCTCTGAAATAAATTATGAGGAAACGCTAATTTCGTTACAATCACTTAAAATATATTTAGTTTAAGCAAAATATAACCAATAATGTCAAATTTCATGACTCTTACATTGCTGATGTTAAAAAAGAAAGAAAACAAAATACCAAATTGACATCTGCGTGAAGATTATGCCATCACATAAAAAATACTACACGGTAGTCCATAAATAATTCGTGTTCTTCCAATAGTTTAAAAGAACACAAATTATTTATAACCAATAAAGAAAACTATTTTACTGGTAACATCAGATTTTGTTACAAAATTTTCGAACTCACACAAAGAGATTCTGAGATCAACGACAACATCTCGCATGTTAATTCCTCATTTGAATATTATTTCATTATGCGACCGTTAGATAATAAGATGCAGATGTGATTAACATAACGAGATAGGTATTACAATGATTGCAAACCGGACACGATAAAGAATACAAAGGAAACGGTGATTAATAAAAAAAAAGATAAGGACACTTAGTATTTAATCTAAAATAGATTAATTGTGAATGCAATATGCAACTCTTATGTAATATCAAATTAAATAACAACAATGAACATTATTCTATACATTATTTGTGTAATGTTACTATTCAAAGACGTTTTCTAGTAATATAAAATCTATTCAATACCCAAAAGGAAAATAGAGCATTCGATTAAAATGTTAAAGGACTACTAACTAAAGATTTTGACATAATATTAACCGAATGGTATAATAATAACCTTTCATGGTTATTAAAATTTAATAGAAAAGCAAAGTAATTAAAACCAAAACATAAATTACTGAGTCCAAATTTTAGGTTGTCTGAAAAATTTAGCAATAAAATAAATTGAGTAATGATGAAAGAATCAAATATAGATAGCCTAACGACAATGAAGTTAATTATACGGATTTCGCTCATAATATTTGATTTTTACTACATTGTGAGATCGAATCTGAAGTAGGTAGTAATTATAGTCTTCACAATCGAAATAGCACTAATGAGTTACCGTCCACTTTCAAACCAAGACCTTCATAGATCAATAGTAAATGTCACTAATTTATGTTTCGTACATTTATCCACCTTATACAACTATATTAGACTTATTGAAAACATTGCTACGGTTCATCTAAAATCGACATATTATCTTCTTCTTTAAACTACTTTTGAGAATGATTGAATCAAAAGCCATAAATGATAATGCCTTGAAAACCAAAAAAAACCTAAGCAACTGTTGCTTGATGTTCCGTTATTCTAAAGACACCGGACACATCAGAAAACAACCATCCAGGAAACACAATTCTAAACAAAGATAGAATAGATGCTGATGTATGTGCATAATAAGCACAGAATTACATAAGTGACGTCGTATGTATGATAAAAACGGACAATTTTCTAACCACTCCCACGAGGCTGATTCACCAGGCCTCATTAAAGCAGGAGCCTGAAGATCGGATCGGCACGCAAGGAGATCCGATCTAGATGTTATCACCGCGACATCGCCACCGAAACCTCTATGAATAAATCCAATGCTGACTCTACTTTGTTGCTAACTTTTTCATTTGAATAGCGTGCGGTGTGTCGGCTTTAAACGCACCTGTAAATGTATTTAGTGATAAACGCAAGGTTGGTAATGCTAATATTTGAATAATGTTTTAACGAGAATGCAATGAACTAAATGTATGAATTTGGGTGTCCTGAACGCTAGAGTTAACTAATAGGCTCCTAATAAACTAGTGCGCCTCCCTCTTCGTGGAATCGCAGTCAAGCACTAGTTTAAGATATATAAAAAAATCTACAAAATAATATACTTAGGTTGTCGGATGTTGTTGGATGTTGTTGGATGTCCTTTGCTATCCAGCTATAATATCAGTTTTTCTAGTTACGATATACAAGTGAGAAACTAAAACACTATTAACGTGAAGTTAATACCTATCTATGCCAATAAATTTTATCACTGTTAATAAAACCATCTAACAAATAACAGGACTTGAAATGCATATTCATTGTTATTGAGAAATCACGACCGGCGACTAACACCATGTCATCAAAGTAACAGTAAAAAGGGCATATAATAATATACTCGTCCTGTACACTGAATAACACATCTGACCATCAACGGCGATTTAGCATACCATCTTATGGATATCGGATAACCATCAGTGAGGCGACGCGTTTTACAGACTTACAAACATAACAGTACTGATGAATATGTAACTGATGAAACCCTAAGACTAAGTCCAAAAGGTACATTTTAGAATGGCCTGTTTCATAAAGGTGGAATTGTAAAGATTGCAACAATATCCTAAACGACGCCGAATGTCAAAGGGGAAGTAATGACTGAACATCATAAATAGGTAATAAGCTCCTTTTATCCGACCATGGTAATCCGCAGATTTATGAAATAGGAAGCAAGGTGACATAAAATGTGAGATATTTATCGCTGTCGCGTTTTAATATTAAGCAAGTTGGCTGACAGTTTTCAACAGCAAGCAATCAACGGGTTATGCTGAATAAGTGCGTTGTAAATTAAAGTAAAGGCGATTACACTGTTTTATGGGTATTACGATTTTGCTGTGTTAAAAAAGAAAAGGGTGTTTGAGAAAAAAAAACTGTCGTTTTTATTACGGTAGCATTGCTTATTGCGGTGAATAACACTGCTCACTTATACTATTTACCTCGTGGGTGTCGTAAAAGGCGTTTAAAAACGTGTCAGGTAGTCGCACCTCCCAGTAAATTGTAAACAACATACTGCGAAAGCCTGGTGATTAAAGTTGTGAGTTCAGACGTTAATTGTTTTCAATAAAAACTGAAAGGCGAAAGGATGGAGTTGATTGGAAGCTCATTTAACGGAAGAATTCTCTGAATTCTAGAGCAATTTGAAATTTAAATGGGTCGTTCTTATTTTTTATTGAAAAATAGTGTTGGTTTTGTAATTTTTAAGTCTATATAGTAATTCTCCTTTATTCTGAAGATATTAGTAACATACATACTATTATTCAAGGTTTTTAAATTGGATAATAACATTACCTTTTTTAATTTGCGTGACAGGCTGCACGAAATACACCTCCATCACATTTTTTTGTACGAATCGATTATCGATAAAAAAGAGGAACATCCCAAATGCCTATTGTTCGAGCACATTCCATGTGAACACAAGTTCACGTTTCGTTACATTTAGAACTGAATAATTCCACAATTAACATCCAATAACCTCTAATATAGATAGCGATACGCTAAACCGTTGAGAAAATAATTGACAGATCCCATGAATATTAACTGAACCCAATTGTTCTGTCAAACGGATTCTGATACGGCAGCCCCGTTTTCCCAGGATACAAGCGAACCACGACTGTAAAGTTTCCTGTTAAGGTAACAATCCATTAACATTTTGCCTCTCACTACATATCAGAGAGCAAATGTAAAGCGGCAATGTACATGCAATTAAGAGTTTAATTCGTGGCCAACGTACAGTTGGGTGCGGCTCGGCTATTTTCTAGTCGCCAGGATTAGTGTTATTACGTGAAGATAGAAACGGGATTTGCGCTAAGGTGTAAGCTATGTTTATAATATCTACGTATAAATAAAAGCTCAAGTATTTTGTTTCGCTTAAAGAAATTGCTGGAGTAAGGAAATTGACGGTGTCTATGAAATTGGATGTGGTGGTGTTTCATTTCTTTAAGACTACGGTAAATGATGCAACAGTAATTGTTATTAAAAGCCTGAACTAAGCAGAATATTAACAGTTATGGCATTCTCTTACGAAAACCATATTTGGCTTGCATTATGTTGAGGTAAAATTTCATGTCCAACGTTCATAAAATACATTAAATGAGTGTCTTAAACAACACTTTACAATAACAAAATTGCGTATTTGTTAAAGTTTATAACCAATAAACTTGCCTCAGCAACGAGGCCTTCGTATTTACAACGAAAAAGAGAGGTTTAAAGTTACTTGAGACAAAACAGCGCAAGAACGAAACTAATCAATTACGATTCGATCACAACTTAGAACGTTACAAGAAGCCATTCGCGCCAAGTGCACAGTGCAGAGTATTTCTAGGCATTCCTTAACACAAAGCTCCAGTTAGACCAGTCATTATGCTAAGAAACAGGTAGCCTGTGGTACGGATACGCCATTACTGGGTCCGTCTTGTAATTTCGCTGTAAAGAATGCAAGCCAGCCGCGTTAGACAGCAAGTCTTTACTGCACCAATAATAATTAAAGGTGCTATATTTTTACGCTTTATAGGCTTGGGACTTCAGACTTCTTCTTTTTTTTTTAAATAGTGTTGTGGTAAAAAGTTTAGTATCGGATTGAATAGATGTTTATGGTTCAGTTTTGTGGATTTAATAGGACATTTAATGGCCTATTTGGTTTCTTACAAATATTAATGGTTCGTTTCAGCTTATAAAAAACAAGAAATATTGTACGTTCCTGTTTTAAATTAAAGAATTTATGAGTAGAATTTATGATAAGCTAAGAACCATATGTCCTAACTCCAATCAATCGACATATCATAAACTATTTACAAATGTGTGAATTGCTATTGACATTACGCCCAATTAACGAACTAAAGGTTTAGTAAAAAGTGGAAACTCCAATAAAACTCATAAATGACTAACAAAATATTGAAATTAATGTAAACGGTCAATTAAATCTCAAACCATAAAAAAGAAAACAGACTTAAGCAGGCCAATTACATCGAAAACCGTTGTAATTAATGCTTAATTCATTAAATATGCACATAGATAATTAATGTGACGTAAGCTGTCAATGTCAATCTGTTATAAAAATATTTATGTGTCAAACAGTTTACACGTCAAATTGATTTGCGAACTCGTAAATCTATTAAAGAACTTTTTGTTTACGTAACCGCTTTAAATGTACGTATTATAAAATAGTCGCTTTTTGTGTCTGTCGGTTTGGCCGCGTTTTTCTTTTTAATTGCGCAATTGACTTTGATGTGTTTTTCATCATCATTTGGAGAATTTAAACTGTGCGTATTATAGGTCTACATTATAAATTTGTACACTGAGATATCATCATATCTGTATACTCAGGTGGAGAAAGAAGGTAAAGAAAAGATAGTTGGGTTGTGTGAGGAGTGATATGAAAGAAAAAGGAGTAAGTGACAGCATGACAAACGACATGACAGAATAGAAGAATAAAATCTTGCTACCCCAACCCCAAATAACATGGGAAAAAGGCAGGAAGACGATGATGATGATGATCGCGTGACCCACGCTTCGTGTAAAATGCAGCTGCATTTGGCTGGACTGGAAGCCAGTTCTTAATTTGCTTGGCAAAAAACTCTGATGATGATAGGTATAATATTTGTCAAATAAAAATAAAACTATTCGAAGCGGGGGCGGGTCGCTAACTATTAAACTATAATCTTAAAGCCTTTAAACCGTTCTATAACAGTGATACAGATATTATGCTAATCTCTTTTTAGCATAATGCATTATGTAAATTAGTTCTAAAATTAATGCTAATGATAATGCTGCACCAATAAAATTAAATTATTATATCAACTTGATATTTAAAATTAAGGAAATGTCAAATTCTATATCTGAAATATCAAACCCGTAGTGGGTGATGTTTTTAGGGCACATGAAATGACCAGGGCAGAAAGTCGTTTAAGCTAGAAACTGCATGTGGTCACCGTGCAGTGCACAAATTGTGATTTTTAATAATTAAAAGTATGCTCGCGTTTGACCACTGTATTATATTACTAATCTGATATGTTTACAACAAACGCCTTATAAAAAGAGAAAGAAAGACTATCTGTTTGATTGTCTTTCAGTTTGCGTAATGTTTCACGAGGTTTTCCCTAAAAATATAATAGATTATTTATTTAAATAAAATATCAATGACTGTTTGCTTTAAAAAATTTAATTGCATAGATACCATTACTCCTACTAAACCTTTGTACAGACTTTGCTTCAGAAGGTACGAGTGTTACCAGAAATTGATAAGTTGCTACTTTCATACAACCGGATCACCGAAATTTTAATCAGTGCGATTCTTACAGATTCTAAACGACCAACAATCCAACAGTCGTGCTTAGCTACTTTAAAAGATATGAGGCCAATGACATTTTACAAACTTTTTACACATTTGTGCTTAGTACTCATCACACGCACAATCTCACACGTACTTTAGTGCAGACTCACACTAGACATGATATAACTACACTCAAGATAAAATATTAGTGCAAAAAATATATGCTTTTCGGTTTGAGATTAGAGTAGCGATAAAACGGTGGTGCGACCACTTTTTTAACGCTAAAATAGTAGCTTGACAGTAGCCCGCGGCGTTACTAAGAATTAGTTTTTTGACGACCGTGCGTATTCTTATTTTTAGAGTTGCGTACTATGCAATTATATCTGTTATTTCTCTCGCCACCTCGCTTGGAATGAAGTGGTTAGAGCCTGATTTATAGTTTCTGTTATCGTCTTTGAGTTACTTACTTATATTTTAAACGATTACTTTAATGATTTATTAAACGGCTCCTTGTTATTTTACTAGTATTGCGAAAGCACTGAGATATATTTAGAATTGCTAAAACTGAGCTAAGCTGAAACTGTCCTCAATTGTGTAAAAAAAACAGAATTCTAAATACCGTTTTAAAATTCTAAGCAACCAAAATAAATTTGCATAAAAATCTATTAGAAACACGTCGTCCAACAAAACTCCTTAGAATAACGTAATAAACTTCCGAAGTATCGCTTTTGAACGCAGCAAACGCCTTTTATTCCGTCCAATTTACGATAACATCTAACAAATAAAATCACAATGCAGCTCTTTAAAATTTATAAAGAAACTTCTAGCTTGCCAGCAGTGAATTAAAACATGTAAGCGTCTACCGAGCTAACCGTAGGGTTTAGAAAGCAGATGCTATAAATTATGGCGAAGAAGAGGCACCGGATACAAAGAGACTCGTATAATTTGCTAGAACCAGTTCCTACACAGTCCGAGCATCGAACCAGTAAAATATAGTGTTACTATCCAGTTATAAAATATCATATAAGAATTTATGAGTCTTTAGTAGAATTCTAGGTGGCCAGGTGTTTCGCGAATATTAATATTTATAAAAATTTCCAATTTCTTTCCGATTCGTAAAACTAAAATCTTTCGTGTATTTATTAAAAGTAACATGAGTCTAAACATTGGCGGGCTAGTGTTGCATGTCAAAATTATCGATAATCTTGTCTCGTCGTTGCTACTCGACAGAGGATTTATTGTTCCACTGTTGCGAGGCGTTCACCTACGCGGCGCAAGTGTTTTAAATAACTCTAACGATGTTATCGATGGAACATCAAGAAAGACAAACTATAAGATTTATTTCACTGCACAGTTTATCGTTTGTTGTTACTCAGCCAACGGATGCCGACTGAGCTTTCATGATACGAATAAAACTTTAATTAAGTCGTTGTTAGTATTTAAATAACGACTGTAATGCACACACTGGGCTTAATAAAGAACTAAAGCCACTGGACACGTTAACGAGAAATGTTAATTACAGAGCGGATGGCATAACTATAACGTAATAGCTTTTTATTATAACACAGAACAATAAATGATCCCATTTTACAACACATTATAAATTTGCCAACACATTGTTATTAACACTTTTACCATGGCATAATCGAAATTGCGAAGCAATTATTACGTAACCAAATAGAACTTATATGTGTTAAATCAGAACAAACTCTCTGAGGCGTGTAATATTAACTCCACGATTTTAATTAACTCGGCATATATCCTTAGCAGGAATAGCAAATATAATGGAAACGAATGAAACGACTGAACTTCATTATCATAATCATTTAATGCAATCGCAATCTTTAATTACCTCTCCTGCGGTCAGTTGACCATGCGCCTTATTTGCGTAATAGTATCGATAAAATGCAATTGGGGCCAACACTTTTTTCAAATTGACAGCTGATTGGAAGATCGGTATCTTTAAAGTCGTGTTGGGTGAAATTGTTCGTTATTTTCTGTTAATTGTTTTCCGTGTTTACTTTATGATTTATGTCCGTTGAGAACGGGTATTACTGCGTGCATGGCTAGCTATGTAAGAGTCGATATCCCCTCATCATAGCGTCTAATAACTTACGTGATGCAATCTAACCGTCGCTCCCTTTTCAAAAGCCCGTCTGTTTGTTTGCAAAGTAGCAGCTTTGATGTTCGCGTAGTCATGTTCTTTCCGCTGTGCGCGTGAAAGGAACTCCAATCAGTGTCAGCAAGAAGTACGTTCCCGGTTGAAACGGCTGCAATAGTATGTTGAGGATTAATGATTGCAATAGTACAGGAGTAGTGACAAATTGCTGGGCCCTCGGCCACGGAAACATTAACCAGTTTCCAGTTGATTTCCAGCTACTTGAACGCGGCGATAAACAGCTAATATACTTTAATGCGCTGTTTTCATTTGGTTCAAGTGATAGAAGCGACAGAGTAATCACTACATGCTGTAAAATGAGGCACCCATGTAACGATGTCCATGTTTGCCTGTATGTTAGAGTAATCGGACGATCTTGAAGTATCAAGTACGTGGGTCTCGTTATTGCGGCAGTCATTATTTTCATAAGAATATTTAGGGATATAAATGTTCGCTGTTTTTTCACAAATTTGTTTAAAATCCTTAACAACTGCTTGATCAAATATGGAAAGAAAAAAGAAAGAAAGAAAAATAATTTACTTGGGCACAAGACACAAAAAACAAACTTTTTAAATGAATAAGCAAAGCTAAGCTAATGGCTAAGCTTTCCAGTTGTATCATTGCCTACATAGCCGTCGTCACAACGTCAGCGCAGGCGTCAATATAGAAGTGATTTCATCACTCACTTGCATAATTTATACTGCCCCAGCTGCATATTTAGTTTTATTTTTATTTATTTGCTTTTTATGCTGATGTATTTATACTACACCGGTCACTTTTACTGTACTGATTTTAACGTAGCCTTTCAGTCAAAATTTATACTAAACGGAAATCTCGAAACATAATATGTATAATAATCTCAAAATACTGGCGCTTTTTCTCCGCACGCAGTGCATCATTCCTATGAACGCTAAGGACTATTCCTTACTTAGCGTACCATACTCTCTGATCTTTTAGCTATTCAGTTGTGTAAATGAAAATTAAATGGATTCCTCCATCATAGCTTTAACACCAAACTGTATCCCCCGATTTTATTATCATTCGTTATTTAAATTGTCGCGACATCACGTCAAAATCTTAAAAAGAAAACTAGATTACTTTTATCTTGTTAATTTTCACATATACAACCACAAAAACACCGATAATAACCTGTTCTTATTCGAGGCTCATAAACGTATCATTAATTGTGAATAGCTTCATTAGAGGATTCCCTTTCATGTATTTGTTTAAGGTTTTCTAGCCGTGTAGAAAGTTGGGTGGGCGTGGACGAGTAAGTCGATAATAAGTGCTAATACTTCTGACCTCGATATCGATAGACGGGTTGGGCCACACTATTAGCACGTTAGGCGTAGGAAATGGAACAGATTGTAGTGTCATATTGCGACTGTTTTTTTAGGATGTTATTTTATACTTTTGAAAAAAATATTAGATTTCTTTTAGATGTAAATACGTAATGACTTGTTCCGCTCTGGGCGGAATGTCAGGGGGTGTCAAACTTTTACTGACTAAAACCCACTTCTGTCCCTTCTTTGCCCTCGTTCCAGGGTCCCAACATTAATTTTCATATACCCATGACCCAGTAGGTTTCGACCCTGCTAGGCTCCTACGATTTGCTAGCATTTCCTTGAGGCGCGCAATGAACACTACGATGTAAATATCTACTATTTACATTTTCAAGTCTTTTCTTGGAGAAGAAAATATCTAATAGTTGCTTATTGGAAACGTCAGACCTGTTTGCCAATAACATAAACAATCGTCTAATTATAATTTTAAATACTTTGAACTGGTAGCACAGCAGGGAATGCTGTCCTATCCTAACCTTAAAATCAGTCAAAAGCAAATCTTTGGAACGTATATTAATGTCAATTCAATACTTGCTGTAAATACAGGGCGTGTAATAAAGCCTGAAACGTGAGAACGGAATTTTAATGGCTATTAAAATTTATTCTATTCCAATCGCTACCAATTTTAAATAGAATACTATTTCAGAACTTAAAAGTTAAAGGTTCAATTGAACGTTATCTTAGAACCTACTAATATCATCGCTAATTAAGAAGTTAGGCTTAATTATTTAATGGCATCATCAATAAGCTGATCTGACCAAAAATGTAAAATACTTAGAATTTGTTCAGTAGTAGCATGGAGTCTGGATATGTCGGTAAACAGATTGTGGCAACAGACTCGCTGCCGCAGCCGCAGACGCTTAAGCATACTTGGCAAAATGTGGGTACTGATAAGTCTTTTTTTAAGATGGGTAATCATCATAATGACTTCTCCCGTTCTCGGGCGGAGCGGGAGAGCATATCAGACTTCTACTAACTAAAACCCACTCCTGTTCCTTCTTTACCCTAATTCCAGGGTCCCGGGTGTTCCTTTCAGAAGCTAACTTAGAGGCTTCGACCCAGCTGGGCCCCTACGGTTTTGCTGACTGCTTCTCTTTGAGGCGCGCATGGAACAAGGGTATGATAGGTGTCTGTGCCCACTTAAAAAAAATACCTTGTATAAGTGTATACTGTGGTACGCTACTTACCCAAACATTCAAGCAATACAGCCAGACAGATAATAACACCATTAAACGTGCTAAAATATCTAAATTCGGAACTCGCACATAAAGATGAATAACGGTAAAGTTTAACCACATACTGGTCTACACAGTTATGTAGAAGTGGCAGGAACATATTTGCATGTTCTGCTTACGTCATAAGAGAAAATCACCGTAATTATTTAACTTAAGAATGTTGTAATGTCTGTAACTTCAATTGCTGGTATTGGAAACGTTCATTCGTGTAATAGGAGACTTCCGAATTGTACAATACGCCGCGCTGTCGGATATTTTCAATTCGATGGAAATTGGCAGATATTAAGCAGGTATTAATTAGTACCTACTACTGTCTACATACCTTCACATATCATCATCATCATCCACCTAGCCTTTTCCCAACTATATTTGGGTCGGCATCCAGTCAAACCGGATTTAGCTGAATAGCAGTATTTTACGAGGAACGGTTGCTTACCAGACCTCCACAACCCATTAACTGTGCTAACACAGTACTTCATGGCAAGACTGGAGTCAGATTTACTAGATATACAATATACATACATACCTTCAAATATAATACCCAAAAAATGCGTATTGTATTGTGCGTCATGTGTGTTTCAGTTTTTTAGTTCTTATAGTGCATCCTAAGGTTGACTGGTAGATATCGCTGTCAGTGATAAAACCGCCATTGTACCTTTATGTGCATATTGAATTAAAAATAATAAATAAAAACCCATATATTCAGGGAATACATACATTAAGTTTCTGTAAAATAATTACTCTTTTGGTGTACAATAAAGTTTATTCTATTATAATTTGAATACTTAATTTTCAATGCTTAACCGGGCCTGCTAATGTAGCCATGAGAATGACCCCCACTTTGTCGAGTCCTAAGGTTAAGACATAACTGTAAACAATAAATTTATTAACAACACCTGTATTATGTAACTTCCTATATCCCATTATAAAGAAGAATTGAATTGAATAGTTCCTTTAGTCTTACCCAAATCCTAAAGCCTTATTACAATGGTTGGTCTTTATTCACCTTTTACTAGCTGAAATGATAATTCAAGCTCTTTCCGTTCAGGTCTATGAGATAGTTTCTGTAGTTTAAGCCCAATCTTAAAGCCTTATTACAATGGTTGGTCTTTATTCACCTTTTACTAGCTGAAATGATAATTCAAGCTCTTTCCGTTCAGGTCTATGAGATAGTTTCTGTAGTTTAAGCCCAATCTTAAAGCCTTATTACAATGGTTGGTCTTTATTCACCTTTTACTAGCAGCCTGAAATGATAATTCATTCTCTTTCCGTTCAGCCCGACCGGTCCTATGAGACCGCGGTGTTATTGTTTTACTATTGTGTCTCCTTTTGTGGGTACGCGATAGGTTAATTCATGAATCCCCGACCGGTCTCATAGGACCGCGCTGTTATTGTCTTACTATTGTGTCTTGTTTCGCGAGTATTGATAGGTAGGTCTATGAGAAAGCGGTGATTGTGTGACCTCGCATTCACACGTAACGCATGGCTATGGTCCAAGCCTTTATCTCACGGTTAGTAATATGCGAATTATAATTATTTTCCATAATGTTGTGTTTTGTTACGCAACCTGTGTGAGTCAGGAAGATGGTTGGTGAAATTATGTGATCGTTTTGCTGTGAGGTAAGTTGTGGATTCACTGTTAAGTAAGTTGTGTGAAATTGTCTACTTTAAGAGTGTTCTTCATATTTATATGCGTAGCCGAAAGGTGATTACCTACTCCCGAACATAATAATATTTTTCGGAATTGTAACAGCTTTGTCGTATAAAAAGACCTTGCATGCGGTTCAGCATTTTAATATAATTTTTTTGACGAAAAACATATCATTTCATAAACACTATACATGCATGTACAGTATTGTACAGGGTTACTATTTATTTACAGAGAAATCATCAAATAACTTGCTTTGATTAGAGCGAGAGGGAGTTCCTTCGAGCCGGATATCCTAAGAACCAATGACTTATGAAGGAAGGAGTGGTGCGCCGACATCCCAACTTAAACTTACTAAAAACCCACCTGTGTTTCTTCAATTGTTTTTTGTATTCCAAGGCTGCAGTAACTCTTTCGAAAAATCCCCCAGCCCTACCAATAAACGACAACGACGAAACCCAACAACTGTAGATATACAATTGGAGAATTTATTAAGGAAGTAAATACTCTTCCAGTTCCACTATTCGATATGCTATTCCAAATCGATGATCTAAATCGATTAAATTGTAAAATACTCGGTATCCTGATAATTATGCGTAACTATAGGCTCGCTTGCTACCCATTAAGTACTCGTAAGTCGTAAACGAGTGAACAGATTAACGTAAAATTTCATAGACGATAGATCAGGCTTTAGATTACAATTAGCATTACATTGTGCCGTGCTAATAATGTAAGTAATGCTGATGGTAACGATACATAAATAAGTGGATAGAAACTTTGGTGCGCCTGCGGTTATGTTCGTAATAGTTTGATATAAAATTTGGTTGGAAAAATCAAACTGTTTCTTAGGTAGCGTAGCGTAACGTTAGGTATAGTTTACTTTTTAAATTACTTTGTTAAGATTTTTTTGTTTATCTTGTTTCACAAAATGATTAAAAGTAGATTTTATCAGCAAGAAGCTTTTTCTTTTATTTTCAAAACTACTCGATAAACTATAGAAAAAATATTTTTTATTTTAAATTCTTACCTACAGGCTGTCTATTCATGATATACGAGTATAATGATATATAAAACCGCTATTACACCCATGGATTGAAGTTTTGTAAAAGAAATATTTTGGTGTACAATAAAATTAATTCTATTATGTTGAATGTGTCAACCAATCTACCCATTACAATTCACATTAGCATGTCTTTTGAGCCTAATGACAAATAAACGATAAAAAATATTGTAAAAATATTTTACAAGAAAATCTTCATCAGAAACAACCATGGATCGAATCGACATTCGATTTGCTCGACAAACACAACAAACAATCGAATGGCTGTAACTTTTGAATTAATACAACCTGTCGAATCAGGCTCATTTTATTTAACGACACATTTCCCATTGTTTTGTTAAGCAAATCTTTGAACAGCCGATTGTTTTATTGTCCAGGCACAATCGAATAAGTAGAGCAATCGAATAATTGGATTTGATTTCATTTTACATTCGGTCATCGTTAATTCATTTAAACCATAGAGCACGGGGTCATCAGAGGTGGAACTGTAAATACTGTTCTGACAAACTAATTTTGTAAGTGAATGTCACCCTTTACAATGAGTAGTATAAGTTTCGAGAAAACTTACACGACGTGACCCCTTTTAAGTTCGAGAGCGAGAGAGTTTCAGAATTTTACTGACTGAAACCTACCTGAAATCTGTCTCGACATCTCGCAACCCTAGTTGGGGGAGGCCTTCAACTATAAAAATGTTGTAACTTTAACATAAACATGACGTAGACGTTAACTAACATAAGAAAATATAAAGACAGGTACCTACCCGGACCTGACACTTAACAGCTTCCACCTGGTGCACTATAGTTCAGAACACCGTCATTAACGATTCTGACTATGAATGTGACAGTTGTCTAAATGCACATTGCGCGGGAACGAATATTATTGGTAATTGCAATGGCGTTTATAGTCTCTGCAAGCGGCAGGAGTGGCGTTTCCGTGGTCTGTGATTTACACTCACGTTACTGCTGCAAGCAATGCCAAATCTAGAGCCGCCCACAGTCAAATTCATTGATTAATAATTTAATTTAATTGAAACATACTAAAACAATAAATCAAAAAGTGTTCTTAGTATTTGTTTATTGAATTACCAAGATATTTAGAAAGGGTCGTGCCGAGACTTTAATGTAAGTCTACATGCGTCAAATATGGGCTAGAACTAAATTCCTAACCATAATCCATAACCTAAGCTTTGACGAATACTTAGTATTTACTTAGACTAATTGAACGAACATACAAAATTTAAACAAGAGTTAGTACAAAGGAATTTTCAATCATCATAGCTCTATGGAATACACTCATCTCGTTCAACTTTACACCTTCATAAAAGTAAGCTCAACGCCATAATTTTGTACAACACCCATAAAAAGACTGCGTGTTCAATTTTCATTAAAAAAGATTGGCGTCGGACAAGTGATAACTTTGAAAATACACATTTAAATTAACGAGAAACTGGCATAACCAAGGCTGGGCTTTTTTAAGTATTTTACGGCCACACCCACAAGTCACTTTCAACATGTCCTATTAATTCAAACGTATAAATTAATTTACCTAGACAAATATTAAATGTTTTTATTACAAAATAATTAAAACACGTATACATTTAGGAGTGTTGGTCGTAAAAAATCGTAGGGACAGTAGACATTTTTTAAAAAGGAAACCTATGGTCCTAGAACGTACAGGGCAAATGAAGTACCTACGCAGATATAGGTTTTAGTCTGTCTTGAAAGTCTGACACACAACTCTAGAACGGAAAAAGTCATTGAAAAAATTCCCACTTCAAAAAAAAGTGTTGATTGTCACGCCTATCTCTATTCGTAACTGTTAACGATTAAAATATACAAGAGTGTATTGTCACAATTTTATACAGACAAATTGCCAGATTAGAAAACAATTTTGTCTTGTCGCTATTATCTTAATCTTCCTCATCGGTTTAAAAACGATTGCTCATAAATATTCAATAACAAATTTAATATTGACTTTTGATTACAAGCTTTGTTTTACAAATTTTTATATCTACAATTATTAATTGTTTGTGTTTCCAACAGCTATTTTATTTAATCGAACTTGTAACTGTTTTATGGTTTTGTTTTAAAAATAATTGTTTACATTATTCATATTAATCATTGGTCACGCTCTCGCGTGTTTTTTTTTTTATAATTTGGTTATAAGTTGCTGAATGAGTCATTGATTACCTTAGGTTTACATAAACTACTTCAAACGAGTCTATCAATTGTCTAGTATCCCAAGGTAGTTTTTGATTCGGTGAAACCAAAGCGCCTTGACTTATAGGGCAATAAGTTAGCGAGTATGGGATTTTCACTTCGCTTAAATCACTTCAGTGATCCCCATGAGCACAAGAAAAGAAAGAAATAAGAAGAAGAAGAAAGTAAAAGAATTTATTTGGAAAGTGTTGTCTAGAGACGTCTTAAAAGACAATCCCGGAACAAACAGCTATTAGGGCACATCTCTAGGGGGACTGTACCACCTTCTTTCCTGGGGTCACTATTCGATAAATTGCCTATTAATATAAATTAAGTAGCAGGTACTATGCACAGTCTTCTGGGCACATTTCCGAATGACAGCGATGTGGAGGTGTACCTCGACACAAAGGAAGAGAAAAAAAATAAAAAATAATTAACCTGGGACCCTTCAATCAATAATCAATCAATTTACCTATTAAGAGCAAAGTAAGAAACAAATCAATCCACATAAAATATACAGAGTGATAAAGAAAAAAGCTACTTTCTTTTTTGCAAGTCATCCCAAATAAGATAAATCTGTCCGCATCGACAAGAACAACGTTGTGGTCATTCTTCAACACACAAAAACATCTGTATTTTGGTCAAGAGGTCAAACATTAAGACAAGGGCTGTCAAACAACACTTAAATGATAGTATCTTTTTATCATGTGGGGAATAATCAGAATTACTTCTCCCGCTCTTGGGTGGATCAGACTTTTACTGACTGGTGTGTCAGACTTTTACTGACTTAACCCCACCCCATTCCTTCCTTGTCTTCCTTTCGGAATCCGATCCATGGCCCCAATAGCTTCGACCCTGCTGGGCCCCTACAGTTTGGCGCGCGTGGAACAGAACGCGCCGTCGACGACTTGGACTCGGTCCGGGTTACCTAGATTACATCTGCCGTACACTCACTTTGTTTGACTCAGGTGTAATGCAGTCTGTACTTTTGAAATTACTGCAGTTTTGATGAAACGCGTAAGTGCCATGAAACTTCCTGGCGCTTAAGACGTTTTGGTCGCGAGAAAAGTGATCTTTCTAGGCTATCTAGCGCTGTATGTTTTAATTGTTTTGTTAAACGATATAATAATAATAATAATAATAATAATTTAATTTCCTGGCTGTGGACGTGGGTATGCATCGCGCTGTAGTGGCGGTGGACAAGGGCCTAACCCCGCTCTCCTTGGCTAAGGAGAACTGGTGCAAACCAATAGTACTGGATACTAATGACCGCAGGGAAGTATGGCAGAGTAAGGAGCTTCACGGACGCTTTTACCGGGCCTTACATGGGCCCGATGTTGATCTATTAGCGTCCGTATCCTGGTTACGCTTTGGTGATCTTTTTGGAGAAACCGAAGGTTTTGTCTTTGCAATTATGGATGAAGTTATGATGACGAACAACTACCGGAAATACATTGTGAAGGATGGTACGGTTGACATCTGTCGGGCATGCCACCTGCCCGGAGAATCAATCCGACACATAATTTCTGGGTGTTCTCATCTTGCTAACGGAGACTATTTGCATAGACACAACCTCGTGGCCAGGATTATCCACCAGCAACTTGCTCTTAAATACAATCTTGTGGAGTCAGAAGTACCGTACTATAGGTATGTGCCCGACCCAGTTCTCGACAATGGCAATATCACGTTGTATTGGGATCGATCTATCATCACTGATAGGACTATTGTTGCCAATAAACCTGACATAGTGGTGATAGATCGAACAGAGCGTCGCACAATGATTGTTGATATAGCGGTCCCTCATGACGAGAACCTCGTGAAAGCTGAGAAGGAAAAGCAATCTAAGTATCTTGACTTAGCTCGCGAGGTTGTCGACATGTGGGAAGTGGACACAGCAATCATTGTGCCGATAGTCGTGACGGCCAATGGTTTAATAGCCAAGAGCCTCGACGAACACCTGAGGAGGCTCTCGTTAGGCAGCTGGATCAAGGGTTTGATCCAGAAAGCAGCACTCTTGGACACGGCGCGTATTGTCCGGAGGTTCCTCTCTCAGGAGCCCTGACCGCCGGTAACTTGGACCCTGTTCCCGATGCCGGTGGGCCACTATTTTTTATATTTTTAAATGTTTTTTTTTAGTTTTTGTAAAAATATTTAAAAATGTATAAAATATGTTATAATGAAAAATAAATGGAATAATAATAATAATAATAAAATCGTTTATTTATAGCATAGGACACATTTTGAATAAGGTATATTAAAGAATAAAAAGACAGTTACTCATTTGCCTGAACTAGGATAAACCTGTGCTTCAGGCTAGAGAGAGCTTAAATACAAAATAATAAATTAACACTAAATATGACTATAATTAAAATTTAAAATTTAACAAAATTCAAAAAAATATATTTAAATATCCGGCGCGTTTTATTTACAAACAGTAAGTAAGTCTTCTGTTTCTGCATAAGATATGCTAAGTAAATACTGGAGAATGATCTTTTTACAGTTGTACTTATTTAATTGGTAGATACTTAATTTTCTATTTAATTTATTATACAGAAATGGGCCTAAAAAATTAAAAAATCTTTTTACGAATACAAATTTTGAGAATGCGGAGTGGCAAACAATATCATTCCGTCTCTTATTTATGATTTCGGCGCTGTAGGAAAGCATGGTGTGCTGTTTTATTACTAAGTGCATTATGAAAAGCTGGCGAACAGTAAGCACGTTACAGGATTTGTACAGCTGATTCGTAGGATAGAGAAAGGGAAGGAAATTGGCAACTTTTAAAATGGCTCTCTGAGCTCTTTCCAGAGGCAGTAAATGAGATTTAAGTGCTCCACCCCAGCAAGTGATACAGTATTGGATGACAGATTGACCTAGGGCAAAATAAATCTGTGTCACCAATTTTGAATCTGCGATCGCTCGCAACTTCTTAAAAACAAAGATTAATTTGCGCACTCTTTTAACTAGACTTTCAATGTGTGGTCTAAAAGAGAGGGTGTCATCTAATATAACCCCGAGATATTTGATGTCGCCAGTTTTAGAGATACGAGGACAATCACACATACTGGGTGAACGGAATCCACATTTATGGGCAAATAAATGAGAGTTAGCAGTGTTAGATTGAGCATTGCGCATGCAAAAGTGAATATATTTTGTCTTGTCAGCATTTAATGTTAGTAAATTGCTTTGAAGCCAATTAGTCACAGTGTTAAGACCCAATTGAGTGAATTCGTACAGTTCGCTGCAGTTTTTAGCGGTAAATATTATGGCCGTGTCGTCAGCATATGAGACAATTTTTCCTTGTTTAATATCTAGGTTGCATAGATCGTTTATATAGATCAAGAATAGGGTAGGGGCCAGGATACTTCCCTGGGGAACGCCATATCCAGAACTTACTTGCTCATCACTCGTGATGTTATCTATTTTAACAGATTGGTATCGATCATCTAAGTAGTCGGCTAATAGTTTAAGCGGCGTTCCTCTTATTCCTATAGCCTCTAATTTGTGTATTAGTAAAGGAAGCGACACCGTGTCGAAGGCCTTCGCTAGATCAAGGAACACCCCTAGGGTTTGTTGCCCTTTGCCGAGTTCTTCAGAGATGTAATCTGTCAAGCTGTGCACTGCATCAGCTGTAGATAATTTGGCTCTAAACCCAAATTGTGCCGATGATAGGAGTTTATTTTTTTCCAAATAGTTAACTAGTCTATTGTTTATTATTTTTTCCAGTATTTTGGAAATAGATGGAAGTATCGATATTGGCCTATAATTATTTACTAAGTCTTTGTTTCCGGATTTGAAAACAGGGATTACAACTGCTTTTTTTAGAAATGTCGGGAAAATACCTTCCGAAAGACAAATACGAAATATATGTGTCAGAGGTGGAACAAGGATATGTTTACAAAGTTTCAGGATCTTATTACTAATATTGTCCCATCCAACTGCAGAGTCATCTTTTAGTCCACAAATGATTCGAGTAACTTCGTCTTCGTCAGTATCCAGTAAAACAAAAGAATTTAGGGCACACCTGTTTCTTAAATCAAGCGAAGGTCTTCGAACATAGTCCTGTGATGGAATCTTTTCAGCAAGAGTTTTCCCAACGTTTACAAAAAAGTTATTAACAAGGTTAGCTGAAGAAAGAGGTGAGGGATTAATAAGCAGTAAACTCGAGTTAGATTCACGCTTTTTTGACATGTAAGTAACATTTTTAATATGTTTCCAAAGTTGTTTACTGTTGTTTCCTGCTCTATTTAATTCATTTTTATCGTAGTCATTTTTTATCTTCTTTAAGAGGTTATTGCAAAAATTCCTGTATCTTTTATAGGTGATTTGAATGACAGAATTGTCAGGGTTTTTCTTGGCTTTCTGATGAAGTTTATCTTTTTGTCTAATACATCGAATCAAGCCCGGAGTAATCCAAGGTTTAATATTATACAGTTTTTTGTTTACGGACGAAATAGAAGTGTTACGTAATATTGCATATTGAACATGTTTTACTAAGTACGATAAAGCAAAATTAGCGTCAGCAGTATTGTAAACTGGGTTAAAGTCAAGATTGCGTAAATCATATTCGAGTTTGTTTGTGTTTAATTGCGTTTTGGTCCGAGGTCGATTATGCTTAGGCAGCATTAGGTTTAGGTTCAGTAGGACAGCGTGATGGTCTGTAATTGACGAATTAGCAACAAGTGTAATATACGATAAACTGGATTTAATCATCATATGATCAAGACAGGAACCGCTTTGATGAGTAGGCAAAGAGTGAGCGGGAAGAAAACCATGGAATGAGCAGATATTAAGATAGTCTTGGGTCCCTGCATCGCAGTTATCAGCGTTTATGTTTATATTAATATCACCCGTTAGTATAACATTCTTAAACGAACACAAACTTTGAAATATTTGGTTTAAGGAAGTGTGAAAACTTTCCAAGTTTCTGACAGAAGGTGATCTATACATCGCGATTATTGCTGTGGCAGTACCTAGTTTGATGATCAAGCAATTACTCATACAGTCCTTTAGAGTTGATTCTTCGACTGTGACCTCTAGTGTTTCTTTGGAATAAACAACCACACCATCATTTTGGTTGTTGTTTATTGTGGTATAAAATAAGTTATACCCCGGTATTTCGGGGAGGTAGGCCTGACGATCACATAGCCAGCACTCAGTTAGTACCAATATATCACATTCAAAGTTTAGTCTATGAAGAAGAATGTTAAAGCCATCCATATTCTTATAAATGCTACGAATGTTTTGAGTTAGTATGGTTAATGACTTATGAGAGTCGGAAAAATGTTGACTGCACTCCTCCACCTTACATTGCTTTGAAACTGTTACAAATGTATTATCTATATCAGTTATTAAATTACTATCCATAAAACTAAGAAAAATATAAACAGTAAATTAAGTCTAAGTTATATGTATATGTGTGACGCTCTTAGGCGCCCTCATAATCGATCGAATTGATGTACCTGTTTTCGGCCGATTTCTTAGCAGGACACTCTGGATCTCCTGTCTTGTGGTTGGCAGGTTTGGTTGGCAGGTTGGCAGGATATAATGCCAATCTAGCGCTGCAGCGAACTTTTATCTAACTAATCAGTATGTTGACAATTGATTTCTGCGAACGTTCTTTTCCTTTGTAAGAATAGACATCAATGATTCTTAGCCTTTAATTAAACATTATGTACTGCAAGACAATACTAGAATTAGCAAAGTTCATTATGCTAATCTAAAGGCGAGTTAATTAGCAATTTAGCAGCAATTAACGAAGTAAGGTTCGTTAATTGTTGTAACTTGAGAGATATTGCTTTTGTAAAGGATATAAATTAAACAAATAATGTCCTTTCACCTGCGTATTAAAGGTAGGCCAAGTAATGGACCTGATAATTGCTACCTGGGGGTCTGGAAGTCAAGATTGATTAGGTTAGTTCTAGACAAGCGTACTGCACCATTGACCATATTATTATCATCGCATAAGCTCTATCAGATGTGATAGTGGACAAATGCGTGCCTAACAATAATAATAAGAAAGGCAATTTGAAACGACCAAGCGATTTTATTTGAACAGAGGCAACATCTACTAGAAAACTAAAATTATTGAGAAGAAGTATGGTATAGTATATATTCGTTTGAATGGTTTCCCTTTCGTAAGCCAATCCCTACGGTCTTGCCTGATATCTCTTTGAGGCGAGTGTAGGAGGTCCGAATGGTTACCTGCAAGGCGACTCGGTAGGAATATAATATTAATAAAACGGATCATAAGCTAACATAATTATATAATTGACCAATTCAACCCCGTTACGTTCTACTAGTATTTGCTCAGGAAATGAACAAAACATAAAATATGAATGTCATAACATAATTATGTTTAGCGGTTGGCGAGATTACCTTTCACGACCACGAAACTTAATCTAAGTAAAGTAATTCCTATTTCCTATAGTCTGATTCAGATAGAAATTTATTTATATTACATTCAGAGGTCGAAGAGTGTGGCTCTTAGTAGCGAGGTTATTATCATTCTTTTGATGATGGTTTAAAGAATGATCGCTCCCCTCAAAAGTAGGCCATGAAGAGGTGAAACAATACTAATCAAATTATTATTATTACTATCGGCCTTATAATGTTCCCGCTGTTGGGACTCAGGCCTCCTCTCTAGGAGAGGGAGTGGGCAGTAATCCACCACGCGGGCCCAGTGCGGATTGGTGGATGTCACATGTCTTCGAATTTTTGGTTCTAGGACATACTAATCAAATAGGAATATTAATCCTTCCGACCGAATTTCAATCCTAACGGAGATTTTTTAGATATAGCCTTAAAGTGTGAACGCAATCACAGGTGTAGTCTGGTATTTTACTCTTAGATCAGGCGCAGGATCAGGCGAGTAATAGGTAGCTCGCCATTCGATAAGAACCAGGCCCTATTCGACAGCGCGTTGTGTTCCACGCGAGCCTCATAGAAGTGTCAGCGTGATTGACGGAACCCGTTATGTATGGCCTATGTCTGCATTGGTTGCAGGGTTGTTGTCCCTTGAACGCCAAAAAGGCTACTGAAAGAACACGGGTGGATTTTATTATAGTCAGTAAGTCTAAGTCTCGCTCCACTCAGCCCGGGAGAAGTCATCCTTTTATATCTTCACACATGCTCAACTTTCCATCTTCCTGCCTGCTAATCAAATTATTCGGTCTCACAAACTCTTGTGTCAGATATGTGAAAAGTGCCAACCCTATACTCACTTAGTTTTAGTCGATTTTGTCCCATTTCGGTGGAAATTCACATGAAACAGAGCGAACCGACTTAGATACACCTCTTTTTGTACGCAAAAAGTGACCGCAACTTCTCGCTGTTAAATATTTTTTGTTGATATTGTGGTAATAGTCACTCATAGTCTCGTTTTCCTATTAAGAACAGTTTTAAAGTAATAAAACACATTCTTTTTTGACTCAAACACATTTAATAAGATAGCCCTGATTGTTACACCCTATTAATTTTAAGCTAATAGTATACAATAAAGAGTACATCAATCAAATATAAATTAATTGTGTACGAAAATAACTGCATTAGTAACGCTCTACATCATCGCTTACTATCAGGTTAATTAGTCTATCAATAATAAAAATAGAAAATATTGATCCAAGTCGAGAAACTTTGTCATTGCGACCAAAGCGGGATGCACCCAAACCGTTGACTATGAAGCCGAGTGCTGCAATATAAAATTTCTAGGTGTAACAAAAGTGGTTGCAAGGCGACTAGTGAGGGTGCTTAGCTCCCAGCCTGATACGATCAAAGTAATAAACTGCTTGGGGGGCGAGCTGGCGCACTAGTGCGCAGAAGAGAAAATTGCGTGCCTAAAAGGAAAAGGGGTGGCGTCTTACGAGTAAGTGTAGTGAACAAGCTGTATCGCAGGTATGACCTGTATACAGCTTGTTCAATATGACTGAAGTCCAAGAGGAAGACATTAGTATAACAAAAACAGTAAAGACAATAAAAGAAGCTATAACTCGAAGTTTCTATCTGCAAGCCCATAGGCATGGGTCAGTGGGTGAATTCTTCTAGTTGTCAGTGAACGTGCAAAGTTCAGACGTCAAAGCGTAGTCAATGAGTCACTTCCTAATTAAACGACCTGCGGGTCGTGGGTGTGAAATTAACTTACGAAGGTACTTTATTGCCTGGACGGCAGGTACCGATAAGGAAGGTCCACTAATGCGTGGGTATATACCTTGTTTTGACTTAGGAGTTTCAATTACTTGGACACGAAAGGGAACTTGAAATTCACGGACGAACAAATTTTGACACGCGAATAAGTGTTGCGAAACTTGAAATCAGACGCGTGGACCTAATTCTGTAAATCTTTTTTCAAGTCCTGGTTAGCCAGATATTTATTAATTTATTTATATACTCTTTATTGTACACCATAAATACAATTTTTGCTAGGAGCTTAAGATTAATTCATGAATCCCCGACCGGTTTCATAGGACCGCGCTGTTATTGTCTTACTATTGTGTCTCGTTTCGCGGGTATTGATAGGTTAATAGGATGTTACAATGGGTGATCTTATCGCTAACAGCGATTTTTTACAAACAACCTATCCAGATATACCGCAATAAATAAATATCAGTCCTAAATCTTTAGATTCTTATCTCCAATTACTTAATTATTCCCCAAAATACCTTCATAATACCTATATTAATCACCCGCATACCCTAACAACCAAAGTTTTATTTACCGTTGAAGCGCACCTTAAAACGTTTGTACTAATTCGTCTTACTTTAATTGGAAGTTCCCAAAACTAGAATAACACGGCACATAAATCAACATGTTTGTCGGCATGCTGAGACAACTCGACGCTAGATTAGGGTTGGCCCACGTGTAGTGTATAATATATTGTATAATCGTCTTGCTAGAATTTGACCTCCCTGTCACTTCCCGTTAGTGTCGTAAGAGGGACTTACAGGTTTATAGTTAGGTATATGGAAGACACTTTGTATAGCTGTAGTCGCCAGCAGCGTACTTAAGAAAAAGAGACAAATTGTTAAAAACTTCCAGAATTTGACTACCTGTCACTTCAGAATTTGACCTCCCTGTCATTTCCCGTTGGTGTCGTAAGAGGAACCTACAGTTTTATAGCTAGGTACATGGAAGACATTTCGTATGGTTGCAGAAAGACGCCAGCTTAAGAAAAAGATGGTAACAGCCACCAGAATTTGACCCGCTATCACTTTATAATTTGACCCCCTGTCACTTCAAAATTTGACCTCCTGTCACTTCAAAATTTAAACCCCTCTCACTTCTCGTTAGTGTCACAAAAACAGATAGTAAGATTGATCATGGAAGACAAGTTGCAGAAACTATCCAGCAGCGTACGGCAAGGAGATAATTGCAAACAGATAGTAATCACCAGCGGTGACACCTGTCACTGGCGTCGTCTGATGCGAATTTGCCTATCCGATGTAGTTGTCAAGTTGAGCGATTTTCTAAAGGTAAAAGACGTGATGAACAGTCTTGCATTAGGACATGTATATCGATTTTGAATATACAGATATCATCATCTTCTTCCTGCTGTTGCCCTGTGTTATTTGGGGTCGATGCAACATACGCTTTTTTCTTCCATTGACTCCCTTTTCTTTCTCTAACTCCTCAAACAAGCCATCCATCATTTCTTCCATCATCATCATTTCTTTCCCTATCTCTCCCTCCGAGTATAGAGATACGATTCCAATTAACAACAAAATTCAGTTCACAATTAAGTTCCCCCCGTCCCTGTATGTTAACGCCCAACTTCTTGATGTCCCTTGATTTATAGCCATTATTCACCCACATTGTTTAGCTTTTCAAGCCGTTGCAACATTGAAACGGACATTTTCCTAGATTAGTTGTCAGCCCTACACTAGATCCGCGGCCCAGGAATGTGGCTGTGACGAAACGCTAAGGCCGCGTTGGGTGCGAGCGGTACTTGCTTATTTGAAGTACCTACTATGAAATTAAAGGCAATAATGTGCACCGTACACCTATATCGTAATCTGTTCGGAAATGATTTAGCTGCAGAAGGTATATTAAAGTTATTAAACTGATTCGATTTGATATCAAAAGATAATGTCGTAAGGTAATGTATCGCTGAAATATTTATAGTTCAATAATTTATAATTGTTGTTGCTTGTTGGATAGGCTGCTGTAGGTGAAAACTTTTGAAATAAAAACCAGTCAAGAGTCGTAGTAAAAAACGGCAAAAAGCATATTTTTTGTATGGGAGCCTCACCACCATACTTATTTCATTCTGTTTTTAGGATTTACTGTTAACCTTTAGGAAGCCCCACAAAATTGCTCCTGGATCGGGACGAGTCACGAGATGCGTTAACACAAATCTAAACATCAAGACACGAAATTACTGTCTGGAGGCCATACAAATATTTGTACAGAGCGGAAATCGAACAACGACACGCAATGCAGCCGTCAACCGCTCAACCACTGCGCCAACCGTACTTTAATAACTTGGGAGAGTCCTAACATCCTAAGTGCAGGTTGTGTGGTAGATATCGCTGTCAGCGATAAGCCTGCCATAGTACCCATAGATTTAAGTGTTTATTATTATTTTGGTGTATAATAAAATATCCTATTCTATTATACCCCAGTAGCAGATTGCGACGGGATTTTTTTTTTGCCTTCACGACATTGCTCTGGAAGAGACGTTTTCTACATAGTTATATTGTGCCTCTGATTCCACAGGTATAAATTACCGAGCAAAGAAAAGCCTTGAAATACTTACTATATAATTTGTTATTTGGTTTAAAAAAAAAAATGTGATGTCGTAATATGGTTGAGCCGAAAAGATCTTTTTCCTGTAATGCTTTTGTAAAAATAAGGTCTTGGTATGGTCATGTAAAGAGGAGGGATGAAACGCATGTTACGAAAGCAGTTATGAATTTACATGTGGACGGATGGAGAGGAAGCGGGAGACCAAAGAAAAGATGGATGGATTGTGTGAGGACTGATATGAAAGAAAAGGGAGTTGATGATAGCATGGCGGGTGATAGGACAGAATAGAAGAAAAAAGGTTTGTTCTTCGTTCGTCCCGAATTTTTGTCCCACATTCCAAAAAAATCCTCGTTTGTCCCACATCACTTTTGAAGTGGTGTTTCGTCCCACATTCGAAGTTCTTTAAAAGTACAGTCAACCAAAACACGTAAGTACTTATTTGTAATTCTTCATCATCTCTCTTCATTTGTAATTCTCGTTTCCCAACTATATTGGGGTCGGCTTCTAGTCAAGCCGAATTTAGTTGAATACCAGTATTTTACGAGGAGCGGCTGCCTACAAGGCCTCCACAACCCATTAACTGGGTTAAAACAGTACTTCATGGCAAGACTGTAGTCAGATTTACTGGCCTCTGACTATCCGTAACGACTGCCAAAAATCTACAAATGACAGCCGGGATCTACGGCTTACCGAGCTAAGATGGTCACCCATCTACAGACAAACCTTGGCAAGCGTTGCTTAACCTCTAAGATCGACCCGTGCGGCTGTTATTATCTAGCCTCGAGCTCCTCACAGGCATAAGCCGATTTAAACAAAAAATCAAGTAAATTCACTGATCCTAAAAACTGCAGGTATTAAGTATCATACATTCAAAATTGTTTGCATCTTTTTTGCTTTAGTAAGTAATATAATAACGTTTACGTAAAATTAAACTTTCATTCAAGTCAAAGTCAAAATCTTTTTATTTCACATAGGCCTACATGGGCACTTATAAAACGTTAGAAGCTTTTGCAGCATTGTATTCGTAACAACTCTTCAGATAACAATATTATCATATTTTAGAAAACCTGGATTTATTCTCAATTACTTTTGTTTTAAATTTGAGAGTATTATTATATTGCACAATGTAGAACCACTTTTCAGTTGAAGCTGAATAATGATATTTTTGACCAAATTAGTCATTACAAGCAAAAAAACAAAGTACGCAATAAAAAAGGGATTGACCATTAGGGAAGGTAGGTAAACTCTTCTACATAGATTTCAGTGATGACAGTCGTACAGGGCTCGTACTACTTGACTCAAATTCGCCATCTTATTAAACATGCTTTTAAAACTGAAATTTTAGCCTTCTAAATTCATTGAATTATGACAATACGGAACTATTATTTGAATCCACTGCGTAAAAAATCACCAGATACCATTCCACGAAACATACACTCCTTTACACTTATAATACGTACGCATATATACAAACATACTTACACATCCATTCATACACTTCCATACATACACTTCGGTATCATTGCAACCAACTTTTATTCAATTTTTTTTTGCTAACTTCTACTATAAAATTACAGATGAAATATTTAATGTATACCTCCGCTACCCGAGAGAGAACCGATTATTTAAATAGTTCTTGGACTTTAAATCTTTATTTCTATACTAATATTATAAAGAAAAAAGATTTGAAAAAATAATTAAGATGTAATAAAACATAAAACTACAAGACCGGATTTAAAAATTCTTCCACCACTAGATAGCTAGGTAAATATTAGTTATTATCACACGGGCGAAGCTGCTGGTAAAAGCTATAGTATTAATAAAATGGTTAGATATCCGTTTTGTTGACTGTACAAAAACGTAAATTAAGGCTATACAAAAAAAAAAATGGGACAGATAAGGAATATGAACTGGGTCAAATCAAGAACAAAATAATTAAAATAATAGTTTGGGACAAACGAAGCATATGGGTTGGGACAAACCAGGATTTTTTATGTGGGACAGAACGCAGTGAGACGAACGAAGAATAAACCAGAAAAAAACATGTTGCGCCGACCCCAAATAATATGGGATAAGGGCAGGAAGAAGAAGAAGCTTTTGTAAAAATAAATAAAAAATGTCTTTAATACTCCGAAACTGCATGTTATTTATGTTTAGTAATGACACATTCAGCGGAAATGAAGGAAGTATTACGGCGGGAATGATCGAAACATTTATGAAATAAGGACAATAACAGCTCTGGAACGCAAAGAGCAAATGAAGGAACACAGGTGTTTCAGTAAGTAAAACTCTGACACTTCCACTCACTCCATCTAGAGTGCGAGAACGTATTTAATAATATCCCATCTGAAAAAAGGGACATACCATGTCGAGAGATATTCAAAACTTACATAATAAAATCGTTAGAAAAGCTATGAACTAATAGCTTCATTATACCAGGAATTTGATTAGGAATGAGTGGGAGGTAGGCAAGTTAAAGATCAAAGCTTATGGAAATATAACGAGGAAACAGTTATGAAATGAAAACAGAGTTTAGACTAGTCCGCACTAGGTCGCCTAGCCTAGAATAGAATGTTGATAGAATGTTGCGTGATTTGTGACGATAATTCTCTGAATTATATTAACGTAGAGCAGGGTTTCTTAAACTTTATGCAGTCACGGACCACTAACTGAATTCAAAAACCTCTACGGACCCCTATCAAAAAATATTTTAGGAAAAAAAAAACCTTTTATGTAGTAATCAGTTTTATTGCACAAAAATCTTTTATTGGTAGTTTACTTAATTAGGCTCTAATACTTAATTAGGTAAAACAAAACTAAATTAGTGAGAAGGATGCTCTTGTTTGGCCTCAATGAGTACGTTAAATTGTGGACTTGTCTTCGATAAGGCAAGGCGCATGCCATCTTTAACGTTCAATCGATTGCGATTTTTTGTTTTTATTGACACTAGAACCGAGAATCCTGCCTCACAAAGATATGTAGTAGCAAATGGTATCAGAACGGACATAGCTCGTTTGATCAGAGTTGGGCAAGCATGACTCAAAGAACACCAAAACTCACCAAGAGTTTTGGCATGAAATTCAGCTTTCAATACTTCTTTAGATCTCATGTCAATTAAATCATCTTTAATAAGATCTTCATCGCTGATATTATCCATATCAATTAAAAATGGACTGAACCATGTTTCTTTATCAAGCCCGCAGACAGACTTTAACAGACGCGATCAAACAAGCGATGCGTGAATTAACTTATTACTGCACAGTTTTCTGATAAATATATTAATGTTTACTGAGCTGCTGCGGTCCATGCCGTGTGGTCCCAGGCAGAGTAGAATAGGCCACTCTCACTCTTACCGAGGTGTCGTAAAAGGCGACTAAGGTAAATTCCGTGCAATATCACCAGCACACAGAGAGGGAAAACTCTGTAATTTATACCAAAACCCTCACTAACTCGTCTGCACAGCGTGGTGAGTATAGCAATTACCCCTCACGTATTGGGGGAGGCCCGTGCCCCTGTAGTGGGAAAATGGGCTGATGATGATGAGCTGTCGCGGACCCCTGACACTCATATTACGGACCCCTAACGGGTCCGTGGACCCCACTTTAAGAAACCCTGACGTAGAGGAAGGTAAAGAAATGGGTAAGGATTGTAACAGGTGGAATTATGTATTTTCTGGTTTTCCCTCTGGGAATATTTCGTGTAATTACCAATTTGCATAATTATTTAAAAGGAGAAACTGACTGACTGATATATCAGCGCACAGCCGAAACTACACTGGGAGTAGGAACATGAAATTTAACACAAGGCTTCTTTTTATGACGTAGACGAGCACAAAGACGTTTTTAAAAATTCAACCTTTTAAGGGGTGAAAAGTCGGAATTCCGTTTGTGTATTTTATTTCGAATGGTAAGTACGAAATTTTTTGTGTGCAATTCCGACTCCCACTTGGCTTTTTTTTAATTGTTTCGGAGTAGCACATTGATATCTAGAGCAGATATTAATGCACTATTCCGGAACCATATTTTTACTACCTGTTCGCTTGTGCCTCTAACGGCCGAAATTAATAATCAATCTAATCTAAAATCTTTCGATTGAAGATCGAAAATAAAATCCAGATATGTAATAAAGTGTGCCAATAAGCTATCCACGAACTGAAAGCGCAATCTTTAAAACCAAGCAATCCTGTAGAGGTCGGATCACTGATAATAGATTGACTTCTTTTCGGAAATGACAGTTTGAGCGTGTCAATAACCAATCCGTTGATTTTGACATTTGCTTGGATCGGTGAAAACAATCCAAATTGTGATCTTAGAATTTTGGCAGATTTCATATTTGCTTTAGGTACAGATTTCATTTATTTTGTAAAAATAGCAGTGTCGGTATTCTCTAGCTGTTTGAGTTATTAGATTGGGATAGCTCAGATAGTGAAGCGGGTGAAGAGCTGTGACGCCGATGCGTAAATTCAAGAAGGATGAAAAGGGTGAACTATATGCAGAGTCTGGATGATGCAAACTTTACATTTAGGTTCAGTTTATCGAAATCTGCATTAATTTGTTGTTTACTGAAATTATGCCGGTTGTCCGTGTAACCTCATCAAGGTGAGTTCAATAGTTAACAATATAAAATGTCTAGTAAAATAGAAAATTTGTATTACAGTAGATATAAAAATATGTAAACATGATTGCAGAAACCATGGAGTGAAAGAATTTTAATGAAATTAGGCACACAGATCAAATCTTACATTAACTATGATAGTCCATATCAGAGTATTTCCTTCTAATGCATTAATTTAATGTAAGTACCCATTTTATTGCCCTGGTACTTATGATCTAATAAAAGTGTATGTTTGTTTACAGAACATTTGGTGTTTGGAAACGTAGATTTCCAGTTGTGGCACTCACACTTCGTGTATCATTGCCAGTTGTCCAGGCTATATACCAGCTACTGCAGTATTACATAATATTTGTACAAATAATAATATTGCAAACGTTCCTCCTGAGGAACCAAGTCAAGGATACAACACATACGAGTGATGATAATAATAGCCAGAATACAGATGACCATGATATCCAAACTAGAACGGATCCTATTGCTAATTATTTTACTTAGGCAAATAAAACATTATGTATCCACATAACAAATTAGTTTTATTATTTTTTCTTTATTATTTATTCTTGATTTGATAGTAGCTGCTGTTTCAAGGTAACACAATGCTTTCTGGAATAAAGTATCCTAAATTCAGTAAAATCTATTCAGCTACATAAGTAGCTCAAGGTCTAAACCTTGTCCAGAAAAAGCGAATTCAAAATACGCGCGTAAATCGTATGCACAACGCCAGATCCTCGACACGCGCGTGATTCGCGCGTATTGCGCGCGAGTCGAGATACTAGAGACCCCTTGTTGCGTCCAGTTAACGCGCGAACTCCAGAGCGAGTGCACGTATCCAGGGAAGTTGAGCGCCAAAATTTTGAACCGGACTTTATTGTTGAATGCTCCCGCTTGATAAGCAAGAGAGAATCGCGACGAATTCGCCCTTTCTGGACAAGCCCTTAAGAGCTAAGCAGCGATAATAACAAATCCAAAAGTAAATAATAATCTTTACCATTTCATAAACTAGCTTTATGAAACGGTGAAGGTTACATTAAATTACATTGTAATTTCAACGGCTTATAAATAATTATTAAAGAATAACCATTACTGGTTCTTGGTGTAGGTATCACCACTACCATCACCATTACCAGCAAAATAAATATATGGTTCCTTATCACCACCAAATGGCACAATATATAGTTAAATAAATATATCAATCGCTTGATATTGAACTTCGAAAAAAGCAATTAAATAAGACCTTCTTTGATCCAGTTCATTCTTATTTTAGTACTGGCAGCCAGCAGTGACCAGACGCGGCGTCAACTTGGAAAAAACAAACATCCGTCAAACTACCACAGACTAAAAAAAACGGGTCCTTTTGAGTCCGTTCTACGGAGTTTGTTCCATTTTAACCAAAACATTTAGAATTTTGTCACCATTTAAATGTGCGTTTGAGTCTTATACAATTAGATATGTATACAATAAAAAGTACCTACAATAAATTAGAACAACTGATAATAAATAATTCTTTTATATTTTGTATAAAGTAACAATGATTTTGATCATAGCGATTGCATAAAACGGAATGAGCAAGAGGGAATGGATTTCCACTTATCTACGGATTGAGCAACAGCGGGATTGCCTTTTTTCGATATTGGGACCTGGATTGGAGATCGATTCATAGATCGGTGTATGTCTGCGATCGATTTCGATCTTGGGTTACGGATTGAATATTAATTTCGGCCGTAAGTCTACAGACACAAGTTATCGAGCAAGGAAAAGCCTTGAAGTACTATACAATTTCTTAATATTTAAAAAAGAACAAAACATTATGCAGTTTTGTAAAAAAAAACAATAAAATTCTCTACGGAACTTATAACAGCTTGATCTCTGCACTTAATCGGCTTTATCCTTCGAATATTTTTTGTAACGGCAACCCTTTTATTTTTTACGCTGGCAATCAAACAGCTGGAGTGCGCAAACGCAGCACAGACGGAAGACAGGTGCGCGCGCTTCCTTATGTATAACAACTAACCATAAATTATATTGACTGAGGAGTTAAGGTTTATGGCCATCCGTGGATATTGATGTTTTTGAAGGATTTTTTTTAATGATAATTGATACGACTTTTCGAAGTCCTGTGATGAAATATTTTGATAGAGATCATTAGAAAACCTTTTTTCATGTTCTTTAGTGGATTAAATGAGGCATCAGGCTCTCTGACTACGCATTAGTCGGATATAGAGTGATACTAGAAAATTATCCCAAAGACACTTGCTCCAGGGATAAAAAGTATCATATATGCTATTCCGGGACATGGTCTACCCGTGTTCCTGATTTCAGTAGTTTTTGCGTAAAAATGTAACAAACATTCATGTTTCGCGTTTATAATATTAGTAGGTTAAGACGCTTTGCATTCAGAATCAATTACATTTCGATGAACTTTAAAATTCAATTGGCAAGTTCATTTATGTTTTAGTGTAGACTATCTGGTCAGCATTGCAGCAATTATGTCTGTCTATCATGTCTTATCTCTGCGATAAAACGATTATTGCATATTAGTTTCTTCAACCAGCAACGTGATAGCACTTTAATTTAAATGTAACCGCCCCCACTGAACTGCAATCGCACTTATAAAGTTTTAATTAACTGAATTGCGACATAAACAAACATAATTGTAAGTATACACAGTAAGACAACGCCTCTTAGCTTTACCATTTCGAAATCTGTTACGAAAATAATTTATTTAGTAAACCACCTATCAATCCAATAAATTGTTTAATTGAGCCTTAACAAAATTAAATAGGAGTATTGTATCACGCGCGCCTCAAAGAGATGTCAGCAAACTGTAGAGTCCCGGCAGGGTCTACTACTGGGCCCTGGAGGAAAGAGAACCCCGAGACCCTGGAATTAAGGCAAAGAAGGAACAGGAGTGTGTTTTAGTTAGTAGAAGTCTAACACGCCTTCCCGCTCCGCCCAGAACAGGAGACGTCATTTTGATGATATCCCACCTGTACTATTTTATATGTTGTCTAGTAGATATCGCTGTAAGCGATAAGACCGCCATTGTACCCATAGATTTAAGTTATTGTATAAACTGTACTGTTACTTTTTGGTGTACAATAAAGTTTATTCTATTCCATTCTTTAAAAAAAACTTATAAACTTTTAATTAACTATAATGCGGCATAAACAAACACATTGTAGGTAAGTACCGCTAAACTTTACCATTTCGAAATCTGTTACGACAATAATTCATTAAGAAAACCACCTATCAATCCAATTTGTTTAATTGAGCCTTCACAAAACTAAATAAGAAAGGTCAGAAGTGTGACTGTTGATCAATCACATTTTGAATTAGCAGATGCGAAACGAACTGTGGGTCATGGGTTTACGCTGCGTCATTATGATGGAGAGAATGATAGAAGTCATTTGTTTGAAGATTTTAATTATGAAATGAAGTGCGTGTGATGTTAATAATTATATGGTTGGATGAAGTAGGAAAGGATGAAATTATGTATGAACTAGCTGCTGAAAACGGCATCGCCCGCGTGAAAGTAGAAAGTCGTCCAAAAGAAACAATTCCGGGATAAAAATTATCCTAGGCTCAAATCCAAGAGTACCTGTGCGCCAAATTTCATCATCTTCATCCAGCGACCATCTTCGGCCACTGCTGAGCCACATTTCTATGCCATTCTCATCACGATTCTACCCATGAATGTGACTATGACTTATTCCAGTCTCATCTCCAAAGAACATGGGACAATTATGCGGGAAGATATTGAAGTTTGTACGTGTTAAGTTCATTCACTTGTAGGTACTTAAGTTATAAATCTAAAGGGCATCTCAGAATTGCACTAAATTTCTATCATTTTAGCAATAATTTCAAGTCCCTAATCCGCTATTGCAACCTGCCTTATAAATCCCTTTGTAAAGTCATGCCGATCCTTATCAAGAGTGTTGAGAGGTATTATCAAGTAGCTAGATGATTGCTAACATCCGGCCTGCACTCATAATATTATGATAGTAAATTGCCTCACTCCAGACTCCAAGAGAACTAAGCCCGACTGAAATGTTTAGTTATTGGTAATAAATTTATCTGCTTATACTTAAGAAGCTGTGTATTTATAGCAAAATATTATAACCATTAAATTAAAGTATTAACTAAACATGCGAAAGTAAATTAAGCTATACTTAGTTTCTCAAATAGTAGGGATAATAAAATCTTATAGGGTATGGGTAAGTACTCGAGAATTGCAAACCGTTATTCGATAATCGATATAAAATTATAAAGTTTAATCGCGAGCTATTTGCCAAATAATAATAAATTCTCCGTTCATGGTCACGCTAAGAGCACTAAGCTGAAATAATAATATCTAAATTCATGTTAAATATAGTTTACTTAACAAATTGTTACCGTAATTACGATATTACAACACAATAAGCGATATTCGATCGACGTAGGTGGGCGTCGACTAATGAATCGATTTCGTTATGCGATTGCATTTGAATCGAATTACGATAAAGTTGTAATAAAATTGTGGAATAAAGTGCTGTGATATTATTTTCGCGAAATTGTTTAATATAGTCGCGGTTTTATGGAGATGTTTGTATGTCTGTATCTTTTAGTTATGTATTGAATATACATATGTAATTTAAAATATACCTACACCAGGATCTGCATGTAGCACACCTTTTCTCCTTCTCTGTCAAATCCATCTAAAGGTTGTCTATTAGAAAACGCTGTTAACGACTAAATAATTAAATTATTTTAAGCTCGAACTTATTTTTTTAAAGAGTATAAAATAATGAGACGAGAGTCTATCTTTTTATCGTTCCTAGACGTTTAGCGCTGGATAAATAACCACAATCTTAAGTGGCCTGTTGCTATCCGACACTTTTAAAATTGCTGTAAGTATTAAAAATATGAGCGCAAGAACGCGCATGAAGATATTTAAGGCTTTAAAACTGAGATTATAGATAAAATTATAGATTAGATACTGTAATCTCCTCTGAGAAGAACTATTTAGACATATATCCAGATCGCATGAGCTTACCGTATCAACAATTTTACACGGATTGACCTAGCAATACTCACAACTAAGCTTCGAGATTGTTTGTTAGCCTTGGAATGCAAAGAGCAGCTAAAGGATCACATGTGGGTTTTTGTCAGTAAAAGATGGACACTATCTCGCTCCACCCATAGCGGTAGTAGTTATTTGATTATATCCTACCTCAAGAAGTTAAGAATAAAAAGAACGGAATACTCACTACTCGAAAAGTTCCCAAAAAAGATCAACGCAATACCTAAAACTAAATTTAGTGTCTCGTAAACTCTGTGTCTCTCGATTACTCCGTCAGAATCTGAATCAAAGCAAACCCGCAAACGATAAGCAGTGTCTAAAAGAGGTAAACCTTCATAAATTCAAACATATCGTCGCTTAAGACAAGTTGTTTAAGTGCCCTGATAATGTTTTCACCAGCAAAAGCCAACTGATCAATAAAACCAGCAGTTTTATAGTCAAAGATTAATCTTAAACTGGAGCAGAATTTGTTGTAAAACAAGTTTTGCAAACAATTCTTGCTTCACTGTACTTCTGTAGCATTTTATATCGCTTTAAAGAATTCTAATCGCGTATTTGTATCTGATTTCGAAGAAGCTGAGGCCGATGAGGAATTTGATAGTGTGTTTGGCAATGTAAAGATTAGAACCGCTTACTTAGCTAATAAAAAGTTTGTAGGTAACGTAATTACGCACGTAGAAGCACGCAATCTTACATTATCTACGAAGTATAGGTATTGCACAAAAGATATGCAGGACATGCATGTAGCTTACTTGTACTTGTAATTAAGTATGCGCGAGAGCTTACCTGTACGGTAAGCTCTCGCGCATACTTAATAATCATGTCTTTCAGCCAATTTCTCAATGAAAAGTTTGAAAATCTTTTTCAAGTAGAGAATCTGGTTAAATTTGACATTACAGTAGGGTTTGATCTAGCATATGGATCGGTATGATTAAGTTATAGACTAGTGTTGACTACTATCCCAATTGACTGTAAGTAGTGATGCAACTGTTGGTTGTGAAGCACACTAGTCTGTTAAAAGCCTTGAAGTCACCTAATTTATAATCGGACGGGAAGCCCGCAGCAGGCTAATTGTTCCAGTCCTAAGTACGCGGTATAAACGACGAGGCAAAATGTTTAGTCGGGATCATCGTTCAATAATTGAAAAATGTATGTTAACATTTGGATCAACATTACCTTAACATGGGACATCATTAAATACCTCGTCCCACTCTGTGGGGAGTGTCAAACTTTTACTGACTAAAATTCTTCCGTATTCCTCCAGTACGCGATAACTCTTACTAACAATTCTGCAGCCCTAAGTACCTATTATTTGTAACATTACCTTACAAGCATAACTAGTAGCTACACTTGAAATATCACAGCTATATATCATTGAACAATTTATCTATACGATTACGAGATCGTCACGATATCGTGACACTATATTAGAAGGCATGGTCCAACTTAACAATAACTTAACAATATTAACGATCAAAACTAATTATTTATGGGGAGATAATGTTAGGTTAACAGGAGCCATTAAATTAATGAGCGGATGACGGTAATTAAGTGAGATTATTTAAGAATATTTATAGGTCATAAATACAAAATAATCAGCTGCCTTAATTATGTTGACATATATTTACTTTGTTTTTATTTCGTTAAAAGACTACCTACTGAGCGACACTTGTATAAATGAAATGCTTGTTATACTACCACAATTTATATATTTATAAAAGAAGAAAATGACTGACATATCAACCCGTAGCAGAAACCATAGAGTCTAGGAGGGTGAAATTTTGCATAAGGTTTCCTTGTATGGCGTAGGCGAGCACTAAGAAGATTTTATAAAATTCACCCTCTAAGGGTATGAAACGGGGGCCCTAACTTTGTATGGAGAAACCTACTAAAGAGCGGGCGAAGCTACTGGCAGAAGCTAGTTTTAATAAAAATATAATTATAAAAATTTCACCTTGCAGCTACGCGACTTATAAAGGCGATTGCATCTATAAAAGTAAATACATTCATAAATGTCAATATCAATGTCATACTTTCACATCTTAATACTCAATCCCGAATAATCTTTATAGATCTGACATCATCGAATTTCGTGGTCATAACGGAATATGACTTGATTCCAAAAGGAAATTGATAAAAAATATTATATCAAGTGTCTTCATCAGATCATTGTATTAAAACTTTAAAATAATAAAAAGTCTAAGGTTTCAATAAGTATAGCTATTCACGTTTATTTAGATAGGGCTTAATAATCTTGTTGCATATGGATGAACGTATCAGATTTCTTCATATGTATTTCTCTATCTGAATCCACAAAGTTTTATAGAGAAAAAAGAAGAGCCGCGTAAAATTATTGTGGATATAATTACAAGACAACGACAAGATAATTTTATTTGCGGCTCAGTAACAACACTTAACAGCAATGTTTAGATACAATAAGGCTAAAGTCGAAGAAAAATTGAACGCTTTCTAAGTAGTCTTCCATACACCATTTTAGAGTCAGATAAATATTGATGACACATCAATCACATAAAGAACCACGTCTAATTGAGTCGTATACTTACTGATTAGAGAAAAAAGCAGTCTCATGAAAAATGTACGCACACATATTTTTCATATAACTTCAAGTTCTAATCCAGCTTATCTTTTTGCTACCATCAACATAGATCAAGCAGTAACCACCAGTTTCAAGCCCGTTAACTACGCGTATCGAATTGAAAACGAATCGACAACCGCATATAATGGACGTTACATAAAATTGTACTTACGCAGAAATTATGACACCGAAGTGTTCGCATTACTCAAAGTATGCTTCCTTCTCGTACATCTGAAACAAGAAATTAATTTTCTTATAGACGGAACGATAAAATGGCTATTAAATGTAAAACAAGGTGAAAAGTAATTACTAGTTTAGTCAGTGACAGTTTAACACATTAAAAAGATTTTATAGCTAATGAAGATAGTAGATGCTATAAAGAAGAGTATGCTATTGCATCATTGTTCGCTTCTAAACTTGAGAAATCGTAAAATCTCAAGAAAATCACACAGGCAACCGTAGCAACAAAAGACAATCACAAAATCAAACACAGCACAAGATTCTTGCTAATAAGATACGACAATGTTCCCAATAATCAGAACCTAAATCGAAAGGCACCGTTCTAAGAACCCATCGCTTCCTACAGCAACAAAAAGTCGTTGCATCATGATCCTTAAGGTCAACTCCCAACATTGTCTAACCACAATGGCAATTGTGAGAAAGAATCGCCAAGGGAACAATAGAACCAAGTCAGCAATTAGCAATACCAATTAAATATTTGTTTAGATAGCATATTGTTGTGGTTGATCTGCCGGGCTAACCAAAGATGGACGGTCAAATTGAAGACAATTGCCTGCGGTCCATAATTTGATTACTGCACACTTGTATATTCAATTGTTGGATTGACTTTGAACAGTATGAAAGCAGTTTAATCTTCTTAACAGCTTTCGGTTCCATTTGCTCAGTCATGAAAATTAGAAGTTTATTGTACGATGCACCGTAAACAATACAAACTCAGTTATATGAGAAAGAAACAAAAAAGAAAATATACATGTATTATTCTAAGTCATTCCAGATAAATCATCTCATCTGAATGTAAAATGCATTAAAGAAAATATACTACGGTAAACTGAAGTTAATAAGTAAGAACAATAAGAACCATACGTAGATGACAGACCCATGAGCCAATTGTTTCTTTATAATGGCGCAAATAAAGAAGCAAAGAATAAAATTATAGTATACGCAAAATCACATTAACCATAGTAAAGGGAACATGTCCAGTCAGACCAAGGAATGTAACCATAGGTTGTCATTAATTGATTACATGGAAACAGAATGCAGGATAAAAGATAGCCTCATTGTTCTTTGGAAGTGAACGACTTAAATATATCGAATCCGATTCCGATATTAAAAAAAGGGTTACAAGATCGCCGACCCCAAGTAACATGGGTCAAGAATAGGAAGATGGTGTTAATTTAAGAATAACTAGTATGACTAGTTTTTCATGTAATAAAATGCAGTCAGATGTGGATCCATAAAATTTTGTATTTGATTGTTAAGGAATTTTGCATGTTAAAACATATGAAGTGGACAAGAAAATAAGTGCAACAATCAAAGCAAAAGTAAACTTAGCTATAAGATATTCTAGAAAACATAAACCAGCAATCATGCAGCATACATTAATCAACCTAATGAAACACAAATAAAACAAGTGTAACACAACAACCCTTGCATAAGTGATGTCAACGTTTCGGTGCGCTGCGTAGGCGCAGAGTGGGTGTGGGAACCGGTCCACGTGACTCAGTTACTGGACAATAATTTTGGTGGTACGATAGTTACGTCATGAAATTAATAGGAATAGGGTCGGATTGTTTAGGACGATAGTCAGACAGACCCAATTTATAACAATACAGTAAAATGAAGCAAGTGTGCTAAAAGTTGTGATTCTGAAGAAGAATTATAAATGCTGGTCGAAAGCAGTTAATAGGATATTTATAATGTTGTTCATGAAAACGAATTTTAATATACATGTATGTCATTAGAAAGACACACAGATTCTTACGTACAATTTTATTCTTGATCGGTAGTGTACACAGGAATAAAAGAACTTGGATATAATTTACGCAATGGAATTTTTATATCATCTTTATTATAGACGCGTATACTCGTATGTTCTATAAAATATCCCACAATAGAAATATCGTCCACGTGTGTTCAATACGAATTTGCCTGATCAATAGCAAACTAAAACGTTTTCACACCACGGCTTTGCCATGTGTAATAAATGGAATTAAGTACCACTTAAGTCATACTAGGCGGTAGACCGTCTAGAAGTAGGATAATAATTTAATTCGATTGGCTCATATTAGTAACAAGTAAAACAAGTCCTTTCCCTTCTAAATATATCAAATTGGGTAATATTTATTTCATATATTAATGAAGTTTATAGACTAGTAGCATGTTCCAATTTACATACTCCAGAATTTAAGGAAAACGGAATTTCTTAATTGGTACAATTTAGTACCATACTCAACATGCATACGGCACCCTAAGTTAAAAGTTGACGTCAATTAAAAGTAATAAGGATTTTACAACATGAGGGGCATTTTATTACAACAACATAATTGAATATTTTATTTGATAGGGAATGATTATTTTAGCACCAAAAATAAAGTTACCAATTAAGAACACATACATCAAAGTGACGATTTTATGACTTTCTTTGATCATCGATGATCGATTAACGATATCAATCATCTTAATCTTTTACAGTCTAGTTTCCGTGTGTTACGCCACGTCTCTATAAACTTGCGGCGACTGGTTTGACTAGGCATCAAACCTGATCGATCATTAATATATTTACGAAGAAACGAGAATTGTATCGGGATATAGTTATGCTCTTTTTGCTTACTATCTAAAGTTTTAAAGACACTATGCGGTAGTTCGAAGAAGATAGCTGTCTAGCTTAAGTAAGGCTAGGCTAGACATGTTTGCCGCATGATGATCGAACGATGGACCTGTAAAATATAAAATTGATGTATTGAAATCGAATGACATGGTCTCAGTAGAACATGGAGGAGACTGAAGGATGACTTAGATTTCTTCTTTAGAAATTGGCAAGAAACGGCTCAAAGCCACTGAAAGAGAACACGGGAAGTAATGAAGGAAAATTGCATCTGTGCGAAACTGGAGCGATATCGATACTATGAAAGCTTCCAAAATAATATTCCCATTTACTATCGATTTAGAAAGTAATTTTGGAATGCTCTAACTCAATTTGTGTGCCCTGTGCCTTTTAAGCGCCTTTAAGTAACCATTGATGCACACGAACTTTATGATCAACTGTACGTAAACGATGGCGGTTTAACCGTTGTTCTTCATAACATAAAACGATTCTCACACATCTCACGATAATACAGAATAATCGTGCAGATGCATACTTTGTAACATCTTACCCAAGCCATTTACAATTTCAATTTACTATCGTGTAGTCTTCATGCTCAAGCCAACTGAACCATTGATAAAAATTGCCTTTACGTGTTACTCAAGACAATAGCAATTTATCACGCTAAACACATACCTAGTTACCCACTTATTGAAAATTGGACCACCCGAATATCTCGGAATTGCAACTCGATTTAATCTTTTGTAATCGATGTAACTGTATACGAAATCGATTTACGTGTAGTTGTGTACATGGCTCGGTGTTGTGTAGGGGACGGGTGACATCGAAAAAAAAAAAAGAATAGGAGTTTCTTTTTCGGCTTTCGCTGAGCGTGGGCTGCAGGGATTTACACCGAAAGAAATCATTCAAACAAACATGAACAGGTTGAATAAATAAGCATTGAATATAATAGAAATTCTGATCACAAAACAAGATTTATCTGTGCCACACCGGTAGTCTGTGCTAACGACGTATTTAGTAAGACCGCTGAGATCTCAGTACTGGTCAAAAGTTTATCTACGGATTCAAATAAATAGCGTGATATATCTTACGTCTCAATTCTGTAAAGGAAGCAGTAATTTGATTTACCATTATTGTGACGATAACGTCTTGATGCAATTTGACGTTTTCCTAGATATCGCAAACAATATTAATGCAAGTAAAGTGAGTTAGAATAAGATACGTATCGGGTATAAATAGATATGATTGCGATAAAGCTTTATAGCGAAATTTATCCACATAAGAATTAAAATACAACGTCCTGCATCGCGGTGTTAGAACATACACAGCAGTCCGATAATTAATAACTACGTGCCTCGACCAGACATAACATCCGTCCGGAAGATCATCTTTTTTCAACGGAGATTTGCAGGACTCTTAAGCGTCTCATGAACGAGAACTATTATTTATTTATCGATATGAGCTTATTTAGCATTACTTCAAGTAAAATTTAACTGGCGACAAACAATAACAAAATGAAGGTAATCAAGCAAAAAAAAAGAAACAACCAGACACTTAGCTGAAAAATTACAACATAAACAGTATAACGTGAAAGTTAAACTTTTAAACGGACCAATATCCGTCAAGCTCACGCAACTTTTAAAATTTTACATAAATACAAGTACCGCTACTACATATGCCCAGTTGCAATTATGGTCGATATTGTCATCATTGTCTCCAGAAACCATTGTCATATTGCCAAATGGCCTCCTCAAGATATACTTTTGGGAATAAACAAAGCGGCTAATTTGGAATGCAGTGTCCGTGAGTTTTTACTCAAAGATCGTAAGCATGCCGTTATGAATGTCAATTAACATGCACAAACTGTGGAAGAAAGCCGGTTCTAGCTTCGTGTATAGATAAACAAAGATGATGTTTTAAGTACTTAAATGAAGACTGGAATAGGAAGTTTTACTTGTGAAGGACGTCGTTAGGAGTGGCAGGTTGTATAATAAATCGGAAAATGTTTTGTGTCTCGCTTTCTAATCGAGTAATGCGTGTATGCTTTTCTTTTTTGATATGGGAAATTATCAATTGCCTTTATCTGTAGGGTGACGCAATAGACTTCAGACTTTTAGTAACTAGAATTACTTTTAGTAACTAGAATTCACCTGTGTGACTAGTGAGATTTTGTTTTACATAAACGTGATCGCCACTTTTATGACGTTCAGCACTCCGATCAGCCCGCTCCAAGCTCTTAAACAATCATAGATCCTAAAGCGGGATTCTATAGCATTAAGGTTAAAATAAGTTGCACTCGGCACTCTGGCCAATACGTTCTAGGGCCGCGGTAAACTGTTTCGAACATTCCGGTATTTTCAATTGATTCCTTTAAATATATGCTTATTGAAAATGTGATAATATTTAGAAGGATTCATAAATATTTTGTTAGATACTTGTGAGAGCTTTCTCATGTCTCTAGGATAACTTTTGTAAATAAGTTATCTGTGGTACAAGTAACTACCTATGTCAGTATTGAAATTGCTACTAAACTAAAATATTCGTAAGAAAAAACTTCATTTGATGCGTTTTTATTGGGCAAATGTTTGTTGGTATGCAACTTCAGTTTATAAGTTACCTACCCACCATTTCAGATTTGAACTTACTATAAAATTTATTTATATTCTTAGTACTTTCACCTTTACTATATCGCTAATGAATTTAAAGTTCCTGTGCAACACCCAAGCCATCAACATGCGATCATCAATCATCAATCATCGGCAATTTTACGAGCAACACTCGCTAGCACCGATTACAAGAGCACGATTCAATTTGGGCTGTCGATAGTTAAACTGCACCTACCTACTCATAAATGTTCAATTGCTTGTCAAGCTTACGGCCTAGCTGTTTCAAACGTATTAGTGATGCATTTACGATGCATGGAGACTTGTTTACATAACGAATGAAGTTTATTATTTTTTTATTGTGATAAATTTAAAAAAATAATTATAATTATGATGATTTGATTACTACAAATTTTATGTCTGTCAACGTAAAAAAATGGTTTTACAGCAAACAACATTGAAGATGGTGAAATTGACAACTGTCGTGTTACGAATCCAAATAAGGCAATAAGTTACAACGAAGAACCAATAAAAACTGACCCTCCATCCAATCCTTTTACAATTTCCTAATCCGGTACACACGGCTTTGAAATACCGGCAAATCATACATGAGCAAATAAAATAGTAGAACAATAAAAAAAAAGTAATGTCGGCAAACTGAATACAGCAAGTGGCCAATTGACATTTCCTTCAAATGGAATTTTATCGAGCCATTCTCTTGTCCTTTAGTTGGTCTTACATGGCTAGCAGTTTTTTAACAAGCGCAGACAATACTGAGACATACGGCTGGCACGACAAGTCAACTTGAAAAAAATATAAGGCGATGCGTATACTTACCTCTTGTCTCGTAAGTCTGTAACATAGTCAATGTTTTCTTCTCAACTTGGTACTTAACACAAATAAAAGTTCTTATACTAATAATTTTGCAAACGCTTGTGGTTAATCGACTATTATTTTAGAATCATTAAAAACTTTCGTAACTTTTAAAACAATAATCACATTACCAGTAGGTACTTCAGGCTTGTACAAACTTTTTTCTTCCCATCAATCAACTCAACAAGCTACATTAACGACAGTTTACACTTCAACGCGAACACAAACACGCAGTTCAATTTTTTTTTCCACAACTCACTTTAATTGACGAGTCGCAAAGCCTCTATGTCATACATCGTTAAAAGCACGTAACAGTATCCAGTTTGCATTGCGTAAAGACCGACGTAGCGAGTTGATAAAGACAAAAAATCTCCGAATACGATTACATATCGGTATAAACTCGATCGACCGGCAATGCCCGCTTTTTGCACGTATGTCCACTCACTTGGAGCACCGCCCTTCATTGATATTAAATTGGTAAGAAAGAATATTGAATTAAATTATGCTGATTTTTAAATCAAAGGTGAAATGGGAATCAGTAACATTTGTGTTCGTAAAGCAGAAGTTAAAGCCATAGGTAACCTTATTTGAAATCTCGGAGTTTTTAAGTCAAGAATGAACAGGTTACTTTTAGATAAGTGTGCTTCTTCGTCGACCACATCATCGGTTTTCATTAGTAATGAAAGTATTCACAAGAGAATCAATGTTATCAACATAGCTCAATCGAATCACCAAGCTTAAGTGGCAGTGGGCAAGGCTCATTGCTCGCAGAGCCATCTATTCTGCGAGTCGATGGGCCGAAAGGTTCTGTAGTGGTGACCACGTACCGGAAGACGCAGTGTTGGAAGGCCTCCCACAAAGTGGACCGATGCCCTGGTTAGAGGCGCGGGAATCCGATGGATGCGAAAGGCACAAGACCGGTCGTTGACGTTTTTCGTTTGAAATGATGATGATGACATCGATTCTCTATTCGTATTAAATAAAAGAGTAATTATAGAAATAAATAATGAATCTTAAGATAACGAATATTCAAATACGGTATATCACATCCAATCAGGTAATCGAGATGATGAAAAGATTCTCTTCTAACCTGTCGTTGATTGAGCACGGCATATTTATAAACAAACTTTCGAAACTCTCTTTATGAATATTAATTATCATCAATCAAGTTTGTAAACTGAACGGAGCTAATTGGCACCACCTAACATGACTAGATTACTTTATCGTACGAAACTGGAATAAAGGTGGGCACTGAGTGGACTGCAAAAAGCTACCGTGACTAGAACTTGGTTTAATCTATCAGTTGGTGAATAATGTAGACACGCGTCGATCAGTCTGCTGAGCTAATTTCAGTAGAATCGGAGAGACGACATATAGATAGAAAGGCGAATTTTAATGGCGAACGTAAGACGACTAACGGAAACGAATTACACAAATTGAAATTGAATAAGAAACTAAAAACGCGGTCTAAGCATTCAATTCCGAAAACTGTGTGTCAAGAAACCGTTAGTTTAGGTAAAATATTGAGTTTCAACAAAGAGCCGTCAAGAATTTTACAGTTAAAGCAAAGATCATACAGATCGTATGACACTCTAGTCAAACATTGACTGCTAAAGCGAACGAAACGACGACCCACTAAACAGTAAATTTTAAGTAAATAATCAGTCACAACATATGGTTTTAAATATTTGTTCTTAAAAGATTTACAAATTCACTAACAGAGAAAATACAACATGTGGTAAGTAGGAGTAGAAAATATATTAGCGAATTCTTTAAAGATCTACGAAAGTGACGATTATTTTTACGAAGACCAAATTTTTCGAAAGAGGTGTAGATGGCGGACTTGGAAAACAAATGGCGACGGAATAAATACAGGTGGATTTTAGTTAGTAAAAGCCTGATACTCAAAAAAGGTGACGACAATTTAATGTTAGGTAACAAACAAATAGATATAAGAATATTCAACTTAGATAGGAGTAATGTAACAGTCTAGGAAACACCATAAGCAGCGATTAAAATCAGGTGTCAGAATAAGTGCTAGCCACAAGCAGCAATAAATAAACCAAGAAATAGTCGTTTTACAATAGAAATCACGTTAAACATGGAACGTGATTTGCTGGTAAAATGTGAATCTCCCACGTTCGAAGCTTCGCAACGACATTTGAAACTTGAAGACTAATGTCTTTACACAACAAGTAGGGACACCAGTATTTACCCATTTTAATTGGTTTTAAACAATCATCTTGGCTTCTTCCATACTTAGCTGTATGTTGTGTATCGTGTTGATAGATATCAGTATTTTCAGATTACATAAAGCGATTGCCTATATGACCTTCATAACCGAGTAATTGAATTACACGGTACCCATTTGTAAGTCTGGTGTCAATTTTTTTTTGGCTTCTCACTTGTTATCTGTCACGACTGTCAAAGATTTACAAGTAATAGCGTGGATCAACGGCTTAACGTTCTCTTCGTGGTTATTTCTAGGTGAGAAATCCGCTTTTCGGGGTTCGGAGGAATCTCGATATGTTTAGATCACATCACCCATCCATACACCACGGTAAGTGTTGTTTAACTTCGTGGATTTCCGTACATGTGCGTGTGCGGGTATTACTTAGCCCTATTCAATTGCATTATGTAAAGGTTTTTCTTACGCCTTCAAGCACAGTATAGTACTAAAGTAATGGTATAACCAAACAAATAACTTTGCAATATCATAGGTCTGGAGTGGTAACAGAAATTAAATTAGAAGAGAAAATATGTTAAAGGAAGTTAATTAAAATGAGTTATGGTAATTAGAACCTGTAAAACTACTGGTGTAACCCCGGGAGGCGAACAATAATCTCAATAAAGAATCTAAAATAGCGTGAATTGAAATAGATATTATGTACCGTAAAACAATTATTTAGAAATTGAAAATACTATAAATAGTGGTTGTTTTTAGATTGATAAAAGTGTCATTTTCCTTGATAAAAAAAGGTTAAGCTTCGAATGGAACAAAGAAGGGCAAATGTTACTATTCATAAAAGCCTTTCACGTTTGAGTGTGTGTATGTTTATTACTTCTTCACGTTCAAACAGCGGATATACCATGTCCTGCAATAGCTGGATATTTTTAATGACTAGAGAAGGTTCCCTTGGGATAATTTTCTATTACCGCAGAGGCAGACTCGCTGGCAGTAGCTAGTAAACAAATATCTCTCATTAAATACAAATTCACAGAAAACCGAGTACCGTAGCCAGTTAAAACCGTGGCAAATGATCGTCAGGTCTATAAAAGTTCAAGCTTCGACCAGTCAAGGTCCCGACGATGCCGTTATCGGGACAGCAGCGTCACGAGACGAGCGGTGCTTTCTGCACTCCGGAATACTTCGGATGCACGCCCAACGAGTTTCCATTGTAAGGTCGGCTCTTGATTTAGGATGTCGTCCGTGAAAGCACGGTAATTGCTTTCTCTTCGATTGTCGGCCATGATGGCCATTCGATTAAGCTTGCTTACATCGAAGGGAATATCATTGCAGTTACGTAAAGGTCTAAGCAATACGAGAGTTCAATTCTCGGTTATTTGAACTTTACTTGGTTATTAAAAAGTTCAAAGAACAAAAACGTGTGTGCGACATTATCTTAAACCTGTATTAAAACAATTATAATATCTCTTTCTGCTGGCGCAGGTTTTGGTTGGTAATGGAACACGTCCACTTTACAGTAGTTCAAGCTGACCCCAATAACACGCCGAAAAGTGCCGTATGATTCTCATTTTCACCCTGTCTACAAGGTCTCGTTGGAAGCTTAACGATCAAGAATATAAGACTGCATTTATTATAGGTATTGTAAATGGTTCATCAAAAGTGATGTTATGACGGGTGACAGGACAGAATGGAAAAAAAAAACATTTTGCGCTGACCCCAAGTGACACGGGATAAGGGCAGGAACAAGAAGAAATTTATCAAGAGTATGGGTTATAATTATAATTCTCGGTTGAGCTTGTACCCTTTACTATATCTAAGTATTATTATGTATTATCTTTAAGTCGATTTCTGGCTTTGATTGACAGAGCAAATCCTCTCTGCTAACTAAAATAGGACCCGATGACAAAAAAAAAGTGACGTACGACAAACTGCATGCTGTCATGCCATTCCCGACGCCTCTCAGGTACATCGATCAATGATATACAATAAACTATATTTTAAATCAATATACTACTTCCGCTTCTTTCTGGGGGCCGCGGTTTTGACCAAGAACAACTGATCCACTTCCTGAAGTACGAAACCCCAATAGCGCGATAAACTGCCGTACTATACCGATTTTCATCACCTCCCCGACGCCCCTAGGTAACTTGTAGATCTAGGGTATAGACTACATTGTGAAAGTAGAAAGATCCGCTTGTAAGCACCAAATATTAAGGGTTTATTGCAAAAAAAATTACAACACTTTCCGATATTACACAAGGACGACTACGTAACTTCGGTCCAAAAAACGAATTGACATCTGTAAGTGCTTAATCTATAACACGTCAATGTTCGTGCATAAATGGAAACAGGTATTGGCAACGTCACGACCGGCATTTACTTATTATCAAGAATCGAGCTAAGAAGTCCGCTGATTGTCTAGACTATGGACTCTAACCAGTAGAGTGGCGCTGCTGTTAAATAAATTGGGATCGCAATGATCGGATAGCTGAGTAATCGAGCACCGTATAAGGTAGACAAAATTAAAAGCTTTTATGTAATTATAGAGGTAGGTGAGACAAAAAACTTGAAAGTTGACATATCATGGATGAAGGAACTGGAAACACCTAATGAGAGTACTGTGCTGCCAGTTATTTTAAGTGTCGCTAACACTACCAATTAAATAGAAGAAGATGACGATGAGAAAGATGAAAAAGAAACAACTAAAGAAGCCGAAAACGTAGCTCAAAGAATTCCGGAAAAGAATAATTAGACTTAGTAGTTCTTATCTTGTCTCAAAACGTATATCAAACGAAAAAAACATCGTTACACTCGTTGTTTGACAAACATAAAAAGCATTTAAACTATCCCAAGCATCTCAGAACCTCGGTCCACCTAGTTAATTTCGATTTTACTAGCCAAATAAAGCCAACATAGATCGGATAGCCTTTCACGTACGTATACAGACGATAATGGCCAAAGATTATGATCTTTTTCGAATGAAATCGTAAGTAACGGACAGACTGGTCGTTTCCATATCTGGCTGTGACGATTAGACACTGGCGGTTGTTCGAAACATTTTATTATATTATCTACGGTATGATATCATTTCTATCGGTTGTATAGCGGGTAAATTATTGCGGACGTACAAATAGATGGGCGGTATTGTCTTTAGTAACAAGAAGTTATTGTTCTCGAAGAATGTTGCAGTGGTCATGAAAGTAATATAAATTCTATACTTCATATCAATGCACTTAAATTGAGTAGTTGACTCAATTTTTTGTATTGTTATCAAATAGTAACTTTATCCACACTCGCAAATAGACAGAAATTTTCAAGTGCATTCAATATTAAGCAACTTAGAAGCCCTTAAATTCTGGTGGAACGGTAAACTGTCAAGCAACAGCATAATGGAATGTAAGTATGGAAAATAAGGATGCACATAATGAAAAGTGATATCACCGTCATTACACTCATTACGGTACTTGTGTACAATACAAAAAAATAGCTAAATCGAACCACGCCTCTGCTCTTTATGTTACCAATATTTGAAATGCTAATTGTTGCTTCATTTAATAAGCAATTTTTGTAGCAGTTTTCAGAAAAAATAAATCTTTTTAGTGTTATTTGTTGTTTAGTTTAAAATATCGTATAAAAATAAAGACAGACTAGTACCCAATTAGACCTACGTTCGTGTTTTCTATCGCTCATTTTATTTATGTCAGCCCTTTCTTGTCCTATTAGAGTTTGCTTTAGTTAGCAAATCTGATTGAATGCAATATAATTTCGAAAACGTTGAACATTACTGAACTAAGCGGCGCTAAAGCTTTTAGTAGATCGCCATTAAGGGAAAGTGAATTTAAGAGATTGAACTAAACAATGGTAGACTGCATTTTAAAGTGACATTAACTTCCGCAAATTTATTATCATTTGAAAATATTCAAGGATAAAGTCTGCAACATTGTACAGAAATGAGACTGCATTAGCCAACTCGGTTTCTTTTACACAAAAACTATCTAGTTTGTCGGGTAGCCAAAACCGTGAGGTCAGTTGGGCGTTTAACTTTTGGCGAGACACGACACGATAATGTCACCGATTGCGAAAGTCACGCGCAAACACAAGCACACTTGCGAGCAAAGCCGACCGAAATCTGGCGGATAATTCGATCCGTAACAATTACTTGATGGTGAAATTCGGAAACATGATTTTTTGCTTTAATTTCGCTGTTACGCGGCTACGCTGCATTGAGGTCAGAGTGCGTACGAAACTGTTGGCAAGTGGATATTGAAAGAGAAAAGGGACCTTGTTCCTATCAAGATTGCACGATTTGGTAGTTGATTCATCCGGAAGAAAAACAGTTCATTTGAAAATGATATCGCATCAATATCTACATAAACAGTACAATTGAAAAGTCACAGAGTTCTCGGAAACGACGAAGCATATAACGGACAAGGAAGCAATGCTGCCCACGTAATGCTACCATTCATACGCCGATGAGTCGTATCTTTTACGGTCCCTGCCCATATTGCCATATACGCACTTTTTACTACAGCCATCACAATTTCTCGGTAGATTGACTCCGCGTCAAGAAAGTGGATATTAGTGTTGGATGTCACTGGAACTAATTAATGATTTGATAATGGCTTTGCTTTCGCCTTTACGCTTTCGTGGTTCGTGCCATTCGAAGCCACGTATGGTTTTTATTGTGAGATCAAATATAAGGTCAGGTGTTGAGTTTGATCAAGTGTGAAATTACCATGTCTTAAACTATTTGCATACATCATTGGTTTTAATTAAAATATTGAATTAAATTAATGGTATGGTTTCAATGAAATTAATCAATTTTGTTTTTCGCAAACATTAAGATGTTGTGTGTGATTAACTAGCTGCCCTGTGTGGTTTCACTCGCCTATTGGTCGCAGCGTAATATTATTTAGCCTTCCTCGATAATGGGCTAACTGACGATAAAATAATCTATACAAACTTCAGCTTTATAATATTAGTCTAGATATAGAGTAGAAGATGACGCCAATCTAAACATCAAAATAGACGTTTTAATCTATTTTAATTCAGCAAACCCCTATAATTATACTAAGTAAAATATAATAACAATCTCTAAAAATCAAGGGCAGTATATTCATAGCGTTTATTGATATATGCCAAAATGATGCGATTGCGCCTACAACTAACATATCAAGGTGAAATGAATCTGTGAGTTAGTTTTAATGACTATAATAATATAATTAGCTTAATACAATATCGAAATAAAGACGAAACAATAAACTTAAGTACTGTGAGATAAGCAATCAAGCAAGAAAAGAGGTTAAAATATTCCTCTTGAGAACAATAGGCTAAATTAGATTGCTAAATTACTTCTGATGCAAATGAATAGTTAACTTTAATCTCATTTGAATTGAGATGTCTACACGAAATCGTATGACCTTCAGTTTAAACTAAAAAAAACCGGCTAAGCGTGAGTTGAATTAGCAGACGAAGGGTTCCGGTTTGTATAAATAGAAAAATCACGTTTCTTGTACAAATATTTTAAATTATTTCTTGTAATATCGACAGTCAAAATACAACCTTTTTGAAAATTACAACAGTCCATTGCGGTTCCTGAGATAAAGCCCTCTGTCAGTCAGATGGAGTGGAATTTCCGGCCTGAGTCTGTGTTCGCTGATAGCTAAAATCTAGGGGTCTTTAAGTCAATACGAGATAACAGGCTACTTTTGGGAAAGCGTGCTCCATCGTTGACCACATCCTCACTTACTACGAGTATCAGGTGAGGTAATTTCAAATGCGATCCTATCAATAATAAAAAAATAAAAAAGACAGGCGGGCGGATGGATGTTTCACAGTAGTTTCGTTGGTTTTCTGATATGCAACCTAAAAACTTTACAGCTTGAGCTACGTACACCGTCAAACACAAATTAGAAGAGCCACAAAATCTGCTCATATTGCCATTTAAATCTCCTCGCAACAGGAAAACAAGTAATAATGCCTCTTCTTCAGAATGCATTTTACAACTGCGAAGTTTCAAGCAGTCGACAGCTTGCGGATTCAGCTGTCTACGACTGCCTGAGAGATTGATGTGTGGATCATTAACAGCCCCAGTCGCCGGTGTGCACTTCTCTCTGAAAAGCCAGTGTGTTGCCAGCCTTAGCTGTCTAACAAGAGAAAGATGTACCGATAAATTGAATTTAAATTAGGCCTACGGACATGTTTTATTTATTTGAAATGTTAACGCAGTTACATCTCCAACCGAAGCCACTTTTTTTTTTGGAATGCATTAGGAAACATTGTTGAAACTAGGTTCTATTATTTCTAATGAGCTCCGTAACAGTCAAAGTGTATTTACAGTTGCGGCTTGAATTTCCCGAGATTCGATCTCTCGTTTCATTATTCTGAAATATAGGCTCAATAATTTTGAAAGCTCAGGAACTACATTCTCAACAATATTTGCAACAGTAGCAGTAACAGTTCGCAAACATAAACTGACAATTGGTCGTAACAATCCGTTATCTATAGCAGTTTTCATAGCCCTCGTTTCGCCTCAAGGCTATAAACCAATAGCTATAATTAGCACCCGAAACGTGGGCTTACGATATCGTGTATCTAATCGATACAAGAGATCCATTTTACAATTGTGAAAGAAACCTTACTGGAGGCAGTTTCAGACAGCCACCCGCTGCGCTAAATCCACCGAATAGGGCTGTCGACGGAATTCCAAGAATTCGAGAAAAAATAATCCAATGTTTGCAGTGTTGTGAACGAAACGGCATGCTATTTAACGTTCCTAACAAGGAACTATTGTATTATATTAACCTGGAACTAAGTAGTTGTTAAGTTTATGGCTGATGCCTTGCTTCTCTGTACACACCATTATAACTAACGGTATATCAACGATGTATTTCATGTTACGTATGTAAACTATGTACTTCCTCGTAAAGTTGCGTAATAGGTATATGTATAGAACAATGCATCTATACCTACTAATATAATAAAGCTAAGAGTTTTAAATGCACTACTCTCTAGAACTGAATTGGATAGGAAAGAAATCTTTCTAATCTTGTCATCTCGATTAAAGACTGGCAGCATTGAATGGCAATGCTAAAATTCTTTGGGCAAAGAACGAACTAGCGCTCTAGTCACGCAATGTCGATGAGAAATATCTTTGAAAAAATATTCAAAGAACATTGCAATTCAAGCTTAACATGTTCTGCTATGTTAAAGTGATTTTATCTCAGTAACAGTTATCGCGAACAACCTTGTAATCAGCACCAGTCAGCAAATTTTATTACACTCTTCTTCCTGCAACTTAGGAATTCGTTCTCATAAGCAATCTGGTCCAACAGATTTAACGATGTCTTAATTAATAGTATTGCGATACTCTGTCCGTTTACAATTACTTACCAGGAGTCTGTATCTAGTTCGTAAGTTTTATAACTGTTTATAAACTAGCTTTAAAGTAATCCCATTCAAGTTAACGGTGTAATATCTAATTGGTCTCATAAACATCTAAAGGAATGGGCCACCCGGTATCTTGGAAGTGTCGTTAAGGGTAACTGAGGTATTGTGGTAAGAGAATGGCCATCGGGATCCTACTGTCTGCTAATAAATTGCAACAAATGATGATCATAAATCGCTGGGGTAAAACGTGATGGTTGGGAGCACTAGCAGTAGATTTGAAGAGCTGTAAGTTGATCCTGTACAAGTCGGGTTACAGGGGTTGAATCGAGTCGATATCTCACTGAGGAACTTTATTGAGATGGACAGAGAAAATACACACCTGGAATGGGCCATTGGATAAACAATGAGCTGTAAGTATGCATGATTAAAAATATGAGGCTGCTTTAATAGCATTATTACAGCTGCCTCAAAAGTTTAAGTTCTCACACGAAAGCTAGTTCCCTGCCTGAGTTTCCGTTTCTTGATAGCTACAACCTTGCAGTCATGACTTCATGAGTGAATATGTTACTTCTAGGCAAGTGTGCACCTCCGTCGACCACATCATCGTTTACCATCATGTGAGATAGTGGTCAAACGCGAGCCTACCAATAATATAAAAACTAGAAAAAACGGAGAAAGCATAAACTTTGTAGCCTAAATAACGCTTGAACGGAACTGCCATCAGGAACTGTCAAGTCATTCAGACTTTGAATGACACCTGCACAATAGAAGGTAGAACTAAAAAAAGCCTGAACCAAGAATGCAAAGTCTAATCTATTATTATGAAATCCAACAAAAAATTTGCTTACAGCTCATTTCGTTACTTCACCTTTCGAAACCTATTAAGAAAATAATAGAAGGCACAATGAGATGTATAGTTTATTGAGGTAATACACTTTCGAAAGTATTTGCGATTAGCTTTTGAGGAACATAAAACTGATTTGTTTGTGACTTGGAATTAAAATATGTTTTTAGAATGCAAGACAATAATATTTGTGCACAAAGATTTCAAATAGATTCCTTTGTGCATGCAAGAAAATTGTAGAAGATACTACTCATTTGATGCAACAATGAGATGTAAGGGGAGATATGCAATCAAAGATTTCTATTAAAGGTACGACTTTTGAAAGGACTTATTGCATTGTGTAATTTCTTTTGACATTACGACGATTTTAATAAGTCGCTTCAATATGTATCACCTTTAACATCTCTTGTAAATTTCTAAATGTGCAATAACGTCACTGTGTGTGTGACAATGTTTTGCAACAAATGAACGATAGTATACATTGACACGAAAAAAACAACGGCATAAAAAATGAATGATATTGTATAATAAGTAATTAAAAATACACGATCTGATAAAGCAGAAAATAAAGTTGAAGATATCTTGAGCTATCCAATCAACATACAAGATAATAGAATTACTGAAGTTAATAGATGTGAAAGACAAAGGAATGTTAAAACATGCTATGATCAAAGTTGCAGTATTTGAAATTAATTTTACCTCCGTACCCACTCAATAGAAGTTAGATGCAAATACTTATCATGACAATTATTAAACTTTCAATGCATTATCCAAGAATTTAAATAAACATTCCAAGAGTATTAAATCAGATTTATTACTGACAAATGAAATCTTGCACATTTTACACTAAACGCTTTTCCTAGTAGTAATTTTTGCCGTTTAAATACTTCTATAAATCAAGTTTCGATTGGTATCAAGGAAAAAGCAACCATCGTTGAAGCAGTTAGAGTAGATAATCGCTTTACCAATAGTCACAGATGATCTGACCATACCAAAGATACATCTAAGCAAAGAAATGCATACACATCACAGTTCCATGGTATTGTTCAAGAAGAGGCATGGTAATAAGCTAAGAGTACCACAATGGTACTAAATCAGTTGGTTTAATATCGAGAACGATACCCAAACATGGTAACTTGGTGTTATGAATCATAATACGAAGACTGGAAGCGACCTGCGGAAATGAATATTCAAATTAAAATGGCGCTTATGTAAAAACGACAGCTGTGATCCTCTTGTTGTGCAATATTATTAGATTGTGTGGCTAAAGCCTTATAAGGGTGTGGCTTTGCGCAGAAAGTTTAGTTGAAAAGTGAAGAATATGATATATGAATTTGAAACTCAAAATGTTAATTCTAAATAGAAAATAATAAGTAATATAAATAGTCAAACGGAAGACTTATTAATATTACTCGTATTCTTTATTTTGGCATTTATATAATCATAAATAGTTAGAACGCTTATTGATTTATCGGTATTTCAGCAAACACCTGGTTGACTTTCTCGTGATAATAGTTTTGGGCTTTTTTCGGTCAACGAATTAGCGTGGCTATCCAAAACAACAATGTATAATTTGGGTATTTTTTCAATAAAACGATAAAACGTCGATGAAAAATAAATCCATGAGGAGTGTTTAGGGGTCTGAAAGGATAGCAGACTGCCCTTCCAGTCCACCATTTTTATTTGGCACATGATGCACCAAAAAACCTGTATAATTAGCTTAAGCATTAGCATTAGCGGCCTTGTAATGTTTCCACTGTTGGGATTCAGGCGGTGACATATAAATATTAAGCTATTTTATTCATTCGTTTTAATATTTATAAGCAGGACACAGGTGTGGTTTTAGTCAGTACGTAAAAGTCTGCCACGCGGGCCTGGTCTACTCAGAGAATATTCAATGATTTTTCACAAAAAAAAAGCTTTTCTACCACGCGTAAAACGAAAGACATTTTCTTTCGTTTAACAGCAGTTTAGTTAACTCCAAGCCTGTCTATAAATCCAGATTTAATGCTACACCTATTATTTACGACTACAACTTCCTACATCACTGGACAAGAAAAACAACTGGACGCGGTTCATCGAACTCAATACTTCAAATGAGAAAGAGCATCACTAAACATGTGAAAACAACAATCACATGACTCGTGAGAATTAATCGTAAGCTGCAAATAAACTAGGAAATATACGATAAATTATCTATATTACTAAGCCTTAGTCCATTGTGCGTTTACCGATGCGGGCCGAACCGCTGTCAAGGCATAAACAGACCTATAAAACATACTAACTGCTTTGGTAACATCGATAAATACGAGTCTAAGTGAAAAACGTCGGTTGACAATTTTAATAGACCATTTTGTAAGTTACCCGTAGCTCAGCAAGGATTTATCTGTTGCCTTTTAATTGTTCCGGGAGATATTTACTAAGTTCTTTAAGGTTTGCTCGGCTAGGAAGTATAGGAACGGAATCAGTACTACGTTTTCGAGGAGAAAAATACGAGTACGAGTATATGTATAGCCTTGTTACGAACTTTTTGTCAATTTAGTTACATCTAGCAAGTCACCCCAGCTTTTAGAGGTTAGTAATCTTCGAAATTCTCGGTTTTTCTCTACTATAGTATGCATGTATTATACACCTGAACCATCCTTATGAATCACTCTTTCAATTGGTGAAATCCGCATGAAAACTCGTTCAGTAGTTATAGGGTTCATCGCTAACAGAGAGACAAATATAGGAGATAGAGAGCCTTTTTGGTTTCGCACAGTAGTTAATTTTTTTTGTTTTCTTTTTAATGTTACATATTTATTTTATGTTATTTATAGTTTCGTTTATTTTTATTGTTGTGCAAGTCATACACAAATGATTTTCTTTCTTCCTCTAAGTAGACGCTGTAAGAGACATAGGACTTCGTTTTATAATAATTATGTATAAATATAAGGATGGATGTAAGCATTAAGGGAGAATTGCACGCTTGTTTACCAACATTAAAATTCTCAAGTATTAGCTGTTTCGGTATAATTACTTCGCGTCTTACGAATAACAGTATGAGTACTTTGTACGAACATAAATCGTGCGATAAATATGCAAGTTAGACTATAACGCTTTAATCGAATGCATGGGCGTCGCTTGGAATACACAAAATGGTTAACAGTATCTGTCGTCTAAACAAGAGAAAACTAAATGTTTAGAAATAATTGGACGTCATTTAAAAAGGCATTTCGTTTGAAAATGTTATTTCTATTAAGATGTTGAGTAATACTAAAGCATGTTCATCAACTCAATTCTTAAAAGAAGGCTATCACCAAGAAGATTATTAGTATCATCATCATCATTTCAGCCGAAAAACTTCCACTGTTGAACGTAGGCCTCCGCTAAGTGTCGCCACAACAAACTCCCGAACGGTTCTATGCGTCTCGTATCCATCGGATTCCCGGTTATCATATTGAAAGAAGTTGCTTCAATAAATCTGCCTCGACTTTACCGGTCGGCTTCCATTCAAACCAGACAAATTGGACTGTACTATAATTATGATGTTTATCGAGTCTAATTTTCCACTTGTTTTCCTACCTATAGCTTCCAAACTTCATGTTTTTTTTTGGGTCGGAAATTATCTAATAACTTCTTTCGCTCTATATAGAGTGAGCTCCTTCTTACTCCACAGAGATCGAGTCAGACTTATACTGACTAGTAACCAACCGTGTTCACCTTTCTCACACTCAGACCCTTTGCGTTCCAGGACTCCTTCGCTCTTACGTACACTAATGTCACAAATCGAAGACACAGGCAGAACACTTAGCAACAGGTACAAAATCAGTACTACCAACCTTAGACCAACGTATGAACATTACACCGCACCATGAACCGTGCCGTCAAACCCCTGATCAAAACGGTTCTTTCTCCCATCATTCATTGACTTCCAGCAAAGCCAACACGCATACATACATCACCGTTCACAGGTAAGCAGACCACCTGCCTATCGACTTAGCATAACGAAGTGCAATTTATAGAACGGCATTGCTAACTACGTAGGCGTCGTTTAGTTTGCTACAAGTTGACTATAAGTTCACTATAAAGGCTCGACTAGTATGGACTTTAAAGGGAGAAGGATGGTTTTATTGCGAGTCTTTAGATGTACTGTTATGGTAAGATGTGTTGCTGATGTTTATTTGAACAAATTATGGTGGTGTTTATGGTGTTGGGCTTCGGTTACCTTCTTCTGTGAAGCAGTAATACTAGCGAAGGAGATGGTCGCGCGCGTAAAATGATTTCTAAAAAGGGAACCCGTTTTCCTAAAACGCAAAGGGCACTATAGGATACAGGTGTGGTTTTAATCACTTAAATTCTGATACGCCCTCCCACTTCTCCCTGGAGAGGATAAGCCGTTGGATGATATCCCATCTCAAAGGCGTTAAGTTTGGAATATAAATTGAGTTGTAAGTTTGGTCCATTATCTAGGCTTCGGGATAGTTCGAAATATTTACCGCGTACCGAAAGGGGTCGCCTTTTGCGTTTCAGATATTGACATTCTCTTAGGCTTCACCTACAACAAGGACTACTTTCTTTGAGGTACCTACGTATGATCCTGTCCATGTATGAACCTAGCGAGGTTTCTCGTCAACAGAAAATTCTATCGTCAACTACAATAAAAAGATTGACTAGTAGGTAGTAATATGAAATAACTATTGCTTCAATTTGGTATTGTCAAAGTTAATACATACAATGTAAATATTTACAGTTTGCTCCAGACAAATATGATTCTTAGATGAAAGTTAATGTTACTTTGAAAACATACTTACGCAAATATATAACAGTAAAATCACCGACAGTTTCCTATTTTCTATACAATTTACTTCGATAACCGTGAACGAAAAGAAAATATCGTTTCAAAGGACCATACTTCCCACGTATAAATATTTCTATTGTGCACCCACTGTCATATTCCCAGGGAACGTAAATATTTTGTACGGCCGCGAAGAAATAGAAGTCTTCTCTGTATTTATGTTATGACTAGCTTTTGTCAACGGTTTCGCTCGTGTGTAAGCTGGAAATTATCTCAAGGGAACGTGGGTTACATGTTCTAGCGGATGACGAGCATTGGGTAACTCGCTGTCCGGCCCTCCAACCTGGCAAGGATCGAGCCCCGGTCGTCAAACACACATCGAAGAGATGTCAACAAGATCGTAGGGCCCAGTTAGATCGACGCTGGTAAGGGCCATGAAAACTTCTGAAAGGGAAACCGTGGTCCTGAAACGCCAAGAGCAACTGAAGGACACAGATGTGTTTTAGTCAATTAAAGTCTGACACACCCTCTCGTTCCAACCCAGAGCGGCAGAAGTCCGCAGATGGTGGGAGCCCCTCAAAAAAAAATCTCCAGAATATATCCAAAGGAACGTGCTCCCAGGACCTCCAAATTTCAATTGGTGTCAGTTGTGTGTAGGTCAAAATCCATCATATCTTTTTTTTATATTGATGGTAAGCTCGCGTTTGACCGTGGTCAAACTGGTAGATCTCACCCAATGATAAACGATGATATGGCCGACGATGGAGCACAGTTACCTAGAAGTAACTTATTCACTCTTGACTTCAACACTGCTTGAAAACAAAAACAAACAAACACACAGATTAACTTTCCAATCTCGAATATTAGTATGGATGTCATGATTCATTTGATGTAATCGACATCCGCAGCAGGTACACGGGTTAGCTTGTACCGAACGATTTATTACGAGGATGATATTGTAAGATTAGATTTAGTGCGAATCTAGATTAAGTTTGATGTATTGGAAGAGGCAAGGGAGAGTTTGATTGGCTAAGGAAGCTGTCTATGTAAATGCTCTTATAACTAACTAGGATTTATGGGTTTAGGCCGTGGGTGTAGATGAGAGACTTATCTCTACTCGAGACCCTGGAACCAAAAGGGAAATTGAACGAACACACCTATGTGAATTAAATCAGTAAAAGTTTGACACTTCTCGGTTTTCACCCAGAGTGGAAGACGTCTGGGCTGGGCGAGATTGTTCGAAGGAGTTATGTTATCGTGGGCTTGGCCAAAAGGGTACCTGTAGGGACACAGGTGGGTTTTAGTCAATTAAAATGTGACCTCTTTATTGGTGTACAGAGAACGGGAGAAGCTTTTTGATAATTTCCAATCTCAAAAAAGAGAGTGAGAGTAGTAGAAGAAAAACGTGCGCGGGTAAAGCTACTGGTAGAAGCTAGTCAAACAAAATAATCAATCGTATAGTCGCGTCGTGGTTGCCTAAAGAAGCCTAAAAAAGCTGAATACTAATCTACTCGAGTATTATGCACTTACAGTTGGGTCTTACTTTCAAACAAAATTAATAAATATAATTAAGTATGCATAACGTATCAAAGTATTGCAATCTTGTAGTTCAGCTACTTCACATCCGCTTAGTTGTTAACAATAGCTTTTAGCGTACCAATTTATTCTACTTGTTAAACACTTGAAAAAACCAGCCTATTAAGCCGGGTACAGACAACTGTAACGTAACATGCAATGTAACATGAAAGGAGCTTTTGTAAGTGTTGACGCAGCGCGTGTACGAACCGAAAATCTACCTACTCACAAGGTGGGAAATCATCGATATGACTTCTCCCGCTCTGGGCGGAGCGGAAGGGCGTGTCAGACTTCTACTGGCTAAAACACACTCTTGTTCCTTCTTTGACTTCATTCCAGGGTCCCAGGGATCTCTTTTGTTCCATAGGGTTCAACCCTGCTGGGTGTACAATTTGCTGACACTGTCTGTTTTGAGGCGCCCATAGAACACGTATTTGAAATACTCTGTTTGCATGTGTAGTGTGCTTGGTTAGCGCGTAAGGCGTCCACACTATAAAATCCAGTTACATTGCATGTTACGTTACAGCAGTCTGTACTTGCCTTAATGATAGCGCCATTCAAATTGTAATACAACTTTCTATAGCAAAATAATCAATTACGCTTATCATACATCTAATTTTATCATTAAATACAGTTACTAACAAAATGTTCTTACTATTGTAATCTCACTGACACTTATAAGGCAGAACATTTCAGATCGATAATTGATTTATTTGATATTTGATTAACCCTTGTGTGCCAAGATTTTCCTGGACGATATGCTAAGTTGGACTCGATATCTTACTTGGGATAAGGGATAAATGTGCTTCAGAATGTCCACTTCATTCTTAATAAGCAACTCAAGATCTTGGAGATATGGACAATTACATACACTAGTTGCAAAATTATCGGGAGCAATCAGCAGGGACTGAGTATACGAGTATGTCGGCGCTTGGTCGCCATCGAGGTTGACGTCACACAAAATACACAGACACAGTAATATAGAACGACAGGAAAAGTGAGTGATAATAAAGAAATACCTTACTTCAGTTCTGGTCTATTCCACGGGCGGCGAAAGAGTCCTTTTATATTTGAATTACATCGGTTTTTATACCCAGCAAATAAGAGAATTTAGGCGGGAAAACACCACACTAAATAAAATTCACTATGAGGGTAGAAAAATACTTAAAATAAATAAATGAGAACGGAAGTTGTCACAGTAGAATTCACTGTGACAATTCTATTAAAGAGAGATTTTAATGGAAAATACTATTTAAATATGAGCAGAATTAATCATTTAAAAGGAAGTTGTTTCATATTAATTTCAACAAGATTTTGCAATATTTAAAACAATTCGAAAGGAAGTTGTCAAATTAAATCCTCATATTAATTCAAGAGGGTATTTACAACATTTACAAAAGAATTGGAAGGTAGTTATTAAATTCTCATATTAAGTCAAGAAGGTATTGCAATATTTACAAAAGAAATCGAAAGGTAGTTTTGTTTTGCGCCCACAAGTACGTTAACACTAGAAGCGCGGGCTTTCCAAAGTTGATCCATTTCGATGTTCTAAAAATATAATAACTCGCCAGTTTTTTACGACTTTTTATGAATGAATATTTTTTATACGAGATTGCATAAAAAGTCATAAAAAATTGCGATTTAAAACATAATAAAACATTACCTAAAGTAGGAAGCCTCTGGGGAACACGGAAAATCCGAAAGGTGCTTACCGTGTCCCCCAGATCGAAGGCAACGAAGGAACAGGGTGGGGTTTAGTCAGTAAGAGTCTGACACGCCCTCGCGCTCCGCCCAAGAGCGGGAGTAGTCATTTTGATGATTCCCCTTCAAAAAAAAAACTAAAGTAGGAAGAAAATCGAATCGTGTTCAATTTTGAGACGCTTGCGCTTCTTGTGTTGTGTTCTTGTGTTCTTATACGTTGATACTTGATGTTCTTACTTAAGAAAGTGGTGGTTACGCCATGGTGTAAAAGTGATATAAAACTACAAATTGGATGTCACTTGATTTGAAACCACTTTTACGGTTACAAAGAAACTCGCATCAGTTAACAGCTGTGTCAGCTTGTGGGTGCAGAACTGATTTGCCGTAAAAACTGTGATAGTTAGGTAATGTAATGCATTTTTTTTTGTCAAAAAAACTGTAATAAGTTCGATTCAATTCACATTTAACTCGTATCATCCCAACCATAGTAAAATGAATCCAATTTTTATGAAAATTGGACCTGGGCACATTTATAGATGTCTAATGAGAACTAGTTGTAAAAAAAAATATAATATAATATAATATAATATAATATATAATATAATCTAATATAATATATAATATAATCTAATAATATAATAAAATATAATATAATCTCGTTTAGGTTTTTAGTTTCGTAACCGATCCAATAATGGAACACTAGGATTATACATGCATGTAAGATACTTTTAGTGGCTATGAATTCCGTTTGGAAATAAAACTTGTATTCACCCTTTATATTTATTAGATCTTATATAAATTGACATATTTATTACATCTTCTAGTTATAACATACAAAAATATTATTAGGCATGCTATTCATTATGAAAAATAAGAGAAGATTTGTTCTGTAAGGTAACATTACATTTGATACACTTCATACTTAGTTGTATTTTTATGGCATAAACCACATCGAGTTTGTTTATTTTGTTTGTCGATTAGATGTCCTTTACCATCCAATCTAACAGCAGCAGGCACACATTACTGCTGTTTCTGAGCGCAGTAATTCGAACACCTCTTCATCAAAAAATTGCTCAAAAAACTGAACAGGGTTTTCCTGGTTTTCAAGAAAATCCGGTTCTCAATAAGTACTCTTTCTCAGCCTTTTCTAGAATATCTACAAATTTCCACTTTCTTGTGACTTCAAAACGTCTTCTTTTTGGCGGTGGCTGGGTTCTCGTCGGCGAAGAGGTGGGTTGTGGAGGCTGACGACGTGAAAGGTATGGAGTACACTTGGTCTTCATCGCCAACGAGCTCATTCACTATTCTAGACTCAGGTTGAGACGATCTGGTGACCCAAAGTTCAGCTTCTGCAAGTAACTGATGTCTTGACAAATTATTTATATTTGCAAACTCTTCGTCACCACTGTCTTCGTCACTATTTTGCCAGTTATCAGGAGGTGTGATGAAAATATCAGCCGCGAACACGTCGTCATCTTCCTACAAGTGGGAGATTATCTGATTCATATTCAGTCTGCAATAAAATAATATAATAATTACGTGTCAATACTGATAAAATAAAAATCCTAATGTATAAAGGTTACATGTGCGTAAGTTCCTACTGTTCCAATAATGGAACAGTAAATAAAACTACACTTACCCACAAATTAGCAACGTTTTTTTCTAAAAACGTATTATGACACTATATAACAATATTATTACATGTATATAAACCCTAAATTGTCAATAGTATAATATAAAATACAATAATTACTTACATTTTTCGGTTCGCCATAATTTTCACTAAAAACTTCCAAATAAAATATTTTTTATCGATAGAAAAAAACCGCGCAAAGTGAAATGACATTTATTGTCCTGATAGCTAGAGAAGTGAGTAATACCAACATAAAAACACTAATTTAAAAATGCATTAAAAAATTAGAATAAAAAACAAAAAATAAACCGTTTGGAAAATGGAACACTGGGATGATATGGGTTAAGCAGTCTGATGCAATTGGTGGAATTTATTATAGTTCAATGACAGATTTATCGCCTCCTAATGCAGTCGGGTAAAAAATAGTTTTTGCGACTATGCCCGCGCCATAGCGTAAAACTAGAAATTGGAAACGTCACTTGGTTTGTAACCACTTTTACGGTTACAAAGAAACACGCATCTATAGTCCGTCTAATAAAAGCGCGACCTGAGGAAAAAAGGTTAAATCCAAAAAAAAAAATGTGGTATAACTAACTAGTAGGAGAATCATGTCTTGACACTACACAATTTTTTTTATTTCCTACAATTGCGGCTAAATAAATGTTGCCAATTAAATTTAAATAAAAAACTCCAGGTCGCGCTTTCATTAGACGCACTCTAATAGTTAATAGCTGAGTGGGTGAAGACCTGATTTGCCGTGGAAACTGTAATAATACTCGTAGTTAAGTAATCTAATACATTTTTTTACACTTAAAGTTTAGAAAGCATGCGACAGTTTGAATTGTAAATGAAACATTTTTTTCTCTATCGACTACCGATGATTACAATCACATTACAATACAATGTGACAGACTACCTGTCTGTTACGTAAATTGAAACATGTAATAAAATATTATTATGTGTATGTAATAAAAGTTTATTAAAAAACAAACAACAACATTTCTATTATATTAAGTTTTTGATATAATATAAGAGTTTATAATAAAAAATAATTAATAAACAAAAAATTCAAGCGTATAAAAGCCTGAAAACTGTCGCTTGAACATTATTTTTCCAGGAAAAACGTTCTACGTTTCAAATACATTCTTCTGACTTCAATCCCGTTCAATTCAAAGGCTAACCTTCTGTGCTCCATCCTTATTCTACACACAGTTACGTTATCGTAGTAGGGATAAGACTTGCATTTACATGTACATATCGACTGCATAGTATGTTAGAACGGTTTGTGCTTCGTGGCTCTAATGCCTTGCCGACGCCAATTCAAAGTGTATATTATATTATCACTTTAACATTATTTAGGAAAAAAGAACGTCCCAAATAGATTTTTTCGACTTTAATCCCTTTCAATTCAAAGACTAAACGGTAGAAGCCTAGAAGGACAGATCCTTCTAAGCTTCTACATACACAGTTACGATATCTTAGTAGGGATAAGGCGTGCATTTACATGTACATGTCGACTGCATAGTATGTTAGAACGGTTTGTGCCTCGTGGCTCTAACTCGTGGCTCTAGCTTTGCCGACGCCAGTTCAAAGTGTAGCTGGAATGCACATTCTTCGATGCGTAGTACGGTTAGGTTTGTTTCTTTTTTTCTTATTAGAACAGCTGTTTGATCGCGTGTATTCTTATTTACGTGGTCTTTATTAGAAGACTACCTGATATAACATATGACACCCGCGTGATAGCAAATTTATTTTTTAAGGAAACATACTATCGGAAAGAAGTATCCAATGTGCTCCGGCCTGAAACTTAGTGAGGATCGCACAGGACAAGCCGCTGTGGCGACGACGCTTGGGAAGGCCTATGTCGTGGACATCTTTCGGTTGAGATTAAGACGACAAATATCCTCCGTACTCGAAAATACAAAAAAAAACGAATTTGTAATATTAGTGAGATTTTCGACCGATACTATTCCGAGGACGTCTTAAAATCTTAGAAAAGTTCTGAGTCTTGAAAACGCTCAACAGTTTTTGAAATACATTTAATAATTTTGAAATATTCATTTCAAACAGAATAGGAGTAAAAGCAATTAGATAAATTGCACTAACTTGCAAAACATTACCAACAAACGTAAACTCAGAATACGAAATTATCGTTTCATATTACCATCCGCTAGGTCTATACATTATCGTCAATAAGCAGTATAACTGAACACATAGGTACAGGTAGGCCTCGGCCATGTGAGCACGCTGTGGCGAGGGCGGCAGCGAGCGCGGTTTCAAGCTAGTTATGGTGGTTGGTAACAATGCATCTTGAGTTGTAGCGAGCAGTAAGATGAACCCAGAAGGGTTTTGTCGACAATAAGTAATATTAGCTGAACACATAGGTACAGGTAGGCCTCTAAGAGAAGGCGGTGACGAGGGCGGGAGCGGACGCGGTTTCGATTTGGTGGCAATAGTACGCCTTAAGTTGTAGCGAGCAGTAAGTGGAGCTTAAAAGGGTTTCTCGATAAAACTATTGACGATCGCTCTTCTCCAGGATAAAACAATAGACGATCGCTAGCGAACCCGCTTGCCTCCGATTTCTGATTTCTGATTTAGGGAGCCCTTTTGTTTGGCAAAGCATCGGTTCAGGTTACAAATAGTGGTGCAAAATACAGAACCACAACTGTAAGAAAAAATAATTAAAACAGCGTTTCCTATAGCTTAAACTAACTTGATTCAAACTTATTACTAGTTTTTTACGGACGGGTTTTTGACACTAACAACTTTTTTTTCTCAAAACCCGTTTTTGTGATATATGGCAGTTTTTTAGAGGGCGTGCGATATGCTAGATACTTCGCACCTTCCTTAAGTTTAGCATCCGCGAAAGCTCTTCACTCTGGCCGGCCCCGTAGGCCTGAGAGCAAAGATGGTGGGTTGACCCACTTACGTTTTACGAGGCAAGCCTTTGATTTGATGGTGCATTCGTAACCAACTCGTCTGCCTTATACTAAATTAAGAACATGAATGTATTGGCCTAGATTTTCTGAAATTAGTTGCAGGTGGACCTATTCAACGTTTAGGTAGTAAACGTAGAGTTTAAATTAGTTATATGACATTATAAGAATGATAGCAATTTAAAGCTGAAGTTTCAGGCTTTTGAATGGTATCGTTTAGATGCAAATTTCTTTTTTTCCGTATTAAGTAGAAAAAGAAATTTGACAGACATGGTAATAAAACGTAATTGTACAGAAACTTGTCAGAAACACATTATATGCAACTAGCCTTAAATAGAGATTGTCTATAAACTTAACATAAAATTGTCATATAATTACAATGTTTAAAACTACGGTGTTAACGGTCAATGCTATTTGTATTTGGTCTATGCTATTAGTATGAACCCGTACTAATCTCAAAACGGAACCCTAAAAACGAACGTTTAGTTATTGTCTTACGGTAAAATTACAGTGACATAACAATAAAAAAGTAGTAAAAACAAAAACGGCAGGTAGACACTTTAATTGCCCAAAAAAAACAGTAGTTGTTTTCACCAGATTTCACGGTAAAATAATCAACACGTAATTGAATCAATTTGCGAACAAAAATAACAATAATGCCGTACCGTTTTTGTTTACATAATAAAATGGCTGAAAACAGTTTTGGTTTGTCGTGAAATTGTAACTGGAAATGTGCATTGTAAATTGTAACCAACCGTTTGTTTTCATTGACGGAGAATGGACTGAGTAATAGTGTGACCAATTTGACTTCTGTGTAGAGAGAATCGTCAATATCCGGCTCTTTTCTTTCGTTTGCTACGTGCTGAAAACTAACTAGCAAAAGACAACTATTGACCATACGTCGCTTTATTTCTCTGTCACGTTTATAATATACTAGCTGTCCCCTGCGGTTTCACCCGCATTTTTCGTTACTGCTCCGCTCCTGTGGGTTGTAGCGTGATGCTATATAGCCTATGGCATTTCTCGATAAATGGACTATCTAACACTGAAAGAATTTTTCAAATCGGACCAGTAGTTCCAGAGATTACCCCCTACATACAAACTTACAAACCTACAAACTTACAAATTTTACCTCTTTATAATATTAGTATAGATGGAATCACTTCAGAAGTCATAGTACGAGTTTTTATATCGTGATATGTAAACATGAACTTGTATTGAAACTGGATCCCATACGATTTGACATAAGCAAACCAACTTCTACTAAAAAGAAATTTTAGACACTAGCATTTATAGAGTGCAACTGCGCTACTCCAAGTAGGACAGGAAGGACACTCAGTCCATTCTTCTTATCTTTGTTTTAATCTACACTGTCTGTATAAGCATAATAAATAGCATAACCAGCTTCAAAATGTTCCCATCGTTGGGACTAAGGCCTCTAAGAGAGGAAGAGGGAATGAGTTGTAATCTACAACGCGAGCCCAGCCAACGGATGTCACAGATCATCGAATTATTTGCTTCTAGGACATGCCGGTTTCCTCACGATATTTTCCATAACCGTTTTGATAACAATGGTAATGAAATCAATTGCACAAAGTAAAGCGCCTGGCTCGGTTTGCACCCACAACATACAACTTCTAAGTCCGGGTCGTTACAGTACGGCCGTTATAAGTTGGCGAGTCTGAAGTTAGGCTCTACGAATTTTAGTTTTTGTAAAGTCGTACAAAAATAAAGGTTTTAAAAAAATAAATGCCAATTACTGTTTTTAACAGCAATAAGAACTGCAAATTGCATTTATTTTTTTAAAACCTTTATTTTTGTACGATATTTCAAGCGCCAAAATTCGCAGAGCCTAACTTCACACTCGCCAACTTATAACGGACGAATTGTACAACACAACACTGTCTAACTCGATTTGAAATGGAATATAATCGACGCATTTTTAACTCTACACAATATCTAGTGCAATAACTTTTTATTAGACTTTTGACTGTTGAGACACAATTGTATTGCTAATTCCGTTTCGATAGATCTGTGTAATTATAGAGATGTAGGTATGTGTACCTATATACGTTGATAGAAGTAGGTCAAACAATATTAGTTGTTACTTAGAGCGTTGACAATGCATGTACAATGTACATTGTGTGTATAAGAAACTTGTACTGTGTAAATAAGGTTGTCAAATGTGTATGACTTAAATCGGACGTGCTTGTATTTGACGCTTGCATATTAACCTGCATAATAATGATCTAATACAGAGAGATATTTAAATGAAATGTCCAAGATTATTTTGATTTTTTAAATGTCTTCGCACGGGCGGGTGCAAGCCGGGGCGGGTTACTAGTTAATAAAATAACTGAAAAGACTTAAAAAAAGTAATGTTGCCCCACAGTAGGAAAGTCACATATACAGACATTCACACCCGGAACGATTATCTTGTAGGCCTTACAAATATTTGTTCCATGTGGGAATGTAACCTGCGACCCACTGCGCAGCATCCCTTGCGCACAACCACAGTGTCAACCATGCCAGACGTACTGCCTCAATTGAACAAGGAAAAGGAATGGGTTTTAGTCAATAAAAGTCTGACACCCTCTCCCGCTCAGAGCGGGAGAAGTCATTTTGATGTCATCTTAAAAAAAGCTGCCTTAATTCATTCATTCATTTTAAGCTCTTTTCTAACCACCGAAGTATCAAATGCCCTCCTCGATTACACAAAAACCAGTACACAACAGCTTGCACTGTGGACCACCTGACCACATCGTCGGTAATCACAATGATTAATTCAAACAATTTTCAATCTGGCAGACCGTCGAACAAATTGCCTTCGCCCACATAATAAAATTCCTTTGCTACGGAACCATCGTGACGTCTATAAATGTAACGGTGTAAATGTTGCTGTGGAACCGGGAACTTGGAAGTTCTAGTTAATACTCAGTTTTACCTGGTAAAGGAATATTTTCTTTTTCAGATAAATCGGCAGTATCTCATTACGTTTAAAAGGAACTCCACAGTGTAAGTTTATTGATAGGTATTTTTTGCTCCTGTCCTGTTGTGTTCCTACAGTCACCTTTTGCGTTCCAGGGACGTGGTAACTCTTTCAAATAATCCTGCATATTAATAAGTATGGTATAAAAAACTATTGAAATCAAACCATAGTAGATAGCCATGGGTATTCTTCGACTTGAAAATCTAAAAGAAAAACAGTAGGTATCAAAGTTTACTTTTTCGAAATAAATGTTTAATTACTCAATCACTGCTTTTTGCGGAGATCTGAAATCCTTAGGCTTTCAAAACAAAGGCTAACACCAACACGAATTATATTTACTACGATTCAAGCTTTTACAGCAACACAATAATTCCAGCCAATTTTAGCGTATCCGCCCACAACTGAAAAGTCGACAAACATTGTTATTCGAGTAATAAGGAGGCCGCGTGTTACACCGACGCGTAACATCGGAAACCCATTAGTACCAACGATTTATTAAACCAAAAGGTGTAACCGCCACTGTTACACAACGTATGCATTCGATATTTTACATAAGTTTACATAATTTGGACATAAAGCAAAATCAATGACTTCATTCTGTATAATAATATCAATTGAATTACCTGTAATTTATTTTGAGACTTCTAATTGATGTTTAGATACAGTTAAAGATACAGAACTTGGGTATTATTGGTCATCAATTAAAATTGAAATTAATAAGACTGTGCTGTTCCTAGTAATTGGAAGATAGAAGATACATTCGTTGATGTTGAATAACAGTGAAGATTATAGAATACAAAAAGGAAGTCATCTGTTTCGGGTAACACTATCACTTTTTATTAATTCTATGTCATCATCAGTTCAGAAAAATGTAAAAATAGGATCATGAGTAAAATTCAAGTCAAGAGTTAATAGGTTACTTCTAGGCAAGAATGCACCATCGTCGGCCACATCATCGCTTACTATCAGGTGAGATAGCGATCAAACACGAGCCTATCAATAATAACAAAAAATATTACTACTATTAATTAATAACATTCATTATATTTAATTTAATTTATGAATTGTATGTATATGAACTTCTAACGTACGATACATGTGACCGCTGTCAAATGGGGTTCCCTCATTGACCGCCCCATCAAAGATCTTAGGGGGATAACGCTATTATTGCACTTGGTGTGTAGATTTGTAATCGCAATACGGCGAAACAAATGTCCGTTGTTGCAAATCCAGTCGTTGTTTATAAATAAATTAATAATATTTTGATTACGTAAAGAGAAATGAGACGCAACGAAGCAGAAGGAACGATAGCCAATCTAAAGATTAACATTTGAATGAAAACCTGTCCAATGATAAATGGGGAACTGGATAAGCATATGCTTTCGTATGCAGTACGAATCGAAATATACCCTTAATTGACCAACAAAGTGCATTTTACCACACATTGAAAGTTAACCAGTTAATAAATCAACGCAATTGAAGTCGCCAGCGAAAGCCGTTTTACAAATGATCTCCTTTTTTGACTGCTGATATTTGTGCGTGGAAACGAAAGTAAATAGATGTATTGAGAGGATTGGTAGAAAGTTAAGCCGACCTGTGTGGTCCTAGCTTAGAACGGGACCCCTTCTTTTTCGGTGCGACTCAGACTTGATCATGAGATAGGCAACATTTAGATTCATTCACCCTTTCCCCCTTTATAATATTAGTGTGATTCAACCACGACAATTTGTATGACGTGTGTATATTTAACGTCACGATTGCTAACGTATATAAATTTGGCACATACGTAGACCATATCCTAAAAAAGTATAGAATACTTTTTATCTCACAAGCAAGTTTCGTTGGGACAAATTCCTACCTCAATATTTGAGAAGCCGCTGGCAGAAAGGCAAGCCATAAATATAACATATGTCCTTAGATACCTATACGTAATGCTAGTAAGAAATGCAGGTTAGAGAATGGCAAGGGTACACAATAACCTAGGTAGAATTGAGTTAACCAACAGAAACACTGTTAACACCAGCCCGTAATCTACACGCCTCGTGATAGAAAAGATCATAAACATGCAACAACACGGTGTATGAGTCTCTGACGTCACAAACAGAACATTCGCGCCCGTGTCACTGTCGGTTGCCGTTAAAACTATAGCTATGACTATCCTAGCAATACCGTAATACTAGGGCGCCGTCAGTAGCGAAACGTGAGCGATAATTTAACGATAGTCCCCCTCGAACGGTACCAGACAATCGAGAACGTTTACGTATCGCTTATCGAGAATCGCCACGATCGGAATTTAGGGTCGGTATATCGGCGATTGGCGATTGCACCGCAATCTATGCAGCGCATCGAGTTGATAGAGATATTTACTTTGTCGAGTAGCCATCTGTTAGAGATGAGTATGACCCTGCTGGCATTGATACTGATTAATCTATGAGAAATCTCGAATACTATACTAATAGAAGACTCATCACTGATGATCAAACTAATATTGTTCACAAAACAAATATCTATGTTGACAATAACAACAACAATACATGCCACTTAACAATCTCATACAAATTAACAGTTTCATCACGTACCCGTTTATTCACTCGATGTTGCAACAACAATCAACAAAGAATGATGAGCACTCCGTACAACGACTCAATATAAAAACAATTAACGCCTTTAATAAACTCTTAAACACCAAGAACGGTAAACAACATAAATTCAAACCACGTCTCAATATTTCCATCAAAATAAAGTTACGGAAAGAAAAACCCATTCATAATTCAAAAGGCATGATGGAACACGTGTAAGGTACCAAAAACGGCGCAAGCGCAAGTAGCGGTTAAGTTTGTGTCGCGGCGAGAACAGGTTGTGCCAAATTTGGGACAGACCACAACCAGTTCGCAGACATCAATTATTTTAATTTGAAGAACCTACATTTAAAGGTTATGATTCATATTGCTTGAACTGCAGTTTCTTACAACTGCAGGCATATGCGACAAAAAATACACGAGAGACTATATTACTGCTTTTGAGTCCAATGTTCAACTTCAGTGGACATTTGATGGATCAAATCGTATTTGATATGGACTCCATCATAGTCAGACAGAAAAGAAAGTCACCTCGACTGTATTTAATGAAAGAAGAAATGCAAATAATCGTTTGCCCCTCGCCCTCCGCAAATCGTAGGAGTCAAGTGGGTGATTAAAATGGTCACTGGCGATCGTTATCTTTGTTTATAATCATAACCAGCTGCTGCCAGCGGCTTCACTTGAGTGAAAGTAGAAAATTGTCTCAAGGGAATTTACTAATGGGATAAAAAGTATCCTATATGCTATTCCAGGATATGATTTAAATATGTTCAAACGTTCCAGCGTGAGAAGTAACAAACATGCACATAAAATGTCGCTTTTATAATGTTAGTGCTATTACTAGAAAGTCAACAAACCGTGATATCTTCTACTGCTTACCTAATCAAACATCGAATTATCATAACACTGAACTTCTGTAAGAACTTACATGAGTGATTATGATCTATTCGTAGAATTTTATGAAAGCAATCAACCATTTAGTAAATTAGCATCGTTATATCATCACCGCTTTACAGTATTTACATTTAGAGTCAGAATTCATTTCAAATTAACCAGTCCAGAGAAAGTTTATTAAATACATGTCCAATCGCTTCGTAGATTATGCAATTATCAGCATCGAAGACGCAAATTTTATGCACAGTATGGTCCAGAACTTGCGCAATGACACCCACTTTAATTGCTAACATTAATCTCGATTTTCACGTCAATTGAGAAGCTAGTCGTATAATTATCTGCCCACAAATAAAATGAACAGTACCAATAATTTTTATTTGCGAGGCCATTCTTTGCGTTTTGAAGGAATATCATCAATTTTCGGAAGTGAGAGCTGCAGTTGTGACAGTATTGTGAAAGTGGGAGTTAGGATTAATTGTTTTGGTTAATATTTATGACACACTCGTTTTAGATTTGTTGCATTATTCTTTGAGATGTGGACAAGCTTTGATTGAGAATGACGTTAAAAGATTTTTGAAATTGCAAAATTTTCTACTCAATCTTTAGCGTAACTAAAACTAAATAGTCGAATTCATAACTCATTTGCACTTTATTTATGACATAAAAACTGTAAGCATCACGTGTACCATTTCATTGTATCAGCGTAGTGTAATGTTATGAAATGCTGTAAACAATAAACAGACATGCGAATGCAGTAATCCCGGAAGATTTATTAATTACTCAGATACCCGCGAAACGAGACACAATAGTAAAACAATAACAGCGCGGTCTCATAGGACCGGTTGGGGATTCAAACGTTAACATTATTCGTCATGATTTCCACTATCTATTCCCGAAGTTCTATAAAAAATCTTCAATAAATTTAAATAAGACTACCTTGAAAGAATCCGATTTCAATTTAAAAAAAAAAACAATATCGAGCCTGCTGAAGTCAACTCAAAGTAGTCTATTATATGCCAAAAATTAAAACACACATGTTAAACTAATATGCCGTTAATAGCATAGGAACATAAATATAGATAATCAAACTAAGAAGATATAGTCATTGAATTTTAAAACATAACTGTTAGAGCCGATTTCAAAAAGTCTATCAAGCTGACTCAATTAAAAACTGGTAGACAAGCCCGCAAAACTATAACGGTTGAAGATCATCGTAGTAACGGTAGAAGCATTCGACCATTTATATGGCATTCTGTAAATGTTTAATCTCTTTTTTTTTCTTGTATATTTTCTCTCTTAGTTTTTTTAGGCTTACCATTTTTGCTAGCCTGTTTTGTCCTGAAAGATGCAAGGAGGGGAGGGAAGCCTTGGCTCAAGAGTGGCAAAGGCCTCCCTTCATTCCTATTATTTTCCACGAGCACACACTTCCTCTTTCCAGTTCTAGCAAAATTTACCCAGATCGTCCTACTGTCTCCTTCGAACCATATTGGTCTGCCACGAGCACCAAATCTGTGTTACTTTGGCCAACATGCGACAGTTTGTAGAACGAAGAGACGACAGAAGTCCAAGGTTTGTTAACGATCAATGGAGTGCAGTAAAGTTATATTAACATATCAAGAAACACTACACTGCGCTCCAAAACCTGAGCTGATGTGGCTCAAAAGACTGTCCAACTTAAATGGAAACCTTACTTAATTCAAGAAAAAGGTTACCAAGGCTTTTGACGCTTTGAGTAAACGGTCAGCACTGACGACTAATACAAAACTTGTTTGTTTGAAGAAAGTGGTATGACAAACACATACGAAGAGACCACATACTGACAATTTACAATGACCGTATAATAACACCATTAGTTCATGACGACAATGATTCACTATTTTTAAAAGACGCAACACAACAGTATGAAGAAGACTGTTTAGAATTTCAAATTTTGTTAGACATAAATGGTAATGTTAAAGGTATTTGTTGAGAAACAAAACATTTTCACGCTAATTTAGTAATCGAGAAAAAATATTTTCGTCATCCTACGCGACTTTTTGAAGGACGATGGGCCACCTTTTTATAACTGTTCATTACACAATAATATCATTCCAATCGACGCGATATCTTAGAAACGGGACCAATAATCTTCGTATCGATATTGCAGGAAAATTGCATACCACACAAGGGAAAATGGCAAGTTACAGATACATATTCATTAGAATCTTAATAGAAAGGCAAATAAGGGCAGTCTTATAAATGTATGGGAAACAAACACAGATGGATAAGAAGATAAAGGAACCGTTACAACAGAACCTAAGATATAAATGAGACGAAAGATACGTTTGTGAATTACCAAACGGACATATTCGCTGACATACAATATAGCGAATATGTACACGGTAAATACATTACATTAGAATATTGTAATGAACCCTGGGAATGGGAATTCTAAGACAAACTATACTAAGAAGCTGAGTAAATAAAGCTTCATCAGTGTAGCTAAGTTTAAATGAACAATGCATAGTACGATGGATTAACAGTGCTTGAAACTCAATGAAAAACTATGCCGCCGTTTGTTAATAGCAATCTAATTATAGTCTAGATTCAATGCACTCGTTTTTTTAACACTGACCTTGCTAACGAGAAATACTTAAAAGCTTCTGTCACAATCGATAATTGATATTTGCAATACACAATAACGTACACTAAGAGCGAAATGGAATGGTTGTAGAAGCGTTTACAAATTGTTCTACAACTGAGTACCTACATGCTACGCTACTTACTATTCTTCTATTGTTTATATTCTTTATTATTTTCACCAAATCATTTTATACGTGCCCTATTTTTTTTCTTTGATGTAATTCAAACACTTTCAATAGACACATTCTTTGGAATTCAATTATGAATCTCAATCGATAGTGTTACAGTTACGAGAATGGGTATTTTATTAGTTGGAGCGATCAATTTTCGCGGCACAATTTATCTTTCCAATTATAAGTTCCTTTGCTCCTTGGGCCAATCAGGTATCGGTTTCAGAAGCATTATCACTTCGAAACGAGGGCGCCAGCCCCGTACCGTTATGGCGAGAACTTGAAGGAGAAACACACGGATACGTAATGTCGGCGTTAACGGTTAGAGTTTACTTAGAAGCGCATAATGGGTGCTTCCGTGTTTAATATTGATGTGGAAGTTCAAATAAATGAAGGCAGTAAATGGAAATAGATACAAGATTGACTTTTAGCTAATGGGCAGACAAATTGTGGAGCTAATACAGGTGGAGGTGCACCAAATGTTTCATTAGATCGCCAGCGCGGAGCCGGTACAATTGTGCAAAATACAAGTTTTAGTTTGTGTACTAAAATGTGTGCAGAAACCGTTTAGATATAGATAATTCATTTATATTAGATTCAATTTATTTACTTAGAACGATCTAAATGGCAATCACTACGCACACACATAAAGCTACATAGGTCACTAATACCGCAACCTTATTACCTTTGAATTTATCGTTTTCGCGCGTAGATTCGATCCATATATTTCGAAAGTCGAGAGTTTGAAAAGCCCGTACCGCCATTGTAAAGACCTTATTAGCTTTAAAGGTTCGTGTTCCTGTGAAAGATTTACTTAATGCGATTTCAGAGTAGCGTGCAGAAGTACGTGTGGTCTACTGCCATTTGGTATTCAATGAGCCGATTTAGAAGGCGAGCGAAATTAAGAGCTGGAGATAATGTAACGGTAGTAGGAGTTTGGTGTAGTGTTATTGTCTAGAAAATTGGAATTGTTCAATCGTGTGTCAGGTCGAGTGACAACTTTCCAACCGTTTAAAACGAAGTGCGACAATATCCACGCTTTCAAGAACCAAAACTAAAAAATCTTGCCGTTTTGTTCAATTTGACCTGGTTCAATGCTGTACGGTAGTAAAGCATTCAGACAGTGATTCATGACAATGCATTTGAATTTCTAGTTAAAATTAAGTCAAAATCTGGTGAAGTCTAGACTTCTTACGTTATAACATCGAAATTCGCCGCTTCAGTGACATCATATTACGATATCTCAATACTAATGCTTCAAAAACGTTCAATGGTTCATTCCCCTCACGTTTTATAATGATGTTGATTACATTAAATTAAGCAAACCCATATCACGAACATGTATTCGTATGTTGTAAAGTTCCGTGAACTTTTGACCTGAGACTTAGTAGTTTTCTTTGGGAATTTGTTCGGAGTAACGGAACCCGTTCATTAATGGTATTGTGATGGGAATGTTTAATTGTATGCTATCGTGCATATCGTGATGTTTTAGGGCATTTGTGTTGTTGGCTGTAAAATTAATGTTCCCTTCTGCTTCGGTATTCATGTTAATGTTTTATTGTGTTCTTAAGATGTTTATAGGTGCCTTTCAGTGCGAAAAGTACCGTATATGACTTCGGACATTTGTAACTTCAAACAGTTGCTCAAGACAGGAATTATGTGATAAATACTTTTGGTGCCAAGGACCAAGAACCCGGGTTTTAAGTATTTTTTTTAAAATGTAAGTAAGCTAAGCATACGTAGGGTTGGATTCGCTAGTCAGTTACTTGGCAAGAACAAGAGTCAACAATAGCTATGTATATTGTATAACAACGAACCGGGAGGCAGGCACACGAACGAATTATTGTATATTGTTGGCACCAAAATTGTTCAGAAGACACAAGAAGCATAAATGTAGTGTGATACTAAAAAGACAATCACACCAAAGAAAGCTGAAGTAAGTCAGGTAATAATAGTAGGTTAGTTGAATAAAACACAATCTAGGTAAGTAACTAGAAACATGTAGACAACGCACAAATAACAATGTGTAATAATGAACTTGACACGCTTAAATTACTACAAGCTAGTAACATTCCCACACTTTTAAAACTGCAAGCAAACGAAACAATACACCTAATAAAACACACAATAAAACAAATTCTTCCGCCATGACTAAGATTACATTAAAATCGGCGTCACTTGAGTATTCCGTAATACCAACATTGACGCTTACTTATTCAGTGAAGGTAAGTTAACTGGCGTAACCAATTTATACCGAACACATAGTACAAGTTGAACATGGTGTATTGTTAGCTAGCCTACAGGCAGAATTTGTAACACCTCGCACAAAATGTGTGGTTGAAAGAAAATAGGAACAGTTTTGAGCCTCGTTTGTAGAGTCAACAAGAGATCTGTTGATGTTAGACCTATACCAAAGAGGGTTATGCAAATTTTTGAAGTAATGGAAAGATATAATAAACAGATATGATGTTTGTAAATTTTGTACATAGCGCCATCAATGAACTAACAATTTCAGATCCATTGGAAACTTTTGTCACTGGTTAGGAATTATAAGGTAAATATTATGTAAATGTCATATGGGTACTCAAGTCAATAGATAGCATGTATATTTTAACAATAGCCGAGTTTCAAATCGGAGCTGTTTATACGATTGAGCATTCGAGTAAAGCACGAAATTTATTTAAATATACAACAGCTTGCGGAGAATTCAAATTCGTAAATTGAAAACAGCTTCAACAATACGTTTATTCATGCCACTTCAAAACACAATACTAGCCCGAACTGGCCACTAAGAAAGCATTACTACAGAGAATTGAAATGTTACTGAGCTCACAGCATTACTCAAAGTATAGCTCACAGTACGGTAGCAACTGAAATAAGTTGTCCTATCTGTGTAAAATCTGAGATACTGGAACTTTAACGATTATTACTTTCGATTATACATGAGCAACCTGTTATATTAAAGTTCAGAGCATTTTAACGGAGCTAGTTACTCAATCTCATCGAGTCTGGGCCTACATTGTAGAATAGTATCGACGCGAAGGATTTACGACGAGAACAACTCGCAATTTCACGATTGACGTGAGTTAGGATCGCATACACGCCACATATCACATCGTGAGCTGTGAAGTAATCGTGGTAACCTGTTGCCTTCAAACGGCAAGTGGGGCGAACTTAAATCATCGGAACAGTTTTCTCAAAACAAATTGAATGACTTCATTTTGTCTCCAAAAAAGCGTGGGTCGCAGTCCAATTCCTCATGCCACACCCTTCACTTTGCCGAGAGGGCATTTATCCATATAGATTGTCGATTAACAGTCAGAATAGTTCCATTATGTGCTTATGGCATGAACATGTTTCTTTGCATAATACATTTACATTCTGGACTCACCTAAAAGTCGTTCGCCGTTCGACCTCATAATCGCTCCGCCATCTTTGAATCTGAGGACAATAAATAAATGTATGTTAAGAATAAGCTCTTATGTCTTACTGCGGGGCTTAATAATGAGTGTATGATTATATCATGAATATGTAGAACTGAGACGAAGGCAAAAGTGGTTGAGAAACTTTATGTAATTAATATTTATTCTGATATTTATAGTTCCAAGAACGTGCCTTTCAGCGTATTAACGTACGGAAAAGAGGGCCCTATCGTATAATAGATATCGTTCACCGAAAACCATTAACATGGAAACTGTTTATAAAACACCGCCATCAAATGCTTCACACAGATAATTTTACGGCGGCAACAAGAAGGAATTAACCATAAAATTCCTACTAACTGAAGAGCATGCCATAAAAGTGGTTAAAACTTGTACGAATATCCCAAGAAACAGACTTTAAGGAAAATAAATCAATCTTCCTTCATACCAAACATGGTCAAGTTTTTGCGATGCTTTCATAACCCATCTAGGCAATATAATAATTCTATTTATTCTGAGTAATGGCGGCAATAGATTTAACGTAATCACCGCCATCTTAAAACACTTTTACTGCTTTTTCTTTGCTGTTGAGAAACGACGGAGGTTACCAAGAAATATATTCTGAATATAAGGATGTCTCTTTCATTTGCCGATCACGTCTTCAGTTCCAACACGTGAGTTCGTTTTTACATTTTCAAAGGATAGTTGAAGTTATTCATGTGCAATTTTCAATCTTAAATGAATGTAATAGAGGTAGAATTTGCATTGAAAGTAATATTAAAATACAGGGTACGAGTGTTGTTATATCAGTTGCAATATATCTACCGGTTGATATAAATACTTTACTCTCCTTGCATAAAGAATCGTCGCCTAAACAAAGTCAGCCGTAAAATTGGTTTGTAGAGATGAGCTTTTCGTTTTGGGCAGTAAATGTCAAAAACTGTTAAATCCCTCGTAAATCTTTGCAAGAAGCTTTTGACATTACAGATGTGTAAGCATTAAGCAAGTAATAGATTTACTTGTAGCAAATTAAAAGACCGTTGAGGGAGTTTAGGAGCTACTTAAAGCCTTTACAGAAACCAAGCATGGTTACCGTTATGATTATTCAAATTTCTAAATTGATAATCATAAAACTGGACAATAATAGTTACTCTTACAGGCTGCAGGGCTCCCAGCTATAAATATATTGGAATGACGATCGCGATAGTGCACAAGTATCCAGGCTGACCTGTGGCTTTGGCGTCGTGGAGTATTTACTACCTGCCCTGGATATGAAGCCGCTAAAACTGTCGAGACTCTCTCATCTATAGTACGATATTTTATTAGAAAAGGAACGATAGGAAGACCTTTCAATATAAGCGTGGTCAGTGTGAGAGATAGGTACCTAAATTTCAGACTGCACTGAAGAATTAAACAAGATGCAGTGGTGATACGGTAGAAAATCCGAAATGACTATTTTTAGAAACAGAATATGGTTGAATTCTGACCGCTAAAGTGAAAAAAGTACTTTTTCTAAATTCTATGAATTAAGAAGGCATATATGCATTCCTCTCAAAAAGCTCAACGGAACATTTCCTCACAGTGCATCTACAAGATATTTTCAATTTACTCGCGCCTTAAACGTGTGCATATAATTGCATATTGCAGCGTTACCACATAATGGGCCTCGTGTGCTCGCAATAGCAATTACGTGACTAGGTACGAACCATTGTCAACAATTATACTGCGACGGATTTAGGGAATAATTTTACTAAATTATACAGTACAATATTGGGTTTAACATATTTTTGGAGACCGTTAACAGTTGTTTGAGTCGTAAAATCACAATTGTTCACAAATTATGTATTTCGTCATTATTACTTGTTCAAGTATTGTGAGGAATTTTGTTATTTAAAACCCTACTTACAATACAACTATAAAGTGCGACAACGATGTTGAAATTATGCATAACTGTGACAACATTAATTTTAATGCCAAAATTACTCGAAAGAGGGTAACTTGATATTTTCTCGCAATAAACAGAATTATACGAATCGTTTACTTTAATAATTCAAATGTTTCATTTCAATTAAATGTTCAGCACCTCTGGCAGTTGGGTTGTTTACATTCCTGGCAGAATTATCTTACAACGATTATACTTGTACTCAACTCATAAATATGAGACCACGTTTTCTTAATTCCGTAGCTAAGCTTTAATAAAACATGGTCCAGGAAGAAATTAGAGTGAGCGTTGATGAATGTTTGACGTGACGCCAGTTCGTGACGTAGTAGTTTCCATAACTGTTCAGTTAAGTGTTGGGGGTTTAAATGCAAGTCAGTAAGGTTGTAAGTAGAGCACTAAGCAACTATGTTTCATCAAATTAGCTATAGTTTTTTGTCACATGCCGAGCGACAAGTTAGCTGCGGAATTGATCGAAAGTCACTGAAGAAACACGGATTGGGTTTAGTGAGTAACAGTCTAATTACTTACCTAAAAAGAATACTGCATAAAAGCGATCGCAAACATAAAATCGTACTATTGTATGTATGTCATTCTAAAATTGTGCACTGGATCCTACCCTCTATTGCAATCTCTACATCACTCACTGGTTTGCTGAAAACTCAATTTACAGTAGGTAAAGCTCGTCTATGTACGATTGCCTGAACTCTGTTACCCACATATTATATTGTAACTTTTTCTGAAGACTTAAGACCAGTCTTAAAATATTAAAAAAGAACACTTCATAATCTAGTTTTTGTTATAAGAGATGTCACATAATTATTCGGAAAACAAATCCTACCTTTTAATTCAAAACTAAACAAGTTAATAAAACCGTTTAAAAATGCTAAAGTTCGCACAGCTTTAGTCAGGTCAATCGTATTTACTCGATTCCCGTTAAATAGCTGAATCGATTACAGAAGCCTGACTAACCTCTCGATGCGGATTCCATGGCAAGAGGTTAGTCAAGCACAAATTAATTAGTGATGTTACGATCGATGGAACCGGTGTCATTCAACTAACTTACAAGTTGTGGTAATTAAGTTTATAATTACATCGCGCAAAACATTCTTACATATGGTATTCGGAGGAAAATGTCAATTATATCCATTAGGTTTCGAAAGAGATGTCAGTAAAATGGACGACGTCTGCCAAAGCTGTGAATTATTCGAAGGAGTTACTGTTGCCCTCACTAAAAGAGCAACTGAAAGAATACTGTAGGTTTTAATCAGTAAAAATCTGACACTCTCTACCATTCGTCACAAAGCGCGAAAAGTCATTTGGTGATTTTCCAGGTAAAAAAAAACCTCTCTTTTAGTTTTAGTTAGTCAAGCACAAATTAATTAGTGATGTTACGATCGATGGAACCGGTGTCATTCAACTATCTTTAAGTTGTGGTAATTAAGTTTATAAATACATCGTGCAAGACATTCTTACATATGGTATTCGGAGGAAAATGTCAATCATATTCATTGCACATCAAAGAGATGTCAGTAATTGACGATGCGTGTCAGGGCTGCAGATTATTCGAAGGTGTTACTGTAGCCCGCGAAAAAGGGTAAATAAAAGAACACTACTTGGTCAATAAAAGTGACACTCATACCCGCTCCAGCTAGAGCGAGAGAGGAAATCATTTGATGATTTTTATAGTAAAAAAAAGTTTGATTTATTGTGGGCATTAAATGTTAAGGAACAACTTCAAACACCCCTAGTCGAAACCAGGCTAGTGCAAATGGGCGGGTTGAGCACCAAAATCTGCTTATAAAAGAATACCTTCAAATCATAAGCAGGACTGTCAACACTAACATTGAGTGTTTCGAAACGTCTTACTCGTAAACACAAATATTTGTATTCAAATTTTAACATTCTTGAAGATACGTGAATGGTCCTGTGATGGGAGCCCAGACCTTAATTAGAATCTGTAATTGACATTTAGTATGAGCCAGCGATTATTCGTACCTTAATATTATTTTTATTCAAATCTTAACCCTCTTACAGGCACCAGGAATAACAAAATTTGCATCACAACATTAAGATCTTGTATTTAGGGGGCTTACCTCATTGCCATGTTAATCAACCATATGACCATAAGTTTAATGTGACTGCGAGATTGGTCGAAAGAGTAACCGGTGTTCTAGAGTGCAAATGGTAACTGTAAGAACACAGGTAGTTTTAGTCAGAACAAATCTGACACTCCCTTTCACTGCACCCATTGCGGGAGGAGTTGTTTGATGATTTCGTCATAATTATCTACCTACCTTTTCCCAACCACCAGAAGTCGGGTTCTAGCCTAACCAAATGCAGCTCGACCCGTGTTCTACATGATGTGACCACACGATTCTCTTTGGATAGGACTGATGGTCAGACTTTCTAGCGCCTATAATCAAAGATCTGCGAATGACAACCGAGACCAACGGCTTTGCGAGCTTTCTGAAGCACAAGGTGATGATATCCCACCTCAAAAAACAGAAGGTAAATGTAGCTATTAATATAGGATGCTATTATACTAAAGTGGTTTCAATTTCAAGTCAAGCAATTAATATTTTTAACAGCCATTTCCAAAGTGTTGTTTAGAGGCCACTGGAGGGTATTATGTAAAACTGAACTAATGATTATGTATTTTAAATATGGAACACATTTATCTGCCAAGATGAAACGTGTTAATGGTTCTGCAGTGATGGTCCGTTCATTTAAATAACACTTTGCAATGTAGAGCATACGTCTTATCTGAATTGTAATTATATATGTGTATTGAAAAAATGATGCAATGAATTGTAAATGGCTCCCATAGTTGTGCCCAATGGCTATGTAAGATGTGTTGGTAAATGGATGGCAATTGGTCTAAGAACAAAAGATATTGTTTTTGTTTTAATGAGAAGCATGGCCATTTATATTTTCGTAACACCTTGTGAAGTTATTTATTAGAGGCCAGTTGTTTTGATCTTAAACGTTGGTTTAAATTAATAGTTGAATCACATCGTAAAGGATTATTTCCGTGCAAATAATGGAACTTGTCTTCTATAATTAAAAAGGATTTATAATTTTTTGACGCCATATTTTAGTTTAGAGTAAGAGTCCGTGTATATGTAGTTTTAATCAGTTAAGTGTTTTTATTTTTTATGTTTTTTTTTTAGAACGAAAATGACACTAATATTATGAAGGTGAAAAAAAATTAAATAATATTTCAATCAAAAAGCATTTATAATAATATTATCATTCTAAGTAGTAATAAAAAAGTAGTAGATATGTTTTTTGTCTTCTTTCTTGACCAATAGTTAAATATTTGACCATTGGTCAAGCTAAAAATTGATTTAACAACGCATTTTTTGTTTGACAATTGGTCAAGCTAGCAATTGATTGAACAACGCATTTTTTTGTGAAATTTAACAAATATTTACTATGGGTTGACTAAACTACATGAAATCGTAACATTAACCTTAGATCACAGAAAATAATTTCCAACTTTTGCTAGGGTATACTATACAATGGTTGGTTGGCAAAAAACTACGGATAAAAACAATTTAAGTTAATTTGAGTGTTTTCAGGGCCTGTTTCACCATCTTTTTTTATTGTAGATAGGTTCGCGCTTAACCGCTTTCTCACCTCATGGACAGCGACGATGGAGCGCGCTTACCTAGAAGTAACTATTCACTCTTGACTTAAAGATTCCTGGATTGTAGCTATCAGGAAACACAGACTCCGGCAGGGAATTCCACTCCTTGGCTGTACGTACAATAAATGTTTTCCCAAAACCGTTTTGTGCGATGATCTATGATTAAATTTCAGTTAACTTATACTAAGCAAATAATTTGAAAAAAAATTGTTCCATTTTTTAATTTATTCAGAAAGTAGTGACTTTTCGGGTATTATGAAACAGGACCAAAGTGTATATTTTTTTATTGATGACTGAAGGAACTTTCGTTACTAGTTACGTTGTTTGTTTCACAAGAAGTAATTTTTCAAACGGTAGTATTTTCTCCAGATGTCTTGAAGGCGTTTCTGTCCGCTCTTTAGTGGCCAGTGGGAGTCTTTGTTGAGACACTTTATGCTTGCGGGGGCCTGCCACGAATAGGCTTCTATTGAGCTAGATAAAGGCAATTTACCCACACCTACTGGGATTAGCCTCTTAAGACATACAACAGCTCGTTCAGCTAGCTTTTTATGAGTTCTAATAATAGGTTCTTGAGCAAGGGTTTATTGATTAACAATTATAGCTCTCATATAATTAGCCTTCCGTGAAGAAATTTTGTAGCTTAATTAGATACACTGCTAAACATGTTTGTAAATCATTTGACCGTAGCCGCGTGGAGCCGCGAGGAGCTCGTGGCTAGATAATAACAGCCGCACAGGTCGATCTTCAGGGTCAAGCAACGCTTGCCTAGGTTGGTCTGTGGATGGGTGACCATCTTGACATAACGAGTTTCCTCCATGCCTCGGATAGCACGTTAAGCCGTAGGTCCCGGCAGTCATTTGTAGATCTTTGGCAGTCGTTACGGATAGTCAGAAGCCAGTAAATCTGACTCCAGTCTTGCCATGAAGTACCGTGTTACCCCAGTTAATGGGTTGTGGAGGTCTGGTAGGCAGCCGCTCCTCGTAAAATACTGGTATTCAGCTAAATCCGACTTGACTGGAAGCCGACCCCAATATAGTTGGGAAAAGGCTAGGCAGATGATTGACCGTAGCCGCGTAGATTCATTGACTAAAGATGAGCACACGGTTTCGTACTGAGATAAATCTGAGTTTTTTTTTTAGGTTTATAAGGATCTATAAGTATTACATAACTGTAACATAATCAACGATACATTCTTACTGCTTAGACTCAGACTACCTCTCTAGGGAATTCGACGTAATCTACCACGCGAGTCCGATAGGTACGGGCTAGTAACAACACAATAGCTTACAAAAAGTTATTTCACAAGAGAAAATCCTATACAGAACCTATTTTTCTTGATAATCCACAACAATGCCCATTCCAAAGGTTTTAATTTTCATACAGTGACCTTACAAAGTGGACTGTTATTACATAGGTACCGACGACTTTTCTTATAAACTTGTGCACTGTAAGTAAATCCGCGGTTTTTAGAGCGTCTCTTTCTCACAGAGTTCCATTATCAATATTGGTCATCTGCAACATAAAATAGGCTTTCCTACTTTGCAATAGCAGACAATTTCGCTTGTATAAGTATTTAATATCGAAGGTTTATCATGTCAGTGAATAATAAACGCTATCTTTAGTAAATAAAGTGTGTTTTAAAATGTCGTTGGGTGGTTTATATGACGTTTTAACGAGTGATACGATTGTCGTGGTCAGGTTTCCCGACTACGCAACTGGCTGGCTGGGGTACACTTTGTACACAGATTGCGACAAAAGTGAGAATTACTTAGGAAACAAAGACTACGTGAAGACGTGATGAATAAAACAATATTTGACTTAACATTTATCAAATATTTTAAGTAGAATAACAAGTTTTTCGGAAAGTTACTAAAACAGAAGAATAATATTTTCTGTGTTTGCATCGTAGAGCAGTTGAGGTGGGAAATCATCAAATTACTTCTCCCGCTCTAGGGTGGAGCGAGGAGTGCTAGACTTTAACTAAACCCTACATAGTAACAAAACTTTTGAACAGTCAGTCTGTCAGTTTCTCAGTTGGCCTCAGTCGCCCTGTGACTCCCGACGCCCGGGGCGTCTCCTGTGCCGGTTGGTGTATCCGTCCTCTCCTTCGTTAGCATTACAGCTTTACAGAAAGAGTTGGCCACTTCCAACACCGTCTCGCTTCAGATCATGGCTTGAACCAGAGCCAGGCGAGGTCGCTATTATACCTAGCCTGAACTATCCAACGACTGGGCCAAGACCTCTCCACTGCTTTCACTGTTCTTCTTGACACTTCCTAATTAAGACATCTGAGGCGTCCCGTCATCTTCTTCGAGGTCTGTCGTATCTCGTGATTTTGGGGCATCAATTTTGTGTTTTAAGAGTCCACCGTTCGGTCAGCATGCAACAGACATGTCTAACTCGTTCTAATATAACCGAAACAGCCGTCTGAACCACGTTTACGACGAGTAAACATACCAAACAGCACAACAAATGCAATCAATAGGTCGAACATCCCACAATTAAACTACGCCCTCGAAACAAGAGAGAAAGAAATAAATATTAATTAAATACAGCCCATTAACATAAGACAGGCGGAAACATGCAAAGCAAGACCGCTTCATTTAAATAAGCAATATGATACATAGTTATATCATTTCTAGTACATACTTTACCTACTACATATTATGTAGAACTAGCGAAACCCGAAACGTTTACCTAGATTTCGACGGTTAACGTTATACGAGACTTGGCAGAATTTGCACCTATTTTTTATTGTTTTTGCACGGTTTCGAATTAAGCCAGTGTTAACCTATCAATACCCGCGAAACGAGACACAATAGTAAGACAATAACAGCGCGGTCCTATGAGACCGGTCGGGGATTCATGAATTAAGGTGGCTATATAATTTCTAGTAATTTACTATGTAGAACTAGCGAAACCCGAAACGTTTACCTGGATTTCGACGGTTATCGTTATACGAGACTTGGCAGAATTCGCATTTTTTTTTTCGTTTCGCACGGTTTCTGCATTTTCTGTTTCCTCCGTGCCTCGAAAATCACGTTAAGCCGTAGGTCCCGGCTGTCGTTTGTAGATCTTTGGCAGTCGTTACGGATAGTCAGAAGCCAGTAAATCTGACTCCAGTCTTGCCATGAAGTATCGTGTTATCCCAGTTAATGGGATGTGGAGGTCTGGTAGGCAGCCGATCCTCGTAAAATATTGGTATTCAGCTAAATCCGGCTTGACTAGAAGCCGAACCCAATATAGTTGGGAAAAGGCTAGGCAGATGATGATGACGGTTTATGCTAAATGCATAAACCGCCTGAGTTAAGTTTGGTATATCATTTCTAGTACTTTACTATGTCGAACTTGCAAAACCCGAAACGTTTACCGGGATTTCGATGGTTAACGTTATACGAGACTTAGCAGAATTGGCATTTTTTTTGTTTTGTTTCGCACGGTTTTAAATTAAGCTAGTGTTAAGTTTAGAAAGTATTTAGTTTTAGGCACAGAATACAATCACTTTTTTTTTTCATTGAAATGCGGAACATTCTGTTTTTGTAGTATTTGGCAGTAAATCAGCCTTCTTCGACATGCTTAGTTAAGGCAGTCATTCACACTAAATTGTAAAGGCGAATGTTTGTGAGTGTGTGTGGACTTAACGGGAATCCTTTAAGGGATTACCCGAATGGGTATACCATGTTCTAGAATAGCATATAGGATACTTTTATCCCGAGATTATATTACCTTGAGATAAATTTCACTTTTTCGCAGGCAAACCTGCTAGCAGAAAATAATCTTTAATCGAAATAATTGTACTTGCTTAGGCACTTCCTTTACATTGCAACTTTATATTTAATACAAATCAATTTGAGATACGTTATTTAAATGAATACAACAAAACGTTTTTGCTATTCATACATAAACCGAGAATACCAGAAACAGCATCAGATTTTTCTGCTATTCGCCTTACAATTCAACGACTTTACGGTACTTTAGATTGCCAATACAGCCAAGCTATTTAAGCGTGTGTCTAAATGTTTTGCTAGCAACGGAAAAACGTAATTAATTTCACATTTATCATTCCTCGAAATACTAGAACGAAGTGAGTAGGTAGAATTGGCATGTAAGCATGGGGCCACACGGTTGTAACCCCGTGTCCCAACAGAGGTGACGATGCTTGTTTCAATCCGTAAGTAGGTATAGACAGCAGATGTAATAAAACAATCCGTCAAGCCGACAATCAACACGCGCATAGAGTTCCGCGCGCACTTCAAAGTGATGTCTGAAAAACCGTAGAAGCCCAGCCTTGTCGTAATTTAATGGGGTCATGAGTTCGCTTTTGAAAGGAAAACCCGGGGCCCTGTCAGTCTGACACGTCCTACCGCTCCGCCTAAGGGCGAGAGAACTCATTGGACTACTAAAGTTTATTTCCCACCTTAAAAAAGTAAATGGCTTGTTTTCCAATCCGCTACTTCCCATTTAAGTGACCTAGGTTTAGACGCTGGTTTACAACCATGTGGTCTATGCTTAACGCTGCAGTAGGTATAGATACATCCACGTCGGAAATACAAATTAATAATACAAGTAGTATTACTTGTACGTATGAACTGAGAGTTAAATAATATTTCCCGCCTTATGTGAGAGGAAGTTACCAATCATTGGGAGGAAACACCTGAATTATCGAATGGCAGATTTTGAAATAGTTGTCACTCACACCAACGCGTAATAAAACTAAAAATGGAATTTATAATAAGAATAATAAAGTTTTTTATATGATTTTCATTATTATTGGACGAAAATCTCATTCAATTTTATGTGATTTGGACTGTTGTGACTTCTGTGTCCTAAATGACGCTAGTAGAAACTTTTTATGAAAATGATAATGCAAATAAGGTGATCATAACCATGAAATGTGCATATTTTACGCAACTTTGGTACCTAATCGGAGTTTTATAACACACATGTGGTAAAATTTACACAAGGTTTGATGGTGTCATCTTTACTTTTAGCAAAAAAGGCGTAGAAAAGCCATAGTGAAAATAATTGATTTAAAGGTTAATTGAAACTCCTTGAACTAAAGAGGAGGAAAAAACATACATATAGATACAAAAAATCTAACAATAAATTGCAAGAGGAAACCAACATCCAATGCGTTGATGTCTTTGCAACCAAGTAACTTAAACTTTGAATGGGAAAAAAAACTCACATACATACATGAACCCTGAAAACATAACACTCCTTTTTTTGGGCAGTCGTGTAATAAGAAACTAGTTCGTTTAGTTAGTTCATTTGTTTAGAAGCTCCCGGTTAATGTTGTGAATACTTCTGAAATCCCCCCACATTGAACTACTTTAAAAATCGGTTGACTAAACGTTTCCAGACTATATGGCACACGCATACGTTAATAGATGCTAGTGTGTCTAACCAAATAATAATAATAATTCGGTCTTGCAGTAAACAATATCCGGCATCTTATGTCGATATAAGATCCTCTGGTTCTCGTATCTTTAATCTTTGACAAGTTGTGTTTGGGAGTTTGTCCATCAAATTATTTGCCAAACGGTTTGGATGAATTAGCACAAGTTTTTTGTATGTTGTGACAAAGTCTACTGAATATACGATACCCACGCATGCCGTTAATAACATGTGATCTATCAAATTGTTTCTCCAATCAAGAAAACAACAGTTATAGCAGATAGAGTCACAATTATATCGGTACTTAAGTTCTTTGTCCGCTAAGTCATCAAAATCATCAAACAATAAACTATTGTCAAAACGATTCACGATAGTGAACAAGCGTAAAAATCTTCATTACGCAAAGGTATTAAAAATAAAAAATGCGTATACACAAGGTTTTAAATGATTAGTTTTATTATCAATAAAGAAGTGTGTCGGTCCGTTATACGTACAAAAAGCTGTAGTAGGTCATTGGCACAGTGAGATGGCGAACGATGGCAGTGCGCGCTTCGTTCGTTCATCTCGGAACGACTGTGTTCATACTTTTTTTTGAACTTCGAATCAGTTGTGTTTTTTGAATTTCGAATCGGTTGCGATACGGTGTCCGATGATGGGTATTATTATTGTTCGATTAAATACTTTATTGTTTTTATTGTTTCTTTTTTTTGTTTTGATGCTGTCACGTTGGAATGTGGAGAAAGGTTTTAATGTAATGTTCTTTTGATAAAGGCTAGTAATGTTCTAAATGAATATGACATCATAGTTGATCATAGCAATAGTCAAAAGGGTGGGTAGTAGAAAGCTTTCTTGCGCTCTAGACGTCTTTTTACTGTCGTTAATGTCACTATGGATACAACTAACGCCCGAAACCAATAACCTATCTATCACATATCGGAGATTGAAAAACAAATGAAACAACAGAAAACATGTAAACTTTTGTATGGTATCATTTGTTTTCCAATCTCCGATATGTGATAGATTGATATTAATTTCGGCCGTTCAACTGTAAGGGATGGCTTAAATACTATTTTGATAGTGGATTCGGTATAACTACGCCATTACTTTACTAATAAAATGTCACTTGTCGAAAGTCTCTTGTGAGCAATGCGAGTCCGGCAAAATGATAAGAATCAACGGCACGATTGGTGCAGTGGTTCAGCGAATGGCTGCTGCGCTGGGTGTCGCGCGCTCGGTTTCCGCACGAAAAAAATATTTATATGACCTACAGATAGTTATTCCGGATCCGCAAGTCTAGTGCATGTGAATTTACATGTTTGTGAACACACTTACGATACAGGAGCAATTCCTAGTACACCGCAAATAAAAAAAAAATGTGTACGTATTCAGTAATACGACGGTACTTACGGCATTCTAAGGCACTAATTTAGAAAACCGCTCAAGGCAAATAAACCGAAACAAATTCTAAGAACCCATCAAGAGATCAAATACGTCCAAAATCACCTCTAAGAAATCATAAAATACCGCTTGAAGAAACCAAAACCGTTGTATTACTCATCGATACAAACACTTTAGATGTAAATCCATCGCGAAAACCTGACTAGAATATTTTAGACACACAACAACACATTTTTACTAAGGGGAATGAACTCCATACAATTCTATTTACATATAAACATATAAATGACAATGTGTCTGTGTACGATACTATTTATTATTTGTAAACACCTGGACTTTGTGAGTATTTATGAATAGTAATGACGATGACAATGAATAGGATACATTCCTGCTGGCTGGTTTGTTTTTGTTTTTTTTTATACACTACTTGTTAGATAGGTCAGGTATTTGTTTGCAATCAACATGTGTGGTTAGGTAATTGACCGCAATTAGCACCTATTTTAATCTACTAGAGTCTTCTCTATTTCACATAATCTATGGGTTATGTGAAAATGCATCCCGGGGTCTTGGAACGAAGGCAAAGAAGGAACAGGAGTGGCTGTTAGTAAAAATCTGACACGTCCTGCGACTACACCCAAACGGGTGAAGTCTTTGGATGATTTCGCGCCTAAAAAAAATTAGAGGTTACCGATACACAGGCAGAAATCGATTGCCTTAATATTGCTACTGCAATGAATAAGTAGTCGTCCCTACCAACATTCGATCATGGTGGCCAATCTCAAAAGTTAGCCAAGTAGGTACTCATGAGCAGTGCGTAAGTGTATGCGCAAGCACAGATGCACTCTGTTCCTGTACTCTCATGGACCGATGGGACGGCAATTTGACACGACCGGAGACATAAGTGCAGGACCAATGGCTTAATGTGCTTTCTGAGGCACGGAGGAATTTCAGTTTGTAATGGATGGCCCGTTCCCTAGCTGGTAAATTAAATTGAAAAAAAAAAAACGCTTTTGTTTCACATTGGCCTCCCATGTAGGCCACTTTTAAAACATCAAAAGCTGGCTCCAAAAGTCTAGTTGCCATATAAAATGTATGGAGACCGACGAGCTTAGATCGGCGTTCGTAACCCACGTGGATCCAATGTAATTTTATCTACACTCTTTTTAATAATGATTGCGTTTTTAAATAATATTTCCAAGTAAGAGGACTGTGAAGACCAGTCGATAAATGGTTTAAATTTGATGATCGATTTAACTTTTAAATTAGTCAGCCACCCCGCCTTCAATACCCTCCATTCGATTACAAGCCATAAACACTCTTAAGCAGCAATGGCGAACTTAAGTTCCGATGTGAACTTCGCATAAAGACCTTAAAGCTGATTGTTCTACACATTTAAATAGGCATTGAACTATTGACAAATAGGGAAAAGCCGACATGAAAACGTGGTTTTACGAAGGTCCTATGATGAATGTAATTGTAATTAGCATTCAAGGTATTCCACATGGTATTAACGATCTGAGATAAATATTGCTGCGTGTGGTCTCCAGATTTACAGTTACGAAGTTCATTGTGAGCTAGCCTTAAATTGTTCTCACATCGTAAAGTTTTGTAATTACAAAAGCTATAAGATTCTGGTTCATTTTAAAGGGTAAGTTTATGTTGTAGATGTGAACCGTTCCAACTTTGCTGGGATTTATTATTTAGGACAAATAAACCTGTTGACTTTGATGTATGTACGGTAAATATTTCAGGTAATACACACGTAATGGTTAGACTACATACATCAAAGTAAGAATTAAAGGTTCCTCTTATAAGGCCTCTTGTCCACCCATCTCTCGAAAAGCACGTAAAGCCGTTGGTCCCGGTCGTGATTCGTAAATCTTTGCAGGTAGTCAGAAAGTCTGACCATCAGTCTATTCAAGGAATATTGTGTTGCCTAGATATTAGGTTGCAGAGGTGTGATAGGCAGCCGCATCATATTAAACACGGGTATTTAGCTGCATCCGATTAGTTTGAAAGCCGACTTCAAGCTAGTTGGGAAAAGGCTAGGAAAATTTTGAGTTAAAATATATCACATTAAGATCATGAAGTCGAAAGTTAACATAGCGTAAGTACTAATGGATAAAATTTAGCACACAGGTGGACCATGTCCTGGAATAGCACATAAAATATACTTTATATTCCAGGAATAAGTTCCCTCTAGATAGTTTTCTATGTTTACTCAGGCCTGCTAGTTCAAACACACATAAAACCACACTATAGCCATTATTAATTCCCCCCACTCGTTCCTACATCAAGTTACAAAACATATACCGGCAAACACAGCTCACGGTTCCGACTTGTCACTCTCAACTGTCTCAACAACCAAGATAGATCGATCAGTAACTCAACGTAAAAATATGTTCAGAGCACTAGCATGAAACACATTTCTTCCACCAACCCATTCCAACTCAATAATTCAAAACTGAGAAACAAACTTGGCGTAATAAACTAATGTATTTATTAGCAACAAATCCGTCAGTCTGCCTTCTCACTCACACTGCGAATAAATCTGACGAAGTCGCAGGACCGGTTATAAACATGTACTAGTGTAAATCTGTCTGTCTGTTTGAGAAAGACAAATAAAAAAAATTGTAACAATGGCTACATACACGCGAAATTGGTACGACGAATTTGGTCCTTCCGTACCAAGTTCGAGTGTGTGTTAATCGACATAATTTTTGCCAAACTACGTCCGAAGCTGGACATAGGACTCTACTAAGCATCGCCACAACGTCCGGTCGTGTGCTTCTCGCATCCATTCGATTCCCGTGACCCTCACTAGGTATGTTAATACTGATAAGTATTAACTTACGCTGTGTCACGCACATAGGGACGGACTATATTCGTCGTACCAAGTTCGAGTGTACATTAAAACTATTACATTGTGATTAACGACTGCAGTTGGCAATATCTACAGACAATCAAGAGTCTTGAACTAGCGTCTTGTAATCGTATGCCTAACATACGATCTCATAGTTGGGTTGGAATGTTTCAATCTGCACAGTTTGGCCGTGGGAGTCAGCATTTGAAATCAAGATATGATTCGGTAGTCTGGCAATTAACTGCTGAAATATGATTGATAGTCGAGGTATGGATGCTGACTCAAATATATTTGGAAATAGTGGCCAGAGGGCAAGATAGAATGACTAGATCAACAAAAGGAGTGAAGAAAATACTCTTGTGGTCCCTTTTCCCTTAGTAAGACTATTAGGACGCTCGTGGTCGATTCCAACCACGTGGTCGGTCGAGAAAAACGTAAACGTGTATGGTGTGACTATCCCGTGCCTCAGAATGCACGTAAAGCCGTCGGTCCTTTCTGGATTTCTGTCATCGGTTTGCCATCCCATCGGATTATGAGATTAAAAATTCGGAGAGTGCACCTGTGTTTACGCTTACACTTGTACATTGTAATATATCCTGCTGACTTGAAATTGGCTACCACGATTGATATTCGGTTGGGAGAAAAACTCATTACAAAACATTAAAGAAAATGGACCACCTGCGATGCTTAAGGAGACTTCGTCAATATGCCGCTAGAACAAATAAGCGTAAAGAACACATCGTTTTAAAAACCTCACTTGACACTTACACACGAACGTCTGTATAGCAGCAATTCCCACGCAAGTGTGAGCGTCAACGAAGAAAACAGGTCCCCTATGTGGGTCACTTGTCCAATACCCAGACCCATAACCGTCACGTCGCTTCACTTACATGTTTTTATGAGCATCTTTGGTTATACGCAGAGCGAAAATGCTTCCAAGAAGACATATAACACTCCCAAATCAAAAAACATAAAAGGAAATTACAACCAGTAAAGACTGAAACATTAATGGAGCTTTAAACTCTGTAACAGAATATCACCATATAAACAACTATCTCCTTCCTCCTGCAATATAAAATTAATACATATTCATTTGTAATTAGTTCCACGGTAATTAAAACTACAGCGGAGATGAGGATTATTCATAGCGGGTACGGTTGGACCAACCAGTAACTGGTACAGAAGTGCAACTCCTATGAATGCACCATAACAAGAGCAAAATTCTGGAATTTAACTGCATTGTAGTAACGAATGCTTTTTGTGTTCCAAGTTGTCTAGAGACCTGCAAATACAACGGTTTAAGACTAAACAAAGTTAGTGTCCTATATAGCAGACGTTCTAATCACGCCGAGCACTTACCTGTCACGACAAATAATTCTAAAACCAAGGTTTTAGCACTGGATCAAAGATGATAAGTAGTTGAAGAGGTAGAAAGAACATAATCGAGTCAAGTTTATTCTGATGACAGTTAGATCTTTTTATCCCATTCCAGCTGGAAGGTTTCGGACTGTTACTGACTAAAAACTCACCTATGTTCCTACGGTTGCTCTTTTTGTTCCAAGGCAACGGTAAATCAGGACACAAGACGACTGTCAGTTTACATCAGAATTTCAACGCAAAGAAAACAGTTATAAGTTTTGTATTAGACTTCCAGCACAGTTAGACTACTCATAAAAGTAATTTTATTCACAGCGACTTGTGAGGCATATAGGTCGAACCTTCTGGCATAATCTATCTAGTACCTGAACAGCTTGTACCCAACGGTGTAACAGTTATGCGCGCGCGCGGGTTGGGTGGGCCGCGATCACGACACGACGTCCCGAACGAGTCACGATGATTGACGACTACCTGACGGACATTGCCGAAGGGCTGCTGGGGGTACTCGTGAACTAGGAAGGTAAATGATTAGATGTTAAGATGATTATATCAGTCAGCATTATGCTGTGAGCAGTAATTAGGTCAGAATTGTTTGGTTTGTTGAGATGTTGTGTCGTTTAAATTGTCTTTATAACATCATTATGATAATGAACTTTGACTGCCTCGTTGGTCTAATGGTCGCAAGAGCGACTGCTGGTCCTGAGTTCGATAGCCAGATCAAGCTAAAAGTGCTATTGGGTTTTTCCTTACGAATTATTCTATAGTTGCCTGGAGTTTGGGAGTTGGTGGTGTGATACCCCCGTGCCTCAAACAACATTTAAAGCCGTTCTTCCTACGCCTGTTCTTTCTCCGCTCGAGTAAGATTCTCGTCCCATATAACTATGAGGTAGAGGAACAGAGTGCACTTGTGTTTGCTCAGACACTTGTGCACTATAATATCTCCTGTGCACTTGGCTGATCATTGTTGAGATTGGTCACGGTGATCGAAATTCGGTCGGGTGGATTACTATAATGATGAAAACTGGACACGTTACATACGCGTATCATGGAATTCCAAACTCTACCTTAAACTTTTGCAACGGGCTTCTTGATCCAATTGGGCTTGATGGTAGAAAAAAACAAGATTCCAAAGAAAAATCTCGGTAACGTGTCAAATCAAAACTGTCTAGATGAAGAATTCCAATCTTCTAGTGTAGCTTTCATCAAACGCATACATTTCCAACATATCACCGTTACAAAGTTACATGATCAAATACGACTTGTAAATCAACATACCTAGAGAAACTAAGTAATGCTTTCTTAGAAACCTATTTGCAAGAATTCCTAGCAATGTATCGCAACCACTAGGTTGTCATAAAAACGTTATACGCCCACAACATATATAAAGTATCGTAATAGATGGTTAAACTGCAGTAAAAAACTAAGCTATCGCTAATAGCTTCTAGTTACAAAAGCAAAAAGGTTTGCTAGACATCGAGTAGATATTGCTACCTCTATGATACTGCTCTTAGCAATTAATGCTGAACACGGAATCGAGGAAAGAGAGTTAAAAAGAAAAAATACGACTGATAAATTTAAACGGTCGTGGATTTGAGCCACTCAAAAAAAAGTCTTGATTCATACTTGAATTCTAAAGCTTGGGATGTATAGGATGAGTGATGACAATATTAATACCCTACCGTCATGTATGACGAACTTATAGTATGCATATATCTTACATTGGCAGTGTAAGATGTTTAACATCTAAGTTATTTGAAACAGCAGTAATTACACATACAAACATCTGTAAACATCAAGATTAACTATTTTTTCTACGACAATTTTTTGTTCGTTAATTTACCAGAGATTCTCTGGTTTCACGTCACGACCTTTTTTTCATTTATTTTAGACGCACGTACAATAAGGGTTCGCCATCTCTGTCCAGCGCATTATTGAGCATATTCCTTCATGGCAGTATGCCTAGTTTCTCACTACTTTTTCAGGTTTTTCATTAAATTCCTCCTTTGTTCCTGAGAGGCGAGAGAGAGTTTAAGACTCTCTGACTAAAATCCATCTGCATCACTTCAGTCGCCTTTACGTTAGTGGGATCCAACATACTCCGCTAGCAGTTACACTCCTTCATAAACGTGTCGCCTTACCGAGTGCTTCTATTATTTCCGATTCACCATTATCAAAACATGCACGTGCTATGAAAATTCACGAATTCAACCGAACCGTGGAATAGCGGATCAAACGGTCTATTCACGAACGTGTTAACACCGCTAATCGAATTACCAATGAAAAGGTCTAAACTGACAGAAGGGCGAAAGAAACTGGGACAGATGGTAACAGAGAACTGTACTCTTTGGTGACAGTCGCAACAGGGTTGGTCCCTACAAAAAGGCATAAACACAAGTTGGTCACGCTTTTCCTTTGTAAATTTTTATTCGATTTGCAAGCAAAAAAAATCGATAAGCTTTTGAGAATGTTCATGCAAGCCTATCAACAAAGGGCTCAATGAATAACAGTATACAACAGTGACACAAATAACCAAAAAATTCAGTTACAGAAAAAACGTTCTTGTGGTGAAAAAATAAGCTAAGAACAACAAATGGTATTTTGGTCATAAATGGAGGTCTCGGAATTTCAATATTTTGTATTGCTATCTATGCTTTTTGTAGTTAGCCTAGTTGCATGGTTGCTCTCAGAGCGAGCCTACAAATCGATCACTTACGAAATTTATAACCATCGCTAATAGTGTTCAACGATCAAAAATCATTAACTACGTGAGCGTTTTCAACAACAACCTACTAACAGTACTATTTGTAACACGTTAATTCAATAATGACGCTAACGAAACTAGAGTGTAAAAACTTACGTCACCGATCGATTGTGTAGCAGTGATCGATTTCATGAGTCGACGCGAGATGTACTCGATACAAACGACAAAGCGATGCGTGCCGAGTTGATCCATTAAGATGTCTACGCTTGCGCCAGTAGCTTCTGTCGGTCCATCTCACACAATAGCTTGCTTTGTGAAACTTTAATGAACTATACTGCTGAACTTTAACTATTCGTTACAAGAGCAATTTGCTCTCTAGTATTAATTGTGTAATACGAAAGTAACCGAAGACATTGTTAATTTGAAGCTGTCATTAAGAAATCTTATAGTTTCTTTCAATAACCTTGTTCGAAATTCACTTTATAATAACGAACAATAAACAAAAAGTCTTAATACCATGACTCGTGCGTGAAATGCTTTTAATTACGAAAGACTTCAAACAAAAATAAAACGTTACAAGAACCTTTTTGCGTGAAACATTTATGACGTGCAACATCATAACATTGCCGGTTTAATAGAGGTAACTTGTGAAGTTATAACATAACACTTAGTATGCACAATTAGGCATGCGCATACCGTGACTCAGTATTCGAATACCGATGAAGCGGTCTCGCTTGCCCGTAAATGAAACTAGGGAACATCTTACTCGATTCTCGTGCACTTAACCCCGGTGTCGAGAAATCGATTCCAACACGTACAGCGGAATCGATTTCCTTTACAGTTTCGCGTCCACCCACGGTCTCGTACACCGAACAGAATATCTCCATACTCTGATATAAATGGTGCATACTAGATAAGGAACATCACCAAATACACCGGATATCTAGTTATCAACTTGTTTCGTCTTTCTAGGATATGTTTTAAGTAAATTCGATGTTATATTGCAATCGATTGGGTATTATTATCAGTATTATGAACGTAATATAGTGTTTCGAGCGAAATGCTTATCTAAACGATTGTCTCATTTGAATTCGTATGACTACGTAATGACTTTGGACTTCTATTGGTTGTGCAGGCACCGTTTTCATAGGAAAATATTGCGAGTACAAATCTACATACAAGGGAGTATGAGTACTAAATCTTCTAGTGGACTTATTTCCATGTTTCTCAGTATTAGTACTGAGAGTCTGAGAGCGAACCGCGCTCAGCCATTAGCATAACTAGAGAAGCGCGGGCGCAGGTGAGCGGCTAACGGAACACCGCATGAGCATATCGACGACGCATCTATTACCTGTGAAGCATACCAAATTCACCTTTGCTTATACCGATTTAAACACCATATTCGATTGATGGTATTAAGTTTGAAGTCGTTTTAATTTATTGCCGAGTTTAGTCTACAAATCCGAGAGACAACGCTCGGGGCTGTGTCAAACAGATTAGCGCATCACTGTGTATTGTATGGTTATAGCCTTTACAACTGGCATAATAAAAAGTTTTGCGCTGTCTTTGCATAGCTCGGCTACAGTGTGATTTATTGTATTGATAACATGAAAGGAACAAACAAGATATATGGTACATTACTTTCTGATTGTTTCTGTTTTTTCTACAGGTAACAGTTAATGAGCTTTCTATTCGTTTGAGCACGTCATTTCTTCAGTAACTGGTGTTCGTCTTTCATTTTACTGATCATTAGCATTACTTCACTTGACCTCTTTCTTACAAATTCCAGCTTCGCTCAAGCATCAACTGCGTCCATCTCTAATACCTTTACAATAGTCCCTCCTTAACTGCATACCACGGGCTATTATGGGTCACCAAGTAGGTACGGTACGCTTTACATGCGCATAATTTGTTAGACCTCAGTAAACTCACGAACCTGGACAAGATGTATTCGAAAAGCATTTGTCGTATTGAAAACAAATATCTGGAGGAGACAAATTGACAAGTCCCGAAATGTAACCAGAAAACACGTTCAAAGACCAATATGCGTTTGAATATACGCAGCAAGAAGTGTTTGTTTACATATTCACACTCTAATTCACAGGCCAAGCGTGTTAGTAGACCATACATTATGTATCTTAAACGTCGTTTCGAGAGCAAAACTCGTGATTCTGAAAGCGAAACGAGACTTACGAGGCGTATATCTCCGTGACTTAATGCATACGTTTAGACCTATTACGGAATGAACGAACCGTTATGGTAACTACGCTTATTGAAATGCTATTGCGATTTTGATTTTATGTAACTGTTTTATGTCAGTGTAATTAATTGTGTTTACAATCGCGATTTAATAGGTTATCGTAGGGTTATGTGTAATATGTGTATCCGCGATTACATCCTTTATTGTTGTAATATGTTTCTTGAGTGTGTGTTGTTTTACTGGGGTTAGGCCTCTTACCGTGTGTCAACACAGTTCTCTGAGACTTATCTGTTTGATAATATTTATTTTTAACATTTTATGTATTTTATCATCACATATACTCAAAATAGCCAAAAGGCTTATACGCAAAATAGCCTTGTCGGCCATGATAGACCGTGCCAGATTATATATTATTTATTGTATTTCCTATTATTCTCGAGTTGGTTGTCCTCATCGTTGCCGTTGATCTGTTCAGACACATTGTGTTGTCTTCAGCCATTAAGAATACTAATTGATAAATTGTAAAACGTTGAAAAAGCCGTACAAGGAGTACAAAAACGTGGAAGTCTCTAAGATAATGTTGTCTGTTAACGGTCACTTAAAAATCAATTGCAGGTAGAGGAGGTAGGGTAAGCACATTCTAATTAAACTATTCGTAAAACAAGGTAGGTATTAGCTAATCAGGAGGTTCATTAAGAAGCAAATCGTAAAACCTAAAGCTATTAAACACTCAATCGACGACTCGTTGTCTAAGTGTTAATTTACAATCGTGAGAAGTAGGATAAGATCGTAAAGGAGCTAAAAATATATGGAGGTAGGTACTTCAATACTGATGAACCGTCTACTTCTGCAGCTATCATCATCTTCCTGCCCTTGTCCCGTTTTATTTGGGGTCGGCGCAACACGTTTTTTTCTTCCATTTTGTCCTGTCACTCGTCACGCTATCACTCACTCCCTTTTCTTCCATATCACTTCTCTGACAATCCATCCATCTACTTCTGCAGCTATAAGTCTTTCTATTGTTTCTTGGCCAAACACCATTAACAGAGTGATTGGCATTTCTGCTGTCTAGCTTAGGTACTAGTGGTACAACCCTTTCATAGAGTACCTACACCACATCACCCTATTCACAGTTCTCTGCCTTCTCTATCCAGATTACACCATATTCTAACTTCACTGAGCTGATCGATGTCAACAAATGCTTGGGTCGATCCGTTTATTAACTACGTTTAACCAATCGTTTTTGTTCGAAAAACGATTCAACAGAGTGACTGTATCGATGCCAACGTGCGATGGCATCGCGGCCAAGGTGAATACCGTTCTGAACAAGTCAGGTAAAAGAAGGGTCTGCATTATTAACACGCTGTTGTTCAAAACAACATTTTGCATTATACTTAATTGACACGAGAGCGAGCAAAAGAAGACGGATGTTCTAAGATTAAAAGACCTTTTTAATGTAAGATTCATCAAATGACTTCTTCCACTCTGCGTGGAGCGTAACTTATTGAAGCTTGAAGGAACCCGGCTGAGTCTTTTGGTGAGGGCAGCTCTTTCGATCAATGTCGCATCTTTGGCAGGCATCTGCCACATCAACCGGTCCTGTAATTCTCACATTCTGTAGACACGTACTGCTCTTACCAGATAAATATTGCTTAATCATCTTTTATGCTTGAAGTTTCTTCTGCATTTACAAACTGTTACTTATGAGAAACTTAAAAGTTAATATTTCTCAGAGGTATGAAAGAAGCAGCAGTCTGTAAACTGTTACGCCTTTCCGACAGCTCCTTTGTATAGCCCGATATACATCTCATTTATGGTCCAGTACCGTACCTACCGCACATAAATCATCCTCCATACAATATTGACTCCACGACACATATTACAAGAAACACGTTGTCACGAGCGAGTAATTTCGAGAACGCAACAATATTTGTAACTCACGTACCGATCGAGTTTGAAGTATAGCCGACGTGAACAATGTTCTGTGGCTAAACGTAATGTATGGTTCGACTATGTCGAATTTGTACAAGAAAATGGCGAGGAAATATAACATATCGTCGCAGTACGTGAAAGGTTAGGCAGAGCTTCAGTTATATGAACTGACGACGATGAGTAATGGGTTTAAATCGAAGATGTTATAAGTGTAGAAACGTACGTAATATTTTGTTTTCCTCTGTAGCTGTTTCTGAAGTGCTAAGAACAGTTAACAGCTATTGTATATTATTATGTATTTAAATTGATATTGTATGTAAGCTTCAAAATATCACCGATATTCGATTATCTGTATCCCCATCACGGAAAAACGGTAGTCATAAATGTCCTTACCGTTTTTCTTTTTACGTACATACGCCACGGGCTACGAAAACAACGGACAGTTACAGATTTCAGATGTCCACAATAAATGGGCAAAAAGGAATTAGTGAGCATTCTCAGTTTTAGTTTCTTAATCGTACAATAGTAAGTAATTGGAGACGAGACATGTGAAAGAGTGACTTTATAAATTATCGTAAAAAAAAAGATATTTTTTTGTTGATTGTTGTATCTCTCAAAGGAACCTAGTGTGATTATCAGATCGATGTAATGGAACCTTTAAGTGTTTATTGCTTATTGAAATCGACATTTATGACACAGAGTACAGTTAAAATCACATCGTTTTAGTAAAGTAGGTTTACAGCTCAATTCGCTCTAGATTTTGTGATTGTTACTGATATGGCCGTATGTAGGTCGAAAACTATCGAGAATTTTTCATATTATAGGTTCGATTTAATGAGGTTATCGGCACAAATCAAATCAAATAATAAATTGACATATTTATACATTTATGTAGTCAATGTTTTTTTTCCGTAAGCGTCCATTAAATACAGAAAAGTGGCGCTTTCTTGAATATAAAAAAAAAATTGGCGCATTATTTTTTTAGCAGCTATTTGTGCTAAGTTATGAATTTTATCCGAAGGTTGAACAAGATTATCTTAGTTCTTAATTGTTATTTGTCAATCACACAGAACCTAGTCAATGCAGATTTTTTTAAACCAAATATGATGTGTTAAATAGTCAGCAGTTTAAATACAAATACGAAAATCATAATATTCAACGGCACTTGTTGCTCTGTTTGGAATAACATTACCAAACATAAATAACGTTTGGTATTCTAACCCTACGCGCGTTCCCTGATTATCAATTACAACAAGTTTAGAACAACCAACACGCATTCCATACTGAAGAGGCGCATTATTCAGAATAACTGTACCTTATATAACGTTATCGGTCATAAAAATAGTAATAAACACGGTCTTCTGCCGCTCAAAGACATACATTTTGTAAAACACATTAAAGACCCATACAATATGCAATCACGATTGCATGATGTGTCATTTATGGTTTTCACACCACCTTAGACCTCAAAACAACGAGGAGACTAAGAACCATAACATTTGTAAAACACTAATTAGTAATTAGTACTAAATGGAAATGAGGTCGTATTTGCATTCTGCAATTAAGTTTGATTATAGACTAAGACATCTAGGAACACTTGCACTACAAATCACTGAGTGCACTTAACGCTAAACGCATTTAAAGATCATTCTGCCTCAGTTAACTTTAAACGATTGACGGAAGTATTAACTAAGATTTAGAGGTCTGTGGTGCAAGAATGCAATCAACTGGACACGCCACAATCACGGTAAGTTCCCACGTTGAGAAATGGCTGGAGAGGCGCCACGGCGTCCTCACATTCCACACGTCACAGGTCCTCACCAAATATGGACAGTTCGAGAGGTTCTTATTTCCGATTCAGGCGGAAGTAATGGAGGGTACAGACATCTTCAGGCCCTTACGGCCGTCTAAGAAGACCAGTGCGTCAGGAGTGGCAGAACGATTTCTTGAACTTAAGAACACAAGTGAGTTTTTGTCACTAAAAGTCTGAAAGGGTACCGCTTTAGGATGGAATGAAACAGCACATCCTCAAGTCGAAAATCAACTAATGACTCCTCCCACTTCATGTGGAGTGAGAGAAAGTGTCAAAGTTCTAATGACTAAAATCCACCTAGATTCCTTCAGTACCCCTTTGCTTTCCAGGCCCGTGAAAAAAGACAAAAGGGTTGCAGACCGTTGTAGCAATCCCGTTACCCAAGAACATTAAGCATTACACAAAAAACCCTCTCCACATTATGTTTGCTGTCATATTAGAATAATTTATAGAAGCCGCATCTTCTGTAGTCACCGCTTTTGATTCTTGTACATTTTGTAAGGGAAGTGCGTGACAACGCATACATAATGGGGTTTTTAACAACTCGCCGGACGGCATTGATCATTTGCAGTGCTTTAAAACCTGATCAAATATACATAGGCAGTTATGAATAAATGAAGCTTTAACTGCTTCAATACCGTGTCATATTTGCTGATTACAAATAGTGTTTTGAATTTAACAAAGATTTATATTGACAGCTTGAGTTTATCAAAGCAGGAATTGATAGGTCACAACTGCACCTAAATGCTTTTTTTTTTTTTTTTTTGTGGGTAGTTGTTACAGGTGCACATAGAAAATTTTGCTCGTATTTTAAAAATTAATATATATTATAAAAACATACAATTAAAAAGTATTTATGCTATATTTTAAAAGCTAACAGTTTGTACCTGCTGGTGTAGCGTTATTATCCCACAACTTTCACTCTACAATTAATTTTCATCAACACCATGGAATCACTAACAGCCTCAGTGATGGAGCTTAAGGAGTTGTTCATCACCAGAATGTCTCTCTACGAGGAAGAGTTGCGCAAGTCACCTATGACAACGTCTAGCCTAGCAACAGACTTCTTGACGTTCAGGACATTCGTCACACAAGCTGTCAACTGTCTTCAGCAGCAGGTGGGGTTGCTTGCTCGAAGTGTCGACCAGATGGAGATGCGTGCGCGAAGAAAGATCCTGCTGCTGCACGGAGTTAACGAAGGACCCAAGGAAGACACATCCAGAGTCATCGCTGAGGTGGTACGCAATAAGCTGCAGTTGAGTGACTTCACTGTTACTGACATTGGTCGGTGTCACAGGATGGGGCGTGCTGTAGCCAATAAAACCAGGCCTATCCTGTTCAAGGTTAGTAGTCAGGCAATCCGTGACAAGATCTGGTTTTCAAAAGCCAAATTGAAGGGCTCTGGCATCACTATGTCTGAGTTTCTCACCAAGGCGCGTCATGACGTGTTCTTGGCGGCGAGAGAAAGGTGTGGCGTATCCAGGAGCTGGACCAAGGCGGGCTCTGTTTATGTACTTGGAGCAAATGATACGAGGCACCGAGTTGAGTCTCTCGCTGAGTTGGACAAGATTGCGCCACTTCAATCGACAAGCAATGAGCTCGAGCAGTGCGAGTCCAGATCCGTGCCAGTCGTCGCTGCTGCTGCTGTGAAAACTGCAAGACTTAAGCGGACTGCAGTCTTAAAGAAGTGATCTCTATTGTTTATCCAATGTCCGGGTAATGTCGCTTTTATTTCTATTACCTTCACTTTTTTTCATATTGTTTTAGTTTGCTTTGACATGAAATATTATTGAGAATTATTTATTTTTTTAAACAGTCACTGTCAATGTCAGTCAACTTTTTATTTTCCTCTAAGTGTAGGCTAAGACCTCATACCATATTGCCTAGTCTGACAGTAATTAATTATTGGTCTTATTTTATAGTGCGTTCCATTTTGGCATGATACGTCGTACTACACTTTTCATTGTTTTTTATTTTTATTTTTTATTTCTTTTTGTTTTTCATTACCCGGACAGTATGTAAAGCTTATTTTAATTATTGATTCTAATTTGTAACGCCACCGGCAGGTGGACTTGATTGGGTATTTATTGTAACTTGTAAGTAACAAATATTTAGGTTATTATTTATTTATTTTATTTTGTTTATGTCTTTCGATAACAGCAGCGATAGTAATAGTTTTTTGTCTCTAACAGGTAGCGATGATAGCTTTTTAAGTATTCCGTCTCTTGCAGAGTGTCTTACGACGCAGTTTTCTGATGTTCCTAATAATTTTAATGTTATTCACATTAATGCTCAGAGTATTCCGGCCCATTTCCACGATATGCTGGCAAGTTTTGACTGTAAAAACATTCATGCTATTCTTGTTTCCGAGTCGTGGCTAAAACCCTGTTTGCCTTCCACTAGCTACTCTCTTCCTGGATTTGTGCTCATAAGAAACGATCGGGCCGTTGGTGGTGGTGGCGGTGTTGCCATATATCTCCGTGCGCATATTCCCTACTCTGTTGTCAATATGTCGGCACAGCCACCGCCGTCAAACGCTGGTGAACACCTGTTTCTTGAAGTCGAGCTGTATCATTCGAAATTACTTCTCGGTGTCTACTACTGTCCCTCTCTTCGTATCAATTTCTTCCCATCCTTTGAAAAACTGTTAGAAACCCTTATCCCTTCTTACAGTCATAGCATAATCATGGGTGATTTTAATACTTGCCTCTTGAAAAGAGACCACCGCTCATCTTCTTTGACTAATATTTCCGTTTCTAGTAATCTTTCAATTCTCCCACTGAGTGCCACTCACCATTTTCCTAACTCTACACCTTCGCTTCTTGATTTGATTTTTGTTTCCTCTCCTGATCGCGTCGCTAAGCATGGCCAATGCGCAGCCGATGCATTTTCCTATCATGACTTGATTTTTCTTTCATACAAAATTCGCCCACCTAAGGCTAAAGCCAAAACTCTCATGCAACGCAATTTTGGTGGTGTGAACATTGACATTCTTTGCCAGGATGCCGGCAATATTGATTGGTCTCCTCTGTTGAACGCTGAGTCAGTCGACGAGAAGGTCAATATATTCAGTACTAAACTTCTCGAGCTGTATGATGTTCATGCACCAGTTCGAGCGGTTAAGGTTAGACATTTGCCGGCGCCGTGGCTGACAGATGAGATCAAAATGTTGTTGAAGAAAAAAGCGTTAGCAAAGTCTAAGTTTAAGCGGAAGCCAAATGATACTAATAGGGACAAATATGCTTCAATTCGCAATCACTGCAATAAGGTGTGTAGGAATGCTAATCGCCAGCATATTCATAATTCCGTCCAAAATGGGGACGCATCCAAAGTTTGGAACTTTCTTAGATCATTGGGGGTCGGTAAAACCCGACAAGAGTCAATTCCTAAAGATTTAGACATCGATGCAATGAATCATCACTTTACAGCTTCGTCCGATTTTGATAGGACCGTAAAACTGAATACATTGGATCATCTTTCATCTCTTTCGACTCCCAGTTATTCTCCATTTGCTTTCAGTGAATTCTCCGCATGTGATGTTAAGAAGAGCATTCTATCAATTACTTCCAATGCTGTGGGAAGTGACTGTATCAGCCGTAAAATGCTGCTACCAGTGCTGGACGTAATCCTTCCCGTATTGTGCCATATCCTCAATTTTTCTGCGTCTAGTGGGGTCTTTCCATGTTCATGGAAAGATGCTCAAATTATTCCTTTACCAAAAAAGTCCAATCCTACATCCTTTTCCGAATTCCGTCCAATATCCATTTTACCTTTCCTTTCCAAAGTCCTAGAACGGTTAATCCACAACCAATTTAGTACTTTCCTGATCAAAAATAATCTCCTTAATCCCTTTCAGTCCGGCTTCCGTCCTGGTCATAGCACAACCACAGCGCTCCTAAATATTACGGATGATATTAGATCAGCCATGGAAAGCGGTAATCTCACGGTCTTGGCATTGCTTGATTTCAGTAATGCCTTTAATACTGTAGATTTTGATGTGTTGCTTGGTATTTTACGCTCTCTTAACATATCTCCATCGGTGATTGACTGGTTTCATAGTTACCTGCTTGGTCGCCGGCAACGTATTTGCATCGGAGAGACCTTGTCTTCCTGGTGTAGTACTTCTGCTGGAGTACCGCAGGGTGGCGTATTATCTCCTTTACTTTTCGCTGTTTTTATAAACTCAATTTCCAACGAACTAATTTCTTCCTACCATCTATATGCTGACGATCTACAAATTTACTCGAGAGCACCGCTTGGAAATCTATCTGAGGCTATCGTCACTGTCAACCGTGATTTGGCCCGCATATGCGATTGGAGTAAGAGGTATGGTCTTACGGTCAACCCTATAAAGACGCAGGTTATAGTGGTGGGCAGTTCTAGGATGGTTTCTAGGATCGATTGGACGACCCTTCCCCAAGTCTCTTTTGACAACTCCATAATTCCTTTCAGTGATAAAGTTAAGAACTTGGGGATATTTATTGACATGAACTTTTCTTGGACTGCCCAGCTACAAGAAGTCAGCCGTAAGGTATTCGCATCTGCCGCAGCTTTGAGAAGACTCCGTAATTTCCTGCCGACCGCCACCAAGATTGCGCTTGCACAGTCTCTTCTTCTTCCCATCCTTGATTATGCTGATGCCAGCTATCTTGACCTTACTCAAGAACAACTGGATAAACTTGAGCGGCTTCAAAATTTTTGTATTAGGTTCATATTTGGTTTGCGCAAATATGACCATGTATCCGAATTTCGTGTGAAGCTCAAGTGGTTGCCAATTCGCCTTCGCCGGAATGCTCATATTCTTTCCCTCCTATATAATGTTCTCTTTTCCCCGTTTACGCCTCTTTACCTCAAAAAACGTTTTGAGTTTCTCTGTAATTCACACTCTAGATTTCTTAGGTCATCAGAGAACTTGCGACTTAAAATGCCAATGCATTCCACAACTTTCTTTGAGAAGTCTTTTACTGTCCAAGCTGCTCGTTTGTGGAACGAGTTGCCAGACACGATTAAACGTGCAAAATCGTTGCCTGTTTTCAAAAAACTAGTTAGAGAACATTACTTGTCGCTGTGAGTGTCGATAGTCATAATTTATATTTCTGTTTGTAGTTTTGATTAGATATGTATGTATATATGTATTTATTATATAGCATATGTATATATCTATGTATCTATTATAGTATGTATAATAAGTGAACAAACTGTGTGAGTTATTGTCATACCAACGACAGCCCCATTTCTTGTCCAGACAATCTCTGTCCATTCCAGGTTGCCTGGAAGAGATCGCGGAATGCGATAAGGCCGCCCATTGTATGTGTTTTAGTTTTAAGTTTCCTATTGTTAAATTGAATTGGTGTACAATAAAGCGTATATTATTATTATTATTATTATTATTATTATGCTGTAAGACTAGACTACTAAACTAAATGTCGAATCTCTCTAACAGATATTTGAGATTTTAGATTACTAAGCAAGACATAAAGTAGACCGGAGGAAATATTTACTGCCGAACTTAATGTTTTTGATGTTGGTAATATTAAAGCGTCCACTGACGCCGAACTTACCAACATAAGTTCAATATGTTTAATATCAAATCAAGGATTGTTCTTAAGTGTCACCGCGGTCCTAAGACAAGTAAAAGTCTGAAACTCCCTATAGTCCATACGGTTGGTTAATTACCTGTTGGATTTAAAGCAAACACCCATTAATTCTACTGTCTGTTACTGATTCACTTCGTATACATGGTAGACCATGTCCTGAAATAGGACTAATCATACTTTAGATTTTCCCTTGGGATAATTTCCAAAAGTCACTTGGCGAATCTGCTGCCAGAAATCAGGTAGAAATTAGTTTGATCTCCCAGTCTCGAAAGAATAACCTGACAAATTTAAAGCTGCTATAGTTATGGAAATATGGCGGGTAAGAACTATCATAATTTCTTGAATAGCTTACCAACCAGAGAACCAAAGCTCAAGTGAATATTGGCAGTGTGCCATATATCTTTGCATTAGTATAATGAGTTCGTTTACCTATGATTCTAAGTTTAACTTTACACGTCCAATAAGTACGAAGTCAGACAGACTGGCAGGTTTGTTATTTATTTTCCTTTTGTTTTACGAAGAAATATCATGCTGATCTCGAGTATTATTTTAAAATTTATCAGCCAGATATTTTATCTTCAGTAATTTTGTGATTCAAGATAATTACTATCTTTTGGGGAGAGGGGTGTGGAAAATCAAAGAATAACTTATCCAGATTTATTCGGAACGAGAAAGAGTGTTTCTTTTCTACAGCTGCTGCTTCTGTTGTCAAGACGGTTCAAGATATTTTCAAAAGTTTATCAGTTTAGATTTTTTGGACAATATCTAAGGTGTAAGTTTTCACCATCTGATCATTCTATCGGCACTATCTTCCAGAATAGAGATACACAAACCTATCTATTCAAAACCATACGACACACTTTAGTATTCAACTTTATATCCAACATTATCTTTACGTATTCCGCCATTGTTTCGCTTACAAATCGGTGGAAGTGCGTGATATTTGGGACCATTTTCCGTGCCATTTTACAAATCTGTCGTGCATATCAAGTCAGGTCGCTTAAAATGCCTTTAAGATATTTACATTTAACCGATAGACACATAGCCTAAAGATAGGGTGTGGATTTACGAGCGAAAGGTCACCAGTTCAAATTGGGCAATCATTGTGAACCTATTCCCAGAACAAGAATTTTGCGTAGTTTTGTTAGATTAATAGGAATATTAGTAAGTCTACGCAATGGAGTCAAAGATATTAGATTACTAGGTATTGTGATACTTGGTATTAGTAAAGCGAATGAAACAGAACGAGCAGTTGGAAATATGTGCGGAGCTTTCGATGAATTCAATAAAACCAGAATAATCCAGACCGGTGGAAGCGTCAACCTCAAAGGAACTTAGAGCTTAGCCCAACAATGAGACAGCGCGGTCTAAATATGCCACAGAACAAATTACGAATGAACTACTATTGCAGCTTGGTGATTAAATAGAATGACTTGCGCTCATTAAAATAAGGGCTCGTGAATCGATGACCGGCTCGTGCTTACTGTGTCAATATGCAACTGTGGAGACAAAATGGAATAACAGTCCAGTCGATTGTGTTGTTACAGAACCATCGATCAAACTTGTTCGACCTACAACAAGGTGAATAACTGTAATAGATAACCGAGATGAAGCGACATGCAATGTTTCATTTGAACACATACGAACGAACACCTTGTCGGAAATGGAGCGACGTGAAGAGTATTAAGAAAATTAACAGAAAATTGGGGGAAAGACTCGGAGCAATGCATCGATAGATGTAAAACATCTAGCTACCGCCTGTTCGGTGCATAGGAAATTACTTACTAAAGCTGATCAACAGCTAAATCACACGTCTCGTTAACCAATGAGCTTTTCTTAACAGACCTTATGATTAAATTCCCATGGATATATGAAAATACTTCACCAGCCTGGCTATAATTAATAACGTAGCATACGTCAACCAGTTCGTATCTGCACACCTCTTCCGATATACCGCCGGTACCGCTTGACAGCGAATGGGCGTGCATTAGTTACAATATTTATGGCCCAAGGCACAAGTGGGTGGCGAAAAAATGTAATTAACTAGGATAGAATTACTGTTATTAGTAACCAATATATTTTTTGTACGTGTGAAGGGAATTAATTGCGAATCGATTGCGATTTCATCGCAGATAGGTTGTTTATCTCCGATGCCTGTATGGAATATTAAATGGTGTTTAATGGCTTAGTGCTGGAGAATGGCCGCTGTTCTCGCCTTTAACGATGCGTTATACATATTAACGAAGTCAATTATTTCATTGCAAAGAAATAAAAGGATGAATGAAGAATTCATTCATGTTTGCAAAGGAATAAACCAGGCGGCTAAGTGCTTTAGTGACAGAGTTATAGTCTTGTCCCTAACTCTACTGGCTTACTTATATGGCTTGAGTTTTTTACTTATCACAAACGCTACATCGTGTCTATACGCGCCAAAGGACTGCAAATCGCTAATCTCTTCCAGCTCATGGCTTGTATACCCAGCGCAAGCGCAACCCGCACCGTATGGGAGCACGCGGGTAATTTATGAGATAGAACGAACGATGCTCACAGAATGCCGTGTTCTTACTCTGTTGTCATCAGCCATGTTCACCTGCTGCGACATTGTCTTCGAACTGATACGTTTTGATTTAGTTGCGCATTTAATTTTGAGATTAGGATTCTTTATAGCTTCTACAAAAGGAATTTTGTACGCTGTTATCTGATTATGCCGTGGCTATTTCTAAGTTGTCGTGTTTTAAGATACCGTTTAAGGTGAGAGATTTATTTTGTGGACTTATTTGGTTTATTTTAGTTAGAAATCAATGCTTTAGTGGATAGTACTTTCAAGCTTTTTCGTGAAGTAACGAGCCTTATTTTCAAATCAACATTCTCACTTCTGGTGTGAGCATTTGCATCTGAAGATGTGCAAAACGTATTTGAAGTGGAATGCGCTCGTAAACCATCGGAAATGGATTATACACGTAATTATCCACATGTAACTCTGCCACACTATGACGGGTACAACGCGTAGGAAAGCATTAATGTGATTTACTCTCCTAACGGGATATTAAGCCCCGTCCGTGACTAGTCCAGTTATACTGGTTTTTGGTTAAAGGATATTGGCAATAAGTGTTTATAGCAGTGTGTTGTGCGAAAAGCAATTCAAGCGGTAGTAATCTGTAATGAAGCTTTTGTAGATTCGTCGTATTTGATCCGGTAATCGTGCAGTAAATAAATATGAAGATCCCTAGAGCAGTTATTAGGTCAGATGTATAAACCTATATCGATATAATTAATTTACAACCACTGGCAAGCAGTAAAGCAATCATTGATGGTCAAGCCTATTCATTCCAGCCTTGAAGACACCTAAATTATAATCAGACGGGAAAACCGCAGGAAGGTAATAGTTTTAGTCCTTTGATATATGTCGTATAAATGACGACGTGCAGCGCTTAGTCCGAACCTTGAAGTGTAAATATGAAATTCCGATTTTCGGTTTTGATCTAGGATAATGATGCACAAAATTAATTCAAGTTGAATCTATCAACAAACAGATCAACAATTTTATTAGATGGTTTTTGCAATAGACTGCAGCCACATAAGTCTCGTTCAAAACGATGCAAACACCACTAGTCAGGTCCCTTCGATTTAATATCAATATGTAAAACAGAGAAGACAATTTACGCTCACAGCCCGTTTTATCTCGCATTAAGAACCGATTCAACACCTCGTTAGCTGACAAAAGGTGCTGTAGACAATAACATTTACATATTCAGAGAATTGCCTGCACTTGTCGAGGGTCAAATGTGGGAGTTTTGCACGTAAAATGCATAAATTGTGACATCCTTTAATACCTGTAAACAAGGATCGAGGCTTAAGCTTGGCAGAGAATTTGTGATTGAAGAAATGGCGCTGGTTGGACCTTTAAAGCGTTTGATATAGGTATCAAAATCCGTAAGACCTAAAACAGGTTACTTCTAGGCAAGCGTGCCCCATCGTCGGCCACATCATTGTTTATCATCAGGTGAGATAGTGGTCAAACTCGAGCCTTTACATAATAATTATTGCACAATGGCTTCATCACACAAGTGACACATGAACACATTGAAGCCTTATCAATACCGTGCAGGGGCAAGGAAGCTATAGTTTCATATTACCTTTCCAAACCATTGAACCGAACTGAAGTTCAGGGAATTATTACTTGTCTATGTAAGTATAATTACCTTATAATGTTTTCACTGCTGGGACTTACGCATCTTCTCTATGAGAGTGAGGGAATGAACCGTAATACACCACGCGAATGTGCGAGTACGTACTCTAATTTTGACCTACGAAATGCCGGTTTCTTTGCGATGTTTTGATAGTGGTGATGAAATAAATCGTAGAATCCACTGCTCACCCGCACACTTAAAATCTTTTAAAGAACAAGTTAAGAGCATTTTCTTCAGAAGATAAAGTAACTAAATGTTCTTAATAAATAAGATGCTAAACTGTTTCGTTATCTAACCGACTAAGTTACAAAGTACTTACCTAAAGCAGTAAGGCTTGTCCCTATAATGCTATTTATTGTAGGCATTAATATTCTAGTCGGAAAAGCATTTCTTCCAATGTACTTACCTAGTAGTATCTTTGATTTAATCTCATCCTGAAGTAGACTGGGAGACATTGTTAATATAGAGAAGTTAAGTCTGATCTAAACTTCAGATATGAGCCGTCAAATAATATGAAAGTTGATACGTTCCGGTGCCAAGAATAACATGGCAGGTGGTAAGATAGAAAATTCAGTACGGAGTCTGAATTTACCTTTGAAAGCAGGACCGCTTGAAGTGCCAAGTTAAACTGGACACCTGGCAAATACTCGGACATGTAGGAATAAGATTCTGAATATGCAGAAAAGAAAGAAAAAATTAATAAAAATTAATGGCTAAACGCGTTACTAAGCGAATGAAAAACACGTGAATGACTGAATCAATTTGGATAAAAAATAAATTCTAAGAAAGATTATTATGAAAAGAAAGATGAAACATTTTTCGAAAAAAACTTAGACATTTTACTTTAGCGCATTCAAACTGTAGATGTCAATATTAAGGTCGTCTGTCAATCTTCACTGTAAACTATTTTAATTTACCTGATCGTCAAATAGACTCCTTTTCTTTTTACGATATAGAACTTGATAGAACAATGTCTATCGGGTCAGTCAGTATTTCATAGAAAGAAAGAAAAATATTTATTTGTAACAAGACAAACAACAATAAAATAAAAAATGTTAACTAAATTTTAAATTACTTTCATATAGTTATGAGTATGTCTGATGATAATGATGTTCCCTCTTCTAGACAGGAGGACTGAGTCCCAGCAGTGGGAACATTATAAGGCCGATAATGCTAATGTCTGATGTTACAGAAACATTGCTTCAATATTAATTAATAGGGAAGACTTGCTCCAACCAAAGGATTTACCTATATTCAAAGCAGGAGTAAGGTGTAAGTATTCTAGGAATTGTATGAAGTCACGTTAAACAGTAAAGGGCCATGTGCAAGTAGGTGACAAGTGGCCGACCAATAAGCACCATGCTAACCTATTTACCTAAGGTAACTTTCACAACGTGCACAGAGTATACATAGGTAATCTATTACTAGGAGATAGCTCGGAAATCTTATGAGTACTTCGGCTATCTTCGTTAGTTCTCGGATCATCCGAGTCGGAAGTTTGAACGCGTAAGGTTAATGTAAATGTGGGGTCAGAAAATGAAGATATCAGTGTAATTTTCTAGGGATAAATGGGCTAAAAGCTCTGAATTGGCTCGTTTTTACACAACATCGGATTCTCAGCAAAAACTGATGTGTTTATGATAGATTATTTCTGGTTTAGGGTAACATAGAGCTAAATATATCTTTAAGCTTAGATTATGTGTGAGTTTAATACAGCTCAATACACGCAAAACATTGCAAATCATTTCAAAAACATAATTAAAGTCTTTACCAAAGTTAATATTGACCTTTTCAATATTGCCTCTGACATAAATACGGACACATTACTGAAATAATTATTTAACTACCTCTCAATTTACAAATACTTGACATTCACATTACACGCAAAGAAACTTATGAAATCTCAGTGTGTTGAAGATACTTAGAACGATTTACTTTGAAGCAGTATGGTATGTTACTGGCAAAAGACTCTCATTATCATCATTATGTCAACCAAAAAACATACATTATTTATTATATTACTCTGCATAATAAAAAAAGAATGTAAAAAAAATAAGAGATAATTTGTAACAATGGACCAATAAATATTACTATTAGACATAGGCCACATGCGTGTAGGCGTGAATTGTGACCACATTTGGGGGAGCAAATGTGGTCACTAAGGTCTCGCATCTATCGGATTCCCGCGACCCTTACCATGGTATCGGTCCACCTTATGGGAGGCCTTATACGCTGCGTGTCTTTCGCCTCTCGAGAACCTTTCGACCTAATCGACCATCTGTTTTGCGAGAAATGCACCCTGCCTACTGTTATATTTGGTAATTTCTCGAACTTTGTCAGTAATATTGATCCAACTGCGGACAAGGAAACTCCAAGTATAGCCCTTTCCATTAAAAAGAGTCTAACCACCGACTAATAAGCAAATTGTGCAAACGTTTCGCAATACCGAGATACACAGTATTGGTATCCGAGCTAGTGACTTTTGACCGTTGTATGGTCACTTAAACGCTATAAATATCACGAAATTGAATTGGAATGACGCGAATGAACTAAACAATCGCCAATTACTGTTTGAAATTTTCGACTTTAGCACGGTTCTCATGCTGTATTAGGTAAATAGACGTAGAACTAAATGTATTGTGTATTACAGTGTAGCCGCAATCTGTAGATCTTCTTAGGAACCCTGTCGCTTGTGGCGTGTCTCGCTGTAAATCACACGCTTCTTGCACCAATTTAGGGTTGCTTGTTTTATTTAAGGTTGTCAACGAATTAGTGAGCTGAAACTAAGGATATAGGTTTTATGCCAGTTTTAAATAAAACCTTTAATCTGTTGTTGCGCGAAAATGAGCTATTTGAAGGCTTTTAAGCTCTAGAAAATTTGAGACACTGATATCATCATTTGCTCTTTTAATACAATAGGTTTCACACTCGGCTTGAGTTGTTTGTGTGGTCTTTAAGTCAAAAGTGAATAGATTACTTCTAGGCAAGCGTGTTCTATCATCGACGACATCGTCGTAACCAACATATTATAAATAATAATAAAAAAATGGTCTAAGACAACAGATTGGACCTATCCCTCACTTCACTGAATGAATATTTCAATACACTCACAATTCCATCTTCACATATTTCTTCTTAGCTAATCTTAGATGTCAAACAACTGATCTATAGACCAGATTTCTCAAGTTACTAGCATCATTTTAAGGATGATATACCGTGAAGCAAGTTCAGTTGCAATACTTTTACAAATACTCTAACGATGCGATTGCGTAGCTAATGTTTCTATTGCGTGACTTTTTGCTTTTTGATCACCGACCATTTGTAAAAACAAAAAGTGTGTTTTATTAGGTACGTTATTACAGCAGTCGAAAAACGGTCATTTAGGTATGCCTTAGCAACATTAGACGATTTTAAAAATGTGGAACGGTATGAACATTAAAAACACGACTTTGAGTGACGAACTTGCGGGTTGTTTGCCGATCTGAGAGGACCAAAAAAGATCGTCCACCGATCCACTGTCTTCAGCCTTCATCTTGAAGGAACCTAATTTTTTCAAAACAAAATACAACAGACTTCAAAAACAAAATGAAAAACCACTTTACATCACTATGTTTCTTAGATAGACAAAGAAACACTTCACTTTTAGATTCTTAATCAGATCTCCACCAAAATTGAATGGGACCATTTCGCAGATAAACTCTTCAAAATAAAAAATAGTTCGTCAAAATATGAAGATATTCCTGAACAAGATACGAAAAAAAATCATACGAATTTAGAACTTTCCTTCTTTTTTGGAAGATTGTAATAAAGATAGCCAAAGTTGAATTTGAAGAAACTTTAGCCATCTACATCAATATCATGCAATAACTTAATTGCGACACCCAAGAACATTTTTTTTTTAACAAAAATATCACCATGCTTTTGCACGCACCCCTAGAGTACAATTTAAACATTGCAATAATCTCCCCAAGTATGTGCCTAGAGCAAGTCACTAGTTTTACACCCAACGTGATGCTTAACAAGCAAGTAAAGTGAGGTTTACTTAGAATTTTTACACTTAAACTTAGACAGAAGTAAGACTCGCTTATTGAAAAAGTTTTCTTTATTTTTAAACATGTCTAGCTAGACTTTAAAATAAAAGGTCCCTTGAGGCTTGAAGTAAAATGACTATGTTACATACGAACAAATGAATGTTACAGTATAATTTTAGTTCAGCTATTATTATTATCTAACTAGCACTTTACCAGCGGCTTCGTTCGCTAGAATGTTTTTATAAAAACTATCTCTCCTTCAACCGTATTTTGAGCGATTTACAAACTGTATTGAAAAACGAATAGTGTCAGTCTAAATTTATGATTAATTTTAGTTAGAATTTGTGCTAACTATCAAGTAAATTGGCACATGGAATGAGATTTTACATAGAAACAAAATTCCTCCTTTTTACCGTCTTACAGTATGAATTTTAAAAAATCCCTTAGTGCTTGCCTACGTCATAAATGGAAGCCTTGTGCAAAATTTCATACACTGAGGCCAAGTAGTTTGGGCTATGCGTCAATCTATCAGGTAATCAGTTTCTCTTTTTATTTAAATTGATTCTTAAAATAACAATAATTATAATTATAAAGAAGCACCTGTTAGCATTATTGCATCATAACTAAACATAACAGTGGCGTAACAAAAGCAAGGTGTCAGACCGTTTTCACATTTTCCGATCCGATATCGGTATCGGACGCCGATACGATATCGGGGTAAGGTAAATGTATGAGATATGTACCTGTCTTTCATATTGTCCGACCCGATATCGGATATCGGAGCACAGCATTTCATACATTTTACTTACCCCGATATCGTATCGGCGTCCGATACCGATATCGGATCGGATAATGTGAAAACGGTCTCAAGATCATCTATCGAATGACACTTGACTATAAACAAAATTCGTGCTTCCAAGTGTTCATGAATATGATATTATGTTTTGTCTAATTTGCATGCTGACCTTAAAACTAAAATAAACATTAGAATCATCGCATTATTAAATAAATAATCGTAGAACAGTTTCATTATTGAATAATGGATTTCGAAGGTTGACATTAGAAGATTGAATGTTTACGTTCACCGCAGTCCTAGAACGCAAAAGGTAACTGTAGGGACACGGATGGGTATTCTATACTAATATTATAAAGAGGAAAGATTTGTACCTATTTTTGTATGTTTGTAATGAATAGGCTCAAAAAGTACTGGGCCGATTTAAAAAATTCTTTCACCAATAGAATGCTACATTCTTCCAATTTGACATAGGCTACATTTCATTTTGAAAAAGTTAGGGATCCTTGGTAAAATTTGAACAATGTTATCGAAGGTGTAGAAAAATTTCCAAAAATAAATTATTGTCTACCCCGTGCGAAGCCGGGACGGGCTGCTAGTAGTCAATAAAAGTCTAAACAATCGAAAGAGGCTTTTGTCAAACACAAAGACAAAAGCCTTGAAGAACGAGAAGATTTGATGATTACACCTTAGCAGGCATCGACCCATGTAGACAGAACGACTGTTGGTATTATTTCTTTCATCACAGACCATCGTCGTCACCATTTCAAAAGTCTTCGCACTTCTAGGCGTAAATTGGATGATTACCGAGATGAGGATTAATAGAGAAGTTTGGATAGACTAACGTCTTGCACCAACCGTAAATAAATTCGGATGAAGTCATGAGAATGATCATGATGCAAGAAAACTAATAAACTACTTTATTAGCGACCGGCTTTGCACCAATGTAATATACTAATATTATAAAGCGGAAGAGTTTGTTTGTTTGAACGCGCTAATCTCAGGATCTATAGGTCCGATCTGAAAAATTCTTTCACTGCTAGATAGCCCATTTATTCAGGAAGGTTATAGGCTATATAACATCACGCGAAGACTAATAGGAGCGGAGCAGTAACCAAAAATGCGGGTGAAACCGCGGGGATCAGCTAGTAATAAATATACACAAACCTTCCTTATTTTTCCTTCCGTGTACTGGTACTTTTTTTAGCGAAACCGTATTAAAATTCAATGCCTCATTTAAAAGTTAGAGGAAACCAATTTAATATTAACAGTTTAAAGACCAATTCCACACCACCAAGCCCTTATGTTGACAAGTTAAATAGTAATAAAGTATGTTTTTATAAGACCTATAACTCTAGAGCTCCCTATACGGCGTAGTACATACTTCGGCCCATTTAATTACACCCCTGCCAGGTTCGCCGCGGGCTAACTTTCCGCACATAGAAAATCAAGACCTTTAAAGCCTTGTTCTTGTCAAACACTGATAATATATTACAGCATGTTTACACTTTGATTAGTGCAAGTGATTAGTGAGCTAAAATTAGAAGCAAGTCGATCGTTAGATGTGCAGTGAATACATTCGCTTCATTAGTAGTATGGGATGTGGTTTTAGCTTTTTTTGTAGTGGCTATTAAAAAGGTATTGGAAAATTGTCTGATGTGGACATGTACACATTTTTAACGATCTGCCATATCTCTTATAGCGTTTGATGTTAAAGGTTAGTCGGTTTCCACTAATTGGATATGGTTTTTATAGCGGTAGCTTTAGGTTATTGCGCAATAGATAAGTCATTGATTTTCTATTCACATCGTTTTTACATGGTACCTTTCATCTGAACTAAAACAAACTTTTCACTTCTTTTACAGTGCTTGTACTCAGGGCAATCAGCTACGAAATATCGCCTTCATGTAATTTAAATTGACTTATTTGCAAAATAATTTTACATATAACAGATACGAGTATCAATACTGTTACAGGGGTCGAACACATAAATTGACAATTCAGTTTACGGAACAATAAAATTTATAGCACATGTAAACTATTTGGTTTAAATGTTTATCTATCAACTATCAACCAGCTTCCTATTATAGCCGTATTAGGTATGTTTTGTTACATTATCAGGCAAGATAAACTACATGCAAGAAATATTAATAATGTATCGTTTAGGAAACGACAGGAACCATTATTCTATTGATTTTACGGCTTGTTTTAGAACATTCCTAATGCGTAACAACTTAGGTATCAAGTATAGAACACGGAAGTATCTAGAGACCGCAATACTAATAAAATTTGTAGTGCAGAAAGTACATTTTCAACGTTTGTCACGGACTACGTTCTAAGGGCACGAAATCTCCGTCATCCCTTTCGAATTAGGTTAGGTTAGACCGCGTCCTAAGAGAACGAAGCCCCTGGCATCCTCTTCCAATTAGGTAAGCTTAAATAATTTGTGGAGTAGCATGAGTAACCAATATCTTTTTACGCAAAGTATTGACAGTATCACCTGAAGCAGGTGGGACCGAGGTGTCTCCGTGGTCTGTGGTATCAGAGAATCAGCTAGTCCGTTTTGAAACAAATGAAGCCCGCCAACTAAATCAACACGGTTTCGCAATGTCAATATGGTTATTAGTTTCGTAATGAATTCAGAAGTCGGGAATGCTAAATCGTGATGATAATAATAGATAGTATTTTAGTAGTCTAATAGATTTAATAATCACGCTTTAACATGTAACTTGTATAAACGAATCTAGTTTAATAGCAAATTTGTGGTTTCCTTGAAATGGTTTTATAATAACTGCGTATCTTAACAACTTGTCTTTGACATTATTTAGGTTGCAAATAAACAACAACACTATCTATCACATACCCGTGAAACGAGACATAATAGTAAAACAATAACAGCGCGGTCTCATAGGACCGGTTGGGGATTCAAACATTAACTACTTACATAGAATTTCAGACCTCGTTTGTCGACCTTCACCATGTCTGAAATATAGGATATCCCTGCTCTAAATCCAATCCGCACTGTGCCCGCGTTGTGGATTACGGCCCATTTCTTCTCCTGGAGAGGGGGCCTGAGTCCCAACAGGGAACATTACAAGACCGATAATGCTAATACTATGCTGCTCTAAATATTGCTTAATGCTTGAGATATCAATGGTTTCCAAAACATTTACAAATGCCATGAATTTAAAATCAAATATAGAAGCTACATACTTCAATAACAAATATCTTACAATTCCATAGAGAATTCACAAATGATTTTCTACTAGCGAAAACGCATGAACACAAGGTAGAAAGCGAGTCCTACTTCCAGATAGTTCACAATAGCATAGACTACAGGGTTTGCCGGTCAAGTGTCGTGTATGTGAACGCGGGGTACTTGTTAAAGTTGTTTATAGTACACGAAGTGATAACGAACGGCTTCTATTAGGCTGGCTTTATTGTGTAGAAGCATTATGTTCTGTCCCTGAGTTGCAGGGTTATGAATAATCAGATCATTAATAATAAATTTCTAAGTAATTTTAGACAGGCTTTGCATTTAAGATCTATCCCAAGAATAGATTTGCTCGGTCTTTATTACTCATTAGCTGTCCCTGTGGTTTTAACAACATCTTTGGTTACTGTTCCGCGTTTTATGAATCATAGCGTGATGTTATGTCGCCTATATAACGAATCCGGTTATCCCATACAGAAAGATTCAATTAATCTACTAGTCCTTCGAGAAATGCGTTTAAACAAATAAAAACTGTTCGGCTTTATAAAATTAGTCCAGATTATATCGACTTCAAGGAATGATGAATCACTAAGCCCCATATGAAATATTTTTAGCAGTTTCTTTCCTCTTCGCGAAAATTTTGAGTTCTTTGTTATTTTTAGCACTTTTCTCTGACCCGGGTGTAGCGGTTTGCGCATTTTTATCTTTACAACAAGTAGATTCATCTGATATTTCTTCAATTTATGTTAATTTGTAATTGTCATTCTTACTGTAATACTTCCGTCTATAGTTAACTGTCCGCCTACTTTTACTCAGAAAAGTCTTAAACACCAAATATGGTTAATGGTGCTTCAAAATAAACATTCAAATGACGCGTCGTTTTGCCAATTTTAGTACGCTTTAGGTAGATTCAGAAAAGGTGGCAAAGCATCATTAATACTACTATGTTTATGATCTGTCATCGGTTACGTGAACTTTGCCAAACAGCGTTCTGAGAACATCAGAAATAACATTTAGTCACGTTTAAGAGACGGATCGAAATGTCAAAGTCAATAGCTCTACGCAGCTTCTCCGCAAGTGGAACAACGATTGTTGAATACACGCATCTTGTTTAAGTACCTACCCATAGGCGATACTTGTATATGATAAACAGCTTACGAATACGTTTATCAGGCAAGACTACCGCTAATGCAATATAGAAAGTAAGTCCCACTTCTTCAACGGCCTAACAGACACTGAAAGTGTTTTCTTCCGGTATTGTCGTGTAAAATTATACGAGGACTTTAACTCACACGGTTATGGCAAAAGTAACAGTATATCTTCACAATTTTCGATAAGAAGTGGTTAGATTGCAGTCTGCAAACCGCAGTAGGTAAGCAAATAGCATGCTTCACTGAATACGAAAGATAATGAGGCAGACATAGACACCGTAAGGAGGCTGCGATTGGTCAATGCATCGAAATGCAGTTACCGGATTGGTTTATGTAATTGGCTTGAGTGTCTAAGCGTATTGACAGCTGTTCTTCTGCTTACCCTTTGGCCTGGGCATGCAGGTATCAGGTATTCGTGTCACGTTGTCTTATATTGAGAAACTTTGCGCTGCGAATCCGCAAGACGCGTCGCTTGAGATCAGACACACGCGCTGCGGTGACCATTCAATATTTATGCTATGTGCGAAGATTTTGCATAACCTTTGCTAGTTCCATGAACAGACAATGCATCGTAATACTGGCTGTTACAATAGAAGCACCATTGCATTTGAAGTTCGAACATAACCGTACGAATAGTGACAAGTTTCTAGTCTATTGTTTACAAACACCGTTAGCTCATTACTCTTATGGCCCGCGTGGGATGCTCTTCTACGTTTTTCATACGTTTATAAAGCTTTCATTCTCAATGTTCCGTTTCGAAGTCAATAATTAAGATCTAAGCACCATAAGTTTTCTTTCATGCATTTTTATACACCTTTATAGCTTGTCAATTTTCTAGAGTGCTTCTAAATGGGAATAAAATGGAATTAAATTAATCGTCCATTCTAGAAATAAGCAAGGTGAAGGCATTAAAACTTTAAAACGTGCAATTAAAGTCTAAGAAATTGTCTTCCGAACGTAAACGAAGTCGGGAGCAAAAGCTATTAAAACAACGGTTTGCGGAGGCCTTGTTTAAGTCGTAAAAGTAATGGACAATCACAGGTTATTACACCAACTCTAAACTAACCTAATTAAATTTATGCACCTTTGGATTCTTTATTGAATGATAAAACTAGAGATCTAAAGCTTAGTCTTGAACTGCGCAACAAGCTTTTGGACTTTCCAATTTTACTTGATAATAATAGGTATATATGCTACCTAAAAATTAAAATTCATGAGTCGAGTCTAAAAATACTGAACAAGAATGTTCGGTGAACGACAACTAATGAATAAAACAAACACATAAAAACTACAAACAAGTTCTTCACTGATTCATAAGAAACACCTCACTTAAGTCACAACTTAAACGGACAGCAAGAATCAGTAAAAAACTGTACAGAAAACTTTAGATATCAATCATAAGAGATGAAGGAACGCATAAGGAAACTATAATATAAAAATTCTATAGCTTAACTGCGCTCCAAAACCAGGACAGCTGATGGGATTCGGCAGGACATGTCTGCCGTATGCACGAAAAGTGTGAAGCAAAGTAACATAGAGTTTATGCCCTGAGGAAGTAAGATAGGATTGGAGCTGACTACAACGGAGAAAAAGGGAAGAACTGGACAAATTTATTATTATTAATAAATAATAAATTATTATTTGATATTTTTATATCAGAAAACTGCGCTCAGCGAATCAAGACTGTCCATGATTAAGAAACTGAAATGTAGTGATATTGTCCATACAACGAACACAATAAATTTTCATTCCAATTTCATAGTAAAGTCATGTTTTCCCAACAAATACATCGCGGTGAAATTTCAAAGTCTAAATAATTCAAGTATGAATACGATACCAGATTTGCATGGCTACTTAACGTTTATAGACTCAAATAACGCGCCATATCTTAACCGACATTATCCGGAACTGATTCACTATTATTTGCGAATTAGATATGCTTATTTGGTACACTATAACCGAAAGTTACATTTGGATAGATAATTTGCGTAATTTCATCTCTTTCATGAGAGAACGCCATAGAAAAGACAGGCGTATTAAAGTGTGAATTGCACAATCAATACAGCGACCGGTAGTCAATCATTCGGACAACAAAAAGTGCTAATTCTTTTAAAATGATTTCACAATTGTATCTGTGAATCAAAGGCACAATGAATCTTCAAAAGGGGCTACGAAGCGGTAAAATATGATTCGTTAGCAGATAAGGAAAGTAAGAGTATTTAGTTTGACAGCTCGGCAGCCATCTTGGATTTAGTGTCAAAGGTCGGCGCGCGCAGGTTTCACCACAAGCAGATGGGTTATTTCGCACACGATCGTAGAGACGCCTGTACTAGTTAATGAGATGATAATGTGCTCAAAGTATAGTTCGTGATGACATTTTACGTGTTACGTTTGAAATGATTTGATTAAATAATGGGACAAAAATTGCAGTGAATCGCAACCACTCTCTTTGAGATGATATCTCTGCCATTAGACGAGTGACCTCACTCATAGTTAATCATTTCATTTTCTATTGTTCTTACGTCTTATTGCATCCACTTTGCGAGAATCACAGAAGATACAAACCTTCCAGTAGCTGCTGAAGTTAGGACAGATTAAAGCAAAGATTTTTAGATGTCTGTAGCGGAATTAACCGTCTGCATAAATACATATTCTTCACTCCGAAGAGCCCCATTGTTATGCGTTGACTTAAACAATGCATATTCATCCAATTCACGCCCTAAATAAGCCAGAACATGAGGTTAGTACACCAGTAAACCAGTAAATAGAGGAAATGCAGACGAGTTCAGGGGCAGTGACCCGAGCAACCGTCAGCAACCGTGACGTACGGACGCCATACGATTTCATCTAAACTGCTTTTGAAATACGTCATTTAGGAGCGTAAGGACCAAAAATGGCATTGGAATGGAATTTGGAACCTCTCCTAAAGCATTCGAAAGTAGATAACCGTGACGATCCCTAATTGCTGCTTTGTGAAGGAATGCGGAAGATTCTAATAATTTTATATGTAATTTGACCGATTTAAGATTTAACGATCGTAATTTAAGACGATAAACCTTGATTTGAAGTTAACAAACCTTCATGAATATTTAAATGTGTCTTTGTTTTTAAAGTATTCAACTTAATTGCTGATATTAAGTTGGCTTTGTTTACGAAATAGCATATTTCACGTGTCTTTGTATATCGGTCAAAAGTATTCTAAGCGGCATCTCATCTAGGTTCGTGTGAGGTATTAAGTAATAGACTAAATATTAAAATGATAATCGCGAGCACAAACCATTTTTTGGTATGTTGGGAGTTCATCAAATAATTTCTACCCGCTCTGGTTAGAGCAGAAGGGAGTGTCAGACTTTTACTAAACCTAAAACTAAAAGGATATAAAATATGATTGGATTTTTACATTATAAAGATGTTTGGAACGATAAAGTCAACCAACAAAAACTGTAATTGAATAATTTGTTCTAACTTAGATTGGCATTTGACTGACGTGAATTTGACAAATTTATCAATTAAATCTATCCTCGGGCAAAAGAATTAGATACAAATAGATCAGGTATAAATCACGATTATTCAATAATTTAATTAAAGAGAAAGTGTCTCGCAATGCTATCGACAGACTAAATGCCCCAGTTTACCTAGGTCACAAAATAGAGGACACAGAAGCTTAATAGCATCCTGAGAGATGATGTTAAGAGGGTAGAGCAAGACCAGAAGCAACGATTGGATTGTATAAAAGAAAGAAAGGAAGTGACTGACAAAGTGACTGTAGAAATGATGGCAAATAGAAGGCCTGGTTTAAGACACGATGCACTAAGCAAATAATCGGATTAACGTTTGAATCCCCAACCGGTCCTATGAGACCGCGCTGTTATTGTTTTACTATTGTGTCTCGTTTCGCGGGTATCTAAGTAATTAAAAGGACAGGTAACTACATTGCTCGCAGAGAGCTTGAGAGCAAATGGTTGGATGGCTCACTGAGTAAGAACAGGAGAAAAACGATCATCATCATCTACCTAGCCTTTTCCCGACTATATTAGGGTCAGTTTCGAGTCAAGCCGGATTAGCTGAATACCAGTATTTTACGAGGAGCGGCTGCCTACCAGAACTCCACAACCCCTTAACTGGGGTAACACGGTACTTCATAGCAAGACTGGAGGTCAGATTTACTGGGTTCTGACTATCCGTAACGACTGCCAAAAATCTACAAATGACAGCCAGGACCTACAGCTTAACGTGCTTTCCGAGGCACGGAGGAAACTGTTACAACCAGCAGTTAATAGACCTAAAAAAATTTGCAAAACGAATGAACATAAATAGGATATATTGATAAAGCTAATCCTTGTAAACACGAGGGACCAATGTTCGCGATGCTATCCGATGCGTGCGTGGCATGCATGTCAACGTGCGCGTGCGACGACTGCCAGATGCACGAGATTATGTTGTGTGACAAATGTGCGATGCTAAATTGTGTAGGTCATTCTGTATATGTTTTGTTGGCATTGAGAGAAAGTACTGGAATGCGATGTGATGCATTGATGTACTTCGAAGCTTTTGTACAGTAGGTAATCTGATTTCAAACAATTCGAAGTATTTTAGAATCGTCAAAGAAGAATACATGTCCAATTGTCCATAATCAACACTGACTGACTGGTAGAGAATGCCATGTTGCATTAAGTCCCCCTATGTACCACTACTCTACAAGCGTACATGGATTTTAAATAAATAACACCCTTACACCAGAACTGATTGGACCGCTCCAAAATATGATACTCAAATTATTAGTTATGATGCCAATATCAATGTAGATGTTACAGCTATTGAAGAAAAATTATTTGTGAAACGTTGAAAGTTTTTAAATTAATATGACTAATTAAAATTAAGAAGGTTCATTACTGTGCATATTTAAACAGCCGTTTAAAGTTTTTAGCTAAATCGACGACTTTTTATAAGAAACATTTATTCATGTTTCAACAAAAAAAAAACGACAAAGTACATAATTTATACATAAAAGGAAAATATTAAATGCAAAAAAATACCAAAGCCCATGATCAGCAATTCAAATGTCATATAATCTGAAACGATTTAAAAATCACGTTACGAATACATAAGTACCGATAATGTACAAGCTTATGCAGAAATCGCGTTGCATAAAAACATTAGACGAAATAGGTGAATCGTTGCACATTACGGCAATGAATGCAACGGGAAAATGCTTGTGAGCGAACACTTGACATTGTTCGAACTTCGACGATGAGACTTAAGGGCCTATTACACTTCTCGATACGTTGACTCGTTACGTCGACTCGATACGTCAAGCCCCGTCGAAGACCACCTAGCCTTTTCCTAACAATGTTGGGGTCGGCTTCCAGTCAAGCCGGATTTAGCTGAACACCAGTATTTTACGAGGAGCGGCTGCCTACCAGACCTTCACAACCCATTAACTGGGGTAACACGGTACTTCATAGCAAGACTAAAGTCAGATTTACTGGCTTCTGACTATCCGTAACGACTGCCAAAGATCTACAAATGACTGCCAGGACCTACGGCTTAGCGTGCTTTCCGAGGCACGAAGGAAACTCGGTGTGTTAAGATGGTCACCCATCCGCAGACTAACCTTGGCAAGCGTTGCTTAACCTTGAAGATCGACCAATGCGGCTGTGATTATCTAGCCACGAGCCCCGTCGAAGACCGTCTTACCCTTATTACTCTACGCGACATAGACTAAGACGAGTAGATTTAGATTAGTAAAAACGAGCGGTGTAATAAGCCTCTGACTTGGTTTCTGCTTGCATAATAGTCAGTAATGGAGTTATAGCTGTGAATATAACCTGGGTGTAACGGTCTGGGAATCACATGAATATGGAATAGCGGTGAAGATGTCACGAAGAAGGGATTTAAGTACATTTTTCGTCTTTAGCTCGGAATTATTCATAAGTGTAGTGTGAACTTAATCTTGTGTTACCGTAGTAAGTACGTTTAATACCATGAAGGGAACTGAAAAGAATTGCATCAAATATTTTAAAAATTCTGTCAGAAAAGTGCTGCATTAAATACTTACATAGTAGATATTTCTAGTATATCGCTTCAATGTAATTTCTTTATCGCTCTAGATTAAGCTCGATCTAAATTCTGGGTGTTTTTTTTAGTCGGCCTTTAACCTATCAATACCCGCGAAACGAGACACAATAGTAAAACAATAACAGCGCGGTCTCATAGGACCGGTCGGGGATTCATGAACTAATCTGTAAAATTCGTGATTCAAAAAAAAAGGTTAATTTCACGTTTGTATGATTGTATAGTAGCTGCTATTCCATTGCAACAAAATTCGTTGTATTGGTGTTTTTAAGTGCCAAAAAGATAACTATACAACATTTCTATAAGGATGGCGTTGGCGGTTTCTCGATTTACTTTCAGCAACAGAACCAAGGGGCTATCTCTAAATCATCAATAATGGTCCACAGACGTGGAGGACCAGTTTCCATTGCGAACGCCGACACTGATATGCTGGAAAGCACTGGTCTAGGAAAATTAATAGGTACCTAAAGTTAATAATTAAGATAGCTCACCAATATCAGGCAAAACTGCGTTCAGTAGGTAAGTGGTAATGATGCTTGAGGAGAAACTTACCTGAAAGAAATTAAAAAACACATTAGTTTTTATTTTTTTAGTACTTAACAGTAAAAACAATAACAAATTTCTTAGAGCTTGAATTGTTCGCAATAGGTGAGACCACGGTGAGACAGAACAATATTATGGTCACCGCATAAAAAACACACTAAAAGGTAAACATAAAGGCGAAAGCTTCTATGAATGTGTTTGTGTATGCTTGTAACTCCTGCATCGTCAAAACCCAACATTTTTGGATGATATTTGCACATGGGTAGACCAAGTCCCGGAATAGCACATAGGACTCTATATCCCGGGAGTGTTTCCCCGGGATGTCGTTTTTACTTGCACACGAGCGAAGCTATCATCTTAGAAAGACAACCAAAACAGACAATCCAAAAATAAATACCGCCAACATTGTTATCAAAACCAAGAACCATTCAAAAACAACATCCTATAAACAGGGTAAACGAACTAAAACATGGTATAGTGGCGTCGGTCCTTTTGTCTCAGATAAGGCCAGCTAATACCAGCGTTCGCGGCGCCTGCGCCGTTGGAGGCGGAAGCGATAAAGTCGGATGCCGTGAGGGAATCAGATTGGTGGCGTCACCCCATCTATTGGCACGAGAATAGAGCAATAGTGGCGTGCGTTATCTTGACTGAGGGACTACTTGGGTTTTGTAAGGTTTTTTTTAATAACTGGCTGAATAGGCAAAGGTTGTTCTGCCATAATTTATCAAAGAAAAATCTTCATGCGGTTCACAAAATACATCTACTTACCAAGTTTTAACAGTAGGTATAGCTCTTATAGTTTCAAAAAAAATGTCTGTGACATACGAACCGACAGACAGACAGACATGATGAATCTATAAGGGTTCCGTTTTTTGCCATTAGGCTACGGAACCCTAAATATTATGGAGGTGGGGCAGATAGTGAATGTGCAATTAAGTTATTAGCCGCAGTAATACTGTTTTTCAACTGGCTGACCCAAATAGACGTTGTCATGAGGAAGCAAGGATTGTCAGTTACGAACACTTTGAATGTAATAGGTATATTTTTTGCGATTAGTGCAATTTCTCTATTTTATTTGCGTAAGAACTTTCCTGAGACTACAACAAATAGTAATTGGTCTAATAAATCTGATATTTTGACCTTAGCAACACACTAATTAGCCAGTTATTTTTATTTGTAGGGTTTTTTTGGGAAATAGATAGAGTTCTATTCATAAACTTTTCAACTGCTGTAAATTTTCAAAAAGATTATTTTGCTAAAGAAGTGTTTTCCCTTGTTCTTACTTTATTTTTACGTTTGACTATTTCTTGTGATTTATGGATATTATGAGTGTATTTCTTCCTAGTGTGTGTGAATAATTTATCTACGTTGCTAAATTACTTTACACTTGAGTCACAGCGTTCGTTAGTACCTACGTGATTATATATTGTATTCTTTAGTTAATTAACGTTATTATTTGATGAGCACGCGAATAAGTTATTAATTAAATAATGACGGCACTGACCTTAGCGCACGATTTGATTTATCTTATGTTAAAATCAATATTGGATTTAATGAAAACCGTCAACACAAAATTATGACTTCTAAAGATCGGACTGTGTTCCACACTTTTGTATATCTGGTGTCCAATTCAAGCTATCCGAAAAACGATTAGTTTTTAAGAGTATTTATCATGACTTATCCCACTTTGGGTGGAACTAGATTCTGATTTTTACTAACTAAAACTAACATGTGTTCATTCAGCTGCTCTTTGCGTTCTAGGACTGCTGTCACTCTTTCAACGCAACCTACAGGCCTGACAAATCACCCAGAAACCGGTTAACCTTCTATAGGGAAAAGATGAACAATAACAAAGGCCCAACCGGATTCTTTTCGAATCGATGATTTTCTTTTAGGTCAAAGTATTTGGGCCCAGTGGGGTTTTTAGTTCCTCGTGAAGATGTAGGGACACTCTAAGCACTTTAATAAGTAGGCTAACGTCTGGTCAGAAGCCCCGAACTATACGAAGGGGGGTAGAGTTTGCTACGTCCTCCTTTTTACTTATTTATCTTTTACAGAAGTAACCAAACTTGTATCAAAAACAGATTGAACCGGTTTCCCTTTCACGCTCAATTCTCACGGAAAGGTAAAAAGAAATAAAAAAACAACACCAAAATCTGTAAAGGGAAATATAATAACGTTCATACGAAACTCAGGGGCCACCGATCGAGATCTTTCGAAACTTCTGATCGGAAATCGAAACAGAATATTGATTGAACGATCGAAACTCATGAGTTTTGACCAAACCATTAATTACTTGAACGCAGCATTGAACGTAATTTATGTTTAATAATATCTTTATTAGAAGTATGGTCGGTTATGAACTTAATACGAGTACAGTCGGCAAAAGAGATAGGTATACACACAACCATCCAACCTATACTTTGGTTCTGCCAGTTTTTTTTCTGGTGGCGAATCATCAAAATACTTCTCCCGCTCTTGGGCGGAGCGAAAGGGGGTAGAAGACTTTTACTGACTAAACCCTATCCCGTTCCTTCTTTGCCTTCGATCCAGAGTCGGATCTGCAGAATTAATCGAAAAAGTGACGGTACCACTAAAACGCAAAAGGCAACATGAAAGAATACAGATGGATTTTAGTCAGTAAAACTCTGTCACGCCGTCTCGCTTTACTCATAACAAGAGAAGCTATTTGATGAATTCCAAATTTAAAAAAAAGCTTTATTAAGAGAAAAAGGTAATTTTTGACCCATATACTAAACTGTTTTGCCGTGCGTACTTTGTTACGGTTTTTAATACTACGATGCTTTCTTATAGAGCTTGTAATGAAGGAAAATGATAGTCTATCAGTTGATAGGAGAGCAATCTGTGGGTCGGAGGGAAAATAACTTATTTCGAATATCGTAAGTGAGGGTTAACAACCGATATCTTCTTATTTTTGATGCTTATTGCTACAGATTGATGAAATTGGTAAGTAGCTACTGTAATATCGAAGGAGACCGCAAGAAAAATTTAAAATTTGAAAATATTAATTTATTTATGACAGCTTTATGCACTATAGTGCGTCTAATGAAAGCGCGACCTGGAGATTTTTAAAATTTAATTGGGTACATTATTCAGCCGAAATTGTAGGAAATAAAAAAAACTTGTGATTTGTCAAGACATGATTTTCCTACTAGTTGTAATACTACATACAATTTTTTTTGGATTTAACCTCTTTTTCTCTGGTTACGCGCAGTTTATTATAGTCCGTCTAATGAAACAAGCAAGCAGACTTGATTCTTAATGAATTTGTTGCCTTTGCCCAGCAGTAAGAATTTATAGGCTAAATAAAACTAGAAAATGCTTTTCCACCTAACTAAGACCCGGTTTTCCATAAGTCGGATAACTTTTATCAGAAGAATAAATATAGTTGTTTGACATATTTTCTATACAAAAACTGTTAAATTTTCAAGGTTAAGCAACGCTTGCCTAGGTTGGTCTGTGGATGGGTGACCATCTTAACATAACGAGTTTCCTCCGTGCCTCGGAAAGCACGTTAAGCCGTTGGTCCCGGCTGTCATTTGGAGATCTTAGGCAGTCGTTACGGATAGTCAGAAGCCAGTAAATCTGACTCCAGTCTTGCCATGAAGTACCGTGTTACCCCAGTTAATGGGTTGTGGAGGTCTGGTAGGCAGCCGCTCCTCATAAAATACTGGTATTCAGCTAAATCCGGCTTGACTGGAAGCCGACCCCAATATAGTTGGGAAAAAGGCTAGGCAGATGATGATGACAAAAACTGTTAAATCGACATTGTTATTCCTCAATTAAAAGTTATCGGACTATTGGAAAATCGGCCTTAAATTACTCAAACTTATGTAAGTAAGTACCTAAATGCCACTTAATTTATGAAAAGTGAAAGAGACAAAGACTTTTAATATTGGAAAAGAAATAAAAAGGTCAGAGAAACCTTTAATACAACCTTTTTACGACGAACTTTATTACACGAGATATGAAATCACTTATTTATGTTAAGTTTAATCGGTTTTGACAGCGACATTTTACATAAAATACTTTCACACAACAATACATAATTAATCTCCATTTTATTGTTTGCGAATAGGAAAGTTAAAGCTTAGAATTAAAAGATCTTATCTGTAATTAATTTAAGTACTTAACTAAATGACTGCTGATTTCCTTGAACTCTAATGCAAATAAAAGGTGTTACATTTAACAAAATGTATGCGAAATGTCACGGGCAATGCGAGTACCTATAACTATTATTAATTAAAAATGACCAATTGTAATCTGTGTATGGCTAAATTTAAAAAAAATGGCTTAATGTTCTATAAAACGATTAATAATAACCAAATAAGATGAAATCAGTTTTTTTATGCAAATAAAAGGTGTTTTATTAAATAAAATTTATGTCAAATGTCAAGGGTACATCTATAATGAAATAAAAATAAAAATGACAAATTGAAATCTGTTAAACGGCTAAATTAAAAAAAGATAATTACCTAATATTCTTTAAAACGATTAATAAATAATTTATAATAGCCAAATAAGGCATAAGATGAAACAAGTTTAAAGCCAACAGCACATAAACTCACATCCATTTCCACATCCACAACAGTACATGACAGAACTAACAAATATCCACAGTTACAACAAAAACTGTCGATAAACCAATCAAGTAAAGCTTCTGCCAATGACATTGTTTCGCATAAACTATGCCTCATTGAGCTGTCCGACTCGCATAAATCGCATAAATTCCAATTTACTCTCACGAACAAATAACGCATCGGATTTTCGCACGTAGAAGTAGTGACGTACCTAACTAGTAACTGCCATTTAGTGGCGTTCCGTTATTGCTACGAGTATTCGTGGGAGAACTAAACAAAAGCAATCTACTTAATTCATGAATCCCCGACCGGTCCTATGAGACCGCGCTGTTATTGTTTTACTATTGTGTCTCGTTTTGCGGGTATGTGATAGGTTAAATGTGTGTACGAAACGTCTTGTTGCCGTAAGCACTTGTATTCTGGGGCATGGCTCTATGCTAATTTCATTCAAGCAAAAACCAACTAACTACCATTCATGGGTACAGTTTAGGCGTTTACTACACTTAACGTTTTTAGACTAAACCTTCAATGAACATAAAAAAAAGGTATAATCGCTGATCTTTTGCCCTAGGATAACCTTATAAGCAACAGACTAGCACACATAAAAACTTGGATTCAGAATTTGTTGGGTTTAGTTTTTAAATTACCTGCAGCAAGTTATTTTTGGCAAATGACATCAGCCAACAGGTTTCCATACAACGACTGTCAGATTTTTAATTCTGCATACGTTTAGAGAATTGCAAATATAAAAAGAGATGTACCTAAAAAACCAAATCTTGGCACCTACTCGATTACAAGAACCATGAAAAGCCGTTGCCAAACTTGTTTGACCAGAAAGCAGTAGACAGGTAATTATTAGTTCGATAGGAAGATCTCTAGAAGTCTAGACGGTATTATTACAAGATCAGAAAAAAAGTTTCTAAAAAAGCTTCCTCGTTTGCCACCGTTAAACAAATAAAAAAACAAATCAAATTGACGTGTCTAAGAACATGCAATCAAAATAGAACAATAGAGTTAAACACTCAATACGTCTCGTTATTCAAACAAAACACCTATTCCCAATACAACTCAACGCTTTCACAATACAAAAATCGAAAGTTATGTACACACATCAGTGACTCTAAACGTCATTTCATACGCGTCTGCGATTCGGTTCGAAAAATTCGCAACGCTAAAGTCTTCCTAAGCCTATTGTTCCGGCCTTAGATTGATGATCGCATGCAGTACTTAATGGGAGCCAACGTGGGAGAACGGGAATATGGAACATGTGAACCATGCTTTAAATGCAATTTAACTTTATAGTATCGTTCTGTTCTCATCGTACTGAATACGATGTCGGAGATGTTTAGTACTGATGCGGTCTACTTAATCAGCTAGCGTTGTATCGTGAAATAATGTTGTGTTGTAAACTGTCGTGTTTCTCAAGTGAAGTTGACGCCGTCCAAAATGATTGATTGAAAAATATAGGTACTTAACTACTTTTACAAGAACTAAATTCTCTTAGATTTTCTACTAACCAACAAAACTAACGACCAAACACAAACGCATTTAAGTTAAACATTTGAGGAACACTAATGAACTCAAAACACTATTTCTAACAAAAAATCATCCCATTCACCATCCGAATCCCAAAACAAAACACCAAATAGCTCATTAGAAGCTACACCAATGATGCGAATCCAAGTTTTTACCTCATACCTTCCCCGAAATCGCAAGGCCATAATAAGAATATAAAGCCGCACCCATTCCTCTATCAGATCTAACATCAAACAGTCGGCTAATGGCCAAGAGTCAGAAAACAAATGGACGAGATAGTGGGACAAAAAGTACGTTGTCTCAAACTGGTTCTACAGATGTAAGGGTACCACATCCGGAGGTATGACGCATGTATCAAGTGTCCGTTGGTTTATGCGTACCTGGTGTGACGGAAGGCAAAGAAAAGGTATAAGAATATCGAGTTTAATATACTTAAGAGAAATATAAACAGAAATATTGAGTAACTTGATCATGTGGCATCAAAACTACCTTGAATGTTCCATTAGCAAATTGAATAGGGAGGGAACACCAGTCCATCAAAGATGAAACAGCACATTTGAATATTATGGAAAAAAGATTAATGCTTCAGACATTTTTCTCAACAATATTGACTGAGATAACAAAAAAGAATAAGAAACTCCAGTAAACGGTCACGTTTTCTTTAAAGCTAAAGCAACAACAATTGGGTAACTTAATGTTAAACAAATTGCATGAAACGAAGATCAAACAGTAGCGGAAGAATAAAACACGTTTACACTTTCTTCAAATAGAGTCATTCCAAACATAATGGAGCTAATCGAAAACAAAGTCATTGGAACTTCCCACGATTAGAAAGAACCCAAGATTTTTTCATGCGACCAAAAGCACAGGCGAGATTAGTTCCCTCGCCGGGAGCCATCCCGCCGTGCACAATAATGATAGGGATCTAAGCAATTATGTTTAAGTATGAAATAACACATTCAGAAGGCTTGGTGCACGGAAACATGTAAAACATTTAAAATGACGTCATGTTTACTGCTTGTCTCTTCAACTCGTTACAAACCCAGCTTATTAACTACTCTTTTGGACATGCCAAAATTTATGGGAGCTCTAAAAGCTAATACAAGGCGGTAATATAGATAACATAAGAATTATGGAATCTGGGTTTTTTTTCTTGTCGAGTCGAAGTCTTATTTTTTGTCCCAGTAATAAGTAAAGCCCGGCGAATGAACTTTAGACAAAAAGAAGAATTTAAAAAATCAGTTGAAGCATCTAAAGTGGAGTAATTCAACCTTTTTATTAGAGAACAGTTAGCCAATGCTACAACTCACTGATGTTTTAGACTGCACAATGACTAATTTTAATGGAATCTACTAAATTGTATAGATATTTAAAAATTGCGTGCTTTATATGACACCCACTGACGCAAATAAAAAAATTAGCTTCATTATGAGTTTTATAAGGTGGTGTGTCATATCAGGCAAATATTTGTTTGTTACGTATCTGTATAATCAATCACTTGGAAACACAAAACAAAGCATATCGATTACACAACAACACGAGATACAACACTAAGAGACACAACAAAATACTACAATAATTGTAGTACAAGATTGAAGATCCTCATGGAACATGGTCATAATTGTATCCAAATTGCAATGTCTGAATCTTACAGGACTTCAAATCATTAAACATGAGGAGTAGGTACTATTACTCTTATAGTACCAGACCAAATTGCTTTAGGCGTTATGGATCTTAAAATCAGTTTAAAAGTGCCCAATTTCTAATGAACTCTTATTGCCGCAGTGAACAATTCGCGCGAGACCCGAAAATTAGATAAGTATTGTTAAGTGCATTCAATTGCTCGCTTATTTCATTTTTAGATCGATTATTCGCTCCAACGGCTGTCGACCATACCCGTTAATGTCTACCGGTAAATGCTTTATTTCACAAAAAAGATCAGTTTCTGGTGCTATTGCTAAAGTTAGTGGTCGTTTAAGTATCGCACCGACAATTTTACAAAGAAATACAGGGTGTCCGCCGGCAGATTTTACACTTTGCATCAAGCTCACAGCGTGCAACAAGGTGGTGGCGGGGGGTGCGGGGTATCGTTCGACGCGGGAGTGTTGCGGATTATTTAATAGCCATAAGTCAGTGGACGGGAGCGCACCAGGCTTTCACTGTCGAGGCCTATTTTGCAAACAAGAATTCGACCAATGTAGCGAGACGTTCTTTTAAAGAAACTTCGAAATCCGCCGATTAAAGGATGGTCCGTCGAATCAACTGATATGGGTGTGGGTCAAGAAGTTCAGAGAAACTAGATCAGCCATAAACGAGCCTCGGCCTGAACCTTCAACGTCTGTAACTACGCCTGAAAACAGAGCTTGTGAGAAGTGAAATTTTGCGAAATCCTCGCAAATCTATTCGGAGCGTGGTACCGCTCCGAATAGATTTTCGAGATATTTTTTTTAGACCCGAGCTGCATCGTCACGTTGCTTACAATAACAAAACTCACTTTCAGCAGGATGGGGCCACAGCACGCACCGTCCGGGAGTCAATAATTAAAGTGAGAGAACTTTTTCCTGGAAAGTTAATAAGTCGATTCGGCGACGTAGCCTGGCCCCCTAGATCTCCAGATCTGACCCCGTGCGACTTTTTCCTCTAGGGCTATCTCAAGTCTCGCGTTTATATTCATTCTCCTTCAACAATAAACGCCTTACAAGAAAATATCCGCCGCGAAGTTCAAGCTATCAGTCCAGCACTTTGCAAATGAATTTTCACCAATATGAAGGAACGACTGCAGGAATGTTTGCGACTAGAAGGACGTAATTTGGGTTGAGTTATTTTTAAGAAGTGATTACCGCATTATCCTTTTGTAAGAAAACAAATAAATAATTTAGATTTTGTAAATGCTGGTAACTTATTTTATTTTATAAAGTGTAAAATCTGCCGGCGGACACCCTGTATTTCGCCCATAAACTTGTTACTTCACCATTGACAGTAAACATTGATAAAATAAGATCCCATTTAGGCCTGAACATAATAAGCTATTATAATCTATTCGTCATGTTTAAGCTATAAAACTCTTACATCATTTTCGTTACTGCAAGTCACAATTGCAACACAGAGGTAGTAATCGCTGCTCATACATAAATATCGATCTGGAGCACTTTTTATTTGTTTTGTTATGGTCAGAAGAGGCTGCACCACTTGAGAGTACATAAAAAGAGTAAAAGCGACGGTGCCTTATTCCGTGTTGGTTTTGTATCGTGTTTAACAAACAAAAGACGATTGACCGTGGTTCCGAGGATTCGGCGGTGCGGTGGGCAGGTTTGTGAGGCGAGAGGGGAAGGGGGTAACGACACGGTGCTCGGGCACATTCAAAGAAGCCGCAGGATAGACCCTGTGCGGTTAGACGAGCCGGAGGAAATTCGATTTCGTCTCAGTGAGTCTCACGGTACAAAAAACACAGCATGTTCTAAAGTTCAAAGGCATCATCATCGAATAGTAAATACAGCCTCCAGCACAATATTCCGAAAAACATGACTAAATGGTTTGCGGATGTGACATGATTACATGAATCATCTCAAAGTTTAAAGCTTACGAAACCATTGACTCATGAAGTAGGTTAACCAGTAATCAGCGCAAGCTTTTATATTTTTAACAGATATGTATCAGTGCTGCATTGCTAAACCCAATGGCTAGCAAACACAACATGTAACAAACACAGAAGATAAAATATACGTAATAAAAATTATCTGACATATTTATCTCATAAAATTTCTTAATTCTATAGACGATGACCGTTGCCTCGAGACCTCTCAACCAGCGACCGTTCCTGCCCGGTGAGCTGCAAACGTCATTTTTCGTCAGCGTTAATTGAAACATTCCCGTTGTTTTTAGAACTCTAATGACACGTAATAAAGACGTTCAATGATAAAACAAAAAGATTGGAATCCCAAAACAAAGATTGATCGAGCGGAACAGTTGGGCAACAACTAATTACATTCTTTGAGACCGAATTGAGAAATGGAACAGGTGTATCTCCGGTGCGCTTTATTTTATTTATAAACGGTACATGCCGAATACCATGTAATCTGATTATGAAGGCATTTTAAAATTAGTTACATTATTTTTCTAAGCTTTTTATACGCTCGTACAAGAAATTAATGCAGATGAGACGTCCTGATTCCAACAGGTACCAATTATTTCCAAGCACATTGATCAAGACTAGAATTACATTCATGACAAATCATAAAACCTAATTAATCACATGCATGGGTAATAAAGGTAATAAACTACACTGCAATGGACATTGCATGCCTTTGAAAGTTGAATAGCGAGCTGCGTTTGGATGGGAACAAAGGGGCGCAACACACTATGAGCTCAAGGCATTAATTAAGCCACAAAAATGTCATTATGACCACTGGATTCCCACACAAAGATTTTAACAAAGCTTTCCAACAAGATACGTTCAAAAGACCGTGTCGTTTAATAGGGTCCTTATTTTTCTATTGCCTCGAACATTTTTTTTATAATGGCTAGAAAAAATGTCCACAGGATACTCGTGTGTCGATTCCATCTCTCGATGAAACACCTATACAAACAGGTTGATGGTCCAATCAAAAGGCCTGTGACGCTTCGTTGAGAGAACAAGATAGACATATTGGAACTTGTGAACTAAAGAAAGAGATGGCAAATGTTGCTGAAGCACCAGTGATACAATCCGTTGCATCACGACTCAAATTGACAGTTCAAGTTTTTTTGTAGCTCAGTAGAAAATAAACGCGCAGTAAGGTTTAATTTCTGCGGGGACTAATCGTTTTTCTTCCTTACGGTACTCGCGATACAAAGCCGATGATAAAACATTCCAAAAGACGACTTGGCAAAAAGCTGCTTTGCAACAAAAAAAAAACTATTGAACACGTAGTGCACAATAGCACCAAATGAAACGTTTGATGATAAAATAAAAACACTTAATGATACCTTTAGATGAGCAGCTGCGGGATTATTCGAAAAAGTTACCGTGGCCCTGGAACGCAAGGACATATCACTGTACTTTGCGTTCCGTTGAAGGAAAACTAGAGGGTTTTAGTCAGTAAAAGTCTGACACTCTCTCTTTATAGCGGAGATGAAGTATATCGTATGATTTCTCAAAAACCCACTATTTCTTTTTACTGGTATTAGAAGATTACCGTAATGTAAGAGATAAAAGCCTAGTCGAAGTATTGCCTTAAATGTCAGACTAATAATATACCTGTCCTAACAATAATGTTGTCACCTATACAACGCTATTGTATCTAGCGAACTATTCTCGTCGACAAAAAAAAATATCGATAGGTCAGATACCGCGTTATTTGTCTTTGTTTATAAGTGTCAATTCAATACTGTCTAACAATTTATAACACACTTGCACTACTATATATGTGACGGGGACAAGGTCAAAATAGTCACGAAGAAATAATATTATTTCTTTAGTAGAAAAAACAACTTCCAGGCAATTATTTTGTGGTTAACCTGAAAGGTCAGGTTTGAATCACGGTTTTTTTTATTATTTTTCTATATATCTACTTACAAGACATGGTGTTCAAAGAATCATCTGCACCTTTTTTTCAAGCGGAGAATCATTAGATCATTCTCTCGCACCTGGCAAAGCGGGAGGACGTGTCAGACTTTTACTGACTAAAACCCACCCCGTTCCCTCTTGCCTTCGTTCCGGGGTCACGAGATTCCCTTTTCGAATCCAATCCATGGCCCCAGAGGCTTCGACCCTACCGGGCAATCATCTTTACCTGTAGTACTATCCAAAGAAACAGGTAGCCATTTTTTTTCTCTCTAAACATCGTGTTTACTCAACATCTGTTGTGGTAGCAAAGGATGCGTGCGGTTCCTCCAAGCAGGATCTAATTAGACTTACTTAGAAAATTACCGCAAGTTGGTACTTATAGTAATTTGCTTACTTAACTTATCGCTAAGTATAGGTGCTTACTTTTACCTTATTTAGTCAAATTCCTAAGCCTAGGAGCTAGACTCAAACTGGCTGAGGCAAAGAATGCTGACTCTAGCTCATAAAGAAGATATAAAGGTATAATATATTATGTAGATACTAAGGCCCGGTTTATCGAAAGAAATGATTAACGTGACACAAATCAAATGCAAATCAACAAATATGATTGGCTATTGCAAGGCCATTCTAAGCCAGTGTCAAGGTTAGATTTAGTAAGTATAACAGTTACAGTTCCATTAGAATGAGGATGTAACACATTCTAAAGTTTTTGCAGCACTTGGCAGCAAAAGTATCGAGTCAGCCTTCCGACAAGCTTCACAAAAATAAAATCAGTTACTTACTACAATTAAATACTCAACTTCATTTTATCGAGAACACGCCTGTTTTAATGATTCTACACACTATCCAGTTAAGATATAAAACTATTTACTTAAACCAATTTTATATTATAATATTCACTAGAAATCCATTTGTGAAAAATTTTAAAACAGACCCTAAACTTCGCCCGAAAAAATCCCGCCAAAAAAACATAATTTTTAACACTACGTGGTTACCAAACGGGGCAAACGTTCCATTTTCAAATATGACGTTTCTTTTTTCTACTAATTAAATATTCCTGGTTATCTAACCTTATTTCTTCCTCCTTTTTCTTGTTAAATAATAATTTATAATTAATTTACTTAGTAAAAGTGTGTTCGTCACCGGTGGGTGTCCTCGCACCGTGTTGAGGTCGACGACTATCTAGAGTACATTCCTACAGCCTGTCAGCCGTTAATATTATTAGCAGATCGTTTAGTACTTTAATATATTAATACTGTCCATTTGTATTAATAAATGTATCTAATGATCTAATAATAAAAGTTGACTCGTGGGATTTCGGTGCGAAACGACCAAAATTAAAGCAGTTTTATAAAAACAAGTTTGATTAAAAAAAAAATCAAAATGGTATTTTTATTCTAACTAAAACAATTCTAAACATGGCAGCAATTCAATGATATAACTATCTGAAAATATTTTCATTCACTTTCAAAAGGCTCCATTTGGTAACTCGCCAAAATATTTCATTGTTTTAGTTAAACTATTATTTTTTAGAAAGTTACTGTTACATAACCGCAGAAATATGTTTTCCGGAGTAATAACCACTGAAAGGAAAAACATATAACTTAATAGAATAGTACTTGAAGATAAATTGGCTTAATAAAATGTCTAATTCCTCAAGACACAATTGACTATGCAAGCAATAAACATTTCTTTTGTATAAACATAAGTACGAGTATGTACCTATGTCATTCAAGAATCTCGTAATCGTAAAGATTTCTATCGGAAACACATTTATAGACCCCAATGACGAACGGGGAGAAATATCTACATTATAATCGTAGTCATTAAAGTATTGCACATAAAACTAATGAAGAATACATTACTGCTTCTTCCGAGAAAGGAAGAGTTTTTGTTGGTCGTCCATTCAACGCTGGAGGTTGAAGTTGTATGCAAACTTTTTGTTAAAACTGCAATAACCATTATCTGTAGTCTGTCTGACGTCAAGTGCTTTAAAAAATAATTATGCACTAGGTCCTCTGAAGTTGTTAGGCAGCAGGATCGAGTCAACGTGGTCCTGGAACACAAAGGCAACTGAAGGTGTGCGTAGAGCGGGAAGAATAAACTATTTGATGTTTATCAACCAAAAAATAAAGAAAGACCCTTTCAAGAAGTGTCCGGCTTCAGAGCGGACATATGTTTTCAATCAACTTCTAAAAACTACAGTATAAAAAATCTTTACTTCAGGCAGCTGTCATTTTCTTCACGTCAACTGGATTGATAAAGCAAGAACTGAAAGAAAAACTAGACCAACCAAGCAAATATATTCCATCAAAGCACCTGATCCTAATGAATTATGCATCAGGGAACTGCAAAAGCTTATTTAACTGGTACACTATGAGAAAGTTAAGAAAACACTAACGTACAGTGCATTTCATAACACTAGTTAGTTGACATAACGATATCGACCGCCACCTACAAAGTCGGCCGTTCGATTATGACCATTATGACCCTATAAGTTAGAAATAATTTATCAGCTAAACTAAGGTAGCCATTGTCTCTGTATTAGGTTAAACTTACGTAAAATATTTAGCTTGGAGTCACGAGAACGGTATTGTGACAGAAGTGACAGATTTCTCGGTCGTGTTGACACTGTGGTACGGTTTGATGCAAATTGACCAACGCTAACACCTTTAGAATATCATGTGTGCATGTAGTCATGATCTTTGATGGCTCATTGCGAAAATTGTGTGTCTAATTTGATTCACAGAATGATATACACATCTTTGTCAGTTACTGGTTAAATGACCTTGTTGTATCAAGCGAAGCGGCAGCTGCAAAGGTAAGAAGAACTGATACCATCAAACGACAGCAATGCTATACGGTAAACTAGAATCGCACATCAACTACCTCAGTACGGTTGCCCTAGTAAAGGCAGGCACGTTAGCATAAAGAAGCTACTGACAAGATGCTTGTCAGTCATTGCCAGTGAGCTTTGCCCTTCTCTAACTACACTATTCCATCTATGAACAAAAAATAAATATACACTATCACCTGTCACTATCTCTTCAACATGAACGAGCTTTGCGGAATTGTTTGAAAGAGTTATCGCAACATTGGAATGTAAAGGGCAACTAATGGAAAGATGGGTTTTGATCAATAAAAGTCTGACAGACTCGCCATACCAAGAGCAGGAGGTTACTTAATGATTTCCTATTAAAGAATAAAACATAAACTGAATGAGGATAGACCTAGCCCATCATTTACTATATCTGACCCCAATCAGGGATGCGAAAGAGAAAGAGCCAATGCAGATGCACATTTTACTTTTACCTCTTGAAAGCTTTCTAAAACCAGCAAGCTTAGTTTCCCAGTCAGAGTTCTTAACCCTGACAAAGAGTAAAATGCCAAATGCACGTTAGATGCAAGTGTAGACATAAATAACGGTGATACAGTGCTTCTTGTAGAGGTATTAACATTATTCGACCTCGTCAGCCAAAGGTAAGCCGCTCCCTACACACGCCGTGTTCTAAGTATTAGATTTATTGTTGCAGTTGAAATCAGAAGTCGTGTCTCGCTGCATAGCCATTATTCAGTTTAACGTTATTTCTCTCCGGATAATTTCTTAACGGATCGATTAGAAATATTGTAGATTATTAACTTATGTCATCGATTGCTTTGCGCTGAAGTACCTCAAGAATAATATGATTTAAACTTCCCAGTTTTGGTAGATGGATACTTTTGGTTGATTTTATGCATATTACTGAAATGCTGGACTAAGGATTAGGGGACCTGGTCTGATTTCTAATCTTAATTATTATCTACAGCATTTGCAGCAGAACCTGACATTTCCGTAGCTGATCCAAATGTTCAAAACACACTGCAATAATAATCCCTTAAGCTCCTTATTGCAATTGTAAGACACAATAATAAGGATTACAATTCCACAATCCCTATAGATTAAAGCCTCAGATGCAAGAATTTCGCAACAAAACATGCAGCTACCCAAGATCGTGGTTACGGACTAATTACCCAATTTGTCACCCTGTGTCCCATAATTTGCGTGTCCAAATATGCACACAGTCATGGACTATTATGTATTCTCATACCTGTCACATCAGATAAATGTGGTCCTACGTGCCTTAGAAAAGGCAGTTAGACACGGCCTTACATTCCTCAACAGGTTAGATTAGTGTGCTTCAAGCTAAGATAAAACAATGCGATTGCGACATGCCATGATGTTTGCATTGGAGATAATAAATTGTTAATACGGAGATATTTCAGACTGACGTGGTTTCTGCGAATAATTTGCATTGTTTGGTCATTATTGGAAGCTGGTTTCCTCGTGTTACTCAGGCTAACACGTCCTGTGATTGAGCAGAGATTTAACTTTACCTTATACGATCTTTATCTACAATGTTCAGATCCTACTAAACTATAAAGTAAAAATTCCTTCTCTAGAAGTATGAAGTACCTACTCTTTATTGGTATCTGCTTTTACTTCAACGTCTAAAGTACCAATTGAAATGCCGCGGTAGAAAAGTACCGCTTTAACAGAGACAACGAGACCTCATGGGTCCTGTCTAGGCGCAATAAAAATATCTTATAAAAAGCAACGTAGTGGCCAGTTACACTGAGTGCCGTTGCCATTTTAAAGATATTTGAAAAAGGAATTTGATTCTTTAGAATGTTAGGAGCATTTATCTTACGTCATGTTACAGTCATCGTCATGACATTCGATTGACGTCCGCATGTTTTTTTTTTTCTTTCTTGACAAGCCACGGTGCTACGTAATTATAATAAACTAATGATTTATGAAAAAGGTTGAATACGTACCTACATCATGGTTTTGGATTCGATCTACGATAAGCTACATAAATGGAGATTTGTGGAGTATATATCCTTCGACAATATCGTTAAAATTTATTACTATACCGCGTAATTTCTGTAATGTATGACGTGATGAAGTGATATCTGATTATAGTCATCGTTGAATCTAATAGTAATTGCGGTCGTTAGCTTGGAAATAATGGAGTTAGGTGAAGAATATAATATCTACCAGTGATTCTGTTTTCATAAAAGTGACGCCATACAAAATCGATACTGAATTTGCTATTTTCTTTGACAGTCATTTCTCAAGGCATAAAACAATTTCATTCAGTCAAAGCTTCCAGCCATTGTGGTCTGTTACCTTATCCATCTTATAAAGAAAAATATGGGTCAGACTATAGGAAGCACTGACTGTACCTAGTTTATGGGAAGTTGGTCGGGCGCGTCCTATACAAAACATCTCGCTATTATCGCCAACATTTCTAAGTTTTTCTAATGTTCAAAGTTCCAACAAACATCATCTTTCACACGATCCATATTTCCGTTACTTTCTACCATAAACATCTACACGCAAAACAATTTCTTCCATCACAAGTTGACCGTGAGCGAAAAGCTCCGACTCAACACGAAGTTACACGAAGCATTCATCGAACTACGCGTATCAAATGCGTAAATGTTAGTAACGAATTCATAATCACCAGCATTGTTATTTATATCGAGACTTGTTCGGTTGCGAAGCGACGAATATAGTGCAAGGGCGACAACGATCAAGTTTGTATCGACCTTAACTTGACAGAACAATGCATTAGAAGATATTCGAGTCTAATTGATCATGTAATAATGTGCTTCGATTGATTGGAGCAATTTATCACAATAATCATAAGTCAGTATGATTTGCCGATGAAATTAGGCTGTCAGAACTTTGAGGCGCGAATTATTTTACCATCACTACAAGGTGAAATCGAAAAGCGTTGAAAAAGTTGTCATTACAGACAACGGTACTGCGATCATCGATTTCGCAGATTAGATACGATTCTCTCAGTGAATATGTAATGTAAATCCACTTATATATTAAGAAGAATAATATTGGTTTGGCCCTTTTGAGATGAGTTAGGTAATTGCAAGAACATGATGATGACCTTTAATAAATAAGAGCGAAGTCATCGGCACTTGAGTTAAATAAAAGTAATAAGAAATCGGAAATATTAAGTTTCAAATAAAGTTTGACTTCGATGAAGGCCTTTTCGTGGCTGTTTTGGGTGAGTCCCTTTCTTGAATTGTCCCACACAGCTTCGTTGAATGGCAGGTATATATCAAGGTTACCCACGAAAAAACCGCAATCATACCATGATTTCTTCGTCTCATAGATCCGTCTGAAATTAATTCGTCACGCATTTAACTAACTTCCCCACATTACTACTCAGAAGGTACAAAAATCAAGATTTCAACAAAAAACGATTTAGACATGGTGTTCACAATATTGACTTTAAACTTCACTATATTTCCGTGGTCGGTTGGCAAACACAGTTGTATGAACAAAAAAAATAAGATAACGATTTCTTGTTCGGGCCAATAGCCTTTAAATATTAAAATGATGTCTTTTTTTCTTATTTTCGCGTCATCATCATCGTCTTTACGGATGTAATTACTTCTTAAAGAGTTGATTACTGTTTCGGTACAAAGGGAGTCCGATTTTGCGCTGTAGGGCAAATTATGTAATGACGGTTCAACAAAGATAGTTTGAGGAACATAAAAAGTTGGGATACAATGAGATACACGCGTGTAACAGAAAAACAGTTGCTAATGAAGATCTTACTTTTAGAATCGATATCGGTAAAGGTCAAGAATTTATTTCTAACAAATATCTATTCTCCTTCCAAGTCAAATCCATCCAAAGGTTGTCTGTAAAAAATCGCTTGTAATGTAAATTGTACTACTTACCCCTACTAATCTTAAGCTCCTTGTAAAAAAAAAATATCGTGTATAATTAAGAGTATATAAATAAACATAGAAACACGCACATACAGAAACAATACTAATATTATGAAGGCAAAATGAAGCCTTCACAATATTAGTGTTCAGTTAGTATGACCATAAAAACAAGAACGATATTTACCGTTGGCTGTTAAACCTTTTCAGTATCCCGATTTTGTACCACAATAAGACTTGAAGATGCTTATGACCATTAAAATAAGCCTACGTATAGCAATTTGAATTAAGATTCCAATTAGCAACCCTATAGGCTGGCCTCAAGTGATCTATCGGCTTATCGACCTGATGGGAATTCCTGGAAATTCCTGTTACATAATTCTTCCCGGTTGCGTAATTCCGGGGAATAATGTACGGAACATTACATGCAATTACTTTCGACATTTATTACTAGTTCTTGTTAGGTACTTCCGCTGGTTAATTGTGACGATAGCCGTAATCTTTAGCAGGCAGGATACGTAATCACATAGATGGGATCATAACTCGATTTTATGGGAACAGCTCATCCCTTGCGAGATGGTGCGTGGGATAGCCATAGGCTGTTTAATAGGATACTTAGCTATTAACTTAATTATCCTTCTGTTAAAAAAGATGCGCTATCATGTGCATTGCGGACTTTAATACCTACTTGATTCATTTTAGGTTTTCGTATATCAGTCGTCAGCAAAAATGGAGCCCTCTGTGATAAGTTGATAACTTTGTTGTTCGCTTGTCTATCTTTCAAGGCCCGTTTTAGTATGTAGGTATTTTATATAAGTCAATGCATTAAAAACATATTTATTATTACTATGTACCTTAAACTACCATTTAGGCTGGCCCTAGACGTTCTGAAACCGTATTAGATTTCCTGATCAGAAATTTAGATTCGGAAACCCAACAACCACTCATATACACAACAACAACAACACACACACAACATACACACTATCTTTTTTTATCGTTTAACAAAAATAAGAACGTGTGCGCCTTATTGAATATCTTGTATGTAAGCAAAGCATTAAGATTGCAGAATCTGAATTCCTGACCAGGAAACCTAATTAGGAAACAGGACGTGTGTGGCTGGTCTTACTGGAAATATTTTTATTTTACGATTAGTTACTATTACTACCATCCAAAATACCTATTGGTGCCGAATCGGGAATAGCTTGGGTACCGAAAATCTAGATACCGAAACGGGAATACTGCGACTTAAACGTAACCCAAAAAATACCGGCGGGTGGGAGTGTCATGGTCACTCAAACTCATGTTGACGGTGGCGAATGGAAGCGAATGTGCTGGATCATTCGGTTCCCTTTAAAATCGATGAATTGTTTTTTTCTACTCTTACTTTTTTACTGTGCACGTCATTCTACAGCCAACTGTATATTCAACATTTACGATTTAACCATAATTTTGTATCAATTTATTGATTTAAAAACATGTCCGTGGAGTTTCTTGCACGTTTTTCTAGGAGATCTACGTTTTGGTACGTGCAAATAGCTACATTTTACTTTTTTATATAACCGACCTTGAGTTTTAAGATTTGTAAGTCCTGGCTGGAGGCTTGATTTATTAGGGCCGCCACAGGCTATTCCGGTTAAGCAGACGACCACCTCATAGGCTGATCTGTGAGAAGCAGCGCTTAAAAAAAAAATACAGTTCGAAACTGGCTGTAAATGGTTCAATTAAAATGCTTTGAGTTTTGATTTCTGGGTCATGCAGACGGCAATCAATATTATTTCTACAACATGTAACTAAATAAATTTTACTCTTACGAGTATACACGGACACCCTAATTAGAAAATTTTGTCACAATCATATTTCAAGCATATTTTTTTTAGATGTAGTGTTTTATTTTAAGATTAAATTAGTTACCCTAGTTGCAGCCAAATAATATGGGAAGGGATATACTACACTGGCAGCGCATCGGAATTGGTATCTAGGCTCGCACAGATACACTAGTGACCCAATCAAGATTCATCAAGAATTTATCTTGAAATAAGTTTTTTTATGAAACAATTACCTGCTTTAAAAATGCAGCAGTCGTTACGGATGGTCAGAAGCCAGTAAATCTGACTCCAGTCTTGCCATGAAGTACATGGTACTTACCCTTGTTTATGGGTTGTGGAGGTCTGGTAGGCAGCCGCTCCTCGTAAAATACTGGTATTCAGCTGAATTCGGCTTGACTGGAAGCCGACCCCAATATAGTTGGGAAAAGGCTAGGCAGATGATGAATTACCTGCTTTAAAAATAGCTGAAATGGATTCAGTAGCCGATTCTCAATATACAATTTTCAGGATTTACGTTTACGTTACCAGTTCTTACTCTTTTATGACTAGGACCAAGACCAAGAGTAAGAAGTAAAATAAATAACACCAGCCGGACTTGTAACGAATGTTCCTAAATAGAACACTTGCATATTGATAGAACATTAAGTACAGTAACAGGTACCATTTGAATTAAATATTTATCAGGCAAAAGGAATGTTTTGTGTTTGCACAATTGCCCGTATTTAGCCACGGAATTCTCGTGAGAATATTAAAACAAAGTTTTCTTAGAACAGTGAACTTGTTTGCTGAGTATAATTTTTTAAGGAAATACTGTGGGGGCGCTGACAGGTGTGTTTTGAGTTTACGAAATACAGTTGAACACAGTAAGATGTGTTGAAAGCTTGTTGGACTACGCCCATTTTTCTGAACCTTTTTGGTTGATTTTACAGCGAAATAACAAACTTTTAAAATGGAATTGCCTGGGGGATACTGTAAGTAAATATTAATAAAATTGTTTGTGCAATAATACCTATTGAAGAATTTAAATGACGGCCATTCGTTCCAATTTTGGTCACCCTCCAAAACAGGCTTGCATCGCTCAAAGATTAACCGCTATCTCTGGCGATAATTAATTCAAAAATCACGGATCAAAATAACACTAGAGCTGCAACCAGTGATATCATTTTCAACCCCAATAATGACGTAACATATCTTTAGACCGCATATTTGACGCACTAGATTTATTGAGCCTCAATTCGTCATTCAAAGTGACGGTAATTCGCGCTCAGTCTGGAAGGTGGCGTAACCTAATCTTCCGATACCGTTTGTATCTCCTCAAGATTACTGCACAGTACACTGTAGCTACCTAGGAAATGAGGCCAGGCCATGTACTGCAGTGGACTAGCCTTAGGACAGATAAAAGGTTCTGCCAATCACTCGAAACCGTTGTTTAACCGCACTCCAATCAATAAAAGCCAATCCAAAATCGAGTATTATTTAATAGATAAACTTAACGGTTTCCGCCAATAAGTTTATTCAAGAAAATAGTTTGCGAAATCTGAATTTCTTATCTTAGGGGCAAGTGTTGAGGGCAAGTTGTAAGAATCGAGAGCATAGACTGCGAACGCCATATTTTCATTTTATCTTTGGAAAAGATGTGAATTGTTACCCCAGTCGGTAATAATATGCAGTAACCAGCAACAGTAGCTACGCTTAGAAGTCGCGATAGTCTATAAAATGAGGGAAACGCATTAAGTTTTGCTTTCTGGATCATGCAAACGACATACAACGGAATACTCATTTATGACTAGGACTAAGACCTGCTAGTTTACATGAAAATAAAATCTAAATTGTTTATAATTTTTTTTATTGCCTATTTAATTGTTTATTTTGTCTAGTTGATTAATAAGAAAAATATTGGGATCCATTTATATGACAATAGTTATCTAAACAAATATGAATACTGAGTGCACGAACGCCTTTAGTCACATGGACTCTTGCTAATAAGTGCCGTGGTCAAAAGAGGAACTGAAGCAACCCAGGTGGGTGTCAGCACTAAAAGTCCCATTACAACAAATAGCCAGAGCAAACTATCTTAGAAATACTCATAAAAATCGTTCACAAGCATTAAAATATTTACGAGTAACCTTACGCGTTGAAGTCTTTACTTACCGTTCTTTACCTTCAACCAAACCGCTCAGTCAGGACAAAAACCCACACAATACTAGTTGATAAAATCGTGTACAATTCTTATATCATTACACAAGACACAGTAAACAGATAGGCATTGTTAACAACACTCTTGACGAAAGACAATAGAGTGATATTGACGATGTTAATTATGATCGTATCTATTAATTGCCAATTTTTGTTTTGAGTCGTGAGATCAACAAAACAGAAGCGATGACAGATTTGTTTGTGGTTGTGACATCAGTGTTTTGGGTGTTTGTTTAATTGAATGTTAATTGTTTATGTTTAAAAAATGAGGTGACTATGACGACATGATGCGACGAACTAAGCTACGAATATTGTGACTATCGTCTATTTTTTATACCCTGAGACTAAAATGACATTAGAACACAAAAGGACTGGCATCATTCCTATAGTGAGTTTGACATTAAATGTGTCAATTTAGTCTCAAGGTATAAAAAACAGACAGTAGCTTCTGCTGAAATTAGAAAATTGTCCCAAGGGAACGTTCTCCCGGGATAAAAAGTATCCTGCCCTATACAAACTTTGGACGCACTTTTCATCCCTTTTAAGGTGAAAATTGAAAATCCTCTCTTAGTGCTCGCTTACGTCATAAAAGGAAACCATGTGCAAAATTCCAAGAAGTTTCGGCTGTGCGTTGATATGTCTGTCAGTCAATTTCTCCTTTTATTTACTTAAATAGATAAGAGCAGGAGGAATAATTATGATATACTTGATTGCGTTACTTGCCTTTTTTAAATTCGTGTTTGTTTTTTTTGGGTTTGGCACGATTTGTGCATTTAGCTACAGAAGTTAGTTTTAGATTATATAGAATACAGTCATTTTGTTTAACATATTTTATTTTTTTGTAAAATTGCCAGCAAATGTATCAAGTCTACTAGTGGGTATTGTACTTCTCGACACTACAATACCCACTATTCTCGGCTTAATTTTACCGAGACCGCAATATATTCCACAAACAAACTATACCAACTTTACAATATCCACTAATCCATTTGCAAATATTCAAAAAAGCCAATGAACTTTGCTCGGAAAAAATCCCGCCAAAAACTCCACGGTTTGTATATTTAGCTACAGAAGCTAATTATATAGAAATAGCTATGTACCTATACTCCGTCGGTTTAGGTAGTTAACTAAATGTAAACAATCTTGGCATGTCTTTTTATCTAAATGTTGTCTATAAATTGTAAGTAAAAATCTTTGCAAATAAGTATTTACCTAAATCGATGTTAGCTAATAAACTAAATTTAAATAATCCTTGTGCATATTATATATATACGACCTCTTTAATATAAAAAGACATAAGTAAGTACCAAGATTGTTTACCTTTAGCTAACTACCTAAACCGACGGAGTATAGTACCTACTGTTATTTTATTTTCCTTTAGAATGTGACATATTTTAATAATTTGCAGAATTTGCCGGGAAATGTATTTCAACTCACTATTTTCGACAAGTTTGGCTGAAGTAGTAGTAACTTATTAAAATAAAATTCTTAGGGCCTGTTTCACAATGTCCGAGTAGCCACTACTCACTGAATAAATTAAAAAATTTGACAGAATTTGTATGAAATTATCTGTCAAGTAAGATACTCGCAACTTGATCATAGGTGGTGAAATAGGCCCTTAGTTTTATTTTATCGGATTTGACCCTGTTGCAATGTTCAATACACAAATTTTATAACACAATATACACAAACTTTGTAATCAATTTGCCAAAATTATAACAGCCTTTACTCAAACTCAATTTTATTCGAAAAAATATGCCTGTTAGTTTTAGCTGCGTTGGAGCTAGTTCTTTTACTAACCAGTATTTTACAAGTTTTTTTTTAATGTGAAATCATCAAATGACTTCTCCCGCGTGGGGCGAGAGGAGTGTCAGACTTTTCACTTTTAGTGACTAAATTACACCTGTATTTCTTCAGTTGTCCGTTACATTCCAGATCCGTGACTGTTTTGAACAATCCCGCAATGTGCATTATAAAGAGGTTTTATTGCACAGTTCTTTCATTATATATTATTATTATCATTATATCTAGCCTATACTATCTTCCATCGTTCCCGGCTTTAAGTCACTTCCTGCCAATTCTTAAGAAAAACATAAAAGTCATCCTGCCATCTCCTTCTTGGTCAGTCGCGACCCCGTCGTGCGATTTCAAGGCACCTAGATACCTAGTGTTTTACCGGCTAGTTCCTTCATAAATCACGTAAACAGGGTGAATGGAATAGAAGGGTCGTTGGTTGGTGGTTAGTTAAAATAAGTCATACCGAACTGCCTGTCAATAAATACCAATGTTTGCAGATAAGGATTTGACACTTATTTATTCTAGAATTCTAGATTAGAACGTGTGCTTTTAGCCCATAAATTCAAGCCAATGTGTAGACATAGACAGCTATTTTAATAATTATTCAGAAAATTATTAACACATCGGTTTTAACGGCTTTATCTGACAGTGCGTTTTAGATTCATTTCGGATTCTACATTCAAATAAATACGTTGAGCTATCAACAATTACCGGTATTTTTTATGCTGGGATAGGAGCCTTTTTGACCTCAACAATTGTGTTGTATTATTATTTAGTGTCATTCAATAGAGATTAGTTAACAGTTATTTTATTATTGTTGTTTTTCGTATGCGAGTTTCAAATGTTTTTTTTTTTAATTTACGATGTCCGAACACTTTTCCTGAATAAATTAAAAGATGGAACAGAATTTCTATCAAATTATCTGCCGAGTAAATGAGCGGAAACTTAAATCATAGATAGTGAAGCAGGCCTGAAGAGTTTTTAGGTCAAAATACGTAGGTAGGTTACCTATAAGTATTTATTTATTTTGTAAAATGAATAACGTCTACCGGCTATAAAACGTCATGAAATCATAAACGCCTTCAGAGCCTATTATAGCTACCTTTCTTGAAGGCCCATAAAAGCCGAATGTTAGAGGCGTCTAAACCGCTGTATGTAACCAGTTTTCAGGCCAATCGTTAACAAATATCTTCATGTCTTCAGTCCACATAAATCTCATGAGAATTTATGGTGATGCTAGTCGGCGACTTTCTCTAGAAAATGGGTGTAGGTAACCTATCGGGTATTACCGAAGCCATTCGCGCTTTTGAGATGTTACAAAATCGTAGCTTAGGTAAGTAGGTACCTGGTATTCATTCAATTCGAATTTCGAACGGCGCGCAAAAACTGCGATGACTTTCGGTGAATAGAAATGAGTTCGATTAGTTTACGGTTAGATGCAAGTTTCAGTTTCGTAACCTATATAAAATAGACTACGATAAGTAGGTATATAGAATAGAAAATACGGTGAAGGAAAACATCATGAGCATGACATGGAAGACATGTGATGATGTGACATCCACCAACTCGTACGGGGCCCGCGTGGTGGATTACGGCCAATTTCGGCTAATTCCTAGAAAGGGGCCTGAGTTTCAGCAGTAGGGAACATTATACGGCTGGTCTATGCCCTATATTTTTCGTCGTTATGATCGACGTACAAAAAGTAATAAGCAGTATTTGCATAAATATCTACATGTTAAATAAAAAAACATTTGCCAAAAATAAGGTTAGTTACTCACAAACTTCGATAATAACGTAGATAGATTTAGAAAGATAATATTTTAACAATCACCTGCAGTGAGGACTGTAATAATTTTCCTGCACGTGTAAATTAAATTGAGCTGTCTTTGTATATCCTAACCTTTAGAACTGGTAACTTTGTATCGGCTCACGGCTGCTGTCATTTCACAACAATGCAGGACCTTTGCGAAGTAAGCACGTATTGAACTGTTATTATTGTTCCCTATTTGAATTACGGTGAAGCTAGTGCTGAGACATGAAAAATTGCAGTGTGGGTAATCCCTAAAAGTTGACTGCCTGTAAATATTTATCGCCCTTAAATCCTTAGCGACAGGGTTGGAAATTGATTAACCGGGAATCCATGGAGGTATCCGTACGACAAAAAGTCCGTAGACTTATTTTAGGTATTGTTATTACAAGAGGTCAGCCAGCAGCATACCGCTAAATTTACCTACCTAATCTCTAAATCGCTATTTTAAATTAACCTATCACATACCCGCAAAACGAGACACAATAGTAAAACAATAACAGCGCGGTCTCATAGGACCGGTTGGGGATTCATGAACTAATACCTACTTATTTTCAGAAAACGATTAATTTAGCTATGATATGATTATCTTATTATTATGAGATTCACCAGTAGATGTTTATTAGGGCGATAATAATATTCTTACTCAGATACCTACAAGTTTTTTTGGGTTTGGTTTCGCACGAATTTTGCATTTAGTCAGTGTCAAGTACTAAAGTTTAGAAAGTGGGTAGGTAGACTAGGTAGGTACCTACCTATTTAGTCACTTATAAAACCAAAACCAGGTAGGTACCTAGTTACCGATTGATTATCTCGAGTCGCGGAAATGCACTGCTTGATTGGTAGGTACGATAAGCATAGGACCGATCGTGCGGTGACGTATTGGTGAGGTCCAGTACCTATTATTGCACCTCTCACCTATGTCAATGATATGCGAATTGATCTCGAGTCTAAACAAATGAAGGCCACATCACATTCATTTTCATACGTTGTAAAGCTAGGCTTATTAGACCACAACACACTCACTACTACATAGGTATTGACAAGCTAAGCTGAATAGGACATTTCCGTGAGTAGGTACGTACCTAGCTAAAGTATCGGTATGTCTATGGCAAGTTCCTTTTTTTGTGAGCGATCAATCAGATGAATACTGGGCCGGATGGGCAGCATTGACAGCATGGTAAGAAAAACAAGCTGAACATCTATACCGTTACCCAGCATGGGATTCATAGTATCTACGATAAAGTAGGTAGATGGGAGGCTAAAGCTTAGATATGTATAGGTATTTTGCCATTATCTGAAAAGTAGGTAGGTATAGAGTTAAGAAGTACCTAAAGTTTTGTCTGTTTATGTGTAGTATTATTTGGGTAGATAAGTACTTACATTCAATTTTATATTCAATCATTTGCAAACTAAATCATATTTATTTGATATAGGTAGGTTACCTACCTACCTATATCAAATAAATATTCTCTATTCTCATTAATTTATAAGCACCGGTACAAATTCTGCAGCAAATGCGAATTAAAGTCTACCTACTTAGTCTGCACATTGTTGTGGTCTGAATCGATAACTGGTAGGCTGTATTTAATTATCAAGTTATAAACGTCAGGATTACATACCGAGTAAGTTAACGTAACGAACCAGATAATATTTAATTTAATTAATGATGTCGCGCGGTAAGCAAACCATTTTAGACTGATCAGACAATTTGAAGTAGGTAGGTACTGATTGGCTCTTTACAGGCTAATAGTAAGGAGGTAGATTACTTACAAATAAAATAGGGTTGTCTAGCGGTTCACCTGCCTACTGTATCGGGTACAGAGGCTGCGTCGGCGTCCCCCCTGGAATGCGACACCTGTGACCACAATCACACTCACAGTACCACTCCGACCTAACACTTTACTTAGTCACAACTAAAAACAACGTTTACACACAATTTATCACACAAAAAATATCAAAATACCGATATTTACTGTCACATCCCTTTACTTCGGAAAAAAGTTTCGCGGACTTAGGAAATTAACACGTACAGCCTGCCGACCGGCACCGAAGAGAGCGGCGAACGAACTCGAATTGACGTAAAACGGAGTGGGGATCGCGCGTGAATAGCGAACTAAACGACGCGACGGTGGCGCCGCCACACCTGTCAACGCACGGACTACAACTCTAGGACAAGCAATGAACCGAGGCGAAAGAAGAGGTGCAATGACTTTGTTTTTAAGTCGAGCTTGACTAAGTTTTTTATTAACTTAGTTAAAACCGTAATAAATTATTTCATATTTGGCAATAGTAATAGTTATTGTTTATACTGTGATGTATGCCAGTGAATTAAAATGAAATGAAAAGTTAAAGTTTAAAATTCAGCCTTGACTGCTTATTTACGGTAGTACTGCTACGAGACTTCCTAGGCTAGCTAAAAGTTTCAAATATAATTTTTTAACAAATAAACTGGTGACCTAGACTTCTTAACGTACCTACTTCATTACATACTTACTTATTATCGAAAAGCCCTATTAATTTATTAAAGACGTTTTGACTTGACTATGTAAATCTCCCTTAGGAATATGAACTTTATTCTTATTACATAACTACCTACAATTTTAACACACGCACCCAGTTTACATAAAGTTCATAATTATTTTATAGATTCGTATGAATGAAACGCTTGCTTCTCGTTAAAAGATCATTTACAACTTTCGTATTTATATTCTATCTAGTTTGCGCCTGTTGGTAAACTGAAGAGTTTGGCTGTCTGTTTGTTTGAACGTGTTAGACTTAGAGTAGAAATTCGAGTTGTAATTAAAACAAATATTTTATTTTTGATTATATACTTACCTACCATCGTTTTATGACTCACGAGAGCAGATCAGTATCTGGATCACAGTAAGTGAAAAATAAGTATCTACTTACCTTTGGATATATCCTCAAGCACTCTTGGCATCACATACCTATAGGTATATAGATACTATTCATTTATTTAATTATGCAACTTGAAGCAGTAAAACTTAAACCAGGTGCAGGAAGAAAATGTCTTCGAGAATAATTATATACCACCGTCCACCACAATACCTGGCGAATTGAAATTCTTCGTTACACTGCGGACTGGTATTAGCGCAACGGTCTCTAATATTGTTTGACAATCCGTGTAATGGATATCATTGTGGGATGCCATAAACTTTGTAATGCCAATTTGTTATTATTGTACTTAAGTACCCGCAGCTGTATAGGTAGGTACTTAAGTTGCCGCGTTTAGATATTTCTCTTATGTAACTTCATGTTTTATTTACTGAGACTAAAGAATTCCGACATTTACCTATAATAGTTAGTAATGTTTTTTTTAGTTGTGAAATCATTATAATATAATTTCTATTACTCAAGATAGAATGAGAAGGAGTGTCAGACTTTTTCCAACTAAAGCTCGTTCCTTTAAGTTTTATGGTCCTTGTATTCCAGGGCCACGGTAATTTTCTTTCAAATAATCTCGCTGAGAATGGTAATGGTTATGATGTATTGTAGTTGATAACAAGTGCCAGTTATAGTTGATGTCACAGTGTAGGTAAGTTTTATATTAGTAGATATAAATACGGTGGCTTAAGAAATGCAAGGAAGAATTATTTCAGGGCCTTTACTAGATTTTTTGTTGAATCTCATCATAGCAGTAGTTAAACAGCCCAGTACTTCTACACAGAAAATCATAGTTGACCAGCTTTTGAGTACCGATAAGCAGGGAACAAGGCAGGCCATAAATACCTCAAACAACTATTCTAATGAAATCAGTGCCATGTTGAGAACGATTTTTTAACGAATTTGCAGCAGTATTTTGGTTCTCGTAAAAAGCCCAAAAACCCAAATAATATTTTGAACGAATAAAAGTTACTGAACAAAACATATATCATCCACCGTTTTATTCGGCTACAATAGGAACAATACAAAAAACTCATTGAAAATACTATGATTATTAATTTATAATTACAATACTGATATATGTGAATAAAGCATATAATAAATAAATATTATGTATATTCCAGTGCTAAAGTGGTCATTGCTGCGTTATTCTATAAACGTATCTAGATATTTACAAAGTTCGTGCTTGTGGGCACTTGAGGTTCAATGTTTTTAGACTCTAGACAGATATAGTAAGAAAACTAAGAGAAGTATTTGTCGTTCTCTTTACTTTGTAAATGTAGCTGCAGACCCAAGTATTAACCAAATTAAGCGTAACAGAAATACTTAACAAACACGGAATTGCTCATTTAATCGTTATTGCAACCTGTCATGTAACTAAACGCCTACTTGAACAGCAATTTATGATGTTACTGAGATTTTGACGTAGTAAATTTAAATCTGTGATTTAACATATTTATTAAGCTGTCTCACTTAAAATTGACTCTGATTTATATACTCAACTAAATCTTGTTATTAACCAACTATTGATCGAATTTGTCGGCTTTTATGAAATTCGTATCTATGTTCAATACATGCTTTATGTCACGGTAATAGGCAATCATAACAATTTATATACATATTCGTCTCGATACTTTTTAAAATCAATTAGACTATAGTGACTTTATAGTTATATTACCTACATCTTCTAACTTCTTTAGATGCTGTCTTTTGATAGCTGGTTGCCCTAACTGCTACTTAGTTCTGCTAGCAGATCCCATTGATCGATCTTCATCGTCTCGATAAATTATGTTGTACCACCGATAATATAATATACTAGCATAGTTATACCTATATACTCGTTTAAATGAGTAAACCACCACCGCCACCACCAACCAACCAGTACTGTATCACGCCGACGTTGGCCTTTTATGCTATAGTGCTAGTGTCATTAATGTATGTTAGGTCATGTCCATACGTAATACCATGTTAGTAAAATAGTTACCCGTTAGTAGGCATGCAAAAAGTATATGCTATACATTACTAACCATTGCAATAGTTTTTGTCATGTTTCGAAAGTTCATCTACATTTTATCTTTCGGTACTGATATGCCATTGTCTGATTGAGTTTGCGGTGGAGCTTAACAATGCCAGTTCCTCCTTTGCCGTGCGGTGGATATGTCTGTCTGAAATAGCAAAGAGGATAAAAATAAAACAAAAACCACTTTAAATTCAAATAATTTATTTCGTTTTACGACGTGCCTTTATGAATAAATCTTTATTGTGTCTCGCATGGTATTGCTTTAGTTGGTAGGTAATAGAGGAAAACATAAATCGCGACTTTTTAGAAAATATTGCATATCTACGTAATTACAGGTGTATGGCACATACTATTATACAAAATATACAGGATTATAGACTAATTTATAATAATATTTAATCTAATATCACTTTATTTAATGATATAATTGATGATGCAGCTGTGGTATTGCGAGGATGATCAGCATTAGAAAATATTCAAATGTACCTGGAATGAGAAAACAAAACGTTAATAACGAATAAAAGCTTAATAAGAACCTATATATATCGGGAATCGAACACATAATTTCACGGTTGGGATACCGATCATTTGGGCTGAGAGCCTTCATCTTTTGATCTTTGCACGAATTCAATTCGCTTTACACACTAAACACACAGTGAAAATATTGCTCATGCATTATTATTGAATGGCGCATTGCAATCTAATGACTGGTAATGCCAGCATCTAATTTCAGTTTGTAGATTTTATAGATATCATAGATAGCATCAGCCAGCATCAGCCATATTTTGTTCCCTTTGCTGGGACTCAGGCCTCCTCTTTAGAAGGGGGAATGGGCCGTAATCCAGCATACGGGCCCAGTGCGGGTCAAATAGTCATATAGGTATGTCTATTAGAAAATACTTACATATAGAATGTGAAGCCTTATCTTGTACCGGTGGAGCTCGATATTCATCAGTAGCTTCTAAGAACTGATAGATTGCTTTAAAACCAGTACCATCTAAACGGTCGTTTGACCTAAATGTAACTTTGAAGAAATTTCTCTCAGACTCTACATGGAATTCTTTCATTTGCCCACAATATCTACCGAATCTATTGTCTTCAGTCATATAGTTTGAAAATTCGACATAATCACTCGCCGATACTGCTTCGCATCTGGAACAGGTATTTAAAAAATATGAGTAATTACATTTTTATGAGGTGAAACTTAAAAATAATCTAGGTATATAATATAAAAGGAAACTGACTGATATAGCACAGAAACTACTGAGACTAGAGGCGTAAGAGTTTGCTCAAGGATTCCTTATATGGTATAGACATCGGGGGAAATTCGTTTTTATACAAAATTGTAATCCTTGATCGATATACTTTAAGCATAACACAAATAGAAACCCAAATCAATAAAAAACGTTTTCATTATTCGTTTTTTCAAAACTATCGCTATAAAACGATATGTATGGGAGAATCATATACCTTGAGTTGATAAAAATGAAACTTGGTCCAAATTTTAATCAAAATGAATAATAAAGATTGGCATTACCTATAGTTTTTAAGAAGATAAAATACCTATATTTTAAGAAAACAAAACATATTTTAAATAGTTTTTAAAGTTTAGAGTACTTGAATCAATACTGTAATGTAAACATTTCTAAAATATGTTAAAATTTAAGTGAACGTGTATGAAATTAAATCAACATGTATTTTACTTTTCATTTTAATGAAAACGAATACTAATGTAAACTAATCTTCATATTTCGACAATCGGAGTTACATTTCTTATAGTAATGTATAGAAATAGCAATACATCCCATGATACATAGTATTCAAATTTATTTGGTTTGTAAGTAAATACAAGTTAGTAACTACATAATTTGATTTGAATTCTGTTTCAAACAGGATATTTTATTCCGGTGTCATTATCTGAGTAAAAGTTAATCATATTCCCAAGTACAGGTAATAGAAAATATTGAATACTTACGGCAATACTCCTTCAACATCAAAATTCGTGAAATGCAGATGCACTTTCTCAGTCTCGCCGCCATGAAAGAAGTATGTGCACTCGGTATCCCTTGGATATGGTCCCGGCGAGTTTGGAGATGCAAATGTACCATTGCTCGCTTCACTACTATTATACACGAACGCGCATGGAAACTCCTTCAACTGCCTCCCTGTGTTTATTCCGAAATCTGTAATATTATTAAGAAACATTTATTTTTCAATGGTTATAAAACATATTGTGCTGGCATTTGTGTGAAACTGCAATCTTTTGATAGGATTTGAAGAGTTCTTTATATACTAGTTTTGTTGTCTTAACCAGGAAAGCAACGTTATGTTCTAAAAAGGTATGTGCCTATTCCATGCGTTTCAGAAAAAATAACATCAGTTTGATATTCAGCTTCCACAAAATTTCATACAAATATGAAACTATTTGGTTGTATACTTACTTTCTACAAATGAATATGATATTTTGAATCCTCTCGAGTACCTCGATGATTGCGTTCCACGGAATTCCAGCATTAGTTTCGGTCCATTCGACATAATAGGCTTGGGGAGGTCGATTCCACAGAACGTCTCAACTTTTTCTAACCGCCCATCCACGTTGACGAATGCTTGCAACGAATCCACGTTTGTACAGCTGTAAATGCATAAAAAATACTTTAGTATTTGTAAATGTAAATATTTGATTAACTAGGTATCTACATAAGTCTTGGTTTATTGTTAGTGAAATTATAAATGGATGTTTACTCAGATACTTCTGTTTTAATGTAATGCCCACAAAATCTAGGTTTTTTAACACAATAGTATTAAATAGACAGTATTTGAAATTAGTACATATTTAAAATTAAGTGTCTTAGAGCTGGTGAAAATGGGTACTGGATTAAAAGTTATTTTTTCTTACTTTTAGATAGATTATTTTCAAAGTTATTCAATATAGAATAGATACATATCGAATGAAACTCGCACCTAATTATTATTGCAGATAACATGTACACAGGAGTTGAATCGGCTCCATCTGTTTTGTTACGTCTATAATTTACTCTTTCGAACTTGGCATACAGATAGAAAATGTCCAGGAATGGACATTTTCTATGGACAATGGATAATTATAATGATATATATTACGCTGTATTCGTATCCCGGTAGCATATTCCTTAAAAATATTTCACGACTTTCATGTGGGCGCAGCCCCTGGCAGAAACATCGTGTTATCAATCAACTACCATCCAATGAACTAATATATTACCTAAGTGAATATGAAGAGTACGTATATCTATAATATACTATTATCAAAAAACAACCATTACTACATACTGATTCATCAAAACAGTTATAACAAACTATTGTAGTTCATAATATTTCTCGAAATAGAGAACTCTCAACTTCAATCTGTTATCAGGCGCTGTTTCTGAATTAATTCATGAATCCCCGACCGGTCTCATTGGACCGCGCTGTTTTTGTTTTACTATTGTGTCTCGTTTCGCGGGTATTGATAGGTTAAATTATCATCGATGATTAAACCAGCGTTATCAAATTTTGCAACGTAATCAAAGTGCATTATCGGGATTAAGATTATGATAATAATCTGAGTCGTAATAAACAATTATTGGCATTAATTACTAAAATGCGCCACTGGTTATCATTACATATCAATAAAAAAAACTCAATGATATATTTTTTCTCAAAGCACTCGAATACATTTTAGAACTCACAATTTAGAACTCACAATTTTCAAACCAGTGTTTTCCCTACTATCGGTGATTTTCTCTCTCAAGAAACGCACAATAAATGTACATTTCGTGTAAACGAAAGAGATGCATTTATATTTAAAGTTGCTCTCTGACTGTTCGCAATGCCGGCGACGCCGACGACTCGCTTTACTAGTTTTGTCGCTGAGCGACGAGTTTTCAAGAATAAACTCGCTCTCGCGATACTCGTTCAGCGATGCTCACTCGCTTGATCATTTCTTTACAGTGCGGCATTGAAAGTAGAGGTTTGCACAGAACTGAGCCACCGCGGGCGAGTGGCGCGAGTAATCGCTCGTCGCACTTGCACACTCGCCTTAATAGCCCGGCGACAAAACTATCGAAACTACACACTCGCTTCCCGCTGATCGCAAACTCTTTCAAAGTTTCTAGTTCTACTCGTTTCTCGTTCATGGTCGGCGGCCGGACCACTGCCTTAGGAACATAGTGCACTACGTGTCCAATCTAAGCAGCAGTCGCTTGAACTTATCACAACTACAGGAGTACTGTTCTACTACGATGGGACTACTTATTTACTTGTCTATAACTATTTCTCGACAAGTACCTACATGTTTACAAGTACTTGCTAAGTAAAGTACCAAAAAAAAAAAAAAAAAGAAGTACTTACTCAATAGATCCATCAGCAGATTTGTATAAGTAGAAGTCTTGAAATATTAATCTAACTCGCTCCTTGCCCCTCCCGAAAAATTCGTAATGACAATGAGTGTTCGGAGGGTAGGGCGATGGGTAGTGAGGGGATGTCAGCGTGCCGTGCTTGGTACCGTCGCTGCTGAATTCTTGATGGCATGATGAAGCTGTAAAGAAAGAGACATTCAAATTTAAATACATAATTGAAGTAAATTTTCTGACACGCATTGCTTGTGTAAATCATGGCCTCTAATACCTGTTTAAACTATAAAATAATATGGACATGTTTATTTAAAGGAGATGTCCGCTTTTTGTATGGACGTTGGTTTTTTATTAATTAATAATTCTAACCAGAGCAAGTTAAATATATTTGGACAGACATCTCAAAACCTAGTGCTTCTGACTATATCATGCATTTTTAAAGCCCTCCAATTTTGAGAAAAATCGTTTTATATTTTAGTGAGAATTTACTTCTAAAACGAACGCACCTTTCTATTTATCTATGTTAGTAAAGTGAACACACCCAAAAAAAAGTAAAATTGACACAAGATAACTGTCAGTGTCAATCGATATTTGATCTAAGACAATGTAAACAAACCAAAAAACTACAATAGCATTGGAATCTACAATCGGCATCAAATATATCTCCACTTGTTCAGTTTCTCGACAATATTTTAATAAGAATTCTCATAATTGTACCAGCTATGGTTTCGATCGAACATTCTTATTCATCATCTTCAGCGTATAATAAACAAAACCAGGTCTTAAAATATTGTAGTTAACACGTTTACATTGAGTGAAGTCGCTATAGCGCGGTCAAAGTTCTTGATGGATAATGCTAGACATTTTTACCAAAAATAATGTTAAAGGTATTGTAATTGACTGCTATTATTGCAGATTTTTGTTTTGTTTACATTGTCTTAGATCAAATATCGATTGACACTGACAGTTATCTTGTGTCAATTTTACTTTTTTTTGGGTGTGTTCACTTTACTAACATAGATAAATAGAAAGGTGCGTTCGTTTTAGAAGTAAATTCTCACTAAAATAAAAAACGATTTTTTACAAAATTGGAGGACTTTAAAAATGCATGATATAGTCAGAAGCACTAGGTTTTGAGATGTCTATCCAAATATATTTAACTTACTCTGGTTAGAATTATTAAATAATAAAAAACCATTTCCGGACATGTCCTTTATATTTGAATGTAATCTTATAAAAATGCGGAAAGCTTTGTAAATTATGTAGGTACGTTAAACATTAAAACGTTAGTTGCATTATTCTGAATTATTGTCTCAAGGCGTCGTCGTATTTACAGTACAGCAGACCTTGTTAACTCGGCGCATGCGTGAAACGAAACGTCAATAGAGGCAGACTGACCTTTCTCTTGAATTGGATTACTTTACCACACGGAACTGTGATAAACGTAACTGTGAAGTATAAGAATAAAACATTGTGAACATTAAATCAAACTGTGAACAAATAAGATGTTATTTAGAATTTAATTCGGTTGTAGTTTATGTCGTACTTTTTTGCTGATTTATGACTCCGGTGTTAAATAAAATATCGACTCAGAACACGCTCGTATAGTGTGGCACACCTCTACAACTGTCAGCGTTGTTCTGTCAGATTTGCTTTCTGACAAAAGACAAGTCAAGTCAAGTCATAACATGTTTCATTTATACGTTGTTTTGGTTTCTGTGCCAACATTTGTTTAGTTGTCAAAGTAAATATAGCATATTCTGCAATATGAATCTCATTTAAATTTAATATCGACTATTATTTACGTGATTCAATAATATTGGTACTAATTAATGTGATTTAATGTCAAAAAATCAAGTGTAATTTGAGCCATGGGGGAATCCACGCCGTTTTTCGTAGATCGAGCTAAAGGTGGACGAGCTTCGTGTAAAGCATGTAAAACTAACTGTCCAAGTGGAGAGTTACGTATCGCGAAGCTGGTTGCAAGTCCATACGGAGACGGCCAATCGATGAAATCATGGCATCACGTAGACTGCTTCATGAATGTCTTATTAAAGCAAAGACCCACGACCAAGCGTGTAGACTCAATAGATGACTTCGGTAACTGGGGCTGCATAAGCAAGGAAGATCAAGAATTTATACTGAAAAAGCTAAATGAAATGGAGAAACTGTATGCTGATAAAAATAGTGGTAAATATACAGCTAAGGTTATAAAAAACATTTCAGCTGCTTCCGATAAACCTAGCCCTATAAAAGCTAGTAGTAATGTAACTGCTGACAGCCCCAAAAAGCAGATAGTTGAAACCGATGACGACAAGTTTCAGACATTCTTCAAATTATGTAAGAAAATTTCAAAAGTAGATGCTTATACTGAAAAGACAGCGGTTGTGAATCATTTTTTTAGAGAAGGTACCGATGGAAGCTCCTTCAAAGGGAACTTGACATTATGGTGTAAGCTTTTATTACCACAGGTATCTAAAAGAGTTTACAATTTGAAAAGTAAACAATTGGTAAAATTATTTTCGAAAATATTTAAAATGGATCATGATGACATGTTGACACATTTGGAACAGGGTGACGTTGCTGATACAATAAAACATTTCTTCCTTAAATCAAGGTCTGTTCAACCGGCGTCAGATAGCACTCTCACAATACAAAAAATTGAAGACTTCTTAGAGGATCTTTCAAAACTAACAAAAGAAGAAGAACAAATATACCATTTCAAGAAGATTGTCAAGCAGTGTACCTCTGAAGACTTGAAAATGCTTATCAGATTAATTAAAGGCGATTTACGAATAAATGCTGGCCCTAAACACATACTGGAAGGGGTTCATCCAGATGCTTACAGTGTTTTTCAAACGTCAAGAGATCTTGATATGGTTTTAGATAGAATTATGTCTGAAAACTCTACCGTGAAACATAAAGACGCTATCCAAAAAGGTTTTGAAGCTAAACTATCCCTTATGACTCCCGTTTTACCAATGTTGGCTGAAGCTTGCAAATCAGTAGAAATGGCAATGAAAAAATGTCCGAATGGAATGTTCTCAGAAATCAAATATGACGGTGAAAGAGTGCAAGTACATAAAAAAGGAAATGAGTTTAAGTACTTCTCCAGAGCGTTAAAACCAGTTATGCCTCATAAAGTCAGCCATTTCAAGGATTATCTACCTCAAGCTTTTCCAAAAGGTACAGATATGATTCTAGATGCTGAAGTGTTGATGGTAGATGTGAATACAGGGAAACCGTTGCCATTCGGTACATTGGGTGTACATAAACGGTCTGAATTCAAAGACGCACAGGTGTGTCTGTACATTTTTGACTGTTTATACTACAATGGCAAAGTTTTAATAGATCTACCTATAAGAAAAAGGAGGCAAATATTGTATGACAATATGGTTGAAGTTACAAATCATGTGATGTTTTCTGAACAGAAATTGATTGAGAAGCCATCCGATTTAGCAAAAATGATTGCTGAGGTATGTTCATTGATTATTTATTATTTGAGGTATGTGTATTGCTTCTTGATTCAAAATACTCATAGATAATATTTATGATTAAACTTTAGTATCTTTACTATCACCAAGATTATTTTAGATACACTTATCAATGCAAAACAAGTCTGAACAAGTGAACAGGCATATGACTATACTTATCAAAATAGGAAAAGCCTTTTTGATTTGTAGAGGGATTATCTTGAATAAATATCCCAAAATTATTTTATTTATTATATCTTATCATATTATCTTTATTTATTTAGATTATTTTATCTTATATAAAAATAATAGCATTATTGTTGTTATTGTACAGATTATACAGATATAGATTAGATCATATATAGATTTATGACAATAATAGACAACTGGCACAATTTTTAATGACTTAAATGATCTTCTATAACACTCAAATGGTCAAGAAAGATTAAACATACTATTTGCTTCCTACAATAAAATCCTGCTTCTACAAATTCCAGGTGCTGGAACTTGGTCTAGAAGGCTTGGTACTCAAAGATTTGGAGTCTACATATGAACCAGGCAAGAGACACTGGCTGAAGGTGAAGAAAGACTATCTATTTGATGGAGCGATGGCTGATACTGCTGATCTTGTTGTACTAGGAGCTTGGTTTGGTAGGTTGAACTATGTGAACTTAAAGCAGGAACTACATTCGACTGACGCATATGTGGGTAACACCTTGTAGATGCTGTTGAATCGCGTGGCGTTGGTCTAATGTATCTCTCTCTCACAAGTCGTAGTTGCCAAATAAAATGTATGGAGACCGACGCGCTCAAATCGGCGTACGTGGCCCACGTGAGCCCAACGTTGTTTTACCTTGAAATTTTTGCCATGAGGTTTTCAGAATATATAGAGCACCACAAGTCATACCCTCTGTCTTTATCCTAGTGTTGATTTGAACAGTACTTTCACTATTCTTGGATTAATGAAATGTTTAGAGATTGAGGATTTTATGAGAAATATATAAATTCAAGATAATAATTGAAAATGTTGGGATAGTCAGTGCCTACTTTCTGCTGTACCTACACTTTCGCCTTTAAATAACTTTTGAATGCTCTCATCAATATGACCTGATGTGACTTATAAAAGGAAAATAGGCACACATTACCTGCATACATGGACAGAACAGGAAACTGTAAACTTATAATAATTATGCAGCGGTACGCGTACAATAGGCATTGTCTCTAAATGCACCAACATTATAATCTGTTAATGTAGCAAGTTTGTTAATACTCATTTATTGGTACATAATATTACCAATAAATGAGTATTGACAAATTTGCTAAGATCCAAAAAACCTATGATGGTCTTTGTGATGAATATTCATGACAAAGACCATAGTAGGTTTTTTTTCCAACAGAATGACTTCTCCCGCTCTTGGGCGAAGCGGGAGGGCGTGTCAGACGTGGCGTTCCTTCGTTGCCTTCGATCTGGGAGACACGGGCTCACCTTTCAGAATTTCCGTGTTCCCCAGAGGCTTCGGCCCTACCGGGCCCCTACAGTTTGCTGACATCTTCGCGCGTGGAACAGAATGCGCCGTAGACTAGACTTGGTCCAGGTTATTACCAGACTGCCGGACGCCGAGCTACCCAGTGCTCGGTACCCCATGATCGGGATCTCGGCGGCGGCGGCGTGAGGGCCGTTCCCTCGCGCGCTCGCTTCGCTAGCGTTACTGCTATAGTAGGTATGACCTAAAATACGAATATGACTAAAGTGTTATGTCCAAACATGCTCATTATTCCCATTTTTCCTGGCTGTGCAATGTATTTGCCACATGATTTCATCCGCGGTATTCCTATGCTCGTAAGAAACTTATAGCCTATTATTCCTAAAAAAATAAGTTTTCCATTAGTGAAAGCATTTTTATCATCATCATCTGCCTAGCCTTTTTCCAACTATATTGGGGTCGGCTTCCAGTCAAGCCGGATTTAGCTGAATACCAGTATTTTACGAGGAGCGGCTGCCTACCAGACCTCCACAACCCATTTACTTCATGCAACACGGTACTTCATGGCAAGATTGGAGTCAGATTTAAGTACTGACTTCTGACTATCCGTAACGACTGCCAAATATCTACAAATGACAGCCGGGACCTATTACCGGGTACGGCTTAACGTGCTTTCCGAGGCACCGAGTGAAAGCATTTTTATAATGGTGTATTATTTTTTGAGTTAAATCAAATACAAACAAGAACTCATCTTTCCTCTTTCTAATATTAGTAAACTAATAGAGACATAACTTAACATAACTTAACAGACATACATAAATAGTTGTTACAAGTTTAATATAAATAGTAAATTAATATTTAAGTTTTATTGTTAGTAGAATAGTACCTAGAATTGTATGCTATTAGGCTGCAAAAGAATAGGTATGCATTATATTATGACATGGAAAATGAATAAAGGAAAATGCATTTTCCTTAATTTTACAGGTACCTACATAAGTATGCATAATGAGGTTTTAACATGGTTTTCAATAGTATTTCCTCAATTTTACAGGTACCGGTAAAAAAGGAGGTATGATGTCAGTATTCTTGATGGGTTGTCACGACACCCGGCGCAACCGATGGGTTACAGTAACCAAAGTCCACACCGGTCACGATGATAGCACTTTAGAAAGACTACAGAAAGAATTAGCTCCACTCATGGTGAAAATATCGCAGGACAGCAATAAAGTCCCATCTTGGTTGGACTGCAATAAAGGCATGGTACCTGATTTTGTTGCTGCAGATCCTAAGAAACAGCCTGTTTGGGAGATTACTGGTAAGCTTTATGTATGAATACTAGCTTCTGTCAGCGCCTTCGCGTTTAAGTTAGTTATTCCATGGGATACATTACATTCATGTTATAAAAAGTATCCTATGTGTTATTCCAGGACTACCCATATGCTTTTCATCCAAGTTCATTTAGACGTTTGAATGTGAGAAAATAAGTGATAACACATTTGCTCATACATACTAACTTTTACCTTTATCACACCAATAATATGAAGACGAAAGTTTTTAAGTGTGGGCTTGATTTGAATGATATTGGGACAATTTTCTACTATCATGTGTGCAAAGCAGTAGCTAGTAGTATATAGAAGTTATTACATATTAGGTAGTTAGCCTGTTGTGTCCCATTGCTGGGCGAAAGGCCTCCCTCTCCCTTTTTCACATATGCCTATCTGCAGCCATTGCAGGCCAGTACTTTCGGTAGTAGTCCAACTCATCTCTCCACCTTCGCCTCAATACAATATATTGTTTTATAGATAATATTAACGCGTGAATATTGGCTATTTATAATGTAACTTTTTCTTACTTTTGTAATTTTGTCTCTCTTGGTTGATGTCGAACCGTTCAAAAATGTATTTAATTATTAACCTATCACATACCCACAAAACGAGACACAATAGTAAAACAATAACAGCGCGGTCTCATAGGACCGGTCGGGGATTCATGAATTAAGCTATCAATACTTTGTAAAATCCTATTTATCTATTTGAAGTTAGATTCCGCACTTAGTCCTTGGTGGACCATTCTATGTAGGTTATGTCGGTCTTATAATATTTTAGGCATAAATTGAATTAACATGTAAATGAACTCCGTTAGGCCGTTAATAATGAATGTACGCAAAAGCAGTAAAATCATGATTTCAATAACATTATAATTTTATTTGCCGCATATTATAACTGCAATGTAATTTATTATGCATCAACTTGTTTCCAGGTACGGAATTAACGAAGGCTAATTTACATACAGCGGATGGTATATCGGTCAGATTCCCTAGAGTAACTAGAATAAGAACGGACAAAGATTGGGAGACTGCAACGAATCTCGAAGAACTGAAACACTTGTACAAGACTTCTAAAGAGAAGACAGATGTTTCCCTTCTAAATAAGTTAGCAGCCACATCGTCAGATGAGCCACCTGCTAAAAAAATGAAAGTTAGTCCTTCAAAAATTAAAGCTATTACAACAAAAACTACCAAAATTAGTCCTAAGAAAACTATAGATAGCTTTTTCACCAAAAAAGAAGAAAAGAAGGTCAAACTAAATCTATCAACTTCAACTGAAAATACTACTAAAATGGACGTTGATGTTAAACAAGAAAGTAATATGAGTATAGATGAGGTAGACAGTAAAGAGTACCAATTTATACCAGAGACGCCTTTACCAAATGCCTTCAAAGATAAACGTTTAGGTTTCTACCCAGATTTCATAAGCTTCTCAGAGGACGAAAGAAAACATTTTGAAAGACACTGGATCGCTTACGGAGGTACCGTTGACAAGTCAATTAAATCAATAGATGTTGACTATGTTATTCATAACAATCATGAAATAAGTTTAGAGAAAATGAAGAAATTGTCGAAGAAGCTACCTCCAGATGTAAGACATGTTTACAAGGATTGGTTAATGCAAAGTATTAATGATGTCAAATTGTGTGATACGAAAAATTATCCTGTTTTTATTGCTACGTAACTGTTAAATTCTGCATACTGATTGTATGAATATAAGAATGATCTGAGAGATAAAATCCACAGTTTTTATTGCTGTTATCAATTCTTTATTGAATAAAATAATACGGTAAATTATTTTTTGTGTATAATTTAGCTGTTGTCTAGTCAAACTTGAATTTGTATGGCTTATCGCTTGCTACTGACTGCTTTTATTAGTTTAAGGAGCTATAATACCTGCCTGTGTTTTAGAATTTCGGGTGTGTTGTTGCAGAAATGAATAGGTATGCTATTAAATCTGAAAGGAAGGTATCAGCAATGAAACAAGAATAATTATAATAGTAAAGTGAGCCGTAGTCAAGGCAGACCAGAATAACAATAAATCTTGAAATAAATAAATCTTGTTATGACCTGATATTTGCCCAAGGAATGTACCTTCAACGTACTTACTTCATAACAAATCTAATCAACAGAGTACCTGCTTTGTAATATTCTGAAAATAGGATGCGATGAGTAATTAACGAGAAATTCCAATTCTTAATACGATCAGATATAACTATACTGATTCTGTCTATTCAGCCGGATTAAAATTTGGCTAAATATTAGCCGCATTACATTACACTGCAACGGATGTTTTTCAATTTGGCGCGTCTTATTATAATACGGTGTTCTACGAGTACTATAAGGTTGCGCTTTATATTTTTCATTACCCTTGTTTTTTTTTAAATATTTCTTTATTTATGCACCTGCCCTGTTGCCACCATCCTGGTAGAGAATGCCCAAGGCATTAAGTCGTATACCTTAACCTTTGTATTGCATGACGTTTTAATAAATCATGTTGATGATGATTCTAAAAATGACTAGCTGCTGAAAGCGGCTTCGCCCGCGTGGTAGTAAAAAGTATCCATATGATACCAGGGCATGGTCTACCTATATACTAAGTTTCATCAAAATCCATTCAATAGTTATTGCGTGAAAGAAGCTCTTCGAGCGGATCATTGACACACGGCTCCGTAGCGAGTGCACTGTCTCTGAGTGTCAATATGGCTTCCGGGCGGGTAACAGCACCATGGACGCAGTGTTCGCCTTGCGGACTCTGACTGGGGCTTACAGAGAGAGAAGGAGAGCTCTGCATATGGCCTTTTTAGACCTGCAGAAGGCTTTCGACTGTATTCCTCGGCAGTCCATCTGGTGGGCACTTCGCTTCAAGGGTGTGCCCGAGGCCTATATTGACATTATCAGAGACATGTATTGCGATTCCGTGTCCTCTGTCCAGACCGCTGTTGGCGAATCCAAAGTCTTTCCAATATCTGTTGGCGTTCACCAAGGATCGGCTCTTAGCCCGTTCTTGTTTAATGTTGTGCTCGATGTAGTTACGGCATACATCCAAGATCAGCCTCCATGGCTAATGATGTATGCCGATGACATCGCCCTCGTTAGCCAGAACAAAGCCCAACTTGAGCGGAAGGTCAACCTTTGGAAGGACACGCTGGAAAACGGCGGTCTGAGACTAAATGTGGCGAAGACTGAGTACATGTCCTGTGGCAGCACGGATTCAAACACCATCCGAATAGGCTCGGACCGGATCACAAGCTCCGATACATTCAGGTACCTTGGATCCGTGCTGCACGAGTCTGGCAACGTGGACGACGATGTCCAAGCACGTATAGGCGCGGCTTGGGCGAAATGGCGAGAGGTTACGGGCGTTGTATGCGACCGCAAAATGCCTCCGAAGCTTAAGGGACAGATATTATATAAATGCATCATACGTCCTGTCCTCCTGTACGGCGGCGAGTGTTGGCCAGCACTAAGCAGACACACCCAGGAGCTTCGCGTCACGGAGATGAAGATGCTGAAGTGGATAAGCGGCGTATCTCGATCCGATCGCATACGCAACTCATTCATCCGAGGTAGTCTTGGTGTCCGTGACGTGGGGGAAAAACTGCAAGAGTGTTGTCTGCGATGGTATGGCCACATCATGCGCCGCCCTATGGAGTACGTTGGCCGGAGATGCATGAATATGGCTGTCCTTGGCGCTAGGTTTCGTGGTCGCCCTCGCATGCGCTGGTTGGACGTCGTCAAGTCCGACATGAGAGCCAATGGCCTTACTGTCAAGGATGTAGAAGATCGGGCAAAATGGAGCAAGCTAAGCCGGAAGGCGGACCCTGGCAAAAGCCGGGACTAACGCCAAGTTGAAGAAGTTATTGCGTAAAAGAGCAACACGCATAAAATCTCACATTATACTTTCGCGTTTATAATATTAGTAGGAGTAGGTATCAAAAATCTATAAGATAAACTAAAATTCACTAGATACCTAAAATTACTCATTATAATTATTTTCTCTAAAACTCAATACTATTTTAGGCGCCGGTTTCATAACAAAATAATCCCAAATAATTAAGTAAGGCAGAAAGTTATTTAGTTCTCTGTGTAGCCTTGTGGAAACTCATTTAAGGGATCAAACAGGTAGCTTGGGCGGTCAGTGTTGGGAGCACCTACTATCCTATCATAAAACTGATTAATGTGTTCAGGAGCTCAAAATGTAATTCAATTATGTCCTTCGCAGAGGGCAGTTAGGTATGCGTACGTGCGTTGCTTATAGTTCCTGAAAAGTTTAACTAAAAAGTGTAGGTACCATTGGAAAAATTTATTCGTGATTATTCTGTACCTACCACTTTTAATCGTGTGCGTTACCCCAACAGGAAAGTATCTCCTAGAGATATATGAGTAGAACGTATAGTTGGTGCCTTATCTAGTGTAAATGTGCCCCCTGTCGTTTTGAAAAAAAAAACGGAAAAACGATTCCTGCTGGGGTAACGTTTTTCTAGCAGGAAAATTCTAAACGAGTGATCGGAGAGAGAAAAATTGTGCATGGCCAGAGAGCTTATATGTGTGCCTCTATGTGCCCCCAAAAATAAAATCTGTGCCCCTTCAGATTTTCGAGATATTGCGTTTCCTGCTGCAGTAACGTTTTGATGAATCGTATATCTCTAAAACCATTGCATGTGCCCCTGTAGAATAAACATACACGAGTAGCTCCTAATGTGTGCCCCTGTGTGCCCCAATTAGATTTAAGAAAATATTTATAGTTTTCAAGTTATCGCGGTTTTATGAAAACCCGAAAAAACATTACAGCGCCTAAATGAGACAAGGCATAAGTTCGCTGAAAACTGTATTCGGTCCTTCTTGACGCTAATAATAACCATACAAAGTTTCAAAACGCTTCATGCATGCGTTTTTGAATAATCTTGCTAAAAGTCAAGACGATATCCGACACGATATCCACATTATCAACTATTCCCTCTTTACTGGCTGCTTTCCTTCTGCGTGGAAGAAAGCACATGTCCTGCCTCTACCCAAAGTCTCTAATCCTGTGTCAGTTTCCCAGTTCCGTCCAATTTCCATACTCCCAATCCTATCCAAAGTCCTTGAGAGTGTTGTCAATAATCAACTGTCTCATTTCCTTTCCTCTAATAGCCTGCTGAGTCCTTATCAATCTGGATTCCGTCCTGGTCACAGCACTGTATCGGCCCTCGTTAAAATAACAGACGACATCCGACTGGCCATGGAAAACAGGCTTCTAACGACATTGATCCTACTGGACTTCAGCAGTGCTTTTAATTCAGTTGATTTTGACATACTCTTAGGTGTCCTATCCTCTCTTAATATATCTCCTTCCGCGATTGCATGGTTTAATTCCTATCTTCGGGGTCGCTCGCAGTCGGTTCGCTCAGGTGAGGATTCCTCTGACTGGTGCGACCTCGCTGCGGGTGTTCCTCAGGGTGGCGTCCTTTCTCCTCTTCTTTTCTCTGTTTTTATTAATGCTATCACTAAGGTCTTATCATCACACTTTCATCTCTATGCAGACGATTTGCAGCTCTATCGCCACTTTAAGCCTGAAGAACTCACTAGCGCAATCGAAGCCATCAATAATGATCTTAAAAACGTCTGTCAATGGGCTAAAAGTTTTGGACTTTTAGTAAATCCTACTAAATCACAAGCTCTCATTATTGGTGGCAAATATTTCATGAACATGTTAAACAGCCAGGCTCTACCACCTATTTTGTACGATGCTGTCGCTATAGCCTACTCTAAAAAAGTTAAGAACTTAGGTGTTTTCTTAGATGAGAACCTGTCTTGGAATGTTCACATAGCGGAAGTAAGCAGGAGGGTATTTTGCTCGTTTCAGTCTCTCAAACGTCTCCAGAAGTTCCTGCCTTTCTCAACTAAAGTTACTCTTGCTCAGTCTCTTCTTCTACCTCTTCTGGACTACGCTGATGTCTGCTTCCTTGATGCGACTGAGGAACTTCTTGACAAGCTAGAGCGTTTGCAGAATTTGTGTATCCGCTTCATTTTTGGCCTGCGAAAGTACGACCATGTGTCGGAATTTCGACGGCAATTGAGGTGGCTACCTATTCGGCAACGTCGGGATTGCCACACTCTTTCTTTTCTCTTCTCTGTTCTTCATAATCCCAACTCCCCCTTGTATCTTAGGGAACGCTTTGAGTATCTTGTTCCGCGAGGAAAACCTTGCCGCTCGTCAACCTCTCTTCTCCTTCGTTTTCCTTCTCATTCCTCCAGTCGTTACACTGGATCTTTCACAGTCCAAGCTGTGCGCCTGTGGAATTCTCTCCCACACCCAATACGGGCTAGCCCCTCGTTGGATGTTTTCAAAGGAAGAATTAGGGAACATTTCCTGTCAACATGACCCATATATATGTATAGGTTTTATGTATTGTATATAGTATGTTTATATATTGTGCTGTGCACATATTTATGTAGTTTATTCTTAGTTTTAAGTGCTTTTTGTTAATACTTCTATAATGTTAATGTTAGTTTTGTTACCCTCGTTTACAAAGGACATGTCCATAAATGTATGGACCAAAAACCCAGAATCGACAGGAATGAAATGTATACCAGTGGATTGACATTGAAATATAATATAATGTTACCAAAGGGGCAACCCTGAAATCGTTATAGTATAGGAGCTAGAAGCAAAATAAAAAAAAATAAAAATTCTTTTAAAACAATAATAAAATAAGTTTACGCCATGTTGCGGCTTAATATGACGTTGTTTTAATGTTTTATCACTTGTGATAATTATCATCAACACATTTCACAAGCAACAGCAACATAATAACATCATCATATTAAATCACAACATAACAAACACTCTGTTTTTTGTATATTTTTTTTCTTTTGGCCCATAGATACTACAATTGTTACAGTACTGTGTGTATTATTGGTAATTCTGTGGCTAAAGATTGCAAATATAAAAATAATTGTTATAGTATAGGAGCTGAGAGCCATGTTGTGGGTGAGAATATCGTTGTTAATCATTTATTTTCATAATGTAAGTCTTATTGTAATAAGTTCTAATGACATTTCCTATAACAACAACGACATTCTAACCCACAATAACTTGTGTTACACATGAATGTACAAGCAAAAGAAATACTCTAACTTTTATACTTATTTTTGTTTGCTCATAGATACTACAATCAACGTATTGTGTTATTGGTAATTATGTTGCTGTGGATAAAAAAAAATCAACAATTATTATCATAAAAACTTTATTGCCCAAATAATCAAAGAAAATACAGTTTGGAACTGTACCTAGACAAACTATACACGAACTAAAAACATGTAGGTACGCGGTTTTGTTGTAATTGTAACTGTAATCTCGTTTATTTATTTATTATTTTCTATGTCCAAACATACTAAGTCTAAAAATCTCGCAGATTGAATCAAATCACCTTCGTATTTTTTTATTTGCAATCCTTAGCTACAGAATTACCAATAATACACACAGTACTATAACGATTGTAGTATCTATGGGCCAAATAAAAAGAAAAACCCTTAAAAATAAAAGATTTTTTTACTTATTTTATTTTGCTCTTAGCTCCTATACTACAACGATTTCAGGGTTGCCACTTTGGCAACATTATATTATATTTAAATGCTAATCCACTGGTATACATTTCCTTTCTGTCGATTCTGGGTCATTTATTGGACATCGTCTTTCTTTTAATGTTTCCAAGGTTTGCTGTAAGAAAACCCAATTGTGGGTTAAGCTCGCCTGTGTACATTTGTTGTTTTGTCCTATTGTATTTTTGTAAATGTTGTGTGTACAATAAAGAATAAAAAAAAAAGAATAAAAGACGATAGTGTCATAACTTTAACGGCAAAATACAAGGAACTGGCTAAATTTCAGATGTGTAGGTGTAAACCAAAATCATGTGCCTTTAGTCAAAAATATACGGTGAAAATATTGAGCTTGGAATGTTTCGCATTAAGTAAATATAAACAAAAAACCAAATTAAGTAAACAACGGCTGGTTATCCGACCAAAATTGAGTGACTACTAAAAAGCGACGGATTCATACATATCGATGACCTTCTTTATTGGACGTATTATACCTAAGCTGTTGTCCGTACAGTTGCGTTTAAAAGTTTTGGGGGCTAATTAAAAATATATTAAATGCACCTTGTGAACTGTTGACTATATTAATGAAACACACATATTAATGGGGCACACATTTTTTATGTGGGCCCGGCACATTTACACCAGATAAGGCACCAACTATACGTTCTACTCATATATCTCTAGGAGATACTTTCCTGTTGGGGTAACGCACACCTTTTAATCATCATAAGGCTTAAAGGTATTCAAAGGACTTTGGAAAAGGCTACCTATACTTGGAGTTTCCTTGCGTGATCTCATCAGTAATGAAGATATACGCGAGATAACCAAGGTTATCTACATAGCCCAAAGAATCCCCAAACTTAAGTGGCAGTGGCAGGGCACATTGCTCGCAGAACGGATGCTTGATGGGGTTGAAAGGTTCTGAATTGGCGACCCGAACCTACCGGAAGACGAAGTGTTGGAAGGTTACCTACAAGGTGAACCTGTGTCCTGGTGAAGGTAGCGGGAATCTGATAGATGCGAGATGCACAGTACCGGTTGTTATGGTGACACTTGGGGGAGGCCTATGTCTAACAGTGGACGTCTTTAAGCTGAAATGATGATAACTTTTGGTGGGGTTGAGTTTTAAGAGAATTTAAGGTGATCGAATAAGAGATTGCCATCCGGTAAGGATCAGGCTTTGGTCGAAGGCGTGTTATATTCCACGTATGTGTCATTTCCTTGAGTTGTATTTTCTCTTTATTTCTTTAGATGACAGTATAATTGTGGGGCCCACTAGATCCGATGCCTGCCAGGGCTACGGGTTTGCTAGAAAGAGTCGCCGTTGAGATTGGAATGCAAAAGGTAACTGAAGGAACAAGGGTGTACAATTCTCCTACTCTCGCTCCTGAGAGAGAGTATCAGATGTTTCCTGACTAAAACCCACCCGTTTTCCTTTAGTTGACATTTGCGTTCCATAACCACGGTAGGTTCTCAATCTCAACTCAATCAAACAACTCCTAAGTAAGTCTAACAATCTTTAATGAATTTAATTACTTCATGTGTCAAAAGCATGACTAGTAAAAATAAGACCAGCGTTGCGTACCGTAAACTATTGTTTACGACAGGTCAAAGATTATACATTCAACTGAACAAAACTTCGCACGCAGACTAACAAGGTAAACTTTGAGAATTTGCCGGTATCAGACAGATCAAACTCTGTCAGGGCCTAAGTTGGAAATATTTAAATTATAGTTGTTTTATCTTACTAAAGCAGGATAGGCTTAGATGTTTGTATTGGTTTATTTAAACTTCTTTAGGGTTCCGTAGCCCTAATAAGGAACCATTATAGTTTTGTCGTATCCGTTCCTACACGGCTTGGAGCAAATCCTAAAATAAAATCTTGAAAAAAAAGATTTTTTTACTGTAGGTAGGTTTTTAGATGGCAAATCATCCTATTATTTCTCCCGCTCTAGAGCGGAGCAGGAGGGTGTATCAGACTTTTACTTATTACAACCTACTCATGTACCTTCTTGGCCTCCGTTTAGGGCCCCGGGGTTCTCTTTTGTAGGAAACCATAGCCCCAGCAGGCTTCGGCCTTACGGTTTTGCTGACATATTGAGGCGCGTATGGAACACTACGCGCCGTCAACGACTGGGGCTCGATCCGGACGCTTACCGGACGGCCGGACGGCGAGCTACCCATTGCCTGCCGTCCACAAGTCCAGGCCTACGGTCGCTGAAAATCCGGGTCGGAATCCCAGAGGATTTTCTGTATAACCATATAATCTACCAAACATACCTAGCTCATCATCACGAAGGAAGCCTTTCAGGGTTGAACAGTTTGGTTTTCTGCGTTGTAGCGTTTGTTATATGTGATAAGGGTTTGTCACATATAACAAACGCTAAAACGCAGAAAGCCAAACGTGTCTGTAGAAAGTTCCCGATGTTCTAGAAATGTATTGTTTTATTTCGAGCATATCTATTTTGGTAGGAAGGCATTATCACGTTCATAATTGCCCCATGTCAAGCAGAAAACTTTATCTATTTGGACGACACCCAAGAATGGCGCCAGAATGTATGGCAACCTTTTCCATATTTTCTACTAACTTGTTGGTTTTGGTGGGTGTTTAGTAGCAAATAGGCAAACTTTTTATAGAAGGTTTTTTTTCTTAAGATGGGAAATCATTCAATGACTTTAGAAGAGTTATTTTAATTAGTTAGGATTGGATTAGATTGAGTCTAAAACGTAAAGTTCGTGGTACTAATGTAATATAGAGTTGATAGTACCTACAGGTACCTCGGAAATATCAGAATCGTAAACATGACGTTTAAATCCCAGGATTTATGAATTGAAATTATGTCGTCAAATAGATCGCGTTAAAATCTCATGATTTTCAAAGGCAAGACGCCTTTGAAAATCAAGTTGAAATTAGACGAAAAACGCGACGACCTCAAAGCAAGGCCAACAGCTGCGACGATATACGTTATGCTTTGTGCTCGGAGTTTCTAAGCCAAAGTTGGATATGGAAGTCCCATGATGATCAGGGCCCATAACAGAGCAGCAGATCTGAGCTCACAACCACCATGAGGACTTGAGAAGCCAAGGAACGCGGTTGCTGCGGTCAAAATCGGCTAGATGGTATCGTCATCATTACGTCATCATCAATGAAGAGAGCTACGTAAAAAAATGTCGTCTGGTTTTCAACGTTTTCTGGCTGTAGGTACTGTTTCTTTTTCAGCCAGTAGGTAATTAACACACGGAAGTGTTTTGAACATCTGGTAGTATTTTTAGATTTCTCAGATTGATTAAAAATCAAAATCAAGCACCGTTAAACGGTGATGATAAAATTAACCTCGTACAAATTCGCGCATAAAGCTACCGTACCGATATAATTCTATTACCTAAGGGTGTACTTAGTTCCCCGGTATCGAATCGTATCGTTTGCCGGTCCATTTCACACGATATCGTTAGACTGCGATACGTTTAGTCTTTGGACAATTAAGATCAGTAACTAATCCGTTTTAACTTTAAGTTCAATTAAGTAATCGCCATTTGTGGTTCCGGGAAAACGGTGAGTTGTGTGTTTACGTTTTTGTTTTGGTTTTCTATGGGACAGGGCTGTACCGTACTGGAGATTGTTGGTTTGCTGGATGGTTTAAAAGACTCCTATACGTCAAAAGAATCCTATTAATTCGAATTAGGTATAGCGTTACGTATAGGATTAGGTACGTAGAGCCATAAATGTCGCTACAAAACGATAAAACTGCTATTTTGTTTTTGGTTTTTTTAATCGTAAATATCTTTCAATTGTTAAAATTTTCTCCTCTATGATTTAATTATATTACCAGCTCTTGCATTTTCTTTAAGCCGATTACAAAAACAACTTGTTTGCACGTTGAAAAGGTTCAATTAGGTACCTACCTTTAGTCATTAACGGCCGAACGCATAGTCCAGCTAATGGTTCATTAGCGTCCATTAAAGTTAAGTATTGTCAAACCTTCACTGAAAAACTGTGTAAAACTGTCAATGTGACAATTTCTTAAGTGATGATAAACGTTAATGAATGTCCCTGAGTGCGGCCGTAAGAGATCGTATTCGATTGAATATGGAGTTCGGACTCGTATTGAAACTGATTTTGTTTTGGTTACTCGACGCCCCGTTTTTCTCTAAGGGTCAGCTCACACCGAGACGCGACGCGACGCGACGCTGCATGCACATTTTAATAGAGAGACTATAAATAGAACTTTATTTACTACACGAAAAGATACACATTTCACTGTGAGAATTTAGAATACTTCCGTTGCTTCATACAGGGCTGCGCCTCGTGACGCCGCGCGGCGTCTCGCTGCGCAGCGGAACGTTTTTACATTCGCGACGTCATGTTGCCAACGATTTTACTATACGCCTCGCAACGTTGCGATGCGTCTCGAGGCGCAGCGCGAAATAACTGGCCTCTACCTGCATTTTTGCGTCGCGTCGCGTCTCGGTGTGTGAACTGACCCTTAGTTGTCAAGCAGTACGTTCCAACCAGAATGCAGGCGTTAGTGTACGGTTGACAGGGTAGTTTGCCCGTGTTTCAGTAACCGAACGTGAGTAAAACAATGTAATTGATGCATCGGGTGCCTAAATTCGATTAACGTTTTTCTTGCATCCCAATAAACATGTATTAACGACCAAGAGTAATTGCGCCAAAAGTCTAGGTACCTACAGTGAATCCGTGCAATTGTTTTAAGTTTAATTATTTAGAAAACTTAATGAGAAATTTCCAGCTACATCGAGTTGGAAGGAAATACGATGAAAAAATCCCGGAGATAAGACCTGCGAAGTATATCCGATAAGTACTTGTAGAATTAAATGGAAGAAACGGTGAAAGAGACTGAAATTACTCGAACGAAAGATGTTTTTACAAGTTGAATTCATACATTTTCCTTTTATTGAAAGTATGTTGGATTTGGACGATGATTTGGCTTTGGTATTATTGAGCGGAAAGTAAAATGAATATATTCGCAAGAACACTAAAGGTTACCGTCTGGGTGATTGGGGTCCGTTTACATCCTAAGGACCCAAGCCAACCTCACCTGCTAGCGGTGCACCCTGCTGTTCAACGGACGAGGCTCTGGCGATCCTGGTTTCCCTCTCGTAGGGTTGTGGGGGTCAGACGGCTGGTCGCCCCACGTAAAACTAAGTCACAGTCATATAAACATGGATGGCAAAGAATACAGTGGGTACTCGGGCTAGGGCGTCGCCGAACAACGACGCGCAGGCACATCGCCTTAAACCTGCGATAAGTGGGCTAGGGCTACCGTGTCAAGTACGGGCACGGCTAAAGACGTTAGTACCCAAAAAGAAGCTCCGCTTTGCCACTTGGAACATTGGCTCTCTAACTGGACGTTGCAGAGAACTCGCGGACGTACTTGCGAAGCGTCGAGTCCAGTGCGCCTTCCTTCAGGAGACGCGCTGGAAGGGGAATAAGTCCCGTGACATCGGGCAGGGGTACCGGCTAATGTACGCCGGATCACCATCGGGCAGGAACGGAGTAGCCGTAGTACTGTCTAAGGACCTTCAGGATGGACTTCTTGAAGTAGACCGATACAGCGACCGGTTGATGCGAGTTAAGGTGCTGATCGAAGGGTCGGTAACGAACCTAGTCAGCGCCTATGCTCCTCAAACTGGCTGCTGTGAGTCTGAAAAGGAGGCCTTCTGGGATGAGTTCGAGGACGTACTGCGCGGTATTCCGAATTCTGAAGGTATTTTGGTTGGGGGGGATCTCAACGGTCACGTAGGACAGTGTGCTGGAGAGTTCGGACGTGTTCACGGTGGTTTTGGCTATGGCCAACTTAATACAGAGGGAGTCAGCATACTCAGGACCTGCGCCGTGTCGGACCTAGCCATCGCGAATACGTTCTTTCAGAAGAAGCCCCAGCATCTTATTACGTACCGTGGTGGTTCATACTCAACCCAAATTGATTACCTGCTGGTGCGACGGTGCAACATTGGCAAGGTTACCAACTGTAAAGTTATCCCAGGCGAAAGCTTAACGGCCCAGCACCGCCTCCTTGTCATGGACTTGGCGATCGTAGCAAGGAAAAAAGTGACCCAGAAACGCAATCCCCGCACCAAGTGGTGGTTGCTGAATGGTCCTAAACTGACGGAATTTATCGCGGAGGTCGAGCACCTCGAGATCAGTTCTCCGCATGAGTCCGCTCAAAAGACATGGAGTAGGATTCATTCAGCAATCACCGCCGCGGGTAAGCGCGTCCTTGGCACTTCTCGTGGTGGTCGCACCATGGACAGGGAGACGTGGTGGTGGGATGACGGGGTGCAGGAGGCGACCCGGAAGAAGAAGGCCTTATTTAAAAAGTGGCAGGGGTCCAACTCTCCGGAGGACAGGGAGGCATATGGAGCGGCTAAGCGCGCTTGCAAAAAAGCAGTAGCCAGAGCCCGCAGCAAAAGTTTGGCGCCCTTGTACGACAAGCTGGAAACTGCGGAGGGGCAAAAGCTTATTTTTAAGCTGGCGCGTGCCCGGGAAAAAGCTACACGAGACATTAGCAAATGCCTCTGTGTAAGGGATGCCCAGGGTAAGCTGCTCTATGATGCCCCCTCTGTTAAGGAGAGATGGTGCACATACTTCGAGGAGCTGTCTAACAAACAGCATCCCCATAACCTTCCTCCCGAACCGCCTCCTAACCTTGGACTTATTTCCCCTATTTCCCCCGACGAAACTCGCATTGCTCTTCGCCACATGAAGAACCGGAAATCGGTCGGGCCTGACAATGTGCCAATCGAAGTGTGGAAGGCGATGGGCTCACATGGTGTGGCCCTTCTGACGGATCTCTTTAACCGCATCCTGACCACCAAGGAAATGCCGAACCAGTGGCGATCAAGCCTTATTATTCCTATCTATAAAGGCAAAGGTAGTGTACAGGATTGTAGTAACTACCGCGGTATTAAGATCATGTGCCACACCATGAAGCTCTTCGAGCGGATCATTGACACACGGCTCCGTAGCGAGTGCACTGTTTCTGAGTGTCAATATGGCTTCCGGGCGGGTAACAGCACCATGGACGCAGTGTTCGCCCTGCGGACTCTGACTGAGGCTTACAGAGAGAGAAGGAGAGCTCTGCATATGGCTTTTTTAGACCTGCAGAAGGCCTTCGACTGTATTCCTCGGCAGTCCATCTGGTGGGCACTTCGCTTCAAGGGTGTGCCCGAGGCCTATATTGACATTATCAGAGACATGTATCGCGATTCCGTGTCCTCTGTCCAGACCGCTGTTGGCGAATCCAAAGTCTTTCCAATATCTGTTGGCGTTCACCAAGGATCGGCTCTTAGCCCGTTCTTGTTTAACGTGGTGCTCGATGTAGTTACGGCATACATCCAAGATCAGCCTCCATGGCTAATGATGTATGCCGATGACATCGCCCTCGTTAGCCAGAACAAAGCCCAACTTGAGCGGAGGGTCAACATTTGGAAGGACACGCTGGAAAACGGCGGTCTGAGACTAAATGTGGCGAAGACTGAGTACATGTCCTGTGGCAGCACGGATTCAAACACCATCCAAATAGGCTCGGACCGGATCACAAGCTCCGATACATTCAGGTACCTTGGATCCGTGCTGCACGAGTCTGGCAACGTGGACGACGATGTCCAAGCACGTATAGGTGCGGCTTGGGCGAAATGGCGAGAGGTTACGGGCGTTGTATGCGACCGCAAAATGCCTCCGAAGCTTAAGGGACAGATATATAAATGCATCATACGTCCTGTCCTCCTGTACGGCGGCGAGTGTTGGCCGGCACTAAGCAGACACACCCAGGAGCTTCGCGTCACGGAGATGAAGATGCTGAGGTGGATGAGCGGCGTAACGCGATCCGATCGCATACGCAACTCATTCATCCGAGGTAGTCTTGGTGTCCGTGACGTGGGGGAAAAACTGCAAGAATGTCGTCTGCGATGGTATGGCCACATCATGCGCCGCCCTACGGAGTACGTTGGCCGGAGATGCATGAATATGGCTGTCCTTGGCGCTAGGTCTCGTGGTCGCCCTCGCATGCGCTGGCTGGACGTCGTCAAGTCCGACATGAGAGCCAATGGCCTTACTGCCAAGGATGTTGAAGATCGGGCAAAATGGAGCAAGCTAAGCCGGAAGGCGGACCCTGGCAAAAGCCGGGACTAACGCCAAGTTGAAGAAGAAGAGAAGACTAAAGGTTACCGTCATAGCTAGAAAAATCGCTAAACTTAAATGGCAGTGGGCAGAGCACATTGCTCGTAGAACAGATGGTAACAGAGGGTAGATGAGGATGGAAGGTTCTGGAATGCGCGTGACGTACCGGAAAATGCGGTGTTGGAAGGCCTTTCGTAAGGTGGACCTATGACCTGGTGAGGGTCGCAGGCATCCGATGGACCGGTCCTATGCGTCAAGACGCATGAAGTGGGACAGGACAGGGGCTGAATTTATAAAAATCCTTTTTTAGCCCGTGCCTAAGTCATAATACTTATCTGTGTGTACTGAATTTTAACTCAATCCTTTCAGAGGCTCGAGCTGTGTTGATAGATCAGCTAGCTAGTAACAATTTCCTCTCATATAAGTAGTGTAAGTAGATATAAAGATAACAGTTTCAAAATCCATGAATTGAGAGGCAGAAACTGCAAAGGACAGAAATGATAGTTTTGAAACTCTGCCAATCCTGGCTCATTTGTGTTCACGAATGAAGAAACTTATGGAGCTGTTTGTTATAACGTTGTACGAATAACTGGAACGTTGTAGAGACGTCGTATAGGCAAATAAGCCATTTGATATGCACATAGTTAACTTGATACTTTAAAACAAAGCTGTCAGTGTGTCGAGTAGTCATTTACGAGTATAGTATATCACTTATGTAGCTTAAAGCATTAGTAGATATTTACTGACTAAAACCTACTCCTTGTACCTTCTTTGACTTCGTTCCAGGGTCTCGGGTTTTCCTTTCAGAAGCCAAACCATGCCCCCAGAGGCTGCTGAAACCCTACTGTTTTGCTGACATCTCTTTGAGGCGCGCGTGGAACAATACACGCCGTTGACGAGTTGGACTCGGTTCGGATGATTACCAGACTGCCGGACGGCAAGCTACCCATTGCTCGCCGTAATTTGATAATCTAACATTCGTTATACCACTAATAGGTACATATAAATAAAATTGAAGTGTCTGTTTTTAAAATAAAAACAACGTTATTACTTACTAAATGCATAGCTATCAAAAAATATTCGTTACCGGTTTGGAGGTATGTGGAACAGAGTGTAAATCTTCGTTGAAAAGGGAGGATCCTCCAAACAAAACGGGTGTTACGTCTGGTGTCTGGTTTGGGCAATTACACGAGAGATGCTTTCGGGCTTGTATTCGAGTATGTTCAAATTGTACGGAGAATTCTAACTCGAATTTTTCATGTCAATTTCTGTTACGGATATTTTTTTATTTCCGACATTCTATGGTTACGTTTGCCAAGGTTGGTCTGTGGATGGGTAATATACCGAGTTTCCTTCGTGCCTTGGAAAGCACGTTAAGCCGTAGGTGCCGGCTGTCTTTTGTAGATCTTTGGCAGTCGTTACGGATAGTCAGAAGCCAGTAAATCTGACTCCAGTTTTGCCATGAAGTACCGTGTTACCCCAGTTAATGGGTTGTGGAGGTCTGGTAGGCAGCCGCTCCTCGTAAAATGCTGGTATTCAGCTAAATCCGGCTTGACTGGAAACCGACCCCAATATAGTTGGGAAAAAGCTAGGTAGAAGATGATGATTCTATACGGTCACGCAGCTCTTTAGTATAGTATCCCTGGTGCACATCTATACTAATATAATAAAGAGGTAAAGTTTGATTTTTTGTTTGTAGGGGGTAATCTCTGAAGATCCTGGTCACTGGTCAGACAACAAAAGTTTAGGTATTGATAGAAAGCTGTTTTCTTCCTGAGTGCTAGGCTATATTTTATGCGACCCACTTACGATATTATTATTTTTTCTGAATTTACTTGGTTATCCGACTTCCACGCGGACGAAGCCGCGGGCAAAAGCTACGAGTAGTTGTACATATTGCAGCGATTAAACTGATATCTAGAATTCTGATGGCAGTAGGTATGATATTAGGAGTCAAGTGTACACTATTGCCTATTATCTCACAATCGCATGAGACTGGAAACTGGAATGTAGCTTATTGCGTGTGATATTGTAAGGAGAGTAGCATCGTTGAAGAAACAGATGCAGCTCAAATTACTTTTTCTTCGTCGACATTGCGTTGTGTTCCAGTATTGCGCCTTAAGGAGACGTCAGCAAAACCGTAGGGACCCAGCAGGTTTATAGGCTCTGGGGCCATGGATTCGCTTCTGAAAGGAAAACTGGTGGCCCTGGAAAGAAAGGCAAGGAACAAAGGAGTAGGTTTGAGACAGTAAAATTCTGACACGCTTTCTTCTAAGCCAGAATTCATTCAATGAATTTCCACCTAAAAAAAAAAACTTTTGTCTGATCTCTTCATCAACACTTGTACTTTTATACACCGTTATTGGAAATTCTCTAGTAGGCGTTTAACGTTTGAATCCCCAACCGGTCCCATGAGACCGCGCTGTTATTGTTTTACTATTGTGTCTCGTTTCGCGGGTATCTGAGTAATTAGTTTTAGAAGTCAGGAAACATTTTAGGCGCCATACTCAATGTGCCGAGTTCAAAGTAATTTTAGTTACTGTAGTTAGTCACAGACGAAAATTTCATTACCGCCTTGAACACGCATCCTCGTTTTAACTACTTCTTGGTAAAGGCTTACCAAGTTCAAGGCGGTGTGAAACATATGTATGTAGGTACTTACTACTAAGTTGTATCGAATTGTTTTGTTTATAACGGGTGATTTTTTAAGAGGTATAGGACTTGATTTTCAAAAAAATTGAAAAAATTGATAAAATCTTTATTTATTGGAATCGATAGAACGATCAATATAATTTAATGTTTGAAGATGATTTCATGCAAATGCTGGCCGCGTAACGTTAAATGACAATCTTTTCAATGTCAAATATTTTTAGTTTTTCTTTACTCCATAAACATGCATACATACTAACCTATGTATGTGTTACGGCTAATAACCGAAGTGCGGCTACACCTAGTATTAGCCGGTTAGAACTAGGTGTAGCCACTTACTCTTGGTTAAACCTAGTACGAGCCGATTGTTTTCGGGTAAAACTAGGTCTAGCCTTCATCATGCCGGCTACAACTAGGTCCAGCCATTCCCTGTTGGATAAAACTAGGTCTATCCTATATCATTCCGGCTAGAACTACGTCTAGACAATCCCTGTTGGATAAAACTAGATGCAAATAAGTTGAAACAAGTAACAGGCGCCTGGCTCACGCGAGACGCGTCGCTCTCGCCATATAAAAATGTTCCTGATTGTTCCTATTACGAGTATATTAGAAACTAGCTGTCCCCTGCGGTTTCACCCGCATTTTTCGTTACTGCTCCGCTCCCGTGGGTCGTAGCGTGATGGTATATAGCCTATAGCATTTCTCGATAAATGGGCTATCTAACAGTGAAAGAATTTTTCAAATCGGACCAGTAGTTCCAGAGATTACCCCCTACATACAAACTTACAAACCTACAAACTTACAAATTTTACCTCTTTATAATACAGGGTGTCTCAAAAGAAAGTTTATTTTTATTTAGCATACTGCGTGAACGCAAAGTATCTGAGGGGCGCGAGGGTTATGGCAGTCGGTAGCGTGGCTCTTGGGAATTCAGTCCCTATGGAGCGTTTCTCGGGAGTAGACCGCGCGTTGTGCGTGCGCGAGTTTTACAAAAACGCTGATTCGGCAACTGTAGTGCGTAGAAGATTCTGCGTTCAGCTCATTTTCATCTTAATGGGCACGTAAATAAGCAGAATTGCCGCTACTGGAGTGCAATGAATCCGAAACGCAAGCATCAGAAACCCCTTCATGTCGGCGCGAGGAATTATCGGTCCTTACTTTTTTGAAGACGAAAGAGGGCGTACAGTTACAGTCGATTCAGAGCGTTATGTGAAAATGTTAGACGCGTTTTTGGTGCCGACTTCCCTGGTGCATTTGAAAGAAAGTATCCGTCACGAAATGGCAGCCATCAGTAAGTCTACCTACAGAGCTGTCATAAACAATTTTCGTTCGATTAAATGAGTGCCGTGAACGCGACGGCCTACATTTGGACGATGTTATTTTTAAGAAATAAATTCCCAAATAGTGTACTTTAATAATTAATAAACATCTTTTCAATACACTACTTACTTTTTTTCTTATTTATCTACTAAATATAAACTTTCTTTTGAGACACCTTGTATTAGTATAGAAGTATAGATTGTACTCCTAATAATTTATGTTAATTATTACAATGTGATTTATAAGAATAAAAAAGCTCTCTACATTTCTTTTTATTGGATGTTTTTTTAATATCTAAAAAAGCTCTGCCGATAGCAGGCCGGCTACAACTATGTACAGCCAATCCCTGTCAGATAAAACTAAGACACGCTCTGCTGTTGCAAACGCTGCGAGTCACACTCGCTAGTAGACCCGCAGTAGATCAGCAGCACCTGGCGCTCACAACCTGCAGAGGCGCGTGCCTCGCTATGCCCTCCACCCTTTGTTGATCGAAGCCTCCACCCCGCGCCGCTGCTGCAGATGCTGTGAGTCATGGGTGTGACGCGGGGCGGAAGGCTTGGCGGGACACGCATCTAAGTTTTATCCAACAGGGATTGTCTGGACCTAGTTCTAGCCGGAATGATATCGGATAGACCTAGTTTTATCCAACAGGGAATGGCTGGACCTAGTTGTAGCCGACATGATGAAGGCTAGACCTAGATTTACCCGAAAACAATCGGCTCGTACTAGGTTTAACCAAGAGTAAGTGGCTACATCTAGTTCTAACCGGCTAATACTAGGTGTAGCCGCACTTCGGGTATTAGCCGTAACATATGCATGTTTATGGAACTGTGGTGGCCCATGGCAACGGCCGCGAATTAAGAGTAGGTCGTGGTTTCAATCCTAGTCAGGGCCATTGTGGCCAATACTTTGTCTAATGTATTATCTCCCCTGCTTGCATCGGACCCGCTTGGTGGATTATGGTCCATTCCCTCTCTTAGAGAAAAGGTTTGAGTCCCAACCGTGGGACTCAAACCTTTAGGGGTTCATTATAAGGTGAATTATATAAACATTTACAAATCCGGTTTAGCCCCATCGCCCCATCGCCAAACCGTCAATGTACCCAACATTTCCATCTCGGCAATGTTTATAAATTTATTTATCATGCCTAGGAAAAAATTGCATCTTGGCACCCTGACATAAACACAGTACGATCAAAGCATCCAAAAGTAAATCCACAAGATTTTTTTTTAAATAATTGATAGGTATACTGACGACATACTGTATACCTACTTATCCATTTTTAGATGACTGCAGTGGACCTAACTTCAACAGAGGGTGTCGGGGTAGAAAGGTCCAGAGATAGGACTAAACCACAGATCTTTTTCCAAGAAAAAAAAACTCAGATTCAATTTACTACGAACCGTGTACTTCATATCTTATCTTCGGTCAAATGATTTACAAACATGTTTGGCAATGTACCTAATTGAGCTATAAAAATTCTCTACGATAAACCCGTTATAAATAGGTAGGCACTAGACGTGAATCAGCTAAAGTTTCTTGTTATTTTTTATGGACATGTTAGATTTTATGTAGCATACGTTGTGATTTTTTCCTTTGGATTATTCGGCGTTTAATGTAGATTGTTATAATGAGGTGTTTGACATAGCTAGTTTATTATATTATCTGTGAAATGGCCTATTAGTTTTTGTGATAGTGTCTTTTTTCAGTAAAATTAATAAGCCTATACTAATATTATAAAGCTGAAGGGTGTACTTGTTTCTTTTGAACGCGCTAATTTTAAGAACTTTTGATTGGAATTGAAAAATCTTTTATCGAAGAAGGTTATAGACTCTATGACACGTTACGAACCATTGGTGTGGAGCAGTAAGCAAACACGCGAGTGAAACCGCGGTGACACTTAGTGTGCGCATTGGGATTTTGCAACCTCGGACATCCGTTTGGAAACGTTGTGCGTGCAGCGGTTTAAATAAATACTTGTGTAAAAGTTAATACTTTTCTTGTTTATTTTTTTTACAAAATTAATCTCGGTATTTGAGGCATATCTACTTTATTCTTTCGCTCTATGAAATCAGTGTAAGTACATAAATAACTCTATCTAATTCCGAGCTCTGATAATAACTTTGTAGAATGAACAAAGAGGCCTATAAAAGTAAACATCCCGAGAACATAACACAATCATCTTCGAAAGCACCAAAATACATTTAATGTTCCTTCGATGTTGCGAATATTGTATTAAAAGTGTAAAATATGAGCCGCGTAACACCGTATGGAGTAATAAGGAAAGCTTAGAAATTGGATTTTGCTATAAAGTTAGAGATTGGCGGACAAAAGTTTTAATACAATAACGCTTTTAGCCTGAACATCGTCATTCTATGTAAGGGTCAGAGCACACCGAGATGTGATGCGACGCGACGCTGCGCGTAGAACGATTTAGGATATAACTTGATTTACTACACGTAAAGATACATTTCACAGGCCTTAGTGCGAGTTGTTTTTATATTAACGTAATCGAAACGTTTACCGTGGTTGACTCTCTGACTTGTTAAGAGCTTAGAGCAGGCCAACTGGAGCGACGGACGTCATAAACGTGTCAATCGCGTTAACGTAAAACAAACTCGCACTAAGCATTCTTATCGAGATGCCTTATGGCGCAGCGCTGCGTGGTGCAACGTATTATTGAAGGGAAATGTGTATCATTTCGTATAGTAAATAAAGTTATATTTGAGTCGCTCTACGAGTAACGTCGCATCGTATCGCATCTCGGTGTGACCTAAACCTTAGTAACGCTTCAGGACGCAATTGGATTTTTATATCTTGATTTTGAGGGTAGGTAAACAGTACCGACCTATAAATTATTCTCGAGTTCACGTAAAACAATGACTTAGGTCAATTGAGTGAAAACGAATTTAGGAGTAGAATAAAATAATAAATGAGATTTATCAAAGAGACGATTTAGACGAACGACGATTAAGTGATTTAGAAGGCTAGTTCTCTTCGGATTGATGGTAGACTCGTCAAACTGTTTGGGGCCCGTAGGGCTACGTAAACTGCAGCATCGGTGGCGCTCATTAAATCCTCCAAAGTGCAGGTTTATGAGCATTTTGGGCACTCTAACGTGTGGGTCCTGTTTTGTAACGAAAGAAGACGACGAAGCATTGATTTTTATTTAATTAGTTTTTATGCATCGTTGCTACTGCACGCACGCTCTACCGGGCCCTCTACGGTTAGCTGAAATCTCTTTGAGGTGCACATAAGACCCTATACGTCGAACACTAATAGTATAGTATTTTTTAATCTGTAGTTACAAATTTATTATTGATTGACCTATCAATCAATAATAAATTTGGTACCTATACCACATCATCTCAGAATCTATAAAGCGAAGCCACAGTAAATAACTAGTTGTAGGTATTACCCTGAATAAGGTCCCTAGTTAAAATAATGAAAAAGGTAAATTCAATGTGAAAGCTTTTTTCAATATAACTCTTACAATTTTACTCAGGTCTCTCTAAATAAATCTCTTTGCTCTAATCTGTTTATTCATTAAACAAAACAGCCAATACATTAAATAAAAGAAAATTGATTAAATATCGCCTTGTATTTTACTAGCATTAGCATTATTGGCTCTATAATGCTCCCACTGTTGGGACTCAGGCCTCCTCTCTAAGAGAAGCAATAGGCTGTAATTTTCCACGAAGGCCTAGTGCGGGTTGGTATACAAAAAGGCGATAGTAATTTGTCAAGCAATTGATAATCCTCCTCTTTACATTGTATTCTTCATTACTATCCGATCTCTTACTGATGATATCTAGTTATCTGTGTCGGTATTTAGCGTCATGTAGTGCGTGCAATTTTTTAAATTAATAGCAATTGTATATGTTTGTAAAGGTAAACTAGCCTATAAACTAGATACTTATTAACTTGTACACAATTAGAATAAGATCTTATTGTATGCAATTTACAAAATGTTATGGAAATAAAGACCTTTAAAAATCAATCAATCAATTGTATCCAGTGTAGACTGATCTGCCAATCCTTTTGTTCTACGGCCTCTTTGTCGTTTGCCATCAACCATATGTCCCATCAGTTGATACGAGTAGGTACTTGTGCTTAGTAATTAATATGTCGTTTCAGCGCTTCGTCGGACTAAAGACATGAACTATGGAGGGAAAGACACCCCGCTCCTGCTGTCCCCAACTGCAGTGGCCAACCTGGAAATCTCTGAACAGACTGCGGGCTCAGGTTGGTCGCTGCAGAGATAATCTGGCCAAATGGGGTTTCGACGACCCATCGCAAGTACCGTGCCAGTGTGGAGCCACTTCACAAGATATACGTCATCTCCTTTCCTGTCCAGCATGCACATCTACCCGCACCTTCAACGACATATACGAGGACAACGATAGAGCTGTTCAGGTGACTAAATATTGGTCGGACAAAATAGTTGAATCGACACGACAAGAACAAGACCCATAATTCCATATTCAAAATCAAATATGGAACAGAAAATTCAGCCATTTTAATTCATACGCTTATCCTTTAAACTCATTAATAAATATCAGCTCCGAACTTAACCCCAAACATTTCACAATCATAATAAGCACTATTCAAGCACAACTTTGCGAAGTACAACTTTAAATGCCTGCAGAGAATGATAAGCGTTTGAAACAGAACAATATTGTTCAACTTGTTTATCCGACGGCAGATTAAAATGAAAATTATATTGCAAAGAGGGACTTTACAAACGGTCTACTCTATATTAACCAGCTCTTGGTGTACCTTTTGTTGTTGTTATTGCAGTTACAGGGTGAATTTTAATTTATAGGTTGCTTAGGGGGTGTCTTTAGGATGAGTAAGTAATCATAAATATAAAATGTCTCTCACTATGGCATCCTAAATATGAAAAAATATATATTACTCAGCTGTTTGGTATGTTTTATGGTTACATAACTCGACAAAGGATGGTGCTCTATATGGAAGTTTCCTGGCCCTAAAAATTTGGAAAAAAACAAGGTTGATCGCACGTAAGAAATTTTATCATTTTATTATTTTAGAAGATTTATGTGTTTCCAGAGAGCAGTGGTGGCCCAGTGATAGCTGCCCCGACTTGCAAGTTGTAGGTCGCGGGTTCAAACCCAGTCAGGCGCTTTATGTACTTTGTGTAATTTATTTCATCACCACTGTTCTCAAAACGGTGAAGGAAAACATCGTGAGGAAACCGGAATGTCCTTGAACTAAAAATTCGAAGACGTGTGACATCCGCCAATCCGCACTGGGCCCGCGCGGTGAATTATGGCCCATTCACTCTCCTAGAGAGGAGGACTGAGTCCAAGCAGTGGGAACATTATAAGGCCGATAATAAAATAATAATGTGTTTTCAGTTTTTATTGAAATTATTTATTATTATTCTTTCAATTGTTTGCACACTAGGGCCCCAAAGATTGCCAATTTTACAGTTTTGGCTAAAATAATAAAATCCTAATTTCATACGCGCGATTAGCTTTATTTTTTCCTAATCTTTAGGGCCTGAAAACCCCCTTCTGAACCTCCATCCGTTTGAGGAATACTTTAAAAGAAAAAGTGAATGATAAAATTCTAGTATCGCGGTTAAGTAGGTATAGATGTTTTATCTCACGAAAGCGGGTAACCCATACTTGTGTGTGTAAGTGTACATGCATACTGTCTTTGTGTGCGTAAGCTCGGGAGCGCTCAGTCGCGGCCGGGTCGCCGGCTGAGTCAGTAGTGCTTCTTGGTTTGCGTCAAAATAATTTATCGAGTACCGTCAGCATGCGAGGTGCGAAGAAGAGGAGGAAAGTTGTTCGCAGTGCGATAAGGCAACTTAATGTTCATGTTTGTTGTGTGTAATATATGAATGTATTTATTTATTTCAATTACTAGCTATACTTACAGTACGCACCAAAGCGTATAGCTAGCCAACAACTTACAAACTAGAGATTTTATTATACACAGATATTGATCATTTCATTACTGCTATAAAAAAAAAAAACGAATTTCGGTTCCTGAGCAATCAGGACGTTCAGCCGATTATTTATGTGGCGTAACCAAGGTAACACAAACACAAAAACCATCGAAGGAGCATCGACGCGCGCACCAGCGCCTGTCAGTCCGCTTTGCTCACAGATGACAGACGCCACGCTCTTACTTTTGCTGTGTTAACTATATTAATGGTGAGAATAAACTATTTAAAAAGTATCTATTTACAAGTTCGATCATGTATGGAGTACTGCTCTCATCTTTGGGACGGATCTGCCAAGTACCAGCTTGAGGCGCTAGAGTCGATTGAGAGGCGAGCCTAGAAGATCATAGGTAATGATGCACTCTTCGAGTCGAAGCTTCAAAGTCTGGAGCATCGACGACGAGTTGCTAGCCTGTCGGTTTTCTATCGATTGCATTTCGGAGAGTGTGCACAGGAACTGCACAACTTGATTCCTTCAAGCCCGTTTCATCATCGGACCACTAGACGTACGGCAATGCGCCACCGGTACATGGTGAACATCCCACCCATACGTACAAAGCGTTTTGGGAGTACATTTATTATGCGCACAGCTAAAGAGTGGAATTCCCTGCCGGGGTCTGTGTTTCCTGATAGCTACAACCTAGGGGTCTTTAAGTCAAGAGTGAATAGGTTGCTTCTAGGCAAGCGTGCTCCATCGTCGACCACATGATCGCTTACCATCAGGTGAAATGTGGTCAAGCGCAAGCCTATCAACAATAAAAAAAAAAAAAAAATCTGGTCCGTTTGATTGTGTTCCACAACCACAACACATCAACATGTTAAACGATTTTATAACTGTTTTGTTTATTTTAGGCTCGTCAAATGATTGCAAATATTTATAATTTGTCAAAGAAGAATATTAATTCACGGAACTTCATCGAGAACCAAATTGTGATTTATCATATTTGCGTAATATTACAAAACGCACTGCAGCAGCGACGGGGGTAAGTGAAGGAACATTGCAAAAAACTAATAAAAGAAGGAAGAGATGTCGCAAGTACATCTTCGAATTTTATGTCACCCATGAAAAACCGAAGAAAGAGAGAAAATAAAGGTGGATTTACAGGTGACGTTGTACGGAAATTATCATATCGTACTAAAACAAATTCCAACATTTATATCATCAAATAAAATAAATAAATTGTTTATTTGGTCTCAAAAGGTTACATTACAAGTGTTAATGAAACATCCCCAGTAAGTTATTATTAATATTTGTGTTGGGGTTATTTCGTTCCTTCCCATAATTGTATAACATTGGCAAAGCTAAGGTCAGTTTTAAATGAAAAAGTTGGTTTCGATGGATGTCTCGTAACGCTGCGTAAGTTATTAAATAAATTGGGCAACAAGTGGCAACTTTATTATTTTGTTCAATAGCGATGAGCTTGCTAACGCTACCTGTAGTTACGCACACAAGAGCGAGTGTCTATACACATCACAACTACAAGTATGGCTCACCCGCTTTCGTGAGATAAAACAACTATAAAGGTATTTTTACTTCTTAAACTAGATGATTCAAAAGAATTTAAAGGCACCCTGTATAGACACTACCTGCAAAGTTCTTTGTTTAACGAAATGAAAAATAACTATGCTGATAAAAAATTTCGCGGGCTGTTGTCTTGGTAAATGATGGTATTTCATTACTGCTGAACATTTATTTTATTTTATTTTTGGTCACAATGAAATGTTGTTGTAGTTTTATGAAGGTAGGGTCTAGACCCTTCTTTTCTTGAAAGTTGAAATTTAATCTTAATTTTTTTCACCCAAGACGTGATAAGTTTAGGATAATTAATTTTTAAATACTTTTTTTGCATACTTTTTACAACTTGACTCCTATAAAAATATACCCCTTTAAAAATATATGTGTAGATGCACTAATACGAGTATTATAGAAGTAAAATTTGTTTGTAGGAGGTAATCTCTGAAAGCTCAGCTCCGATTGCTAATTTTTTTTACCGTTAGAAAGCTGCTTTTTACCTGAGTGACTTAGGCTACGTGGGTGAAGCCGCGGGCAAAAGCTATTACCAAAAATACTGACACTACAAATATTCAATCATAAATATTGCTTTTCATAACACGAAACATCGTCATCACAAACGGATGCAACAAATCTAACAGTGCTTGATATCTGCTCTATAGGACACGTTACGAAGGGAGGGATCTATTGTGTGTAAAATATTAGTGTAGATACACTAATATTATGAAGAGAGGTACAGTTTGTTTTTTGTTTAACCTATCAATACCCGCGAAACGAGACACAATAGTAAAACAATAACAGTGCGGTCCAATGAGACCGGTCGGGGATTCATGAATTAAAGGAGCTATATTATACAAAAAAACAAACTTTACCTCTATCTCTGAAAGTGCTGCTCCGATTGCTAAAAATTTTTCACTGTTAGAGAGCTGTTTTATCCCTGAGTAAAATAGGCTATATTTTACACACACAGACAAAAGCTATTACCAAATATTCTGACACTACGAATATTCACTTATGACTTATGACACTATAATAATAATAATATAATTTATTTCTCTCAAAAACAAATATTCAATATTAAATATTGCTTTTCATAACACGACACATCGTCATCTTGATACAATCACATAAGTACGACAAATCTAACAGTGCTTGATATCTGCTCTATAGGACACGTTACGAAGGGAGGGATCTATTGTGAGCCTGCAGATGATATCTAAAAGGAACATGTGCTATATAGCTTCAGTAATTGTAGGCTTGAAATAGAACGTACATATATGTATGCAGGTATAGGTATATCCCATTGAATTTAGATCTTGCAAGCGTGTTGGAATTTGCCGTAGACTTCTCTTTGTATAGTTTGCTGTAGAGCTTTTCATAGTTACGTCTTTCATACGGATTGTTTTTTAGGGTTCCAAACTTAAAAAGGAAATAATAGAACCCTTATAGGATTACTTTGTTCTCCATCTGTCTGTCTGGCAAGACCTTTCATCTTGAGAACGAATGGATGTATCGAGTTGAAATTAAAACCATACACAGGTCAGGAAAAAATTAGACTTCTACGTTAATGAAAAAATGATACGGCTGTTTATGTCGCAAAAAACGTATATTTCGATACTCTCGCGGAAATCAAAACTCATATAGTTTTTTCCGTTGACCTAAAATCTTGAAATTTGGCATGCAGCAAGATCTCATAGCACAAATATGGAAAAAAAATATGAAAACTGTAAATTTGTAGTAAGTCACAAAAAAAAACTTTGGTATTCTGAAAAATCTTCGAGACTGGATTCGGAAATTGAACTGTTTTAATAGATAAGTTTGTACGGAACCCTCACGTACGCGAGTCTGACTCGCACTTGCCCGATTTTTTACTTTTAAAGAAAGCACTTCAAGCGCAGTTTTCACCAAGAGGTGCGCCTTAACTATGTCGTTCCAATTCAATTCGCGGTGAGTATAAGAATGGCTGTTGTATTTTTATTGTTACTCCTTCCAGTTTCCACCAACTTTCTTTATACTATTGCCTCTCTAGAGAAAATTCAGCGAAATTGAAACTTAAATTCAATCTCTTATCGCAAGCTCAGGCAGGCAAGCTATATAAGTGGGTAGCTACAAAAATTGGCCGCAAGCAACACGGAAACACGGCTTTTACTGGAACGAGTATGGATAGACACTAGTGCGAAAAGTCGTTAAAATTTTACGGCTGCAATATGGAAACACCGAACGAGAATGGACTATCGTCATCCATTAAAGCCTGAAGAGTACTAACAGCTGTGTTCATACTCTTCCAGAAGTCCTTGTGTTCATATCATGAATGAAATTACTTTTAGTGTTTTTCAACGGTATTTTTTTTAGTCCCACTTCCCTCGTTTGCATTTTATACTTGAAAGCGTTTCCAGCACTTTAAAGCGGTTGGGGTTGTGAAGGACTAACTCAAAAGCGCTTGAAACGTTGGTAATGTAGAAAAACATTAATGAATCATCTACCAGGGTACTACCTTCCTATGTTGTTTAAAAAGCTTTTATTTAATTTGCAATCTATCATATTTTCTGTTATTTTTTAAAAGCTTTTATTTATTTTGCAATCTATCTTTTCACTATAAAAGGAAAAACTGATATATCAACGCACATACGACAACTATTGGGATTAGGAATTTGAAATTTCGCGCGAGGTTTCCTTTTATGACGTAGGCGAGCACTAAGACAGGTCATCTGCCTAGCCTTTTTCCCAACTATATTGGGGTCGGCTTCCAGTCAAGCCGGATTTAGCTGAATACCAGTATTTTACGAGGTGCGGCTGCCTACCAGACCTCCACAACCCATTAACTGGGGTAACACGGTACTTCATGGCAAGACTGGAGTCAGATTTACTGGCTTCTGACTATCCGTAACGACTGCCAAAGATCTCCAAATGACAGCCGGGACCAACGGCTTAACGTGCTTTCCGAGGCACGGAGGAAACTCGTTATGTTAAGATGGACTAAGACAGGATTTTTGGAAATTCGGCTTTTAAGGGGGTGAAAAGGGAGGATTTCGTTTGTATACTATTCTAAACATGAAACTAATTAGCAGAAATAGTAACCTAAGTCTGGGAAATCCTGAATGAAACCCAAACAAAATAAAAATTGTAAGGACAATTTTTATTTTCTGGTTTAATAAACTTGAAAATTGGCACAAATAAATAATATTATTATTTTCGCGAAGGTGCGGTTAAAGTACTAAAATTATAGGAACTGGTTTTAAAGGGTATTAGTTATATTCTACTAGTACTTTACCCGTACCACGTAGTATTAAATTTGTTTAGTTCAAATCTGGTGACTGTATTTTAAATACATGCGGTAACTCCCAATCGATTGAGCTGAAAGCATTGAAGCTGTCCTATCCGTGATTAGACCGTTTTCACATATTCCGATCCGATATCGGTATCGGACGCCGATACGATATCGGGGTAAGGTAAATGTATGAAATATGTACCTGTCTTTCATATTGTCCGGTCCGATATCGGATATCGGAGCACGGCATTTCATACATTTTACTTACTCCGATATCGTATCGTCGTCCGACACCGATATCGGATCGGATAATGTGAAAACGGTCTAACCACGCTGAAACGTTCAGTTTGGATGTCAATGGATAAGCATACATGCTTAGCTAAGCAGCTATGTAACGTCGTTCTAAATCCAATATGGCGCAATAGTTATTTTTTATGCATTTCCATTGGATGACAATGCTTAGCTAAGTGACGTCATTATAAGTCCAATATGGCGGATTGAGTGACATCACAATACATCCAATATGGCGGATTTTTTTTTGAAAAATATGGTTTTCTCTTTTTTAGGTAGGAATTGTAGGAAACCCTCCAATAATTTCTCCCGCTCTTGGGCGGAGTGGGAGCACGTGTCAGACTTTTACTGACTAAACCCCTACCCCGTTCCAAAACGGCAACAAAGCCTTCGATCTGGCGGAGTTTGCTGACATCTCCTTGAGGCGCGCGTGGAACACCACGCGCCGTCGACGACTTGACCTCGGTCCAGACCGTTACCGGCTGGCCAGCGGCTGGGGTTTAACATTCTCTTGTTAAATATAACAACTAAATAATAAGTAAACACGACAATTTATATGAATGTCGGAGATAAATTCTACAAATAAAAACGTAAACACAACTATCAGGCTAGACGCAAAAGATTATAGATCACAGTATTGATTACAACAATTTACGGATGTCTGAACAAACGTATTAATTAAACAAGACCTCTTAGCAGTCTGACCCGGCTAATGAACCAATGAGTTGATCAGTTACGCAAGCATAATCACAAATCTACATATTGTTTGTTCTAGTAGATCATTAAGATAATTAGGAGTATAACTGAACAGTCTAACAGATTATATTTAGTAGGTATAAGGGTCAAGGAGTTGTAGCGACATCTGTGGCCTCACATAAGAACTAAACTATGAAATCCTGTATCCCGCAATTAAAGTTCCTTTTTAAGAGCGATCTGAAGAGTGCACGATTTGAACTTAAACATCATCATCTACCTATATTTTTCCCAACTATATTGGGGTCGGCTTCCAGTCAAGCCAGATTAAGCTGAATACCAGTGATTTGAACTTATAAATCATCCCTAAATCTACTGAATCTATCGGGCAATTGCCCGCATCAGACATAACATCCAACTGGTCGCAGAATCCTCCCCTTTCAACGGAGCTGAGGTTTGCGGGACTTATTACACCCTATTCCGCATGCCTCTAAAGAGTCTTGAGATTTTCAACGTATCCACTACACATTCACACACACACATGAAAGAGCTGTTCTTGTTATTGTCTCATTCCTCTTCTAACTTCTGATGTAAGTTTTGAGCCTGTACTTATGTAAGAATGCTTGTGCCCGTAACACAATTCAATTATTTCCTTGGGTGCCAGAATTCTTAGGAATACTTCATTTAATTTAGGTATTTCCTTAAATGATTTTGTTACTTGTGCATAACGTTGTAAAATAAGCAAAATCAGTCTTGTAGGAGTGGGAATGAGCTACAATAAACCATGCGGGTCCAATGAGGGTTAATGAATGTCACATATTTTCGATTGTTCTAAGAAATGCCGGTTTCCTCACCATGTTATAGGTACTTTACAGCTTTGAGAGTAGTTGTGCCGAAATAAATAATTACGCAAAGTGAAGTGCCTGCCTTGAAACTCACGACCTACAACTTGTATATCGGGGCCGTTATTACTGACCTATCAAATAATATTACCTATTTAGGGAGACAGCTGTCTAGCACAGAGACAAAATCTATATACTTACCTACCTTAACTTCTTACTCTCCTCCTCCTTCCTACTCTTTTTTCCTTGCTTATTAACTCCTTAGCATCTTAGGGTTTTATCTCAAACTAGTTGCTGCTAGCGACTTTGCCCGCGTGAAAGTAGAAAATTATCCAAGGAAACATAATATTCCAGGATTAAAAAGTCACACACAAACACATTATCTGTCCATTCAAACATAAAGAAGTGACACACGTCATCATCATCATCATCTGCCTAGCCTTTTCCCAACTATATTGGGGACGGCTTCCAGTCAAGCTGGATTTAGCTGAATACCAGTATTTTACGAGGAGCGGCTGCCTACCAGACCTCCACAACCCATTAACTGGGATAATACAGTACTTCATGGCAAGACTGGAGTCAGATTTACTGGCTTCTGACTATCCGTAACGACTGCCAAAAATCTACAAATGACAGCCGGGTCCTACGGCTTAACGTGCTTTCCGAGGCACGGAGGAAACTCGTTATATTAAGATGGTCACCCATCCACAGACCAACCTAGGCAAGCGTTGCTTAACCTTGAAGATCGACCTGTGCGGCTGTTATTATCTAGCCACGAGCTCCTCAAAAGAAGTAACACACATACCTTTCTAATATTAATGTGATATGATTTTATTAATGTTTTTAATGTAAGTCTGGATCTACTTGAACTCAACTACCACTCATCACGACTTTAAAAGAACCGTAGAAGTACATTAGAATTTCCATATTCAAGAACTGGTCAAGGTACTCCAAAAGGTCAGAGGTGCATTCGATCCAATTCGAAACCAATCTGCATGGCTGACCTGGTGCTTGCAAGGCGTGACGGTCGTTCGTACATTGATATACCAGCTCCATATGTAGAAGGTTCAAGAGCTGGTACAGTTAATTGGTTTCTAGGTGGTGTATTAGGAAGTTTTTAGGAACGTTTGATGATAACACGTGGCCGGTGTAAGGAAAGTGAGCTTTTCAGTGTTTAAAGTGAAAAAATTGCGAATTATCTTTTGCTTTCTGTCTTGAAAGGTAAGATTTTTTGATATTTATAGACTCGCGCTTGAATATTATCCCACTTGATGGTTTTTTTTTTTTTCCGGTAGGGAGAAGTCATTCTGATGATTCATCAGAATGACTTCTCCCACTCTTGGGCGGAGCGGGAGGGCGTGTCAGACTCTTACTGACTAAACCCCTACCCCGTTCCTTCGTTGCCATCGATCTGGGGGACACGGTGACAACCTTTCGGATACCGTGTTCCCCAGAGGCTTCGGCCCTACCGGGCCCCTACAGTTTGCTGACATCTCCTTGAGGCGCGCGTGGAACAGAACGCGCCGTCGACGACTAGGCTCGGTCCAGATTATTACCAGACTGCCGGACGGCGAGCTACCCAGTGCTCGCCGTCCGCGAGCCCGCGCCTACGGTGGTCGGAAATCGGGATCGGGATCTCGGCGGTGGCGGCGGCGTGAGTTCCGTTGCCTCACGCGGTCGGCAGCCTCCTTCGCTAACATTACTGCTTCGCAGAAGGAGGCGACTGCCTGCCACCCCTCCTCGCTCCGGACCATGGCCTGTACCAGGGCCCGGCGCGAGAGGTCACCGCCGCCGAATCCCACCTGATGGTGAGCGACGAATGTGATGATGTTGTTGATGGTTTTTTTTGAAGTGACAAATCATCCAATGATTTCTCCCACTCTTAATTCATACTTTTAATGAAAAAGACGCACTTCTATGTCTTTGCTTGCATTCCAAGACCGTGTCTCCCCTAGGTTGTAGCTAGCAAGAACACAGACATTCAAATCATTGTAAATGAAGGCAAGAGGACTTGAACAGAACAAAATATAATAATTACGATCAAGACCAAACTAAGATGGAGAGGACTTTACAAAATAGTTCCGAATTTTACGCTTGAAGGAACATTTACTCTCAACATTTTGAACACTCAAAAAATATGCGTACCTGCTCTACCTACCTAAGTATATGTGCGGAAATCTTGTCCCCTGAAGTTAGTATTGAGTTGTGTCTCAATAAATTATTCCTGTACTGATCTGGCCGTGAAACGGAAAATATAAAGATCTGTTTATCGTTTTCCGTTTTGGCTGAAGAAAAAGAGAATGATTAATGATGCTAGTAGGAAAATTCACAAAGTTGTTTTGTAGGTAATGACGACTTCTTCAAAGTTTGTTTTTTTTTTTTGTGTTTACTAAAAATAGCGTATTATTTAATGTTATTTAAAACAAGATTATTTTTTGTGGGAAACACCCATTAAAAATATTTTGATAGGTCTGGTTGTTTTGATGTACAGAACATTTTTTAACTCTCGGCAGTTCAAAATTGCCTGCAAATGCTTTATTTGAACCATCAATGGTTGCATCACTGCTTACCATCAAGTGGGATCACAGTCAAGCACTATGTTTATAGTAATTGATAGAAATATTTTAAAAAATATAGATGAGGTGATAAAGTGTATATTGTGTAATTTGATTTAATAAACTTGGAGGGGATCTCGGAGATCAGGGTACTCATGGAATTACTCAAATAATCAACTTTTATAGATTATTTTGTAATAAAAATGAAAATTAGAGATGAAAATTACTATAATTACTGCAGTACCAGTAAAGTTATACCTAGTCACATATTTTCTTGTAGTGTAATTCCTGACACACGACCAGGGAATATAGTCCGTTTCTTAATTAAGAACTAAGTATCTTTAAATTCCCCACAAAACACAGAAAGAACTCTGTGACGACTGTCATTGTCGTGTAGCTAGAACGGAAAACTTTCCCTATCAGGAATCCGGAATCCAATCAGCTCAACATTGGTACTTTTTTGGGGGTAGTGTAGTGATATGTATGTATATTGCGTCACATAAGAACTACGAAATCCTGCATCGCACAAATTAAAGTTTTCTGCGCAGCTTGAACAGATACGACAGTCCGAAATCATCTATTTGGCAGTTGCCCACACCAGATATATCACCCGCCCGGATCCTATCTTTTCAACGGAGGTATGTGGCACTTTACTCTCTGTTCCCCATACCTCTAAAATATCATTTGTCTGTCACCATAAATTGTACTTATTATAAATAAGTGACATTTATGGTGATCCCTGTGATATTGTTTATTCTTATCCTTATAAATTATAAAACGAAGTTCCCAAAAGCGTCTGTCTGTTCATGAAAAACTCAAAAAATACTAACCATAATTTTCAAGCGGTTTTCACCAATAGGTAGTTGCTAGATCGCTATGTACGAGCATCAGTAACTATTTAGACGGCACGACTGGCGAAATGGTTGAGCGATTTGTTGCTGTGCTTTGTGACGCGAATTCGATTACTGTACGAACAAATTTTGTATAGAATACAGATAGTTGTACCGAGTCTGGGTGTCTTGTGTACGTGCGTTTACATGTTTGCGAACGTATCCATCCACGATGTATACAGGAGTACCTAATAAAATTCCTAATGTAAGGCTATTTTTTATTTAAATATAGCAATGGAGGAACTATTTTTTAAATAAAGCAATATATCACTAGCTTATTTAAACTAGTTTCTAAAGTACACGCAGCTATAAGTTACAATTACCTCCGCCTTTTCAATTACATATTCCGTATAATTTTTCCACGGAGGAAAGGCTACGTTAGTTCCTGAATGTCGGATATAAAATAAATGTGAATAGAGGGTAGGTATAAGCTTGTTATCAGTTCGCACAGGAAGGTGGGTAGCTAGTGGACTAGAAACATTGTTGTGACACTTTATTTATCTGTAATAGTGGGATTTTTGTTGACCTGTATTCTATTTGACCGTGGGTGGCTGTGGAAAGGTCTTGTTTAATTAGTACGGATTTGCCCGTAGGTTTTGTGGGTATCGGAGTTAATTAAAAGGCTTATTCACGTATTAGCGTTTTAGTGGCTTTTTTCAATTCCTTTTTCCTTCTTTGCTTTCGTTCCAGGGCCACGGCAGGACTAGTACTTTGCCAGCGACTTCGTTCGCCGTATTTTGAGGATAGTTTTGTGATTAGGGTTTTATTTTAATAATGACAGTAATTCTTATTTACTATGATTAAAATTTGTGCCAACTTTCAAATTAAAACCCGTGTACAATCCACCAGTTTCATCAAAATCCGTTCAGCCGTTCGAGCGCGAAGAAGTATACGAGTATATAAGAATAACAAATGTTCACCTTTATTTTTACTTATTGACTTTCCTGTTAGATTAGGTAGCAGTCACAAGCGCAAGATTCTACTGAGCATCAGATTTTGATAAGTCAAATGGTTTTTGAGTTGTTCATCTGGAAGAGCAAACCAAAGTTTGCGACCAGTTACAAAAAAAAAATCGTTTCTATTGGTGAAATATTGTGTGTGTACCACGCGTAATCTTAAGCTATACACTCGTCTTTTGTCCGTCGTAATTCATCTTGAGTTCGATTCCCACCAAAATTGAGAAGTGATTAGATGTCACTACCAATAAAAAGGGTAAAGAGGCTCGATGTCAAAATAACGTAAACATATTTACTGCTCGAGATATCTCTGCAATCATATTTTGTGGTTTTCGTTGCCTCTTAGGAGAGGGAAGGAAGTACCCATGGCTATTAATCTAAGCAAGCAGGGTGGTAAACACTACAGATGTTAGGGAGGTTCGATTATGACTCGAAAGTTCGGATTTTGCACTTTCGATTCCGATTTTTAATCGGAACTTATACCGGAGATTTTGTATTAATTAGTCTATATTGGTGCTGGACTAAGATACCCGATGGTAAGCAGTAGTGTATTTGGTGATTTAGAAGCGTGCTACTTTATTAGGTTTAAAAAATATATAATTTTGTCACTCGGAGAACTTCCATCCCCCCCGTCTCTTCTGTAGATTACTCTTTCAATATTTTGTTGTTTCGTTTCGTATTTGGAATATTTGGAATACCAGTTCGGTTTTCATTAATACTTAGGGTAAAAGCCGTATAATTGCCTCAGTGGGATACTTGCCCGGGTTTTGAATATACTATTTTAAGGACGTTAGTGGTGTTAACGGTTTACTATAATAATTATTGTAAGTACCGTTTCCGCAGACTTTGGTATAGCCCTGGCTGGAGGCTTTAATTTTTATTACGGCCCCCATAGACTAGTCCGGTTCAACAATTGACAACCTCATAGAAACAAAAAAAATAAATGCAGACCTTAGTGTCACGTAGGTAAACCGTCAATATAAACGAACACGTTTCGTCTGTGCGAGCGAAAATCTTTTGCGGGGTTCGACAGGCGTTGAAATTATATTGTTGAGTAATTTCTATTGAATATGTTTTTTACTGAATGTGGTTTCATTCCACTTTTTCCAGTGTTTTTTTTGCACGCATTAGAGTTTAAAATATACCGTATACTACAGTTTTGTTGCTAGTTGTAATTTTTATTTATTTTGCAAATAAACAGGGCTACTGGCAAAAGACTGTACTTATAAAAGTAAATCGTCGCCCTAATTACTTATACCTACAGATTAGTTCCTGTAAGGGCAACTCTGCGAAACTATACATTTTTTATCTCCAATTTCGGTATCGATTCTGACAATCCAAATTTAAGAAGTCCGATTTCAATATAAATTGAGTTACATCCCTAGTAAACAACTGGGTCCAGAGAGCTTCCTTTACGGGTTACAGTAATAAACATCTTGCTCACCAGATGCATTCACCATGCATCTGGTTTATTGATTATCCCCCCAGGATTATTGAATACGTTCCTTAGTAGCTTCCCATCTATTTGTGGTAAAGACGTTCTTAGTAATTATACTTAGTATCTCAACAGAGTCAAATTTAGCATAAAGTGTACAACTCTCTTTTTCTGTTTTTATTTTGTGGATATCGTGGTGGAGCGAAAAGGAGTGTATTTTTACTGACTAAAATACAGGGGCCCAGTGGGACCAATGCCCTCCAAGACCTATGTCCAGCAGTGGACGTATTTCGGTTGAAATGATGAAACTTTGGTCCGGAAATGCAAAAGGTTACTGAAGGAAACAGGTGTGGTTTTAGTCAGTAAAAGTCCGACATGCCTTTTCGTTCCAGGGCCACGGTAACTCTTTCGAACAATCTCTCAGCTGCTATCCATACTAACACAGAAATCGAAAGATCAATACGAACAATCATAGTAGTCACCATATACGAGTAACGCTGTCCTTCCATGACCGACAATCGGTGAACGATTGTTTGTAGGTGAAAAATAGAACACATTGATAGCAATAGTGCAGCGCACACGACCTACAAAAAGTCGGTGAGAATATCCTATAGGATTATAATATGTGACGATTATCGGCACGATTATCGGACCTACAAAAAGTCTGTCGTGGGCGTGCAGCGTTAGTGTGGTGATAAGTTTATCAACATCTTCGCACCCTTGTTTGATATTACTTAGGATCGGCTTTGAAACACGTTTTTTCTTCCATTCTGCCCTATTATTCGTCACGCTATCATTAACCTTTTGGTAACGTGTGTTTTATCCTTCGTCTTCACACGACCATACCTAGACAAACGATTCCTTTTCAACTTTACAGTCACTGGCGCCACTTTCATACATCCTCTTATTTACTCACTAACTTTTGCCAGCGGCTTCGCCCGCGTATAGAGTTAGTTTAGTCTTTAGCTAGCTATCTAGCACTGAAAGAATTTTTCAAATCGGACAAGTAGTTCCTGAGATTAGCGCGTTCAAACAAACCAACTCTTCAGCTTTATAATATTATAATATAGATTTGGTTTTAAAAAGTAGATATTTTTATTAGTACTTAACATGCGTTTCATCCCTCTTATTTACATGATCATGCCAAGACAAACAAAACGTCAAGTAGTGTTAAGTTCATGCACAGTTCTAAAAGTAGGTACCAGAAATTTTAAAGACCCTTTTCACTTAACCCGACCCAGAATTTTAAAGATAAGGCCGCATAATCAATGCCGAACTAGAGAGTAGGATATCCTTGCCAATAAACACGAGGCCTTTTATAATCAAGTCGGACCCAGACTAACACTAATGAAATCAGCCTTTACCAAGCTTTCAAAAGTGCGGGAATGAAGGAAAAGCCCGTCAAGTCCGAGTCGGACCGGCGCACTGAGATTTCCGTACAAACATAATCTAAGTAAATAGTTAGCTTGCTGATTTTTCCCTAATCGTAAAATGGAAAATATTGATAAATTTACGATTTTTAGATTTTTTCCTGTTTCAGATTATTTCTGCTATGAGATTTTCCTTCTTGTCCAATTTCAGGATTCTAGTTTAGTGGAAAGTAGGTTTATGAGCGTCAAAATATATGTCATAAACGGAGTATAAATGGCCCTGTCTTTAGATTAAGTTGACTTTAAAGTTTTATTTTTCGTTGCTCCATGGTGTAGCATACTTGAGTATTTATTTGTTAATTCTTTATGCACACAAGATACAGAGGCGGACTTATTGCCTTGGGGCATCCTCTACCAGTGATACTGAGACAAATTACACGTTCCTGAGAAAGAGTGACAGATGGACAGCAAAGTGATACTATTAGGAATATATTTTAATCAATATGTAACCCTTAAAGTCTGTAGTTATCAAAAAAGGTACCTATTTACTTAGACAGGCAAATGGCAAATATATTCTAGTATTTATACGTTGATGTCTATATTTCATGCTCAAAGTGACAAGAGCGCTCTCTATCGCCGTTTCAGGAAATTATTCACAGTTGAATTTATGATGTAGTTTTTTCCTTGTAATAAAAATGTCTTCCATCGTTTTGTTTAGCGAAACATCTTCTTTGTTCCCCAATAAGTATCTTGAATATTTGACGCTAATTCACGTAGTCGTCAGTTCAAGTTACTTCTATCGGACGGCTCATAAAAGAGGAGTGCGGGTTATAGTGTTCAAAATTACACGTGCCGACATTTTTTTGCACGTGTCTTTCATTATGTCGGCCGACAAAACGCGATACTCACGTACAAAATGTTTTGAAACCGTAATTATAATTACTGATATGTAACGTAGTAAACGTTCATTCTGAAAGTACTCGTAGTATTGTTCAGAATCATCTTCTAAATCAGTTTCAGCTATTTTTAAATAAGGTTTTTATCCCTAAATTAATCACGGAATTATATCTGAAATCGAATAAATAAATAACTGAAATCGATTCAGTAGCCGTTTTAGAGTTATTTTCCAACCTCTATTTGCCAACAATAACGATAATTAAATTCTTAAAAAATGCTACCTGCATTTTTTTAGAATCAGAACCATTTAAAAACGAGACACAATAGTAAAACAATAACAGCGCGGTCTCATAGGACCGGTCGGGGATTCATGAATAATTGTAACTTAATTTCCTAACTGGGGTGTTTATGAGTGTACATTATTTCAGGTAAGATAGGTTGTATAAGCTTAAAACATATCAAAAAGGAATAAGACCGGCAATTATGTCAAATAGGCCTATATGGGTCAAACGTTCTGACGGTTAGTGCACGGTTCCAATTGGTTGTTTCCAATGAAGAAGAACAGCAAAGATACAGTTCATAATTGCCCGTTACAATTGGTTGTTTGCAATGAAGAAGAACGGAAAAGATACAGTTCATAATTGCCCAATTCGCCCGTAGCCGTGCCAAAGAAGTTATAAGTATAAAAATCAATTGCCAACACTGAATAGCCGTAAAAGAAAAAAGCGTACCTTTCTTAGAAATGCTAAGGTAAGCTACGTTTTAAGACAGGAGAAGTACGTATATAAAGGCAAAGTTTTAGCTTTTTTACAAGTAGTTGGCCACTGTTACAACTTTGCCAATTCCACGGGCCGGAACATGTAACAATCTAATCAAAAATTAAACTGTATAGTAGGAATGGAGTCAGTCAAACGGATGGGGTATAAAATGTTACGGTCTGATTTTGTCCTCCCATAAAAGGGAGGGACATATGAGGCGTTGAGACCTCCACTCATCCACGCGTCCGCGTGTTGTATTATTTCTTTAGGTACCATTATTTTCAGCTAAACGGATAGTAATATCAAGACTGCCGTCGTCCGTGTCGTCAAAACGTGGTGAATATATCCCGTAATTTTGAACAGAATTTTGAAAAGAAAACTAGATCACTCTAATATTATAAAGGCGAAAGTTTGTGAGTAGGTAAGTGCCTGTGTATTTATTCATTTAACCTATCAATACCCGCAAACCAAGACACAATAGTAAGACAATAACAGCGCGGTCCAATGAGACCGGTCGGGGATTCATGAATTAAACTTCATGTACAGTAGTGGTACTTGTGCATAATAGGCGTAGGTGTACTTAGGTAGTTATGCACTCAAACGGCTGAACAGTTTTTTTTAATGATATAAACTAGTGCTTGACTGTGATCCCACCTGACCAAGATGACGATGATGATGTGATGGTAAGCAGTGATGCAATCGTTGAGAGTAAAGCGCGCTTGTTCATTAAGGGCCACTGAATTATAATCGGTCGAGAAGACCGCAGCAGGCACATTGTTCCAGTCCTTTTTTTCGATTAAATTCGGGGCACGGGTAAACAATGTCCAATAAGATAAGCTACTTTTTATAATAATAATAAAAATATTACTTTATTCAGGGTAGTTGCAGCCATGTCTCATAACCACATCACAGTTCACATTTCCTACACAATATTAAAGTAAGTATCCTATGAGTATGTTCCCTTGAAATAATTCTCTACTATTACACGAGTAAAGCCACAGACAGAACCTAGTATTTCATAATTGCTTTTATGAGTTTCCGTACCTAGATTTTTTTTTCCTCCAGTAACATAACTAGATGGCTTTATGCCTCGTTGAAACTCGCTTCCGAGATAAAATGTGAAGCCTGTTCGTGTCTTGTTCAAATATGTACACTTCAAATAACGTCTCTAAGCGTTGGCAATTGCGATCAATCGTGAGTTGGAAAAACGCGACGTATATGAGAAGGTATGTGATATCAAATCGAAAGTATTGATTTTATATTATTTCCCAAAACCTTAATACAAAGTTTTAGACGATTTCTGAAATGTTTTACACCTGTTAACAATCTGGTCTTGAATAGGTCACTTCTAAGCAAGCCTTCACCATCGTCGACCACATCATCGCTTACCATAAGGTGCGTCACTGGTCAGGCGCGGACCAATTTTAGTACATATTTACAATTTTAGTACAAACTGTTAAATATTTAAGAAATTTCTATGAATAAGACTACAAAACCATCAAGTTTAATAAAAAGACGATTAGTGTTATTGACAGAGAAAATGCGGTGTTTGTCAAACTTTTATTTTATCGGCCACACGTAGCGTACCTTTTTGTTCTCTAAATAACGCTAAGTTCTTTCTTTAAATAACGCTAGGCAAAGAAGAAAAATTGTTGAAATTTTAGTCAGTAAAAAACAGTTTAACACGTCCTCCAGTTTCGCCTTAAAGCGGATGGTGTGATTGGATGATTTTCCACCTAAAAAACCGCTAGTATCGCGTCTAAATTGTAGCTTAAAAAGTATCAAGTGCAAGTCTACGAAGTAGATATCGACACATTAATGTTGATACTAAGATATCTTCTATACAATCGTTTCCCTGCATAAGGGCTAGCTAAAAATAATGGGGAAACCACACCGTCTCGAGTAAACCGACTTTATCTAAACGCCTTAATCGATAGAAGTAACATAATTAAGATTAATCTTGCAGATTTCGAGTTTAGACGTAAGTAGTTTAAGTTGTGTTAATGCAAGTTGGGAACGGCAGAAGTTGAGAGGAACTGTTTTCTGCAGTAGGCTTGGAATCTTGCATATACATAAATAATTTGTACTTAAATCCACCTTTTAAGGAGGTCGTTTATTGTTCTTTTCGGTATTGTTTCAGAGCAATCGTAAACATAAGGCTTGCAGCTTGCGTATTGTATTATGAAAATAAATAGAAAAGAATTCAAAAAGCAAAGATCACACGAATCTATTCATATTGATATTGAAAATGGTCTCAAGATTTTTCTATCATACTACAATAGAATAAAATACCCTATATTGGTATGACGGGCGGTTTGTAAATAAACCTTAGGTATTTAGCCGCGGGCTGCTGAAATGTTTGTAAGAGTTACCGTGATTCTGAAATCCGAAAGATAATTGAAAGAACGCAGGTGGGTTTTAGTCTGTAAATGTCTGACACTTCCTCTTGTTCCGTACGAAGCCGGATAAGTCATTGAACGATTTTCTGCCAAAAAAAAATCGTACCTGGCTAGACACAAAATTGAATTCTGTACAATGCTCTACACTCAATCTACAATGCTCGGCGGCTGGTGATAGTAAGAAAATAATGTATTGATGGCAAAAAATATTTTCATCGCATTTATAATGTCTCTCTGCTATGCTTATACTCTCCGATGTTCTCTCGTACCTATTTGATATATATCTGGTATATTGTCAAGATGACGTTGACATGTGGCTAACAGGAGCCATTGTGTATAAGGGCTATCACTTTATTGCACGATGGCAATGGGCAAGCGGCTTGTCAAGTGTTATCAGGCCTCATTGTACTGAATCTCCTTGGAGGGACATTCCTCCCTCAGGACAAACTTACGACATAACAAAGCTATAGTTAGTTATATCCTAAATGTTTTGGTAACCGCAACCCAACAAACATTTTAGGGCTTAAGTTATTTTAGTCTCTCAGCTCATAGTTTCAAACCAGGCAGAAATACACAGATAAGGTTATTTTCAATGATACTAACTTCATTTGAAATAGATGCTCGAGACTTAGAGCGTACTATATCGTGATTGGTAAACTAGGCTCTTTGCCAAAATCCCTCAATGCAATCTTCTACTTTATAGCTGGCAACAAAAAAGAAGTGAAGTATTTCTACCCAATACTAGATACCACAATCTAAATTCAGGGATAGACTTCCTCTTCGTCGAATGAATTCAGGAGTTAACTAAGCAAGTCATCTCTTGGTAAAGGAAGTGTTGAAAAATTTATAAAACTTACTGTAGGTACGGGTAAGTTTGGTGTCACAGGCCACTCTTTAAACAGCAAACATGCCATAACCACTGAGAAGGCCGACCGTGTATTCCGCTTTAAATTTTCAACAGCTAGGCACCAAACCCTCAACTTCGTACACTTGTATACTCTTTGCAAAAGCAAATTAATTATTTACATCCACGTGGAGTTTCAGCCTTCAAATGAACCGAGTCGAGAATGTTTGCATATTTTGAATATTATCTTTAGTAGAACATACAAAATAATTTACATTTGCCATAAAATTTAATGAGTCAGTCTTCGGGGAATTATATTTTGCTGTGATTACGGAAAGGTGCTTTTCCTTTTCCGTTACAGTTGCTAATGTTTTATTTTGTTCTCGTTTATTTGTTTTCGTTGTTAGTCTGGCCAATATCAGATTACTCGGTAGAGGTGTATTTAAAGGTTTATGTGGATATTTAATGAATTATGTAGTGAAAATACTGCTAAGTGAAAATGTGTGTAGGATGAGAGTGTGCTCCCAAATAGTGGTTAAAATTCAACACAAAGATAGTATTATGGTTTTCAGATATGCATAATACGTATGCTTGCAAATGTTTGGCATGAAAAGACTGTACATAATATATCACAACCTCTAATTTCCTAAAACGCACACTCATTAGCAATGCATCAACAAGGTTCTTGATTTCGTTGTTCCCATCATAATGTAATGTAATGTTTGTCTCACGAAGGGGCGCCGGAGCCGAAAGCGTTCGCATGGGAAACATGTCCAGAATTCATTATTAACCAAGGGGTACCCTGTTTGTATAACTTGGTGACAAGTTTAAATATTAATTACATACATACATACGCCTGAAAAATATATGTGAGAGCTTGAATTTTTAATAACCGCAGGCGTGGTTTGTTCCTGTTTCCAAACTCTGTGAGCTGTTAACAAAGCAATAAAATTTTCACGAATGTTTTAGAACTGATTAGTTTCTTTCATATTAAAGATTAATTAACTTTTTCTGTAATGAATGGAGTAACGTAACTTTTTATCGCTACATTATCGTGAAGCAAACCGGCTGTATCAGTGCCCATATGTCTATAGAAAACCTTACCTTTTACAACGACGTGAGCAGTAAAACAAGTGAGGAAACAATCTTATCGCCTTACCTTTCTTCGACATTGTTTCTTTTGTCTTCCATTTATGCCTGACCGTCCCCTCTTCAACGATTTGCTATTGAAATGAAAATTCTATTAGCCCGAAGGTGGGCCCTGAAATTTCGACGTTATTGCCTAAAGCTACTGTTGCTTGGCAAAGGCAAATATCTGGCTCAGCTGTATCAAATATTTATAAGAGATTCCCGTTCGCGTCTGCATACGCGATACGTATAGTGAACAAACATTATTTTAAATTGCCGAACGTTTTCTAACATACTGCGATGCAATTTTCTTATGGGTTCCGCGAGATTGAAACTTTAAAAAGAAGGCTTATATGCTTTACAAGAATAGAATATACGACTCCCACACATATACGCTCCTACATGCACCTTTCTTAGAAGCTGGGAAAACAGGAAAAGTTTATGATTGATAGCTTACCACGTATCTAATTACACCTAATGCAATGCTAAGATCTATCAGGAAACTTATTTATTAGTTGAACAACATTATGTTTCCATTCCCAGTATGATAAATGATATTTAGCAGAAACTGCTGATATTACTATCTGTAGATATTATAAAGCAATAATTGCTTCTACAGCAGACTTTACAACGTACCAACGTTAGATATAGAACCTAGTCTATATTAGATTCTGAAATAATTAATTTTCCTAACGAAGCTCTCATGTTAAATTGCAACCGAGCTACATGTCCCATAAATCGTGAACTTTAATCCTAGCCCTATTGGTTAACGTGGATTAGAGTGGTGCAGCCAGCACTACTTCCACTATGCAATGTAAATGGAAATAGAATCATTATGTAAATATCCGCTGATGAATGTGGGTTTCCACAGAACCGGTAGAGTTAGCGATTGGACGATAATCATCGTGCTTAGCGGCAATTGATCGAGATCAATCGTGATTGTGATTTACTGGGCTGGTGAATTTTGGTTCCCGCAAAAGTGATGTTAGTAAAGCTAAATAGTTGTTATTTGTTGAGCGATGGCAATAGATGTAATGTAGGACTAAGACTACACTAAGTATAACTAAGTAGTATAAGTAGTTATTGTTGTAAAAAAGATACCAAAGAATATCAAGGTAAAACTAAAAGCTCTGAAAATTATAAGAAAAAATACATGCGAGTTGCAGAACATGTTGTTTAAAATTTTCACAGTTTACCAAAAGTCAACAAGTAAAGGTTATCCTACGCTTAATTTGAATTTCATTTCATTGAAAAAATAAGGTACAAATACAGCGAAACCTCACAAAGAAATGAAAGAAAACAAAGGTGTTAAACCGGACAGCAAAATTACTGAAACCAGACATTTCCACATCGCGAAAGATAAAAACTTTTTCCTTCTTGACTAGAAAACTAAAAATTGTCCCAGGATGACTCTCAAGTAACTAGATGTAACAAACGATGGAACTTCTTATATAAACGTAACTACTTCCCTGTAGGGGCTCACATTATTTCTAAGGAAAGCCAGCTAAATAGACTACTGTATCAAAAGGATATTAAAGTGGATTTGTAAGGAAAAATATGTATGGAGTTTACGTTCCCTTTTGAAATTGGCTTTCGTGTTTCGTTAAAAGAGTTGTAACCTCACGGCTATAACGTGTGGGTCAGGCGGGTTTATTGTTGCAGAAATGAATATGTTATACTTGAAAATAATGGACTGGCTATGTAATTGAATGTACCTTTAATGAAATTCAATGTACCTCCATAAAACAAGAACAATTATAATAATAAAGTGACTCGCAGTCCAGATTGACGGGTTAACACTGATAATAAATGTTATAGATATCTTATATTTACCAGAGGATTGTATCTTCAACGTACCTTATGAAAATATAATATTAACGAGACAACGATGAGTAGTTAACGATTTAATCACAAAATCAAGAAAAGAAGTTTTGACGCCTGCCATTTTTTCATAGCAATATGATTTCTATACAAATGATAGGCGTCAAAATTTTCAACACTTTTTTCTTGTTTTTTTTTTTTTAAGTTCTTGCAGTCTTATTTACGTACATAATGATACGTTATTACCATTACTCTTTAATATTTTGTATGAAGAGATCATGATTAAGTAAGGTTTACGAGATAATTAACTTATATGATATGGGGTTTCTATGATTATTCAAATAGCCATATGATATATATGATCAGTGTTTCCCGGAATTTATTTGACTAAACCGATCCTAAATTTTACATAGGTAATGTCGCCGAACCTCACATCGGCAAAAACGAAACTCTTTTGATGTTCCAGACAATAGGCAACCAATACAATGTATGTTTCTTTTCCATTTCCAGAACCACAATGAAACCATTAAAGTACATGAAATACAAAATAAAATGTAAACATTCCAGAACTCATATCCTTTATTCCTCGCGAGACAATTCCTACTAACACTTTGTTTCATACTCATATTAATTTTAGACTGCAGTAAACTCAGTATGAAATTATAACACTATGTAACACAGAGTTTCTCTCGTACATTTATTAGAGCAGAATTTTGGTAGTCTAACCTACGTAGATAATAACTCCCTGCTATGCTAATAGCAGTCAATTAGGGGCATTCCGTTCTGCAATACAAATCTATGTTTGGCAGCAATAATGAATCTATCACTGACAGTACAGCATTGATGATGAAACGGAGCTATATGGCTACAAACTGTATTCGAATGAGAATACTGTTACAACAATAGAATGCTACGTAGTAATAGCTTGACTTATAGACGAGTAATAGTATGAATATGAGCTCATTGAAGTGCAAACGACACAGCTCAACTTTGAAACCGCATTATCGCAGTTTAGCAAACACTTTGTATAGAGTGTTGTTACGCTGTGGTATAAAGCTTTCAATGCGATGCCTTTGTTATCATAAGACGTGGGTCCCCGGAAAATGGCACGTAGGTAATAATTTAGTGTATTTTAGTGAAATGTGAACGCGAGTGGTTTTTATTACCCGTTTTTACGTCTAAATTACCGAGCAATTTAGTTGATATCTAGCAGAAAGATACATGGCTATACTATAGTATATTTGAGGTATTAGAGATCTTTGGGGAAAATAAGATCGCAAGTAGTGGAGATGGGAATGTTGAGATAGATAGATTGTGTGAAAAGTGATATGAAGGAAAAGGGAGTTAGTGATAGCATGACGGGTGACAGGACAGAATGGAAGAGAAAGACGTGTTGCACCGACCCGTCTACCGTATGTCAGATAAACTGTGGGCTATGAAAGCCACTTATTGGATACCGTTATATATATATGCCCATTAATTTAGCTAGTTTTCATCACGGTAGACGTAAACGAAGGTTGAGGAATGTATTTGACTCTACGGAAGAACTGGTCCATAATGGCCGAGGACAGACGTATGATATTTGCCGGAGAAGGAGGCCATTGCTTAACAGTAAGATATTACAGGTTAATTAGATTAGATTTACATTAGCAAGTAATGCGGACATATACTGTAACGCTATTTGCGTCAATTTCCATTAATATGAAATAATAGGAAGCGACTGTTTCTGCCATCAATTCGATATTGATAAAGCTACACATGGCAGCAGTTTATTATTTTTAACGTGAAAGTAAATTTCCTCGTTTGACTCTCGCACTGTTATCCTTCCATCACCTGCAAACAAGCTCATTTAAACTATATTTTTCTTTCATTCTGCCACAGATTACAAAAGCACCTGCGACGTGGCCAGTTGTTTCGTGACTGAAGGTTTAGTTATTCATGGCAATGTCCCCCGCCAGTAGTTAATTATGACGTTGCCTGGTTCGGTGGGCACAACTTTCAAATTGGATTACCCGCACCATCGCTCTCTCTCGCTAGTTGACAACTAATCGAGCGTGCGTTAGCCGCTTTTTTTTTGAAGTACGCGCTTTTGTAGCGCTTCAGCGGGAGAGCGGTGGAAGTGCGGTTAATTATTGCGTAGCGCGAAGGTATTTTAGAGATTGTAGATTATAATAGATAGTAGATATCTACTGCATCTGCAACATTATAGAGCTGATAATTTAATAGAAAAAATTGGTATAAGACTTTGACCATGGTCATCACATAAAAAAAAAAACTAGTGCTTAATTACTGTGTGATGTGTAGCAGAGATGCAATCGTTGATGAAGAGGCGCAATAGTTTATTAGAAGCGTATTCACTCTTGCCTGGAAGAAACCTAAATTATAGTCGGATGAGAAAACTGCAGCAAGCAAATTGTTTCAGTCCTTCGATCTACGTGGTATAATCAGTAAGAAAAAGAAAATAACCAGAAGACGTGCGTTGCAACAAGAGTCCTAATGTCAAAGGTTCGATGCGTCACCAAACACTCCGGTTCTGTTCTTTGCAATAAATCAATGCATTCAACTTTATCTGGCCTCCTCTCTCATATGTGTTATTAAGTAAATTTTTTTTATATAAGCTTTGACGTACCTGTAACCGCAAATTACCTAATGCATACTTCCATAGAATTTTAAATAGCTTAATGTCTACACCATCCCGCTTCTCATTAAGATTATACTGAGGCCTAGTGTCCCTCAGGTGCACCCACAGACATTAGCCTGAGGGCAGAAGTTGTGTCATCATTTAAGCCTAAAGTTGAAATTAGGTCACAGGCTTCCAGCGCAGATTGGCTTGTCGACCCGCATCAGAGCGGTCTTATACTTAGCTCGTCATTAATTAACTATTTAAATGTTTGTTCTTTCTGATAAGTGGTAGTGTCATTGGTAAGATAGATAGCTTTTTAAAAGATAATTGATATTTGTTTCGAATATATATATAGATACAAAAGGCAATAACTTCCTGAAGGATTAGCTACTTCTGGCCAAGAGTCATTTTGACAGAAGTGGCTAAAGACAGAAAAGAGTAGAAAAATTGAAGAGAGGCTCTTGCTCTGCAGTGGAACACAACACGCATTATAATGATAAAATATTATAAAGCTAAGAATTTGTTGGTCGTGCTAAACTTAAGAACTACCGGATCGAGTTTAAAAATTCTTTCAGCATTGGATAGCCTATTTATCAATAAATATAATAATATATCATGTTACGATCATAAGGGGCGGAACAAAAACGAAAAATGCGGGTAAAACTGTGGCTAGTTATTTTTAATTAATATTGTAAAGTTAAAGAGTTTATTTGGTTTATCGCGATAATCTCAGGCACGCTCACGGTTTGAGTTGGAAATTTATTGTTGGAAACCCTATTTATTGAGAAAGGCTATAAGATATATAACATTACGCTACGACCAAGAGGAATGAAGCAGTAACCAAATAAGCGGGCGGAACCGTGGGGACAGCTGGTTGGTTGGTGGTAAAGAACACTTACACGTCGATCATAAAACCAAAACCAATTCAAAGGTCAAAATCACAATTAAAATCCAAACAATGAACATTTAATGATGAAATCATGTGAGAACCAAGTAGCTTATTATCAGAGGTGGTATTTTGTGGAAAGGACCACAAATTTTAGTGAATCTATGTTCACTACCTTCCCAGACAGAAAAAAAGGAAAACTGAACTATTCGTCCCTCACAGTCCGTAAATTAAAAATACACAGGTATGGAAAAATAAATTTAAAATCTGTGCGAGGTTAAAAAGACGCCTAACTCAGCATAATATTTATGTAGACTGCGATATTTAAAACGATAAATAACGCTGCGCTGGTATTGTAAAACATTTGCTAGTCAGTGCAAGTATTTGTCAGGAATCATATAAGTGTAAATATGTAAAAAGAGTAAATATGGAAGTGTATGTCAAATTCAGTTTTTTTACGACTGAGCACACTATTTCTCTCAGTGTATCTGTCATTGACAACTGTTTCGTCCTGGACAACAATTGAGTAACTATACTCAAATGTGGTCCAACCACTGAGTACATACCCGTATGTATGTGATCACAACAGCTCTATCTTTCACCTCGTGTATATCCCACCTAAAATGTGATAGTCCATGGTGGGCAGAAGCATGTCTGTGGGGATGCGATTGAATGTAGTGTATATACATATAATACTGTCTAAATCCAGCCCTTTAATAAAAACCTCTATTAATTACCTCTGCTACTTACAATTTTGTTTCAATTTAAATAATTTCGAAAACTAAAGCTCAGTACCAAACTTTTCCCAACTAGATGAAGCTGATATTTAAGTTGTTTAAAATTTTAAACAGGGTTTAAAAAGTTCTGAGTTCCGACACCCCTTTCACTTGCACCTAGTAGTTTTTGTTAAGCAGGAGTAAATTTTAATTGAAATGGATGATGAAGTTAACGAAACTTAAGGAGCGGCAAATTCTGGACGTCTTTTCATTCAAGCTTTATAGAATGAGTGGACTGGTAATATTCACAGCGCTTTTACTGTTTAACGCGATAAACTTTTTCTACGTTCCTACAATCAGAGAAGTTTTGCTTCCTTCTCAGGGGACCGCAGTAAACAAATGAATAATGAAAAAGCATCGACCTGCACATTGTTAACATCGTTACGAAAATCTGCATTCCCACAGGTTTGAAAGATAGTCAACAGTAGCCGCGCTCAGCCCGGAATTCGCGGACATTGTACTGTCTTATTTATTCTTTACAAATTCAGGGAGCATCACAAATATTTTCTTAACAAATTCAAGTTGGCTGTACAGCTTTTCAGTTTTCACCATACATTTTTCGCTTACAATTATTTCAAAACAGATGCACGAAAAAGTAAAAATCCAGAATAAAATTTGCATGCTGTCTGCGCTTCGACAATAGAAAATAAAAGCGTGGCCTTTCGAACACAAACTGCTGTCGGTAAAGTAAATATCATCCCATATCAATTGGGATGTACGCAGCGGGAATTATGAATTATATCGCTCGTGTAAAATTTATTCGGAGCCGTTACTTTTGGGATAGAAGGGATATGAGAGAGAATTGTAAGATTTAGATGTGAAAAGGATTTCTTTTGAGATTACTTGCTGCTACAGATGTACAAAATATTTTAAGCATTTATTAGCGGTCTGTACAGATGTTTTTCGTGTTGAGCCTGAATGTAATCTCGTAAGAAAAAAAAAATTGAAATACTAAGTCCAATTGGAAATCTGATCCAGGGATATAACACGAATTGGGAAGCAAAGTTTTTGAATTTACTTTGTCGGAATCGGAAATGAAATCGAAACCAGAATGGGAGTTGGAGGAAGAAGCGTCAAATGAAACATAAATATAACGCGAACTTATAAATGCCAAATTTGAAACAAAAACAACAAGTGAAAGAGGAATTGACCGAAAGCCAGGGGAGAAGGAGGTACCCCGCGCGATAAGTATAAATTTGAATCTACGTAAATCATCTTTGATCTTAATCATCTAGAGACCCATCTAAATATATTATTCCTACTCGTAGGTATATATGAAGCTGTTCGTAGACCTTAAGAGAGTTTCTCTCTACACTATCAAACATATCCCGTCCCGTCCATCTCATCTAACCTTTTGTACAAGTTGAAGGGAGATAATCGAATATACTTTTATAACGTATAGGCTTTTTTGGCACTCATTACAGATCATGTCAGATCAGATTTCTTCACCATTTTCCTGTTTTTTCCTATTAACTTGTCAGGTGGTGTTGACTGTGGCCGTTCTCACGTCCTATTTACAGTTGTTATTAATGATAATGAACTTTCACTTTCTGTTAGTGGATAATATTATTATAATTATTGTTCTGTCGTTACCATACGCATATTAAGAGAAACGTTTTGCTTGAATGAAGAGAAAACGTTGAGGCGACCGTGCACGGATACTTGTAGCTTTTCGACTGTAGTGTTGCTATAGACATTAATTTGTTCGTTATTGTAGTCATTTTTTTGGTTTTTCTTCCATTCTGTTTTGTTATCCGTCGCGCTATCTCTAATTCCCGTTTTCTACCATATCACTCCTCGCAAAGTCAATCCATTTTCTCTTTGGCTTCTCTCTTCCTTTCCATTCATCGACATGTATACTCATAGCACTTTTAGTAACATGCCTTTCATCCCTCGTCTTCACATGACCAAACCAAGACAGACGATTCTCTATAAACTTTTCAGTCACTGGCGCCACTTTCAAACTTTCTATAACATACCTACTCATTTTGTTTTATAAAGAAGGCACGTTTATTTGTTAAATTAAATAACCGAGTTAACTGATATGATTATCATGATAATTCTGCAAAATGGTGGATCATTTTGTCGCCTTGTCTTCAATAAATAAATAGAGGTCAAAATTATTATCAGTGATTTTTTTGAACTTGGTATACGGCGGACCTACTCGGTAAATGTTATGGAATATCGGGTTTGAGTTTTCATTCAGTAAGACCATTGCGATATCGGTTTTGATTAAGCTGATGGATGGACAGAAATCACTCAACTGAATTGCGGAGACACAAACACAAGATAAATATTAAAAAAAAAGAATTGCAAAGAGTGTTTAATGTTAATCTGTAATATTGATTTTAATAAACAAATTATTTTGAATAATGTATGTAATTCAAATGGTATTTTTCTTGCTAGTCTTTAATCGTTCCATATTATTTTAAAAATGTAAATGGAAGAAGTCACTAGCTCCTTAAATACAAGTTACCTATCAAGTTCTAACCCAGTGTTATGCTGATAAAGGATTTATAATTATCAAAACAAAACCCTACATTTCCAAATGAATCCTCCAATGTTCTAATAGGCTCACGTTTGGATCGTATCTCAACAAACGTAATTTCCCGGCCACATCCACACCGCTCTACAATTGGCACAAACGAGCTAGAAAACTCAACTTTGGCACAAGTTTTGGACTTTTCCCTGAGCGTTTGGAACACTGTGACAATTTGAAACCAAAGTTAGGTGGATGCGGTTTTCGGGTTACATCTGCAGTGTTTAGTTACGGGCTTATTGTAACTTATGGGAGACTTGCGCGTTTAATATAGTTTTGAGGTGATTTTACTGCATGTGGGAATTGTCTAGACTTCTAGTAGATGTTTGTGTTGCGTTGACTGTAGTTTAACGTGGTTTGCTAAAGCTAAAGATGTTGCTTTCTGTGGATGGGATTATGTTGGTTTGGATTGTCAACTTATTTGTAGTTTTCTTTCTCTCTGCTTGAGAAGAGGATTCGGGTTTATTTTATACTTTGCTAAAATTAAGTTATTAATATTGTCATTGGTTTGCTATTTCGTATGTTTATAGTTCTTTAAAAAGTATCTTGAAAGTAAATTTATTCCAAGTAAATATCCTCCTGAGATAAGAAGTATCCTATGTGAAAACTATACTAGAACATGGAACGTAAGTTTCGTCTAATTCCACATAGGTGATTGATCGTGACGGAGTATCAAATACATTTGTTACTTCTTTTGGTGTACTATAAAGTTTATACTATTCTACCTAACTTTCGCCGTAATAATATTAGCATAATTAATAAAATATCAATAGACAAGGTTCGAATGTAAATTTAAAGAAAAAAAAATTGAATTGAAAATATCGGTTCCATGGTTCACTTTTGAATGAATGGTGCATACTCTGGCAGCATAGTAGCTCCTTGCTATCATATGAATGTCTTAACTTTTAAGTTCCCATATCTGTGCCAAATCTACAATTAGTCTCGGCTTTCATTAAAACTTTGTCCATTGAGTTTCTTTGACTTTGAAGATATTATAGAGAATTATAAATCTATGCAAAGTTCAATAAAGTTATTAAGATCAGCTATTTATTGGATCAAAGCCAGTTTATAAAAAGGGTTTGTATTCTTATTTTTGAAGAGAGTAATCATTAAAGAAGTTCTCCTTCTCTGGGTGAAGTGAGAACGACTTTTACAAACTAGAACACATCTGTGTTACTTGACGGGAATGTTTGAAAGAGATGCTGTGGCCCTAGAACGCAAATGAAAATGACACGGGTCGGTTGTAGTTAGTAAAAGTCTGACATACCGTGTTCGTTTCATTTTAGAAATCTAAGAGAGGTCTGATTTTGTGATCAATTAAAAAACCTGTGTTAAAAAGCCCTGGAACAAAAAGTAACTGAAACTTTTTGCGTTCCAGGGCTACGGTGTCTCTTACAAAATTTCTTGTAACCCAATTCAGGCAATTGATGCTACATTAAAAGGTGTTCTAGTTTTTATTATCAACTTAGGCGTTTCAAATAAGCTAATGTCTACCACAGACAGGTCTTTATCCGAAACAGTTGCAAGCGAATATCAGTCTTACTTACAACAGCAACCTCAACATTTATTAAATAAATCGTGTACCACAATACTTTCAACAGCCTTTGTCTCTCCCTTCCCCAGTATTCCGGTCCATCAAAAGTTTCCTAGTTCGCGATTGCCGTTAGCGATAAAACCGTTCAGCTCACAATCGCTTTAAAAATCCGCTTGAACTAACTATCTGCTGTATTATAAAGCGCTTTATATTATATTCTACTCTCTACTATTATTTCATGGAATTGAAAGGCTAAATATTTTATAGAAATATTTATAAAGCTGATGTATTTTATTTTTATGAGATTACTTTGGTTGACGGCACAAGTTTTATTTAGAGTGTAAAATAAAAGCTTTGTGAATGTGTCAACTGTTTTAACATGCCCTTTGAACCGAAAATTTAAATAAAAATGGTTTTTATAGTTTCTCATTTATATGAGAGAGGTTTTAGCCAATCTCAGTCACGAATAGAGAGTATAATTTATCTGTACTAATATTATAAATGTGAAAGTTGTTCGGTCTGTCTGTTACGCTTTGACAAATAAACCACTGAATCAATTTTGTTGAAATTTGATTAGCGGTTACTTTGAATCTCAAGAAAATCGTCGAAAGTCGATTATGATTTGGGTGTCTTCAAGGCTAGAGTGAATAGGCTTTTAATAAACTAGTGCGCCTCACCATCGACGATTGCATCACTGCTTACCATCAGGTGGGATCGCAGTCAAGCACTAGTTTATAACCATTAAAAAAAAAAGAAAGAGATATGCCTTCTACCGCGTTCAACTTTGACTTGACGTCTCCAACATTCATGCAGACGAAACCACTGGCAGAAGCTAATAGTATTATGTATGTTGCTTGGGTATATAAGATACTGATGCTTAGCATAAATCGTCTAACAATAAACGTTTGACCTAGTGATATTTCAGTTATATGCGATTCAAATAAGAATAGGAGCGGCTTAGCGCCATGTTGTGACGTCATAGCTGTCAACTCGAATCAGTTTGTTAGGATGAGGAAAACAAGATATTATTTCCTAAATTATTTTTTATACGAATCATCATGTCTGCAGCACTGTGGAATAAGAAGGCGAATTAAAATTACAGTGAAAATAAGAAGGAAAACAGTTTCTTTTTTAACTGATTATGGCTTAAATTATACATTTAGCTAATTAAATTAAATGATAACGTTGTTTCTTCACTTAGTTTTAACTAGGACTCGAAAAAAACTGTTGATACGCAACTGTTAATAAGTTTACTTTGCAAATCATACTTTACGACGATTTGACAACTAGAGGTCATTAAATTGACATTCCTATTCATATTTGAATGACATTGTAAGCTCAGTGTATACTGTATAATATGGAAATCCTAATACATTTTGATCTTATTGAAAATCCTAAGCGCTAGTACAATGTCACGATTCACTTTAGATGATTATAAATGTTTGCAGTCTGCAGAATAGTTTTTTTTTAAGGTAGAATTTATATCAAGTAATTCCTCCTGCTCGGAGTGGAGCGAGAGGCAGTGTCTGACTTTTATTGATTAGACGCCACTCGTGTGTTTTTGGTTTTTCTTTTCGATCCAGCACCGAGGTAACTTTTTTGAAATGGTTAAGCAAATACATCTCCATTACATAACTAATTAATTGATTGGATTTAACACATGACTAAAATCTTCTGTTACCATATTTTATTTATAGAAATGAACGGTCCAAAGAAAATATAAAGAGTACTATTTGTGACGGAATTGCATGGAAGATTCTAAACCAAAATCGTTTGCACAGGGTTTCATCGTCTTAACCTATCACATACCCGCTAAACGAGACACAGTAATGTCAACTGTTCTGTGGCCTTAATAATATGTCTGCTATGACATAGATGGCGCTAGTATAGTAGTAGGATTGGAAAATATACATATCTCTTTAAAGAACATTACTTTGTTTTTTGCTATTTACAAAATTATTTAATCTTAACACAAATTCTCCTACAACATTACAAACCTTATAAAGCAAAGCACGTAATAACTGGGATTCGAACTCGGTGGCATAAAATTGACCGATTCCATTAGCCACTAGACCATTGAGTCATTACGCAACGAGTTGAAATTATCGTACTCTTTATTATATTGAAGTTGTTTAGCGACTTTAGCCCGTATCATAAATCTCAAAAGAATTGAGGGTAGTTTAATATTAACTGTATAAAAATTAAATCTTTTTGTTCAAGCATAACGTTCTTAACTATCTTTGAGTGAGTTCGGTTACAATTGCGTTTACAAGTTTATAATATTTATTTTTATCATGAGTTCGCGTGCAAATATTGATATGGCTACGAGGGCCCAAATAATAGCATTGCATAATCAAGGCTTAAATTATTCTGAAATTTCGAGAGAAACTGGCTTAAACGTAAGTAATGTTTTAAAACCACTGTCCGTTATTTATTTTATTATCCATGGTTATCGATACACAAAAATAATAAATAATATGTTTCCCTTATAGGTAAAGACTGTCACTTTATGGATAAAGCGGTTTCAAGAAGAGGGTTCGTTGGAACACCGTCGCAGATCTGGCAGAAGACGCCATATTGACCCAGACCAGCGTCAACTTATGGTGCAAGGTTATGAGGAAAATGGCTTTATACCAACAAGACATTTCGCACAATTATTTGATACATCTTTGCGGACTGTATATCGTGCTCTTCATAGTGAAGGTCTACATTATCGGCGACATGCTATTAAGCCATTGTTAACCGAAGCTAATAAAAGAGCACGATTGGAGTTCGCGTTGAAATACATAAATTTCGACTGGAGCAACGTCATCTTCAGTGATGAAAAGACTTTCAAGTCTAGCCAGCACGGGCGAGTTATGTTGTGGCGTAGGAATAATACGCGTTATGACAGTGATCACGTTGTGCCTAACGCTGAATCCGGGCGTATAACAGTTAATATGTGGGGTTGGATGAGTTCTTCAGGACCAGGAGAACTTACTGTAATTCCCAGTCGTGCAAACAGTGTAAATTATATAGATGTGCTGAATGACGTTATGTTGCCCACTGTGCGGAATGTTTTTCCTGTAGAAGATATGCCAGAGATATCGTTCGTGCAAGATAATTGTCCTATACACCGTTCCATAATTGTGCAAGAGTGGTTTAGCCAGCAATCGGACATACGGATCATTCCGTGGCCTGCAAGATCGCCAGATTTAAACCCCATTGAAAATTTATGGGGCATTATGGTTCAAAGGTGGGACAATAGGAATGAAAGGACTAAAGAAGCACTGAGTACTCATTGCATGCAGGTATGGGATTCTATACGGGGTCAAAACTTGTGTGAAAAATTAATTAACTCCATGAGTTCGCGGTTGCAAGCTGTGATCGATCAAAATGGCGGATACACGAAATATTAAAAAAACCGGGCAAGTGCGAGTCGGACTCGTGCACCGAGGGTTCCGTGCCAACTTAATTACGGTTTACGAATTATGAATTATTGAAAAAAAACTACTTACTAGATCTCGTTTTAACCAATTTTCTGTGGAAGTTTGCATAATAGTCTACATTACATATTTTTTTTAGACATTTCATTCTCTTATTTTAGAAGTTACACACATTTTACCTCTTTGAAAGTGTATCTCGCGCAAACTATTCAGTTTAGAAAATAAATATAGTAGAAGCCTCAATATCATTTTTGAAGACCTATTCATAAATACCCCACAAGTATAATGAAAAAAAATTAAGTATGGGGAACCCTAAAGTTTATTGTTTTTTTTTCTACTTTTATATGTAAATCTTAATGTGGTTCACAGAATACATCTACTTACCAAGTTTCAACAGTATAGCTCTTATAGTTTCGGAAAAAATGGCTGTGACATACGAACGGACAGACAGACGAATCTATAAGGGTTCCGTTTTTGCCATTTGGCTACGGAACCCTAAAAAGAATGTAAAGTGTTGACTATTGGATTGAGTAATAACAAAGACCGGGGTAGCTATAATTTATTTGATAAACTACAGTGATCAAACCTAATGTAGGGATAAAGTATGTAATAACTTTACACTATTTTATAACAACAAAATGTATTAAATTGATTTTTTATATAACATGAGAAATTAAAAAAAAAGAGAAGAAATTGACGTGTAAGTGTTTGTGAAAACCTATTTGCAGAAAAAATATCATTTAAAATAAAATCAATGCAAATGCAGGTAAAAATATCCATTATGGACCGTCGATTTAAGGGTCAGCGTGGGGGAGGGGGAGGGGGGGAGTGAAGGGCTGCCCCCCGGTACCACTCCCACACCGCGGAGCCCCATGGTTATGGAGATATTCATGTTTAAAGTTTGAGGTTATGTTAGGTTAGAACACTAATTTCCATCGATTTGTGGGGCGGTTTGGGGCCTAAATCATAATGACTTTTAACATAGAAACGTCAAACGTCAACTTTGACATCTACAGTGACAATTTATCTAACCTAAATGTCGTGTTTTTTTCGATTTACATGAAACTTTAAAAATGTATATCTTGAAAAACTGTGAGTCTCCGCACCTTAATATTTTGTAAAAATGCTTTCTATTTATGAGTACTATCTACCATAAAAAAATGAACTTCCAAATCGACGGTCCATAATGGATATTTTATCCCAAATGCATATTGTATTTCTTTCCAATATAAAAAAATAATTATTTATTAAAAATACAAATAAAAAAAAAAACAAGTTAAATTAAAAATAAAGAATAAATACAAACAAATATAAACAAATACAAATAAATATAAATAAAAAATATAAATAAATATAAATAAAAAATACAAACAAATAAAAAAACAAGTTAAATTAAAAATAAAGAAAGTCTACTCAAACTACTATAAAGTAATATTAAATAAAACAAATTATTAAACAAAACAAAATCAAAATTATATCACAAATAATAAACCAAAACAATTGTTTTAAATCGCTTACATTCTGCACTGTGGCGTAAGCCTTATAGGCACGCAGTAATCATTAATTTGCATCCTACCCTCATAAGTCGAAATTGTTTTGCGGTTCCTTGTGTAAAACCTACCTTCTTATTTTTGAGAAATAAATACCTTAACCGTAAGTAGAAAACTAGTTAAATACACACGCACGCATACACCACGCTTACCATACTTTTAATGCACAAACCTTCGCGCAAAGAGGCAAATTAGCGTTTAGATACTAAATTAATATCTTGCTACAGCTATTTTTTTGTTTTTAAATACGTGTTATATATATTCCTCGTTATGTTATACCTGTCTGATTCCGTGGGGTGAGGACCTGGTGATCTGTAATACAGGTTTTAGTCTAGTAGTAGTCTAGTAACTGAATTTGTTTTGTTATGTTAGTTAATTTTAATCATGTAAGTCTTGTTTTTGTGGGTGAAATAATGATATTATTATAAACTACTCGATCCCAAAATTACAGCTATAACCCGGTCTTACAATAATTATTGTTATTGATGTGAGGTTAAGCTTCAATTTCTTCCTCGTTCTGGAACGAATACTTAAGCTGTGAACCTTAGTCATAACATAATGCACAAATCAATCATCATAGTCAATACCACTAACCATAATTATGCAAAACGTAATATTTTTATAATTTATGACTGGGTAAAATATTTACAGAACTACCGTCTAATGACATTACAACACAAAAGAACTGGCATCATTCCTATAGTAAGTTTGACACTAATATGTCCATTTAGTCTCAGGGTATAAACAACAGACGATAAGGTTGCATATTATAGGGAAGGGTATTGTAACATTATGAATCAAACTAAATAATAGGAGAATGGCACAATACAGTTTTGATTTAGAATACTTATAATATCTACTATTATTATCGGTTTAGGTGGTTAACTAAAGGTAAACAATCTTGGTATGTCTTTTTATATTAAAGAGGTCATATATAATTTACACAAAGATTATTTAAATGTAGTTTATTAGCTAACATCGATTTAGGTAAATACCTATTCGCAAAGATTTTTACACACAATTTTTAGACAACTTTTAGATAAAAAGACATGCCAAGATTGTTTACATTTAAAGTAACCGTCATGAGAAGCTATAAATTTTGTAAACAAGTGTTCAGGAGTTCACAACATTTGGACCAACAAAAAAAGTGTTTAAGATTTAATAAATTATTAAGTAACAAATATTAATTAACATATATTATTTAAGAATAATTATTCGTCAGATTCAGATGTTTCCATTTCTATGTCAGAATCAGTGACTCAATCATCTCATCGATTTTGGAATAAAAATTATCTTCTTCCTTGATAACATGCTCCACACAACGCTTCCAATATTCCAATAATAAAGCAATGAAACAAACTCGTACGCATTGGAAACTCGAATGACGCGTTTATTTCAAAATAGCGTCCCGATAGTTTACAATCCCTGAGACGGTTCCGGTACCAAGAAACACAAACGATAGCGCATTACGTCGTTAAAATATGATCCAACTAAATTAAATAGGTTGTTACTTTCATATAACCCGTCTATATTTCATGTCGATTGAATATGGTCAATTTATTTTTATCTCGCAGTATAAAATGTTTACATAGTAAAAGATGTTTGTTTACATAATTTATAGCTTCTCGTGACGGGTACTTTAGTTAACTACCTAAACCGTTGGAGTATAGTTTTATTTTTTTTAATGTCTTCCATTTTGTAATAGAGTTATTCAGTTATAAATTTTGCTTGTATTTCTCATAACACGTGAATTAAATAATTGTCAATTGGGTGTAAAACTGTTAAGTTAGATTATACACTGTATAAATAAGAAAGAAATAAAAATTGTATTCTTCTTTGAGAATTAAATGTCTTAAACTATAATATCACTAATATTGTTTCATTTCTTATCCTTTACTAATTCTCGTAACTTAGTAAATCTTAATCTGTAAGAAAACTATTACTTATAATGCTAATACTTACCACTATTTGTGAAAGTTATTTATATATATATTTATATAATGTTAATATATAGTAGTGTATGTATACTTGTGTATTATGCCTTTATTACATCTTATACCTCATATTTTTATATTATTTATAACAAAAAATAAAATAAAAAACGTTTAAAAATTTAAAAAAAAGAATATAAATTATATTATACAATAATTAAATTTCAAAAAAGCGGACTTAGAACTGGGATTCGAACCAGTGCCCTGAGGAACTAGCTTAGATATTCTGCCATGCTTATCCACCTGAGCTACCGATCTAATTATTAGAGTATGCGAAAATGAGAGCTACTTTGTGAATGTAGGGATTTTATTATTTATGATCTACGCCATCTGTTGTCGAATTAACTAATATACCAATTGGCTTTTTTGGTTTAGTATAGATGGCGCTGTATTAAGTACTCGGAAATAAGAAAATAAAATCATTTATGTTTGTTTTTTATTATATTATTATTACTTAGTAATTATTTTAGGTATTAAAAACCATATTAAGTGCCATTGCGTAATAAGATTTTTAAGCTATGCTGTGTTTTTTAAATGTTTGAACAGCGCCATCTAGCCGTCTCATGAAAGTCATGAAAGGTTTTGCAAAACCTGACAGTCAAAAGTCGACCATAGGTCTGCCATGCAGCTTTGTCAATGTTAGTACATTTTCAGAGTAGATCCTATGATGAAGAATGTTTCTATTCAAATGAAGCCTGTACTTTCATCTCTTGAAAGATTTGCAATGAATTAAAATTTCTCTGTATATTTTTGGTTTTCTTAAACCCCGGATGTAGGTTATGACTTTAGCAGTCTCATTTTTTTAATTATTATGTTATGTTCAGGGTGTCATACTATTTGTATGTATGTGTGTTTCTGTATGTTTGGTGCAGTATCACGCTCGAAGGGGTAAACGGATTTGAATAATGTTTGATTAATTTTTATTATTAATGCCAAGCAGAAGCTAGTGGATTGTAAGAAGGAAATAATTTTGTTTATTTATTTATATATACTTTATAGAACACCAAGATTACAATGTATTAAAAGGAATTAATTTTTGCTTTTTTATTTTTTGGTAAGTATATCAATTAAAGAAAATTTTAAGCAAGCGTGTTAGTAATTCTATCGTGGGCTACACCATTGCTTACCATTGGGTGCGACAATGGTCAAACACGAGTATAACCGTAATAAAAAGTTTCAATTTTGTGTTTATTCATTGAGGTTTATCATCAAACTTAACCTATCAATACCCGCGAAACGAGACACTAGTAAGACAATAACAGCGCGGTCATATGAGACCGGTCGGGGATTCATGAATTAAAAAGAGAAAAGAAGAAAAAATACACACGATTATCACAATTTCTTCCCCATTTTAGAGAACAAACCAGTAATGATAGATCGCGGTTCCTTTCTTCAGCAATTACGGTTAACTTTATTACCATTAACTTTGATCCGTTCTGCTGATTCCTACGAATTACGACTCCAGATAAGACGACGACTTTTTCAGTATTCATTCAAGTAAAAAGTGTTCAGAATTGTCTTACCTTCTGAAAGGATAAGAACGAAAAATAATCTTGATAATACCTTTTCGAAGCTGCTGCCTTAAAAATTGTATTAAATAAAAACTTTGTGTAGGTCAAGTAAATGCAAGCCAGTTGCCAAACATTAGGGTTATTGAGAGTAAGAGAATTTATAATCTGAGACTAATCTAAATGTATAAGTAAGTAGATGCATTTAAATTCCTTAAAATGTATAATCTTTTGCTTGCAAAGTACTTAAGTATAATAAAAGTTGACAAAGACGTTACACTATATTTGAATTTGGAATCAAATTCAATTTGGACGCACACATTAAACTGCAACATTGCAACCTACTGCTGTATAGAAACTTCTTTACGACTTTAAAATAATAAAGCTAAAGTCGATATTTGAGTTAGTGGATTTAAATAATTTCGAATTACGAATTCAAGTAAAAAAGAAAACATCAACGTTTAAAAAAAGAACGCAGTCACATTTTTGTGACACGTTAATGTAACGCCACGCCATTTTCTTTTCCTAGTGCTAATTAAATAAAGGGCCACTCGGGTTGCTTCCTGCAAACATGATGGAGTCTTCCTCGCAGACTTTCATGTGGACGCTACAAATATATCGAATTAACGCTACACCGTGTTACTTAATTATTTATCTTTCTTTCATTTCACATTTGGACTTAACACGCCAAAATGGCGGCCCTTATAGAAGATTCATGTGTTGCACGTGTATGGAAAAGCTAATGTGCACTTTACATAATTTGTTTTTAAATTTTTGGCGATGTCATGTTGTTTTTGCTTTAGCTTCTGAATAAAAAAAAAGTTCTGTTTTTCTTTGCGAAGTCACTTAATGTTACATGTTTGTAATACGGAAAAATGTGACAAGATTAGAATAAGCGTGCGAAAAAAAAGTATTATTATACCTAAGCTAGGTACTGTTGTAAACGAGCAATGTTCTATATACGAGTTCTATGTACAGATTACGTTTTTTCAAGACAAAATTCAATGGAAAAATCGTAGTAAATGGCCTTGACCTTGCATATAAATTTTAACCCCTCTCTGAAGAGGGGATCTGAATCCAGTCATGCGTTTAGTCTATCAGATATTGCATTTACTCATCCAAAATATGTTTTTTATTTAATGACATAATATGCTAGCGCTAGACTGCGATTCCATCTGATGGTAAGCAGTGAAGCAATCCTTGACAGTAAAGCGCACTCGTTTTTTTTTAAGAGCCAGTGCGTAACCTAAATTATAATCGGCCGGGAAGACCGCAGCAAGCAAATAGTTCCTTCGATGTACGCGGTATAAACGACGAGGTAAAACGCTTAGTCCGGACCGTAGCGGTGTCAACAATGTAGGTTAGGGTATTGACAGCCACTCTCTGTACAGTGGGTTGTTCGATGTATTTTGCTGAAAACTACAGTGTATTGTTTTCGTCAATTTGACTAACGTTTTCCCAAATATAAATAGGTGGGTCGGTTTCAAGTCTATCTCGATGCAGCTAAAAACTAGTACTTTACACTTTACCCTTTAGCAAGACTGGTGTCAGATTTTCTGGCTTCTGACTACCCGTAACCACTTTCAAAGATTTACAAACGATTGATTTACTTAGGCGCGCCCTAGAGCCTAAGCGGCTTAGTTTATTTTGGCTTGAAAAGTGTCGTTAGATTCTTCTTAGTAGTGAGAGTGTCACTGGGTACATTAAAATAATAAAAAAATAAAATGACGAATTTATGGCGCCAAATTGTTTGTTAAATTATTTTTTTGGTGACTAATGTAAGTACCTAGTGTATCAAAATTAAGCCTCGAAAAAACAATTTCAAAAGTATTACTCACTAAAACACAGGCAATAGAAAGTTAAACTTTTTTATATCTGTAAAACTTCAAAATTTTCGTATCTACGGGACCACTACAGAAGTCGTATTGTATCTATACGTAAAGGTAAGACCCGGTAATCCTGTTCTAAAGCGATGGGCTTGCAACCTGTCACCTTTGTTATTACAATCTATAAACCCGCCCTACATTGCATTGCCGCCGTATTGTGAGAACCCAAAGGTTTGTTTGCTATTTGCTCAGGGTTAGAGAAAAGCTGTTGCGATACAAACAATGATTGGTGTTGGTAACAATGGTTGAGAGGATTTAGAAGGTGAAATACTGTGATTTGTTAGGTTTTTCAAGTATTTTGCTCTTAGACCTGATGATTTTGCTGATTGCTCTTTCTTTTTGAAGTGCCACATCGAATCTAATTGCTAATCTATTTATGTTGTTACGAGATGGTAGTTACGAGGGACAGTGTCAGACTTTTACTGGCAAAAACCGACCTGTGTAACTTCAGTTGCCTTTGGCGTTCAGGGGGCCAGGACTACCAGGTCATAGCAGGATAACCCTCATGAACAATCCCACTGGTTATTTATCTAATAATTGCATCACCATTAGATACCTATGCCTTGTAATGGCGTGACGTATCCTAACAAAAAACTTTGTTCATTGTTGGTTTTTTACTAGCTTTTTTAAAATTCTTTAATGAAGGTACTATTTGCAAGAGTAAAGTTACAATGCCTATACATGTAACCTACTTTAACAATGCGTTCTCCTTAGTAACTGCTCATAATAAGCCACCCCACATTTCCCAGTAGATGTCGTAAATAAGCATGAACAGATTATTACTGAAGACGATGGTATTAACTTGAGGTTGGTTATGATACCACGGCTTTATAATAAGAAAATAGATACCTATTAAGACCAGGAATAACATGGTGGAAAGACTCAAATCCCTTTTTTATTTTTTTATTTTATATTTTTGTTTCATTATTCTTATCATGTAGGTATGCGTCTTTCCGCACAAATAAACCGTTTTTCTTTCTTTCTTTCTTATAAAACTGTTTTTTTTTTAAATAGTTGTACACAGTTCCAAAGAGTTACAGCACAGACCTGTTGTCCATGGTTTTCCATTTTTATTTTTCATTTTAGTTTTATTTACATTAGGTTCATGAATCATGATGTGCCAAATAAACGTATTTTCTTTCTTTTATTGAGGGGCTGTTTTAATGAATTATGGTATACTAAGAAACGCATTTATTTTGTTGTAAAGTTTAAGTATGTAATTTTTAAATGCGTGCTTTAGTTTTGTAAGTGGAGCACTTTACCGACGCAGGCACGTATGCCTGGTTAACCCTGATATAATTAAAAAAATGGATCGATAAATCTGTAAAAATAAAAATTAACGTAGGGAATTAAATTACACTGTGGTTTTTTACCGGGATTTCGAGTGAGGTCAGCGCTGTTTTAATTATTCGAAAATGGATTCCTAGTGGATATTGTCACGTAAAATTGGTATAGTCTCATGTCACAAATATCTACAAAACTGGACAAATATGTAAAATTATTGCAACAGGCGGGAGCTCGGTAAAATGGAGCAAAATACATTTATGACCAAATACTGCAACAATATTACAATGTGTTACATCCGCATTACAATGGAAAATAAAGTGACTTTTAAAAAAGGCAATAGGTACTTTCCGAACCTGACACTGGCTGAATATACATTTGAAACCAAAAGGAAAAAAATGGCAACGCTTAAGTAATGTACTTTGTACGTAGATCACACTCTGATCTTCTTAAAAAAAATCTCAAATATTTAAGGAGCATCTGCAATTCCATCGCCGTCGTAATGTGCCAATGTGCCCCAATACTTTGACCAGTTTTTGATATTGTTTAAGACTAAAGTGATATTATAATTTGAGTTTGACCGATTTTTTGTACGATAATTGAACTTCAGATAAGGTATAATCGTAATTATCACACACAAAACATACAAATCCTTTCAGATTTCTTCATATAGCGATAAGCTAAATAAACACAACAAAACAGTAGTCAGAATCTCGGAAACCAAAAACCATACAGACATTGTAACTTTAGAACATCAGCGTCTACCAGTTACTAGGTCGTGGATTTCAAAGGAAATACCACATAGATAGAATTATACGGATACACCTAACGTATTGGGGACTGGACAGGCCAACCAAAATAAAATGTAAAAAGTCCAACACGCACAAAGTAATCTAGTTCAGCAGGCATACGTGTTCCCTCACATTTCCCTACACAGCGTGCAGCAAAAGAAAATTTAATTAAACCCAAATCATATGCAACGTCAGTAAAACGTATTCGCAATCCCGACTCTACGAGTAATTAAAAATACAAACGGAATTATTCTGAACGAAAATGTAAATACAAACTTCACGAACGGCCAACGAGTAAATACTCCTTTGATTCACAAGTTTTCATTTATAATCCATGCAACCATGGGCTGTATAATAATCCATGGCAATAGAAAAACAGTGGGTAAACAATGGCAAAGTTCAGGACGAAGAAATGAGAAAAATCCGCAAGTGAGCCTGCTAGTTTAATATAAAATTCTCCAAGTTGCAAAGTCACGTCGCGCGTCCTAACATCTCAGTGGCTTTTTGCTGTTTACTGCTTTATAAAAGAGCCTAATTTGCCAGAAGCTATTCAATAGGGGGCTAAACAATAAGGATTTTTATTTAAAAACGTCGTTTACTTAAAGGTTTTCCGTTTTTTTGTCAGTTTAAAAGACTTTCATAAAGTAGGAGTTTATTTGGGGCTAAAGTTTGTTTAGGTGAGTCACTTTATTTTTTGGATTTTAATTAGGTTTGTTACAGATGGTGGGTAAGTTAAAATTGTTATTAAGTAAAAGTTGTCCTGATATTTTTTTTTTATGATAAAAAGAATAACCTAGTTCCGAGGACCGGTGTCTAGAGCTTAAAATGTATTAAATATACAAAAAGATCTTCTTCTTCTTCCTGCCCTTATCCCAAATTATTTGGGGTCGGCGCAACATGTTTTTTTCTTCCATTCTGTCCTATCACCCGTCATGCTATCATCAACTCCCTTTTCTTTCATATCAGTCCTCACACAATCCATCCATCTTTTCTTTGGTCTCCCTCTTCCTCTCCATCCGTCCACATGTAAATTCATAACCACTTTCGTAATATGTGTTTCATCCCTCCTCTTTACATGACCATACCAAGACAAACGATTTCCTTTCAGCTTTTCAGTCACTGGTGCCACTTTCAAACTTCCTCTAATATACTCATTTCTCACTTTATCCATTCTCGTCACACCACACATCCATCTCAACATTCTCATCTCCGTTACATGCAATCTTTTTTCATCCGTCTTTTTCACAGCCCAACATTCTGATCCATACAGTACGACAGGTCTTATTACGGACTTGTAAATTTTACCCTTCAGCTTGAGGGGCATCCGTGGGTCGCAGGTTGTTCCTGTGACCTGTCGCCATTTCATCCATCCTGCGTTGATCCGATGTGTTACGTCCCGGTCTACCTCACCATCCCCTTGGACAAGCGACCCAAGGTACCGAAAGTCGGAACAGATTGGTATGGGCGTTCCGGCGAGAGCTAAGGGCACAGAATTGGAGAGACCGCCGAAATCGCAGAACAAGTACTCCGTCTTGGTTCTACTCAATTTCAGGCCCACACTCTCCAGTCTATGCCACCACACCTCCAATCTGCTCTGGACCTCCAGGCCACTCTCAGCAACCAGTACAATGTCGTCGGCAAACAGCATACACCAAGGGGCCTCTTCCTGGATATCTAACGTCAAAGCGTCGATTATCAGCAGGAAGAGGTAAGGGCTGAGAGCCGACCCTTGATGTAAGCCGACCGCCACATTGAAGCTGCCACTGGTGCCCACTGTAGACCGGACTTGAGTACTGCAGCGACTGTACATAGCCCGGATCAACTGCACATACTTCCCAGGCACACCTTTCTCCTTAAGGGCCCACCACAGAACCTCTCGAGGAACCCGGTCGTATGCCTTTTCGAGGTCAACGAATACCATGTGCAAGTTTTTATGTGCACCTCTGTATTTCTCGCACAACTGGCGTATAGCAAAAATGGCATCCGTTGTACCCCGACCAGGCATAAAACCGAACTGGTTCTGTGAAATTTCGCTCTCTTCTCTCAACCGCCTCTCAATAACTTTCTCCCAAGCTTTCATAGTGTGTGACATTAGCTTTATTCCTCTATAATTGTTGCACTCCAGCACATCACCTTTGTTTTTATAGATGGGCACCAAGGAACTGTTGCACCAATCGTCAGGTATGGCTTCTTCCCGCAACAACTTATTGAAAAATAAAGCTAACCACGTCCATCCATCCATCCGCAATAACTTCCACACTTCAACAGGTATTCCATCAGGACCAATGGCCTTACCATTCTTCATTCCACTCACTGCTATTCTGACTTCGTCTATACTAATCATTCTCACTAACCCCACATTCACTGGTTTGCTTTCTAAAATGCCACTCCAATCATTCTCCTCATTCATCAATCTTTCAAAATAGTCCTTCCACCTCTTTTTGATATTTTCATCATCCGATAGAACCACTCCAGCTTCATTCTTTACACATTTTACCTGACAAACATCCCTCACCTTTCTCTCTCTTGTTCTGGCAAGCCGGTACAGCTGTTTTTGGCCTGCAGGACTGTCCAAAGTATCGTACAGTTTGTCCTGGGCTTTCGCTTTTGCCAGTGCCACAGCTTTCTTGGCTTTTTTCTTCAAAAAATCATACTCACTCTTTTTTTCTGCTTTCACACTGCCGTTTTCTGGATCTACTCGCTGCCATTCCTTAAATTTTCTTTTCTTTTCTTTTAACACATTCTGAATTTCTGCCGTCCACCACCATGTATCCCTATCTATTGTGCCTTTCCCTCTCGTCTCTCCCAAAATCTCTTTCGCTGCATGCCTAATACACTCTGCCAGCTCATTCCAGCTTTCATTTATCCTTCGATCATTCATATCTCCCATCTCTATCATTTTGTCCACCACTCGCTCTCTGAACTTCTTCGCACAATCATTCTTCTCTAACATATGCCATTTTATCCTAGGAGGAGGACGCTCTTTGTTTTTACTGCATTGTACTTTGACTACTGACACCATGACCAGAAGTCGGTGCTGGGGTACTAGATCTTCGCCTGGCAGTACTTTGCAATTTTTAACGTGCTGTATGTTATTGCGCCTAACTAAAAAATAGTCAATTTGGGTCTTGTGGTGACCGCTTTTGTAAGTGATTAGGTGTTCCTCACTCTTCTGGAACCAAGTATTAGCTACTGCCAGGTCGAAAGCGGTAGCAGATTGCAGCAGCGTCTCTCCTTCACTATTCGCACTTCCAAAACCCCATCCTCCATGTACTCTTTCATAAATACCTTTCATTCTTCCTACATGTCCATTAAAATCGCCTCCAACTATTAATTCCTCATGCACAGGGATGGCCATTAAAGTAATATCAAAATCCTCCATAAACTTCTCTTTCACCATTTCATCACATCCTACTTGTGGAGCATACACACTGACGACATTCAACATCACATTCTCTAACATAACTTTCACAACTATAATTCTATCATTTATCCTTTGTACTTCCATCACGCTTTCTTTCAATTTACTGTCTAGCACTATTCCTACACCATTTCTTTTCCCATCACTTCCACAATAATAAAACTTATATCCCTCACCAATCTCCCTCGCTTTTGTTCCTCTCCATTTAGTTTCCTGCAAGCATGCTATATTTATCCGTCTTCTCTTCAATACATCCGCTAACTCTCTGGCCCTTCCAGTCATAGTCCCAACATTCCAACTTGCATACCTCACTCTAATTTCCCGAGCTAACTTCTTACGTTGCACCCGCCCGGGATGGTGCAACAACCCTGGTCCATTTCCCACAGGAGCCGGGTGCTGCCCCTGCGCGTCGCCTGTGGGGGACGCCCTAGCCCTATCGCGCATTCCATTTGTACTAACCATGTTACAAGTGATTTGGCAATAGTTTTACGGTCGGCCGCCTGCCTGACACCAACCCTCCTTGGGAATGCTGTTGTTGGTGGTTTACCCGCCACCACGCGGTGACCTAAGGTGCTCATCAGTACGCACGGGCTCTAAAAGTGCCTTAGTCGCCTCTTACGACACCCACGGGAAGAGATGGGATGGTGACATTCTTTACGGCCGGCACCATACGGCAAATATACAAAAAGATAAATATGTGAAATATTTACCAGGAGCATACAACAAAATGATCCATAGCACAAATACTAGCATTTTAAGCTAGGTAAAACTAAACAGAATTTCTCGCTCAAAATCTATCACGCCCATACAAAATCTATTCACAGTTTCGTATCAATACACTTTTCGATCTTCAATACTGCCGGATCTTAGATTCTCGCTTACTAAGACTAGGTAGCGATTTATACGTAAATCGAGCACTTTTGAAGCACCTCTAGCTAGAATATAAAACGTAGCCGTTTTAGAGACATTTTTCTAGCTTGGAATATATTACTCAGGCTTATGCCCGACGTAAATGAAGCTGAAGATTAATCTTGGCTTATTGCTTTAGTTTACGCTAAAGGTCTTGTGGTACTGAGGTTAATCCCAATCTGAACGGGATTATTTCATTTTTCAATTAGAGAAAATATCAAGTTTTAGCAGCACTTAATTGAATTTGTTTGTTCTCTGGGATGGACATGAAAAATTGTATTTGTAATTAAGTTTGTTAAATGTTTTGATGATCGTGGTTTGTTGTTTTTGGACGTATTTCCATTTTTATTTTGTTAGTATCAAAATTCTAGTCTTCAGAAAATTGGTAGTTTACGAAATATTGTCTTTCGCTGCTGCTGGTTCGTAGAACATATTGGTTCTAATCTGTCGATATTTTTCGTCATTTATTTCCGTGTATGAATTTTTTATATTAGGATCTTATGAGGTATCAAATACAATCGATCGAGCTTTAGGAGAACTAGTTTTGGGACTAGGTATTTCAAGGTATGTCTCATATTCTAGAGTAGCAGCTGCTGCAATTTACAATAACGTATGAGATTCTCGCCATGACTAAGAGGTTCTTACTTATGATTCATGCGAGGGAGATTCGAATAATCGTCTATTTCTACTGGACTGAACATATTTCTATGAAGTTTATTACCTCTGGTTTAAAATAGGTAAAACAAAATCATCACTGTCCTTTGTCAAAGATATTAGTTTACTTATTGAACAAATGTGCTATGATACCAAAGGTTCTGCATCTGTAGGCTTTGGGTTTTTGGGTAGTAAAGCGAGTGAATGAGGTGGCAGAGAGTGTGAAGGATACCTCACGCTTTGACCGCTACTTTTTATACGGGCTTGCGGATGGCGAGATCGTATAAAAAGTCGCTAGAGTCGATGACGCGTTGTGTTTAATGCATGCTGTAAATAAATCTTGGCATGATTGCTGGGACGTCTTAGTCGATGCCTGCAATAGCTGCAAAATTGTTCGAAAAGGTCACTGTAGCCCTGCAATGCAAACAGTAACTGAAGAGGCGCACTGTAAAGGTCCACCATTTGCCTCGCTCAGAGCGAGAGAAGTTACACACCGAAATGAAGCAGTTATTATCATCGAATGAATTCCACTATTTGTAATAGTTTGTAATTTATTGTCCTTCATATATCCGAAACCATCTAATTCCTAATGTAAATCAAATGCATAAACAAATGCTTCAGTTTAACACTCATGCTACTGCCACAAAGGTCACAGAACATTAAAATGACAAAGTACTGACAGACAGCGGACACATTGCCAGAGTTGTTAATAAATCTCTTTGTAGCGACTAATTGCGAACTGCATAAAATTATTACGTTAGATAGGTTGGATTGCCGATTAGAAAATTTAGGCTCCAGTTGTTGCGGTAATAGTGCGCGGCTGTTTGGCAAATTGGTGGCATTGTTCGTTGAGTAACTAACTAACTGTACACTAATTAGTAGTTGAATATACTACTGATTAAATTATACAGTGAGGTGAACTCGCTAACGGTCGTATCAAATTCATTGAGTCTCAAGGACTAGGCGTAAGATAGTTATTATTAATAGAAGGCGGAAATGTTAGTCAGAAACTAGATTGAAACAGATTCTCTTCAGTAAATAAATTAATAAATCAAGCAATAGAACAAATATGTACATTTATGCATGAAACATTAGTAAATACTCTATTGACGAAGACAGTGATGACTAAATAATTGTGTTTTATAAATCAACATGTCAAAACTTTACAGAATAATCTTAAAGTCTAGTATATTCTGGTTCATTTAAGAACAAAAGTAAAGCCTGCAAGTACCAACTCTCCAAATAATCCAGGACACAAGTCACGTCAAAACCAATGTCCCAACACACAAACACAACACAGTAGCATCATCTGTAAAATAACACGAAAATCTGGTATTCACGCCTAAATATCCAATTTTCAAGTGTAGTGCGAACCTCGTCATAATTAACGGAGGCTTGGGACACCCGGCCATGCATAACTAAAGTCCGCCACCCCTATAGACCTTTGTAAACTATGGTCTCTACAATGATATACAGTTCTGGGAGTAACGTATGGGTATTGGCCAGTTCCCGAAGTTTTAAATTTTTAAATATAGAACGGCTGATTCTGGATGTAGACGGTTTAATGAAATAGTGATTCATTGATCGAGCAGTGTAGGTACTGGTGATAGTAACTATAAAATTTATGGGTTCTATCGGATTTCCGAGATGCACATTAAGATAATTATGATATTGATCGAACTAATTAATCAAGATAGTAGGTTAATCATGTAATGGATGGAGCAGGAGTTACGACTGTACAAGTATATGCAGAGGTACGAGTATACATATGCAGATTACAATATCACTAAATCCTAAACCACAGTGTATTGTTTCACTGTTATACAGAATTCACCTAAACCAGACAAACCTTTGTAAACTATGAATGCTCCAATGATTTATTGATATCTTATATTTCGGAAATAGCTTTGCAACATAAATGTGCCAATACGAAATTCGTGCTTAAAATAAACGTACTGTTTTGGCTACTACTCAAGATTTCCGGCACAATGTAAAAACGTAATGACAGTTACGAAGTTTAGGTTATTTTGGATATATCTAATAATTCAAGGCCTAATAAGACAGAAAATGATGAGATTAGTAATAAAAACATTATAAGTTTAGATATTCTTACGGAAGCTCCAAAAGTCTTTGCAATAAAGCAAAGTTCTGTACCAAACGACATAGATATTGAAAGATATTGTTAGAAGCACTCAACACAGCCTTTGTGAACTAGAGATGTTCCAATACATCCACACAGGCTGGAAATAGCTTAGAAACATAAACATGTCAAAGTCTAGACATGTAACGGCGGTAGCATTTTAGCTTCTGGTCAATTCTCCCGAGAATTTCTGGAAGGCGCTCGCGTTCCTAATTTTAAAATTTATAAAATGTTGGTAAACGCTTTCTTGAGAAGCAATTTGAGACTCGCTGCATTTGTAATAAGTTGTAGGTTTCTGTATTTTTAATAATATATTATGGTTCTTGGTTGGGCAACATTTTAATTTTTTTAACAATTTCAGGCATAATTATAATCAAACTTTATCGTTAAAACCTCTATTTGAATTATCACTTATTTATTTATTGTGCAGACCTACCACAGTGTTTTCTTTTTAACCCTAAGGTTGTCTGGTAGAGAATGCCCTGATGCATTAAGTCCGCCTATGTACCACCTCTGTACATAAAGTTTAAATAAATAAATAAATATTGGTAGATCAGTCTTTGCTATTATTTTCTGTGAAGAATAATTCCAAGTAACTTTCATCTTTTAGCTCTTCGTCAATCTATGGTGTTCAATGCTTCGCTTTACGGTTCGCGAAATAATATATTTTTAAAGGAGAAATAATGATGCTCTCATTATTTTTACTCACTGTTAAAGTCGAACCAAGTTCCGGAAAATGTAACGAAACAAAAATGTTCTCAGAACGATACTTATTATATGCTGTAATTTAGGAATATGTTCATCCAATTTTGGGATTTAAGAGCAGGTGATGAATGCAAAAATGATATTAGAAAGTATGAAGAATGTTCCTACAGCAATGATAGGTGATATAAACTTGTATGACTAGGTGAAATAATACACACATCAAAAGTGTCTAGGGATCAAGCATTTTTATGCGGATTTCTTGAGATTGAGATGTGGCTTTGTAATAAAGGAGACAATTTCTTTTGTTTGGGGAATAGGCCCTCTACAAATTGTGGCGTATAGCAATGAAATGCACGTTAGTTTATTCCTTATAATCTATAGATTACAGTGGTGATGTTAGCAAAACTTTATGAAACCGGAATACTGTGAAATACGATAGTCAAAACATGACTCTCATAATAACTTAAAATCTCACAAGAGCTATTGTCTTATGAGTGGATAGGTCTCCTTGGTATTTTAAGTCAAAATAGTGCACTTTTCAATAATATATAGTATAAAACAAAGTCACGTCTGTACTACGTGACAGATTTTGATGTGATTTACACGATTTGATAGACTTATTCATGAAAATGGATTAGATGTAGGTATTCATTTCGAAATAGCGCGGTTTTTGCCGGCCAATACTGTAAATCTAAAATAATAAGGTGATGTGTTATAAGCTGGTTGGGAAAAAACACATTATAGGTACATCACAAGAAATATTATTACTGTTTATCTCTTAAAAGCAGCATTTCATCTAAAAAACCGGGCAAGTGCGAGTCGGACTCGCGCACTGAGGGTTCCGTACCAACTTACCTATGAAAACAATTCAATTCTCGAATCGAGTCTTGAAGATTAAAAAAAAAAAAAAAACTTGTGACGTAACTAAAAACTTTCAGTTTTCAGAATTTATTCTATATTTGTGCTAAAATTATCATGCTTTGTACCATAATTTCAAGATTCTAGGTCAACAGGAAGTCCTTATGAATTTTGATTTCTTTGACAGTGTCGAAATGTACGTTTTTTGCAACATAAACGGGCGTATCTTCTTTTTCCGTCAATTTACAAGTTTGATATTTACACAGCTTCAAGGGACCACGGACTTGAGTATACAGTTTTAATTTCAACTTGATACCTTCACGCGTACTCGAGATAAAGGGTCTTGACAGACAGACAGACAGACAGACGGAAAACAAAGTGATCCTATAAGGGTTCCGTATTTTCCTTTTGAGGTACGGAACCCTAATAAGATGCAGGTGACTTAACCTCACCTTGATGCCGTGCCCAAGATAAATACCACACTATACACATCACATGTGCACAGCAACCAACTGCGCGTCTGCCTACTTAAAAATTACAACAGTATCCAGCAAGAGCAGCTCTATTGTTAGTAATTGATGGAGTGGTGTCAACTAATATATAAATATAATGAGTTTTCTTACTTGTGTGCCTTGATTGTATCCTACCTTGTAGGAAATAATTATTTGGACCATTATCATGGACAGATACCTCGATTTTGAATTGTCCGGAGGCCCTGACATGCTCTCCATAGTATGAACGAGATTGTTTGATTTGATAAATTCCTAGAGAAAATAGAATTAGGTCCTGGAATGACAATTGAGGAAAATCATCCAGCTCTGGAAGGTTGAAGGTTGCTGCTGGGTGTGGAAACTGGAAGACAGAGTATCTGCAACGGGCTATTAATTACGTTTTGTTCCATTTGATTTTGAAAATAAACCTAAAAACGCTCCTAACAAGCATTTTTTGCCGTAATACTATTTTACTATTATTTCATTATTCCGGTTACGTATCGATATAATTTTTGGTCAGTTAATTATAACAAGATGATCACTTTTTTCATGTGCAATATCATTAATAAACATTACCGTTTAACAGTGGGCCGAAAAAAAATTGTCTCCTTTATGATTTTATAAATTTATATGGATCCTTTTTGGTGCATTTCATAATTTGAATCAGGAACTGTGAATCAAATTCGAGTAAAAGATGAAAATCAGCTGTCAATATTTTCCCTATAAAAACATACAACGCATTGAAGACATTATTAGTGCTACTGTATCCCTACTACTGATTAAAACCAACGTTATTATGGAGCGGCGACGTCATTTAAGCAGGGAAGAAATGCTCAGAGCCGTGGGAATGATAGAAGCTGGTTCCCGGCAACGTACTGTGGCTTTAGCTCTGAATACAAGTCAGAGTGTTATCAGTCGACTTTGGACACGTTACCGAAGCACTGGTACCGTGGCTGAGCGCCATGGAGGACGGTATCGCTGCACCACACGGAGACAAGACCGATACATTCAAATCTTAACTCGAAGAGCTCCAACAATAACCGCCATGATGTTAGCCGTGAGGCTTCATCACTCTTCAGGGAACTTAATTAGCGACCAAACAGTCAGAAACCGCTTGCATGAAGTGAACCTTCATTCCCGAAGACCGCTACGGGTACCACCTATAGCAATGCACAATCGTAGGATTCGATATCAATGGGCTCTTGAACACAGAAATTGGGCAGAAGAACAATGGCGTTTCGTGTGCTTTTCTGATGAGTCTCGTTTTGGTATGAGACCGGATACAAGACGTATATGACATTGGAGAACCCCTGGACGCCAACAGCGATTAAAATCCTGCCAGGAAGTCCATCCTTATAGTGGTGGAACCATCATGGTATGGGCGGGTATTGGGATCGGCGGAAGAACTGAGTTGATTTGGATCAGAGGCAACCTCAACGCTCAAATTTATGCTGAGACCATTGTATCAGACGTCATCGTTCCTCTACAAGTGCAAATCGGTCCCTTATTTCAATTAATGCACGATAATGCACGACCGCACACCGCAAGAGTTGTAAGACAGACTCTCGCCGCAGCTAACATCAATGTCCTGCCCTGGCCTGCTCAGTCGCCAGACTTGAACCCGATTGAGCATGCATGGGATATGCTACAGAGAAGAGCTCTGCCGAATATGGAGGGTATCCAGTCGCAAGAAGACCTTTTTTTGTTGTTGCAACGAACATGGGCGGCCATTCCACAGCGTGATTTGGATGAACTCATTTTGAGTATGCCAAACCGATGTTCTTGTGTTGTTAGTGTTCGCGGTAGAAACACGGATTATTAATTGTTTAAGTTACCCAATAAAATTTTAAAGAAAACTGTTATTTCAGTCTTTTTTTCGAACTTTAATGTTAGTGGTTCAAATGTCAAAAATCCCTTTATTAGGAAAATGGCAAATTTCTTTATTAATGCAAAGGTGACTTGGTTTATCGTTACTGTGACAAACGAAAACACTTTATTTGATGAATCCTTAAAGAAAATTTTAATTAATATCAATCAGGAGAAAAGTTATTGCAAAAATATATGTTGATCCCTAGACACTTTTGATGTGTGTAGCTTGTAGACATAAGTAAACATTTGTAACGTTAAAACAATATAAAATTGATAATACTCTTAATAATAGTCTTAAATCTCTTCTTTTTGCCATTTTCCTATATTTTTTAGAGTCGGCACAACACATTATTTTCTTCCATTCTGTCACTAACGCCCGAATCTCAGAGGTCTAATGTTTCATTATAATATGTAATTAACTTTTTGCTTGCTAAAGGTAATTTTTAATATGAAAACTGACGATTAAATAATGTAGGATATACCTACCAAAAATCTGCAATCACATGTAAAAATCTGAATATAAAATAACAAGATAAATATAAATAAGAACACAATTTAAGTATATATTATTTTCATAGATTCATCAAAGTATATCCCATCGTTTTAGCGTTCTAGTTTTTCCAACAATTTGGGGATCAGTCTTCAACAAAATTAGTTTTATCAAAGCAGATGTGGCCAAATACGAACTTAGTTTTGCCAATTACGATACGTCAGAACACAGGACCGTTTCCTCCTCCGAAGAAAGTACAAGCGATCAGCCACTTTTTGGAAATGGTGGCCGCGTATCGATATAGTAATTGCTTGATATTTTTAATTAAATTAGAAACGTGTTGACATCGTGCATTTCTTTTTTTTTTTCGGAATAAATAATTGAAAGGGACCGCGTTTCAAGTTTTATTAGCGTTATATTCTCGAGTTCTGGATTGAGAATTTGAAATTGAGAACTTGAAATTATTACAGAATTAGCATGTACATAGTACGAGTCAGCATGATTGGCGAGATACCTTAGGAATAATACCTGTAATACCTATCCTGGTTACGGGGTTGGTTTTAGTCAGTAAAAGTCTGACACTCGCCCTCAAAAAAAGAGGTGCAAATTCATTAATGATAAAATCACATAACGCCAGCAAATAATAACGATAGTAGTAATCCATCCATACGAGAAGACAATATAACTGGAGTGTGCCAGTTTATCTTGGCAACTTATGTAGGTCCTGCTGGCAAAGCAACTGTCAACAGTATGTGATTTCAGTACATTTGAATGTCCTGCCAAGATATTACAGACTGTTGGGTAAATGTTTACATGACATGCTTTTTAAATTTGCGTATGACTTCTCTTGGGTGGGCAAAAGAGTGTGTCAGACTTTTACATGAGTTAATTCTGTCATCTCCCTTTTACCATCGGACAAATCGTCGTATGGCGAGTATCCATCCTTACGTTGTCGAAACTTGCACGGTCCGGACAAAGCGCTTTGCCTCGTCGTTTATACCGCGTACATCGAGGGATTGGAACAATTTGCCTGCTGCGGTCTTTCCGTCCGATTATAATTTGGATATCTTCAAGACTAGAGTGAATAGGCTCTTAATAAACTAGTGCGCCTCACCATCAATGATTGCATCACTGCTTACCATCAGGTGGGATTGCAGTCAAGCACTAGTTTATGATATTTATATATATATTACTATCTGAAACCTACTTATGTCCCTCTTCATGCTCTTTGCTTTCGTGTCGTCAGCCCTCGCCGGCATCGACGCTATTGGATCCCTTTTGTTTTTCTGACATCTCTTTAAGGCTCCCGTGGAATATTACGCGCCGTCGACCTTACCAGATGGCCTGAAGGCAGGCTAACTATTGCTTGTCGTTCACAAGCCTAAGTCTATGATGACCGAAAATTGCTCTGCGATGTTCTCTCAAGGACGTCTTTAATTTACTGAAATGCTTTTAGTTTTCGGAGCTTGCTATCTTCTTAGCGGATAATTCACTATCAACGATTGCATCACTGCTTACCATCAGGCGGGATCGCAGTCAAGCATCAGTTTATAAAAAAAATGCCTAGTCTAAGACTGAAGACAGAAGACTAAGACAGAAAAAAAGCGACTTAATTTAATACTACGAAAACTAATTATACTTTAATAATTAGTTTTCATTACTTTTCCGTAATAAATCTTAGTGTAATTTGAACAAAGATCAAATATTGTAGACAAGAGGTCTTTTTAAGCTGATTTTCTATCAATGTTCCTTTTTCTAATTCTAGAATTCAATAGTTGGATATATAGTGACTTACGTTGGTAGATTTTGGTCTTCATATTTGGCACACTTAACTCTATCCAGAGCTTGGTCTATATTATATCAATCGGTTCTTAATTAGGCAAATGCACAATATCTATCAACACCCACTAATCGAATCGATTTGGTTGAAATTTGGTACTCGAATAAACCCTGGACTACACGAACATATACAAAGAATTACCCTGCGAGTATGTTCCCTTGGGATAATTTTCTACTACTACGAGAGCGAAACCACTGGCAAAAGCCAATTTAAAATAACATTGTAGACTAATAAAAGAATTTAAATTCCATTCAGAAGTAGCAGTAGAAGTTCAAATAAAAAAGAACAATGCCTTTTATGCTCTTACCTTCGTAATGGAATCAATTTTTGAAGTGCAACACAATGCTACAATGCTTTATCCCCGGGTTCAACCGTATCCATTGAAACCAGGTCGTCTAGTTAATGATTTGTTAATTAATCTCCGCTATTGTGGACTGTGTCTATGTGTATATGGCCTATTGTATCTTTGGGTGATTGTATGGTATTGTTTTGTGGGGTAGGTGTTGATAGAGAATATGCCTTTGCCTAATTTAGAGGTGATTGATTCAATATGGACTGGGTGCTAGATACAGCTTATATTAGAGTATGATTTCAGTAATATATATTTACAGTAGAATAATAAAAACCCTAAACTAATGAAAAAATAAAATATGTCGTCAAAAACTCTTCCACATGACTGTCGACTGGTAATGTGCTCAAGTCTTATCCTCTGTCCGAGGTAAAAGCCAGCCCTTGGATCACGCAAAGTTGACACTTTGGTGTTGTTGATTTTGTTGATGATACAAGATCAAATCTGAAAAGACAACTACTTACCTTTTATTTTCGATCACTTAAGTCTCCTGATGATTTTTTGATTCGCCCTCCCATTTTTTTACATTCTCGCATTTTGACTTAATAGTAATGGTAACGTGTATTTTTAAACTTAATTAAAATTGTTTGTTGTGTCTAAGGTGAAAAACGGTACAAAAAATAAAATAAAATGACCCTGTATAAAAAATATTTTTCAACGCTTTTGATTATAGTAGGATTTTAATGGCCGAACGAGGACACTTCTAAAATTCCTCTTTAAATTCTTTAGTTAGTCCCTTATTTTTTATTTAGAAGCATAGCAATTTTTTTTGGAGGAAAATTCAAGCAAGAATGAGCTTTGAGTAAAAAAGTGTTTGAAGTAATTACGAAGTAATTAGCATTTTAATCAAAAAATTCTCAACTCATCATGTCTGTTTTGGGTAAAAGTAGTCCCAAATATTAACTACCTACCAAGCGTGATAATTTGAATAAATCTTGTGTAATTTATTAGCATTGAAACGGCTTTTGAATGTGATATTTAAAAATAAATACTTTTGGTACTTGTCTTTACTGATCTTTCGGGGTGTCATAAACACAAATGATTTTTTTTTAATAAAATCGACTTTATAGGTATGGTTTTAGCGATAAGACCACCCATTGTGATATCCTATTAATTTGAAGTTTATAAAGTAATCTATACTAATAATATAAAACTGAAGAGCTTATTTGAACGCGCTAATCTCAGCGACTACTGGTCCGATTTGAAAATTCAGTGTTAGATAGCCCATTTATCGAGGAAGGCGGAAAGTTAAGGACGAAGTCGCGTGCGGAAGTTAGTTTTACAATAAAGAGTCTATCGAACTTTGAAATAAAAATAAGAAAAAACCAGCTACTCGATTTTTCTGTAATCAAATGAAAAAGTCAGTGATTTGATTTTTCTTAATAAAATCAACAAAAAGCTATCCAGAATTTTATATATGCGGAGCTCGACGAAATGTGATCGAAATGAAAACCGCCGTTTAAGTATTTTTATTTATCTGGTGATAAGACAGACTTGGTATCCTAAAAATATTTCCACCCCCTGTAACATTTTCATTAGAAAGTCACCGAGTACTCTTAGTCAGACAAACAAACTAAAAGAAATGTCAAAAGCTCGTTTCAGTTCAAAACAGTGATAAAGTCGTAAACCTACAAATTCATACGAAAGATATACCAATTTTATTTCTCTTCAAAACTCGTAGATTAAAAAAGAAATGGCGTGCTTAACTTGAAAATATCGTGGCCCTGAAATATTTCTTTGCTATTAAAAAGCAACACTAATATTTTAGGAATAACTTAAAATGGTCTTATAGTTATAATAGCTTCTGCCAACTGCTTCGCTCGCGTTAAAGTAGATAATATCCAAAGGGAAGATACGCCCGCGATAAAAAAGTCATCATCTGCCTAGCCTTTTCCCAACTATATTGGGGTCGGCTTCCAGTCAAGCCGGATTTAGCTGAATACCAGTATTTTACGAGGAGCGGTTGCCTACCAGACCTCCACAACCCATTAAGTGGGGTAACACGGTACTGCATGGCAAGAATGGAGTCAGATTTACTGGCCCGCGATAAAAAAGTATTCTATCAATATTACTTTTAGCTGCCAGTGGTTACGGCTGCGTAAAACTAGAAGGAACATAATTAATTATGTGCAGCAAGGGAATATGCTCCCGGGATAAAAACTATTCTATGTGCTATTCTAGGACGTAGTCTATTTGCGTGCTTCGTCCAAACCTGTTAAGCCGTTTGGGCGTGATGGAGTAACAAAAACTAATACACAGATACGTATATATTTAGACATGTTGTAAGTTAATAATGAATTAATTCGTACATTTATGAATGTTTAGAGATTCATTGACCCCACAGTCAAACCATTGCAACGGTTTTGTGGGGCTTAGGGCCTGTTTCACCACCTATGTTTAAGTTTCGAGTATCTTACTTGACAGATAATTTCATACGAATTCTGTCACATTTTTTAATTTATTCAGTGAGTAGTGCCTACTCGGACATTGTGAAACAGGCCCTTAGTTTATAAGTTACTTACCTCTTTTTGTAAGAAAGATAAATAATAATAATAAACAAACTTTCGCCTTTTTAATATTAGTTGATTAGTAGCAAGTGTGGTAGCAAGAATTAAGTACCTACACTATTCCACACAGAGTTCTTTTTGTTACACAACTTTCTTCCTTCTACCGAAAACATTCGAGCAAAATCAAAGTGACAAAAATAATCATCGGTTCCGTCGCTTCCTGCCACTTAAATCAACTTGTTGGGTGTTCCTTTGTATGTCGCCGATGTAGAAGACAAGACGTGTTAAAAATAATAGCCTTTGTTCGACATTGTATTTCAATTTCTCAGCGAAATGTCGCTAAAGCTTAGGACTTAGCTGAACTTTCTTTCAGCAATTGGCTTGAGATGGGCTTGCAGTAAGTGGTAAGGAAAATTAGTCTGTGTATAGAATCAAATAAAGTTTGTTTTTATTTAGACAAGAAATATTGAAGCAGTGATCATTAACCAATCGCTATGGTGAACGTAGGTAGAGATATGTCTGTTTATAACCAAAATATTTTTTTATTACTATATGGTTATGAAAGTATATTCGATACCTGTGCTAAAAATATAATTTCTAAAATTTTTATCTGACTGCTCGTTAAAACTGAACGGATGACCGCAACTGATGTTAAGAGAGGTAACTTAAGGTGGGCGCGACGTTAGAATTATCCATACAAACGTAATACCAAAATTATTTGCAGTTCACGCATATTTACACCATAATATGATGTTATTCGGATTCAGACAATAATTATCTAGGTTCCTACATCGACTTTTTGTTGAAAAACTTACCCCAAACGAAATTTAAGCGAATTTAAATTTGCACATTTTCACAGCGAAAATGTCATGTTTTTATTTTGTTTTTTTCTATATTATAAACAAGAATATTTCAAAATATCTTTTCGTAGGAACACAGATATTATTATCAAGTTATAAATACTCGAAACAATATTGGAAATACATTAATTTTTCATTCATCATTTTTGGTATTACGGAACCTCTCCCAAATTTCCAATAGTTTGTATTGCTATCACAAGCAAGCAACTGTCAGTGTGCGGATGATGACTTTACTCCAGTCGGTGTGTCCAAGAATTGTTTATACTATCTGGATTGCTTCCATCAACCTCAAAAACGTATTTTATTTCGTCTCAACTCGTGATAGCGCGCGGTCTCCGCAGGCCTCTTAAGCTTTTATTTTAAAATTGAATTAAAATCCCGCGCAAAAAAAGTATTTTGATATTGTAACTAATTAACATTGTACTATTAGTGGGTGCCCGCGACTTATCATTAAACTATGAGTTTAATGCTAAGTCGCGGGCACCCACTAGTGTAATATAAGAGGTGAACAAATTCCCATTCATCGAACACAGCTCCAAAACTCACGTCACTACAGAAACATTTCTAAAAATTTCTATCAAACTTTTACAAACGCAGACAACTAACTTACTCCAGAACTGGGAAAATCTAGACCAATAAGGTTACAAAGATTTATCTGGTTCGTAATTCCCTTCACATTTTCTTCTACGTCATCCATTAGTTGATTGTAAAAGGGCCGCAGTTAGCTAAACTAGGAAGAATGAAGATGGATGTATGAACGAATTTGCACTTTAATTTCTTGAGCGGGAGGTATTCATAATTTTCAGTTTTAGACGACGAGACAACTGTCTTTCCTTGTAATATTTTAGGGGAGGTTTTCGTTGTATAATTTTATGAACAGATTAAGATAGTAAGAGAATTAAGTGTCTTAGTCGAGGTTTGAAATCAGATTTTGAAACAAGTAAATTATAATGACCCTTTTTTTTAAATATTTCAATCTTAAACACGAACTTAAAAGTTTTATATCACATAGGCCTACTTTGGCACTTAAGAAACATTAAAAGCTAGCGCACATTGAAGTTGGAAACTATAAAATAACTTAATTTTATATATGCATATTTTATATGATTTTAGATAAATAGTCTATTTTAACTTTTCTAAATTATTTATGCATACTGCATCTACATCTCTCATCCAACTCTTTTGTCACAGGTCTGCTGGAAGAAAGCAGCACCTTTCTACTCTTTTATCTGTATTTGTTTTTAGTGTTTGTGTGTACATAAATAAATAAATATGAACATTTTAAGGCCTCTTGTACACGGCACGTTTTAACGGTTAATTCGCCGTCCGTATGCACGGCGCGCAGTGCTGTATGAATCACGGGAGAGCTTGTTGACACAAACGCGGCGGCGCTACGACACGGCGCCATCAGCGTTGTATCGCAGTCTATATTGTAGCCTCTTGTACTCGGTACGTTTTATTACCCGTACGGCACGTTTGCCGTACCGTGCACAAAAAAGTGTCGTGTACAAGAGGCCTTAAATTACAGTTCCATTGTATTTGTATTCTATCTACGTATATCATTATATCCTCCAATATTATTATCAGCAAAATCGATACTGCTTTCGTCTATCGGATCTGTGTGCACAAATTCCCACAGCATCAGGTACTAGGAACACAAAGCGTCAAGGAGGGTCGTTACAGTAACTATTTGCGAGTTACAGAGCACTGTGGCATAGCTTAGAATGCCACAAATCCTTCCCTTGTCTTCTGCATCGATGGCAGACAAAAGGAACAATATAATTTATGTGGCTGGCAGCGACGGAAGCAATTATGTTTATACTGAATCAATAGGTACTGTGTACTTGGATTTTGATTTAGAAAAATTATATTGCAAAGCCAAAAGTATTATTCATATAAGTATGTATAATAATATAAGGTAACTTTACAGGCTCAAGTAAAATTAGCTAGCAAAATTACTTAGACGTAATGATATTGATGGGTAGAACTTTTGATGTTTCTAAATATATTCTAGGGTCGAAAGACTTTTGTTTATTGTTTTAGCTATCGTTTTAAATGTAATGAAGAGCATTCAGCTGTTTAGAATGTTCAGATTTAATTTTGTTACGAACTCAAAGAAAACTCTTAACAACATACGTATCAACTCGTGTAATATTTTAATTATGTAATTTAATTAATGATTTCATTTTAATTTGATATAAGTTACGTGTTAAGGAAATTACTTTTTAATTACGGATTTTGGATATTTCTATGAACATGGTTGTTTATACAGAATTCTCTCGCAAATGTTTTGAGTTGCTATTGATTTGATAATATGTCGTTGAAGTTTAGGTTCGCAAATGACTGCTTGCTTAGGTGTAACTTATTTACTTTTTACTTAAAGACCACTTTTTTATTATTCATAGGCTCACGTTTGACCATTATCTCACCTGATGGTAAGCGATGATGTGGCCGAGGATGGAGCACGCTTGCCTAGAAGTAACCTATTCACTCTTGACTTGAAGGCTCCTAAGTTGTAGATATCAGGAAACACTGACCCCGGCAGGGAATTCCACTCCTTAGCTGTACGCATAATAAAAGTGTTTCCAAACCTTTTTGTGCGTATGGGTGGAATGTTCACCATATACCACTTGGTTGTAGCTATCAGAAAACACAAACTCCGGCAGGGAATTCCACTCCTTAACTGTATGCCCAATGAATGTATTCCCAAAGTGCCTTTGTTAAGTAAATATACATAGGAAACCCATGGTTTCCCTTAGTTCCATTGGCTGCTTAATTATTTCCAATAAGTCATACTACACGTCCTACTGGGAATACGTCGAGTTACCAGTAACAGAGGATAGAAATTGTGAATAAATCTTACGATAGTACTTGTCTAAACGGTCGGTAGTGTTACTGTAAGCATAACATCCGAAACAGGAACGTACGATTTCCGATACGTAAGATGAATGTATCTATTTACTTCCCCCTGATAACAAATAATTTCCCTATTGTGGAAATACTCGTATTTCATGTTTTTCACTGCTTATTCCGTTTTAATAAGGAGTTATTTTGACGTTGTATGTTATTTTTAGAATAAACACGGCTCCTCTAATTACTCTTTTTTATTAGTCTGTATTGTACACCTTTTCTACCTACAATATTAGCAAATAAATGATTATGATTATGACTATATCCCATAGCTGGGCAAAAGCCTCCCTCTTTCTAAACTTGCAATCTCTGACCATGTTTGGTCCACGAACATTATCAGATGGTCACACCACCTTCGCTGCAGTCGACTTCGACGCATTTATTCTCATTCGGGCGTTTGGTATGAGACGATCTTCATCCACCAGTGCTGGTGTTCAATCTGCATTGGGCTACTATGGCAGTCCAATACAGATTAGATACCAGGTTGTACAGGTATTACAAATCCTCTTCTTCAAACTACTTTTTACATTACTATACTTTCAAAAACGGTGAGAGATATTTGAACAATTTCTCGAAGATTCGTATTTTCAGGCTACTCAACTCAGTAAATTTTGGTTTACAGGCTTTCTGGTTCAAAAGATGGTCGCGAAATGACGATGTACGGTAACAGTCGGGATGGTTCTTAATGAAGACATAATTATGTACGTGGCAACGTCGAAAATACGATGGAAGAATATTTCTAACACCAGAGTATAGAGATAAAGAAGTCGATTTGATTTGATAAGAAATAATGTTTACTTTAAAACCCATAAAAAGTATCATATAGAACTTAGTAGAAAATTATCCCAAGGGAACACACTCTCGAGATAAAAAGTATCCTTTATGCAAGACATTGTGTCCCTGTATAGTGTAGTTTCATTAAAATCCATTGGGTAGTTTTTGCGTAAATGAGTAACAAACATCCATTGAATACATCCATACATATAAATTTTCACGTTTCCCTCGAGCGAACTTGCGGCTAAATTTAAAGCTCCTACTTAGTGCTGCGGCTCTGGTACTTTTGAATAAGAACGGAGTTTTATAATCGTTTTAATTAGGTATATTATTGACTATTTAATGAATAGTTTTAGCTTCTTTTGTTCACGTTTATAATATTACTAGGATATATAGATAGGTTCGCGTTTGACCACTATATATCTGATGGTAAAAGCCATGTTATAGTTTTCCACCTAAATCAACCCACAGTTTTAACAGTCTTTAACCGGTATTCCTATTAACCGTGCACATAATATCAAGCGATGTATTAGTGCATTAGGATTGTACAGCTCCAGGCGTAGATACGATTTATTAGCTAGCTAGAGATTAATAGTGCGTGCCAGGTAACAGATTGCATCCTGATCGCGTACGGGCACCGCAGATCGGTTCTGACGATACGCTCTTTTAATATGAAACTAAGCTGAGGATCTAGACAAATTGATGGAAGCGGATTTCTTAGATTTTTAGCTCTAGATTAAATTTTTCTTCGCTTAAAACTAAAGACTAGCGAGAGTATAAGACTTTCAAAGAGTGAATTTATTAGATTAAGATTTTAATTATTTATTAACTAGGTACTGCCAGCGGCTTCGCTCGCTTGAAAGTAGAATATTGTCCCAAGGGAACTTATTTCTAGTAAACCAAATTACAAATAAATCCGTCCTGCCATTCGAGAGTAAAGAAATAATAAATATATATTATCAGATCTACTTTCAATCGCCACGTGCGTCGTATTATACTACGTGATAAGGATTGAATAATTTTGAACTTATCAATTGATTACAAAAACAGTTACTATTATAAAGGCGAAATGATCACGCTCGAACAGCTGAACAGATATCGATAAAACTTAGCACACTTGGAAATAACAAATACTGTATTTTTTACGCCGGGTATAGGTTCCCCTGGGATGATTTTCTACTATTACTTAGGCGAATTCGCTGGCAGCAGTTAGCGAGGCATAAAAATACACGGTTTAAGTCCCAAAAATTTCTGGGAAGCGCATAGATGACACAATGCGCTATATTTCAGTTTCAATTTAACCTCTTTCAATTTCCTATTCAGTTAATTATATGTCCAAATGCATTAATACAGTGTTAACCGATTTGAAATTAATCAAATTTATTGTACAACCTCATTAGTCGCTGTCATGATTTTCGATTATTGCGCTTTAGTTGTCGAACGTCCGGCTTATTATATTTAGTTTTCCAATAATGAGCACCAACAGTTATTTAATGTGAAAATAATACAAATAAATTGGCAAGATAAGCTTTAGCTTCACACAGGGATTACCTCTGTTGCCGGGGGATATATAAACGTAAGCCAACCAATATTCCAACTATACGAATACACGCTACTTTAATATTTATTTGCGGTACATGTAAAAAGTAAAAATGTATTCTACATTTTACCTTTCTACATGGTTTAACCCAATGTCGCTCAAGGTTGAATGCTCTCAGTTTTGAGACAAGCTCGTTTTAGTATATGATATTTTAAAATCAAATTGTTATGAAGATTAAAGCATATGAAAGCAGCTGTCCTCGCGACGGTTGCATAGTATGAATCTTTAATTTTCAAATGCAGTTTTTCAGCAAAAACGAGTAAACTATGACCTAGGATCTTACCATTAAGTGTTAAAATGTCGGTCGTGCGCTCGATAAAGAGTCCTGTAAAGGCCATCCCTTATGGAACTATATAACTATATAAGGCTGTAGCTCCATAGCTATAGATTTATATAGCTCCATCCCTTTAACAGTTCCGTTAAATGGATCACGTCAGAGCTTGCAGTAGGACCTCAGTGCGTGTTGGGTCTCATCTGAAGGCTGTGTGTGTTCGGATCAGAAATCAAGTTATCCATTCAAGGCTACTGACATAGCCTAGGCAGGTGAGAGTCGCGGGAATCCGATGTATGCGAGACGCACAGAACCTTGAAATTTGAAAGATGCCTAATTCTAGCAGTGGACGTCTTTCGGCGAAAAAGATGATGATGACGATGATTCAATAGGTTACTTCTAGGCCAGCATGCTTCATCGTGGACTACATCATCATTTGCCATCACGTGGTCATGCGGTCAAATGCAAGCCGAAGTATCACACTAATATTATAAAGGTGAAAGTTAGTACGTATGAGTAAATTATGTGTGTATTATGTATGTGTCTGTATGTTTGTAATTCCTTCCCACTTAAACGTGTGAAAAGATTTAGATAAAAGGCATACAGATAGGCCATATTCTGGAATACAAAATAGGACTCTCTAATTGGGAGATTGTCGTCGTTTCCTTAACGTAATTTTCTACTTATTCGGGCGATGCCCCTGGCAGAAGCTAGTAATCAGAATAAGATCACTTATTATAAATTCTCAGAAACATCTATAAATTTCTAAGTAAGATCTGATGCGTAATAAAACTTTTTGTTGGTCTAAGTCCTAAGTGCCCATCCAAAAGTTAAAGTAAACTCGAAGCACTTGTAGAACTAATAACAATTTCTGCCCTGTGATTGAGGACCTCAATTTGTCCTTCTATTCGTTAAGATATTATATACAGCGCCATCTATACTATAACAAACGAACTTAAGACCTGACGTCACACAAATCCTATGATAATAGTGATGAGGTTACGTAGTACATGGGTCGAAGCCTACTAGGGCCATGGGTCGATTTCTTAAAGAAACCTTTGGTCTTGGAGCGCAAACGTTATGAATGAACATAGGCATAGTTTCAGCTAGTAAAAGTCTAAGCCCGGGCGCGCACTAGCGGCCAGGCCGCAGGCGGCCAGGTGAAACAAATGAAACCGCCATAGAGCGCGCGCTTCTATCCGCACGCGGCCAGCGGCCACAGGTGCGCGCGCTCTATGGCGGTTTCATACTAATGTATGTATCTCGATGTCCGCCGCGATTTGGCCGCTGGTCGCTGGCCGCTAGTGCGCTATGGGTCTAACACAGGCTCCATTAGATGAATTACAACCTTAAAAAAATCAGTAGGTATTCCTCCTACTATTACGGTGCCTAAGAATAAACTAAAACTAAGCTAGAGTTGCAAGTAATGGTGGTTCGGAATTGCATTGTGTGATAGCAGACCACCTGATCTAGATTAATTTAAACCCTAGTTTTAGGCCATCACTATACAGTTACATTACGACACTAAAATTAAAAGTTACTTATGTCATTTAGTGAAATTCAAAGTTACTGATAGGTTGTAAACGAACAAATTATCAAAGTCCTTTATTGTACAAAATAAAATCGCCTAATATATTACGACAGGAGTGCATTAAAACATTGAGAAGTTCGCTTAGAGGTTACATACCTTTGTTGATCGAAGTTACATACACTTAACATAGCTTTAACTTAAACATACCTTTAAATATAGCAACTTTTGTTGAAATTCCCGTGAAAGATAAGGGGGATGTCATCAAAACTCAATCAATCAACGCGAATGTGACTTTCGTTCGAGTGACGTCACTGTAAGGCTCGACATATTGACGGCGCAGATGTAAAATTACTTATTGGCGTGCAGCCGGTATACCTGCTGTATTCGGTATACCTGTACGAGTACGTGCCGGGAGGTATACCTGTACCAATATGTGTTTTCAAATATGTATCTCTCTCTCTACACCAAGCGAGAAACATACCTACTTGATTAGTCTGGTCTAGTATTAGTCTTTATTTTTTGGTAGGGATGTTCCGTTCCATGTGTGGCTGGGTTAGTTTTGTAGAAATTCATTGCGCTCACGTGGGCCATGTATGGTGTACGCCCGCCGATCTAGGCGCGTTCGTCTCCATACATTTTATATGGCAAGTAGAGCTACATTAGATCCACGCCATGCGACGGCTTTCTACGTACAAATCAGACGTGGCCCACCTGTGCGTCAGTCTAATGTACCTAGTTCCCGCTTTAGATATGCAATAATGTTGTGTACCTAATCGTATTTAGCTCTAAACAGTATTGCATCACTTTATTTGACAAGAGGGCATTTCCCGATCCGTCTATAAAGCTTATTTATTTATTTGTTGTTTCATCCAAAGCAATGTTTAACAAAGAGGCAAACTCCAAAAACAGAGATAGCGCCTGAACACTCGGTTGGCATTCTTGCTTTGACGTTAGTCGTTCACTGGAATATTTTACAGAACTTATTTCAGGAAATACGTGTTTTTAAACGCTAGAAATGTTTGTTAAAAAAAACATAGCTCAGAATTTCGATTGCATATCTATGGCTTAGAGTGAAAACCTCGTATCTGCAAATTTAGTTGTTGTTTAAATATTTGAATAAATCACATAGAAATATATTTAAACTAAATAATCACAAAGGTCTAATTTAGGTTTTTTGTGCCGCCTGAAAGTTTACGTATTTCGCAGTTACGTGGTTTTCACTCTAAGCCATAAATATGAAAGGTTTCTATAAATATATATAATTTGCTGCGGTCCGATTCCGGGGCGGGTTACTAGTCTTAAATATAAATCCAGGTCATGGTCAGTCAACCCACGTTTTAAATTTTACCAAATCCTTTTAACCTTTAAGGATTATCCCAATTCTCAAACATACGGATGATATCGGTAGGAAGTAGAATGTCAGCGTTGTTTTGATGTAAGTACTTACCTGGGCCTCAACTCTGCTATTAAAATTGTATGAGAATTGACAATCATTGCTTCAATTTTAACAAGTTTGGCAGTACCAAATTGATACAATTCTAATAGCAGATGGCCCTGTACTATTGAATTTCATGAAACCAGTGCGCTAAGTGAGAGTTAACGCGATCGAAACGTTTACCGTGCCATGTGAGGCTCTCTGATTGTTCAAGAGCTTGAAGCGGGCCAATCCCATCGTCGTACGTCATAAACGAGTCGATCGCGTTAACGTTAAACTAACTCGCACTAAGCAATCTGTTCAAATGATGTCTTTCTAAATATGGTTTGTTCTAAATATTGGATACAAATTTTGCATCGTTTCGTCATTTTGTTCGGGGGTTTTAAATTGACTACCCTGCCTTTTCCGTTGGGTGCCGTAAAATAAACAATTAGGATTATATGGCCTGATTGTTTACTAAAGTTACCGAGCGTGGGGTTTTAAGTATGATTTCAAGGTTGCACATTTTTAGCCCAGACTTTACTTTAGGCCCATAAAGAATACTAATTTACGCGCGTAACGGTGTGTACTAATGTTGGTAAGTTTTTTTTCTGATGGGCGAAATCTGCGTAGGTAGGTACTGTAGTGTATTCGACCTCTTTGGAATTTCTTCTAAAAAAGATTTTTGTTATGTTTTGTTAAATTTTTCTTGTCAGTATTTTTTTTTTAATTTTGGTTTTGTAATGTATGTTATTTTATTGTGCGTCTATTCGGGCAGAATAAGCATGTTTTCTTTCTTTTTTTCTCTTCAAAACCGATGGTGTATGTGTATTTTTGTTAGTGTTATTACACTCAAACGGCAAAACGTAGAAACATATCCTGGAACAGCACGTACGATTTTTATCCTGGGCATATTTTACCTTAACACAATTCACGCGGACGAAGGCGCTGACAGGAGCTAGTATATATCCCATACCAACATATAATGTTTAAATATTCACTCCATACTCGTAAATAAGACATCGTACCTTTAACAGTCTACAGACAATTTAATCCTGTACAGTATACAGCTTCTACTTTATATCTGACTTGGGAAACTTTATCGATTCCCCGTAACTTTCTAGTGGTAATTAAGTCAACTTTGGTCTCCGGAGCGATTAATTCATGTCCATTATTTATGCTTTTAAAAGTTGCTGAAGTTACCAAGTTTTAACAAAGGTAAATAAATAGATGAGACAATTTTTTTGAGACGCTTTGAGAGTGTATTCATGTATGTATGTGTTTGTGAAAGTTTTAGGAGACTTTAGAAGTTTGTTTTACTGTTTTTGGTCGCTTTCTAGTACTTTAATTTTTATTATATACTTTCTAGTACATATTTTTGCTAGAGGAAATACTTAAAGATCTTTACCTTTTTTGCGTTGGGAATGATCAAATGTCTTCTCCTGGTTTAGGGTGGATCGAGAGGTGTCTGATATTAATGACTAAAAAATCGACCTGTACTCGACGAGTGTTTGTTTATATGCTCTTTGCGTTCTGATGGACCCGTGACCTTGACCCTCAAGAAATCTCATTATTCAAGAAATCTCATTTTCTTGCACTACCAAGTCGCATGTATGTATGTTTAGGTGGTAAACTTATAATTATATCATATGGACCCTGGCAGGCACATGAAAATAAGTGAGAGTGAGTTACGAGAGAGGAAACATTTTAAATGATTTATCTGAAAAAATCACCAACCCACACCAAAGTTCACTTCTTTACAAAACAATAACATAAGGAAGGTGTATTGAGGTCCATGGTGATTTATATTATGAGTCAGGAACATCAATTAAAATGTATCGATTATTACAAGGGGTAGGTGAAATAGCTGTTTCCTTTCATTTCTAAAAAGGGGTTATTCAGTCATTGTTAAACATCATCTGTTATTTGCGGTTTTAGGGTTGGTCTCGTAGCTCAATTTTTCTCAAACCTGAGGTTCTAGATCGCAAAGGTCAGCTAGTCAGTAAGTCTGATAAATTCTCTCGCTCCACCATAGAGTTAGAGAAGTTATTGAATGATTTCACAAATTGAAAAAATATAGTAAACCTATAAACCACAGAAATCTAAATAATAAGTCAACTATAAACACGAAACATAATCAGGCATCGAAGTCCACATAGCTATCTTATTCTTCTAAACGGGTCCAGAAGGCTAGCAGCCAGGACAACGATTTAGTAACGCCATTCAAATTGGCAATCTTTGAATGGCAATCCTAAATCTTCGAACGTATAGTCTGTCTAATAAAAACGCGTCCTGAGAAAAAGAGGTTGAATCCAAAAACAATTGTAAGTGGTATTACTAACTGGTAGGTACTGAATAATGTTGCCAATTAATTTAAAAAAAAAAAACTCCAGGTCGCGCTTTCATTAGACGCACTCTATAATTGTGTACAAGGCTAATTTAATATAAGATCATATTATGTAAAACAGCATATTTTTAGACCAAACGAAAATGGCTCACGAAAGTTACACCACCTAATCTAAAAATCATCTGAACCCTTTCGTAACGAGGCGGGTGTGTCCAGAGCAGACCAGATGTAGGCAATATTTTGCACGTAACTGCCATTTTGACCTCTATCGCCCAATTTTAATGGCCGGTTTGTACAAGAGGTTAATTCGGTCAGTCTTTGTATACAAGGAAACGACCAATCTAATAGTCCAAACACGGGTCATGGTCGTTTAACTTTGATGTTTAGACGAACAGTGAGGGGTATACGGAAATTAGTGTTTGAAAATCGAATAGCTGTGTCACCATTGTCGTTGGAAAAGAGCATGATAATTTAACTATTTCAAACAAAAAAACTGACCCAGTGTGAGTTGGACTTGCGTAGAAGGGTTCCATATCGTTAGTAGACAAAAAACGGTAAAAACATCATTTTTATTGAATGGAACACACCTTAAATATATTTTTAATATTTACTGTTATAATGGCAACAGATATACATCATCTGTGAAAAATGCAACTGTCTAACTATCACGGTTTATGAGATATAGCCTGGTAACAGACGGACAGAGAGACGGACCGGCAGCGGAGTCTTAGTAATAGGGTTTTAACCTTTGGGAATGGAACTCTAAAAATGGAACTCTGTAGAATAAATAAGGCACAGCATCTAGTACCTCAGGTAAAGTGCACTTTGTTATCGTATTTGCTATTTTCCAGGCCCCATAAAGTATGTTAAGCCGGCGGTGGTCCCGGCCGACATTTGCAAATCTTTGACAGTCGTTGTGGATAGTCAGAAGTTACGAAATCGCTTCTGTTTTCTAAATTTGAAATGGAGTATTTGCCAAAGTTTATTTTCGCCTGAAAATCTGTCAGAATTTGGCATTGAACTTAGATTTGAGTTAACAATTCAGAACTTTGCCCTCTGGTTCCAGACTTGACAAGGGGTTACTAGGAAAGGGCAACTAAAAGACAGGCTTGGTTTTAGTCAGGAACTAAAAATCAGACCGAATTTATACCTCAAAATGAAATCTTTGAAACTCATACCTACGTAATAACTTAGACGGTATATTTTCTACTTACCTATTATCTCAAAAAAGGCAGAGTTCTTGAAGAATAATGGGCCACGAGAGCAAGACCGCGGAAAAGCTAGGGAATTACAAGTAGGGTACATGATTCTCAGGTAACTTAACTTCTAGTAAGTTGAGTATGTATGTAGGAACTCTAGAAACATGTCCAAAAACCGTCAGAACCACCATGCCATTTAAGCGAATACGAATGAAGATAAATGAATACAGGAAAGAGCACGTATCTTGACGTCACGCTCACCTGCAGATGGTGCATCCTTCCAACATTGCGAGGCTCTAGGTTTCGACTTGGGTGAGAAGCTTGCGCGGGTGCTGAGGCGAAGTGCAACGTATCAAATATATGAAACGCCTGCTTGTGTATGGCTGGTACTCAGTGCAACGTCCTAGTGAGCAGTTGTGTATTGTCAGCTTTACGCTGAGTAAACATAACCATGAATAATCTTATAAAGTTGCCACTTATTGACATTCAGGCTTCTTCTATAGGATAGTAAAAGGGCCATCATCATACACAAGCTACATCTACATGTTTGATTCTAGGACGTGCCGGTTTCTTCAGAATATTTTCCTTAACCGTTTTGAGATTAGTGTTGATGAAATAAATTCACAAAGTATTGCACCTGGCTGACTTTGAACCCGTGACCTGTTACTCGTAAGCGGAGTCTGTTAGCACTGAGTCATCACTGTTTACCTAAATATGACTATACTATAGTCCGCTGCAAGAACTCGCGATGCACTTGCGATCACTTAATCGCGCTCGCCACTGCGTCCCCACCCGCTGAAACACCACTCATTCACTTTAGACAACGCCCTAATGATCGACAGAATGCCAGGATAACACCTGTGTAATGCCAGGTAAAGTGCTACTGTTACAAAGTACTGGCTACAAAAGCTGTCTTTTTTTAAACAGTCGCTCTTACAGAAGTGCTAGCTAAAAGAATCGCTCTGTTTTATCTGATGTAGAAAACGAACGGTTCGGTCGTCGGGTCAAATTAATTTAGCTGCTGTAGCTAGATGAGTGTAACTGAAAATCGAGTTAAACGACATTCAAAAATGGAGAGACTTATGACGAGAAGTGAAATGATGATGATTATGAGAATCTTGTAGAGGTATAAATGAATCTTTCGATGTATCCAAGCTCGAAGTGTTATTGGTACCGAACTTTAAAGCCAACTACAAAACCCAAATTAAATATAATAATAATTTTATAGATTATAATATACTCGTATTTTAAAAGCCGCTTTATTTAATTATAGTTACTATCCAATGTAATAACTATTAATTATTTTAAGTGCGCTGTGCACATTTAAAACCATTGTTACCTCAGTGTAAGTGTTGCCTCTTTTAACCCAAACGTTGACTGGTAGAGAATGCCTTGTTGTATTAAGGCGCCACTTCAGCGAGATGGGCCCAAATTTTAGTTTTTCAAAACAATCTGAGACAAAAACTACAGTGTTTTAAATTAAAAAAAAAATATATGTTTTAGTTAAGGATCTTATCTAGTTAAAATCGCATTCAGTTGCAAGACCTGATGAACTTCACTCGATAGAAAAAAATCGCAAAGTTACCCCTTTTTAAATCGTTTTTTCAATATTATGACTATATTACTGATTTGTTACGTTTCATTTTTGTACTATAATAAAGAAACTAATTAGTTACAAACAAATTCGCAGAGTTTGAATTGATAAAATGATTTTTTTAATTACTATGTTTTAATAAGAATTAAAAGCGGTCGCGGCGGCTCAGACAGGTCCGTTCAGTCGCGCGCTGGCGCTTGTCGACGACGGACCTGTGTCAATTTCTTCAGCGACAACTACGCGCACCAAATCATCTCTTTTTGAGAATTTGTTGCTTTTCAGTTATAAATTATAATGGGCAATAAACAACGCAGGCGAAAAAAGTCGCGTAAAGTGATAAAAGACACAAACAGAAAGAATGCACTCCAAAGATATGTGAAGATAGGGCTGCCATCCGTCCGGGTTTCCCCGGATTTGTCCTAGTTTAGAGGGCGTCCGGGGAGCGTCCGGGCGGGGTTTCAAAAAGTGTCCGGGTGAAACCCGGACGCTTTTAGTGTCAGGGGCATTCCCGATTAATTAGAAGATAAGCGATATCTAAACAAATCTTAGTTAAAAATTCATGGTAACCGCAACTAAGCTAACTCCGACGGCGACGGCGACGCTTCAAAATAGCCGATGACGGTCGATAAATAACTAGCAAACAAGCTGCTTAATTGAATACATTTTATTTTTATTGTAATATTTTTTTTCTGGGTGTCCGGGGAAAAACTGAATTTCATCCAAATGTCCGGGGTTTTCGAAGTTTTTGTCCGGCGCACAATAACTATTTTTTGTCTAAAACCTGAATCTAAGCAAAAGTCATTTAGCCTCTAGATTAAGCCATTTTTTGTACCTTTATACTCTTAACAAAATAAATTATTTCATATTGAAGTCTGTTTCACAGCCTGTATATTTAAATTGCCTTTTTAGACTGTCGCAACCCAGTGCTGCAAACGTGTGAACGGCACTCACGCTATCGATGCCTAGATCCCGATTCCGATTTCCAACCAGGATACCAGGGACCAGGTAGACGCGGGCTCGCGGACGGTGAGCACTAGGTAGCCCGCCATCCGGCAGTCTGGTAATAACCTGGACCGAGCCTTGTCGTCAACGGCGCGTTTTGTTCCACGCGCGCCTCAAGGAGATGTCATCAAACTGTAGGGGCACGTAGGGCCAAAAGCGTCTGGGGAATACGGTAATTCCGAAAGGTGAGCCCGTGTCCCCCAGATCAAAGGCAACGAAGGATCGGGGTGCGTTTTAGTCGATCAGAGTCCGACACGCCCTCCCGCTCCGCCCAAGAGTGGGGAAGTCATTCTGAGGATTAATCACTTGAAAAAAATAAACTCTTATTCCTTCTTTCCCTTCGATCCAGGGCTCCGGGGTTCATTTTAACATAACCCCAGTAAACTTCGACCCTGCTGGGCAACTACGGTTTTGTGGTCCAACAGTGGACGTCTGTTGGGTGAAATGATGATGAATAATTATGATGATAATGATTCTTAGTAGCAGTCTGGAGTATGGAAGTTGGGAATGTGACATCCCATGGGGTTTTAACGAGGCATGCTTTGTAAAGCTATAAGTGGTATATAAAATGAACTTTATCCCGATAGCACTGCTACTACTTATTTTGGTGTAAGTACAATAAAGTTTATTCTATTCTATTTTAACACTGCGAATATTTCGTCAAGTCAAGTTCCAGCATTACGATCCTTACGTACCTACTAATTTTACTTCTTTTAAGTAATTGCACTTGAAACACACAATTTTGGTTTTAAACTACTCCGTATTTTAGAGGTAAATAATAAAATATAATTATGTATATATTTTTAGGTTTTAACTTATTATTATGAGATATTATTTACTTGTAAAAATATGTAACTAAGAAAATAAGTAGTTTATAAAAAAATGTTAGGTAGCTATAAAAAATCCGGCAGTAAATTCCTTTCTATTTGAAACGGATGGTTGCCCTACGAAACTGACGAAACGAGCGTACGAAGAGGGGTGCATGCGCGGTCGCGGGACGCGGGTGCTAGCTACGGCCCGATCGCGCAAGGTCGCTGGCAAATAGTATCGCCTTAAGTCGGCTGTGGAACCAATACTGTATATGAAGCTTAAATAAATGAATAAATATAGGCACATGTTTTAATATTTCATTGAAAAATATGTAAAAAATCACAAACGTTTGAAAAACAAGTAGAACTAAAACGAATCAATTTAGGTGAACCGTGTTACAGGGTCCTAAGGATTACCGAAGCTTACTACGGCTACTTGAATACATCACCACGGGTCGACCCCTTTTGTTCAGTGTGATAACTTGGGATTTCCTCCGAAGAGCTGCATAATTGAATATTGATACAGTCAGCTAGACAATGAACAATTAAATATAATCAGTGCAAGACTAATGACTGTACCTTAATATCCGAGTACAATATAGCTCGTTAGGAGACTGTCTGTTGAATTCAATTCTCGAGATAGATACAATATGTATGTATAGTGTTTGTTTGTTAGGAATTAATCTGTTGCACTAAATGCATAATCCATTAATTATTATATAAAATGAAATACATAAATAAATATTTATGACACAACGCGAAATTCGTATTAAACGTGTTCTATTCATTTCTTTAAAGTTTCAAATTCTAACTGACTGAAACCTCAGGGTGGTCGTTTCAGGTAGTTTAGTCTCACATTCTTATTGACTAAAACCCCAGGACAGTCGTTGAAACAGATCTTTCAGATAACTTTACAATGTAGATTTTCAGACTATGTTGACCTTTTAAATGAAACAGGTACAATATATGGTGATTACGGAAACTGATGAATGCTTTTGAACCAACTGCCGTTTTTGCCTGCGATTTTGATTTTCATTATTCCAACATGTGTAACATATTACCTATTACAGCTTGTCAATACAATGTTCAATCAATTTCATTGATAGAATCACGCTTCATATCACACTAATAATATGAAAGCGAAATTTTGTATGTGTATGTTTGTTACTCCTTTATGATTAAACGCCTGAACAGATGTAGATTATATTTGGCACCCGAGTAGACCAGGTTTTGCTTACCTAAGTACTTTTTGTAATCGTGTCCCCCAGATCGCAGGCAACGAAAGAACGAGGTAGGGTTTTAGTCATTAAGAGTCTGACATGCCCTCCCGCTCCGCCCAAGAGTGGGAGAAGTCATTCTGATGATTACTCTACCGAAAAAAAAAAATCCCAGGAGTGATAATTTTCTACATTCACGTAGTTGTAGCCGCGTGCTGAAGCTACAGTTAGATTCATTTAGCAAGGTCCTTCCTAAATGGACAATACATACCTACACGCCATACAACCAACTAAAACACACCACTAGAACTTAACATCATAATCTCGCTAAGTGAACCTTGCATTAGTGCAGCGTAGTGATAAGTAGTCAGCTTAACAATTACAAGCACCATTAAGCAATGTGTTTCACTAAGTTGAACCTTAGGGTGGCTTGCCACGACTCGCCCAAGCATGTTGCACTAGAACGAACTAAATCAGGTAATGGCTGAGCTATATTTTGTGGTAAATTGAACTGGACAGTCTCCAAGAAGGATTTATGTGTGGTTTTAAAATCATAAATTTTGTATTGGATTTTCGTTACAGCTATTGGGTGTACGGTGATGATGGTGGCTTTATAGCAAAAGCTAGTCCAATGTTTTGATGTAATACGACTTTTGCCGTCATGAAAGCTCCCCATAAGATTTGTCTTTAAGATCAAAAGAGAAGAGACAGGAAGGGAGGCCTACCGTCGCATAAAAAGGGCTTCAAAAGGACCCGAGGCATTTTTTTGACATACCGTATTTCTATGAATTTTACAACGCTTTTGACCACCCAAAATATTGCTACCAAAATAACAAAAATATCTCGTTCCACATTCTTCAGTCTATCGATAACATTCCAGTGCCCATAGATTACTCAGCGCAAAAAAAAAAAAAAACGGAACAGACCTACGTAATGTATTGCATGCAACCGAAAGTATCGAGAACAGAGCAGTATCGGTAATCGATAAATCGATACATTAATACTAGGCAATCCTCTTGGTACAAAAGGTAATTAATTTTCCATGTAGACCTCTGAAAACGGAAAATGTAAAGTCGATAAAAGAATTGATTAACAAAGCAGTTAACGCTGTTTTCTTTCTAAACCTTTTTTGTTTCATAACATACTGGCAAATACCCAACCTATAAACACATTTTGGATTTTTTAACCACATTCAGATAAATTTGATTTAAATTGTTATATCTCGTTTGCTTTCCAACCAATTTTGATATTGTTTTCATTAGTACTGTTATATTTTTGTTATTACTAGTACTGTTGTAGTTTTGTTATATATTTTTTCATGCATATTCCCTATTTCATAACTGGCTATTTATCGTTCTTAGAACAATTAACAGACATTTTAAATTGTCAAAATATCGGTCAGTCAAAAAAGTGAAGCTAAGTTGCACGTTTTCGGAGCGTAGTTCTCCATGGAAAAAAACGTCCTTGGAGTTTACATTAAAAAAAAACGTGCAAGAAACTCCAAGGACACTCTTTTGAAAATATACCATATTATTAAACCATCTGAGACTCCGCCTACACTTTACTACTCATATTCCCATGTCATCCAGTTGACAATTCCCAGTTTATCACCCACACATGACGTCACAAACACCAGCCTAACAGTACATGCATGTTATGCAAAAGTATACATTTTAGATGACGAGAGATGCTTCCCGCGCCTGCTAATTAAAGCGTCATGAAAATCGCCGAGTATTTGAAATAATAATAACCCGACGTAGTGCCTTTGATGTCATGGCGTCATTTAATGCCTTTGGAGTAGTATTTTGATGAGTAATTATCTTTTCATTAGCTTCTTAGGGGCCTATGTCGTTGAAGAACGTAATTGTGAGCTCAAGAGCTCGTTGTTCAAGGGCTACTTGCGAATGGAGAAAATTGTTTCTCTCCTTTATGTTTAATCTATCACATACCCGCGAAACGAGACAGAATAGTAAAAGAATAACAGCGCGGTCTCATAGGACCGGTTGGGGATTCAAACATTAATACGTTAAAAATGATTGCCTATTTTTGTATTATTTCCATTTTTGCGGTACGGGGCGTTTAAGACCCCGTTTGAAAACTATCTGTATGGTGACAAGGGGCTTTTTAGACCCCGTAACGTTTGAGAAAGTCAAAGATTTTTTTTCAAAATAAAATAAAATTAACCCAATTGTGGGTTAAGCTCGCCTCTGTACATCAACTGTCCTATTTTTTATTTTTGTAAATGTTGTGTACAATAAAGAATAAAAATAAGAATAAAAACGTCAAAATACCATCTATTGTAAGAATTTTTTAAGTTACAAATTGCAAAAACCTAGTTCACTATTGCATGAGCTACTAATTAAAGATTGATGGCACTATAATATTTATTCACCAGAAATTATTACGTTTCCAAGAAAAACTATTTTTATTTTACAAAATATAGAAATTTGAGAAAACAGCACTTGTGATTGACCTATTTCAATACCAAAGTGCATTTAAATAAAATTACAGTTTTAAATTATCATTTAAATTTAATTTTCTAATTGGCCAGTATAAGCTTTTCACATTATTTCAGTTACATGTTGGAAATAGGTATGATTCCTATTTCTCAGCGAACACGTCTCAATAGAGCTGATAAAATATTTCAGGTAAGACTAAGTCGCATCAATGTCTACAGAGCTGCTTATTTCCTAAGGAGATAACGCGTTAGCACTCTCGTAGTCTCTGCAATATTCAACATTTTCCAGTAAGCCGCTGCAAAGAAGGATAAAACAACGTCGACGTATTCAACCTTTTCACAGAAAAAAACATAAAGGAAATACTGTCTTTGAGAAATAATTAAATGCAAACTGTAACGTAAAGTCAAGAGCAATAAGATACATTGTCACATTTTCTATTTTAACTTCGGTCATTCAAGAAATAAGTGTACGACAATTGGTTTTAATTGCTTTGGATACCATTTGTCGTACAATTATTTCTTGAATAACAGAAGTTAGAATATGCAGATAGAAAAGGTGACAATGTATATATCTTATTGCTCATGACTGTGAATTTTTAGACAGAAATATTACCACGAACGAAGAAATAATGTATTCAATTTGCCGTGCGGAGTTTTGGCAAAGACTTTTACAGTACTTTTTAACAATACAAACGTTCTTACGGCTCTAAAACTTGTGTAAAACAAACTCTCCGAGGGCTAAGTAGTTAAATCTTTAGTTAAGTGCGAGATTCAAGGTTTAGGTCTCGGACGATGTGCGTAAATAAATAATTTACACTTCTGAGACCTAAGTGTAAAACGCCTTATCATTTATTATTCATGTATTAACACGATTTATGGTACTTTTGTAACGTAAATCCTGTCGATACGCCTTTACGAGTACATGAAAATTGTTTAAAAGTGAATTGGGTACTTACCAATGAATCTACTCGCACTCTTCGCTATAGTTTCAGTAATCTGACAGCAGAAGGATATAGAAACGAAGCTTAAAAACACGCCTTGATAACTTTTCTTGATCATCGCTCCACACTTTTTGGCGCTCGCAAACTAATTTGTAAACTCTTGCATTTTTGTTTTGAAAAATTTAATTTTCGTCGAACTTCACTTTTCACATTATATTTTTTTTATTTCGCGATGTTTTGTTTTTATTTGAATAATGCGCTTAAACAGGCGCTTTTTGGATTGGTGTCGATTGGTTGCTCGGCAAAGGTCGAGAGCTCTCGACACGTGAGCGCCGACTGAGCAAGGTCCCTCTAACTGGAACGGGAGAAATGGACCACTGCGCAGTACACCGGCTTAGCTCTCCGCTGTGTATTTTTTATTTCAAACAAGGCTGGTGCAGGAATTTCGTTAGGTTCACGCGGCTTTTTATGTGCATAAAATGCTTTGAGTGGTTTGAAATTAAAAAGTTTGCTAACTCAATATTTACAATTTGTCGAGTCATTCTTGTCGCGTGTTTTTTCATGACCCATGCTCCATGAAATTCTTGATATTTTATTGCCCAGGTCCTACAGTTTAATTTTTGGTTCTACAGTTTAGTTCTGTGTTCCAATATGATTTTAGCACTTTGAATTGATGCACGGAGAACTTAGCTCCGAAGGTAGTTTCACGTCTAAGATCTTATAAATTGATAACGGTACTTCGCTTCATGTTCGCTTCAGAGAAGATGGATTCAGGCGGCTTATATACACTTAAGGCCGATTCTGTCGTATGCAGTTAACTTTGATATGTTCAGACTGTACCTCGAATATTCTCTGAGACGCTAGCACCAATAAATGTTGCATTGACTTGATTTAAATTAAGTCGTTGTTCAATTTATTTATTAGAGAATTGCGAACATTATTCACAAAGTTTCTACAAAGTAATTAATCAGAAACGGGATGGTTATATTGACTTGCTAATTGTTTAAAACGTTTCATTTTGTTGTCTGTTCCACAATAACCATTATCTTAGATTGCAATAAAATCAATATTCAAGTTATTTAAGGCAGATACCGTAACAAAACAGAAAATTGCTAACCAATGAATTTCAAGAAGTTCGTGAAATATTATGAGGTTCTGTTATTTCTTCCACAACTTTATTATTAACGTTCAATTCGGTTTTCTGTTACAGTACAACATTCGTCTGAAGAATCGATTGGTCCAACAATTGGTGATGTATCGAGTCTTTTAGATTAAGCACTGGGTATCCGATTTATTTTACAGTGTGTGGGTAAAAATAATGGAGTGTAGGATCTACAAAATTGATATCGGATTGTTGTGTAACCTACCTAAGCTTTTAGGCCCGGTAGAATAATTCGGTTATGCAATTTTTTTGAGCTGGGCTTGTAAAATATTACTTTGTTTTGTTTACGATAAAATAAAATGTGAAATATTTTGTTATCACTTTTTTGTCCGGCTATGGGCGAAATTATTATTTTGCTCAAAATTCAATTCTAAAGCATTAAAATATAGTCTTCTATTCCATTGAATGTTATGCATTTTATTTTTTGAGTGGAGCGATAAATTATTACTTTGTTTTGTTTACTATAAAATAAAATGTGAAGTATTTTGTTATTACTTTTTTGTATGGCTATTTTCAAACTTAGTATTTTGCTCAAAATTCAATTCTATAGTTTTAAAATTAAGTTAGCTATTTATTTGAATTGTTTTTTAGAATTTGATTGACGGAAACTAGATTTCCAGTCTATTGAGAATTTGAAATGCTAGTCTGGCTGGCCTTCTCGTGACACCCTATTCTTGGATTCGGGCATATTGAGGTTAGCCAAAGTTCCAATTTCGGAACTAGAAATATTTTTACATGTGATTTTAACTGTGGGTGGTGAGATATTTGTTAGTCTGCTGGTTTATGACGTTTTATAATTGCCCGTGTAGGCGTATGTGAATTAAAGTAGTGTTAAGTTTATAATGTTTAGTGTTTTGTGTTGGTGTTAGTGTTTAGTTTTAGGGTTTAGTGTAGTATTACGATTGCATCACTGCTTGCCATCAGGTAGGATTGCAGTCAAGCACTAGTTTATATAGCCTAAAAAAAAGTTTTATAGCCTATTCACCGAGGCTTGAGCCAAAAGGTAAACATAAAAAGAGTTCTTTATTTGTCACGATTGATGTAGTGAACATATTTTATAAAAATAACTACGGAATTAATACACTGACAACTTTAGAAATTATAATTATTTTAGAATGATGTCTGTGAAACTTATGTTATCCTTTCAGATTTATTTGAAATCAAACATTATAAATGCCTTAAATTATTTTCTTAATTTTTATTAATTATGTATTTAATAGTTTAAATGTAAAAGAACCTAAAAAAACGTGATTACTACTACTAAATTGTAGACCACAGATACTGCGAACATTTTACATTAAAATGTAACGTTTTGACATCGGTCGGGTTATACCTGCCAGTTTGAAACATTGATTTCTTTGTTTACATTTTGGCTCAAGCCTCGGCGGATAGGCTATAGTTTTTTCGTGTTTCGTTAATAATTTAAGTGCGTTGGTTTATTCGGTCGATTTTAAATTTAGGGCAGGATTTTTTTTCTTTTGTATTCACTTCGTCAGCATCTTCCTCCGTCCTTCCGTTCCGTTTATTTGGGGTTGACGCAGCATGTTTTTTTCTTCTATTCTGTGATGTCACCCGTCAAGCTGCAACTATTATTTGTAATTACGCTTATTATCACACTAATATTATCAAGGCGAAAGTTTGTGTAAACACTGTTTTAGGCTATCACGGTTTGTTTCCTGTAAGTGACAATTTAAATTGTGAAAGTTTGTGTGTTTCTCGCGCTCGTATGGCTGAACGAATTAGGATGAAAATTTTGCACAAGGGTAGCGCACTATGTCCTGGTATAGTACAAAGGATATTGCTTATCTTAAGAGTAAGGTTGTGGAGGTCTGGTAGGCAGCCGCTCCTCGTAAAATACTGGTATTCAGCTAAATCCGGCTTGACTGGAAGCCGACCCCAATATAGTTGGGAAAAGGCTAGGCAGAAGAAGAAGAGTAAGTTCCTATGGGACCATTTTCTACTTTCGCGCGGGCGAAGCAGCGTGTACATAATAAAAGTTGAAGTTTGTTTATTTTATCGGAAATAAACTTAGATATCACGTTTGTAGAAAAACTAAAAACATTATTTCCAATGAACAAAAGTTAGTTATATTAAGCAAGATTGGCTTTAATTTGAAATTGATCATTTTAGTTTTTACTGAAAATGGTAGATTACACTGTTTTTTATGTAGTGCGTGTGTGTGTATTTTGTCTGTATTTTGTAAGTAGGTTTTAAAGAACATTTTTACACGTAATTTTATTTTCGTTAGTATCAACTGAGATGAGACCAGTTGCCATTAACTCAAGTGCGTTAAAATATCTGCCTAGCCTTTTCCCAACTATATTGGGGTCGGCTTCCAGTCAAGCCGGATTTAGCTGAATACCAGTATTTTACGAGGAGCGGCTGCCTACCAGACCTCCACAACCCATTAACTGGGGTAATACGGTACTTCATGGCAAGACTGGAGTCAGATTTACTGGCTTCTGACTATCCGTAACGACTGCCAAAGATCTCCAAATGACAGCCGGGACCAACGGCTTAACGTGCTTTCCGAGGCACGGAGGAAACTCGTTATGTTAAGATGGTCACCCATCCACAGACCAACCTAGGCAAGCGTTGCTTAACCTTGAAGATCGACCTGTGCGGCTGTTATTATCTAGCCACGAGCTCCTTAACTCAAGTGCGTTAAAAAAAGATCAAATATTCCAAATAACAGGCCGAAATGAAATAAATGGAGAAACAGAATAACCCGTCATTTACAAGAATATTCGCGTAAAATGCTCACAGGCCGTTAATTACTTAAAACAGTGCAGCTATGGTTGTGTGCCATTCTGCAAACTACACTGAAACACCCTGCCGCGGGCTAAAGTCGTTTGTGGAACATTTTTGTTTGTTTGTTTGTGTGTGGGGGCAATGTTCGCTCAAGTCCTCTCTTATTGGGCGAATAAAAACTTTTTTGTTTTTTTTTTTGTACTTGTGTGTTTTTTATATGTAGTAGTTATGGTGGACTGTATATTAAAGATGTTTTTTGTATTGTACTTTATAAAATGTAAGAAAAACACAAAGTCAGACGATGTTTAATTAGGACTGCTGAAAAAATGACGATGACGATTTGAAGACGTTTTCTGCATTGGGAGGAAAGTTGAAAACCAGTTCATTTGCTGTAAAAATTATAAATCTTTTAGGTGGGAAATCCTCAAATGCCCTTTCGCTACACTATTGAGCGAGAGAATATCTCGCTCAATAGTGTAGCGAAAGGGCGTCTGACTTTTGCTGAATAAAATCTTCTAAACGTTTCTACAACCCTAGCAGGCAGAGGCCGACCCTACTGGGTCCCTTCAGGGCCCCTTCAGTTTGCTAACGTCTATTTAAAGAGCACGTAGAATAGGTCTTGGTCTTCACCAGATGGCTGGACGGCAAGCTACTCATTGCTCATCGTCCGCTACGGTGGCCGGGAATCGCCCTGCGATTGCAGAAAAATAATGTTATGTTTACATTATTATAAGTAGTGAAACAATTTCTGGTGTTATAAATTAAGTAGTTATCGCGTTAGATGACCTTAAATTGATTGCATAAAACATAAACAGTGTGCCTTACGTGAACTTAAAACACCTTCACTAAGTTTTCTAGATAAAAGTGAACAAAGTTGGAAAATATCTTATGCTTTCTTACGTATTAAGCATTCCGTGTAGGCTTGGCCTTGACTATTCTTTAGAAATATGACAATGTGTTTTTGACAAAGAAAACATTCTGGTAATGAGCACAAGACCTAATAGGGCAAAGAGAAATGGTGCTGTAGCAGCTGAAACTGGGATGTAAGAAGGTATTTTTGTATTTACAATCTCGAGTACTGCGGTGGAGATGGGTGAGAAAGATAATAATAATAAATCCTTTATTTCAGGCTACTAAAGCCCATAAACACTATACACAAAACAGTCTTACAAATAAACTAATAAATATTAATCTAATTTTATACATTAAGTTTATTTTGTTAGTAAATACGACTTAAAACTATGTTAGTAACACTTCACTTTGCACTATATTTTCTTGGTGTTGTTTGCTTTTGCTTGGTGGTATTTTCTTGGTTGATAATAATCAGTAGATAAAGAAAGAATGAACGCTCTTGTTAAATTACGTAGCATAATTGTGGTTTTGTTTTAAGTTAATAATAATATGATTTTTACTCATTTTAGGCTGTTAATTTTCATACTTAACTGTTTGTTTTAAAACATTAATAAATCGACCAACTCTAAAGGTTGGGTATACCTGTAAGTGACTTTTTTTACAGGGTCTAAATAATTTTTAATTATCCCTCCAGACAAGTTACGCAAGTCGTCTACCTGTAGAAGAGGTTAAGCAATTACCAACCACACGGGTCCAAAGCATATTGTTGGATGCCAAATCCAAATATCTATACTAATATAATAAAGAGGTATAGTTTGTTTTTCTGTTTGTATGAGGTAATCTGTGGAAGTATTAGTCCGATTGCTAAATTTTTTTTCACCAATAGAAAGCTGCTGTATTCCTAAGTGACATAGACTATATGTATATTATGTACGCGGGCGAAGCTGTGGGCTAAAGCTAGTCTCTAATATTTTGGCTCTACGAACAAGCCAGTTTCCTAAACATATTTTCTATCGCCATTTCGATAGCAGCCATATTGTCAAGCCATTATATGCAACGTTCAAGACCAAAGCTATTAACCCTGAACCACACACGATTATAATCTACATTTCCATAGCGACAAAACTAAAGCTGAGCTCTCACTAGAATTCTCCCTTCTAACTTTCTAACTCCCCGTTTGCCGCATACACATTTCCAAGCCAAAGAGAGCCTGAAGCTAGTAAATTCTAAAACGGTGCAGGGTTACCGGTTACGTAAAGGTCGCTCATGCAGCCTAGTATTATGTCACATGCGGAATCGGAACAAAAAGATTTCATCCGAAATTACCAGAAATAGGAATTTGGTGGAGTTATTTATGTGCTTGCATCAAAATGTTGATATTAATATGGATATTCCCGGAATTTCTAATGGACAATCCTGTGTGGCTAACAATATTACAAATAATAATAAAGTTTTCTCTTGTTCACGCACGCTATGCTGTGCGAACTACAAATATATCAACCTCACGCGCATTAGGATTTTGCAACTTCGGATATCCGATGTTGTTGATATAAGTTTGACAGCGTCGCGCGTGCAGAGATTTAAATTGTGTTAATGTAAATACCTTTTTAATTTATTAAATATCTGGTCATTTTTTGCTTTTCAAAATTTATCGAGGGATTTTAAGACATATCTACTTTACTCTTTCGCTTCATTTTACTTTCATATCTACTTTATTTTTTTTTGGTATGAAATTAGTGTAAGGACAAAAATAACTCTACCTTATTCTGATCTCTGGAAATTATGCTTAGTTTGACTCATACATTTTAATTTCCACGACTATCATTTGCCAGTTTGTTGGCAAGTTTATTTTTTAATGAGTATATTTGCATAGTGTAAATGCAGAAAAGTTGTTGCTGTGTTGTTCTTTAATAAATATTTGGCAATGAACCTCTTCGCCATGTCTATTTGTGATCTTATTTTAAACGGTTTTTGTTACAAGAAATTTACATGATAACGTAATTGGAAAAACAAATCAAGTTAACCGTAGAGTGCTCACGTTATGAGCATTTTGCCGCCTTCAAAAAACAAAGGTAAATACTTTCAAAACTTTGAGCTTCACTGTCAAAGTTAGCGAAACGTATCCTTGTAGTTGGCCCCAATTTTTCACCAGTCAGTATTGAGAAAGATAGAATTTCTTTTTATCGCTGACATTCTCACACAACTTATTAAAACCGAATAATGTATAATAATAATATAACAATTCTGCTGCCAAGTAACAACAAAAAAACAATTATTATCAAAAATATGCATATACTACGACATTTTAAATAATATATCGCAGATGACTGCGATAGGAAAGGATTACTACCACAGGTGCGGCGACCAATTACTCATCACATGCACACTCTAGGGTTAAGATGGACCCACTTATTAGTGAAAATGCATTAATAGATATAAATTACTTCTAGGCAAGTATGTAGTAACATCGTCTATCACAGTAGATAGTCTCAAATACGAGCCTATTAATATGAAATATCTCTAGAATTAAAACAAGAAGTTAACAACAATACGTTTTCAATGAAACAGACCATACTAAAATAGCGTAGGCAAAAAAAGTTACAAGGCCTTTAAATAGCGTAGACAAAACAAGTTACAAGGCCTTAAGGGGCACTACTTTTCCCTAGAAACTAATTTTAAGTATTCAAAAGAACATGAAAGGCTGTAAATTTACTACCGAAAGTAGAAAGGAAAATTGTTTTGAACTCAAAATATTTTAAAAATTGTTATCCAAATTACTCGTAACTTAAAAGCAACATGATGTTTTTCTTTCTAAATTCAAGTTACAATGTTAGTTTGCCGTAAGCTATGTTGTGATTTATTTTACTAACACAGAGAAGTGGTGTTATTTTAGTTTTCAACATTTCACGTCATTCACGAGACCCATTTGTTACAACAAAATGGCCTGTAATCATACCCTGTACTAATTTTAGAGTCTAAACAAGAAAGTTTATTACTAAAAGGTTAAACTATAAATAGGACCACTATAATAATATAGAAATCTGTCTGCTTTCTTCTCCTAATCTTTTTTCTGAGTTTGGTAATCATCTCATGAATGACATACTTCTCATTGACTAAAACCACACGTCTGTCTCCTTCAGTTGCCCTATAGGTTTTTTTCTTTTCAGAAAATCCCCGCAGCCTTAGCAGGCGTCGGTCTACTGGACCCTACGGTTTGCTGACATCTCTTTAAAGAGGGCGTGGATCGGACCGCCAGCTACTCATTGCCCGTCGTCTTGCAAACCAACCCATGGTCCTGCGTATCTGTCAAAATGCTTATGTTAATGACATTAGATTAGACTTCAACGACAACGTCAAACTTTAGGCGTCAACGTCATGTACATAGTACTTCGAAAGTAAAAGACTTCTCGGCTAAGTGTCACTAACTAGTAGTGTGAATTTTCCTGACCCTCATTGGTCGTTTCTTATGGAGAAGAACCGACAAGAAAATACATGGTTACTCTTTTAAAAACTGGGATCCACTTCATATTGACAGGAATGCGGTAAGAACAGTTTCTTCATTAACTTTGACGAAAATGGCTGGCCTAGACCGTCTAAGTACAGTTGGCAAAGGAGACAAGTTACCAGGGTCGTCAGATATAGTTGAAATTTTCATAGAAACCGCTGAATAGATATGATTAACATTGTAGTTCTATTAATAAGTTGTTCATTTGCTATGGCTTTAATTATGTTTCATTCATATCCATACATCGGTTTCCATGAAAACTTCAGCTATGTTTGACAACCCTGGTTACTTATCTATTTTGTTGACTGTACTTTTTGCTGCCGTTTGAGTCTCGTCACAAAGCGGCCTCTTGCGGGCTAGAAGTCCAACTCCCATGAAGCCAGTATACTAGAGAGAGTACCGACAAACTTCCATATTTGTTTTAGTTAGTACTAAATTAGTTTCGTGAACTCGTAGGCAGTTTCTCATATTTACATAATGCAGTGTGTTTTAATGCATGGTCAGTGGTCTAGCTGAAATGTGTGTGCGTTACATGCTCGGAATATATCCTGGCACTAATAGTGCAGTGTACCTACCTACCGGGGCACCTGCCCCGAATGTATTTACTCTTGGTTCGCCGATGAAATGCATGCTATTTTATTTATTTATATATCGAGAGATTTTAGCTCACTCGCTCGAGTATTGCTAAGTATACAGTGATAGTGTAAGTAGACAGTTTTATGTCTTTGTGCGATTTCATGGGAATATGCGATTAAAGTTTTTTCAAACGCAATTTATATTAGGCAAGTATCACCTATTTGGGATAGATGACCCAAAATGTGGTCAGGAAGTTTCATAGAAAATATTTTTCACTATTTATAAAGTAGATAAAAAACTAAATTTACAAATTACTTAAGTTTTATAACAACAATGTGGTTGTAACGTGTCCACATGTCTACACTGTGCACGCAACTTTGCAGCGAAGATAAGCTACATTAGCCACATATGAGCACATTATTGCAACTTACGACAAGTTGCTCTGATAAACAGAAACTATTTTATTTAGTCACCAGGTAGTCGAAAGCGGTAAGGGAATATACCTAGGTATATAAAATTGAAATGCCAATTGCTGCTTCATTTATTTAATAATCAATTTTTGTTTTAGGAAAATGATTTCTTTTTAGTGTTATTTGTAACTCTAAAAAGAATAATACAGACTGAAAATGAAGGAACAAAGGCAAAGAAGAAACAGCGGAGTGGGTTTTAGTCATATAATAAACTAGTGTGCCTCACCATCAACGATTGCATCACTACTTACTATCAGGTGGGATCTTCAAGTCAAGTCAAGCACTAGTTTATAGTAACAAAAAAAAGCTAAAAGTCTGACACGCCCTTTCGCTCCGCCCAAGATCGGAAGACATAACTCTGATGTTTTTCCACCTAAATAAAGTCAAAACCCAATTCCATAGTGCCAGTACGTAGTCAAGTTAAAATAAGTATATAGTTTTAGCTTTAACAATTGACTCACCTCCGCGACATAGCGTGATGTTCAGTGATCTATTAGGCGAAAAATTACTAGACAGTAAAGTAATATTAACTTTAAGTACATCGTAACACTAGATATCGTGTCATGTAATATTTGGGTGGATATTTGGGTATGTAATATGTGTGCGTGTCAACGGTCAATGACCCTTGCATATATTTATATTAACTTAAATTCATATGTTCAAAAACATAAATCAAACTATGTATAGTCAAAGGAGAAAGTTTGTATACTACTTGTTTGTTTGTTACGAGTACTTTTTTACGCTTAAATGATTGAACGGATTGAAATAAAACTTTACAGTAATACAGCTACATTATAATGGGCAACCTACTAACTTCATATAGGTGAAGTCGCTGGTAGAAGCTTGTAAAGACATACAGCCGTTCTGAATCGACATCTCGTGATGCTTCTCATTGTTAACTAATGGAAAACGATACTGTTTAGTTATTGTTTGGGTTCCTACGACGGATATTAGGGAAAGGGCAATGACCGCTAATGTTATGTTATAATAAAGCAGCTATAGTGTATGTTACAGCTGTTCATAGCTCAATTGTAAAGAAAAAAGTTTTTAGGTATGTAGGTATATCGAAGTTTTCGCTATAGCTTCTGCCTACCTAAAAAGTAATTGAGTTTCAGTTAAGCAGTAAAATACTCTGCCAGTGTCTGTGATTCTTGGTAACTATAACCCAGGGGTTGCTTTGTCATCGTCTACATCATCGCTTACCCTCAGGTGAGATAGTAATATGAAAGTTTTCTCAATTATTTCTGCCAACCTAAAGAGAAGCTGAATTTCAGTTAAGGAGTGCATTGACCTGCCGGAGTCTGTATTGCTTGTGTCCTGATAGTACGGCTTTAAGTCAAGAGTGAGAAGAGACACAGAAAGAGAATATTATACTTTTTTTTATTATGCATAGGTTTGCGTTTTGCCATATCGTACTATCTCACCTGATGATAAACGATGATGTGGCCGACGATGGACTATGGCTACTTAGTCTTCTAGGCAAGTGTGCCTCATTGTCGACCACCTCATCGCTTACCATCAGGTGAGAGAGCAGTCAAGCGCGAATCTATCAACAATAAATATTAAAAAAAACCTATACTCCAGTTTGGGGGCATTGTTCTTCTCTAGACTAGCAACACGTATCTCCCTGTAATTTCAGTTTGTCCCCCTGGGAACGTTCCGCGATAATATTAATGTTTAACCTCTATTACTGAGGAAAAAGTTGGGCTGTAATCCTAGATTGTTCGCGGATAAATTGCTAGTAACTTCTTAATATTTACGTGTTATCGATTGCGATATCAGCAGACAGGATTACTTGTAACACGTGGATTTGGGCGTGATCGGTTACCTCAGCATCTTCTTTTTGTAGTGTAAAATTAGCCATTAAATTCTTACTCTCTGGGTCTCTAGTCTCTAAAAGTCTGACATTTTCTCTATCGTCTGTTCCTGAGACTAAAATGACATTTCAATACAAAAGAACTGGCGTCATTCCTATAGTAAATTTAACATTTTTGTTTAGTCTCAGGGTATAAAGAAAAGACGATAGCTGGAGCTAGAGAGTGAGTGTCAGACTTTTACAGATTAAACCTATTCATGTTCCATCAGAAGCCATTTGTGTTCGGTGACACTTTTGAACATTCGATGTCAGAAATCAAAAACATTTATTTAAAAAATACTTCTTTCTGTGGGTTTGCTCTCGTAAAACTAAGTTTAACCATAAAAACTTTGAACCACCATATCATCCTCTCTTAGTGTTTGCATACGTCATAAATGTTTTCACGCTTTTAGTCCCGGTATTTACGGCTAAAAGTTGGTATGTTAGTCAGTTTCTCCTTTTATATGTTTATAGATAAACCATTTACAGGCACTTTTTAATTGCCTAAATGTCGCTCATAAAAAAAGTCTTCTTATTCCTGTTCTTTACTGTACACAAACATTAACATTAATAAAAAAATAGGACACCTGATTCTTAACCCACAATTGGGTTTTCTTTCAGCAAACCTTAAGTATAACTTACATATTATAAAAAGAAATTATATACAAAACACAAAGACAAAAGACAGTGTTTTTTTAATTATAAAAAGCAGATAAATAATAGGTATTAACCTTGAAATCGTCTAAATAAATAACTAACACGAAAAGAGCATGTTTCTACAGGAATACTTTTTCCGAAGTCGAAAAACTGCCAGTATCGAAGACAGGTTACAAGTTCGAGCATCGATTAATAATGCAATCTCCTTGCTGTCCTGAACTCCTGATAACAACTTAGGATTCCGCTCAGTCGACAAAGAGATGATCGTGACGAATGCTATGAACAATCGATGGCTTATGAATATGCTTAACATTCAGATATCAATGGGATCAGAGAATTCGCGTTCCCTAGATAAAGTGTTTTGACAGACAGACAGAGTTACAGACAGACAGACGGACAACAAAGTGATCCTATAAGGATTCCGTTTTGTTCCTTTTAAGGTAAGGAACCTTAAAAATGAATTTAAAATGCACGTTATTGAAACGTGTCTACGATTTCTATTGGTCTATCGCGTAAAAGCAAAAAAGCAGATAAGTAATATTAACCTTGAAATCGTCTAAATAAATAACAAACACGAAAAGAGTATGTTTCTACAGCAACACTTTATTCCGAAGTCGAAAACCTGCCAGTATCGAAGACAGGTTACAAGTTCGAGCATCGATTAATAATGCAATCTCCTTGCTGTCCTGAACTCCTGATAACAACTTAGGATTCCGCTCAGTCGACAAAGAGATGATCGTGACGAATGCTATGAACAATCGATGGCTTATGAAAATTAAACGTGTTTACCAGTTTCTGCTTTTATATGGTTATAGATAAACCATTTACAGGCACTTTTGAATTGTCAAAATTAAAAAAAAAGTATGTCAAAATTGCACGTTGTTGAAACATCACTACGATGTCTAAGTATCACGTAAAAGCAAAAAAATCAGATAAGTAATATTAATCTTGAAATCGTCTAAATAAAACACGAAAAGAGCATGTTTTTACAGGAATACTTTATTCCGAAGTCGAAAACCTGCCAGTATCGAAGACAGGTTACAAGTTCGAGCATCGATTAATAATGCAATCTCCTTGCTGTCCTGAACTCCTGATAACAACTTAGGATTCCGCTCAGTCGACAAAGAGATGATTGTGACGAATGCTATGATCAATCGATGGCTTATGAATATTTAACGTGCTTACCATTCAGATATCAATGGGATCAGAGAATTCCATCAATCTACATGCATAATTACTTTGTATTGTCTAGTGAGGAGATAGTATTGAACTATTTCTTTGAGGGTAGAATAAATAAATTATTTGGGTGTTCAGCGGTTGCAATTTTGATCTTACTGCGTCATATGTTAGAAATTATTGAAGGATTTGATGATACAATTTATACTTAATTATTATATAAAATTTATATATTTTATCAGTTACTAGCTTTAGCCCGCAGCTTCGCCCGCGTACATAAAATATAGCCACTCACTCAGGAATACAGCAGCTTTCTATTGGTGAAAAAATTTTAGCAATCGGACCAGTACTTCCACAGATTACCTCATACAAACAAAAAAACAAACTTTATCTCTTTATTATATTAGTGTAGATAGAATTCGAAACAGGTTTTTCAATAGTGCGATAGGCATATAATAACCTTTATTCTACAAAAAGTAACATAGTTTATACATATATCAGACTATTAAAATAATGAATAAATCTTTAAAAAAATCTTTACCAACCAATAAAGAAACTATATGATTTTAGTGTAATTGGACTCGCCGGGTACGAGTACGCGCGAGTAAACAATACCTAATACCTAAGCCCCCTATCTGAATTGAAATTGTAAGTTTTATCAAAGTAAACTTTTTTCTAAAAACTGTCAAACGTTATCTTTGATGTAGAGAATTCTAATACCAAAATCGGAAGCAGCTATTGTCGTTTAAATGTCAAAACTAGTGAAGAACAAGAACTTATGACCTTAAACAGATTTCAGGGCCTCTGCTTTTAGAATTGTATCAGAATCAATCAATTATGAAGCCAATGATCGATAAATCGTTTTTTTGAGTAAAGTTCTTTCACAAATTGATTTGTCGTGGATATTTTTATGCAAAACCGGTGTATTTTTGTATCTAAACTATAGATTATGTTCTATTTATGTACATACTAGCAGCCCGTCCCGGCTTCGCACGGGGTAGACAATTATTTATTTTTGGAAATTTGGATATAAAACACTTTTTTTTGTGTTTATTTTACCAAGTTAGTTTACCAAGTAGTTAAATTTTACCAAGGATCCCTAATTTAAAAAAAAATGAAATGCAGCCTATGTCAAATTGGAAAAATGTAGCATTCTATTGGCGAAAGATTTTTTTAAATCGGCCCAGTAGTTTTTGAGCCTATTCATTACAAACATACAAAAATAAGTACAAATCTTTCCTCTTTATAATATTAGTATAGATAAGATTGGACAATGTGTAGGATTATAGAAACAGGTGCGATCTCAGTAAAATAGAACTGAGAATTTTATTGTATTATTGACTAGCTTAGCGAAGCTTGCCGAGAAAGTTGACTCGATTCGTTTGCTGCCAAATACTGTAAAATATTACAATGTAACATATGCGTTCTAATAAAAAAGAAAGTGGACTTTATTTTGTATTTAACGTTTGAATCCCCAACCGGTCCTATGAGACCGCGCTGTTATTGTTTTACTATTGTGTCTCGTTTCCCGGGTATCTGAGTAACTACAACTAAATGCACAAACAGTGTAAAAGAAAAAAACAGAACGAAAAACCCAATTGTGGATTAAGTGTACATCACCTGTACTATTTTTATTTTTGTAAGTTGTTGTGTACAATAAAGAGATCAAGACATCAAGATCAGGATGCGTTAATACATTCTGTCATCAGTCATCACCAATTCAGTAGCCTTAAGTACGAAATGAACTGAAATATTTTAATTTTATGAACAAAATTCATGATAATCATCGAACAAAAGGCTTCATGAATAAATCAATTGTCTCTTTGCAGAAATTCCAATTAGTACGTTCGCTATCCGTCGGAAATGCGTATTTTTCGGACAAAGAGAATACGTAAAACAAAAAAAAAAAATGCAAAACCTTCAGTGAAAAGCTTACTACGTTGTTTTTTCAACCCAGAAGTTCACCAGTATAGTCCAACAGGTTTGAATTTACTGCAGAAAATATAAGTGCTCTTACGTTCCGAGCAACGCAGCGGCGCGGGTCGGAATGCTAAGTTACTGTTATTTATACCTTCACCTAGGTACCTAGAAATGCGGTTGGGGTTACATTTGCTGTATCTACGTAGTGCAAGACTGTGCCTTGCTGCGACAGTCAGTTTATGTATGGCTCTGAATAATCTTAAGTTGTACTGCGGGAGTTAATATGGTATTTTGAGCTTAAGTAAGTCTCCGTGAGAGAACGGAGTTTCTTAGGGTTCAATCGATGCCAAGAGAGACACCCTGGGCGTCGGGAGTTGCAGGATAATCTTCAAAGCCTGTACGTTAGGAGTTACAGGGCAGTCCCCAGTCCCTGTATGTGCGGGCATGCGAACGACAAGCAATGGGTAGCTCGCCGTCCGGCCGTCCGGTAAAGGCCGAACCCGAGTCGTTAACGGCTTGACCACTAGTTACTACACGAGTTAGACAGTATTTTTTTTTAACGATGAAGTAATACATTTAAAATCAAGCAAAAATAGCATTGTAGTCGTCTGAATAACACGAAAGACAAAAGTATCAGCAATAGTCACGCGTTTTCATTAAATAGAATGTTTCGTTTCAAGTATTCTATTAGGTTTATACTCGTTCTTATACTTCCAGCTCTTCCGCCACTATTCTTTTAGCTGATGTCAAGGCCTATGCGACGCCCTTGATAATATTGCTCAACAATCTCATCCAAACTCAGGGACGCGATGTGTGAAAATTGTGCAGTCAGCTATGTCTGAACGAAGCACGAATATCTTCATATCCAAAAAAATACCTACACTTTTTTGCGTTCGGAAGGCAATGTGCTGTTTTGTTTATGAAATATGATAAGCTAAATTAATAATGGTGGGGGGAATTGCAGACTCGCGAAGGTGGAAGGAGTGGAGGGGGGGAGGGGGACAGAGTAGGCTATGCTAGCAAGAAAATGAGTCGAGTAAGACCCTTAGCCTTTTTCAGGTTTCGTAGCCAAAGTGTTAAAACGGGTCCTTATTACTAAGACTCCGCTATCCGTCTGTCTGTCACCAAGTTGTGATTACCCTAGATCGTTGAAATTTTCACAAATGTTTTTCTAAATTCCTGTTATCGCTATAACAACAAAATATTCAAAACAGAATTTAAAAAGAACAGCTACTACAGGTCGTTTTTTGCTACAGCCTGAACGGAACTCTTCTCGCACGAGTCTAACTCGCACTTGGATGCTTTTTGTTAATACTTATTTATGACAATGATATTCAGCTATGGTATCAAACAGCTAGGTAAATGATTTAGATCGATAACGATTCATTATTTGCCTAGCCAGACATTTCAGAGGCTGTAGCAATTCGTAAAATTAATTTTGATTTGCGTCTAGCCGGTAATGTGCTGACAATGCGTCGATCGTAACCAAGATAAGTTGACGGAGCCCTGCTGCGGGGATCCAGTTTCTGTCTGGAAAGGAACTTTACATGAAGGAGTTTACGGGGATTTCTTTCAGTTGTTTTGGTCTTTTACTTCTACTCGTAGCCCCCGTCATTTCCTACAAAACTAACCTGTTCAGGTCTAGGTAGCCTAAGATTTGGCTTAATCATTTTTTTTAAACTTGCCGCACACTAGGAATAACTTCTGTATCATAAGTGCGTTCACATACACAAGTCACGCAGTCCGGAACATCTATTTATAGGCCATACAAATATTTGTTCTGTGCGGGGATAGAAGACGAGACACGTAGCGCAGCAGTTAAAAGCTCAATCACTGCGCCAACCGTACGATCAAAAGCAGCCAACTTATTCAATGTTGTATAGGCATCAGCTGAAGATAATTCAGGCCGGTAGTTGATCGGTGCCATTTAATTATCAAGTTAGACTGCAAACTAAGCTAAATGGCTGTGGCATAAGTTTAATAGTATCAGCATAAAATGAACATTTTGCTTATTAAATTTGTAACAAAATACTTTACAATAAAATACAAAATTTAATCAGCAATAACCAAAAAACAGCTCGATATAATTCCGCCTTTACATCCGCTTACGCCACATAAATATAGCAAACCACTAATTAATTTTAATACTAATAAATATTCGACGTGTCTATACAAAATGCAAGCCACAGTATAAAACATCCAGCCTATCAATATCCGGCCAAAGTGATTTCAATTATTTAACTTGTCGGCAGTTTGACCTAGATAGTTGATTTGCCGACTGATCGGTGCTAGGCAAACCTGACCGGGGTAGGCCTGAATCAATTCTTGCTGCCGACGACTTTATTCAGAGATGAGTGATGCAATATCGGAATAATTGGCTTGTTTATGAATCAATTAGTTGCGAATTGGGCTTGCAGATGGGAGAAAATAGGTTATAGGGGAAGCCCCAAGGTTTCGAAATTCAAATTTACTTATGAACAGAGGCGATTGTATATTTGCTATTTTTTTAGGGTTACCGTATCTCAAAGGGAAAGAACGGAACCCTTGTAGGATCACTTTGTTGTCCGTCTGTCTGTCTGTCTGTTTGTCAAGACTCTTTATCTCAGGAACGCGTGACGGTATCAGTGATTTGAATTATTTAACTTGTCGGCAGTTTGACCTAGATAGTTGATTTGCCGACTGATCTGTGCTAGGCAAACCTGACCGGGGTAGGCCTGAATCAATTCTTGCTGCCGACGACTTTATTCAGAGATGAGTGATGCAATATCGGAATAATTGGCTTGTTTATGAATCAACTAGCTTCCACCCGCGGCTTCGCCCGTGTGGTGTGTTGATAAAAAGCAGCCTATAGCAAAAATAAAAAAATCAAAGAATAAATAAGATTACGTTTCATTACTTTTTTCCTGTTGACCGGGATAAAAAGCCTATATGTTAATCCAGGGTACAACCTATCTTCATACCAAATTTCAAACAAATCGGTCCAGCCGTTTTTGCGTGAAAGAGTAACAAACATCCAAACATCCACACATCCATTCTCACAAACTTTCACATTTATAATATTAGTAGGATTAGTTGCGAATTGGGCTTGCAGATGGGAGAAAATAGGTTATAGGGGAAGCCCCAAGGTTTTGAAATTCAAATTTACTTATGAACAGAGGCGATTGTATATTTGCTATTTTTTTAGGGTTACCGTATCTCAAAGGGAAAGAACGGAACCCTTGTAGGATCACTTTGTTGTCCGTCTGTCTGTCTGTCTGTTTGTCAAGACTCTTTATCTCAGGAACGCGTGACGGTATCAGTGATTTGAATTATTTAACTTGTCGGCAGTTTGACCTAGATAGTTGATTTGCCGACTGATCGGTGCTAGGTAAACCTGACCGGGGTAGGCCTGAATCAATTCTTGCTGTCGACGACTTTATTCGGAGAACAACCCAATTATTCCGATATTGCATCACTCAGATGCAATATCGGAATAATTGGGTTGTTTATGAATCAATTAGTTGCGAATTGGGCGCGGAGATGGGAGACAACAGTTTATAGGGGAAGCCCCAGGGTTTCGAAATTAATTTTTAAAATTTAGTTATGAACAGAGCGGGTTGTATTTTTGCTATTTATTTAAGGTTCCGTACCTCAAAAGGAAAAAACGGAACCCTTATCCGATCACTTTGTTGTCCGTCTGTCGGTCTGTCTGTCTGTCTGTCTGTCTGTCTGTCAAGACCCTTTATCTCAGGAACGCGTAACAATATCAAGTTGAAATTAAAACCATATATTCAAATCCACGGTCCCTTGAAGCTGTGCAAAAATCAAACTAGTAAGTTGACGGGAAAAAAAGATACGCCCGTTTATGTCGCAAAAAAAACATACATTTCGACCCTGTCAAAGGAATCAAAATTCATGTGATACTTCCTGTTGACCTAGAACCTTGAAATTTGGCTCGCGTTTGACCACTATCTCACCCGATGGTAAGCGATGATGTGGCCAACGATGGAGCATGCTTACCTACAAGTAACCTATTGACTCTTGAAGACTCCTAATTATTATTTTAATCTGCTATCTGAACGATAATATGGGTAGAAATAGGTATGTTGAATTCTAAGTTAATAAGCAGTGGTGAAGTTAGTCCTAAAAGGCCCTTCGTAAAAATTAATAGAGGGTTTTTACAATATAGATACTAGAGTGCGAAACTGAGGCCTTACCGCGAGCTCTTAACGCTATCGATTTGACAATTGACGTTTGACATTTGACGTTTGACATTTTAACTTTTCATGGTAAGGCTTCTGGTGGGCACCAGACAGTGCGATCGGGTATCGATGGGTCACGAAGAAAATAGATAGACTAACTGGGTAGACTCGCGCTTGACCACTATCTTACCTGATGGTAAGCTACCTTACGGCACGCTTTGCCTTAAAATAATCTATTTACTTTTGACTTGAAGAATGAATCCCAGGCGGATTAATTCTTCAAATCCAAAATAAAAGTAAAACAAATAAAGTTAAATATTTTAATTGTGTTTTGAGTTTTCTGGTGATTTCCATACTGACCTAGCCCTACATTTTTTGCCGATACACATTGGAATGAATATATTTCCTCTGGTTTGAAAAAATACTAACAAGTTTTTCAAAGAATCCCTCTATAAACCGCAGACTGCAGTATACTGTTGATTCGTTATTACCAGGAAGTTTTTCAAAGACTAGTCTCTATTCACGATCCAATCCGAGTTGGCATGCCATTTTAATTAATGAAGTTTCTTTAGCAGGAAAACTTTTCGGCATTCATTGGTTCCGCGATGTCTAGGACGCTTCCCGTCTTATCGTAATCACAGCTATAATGTACAGTATTGTCTGTATTTCTCGTCACCGAAAATACAAAACATTTTCCCACTTCCTCGGAAAATAAATACGCCCCCATATATTTCCGCGAACGACCTTCAGGCTTGACTACCAACACTGTCACTTATCGCCCATACATTACCATGAGTTGTGCCTCCTTCAATGGCAGCCCTAGCTCACACGAACCAAGCATTATTCATATTAACCATTTATATTCATTGCCCGCAAACAAACTGTTCAAACATGTTCGTACTTTAACTTCAAAGTTATATACTTTTAAACAAACTAGGCATGGGCTCGTAAACAAAACTAGGCTTGAAAAGGGAAGTTCGTAGCGATTTCTCGTATTTTCTCAGCTAGGGTTGCCTATGATTTGTGCTTATATAATAAAAGTGGCTGGTTTTAATTTTAAAGTTTGTGGATTTGGCTGTTGTTTGCGCGTTCAAGGTTCGCCAACTATAGCTCAGTCTGCTGAAACATTGAGTTACATAGTTTCACCTCAAATGTTTTACTACGTACCTAAACCACGTAGATATCAAAATTTTCTGTATTAATATTTCTGAAAATTTTACCAGTTTGACCCAAATAAGTAACTAAATATGAAAACTAGAATTTTAATTCGAGATAGTTTCATTCTATTCCTATTTATACCAGTATCAACTTAAGTCTTGTATATTTAAGGACGATTTTTAAATAACCTATAGCTATTAAAAAGGCTCTAAAAACTACAACAGGTTTGGTCGTCCTTTTTTGCTTGTCACGTACGAGTATTCCCAAATCTTATACGCATGTTATACATCTAATTAGACGCCACCCTTGATATGCGCCCAGTCTAATATACGCATATACGAGTAGCATATTCATAACTTCTGAAGAAACATCAATGTCACTTAATCCTTGAGCACTGGCCGACTGCCACAGATTTACAAAGATTCCCAAGATGATATCCGGAAAAGAAACCATCACAAATAATATACTTAGATAAAAGTATATTTTTAGTTTTCAGTTTGCTTGTTTTTGTGTATGTTTGTTATTCCTGTCTCATCCCACCCATATGCACAAGACATTTTGGGAACACATTCATTGTGCATGCGGCTAAGGAGTGGAATTTCCTGCCGGAGTCTGTGCTTCCCGATAGCTATAACCTAAGGGTCTTTAAGTCAAGAGTGAAAAGCTTACTTCTTTTTAAAAGCAAGCGCGCTTCATCGTCGGCTTCATCATGTCTTACCATCAGGTGAGACAGTAGACAAATGCGAGCCAACCTATAAAAAAAATGGGTGAATAGATTTGGATGAACTTTGGTGCACGGTAGACATTGTTCTATAAATTACACATGCTTTTCATATTTTTATCCTGAGATTATGTTCCGTCGGGATAATTTCTTTCTTTAACGCGGGCGAGGTCGCTAGCAGAAGCTAGTACAAAACAGTTCCATCTGTAAAGAGTACTTCCCATAATCAATACAGGAGCTCTGTACAATGTTTACAAGAAAACTCATTTATTACTTTTTCAATATCCTGCTAGCATTGCATACGGCAAGAAACAAGAATACTCCAACATCACTGCACTGTGAACCGTTCCATTCCAGTTAATTACTTTCATACTTTTCTGAGAAAGAATAAGAAGTATAGTATTCGTTGTAAGCTTGTTTGATTCTAAGAAAATATATACTGTTAGTAGGTTTTAAATGTTGCTAAATCTTCCAGTCTGTTTATAATTTATAGGTCTTAGCCTAGGCTAGAGTGAATAGGCTCTTAATAAACTAGTGCGCCTCACCATCAACGATTGCATCACTGCTTACCACAGGTGGGATCGCGGTCAAGCACTAGTACTAACTAAAAAAAAAACTGCACATTGGAGGACCTAAAATATGTCATTGACTATAATCGTGGTAACATAATATTAGGCCCAAAAACTTTGAAGAAAAACCATTCGATTTGAAAAGAAGAAGAAGATTTTAAATTCTGTGGAAGATATTTATTTTATTAACATATACAAGTGGAACAGGTATACTCTAGCTAACAAATGTAGTCGCAAAATAGCCGCACTCAGAGACGCCAGCCACAGACTGATCACATACCCATTAGTGCAGGTAACATACATACTCGTACATACACACATAGTAAGGCGAATTACAAAACCAAACATTTAGAGTAGATTCATCTTCTCTATGCTTTAATATTATGGGACTAGTAGTTAGTGAGAATCGTCTTCCATTATCATTTATCGCATTCTTTTTTAAGGGTGAAAAAACTAACTATATACAATATTTATTTACAATACAATAAAAACTCTAAACTAATTGAACTAACTAAAGTATGGCGTCAAAAAACTCTTCCACATTGCTGTCGACCGGTAATGTGCCCAAAAGACTGACCGGCATTGCCACACTGTATTGCAATGCTTATCTTCTGTCCGAGGTGAAAGCCAGCCCTTGGGTGAAAAATTATCAAATAACTTCTCCTGCATTGGGTAGAGCGAGAAGGAATATAAGATTTTACTGACCACCTGTAACCCTCTGCTATGACGCTCCCCAATCATATTTTAATTAACATACAGCTCCACTCTGAGTTGCAAATGTAAAAAAATTATGAATAATTAAATTTTGCGGTCTCCACTTGCACTTTACACAAAGTTTTCTAAAATGTTTAAAAAAAAACATGTTATTATGTCTAAGACAATTATCGTGGCTGGTTTATTTTATACAAAAGAGAATTAATTTAGAGCACCATAATGCTGAAAAAGAGTTACGAAAAGCAAAATAAAAAATATTTGTTTTATACAATTATAATAGTCGTCATTATGCTCTTATTCTACCAAAGGTGCAACCTGTATTCTATCAGTTTATTCCACACATATGCGTTCAAAACTGCCACATTCAAAGCAAAGCGCCCACACGCTTGAGAAAGCCGCTCCAATCCTAAGTCCTGCTTTACCGTATCTCATCCCCAACAGTTAGTTTAAATCCTATATGCTCTCTTACCTAATTGCCTTCCAGCAATACCCATATGTTCCTGTCAGATTCACTTCAACTTCTCCTTACTTCGTTAGTGGAACCAATGTACGGAATTTTAGAACTTATTCCCTGTAAGTAGGGGTGTTTAATCTGTGTAGTTGTTAAGGCGCTTGTGTTAAAGTTTATCTGTAAAGGAACACCTGTATCGGAATGAAGGAATTTGTAGCAGCGTGTGAATTCCTGCACGGAACATGTTACATGGTGTATAATGAATTAAAGTACTAGTTTGATATGTTAGGTTAGATTATTACATGCACAGCACTTTTATAGTTGTAATCGGCAAAGAAATTTAATCAGCATAACCAGCCACAATCGATAGATTTTCAGCAGTTGATATAGTAAGGGAAATATGTATGCACCTTTTTTATTTGCTAAGTTAATATAGTTTAACGGTAAAAAAATATGAAAGAATTTTGAAATATCCTTATTGGCAACGTATTGGACTAAAGAAAAGTCCAATATGCAATATCGTGTCAAATTACATACTCCTGTACGGCTGCCACAAAAAATGGTGTTTTAGCGGGAGGGATAGATGTATTTGTTTGAAATTGTTGTATCTCGTTTGCTTTTCTGGTGTTTTCGATATTGTTATCACAGTTAGTATACAATTTTTGTATATATTTAATGATAGACTGGTTGCAAATATTTTTTAATGCATATTTCCTATTGTTAAAATTAAATATGTTAATATTAGGACTGTAGGTAGCGTAGATACAGTTAATTTCTCAATAGGAGAGCATTGATGTCAGGCAAAACTCTTATTAAGTTAAATTGCTTTGCAATGTTGATTAGCGACATATACTTGTACACAATCTAAGCTTGGAAATATAGTAATGTAGTAGATATTTTTAAACAGTATGAATGAAAATCACATAAGTCTTAGGTAACATAATTATGTATAGTCAAAAACGTAACAAACAATATTTCTTTCTAAATACCTCGTTTCACTCAAAATTGCCTGTAAGTGAGCGTGTCCAATTAAAATTGTACGCTAAAATAAATTTTCCTCGTAAAAATATCACGAAGAATAGAAAGGTACACCTTGTACTTGAGGAATTTTCTTTTCCTTAACCTACAATAGTGAATTCTTCTTAGTTGGTTCGACGTGAACTAGTTGCTCTTAAAGTGGACTAATATTCTGGATGTACACTTTGAAAGAATTATTCGTACATCTTCGTCTAGGAGAATTTTGTTTTCTATTTTTCAGGATTTTCTTTTCGTGGAGTGCAGTTGAGAGATTTGCTCTTGAATTTTTGTGTGGTCTGATGATGTGGTTCAGGATTTGTTTAGTTAGATGTTGTTTGACCTATTAAGTACGTGTATGTATAAGGAGAAACTGGCAGACTCACATATTAATGTAACGCCAAAACTACTGGAACTAAGAGTTCGCTATTTTGGGTTTTCCTTTATGCTATAGGTGAACACTAAGAGAGGATTTTTCAAAATTTACCCCCTCAGGTGATGAAATACCCCAAAGTTTGTATGGACAAATCTACTTACATGCAAGCGAAGCTGCTGGCTGAACCTAATAAAATAGGTGGACCTAACGTAATGTAATGTTGAGTTTACGTATTTAACTTTACGTAATCAAAAGTAAATAGATACACCGATAGCATTATGTTACTTAATTATATTAGTGTTTCTACTTTTTTATTTGTTAATGAATAGATATTATGCAGTATTATACAATACAGTAACAATATTAACGTGAACAAATACTTCGATTCATATAAAACAAAAGCAATCAATGATATCGGCATGTTAGCTTCATTCCTGATTGAGAAATACTATCTATTTGTAATGCGGTTATCGAATCTGTATCGAGGGATAAAGATGAATTCACACACCCGCTATACAAACAATAGAAATATTGAACCTATCTTTTTTACAAGAGTCCTTGTAAAGCACGTTTTTAGGTGTTTTACACGTGCCAATCCGGGTTGAGCGAAAGGGAGTATCATAATTTTGTTGACTAATACCTGTGTTCTTTCTTTACCATTTATAGAAAAGAATAGAAAACATTTATTCGCCACAGACACAACACATCAGCAAAAAACACATTATAAAAATAGAGAAACAAAAAACACAACACAGAAAAAAAAAACAATTAAGAAAAAAAACAGTTACGGAGAAATTGAAACGAAACCAAATATAGGTACAAGTCTCAGTAGGTTCAATGCCTATTTCTAACATAAGAAAGCACGTGCGAGTCGGACGCCCCCCCACAAAGGATTCCATCTGCAGTAAACGGCACAAAACATCACTTTTTTTTAAAGGGAACTCCACTGAAATATTTATTTTATTCTGATTTTAGTATGTTTTTTTAGGCAGCCCCACAGAAATACTTCATCGAAGTCAGACGGTTGAAATTTTCATAAAATTTCAATCGTCTAGCTATCATGTATCATGAGATACAGCTTGGTGATAGACAGACGGACTGCGGAACAGGCATAGAAACAGGGTCCCGTTTACACTTTGGGTACGGAGACCTAAAAAGGCTTCTTTATTCAAAAACTTTCAACTGCAGTGGCATCGACCTCAGGTCTAGACCAATTACACGGAAAAATTCTCTAGTACAGAAAACATTTTCATGCGTCCACAGCGATTTATGTAACCACATTCTACAAAAATAGGCGAGAAATGTGTTGGGGTTACCAGCCCGGCTTTAGGCAATTTTGGCAACCGAAGCACTGCAAACAAAAACTTTATGATTAAGAGTAAAAGTTGTTTTTATCTAACGCCAACTTATCGACTAATATTGCCAAAGTTGACTTTTTAGTTCGTCGCCCCGTTTATAAACCAATTTCAATTTATTTGGAGACTTAAACTGTGAGAAAACATTTCTTAGAATTCAATTTAAGTCTGGCATGTCTAATTGATATGGAATTTAGAGATGTCGTCGTTGAAAACGTAATACCGATTTATTACATGAGGGTTGAATAAATTCAAGTTAAGACGAGGAATCTAGAAATTAATTACGAAAATATTAGCAAAACATTTATTGAAACTAGTAACTTTGTCTGTAGAAATACATTAAGAATGAGAAATTTATAAAGACAATGTTCTATAAGACTCAAAAGGCAAAAGAAACACTGACCTTTCCTCGTAATCCTGAAGTAACAAAAGCTGTGCGAAAAACTACAGACAGCCATAAATATTTTTTTAAGGACGCTGCTCATCTTTCGTTTGTAAATATTTACACAAGACATAAATGTTCTTACCTTACCATTTCTTAGATAAATGGACCGAAACAATCAATATCGTGAAGTTTTTGCTCTGACAGGAAAAAAGATATACAGAGAGATGCAAAATTAAACTGCAATAAATTAAACACTGACTGGATTCAGATTTCGAGAACAGTAAGAACCAGCTGCGGAGTCTAAAAGGAGATGCATGACGAGCTAGACTCGTCCTCCTAAAGATTGACCTGATTTAGCTAGGAAATGAGAAAAATGAACGAACGAACGGAGGCTTTTGCCTTGCAGACACACCAGGCTCATAACATATACAAAATTAAAAGCCCTTCAACTGATAAATCGTACCTCCATAATATATAAGACATATATTCGATGTACCAACATAACTCCCACTTAAACCGTTTGCCAAAATTTTCTGCAAGCAACCACACATCACACAATTGGCCCATTCATAATCACGCCATGTTTACACTGTCAGACAATTCAACCAAATTCAATAGCCCGTCTCTACTCCAACAATGAGGGGTGTACGTCCTGTACGTGCCTTTACATCGCTCGAACACAACTTTCATCCACATCGGGGCCATACGATTGCTCTGTGGTTAGTTTTTGCTTGTTAATAACACAAACGTAAGCCCACACGATGTTATGGCTGTTGTTAACAGTTGAAACTGGCCGGTTATAATTACTAGTGGTTGCAGCATTATCAAGCTGCCTAATTAATTTGGCTCAATAAAAACTTTTTCGTTCCTCAACAATCAACCTCTTCTGATTTTTTCTAGTTTCCTTTTAAAATTTAAACTATGACAATTCTTCTGATGTTTGTAGAATTTTCATGCATTTTTTTTTGAGCGACTGACAAAGCAAAACGTCATGATCCCGAATTTTCTTTAATAATTTTATTGGTGCAACCTTCTAATTTTTATTTAGTTGTGTTTAAAGGGAAAAAACATGGCATCGCCAATATCGCGCCATCGCGATATGAATTCTATATAATTATTTATATTATATGAGTCTGACGTGTTACCCTCGCCCGTCGCTTATCGTACCTACTATTTACAAAGAACCGGTACGTATTTTAAACCTTTAAAACTTAACGGACTGTCTGCCTCAGGCATGGCGTTAATATTTGTCAATTTTTCTCGCCATAGATTCGCTCTGGATCGGTTCAAGGATTACCCCGGAATTTAACCGGCGGTTTGGTGTTTCCCTCGCCGATATTGTATTGGCGTACGCAGCAGATCCTGGTGCGACTTCGAACGGAACCAAGGTTCATCGCGACGACAACGCCTCGCCTGAGTTTTGTCCAGAATCACATATTTTTCGTAGTTATTGAGTTGTAGTTGTTTTTCTATTTTAAAAACAAAAATATTCGTGTCAAAAGGTCGCGGAATGAGCCGTTTTAGACTTTTTTTTTTAAAACCACGGGCATTATCTAACCGTGCGCTAATACGATAATTCGTTGTTGCAACTACGACTACCTTAAATTACCGATTAATTCTTTTAAAAAATAAAACCGTTAAATATTCCATTCCAGACCTTATAAGCAATTCGTCGAAGTTCGTCGTCAATACCCTTTTTTATACCTTTTTGTATTTTTTATATTTTTTTTAAATGTTTTGATTACTTTAAAAACAAATTATACGTATATTGTGGTGTGTAAAGTTTTTGTTTTCCTTTTTAACGCTACAAAAATTGGCTCTCCGGCAAAATAATTTTCTGAATTATTTGACAAAATTGGCTCTCCGGCAAAATAGTTTTGTGAACTATTTATCAAATTAACTCTCTGGTTTATAAAGGTAAGTATTCTTTCATAAATACTTGAAAATTTAAATAATTCTATTTAAATTCTTATTTTTTTGGCTTTCTTGGGATGGCTCGCTCACTGGGAGCGAATGATTTTTAAGCTTGTGTGTTTCAGGATGCGGATATTCTTATACCACCAGTACAGAACTGTGGAGCTGTCATTTTCTTTAGTGCAGTACTGTGAAGCTGTCATTTTCCCTGACATTTTTTTCATGAATTGTAATTGTTTCTGATGAAAAATAATTTTGTTAACTATTTAACACTAAACGGTCTTTCATTTTATCCCATTTCTTCTTAATTATAAGGATAGGTTACCTGATTTTTATTCCATATCCTTAGTTTGCGGTAGTTAGAACCCGTAGGATATATATGGTGACGTATGTATGTTTAGGCTTCGGGTTTCAAGGTAAGCTTGGTGTGTGCGTTTATTTAGCCTATATTTTTTGTTTACTGGATGGGCGTTCGCTGACTGCTGGTTGCCGGGTTATTTTTGTCCAGTTGTTACAGCAACAGGCTCGGCTTATTTTTTCGCTAGGATTCAATCGACTTTGGTCTATCCTTTTTTTCGTTATTAGGTCTATTCTAGATTCATCATGTCGGTAGAGGGGTACCCTTTAGGTGAAACTCCACGTCGTGATAGCCCTATAATTTCGCGACCACCACCACCTATCCCGCCGAGACATTCTCGTGCTTCTTCGCAGAGTTTCGTACCATCTTCAGAGAGGTCGGACGAATGCCAACTATTCACCAGGCATTTCTCACTAAATAAATGGAAAGTCAATTTTGACGGTAAGACCTGCGTCCGAGAATTTTTTACCAGTCTAGAGAAGTGCAGAGAGGCCGACAATTTGCCCAATAGTTATATTGTCAGGCGGTTTCACGAAGTCTTGACCGGAGTAGCGCTGCAATACTTTAGGTCGATCCGTCGTCCAGACATTACCTTCGATCAGATCAAGGAAGCATTTCTGAATACTTTCGGTACGATTGACTTCGAATTCAGATTAGGCCGAGAGATCCGTAACCTAAGACAGAAACCTGAACAACTTATCAGGGAGTATATTATTGAGGTTACCTATTTAAACTCAAAACTAAACAAGCCTATAGAGGAGTCTGAGTTATTATGGATCATAACGCAGAATATGTTGCCAAAATATATTCCTTGCTTATCCGTCCATAAATTTTTTAACATCAAACATTTATTCGAAATTGTTACACATTTTGAATCCTATTTAGAACCTCTAAAGGCGGTAGCCAGTCTCGATAGTGTTGCCGTCCAGTCAAATTCTCAGGCCATTAACACACCGAAACCCAGGCCAAACAAAACTTTTTATTGTCCTAGCTGTAGTCAATCACAGCTTTGTCTAAAATGCAACAAAGTAGGTCATTCCTATCGTTCTTGCCCAGAGATTAGAGGCATGATTTGTTTTAAGTGTCGTACTCCTGGATTTATTACTAGAGAATGTCCGAAATGTAATTCTAAAAAACAAACAAATAAACAAGCAAACGGGCGATACGCTTCTTTCCCTAAAGTATCCCCAGTTTTTACTTCTGAATCATTTGATAACCGACCGTTTATAGAGATATTATTATGCGGTAATGTTGTTAAAGCATTGCTCGACTCTGGTGCCCAGATGTCGCTTATTAGCGATAATTTTATTCAGCAACTTGGTATTTCTTTGACACCAAAAGACGCTTGTCCACGTGTTATATCGGCTAATAATTCGCCGATTGATATTCTTGGTACTGTTTACCTTCCAGTTAAATTTAACGGTACCACTTTTATTCATGAGTTTTTAGTGGCAAGTTCGATGTCATCTTCTGTTATTTTAGGTATCGAATTTTGGAATAAATTCGGTTTGACGTCAATTTTTAGTCAGGCTTTTGATAAAAATATTGATGGTAATATGTTTATTCCTTCTGTTCAGCACTCTCCTCCCCCTCAAGTTTCCTCAGTTAGTGAGGTTCGTTATATTCATCCTCGTACTTTTGATATTGTGCATCGTAAAGGCTCTCAACACGTAGTGCCCGATGTTCTTTCCAGGATCCATGCTAATCCTGTCTCGTTTGACCAGGGTCCTGAAAATACTAATGACCGTTGGTATAAGAAGGTATATATAGGTGCTCGAGACATGCCACAAATGTTCCCAGCGTACGTTATAAATAACGGTATCCTTATGAGACGCATGCCAGTTACTAGCCCTTTATCTTCTGAACCATGGCGCGTGGTCTTACCAGCTGAAAAGGTTCCAGACGCTATTTGGGAAATTCATAATAGTTTTCCTTCGATACACCCCGGTGTTACTAAAACGTATCTAAAGCTTAGGGAGTTGTTCTACTGGCCAAATATGTTTCGTGACGTTACTTCGACGTTAAGTCAATGTGAGGTTTGTAAGGCCTATAAAATTTCAAACACGCAACCTCGCGGACAGATGTGCTACCCTAAAGATGTTTCCTTGCCTTTAGAGATGATTTCTATAGATATAATTGGTCCATTACCCTGTGCTTTTTATGGGTATAAATATATCCTTTCTATGGTAGATGTTTTTTCCAAATACGTGTGGCTAGTTCCACTAAAAAGGATTGACACTCTTTCTGTTATAAAAGCGTTAGAGTCTGAAATTTTCTTTAATTTTGGGGTTCCGCGTACTATTCTTTGCGACAACGCTACCGTTTTTCGTAGTAATCAATTCCTTAGTTTTCTCAGATCTTTCCATATTCCATCACGCACTTTTACGCCATATTATACACCCCAAGCTAATACGGTTGAGCGATACAACCAAAGTGTTATTACGTGTTTAGGTATTTTGGTTGGTGAAAACCAAAGAAGTTGGGCTAAAATGTTACCTAAAGTTAAGCTTTACCTCAATTCTTGTGTTAACCTAGCTACTGGCTTTACGCCTAACTTTCTTATGTTTGGTAGAGAGGTCCTTATGGATAGCAGACGTGTATATAGTCAGACTCGAAGCTCTAATTTGGCAGAAAGTCGGGCTCGTCATGCTTCCAACCTATCTTCTCTCAGCGAAGTTTATGCAAAGGTTGCTGATAATCTTTCTTTAGCTTTCCAACGTAACTCACGTGCATATAATTCTAAGCGATCAGCTGTTACTCTGAATATTGGTGATACTGTATGGAGAAGGAACTTTTCAAAGTCTTCTGGGAATGATTTTTTTTCTGGAAAGCTAGCTCCACGTTTTATTAAGTGCCGTGTGATAAGGGTCATATCTAGGACTACCTATTTGCTTCAGGATTGTGATTCAGTCCACTCCGGACAATATCATATCAAAGATATCTTAAAATAAATTGGATTAAATTCTCTTTGTTCAATTTTAACATTAACCTTTGCCTTCTAAACCTTTTTTTCCCCTTTTGTTTATGGGAATTTTTTTGCATAAGTTTTTAATTATGTCAATGAACCTCTGTGTTGTATCAACCTGTGTTCTCAGGTTATTTTATTTCTTTTAGTTTGACACAAATGTTGTGCTATTCAACACTCAGTTTGAATTTCGACTCGTTCTTCCGACTCGAGTTCTTTTGTCGTGATTGAGTCTTTGACTTAATTGACTTAAGGTTTCTTTATCAAACTTTGTTTTTTTGTTTTTGTGTCTTAACTTGTTTTTAGTTTCTATAACTAGGGTTGGACTTTACGTGTTAACGTTATTTATATTTTTGGGAATCCCCGGGATTTTTTCTTATTGTTGTTTGGTAATAGTTAAGTCTTATGTTAAGTTAGGCTAGCTATACTTAGATGTATAATCCCCGGATTTTTTCTTATTGTTGTTAGGTGTTAGTTATGTTAAGTTAGGCTAAGTCTTATATTAAGTTAGGCTAGCTTTACTTAGATGTATGGTTCCTTGGTTGTTCTTTATAGTTTTTAGGATGTTGTAGGTTAGTGTTTGACTTTAATTGAACGATTAATATTTAGATTTTAGAGTTCGTTATTTTCTTTCATATTCTCCATAAATGTAAAGAAGATATCGCAAGTTCGCGCGGATAACGTTTAGATGTGAAGTTGGCCACCGTGTTTATCCAGTATCCGTTGCACTTCGATATCGATTTGATTCAGAAATGATTCCTGCTGCAGTCTTTGCCTGTTCCAGCTTTATCCTTTTTCTTGTTCGTACTTTCGTCCTTTTTTTCTTAGAAAGGGGGTATTGCAGCATTATCAAGCTGCCTAATTAATTTGGCTCAATAAAAACTTTTTCGTTCCTCAACAATCAACCTCTTCTGATTTTTTCTAGTTTCCTTTTAAAATTTAAACTATGACAATTCTTCTGATGTTTGTAGAATTTTCATGCATTTTTTTTTGAGCGACTGACAAAGCAAAACGTCATGATCCCGAATTTTCTTTAATAATTTTATTGGTGCAACCTTCTAATTTTTATTTAGTTGTGTTTAAAGGGAAAAAACATGGCATCGCCAATATCGCGCCATCGCGATATGAATTCTATATAATTATTTATATTATATGAGTCTGACGTGTTACCCTCGCCCGTCGCTTATCGTACCTACTATTTACAAAGAACCGGTACGTATTTTAAACCTTTAAAACTTAACGGACTGTCTGCCTCAGGCATGGCGTTAATATTTGTCAATTTTTCTCGCCATAGATTCGCTCTGGATCGGTTCAAGGATTACCCCGGAATTTAACCGGCGGTTTGGTGTTTCCCTCGCCGATATTGTATTGGCGTACGCAGCAGATCCTGGTGCGACTTCGAACGGAACCAAGGTTCATCGCGACGACAACGCCTCGCCTGAGTTTTGTCCAGAATCACATATTTTTCGTAGTTATTGAGTTGTAGTTGTTTTTCTATTTTAAAAACAAAAATATTCGTGTCAAAAGGTCGCGGAATGAGCCGTTTTAGACTTTTTTTTTTAAAACCACGGGCATTATCTAACCGTGCGCTAATACGATAATTCGTTGTTGCAACTACGACTACCTTAAATTACCGATTAATTCTTTTAAAAAATAAAACCGTTAAATATTCCATTCCAGACCTTATAAGCAATTCGTCGAAGTTCGTCGTCAATACCCTTTTTTATACCTTTTTGTATTTTTTATATTTTTTTTAAATGTTTTGATTACTTTAAAAACAAATTATACGTATATTGTGGTGTGTAAAGTTTTTGTTTTCCTTTTTAACGCTACATGGTGCAGTTTTAAAAAGTTGATGCATGTGGGCTATGTTGTGTGTTAGTTTTTTGTAACTTCAGTGTACGTTACGGGAATGTAATTGTATTTGCCGGAATGGAAATCTTTCAGGGGTGAAAATCATTAACATTCATTTTATTTATTTGTAAAAAAATAAACATTTTGTCGAATATAATGTACTCGTAGGTATAATATTAAAATGGAGTGGACATATGTATAAATAATTTATAGAATTGAAAGTTAAAATATAAATATTTACACTATTCAAACAAAAGTATGACTAATTTAATGTCAAAATAATGTCAGATATAATTTCAAAGTAATGTAATTTATGGCATACCTACTTTTGCTATATTATAGAATGACCCCTTAAATCCCTGTGCATTTTGACGAATAATGCAAATAGTAATGTAGTTACTAAACAACTGATTTGTGTTCTATATTTCAGACCGTTGTCTAAACTTCGGTCTAGTCATAAAATATGACGGATAAACCATTTCGGTCTCAATTTGTTACCGAAGAAAACTAAAATATTTTTACCTAAAGGTCCAGTATTTTATTTTCAGAGATCCAAGAATACAACAGAAGAAAATAAACCCTTTAAAAGACGGTTATCATTATTTTTCCTAACTTTACTTTTTTACGGCTACCGGTCACAGGACGTGACAAAATTGGATTTTTCTAGCGTTTTCGGTCACCTTTCACCGACACATATTTGAGCACATTTGTATGTCCTAAATAAACAAAATTTGTTTCGTCGTTGTCTATTTACGTGATTTATTTTTGTAGATATTTCATGGTTGCCATAACACAAGTAAACAGGCAAATTATGCTTACTTGTGACTGTTTCTTTTATTATATTTGTCAAAGCCTTCAGGAAAGTCAATAAAAGTTAAGACAGGTAAAACAAAAAAAATGATTTTATGAGCATTTAATTTATATATTTTAGAAGAGAAACTGACTTACTGATTAATTATCAATGCACGGCCGAAACTACTTTGACTAGAAGCGTGAAATTTAGCAGATGGTTTCTTTTTATGACGTAAGCGAGTACTAAGACGGGGTTTTCCAAAATTCACCGCCTCAAGGGTATGAAACGAAGGTTTGTAAGGAGAAAACTAATTTCACACGGGCGAACCGCTGGCAAAAGCTAGTCTATGATAAACAGAGACAGCAGTGCTTGCATGTGACGTCACAATTAAGTAACAACATAGTAACTTCACGTTATTCTGTACAAACGACGCTGTGCATGGGTAACTTCAAAAGCGTGTATATTTTCCATTTTACCACCAAAATTCATATAATTTTAACAAATATTCGAATTTCACAATAGCTTTAAAATGAGTATTCGTTCATGAAATTTATTGATAGCAGTCGAACACCCTTTTGTGTACCTATAACCTAAGTTTAAGTTAGAAATATCCGTTTATCTACCATTTCCAGTCGTAAAACGAAGTAACTTCCTTTCAAAGTCGAACTAAGAAATACTTGTTTACACTCAGTAAATAACTTAATTTACAGTCGTTGTGACTTAAGAGCAGTTTCACACTTTCTGAACAAGTAAAATGTTTTTCAGTAACATCTCAAGCTTTGTAAACTTTTGAGTCAAGAAGGTCTGGGACACGTGAATGTTAGTTTTCTGAGAGATTTCCAATAAAATTGGGATCTGTAAGTCGTAAACAAAAGGACAGTCAGATGTTTTGTTTTATGTAGAAAATGGTAAATAGAACAAACACAAAGTGTAGGAGAGGTCTGTCTGTATTCTACTTATATTACAAAACCAGAAAGTTTGTACGTATGGACGTCTGTTACTCTTTCACGAAAAAAACGACTGCATTAATTTAGATGAAACTTGGTACACGCACGGGTAAACCATATAAATGGAATAGCACGTAGGATACTTTTTATGCCGGGATTATGAAAGAATAAAATGTTAGTAGAAATTAGTCCCTAGGGATAACTTTCCACTATCACACGGGGGAAGCCGCTGGCAGCAGCTAGTGTTACTTATATGTTCTCTACAAGAAACATAAATATAATCAGTGGGCGGATATCGCAAATGAAGATGAATAACTATTTTCTTCCGTGTTTGTTCTTATTACTTACTTGTTTCTACTTCATCTGTACTATTATTCTTCTCACTTATTATGTATAATGAAAGGAATATCATAAGATAGTAGTATCATTTTGTCGATTTAATTAAAGATCATATTATTTTTTATCGTACTAATATTTTAAAGGCGAAAGTTTGAATGAATGAATGCATGGGTGTATGTTTATGTTTATGTTTATTGTTGTTTATCCTCACATAAGAACGCCATAACAGCAATTACACTAATGGAGCACATTTATAATAGTTTAGAATCTGCTGCTTTTCCATCATGGGCGCGGTGGACGAGTCATCGGCAGCGGCGGCGCGCGCTGGGTCGCGTTCGCTCGCAGGCCAGGACGCTTCCAGAATTCCACACGTACCACATCCCACATCGAACACATTTTGTTTTATGATAACTTATTAAAAGGAAATTGATAAAAATTGAAAATAAAAATACGTATGTATCTTACTGTTGGTGTACATTATGGTCTCTTGCACGCTCAAACAGTTGAACCAAATTTTGCAACCTGTTTTAGGATATCCGATATTTTTTTATTCCGGATTGTTGTCCCGTGGGATCATTTTTGATTTTCACGCGCGCGAAGTTGCTGGTAGAAGCTTGTGACTCTATAGTTTCATTTATCGAAAATAGTGATCGTATAATTGATTTAGAAGAGCTTCCGAAATATAGAACTAATTACTTAGATGTCATTACTTGTGACATTGCTTAAATTTAAACTGCAAAGATTTTCCTTAAACAACAATGCGTTAGTATGTTGTAAAAATCTAGGTCCGTTTCCGATCAAATTTAAAAGTTCCTATAAAGCTCATATGGGAAAACTAAACCACACACAACGATCATTCACTACTCGGTAATTAAAATGTCTTTTTCAGATTCGTTCAGTAGGCAATGGGCTATATACAGAGTGAACTTTTCAAGAGGGCGTGGATGAACAGATCTGAAAGTACATAATATAGGGAAAATTTAAATAAACTCTAAGTGTAATGTCACTTTGAGTATTCTTTAATTTTCTTTTTTCTTTTATAAGAATCAAATTCTAGGAAGTAATGGCGTACGGAGTACTTAAGGAAATTGTTGGACTTTAAAATATGATATTACTCTAAAATATGAATAATAAAATTATTTATACATAAAATAATGTCCGCCATTGATAATGAAGTTATCAACCTAAGGCGATTAACACACGACACCGCGCACCGCCGCGGTTGGCGGTGAACCGGATCTCATGTCGCATTGATCTCTATTAAATCCGTCGATGCCTAACACACGTACACCGCCTGACCGCGCATTCGAGCGGTGCTCTCACCGCCACCCATCACACACGGAGCGCCGCATAACCGCGCGAATAATACAGTTGTTTAATTAATTATTTGTTGTAAAATCAAATGAAGAAGTAGACATTTGCGTATAATTGAAAAATTTATCTTTGTGTTTTCTCAAACTTTTATAGAATAACTAATAATGTTGTAAACAAAATAATAATAATGTCCTATTTAGTGTTCTGCTTCGTAAAAATGGATGAACCCAATATCTTCTTTTTAATTTCTTTTGACGCCATAAAAGCCAGATTATTGCCACCACTTCAGGCGTCCATTCTTGCCAGTGTCTGTGATCAAACTGGTCAAATCCGCGTTAAATCCAACCGCGCGGACAGGCGCGTAAACCGCCTTACCGCGCGGGGTACCGCTACGAAATCCGCTTTACCGCCACCGCCCTCCGCGGCGGCGCGCGGTGCCGTGTGATAATCGCCTTATCTAGATCGAAATGATGATCAGTTTTGGGATATTCATCATGTCTCTACTAGTAAATTCTATACTATTATGATTTGATTTCCATTTAGAACTGTTTAAAAATGTTATAAACTATTTAATATAAGGTAAAGTTAAACAAACAACCGCTCAAGTGCGAGTCGGACTCGCGCACGAAGAGTTCCGTACTGTCCGTAGCAAAACACGGCAAACAAATCACGATTGTATCGATGCGATAGGAGAGCCATTTGTGAAAATTTCAAATGTCCAGCTATCACGGCTCACGGATCGGAGTTACAGACTGTTGACAGACAGACAGTCCCGTTTTTACCCTTTGGGTACAACAACCTAAAAATATTTTTAAAAATGTCTTTCCTTTAGTTTGTCATTATGATATTACTTTCTAGAATTTGATCTTTAGTAACGTTACTCTGAAAATTTTTCGGTATTCCTAATAGTATCAGATTTAGCGATACACGCTCTCTTGAAATATTCACCCTGTATATGGCCCATCGCCTCTGGCTTTTAGTTCTACTTACATTGTTGATTATTCTGAACAAAGAAAATTCTACGAAGTGTTCCAACAAGATATAATAACATGGCTGTATGTATATTTATATAGCCTTTGGCCCCAGGACTCGCTGTGACGACATTTTAATTTAATTATGACAACACTCATTTAAATGCTGAGACGGATACTTAGTAGTTTCTTTTGGTAGGTAGGTACGAAACTTTACCGTTAAAGAAAATAAATGAAAAGTAATGGTAAGTACGTCTTCTTTATGATGGTATTTTTTTTTCTTAAAATACTTGTTTTTTTTGCTTCTTTTTATTTATTTAATGTTTATCGTGTTGTTTATTTTGTAGAATATATTTTGTTGTTTCACAGAAATCACAGTTTACTGGGATAAAATGGTAGCCTATCAATTGTACTTAGCGATAGTGTGAACTAATAAATGGTGTGGATTAAATTGATTGCCTATATTTCTTTGAAGGAAAAACTTGAAAAAGTAGTTCATCAAACGTTTTCAACAACTAGCCAAGGATGCTATGTGATTTATGCAGATTCTTTCGCGTGATAAAAAGAGCATCTTTTTCCGGAGGACTATCGAATAAACTCGACAATCGATCAGTTTAAAAAGTGTGAAAGAGTCTTAAACTGGTTAACAAAATAAAAAAATATTAGGTACTCAATTAAAAGCTCTTGTAAAACAGTATATATTTTACTAATAAACTTGCAATAAAATAAAATTGAGAAAAACTTTTACATTTCAAGCATCAATTAAACATTTATTTATCAAGGGAAGGCCAGACATTGTCGATAAAAAAAGAGAAACATCCCTAATATCAAGATCGCTACACAGTTCTTCCTTTCGACATAAAATTTAAAATTCATAACACAAAACGAATTAACAAAACTATATCGTCTGAGTGACTCCAGTTCCAGCGAACGCGAGGCGTTGGCATTTCCATTCCACCTGTCTACTGTTCCACAGCTCATTGTAATATTTAAACCCACTTCCAGATTAAAGTTCTCAACTCCCAAAAGAGAACGGTTTGTGCTGTTCTCATTTATTAAAGGCAAATGCAATATCCGAAATAAAAGGTTCAAAATGGAAGCTTTTGAACTATGTGCCGTTATTTAAATAATAATGGAAAGTATCACTGGCCTATCGTAAAGCCTCACTCGAATTTAGGAAGTTTATTTAAATCAGTTGGCATGAGTTGGACTACCAACTACTAAATACTTTAGTGAGAAGGACAGTAGTGGTAAATGTGACTAGGCTTTGATAATAATATCTTTATTCTATAAAAGAGCTTGAGGAAGATCTATGAATGACAAGTAACGGAGTATACGGTTTCTAAGAAATAGTATAAGCATAGCATAATTAGCCTTATAATGTTCCCGCTGCTGGAAATCAGCCAATTAATAGGTATATGTATTGTAGGTTGAAGACCAGATTGGGGACTTCGGGTCCTACCACGCGCTCTTAACACGATCCATTTGACGACTTAAACTGAACTGTACTTCAACCGTCACTCTTTCTCGTTTGCACACTTGAGATTTTGACAGAATGGTGATTACGATGTCATTCATAGCGACAAACTCCTAAAACCAGGTACAAAGCCACCTACAGCTCAGAACCAGACCAAATTGCATCAGCAAAGCACAAATACTACATAAGATGCATCATTCAGCATTCAGTCAATCACAGTCCAACATCACACAGCAAAACTCTTTTAAAAAACGTAAAAGAACTTTCATAAAAGATTCATCCAGTTGTTGTGCCACAAATCCTTGGCCCCTATTCTGGGTGTGAGTAACAGTGGCCACTGCAGCTCGTTTGATTATTTATTTAAGCCTTCCTTGTATACTTTATTCGCCGCAGTTACTTGCACGGGGATGCATTTGTAAAGCGTAGTGTGTTGTGACGTCATAGTTTTGTTGGAGGTTTATTTTCCAAGGCCAGTTTCGGGTTTGTAGGTGGCTAGGTTTCTGGGTGAATATAAAGATGTTGAGAAGCTGTACGTTTTTTTGACTGTATGATAGAATCAGTGTATAGATTGTGTTCACTTTTTAGTAGCTTCGCACTGTTTATAAGCATAAAGTTTAATTGGTCTTGTAATTTTTCCACTGTTGGGACTCAGGCCTTCTCTCGAGGAGCGGGAATGGGCTGTAATCCACAAAGCGTGGCTAGTGCGGATTGTTGGATGTATCTCTATCTTTTTAATCTACGTGTGTGCCCAATTTCATCTAAATCTTTTCAACCGCATCTAAATCCGTGCAACAACGTGTAAACCAGTGTAAACTAACAAACATTCGAACACACGTAAATCTTTTCACTTAATGTCTGACAACAGTTTTAGCAGGAACAAGATCTCCTACATAAGTACTTCATACGCTGCCTCTAATGAATGCACTAATTTCAAGTCTATTGTCAAAGGAACTGAGGAACAAGGGTTCTCCTGTGTGTTTTCCTAAGGATACTTACATCTAAATATAGCAATAGAGTATTGTACTGTGCACGGTACTGTGTATGAGAACCTCAAAATATACGATTGAGGTGGCTTAGGCAATACGAAGAGCAATGGTGGTCCAGTGGTAACAGTACCTACTTTCGAGTTGTAGGTCGCAGGTTTAAACTCATCCAGGCGCATTACTTTGTGTAATTTATTTCATCACCACTGCTCTCAAAACGGTGAAAGAAAACATCAAGAGGAAACCAGCATGTCTTAGAACCAAAATTTCGAAAACTTGTGACATCCATCAACCCACACTGAACCCTCTTGGTGGATTGCGGCCCATTCTCTCTCCTAGCGAAAAAGCCTGAGACCCAGCAGTGGGAACATCATAAGGCTGATGTTAGGCGATAGCGGTCGATAAATTTTAATGTTCATAAAGTAAAGAAATTCAGTTCAAAATGTTCACGTTTTTAATCGGTTGATAACTAAAAGAATATTGAAAACATCAAAATTATACCTACATCAGTTCATTACTGAACTTTAAATTTACGAACGAGTTTGAAAATTCCAATTAGGAGTTTGGTGTACTTAGATACTTTTTCGTCTCTGAAGATAATGGTATGGTTTCTTTTTAATTACGTAGAAGCCAAGTATTTATTATTGGTAAACGATATATTTTTTGGGTCTTCGTGGTTAAAATAATAATAGGCGCACGGGTTCAAGGTTAAGCGACGCATGCCGAGGTCAGTTTGTGGATGCGTAACCATTTTAGCAGGCTGAGATTTTTCCGTGCCTCGGAAAGCACGCTAAGCCGTTGGTCCCGAATGTCAGTTGTAGACCTTCGATAGTCGTTTGGGAAAGTCAAAATTACAGATTTTTGTCAGCAAACCTGACAAAAGTCCTGCAAAGTGGCATGCATATAAACACATCTGTATCATACCAAAACCTTTTAGTCAGCTGCATGGTTGGAGAGAGCATACTTACGTACAAGTAGGAAGGTGGTGGTCCCTGGCATCGGGTTACAGGCAGGCTAAAGAAGTCATGCCTTACTTAGAACCATGACCCTACCAACCTTCTGCGACTGGATAGAGGGAGCCTGCTTGTGGTGTCGGAGACCAAGGATTTTTTCAAGTGAATGACTTCTCCCGCTCTTGGACGGAGCGTGTCAGACTTTTACTGGCTAAACTGACTAAGGAATGGGGTGCCATTCCTTCGTTGCATTCGTTCTGGGGTCACGAGCTTCCCTTTCGGAATCCAATCCATGGAACCAGAGGCATCGACCCTGCTGAGCCCTTACCGTTGCAGTAAGTAACCCCTTAGTAAGTAATGTTATTAATAATGAGAATAAAGATATTTAAACCGAACTTACATAGGTACGTTCTTTTATTACTACCTACCTCGGGCTAGTTATGAAAATTAAGCTTGTTAAACTAAAGTTAAAGTTAGTGTTACTATATTAAAAACAGCAGTCTCTACCGTAGCTCAACTTCAAATTAAATCCCGACTAACTTCTTGTTTTCAAAGTTTTGTAATTCAACACTTCCCTGTTGCATCAAGATCATAAGATAGCTTAATTCATTCATCAGGTAACTACTGGGTTCCGGTTTTTAATTAAGTGAACTTTTTTTGCAATGCTTGCAGAATATTGCAAAAAAAAGAGTGGTTTTGGAGTCGTGAACCCGCGGCCCAGAGTCTTCTGATACGCGCGTTAGCGTGAGTTAGTGTTGGACCGAACCTCCTACGAGGTGCACCGATGACCTGGTAATGGTTGCTAGTATCTGATGGATTCGAAACGTACAGGACCGTTCATTGTGTGGACATTTGGAGGAGGACCGTTCAGTAATTTCAGATATTAGGTACGTGAGCCCGAAGAATCGATAAACTTAAGTGGCACATTGCTCGTAGAATAGATGGTCGTTGGTATCTAAAGGTTCTGGAGTTGAACCGCGTACCGGAAGACACATCGTTGGAAGGCCTCCTATGAGGTGGACCGATGATCTGGTAAGGTGTGTCTGGCGAAACGCACAGGATCGTTCATTGTGGCGGCACTTGGGGGAGGACAGTTCAGTAATTTCAAATATTACCCCCTCACCAATTTTAAATTAACATTTTTACTTCTTTATTATAATACTAGTATAGATTTATCTTTGAAACCATTTGCTCCATCATTTGTAATTTAAAGTCCAACGTCAGGCAGCATCTGTCTGGCTGTATTACCGAAATGAACGTTTTTTGGCGTAGCCGTCACTTTTTATTTTAATTCTATCGGTATTTTTTTCTTTCTCTGTTCTTTCTGTTTTTTTCTTATGCCTACCTACTCCTATATAGAGTGTACATGAGTTAATGTCTATGTAAGTATTCTCTTTTCAGGTGTCTCCGTCTTTATGAAGAAGATATTATAAACGAGTACTGAATCAAAAACATAATTTTATTGTTGTTTTATTAGGAACTGAAGTATCGGATCAAAATCTTTGTAAAGGTCAGTTAACATTACGTAATTTGGTACTTTCTTTTTTTATTGACGGGTAGTTTTCCTTAGGTCGTATGATCGATATGCTTCCACGAAATTATTTAATTTATGGGATCGTAAAAGGATAGTACAGAATATTTTGTCAGCTGGGTTTAAGTGTGCCCAAGTGGGCAATTAGGAATATGATAAAATGTACCTGTGTGTCAAATATCTGATGCTTTATTAAATGAAAACACTATACCTATGGTTTGTTGATGCGTTAAAAATAATAACAATATTCCATAAATATCACACAACGCCATAAAAAAAAACTACAAGTGTCAATAAAATTGGTCTTATCGGATTGACGTTAGGAAGAGTAGGTAGCAAATGCTGCAGACCCCAACCATTGCAGTTTTTTTTTTTTTCTTTTTTTTCTGGTAGGGGAATCATCAGAATGACTTCCCCCGCTCTTAGGCGGAGCGGGAGGGCGTGTCAGACTCTTACTGACTAAACCCCTACCCCGTTCCTTCGTTGCCTTCGTTCTGGGGGGGACTCGGTGTCAACCTTTAGGAATACCACATGTTCCCCCCAGAGGCTTCGGCCCTACCGGGAAGCATTGCAGTGAACCCAGCTTGGACGTAAAAAAGTCATTTCCAGATTTTCCTTAAAGACAAAGTAGGCTATGTACAATGGACACATCGACACATCCCTACCAAAGGGGGGTGTATGTGTGAAGAAAAGTTAAATAAATTTTAATTTGTTATCAAAGATGGTAGAATGGTAGAATCTGCTGCAAGGCCCTGCGGTGGCTTAGTCGGCACTGCCTCCTTATCTACTGCACTTCCAGATCGCAGGGGCCATACGCATATTATGTAGTAGGTACCTACTTTCCTAGAAGCAGAAATGTAAAGCTCCTAAACAGGAACCAAATCCAGATAATAAATTCAAATACCAAAAGGTGTTACCGAGATTCAATAAAATACTTGATTTACACATGTCGCTTAATTATTTCAGCTATCCGTAATTAAATACAACAACGTATTGTTTTAATCCCGTTTAATCGCAATCCAATTAATAAAACCCACATAAAATTGTAGGGCCTGTTAAACGTAAAACTCCCGAAGGTACAGATTAGACAGCCTATTTTACAGGTACCCGCTGTTTGCACGCACTTGCCTATGTAATATTGAACAGTACTGAATAAATGATCAAGAAAGAATGTTGTACTTACTTGTGGCGCTTACTTCGGGCCCCAGAGACTCGAAAGCTTTGCCAAAACTCAGCTTAAGTAGTCGATCTGAATCTGAAACAAATAGTTTAGGTTAAAACTTATATTTGCGTACAGCGCCATCTATGTTCAGAACGTGAAATGCATAGGTATTAAACACGAGTGGTTTCGCACGGCCGATGAGTGAAATTCATAGGTTAGTAAGCTTGTAGGTTAAAAAGTATACACGAGTTTCGCTAGATGGCGCTAACATACATTTAGTAGAAATGCACAGTGGTGTGAATTTTGTCGTCATAAATACTTTTTTTTTAATAAAGTCATCATGTCTTTACTGGTTTATTAAATATGTTTCTATAAAACATCTGGTATTTAATGTTATCTTACCATTAACATATCCGAGGTAGATTTTTGGTTCCGACCTAAGTACCTACCTAGGTACTGATCTGCGGTTTTTCATGTGCACATTCAAAAGTGAATCATCTTTTATGCTGCTATTAAAATTGCGATAGCATAATTTCTTCTTCCTATGAATTATGCTGAAGCCAGCTGTCTTTTTATATCAACCTAGATTAAATGGATAAGCTTGAGCGACATCAAAATATTTATAACAGGGTTATAAAGATTTTGATGTCGTTAGTTATAGTTTCTGAATTTCATACCTTGCTCAAATGGCTTCCTATTTATTAGGGGAAATAATAATGGTTCCGAAAAACAAATTAATCTCCAGCGATCTGTGGCCGACTATTATTCTAATTAACCAGCGTTATAATTAATTACCGACAAAAAACTCAAAACATTACCGAAAAAAAATACCTAATTTAACAACAAATTAGAGCATGTTCAAATTACTTGTTCTCCTCCTAAAAAAATGAGTCGTCGAATAACAAAACTAAACTTCCGAATGGAATACTGAAACTCCGACAAAATTACTACGTTACCGACAACAGAGGTTTTGTCAAAATAATCATTTTTTTACAACTTGCATGAACTGTTTTAATTTCTATTGTTGGTTATCAAATTTATTTTTTAACTCTCAATAATAATGAAATCACCTTAACTGTTAGGCCCGTGAGATCGGGTTTAGACATTTTTTACTACCTATTGAAACTACATTTTTATTCTGATTCATTCCGTTTTTCTTAGGTTGCTCCAACTTAAGATGCAAGAGCGAGCGAAGCCAGCTCAAGACTTGGGGGCAACCCGACTCGGACAGGTTAGGTTAGAAGGAGGTGGCGGGGTCGTAGTGAGCGAGCGAAGCGAGCGAACACAGACCCCGTCACCTTCTTCGAGGTTATTTTTTTTTAAACCACCCAGAAGTAGGAGCCCCGCGCAGCGGGGCTCTGTCGACTACGCCTTTTAATCAATTTTTCGAATCGTAAATATTCTAGGAAACCAAAGTCTACGTGGTTTTACATTAAAACATAAATACGACTGTTCTAACATTTTAACGCCTGAAATAGGTACTACTTACCGATACCCAAGCATACCCGTAGTAAGTAAAATTCATGATATATGATACAAGCAAAAGTTATTGTACAAGTACATTTTTATATTTTTTATAAGTTTCTGTATAACCACTCAAAATAATATTTTTAGTATAGTGTTACAGTTAAAATAGCACCACAGTGTATGAAATTTGAAAGGTAATTTATGAATTAATAGTTGGCAAATATAGATAAAAATTACAAAGCATAGTTTTCGGTAGAACGTAATTTATGCCGGTAGAAAAGTATTATAGCAATAAACAGTCAAGTTTATTTTTCGAAGATTTCAGTATCTCATTCGGTCGTTTCGTCATTTTTATTCGGACAAAAGTAGTCGGAAAGTTAGTATTTTAGGCAGTAGATTTAATATTTTCCGTAAGGGTAATTCTTCTTTTTTTGTCGGAGCTTTTATTACTACCCATTTATTAGCATTCGCTGAAATGCTCACATACTTTCTTTGCTTGGCAATTAACTGTGGCAATTAAACGTTAAGTTAAAGAACGCTTTCAGTTCCTCTGTGGCACATATTCTAGATCCTAGAGGTCGTTGGGAAATGTAAAACTTAATAAAACTATTCGCATAGGTTACATTCCACGTCGATCTTTGACAAATCTTACATTATTAGGCAGTTCGTTTGTGGAGTGCATTATCCAATGTGCGAAGGAGGACTATCTGTCACTTGTTCTTGTCCATTTTTTTCTGAGAAAATTTATATGGCAAATCCACGTTTGCCGGGTCAGCTATTAAATATCTTTTTTTTATAAACAAACACGTAAACTCACTTACACAAGGCACCTATCTATAGGCCTTATTAATATTGTTTTGTTTTGAGTGGGCATCCAACCCGCGACTCGCAGCGCAGTAGTTAATCGCTCAACCACTGCACTAACCGTGCGGTCGAATCGTGGGTAAGTAATATTTTATTATCTCCACTTCACCTCGGAATTTTCTAGCGAGCAGCTTTATGGGACATTTGCATTTTATGCAATAGTATCAGGTGAGACTTCCGAATCCAATCTAAATAAGCGAGACCAAGAGGTCGTCTGGACAACCGCCAAAATTCCAGTACACAGTACCAACGTGGTCGGTACTTACCTGTGTTGGCACTCGGAAATTTAACTGGAGCCGACGCATTTACGAGTGACTCGTTCCGAATTTCATTCCGATTTTTATTGAGTAAGTGGCTACCGAAAAATAAGTGCAAGCAAAAAACAAATTTTTAGAGATGCAGGTATTTTTTTGTAGGTTAAGGCATTGATGAATGATAGCCTAAATTTTCATGAAATCATGAGTGATCCAAACGTCTACAGGACAGTCAATTGTGATTTTTCCATATATTATAATCTTTCTTTTCATACTAAGGCAGTCTTAAGTTGAAATGGAGAGGGCACATTGCTCGCAGAACAGATGGTCATTGAGGCCGAAAGGTTCTGAAGTGGCGATCGTGAACCGGAAGATGCAGTGTCGGAGGTCTCCTAAAAGGTGGAATGATAACCTGGTAAGGTTTGCGGGAGTCCGATGGATACGTGGACCGCTCATTGTGGTGACATTTGGGGGAGATCTAGCAGTGGAGTTTTCGTTGAAATAATGATGATATCGAGGCAAAACAAATACTAGTTCTTTACGGGAACCTAACCGCGACAAGCAGCAAAGTAGCCAATCACAACCGGGCAGTGTTTATTTCCAGTTCATCCTAAATTAGGTTAATAGAAATGAATAAATGTATGAAAATGAATGGAACTACTTACATAATTATCTAAAGAGATAAGTAAACACTGGCACTAGGTCTGGACCTAGTTTCGCACAAACACTACTGTTCTTAAGAAACTGGAGCCTCAAGGATTGCTTATCTACGCTGGTTTGCAGTCATATTTGACAACGTGAAAGTGGCTCTAGGAACGCCTTGTTATGCAAGAAACAGTGGACGGGATGAGGTCGTGTGGCAGATCACTGATGTAATGAATAGGCCAGATAAATGCGGCTGTTGGCGGACCATTGAACGAGTGCGCTCAGATGACTGCCAGCCGGCAAAATTGCCGACAAGTCATTCTGCATACCTTGACAGCTTCTAGAGAGCTACGTTCGTGATATCCACGACAACTCTGGACAGAGTGAAACGACCAAGAAGAAGAAGTAGGTAGCTAACCACAAGACTGCATAATAATATACGACTTTAAACAAATAATTCTTTCGTAAAACTGCTAGTCTGAATGGCCTAGAACAGGAGAATTCATTTAATAATTTCCCACATAAAAAAAATAGAGTCTGGATAAGGGGGGTACAGAAACGTGAGGATTAGTACAATAAAAGAAAGATTTATGTCCAGCAGAGGGCAAAGTCAAGCAGTAGACGATGTTGAAAGCCCGGTCATACAAAATTCAACAAACCCGTACAATACTGATTGGGCATCAATATTAATTGGCCAAATTGCGGTAGTGCTAAGTTCGCATTGAGTTCAGACTAACTTGAAGCTACTAACCAATATAGTTTGAACTGTTCGGTTCGAACTGTTCTCCTTCATTAGTGGGACAATGCCGGTTCAGAATATTGTACCACAACATTGACAATGCCCATATCTCAAATTGATGTATCTTAGACTTGATATAATCGACTAATTATAGAGGTACCTATGGGAGAATTGATTTGAGTTTCATTAGTCTTGAATGAACTTGATTAGTAGTATGAGTAGTATCATAATTTTACATATATGCTTCAATTTGTCTGATGAAGAAATGAATAGTTTTTAAGTGGAAATATAACAGTAAAAAAACTGTTACAACATTCGCTCGCTTTGTTATAATTGTTTTTAATTTTTCGTGTCGCATAATTTTTTTAGTTTGGTTTGAATACACACTGGTGTAGTCAAAAAACTAGACAGTCAAAGGAGTATTCATATAACATCCAAAAATATATTGTATCGTGTTCAGCAACAAGGTTTTGTTTGACCTTGACATTGGCTTTGACTTTGACCTTGACTTTGTCTACTCTAGCAGAAGTAATTGTGCTCACTCTTTTTAACGCTCACGTATATTACTTTAGAGGACGACATCATTCATTACACAGATCTGGGGTTTTACCATAATGTGTCAAGTCGTGCGTGCAAAAAATAGGGATGGAGCTATACACACACACCCTATATAGCTCAATCCTTTTAACAGATCAGTTTAGGTTATAAAATAGAGTGCGGTAAGAGCTCGTGGTAGAACCTCAGAAAAAGTAAGAGAATCTTAAATATCTTGACCACAAGTTTGATTTAAAACATTATGATTTCTGACGAAAGCAATGCTGACCCCACTATAAATCGAACCTGTCCAGAAGTCGTTTACATACCAGCTGCAGTTGAATCAGGGGGTGGTTGGAACAGGAATGTGGCTGCGAACCCCTGGCCAGGAGTGGCAGAGTTGGCGGTGAATTGGATGACCAGCGCCGGACCCGTCGACAGCACCTCGTAGCCTGGAAGACACAAAGATTTAATTAATTATAGAGATTAATTATGTTAGAATATATGTGTTCCTATGGATGTACGTTTGTAACATCTTTTATCTTCTTTTTTTCAGTAGGAAATCGATAAATGACTCCACCCGCTACGGGTGGAGAGAGAGGGAAATGCGACTTTTACTGGCCATCTATGTTCTTTTAGTCGCTTTTTCTTTTGAACAATCCCTTAACTCTGCCAGTCATGAACTTCAACAGGCAACTCTCCTGCTTAACAGCTTATGGGTACGACTTCCGTATTGTATAAATAAAGCCTACAGATAGTTGTTCTGGATCTGTGTGTATTATTTACGTAAGTTTACATGTCTGCGAGCGCACCCAAAATACAGGAGTAATTCCTAGCGTGGTTGTAGGTACTAAGGACACTCAGATATGTCCTTGTGTTGGAAAAGAGGTCTTCTACGGATGTAAGTAATTAAGTACATACAAACGTGTTCCTATTAGTTTTACCAAAGTAATAAAATCGATGGATTACTTAACTAATCAACGACAGTACAAAACAACCGCAATTACATGAAAAGACGGAAAGCTTCTGAGCAGAAATTTAGATACTTGAAAGGGACAGTCCCTTTAATCTATTTCCCAAGTTATATACTCCAATTTCAATTTTGGGGACCAAATAGCTGAGATCGACTCCCAACGTAACTTTAACGAATCTCCGATAGTGCACTCTAATATGTATTAACAGTTTACATCCCCGAGCCACGAAGAGTTAAACTGAAAATCTATCACCCGGCAAATCCCCAATACCGTTCGTTGGGATTCAACACAACTCTTTCGCGCGGAGCTAAAATAAAATTTCCATTCCAGTAAGATTCCGTTCGAAATTCAACAAAAGAATGGCATTACTGATTTTCGAAACGTCACGAAATTTCGGATTTGGCATCAAAGGAACTCCGAGGCATAGTCGAAATTTGAGAGACGAAATTCTCTTACGACACGTCACTTCCGTGTTATACACGTCATATGTTTGTTATGTTATATACCACGGAAACAGATGTAAGTAACATGTACTGAATAACATCTCGGAGTCTCTATTGTTACAGAGGGTTTTTGAAGAGGGTTTGGAATTGAAAAGATGAGCGCCAAGGATTGAATGATCCTCATTGTTGTTGACTTTTGGGTTCAGTAAATCCTGCACATATAAAGGTTAATGAAAAGGAATGAGAAGATCGGATTAGTATCTATAGAAGTAAGTAAAGTAGATAAGAAGTTTATTACTTGTGCTCGTATGTTGGATTATATCGAATGTCCTCGGGTCAAGGGTTCTTCGGATGGAAACAGCGAGAACATTAAAGGTCAACGTAGTGGTAAGTTTGTTTTATTATGCTTGGGATATTAGGATTAAGTTAGTGGAACAAACTAGCTCGAAGAAGATGGTCGCTTTTTTTAACGTAATGTTTGGATTGGTTGCGTGGTTGCCTGCTGCACTGCGGGAGGCGGATTCGAATTTTGCATGGAACTAATATTCGTATGGCTTACGGTTCCGTTCTTAGCAAAAAAACAGCAAAAAATCGTATGTTGCTCCCAAGGTTCCAAGGTTTTGTTGTAATAGTATGAAAATTGTGAAAATTGCAACTGTCTTGCTATCATGATTCATGAGATACAGCCTGGCGACAGAAAGACGGAGAGTGGAGTCTTAGTAATAGGGTCCTGTTTCTACCCTTTAGGTATGGAACCCTAAAACCAGAACTCTTTCAGTTCGTGTCAATAACTTGGTAATAACCAAGTACCTGGTTTTTTAATACATGCTTAATTACCATCTATCCGTTTTGTAAGCAATGTGCCCTGCCCACTGTCATTTTCGAGTACCTAAGTTTGGCGATTCTTCGGCTAGGTATATCGGCTACCTTAGTTTTCTAGCTTGAAACTCCGAGCCCTCTGAACCTTTGGGTGATTTTAAAAATTAATCATAAATGAACTGGTTCACTTAATGACAGTGTTCAGAAAAATTCACACCTCCAGATGTCGGCACTTAGCTATCAGGTGTTTTCCTTTAAAAAGTATACATGACGTTAAAGCATAACGTTTGATGTTAATGTTTATCTAATATCATTAACATATGCATTTAGATGCTCTAAAGTTTTTACATACTTGCTTTTCCAATTTCCTTTATTCGACAACAGCTCTATTTGCCATCAATAATAAAAAATAAAATAGAAGCATTTTGACTGGTTGATCCTGACGACTCAGTTACTCAGCGACTCAGCTGCCACCTGGTGAACGTCACTTTAGAACACACTCCTTGCTGTCAACTCAAACAAAAGCACTAAGAATATCACGCCATATTTGTTCTCAGTAATGGCGACAGTCGATAACAGTTGCTTAGTTTCTGCATGACTAACACGTAGAGAGAGATAAAGGTTCAAGGTTTATGTCCAGTGTGTATCCGCTAATGTCAAGAGTACACGTTGCGATAGCTTATCGCCACTTATATTATGTTTATTAACCACTTCTTGGATGATTACCTAAACAAATAATTGCTTAGACACGTTTCTTTTGAGGTCGTGGTGACAAATCCTGTTAGAAGCAAATAGTTACTTGTTTGGTAGTGTTATTGATTTTCTCTTTGTTAATTAAGTGAGGTATTGTTAATAATTTTCTTCTTGTTAGCTAATTTGGTAACTGATGTGGAATTTAATGGTTAATAGATGCCTACCGAATACATATCTCTACATGGTATAAAACTTGGTTTTAGCCAGTACCGTAGCAAGGTGACCAACGTCCCTGTGGCAAAAAACAACTGGGGCCCCTTTTTGTATGAGGAGTTATCAAATAACCTGTCCTGGTCTGCATGGAGCGGAAAGGAGTGCCAGACTTTTAGTAAAGTGTGTCGCAACGTATTTTAATTAGAATTCAAAGGTTGAGGAATTTGCTAGTAAGGTTTTGGGGGGCACCCGAGCTTGGTACACTGCCCCGCCTAGCCCTTTGATAGCTACTCTAGTGGTTTTCGCGTTTGTCTGTTAATCCGCTAGCTCACATTGCCATAACCAGCCTTTTCTTCGCCCAGTGTCAGTGTCTGGAATTGCACCCCTATAAAAATCCGAGCTGGGTAAGTTTGAGTGGAAAAAACCCGCTGGCTCTAGTTAATTAATATTTTATGTTAAGATCTGATTGATCAGATCTTAACATAAAATATTAATTAATGATGGATGCTAATCTGGGAAAAAGGAGGAGAAATATTCTGTACGGTGTAATTGTCTGCAATTTGTACCTCAGTCAGTTATTTCAGAAAAAGGAGTTAGTGTTAGTTCGACGGATGACACGACAGAATGGAACAAAAACGTGTTGCGCCAACCCCATGTAAGATGGTATAAGAGCAGGAAGAAGAGAAGAGTTATTTAAGGAAAAAAATATCTTGATATTGTGAACAAATGACACAAACAAAGTCGCAGACACCAGCTAGTTGTGACTAGTCTATACATAGCTTCTAACTATAAATAACGACAATAAAATCGGTTAAGATCTTCCTAATCTAAAATTAATATTTTCAAAACCCACAAAACTTATTGTTTCAAAAACTGCTGAATATTGTCGACTACAATTCACTATTGAATCCTCTGAACACAAGTTTGACAAGATTAATTATATTTGGTAATTTTAATCAAAAGGCGGGTATAAATTCATAGCGGACGTCTTGAATATAGTCTTGAGAAACAGGGGCCATTGTTGGAATACATAAAACCTGGATATTAGGTAAAGAGTATCGTACCTACCGCCTGCAATCACAGTTCTACGGAACTGGAGCGAGCGAGCAGCTGATAGGGTTGGCAAAGTCTCAAATATAGGAATAATCTGAAAATGGATTTGATAAAGCCATATGATATCGGTCATATTGAAGCAGTGTATTGACCATTCGATTTGTTCATTTCGGTAGAAAAGGATAGAGTTATAATAGTATATTGGTATAGGTATAATAATATATTGTTTTTATTTATATTTTGTAAAGAATAAACTCTCAACATTTCTTATCCATGCAATCTCTGTCCATTCCAGGTTGCCTGGAAGAGATCGCGGAATTCGATAAGGCCGCCCATATTGTATGTAGGTAATTTCCTATGTGTTTTAGTTTTAATTCCTTTTTATGTATGTAACGGTGTACTTACAATAAAACGTATAATAAATAAATATATAATAATCTCAAAAACTGCTAGACCTGTAGAATGCTACTTTATCACTGAGTTACATAAGCTATTGCGGATATAACGGATAGCCAGAAGCTAGTTACATACACGTATCCTCTTACCTTCAATCGTAAGGCTAAAACTGATTTATCACCGTTAAAAAAAATACGAACTCTCAACCAATAACAACACTGCTTGTTTTGACTAAATATAAAACAGATTATGTAAACGTTCATAGTCTAACGCTCGTTTTCAATAAGCTATCGATCTACAGTTGCAGATAGCTGCTATTAAAGATAAACAGATCTATCCTTTTGGCCTTACTTGTTTTCCTGTAACCTACCGACGGATAGCATTTGCTAATAAAGTTGTGGATGGATAGATAGAATCTTAATGTTTCTTGGGGATAGCTATCTATCTATGAACTGCGGTAAGTTATTGAAAATACAATATCATATCTTACGTGTATTAATAGCTCTCTGTCACTTCTGCACAGCCTAAAACTTACGTAAAATCTAAAAGGTTTCGTGGCAGCCCTATCGCCGAAAGTCAGTGCTGCTTTGACGCGGCATTATTCATTCAAAAAGGGAGGTGGTGGACGTCGCAGCCGTGCAGGAGCTAGCTGACAGCCGATACGACTGTGAGTCGAATACATACTAAACTAGCTACGGTCTTGACTGTATGTAGGATATATATATATCAAACACGAAGATTTTAAGTTTAGTATAAAACATTTAAAAAATTAACATTAGAAAACAGTTTTCATTTAGTCCCTCATTAATTACATGATACGTCCATATCATATTGAGAACTCGGCTCACTTGCTTCTGATTTGAACAAGGTATTCCAAAAAAATAAGAATGAAACGGTTTTGGGAACACATTTACTGTGTGTACAGGTAAGGAGTGGAATTTCCTGCTGGAGACTTCTTAAGTTAAGAGTGGATTGATTACTAAGTTCTAGGCAAGTGTGCTTAATCGTCAACCACATCGTCGCCTTCAATCAAGTAAGATAATGATCAAGTGCAAGCCTATCAATATTAAAAAACCAGCGGGAGAAGTGATCTGATGATTGTTCTCGTAAAAAAGGATCTCATCCGTGGCTCTAAACGGGAATTATTAAAAGAGGTACCGTGGTCCTGGCACGCAAAGGGTAACTAAAGGATTCAGGTGGATTTTTGACAGTAAAAGTCTGACTTGCCGCATTTTCACTCCACCCAGGAGTTGGAGAATTTATTGGAACATGTAACACCACAGAAAAAAATGTACTCGAAAATTGATAAATAATAATAAAAAACCGGCCAAGAGCGTGTCGGGGACACGCTCAGTGTAGGGTTCCGTAGTTTACCGTCCGTCACAATAAGTGACCCCAACTTTTCAAAAACTGTTCGTCCCATCAAGTTCAATTTTCCCAGAAAGTCTTCATAAAGCTCTACTTTCCAGATTTTTTTCATATTTTCTAAACTTATGGTTCAAAAGTTAGAGGGGAAAACTAAACGTAAAAAACAATGTGTCCCCCACATTGTTTTTTACTTTTGGAGCGATTATTTCCAAAATTATTGATATTATCGAAAAATGATTTCAGTAAACCCCTATTCATTTTTGAATACTTATCCAACAATATATCACACGTTAAGGTTGAAATTAAAAAAAAAATCACTTTCCACTTTACATGTAGGGAGGCTACCCTAATAAAACATTTTATTCCAATTTTTATTTTACTACTTTGTCGGAGTGATTGATACACATATTGGTACCAAATTTCAGCTTTCTAGTGCTAACGGTCACAGAGATTAAGCGAGGACGGATGGACAGACATGGCGAAATTATAAGGGTTCCGTTTTTGCCAATTGGCTACGGAACCCTAAAAAACACAGCGGGAGAAGTGATCTAATGATTTTTCTCGTAAAAAAGGATCTCATCGGTGGGGAATTTTTAACTAAAGGATTCAGGTGGGTTTTTGACAGTCTGACTTGCCGTTCTTTCACTCCACCCAGGAGTTGGAGAATGTATTGGATCATGTAACACCACAAAAAAAATACTCGAAAATTGATAAGTAATAATAAAAAGGTTCTTTGATAGCCTTAGTTACTCATGTAATCACTAGACCGAAAAGGCAACAAATTACTTTCTAATTACTTATCGAAATTACATTTAAAGAAACCTTTCTTGTTCGGTTTATTAGTTAGTTTCGAATAGCTACTAAGAAAATGTAGGTACGAAAACACAATCAGTTCCAGACAGGATATTACTTCCAGTAGTCACGATTATTATAATCTAAAGGGAATCAAAACCCAAATGTGTTCTTGGAAAAACCTAATGTACCAGTATTGCTTCAAGAAATATAGATTTTCTTATTGAATCGAATTCTAGTTAAGCTCTATAATAAGCGAGATGGAATTTTCTGAATTGTGTGAGTTGGTTTTTATATAAGTTATATACAATATACCGTTGATTTGAAATTGCTTAGTACGTTTCTTATAATTTTTCAGGTGTGAAAGTGTTTTTTTTGTTTTTTTTTTTTATAGTTGTAAATATAATGGAAGCGAGACGCTCCTGTGCGTCGTTGTGGCGACGCTTGGGGGAGGCCTATGTCCAGGAGTGGACGTCCTTCGGCTGAAATGATGATGATGATGCTATATTAGAAAATCTGTAAGAACTGATACGATAATGTCATTATGAATCATTATGAATGGAAATTATAGTGCTGATGGAAAACTACATCAGGAATAGTGAACCTCTTGAATAACAGGGCAGTGGCTTCATTTGAAAGAGTCACGAGGGCCAAAGATGCATAGTGCCAGGGAGCAAAGGGCAACTGATAGACACCGGGGTTTTAATTTTTGTATCAATCGACACTTATTCTCGATCCCCTCAGAGTTGGAGAAGTAAGAAAATATATTCCAATCCCAAAATAAAAATGCCTGTTTTTTTCTCAAAAATTCTCTTTGCGGCCGGGTTTTTTAAAACTTTTAATTTTTATATTTCTGAATAAATATACGAGTTCTTTAAGATTTTTCACTTCACATAAAATAAACAATTTATATCCAGATCTGTTGGAGAACTGTTTGTTCCATAAGTGCAGGGGAGTGTAAAGCGACAAAGAATCCCGTGATGCCGGGACTCCGGGCAGAGCAATGCAATGTCCCGCATCGTCGCATCCCGTGAAATTAGATCTCCAAACCGATTTCTCAACGTCACTTATATTAGTATTGTGTGTCGGGAGTCAAGAAATAAAATCTTGTTATGATATTTGTGGAAATGCTCGGAAATAAATGTGGAGAGTTGGTTTAAAGTGAGGTAGTTGAATGTTGTGTGATCCTTGGTCTTGTAGAGAGAATATTATGTGAATTTATAACTGAAAAAGCGTGTATGTCTTTTGTGTGTCTCAGGGAGCTTCAGTACTGTCATTTTGGAAGGCGAACGAGGGGTCGATATCAACTCGTAGAGGCTCTGTAGTCGCTTTTCTTGGAGCGTGGAAAGAAGAAAGAAAGAAGGAAAAAAATATTTATATGCGTGGGATTAACTGACGATTATCCCTCTCAGTTTCCGATACAATTTTGACTTCAGCCAGTGCGGGTCAGAACTTCCAGTACAAGTCAAGGTCGTCATTTGTATTAAAATAAAAAATCTAAACTTCGAGTATTAAGTAGGCCTGACTGGCCTGACCCCAGCCCGAAGAATTGCCAAACTTAAGTAACACGTTGCTCGCAGTTCAGGTGGTCGATGGGGCCGGACGGTTCAGAAGTGGCGACTCCGTACTGGTAAGGATCGCGGGAAACCAATGGATGTGATATGCATATGACTGGCCGTGCTGGTGACGCTTTCGGAGGTCTATGTTCAACAGTGGACGTTTTTCTGTTGATGTGACGATGACTTAATACCGTGGTTTCTTCTAGTACTAACTTGAAAAAATCTAGCTGTTTTGAAAACCTGTAGAAATAAGCATTACTGTATCGTCTCGTGACATAAACCAATCAAACGATTCTGTCCAGGCCTGCGTCATATTACAACGAGTTTGGATTGCTAACATGGTGTCAAAAGGAGTGACTTTAAGTCGCATGAATCCTGTCCTAGCGTGTTTACAATAAACGTGAATTCTGAAAGTAATATACTTAATAAATGCAAAGTACCTGTAAGCTCGTTACACAGCATGGCTATAGCCGGCGAGTTGGTATCTCTCCCGTCAAACACTTTGATGATGTCTGCTCGGCGCAGGCAGCTGAAATGGAGAACATCCTGTATTAATTATGAGACAGATGAAATACAACAGCACGCTGTACATATGTTGAAAATATACATCCTGTAAAACGATCAAATTGTTTATCGAGTTCTACGTTCAAATTATTTGATAGTATGCAGCTTTCTTTGACACGTTTGTCAAATAGTCTTCTCGTTTGTCGTATTTGAAGAAAATCTTGACTGTGAGTCATAGGGTTTGACAAACAAGTTTGATCATGAACGGCAGTATTCTTCAAACAATATCTCAATTCTCATCGTCAGTCGCCTTGCCGTTATAGAGAGGATGCTAGGACCAGTAAATAAATTTATTTGATCCTAGGTTTGGTCGTTTGATGAAAATGTGAAGATTGACAAACTTTGTCAAATAAATTTGATCATTTGCAGAGCGCTTAATACTGAATGTAATGCAGTTGATAAAATAAATGATTTTGGCACCTGGCACTTGTCTAATGTCGTATCGTTTTGGTTACTTCTACGTGTATTGTTTATTGTACGAGTATAAGTCACGTAACGAAACTTGAACTGTCGTGCGATATAATTTAAATCCATCGCAACCACTTCAAATATAAAATTTATTGTTGTGTACTGATCTTGTATGCCCCGTTTTTAAGTGACTATTTGTATCAAAATGCCTTAAAAATATGTCTTGCAATGGAATTTTAATCTTTGTTAAGTATGACATAGACTTGTTATTGCATTTGTTAATAATTTCGATTTGTTTATTCAAGTATACATGTCGTGTTCTGCATGCTCCTGATTAAATTTTCCAAAAGAAAAAATTACATACATTCATTCCTTACAGGCCGACTTTTATAAACCTGTAATTTTTCCAGACCCGGAATTTTAGGCTGAGCGTTCAGGAAAATTATTAAATTATTTTCTACACAATGACAGGTAAGCAATTAATCTGTACAAATAAACTAGTTACGAAATTGGTGACAGGAATCGGTATCAACAAAAGCACACTCATTTCGCATAATTAAATCAGTTTAATCGAAATTTCCACATTTGACAACGAAATAAGCATATGAAATACATGCCTAATTCGACGTCAAATGTGGAAAACTTATTATAAACTAATTGAAATATAGATTAGATTTCGATTAGTTACCTATACGATACCTCCACATCAAAGGGTTTAATATTGGTACATATTAGTAATATCACCCGTTTAATTTTATATAACATACCTCTAGTGTATTTGTAAACAGTATTGTGACCACAAATAGTTTATAGTGTTGCGGTCACCGTTGTGGTTGACGGTTGGTTATAATGTGGTTATACACTTCGGAAATGAGGTAATTAACACGACATTTATGGTGTAAATAGAAAGGGTTTGGCTACGTGACCGCAAGTTGTAAGTACTCTTCAAAATATTAGCTTAGTAGGCATTGGCAGGTATTGGCTTTTTATTCTGTTTAGTGCAAGATTGGATCCAAAATGGGGCAGGGAGTACACATTGCTCACAGAACAGATGAGATAGGTTCGAAAGGTTCTAGAGTGGCGACCGTGTACTGGTAGACGCAGCGTTGGAAGGCCTCACATAAGGTGGACCGATAATCGGGTAAGGGTAATGGGATTCCCATGAATGTGAGATTCTCAAGCTTGGTATGGAGAGGCCTATGTCCAGTTGTGTAGCAGCAAATGATGATAATGATAATGAAGAATTTGGTTCATATTCGGTGAAAAATGAATTTTACATGATCTGCTGACGCGTCTATACCTTTCAATGCCAAGGAGATATTTTAAAGCATAAGAGTTTTTGTCGTATTTCTATTAATAGCGATAGAGAAATACACAATTTTTTTATATCCATTGCTAAAAAATTAAATCTTTTGCCATTACATCAGTGCTTCGGTGTTACGATGTAACATACTCGTACGTACACAAAATCATACACAGACTTTTAGAATCATAACCTTCTTTTCAGATTTACCGTAGTAGAAAGAAAATTTATCAATCCCCCCATTTCTTCCTCTCACTTAAAATCCAATCCCCATTTTTTCCGTGGGCAACTTTCCGTATAAAATCGAAAGCCTCTCGCAATATATCGCCGGATTCTGCTTCTGACGCATGTACATGACGTCACGGCTTCATACATTTTATGGCATCACTCTCGTTACGGCAAATTGTCGTGTTTGCTTTATTATGCGAGCTGTTATGTTAGAAAAGGTATATCTAGTTCTATTTTGGTGGGATAGAATATTTAGTGAGGTGAAAAAATAGGTAGGTACCATCTTTTATGTGTTATTACAAGGCTTACCATATAGATGGATGGAGAGATAGACCAAACAAAAGATGGATGAATTTAGTGAGGGACTGATTATGAAAGACAGGGGTGTTAGTGATAGCGTGACGGCTGCCTGGACAGGGAGGAAGAAAAAAATGTGTTGTGTCCCAAGTAATATGAGACATAGTTCTGTTAAGATTACCTGTCTTTTTTGAGAAGAGAAATCGTCAACCAACTTCTCCCACTCTAGGGCGGAATGAGAAAGCGTCTCAGACTTTAATTGACTAAAACCCCTTCCCTCCCATTATTTGTTATTTGCGTTCTGGGGTCACTCTTTCAAACGTTGTTGCAAAAGACCTACGAATATTGCCCTCCTGTTAAAATGTAATCAAAGGTTAGAGAACTTGCGACGGTTATAGGTTATTCGTAAAAGTCACCACGGACCTGAAACGTAAAGGGTAACTTTAGGAATACAGCCCACTTGTCTGGCTGGTTTTGTCAATGAAAGTCTGATACTCTCTCTGAGCGAGAGGAGTTAATCAATGATTTCCCAGCCATATATAAAAATAGGGTTATAGATGCGTTGATAAATTTCAAACTGCCATAAGTCCACTTCATGCAAAATTTGGGAAATAAACGTTTTTAGTTTCACATTAGTGTTATGGAATTGTACTAACAGTGTTATAAAATGTTGACTATCGACTGTGTCTAAGTATTTTAATAAACAAAATTTAACAATAACATTCATAGATACTATGAAAAAGATAAAAATAGTTTGGACTTATTGCCGATTGATATGCCCATACTGGACTTATGATATATTGATAAATATTGATATGAAAAACACGAGGAGCGCAACCACAATCACAAAACTTTCGGCTAGACTGACGCCACATTGACAAGTTTGACGTTTTGTGATTGGTCGCAATGGACATGTGAGAATTTGAAATAATGTCTTTGTGGACTTACTAGAATTTGAAAAAAACTGACAAATTTAACCGTTTTATTCAAGGCTATGCCTGTGACTTAAGAGCTTTTGAAGTGAGCTGTCAAACATGAATTTAAAAGGTGAATACAACTAAATCAAAAAGTCAAATTTTGTTGTAGGTGGACTTATGGCAGTTTGATATTTATCAACTCAGATAACCTTTCTACAGTTGTATTATCTGGAAGTTATATGGTGTACATTATAAAGGCATTAAGGCTTGGAGCGTAGACTAACAATGTCGTGATGTCCTATATTGTCTTATATCTAATCTATAATGCCTTATCGCAGTAGTATTCATGAGTGCTGTCATTAGGGTCCATTTTGATACTCGTAGATTTGAAAAGACCACAAGCTGCATGAAAATTTGAGTGTTGTGTAAACATAGGAAATCTGATTTCAATAAAACTTAATTCAGATATGGTTATAGAATTTACTACCATCACATCAGTTTCCATTTCTTTTTTGTTAAACTGGTGATGGGCTCGCCTTTCACCACTATCTCACCTGATGTAAAGCGAAGATGTGGTCGACGATGGCGCACGCTTGCCTAGAAGTAACCTATTCACTTTTGACTTAAAGATGCCCAGGTTGTACCTATCAGGAAACACAGGTTCCACCAGGGTATTTCACTCTTTAGCTCTACGCACAATGAAACTGTTTCCAAAACGTTTTATATGTATAACTATTTTGGTAAACTAAACATTTGGTATAAATGCAGAACCATTTTATTTACTCTCGACATTTCAAGCCCAAACTTGGACAGCGTTCAAAATTCTCTCAATCCATTAAGTAAGGAGAGAATAAAGATAAACAAGTAATTGAATTGCTTTAAGAATAATTTAGGGTTTATATTTTAAGCAGAATGTATGGGATTCTCAGCGCTATGGTAATGTAATGTAATATTGACAGACGGGGAAAACGCGACGTAATTATATGTTTATTGCACTTTAAATGTGTTGAGTAGGCACTTAAGTAGCTTTGCGTAAATATACTAAGTAATAAGTCTAGTGTAGTATGTGTTTGTGTGTAGTGTGTGTGTGTGTGTGTGTGTGTAGTAGTGTAAGTTTTACATAGATAGAAGTGTTTTTTTTTGTATTAAGGACTCAAAAATTTTGCCCATATATAAATATACACGTTAAAATGGTTTTCTTATACAAAAACATTGTACAGCCTAAAATATATTACTCCTTGTACCTGCGGTCTCACTCATGTCTGTGGTTACTGCTCAACTGCTATTAGTCGTAGCGTAATATTATATAGCTTATAGCCTTCCCCGATAAATGGACTATCCAACATAGAAAGAATTTTTCAATTCGAACTCGTAGGTCCTGAGATACAAATTGAAAAAAAATAATCCTTATTTTTTTTTCAAAATAATGGTCACTATTTTTAAATAGGTAAACTTTTTATGCTTGTTATTAGCTACACATTTCAGTGTTTCTTTTTAAAATCTATCCACAGTCAAAGAAATTCTAGGTAAAAACCCTCAGGCACTGGACTATACTGGTTTATCCTGTGTTTTCGACCGAAGCAATTACGCTTTTTAAGCATAATTGTTTCGGTCGAAAACTAAAGGCTACCATGTAATATTTTCATAGCTGCACTAGAAAAGCCACTAAGGATTTTATCGGTCGGATTGATGATGGTTAGCAGCCACAACGCGCTGTGGACGGTGTAAAGAATTGCAGAGATTAAGTGGCAGCTAGCTTAAAGGTACTACTAACGTGCCACGTTGAAAAAACGGGAGCTTTGTTCTTTTCAAGCTCTCTAAACTCTATGAATGTAACTTTGTTTGTGGTGCAGTAGCCTTTCTCTTTTTGATTTGAAAAATTTGAATCGATTAATTTTTTTCCGGCCAGTATTCAGCAACAAGTAGGTATAGTCTTCTCATCATCATCTCCTAGCCTTTCGGTTTCATCTACCATCTGTTCTGCGAACAATGTGTCCCGCCTACTGCCGCTCGAGCTTGGCAGTTCTTCAGGTTAATTGTTATGTAATTCAAATCCAACCACTTTTAGAAATGTGGACTTCTGCGTTATAATGATATTTCAATGCTTGGCTCTTTGTTAATCAATCGATCACCAAACTACGTCGCCGCGTCGGGTGGACCAAATCGTGTTTGAATTAGAACTTATTAAGTTATTATACATTTTTACCTGATACTCGTATCTAGTACATTTCTTTGGAATAGAAATGTAAATACGAGCTTTTGTTTTTTTTTAAACTAATTCTTGGCCACGCCCATAGATAGGAGTCTATCTTTTCACTACTAATATTATTAAGGATACAATTCCTATAAAACCACAGCAAATATTACATAGTTAATTAATAACACAACCCACGTAATATTACTGCACGAATAATTCAGTTAATTTAGTTAGTCAAGTTCCTCCGGCCGGACTTACGGAATTCCTTCTCAGGAATGTCCTGAGTTTAGTCAAGTTATGTTAAGGACGGTTCGTGGAATATATACCCGGAATTGTAAAATGGTTTGTACTGGTTGGAGACATGCGAAATTAGGTCGGAAATGGGTCGCAGCTACTTTGTGAATTGGAAATAAAGAGACACATTAAGGTGGATTTCTAAATGCAGGAACAAACTGCTGTGCTTGATAATCAAACAGAGATATTTTTTTCTTGAACGAACTTAAAACTGTGCGGTCTTTGTCGCAAGGAAATTGTAAACACGCCAGTTTTTTGGAGCATTTTTTTTCCAGTGGGGAATCATCAGAATGACTTCTCCCGCTCTTGGGCGGAGCGGGAGGGCATGTCAGAATTGTACTGACTAAACCACACCCCGTTCTTTCGTTGCCTTTGTTCTGGGGTCAGGGTTCAAGTTCTTCGGAGATAAGGTAAGAAAATAATAGACTAATTGTTTCCGAGTCACTTATTGCAAACTTTTTTTAAGGATGAGTACAAAATTAATGTTTTTTTTTCATGCGGTCTGTGATTTTGTAATACTGAGATCTTAGTGTATTGTTATTTGAAGACAAAATGACGTTGTTGTTCAATGTAAATGTATTTAGGTATACTATTATTGGTATAGACGAGGTTTGGGCTAACTGTGGCACAAACGGCATTATGATTATAGTGTGTGGTTGAACCAGAGAGAAACATCAGTCGGTGAGCATGGAGTGTTGATGCGAAGGAGAGCCAAATACATTACAATAATAATATACAACATGTAACATAATTAACGCACATCCTCTGCATCCACTTATTTTGTCAAAATGTATGGAATAGCTAATTATTTTTTCTCAATTTCAGGTTTGGTTCCATAGTAAAAGTTGTTCATAATGACGACTATGACGAGTACAATTACCCCCCCCCCCCCCCAGAGGATGTGCGTTAATTATGTTATGTTAGATTATAAATATTACTTTCATAATACTTAATGATGCAGATAAGTTAATAATAATATGTACCAGGCGTGGGGATTTAAAAAAACCCTACCACTATCAACACCGATAAACGAACTTTAGTCTACTTTAAATTACGTACCTCCTCGCGTGTTTACGAGCCGCTAAAATTTTCCTCTCACGCCATCGCCACTAAATTTAGTTACAGTACCACCCTTAAACGGATTAGCTGAAGCACATACCTTTACAAGGTGTTCCGGCTAGCCAATGTCAACGCCTGAGGCATACACGGTGGTAAAATATTCAGTCTTGTTTCCCTTATTTATAGCTACACTGCTAGCACTGTATTGATTAGTTGGAAAACTGGGAAGGTATGACACAAGATTACTGAAGTTATTTTCATAGCAGAATTTCGGATTTCGAAATTGAGAGAGATTTTTGAGCAATTCATCTTTCAAAACATGGCATGAGCTCTAAAAAAGCTAATAGAATCATCTCAATATGAATCGACTATGCGGTCTATGAAGAACGATCATAATGGGGCTTGCTTGAATGGTCAATGTCAACGTCAAATGGTTGCTAAGTAACGATGTGTGCTGGAAGACATCGCGTTGGAAGACCTCCCACAAGATGGTTCGATGACTTAACTTAGCTTAGGATCGCGGAAATCCGATGGGGAGGTCTATGTCAAACAGTAGACGTCTTCTGGCTAAAAAGATAATGATGATATTGTAGGGATTTGATCCTTTACCGTACACGAGCAAAAACTGTTTATATCCATGAATTCAATCACTACCTAAAAAGATTTACATTTTATCCTGATCACTTAGATACATTTTGTTGAAAAACAAACTGTCTACAGGTAGTTGCTATTATAGCAGAGGTGAAATGAAATGGAAGTTATTTGGGTTGACCCAGTTATAAAGTCGAGTGAGTGAAGTGAGTTGTGCTAATATGAGGATAGCGGTCAGGTAGATTCTGCGGACCTATCCGGTATCTAGGGAACAATAACAATAATTAGTCGTTATAGAGACTGATGTATGTATGATGCACAATATCATTCAGTTTTAGTATGTGAAGGTTACGTAGGCGTTTTATGAGCTAATTTAAAAAAACAGTTTTGCTTTTGTTTCAGTTTCGGTGGCAAACCTGCCGAAACTACGACCAAAACCAAATCTGCTTTTGGTAGTTCTTCATTTTGTGTGAGTTTTCGTGTGATTTATTTTGAATTCGGTAGGTAACTTTTATTTTATAAAAAATGCGAAGACTGCATAGCTACAAAACTCAATCGCGTTCCTACAGTTACCTTTCGAACAATCCCGTAGCCCACTTGTCTTAGGCTTAAGAATATTGTTAAACACACAGCCCTTACACACCAAAAGCTATACCGACTAAAATAACTTCAACAAAATTAACAATTCCCACAACCACCCATGGCTGCCAGTTAATTTCTCCGCACCACTTGACCGGGACCATTATGCAAAAGACCTGCAGGCTACATTATGACGTAGCCACCTAAAGCGGTACTTTCATGCATTATCCCCTTAATTAAACAACTGGCTACTACCTACATATAGTTTATGAACTGGGCTCATTTACGTGAGCACTAGTCGACCGTTAAAACCATAATTTAATTATGCCAACTCTACTACCCGCTTTTGGGATTGGTTACGGTTGGGTTATTCCGGTTAACCGGTTTACGGTTTACGCAAAAACCGAAATCCTGCGTGCAGGATGTATTCTCTTGGGGTGAATATTGTTTGTCATGGTGTTGTTTAATGTTATCGTAAACGGTTTTCAATATTTTCGTGTTTGCGCGGATGTGATGTGAAAGGATGCGGAAGTCAGCTGGATAATATTAAGCTGGATTTATTTAAGGTTGACTGGTAGAGAATGCCCTGATGCATTAAGTCCGCCTATGTACCACCACTGTACATAAAGTTTAAATAAATAAATAAATAATAAATAAATATTTTGACTTTTAACTTCTAATGCTAGGTTAATTAATATTTGAATTGAAATTATGAGCTTATGAGGTTTTATTTATGGAGGATAAAATTATCGGCGATGAATAAACTACTTAATTGTGTTATCAACTCCAAAAAAAAACTGGCCAACTTTTCCGAACGGATGATAAACGATGTTTTTCCGTAATTTTGTAGTCTAGAACAATTAAAAAAGAAACAAGGGTCACTAGGTTAACACTGGCGTGGTTTTAGTCACTAAATGTCTGACACGCCTTAAAAAACCCTTTAAAAAAGTATAGATATTCCAAATTTTATTTATTTAACGATAAATTAGATTTAGCGCGAGCTTTAAATAATAATTATAAAAAAGCTTTACAAGCTTAAAAGTCTCATATGCTTTCATTTTAATGTGAGTATTTTTTGTTAAAATAAAGCAGAGAGGAACGGAACGTAACGAAGCAAGCCAACAACCAAACCCCGAAATCGTTTGGCGGTCAGCAGAGCATAATTTACTCTTTTGTGCATTAACGCAATATTGTAGCAGAGTCTGGTTTTTATTTACTTTTCCGGTAATGTTATGCTAAGTTATATTTTTTACTAGCTTCAGTCACTGGCTTCGCTCTTGTAATATTCTAAATTGGTCTTCTCGATATAAAAAGTATTTAATGTATCCTATGTCCTATACCAGGATATAGTCTACTCGTGAGTTATTTAATTTAAATCCGTTCAGCTGTTTAAGCGTGAGAGAATTACAAACATTCACGAATAGATAATACAATTTTTTTGAGCAAATAATGTGGCCTGTTACAATATATTAAATACCAACTGGATGTAGGCAAAATTTCCTCAAACTAACAATGTAAGGACATTGAACAGGTAGGTACACTTTGTTCAAGAATAATCACGATCTTTTACTAGAAAAATGCTAGCTTAGCAGAAAGTTATTTTAATAAGTAGATAACGCTTGTAGGAACGCAACAAAACGGGCTTCTAGGAACCTTCGTCCCACTGCGACTTAGCATAATGCACTATCAGAAGATCGTGCTTTTGTTATACATTTGGGTATCGTAGAATATCGCAAACCTAAGAAGCTGATCTTCACAATGTTCAGGGTTCTAATATCCTTTACGGATATTAGATAATAATGGTATTAGCATAGGTCACAAACCTGATAAGGCCCCTCGCCCACAGCGATTTTTTGTAGCGATGCAGTAGTGATGTTGTCGTGCGTTCGTATCGATACAGTCGCGATGCGGTCGCTAGCTGTTTGCCTTCGCCCACACCACGATTCTCAGTCACGAAACAAACGCGATGCTGTTGTGCTTCTGTCGCGATGCAAACGCGATACAGTGCAGAAAAATGAAGATTTCGTGCCGTTCTCTCTCCAATGGTGTTCGAAAAGCTTGCGCGTTTCTATCGATACAGTTGCAATGCTGTAGCGCGTTGCAAATGCGAGTAACGCGCGTTAGTCGTGATGCTGTCGTGCAGTTACGAAACGCGCGACAACATCGCTACTAAAAGTTGCCGTGGACGAGGGCCCTAAGACGTCCCAAAACTATGTTGCCATCTGGCGTCACTGCTCGAACGCTTGCTCGCCCGTCATCAAATTCAATATTTTCGATCAGAAATTCGATTATGACTCGTACCTTCCCAGTTTTATCATTGAGTCTTCATACGACGGTGACTTTATAGAATATCTTGACGTGCAATTTTATTTTTATAGATGGATTATGGTTGAGAATTATGGTTCCTGAAGTGTTTTATGATTGTGTCGTCAGTGTTTTTATTTCAGTTTAATTTTGTTGAGTATTTGGTTTTTTAAGAGTGGTTTTTACTGGTGTCATAATTTGTATATTTATTTTGGATGCTGTGTTTTATTTTTATCTGGGTTTGTGCTCATATGTGCAGTTAACAATGAAAACAGCCGCATAAATCGCAATGTCTGCTCTCTTTAGAGCAGTAGTTCCCAACCTTTTTATTAACTGGGAACCACTTTGGTTTCTTTTTTTGTGTTGTTAGCAGGGAACAGAATTCCAGAAGAAAACTAAATTATCCTAATAGTATTTCTAAAACTTTATCGATTCCAAAAAAGTAGCATAATTATCGCTTTTTAAGCAGATGCATCTCTATTACATAACTTAATTGGATTTAACACATGACTAAAATCTTCTGTTACCATATTTTATTTATAGAAATGAACGGTCCAAAGAAAATATAAAGAGTACATTTTCAGAGTAGATCCTATGATGAAGAATGTTTCTATTCAAATGAAGCCTGTACTTTCATCTCTTGAAAGATTTGCAATGAATTAAAATTTCTCTGTATATTTTTGGTTTTCTTAAACCCCGGTTGTAGGTTATGATTTTAGCAGTCTCATTTTTTTAATTATTATGTTATGTTCAGGGTGTCATACTATTTGTATGTATGTGTGTTTCTGTATGTTTGGTACAGTATCACGCTCGAAGGGGTAAGTAGCGAGCATTGTCATAGGAATTTCAAATTTGTTACTTTTCAGTTGGAACGTTTACATTTTTTATTCCTCTACCCGACCATACTACAACGTGTAACGTTAAATGCGCAAAACCTGAAATTAGTTTGTTCAGAATAACGAGCAGAAGCAATAAAACCACTTTTTAATATAGGTCACATTTTTCAAAAAAAAATAATTAAAAATTTTGCTTTGTCTATTTATTAACAAATCAAGTCATCACTTGCATAAACCTGCGTAAATAAGTAAACAAACACAAATGGTTGTCATCCAATTTAGATTTTCTCATAAACGGGATAATAATCATACTCCTTTCGATGTAAATACGAATTTTAAACAAACTAAAACAGCACATAAAACCTTCAATTTTTTTTAAATATTTTTTTTTCTCTCAGTATTATGTCAATTGGATTAAAAATCGTTTGGGGTGTCTGAGGTTTTGCGCATTTAAAGTTACACGTTGTATACCTACGGACCACAGGTTGGTAAAGAGGCAGAAAGTTCAAAAGCAAAAAACAAAAATTGAAGCAACCAGATGTCGGGTTGGCTATAATAATAGTAATTTATTGTAGAGGAGGGAAACCCACGTTCAGCAGTAGACGTTTTCCGGCTGATACACTGATGATAATGACGTCATAATATTGTACGAAATATTGTGAGAAGGTTCCTGAGTTACTTTCATAAAATCTTAAAGCTTCGTTTGTAATGGTAACCTTTTTTGTGTTTCTTTTTAGGATAGTTAATGCATATGAAAATAAAGTAAAAAATTATACAAACCTTATGTCACCTTTTTGTAGGGCAACTTCCTCGAATACAACTTTCACGCGTTCCTTTGGTCTGGAAAAAAAAGTATAATTTTTATAACTGTAGTAAATCTTTAAAGCTCTTATTTTTACATGCTGAACTTTTAAATGAGGTTACTCTCTAACGCCATTCATATGGTGTAGTCTGCAAACTGGCGAACAAGTTATTTTTTTTATGTATCCCAATGATATGGGTATCAATTTTAAACATGGCCATATTGTGTGCAGTGATTACAATAAAAATCTTTTTTTTAGGATCTCGAATAAAGGATGCACACAAGATTAGACAAGATGGGAATGCAATATTTTAAATTATCTCGTTATGGCCTATGTCTTTAGTAATATACAGTGACATACCATAGCCGTAGAAAGAAAAGCTAATATATGTATTTTTGATAGTTACACAGCAACACATTTAGAAAAAAAAACACGGGATGCCCGTTCTAATTTCACAGAAAAAACTTTACTAACTTGTAACACCATCAATGATGATAATAAGAACCTCGTAAAAATTCGTGTCTTTACGAAGAGCTCGCAAGTAGCATTACAAGTTTTTACGATTATAACTTTGGTATATACTCGTACATATACTTTAAAAGTAACTGACCACTTATTTAATCTAAAATAGACACATAATAATTTCGGTGTAACAAAATTTTACAGGGTGTAAATTTTCATCTTCCTGTACTCGTAAAGTTAGCTTTTTTGCATTTAAAAGGTTTTCGGGCAACGACAAGAATGCATAAAATTACACTTTGGGTCCTTTAATATAACTCCGAATTTTGGTAAAAAGTAATCGCAGTGTTAATAACGGGATGTAGATTATAATCTCAATCTCGTCTGAAAAACCTGCTTCTTTCCAAATGGAAAGAAGCAGGTTTTTCAAGAAACAGAGAGGACAACTTTTTCCTCGTAAATTGTAATAATGTTTTCACAGGTGATGCTAATCATTGCTGAACATATAAAACATTACAGTTTCAATTGTACAATTTTTCGACTTATGTGATCTCTTTAAGGCCAAAAGTTACTTCTGTCAGAGCATTTTCTGTCACACCCAACTGTAATGTCGTTGACGCATTTCTGTTGTACTTTTTAAAGGTATGAGATATACTATACTAGATGCATATCATATAGGTAAGAAAGTTTTTGAATTTCATTACACAAAGTGACACAAAGTTATAGCTATAGCTTTTTGAAAACGCATCGTTCCCTTCATTATTAGCTATGTAAATTGATAGACGGTTTACTTAGGCCTACTGTCCACGGACCTTCATAGACGCGTATTCATAAATTAATATGCGACACGACGGCACGATGTTGCCGCTTCGTCGACAGAGTTTCATAGTTCTGTATACAAGCTTTATGCAGGCGCACACCAAGCGGATAATGGCGACTGCGCGTTTATTAGGCTACACGTCCGTGAACAGTAAGCCTTAGTATCGAGAGCCTAGCGAAAGCGTGGTGAGTAGAGAAGTGATACAAATAATCTAAAACGTACGTGACCGGTCGCATTGCGCACTTGGCGCCTTCGCATGTTACCTAACCCGTATCAGTTTAGCCATTTACTTATCCTTTCAACACTAACCTGGCATGAAAATGGTAGGAACACCGCACATTGTTGGGGTAGATGGACGGGTACCGGGGGCTGTAGAGCCGGCCGTGAGTCGGACGGCTGCCGGAACGGCTGAACTGGAAGTCACATTCCGTGCCCGGTAAGTGTACGCCGTCCGTGTCGAATATTCCTGCGGACAAAGAAATGGAACGAAATTAGGACTTTGTAGGGACTTGACAATTTGTATTTCGCCTGTGGTTGAGGCTGAGGGAGAAGGCTTTTGTTTTTGTCATAATAAAACCCAAAGCCTGTAGGACTAAGAGCTAAGTTAAGTAAAAGTATAAATATCCGTCGGGCACGTTCAAGTCATATCGGCGGTCACCCACATATAAAAAAAAACTTAAGTCTAGATACGTGTAGGGCATTGTACTTAGTTTAGTCTGCTCATAGATTATCGAGCCCACGTGTAAGCGTCGTTGCAACCAGTTGCGTTTCATTAAAGCATGCGTTGAATCTGTAAAAAAGTATAAATAATTTCTGCTATGCGAGCTAAGGTTAGCTAGGTTTAAGTCTTCAACCTTTTTTAAATAAGGAGCTTGAATGATTTTTCGTATTATGATAAAGCTACGAATCTGTTCACTCAATAATTTACTTATACATCCCTCTTTTTTAACGTGGGAAATCATCCAATGACTTCTTCCGTTTTGTGTGGAGTGGTAAGTAAAATCACACCTGTGTCTTTCACTTGCCCTTTGCGTTATAAGGTTACGGGTTTCCTTTTCAGAAAATAAACCGAATTCAGGAGAAATCACACGCAAAACTCCATTAGCATAAACATGGACGACTCCTGAAAGCTCATTCAATTTAACCGGTTGTTGACCGCATGACTAGAGATTTGACTGGTTGATGTAGGCAGTCAATGATTGTAGATTCATTGATCCATGAATTTTAGGCGATTTACTCCGTAGAAGTTTCGCTGTGAAAAGTTGTATGGATGCTTAAAGAGAGTTATGAATCCTTGCATTGAGTGGAATGTCAGCTTACTTCATCTAAAGTTTTGGGGTAAGATTTATTTCAATGAAATGAAGAGAATTTATTTCAATGCCACTGCAAGTATAGCCATCTCTGAAAATTCGGTTAAGTCCAACGTCGGACTCACGCATCGATGGTTCCGTACAAACCTACGTATGAAAATTGTTCGATTTCCGAATCAACTCCTAAATCACTCCAAATCGTATAAAAGTAATTAATTTGTAACTACTATCAGTTGTCAAACTTTTTCTTTTACTTGTGTTATGGGACTTTACGAATGATGACGGTGAATTGCAGGATTGTAGTTTAACTTCTTAAACTTCTTCTTAAAAGTTTAATTTCTTCACTGCTCTTAAATATGGATAACAGACTTGATTTAGTTTTAATATCAGTTTAATCAATCCACGCGTTCCTAAGAAAAAAGGGTCTTGACCGACGGACAACAAAGTGATCCTACAAGTATTCCGTTTTTGCCGACTGCGGTACGGAATCTTAAAGACAAAGTGGAACTGTTATATAAATAAAATAAAAAAGAGAATACGTAAGAACAACAAACAACGGTAGTTAGTACAACAATGTTTGTTTCCCATCCACGTTCTTCAACTTCGGTAATCTTTATTCATTTCATTGTAACATTTTACCGTCCCTCCCGCTATAAAACCTCCTTTAGTAATATTAAATTATGGCCAACCAGTCTTTCCCTCAGTTAATATACTCCGAGGCACGTCTAAGTGCTAACATAACACTTGGCCTGAGCTTTAATAATCGTATGTGCACGAAAATATGTGGAAAAAATGTCACTTAGTCCAAAGTAGGTAATGTGAGGAATCTTTAGCATTGTGACTTGGGTATTTGAGAGGCTAAATTAAAATGGTTACTCGACTCTTGAAGAAAAACTAGAGCTCCTACCACGAGTTTTAAATGCTATTTAACGCGATTCCTTTGACGACCTAAACTGAATTGTTAAAGGGGCATAGCTATAAAGGGTACATAGCTCCATCCCTCTTTCTCAAACCGACGTCTGTCATTTTTAACACATCAAGGTAAATACCATAGATAGACGTGTGTGGAAAAAGGAGAGGCCTTTGTCAAAGAGTGAGACATACCTAACTGGCATTGCAGATATTGGATTCCCAGACAAATTTAGGCATCCTATATTGCTTCTATCCAAAAACTTGTTAGCTGTTTCAGTAGAAAAACAGAGACTGTCATTTTGACGTAGAGTAAAGCTAAGAAAAAAACTTGTATCAAAATGTCGCTTAGAAGCAAAGCCCAAGAGGAGGTGTCAAAATGGGAGCGTCCTGTAATTTTATGTTTTTTTACCAGCCACCTAGAATACATGAACAGACTGAAAAAGCTTTGAAAGTAGCTACTTAGGTAGATTGTAAAAAAATATGGCGTCTAAGTAAACCCTGTGGCTTTCCTAGCGACCATATTTTTTATTTTCAACTGCGGTTAAAGTTTCGTAGGAGCTCGAGTAAACTGATTTCTAAAACCTTTCTTTTTATTTGAAGACAAATTAAAATCTTCTTTACGATTTTCAATTAACTTCTAAGTTTTCTGAAACCCAAGATCAACAGTTAATGCTAACTTCGACACGGTTCAAATATATTTAGCAAACCACTTTTTACGTGAAAGTTACTTTCAATATAGGGCGTTTACACACACGCGCGTTGGATTAGGCATGTCACGCAGTAGCTTATTCATTCAGCAGCCACGCCTTATCGAATATTGAGGTCGCATATGTGAACTCACCTTATGTATTACGTCTGAGAACAAAGAGATAAATTACAATTTACGATCGCGATACCGTAAAACAATTTCGGGTCTGAAATTTCATATTTTATGGAACTTTATGGGGTTATTTGAAATGTATGTCTTGTTATTGATTAAAGCAAGCAAGCCATATTTATTTCTAAGGAGGTACATGTTACGTTGAAACCATTACAAGTCAAGGAGACTACAATAAAAGCTATGTAGGTAATGATGCTACATTATTATTGATTTCTGCCTGAATTTTGATTTCAAATTTTGATATTTACTTCAATAATGATGGCCTATTGTTGAACTAATATAGCTATGCTATCTGCTGCTGTAGTATTCAAATAATAACAATAGGTAAGTCCAACCTGTACTTTGTTTATTTATTTTCTTTATCTTACGTCTATCTTCACAGGTTTTTTTTTGTCAATGCGATGAATGCTTTTATCCTTAATGATACTATCTATTAAATGTATCTTGTAAATTCATCCCGAATACAACAAAATAAGTCTGTCTGTCATTTATTTCGTTACCTTTTCTGAACAACATCGCCGTCATATCATCAGTAAAATGTGTCCAAAATTAATCAAATTGCACAAACACGAAACTGTAACCCGCCAAAACTTTGCCTTCACTGCAGCGTTCCCAAAACGGTATTATTTTTCACAGTCTGAACAAAATTCATGAAAATTTTAATAACAACTGGCTGAAGCCCTTTCATGGGAGTATATCAATGTTTTTGTATATGTAGGGTAGGGTTACTTTAAAGGTTAATGCTTGGTATGTTTATATACGTCCCTTAGGAGCTATTGAATGTTAACATGCCCGATTGTTTTAATCGAAAGTCAGGGCTTGAAAGTGTATTTTGTAGATGTTCTTTGCTTGGTAACTCAGTGGTAGGTACTACAAATTACAAATAATTTTTTAAATTATTTTCACTTAAGTACCTATACAATTTTTTAAGAGATGTTATGGCCCAGTGGCTCGACTTACGAGTCGAGATTGCACGTTCAAACCCGGTCAGGCACATAGCTTTGTGTAATTTATTTCATTACCAATGCCCCAAAACTGTGAAGGAAAAAATCGTATGGAAGCCGTCATGTCCTACAACCAAAAAATTTGAAGACATGTAACATCTACCAATCCGTACTGGTCAGTATGGTGGTTTACGACTCAGGCCTGAGTTCCACCAATGGGAACATTGTAAGGCTTATTATGCACACTAAATTAAAAACAACACAACACAATACAACGAAACAATACAATTACATTAGTAGATATATAAATCGACTAGATAGAGATATAATTGCTTTATTGATTTCACATTTTGATAGAAAATACAATTTAAACATACGCCAACACAATACAAGTAATAAACAAAAACTTATCGAGTATTTACTGTTTGGTAGTACAAGTATTAGCATTGAAAGTTCAATACAATTCAAAGTAGCTGCCAGAATACATTATGTGTACCTTTATCACAGTAAAGCCAATATATTTAAAGGGTAGGTGGTGAAGTTCTCAATATATTAAATCTTTTTCAATCTGTACAAATTGTATTTGATGGTTTTTGGTTTAGCAATTGTCTGCTACGTTACCTGTCTCGGGTTTGATCTTGGCACGGGACAGCTGTATTAAAATGTAGTAACAATGTGGGACTCATAATTATGTACTATAACAATAGAAGTGCTTGCAGTGCTTGGCAACGTGGCATTTGTTAGCCCTTCGATTCTTTCTGTCAGCAGAACTTTCAGTCAGCAGAGCGTATTAATTATTTGAAAGTTAAAGTTTCATGGCATAACAACACCATAAAAGGCAAGTTTAGCAAAAAGTTTCTAAAAAGAAAACTTAAGTTTTCTTCACACTCACTAATCCAACTTCATCATCAGATCAACTCCATTCGGCTCTATCGGATAATGTTTCAAAATCCATTTGCAAGATTTGCGTTAAACTTTATTTAACTGACAATCTTTGTGAAACATTACCAGTTAAATGAAAGCTTGTAAAAATCAAACATTTTCACATAAAACATTATCGTCGGTACAACGAACCCCATCAGACAGATGTCTAGATATCGCCGGATTTGTAACTTTAGGCGCGAAATAATTCACTCTGACAAATGACTGATGTAGACGAATTGAGTTTTGGTTGCCAACCGAAAAAAATATCCATGAGATTCTTGGAAATTATTTTCAGGTTCGACTTTTGAGGTGAATAGTATTTAGATAAAATAATTAAGTTATAATTTCAACATGATCAGACTGCATAATAGCAAATTCCATTTATACCTTTTATACATGATATAAACTAGTGCTTGACCATGATTCCACCTGATAGATTCGCAGTGACAGACGGAAAGACAGATAGTCGACGTACAACATTTCAGTAGAAAATTTTAATTGATGGACATAGGCCACCCCCAAGCGTCGCCGTCGCCATAACTACTGGCCACTAGCTCATTGATCCGCCTTCTAACGCTGCATTTTGCTATACGTGGTTGCCATTCCAGAACCTTTTGTTCACTTCGACTATCTGTTCTGCGAGCAATGTGCATAGTTCCCGCTGCCACTTAAGTTTGGCGATTCTTTGAGCTTAGTCGGTAGCCTCGATTTTCCTGTAGATATCTTAATTTTTGATGCAATCACGTTAAGAAACTCCGAGCATTTTCATTGCCCTTTGGGTGACTTTAAGCCTTGTGATGAGGCCTATTGTGAGAGACCAACGGCGTGACGTTTTAGAGCCATTAAGTCGTCCATACTATCATTAAGTACGGAACCCTAAAAATAAATTCCATATTCAATGCACCATACTTGAATGCGATTTACATCACAACCGCTTACAAATACCTCCAGAACGCTACAGCACTTAAAGTCATACTTCTAACAGTTAAGCATTATTCAGTATTTTACGTCACTTCCTGTATGTAGAATTTAAAGATCGAACGCCCTCTATTGGAAGAGGCTCAAAACTCTCAAGTGCTTCTGGTGCATCGCTTTGTGAGATTTCTTCACGGAGAACAAATAAAACGATGTAAGAATCGACTCGGTACGTAGTTGAAGTATCGTGATTTGTTGAAGATCGTTCATAGATGCTGTGAAGTGCATGTAAGTGTGAATAAAGTGCATGCAAAGAGATGCTAAATGGTAAAGGCGCGTTTAAATGGATGCGGGTTTATGTATTAATCGACTTCAAAACAAAGGGGTTCTCAATAAGGTTGATTTTCTATTGTTTTGTTTTTATTTCCGAGGATATATTTCCGAATGCAGTAGTTCTAGTTTTGTTTTTTTCGACATTAAAAATGGACTTCGACGAATTTTTGCACTTTTTAGTATTTGCTTTTTGAAGTTGTATTGTTTTGTAAAAACGTTTTTTTTTGCCTGCCCCACTGCAGGACAAAGACTCCGTTCCCTTTTTAAAAATTTCACGATTCGATACAGTAGTGGACCAGTTGGTTTTGAAATTCAAACAAACTTTTTTCCTGTTAAATAAAACAAATTTTAAAGGTATAGACACCCATTTCAATAATGTCAATAATTTAGTACCGCTAGATGGCGCAATTGCAATAATTTGTGGTTTACCATGAAGAAGCTTTGTAAACGGGAGTATCAAGCTATGCAGGAGCGGTATACAAGGATCTTAGTGCTCTTATATAAACTACCCAAACGGTAAGTACATTGACGTAGAGGTTTACGAATAATTATGCTTTGGACATTCGTCAGAACTGTGTACGTTTTGCTATGTACTCGTAGGTATAATATTATGTGAGTATACATGTTTGTATCCACATAAGGATTTACCGCTTCAAGATATATCAGAGGGTTCTATTTAAACTACGTAAACTGACATGGCAATGTGCCAATATGCATTTGAATCCTAAAGGTTTCATCATTTGGAATGTTCTCAGGTTGCGTTAGATTTTACAGGGAAATGCTTAACAGCAGTATTAACGGTGAAGCGATGTCTATGGCGTCATATAGGAACTAAACAACAAAATCCTGTATCGCGTGATGGGAATTCTCCGCACGATTTACGCCCGTTTTCAATAACCTACTGCAGTTCATAGATAGATAGCTATCCCCGATAAACAGTAAGAATCTATCTATCCATCCACAACTTTTGGTAGGAAATGCTATCCGTCGGCAGGTTATAGGAAAGCAAGTAAGGGCATAAGGATTGATTCGTTTATCTTTAGTAGCTGCAGCTGTAGATAGATAGCTTATTGAAAACGGGCGTTAAACATAGACAACAGCATGAAACCATCTATCGTCGTCCGAGTATCTTCCTTTTCAAACGATGATTTGTCTTTGGAGAAGGTGGGATTTTACATCCTGTCGCATAACATACCGCCAAGATAGCGTCATCAGTTATAGTGTTATTGAATTCATTTGATATGTTATTTAGGTTGACGATTTGGGGACTTACTTTATGAAAATATTTGTAATGTAATGTGCATTGTGCTGATTGTCATTTTAATTACCTAGTTTAAACAAATAACTTTTTAATTATAATTTGTATTTGTCTGAAAATTGTCGAAAAAAAGCATCACGCTGCCCGGCCGGTCCGATAGTCAGTGCCCGATTTTTTGTAGGAGAATAATAGAACACACTGATAGCAATAGTGCCACGCGCACGTCCTACAAAAAGTCGGTTAGAATATAAGATATTTTGAGAATTTATTACGATTATCTGTCCCACAAAAAATTTGACGTGGGCGAGGTTTAGTTTTTATTATTATTCTGAACTGTCTGGATCAATGATATAAACTTTCAGTTTGGGAAAGATTAAAGCACAATTTTTCCATAATTCCGTCCCGTCTAAACGTTTAAATATGATCAAATTATTCATCGTAACAGTATAAAATCAGGACGCAAATAAACAACATTTGCTACCCAAGAGACACTGCGAGTTTGTTGAAATTTCTCACGCTTCAAATAAAAATAGTTTTTCAATAACGCCCAGAGTTTTGAGTCGAGTCGCGAGAGTTTTTCATTACTTTTTCAATATAACAAGTAAATGGTAACGTCGGCGTCACTATCTGTGAACTAAACGAAAATACTGAGCAAAATTAAATGTTATGCAAAAGTTTGACAGCCGATGCAGCCGAAATAATTCGAGCTGGGAACACCGTTTGTTTTGAATACAGTGGAATCGGTAAGTGGCGTTCAAAGTTTTTGAACTGAAGATATTAGTTTGCTTCATTATTTGCACAGGTGTATGCTGTCGTCTTCTTTCCCTTTCATCATCATCATCATCTCAGCTGAAAGACGTCCACTGTTGGACATAGGCCTCGCCCAAGCGTCACCACAGCGACCGGTCCTGTGCGTCTCGCATCTATCGAATTCCCGCGATCCTCGCCAGGTCGTCGGTCTACTTTGTAGGAGGCCTTCCAACGCGTTGTCTTCCGGTACGTGGCCGCCACTCTAGAACCTTCCGTCCCCATCGACCATCTGTTCTACGAGCAATCTGCCCTGCCTACTGCCACTTAAGTTTGGCGATTCTTTCCCTTTATCTCATTTTATTTAGGGTCGGCGCAAGTTTTTTCTTCCATTCTATTCTGTCACTCGCGCACTAACTCCCTTTTCTTTCATATTACTCTTCACACAAACCATTATCTTTTCTTTTAGTCTCCTTCTCTCTCTCCATTCATCTATAATTATGTATACTTATAACTCTGTTAGTAAAATGCCTTTCATCCCTCTTTTTTACATGACTATACCAAGACAAACGATTCCCTTTCAACTTTTCAACCACAGGCACCACTTTCAAACTTCCTCTTATGTACAGTTTTCGAGTCGAGATATATGCTATGCCTCTGCTATACCTGTTCAAAAAGGACATGAAGAACTGGAACAATTTGCTGCGGTCTTCTCGTCCGATTATAATTTGGGTATCTTTAAGGCTAGAGTGAAGAGGCTCTTAATAAACTACTTAGTACACCTCTCCATTAACGATTGCATCACTGCTTACCATCAAGTGGGATCGCAGTGAAGCCCTAGTTTAAAAAAAATATAGTTAAATAAATCCAGGTAAACTAGCAACCGATCAAATCGAGCTTCAGTTTAAAACTAACATGACTTAGACACGTAGTGCGCCATAATGGAATACAAACACACGTATGTGGAGACACTTCAGCATGTTTGCATCGCGTCTCTTGAGCATCACGACACGGCTCTCGATCTCGAGAGATTTGTCACGCACCGTGTTGTAGCTACTCGATAGTTTTTGTTATTCTAGAATTCCATTTTAAAATTTTAAAAGAGGAATTTCTGAAAGAGAGTAAAGAGTTCTGGTCCGCAGCATTAATCTGGACAGCGACTAAAGGCTCCTTTTCATTCCACCCAAAGCAGGTGAAGTCAATAAATGATTTCTCACTCTCAATCCTATTTTAAACATTTTGATATCTAGTGCTGATGGCTGTTTTATTTGCAATTCGGAGTCTGAATTTGTGCTCTATCGAATTATCTCACAACGAAGCAAAAGTGAATACGTCACTTAAAGTGACGTATTCACTTTTAGGCTCCTCTAAACCCCCAGCCTACTACAGAATACAAACTGTGGCAGTCAAAGTCAAAATCTTTTTATTTCACATAGGCCTACATGGGCACTCATAAACGCGGTTCCAATTGGTCGTATCCTATGGAACTGGCAAGAAACTCCATGGTTACTCTTTTCAAAAAATCTATTGGGTTTTCAATACTCAAAAGCACAATAAAAATAAAATTAATCAAAAACTAGTTTGAAATAGGTAATAATTAAAATCCGTGGTCTACAGTGTTCTCTCATTCACACTATAAGAGAGAGACTATTATACAAATAGGCAGGCGAAAACATAACAGGCGAGATGTACATAAGATCAGTAGAGTACTATCTAATCCTGCAGGGAATTCAAGTGCTACGTTATGTTCTTTTAATTTCCGGAACGTAATAAAAGTCTTCGTTCCTCAATACGTAGCATGGAGTAAAGGATCACCTCGCGAGCAACACAGAGTTGACACAAGTAGTGACATAACGGAACACAAACACACCTGTGAACTGTGTACAGACCACAGAGTGAGTAGATGCCGCAGGAGACGACGTTATCAAATAAAAAGTTAGAGATATATGAGATATATATATATCTCATCACCTGTCGGCTAGGTAGACCAATTGGTATATAATACATATAGGTAAGGGTAAAGTATTCTTTTTTCGATTAGGCTTTCCAAAAAATAAATAATTTCATGACAATTTAAATACTAGCTAAACATTTTCGGGTCATCTAGTTTTTCCGGAAAATAAATCAATCATTTTAGCTTTTTTCAAACTATATTAGCTTCTGATGGTTGCAAAAATTGACAAAGATCTACAAATGAAAACCTGCTTAGCGGTAGGCAGTTACACGGGCTTTTTGAACGTTTCTGAGAGTCACAATTAGCCCCTTATAAAATTTTTATTGGCCTGTGAGAATTCTACGACAGCTAGAATATATATAGCAAATTGGCACCTCTAGTCGCTGCCGTTGGCGTGGTTTTCCGTGCTCTATACTCAACTCGTCGAGACTGAGTTCGCAGCACTTCGACTTTGTTTGCAGCGATGCTCTCCGGATTATGACACGACATCCATTCCGTGACGAACTTCGGTGCGCCGAGATTTACGGTACAATTTTAGTCTTTTCAATTAAAATTTTGTTCTTTTTAGGGTTTCGTACCTCAAAAGGAAAAAACGGAACCCTTATAGGATCACTTTGTCGTCCATCCGTCTGTCTGTTTGTCTGTCAAGACACTTTATTTAGGGAACGCGTGAAGATAACGAGTTGAAATTAAAACCATATGTATACTCGTAAAGTCACCGTCTGTGGTATCTTAAAGCTGTGCAAAAATCAAACTTGTAAGTTATTGAACAAAAAAAATAAGGTCATTTATGGTTCAAAAAACGTACATTTCGACACTCTCAAGGGAATCAAAAATCATAAGGTTCTTCCTGTTGATCTAGAATTCTGGCATAAAGCAAGGTCACGTGGCATAAACATAGGAAAAATTCTAAAACCTGAAAATTTGTAGTTACGTCACAAGAAAAAAAATCCTCTCGGAGGATTTTAATTCGAGAATGAGACTGTTTTCTTGTAAGTTGTTGTACGGGGCTCTCAGCATGTGAGTCTGACTCGCACTTGCCTGGTTGTTTTCAGGAAAATTTTGTGAGATATTTTTCTGAAATCTTTTTGTTTATTAATAAAGTAGGTATCTTTACTGCAATGACCTATCCCGTAAGAGCTATACATGTATCTAATGTTTGACTTGTTTACGACGGTCAACAATCAGTCAAGGAATTCGCGTAATTTGATTACAAGTTACCTTTTAAGTATATAAAATAAACAATTTTAACTCTTTATATTATGTAGTAGTTACACTACTTTTACAAAGATATAGTGTGAAATAGTGGTGTTTCAGATTATAATGTGACTAAAATCCCGTTATTAAACTCTCTCAAGCAAGAACGATTAAAAACAACACAATCCTCATTAACACATTCGATTCAGACACACCATTTTCCAAGCCAATGTAACTTAGCTCGGAAATACAAAATTAAACTTAGCTTTAAAATCACACACCTGTGTATGACTCGAGTTAATTGAGCACCTTTCGTACCGTATCGACAATTCCGTTCAAGTAGAGCCACTTTCATATCGTTGCAACACTAATTGCATTGGAAAATTTTCTGCTGGAAATGTATTAATTTTACGATTCATTTACTTGGTAAAAGGTTATAGAGATTTGTACTTCCGTGAACTTTGTGCTGTGTTGATACAAGGTGATTTATAAATAGATCTTTGTAATGTGCTCATCGTAAATTGTTATGCACCGGTTATCTGAAGAACTAGGCTATCAGGTCGCTTGATAGACTGACCTTTTAGTTATTAGTTACTAGTTAATCGAACACAAGGATTCTTGTTTTGACTATTACGATATAGCTAAAACAAGACTCCTTCTGTCCGGTTCTTAGTTTTTCTACCCGTAAAAATCTTTAACAAAGTTTTTGAAATAAAAAAGATTGAAAACGGTACAGTCATGTTCAAGTTATTGCGTGACGAAGAGAAATAGGGATTTATAATTATGTGTTTATAGAATTTGATTTAAGATAAGTTTTTTTTTTAATAAATTAAAGAATATACAATACAGTACATTAAAGAATTAAGAAGGACACGTTTGAAGTCGAGTCTAACTTAAAAAACCGGTCAGTGCCAGCCAGCCTCCCGAACGGAAGGTTCTGTACCAACTTTCCTACGTAAACAGTTCTCGCAAATTAATCTAAAAAATGTCTAGTAAATTATAGGTAAATCTGTAGTCCCATAGTAGGCTCTGATTCCCTTATGAGCATCAAAATATGCGCCAAAAACGGAGCATTTTATATTGCGTCGATATTTTACTGCAAACTTTTAGATTATAAACTTGAGTATTTAATGAGTTTCTGAGACAAAGGCTCTTGACAGACTGTCAATAAAATGATCTTTAGTATATTTTCGTTTTGCCGACTGAGATATGGAATCCTACAAAAACTGACTGTTGTAAACCTGTATTCTCATTGTTACTTATTCTATCACAGTCATTATACCTCTTGCTTTTACTAATTTACCTCCCACACTTCTCTCAAAAACTTCGATTACTTAGTTTACTCAGAAAACTAGAACACAAAACAGAATTATTCCTAAAATCTTCCAGTTCTATTTTCAAGAGACCTCTATTCAATTTGTTTCTATTAACATTTCACTGAGTTTTAAATTAAAGTAGAATAGATTTAAATTCATTTAAAACTTTATCTTTAAGGAGAATTTAAATTGCCTGAGTGTTTCGTAAATAAATAATCGTAATTCTTGGAGCTTCAAAAACAGTTTTTAAACTAACTAGCCTTATCAATATTCTGGGATTAAAATAGACGCGTAATAAATGCGCTGAGATATATTCAAAGCCTTATGAATGGCTTAGTAGAGCTGAAAGTTTAAAATTTAAACATCGAGCTCGGCTATAACGATTTAAAACGAGCGCCTGTATGAGCGATAGTTCTCATCTCCCGACATGAATATTCAATTTTCTTGAAAGAAAACTCTGTTGGAATTTTATGTTTCATACCGTCTGAACTGTACCTTAGCATAGTTTCTTTAACATGGTTTGTTTTTGGAATGTTGTCTTGGTCGCGTTAGGAGGATGACGTACTTAGATCATGTGTGGTGGTAAAAACAGCCATGTCACACGTTCCGCTTAATTACTCAGATACCTGCGAAACGAGACACAATAGTAAAACAATAACAGTGCGGTCTCATAGGACCGGTTGGGGATTCAAACTTTCTGCCGTCCACTAACTAAAAGGCAGCTAAGTGCAAAAAGTAGTTTTCGAGAAAACTCAAAAATAGGTGGGAATTGATGTCTCTTGAAAAGTATGCTACCTAGGAACAAGGATGCAAGTTATATACGTAGGGACAGTCTTTTTGCACAATATGTGATATATTTCATTAATTTATATTAATCACATTTTATTTAAATTCATTTTCTAACTCTTAGCTAAGCAATTTTTTTTCATTTTTACATAATGTACCGCACTATAAGGCCGCTAACTATACCTTAACTGCTTTATAGTAAAGCAATTTCTTGTAGCCGCCACGTCTTGTACTTATAGTAAAAGTTTTCAAAATATACTTAGCTATAAAGCAGTAAAAGGCTTTTAACAGACTTATAGCCTAGTAACTAATACTTGGAAGACTAACTTTGCTTACTTAGAAAGCAGTTATGGGATTTTAAATGCTTTTAAGCTCGGTATTGTAAAACATATTTTTATACTGGTTCTCCTATTGCTTAACTAGAAAGCAGTTAAAGACATCTCGCTCGCAATTAACTGCCTTTTAAATAAGCACTTGCGGGTAAAAAGTTGAGAAGTTAAAAACTACTTTATGAAAATCAGAACTTTATTTATTAATAAAAAGAATAGACAATTAGTATGTCTAATTAAATTGCATAGGAACTTAACAAATAACTTATTATTAATTAAACTATATAAAATAAAAACAAGTTTAATCAAACTATTACATATCTGATTCTTAACTGATTATATTTCTTTGTATTTTAGACGTTCCTGTGTATCATCAAGGATCCAAACTATGATCAATAGTTTGTTGGTGGACCAGGAATTTCCAACTGCACAACGCCTTGACACTAACAGCATGCCATCTATACGCTTTTCCACTTGCTCTAATATAAGCCAAAAAGAATCAAAGTACCCCCGCGTAAATAATAACGATTTAGTTAATCTTCTCTACCAAGAATCTTACTCGATGACATAACAAGTGTTTCAAAAATTCAATCAAACACAAATCACATATAATTATAGCCAAATAGAAGAAACTCTGAAGCTTACAACAGAAACATTAACTCAACAGCTTGAAACAATTTCCATATACTGCCACGAATTGATGCCCCGATTGAAATATTAGATTACTAGCTTTAGCTCGCAGTTTTGCCCGCGTACATAAAATATAGCCTATGTCACTCAAGAATACAGCAGCTTTCTATTGGTGAAAAAATGTTAGCAATTGGACCAGTATTTCCACAGAATACCTCATACAAACAAAAAAACAAACTTTACCTCTTTATTATATCAGTGTAGATGATAGTGATGACTCTGTTAAGGATAAGGACTACCAACCATGTGAAGAAGTTTTTAGTGATGATACTGAATATGATTATGACATGCAAAGACAAAATACAGTTTCAAATAGGGCATGGGAACCGGTTTTTCCCGGTTCTAAAAGAACCGGGAATTCCCGGTTCTGAGGGACCCTGAAAGAACCGGTTCTGTAAAACGGAGAACCGGGTGTTTCGGTTCTTTCGGTTCTCTTTTAAAATAAATTTAGAAATAATGTTATCTCTATACTTAATACCTACTACTCTTTATGCTAAATATCAAGTTATAATCCGAATTTATAATCCAAACAGTATATAACACTATATTAATAAACAATCTTATAATTGACGAATATTTAGCAAGCTAACAATTTTTTAAGGGATTCGGCTCCAGAATATCCCGTGACATTAAAATTTTTGACATTTAATTTGCAGCTCAGCCTAAGATTGAAAATTATGGTGGGTTACGTTACAGCATCGTAGACACTTTCAAATTGTAGATCTTTAGGAAATATTTAGATTCATATTAAACAAAAAAAATCACAATGCTCATCCGCTCTTTTTTACTTTCTCTCCCGCCACTTCGCGATATAGATTTCATCATTTGTAGACCCTTTTTCACTTTATTCAATGAAAACATTCAAATCATACACATTTCTTATCTTCACATTATCAAGAATACAATTTTTGAATAGTCTATCATGACTTTAGTCACCGAACGACATCAGTCGAGGTTGACTTAGTATAGAAATCCACCTTAGGGCGACGGGTTTCTAGTATTTACAATCGCGACAATTTATTTTCTAAAAGGGTTGTTTTGGTGCGGTTTTTCCCGCTAGCGACCTAAGATAGGCTAGTTCCTATTATATTTGACGAGAAGAACCATTTCCCGCATCGCAATTTTCCTTTCTCGGTACATTTTAAATTTCCACAAAAATTATATTTTTTCAAAATTTTTATCTTTAAAACCTTTAGTCTTTTTCGATTTCTTTTTTCGGCCTAACTTCTCAACCCACAGGACCTACATTCTGGCTAGCATTACGCGATCCCCAATTTAGTTTCAGTTTTCCAAATTAGCATTTTTCACCAAAAATTCCGGTTCTCCGAAGAAAAACCGAAATTTTCTATGGTTATAAAATCAGTTTTAGCGTGGTTGGCCAGGGCTTGCGAAGACGCGTCTATTGACACCTCGCACGCGAGTCTAGCTCAACGACAACGCGTGAAAATTCACATGGGAAAAAAGACCCGAAAGAACCGAAAAAACCGGGTACCCGGTTCTGGCTTCAGTTTGGAACCGAAAGAACCGGTTCCCAAAATAGGGCCGGTTCTCGATGCCCTAGTTTCAAACCCTAAAAGTAAGCCAATATTGAAAAGAAAAACATCAATAACTAAAACGTTTCCCAAAAAATTAATAGCCCGACGACATACTCAAGAATTTACAAGAAGACACGGAGCAGATACTAGAAGTGCTTCTGTGACAATATCCTTATTAAAATCTTTGTAAGGATATATGTCCTCGAACTCCTCGCACACTCTCTCTCTCACTCAACACGTACACTCATTCACCACATACACACTCACTCACCACACACCACACACACACACCCTCTTATCAACACTCTGACTCACCCACACTCTGTCACTGTTACAGGCTTACTGATAACATTTTGTTTTGTTTTTGCATTAATCTAGAGTATTATTTGCCTTGCTAAATTATTTTTGTTGCATATATTGTTACTTAAAATAAAATATAAGTATATGATGCTCTTCATCCACCTATACTTAAATAAAATGCGTAGGATTTTCTTTTTTTGTATTTCTTCCGGGAGAGGGCACTGGCTTCTGTAACACAGGTTAATCACCTAGCACAGAAGTCAGGGACTTCAATAAAAATTGTACCAATGTCCTATGCTAAATAAAGATTATTATTATTATTATTATTATTAACAGAAGTGATTATTGGACATCGGTTACCTAAGAAAAGACGTACATCTTTATCTATTTTTGATTGCTCTATTTCTACAGATTTAGTCAATTTAGCACCACCATCTTCCACAAAGAGAAAGAAATATGATACCAGGTTGAAAGATAGATTAGTTGAGAAGGAAAAGGAACGCGGAAGTAAGTAAAATGTAAAAACAGGCTGTGATATGAAGTGTACAAAATGTTGTTGCTTCTCTTCTATTCTTGTAAATTCTTGAGTATGTCGTCGCGCTATTAATTTTTTGGGAAACGTTTTAGTTATTGATGTTTTTCTTTTCAATATTGGTTTACTTTTAGGGTTTGAAACTGTATTTTGTCTTTGCATGTCATAACCATATTCAGTATCATCACTAAAAAGTTCTTCACATGGTTGGTAGTCCTTATCCTTAACAGAGTCATCACTGTCATAATCTAACATTTCTGGTATAATGCAGTAAGAAGAAGATGGCATCGGGGAAAGGGGGGGCATTGATTCGTGGCAAAGTGTATGGAATGTGTTTCAAGCTGTTGATTTAATGTTTCATTCATTTAATGATTTAACAAAAACAGGCATTTATAAAGTAAGATAAATTAAAAACCATTCATTCGTTTTTGCTTAAAAGAGTTACAAACATCAAAACATACTTTCGTATTTATAATAATATTACAAATAGCTATTTATTACAATAAATGAAATAAAAATGTCAGCTTACCTTTGCCTATTTTGCGCCATTCTCGAAATTGTGGCGCCAAAAATCAAGAGACCCGCCTCACATACGTTCGCTACGAGCACCCGAAGTGAAAAGGAAGGAATTATAGCCTGAGCTGGTCAAACGCAAACGCAAATCACGAGCGTTTAACTGCTTTTTAGTCTAGTATTGTCGTTTAGCTGCTCTCTAGCGATTGATATTTAGATAATACTAATTTCAATACATAACTTAAAAAAACCGCTATGGGCGTATAACTGCTTTCTAGTGTAATTTTTCTTTATAACTGCTTTATAGTTAAGGCACGATGTTCAGATGGTTATTTGTATGACACAATACATGAAGGTAGTTAAAGACGCTTAGCTGCTTTTTAGCCAAGCATGACTAGATAACGTACTTTAAGTTAAGTAAATTTAGAAAAAAATGATACATCAATTTGACGTTAAAGTATGTTAACGTCTTTCTAAGGAAGTATTGTGGCTTAGCCGCTGTTTAATTAAGGGAGTAACGAAATTTATGTGGTTTAACTGCTCAGCAATGTTCTGTATCTCTAAAACTATAAATCATAGAAAAATGATTCTTACACCAAAAGATAGAGCATCGAAAGTTGTATAAGACTACATTACAAAGTGAAAAACGACCAACTGTGGCTTAACGGCCTTCTAGTTAGTGGAGGGCAGCGTTAAACTCCTAATTATGGTAGAATGACGACTGCGACTGTCGCAACCCAGTGCAACATGTACTATATATCGTAAAATAACTTTTGAACTTGAGCATTATATAATGTTATATGTAGGTGTTAAAAATTCAATAAAAAAGTTGTCATACGACATAGGTCTGCATGCTGGGTTTTGCTAGGGAAATCTCTATACTAATTTGGGCATTATTCTTTCAACCCAATCACTTCAGTCGCTTGTGAAGGTGTAACAAGCAGACCTATATACATACATACTTTCACCTTTTATTTTTTAGTTTATTTCTAATGTTAGATTTATTATTAGAAAGACGTTTCTTTCTAATAATAAATCTAACATTATGTATGCTTGTGTAATTTTATACGGGCGGCTGTTTATATATAAATATTTTTAGCACCGTTTATAACATATTTATATCAACATGATAACTTGTATGTGTATAAAACCCTCGTCTAAAGAAACAGAGAACTGACGCAAGCTGTCCACCTTGATGTTGATATAAGGCTAAGTAGAGATGATGGACAAGCCTTTGAAGTTTGCAACGTCTTACGTAAATGTGTAACAAGCTTTAGTAAAGTAAGTTATGATACCTGGGAGATTTACGATGTTATTTTTAGATTGTAAATTCGTGTGTGACTAACATGCATTTTACTTTTTTGGTACTGAAAGAAGATTGGCGAGCTGGGTATCACATCAAAATCCAAACATACACAAATCTAGTTATATGCAACTTATGGGTCATATATCGTTAGTTATTTTCCAAGCTAAAATACAATATTATCAGTCCGGAGTAATTAAAAAACCATGATTTTAGGGTACAGTCCCGTTACGGAAACAAAACGCAATAATGCAATAGTACCTCGTCCTTTTTGTGAAGTCGGTAAAAACGAAACGCATAAAATAGGTTTATTGCGTCAGCTGTTACTTAGGTATGTCAAATACAAAAAAAATTTAAACTGTCATGATATTTTTGTTTGACCCTGCCTAAACATAATTCGTCGTTCGTGTTATTTTTAATGTTGTCTGCATCTATAAATGAAGTGTGAACTCTTATTTTGTGCCGCCACGTTACTTTAGTACATTACAATTTGCGTTTAGTGTATAAACCTGCGCAGGACTGAAATAGGACTCTTATTTATTCTGTGAATGTTTTTCATGCTTTAACAATGTCAGCAGTTGTTTTCGGTGTATAAACTGTTATGTGCGCTTATCACGCCTTCGCCGACGTGTCTTGATTTGACCAGTTTAAAGGAGAAAACCGAAGCCATTATAGGCTACTGTTGTAATTGTAAAGTATGACTCAGAACCGTGGGCTGTTGTTCACATGTCATGAGTGTAGTCTGGTATTTAGCTTACGATCGACACGAAGGAACAATCTCTCTGCGGTATTTCTTGACAATGTATTCATCATCTGCCTAGCCTTTTCCCAACTATATTGGGGTCGGCTTCCAGTCAAGCTGGATTTAGCTGAATACCAGTATTTTACGAGGAGCGGCTGCCTACCAGACCTCCACAACCCATTAACTGGGGTAACACGGTACTTCATGGCAAGACTGGAGTCAGATTTACTGGCTTCTGACTATCCGTAACGACTGCCAAAGATCTCCAAATGACAGCCGGGACCAACGGCTTAACGTGCTTTCCGAGGCACGGAGGAAACTCGTTATGTTAAGATGGTCACCCATCCACAGACCAACCTAGGCAAGCGTTGCTTAACCTTGAAGATCGACCTGTGCGGCTGTTATTATTTAGCCACGAGCTCCTCAGATTTCTTGACAATGTATTGTTACAATTATAATAAAAAAATGTTATAAATACTATGGTTTTGTTTTTTACCTGTTACGAGACACCACGCGGCATCAAGAGGTGCAGCGCTGCATGAAGCAACGTATTCTAAATTCTCACAATGAAATGTGTATCTTTTCGCGTAGTAAATAAAGTTATATTTTGAGTCACTCTATTAAAATGTGCGCGCAGCGTCGCGTCTCGGTGTGAGCTGACCCTAACCATCGTACGATTGAACGATGTGATTAAACACACATTCTTTAGAGTGTCCTAACAGAAGCTTGTAAATCATCGCGAGAGCACAGGGTTTCGTCGATAAAACTAATCTCATCGTGCGACGAAATCACATCGTTCAATCGTATGATAGTTAGCTAAATAGGACGACGCTTAAGGGTCTGCCTTAAAACCTTGTCCAGAAGAAGCGAATTCATTTAGAAACGTTTCGCGCGAAATCATTTGCGCGCTAGTAATATACTAGTAAGATACTAGCACAAATACGTCGCGTCCACAAGTATCGCGCGCGTAAATCGCGTGCACAACGCCAGACCCTCAACTCGCGCGTATTACACGCGAGTCGAGATACTAGGGACACCTTGTTGCATCCAGTTAAACGCGCGAACTCCAGAGCGAGTGCACATATCCAGGGAAATTGAGCACCTACATTTGATACGGAATTGTTGAATGCTCCAGCGTTGATACGCTCTTTCTGGGCGCAACGGTCGCGCGTGATACGCACGAGAGAATCGCGATGAATTCGGCCCCTTCTGGTCAAGCTCTAAGTTACATAATTATGTAGGTACCTTGTATTATTTTTGGGTGGTCCATTTTGAGGTTATGTCTATAAATCATTTTATATCCCCAACTGTAACGTATGTCTTACCATTACATATTTTGTTGTACTCTATTGTAGCATTCTAAACCATATATTCATTCTATTGAACGTTAAGCCTGTATGTGATACTGAAAGTACATGGGGTTTTGCCAATCTTCTTTTAATGTTAAATGTAATACTCAATTTAGTTTAACAGCACAGTTGGCGCAATGGTTGAGTGATAGTGACTCACGATGTAGGTACGAGTTGTACATCGTATTTTACTTTATTAATGCATACATTATATATACAATTCCACTTATACTTTTTTAGAACCAAAATCATGTCGGGTGGAGTGAAAGTGCGCCAAACTTTTACTAACTTAAAATTCATTTGTGTCCTTCATTCGCATTTTGCGGTCTAAGACCATGGGTTTCCTTTTCGAAATTCGTTAGTCCTGCCTGTGATCCTAGGGGCCCACCTTATAGTTTTACTGACATCTATTCGAGGCTTCACTTAAACATGCTCAATGCCATGGAGACTTAATAGTCCAGTCAAAATAGACATTCTAGTTTGCATTAATTCCCAACAAGCTGGATTTTTGTGCAGGCCTTAAATATGTCGTTACGAATGTTATGTCAAAAGTCCCCATCGATCCCGCTTGTGCGTTGTTTTTTATTCGAGGTCAAAGGTCACAAATTAGCGTTTTTTGCGTATATCTCTGAAACAACGAGAGCTATCGAAAAATGGTTCAGCCAAAGTTTGTAGATCGTAAAATTGTCTACAAAAAGATCCAACACTTTTTCTTCTACGATGCACTGTTCTCGAATTATGGCTATTTTAAACATAGAAAATACGAATATGCACTCATGCTAAGGGATGATGAGTTCGATGAATATTTGAAGAACAAACCATCTGTAACGATACATAAGCAGTGTCGTAAAGCATACACCTGGAAGAGCAGCATCGCTGCAGCTAAAAGACAGTGTGAGGCGGAGATAGCTACCACATCTGGGATTAGTCCTCCTCGTACTAGCACGAGGTAATGAATCGTCTTTTTGACGAAATACTGTTTGTTCTGTGGCAATGAAGCAGATAAAACGGCTGAAATAAAAAAAAAATCTGCTGAGGCTAAGTACTACAGTGATATGTTACACTTAAAATACGACTTTCCTGCGGTCTAAAGTCACGATATCTCGAAAGCGATGCTTTATAGAAGAAAAGTGTCCACATCTTTTTTGTAGACAATTTTACGATCTAGCAATGACACTACTTGCTAGCTCATGAGAACGAGTCTGAGCTTCCTTAAAGATGGTTTTCTTGAAGTCAAGGGTTGAAAGTTTAGGACACTCTAGGTCGAAGATGCTGCGCTTTTTTTTATTTCAGCCGTTTTAATTGCTTCATTGCCACTGAACAAACAGTATTTCGTCAAAAAGACGATTCATTTCCTCGTGCTAGTACGAGGAGGACTAATCCCAGATGTGGTAGCTATCTCCGCCTCACGCTGTCTTTTAGCTGCAGCGATGCTGCTCTTCCGGGTGTATGCTTTACAACACTGCTTATGTATCGTTACAGATGGTTTGTTCTTCAAATATTCATCGAACCCATCATCCCTTAGCATGAGTGCATATTCGTATTTTCTATGTTTAAAATAGACATAATTCGAGAACAGTGCATCGTAGAAGAAAAAGTGTTGGATCTTTTTGTAGACAATTTTACGATCTACAAACTTTGCCTGAACCATTTTTCGATAGGTCTCGTTGTTTCAGAGATATACGCAAAAAACGCTAATTTGTGACCTTTGACCTCGAATAAAAAACAACGCACAAGCGGGATCGATGGGGACTTTTGACATATCATTCGTAATGACGTATTCAAGGCCTGCACAAAAATCCAGCTTGTTGGGAATTAATGCAAACTTGAATAATAATTTAGTCTATTTTGACTGGACTATAAAGCCTCCTTCAACTTCATTGTCCATTATTTAGACAAATCTAGACGAAGGTTTAAATCCACAATCAAAAACCGCAGTCTATCGTTAAAACTGGCACTATAACATTCTTTTTAAACACCCTCAACGAAGGAGGTAACTTCATAATTGAAAAAACGGCGACTTTAACTGCTTAATCAATTAAGCTCCTCTGGAATGTAAATGAATTATAATTGCCAAAGGGTACTTCGTTCCGTTGTAAAATGGCCCCGTTAACGATGAAACTTGTACCATTTTATATTTTACATACATCAACATTGTGTTCGAGGCAAAATTGAAATAAATGAGGGTTTTCCTTCATAAATATGCATTGTTACCGTAATTTCTTCTTTGGAGATAAATAGCGGTGGGAAAGTCTCCTTTACTGTTGAAGCGTAAAAGCCAGTAGATTTCCTGATACTTGTAGGTATTTAGTTGAAAGAGGGAGTTGTATTTGGAGAAGATGATTATGGTATTTATGTACTGCTTTAAACTGAGTTAAATTGACACTTTCAGAAGTTTTTTAATCGACTTTAAAGAAGATGGGGATTTCAATTTAGTTGTAGTGTTAAGGTTCCCTACCCAAAGGGTAAAAACAGGACCCTATTGCTCAGTTACATTTTGATCATCACAGATGATGTATTTTTATTGCCACTATAACGACAAATACTAAAAGCAGGATAAAATAATTATTTAATTTGGGTTCACACACAAAAGTGATTTATTGCCATTTTTTGCTAGAATTGGTATGGAACCCTTCATGCTGCACTTTTTCTTACAACTGGGATGATTGTTATTTATTATTACAATACTTGCAAAATAAACTACAAGTAGTATCTTCACGCAAGCTATATTTACACACACGCCTACGTAAACTTCATTCAGCAATTTCACTTCTACTTTCAGTTCAAAATCCTTCAAGCTAAATTCAGCCACACCACAATTCAAGTGTTTGTAGCACGTATAACCTATTCCAGGGTTGGTGATGACAAGTAATGAGTGTTTCATGATGCTGCGGCCGCCGCACCCGCCATATTGAATACGTGGCTTGTTGCCTAACATCCCCATTAGTTTCGATCCGGACAACCCTGGGATTTTGGTACAGGGCGTATTATGTGAGTTCGGGGAATATATATAGATTTTGGTGCGATTCTCTTTTGTTTTTCGAGATTTAATACGATTTGTAATCAATGATTCTTGATTGATGACATCGAGTCCAAACAAAAATATACAGTTAAACTTCTCTATAAAACAAAATTTTGTTTGAAAAGGTCAACATTGTTTTTTGTGGTGTTATGGTTAGATTTATAAAATTTAGTATTAATAAGAAACCTCAATATCGATGTGGATAATTTGTATGTGAGAATATTGCTGGGAATTAAAAAGAAATCGGTTACAAGAACCTGTCCCATTTGGCAAAAAAAAATAATTACAAGTTTCTAAAATTTTCCGAAGGAAGTTTGAGCGCAGAACCATCGTGTTTTCACGCATTTTTATACGTGACGCGTTTCACGCATGTTTTTTATGCATTTGCATACCTTGAGAAAACCCGATTGTGAGTTAAGCTTGCTTGTGTACAAAAGCAGTCCTATTATTATCTGTAAAAGTTGTGTACCTACAATAAAGAATGCAAGAACATAATAAGACCATTTTTATTTTGCTTTCTAGTTGCCATAAAAAGCTCTTTCAGATTGACATCCCCGTTGCTTTTTTAAAACAACTTTCGTAAAAAATTACCTGTGAAAAAAATAGTACAAAATGCCAGCACTAAGGCTAGAAAATTCATAACCTTACCTAGAACAGGTAATAAACCTGGACAAGTACCAACACTAAATGAGCTGTCTATACTGATTTAATCAACACGGTCAGCAAAAAAATCGACGTAACAAGAGATTTTCTCGGGAAACTTCCCTCAGAAAGTGCTTTCATATAATCTCAGTGGCACATTATATACTGGAAGATAAGAGCTTAACTTGGTATCCTAAGTAAATAGAAACCCTGCTGAAATATTAAGAGGGTTTAAGTTAATAAAGGAGACGAGGGCTATCTGTGTTGACGGTACAAGTGAATATGGATCTATGTTGGGACCTATTTGCTGCCTATTTTGGGTTTTTGTTGGTTGGCTCTGTGGTGTCAAGTATCGTGTTAATAGTTGGGTCTACAGCTTTTATTGAGAGAGACCGTTTAGATTTGGTTTTCTTGTTGGCTAATTTTGATTTTCTGTATGGTTGTTATTTTGTTCTTGCAGAATTTGTAGAAAAAAGAAGAAGTTGAAGTGAGTGAAAAGTTATTGCGGTCTAGGGCCGCAATTACTACCAACTATTCCAACATAGATCCATATTCACTTGTACAAGTGGGTCGATCAGTAAAAATCTGATACTTCCTTTCGTTTAAGAAGATATTTGACGATGTTTTTGCTTTTGTTACCCTATCTCAAGAATTTATTCTATATTGGATAAGAATAACATTTGTGTTTCGGGTTAGCTTCTTATAGCACTAAGTTTTAATATCTTCGCTTCAGTAGTTTCTAAAAATGTAGCGATATTGAATTTAATTTCATACTTTCAATTCTAAAAACCGGCCAAGAGCGTGTCGGGCCACGCTCAGAGTAGGGTTCCGTAGTTTCCCGTCCGTCACAATAAATGTCCCCAATTTTACAAAAACTGTTCTTCCCATCAAGTTCAAAATATTTTTCGTTGAAAGTCTTTATAAAGCTCTACTTTTCAGATTTTTTCCATATATTTTAAACTTATGGTTCAAAAGTTAGAGGACACATTGTTTTTTACTTTTGGAGCGATTATATCCGAAATTATTGATATTATCAAAAAATGAGTTTTAGTAAACCCCTATTCATTTTGAATACCTATCCAACAATATATCACACGTTAGGATTGAAATTAAATAAAAAGTTACTTTCCACTTTATATGTAGGGGGGCTACCCTAATAAAACATTATCTTCCAATTTTTATTTTACTACTTTGTCGGCGTGATTGATATACATATTGGTACCAAATTTCAGCTTTCTAATGCTAACGGTCACAGAGATTAATCGAGGACGGACGGACGGACGGACAGACATGACTACGAAGCCCTAAAAAAAGAACCATCACCCTCGTAGATTAAAAAAATCCCCATCTATTTTTATTTCCCATTGCGGTTTAAAGTCATTTCCAAAAAAGAGCAAACAATTGTATAATAGCACTGAACAGTTTTTGGACGAGACTCATTCAGACTTAATTGTTTTTTTTTCTTTTATTTGCGTATTTCAATTAACTTGACGATTGTTTACTATTAGGTTTTTAATCTGCAGTTTAATATTGGATCTTGTTCAAGTTGTTTTCTTTCTTTATTGAATAAACAGCATCCCTACGTAATTGAAGTGCTTGAGAAATACTGGGGCAGCTTGTTTTTCTTGAATTTTTTTCTTATCATACTTTTTTTTTAATAGAACTCGTGCTTGACAGTGATCCCACCTAACGGTGAGCAGTGATGCAATCGATGATAGTGATGCGCATTATTTTTGTAAGAGCCTAAATTATATTCGGACTGGAAGATCCCTGCAAGTAAATTTTTCCAGTCCTTCGATGTACCTACTCGCATAAACAACGAGACGACCATATCCCATTACATTCAATATAATTATAAAAAAAAGTGTAAGTAAAGTTTAGTTGGGAATCCCATTGTCTTAGACCTTGAAGAGGTGTACAAAGAGCCATAGCGAACTTGCGGAGGTCCCTTTAATTATGGGACGTGATTCGATATGACTCAATCACTTATATAAATTGTTTAATTAATTATTATAATTATTTATTGTTATGACAATAGAAAAAAGAATACCACTACCCACAGTAGAGATAAGTAAAGTAATAAGGAATAATGACGAGTTATCTTCGTCACGTGTCAGGTTATCTTGACCGTTTGTTTAGAAAATGTCATCCAGTCACGTTCGAGACACGGCGACGGTGAATGCAAAACTAACATTGTTTATAATAATGAATTTAGCTTAAAGTTTAGGTTAAAATTGTCGTGTAGCTTTTCTTTGATATGAAAATGTTTACAATTTTGAAAGTTGCATTATTTGTTTTATTTTTATTATTTTTACTACCTATTACTTTTCATTGTTATCAATTAAATTTTATGCAATACAATCATTACTTTTTATTGCTTGTGTAACTGATTTTTAATTTTTAATATACACACACAATGGAAATTGTTTTCTGAATAAATCAAGTCAATTTTAATTAACTTCAGTCACATTACGTATAATTTATAAACAAGGAACCATCAAAATAACAACAGGACAATAAATTAAGGTTTATATTATGCTCACTATAATAATACTGCTGCCTTGAAAAACATAATCTTGCATTACATAAACTAACAGTACTTACATTCAAAGTATAAGGGCCTATTTCACCACCTATGATTAAGTTTCGAGTATCTTACTTGACAGATAATTTCATACAAATTCTGTCAAATTTTTGAATTTATTCAGTGAGTAGTGCCTACTCGGACATTGTGAAACAGGCCCTAAGTCAGACACATAATAATATGATTAAGCACACAACAAATTAAAATTAACTGAAAATATTATAAGTGAATAAAAAAAAACAAATATAATAGATAAAATCAAGTTAAAAATGAAAGCAAAAAAAAATTAAAAAATCGTTTTTTTTTAATTTTATAGTTTTTACAAAGGTTGTTTGGTAGCTGTTAGTCATAAGACCGCAATCTTTCCCATATGTAGTTTGTGTGAAAGTTAATTCAATATTTTGGTGTAAAGTAAAGTTTATTCCATTATATTTGGCTTTGCACATACGCTATCACTTTGTATTTCCCAGAATCAGGATCCCCGGAAGATTTTCCCAGAAGCAGAGATGAGCTGTTTATACATACATAATTATTTCATCCTAAGTTGAAATGTAGAAGTTCCGTGTAAGTAGAGGTATTTACTGTAATTTTCGGGCACACGATATTATTATGTAGACTACGTGTTCATATTTAATATAGATAATCCTAAATTAAGTTATAAAAACTTACCTTACAAATCACAAGACAGTCCGTGTTGTTCTTAATTTAAACTAAATTCAAAATATCCTTTTAGTCCAGTCATTTTAGTACTTTCACCTCGGAATTCGAGATACCCAGCTGTAAGTCTGTAAATACTTGTATATTGACACCCTAAAAGTTGTCTCAAAACCTACATATGGTAGGGTGTATGCAACTATGAAATTTCAAGGTCAAAGGGCCCAAAAATCGATTTTTTGCACTATTTTTGTAAATATCTCATTTCCTAAAGGTTTTTTGCTATTTGTATATTTAAGAATATTGTAGAATACAAAATTCTCTACAAATTTTGCATAAAAAACTTTTTCCTACGGTGAACCGTTTTCGTTATAGAGGGCGGAGAGCGCACGGTCACAGCATCACTTCAGGTCAACTGGTTCCTCCGGTCGAAAACGCGCCATATAAGTTGATACTATCGATAAATCAATGATTATAAATATTTGTAAATTTTTATTAACTAGTATATTATATTTTATGATTTTTTTCCTAACCTATCCACTTTTTATTCAGTATTAATTTATTTAACAACACTTACCTGGCGTGTCAGACGTTTACTCACTAAAGCCCACTCCTGTTCCTTCTTTGCCTTTGTTCTAGGGCCCCAGTCAGTGTACCCTTTCACATACCCCATGGCCCCAGTGGATTTCGACCCTGCTGGGCCCCTACGATTTTCTGAAATGTTCTTGAAGTACGCATTGATCATTACGCGTCGTCGACGACTTGAGCACAATCCGGATGGTAATTGGACGACAGGACGGCGATCTACGCATTGCTCGCCGTCCGCCGTCGCTAGCATGGGCTTGTGGACGGATGTACGATGGAAAGGAGCAGTGCGTACTGAACTGAACTCACTTATTGAGAATAATTAGTTTCTCTTACTATGCTATGCTTTTTTTTTCCAAGGTTGGTCTGTGGATGGGTGACCATCTTAACATAACGAGTTTCCTCCGTGCCTCGGAAAGCACGTTAAGCCGTGGGTCCCGGCTGTCATTTGTAGATCTTTGGCAGTCGTTACGGATAGTCAGAAGCCAGTAAATCTGACTCCAGTCTTGCCATGAAGTACCGTGTTACCCCAATTAATGGGTTGTGGAGGTCTGGTAGGCAGCCGCTCCTCGTAAAATACTGGTATTCAGCTAAATCCGGCTTGACTGGAAGCCGACCCCAATATGGTTGGGAAAAGGCTAGGCAGTTTCTCTTACTATGCTATGCTTTTTTAATTTAAATATCTCTATCTTTCTTTAATTTTCAAAGTAAATAACTAGGGTATGTCATTTATTAATAGAAATTGTAGCAAGAACCTATTTTGGGCACGAAGGAAAAGTGATTACTGTTAACAATAATTTAAGAAATTAGTTTCTTGTTTTGAACTTGTATGGATAATATTTTTTTGTGGCTGGTTTTCATAAAGTAGTATACCATTTTGGAATCTTGATTAGTTGCACCAATGTTTAAAAAAACTTGCCATAGTAGTGTTCATACTTTTTTTTAAACCAGGACTAGCTAAAGTTGGCTAAAAGTAAAAATCTTCAATAAATATGGGTAATCACATAAGTTTCATTCATTTTTGTGAAAAATCTAGAGGAATTCTGGATTTTTTAAGAATAGCAGTTTTATTCAGGTTGTCGCTACAAAAAAAAGAACAGCAATATTTAAACAACTGTGGTAATGGTAGAGGAAAATATCACAACAGATCTAAATTTTAAAAGAATTTATTTGTGTTATTTCACTTGTAACTTAAAAATTGTGTGATATTTTTTTTGTATTTTTCTCCGAATAGTCACGACTATTCAGACAAATATTTATAATCATTGATTTATCGATAGTTCATTAACTACATATAGGTATATGGCGCGTTTTCGACCGGAGGCACCAGTTGACCTAAAGTGATGCTGTGACCGCGCGGTCTCCGCCCTATATCTCGAAAACGGTTCACCGTAGGAAAAAGTTTTCTGTAAAAATTGTAGAGAATTTTATATTCTACAATATTGTTAAATATACAAACAGCAAAAAACCTATAGGAAATGAGATATTTACAAAAAAAGCGTAAAAACCCGATTTTTGTGACCCCCGACCATGAAATTTAATAGTTGCGTACACCCTACCATATGTAGGTTTTGAGACAACTTTTAGGGTGTCAATATGCAACTATTTACAAACTTACAGCTGGGTATCTCGAATTCCGAGATTTTTACCTTAATTGAGCTAATTTGACTGGACTATTTGTAATGTGTCTAATACTAACTAAACGCTTGACGCTCTATTCATTATTAGGTATTAAACAGGTAAATGTCGACCCTAAAAGGGTAGGAGGTGCGAAATTGCCAACGAGGACCGAGGAAAACAATGTCGCACAATCTTTGTGGTCAGACAGAAGATGTCGTGACAAGAAGGGTTGCGGAAGGTGACCTGGGCGGTACGGTCAAGGGTCTACCTTTGCAGGTAGTTGTAGTCTGAAGGTAAACCGATTAATCATTAATGGAAAGATCGATCAGAATAATGTAAGTATTGAGCAGTGGTGGACTAGAGGTAACCGCCCCGACCACAGAAATCCGTGGTCCCAACGTACGATTTGTACCTATTTAGTGGGTCCAAACCCAGGCTTTATTTTATTTATTTTATCGCCTCTATGTCAAAACTGTGAAGGAAAATATCGTGAGAAAACGTGCATGTTCTAGGAACTAAACAATTGAACACATGTTACATCTATCAACCCGCGCAGGGTCTGTGGGTAGATTATGACTCATTCCCCCTCCTAGAGAGGAGAGCTCAGTCCCAGCAGTGGAAAATTATAAGACTTATTATGCTTACGTCTATAATGTATGTAGTGATATACTAGGTGATATATGATGGACTAGATGAGAAAGATAATATGTAACTGTTTGAAGAGTGAATAATGTTCTTGCAAAAGGCAAACAGAAACAAGACAAGTATGCGATGATATTTTTTATAGAAGTGAATGCACACAGGTAAAAATTTTTTTTAAGAAAACGTCCTTACAGTCGTATTGTATCTGTCTGTGGAAGTCACGACTGACCTACGTGAAAGAAGAGGCCAGAAAAAGTCTTTCGCAGAATGACACTGTAAAGTCGACGAAGCCGGCACTGTGAAAGACTTTTGAGAAAAAATAATTCTGCTTAAGCTACCTTTTTGAGAAAGAGATTTTTTGTACGACGTTTTGGCGCTTTAGCCGAAAAAATGGTGTTCTACTCGTGAATTGCAACATTTAAAATCATGAAACTATTTCAACTAATTCATATGCTCATCGCATAGCTTAACAATATTCACAACGTAGAGTTTTGCTTTTAATTTCCCAGTGATAGACCCAAACGCCTCACAGTTTTGACAAATTCAAAACAACTTCTGTAATATGGAGTGTGACAAATATTTTTCCATTTGTGTTGCGAAGCAATCTGTGTTTTGCATGATGAGTTATTTTTTTTACAGCAGGAATGTTTTCGTTACTTCATATTATATTTTTTACGGAAATATTAACGTAGAATAATATTATGAGTGAATATTGAATATTGGAATTCGTTTTACGAGTACTTGAAAAGATGACTACAAAAAGTGGACTTGAGTCGTTCATGTTAAATTTTACTTTATAATAATATGAACACTTTTATCGTTAAGAACTCAAAAGTGACGTCATAAAAAGTTTACATTATTTTTTAAATTGGGAGATTATCAAAATTACTTCTAAGGCGTTTCAGACTTTTACTGACCAAAACCCACTCCTGTTCTTTCTTTGCTTGGAACCCGCGTTGATATGTCAGCCAATTAGTTTTTCCTTTTAAGTGTATAGATTACTAACCATCATCCACATTACTGAAAACAAAGGATCCTTATAAGCATAATATTTTAACGTCATCGAGCATAATTATCGCTGCGTTTCCTGATAACATGATGGTGCATATGCACCAGTTTCCACAAACAATGGTCAACACCATACTTCAGAGATTAGCCTTATCATTCAGACGTGACAATTCTTATTCACTTAAAGGTAATAAAGGACCTGTTTTATTTATAAAAAGGGTAACAAGGTGTTTCTTCTCGTATTATTTTAGTCTTTGTAAGTCTAAGATGTCGTTCCTCTCTGTATTGTTAGTTGCGTCTGCGTTTTACCTTGTGAGTATATTGGGCGTGGTATCGTATTCGGTTTTTGTTTCGGATACCGTTGATTCGTATTCATCTGTTCGGATTTATTGATTGTGGGCATTATTTTTATTTCTTCTTCCTGCCCGTATCCCATATTATTTGGGGTCGGTGCAACATGTTTTTTCTTCCATTCCATCCTGTCACTCGTCATGCTATCATCAACTCTCTTTTCTTTCATATCAGTCCTCACACACATACACACATAATGGATGGATTCATCCATTATTTTTATTTATTATTACTAAAAAATTAAATTAAAAACTAAAAAGATATCGCAAGTGGTCTAAGCTATTGTTACTTTAGAGCTGCAGAAATAAGAGCCTTTTCACAAAATGAGCTTTATAATACAACGTCTTTCATTTGTTCTGTGAATACAACGGTAGCTTCGACAAGTGTTCGTCAAGCTAGCAGTGTAGTCTGAAATGTACTACATTTTGTAAAACAAATACTAGGTAATTCCGTATTCATTTAACTGAATACATCTCTCCTAAATTTAGGAATAGCATAGATTAATACAATGTTCCATTTATATGATAATCATGGTCCATTAAATAGAATAACGGCATCCGAATGAATGTATAATTTTGCGTATCATTAGCATTGGTATAACAAAACAGTAGAATTTAGTTGATGTACGCTATAAATTTGACATAGGTACTTATTACTTCTTGACTTCAAGAGGTACGTTTCCTGTAGTAGTGAAGGAGCAAGATTTTTGAATTGCTTTAAATCGTGTCGGAAAGAAATAGTGTAATAATAATCGCTAGGTTTGAGAGCCAACTTTTGGTGCAAAGTATTCTGAATTCTCACAATGAAATGTGTGCCTTTTCGTGTAGTAAATCAAGTCATATTTGAAGTCGCTCTTCACGCTTCGTCGTGTGTCAATGTAAATTGATTTTTACTGTAGGATCTTATTTAGTAAATTTTACTTATTTTTTATTGTTTTTGTTGGTATATTTGCTCAAAGCTTCGTAATCATACCAAACAGCTATAAAAAATAATACATACATATTTCCTAAAAAAAATCCATTTGCATCATCAATTCAAAAATCTTGCTCCAAACATCATCTTCAAACACCATTCCAAGATAAACACACATTCCTCTTCTCCAGGCTAACGCAAGACCAGACCAGCCAACCCCTGAACTCGGTGCTCCAGTCCGGGCCAAAGTAAAAACCCCAGAAGACTATTCAGTAACAATGGATCCAAGGGACCACCAACACCAGTTGTATGACTTGATGAATGAAATGACCAAGGCTGTGGACAAGTACTTGACGCCTGTGATGTCCAAACTAGACTCGAAGAAGCAAAATGACATGAAGAATATGTGCTTGAATGGATTCTCGAGCTATATTAATTATTTGGTAAGTTAAAATTTGATATTTATGTTAATTTAACTTTTATCCGGGACTCTACCGTCGCTCTTATTCTTAACTCGATTTTTATTAGGATACAATTAGCTAACGGTACTCAAAGATATTAGAACGTTGTATAAATGGCAGAACTTTAGTGATCCGATCATGATTTCTGGAGACTACATTTTCAGGAACAAATAAATGTTATTTTTTATAACGGCTAAAATTTGTGCGGTTAGGCAAATCTTTTAAAAAATACCTACCTTAATAAAAATGTAAAAGATTAAAGTTGTATTTGATAAATACTAAAAATCGGTATTGCCATATAATACGAATTTTAGTTAGAATTATATTTTATGAAATGTGGCTCTCTGATAATTATAATTAATTAGGTATACGAGTAGGTTGACTGCAAAATTAAAAAAAAAATCATATTGCCATGCCCTGTAAAGATCTTCAGCTTTAGCAGCAAACTAACTGTGTTAAGAGGTCATATATTGAACTATAGAAGCATTTACACCTCACATGAACTAGTAAGTCCAAATTCTTGGAAATTAATGTACTAGTAGTTTCATTAAAATCGGTTTATTCATTTCCGAGAAGCGCTTTGACATCGTGAAGTATAAGCGCTCTTGATAATTGTTTTGTCGATTCTCTAACACCTACCCACCGTATAAAGTTTTCCGTATAAAGTCGCATCGCGAAAATGTAATATCGCGTTATATCTATTTACTAGGTAAATTCGCATTAAATAGCTAGCTAGGTACAACTTACACTTTTAACATAATAAAAACCAAAATATTAGAGAAAAAAGTGATATTGTTTGAAAGTCGCCACGATCCTTAAACGCTGAAGACAGGTACTCGTCACTCTAGGAGAAATCATTGATGATTTCCCATCAAAATATGTAAAGCCAAAAGTAGTAAAAAAAAAATGGACTTTAGAGAAATTGTCATTAGCATACAATTTAAGCATACGAAGAACAATTTTTATTTTCAGTATTTACTATATTGAAGAAAGTTGTTGATTAGTATTGGCAGACAGAAAATTAAAAAATATTAGTTACACTCTAAATAAGAACCCGTTGTCGCATCGATGTCGCATTGGCGCTACGATGTCGCATTGTCGCATCGATGTCGCGTTGTCGCATCGATGTCGTATTGTCGCATAGATGTCGTGTTGTCGCAGTTGTCTGTGGGAGCCTTAAAGCTCTAAGTAACGCCACTATTCTAATGTAGCCAATGCATAACATAACACAAACTTCTCTGTTTGATCAGTTACTTACCGACCGAAGGTCTGTTTGTTCTCCATTAGGAGAAAAATATAGTTACCTGTTACGCTCTAGATAAGAAACGGTTGTCACATCGATGTCACATTATCGCATCGATGTCGCATTGTCGCATCGATGTCGCACTGTCGCATCCATGTCGCACTTTTCTGTGGGAGCCTTAAAGCTCTAAGTAGACGCCACTATTCTAATGTAGACAATGCATAACGTAACACAAACTTCCCTGTTTGATCAGTTAATTACCGACCGAAGGTCTGTTACGCATTGAACGGTGGTCGCATCAATGTCGTATTGTCGCATCGATGTCGCATTGGGGCACTTGTCTATAGGAGCCTTAAGGTGGGCGCGACGTTAGAATTATCCATACAAACGTAATACCAAAATCATTTGCAATTTAAGCATATTTACACCATAATATGATGTTATTCGGATTCAGACAATAATTATCTAGGTTCCTACATCGTCTTTTTGTTGAAAAACTTACCCCAAACGAAATTTAAGCGAATTTAAATTTGCACATTTTCACAGCGAAAATGTCATGTTTTTATTTTGTTTTTTTCTATATTATAAACAACAATATTTCAAAATATCTTTACGTAGGAACACAGATATTATTATCAAGTTATAAATACTTGAAACAATATTGGAAATACATTAATTTTTCATTCATCATTTTTGGTATTACGGAACCTCTCCCTAATTTCCAATAGTTTGTATTACTATCACAGCAAGCAACTGTCAGTGTGCGGATGATGACTGTACTCCAGTCGGTGTGTCCAAGACTTGTTTATACTATCTGGATTGCTTCCATCAATCTCAAAAACGTATTTTATTTCGTCTCAACTCGAGATAGTGCGCGGTCTCCGCAGGCCTCTTAAAGCTCTAAGTAAACGCCACTATTCTAATGTAGACAATGCATAACGTAACACAAACTTCCCTGTTTGATCAGAAACTTACCGACCGAAGGTCTGTAAGCTCTCCATTGGAAGAAAAATGTAGTTACCTGTTATACTCTGAATAAGAAGCTATTGTCGCATCGATGTCGCATTGCCTCATCGATGTTGCATTGTCGCATCGATGTCACATTGTCACATCCATGTCGCACTTGTCTGTGAGCGCCTTAAAGCGCTAAGTAAACGCCACTATTCTAATGTAGACAATGCATAACGTAACACAAACTTCCCTGTTTGATCAGTTACTTACCGACCGAAGGTCTGTTTGCTCTCCAAATGTACTCAGAACGATTTATGTTTATCCTTTTAGAATTATATTAGTGTAAGCTATGATTGGTAGCTTTGTCTTTGTGTTTGTTTTGTAGTGTGAATTGAACTTTGGTTAATATGTGTAGATAATTGGCGGATTATAACAGCGATTGTTATATATCTATGTACGTGAATATAAAAGGAAAAACTGACTGACATATCAATGTACAGCCGAAACTACCCAGGAACGTAAAACTTTGCACAAGGCTTCCATTAATGACGTAGCTGAGCACTAAGAAGGAGAGAAAAGCTAGTTATTTATACAATGGAAATATCGCATTGAAGCTTAAATTGTTTTAGGTATTCCTATTCGCTTTTATTTTAAGTTATGAAAGGATAGTAATATTTTACTTTATAGGGTTTCGAATTTAAAGTTGTCAACAAGGTAACCCTTATAAGATCACTTTTCTGTCAATCTGTTCGTCTGTCAAAAACTTTTTTACGGAAGTTTTTAGCTGAGAGTAATATAATTGTTCTGCCCATGTTTAGTGTTTTCTCTTAGACCAGAGAAATAATCAAATTTTAAATGTTTAAACCTTAACTTTATTCTAAGCCTTGTCTTTAATTGCTAGTTAACTTAAAAGTCTATTAATACCTTAAAGTTTAACATAAACGGTCTCTAGCCTTGAAACAAAAGTAACTAGTTGGCTAGGTAGCTAAGTTTATCATAATTAGGGAATAATCAGAGACCTATTAAGGATCAGGTCTTTTATTTTGCTTTCAAGCTTCCGCTGCAAAAGCATCTCTCAAATTCTTCCCATATCCGGTATTGTAAGTTTCATTAACTTCCAAAGACCGGGTACTACACAGCTCCGCTTTGTCCCAATTTATACGGAACACACAGAAGCCAAGTATTAGCGCCGCCTAACCGGCAGCTGACGAATAATTTAACACACGTTTGGTGACAAAGGCTTATAAATGTCAACTAGTAACTTAGTAATAAAGCGAACGGAATTTACTGCAGGTGCTTCGAATGTCTCCTTGATATATTTGATAGGTTGAACGTTGTATATTGTATCGGTTTTAGTTAGTATGATAGTTTGTTTTAGGCTATCACGGTTTGTTTCACAATTTAAATTGTCACTTACGGGAAATCTTCCGTGATTTTTATTTATTATGAGTTCCCGATATTTCGACGCTGTTGCAAGCGCCATGATCGCGGGATGACTGGAGATTGCGGGTGGATGGAAAAAATTGCTAAGAGCAGACAAATCTGTCTACCCTCTTTCTATGTCTCTCGAAATATCGGGAACTCATAATAAATAAAAATCACGGAAGATATCCCGTAAGTGACAATTTAAATCATGATAGTTTGTCTTCTATGTTTTGCGCCTAGGTTACTTTATTTATAGATTTTGAAGTTTTTTTATATTAGGTTTTTCCGTCTTCGCTTCTGTGGTATATGTTACTAAAGTCTGTTTTTTAATCTCTAAGACAAACATGACATTATTTGGGTTGTCATACTTGTCACAATACAAAAGAACTGGCATCAATATTATTGTAAGTTTGCCATTTGCCTGTGTCAATTTAGTCTTAGGGTATAAAAAAGACTTTAACTAATAATTTTTTGACGACATAAAAAGTTACCTTTACTGTCAGCGATAGTATGACTTTTATTGGTGAAATTTTTTTTTGAAATGATCTCTGCATTTTTAGAAGAACGTTATCTTTGGAATCACGAATCTTACCGAACGTTATCTCTTTTACAAACATACAGCAAATAAACAATTTGTCGTCTTTAATATGTTGATTCGAGGTAGTCTAGAAAACATATAATACCTGAAAGGGTCTATAGATTGCCTTTGCCTGGCAGGGGGAAAGTATAAGCTCGATAAAAAAAAATTCACAGTAGGTATGTATTGTATGTGTGGCACGTGTCTATTTTTGTTGTTAGGAGTATTTTAGTTAGTTTTGTTTAATTAATTATTTTATTTTATATCGATGTTTGTCCTGTGCAAGTAAAAAATAAGTAAATATTCTTTCTTTGAAAATATAATTATATTGATTAAGTTTTAAAAAGTAAATAAATACTCTTTCAATACTGTGGAAAAAATATTTGTCTTGTCTGAAAAGGAAAAAACAAAACTTAGTTACCATTTAATGATAAGTCAATAATTTAATATAATCAATCAATTATAAATAAATGATAGATCTGCCTTGTGATCTGCTGACATATAATTAATAACGAACTAAATTCTTAGAAGTGATAGTAAAGGTTCTATCTATGAAGCAAAATTGATATAAGAGGAAAAAAATGTAGCCTCCGAATAAAATTAAAGTCGTAATTGGGAAAATTCCACCGAATTTGGAATCACAATAATTTGAAAATGAACAAGGTATCATAATATTGTATTATTAACTCGAGCAGAAATATTATAACTATAAATAACTCTGAACTTTTGGTATTGGGAAAATTTCCTTTGAATTTAAGCCATAATAATAATGAAATAATTGAATTGAATTTTTCATTTCTTGGAACGGACATCCCTTTCATCTTGTTACTCTACGTACTCAATAATATACTATGGTATCATTAAGGGCAGCGTAGACGACAGACTATTTGTGACACACTTTTTAGTCTGTGAAAACAAAACCTCAACCATTATTGCATTTATAGGTAAACTAGCAGCCCGTCCCGGCTTCGCACGGGGTAGACAATTATATTTTTTTTTATTTTTTTTTTATTTATTTAATTATTTATTTTTGGAAATTTTTCTACACCTTCGGTTACATTTTTCAAATTTTACCAAGGAACCCTAATTTTTAGTAGCCTATGTCAAATTGGAAGAACGTAGCATTCTATTGGTGAAAGAATTTTTTAAATCGGCACAGTACTTTTTGAGCCTATTATTTCACATTACAAACATACAAAAATAGGTACAAATCTTTCCTCTTTATAATATTAGTATAGATTATTTTATATAAGCATGCCATGCAGACATTTTGTGCGCCACAAACTCGATCGCACAAAAAGTGAGTCTTCTGCGCTGCCCTAGAATACGTTCATGTTTACATTTAAAACATAAAAAAAAATCTGACTTATAATTTGCAACTTTGAAAATATAGACTTTTTAACCTTAATTCTACACAATATTATAAGTCAGCATAGAACGTTCCTACTACTGGGATAAGCCGTAAGTCATTTTTTTCTCTTCCTTCTCTGGGAGAGGGAAAAAAATGTGATATACTTAACTGAAACCTAACCAAATTTTAATTTTATTCATTTGCAGCTGCTTCTAATTCAAGAAATACAAAATGAAAAAAGTGAAGATGGTACGAGTAAATTTTATGAAGGTTTTTCTCCGAGACAAGAAATGGTCTTAGAATTTTCTGCGCCTCAAAAAATAAGCACGCCATTCATGGCTGAAGTCAACCCTGAAGATGAGCATGAGGCAGAATAAAATTAAAATTAATTAAACTGCTCATGAAATTAAAACAAATGTATACGTAAATACCTATGTCAATATTTAAATAAAGAGATTATTTTATTTTAGAAAACTTGATTTTTTATATGTTTCCCCATTACTTTTTTACCATCAGACAGCCTGATGTACGGTGAGTATCCACTTCTCTACCTTTACGGTCTGGACGCAGCGTTTCACCTTGTCGTTTATACCAAGTACATCGAAGGACTAAAACCGGAGGCCTGCTCTTGTCTGCCCGTCCGATTGTGATTTAGTTGCCTTCTAGGCGAGAGTGAATAGGCTCTTAATAATAATTAAGACCATCAATGATCGCATCAGTGCTTGCCATCAGGCGTCGTAGCCAATGACTAGTTTGTGTTAATAAAAAACTTGTTCTATTTATGGATGTTTCATGTTCCATGATATTTGTGGTTAGCATAAACCCTTTTCTTACTTCACTTTCAATCGTCACACTATCATCCATTCCCTTTTCTGTTATGTTATGCCCATACAATGTTTCCTCTTTTTCTTTACTACTCTCTCTGTCCATCCGTTCATCTATATTCTCTCACTCTTTTGAATTATGTAAGTATTTTGAGTCAAGAACCTATCAACTACTCTAATTATACATTTTCACAAGTTTTCAGCGTACTTCTAGATTTTATAAAATGCTCAACGTCAAAAATTAACACTGCAGGAGACGCCATGGGCGTCAAGAGTCGCAGGGCGAGAACCGATAAGGATCAGACCCGGGTCGACGTCACGTTGTGTTTCAGTCGCGTCTGAAAATGAGATATCATTTTGAGAGGCGCGTGAATCTGACAAGCTTAATTGACTGTGTCTGGTAAGGCTGAGACAGGCGACCCTCAGCATTGAGGAGTATGACGCAAGTAGTAAGTAAGTCAGGGAGTAAGGCAAGACATTATCATCAGCTCTGGAATGTAAATCAAACTGAAGGAAGGGGTTAGTTAAGTCGGTGAAAATGTGGAGGAGTGGATGAGAAGAGAAGAGGAATTTGGCCTCAATAGTAAATAAAGAAAAAGGGAACTCGTGGCTAGATCATAACGGCCGCACAGGTCGATCTTCAAGGTTAAGCAACGCTTGCCAAGGTTGGTCTGTGGATGGGTGGACCATCTTAACATAACGAGTTTCCTTCGTGCCTCGGAAAGCACGTTAAGCCGTAGGTCCCGGCTGTCATTTGTAGATCTTTGGCAGTCGTTACGGATAGTCAGAAGCCAGTAAATTTGACTCCAGTCTTGCCATGAAGTACCGTGTTACCCCATTTAATGGGTTGTGGAGGTCTGGTAGGCAGCCGCTCCTCGTAAAATACTGGTATTCAACTAAATCAGGCTTGACTGGAAGCCGACCCCAATATAGTTAGGAAAATGCTAGGCTGGGCTAGGTTTCAAAGATTTTGGACCCCCTCGTAATTTTATAAGTAGTGGCAATACATACTACTAATACTAGTAACAGGTTCTTTTAATATAGCATAATTAATGAAAATGTATAAATTATTTCAGTTTGGCCGAAAATAACGAAAGGATATTAAATACAGGATACTTTGGAAATGAATACACTATTGAACGTTATATGATATTAAAATTATATATTATTAATCTGACTCAATTATTATATTTATCTAACGAAGTAATGTATTAAAAGAAATAAATAAAAATTTCATTAGTACGTTATCAGCTAAAATGTAAGATGCTGACAATAGTTATTATCTGTTGACTGTTGTTATTGTTACAATGGAATCGTTTTTCGTTCGAATAGCTGATGATAACCTATTCAACTATGAACTTCACCTTACTTAGTAATTTCTTGAATGAAGAAAAAATCCCGCTCTTTAGATTAGTGAAACCCTTAAATGGTTCAATAAATTAATAAGAAAACCAACCCTGCTAATGGCAATCAGGACTCCAGGGTGAATAGCTTTCTCCCCGTCCTTTCTCCGTCTCTCACACTCCACCAAAAGCCGGAGAAATTATTTGGTAATTCCTCATAACAAATATTTGGCGAAGAGTCTCCCAACGATACGGGCTGTGCCTTCCACATCTGACTTAATTCGACGGTAATCGATTGTGCTTCTATGTATTGAATACAACTCTTAACTATTCGACTATTGGCACAATTATTGACTACATAATATATTGTCATTAATGTATTTTTTTATTTTAAGGCGGGAAGACTGCAGCAAGCAAATTGTTCTACTCCTTCGATGTACGCGGTTATTGACACTTGATTAAATTCCAAAAAGGTTATCTTTCTGAATTCAAGCTTTTATGTTATTATCAACAACTATTACACGGCGTACTCGTAAAACTGATTGATTAATCGCTCATATTTTTTCAGTTGAATTGTTACCATTAAAGATAAATGATTTAACACGATACTCCAAAACCAGAGGAACTGATGTGGCTCGAAAGGCTACCCAACTTAAATGGGATTAGGCAGGACATGTCTATTGCATCATCATCTGCCTAGCCTTTTCCCAACTGTATTGGGGTCGGCTTCCAGTCAAGCCGGATTTAGCTGAATACCAGTATTTTACGAGGAGCGGCTGCCTACCAGACCTCGCCAACCCAGTAACTGGGGTAACACGGTACTTCATGGCAAGACTGGAGTCAGATTTACTGGCTTCTGACTATCCGTAACGACTGCCAAAGATCTCCAAATGACAGCCGGGACCAACGGCTTAACGTGCTTTCCGAGGTACGGAGGAAACTCGTTATGTTAAGATGGTCACCCATCCACAGACCAACCTAGGCAAGCGTTGCTTAACCTTGAAGATCGACCTGTGCGGCTGTTATTATCTAGCCACGAGCCACATGTCTATTGCATACCCGATAAACTATGGACCAAAGCAGCACGGTGTCCTGAGGCACTGGATGGGGTTGACGCAGACCAGCAAGCAGGTGGCGAGACAAACTGGATAGATTTCGCAAAAATATTGAATAAAGAAGAGCGGGCTTACGAAAGATGGAAGGAATGGAGGTGACTTAACTCCACTCTTTGTCCATGAGTAATATAACCACTAGAGAGCGCATAGCCCGATTTCTTATAAAACAAGCTAGCCAAAAAAGATATGTAGCTATAGAGTGGTTTTGGAAACCAACCCTACTACTGAGAGCTCTAGGCGCTAGTTTCAAACTTGATCACTCATTGACACAGTTTCGTAATCGACAATGCTCCACTAGAAGTCTATTACTGGATCATATCGTAGGTATCATACCAACTCCACGTTTTGGTCTCTTCAAACAATTAGGACGGAGCACTTTGACTATTAGCACAATTGGTGCGCACAGTCGGCAACATAATACCTATCTGGAGAAGTTTTTCAGACATACGGCTGATTATTTGTATTAAGAAAGAAGCTTTTTGAGGGACATATTAGTAGTTCCTTTTGGCAATCAGAAGTTGATTATTTTTATTAAATTAACTTTATGCAAAATAGAAGTAATTACTGTCCCTGAGTCCAAATTGGAATCATCATCATCAGTCGGCTTCCAGTCAAGCCGGATTTAGCTGAATACCCCAGATTTGTCATTTGATTGTCAGATTTAATGGCTTCTGACTATCCGCAACGACTGCCAAAGATCTACAAATGACAGCCGGGACCTACAGCTTAACATGCTTTCCGAGGCATGGAGAAAACTCGTTATGTTAAGACGGCCACCCATCCACAGACCAACCCAGGCAAGCGTTGCTTAACCTTGAAGATCGATCTGTGCGGCTGTTATTATTTAGACACAAGCCTCGAGAGATGAGACTCCTCTGAGTGCAAAATGGGATAATTCAAGATAATCTTATCGTATAATTGTCATAACTAGAACGAAATATGTCATAACTATAGACTGTCTAACTCTACACTATTAAGATAGATTTCATAGAAAGTGAGAACCTTCCTAAGTAAGGGAAAGGGAAAGGGGAAACCTTCTTTTGGTGTACAATAAAGTTTATTCTATTCTATTCTGTTTTAGAATTTCACTTTCACTTCAAACTGGAATACAGTTATTCTCTGTCACAATAGAACTATAAAGTTGTATGTCTTCCATTGGAGAGCAAGGGTTTGTCTGCAAGAAATCTACTGGATAGATATTTTATAAACTAAAAGGTGTTCTGTGACACCTTTAACCTTAGATTAATATTAAATTAATGACTACTTCTTTTGACACTTTGTCCCTTGAAACTAGATAAAGTAGACCAGAGTGAAAAACTACAAAAAAATTGCTATGTTCTCGGAAAATGAGCGACAACGTTCAGATAGTTTGTTTACTTGTACCGTTTAATCAAATTAATTGTTGAAATTGTCGATCAATGTAAGTAATCTCAACAGTTGATAACCTCGCTATTTTTGACATTTCCCAGAAGTTAATGAAATATCTACTAGGTATTTACTCAAATAAAGATAAAACAATTACGTTGAAATAGTTTAACTATCAGTCTGTGGTTTCAGTAGAAACTCTGCTGATTTTTGTAATAAACTATCTCTTACGTTTAAGGTCAATATAACCTTTGAAGCTATTTACAAAAAATCGGGTAAACCTCGATGCATGCTTTGAAAAGATATACTATTCATTAAGTATTTGTTGTCCATGCGAAAGTAAAGGAATCTTGGTTTTCTGATGGATACCTGGTCATGTCAGGTGGTCTTAAAGTCAAGAGTGGATCAAAAAAAAAAAAAAGTGAATAGATTACTACTAGTAGAATAAAAAAATATTACAAAAAATCTGAATTAAATACAACTAGCATTAGCAATATCGGCTTAATAATGTTCCCAATGATGTCTTCGATTTTTTGGATCTAGGTTTCCTCACGATGTTTTCCTTCACCCTTTTGAGAGTAGAGGTGATGAAATAATTTACACAAAGTAATGCGCCTAGCTGGAAACTTACTACAACAACTAATCAAAAACAAACTAAAATATGAGGTCAAAAAACTCCTCCACATCGCTGTCAACTGGTAATGTTCCTAAAAGACTGGCGGCATTGCCACGCTGTACGGCAATGCTTATCCTTTGTCCGAGGTAAAAGCCAGCCCTTGGGTCACGCGAAGTGTCAACAAGATCTTATTTGATACCAAGAAAAATACATACAGCTGAACATAGAACATCTTCATTTTAGAAGTCGGTTAAGAAGAAGGATACATTTGTACTACTATTTGCTGTGTGCAAAAATAGTGCTGACGCATTATTTACTAGTTTACCTGGGCAATATGTATGTGTATGACTGTACCATTGTAAACAACCGTTTTACGTTTGTTCTTATACTTAACGTTTGCTAGTACTAAGATCAGTAGATGCCATCTTTACGTACAAGTTTTACGGATTTTACGCAGATATGTATTTTAAATTCGCTGTTTTGTTCGGTGTCGTCTTGTTGTTTGTTGATGTAAGTATTACTGAGAATTAGTTAATGAGTGGTAATTTCGATAAGTTATTAGTCAGAATTTTAATATTTGAGAAAACAAGTCATTAGTTTAGTTAGTTTTAATTAGATAAAATATTATTTACTAGCTTGTGCCAACGGGTTTGCCCGCGTGATACTAAGATAGATACTGCTGATGAAATAATTTTTAAAATCAGTCCAGAAGTTTTTGAGTTCATTCATTCAACACTTTTAAAAGCGGCTTAAGCCTGTTAAAAGTATAAGTATGCCTATGTCCTCAGTGATAAAGTAACATTACACACTTTACACAGGTTTAATAATTTTTAAAATCAGTTAGTGATAAAAATGTTAAGTGATAGCATGACGGGTCAGAATGGAAGAAAAAAATGTGTTACATCGACCCCGAATAGTACGGGACAAGAGCAGTAAATTGATGATGAGTTCAGTAGTTTTTGAGTTTGTTAATTTCAAAGAAAATTACAAATCCTTCCTCTTTATATAATTATGTTTAGATGTAGATTATTTTACTTGGCCAAACTCATTTTCCCGATATTTTGCCAACAACATTCTCCTTTTCTAGCCTACCAAACAGATAGAATTTTATGTTGATTACACATACAATAATCGCCACAAACGGTGTAATAACATTAACATCCTGTATATGATGGCTATTTAGGAGGACAAAGATATTAAGGAAGTACCTGCCATGACTCGGAATACAATTCACTGGGGGATAAGTAAAATTAAATGAGAATCTAATGAAAACTGGTTCATGGGTTCTAATCTGTATAATAATCCAGAGTTAATTATTTGAGGTAATTTTCAATAATATAGGACATTACAAAATCTTATAGATGAGTGGGAATATGGATTCGATTTATTGACACCGACACAATGTTTTCTAAATTATAAGTTTTATATTGACATTTGTGAAATTCTTAACGAACTATAATTATAGTAGAATAAAATAATAATAAACTCTGTAGGTACTAGTTACAACTAACTAAAAAACATACTAAAATATGGCGTCAAAACACTCCTAGACATCGTTGTCGACTGGTAATGTGCCCAAAAGACTATGGCGGCATTGGCACGCTATTATGGCTTATCCTCTGTTCGAAATGAATGTCAGTGAAGTGTCAACAAGACGTTTTGATAGATCTTTATACTAATTGTGAGCACTCGGTCCATACGGTCCGAGAGTTTCAACCCCAAACTGTTCGAAAATACTATAATTAGTTGTCCCTAGTAACTAATCTGAGTAAACAATCGTGTCGTCATGCACGGTCGGTATAGAAGTTGAGCGACTGGCTCCTGCGCTGCGTGTCGTGAGTTCAACAAATATTGGTATGAACTTTAGATAGCATAGTTTTACCGGATCTAGGTGTTTTGTGTATGGGTCTTTACATGTTTTGAACGCACTCACGATAGAGGAGGCAAAGTTTCATAGACAAATACCAGTCAAGAGCTTGTCGGGCCACGCACGCACTGCTTTAACCCTACACTGAGGGTTAAAGAAGTGGGTATTAGCCGGTAAAAGTCTGACAAGCCCTCCCGCTACACCCAAGAGTGGAAGCAGTCATTCTGATGATTACCCACCCAAAAAAAAATGAGCTAACATGGTTAAATCACTAAATTATATACTTCACAAAGCTATTTAGGTTCACTTTATATGCATTACAATTTTGCGCGTAACCACAGACGAGATTTTGTCATTCTATGAGCTCGCAAAATGGTGTGTTAGCACTTTACACGCCGCGTGAATGGCCGACACAACCACGGTAGGAGTTGACTGCGGTATTTAGGAGATAACCGCATTACTGTGTGGTTGCTGTGTGGTGTATACGGGGCTAGTAAATGCCAATTCTTTCGCTTTTTCTTGTTGTAGTAGTATCGTGTAGTTTGTATAGGTGTCCAGGTTTTGATTGGTTTAAGACTACACTCTGGTTATGTTTAAATATTGCTTGCATTGCATTCGAATCAAAGATGAATATGTTTGTCTATATCTCTAATCTATATCAGTGGTTCCCAACATGTGGTCTAAGGACCACCTTCGAACGGCGATCTTTAAGAGCTGACATAAGGTGAAAAATAACAGATTTTAAGTTTCTTTTGCTAAACTTCTGTTTTCTATAACAATTGAATGCTCGTTACTTCTGATTTTAACGAATCGGTTTGCTACAAGTTTTAAATTGATGATAAAGGTTTTCCTTTTACAAGGATAGTTAAGGTCTATGTGTAAGCAGCAGTGGACGTCTTTTGGCAGAAGTGATGATTATGAAGGATAGTTAAGATTTCTTTTGGACTTATGGTCCCTGCAAACAACAAAGAAACCTAAATGGTCCCTGCTCAAAAAGGTTGAGAACCACTGGTTTATATAAATAAAAATAACTAAATGCCGCAATGTGAAATACTAAGCTAATTCAATGAATATCCAAAGCAATTTAGGTAAACTTTTATTTAAATTATTTGATGAAATTTCAGAATCTTGTAATGAGAAAATTGGAGAAATTACACGGAAAATAGTAAAATACATGTTTTTCCTTATTAGCTGTCAGTATCAGAGTTAGCTGTCAATCCTAGTTTTCGACAAAATGACGTCTGTCGGATAGACTTTTAAAAATAAATACTTATAATTTTTTGGTAAATTAAGTATTTTGACGTGAATGCGGTGCGATGCGGAAAAGCAATGAATGCGAAACGCACCGTTCGTTCGTTGTGGTCAGATTTGGTGAAGCCAACACACTTCCACTGTTGGACCTATGTCTAACAGTGGCAGTCTTTCAGTTGAAATGATGACGATATGTGCACGTAAAAAAAAAATATGTATAATAATTCTAAAGTTACCATTCCGCCATTACCCAGCCTCATCTATGTAGTTACTGTGTTATTTTTATCTAACGTATTTGTAAAATAAACAACATTTATCATTCATATTCAAATCAGACCGAAATTCAAAACTTATTATATATATAGATTTCTATATTATAATGTTTTTGTTAGTCTTAATAATTCATGAAGTCGAAAAAATATTGATGTTAACTTCTATAGCCCAAAACTAATATCAGATTAACTTTCACAGACCGAAGGCTTCGTCAAAAGAGACGTGAATGCTACGGCTATAGACTCATTGAAGAAGAACATGGACGAGTTCAGGAGTTGTGTCGACAAGAGCTTGGCTAACATCGTGGGAGAAGTCAATGAAGACCATCTGAAACCACTGTTTAGTGTCATCGGTGATCAGTTGAATAGATTCTCCAAAGCGGTAAGTTCATTTTAGATAGCTCAAAGACCTGTTGCGAGAGGATTCTCATGAACAAATAAGTTAAATGACTGGTCTTATGGCCAGACTACATGCTTAGTCAGAACTTGTGCAGTCAAGGTATTGGTCTGTCATACAAAAAAACAAGCAGTAGTCTTGGCCGTTGTCGACGGAAATAAGAGGTTTGTCAATTATTATTGTCACAGGGTGATTATCGGTTGCAAAAGGCGTGGGCTTGTGGACGAGGGTAGCTCGCTGTCCAACCAAACCCAAGTCGATATAGTTCTATACAAATGAGATAGTCTATTCTCAAACTTATATTACTGTCGCAAGGCAAATAAGGGCCCCCGTAGGCATCTATAATACTTGTGAGCGGAGAGCAATGGGTATCTCGCCGTCCAATACTACTTATTGGACGGGGAGATACCCATTGCTACCCGAGTCGACGTATTCCCACAAAAATGAGCAAGTCCTTTGTCAGACTTATTACTTGTACTATATTATGATACTGCCACATAACAAGTCTACGCACGATTTTAAATTAAATGATACGAAGAGGTGAATGCACTCAACAGTACAGGATAATGGGTTTTGTCATGACCCTACTCGCCTGTGATGAATGCACTCTGCATAGTTACACTGTATTTGTCAGTTTTATCGTCTTACCTTTGATTTTTTTTGTTTACAGTTTGACGAATTAACGAAACCGAAGCCGTCTCCTGAAGAAGACTAGATGATTCTACAGTTCCAGTAAAAATGATAACATGACCTGATTAAATATAATTATTAGAATGTTTACGTAATTTTTCTTTAAAAATAATATTGATTACCTAAGGCAAGTAAGGCACCGCGACGTACGGCGAGTGTCCACCCTTACTTTGTTTACACCTCTACGGTCCAAACTAAATGTTTCGTTAACGAAACGACGAGCGAAAACTAATAAACGAAGAGCGTTTAAATTGGGAAGATTAGAAGGGAGAGGTGCCATTCATGTAATCGAAAGGATTGGAATAATTTGCTGGATGCGGTTTTTCCGTCATATTACAATTAGATGTCAGCAAATCGTTAAGGCCCAGCAGGGTCGAAGCCTTGGGCCATGGATTATGTTTAAGTGAGCCCCAGGGCCCTGAAACGAAGGCAAAGAAGGAATAAGAGTGGGTTTTAGTCAGTAAAGTCTGACTCACCCAACCGCTTCGTCCAAGAGCAGAAGTCATTGGTTGATTTCCCCTCTAAAAAAAAGCCTACATGTCATGTTACCACTTTATTTTACGAAATTCTTTTATTAGATGTCTCTAATTTGAAACGATTTCCAACAAGTTTAATGCCTGTGCGTGTAGCCTAAGTTTAATTCCCGTGTTGAACATGACATAATTAGGTTTCCTGTTTTGAAATTACCAGAAATAGAGAACGTTGTTTGTGCACTATTTAGGACAGGACCGAATATTAGCAAAAGTAGTTAGACACCTGTAGTAGGTACTTACTGTCCGATTTTGCGAGTTGAGACCAGGGCCGTTAATTTTTAAAACCCTATTAAAAAATTATAGCTATTTGAAACTTTATGAAAGTTATATCTTTTAAAATCAAACAACTTCTTTAGCTCGGAGTACCAGAGAGAATGTATGACTTACTAACTCTGGCGTTCCAGAGCCGCGATAACTTTTTTGAAAAATATCGCAGCAGCAGTAGGTATCGGCAGATATGTTAAAGTACCATTTATTAGCAGGCAAGCCTATTTTCATCAACCATCCACCAAAACACATACACCAACCCCTAACCAAAGCCTTCTTCCAATTATTTGATTTTTCCAAATTCTGTGGTTGATAAATACTCTTGCAATTGAGCACCTACATGAATACTTTTTGATTTTATGACAGTTGCAGGAATATAATAAACTTGTAAAAAATACTCTCGACATTTGTCAAAATTTTTGTCGAAATTTCTAATAAATTTTTTAAAATATTTATAAAAAAGATAAAATATCACTATCTTTTCTATAAACAATATAAAAATGAATAAGGCGTTAATAGTCCTGCTATCTGTGTACATCGTCAGTATAAATGCCAAGGTAACAAACTATCAATTGATTTATTAATAACCCATTGTACGCAAATGCCCCCAGTATGTTTATTCCTTGGAACGTAAAGCATTCCGTTTTTGTTTTCAGTTCGTATAAGTAAGCATTCATACAATTCTGTTTTTGCTACAGAATTGCATGAAAATGTGAGAGGCCTTTGCTCTGGTCAATATGCACAGATTATGAAAAAGAAATGACTGATAGATAGCATGAGGGTTGGCAGGGGAGAATAGATAAAGAAATCTACGTCTACATGGACCCAAGAGCTTGGGACGTTTTGGTTGTTGGGGTCAAACCTCAACTTTTCTCCAGAAACTCTTGGGTTGGTTTGGGTTTGGCCTTGGACCTTCGGTTTTTTTTGTAGGTGGGGAATCTTCAGAATGATGTCTCCCGTTCCTGGTGAGAGCAGGAGGGCGTGTCAGAAGTTTACTGACTAAACCCCGCCCTTTTCCTTGTTTGCCTTCGTTCCAGGGTTCCGGGTTTTCCTTTCAGAAGCACACCTGTAGCCCCAGAGGCTTCGACCCTGCTGGGCCCTACAGTTGGGTCTTTGGTTGCGTCTTGGGTCTTATAATACAATAATGAACCATTTCTCCATCTACACAGGCTGTCGGACGCTATGCTCCTACAGAAGAAGAATCCACTTCTCCCACAAACGATCAACGCAATGAATTGGAGATGATGCAGAAGAGTCTGTTAGGCATGTCGTTCAGGGATTACCGGCATTACGTAGCACGCACATACGAGCCTGGTACTACGAGGGTACACCATAACGTGGTGTCCGATATTGTGGACAGTGCAGCAGCTTTATGGATCAATTAGTGGAGTGCAAGATGTTTTTCTAAAATGAGTCGTGTTATTTATATATTTGGGTTTACTTTTGTGATTAAAAATGTTTTTTTTTCGAATTTGTTTATTGAATTCTTTCTTGTGATCCTACCAATGCTATACATCGTCACGTTTCCGTCTGCTCGTACATATATGCAGATGCGTTAATTCTGGAAATCGGATGTAACTTGATAGTAGGTCTTCGGGAACTAAACTTATCCAAATAAATACAAAATAATGACTAATAATTATTAATAATTATCCCAAGGAAACATAGCCCCAGAATAAAAAAGTATCCTATATGCTATTCCAGGACACGGTTTAGGTACCTGCGTACCAAGTTTCATCGAAATCCATTCAGCAGTTTTTGCGTAAAAGAGTAACAAATATCCATACATGCATGCATACATACAAACTTTCGCATTTATAATAATTATTTAGTATTGCACGTATAAACTTAGATTGGAATACTCCAATGAGATACTCTGTGATTGCGTAGGTAGGTACATCCCAAACAATGTCTTTCAAGAAGTCAGCCTTGCCTTACAGGGATTGCCCTCTGGGCAACAACATTTGAACTCTTAAAAACCGACACGAAGAAAAATCTTATTCTGTTGATGTTACTGAAATCTGGTCAAAAGACATTTAATATGAAACTATCGATACGATGAGAAAGAAAAGACTTGCAATATGATATTTTATGCTCTTCTATAGCGGTCTATGTATAGTAGGTATCAAAACGGTTTTACACCATTTTTCTAAATAACATGTTATTAACGCTGCACATGGCTTTGTATAATGCAATGCAATACCTATATGTATAATGTATATTTTTATGCAAACAATGCATTTTGTCATTTCATATCATAATGATCCATCTAGGTATAAATGATGTTATTTTGTGGAGAACTTTATTTATTTACCCTCTAATGACATATTGTTATCACCACTGATAACGTATCTAGGAGGATATAAATAATAATTAGGGTCTAATTGATGTGTTCAGAGAAATCGTTTAAAATGCAAAATAACAACATTATATTCATGCTTGGATTTTCTGGGTGCTCTAACGGATGAGTACCTATTCAGGCCAAGCACACGCCTGGACCTTTCCATAAATATCTATGACTGAATCTTATACAATGATCCAGGAAATGCTTCATATACCATGCAATTACGTTAGAGCTGTATTTATTAAGAATCAACTGAATCTGACTCTATTTACCCCAAAACCTTGAAAGCGTAGGTAAACACACAGGCTTGCAATGCACAGCCATCTACTACATAAAAATTTTAGACACTAGCATTGATAGAGTGCAATTGCACAATTGCACTTGTGACATTTTTTTGAAGTTCATGGGGTTAACATCATCCAAACATCGTGTCAAACTATTACGGACTAAAACTACATCAATATTCCTTCTGGTTCTGTTCTGGTTCAGTTTCCCCTTCGGAAGTCAACCCATGGGCTCAGTAGGATTCGGCCCTGCTGGGTCCCATTGTCCCAACGGTTTTGCTGACAATCTCATTGAGGGGCACGTGGGACATTACGCGCCGTCGACGTATCAGGTTCGGTTCGGACGGCTACTGGACAGCTGGATGGCGAGCTACCCACTGCTCATTGTCTACAAGCCTCCTTCGTTAGCATTACTGCTTCGCCGAATTAAGCAACCGCTTACCATACCCCCTTACTCTGGACCATGGCCTGTATTAGGGCTCGGCGCGAGAGGTCGCCGCCGCCAATACTTTTGACCTCTGACTTTATAATATGTATCGTCTATCTCCAAGGTTATATAAACTCCTAGTGTTATAGATCAGTGTACCTAGAGAATCTTATCTCCAGAAATATTTTCCAGTACCGTTGGACTTCGAGTCTTTGATAAACAGCTGACGGATGTGAACTATCTAGTGCACCTCGAACCTTAGACATAATTGATTGAATGAGTGCGATATGCGTGTAGGGACAAAACAATAATAATGTTATTTGAGAAATATGTTTGCCTGGTATCCGGGTTTTGGTTTGGTTAGTGATCCATATAATTAGACTGAAGAGTGAGTGCGTAACATACAGGCAATTTTTATTATGGCAATTTAAAAGCTGCTTATTGATTAGCATTTTTTTGGCAAAAGAGTGTTACACAATTGGGGGGGGAGGTGCATTTAGTCTATTTGATTTATTAGTCTGGTCGTTTCAAAACCTGGGCATAAGCACAAACTCTAAATCCAGTGACTTTTCTAAATAGTTTTGCTTGCTATTACAAAGCTTCAGATGGCTCACTCTTATATTATATGCGACACGCAATCTAAGAATTTCTCACCTTTTTTCTGTAATGTTTATGCATGTTTATTATAAATCTTCAAATTCTATATCTATCTATTGGTATAAACTGCATAAAAATCCGTTTAGTAGCATTAGAGATTGCGCATTCATACAAACAGATAGATGCAGTGAGGAACTTTGTTTTATAAAATGTATATAGAAGGATGATGTTGGAATGCTAGAAATATACCCAATAGTGACAGCTGTAAAGAAGACACATGATTGGGCTTTATCTTTAACTGGCCATAAAATAAACAAAAAGATCTAGCTCCTTATTTGCCCTTTTTGCACCTGACTAAATCTGATTCCACCTTGACCATAGGTTCTAATTGATTCGTAGCTACGTCTGGCGGTTGCAAGCACAACTTTGGATCTGAATTACGGATCTACATTGTGATATTGGGTTTCCCTATTAGGAATTTCGGTCTGGAGGCTTAATTTGTGCCCGATTTATGTGGAAATAGTATCGTCTGCAATTACATTGGATTTGGGCATAACTGGCAACACATTGGTGTACCTACGACTACCACTGCTTTGTTTTTGATGGTGAGAATTCATCAAATAGTTCCTCTCGTTTTAAGTGGAGCAAGAGGGAGTGTCAGACTTATACTGACTAAAACCTTGTGTTCTTCACATGCTCATTGCATTCTAGGAACACGAGTTTCCTTTTCAGAAATTCTTCGTGACCCTAGCGGGCAGCGGCCTTGCTGGGCCCCGACGGTTTTGCTCACATCTCTTTTCACGCGTGAAACATTGTGCTCCGTTGACGACTCGAGCTTGGTCCGGACAGTTACCGTATGGCCGGACGGCGAGCTACCCATTGCTGGTCATTCACAGACCCGCACCTACGGTGGTGACTCCCTACGCCCAAAACGCCTCCTGTTGCGGTGGATAGAATGCCTTTCAGCTTAATTCAAGAGTAGGAGGAGTCATTGGATGATTTTCCAAATAAAAAAAAAATGTTCCGAAGGGTACAGCTGTTATGTCAATGCCTTTAATTCATGAATCCCCGACCATCAATACATATATAGACCAAACAATAACAGCGCGGTCTCATTGGACCGCGCTGTTATTGTTTTACCATTGTGTCTCGTTTCGCGGGTATCTATACTCGTAAATATACTCGTAGCTGTTACAAGTCCGATGACATGATTATTGCCGTTCAATTATCTTATTCGCATGGCCGGAACTGGGACATTAAAAGGAGGCAAACGGGCCGAGGGGACGACTTAATGCAATATCCCGTTTGGCGTTGTATAAAGCGACTTTGAAGTGCAGTTTACAAAAAACAAAATCAAAAAGTTATCTGCTTGGGCTTATTTAGCACAACAGTGAGTAGAATAAGTATCTTAACGAGCCAGATTAAAAAAATAATCTTTATGGTACAGATGACGACTTCGCGGTAATCTAAGAGGAAGGAGAAGAGGTGAACTTAAATTTTACCAAGGACTGGCCTCCAATTAATGAATATGTGGAAAAGGGAGATGGTGGATTTTACCCAGCTGTAGAACATAATGAGATAATTAGTTTATGATCCTAATTTTGACTTTTTAGCTAACTATCAGGTATAAAAGAGGTTTGTGACAGAACTAGCGATTTGAGAAGCTCACTCTTACTTCAAAGCAAATTCCATATTCGTTATTTGAACTACTGGCATTGATTCGCGCCCGAGTTCACCAGAAAAATATACATATGACTTAGTTTACCTATGTTTGTGGGATTTTCAGGCTATTGTTGTTCAATATTGACCTAGCAGCGAGGTCAAACGATTTGCCAGTGTATAGACCTTGTTTGGCTTTGTCGTTGTTAATTTGTCACGCTTTATACTCAAATCAAACTGACCATTCATAAAAAAGTTGTAAAACGATAGTATAATCACAAAACATAGGAAACATTCAATACATTTGGAAAAACGTGAATGCTGAAACGTTTTGTTTTTATCTCTGTAACAGAATCAGTAAGCGTGATGGTCAAGGCTTGTTTTTTCACGAAATAGCTGCATTTTTGCCTTGAAGCATAAAACATAGTAAATAAAAGGTACCCATTTCTTTTAATTAATACTCCCGATCAAATTTCCCGATCACAGTGTGAGCAAACTTTGGTGCACTCTCTGTTCCTTTACTCTTATAGTACGATGGAATGATAATTCGACAAGTCCTGAAAAATATTAGGGTTAGGATCAACCACCAACTTTCAGACTCTGTACAGATAAAGAAAAACCTAATAGCACTTTTAGCCCGACATGAGAATAGAACCCAGGAACCTTCGCTCAGTACTTGCGATGCTCAACAATCGCACACACGACCACGAGACCAATGAGTCAGTTTTAAAATATCACGCACCTAACACGTAAAACATAATGATTAGTTGCCTAGGTTCAAAATTACAGGCAAGATTATTAACAGATTAGCTTGCAAGATGGATGACCTAAGGTCACTGCAGTGTCTTGATCATTGATCGTCTAGCATCCAGATATAGGAGACAATTTCTGCGAAGATCGCAGTCTGCATCCTACGGTTGCATTGTGAAGTTGTATTATAACAAACTCTTTAAACATGAATAAGATGTTGATTGTTCTTTTGGCTGTGTGCCTTGTCAGCGTAAGTACATATTATTTTTTTTTCGGGACTTAGATGCACTTTGATTAGTTAGTAATTGTGCCGAAACTAATTTTTAGTTGTTAGTCCCAAAAATAAAATCGACATTTCTATCTGTAAGCAGTTATCTAATAATTTTCTTGATCGACGATTGCATGCCTTCTTACCATCAGGTGGAATCGCAGTCAAGCACTAGTTTATAAAAATTAAAAAAAAAAAAACATTCTTATAGTTACTGAATTCATCTATTTTCTCTTCTTTCCTTGCATTCTTACATTTGAATTATTTTTCTTTTGCCCTTCAATTTATTGTTTGTTTATAATCTTTTTCTCACACACAGACTCAAGCCTTCGTTAAGCGAGATGCGCCTCCAGCTGTTGATGCCAGCTTCGTAGAGAACATGCAGAAGAAGCTGCAAGACTTCTCCAAGGATTTCAACAGCCAGATGGCCAGCACATTCGACGTCGAAGCAATGAAGAAGAATTTGAATGAACTTGCGAATAGCGTAAACAAAGCGGTGAGTTATCAGTTATAGAATAAAAAAGTAATTCGGAAATCATCGTCTATCTTCGGAAATAAGATCGTTGATAAAGTTCAATACAGCGTGTTACCCTAGTTAATGGGTTGTGGAGGTCTAGTAGGCAGCCGCTCCTCGTAAAATACTGGTATTCAGCTAAATCCAGCTTGACTGGAAGCTGACCCCAATATAGTTGGGAAAAAGGCTAGGTAGATGATGATAGAGTTCAATACAGCAGTTTTCTATTTTTTAACTAAGATGTGGGGCTTGAGATCCAGTAGTGGGACATTATAAGGCTGATTATGCTATGCTTGTGTTTGTTACTACCAATGCATAAGTATTAGCAAGTTAAGTTAAGATATACTTTAGATGTTAGTTAGAGGAAAGTATTTGAGAGTCATCATCTTCACCAATATTTCTTCCACTGTTGGTGAACGAACGGTTCTGTGCATCTCGCATCCATCGTATTCCCACGACTGTCACCAGGTCATCGGTCCATCTTGTGTACGGCCTTCCGACGCTACATCTTCTAGTGCGCAGTCGTCACTCTAACATCTTTCGTCCTCACCGACCATCCGTTCTACGGGTAATGTGCTCTGCCCGCTGTCGCTTTAGTTTGGCGATTCTTCGGACAATATCGGCGACCTTGGTTCGCCTGCGGCTATCGTTATTCCTGAAGTGAATTGCGTAGGCATTTCCTAAACTTTAGAGTGATTACCTATGACCAAATCATTTAACAGCAAAAAGTAAACATCACACAAATATTGAATGATAAGTTAGTTTCAGAAATACTAAAATCATGGTCTCTGGAACTCTGTGGGGCAACTTTCGTGTTTATTCCTTTTGTGGTATTTTTTGGTAGCTAGGTACTGTAAATTCGTCTTGTATATTATACAAAGCTTGAACAAAGTAGGTAAGGACTTTATTAAAATTGTATAGTTCATATCGTTGTTTGTCACATGTAGTGTATATGAGTCAATATAGATACAGTTAGCTGAGATAGCAATCTCCATATGAATAATTGGATGCCAATTGTCATTCTAAAGTTGGCTCCGTTATATGTAGTTATCTAAATTATTAGGTGTGTTGTGTTAATGATTGTTTCCTGTGTCAATCGTGTACATGTATGTTATAGTCGCATGTACCTACGTTATGGTTAGTTGCCTGTCAATCTACCATTCACTAAAACGAATTTTTACAAGAGGTCAAAGGAAAGTCATTAATTTCTGATTACAAGGTGGTCTGGTAGCACGAGTAGCAACCTGAAGTCTACATCTGTGTCTTGATTATGGCAAAAAGCTTGCCCCGGAATACCTACATGGGACTTTACAGCTATTCACGAAACGCACTGCGCCCGCGTGGTAGATTATGTCTCATTCCCGCTTTTAGAGAAGAAGTTCAATAAAAATCTAACTCCCTCCCGCTCAGCCCAAGAGCAGGAAAATCCATTCGATGATTTCTCACCTAAAAAAACGATGCACAAGGGGAAAAATGTCCCAATACGACGCGCAACGCTGTCAGATTGTCCAAAAAGTGCCGCTCCATGTAAATGCTTTGCAAAATTTTGGGAGACAAGTTATGGAACACTAGGTAACGTTGTAGTGTCACTTAATTGGGGGTTGCGTTTCATATTGGGGGACGTTTGGTCCCCTTATGTATTTGAGCTTTCAAAGAGGAGACTAATCGTTAAGAAGATTTTTATAAACAACAGAATATTTTAGGAGACTCAAACATAGTATTTGTAAAATAGTCAGTTTTACGATGTTCCCGCTGCTGGGACCTAGACCTCTTCGATGTAATTTACCACGTGGGCCTTGTCCGGGTTGGTAGACATCACACATCTTCGAATTTCAGCTTTTAGAACATTTTTTTCCTACTTTTCCTTCACCATTTTGAGTGCAGTGGTGACGGATTAAATTATACTTCTGGCTGGGTTCGCACCCGCAACTTACGAACAGCAACACTTACACCAACTCGCGGTCCAGTGCGGCCACCACTGCTCACACTGATTTAAACGTTTCCCTAAAAGTTATATAGTAAGTTTTCATTTGTATAATATGAATATTTCTTGTTACAGATGGCCGATATGAAAGCTAAACCTGCTGCGTAGTAAATAAGACTGAACCGTGTACAACAAGAGCTTATAGCCTTAATATAATCCTACTTAGGAACAATATGAAGGCTGTGAGTCTAAAAATTAAATATACAATGTACTAGATTTAACTAATTTAGTATGAAATAGTAAATTCTTAAACATAAATGATATCTTTTATTTTCTTCCTGTGTTTTGTATAGCATTCTATACCCGAAGGGTCAAAATGGAACCATATTACTAAGACTCCACAGTTTGTCTGTCATCCCGATGTATCTACGTAATAAACCATTATAGCCAGAGAGTTGTATTTTTCACAGATGATGTACGAGTATTTCCATTGCCGCTATAATTAAAAGCAAAATAAAATAAATATTGAATTGCTTGTGATTTTTGCTCGATATTAATTATAGATGGTATCTCAGTCGGACTTCATACGCGCACCTTATCTATACAACATATAGATAAGGTGCGCGTATGAAGTCCGACTTGACTGATTTTTTGAAGCCTTGTTAGGCACAAGAATGTTACAAACCTTACCATAATTAATTATTTATCCATTCATATATCCCATTCAATCGTAAACAAAATAAAGTCAAGGAAAATAATAATTATATGTCGTAATTATTGGTTGAAAGTTACTTGGACTTCAAAACATAACAGGGTTAAATAGAATCCTTAAGTACATATACTTTAAATTAATGTGAAAGTACTTAACTGTCTGTCTGTTACGGCTTAACGCTTGAACTACTATAATAATGATACATTCTTTATTGGCATAAATAAAAAATTACCATAATAGTGAGGTTCTTACTCCTGCGATAGGCATAATACCTGTGTTAGAGTCAGTGTCTTCTCATAGCGACACTGATGATGCTGATGTATATGTCATGTTTTATGCAATGAAAGGAACAGAGTTAGCTTGAAACCTCAAGAAGGACTTTTAAAACTTCATACTTTTATCTGGTTTTGATTTCGTGTTGAAGTAATCGATATTCAAGCGGAATAAACGATATTTACGCGAACAAAGTCGGGGTTAAAAGCCAGTAGTAATGAAATATAATTAGATAGATTCATCAAATTACTAGGAATTATTGATAAGACTAAGAAGTAAACAGTTAATTTCCCCTACTTCGACTAATCACCACGAATTGTTTGATAATTAGTTCGAAAAACAAAAGAAAGGGTCGGGGTCATTACGACCGGTTGTTCAAACAAAGGGTCCCAGTGCCACCAAGATAAAGGGGTTAGCTGTCGTGAAAAATTCAGTAACAATTGTGTTGTGGTGTTGTATAGACGTAACCAACTATTTCATATTTCCTATTTTTACTTTGCCAGTTTATTTCACTATGAACAAGCTGTTGATCGTCCTTCTGGCCGTGTGCCTTGTCAGCGTAAGTTTTTTTTTAATATTTTTATTTATAAGTATGTGACCGCTTTCATCTAAGCTAGGAAAGGGACCATAAACAATTTTTAGTATATATATATTTTTTCGACACACTTGCTCATAAAGTGGCTGTTATTGCACTGTATTTAGGTATATAAAGGGGCTCGTTACCAAACTGTGACATTTTGATTACTATTATGCACATGTGCGGTAATGTAGCTAGAACCTTTTTGTTTAACCTCTTTTTTGTCAAAAAGAGTTTTAAGACAAAAAATAATAAAATTTGTTATTGCGTTCAATAGCATAAATTAGTGTTTAACTTACTTATTTCATGCAATTTCGTGTTTAAATAAACTGTTTAAAATTTTACATATTTAATTAATTAAATCTTTCATCTAATTTGTATTTTCCGTTTAGATGCAACCTCATTCTTATTTTTTCTAAACCAAGAGCTAGAGTAGCTAGTCTATGGCCGCCATGTTTCGCGCATGCGCGCGTTTAAGAAAAGTCAATTTTTTAGCCGCCATATTTAAAAATAAAATACAGATTTTACAAAAATGTCTACAACAACTATTTATGAGGAAAATAATTTATGCTGTACGCCTTCAAGTAGAAAATCTATGTCATGGGACTACTATACAGTCAAAATAGTTAATTATAACTTTACTAACTGCACATTTACGAACTGTTTCTTCAAATAAACTTTTCATATACCTACTAAATAAAGTTGATTTTTAATTTATTTTCTTCGCAAGTGTGTCGAAAAACGTCGTATGATACACGTGAGTAATTAGTCATTATCGTTCTTGGTTCTCTTAAGACCCTCGCCATGGCTCGGGTCTTAATACCACCGCGACGATAATGACCCACATTACACACTTGTATCATAATGTACTATTTTGTTAATACAAGGAAGATTTTAAGTCTCCGTTATAGGATATTTATATTTATACAAGGCGTGTGCCTCAAATCCTATTGTTATCTGTATATTATCAATGCATAAAGTACAAAGTTCATTTTTGAAAATATTTTGTCGATAATATAATTTAGTTATTGTATTAATATTAGTGCTTTTTAAGAAATATCTAGGCTTTTTAAAGTTAACATATTTTAAAAGATATTGTAAGTAATTAAGTAGATCCTTTTTACTATTACTTATTATTGTTAATTATATTTACATAAGTACATAACACAGGACATAATAGTCCAAAACGTACGTACTAAGGAGTGGAAATCCCTGTCAGTGTTTGCGTTTTCTGACAGCTACAATCTAGAGGTCTTTAAGTCAAGAGTGAATAGGTTACTTTTAGGCAAGTGTGCTCCATCGTCGACCACATCATCACTTACCGTCTGATGAAATAGTGGTCGAACGCAAGTAAATCAATGTTGAATGAAAAAAAAGTTGGTTGTCCAAAACAGATCGAAGGGAACGAAGGAATGGTTGTCATACTTTTATTGACTAAACCCGACCGGTTTTTTCAGTAAAAGTATGACACGCCGTCTCGCTCCGCCCATTAGCAGGTATTTGCCGAAGTTACGATTCTGTGCTCAGTATTGTGGACATACGACGCGATGAGAAAGAAGGAAAGAGGCATTTAGATAATGTTAACCCGTCTTTCTTCACACAGGTACACGCTTTCGTGAAACGCGATGCCCCAGCAACGTCAGACCTGGAGGCGAAAGTAGCAGACATGAAGACCAAGCTTGAAGACTTTACCAAGAGCTTCAGCGAGCAAGCCGCCAAAGTGTTTGACCCCGAAGTTATCAAGAAGAGTTTCAATGAAATGGTTGATAATGCTAAGCAAACGGTAAGCATTTTTGTTACAAACTTTTTAAGATTATCAGTCTTGTAGGAGGCCTGAGTTCCAACAGTCGGGACTCAGGCCTTCTCTCTAGGAGAGAGAGTGGGCAGTTGTCCACCATGGGGACCCAGTGCGGATTGGTGGTTACAAACTATTTTTCGGTTAATTGAACGCTTGTTCAAAACTTGGAAAGGATCAAAAGAATTACTAGACGCAAAGAGCAACTGCAGGAACACACGTAGCTTTTACTTAATAAAAGTCACTCCTTTTTGTTCCAAAAAAAGGATCCCATGGGCCTTGCATGTAAAGGTTAATTGATATAAGTTAGGTGGGTTTAGTCAGTAAAAGTCGCTCCAAATATTTTTTTCGGAATCTACTGCACCAATGACAAAATAGTAGTAACAGTCGAGGTCGATAGCTAGCTACACACAATCGAAGTGCGACGCCGACGGTGACGAATCATCACATTGTTGATTGATTTATTTGACTTAGTGGTTAATGGCTCTGACTGCTATACCCGAGGTCGTGGGTTCGAATCATAACCAAGACAAAAGTTCTGTGTCTGTGTGTAATTTATCTATAATTTGTATATTTAAATATATATTAGTATGTTTATCAGTTACCTAGTACTCATAGCACAAGTTCTTCTTAGTTTAGGCCTAAATTACTTAGACTAAGCCAATTCCAAAGCAAGACATTCAAGTTGTCCCGTCATCTCCTTTGTGATCTGACGCGACCTCTTTGCATAATTTCAAAGTTCCAGTACGAGTATTTTGATAAATCAAAAAAAACTTAATGAATGGAAAGATTATTAATGATTGTACCTAACTGTTTTTTTATTTCTTTTCAGATTGATAAATTCAAGCCAGCAAGTCAACCCAAAGCGTAATCAAGAAGACTGTTTGGTATTAAAAATAATTAAGTCTACAGTGCCTCCAGCGTAAAATAAAACCATTAGGTATTATTAACTAAAATCCGTTTCGAATTTATATTTTTATATAAATAAATGTTTCTCAAATGAAATAGATTTTTATGCTTTTTTGTTTGTTGATTATTTACCTTTACTCTCTACCATGGATGGATGGAGACACACAGGACCGGTCGCTGTGGCGATGCTTGGGGGAGGCCTATGTCCAGCTGTAGACGTCTTTCGGCTGAAATGATGATGATCCTGACTCTGTACCACTGTAGTAAAACCCTTTTTCGAAGGAACTTTTAAATGCCTTTATAGTAATTATCATGGCGAATAAAGTGCTTAAAGTTCGTAGCCATATGATAAAGTGGAACTCTGAATTTTTTTCTGTCTGTCTATTCACCTTTTTTTAAGTACAGGATAGTTCCCTTAAGGATAGATAAAATGGCAGCAGATCACTGTAAACAATTTCTCGTAATTACTCGTAGGCCCTTATGGATAGGTAGAATGCTGGGTTTTGAAAGAAGATTACATGTAGCGGGGATAAGAATGTTGAGATAGAATAAGATTTAGATGGATGTGTGTGAAAGAGTATAAGTAAAGATAGAGTTAAAGGAAACTGCGCTAGGAAGTTGGATAAAATATGCATGGATTATGCTCACATTATGCTAGAGGTGTCATGAAAAAAATGTTGTCATTGATAGCGTGACGCTTGACAGGAATGTGTAAAATCACATTGATTTATTGGAACAAAGTGGATTGTTACATTTTGCTTATGACATTATTAAAATATTCCGTTGATAAGAAGGAAGCTGTATGATCCACTAATCAAAGATCTTGTAAGACTATAAAAAAATTAGGTGGCACTTTCCAGCATGTTACCATGATAAAAAATCACTGTACTACTGTAGTCTGAAGTAAGAAGTGCAAAATACACTCTACCAATGCTGTAACGTCTAATTGTTTATTGTAGAAGACGGTCAATGGTTCCAACTGATTTAATTTTAAGCATAGAATTTAATGTAAATTAATTGGTTAATTCATTCAGTGAGGATGTTTATAGTTAGTGAGTCCTAAATCGCATGTGATCATCTCAAACTGCGAGCTTCTCTAACTTGTGAACTTAACATAATTTACATAATGATGATGATAAATTGTCTGAAAACAATGGACAATATGTAAATAGTATATACTAATATAATAAAGAGGTAAAGTTTGTGTGAAAGTACTGGTACGATTGCTAAAAGAAGATTGGCGAGCTGGGTATCACATCAAAATCCAAACATACACAAATCTAGTTATATGCAACTTATGGGTCATATATTGTTAGTTATTTTCCAAGCTAAAATACAATATTAGCAGTCCGGAGTAGTTAAAAAACCATGATTTTAGGGTACAGTCCCGTTACGGAAACAAAACGCAATAATGCAATAGTACCTCGTCCTTTTTGTGAAGTCGGTAAAAACAAAACGCATAAAATATGCTTATTGCGTCAGCTGTTACTTAGGTATGTCAAATACAGAAAAAATATAAACTGTCATGATATTTTTGTTTGACCCTGCCTAAACATAATTCGTCTTTCGTGTTATTTGTAATGTTGTCAGCATCAATAAATGAAGTGTGAACTCTTATTTTGTGCCGCCACGTTACTTTAGTACATTACAATTTGTGTTTAGTGTATAAACCTGCGCAGGACTGAAATAGGACTCTTATTTATTCTGTGAATGTTTTTCATGCTTTAACAATGTCAGCAGTTGATCTTCGGGGTATAAACTGTTATGTGCGCTTATCACGCCTTCGCCGACGTGTCTTGATTTGACCAGTTTAAAGGAGAAAACCTAAGCCATTATCGGCTACTGTTGTAATTGTAAAGTATGGCTCAGAATCGTGGGCTGTTGTTCACATGTCATGAGTGTAGTCTGGTATTTAGCTTACGATCGACACGAAGGAACAATCTCCCTGCGGTATTTCTTGACAATGTATTGTTACAATTATAATAAAAAAATGTTACAAATACTATGGTTTTGTTTTTTACCTGTTACGAGACGCCGCGCGGCATCAAGAGGTGCAGCGCGACGCCGCGTGGCATCACGAGGGGCAGCGCTGCATGAAGCAACGTATTCTAAATTCTCACAATGAAATGTGTAAATAAAGTTTCGCGTAGTAAATAAAGTTATATTTTGAGTCACTCTATTAAAATGTGCGCGCAGCGTCGCGTCTCGGTGTAAGCTGACCCTAACCATCGTACGATTGAACGATGTGATTAAACACACATTCTTTAGAGTGTCCTAATAGAAGCTTGTAAATCATCGCGCGAGCACAGGGTTTCGTCGATAAAACTAATCTCATCGTGCGACGAAATCACATCATTCAATCGTATGATAGTTAGCTAAATAGGACGACGCTTAAGGGTCTGCCTTAAAACCTTGTCCAGAAGAAGCGAATTCGTTTAGAAACGTTTCGCGCGAATTCATGCGCGCGCTAGTAATATACTAGTAAGATACTAGCACAAATACGTCGCGTCCACAAGTATCGCGTGAATTCAAAATACGCGCGTAAATCGCGTGCACAACGCCAGACCCTCAACTCGCGCGTATTACACGCGAGTCGAGATACTAGGGACACCTTGTTGCGTCCAGTTAAACGCGCGAACTCCAGAGCGAGTGCACATATCCAGGGAAATTGAGCACCTACATTTGATACGGAATTGTTGAATGCTCCAGCGTTGATACGCTCTTTCTGGGCGCAACGGTCGCGCGTGATACGCACGAGAGAATCGCGATGAATTCGCCCCTTCTGGTCAAGCTCTAAGTTACATAATTAGGTAGGTACCTTGTATTATTTTTGGTGGTCCATTTTGAGGTTATGTCTATAAATCATTTTATATCCCCAACTCTAATGTATGTCTTACCATTACATATTTTGTTATACTCTATTGTAGCATTCTAATCCATATATTCATTCTATGAAACGTTAAGCCTGTATGTGATACTGAAAGTACATGGGGTTTTGCCAATCTTTTTTATACACCAATAGAAAGCTGCTGTAGTTCTTAGTGACATAGGCTATATTTTATGTACGAGGGCGAAGCTGTGGGCTAAAGCTAGTATATTATAAAGGCCGCACAGTGTTATGCTGCGGCATGACGGGACGCGTCGCGGCATGCTAGGACATGACGAATCATGCCGTCACATTCCATGGGACGCGCCTTTGCATCCCGCGAGACGTAATGGGTCATTTTGTGTCGAGGAATTATGATTGCTAAGGTAGTTGAAATTTAGTTGAAACTTCGTAGCGGTCATTTCGGTTAATGTGCATGTGGGTAAAGTGAGGGAGAAGATGCACTTGCACCACGGCATGACACGAGATGCCATAGCGCAACTTGCGGTGCCATACCGTGCCATGCCGGCATGGCATTGTGTGCTGACCCTTACAAAAAGTATGTAACGCCGGCCAGAGATAGCGGAAGTTACGCCGGAAATATATGAAAAAAGGTAATAAAATATTAAACAACATTTTTTGAATAAAATTTCGAATCATTGACATTCAAAATTAAAAATTTACTCCGGAAATGAGACTATAGAATTTATTACTGTTAAATAGATTTTTTTTAAACAGTTTCACTTAATTAAGTTATTTAATATGCACGTTTTATACAAAAATATACAGTTCGATGAAAAAGCTAAGAATAAACAGGCAAATGTGAGCTAGCATAGAAGAAACGCGAAAATATGTCAAACAGACATTATTATTCTTCTGATAAAAGTTATCCGACTATTGAAAAATCGGTCCTTATTCATTTTACATTTAACAACTATCTTCTATGGGATATCTTAGTGTTTAATTAAACAATATTATATGCTCAGTTAAGAAAATATTCCTGTGCAAGCGCAGCTAATGACAAAACACGATTCGAGTGATCAAGCTGTGAGGCTTGTTATGCAATAATCGTCCTTAAGGTGAGTTCGTGGAACTACGGCCACAGATTACTAAATACGAACAACAACAATAACAAACGATACTTCACTCAGTAGAAAAATTACAATACCTACTACTATAATAGCCTACACCGTCGCGTCTGCAACCATTGCATGCTAAAATGTGCCTTAATGCTCAAGCGTACAGTTGTGTTTGCTTCGCACCGCGCGATCCCGCAGCAATCGCAGGGCTGCCTATTCGATAGTCGCGGTATTTCGTAAGTACTTTCGTCATTGTCAGGTAAATGGAAAAATGTTAGGTGTTTATCCCTTCTTTTACTTGATTTGCACCCATCTAAAGCAAGCAAGGCATCATAGGTACGCGTACGAACGAACAGCACTATTAAAATTGAACGGCGTGCGCGCGCTTCGCTTGCGAAAACCGCACTGAATTTGATCCGCAAGCGGACCGAGACCGCTCGGCTGGGCGGTAGGCACTTATAGCGCGCAAGTACATGGAGTGACGGAGGCCTGCTACGGCGGTCGTACAATATCTAGACTGGTTAAAGCTGAGACGCAGTTTCGATATAATCCTAGTCTAGTATGCAATAGTGATGGCACTATTGCATACTAGACTAGGATTATACGCGAAAATAAAATAAAATAAAAAATAAATAATAAGTAATGGTACTTAAACCAGAATACATAAATGATTTATCGCCCGTTGTCAATAAGCTGTCTATCTACAGTTGCTGCTACTAAAGATAAACAAATGTATCCTTTTGCCCTTACTTGCTTTCCTATAACCTACCGACGGACAGCATTTCCTACCAAAGTTGTGGATAGATAGATAGAGTCTTACTGTTTATAGGTAGGTTATTGAAAACGGGCATAAGTATGCTACATCTCAACTCAAAAAATGGCTCGGCATCGCTTACAACCCGTCCACATTGACAGACCACCTGGTTCGAATGAATAAAGTATTGAGTACAAGAAGTTTTTAATATTACTTTAGTTTTAAAATAAAAGTTTTATTTAAGTTTTTAATATTACTTTAGTTTTAAAATAAAAGTTTTATTTAAGTTTTTAATATTACTTTAGTTTTAAAATAAAAGTTTTATTTAATTTTAGTTTTATATTAATTATTTTTTTATATACATTTTGTGCAAAGTTTAAAGCATCATCATCGGCCTAGCCTTTTCCCAACTATATTGGGGTCGGCTTCCAGTCAAGCCGGATTTAGCTGTATACCAGTATTTTACGAGGAGCGGCTGCCTACCAGACCTCCACAACCCATTAACTGGGGTAACACGGTACTTCATGGCAAGACTGGAGTCAGATTTACTGGCTTCTGACTATCCGTAACAACTGCCAAAGATCTCCAAATGACAGCCGGGACCAACGGCTTAACGTGCTTTCCGAGGCACGGAGGAAACTCGTTATGTTAAGATGGTCACCCATCCACAGACCAACCTAGGCAAGCGTTGCTTACCCTTGAAGATCAACCTGTGTGGCTGTTATTATCTAGCCACGAGCTACTCGTCATCGTCTTCCACTATTGGGCCAATAGTGGAAGACGATGACGATTCCAACAATTGTTGTTCGTCAAGTTGTGAATATGGGGCTGTTATATCACTATCTAATCCTTCAGGGAACGATCAATCAAAATATGTATTCACACGAAATTCAAGATTGAAGATATCAAAAAACCTGGTGATATTACCGATTTCACTACAACTTCAACGTCACCTGCAGACTATGAGAGCAGGACATAAGTACTTATGTTTCAACTCTAGTGTAGTATCAGATTTTTTTGAAATTGGTATAAACTAGTGCTTTACCGCGATCCCACCTGATGGTAAGCAGTGACGCCATCGTTGATGATGAGGCGCACTTGTTTATTAAGAGCCTATTCACTCTAGCCATTAAGACACCTAAATTATAATCGCACGGGAAGACCGTAGTAAGCAAATGGTTCCAGTCCATGTACGCGGTATAAACGAAGTATCAGATTACTAAGAATTTGTCGTCAATACTGGTCAACAGTTAATTTTTCCAAATTTCGACCAATGAACATGTAGATTTTAATCGGAAGTATTTGAACTCTTTGATAATTAGGTATGGAGACAGAAAAAAAGAACAAACCGAGGTCAAGTCAATAAAGATAAACAGTCCAAATACGGTGGAATCATAAATTTGGGGATTGTTGTCGAGGAAAGCTCAGTATGTCTTGTGTTGTTGAGTTGTATAGACGCACCTATTTCACCATGAACAAGCTGTTGATCGTCCTTTTGGCCGTGTGCCTTGTCAGCGTAAGTTATTTTTATTGTTTTTTTTTAATGCTAATTTTTTTTTGGGGTAGTTAAATTATTCGTACACTCGTATATTAATGTTAGGTGTCGAAGTTACGAATTAAGAATCATTTAAACACCTGTAGATTTTTTTAAAACACTACTGGTTTTCAGCTAAATCCGCTTTGACTGGAAACCGACCCCAATATAGTTGGGAAAAGGCTAGGCAGATGATGAGATTTTTTTAAAACAGAAAAATAGCGAAATGTTCGTATTTTTTTAAAAGCGTCTTTATTTGATACTCGTTCTTTTTTATCACCATTCAAAATTTGACCAATACCTGGTAGAATTTTGGATGGGGACAAATAAAAATCCAGTAACATAGTACAGACCTATTGCTTCCTATTCTGCGATTTAAAGGGGCAGTTTAAAAGCTGGTACGTGTTCATATTATTATAAAAAATTCAGTAATATGAATGGACAAAAGTTTAGTACTAAACCCTAATTACTGAGCTCGACTATTAATTTCTTGATCATTTTATTTTGACAAAACAAATTCTATTAAATAAAATTGTTTTGTTGTAAATTTCCAATATTTTGGATTTCTTTAGAGGTATTCTACGAAGCGCACCAGTTTGAAGCGCACCATTTTTATTCTTTGGAGCGCACCTTTTTGTTATTTCATGCTTTAATTTGTAAGGACAGCTTTTTAAATTTATATTCGTGATTCTTATCGATATTACTTAAACATTTTCAGGAATTATTCAACTCTAATCTTCATAACAAAAAGCTATTTTTTTTTTCACTTTTCTCGTCACTTTAACTTACATTAGTTTACAGTAGGGCTCTTGACAAAGAGACAATGCTTTTGTTTTTGGATCTTCAATGTAGGTAACATTTTTAATAAAATAAAATGTATACCTACAGTAAAGGAGCAAAAGTGCAGTTGCACTCGTGTTTAAATTTGATTTTTTTAGAGACATTCAATGTTTCACAAATATAATTACGCCCGTTTTCAATAAGCTATCTATCTACAGTTGCAGCTATTAATGATAAACAAATCTATTATTTTCCCCTTACTTGCTTTCCTATAACCTACCGACGGATAGCATTTCCAACCAAAGTTGTGGATGGATAGATAGAATCTTACTGTTTATCGGGGATAGCTATCTAGTCGGTAGGTTATTGAAAACGGGCGTTAGCCATGAACCATTGATCCTCTTCTAAAAAACAATTTAAGACTCTTTAATAAAGAGAGTAGAGTGTAACTGTAATTTCGACTCCTGATTCATCTCTTAGCTGCCAGTTGCTCATTTCAATTTCTATTTTTTAATTTTTTTCCTCATTTTTTATTTTATCTGTCAGAGTAGGGATACATTATGCTCACATAGAAATGACAAAAATTATGTAACCAAGATTTATGTACCAAACTAATGATAAAAAAGAGTGTCCATGGAGTTTCTTGCACGTTCTTCTCCATAGAGATCTACGATTTGGAACGTGCAATTTAGCTCCAATTTTTTTTTCTTTTCAGTGACCAACATTTTGACATTTCAAAACTGCCTGTAAATGGTCTATTTGAAACAAACATGTTTCTGATTTTGGCTGTTCATAATTTTAATGCGTCTTATTCTTTGCACAGACTCACGCTTTCGTGAAACGCGATGCCCCAGCGGAGACTTCCAGCCTGGAGAAGCAATTAGCAGATCTGCAAGCCCAAATCCTAGCCTTAACAAAGAATGTCTCCGACCAAACCGCCGCAGTTTTGAACCCTGAAAATATTAAGAAGAATTTGAATGAAGCTGTTGACAAAATAAAGGAAGCGGTGAATAAATTTAACTACTTGGGTGGAAATTTTCTCAAAACACTAATAGCAACCTACATGGTTCCCAGCGTTCTCACCCTCTGTCATGCGGTCCTCACCTCACCTATCATGGGAAGTGTGGGAGGTTCCTGCTCCGGATTTGTGCAAAAATAAATGCATAAATAAGGAACAGGAGTGGGTTAGTCAGTAATAGTCTGACACGCCCTCCGGCTTTCCCACCTAAAAAAATATCGAATGAAAAGGTTTAATGTCCGGGTCTCAAATATTTTTTTATGTACTTACTATACCTTAGTCAAATTAAAATTGACGACGGAGTGGTTATTTTCAAGGGAACTAAAATAATAAATTTCTTTACTTATACTCGTACGTATATTACAGCATAGCTTAAAATAAGTTTGTATATTCAAAATAACTTATTTCAGAACTATATGAGGAATTAATAAAAATTGTTTTTTTTTTCAGTTGGACAAAATAAATCCAGCGCCAGCCAAACCAGCAGCTTAATCAATTAAAAAAATCAATTCTTCAATAGTGCTAACATCATAACATGAAACCATAAAATTGTCAACCAAATCTGTATTGCATTTATTTTTATATAATTATGTAAATGAATTTTCCTTCTACGAAATAGATTTTTATAAATTTCATTTTCTTTTTTTTTGTCACATTTTTTAATTTAAAAAATTAAATTTGGTGATTGTAGGTAGCCCCGTCACCAATAGTCATTATTTCAACATTTTCACCTGTCAAATAACTTCGCCCGTTCTGAGCCGGACGGAATGTCAGATTTTTACTAAATAAAACCCATCTATGTTCCTCTCTTCCTCTTTGCATTACAAGGCTGTGATAACTTTTTTTAAATAATACCGTACCAATTATAGACACCTGCAGGATACTACAGTAGAAAATGCTAATCGTAAGTGTAGGTAATTTTTGTATTTAATCTTGTCAATTAATTAATGTACTTAGAAATATATATTTATATCAGTTCATAAAAAAAGCTCTGCATAGTCTGAGACTAGATGACGTTGTGTAAATGTTGTGCAGTATGACGAGCTAATACTTTGTTTTATTAAATTAACTGTTAGGCTGATACGAGTGTATAGGTTGACAAAACAAAGTAATTTCCTGTTTGAGAAATTGCCTTGTTCCCTAGTTCTTATCTCATATTTAAATAAATCATCCCGATCGAATTTCAGTCACGGTGGTCAACCTTAACGATGATCAATCAAGAATACAGGAGACATTGTAGTGCACTAGCGTGTGCGCAAACACAGGTGCACTCTCTTCTTCTTCCTATACTCTGACATGATAGGAGAAAGTTCAGGCGCCAGGAATAACACATTACGTGCTTTTCGAGAAACGGGGGACACCATCAAATTCCAACCAGCTGCAAAGTAATCTATAATGGAAAAAAACCAATAGCACCTTTTACTCGATCTTGGAACAGTACTTAAGACTGTACATTTAGTAGTTGCGCTTGCGACCACGAGCCCAACGGGGCAACTGAATACAACTGACATTATTTGTATTTTTTTTAAGATGGGACGTCATCCTGCACAACCACCTGTACTTTGCAGGATCTAAACGAGGCCAATGCCAAAGCCATACAGGTTGCCAAATACTGGCCAGAAAAAGGTTAGTGAGAGCATCGACACGAAAAGAAGAAGAAGATCAAAAATCTCTCTCCACTCTGGTGGAGCAAACTCAAAAATCATAATTTTAATTTCATATAGCCCTACATGGGCACTTATAAAACGTCAGAAGCTTGCGCGCGGTTCCAATTGATTGTTCCCTATGGAAAAAGCCGGCCAGAAACTCCATAGAGGGGGAGTATCCAACTTCAAAGAGAGGGAGTATCTTACTTATACTAACTACATACAATCTCACCCAAGTTGCATCTAGTCAGTATAAATATGGCACGTTCCTTCAGTTTTAACGTTAACACTTCATTCAAACTTTATGTTGGTATAATCAGGTAAATGGTAAGGCAGGTTAATCGATGTTTAACAATTAATTTCCCTACTAAGGATGATGACGTCACATTGTCACTTGTACTTTACAAAAGTTATAGCATAATCAGCTTTATAATGTTCCCACTGCTGAGACTCAGGTTTCTTCTCTAGGAGAGGGAATAGGTCGTATTTTTTTTGTTTTGGCTGGCATTGGACCACGCTTGCTAAGAAGTAACCTATTCACTTTTGACTTAAAAGCTCCTAAGTTGTAGCTATCAGGTATAAAGTTTATTCTATTCTATCAGGAAACACAGACTCAGGCAAGGAATTCCACTCTTTAGCTGTACGCAGTGTACACACAATAAATGCGTTCCCAATACGCTTTATAGGTATGGGTAGGATACACACCATGTACCGTTGGTGCAACGCCTTACGTCTGTCTAGAGGTCCGACGGTGGTAATCCACCACGCAGGCCAAGTGCGGGTTGAAACTATGAGAAAGAGGTATGTATGATAATGATGAAGTATCTAGAAAAGGGTTGACTACTGAGATGATGACTTTTATAGAAGCATGTTGGGCATAGTGTAATTAAAATGACATACCGGTGATGATAAATATGTTTCATTATAATTCGAATGAAGATATCTGCAGGAAAACTGAGGTTACTGAGGCTCGTAAAATCACCAAACTTAAGAGGCAGTGGGTTGGGCACATTGCTCGAAGAACAGATGGTCGATAGGACTAAAAGTTTCTGGGGTGGCAACCATGTACCAGAAGACGTACCTATTGTTGAAAGGCCGCAAGATTAGAATAGAATAAACTTTATTCTACACCAAAAAGTAACGGAACAGTTTATACAATAATTTAAATCTATGGGTACAATGGCGGTCTTATCGCTGACAGCGAAATATAACAGACAACCTTTAGGATGGATCGTAAGAACTAAAATACACCATTGACCTGGTGAGTTGCGAGATTCTAAAACACATGACCTGTCGTTTTGGTGACACTTGGAGGAAGCTTATGACCAACAGTGGACGTCCTAGTTAGTACTGATAGAAAACCCATCGTAGAGTTGAGCTCGCCTTTGTACATTATACAAATACTTATAAATACTTTTTACATTACACACATATAAATACTTTTTACAATGCGTGCTATGTTACGTTTTGATATGCAATAAAAACTTAAGCAATAAGAACATTGCTTCGCTTTCTTACCGAAAAATCAACCACCTGTTATCGCTATTTAATAAGTCTTATCAAGATTATCAAAATCTAACATCGTTTATTCTTTTCAGCTCTCACTCAGCCAAAAAGTTCAAAAAATGCAAACAAAATTCAACTTGACAAGTCCAAAGTCTCCTGCAATTACCGTTTAAACGGCAAACCTATTTATTAATTACCTAGGTCAGTGTTTTTCAAACTGTGGGTGGCGAACCCCTGGTGGGTCATAAAGTTGGCTCAGGGGTCACGGTCGCGAGTCAAGTATAACTGAAAAGTGAGGATTATTGATCCTATACTGCTAGAAGAATAACTACTTAACAATAAAGCGGTACCTGTTTATACTTCAATACTTTTTTGTTTATTATTTTCTAGCTTTTTCCCGTGACTTTGTCCGCACATCAATGTTGGTTACAGCGGACACGAACCGAAGACAGAAAAAAAATAACAATTAGCCTATGTCCATCCTTGGGGTTCAAGTTAGCTCTGTACAAAATTTAATCATAATCGGTTCAGTAGTTTAATCGTGAAAGCGTAACAGACCGATAGACAGACAGATTTTCTTTCACATTTATAACATTATATATATATATAATATATAACATTATATTATATATTAGTATGGAGTATTTTACTTATTTGCACATCAAGATTACAACTCAATTTTTTTAATTAATTATAGTCACGCAAATTGACTTTGATTTAAAGCATATTTGACAAAGACGTCTAAATTCAAAAAGCACTAACAGGAGCACCTTTAGCATGTTCGCTCACCGTGATGTTACGGTCGTAGGGGGTCGCCACTAATTGTCTATTTAAAAAGGGATCACGTGTTCAAAAAGATTGATAAACACTGACCTAGATCAATCGTCCTGGGGTCACTCACACATAAGACCCACAACGCACACAGATGTTGTAGGTACAAACATTGCCCCTTAGTTGCCATCAAGATAAAGAGAATTTCTGCAGTTGCGAATTCAGTTTGCATTGTGTAGTTGCATTGTAAAGACGTGAAAACAAACTATTTCATCATGAACAAGATGTTGATTGTCCTTCTGGCCGTGTGCCTTGTCAGTGTAAGTATCAGTTTTACTTTCTGCTTTTTCAAAATTTGTTTCAGGCCCTCTTTCAGTAAACCTAACAAGTCAATTAATATCTAGCATAATCCTCGATTAGCGAATACAGAAATTAAAGTTTGGTTCATTCTTAACGCCAAATATCCTCAATTCAGCTGTTCTTCTTCTGTGCTTCTATGTTCAATTTTTAACTGTTTTTGAGTTGGGGATTCATAAAACAACTCCTCGCGCTCAGAATGGATCAAAATGGAGTCTCAGACTTTTACTAACTACTCGTAGATAGCCCAGCTTTTTCTTCTTCTTCCTGCCCTTAGCCCATATTACTTGGGATATAGTACCCTGCTTTTTATAAGGTGGGAAATCATCCAATGACTCCTCCCGCAGAGCAGGAAGACGTGTCAGACTTTTACTGACTAAAACACACTCTTCTGTTCCTTCTTTGCCTTGCGTTCGTTACAACCTAACTCTCTGACACATGAAAACATATGAAAATTCAAGAACAATCATATTTAAACATGCGATTAGACGTTAGTAAAATATGTCATAAATATTTATTTATGACATATTTTACTAACGATTTTACTCAATTATTTGTGTAAAGTTTACCCAACTTTTTATAGAGTCTATAAATAATAAATGTTCTAGTTTGGCGTTTGAGTAAAACTGCAAGAAATATCTGATCAATTGCGGTAAAAATGAATCCAAACAGAGAATTTGAAGAACCTTTGGGTATCAGAATTTCGTTACAATGTATTTATTTTGCTTGATGATGTATCTGATAAATTCGGTACCTAATCATCAAAGAGCATCATGCCATTAAACATAATATTTTTTTGATATACCAATTTGTACTCCACTTCTACAGCAACCTAATGCGGAATTAGATGGCATGGTTGGTTCAGTGGTAATCCCATCAGCTCTGTGTCTACTGAGCTATTGGTCGCGGGTTAGATTCCCGCACAGGAAAAATTCGAAATCGAAATTAAGTTACGCGTTTGAGTGTCTTGTGTACGTGAGTTTACATATTTGTGAATTCACCAACGTTACAGGAATTATTCCTAGGGTGAGACTGGTTGTCCCTTTGCCTTAGAGGACTTAATATTTTTTATCGTGCTACATAATTAATCTTGTAACATCTTTAATTATGGCAGTATATTAAATCCATAAACCGTAGATGTTCCCACTACTGGGACACAGGCTTTCTGTATAGAAATGGCCGTGTGTAAAGTTTTATTAAAGGTTTTTTTTTCGGACATTGATGTACATAAAATATAATTTTATAAGAAAATTTCTTCCATAAGATAGACCTTTAATAGTAACAATTATGTGTAATGTAATTAATTTTTTATATTACTATACACACACAGGTTTACTTTTCTTAGTTTATCTAGGACATTACTGATATTACGTGCTGGTTGTCATTTGTAGATCTTTGACAGTCGTTAAACACTAGAAAGTTAGACTATCAGTCTATCTATGGAGTATCATGTTGCCAAGTAACTGGGTTACTGAGTATTGGAGGTCTGATAAACAATCGTTCTATGTAAAACAAGGGTATTCAGCAGTATCAAGTTAAACTAGGAGCCAACCCTAAGCTAGTTAGGAAAAGGCTGGCCCGGTAGGACCGCAGCCTCTGGGTAACACTGAAATTCCGAAAGGTAAGCTCGTGTCCCCCAGATCGAAGGCAACGAAAGAACGGGATGGGGTTTAGTCAGTAAGAGTCTGACATGCCCTCCCGCTCCGTCCAAGAGCGAAAGAAGTCATTCTGATGATTCCCCTTTCTAAAAAAAAAGTTAGGAAAAAGCTAGGGAGATGATGATGTTAAATTAACTTGCCTCGTTTCCATCCAACAGACTCAGGCGTTCGTGAAACGCGATGCCCCCGCTGCTGATGGCAAGAACTATCTTGAGACTTTACAAAAGCAAATCGAAGAGTTTGGCAAGACTGTGAACACCCAAGTGGCCACCGCCTTCGACCCTGAACAAGTCAAGAAGAACTTCAACCAATTTGTTGACGGTGTTACAAAGACGGTGAGAGTTTATTATTGTGAAATGTACGAGTATCTAGCGCCCGTTTTCAATAAGCTACAGTTGCAGCTACGAAACATAAACAAATCTATCCTTTTGCCCTTATTTGCTTTCCTATAACCTACCGACGGCGACGTATAGCATTTCCTACCAAAGTTGTGGATGGATAGATAGAATCTTACTGTTTATCGGGGATAGTTATCTATCTATGAACTGTTTGCTGGCTTTAGGTTAAATATTTATAGTCAAATGCCTTACGTATGAAAAGCTATGCGTAACAGATGGACTGAGACTTTGGCAACATTTTGGTGTATTTTTACCAGAAAGTTATAGATTAAAAGTGATTGATCGAAAGACAATAAAATGACTTTAGAGACATAAATCGGAGTCATAAATCCGTACTAATTTTTTACCAACTGATGATTTTTTTGGGAATATACCATTGTTGAAGAAAGTTGAAGTGTACATAGGCAGAAGCGGAATCTAAAATATGACCACCCGTTTGCTTACAGCCTGTTGATGAAACAATCTTCGAAGATAATCTTTTCCTAATATTTAAATTAATTAAGAAACACCACTATCTTTCTGCACTGGTAGAAAACGCCTAAGGCATTAAGTCCGCCTTTGTACAGTCAGTCTTTCTTACTAATACACTAAGTTAAAAAATATTGTTAAAGACTGTCATCATCCCGAACACCACTATAAGTTTGTTTCTTTTATCAAAATGACCTTTCTTAGTGGAAATAGTGACGAGGTTTATTTCAAAATGATTAATGAAAATAGTTTTGTGATTTCCGCAAATCAAAGCCTGTGAGAGTTTCTGGAGTATTTCTCCGAAATTCATTATTCCATTGTCCGTAATATTATTCTAACCTAAAATGTAAATACTTATACTTTTTTCTCTTTCAGATGAACGACATGAAAGCTGCGACACAACCCAAAGCCTAAACATAAGACTTAGTCATATGGCAATTGAATTTATTCTTTATTGTCTTATACTTAAGATACATCACACCATCTAATCGTTTTTACCGGCTTTAAGGCCTAAATGTACTACACTTTTCTTTCTGACATAGTATGAAATAGACCTTTTATAAAAACACGGTTGTTTAATTTAATTTCCCGTACCAATGTATATTTGTCTCGCAGTATGATGGTGGTCAGAAGAAGCAATCAGAAATTTTAGGGCTGACAGATTGCGTCCTTGCGCTGGGATCGCAGTGAAGCACTAGTTTTTATTATTTTTAAAAATCGCTCAAACGAGTCAACGCGGTCCTGAAAGTATGAAGTAAAAGGTTAAGGAACATGGATGGGCTTCAGTCAGCAAAACTCTGACCCCCTTGTTGCGTTGCTTTCAGAGTGGGTTAAGTTATTCGATGATTTCTCACCAAAACAAAAGGATACCTAATCAAAACACAGTCCATGGCCCATAGTACATTTTAATTAATGTACTACTATCATAAAATGGGTCAAATACTTTTTTTTATTCGATGCTCGGTTCAATGTCGTTTGTTGACAGTACAACAGTGCAGTAACTGCAGTAAGCAAAACCAACAAGCATTAAAACGACAAACGTAGGATCATCTCAAAAAATCTCTGGTAAATTGTCCAGGAATCTCGCGTCACGAATGCATTGTAAAATGTATTTTTTTTTATTGTTATAAACTAGTGCTTGACTGCGATCCCATCTGATGGTAAGCAGTGGTGCAATCGTTGATGGTAAGTAGTTGTTGTTGTTGTTGGGGGTAAGCTGCGGGACACTTGGCTATGTTGCAGCGTCACCTAGTCTGAGCATTGCGCGACACGTTGGTGGTCATTCTGTCCTTCAGTATATCTGTAGCTTCATGCTTACAGCCAAAATGACGAATGAGAATGAGAGTTCACACTGAAAGCTTGCTTCCCTTATAAAAGAAAAGTTCAAAGCTGGCTCATTATTTTGTAATGACTATACTTGACCTGACAAGAAGTGGCTCAAAGCCGGGAAACGATGGAAGGAATAGAGGGAGATCTTTGCCCAGCAGTGGGACAGTACGGGCTAGATATAATAATAATATCCTTGACTAGCCATAATTCTCCTTAGATTGGTATAGTTAGATAAGGTACATTCATTATCGTCATTACTTCAGCCAAGAAACGTCTTCCATTGGACATAGGCCTCCCCACAACGACCGGTCTTGAGCGTCTCGTCTCCACCAGATTCCCGTGGGTCTCTCTGGGACGATAACCTAGAGTCCAGGTTATCGTTTCATCTTGTAGGAGGTCTTCTAACGTTGTATCTTCCAGTTTGCAGTCGCCACTCCAGAATCTTTGGACCCCTTGGACCATCTATTCTGCGAGCAATGTGCCCTGCCCACTGCCTCTTAATTTTTGCGAGTTTTCGGCCTATGTCGGTACGCAACGTGCGCTAGATTATTATAAAGAAAATCATAACTTGGTTAATACAATTTGTATGTTTTATATAACTATCTGTAAATGATAAGTCTACGTGGAACTATATGCAATAATTATGATAACATTCACTGACCTCTTATCACGGAGTGATAAGTGAGGTCTTTGTAAGTTTAAGGTCAAACTCGATACGTTATCTAATAATTAGAAATGATTTATCATCATAATTATAATAAGTTACCTATCATTGTGCGTGTCGTTAGTTCGGATAGGTATGTTTTAGTTTTGTATGTTTCCACTGTTTTCTATGATCAGATGTTCTCGAGGCTGTAATAAATTAGAGCTTTTTTGAGATGGATAATTAAATTGATAACTTCTTCCACTCCAGGGAGGAACGTCAGAATTTCACTGACAAAAACCCATCTTTGTCCTTCAGTTGCCCATTGTATTCCAGGGCCAAGGTTCAAAAAATACCAAAGACCTGGCGGGCAACGGCAATATTGGGCTCCTACGGTATTACTGACATTTATTTGAGGCGTCGCGCGTCGTGGCGCACTTCGTGCTGTCAGTGATTTGGACTCGGTCTTTACAGGTCGTGCGGGCATTGAGCGTTGTCCACAGGTCCAAATCACCAATGCTCTCAAAACGGCGACAGAATACTTTGATAGAAAACCTAAAAGTCTAGGTTATTATGTGATGTCTGCCTATCCGTACTGAACTCGCGTGTTGGGTTATTCCCTCCCATAGAGCCTATTCCCTCCCAATTCCCTCTCATAGAGAGATGTTCCACCGTGCTGGGCAGTTTGTTGACATCTCTTTGAGGCATACGTGGTACAATATGCGCCGTCGACGCTTGGTCCGGACGGACGGTAACAGGACGTCCGGGTGGTGAGCTACCCATTGCTCTCCATCCGCAAGCTTTTGCCTATAGTCTCTGGAAGCCGGGATCTTGGCTGGGGCGCGAGTGCTAAGCCCGTGCGGCCGACACCTTCACTTGTATTACTGTTTCGCAGAAGGAGGTGACCGCCTACCTTTCCTAATCGCTCCGGACCATGGCATGTACCTACCAGTGCCCGGCGCGATTACAGTATTTACCGTTCAGCGTAATATTAGGATAATGCCAATATGCATATGTATTTACGTAATAATGTCGAATGTATTTTGTAAGTATACAAAAGTGCAGTCGTGTTGCTGTTGAGTTCCATCACTTAGCATACAAAGAGGCACTTTCTGAATTTCTCTTTATAAAGGGAACGATCTGGAAAATTTTAAATTTGCTGAGAAATTTTAAAAATCTTTTTGTGCGAAAATATTTTTCTCGTACGGGAAGTTTGAACAGAATTTTATTACCAGTGGGCCTCGGTTTGATAAAAGATTTCATGTATTGAAAGATATGCTCAATGTTATTTTTAAGGTTCCGTTCTATGACACTTTACAGTTAATATAATTAAGTCAAAAATTTATATGTATTATTGTGTGAGTAGGTATGTTTGTTCTCTCCTTTATTCTCAAATGGCTAAACAAAAATAGATAAAATTTATAACACGGGACCCTATGCGTTACAGCGTTTTTAACTTTCATTCAAAATGTTTGATGAGATTAAATGCATTTTAACCACATCCGTCAATAAATTAGTTCCACCTACTTGTGTACCCTAAACAAACGAGCCCATACTTTACCATAAATCTCAGACATCTAAATCAGTAAGAAAAGAAAATAATTCATCCGCTCGATTCGTCGTCCGTAGTTCTTTTGCAACTAATAAAATATTCTCTCTGGCTCAACTTGGTTCTGCAGGTGGTTTTAATATGCATGGAGCTGAGCCGCCAATAAGCCGTCCTGCAAGGCCTGACCTGATCCTATTTGAGCGCCTTGGGCCGCCTATCCGAAGGATTTTCTCAGATTTACACCAGATTTTCCCTTCGGAAATGCTGTGAAATATAGCGATTGCATACTTTTATATTGGTTGGTATTAAACCTATTGTATTGTATTTGAATTGTACAGACGACTTGTGTGTGATTAATAGTAAGATTTTGATGTGATTTGGACAGTTATGAGCGTAAATAGTTGATCACTACATGTCATTTCTTTAGGTATATGAAATTCAAAAACGAGCTTTTTGTGATTAGATTACGGAGCAAATCTCCGTAATCTAATACACAAAAAGCTCGTGGCACAGTGTGTGTTAACGGACGCCTCTGATACGGCTTGACCAATTTTTATTATGATGTCGATTTTGTATAGTTATTGTAGTTATAAAAATAGGTTGCAGGCCTCCTAAAAAAATGGGGATTGGAAACCATTTTTTTCTTTGATAAATATTTTATATGGCAGAACGATGATTGCCGATTGATAAAAATTCAATGTACGAGTAATTGTTAAGTTTATGTTTTGACACCACTCTATTATGATCTTCTTTTTACGCGGTCCTTATTTGACAAGATAATTGCCTTAAAACCGGTATCAAATGACTGGTATATGCTCGTATTTATACCTGCTGTGATAATTTATAACGAGAAGTTTCCTTCTTTCCATGTGCTTTAAAAAAAATATTCTTCACAACTAAACCTAACCACATCTCAGGTTCTAGTAGTAAAATAGACATCAGGTCAAATCCATGATACCTTCGATCATTGTCAGAACAGCTCGCAGAAATCTTCCGACAGAGACATATGACGCGAACACAGGTGCAGAAACTCCTCAACAAACATTTGTCTAAGTTGACTCAAGACCATCCAACTTTGCCGTCAGCTAATACAATAATAAACCATATCTCTACGCAACAAGACATAATGTGCCTTCTCTGAAAGCATTATTAACTTTGCCGAAAAGTCCGTCGTATAGTTCTATGCTTGGAGAAATAAGTCATACTGAGATAAGTTGTAAGTGCTTATTGGAACAAATACTGGGACTTGGGACCAGATGGTACAGGGTGGTGCATAATGATAATTTAATAGAGCTCTCAAATGTTCTTAGTGTGATGTATCTAATGTTTTAATTGTGTTAATTTATTTAATTATGATAGTGCTGGTAATTGGTGTACCGTGCACTTGTGCATAGTTTTGTTGGTTTTCGAATCGACAGCTGCTACTTTAGGACACACTACACCCTTGGTATCGGTAGTCACAATTTCCGGCCACCGTAGGCGCAGATTTGCTGATGTCGAGCAATAGATAGGTCTCAGTCCAACAGACCGGTAAGGACCAAGCTAAAGACAACTGCGTGTTTTCTTCTAAAAAAATGTTTACAGAATGGACGGGACCTAGTAGGGCATCAGCTTGCTAAAGAATGGTTCGAATGAGTCACTGTGCACCTGGAACACAAAGGGCAACAGAAAGAAAGTAAAAGTCTGTCACTGCCTCATGGAGCGTTCCATTCAGAACAGTAAACGCTTGGACGCAAGGCTTGATTGCATGAATATTTATAACAGAATTTAGTAAGTTAGTTTAGGTGCACCTCTACCCAAATCATCAAGAAAAGCCGGCGTTATGTTATGAAGAACAATTTTAAATTACATTGATTGTTTGAAGTTATTTCTTTTAGAGTTTATTAAACTCAATTCAATCAGAACCTTAGTAAAGCGTAAGTTATATAGATTTAAATTAAAAAAATGATTCAATGATATCAGATTCGAAAGTCGATTAAAAACCAGAACAACTTTTCGTTGATAAATTAATTACGTAATTTTAAACACGTAAAACGTGATCAAAATTAATTTACAGAATCATTTTGTCGTTATTAAGGTCCTCTTTGTTTTCATAACGAACGTGCATTTACCAATATATCGTAAAACTAGCTGTTCCCCGTTGTTTCGTCTGCGTCTGTGATTACTGCACCGATTTTATCAGTCGTACAGTGAAGTTATATAACTTCTAGTCTTTCTCGATAAAAGGGATATCTAAAATTACAATAGTTTCAAACAAACAAAATCTTCAGCTTTATAATATTAGCATAAATTTAATAATTATTATAAATAGTGTGGTTAGCACACACCAAGAGCAATAAATTTTTTTTATTTAAGACTAGCTGTTGCTAGCGACTTCACCCGCGTGATAGTAGAAAATAATCCCAAGAAAGCATACTCCCGGGATAAAAAGTATCATATACATATGCTATTCCAAACCTTGGACTACCCGCGTACCAAGTTTCATTAAAATACAGCTATTGGTTTTTACGTGAAACAGTAACAAACATCCCTTCATACAAACTTTCGCGTTTATAAGATAAAGAAGTACGGATAAAATGGAAAATATGTTTAATTTCACCATAAACATCTTCATTTTATACTGAGCTGTTAAAATCAGAGATATGCAAAATTCATATTCAATGAGTTCTTGGAAATTTGGAATCATTCAAATGCTCACTATATCCTTATAAAATTTTCATACAAATAGTTTCTAAGATTATCATATACACTCGAGAGCAAAAAAATCGCACATGATGACTTGTTATGTTAAGACAGTTTTTGCCATGAATTTGAATAGATTTTGAAAGAAATGCATACACAAGATGAAAGACCATTTCTTTACCTTTCTAATGATATGAAATACAGTGTAAAAAAATACCCTTGAAAAGTTTGAGAGCACAATATCCAACATAAGAGTAAAATTACCAAATTTCACTTATGAAAAAATGAGAGTCCAACTTAAAATTCTTGGTTATCCAGTTAATTAATAGAGTGTATTCCCTCTCTTAGCCTTAATTACAGCTGTTAATCGATTTTTCATAAACAGTATTAATTTTACCATGAAATTGTATGGTATAACCTTCCACTCCTCGTCAATGATAAATTGACGCTCTTGGAGTCGCGAAGAACCGGGTTTTTTGCTCTAACTCTTCTTTTAAGATCATTCCGGACATGTTCAATTGGATTAAGATCAGAACTACGCACTAGCCTCACTATCACGATAAATTCAATGTTTTCCATGTAGTGTCCAACTCGTCTAGCGACATGCGATCTGGCGTTATCAAGCATTAAGAAAAAAAAAATACCATAAGTTACACCAGCGGCTTCACAGATTTTCTGAGCATATTTTTGACGTATCGTGAAGCCATCAACCCTCTCGATATCGGGCAGGCATTTGCCCCAGTGTATGAATACAAGTCAGTTTTACTGTACAACATTATGCCACCCCAAAACGCCTCCAAAAGCAACATGATTGCTTATGCAGCAGTGTTAAAATTAGCCTGATGACTTTCTATGGATCCTAAAGCGTCCATCATGGTCATGTAAGTCATTCTGCACTTATCAGAAAACACTACAGTTTGCCATTAGTCATACACGTAATTTAAGTGTACCGTGGCAAATTGTCACCGGGCTTGTTGGGGAGCTGTGGTCAGTTTGGGACCATTTGCTGGATGATGTTCAGTCAGAACTGCTTCATCCAGTCCTTTTCTAAATGTTCACTGATTTATACTGACATTGCGAACTTCTTAAAGCCTTTGTCTCACTTCAATCGCATTCAATAGCCGATTTCTCACAGTACTTGTTACAACAAAGCGATCATCACGCCCTGATCCTATGCGCAACCGGCCAGGTCCTGGTCGCCGAATGTGCTCACTGGTCTCTTGAAACCTTTGGTATATCCGAAGATTAGGGAAGCTGCTAAAATTTAGCTGTCGAGCAACTTCATTTGGTTTATGACATGTTTTAGGCAAGGTAATAACTTGAACAGCTTCTACCGGCGTGGTACCCATATTTTTCTGGTAAATCCATCTGCTTTCAGTAGGGACACTATAACGTTGACGGATACTGAGTAAAAATCTAAAAAAACACCCCTTTTGTAACTCTGGATCAAGGTGAAAGTTGAGATATGCAAATTAGTGAATTTGGGAAATTGGGTGTACGGTTGGTTTTTGTGAATTACGTGAAGGTCAATGATCTTAATATGGTGTTTTTGTAAAGTTAACCTTACATCCTTTAATGTTGTTTAATAATTTATACTCCATTTCTTTGGATTTAAGGAAATATCAGTATTAAACCAAATTACAACCCATGTGCGATTTTTTTGCTCTCAAGTGTAGATGGATGATATTTCAAGACGGTTACTAAATTCTAGGCTTCTTTATATAAGAACCAAGCTTTACATAATATAAACTTCAGAAAATTATAACATATTTTAAATACAACGATTGTCTTTATTACTTGAAGTGTATCCGAAGCTGTATCAAAGAGCTTTTAATTGAAAATTCGTGTAGTTTTGCGATTAAACTGCTTAGGATATTAAGTTAATTGAATAAAATAATTAAAAAGGTCAATGCTCCAGGATAGTTCGCGAAGCCGACCCCAATATAGTTGGAAAAAGGCTAGGCAGATGATGATGATGCTCCAGGATAGTTCACGAAGTGAGAAGGAATGGCAGGCGGTCTCTTTGTGCGAAGAACTTATGCTATCGAAGGAGGCGGTCGCACGTGTGAGGGAAAGGATGTCCTCACGCTCCAACTGCCGGGACTACAACCCCAATTTCCAGACATCGTAGGCATGGACTGGTTGACGATGATGATTTAGGTATTTACACAATTGTATTCATTACCCTTAGTGACAATTAAGTTTAACACGACCATCCATTGTAGGTATATATCTTTGATAGTCTTTACGGAAATTCAGAAATCAGAAGTTCAGACACCGGTCTTGCATCGAAGGTACGAAGGTAGGTAAGTTGTGGTAGTTAGATAGATAGGTAGTAGCTACGTGTACAATTCATTTTCTTTTTCATATTAAAATTTTAGACAACTTTCACATAACGTCATATAAACGTCCAATCCATCATTGCTTGTGCTATGAGTACTAGATAACTTACAAGAACACGCATGACAATACCACCTACAACAACGGCAACCCACCACCACTCCCACCACAACTATAACTTACTTATATATTTCTAAATACACAGATACACAGAACAAATGATTGTGCTTATCACACTAACATTTTTCTGTGAGTGGGAATCGAGTCCACGACCTATGGCCACTAACCAGGCACTAGTCAGGGTCACTAACCACTAGACTAACAGACCAGTCTACTACTCTTGTTAGACTGGAAGCCAACCCAAAGAAACGCTAAGCAAAGGCTAGGAACGCAAATTGTCATGCAGTGAGAAATCTGTTTACATTTCAGACATAAAAATAATGATATACATAGTTCTTGTAAGTAAATGTGTCACTCGTGGATATTGCTATGCATGAAGTATTTCAATTTCAGGTCACATATGTAGGTGCCCTTAGAAGCTATGACGCAATCACGAAATTATACTTAGCTCTGCAGGTGGCGGTGTGACAATGAAGATGTTCAGTTAGAAATTATGCGAAGAGAGAAAATGTCTGACAATAACTGAAATAATCATGTTTTTTTCCAATATTATAAAAATCATTGAAAGCAAGCTATGATGTGTGTTGACCCAGTCGTTAAGGCATAAGGTTGCGAGTAAGAAACCGAGTAAGTACTCATGTAAATTCTACAATAATTCATAATTATGTACTTATTAAAGTTGGCCTATGTTATTACTGCGCCCTCAGAAAGCAGGTGAAGCCGTTAGCCCCGGTTGTTATTCGTAGATCTTTGGCAGTCACTACAGGTAGCCAGACACTCGAAAGTCTGACCATCAGTCTATCGAAATCCTGAACCCTGAGTCAGAACTCCATGGAGTTCTAATAGGCTGTCGTTCCATGTAAAACACGGGTACTCAGCCGCATCCTGGAAGCTTAATCCGAGCTAATTGGGAAAAGGCTAGGGAGACAATTTGAGGCAAGCTATGACAAATAACAATTTAAGACAAAGAAGCAATCACACAAGACGATGCATCAACAATTTTCTTTGTAGCTGTTTCCATCGAAGACGATACTAATCTTCATAACAATGACTTTAGTTTTCATTTTTTTTTAATTTAGATAAACTAGTGCTTGACTGCGATCCCATCGGATGGTAAGCAATTACGCAATCGTTGATAGTGAGACGCACTAGTTTACTAAGAACCTCTTCACACTCGGGTTTAAATTGGTTACGTTGTTATTACAGAATTGTAAATCCAAACACATATTTGGACTGAGCTGGTGGCATAATCATCGAAATTATCAACCCGTCTGTTGCTCAAATTGGTCCATAGGCCGTTATTACCAACTGGTCCCGGCCAATATGCCATAATCACGACAGTTGGCAGGCGAATTGGTGACCGCGCAATGATGTTATTACAACTGAGGTGCGCATTGTTATCCCTTAGATAATTAAGAGAAATATGTAACACACTTGCGCCAGTACTGTTTCATACCTAACCTCATCATTATCTATCTGCCCTTTTCCTAAATAAATTAGGGTCAGCTTTTATGCGGGATTGTTCGAGACAGTTAAGCGAGGAATACATTAGGGCCCTCGCCCACGGCGACTTTTTGAAGCGCGTTTCGTGAACGCGCGTCAGCAGCGCTGCTAACACGCTACAGTCGCATTTGAAACGCGCGTCACAGCGCTACTAACGCGCTACTGCATCGCGTCTGTAGCGCGGCTGCCGCGCGGCTGCCGCGCGACCGTGTCAGACGACAGTGGGGAGAGGACGGAGGGAGGGTGGAACGGAAATAAAAACAAAAGCAGTCTACAAATAAACGGTACACGGTTGCGCGTTTGCCGCGATGCCGTAGCGCGGCTGACGCGCGTTTGCCGCGCTTCAAAAAAGTCACCGTGGACGAGACCCCTTAGATCGACGTACACGTGGGTGACACCTGAGTTGTACGCAGAATCGTGTCACGTGTAGCTGTACAAGTCCAGATGCCTTATAAAATGCGGACCCACACACGTGGCTTAAGTGGGTCTAATTTAGTAGTTCTACCTTTACTGCGGCCTTTTTTTTTATGTGGGAAATCATCAAATAACTTCATTCGCCATAGAGTGAAGCTAGAGGGCGCTTCTCCATTTGCTCTTTGCGTTTTAGGGCCACCGTAACTGTCTCAGACGTTCCCTTAGCCCTAGCAAGCATCGTCTCAAATGCACCCCATCATTTATGTTGGCATCCCTTTGATGTGCACGTGGAATACTTACGCACTGTCGACTCGAGCTTGGTCCTTTCCGGACAGCTGGACATCGAGTTACTCATTCGAAATCGCCTTTCGATTTGCGATGCCCAGGTTGACTAACTCACAGTAAACCAAAGGGCGGGCTTGTAGAACTTTTACTGACTAAAACCATACCTATGTCATTAAATTGCCTTTTGTGTTTTAAAATTTCCTGCCTGAAGCCTGAGTCTCAACAATGGGAATATTATAAGCCTGATTCTGCTATTTTAACCGCTGCTAGATACAGAGAAAAACAAACCAGCAAATCATTGTTAATGACCAACTAGAAACGAAACTTAAATAAGATTTCTATCCAGCAATTACGACAGTTAACTCCGCAACGTAGTTTTCCCATCTTATCGACGCACTAAACTTTATAAAGCTGAAACCAGACCACTTTTCTGATGAAGTCGACTCATTAACAGCCTCGAATTGAAAAGTAAAGAAGTTCAGAATCGTGGAATAAGAGCCAACAAAAGTGCTGGCATTCAAGGACCGTAAGGATGCGGGCACATTGAGCTTCTTTAAGATAAAGGATTTGAGGAATGAAGGCGTATTTACTCAATGACTGGCAAAAGGCAAGTGAAGATTTGAGAGAATGATAATGCTATCCCAAAATCTGTTCGTTGTTCTAAGTGGGTCGAGAGTTCATCAAAGTTTTTCGAGTAATGGGCTGAATTGTTTTGAAAGTACGGAATGAGACAATAGACTTGTTTTGAAGGATTGTTTTGATTAAAATAAAAGTAAAGTTAGATTACATTTTTTTTCGAAAATTTTATTCTCTATTTCTTTATAATTTTACCTATGTTATGAATTCGCGATTCACCATAAAATTAATATTGTTGCCAGCGGTGTCGGCAGACATTGCTCCGCACAAAAGCTGACAAAAATCATTAAGAACCCGATTATAGCGCCACACTATATTTTTAAACTATTTAGGAATCCATTCAGTTTTTCATAAAATTAATTTCAAATCGGTTAAGCGGTTTAAGATGAGTTATATAACAAAAGTACGTACACTAAAGATTTATACAATTCTTCTATGTCTGTGTTTAATTACTTTAAATTGATTAATTTAACACTCAAAGTCAAGTCGGGGGGGATATAAAAAATACTTACAATAATTAATCCTGATTACTAAATTATTTTAGGAAATTCATCAACACATAACCAACAAAATTCACTCCATAAATCTCATCATCTCCTGAGTTACCTACAATAGCTTCGTCTCACATTACTAATTTATATTCCTGCATCCGAACATTGTTTCAACCGTTATATGTCATCAAGATTTTAGCACAAAACTCCGTCGTATTTACGAACTCCAGATAGGAAATCCATATAAACCCGGTGATTAAACTGTGGTGATACGTATAGCACTTACAACTCTGTATGATGGAACTTGGAACTTTGAACGGCCGTAAAGGCTTACTCGAGTAGGCCCTGTCATGACGTCTTAAAATCATTATAATTCAGGCGTAAAAGCGAAACAGAGCTACACAGACCATATGACATTATTCCTTTCTAACACCGGATTTATGATGATTTTAGGACGTATGGTAGGGTTTATACATTCTAACAGAATGAAATATAACAGTGAATATCTTTGACTAATAAATCTGATTGAATTTAAGAGCACCCAATCCATGATACTTCCCATACAACAACTCGTGCTACGTGATTATAACGATATTTTGGAAACACAGGTTTTTTGGGAAATCATCTAAATACTTCTCCCAGTCTAAGGCCGAGCGAGAGGGGATATCAGACGTTCATTGACTAATATCACATCAGTGTCCTTCAGTGACCCTTTGTCTTCCAGGACCACATGTTTCCTCTTCGTAAGTCAACCCATGGCTTCATTAGGCCCTGCTGGGCCTGGGTTATTAGTATAGGGTCGGGTGTCTCACATTGAACCAGGCAGCTACATTGAACCACCGCCGAATCTCGAAAATGCGACATTGCCAAACCGCACTAATATGAGTGAAAGAGAGGTATTTACGTTCCGTTCCTGCCCACTAGTTTGCGTGGCGATCGCGTGCAAAGTTGTTGTGTGAGGAGTATTCGAAAGCAAACTGACTCAAAAAGTAAATATTTTTTGCCAATTTCATTCTTTTTTAGCTTTTTTCGTTTAAATAATATCAATTTATTTATATGTACACCGTTTTCTACGGTTATTTAGCAATTAAAAGCGCTATAATACGTGATTTTAAGAGATTGATTTGCTGGTAAAATTTTGAGTTTAGTGATAAAACGTGGTGTGTCTCACATTGAACCACCTGAGGGTGTTACACATTGAACCACGGTTTACTGTGTACACCCCAGTCGTTAAAGGAGTGTTTTTTACAATTATTTTAATTTAATTTTAATTTGTTATATTATGGAAGGTACTTTTGTTTTTATAATTAAAAACTGTTACTTTTGTTTTTATTATTAAAATATGATAAGAATTTGACTGAAAAGGTTTTGTGATGTATAAAACTAAGACTCTCGGTTTAATTGCATATGATTTAAAGTGATTTTTATAAATATAAGGCTGATTTTTATTATTACTGTTTATTATTATTATTATTACAAAGTATTTGCCTTATAAATTGAACTAGAAGACATCGTTAATAAGGTGTCTCAATGTGGACGATACCCTGGTTAAATGTGTACCACCGGTGGTACACATTTAACCAAAAATCATTTTTCATAAAAACCTGTTTTACACCGAAACTAAAAGGAATATGAGAAATTAATGTTTTACAAAATTGAAGCTAAATAAATATGCTAACTATACACAAAAAATTAAAGGCATTGATTGAACATCCAGCCCACTATGAGACTTTGAAATTTACCTGGTTCAATGTGGGACAACTTACCATACACAAATATTTCTGAATTCTCTCCATATTGAACCCAAACATTTATTCTTCGCAAACCTATTATAATAATTGCAGAGGTTGTGATTCAAACAATGCAAGGATTTTAGGCGTTTCGCTTTTTCTATTGTTTTCAGCAGTCGCAAAACGGCGGAAAAGTTGAGGAATCATTGTTCGATAGTTTTTCAGCGAATAAAAAGGCTGAAAATTCTTAGCAGTTATTCTCGATAATGGTTGGTTTTAAACCAACAATGGGGTTTATAATTAAGAAAAATGAACTGTGAAACTATGGTGAAATGAAATTTAGGTACAATGTTCAAGTTAAACCGTAGGATATTGTGGAGATTCTCTACCATAGCAAAGCATAATCAGCTTGATTCATGTTCCTGCTTCTAGAACTCAGGCTTCTTTTCTAGGAGAGGGAATGGGCCATAGTTCACGATAAAGGCCCAGTGCAGATTGGTGGATGATACATAGCTGCGAATTTTTGGTTCTAGGACATGCCGCTTACCTCACGATGTCTTCCTTCGCCGTTTTCAGAGCAGTGGTGATGAAATAAATTACACAAAGTAATGTGCCTACCCGCTGGGTTTGAACCCACGACCAACAACTCGTAAGTCAGGGCCGATACCACCGGGCCACCACTGCTTTTCCTGATTCCATAAGAGTTCCTATCAAAATTGTAATGCAAATATGTTGTTGCGAGGAGAAACATTGCAGAACCAACTAGAAGTAATAAAGAAAATCGATATAATTATTTCTTTTCAAGTAAATTACAAGTAACTCAATAGAACTACCGCTTTAAGGATCAGATACTGAATTGGAGTATACTATAGTGGGTACCAGAAATATTAGTAATAAAGTATCTACTTAGTACTCTAGTCTCTTCATAGAAACCTGAATACGAAAATACAAAACGATTGAAATAAGAAAATAATATATCGAGGTTCGCAATAGTTGTCAATACATGGCAGCTTTGTTTTTATTTATTTCCGTGTATACTGTGTTTAGAATTAAAAGTATCAATAGTTGGGTTAACGACCGCTCTTATCGATCTTTCTGGTGTCTACCACAATATCTTTCAACTCAAGATCACATATCTATTTCCATAAGTAAAGTGTAGGACGACCGTTGTGGTGTTAATAAGTCAACCTTTCAGTTCCAGGTCCACGAGCATATCATTCGAGCTTCTAAATAGACATCCAATAGACGGGTTACACACAGAGGTCTCGAGATTATTAAAACACGTAACATGAAGGTTGAACTTTCCTACTCCCTAATAACTCCCGGTTGAACTTCCCAATCCCAAGACTTTGTAGGCATTTCAATAATAGCGATGTAGTAGTACTTTCAAAAATTAATTCATTCAAATGTCAAGTCCAGCTAAAGTAAATAAAAACAGCAAAGGCCGGCCTGGGAAGAGGTGGCGAGACCATCTACCGTCTACCGCAATGACTGATTAGAGGTGGGTAGAGAAAACAACACTGGAAAGAACTTGAGGAGACTTTTGCCCAGCAATGGAAAAGTATAGTAATAAAAAAATACTCAAGAGTTATAAAACACACATACTCTACACATCGATCAGTGATCGATGTATCTACACTATAATTGAGATTTATTTTCTATTTTTTCAATTTCTAATGGTTGCTGTGTCTATAGCATAATATCACAGACAGTTTACACATATCATCATCATCTGCCTAGCGAGGAGCTCGTGGCTAGATAATAACAGCCGCACAGGTCGATCTTCAAGGTTAAGCAACGCTTGCCAAGGTTGGTCTGTGAATGGGTGACCATCTTAACATACCGAGTTTCCTCCGTGCCTCGGAAAGCACGTTAATCTCTTGGCCCCGGCTGTCATTTGTAGATCTTTGACAGTCGTTACGGTCAGTCAGAAGCCAGTAAATCTGACTCCAGTCTTGCCATGAAGTACCGTGTTACCCCAGTTACTGGGTTGTGGAGGTCTGGTAGGCAGCCGCTCCTCGTAAAATACTGGTATTCAGCTAAATCCGGCTTGACTGGAAGCCGACCCTAATATAACATCATCATCATCATCTGCCTAGCCTTTTCCCAACTATATTGGGGTCGGCTTCCACATAGTATAACATACACATATCATTAAGTTATAAAAGATAAAGAAAGTTTATTTGTAAGCAGTACAAAAACATAATTTGCCAAATGCCAAGCATGGAATAAGTTGGCCAATCTACTATTGTTTATTGTAGATAGACCAACAAATAAATGACAGTGTCTCAGAAGCTTCTCAGTCCACTCATCTTAATGTCTCCAGAACAGTAGATTCCCTTTTGTTAGCGCACATTTAGCCGACATTCATTAAAGTCAGATGTAATTAAAACTTGAGGTTAATTCAGTGAAGAAATTCCGTTTAGTCTTAACGATTCGCCAGATTTGTATGTAAACGATAGGGCTGGGTTTGACTTTGATTATGGTTAGGGTGGAATCTTTAGCGATTTTATATTTTTTTGGTGTTATAATTGAAAATATTTTTTTGATACAGATACAACTTGTGACGAAGAATATACTATAATTCTGATAAATGATATGGTACAAAATGATTTTATAAAATTGGGCTAAGTCTGTAAGTGCCCACGGCCTTGACTGATGACTGATGACTAACTCAACAATGCGCATAACTTTGTGTAGTTTATTTCATCACCATAACTTGTATAATAACCGACAAGCTCTATACAATGTATATAGGAGCTTTTCAACTAAGAATATTATAGTTTGTGAGTTCTTTATAGTGTTAGATATGTAGGTTTCATTGTAAGGATTAAGTATATTAGTATTCAACACTAAACCATACTAGGAGTTTTCAATAAAATGTCTAAAAGTTTTTTTGCAATATATTACTGTTATTCCTGATTTGTTATTTACACGTTTGAAGGTCGTTCCTATTTGAAAGTTCACACTGGTAAATACCGTTTATAGAAATAGAAAACACAGACACACCAAATAACTAATTAAATCCTACATTTAAACTAACAGCAGGTGGCCCAAAAAGTGATATTGTTTAGTAGTTCTAACTTAAAACGAACTTAAATAATTATCCAATTATGTCGTTGTAAGACGCAAAACTACAGTCATCAATCATTATCACTTTCTAATCTCCCTACTTCAGTTGTTTTAATTCAATTTATAATACTCTAAGAAATTACACTTTGAATAGTTGACGTCTTGTTGAATAAATTACTTGAATAAAAGCACTTGAATTGTTTGAGAGTTATTTGTGTGAATACTGCGTAGTTATTCACAGCGATTCATTTTCTTATGAATCCCTAAACTCAATTTTAACTGCGTTAAAATTCTCAAGGTGCTTTAGAGAATTGAAATATTTGAAACATACATTATGTGACAATGTCTTGTTAGTTTGGGTTGATAATTAGGCTTGTAATTTAGTTTATCATTTGGTTGTTATGTTCTTAAAAGGTCAAGGATAAGGAGATATCTGCGAAATGAAATGGACGGGACCCACTAAGACTGATGCCTGCATAGGCTGGAGGATTATTTAAAGAGTTACCTACCATGGCCTTAGAACGCAATGGTGAATGGAAGGAAAATAGATGGGTGTTAGTCACCCATTTTCTTACAGTTGCCTTTTGCATTCCAGGGCCATAACATCACAAGTGAATTTTTTGGACAATCCCATACAAAAACAAGGATTTTGTATGTAATTCCTAACAGCAAAATCTCCCAGTTTTTGATAGCAGTATTAAAAAAAACCACTCCAACTGCATTGCAAAATATCAACATATTTAATTATCGATAGGATCTCTCCACACATCGTTAGTGGAATTATTAATTAATTCCCAAAAACAGGAACACGCTCCAATGGTGCTCAAGATCTTGCTTCAGAGGAGTTGAAATTACCCATTTGCGTATAAATTCACATACAAACAGTTCTTATTTGATAATTATGTTAATTTGAAACCTTCTGATGTTGATTATTACGTGGGACTGTGTCAGGAATCTGCTTTCAAGTACTTGCAATTAGTTGTTAGTTGTTTTCGGATTTAAAAAATAGATATTTAAGTATATTCTGTTCAATAATCGTGATCTTTGGTATTGTGTGTTATGAACCCTGAATAGAAAAATGAGCAATTGTTAACTAATTTTCAACTGAAATCGTAGTAATTTGATGATGATTCCAATAGATTATACGTAAATTTCTACTCGGGTGTAGTAGTTTACCAATTCCCAGTAAAATTATAAAATGATTAGCTGCTGCTAGCGGTTCTACCCGCGTAAAAGTAGAAAATTGTGCCAAGGGAAAATAGACCCAGGATAAAAAAAATATTCTATGTGCTATTCCCGGATATGTATTGTTTTTTTTAGCCTGTTGTTATGCACTGGCTTAAAAAATAAAATTGAAAGCAAAAAAGTAAACCTTAAAAATATTTAAGGTTTACTTAGAAAAAAAAATTGATACGGTAGAAAAAGACCAAAGGTAAATATAAAATATCAATAATAATAATAGTTTATACAATTATTATCTCCTACTACACAAAAAAGGCTTCTCTAAAAGTGTTGTTTATTTACACAAAACAATTTCATATAAATCATAAAATAAACAACAGTTGGTGTTGTTTATTTTATGAATTTGCGTTGCTCAAACATTTACTTAGTAAATACATGTCACCCCGAAGACAAAAGGTGAAATTTCATATACTAAGTAAGCTACGGATTGTGAATATGGTGTTAAAATCGCTACAGTTACTCTCATGTTCACAGAACGTGTACACTGTTCCTCGTATATATACTGCATATACCGAGAAACAGAAATAAATTAAGGTGGGATTATTAGTACGCACGTATGTTTGCACGAATTTCGAATTTATAATACGAATTGTGGATTATCTTTGTTCTTGATTTAATTAAATAACAACCAATTTCTCCGACCAACTTCATTTTTAATTTTGATTTATTTGTTTTTTATGAATTCAAAGCTACTTATTTTGTACTTAAACCAAATTTCATTTTGACTTCGAACCTTTTTGACTGTACGGCAGTGTACGGTGGCATTTTATGTCAATTGGGAATATTATACATGAAAAAATTAACCAATTTATCAAAAAGTGTAGAAAAATAGAATATTAATAGTAAAAACAAATTAGTAGAAAATCAAACAAGATTCATTAATTTTTAAATAAAAAAAAGATTTAATTTAGCAAATTTAAAAAATGCTTATTGCCAATTGGATCACCGCATATTTATCAATTTTATGCATACCATACAACCAAAAACAAACCATCTATCTGTTCCAAAAACAAATTTAAATTCAGACACGTCTTTAAACCACCATCAAAACGTAAACACCAGGGATATTCCACTCCATCAAAATTTACGGGTTCCAAAACAAAAAACTTCACAAATTATTCAGACACTTTGCATAAATATTGGATTTTAATACCGGACTGGGCTTGGCTTTGACCAATATATCCGCTTAGTGCATTTTGGACACTAGACAAAGGGTAAAATGGCGTTCATTGGCTCACGCGATTCGTGCGCCATAATTGGTGAAAATCTAAATCCGATTTGCGAGTCGGTTAGTTAACGGAAGTGGCCCTTTAAAGCTGGCCGGTCGTGTAACGATGTTTTTTGATATGCTGGTCTATTTTTGTGCTGTGTATCACCATTAGAGGGGTTTAACCCTTCGCGAGTATACGCTTGTTATTATTACGTCATTGTAAAATCCTTAAATTGACAAAGTTTTTGAAAAGAAATCGTATTGACAAACCTTAGGAAAATCGAAGTTATAGAGACCAGAATTTTTGGCCGAATCAATTTCGTGCACCCCTGTATACAATACGACTCTTCGCCGTTTTTCAAGGTCATTCAATTTGTACAGACGACGTACAATCGGCGGGCGTTTGAGGAGTGCTCTTATTTAGAATTATTTAAGTGTTCTGTGTGTGTCTTTTTTCATGTGAAAAAGATAAAAAAGATGATTAGATGTGAAGGTAACTATTTCCTGGATTCTAAAACAAAATAATCGCCAGATCACAAACTAACCAAGTGCAATCGTTTAATCACAATTACTGACACGCGTTTGACAATTTGTAATTTCAACTCAACGATAATTTCCATACCAGATTTTGGCCTATAAATACGAGTATTAAATCACTGGAGTGTACAAAATACTACGGAAGTGCGGACATTCAAAATGTTAGCGTCGCAAGCAAATTATGCAAAGCACTAACGATATTAATTTTATACACCTACGAGGTATGAGACAGTTTCGCTCATTAACCTATTTTATTTACACGCTTTAATAAGCGTATATTAATTATAGTCTTCATTAATTACACATATGAATGAAATCATATTACTTAAATAACTCTGTGAGTAATGCTTGTTTTCCGAGTATTTGTCGACGGTGACTAATTTTACAAAAAAAATCTGGCTTATAAAATTACATATTTATTCTTTCCTGCAAATGGGACAACAGTTCCATGTTGCTTGGAGTCGGCGTCTTACGTTTTTTGCTTCCATTCTATTCTTTTAACCATCACACTATCACTGATTCTCTTTTCTTTCATATCACTGCACGCACAAGTATCCATCTTTTTTTGGCCTCCCACTCCCTCTCTTTTCTTTCATTGTATATTCATAATTCTACGCGTCTTTATACGTCCATACTTAAGTGTTATTATTATCAAATTGTGTAATTAATTAAATCTTTTAATTGTCGGATGTATAATGTCTTAGATATTTGTTTCAATTTTACATTCAACTCTAGAAAGAAAACATGCCTGTGTCGTTTGTTAACAAGCCGTCGGCATAACTATTGCTTGGGAATCACCTGACCTAACCTAGCCATGTGAGTCAATGTTCGCAAACCAGGAATCGTTGTTCGAATTCCGAGTAAGATGTACGGTACAAAGCACAAAGCCCTGTAGGCCTGTATGGTTTTAACCAACAATTCGACACGTCTGTAAACGCTACAACAAAGATTTTGGAAACACAATATGTTATTTTGTGTTGATTTTATGGTAGCCAAACACGTGACAGTATACTGTAGCAAGTCTTAACTTGGGCAAGTATACTGTAACTTGTATAGCGATTTAGAAAATCTTGGAGATTCGATTCTGGAATCGAATTATTTACATGGTAAGTTTGTACGAACCCGACTCGCAATTGCGAGTTTTTTAATAACGAAAGTCCACCCTCATTCTCGTCCTAGTTTTTTCCAGCGCCCTTTAAAATAAAATGCATTACAAAGTGCTATAAACACAAAGCAAAAAAAAATAAAAGTACTCACGTCTATCAATAAAGCTGTATGTTCCAACGAATCCCGTAGCGTTGTTCTGCTTGGTTCCAGTGTGAAATTCCAGGATAAGTGAGGGTCCAGGAGAGTACAGGGCTGGAGGGGCATCAGCCCTGCTGCCACAAAGCTCCCGGGCCCAGGCTGACCGCTCGTTGATGGTTCCAGGAGGACCTGGGCCTTGGACTTCCCAGTACACCTTCAGGTAATCACCTCGGGTGCAGCTGTAACAATGAAACATTAATAGGGTTAGTTTTTGTTTTATATTATTGAACTAGTTGCCGGAAGACGTAGCGTTGGAAGGCAACAAGGTAGTCCGACGGCCTGCGAGGGTTGCGGGAATCCGATGGATGCGAGACGCACAGGACTGGTCGCTGTGGCGACGCTTGGGGGAGGCCTATGTCCAGCAGTGGACGTCTTTCGGCTGAAATAATGACGGTGATGATGAACTAGTTTTAGAAGAGAGAAGAGCGGGGCCTCCTAGCACAGGTACTTCTTATACTTAAAAGGAGACCCCTGTGTAAGATATATTGTAGAAGTAGTAAAGTTACTGAATACATTATTATTAGTTTTTGTAAAATCTGTTTTCTTTGTTCCTTTTGATAAACTTAACCATATTTTGTACCTATACGTTTTTAAAGTTATGAGACGTCAAAAAGAAAAGTTCTGTGAATATTTTTTTTTGTTATTTTAACAATGGAAACAACGTTGAAAGTGTTCAACGATCAGTGATCAAATAAAAACTTCTCGAAACTAAAAAAAACATTTTGTTGGAAAAAAACACTCATTACTTCCAAATAAATTGGCACAGCAAACTAAACGTGCTATGGTCTAATAAAAATAAAATACATTATAAAATCTCCGTTCCAAAAGTACCACCTATGAGGCAGGAAAACTGAAAACCCGCTATATGATAGCAATATTTTAAGGGAATCACCAATACTATCGGCCAACGTTCGCTAAGAGACTTCACCGAGTTAAGTGCAGCGAGGCTAAAGGGGCTCAATTTTACGAAATAAATGTTTTCCAACCTGTTTTATAGCACTCCATTTTATAAAGACAAGCCTTTATTAAGATGTCATCTAGTTTTATCGGGAAAATTATGTGACAACTTTGTACAAGGGAATTTCTGAGGAAAAAGATAACATTGTAGACTCGGGCTAGGTTTTCTAAGAGCTTTTTCGCACAATTTTAAATATTTTTTGTTATGCCGTTTTTTTAGGTGGGAAAATATTAAATGAATTACTTTGTTCTAGGTTGAAGTGAGAGGGCGTGTCAGATTTTCACTGACTAGAACAGTAACTATGTAGGAACAGTCTGTTAGTCAGTAAACGCAAATGACGGATCATTTCCGTTCCAGAACCACGGTAACTCTTTCAAATACTCCCGTGGCCTTAGTGGCATAGGCCCTGGTTTGATTGAGTCTTTAAGACGCGTGTGGAAAATTACGCGGCATCGACTCGGCTATGGTCTTTACCAGATGGCCAGATAGTGAGCTACTCACTACTCGACGTCCACAAGCCCATGACTGTGGTCGCGACCACAGGCGTGATGGCGTTCTAGGCTGGTTAACTAGGTACTATGTATCTATTTTTCGTTCGCCGTCAAAACGAAAAAAAAAATAGTTAAAAAAGAACATTCGAAACTATTCCCAATTCTTTGAAATGCTTTGGATAGGACTCTGTCTGTCGGGTCAGCTAGTATATCAACGCAACGAAACTACTGTTATTTTCTTTGACGATAAAGCACCGTGTGAGTGTATTTCAGGAGGTTTATTTTTATGTGGAACCTATGTTCGTTTCGTTTCAAATCTAGTCTGTCATACCCTTCCTGTGACGTTTGTCACATACAAAGTCCCATCGCCATCAGCTGGCTTGCAGATGTCAGTGATGGAAATGGTAAAAAAAGACTTTGAATTTGAAATATCGCGTTTTTGTATGGACAAATCTTTTGTTACTTTTTGGGTTAAAAAATGCAGATTAAAATGGCTTTTTATTTAGTTAGGGCCTGTTTCACAATGTCCGAGTAGGCACTACTCACTGAATAAATTCAAAAATGGAACAGAATTTGTATGAAATTATCTGCCAAGTAAGATACTCGAAACTTAATCATAGGTGGTGAAACAGGCCCTTAAACTAATATCACACTAATTTTATAATGCCAAAAGTGAGTATTTATGCCTGTATGTGTGCGTGTGCCCGTGAATGTTTGTTACTCCTTAAAGCTCAAACAGCTGATTATTTAGAAAAATCTTCTGTCCTTAATTTATAGGTACGAAGAGGCTGGTGGTGGAATTAGTTTTATGAAGCCTGGAGGTCAGATAGGCAGCCGTTCCGTATGTGATACTAGTTTTCAGCTGCTGGTAGCTGACCTTCACAAAATTGGGAAAATCTAAGCAGATTGATTCATTAAAGACATCAAAAATCTGTGACAAAAAAAATCTCCATTCCAATGCTCACTAATTTAAAATCATCCATCAATCCATCTCTACAAACCAGTGGGTAAAATGTAACGATCATTTCGAAATTTAATTCTCATTACCATAAATAATTCATAGATGAATGTTGAATACAAAATGGCGCATGCATTTTATGCATGCAGCTCAATAAGGTTGGCATTATTCTAGCGGTATGGCCCTAGTACATCTGAATGTATGAATTCCAAATTGCGAATTCTGATTTTTCTTAACGATCCAGGTAAACTATATGTAAGTATTTAAATTACGTCGTTATTTTGGGGTACAGTGATTTTGAGGAGCTCGTGGGTAGATTATAACAGCCACACGAGTCGATTTTCAAGGTTAAGCAACCCTTGCCCAGGTTGGTCTGTGGATGGGTAGACATCTTCGTGCCTACGTTAAGTCGTAGGTCCCAGCTGTCCTTTGTAGATCTTTGGCAGTCGTTACGGATAGTCAGAAGCCAGTAAACCTGGCTCCAGTCTTGCTATGAAGTACCGTGTTACCCCAGTAAATGGGTTGTGGAGGTCTGGTAGGCAGCCGCTCCTCGTAAAATACTGGTATTCAGCTAAATTCGGCTTGACTGGAAGTCGACCTCAATATAGCTGGGAAACTGCTAGGTAGATGATGATTATTTTGGGGTACAATACATTTTATTCAAGTACGAAAAAGTACTATATAAATAAATGAGTCGCTATAAAAAGAGTTCCTGCTATGTATAAATCCACAATCCTTTTATAACAGCTTTACCATCGTTGAATAAACGAGTAACTTTTGACGGTTGTGATTGGCCGAGATTATATTTATACTCGCATCAGAAACGTCACCGTAGTACATCAATCGGACCAGTAGGCAATCGTCTGAAATGACTGGTTCAATTTTCATCAATTACGCAATTATGGGTTCACCGTAAAGATATAAATTATTAACAGAAAATCGATTCGACGCTGAAAATAAAGCAGTCTTTACCTGGAAAATGAACGCTGGACACCAATGTCCAACTAACCAATTATATATCCAGTATAAGCTGGCCTTGTATTTTATAAGTCGTCAGTGTAGTGAGCGGTCAACCTATACTGGACAATAGTTTTTTTTTCTGTGTGTAGTATATTTTTTATTATCTTCACTTGTATTGGAGTTGACATTTTTCGAGAACCTTACCTAACTCAATTGGACTGAAATGACAAGTTTGTTTCGGTTTTTGAGGTGAGACATTTTTGTTTCGCAGTTTTTATGTCAAAGACAACTTGTCTGTAATGCTTTCACTTCTGGTTAGAAACGTAATGTTATATGGTTGAACTTTTTTTTTTTCGAAGAAGGGATAAAAAGTTTTTGTTTCGTAATAGGAAAGGAATATACAATGGATGTGAGACGGACAGAACCGGTCGCTGTGGCGATGCTTGAGGGAGCCCTATGTCCAGCAGTGGACATCTTTCGGCTGAGATGATGATGATGAGACTATGGGTTTTCGAAAAGACGATAAAATTCTACTTATGCATTGGCAGTTTGTTGAGTAAGGTAGTGTTTTTAAGTTAAGTAACCTACCTAATATGTATGGACGGTAGTATCTCAAAAATTAAATCTGTATACTTCTAGAGTTTGCATTTGTATTTTTGCTTAAGTTTTTTTTTTTCAGAGTTTATTCGTTGGTTTGGTAATTTGTTTTGCTGGTTACTCAAAAAATTAACTTTACAACCCAAACATTAAACAGTCCTGAAATTATTATTTTTTTCACCTCAAACGACATCAATTCTTATTCTTTATTCATTAATCCGTTCTGTCAATACATAATCATTTTTCTACGAACTATATAGCCAGTTTTTCTTCATCATTCATTCGCAATCTGAACTTGACATAATAAATCATACACATGTCGATATCATTCGAATGCAAGAAAAGGGTTTCTTTTTAAATGGGATATCATCAAATAACTTCTTTTCCTCTGGGGGAAGTGAGATAGACTGCCAGGCTTTCACTGAATAAAACTTAATTATGTTCCTTTCTTTAGTCTTTTGAGTACCAAAGTCATGGTCGCTCTTTCGAACAATCTCAAAAAAAGAGCTGCCACAATCCTATCGCCCAGCAAATGGGTAATCTAAAAGACATCTACGAATTATCTGAAAAAGAAACTTGTGGTCCTAGAACGCAAAGGTAACTAAAGGATACAGGCGTGGGTTTAGTAACTATAAGTCTAAAATGCCCCCTTCTCCTTAGAGCAGGAAAGATGAAGTTGGTTTATTTCTCATCTAAAACAAAACCTGACGCGACGATATAATACGACATATGCTGAAGCTTTCTCTAACCAATTTCTATGGAAAATGTTTGCCCTATCGTTACTCCATTCTCGCGTCGAGACTGTCTGTAGAAGCCTCGATGCAAACACAGTTTAGACTCAGTGGAATCGTATCCTGACCTATTTAGACTTGGCAACGAGTGCTTTACAAACAATGGACTGGCTAACTGGATTTTCGATGCATTAAGAGACATTTTCGATTAGAAAGATTTTCAGACTTAAATATACCTGCATATTTCAGAGAAATATCAAAGGAGCATGTCAGTTTGTCCAGAACTGAACCGCTTAGCATCGTATTTTAGCTGTAAAGTTTGTGTTGTTTATTATGCAAAATCGTGCAGTTCAGAATATTAAGATACCCTTTTTGTACTTTTAAACTCTGTAAAATCTCGTGTTTCATAATTAAGCTGGAATAATTATTGTGGTAATCAACGGATTATATACTTTTGACGAACAAATAAAATGATAGCATGTATATTAGTTTGGTTTTTATTCAAATAAACCAAGGTATATTGTATCTTGAACACACTTAGATATTTATAGCATTTATCCAAAACAATAACGTTTATTTTTCTGTTTCTGTTTACTGCAACGATCATAATAATATCTTTTTCTTCCAACTATGCTTTAATTTCATCATAATCACACTAAAAACTCAGCACAAAGCGACTCTTTATTGCTCTAGAGCAATAAAAATGTATGAAATTTCATTATTGCACAGTTTTTTTTTTTTAATCGCACCTTAAGGCGCCAATCACAATGGGTTAGCTCTATTCAGCCAGCCGATATCAATATTTTTTTTACGTACGTATTATTTGTTTCTATCCTACTTGTTCCAAATTTAAAAAATGATTGCTGCTAACTCTGAATTAAAAATGAAAGAAATTTAAAAAAGTGATTTGGCGGGAACTTTGTTAATTTTGTTTGACAATATTTTTGGAAACGATAAAGTGTGATACTATCTGATTTTGAGTGCTTCGGCTTCGAATTAAAATGGAATCATCTAGCGACACATTAACTCCGCAAAACATTATAAATGAAGCCGAAAGTGTTATAGAAACTTCTATTTTAACTGTTTGATATGAGTTTCTTTTATCTACTATTCCTATAGGTAATAGTTGAAAGAAAAGCAAATTATGCACCTCGCCTTAAGTAATTTAATATTGCCCTCGTGCCTATTAGATTATAGCCCTCGCTGTCGCTCGGGCTCTAAATCAGGCACTCGGTGCAATAATAAATTACTTTGTGCTCGATGCAATAATCTACTATTGCGCAATATAAAACTCGCGATTAGCTGCTGTAGTCCTCTTAAATTAAATAGTCAATTTGCGGAAATAAAATAATTTCTGAAATTTTTACTCGTTAAGTCTGTTGTTCGTCTGTAAAATTATGCAGAGGTGTTGATTAATAGTCTTCACTTAATTAGATGCATACTTTACGCTCGACAGATTTTAATCACGTTAATTAATCTGGCTGAATTATTTTTCTGCCAGTTGGGTTTAAGTCCATGTAAAAAGGCGAATCTGGTGCCATCCAGACGGGCATAAAAGTGTGTACCTACTATATTTTTACCTGTCTCTGTCCTGCCTAATCATATGTTATAATTTTTTATTTAATATGTGTTGTTAGGAGGAGCATGATGTAAATTTAGTATTTACTTGTGTCTTGATTTGCCAACAATTAAAGTTCTGGGCTGGCTGAGAATTGATAGCAACTCCATTAAAGGGGATATGCACCTCACCATCAACAATTGCATCACTGCTTATAATCAGGTGGAATTGCAGTCAAGCACTAATTTATATTATTTGAAAAGAAAACCTACCATGAACTTAGTGGTACTGATTTTGGTTCGACCAATTATTTAACCTGTCGAGCACCGGGGGGGCCGCCATTATTTATTTTTATTTTAATATAATTAATATTAATAAATTAATATAAATAATTTCAATAATATAAACTGTTATTGCTCTGTTCCTGTTGCTTCTGTAATTATACTACTAGAGTACAATTTTAAATCGGTTGGGGTTTGGTGGCACATTTTTTTTCCAGCGGTTCTCAAAGTTAAAAGATAATGCATTTTTAGTGCATTTTTAATGGCACGTTTTCGTGCCACCGAGGACCTACAGGTGTCGAATCGATTAAACTATTATAAATAATCCTTTTTTGGTGGAGAATTAGCACATAAAATTTCCTGCTCTTGGTGGAGCGAGAGTATCAGAGTTTTATTGCCTAAAACCATCACATAAACACTAAAATCACGTACTCATGAAAATAGAATAGTAAGCAAGGATCTAAAAACGACGTAGTTTTTTAAATGTAATTCCAACTAAAATAAATGCCTACTTCAAAAATCCTCTCATTACGCAGAGCCAATCCGTCAAATCATATAACCGGAAAGTGACAAATTTCACGTACAGTTCCGACAATTCCGCCCATTCCCAACCAACAGTATTGCAAACCATCATCAACACTAATCGTCGTCCCGAACAACATGTTAAGCTTTCGATTACAAACACTAGTCGTCAAACGTTCGGTTATTTGCCAGTACGACGCACTGTGAATTGCAAATCTGTCGGTTGCGCCCGTTTGCTTGACCACCTCGATTTTCATCACAATACATGTGTTAGCCTTGTTTTTGTGGCGTTTCCAGCATTTTAATGACGTCACGTAGGGCTGTAAAATGTTTTTGAAATTAAATGCGGTTAATGGATACAACACGAACTGGGCCCGCGTGGATTACGGCCCATTCTCTCCCGTAGAGAGGAAGCCTGAGTCCCAGCAGTGGGAAAATTACTTATAAGGCTGATGACGCTTTATGCTTAATGGATACAAAAATTACGTAATAAAATTAATTGTGTTATGAGACAATGACTTTAGTTCCAAAATCATAATTATACATAATAGATTTTCTAATACACTAAATTCTGCTAGCGGCTTCGCTCGCGTGAAAGCATGTTTCTCCACGCAAACTTTGTATCTCTGTTTCAAATTCTTTAATTAGGGGGTAATTTTGGAAAATCCTCTCTTAGTACCTACCCTTACGTCATAAAAGGAAACTTTGTGCAATATTTCACACTCTTAGTCCCAGTCAGTCAGTCAAATCTAGCCCACTTATATAAACGCCCAATAACGTTAACTCGAATCAAGCAATCATTCCATTACATTCAGTAAATTGGATCCGAGGAAAGCTTTCATTAACGCATTAATATATGGTGATGGATATACAATTCCATCCAAATTTAATTTGCAGTGAATGTATGAACAACAACGCATTGCTGCATAAAGTTTAAAGAAAAAAGAAGATAGAAAAGTTTTCAGAAACTTGATAAAGTAGGAACAACATTACATGTAAGATGATGCACATTGCACAGATCTCTATACAAAGTCACTACAAAGTAACGGAATCCCCTATCATATGAAACAAACACCTTTCTTCAACAAAATAAAGGTACAAACTGACTACAATGGGTGTTAGTAACATATGCGGTCCGGTAAAGTCGGGAAAGTTTCCAAGAGCTTCGGGAAAGATTTGTCTTACCGTTGTTTCCCTGGAGTGCGATCCCCGCATTGTGATCGATCTAACTGGAGTTGACACTGTGAGAAATAATCATGGAAGTACGTATGTATCTATGTATTCGAGAAGTTTTTCGTATTTGTTCTATTTCTGTTAGAAGTGTGTGTAGTTACAAAGTTTTATTCTTATACAAGCGTGAATCAGCGACTTTGCCCGCTTGCAAATGGTAAAATTATCCCAAACGAGCAAGTTCTAGGAATAAAAAGATATTCTATGTGCTTTTTTAGGACATGTAGACAAGTAGACTACTTGTGTTTTAAATTACATTCCGATCTCCTCAGCTGTTTTAGCCTGCCTTTCAAGCTTGATAAAAAAGAACAACATACCAGAGAAAGAACCCAATATTTATTTAAAAAAATACAAGATCAGTTTTTTCCTTTGGCCCCGGTAAAATAAACGATTACTATACTCAAAAGAGTTATCAATGCGGAACAAGTCAAACGAAATTATGAGATGCGAGTGACCGTTCAAAATTAATTCACGCAATTATTGCAGCGAAAACGCGTTTGACAATTTGTCACATCAGTTTTGCGGAAATTTTCAATACAAAAACAACCTATTTATGTTTAGGAATATAACGAATAGAACAACAAACATCAGAGTAGCAGACACAAATAAAATTAAGTTACCACGAAGCATACACAATTTAAACAAACATGAAAGTTTGAATACGGATTTGAAACCTAGACAGTCCAAAAACGTTTTGACGATGTACAAAGCAGTTTTAACATACGGGCTTAAAACAAGGTTCACTTTTTGCACTATGTTATCCTGCTAAATTTAATGCTAGAACATGTGAATTACCATAATACGAAATTTACAATTCCTTTCAGTACAACGACCGATGTGAAATTTCAAACGGCATGCTGAAATGGTATTGATTACAAATTAGAACGGCAATGTACGACTTTAGTAGTGTTTTCTAACACTCATGCATTTTTAAGCTATGAAATGAGAACTGTTTTTTAGTTTTCGGAGGGGCAACCTTCTCTTGTTGTCTGTCTCTAAGCACAGTTTATTTATCATTATCATCATCATTTTAGGCGAAAGACGTCCAATGTTAGACAAAATATGCTTCCATCATCCATGACATAATATGCATCCATCGCATTCTCATGACTCTCACCAGGTCATCGGTCTACCTTGTTGGAGGCCTTCCAACACTGCGTCTTCCGGTGTGTTGTCACCACTCTAGAACTTCAACAAACAACCCCAATGGTCTGTTCCAAGAGCGATGTCGGTCCTGCCCACTGCCACTTAAGTTTGTCAGTCCTTTGGGGTATCTATATGGGATATCTTTATTCCAGATGCGATTACGCTAAGCTACTACGGGCATAGCAGTTTGTTTTAGTCACTTATTAATATCAATGACTAAAACACATTCAGATTTCGCCTACTACTGGACATAATCATTCCTTTTATTGTCCTGTTTCCATTCCTCTGTGTCAATATCATCCAGGTTCTCCCAGCGTTAGCAACAGTGTCGTCTTGCTTAATTTTCATAAATATTTATCTTTTGCGTTACTTGAATGAAATATTAATAAATCTTGGTGAGTAAATGCGATTTTAGAACAGATTTCTTTAAAAAGCTCGGCTCAGTAAACCTCTTCCTACGCAATTATGATTCGCTGGATAAAATGTCAGGTCTATTTGTGTCTTACCAGCAGTTAGGATGAAATGCATGGAATCATCAACCATGGAACCATCGACCGGTCGCTGTGGCGACGCTTGGGGGAGGCCTATGTCCAGCAGTGGACGTCTTTCGGCTGAGATGATGATGATGATGATGATGCATGGAATCTTCCAGAAAATTGTATATTGCTGGAATTTTTCAGTGTAATAATATTTTTTACCAGAAAAATTGTTGAGGAAGATTTAATTCAAATTATTTTTTATTTTTGGCGTCGCAGAAAAAAGGGAACTGGCATGTATTATTAGGCTATTAAATTTTAATGTAACAACTGTTGATGGACCACTAAATAAAAAGTAAAAAAGAAACAAAAAACAAGAGCCAATTCTTGAACGGTTCTGATCTTCAGTGTTTGTACAATGTCTCTCCGCAAACCATATTCCATATATCGCAACATGAGAATTATTGTAACCTTACCCATATTCATTCGTCTAATAGCACCGGGCTATAAGTAAATTTAATATTTTATGCTATTGACACGATAGAAAGAGGAAGAAGTATAGAGTAGACTTCATAGCGCCTTTAGAAAATAATGGCACTGTTTTCCATTTTGAATGGATACTTCGACTTCATAATTTAAACTCGCTCGGTAGCAAGAAGCTACGTTCATCAGTTTCTTATTATTAAATCTGTAGTTTGGTATCGTCAGCTGTTGCATATTAATAAGAACAGTTATAAAGTTATCTAGACTGCTATAGTTGGAGTAAAACAGTCTTCGCCTTTGAGTCCTAACCGCTATGCTAAGCTGTAAGATTTTGTGGAGCTTCTATTTCAAGGTGCTTTGGTGTTATATGTCACAAATAGCTACACCGTGTGTCAAACCAATTATCGGAGTGGCATTTAGACCCCGATGACATTTTTAATTTAAAAAGTACTTAATTCACTTTTTCCACTAAAAATGTTAGAAAAACGATTTAATACAGTTTAAATTTTTAAAATGTATAGATTGATATGAAAGTATAAATAAATACTATATGCTCAGCTATTCATTTTTTTTTTTTATTGAACTTGTTTACTTTTCCGATATCAGTCTATTATGCTAGAGTCGTTTTTCAATTCAATGGAATTCTACTGAATGCCAGTATTTTACATAGAACAACTTGTTGTTTACTTCCCTAAATAAATAAAAAGAAAATACGTACCTATAAATAATTTACGTTCAATATTCAATATTTTTGGATGCAAAACTTGGCAGGTACGGTCGAAAGCATCAAATTCGGTCGAACACAAGCGGTACATTTGATTTTTAGATTTTTCCCGAAACACGAAATAGGATTGAATCACAACATTCGCATATGACTTTTATTCAATTCTATCGTAGCCGACAGTATAAAAAGTGGAATTAAACTCCTGTTGAAAAATATTGCTGAACTTTTAAATTTTGAAAGCTACAGAAAATGTTTTTGATATTCGGATTGTAAATAGACTGAACTAGTTCTATTTATTAAAATTAAATAATAGTTTTTTTTTTTTAAACGACACTGTAAGTACTTTTACTTATAGTGTCGTTTAAGTTTATTTTCTTTCAATCGGCAACTTCAGGCAGGTCAAATTAGAAAAATCGTTTAAAATATTACACTTAATTTTTTTGTTTAATAGTTAGTTAACTAACAAAAATGGTTGGTTTATATAACAAAAATTTAGGCGAAACAAACCATTTGTTTGCTGCCCTTGTTATACTTATCGCACTCTCCACAAATAACGAATCGTTTAGATTCCTGACTTCGTACAAGTGCTAAGAACCCAGCTATCGCTCGCAGTGCCATTAAGTCACCCATTTCCGTCACTTGTCTCGCCAGAAGATAAGTGGCCGACACGCTGTTTCCTCAATCCCAAACCCGCTACAAAATAATTCAGTACTCAAGCAGGGTACCATAGCACTGTGTTTCTGTGTCTATAGATGGAAAGCGAATACCTAGCAGCTGTGTTCGTGTTTGCAGTCTACACTGCGATCGCGGTCGGCGATAGTTTGCACTTGATGCATATTAATGTATCGTCCCACAGTACTGTTCACACAGTTTGTATTATATTGAGAATAGGATCGGCTTTGTTTCGATGATGTCGCATAATATTATTTTGATTGAATTTCAATATTCAACGGTTAGTGGTGTTTGACTATTCAACTTTGAAAAATTTAAATGTTGGTTTTTAGACTTGGCAAACCATTGTCTATCTAGGTTTGAAATACGGTATAAATTGTTTTGGCAATTTAATCGAATAATTTTGTTTTTATTTTATAATATAAACGAAATTCACAACATAATAAACAGTTTGCCTGTTTGCTGTTAGCGATGGACAGTTTGCCGGCTGCGATTTTTCCGTTCGATTATAATTTGGGTATCTTTAATTTAATTTAATTTAATTTATTTAATAAGTCGGATAACAGAAATCCACAGTGTTAGTAAAATACCTTATAACTAGTGTTAGTAAATAATGTACGTTTTATAAAAATCCTTATGGCCGCCCTTTAGACACCTTGTACAGAGGATGAACAATTTTTTAACTCGGTCATCCTCTCCATAAAATGCCTCAGAAAAGGACAAAACACGCTCTCGGCCACTGTTTGTAGAATGCTATTAGCACTGGCCCGGGTTCTACTTGCCAGCGACGCTATCTTCTTCCGCACGATTGCGTGGAAGCCGTCAGTACGGTTCTGCGTAAACATCTCCGACGCACTACAGAACCGGGGCAGCCCCAATAGCATTCTAAAAATGTTGTTGTACTGGACGCGCAGGACATCTAGCGACCTTTTGGTGTAGCTGACCCATAGACCCCCCGCATACAGACCCTGACAATAAGCCTTGAAAAGTGTTATTTTGACCTGGTCTGCACAGCGGGAGAATCTACGAGCCAACATATTACCGCGGACCGCCAGTGCCCTGCGCTCCCTCTCAATATCTGCATTGTCTTTCAGGTCACAGGTAAGACTAGAGTGAATAGGCTCTTAATAAACTAGTACGCCTCACCATCAACGATTGCATCACTGCTTACCATCAGGTGGGATTGATTGATTGCAGTCAAGCACTAGTTTATGTTAGATAAAAAAAATAAACAGTATACAAGGTCCATAATTACATACATTTCTTCATCATCATTATCATCATCATCTCAGCCGAAAGACGTCCACTGCTGGACATAGGCCTCCCCCAAGCATCGCCACACCGACCGGTCCTGTGCGTCTAGCATCCATCGGATTCCCGCGACCCTCGCCAGGTCGTAGTATACATTTCTTAACATTACCAATTTGTAAGAAAATTTGTAATTAAAGATTACGTTGAAGACAAGAGTATTTAGCAATCCTTTGCCCATGTGACTTTCCTGGTGGATCATTAACTGCATTGTCGTATAAACTCCACCATTATGTAATTCATTTAAAACAAAATAATATACAACATTGCTTTTGCAATTTCCATAATTTAGACCACTGATTAACTTGAAATAGTACTACCCTTAGAATTTCAGAACTTATTTATGGAAAGACTCAAAAATAACGAGCACCATTGTACTAAAATGATATTGAAATAATAATCCAGTCGAGGCTGGGTATTAAATGATGCAGTTTATTCTCCGCCAACATCGCCAAAGGGATTCGCTAAAGACGTAAGAGCAAATGAAAGAGACAGAAAACGAGCCTCATAAATATTTTATAAAGACTACGCCAGCTGAAATACATTAAGCAGGTACTTATTGTGCTGAGAATTGTAAAACTGTATCTGCTAACATAGAAAACTTGAAATCACCAGGAAATTAGAAACATTTGTATTTTTGTTTATATTGAACTAGCTTCTGTCAGCGGCTTCGCCCGCGTGAAAGTAGGTGTCTTCTTATAAACTTTGGACTGTTTTACTTTATCTTTTTAAAAGGTGGATTTTGGAAAGTCCTCTCTTAGTACTCGCCTACAGCTACGTTGTCAAAGGAACCTTCGAAATTTTACGCTCCTTGACCCTGTAGTTACGGCAGTGCGTTAATATGTCAGTAAGTTAGTTAATTACTTATTATATATGGAAGAATTCAACTGCTGGACTGTTTTTATATATTAAACAAACAGTGACAGTGAAAGCAACAATGTTTTTCCCGAAATACACAAAAACAAAGCAAAGCATGCGATTTAAAACTAAAACCTACATAACATACTCGCAAATATTATTTTAAGCCGCTTTTAGGTGCACAAAGAAAAAAAAATTGATACACGGTATAAAAAAGGGATATGACTGTCGAAAATAAAAAATATACTACAACACATTTTAAAAATTCTTTTACCAACTGTTTGCTACTTTATCAATGAGTGAATTATTTCGTACTCTAAAAACGGATAAACCAGCTGGCAAAAGCTAGCGTTTTATATAAAGATCTTAACAGCAAGCTTTTCATAGTTTCAGTCTGGGAAAATATCATGTTTTGTGCTTGTATATGTATTCATTCTTGCTTTCTTTCTTTTTCAAAAACACCGCATTAGTATTACTCCTATATCATGCCTGCGTTCACAAATTCATCTTTTTTTTTCGATAGGATTTTGTTCTTGGAACCCGTCGAAATATTTTCCGTGTGAGAATCGAACCCGACACCCTCAGCGCAGAAATCAATCGCTCAATCACTGCGTTAACCGTGCTGTCTGTGTTCATTTACATCCTTTTACACATACACTTCTGGACACATCTATTGGCCCACCTTAGAGTTTAGGTTTCGATGGCCCCTACCGAAATATGATTGCTAAATTGAACAAAAACTGTTGATGCAGTTTTAAACCTGATACATTTTACCATCTTTTTCGATCGTATTGTTTTAAATTTGAATTCAAAATACCATACGACATGGAGCTACACCTAACAAGTCGGATATGCGCCTAGTTGGAGGCAATTGATTTTTGAATAAAAAACATGTTTTATCAAATAAAGATTTAATTTAATAACGCGTGTTGCCTTCATGGGCATCTACCACAGCTCTCATACGATTAGGCATAGAGTTTATCAACCGCTCTATGAAATTTTGAGGGATCATCTCCCATTCCTCTTCTATGGCAGTTTTCAACTCCTGCATCGTCTGGGCAACTGGCTGACGAGCCCTAACACGTTTTTTTAGCTCGCCCAACATGTGCTCAATGGGGTTCATGTCTGGGCTACTGGCTGGGGCGGGCTGGCCAGTCCATAACTGTGATGTTCACATCCCGAAGATATTCCCTGACGATGCCGGCCGGAGAGAAAAGGAAATTTGGGCCCACATAGTTCGCGTATGGTTCTAAGCACTCACAAATGTACCTTTCAGCATTTAATGTTGGCAGCCGTGGTCCTGTAACAACCTCAAGTTAAGTTTTGCCGCTCGCGGATATACCGCCCCAGACAGTCCATGAGCCACCGCCATAAGCAATCCTCTCGTCAAAGCAGCATTGTGCAAAACGCTCTCCCTTACGTCGGTAGACCTTCTTCCTTCCATCATTGCCATGTAACACAATTTTAGACTCATCAGAAAAGAGTACACGGCTCCAATCTTGCTGAGTCCAATTTAAATGTCTGCGTGTGAAATGAAAGCGCGCTGTTTGGTGGGCTCGCGTTAGTTTGGGCCCATTGGCTTGTGTGGTACCATATCGCGTTCTTTTAACCTTCTCCGAACAGTTCGAGCGCTCACAGATACTCCGTAGAAGTCGCGAAGTTGGTTTTGTATCTCAATGGAGGTAAGGTGACGATTTCTCAAGCTGGTCGTCACGATGTATCGATCCTGCCTTTCAGTTGTGACCCGAGATCGTGGCCTTCCTTGGCGACGAACAAAGCCGCCAGTCTCTAGGTACCTCCAATAAACATTTCGGACCGCAGATCGACTTAAATTAAGTTGAGAACTCAGGTTTCTTTGGCTGTGTCCGGCCTGAATAAGTGCCACAGCTTGGGCTGCGACTTCAGGTGAAGTATCCATAGATTATTGATAGAACCTCACCTCAACGTTAAGAATAAGTAATATTTGTTGCAAAGATATCAATCACTTTTACAAGAATTAAATCCAAGTAAACCAATAAAACCAAGTTTTCTTAGTATTCGATTGTTTGATATCAACAAACAGACTCCAAATTGTCATTTGTTTCTTTAAATTCTGTGTTCGAAATTCAAAAAAAGACTATTGAATTAAATTGTGAATGTAATAGGTTCAAAACTGCATAAAAACTTTTTGCTCGACCTAATATAAAATTTTAGCTAGGACTTTGGTCCTAGCTAAAATTGTGTTCGAAATTGAAAATACAAGGTGGGTACAAAAATATTCTACACTAGCTGTTGCCCGCGACTTCGTTCGCGTTAAGTTCGTTAAACTACACAAAAGTAACCAATAATTCTACGCGAATAATTCCGAAAGCATCCAATTCATTCATTTGCTTTCACATGAAACAGTTTAACTTCATTGCTTTTTTTAGTTGGGAAATAATCCAATAACTTCTCCCGCTCTTAGCTGACGCATTAGGGCGTGACAGACTTTTACAGACCAAAACCCACTCCTTGCCTGCCTTTCAGAAGTGAACCCATGAACCCAGTAGGCTTGGCGACCCCGCTGAGTCTCTATGGTTTTGCTGACATCTCCATGAGGCACGCTTGGAACAATACCCGCCGTCGACTCGGTCTCGGTGTAGATATTTGTTTACCGAACGGTCGGACAGCGCCCCATTGCTCGCTGTCCGCAAGCCCACTTTTTCGGTGGCTGGAAATCGAGGTCGGGATCTTTCCTCAACGCTGGGGCGTGAGGGCCATTTCCTCATCCATGCGGCCGCCACTTTGGCTGGATTACTGCTTCTCAGAAGGACGCAGCCGCCTGCCACTCCAACCTGCTCTGCAACCGATGACCCCCACAAAAACACGGCGGTGCCTCGTTCAAACGGTGCACATCCTTACCGTATGCTCCACCGTGTTCTCAGGGCGATCCACATAAAGGGTCACCATTCCACATAATGGTGATCCACATAATGGGTCACCATGAAGATGAAGACGCCGATTGGCTTACGAACATCAACGAAGCAGAAATAATAAGTGGGGGTTGCAGCAGTTGATCTGAATATTTACCTACTCCATGGAGAAAGGCGTTTGTTTATGTCTCTAGTCTATATTACGGTTTAACAAAAATGTACGATTTTAAAATTATTTGCTGGCCCAAAAAATCATATTAACCTTGAATGAATTCCAAGCACCACTAAGTAGACACGGTAAGTTCAGGAGGTCCCGGCATCGGATCAATTAGGAAAGGACGCCCGGGTGTCGCCACTGTGTGGACCGCCCGGAGAACACGGTGGAGTACACGGTAGAGGTGTGCCCTGCTTGGGCGGAGCGCCGCCGTGTCCTTGTAGAATCTATCGGCGGCGGCGACCTCTCGCTCCGGACCCTGGTACAGGTCATGGTCCAGAGCGAGGAGGGGTTTTGGGCGGTAGCCTCCTTCTGCGAAGCAGTAATGCTAGCGAAGGAGGCTGCCGACCGCGAGCGCCGCCGCCGAGATCCCGATCCTGATTTCCGACCACCGTAGGCGCGGGCTCGCGGAGAGCGAGCAGCACGCCGTCCGGCAGTCTGGTAATAACCTGGACCAAGCCTAGTCGTCAACGGCGCGTTCTGTTCCAAGCGCGCTTCAAGGAGATGTCAGGAAACTGTAGGGGCCTGGTAGGGCCAAAGCCTCTGGGAAAAACGGAAAATCCGAAAGATTCTCACCGTGTCCCCCAAATCGAAGGAACGAAGGGGAACGGGGTGGGGTTTAGTCAGTAAGAGTCTGACATATGGACAATGGCGGACCTCCCGCTCCGCCCAAGAGCGTGAGAAATCATTCTGATGATTCTTCTTCCAAAAAAAAAACACCACTAAGTAAGTGTAAATAGCACTTACTTATGTAGGCTGAAAAAAAGTGCATAAAGTAGTTTTTAGTTGTCAAAATATATATTATGAATGGTCAGCACAAAGCTGATCCTGAAGTCAACAGAAGGTTTAGTATTTGCCTCTTTTTTATTTGAGGTAGTTATCCAGCTCTCGGTGGAGCAAGTGATCTTTTGCGGACTAAATTCCACCATGTTCCTTCAGTTGCCATTTACGTATCAGGGCCACTAACTTTTGCACGCCTCAGTTATTAGGTACTTCGGTATATTCTCTCTTTAAAGAGTAACTACAGAGGTGTCATGGCGTTCTAACTTTCTGCATTATGCAAGTAGGTACTAACCGAACATGAGTGTTTCGAGAGGTAGATATTTTGGATTCGGCGGGAAGAAAATTCCAGGTGTCACCATTCTGCGGAACGCCCAGAAAACACAGGAGACGTTACGGTCGAAGTCTACTCCGCTAGGTGGAGCACCGCCATACTGTTTTGGCGTCAGAATCTGAATCCTACTGCCCTAGTTTAGGTCAATGTATGGGGCAAGACCTTCTCTTGCCCTGCCAATGGAATAAACCTGCTATAACAATACCGTGAGACAGACATCCTCAAGCCTCCTATTGTCGTTTAGACCTTTCTTAGGTGTCATTAGTCACAAAGCGATTCCCGACGTTTTTAGTTATTTAATTTATCCGTTTATTTAGGCAGATTTTTTACTTGGGGTGATATTTGACTAACGCCTTAATAAATCATACGGTGTTTTTTTTCAGTGGGTACTACCTTCTTTATCGAGAGTTAACTTTGCAATTTATGAATTAAATTAAATCTTGAGTGCGTGCATTTTTACTCAGCAGACTTTACATTATTAATGGTCAAACGCAACCTGTGGTGCGATTTAAACGGGTACAGTTTGCAGAGCTGTAAAAAACCCACCATGTTCCTTCAGATGCCCTTTGCGAACAATTTCTCAAATCAATTCTATCTACCTATACTATGATAGCACAATTCATAAGAAAGAGATTTCGAAACAGACCGTGCAGCAGGAATCGTAATATTTTAATTTCGCCATAACTTGAAAACCAAACGGCCAATTTTAATCATTCAAAGACCAAATATTATCTACATAAACTGTACTTAGTGATAAAATAATTTATTTTGATAAGGGTTAATGGCATGAGTAAAATAAATGCGTTTAAATGTGGTCCAAAAAAATTCAAGATTTTTAGATAAAAAAAATGGTTGTTGTGCCTCACTCGACATAGATAGGTATAGTGCTTCGCGGACTTTTTTGTAGATATTTATAAGATCTACAATTAATTAGAACATTTTATGGTTCTATCTTTAAAAGTTTAGGCAGCGTACGCAAAATAAGTAAATTTTCTGGTTGATTTTTTACACCTAAACTTAAATATCTTACGGAACCCTATTTTTTCCAGAATAAAATGTAGCCTATGTTACTCGTGGATAATGTAGCTTTCGAATGGTGAAATTATTTTTAAAAACGGTCCAGTAGTTTTTGAGCCTATTCATTACAATCAAACAAACAAAGTTTTCCTCTTTATAATATTAGTATAGATTAAACAAAAACAGAAATGGTTTTCAAGTTCTCATTTCATTTCAATATCATATGCTTCTAAGTGGTATTATTTAAAAACTATCCAAAAAGTCTTCAGCAAATAACCTGGGAATAGTCGATTTGATTGTCTTCCAATAGTAAGCACAGTCTAGTGAACAAACTTATCTAAGTTTGATAATACTAGTCTAACTTATTGTTTGATGAATAAAATTGAACCACTATCCAAACTTAGGTCAATTTTGGGTTTCAGCACGTAAAGTTAATGCATACATTTAAACATAGGCTCCCTTGATATCGGTGTGGCAACAGTATTCTCCAAAAACAGTTAAAACGTGTGGGATTTTGTAAAAGAAAATATATTATAGCTTTGTCCAATTGAGCCTATCTGCTGGGAAAGCCTTTTATGTTAATTGCTCGGTTTATTTTTCTATTACAAAACCCAAAAAAGTAGAAGATTGGAGGTATGTTAGATACCTCTACATCGATACGACTCCGTCTTAGAGTGTTTTGCTGCCAGAGACGTGCTGTGAAACTACAGATCGAGAATTAGGAAGGTAAGCTCAACTATGTGACTGAAGGAGCGAGTAAGATGTACTATGAAGATGTGCCGCCATAAGATAGCTGAGCGAGGAAAATGAGCAGCTCGAGCTATGCGATATCGACAGTAGGCGCACCTTTGCCTACCGTAGGCGTTCTGCTTCACACAGAGCTATAGGTACCCTCGGACCGTCTAGAGCACGCCTTCATAGCCTTCCTTCCTTCTTCTTCCTTCATATTAAAAACCTCTGTTTAGTTGAATCCTTTTCCTCTAGTGCTAACTTTTACCATTACTGGATACTAATCGTATTCATTGGCCCAAGTAGGTTTTGATACGCATCTAATGCGTCTCTAACAACGTAGAATAACGATATTTCTGGTGGAAAGGTGGAAAAGCACCCCTATTATCACGCTTGTAATCCTAATACTCATAATTAATTTCTAACAATAAATTCATATTGTCCTGGTAATCACACATTCATCATGTCATAATATTATGCCACAATAGTCGGTTCTAACTCATGACATGACAAACACACCAATTGGGAATATGCGTTTCATGTTATTCCATAGCCGTATAATCACGGCATAAATTATGCAGAACAGAACTAGTTTACTATTTCATGAACTAACTGATCTCCAGACACGTCTTGTTCTATGAAATTGGGGGAGGAATTGAACTGCTGTGCAGCCACAGTTCGCTGATATTACTAAGTATCTTCAGAACTGAATCGTAATGTTGAAGTTTGATGAGATAACATCATAATTATGTTTTTGAAACTACAGGGTTGAAGATGCCTTTCGCAATCAAAGGGGGATATGGTTTAGTATTGAGGTAGGTCCTCAATACTTATCCTGTTTCTCAATGTTGACAAACTCAATGACGGCTTTCAAATAATTTTAGTAGCCACCGACACCAAGTTTACGATTTTTGGCTGGTGATAAAATTTTACATGACTTAAAACTTGCAAAATTTTAAATTTTGAAAAGGTTTTTTGTTTTCTTTTGAGATGTAGACTTATATACTGACTTACACCGCTCTAGGGTGAAATAACAGAGCGTGTCTGTCTTTTGCTAATTAAAACCCTTATGTCCTTCAATTGTCCTAGTTTTTAAAGACATATTTTTAAACAAACAAACCTATTACTACCGATAAAAGCTTCGCAAATCACAAGGACAACAATAAAGAAATCTCTTTAGCAATAAACTGGAAAGCAAACAATTTTCACCGTAACAGTACAGCAAGTTTCACAAAAGAATACACTTAGCGTCGTCGCTGCGTTACGGGGATACATATTTGCCTCTTAAACTGGAGACAAACGATGCAACTGGGAAATCTGTAGCACTGAGAACGAAATAGAAACTGACTTTGGTATCGTGAACGCAAGAGATTTGTAAAGCAGTTTGCTATCAACGCCTGATACGGTGTACGGTGTTTGCTTTACGAACTGAATTGTAGATCCTAGCTGCAAGTTTCCAGTAGAACAATTGGAAGTAAAATACTGTTTTTGAAGATGGGAGAAAAGCGATGTGAAGTTTCAAGCTTCATTCATTTGGTAATGGTCGAAAGCGTGAATAAAACGTTTATCAACATTCATGATTGAATAGAATTAGTGTTTGAAGTTTTGGCAGCTTAAAAGTGGAATGTATAAACTGGTGGTTTTTATTAATTTATAAATATCGAAACTGACTTTGGTATCGTGAACGCAAGAGATTTGTAAAGCAGTTTGCCATCAACGCCTGATACGGTGTACGGTGTTTACTTTGCGAACTGAATTGTAGATCCTAGCTGCAAGTTTCCAGTAGAACAATTGGAACTAAAATACTGTTTTTGAAGATGGGAGAAAAGCGATGTGAAGTTTCAAGCTTCATTCATTTGGTAATGGTCGAAAGCGTGAATAAAACGTTTATCAACATTCATGATTGAATAGAATTAGTGTTTGAAGGTTGGGCAGTTCAAAAGTGGAATTAATAAACAAGTGTTTACATTATTTAATAAGTGTACGACTATTCGTTATATACAGTCATCTTTTTAGGGTTCCGTAGCCAAATGGCAAAAACGGAACCCTTATAGTTTCGCCATGTCTGTCCGTCCGTCCTCGCTTAATCTCTGTGACCGTTAGCACTAGAAAGCTGAAATTTGGTACCGATATGTATATCAATCACGCCGACAAAGTAGTAAAATAAAAATTGGAAAAAATATATTCATTATGGTAGCCCCCCTACATGTAAAGTGGAAAGTGTTTTTTTTTTTAAATTTCAACCCTAACGTATGATATATTGTTGGATAGGTATTCACAATGAATAGGGGTTTACTCAAATCATTTTTTAAAATTCATTTTTCAATTTGTAAAAAACAATGTGTGTCCCCCCCCCCCTCTAACTTTTGAACTATAAGTTTAGAAAATATGAAAAAAATCTGGAAAGTAGACCTTTATGAAGACTTTCTAGGAACATTATTTTGAACTTGATGGGACGAAAAGTTTTGGAAAAGTTGGACACTTATTGTGACGTACCGGAAACTACGGAACCCTACACTGAGCGTGGCCCGACACGCTCTTGGCCGGATTTTTTGTAAAATATAAAAAAAAAACACTTTAAAATCTATCATATCTATTCATATTTCTTTTGTGAAAATGTGCTTATACAACTGTACCAATCGGATTCATGAAAGTAATAATACATCAGACAACTTTTTCCTGCACTGTGTGGAAAAACGGAGTGTCAGACTTTTATTGATTAAACCCACTGTGCTCCTTCAGTTGTCTTTTACATTTCAGGGCCGTAATAACTCTTTTAAACAATCCTAAAATCCTATACAAACTAGACCCACCAAAGGATCCTTTATAATAATTATTTCAGATCTGATTTCCTACACAAATATCACCCAGTCAGAGCTCAAGTATTCCTGATTCACTTACAACTATAGCCCAAAAAACTGACATCATTAAAACCGTTTTGCATGTTATGTCGTAACGAAACGGTTTCCACTAGTTGTGTTTTCAATTTCGCGCCGCCAACTGCGATACTTTTCACTGTGACAATATTTTCGCCTTTTCACTTGTCGGGCCGGGTTAACAGCTTTAATTTAATGAAAGTCACGACACGTCACGACATATATAGCCTAGCTTTGTGACGTGGGAAATTCCGAGTATTATTAGTAAGGCTTCATTTCTAAATTGAAGTTGAAGTAATGCTGGCGGAAAATACAAGTTTTATAAAAAAATGAGCGGAATTTATAAGAAGAGTATACTTATATATCTACTGCCATTTTATTATAAAAAGGTTCCTTACTTCCGCTGTTATTTTTACTGTTAATTAGGTACATATAATTAATAAAGCCATTAACACAATCTTTAAACTAACAAATCCAAATGCCTTTTGATTGAAATTACGAAGGACATCTTCCCACGACTTCTCCCACCCTAGGGTAGAGCGGGAGCTCTTATGTCTTTTGTCCTTCTTTGCCTTGCGTTTTAGGACCCCGGGTTTTCCTTACAGAAGCGAACCCATGACCCTAGTAAGCTTCGACTCTGCTGGACCCTTACGATTTTGCTAACATCTCCTTGAGGCGCGCGTGGAACTCTAAGCACCGTCAACGACTCGAACTCGGTTCGAACGGTTAAAAAACTCTTTATAAAATGGTTTTTGGGTCTCAACTTTTCAAATTGTGTAGAAACTGCTTCTGATTGTATTTGTGTTAGTTTCACATTAGCTTTAGAAACTAAAAGACAAATAACAAAAACTTAAACTCAAGCACCAAAACACTTTAAAATTTTTGAAAAGACAAAGCGATCATATTTTTACAGACAAGTGTCAGCTCAAAACTTTTTCTCCAACTATCTTAACTTTCATATCACAAGATTGATGCGTCACTCACACACAGAGACGAAAGAATAACTGGATATATTCGTTTGTGATTGATCAATCGAATCGAGTCGGTCCACAGCGAGGGATAAGTTTCATCAATCATCTGTCACCAGCCCAGTGACCGGTCTTCGAATGACAGTTCGGCAGTTTTTCCATATGTGTGAAAGATTGCTTAGTATACGGTAACTGTATTTGTTTTTTGAGATATGAATTAAATTTTTGCATGACCTTGTTATATATATATAGTTGTAATTGTCAAATCGGCCCATTGTGTGCTACTGTTGGGTAAAGGCCTCCCTCTCAGTGCGTGTAACTATGTGTGCCTAATTAAATATTTTTCTTTCTGTAAGACTTAAAAATGAATAAGCATTGCCTAGTTCTAAGCTTGCTATGTATTACTCCGAAGCTCTTGTAATGTGCTTAAAAAATTAAACCAATGAAAGTAAAGTCATACAATTTTATAAATTGCACTTAATACTGGTAGTGTTCAATAGTTACAAGAAAAACTGAATAACTGAATAGAATATAAATATGAACACACAGGAGAACAGGAACAAGAATAATAGCATAAAAAACATACATCAGATCATTTCATTTATGCGTATATTTTTGATACAATGTTAGCACATATACGTACTCTGAAATAGACAAAATACGAATATGATACGCTACCCGTTGATTGGATTACAGTGGGCAACCGATATCCAAAGGTAGAGCTTGTAGTCAGTTTTTCAGCCTCCCATCTGTCTGTAACGTTACGTCTATCAAAGCTAGTATGACTGGCGGCTTAGCTTGTTATCCGGGGTCAGAGCGGCTTAACCTAGCGGTCCGATGGACAGGCTTTCAACTACAGTAAGCTCGTCTGAACCTACTATTTAATCATATTAAAATTGTGAAAGACAATGTAACTCTTAAAATTTTAGTAAATATAAAAGACATATGACTATTATTGTTATCATTGTAATACTAGTCACATACAAAAATGCTTCAAAATTGAAAAGGAAAAATTACTATTATTATTTTTTTTACATCATAACCTTTCCATTTTTTCATGTATTGCCATGTTTTTTCTTCACTACCCTTTGTTAAATGATAGTAAGTGCCTGAAGCATTAATTCAGTCTCCATACCTTTGTGTTGGTGATGATGAAGCTTTAATAAATACATGAATAATTCAGCTCACACGTCTAGCTGGTCAGAAATCATGTTCTTGAAGCTGTTGGACCTGCTGCAAATCCTGCGCACTAAGGATGCAAATCTTTTACGACTAATCAATTTATATTCTTACAAACATCTCTGATCTGTTACAGAAGCAAAGCAATCATGTGATTATCTGATGTCAGCATGATGAAAATTTTTGTTAAACACACGAGTAAAAGGTGGATTGAATTTCATTGTCCAGCATTAAAATATTATTAGATATCATTATATTTTTTAATTTGTTTTAAATTCAGTTCTTCACTTTATTACGATTGAAGATTCAAAGAATTGCGTGGGTATATGTTAAGTTCACTTTAATCATCAATATATCAGCCATTTCCAAGTATATTACGCAATGTTTATGCCTATGCAAGCTGTCTTCCAATTATGAGGAATTTCCGTGAAGCTGTTTAAAACGTGGAAACGTTTAAATCGGATAATATGTGCTCCATTTCTGACTATAAACTGGGTCTTTTGCTGTACATCAAGAATGTTGTACTAGGAAATTGCTACAGGAATAGAACCCTCTCGATTCAAATTATGTTAAACGTGGAGCGATGAAATAATTAATCAAAATTTCTTTAGATTACTTTTAGTTAGTTCTTAAGGTTTTTTTTTTATTTAGTTTATATATATATTTCTATAATATAATTAGTTAAATATTTGCAAGTATGTAAATAAAATTATACCAAAAAAATCAAAACGATGTAGATACTCAAAAACTTCGACTAATCAAAAATGGTACTTATGAATATTAAAAAAAACTAAATAAATGAGTAATTCTCAAAAATATTACTTCATGAAAATCACATGAAACTTCTTTATTTTTGAAAGTGCTTTTAACATATTTGGTCATAGATGATCTTAAAAAAATCCTCGTCGTGTTTATATTATTGTTCAAACAGATTTTACAAATTTTTCAAATTGTTTTTACAAATTGTTCAAACATTTTTTCCCTATGTTAATTCTGCAATTTCAGTTTTACGTACTACAATGTACACAGACTTAAAACGTTCAGTACACAGGAACTTATACCTATGACTAGTACTAGCTAAACCTACAACACAGTTAGCAAACCTCAGCGAAAGGGAAGCTGGAAACAGAATCAACACTGAGTGCAACCGACTGGAAACTGAGCCAAAACTCAAGTGGCTTTGAGTCGGATGCGTTTAATGTTAGCTGAACATCAAACCTACGCGGTTTCATTGTTCCCTGGTACTTAGTAAACGACTTTGTGTGTCTGTGTAAAAATTATGGGCTGTTTTTGTCATTTGTAGATTTTTGGCAGTCGTTACGGATAGTCAGAAGCCAGTAAATCTGACTCCAGTCTTACCATGAAGTACCGTGTTAGCCCCAGTTAATGGGTTGTGGAGGTCTGGTAGGCAGCCGCTCCTCGTTAAATACTGGTATTCAGCTAAATCCGGCTTGACTGGAAGCCGACCCCAATATAGTTGGGAAAAGGCTAGGTAGATGATGAACATCAAGCCTACGCGGTTTCATTGTTGCCTGTAATTAAATGGGATTTAGCAATCAAAACAAGAGATACTGTTATCGTAAGACTTGCTGTTTTTGAAGTGGGAAATCATCCAATGACTTCTCTCAATCTAGAGGGCTAGAGTATCAGACTATTAATGACTAAAACTATACTTCCTTCAATTGCCTTTTACTTTCTAAGACCTTATTATTCTTCTTCTAATAGGAATGATCTTATTATTTTTCTTCTTCTTCGCTTTCTTATAATAATATGAGTGTTGGTTGTGTTTCCTCATTTTAGCGTCAATCGGTGATAAAAAATATTGTGTCATTAAAATGAAGTGAGGTGATAAAGTTCTCGTTTGCTCTTTCTCCGAATCGCTGTGATACTCGTAGCACTACCCAAGGAGTAAAATACAATTTTCGGAACTTACTTTCCATCCGTTTCGTATACATTCGTCGAATGTTTGTGTACCGGGCTTTTGATAAGTACAATAAAATCTCCTCTGTTTGTGATGGAAAAAGATCTGGTGGTCCACGAATACTATCGTACAAAAAAGCGTAATTCGAAGAAATATTGCCTGAAAGTAAAAGGTTTTATTTCGGGAAATGAATAAAACACCTAGAACCATGTCGCATATTTTAAAAGATGACTTGTAGTCCGGTCAATTTAGACATCCAAGGTTACAATAATTCGCACTTGGCTGAAAATTGGTAGGATTGTTCAATACACTATTATAAAGGAAATGTGAAAAGTCCTCATCGATCCGGCACGTGCAAAAAAAAATACACGTGGTCAAAGGTCACAAAAATGGGTTTTTCGCGATTTTCAGCAAAATGGTAAGTTTTATCATAAAATTAGCTCAGACAAAAATTGTAGATCGGACAATTATCTATAAAAATGTCTAACTACTTTTTTTCCTAAGAGCCACCGTTTTTGAGATATAACGATTCAAAAAGTTGAAACAGTAGCAAGCGCAACCTGAGAAAAAAGGTTGAATCCAAAAAATTTGTATGTGGTATTACTAACTAGTAGTTGTGAAGTGTCAAGACATGATTTTTCATGTCTTGACACTTCACAACTTTTTTTATTTCGGACAATTGTGGCTGAATAATGTGGCCCATTAAATCAAAAACTCCAGGTCGTTCTATCATTAGACGCACTCTAACAGCATTGAATGTATTCGGCATAGTAAAATAAAGCAGGTATACGACCCTAGCCACGCAGACAATTGAATGGGAGGCAGATGTTGCTGAAGGTTACACTGGCGTAGAAGATAAGGGAATGGGTTTTTTTTTACCCCAAATTTTCATATTTTATATGTGTTAGTCACACTGACCGGTAGAACGATATTTTTGCTTGTATTACGGCTTCAGTGATGTACGAGTATATACGTGGTGTACTTATTCATATTTTGACGATTACAACTCTTTCAATATTTTGAATCGTTATATCTCAAAAACGGTGGCTCTTAGGAAAAAAGTATTTAGACATATTTATAGATAATTGTCTGATCTATAATTTTTGTCTGAGCTAATTTTATGATAAAACTTACCATTTTGCTTAATAACGCGAAAAACCCATTTTTATGACCTTTGACCGCGTGTATATATTTTTGCACGTGCCGGATCGATGAGGACTTTTCACATTTCTTTTATAATAGTGTATTGAACAAACCTACCAATTTTCAGCCAAGTGCGAATTATTGTAACCTCACCCCAATTAATTAGTCTATTTTGACCGGACTATTGGTACTTGTAGCCTTTAAGAGAAGCACTGGCAATTTTTAACTGATAATTTAAAAATGAATGGGGTGGGAAAATCAAAACCAACTTCTCAAACGATACACAAAAGGAACTGCGAGAATGATTTTGTTAATTTACTAGAACACACACATACACGAAAAATTCTAGTAAGTAGTTGTTTTTACGACTATAGTGATTTTTTGATAATTTCTTAGCTAACATCATCATCTGCGTAGCCTTTTCCCAACTATATTGGGGTCGGCTTCCAGTCAAGCTGGATTTAGCTGAATACCAGTATTTTACGAGGAGCGGCTGCCTACTAGACCTCCACAACCCATTAACTGGGGTAACACGGTACTTCATGGCAAGACTGGAATCAGATTTACTGGCTTCTGACTATCCGTAACGACTGCCAAAGATCTACAAATGACAGCCGGGACCAACGGCTTAACGTGCTTTCCGAGGCACGGAGGAAACTCGTTATGTTAAGATGGTCACCCATCCACAGACCAACCTCGGCAAGCGTTGCTTAACCTTGAAGATCGACCTGTGCGGCTGTTATTATTTAGCCACGAGCACCTCAATTTCTTAGCTAACAAATAATTATCAAAAAATCACTATATGGCTCACTATCGACCCTTATTTTTGTGAAAAAGGTGTCAAAACATCGACACTAGTAATTTTATCAAGATAAGATTTTTGAGATGGTGTTATTATTACTCTCAAATTAGAAATTTCAACATTTTTAATTAATTTTGACAATTTGAAAATTCTTTCACAAACAAAATCCACGAGACTTCATCACTGAGTGACATAGGTTACGTAATATAATTTTCAGTAGCAAATACCTAGCTAGTCTATATTTAATACGAGTATTACAATCCAGTTTCCTACTCAAAAGGGATCACAGAGCACAACACACAACCGGTAATAGAAGACACTAAATCAAAGCTTAGTTCCGTTCAACCTGCATTGACAGTGTTCCGGAACAAGTGAATATTAATGTGGCCTCCTCTAATGAGCGGTAGATTGACACGGAAACATGCTGCGATAAACATCTAGGGCGGAATCATGAGTAATTTTGTTTGTGATGGGGACTTCTTGTGTCTGCGTTTTGATTACATTTTTAAAATATCTTTACCGACGTTGCAAGGAGTTTTTTTTTTGTGATGATAGGATAATAAGGTGTTAGCATCAACCAACGGCCAAGCCCTATTTTTTGTGACACACGTGTCAAAACATTGACACAACTATAGGTATATCAATTTATTTTTTATTTTTTTACAAATATAAATATGCCATTCCATCACTAACTGAGGCAGAAGCTTTTTTTTTATATCGCGTGTTTGATCACTATTTCACTGATGGAGCATGCTTGCTTCAAGTAATTCTTGAATCAAGCTAGTCTAAAATATTACAATCCAGCTTCCTACTCAAAAGGGATCACACAGCACAGCACACAACCGGTAATACAAGACACTAAATCAAAGCTTAGTTCCGTTCAACCTGCATTGACAGTGTTCCGGAACAAGTGAATATTAATGTGGCCTCCTCTAATGAGCGGTGGATTGACACGGAAACATGCTGCGATAAACATCTAGGGCAGAATCATGAGTAATTTTGTGTGTGATGGGGACTTCACGCGTCTGTGTTTTGATTACAAAGGAGAATATGCATGCCATTTTTTTATTTGCTAAAGTAATACCTATATATTTAACTCTAGTAAACCAATATGAAAGAAATTTCAAAATATCTTTATTGAAGGTGAGTAGGTACATAGTGTTCCAAGCGCGCCTCAAGAATATGTCAACAAAACTGTAGGGGAGGGCCTACGACATGGCCCTAGTAGACTTTACTTGTAGATTTACTTCTGAAAAGAAATCAACAAAAGCAAAGGCATAGAAGTGGATTTAATTCAGTTAGTAAAAGTCGTACACACCCTCCCGCTTCGTTCAAGACTAGGAGAAGTTATTGGATAATTTACCGCCTTAAAAAGAAAACTTCTCATAGCATTTTTTCCTTGAGACACTCAATGCATTGATTATAACTCTTAATTTTAACAGAATAACAATTAAATGGGATTCCCATACTAAAAACTTACTTTTGACGGCGTTTTATACTAGACAAAATACTATCCAATACAGCCATTTGAATTGGAATGGTCACTTACTAAACCCCAATCACATGGCACAATAATCTAATTCACCGAATCATTACACAAGTTGGTACACAGGATTGGTGTAAATGTACCAACACAGGTGCTTATACAGGGACCATAGTAAACACTAATAACACAGAATAGATTAAAAAGCAGAAGATTAACTTCATACAACGAGTGAAAACATACGCCACATAAACACGCTTCACTTACTTACTGTTTTAGATAGTTGGATATTGTTGTACTTATACATCTGTTGCCTTGTCTAAAGTATACGAGTAGTAACAAGAGCTGATGCAAGTGATAAGTGATAAATAGGTAACTGCTGGATAAGTAATAAGTAGCCACAGTTCATCGTCAATTGCTGTAGTGTGCAGTAGAGGTAAGAAAGAATTCCTAAGGGTAAAACAAAGGATGATCGCATGCTAGAATAGTCACTTCATTATAAACGCACACAGGGGCTTAACATTATTATGTTTAATACTTCTGGCCACCTTAGTACCCCAGCAAGCTCCTTACTTTGTCTCACCTGTCTGTGCATACTTAATATAGCTTGTTATGCCGATGGCTTTCTGCTATTATCTACTCTGTGACAATAGTAAACACTAATACAAACCCCGGTCTATTTGCACAACGTTGCATTGCGACCAATGCCGCATATTAATGCACCTCTACATAGCTTCGTGTATCGACGTTATAATCCATTATTAGCCAGGTTTTGTTTTACGTTGATACTTCGTGACTGAAATTTGTAGGGAATGAATAAAATTGCCCCAATTTTAATGTCCATTTAAATTGAAAAGCCGATTGAAAATTGTATGTTTTAATTTTGAATTAATAACAAATCAGCATGTTGATTAATTTATGATCATCAGTCAGTATAATGAGAAGGTTGATATGAATAATTAAAAAAAAAAGTTGTACTAACTGGTCAGGTAATTTGCAAATACAGGTTCGGTATCAACATAGCTCGAAGAATTGGCAAACTTAAGTGATGCTGGGCAGGGCACAGATAGGGACAAAAAATTTTAGACTGACTACCACGTACCAGAAGATGCATCTTCTCATCTTTCATTTAACGCTGCAGCGTTAGGAGGTCTCCCACAAGGTAAACCGGTGACTTGATGAGGGCCAAGGAAGTCCAATGGATGCAAGATACACAGGACTAAACGTGACTTGGGGTAGGCTTTTGTTCAACTTAAGATGTCTTTTGGCTGAGATGATGACGATAGGCGATGAGTCATCAAATTGTTATTTTAACTGTAAAAATTAATATCCTATACCACGATAATTAAGAAAACACTAAGGTTATAGTTCAACACGTTTTCTTTGTCTTGTCAAACGCCACGTTATCATTGACTCCCATATAAAATTCTATATCAAAATGTTCGTTGCCATATAACTATCCTCTTGAAATCGCACCAAAATGCTTACCAAATACACCTCAACAATTTATCACTAGCTTCAAGTGTATTTTAAACGTTTATGCTCTAGGTGAGGTAGCGAGCTGTCATGTTAGGAATAAAGTACCTGAACAGCGTGGATATATGAAGTGCCACGCTTTCACCACGACTGACGCATGTTTAAAATATCTCTTGATATTATAACATATTCAAAAGAAGATAAAATACTTCGTAAGTATTTACGAAGTGAATTTGAGGTAAGAATAATATTTATGATATGTCAGATGTTCCTCTACCCACACAGGTTGTCAGAATGGTGTGTTTATCACGCAGAAGACGGTGTGTAGGCGGTACTGTGGTACTTTAGTTTTAATATTATTATTTTATCAAATGTTTTTATCTGTTTCTGTAACGTGTATATAGCCACGGGAGATTTCCGGCTCTCTGAAGACAAGATTGTTCGAAAAAGCAATCGCGGTTCTAGAATTCAAAGAGCAACAGAAAAAATCCTTATTTCAGTAGGTAAGTAAAAGTCTGACATTCACTTCACTCAGAGCAGAAGTAACTCAGTTATTTGATGATTTTACACCTATTCAAGGGATATCGTCTATCTCACAGTTGCTTTGTTGCTTTGGTCTTCCTATTATTGTATCATATAGGTACCCAAATATTAGTCAAACAAGATACATGCTTGAAACACATAACCCTCCTTTGATTCACGGAAACGGGTAAAAAAAATCACGTTTCTAAAAGTTGGAACAGCGTTGCATCAAGATCATCACTTTATAAATATTTGTTAAATCTTTGGACTCAAACGTCGGGCATCCCTGAAAATGCAGTCCAAAGAAGTAACTTTATAACGAGAAATAAAGTTGAAACCGTGTGTTCTAGAGTCTTAATGACTCTAGGGCGCTACAAATAAACAAAAATATATAAACTGATAAACATATACCCTTTGAATCACGGGATCGGGTAAAAAAAAAACACATTTCTAAAAGTTAAGATAGCGTTGCATCTAGATCGTCACTTTATAAATATTTGTTAAATCTTTTGACTTCAAACGCCAGGCATCCCTGACAATGCAGTCCAAAGAAGTAACTTTATAACGAGAAATAAAGTTGAAACCGAGCTGCCACTGTGAAACAATGTACTGGCTTTTAGGATCTCAACTAAATAGAGGTTCCGTTTCGCAGTTTGTAGATCACCTTTTTAGTTTTAAAAGCACTAAAATACTGTTTTCTGCTTTTGAATTATTTTTCTTTCAGGTAACAAAGGAGGAGTTTTCATCAGTATACCTTACCTACCTTATAATAAAAGTTTTTGTATAGTTTTGTTAACTGTATAAAACATTTATTGTGCGTACAGCTAAGGAATGGCATTTTTGCCGGAGTCTGTTTCCTGATAGCCACAACTCAGGGATTTTTAATTCACGAGTGCTCCACCATCGACCACATGATTGTTTACCATCTGGTGAGATAGCAGTCAACGCGAGTCCATCAAAAATAAAAAAAACAACACCCTTGCTGAAATTTTGCAGTTGACATTCAGTTCAAATATAAGCCGTTTGTTCAGACACTTTTAAAAATGTTTCCTATGATGAGAAGAAATGAGTCTGTTATTCATCAATTCCATTTATATCTACTCTTACAAAGAACATGGAAAGGCAAATCAAAATGATGGAATAAAACCACGGAACTTATGTTTCTCTCCATACTAACATAAGTATTAGCTTTCCCAATTAAAATACACACACGTGTAGAAACTCTTACAGATTGTTCAAAAGAGTTACCGCGGTGTTGGAATGCAAAGATACAGGGGAATTAAGTCAGTAAAAGCCTGCTAGTCCCTCTCGCTCTACATACAAAGCTTAAATTTATATCCAACTTAAAAAAAACGGATTTAAACTTATAGTTAGTTGTATACTTGTATCTATGTACTTAGAGAAAAATATAAAATGGTGACATTATTAGGTACGTCTACTAATTCTCTATCTCACAAATCAAATGATGCAAAGCAATATAGGTATACCAAAAGGCTGATACATGGCAAGGCTGATTCACTAATAACCCTCCTACAAAGAGCATGGAAACCCAAATCAGAATGAAGGAACAAAACCGCAAAACTTATGACATCTCTCTCCATGCCAACGTAAATACCGGTACAGGGCTTCCCCAAATAAGCTCCACACACGGGTAGTAACTCATAGTTATTTGCAGACGCTCGCAGCAGCCGTGAGTCGGCAGAGCTCCGAAATTTGTGGTCCGCACTAATAAGGGCTTGGTTAACCGTGCGGATTTCTAATCAGCACTACGTTGCTATTGGTTGGCGATGAATTTGGAGGTGTATTGTTGAGTTAAGATATTGATTATCTGGAGATATTAGCGTTATCTGCCTTGTAGGTAATGTCACTGTTACGACTCAGGCCTCGTCTCCAGGAGTGAATGAGCGGTAATCAACGACGCGGGCCCAGTGCGGATTGGTGAATGTCCCATGTTTGAATTTTTGGTTTTAGGTCATGGCGATTTCCTTACGATGTTTTCCTTCATTCGTTTTAAGAGCAGTGGTGGTTAGGTTAGGTTCGAACCCGTGACACTCATAAGTCGAGGCTGTTACCAATGGACCACCCCTGCTTATGTAGAAATATGATAGAAACGAACTCAGGTATCCGAAGACAGGTGTCATTGTCACCGAGGCAGGCCTAATTAAAGATAACCTTAACGCTTTGCCTCGTTGTGTATACCAAGTACATTGAAGGACTGGAACAATTTGCCTGCTGCGATCTTCCCTTACGATATCATAATTTGGTTGTCTTCAAAGCTAGGGTGAATAGGCTTTTAATAAACTAGTGCGCCTCACCATTAATGATTGTATCACTGCTTACCATCGGGCGGAATTGCAGTTAAGCACTAGTTTATGTTATATAAAAAAAAAACCTAACCCAAAACGCACGGTGGGGTGTGGCGAGCAAATAAAAGGAGATGGGTCGGTGACAGTTTAAACATTTTGGTTCAACAAATTGTAGTGTTTTAGCATAACGCCCTATTTTAGCCCGTAAAATAATATACTGTCACATCAAACGTTCAATTCGACATTAATTGCTGTAGTACTAAAATGGGCTGATTCATTTTCAATAAATCTGCTAATTGAATGTTTGTTTTGAAAATTGATCAACATGACATAAATATTTATTAAATGCTGTATTTTTTTCATAAACATTTTACTGCACCTGTCGATATTGACAAACCTTTTACTCTACCGCATAAGTTTTATTCAATTACAATTCTTCAATTCCCAATAAAAGTTCCGCAGAACTATTTCAGTTTCTTACAGATTTTTAGTTTCCGAGTTTCAGTGGAAAATGAAACACAATTTTCAATTCTGTCAGGTATTTTATAATCCGCTGAAGTTGAGGTTACTCGAGAGATATTTCCCTCTAGCCCGGTCCGTCTTTTCTAAGAGTTGTGAAACTTTATTATGAATTTAGTTCGGTCTACTCCCAGTGCATCTGTGAGGAGGGAAGGAGATAGATTTTCGCTCTGAGGTTAAAGGGACAACGGGTCATTGACATTTGATCTTATTTATGCTCTTCTTAAATGTCTTATTTAATCTCTTTGGCTTCACACACGGCTTTAATTCATGTTAATAAACATGACAGTGGTTAAATACACAAGCCGTGTGAAGCCAAACATAAGAAAAAAAAGCATAAAACCTTCTTAGTTAGTTCCTGAGAATAAATTGGTTCTTATTTCAAAAATCAATTGGCAATCAAAATTGTTTAACTCAGATTGTCAAACTTCAAATAGAAAACCACATTTGGAGCGTAACATGTTCCCTCCCCTACACGTGTTCTACCCAGCGGTACCTACAAATGTACGCAGTGACGAGCTTTGTAATTCAATTCAATTACCTAATTTAGGAACGCGTAACGTAATTTTATCTTTGTTAGGTACTCATGTACCTAATTGCCAAAGCTTTGCTGTCAAAAGTTTTTATCAAAGTTCCATAAAAAAGATTTATAGAGGAGGCTTACATTTACAGGAATCTATTGTAGATTTAGCTTTTTGTCTTTTCCATTTCCAGGAGAAACCTTTAAAAGGCAAGATGGATGTGACAGGGAGCACTTCGGTATTATAAAAACGGAATTCCTTCATTAACGCCAAGAGGGATCCTTAGACCGTCGACGGGATACCGGCTTTCGTAAGGATTCTTCTAACTTAAATCACTTTCAAAGAAGTGCCCTAAAGTTTAATTGTTAGCCAGAGTTGCTTCACTTTACGGATTCTTGACCACGTATAATTTAAACGGTGGGTAATTGAACATTGTGGATGTGGGCCTTTATGCTCCGTTTTTGTGAGGTGTAAAATGGTCCAATGACTTCCCCAAGTATAAAGTGGGACGAGAATGCTCAGACTTTTACTAATTAAAACTCACCTAAGTTTGTTATTCAGATGCCATCAGAGTTCCAAGACCACGGTATTCTTTTCAGAAATTCTCATGGCCTTAGCGAGCGTCGGCCCTGCGAGATGCGATGATGGTTTTGCTCGCAACTCTTTGAAGAATGTGATCATCTACCTAACTTATTGAGACTTGCTGTTGTGAAAGAAATTACTCATAAATATGAAAAAATAATACTTAATCAACCTTGAATTTACGGAAACTAAGTTTTTTTCGAGTGGAGAATAATCAGATTGACTTCTTCCGCTCTTGGGCGGAGCGGGAGGGTTTGTCAGACTTTTACTGACAAAACCCCACCCCGTTTTTTCGTTGCCCTCGATCTGGGAACACCTAGCTTACTTTTCGGAAAACCGATCCATGGCCCCAGAGGCTTTGGTCCTACGGAAAATAAGGTGTTTCCTATACATTGATAATAGTTTAATCTATCACATACCCGCGAAACGAGACACAATAGTAAAACAATAACAGCGCGGTCTCATAGGACCGGTTGGGGATTCAAACATTAATAATAATAACAATTTGAATTGTCACTTACGGGATATCTTCCGTGAATAATGAAAAATCACGGAAGATATCCCGTAAGTGACAATTCAAATTGTGAAACAAACCGTGATAGCCTAAAACAGTGTTTGATTAATAATAATAGTTTATTTGTATAATATAATGGTTTATTTTAATTTTTATAACAATATTCGTAATTTATTTAAAAAAATAAGGTAAATTTCGAGCCTTAATTTTTTACGACATTCTTTTTAACAAAACATACTACGCCGATTTTTTTTTTTAATTTACCTGTTAACCGTAGTTACTGTAGTTGTTTATGTTTTACAAAATAAATGATTGATTGATTGTTATCAGACTTGTTGTTAGCATTCCGGAATTTTTGCGTCCTAGTTTATTAAGAATGGCATAAAATACAAACAAACTCTCTTTCATCACAGCAATACATCCTCTAACAAGCACAAAAATGTGTGTGAGTTCCTCGAAAATAATTTCCATTTATTTCACAGTAAATCCTTTGAAGTCTTATGGAACGGTCTGAAGATTCGGATTTTATCCTTCGCGACCGAAAGTGGATTTACTTTGATTTACTAACGTATGTCGGTTTGGTTTCTACTTTCTTCTAATCCAGATATATCGGATTTGTGGAAATGCACCTTTTTTGAGGAATTTATTTCCAGTGAGGAATTTTAGAAAAAAAATATTATTAGTTTAACTTAAGGCTATTTCTCCACATCTTATCATTTTTTATTTTAGATTTAATTTTAAGCAATCAATTAAATATTCGCTATAGATTAAAATTCATTTTACAGGTTTTTCATACAACAACTCATATCTTTAGAACAAAAACTAGCAATGTTATGACAATATGGCGTATGACCGTAGCTATCCCTTATTATAAAAATCACTATGTAATATTTTATGGTTTTGTACTTTTTAGAGCGCGGAAATTACACATATTATTATATTATGTTGACTATTTTTTTTTTAATGTATTTAACAATTACCCAAAAATCTTAGGACAGTATATTTATTATCCTTAGATTGCTTTCCTAGCTGCAACGGTTAAGATCTATTATCCAAATAAATATGATGTATACCTCTATAGCCTCTCTCTAATAGTGTGAATGAGAGAACACTGTAGACCACGGAGTTTAATTATTACTTATTTCAATACAGTTTTTGATTAATTTTATTTTTATTGTGCTTTTGGGTGCATTATTGACTGGTCTGAACTGTCCTCGCATATGTGTCTATGTTGTAATATGGAAGTATTGTAAGCCTAATAGATTTTTGAAAAGAGTAACCATGGAGTTTTTTGCCGGTTCTTCTCCATAGGAAACGACCAATTGGAATCGTGCACTAGCTTCTAACGTTTTATAAGTACCCATGTAGGCCTATGTGAAATAAAAATATTTTGACTTTGACTTTGTAAGCAATACCTACACGCATACAGCCGGGTCAATGAATTCATTTGAAATAAGTATACGCACGACTCGCTACGCAAGGTACCTCCATTATTAAAGATAACCATTCCCAATTCAATATTTCCTTTATTTAAACTTTTTGGTTTTATTTCTACTTCAATTCATTTGAAATCGAACAAAGGGTTAATGGCAACTCGGCGTATTCTCGGTGGAGAATATGATTTTTAAATTTAGCTCTTAAAATAAAAATAATTTCTATCATGGGTTTTTTTAATGATAGGTCACACTATTAATTATGTCCTGCTGGGAATAATTATGTTGAGCTACTAGAGAAACTATTTAAAAAAATATTTTGTTCTTGATTGATACAAAAGTAAAATACAACATTTCTAATGAGTATTATTGATACGCATCGCCAATAACGGGATGTATTTTATTCGAAACAAAATATTTTTTAATAAAATGAAGCATGTACCCGGTATATTTTATCTGTTGTCCATTTCCTCCCGAAGTTGAGCTTCATTAATCAAAAGTCGATTTATAAGTCGAAAAAGTTGTTAAATTCGGAGCTCTTTATTCTTTCAACGTTTATCCTTATTGCAAGGGCTGACAATAAATCGGAGTTGACAACCTTTTCTGCTTTTCAAATAACTTTTGTGATTTGTTTTTCGTAGAATTACGATTGGCGCTTTGTAACTTTTCAGAAATACATTACCGTCAATAACGGTAAAACATGTATTTCTGAAAAGTTAGTTTAGAAAGAGTTTCTATTACGAAATATATAAAATAATTAGAAAAAAAACAAGATCATTAATTTGAAAAAAGAAATGGAAGTAAATCTTAGGTAATAGTAACACCGTCATTATTTTCTGCTTGGTGACTTATTCCGAAAAACTATTAATTATTTTTCTTATTAATAAAAACTAATTCCACATAATAACGACGAGGAGGTATATTGAACGGCCCAGCTCATTTTATTTCCACAAGTATGTATTGTACACAAATTGCGTTGGAACACGCGATATCTCAATACTCAGCGTTCCTGAATGTGATGATTAATCGAGCGACGCCGCGTGCTTTCTGTAGTCTAATTGGTTGGTCGGCGATTCTTACAAATTACTTTTTCACAAAATACAAAAGATCCATTATCCACTAAAATTAGTTTCCAAAGGAAATCATTAATATTAATCAATGTTTCAAAGGCTTCGGTTTGTAAGCGTAAAATATCGGATCGAAACGGTTCACGAAAGAGTATCGATAATAAATTAATATTTTAGTTAGATAGCTGTTTTCTTTTGTTATACTCGTAGCTGCGGTGTTTAAAGGCTTTGACGTTTCTTTGAACGAATATGAGTGCTCCTTACTTCAATAGCCTTTGCACAGAATTGTCGTTCAAATATTTATAGGCAAATGTGCTCCAATATCGACCACATCATCACTTACCAACGGGTGAGATAGTGGTAAAACGCGAGCCTATCATAATACTTTAAAACTGCTCTTTATGTATTGATTGTTCTTTGAAGTATTTTGTATAGGTTATAGGATTCGGTCTATAAACGTCAAATATCGGACCGAAACGGCTCACGAAAGAGTATCCTTCATAAACGAATATTTTAATGTTTTCTTTTGTTATATCAGCGGTGTTTAAAATATGGTCCTCTTTGACGTTACCTTGAAGAATATAAGTTGTCTTTAATACAATGGCCTTTTCAAAGGATTTAACTCGTTAAAGACGTTCAAGTCGGTACTTATAGGTAAGTGTGCTCCAATGTCGATCACATCATCTTCTTTTCGAGTCGATCTAACTCAAATTTTGTCCAACCAGTATTATAATTTAACCACCTGGACAGTTCTGTCGCTGGCTTCACATTATAAATCACAGAAAGATGCAGGCAGTTGTGCACGCTGGACAGGAAAGGAGGTGACGCAAATCTTGTGAAAGGGCTCTACACTGGCACTGTATTTGCGATGGGTCAAGGCCCCATTTGGCCAGATTAGGTATCTCTCTCACTAACCTGAGCCCGCAGATGGTTCAGAGATTTTCAGATTGGCCACTGCAATTCGTTTTTTTTTATATTACATAAACCATTGCTAGACTGTAATCCCACCTGATGGTAAGCAGTGATGCAGTCGATCTGATAGCAGATGTTCTGCCTGAGAGATGAAAATAAAACCACATCATCGATCCGCCAAGTGAGATAGTGGTCAAACGCGAACCTATCAACAATCATTTATTAAAAAGACTATTTTTTATTTATTCCTCATTCTTTAAAACATTGTCTATAGTTATATATGTACGATGTCTTAGTGGAACGTAATACCAAAGCCAGTTCAAGCGTGAAAGACTTAATTTCCTGATAACAGCGCTCTAATTGAAAAATCAGAAACGATGAGAGCTAAATTGAAAGATGGAAGATTTAAAAAGATTAATTTTGTTTTGTGTCTACGAGAAACTTTCAGAGAATATTTATGGAAAAGCATATTATTGCAAAAGCGAAAATCTGTATGTATTTGTGTGTATGCTTGTTACTTCTTTACGCTCAATCGACTGAACGGATTGGAATGATATTTGCAAACGTGTAAACCAAGTCCTGGAATAGTACACAGAATATTTTTAATGGGTATGTTTTCATATAAACAAAAATTGCTTTCGCCTGGAAGAAAATGCTTCATATTGCTGTACAATAGCTCACTAATTGTACCGCCAGAATCGCACTTTTCCATGCTTCTATCATATTCTTTCACTTATAATAAACCTTTACAAAAATAAAACAACCGACTTTAGTACAAAAACACTAAAACGCTCAAAATAATTACTGTATTTTACACCTTGGCTAGACATAAAACATGTGCTAATTCTATAACTTACTAAAGAACTTGCATACTATTTAGATTAAGCTTTAGGGTGTCTTAATAATTATTAAACGCACCTTTGAAACCACTTATAGCTTAAGTACGTACCTACCTACATCTCACGACAATCTCAATAAACACAAACACTGCTATGATACACTGATTAATTATTGTGAATTTCCGGTACCTTCTTTCCGGCTTCATCATCATCACATTAATTTGATGGTACCATTCGCATCAGAATTAATATTATTGATTACACAACACAAATGCAAATACATCGGTTAAAAGGTTATTCGAGTTCAAATTAGTTACAAATTAACAAATAAAAAAACGCTTTTCCAGAAAAAATACCTTTTTGCCTTACGACCTCATACATAAGAGGTGTCAGTTTATACTTTTGAACCATAACTTCCTTAATGATCTTTTCTTTTATTTATGTGACTCCCATATCTTCTCTTCACCCTCGGTTGACTAGTAGAGAATGCCTAAGGTATTAAGTCCACGTTTGTACCTTTCGTTGCATGAAGTTTTAATAATAAATAAAAGCAATGACCAATAATTATGCAAATGCTATAAAAATACTTCTGCATTACCTAATTCCCAAACGCCTAATGACTCAAAATTTATTTCAGTGTGAGGTATAAATACACCAGGAAAATTTTCATATTAATCGAGATATGAAAATAGACGATATGACTCAGTAGTCGTGGTCATTCCCTCGCGAGTAATTACATTCGAGTATATCTATAGTAGTTAGGTTCGTACCTAATCTTATAATCTTAAATAATTAACTAGTTTTGATTAGGTATAGAGTGTAGGTGATAAGATCGCACAAATTAAGTCTGTTAGAAACAAATATTGGGGTTGCTGGATTTTTTGACTTGTTACCTGACTTGAGAGGCCATACCTGACTGGATCACAAAGGGCAACAACAGAAACGCGGGTAGGTATTAGCCTGTAAAAATTTGACACTCCTTCTTGCTCCCTCTTGCATACAGAACGGGAGAATTCATTTGATGATTTATCACGTAAAAGAATAAGATTCACGTAAGAAGAAATATAGGTTCCTACAGTTAGACAAGACGCGAAAAAGCTTTTTCGTTACAATTGTATATCTATGAACCGATTTAAGGAAAAAAAACTGAAGAGAGTCCTTCGCTGTCGCATTATCGCGTGTTTGGGAACTTTTGAACGGATATAAGATATATTACCAACTAAACCGATAGTGTGTAGAGAGTAATATATCTAGTTATAGGTAGCATCCTACAAATAGATCTTCCCGCTATAAATCAGTTGCTAAGGAATAATATCTGTGTCATAAATTCCCCAACGCAAGCGCAGGTAAGTATTAATAATGGCAACTGAATTAATTTCACATATGTCGGCCATCTTGGTACGCATGAAGGGTTCTTGGCAAAATTATTAGATTGCAATCTAGAGAAACGGCCACTTTTCTTTTTTTTCCACTTGGAACACTTCCAGATGTTTTCAATTTGGAAGTTTGTGAAGTAAGATTTAAGATCCATGTTTCATACTTAAGTGTTATTTTTTTTGTTTTATGATTGAAAACTTGAAACAAAATGGCTCTGCACTAAGACAGAATTATATATTTTAAAATTCAGTAACACAATAAATCTTGGACCAGAATTTAATACGAAACTAAGTTTACACTATCTAGAATTGTACCTCCCTCTTGCATACCCAAGAAAGTTATCAAAATTCAGAATAACACAAACTGTCCTCAAGTTAACGCTCTTGCTGAGCAAACAGCACAACTTTACTGTATCATAAACAATAAGTATACAAAGGAGGGCATAAATTGAGCAATGCACTGGAGTGTAACTACGACAATTTGGATTACCATGCGCCAGAAATTCAAATCATTCTAGAGAAATGGAGGTAGGTAATAACTAGATGGTGAAAGCTCGCTAACGCGGTCATACGTCATCTGCACTGCTATCACGGTTCCGCAGTGCCGTGTTTGCCGACGGAACCTTGCTCCCAAGTTTATCCTCAGGCTGATAAAGTGCCCGGACTTCTGATCGTTAGAATCTAAAAGTTTTAGTGCTAATGAAAATTAAATGGACGGTCTAGATTTAGATAATGGGCTTGATAGTTCAAATGGTTAATATATTTTTTTTTTGGTTTGGAGATCTTTCGCCCTCCCGCTCGAGGCGGAGTGGGAGGGCGTGTCAGACTTTTACTGACTACAACCGCACCTGTGTTCCTCAGTTGCCCCTTGCATTAACTTGCGTAGTCCTCTACGTGTTTCCTTTTCAGAAATTCCCTGCGGTCCTAGCTTGCGGGTATAGAACCTGCTGGGCCCCTACGGTGTGTACTTATTTACAATCGTTTATAGTAAGTAATAACGACCGATTGAAGCAAAAGGAAAACCAAATTACAATCTATATACACACATCAAAAGTGTCTAGGGATCAACATATATTTTTGCAATAACTTTTCTCCTGATTGATATTAATTAAAATTTTCTTTAAGGATTCATCAAATAAAGTGTTTTCGTTTGTCACAGTAACGATAAACCAAGTCACCTTTGCATTAATAAAGAAATTTGCCATTTTCCTAATAAAGGGATTTTTGACATTTGAACCACTAACATTAAAGTTCGAAAAAAAGACTGAAATAACAGTTTTCTTTAAAATTTTATTGGGTAACTTAAACAATTAATAATCCGTGTTTCTACCGCGAACACTAACAACACAAGAACATCGGTTTGGCATACTCAAAATGAGTTCATCCAAATCACGCTGTGGAATGGCCGCCCATGTTCGTTGCAACAACAAAAAAAGGTCTTCTTGCGACTGGATACCCTCCATATTCGGCAGAGCTCTTCTCTGTAGCATATCCCATGCATGCTCAATCGGGTTCAAGTCTGGCGACTGAGCAGGCCAGGGCAGGACATTGATGTTAGCTGCGGCGAGAGTCTGTCTTACAACTCTTGCGGTGTGCGGTCGTGCATTATCATGCATTAACTGAAATAAGGGACCGATTTGCACTTGTAGAGGAACGATGACGTCTGATACAATCGTCTCAGCATAAATTTGAGCGTTGAGGTTGCCTCTGATCCAAATCAACTCAGTTCTTCCGCCGATCCAAATACCCGCCCATACCATGATGGTTCCACCACTATAAGGATGGATTTCCTGGCAGGATTTTAATCGCTGTTGGCGTCCAGGGGTTCTCCAGTGTCGTATACGTCTTGTATCCGGTCTCATACCAAAACGAGACTCATCAGAAAAGCACACGAAACGCCATTGTTCTTCTGCCCAATTTCTGTGTTCAAGAGCCCATTGATATCGAATCCTACGATTGTGCATTGCTATAGGTGGTACCCGTAGCGGTCTTCGGGAATGAAGGTTCACTTCATGCAAGCGGTTTCTGACTGTTTGGTCGCTAATTAAGTTCCCTGAAGAGTGATGAAGCCACACGGCTAACATCATGGCGGTTATTGTTGGAGCTCTTCGAGTTAAGATTTGAATGTATCGGTCTTGTCTCCGTGTGGTGCAGCGATACCGTCCTCCATGGCGCTCAGCCACGGTACCAGTGCTTCGGTAACGCGTCCAACGTCGACTGATAACACTCTGACTTGTATTCAGAGCTAAAGCCACAGTACGTTGCCGGGAACCAGCTTCTATCATTCCCACGGCTCTGAGCATTTCTTCCCTGCTTAAATGACGTCGCCGCTCCATAATAACGTTGGTTTTAATCAGTAGTAGGGAAACAGTAGCACTAATAATGTCTTCAATGCGTTGTATGTTTTTATAGGGAAAATATTGACAGCCGATTTTCATCTTTTACTCGAATTTGATTCACAGTTCCTGATTCAAATTATGAAATGCACCAAAAAGGATCCATATAAATTTATAAAATCATAAATTTATTACAAAGCCACATCTCAATCTCAAGAAATCCGCATAAAAATGCTTGATCCCTAGACACTTTTGATGTGTGTATATAAAAATGAAACCCGTTTTTCGTTGTCACGACATCACATGAAAACGGCTTGACCGATTTGGCTGATTCTTTTTTTAAAATGTTCCTTGAAGTTCAATGATGGTTCTTACGGAGAGAAAAATTCAAAAAAAAAAGTTAGTTAAAGTAGGGTAGGTAGGGTAGTGTAGGGTAGTGTAGGGTAGTGTAGGTTAGTGTAGGGTGGTGTAGGGTAGTGTAGGGTAGTGTAGGGTAGTGTAGGGTAGTGTAGGGTAGTGTAGGGTAGTGGAGGGTAGTGTGGGGTAGTGTAGGGTAGTGTAGGGTAGTGTAGGGTAGGTAGTGTAGGGTAGTGTAGGGTAGTGTAGGGTAGTATAGGGTAGTGTAAGGTAGTGTAGTGTAGTGTAATGTAGGGTAGTGTAGTGTAGGGTAGGTAGTGTAGTGTAGGGTAGGTAGGGTAGTGTAGGGTAGTGTAGGGTAGTGGAGGGTAGTGTGGGGTAGTGTAGGGTAGTGTAGGGTAGTGTAGGGTAGTGTAGGGTAGTGTAGGGTAGTGTAGGGTAGTATAGGGTAGTGTAAGGTAGTGTAGTGTAGTGTAATGTAGTGTAATGTAGGGTAGTGTAGTGTAGGGTAGGTAGTGTAGTGTAGGGTAGGTAGGGTAGTGTAGGGTAGGTAGGGAAGGTAGGGTAGGGTAGCGTAGGATATGTAGGGTAGTCATTTGACGGGAGCGAAGCCGCGGGTAAAAGCTAGTTTCAAATATAAATCAAAAGCAGTCCAGGTTACAAGGCTGTCAAAAAATCATTCCAATATTAATAAATACCAGGTGTTCCAATTACAATATGAAATGAAAATTTAATACCTACCAAATCTCGTCGCGTATCAATCATAACGCAACGGGAGAAATCACGATTTTATCCAAGCATTAATAATATAATTTACAATCACGGATCTCCGGAAATGTGAAGATAGGACAATAGAATAAGTTAATACAGAAGGACGGGTTCACACAACAATTTATTGATTATCGAAAATGCATTCATACACAGACATGGCTCACGTACAGCAGCAAGTGCTAGAACATTCACACAACTTTGTTTAACGTTTGAATCCCCGACCGGTCCTATGAGACCGCGCTGTTATTGTTTTACTATTGTGTCTCGTTTCGCGGGTATCTGAGTAACTACGACACATTTGTTTTGTTAAGATTTGAGCAGTATTGTAGATTACGGGTTCAAACACAGTCAGGCACGATACTTTTTGTAATTTATTCATCATCACTGCTCTCAAAACAGTGAAGGAAAACATCGTGAGGGAATCGGCTTGTCCTAGATCCAAAAAAATTAAGACATGTAACATCCACCAACCCGCACTGGCCACGCGTGGTGGAGTTACGGCCCATTCCTTCTCCCAGAGAGGATATCTGAGTCCCAGAAGTGGGAATATTATAAGACTAATTTTATGCTTTGCTATTATGTGTCGGTGCGTCGGTATCGGTATATATTCTATGGAGTAAACCTTCTGATCCTATCTTGTACCGGATAGCTTCGAAGTCCGCGTTAATCCAAATCCAGTTTCGTAACAAAGACAAAGGGATGTATTGGAAATATAATGGAAGAGACGTCACTTTCATTAATACCGAACAATTTTAGTTGATTGGAGTCCTTACGAAGAAATAGGATCGGGGGCAACGCTAATACAATATTAATTTGGCAAAGAAAGACAAATTGTAGTAGAATAGGAGTGGGACGAAGTTATCAGAGATATGGGGATGATATGTCGTGTAATAGCGAAAATATATGGCCTGGAAACACCAATATACTTTTTGGGTAATATGACTCAAACAACACGGTATTTGGTACTCTTGAAGCCATATTATACATCAAAGTCTAATATCTTGTGAATGGCATAAACGAAATTGATTTTCACTTTTGACTCGAATCCACAAAATTATTTTATGTATCTACTTACACATTATAGGTATGAATAGATACATACAATAATTCTTTTATGGGAGACTAGTATCTGCACCAGGAAATCTTGTATCCCCCTCATCAACAGTATTTTTTTCAAATACGATGGACTATTTCTCAAAGTATAAAGTCCAACTCGATGTCTAAAAAGCATTTGAGAATCCCGATCAGGCGACAACATTCGCACTCAACAATCCGTCTTACTTCGCTACAAGTGAGTTCAACAAAAGACTTTGTCGCAGAGAGAGACACTTGATGTTCGATGCACGATCGAGTTGCTATCAAATAGTTGCTGTAGACAGAGCATTCGCCGTGCCGCATCCATTTGGTTGCGCTCCAAGACATTCGTCAAATAACTGGGAGGATCCAGAACTCGATGTGTTCCAGACATTTCGTGAGCAAGTGCTACACGATTCGTAACACTTGTAATTCAATTTATGTTTGCAGGAATAGCGTTAAACATTCGCAGCTGAATCAGCGGCGATTAATTTGGGTATGCGGGTGGATACGTAAAATTTTGCGAAGGCGGTTTCTGGTACAAATTGGGGTACTTACCTAAAAGTTTTATGCAAATTACAGTAAACAAATAAAGATTTTTTAAACGCAAATCTAATTTCTTTGTGTCTCTACTTTTTATAGGGAAAATCGAATGTTTTTTGTTTACTCTCGAGAAGATTTTTAGGAATGCGATGCGAAAGTACCTGCTGGAAACAAAAAGTACTGTGTGTCAAGCCCAAAAAAGATTCGGCTACAAATCTTTATTATGAACAGCGTAGAAGCAAAACTATGTTTTCTGATAAGGTACAATATACCACTACGACAAATTCTCGTCGACGCAAATCCATGTCATTTCATCACGAGAAAGTAGCAAGAAGTCTTGAACAAAATAAGATGGCTAAACTAAAAAGTAAAAGTTGGAAGTTATGATTAAAAACACTGAGTATCTTCTAGACCAGTGAACTTATAAGGTATGTAGACAAAAGTCATTGTTTTAATTACTCAACCAAAACCAAGTTTAAAGCCAAACATTTTCCAAAAATAGTCGCACCACAAAAACAAGCTCTGCAATTGTTTCACATCCGAATTGTTCCTACTTTCTGGTTCGGAACACTAAAAATCCTGTAGTATTCTGTTTCCAGATTCAGCTTGTTGGCGCAAACATTCCAATTGTCTGCACCCATTGACGCGAGGCGGGCATTCCCTTGCTCCTGCGGCATTCTTCGGAATATGGCTTGTGCGGTACGGGTATGCTATACCTGGGTTATGTAGCTTTGGATTTGAGGAGCAAATTGTGTGTACTGTAATCTGCTGGTGTACGATGTAATTTGGATGGGAGATTATTGAGATTAAATGTTTTAGTACAATTATAAAGAAGTTAATAATTTTAGTCTCTGCCGTTATGTCTTTTTTTCTAAGCTGAGTTTTAAATCTAATAGTAAAGCCCTGGTTTTATTGATAGTACCTACTTTTGGTAACTTAAAATTAGCATTATTATGTAACATTCCCACTGTTGGGACTCAAGCTTTCTCTCTAGGAGAGGGAATGGCGGATTAAAACCCACCATGCGGGCGTGCAGGTGTCACATGTGTTTGAATTTTTTAATTCTAGGACATGCCGGTTTCCTCACTATATTTCCTCCGCTTGTTTGAGAAGGGAGGACCCTTGTTTGTTTGCAACAACCTAATTTTAGACGTTACCTTCAATTTGAACCTCGCCAAACCAATATTCATATTATATTCAATAAATTTTCTCGTGTTTTGATTAATTTTTGGAATCCGATTCTAAATTAAACCACCTTACATAAATATCAAACGAACAAAAATCCTGTACATTTAAAATTGAGTTTGTGATATATTAAAGGTAGAACGATCCAATATCGGTGTAGGTTGAGTTGAATAAATTCAATCTAATCCGAATATGTGAAAGAACTGTCAGAAAGCCGCAAAAGGCGAACCCGTATAAATTGGAGGAAATATGAGAGAACCCCACGATAAAGTCATAGGTAATATGGATGGGTAGCACCCATGGTCTATTGAAATCAATGAAATATTTATTGAGAGTTCGTTATAATACAGTTCTTTTCGAGCTTCAGGGGAGACTAAACAATTATATTAAAGATGGTTGTAAGATATGGCTTATGAAAAATATATATAATATAAAAAATTGCACAAGTGGATCTGTGTTAAATTACATAGTAACAGCGTCTAGCGGATTCGGCTATACGAAAATAGTACTTCATTATAAATTATAGCCTCTGAATTTTATTCTCGGATAGACCATATCCTGGAATAGTACTAGGTACCATCTAAATCCGTTTAGTGGTTTTTCCGTGAAAGAGTAACAAATATATTCACACATTCATTCATATAAAATTTGCGTTTATAATACGAGTTTATTTTTATTTTTTTTACTATCATTCTACGTTAATAAAACATTGTCTCTATCAGAATAATATTTTAAAATAGGAATATTAATAGAATAGCAAATACAAATACTGAAAACAAATAGCTTTAAGCAAGCCATGTTTTCGCTACAAGAAAATTCGGAATTCACAAACTTCGCCGTCTTAAATTAGATTTCCGTAGAAACCTTAGACGTTTGATATCCGAGTCGAGTATAAATAAATGTTGATCAAATAACTCCTGTCTTTCAAATCTAATAACCTTTTATTAATAGCCTTGTTTCTGTGAAATAAATTGAAGTGTTACTTGATTTAATAATAATATGTGAGAAAAAGAAAACTAATATCCAAGAAAACACGGACAAATGCTGGGCATTTTTTCTAAGATCCGAAAAATATTGCCGTCTTAAACCTTTGGAGGGAAGACGAAGTAGCAATAAATATGAAATTCAGAAAATCCTAGAGGATTAATTTTCTGATCTCAAATTGTGATGCGGGTGGAATGAAAACCTCGCGGTTAGTCTCCGGTGGGAACGTTAGTACTCCGTGTTACATCTTGCTTGTTTCATGTCGGTCTAGAACAAATTGGATTTGGGAACAGTAAGTTTAAATAACTAGAATATTATTATTTTTTTGCTATAAATAAACTCTTGTTTTCTGGTAAAAAAAGCTGATTGTAAAATAACAACATATTTTTATATTATCTTATTTATTGTTTTGAGAAGCAGGAACGTGCTACTGAAAGAGTTTTACTATCTGGAATATTTTATTTATATTCGTAAAGGCTGGACTTCACTTATCTATCATTTATCATATCGGTCGATAGATATCTACTGCTAGATACAGGCCTCCCCCAAGTTTTATTCAGTAAAATTCAGACACATAGTAAGTCAAAGATGATTTCCTTACTTAAAAAAAACAACCCTCACTAGGTCGTCGATCCACTTTGTGGGATGATTGTGTATATCATTGAGGGCCTGTTTCACAATGTCCGAGTAGCCACTACTTCCTGAATAAGTTTAAAAATGGAACAGAATTTGTATGAAATTATCTGTCAAGTAAGATATTGGAAACTTAATCATAGGTGATGAAATAGGCCCTAAGCAACATTATTTATTTATCAATGTGACCGTCACATTGTTTGAAAATTCAATTTACTGAGTAACATTGTCAAAAAGGGTAAACAGTTAATTTCTCTGACTTGACATTTCGGTCTAATAATGTGGTCGCTACTATGTTCCGCTTACCGACAAATTATAGGAAGGAAAGTTATGTGGTCAAGAACAGGCCCTAATAATTCCTTTGTTTCAAGGTTTAATTTATACTTTGGCCATGAATTATTAATAAAATAATGTAATGGTTAGACCCACTTACGAAGTTTTTATTTAATTTAACATTAATAAGGTATGCAAGTCATTCTTTGGCGTCACTTTTTATTTGATTGAAATGACCAGTGATTTTTACAATCTAAATATTATGTTTTAATCGTTTTACTCCTATGAGTAAAACGATCAAAATGCTATCATAATAATTGTGATTGTCGTATGATTGCCTAAAGGCATAAATAAGTAGAGGTAAACCACAAGTACATACACAATTTATTCAGCGTTAAAACAACAATCGTAAAAAGTAATCTAAAAGTTAATTTTACCACCAGTAGGTAGACCAAACAGTAGATTTTCAAATGATTGGAAAGAAATGCATTCCGGCGAACCATTCACAGAAAACAATAAAAGAATCGGAAATAAAACGTTCTCTGTAGAATCAAAAAGGTAGCGAAAGCAAACAGCGATAGCGAAGCCAAATAAAAACGGGCTAAATGGTCAGTAACGTAATATAAATTGAATAAAATTGTATAAGTGTTAAACGAAATAGTGTTCTGACACAACTGGGCGGAGTTTATCATTGCAGTTGAAGGCGGATTGATATTGCAAAGGTGACGTTAAGGAACCAAGAACGCAATAACTTATTCTCACACATATCAAACAATTTTTTTCAACATACTTACGGAAGAACAATAAATAACATGTAAAAAGTGTAATAAAAATTGGTTGGGGCCATTACCTACGTGTGTTTTATTTTTCTCCGATTTTATGTACGAATTCTGTAAAAGGGGAAACCATTAATCAGCTTACTTATAATAAAGTTAATGATTAAAGTAAATCAGACATGTGTGGAAAACGCTGCATTTTAAACCTTAAATCAATGTTTTGAGAGTCGGTTTTTGAGTAAATGGCTAAAATAGATTGCATAATACGTTTGTTAGTATGCAATGCTGTGGCAAAGCTATTAAATGAAAGTTAAGTGAAGCAAATAATACAGAATGAATTTAGGAAAATTCGGGATTGGAAAAAGATTTATCTTTTTAATGCAATTGGATTCGTAATAGATTATATTTTAACGAAGGTAATGGATATTTGTCTTGTGATTTGTACTTTCAATCTCGAAATTGGAAGATTACAAAATGCTTTAATAAAAATTGGGTTAGTAATTCTAATCGATGTATTGATTTGTTATTGTTATTGATCAGATTTTTTTATTATGTTCATGTTCATCCTTCTGGTGAAATATTCAGTTGAATGAAGCACGCATTTCTTTGGTAAATGGTATGCATTTACTAAAGAAATGTGTGCTACATTAACCGACTTCAAAAAGGAGATGGTTCTTTAATCGTTTGGTCTTTTCGTTACTTAACGCCGATTAAAGTTAATTTGTACTCTTTAGTGTTTTTTTAACGAATAGTCTATGTTTTTTTTGTGTTGTATTTTACAGTTTTTAGGTATGGAATAAGATGGAATATCATCAAATATTGCCCTTTGCGTTCCAGAGCCACGTTTAATATTCTGAACAATCCCGTTGCCGTTTAACCATCTAGGTAACCTGAACCATAGCTCTATATCTCTGTATTAATATTCTGGAGCTACCAAACTAACCTAACAAAGACTATATTAATGTTGCAGGTTTATGACAATATTCCGTACGCAAGACATGGTCAGCCTACTGCATGGTTAGCAGGAACAATTTGGGGCCAATTTCGTAAATCTTCTCTCGCCCTGAACAAAGGTAGCGGTGTTATTACAACGTCATGATTCTGTAATGTGTTGTTCAAACGTACGCTTATGTTTAGTTAGCTATCCTATATATGTATGTATTTTTTTGGTGGAAAATTATCAAACAACTTTTCTCAGCTGTAAGGCGGAGCGAGACGAATTGTCAGACTTTTACTGACACACACCTGTATCCTTCAGTTGTCCTTTGCATTCTAGGGTCATAGGTTACAGAAATTCCACCTAGGCCCAGGTATTGTATAGTGCGTTATTATATCTATACTAATAATATAAAGAGGTAAAATTTGTATGTTTGTAAGTTTGTATGTAGGGGGTAATCTTTAGAACTACTGGTCCGATTTGAAAAATTCTTTCAGTGTTAGATAGCCCATTTATCGAGGAGTGCTATAGGCTATATACCATCAAGCTACGACCCACGGGAGCGGAGCAATAACGAAAAATGCGGGTGAAACCGCAGGGGACAGCTAGTATCTAATAAGTATATTTAATTTCGACTTAGCACCTCCTCCTATATGCCGGAGGCTCTACGTGGGAATCGTTCGGTCCATGGCCCTTTACGTGGCGCCGGTTTGGGCGCCGTCGCTAGGTAAGCGACCGGCGGCCAGGCTGAACGTTTGCCACAGGGTCATGGCCATCCGGATGGTGCGGGGATACCGCACGATCTCCCGCAAAGCGGCGAGCCTCCTCGCTGGCCTGCCACCGTGGGATCTGGAGGCAACAGTCCTTGCACGCATGCACGATTTGCGCGTGGAGATTCAACGCCGGGGCGAAACTCCGCTGCCACGACAAGTCGCGACATGGCGGACAGAGTTTCGGCGGGATCTCAGGGTGGCATGGCGACTGCGACTTTCACAACCCAGTGCTGGGCACGCCGTCTTTGAGGCGGTAAGTCCCCTCTTTGAGGAGTGGTTGGAAAGAGGTCACGGCGTCCTCTCGTTCCGTATGACGCAGGTTCTCACCGGACACGGTAAGTTCGGGAGGTTCCTGCATCGAATCAAGCAGTAGAGGACGCCCGGGTGTCGCCATTGTGTGGACTGCCCGGAGGACACGGTGGAGCACACGGTAGAAGTGTGCCCCGCTTGGGCGGAGCACCGCCGTGTCCTTGTGGAGGCTATCGGGGGCGGCGACCTCTCGCGCCGGCCCTGGTTCAGGCCATGGTCCGGAGCGAGGAGGGGTAGCATGCGGTCGACGACCGATTTGCTAATGCTCGTGAAGGAGGCTGCTGACCGCGAGCGCGTGAGAGAACGGTCCTCACGCCGCCGCCGCCGAGATCCCGATCCCAATTTCCGACCACCGTAGGCGCGGGTTCGCGGACGGCGAGCACTGGGTAGCTCGCTGTCCGGCAGTCTGGAAATAATCTGGACCGAGCCCAGTCGTCAACGGCGCGTTCTGTTCCACGCGCGCCTCAAGGAGATGTCAGCAAACTGTAGGGGCCCGGCAGGGCCGAAGCCTCTGGGGGGAACACGTGGTATTCCTAAAGGTTGACACCGAGTCCCCCCCAGATCAAAGGCAACGAAGGAACAGGGTAGGGGTTTAGTCAGTAAGAGTCTGACACGCCCTCCCGCTCCGCCCAAGAGCGGGAGAAGTCATTCTGATGATTCCCCTACCAGAAAAAAAAAACCTTTTCCTATATTATTTGGCACACAATTATAATTGGTGTGCTAAATTAGCTGCAGACTGATGTTTAAACACCAACATTAAAGTTGTTTTGTTGTTGCGTTTGGTGTGATATCTTTTGAAGTTTTTATGTTGGTGTTGTAGGAACCTAACCTTATGTAATGTGATGTTTGAAAGTATTAATGTTAATGGAATGTGGATTAAATAATGACCTTCGCCACTAAACTTTTTAAAATTTTAATTCCACTTCGAATTCTTTTAAACTAGAATTTTTAGAAACTATTCGAACAAAGAACGTATTCTCTGATTGGTTTTACAAAATTCATGACAAACTACTTTCTTCAGCTGCATCTGAAATTCAATGCATGAACAACCTCAGCTTTTGATGGAAACCGAAGCTTTCCCTTGAGAAATGTGCTATGTTATTAGGACTGAGCTTAATCACAAAATAATATATTTTTGGTGAAAGAAAATGGGTCTGAAGGTATTTTGTAACGAAAGTAATAAAGGTGCAAATTGGTTTTAAGTGTTTTCTTTGATAAAAATATAGGAAAGTTTTTTTTGTAGTAGGTCGTATATAGTCCGGTCAAAATAAACTAATTAATTGGGGTGAGGTTACAATAATTCGCACTTGGCTGAAAATTGGTAGGTTTGTTCAATACACTATTATAAACGAATTGTGAAAAGTCCTCATCGATCCGGCACGTGAAAAAAATATACACGCGGTCAAAGGTCACAAAAATGGATTTTTCGCGTTATTAAGCAAAATGGTAAGTTTTATCATAAAATTATTAGATCAGACAATTATCAATAAAAATGTCTAAATAATTTTTTCCTAAGAGCCACTGTTTTTGAGATATAACGATTCAAAATATTGAAAGAGTTGTAATCGTCATAATATGAATAAGTACACCACGTATATACTCGTACATCACTGAAGCCGTAATATAAGCAAAAATATCGTTCTATCGGTCAGTGTGACTAACACATAAAATATGAAAATTTGGGGTAAAAAAAAACCCATTCCCTTATCTTCTACGCCAGTGTAACCTTCAGCAACATCTGTCTCCCATTCAATTGTCTGCGTGGCTAGGGTCGTATTCCTGCTTTATTTTACTATGCCCAATACATTCAATGCTATTAGAGTGCGTCTAATGATAGAACGACCTGGAGTTTTTGATTTAGTTGGCCACATTATTCAGCCACAATTGTACGAAATAAAAAAAGTTGTAAAGTGTTGAGAGATGAAGAATCATGTCTTGACACTTCACAATTACTAGTTAGTAATACCACATACATTTTTTTTGGATTCAACCTCTTTTTCTCAGGTTGCGCTTGCTACTGTTTCAACTTTATGAATCGTTATATCTCAAAAACGGTGGGTCTTAGGAAAAAAAGTATTTAGACATTTTTATAGATAATTGTCTGATCTACAATTTTTGTCTGAGCTAATTTCATGATAAAACTTACCATTTTGCTGAAAATCGTGAAAAACCCATTTTTGTGACCTTTGACCACGTGTAAATTTTTTTGCACGTGCCGGATCGATGAGGACTTTTCACATTTCCTTTATAATAGTGTATTGAACAATCCTACCAATATTCAGCTAAGTGCGAATTATTGTAACCTTGGATGTCTAAATTGACCGGACTATATAAGTAAGATACTAGTTTGTGTGCTGTATTTCGCAATTTTTTCGTTATCCAATTACAGTATTAGAATTTAGGCGTGGTCGCGATCAACAAGTATTCTTATATTCAGGATCATCTGACAACAGGCCCGCTCTCTTTTTTTATTGTGGCGGGAAATCATTTAATGACTTTTTGGGTGTACATTTCAGAATGACTAATACCGTCCTGTGTAAGGAGTCATGTAATGCGGTCCTGAAACGCCCTTGCGCGCCCAACGGTATCTATTTCAAAAATTTCCGTGGTTCTAGCGGCCATCAGTCGTACTGGGCCTCAACGGTGTTGTCTCTGCAACTCTAAAGCACGCGTTAAACATTACGCGCCCATGACGACTCGGGCAATGGTAGAAAATGCCTTGTTGCATTAAGCTCACCTATTTAGTATTCACCACTACTGCACAGGGTTACCCCGGTAGGTTATTTCACTCCTTCGTTGTACACGAAATTCGAAAACGTTTCAATAGTTACCTGTATATTTAAGTACTTTTAGCAGCTACCAAGCAAATGCAACATAATCCCACATAAGAGTAGTTAAAGTACGAGTAATAGCCATGTACAACTATTACTTACCTATCCTCTAATTCTCTACATGACCTATTTGAAATCGATATTGTACAGTGCCGACTGTTACTATGAACCTCACAGCCCAGTCAGTTCGAACACGCTACCTTTGTACGGCTTCCAGCGGATTATCACACCTACCTTTCAAGTGGAGAATATTATAGTCTATTTATTACAAGATTCAACAAAAAATGTTCTAGATAAGCTTTTGAATTTAATTTAACTTTATGTACACGGTTAGCTTTAATACTACTGAATATCTATTTTGGGTAACCCTAATTATTATTAAAACAATATAGAGTCAGGGGTTGTCTGTAACAGTATGGAGATAGGCCTTTATAATTACAGCATAAACGATAGAGAAAATTGGTACCATTAGACTACTTATTTTATTGATATTAGGAGGTCATTTTATTTTTTAATGGTGGTGTGACCGTACGAGATAATAATACGTGGTTTAATAATAATAATGTGGCAACAAGATAACCGAACTTATTCGAGAGAATTTTCAAATTTTTGAAATACGTACCTACTACTTATTATTTTACTCTGCAAGATTTAAATTCTATTTTACATCACATTTTTTTGGGTCTTTTATTACAAAAAGTCTAGAACTTAACCTTTTTAGTTCTAGACTATCATTCTTTTCCTTTTTCTGAGGATCACAAAAAAAAATCCACGAAGGCTAAGGCGGGAACAAACTATTTCTACATGATGAAACGGAAAATATACACACGTACTGTACAATAAAAACTATTGTGTTATCTAACCTCTGTTATAAAGACAAGTCTGAAATCCAATTATATAACCTAAACGATTTAAAAATCAATTAAAAATACACAACCTTAAAGTGGATACTTGAATTGGTGTGGATGGAAGAATATTAGTGATTAGTTTGAAAAAGAGGTGCTATTACCAAAATACTACTGCACTCATCCGTCTACTAGCGAAGTAAGCAGCGATTGCTATACTTAGGTCTCCCGAACCCCGTCTCTCCAGCAAAATTACGTACATTGTTTTCGGAAACCAGATATCTAAAATTCTTAGAACTAAGTTTAATTGAGAATATCGGTTATGCGAAATATTCATTTGTTGATGTTGGGTAGATAGTAATGAAGTAATTTCCTGGAAAATATAGAAGAGGAGAACTAAAAACAGATGATGCTTTTAGAATAAAATAGAATAAATTTTATTGTACCATAAAAAACTGGTTATCGAGCAAAAATATCCGACACAATAACGTGTTAATTTTGAACTTTATTTTGTGAAATTTTAACTCTTTACCTCTTAAGGTTTATGTGTCACATAGCTCACTAACAGACGGAAAGAAAAACCACGCACGCCATGCCTTGTAAATGAAACAAAGTAATCAGTCTTCAAACAAAAAAAACACATGAAAATCGGTCCATTTGTTTAAGAGCTACGATGCCATGGACAGACACATAGCCACGTCAAACTTAACCTATCAATACCCGCGAAACGAGACACAATAGTAAGACAATAACAGCGCGGTCCAATGAGACCGGTCGGGGATTCATGAATTAAAACACCCTCTTTTTCGTCCGGGGTGAAAAAGCACTACAGAACACGTATTTCACATCACAATATTTCAATAAAATTGGCACAGAGAACGAGACATTCATATTTTTATATTTCTTGTCCGACCTAGTGCATAATAAATCTGTTGAATGGCTCTACTGTGCTTCTCTCATCGTCTGTATTATACGCGCCATTATTGTGTTATTAAAAACGTCTTGGTTTAGAACCGAATTGCTTTTATTTATACTTAGCATTAGCATTATCTATTGGCCTTGTAATGTTCCCACTGTTGGGACTCAGGCCTCCTCTCTAGGAGAGGGAATGGGCTGTAATCAACCACGCGGGCCCAGTGCGGATTGGTGGATGTCACATGCCTTCGAACTTTTGGTTCTAGGACATGCCGGGTTCCTCACAATGTTTTACTTCACCTTTTTGATTTATACTTATTACGAATGAAAAGGTAGACGACTGACCTAGTGAAGGTCGGAGGAGCCTGATAGATGCGAGACGTACAGGACTGGTGGCGACACTTGGGGTGTGGGCTATATCCAACAGTGAATGTCTTTCGGCTAAAATGATGATGATGATTACGAGGATTTTTCGAAGATTCATCCCAGGTATCTTAATGAACATAGTGACCAGTGGGTCAGTAAAAGTCTGACACTCCCTATCACTCCACGATTTCCCTCTTAAATATAAAAAGTAAATAAAAATGTCTAAGCGACTAGAAGCAACTCTTACTTCTGGATCACGGATACCAAATTCGTTGAGTACCTACTCAGATATTTGTCAGCCATTAACGATTTTTTTGCTTTCGATCCAGGATCAAATCAGTATAATAGTTTTTATCAAGTAGAAACTAGAATTTATCGCCATCAAATATTCTATACACTCCTACACACCGTACACGCCATTGCCCTGCTGTTTAATTTAACAGCTCCAAACGCAATAAACCTATTTCATTCGAACTTAAACGTAATCGTACGGGCTTACATACAGTAAGAGAAATGCCTGCGATAAAACGTTTCACTCCATAATCAAACACAAATAGCGTACACACACACGCAAACACAAGTTTCACGATAGACGTACTTAATTTTGTGTGCAACCGAACTGAACACAAATCAACACAAAATATCGCGTCGCATGCAAAATTCACATAAGGCTGGTACATACACAGTGAATTTGAAAACACAGAATACAGTTGGAATACAATTGCAGAAGTGGCGATCGCGTAACGTGAGCATTGTAAGGACAAGGTGGACCAATGACCTAGAGACGGTGGTGGGAATCCGATGGATATGAAACGCACAGGAATGACCACTGAGACGTAGCTTGGGGGAGGTTCATGGGTATCATACGTTTGAAATGTTGATGATGATGTTGACTGGTTCTCTAATCAATAGCAATTTTAGCAAGAAATATTAGTGTTGTTTCTAGTATTGCAAAAAGGAAGACAAATTATAAAATACAATATCAAATACCTGTTACAAAGTATGATAATTGAATTAAAAACTGAAAAGGTTCTAAGGAACTACTTACAAATAAACTACTACGTAAAAATACTTAGGCAAACAATTTTTTTTATGCCTAAATATTTTTACTGAACGATGTTACCGCGGAAATGGCTGCAAAAAAAATTGTCCACATGTAAACCGCCTTATCTGTTGTAATAGTAATGAAACATTTATCAAATGCAACCGGGTAGGGATTGTAAGTGATATTACACCCATGCATATAACATGGGCAAGGGTCTTACCTGCGGTGTAGGGATTCAGCCATGACAGCTGTCACGGTCTCGATGTGACGACTTGTGACAATTGGGGTTAGATGTAGTCTTGTGTGTGGCAAGCTTTATGGTATGATTTTTTTTCTGGTTTTTATTATGAATCTGGCTGGATAAGTAATTGGGAGGTTCGTTTTGAAGTTTGTAGTTATAAAGTGATAATTAAGCTTTTAGTAGTTTACAGAAATTTTTCAACTCTGAAACAAATATACCTAAATATTTTTTTCCTACTAATGTGGAGGAACTAATTATGTTATAATGATTCAAAGGTCTAATGAAACTAAATTTCATAAACAAAGACCTTTTAATTACACTTTAGTACAATGACCTTTTAAAATAAAACAACACAAAAACATAATTACCTAAGTCAACCTTTCAAGACACCTTCTAAGGTAATTAAAAAGAAAAACAAAAGAAGCAGACGGGTCATTTTGCCCTCTTAACTCAATTTAAAATTCATTTTGTAATTCCAAATTCGAATCTAAAAATGTTATCTCTAAATTGAATTATTTATTGTATATTGAATTATTATTAATTTGAAATAGGAATATTGTATTCTGAATTAGATTTTGAAATACATTTAGAGTACATTTAGTAGTTCGCTTAGTGATCACTGACAATAACAACCAGATATTAATGAATGAGTGTCGAGCGCTAATCATAATGAACTCAACCGTGCGCTTTGGTATTGATTGAAGTGGCCAGATTTCAGTCGACTATTATATTTGAATTAGGTATTTATTTGAAATTGACAACGTTCTAATTTGTATTTTATTATGGGACATCTTACACTATTGTTTTAATAGGACAGATCTGATGTTTTTCTTTTGTGTTGAAGCAAACATTGTGAGATTGAAAAATAGTTGATCATGTAGCGAGGTGTATCTTAAGGTTGATAAAGCAGTGTTCTATGTCTCCAGACGTCACATTGAACCTCAACCGTAATGAAGAATTCCAAAGCTGAGCTATAATATTAGAATCCTGAATCCAGTGAGGGATTCAAGCTATCTCAAAGTAAAGACACCTTTGTCACCGAGGAGGTACTTTTTACATCTACTGCAAGGCAGCAAGGTATAAAGGTAATTGAATGCAAGATATAAAGAGTGATAGCGGGCACCGCAGGCGGTGCTAGCTAGTTGCTAGGTGCAGATTGCTCGGTCATAGTTTTCGTACGAATGTTAAGAAGAAGTTCTAAAGGTAAGTAAATGAATGATTAACCAGCGGCTTCTAATAAAATATTACGGAATTGGCCGGTAACAGCCGCACACGTGTTTGCGGACGACGAGAAACGGATCCTGTAAGGACCGAGTTTGAGTCGTCAAAGGCGCCTAGTGTTCCATGCGTTCCTCAAAGAACTGTCAGCAATATCGTAAGGGCCCAGTAGGGCCGATGCCCGCCAGGGCAGATATCCACTAGGGCCACGGGAGTTTATGATAGAGATACTGGGATCCTAGAACGCTAAAGGCAAATGAAAGATACAGGTGACAGGTAATATTAATGACTTACTATTAGGTTAGGTTATCATGACATAATATAATAATCAGACGTTTTCGAGCCACTGCAACCTATACAAAAATATTTTAACCAATCATCACAGTTGTGACAAGGTTGGCCGAATAGGAGCGGGGGATGATGATGACAACTGCTTCTCCTTCGACTCGAATCTTCATTATATTTTATTTGAGATCAGCGCAACAGTTTCACTCCAAATTCGATCAGCTACGATCATTAAATTGTGTAACAAAAAATAATTGTGAAACACGACTTTTAAAACTATACAAATCTTAATATAAGATTCTTGCAAGCAAACCCCTAGAAGGAATGCTCAAGGAATCCACAAAGCAGATTACTTTGCATTATGTACATAACTTTGTCATGAAGGTGTGAATAATTATGAGAAAAGGTGTCAGGTATGTGGAACTTATTTAAATGACTTACGTTGCATGTCAGAGGCCATTATGTATCTGTCATTCTAATTAAACTTCGTAAAGTTTAATAGGAAGTCGGGAAGTCGGAAACAATTACTCAAAACATGGCCTTGTGACAAGAGTACACAAAAATTAGCCAATTGCAAATCAGACTCTCACACGGAGGGTTCTGTACCATAATCAGTTCTCCGTGTGGGAGGCCTTTCAACATTGCGTCTTCCAGTACGTAGTCGCCACTCTAAAACCTTTCGTTCCCATCGACTATCTGTTCTGTGAACAATGTGCTCTGCCCACTACCATTCAACGTTGGCGATTCTTCGGGCTATGTAGGTAACCTCTGTTCTCGTGCGGACATCTTCATTTCGATTGTGATGCATTCAATATCCACAAAACAAAATAGGTACTCAGCGCAAGTTATCACTTGAATAATAATGAAACAATACTTCTACACGTTATCACCTAAACAGATTTCAAAATCAATTTCCGTATAAAAATTATAACGGAAATAATCGTTACCAAAACGATATGTGCTTACCTATTGTGATCGAAATCATATTTAAAAAAAGAAACACTCGTCATCCAAAAACAGATTACACATTCGGCTAAAAATAGAAACAGATAATTTTTATTAAAGGCACAGATTCTTCGAAAAACAAACATTAAACGAACGCATTATAAATATCAATCGAGTCCCTACCAATAGACAATGGATACATCGAATCAATATTTCACAGACTCTTTCGCCCAATCTCCTAAAATTACACCATTCCGTTAGGAGAAAAGGATTTGTGGAAACCGCTGGAACATTATTTATTCCCCGGATATTAGCAGTCACTCGCTCTGTGATTTACATAAACTGAATGTTATTGTTGCCATGAAAATACTAGCCCTGTTTTTGTTACGGAGGAAATTGTTCCACGGATTTGTAGTTAGGCTGCGGTTGCTGATAAATGGTGGAAAAGATAGATTGTTTTATGATAAAACGTTTTCGGATGCTCTGAATAGATTTGAGATTGTAATAAATTATTCTGATTATATATTTCTAAATAATAAGTAAATTTTATGATTTTCAGACTTATCTTTTTACATAAAAAGAAGAACTGACACATTGATACACAACCAAAACTATAGGGACTAGGAGCGGGAAGTTTTGCTCAATATTTCCTTTTATGACGGAAGCAAGCACTAAGACAGCATTTTTCAAAATTCACGAATTTAGAAAACTAGTTTTCAAAGTTTATATGGATAAACCCACTTTCACTATGGCAAAGCCGTTGGCACAAGCTAGTGTATGTCTATTTTTCGCAAAAAATCTAGACGTCTTTCATGCCCGCATTGTGATTCTCAAACAACCTCAAAGCAAAAAGATCCAATAACATTCTATCCGAAGGCTTCCTAAATCACACAAAAATTCTCATAAGGACTACAACAAATACTTTCATGTACCTCTTTACTGCATTTACTTTGTCCCAAAGGAGTTACCTGGGGAGTAAATACACGAAATATTTGTTCAAATTCATATTCCCGTATACAAGCCGGGAATGTCGCAGTTCTCAACAAGAATCAGTCAGGCGTCGCGAGTCCCACGTGAGCCCTGTAAAGTTGGGACACTAGTGACAGCGACGAATGAGCCCAGCTAGAAAGTATTAACGTTGACGGATCCCTTTAGGAGTGTGGGATTCTAGAAATAGATTTTTATTTGCAGTAAGTGCTAGGCCAATAACGGATCGGGTGTACAAGCGTGTTCTCGTCTTTACAAGATAGGACTTTTATATATATTTTAGCTCTGCCAGTAGGTAATCATTTTGATAAGTAATAGGTACATAAATATAGTAATATTATGTACCTATTACTTATCAAAATGATTTTTTGCAGTATTTCATAAAGTATTATTATTTATACAACATCATCATCATCTACCAAACCTTGTTCCCAACTATATTGGGATCGACTTCCAGTCAAGTTGGATTTAGCTGAATACCAGTATTTTACGAGAAGCGGCTACTGCAGCTATTTATACAACATAATTATGTTTTTTTTGGAAGGACCAGAATGACTTTACCCGCTCTTGGGTGGAGCGGGAGGGCGTGTCAGACTCTTACTGACTAAACCACATCCCGTTCCTTCGTTGCCTTCGATCTGGGGGACACGGTGACAACCTTTCGGATTCCGTGATCCCCAGAGGCTTCGGCCCTGCCGGGCTCCTACAGTTTGCTGACATCTCCGTGAGGCGCGCGTGGAACAGAACGCGCCGTTGACGACTGGGCTCGGTCCAGATTATTACCAGACTGCCGGACGGCGAGCTACCCAGCTCGCCGTCCGCGAGTCCGCGCCTACGGATACAACATGTTAAAAAAATAAAATAATGAGCATCATGTAATTTATCATACGGGCAATTGGACAACAGCGCACTCTATTGGTAGAGCATACGCACGCACACACAAACACGATAGTGACGCAATCAAGACTTACCAAGAATCAAAATGATTTGAAATCGATTCAGTTGTTGCGTAGTCTCCTGAATTTTCTTATAACTACGAGTATTAAATAGGTTAGAAAATAGACAGCCTCGTCATGTTCTCACTGCCAGGACCCAGACCTCCTCTCTACGAGAGGGATTGGGCTGTAATCCACCACGCAAGCCCAGTGCCAGTTGGTCCACGATGTTTTCTTTCACCGATTTGAGAGCAGTGGTGATGAATAAAACGCCTGGCTGAGTTTAAACGTCTACAACTCGACAGCTAAAACCCATAAGTCGGACCCGTTACCACTGAGCAACCACTACTCACAAACATTAAATGCTACTCTATAAAAACTATGGCAATACTTACTTCTAGCTATACTATAGCTCATAAGCGGCATGCCTTGGTACGATAAATTCCGCATACACGAAAAAGGCAAGCAGTCTCTCAGTGATTACTCCGTTTAACGCAGCAGGACGCAATATAGAGTAATGGCGACTCCTGATGGAGCATAAACTAAAATATAAAAATATTCCTTGAGTATACGCTAGGAAATATTTGCGGCGCAAGAGAAGGTTAATTAAAGGATATAAAGTATATCTAAGTATAAGACTGGGAGTTGTAATTAGTGGAAAAGTGAGGCTTGAACAACATCAAAGGAGTTCCCGTTTTTTATTTTTAGTATCGGTAATGAAATGTGTGTGATACGAGTAGTCGTTGGAATTGAAACTCTTTTAGATTTTATTATAAAATATATGTTTTATGTGAGTTTGTTTTAAGCATAAAAAGCAAAAAGATTAATTTGTTACACAGAATACAATATTTTTGGACACGCCATGTTGTCATTTAAAAAAATCTGTCTTTAGGTAGTTAAGTAAAACAGTTTTGTTATATTTAATCTTTTTTGTCTATAATAAGTCAAGAAGTACTCGTATCTCGTTTGAAGACAAAACCGCTAATTGGTTTTCATGACAAAAAAAAAAACAATTTAAAGTCAGTTTGGGTAGGTAAAAGTCTGAGGCACCCTTACGCTCCACCCAAGAGCGGGAGAAATCATTCTGATGATTTTCCAAATTAAAACAAAAACATCAACGAGTAGTCCACATTTTGAATGGCATAAATATAACGTCATTCATACTCGTATTTCATAAACATTATAATAACAGACAGTATTCTTGAAGTAAGTGGAAATAAATGATATATTATGGTCTTGCCCGCATTATCCTTCCTTGTACACGAAAAATGAAAATGCTTTTACTGAGTGATGACATGATAAATTTTATGGTACACTAGGGGCTCGCTAGCGGCTTTGCATACATAAAATTAATACACGAAAACCTTCTTAGTAAACCGTTCTAAACGGTGCTCTAAACCTTAGCAAAATCCGTGTTTATAGTCTTCAAAGTATGTCTAAACAAGTCGTTTCTGATAATTTTATTCTTGGTCTAAAGCTACTATTGTCAAGGTTTCATTTCGTTCTAGGGAACACGATGTTTGCTTTAAATAAGCAGTACCCGGAATATATTATGGCTGGAGGCAAACCAATATAACGAGTATTGTGTAAGCCGACATCGAGTCCGATGACTTGTTGTTTTGAAAATATAAAAAATTCAGGCAAAACAACTAGAATATTATGTTGTTTTTCACAGTATGTTTTGTGACCTATCTGAAACGTTATACTCTCAATAATTCAGGTTCTCTAGTGGTGACCGCTTGATGGCTTCTCAAAAGTACTGACGATCTGTTGAGGATCGTGAGAATCCGATACATATGAGACTCACAAGACCGTTCGTTGTGATGATGCTTGGGGGAGGCCTACGTCCAGTAGTCTTTCGGCTGAAATAATACAGGCAGGAAATCTATTTCTTTCATAAATCATCATCATCTGCCTAGCCTTTTCCCAACTACATATATTGGGGTCGGCTTTCTTTCATAAATATTTATGGCAAATACTATGCAATCATGATATTATTAACCAAACAAAGACTCTTTGTATCAGATTTCATTGTGATAAATGGAGTGAGCTTATCAAATGTGTGTCCCAAAAAATTACGAAATTGGGATGTGGGAAAGCATTTAATGACTTTTCCCGGTCTAGGGAAGAGTAGCAGGATGTGTCAAACTTTTTGTGTTATGTTCTTTCAGTTGTATTTTCGGAAGGTTTCCTTTTCAGAAATTCTTTGTGGCCCTAATGCTGCTCAACACTGATTGAACCCTTTTCTCATTACTGTAAACTAGGTACTCACCATAGTAAACAGAAATACTTTAACTAGGTAGCTGGGTCAACTAAGCCTGAGGGCTTAAATTGATGTTCGGAGCAGGTAATTTAGGAACAGTCATCCACCCAAGACACAGTCGTGACAAGAGGGGCTTTTCCTGAAATATTCAATTTGTATAGAACTTGCAGCCTGTCCTAGCTTCGCTCGGGTATTTTGGATTGACTTTTCTCAACTGTACTATGATATTTACCATCTCAAACTGACAAACAGACGCGGTGGGAAACTTTGTTTTATCTAATGTTTTGTATAAAAGTGTTTGTTTTTTAAATCCTCCGAAACCGCTTGACCAAAATTGATAAAACTTTCCTTGTGTATCTGGTAGGTCCGAGAATAATTCGAAGGCAATTTTTTACTCTCCTCCACCCTTCATTTTTAGGGTTCCGTAGCCAAGTGGCAAAAACGGAACCCTTATAGTTTCGCCATGTCTGTCCGTCCGTCCTTCCTCGCTTAACTCTGTGACCGTTAGCACTAGAAAGCTGAAATTTGGTACTAATATGTATATCAATCACACCAACAAAGTAGTAAAATAAAAATTGAAAAAACATGTTTTATTAGGGTAGCCCTCCTACTGTAAAGTGGAAAGTGTTTTTTTTTATAAATTTTAACCCTAACGTGTGATATATTGTTGGATGGGTAATCAAAAATGAATAAGGGTTTACTAGAATATTTTTTTGATAATATCAATCATTTCGGAAATGATCGCTCCAAAAGTAAAAAACAATTTCGATGGTCCCTAGGTAAAGTATCGAAACTGAAAATCACTACTTTGCAAGAGAGCGATTTAAAGTTTGTTTTTGCATAATTCTGTCACGGGTGATTAAATCTTTATAAAAATTAGGTCTCTAACTATCGGGAAACGAAGTTGTATTATAAAATATCCTTTAAAAAGAGCTCAAAACAGTAATAATAAAAAAGTGCTATTTTTTTGATTCGATACTTTACGTAGGGACCATCGATTTGTGTGTGTCCCCTCTAACTTTTGAACCCTAGGTTTAGAAAATATGAAAAAAATCTGGAAAGTAGAACTTTATAAAGACTTTCTAGGAAAATTATTTTGAACTTGATGGGACGAACAGTTTTTGAAAAGTTGGGGACACTAATATTGTGACGGTCGGGAAATTACGGAACCCTACACTGAGTGTGGCCCGACACGCTCTTGGCCGGTTTTTTCTTATACGGGTCTATACCCGTATAAGAAAAAACCGGCCAAGAGCGTGTTTGCGGTCAGAACAACGTTTGCCGAGCATATCATGATTGTCATATAATGTAAGTGGTTAATTATTTACTAACAGTATACCTACCACTGACTACTCCTTTTTACTTAAAGTTATTTTGATCCATGCAAAGGTTATCTGGTAAATATTGCTGTCAACGACAAATCCACCATTGTATTCGTATAATTTAAAATCGTACAAAATGTGGTGCAACTTTTTTACTGTACTAACAAATTTTCATATTTCTATTCCAATATTTACCCGTCACAGTTATGAGCCAGATACCTTGTGGATAAAAATAGAAGCCACAAAGCATCCACATTATTTATTTACGTACAGGTATGTACAAATGTATTAAAAAACACATAATATTTCGCGATGTCTATCCCACGACACTCATGAACACTGACGGTAAAAAAGAACTCAATTTTCACTTGATATTCCTCGCAACGTAAGTCAAGTGGATAGCAATTACTTTCCTCCTGTGTGCATTGTTTATTTTTACATCGATCTTGGTTGGTTCTGTGTTTATGACTACGGCGAGGTTATTTCAGAATGAAAGAAAATTAAAATTATTCCAGTTTGACGTGTATATTTTACCGGTGCTGATATATTTCCCGGTGATATACCAAGACAAGATCAAGTAAAACCTACGTGTGGTTACTCGAAGCAGACCTGGTGGTAAAAGATAAACACCTAAACGAAGAATGAAGTAGAATATGGAAGACCTAGAGCAAAATAAAACGCGACGCTCAAGACCGAACGTGATGGCGGTGCGCTGTGGACGCCCTTTGCCTCATCTAAGGAATACAAGAACGTAAGTCAAGTCAAAATATGATTCGTGCATGGCAGGTGATAGTGTTGGTCGGTGATGAAACGAAATAGTGACAATAAATAAATGGATTTTGAACATAGTTTCATATTTTTCAGTAAAAAGAATATATACTAGATATTCATACTCGGCATGTATACGTATGAAAGTGTAGTGGATTGACTCCTTTAATAAACATTCAAACATATTTTGTAGAATTTCACATTCATAATTATTTACAAATGGAAATGAAAGTAAGACATTGAACTGTCTTACCGAGAAGTAATACAGTCTGAATTCCCACCTCCTTCGAAATTGGGACCGAAACATTACAATACCACAAATGAATCGACAGGTCGTATCATCCTTCGGAACCTTCCGACCCGAAAGACAAAAGCTATTCTACCTTCTTTATTACAGTTTACCTAGAAAAGTATCGGCATAAGAAAGGGCTCCTCGATTTAACCCTACATTTACCGTGTAAGATGGTACCACATTTATTTGGCCGACAGTGTATTTTGTCGCCTCGTAACACAGGCACGTAGGTTATGCTAAACCAAAAAGCAGATGGTTTTTCTGTTGGCTTCGCACGTTTTGTGCATTGAGCCAGCTTCAAGTTTAAGAAAGTATTTTTGATACAGAATAGAGTCAATTTCTCATTAGAATGTGTAACTCAGTCTAATTTTTTGCAGTATTTGGCAGCAAATGTATCAATTCGGCCTCCTCAAACTTCACTAAGGTAGTCAATATTACAAAGAAATTACAAGGTTCATTTTGCTGAGATCGCACTTGTTTCAATTAGGTATTTGATACACTCATTGCACATGTTGTCCAGTTATGTAAACACTTGAAATACAAAAGTACACTAATTCACAACCCAATATTCACTTGTTGTTTTTATCAAGTATGGAATCATCAGAATGACATCTCCCATTCTTGGGTGGAGCGGAAGGGCGTGTCAAACTTTTACTGAATAAAACCCACCCCATTCCTTTTTTGCATCCCAATATTCATTGGAAATCAATTTTTGAATAATTAGAACATTCATTGTACATCACTTAAAAAAGTCTCGCAAAAGATTACAGATTCAGATGATTTTGAAGTAAAAACCCAAAATAAGCTTTACACTATTAGCAGACAAACGTAGAAGCAATTTTTCATGTCGTGTAGAAAGAAAAGTATACTGTAGGTCTACATATTTGGAAAATGACGAGTATGTATCGGTCCTAAGGGACCAATACATACTCGTTTCGTAACATGATATTTGTATTTGGTGTTTTTAGACGATTCATGAATGGGAAAGAGATACATTATATAATTGTAGAAACTGTATTTTATTTTTAAGCATTCTTCAGATCATAAAATACTGTAAGATAAAGTTTTACTTAAGATTTAATGCCCCTTGTTATATTATTCTATCTAGCTTGTACTGTATACCTGCTGGGCTAAGCATTAGCATTAGCCTTATCGGCCTTGTAATGTTCCCACTGAATTGACTTAGGCCTCCTCTCTAAGAGAGGGAACAGGCCGTAATTCACGACGCGCGGGCTCAATGCCGATTGGTGGATGTCACATGTCTTTGAATTTTTCCTCACGATAGTTTCCTTTATTGCTTTGAGAGCAGCGGCTTCACTCCATTCCTAGCAATGTTCCCGACTCTGGGTTATTCTTAACCAATTCCTACGAAAGGCATGTAAGTCGTCCCACTATAATCTTTTTGGTCTGCCACATCCGCGTCGTGCAATTTCAAGGCATTCACTTTGTGTGTACGGGCCTATCACTCGATTGGAATGTGGCAGACATATCCAGCCTACTCCTACGTAAGCCGTCAACGAACTGATCTGCATTGGAGTGCAGTACCTGTAATGTTTGAACCTGATACTTTAGTTTAACACCAAGTATACCATGATAAAAACAATAACATTTTTATACTCGTATATTGCCAAGTTACAAAGTTTCAACGAAAAGTGGACTTGTTAAAATGTCAGTCCGAGCGAAAAAGAGGAATAGAGCTATACTCCCTATATAGCTCCATCACTCCATCCCTATAAAGTTCAGTTTAGGACGTAAAATGGATCACGTTAAGAATTCGTGGTAAATCGCTTCTGTTCAGTAAAGATTTAATTGGCTTGGTGCTGTCGATCCTCTGCGTTCCAGAAGTGAGAATATTATAAGGCTTATATAAAATGTTATGAAACTTTTGCTTATGTTACCATAGAGGTGCTATAAATAGTGATAAACAATAAAGTCCTGATTTAACGTAATAACTCATACATAAGCTTTCGACAATCGAAAGATAAATACAAAAATAATTTCATCAAAGAATTTTAATCAAGCTACCAATAAATCAACGCACAGCAAAAATCAAAACAGATATATAAAAGGGTATAATATTAGTTGGACTGCGTTCAACTGGGCCGAGATCCGGATCGGAACGGATTTAATATCCGTAAGTACGTAACATCTGTTTACGTAAATTAGATAGAGTTTGCTTTTGCTTTGTACTTTTAAACAAGATATGGGTTGGTGGATGTATTTGTTGAAATTGCATTCGATTTTCTTGATTGTGAAAGCGGGTTATCGTAGTGAATTTAATTGTAGACTTATCTGAGTCTTATAATAGGTATTTATAAAAGTAGGTTGATTCAATCGTAATCATTACCGTCAAAAGATGTTTTCTGTTGAATATGTAACCCGAAAGTTGTTCTAAATATTTGGTTTTTCTTAGCGGTCTTAGCTAACTGTTCGGTTGAACGGATTAGGATAAAATTTAGAACACGCATAGACCTTGTTCCGAACTAGCATTCTATGATACTTTTTAATCAAACAGCATGTGCCCTTAAGACAATTTTATACTTTCAATCAAGCGAAGCCACTGGCAGCATCAAGCGTTGTAATTATTATTTAGCTGTCTTACAGATGTCTATTTATTTGTTTGTCGGAGATCAAAACCGGAAGTACTGGCCCTATTTAAAAATATTCTATATATATTTTTTCTAATAAAACACAACAACAACAACACAACACAACAACACAATTAACAACACAATTTATAACTTCTTTTGGTGTACAATAAAGTTTATTCTATTCTATTCTATTCTATACAGTGTTGAATCCCATAAATAACATTATTTTTCATAGCTTCGATCTAAGCTATGAAAATGTACTATTCATCTTTCAAAATTCAAAAGTGCTTGTCTAAAATTGATTACAATACTATTACAAAGACAAAACTTTGTGCTTGACAACAGGCGAAGCCGCTGGCAAACACAATTTTGCATGTAGCTTTAAGCTTGAGTATGAGGTCGACTTGTAGTAAAGACCATGGGACAGAAACCTGATTAAATTTTATTGATCTGCCTAGCCTTTTCCCGACTATATTGGGGTTGGCTTCCAGTCAAGCTGGATTAAGCTTAAAACCAGTATTTTACGAGAAGCGGCTGCCTACCAGACCTCCACAGCCCATTAACTGGAGTAACAAAGTACTTCATGGCAAGATTGGAGTCAGTAAATCTGGCTTCTGCCTATCCGTAACGACTGCCAAAGATCTACAAATGACAGCCGGGACCTACGGCTTAACGTGCTTTCCGAGGCACGGAGGAAACTCGTTATGATGATCGTTAAGATGGTCACCCATTCACAAACCAACTTAGGTAAGCGTTGCTTAACCTTGAAGATCGACCCGTGTGGCAGTTATTATCTAGCCTACGAGCCTATACTCCTCTGTACCTATACCTAGAAAAATAAAAGATAAGGCTTATTGAAATCAGGAAGTTTTTTCATCTACTAATGAAATAAATAACATCGCTCTCATTTGAAAAAGTGCCCAGAATATCGACAGACGGCAATTAATTCATACTTACGAGTAAGTCTAATTCTATTAACATTCTCTTAGATACTTATTTATTAGACTAGAAATATTTCATGTCTAATTACAAACTAATATCTTTATGACAGTTTTTTTATCTAAGGCATTGTCATTATTAATGTTTTGTGTATAGTCTAAGACATCTTCTATTAATAAACGATTTAGTATTTTCTTTCGATTTGGCATCCAATAATTAATGATTCAGAATGAAATTGGTGATAAATTGATGCTTTATTGGTATTAGTATTAAATTACGATTATATCTGCTCTCTAGCATCATCGCACTGTAACGGATCATGAATAAATGTACGGTGTCTACATTATAATCATATCATAGATCCCATAACCAGAAATGGATTTCGATAAATATGGGTACTGGGTACCAATCTAGCTGTAGGTATGTTCTATTAAATAAAAATAAATTTTACCTAATAGATATACGTTTATATCAAAACAACCGAATTGAGAACCCCTCCTTTTTTTGAAGTCGGTTAAAAAAGAGCAGAATTTTTTCCTACGAAACCATTTTCGTGAAAGCTTTGCAAAAAAAAAAAGTAAGGAAGGGTGTCAAACCTTTTTCACATCCTTCCTCTAGGCGTAAGGGTTCTCGAGGGTAGATTGAAGCTAAATATTGCAATAATCTGGCTGTACAGCTAGATTTATGGCCTAACACTTTATATAAATCCGTCAACGAGGGAACAAGATACAAAGACCAGAGAAAAAAACGAGAGGCCTGAGTTAGCACGAAGTTTCTATAAAAGTTTTTGGTCTGAATTCTCGCTGAGACCTCCTTTTATTGATGTACGAGTACTCGTATATATTTGTCAGTTCTTTTAATTTAAATTGTGATTTTTGCTGTAATATGTTCTTGCCGAATTAATATTTCTGAGTATTACGACCGAAACATAGCACACGGGTAGACCAAGTCCTGGAATAATACGTAGGTAATACTTTTCATCTGGGAGAAGCTAGTGTTAAATAGAAACAGATAACGTTAAATTGAAAAAAATATCAAGAATGATGTAATAAAGAAATAAAAAAACTAATAAAGTAATTAAGAAATTACGAGAATTGATGATCGATTTTACAATCCATGACTTGTAAAAAAAAAAATAAGCACCAGGTTAATTTTAAGCTGTAATTATTTATATTATTTGGTCAATAACTGAAATAGTTTTTGTGGTATTATTCTTATTTATAGGCTCGGGTTTGATCACTATATATCGCCTGATGGTATACGATGATGTGGCCGACGATGGAGCATACGTACCTAGAAGTAACCTATTCATTCTTGACTTGGCAGGGAATTCCACTCCATTCCACTTAGCAGTACGCAAAAAGAGCATGATGCATATATGCATTACAATGTTACTAGTAATCACTAGTAATATTGTAACGATCAGTCTAACAATTTTAATCACTCTTGACCCCAGTCTGTCCCCAGCCTTATACTGCTTTTAAAACAGCACAAAGTAAAATGTCAAAGTGGGAATACTATTTTCAACGATAAAAAAGTAGCTAAGATCGCTGGCTCGTTAGCTTCTAAAGTCTCTAATTAGTTGGCTCCAGCTTACTTGACTTTAGATAAGAAAAAAAAACTACACACAGGGTCCGTTGCTTATGTGAACTGGAGAAGGACGGTCTTATGTGCTTTGTAACTGATACGATCATGTGGACTACGAATGTTTATGTTCTACTTCAAGTAGAAAGGTAGTTCCTAAGGTAGAACGAATCAAGTTTACATACGAATTGGCAGATCTTTGATTACTAAGCGAAAAGTTATCAAGACAATCGCACCAACATCAGCATAAGGACCAAATTCAGCTATTACCATCACAGAAAAACTACATCGAATGATTTCCTAGCTCCAGCAAACGTTGGAAATATTTTTATCTCTGTCATTAGTTTTGATTAACGAGGTCATATGAAGCGGACAGACCATCGTCACAATATTAATGAACCCTCTATTGTTGTCCAATATGAGGAATTTGAGCGTCATATTGACTCCGTAAAGTCGGATTAATTTTTGACTTACAGACCCACTTTATTGACGCCATTTGGGATCAGGTCGTTTGTTCTGAGATAAGAAGTGCACATAATGTGACCCAGTTGAGCTATTACGTTGGAAGAATGGCTAGGACAAGCACATTCAGCTTAGTTGGATGCCTTTAGAAAATATTTGTAGTGCAAAGAGAAAATAGACTCCTCTGGGAATTGAATTTATCGAGCAAACGTGTCTAAAAATAATACAAGCCGAGCAACAAGAAACTTAATTAAAACATTACATTAACTTTCATAAGCTAATGTGTGACACAGATGTTTCAACTCAAAAAGTGGAGATGATACCTGCACGTGTTTCAAAGCACTGACATAATACACACGAAAATTACTCGAAAATTTACTCTGTAACATTATCTCAAAAGTTTTCATCACGATGCTGCTTAAGAATCAAATACGAAGCCTCATAAACTTTAGGTTCAGCAAGAAAGGAACATATTAAAGCTAAATAAGCGCCAGGCTAAAGAAAAATGGTGCTGCCGGAGCGGATTTTTTATATTATTTCTCTTAGCTCAGCTACGATAGACCATGGAGCGGAGGGAATTTATATTTAAGCCATCACAGTAAATTTTTCTACAGAGAATTTTCAGATCAAAGTAATTAATTAAAGGGAGTATGTAGTTAAGTAGAACGCAATGACGTGTTGTAGTAGTAGATTAAATTAATGAACTGTGAACAGGGTTGAGTAGAAAGAACAAAGATTAAATTCGTGTATAGGGATTACTAAAGTCAAGTAATCGCAGGCTCGTGTTGGCGGGTCAGGAAAAATGGCGCCCAAGAGGCTGACTACGTACAGTCAACATTAAATCCTTTTGTTTGTTGTAAACTGTGCTGCTGAATAGGAGGGACGTTACAATTATGTCCGACGGTGCTAAAATAAATAATGTGCCTCGTTACATCTAAACAATGGCACACAGGGTCAGCAAGATAAATATGCCATTGAATTTTCATAGATATATTAGTAGGCATTATCATAACTGAAATAAAAATGAATATTCATATAAAGTCATTCAGTATTTTCAACGTTTTATTTCAAACAATAAAATACCTATAAAATATCGCAAACGCAATGCAAATTGAGACTTTTCCAACAAACGCAATTTCTGAAAACATCACAGCCGTTTTCACATTTGGAAGCAAAACAATTTGACTCTCAAGCATCAGAATATTTTTCTATTTTATTTTATGAAATTTGGAGCTCGCAGCGTCAAATATTTTACACCGGGTGCAAAGGCGCAGGTAAGCTTTATGCAGGCTGGTGTAGTGCCGCATATAGCTGTGTGCGCGTTTATGGAGGACACACGGGGGAACGTTGGCGTTAAATGCCGTGATATATCTCCCGGAACTGCAGTAGATAGGACAAGCAAAATACCGGAGAGAAAGTCTTTTGTTGATTTAACAAGTAAACCTGGATCACAGAATACAAACAGCAAATTAGGTATACAAAAAGGCACAGATACTAGACCTATAACAGCAAAGGCAGACGCTTACAATAACAACACTCTGAATGATTCATATGAAAATCTGAATGTTACGAAATATATCAATAATAACAACAAAAGCAAAACGAAACCGTTTTCACTCCACATTGAAATATAATAGTCTTGTCAAGTATGAAGTGCTTTATGAAAATAGCGAAGACGGGTTGCCGTATTCCGGTCAGATGAGAATGAAAAATAGTATTCCTTATTCAAGATCACGAAGACGTCGAAATATTATTGTGCGATTGGTACGAACGACCTTCCGCATAATTGGAGAAATGTAATACATCTTCGCTGTCAATATGTGTAAGCCCTCAGATATTGCATGAGGCAGAATAAAACATTGATTCTCATATGGATGGATGTTTGTTTTACGAGTAACAGTCGTGGCATCCGATTCTAATATTTAATATCTGGCTTCAGAAAGAAATATGACACTAAATGAATGAAATACATGTCGTAAAATAATAATCAAATAGTAGAAAAAATATTTACCATAATTTCATAATCCTAGAAATGATCACAAAACAATATAATAGTCAAAGAAATAGTGCGATGAAATGTAAATTGGGTACAATCCTTTTGTTAACGATAATGAGCAGGGAAACGGTTGTGTCCCGAAACGGAATGTCATTGCACCAGTGTTAGAAGACCTTCACACTATTGTCGCTACTAAAGCAAATGAGTTTGGGTTGGAAAATATTTGTACCGATGTTGTGGGTCTCACATAAATGGGTGGCAGTTGCAAGCGAAATGTTAGGCCTCCAAGCGCCTGTTACTAGTACAATTACGGCAAATGACACGGCAGCGCCTTTCCGAACACCACGAACGAATATTGGAAAACACATTTAGTTTGGAGCGAGCGTGTATTTTAACAAAAGTTTAAGCGGTACTAAAGTGCAAATGGGACAATTTCGTCTGTGTCATACATCTCTGCAGTTTACGGCGTCTGTTAGTGTTTGTAATTGTATTTAACCGTTGGTGATTCCAGTCGGCGCTTGCAGTGTAATCAAACCACCAATCGACGCTGTTCTTTTATTTACAGCCTTTTTGTGCATGGTTTAAATTCGTTTATTGGAAGAGTAATGTTAATAAATGTAACTCTTTTTAGGTTCTGTTTTGCTGTTTTATTCCAGACTAACAGCATTTTTTTATACCAGCTTCTAGAAATGACGCGCCCCTAAGAAAATATACATCCGGGACAAAAAATATGATATAATAATCTATTCCAGCATATCCTTGTTTCAAAACTGTTTGACTGTAGGCAAAATAAAAAACATACACACACATACATACACACTTTACTATATATACTTTTAAACTTTCGCCTTTAGTGTGACTGTCGAAGCCCTCATAAAAATCCCTCTGAAAGGTTACGTCAACACTGTCTTCTACAAACCATCTGGAATATGTGACGTCACTGTTTCCCGAAAACAAACACACGAAGCTACCCCAAAAGCAGATTGTGTTTTCATAAACGTTTTTCACTTATTTACAAAACCGCTTTGGTGCCTTTTACATGAGGTACTGTGTACCGTCCTTTTACGGATATGTTGAATATTTGATGCAAAATTGTCTGGCCAATGGGGTAGAACGGTGTTCTTTGAACGATCAATTGGAATACCTGTACCCGACACCGAAACTTGTCCTTGAATGAATTGAGAGAATAATTTATTAAGCTAAAACCTTCGTTTAAGCTTGACGCTTTCCAAAAGTGGTCAAAAACATGTAGACAGTTTTAGTTCCAGGAAATGTGAAATGATAAATCCTTACAGGAAAAAACTGTAAGCGCGCAACAAAATTAGAAAAAGCTAACTAACTGGGATAAAAAGTACACATATAAACATGGCAAAAGCAAGTCCTAGAATTTTTAAGGTACTTCTAGGACATAGTCTATTCATGTCCCATAATTTGGTTGTTATAATTATCAAAAAATAAATTCATACAGTAACAACAGAACTTAAAGAAAAGTACGCAAGAAATAGATACATTGTATGTACCTGTGTTTTAGTGTATTTTTGTATTATATGTAATAGTGTACAATAAAGAATATAATAAATAAATACATCAATAAAAAAAAAACATAGATAATTCAAACCAAAAACTTTCCACTTCAGCAGTCAATTGTTTTTTCTTGTTATTCCAGACTGCCCAGAGAAAAACAAGTCAAAAAACAGTTTTTCCATATTACAGCAAGAGTTTCCATATCCCAGTATTTGGGAAACAACAAGTTAGAACTGTAACATATGGTAATGCTTAGGTCAGATAAGCAGCTAGGAGATACCACACAAATTGTTTGACGACTTAGTTACTAAGCCAAATAGACGTCCAGTAGCTGAATATTTGTTGCTGTTTGCTCAACAGCTGTTCTTGTGTTTTATATGAGGTTTAGCTTTTAAGTTCGCTGTCTCGTCTCTGTAACAAGAGACTGCCTGTGTCTGTGAAGTGATTTTTAGGGTTCCGTACCTCAAAAGGAAAAAACGGAACCCTTATAGGATCACTTTGTTGTCCGTCTGTCTGTCCGTCCGTCTGTCAAGACCCTTTTTCTCAGGATCAGGATCAGGAAGGGACCGCGGATTTCAATATATGGTTTTAATTTCAACTTGATACCTTCACGCGTGTATCAAGTTGAAATTAAAACCATATTATATTGAAATCCGCGGTCCCTTGAAGTTGTGCAAAAATCAAACTTGTAAGTTGACGGGAAAAAAAGATACGCCCGTTTATGTTGCAAAAAACGTACATTTCGACACTGTCAAAGGAATCAAAACTCATAGGGTGCTTCCCGTTGACCTAGAATCTTGAAATTTGGCACGCAGCAAGGTATAGCACTAATATCGGGAAAAGTCTGAAAACTGAAAATTTTTAGTTACGTCACAAGAAAAAAAAATTGAAAAGTCTTGAAGACTCGATTCGAGAATTAAACTGTTTTTATAGGTAGGTTGGTACGAAACCCTCAGTGCGCGAGTCCGACTCGCACTTGCCCGGTTTTATGTTGTTGTGTTGAAGATCGTGAGCTTCGGCAGAAAACTTAAGGCTCCTATTTAATCTGTGGTGTATGTAAGTTAACATAGGTATAATAAATCTATCAACCCGTATCTGTATACCATATTAACTATTATTGCAGAAAATATCTCGTAATAATCATCATCTTCCAGCCGAGGTCTCTTGTTACTTGAGGTCGGCGCAAAACGTTTTTATCTTCAATTGTATCCTGACAACCGTCACGCCCTTACTCCCTTTTAATTTATATCGCTCCTATAACCGTTCATTGACCACCCTCTCCCTCGTGGAAAAATATAATTAATATATCGTAGGTGAGAAATTTATATGGATTTGATTGCCCAAAACGAAAACTATTTAGTTTAGATATAGTAGTCATGGCTAAGACTATGGAAGATTTTGAGACAATGCTCGAAGACTGTACAGCTTCCGAAAGAGTGGATCTTGAAATTAACTAAACCAAAACCAAGGTAAACACCCGTAACAACCTTTCATACCAGAATCAACGTAGTCACACTCGAAGTTTTAGACGGTTACTTTTACCTAAAATAGCCAGTCCAGTTAATTAGGTCTAACTTCAAGAAAGAGGCCAATTATCGAATCGACTCGGCAGGGCAGCATTCAGGAAGCTGCGTGGTAACTTCTTGTTCGAGGTACCAGTATTTCGAGACGTAAGTCTCTAACCAGTGCATGTTGCCAGTGATGACATATGACTTTGAAACGTGGTCCCGCTCAATGGGCTTTATTACAAGGCTTAAATTAAGTGGCAATGTGTAGGGCACATTAATCACAGAACAGATGGCCAATGCGGCCAAATTTTTCTGCAATGGCGACCGCGGAATGCGGAAATCCGATAGATGTGTCACAGGAACGGTTGTTGTGACGACACTTTGGGGTTGCCTATGTCCAGCAATGGACGTCTTTCGGCTGAAATGATGATGAACACTATTTAATATAAAATCTTTACATCAATCTATTTACAGTTACTTAAGACATTTATTTCTTTGTTTACCATCCACTTACTTGGAGGCCTTTTAAGCAGAGTCTTTGCATGTAGTACAAAATAATCCGCAAACTACATAAGAGATTACATGCCATCAATACCACTTAAGTAGTATTGCAGATTGTTGCTAAAATGTAAGGCTTAAGATATCTAACTAAAAGCGTTTACGTAACTGACAATGTTTTCAGGAAGATTAAGTGATTAGTTTGGAGAAGCGGGAGATTTTGATTGGAGGAAAAATAAATATGATGAAACATACTGTTATGCAGTTCGATCTTAAGGTTAAGCAACGCTTGCCAAGATTGGTCTGTGGATGGATGACCATCTTAACATACCGCGTTTCCTCCGTGCCTCAGAAAGCACGTTAAACCGTAGATCCCGGTTGTCATTTGTAGATCTTTAGCAGTCGTAACGGCTAGTCAGAAACCAGTAAATCTGACTCCAATCTTGCCATGAAGTACCGTATTACCCCAAATAATGGGTTGTGGAGGTCTGGTAGGCAGCCGCTCTTCGTAAAATACTGGTATTCAGCTAAATCCGGCTTTACTGGAAGCCAATATAGTTGGGAAAAGGCTAGGTATGATGATGATGATACTGTTATGTAGGTACGTTATAATTACAAAATGAAGATTGCTTATACATAGATAGTTGGCTATATGAATATTGATAGTTATTTTTTCGAAATCTGGGAGAAATAGGTTGCGTATTTTTTTTCTCTTAGTTTTTAATGGTTTTATAAATCTGATTCGATGAACGATTATTACTTTGAGTGTAATGTTTCAAGCAATATTACGAACCATTGAACATCAGAATATAGTATTCGGCATGAAAAGCGATATTGTTATGGAAACCTAAGCTCTAGAATATCTTATAGGTACTACAAAGCGATTTTATTGTAACAGAGATCAATGACCAAAGAAAATAAAATAGAATAGAACACGAAACATCACACCACCATTATCAGAGGGGTTAAGCAAAGGTACATCTTTAGTAATGCACATTTTGCCAGTTGTCTAATGACTATTTTAAAGGGCGTGAGCCTATTGCCATTAAAGCGCATAATTGTACAGACCCTGGTCTACAACTACAATTTTTTTTAGAAGAGAAATCAGCCAATGACTTCAATCGCTCTAAAGCGGAGAAGGAGTATCAGACTTTTGCTGGCCACATAAACTCTTTTAGTTACCCTTTACGTCCTAAGACTACAAATAACCCTTTTAGAAGTTACCCTATTGCCCTCAGACTAGGGCCAACTAGTAGCCTTCGAACCCGCTGGGCCCTATGATTTTGCTGACATCTCTTTCAGGCGCGCGTGAAACACTAACAACAGTGCAGTCAAGTATGTTGGGGTCAGCTTCGTCTAAGTGGATGCAGCTAAAAATTATTATTCCAGTCTAACCAAATTAAACTGAATATTAGTATTTTACCTGTAGCTACTGCTTATCTAGCCAGTGATTGGTTATCACGATACCTTTTAGTGTGACCGGTGACAGATTTCCTGGCTTCAGATACGCAGTTGCTTCATATAAAATACTAATACTTATTCAGTTTAATTTGGTTAGACTGGAAGCCGACCTAACATAGGGCCCAAATATAAAACTACGTTGCAACGTCGCACTATGAAAATCTACGATCTCGCACGACGCCTCGCAAGAACTTACCAATTGACTCGCATCAGTCGCATCACACATTGTATGCTCACTTGAATGGATGTTTTGCCACATGAACGATTCTGCGATATGGCATCGTATCACAGTTTTGTGTGGGAGCCCATAGGTAACGGCTAGGATGGCCGATATTTTATTTCTGCTTTATAGTTTTTTAGATTTAAATCATACGGTCCATTACTATAAGACGTCTTTACTTTACAAGTAGAATACCTGAGTAGCATGACAACCCTTTTGTTTGTTTAAAAGAAACAACTAAGTGCCACTTAGGACAAGTTTTTTGATCTATTCTTAAGTCAAACATAATAGTTAGAAATAATAAAGCTATCAATCATCCTTGCCAATAATGTAGCGAAATATTTGGTCACCAGAATAACTAATTAACTTCCGAAGTAGATAAAGTGCTCAAAGTATAATTATATTATCATCCATCTCGATACTCGTGAAAGCAAACATCGGGAACTCTCAATCGTCCTACAAAAATAAATTGCGGTCTTCGAATGCCAAAGAAACTTAAGTGCAATCTCAATTTCTTGCCTCCGTTTCGAATCACCTTCACATTTAGGGCTGATACTTTGGGAAGAAAGTGGAATTTGAAATATAACTACATCAAATGAAAATGCAAAAAAGACAAAGTAATAATAATTGTAATAGTTTTATTATTAGTTCATCATGATCTGTTGTTATTTACAGTGCGTGTGTTGATAGAATAAAATAAAATTAGAGCGTAAATGCCATGTTTTTTTGGTTAATTAAGTTTGAAAATAACTACTACTAAAAACATGGTCATAATTATATGCAATACTGTCGCTACTAATATAATTAGTGCTGCATTTATACTCCGTCGGTTTAGGTAGTTAACTAAAGGTAAACAATCTTGGTATGTCTTTTTATATTAAAGAGGTCGTAGATAATATACACAAAGATTATTTAAATTTAGTTTATTAGCTAACATCGATTTAGGTAAATACCTATTTGCGAACAACATAAAAGACAACTTTTAGATAAAAAGACATGCCAAGATTGTTTACATTTAGTTAACTACCTAAACCGACGGAGTATAGTTAACGCCACGCACATTATCATCTTTCTGCCCTTGTATCGCGTTATTTGGTGTCAGCCCAACCCTATTTTTCTTCCATTCTATCCTACTCATACATTCCATCAATCTTTTCTTTGGCCTCCCTCTCCTTCTCCATCCATCTACATATATACCCATAACTTTTTTGGTAAAATGCGTTTTATCTCTCTTTTTCACATGACCATGCCAAGACTAACAATTTATTCTCTTTCAACTTTCCAGTCACTGGCGCCGCTTGCAAACTGCCTCTAATATACTCATTCTCATCATACCACGCAACATACATGTACATTATTCGCCTGTTTCAATGAATTCACTTCATTTCGACATACAGCATTCCAAAAATCTTTCAATACATTTTTAAATTCCACGTATTGTTACACAGTTAATCAACTGCCGAGCGTACTTTTTGCATTTAAAATCATACGTTATTCTTTGAAACCTCCCTTTATGTATTAAAACCGATTCATCAGTCATCGCAGACATTTTTGCTTTGTTTGTTATTAATTAAAATTTAGCTTACAGGAAAATGATACGCAATGTATTGTATATGGTATGAGTAATCAGTTTTTTGATTTTCCGTTGTGTGGTAAGTCAAATGAATAGGTTATTTGTAGGTTAGCGTTTTTCTTTATTGAAAAATCATTGCTTGCCATTAGGTAAAAAAATTATTAATGACAAGCCTAATACTAATACAAAATTAAATTATTAATTATTCGTACGTTCACAGCGCCGATCCTGTTAATGGATCCATGGTATTTCATCATATTTTCCTATCAGTAGAATTTTCTTAATTAAATCAGTAGCTCCAAAGATTAGTTTCTAGAAATAAACAAACAGTTCCCTTTAAACTGGTTTATAAAAATTAAATGATGATAAAATAAAGACCAGAACACGAAAACGTAATTATATTCCATTCAAGTTTCGTTTTGATATTACAAATTCTGTGCCAACTATCGGAGACTCGGCATAGCGACAGCCCTACACGAATCTCATTTGGACTCTCCTAAACCGTTGCATTTGTAGTTGATTAAAAACCCACTTACACCTGTTCGTGGTACGAATTACCTCGCCTCTGTTGATTTACTTGAGACTGGCGTATTTGCATGATCTCGTTTATTAAGCCATCAGACGAAGGAAATGGTGGTAATTCCTTATTGAGAACTTCTTTGAATGTCGTTTTTGAATTTCTAACCCATCAAATCAAAAAGTTCGTCATCTAAGACACAACGTGTAACATAATAAACGCATATCTTGAATGTAGTACGTTAAGAACCGGCTACTGAATCGATCAATTTTCTAAGTAGTTAAGTTTTCTAATGGAAAACGTCCCTAGTATTGAAAATCACACTGAAACTGCACACCATGCACTGCACTGTATGTTTGTAACTTCCTTACGATAAAATAGCTGGACGGATTTGGATTCGGGTAGCCATGTTCTAGAATAAGTGCTTATTATTCCGAAAATATCATCCCTCAGAATAATTTTTTACTTTCATGCAGGTAAAGCCAACGGCAGTAGCAAGTGAAAAATAACCAAATCGTAAAACTTGAGGAATCTCAGCATTCAAGGCGGAAAATGTCACGAGATTATAGGTAGTTACATTTTGTTCAAACCATTAACTTTTTATGGAAACTTCTCGTATTTCCGACGCCTGCTCTTGCTAAACAAGATTTTCTTGCGTATTTTATGACGATGCTTTTGTATTTATCGATGTATTTTTTTACCTTGACTTAGAAACTTAAAAGCAACTCTTAAGCTGAAATAAAACATTTCAAGTTCGTCGTTGTTAAGTATGTATTGGTTTAATAACTTATTGACTAAAAATATTTAAAGTTTTAATATTTTCAAAATTTTTACCTTATTTAAGCTCTTAAATTAAGTTCTGAGATACTCACATACGACGTGAGTAATTATTTGCCTGTGTGTTCGGGCTACTGCTTTCAGATCGCTTACAAAAAATAATTTAATTAAAGATTTCTCCGAAGCTTACTTTTTTTAAGTACTTTATTTACGGATCGTTGCAATAAAAATATCACACCTATCTACACAATATTAGTGTCACATAAAGTCATGTTTTCTTTGAATCTAGTCATTTTCAAGAAGTTATTTACCGTGAAGTTTAAAATCTCCAAGTTTATTACTTCTCAGAAGGTTTAGTGTGTTGACACATATTTTATTTATTTTTGTCGCCATTACGTTTCATTCTGGGTTGTAAAATATTATTTAATTGACTATCCTGGTGATATCGCAGTGATTAATAGTCGTTATTCATTTTTGATCTTCTGCCAACATTCTGACAACCTGTATCCATACAAGATTAGATGAGATTAGATTAGCAGGAGACACCACAAAATTTAATATTAATGCAGAATGGAATTCAGCATCAGTTAGCAATAACAATATTGCTGTTAATAATGGTAATTGAGGGAAGCTAGTAATCCACAGAGAAATCAAACAGCAAATTATAGAGGTAAATCGGGTAAACGAAAATTACCCGTTGAATTGCAAGCTTCGCGCTAATGGCGTTAAATTCGGAACATTCAGCCGCCATATTTGCCAAAATAAACACAAACAATACTAAGCTTTCAACCCTTCTCAGTTCCAAACAAGTGGAAACACGTAAACGTTGCACAAACAATTCGTTGACCTGGAAATCTTAAAGCGGTTTGGCCTAAAGATTAATTAGTTGAGGCAAACATCACGGCTAATCTCGAAATCTGCGTGCATCCGTCCGAAATAAATAATTATCTCGACTGACGGAAAATGCAATGTAAATTTAATATTCTTGACGTGTAGTTACAATTCTTGCTCTAGTCAGTACGGTCGTGGTAACACGCATAGGACACCACAAGCGACGAAAAATCGTAGTGTAGGAGAATTTTATAAACATGGCTGAGCAAGACACAAACGGCTCCGCGAAAAGAGTAAGTTATTTCAAAGTAATCTCACTCTAAATCGCTAAAATATTGTACATTTTAAATGTAAAATAAATAGAGTGAACACAAGGTTTGAGTCCTTTGTAAATTAAACTGTGAACAAAGTTTTGACAAGTAATTTCTCGTCTCAAAGTGACTTGTCTTTTGAGTTTGGGAAGTCACCAGTGTTATCTTTTCCGGTCACTTCAAACAGAGAATTAATATTTTACTGCCGATTGCAAACAGTTGGTCCTATCAAACGCGACCCTTGTTTTATTTCTTTCAACATTTTACTCTGTAAAACTGGAATCGTTTGTAGCGTGTAAAATCATTCAATGGTGCTTCGTTTATAAAATGAAAAAGTTTTAATATGCTATAATAGGATGAAAGTGTTTTTCATATTAAAATTGCGGCTTTACAATGTATATTGTATTTTCGCAGAGGGGATCAAAAGGGGAGCGCCGTCGTAGTAAGCCTGACGATGCTAAGGACGAAATAAAGAAATTTAAAGAGAATCTTTTACAATCGCTTTCTACTGGAGAGTAAGTGTTGAATATGCTAAGTTATTTCTTTTCTAAAATTTAACTTTAGTAGTAGTCAGTATTATTCTGTTATTCTCAAAGCTGAATAAAATTGATTGCAAAAGTGTCCATATTTCATTAAGTGTAGTTGATTTCATAATTGATAATGATGAAACGATAATTGCGGCTGATGGTAGGTACGTAATTCGTCCATTTTCGCAAATATTAACGCGCAACAATATTGAGCAAATTAAAATAAATAAGTAGCAAATAGTTTTAAACATAAATGAAACTTAATAACGTTGTTTACGTTGTACACAAAAATATATTCGTGAATATTCGTGAGTATTAATATGTTGCTGATTGATAAGGTTTAAAGCTGTCATTACTAGATAGCCTGCGAAATAATATATTTTCAATTTATTGTAATATTAATAACAGTTTATCACCTGTACCCTTCGAAGTCTTTATGAAAAATATGACGTATTAATTAACTCCACAACATATAGGTAGGGATTTATCATTTTGTTAGCTTCTTTTGAACACTGCCTCCATAAAAATCTCATTATTTGTAATTTTTAATTTCCGCTTCGTTCACCGGGTTTAACAAAAAGGTTTATTTCGTAGCTATAAAATGTGTTTATTCAGAAGTGATTGAAAGGCGCTAGGCTGAATATTAATACTGTAAAATATGTAATTTTTATGGTAATTTTTCATTTTTGTTTCGTTTCATTTAACGAAAATAAAAGTGTTTTATAGAAAAATAATATTTGATTTTTTCAAAGAATTATTAATTGATCGTATTATGTTTACAATTTATGTAAATTTGTAAACCTTTCAAAGAATGGACAATAACAAGTTCCGGTTACCGTTTATAAATCTTTGACAGTTGAAAGCTGAAATTTTGGCATCCAATTTACCCATTTTTTAAGGTGAGAAATCATCATAATGGCTTTTCTCGCTCTTGGGCGGAGTGGGAGGGCGTGTCAGGCTTTTACTGATTAAAACCCACTCCGTTCTTTCTTTGCTTTCGTTCCAGGGACCCGAGTTTTTCTTTCATAAGCCAACCCATGGACCCTGCTGGTTCTGGGTCCATAAGTTTCGTGCTGATAGGATGCTAAAAGTAAAATACTGATTTTTTGCTTATATCTGGTTATACTACAAGTCAACTTTAAATTACGAAAAGAATCTGGGTGGATATACTATATCTATAAAAAATTCAAATTTCAGATCATCAAAAATCGAATTTATTAAAGACGATTATTTCGACCAACTTCAGACCCATTTTATTGTTCAAAATCGAACTGGACGCAAGAACACAACAAACTTTATATGAGATAACATTTTGTTTCCTTACAGCTCTATTATATCTGAGAGTGGAAACGACTTAACTGTCCCTCCGCAGCCGAGATCTCGCTCAGCGTCAAGAGCCAGAGAAGCTCTTTGTATACCAGCGAATGTCGCGTCCGAACTCGACGATAATAAAATCTTTGAACTGAAAGAGGTAGGAATCTCAGTTATTGCATGCAATTTCGAAAATTCTAGACCACTGTATGATATTTTTGTACTGTGTATACTGATATTCTTAGGAATATCAGTTGGAACTACACTGGAATACTGTTGGTTTTATCTTTAGATTTTGTTTTCTTGATAATGCTATCCATTTAATCAAACACCCAAATGTAGGACACCAATGGCTTCAGAAAAAAAGACTCAGTAATTTCATTTCATGTTAGCGAGAATCATCTACTACAATGTTATAAATAACAGAAATCATCATCATTTGCCTAGCCTTTTCCCAACTATATTGGGGTCGGCTTCCAGTCAAACCGGATTTAGCTGAAGCCGCTCCGCGTAAAATACTGGTAGTATTTTACGCGGAGCGGCTGCCTACCAGACCTCCACAACCCATTAATTGGGGCAACACGGTACTTCATGGCAAGACTGGAGTCAGATTTACTGGCTTCTGACTATCCGTAACGACTGCCAAAGATCTCCAAATGACAGCCGGGACCATCGGCTTAACGTGCTTTCCGAGGCACGGAGGAAACTCGTTATGTTAAGATGGTCACCCATCCACAGACCAACCTAGGCAAGCGTTGCTTAACCTTTAAGATCGACCTGTGCGGCTGTTATTATTTAGCCACGAGCTCCTAAATAAATAAAATAAAAAAAATAAATAGCAGAAATATGTTCTTCTAATACGCTTTTTTCAGGGGGAAATCATCAGAATGACTTTTCCCGCTCTTGGGCGGAGCGGGAAGGTATATCAGACTTTTATTAACAAAGCCCCACTCCTTTTCTTAAGCCGACCCATAGCCCCAGAATCTTCTAATACAGTGTGTTTGTCTTAAATTTCATTGTGACTCAAATATGTTACAATTTTGTTCCTGTCTAAATTTAACTTATTTTTTATTAAATTCCAGGCGTTCTTACTATTTGATATGGACGGGGATGGCTGCATCGACTTCAGTGACCTTCGCGCCACCTTGGTCAGCCTTGGTGACAAGATTGACGAAAATGCTATACGCAACATGCTTTCTGAGGTAGGGAAGTATAATATTAAATATCTCGTATCATAGTGTTTGTAATCAAATTCTTCCTAATCAAATTCTTCCAAAACAGCTTGTCAATTTTTTTTTCTATGTTGTGTGTGCTTATTTGGTTGATTTAAAAATATGTTGCTGGCTATGTTATATCCTCCTACCCTATTATTTGTATGGCAGTACAACGTTTGCCAAATCAGATGGTTTTAAAGGTAAAACATTTATGTACATTTAAAAAAAAAGTTGAAAAAAACACGCGTCTTTATCAAATATCACGAAAAATTCCTCCATATCATTCTCAAGAATGATATAAATCTAAATATTTATGGAGGAATTTTTCGTGATATTTTTAGAGGAGTTATCTACATTTTATCTAAAAGTATCTTATTTCACCGAATGCGTAGTATTCTGTTAGAAACATACTACTTTTTCGACATAGTTTCACTTAAAACATTAGCAGAACTTGAAACAATATCGCACGAATTTCACGGAGTAGCAAGAAACCGCATACTGCAATAACCTGTAGTAATTACAGAGCAACGAAATTAACTCATCCTACTTTAGCTGGAAGTGAGTATAATATACAAGGTAGTGTAGTATGTAATATCAACATCTGGTCTCATAAGTAGCCACCAGTACTTCGGATATGCAGAAACCACCCATAAATCGTAAACGCATAGCCAATTAGCCAGCTGGCATCTGTGTCAGTTGACAATTGTTGGCCAGACTCGTGTGTAGGGCTAGCGGTATATAACTATGCCAGGTGACCAAACTCTGGCTGAAAGTTGGTCGGTGGCAGATGGACCTAAGTAGAGTAAGATTAAAGTTTATAGTGCGTTCATGTTTAAGGTTAGGGGACTTTTAATTTACAGCCTTTGTGAATTCTGCATTTAAATTAATCTCTAATGTTATTTAGGTAGACACAAATATTTGTTGTGGTATCAAAATACACTGATTGTTATTCTAGTCTTTTCTAAGATTGTTGTTCTAAAAGCAAATAGAAAATTCAATCTAATCACATTGGTTAACAATACCACAATTTACGAAAACAACAATCTTGAGACACAAACAACACCAAAATAATTCACCAAATGAAAATAAAACAACAGACTCTACTCGCTAAAGGCGGTCTTAAAGCAGATACGAAACTTTGCTTTTCTTTTAATTCCGCTTAAGTATTGTTAGGGAAGTTTCTGAGTCCTGAGTTCCTGACGAAAGAAACCCTTAAGCTCGTGTCAATCCACAATTCTGACGAGGTCACAGGGATTTACCGGCACTGCTTTAGAGGATCAAATTTAACTTCCCTTGTCTAGGACAGTGTCTGCAGATTTTTTGGTATTACAGTATATTTTTCCTGTATCCCTAAGATTAAGGGGACTTATTCTCTTCCCCATTTTTTCTGTTGGAAGTTTGAAATTAAATTTTTATTATAAGCTGGAAATAACATCGTAATCTACTTAAATGTTTTATAGGAGACGATAGAATTCGGGAGATTTTTAATTTTATTTTTGAGATACAATTAGACTAAAGGCCTGTTTCACAATGTCCGAGTAGGCACTACTCACTGAATAAATTCAAAAATGTGACAGAATTTGTATGAAATTATCTGTCAAGTAAGATACTCAAAACTTAATCATAGGTGGCGAAATAGGCCCTTAGAATTTCCATTTTTAGAGAGAAAAATAGTATCTATACGCTGTCAATTGTAATATCTGTTCTACTGTACGAGTATCTAGGTACTTTATGTGTAACAAAAATTTCAAAATGGACTATAAAAAAAAAAATGAATGTTTGTCTCAACGTGTTAATTATTCCATTGCTTTTTGCTTGGCAAGGGGTCCTAATCCAATATTTCCTGTTCAAATTAATATTTTTCTTTTTTCCGGACAACCTGTTCAAGGGTGTTAAATTTTTTAGATTAAAATACTCTTCTTTTTCGTGCACATCTGATAACGTGATCCAATTTATTTTAACTGGGGTCCGGCCTGATAAAGGCTTATTAACATTAGGTTGTACAGTTTTCGTCCATTTTGAAAATGTTAGTCCACTATCTTGGTAAAGAATCTAGACATAGACAAAGCAATTTAAAATTCTTGGGTTTGTTTTCTCAACAACATTGGCCCATATTGTTAGTGTTTATATTACAATAGTATTATCCTTACAAAACTGCGAATTGAATTTTAAACTGTTTAAATTTATAATTTCATAGCTTTGTTTTGTTTGAGAGTAAAATTTTCTAGACCATGATAATTTGTACGTGGAAAAAATAATACTTTGCATTCTGTAGTAAAACTTAATTATGGATTCTGTTACTTGCCTAACTTATCATAACTTAGTTTCTAATAAAAAAAAAATCCATGCAATAATGAACGCTCTTTCTATTATTTTTGCCGTACAAGTGAGAGTTACATAAACTATTTGAAAAATAATCTTTTTATATTTCAAGGGGCCAAATGCAATTGTTAATTCGATGTTAATTTTAGCTGTTGTTTGATACCCTGTATTTTTAAAGAGTTAAAATTATCCTAAAGTCCCAAAGTGAATTGAAAAACGACGAATTCATCTCCAAACATACTAAAAACAGGTTTTTTTTTAGATTATTGGTTACGTTAATATAGTGGAACACCTTTTGCAATATGCGAAAAATAATTAAAAATTAGGCAAAAACTTTGAAAAAAAATCCAGTAATTTTCCTTTGAGAATAAAACATCTTAATAGAAAATTAAACCCAAGTTAGCCGTCTTGTAATATAACATTGAAATGGTATAACAATTAGCAGTATTGCGATCTTCCATCCAAACAAGTTGCTCTATTTGTTGAACGAAAACCGCATTCAATCAGTAGCTATCGACGCACTAATTAGTACCTTTGCAAATGGTTCCGTTTTTACAGACAACATCAAAATAAAAGCCAGCATTTAAAATTAATTTTTCAAACTTAAAATTCAGTTTACTGAATTACTGACTGTTTATGCGGAGGAGTTTTTCCACGCTATATTTTTAAATTGTTTTTAGTTAGCTTTAATTAGCTCCAATTTTTTAGGGTATATGTAAAGATAGTTTAGTGTTTTTTTACTGCAAGAAGTATGGAACAATTGTTAAATAATTAAATTTTTAAATATTCTTTAAAAGTTTTCAAGTTTATGATCTAATGTTCCAGTTAATCAGAAAATTTAACATTATGAGGCAGTATCTTCTTGCTTAACACAATTGTTATGAAAGTCAACTATATTTTTTAGAGTGACCATTAGCCGTAGGTTTTCTTGCCAATTATTTTCCATAGAAAACAAATAATTAGTACCATACAACTAGCTACTAACGTATCATGTTAGGCCCAAGTACGTTTAACTAATAAAACATGCTTTTCAATTCTCAAAACTCATTATTGAGTTAAGCTTGCCTTTGTACATGAATTGTCAAATCACTGTGTACTGTATTAAATTTTCTGTGTGCAATAAAGAATTAAAGAGAAAGAGAGAGAACTTGGCTAGTGTACTTCATGGCATCAAGAAATTAATTTATTTTACTTTTCAGGCACCCAACCCATTGGATTTCGATGGTTTTGTCAATCTCCTCGGATATAGGACCCTGGAGCTGGATTCTGAAGAAACTCTTCTGTCAGCCTTGTCTCGTTGGGACAAGAACAATAGTGGATTAATTTCTGAAGACAGGTATTTTTTATCCCATAACAATAAACCCTTACTTCCATAAAAAAATGTGTGCGATCTAGGTTGAATAAAAAAAATAGAGTCAGAAGAAAAATACGTGGTAGGAATAGTTCCACTACATTAGTCGATCATAAAACTACCATTGGGGTAGACGGGTTTTGCGTAATCAGTAACTGGTAAGCATAGTTCAGATTAGAAGGAGAGATGTCTCATTATCTTTGTAGTATGGCTATGGTAGTAGTTGCGTAAGAATAGATGACAATCAAATGAAACAGGGTATTCCCTGAGCACCGCGATCTCTGAAGTTTCCGTTTCGGAGAACTCCGAATACGATAATGAAACGATATGTTTCCGTGAAGTGTGGGTAGCGCAGGGCATGTAGCAGCAACACGCCGATGACATTGAAACCTGATCTAGGATCAAAATTTAAAAATATATTTCTAGCTATCGGCTTACGACACGAATCACAAATACAAATTTAGTTCTCAATCAATTCCAATAATTAGATTATTATTCTTACGTCAATCTATAATGACTCACAGGAAAACATAAAATTTTATAATACACATAAATCTTAAAGTTATTGACAATTCAGAATATATGTATATGGGCCGATCGATAATGAATTTACATGGTCTCATAACTAAAGTTAGCAAACTATGAAGAGAATGGGCTAACTTGTGTAATCCGCAGTGTATTGAGGACGCTAATAAACTCCGCCTTGAAACTCCAAGTATACTCGTATATAGATATACAAATGGACTTATGTGTTAATCTAATATAGCCATCAGACTGATGAGTTTCTAGAATAGGATAGAGATATTATGATGTAAATTTCTAAGAAAACGCGTTTTACCGGTATTTGTGATTTCCAGAATATTTTATCAAACAAGACTTAACACAGAATTCAAGCAAAAGTAATATCCTTATTCTATATGTACAATTGGATATTATATTAGCCTGTGCTTATTTTTGGACAATATTTTAAACTAAACAAAAAAAATGAATGGCGGTGACGTAAAATTTCAGTATGTGCATCCTTAGACAACTTTAGGGTGTCAATATACAAGTATTGACAGACTTACAGCTGGGTATTTCAAATTTCGAGGTAAACTTACTGTAATGCTGGACTAATACTGTTATTTGACAGTTTCTTATCTAATTATCTCTATCTTATATCCATAAAATGAATCTGTAAAACACTTCACGTGACCAGAAATTTGACTTTCTTTTGGCAAAAAAATTAACATTTAACAATGCTGCCAATGTTTAGGACCCTATTTCTAGACAAGACCTAGACAAACAAGATGCCTTGTTTTAATGCTCAATGAGTGTACAAAATATATAATGGGAAACGCAAATTAATAATCCTTGCCGAATATTGTTTGAACAGATTGAATTTCACAACGTAGGTATATTAAAAGTTTTACTTTTAACCAGACAAAACAAAACTAAATTTCACTAATAATAACAATTTTATTATTGTTAAGTTTTCTAACAACATCCCTGTTGTTTTTTCATTCAAAACTAAAGGGATTTTGTGGAACATGAAACTACCGTCCATTTTTCCATGAAAAACATATTATTTGAATGTTTGTTTACGCAAATACATTGGCTTTCCTCTGTGTGCAGAGGATTACGTTCATGTATATTTATAATAGCAAAACTGTATGTAGAGGTTAGTTGCTTTGAGGAAAAACATCAAAAACAAGACTGACCGATCACTTACGAAGAAAACTCCATCTTATTGAAACTAGTTCGTGTACGATAGTATCGACCTTCGAAAGCTAATAGAAATACGTGCAAAAACAATTGCTTGCGTGTGTTCGTTGACCTCTGAAGTTTTTTTGGAAGAATATTTGGGTGATAATAAAGAACTGGACACATGATAACGTAAAGTAAAAAATGATTAGCATATCAACAAAAGATAACAAAAGTGTTATTAAAATGTATTTGTAATTTTGAGAAAGCCTGAAATTAATATTATGGTTTGATGACCTGGAAGAAGCTGTTTACAGGCACGAATTTATTTAAATTTAAAAAAAAAACGGTGTTAATAAAAACCCTTTAAGAGTGCTTAATTCTCACAAAAAAAAAAAAAAAGTTACTGACCGTGTGCGAGAGGGACTCGCGCGCAGTGTTCTTTTTATTTTATTCTGTTCGTTTATAGAGTGGCAGTAGAAATATTTCATCAGTAAAAATAGTTCATGAAACACAGCCCGGTGACATGCGAACGAACAGTGGAGTCTTAAGTAATAGAGTCCTGTTTATACCCTTTGGGTACGAAACTTTAATTATCTCTGTCATTTTCCTATCAGCCATACCCGTGAGAACACGGAAACAATTTAAATTCTTCGATAAACTTTTTAATATAACACTGACACGGTTCGCTATCTAATTAATCCCAAAAGCGTACAATCAGCTTCAAAATAATTATAATTAAGCCCAAATGAATTACATTATTATATCTTAATGGCCATAAAAAGGTACCGTTTAAATTTTACATTACTCAAGGGACCGGTAAATATTGCGAATCAAGATTTAAATTACATATTCAGATATTCGCATGATGTATTTCTCGGGTACCCGGGTGTCAGAATATGATTTAAAGCGGTCTTTGGGTACCCAAAACCGAATGACGTTTGTTTCAGATTAGTATTATTAGCTTTAGTATTGTTTTAATTATATGTTAGAGTTGATCTTAATTAAACACTGTTTTAGGCTATCACGGTTTATTTCATAATTTTTAATTGTCACTTACTCAAAACAAAAACCAATCACGGAAGATATCCCGTAAGTGACAATTTAAATTTTTGATCTTAATTATCCGAATTGGATTTAGACGATAGATTTGTAAAATACTTTTTCTTTTATAAAAATGTTACACATATCCTAAAAACTCATTTTAGTTGATGAAAAAGAAAGGTAATGGCTAACCCCATAATATACTTTTGATAACTCTTCTATGTTTTTTGATGTGACCATACGTTTTTATGTATTAAAATGTCCCATGAGTTTTAGAATTTTAATTTTTCTGTTTTTAACTCAAAAATTATACATCCCACCGCTTCAAAATGTATAAGATGAATAATTTTATGCGTAAATTTATTCAAAAGTGTGCGTACTTAAGAAGGGACACCATGGAGGTTTATTAAAATTCTCGGTGCAATCTGTGTTTTACGACAACCCTCGGATATGCTTTTGTATAATTCTAAGGGCGAATTTTGACGAGAAAACGTATAAGAAAACATTTGTACGTCGTAAAGTAAAATTATATGTTCTTACATTTTTATTCGTCTATACGAAAGAATTTTCGAACACCGCCTTCAAATTACAAAATAAATGTAGCCGTTATGTTTTATAAATGTAAATTATAATTTATTTAACTATACGTTTATAAACAGTAACTATAAAGAAATTATTAGTGTTTGAAACCTTTTTCTAAGTATGTAAAAAATATTAAAATTAGTTTTGCATTTTTCTTTGAGAGTTCAGTAAAGTTTTCTAATAAATACATAGTTTGCTAAACACGAAATAAATTAATTGTAAATGTAAATTGTAGAAAGTTTAATTTTATTGTAAAAGTTTTGGGATAATTATGTTAAATGTAGATGTACAACTTCAAACTTTATCCAATTGATCAAATGAATGAAAACCTTGGAGTATGACGTGAAAAGTTTACGAGTACTTAAAAATATACCATAATTTTTGTTTATGGAAAGTCTAATATAATTTTATAGATGAAGAATTCCAGCAAGTAAACAAGATGTAAATGTACCCAAAAGAGTTTCCTTGCTTGATCACCAAGATTACCGACATAGACTGAAAAATTGGTAAAATTAAGTGGCAACAACTGCGAGTAATGTCCATCCCCCATTGGCGCTCGCAACGATGGTTGATGGAGCCGAAAAGTTCTGGAGTGGCGGTCGTGTACCGCAAGTTGACCTGCTGAGCGTTGCGGGATTCCAATGGATGCAAGACGCACAAGACCGGTCATTGGGGCTATACTTAGGGACGGCCTATGTCTAGAAGTGGATGTCTTTCAACTGAAAGAGTGATGATGAGATAAAGCTTGCGAAATATGTAAATAGATTATTATGTGGTAATAATTATGCCTAGTGGTAACTGCCCTAACTTGCAAGTTGTAGTTCGCGAGTTCGAACCCAACTTCGTGAGGAAACTGTCATATCCAAGACCCAAAAATTCGAAGGCACCGTAATCCGCACTAGACCCATGTGGTGAATTAACGCCCATTCCCTCTCCTAGAGAGGAAGCCTGGGTTCCAACAGTGGGAACATGCTAATAATCATGTAGGTAATCTTAGTTGTGTGATAAATCACGTGAGCTCGAAAGCTCGTGGCTAAGTAATTCAAAGTGAAGAAATACTTGTTGAGGTCGGTATTTAGACGAGATATCTTTACATAATTATAAATACTTCTCCAAGCCACGGATTTCACGTTAAGCTGTTGATTTCGACTGTCATTTGTACAGATCTTTGAAAGTCGTTACGGATAATCAGAAGCCAGGAAATCTGACACAATCTTACTAAAGGGTTTCATGTTACCCAATTACTGGGTTTGCGATGTCAGTTAGGTAGTTGTTCTATGTTAAATACTGATATTCAGCTGGATCCAAAGTTTACGTAAACAGTAACATAATAGACCTAAACCATTCCATACCATTGTGGGTTAAGCTCGCCTGTATACATCACCTGGCCTATTTTTATTTGTGTAAATGTTGTGTAAAATAGAGAATAAACCTTGTATTAAATCTGATGATAAAACCTGGTATCAATATGACAAATTGTTGTACTGCAAGACGTACATAAATATGTGTAACCTGAAAAACCTCAACAACCCTTTTCTATAACGTGGCAAGTTTCCGATACACTACGCTTCTCTTTTATGTTCGCTGTTGAAGATAATGTGAAACGCTAAAATAAAATTTATTACCCACATACTAGCTGTTTCTCACGGCTTCGTTCTCGCGACCTTTAGAGTCTCGAAAAAAAGGTTTATTGCTCAGTCACGTCTAAGCGTGAAGTAATATTTTATTCGGTTGCTATGGTCTTACGCATTCTTACAGTAAGAGCTTCACCATGTTTCTAAGCGGGGCACGTAAACATCTTGTAAAGTTAAGTTCGCTTTACTATTTAAGACCACATCTTCAAGTAACAGAAAAGGGCTTTTTGTAGACTATGAATTTAATAGTAAAACTTGTCTCTATCAGTGGCTTTGGAATAAAAGTTTCTTTTTACAGTAAAGAAATCTTATTTTTCAGATAACTTTCACAATAAAATTTGTTAGTTACACGCTCAGAAAAAAAAACAGAAACGATGCATTCAATAAAAAGAAGAAGTTTTTCAGAATAACTCTCTAAACAAACGTACGGAAAGTGCCAATGTGCTTGGGTCAATGAAATATGTTTGTGTATGTGAAAGCGCAGATATAGGGCGAGAATCAGACTGGCCGTGTTGTAAAAAAAGATAGTTAAGACACGTACCAATTTCAATAAATAGGAAAAAATATCCTACTCATTTATTGTTGATTCGGACCGAGGATCACTAACATACCTCCCGAAATGTTTTGCAGCTTCAAAACTGCAAATTTTGTTTAAACCTTAGATGGATCGCTTAACAAAAAGAGATTTTGAAGAAAAAGAGCTTCCTTGTCCAGCATTGGGACCTCATTTCAAGCGAATAAAAAATAAATAAAATAAAACAAACCATTTTTATCAAACGCGCGAAAAATATCACCATTTTACCAAACGTCCGCCCTGATTTTATCAATAATACAGATGAAAATAAATGGCAGTGCCAATTGGATAAGCTCTTCGTGAGAAAAACAAACGAGTGAAACTTTCCCTTTTATCAATTTAGGATGATGAACACGACTGTTTATAAAGAAAACATACATTGTTTTATCTAATTTATATACTGTTGGTAATACTTCTCCCATCTTCGCAGAATTGTTTATCTCAAGCTAAAATATTTTATTTTCGGCTTTTTCTTTATTCAAATCTGTCTTTGTTGTGTCTTTTTTGTCAGTTTTATAGGGTGACCAAATCCAAGGTAAATATTTTTTTTGCCACCATTTTGATTGGAGGTCAATTTTATTGGTTAACTGTGGTTTGATTTCCATATTTTAGTTTTAATTTGGTTTCGAATGGTTTTAGGACCAAAACAATTGTATTGATTTTAGTAATTCTTATATTGTAAAGTTACAAGTAAATAAAAAACGACAAAAATATCAATTAGCTTTTTTGGAAAACAAATTAACTGATCTCAAAACTGTCTCTATTCGACAAGAATTTTTCATAAATATCGAGCTCAATCTAGCTATCAACTATATAATTTGTTGGTAAATTAGGTTGGTAGTGGGTAAATTCTACTCAGTTTAAAAAAAAAAACGACAAAATGTAGTATATTTTTAGCGCGAGAACAGGTAAAAAATGAGTAGATATTTAAAGCTATAATTATAATATTGCCAGGTCAGGCAAAATATTAAGAAAAAATATCTGGACCAAAATACATAAATATCTTTTTAAGTTTGTCCCTGTGTATACAATAGAATCTCACGTTCAATTGATTTTGTTTTTACTTACCCGTATCGTAATATTCTAAGTAAGTGTAATAATTTACAACACAATAACGGTAAAAAACATACTGATGTCTAAACAGAAACTTGACTTTTAATATATTTTTATGTTTTTGATTCTAGGATCAGACATGACCTCATGACCTTCGGAGACAAATTCACCGCAAAAGAAGCAGATTACGCATTAGACGAAGCACCCATGATTGTCCAAAGCGACGGGTCTACCATGATCGACTATGTGAAGTTCTGCAGAAAACTTGCAGGACTGAGGAAACCAACCAAAATTGAAGTTAAGTGAAGAGAAGAAATGAATTCAAATGTTAATTTCAGCATTTAGCTCCATGTGAGAAATAAAGGTTTTATTAATATATCTGTAGTTTCCATATAATCTAACATACTATTAAGAAGTGGAAGTATCACAGACTATTTAGTTTTAGTTTCTAGTTTTATCGACCTTGTGATGATGATGATGATGATGTTTCCACTCAGGCCTACTCTCTCTCAGGAGAGGGACTATGGCCCTACCTAAATTTGCGCGACTGTTCGAAAGAGTCTGAACAACCTCGATGTGAACAAACTATGATGTCGTGGGTAGCTAAGTATTTGGCCAATATGTATGCATATATTGAAGAGGTACCTATTTATATTGAAAAAGTATTTTCACTGTACTGGAAAAGAAAGAAAAATAATGTAGAAAATAACTTATCCTACAATTTTTTATTGATATTAAAAATCTTTCTCTTCATTGAACTTTAAATAAAGTAAGATGCAATGAAATAATTGCACGACATCGATGTTAAAAGCAAATTCAAGTTCCTTTGTTATGGACCAATTTCCAACAGGATTTCGATAAAGAGAGAAGTTTCGATTGTAGAATTAAACTTCGTAGACTTTAGGGACTAAGTAAAGCTGAAGAATATTATTTCAATTTCCCATACATCAATATTGGGGCCTTGGGGAAAACTATTCTTATATAAATGGCAAGAATTTATTTTCATGATTAATCTTCACTTCAACTTTTTATTGAGTGCTAAAGTTAATATTGAGATGGAAAATTTATTATTTGGATTAATACCTTCAGGTATTAAAGTTATGCTAAACGTTTGGGATAACTCTTAGTAAATTGGTCTTAATTTAGCTGTCTTGAGTCCCTAAACTTTGGAGATCTAAGACATAGTTTTGTTCTCATCTATCATTTATTTTGATGCTCAACTGTAATTAATTCAAGGTGATTAAAGCAGTATTTATTTTTTATTATTATATTTTATATTACAGACATATTTTATTTATTTGATCTGTATATTAAATTATATTTATATACTGCAAGTATAGTGTTCAGTGTTCTATTCAGCAAGCTACGTTTAAAGAGCTGTCTCAGTAAAACTCCAATTCAATTTTAAATTAAAATGCATTAAATAGCTTTTCAACCTTCACAGCTTTGTAAGCCACTCCATCTTGCGAAGAATTTAACCGTTCGCAGCAGCAAAGTGAAACGAAACAAAAGACGGGGAGAACTTTGAACAATTCCTTTTGCCATACAATAAAGAAAATTTAAAAATGTCAGTAGGTATTCTAAACTCGAAATAGGAGTAAATGTCAGTAGGTGTTCTTTATTCAAAATTATTATTCGAGATAATTTCATTCCAAGATCATCAAATCTATGATCGAGTTTAAGGCTCTATACACACGCACCACAATCACACTATATCGCAGCGTCAAATGTGTAATGTGAAGTGTCGCTGCAGCTTCTTACAGTTGCGTTGTGGTAACTACAAATCTGTGTGTGGTTACGTTGTAGCCAAGGTTTGCAGATAGACTAATTTGTGATGTCGTTGCTAGTCGAGATTTTTATTATATTTTTATAAAAAATAGTGCCCAACTACTTGCTTTTGTTGTGTATTGTGGTCTGAAAAGAACCTAGTCAAGATCAAAAATTTTAAGTTGATTTTTAAGCACCTAAAAAAGTGATGATCGTTTTAGTACATCTTGTCCTGTACGACACAGAGTTCGTAGTTTAAAAATTCTCACTAAAAAAAATATAAACATATATGAACTCACTCAAGATGCTCCTTATGAATGTCGAAGTCAGTGAAGACGAGCTCGACAATCTCGTGGGGCGCTGCGATGAAGGTGTAGAGGAGGCAGTCGATCCTCGGCGGGTAAGGGCGCGGGTAGTCGGGGCTGCTGAATGTGCCACGCTCCTTGCCGTATGTTGAAGTGTAGCGGATGCACGTGCAACCTGTAACAACAGATAATACAGTTTAGTTTTAGGTAAGAGTTGAGTAGGAATCCGATGGATGCGAGATGTACAGGACTAGTCATATGTCTAACAAAAGAAGTCTTTTGGCTAAAATGATGAGTTTATCTTATTTATAAGTTTTTTTTTGCTTGTTTTAATTAAATATTTTCTCTTTAATGGCACCTACCACATTATCTCTTCACCACCCTCGGTTGACCGGTAGAGAATGCTTAAAGCATTAAGTCCGCCTTTGTACTTAGTGCTCAAAAATAATAAATAACGAAAGTCGTTTCCTAACTACTGAAGATTGCGATCGAATACTACGCAACTCGAAGATTGAAGGTCTGCAGCTGCAGTATGAACCACTCAATAATTGCTGCTTCCAACAGTAATCTAAATAGCGATTAGGCTACAGGTATTTAATGGTTATGATGGCCTGTAGGTTTAGGTTGAAATTACAAATTGAAAAGTAATAAATATCTGGGCTCCTATTTATTAACATTTGTGCCTTCTAAGTTATTCTTGGACAGAAAACCTATACTAAAGCAAGTCATAATAAATGAAGGTAATGATTTACATAACGTTGCTCTTCGTGAGAAGTATTCGTAATAAAGTGGATGTTTAAGAATGACTGTTGAGAATTAAATTTACGAGCAACACAAATACACACAAACACACACACACACTAACTGTTCTCGCAATTAGCGAAAACAGTGGTGAATTACGGTTATTTATGTCAATACAAATCTATACTAATATTATAAAGAGGTAAAATTTGTAAGTTTGTATGTAGGGGGTAATCTCTGGAACTACTGGTCCGAAATTCTTTTAGTGTTAGATAGCCCATTTATCGAGGAATGCTATAGGCTATATACCATCACGCTACGACCCACGGGAGCGGAGCAGTAACGAAAAATGCGGGTAAAACCGCAGGGGACAGCTAGTTCTAGATAAATGCGAGACGCACAGGACCGGTCGTTGTAGCGATGGTAGGGGGAAGCCTATGTCCAGCAGTAGACGTCTTTCGGCTAAAATGGTGATGATGATGAAATTCTACAAGGATTCAAAGTTAGGCTTGAAACATTAGGATAAGCTGAAATATTTGAAATTTTTATGTCAAATGTTTGATTTTTACGACCTTGTAAACTAATCGAAATTATCCACCCATTTAAAGCAAAATGCATGTTACTCAGAATTCATCAAAAAAGCTTTAAATGTAACTAAATGGAATACTGGAAGCTGAATATGATTATTTGAACGAATAACGTTGTAAACGGGCCGTCGGGGATTTCAGTTGCGAATTAATCGAAGCCCTCTCTTGCCACCACGGTGTTGTTTAACTAAGCAATTTGTAATGGTTTAAATAAATGATTCTTGTGAGTTCAAATTTTGCTGATGACGGTTGCATGACAAAGTATACATTTAAATGGCAAACAAAAACCAGAAAATAATATATACTCTTATTTCTTTTTTTCTGCATTTGTAATAAGCATAAAAACTAGTTTTTTTTCAGGATTTAGTGTATAGAAATTTATTAATCATAAAAAATACACGTATTATTATTATGTCATTGCGGTCAAATCAATGTCATACATCCGTGTGTACGAGTACAGTACGACGCCTAAGCGTTATTCAAGGCCATTCAAATCGTACAAACGTATGTAAAATCGACGTTCGAGAAGAGAAACACACAATTTTTCATAAGGTTAACGATAAATTAGCCCAGAATATGTTTTTGTGGCTATCCACGACTTTTCTTGATCAAAAAACTGCGGACTTGATGAATTCTAGTAGCCAGCTGTGTTCAAGCTAAACGAACTACGATCGGAAAAATGGCAAATTTCCACTTAAGAAAATCCTAAGAGCCTGATTAGATAGTTGTTAGACTCACAGGTGCTGGTTAATTAATTAAAGCCTCCTGTCTACTCGGAAACCACCTCAGGTACCAAATGGGTCCTAAACCGCAAATTGCCCGTACTATATTATGGCACTAATTCACAAAGGTTAGTAGTAAATTATTCGCCCACATTTGGTTAATCCTGAGACTGCAAAGGTAATTGTAAGAAACTACCGTTAATTTATTTGATAACGTATTTTTAGACTGTTGTTAACATATGAAGAAAGAAAGGGGGAGGGGGAGGGGGGTGTGTTAAGATTTGTCAGTAAAATGGTCGGGACCCACTAAGGCTGATACCTGCCAGGATTGCGGGATAGTCAGAAACAGTTACTGTGACCCTGGAACGCAAAGGGAATAAGATAAACTATCTACGCTTAGCTTCATAGACGTGTATTGGTCATTGTACGCTTGGTGTACGGTTGCTCACACCTTACATACAAAACTATAAAACTCTGTTGACGAAGCGGAAACATCTGAATTAATCGAGCGCGATACCAAACGTAGTTATAATGACGAATAAGCTACGCGTTCGTCGACTTACGTATATTACTATGACAAGACTGTGTGCACCATTCACAAGGCGATTTAAAACAAGAAAGTAATCCATCTAGCAAGTCTCTTCTCTCCAGAACATTCTATCCTCGTAGCTTAGCAACTCTCCTTGTGTAAACGAGGCTTTGGTTGGTTTTATTAGCTTTATAGTACGTGACGTACCTACAAGTGTGAAGTGGATTGCGTTAAATTCTCGCAGTTTATTAGGCTTTGAAATTATAGACTTGAGAAAAGATTTTGTGGCGATAACTCTTAGCATTATGTCGTTTTAATTTTTTTGGTTTCGTAGGTGATTGGATGGATTATTATCAACCACAAACAAAGAATATGAACTCAATTACAAATGTATACCTACCTAAATGATGTTTTTAGAAAACACAGAACCGAATTAAACTAGGTACTAATTATCCTTCTTTATGAAAACAGCAAAAACAGATACACGAGTTATTTTAATGATATCATTTTTTGTTGAGTTAGTAAAAATGTTAACATCAGTCGAATTACAAAGCGAAACCATGTGTATACTTAAAATATTGTATTTCAGAATGTGGCTCATTTAGAGAGATTCTAGATTTATTTACACACAAAGAAATAAATAAAATAGTGTCCTATTTACATGGCTTCACTCCCACGTATGTATGGTTCCTGATAGCTACAACCTAGGGATGTTTAAGTAAAGAGTGAATAGGTTACTACTAGGCGCAATTCGTCAGTTTCTTTAGCATGAGCATTATCGGGCTTGTAATGTTCCCACTGTTGGGACTCAGGTCTTCTCTCTAGGAGAAGGAATGCGCCGTAATCCACCACGTGGGCCTAGTGCGGATTGGTGGACGTCACATGCCTTCGAATGTTGGGTTCTAGGATACGCCGATTTCCTCACGATGTTTTCCTTCGCCGTTTTGAGGGCAGCAATGAAAAAATAAATAACAAAATAATGCGCCTGGCTGCGTTTAAATCTGCGACCTACAACTTGTAAGTCGGGGCAATTACCACTGCTCTATAATGTCGTCAGTTACTATTAATTGAAATATGATCATACACGAGCCAATTAACAATGAAAAAAACATGAATGTAAACTCATTGACTCCCAAAGCTATTAAACAGTATACAATACCTCGATTTCCACAGAAGTGCCTATAAAATTTAATACCTCTCATAAAAGGACCCCATAACTTATCCCTCCGACTTCCTATCTCCCATTCTCATCACAGACCTCATATTCAATAACTCAGACATCAGATCTTATCGGAAGCAATTTTCATTAACATGGTTAACTCCTTCAGTTAGTAAATTACTAACCACTTCAACAGCTTTAGTCAACTATTCCAATTTAGTTTGAATGTTTCCATTCTTGATTACAGAGTGTTTCAGAATTGATGGGATATTATTGTGCGTAGACCAAACGAAGTTCAGTCATTATTAGTAATAGTGATGTTGTTTGAAATTCAATGAACAAAGCCGCCTTTGACGTTAGTTTGGCTGATTGATGATAGTCTGCGTAAAGAGTATTAATCTAACGAACTTTGCCTGTCAGGACTGAAGTGCTAGGAAAATGCTGACGATAAAACAATTTGTTCGTGTTTTTGGAACACTGGATTTGTTAAGTTTTATTTAAATTTATTCTTATATAATATATTCCACATTCTTAATGGTTCTCATATGATTTGACCATTACATAATATTATTGCGTGTTTACTGTATGGACTTCAGTTTGTTTCATTATTTATTTCCAGGATAGTCAGCTAGGAAACACCAGCCTGATCTAGTTTAAACAGACGAAAAAATTGTACGTAAAAAAGGGTTTTTTAAAACCTTTTTGCAAAATAAACATCATCATCATCATTTTGTCATATTTTTATCTTATACTTAGTCATGCATTCTTGACAGAGTGGTCGTGGTAATCGAAAATGCAGTGTGTCATAGCGTTTAAGAGGTTCGTCCACCGTGTTGGAGAGCGTCCACGTCATCTTTTTCCCCCGAATTTCCCTTGTACCACTAATCATTTCATCGAATCCTCGTTACAGATGATTTATTGTTGTTAGTCTAGTTACGAGCTCCTTCACGAGTTACAGGATGATGAGAACACAAAAAAAAGTCCAAACGGTTTACTAAAGGTACATCTGTTTACTCGTAGCCACCTCTTATTTATTTGTTTATCTTCACATCGGAATGCCTTAAAGCAATTACACCAATGGAGCAAAATTAGAAAATCTGATGCTAAAAAAGGGTAAAGAAACACTGAGCCTTAATAACCTCATACCCAAGAGACTAAAAGATAGAGCACAAAGTAACTATAACGAACGTAAAACTACTTCTTTTTAAACTAATATCTTATTCATTTCCAGTATATAAAAGTTTTTTCAATCGGGACCTATTGGCAAAGTTTTCTGATTTCTTTTATTGTTTGGAATTTCCAAGGACTCCGTGACGTTCTTTACTTTACGCTCTATCCTAACAAAGGGAGGGTACGATATACTTAAATTGTAGTAGGTATAGCTCCTCATCATTACAGAGGAAAGACGTCCACTTATGGACATAGGTCACCCACGAGTGTCACCACAAAGACCAGTTCCGTGCGTCCTGCATTTATAGGATTCTCGCGTCGGTATAAAAATCATCAATCAACCGCCATCACACTCAACCAAGCAACCATCAAAAACAACACGATAATATCCAACTTCACTGGGTTGTAATCAAATGATCATACTCGTATTTATGGTTATAATTATAATTACAGCCATGAAGATAACTATACCAACACTTCAAAAGGAAGGGCATTAAAGTTTTCTTGACTGTAAATTACAACAAACAGTAGGTAATCGATCACCAGTTCGCTTGAAACTTGTTGAAGCCAATTAAAGCTAGTAAATATTACTATAGGTCACGAGTAAATATTGGGATATTATATTTACTCGTGACCAAAGAAGACCTATTGACATGAAATACCAAAGTTATAATGATATTAACATAAAGTATCCAAATCATGAGGATATTTAAAAAATCGAAGTGAGGTCATGACCACTTACGGCCAAAACCAATAACCTATCTATCTCCAGTTTTGGCATACTGGAGATTGTAAAACAAATGATACAATACAAAAATTATCATGTTTTCTGTTGTTTCATTTGTTTTTCTATCTCCGATGATAGATAGGTTATTGGTTTCGGCTGTTAGTAACCTAAGTAATCATTCCCTCACTTCCATTTGAAAATGACCACAAGCAATTCATGAAACTTTAAAAATAAATTTATATCTTTTCTAAAATTGTTTTGTTTACTCATATCTTAACTTTTCTAATATCAAAACTGTCCAAGTGTTGAATAATAAACCGTGAACAGCTTTAAAAAGTGGTGATAAATCTAAACGTGTATAAAAGTTAAACCTATCAACAAAATCCTATTAACCTATCAATACCCGCGAAACGAGACACAATAGTAAAACAATAACAGCGCGGTCCAATGAGACCGGTCGGGGATTCATGAATTAAAATGGCAACTCAACAAAATTTCCAAGACATAAAATGCACCAACGTAGATATTACAGCAAGTGATCTATTTCTATGTGATTCGGATCGAAGTGTCCGCAATCATTGGAGTGTGGGTGTCCGGAAATTGGCACCGCTTGGCCGGGCGGCCGACTGTCCGCCCGGACGAAGTTGCTCATGCTGGAAGATAGCGGTCGTAATAATTTGGTTAGAAATTAATAATGGATCTAGCTTTGATCTTGTTGAGCGTGGTTAGGTAATGCAGGCTGAGTAGGTCCGACCTGAGAGATTCTAAATGTAGGTAGGTAATATGATTTTGCTTCAGTACATAGAGCATACATGAACTGGCCCTTTCTAATGTTATATAGAAGCGTGTAAAACGGTTTTTTTGTACTATGTCGTCCACCTGTCTCCCGTATCTTTCGTATCACTCATAATCCATAATTTTATTCTAAGTACATCTTTGGAGGTACATATGTGAAACAGAGAGTAAAGCCCCGGAAACCTCCTTTGAAAATGGAAGATCCTGTCACCAGACAAGTGTTATGTTTAGTGGGTTACTGCCTGATAGATAATTTTGGGTTGTTGTATTTATTTAAATCGCGCGGAGAACTTTAATTGTGCGATGCAGAATTCATAGTTATTATGTGACGTCATAGATGTCATTACACATCTACCACTTTTGATGTATGATGAATGATAATAATTCTCATTTAATACCTGTCATTGTTTTCTCATACCCCGTAACGTGAACTGAATGACGATTAAATACAAATAAAACCTTTCTAACATAAACCTAAGCAGGAAATTGGATCGTCTAATGCACAGAACAGTTAAAAGAAGTTAGAATGGCCTTGTAGGCGGGGCAGGCGTGCCTCAATGTACGACAAATTGTCATAGTTTAATTTTGGTTCAATCGAAATTTGATTGACATCGGTCGTCAATCGCGATCTTACTGTTATTGTGTATGAAGCTCCGTAAAAAATATCAGTTATGCCGACTTGCGCTATCGCAACGTGTCGTAAAAAATACCAAGTGTGTAGTGTAGCCCCAGAAGGGATTTCTTTTCACCGGTTAGTCTAAAAACCTTTAAATACAATTGATATTTATAATTATAATGATAATATTATGGAATTTGTACATTATAACGATAAAATCGCAATGACATGCAAAAGTATACATTGTGTGCAATTCATTGGTACAATCTTGTACTGAGTAAACAAGCGCGCAATGTAATGTGTTCATTGCGATATCACGTGTGGAGAACTATGTCTTGAATTTGACAACTTCACTCCATGGACATAGTGTTGTACCAAGTTGTAACTGTAACCATTATCGATCTATTAAAATAACTTGGTTTCTTGTAGCAGTTATTATTTTTTAAATATTTTTTTATGAGTGCTATAATGTAGTGTAGTTAAAACGGTTTTGTTTTGAACCTATTTGTCCTCGAACAGAGTTTTAACACTAATCAATAGATTATTTTTCATTCAATAGTATAAATTATTGTCTTATTTGCAATTTTTCATGCAATTTCGTCCAGTTTAATACAAATAAAATTTGTTTTACTTTGTGGTCTATGGCCGCCTTTTAAGAATGCCCGTGATTTTTGGCGTGATATATTTGAGCGAAGTTTGGCGGCTGTATTAATTAAATTGAATTATATACAACAAAAACATACAAAATGTTACGATTTTATTCTATTGTCACTCTGAAAGACGTTAGGTATCATAAAAACTTTTTACGCAAGTGTAAACGTAAGACTAGGTAATATAATCAAAAGACTATAAGTATCTTAATTTTGATGTACGCATAAGAAAACAAATTTCATTTTTTACCACTATGTTACGATTCTTTATGCTAGTTTTACTGTTGTGTAATGTAATAGTTAGATAAATTGTTTTTTCTCACAAATGTATTGAAAAACGTCGTATGATACATGTGAGTAATTAATTGGTGATGGCCGTTCTAGGCTCTCTTGTGGCAATCAACAGTATTGTATTCAACACACTTGTATTTTTAGCAAAAAATATGTTTATCTGTTAATATACTATAGGCTACAACTTGTTTGACATAAAAAAGGCATGGTAATTGAGAGTTTGTTATGCTTACTCAAATGTCTCGGAGAGTGACTAGATCATTCCATTGCTTTAAAAGGTTGAACAGAGTATTCCTGAGCATGCGTCTTTTACTTTTTTTTAAATTATTTATTTAAATAATAAAAACCACAAAAGAGACTAACCGAGATTACGGAGATACGGAGTTTCTTGCACGTTCTTCTCCATAGAAATCTACGCTTTGGAATATGTAATTAGCATCACTTCTCTGACTGAACAATTTTTTGATAAATAATTCAAAAGTGCCTGTAAGAGGTTTTTCGGAACCAAATGTTTTAATTTTATAGTTTTTTTTTATTATTTGTTCTTAATATAACAATTATATTACTTTTTTAAAAATCCATCGTATTGGTACACCACCTTAAATTATAACGATAACTAGTCGACAATATTATCCGTTATTTTTAAACTTTATCGATTTGAATTATCGACCTTTTAGTCGCCCTAAATTGCTTTTTTGCATGTGTGATACAACCAATAGCAAACTTGCGATCTAAATGTGCATTGTCTACTAGTGTGCGTAATGCGCGTCCGTATAGGTGTCTTGCCTGTAGTGGAGTTAAAGAGTGGGAGACAAACGGCGACACGCGTTCCGATACAAATTACGAACTATTTCCTTTCTAACTTCCTTTATATGTTCTGTGGTCTAATGGATTTTACGTGTGCCTACTTAAGTCTAAAATAAAATATCCTATGATTACCCCATTAGCTAAAGTACCAGGTACGTTTCGTGCCGTCAACGCTCAATCAATACTTGTGACGCGTCAAAACCAGCATTAACCTCTAAATAATATAACACGACCTTGACCTCCAAATCCGTATCTTTGTAAAGCTTCACTCCTACGTCAAAAGGTGAAACAATTTCCTTTCTGGCGCACGTTTCGAGCTATATTACATTACACTGAACGAGCTACAGGCGACTTCTTGTTAACGCTTTGACCTTTTCTTAAGTTGAATAGTAAATAATTGACCTTTGCAGTATTATTGTTGAAAGTTATCCAGTTGAAGCGATAGATAGAGTAGCAGAGCGTCTTGTGGCAGACCAAGGTGGAGGTAGAGAGATAAGCTGGACTACTACCGAAGGAAGAAGAAGAGGAATCACCAAACTTAAGTGGCAGTGGGCAGGGCACATTGCTCGAAGAACAGATGGTCGATGGGGACTAAAGGTTCTAGAGTGGCGGCGTACGTACCGGAAGACGCAGCGTTGGAAGGCCTCCCACAAAGTGAACCGACGACCTGGCGAGGGTCGCGGGAATCCGATGGATTCGAGACGCACAGGACCGGTCGCTATGACGACGCTTGGGGGAGGCCTATGTCCAGCAGTGGACGTCTTTCGGCTGAGATGATGATGATGATGATGACTACCGAAGGGGCTGACCCACAATGGCTAAAGACATACGTGTTAGGAAAAGGGAGAGGGAGGCCTTCGCCCAGCAAAGGGACATAATAGACTAATTAACTAACTTGAAACCATATCGTAATAGTTGAGGGAAATTACGACATATGAGTGATTGACTACTTGATTAGTTTGGGACATATAAACCAACCTCAGTAATTGGTTGACTGATTTTGTGTAGATAGGAAAATCAATTCGACCACACATTATGCGTAGATCCTTCAACATGGGTATTTACTTTAGGTATAGCTATTACTGAACTAGAAGATGTTTTAGGTAAGTGTAGGTAGGATTTGGCGGCTTGGAATTTCTTGTATTTTCTGAAATTTGATTCGAGAAAATACAAGGATTTCTTAAATCTAGAAGAACAAACATGTAACTCACTCCAATATTCACGTCTTAACAAAATAATAGGTAACAGAAGTGAAGAACTGTGATAAGAGTTTATAGAATACAAAGTGTCATAATAATATGATAGCTGTATAAAAATAAAATTATCATGCAGAACATTTCATATTACAAAATAATTTGTTTCCATTTGATTAAATTAAATTTATCACAATTGTATTTAATTAATTTGTTATTATGTATTTGTATTAGTGTATTTTCAAAAGGAAGGAAAACTCTGCTTTAGAAATTGTTAAATTGTCGTGCTTTAGCACATAGTGGTTTTCGACAAGTTCTTAAATTCGAATTTTCAACAAGTCACCAAGGGTTTGACCAAGTATGTGTGTAGCTGTAGAGCGAGCAGTGCTTTACTTTAAGTAGTTATTTCATCACTATTGTTTTGAAAACGGTGAAGGAAAATATTCCTCATCATATTTTCCTTCACCGTTTTCAAAACAATAGATAAAACCGAGCCACGCAAGCGCCACTCTCCTAGAATGGACACCTGTTTTCCGACAGTGGTTCAGTGATCATTATAAGGTTGATTATGTACTGTACTTTGTGTAAAGCTGTACAATGATAGTTTCCCATCTATCAAGTACCTATCGGCGTAACTTAGAAAAAGAGCTTCGCCTAACTTAATATAGATTCAGAATAGATAGCGCAGATCAATTAATTAATATCATATGTCAACTAAGAGAAATGATTTGATCCGGATTTCAGTCGATGAGTGAGTAATCTACTCGAGGCGTGGCGGGCTAATGACAGTGGGTATTAATCATCTTTATCGCAGTTCTCTCTCGCACGCACTCGTCCGACTGTTGTGTATTTGGATATCTATTGTTGATATAAGAAACTACCAGACTGATCAATGTCATGGCCCCTATTATTAAATAATTAAAAATATATATTATTGCTAGTTACACGGCAGACCTTATGCTGCTGTATAAATGGTCAAAGAAAAAAATAGGGGTAGGGAAAGGAAGATAAAAATAGCCTACTACCTAACCCCTGTACCCTGTACTATTTAAGTTCTTACGATCCATCCTAAGGTTGTCTGGTTAGATATCGCTGTCAGCGATAAGACCGCCATTGTACCCATAGATTTAAGTTATTGTATAAACTGTGCTGTTACTTTTTGGTGTACAATAAAGTTTATTCTATTCTATTATATTACCTAATTCTCAGACCCACCTATACACAAAAACTTCATAAAAATTGGTCAAGATGTATCAAAGGAGTTTGATAGCAAACATGTAACTGGTGTGAATGTTAGGTACTGTAACATATACTAGGATATCTTATTACTAGACTATAAATGTCTAGGTAATAAGATATCTTCAAATACTACATCAGTATCCATTACCACGACTACCCACCACTATTTACTTGTGGGTTTCTTCGGAAGAATTACTGTGGCCCTGAAATGCAAACAATAAGAACTAAAAGTATAAAGTTGGATTTCAATCAGTAAATGTCACACGAGAGAAGTCATTTGATGATTTCCCATCGAAAAAGAGACTGTCAAAATGTTACTGAGTTTATTTGTTTGAAATTTATCAGTGGGTACTGTAAGAATAGTATAATCAGCCTTATAATCTTTAGGAAAACAGGCCTAGCGCGGGTTGGTGGTGACCTGTCTTCAAACTTAGTGTAGACTCTGTGTCCAGTTGTTGGAAAACATAATTGACTAAATGTGGGTTACTATAACTCACACTTGTGAATGTCATCTTGTCAACTGAAATATTGTATGCTTGAGCAGTAAGACATTCTCAAGCCTATTATGGCACTCTATTTAACCTTAATGACTATTTTCTTCTAATGCAACCAAACAGAACACTGCCAATCTTCTAATTCAATTCCAAAAAGCATAATCACTTAAAACACTCTGCTATAATTCTATAACAGACGAAGCCTCCAGAAGATTGAAGTAGCCTTATCCATTATTTATCCGAATGTCTCGTCATAATTAGTTCAATTAGTTAACTGGTTCAATTAAGAATTTCCATCCATCTACCGAATTGCGCCAATTTCTTGCTGGCTGGTTTTAGTGAGATAAATGTATGGAGTTAGCGATTTCCTATTTTGTTACGCTGTATTGTCATCTTGATTTATCACGGGTCCCTGGTGGTTAGGACCGCGACATGATCTAAAGCGCTGTCACTGTCGGACTGCATAGTAAAGATTGAGATGCCCGATGGCGTATTGCTTGCAATTTATTCTGAAATATTATTGTGTTTTATCGATTTACCGAAATTTATGCGATTAAAAATCATCGACGGCTCTTTTTTTTTTTCATTAGAACGTTGAACAAACGGAAATAATAAATAAAAAAAAAGTAGGTAAAGATGATGACAATATCAAGACTTTAGCCTGACTGCGATTCTGCCTGATGATAAGCAGTGATGCAGTCGTTGATGATAAGACGAACTTTTTTATAGGTTTATTAGTTAAAGGCATAAACTAGACATAAAGGCATCTAAGTTTTAGTCGAAAAAAAAGACAGGTAAAGTGTTCCAGATTAAAAAAAATAATTGAATAATACTTACATAGATAGACACTCATAACAATGCGAGAAAAGAAGAACCAAATATGAAAAAGATTATCACGAAATAAGCAGTCAAAATTCTACCTCAGATTTTCTCCATCTCACGAATTTGTAAGACCAAGAGCACACTGGCTTAACCCAAAGTCTTTGTACAATGTACAAAACATGTATGCAGATATCTCGTACCTTAATTACACCTAAGCGTTCTTAGGTCTCCACACCGGGGTGTTTTGGCTGTCTCGAACAATAACCCTATCTCAGCCTGATTGCGGCGCGCAAGTGAGCATTTACTCGTACCTTACCTGCCTTAAGCTTTGCTTACACAGGGATTTTTACGGCATGTGTGAGAACACAAACACTCTAGCAACCGTTGTAAGAGATTACAATGGTTGTTAAAGTTGGTGAACTCTTTTATAATTGTGGAAAAAATACCTGTCCTTATTCTCGGTCTAAACATTAATACATCTAAAAACGAGTAGTTGCGACAGGCTTACAATGTCGCACTGTAAAAAAGGCTTTTTTTCTAATTTGGTACGGAGTACTAAAATAATTCTAGTAATTTTTAGGCAAAAATACGCACGCGAAGCAGATAGAGGTCTATCTACTTCACATAAGTTCGAGGTAAGTGTTGCGAGAATCTGATAGATGCGAGATGCACAGGGCCGTTTATTGTGGGAACACTTGGGGGAGGCTTATGTCCAACAATGGACGACTTCTGGCTGAAATGATGATAAAGGTAGGTCCTAGATCAGGTTACTCTATTTCGTTAGACTACTTCAGCTGCAGCAGTGGTTATTCAATCAACAATTTGCAACATATTTAGTGAACCGCATGCCCAGAATTGAGCAATCGAAGTTTCCATGTAACCGCACCTTTAGGAACACAAAGCGCAGAACAGTGAGATACCCCAAGTTGTGGAATTGGGAATGTAGTTAATATGTTTTGTCTGTTGTGCAGCTTGATTATAAGCTGTTTGCTGGATCGATATTGATAAAGTTGTGGCTGGTATGTGGTGTTAGTAAATGCAGGGGTATATTGGCTGTACAGCTGCTGGAGTGAAAAGATTTAACACATAGAGACGTCTTTTCATATATATTTTAATAAGCCAAGAATAAATTAGTTGCATATGTTTTTTGAAGGCGGTCAAGCTGGATTGACAGCTTCTAACAATTAGTTTAATTTATTTTACAGAGCGACTACAATGAAATATTCGTAGAATTAATTTGTTTTCTAATTTTAACGCTGTAGTTGTAATATTAATTGCCTTGCTAGACATTTATAAAACGTCAGAAGCTGTACACGTCTCGAGTTTCCTATAGAAAAGAACTGGGTAGAAAATCCATGGTTAGGTTTATTAGGTATTTGTTTTAACTGATCCGTAAAATCGAAATGGATTGCGAATGGAAACAACAGGAATGGTTAGTAATACTTAATCCTATTATGAATTATAATATTATAATAGCCTATTGGATTACCCTCAGCATTGCAAATTGCAGTTATAAAGTATTAGTTCCATATTTTATTCATTTTAGTATTGACAGGAAAAATATTATTATTTTCAAAGAAATCCTTTGTTCCTTTGTACTCGTATTTATAATCTACTCGTGACCCGCCCAGCCTTATATGGATGTTAGAATTCTTTGAAACTCTCCGTTTTTATCTAAATACTATAATATGTACATATAATTATGTATTTTACAGCTAAACCTTATGTCATGAATCACTCTGATTATTATTCGTGGAAACCACATAATAATTCGTTTAGTAGTTTTTGAGTTTCTCGCGAACGCGAACGCTTTGTTTTTATTATATGGAGAGAAAATATTGATGTAATAATTTATATGAATGGATTATTAATTACTGGTCCCAAGTGTGTACATTATAATCTGTATATAGTCCTGATCTGTCTCATCAATACCCAGAATGTAAAACGCTAACATGTCGCACAGAATTCCTGTTTATGAATACAAAAAATAAGGAAACCGAAAAAAAAATCGCCTCCTAAGAGTATAAAACGGAGATGTAAAGTTTGTATGGAGAAACCTACTTTTACGCAGGTAAAACCACTAGGAGAAGCTAGTAAATATTAAAATAAATAAATAATTTTGTAAAGACTTTTGCTTGTTTTGATTATTACTTACATATTTTTTAAATACAAAAATTAAAATTTTTTAGAAACACATTATTTATGTGTACAACTAAGGAGTGGAATTCCCTGTTGGAGTCTGTATTTTCTAATAGCTACAACCATGGGGCCTTGACGACAAGAATGAATAGGTTATTTTTAGGCAGGCCTACTTCATCGTCGACCGTATAATAATAATCGCTTAATAATGATGTTAAAGTGTGCTTTCTATTTCTGTTAAACGGATCGAACAAACAGACCCAAAATAGTTACACTTTAATCAAAATACAATTCCAACAAATGCTCTACTAAATTCCAATAACCATCAACATTAATTTAAGGATATTAATTAAATCTAATTTTGGCTAACTTTGATCAAACTGAAACATTTCAGTCTGCAAAGTGAAAAACAATTTCCAAGAGTGACGGAATACCTAGTCACTAATTTGAAGTACTGCTCCGCTACTTTGGCTTCAATTATTCTGCTGAGGGTTACAACTACAAACAAACTTGAGTGTTTAATCAAGATCGAACGTTGTACCAATTAAATAGCAAGACTTTGAGACAAACAAGCGAAAATCTGATCCATACAACCTGGAACGTTATCTACAAAAGTTTTCCGATAAATGAATGACATATAAAGCGAGCAAATGATGAGAAAATAAGATAAAATATTATTTGCTCTCTGGATCCTTAGTCCCTGCGGATTCGGTTCGGATATATTGCTCTATCGTATTCGAATTGGAGACGTGGTGGTTTCTTTATGTTTATCGTCTCTTGACCAGAACAGTTGGTCGACCGCCTTCATGTAGTACACTCACAGGGTTTTATTACTGTTTTTATAATAACAAATCTAACCCAGTTTGTATATATTGAGGTAAGCTTTATTTCAAATAAAATATTTTATAGTCTTCATTATGAAGGCAGATTAGCTTAGTCAACGAATTTTTTATGGTCTAGGTACCGTTGGTAAGTCGACGGTCCGTTTTTATTACCAATTTGGCTTAGTAACACAAAACCTTACTTCATCATTAGTCCTGCTTGCCACTGATTTATACTCGTGAGTTTAAAAATAGACAGTAACATAAAGCGACACCTTACTCCAAAATTAAATGACGTAACATTTTCAAAGTAAGAGACAAAATTAAGTTGAAGGCATTATACCCTTCTGGCGACATTTCTCAGTTGTCTACAATTATATCACGTAACTATGTGACACGCGACAGCGAAATTACAAAACAGATACGGCACAGAAGGTTAGGTATATTCAATGAGCGATAACAGAATACTCATACACTCAAACACAGTGATAATACTTATTTTGAATATACGAGTATTACACCGAGATTTCTCAGCGGTCGCTGTTCAACACTATCAATCCAACTGATATTGTCACACCAACGACAGCCCCATTTCTTTTCCAGGAAATTCCTTACTAAAATGATCTTATATATAATGTTCACTTCAGGTTGCCTAGAAGAGATCGCACTTTAGACTCCAGCAGAAAATTCCACTCCTTAGCTAAACGCACTATGAATGTTTAATACTCGTTTTGTGCGTAAGGTAGGTTGTCATCCATATACCGATGGCACATCGCCATACGCCTGACGGTTCGATGATAAAACAAGCTTGACGGAATTAGGCTATGTAATTCCGACGCACACTCCCCAAAATGCAACCTGTAGAAAACCGACAAGCTAACAACTCGTCACCAGTACTCAAGACTTTAAAGGCTCGACTCGACGGGTATGCGACGAGCATGCGTATTCTAGCCGCAAGAGTGCTAGCACTCGCTGTATGTGAAGCGTGTCTATGTGTGCGTTTTCATTGGCTGTGTGGAACTGACCTTCGGCACTTAACTATTTTATAGCATAAACACAATCATTCTCGCTACAAAGTTATCCACATTGCGCTGGTGTTCTAGACAATATAATTCGTAACAGGCTTTTCGAGTCAGTAACCTTAGATGCCTAGATTTGTTTGGTCGATACCAAGTGAATGGTGAGGCTCGACCCTAGAGAAGTAATACTCCATATTATATTACTAGCTGTTCCTAAGGGCTCCGTTTGCGTATTAGTAAGTTTATTAATCACCATCAAAATATTGATAAAAAAAAAACTTTTCATAACTATAGGGATAAAACTTTTGGAAAATCTCCTCTTAGTGCTCGGTCGTCATACAAGAAATCCTTGTGCATAAATTCACACACCTAGGCCCTGTTGATATGTCAGTCAGTCAGTGTATTGTACACTAAACATAATCAGTGTCCTTTCTATGAGAGGGAGTGGCCTGTTATCCACCTCGTGGACCCAGTACGTACCTAAGCTATGCAAATAAGCAGATTATATCATTACAGCAGAGAGGACAGCAGATCAGATCAATATGCATTTTATTAATTTGGAACGGGTAATGTAAACCAATTGGATCCTGTATTTTAATCCAATACTGAATGAACGTATGGTATTGATTCACGTTTTCTCTGGCTCAAAGATAAAAACTCACGATAACACTTCTCACTTTATTGACCCTCGTTACGTATGATTCAGTGCTAATAATTCGAGCTATCCTCGCCAACCATAGCTTTAGGCAAAAATTGAGGTTTTTCTCCATAGGAAGCGATCCAACGTAACCGTTCGCAAGTTTCTAACGTTTTATAAGTACCCATGAAGGCCTACGTAATAAAATAATAATAACCAGAGAGGAAGAAGTTATTTCTTGACTTTTCAACTTTAAAAAAAAAGTAGTCGGTCACTTATTTTGATTGTGAAACAATAATTATTCACTCTGCCTACTAATGGATTTGGGGATGGACAAAATAATAAACAAGTTCAGCGTAAATAAGTTTCTAGCTATAGATATTTTGAAAGAAATTGGTGTAGTTATATTTTTCAGATGTCTACTCAACTGGACAATATGTGATTGAAACAAGCGCACTCATGTTACATTAGAATTGAATACGTCAATACCTCAGCGCAGGTTTCCGAGAAGGCAAACTCGAAACATTTACTGCTAAATACGGGAAACACGGTAGAATGGAATACATCTACATTCTAATGGACAACAGGAGTAGGATTGAACTTTATTCTGTAACAAAAACCTATATATATGCTTTTAATTGGACACTGGCTAAATACACAACCCGTAACCAAAACAAAATAAATTACCTATGGCGACGACAACGTATCCATTATCAACGAACGCGTAGCTTCATAGAAGCGTATCATTCATTATACGCTTGTTTCATTGAACGTCGACGAATCGGCAGCGTCGTGCCGTCATGTCATTGCAGCTTTGACCAAAGTTTCGTAGTTTTGTATGTAAGCTTCACACAGGCCTACACCTAGCATACCTATAATGATGTAAGCTTACACAGGCGTACACCCAGCGTATAATATACGAATACGTGTCTTTGAAGTTATGCATCCGTGGACAAAAGGCTTAAGTCAACAGTCAAGAATAGTTAGTTACCCACAAGAGTCAGTAAGTAACTAATCTTACGTTTTAACCCGACCACAACCCAGCTAATTGAAACTATTTCCCGAACATTCAAGGTTTCCTTTTGATCTCCCACCCGCTGAACTTGCCCGCGGAACCACGATGCTTTATGGACCGAACTGTAGTACATAAGTCACGATCCAAACTTTCCTCGGATATCTCCGCTATTGGCGCAGGCTCACTTCGTTAATCTCACTAGTGTAGATGAAGATTCTGTTCGCTGGTTCATAAAACTTTAATAATATAAATTCGGAGTAGGATCGAAGTTGTATTAGTTATTTAATTAAATTGTTTCAATAATAATAATCCTCACCAACTATGAAAAGTGTCTAAGAGCGGTTTTGCACTACGTCCGATCTGAACCCTTAAAAATTAGATCCTGTAGAACTATTTCTATGGTATTTTACCGACTAGATCCGACTTTCATCCGAATTCTCTCCGTCATCTGTAAATCAGTTTATCAGAGAATCTTTTCCTGGTATGGAGATTCTGTCTGTCTGAAGTAACCGTTCTATTATTTGTATGACCGTTCGACGTTCGTGCAGTGCGTCCGAACCAAATTCAAGCTGTGTACGACCGAGAGAGCCAGTGAGGCGGGCCGAGCAGGTACGTGGCGATCGCTCAGTAAGGCAAGCATTCAGTTCATTTCAGTGTAGCAGCGGTATGCCAATGGGTGGCCTCTGATTTGCTTGGAGGATCAAAGATCGGACTAGTGCGTAAGCAATATACGAATTTAGTCAGTCAGTTGGCATTCCAATTCTGTGAACATCAGTTTCCCGAGGTAGTACGAAAAGCACTATATGACTTTGGTCCGAGATTTCTAGGTCCGTATTTTCACGTATTGGCATCGCACGTATCACAAAACCGTTCTAGGGGCCTCTGTGTGATAGTTTTGGCTCTTTTTACGTCTTCCATAGGTCTAGGATCATGGTGGCCAATCTCAAAGAAGGTTAACCATTTATGCAGGATATATTATAGTGCTCAAGCGTGTGCGCAAACACAGGAGCATTCTTTGTTCGTTTAATAGTCCGATGGGACATCAATTCGCCTTGCCTTTCAAGGCATAGGGTTTACACCACCATCTTCTTCCAAAACTCAGCACTTTTTTCCAACCTGGACCTGAATCGGACCCGGGACTCTACGCTTAGTAGTCGTGCTTGTTATCATAAAACCAACAAGGCATTTAAATTAATATCAAAAACTGTCGTACCTACATGGGCTTACAACATGAAGGTAACGGGAATAATGCACGCCCTTATACATCCATATTATAAGGGCTTGTTCGTCAACTCGAAGTAATTAAGTGATATTTTACTATAATGCACTTACTTCCAGTTTTTTTTAAGAAATTAGTTTCCCAACAGTAGCTACCTAAGTAACGTGCACTAAATTGATAACGCACTGGTATCGCTATCTATTAACGCACGCATACATAAACATGCCAGTGAGGTAATGAAGACTTATTAAGATTGTACCAAAATAGATAACTTCTGTATCTCAATTATATAATGCATAATTATTTCAAGATAAATAAATATACATAAAAATACCTGAAATCTAGCTACAAGCTAGTACCTGATTCTGAAAGTAGTATGTGCGTTTATTTTGTTATACGTTGTGATAATTTATTTGTTTTCACAACCATTATTACTGTAAAAATGAAACCGTCCTTATCTTAATGACTGGTCAAAAATTACGTAACAAAAACTATGAACTAAACAAAAACCTTATATAAATAAAGAGAAACTTTATTCAGTAACTAAATTTACTTGGGGGTCACTAATAAAAAGAGCATTGCCCTTTTCCCGTCCTTCACTAAAACATTGCAAGTTTAGTTGTCACCAGTTTTATTATCGCAAACAAAAAACATTAAACTCGACATTTGGCAGCGATATAAAGCGATAGTTTTATCTTACACAAACACATTAACTTGACTCTTACCCTCTTTATCTAATGATGTTTGCGCGTGGTGAAATGGAATGATTTACATTAAATTTACTTCATTCCCCGGTGTCGTTTTGGACTGACAAGATGAAATATTTACTTCCTCTGTTTTTATTATTCACGTTTGAGTTATGTGCGGGGAGAGTCGCGCCGGGAGAGACGCAGACGATTGTTGTGCCAGAGAGAAACGACGTGAAAGAAAATGCTCCTTTAAGTTTTGAGTGCAAGTTTCGTACGCTGAAAATTGGTGACGCGTACCCTTCAGTGGTTGTAAGGTGGAACGGTCAAATTCAGAGGTTGACGTGGAATTCGGCTGGTGAAGTGACGTCAGAACAGAATTATGTCCACCCAACTCCAATCGTCCCCGCTTACCCGTCTTCAAGCGGTCTTTCAGGAGGCTCTGTCAGTGTACCGAAGGATCCGTTCCTCGATGCGCCGGTGGTTCCAGAGGAATATACATTTGCTGACATCGTTGATTCGTTTAAACGTAATTGTGTGCGTCCATACTGAAATCTTGTATTGTGAGAATGATCAATTGCATTAAAGAGTTTTTATGTTGCCTATTTGTTTTATTTGACGTATCCAAATATTTTTACTGTTATAAATTGTTTTCATATTTCCTATCCATGTGTATGTCTTTACGAGAATAATAAAAGGAGAACTGACTGACTGATATAACAACGCTCAGAAGAAACGACTGGGACTAATTTTGCACAAATTATTAAGAAGTAAGCGAGCCTAAGCAAGTATATTTGTAAATCTTTAGGGGGATGAAAAGGAGGACTTTCATTTGTATGCAAAATTTCATAAACTTTCACTTGAAAGTTGACACAAATAGTATCCTAGACAAATGATAAATCTTGTCATTATATGTTTTTCAACAACTGACAATAGATCAAGTTACCCGGTTTAAAGACTGAAACCTAGCACAAATTCTAACCAAAATAAATAATAAGATAAGACGTTATTATTAGTTTTTCAAAACTATCCTTAAAATACAATTTGAGCGATATAAAAGTTTTATTGACAACACTCGCAAACGCTGGCAAAATGCTAATTTATTTAAATCAAACCTAAGTACTTTGATAAACATAACTTTTAACAAACGATTGGTGAATCAAAGCGACCTTTATTCAATACAATAGATGAGCTGTTTAAAACTTAGTTATCACACTAATATTCCAATACTTCGGGAATGGGATTACGCTGCCCAAAATCTCTATATTTTAGTTAGTTTCCAAACACAAATTCATTTACAGTGTACTTCATCGGGTTTATATTTAATCGCCTACATATATGATATTAATCACTGGAACGACATTTGAAGAAAATGTGCGAATAATATAATGTAGTGAATATAGTATAATGATTTAAACTTTTGAAATTGTTAAAATCATTCGTGCTTGAAATATGTATGTTGAACTAATTTATTGGAATAGAAATGTGTTTTAGTGATAACTGAAACTCAGGTAACTTATCTATCCGAGCCCTGAAAGGCAGGGAAGGAAGGAACAGGAGCGGGTTTTAGTCAACAAAAGTCTGATACTGATATGATTTTCTTTTCTCCTTACATCCCAAAAACATCCTCCGGAGTTGGATTGGACTTTGATTCATTTCTGAATCTGTAAATATTTACTGCATTGTGTATCAATATCTATTATGAATTTTAATTGACACGAATTTTGAAGCTTCGATGGTTGAACCGAGTAGTTATTTGTGCTTCCTACAGTAAATTTATTACATTATTTATGTCAATAATGTTTTTATGCATACAACATACCTTATTTCAAGCCAATTTATAATTCCACTGCTGGACAATGAGTCTTTTTAAAGATACTAAGTCTTGAGGAGTTCAATTCAGTTTTAAGTTTTATGTTACCCTCATGAACTTTCCAACAACATAACTAAAACTTTATGGGCCTGTTTCACTACCTATGATTAAGTTTCGAGTATCTTACTTGACAGATAATTTCATACGAATTCTGTCACATTTTTGAATTTATTCAGTGAGTAGTGCCTACTCGGACATTGTGAAACAGGCCATAAATCTTCAAAGCTTCATGTAAGAAAACAAATTTCTATAAGTATGCATCCCTACCATACACAAACAAGGAAGACTCAGAATACTTTCCTAACTATCCATCCATAGCACGTACAAATATTTGTTCCTTACAGACATCAGAGCTGATCCGGAGCGTGGTAGCCAATAGGCTAAACGTGACGTCATTACAATATCAGGACGCAGTCAGAAACTTTTGAATAACAGAATCGTGTTATGAAAAAGTTTATTTTATCTTTTCTCTGCTTAAACTGACCTTAACACCTCTGATATTCCTTTCAGAAGTGAAAGTAATATCTTACTTTTCGAAGCGAAAGATAAGGTAAAAAAGGAACGTAGGAGTGGGTTTTAGTCTGTAAAAGTCTGCCACTCTGAAGGAAGTAGGTAACTTAATTAAAGATTCTTTCTAAGCTCATAGGCTACGATTCTCAAAAAAAAAATTTACGTACTCATTTTTTTTTGCTTAAAAGTTCGAGTTCTTCATTTTAATTTTCTCGGACGTATAGAAACCATCAAAGAACACGACTACGTTTTTATTTTTACACTTTTTAGTACTTTTGTAGGCAGAATACGCTCTTAAACTTAAATACACATTAGTACCACATTAAAACCAATACATCACAGCCCTATTATCACAAATCTCCCAGTAATTACTACGTCAACTAAACGTTTACTATTTACTACATTCTTAGGGCTGTCACGTAAACAATTACCATAACAGGAGACCCTCGTTTTAATTGTCGAGGGCACAGTTATTGTGTCCTTAAGGTCACATTGTCTCTGGCACCAACACCAGAACTTTTGTCATAAACGGAGCCCGTGATTCTGATCTTGGACTTCGAGATTAGAACTTGGAACTTGATGAATCTTCCAACTTGACTGCGATATGTCTTTGAGGAGAAAATGTTCGGAAGTTTGATTTAGATGTGGAGTAATAGCATATTACCGTCCGATATCAATTTGAAAGTTTAAAGCGTAACGATCTGTTTTAAAGTAAGGCCACGTTCCTACTTTGCCGTGACTTGTCGATAATCGTGTATTTTTAAATGTCGTGGCTTAAATGCATGTGTTCGCATAAATGACAGGATTAATTACTGTTGTCTACGACTTTTTGCAGTGACAACAGACTGTCATGACGTGGGCACGCCTAGCACTACAGTCGTAGAATAATAACCGAGACGGTGAATCTGTGTTGCGGCTATCTGTCATGACCATGACAAACTGTCGTTATAATGGGAACAGCTAGAGCTGATGACAGTCATCTGACGATAAATTAACTGTTACGACATAGTGGGCACGCGGCCTAAGCCGTTTGATCTGAATAAAATGCAGTGATGTCGTGTAATCGTATTACTGAAGGTCTAAATATTTATTTTATTTATTAACTTTATGCACTAGTTAAAACACGGTACAAAGTGGACTTTAAAATATGTACGAGTATGTCGGATTAGTGTTTATAAACCGTGTATGTATTAAACGAGTACTAGTACGAATAAAACTTAATTTTATTTGTGGAAACTGTTCGTTTCATTAATTAAGGTGAGTTCTATTACTCAGAACTAAAATAATTAATAATACAATGTGCAGTTTTGAAACTGTATGGCATTTTGGGAGGTAATTATTATACTCGACCCGAATCAATAATAAAATGAGTAGGTAATTTTTTATTTATTTTTTCATTATGGAAATCGATACATGTGAACTACCTTTATTAAAACGCGGTCAGTCTGATATTCGCCCTATAACTGCGCTTTCACACACACTAACACTATTTCATTGATCCAAAGCACACTAGCACTTCCAGCACGTTTGTTTAGAGAGTTATTCTGAAAACTGAATATAGTTGTGACTACGAAATATTTACAATATATTTTTAGTTTTTTATTGAGGTCGGAAATCACAAATGGTGGAGCAAGAGTGCGTGTCAAACTATTCAGCCTGTGTTCCTTCAGTTACCTTTTTCTATTAAAAAATTCGCTACAATAAATCCTAAAGCAGATAGACTAAAGTAAACAACCCTCAAAAGTTGACAATGAATTCATAAAAGAAACCGGGGACACTATCCGAATGAAATCTTTATACCGAAAATATACGGCGCCATGATATTATGTTTCATAAGGACGACCAACACCTGTACATAAGGAGGTTTTCATAAGACATAAATATAGAGCACCTGTGGCAGAGACAAGGTAAACAAAAGTAGTTCCGTATATCAAGTATTCGGTAAAGTCAATATTGGTTTTGCCCGGTTTCGCTGTAAGTCTCTGTTCACCCGTATTTTAGTTGAAAAATACGGATGAAAGGTCTCGAAGAAGCTAATGAAAAGTTGGAGTAAAATTTACTTATCATGATGAATCAGCAGATTTGTGTTTAAGAGTTATATCATAATTGCCAGGATAAATACAGCTGAAAAAGCTTGACTTACGAGAAATAAGATGGCGCTTATTTTGAGAATTACAGTCACTACTTTGTCAAGTCGTTGAGCTCCATAGCAGTCTTGAGTTAAGGTGAAAGCGTCAGAGTAGCCCGCGAAATTCAGATTTTCTTACGTTTTTTGCAATTTGCAGGCCAGTGGTAGGTTGTATGAAGTTAAAATATCTTTTGCGACTGTAAAACGTAACTAGTTACATAATTATAACCATAAAATCATCAAAACATCCCTTAGTTCATATAAGTCAAGGAACGATTTTTTCCAGGTCAAAAACGTTCCTAGACTTAAATGAGTTTGGACGCGTATTGATGATTTTTATGGTTATATTTATGTAACTTGACGCTTTTCCCTTAAACGACAAAAATACTAACAAATGTTTGCTCTGACTGGACAGATCCTCTGTGGTTCCTTACTCGAAAGCCCAATCAATGTTTACTAACATATATACTTTGAGAGAGACCTTCGAGTTTGTTCCTTCTCAGGATACCATCGGTCATAAGGAAAAATAAAATTATTTAAATTGATCTGTATAAGTATTTTGTAAAGCTACGAGTATTTGTAAAACAAATATAAATCATAAGTATTACTACACAACATAAAAACTTCCTGAAAACCCAACACAAATTCATCGAAAACGAAACACCTTTCACTTACTTAACTGTATCGGAAAAGTTTTACAGAAAACACCTTCAAACACATTGACGACTGATCAGGGAATTTAAGGCTTTAGACGCAAAAGCCGAAGCATTTGCTACCTATCCCGGGAAAACCAATGATATACGGGTAGGCCTGTAGTAATCCGAGCGTAGGGCGGCGGTGACCTTATTTGCGACCCTAGCCTGGCTGTCATACAGCCCGTAGCCAGCCACATTTAATATTCAATTAGGGACCATTTGCCCATTCATCAGGTTGGACGGACAGCTAAATATGTTTTGCTAGATGAGCCTTTGAGCACAGCTGTGAGGAGATAATTTGGACGCACGGGTAACTATAATTCGCTGGTATTTCGTAAACGTTCGTGCTCCTGTTTGTGGAGTAATCAAGCAGAAAGGTACAATTTTGATTGTGTTATCACGTTTGCGAAATGTTTAAACTGAAAATTAGTAGTTATGAGTAGGCCAAAAAATCTTTATAAAAAATCCTTTTGTTAGTACCGCTTAGATTTTTAAGAAACCAAAGTGTTCTTTAATTTACTTTATCCATTCGATTGCTGCAAAAACTCTTTCAAATTGCAACCGTGGAAATCTATTCTCACGATGCCGCTTATACTATCCGTCTTTCCAGTCCAATACCTTGTGTCCTTAATTTGATAGTTTTCAAGTCACACCTTGCGCCTATCGAGTGAGCAGCTTATAGCTAAATAATAATAGCTACAAGGGTAGACTTCTAAAATTAAGAAACGTTTTCCCTGTACTCTTTGGATGGGTACATTATTATTATTTACTGAGATAATTTCTTGTCTCGGAAAACATGACATTGTGGTGCTATTGGTGTCCGAGATGTCATTGGTAGATCTTTAAAAGTCGTAACGGGTAGTGAGATAGTCTGACACCAGTGTAGGCAAGGATTATTGTATAACCCAGTTAGTGTGTTATTCCAAACCTTACGCAGTTAGTGTGTTACACAACAGTATTAAGCTGCGTCCAGTTACATCAAAAACTGACCCCAAAATCGTTGGGAACAAGCAAGGTACATTCAGTTAGCACTTATCTAGTTCATCTACATCCGTATACAAGTCTCGGAGATAAAGTATGTAATGGACACGGTGTGCATAATTTATTTTGTTTGTGAGAGGGGTAGATCGTTTTGCTTTCATTTGTTTTGAGGGTGCCGGATTTGAGCTGCGCGTACACTGATGACTGAGCAATTAATTATTTTATGAAAAGAAGTCAATGTAACGTTTTAATGACGAACGAATTGTGACAGAAATATTTAAGGTAGGTTTAAAGGTGAAAATATGCGAGTGTGTGGATTAGGCACACAGGTAAACCATTTCCTGAAATATGATATAGAATGCTTTGCCCTCGCAAGCGCTGGCTGGACGTCGTCAAGTCCGACATGAGAGCCAATGGCCTTACTGTCAAGGATGTAGAAGATCGGGCAAAGTGGAGCAAGCTAAGCCGGAAGGCGGACCCTGGCAAAAGCCGGGACTAACGCCAAGTAGAAGAAGATGATATAGAATGCTTTTGATCTCGGAAGTAAGTTCCTTTGGGATTTTTTTGTTAGTTCATCTCGAAAATTACATATTACAAAAAAATCTATTACTATTTTAATACTATGAAATACCTTCAGTATACATGGTGATTAATGATCATACCTTCTCGTACCTGAACAATAGCCTTTGCCCTGCAGTGGGACGCTTAGGCTGGACTTTAATATGATCTGACGATTGACTTTTCAGCCTTCCGTATTCTCTTCGAAATACTGTCAGAACCCGTTACTGGTACATGCTGAGCGATTGCTGACGGACATTCGGGGACCCCTTGGGAAATTAGAATTCTGCAGTAGGTATCTGTTATATAAATAACAAGGTTATAGCTTCAACCCATTAATGTTGATCAAAGAGGTAAGTGGGTACAATATCCGAAAACTTATTTTGAACCCAGGTGCAAATTATTCCAAACTTTTGAGATATTTTTGTAGATAATTGCACTAGCTTCTGACAGTGAGTTCCTGCGTGAAAATATAAAAAGTATTCTATGTGCTATTCAAGAATATATCCGTATAAAAAATTTCAACCAAATCTGTTCAATCCTTAGTGTGAGAGAGAAAAAAAATATACACTCATGTAAACTTTGAGGAGCTCGTGGCTAAATAATAACAGCCGCACAGGTCGATCTTCAAGGTTAACCAACGCTTGCCTAGGTTGGTCTGTGGATGGGTGACCATCTTAACATAACGAGTTTCTTCCGTGCCTCGGAAAGCACGTTAAGCCGTTGGTCCCGGCTGTCATTTGGAGATCTTTGGCAGTCGTTACGGATAGTCAGAAGCCAGTAAATCTGACTCCAGTCTTGCCATGAAGTACCGTGTTTACCCAGTTAATGGGTTGTGGAGGTCTGGTAGGCAGCCGCTCCTTGTAAAATACTGGTATTCAGCTAAATCCGGCTTGACTGGAAGCCGACCCCAATATAGTTGGGAAAAGGCTAGGCAGATGATGACTCATGTAAACTTTCACCTTTATCATATAAGTGTGATAAAAAAAAAAACAATAAAAGTTGTCTACCACGTTGCCCCATATCATGTTCTGACAATTACTGTCCATTCCAAGTGGGATAGATCGCGAATACGTTTTTCTTCTATATATTATGTTTATCTATAAGTTTTTCTTTCTTATGTTTTTTGTTGTAAGTAAAATAAAGTATATTATACTTTTTTTATCAGGTAGGTACGGGTTTGATGTATCATTTATCACCCTTTTACTATCCTTTAAACAAATTGTAAGTATTAAAAGCACTAAACCACACCGTACAATGTAGTATGCATGTAGGCATACGATGACTTTAGTTATTCTACATAACACGGAACACAAAACGTGGTTAGAACGGCTCCACACACAATTATGGCAAGGCGAATAATTGTGTTATGTAATGGCCCAGTACTGTATAATAATATATACCCAGTATGTTTGGGATACTATCTTTTAGTAATGAGTAGAATGAAGTTAGGAAAATGATTGTGGCTGTGTTTTAAAGCCTAGTATTCCTAGTTCGGCACTTATCTAAGGGTGTGTGAGTCATTGGAAGATTTCAAACTTAAACAAAAACTATGTATTTTTAACAGATTATTAAAATGGCACCACTACTATAAAGCGGAAAGTTTTTGTGTGTATGTTTGTCTCGAACGGCTAAATGAAATTCAATGAAAATTGGTTCGCGGCTAGACCATAGATCAAGATCATCATAGATGGATATAGCTATACTATACCATACAATAGATATACCATGTCCTAGTAATAGCCTATCCTACCAAGCGATGTCTTATAAATATTTTCAGACTATAACCATAGTCATAATGTTTGAGCTGCAAACGGCTCAAACCTAATAAATTATTAATACATTCCTCCATCAATTTCATTTTAAAATAACGTTTCGTAAGTCTAGTAGAATTTAAGCGCAAAACACGATAATCTTCCTGAGAGCCGGTTCTATAAGTGGAGGTTTCAGTACTTATTGCACGTTCAGAGCATGAATTGCAAGTACGAGTCACAGCTCTATGAAAAATGAGCGCTTCGAATCGAGTTCAAGTGAATGAAAGTAATGTGAATGAAATATGGAAGTGGAGGAAGCTGGAGAGATTACAGATCGAAGCGATGAAGATCGATTCTCTCTACTTATATTGTAACAGTTACAAATTATATTGAACTAGGTGCTGCCAACGGCTTTGCCTTCGTGGTAATAAATCTACTCGTCATCATCATCTGCCTAGCCTTTTTCCAACTATATTGGGTCGGCTTCCAGTCAAGCTGGATTTAGCTGAATACCAGTATTTTACGAAGAACGGCTGCCTACCAGACCTCCACAACGACCACAACCCATTAACTGGGTTAAGACGGTACTGGTGGTAGTAAATCTAGTATCATTCTACTATTGATCTATGTTTCTTATCCTAAGGAAACATAGGCTGAGGATTAAAAGTAAGAAATCCGTTGAGCCGGTCGTAGTCCCAGGACTAAAAGTACGAAATCCATTCAGCCGTTCGAGCGTGAAGAAGAAAGAAACATGTACACTTCATACACGTTTAGACGCTATAGAGTAAATACTACACATTACTGGTTTCCTTTACTACCAATAGTGCGTTATGGCCTATTTCCTCTCTTAGAGAGAAAGCCTGAGTCACACTACTGAGCGGGAACAATATAAAGACTATGATTGTGATATGTTATGTACGAGTATGTTATAGAAAAAAAGCAGGTGAATCCGCACACAATACAACTCTGCAATTTCTGAAACCATTCTTACCTATTCTAAAAACCTAATTTTTAGTAGCACTCAGAATTTATTGATGCCTGTTTAGATTTTCCGACAACAAACATCAATGCAGGAAGCACTGTCAACGTATACACGATGTAATACCGCCAAACCAATACATTGTAATGGAATATTTATACTGAACCCTGTGACCGCATCACCATCACTGTCGCATCGCTCGTAAAAACTACAATAAAACCAACATGAACTGAAAAAGGTACAGGATTATATTTCAACTACGAAAAAGTGTTGTTACCACGGCATTCATATTTAATTTGGCGGTGCCAAGGCACTTTCACTTATTACCTGTAGGCTCAGGATTTCTGTCTCGTTGTTTTCACGAAGTATTTCGGCCATTTTTATTTTTGTTCAGAATGTTTTGCGGCCGGAATTAAAAGAATGAGGCGGCCACACGGTTAATTTTGCGGCCAAGTATAACGAATTGTTTGGTTTTGGGTTTTATGCGTTTTGTTTTAGATAAAGTATTTATGAGTTCGTGTTTGTTTGAAACTTTTTTCGTTTCCGGATTTTGTTTTGTTTATGCTGTTTTTTGTGTTTGTAATAATAAATGTAAAATGTAACGGTAACAACCTTGTACAAAATTTAATATGTTTCTTCTTTCAAGAAATGCCAAAACATGCTTGTATATTATAACGAGGTTTTTTTTTTTTTTTTTATGGTAGGGGAATCATCAGAATGACTTCCCCCGCTCTTGGGCGGAGCGGGAGGGCGTGTCAGACTCTTACTGACTAAACCCCTACCCCGTTCCTTCGTTGCCTTCGTTCTGGGGGAGACTCGGTATCAACCGTTAGGAATACCACATGTTCCCCCCAGAGGCTTCGGCCCTGCCGGGCCCCTACAGTTTGCTGACATCTCCTTGAGGCGCGCGTGGAACAGAACGCGCCGTTGACGACTGGGCTCGGTCCAGATTATTTCCAGACTGCCGGACAGCGAGCTACCCAGTGCTCGCCGTCCGCGAACCTGCGCCTACGGTGGTCGGAAATCGGGATCGGGATCTCGGCGGCGGCGGCGTGAGGACCGTTCCCTCACGCGCTCGCGGTCAGCAGCCTCCTTCACGAGCATTACTGCTTCGCAGAAGGAGGCGACCGCATGCCAACCCTCCTCGCTCCGGACCATGGTCTGAACCAGGGCCCGGCGCGAGAGGTCGCCGCTCCCGATAGTCTCCACGAGGACACGGCGGTGCTCCGCCCAAGCGGGGCACACTTCTACCGTGTGCTCCACCGTGTCCTCCGGGCGGTCCACACAGTGGCGACCCCCGGGCGTTCTCTCCTGCTTGATTCGATGCAGGAACCTCCCGAACTTACCGTGTCCGGTGAGGACCTGCGTCACACGGAAAGAGAGGACGCCGTGACCTCTTTCCAACCACTCCTCAAAGAGGGGCCTAACCGCTTCAATGACGGCGTGCCCAGCACTGGGTTGCGACAGTCGCAGTCGCCATGCCACCCTAAGATCCCGCCGGAACTCTGTCCGCCATGCCGCGACTTGTCGCGGCAGCGGAGTTTCGCCCCGGCGTTGCATCTCCACGCGCAAATCGTGCATGCGTGCAAGGACTGTTGCCTCCAGATCCCACGGTGGCAGGCCAGCGAGGAGGCTCGCCGCTTCGCGGGAGATCGTGCGGTATCCCCGCACCATCCGGATGGCCATTACCCTCTGGCAAGCGTTCAGCTTGGCCGCCGGTCGCTTACCTAGCGACGGCGCCCAAACCGGCGCCCCGTAATATTATAACGAGGTGACATGGCATTTTTTTAGGTACGAAATTGAAACCATAAAATATTTTCTCTTACTCTGAGTGAAACGAGAGGGAATATCAGACTTTTGCTGACTAAGTCCCACCTATTCTTGCAGTTCACCTATTGTATTTTTTCAGTTTTTTGCGTTTCATGGCTGTGGAGACAGTTTCGAACAAACCGCAGGGCGTTAAACGTGAACTATAAGACTATGAAGTAGGCTCAGTACAGTTTAGATTATTAAACATATTTGCAGACATTGTTGCTGAACTGGACCTGTTTGCAGCCGTAAGACACAATGTTAGTGTTCTTTTTATATCTTCAGTTTCTACGCGTTGTTTCTTCACAATATCTTTATTTGAAAAATAAAGTGTTGTTCTTTCTTTCTTTAGTAATGTAACTATACTGTTAAGTTTTAAAAAATAAACGTTAATTAGCATCAAGTCCAACTCTGAAATGTACGACACATTATAAGTGTACACCAGCAAGCAATTTTAGCCGATTGACCTACATAGCTCATACGAGCAGTAAGAGTCTGTATAATTGAATATCCTTAGAACTTTTAGTAGGAAACGGTCAATAAATATACCTAATTTCTTATAGCATCAATAAAACACATCATATAGATGGTCATTCTGAAAGAGCTCATGGCTTAGTTGCTTAATCTTCAAGATTAAGCAACCGTTGCCGAGGTCGGTTTGTGAATGAGTGACCATCTTAAGAGTTCCAGATTGTTCTTTAGCAGTCGTTACGAATACTCTGATGTCAAGAAATCTGGTAACAGTCTTACCAAGTGATAGCATAATACTGATATCCAGTTGCATCCTGATTGACTAGAAGCTGACCTCAACATAGTTGGGAAAAGGGAAAAGGGTAGGGAGGTGATGCTTTTAAAAAAAGTAGCTTGCAGCTAGGTATCCTTTAAACTTGGTATATCATCCTTTTAGGATAGACGTCGGCTTACGGACGACAAGCAACTTACTTGGACCTATTGCTGGATGTTTTATTACAGTAGTTACTAGGGATTAAGACAAGGGCAGTTGGACTGCGCTGCACAAAGGCTTCAATAGCCCACGCACTTCAGCGGGTAAATTACTAAACTCTTGTATCACGATACCCCGCCACTCCTACGTCTTGCTTACTCCTCCGACACCATAATACTAAACAGTAGATTGATTGCAGTACCTACTTTAAAAGTAAAATGTGAATTAAAATATTGTAATGTGTATGTATTTCTTCTTTTACTGAAGTCTGACATCATTGTGAGGATCGTTAGACACAAATGGAAGAAACTGGATCTAGATCAAATAATCTAGATAAACATAATAATATGTGAAACGTGATGCCTACACTCGGAAATAAGTGATTGAAAAGATAGATGTAAAAGAAATCTTGGGGCTCCCCCCAAGATTTATTTTACGTTATGCCACTTACAAATCAATCATATGATTTATATGTATAAGTAAAAACACTACAATACTACTTTTACATTTAATATACTACATTTAAAAGCTATTCTTGAACCCATTTTTCCCTTTTAGACCTCTCAAGAAAAATCGTATATTACACACACTGTCTTTCCGTCCGATTATAATTTGGGTGTCTTCAAGGCTAGAGTCAATTGACTCTTAATAGACTAGTGGGCCTCATCATCAACGATTGCATCAATGCATACTATTAGGTGAGATCGCGATCAAGTACTATTTTATATCAATTATAAAACACATATTTTACAGTTGCCAGAATGCAAGTGATCTCGTCGTATTTCAGTTTTGTTAAAATAAAAATAAAAATCGCCCCACTCGTCGTATGACATATGATATCATCATACTCATACACCTGCTACGAAAAAGGGATAGGACTATTTATCTTGTATAGCTCCATCTCTCTTTCACACTAGAATTATCATCATTTTAAGAGCCCCAATACTCTAAAAGCACTTTGATATTATACCTGCTGGCACAGCTTAAACTTAGCTCTTTCTCAAAGAAAACAGTCATTGTTTTTCCTCTGGCTCCCTAAGATAATACAAAAGAAACGAAGATTAATTGTTAGTAGACTAGAAAGTAGAAAAATAAACGCTTTACGAACCAATTCAAGAGGATCCAAAAACGGCTGACACACTTTAGGTCTTTAGCAGTGATTTTAATTACATCTCCCTTTATTTTATTGTTGATTACAGCAGCAATCCTTGTGAACTCGTTAAACCTAATTACGTTTTCCAGCAACGAATTACTGTGGCAATTGAATACGCCGATTTCCCTCGAGATGGCACAAAACCGCTGAAAAAAACCGCTTGTAACAATTTCAAAACGTGAAGAGTTGGATTATGAGCCCAACTTTTTATAATTAGGTACTTCACGTCTTTAAGAGCAATAAAACTGAGATAAAAGTAAGTACTGCTTGTGTTGTTGTTAAAAACAAATGGGTTTAGGTTCCAACTGATTGTATCAAAGCTTCTCAGGTTTCTGAAACGATGGTCAAAACAAGATAATAATTTTCGTAATATCTATTAAGAATCTTTGTTAGTGACAAAATTGCGCGCAAACCTGTGTATTGTACTCGTAGATATTATGAGAACATCTCTAACTTTTATTAAGAACTTTCCGTTTAGGGTTGTTATCAAAGTAATTTCTTATTTAATCTTTGAAGATTGTTGTCAGTAGTGATATCTAACTTATGATAGAAAAGTTTTTTCATTTGTAGCAGTAGGTAGAATGGTTTCTGTGGAACTAGAAACGCTTGTACATTTAAATGTTTTTGCTGTTTTCTTTTTTTTTTCGTCTATAAAAAATGCTCTGGCAAAGTTCAGATAGCTCAGCTCAGTTTCTAGTGAATACAAAGAACAAACAACTAGCCAGTTATAAAAAATACCGAGAAAAACACTACAAAAATCCAATCCATAGTTTATTTTTTAAAACTATAAATTTGGTACAATTATTCAATTTATTTGTTTTTTAAAAACCTACTTACAAAATAAATATCATTTATTAAATAAAGAATACCTATTTTATGATTCTGTTTCCTGATCGTGCTACAACCTAGAGATCTTAAAGTCAACGTGAATAGCTTACTTTTAGCAAGCGTGCTGTATCGTCGACTACATCGTCACTTATCTGTTGCGATAATGGTCAAGTGCGAGTTTATTAATAAAAAAAAGAATGAACAGGAATAAAATTGGTTATTAAATTGTATGTCAAAATATGTACAATCGAATTAGGTTTTAATAAGATTAAGTACTTATAATATTATAGTAAAACACATTTTAACATTCTAAAATAATAAACTAATACATAGATACAGTGATAATTTTAAATTCTAAATATAAATACATAAATATATATAAAAATATATAAATATATATATAAATTAAAATATATAATTTATATCCAAGACTACATTACGTTTGAAATGAATTAAGGTAGTACTTAGTTTTATATTTTAACTAAATAAAAAACTGACTAGTTGACAGGTTGTAGAGAACGCCATGTAATTACACAACACGATAAGTCCGCCTATGTGCCACTACTGTACATGAAGTTTAAATAAAAAAAATATGTAACAAAACTTCACGACTTCTAAAACTAAAAATAATAAAACGCCAGACGCCACCTAAATAAAATAAAGGGTGTAAAAAGACCCTTAACGAAAACGAAAACCCCATATTCTACACATCACTGGGATACTTTTTTTCTTCTAGGACATACCTGGGAATTCACTGGTTCTGGAGATATTAAAGGTCAAAGTCAACATTTTTTTTTCGTTTTTTTTTTTCATAATCGTATTCCAAGTATCATTAGTAAACTTTCTTCTGAACAAACATTATCAAAATTATCAATTTTTCATATCAAATTACGCATTTGAAGTTAGAAAAAAGCAACGAAAACTAAACACAACGAGCGCCTCACACGCACAAGCGTGCGGTTGGTTCAACGACCAAGCGCGAGCGGCCGAACGCTCAGCTGATCGAAATTATTATTAATTAATTATTTTTTAAAGACGAAAAAAAAAAGTTTTTTCCCAGCAATAATTTTTGGTCCAAGTTGCTCAATTACATGTACAGAATGTGTAGTTATCGGCTTTGTGATCGGTCTTTTTACACCCTGTATTACACTAAAAATATTTTCAGGGTTACTGTAAAAACTTGTGTCGTTTAAAGGCAATGAACCCAATTAGAAACTTAAGGGGTCGGTATTACATCCCTTGAGTCAGTGGGGCGTAAAATGTAGGGGTCGCGAGTTACAGGAGCTCGTTATTATATATCAATGGATTACTTAAGTTCAGGGGGATATAATTAGTGATATGAGGATGTGGATGTGACAGCCTGTAGGATCGAAGTTAGTTTTATATGAGTTCGGGAGATTTAACAATGTGGAAAGCTATATTCTGGAATTTTCAGAAGAAGGCTTGTAAAACAAGTAAATACCCGTGTCCAGTATAGTAGTGTGTATAGTATCCAGGTCTGTCTCTGTCTGTGGTCTCTGTCCATTAAAGGTTGCCTGGAAGAAATCGCCGGGTGCGATAAGGCCGCCAATTTAATTGTATGTTTTTTTTTTACTGTAAGGTTTTCTTTTAACGTTTGAATCCCCAACCGGTCCTATGAGACCGTGCTGTTATTGTTTTACTATTGTGTCTCGTTTCGCGGGTATCTGAGTAATTAATATTGTAATCTTGGTGTGCAGTAAAGTATACAATAAACAAATAAAGCTTAATAGCATAATCAGCCTTATAATGCTCCCACTGCTGGGACTCACGCCTACTCTTTAGGAGAAAGTGCGTACTCTCTCCTAAAGAGGAGGCCGTAATTCACCATCGGGGCCCCGGATGGATGTCAAATGTCTATGAATCAATAAATAATAATAATTTACCACAACTTTTCACAAAACTTAGTAAGTACTAAGTGTTTTCCAGTAATTGAATTTTCTGAAAAGAAGTATTTAATTGTACTGTACTCACTCACCGCCTACCTAACAATCTTACCGGTTAAGTTCAGGAAGTTCCTGCACCGGATTCATGCGAAAGAAACGCCGGGTATAGATATATAGAGTGGACCACACGAAGGTCACAGAGAATACAGAAGAAGTCATTGAATGAAAAAATAAACAAGAACCTTCGTCAACCTCACTCCTATGTACAATTTTATCTAAGTAGCAACTAAGTAATAAAACTGTTTTCATTATAACACTATTGCGACTGTCACGTACCTAAAGGCACACCAACAATTTAATTACGTCCTTGTTTGGACAGTTTTGTTGGCACTTTCAACCATTTGTCACCGCCAGTATTTGACCACAAAGTCGATAATGCTTAAGGGTGCACTAGTTAGTACCTTGATCTCGTTGATGAGCGTTGGTCTCGTTGGTTACTATCTCATCTAACATCATGGGTAAATGTTATAAACACTGTAAAACAATAAGAAGGTAGTGCTCAGACGAAACGATCGTGTAAAAAAATGTGAACAGACAATTAAGCTTACGGATATTATTAATAACATTTCTTTCGTTTTAAAATTTTTTTTTTTTTTAATACATATAATACTTGGTCTGTACATGGTTGACCATCTTAACATAAGGAGTTTCCTCCGTGCCTCGAAAAGCACGTTAATTCATGAATCCCCGACCGGTCTCATTGGACCGCGCTGTTATTGTTTTACTATTGTGTCTCATTTCGCGGGTATTGATAGGTTAAGCCGTAGTTCCCGGCTGTCATTTGTAAATCTTTGACAGTCGTTACGGATAGTCAGAAGCCAGTAAATCTGACTTCAGTCTTGCCATGAAGTACCGTGTTACCCCAGTTAATGGGTTGTGGAGGTCTGGTAGGCAGCCGCCCCTCGTAAAATACTGGTATTCAGCTAAATCCGGCTTGACTGGAAGCCGACCCCAATATAGTTGGGAAATTATGAATTAATATAATACTGTATGGTAAATTATTTTTGTCATTTTCATAGGCACTCTAATAGTCACCTATTTATTTATGCCCAAAGATGCTTAAATAAGTGTCCCAATATGAGTTTTGATGCTCATCACTATTAAATCTGACGACAGGATTAACGCAGTTGTTGAGGAATTGGCAGCTGAGATGCGGGTCACGGATTCAATCGCAGCACGGAACAAAGATTTTTATACACTACAGGAAGGTAGTTGTTTCTGATTTGGGTATTCTCAATTCTGTATATGTATGGTTATACCAGTAAGTTCGTAAATGCATGCACGTTGCAAGAGTAATTCTTATGGTACGGAGCAATAATTAGTACGGAGCAACGTTCTTTTTATTAATATTAATTATTATGTAACTATTTACCCTTTTACAGAACTGTCTAATGACGAAACCAATTAAACAAAATTGTTTTGAAATTACAGTGTCAAACAGTAAGTACCTAATTGCCATACTACGTTTATATGGAAGTTATACAGACTAAACTCATTACATTTTCATTCCTTAATTGAAGAAATAATGAGTTTTAAGTACCTTCTATTTGTAACTTTAATCGTGAATGTCAATTTACTTTCTTTTCAGAGATTTATTATCAAAGACTTTCTTTGTCGGTATTCGAAACACCTAAAATCAACTTTTTCTCGGTGAGTTAGTATCATAACTTCTCAACAAGCTAAGTATCAAAGTTAGCCGAACATAACTTCAGAAAAAAAAACTTGTAACATTAAATAATTTCCTGCATAGATACCCTTGGTAATAAATAACAGGAAGATATAAAAATTGATAGCGTTTGGAGGAGTCGTAACTGTCTTTTTTTGTTCGTAAGTTAACGTTCGTACTAAAAATAGTGTCGCTCCAACGTGATTCGGAATTACCCGACTAGTTCCGAACTTGGTCGCATATTCCCTTAATCATGAGGTCCTAACACGACCCTTCGAAAGGTTACTTCGAAATTACTTTATCAGCAGATCAAAGATAAGGGTATTGATTAGCTATAACAATGTAGATAGTTGACTTAAATTAACTCAGTTTCCAGTCGTTTGCAAAAGTGGCTACGCATCTTTAAAGGTCCAAGATTTTTTTTTCATGTAGGTTGAAACTTTGGGAGTCAACATTTTCTGGTTAGTCGCATACCACAATTATGGTTAAGTACTTTTTTCATAGTCATGGCAAAATTTCTCACTGTGACTTCGTGCCCTTCAGAAAGTCGTGCATTTTGCCATCAATATGTGCGATATACTCGTACACATTGTATTTCTATTTAGTATTTCTACAGCGCATGTCAATTTTTTTTAAAGTTATGTGGTTTTTTAGAACGTAATTTGCTTTCCGTATATCTGTCAAGATCGAATTTTTCGAAAACGCGTGGAGGTATCCAGCTTGAAATAAAAATAGAACATTAAAATCAGCCACTCTCTGGAATAAAACTTTAAGACAAGTCCTAAGATTCTTCTCACCTACATAGTTTAAATTGACGAAAAAGATGTCATGTAAAAATAATTTTTAAAAACCAATTTGCAAAATAAATATCATTTATCATTTTAAACACAATATAATAAAACCTCAAACGACAAGCATAAAAAAAATCATACCGCCCCAAATAAAGACTCGACAATGTCACTACAGAAAATATACATCAATTTTTTCGCCGTACGACATAAACGTCATTTAGCGATAAACACGACTGGCCAGTGAGGGGCTTCAATGATAAATGACCTGCTGTCCTCGACGCGTGTCAGCCGTATCAGGCGTCAAGTTTTCGAATTACCCTCCACCAGATTTTGACAGCGTAATGATGGGATACTTGTTATGTTGGGTAATAACGGCTACTGTACTGAGAATTTGGATCAATAAAGGCTGTGGTAGCTGCAGCAGTTGAGGATTATTTTCTTGAGAAGGAAGGATGTAGAGATGTGGATAACACAATCAATTTTGAAAATTTACATAATATTTATGTTATTTTCTGGTATTTATGGTATTTTGTGTTTAATTTAACAAAAGCACTCAGCTAAATTATAACAATATCATCATCATTTCAGTCGAAAGACTACCCTGGTTGGTCACTGCAATGACCGGTCCTGTGCGTCTCGCATCCATCAGATTGCTGCTCTCACCAGGACATCTGTTCACCTTTAAGAACACCTTCCAACGCTGTGTCGCCTGTTCTTTTTTCATGACCTCTTTATAATTAGATTACAAACATACAGTAGGTAAACTTAATAAAACCTATCATGAAGGAATTGAACCATGAAATTAGTTATAACACTAATCTATAAGCTTATTATAACCCGAACAATAATTTGCTACTTATGCCTATAACATTTAGGTAATCTAGTGTGAATAGATTTGATGTGAGATTCCTCACGGTATCGACAAGGGCTAAGTAAATATACTTCAATACGAATTAAAGTAGGAGTAATGGTCGGAAAATAGGAATAGTATATTTTGCGAATGGGTCAATAACCTATAAGGAAATTGGTGATACTGCGGTGGAATAGATGTTCCCAAAGATAGATAAGAATGATTCTATGAAAACACCTAACCTTTTTTATTCATGTGACCATCACCAAAATAAATTAATGTAGTATTTTTTATTTTCATTAAATGTTTTTAGCTCGATAATACGAATTGATTTTATGGATGGAAAAGTGTTTTAATGACAGTCGTGGACTTGGAACATGGACATAAATTACTCAAATATTTACTATCTACAAGTACAAATTACATAACCTTACTATGTACGTACATAATATGTACGTACTCAAAATCACACCGCTATCACAAGTTAGACACTCTGGTCCCGTAAATTGCCAATAATCAAAATGAATTTAATAATAAAACTAATATAAAATTATTGCAATGTAAATAATAGAAACGAAGTATAATAAGCACTTCAAATTGATTTTGAACGGCTTTAATATTCTGAAAATGGTCATGAACGCCTGAATTACCAAGAAATTATCTGTAATTGAATGACGCTCGACTTAAAAGCTTTATTTCTCATAATAACTAACGCATCTGTGTGAAAATAAGAAATATATAAGTATAGTTCTAAAAATTAGGAAAAGTTCAGAACCATTTTATTTATTTTTTTCATGTTGAATCATCAGAATTACTTCTCTCGGAGCGGGAGGGCGTGTCAAAAAACCGTGCTATCCATTACAGTCATCATCATCATCTGCCTAGCCTTTTCCCAACTATATTGGGGTCGTATTCCAATCAAGCCGGATTTAGCTGAATACCAGTATTTTACGAGCGGCTGCCTACCAGACCTCCACAACCCATTAACTGGGGTAACACGGTACTTCATGGCAAGACTGGAGTCAGATTTACTGGCTTCTGACTATCCGTAACGACTGCCAAAATCTACAAATGACAGCCGGGACCAACGGCTTAACGTGCTTTCTGAGGCACGGAAGAAACTCGTTATTTTAAGATGGTCACCCATCCACGGACCAACCTCGGCAAGCGTTGCTTAACCTTGAACATCGACCTGTGCGGCTGTTATTATCTAGCCACGAGCTCACGTGCTATCCATTACAGTGAGTAAATAAATACATGCATTTGTGAAAAGATACAAAATACATTAATTATATTCAAAAACTAGTTAAAAAACTGTATCTAACGATAACAACAAAAACTGTACTGGTTCAGTATAATACATACTGTATTGACAATACAAAATACAGAAACACAAACAAATTATAATTTTGATTACATATTACTGGCCCGGCGCAATGAATAACAATTCACCAATAACAGAATTCATCAGGTTTCGCCTTGAAACTGCTAATCTAATTAACTGTTCGATTCAGATTGAGGAAATTGGAGTCAGTTGTTCCGAGTGTTGCACAAATATTTTGATCACGTTTGTGCCAAACTGTGCGTAACTGTGCTCCAGTGGAGACGGCAGTCTGAGAGCAATCGAGATCTTAACTGAGATTTTCGGAGATGATGCGTGAAAACGTTATACGAATAGGAAATTGACTGTTTATGTCGATTTCGAGATTATGTTCTGGTTATATAAAAAAAGGATGTTTTACTTTCACAGTATTCAATACCTTATATTTTTCAGTATGTTTTGAATTGAATCACACTACAAATGTAAGTTACAAGCGATAATACGAGTACATAACACTAAATTGAGATTCATTTACAGACTCATATTAAACTAATTGACACAAAAAATTAACTAAAAATGTAATAAAATACGGTGACAAAACATACTTAATATTTATAGCATTAATAAACACAATAACACAAACAGAAAATCATTCAATTAAAGTTACAAAGATATTATTATGGCAGAAATGCAAATAGACTTCGGATATCGAAATGCAATATTCATGACCGTAACGAAAACTAGGCCAGTACAAAAATCTTTGAACAGAACAAGTTATAGAAAACACCATCACCCATGATAGCTCATAAAAGATCGCACGAGGGTCCTCAAGAACTTGAAGCATAAAATACGTTCTAACGACGTGATAAAGATTACTTTATTCTAAATTGAAGACACATTAGCCGAAGTACCACAGGCTTTTAGCGTAATGGTTATAGCTACGCCTTCGGCTCAGTACCGTTAGCAAGTTATTAATACCAGGAATATAGCCCAGATTTCTAATTATACCGGCACTTCACACCCCTTGCCTGATTTTAGTGCCTTTTAAAAACGGATTTAGATAATTTTATTTTGTTTAAACGGGTTTTTAAGGTTGCCTTCGATTGTTGTGTTATTGGTGTTTTTGTTTACGGATTGTATTCAGATTGAACGTTCTCTTTTGTGGAGCAATGGATGAATGATCAAATATGTAGACATGGAAGTACAATTAATATCATTTTAGGATTGTAAATTACATTATTGACTGGAGAATTTAATCGACTTGAATGCTAAATCTAAAAAGGAATGCAATGGGCACGCCAACACTATGGTGGTAAATCCCTTCTTTGAGGAGTGGTTGGAAAGACGTCACGGCATCTTCATCTTCCGTATGACGGTTCCTGCATCGAATTCAGGCGGAAGAAACGCCCGAGTGTCGTCACTATGTGGACCACCAGGAGGATACGGTGGGACATACGATGAAAAATAAGCAGGGAGTGCAATATAAAAAAAATGTATATTTATTAAATCGGCTGAAAGGAGAGGGGGACTTCTTGGTCTAGCAGTAAACTATATTCTGCAGTCGCGAAGCCTTCATATAACTCCATTCCTTACGAGTTCACTTTGAAACAGAAATCTATAGGTCAACAACCCTTCTATTGTTCAATTACTTCGATTTTTTTAAATGTATACAACATTTGTCGTCAATGCCAAAATCATAAGCCGAAAAACACCGGATTACCTTTTCAAACAACTAAAACCCATAATACGCATCTATCTCTTTCTTTCCTATAAACTAACGCCTATTACTCGAACTCTTGCCGTCTCGTTTTCGCACGTAGAAAATTGAACTCAATATAACTCGATCCGGACCGAGTTATGAGGAAGAAGACAGTAAACATTGCATAGGTGCAAGCGAGAAAGAAAAATTCATTCATTGTGCAATTATAATGATTCCAAAATAAGAATGAATTTCACTGCATAATAACTGATATTGGCGAGTAATACATCTTATTTGGTAGGGTTTTTTATACAACCGAATTATCATGGCGGTTATCTTTCATTTTCTGTTTTGTAGTTGTTTTTTTTTTTGTTTTTAACGTTACTGTACATATATTTCGTGCTATTTAGTAATGGCATTAATTCATGGTAGAGATATAATATTGTTAATAGATTCTTTGTATTGCAACCAAATCCTGTTCCCAAAATTAAGTTACGAGTGTTAGTACAGTTTCACATTATCCGATCCGATATCGGTATCGGACGCCGATCCGATATCGGGGTAAGGTAAATGTATGAGATATGTACCTGTCTTTCATATTGTCCGACCCGATATCGGATATCGGAGCACAGCTTTTCATATATTTTACTTACCCCGATATCGTATCGGCGTCCGATACCGATATCGGATCGGAAGATGTGAAAACGGTCTTACGACAATTAATAAAAACGCCGGTTTGGATTTATTGCATCATTGAGCGAACTGCATTTGGTGAGTGAACTTTAATAATATATTTTACATACTATTTTTAAAATTGCGTTTACATAAATATTGGTTCACTGCGTCATCTTTTGAGGAAATTGTGAATTTGTGAAAAAAGTTGGGAACGCGGTCACTAGATGGCGTTGTTAGTTGAGCGACGGTTTCTGAATCTCACAGTTAAGATTTTCCGTCGCTTAATTAGGTCAGGTTTATAATATTTTTGGAATAAATAGCGGATTAACTCGCACGCAAGTCTACCCCTCGCCACTGATATTCTGTTCAATAATTCCGGAGACTAAAATGACATTTCAACACCAAAGAACTGGCGTCATTCCTATAGAAATTTTGACATTACTTATGTCAATTTAGTCTCCGGGTTTATTGAACAGAATATAGTTGAAATATGTATTAAAAAAAACCGTTATATTTTCTAAAGAAAACCACAAAATATGGTACCATGTGTCTACCCAGGAAGCGAGAAAACGTAAATTAAGGTAGTGAACTAGACAATCGATTAAATAATTCCTAAATACCTAGTAATCGATTAATAATAAATGGCTACAATATGAGAATATGTATTTATTTCGTACAACTGTTTACGCCTATCGATTGAGGATCGCTGGATAAATTGCACGATTGCGATCTATGGAATCGTATTATTGTAATTGTATTGTAGACACGAGGTAGAAGAACTGTAGGCTGCTGTGCCCATGTAATGTGCATTATAATGGTATCTCAGTTGGGCAAGATACCAAGACAATATCGTACCCCCTGCACAATTTTTAGATGAAATTCTGATAATAATTGAGGATGAATAATAATACATGTTTTATACATAATATATTATATTGGTGTTTTATTTTGCTTCCTATTCTCCTTTCAGTTTTCAAAAGGTTAGTAACTACTGCTTCTAGGTTACAGGATATTTATGTAGAAACTTGTCTTTGACTGTAGCAACTGTCTAGGGCACGCGCCGGTTGCCACTGTGAAGAATACCTTCTCGAAGATCTGACACATTAGGCTCTCACGCGAGAGCCAAACGCGTCAGATTATTCGAGATGTCATCCGCTTCTTGTATAAAACCATTATACAACTGAAGTGATTCGCAAATAACATAAAAAATTACAATTATAATATAACCTCACTTTTGCTATAATTCATATAACTTGGTTTCTGGGTAGCCAAATTTCACCAAATTTTCAGTGAGGCCTTGTTATTAGATCCTCTTACAAATAAGTCTAACTTGATTCAGTTTACACACCTCACATTCCCGGACCCAGGAATCTATGGACTCATTCCCTTCTCCTTTCTAACGGCAAGATTAGGCACATTGTCAATGAAACAAAAAAAGAATATATTAAAAAAATAAAACGATTACTTAAACAAAAAAGGGCTAAAGCAAGAGGAAAAATTCTATAACCCTTTTGTAATTTTCCAACAAAGGGAAGTTGAATTACTCTGGAGATACTTTCAAGCGATAATAAATTGAGCGCATAACAATACCATTGCTTCCTTGTGGCCTGATTAATTGTTGAGCTCACAAAACAGTAGCGCCCACAAAACCGTTGAGCTCATAAAACCGTGTCGCCTTAAGACATCTAGGCTGGCGATTTAAGGGACAAAGTAATTATAATCTTGATGCAGATAAGCACTTTATAGAATTGTAAAGCCCGTTAGAGAATGAGAAAAGAATTTTGTCTGCGAATTTTTGTAACCATTAATTGTATATGTCTACTGTTTGTTTTTAAACCCGTAAGTATGGAGTTTCTTACCGGTTCTTCTCCATAGTAAACGACCAATTGGAACCGTGCGCTAGCTTCTGACGTTTTATAAGTGCTTATGTTGGCCTATGTGAAAAAAATGTTGATTTTGAGTTTGGTTCGTCTTATATTATAGTAAGAGGCAATATAAATCCGTTTATAGTTGATTTGATTTCTTTGAGCTGTCTGCGAAGTTTTCGTTTTCAATGTTTTAACAAAATTTCAGTCAATTTTGCTCTCAAGTACTCGTAACTATGCCATATTACATATAAAATACCAATTTATTTCTAAGAAACAATGTTGAAATCACACATGTTTTTTTTTGTAAGAAAGAACCGAAAGAACCATGGGTAACAATGTATGAAGCGTGGGCTCTTTTTCCAACAGAGATACGGCATATGCCATTGTAAAGGATTAGTTTTGTCCCATATCATAATCGCTGTTGGACAATGAGCCCTATTTGTCTTATTGTCCTTTAGGTTTAGAGTTTGTTATGTTCAGACTTCTTCGTAGATGCAGAACAGTTAATTCATGAATCCCCGACCGGAATCATGCGACCGCGCTATTATTGTCTTACTATTGTGTCTCGTTTTGCGGGTATGTGAAGCAGTTGAAAAATTTATAAAAGCGTGGTAAAAAATCGCGTCATTTTGACGTCGTACCCTGTCCCCACTAAACTAAACGCAAGTAATTCCCTAAGAGGGGAAGACGGTACCCCTACTCGTTAACTAAAGACTCCACCGCGACGCTGATACATCGAGGTCTAAGCGCTTACCACGATCACTAGCACTTGATCGAGTGTCCCTGTTTATCCTGCAAGGGAAATGAGCGTGATAATTTATGGACAAACTTGTATCTTTATCGTTATCAGAGTTTGGAGGTCAGTTGGAAGTTGAATTATTTGATGGACCTATAACTACGGTGCAGTCGGAAAGCCGGAGCCTATAGTGACGACTACTTTAATGAGATGATTTCTGCAGTGGATCAGAATGTGGTCGATAAGTTAGGCATGTGTGAGGCTTGGATTTTTTTTGAGTGGTAAAATCATCAAATAGATCCCAGATTTTTACCCGTGTTCCTACAGTAATCCTTTGCGTTATAGGTCCACGGCGGTGGCTTGGCTTATAGACTAAAATAAAAACAATTTAGCGCCAGTATTAAAAAGGCGCATCGTGTGATTTTTTCACAGTTAAAATCAATCAGCCCTTATTTTCGCGTCGCAGTATTTCGCTGGGTGCGAAAGATAGATAACGGCTCGATGTGCCAATATTTGATGGAGGCGTATATGCAGGCATGCAGGCAGAAATACTTAATTATAATTTCTGCTGAAGCGATGATGATGATGTAGTGCTTATTACATAGAGGCGCAATGTACCTACCGATCATCAAAATGAATTCTTCAGCTCTGGGCAGACCGGGAGGGCGTGTTAGGCTTCTATTGACTAAAACCCACTCCTGTTCATTCTTTGTCTTAATTGGAATGAACAGGAGTTAAAGAATGGACTCCAGGACCCTGGGCTGCCTGGACCTGACCCAAGCTACAGTAGGCTTTGACCCTGTCGGGCTCCTTCGGCAATGTATCTACTTGGTTTTTCCTGTATTAAATTACGGACTTAAATACAGATTGCTCTTGTTCAAATTCATTAGGATTAACTGATGTGTAAGCTTTTGTGTCACATATATCTAGTATAACTCAAAAGCCTACATATGAAATATGTCAAAGGATTTCATTCAACATTCCTACATGACAATTACGGTTCGTTGATATAAAGTATTCGGATCTATCATTTAAACGCTATCGCATCAATTGATGTGAATTTATGCAATATTGCATTAAATTGATAAATCGGATCTGATTCTGTATTTTGTTATGGATGGCACAGTGGCTGAGTGATCGGCTGCTGTGTTTTGTCTGATTTTGATTCCCGTACGGAAGAAAATGGCTTACAGGTAGATGTTCTGGATCTGATTATCTGGCCTAGGTAGACGTGAGTACAAGTTGTGAACGTTTTCACGATACAGGAGTGTGTGATTGTGGGGAAAAGTGTTTAAAAATTTACCTAAGTATTTAAATAGATCCATTCCCGAATCGAGTCTTAAGGAAGTCTGATTTTTTCACAGGTACTTAGGATTCGTGTAGATAACTTGAATCTTTGATATAATTTTAGCTTCATACTTCCTCAAGTTCCTGAGAAAATTGACCTTTACATGGACACGGACAGACGGACAACAAAGTGGTCACACGTTCCTTTAAGGGTCGGGAAATACGGGTTGTCGATTTAAGTAAGTTTTGACGGAACCATCAGTCCGTGAATCCGACTCGCATTAGCCCGGTTTTTTTTATTTTCAGGAGAAGAGTTGCTAAACTGCACGTGAGTTTTATCTACACTAATATAATAAAGAGGTAAAGTTTGTTTTTTTGTTTGTATGAGGTAATCTGTGGAAGTACTGGTCCGATTGCTAAAATTTTTTCGCCAATAGAAAGCTGCTGTATTCCTGAGTGACATAGGCTATATTTTATGTACGCGGGCGAAGCTGCGGGCTAATGCTAGTGATAAATAAAAGTGTGATATGATAATCCTTCAGAGAAGTTATTTTAAAATTACTACAAAAAAATCAATTCAAAAAAAATATTCTGGATTAATGACATTTAATATTCCCCTTTTTGTCAGTAATCCAACCGGTATGAAGGCTTTCACTGTTGAAAAGCCTCCCTGAAATCTAAAAATAAACTAATTTGTCACAGCCTTTTTACTCGAGTCATGTGCACAAAATTAATTATGTGGTGTGACAAGTCGCGCCACTTTCATAAGTCTAAAATTTTAAAACTAAACGACACTATATTTGTGAACACTGGAGTCTGGAGAGGTTTTTGTCGTTTTTTGTTTTGAGATGGGTCAGCTCTCTGAAACAGTGAACTCGGTAGACTAATTATAATCTTTAGAACATGTTTTGAAGTTATTTTGTTTAAGACAATAACGACGCAAACAGATTTTCCGGAATATCATTATTCTATTTTTTCATTTCTAGTGGACATATAAAACATTTTATGAAAAATTCTGATATAAAATACTTATTTTTGTACAGTAGTAGTCGCTCCCTTGTGAGTGAAAACTTTTGTAGTTTGCATAAATACGTTAAGTCTTTGGTCCCCGGTGTCATGTATGTCTTCGAAGCCAGAAAAAAAAACCAGACACCTGTCTTTCCAAGGGACGAGTTACCCAGTTACTGGGTCGCGGGGGTCGGATATATATTCTGGTGACACTTGGGGAGGAAGCTTATATCCAATCGTGCATTTTAGTAATATAAATAAGGAGTTAAGGAGTGCAATACCTTGCTGGATTCTTTGTTTACTGATTGCTTCAACCTAGGGGTCTTTAATTCAAGAATGAATAAGTTACTTCTAGGCAAGCGTGCTCTGTGGTCAGCTACATAAAAGTAGGCTTTAGTAGTAGTTTAGCAACAGGGGAGATTTCATAATAATAAAAACAAAGTTTATGGACAGTAAAGAATCTTGGCGAATTCATAGCTGAAATTTATTGGAGTGTCTTAAAGTGACTTATATACGAAGGCATTTCTCTTATTTTTCTACGTTTTTTCACAGTATCACATTAACTAGTTAAAGCCGGATAAAAAAGATATTTGAAATGAAAGTTATTTATATTTATTCTGCCAAATGACAGTAATTAATGACGGGCAAAAAGACTATTATCCCAAATAAAAAAAATATAACTTGGTTTGACTTTGTCAATTGTTGATTGGTTTTACTAATGTCACAGACGCCTATCATTTATGCATTTAAAGCAACTGACGCTGAAATTATGTCCGGTCTATTTTCTTCTGGCAGTGCTGATCATATTTCAGAGAAGATGATGTGTTCATTCTGGATAGGGGTTTTAGGGACGGTATAAGTTTACTAGAGAACGTGATTTTAAAGTTTTTAGGCAAGAGTATTTTCATCGCTCTCTACCACACATGATGCAAACATTTCAAATCGCGACAGCTCTTTTGAACAAGTTTGGTGTTCGCTTTCAAAATAATGAATATGCTAATGAAATACTTGAAATAATTAGAGAATGGATGAACTTACCAAACAATTTGGCAAATATGGTGGAAGCCTTAAACATGAATAGACGAACCTCATAATTTCGTAGCTAATGCTACGAGTTACGAGACAAGTTTATCACGATCAGCGGTAATCCGCTGATCGCGATAATGTTTTATGCTTCCCAACCCTGGAATATAGAGACTTGATTCTCTTCGCCCTGGGAACGTACCAAATAAGACAAGCTCGCTCATATTATGGCGAACATATACGTTTCCACGGTGGGTACAGAATCGAAGTTTCCAGTGAAAACATTGATTCCTCTGAATATAATCTTAGGGGCACTGGCGTGACAACACCAACAACCTAAGGTCGACTGGTAGTAAATGCCTAAGGCATTAAGTCTGCCTTTGTACAATGTTTTGTGCATAAAGCTTTAATAAATAAATAATTAGAGGAAAAATAAAGTCACTTCACGTATCCAGGAAGCAATATTATGTTTATATTGTTATAGAAAATGATATTCCTGGTAGGACAGGAATCAGCGAGTATTGTTGTAATTGTTTAGTTGGTCAGCGCACAGTAGGATGTTGTGCTCATGTCATGACGCTAGTCTGGTATTTGGGATGGGCCAGACATCAGCAAAATATTTCAGCTCCTGCAGAATTACTGGATGAAATAGTTATAAGAGAGGATTACGAAGAATAAATAATAATATAAAAAAACTTGTTTTATTGATTCTTATGAACATACTCAATATATTCCATACGCATTCAAGGATTTTGTGTTTGTTTTTATTTATCTGAAAAGTTAGCAAGTATTTATAAAATCCCGGAATTCTATTATAGTCCTATTGCTTCAATATCTACCTAAAACAATGCTGATGGTAACTGGCAGCCTCAGTCCTATTGTACACAGTCACATAGTAGGTACGTAGTAAGTATACCTAAGTTAACCTATCAATACCCGCGAAACGAGACACAATAGTAAGACAATAACAACGCGGTCCTATGAGACCGGTCGGGGATTCATGAATTAAGGCCAAAGAGTAAGTATTTACACCTTTTACAATGCATTGCATGCTAAAATAACTGGGTCAGGAAAATAACAATGTAATATTGCCCTTTTAACTTCTTCGAATTGAAATTACCGTAGACATAACCTACAAAACTTCATGACTGAATTTCTATTAATTCCGGCCTTTTCGAACAAAAATTCTTGCACCAGCTAATTCAGAAGTTGACGCCGAGTTTAATAAGATATTTTTCATTTAAAGACGCTAGAATTTAATCTCAGCTAATTTAATGTATAGGCGGCTGCCATTGTTCTTTGTATACTTTACCCAATAGTTGCAGAAAGAGGCAGACTGTACGTTATCACAATTTTTGGGCAGAAAGCTTATGCCAAGCAGCGACATTTTTCCAGCTGATTACTGATTTTAATGATATGTAGGTACGCTTGCATAAATTAGTTTGCACTTTACAAAATACTCTTCTACTTAGAATACATTTCTAAAACATATTCACTCTACATCACACAGAATAATTCCCACTAATCCTCGTTCAACATCGCTTCCTTGTTCCGCAAAAAATAAAACAGTTATAATAAATAAATGCCCATTATTCTCGTCTAACTTTACTAGGGTCCTGTTTATTGGCCACGGAGTTATCTGCCGTCGGGTTCCGTGGTTCCAGCCCTTCATACATTATTCAGGAACGCTCATCATACGCCCATATCGGGTCGAGTCGAATGTTCCCCTTACTTTATTGCTTATTTTTCTCCTCTAAATATTATATAATGATGGTTTCAGTTGCATGAGTTTGGGATGACTGTTTATTTGGTTTGTAATTTTGGTGAAAGCGCAATCATATTATGTATTTTCTGAAGATTTGAATACTAAAATCTTAAACATTCAAACCAAATCTGTTAAGATAAAACCAAAAATAGAATCATATTGTTTTCGAAAAAACTATTTTTATCTTATTAAAACTGTATATATACTGGAAATTCAAACGACAATAGCAATCACACCTTTCAAATAAAACACATTCCAACAGAAATTTATCAAGGGAACGGCTGTAGTAATAGTTCAACATTTCCATTTCAAAAATGTCGACCACAACACTGCAGACAATCCATTTGCCTCGCTTAGAACGCTACCAATAAAAGCCATAACTATCGAGCAATACCGGTCAGCTCGCAGACTCGAAAGTTCACAATGAATTCACAAAAACCGCCAGCCAGTTGCGCGAAACTGGTAGTATTAGTTACGAATCGAATACGAAACTACTAGTTTCGAAATGACAGTCACAGAAGTACGGTATAAAGAGGACCTGCCTTTATTAGAATTAAAAGTGGAACGGTCACGTTCTCGTTTCGAAAATGACTAGGAAGGCAAGTTGATTAAACAAAGCCAATAATTACTGGCCAGTTCGCAGATTCGCAGCACAAAAAAACACCCTAAACTGCCGGAGAGTTGCACGAAATGCCCGGCTGCATGTACAAAGTGCAGTGAATTTTCACCAGTTCCCTTGTTTCCTGTGATGAACATTAACCTGCTCAAAAGCTGAAACGGCTCTCCTGTGTTGAATGCTCCACTCCAATAAAACTTTTGTTTTTTACCCACTAAAAATGTGCACAACCCATTTCGACGCAGCCAGTGCAATTATGTTGGTTCCTATTTAATTTGGGGTTGGATATAGGGGTTTAAAATCGTTCGTGTGGAAATGACTGTATTTAATTTTAGAAAGTGGTTTTTTGTAAACTAGTTTGCCATCGACACGCTAAGAAGAAGAAGTAGTTTTTTCTAAAGCTATGATTTTAGTTTGTTGTTCTTGATACTGAAAGACAAATCCTAACCTTGTTTTTAAAGTAGGTATCATTTTTTTTTTTTATAGAAAATCCACTTTGGTTTGAAATATAAGGTACATTTTCCTGCCATCTGATTCTCCGAAAAAGTATTCAACAAGATCTCTACAAACAACAGCAATTTCCTCTCACTGTTGAAAATACTTCGGTAAAGGTAGCCTGACTTTTCTTGAAGTAGCTTTAAGCACACGCCGCTTAGAAAAGAAGTTTAACGGTAAATAATATTTATGTTGAAAACTATGATAGTAAAATATTCAATCGCTTATTACGACTACGGTTCGATCGAGGACAGCTCCACACAATATGACACGTAGCCATATATCGGCGCTAATTTGCATGCAGACCATACTACTACAGCATCTAATTTCCCTGCCCATAACTCACACGCGGTCACGCCGACATGACAATCCACAAAACGTAGTCCTCGAACCACAGACCAAATGCTACGTAGGGTTTCTTTACTGTGTACGCGGCAGCGCAATAACCAGTAGTCGTGAAATTATCAGTAAATTACGTACGATTATGAACGTTAATACTAGAACTATTAAGTACAGTTTTGCGTGAGCGGCTATCGAGAACAAGGGTCGCCCCACACTATGTTTACGAGCTAACACTGCCATCGAGAAAGCAAACATAGAGTAGTGACGGTGCGTATCGATAAAGGTTTATCAAATTTATCCATTAACTTGTGTGTACTGGCGCTAAAACCGTTCAAATGTATGGTAGTCAAACAGAAATGTGTTAAAGATAAATCTTCATGGAAATGTAGGGTTTAACACAAAGTATGAATAAAACAAGGATACAAGCGCAGCTGGAAAGCTAATCTCACTACTTTGAAATGTTGTAAAATCTTGTTTTAACTTTTAATACATCCGTTGGAACTTCGAAATGCAATGCTAGATCCTGATCTGGCTATTCTTTTCTACTGAAGAATTATTTAAAATCAAAGAACATTAAACACGGATCATTCCCTGTCCTAAAGAGGATGCCTTAGTCCCATCGGCGTGAATTTTACAAAGCTAACTATGATACGTTTTTATTCTGGGTAAAAGACAAAAACCTGAAAGACTGTAAACTTCAACTCTATTAAACGATTCAGATATAGTAGATCATTCGTTCATACTACGTTCATTTACAAATATTCTAATATTAGGTACTCTTTCTGTTACATATACATAGATAATTGTAGACATAAAGTCTATATATTTGTCGGACAAACTTGGATGAATTTTGATCACGTCCTGGATGAAGAAGATGACTGGAAGACACTGTAAAGACAATCGTTTTCGTTAACAATTAAGTTTATTCTATAAATCTTAATTTTTGTCCTACTTTTTTTCATTGAATGATTTTCAAACTTTTACTGACTAAAACCCACCTGTGTTCCTTCAGAAGCCCTTTGCATTCAAGCGCCGCGGTAACATTTTTAAACGTAGATTTCGTTTCACGGGTTCCGATTTTCACGTGAGCAAAGTACTGACTTATACTCGTAATATAGCTTGCTACATCGGCAAAGTTAGTACATAATATAGCTGGCCACATTAATACTCCAAGTGGCACAGTCTCAATGGTTACTGAGTTATAATAGGGATTGATTGCGCCAGTGTCTAAGCACTGATTAATTCACAATAACAGTTGATATAGCTGGGTTAGTGACAAATATCTTGTTGGCTACTGTACACTGGATTATAGCCATTTATCGTAATCTCATCTATTGTGTTCGGGACTTGATGAGGAAGTGAAAACGGTCTAGTGGTATTGTGTGGAGATATTTAGGTAGATAAACTTAAAGCTATACTTCTGTGTGTACGTATATATGTTGCAGATAATGTGACTGAATAGAGCTTATATACAATAGAGATTATAATAAATTGTTATAATCGCTTCGTATATTATGTATTATATATATATTGACCAAGTTGTTTAGATATTCTTTCAATTAATTTCAAGAAGGCATTGTTTGAAATAGTTAGTTGGAGGAAGTTAAAATAATAAATATGATCACGTTGGTTTGCCTCAGTTACAATTTTATTTGACAGAGTGACAATGTGATTGTGAATTGACTGTGAGGAAAAAGTGATATTAAATATTCACATATTTGTCCTTTCATATCTTTAAATAAAATACTGGTATTCAGCTAAATCCGGCTTGACTGGAAGCCGACCCCAATATAGTTGGGAAAAGGCTAAGCAGATGATGATGATATCTTTGTCTATTGTTACCTTCTTTTTTAATTTTATATTACCTATACGACTCCAAGGTTTACTTTATATTTTACTAATATACCTAATTATGTACAGAAAACAAGATTATCTTGACCGCGATTATATCACATTTGACATAATATCTGAAATTAATTTGATAGTAGATGTCAATAAAAGAGGAGGAGCTCGTGGCTAGATAATAACAGCCGCACAGGTCGATCTTCAAGGTTAAGCAACGCTTGCCTAGGTTGGTCTGTGGATGGGTGACCATCTTAACATAACGAGTTTCCTCCGTGCCTCGGAAAGCACGTTAAGCCGTTGGTCCCGGCTGTCATTTGGAGATCTTTGGCAGTCGTTACGGAAAGTCAGAAGCCAGTAAATCTGACTCCAGGGTTGCCATGAAGTACCGTGTTACCCCAGTTAATGGGTTGTGGAGGTCTGGTAGGCAGCCGCTCCTCGTAAAATACTGGTCTTCAGCTGGATTTAGCTTGCTTGACTGGAAGCCGACCCCAAAATAGTTGGGAAAAGGCTAGGCAGATGATGATGATGTCAATAAAAACTTATTGACACAATCATTATTAACTAAATCATCATCATCTACCAGGCCTTTTCGCATCTGGAATCATTATTAACTAAATATTTTATGTTATTTTATTTTTGTTTCCTTTTTTATTATGTTACATTTAGGTTTACTTATACATATTCAAATGTAAAAAAAAACATTACAAAAATTTACACTCTCCCTGGTTCCATTCAGAGCAAAGACTTCCCATTGTGAAAATAAATTTAGCAATGTATCTATATTAGTAAAAAAAGATATTATAAAAACAAAACCACTTCCTAAAGGTGGTGATGATTGTCAGAAATACGAATATTTTTGGTCTATAAGGAAACTTACCATCAGGTGGGATCGCAGTCAAGCGCTAGTTTATAATGATTAAAAAAAAAAAAAAAAAAAAAACTCCGTACTTATATTATAATAATGTTTGTTCACGTGTCAGAAAGCCGGCAGACAAAAGCACTTAGCGTGTTATCTTTAACTGGATTCACTCCTTATTTACTTACATTATTAATAAGCTCGACTGCTACGTTATTACGAGTATATCTCTCCAATTTCAGCCATGTTATTTTTATTGACTCTCAAAACAAATGACGACTACCATCATATACAGTGGCATTTATTCTTGAAGACAATAAAAATTAAAAACAGGCGTATACGGTAAAGTTTGCCTTCTACCACAAAATTACGTAAAACCTCGTACCTGGAACTAAGGAAACATAGAAGTGGGTTTTAGTCAAAAAGTCTGACACGCCCTCCCGCTACGCCCTGGAGTAGGAGAAATCATTTAATAATCATTAAGTAAATCTAAAAAAAGTTATAGATTCATGTAGCTATACACAGTTTTCTTTGTGTTTAGCAATACTCTATTATTTTGTTAAAAGCGATAAACAAAACAATAGAAAATCGCTAAAGACAATAAAAGGAGAAACTGACTAACTGACAAATCAACGCACAGCTAAAAGTACTGGGCTAGTCCCAGAACGTGAAATTTTGCAGAAGATTTTCTTTTATGACGTAACAGAGCTTTTTAAGAGAGGATTTTCCAAAATTGGGGTGGATTTCAGGGAAGGAACGTGCAGCGGTGGTTCAAAAATTGTATGGAGAAACCGACTTTCACGCGGGCAAAGCCGCTGACAGAAGCTAGTACCTAATATTATAAGTTAGTGTCCAGCGCACACAGTGCGTGAGCATACACAGTATTATTGTTAGTATACTTCTTTATTAGTTAATTAGCAAGGCTGAACGGAAGCTAATTCATTACTTGATTGCAGCCGAGCAAGAATGAATAATGAGGTATTTTTTACAACGCTGGTTCGTAAAGTCTTGTAATATGTTAAAGACTTGGCGCTTATAAGTTTGCAAAAAATACACAGTAAAATTAATTAAATACATGGTTCATTGTTAATGTTGTAATGTATTTACACGGTAAAGTGGAATTAAAGTTGTGAAGTGGACTAGATTTATTTTTAGTATTTGAAACAAATTCAAAACTATTTTCATAGAGTATTTAAAAGTAATACTAGGTCACAATTTTGACAATATAATAAAAATTAAAAACTTTTACATAAAAATTGTTCTATTTAAAATTGCTTCCAGCGTATAAAAAGCCAATTTGGTAAAAACAAATATTGAATTGATTCCCAGATTCCATTTATAAAAAAAAAACCGGCCAAGTGCGAGTCGGGCTCGCGCACAAAGGGTTCCGTAGCAGCAAATATAATAAACTTATTATGTCAATTTGTTTATTTTATTGTTTATTTTATTTTTATTTTCAAATGAAAGTGATCGTTTTCAGTGTAAGCACAATAACTTAACCAAAATTACAGTTAAATCAACCTATCTCAAAAACTATAAGAGATACTTTGATCAAACCAAAAATCGTTGAAAGAGTTAAATAGCATGCATCACCTCTATTTTTTTTAGAATTTTATACCCCGTAGTTATAAAAATAGAGGGGGGGGGACATACTTTTTACGACTTTGAGAGCTGATATCTCAAAAACCGTTCACTTTAAGAAAAATGTTTTTTAGAAAACTTTATATCATTTTAAAAGACCTTTCCATTGATACCCCACACGGGTATGTACATCGAAAAAAAAATTTTCATCCCTCAGTTACATGTATGGGGGGCCCCACCCCCAATTCTTTTTTTTACTATTTAGTGTCATAATTTTGTAGCGGTTTATACAACACATATTCCCATCAAATTTCATCACTGTAGTACTTATAGTTTCCGAGTAAATCGGCTGTGACAGACGGACAGACGGACAGACGGACAGACGGACATGACGAAACTATAAGGGTTCCGTTTTTGCCATTTTGGCTACGGAACCCTAAAAAACTGCAATAAAAATAAAACGTTTAATACTAAAACAAGCTACATTCTAAATTCAAAAATGTACGTTTTTCCAACAATAAAAAAATATAGTAACAACACGAAGCTATTAGGGTAGTTGCACACTTCATAGTGCACTCGTGTATATTGCGCGTTTTTCCGCATCGCCATTGCACGCACGTAGGGTGAGCGCGCTAATCGTTGGCGCACACTATTGTCATCAGGTTGACAACATATTCGACACACATGCCGCTATGAATACGGCCATAACATGGTAAATGGAAAAAAATAACTACGACGGGATATTAGGATATTGCATTGCGAATTTAACGTGATTGTATTACCTCAACCCGAGTGGTAACTGGTTTTTTGTATTCAGAAGCGTTGAATTTTCCTGTGACTACCATATTAATTAGTTTCTGTTCGGTTTCTGGTCCATCACTTGCCAGTTTAACTAAAATAACAACAATAGCACTTTGGTAGTCATAGTTTACTGTATTACTTATTTGAAGTCGAAATGCGTCGGTGTTTATATTTTTCATAACTTTTAACATAACTTTTTGAACTACTTAAACGTTACGCAAGTTTTCAGTTCTTCCTTAGTAGGTTTCAAAAATTTAATTTGATGTTTTTTTAATATGATGTAGTCGGTGTTTTTTCAAAGCATTCAATTCGCCATATCTCACTTATATATCAATAGTCATCCGCAGATGGACATCTTCATTGCCTTCACAATACCTTTGAGTCATATAATTCCGGTTATATCCGGATATAACCATCATTACTTTACAAGCCTTTGGGACGACATCAAAATGTACACTGAATAGGCTTATTTAGACGTCTATTATTATAATCCCAAGTACTTTAGTTAGGCTATTTTGGGATTTAAGCTAAATTTACTATCGTTGTTCTAAGTGTTTGTGAACGATATTCGCATAATTATACAACTTTTAACATAATATACGCTCATGTTGAAATTAATATGTTCAAAATCGGCTATTGAATCGAACGCAGATAATTTTACATTTGAAATTCTTAATTTAATCAAGAAATTTTAAAATTCTTGTTAACTCTTGATTACGTCACTAGAGTGTTCGTGTATGCGTGCCTAGATACCAATATCGACCGATGCTCTACATCAGGGCTTGTAACATAATTTTCTACTTAGGCTACATAAGGGTGTGTATTATTCTAGTCCACCACACACTGTGGAGTCACCTCCAGTTACAGTTACCAGTTACCTACATATTGTTGTTATTGTTCGTAAACCCTCTAATCCTGGACTTGAAAAGTATAGTGTTAGGTCCTTTCATACGAAAGGAGTTACAAAATAGTGAAAATCTACAATGACCTGTGCTAGGGCAGCTAGCTGAATTTGAGATTCGTTCAAGAGCTGACAGTGTTGATAGTCAAGCGAATTGAATTGTCATACCATCACTCAAAATGTTTTGTTAATAATAACCAAAAATTAAACCCCTTATAAGGATATGTGTCATTGTGTTGACCCGAGGACTGAATCGAGAACAATGGCAGAAAACGTCAGAAGTGAGTTGTAGCAAGATATTATTTATCTTAATATCTATACTTATTTTAGGCATAAATGCGAAAGTGTCTTTGTTCCGCTAATCTTATTGAATTACTATTTCATGAAATCGCAGGCAACATTTTGCTTCAAAAAACCGCAATCGTTTCTGACAACTTGCACAATTTATCAAAGGCTGACTTCATCAAACTTTCAAACATTAATAGCCAAGACACGACCAGTTAACCATCGGCGTATCTCCAAACAACTATTAAAAACTCTTCACTAGTTCTTCCTCTAGTCGTTATTTACGCTTAAACTTGTGCCAGTAGAATTACCCGCTGAAGTTAAGCTGGATGATTGCGTTTCGCTCGCCGTGAGTCCCGGTTTCTGTGTCAAATGCAGGGTTCAGCCCGGATTTAAGTATCAAACAACAAAAGCAACCCGATTTAGAGACCACCGGTATTACAATCTGGAGAGAAACTATGTACGTATCAAGGTGGCTTTGCAGGAATAAAAGGGTTCAATGAAGGTTCAAATGGGGTAAGAAGATGATTGTTTGACTTAAATTCAATTTGTGTTATAAATCGAAGATCGTAGGATTGATTTCTTAGCTTGATTTTTTTTTTAGTTCTTAGTAAGCTGTGTGAAAGCTTATTTTCAGGCAGACAGACACGGTTGGGGAGTCGGGTTAATAATTTGTCAGGATTAAAATTATGATTATTTTGGCTTATGAATATAATCAGGTAAGATCATCATCACCCTAAGTTTTTCCTTACTAGCTTGGTGGCCACAAGCTAATTAGCTTTTATTCCAACTGGTCGCGGCTGAATATCCGTGTTTTACATTTAACGAGTAGTCGTTCTATGTATCATGTTCCACATATCAGACCTCCATAACTCAGTTAATGGGCAACATGATACTCCTTGCATAGGACAGGTATCAGTAGTATCCTAAAACTTTAAGAAGTACAAATGAATTGAAAAATTCACATTGATATTTACCCGATTTCTAACCCGAAACTGCATGCATGAGAGGCTGGTACCTTAACCACAAGACCGTCACGAAATACTAACATAAGATCATTAAAAAATCCCCGCCACACATAAAAGTCTGAATTATTTACAAGATGCGCAACTATCCTAAAGAACTACAGCTCTCCAGACATTTTTATGCAGAATTCCGGTATAAAAAGTTAATGAAGCATGTCCAAGCGCGAGAAGATCATTAAAAACAAGTGTCCGTTGTCAAGTTTTCTCGCAAAGTTACTGTTCGCACTAACCGCAATTAAATTAATCAGACGATAAAATGCAGAGGAGGGAAAGAGTTTCCTAACTTCCTCTTTAATGGCTTACAACGACCGGGTGATTGGATTAAACGGAAGGTAATTCGGCTATTTTCGTAGTGTTTTGTGGAGCCAATGTGGTTATGGTGTTTTTCTTTCAAGCGATTATGCGGTAAGTGAATAATAATATTTTATTATTATTAATATTATGTAAGCTATGCTTGCCAAGGTTGGTCTGTGGATGGGTGACCATCTTAACATACCGAGTTTCCTCCGTGCCTCGGAAAGCACGTTAAGTCATTGGTCCCGGCTGTCATTTGTAGATCTTTGGCAGTCGTTACGGATAGTCAGAAACCAGTAAATCTAACTCCAGTCTTGCCATGAAGTACCGTGTAAGGGCGTGGACCCATGTCTACGGTGCGGCGCCGTTTGCCGTGCAACGGTACGGCACCGCCGCCGGCGGACAGCGCAGCGCCGTGCCGCACTACGGTACCGCGAGCGGTGCGCCATCCATTGCCCCTTAGTCGATCGAATCAAAAGCGAAATATCGACTGAAAGAGGCAATGGATGGCGATACCGTGATTCGCGGTACCGTGGTGCGGCACGGCGCCACGCCGTTCGCCGGCGGCGGTGCCGTACCGTTGCACGTTAAACGGCGCCGCACCGTAGACATGGGTCCACGCCCTTACCCCAGTCAATGAGTTGTGGAGGTCTGGTAGGCAGCCGCTCCTCGTAAAATACTGGTATTCAGCTAAATCCAGCTTGACTGGAAGCCAACCCCAATATAGTTGGGAAAAGGCTAGATAGATGATGATTAATATTATGTTAAATAATTATCAGTTTCTCCTTTACAGAGTAAGAAACGTAATCCTATGCTGTCTAATCTAAACAGTAATGTCAGGCACTTTATGCTCGTACTAACTTTAACGTTGACCCCACAGTTGACGTAATGGTTGAGCGATTGACTGTTGCGTGAAGCGGACTCGATTGCCGCACGTATCAAATATTTGTTTCGGCTATAGATAGTCTTTCCGGATCTGGGCATACTACATACATACATACATCTGGGCAGCATATAATGTAAACTTACATACATTTTTATGTATGTAAGTTTATATTATACGCTGTTATACGGTCACAGCAAATCAAATGAAATTGTCCGCGTATTGAAGTACCATCAACTAAAAGTCATTGTGCCTTGTATTTACAGCTATTTTCTGTAATAGGCTTGTTTTGTTACACAAATACAATACATTAAAATACAAAATATGAAGTAAGACAATACTTACTAGGATTGACAGCATGTCCTTCGTCGACGACGTGCATCGATAGGTGGAGGAACACCAGCAATGTGGCTGACAACTGTAACAACGAAACATTAATATTATTAACGTTAAATTTAAGAAATTGTAGGATTGTTCATAAGAGTCTCCTCAATCCTGGAATGCAAAGGGGCAAGTGAAGAAAAACTAAAAGTCCGACACTCGTTTTAGCTCTACAGTGAGCATAACGAATTAACGATAAGCATAATCAACCCGATTAATGTCCACGCTGCGATTCAAACTCAAGGAGAAGGAATGGACCGTTAACCAACACGCGGGCCCAGTGCGATTTGATGGATCTGAAAAATCTTGAATTTTTTGGTTGTAGGACATGGTTGGTGGCCGGTTTACCCACAATGTTTTCTTTAACCATTTTGGGAACAGTTCTAGTGATGAAATAAATTACACTAATACGCCTGCCTGGGTTTGAAACTGCGACCTACAATTCGTTAGTCGGGGCTGTTTTTACTGAACAACCACTGCTTTCTCTACCGAGGGCAGGAGGCCCTATTTGACGATTTCCCACATCCAAATAAAAGTTGGACAGTAAATATATGTCTGCAAGGAAAAAATATCATAATGGACCAGATGACACTTTTATTTTTAGCAATTTCCGCCGTTCGGTGACGGAAGATGCCATTTTTTTAATAAAATTTTGCAATTTTTGACTAACATAGAGTAAAATCATTCAAAATTTAATTTCCTCCTTCGCCGTAACGTATGTTTAGAGTAAAATTGTAATTAAAAAGATAGTAAATAATTATGTACTAATAACTAACGTATCCAACGTCTGGCACTGTGATTACATAATGCTAAAATATCGGTTAAAAGTGTTTTACAAATTACTTATTAACAATTACAAAAACCTTTCCTGAGAAAAAAAATGCACTTTTCACTTTACGACCTTATACGTAGGAACCTCTTTTAAAATACTGCTACCATTTTATATTTAAACCGCTCTTCACATCACATTTCGATACAAATATTTCATGAGTGCGAAAAATGTTAGCCCTCATACGCCAGCTCTCATAACCCTTTTAAAAATGCAAGCCTTACTTATAATATCAGACACGGGTGAGTAATTATTTTTTTAGGTCCATTCTTCTCGTGACACCTTTCGTAAGCCGTGTGCTGTAAAAATGCCAACAACTCTAGGGTACAATGCGACTACTAAATTGCATTAAAATTCCTCTTTGTCCTGCGCCGGGGCAAAATGAAAAATTGTGTTTGTACCCGCAGACCCGGTCTTGGATACCTCTGGGCTTTTTGTAAATAATGCTGCAAGTATTTTATGAGCTGCCTCAGCTATTTAATATTTAATTTCACTGAGTAACAGGGTATTTCATTTAATTCATCCCGAACAATTTTTGAGTAACTGAGACCTATATCGCACTAATATTATATAGGTCGAAGTTTGTGTCTGTATGTTTGTTATTTCTTCAGCTCGAACCTTTAACGAAATTTTGATGAGGCTTTTTATCCCGGTAGTAGGTACATTTCCAAGGGATAATTTTCTACTATCATGCAGGTGAATCCGCTGGCAGCAGCTAGTATTAATAATTTTAAGAGCGAAAGTTTGTGTGGTATGGAAGATATTTGGAACATATGTAGATTTTATTATATGTAGATTCTCCTAAGCATATATTTTTTATCCCGGGATAATTTGATATGTTCACACGGACAAAACCACTGGCTGCACCCTTAATAATTCTATTTTTTAATACTAGCTGTTTAAGATATTACTTAAGATTCAGTCAGTAGATTTTCCTGCGTAGAATTAGACCGTTACAGATTACCTTATCACCTCGGCTGGCCATAAATTTTGTTAAATTTAAAAAGTAACATTTTTCTTTCCAATTTTAAATTTTAAACGTGGCTAATTCATTCAAATACTGTTTATCTATACAAAGATTTATTATTCAGATGTACTCGCATAATATGGTTTATAAGGAGACTAATAAAAATGCTCTTGCTGTGTCTGAACATATTCTACTCGTATACCTAATTTCATCTAAATTCTTTCAACCGTTTATACGTCAAGGATTTACAAACACACTCATATACATAATTATAAACTTACACTTTCTTTATAATTATTATTGTGATTATGCCACTTATAATTATTTTTATAAATAAAAATTAATTCTTGTTTTATAAATGTAAGCTGCTACATCAACGTCATATCCCGTTGTAAACTTTTTCACTTATGACTAATTAAAACGGGACACGACAGCCATATTATTATATCAATGATCGCGTGATGGTGGATTAGTAACGTGTTTTCCCTGCTTTGTACACTCTGCTATATAATCACGATATTGTTGGTTTATATAATTATAGGTACAAACCATAGATTTTCAGAAAGGAGGAGATTTGTTTTGTTGTTAAAACTGTATCGGAACATATTATGTCCCCCAGACTGACTCGCCGCAATTAACAGCGGCCGTATAATATTATGAAATACACCGCATTGATAAAGTATCGTTGTTATTTTTACATTGCTTTTCCAGTTGCTGAGCGTCACGTTCGTCGTCAAGATCAAGTTTATAACTGACGGCCGTTGCCTAACATGTGCCCTATCTGTGCCAGTCGCGCGGACATGAATTCGCCCGCTCACCATTTCTCGTGTTTATTCATATTTCTGTTATACAAAGTATAGATAGATAGAATTAATGAACTTTTGTTAAGTAATGCAGGCTACACTTTTACAAGTTACCTAGTTAGTACCGCGTGAAAATTACGAAATATGCACAAGTTTGACTGGCCTATTGGACTAGTGGTTAGTCGCCCGACTAGTGGTCGGTCGATTGCCAGGCCATGGACCACGATCTGCAGGATGGCTTGAAAGCATAACAATCTGCCTCGGCCCTAGAACGCAATTTATATTAACAGTGATGTGTGAATGCACTAGCAAATTTTCTAAAATTGAGGCATATTTTAGGTTTACACAGGTCACAGATATTTACGGAGAAGGTTAGTCAAGACTAGACTGCGACTGCGCTGTCCAAGAAATTGTCATCATCATAATTTCAGCCGAAACTATGGCCTATGTCCACTGTTGGACATAGGCCATAGTTGGTATCGCCATAACGACCGGTCCTGTGTGTGTGAGATTACTTCCATTTTATTTCCTTCACCCACATAAGCTCATGATTAACGAATATAATAATTATCATAAGAGCCTTCAGTTTTATTTACTTTTCATCGAGTGAAACAGAGAATTCACTACGTTAGCAGTACGGAACCGAAACATACATAAGTACACAGCACAAATCTACGTCGTTCTTGGTTCGACAAAATAAACAACCTTGTTTTGGTCTACGGTGTACGCTGTGGTATCACAGTGGTGTGTAGTGGAATTTATGCGGTGCACCCATACTGAGGTGTAGCTTTTCCCGACTGCTACTGTTGTTTTCCGCATTTGTAGTGTGTATTCGGACCAGTGATGGCCCCGACTTACTAGTCATACGACCCATCTTCAAACCCCGGCGGAGGTTTACTTTGGGTGGTTTATTTCATCAGCACTGCTCTTAAAACGGTGCCAAAAACATTGAAAACTGGTATGTCCCAGAATCAAAATTCAAAGATATGTGACATCCACCAATTTAGACTGAGCTCACATGGTGGATTTCAGTTCATTTCCTCTTTAAGGGGCCTTACCCACGGTGAATTTCTAAAGCGATGCAGTAGCGTGGCTGACGCGCGTTCGCATCGATACAGTCGCGATGCAGTCGCTAGCGGCTTACCCCCGCCCACGCCACGATTCTCAGTCGCGAAGCAAACGCGCGACAGCAGAGCTACTGCATCCACGACTGTAAGACCGTTTTCACATTATCCGATCTCGGTGTCGGACTCCGATACAATATCGGGGTAAGTAAAATGTATGAAATACCGTGCTCCGATATCCGATATCGGGTCGGACAACCTCTTAGAGCGTTTTCGCATTATCCGATCCGATATCGGTATCGGACGCCGATCCGATATCGGGATAAGTAAAATGTATGAAATATGTGCCTATCTTTCATATTGTCCGACCCGATATCGGATATCGGAGCACGGTATTTCATACATTTTACTTACCCCGATATTGTATCGGCGTCCGACACCGATATCGGATCGGATAATGTGAAAACGGTCTAACGCTGCTAACGCGCGACCGTGTACCGTATGTATGTAGAATGTTTTTGTTCTTCACTCACGTGCCACCCTCCCTCCTTCCTCTCCACGCTGCCGTGCCAGTCTCAATTTCAAATTCGCATTGTATTTTAATGATGAACATTACTTAATTTCAGGATATCAATATAGCAACAAATCTGTTTCGTGGCAATGAAATCCTTAACTCTATAAATAGAACGAAGATAGACGAAAGTGCTCAACGCGAAACAATCACAATATTAGATTCGCTTATCAATTTACAAAGCGTCGCAAAACAAACGCTAATTGGCAACACCAGCGTTTGACTCGGCTGACATAGAAATTATTTGCTCTTCATTACTAACTAGCACTTTCATATCTTTTCGGTCACTGAACAATATAAATTTATGCTTTGAACGTTACAAGGAAATGATAGAAACCGGGCACGTGTTGACGGAACTCTGTCTGTAACTTGGCAAATGTGGAATATTTGTAAAAAATCGTATATAGTATATAGAGGAGATTTACGAATAAAATTGGCACCAAAAAGCAAACCAACACCGTGTAATGTTAATATATTTGAATTGTTAAGGGTAAGCGCGAGCCTATCAATAAAAAAAATCTATTTTGTCACCAGAATCAGAGCTAAAGAGCTAATGAAATATAAATACGATAGATGGTGACAAAGAAGCAAAACTGCTTTCTGAAATATAAAAGGAGACTTACTGTAGCCTTCAATTCCAGTTAGATCATCCCTAGATGTCCTTAGTTCAAAAACTCTTTCCGCATTTATTAAAACTAGCAAACGCGTAAATAAAAGAAAATCTCTGCCATTTCTAACGAAACATTACATTACGAAATTCTTGACCATCCAAAGCTTTTTAATTTAGGCATCAAATCCTTATAGTCGTACTTCAGACAACCCTGAACTGAAACTTATTTCTATCCCTAAATCTAGTCCTAAATCCTCCCTGAAGCAATACTAGGATCCCTTACCCACTTCACCGTCTTTCAAGACCGTGCATAGATTGTACCTATGTAGAACAAAAATATTGTCCAGGCCCAGAATTATGTATTCTTACAAAATCAAGATTTATTAGGTAGGTATACAGGGAGGAGATATCGGATGAAAGACGAAAGTTACATTTTTGCACAAGGTTTTTTGTCGTTTGACGAAAAACATCAACTCAATTGCAAAGAAGCTTCTTAGATGTGGCACGTAAATACCGGTCCTTGATATTCTAAAATAAATAAATCGTATGATTATTTGACAAATGAGAATATTTTTGAACGTAGAAATCTATTATGTACTAATACTTTAAAAAATTAACCCCAAAATAAAGACAATTCCACTATCAAAAAATAGTTATGGGTTACAGAAATATTTGAAAGAGTCAACGCAAGCGTGGAACACAAAGCACAAAGGGCAACGAAAATAATACCGTTAAGTATTAGTCAGTTAAAGTGTGACACCCTCTTTTGCTTCCCCTCCCAGGGGATGAGCAGTAATTTGGTAATTTTCCACAGTAAAAAAAAACGATGGGTAGTTTGATCTATTTGATTATTTTTCCTTACTACCCTCATCCAAGAAATCCTTCGTGAGAAAAACAGCCTGTATACTGAGCCCTTACTAAGCACCGTTTACAAGAGGTAAAAGAGTCACCGCAAATATGACACACAAAAGGCCATTGAAAGAACATGGTTAGGTGTTAGTCAGTAAAAGTCTTGCATTCCCATTGACTCCACCCAGCGGGACTTGTGTTGTGAAAGCAGGATATGTAGGTAGTACGATCTATTTGATTATTTTATCTTACTACCCTCATCCAAGAAATCCCTTGTAAGAAAAACAGCCTGTATACTGAGCCCTTACTAAGCACCGTTTACAAGAGAAGGGGTATAAGATCTCATGATTTATTGGTACCAACAGTCCACATTAATCTTTTTCTCATTTATATTGCCAGGTGGGTGGGAGGGCTAAGGGGGGTGAGGTCCGGGGTGGGGGGTATTATTGATGGACTCTTGTCGTCGTGCCGTCAAACGTTAATGTCCATTATTATAGTAAATTGAGATGAAACAGATTCGAGTTAGTCTCCGTTTAATGAACTGGGATTTGTTTTGGTCTAGCGGTTTCAGATATTATTTGTAGTCTTATTTATGTAAATGTTGACTTGAGTATATTCTTTGTAATATACATAATTATTAGTGAATATCCAGTGTATGCTACAACTCTAAAAAAGAAATACATTTTGTTTATCTCTTGGGAAAAAGAAAAATCCCTGTTCTAAAAAAGTCTGTTTCCACACAACCTAAGGGTCAAGGTAAGGGTCTTTAAGTCAAGAATGAATAGGTTACTTCTAGGCAAGCGTGCTCCATCGTCGACCGCACATTGCTTACCATCATTATGAGATAGTGGTCAAACGCAAGCCTATAAATAATAATAAAAAATTGCTTATTGAATGCATTCTTTTAGTAGCTTACAACCTAAAACTACCTTCGCATTACCGCTTTTCTAATTTAACCAATTTGGGGCATCTCGGTTAGGTGGTTTCAAAGTCTATAACGGATATAGAAATACTATTATTGTTTATATAGGTACGAGTATTTAGATAATTTTTCAGACGTCACTAACACGATCAAGATTCAAAAGTATTCCTTTCCAAAAAAAGATTTTTTAGAATAATACCTTTTGTTTATTTTATACACGTCCATATATTCCAGTTGGCAGGTCTACCGTAATTAGTATTCCCTGAGATTGCATGCATCATCAGTGTCAGTAGGAGCTGCACAACAATAGCTCAGGACTGACTGCAGTCTCGCAGTCGCTACGCACAATAAAACGCCGTGGGGAAATGACACAACAATGCACGGAAAGTAGATTGGCGATCATCGTCAACTGTTGTTTCAGGTTTGTGGTGATTTTCAGCAACTAGACACATTATAAGATACAAAAAACCTTACGAATTGACCTATTGAATTGACTATCTTTTGTAATAACTTATTTTTATACACCTACTTAGCATTATTAGCATTATCGGCTTTGTAATGTTCCCACTGTTGGGACTCAGGCCTCCTCTCTAGGAGAGGGAATGGGCTGTAATCCACCACGCGGGCCTAGTGGCTATATACCTACTTAACTTATTTTTATAATGTGAGTGTAGGAACACTGTAGACGCCGCGGATTTATATCATAGATTATAATTTTACTATACTTTTGGGTATGAAGCTGACGGGTCCACATTGTCCCCTCATTTCTATTAATATAAAAATATTGTAAAAACATTCATTTTTTTAAAAGAGTGGCTATGTAGTTTCTTTTCAGTTCTTCTCCATAGGAAGCGACTAATTGGAACCGGGTGCTAGCTTTTAATGTTTTATAAGTGTCTAAAAAAAATCATATAACAGGCTTATATGATTTTTTTTTAATGATTTATATTTATTATATATGGAATTATTCCATTTGTAGGTCTTTGTTCAGTGCTACTGGATGTCAAAAACCGATATTAATATATTGTATTGTCCTAATGAAAATTAATATTTCAACAATATTCTTTAACCCTGTCTGTGGAATTTTAGAAGTACTTAAAGTGGTCCGTGATAAAAAGTTTAAGAAACACTGGACTAGGCTTAATCCGGTATAGTTCAAAAAAGTTAAGGCAAATTCAGATTCTCTTGTTATTTTTATACCATGATTTATTTATCATAGCAATTAACCACTGTCAAAGTCACTAAACTATCGGAACCACGAAACCACATTATTATATTTAGCAAATTGTAATAAATGAATAATTTATTACCAAAATAACCGGGCACCACAAATTGCTGCATTAATTTTGCCAATAAATTCGAACATCAATGACCAAATGTCTCTATTGAGTTAACAAATGGCACACATGTGGCAATGGCCGCAATTACCTGTAAAATTAAATCGTGAAAAAATAATTAAAGAGCTTTTTACATGAGATTTTTATAATAGACTCTAATAATCATAGAATATTTATATAACTGGATGAAAAAGTTGTATTGGGCAATTGCCCGGATTAGACGCTCTACGAATTGCTCGTCTGGTCAGAAGATACTCTCTTTTCAACGGAGGTTTACGTGACCTCTATTCGGCATACCTCTAAATCCATATTACCTACTGCTGAAAATAAATGTTTAAAAAATACAGTCACCCCGAAAACGGCCTAAATTTTTATCAAATCTGACACAGTTCGGTTCAACAACTCTGCACGGTATTAATCCTGTGTATGTAAAAAACAAGGTGAATCCAATTCAAATAACAACAAAAAAAAACAACCATACGTTACACGTTACGAGATGCCGCGTCGAACACTGCACAGCGGTCACCTGTGTAAATATTGAAAGAAACAAACAAAACATGCACTTCCCGTAAAACGCATAAAACATCCCCCTGTACTAATATTTTATCTACTCCTTTTTACTGCATCGAGTTAGTTCTAAACAAACTTCCAGGATGTGTGGTCGTGCGCTTAAAATTCAGCATGGAACAGATGCCGACTAAAATTTTAGTTTTATTTTATTTTAAATCTAAAATTTCGGTTAAAGTTTATGCTTTAAGTAGGGATGCATGCATTTGGGTTGAATTTGTTTGTGGAATAGAGGGGAAGTTCGTGTTTTACATTATAATTTTATAAAGGAACTCATAAATCTTTTTCTCGTTGTTGCGTGAGAAACTACAAAGTTGGTCGGTTTACAAAATAAGTATCAACACTCTAATATTATTAAGGCGAAAGTTTGTGTGAACTGATTTGGATGAGCACACTCAAAAGATACTTTTAATCAGTACCTATGTTTTCTTGAGATAATTTTCTACTTTCATATAGGCAAAGCCGCTGATAGGTAGGTATATCATATTTATAAAGGTTTATATCGTTTGTAAACATCGATCGGTCACATAATTTTTGATTGAATTATTTACATGCAGCGACGGATACCTACCACGGGTTTCTGTACAGTACTTTTTCAATCTAACTTATCATTTCCGTATTTTTACATACTCATTAAACTTTTGAGACTTATTAAACGTACTCTACGGTCACTTTATGTGGGCCAGTCATAAAAATGAAAAGTTGGTTATCTTGTGTGAAAATGTCTTTTCGTTAAAAGTTTGATTGTATTTTAAAATAAACGTATACTTAGTTAGTCAAATATACTAGAAGCTTAAAATCAATACATGTAACAATGGACGGTCTCATGGCTAAAAGCGATTTTTTACAGATAACCTTTGGACGGATTTAAGAGAGAAGGAAAAAATATACGTAGGTAGTTCGTGATGTGCTCTTTATTTATATAAATACATAATTAATAAAATATATGTTACACAAAAAATACATAAAAACAGGGGACTTCTATATTTTTCAAAGTTTACAAAATTAGAACACGACTTAGTTGATTGGTGAAGTATAGTTGAATTTGTTTTGTACACAGTACGTCCGGGTCACACAGGTCTCTCTGCGGGACCTTCGGTGACCTGAGGAAGTGGGTATTTAATCAGGTGGAAAATTGTGTCCTACCTGGCCACTGGTAGAAGCCTACGTCTAGCAAACTATTATAGTTTATAGCGTGAATGTGCACTTTCACCTATATGGACACAAAAGTGTAAGATTCATGCAAAGATAGACTTTTTAAGTATTAAAAAAATATATTTTTTACCTCAACGGATTATTTTCAATATCTAATAGGTAGGTACAAAATCATTTTTAAAGGAAGAAAAAAAAATTCTATGGCTTTTTAACTATGTAAGTTACATAAATAACTTTTATATAAAAAACTGAACTGGCTAAGTGCAAGTCAAATTCTCACAAGAAGGGTTCCGTACCAGAACCTGAAATATTGACGCTTCTTGTATGCGTTCCATTAAAGTTTTATTTTATGACCCCTTTGTTGTAGCGGTAATCGTATCACTCACTGTATGAAAATTACAACTGTTAACCTATTCTATCCTGAGAAACAGCCCAACGACAGACAGATATTTAAGTGGATAGACGGACGGATAGTAGAAGTTTCATAATAGAATTCTGTTGGTTACACTTCATATACAGAACCCTAAAACTAGTAACTACGCACGTAGTCTCCCTAAGAGCAAGTAGAAAGTAATACCCGACATAATTAAGTTCTTTTCCCTTGGGTAACATTTAGCGCGTGGTTTTTCTACCACAAACAATTATTTGTAACGGCGAGAGATGTGGGAATAAAAATTACCCTGGGTAAATTCAATTGGTAACAGATTCGGATTGTATTTGGTATGTGCTAAGAGCAAATAGGGTTCTAATACTTTTGGTAAATTTCCGTACTTTTAAGTTAATATTATACGTCTACTTTATTGTTGGCAGTCTCTTGATATTAACATTGTGGTTGTAAAATTTATGGAAACTAAGTAAAAAAAAGTAGCTGATAGAGCTCACTATTGCAGAGTGTTATACGCTCTTCAAGTAAAGTACATCAGTTCTGCGGTATAAGTCATGGGAGTTAATTCGTAGGAAAAAAAAAGTAATTTATAGGCACCACCGTGTAAAAAGAATTACCATGGTCCTAGAACGTAAAAGACATCTAAAGAATACAGGTTGATTTTAGTCAGTAAAAGTCTACTCCGAAAAATGTCGTTTAATAGTTACCCCCACACAGGTATTCAATAAGAAATTGTAAAAAAAGGTTTTGTGAAAAAGGAACTGTTATTAGGAAGACTGGTAATACATCTTCAAACGAACGAAAAAATATCAGAGAAGTACGTACAATAAAGAATTTTCAGGAAACCAACGTCAGTCTTTACATACAATCAATCTTCATTGATTGACTTACAAACATCCATATCCAAATACCACAATAAAAAAACAGACCCATTTGTCTTCGACAGAAGCAATATTGGGTTATACCGCTCACAAAAACGTATGGGTATTGCCAAAATCTCCAATCTGATGTTGCCTAAACGAAAAAGTCTGATCGAAACATCTGGCATACGACGAATGAACGTCTATGACTTAAAATTTCAATTTTGAAATCAGAAAACAAAATACAAAGTTTTAGGAAACGGTAGGACAGTGACACTTCTCATATAAATACGAAAACTCTGAAGGAATTTTCCTTATATCGTAACTTGATATGCAGCGATTTGTTTGTTGTTTTTCTCCTGTTTTGTGAAATGACAAGATTTGGGGATAGTATTACGGCTTTAGATCTTTTTGTTCGTTTACTTACTTCTAAAATATAAAATAAGGTATTTTACCATTGGAAATAAATACGTCGAGATAAAAATTGATCGATCTAGTCTATAATGTTTTGTAGAAAACTGTATGTTAATATAATAACTAATGGGCCTGTCTTCTACATTCTTTTCCAATATACTTTATAATTTATTTTCTATTCCAGTCAGGCAGTTAGAAATTAGTCCAATACGTGCCAGCAACGTTTTATAGTCCCGCTTCAATAAAGTAACCAGTTGTCAAGCACTCATTGTATCAAAACTAACACATGTTTACAAATGAAAAACATTTTAAGTAAATCTGTAGATAAACACAAAAGATACACCAACTCAAAAGGTAAATCCTTTGTTCCACCACTAATTCATAAACTACGACGGGCGCAAAAACTTAATCCTACAACGTGGCCGAAACGGCGGCGTGTCCGTACACCATTTTGCAGTACTATTTCCGATGGAGAAGATAAAATATACAACCATCTGAACTAAACCACGGAGTAATAAGAATGGAGGGTTAATTCACACGGCTTTAGTAAGTATTTGATACTAAATAGTACGTATCAATTATGTAGATCCTTAAACTCTTGTGTAAACAATTCAATATTTATTACGTAGAATTGGTAACAGCAACTTCTATTAGTGAAAATGAAACACAATTTCACTTTGTGATTTCCAAGATCATTGCTTTTTTTACATGCCACACCATTAGTTTCTAAGAAATAAATTGTGTGAGTCGTATAGCATTATCATTCACTTTGATAGTGAATTTGCTCACTAAAGTCGATCTTTGGTTATAAATAACCAGTTATCAAATTCTAAAACTTAAAACAAAGTAAGTGACGCTGCAAACGGCATTGCACTTTATGCAAAATATAATACTCCATTTCTACTTACTCTGTGATCTTTATCTTATCGTTAAACAATGGTGCTTAATTATATTCGCCTAAAGTCGTAAGGGTTTCATAGTAGGATCGTAATTTTAATCATATTTACGAGGAATACTGCCCCAGATATTGCTAACAATAATACGGGGTGTTTAATTAACGCACTTTGTATTTATAGAACTTTGAAGATAAATGAGACGATGGTGTTATGGCATTGCGAAAAGATTTTAAACAGTTTTGTGTTATTTATAGATCTTGATACTTTCAAAAATTATGAATGTTAGATTCATAAAGAGCATCGAACCCGAAATACATTTTCATATAATAGTTTTTAAGTGATGATGACGTTATTGCTCGTACCTACACATCTTTCTCTAGACATTTTAAAAACACAGATACTTTATGTATATTATGTTAGTTTCGGTAGGATAAATTTGTGTTAAACTAATTCGGTAAAGACCTCTAAAAATCTAGTTTCGTTTGAATTTTGGCCCTTGATAAATATGTACACACAACTAATACATTAAATTATTTTAAAAACAATGTATCTATAAACCATGCTCATTTAAAAAAAAACTAATTGATCGAAAGAGTCATCGCTGAACTACAACGGGAAGGGCACCTAAAGGAACACGGGTTTTAGTCAGTATAAATCTGATACACGCTCACACCACTCCTAGAGCTAGAGACATTAGTTGCTGATTTTCGACACCTAAAAAGAAGTGTTCTGAACATATCAAAGTATACACATGAATTGTTGAAAAAGTGGTCTTTTTACAAATCAAAGCCTAGATGGATCGCCCAAAAAAGTGGTTTTCTGTACATATCAAAACTTTCACATGGATCGCTTAAAAAATGGTCATCGATCGCATAAAAAGTGGTCTTTTCTACATATCAACGCACACATATATGAATTGCTCAAAGAAGAGGTTACTCAAAAAATAACAAAACAGAAACTTGGTTAATTTGTTCACAAAGTTTCAAATTTTGTTCATCAAATATTTTCTGGAAATACCCAAATATAATGAAGTTATATGAAATTAAATGCCTCGAGTCAAACATGTTAAATTACGGTTAAAGTTAATAAAACAAAAACAGAAATTAACGTTTCAGAATGTGTTTACACGCCATTTAAGAAACCGAAATACGTACATAATCAAATTAGTTAGGCACTCATTAATTTCTTGCATAAAATTTTAATTGTTACTGCAAAAGTTTAAGGCAACTTCTCGTATTGTTTTAAGTTTTAATTAATAATGAATCATTACCGAAGATGAAACTTCAGCCATTTAGCTTCAAACATTAGCCTATACAGAATTTCCTGTGAGATTCCTTTATTTTCTTAATGGTTTTTATTTATTATTCAGTTAGATGGCAAATGTTTTCCAAGAAACCGTTCCACCGTTCTAAATATAGTTTTTAGGGTTCGGTGTCTCCACCAAAAGTAAAATACGGAACCCTTTTAGGATGACTTTGTCGTCCATCTGTCTGTGAAGACTCTTTATCTTGGGAACGCGTGGAGGTATGTAATTGAAATTATAATCATATATTGCAGTCTCTTGAAGCTGTAAAAAAAATCAGAAAATAATAACGAACAAAAGATCCGCTGAAACGTATATTTTGACACTCTCAAGGGAATTCCAATTCATAGGGTACTTCTACTAGGTACATATTCATAGGGTACTAGGGGAGAGGTGGCATGAAAGGGACGCGTATTGAAAGGGACAAATCGAATTACTCGTAAAATAAGAAACGTCTCGAAACGAGAATATTTCTGTTCTGTGGCAATCCCGAAGCCCAACCATTCGTACCTAATGTCCCACTCCTATCATTTTAAACATGGCGATGGCGAGCAAGTATTCGTAATCGTACACAAAAGTAATTTTCGTTATTCTTTACAAATGCTTTGCAGAATGTTGTAAATGGATAAACATTGTTTTACCAGTGTTTTCGATTGACTAAGTTATCGACAGATACGAGGACAAAAGGTCAGTAAACTTGTATTCATTGGTTAAGATTTTAAGGTTATTTTTATTATTTTTGTGTCGTATTTATGAAAGGGACACGAAAAAATGGTTATGAATGGGACGTCCCTTTCATAACTGTCCCTTTCATAAATAGTACATGAATTAGCTAATTTCTACACAATTGCTGTAACACCTAGAATCTGGCTAACGAATGACCAGTTTTAAGCTTTTCTTATTATCATGTTGTGCAATAAAAAGAATTCTATCTATTTGTCTATATTTTTTGTTGATTATATAGTAATATTTTTGTTATAATTATTTTTGCAGTTTAGGTCTACCAAGAACACTTGTAAAAGCACACAAAATGGAAAAAACTGTGAATGAAACTGTATATGAGCATTATAATTGTCTTAGTCTCTCTTATATATCTTAGTTGATGATTCAATGTAACTAAGAAACCAAATAAGTAATGACAAGTGAGTAAAACTCAAAAAAAAGTTATAAACACCTAATTTACTTAAAAAAAAACAATTAAAAAACGGTTCATTACTGTTTTATTTCAGTTTCAGTTTTTCTCCAAATAATTGATTAAAAATTTTTAGGTTATTTTATTTTTTTGCTAGTTGTATTACTTGTTAAAATTTCACGATTAGTACCTAAGTCGATTTACGTTAGGATAGCCAGATAACCAAGTTTTAAGATTGTTGATTGTTTGTTACTTAAAAAATTAGATTTTTGAACATTACCAAACTAGTCATCATCATCTGCCTAGCCTTTTCCCAACTATATTGGGGTCGGCTTCCAGTCAAGCCGGATTTAGCTGAATACCAGTATTTTACGAGGAGCGGCTGCCTACCAGACCTCCACAACCCATTAACTGGGGTAACACGGTACTTCATGGCAAGACTGGAGTCAGATTTACTGGCTTCTGACTATCCGTAACGACTGCCAAAGATCTACAAATGACAGCCGGGACCAACGGCTTAACGTGCTTTCCGAGGCACGGAGGAAACTCGTTATGTTAAGATGGTCACCCATCCACAGACCAACCTAGGCAAGCGTTGCTTAACCTTGAAGATCGACCTGTGCGGCTGTTATTATCTAGCCACGAGCTCCTCATTACATGAACATTACCAAACTAGTATTAATGTATTATAAAGTGATTTTACATAGATATTATGTACTGTCCCTTTCATAAATGAATCCGTCCCTTTCAATACAGCAAATTTATGAAAGGGACAAAATCTACATTTTTTTAAATCGTTAAAATGAGTACCTAAGAATAAAGATATGTTCATTATTTACTTTAATTTCATTAGAAGATGAATGTAGGTTTCTCATTCAGGTTCAACCTATTTAAAATATTATATAGAGCATGCACTAGAGCCTCTAGAACAAAAATGTCCCTTTCATGCCACCTCTCCCCTACTTGAAATTTGGCATGAAGCAAACTATTTTAGAACAAGTGCAAGAATAAATCTAAAATTTGTAATAACGTCACAAAAAAAACTTGTTTCGGTTCGGAAAAATCGTCGAGACTTGATTAGGGAAATTAACTATTTACGTAAGTTACTTTGTATGCAACCCTCGGTGTGCGAGTCAGACTCGCACTTGCCCAGTATTTTTGTTATTTTCTTAAACGCAAAGATATCCTAAGCTGACTTTAACATAGAATCGCTGAAACAACTAATTTCTGGAGAGGACTGCCGTCTGATCCGGCCAACCCTTATCAATTTACAGTTGGATGCTACTGCCCATTTAAAATACTCTAAGATGTTGGCTGTTTTAGTGTGTCTACGGGAAGAGGCAGGGTTGGGGTAGGTTTAAGAAGTAGTACCTAGCACATTATAAATGACAGCAATAACCTCTAGTTCGAGTTTAAAAATATTAAACGTCATATGAGAATTAGGATGACTGAATAGCCCAGTATTCTGTAAACTTTTCGAGTTACCTACAGACTTTCAATCAACAAAACAAAACTGAGTTTCGGATAATTTTTATTTTAATATCCGTTTTCATATCCAACTGTTCTTCCTATTCGTTAATCGGTAAGAAATGGCTCCGAAGAATGGATTTCGAGACCATATGCGAGTATATTATCATAGGTCGATATACATTTTTCAGCCGTCTATCTATTAACTTTAAAAGGTAACCTTATTTTTCCGAGGCACACCAACTAATCATCACTGTATACCAGTATATCTCAGCACATACTATGCGGAATACTGCTCTAGCCGATAGCTACAAGTGATTTTTTATAACAATGTAAAATCCTACACAAATATGCGCATAAACCTTTTTTATTGTTCCCTATCCAAATGATACTGAAGCCTTATAAAACTACTTAATCTTATTCTTCTTCAGATCCTATTGTTAATTAGCTCAACGTACACAATAAAGAACAATAAATTTAAGAGTACGTATTATCTCTGAATAAGATCAGTAAGTCAGACAATAGAGCAACTTAAGAAAGATTGCTCGTATTATTTTAATTAACGGCAGTGCAAACTAAGGGTGATTAAAAATGGCAAGAGAATTACTAGTACTGACAATGTCTTGCCATTAATCCTAGGACTTATGTCGGGACAAAGTTAAATGGGGGATTTAAATACAAAGAAGCTTTATGAAAGTTTTGAGACGGACCCATTGGTATCTTGAGGGCACTTTCCATTGTACTTAATATGTGATTCGAATGATAAAAGAGTTTTTCTTTTATATTCTTTAGATACTAAGTACTGCTTTTAGTTGGAATTCAGTATCTAGCGTTAAAAGAATCTCAGTTTCAAACCTACTTTCAAACGGAATAGTTTCTCAATTCGTCTGAATGTTTTTTTGTTTTAGATAAAGCCTATAAATCCGTCCACAAAATGATTAAAATTACGAAGTGTATGCACAAAAGATCATATAGTTATACTAGATAATCTTTTGTGGTTATATTCACAAAATTTTAATACAAAAAAAAAGCATTACTTAAATAAGTATTTAATTTTGAGGTGTTAAATAACCAACATTAATTTCTCTTATAGGTCATGTCACAATTTTGTTCTATTTTATCTGCACGCAACCAGTGTATCATTATTACATTATACCAAAAACATGAATAATAATTTCACCAATAAGCTAGTCAGAAATGTGAAATTGACCTTAATTACCAAATAATTATCTTAAGATAGCAAGACATGCTTTCAATATGGGGCGTTCCCGAGCCGTCGAACTCCAGATGGCTAATATTTAATTAAGATCAGGCCAAGGCGAATTCCAGTGCGTATTGGCTGCGGCAAGCCAGGCTTAAGAATGTAGCTAACACTAACTTGTAATTATTTACGAGCCAAAGCTAAGAAACCCTTTTAGTTGGTATATAATTAGTGAAACTTTGGCCCTGAGTGTAACGTTAGACTTTAGGCCGTATTTCGTGTTAATGTTCTGTTTATAAAGGGCATACGTAATCGAAATATCTGAAGATCGTTTGGAAGGTTTCTTTTGATGAACTGTTATTGATTTTGCATTGTCGATATATATTTGATCTTGCCTTATGAGAAACACCATAATATTAACTGTGCTGGTATCGAGAAAAATTGAACGTCAGTTAATGCTGTTATTGGTATTGGTATTTTTACTTGAGGCCTAAAACCAAATGGTGTGTTATTCATTGAAATAATAACAATTTGACGCACAATATGGTCAGCAATTGTCTACTCAAGCACTCCCGCATGGAACAAATATTTCTATAGCCTACTGATAGTTGTTGCAGGTTTGGGTGTCTTGAGAATTTGAGCTTGCGTGTTTGTGAATTGTTGCCCCCCCTTCTATTTCCCAACCCCTCGTCTTGGGCGATCTCTCGCCAGGTTTGCTCCACAACTCATTCAGATTGTTACACCACCTTCGCCGCAACAGACCTTTGTATTATAGTAAAAAAGAATAACATACAAAGGTTGACAACTTCATATTACTAAAAGATAATTACATACAAAGAATCTGTAATCGCAGATATAAAGTACCTTTTAAAATTATTCGAAAATAGAAAACAGCTTACCCTACCAGGAAACCACATTTTCCAACATGCTCTCCCTCTAAAATTTAAATGGTTTTCAAACAATAAATAATTCAATGCAGTGTAAGGTTAGCCAGATTAATTAATCATGACAATATTAGCATACGCCCCCGAGGAAATGAATATATCCAGCGTGATGAATAATGGTCACGACACACTGGAGACGAACATGTCAATCTTACACTTGATTGAGATGGAACTTGATGCGGAAACAGACAAGTCATTGTGCGAGAATTAAGTAGGACGACTTTTAGGGGCTCTCAACGAAGTTAAATTTTATGAGCTAGATAGAGAAAATAAATATGGTCCATGACCTTTTACAAGGGTCCGGTGTAGGCTTGATTGCTTAGGAAGAAACCGGAGCTGAACATGTGCCATAGAGTCACGGCTACCCGGATCGTATGGATCTCCGCTCATATCAAGAGCGCGCTGTATTCTCTTAAAAAGCTATCAGCAAAATTAACGAGGCCTCTAGGCTGATGCCTGCCAGGATTAAGGAATAGTTCGTAAGAGTTACCATGGCCCTAGTACGCAAAGGGCAACTGAAATAACATAGGTAGGTTTTAACTAATAAAGGTCTGATCACTTTCTTCACTTCAGGTCTTCGATCAACAATGCTTCAGGTATATGACTCTACCTACAAATTTTGTAGATTCGTACAAGTTGTAGACCCGAGGATCTACTTAAAAAAAATCAGCAATATTATTCACAAAACCTATTCACTTATGTTCATTACAGTGCGAGTAGGCTAAAGTTTTTTAAACAAACTGGACACAAACTGGGTTACGCCAGTATAAATAATTTGTTAAAGCGTGTTCATGTTAAAATTGCATCAGAAGCTTTGTACTACACCTACTCGTGAAGAGTCGGCGAAGTTTCTAACGCGATTTGACTGAATATATTTTCAAGTTTTTTGTTGAAGAGTAAAATTGCCTTGGCATAGACATGGAGCTGAAATACTCGTAAATTGAATTTTAAAACAAGTTATGTTTCAAAGAAATTAATATTGCATTGTTTTTATTTAAACTTTGCAATGTTACAGCAGTCCTACTGCTATGAGCTGTGGGATTGTTTAAAAAAGTTACCATGACACTAGAATACAAAGGGCAACTATAGAAATATAGGTAGGTTTTAGTCAATAAAAGTATGATACTTCCTCTCACTCTACTCGTACTTAAAGCGAGAGAAGTTATTCGATGATTCCTCACCTTAAAAAAAAACTACACGTTTACTAACTTTGTAACTATAAGAATGCGTAAGTACATTATTGGACTTAACACTACAAGAGGCATTCTCTAAGTCAATAGTAGTGACTTTGATAAAACTTAGATTCACTTAACGCGTTCACAACAGCACAAAAATATATGCTAATTTTAATTTTGATGTTTTTTAATACTTTATTCAATTGGATTTACTAAAATTCTATTTGAATAACATCGGTGCGATCTCCAAATCATTTCTTTCAAAATTAAATATCTTATCTATCCGATATTCTTTCAAATTCCAACTAATTGAATCTCTAAAAATAATATTCGGAATCCTCTTTCAAGAAAACTGTAATACGCCTGTTGAAAAAGAAAATTTTAATTAAACGCCAAGATCTGATCTTGCCCCAGCTAACTGACATGAACTGAAATAAGATTCGATATCAGTAATCACCCTGTCATACTAGCTATAGTTGTTGCATTTCACAAGCGCGCATCCAACGTTGTATCTAATATAAACCTTATGTCAATGGCATAGAAGTCATAAAACGCGATCTGGTAAACTTGAACTAGACGTTGTGTACTTACAAAGAAAGAAGGACAACGAACAAGGAAGGCGGCCATCAGAGAAGAGTGGCGGTGTGTTGTTAAACTTGCCACTAACACCTGAAGTGAAGACTACAACCACTCTGTCAAGAGTGATACCGACGATGATGAACTTACAAAGACTATATATACCTACCTAGTTCAGCGCCTCAAAGAGATTACAGCAAAAACGTGGGGGCCCAGCAGGGTCGAAGCCTCTGGGGCCATGGGTCGGCTCCTGAAAGGAAAACCTGGAGCCCTGCAACGAAGGCAAAGTAGGAACAATGGAGTAGGTTTTACTCAGTAAAAGTCTGACACGCGCTCCGCCCAAGATCAGAGAAGTCATTCAAATAATTTCCCACCTAAAAATAAAATACCTACGTAGTTGTATGAAAAAAAGTAGAATTTTTATACACATTTTTAGCGAGACAAATTCTAAAATGAGGTTTTATTCGAACAATTGGTGCGAATGGAAGATGTCTCTCGGGCATTCGTGAAGGACACGACAAAGGTAGTTTTTCAGAAACATGTTGTTCAAGAGAGCGATTTTATCTAACCGTGATGACCTAGTTGTAAGATTTGCAAATAATTTCGTTTGGTATTTGAAATGTAAATTGTTGTTTGATAAAATATATAAAATGTCAGAGGGCTCCAATTAGCACGTGCTGATTAGATAAAAGGCTGGTAAATGAAATAGTACATGGGAACTGAACATCAAAAAGACAAAAATCAAATTTTTATTTCTGGTTATATGTTCTCTTTGACGTTAATTTAATTCATTATATTATCTTTGACATAAATATTTAATTTGTACATTTTTACTTTATTTTTTAGTTGTAAGTTGTACCTATTTTAGTTAGTCAATTTTTTAGGTATTGTTTATGGAGTTGTTGAGCTCCTTGGTAGTCCTGTGTTGAGCTATACAATATCTCATAAAGGTCTGGATAGGTTCACTCAAATTTGTGTATCTTTTCCTAAAAATACCACCTCATACATTAACCTGCATGGTTCTCATATTGTTGATCATTACAGTTTTTACTGTATGGACTACGACCTTTGAGTTTGTTTCGATATTAATTAATATAACTCCCAGTGGTTTGAAAATTGAACAAAAACCTGTAAATGTGTTATCAATTACCAAATTAAAAATCTAAATATCATTAAAAAGTTATTTCATACCTAACACAGGTAACGCAACCTCACGTAAAAATAAGCCGAATATAAAAAAGGAAAACCTTAAAATCCAACCTACAAAGCCACCATGTATTTTTGAAGAACCCACGTTAGAAAGACAAGCAAACCAGCTCATGAGTAAGTAACGAGACGAACCCTCGCGATGTGAACGCATCAGTTGCCTCTCCTTTATATAAACAGCTGTAAAGGGCGCCATCTCCGTAAATTGGCGGCAGCGTAGAAAGATGGCCGCCATTTGTTCAATTCAACAGATCAGCGCTTTGCTGCAAGCACATACGTTTATATGGTCCATCTACTCCAATATGGTAAGTGGCTATAAGTTAGGAAAGAGGTGATTAATAGTTACAAAATTCAGAAATATTTATAAATATTATATTACTATATTATATTACCTACTTTAACGGAGGGTAGCAAATGTGCCTACCCTCCATTAAAATAAATAAAAATAACTTATATGTATAATAGTGGTTATAAAAATGCCTAAAAACTGTGATAGAAAATTATTTGGTTAGCATTTGCTTCGGCATTATTAACTTTGAAGTTAATAATGCCGAAACATATGCTGTTTACAAAACGAAACCCAAACATAAGTTTTAATTCCTTAAAAACTCCTGACCAAACCACCTCGAATATAAAGATCGCATTTATAAATCACAGATATAATTCTACTTCCTCAATAAATTCAGTTCTGCGGTATATTTATGGTCTAGACGAAAACACGGCGAATACGCTTCGAACTAAACGGGCCACGATATATACAAATTATGGTATTATATGGTAAACTCACACAAATCATGTGCGGTAAAGGAGCTAACTTAGGCAATAAAAGGGGCACAATATGGCGTAGAGCAAATGGCCGAATGATGATAACGTATGAACAGATTAGTTCGGTGACCTCTGCGAGTTTAGCGAGATATTAATACATCCACTACCACCACTACTACGAATGTCCATTCAAAATGGTATACTATAGGCTGAAAACTTTTTCGTTTCGATATAAAAGCATTCAGAATCTGGAAAGAGTCAACATAATAAGGAACGCCAAGAAGCACTCAAAAACAGTATTTATAGATGTAGGAATAAGGTTACCAAGCTAAAATGGGATTGGGTTGGTCACGTCAGTCACATGCATATTGAGGACTGGGCAAAAGTCTCAAAGTGGGTGCCTAAGAAAGGCTACTGAAATGATTTAGACGGCTAACGTTAAGGCAGATTCGAAGTGACTCGAAAAAAAACCACTTGTATGAATTTAGGTTACGCCTTTGTCCAGAAGTGAGAAAATATAGGCTAAATAAAAAATAGAAGAAATCATCTAGTAAAAGATATCATAAATGATTTCGTAGACCGAATTTAAAATCACTTTATTTTAGGTACTAAAGAAAACTGCCAGTCATAATTACATTCAGCAAACCTTGTCTTTACAAATGCTACCTGAAAACTTGATTAAGGCAGAGCCAAAATTAGCCACTCACTTTTTAAAACGGTGAGCTTAATATAAATTCTGATGAAAATATTTCAAACAACAAAAAAAAAAGGAAAATAAAAATGCTGATTCAGTGGCTTTATTACTTCTTCGCCATTCAGACATTGAAGGCCTCGTGTATGAGAATTACGCGGCGTCATTTCTTCATTTAGGCACAACGATTTATTACTATTGCTGTGTCTGCCAATATAACGTGTTTGAATCGGAGACAAATCTAATATTGTAGTATCTGCCGTTGAGACAAACTCGTCTGGGGTAATAACAGCTTTCTTATGTGATGTCTCTGTGGTTACATACATACTTTTGTATTTTTGTTTGGAGCTGATACCAAGAATTCGTTTCATAACAGTGCGATCGATTTCAATCTTTGGTTTCGAAGAAAGTATTTAGATATTGGCATATAGCTATGCCGTAAGGATAGCTCCTTGTACAGTTTTCCAAATGATTTTCTTGCTTCTTTTCTTTTAAATATCACGCTAGATTTGTTCTGTGGTTTCAGCAGAACATTGCGTTTTTTATAATGTTTCCACTTCTGGGATTTAGGCCTCCTCTCTACGAAACGGAATGGGCTGTTATCTACCACGCGAGCCCAGTGCGGGTTAGTGAAAGTCACACGTCTTCGAATTTTTTGTTCTTGGTCAAGCCAGTTTCCTCTTTATGACTAAACATTTACGCTAGAATACAAATAAACAATATTATCTTCTTCTAATATTAAAATAGATTTTTCCTATTTATTACATTCATTTAGATTTAAGATTATAAACCAGTTCAGTCGCATTTGGAAAAGAAAAAGAGCCGCATTTGTCCTTAAGATCACAATATAATCGAAAACTCAATATCACCCATAATACTCACTAGAGAAATAACAGCCAGCCGCCAAGTAAGTGGCAACTTAACTTAATAACTAAGTTAGATTAACTTAGGCGCGTGTTTCAGTAACCGTAAAGCCTATGTCATAGTTAAGTTTTGTTAGCAAGTGCACCCACATGCTGTTCAAGTTGTAAGGAATGTCGGGTTGAGATTCTTGTTGATAAATTGCTTGTACGTTAGATATTTTAGTTTTAAAATTGATAAAATTCCTTAGTATTTTACATTTACATTGTTCTTTTATAATAGAAGCGACAAGAAATATGTAGCCAAGATTTTTGTAATTCATAACATGATTTAAAAAGCTAGGAGCTCGTGGCTAGATAATAACAGCCGCACGGGTCGATCTTCAACGTTAAGCAACGCTTGCCAAAGTTGGATCTGTGGATGGGTGACCATCTTAACATAGGTACCTAGTTTCCTCCGTGCCTCAGAAAGTACGTTAAGCCGTTGGTCCCAGCTGTCATTTGTAGATCTTTGGCAGTCGTTACGGATAATCAGAAGCCAGTAAATCTGACTCCAGTCTTGCCATGAAGTACCGTGTTTCCCCAGTTAATGGGTTGTGGAGGTCTGGTAGGCAGCCGCTCCTCGTAAAATACTGGTATTCAGCTAAATCCACCTTGACTGGAAGCCGACCCCAATATAGTTGGGGAAAGGCTAGGCAGATGATGACGATAACATGATTTAAAAGAGTATCCATAGGGAGAAGAACGTGCAAGCTACTCTAAGATCTCTATTTGATTTTTGCGCCTTACAATATACTATTAGCTTAATTTTTCTGATTGACCGATTTCTTAACAAAGTAAATATACATTAAATAACAGCTCCCTTAAAATTACAGTCACAAACGACGACTCTTTGTACACACTGAATCGAGGAGTGGCTACTGCGGCAATTACATCTTTCAAAAGATATACGTCATAATGTCAATGAGTGTATTCTTTTTCTGTTACTTGATTTTGAACAGGTTTGTTTTTTTCTATTTTAGATTATTTTAAAATCAAATTGACACACCCTTTTGTTACATCCGAGGTGAAGTAATAGAATGAATTCTCACCTCAAAAACAAACAAAAAACATACCTAATTGTAGAGAAAGACAACTACTAACATCACAACTGCTTCACTTGATACCTGGATAAGAAAAGTACAGACCCTATGTCTACAATATATCTTCCCATTACCCTTTATTATTAGCTCCACAAAAGATCGGGTCGCGTACGACAGCTGTTTGTCTTCGTTACTTCTGTGCCCACACACTGAATCCAGGAGTGGATCCTGCGGCCACGACTAATACCCGTCAACACGGAAAGTCGTAATGCTGATTAAATAGGGGTAGGATCCGGTAGACCGGTACAAATGAGTCCATTTATAGAATACGTTACGTGGGTAGTTTGGAGGTAGGTTTTGGCGTTGACTAACTTTTTCTTGCGATTTCGCTCTCTAACCGTCTGGCCTCATACAGGAACTGTTAAGTTGTTGGGATGTATTGTATCCGATGATACTCAGTAGTAATGTAATTTACTAAGAGTGAAGGTTCGTAGAGCACGTTTGAAAAATATATCGAGGCCCTGGAACAGAAATGGTAATGACACGCTCTCTCCACTTTAGAACGAGATATCTCAATTGGTCACTTTTTACCTCAAAAAAAAAAAACACTAAAACGGTTTCCTTTATTATTGAGCAACATAGAATAATAGTACATTATGATACAAGTGTGTAATGTAGGTGGTTACCGTCGCGGTGGTATTAAGACCCGAGCCGTGCGAGGGTCTTAAGAGAACCAAGAACGGTAACCACCGATTACTCACGTGTATCATACGACGGTTTTCGACACACTTGTGAAGAAAATAAATTAAAAATCTACTTTATTTAGTAGGTATATAAAAAGTTTATTTAAAGAAATAGTTCGTAAATGTGCAGTCAGTAAAGTTATAATTAACTATTTTTGACTGTATAGTGGTCCTATGACTTAGATTTTCTACTTGAAGGCGTACAGCATAAATCATTTTCCTCATAAATAGTTGTTGTAGACATTTTTGTAAAATCTGTATGTTATTTTTAAATATGGCGGCTAAAAAAACTACTTTTCTTAAATGCGCGCATGCGCGAAAAATGGCGGCCATAGACTAGCTACTCTAGCTCTTGGTTTAGAAAAAATAAGAATGAGGTTGCATATAAACAGAAAATACAAATTTTATGAAAGATTTAATTAAATAAATATGTAAAATTTTAAACAGTTTATTTAAATACGAAATTGCATGAAATAAGTAAGTAAAACACTAATTCATGCTATTGAACGCAATAACAAACTTTATTCTTTTTTGTCTTAAAACTCTTTTTGACAAAAAAGAGGTTAAACAAAAAGGTTTTAACTACATTACCGCACATGTGCATAATAGTAATCAAAATGTCACAGGTTGGTAACGAGCCCCTTTATATACCTAAGTACAGTGCAATAACAGCCACTTTATGAGCAAGTGTGTCGAAAATATTCTTTATTTTCATGCGGGCGAAGCCACTGACAGAAGCTAGTTGAAGCACTGGCTAATTATACAACAAACTACACAGTTTCCTTCTTTCAGCTTAAATATTTTATTTGCATTGAAACTCAAAGATTTACACTGTGTCCTTAGTTTATTTTCATAATACAACACTTAATATCAGTCACGTTATATGCGAGTATATTTAAGAACAATGCATTCACAGATCATTTATAACACTCATATTAACATTCAAGCTGAATATCAACTTGGGACAGTGAAAAATAGATTACCTAGGGAGAATATTTTACCGAAGAGTACATTAAACTGGCTTGTAAACTAAAAATGTTTTAACTTTTGGTTTAGGCCAAGAGCGTGTCGGGCCACGCTCAGTATAGGGTTCCGTAGTTTCCCGTCCGTCACAATAAGTGTCCCCAACTTTTCAAAAACGGTGCGTCCCATCAAGTTCAAAATAATTTTCCTAGAAAGTCTTTATAAAGCTCTACTTTCCAGATTTTTTTCATATTTTCTGAACTTATGGTTCAAAAGTTAGAGGGATTATTGATATTATCAAAAAATGATTTTAGTAAACCCCTATTCATTTTTGAATACCTATCCAACAATATATCACACGTTAAGGTTGAAAATTAAAAATTTTAAATTACTCTAATAAAACATTTTTTTCCAATTTTTATTTTTGCACTTTGTCGGCGTGATTGACATACACATTGGCACCAAATTTCAGCTTTCTAGAGCTAACAGTCACAGAGATTAAGCGAGGACGGACGGACAGACATGGCGAAACTATAAGGGTTCCGTTTATGCCATTTGGCTAGGGAACCCTAAAAAAAACCCAAACGCATAGACAAAGATGTAGGTCCTTAAAAGTAACGAAACTTTTCATTTGAAAAATTGTTCATTGAAAATTTTAACATAAGAAAAGACTTGAAAAGTCTTGCATGAGACACATGAGAAATTAACTAAAAAATATCTTTCAAGTTAGTAAAACTACAATCGTAAAACGGTTTATGACCTCAAGTTCATACAAGAACTTGTAAAAGAATTTTTTTTTCACTTACTTTAACATATTTACTTGAAACTACTTGAAACAGGGTGATTCATCTAGATTAGTAGGAAAATAGTTTAAAAAATCTTTACGATGAGCGATAAATTTAAAAAATTAAAAATAATAAATTTGTAAACAAAGCAACCGCAACACCTCAATTAGTTAACAACTCATTTAAACAAGAAATAGCACATCACCATCAAATTATAATAATCCTGCGACCACCGTCAAGATCTACCAAAACCAGAGCTTGACCGCGATCCCACCTGATGATAAGCAGTGATGCAGTCATAGATGATGAGGCGCACTAGTTTAATAAAAGCCTATTCACTCTAGCTTTGAAGAATCCTAAATTATAATCGGACGGGAAGACCGCAGCAGGTAAATTGTTCCAGTACTTCGATGTACGCGGTATAAACGACGAGGGCACGAGGACGGCGAGGGAATGGCGAGGTTTTTAAATTCATTTGTATTATCTTTGTTGAGGAGCTCGTGGCTAGATAATAACAGCCGCACAGGTCGATCTTCAAGGTTAAGCAACGCTTGCCTAGGTTGGTCTGTGGATGGGTGACCATCTTAACATAACGAGTTTCCTCCGTGCCTCGTAAAGCACGTTAAGCCGTTGGTCCCGGCTGTCATTTGGAGATCTTTGGCAGTCGTTACGGATAGTCAGAAGCCAGTAAATCTGACTCCAGTCTTGCCATGAAGTACCGTGTTACCCCAGTTAATGGGTTGTTGAGGTCTGGTAGGCAGCCGCTCCTCGTAAAATACTGGTCTAAATTCGGCTTGACTGGAAGCCGACCCCAATATAGTTGGGAAAAGGCTAGGCAGATGATGATGATGTATTTTTGCTGTTTTTGCTTTCGACAATACATCGTTTAAACGGACATGTGCCACTTTATTTAAACACTCCTGGTTTTCCCCAAACAAATATTTTTAATCTACTCCCTTTTCAAGAGTTCTTCCTTCTCCACAAGCCAAAAGTAATAAAACACTAAAGAAGTGACACCTACATTAACCTAACATTAAGAAACCAGCCTCCAAACCAAAATTTATCGAAGATTCTTAAAGTCAGTGACCAGGAGGTCATAAACGAAGAGTGTACTTACACACAAAATGGAATTTATGGACCCCGTGAAGATGTTAAGCTGTAACATTTTTTAGAAGCATTAACGTCACTTTTCTCTGATATAAAGTGCGGATTTACGACGAAATTACGACGCATTATGTACTATTTGGTAGGTGAAAGAAAAAGGAAGGACAAAAACGTTTATTTGTGCCTCACACAGTCGTATAAACTAAAAATACACAATGGAAAAGAAAGTTTTAATTAGTGCGAGACCAAAAGAGCGCCTAATTTACCATATGCTGCGGTATTTAAAACGGTAAATAACACAGCGCTGGTTAGTACTTTCAAATTGGTTTTTTAGCACCAAAACGTGAGGCTAAAATCTTCATGGACAGCAAACTATCGGTGAATTTGTCCAGCATCAGTAACAAACAGAGTCCGGACAGCTAATTTGCATCGGTACAGCATACACGCGACGTTCACAAACTCCCAACTCAGAACTCTCGAACACAAAATATATCAACAATGCAGAACTACAAACTACATTGACAACGTTTGTTTAGAAATTGCATCAACTTTGCAGCTTATCTTTTGCTAGCGACAAAGAGAACGCTGCGCCAAACACGAGCCTGGCCTGTGTTGCCTCGCCTCGCCTCGCCTTGCCTTGTGCCGTACCGCTATCCGCAGCTTTTTGATAAGCGCACCGCTACACCGTCTTCAAAGTGAAGATTTGCGTACCCGAGCATCTAGTAACAATGTAGCTAAAGGCTCAGCTTAACTTCAGACGTTGAACTAGGTCAAACAACAATTTATGCGATCGGCATGAATGTATTGCCTGCTATAGGTAGGTACTACTGTGTAGGTATATCTAAGTTATTGGACTGCAAAGGGTCTGGAATAAAGAAGGCAACAACAAAATAATACAATAACCCCAAAAAATGTTTGTGCTCTACAGACCTACTTGTTAACTACGGTGTAGTTTGCTACGGCGTAGGCTGCTACGGCGTAGTCTGCTAAGGAAATACTGACGAGCAAACTTACTATACCATATTTTCTTTCCATCAGAAGTCAAAGGTAGTAACTAACCGTAATCATTGGAATCTAATAACAACTTTAATTAGTTTTTTTTGTCCTTCAGATAGTTTCCATAACATCTTGTTATGTGGCAAGTGACTCATGCATAACGATATAATTGTGCGAAACCAATTAATATAGATACTATTATCATAATGAACCATCAATCTCGCAATCAACATGATACTATTATATCGTTAGTACTCTTAATTGCTATATAACATAACGTACAAATTATCTGCCACTCCTTTGATTAAACGTTACAGAGTTCAATTTACATTACACACAGTTTATATCCGTGTTATACTGTACCATCCATATTTAGGGGTGTCACTTTTTAGCCGGATGCGTTCGGCTTTCGGCCTCATCCGGCCACAAATTTTGTATGTCCAGCTTACTTCAATTTTATATTTTTTGTGTGATTTGGTGTAAGTAATATTTTTTGGACTTGAAAACTGTTGAATCTATCTTGACTCTATTTATTTGTGTGTTAAAGCCACTGATCAATTTTAAGTCTTAATATCTTTCTGTCGATGATATTGGCAAAATTTCGTGAATCCTTGTTTCATTTTTGACGTTTTCAAATTTGATTTTAAAAATGGTAGCTAAGTTTATACACAAAATATATACTGTATCTATATTAATATTAACAATTTAATGTTTGAATCCCCAACCGGTCCTATGAGACCGCGCTGTTTTTGTTTAACTATTGTGTCTCGTTTCGTGGGTATGTGATAGATTAATATGCAAATAGAAGCAAAAAGTTAAGGAATCAGGATAACTACATAATACTGAATAATTGTTCTTTCTCATAGTTTCGGTAACCCTATCTATTTCGCTAGGTTATAGCCAGCCCCATTTAGCTATAAATGAATTGTACTGAATGTATGAAATAATTGAAAATAAACAGAGATCATGAGAAATGTGTGCATTTAATTGGTTTCGAACGAATATAAACATTTATGTTACGATTTGAGTGTATAACGAGGAATGCTTTGAACTGGTATTCGTTTAACACATGTTTTTACGATATTCGCTTTACTGATATTACTTTTATTAAAATGCTTCAATTTTTTTCCGCTGCTTGATTTAATTTTTTTTAATATATGGGAATGTAAACCAGGCTCACACTATTTTTGGCACAAACTTGAGGAAGCCCAAAAGTTTTTTGATTAAGGACGCCCGTTAAAACCAATCATTTCGTAAGTTGATTAAGAAAAACTATGTGAAATTTGAATAAAGGAGGATGAAGACGTTCAAAACGATAATATGTGATATAGCCTGAAACCATAAACGAGGACACGATACATTCACCAATGCACAGAACCTTCGTAATGGATTCTGACCCACTCCTTCCAACTACTGATTTCAATCTTTAACTCATCAACACCCAAAAAATAATAAAGAAATCTATCTCAATCTCCCTCTTCACATAGACCATTCTTTTGGTCAGTTAATATGTAATAGACCGACCAAAAGAACGTTCTAATAATACCGTAACCTTTTGACTTACAGCTTCTCTTGTAAAAACTCCCCGCAGCTTCGTACCGCGTGTTAGATCACTAAATCTTCGTTAAACGAGGGACGACAGATGGCCCGAGCCCGAGTAAACCGCACACTAATATTATATATGTATGTGGACGACGCTTATATTGAATTAAAGTACGTGACAGTTTTAGTAAAACTTCAACTAACATATATCTAGAACATTCTTGCAAGGTGGGGTCAGTGAACTGGCTTTAAAGTGGTTAGTTCGTTAAACTGGTGAGGACGTAATTGTGTTTATACGTTTTTGAAATATAAAGAACTCAGACAACTCTGGTGGGCAGCTGCTCCTCGTAAAATACTGGTATTCAGCTAAATCCGAAAATGACTGGAAGCTGACCCCAATACTCGTATAGTTGGGAAAAGGCTAGGTAGATAATGAAAGAACTCTAAAAGAACAAAATACCATTTATTATTTCTTCTTTTTAAACATCTTTATTTGCTGTGTAATTAATTTAGTCAACACTTTGCTCTCAAAGTGGTGTAGAAAAAAATGCGAGGAAACCTCCTGCTGAATATATGTCCTAAAACCAAAAATAGTATGACATGTGTGGCGTGGTAGATCCCTGCTCGTACCCCTTTCTTAGAGAGAAGCCCTGACTTTGTGCAGTGGAATAGTTTTAAGGCTGATTAAGGTATTAAGTCTAAATTGTCTTTACAAAGTAGTTTATTATTATAGCCACGTAAGTGTGCCAATTTTTTCATTAAGGTAGACTTTTCTGCAATAAACGTCACCATAAAACGTAAAGATTTAATGTTTCGTGTGGTATAACTTATAGATGCCAGACCAGGTTTTTTATAAGGACATTCTGAAAATCACTCTGTCCATCATTGATATTATTTTGGCCGAGTGATTCCTCTGTAACTACTTTTGCTATTACTAACTACATAGATTGAAATCTTATTAGGGAACATGTTCAATACAATTGCGAAAAAGTATGTTATTTCTATAGCTTACGTTAAACATATTCGTTTTAGATATTTGAAAGATTTCTATCAAGATGATTAAATACCACTTTGTCTACGTCCTTAGGGGCTATGGATCTGCGAGTAGTACTTAGAATATAGCTTGCATAAGTGTTTAATATGACTACGGGACTTCAAACATTCTTGAGTAGCTCTCAATTCATATTAAACATGTTAAAATTTAATATAATATGATTTAGCCTAATCTAGCTAGTCTAAATAGGCTTACATGAAAATAATATTATTGCTAGAAATTCGGCACAAAGTAGATTTAAATCTCATTTGTTTGATCTTTGTCAAATAAAACGATGTTAGAAACTTCAAACTAGTATCAAATCACTAATTGAAAACACGCTTGGCATGATTGTGGTGAGCTCTAACCTTGTTCGAATGTGGAAAGCGAATTACGAACATATCCTATAGTAAATATATGTATATTATTCTATAAATTCGTATGTATATGGCTAAATGTGTTACTAAGCAATAATAATGTGTTATTGTGTTAGCGCATTTTGTATGGATCTCAGTTATCCGAATAGGTTGGTTGTCACCGTGTCCCCCAGATCGAAGGCAACGAGGGAACGGGGTAGGGGTTTAGTCAGTAAGAGTTTGACACGCCCTCCTGCTCCGCCCAAGAGTAGGAGAAGTCATTCTGATGATTCCCATACCGGAAAAAAAAAGTTATCCGAATAAAGAATTATTTTTTTATAACTCTAGAATGTGTAAATAAACTTGGATGATTTTTTTTAGATATAGATATCGTCATTTCAGCCGAAAGATCTCATAGGCACATAGACTTCCTGAAAGTGTCGTAAGAACGATTGGTCCTTTGCTTTTTGCATCCATTGAATTCTCGCAACTGTCGCCAGTTCATTGGCTCACCTTGTGAGAATTTCTTATGAAATGAAATTGGAAAAATTGAACAAAAAACCGTAGAAGAACAGTTTTCTTTGTTACATTCAAACTGTCTGTAACTGTCAAAATTAAGACTGCGGAAATTTTCGAAAGAAACAAGAAGAAAGGGCAACTGAAAGAACACAGATGGCTTTTAGTAACTAAAAGTAAATAAATCATATTCTACATATTTATTCCTTGCGAATATTAAATAAAAGGAGAAACTGGCAGACATATCAACTCCACGCAATGACGAGAGCGAGCACCAAGACAGGATTTTCCAAAAATTCACCTTAAGTGGATAACACAGGGATCCAAAGTTTGTACGGAGAAACCAAATTTCATGCAGGCCAAGCCTCTGACTTATTATCAACAGTATTCTATATTATTATTAGCTATTAGTGGACAGATAACCGCTAACTCTCGTTAAGAAGAACAAGCAAGAAATATACTCCAATCCGTATGCTTCACCAAGTTAATAAAATATTCTTCGTAACATTGTTTTCTTGACAAAGTATATAATTTATGAGTGATAACAATAAAGAGTTTCCCCAAAGTATCGCATATATTATTCAAACTTCACTAGTCTCCGATGTGTCCACGTCCCAGATCTAATCTAATCTCTAACTCGGAAATCTTTTTCGGGAGAAACTTTCAAAGCTAAAAGCTCTTTGGACAATACAAGTCTTTCGCTTTTATCTTGGTCGACGTGAATTCAGACTGTGTCCTCTAAAGTAGCCTCTTTTTGACTTAACTGATTTTGTTTTTAAGTAACCGTGTTGGTAGTTCTGTGCAAGATTTTTGGAGTATTTGGAGGTCATAGTTAACACTCTAAGTTCAGTTCAGTGGTCGTTTAATTGATTCGCAAAATGATTTCTAGTAGATGCAAAGTTCGTATTTATAGTTTAGTTATTTCTAGTATCTACAATACTGAACAATATAAAGAATCATTGAAACATGCGTAGTCTCGATAAAATGCAGCTGAGAACATTATTGTTGTATAAACTACCTCAGCAAAACTTACTGAGAAAGCTGACTTGATCCTTTTGCGGTCAAATACGAGTATTGCAAAAACATAAAAATGTGTTTTGTTTTAGGAGGGAAATCAATCGTTTTAGGACACGAGTTTTCATTTAAAAAATTCCCCTATGCTCTAGCGGGCATCGGGCCTGGGATGAGAAATATGACAGTGAAACTATACTGTTTTGCTGATATATTATTATATTTGAGGACTCGATCATTCTAATAAAAAACAATGTGATTGAAGAAAGAAAGAAAGAAAAACACTTTATTTACATGAACAGTGGCAAATTTACAAAATATGTACAACATCAAAAAAACGGTAAGAAATATGCGCCACGTCCATGCAAAACGGCCGAACGCTCAGCATAATGCTGTAGGCACACATAATTATAGTGCGACTAATCCACAGCGCTGGTTTTCAGCGTGGGCCGATAAAACTTATCTAATATCCCAAAACTACATAATTTTTAACATGTCACACAGACAGTATTTCATAATTATCTTCTTAAGCACAAAACGAATATATAAAAATCATGGATTTCTAACAAAGATTTTAATTTAGATTAAGATTAGACTCATCAATGCGTTGCTTATTTGATCTAAAAGGAAACTGGTAGACCGTACTCAAGTTCGTTTGTGCTTCATAAAGGCTTTACTTCTAAAAATAAATAAATATAGGTAAATAATCTCGATTTAATCTTTCTTTTGTGTGTTGTGAAGATAGTAATCGAACTTGTAAGAGGATGAAGGAATAGAGCGTACAGTCAATATGGTTGAACCCAGAAGTCGTAGCCCAATTTAGTCGGTTTATCTGCCCAAAATATAAGTGAAAACAGAAAAAAAGGAAATAAATGGAACCCCTTCAAAAATTTTACCAGTATCTCATGCTCTTCATATGAGTAATTATTAAAGTACGGTCTACCCTGCACGCAGTTTGTCTACAATAAAATTGCGAAAAACAAAGCAACGTGCAGCTTCATATGAAATAATTAAGGGGGTTCTATACAGGCATAGATTTTTATGGCGACGGTTTAATTTATTTCACGTTCCACTGACACCATTATTTTTATATTGTCCGACGCAACAAAAGGCCTCTATATCATATCTTTACAATGAACAAATGTAACTTTTTCACTTTAGACGAAAATGTGTTACAGAAACAAAATCACGAATAGTCCGGTCAAAATAGACTAATTAATTGGGGTGAGGTTACAATAATTCGCACTTGGCTGAAAATTGGTAGGTTTGTTCAATACACTATTATAAAGGAAATGTGAAAAGTTCTCATCGATCCGGCACGTGCAAAAAAATATACACGCGGTCAAAGGTCACAAAAATGGGTTTTTCGCGTTATTAAGCAAAATGGTAAGTTTTATCATAAAATTAGCTCAGACAAAAATTATAGATCAGACAATTATCTATAAATATGTCTAAATACTTTTTTCTTAAGAGCCACCGTTTTTGAGATATAACGATTCAAAATATTGAAAGAGTTGTAATCGTCAAAATATGATTAAGTACACCACGTATATACTCGTACATCACTGAAGCCGTAATACAAGCAAAAATATCGTTCGATCGGTCAGTGTGACTAACACATATAAAATATGAAAATTTGGGGTAAAAAAAAACCCATTCCCTTATCTTCTACGCCAGTGTAACCTTCAGGAACATCTGCCTCCCATTCAATTGTCTGCGTGGCTAGGGTCGTATACCTGCTTTATTTTACTATGCCGAATACATTCAATGCTATTAGAGTGCGTCTAATGATAGAACGACCTGGAGTTTTTGATTTAATGGGCCACATTATTCAGCCACAATTGTCCGAAATAAAAAAAGTTGTGAAGTGTCAAGACATGAAGAATCATGTGTTGACACTTCACAACTACTAGTTAGTAATACCACATACAAAATTTTTGGATTCAACCTCTTTTTCTCAGGTTGCGCTTGCTACTGTTTCAACTTTTTGAATCGTTATATCTCAAAAACGGTGGCTCTTAGGAAAAAAAGTAGTTAGACATTTTTATAGATAATTGTCCGATCTACAATTTTTGTCTGAGCTAATTTTATGATAAAACTTACCATTTTACTGAAAATCGCGAAAAAACCATTTTTGTGACCTTTGACCACGTGTATTTTTTTTTGCACGTGCCGGATCGATGAGGACTTTTCACATTTCCTTTATAATAGTGTATTGAACCATCCTACCAATTTTCAGCCAAGTGCGAATTATTGTAACCTTGGATGTCTAAATTGACCGGACTAGAACCTTAAAAAGGATTGTGTTATCGTTGTATTGTCGCCAACTTCGGCTAGATTAATTGCTGTATTTTGTAACAGGCCAGTGTTCCGAGGTCACTGTTTATATTATTATTCATCTTTTGCAAATGGAAGGGTATCTGAAAGGCCTGTTAAATCGTCCGAAAGTTCTTTTCCTAAATAAAAGGAGCTCGCTTTTCCACTCGACTTAACTTTGATTATGGCCTGTCATAATACAAAAATCAATATCGTTATTGCCTTCGTAATCCATTTTGTTTGCGCATTTGAATGTGTAAAAGAATTGTTGGATTCTTTAAGAAGTACTAACAATCAACAGAGAGTGGCTATTTGTATTAACATGTAGGTTTTAGATAATGCAAATATTAGTGTGGTTACTAAACATCTACCTATGACCGGAGGTAGATGTTTTGTAACCACACTAACATTTATTTATTTCAGCAGGGAAATCATCAAATAAATCCCCCTGCTCTGGGTAAAGCGAGAAGGAGAATCAAACTTTTGCTGACAACAAACAACCCTTTGCGTAACGGTAACTCTATCGATTATCGACTTATCTCTGCTGATTGATACATAATAACGGCCTACCATTATGCAGGAACTCTATTAGACGGACGCATACGTGGGTAACATCTTAGTTGTACGTAGAATCGCGTCACGTGGTGTTGGTCTAATGTAACTCTACAAGTCTAATTGCCATGTTGCCATATAAATGTATAGAGTTCAACGCGCCCAGATCAGCGTACGTGGCTTACATGGGCCCAATGCAGTTCTACCTTTATTCTTTCACCCAAATGCACATAACGACGATCACAAGATTACACTACCAAACCTTCGTAAGTCCAAACTTGACGTAGAAACTGTAACAACTTATTCAAAAACTATTAAACAACGAAATCGATTTAAAGTCACGAACAATATAAGTACGTGCAAGTACCTATATTCGTCGTCGTTTCCTCATGTTTCACTTTTAGAAAGTTAGTCGTGTCTCACGAGGTTTAACGAGCCAACTTTCTGAATAATTCTACTTGTCTCCCCAAGAGTTCAGCTGAAAGAAATAGTGGGACTTGAATTACTATTTATTGAGACTAACATATAAGTTGAGGTCACGTAGATTAGTTTCAAGTTAATGGCTTCTCTTTAAATACAGGTACAATGTACATGCACATAGTCACATACACATTTAAACAGTCATTGTAATAATACTGGCTTTTCCCCTTTTTTTCCGGTAGGGGAATCATCAGAATGACTTCTCCCACTCTTGGGCGGAGCGGGAGGGCGTGTCAGACTCTTACTGACTAAACCCCTACCCCGTTCCTTCGTTGCCATCGATCTGGGGGACACGGTGACAACCTTTCGGATACCGTGTTCCCCAGAGGCTTCGGCCCTACCGGGCCCCTACAGTTTGCTGACATCTCCTTGAGGCGCGCGTGGAACAGAACGCGCCGTCGACGACTAGGCTCGGTCCAGATTATTACCAGACTGCCGGACGGCGAGCTACCCAGTGCTCGCTGTCCGCGAGCCCGCGCCTGGCTTTTCCCCTTGACTTCCGTCCTGTGATCTATTGAACAAAAACAGTGCATATACGTAATTATAGATATTAAAATGGAATATGTATATGGAATGGAATATGTTTTCTTTCGGTGAAATAACCCTCTTTAAGTCAATTATTAACAAACAATCCAGTACAATACAATATAAGCTTGTACAACGAGCAACAATTTCATTATTTCTGCCGAAAGACGTCTGGACATGGACCTCCCACAAGCATCGCCACAATGACCGGTCCTGTGCGTCTCGCATCCATCGGAGGCCTTCCAACGAGCAACGAATCGTACATAATATAACATAATCAGACTAATAATTTTCCTACAGCTGGGACTTAGACCTTTTCTCTAGGAAAAGCAATGGGTCGTAATCCACCGCGCGAGTCCAGTGCTGATTTGATTCTTATGCGAGTTAATATTTCCATAAAGGTTTCTTTGTTCCAGGGTGGAAATTCAGAATATAAATAATAATTTAAACACAAAAGTAAAATTCAGTCATAAAGGTTGTTCTTTTATTAATATTACCTACTCAATACCTTCGTACAGACCGATACCAAAATACTTCCTGAATTAAATATAAATACTTCTCATAATTTCACAGAAATGACGAACAAAATTGTTCATTACTGTTATTGTGAAGAATGAAAACAAAGAAAAATAAATATATCCAGCTGGTGAAATACCCAATTGTAAAATACGAGAAAGAACTTTTGACACAGAGCCTTCCTAAACTGGGTGAATTCAGAAACTTCGGCTGTATGTCGGCGATGTAGGCGAAGGCCGATGTATCTTTGTTTTCATTCCGTCTGTTTCGTTCGTGTTATTGGAGACTAAAGCAGTGAGAGTTTATTTCTCTTACACAAGTGACTTTCAATTAATTGTTAATCTTAAAGCGTGTGAAAGTTGTCGTGAATGTGAACAACTTTTGTCTACTGAGTGTTTTATACTGTAAATGCAACAAAAATTATCTGTTCCCGGTTTTTTTTGTCAAGTTAAATGATCATGAATGTAGTGTCTATATTTTGTAATGAATCCATATCTGCGTGTATATTTGAGTTGTGATGGTCAATAAAATTGAACGGTAAGGTTACAAACGCTACAAGCTGGTTCTAACTCTTTTGTGTAACGAAAAGCAAGTTTTGGGCAGAACTAAGTCTGCCAGAACCGCTAGTTTATGTATAGTAATCTACAGCAATAAAAGTTCTGAAAAAGACACAATAGAAGATAAAAAAGTCATATGACCTTAACTGCAGTGTTTGTCAACGGCCAGCAAAATATTTTCGACGCTTGTTTTCAGTATTGAAACTTTGTTAGTTACGCGTCAGCGGTAAAATTTTATTTCATAAGTTTGCATAAAAACAGATCGTTTAGCATTTTGCGTTCGAACAATCTGTTGTCCATGGATATTTATCATTTATGAGACCAGATGACTGCTCAATTATGGTAATACTTTTGTCATTCTAAGTACACTTTTGCAAGGAGCATCTGTTTTTATCTTCCAGTGATATAGTTTTTCCTATTAAAAAATATTATTTTAAGAACAAAAATGCAAAAGCATTATAGAATATTTACAAAAATACTGAATATCCATCCAATATTTTACAGCCGTATTGAGAAGAAGAAGAAGTAATATTCTCCAACACTTCTTCTTCCTTAATGTGTACTGCTCCTTTAGCGAAAGAGGTGCTCGCAACCGTGACAGAACCGGACATCCTCACGCCCCAGCTGCCGTCAAATGAGACACACCTTGAGCGTCGGGAATTGCAGAGAAGATTCCCGGTCACCAAATGCACGAGCTTGCAGACAATGAGCAATGATAGCTCAACGTCCGCCGTTCAGTTAGGATTAAGCACGATTCTGCGGTAAGTATAGTTCTACACGTGCTTTAAAGCGTGTCGCTTGTCAACATTTTAATTTCATGCGGTTTTGTGTCCTAGCATGTTTCTATTAAACGTTTTCCTTTCTTTCTTTTTTTTTCAATGTGCTACTGAAGGACAGTAGTAGGTTTTAGTCAGTAAAATCCTAACACGACCTATCGTTCGATCCTAGGCCGGGAAAAGAAATTTAATAATTTGCCACCTCAGAAACAAGTCAGGCATCTGTAGCAGGTCACCCCTTCCTTTCCTTTTCCTTGCAGCAAAACGAATTAGTATTCCTGTCCATTCTGTATTCCGGGAAGTAAATGTATTTGAAAACCTATGTAATCCAAACGTAAAAAATCGTGTTTCCTCTGTAAGTAGGGTTTGCTAAGTTGTTTTTGTAGTGATCTGAATAATTTGAGCGAGCACTCTGTGTAAGCTGATTTTTTTACCTTTGCATCCGGAAATAGTACAATTGGAATACATTTTTACAAGCTCGATGAGTTCGATGAAACTTCCTTTTTTGCAAAGTTAACGAACAAACTCACAAAATTTTTATTTCCACCCTAATTAACCACTTCAGAGTATAAATTAAAAATCCTAAGTATGTAAGGACAAATAAAGTGTTAAGATAAAAAGTCAGATAGGTGGTGATTGCGTTAGAAACAATATTCTTCGCTCCATGACCATGGGATATAGTATGTATTTCTTGAAGTTTCTGAAAACGAAACCCGTTATTCACTGAACACCGTGGGAAGTCAACCGTGGGGAAGGTGGTGTGACAATCTCGTCATGTTCGCGAGACCAACTTGGCCAGAGATCGCTCAAGACAGAGAGATTTGGAAGGGGAAGTAAGAGGGCTTTGCCCAATAAAAAAACCTTATGAGAAAGTTCATGATCCTATACCCAGTAAGTTTTTAGCTACAGAAGAATGAGCGGTAATTCTGATTAAGAAGCCTTCGCATCCGCATTGCAGTCACATTCTGTCAGAAACACTTCGAACTTCACTAAGTTCAAATTTTAAAATACTGAAGATTTTAGAACTTAAAACTGGTCTTCAATAACAACTACAAGATGTAAGATAAGTCATATTAGAATAGCTCTATGTAAAAATAAACAAGTACTAAAAACCGACGCACACAAACGGCGTTATCAAACAATTCCAGTCACACCTTTACAGCACAGATAGCAAACCGACAAACATAAAACCGCATTGTGGCTACATAGAAATGAGCCAAAAGAGCAAGCAGCCAACAGGCAGAGTGTTCTTCATTTCTAGAAATAACGAGACGATGCATTAAGTCGTTAGAGTTGTTCAATGTCGTCCTCGGTCGCGTACGACAACTCTGGGCTACAACGGGCGACACCTCTATTGTGTTACCCCACCAAGAAAGGAAGGCACTTTGTCATACCACCCTTTGTTACTGAACTAATGCTTCTTAATGCGGCCGGTGTACCTAAGAGCACGGAAATGGGCGGCATCGTTTGTGATTTTGTGTTTTTTTTTTCTTTAAAACGAGTTTTTTAAACGAGGTTGTTTGGTGTGAACGTGGGGCAATGAAATTCATAAGTAGGTAATGTTTTGAATATAATAATGTTATGCTTCGTTTTTAGATGGTTGGTGTTGGAAAGCTAGCTAGATATCTAATCTGACATATCAACGCACAGCAAAAATTACCAGAAAATTTTGCTTTTATGACGTAGGCGAGTAGTTTCGGAAAATCTTCTCTTAGTACTCGGGGATCCATCTCAGTACTCGGGGGTCTTAGTACATTTGTATGCAGAAACCAACTTTCACGCGGGTGAAGCCGTTGGCAAAAGCTAGTAGTTAATAATCGTACGCAAAGTTAATTAATACTTAGAATAAATACAACTTTTGTCATCTTTCCTATAAAAAAGCTCTAATACAATCATTCTATTCCACAAATAAAAAAAATGTGACTAATAAAAAAATTGCTCTTAATGTCTTTTTTTTAATGGTAACACGATGGCTTACCAAACAGCGTTTCCTATCATTATTAGAATGAAGAACCCTCATAAAAATACAATTAAGCAGTGAATCACACTTCTTAAACTTTCCAATACACAAAAGAAAAACTTTTTCTTTGGGAAATTCCAACTCATTGTAAAGAATTTCTCAAGTCCAATATTCTACATAAAACCACGAATTTGATGTACGACAAAATGATTACTTGATCTATAGCAGAAGTTACTGCCAATCCATTATTATATCTGCCAGTCATGGTTTTATTGAAAAAGAAAGGAAATGAATGAAAATTTTATTCAAGTATTTTTCTCATGTCTGGTGTTTTATTACGGTGGTAGAAGGTAGAATTAATCCTGAATACATTGTAAGCAGAGCGGTATAAAGTCGATTGCCCACTACGTAAGCTATGCACGGAGAGGTTACCCATGTTAGCCGTACGATTCATTTGTTTGCCAACAAAGCAGTCGTGCGTAACGAGAAGCTTCGCAGTGACTATGGACGCTCTCGTCTTCTTACTTATACAAAGCGAAGTATACGTGCGTAGCTTAGCTCGTTGGCTGCTGTGGAACGGTGCTTTAATGAAGGTGCCAGTGAATCTCTCGTTAGCGGTTACATTCAGGCGGTAGTTGCTTGCTTACTGACTGTGCTACGGTCGCCGGTTGCCATAACTCGGTCGCCTACCCACCTCATTGCGGCCGGGGCACTATCTTCAAGAAAATTATATTCATGTTTTTCTTGCAAAGTAACCTTGGTGTTTGCGGTACGTGGCAATTCAGTGGTGGAAAGTCTCGAGTTTTTCTAAGAAAAAGCGTTCTTTTATGAAAATATGGACAGAACAAAGTGTTGGCGAAAAGATAAAATGAATGTAAGCCCATTGTTGTGTATTCGTTCTTCAAGGACATATAATTTAGCTCAATTTCATACCTACTCGTACATATACCTGCTGTAGTTAGAAAATGTCTTATAGTTTTTTTAAGCATACACTCGTTTTATTTAATAGAGGTTTGTGCGTAAATAAAAACACCTGCACGTTACGATCTGTCAGGTTAAGCAACGCTTGCGGAGGTCAGTCTGTGGATGGATAACCAGTGATAACATATCGAGACTAATCCGTATCTTAGAATGCACGTAAAGTTGTTGATCCCAGTTGCCATTCATAAACTCGATGACCTGGTTATGTTCTGTACAAAAATGAATACAAAAATCTTTTTATCCGCTTTACAATTTTACCATAAGCGAAGTCGTATGAAAGTTCGACTAAAATATAAGTTTTGTAAATTGTAACAAAGAGTTATACATATACATCTCTGACACATACGCCAAGTTTAAACTAGTATTATGAATGCCAGGGTTCTTAGACAAATATATCAAAATTTGGACTTAATTGATATTTTAAAAAGTAAACTAATTTTTAGGTATAAAGTAATAAAATCAGTTAAAAGGCATCTTTGGAAACAGGGGAGAAACAATTAACGATACAGAAAAAAAGCCTTCGCAAAAAAACAAAGCAAAACAAAAACTATCCTTTCACAAAAACATAATAAACTCAACTATTCCCATAAAACGAGAAAAGAAGAACTGTTCAGTGTTCTTAGTGAAGTTAATTGTGTTTCGAGTAACTAAATCCGAGTTAATGAGACAACTTGCTGTGAGTAAACCGGCCCAAACAGTAGCAAATACTTCGGGAGTATTAAGCGCTGTAATGCTCTTGTATTGGACGTAGAGTCGCGGCTTAAGGAATATAGATAGAATATACTAACTAATGGATTAATATTTGGGCTGTAAAGGAACTTCGCCTCTGTTAATGTCGAATTTCTTCAATAAACTATACTCCGCATTAGCTATAGTCCTCATGCAACATTTTGTAAAAGTGAGGACTACGAATATATTTGTGTATATCGTTTTTCTTACACGGCCTACCTAAACGTCTTTACCTTGGTATTTTGCGTCAAATGTTATTTTTTTAGGCGGGAAATTAAAACCCTCTCCAATGTTTCTTCTTTCCCTTCGTTCCTAGGCCTCGGGGTTCTGTTTTGCACAACCCATGGCCCCAGTAGACTTCGACTCTGCTAGGCCTCTATCGTTTTGCTGAAATCTCCTTAAGGTGTGCGTGGAAAGAACGCTTTAATGTTCTGAGTCGAGCTACACGTTAACTGACAAATGCTTGCTCTGAGTTTGTCAGGGTTACTAGCTCAGATATTAACCTACATAGTTAGATATTAACCTATCTAATATAATTCTGAGGCGCAATAGGGTACACTCATGAAAAATATATGTCATCCAACCTGTTTATCAATAAACATAGAAAAATATAATATTTCTTACGAGTATTAAAATTGGTACAAAAAGCAATCAAGTTATATACTTGTAAAGAATTCGTTTGAATGTAATTCCATGTACGGTCATTAAGTTAGGTATGTGGTAGCTATATGGGTCAGTAGTTATGGAGGTGGGCACTTTATAGCTCTCCCTTCTGTTAACATCTGTGAACTTTTACGAGGTGTCAGTTTTGGTTCTAAGTTTATGGTGTAATATTGTTTGTTGTTTTGGTAGGTTAGTCTTTTTAAGACGGCTTTGGTATAGCCAAAGCAACTTTGATTATGCACAGTCCAGGCTTGAGGATTGGCCTACGAGAGCCTTGGAACGTTGGATCTCTCGGTCGCCAGGATCGAATGAGGCCTGTCTTTGCCAACGTTAGTGAGGGCTATCCTACCAGCACTGGATGTAAATTGCCTATTTCTTTGAAACCGTAAAAGCCTATAAGAAGGCCATCGGACAGGTTCGAGAGTGAATCCAATTTTGCTTGGAGCAAAAGTAGGTGGGTGTTGATGAAATGAAATATTTTTAGGAGTTTCAAGACTAAGCACGGCCTCTTTCAAATGCCTGGAAAAAAAGAATGCGAAACCAAAAAATACAATAAATATCATCGAACACAGCCTCTAATACTCGTGTCACATAGAGATAGGTATATTACAAATTTATTTTAATCCAGCCTTGAAGTGCCTTTGAACGGAGAGTTAGTCAGCATTCCTAATGGATTTACTTCTGAGTATTAATTTCATGATACAGGTAAAGGTATCATGTAATTATTACTCAGAAATCCGTCTAGAAATATGTAGAATACAATATCTCTGTAATTCTATTTACCTAAACAGGTAAATAGAGTATTCATGTGATCACATGATCATAAGCTCTTCGAAAAGCATCTATTAATTTCGTTTTAGGCTTGTTTTAGCCATAGTCCGGTCAATTTAGACATCCAAGGTTACAATAATTCGCACTTGGCTGAAAATTGGTAGGATTGTTCAATACACTATTATAAAGGAAATGTGAAAAGTCCTCATAGATCCGGCACGTGCAAAAAAAAATACACGCGGTCAAAGGTCACAAAAATGGGTTTTTCGCGATTTTCAGCAAAATGGTAAGTTTTATCATAAAATTAGCTCAGACAAAAATTGTAGATCGGACAATTATCTATAAAAATGTCTAACTACTTTTTTTCCTAAGAGCCACCGTTTTTGAGATATAACGATTCAAAAAGTTGAAACAGTAGCAAGCGCAACCTGAGAAAAAGAGGTTGAATCCAAAAATTTTGTATGTGGTATTACTAACTAGTAGTTGTGAAGTGTCAAGACATGATTCTTCATGTCTTGACACTTCACAACTTTTTTTATTTCGGACAATTGTGGCTGAATAATGTGGCCCATTAAATCAAAAACTCCAGGTCGTTCTATCATTAGACGCACTCTAATAGCATTGAATGTATTCGGCATAGTAAAATAAAGCAGGTATACGACCCTAGCCACGCAGACAATTGAATGGGAGGCAGATGTTGCTGAAGGTTACACTGGCGTAGAAGATAAAGGAATGGGTTTTTTTACCCCAAATTTTCATATTTTATATGTGTTAGTCACACTGACCGATAGAACGATATTTTTGCTTGTATTACGGCATCAGTGATGTACGAGTATATACGTGGTGTACTTATTCATATTTCGACGATTACAACTCTTTCAATATTTTGAATCGTTATATCTCAAAACCGGTGGCTCTTAGGAAAAAAGTATTTAGACATATTTATAGATAATTGTCTGATCTATAATTTTTGTCTGAGCTAATTTTATGATAAAACTTACCATTTTGCTTAATAACGCGAAAAACCCATTTTTGTGACCTTTGACCGCGTGTATATTTTTTTGCACGTGCCGGATCGATGAGGACTTTTCACATTTCCTTTATAATAGTGTATTGAACAAACCTACCAATTTTCAGCCAAGTGCGAATTATTGTAACCTCACCCCAATTAATTAGTCTATTTTGACCGGACTACTACGAGTTTTGTCCGAGTATTAGTCGAAACCAAAACTTAAATCCTCAGGTACGTACGCGGTACGCTTAAAGACCAAAATCGCGAAAAGGTACCTCATCTGACAATATCGATTCTTTCAAACAACCATATCGCGAATTTCACGTTGTGGCATTAAAATGGTCATAGCACGTTCTGAGATAGGAACCACTTGTGCAATCACAACGTGATGTAAATGTGTTTCATGGTTTTTATTTATTATAGTCTTCATTTGCTTGAGTATTTTTTATATTTTTAGGTGTCCCTGGGGTCCCAACCGATTGAAGGATACGAGGGACTGATGTTAACTTGCAGAAAACCGTCCTAATCCAGACCACAGTCTACTCGTTTGCTAAACAAGTATTTTTCTTTAGATGTAATGAGTAAAAAACATTCACAATAACATAATTTTACATCATAATATTGGGTTACACGTGTCTTATAAAATTAACATTAAAGAAACTTTATCTTCTAGTTAACAAATAAGTTCTTTGATCATTGTTTTCCAAGTAAATGTAGTTCTTATGAAAATAAAGAGTACGTATTATTATATCTATGTACGTAGTTATAAAACTTCTGCCTCATTATCAGTATTTGTAACTCCATAAAGCAAATTTTAAAGAAGAAACAAAAGTAAAAAGTTTCTGAGATGTATAAACTCACTGTGACGCAACGTTGGCGGGAGTTACGAATACTGAAACCTTGGAGATAGGTTGTTTGTACATGTCCAATAATAAATTAGGGATATTATCCACGGTAAATACGAACGATTCCACTGAAAATCCAGTCTAACCCAGGACAAGGTCCAAGTGGTTCCAGTTTAAAATTCAACATGGTATTAAAACAGTTCAAAAATGGAAGACACATTTTATTAGGCTTGCGTTTAATCACTATCCCATCTGACGGTAAGCGATGCGGTCGACGATGGCGCACGCTTGCGCAAAAGTAACCTAGGTTGTAGCTAACACGAAACACAGACTCCGGTTGGAAATCGTCAAACCAGGTAAATAGGAATGCAAATATAATAGAAGTGAATAGAAGCAAAACTTTGAAGGGTGTTTTCACGTTATTTTAATATAGTTTACAGCATTTGATTAGGTACTCCAATATATCAAAGCATTTTATAAAAAAAAAAAACTATGCGTTGTTAGAAACCAAAAAAAAGAATTTTGTTTCTATTTACCCGTGTTATACATATTTACCCCAATTGTAGGAACGTGTCATCTTATTTTTTTTTTTACCAAAACCCAACCTATCTAGCAAAAGGAATAGGTACTGCACTTGAAAATTCTGTTGATACCTCAGTTCCTCAACAAAATCTAATAACCGACCGGAGCTAACAAAGTTTCCTTTATTTTATTACTTACTACTAACATAATGACGTCAGAGAACCCTGACCAGTAACGGCAAGAAGTTAAGGCGGGAATACACATGCCTGTAAAATGAAGCAGTAGCTTGGCAGTAACGGTATGTGCAAGTAAATGGCACACTGTGAATACATTTGCAAGTAATACAGGCATGCAAGTTGTGCCCTTGCTTGCCAGTATTACCATCGCGTTTACACAGGTCACCCCCGCGACCCCTCCCGCAACGGGCGTGCAAGTAAATCAAATATTGTGCAATCTATTTGCTTGCCAGGTACAGGCATGCCAGTTAGCGTATACAGGAGCTTGCACGTGCAATGAGCTGGTATGCTAGTGTGCAAGCTACGGGCATGTGTATCCCCAGCTTTAGTCAGGGGCTAGTTAGGAACATAAGCTTGATTGACTCGATACAAATCCTGTGCCTCGTTACTTCAGATGTTACCCTTTGAAACATGCTTGTATCTTATTTTCTCTACCGTCTTTTGTTTCTTGTTCTTTGTTCTTTCAGATAGTGTTCTGTTGTTCATTATTCTTCGGATTAGTGATCTGTGAGAGTTGGCGTGATACGATAAGTCTATACTGTACTACTGTTTTGTAATAATCTTGCTGTTAAAACGTAGATGACCTGAACATGAAGTCTGCTATCAATCCATCTAATAAAGAATGACAGTAGAGCGCACGTTTCACACAGTGGTCGTGCGAATGGCTACCTCACTTTAAGTTACAGGACTACTGGTTCGATTGCCACATAGAACAAAATATAATTTTATGGTGTCAAAGGCCGAGAAGAGGACAATCTTATCTTACGATAATTTCCAACTTTAACGCGGGCGAAGCCGCTGGCAAAAGCTAATCTATAGGTGTACAAATAGCAAACCAATAAAACAGGAAAAAGTTGGAACATTCCTGTTTCACCGTCAACCCCATTTAACTCAGTTTAAATTTTAATTAAGTTCTGCAGTAGTTGTATTGTAACAACCAATTGCTTGTTTCAACAGTTGCGAGGGAAACCAACCTTCCTTTTTCAGACAAGCAATGAAACAATTTAAATTGTGCCCACGCTTTCGCCTCTTTTACTGTCATTTTATTATGTACCTAGATATTTTTTTTTACAATGAGATAATCATATAAATTAGTTACTAAAACACTATTAAGTAACTATAATAAGTTAGTATGTACATCAAACTTGACATCATAAAATTCGTCCATATCATTGTTAATGGGAGAAGTGCCCCAAAGACTGGCTTTAGTGCCACTTGAAATGCTGAGTTTTTTACTAAAAATTAAACCATTTTTACATAGGAGACCATGTTTGCCCGCTCAGTGTAGATTTGAAGAGTAGATCTTCAGCCTCGTTTATCTGTTTATATTTTCTTATTGAAGTATAAAGTAAATGTGAACTGAAAATATACTTATTTAAAGCCCGTGAAACAACTGCATAACTTTTAATGCAGCTATCATAAAAAACAAAAATCGATCGCCATTTTTATTCAATTCCCAGTTAACAGAAACGAACATTCAATACAAAGAGAATTCCAAAATTAAATCTTCATTGACTGGCCTCTGCGGTACAGTCGGCTCCATAAATATGTGTGATGGCAACTACCGTCATTTCCATTCTGAGATACGGTTGTTAATGGCGATAATAAACGGATCATTTCGGGTAGTGAACGTAAAGTGTGATCCGGGGTATTATCGGGTATTGTTATGTTAAGTTCAGTGTTACGACTGATCGTTTTGTTTGCAGTTCGAATGAAGACGTTTTAGTTTGTTTTGATTGTATTGTATCTGTTTTATTTGGTTGTATCCTCGTAAAGTTGTGATAGTTATTGCTTCGGAGTATTAGTTTTGTGAAGTCTGTTTTATGGCCGTATTCAAAACATATAGGTAGATATAACATTTTGGTTAGAGAGCCTTAAAATGTTTTACGTGTAGTTATCTCGCTGTTATGTTTCGTTTCGAAGTCAAGGTTATTGTTTATTGAGTTAAATTACTTATATCAAACAATGCTCCCTTTTTAAACTTACTTTTTACTGACTTTTTTTTTAAGGAAAAACTTATTATTATTAAAAGTCCGTTTCGTCTGACTGGATTCCAAACAGCAGGAGTCGGCGACGCGGTAGGCCCAGGAGATAGTGTGACGACTTAGACTTCTTTTTTTAAACGATTGGCCAGAAGTGACTTAACCTATCAATACCCGCGGAACGAGACACAATAGTAAAACAATAACAGGGCGGTCCAATGAGACCGGTCGGGGATTCATGAATTAAGACAGAAAAGAGTGGAAAGAAAGGTTTAATTTATTTTTATCATCTCTTTTCCATTAACTTGAGACACATTTTTTCTAAAACATTTTTCAAGAAAACATCTCCAACCAACTCTTCAGTTCCGCCAGTGACCAACAAAGCACACTCAAACTTTTTCGCTCATTCTATTTCCTATAGAGATATTTCTAACTTTAATAACACAACTCACGTACGGCATCGTTACATTACTCGGCAACTTCCTCGCTCATCTAGACTCAATGTAACTCGCTCCCTTGACGGTTGACACACAGATAGATATGTGGGAAGTAAAATGTAACTGGATTTGCTGTTGTAGCTATAAAATTGTAAATATGTATATGATGTTTTTAGGTTAAATGGTGTTAGAAAAGAGTAAATTATGAATGCCTTTTTATTATGGATTCTTTTTGGTCTCAAAAATAATAACGTGTAATCATCATCACCATTTCAGCCGAAAGACGTCCACTGCTGGACATGGGCCACACCAACCGTCGCTACAACGACCGGTCCTGTGCGACTCACATCCATCGGGTATGATAAATATAATAATATATCAAAATTAACTAGTATTTATTACAAATACCAAATATCAGAGACTAGTCATTACAGGAACAATTTCGCTTTGCACACATCTATTAATGAATACCTATTTAAGTACGTCCATCAAACTTCAGTACCTAAACTGGCCGCCCCAAAATTACTATCATGAAATTAATAATTATTCCTCAACAGGAGTAATGGCAAGTTAACACTTCCCAATCTAATTTTCGCATAACAACACATAAAACACTTCATAATCATCATCATTTCAGCCGAGAGTCGTCCACTGTTGGACATCTCCCCCAAGTGTCACCATAACCATCAATCCTGTACATTTAAAAAACACCTAGATGAATATTTTATAGAATTAAGAGCACCCCAAAAAATCTCAACACAGAATAAAATAATCATTAAGCCCCATTCAAAAGATAAACAAAAAACGGGTCACATTTTTCACTCAAAACTCGCGCAGACGTGATTTAATAGAATACTAAAGCGAGAGGGGTAAGTCAAGACAGCGCCACATCATTAGGCATGGGTTAATGAGTCCACACTTACCCCAGTTACAGGGCCTCTGAGTACCTTCAGCGTTACATACTGTCTGCGTCTCACTTAATAATGACGGCTTGCTGATTTATGTGAGGCGGGAAGATTGTGTTACGTAAGAAAGTGTCAGATTTTGTGTTTAAAGATAAAGTTGTTATTTAAATCTTTGCGTTATTGTTGAATACTTTTGTACTGGTATAATTTTATTTTTAGTAAAAGATTCAGGATTTTTTTTCGTCTATTCATAATTTTGAAATATTCCCATCATTTATTTAAGTAACTGACTGTATCTACGAAGAATAGGAAGATCATTTGCAGCTCTTTGACTTTATGATTTCTACTGACACGTTGAAATATAGAACGTACCTAAATACTGCTTGTGCTTCGAGGCTTGTTCAAATGGCCCCTATTATTTTGAAGGCACGCAGTAGCCCGGATTGCTATCTACTGTGTTGTCCGTCTTAACTAACTTGGTTCAGCTCTAATTTTGGCTGCATCATACGTTCCATTCTGGAGATTGGCTTCCGCCAATCGATGGCCCCATCATACATGGCATCGGAACGAAAGGGAAGCTTATGACCCCGAAACGAAGGAATGCGGTGGGGATAAGTCAGTAAAAGTCTGAGACGCCCTCCCGCTCCGCCCAAGAGCAGGAGAAGTTATTCTGATCATTTCTTTGTCCATTCCCATTTCCTACTTGGAAAAAAAAACATACAGAATAATTTAAATGTTAAATAAAATAGAGCAAACTATCACTCCCTAAAGTTGGTACAGTACAAACCCGGACATATTGTATATAGATTTATTGGCTACGACTACCTCTATTTGTCGACCAAACCGGAAATTTGAGCGTGTGATTTGTGTGTCACCAAACAAACCATCGGATAAACGAGAGAAGAGAAATGAGGAAATCATTATTATTATTATCATCACACTTTAACTGAGAGGAAATGAGCAAATGTAATTAAGCATACCGCCTTCATGACATATAACCAATGTGGCAGACACCAGCTACAATCTGTTTATTTAGGCTCCGATAATGGTATGTAGTGAACTATCTATAACTATATATATTTTTCATAGAAAGGAGACCCGTTTAACATTAAAAGTAGATCATGTTGTTAGGCAATTACAGAATTAAATTATTGTTTCTATTTTTTTATTATTAAATAATTTTCAACTTAACATTTGACATTTCAGTAATAGTTTAGGCTTGAGTTTTGCCAGCGAGTGATACTGCACATCATGTGCTGTATCTTGAAGTTTCCAATCTCGAACACAATTCTAAAGTGGGATTGGGCCGGACATGTCTGTCGCATATCATTAAGCTGTGGAATAAAACGTCACTTATAAGTCTCAAGAAGGTCAAGCGGAAGGTAAAGAAATGCACCTCACCAGAGAGACTGGCCAACAATGGCAGAAGACAGACGTGCGTGGAAAAAGGAGAGGGAGGCCTTCGCCCAGCATTGGGATATAATGGGTCAGTTAAATTAGATTAGATCAAAATACCTATGTCCAGCAGTGGACGTCTTTCGGCTGAAATGATATTTATGATGATGAGATTAAAAGGTCTTACCTAATTACCTAGCATCATACGTATGAACAACATCACTGTAGCCGGTCTGGGAAGAGGTGGCCGAGATGACCTAGATGCTTGCCTCAAGGCTATTCAAGGTAGCTAGAGAAAACAAAATCCGAAAATCGTCGAGTAGACACTAACGACGTAGGATAGACCATGTCCTGGAATAGCGCATACAACTTTTTATTCCAGTAATATGTTCCCTTGGGCTAATTATCAACTTACGCAAGCGAAGCCAATGACATTAGCTAGTAATATAAACTAGTATACAACCGTTTACCGTTTAGGCAACGTATTCAAATCTGTGACCAAAAAACTAGTTTGCATAACAAATAAAAAACATTGTTGATAGTTCAATTTTCCATAAAACCGACAGTCGAAATGAACAACGGTAAAAGGTAATTGTTTTGTGCACTGACGAGGAAATATTGTACAGAACGACTTTTACGCAACGTAGTTTAGTTTAATCTATTATTATTTGTCGTTTGACTCGGTTTAATTGTTTTTTTTTATTATTTGGATGGAAATCATCAAATGAAAGCTATAGTTTTCGTCTATTTTACATTTTAATTATTAGTTTTTTTAATCACCGAGTAAAGATTGTATTAAATATTCTTGTTAGATTTTTGGGTCCGGGGTTTATCAATTTTTAATGTAAGCCCATATTTGCAAAAATTCGGAACACTACCTTATTATTGCCAATTAAAACATTACCAGTCAACTATTAAACCTTTAATTACTTGCAAATGGCTGAAATGTTTTTAACAAAACATTTCTAATAACCATCGCTAGAAACCCTGATTTCGAATAAAAAAGAAACTGCACCAAATCGGTTCACCCATTCCAGAGCTACGTTGCCACAAACAGACACACAAATTTTTCTGCATCGGGGGTGCACAATAAAAACACATAAAATGCACACTGCATCACAATATTTAAACTGCAACATAGTCCACTACTACATAGTTTCAAGATCGTACAAAACAAAAGAAAATCGATGACGCAACACTGAATCTGAGCTAGTTCATTACCCCGGCTTTTGTTTTATGTAGATAATCTGACTAAAGTCGTTATTGTACTCATTGTTACCATGCAGAGTTAAGGAGTCGCTCCGTTCTTGAGCCCCGCATTCATACGGTGACGTATTTAAATTGGGTGGGTTTTGTTCAAGTAGATTGGGTGCTGGAAGCTTTTAAAATAATTTAAATCACTTTTTTCGTTAACGTTGAAGCAAGGTTTCGGCTTTGTTTAGGGTTACAGTTTTATTTAAGGTAGGAGAGCAAACTAAATGAGAGCAAATAAAAGCCGTTTTAATTCCGAAGGAACAAAGACTGGTGTTTAAGTTTAAAGTCGGCTGTTTGTTCCTGTTTGGAGCATTAGTTTTTTAATAGATCCTTCGCTCCTGCCTAGGCATTTCTGTTAGAATAAAACAAAATTACGTCACTGTTTGCGCAGTGGTTGAGCGATTAGCTGGTGCACTGCGTGTTGCGGTTTCGAAACCCGCGTGGAATACATATTTTTATCGCTTACAGATAAATAAATGTTCCGGGTCTAGGAGCCTTGTGTATATAAGTTTACATGTTTGTGAACGCGCCCACGATCCAGAAGTAGTTCATAGATTAGAACAAGTTTTAAAAAATCTACCTAGGTATGTAGAGTCAAATGCAAAATAACATGGATAGTAAAGGAAAAAAATCGTGTGAAGCGAGAAATGACGCGATGAGTATTTTTTTAACACTCGAACTCAAAAAATCACGGGAAAATAGACACTAGGTGTCCATGCTATTTTGTATCTGACCGTACTTGTACATATTACTGTAAGTTATCTTCTAAACTGTTGTATCATATTGTAATATTTGAGGGATTCTGGGCGATTTTTCTGCCAAATAAGCCTTTTTTCATGAAGTCAGTTGGACGTTAAGTAAATGCACATCAGCGGAAAATTGGGTCATAGCTCCGTCACAAACAAACAAACTCCGATCGGGAAGGTTAAATAATTAAGACTTTAGAAAACGAAAACCAAAAAGAATCAAATCTTTTAATTAAACAAAGTAAATATACAGCATAAATAATTTTTAAAATCCGTTTATCAGACATATTATACAAACATAATGATTTTCTAATAACATTAGAAAATATTTTTGTCTAAACAGATAGAATTTTGTTTTAAATAATAACATGCCTGTGAACTATATTCACTTATATAAACAGAGCTTTTTTTAATTTTGCTTTCATAGTCAATTTCGAAGTTTGAGAACGTCTAAAGTACTGGATAGGCACCTATATATCTAATATCTATATATAGCAAAAACTAATACTCATAACTCATTCTTGGCTTACGGGCATAGCTTAGTACTAAATAATGTATAGTCGTTTCCAAAACGTAATATGTAGGGAGCCATGAAATGGCAAGCCTAGCCGAGTATTCGTAGGTAAACAAACAGGCACACGTAAGATGGTTTATATACACAGAATATACAAATATTTTGCTTATAAATACTAATAACATCATGCCTGTATTCCCTTGAGAGTAAGACAGAATAAGTGTAGGTACCTACTGTATACTCACATCAATGATAATAATTTATGTTTAAGCACTTTAACTGATAACGTGGGGCCATGGACTTTTAAGTTCCATTCATACAACCCTCTCAGTGCATCTTGAACGGATTATTATACGGTCTTGAACTTGTCTATTCACAGAATTATCAAATTCCGTAAATAAATACATTTTATCATCACTAATCATATTTTAATCAACATACAACCTGCGATGAAAATGCTTAAAAAAATCGAAATACACGGGTTGCCTTAGCACTCACACTTTAACCTATAAATACCCGCGAAACGAGACACAATAGTAAAACAATAACAGCGCGATCCAATGAGACCGGTCGAGGATTCATGAATTAAGTAAGGATATTCGAATTTAACATTACTTGTTATTATACTAAGGCTTATGAAACGATGAAGCTTTTCTTCCGATAATACCTATTTTAAGAATGTTGAACAAAAACCTATTAGCAAAGAACAAACTCTTCACGACGCCGACGCTAGTTTCTTTCATAACACAAAAATCTTCTTGTACCAAATATTAATATAATAAGATATTAAACCAAAACATGCCTTTCATTTTGATCCCGTTATGTTCTCATAGGCCTTTATATTCATACAAAAAATGTATCTAATATGTAAGATTAATAGAACATTTTGTTTTCAGTTTCAATCATTCGGTGTTCCTTCGTAAAGTAATCCGCTATGATGGATTAGGTAGCAAGAGTATGAATTTTTTATACACGCATTGCGGAATGGGGAGGGGGCGGGCGGTTTATAACAAAGGCTTAATAATGGCGGCCTGTAATTGTCTCGCTGCATACAGGTCTCTTTGCATATAGTTATGAACTACACTGACAGGCTGGCTTGTTCACTGCTTTTTTAGTTAAAGATTTCATGTTCACCTGTCGATTTCCTCGCAACTTTGCTTAGATAAACTAAATTAGATTTCTACTTCCATTACTATCTAGTAATGGTAGTAACGGCTGTGGTGGTAATTTCCTAACTATTAAACAAATAGTTTAGAACAAATAATCGTACAATTATTTTTTAAAGTGCGGTATATTAGAGTAGCCAGCAAATGTGACCGTGTATCATATTACGCCGGATTGTACTCAGAAATATAACTTCTAAAATATCGGATGTTACTGATATTGTGATAACATTTAATAATAGTAACAAATTGATAAGTAGTACAGTAACAAGAATTTCCCCTATAATATGCCGAGATATTTCATAGATAGTACACCCACTTAAATAGCTACATTTGTAGAAGTTATCTCATAAAATAGATTGAAATTATATAAGAAATATTTGTGATTTCGTGATTTGCCTGGCCGTTTTATTTAATTTTAGTATAGAAACTACCATCGCCGTGGAATTCATATAATTCATATATCTTGTAGATAGGGGGAGACAGGACAAATCTATTTATTTCGCCAATAACTTTACCAGCAACCCACGTAACACGTAGTGTTCGAAATCTTTGAAATTCGTGGCTTTTCTCTACTATAATATCATTTTGTCTATCGGTAGAATTTGCATGAAAGTCCGTTCAGTAGTTTCTGAGTTTATCACAAATTGACAGAAGAAAAGCGGATGTGTCTTTGTTTTAAAATATGTAAAGTTACCAATTTTCTAAGTCCGTTACGTAGTCAAATAGAACAAATCGGCCACAAAAACATGAAAAGCTACTTAACTTTATACTATGCGTAGATACAGAGTTTATCTCATATTTAATTCATTTTATCAACTTTAACTTAAGCTACGTTCCAGTCTATAAGCTAGATTAAAATGTAATTTGCAAGAGTATTTTTTTTTCAAGAATTTATCGAGAAAAAGATTTCATTTTCGCTAAGTAATAGGCTTAGCTGGCCATAATTGTGATTCAATAATGAAACTAAGAATAATCCATTTTATTCTAAGTTTTATTTTATTATAATTTAGGATAGAAAAATATTTACTTTCAGATTCAATCATGTTCATTCAAATATAATATAAAAAAGAAGATGACTGAATTCACCTTTTTTTTGTAAAAAAAACCTCTTTGACCTCTTTTTTGACGTTTTTTCACTAAATTGTTTTTTTTTTATCAAGTATAAGTATATTACGCAAGTTGTGTCTTTCAGTCATAGGACTGAAATCAATTTATTTCAGTTCAGGTTAAAAGAAATGATTTTCTAAGCTGGCAACAACAGTGGACAATGGTTCATTTTCTAAGAGACCGGCGCCATCGAGTATTCCAGTAATCGTCTTAAATCAGGGCAAAGTTTTTTTGAAATGAATAAATAATAATGTAATGGTTGAAATAATAGGAGGACTATGTGGGTTAATAATCATGTAATGGTCAAACATATGATAACCATTTAGGTTAATGTTTTCTATTTTTTTTGGGTCGGTAGTCATCAAAAAACTTCTCCCTCTCTGGGTGGAACGAGAATGTAGGTTAATGTTTAATTTTAAGGAAAGTACACAGGTTGATAGGTTCACTCAAAACTACTCCGTATAAGTGAACTTTTCAGAGTGAACCTTGAGTGAACCTGTCAAGACTGTGTAGGTGTTTGTTAGATATCGTGTAGCTAACTAAGCCTAGAGCTTTAAGGAGCTTAACAATTTCACGAACTTATACTTTAGACCGAACTTTAGAGCTTACACAAGATAAAGAGATTTTTGTGTAAGCTCTATAAAGTTCTCAAACCGCTAGATAATCAATCAAAGATAAAGATAGTCCTCACATAAACAATACGCTATATGAGAACCATGTAGATTAAGGTCTGAGATGATGCTTTGAGGAAATAACCATACAGATTTATGTGGGTTAGTGCAGTCAATGTACCCTAAGCATTTGAAAGAAAAGAAAGAAAAAAAAAAGAAAAAAAAATGTTTTATTTAGCACAAATAAATATACACACAGTGTAGAAAAAAATCTAGGTAGGTACATAAAAAAACAACATAATTAAAACTAACAATTAACAACCTAGGTATCACATACCCGCGTTAAGACAATAACAGCGCGGTCTCATGCGACCGGTCGGGGATTCATGAATTATCAAACACTGTGTGCCACACGGTTGCGCCAAATAGGTCCAGTTTAGCAATAATGTCAAAAAACTACATGGTAGTTGACTGACGCTGATTTTAAACTGAACCTTATTTAAAGTGGACGGATAAAATCGGTTTATTTATAAGTGGCCAATATTAGGTGTGTGTGTGTGTGTTATAGGTTTCATTTGTCAGATCAACACAAGATTATTAAGGAACTCAAAAAAAGACTGAAGAAGGATATATGGGCCGCAACAAGTGCTCAAACAGCCAGACAAGCGTCATAGTTATTAAAAATAATAAAGCAATCTACATATTATACTCGTATAATGTAGGGACATTCATAATAATAAAATAAAAAAAAGTGTTATACTGACCAAAGTAAATATTCATGTCAAAGTTAATTTATCAAATGTAAAATAATAGTATTCATTAATGCCAAAAGTATAAAACAAAAAACAGTAAATAGCGTCAGTAAAAATGGACGACCATTGTAGTGTATATCGCTGGAGCAATTTAATTCCAAGCCTTTTTGTTCTCGAGGTATTCTTTCACAAATGATTTGAATTTATCAAAGCTTACCTATTGAATTTGACTGAAATTTTTTAAATTAATAATTTGTCGTATGTCATTACTTCATAGAATTTATTCAGTTTATCGGTTTTTTACAGGTTAATTTATAGGTAAATGCCATATGTAATAAATAGAAAAAAATCTATTTATTACATATGGCATTTAATTACATCTTCTATTCGCGTAAACCGTAATATTTTCTGGAAAATAGATAATATGTCCTTAGGGTTTAAAAGAAACAATTTCAACAACGAAGTTGAAAATTAATATCTTAAGGTTTTCCTTGTGTAACCTTCATCTATTTGAAGAATCATCTTCAGCAACAACAAAGCATAAAGTGGACCAGAATTTATTACGTTTTTCATAACAGGAAATCGTAGAGAGGCCCTCGAAATGGACGATGCGATTTATTTGATTGAGGTATTTTTTACTGAATCTTTTTTACACTCTTTGCGAAAAAGATTTGGAATTTGCAAAAAACTTTTCGGCAAAATTATTCTCAGTTTTTAGGGTTCCGTACCTCAAAAGGAAAAAACGGAACCCTTATAGGATCACTTTGTTGTCCGTCTGTCTGTCCGTCCGTCTGTCAAGACCCTTTTTCTCAGGAACGCGTGGAGGTATGAAGCTGAAAATTATATCAATTACTCAGGTCTACTGTCCCTTGAAGCTGTGAAAAAATCAAACTTCTAAGCCAACGCAATCAAAAGATACAGCCGTTTATGCCGCAAATTTTCGACACTTGCAAGGGAATCAAAACCTACAGGGTACTTCCCGTGAACTCAGAATCTTGAAATTTGGTACGAAGCAACGTCTTATAGCATAGATAAAGGAAAAATTACGAAAACCATAAATTTTTAGTTACATCACATAATATATATTTTTTTAATAATTTTAAACTTACTACCCATTTCCTCATAAACGCGTAGAGGTATTAAATTGAAATTCATACCAAATACTCAGGTCTATAATACCTTTAAGCTGTAACAAAATCAAACTTCTATGTCAACGCAATCAAAAGAAACAGCAATTTAAGCTGCATATTTTGAAACTCGCAAGTACTCGCAAGGGAATCAAAACCTAAAGGGTACTTCCAGTCGACCTAGAATCTTGAAATTTGGCATGAAGCAACGTTTTATAGCACTCATATAGGGAAAAGTCTGAAAACTGAAAATTTGTTGTTACGTCACAAGAATTATTTTTTTGAAAAATCTTCAACGCTCGATTCGAGAATAGAACTTTATTCATAGGTAAGTTAGAGGTATTGAGTTGAAATTAACACCATATAATTGGGTCCGTGGTCCCTTGAAGCTGTGCAAAAATCAATTTTCAATTCAATTGGTAAAGTGACGGGAAAAAAAGATTCGTCCGTTTATACTGCAAAAAACGTACATTTCGAGACTGTCGAATTGTTCGATTGAACTGTTTTTATAGGTAAGTTACTACGGAACCCTCAGTGCGCGAGTCCGACTCGCACTTGCCCGGTTTTTTTTTACCTAGCCGATTTTTTCTTTTGCAATTTATACACAACGTCAGTTTTTGTCCTCGTCTCCACTCTCTGTTTAGATTTCTTTTTATTTTTGTTCGGTTTCTAAAAATCGCAACGTGATTGCAGCTTATAGACCAAAAAGGTTTTATTCAAATTAGATAGACAACACAGAGATTAGTGCGATCAAACAAATCTCTTCAAAAGTAGGTACGGATTTACTAAAATCCACTAGAGCCACGAAATCGCTCGTATTTCACCTGCAATACATTGCCAACGTCCTAATAATATTTCCTGCCTGGAACTGTCTACTGCAAATGCAGAGCCAAGCCCTTTTGTCATGCAGAGAAGGAATAATCAATGATGACCAAGCGTGCTCACAGCGTGTTGGCTATTTCCGATCAGTAGTCGAGCTTTCCTCACCACAAATGAGGTTTTCCATAATTGCTTTCTCGCTGTACTTGATTTTGAATTTCAACGCATAAATCTTCAAGAAATATTGTGATCAAAAAACAAATGCAAATAAGTACGATATTCAAAATAAAATATTGAAGATTCGAATTTTGTTTGTGCCTCTTATTCTAAATCGAAAACAAAATTCTATCTGGGAAATTTATTCAACCCATTTCCGTCTTTTATTAATTTTATTAGATATACCACTTGGCTTCATAATGCCAATAAAAAAATATTCTGGCCAGAAATTAATGTTAAGTAGGTTATATTATGTTGCACTTTTTGGCTGGAATTGCGAAAGAAAATATTAATATTTAGCTAACTCATAAAATAATATACATATTAAGACTTAGATCTGAGCGAAGGCTGATATAGTAGCAAGGACAACGTTCCTAAATTTCTTTGACTATTTAATGTATTTCTTTTATGTCAAATGCCAACAGAAGCAAAATATTATCTGAAAATATTTCTATTATTAAAACCTTCATGGTATAATTTAACGTCTGTGGCTGTATCCCTATTATTCCTACGTGGTTGCTATAGTGTAGCTACCAGCACGCTGTCTGAAACAGTTTAATCAAATATCGTACACTTGATCGAGTAAATCTTTTTTCAACTAACAATTTCAGATGGTATTAAAAAAAAACTCAAGAATTTATTATTTTCTTTCACTTTGTATGTGGATATGTCAACAAATATTGTTTTAAGGTTTATATTTGCTAGAGAGAAACAGCTGTGACAGACAGACGCAGTTGCATTTTTTTATGGTATAAAAATCAAAAGTGAAGGGAGAATGTAATGCGAGCGAAGGAGGTGGCGTAAAACTGTGAGGGAGAGCACATTCTCATGGCCTAGCCATCACTGCAGGAGACAAGGGCTTCGAAGTTCGGGATCACAGGAACATGTGAGAATATTTGGAAGAACTTCAGGGAATGTGCTAGCCCAAGAACGCAAAGGCAACTGAAAAAACATGATTTCAATCAGTCAGTAAAAATCAAGAAGTTGTTTGATAAATTCAACCAGATCTACCCTCAACCAAAAAGATGGTATTCTGATCTCCTTGAACATCCAATGTTTTTTTTTCTTTTTAACCATAAACAAAACACAATCTACAAAATAGTTCACGCGTTCCTATGATTAAAACCTACATCGTACAATTTGCTCACACTAACCTCTGTGGTGGAATCCCCAGTGGTTACATGGTCGCTACAATAGTACCAGTATGTTACCTGACGCCGTTAAATCTCCGGTTTACAACACGATAATGTCTCCTTGCGGCTAATGTTGGCCATCATGTCGGCTTTAAACTTGCTGCGAACGCGTCAAGAATATACCGACCCTGATTTTAGTAGAGTTTGTATGCTGTAGCTAGAGTTTTGGCTGCCTGGAAGTTGTTTCGGATTTGTGGGGTATTGAACTATGTGGAGTCTTCGTTTTGCATGGCAAAATCGTTTCAAACGATCTAATATTTTCGATGTTTTAGTGTACGTTTTGGTAGGAAAAGGAAGTGTTAGTCGTTTAAATAAATAATGATATTTAAACGTAGACTTTATCTTGAAGCTGTTGAGCAATATCTACTATAACTATTAAACGTACCCATATTTTACTTATGGAACAATTACAAGAAACAGATAGGAACAATAATTATAATAATAATTTTAACTGTGTACACAGATACATTTTTCAATCTACATGCGAGTAGTATTTTAGGCTACATTTTACACGCCCAATAGGTATTGGGGTGGCACGACATTGGTCAAGTCGGTAATTCGTCAAGTACGACTTTCGTCCAATTTGAAATTGGTCAAAGCTGTAGTTCGTCTAATCGGAAATTTGCCAAATTATGGAATTCGTCTAATACGCAATTGGTCAAGTCCATGTACAGTCGATCAAACGCGAAACGTGTACCTTCAAACGCGATACATAGGAACGCAGTGGTGAATAGTCTTTGATTAGGATGTTCACTTTTGTATTTATTTTTATTATTGATTTCTATCAAAACATCGATACTTAACTTACTTATAAACTACTATAGAGTATTTAATTGCTGGGATTAACTATAAGACAACGTAAAACGTAGTTGCATTCTTGCAGAACTGTGCTGGTCCAGCCGCGACACACACAGTGCTAGTTTTGCTTTTGTTGTTCTCTTTTAATTTTAGTTATATAATATTTTGCTTAGGGTTAGTAGACTACGAGGAAGCCTTTGATTCGATCGAGACTTGGGCTGTCCCGCAATCTCTCCAACGGTGTCAGATTGACTATCGGTACATCGGTGATCTCAAAATGAACATGGACAAAACCAAAGTCATGGTAAACATCAGCGTTCAGGAAACTGCACGGTATCTTCTCGTTCAACATACCACAATGTCTCAAGACAAAAGTCTTTGACCAGTGTGTGTTGCCAGTGATAACATAATATGGATCAGAAACGTGGATGCTCAAAATGAACCTCATCAGAAGGCTTAAAGTCACCCAAGGGGCAATAAATACTCTCTCATAGGTTTGCTGAGTTTTATTAGGCATGAGGCTAAAAATATCGGAACAATATTGGTGCTTGCTTTTGTACTGCCCTTGTCTACGTGTATTGATAAAAGTTGAAAAATAGTCGCGGACCAGTAAAAAAATGTCATGAAAATCCACTAAAGGCTATTGAATTGAATATTAACATAAGAAAGTTGTGAGCAAGATGAGTGCCGCGTTAGCTTACAATGGAACATAAAAAGTGTAATCAGGATTTTTACATTAAGTGTTTTGCGCCGTTCCGTATCCGTTTCGTAGTTTTAAAGATCTAAACATACATAGGAACAGACAGCGGGTTTTTTTTTATACTATGTAGTAAGTAGTGATAATGATTATTATGTACATAAGTGTAAATATGAATAAAATAAATAAGTTAATATAAACTACCTCGGCACTTTCATTTTTTAGCCGACTGTACTTAAATCACTTGACCAATTGCGTATTAGACGAATTCCATAATTTGGCAAATTTCCGATTAGACGAACTACAGCTTTGACCAATTTCAAATTGGACGAAAGGCGTACTTGACGAATTATCGACTTGACCAATGTCGTGCCACCCAGGTATTGTATACATTTTAGACATTGTTCAATTAACTCTTAGATAATAAGAGATGATCTAACGCGATTATAGGCAAAAGATTGTGATTATTCAATGAACAATAGTTTACTGTTTGAAGAAATACTGTGATATTCTTGAAACTTTTAAACAGATCACACTTATCACATTATAGTAAAAAGTGAAAGTTTGTATGTACATATGTGTTCGATAATCCTTTACGCTGAAACGACACGTGGCAAAGGCACACTGGTAGACCATATCCTGGAATAGATCATGAGTCTACTTTTCATCCCGGAGGTATGGTCCTTTTTATTTTAGGTGGGAAATCATTTATTGACTTCTCCTGGTCTAGGGTGGAGCGGAACGGCATGTAAGATTTTTACTGACTAAAACCCTCCTATGTTCCGCCTTTGCAGAGCGGTCCAGAGTTCTGCTGGGCCGCTGTGTTTGTGCCGATATCTTTATGAGGCATGCGTGGAACACTACGTGCCGTCGACGACTCGGGCTTGGTCCGGGCGATTACCGTAGGACTAGACGGTAAGCTTAGGACACTTTTAACTTTCACGTGAGCGAAACCGCTGGCAAATGGTAGTAGTTTATAAATAGAACACAGCTAACTTAGGAAGTTCTATAAATGGCAGACAAGCAAACTTGTCTCTATAACTTTTTCATTACACAGCTATGAATAAAATAGAATTGTCCTACGAAAAATATCACAAGTTGATAACAGTGTTAACTAACAAAGTTTTCAGGACTGAAACATAAAACAACCTACACGAAACATTATTAAAATTCAGCGTGACGAAGCCAACACGTGCATTATAAATGGTGATATGAGAACGACTAGAGTTGCCACATGTTAGACGCCGTAGTTGAACTTTACTATACAGGGTGACCATTAATTCTCAACGATGACATTTACAGTTTTAACAACAACAATAAAACAAGGCAAGACAAGGCAATATTAAAAACCGGCCAAGAGCGTGTCGGGCCACGCTCAGTGTAGGGTTCCGTAGTTTAAGTGTCCCCAACTTTTCAAAATAATTTTCCTAAAAAGTCATCATAAGGCTCTATTTTCCAGATATTTTTCATATTTTCTACACTTATGGTTCAAAAGTTAGAGGGGGGGCATTGTTTTTTACTTTTGAAGCGATTATTTCCGAAATGATTGATATTATCAAAAAATTATTTTAGTAAACCCCTATTCATTTTTGAATACCTATCCAACAATACATCACACATTAGGGTTGAAATAAAAAAAAAGTCACTTTCCACTTTACATGTAGGGGGTTACCCTAATAAAACCTTTTTATCCAATTTTTAGAAAGCTGAAATTTCAGCTTTCTAGTGCTAACGGTCACAGAGATTAAGCGAGCACGGACGGACGGACAGACATGGCGAAACTATAAGGGTTCCGTTTTTGCCATTTGGCTACGGAACCCTAAAAAGAGAAAGAGCCATTCATTTTTAGGGTTCCGTACCTCAAAAGGAAAAAACGGAACCCTTATAGGATCACTTTGTTGTCCGTCTGTCCGTCCGTCTGTCAAGACCCTTTTTCTCAGGAACGCGTGAAGGTATCAAGTTGAAATTAAAACCATATATTGAAATCCGTGGTCCCTTAAAGTTGTGCAAAAATCAAACTTGTAAGTTGACGGGAAAAAAAGATACGCCCGTTTATGTTGCAAAAAACGTACATTTCGACACTGTCAAAGGAATCAAAACTCATAGGGTGCTTCCCGTTGACCTAGAATCTTGAAATTTGGCACGAAGCAAGGTATTATAGCACTAATATCGGGAAAAGTCTGAAAACTGAAAATTTTTAGTTACGTCACAAGAAAAAAAAATTGAAAAGTCTTCAAGACTCGATTCGAGAATTAAACTGTTTTTATAGGTAGGTTGGTACGAAACCCTCAGTGCGCGAGTCCGACTCGCACTTGCCCGGTTTTTTTGGTTTATTCTCGCCGAAATATCCCAAAAGAAGTTGATTCTGTGTAAGTGTATTAAAAGCTGAGGAGCTCGTGGCTAGATAATAACAGCCGCACGGGTCGATCTTCAAGGTTAAGCAATGCTTGCAAAGGTTGGTCTGCGTATGGGTGACCATCTTAACATACACAGTTTCCTCCGTGCCTCGGAAAGCACGTTAAGCTGTAGGTCCCGGCTGTCATTTGTAGATCTTTGGCAGTCATTACGGATACTCAGAAGCCAGAAAATCTGACTCCAGTCTTGTAGTAGGTACCGTATTACTCCAGTTAATGGGTTGTGGAGGTCTGGTAGGCAGCCGCTCCTCGTTAAATACTGGTATTCAGCTAAATCCGGCTTGACTGGAAGCCGACCCCAAAATAGTTGGGAAAAAGATTAGGTAGATGATGCTGTGTAAGTGTATTAAAAGTGGTTTTTGATAGAAGAATTCCCTAGAAGGCGTTAAAAAAAATACGTGTTGCTTGACCCCATAACTCAAAAAAAATTGAACGCTTAAAAATAAAAAGCCTCTGGTCAATAAGTATATCTCTGTCCATATATTATAATTCCACCAACAGTTATAGTGAACAGCTGATTTGGTTTTCATAATAACTTAAGTCATAGTTGGCCCTTTAACAAAGAGAAGGTTATTTGAATTTTTCTTTAGTATCTTTTATTTTCACTTTAATTATCCAAAATATTTAGACTTAAAATCACCCTGTACCTACAGTTAGGGCACGAACCTAGAATTACTAACTTAATAATTGATACAAAGCTCTATAATTATCTAATCAGCTGCCATTGAAAATGAAACGTTAATGTTACACATGTCAAACATACACAGAAATATTTTAAAAAAATATTATTCATTTTCAGAAATAATTACGATAATTATTCAAATTGGATAATTATCGTAAAAAAATTGTATGTTAAGTAAATTTAAAAGAACTTAGCATATTCAATCTTATTAGTAAATACTTTCTTAGAGCTATACATACGTTTTACATTGTAACAAGCAAATTTTATTAGGTACCCAAAACTAGAAGTGTCGTACTAACATATCTGCATGTATTGCACATACATTGTGCAACAAAAGCGAGCTTCGCATGACAAAATATCGGCCCGTGTGGACATAGGCACGTATACGAATTTATTGCACCATCCAGCGATAGTTAGAGCCATTGGAGGCCCTGAAATTTTACACGATGTGAAAAATAATATGATAAAATGAAAATATAAAAAAATAAAGGCACCAGTACAACTTATATATTTATTATTTGTAGCTCTAATATTATAAAGGTAAAATTTTAATATCTGTATGTGTTTTTACGTTTTTTAGTCATACGCGTTCAAACGGCTGATCGGTGTTTGCTGATGAAAATTACACATGGCGGTTGTTTTATCACGAGACTATGTTCCCTTGGGATTATTTTCGACATGCACTGCGAAGCTGCTGGTAAAAGCAACGTTTCTTACACTTTATAATGAGTACAAGACATATGCACAATAGGTGGTCTTATCGTAAAAGCCAATTTTTTACAGACACAGTCAGCTTAATACTGTATCTAGGTATTAAATTGTAACTGCTTCAAAAAGGTGTTATAAGTTTTTCCTGCAGAAAATTCTCTGATAAAATTGGAAGCAAACTCGGAACAACACATAGATATTTAAAACCCAATCTTTCAGCGCGACATGTAAAAAACCAGCAAAGGAAGCTGTTAACGCTAAAAGTTTTCTCACAAAAATAAATTCTATGTAATTTACTGTCTGACATATAACTACCTGGAATTTATTCCGATGAATATTCATGTCGACTGATTCAGTACCAGCTGAATCAGTGTTACCTATAAAATATGAGATTTTCGCGAACAAAGCTGCGAGTTAGTGCCGCTATCAATTTTCCCAGTTGGTGTAAAGATCATTCCAAACAATTTCAAAGTTCGAATGCAGTTTTATGAAGTCGATTAGATTTTTTTTTTTTACCGTAAATTAAAAATGTCTGCCATCTTCAGCGATTTTGTTGAAGTTTTTATTCAAATAACTTTCGAGTTGAGTACGTTACGTTACGTTACTTTGAGATTGAGATTTTCTGAAGTACGGGAGAATAGATATGGTAATAAAACGAGGGCAGCTCGGCATAATAGGCCATTTATTTTCTGAAGATGACTTTTTCTGACTTTTAGCTACGCTACGCTGGGTATACCTATGTTTAACATGCTCACGTAAATGCATAAAAGTATACTAAGACAAGAAATTAGCTTGCTTTTTGAAAATAAATCAGTTAACACCTGACTCAGTTTGTGTCATATAAAATATTTAACTTCAGAGAGGGTTATCTAACAATCTTAATACGTAAAACACAAAAATTATTGTTTGTAACTATGTTTATTATCCCCACGTTTTTCACTCTTCTAGTGTGTGGAAAAGGGAGAGGGAGGCCTTCGCCCAGCAGTGGGACACAGGCTAACTAACTAACTAGTGAGCAGGCCTGAGTCCCAGCAGTTAGAATATTATAAGGATGGTTATGCTATGCTGTGTTATTATTGGAAATAAAAGGTAATAATGCAAAGATAGTTTTAGAACATAAACAAATACATTAAAAAATACAAATTTATTTGTTTCGCGTGCCTGTCTTGTAAGTATGTATGTAATATTCTTTATTGCCTCCTATCTTCCAAACCACTAAACGGATTTATACAATTAAGATATTATTAGATTCGTCTGGTACAGTCGGCACACATTAAATATTCTAGACCCAAATCATTGTAACCAAAATGGGTCCCGACTGTTACAGTATATTATGTTCCGTATTAGAATTTATTATTAGTTATATTTTATGTTTGTATCCATCATGAAATTATTTCAATGCTGTAGTAATTAAATTACTTTTTACACTACTCGACTCAACTTGTTCTCTTTTAAGTTTTTACTTAAAGCAACTTTTTACGGAATCTAGAATTTTATCATGTTTTTTGGTATTAACACACTTCGGGGCTAGTTTGATTGATGAATTAGGCTACAAGAAGATCCCTCTTGACGTGTAAAAACAATTTTACACGAAATCTGTTCCATGGGAGTTTGTAACAATTAAATGGATCTTAAAACAATTTTCCTTAAGTGGCCTCGTAACTCAACGCTGACTCTAATTTGAAAAGTGATCAGCTGTCGCAAAAGAGAATAATTGGTACGGACGTATAATTAACTGAAACTTTTCCTGCTGACTTTTATTTGGGTCATTAAATACTCGTTTTTCTTTTATTTGTTCGGCCCTATTCTGTTGAAAGAAATAAAGGAAGGAATTAAGCTGTTTTGCGTTTCCGCGTTGTAACTAGGACGGGGGTTTATTGGAAAAGGTATGTTGAAAACCCAGCTGTTCCGTTGCTTCACTCGTATGAAAAATATCGATATTTCTTTCATCGACATCAGCATTGCTGACGAATGGTCGACCAATGACAGTCGAGACCAATGGCGTAACGTTCTTTCGGAGGCACGGTAGGATTTCGATATGTTTACATCGTCACCCATTCATAAATCTCATCAGTCCTAAAGATTGACTCATGTGGTGCTAAGAAAGAAAAATATTTTATTTGGTACCAAGATACTCGTACAGTATAGAAACACTGTAGAAACAGTTCATACAGTGTAGACTACTTACGGTAAAAAATAGAAAACTAACATCGTGTATCTGACGGTTGCGAATACTACTAAAATTCTCTATCCCCAACTAAATCTAATTCCATCCACATATATACCAAGTTATCGGGCAACTTAACACCTAATTCTAAATCTAAATTTAGTGGAACAAAGACCGTGTTACCACGCAAACAAAGACTGTCCAATTTCCTACAACCGTACCGGATGACCACGCAAATACTGAACATTAAGCCCGACATTGGCAATCGTTATTAACAAAGGATGTTATTCACATTAGAACGGTCATTTAATTTAGTTTTTAGCCACTGATAACACCTTTTCTAACACAGGAAAACATTAACCAAAATGGCGTCGTGTCGGTGTTCGTGCGTATTGTAGTTTACTGGCTTATCTTTATTATATTAATACTTCTTTTCAAGGTGGAAAACTATTTAATGACTTCTCCCGCTCTAGTTGGAGTAGGTAATAGTTTCGATATTACCAATAACTAAAATATTTGTATGACCATGCACCCTACCTACTACGTTTTGTAGTAGTAGATAGAATTCTTAAAAACCCAATCTGGAGCAACCGACCTCTAGAAAAAAAAATTTACAGCTTGTAGCTCCCAGCGGTTTCGCCTATGTGAAAGTAGAAAATTATCTATGTACTATTCCAGGACATGGCCTACCCATGTAGTAACTACTGAGTAACAAACACGCACACTAAACTTTAGCCTTTAAAATAGTAGTGAGATTAAAATCTCCTTTTATAAAAATAAAAATAAAAGGAAGTACATAATACACGTCGTAGTGATATCTAAAGGAAAAAAAGAAACAAAAAACATTCGCAATCTGCGCTGTACTCGTCCGTATTCAGAAAACGAGACATAAGTTTCGGATAGCAACACCATCGTCGCAAAGTTGGGGACGCCTCGAGCCGTTAAAACATTCAGTTTCTACGTAAATAACTTACTTTGTGCATTCGATACTGGCTGTATCCTGGCTGCTGGACCCAAAGGATTTCGGTGAGGGAATTTGATTTTACACTCAAAAAGGAAAACCATTATGGGAAGGTTTCACACGCTATTTTCGATGTTATTTTGTCGGAGATCTAAGAATAAGAATAACAGTCTTTTTTCTGGGCAGTCGAGCAAAAATGATTTTTTTTATCTCTTTGTGAATCTTAGTTTTCCGTCACAATTCAAAATTGTGTAATATAAAATAGGACAAAAGAGAAATAAATTATGTTCTGAAATGTTTTGAAGTTCCGGAGACATTTTTGATCGCGGAAAGAGAGCTCCTTATTAACAGAACTTCACTTGTTAGAGACTATCCTTTGAGCTGTAGAATTGTTTGAAACAGTTACAGTAGCTCTAGAATGTAAAGGATATTTATTATATTTGAAGGAACACAGACGGGTTTTAGCTAGTAAAAGTCTTACACCCCCGGTTTTATAAGATTGCCCAAAAAAAGGAAAGTTTTTTATTGAGATGGGGAGATCATCAAAATACTTCTCCCGCTCTGAGTTGAGCGGTTGAGCGTGTCAGACTTCTATTAACTAAAATTCACTCCTTTTCCTTCTTTGCCCCAATTTAAGAGTCCCGGGGTTCTCTTTTGTCAATCCAGGAAGTCTTACACCCCTTGTCACTCCAACTACAGCGAGAGGAGTCATGATCATTTTCAACATCAAAAATAAAGAAAGAATATACCTATATAGGAAGGAACTATCCTTTATATTAACTGAAATAATGTTACAGATACGTGAGCAAAACTTTTTATATTTGCCCTTTTGTTGCAAACTTCCATAGCGACACTAAGGTAGTTTAGAAACTTTTCAAAAGTTGCGAATATTATAAAATATTTGTGACAAAAATGTTTTGAAAATAATAAATGGACTCTGCAAGCCCGTTATTTGTGTGTTAGTAGAGCTGAACAAGTTAATAGTACCTCGTTTTATGTTTCCCTCGTGTGGATGAATATTAAATAGTAAATAGACAGCGAATTGACTGCTCAGCTTTTATTTAGGAGCTTTTGAAATATTTTTCCGTTTATCTGTTTATTTGTTTTTTGTTATAAATGGTAAAGTTAGTATGCAAAAATTGTTGTATAGTTTTAGAATAGAATAGAATAAACTTTACTATTACCTTTTTTTTAGGTCTATGAAAAAGAAATAAAAAGGAGTGCTAAATTACATTATCACACTAACATTATCAAGGCAAAAGTGTGTATGTAGTATGTTTAATAATTCGTTCGTTCGTTCGTTCGTTCGTTGGTGATTCGTATTCGTTTGTTCGTTGTGTAATTCCTTTACACTCAAACGGCTTAACAAATTTGGATAAAATTTTGACATATTGGGGCCATGGTTGACTTCTGAAAGAAAAAAAAATACCCTCCAGCTCCGCCCCAAAGGCGAGAGACGATATTAGATGAATTCCTACCCCAAAAAAAACGTGTAAACCATATCCTGGAAAGGCACATAAGATACTTTTTAACCTGAGGATATGTTTCCTTAGGATAAGGAAAATCGCTGGCTAGTTATAAAATATTTGTAAAATTCTGAAAGTAGAAAAAACTATACGAGGAAATTCATTCACTAAAATCAGCAAACGTATATAAATCATATCTACACTACGAAAGTTAGCGTAATCCTTCCACCCACTTATCTTGGACATCGTGACGAAACGGAGAAAGTTAAATGAGGAAGAAAATCTATGGGTTGTTTGGTAGGATCCGGCTCCGGTACTAATTCACAAACTAGTTAATCTTGTTTAGTACGAGCAAGTTTGAAGGAGACAAGATTGAGGGCATGTGCGCGGTTCAACTATTTCTTTCGGTTATTGAGTTCAAATGTTCTCGTAGTCCAATTCTACGTTTAGTAGCCAATTTTATACTTCGGCTAACAAAACAGTTCGGATTAGGGTTTTTATGAAAGAAAACTAAGTCGGCAAGATACTAACCTTGAATTTTGAAGTGATCACTATAATTGGCGGCAATTCGTAAAATACAATCAACGAAGAACTGGAACGATTTGCCTCCTGCAGTCTTCCCGTCCTATTATAATTTAGGTGTCTTCAAGACTAGACTGAATAGGCCCTTAATAAACTAGCACGCTTCACCATCAACGATTGCATCACTGCTTACCATCAGGTGGGATCGCAGTCAAGCACTAATTTATATGAATTAAAAAAAACTTTATACTGATAACTTATATTTGCGTTAATAACGCAGTTGAACTTGCTAAGATAAGTCTTGAGATTCTTGATGGCGTCGACGTCCGAGTGCGGCAAACGCAATGGCAATTAATTTATTAAATGCAGTATGGCTTGCACCACGATTCAAACTAACTTCATGTTTCTGCTGTAACTTTATGGAAATCTGTTTATTACTTTAATAAGAACATTTCCTGTTAAACTCGTTTGAAATTTATTTATGGGCCTGTTTCACAATGTCCGAGTAGGCACTACTCACTGAATAAATTCAAAAATGTGACAGATTTTGTATGAAATTATCTGTCAAGTAAGATACTCGAAACTTAATCATAGGTGGTGAAATAGGCCCTTAGACTAACTGTTGCTCGCGACTTTGTCCGCGGTAAGTTCGTAAAATTGCACAAAAATAACTAAAAATTATGTGCTTGCGACTGATTCTGAAAGCATCCAATTCATGTATTTCACTTGTACATAAAACAGTTTAAGCCAAAACAACAATTTATTTATGATGTTGTTTGTTACTCAATCAATAAAATACAGTTGTAAGTACAAATTGATATTGCAAGTTTATGTGAGGAGCATTTATTCTTAATGTAATAATCATAATCAGCTGTAGAATATTCCCTCTGCTGGGAATATCCTCTCTAGGGGAGGGAGTAGGCCCAAATCCACGACGCGGGCCCAACGTGGATTTGTGGATGTAACATTTCTTCGAATTTTTGTTTCACAGACATGTAGTACACAGTGTAGTCCCAATGTTTCCCTTAACCTCGTTGTTAAAATTCCTAATAGTAATTACCTAAAATAGAAATCGTAACTTCACAACACACAATATTCAAACACTAAAATTCTCTTCAAAATCGTTCGTATTTGCAACGTTTCATTTTTAAACTATTTGACTAAATATGACATATTTGATTGTCAGTTTTTATTTTATTAATATTTGTATACCATTGCCGAAGGCTAACATGACGATCTGTTTTTATTTATTTTTTTCTATTTTAATTTCCATTGTCATCGGAAATTTTGACGAACGTTGGCGCCGCAAGACTTCCCAGAATTTGCGTTTTATATTTGCGCCAATGCAATGTACCTGCCTCTAGGAGTATATGATGTCATTTATTAGTAGGTATACAATGTGTCCCCTCTCCTAGAGAGGAGGCCTGAGTCCCAACAGTGGGAAGATTATAAGGCCGCTAATGTAATATAATGTATCTACTCATGTCGAGCAAAGAAACGACGACCTTATCTTGTTATTTATAGTAAGAATTGGGTACTTACATGTATTTCCTTTTGTGTTTGTATTCAAGGAACAATACATGCGATTACAGCTAGTCCCATTAACAACTGAGATCTGGCTTAACATTACCAAAGAATAAAAATGAATAGAAGTGAAACTCTCGGCTTTTCTGCTTGTCTACTAACTTTTAGTTTTAGAGCAGATGATTTGGTGACATATATGTACCAACGACCTTTGGCCCAAGCGGGGCACACCACCACCGTGTCCTCGGGGCAATCATCACAATGTTGACACCCAGGCGATTCTTCCGCCTGAATCCGATACAGGAACCTCCCGAACTTGCCCTCTTCAGTGAAGACCTGCGTCTGCTCCAGCGGTTCCTCAAAGAGGAGACTTACCACACTCGCGGACTTACAGTCGGTATCATGTCAAGACGCTTCACAACTAATTTAACTATTTTCTGTATATGCAACTAGCTTCTGCCAGCGTCTTCGCTCACATGTTAGTAGGTTTCTACATGAAACTTAGGGTCCCCGTGTGCACCCCCATTTAATTTCCAAAAATCCCTTCTTAGTGCTCACCTACGTCATAAAAAGAAGCCTTGTGTTGAATGTCGCGTTGCTACACCTATTAGTTTCAGCAGTGCGTTGAATGTCAGTCAGTCAGTTTCTCCTTTTATATGATAATAGGTATAGATTTATTTAAGTTTCAAGACTGGTCTTATTTGAGTATAGGACGCGATATCTTATTTTTCCGCAGCTGTATAAAACGCATCAAGAAAATATCATTTATGTATCCCTTCTGTACATTATTAATCTTCAGCACTGTAGATGGTCCGGTCTCCGATACGATGAGACGCTCTGCTCTTACGCTAAGGAGCCCTGTTAAGCGGCCAGTAGCCGAGCGTATAGGTACTTAGTATTGACCGTTAAGATACGATTTAGCTTCTTAATGGCTGTAAGTTTGTTGAACTTCAGGAACAGTGCTATAGTGTTACTGTAAAATCTACTTTCAACATTATTGTATCTACGTATTTTTTTTTTTTCGTATCGTACACCCTTACTAGAGGTTTATCGTGTATCATGGAGGCGTTAACAAACATGTGAAATCACGTACAAAAGATATCCAGACCCGGAACGACTGTCTGTATGCCGTACACCCTAGGCACGGACGGATGGTCAGTTATGGGTAGGTCGCCGTTCGCTCGTTCTATTCGAGTCGGAGTCGTCGATGTGTCAGAAATACTAAAAAAGACAGTTGTCAATAGAAAATGAATATAGTCATCTGCTTAGCCTTTTTCCCAACTATTGGGGTCAGCTTCCAGTCAAGCCGGATTTAGCTGAATACCAGTATTTTACAAGGAGCGGCTGCCTACCAGACCACCACAACCCATTAACTGGGGTAACACGGTACTTCATGGCAACACTGGAGTCACATTTACTGGCTTCTGACTATCCGTAACGACTGCCAAAGATCTACAAATGACAGCCGGGACCTACGGCTAAACGTGCTTTCCGAGGCACGGAGGAAACTCGTTATGTTAAGATGGTCACCCATCCACAGACCAACCTCGGCAAGTGTTGCTTAACCTTGAAGATCAACTTGTACGGCTGTTATTATCTAGCCACGAGCTCCTCCGAGAAAATGAATATAGTCTACGTATAAATTCATCCTGTTTTTACAAAATCAAAAGGTCGAAATTATTGCTGATTGACTCAAAAACCACACAAAACTCATTGAAGCATCAAGAGCAAAAGCACTCAAAATTCCGTAACATTGCAATACGAAAATTGACTAAATTACTTATTAACCTACATGAAGTTTTGACTGTTCCGCGTTCATCGCAAAATCCCAGCACTTAAGGCGTTTACACACAGAACTTCGTGATAAACTCTATAAGTGTGGTAATTCTCTTGAATTCTAAATTAGGATGAATTGTCTCGTCTGGAATACCCTCGGTGGGCCAACTTTTTCCTTTGTCGCTACAATTGTGGAAGTTGCGGTTTGAGTGAGAACCCACTTATGTTAATTTTCACTTGGATTTGTGTAATTTTGTTGGTAAAATTTTCATCATTATTTGAATAGCTGTTGGAGTGTTTATGAAAGAAACTTCTAGATATTTTTTTTTCTACATATTTTTTTGCCTATTTATTCAAGGGCTAAATAGAAAAGTATTAAAGTAGTATATCACGCGTTGTGAGCCATTTATATTTTTTTTTATTCAGAATGGTCTAGCTCTGCATTATATAGCTCTATAGTTAATCTCCTGTCCATAACATTAATTAGACAATTGTTTATAATTTTTTTCTAATGCATTTTGAGATTCTTTTATTGTTTTTTTTTTACCATTCTGCATTTTTTCTATCATAGATGCGATATACATAAACTTACATTAGAGTTATTACATTAGATTATCAATTAATCGAAAAAAAGAAGTGAATACTAGGAAAACTCTATTTTACAGTAAGTGATTTTTTTGAAAATATTTATTAAAACATTAATTAGATTTAAACAAAATGGATTTCCTTGAAGCTGACAGACGTCGGTACTTTAATTTACAGGAAAATTACCTTTATAATAATTATGAGTTCGTTTGACGCCCCCTAATAGCCAATTTGCTGACTCCTAATAATACTAACGTACAAAAACATTTCCCTAATAATTAAGTAAATTAATTATATTTGTTTCAGTTCAGGCTGACAAAGGGCTTACAACCTGTCACTCTCAACGTCCTCTAACAACCCTTGACTGTTAAATAATAATACCTTTTGTTCAGCGTGAAGATATTTGTTTTTTTTTGTAACAAAAAATGTAATTGCTGAGTTAACAAAAAAAACATTTCATATTTATTTTGACTTTTTTATTTTACATCTATCATCTGCCAGAGTTTTAATCAGCCTTTACACCTCTCATCGTAGTATTCTCTCTCTCTTTGCATTGTTTGTATCAGGCAAAAGATCAAGCGAGTGAAAATCACGAACAAAACATAATGAATTAATGGGAAGAGATTTTTTTTCATAACTAGCTCTCATCACGCCTTTTCCACTCCATCTGAAGCAAGAGAGGGAGACAAGCTTTTACAGTCTAAAACCGATCAATGTTGCCATTTGCATTCCAAGGCCACATCAAATCTTTCAAACAGTTCCGCAGCCCTAGCAGGCATCAGCCTTAGCAGCCCGTCACAGAGGCTTATTACATTATTTTATGAACACCTGCAACATCAAGGGATTTGTTTACGCTTACCTAACCTTAGCGAACAAGTTAAGAGCTCCTTTGAAATCTGAATCTCCCAAGAAATTCCCGAGCTTTAAACATCAAAATTAAAATTGCATTGTTACTATAGTCTGTACTTTGTGTAAAATAATGTGGATTTTAAATGCATAATAAATAAAACATGCCCACTTTATCATGTTGGTCAAGTGGTTATTAAGTCGCTATTACTAAGCATGAGGTCTTGATTTCGTTTCCTAATTCATCGGGTCTATCTATCTGGAATTTCTAGAAAGCATGCCGCAGCCTTAGATTAGTGCCCAATTGATGGCTTAGGGCTCCTCTTGTTTCATGAAACTCTTTTTGGGTTATCATGACGATAAAACTTTTTTTTAGTGCTTGACAGCGATCCCACCTGATGAGGCGCACTAGTTTATTAAGAATCTATTCACTCTAGCCTTGAAGACACCTAAATTATATTTTATATGAAAAGTACAAAAGTACTGTCCGGTACACCTCTACTGAACATTTTAAGGAAAGCACACAAAACCAAAATAAAATACTATAGTTACTAATAAATCAGATATTTATTATGATTTTATAGATAAATACTTCGATATGTCCGCCATTCAGCCATTGTGCCAAAAATCCGTAACAATCAACACTTGATTTCACTTATCAACACAATTCACAGTTAATAAATAAACATGTTGTGTTAAATCCTAACCAGTTGAACAACAAACACAGTCAAATCAATTAAACACAACACGGAATTCGCTTTGATCAATCATTGTGGATAACAAAAGAATCACAGATAAAAACAATTCAAACTATTCGAAGCATTATTTTGACCGAAACAGTGCAACCCAAACATACCTTTATGGAAATTTTGACAATGTGAAAATTAAATTCAGTGTTATAGGTTTTTTAATTACTTTTTCTCACGGCTGGGCAAAGTCTGAACCTTAAATTTACCTCGTACTTTTTTCAAGCCATCCCGAGTCAGCTTTTGCGGTTGACTTCTATATCTTCTAAAAAACAGGAAGATGAAATAATAATATAATAATAATAATAAAAGTAAATAAAAATAATAATAAAATAAAAGTAAATCTTGGGTTTATACTTAAATTTATAAAACAGTATCCTATTGCGTTTGTCTGTCTGTAGATCAGAAATTACTAAATCGATTTTGATGCGGTTTTTGCCAATAGATAAAATTGTCATAAAGAAGGTTTAATTGTACCTAGGTCGTGCATATTACAGTTGAAAAAAGCCTGGAATTTCAAGGATTTCAGACATCTATGTGAATCTGGGGTCGATCGCCAGCCACAGAACAAGATAAAACTTTGTTTTTCTTTGAATACAGTATATTCCAACACTCTTCTATCGCTCTCGTTTCACGAACCAAAAACAGCCCTAAAATAAAGATTTTATTTTCTTTTTCGACTCGTAAAAGTATGTAATCAAAACATTTATTTCAAATAAATTAGTTAGAACTACTTTTGAATGGTCTAAAAACCAGTCAGTCAAATAACGAAGCTAATTGCTCATACCAAAGCGTAGATCTAATTTTGTTTTTATTGTCTTTAATAGAAATGAAAAAAAAGGGACGATACGATCGAACATGGAGCGAGCTTGGTAAACAAAGTTCAAGAAATTTCATGGACACTATTACTCTTAAATATTTTTATGTATTACAAAAAATGTGGTTACATATTTCTTATCGCATTTTTAATGTGAGAACTAATGAGAGACCAATATCATGCTTAGGGCCTGTTTCACAATGTCCGAGTAGGCACTACTCACTGAATAAATTCAAAAATGTGACAGAATTTGTATGAAATTATCTGCCAAGTAAGATACTCGAAACTTAATCATAGGTGGTGAAATAGGCCCTTAGATCAATAAAATTATAATAAACATAACATAGGCCATATCATGCGTAGGTATGTAAACGGCAACCTTGATGCTTAGAATACGAGGAGGCTCCAATAGCAACCTGAAGGTAATTGTTGAAAAAGCAGACTGTCCGTTCTGATGTATCATCATCATCATTTCAGCCGAAAGACGTCCACTGCTGAACATAGGCCTCCCCCAAGCGTCACCACAGCGACCGGTCCTGTGCGTCACCCATCCAACGATCTGATGTCTGGGTGAGGGAAAATATATACCTATTATGAATTAAGAAGGGACGATATTTTAAAGTTAATTTTATTTTGTTTAACTCATTTTGTTAATAACCCATTATGGATTTTCTATATTCGAAATAATATTATTGTATGCTTTCAACTCGTATCTGAACAGACAGCACAAATATAAGAAGAAACATTAACAAGCAAAGTCCGTCTGTATGATAGAGAAAAGGATAAAAATACAAAAAAATGCTTAAGTGTTTTTTGTAACAATTTCATCTGGTCCAGTGTTTTTAACGACAAACAAAACGAAGCGGGCCCAAGTTTGGAACTTGGAGTATCGTTTGTCGAACGTTGAACTGCGCTGCCGTGCTCCTGGAGGACGGGACAAGGCAGGAGAGGTAGCGGTTTTGGTAATTTTATACTGTAATGAAACTTCCTTTACAAGCTGCAGTTTTTTTTTTTTAAACTCCAAGACATGTTCGAAGATAGCATAGAGACAGCACAAGCTACATTTCAATATCATTTTTAAAGAAGAGATTAGTTTTGGTGTGTTCATCCCTTGGTTTTTATAGAATTTTTGACTCGACTGAGTCAAGCAGTGGCCGCAAAGCATCTCAGCACTATAAAGATGTGATACGTGTTCTTTGTACGTGTACGAATTTTAAGTACAAACGTATATTTAGTAAACATACCAGAACTATTAAAAGAAATGCTCTTAAAACGTATTTTTCTGTGAAGCAGTGGCTATAAAAGCTTTTTCAGCCCGCTAACTCCTATAGACTTATCCCACAAACTTACAGTATCTATGTTCCTTGTCTCGATACAGTTTCATAACTAGAACCCGAGGATGTCCCTCTGACAAGCGCCGCTCTACGCCATTATTTTATAGCACTTTTTTGCTAACTTTTGAATGGCCAAATGTTCGCGTTTATGTACAAACGTGAACACTTTGTTTTTGGCCAAATAATGAACGATTCAATTATGAACTCTGTCCAGCTTTATTAGTTCCATGGAAGACTAAACAGTCTTGTAGTCAACTACACTACAAGTGAAGTGTTTTGTATTTTTCTTTTTACATTTTCATAGCTCTTGAAAAATTACTAATTACGGATTTTTTCTACTGACTTTTCTTTTGATGGCACTGTCGGCAGTGGTTAAGCAATTGGCTGCTCCGCTACGTGTTGCGGGTTTGATAAATACATCGAATAAATATTTGTACGACATAAAATTGTACGATAGTAAATATCCAGCTAACAAAAATTAGTATCCTATATGTTTATAGGATACTAATTTATGGCTATTATTTTTCGGATTCACTTTGTGTATACAGGTCAATTCAATTTCAAAATTATTAAAAAGGAAATTGTATCTTCCTACATTCAATCTCATGCCAAAAACGAATCCATTTTCCTGCAAAGCCATACCCAAGTATCAAAAAACCTTGACCAACCCAAAAACACGCAGAGATACACCTTTATTTACGCGGTTACAACACAACACATCAAACTGATGCGAAACCAAACAAAACTGCCGTGACCCGAATACGTCTTTTGACAAACAATGTAATTTACACAGCTCGTTACCATAGAATAAGTGAATACACAAGGGCAGCTTTATACAACAAGCGAAAACAAGCGCACTAGGCATTTCGACGTGTTCCACAGAGTACGGAATTGCCGCAGCGTACTGATGCCGCAGCGTATTAGAAAGTCACGTCTCTAGTCACTGGACTAGACGTGGAAACGTGGCTTACTAATACATGATATTTAGTTCCCACGCAATGTGCAGTTTCAGCTGTCATAGCCGTATTCGGAATTATCACAGGCCTCAAAGCGGGAACTATATGGCTGGCGCACGCGTGTATGACGCCTGAGTTGTACGTAGAATCACGTCACGCGGCGTGAATCTAATACAAATACTTGTATTAGTTGCAATATAAAATGTATGGAGATTGACGCGCCCAGATCTACATGCGTGGCCCACGTGGGCCCAATGTAGTTCTACCTTAAAGTCTGAGTCTAGACACGCTTGCTTTGTTAGTAAAGATGTGAAAATTATGTCTCTAGGAGTAGCAGTTGAGGCATCACGGTGCTCCATGATGCACAAATACATATAGCCTATCTACGAAATAAACGCCGATTGATCTGTAGGTACAAAATCATGTCAATGTGCACATGCATCTTTGACTCGTTTTGCACAACTGACCTTCTGTACGTATCTACTCTATGTTCGCCATGTTATGTCTTGAATTACGACTTTGAACCAAATTCGCACGTTTATTTGCAACCGAAGCCCTTTCTCAATTAATCCCACAATTAAGCTCCACGTGAAATTGAGATTTTAGAGTTTATTGGTGTCTGTATTTGTATGGACGGTGTATGAGAGTCCCGAATCAAATGGCTGTGGCCTGTGATGCGGAAAATCAAACGAGTGTGCGAGAGACTGGGTTCAGATGTGGTATCAAAGACTAAATCACGCTGGCATTTTTGGTCACAGTCAGTTTCTGAATTAAAACCATTCATAGGAAGGGGATTGAGTTGAGTTCTTTGACCACGCAAAATGTAAAGAGTGCTGTGTGTGCTTGACTAAAGATATAAATAATAGGTATTCTATAATTAAAACAATGCATTTTATGTTTCTAGATCATGAGTTCATGACGTATATTATGTACCATTTTTTCCGAATAAAAATATATATTAAAAATACATACCTACTACTACAGCATTTTTAATGTATATTTTTTTTCTAATTCAATGAACACTCCTGAATAAACCGCACATTAATATAAATAATCGCTCATTGGACAGCATTACGGTTCTTTTGAAATCCCTAATTAACAGATGGATTACCCATACCTGCCCACATCCTGAAAATCATGAAAACCTTTAACAAGTTAATGAGCAAATACTTTTCATATAACTCGACAATCGATGTTGAATAAGCTGGAATAAACTGAAATAAATTTTCATTAAAACTGTACGAAAATCGAGATCATTAAAGTTGATATTAAAAAAGTTTTTGGCCCAATCGAAAGTTCTCAAGGAGTAATTTTATCTGTGGAATGTTCCCTGATCATTTTTTATTCAGTGAACTTTATTTTACTTTCTGTTTGTCTTTTTCTTTTTGATACGGGCGGTCAGCACACTTGTGCTTTGTAAATATTTAAGTTCTTTTAACGAATTTTGATCGGTAGTCGGAAATGTAATGGGTCTTATTGGTTCCCAAGAGATTAAAACTGCTCGCTCGTTCATTATACCTTCTGAACTATGGTAATTAAAAACGATTTAAAAGAGAAAATGCTCTAAGTAGGTATATTTATATGAATTTATTTCTGTGTGTGAATTTGTTGTGTTATTTTGTGTATGTTAAAAACACCAACCCAGTTTTGATCTGTGGTGACAATTAGTTTTTGTTTGTTAATAAAAACTAATGACATAACAAGCCTTTTATATGCCCGGTACGAGTTTCTATAACTGCCCCCTAGAAAAAAGTACAATACAAAACATAAGGACCAGATATAAATTTTGCTCCTCCAAGGACTGCGGCCTGTGCCTAGGCACCACTGGCACCGTCCTAGTTACGGCACTGGTTATCACAGAACCCAAACAGTAATAATGCATGATGCAAGAAAAAAAATCATCTTGATACTTTATCTATTTTCAAATCAACGCTTCTCAAACTCTGACCGGCTTCAAAGTATCAAGTTAATTCACATTCCGTTTGAAATTCCAGTCGCTTGCTCGGGAAAAGATCGCGGGGCAGCCAAGTTCGCGACCCGAGTCGGGAACCCATAAGGACTGCATATAAACTGGTTAGAAGTAACTGGCGTCATTCCAACAAACATGCAGTTGGAATACGCTCAGTTATGTGTTATTTTTTCATTTCAATGTGCAGAGACATTTTAATAATGATACATTATATTCAACCATATTTTCCTGACAAATAAAACGTTGGGGACTTGGAACGGTTCGTTTATTTCGTTTTTTTTTTTTCGGTAGTTCATAGTCATTTTTTTATGGAAGTTCGTGTTCGTTACATTTCGTGTTAAGTACACAGATATTCAGTGAATGGTTGTTGTTTATCAACAGATCTCGAAGATTGGTTTTAGTAATTGTTTCATTTCAAACCGTAACAGAATAGATGTAAAAGACACATTTATCAACCCCGGGCAGGTGATAGACAAGGCTAAGTGTAAACACAATCAATCTACGTAGCTAAGACTGAGTCGTCACAATTAATTTATTTATACAGTGTGCGATTTTCATAGATGGGGCAACTACAACTAACTAATACATATTTTTATGTTACATAAACAAGTGCTTGACTGCGATCCCAACTGATGGTAAGCAGTGATGCAATCGTTGAAGGTGATCTATTTTTATGGAGTAAACTCAGAAGGAAGTTAGAAGATAGAATCTTTGAGTTTTTTTTTCCTTTGAAGTTTACGTGAAATCCACCCAAGCGGTCAAACTCATTTGCGTCAAACGCTGTAATGTGCGTAGGCAGCTTCAAAGAAAAAATAAACTCAAAAATACTAACTTCAAACCCCTTTCTGTGTTTACTCCATAAAAGTAGATATTATTGCCCTATCTATGAAAATCGTTCGCCGGACGATGTTGCCATTTAATGGTCTTGTAACGACCACTTTTATGTCAGCCATATTCCTCGCAAAATAATAGTGACGTAGGGAAAATAAGAGAATAGGAAGAAATTAACAATAGGAAAGCCTGTGATATTAAACTGTTGTGTTGTTAATGGGTCATTTTAGTGACAAAATATTGTGTTGTGTATATAGATAACGGTTTTAATAGGCAGCAGTTATGACAATGATCGCGAGAATATGGCGTATGTAATAGAAGGGATGTACTTAGTTGTATACTTACAGAGAAAGTACATACATAAACTTTGCCATGCCTTTTGCCATCAGCAGGATTGTTTGAACTGAGACTAGACTGCAAAGAGCAACTGAAGAAAGTAAGTGGATTTTAGTCAGGATAAGTCTAACACGCCCTCTTGCTCCACTCTAGAACAAGGAAAACTATCATGTGCCATTGTTATCTTTAGCTTTGTTTACTTTCATCCATTTGGTCAGTCATACGTATTATGGTCTTACACTATTCGCCTGACATTTGTAAAGAACTTCACCAGTAAAATATTTACATATAAAGGTGTCTTTAAGTTAATAATGAACAGGACAAGCATGCTCCATTGTCGCCCACATAGCTTAATCAGGTGAGAAAGTGGTCAAGCGTGAGCTTGGCAATAACAAAGAAAGATGCTATATGTTTTATATTTCCGTCAAGGACAACCTGTTTCTTAGCGTTTCCTCTCGCCTCTGCTAAGCTACAGGCAGCTAAGTCGACCTGCCTGTGTTTCTAGTAACTAATTTATACATGGTGTAATAAAAAATACAATTGATAAATTTAATTAACCCTCGTCAAAATACACTCCTTGGCTAGTGATATACTAATCCCGACTTTGATTTCTTGATAGAAAAAAATACGGGATATTTTTTTCTGAAAAGTAATTCAGAAAAAAAAAACAGTTGAAGGGCTGCTTTGTCGGGACCAACAAATGAATACATTTGTCCCTACATATTGTGAGGATAGGGATAATAAAAAAGGCTTATACGCGTCTAGATGTACGATTTATTCCTATGAAAGTAGTCTTTTACATTATTATAAAAAATCACTCGTGCCTTTCGAACTGACAGCCTTCGTAAATCTCTCTAACAATATTATTTATTACTAAACACGAATGATTAGTGTAATTTCCTTTTATTTACAATGTGCCGCTAGTTCTAAACCATCTGTCTATAGCCTATCCCATCTATCTCCAAAATACTGATCGTTTTCACTAAATAACTTTTCCCGATTTAGGTGAAGCGAGAGAGAGTGTCCATTGTCCAAGTGGTAGTTGCCCTTAGCATTTCAGAGCCGTGGTGCATCTTACGATCAGAACACTGACAGTTATGACCCTACCGTATCCTGGTACTTTGTTCACATCTCTTTTAAAAGCGCTTGAAGCACAACACGCACACGACTTAGATTAATTCATGAATCCCCGACCGGTCCTATGAGACCGCGCTGTTATTGTTTTACTATTGTGTCTCGTTTTGTGGGTATGTGATAGGTTAAACCCTTGTCGCACAGCGAGATCCTGGTATAGCTCGATATGGTGACTGTTTCCTAGACTCTCTAGAGCCAGAAGACCGTGTCATATCTCCGTACCTTTCATAGTCTCTGTGTACACTCTTATTAAACCCACCAATGCATGCTAAATTACAACTACCAAACTATTACTTCATCATTTCAAACGGCGTACGACTAATCTATGCTTTATGCACAAAGGAATGTCAGTTATATCGAGATAATTTCTCTACTGCTCAAACGAACAGTACTTTACGATGCCTAATTAGCATGAGAACGTATGACAGTTGACTAAGTTAGCAGCTATGTGTACTTTAGCGAGTAATCGAGTGTCGGATATGGAGTGGAGTTCGATGCAACCAATTACGGAGTCGTGGAGCTTTGACAAAGAATCGATTCTCGATTCTAAAGTGGCTCGTATTAATATTTTCGTCTTAAATTTTGTACTGTTCACAAAGTTAATAAACACGTACGTGAAAGGTTATATTTTGACCTTTGCAAAATATTGTTCTGTACTCGTATTAAAGTTTTAAGGTTATTTTAATATTGATAAGCATAATGTTAATACTTAAGTACTTAAAAGTTTTGACACAGGTTGATATAATAAACTACAGTCTGTTCAATAATTCCGGAGACTAAAATGACATTTCAACACCAAAGAACTGGCGTCATTTCTATAGAAATTTTGACATTACTTATGTCAATTTAGTCTCCGGGTTTATTGAACAGACCATAATTAAACTCTTTTTTGAGCATAATTCATTCAGAAACGAAAAGGAGACCAACGGAAGAAGTTTGAACATAATCGTCCCACGAGTTTTGGAACGATTTGCCCTATTTATGTTTTGCAAATACACAAGGTCAAATACCTTGTGTATTTGCCGTAACAGTCCGTACACATTTTTTGTGTTAAGAAAGCAGTACATACCTCCATCGCACTACCACTTCGCCCCATGGCGACCCGACATCGCCTCAAACTGTACAATCCTGTAAAGAAACAAAATACCAATTAGAGCATAAAATTATTTTTAAACTAAATACTTTCTGGCATCAAATCCTTGCCAAGGGTTCAATGATAATCACTGTTTTGTTAAACGAAAATATATCAAATTTAAAAGATCTGAATTCAAACTAGTGGACTCTTCACGTGACCGAATCAGCATTGACGTTCAACGTGACAATGCTATTTTGTACGTGTGTTTGTTACCTAACTCCTCTGAAACTTTACATATTTGTGTTAGTGCCTGGATGGTTTGAAAGTACAACTGGAACTAGTAAGTAGCGTTGCTATCAGGTACAATTTTCGTTCGTGAAGAAAAGCCAGTTTTAGGGCAGGATCTGCCGGCTAGTATATTATAATTAATTGAGTATTATTATGTATGTAAATCATTTTAATTAAAACTTTTGAAAAAAAAATTGTACTTTTATTTTGAAGCTTCACGTTAAAGATATTAAGGAACTCGCCACAGCGAATGCGGTGTGAGGTTAAAGGCACGCGCGCTGCACGCGATACGATTTCATACAGATCTAAGTTAGATATGCAACTTGCTACAGTTCAACTCGAAATTATGGCGAGTTCATTTAAAAGTTTATGGTTTAAAAAGTATTTTAAAGGAGGGGGAATGGTTTTTTTTTGTGTATTTGGTGAGTGTGAGGTGATTTAATCTTTGATAAAGGTAGATTATAATAAACTTAGACATGTGTAAAGGCAAAATTTTGTATCTAAAATGAGATAAGTAGTGATAAAAATATCAGATTGTTTTCACTTAAAAAAATGGATGTCTGAACAATAATAATTACACTAATAAATAAAATTATCAAGGGCTTGATTCAGAAAGCGGTACATCTGGACACGGCTCGCATTGTCAGGAGGTTCCTTTCCCTGAAACCGTGACTACCGGTAGCTTGGACCCTGTTCCCGATACCGGTGGGCTACTATTTTTTATATTTTTAAATGTTTCTATTTTTGTATGTTTTTGTAAAAATATTTAAAAATGTAAAGAATGTGTGTTAAGTAATTAATAAAGGAAATTATGAAAGCAAAACTTTACTATGCAAGGTAGACCACGTCCTGGTAAGAAGTATATGGCCTTGGGATAATTGGTTGCTTTCACATGAACGAAGCCACTGTCAGAAGCTAGCCAATAATAAAGGGGAAAATACTCGTAGCAAAGTCGTACAATATTCACGATAAATTAATAGTGTTTCGAGTATATTACTGACCAACCAGTAATGTTGATGAGTTTTCGAAAGCCATATACGAGTAATGTGGATGAATTTTCGAAAGCTATAATTTCGTTAGATATTTTATTTATATTTATGGTTTATTTTAGGTAGTTTGTGTAGTAGGTAATCTATATACTTAATAGTTAATTTGTTTGGTTGACCGCGCTAATGTCAAGAACTACTAGTTCAAATTGCAAAATTCTTTTAATTTCAATAGAAACACAGAAGTTGTGTTTCCAAAAGCTGCGCGCTGTGGAGAAAGATGTGGAATAATGTCATAATTACATTAAGAATGGTTGTGTGGTAATGTTTCTTGGCTAGCTGCTCAATTATATTCAACATTGTGGTCTATTTATCGAAAAAGGCATCACATTATAACATCACGACAAATATGATTTATTTTTTTCAGGTGGAGAATCATCCTAAATTGCTTCCCCCGCTCTGGGCGGAGCGGGAGGGCGTGTCAGACGTTTACTGACTAAAACCCGGAGTGGGTTCTAGTCAGTAAAGTGTTCCTTCTTTGCCCTAATTCCGGGGCCCCGGGGATCTCTTTAGTCAACCCAGGCCCCAACGAAAGATATGATCGAGGCAGTAACCGACACAAGTAAAACCGCGGTGGATAACTAGTTATAAATTAAACTGCTTTTCTTTAGTTTGAAAGACCATGGGCTCCATCTAGAATATTATAACAACAATAACGATGTTCCAAATAACAGAGTAAAATAATGGATTACCGATATTCAAACTTATCTCATCCCTTAGAATTCAACTAATAAACATTTCAAACTAATTTCGTAAATAAACAATCCAGTATCGAAACCAGTGAATCAGTTAAATTCTTAGGCGATAATCGAATCATCAATGCGCGTAGTCAATGACTGGTTAATGCGATACTACAAATGAATTATCATCAGGAATTCCACACAAAATCGTTAAGGTATACACTGGCAGGCCAGCAGGTAGCCTATTTATCAATAACATAAACAGCCATAAATTATGTATTGATGATATATGCTCCAAATAGTGATGGGAATATGGAAGAAGAGGTAATATTAGTCGAGTAATTTGACTGTTTGGTGAATACTCATTCACTTCTCGTTAATAATCGAATTACTTCAGACGAGCTCGTTTCGTAGCAAATGCTACGTTCTTCGTAGCAGGGTACCAACCCTGCTACGAAGAACGTAGCAGTGAGATTGCTACGCCTGCTACGACGTAGCAATTAATTAATTTTTGTACGACAGCCTACGATACAGAATAAAGGGTAGGTTAGGAGACTTACAAGTATCTATTATGCGGCTTTTTAACAGTAAAACATGATACTAAGTGAAAAAAATACTTCCAAATGTTTCATAAACATTAAAAAGACAGTTTTCTCTTTTTATAACGTAGATTTTTATTTGATTGGTTAGAATGCTGGAACTATTTGTTAATAAAAACGGTGTTTAATTCCAGGAACAATCACTAAACTTATTAGCTAATCGAAACAGTATTTTCCTAGAACCAATTTTCTGTATTGAATCATTTCTGAATAATATTCATTTTTATTAACGATTTGTAGTCAAAGGACGTAAAATATTTCCTTTCTAACAAATTTAATATTTTTCTCATAATTGACTTAAAATTACGAATCTAAAACTAGGAATATTTATTATGTTACTACATACAAACTCGTATGTATGAAGTATTCCCGTATCGGCACCAAAAGTTTCGGCACCTAAATACTCCCGATTCAGCACCATTAGGTATTTTGGATTGGTATTTAGTATGGTTAACATGGGAATAGCTTAGGTGCCGAAACTTTTGGTGCCAAAAATCTGGGAGCCGAAACTTATACTTCTTATGTATATACATATATGCGATGAGAAATACACTTAAGGTTCAAAGTAGTCCTCCAAATCGCTGTCCTCTGGGCGCACCAAACGCGTGCCGTTGAATGGTAATGCTAATGTTTTTGGGCAAAGAGCAAGCGTATTCTCTGGTGACTCAAAGGGACCGTAACCCAACCTAGCCGGTCAGAAATATCAAAGAATAGAAAAATAATTAACAAATCTTATATGATTTCAGTGATGTAAATCGTATATGGAATAGTATTTTGAAACATTAGTGTGTTTTGTTTTATGTATAATTCAGTTCAAGATGCCAATCAGAGTGTAAATCTTTTTCAGAGATCATAATGAAAATGTATGATGTAGAATGTAGATAATGGGTGGGTTATTCATTATGCGTACAACTAAGGAGTGGAATTCTCTACCGGAGTCTGTGCTTTCTGATAGCTATAACCTAGGGGTCTTCAAGTCAAGAGTGAATAGGTAGAAGTATCTAGGCAAGCGTGCTTCATCATCGGGAAATCGTCGAATCGTATACGTCACACAACGCTTCGTCTCGTTGTCAAGGTATGTACATTTTAAAATTGTTTTATAAATAAATTACTTCATATTTTATATTAATCGAATAATTTGAAAACATTATCTCGATCAATCGAATAATCGGCAACCCGTGCCAGCAAATTAAGTATTCAATATGTCCCATCACTACTTCAGAGTTTATAAACGTAAAGCGTTTATTTTAATGGAAAAATGACAAACGAGCGACATTATTTGCGATCATCCGAACAGATATGGTACAATTACTTTGGATTGTTTACCGTATGTTGCGATGTACGAGTATCGATGGTTTTTGTTCGTACTTCATTTTAACTGATCCGTTATTAATTTAATGCTTGTACAATTTGTCCTATCAATCATTAAATTATAAAGATAATATTCATTGGGCGCGTCGATCTCCATAGATTTTATATATGGCAACTAGAGTTGTAGAGCTAACTTAAGGCGGGCGCGACGTTAGAATTATCCATACAAACGTAATACCAAAATCATTTGCAGTTTAAGCATATTTACACCATAATATGATGTTATTCGGATTCAGACAATAATTATCTAGGTTCCTACATCGTCTTTTTGTTGAAAAACTTACCCCAAACGAAATTTAAGCAAATTTAAATTTGCACATTTTCACAGCGAAAATGTCATGTTTTTATTTTGTTTTTTCTATATTATAAACAACAATATTTCAAAATATCTATCCGTGGGAACACAGATATTATTATCAAGTTATAAATACTCGAAACAATATTGTAAATACATTAATTTTTCATTCATCATTTTTGGTATTACGGAACATCTCCCAAATTTCCAATAGTTTGTATTGCTATCACAGCAAGCAACTATCAGTGTGCAGATGATGATTTTACTCCAGTCAGTGTGTCCAAGAATTGTTTATACTATCTGGATTGATTCCATCAACCTCAAAAACGTATTTTATTTCGTCTCAACTCGAGATAGCGCGCGGTGTCCGCAGGCCACTTAAATCCATTCCACGCGACGCCACGTGACGTCGTTCTACAAACAAATCAGGCGTGGCCCAAGTACGTGCGCACTTGGGCCACGCCAGTCTAGTAGAAAATTATCTTACGGAAACATACTTTCGGGATAAATAGAGTGTCCCATGTGCTATTCCTAGACATGGTCTACCCCTTTACAAATCTCATCCGTTCTCAAACTGCTCTCAAACTTTCGCCTTTATAATATTAGTGTGAAAAGATTTCGCAAACAGAAAATAAAAAACTTGGAGCGAGTTTTTGTGCATCTTCAAGGCTTTGTTTCATAGCTGGCAACAGACATGGTTTGCTTTTAAACTTGAAATTCTTTTTAAAAGTTTTTTTTTTACTTTTACACGTTTTTATTACAATATGCTTATGTTAGCGGCTTCACCCACGTAAATGTTAAAAATTGTATCAAGAGAATGTTCTCTGAAATATGGCCTACAGGGACATAAAGTACGTATCCTATGTACTGTTCCAGGACAATGTCTATCCGTGAGCCAAAACCAAACATACACACGCACACATACATATAGTATACGCACTTTCACCATTGCAACATTAGTGTGATATTAAGTAATAAACTCCCCGTTTTGTAGATACTAAAAGAACTGTGAGTTTAAATACTTTTAAAGTATCAAGAAGTTTCTCAAAATACTAACTCGTGTAACCTACTTCTAAGGTCTAAAAATATGCCTTCTATAAAGTCATACCAGACACTCCGAAGTTTTAACAGTCAAATAAGTTTAGTATAAGTTCTAAATATAGCCAATACCTTTCTTATTTTGCGTTGATTGTCAAAGTCATGTATTTTCTCTTTACAATATTGTTTTTCTTAACAATGTTTATTTATTTATTTATGTACACATGAAAACTCAAAGGATAGAAGAGCAAAAAGGTGGGGTTTTTTTCAAAAGACATTGTTGCTAGCAGGCCTATGACATAAGAGATGAATGACACAGGTAGGCACAGTGTACATTTTTATGGCTAATTCTAAAACTATATTCTACCATTAGAAGGGACTGGTGTCTGAAATCGATTTTGAAAAAAGATGGGTGTTGGTAGGAACCCCATGACTAAAAAAAACTGGTGATAAATATTAGTTATTTTGCAAATAGGTTTTAAAAACACACGTCAATTTTTTTTTCAGTGTAAAATTAGATGAGACCGGTGCTTTCTAGCTGACTACCTGAAGAAGAAACACCGAAACATACTTTGAGGTCACACGTATATAAACATTCTTGGTTTGGTTTTGTAAGTGACAAAGTACCATTTGTGTACTTCAGCTGTTTGTCTAACACTGCGGTATTCTCTTAATATTATTATTCAGCAAAACATACCGTATTCGTGATACAATGTTAAAATTATCGAAGAAAATTAAGTATAATGTTATAACATGGTTTCTACTCTAATATCTAATTGGCTTCGTTTGCTGTTAACTTTTTCTAGCGTCCATTAGCAGGATTATTTTCTAGCATTGTTTTCGTAGAATGCAAGCAATATTCTTTTAATGCATAGATTATAATAAAAGACTATATGAAATTATTGCTGCACAAAAAATGCAATTTAAAAATTATTCTTTCAGCAGTAGCCAATATTTGCCATGGCTATAGGACTTTTTGAAAGAGTTTCCGTTACCCTGGAACGCAAAGGGCAACTGAAAACAGGTGGGTTTTAGTCAGTAAAAGTCTGATAATTTCACCTCAAAAATAGGGCAATATTGTTTAAGAATATCTTTCTTACCTATGTGTTGTAAATGACAGACAGCTTATCCTAAAGATTTTGCACATGAAACAGAAATATTTATAAACCATGACTATGTATTTATAGCTTCGAAGGTACCGGCATGTGAACAATATTCCATCACCTATGTTAAAAAGTAGGTACGGCTTATGGAAAAGCATTTACACCTACATTTTGCTGAGTGTATAACAACAAAAATATCAATCATAGCAATACAGTCTAGATGAAGTATCGCAGACGTTACATAGAACATTAAGAAAAACGCTGACTCACTATTTCACAATCGCTCATTTTCTTAACCAACAATGGCCTTAATAAATCCATTATTATTATCCTACAGACCTAGAACAGCACACTTGAACTTGTAGAAAAACTAGTTCACCATGATTCACAATAAAAGAAATGCTTTAAAAATAATAAAACTCAGTAATGTATCGCGTGCGGGCTCCAACAATACACAAATTGCGATCGACATGAAAGCCTTAACGATTGAGGAAATTTGGTAAATCACTTCATATCAACGAACAATGTTGCAGTTTCACAATGAAACTGTTTAATCAGGAAGGAATTCGGAAAAATGTCAAAGGTCGTTACGCCCTTTCTTTCGGTGACCGCTTGTTTTTCAGCGACAATGGACAAAACCAATAAGTCATTGGTTTTAATTTTCCGGAAAAGTATTTCAATTGTTCAGATTATCGAAACTTCGTAATAAGTTTCATAATTTCCTATTGATTCAAAAATATCTTAGGAAAAGTCTCTTCATTTTCTTTATTTTTAAAGAAAAATTCTAGGCAGCTTTGGCATAACATTCCTGATAATATAATTTAATAAAAATATCAAACAAGCTCTTGGCTCACGCTACAGACAACTAAAATCAAAAGATGAACACGAGTAAATAATAAACACGCAAATACAAATTCTACGTTTTAGTTTGCGAATAAATATATTATCATTCAGGACAACATACTCGTTCACACTTCACAGGTTAGTATCGTAAAACTAGAATCACGCCAAATTCAGTTCAAATTTAGTTAAAGGGTTGATTGATTGATATACTCTTTATTGTACACCACTGTTAAAACAATAGTAGCAACTAAAATTAATATGTTGTCACAATCCAAAAAACCTTTGGATGGACTTGACAGAGCAGGAAAAAACAATAACTAAGGGTTAATCATTTAATTACGTTAAAACTGATATAAGTAAACATGGGCTCTAGATAATTATGTAAGAAACCTCTGCATATAATAATTATAATGGAATCCCGATACTTTTGCAATGAAATCCATACCTCTGCTGCAAAGAATAGATCCTAAATTTTTTTCCGAGATAAAACCCGCTGATAGATAGACGAACAGACAGACAGTCAGGTACCGGACGGACAGACAGCGAAGACTTTGTAATAGGGACCAGTTGGCACTTGGATGTGGAACCCTAAAAATAATGTTTGTACTTTCGTTCATCTTTTATTTAGATTAGACTTCGTGGAAAGCTTACAAACGAGCGTACAATATCGGATGTTTTCCTAGTTCCTACCGCTAACGCTCCCGGCTACGGTTGGCATAATAATGATACGCTAAGTTAATTTGTATACTTTACTAATTACATTATTATTTTATCAAACACACACAATGTTGCAGTACTATAATTATCAAACAAAGACGTAGGTTAACAAGTGCTGTATTGTTCTTTTGTAAAGTATAATTATGAAAGTATTGGATTTCTTTGTGTGTTATTATATAGGAAAATAATGAATAGAAATGAATAAATGTAATTACTAGGTTAACAGTAAAGCCAGTAAATTATACTGGCCATTTGTAATTTTTTGGATGGATTTTTTCTTATTTCAAAAGTTTTATTTAGAGAACTGTGTTTGAACTGAATATGCAATCAATTATTCATGACGGACTTCTGCCAGTGGTTTCGTCCGCTTGAAAGTAGGTTTGTCCATACGAATTTGGGGGAAATTTGTTAATTCCTCGTTTAGTGCTCGCCTACATCAAAAAAGGAAAACTTGTGCACAATTTCACACTAATAATCCCAAAAATTTCAGTTATGCATTGATACGTTAGTCAGTCAGTTTCTCCTTTTATATAAAGATATATAGATAATGATAAGATGCTTGCTTAAGGCGGCCGCGACGTTAGAATTATCCATACAAACGTAATACCAAAATCATTTGCAGTTTAAGCATATTTACACCATAATATGATATTATTCGGATTCAGACAATAATTTATCTAGGTACGTCGTCTTTTTGTTGAAAAACTTACCCCAAACAAAATTTAAATTTGCACATTTTCACAGCGAAAATGTCATGTTTTTCATTTGTTTTTTCTATATTATAAACAACAATATTTCAAAATAGCTCTCTGTAGGAACACAGATATTATTATCAAATTATAAATACTCGAAACAATAGAATAGAATAGAAAAACTTTTATTCGGGACAGACACAACACAACGATTACAAACACAAAGTAAATTAGAAAAAACACAATACATACACACACACTAATTAACATAACACACACAATACATTAATTTTTCATTCATCATTTTTGGTATTACGGAACATCTCCCAAATTTCCAATAGTTTGTATTGCTATCACAGCAAGCAACTGTCAGTGTGCGGATGATGACTTTACTCCAGTCAGTGTGTCCAAGAATTGTTTATACTATCTGGATTGATTCCATCAACCTCAAAAACGTATTTTATTTCGTCTCAACTCGAGATAGCGCGCGGTGTACGCAGGCGTCTTAAACAAATCCAAGGTGTTTAAAAAAATAATTTAAAAAAAACTTTTGTAATTGAAACATAACAATCTCTCCTTCCTCTCCGTAGGATTGAGTAGACCGACCATGGAGAGTGCATGCTCAAAGTTTCCTTGCGTGATCGAATCAGCAATGATGATATTCGCAGAAAAAACCAAGTTACCTACGTAGTTCAAAAAATCACAAAATTTAATTGCACATTATTTACAGCAAAAAATAAATGGCCGATAGGTCCGAAAGGTTCTCGAGCTGCGACCGCATACTGGAAGACACAACATTGGAAAGCCAGGCAGGTCCCGATGGGATTTGTGGGAATCCACTGGATGACAGACTCGCAGGACCAGTCATTATGCCGACACTTGAAGGACGCCTATGTCCAATAAAGGACCTCTCTCTACTGATGTGATATATCTTTAAGTCCAACTCACGTCTCGCCAGTTAACCTATCACATACCCACAAAACGAGACACAATATTAAAACAATAACAGCGCGGTCTCATAGGACCGGTCGGGGATTCATGAATTAAGTCTTAAGTCTTATTCAATTAGAGGGTGAGGCCATTACCAACAGCCGAACTTAAACCCAACTTTAGGCCGATTCTAAGACTACTAGACTAGCACATACAAAACTATTTATGCAGTAAAGAATATAGCGGTGGGTTTAGTTGAAATCTAAGATTAGCGTCAACAACGCCTAAGGTTACGGTTAGGACCGCGCCGCTTTTCATGGGTTTGTCGTAAAAGGAAACCTCCTTTGTCAACGTTTACGACCATGGTTTAATCCCTTCATGATGATTACATCAATCCTTTCCTCCGTGGCTGTGGGTTATGGCATACAAGAGGATTCAAGACAAAGATGGCTAAGGAAAATTAAAGATACATTGAGTAATTAATTTATCAGAAGTATTTTATTGGCACGATGGCCTAAAGGAGATCTTTGGCAGTCGTTACGGATAGTCAGAAGCCAGTAAATCTGACTCCAGTCTTGCCATGAAGTACCGTGTTACCCCAGTTAATGGGTTGTGGAGGTCTGGTAGGCAGCCGCTCCTTGTAAAATACTGGTATTCAGCAGGCAGATGATGATGGCCTAAAGGACCTAAAATTTATTAAATTTAATTAATGATATCGAATTAAAAAACAAATAAATAGAATTAACGAATAATTTAAAAAATACAAACAATATGTACATCAATTCCTTTCACAGTACTTTTATTCATTCGCAAACTGATCGTTTGTTGGATTACATTCCAAGAAATCATTTAGTGTTAATGCCCGCTAAGCCCAAGGGAGTACCACTTTTATTTTAAAGTAAAAAATCTTCAAATATGTACGCCCGCTCTGAGGGGATGGAAAGGGCGTATAAGATTTTTACTGACTATAGTCTACCCAAGATCTAACACTAGCCCTTTGCGTTTCAGTGCTACTGTAACTCTTTCAAATACCATCCTACTGGCCCCGTCAACCATCCTACCGTTGAACGATACCGAAACTACAGTTGAAAAGTTCACCTTCAGTAGTTACTCAGATACCCGCGAAACGAGACACAATAGTAAATAATAACAGCGCGGTCTCATAGGACCGGTTGGGGATTCAAACGTTATACCGTTGTATGTATATAAATAGCCTTCACTGACTTCAACTGTTAAGTACCAAAACATTTCTACCAACACAGTATTTCGTTTGTTAACGAATAGTTTCCATTTTATCAAACAAAACTTTAAACAGCACCTACCTATTCTGTAAAAACTCACATACGAGTAAATTTCTGTATTCTCAATGGAAACAGAATTTCGAAATGGTGCTGCAGATACAAACTTTTGCATGTCATTGTCACTTAGAGTTAACTTGAGCTCGATAGTGTTTTCTTTCAGAATAGCGCCGCCGTTCTTAGATAGAAGAAAAATTGTGTTAGTAAGCACATATTCCCCGGTGTCTGTAAATCTGACAAATTGCTTGCGTGAGCAATGTTGACATGGCGACGAGCGAGCAGCCATTCTATCAGTATCGATAACCAGACGCGTAAGGATAAAAAAGCAATACATAGTATTGAATTTGCCTTCAACAGCTTACTCTGGAATACTATGTTTATGAAACATACCATTACTATTTTTTAAGTGAGCGACACTATTTGATTGGTCAAATTCATAACGACTATTATCATTTTATTCTTATTATGTTAGTTTTAAAAAATTATATGGTTCGCAACTAATACTAGAACTGTAACTATGCATTAAATGATATGCGTAAAAATATCCAATTAAGGCTTACTTTAATGGATATACTTACCACAGGTGCGCTAACCTAACTGCAGTCACAAATGACGAATATACGTTTTGAGAAATTACAGGTTTTGAGGAGCTATATAGAGGCAAAAGCTCAAATGGCTGCCAAAAAACTGGGGATTCTGGCTAAGGTGAGACAGTACTTCACGCCGGAACAGTTGCTCAACCTCTATAAAGCACAAGTTCGATCATGTATAGAGTACTGCTCTCATCTTTGGGATGGATCTGCCAAGTACCAGCTTGAAGCGCTAGAGCCGATTGAGAAGCGAACCAATAAGATCATAGGTAATGATGCGCTCTTCGAGTCGAAGCTTCAAAGTCTGGAGCTTCGACGAGGAGTTGCTAGCCTGTCGGTTTTCTATCGTTTGCATTTCGAAGAGTGTGCACAGGAACTGCACAACTTGATTCCTTCAAGCCCGTTTCATCATCGGACCACTAGACGTACGGCAATGCGTGAACATCCCACCCATACGTACAAAGCGTTTTGGGAGTACATTTATTATGCGCACAACTGAAGAGTGCATAGGTTGGTACAACCTAGGGGTCTTTAAGTCAAGAGTGAATAGGTTGCTTCTAGGCAAACGTGCTCCATCGTCAACCACATGATCGCTTACCATCAGGTGAAATGTGGTTAAGCGCAAGCCTATCAATAATAATAATAAAAAAAAGCTCGCGACCAAAATAATAGGTACCAGTCGTATAGATTGATGGGGGTTCTTGTGTAGTGCCCAAGATATACCACACAAAAACATACCAAAATTCTTCCGTGCCTCAGAAAATATGTTAAGCCATTGTAGGTCCCTGCTTTCATTTGCAGACCTTTGACAGTCGTTACAAATAGTCAGAATTCAAGAAATCAAACCCCAGTCTTGCTAAAGGGTATTGTGTTACCCAATTACTGGGTTGTGGACGTTTGATAGACAGCCGCTTTATGTAAAATACTGGTATCCAGCTGCAGGTTACAATGTAAAGTAAAAGCTGGGAAAAGCAAGTCGTACACACAGTAATCAAACCTGACACCCAAATCACTTTGCGAAAACAAACTAAATCGTGCACTAAAAAAACAATAATAATAAACAGTTAGTAATTTTCAACAGCGTACTTTTCACAGTTCATTTGGAAAGTAATAAAAGGGTATACAAAGTAATCGCGGTAAAACGTTTTGTGTGTAAATGGAAATCAATTGGGTGGTTCACGTGACCAACAATGAGTGATAAGTTTAATGTATTGTTTGGTGTTAAGGACCGTTTTCGCTTGTCATGTCCGTTGATTTTTTTAAATTGAAGGGAGCAGGAACGTGTGTAGGTTTTTCCGCATTGTTGAGAAAATAAAAAGTATTAAAAACGGTTTTTGCTTGTCACGTCACGTTGTCTACCATCGGACAAACCGTCGTACGGCGAGTATACACCCTCACGTTGTTGAAACCGCTACGGTCCCGGACGTTTCGCCTTGTCGTTTACACCGCGTACATCGAAGTATTGGAACAATTTGCCTGCTGCGGTCTTTTCGTCTGATTATAATTTAGGTGTCTTCAAAGCTAGAGTGAATAGGCTCTTAATAAACTAGTGCGCCTCACCGTCAACGATTGCATCACTGCTTACCATCAGGGATCGCGGTCAAGCACTAGTTTATAATCAAATAAAAAAACGTTTCTTGATATTTCGTCGTACTACGTAAAATTTTAATGAGCGGAAATTCATACGACGGTTACGGTTTTACTAACAGAGATGCATTTTTATTATACAAGTAGGTATGGAAGTTTCTTCTGTTGTTGAGTATTTCTATTTTTGAGAAAGGAATAAGTTTTTGATATATTTTTAAAACAATGACAAAACAAAAGCATGAGGTTTCAACAAGCGTGCCAAACTTCGAGCAGCGAAACTCGTGAACCGTTTGTTCTGAAAATTGCGTTTAGTTATATTTATTTTTATTTCGGGGTACCTAAAGATAAATATGGTTTGCGTGATAGTTTTTAAAAACGATTTCACTTCACTAGTGAAGCAAAATTGATTTCAAAAGTCAGGTTAAGTAAATAAACTAAAAACAATTATTCGATTAAATATTATTATTACTATACTATTATATTAGATAATAAACTAAAGAAAATTACAAAGTCACGTTACCAATAAAAATGCAAAATAATAATAAGAAAGCAGTAAAAAATAGCCATTTTGCCTGAATTATTAGTTCATTTAAGAACAGTCACTTAATTAAACGTTCGCGACCCGCCGTTCGTTATATCGAATGAATTGTGTTTTCACAAAAATGGCTACACCTAATAATTCTGTTCGCAGCTGTGCACGGCACTCTTAATTGACGTAATTGAAAAGTTAAAACCTCACGTTTCCCCGCTCACCTTTTTAAATATTTACTTTAGCACCCAATTAGTGTGTCGCTAGTAGATTTTCCTTTGCAACTAAGGCGGGTTCCACACTGAAATTCTGCCGCAATGACGCTGACGAACGTTAACATTAAGCGGATTGTAATTTATTTCAAGAAAAGAACACGTAAACAGTAAAAACGACGGAAGCATATCAATGTCGCAAGCATATTTCAGGTCTATTCCGAAACATAAACGAATATACAGAGCGCAAGACGTGTTAGGAAGCAAAACGGGCATGCAAATGTCGACGTAACGCCGATAATGGCGTCAAAAAGTAAAAATATTCACGTATGACGCAGTAGATGTAATTTACATGCTTTTCTCGTATTCTGCCGGTTTAAGCCTATGCAAAACGAAGCGCGTGTCGTATGACTCGTATACCATTCTAAATCCTGGTCGCACCGTCGTCATTCGTCGTCGTGTTGCGATGCTTGTGTACCAGCCTTTAAAAACCCCGTCCTTTCCCGCCGCTCTAACAGGGTCGACTTTGCGCTAAGTTAACGGTAAAGCTAATTTCGTTTATTTTTCACTTTACCTGCAAATTAAGGTTTGAACATTCTAATTTATTATTTCGTTTAGACGTGACCGTTGAGTTACCTGAGGTCCGCTTGAGAACTGAAATACTTGGAAGATGAGAGGAGAAACCAGTTAAATTACTTACGAAAGAGTAAACAACAAATGTTTTGGCAGGTACGAGAAAATGAATATAATTATTTCAAGAAGGTTGACTCTTGAACACAAAGAATAACACGAGTCAAGTAATGGGATTCTGAAAATTGTTCTTTTGATGAATGCTTGAAGAGCTATCAATCAAAGACATTTTTTATGATTCTTGGTATTAGATCTAGGGTTTTGTGATTGTTCATAAGAAGGAGCGCGATCCTGGTAAGCAAAGGACAATTGGAGGAGCAGGGTTTTATTCAGTAAAAGTCTAACACTTCCTGTCGCTGCCACAGAGCAGGGGAGGTTATTTATATGTACATATACGCTGGGATATGAGCCTTTTTGACCTCACAAAGGTCATTTTAATGTGCTTATTGTAGTGTTTTTATTTTTAATCATTAGATTTTTTATTTTGTTGTTGTTTGTCCTTTGCGAGCCTCTAATTAAATAGATATTTTATCTTTCCTTTCTTTATTTCTTATTTAATGACTTCCCACAAAAAAAAAACGGATATTAGGTTCAGAATAGAGCAATTTAAGGCATAATATGCCCCACGTTCTAAAGGCTAGGTTCACTAATGTCGATGAATCGTTGCGTGAGAAGTTTCATTATAACAGTATACGTGGAAATTCACTTGGTCGTCCGCACCCATTTCGGTATAATAAGCACGCACTCTGGCGCAAAGTGCTGGGCGTCGTCGCGTGCTACCTCCAGTAAATGAAACTATGTTATTACATAAACCTTTTATATTACCCTTTTTATATCTTGAAACTAATTAACTAGGGCTTGTTCATTAAGCAAAGAATAAGCGTTTTTGTGTTCGTGTACAAGGTATCGTTTTGTTGGTTTTGTTGTGCATTCTGGTTTAGTTAACGAATTGCATATTTATTGCATTGTTTAGTAGGCTCTAGTTGATTTTATCGCTAAGACCAGATGTCTTAGTTTGTTTATTTTGCAATGCCGGAAAAAATAAAACAGTAACGATAAGCATATTTGTTCCCTTAAGCGTACGACGTCAACGCAGTCCATCGCTAACCTTACTGCTTCGCAGCAGGCATTGCCTGCCATTCAATGGTGGTGCTTACAATGGTTATACCTGGGCGTTCTTCTACCTGAATCCGTTGCAGGAACCTCCTGAACTTGACATGTCTGATGAGGACCTGCATCATGCAGAAGGTAGGGACGCTGCGTTGCCGCTCCAACCAATTCTCAAAGAGGGGGCTTACCGCCATGATAATAGCGTGCCCAGAATCTTAGTCTAAGATATTTTTTTTTATTTTCAAAATAATTTAATTGGTTTTAATTAATAATAGCTACTGCACGCGAAAGTAGAAAATTGTCCCAAGAGATCAAATTCTCGGAATAAAAGTAACTTAGATGATATTCTAAGGTATGGTCTACCCGTGTACCCGTTTTATTGAGAACCATTCAGCTATTCGAGCGTGAAGAAGTAAGTTTAGGTACTTACTACTATAAGTAACTTTAGTACTTAGTACGCTGCTGTATGTGTATATACATATATTATACATACACTCATAATATAACTTGTAGCATTAATGTGATTAATGATAACTGAACATTAATTCTATTAAAACCTTCGTAAAGGATTATCTAACCAGTCATGTCAACTATACATAGACGACTATCAAGGTAATTTTTTATTATTAAATATGTATTATGATTCGCAACATGTTTAAACTAATAAGATAAGCCCTGATAATAATTTAGTAATTTTATTCTAAAAAGAGTTCTCGTTCTAGACTAGTAGTAGTTTTTGTCTTTTTCAAACATATATCTGGCGTATTGGCAGACCATGTCCTTGACGAATATAGGATAGTTTTTCCTGCGAGAGGATACTTTGCTATAATTGTTTACTTTCAAGAGGTTGGCAGAAACTAGAATACAATACAAAAAAAACACCCCTTAGCCGTACATACAATGAACTTCCAAAACGTTTTGTGTGTATAGCTAGGATTTCCACCTCGTAACAATGGCGTACCGCTAAACGTCTAGTGGTCTTATGATAGAACGGGCTTGGTGGAATTAATTTATGCAATTCCGAAGCACATTCCTCTGGATGTAATCGATAGAAAACCGATATGCTAGTAACTCGAGTTCGATGTTCAAGATTTTGGAGCTTCGAATCTATTAATACATGCTGATAATCTTACTCTTCCTCTACTGATTTCGATTAAGATTACTTACGTATTTCCTTGTCATGATCATCATCACTTCAAAAGAACGACTACCGGGCATAGGTTTTCTCGAAATATAACCACAACGACGGTCTTGTGCATCTCGCATGCATCGGATTCTCGCGACTATCATCAGATCATCGGTCCACTTTGTAGTATGCATTCCAACACTGCATCGTCCAGTACGCGGTTACAACTTCATAAGCTGTCAGCCCCATCTGCCATCTGTTCTGCGAGCTTTGGGCCACTACCACTAAAGTTTTGGTATTCTTCGGGCTATGCCTTTAATCTTAGTTCTCCTGTCCTTCTGCTGATACCTTTATTTCTGATTCTCATTCTCTCAAGGAAACTCCGAGTATAGCTTAGTAGGTACATTTACCTAATTACAAAAATCCAAATAACAAACTCCCAGCACATTAAATTACTTCCTGTTTTTATATCCGGCTTTAAAAGCAAACAGCTAATGGTTAAACGTACGTAGATTTATGTCTAATTGCCTATGGCATCGTATAGCTCGCCTCACAAAGAATTTCAGACAAGCTTTACAACCTTTTTTTATGGCCCTCGCCGTCTTAAAGTGATTTCAATTAGCATATAAAATGTTCAGCTGCTACTCAAATAATTTAATGTTTTTGAAATACGCTCTTATTCATTTCACATTAGATGTGTTTACTGTTTGAATTAATCAGGATAAAAAAACGTATCTTAAAAATGGTATGTTCAAAACCTTTTCACGTACTCGTAGGTAGATTTTTGTCCGAGTTATTCTCTTACCATCGAATTTAAAATGGTACTTCGAATACGAAATTACTGAACGAATCTCTGCTCATTTTATGAGAAGTAAAAAATTACATTTCCATAAATTATGATAATTTCTCCGAGGTCGTTTTTCATTAAAATGAATAATAACACCAAAAACAGAACAACGCAAAATTAAATAGAAAAATAATTAACACAAACAAAGCGGAACAATTCCGAATCAAAAGAACTACCGCTATAATGTGAAACCATTACGGTCAGCCAGTCGGTTTTACACATAGATACTAGTATTAGTATATTCTGATACAGAATGAAATAGAATTCTAAGTCAAAGGTGTAAAGAACAAAATCCAACTGCTATTTTTCATGTGCATAGTTATTTCGGTCGGTCTATACCGAGGGTGCGAATGTTCATTCAGGCATAACAATACCCCTACTATAGAGGCCATTTAAACTTTTCGATGCGAATTTGTTCGCGTGAAAAGGAAGCGAGAATTGGATAAGGAACATTCGCACTTCTATATTTGAATTGCTTACTTTGCCGTAAAACTCTGAGGAGGTTTGTATAAAGTTCAATAGAATACACACAGGTGTAACTTGAATTTTAAAACAACCTGTAAAGTCAACACGGAACTCTTAGAAATCTGGAACTTTTCAAACTTCGAATAAAGTTTTCGGTTTCGTTTGGCAATACAAAAATATTTCTTCAAAATGAGCACTCGTGGCTTTTAGGTGCATGTTTGAAGGAAATTAACTCGTTTGAAGTTACCTCGGCTCTTTAATTGGGTGAAACATTTCTGCAAAAAATACTTGTCAACGTTAAAAAAGTTTCTATTTAGAACGGTGATTTACTAGAGTGACAAAAGCTTCTCTTCAATCTTCGAAAATGATTACCACAGAACAGAACGAAAAAGCTTCAGCATCTAAATACATTCATCAACATCATAATCAGCCTACAGCAGACTACAGCTGGACATAATCCTCACAAATCGCAGGCAATTCATCAAACATAAGCCAGCTACATTATCCCCAACCATATAAAATAGCAGAGAGTTATGAAAAAAAGTTGTGACGAACCCATGGTACCGGCCCAGGGCGTTATAGTCAACGAGTGGATATAATTGCGACCTTCCGATTGCGGCCTAGCCGTTTCACCGCCACGCTTCCACAGAAATGGACATAGTAGACTTATTTATAGTTCTGGAACACCTCAGGTGTTCGCACTCACCATCTGTAATTAACACCCACGTAGATTCTGAACTGGGTTTGTTTTCAAAGTAGTCAATTAATGGGATATCGGTCGAGTAAAAATAGAAAGGAAGAAATAGTTGTTATTTAATTATTTCGAGTCGGGTAAGTTTCCTTGCTTTGGTTTATTTGGACAAATGTAAGACAGGAGGCGAATCTTTGAACCAGTCTTTGACGAGAGAATTCCTCTAATCAATCCACTTGTTACGTAAGTTTAGATTTAATGTTTACGACATTGTAGTTAGGTAATATTATAATTCTACGGTTAAAGGTTAGACACCTTTAGCCGTAGAATTATGTAATCACGGCCAGAACTTTGGTCTGTAAGTGTCATACTGTTTAGGAAATGTCCATAAAGGCATTTTACGCATAAAAAAATTGTAACAAGCAATATAGATTGGTATCTCCGTCCGTTGGACTCTTATTCTAAAATAGCTTTAAAATGAAAACTAAACGAGAACAAGCGCCGGATAAAGGCTAAAAATATACAACCTTTATAGACCAGAACACAGGAACGATCAGCTAATAAAAGACGCTATCGACACGACCAAAGTTTAGCCGATCGTCAGCTTGACATAAACGGACTAACTTACCAACTTAAGAGTATTTATAGTTCTCAAACAGCTCAGGTGTACGCGTATACCGGTATTAATAACGCCCACAGTAGCGCATAGCTCTCCTACTAAAGTGACCTACATTCCAGTTGTAAATTCAAATAGAACACCTTTGTGGGCTTAAGCGAGGGTTAATTTCTAAGACAAATGTTGGGGCGTTAATATTTCATTATCCGATGAAAGTTGTTATGAAATATTTATCAAGCTTTCATTTGTTTTAGCTGTCAGTGTGCTTACTATGGGTAGAGATTAGAGTACTGTAAATAGACCTGAAATGTTCTGCTATTTATTATGTATTTCATGAACCGCTATAATACTGTGAAGGTAAAGGATTGTGTTTATGTGTGTGTGTGTGTGTGTTTATTAATTCTTCATGCTCAAACTAGTAAACGGATTTGAATGAGATGTATCACTAGCATTTGCATAGATCATGACCTAAATAAGACATAAGATAAGTACTTTTTATTCCGGGAGTATATTCCCTTGGAATAACTTTCTGATTTCAGGCGAGAAAATTCGCCCTCAGCAACTAGTATTATTATATATTTTAATATATATTTGCGTAGTAGACAGTTCTATAAACAGGTTATTACATAATATTCTAGATCGAAAAGTAATGTGAGAATTAGTGACAATTCGCACTGTTGTAGAAACTCTCGGCGTATGATAGGTTTTCACTTCAATTCACATGTTCCCGAAGTAACACGAAAGCGATGTCGATAGAAGGAAAACTCATACATTTTAACATGGCAATGTTTTATTTATCTCTCAGTGTTAATACAAAGTTTAAACAGAAAATAGAGTCTAAAAGTATTTTGATTAAGTCCCAAAGTTGAGTTTAAAACTTTTTACCTTAATTACAAAAATACAGATTCGTATAATTCCACAGATAATGTTGATAAGATAAGGAAGGGTGGAGCCAAAATATACGTGGGGTAGGCACGTGTATAATCAGCTGAAAATTTAACAAACAAACGAATTCAGTTTTATCTGATTATCATTATTGAGAACAGAGCCAACGCAATTTTCGACGTATAATTTAGTTATCGAGGGGAAATGAGAAAACTCTCCGCTTATGAATTCAGGTAGGTAATTTCGAAATCTAGGCATTTCGCTCTATTCAACCGTATAATCTAGATAACTGAAAAATACTCAGCATTTTTGCATAGTTATTTGATCAAATGAAGGTGGTGTTTTAAAGAATGTTTTATTTTCTACTGTAAAATCTACCTTCATATGCACGATTTTACTCGTATTTATGATCGAAACCAGACGAAATAGTTTATCGAGGACGTTGACTTGCTTTAAGAAGTCTTTTGAAATTACATTATGTAAAACAGCTGCCATATTCCTCACACCATATTTCTCTTACATTTGGAGAGGATATATCCATCTTTTTTTGGGTGGGAAATCATGCAATGACTAGAGCGGAGCGGGAGGGCGAGTCTGACTTTTACAGACTAAAACCCAATCTTATGGGCCTTTTTTGCCGTTGCGTTCCAGGACCACGGGTTTCCTTTTCCGAACTCAACCCATGGTTCCAGTAAGCTTCGGCCTCACTGGGCCCCTGCGGTTTTGGAACATTACACGCCGTCTACGATTTGGGCTTGGTCCAGACGATTACGGGACGGTCGGACGGGGAGCTACCCATTGCTCGTGCAATAAAACGCCTACGGTGGCTGGAAATTGGGTCAGGATCCTGGCTGCTGGGGCGTGAGGAAGTACGTTACCCCAAGCATACTGCCGCCTCTTTCAGTAGCCCGGGCGTTTCTTCCACCCTCCCGAACTAACCATGTCCGGCGAAGACCTGCGTCTCGTGGAAAGTGAGTCTTTTAAAAAAAAAAACAAAGCTTGATAAATATGTCGGTAACATAATTATGGCGGGACCAAAGCCAAATCCATTTGTCTTTCAACTAAATGTTGATGATGATATAGCTCACACTGTTTTTCGCCACGTTTAGGTAATATCAGCTCACTAATGAATGACAATGTACCTAAGTCCATTATGACCAAAAATGGGTAATGAATTTAATCTATTTGGTACATGCAATAAATACCCACCATAAATGTGGCAATTAGCTGTTCGGTTTATAGGAGATTAACAGAATATCCTCGTGTTGATATTCCGATAGTCCAATAGAATTTTCATATAACCGTAAATACGGTTCGTTTCACGGACCGAAATCAATAACAACGATTTTTATCCGCTAGAAAATTGAAAGAGGAAAATATTGTTGGGGCGTTTTATTCTGAATTTTAACGCAGCAATGTTGTAAATTGGGAACAATAGTGAGGCTGGATGGACAGCGACTGAACGTCAATATATCATGCGCTTGACATTTCACTTAGTTAGCATTTTCATTACTATAGGGTGTCAACCGAGTTAATTGACTGGAAGGTGCTTGATTCCGTATTTTTACCTTCTTAGTCATGAACTTTATTTAGTCGTAAATAGTTTTATACTAAGTTAGTATTTTCAAAGCCTTGATTTTTTTGAGGTAGGAATTCATTCAATGACATCTCCTCTTTAGGGCTGAATGGGAGGATGAATCAGACTTTAATTTAAGGACTTTACTATCAGGCGTCTTGCTTGTTTAGAAATTACAACTACACATGAACACAAAGTGAACTAAATACTTAATTAATATATAAATAATTTCCTGATTAGTCTGAATATATCAATTTATTAGTACAGATTATCTAGATGTTCATATAAAAAAAATACCAGTTTACTTTCAGTACATGAAAATAGTCCAAGTAATCCATACGTACAAAACTTTCTTCCCCTAAGACTCCAGATTCTAAACTCTTATAAGTTGTAGTTCTTTCAATTTCCAAAGGGAATCTTATTCGTGGAGTAAAACTACGAAGATTGTCTGGAAATATACTGTTAGGGACATCTCACACCGACATTGGACGCGACGATGCACGCATTTTTGAGACAAAATAATACGATTTATTACACCAAAGGGTACACGTGAGTGAGATATATCTATACTAATATTATAAAGAGGTAAAATTTGTAAGTTTGTAGGTTTGTAAGTTTGTATGTAGGGGGTAATCTCTGGAACTACTGGTCCGATTTGAAAAATTATTTCAATGTTAGATAGCCCATTTATCGAGGCTATATAACATCTCGCTACGACCCACGGGAACGGAGCAGTGACGAAAAATGCGGATGAAACCGCAGGGGATAGCTAGTAAACAATATACTCGTACCACATGACGATGCCCTACACCTCGACGTATAGCGTGGGAGAAGTGTGACTTACCTGTGCTTCGCCCATGTTGCAACTTGCTAAACCGAATAGAACTCATATATTATGTGTTGCCCTTCGCGATACGTTTCGCGCCACGCTGCGGAACTCCTAACTAAACCTCTAAAGCTAAACTAAAGCCTCGATCTCTTGATCAGAACGCACGACGCTGGCGTTATGCGGTCAAGGGCTCTTATCTTCCTCACTATTGACGTATCATCATCATCATCTGCCTAGCCTTTTCCCAACTATATTGGGGTCGGCTTCCAGTCACGCCGGATTTAGGTCTAGGCCGCATAAACTAGGGTAACACGGTACTTCATGGCAAGACTACTGATACGAAACAAAATACCATTTATGATGGTATTCATACGATTGTGTGCAGTACCGCAGTGTGGTTGGTAGAGATTAGGAAATCGAGGCTGAAGCATCGTCGCGTCGCGTCGCGTCTAGATGTGAGCTGACCTTTAATTCTACATCCGTGGTCCGTAGTGAAACTCGGTATAATTTACTGCATCATATTTATTCAATGGCGTCATTATGTCAAGCAATTTACAATCTGTTGTTAGTATTAATGTGGGACTGCAGTTAGCATAACCGGCGGCTTTTAATGCATTAGTTAGTAGTTGTTATGCACTGTTCGATCCGATGATTGATGTTATATGACGCATAAAATAAATAATAAGGAACGGTTTTTTATATCCATGTTTCTAAACTTCCACTGTTCTATGATCTAAACCAATTTGTACTCCAATGGCGTAATTGCTGGAAGGCGTTTCTTTGTGAGAAAAAACAAATAAATAAATTTATACAATATTTGGTGTTGGTTTGAATTCTCGAGTTCGTCAAAGTGGTATTAGGGGGTCTCCCTTGTTTTACCAAAAAGAAATTGCCAAATTATCACTTCCCAAACAATTTTTCGCATAATTTCATTTGCCAAATTATTACTTAGCAAATAAACTCTTAACAAATAAATGTTACGCAAACCTAATGTTTGGAAAGTTAACTTTTCAGCAATAATTTGCTTACCAACTAGTTCTTTTACCAATTTTTATGTAGTCAAACATTTCAGTTAGTTTAACATATTTTACCCAAAATAAAATTAGCCAAATTTTGGTATCTTCAGTTTACTGTTTCTGGTTTTACATATAAAAATATGCTTCTAGCACTCGCCGGCCGCTGCCGCGGCACCGCTCGCTTCGCTCGCTCGGCTCGTGCGTGGTTTGGTCACTGCTCTAACCTAACCTATAGTTCTGGTAGCAGTTCGTTTTTCATTCGTCGTTTGTAACCGTCTTTATTTTTTTTTCATAGCAATTAATTTGATAAACTGTTCATTTTCTAAAGATTTTTTGCCGTAATAAATCATTTGATTTAAGACCAAATGCTTAAATGAAATTATTCTAGGTAATATTCTGCCGAAGTAAAAATTTGACCAAATGAAAATTTTCGAACTAAAGTTTTTCCAAATATTGCATTGGTAAAATAAAAGGTTTCGAAAATTGCTTTGGGTAATGAAAATTTGGCAAATTCTTTTCGGCAAAACGGCAGACTCCCGGTATTAGGCTATTCTGTCTACTTTTTTTAAAAGTCTAGACTATCACCGTCCTTTTAACTAACTCTTCAAGCAAGTATTTCGAGATTTCGCTCTCTTATAATAAATAATTAGCACTGACAAGAAAGATGTAACAAAAATAACTAAACCCAAAAAAAGCAATCTGTCAAAGAATATTTTCATTATAACATCAAAATTACTCTCCATTTGCCAAATGTATTTTTAATCCGATATAATTGAACAGATTATTCTCCGTCAGAAAAATAATTGAGCGCATTGTTTTAGCCAATGAAAGTCATTTATATCAATCTATTCCATTACAGATTCATAATGGATTCTGATAAGAGGGAATATTTTAATACAGCATGACGTGCTGAAATGAACTGATGACCTTGGGGATAACATTTTGACCGTGATTTCTGCAGTACATGGCCTAGTTTTACATTCTTTTTCGGAGAAACTGAAAGATTAAGACAGCTTCAACTTATTGAATAGTGGAGAAATTAGTGTATTCATTATTTTATACATAGTTCATGGTAGCTTTGTTTTTGTATATTTTTCTTATCTATTAAAATTATTAAGCCAAAATTTCAACTTAAATACTCTGCTAGGGCCTGATTTTCGAATAGTCAGATAACTGTTATCTAAAGATAAATAATTATGGTGGCTTGACATAAATACTATTTAGGTACTACATAAAAACTTTCAAACTGCCATTTTTATGCCTGAGTTAAAAAAATACTTAGTTATTGAAAAATAATCTTTGGGATTATTTTTCAAACGTTATAAAATATATATACATATTAATTTTCTGTACATAAATTATTTAGCTCATGAACTGATCTCGATCATATGTGGAATATTTAGACACATATGTTACATTTTAATTAAGCCGAGGTCTAGGATATGATTTAGACTGCTTAAATATAGGGCATTTAGGCATTAAACAACTTATGGTTTCGCAATCTGCAGAACCAATACAGCGTTAAAGGGGCTGTCAACTTCATCTTTGTCACGGAATATTCACAATACAGATCTTGAACGCAATATAGATCTGATGATCACTCACAAGTCCCATTGGTAAAATTTGCCCTTAATCCTGGTCTTAACAATAAAACTCAATTTCATCACAGCATAAACACGAAACCGTAATGAGATTTTATTAAAACAATCGTCATAATTTCTGACTCAATATAACTCCAATACTTATATTTCTCTGCGAAACCATTTGTGGCGGATTTCACCAGCTAGGGGGCACCGTTTACGTCTTGGTTCAAGTTATAATTAAAAGCGTTTACTGTCTTCTCGGTGCTTATTATGCTATGCATATTTCATGCAACGCTATGGTCTAAGCATTTCTTAAAACAAAAATGTTAAGCACAAACTACAAAAATTTTAAGATATTTTATTGTACTTTTTATAGCTTATTTAGCCTTATAATATTCCGACTACTAGGACTAAAGCTCCTCTTTATAAGAGGGAATAATCCACCACGCGGGCCCAGTTAGTGGATGTCACATGTCTCTGAGGTTTTGGTTCAAGGACATGCCTGTTTTCTCACGATGTTTTACTTCACCGTATTGAGAGCAATGGTGTAGACATAAATTACATTAGCTAAAGTAAGTACCTGCCTGGGTTTGAACCTACACTGTAGTCATTTACTACACCGTGGGTAAGTAAACCTTGATCAAAACTATTCGACAAATACAATTCAATAGTGATTATTACCTAATTTCACCTCTATCACCTCGAGTCTATAGTCTATGATTAGTAATATCACTAAAAAGTAAATCGATATTGGTTGTAACTATAATTCAATCTCAAACACTGACACAAGTATTACGAGCGAGGAAGCACTCTATAAGCGTATTTCACCAACGTTTCGCAGCCGTTCCTCCAGTCTTTCACCGCAGCCTCTATTAACTTAGACCAGCCCCTAACTCCGAGGGACGCTATCAAGTGCTAAGTTCGCGTGAGCTAAACTTTTACCGCGACTCCTTTTAACACTTCTGTAGCTATTTACATTTTATTACTCCATCCACTGTGAGCTTACCAGAGTTGCCAAACCACTTTATTTGTTTCCTTTATTTATTTTGTGTCGTTTGTGTTTCGAATTAAGTAAACAAGTTTGATATTCCTTTTCGTGTTAATGTTGATGAGAGGAGTTTGAACTGGGTGCAACTTTTACTTTTTACTGCATGGAAATAATATGAGACGTTTTGTATGCTCGCCCAAGTGCCGAGCGGTGCGCTTGTTTTTGATTGACCGTGTTCATTTCATAAAGGTTAATTAAACGAAGTGACTGCCTCATTGCTTTCATAGTCGTAAGAACGACTACTGATCGTGAGGTCCTGTGTGCCTCGTCCAGCACGTAAAGCCGTTGGTTCTGTGCCTGATCTCTCTACGGTCGGGTCAGATAACCGTGTTGTCTGGATGGCCACATCATCGGTTTATGAAAGTAAAGGGACAAAGAGTAACCCTAGTTGGGAGGATTACTAAACGAAGCAACCAAAGCACATCAACCAAATTGGCCCCGTTCGATGAGTCAGGTCAAGTTAAAGAGGCAAAACATACTCTATGTGACTATTCCCTTGTGGTCCTTCATCTTACAACCTAATGAATGCCACTTTGCCCAAAATACCTATATAATAACCGAAAAGAAGAACAGATTAAGGGGTACAATATGACAACAGTGGTCTGAAAAGACATATACAAATAGCAAGTTCATTTGTCAACATGAACTATTTTCAGTTTTTCCATTTAATCATCAATTACTTTTACGCAAGTAATATGAGATAAGGGCAGAAAGAAGAAGAAGAAAATACTTTTACACAACTAACACCATGAATAGATAATGCTGGCCTTTTCGGAAAGACGGATGTTGTGTCCTTTCCTTATAGCCTAATTCATTCGTTACTACCTAATTAGCTAATTACGGAGAACAATACAGGAACGTGCAAGCACTTAAATAATTTGTGGCAAAAACAGAAAATATTTGCACGTAGTTGACCGGGGACACGATATTGTACTTCCTATGAACACAGAACCCGACTTTACTTACGTCATCATCATTATATTAGGCTGTAAACGTCCAGTGCTGAACAATGGCTTTCTACCATTATACTACAACGATCAACTTCTATAATAGGCGTATACGTTACATATGATTGTACGAGGCATTACTTAGCACGAATGGGTGTGCTAAAGATTGATGTATTTTATAGTGGCAAGTTCTCTTTCACAAACAAACAGAATGCAAACATCTGTGCGTAAAAAATAACGATTCTATACGAACTTCATAAAAACTTCAGCACGAAAATACACGTACACAAAACTTATAAACTCCCACGATTAACAGTAATCTTCCAAAAGATTTTCCCGGAGCGCTTCGAAGAAAACATAAAAAGCTCCTTTCATTAAGGCTGACGGCACGGTAGCGGATATCACACAAGTTTAACGCGGAGTACTTGCCGTACATGGGCCACTGTGTGCCTGTGCATGGCCCACTCCGTGCATTTCTTGCTACAGTTGCCTCCGTTCTTAATCTCCAGCCATTCCCTATTGTTGACATACTATGCCTGCGACCTAGAAACGAACTGGAAACGTACTATTTGTAAGACCAAGTTTTTCAGGAGGAATTGTAGCGAGGATTCTAAAAATGTGCTTAAGAGGCTGTGTTATGTTATTGTTCGATGTGAAAAGAGACACAATTGTTCGGCTCTTATTCTCTAACATAGCTGGAATATTGAAAAATATTTTTTTTTAACATTTTCCTCGATGGCAAATTAAGTTATATAAGAACGAGCTTATGGAACAAGCGGAGAATAAATTGGATAAACATCGTTTTATCGCTGCACCATCGTTTAACTTTAAAGCTCATAAAGGGAAATAATTGTAAACATTCCGAACATTAATAACTCATAATTTTAATAGACCAACAAAAACTTAAAATATTATATCATAAAACTTGAGAACGAGAAATTAGCCGAACAGCAATAAAAACAAAAAATTTAAACCATTTGGCAGGGAACAGAAGCGAATGCGAATGGAAAGTGGCTCGAACGTTAAAACAATGGACTCGCCCGCTAATTAAGAAGAAAATGCTCTTGCTGTATATGCTAAGAAAGTTTAAATGCAGACAGTTTTAAGTACATACTCTTGTTAGCTAGATAGTGGACGAGATAAGTGATGCAGAGAAGCCATATTGCATTGTAAGTGTGTTTAGATCATTTGTATTCAACTGAATATTAACTAGTCCTTATTTTCGTAAAATATTTAATACTAAACAATTATTAACACTAATTTTATTAAACAAAGCAGCAATTAGAATTTCAAATATTAGTGCGAGGTTGAGTAGGCGTGGGGGAAACATCACGCTATTTCTTTTGTAAGCGTAACTAAAATGGTAGTGCCGTTCAAGTTTTGACACCTTTCAGATTTTACATTCTCTTGACTTGACAGTTCACACTTCCACTGGATTTGAAGGATTTCTGACTTTATTACTGTTAAACAGATTTCAATAATTCTCTCTATGAATTTAAACCCAGTTGCTTTTTGATAAAATGTTGTACCTAATAAACAAAACTTTAGTCAACTACGTGATTGTGCTAATATAATATCTTTAATGTCTGATCAAAGTAAACTAGAGACAGTTTATAGATGGGTAATTAATTGCAGTTATTTTTCACATACTTAAAGTTATTCTAAAGTAAAAAAGCACCGGTACATTATTCTATTTTTCGCTTTGCTTCGCACGTTAAAAATATTTATTATGAACATAGTTTATGATATAGCATACAGACACTGTTTTCCATTAGCATGTAGATTTAACACATCATTCATTCATTCATCATTCTGATGCAACAAATGTATCGAGTTCATCTTCTCGGCAAACTTTGTTAAGGTAATCACCAATACTAAAATAAAATTCTTAGCTCCAGTATACCCAGATCTTCCCTGTAAATAATTCCCTCTAGTAGCCACTAACCTTCACTTGAAAAATTCTCGACAAAGAAACCATTTTGTAAGTTTGTATTAATTCTTGCTTTCTAGGGGGCACTTAGCTGGAGATTAAAACAGTGACAAAAGGCGGACGAATTATTCACTTTTTCTATGTCCTCCTAATGGACCAATGACTTGGTGAGGGTCACAGGAATTCGATTTATGGAAGACGCACAGGACCACTTGTTGTGGCGACACTTGTCTAACAGTGGACGTCTTTCGGCTGAAATAATGATGATGTTTCCGATACTGTCTTATCCTTACTATACTATCGATTGGACTGCATTCAGCTCCAAGTATTCAGCTCTCCCGAACAACGCGTAACGTGTAGCCGGCCACATACTCGTATGTAGGCACTACAGTCAATAACATAACGGTATTGAATTCTAAACAATCCAAACGTCATGAATAGTTCGACCGCGGAAATGGTTTGCAGACTAAAATGTAGTCACTGTTTCAATTTAAAACTAAATTGATTTCTATTTTTAGTTCACAGGTCATTGAAACCGCATATTGTTTTTGTTGGATCCTATCCTTCGGAAATAAAAATTAAATTAAATTTTAGTGGAAGTTTTTTCGCCGAAGTTTCTTTTAACGGCTCTTTTATCGTGGTTGAGCGATTAGTTTCGTGAACAGAACAAATATTTGAATACCTCACAGATAGAGTAAGTCAGGATTGAAATTGATCTAGTTACACGGATGAGTTGCATGTTATTTTATCACTACATAGTATAAAACAAAGTCTCTTCCCACTATCTGTCTGTCCCTATGTATGCTTAGTTAGATCTTGAACACTTCGAAAAGGATTTTCATACGGTTTTGTTTAATAGAAAGAGGAAGGTTTATAATACATGTATAATATTTATAGAAGAGTAACACTGATCATTTTGCATCCGTGCGAAGCCAGGCCGGGTCGCTAGTTTACCTATAAATAAACTATACAACCATCACTAAGTGGACAGTATTGCATGTCCTTGTACAATTGCAAGTGAAGGCAAGGTGTTATCAAAGTTTATGCGGAATGTCTTGTTTCTCGGCAGGCGATCTATCCCTATCGTTATTTAACCTATCACATACCCGCAAAACGAGACACAATAGTAAAACAATAACAGCGCGGTCTCATTGGACCGGTCGGGGATTCATGAATTAAATGGATAAGGCAACTATTCCATATCCATAACCCGAAATGTAGAGTTCCGATATTAATCTGGAAATATCATAGTGGTTTATTTTTTTAATAATTTTTATTTATTTATTTAACGATTTATGTACACACACAAAACAATTAAAAAAGAAAAAGGAGACAGAAAATAGGTACAAGGGTAGTGGTTATTTCTAGAGACGAGAGTATGTTTTAATCCCTTGGGATACTTTTAAAAGTCACGCGGGCGAAGAAACTGGTCGCAGCTAAAATCATCAGTGTCCAATCTACCCGAAAGCAGCAACTGAATACCAGTATTTTTAAAACAGAAGGACTACGAGTACCCATGTAACAGTTATACGTACTCGTAGATCAAAAAACGTCACGTCTACAAACCACACGACAGAAGATACATGGAACACAGTATGTAAATACAAACAATGTACTCCATACGTCACTCATTTATCAGTATCGCATACATTCTCTTGTCACAAACATAGCGGTCAGTTCACTGTGAACGCATGTTTTCCGGTCACAAACATGGATAGGATAGTAAGGAACAGAAAACATGAACTCTATGTTGTAGCTGATGCTTAAAACTGCACCAGTTAATCTTTTCACGCCAGACTGGTTTCGAAAGAACCACTAACGCCCTGCAACGCAAAGATCACTTTCGTAAAGGGCTAATGATATATGCGCTCTGGATGGAATAAAAGGGAGTGCCAAACTTTTCCTGACTAAACACGTGTACCTTGAGTTACTCTGTGCGTTCCAGGACCATGTAGGTACTCTTACCAAGGCTCGGAACGGGTTTGAAAAATACCGGTTAACACCGGTTTATTTCGGTTTTACTCCGAACTTTTCTTACGAACGTAAACGTTTTAAGAACTATATTTTTACCTAAATTAACCGGTTTATTCCATGAACGGCTTGTCGGTAAACGCGTTGCAACTTGTCGAGATGCCGTGCATAGCGGCGCGGTATGAAGACGTAGGTTGTTTGTGATATTATTTTCTTTTCATTCGATTCGTGTTTATTTAATACGTATTAGATGCATTGATGGTACGCTTTTTAGGTGCTAGCAATGATTGGGATTGATCTTCATCATCAGAATATTTCTGTCTTCTTTTTCGTGATTCACCTGTTACTCAAGTACCTAATAAAATAATACACATTTGTTTGAAAAAACAGTGAAATAGTATTTCGTTACCACAGTTTCACTGGTCTTTAATACCACCAATGAAAACTGGACCCTAGATCATCTTGGAATTGATCATTTCATGCAGTATTCGAACATTTCAAGTTTTTTTATTCAAGTGAGGAATCTTCAGAATGACTTCTCCCGCTCTTCTGTGCCAGACTCTTACTGACTAAACCCCATTCCGTACCTTGCCTTCGATCTGGGGGAACGCGGGCTTACCTTTCGGAATTTCCGTGTTCAGCAGAGACCTCAGCTCTGTCGGGCCCCTACAGTTTGCTGACATCACCTTGAGGCGCGCGTGGAACAGAATGCGCCGTTGACGACTAGGCTCGGTCTGAGTTATTACTGGACTGCGAGCTACCCAGTGCTCGCCTTCTGTGTGCCCACGTCTACCGGTGGTCGGAAATCGGGATCGGGATTTCGGTTGCAGCGGCGCGAGGGCCGTTCCCTCGCGCGCTCGCGTTCGGCAGCCTCCTTCGCTATCATTACTGCTTCCCAGAAGGAGGCGACCGTCTGCCACCCCTTCTTACTCCAGACCATGGCCTGTACCAGGCCCCGGCGTGAGAGGTCGCCTCCGCCGATAGCCTCCACAAGGACAAGGCGGTGCTCCGCCCAAGCGAGGCACACCTCTACCGTGTCCTCCGGGTGATCTTCACCCGGGCGTCCTTTCCTGCTTGATTCGATTTTTTTTTTTTTTTTTTTAATATACCATAAACTAGTGCTTGACTGCAATCCCACCTGCTGGTAAGCAGTGATGCAATCGTTGATGGTGAGGCGCACTAGTTTATTAAGAGCCTATTCACTCTAGTCTTGAAGATACCCAAATTATAATCGGACGGAAAGACCGCAGCAGGCAAATTGTTCCAATCCTTCGATGTACGCGGTATGAAGGACGAAGCAAACCGCTTTGTCCGGACCGTGCAGGTTTCGACAACGTAAGGATGGATACTCGCCGTACGACGGTTTGTCCGATGGTAAAAGCGAGATGGCGGAATTAACTCATGTAATTCCTGCGCACACTGCAAATCGTCGCGCACAATAATCGATGCAGGAACCTCCCGTACTTACCGTCTCACCAGAGACGAGACGAGAACGAGAGGACGCCGTGACCTCTTTCCAACCACTCCTCAAAGAGGGGACTCACCGCCGCAATGACGGCGTGCCCAGCACTGGGTTGCGACAATCGCAGTCGCCATGCCACCCTGAGGTCCCGCCGGGACTCTGTCCGCCATACTATGTTTACATATATTGTCGCGGCAGCGGAGTTTCGCCCCGGCGGTGCATCTCCACACACAAATCGTGCATACATGCAAGGCCTCCAGGTCCCACGGTGGCAGGCCAACAAGGAGGCTCGCCGCTTCGCGGGAGATCGTGCGGTATCTCCGCACCGTCCGGATGGCCATGACCCTCTGGCAAGCGTTCAGTTTGGCCGCCGGTCGCATACCCAGCGACGGCGCCCAAATCGGCGCTCCGTAAAGGGCCATGGACCGAACGATCCCCGCGTAGAGCCTCCGGTAGGGGGCGTCTGGGAGCTTCAGTCCTATCCAGTTTGGGACGTCATAAATGCTCCTCGAAAGTCCACCGGCTGTCGAAGACGAGTCCCAGGTACTTCATCGTCGACACGACGCCGATATGGACCGTTATTTGGGAATCCGGTGGGCCATGAAAGCAAATGGCCTCGGACTTATGCAATGCCACCTTGAGTCCCAATTGCTGCATCTTGTCTACGACTGTCGCAACCCCACGTGTCGCTGTTTCGGCCGCCGCCTGGTACGACTCTCCTCACGCTAGGACCAGCATGACGTCTGCGTAGCAGACCACGCAGATCCCGTGGGGAGGTCTCCGCGCAGCACGTAGTCGTATCCGATGTTCCACTGGGATAGTCCTAGTACCGATCCCTGCGGAATACCGCACGACATCTCTCTCCGTTTCCACTCTCCCTGGTGACCGGGGTAGATGATGAACTTATCCGACAGGTAAGCTTCGATCACGCGACGGAAGTAGGGTGCACCTCGTGGTGCCGAAGTGCTGCCCCAATGCAACTCCAGGGCAGGGAGTTGAAGGCATTGGCGATGACGACGACCCTGTCCCGGATCACCGCATCCCCCGTCGTGAGGGCTCTCACGCTCATGATGGCGTCCAGCGTGGAGCGCCCCATGTGAAACTGGCCAAACTGTCCGTCCGCAAGATCCGGCCCCACCCGAGCTAGATGCCCGACTAGGCGATCTGCAATTACTCTTTCAAAGAACTTGCCCACGTCGTCGAGCAGCACGATAGGCTGGTACGCGAACTGAGAGTCCGCAGGGCCCCTTGCCTTTGCAATGAGGACCAGTTTCCCAGTCTTCCAGCGAAGGTGGAACTGGCCCCTCTTCATATATGCGCTAAAGAGACCTCGCAATCCAGACCCGAGAGATGGTTGTATTTCATGGTGATTTGATGCGAACACTGGCAATACTCATCATTATGAATAACTTTTAGTATGGGATTTCAGCTGACCCTTACGTTTTGTCGACTCATGCAAACGTAAATGTATGGGACAGCTGAAGTTTTTTTCTCGATTTCAGGGTTGGTCTTAATCCTACCTAACAGTATTATAAAATAACCTACGGTTAAGCAACGCTTGCCTAGGTTGGTCTGTGGATGGGTGACCATCTTAACATAACGAGTTTCCTCCGTGCCTCGGAAAGCACGTTAAGCTGTTGGTCCCGGCTGTCATTTGGAGATCTTTGGCAGTCGTTACGGATAGTCAGAAGCCAGTAAATCTGACTCCAGTCTTGCCATGAAGTACCGTGTTACCCCAGTTAATGGGTTGTGGAGGTCTGGTAGGCAGCCGCTCCTCGTAAAATACTGGTATTCAGCTAAATCCGGCTTGACTGGAAGCCGACCCCAATATAGTTGGGAAAAGGCTAGGCAGATGATGACAGTAGTCGGGTCTAGGGATCGAACCGCAAAATTAAGTTTGTTTTTTATTGTATTTACTTTTCCGGGATAAAAAGTACCCAGTGTGGTGCTTAGAATATTAAAGAATAATTATACCAAGTTTAATCGTAATCAAACTGGTAGTTTTTACGTGATGCCTGAACAAACAGACAGACAGAAAAAATGTTTGTTGTTTGTTGTTGTTGTTTGTTGTATGTTTGTTTGTTGTTTGTTTTGTTTTTGTTTGTTGTTTGTTTGTGTGTGTTGTGTGTGTTTTGTTTTGTTTGTTGTTTGTGGTTCCACTAATTTTTTTTGATATTTTCATTATACAGAATTTTCACTTCTACAGATTTATTAAAAGTACCTATAGATGACGTAAACGTCCGTCCCGAAACAAAAAATTCTGAACACCGTGCGGCGTTTCTTTATAGTGCGTCCGCATTAAACGGTTTTTATTGCTCTAAACCGTTTAATCCGAAAAAACCTTTATATAAAACTCTTCTAAATACCGGTTTAAAAAAACCGGTTTTTGCGAACGAAACCGAATGTAAAGGTTTTTCCGTCAAGTACATCATAACGGTTTGGAAATTTAACCGGTATCCGAGCCTTGACTCTTACAAACAATCCTGCAGCCGCATAAGGAATATTAAATTCTTTAATTTTAAAACAGTCGTATGTTTTCGTCATAAGGTTGAATTTCGCAAAGCAACACTTTTTACGGCAAATGTCAAGTTGTATCTAGAAACGTAAACATCAACGTGGCGGACTATTGTGAGCTCCAAAAAAATAAGAAAATGTATTTTTCGAATTTCTTCAAACCCAATTTTGTTTTTACAGCAATCGTTCGTGGAAATGTCACAGAAATACAGCAATGGATTATAAATGAAAGTAAATTGTATGTGTATCCAGTATTTGTACTAGACCTTCTTCGGTAGTGGAATGTTGAAAGGGGAATATTTAGAAGGAATTCTCTACGATAAATCGTTTCCGAGTCTTATAAAAGATTAGGGTTCCGGCGAGGAAACTCTTGCGGATTTTTTCAATGCGGACCTTTTAAGTAAATCCTTAAAGGTACTATATCAAAACATCACATGCGGATTTCTTTGTTCCTTACAAAGGTAAAATCTTTTAGAGATAGAAAATAATAAATGAAAAAGTTCAAAGTTAACGACTCCTTTAGTAAGTATATGTATATTATATTCTTTAAGAATTTTAACAGTAAATTCGTACGAGCAAAATAAGCATAATATATTTAATCCTCTCCACTTGGACTACATTATCGTTGTTTCTTACTAAGATAGTCAACCGAAATAATGCTTCGGTTCCGTTGCCAAAACAATGAGAATCTACTTAAATCTGTAAAGTGTACTGAACTGTGTGTTTCTTATTGTTTTCTTAAAAAGTCACGAAATGTAACCCCTTTTGTGTAGTATTGTACGAATAATGGACATGATCAATATTATCATAAGTCTGCCTAGAACTAACACCTCGTACCTCAGAAAGCACGTTTAGCCCTTGGTCCCAGTTTTCATTCATACATCTTTCACAGTCGTTAAAGGTAGTCAGACGCCAGAAAGTCTGACCATCAGTCTATCCATCAGTCTATCCAAGGAGTATAGTGTTGCCCAGTAACTGGATTGTGGAGGACTGATTAACAGTCACTCACGTAAAACAAGAGTGCTGTATACTCTTGTTTTACGTATTACGCATCCGGCTAGACTGGAAACGGCTCCTAAGGTAGTTGAAAAAAGGCTATGAAGATGGTGATAAACGTCCATCAAATAGATAGGTATCTTTTTAAAACAATATCTAGTTCTGTTGCATCTCATGAAAATTTAATCACCGTAGCTATAACACGGTGTCCAGTCCACATCGCTGAAATACGACGCCATGACAGTGAACGCCAGTCACGAATGGATTGTACATGCGCTAGAATTGTCTATGAAAATTCATTAAGAAGATTAACTACAGCGCTAACAGTAGGTTATCGGGCATTCGGGCCAGCCTGACATGTATTGCTATATAAATATGTCGAGGTATGCACATGGCTGTGTGTTTGTGCATAAAGAGATAATAAATACTGAGACCATGGGTAAATTACTGTGAATCAGATAGCGTGTCTGAATAATTTCCAGAGAAGATTTGCATACAGCTGGTATGCAAACCTTACGAATTTTCGAGAAACATTGACAGCCTTTTGACAAGCAGACGCGGATGGCAAACCAGCGCTATGTTTATGTTCTGCCATTGCGATAACATAATATACTCATATCAAAATAAAGTAATAAAAAATTACAGCATAAAAAAAAAACAAAAAAATATACTTTACATTACCTACTGAGGACAAAATTGTTACGCAATACAATCTTAAAACTGAACTGAAAAATTACTCACTTAAACCAGCGAAAGGTTTTTGATTCTGGTGTCGGGAGCACACAAATCACAAATCAATTCGAAACAAAATAAATAAGTAAATAAACACTTATTAAAAAAAACACTCCGCGCCTACCACCGTTACTATATAATATTTAACACAAAGATTTGATCGACACGTGGGTTATACCCGTCCCAATTGTTATTTGTTATCACATTGTTGATCGCAGTTGCTATCGTTCTATGCGTCCAAGTCCCGTCATTTTTTTTGCTCAACTCAACCAAAATTTCACACGCGTGGGTAACGTGTCAGTGACAGCTCGTTGCCAGTGATAAGACCGAGACACGACAATGAAACCAGGCGTCTCATCGGAGACTGGTTTATTCAATCTGTTGTTAAAACTACCCTCATTCGTAAAAAAACCACATAGGTAGGTAACCTTAAAAAACAAATACAATAGCTTCAGATCGTTCACAAGTAAGCGTTTAGGGTCACTGGGTCCACTTTTGCTGCCACTGTTAAAAAATTCTAACAACTAGCAAAATTAGATATTTCATGTGTACGTTATACCATACAATACTTTTTTAGCAATACAAAATTACACTTTTTTTAAAGTACCGTAATTAGAAACATAGCTCGTGGCTAGATAATAACAGCCGCACAGGTCGATCTTCAAGGTTAAGCAACGCTTGCCTAGGTTGGTTTGTGGATGGGTGACCATCTTAACATACGAGTTTCCTCCGTGCCTCGGAAAGCACGTCAAGCCGTTGGTCCCGGCTGTCCTTTGGAGATCTTTGGCAGTCGTTACGGATAGTCAGAAGCCAGTAAATCTGACTCCAGTCTTGCCATGAAGTACCGTGTTACCCCAGTTAATGGGTTGTGGAGGTCTGGTAGGCAGCCGCTCCTCGTAAAATACTGGTATTCAGCTAAATCCGGCTTGACTGGAAGCCGACCCCAATATAGTTGGGAAAAGGCTAGGCAGATGATGAATTAGAAACATAATAAAAAGACAATAAGTGTGCGGATAACGGCGTCCGCTCGGGGATCAACAGATTAGTAGTACTTGACTGCGCTCCCACCTGATGGGAAGCAGTGATGCAATCGTTGATGTTGAGGCGTACTATGTACTTGTAGTTTAATACACTGTTTAGCAGTTGCATTGCAGTCACTTAACATAGCCAGTATTAGTTCTGAGTTATTATTACTTACTACAAGTTCTACTGCTATTCCGACGCCCCACACGACTCTCAAGGGAAATGACGCCTGTATAGTTTACCCTTAGCAGTTTGTCACACAGGTCATAGTCAACACAAACTTTCTCTTAACGTCAGTATACAGTGTGGTCCCCGATGGACATTTTCAAGTAAGTATACATTTGTATGTTCGACTGTTTAATAAGGAATTCATAAAATGCTCATGGGCTGTCATATTATTCAAAAATCAAAATGTTTTTTTTTCACTTTGGCCTACATGGCCTCTTATAAAATGTCAGATGCTATTGTTTTGTTCCAATTGGTCGTTTCCTATGTATAAGAACCGGCAAGAAACTCCATGGTTGTCATGAAAAAATACTTGGTTGATTTTACAATGTTTCCATATTACACAGCTAACTGCCGACATTCATTAGTAAAATGCTGTTCACTTTACTCGACAGACGTCGGTGACGGCGCCCTCATCTCTCTCTCGGCTGGACCTGGTTCAGGCCATGATCCGGAGCATGAGGGAATGGTCAGCGGTTACTTTCTTCTGTGAAACAGTAATGCGAGCCTTAGATATGGCCGCAACCGTGACATTGCGGGCAACGGAAGTCGCAGGGCGATTTCCGGCCATCCAAGGCGCGGGTTCGCGGACGACGAGCAATGAGTAGCACGCTGTCTAGCTATCCGGTAAGGACCGAGTCAGAGTCGAAGCCACGTAGATCCGCGCGCTTCAAAATAATGTTAGCAAAATATTACGGGCTTGGAAGGATGCTACCGTTGCGATCTTTGAAAGATCACTTTGAGAACACAAGCGGGTTTTAGCTTTCTTACTCCACCCGAGAACATGACAAAACCATTTGATAATTTCTCCATCTCACAAAAAAAGCCCGCTAAACAACCATTTACCTCATAACCATTTTTACTCTCATTAGATGAGAAGGAAAAGTCTCACTGTAAAATCTGCCAGACAGTTTAAACCAATTCCCAATTTACATTCGAATCCAATTGGATTTAGCTTGCTATTGCCAAGAATTTGCATCAAAGGATGAAAAGTAAATTAAGTAAAACAACGGAGAAGTAGGAGCCATTCAAAAGAAAATTTTATGAAAACAGATAATCCACGTAGGAATTTACTTTGTGCATCAAGTCTTTATCACAATCACACTAATATTATAAAGCCGAACGTTTCTGCGTTGGGTACTTCTTCGTGCTCGAACGCCTGAACGGAGTTCGCTGAAATTTATTGCACGAGTAGACCATGTCCTGAAATAATATGCTATAGAATACTTTTTATTCTTTAGAGACAAATTTCAAAGCCACTGGCAGCAGTTAATGACACTAATATTATAAACGCAAAAGTTTTTGAGTACGTACATATGTTTATTACCTCTCAATGCTCGAACGGCTGAACAGATTTTTCTGAAACCTGGTATATGGCTTCACCAAGTTCTAGAATGACTCATAGGACCTACTACTTTTTATCACGGGAGTAACTTAGGTATTCCCGCTCGCTCGGGATAATTCCTATTTTCACACGGTCGAGACCGCTTACAAAAGTTAGTCATAAATAATTTTAAGTTGAGACTTAATTAGACATACTAAACTACAGCAATTACAGTTCTGTAGTTTCAGTTGAGTATTTCTTAGTCCCTACTAGCTATTTCAGTCTGTTATTACATACATAACATAAGGACAAATTACACACTGAGTCACAAAGCTGAAAAAATGCCTCAATGTCTGTGACCATATCATCATGTCAGTAGGCCTGGCTTGACACGTAAGTAAATATAATAATACCTGTCCGTGCAGAGGCATCACGAACAAAATGACAAGATTATCCTTCTTATGTGAGGCTTCGCAGCTGATTGACATACCGATACCACGAGCCGAAAAGGCGTAAGAGTCATAGGGGCTTACAACTCTTATACCACACTGTATTTATTTGTACACTCGTCTGATGTAATAATATCAGCATGATAATAAAATATATCAATAATTGTATCAGTGGCTTAAGCCGCGTGAAAGTATATTTCTCCTACAAATTTTGGACTCCTATTTCGTCCCCTTAAGAGGTAAATTTTGGAAAATCCTCCCTTAGTGCTCGCCTACGTCATAAAAGGAAGTTTTTGGCAAAATTTTACGTTCCTAACCCCAGTATTTTAGGCTCAGTCAGTTTCTCCTATAGTATAAATTGAGTGCTTTGCTGTGTTTATTTTTTTCAAATACTAAAAGAAATGTTTTTCTGAAAACAGTATCGAAATTGACTCCTAAATGAAACAGCAATTATCACTCTAAATATTGGTATGAGATGTGGTGGGAACACTTCGCCATGTATTTATGGCGGTGATGCTTTTCCTGTCCATCCTTTTTCTGTTATTTGACAGTATACCCTTCTACCAGATTTCAAAGGTTTCGTAACAACTAACTAAATTAATAAATCTTTTTATTTTCTATTTACATTTTAGACCAATAATTGTAAAAAAGTGAGTCGAATACCCAATTATTATATAATCATGTGTATTACCTTAGACATTGAAAGTACATAATAAATATTTGATGAGCCGAAAGTAATTAGAAGTAGCCGACTGACTGATTACCTACTTTCCGAAAACATTTCAAAATATAAATAAGGTTTTTATGTACCTAATGCTGATTTATATTTCTTTAATTACATTTTTATAGCAGACCAAATACATAAATACTAATTAACGAAAACACTAGGTAGGTAGCAGCAAAATATAGGTACAGAGCGGGAGAAGTAATTTCATGATATTTCACCCAAAAAAAAAACTTTGTTCTAAAATTCTTTATCCATTCTACAACTAACACATGCTTAATAAATAAAATACAAATTTTTCACGTCATGACACTAATAAAGGGAAAGTTTATGAGTGTTTGTGTGTATGTTTGTTACTTCTTTATGCTCGAACGGCGGAACGGATTTTGATGAAATATGGTACCTGGGTAGACCATATGACTTGTCTTTCCGGGAATATGTTCCCTTGGGACATTTTTCTACTTTAACGGAGTGACGCCGCTGGCAAAAGCTAGTATTTTTATAAAGACTCCAACATATTACAAGAAGTTGAATACTAGAACTTTCTTACTGCAGCTCTAAGTAAGTCAGTTCTGGCGCTAACTCCTAATATTAATCATGTTCATAAGAGAAACGTTCTTCCATTTCTCTGAACACGTTCCTACTTTATGTCTGCAGGCATTGCTTCTTAAATATTAACTTAGAAGTTGACATATAGTTGTATAATGAGATCATAATATAGTTATTATCGTTAAATTTATGTGGCAGTAGGCAGTCCACATTACTCGCAGAACAGATAATAGGGCCGAAAAGTCCTATAGTGGTGCCTGGCCTGTGTAGTAGAAAGGCGCAGCATTGGAAGGCCTCCCACAAGGTGAACCGATGACCTAATGAAGGACGCCAAAAATCTGACGCACGCACCAGACCGTATGTTATTGTGACTCGTGGGAGGGCTGTGTCAAACAGTGGACTTTTTCGGCTGAAATAATGATGATGAATTATTACACTAATAAATAAAATTTTCAGATAGCCTTGATTCTGATTATAACCAAAATGTTAATCTTATTCAAATCAAAATTGTAAGAAAATCCAAAATATAATTAAAATTGGAATCAACATTAAAAACAAAATAAAATAAATATCGAATTAAAATGAAATTAGAAACAGTCGAATTGCCTGCCTATAATATTATTAACTGATCTCCATAGCAAAGAAGAGATCGGACAACCAGTTTACGAAATTCGATTGCAGCTGCCACGCATTCTGGAGATCAGGGATTTAGTTACTCCGCGAAAGACAGCATTAAAGCCTTATTAGGCTATCATTTAGGTACAGTATCTACCATACTTATGTTTCAAATTGATCGGCTCTTTTGTACTAGCAAACTGATATGAAAACCTTTAACCTAAGCCGAAATTAATTTCACCGAGTATCAAATATGACCTTTTACATATTACATTTTCGGTAAACACTGTCTAAATCCAACACTTTATATTAAGATCTCTTACTCTGTAATATATTCTACCCTTTAGAATATAATACGCTTATAGATAGCCAGAAATAGATGGTAACTTGAGGCATTTTATACTCAAGGATGTATACGTCAATACGTCAATCCATATCGGCTACATTGGTAATGTCTTTACTGGAAATGAACTATCATAAAGACTCACTAATGAGGACTTAATAGCTCGCAAGAACTAACTAAACAAAGGAAAGGGACGTATACTTATAAGTAGGTAGTCACTAAGGGCCTGTTTCACCACCTATGATTAAGTTTCGAGTATCTTACTTGACAGATAATTTCATACGAATTCTGTCACATTTTTGAATTTATTCAGTGAGTAGTGCCTACTCGGACATTGTGAAACAGGCCCTAAGACTTTTAGGCGAGTTTTGTTTGAGTAAACTTGAACGGCTCTTTTAATTATTCCCAAACTGATTCCTAGTAGATATTGTAATGTAAAATCGACGTTTAGTGTTTTTTCAATTATTCCAATCTAGGAATAACTCTTGTGTCGTGGGTGCGTCTAAAAACAAGTAAACTTACATAAATAAGACACACAGATCCGGAAGACCTATCTGTGGGCCTTACAAATAATAATATGTGGAAAATTTGAATGAGTGAGAGAGAGAATTCGATCACGGAAAAACGAAGCTCCTAATTTTATTGCAATGGAAAACTAGAGCTGCATCAAAATAAACACTTTCTAAAATTGATACTGACTAAATGCGGAAGCTACGCGGAGCCAAAAAAAAAAGTGGCACTATTTATGTGTATCAAGTTTTATTATTGATCAATGATCATATACACGGATCCATTCTTCTTCTATTGTGTCGATGGCAAAACTAGATCCATTGATACCTATTGATATTTGGTCCGCATCAACTTAAGGATATCTTTTAGATTTGAGCAGTAGAGTATCTTTTTCCCTTATCCTTTACTGGAGACGGCTCCCAGGCACTTTAAGCGTGACGTTGCCGATGACGAATATTGGGTAGCTCGCCGTCCTATAAAAACCAGGCCTGAGTCGAAGAAAAGACCCCGTCACGTTACACGCTAGACTCAAAAAGAAGTTATTAAAACTCGGTAGAGCCGATGTCTACTAGGGCTACGGAATTGTTTAAAAGAGTTACTGTTTGTAATACAGAGACATTATCAGTAAAAGTCTCGACACTCCCTCTCGCACTCATTCCGCTCGGGCATATGAGAGGGAAAAGTCATTTGATGATTTCGTACCAAAAAGCTATAATAATAGACTTGTTGTGCCCTACCAAAGTGGCTAATACAAACCGTAAAGTGGACTTTTTGTTTACACCACGTCAAAATGATTGATAAATCATCCAGTTTCTCAAATGAGGATTAATTACTTTGCAAACTCTCCTTTAACAAGAGTACTTGTCAAACTTGAGTATTACAGTTTGACAACTTCCCTACTTTAAATTCTTAATTTAGAAACTGGGTGTTACTCTCGCATTTTGACTACTCTATAATTTGTTACTTAATTGAAAAACAATACTTGGTGTGAAGCTACATTTTACCTTCTCTTTTAGAAGATAAATGATACTGTTCAGAGAATGATCTCCATGTCCAAACCGTATCTATTCCAAAGTACCCGGGATCACTGAAACAAAGCCGTGTGCGTCCTAAGTGACCTACAAAAGATTAAACAAGTGAAAAACTGGGGTAAGCGGCGGAGCAGCCAATTGGAAGCCATAAATTTATCCCTTCCCGACCTTGTTACTTTCGAGGATTATTTTTATTATATTTTAAATATTCCTCCCTCCTAATTCCCCCGTGGGAAGTACTAAAATCGCTCATTTGAACTTTCGCCTTGGGACTTTTTTCTTTGAAAGGACCGACCATGTAAACCGTTGCCCCCGAGCTGACCACAAAGGGATTATTTTTCTTGTTATCATCCAAAACTTAGGCATCGAAGTTTTCCAGATTTTTGCTCTCAGATATTAAATAAGTTCTCAAACATGTTATGTCTGAGAGAAAATAGCAAATTGTTTTGTTTCTATTGCGTTTGTAAGCTTTAAAGGACGACCTGTATTTATATGAGTAGGTATATGATTCTTATTTGTTTATTTTTCAGTTGCCAGCTTTCACTGGTTCAACGGGCATTATTAGAATTGGAATCACTCAGTGTTTTATTCAAGACTGGTCGCTGTGGCGACGCTTGGGGGAGGCCTATATCCAGCAGTGGACGTCTTTCGGCTGAGATGATGATGAGTGTTTTACTTACCGCTTGTCAGCTTGTCAATACTTAATAATACATAAAACGTATTGTTATCAACATACTTATTACATAGTATGTTAAACAAGCTCAAACTCAGAACCTCCAAGTATCAACACACTCAATCAAGAACACAATACACATTTACCCTTATTCTGTCCAAGTTCTAATCCATTTAGTCCGTGTCTTAGCCCCACACGGTACCTAAGGGCTTATTCCACCGTTTTGGCACGAAGCGAGGAAGCATCGGTTCATTCGTTCAAACCCCTGTCACGTTCAACCTGAGTCGGTTTGTCCGTGAAACTTTGCCTAATGCTCAGCTAAGGAAACCCATACGTCATATGGGAACTCTAATATGTTTGTTTAGGATTGTCTCTTTAGATTCTTTAGCCAACGTAATCGTTTATTTCTTTGTCCATTTGAATATTACATCGTATAAGAATTGTCGTGGGATAACTTGTGACCCGTGGATGCCTCTTATTTTGAAAGGTAAAATCTACAAGTCCGTGACAGTATAACACTGTATATAGATCAGAATGTTGGGCTGTGAAAAAAAACAGATGAAAAAAGATTGACATGCAATCTTTTTTCATCTATTTTTTCGGAGATGAGGACGTTGAAATGGGTGTGTGGTGTGACGAGAATGGCTAAAGTGAGAATTCAGTATATTATAGGAAGTTTAAGAGTGACGCCAGTAGCTGAAAAGTTGAAAAGGAATCGAATTATCTTGGTCATGTAAAGAAGAAGGATGGAATGCTTAATACTAAAAGAGTTGAGAGTGTACATGTAGATGGATGGAGCCAAAGAAAGGAAGGGTGGATTGTGTGAAAAGTGTAATGAAAGAAAAGGGAGTTAGTGATAGTGTGACGGGTGACAAAGCAGATAAAGCATGTTGTGCCGACTCCAAATAACACAGGACATGGGAAGGAAAATGATGATATAAGAATTCTCGTAGACTACGGGACCAAAAACAGGTGAATTGAGATTTTAAAATAGTGCTTATACTTTTTATACTATACACAAAATATACAGATACAAAATTAAAACAAAAAGATAATCCGTAAAAACAAGTTGAGCCCAGAGTTCGAATTTTTTACAGCAATCCTTTCGAGTTTTCAGCTTCATAAATTGACTAGAATTTATGAACAGAGCACAAAAAAAAATTGAAATATATTTCAAACTTTTATCTAATCTTTTGATAGTCTAAAATAAAGATAGAACTAAATGAAACATCAGCTTGTATATATTATAATAATCCATTTATTCCATTTCTCTTTTACCAAAACTTAAGGCCAAACAGTGTCTGCTATATTTTTAATTTATAAATAACGCTACGAGTTATTATTAAATAACCTAAAACGCGAACGCTTCGGTGACATTCAAAGGTCATCACAATGTCACTAGAACAACCTTGTCCAATCGCTCTCAAATCGAAGTTTCGAAAGGTCTTCAATCAAAAATAAAATGTAAATAATAACAGGCGTCCATTGGCGGATTCATCCGTCGATCGACGCCTCTGACACGAGTCACAATTAGATTTACCGCCAGCCTTAGGCACGTCCCCGAATCTAATCTTGTTTGTGAGGCCCTCACAACAATATTACATATCAATTTCGACGAGAATACCGTTTGATAAAACCCGCAACAAAAATGTTGTATTGTTTCCAAGAGGATCGCAGCCGAACCAATGCTCGGTTTGATTTTAGAATCACGCCACTCGATTGAAAAACAATTGAAAAAGCGTTTTGTTTATGCTGTAGATTTAAAACCAAAGAGAAACGTTTGTTATTCTATATTTTCATGTTGATGCGTTTTATTTCCAATTGGAAAAATGTTTAGCAGGGATTATCTTGTCAAAATGTTTCTTTAACGTTAGAAAAATCCATTAAAAAGGTGTCTGCGACTTAAGTACCCACGTTAGCTCCTTGCGAAAGATTTTATTGTCACTAGCAGCAAACACGGTGTTAACGGGACACCGAATTTATTCGAGAGTGAATCAGAAAATAAAATAAAAAGGAATATTTACGAAGCAATTTAAACAGTAAAATGCACAAGAAAATCTGTTCGTTTTTCGTGGTACTTTGTACATATAGTTCCATTTGTGGGCTGTGAGAACGTTTGAAATAGTTAAGATGGAACTACATTGGGCACAGTTGGATCACGTATGATCGCGTGTGTGTCGGTATCCTGTAGCTCCCGTTTTAAGTGGTACTGGAGCACAAAAGGCAACTGAAGAACACCGATGGGGTTTAGTCAGAAAAAGTAAGTAAGACACCAACTCTCGCTCCACCTTAAAGTAGGAGAGGTTCATTCGCCGGGAATTCGGGGACTTGCTATCAGAAAAAAAGGTTAATTTATAGCAATTTAAAATAGACCTGTGTCATGTAGGTATATATTTAATAAATATAAAAGTACTAGCTTTTACCCGCAGCTTCGCTCCCGTCAAATGACTACCCTACATATCCTACGCTACCCTACCCTACCTTCCCTACACTACCCTACCTACCCTACACTACACTACCCTACACTACACTACCCTACACTACCCTACACTACCCTACACTACCCTACACTACCCTACACTACCCTACACTACCCTACACTACCCTACACTACCCTACACTACCCTACACTACCATACACTACCCTACACTACCCCACACTACCCTACACTACCCTACACTACCCTACACTACCCGACACTACCCTACCTACCCTACTTTACCTAACTTTTTTTTTTAGAATTTTTCTCTCCGTAAGAACCATCATTGAACTTCAAGGAACATTTTAAAAAAAGAATCAGCCAAATCGGTCAAGCCGTTTTCATGTGATGTCGTGACAACGGAAAACGGGTTTCATTTTTATATATATAGATTTCGTTAAAAACTAATATTATTATGTTTTATGTAAATGTGATGTTTATAAAATTACCTTTTAAGAGTCTAATTGAAATAAATGATTTAAATTAATTGGCTTTATTATACAACCATTTTGAACATCATAGTCCAAAATGATTGTGTAATAAAGCCAAATTATTATTCTAAAATTTTACCAAACAAACCGACGACCGCATAAATGCCAATACTCGGTTGTTGACTCTAACTCTAATTAACACTATAAACGTACCTAATAATTATGATTCAATATTAATTATGTTAAATTTGATTGACTTGTGAACTTTACCAATAACTGACGGCAATACAATAACTATTGTTATTATAAAATATTAAAGTGGCTACTTGTATAAATGGCACCGCAGTTTGAGTAATTAATAAAAAAATATCTTTAATTACTTTTTATTTTGCTTTTTTAAACGTTTTCCCACAATATAAAGTACTCTTGTATTGTGGGTGTATTTATAAACATGTAAACTCACAAACACAAGCATCAGTAGACCATACAAATACTTTGTTGCGTGCGGAAATAACCGCGGCACGCAGCGCAGCAGTCATTTGCTAACCACTGAACCAACCTAATATTATATAAAATACTAGCTTTTACCCGCGGCTTCGCTCCCGTCAAATGACTACCCTACATATCCTACACTACCCTACACTACCCTACACTACACTACACTACACTACACTACCTTACACTACCCTATACTACCCTACACTACCCTACGCTACCCTACATTACCCTACACTACCCTACACTACCCTACAGTACCCTACACTACCCTACACTACCCTACCCTACCCTACCCTACACTACCCTACACTACCCTACACTACCCTACACTACCCTACACTACCCTACACTACCCTACACTACCCTACACTACCCTACACTACCCTACCTACCCTACTTTACCTAACTTTTTTTTTTTAATTTTTCTCTCCGTAAGAACCATCATTGAACTTCAAGGAACATTTTAAAAAAAGAATCAGCCAAATCGGTCAAGCCGTTGTCATGTGATGTCGTGACAACGAAAAACGGGTTTCATTTTTATATATATAGACTAGCTGTCCCCTGCGGTTTCACCTGCATTTTTCGTTACTGCTCCGCTTCCGTGGGTCGTAGCGATGATAGGTGATGGTATATACCCTATAACATTCCTCGATAAATGGGCTATCTAACACTGAAATAATTTTTCAAATCAGACCAGTAGTTCCAGAGATTACCCCCGTAAGTTTGTATGTAACAAACTTACAAACCTACAATTTTACCTCTTTATAATATTAGTATATATAAACCAAAACAGACTTTTTATTTTGTCATCCTAATAGAATCGCCTCGGACGCCTCGTTATCGTATCCATAAGTATAAAGATCCTGTAAAAATTTTATTCTGGTCCTTCGAGCCGCATTTCTAAAGAAATTTTGCATTACTTAAAAAACAGCACAAGCTTAACGCATTATTTTGCATAGTTTCTGAGAAAACATCTAGTCTCCAGTCCATCCATTATTTTTTTTTATTAAAGCTCCGGCAACATTCCGCTTACCCTCTTCGATGTCAAGGGTGCCGCTTTGAAAATATATTTGCATTAATTACTCATTAACGAGAGAGGCAAAATGCACTCTAAACTCCAGTCTTCGAATAAGTACCAAATCGCTCATTGCATAGCTATGTTAATAAATAGTAAAATAGCTAGATTTACTTCCTGTCAAAAGAAAATCATCCAGTGTAGCTAGCATTATAAACTTAGCAGAAGTTCATGTTATACCACCGGGGCAATGACTTTTTATAAAACCCAAATAAGTTAATTTGGGCTACGCGATATATAGAATGAAAAACCTCCCAGCTACTTTAATTAGATCATTAAAACGAATAGCCATCTCACTATACTAAACACACTTACTTGACAGTGAGTATTTTGAATTTGCAGAGTGTTGGCATTCATTCCTTTTTCAAACATTCCCGAAAGAAGAAAAACAATAAAGCCAGTCCTATTGAAAGTCCTACGCGCAAAACTGTCAAAATTTCTTTTCTGCAGCCTCATCTTTCCTAACCGGCGATCGCGCATATTTTCGTTCCCTGTTTCAAATATCGAATCGTATTTTTTTCTTTCAATTTGTTTCACGAGCGCCGCATTCATTTGCTTTGTGGTTCCGCCGTTCAATTCATACAACTGTGGTAGAAAAAAAAGTTCAATGGAAGACAAAGAGGAATCAATATTGAACGTAGATGTAGTCGAAAAGCTATGTATGTCTGTTATTCAATTGTGCGCGTGTCTTGATGTTGTGTAGTATTTATGTGCTTCCCAAATTAAAAAAAAAATTATATATTAAAAGGGGAAACTGCCTGACTGACATAACAACGGACAGCCGAAACTGCTGGGAAAACTGCGTGAAACATGGTTTTCTTTTATGACTTTACGAGTAAAAATAGAGTGTTTTCCAAAATTCAGCTCCGAACGAGATGAAACGGGGGTCTAAAGTTTGTATGGAGAAACCTATTTTGTCGTTGGTGATGTCGCTGGCAAAATCTTGAAGGTTTACAACCATACGTTACCGTTTCAACCCGTTTCTAGGAAGCATCTAATTTTTTTTTAAATTGCAATCTCTACATCAAACACTCTAGTGAAAAGATATTGGAACGTGATTCGTATAGAACGCCTTTATAAAGGTACTCAATGAAAGCACACAAGTAATCAATAATGAATTACTTAAAAACTTGAAGGATGAACAAAAATAAACTGACAATCAAATCAAGTCGGAGTGTTTTCATATCCATCACATCGACGCCTAATAAAACCTAAACATTGGAGTAACTTTAAAAACATATTCGTATTCAAAGAACTCGTACCTAAGTCAGGGATCTATTTATTTTTGTACACGTTTTCCGTAATCTTCTGCATATATAAAAGGACAAACTGACTGACTGATATGTCAAAGCACAGCCGAAACTGCAAGGCACCTAGTTTTCTTTTATACCTGGAAAGCACTAAGAGAGAATTTTTCAAAATTCACTACCTAAAAGGATGAAACGGGGGCCCAAAGTTTGTATAAAAAAACCTACTTACACGCAAGCGAAGCCGCTGGCGGAAGCTAGTTACGCATACGTACCTACCATGAAAGAAAAGAAAAGCATAATAAAGAAAATACGCGTCCTGAAATTCAATTTCATCGAATTTTGTCTTTGATTAATGGAACACCAAAATGAAGGTTTGATAGACTCCTTTGTGTTTTAAAAAGTAATTTTGCATAATATGTAAACAAAGGTTTTTATCCTTTGTATAATTATTGCATTACACAAAGGATAGAAAAGGTTTTCGTGTTCATTAATTTGAGAGTATTATTACCTGCGGGCGCGTTTGGATTTGAATTTGGTAGTCTGCAGTCCCAGTTTGTGTTTGCGTAACGGAAGGTAGGAAGCTGCACTGTTATTTGTTTTTCTCTTCCCTTTTTCTGCTAAAGACACTTACATTAAATGAATTTTAATACGAGTAGTTTAATGAAAATTGTAATGTTTGAAATAAGTTAGAGAAGGTTGTTGGCATAGCAAAGCATAGCGTAATCAGCTTTTCAATATTCCCACTGCTGGGATTTAGACCTCCTCTCTAGGAGAGTCTAGAAAAGCAGTGTGGGTTAGTGGATGTCCCATATCTGCGATTTTTTTAGTTCTAGGACATGTCGGTTTCTTCACAATGACTCCCTTCACTATTTTGAAAACTGGGGATGAAATAAATTACATATAGTAATCCGCCTGACTGGGTTCGAACTTACTCATGACCTACAACTCGTAAGTCGGAGCCACCACTGCTCTCCATACTTTATTGGAGAACTAATGAAAACAAGTTCCCAATATAATGTTCATACGAATAATTTGTTAATTTCGCAACAGATTTTTTATCTGGTGTTTTGATACCATTAATTTTACTATTTCGTGTGAAACTATATATAATTTTGTCATGTTTCTACTATAATATATTACAGCCGTACAAAGCAAGGGCGTGTCACCAGCAATTCAATTAAATAAATCAGGTTTAGGTATATTTTGTTCGGTACTAAAACGGTTTAACAGTAGAGAATAAAATTGCAATCCAAAAAAATAAAAAAAATCACTATCACAATAAGTTTGTCCTTATTCCTGTCGATATGTTGTCGTATAAAGAAAAACGAACCTTACGTGGAACCTAAGGTTAGTTTTTAATATAACAATATCTACTTTAGATAATTACTTGTAATTTCAAAACAATCAGTGCATAATGGCCCTGACTCATCATTGAAGCAATTGGCTACAATTATTTTAACAACAGTATGAGTAGAAACAGGGTTTATTGAACCATTTTCTTTGTTTTGGATAAAAATAAGATAAACGCGGTTTTTTTAAGTGGCGGCTCTTCCAATAACTTCTCTCGATCTTAGATAGAGCGGAAGGGCGTAACAGACTTTTACTGATTAAGACCATATTTGTGTTCTTAATATGTCCTTTGCGTTCTAGGACCAAGGGTTTCCTTTTCAGAAAACCCCCGCAGACCTAGCGGACATCAGCCCTGCTGGGTCCCGGGGCCCAGCAGCTGAAATCTCTTTGAGAAGCGCGTGGGTCTACGCGCTGTCGACGATTTGGACTCGGGTCAATTACCGGACTGTCGGACGGCGAGCTACCCATTGCTCGTCGTCTGTTAGCCAGCGCCTACTGTGGCTGATAGCGGATCGCGGCGGCAGACTGACAAATGTTTTATCTGACTGCATACGATAATATCATCGTCATCATCATTTCAGCAAAAATACGTCTACTGTTGGACATATGCCTCCCCATAATAACCGGTCCTGTGCGTAACCAATTATATGGTAAAGTGAATTTTAAAAAACCTGCTTTTATTTTTTTTATGAGTCTCCGGTGCCAGTCATACAATACCAGTGATACAGTCTTTTTCCAAATCTCTTTGTATCATATAAACTTCCGAATACTGTGAACTTGTCACAAACAATTCTGCTAGTGATTTCGCTAGCTTTCTAGGATGAACATGAAACACAGTAATAAAAAACGAATATGAAGATATGTGAATTTTCAATCAAATTTGCCAGAAACTTTAACTGAAAACATCTAGTGCTGCTTCACCTGCTAGATGCTTCGCCACACCAACCGTTCTTGTACACATAATAACAATAAATATCACTATTTCTTAATAATACAGACAATTATAATTGTATGTTAAAAAATTTTTAACTGTAGAGTTTATATAAAACTTTTGGATGCTGAAGAATTTTTTACACGATAGATTAAACTCTTTCTCTTAAGCTATGCCATCCCGTATAACCTCTTTTAGAGGGTGCGACCGACACACATAGATATTAGAGTCTTTAAGTCAAGAGATGGTGTTAGCGTTTAACTCCCGCTACCTTTACCAGGTCATGGGTCAAGTTAGATAAAATTCAACCTTATAAAATCAGTGTCAACCCTACCATAAAGCATAACAATAATTTATTTAGACAAGGCAGAATCGCCGAGCACAGTCTTTAGTGCATTTGGCAGTCTGCCTGCCAAGGCATAGGGTCATGTCTCCGCTCTCCTCGGGCAATGGCAGATGAAAGATGTGAAATATTTCGCTGCAGTCTCTCAAGTGCTTTAACGGTCTTAGTACCTTTGTTTCAACCTATATTTCAACTTTAAATGTTTCATATTTTTACGTTATGAGTTCTTGTCTTGACTATTACTGCGACATTGCCATGCCTGCAGATGGGTTTGATCTATTGTGGCAGCCACCGTAGCTATAATTGAAACTTGTTTATTTATTTCGAAAATAGAAAAGTAGATAACTGCCCAGGCTTTTGATGATGTAGTATATACAACATGTAACATATCAGCTGTTCCCTACATTAATTATGTTCGCATATTTCGTCAAGATGTATAGAACAGATGATAATTTTTTCTCGATTTCAGGGTTGGTCCCATACCAAAAGTTCTTCATAATGATGAGTACAATGGCCCCCAAAGAGGATGTGCGTTAATTATGTTACATGTTGTATTTTTATATCGATGAATGTTCCACTGAAAAAAACAAAACGTCAAAGGATGTTAGGCCCAACGCACACAGAACCCAATACTAAACAATTTGTACACGAAGCGGAATTTTCTGCGTACCTACCCGGAAACGCAACAGTTACGTGGAACGAATACGTAAAGGCTTACCCCGCTACGACAGCGAGGTCGCCGTCAATTAGGAGTATCGTCATTATGAATGGGATTATACCTATGAATAAAATCTGCTGTGTTTCCACATGGATTCAGCTCTGGCATATTAATGGATGATGACGCGCCGCGGAAAGACTTTTAGTAAATACTGACAATTAAAAATATAGTTAGAAAAATATTAATCATCATCATCATCATTATCATCAACTTAGCCTTTTCCCAACTATATTGGGGTCGGCTTTCAGTCAAGCCGGATTTAGCTGAATACCAGTATTTTACGAGGAGCTGCTGCCTACCAGATCTCCACAACCCATTAACTGGGATAACATGGTACTTCATGGCAAGACTGGAGTCAGATTTACTGGCTTCTGACTATCCGTAACGACTGCCAAAGATTCTCAAATGACAGCAGGGACCTAAGGCTTAACGTGCTTTCCGAGGCACGGAGGAAACTCGTAATGTTAAGATCCATCCACCCATCCACAAACCAACCTAGGCAAGCGTTGCTTAACCTTGAATATCGCCCCGTGCGGCTGTTATTATCTAGCCACAAGCTCCTCTAGTTAGAAAAATATTAATACTCGTTACTAATCATAGGCTTACAGTGTGTTTTTACATGGGCAGTCATTTTATTTTGTTTGAGTGGCTTACAGTTAACAATACAAAATATAACGACAGGGTAGGTCACGATGAGCCTAAAGCTTGGATCAAGCTTTGAGATATACGTAGTTTAGGTGGAAGAAAATAATCTAATGCAATTACAAAACATTGCTATCACTTTCATTACAAAAAATGTAAATAAGACATAAGACAGAACCCTAGAGTAAAATAACTACATTTTAGTCGCACAAAGTTCGCGTAGAAACTCGCCCATCCATCAACTCTCTATTGATTTATAATAACTGTTCGAAATAGTTTCTCAACTTAATTTATTTCAAAGGATTATAAATCAGACTAAACAATGAAAATTAAGTTCGTAATAGCACTTAACATTCCATCAGTAGATAAATACTTAGATTATCTAGTTAGAAACTTCCTTAATATATTCAAACATTTAAATATCCAATAATTTATAATCCAAGTTTTGTTAGCTGAGTAAACGACAATTTGTTTATGTGTTTATTCAATCAAAACCAACCCGAATTTTGATTTTAATTGCTTATGCGAAAGTTTATAATGTATTGTCGCGTCAATACTTGAAACTAAATCGAATTTGAGGTCCGATTTCAATTAAATTTCATTTTCATTTTACTGATTGTTATTTGTGAAAACAATTTGATCCAATTCTAAAATTGTTATACAGGCGGTTTGCATTAATTATCTTTTGCAAATATAAGCAAATAGTCATAATATTTATATATAGATTTCTATAGATTATTCGGATGTCTATTATGAGTAAACAGACTATCAATCATAACCGATCGGCTTAGCTTTCTTTATCTGTCTCCAATTATATTGATGGCAAATTATGGGTTGAATCAGTGCCTCATTTATTTCTCTTATTTATCTTGCTGGTGAAGGTTATACGTGTGGAGTTTTGTGACAAGATTATGATGTGGTTATTCCGATACTCTTTTATTTAATACTTTTCTAGTATAAAGGCCAAAAAGGCGTACTGACATGCACCTAACGAGTATCAAAATGGAACTAACGTTTCTAAATGTTCGTAATCGGTCACACTGTAATTCGGAGCGTCAGCGTATCGATCGACGATCTAAAGTGTAATAGAATCTGAATCTTTAACGAGATTTAAAGAGGAAAAAAATAAAGAAAACATATTTATTTCGCTCACGCTGATACCTACAGACAAGTATATAAAAAGTCAATAAAAAAAAACTGCATAATTTGCCAAATCACATTTGACCAAAATCATAACGCCAGCAGATCCTAACACCATTCAAGCAATATGCCATTGTAAATTGTAAAGCCTCTAACACATTAGGATTATGAACAAACGTGCGGCCCACATGAATTTTGAGATTTGTTTGTGTTTGTACCACGGTCGTTTATAGCCACCCTCATCAGCTAAATCAAACTATGTGTAATTACTTTACACGACCCGCCATTATTGTGTTATGCGCATGATATACGGATATGTGATTGCGTCAATTACCGTCACGCCTAATATACACATTTGGTTGGTAAATGCTTCAGTTCTGGAAGTGAGTGACTGACTATGTTGAAGACAGATGGTCAAACAATACAATAAGCTTCTTGCAGATTTCATTTTAGAATAAAGCAATGCTGCAAGGTTTTTTTAGACAAGACTAAGAAGATTATGAACAAACGTGCGGCCCACGTGAATTTTGAGATTAATTTTTGCCATTATTGTGTTTTGCCCATGATATACGGATATGTGATTGCGTCAATAACTGCGTCTAATATACAGATTCCGTTGGTAGGTGATCTGTAAGTGAGTGACTGACTATGTTGAAGACAAATGTTCAAACCACTTTTGGACTTAAATAGAGAAGTCATTCTGATGATTCCCCTACCAAAAAAAAATACTGCAAGTTTTTTATACAATACAAACGCGTAAAGACAGTATGAACGAACTGTTGCCCGCGAGTTTGTCCGCGTCATGTTCGTAATTTTGTTTTTAATTGAAGTTTATTTTTATTGTAAATGAGATTATAGCATAACTGCTTGCTCATATTAGCATTTGAAACACCATTCCCCCTATCACACAGAACCAAGCATCGTCACGGAAGAGCGCTTGTACACAGAAATTAATATAATAATCCATTTGCGAAAGTAACCTCGTTGACACGTACGTTTCGTCGCGGAAGTATGCTTTAAAGGCAATTTAGAATCCATTAATAATATTCGCAGACACGCCACACCGCAAGGATGCAGGATCGATACCATCCCCGGTGATCATATTAATTTTTTTAAAGTATTTCGTTACGAGCACTCGCGGGATTCCGATATTCATGAAGTCATTTCAGTTTTTGCAACCACTGGGTATGCTCGACGCTTGCGAGTGGCGGAACGTAATCGTGGAAAAATTAGCAAGGAAATGGTTTTTAATACGCTGTACTAATTAAAAATCTGTGGCGTATGATGACAAATTTAATGTTGGATTTCCAATAAATGAAGTAGTAGGTAACATGATGAATGTAGCATTTTGGAGATGAGTTGCAAATCATGATTTACGGATTATGACTATGGCAATTATGGCTAATTTGAAACATTGAGTAATTTGACAATTCGCGTGACCCGAGGTTTGACTTTTGCCATAGAGAGAACATAATACATGGCAATACCGTCAGCAATGCGGAAAAGTTTTTCTACACCATATTTTATTATACTTTAGTTAGCTTTAATTAGTTATATGTAGTAATTTAAGTGTATTTTAATTCATGAATCATGGTCGGGGACCGGTCTCATAGGACCGCGCTGTTATTGCCTTACTATTGTGTCTCGTTTCGCGGGTATTGATAGGTTAAATACGCAAATAATATGTTGCAATTATTAATTAACTTAACTCCTCACTGTGTAAATTAATCAACTAGTCCATAAGTCAGCAGCCTAAAAAGATTTTCATGATCTAAACAACGTGAATACAAAAATTCTTCACCCTATATACAATACTAGCACAAAACCAACAGCAGTTCACAACATACACCTGTTAGTAGTCCTCACCAACTGTTTGTCCCCAATCCGGTACGCAAACTCTATCCCCCACTGTCCCCTGCTACCCTAGTACCGATAACGCACTAAGTAACTGTGAAGTTACTCCAACGGCTTCAGATTACGGTCAGACATGATAAGGTTAGTAAATACGCGTGTTTGCTGTGGTTATTTTCTTTAAGGACAGTGGAAAATAGATATGAAACTCGACTGAATCGTTTATGAATTTAATTCATGAATCCCCGACCGGTCTCATGTGACCGCGCTGTTATTGTCTAACTATTGTGTCTCGTTTCGCGGGTATTGATAGGTTAAAGAACAATGCCATGTCATAATAAAAGTGCGTATGCATGTGGGTAAAGGGTGAATGTTTGTGAGTGTGTGTGTATATGTTTGTTACTACTTCTTTTTTGTTTTAACCACGGGTAGACCATGTCCTGAAATAGCACAGAGGATATCCCGGGTGAATGTTCCCTTTGGGAATATTTTTTTACTTTCACGCGGGCGAAGCTTCTAGCAACAGCTATAAATAAATTTTCACTTAAGATGCTGGTTGTATTAAGAACCTTTTTTTAAGATTCTGAAATAATAGGTATTCGTTTAATTTTACCTGAGAAGCTTATCCGAAGTCACAGTGATGATAAAATTAACACCCATTAAAATGAAAGACATCCTATTTAATTGGCTTTAACAAAAACGGTAAAATTGAACTCAAATAGTACACAAGAACAAATTAAGAATACTTTCCATAAGTAAACCTAACCAAACCAACAAACAATAATTGAAACAATAATTCCAGGCTTCTAAAAATGTATAAATAAAACAAGTCGGTAGGTTGAGCAGGTAATATAAACAAAGAACTGTGCCAGTGGTCTCAAGTGGCTGACTTGTACGGAGGCTAAATAAACACTAGAATGGCAATATAACAATAAATTTAATAACCTAGTGTACTTATTTTAATGTTCATATTCCCTTGTGGGAATAACCTTGCTTGGAAACCCATTAATGTTTGTAATTGGATTAATGTAAGAGGATTGCTTGAATCATTTCAAGCTACGTGCTGATAGTGGGTTTTTGCCTTTTTATTTTGCTGTACCAAAGAGTAAAAAATTATTGCAAAGACTCCGCTGTCCGTTTGTCTGTCATCAAGCTATATCTCATGAACTTTGATAGCTAGACAGTTATTTTCACAGATATCATCAGATACAGACAATAAATTGTGACTGTATGTGGTACTTCTTGACATTCAAACGGCTCATCAGATTTTTATGAAATCTAGAACACGAGTCGTATCATATTATGCTTTTTATCTGGTAAGTGTGAAATGTTTCCTTGGCACATTTTTCTAATTTTGCGTGAGCGTAGCCGCTAGCAGCATCTAGTAAGGAAATATTTCCAAAATATACATTTGTTTTATTGTCATTTATTGAAAGATATCACTGTACAAATAAAATAAAAAAAAATAAAAAATGTTTTTATTTTACATAGGCCTACATGGGCACTTATAAAAAGTCGAAGCTAGTGCACGGTTCCAAATTGGTCGTTTCCTATGGAGAAGAACCGGCAAGAAACTCCATGGTTACTCAAAAAAAATGATTGGGTTTACAATACTTTCACATTACAAAACAGACACATATGCGAGGACAGTGTAGACCAATCAAAAATGTAACCCAAATAAAAATAGATTCAATCAAAAACTGGGTTGAATTAAGTAGTAATTAAAATTCGTAGTCTACAGTGTTCTCTCATTCACACTTTAAGAGAGAGGCTATATAAATATGAGAGAAAAAAAAAAATCAAAGCTATCAACAAATTAGTTTTTATCAAAATGAAACCACGACTTAATGAAATTAAGGTGATATCCAAATAATATAAAAATATTGCAAAAGCAACGTTTTGAATGAAAAATAAATTTATGAGTAATAATATTTTTTATGAAATGTAACAAACATGGAGCAGTTAATAGATAAATTTACACAATAATGTTACCAGGGGGCCACCGGTGCAGAAGCAGTTATTTCCAAACAAGCGCGTCTTCGATATAGTCTCTAACCTTGTAATATGCTTTTTTGGTCAGTGGTACGGCAGTGAACGTCTTTCCGATAACTTGAAACTAACGGAACTATGAATCCTTTTGTCAGAACTACAAAAAGTACTTGAAAGAAAGATATTTTCGGATTGGTACATGAATGTAGCTCACAAACTACATATTAACGAGCTTATACATCTATACTAATATTATAAAGAGGTAAAATTTGTAAGTTTGTAAGTTTGTATGTAGGGGGTAATCTCTGGAACTACTGGTCCGATTTGAAAAATTCTTTCAGTGTTATATAGCCCATTTATCGAGGAATGCTATAGGCTATATATCATCACGCTACAACCCACGGGAGCGGAGCAGTAACGAAAAATGCGGGTGAAACCGCAGGGGACAGCTAGTTTTGAAATAAACATCATTAAAACTAGAATCAAACTAAATCCTGAGTGCTAAGTTTAGTAATTAAACTCAGCTGTTCGAAAATATGTAGATCCATACTAATATTTTGCATACGACCTTTCACGAGTTCCTTTACTCGTGTCTATCTGGATGAAAGTAAGCATATACATACATAGATCATTTCGAATGGAGCGGATTAGACCTTTTGTACACGGCACGTTTTTATGCCGTATGTAGCCACGGTTAACTCGCCGTCCGTAGGCACGACGCGCAGTGTTGTATGGTTCACTAAGAGAGCTAGTTGACACAAACGGCGGCGCTACGCCACGGCGCCGCCGCCGTGTTTCATCAGTGTTGTATCGCAGTCTATGACGATAAGAAAAAGTTGCCGTGTACAAGAGCCTTAGTCGTAGTTTTATCCCGATAGTATATTCCTTGTGATATTAATTTTACTTTCCAGCAGACGTAGCTACTAACAGAAGCAAGTTGGCTATAAATAGACCAACTACATTATTCAAGTCTATAAACCAATAAAATCTTTTATTATCATTGCTTTCTCCGATGTCATTAAAAGTTTTCATTGTTAGCTGTGTCCGCAGGTTTTCTTCCGAGCACTGTTTAAGGCAGGAACATAATTTTTATCGTCGGAAACACGCCATTAAGCCGCCACCGCCGACTTTCTTGTGAATAAACAAATGTGGGGACAAGTTTCAGTAATTATCTAATGGATGAGAAAGTTTTTTGTTTAAGGATTTAATGAGGGTTGAAATTAGGATGTAGACTCCATTTTTGTGTAATATGTTTTTTTTTAATGATATGTTAATGTTATATACGAACAACACGGAATTAAATATGTAACTCAAAAATATTTTAAGCCTGGTGGAAGGAAAAATGTCAGGTAAGAGAAAAAGGACGCATAAACTGAAATTTGACGTCACCGTCATTAGGGCACGCGTAGAAAAGAGATAGAAATACGTTCCCACCACGTCGGCTATTTCTCAAAGCAGTAATTGAAATGCTGAATTACTGCTTTATTTAATAACCAATTTTGATACTATTTTCAGAAACGATTTCGTTTTAGTGTTGTATATTGTTTTGTATAAAATTTTGTACAAAGGTAAACTCAGGCAAATACCTTATCCCGGGGACGAAAGTATTTTTTTTTTGTATAACATAAACTAATGCTTGACTGCAATCCCACTACCAGGTAAATAGTGATGCAATCGTTGATGGTTAGGCGTACTGGATTATTAATTCATGAATCCCCGACCGGTCCTATGAGACCGCGCTGTTATTGTTTTACTATTGTGTCTCGTTTCGCGGTAGTCGATAGGTTAAGAGCCTATTCACTCTAGCCTTGCCTAGCTATATTTCTATGAGTAAACGAATAACGATGACGATGACAAAGCTTTTAACAATACCATTTCTACGAATACCTTCGAATTGTCTTGGTGCCCCTTGCAATGTGTTATCTGCGTCCAGATCCCGAAACAAGATTTGTATTTTGTTTCATAACAAAAGCACAACAAAACCGACTGCACTACCCTGGATTGCGGAACCCCTAAATAAACAAAAACAAAACTCTACCTACCCAATACACTATCAGTTCATATCATGCTTTCCTGAACATTGCATTGTTTCCCTAACATACTAAAATAATTGGCAGGTAACAGACGCGGTACGCCTTTTACAAAGTTTTATGATAACCGTAAGTTTCAAAGTAGGTACATACGAAACACATTTAGTTCGCGCGTCGTGTATGTTATGCATATTTGTGTAACATATAGGACGCGCTAACTAAATGTACCTACTTAAAAGAGACTATGCACTGCTTTAAGTTGTGATACATCTATACTATCTATACTAATATAATAAAGAGGTAAAGTTTGTTTTTTGTTTGTATGAGGTAATCTGTCGAAGAACTGGTCCGATTGTAAAAAAATTTTTCACCAATAGAAAGCTGCCGTATTCCTGAGTGACATAGGCTATATTTTATGTACGCGGGCGAAGCTGCGGGCTAAAGCTAGTTCGTTATATTGAGTGTTACTTCTGTACCTATCAATTTGTAAAGTTTTACAGCATATTTTATTTCATTAGCTTGGCGTGGACTCGTTCGTTGATTTTAATTTCTCAGTCGTAATATTAGTGACTGTTTTCCACACAAGTTTTGACCTCCGTTTCATACCCTTGAGGGGTGAATTTCGGAAAATCTCGCTTAGTGCTCGCTAACTGCATAAAAGGAAACCTTATGCAAGATTTCACGCTCCTAGTCCCAGTAGTTTTGGCTGTGTGTTGTATATCAGTCAGTGTTTTTTTTTTCTTTTATACACATAGACATAATACGTACCTAATTTTGTTTATTGCACCAATTTTGTCAAACGAGGCTCTGTTGATTTTTTTGCGAGCCAGAATGTTTCCATGAAAAAGTGTAATATGGCAGACACGTATGTCACAAACGGAGTTACAGGAACATGAGAATTGGCACAAGGAAACAGAGAGCTAAGCTGAGTAGTACAAATCTGACTGTGGACATTGATGGGACAAGGAGATTTTATATACCGGTCCTTTTCAACTTATTCCCCAACTTATGTTTCTATTTTATTACTTTAATTTTAAAACATGCCTTACAACGCAACAACATACCAGAATTCCTAACTAACACGATTAGTTTGACAAAGTTACATAATATATAATAAGCCAGCGAGTTTGAAACTTTTTCCTTGCAACATATTTTCACGCGAGTAGTTAGAACGTGTCAACATCAACTACTGAAAAGAAAGTAATAGCTTACTTTAAGGGTTTTCTTTAACGATATAGTTATGGGAAAACGTTTTAGTTTTCAAACATATGAGAAATTGTGTATATACATCAAACGCGGATTGTCCTTAAGGAGTAAACCCAGCAAGGTCCATGCCTGCTAGGCCACGGGGAATTTCTGAAAAGGAAACCCGTGGTCCTAGAACGCAAAGGGACTGAACTAACTGAAGGACACAAGTATTGTTTTAGTCAGTAAAAGTCTAACACGTCAGGTGTTAGACTTAGGGCCTGTTTCACAATGTCCGAGTAGGCACTACCCACTGAATAAATTCAAAAATTTGACAGAATTTGTATGAAATTATCTGCCAAGTAAGATACTCGAAACTTAATCATAGGTGGTGAAATAGGCCCTTACTGACTAAAAACCTCCTGCTAAACCCTAGAATGGGAGAAGTCATCAGATGACTTCCCAACTCAAAAAAAGCCTAAAAATAATGTGTTACTATAACTGTATTCTAAAAAATAATTATGTTCACTTACCTTAAGTGGTTTTGTATACAAACAAATCAATTATACAGAAACGTTAACAAACTAAAAAAATATAAATCAAACTTCCTTAATTTATTTACAGCGTAAACAAGTTTACTATTCGGACCATAACAAACTGATCAAAATACAACACCCTGGGGCCGTATCGTGAGCCATAAAGTACAGTGGGAATTAATTTATCTTAACATTGTAGAATGTATTTGTAAACAGTGTTAATTGATTCGAAATTGTTGTTATTCAACAAGTCGCTTTACTTTGACATAACAGGTAGTAGACAACAATGTAGGGGTATTGCGAAACTGCCGCGGCAGTGGGGTTGTTAGAAAGAGTTACCACTCTAGAATATAGGTGGGTAATACCTTCAGGTCTGAGTGGAAAGAGAGAGTCAGATTTTTACTGGCTTTAGAACACAGGTGATTTTTAGTCAGTAAAAGTCTGAAACTTTCTTTCATTCCACACAGAAGAGAGAGAGTTATATTTTGATTATTAAAAAGGGGCAATGCCTCGTGCCTCAGAAAGTACGATAAGCCGTAGGTCCCGGCTGTAATTTGAAGATTTTTGGCAGTCGTTATGAATAGTCAGAAGCCAGTAGTAAATCTGACTCCAGACTTGCTATGAAGTACCTTGTCACCCCAGTTAATGGGTTGTGGAGGTCTGATAGGCAGCCACTCCTCGTGAAATACGGGAATTCGGCTTAATCCGGCTTGACTGGAAGCTGGTAGTTGGGAAAAGGCTAGGAAGATGATGATGAAAAAGGGGCAATGCGATAAATGTACCAGGACAATATGAAGTACAGAGAGATGATCAACAAAGTTGTAGAATATAGTTCGCACGGAACAATGAAGCAAGACAGAAAGAAAAACCGGACAAGAGCGTGTGGGAACACGCTCAGTGTAGGGTTCCGTAGTTTCCCGTCCGTCACAATAAGTGTCCCCAACTATTCAAAAACTGTTCGTCTCAGCAAGTTCAAAATAATTTTCCTAGAAAGTCTTTATAAAGCTCTACTTTCCCGATTTTTTTTAAATTTTCTAAACTTATGGGTCAGAAGTTAGAGGGGGGGCACACATTGTTTTTCACTTTTAGAGCGATTATTTCCGAAATTATTGATTTTATCAAAAAAATATTTCACTAAACCCCTATTCATTTTTGAATACCTATCCAACAATATATCACACATCAGGGTTAAAATTTAAAAAAAAATCACTTTCCACTTTACATGTGGGCCCTACCCTAATAAAACATTTCATCATTTTTACAATTTTTATTTCACTACTTTGTCGGCGTGATTGATACATATTGGTACCAAATTTCAGCTTTCTAGTGCTAACGGTCACTGAGATTAAGCGAGGACGGACAGACGGACACGCATGGCGAATCTATAAGGGTTCCGTATTTGCCATTTGGCTACGGAACCCTAAAAACTGGCCAGCTGTGGATGATTCCAGGTAAGTGATACCTGATGATGAACATTCCTGTAGTGAAGGCGTATTGATATACCAGGAAAACATAAAGCGCAGAAGTAACAGCTTACTATTACACTATCATATAAAGTGACTTAAATCGTCGAATTAATAATTTGGAGTTGCACGAATAAAGTCAATTCTTGGATTTGGAAAAGTGTATTCCGATATACGTTTTCACGGTAAGCATAACAAAGGGAAGCCTAATGATTTTAAAAGTTATTTTAAAAGTTATCGTTACAAACACAGTTTCAGCGAGTATCTGATGTCGACCCCTGTAACCGCTTACATCGGATATTATAGCCGACAAATACTCCCGCATTTTTTCCGGCATGGTTGCACATCCGCGACTAAATACTCCACCTCGTGAGCTCTTCTGTCACTTAAGGCGAAGAAGGTAAGGTTTAAGGTTTTGAAGAGCTAAACAAGACAAAATACCCAGTTGCAAACAAACGACCCCGGCAAACAGGACGCGAAAAGACTGGTTGGAGTGGTTAAAAGGCTACTAAACCTAAGAAAAACAACTAATAACTTGTGTTTACCACTGAAACCATACAACACATACATCACAGCGTTAATACTTAGTTTCCATTTGTCGGTTTGAACCAATTGATTGACTGTATTAGTGTAGATAGATGTATTTTATTAATATAAGTATATATTTGTATTATATTTAAGGTTTTAGCATATCAATTCTTATATTCACCTGTTCTCTCTCTTATTGCACCTACCACCATTTTTCTCTGTATCACCCAAAGGTTGATAAGTAGAAAACGCCTAAGGCATTAAGTTCACCTCTACACTTTTGTGTGAATGAGGTCTTTAATAAATAAATAAATAAACTACCCTTTTATCAGATCTAAAAAACCACCAACACATAACAACTTTATAAACCCAGTAACACAATAGCATCACCTTCCGGATTCAAGTATCACCTCAGTCTAACAGACATGCGTTGTTCATAACTCCATTGTGTACACCGGTTATGTGTCACAGTATACAACATTGTAGCGACGTCTCACTTGATTTGTGATAAAAGTGTGCCGCTGCATGCACTTACTCTGAATGAACGGTGAATATGGCACGCTTGTTCAAACTTATCGATGTTACAGTGCTGGACGGGAATGTTTTAAATGCTCTGTAGTGGGTCTTAATTGTGAAATTGAGGGTGAAATAAAACAATCATTTAATTTTGTGTCGCAAATTCTGAGAGTCCGAGATCAGCAGAAATATTTTGTTGGTTGTAGCTTTAATTTGTCGTGGCTAGATATTAACAGCTGCACGGGTTGATCTACAAGGTTAAGCAACGCTTGCCAAGGTTGGTCTGTGGATGGGTGACCATCTTAACATAACGAGTTTCCTCCGTGCCTCGGAAAGCACGTTAAGCCGTAGGTCCCGGCTGTCATTTGTAGATCTTTGGCAGTCGTTACGGATAGTCAGAAACCAATAAATCTGACTCCAGTCTTGCCATGAAGTACCGTGTTACCCCAGTAAATGGGTTGTGGAGGCCTGGTAGGCAGCCGCTCCTCGTAAAATACTGGTATTCAGCTAAATCCGGCTTGACTGGAAGCCGACCCCAATATAGTTGGGAAAAGGCTAGGCAGATGATGAGTTTTAATTTGTCAAATAAAGCCTGTTAGAAGCAGAAGGTATATTTTTACCATCATATTTTGTATATAGTTGCAAATCGCACTCTGAATGAACGGTGAATATGGCACGCTTGTTGAAACTTATCGACGTTATAGTGCTGGACGGGAATGTTTTAAATGCTCTGTAGTAAATTGAGGGTGAAATAAAATAATGATTTAATTTTGTGTCGAAAATTTTGAGAGTAAGGGATCAGCAGCATTTTGTTGCTTGTAGTTTTACTTTGTCAAATAAAGCCAACAGCCTGTTAATAGTATCGAAATTATTTTTACCACCATATTATACAACTCATAATTTAAAAGTCACATTTCTAGTAGATATTCTTTTGTTTTACTATGGCTATTTGACGACATTTCAATTATTCATTAAATACTCGACGATTTAACCAAATATTTGTCCCCATTAGTAAATCGTCCCTGAACAAGTTTAGGTTGTAGTTTTTTCATATGCCAATTTGTTCTTACCGTTAAAGGGTTAAGGCTGATTTCACAAACGAAACTGTTTGCGATCAGCACATCTAAACTGCGTTCAAAAGCTGTAAGGTTCAATATTGACACTGACAGCTCTTAAACGCAGTTTATATATGAATAGCTTCTGCCAGCGGCTTCGTGAGTAAAAAGTAGGTTTCTCCATACAAACTTTGGAACCCCTGTTTCATTCACTTAAGGGAATTTTGGGAAATCCTCTCTTAGTGAGTCTTCATCATAAAAGGAAGCTGTGTGCGAAATTCCACGCTTCTATTCATAGTAGCTTGAGTTGTGTGTTGATATGTCAGTGAGTTTTTCCTTTTATAGGTTTATATAGATGATCAAGTTCAGTTTCATTGAAAGAAGCTCGCATGTTAGGCGATTGGTTAAAACTAAAACACAAAAAAATCGAAAACGAGAATTTTATAAGCTTTTCATGCCTTTTTAATTTTTTCGTTTGAATATTAGTAACTGTTGTATTAAGCGAGATATATTTTAATAATAACAATAATTCTTCTTTATTTCGGATGACAGAATTCATATAATGTGTTAGTATTGCCTATTATTATTATTATTCTAGATACACTCAGAGCCCTCTGGCGCAGGTACTAATAGCAATATGTTGCAATGGGAAATCCAAAATTGGCAAGCCAAGCGTTGTGCCCTTACCGCAACTATTAATTGAAGCGGTCTCGTGTTAATAAGGCTCATGTTGAAGCAGTGGGCGTTAATGTACTGCTGATATAATTAGATAGATAATGCCTTATGACATCAAAACCGTGCATAGAGTGCATGGAAGTAGATATGTGACGTATTATGTAGGTGTTTGATCATTTTGATTTTGTATCGCATTATGAAGTCTAAAGATGTACTTGTTCGCTTCTGTAACGACGTAAAATTGGGGATCTTAGCAAAGTTGAGACGATACTTAAACGCCGGAACAGCTGCTCTTTATCAAGCGCAAGTTTGATCGTGTATGCTTCTGCTCTCATCTTTGCGATAGGTCTGCCAAATACCAGCTTGATACACTAGAGTATAGAGTGTTTGCTATAACCTAAAATTCTTTAAGTCGAGAGTGTATAGGTTACTTATGTCGTCGGCCACATCATCATTTACCATCAAGTGAGATATGGTTCAAAAGAAGCTTAATAAAAAAAATACTCCTTTGTTTGTAACGTCTGGAAATAACTGATCAACATTATGACAATTCTTTCAGCAATAGTAACTTTTCAGCTACATTGCCTACGAGTGCCATAAGTTATCCCGGGGACTCACGATTTCTGTGGAACTGGCAACGAAAACCAGCCACCAAAAAGAGGTAAAAATAAGCTATGTGTATTATTTTCATAATAGTAGCTAACTAACATTATAAATTTTTGACAATTTGACACTAAATAGCCTTGAAACGCACCTGACAGTAATAAACTAGTGTTAATGGTCGTTAAAAGGGTTCTATGGCGTGATTTTAGTACATACATTATGGATAAACTCATATTATTATATTATGGGGAACACATAAACACAAGAACTATGTATTATGTATTTCTATAAATGATTTAACTGAAAAATAAATAATAGATAAATGAGTTACGTATTATATTTTAAACAATCGCCAGTTTTACTCTATTACCAAATATCTTTGGACTTATGGAATTTTTTTACCTTTTTTTGAGGTGGGAAATCATCAAACGATTTCTTATGCTCTGGGGCCACCTACAGGTGAGCGTGTCCGATTTTTACTGACTAAAACCCACATGTGTTCTTACAGTTGCCCATAGCGTTACAAGACTTCGGTAAAGCTTGCGAACGAATGTCCGGCTGAGGAATACCTTCCTCATTAATCACTTTGTCTATCAGTGAAAACCGCATGAAAATCTGTTCAATAGTTTTAAAATTAATCGTGAACAACAAACAAACGCGGTTAAAAACTTTTAAAATATAAAAAAAATATAAGAAATGGACAAGATTGTTTTACGCTCCACGGCTAAGTAGTAGGTAGGTACAGGTCAATTCGAGGAATTCAGGAAATTCGCGTACATCGAATGTTTGAACACGACTGTTTACGACGGAATTACTAGCTATTTCTACCGCGCCAATGTGTATAATTCTACGTTTGGATTGGGTGGAATATAGGTATCACACTAAATACATAAGGGCAAAAGTTTGTGAGTGTGTGTATGTTTGTTACTCCTTAATGCTAAGATTACTGAACGGATTTGCATGAAATTTAGCGCACGGGCAAACCATGTCCTGGAATAGCACATAGGATTCTTTTTATCCCGGAGGTATAAATTCCTTGGCATACTTTCCTACTTTTACGCGGACAAAGCCGCTGGCAGCAGCTAGTGATATATAACAAACCCATGACTATACTCGTATATACAACACATCAGTTAACAAGTCAACTTGAAACAACAATATAATTGAGAAAAAAAAACTCATCAAAAGCTTCCGACATAATTACAAACTTCGACTTTGATAAGAAATCGTTAATTAATAAGCCCTTCTCAACTCAGGAAAAATGTTCGGAATTTTACTTAATTTTAGAATACTTTAACTAAACATAAATCAACTTATTTCCGAAAATAACTAAAATATCTGGTTTCTTAAGACGCTAAAATTTAACCGTTTTAGCTGTTTACGGAAAGACGGGCGAGCGTTAAGGAAAGTATGTAGATTATTGGACGTTTGAAAGTGGCCCTGGGCAGTATTTAGGGGGCAATAGTCCAACGCATAAAGTGGTCAAGGGGCAAGTAATAGGTATATGTTTGCACACATTAGTTCATGAATCCCCGACCGATCCTATGAGACCGCGCTGTTATTGTTTTACTATTGTGTCTCGTTTTTCGGGTATGTGATAGGTTAAACGCCAGACAATATCGTGGCAGACCAATGCGAAGTCGATGCGAAGAAGAATCTAGATGGTTTTTTTTTACTTTGTAAATGATAAAATGACTTCTCGAGTAGAGCGAGACAGCGTGTCAGACTTTTACTGGTTAAAACCACACCAATGTTTTCTTATTGTTCTTCAATTTATTCCCGTTTCTGTATTACAAAATAATTATGCCTTACTTCATGAATTTTGGGTGGTTAGCAAAAAAACATAATTTTCCAACCTAACCTCGTCGGTTAGTTAAGTCGCGTCTTAAGACCCTAATTTTTAAAAGTTCATTCATATTTAGTGCTACATTAATATTTTTAATGAAGAATGTGATTTCTGATGCACAGTTATTATTAGGTTTTTTTGGCTATTTTAAAAATACACACTTACGCCATATCGTTACAGGTTTTCAATAAGAATCTGCAACGGTAATCTTTATACATGTAATTTTTCTGTACGTGTGTTTGTCATCTAACCTCCTCCTCTTAAACGGCTTAACCCATTTGTATGAAATTTGGAGTGTGATAGATGTATATTTGAGTGTGTCCCTAGGTGGTTTGAAAATACAATTGGACCTGGTAGGTGCAATCCTGTTCTCAATTTTTTTTTCTGACTAAATCCAGCTTTCGGACAGGGCAACGTTTGTTGGGACCGCTAGTATAAGTATAATACATATTTATTACATGTTTGTCTTTAACTCATTAAGGCCTTCAAACTACATAACTCAAAACAAAGTCATACCGGTAAGTAGGTAAGTACAATACGTATACATGAATGATGTTAATGGCCTATAATTTATACAACGTTGACATATAAGTCGAGTCGTGTTAACGCGACACTGGCGTGCAACGCTTGAAAAACTAATCTGAAATGCAGACTAACCAAACTCCGCTTAACGTACGACATGTCCTAGAATAATTAGCATTTATTTATTCATTGTAGACAAAATGTAAACCAGCAATAAGATATATACTTAGGCATATTTTTTATCTAGCTTAACTTTTAGCATTAGCATTATCGGCCTAATAATGTGCCCACTGCTGGGACTCAGGCCTCCTCTCTAGGAGAGGGCCCTTAACTTTTGCTATTCAAAAAATAAATGTACGTCTATTTGTTCTTAATTACCTAACCACAAACAGGTAATTTAGGATAAATGATGGTCCACTTATGTATAAATAAGTGTGTGTATAGTGAAATTAGGGTACAGACCTCCCTACTAATTTAATCGAAAGATGATTCTTATTACGGATGACTTTTAGTTGGTAACAGTATGACAATCTCTCTCGCTCTACGCACGACATGTCCTAGAATAGTATTTATTTAATCATAGTAGACTTGTGTCTGCTAGGGCTGCGAATTTCGAAAGAATTACTGCGGAGAGAAAACAGGTGGTGGTGTCAGTAAAAGTCTGATAATCGTTCTCGCTGCACGCAGAGAGGAAGAAGTTATTTGATGATAGCCCAGCTCGATCAATAAAAACGTATATATGTAATATACTAAAATCGACACCACGTTAACATAATTTGAGAAAGAATTATTGAATATGGAATCTTTTATATTGCTGTTTACCGTAATCATCTAGACAACGATAAACAGTAAAATTTGCCTAGGTCAGCACTCTGTGCGGACTGTATTTACGTACTTTATTATATTAACCGAATAGAAAATAAATAAAAGGATCTCTTGCTATGAATAAATGTAATTTCTATATAAATTATTTAATTTTTAGATCGTACATTTTGGTGCCTACTTTTCTAGGTATGTATTCCACCACTATAAAATTAAATCCTCACATTAAGTAAATACTAGGATTCATAAGTTATATTTATTACATCAAACAGAAACTATTCATGTATTAAATTGTAGTCAGGTTCACGATATAAATTTATGGAAACGGTCACATGTTCAGACTGTAGCTATAAAGTAAGCCTCCCCTAATTAAACTCTAGTCTGTCCAACTTTGCACACATGAATATAACTTCGCAACTAAATATAGAAGTCATTACTTACCTCCCCTTTGTGACGAAGCATTAAAGTAGGTTACCGTGTGCACTATTCAGTCACTGCCCTCTTCTAATGTCACTGAACATTGTTTCATTAAAAAAAAATCACTTAAAAATATTACGCTACATTTTCATTTTTCATAACACTACGGAGCTATTCTAAACTACACCCATAAACTATACTAATATTAACTATCGAACGAAGTTATCACGCGACTCGTAGAGCGAGCTACGGTGTAGCGCGGCTACGGCGTAGGCGTCCGTACGCTTACAACGATCGCGTCGAACTGAATGAGTTTCCACCAGCTTTCCTTTTAGTAGGCTTTTAAGCACTTATTTTCTATTTGACTCAAGTAATGAAGGTTACTAATGGGAAATTCGTAAATGACTAATCTGCGTTTGAAAGATCGACGCAACAAACCTTGAATCTGGGAACTTTAAGGCTTCAGAGGATAAGGAAGAAAGTTGGAAACTAAGGAATACGTTTTCAATATTTATTGTTAGATCTTTTCGTGATGGATTTTGGTGTAGAATTGTTTAAGGTCTTGAATGTAAATGTTTTCGACTACTCGTACAGGACTTTCGGTAATCGTGACGAAACGTGATCAATTTTTAAATGGGTTCAAGGGCAGTTTGCAAAGCGTTTTGTACTTTATTTGTAGCTGATTTAGAACTTAGATTGGAAGGACCTTTTCCGAAAAGTGGGACATAATATAAACTCTTCAAAAGTGAAGGATGGGCGGACATTATACGTTGTAATGAAACAAAACAACCCCGCTCCTGATATTATAAGTTTCTTTAATAATAACGGCCTTATAATATAATAATACCATTGCCATATTTCAGTAGAATTACTACTCAAATGTTATAACAGTAATAATTTATTTTATGACTTTTTATATACAAAAGTAAAGTTAGCCATTTGTATAAATTAGCATAAAATTATAGACTAAGCCCAAAGTCCTAACACTCACATGCGGTTTACTGTAATCATCTGTAATTTAGTATATTAAACGATAGAAAATCTAAAATGTAGGCTAAAATTGCGTGTCTACAAAGTTTGTAGATTAGGGCTCAAAAGTACTCACTAATTAAATGCTAATTTGGAAATTTTAGCGTTAGGCATAAAAGATTTTTTTGCTCTATATTTTTTTTACAGTTAGCTTTTTACATCATTGGCAAAGATGCTTTAGAATGTGGAATTAGCATTATTTTTCTGACTGACTGATTTCTTGAGAATTCAAAAGTGAATATAATTGGTTCCTTTCAAATAAATGCTTTGTTTTCGTTTGGTGCTAATGTTTAGTCCCTATTCTAGTGTTTTCTCAATTTTGTTCACAAGGAGCTGATGAATCAACATATTTGGTTAAGAGTTCAACAACCCGTTGATGACTCGGACGCGGTCCTGACCGGACGGCGGACGGCGAGCTAAACTTCTGATGTGATTATCAATCTATAAATGATAGCCAGTACTAACTGATTAATGTGTTTTCCTAAGCACAAAGGAGACTCGGTATCCACATTTCAATGTTGGCAAACGTGGCTTAACTGTGAAAGATTAACCTTTTTTAAGTTGCGAAATCATGGGTGACATGTCAGACTTTTACTGGCTAAAACTACACCTGTGTCATCTATACTAATATTATAAAGAGGTAAAATTTATAAGTTTGTATGTAGGGGGTAATCTCTGGAACTACTGGTCCGATTTGAAAAATTATTTCAATGTTAGATAGCCCATTTATCGAGGAATGCTATAGGCTATATACCATCACGCTACAACCCACGGGAGCGGAGCAGTAACGAAAAATGCGGGTGAAACCGCAGGGGACAGCTAGTTTTAAATAAAAACCACTAATAAAATCAATAATAAAAACCACGCGGCCCAGTTATGGGCCGCGTGGTTTTTATTATTTGGCTATGATCTCTTCTGTAAGCTATTCATACAGCCCATCGTGTAGACAAAACACATAAAAATGTAAAATTAAACAAAAGTAAAATGTATTGATACTGTTACTAACTATAGTAACAGTATCAATACATTCATTACCGCCACGAAGGGACAATTATTATGTCATCACCAAACCTAGTAACAACACGAAAGCATGATACTTTCCTAATTTATTATACCCGAAGGTCATTCGTTTAAAATTCCACTAAAAACAGATTATTCATCGCACATTTACTCGAATTTTAATTCACATTAATCTTGCGACTAGTTTTTGCTGCGGCTTTATCGGCATAAAAAAAATCTAAGCTGTAGAATAAGAACAAGAAGATTTTTTAATGACTAGCACTAAACTGCGATCTCACCTGATGGTAAGCAGTGATTGAATCGTTTATAGTGAAACGCACTAGTTATTATGAATTTTTCTTTTAGACTTATTTCGATTTCACCTTTATTTCGTGTGTAACTGTATATTCCAAATAAACTGATGAAGCAACAACTTTCTTTTTAATCAACTTTTTCAATTTCCACATTAAACATACAAACGTGGGCCACAGAAACATTTGAAAGAGCCCTGAACACAATGAGCAACTAGAGGGAAGGTAAATGTTACTCAGTAAAAATCTACCACCCTCTTTCGCTCCACCCCAGAGCGAAAGAAGCCATTCGATCCCACTTAAAAAGACAGACAAACGTGAAAATTATGTTATTATAATATACAGAAGTTAGCTATAGGATTGCGTGTTCACTATATATTTTAAACTACGGCTTGTTTACGTGTAGTAGCGTGGGCCATGCTTGGTCACGCACCGGCCATGCATGGCCAGTGACCGCGAACTCTAATTAATGTAATAGTAGTTCACCAAAGTGGACAAACTTGATTTAAGTACAACTTAGTTTAGTATAATTAGCTTGTGTTTTCCTCACTCCTTGGGACGGAGACCTCATCATTAGAAGGAAAATGTTCCTTATTAAGCCATTGGTTCGTAATGAAACAGTGGTGCTTGGAAACATTAAAAAACTGTCAAAGGTGAACCGAAGGCCAAAAGAAAACCGTGGGAATCTGCAGAATTCCAGGGATCATTAGATACGTTACAAAACCTGCCACAAGGTGAACAGAATATAAGTACAATCCAATAAGGTAACATAAGAAACCATCGAATGTAATTACGGTACTCGGTTTAAATGTTAATAAATTAATTTGAAGTAGGATGTGTCGACTCTTGGGTTCAGCTTAATATCGTGCAGAGTTTAATTTCCAAATGAAATAATGAGATGGCCAGTGCTTGTTGGATTTCATATCACTTTAATTGCTAAAAACCTTTTTAATAGCAGTGGTCTTCTCGTATCGAATCTTTTCGTATCGATGTCACTGATAAATCTGAATAATCTGCCCAGTATTTGGCACACTGTATAGTATTGGCCTCATATAGATCCTATAAAGTGCATGTGGTTGGGCAGGTTGGGCAGGATGGGCAGCGAGTGCCGCATATCCTGGGCAGTCGTTCCACACTGGCACTGTGTCAAGGATGGACCGAATAAGCCCCATTTGGTGAATTTCTTACAGCGGCCAACCTGGGCAGAGCAAAGACACTGGACAGTGGACTGGATGGGTTGTGAAAGCAGTGCTGATGAAACAAAGTACATAAAGTACTTACCTGCATGCCCGATTTTCTCTGACCTGCGAAATAATCATCAACACTACTCCATCATTAACACCACTGAAAAAATATACTACATTTCACACTAACATTATAATATACGATAGCTAATGTCTGTTTTGATTATTTATTCGTTATCCACAAAACAAAACACACCCAAGCATAACTAAATTATAAAGAACTAGCTTTTACCCGCGGCTTCGCTCCCGTCAAATGACTACCCTACATATCCTACGCTACCCTACCCTATCTTCCCTACCTACCCTACACTACACTACACTACCCTACACTACCCTACACTACCCTACACTACCCTACACTACCCTACACTACCCTACACTACCCTACACTACCCTACACTACCCTACACTATCCTACACTACCCTACACTACCCTACACTACCCTACACTACCCTACACTACCCTACACTACCCTACACTACCCTACACTACCCTACACTACCCTACACTACCCTACACTACCCTACACTACCCTACACTGCCCTACACTACCCTACACTACCCTACACTACCCTACACTACCCTACACTACACTACCCTACACTACCCTACACTACCCTACACTACCCTAGAACCTATTTAGAACACAGATTAATTCATGAATCCCCGACCGATCTCATTGGACCGCGCTGTTATTGTTTTACTATTGTGTCTCGTTTCGCGGGTATTGATAAGTTAATGTTCATTTGTTGGTAAAAGGAAATTGTTGAGTAAATCATGTTTATTTATGATATATTCTTATCATAATTATATTTTCATTAAATATTGAAACGTTAAAAATATGCGCTATTTTATTTAAAAAAATTACCGTTTTCCGAAAATAACTTTTTCATCAAGAATAATAAAACCAGCCAAGAGCGTGTCGGGCCACGCTCAGTGTAGGGTTCCGTAGTTCTGTTCGTCCCATCAAGTTATAATAATATATAATAATTTTCCTAGAAAGTCTTCATAAAGCTCTACTTTCCAGATTTTTTTCATATTTTCTAAACTTATGGTTCGAAAGTTAGTAAGTTACTTTTGGAGCGATTATTTCCGGAATTATTGATATTATCAAAAAATTATCTTAGTAAACCCCTATTATTTTTTGAATACCTATCCAACAATATATCACACGTTAAGGTTGGAATAAAAAAAAGAAAAACACTTTCCACTTACATGTATGTAGCTACCCTAATAAAACATTTTTTTCCAATTTTTATTTTACTACTTTGTCGGCGTAATTGATACACATATTGGTACCAAATTTTAGCTTTCTAGTGTAAACGGTCACAGAGATTAAGCGAGGACGGACGGACAGACATGGCGAAACTATAAGGGTTCCGTTTTTGCCATTTGGCTACGGAACCCTAAAAAAGCCCTTGTTGTGATAAAAACACGAGGGCGATTTACATATGTAAGTACATGGGATGTTTAACCTAATCGTAGTGTAATAAGAGTCATTTTTTGAGCAAAGCTATTAAAAAAGTCATTATACGGTGTGCATCTCATACTGCACCAAATGGGAACCCAGCTCAGCATGTCAGATAAATATATCTGACGCTGATATTCTGCTGGATTCCTGGCGATGACATACGGACGCTCAGTGTGTATGTTTGAATAGAATAGAAAAAACTCACGGCACACGGGTAAACCATATCTCAGAATTGAACGTAGGATACTTTTTATCTCGGGGGTTCGCAAAGCTCTTTTCATCTTATGATAATTTTCTACTATCACGCGGGTTACACTACTGGCAGCATCTAATGGGCAATCATCATCATCTGCCTAGCCTTTTCCCAACTATATTGGGGTCGGCTATAATGGGCAATAAAATTGATAATTGAAAACTATAAAAATGGTTGGCCTTCTAATGTTCCTCATCATCATCATCATCATCTCAGCTGAAAGACGTCCACAGCTGGATATAGGCCTCCCCTAAGCGTCGCCACAGCGACCGATCCTGTGCGTCTCGCATCCATCGGATTCCCGCGATTCCAGGTCGTCGGTCCACCTTGTGGGAGGCCTTCCGTCCCCATCGACCATCTGTTCTACGAGCAATGTGCCCTGCCCACTGCCACTTAGGTTTGGCAATTCTTCGGGCTATGTCTTCTAATCTTCCTACTGGGCCATAATCCACCACGCGGGCCCAGTCATTTTGACTTACACAAAATTAAGTTAATAAAAAAACTGGCCAAGTGCAAGTCGAACTCGCATACGAAGGATTCCGTACTACAATATTAAAATCGATCAGAACACGGCGTCAAAATAACGTTTTTTGTATGGGAACCCCCTTTGATTTTTATCTCTATTTTAATTTAATTATTATGGTTGTAGCGGCAATAAAGATCCTGTGAAAATTTCTACTCTCTACCTCCTACGGTTTATGAGATACAGACTGCCGATTGACGGACCAACAGACAGACGGACGAACATCCGAGACATATTACTTAGAAGGGTCCCGGTTACCATTATGGGTACGGAACCATAATATCAGATATGATTTAAGAAAGAACCCTCACTCAACTTTGTTATATATTCCTAACACATAACAAAAAGCATAAGTCATGTCTCCTTTATTCAGAATCGAGCATTGTATCCGGTAAATAGGTAAGTGGCATCTCTTCGCGTGATGTATGAGCCTTCGCAGATGATCCACGAGCAAAATGGCAGACCATAACAATCTCCTTTAACGGAGCAAGCGTAAATCCGAACGTAAACCTTTACGTTACGACGTCGTGACGGTTTTATAATGTTACGTTAAAATGCTCTTAGCAAACAATACCTACTCGCGATATGATGGAATTTTTATATTTATTATTTACAGATGCGATGGCACGTCAGAATGTATTTGAATGAATGATCAGAGAGATGAATTACGAACACTGCTCGAAACGCTCACCAATTTCTTAATGCTATAGGGTCATGCTGCCACCTGGAGTCGCTCTACAGAAGCCTATACGAAAACTGCTCAATCGGTTGCTTAACATAATTATATTAAAGAAAAAAATTACAAATTTCTTATGAATTAAACTCCTGCATCGCGTATTATAGTTCTGCGCGCGATTTGAACATATACAGCAGCCCAACATCATCTCTCAGGCAGTAACACCCGGTCGGAGGTGCCTTCTTTTTCGGATGGAAGTTTTCGGATCTTTCAATCATCTTCTGCATACCTCCAAAGTGTCAAAAAGAAAAGGATACACCTTGAGCTTACACTCATACAAACTGGGGGTTTCTAAAGCCAAAAGTGAATAAGTACTTTTAGGCAAGATTGATTGATTGCTCCTTTATCGATCACATCATTCTTATCCATCAGGTAAGATAGTGGTCAAGCGCAATCTTATCATTAATTAAAAGTATACCTATACCTATGTTTATAATTTTTAAATCAAACCCACGTGCAATCCCAAGAAATGAAGTGAACATTAATTAAAAACTTAATTACATAAAAAACTAATTGTAAGCGGATAAATAACTAATTAGTTATCTGCTTACAAATCATATTTTCTTACTTATTTAAATGCTTTTAAATGCTGCCACATTTTCTAACAATATTTATACTTACTTTCAAAAAAATAATAACGATCTGAGAGAAATTAACGTGAATTTTATATAAAATAAGCAGCTTAGTTTTAAATTATATAAATTAAAATATTAAGTTTCATTCTTCGAAGTTTAAAATTATATCGTTAATACACCATTATTTAATTCACTGAAAATGCTTAGAAAGTAAACAAGTATTGTGAAATTAATTTATAGGTATTAGTTAATTTGGTAATTTACTTGATAAACAGCTTAGAATATCAAGAGAAATTTCAACTAAGAATTTATGTAGAATTTAATTAAAGCAACATTATTGTAATATGCATACAATCAATTTAGAACCATCTCGATAGTTTAAGAATATTTTAATTTAAATGAACGAATATCAAGATAAATTACATCAACTAAACATGAAAGAAAATCAATCGTAAATATGTCCAACGTGAGAAATAAAACATTTTCTATGAAACTAACCCTGACTTCTTTGTAATTTTTCTGAATAATCCGGGTGATATTGAGAAAGTACATAACATAATCAAAACAATTACCTAAGCTATAAAGGTAAAAAAAACACTTCTTAAAACTTCAAGCCCAAAATTAAAAAGCAATGAACCCCTCGTTCCACATTATGTGAAACAGTCACGAATATTTTACCATAATTGCCACCATAGAAGCCATGTTCATTCTGACTATTCGTGACAAATAACTGAACACTTAAAAACGGCCTAATTGGACGGTTTCATTGGTGTATGGGGCCTAACAACAAAACTATGAGTTAACGTAGTTCTTTGAAAACAAATTCTGTAAGTAAAGTAGCTTATGCCAATTAGACTAAGGGTGTATGCTTGTGCTTATGCTATTGTAATAAATTTAGCTCAATATATTATTAATATTATAAAAAGAGGTACTTTGTTTCCATGGTTGTAAAGAACCCTATTCTGATTACATACATCACTACTACTATTTCTGATAAAAACTTTCATTAAAACATTTATGTGCATACCATACAGCTAATGACTGGTCAGAATTCCCTGTCGAAATCTGTGTTTCCTGATAGCTACAACTTAGAGGTCTTCAAGTTGAGACTCAAGGAAATAGGTTACTACTAAGCAAGTGTGCTCCTCCATAGGCTCCAGAAAGAGGTTATGTTATCGGAAAGTTTATTATTTGTTGTGATTTAGTTGTACTGAGTTTTATTTGGGCAAGGGCCAAACTTGATAGATTTCAATAAAAAAATCACTCTCACCAATTTTGTAAGTGTTGTTCGCATAAAAGTAATTCAGACCACGAATTTAGACTGTGTAACAACTCTACAGACGAAGCCTACCTATTTTTCAAGCTAGTAGTCTAATTTATAGTTCACGTACGTTCACGGTTCTCGATTTGTATTTGATTTGAAACCAAAACCTAAAAAGGTATCTAGGATAGCCGTTTATAAATTCGTCTACAAATGTGCGAAAGTAATCCCCTACATCCACAGCTAAATAATTTACCAGAATTAATTTTACTAACGAACCGCTTATGAAGTACTTCTATGGGTGGGTATGTGTATTTAAAATCATAGTTGCCCCATACTAGGAAATACTCCTGTATCGTCGGTTAGTTCACAAACATGTAAACACAGACCATGTTTTGGGTCTGAGTATCTTGTGTATGTGAGTAGTAAGTACCTACAGAATGACTGTCCAAGTTCAATTGAATCGAAGAAGTTCTCGTAGTCTACATACGCTAAAGAGAGGCAGGTTATACTTTCTGGTTTTCTGTATAAACTGTAGCATATAATTATATGTGGTATAGCTACAGAGCAGCAGCTTTTCCGGAATCTGTCTTGTTTAGCAAGCTGAAAATCGTCAAACCAGAGTGCGGGATAATTCATGATGATTTTTGAATAGTTTATTGACTTAGCTTTGAAGGAAGATGGGCCTACCATTCTTAAGCCGGATAGTGTCGCACTTCTTAAAGAAGACTACCACCACACTTCTGGTCTTTATCTGAGGTTTTTTTTACTCGAGTATGACGGAAAAAATCTTCAAATAAAAAAAAAAATGGAAAATACCTTCTGAAGGGCTTTAAGAAACGGTTTTCCACGTGCCTTCAGGAGCTTGGTTGTAATTCCATCGTCACGAGACGACTTATTGTTTTTAAGCGGTATCAGATCCCCTTGAAAGTGTATTGACAAAAACGATGCAAATAGCGCGGCCACCAATAAGCCGTAGATTTTATAACGAAACAAAAACAGACCTATTTCGTCGCAACCTCTGTAAAACTTTATCGATCAATCATGAATGTGTCATTCCAAAAAGGGCGACAACCACTGTGGTAAGAATTAGAGCAAATCGAATTTCCACGGGCGCCTTTGGGGCTAAGTTCTATTATCATCTATGCCGCTATTTTAGTACAATCGTAGTTTAGTTCGGTAAAAAGACCTGTGATAAAAAGTCAGACATCGAGTTACAAACAAATACCATAGATCCAATGTATGATTCTCCACCCCCTAGTTTCGGAATTTTTCGTCAGAATTTAAGTTTTTTTTTTATTGCATTATTTTTCATAATTTAAACTGTATATGAGCACTATTATTTGGTTTTATTTCAAGTAAACAAGAATTAGGACAGAATTCAACAACAGGTGATATATTCAGCTAACTCCCACTACAAAAGAATTTGGGTCAGATTTAAAAAACACATGTTAGTTAAAATATTCATCGTACGGAACTCATTCCACGCCCGCACTTATTTGCTTTTACGTATTTTTTTTTTCATTCACTCTAAATGCATTAGGTACTTGTACTAATTTTATCTGATTTAAATCGCATATTTTGGTAAGTTTACATTTAAAAGTGTACAATGCCATTTTTTCTCATCTTTATAATAAAAAAACGATTCGTTTACAATATCGTTCTTATTTTATGGCATTTATTCGTAGTTACAAAATGCCAGAAACAATAACAATTTTTAAAAACTCAAACCTTTATTGCATCCATAATTTCCATAGCACTAAATATTAAATCAATAATAAACTTGTAACATACAGTAATAATTATAATGGAAGAAAAAAGAGAATTTGTTTGCAGAACAGCCTTACTCTCACTGAGTTCATTGATACAGTGCAAATAATCGAATCCTAGTGACGTATGTATACAATAGCTATTAGGTACCGTGTGCAACACAACTTAAAAAACTTCCCCCATTTCTTTCCTACACAAATGGTACAGGATGAAACCTACGGCCGTGTTACCTGCATGTCCTATGGGTGTACTCCAGTACTGTAGCTGGCAGTTTTCAGCCATTTAGCCAGTGCACACTTCCACAACACGGGGTACAATTATACGGAACTCTGTAATGTAGGAACTTTGCACTTTTAGAATTACGTGGACTAACAAGAACAGTACGGAAAATGCCCTTTTATTGTGGTTCTAATGGGTAATATTGAACTAGGATTTTTTTTATAAGGTGGGTAGTCATCCAATTACTTCCCCCGCTCTAGGTGGACCGCTCTAGATCATTTGGTTTTTCTGACAAAAACCTTCTTGTGTTCCTTCAGTTGCCCTTAATGGGTAATATTGAACTAGGATTTTTTATAAGGTGGGTAGTCATCCAATTACTTCTCCCGCTCTAGATGGAGCGCTCTTGATCGTTTTTTTGACAAAAACCTTCTTTAGCTCCTTCAGTTGCCCTTTCTGTTCCAGACCCGTGGAAACTCTTGCGAACCATAATCGAAATTCGAAACAGTTCTATTCCAGAATCGAGGATTAGAGATTTTTCCAAATACAAAAATTATTTCGTGGCGTATCTACAAATTCAGTTTTTGGACTTTTTCTTCACTTGCGCTAGACCGTGCTTCTTACCTTTCAGGATTCTAGATACCTTAAAGGATCGACAGAAATTAGGTACCGTACTTATAGGTTCTGACCTTGCAATTAACAAAGTATACCACAAAAAGAGTATAAACGGCATTATCTTTAACAAACTTGAGTATGTGATATTTATTTCAGATCTAAAGTAGAATTACATTGGGATCTGGGTGTGTTAGTCTCCATATATTTTTATAGCAACTAGACTTGTAGAACTACATTGTAAGTTTATGTGTACAATAAAGAATTAAGAAACCTTCCTGTGAAAAAGGGTCTAGACAGACGGACTGACGGACAAAGTGATCCTACAATGGTTCCGTTTTTGCCAATTGAAGTACGGAACTCTAAAAATGGCTAATTTTCCTTCTAGTACCAACTATAACTTTTAAATCGCGACATCCTTATGGCACTAAAATGTCTAAAACGCTATTAAAACCCTTTAGGGATTAGCAAAACTCAAAAACTACGACTCACTGCCTGACAAAGGACTTACCTGTTTGAAACGATTAAAAGTTTAAAATAGTGAATTGAAATTTTCATTTATCAAACGTGCTTCCAAAGGTATTTTTAATAAATGCTTTAGTATGTTTTTGCGGAAAATAGTTTCAATACCTATGTGGTTGGTACGGTTTTATTTAATAAAATAATGTTTTGCATTTATTATTATACTAGCTGGTGCCCGCGAAATTGTCTGCACAGCATTAGTACTTCGAGACAAATAACACAATATCTTTATAAATTATAGTCTTATGTGTTATTTAAGTATACGCTATATTATTGTAAAGTTGCTTTTGCGTGAAAAAGTAAAAATCCATAAGCAAATAAACTTTTGAGCTTATAATATTAGAAAGATATCGAGGCTACTCCAGAACAAGGGCATTGACCATTGTTGTGTAAAAAAGAACGACTTAAGCTAGCTCCAAAGAAAATAAGAACGAAAAGACAAAAACATTAACTAATGCACGCCCAATGTGAATATATAATATCTAATAATAAAAAGTGAAAGAAAAAGAAATATTCCTTGAGAAACATATAAAAATTCACATGTGCTATTCGCGAACAGTCTACTAACTCGTGTGCCAAATATATTAGGTGTATATTCATACAAATCTGTATAGTTGTTTCAGTGTGGGAGAGTAACATACACACACACACATGAATATAAACATAGAACTTTTTATTACAGTGATAAGACCTACCCCTACAGATACGTGAGAAGTTAAAATATAGCCGGAATAAAGTTGCTTTCTACGAATAATGTGTAAAGAAATACGAAAACAACTTGATGGTGCCTAGAATAGCTTGTAAGCTGAAGTTAGTGGGAGATAATTACAGTGTTTCGTAGTCATGAGCTTTAGTTTCAGGTTATTTTGCATTCGCCATTATTTCAACCTGGACGCCCAAACTGACATGAAAAGGCCGAAAACTACACATCTGGATAGAAAATGGTTGCACAAAGGCTATTATTTCGCACGTTCTTTTGTTTTGAACCTATTCCTAGAAAATGTTATTTGACCGTTACAATATGTTTACTGTATGGACTTACAAAGATACTTGGACCTCATTTTTTAGGTGGGAAATCATTCTATGAAATGTTTCGATCTAGGACAGAGCGGGAGGATGTGTCGCGTGATCTCAGAGTTCGTTTCGGGGTTTCTTCTTAGAGTAGGCTGCTAAGCTACCTACTCTAAGTATTTTTTTAATTACGTGTAAAAATGCAATTTATAACATATTTCCGAAGTAAATAATTGTTTTATCATTTATATTGGAGGGTTTTGCCATAATCACCACGCTTAGCATGCGGGTTGGCGATCGCTGTGGCGACACTTGGGGGAGGCCTATGTCCAGGAGTGGTGTCTTTCGGCTGAGATGATGATGATGATCATTTATATATTTATTCTTATAGTATAATAATATAAGTTTTGTATGGTATGTTATATATATAAGTTTTTAAAGCCAATCAAATAATCTCGTAATGAGTTTTACAAACAATATCTGTTTAAGTGCTTATCAATCAAGCTAATCCTACTAATATTATAAACGCGAAAATGTATGACGATGTATGTATGTTTGTTGCTCTTTCAAGCAAAAACTACTGAATGGATTTTGATGAAACTTAACAATAATATAGCTACATATCAGAATAACACATCGGGTACCTACAGTTCATAAAGATAATTATATTGCACACATATTATTTTATCACCAGATGAATCCGCAGGGCGCAGATAGTCTGAAATAAGTAGGTATTTCCAAAGTTACATAACATTGAAGTACATAAGTCCAGCTTCAAAAGACTTACCTCCGTTATCTCACCTATTTTAACGTTAACCTTTAACATAATTACGTTCCTATATTTTCGTTAAAGAGAATATTTAAGGAGCACGTTCCATTTTACGCTGTGTGCATCTCATGTAGTCGTTCAGTATATTCTTGTTTTAGAAAATCGTCGCGTCTGCAGTGTCTCCATTACAGAATATCATGCTTCTAGCTGTACAACGCGACTATCTTGGAAAAATATTGTTGAATAAATAGGACACTATTAGATGCGGAAACAGGAAAAATGATCGGGAAACATTCTTGAATGCATAAAGGTTTTTTTTTGTTGGGATATCATAAAGTGACTTTCTAGGATGAAACGAGACAGCGTGTCAGACTGCGTTCCTGAGCCACGGTTACTCGAGGGGAAATATGTTGTTTTTGTTTTGTTTTTAATAGACTTTACAGCATCGTTTTATTTTATTTTTATAGAATCATAACTATACATTCATAATTTTTATAGGTGTACCTAACGCGTTTTTAATATTGATCACCTAAGTACTGCATAATTTGTACCATTCCCCTCGCAATACTAATTTTTACGTGAGAAACCATCAAATAACCGCAACAATATTATTTTCACACTCTATTTGACGCTCCCTCCTACTATTAGTGGAATAGAAGGGAGTGTCAGATCATTACTGACTAAATCCCACCCTAGCTGACGCAGGCTTGGTCCTAATCAGGATACCCGGACGGCGGGCTACCTATGACTCGCCGTTCGATAGTCGATAATCGTCCTGCGCCTCTTGACGCACGATGCTTGGGGCGTCACGCTCGCACCACTGGTGTTATCTTACAAACGGACCTCCACTGGGACCACCGATTATCTCCATTCGAAAGGCTCACAGATTATTTACTATTAAGGTTCTTTTGTGGTTCCCTCCTGAACGGTGAAAACGACAGGATACGAAGGGATTTCGACTGTTTAAGTGGGATTCTATGTTGATACACTTTACCGTGTACAACACAACGCTAATTTTAAAGTTTAATATGAGCGCACCGCAACGACTGTGCGAGGGCATAGGGACCTCTTAATTATTCCGCAGGGTACGTGCGTGACAGAGAAAAGCTATAAAAAAAACACGCTTGTTGTCTAGTCCGTACATATTTTAGTATTACGTTCAAACTTTTTGAGCTGGGGTATTAAAAACATATGTATGGTGCAATGACCTTTTTTAAGGTGGAAAATCATCAAAATGTCAATCTTTTTCTGACTGAAATCGACTCCTGTTCCTTTTTTGCCTTCGTTCCAGGGTCCCGGGGTTGTCTTTCGTTAAACCCAGGGCCCCAGTAGGCTTCTACCCTGCTGGGCTCCTACCTCCTACTTTTCCGCTGGGTCTCTGAGGCATGGTGTGATCTACTGTACGTTAATTACATATTATTTTTTACTGTTTTGAGATCGTAAACAGGACTGTTGAGCGTTGCAGTTTGGGTTCGATTCTTGGATAGGGCAAAAAATGCTAATGGATTTTTCCATATTTCGGTCGGGTGGATAGTTTTAGTTATAAGCGGATTTCAAATTCCTGTTATATTTTACAGAATAAAAACTAAACGTACCTACTTACATAACAATATCAAACTGAAAACCGAATCTGTAGCTTAAAAAATGGAATTTTGCAGTACCAACGGTAGATTTAAGCTATTTCCTGAGTTCGATCGTGCCTAGGTGGTTGCACTTTGCCTACCTATTAATAAATGAAACAAATTCTTCGGAACAATTGATGAAACTCAATCGTACTTATATTATAAATCTGGAAGTATGTAAGGACGTTTGTTACTCTTTCAGGCAAAAACTACTGAATGTATTTCGATGAAACATGACACACAAGTACACCATGCTCTAGAATAGCACATAGGATGCTTTTTAACCCAGGAGTATGCTCCCGAGGGATAATTTTCTACTATTACGCTTGCGAAGCCGCCAGCAGAGGGTAGTATCCTTATATTAGTCAAACTAGTCGAAACCCAGCTGATATCGGAATCTGATGTTTTCTTTTTTTTTCACAATACTTTGGCCCGCACTACGAATAACTCCTAAATCGTAGTTGTCCCCACACAAACATGTAAAATCACATAAAATCAGACCAAGACAAAGAGAACAAAGAGAACAAAGAAATAACATGTTTTATTCCGTACGGGAATAAAACCCGCGACACGCAGCGTAGCAGCCGATCGCTCAATTTCAATGGCAACCGGGAAATCACAATTCAAAATTAAATAGTAATAATGAAATAATGATCACAATCAGCATGCGCACCTGATGACTGATAACCCATTCAGACCCCATGATTAATTTCGTAAAATACAAAGACATTAAAAATATAAAATAAAACCGGCCAAGAGCGTGTCGGGCCACGCTCAGTGTAGGGTTCCGTAGGTTCCCGTCCGTCACAATAAGTGTCCCCAACTTTTCAAAAACTATTCGTCCCAACAAGTTCAAAATAATTTTCCTAGAAGTCTTTATAAAGCTCTACTTTCCAGATTTTTTTCATATTTTCTAAACTTATGGTTCAAAAGTTAGAGGGGGACACACACATTGTTTTTTACTTTTGGAGCGATTATTATTATTTCCGAAATGATTGATATTATCAAAAAATGATTTTAGTAAACCCCTATTCATTTTTGAATACCTATCCAACAATATATCACACATTAGGGTTAAAATTAAAAAAAAAAATACTTTACATTTTACATCCCCTACATGTACCCTAATTGCTACTGGCTACCCTAATTAAACATTTTTTCCCAATTTTTATTTTACTAATTTGTTGGCGTGATTGATATACATATTGGTACCAAATTTCAGCTTTCTAGTGCTAACGGTCACAGAGATTAAGCGAGGACGGACGGACAGACATGACGAAACTATAAGGGTTCCGTTTTTGCCATTTGGCTACAGAACCCTAAAAAATACCGCAGCCTTAAATCAAATTATATTGAATTATTATTTATACCACACGTTGCCCGCTAAAATCTAGTTGATTAATTTGTTTTAATTCATTTCAGTTCACGTTAAACTAAAATGAACGTTTGATTCCTGATTGATATAATTTATATCACTAATTGGTACCTAATAGCCGCAATTATATAATTTTAAAACAGGTGTGATTTAGTCTGACATGCCCTCTCGCTCCACCCTAGAATGAGATAAGGCATTAGACACTATTGGTCACCTTTGCGGTAGCAAATCATACCACCTCAAAAAAAGGATAATGACTTCTGAGAATCAACATGATATCAGTATAGCAAGAGAGAGTTATACAGACCTTATAGCATTATCCTTTTCACACACTGAATTCATAACAATTTCAAGTCGTCATGGTACGAAAAAAGTTTAACAAAGTTGTTTTACAATGCGACTGCATCCTTTCAGCATATCCACCAAAATGGGGTTTTGTATTCATGCAGTAAAATAAACGTTGGTGCCGCGTAGCGAGCCGAGACAGGTGGGAAGTGATGTATGGCTACGTTCTTTGTTCTACATTCGCGAATTCGTAAATTCAATTTTTGCATAACAAATCCTTGAGCTATAAATGCGCTTGTCATGGAGAATATTACTGCACGTTTTGTTAGGCTGTGCCGAGTTATTGAACCTTTGAAACATGTTGTTTTTTAATGAAAATGTTTAGGAATAGCGCGTTTTTTTATGCACCAGCCATGTTCTCTTTTCACTACCCTAGGTTGACTGGTAGAGAATGCCTATGGCATTAAGTCCGCCTGCGTACTTTCAATGTAACATGAAGATTTAATAAATAATAAAGAAATTGGGATCTGGACGGCTTTCGCAAGAACTGGAAGGAAGAAGGTAGACTGTGACGTAAGGGCGTAAGCGTTGCTTAACTTATTAGAGGATTTACTTATGATTATGAAAATACGTCAAAGAAGAAAATTTACTCGTAGTTGTGAATATCTAATCTAATATTATAAAGAGTTAAAATGTGTAGTAATAGTTTAAATGTAGGGGCTAATCTGATAATACTAAATTAATCCTGAAAATTATTTCACTAATATGTAGCTGCACTATCCCTGAGAGCGCTATCTATACATGTTCTACTATTACGCAAGCGAAGCCGCTGGTAGAAGCTATTCTTTAATAAAAACGTATTTTTTTTATTTATACTGGAATATCATATCTATTAGGGCGCCCACGGTGGCTTTTTGCAGCGCTGATAACACGCTACTAATGCGCTAGAGAGCATCACGACTGTAGCGCAGCAAATGCACGACAGCATCACTATTGCACCGCTATAAAAAGCCGCTGTGGGCAAGGCCCCTTAGTCGTATCGTGTTGCCTAATAACTGGGTTGTGGAGGTCTGAGACAGTCGCTCCATATAAAACATGGGTTATATTGGAAGCCGACACCAAGCGAGTGCATGCTAGTTGGGAAAAGGCTAGGGATATGATGACTGAGGTTGAGATATCGCTGCTAGCTATAAGACCGCCGTTGTACCCATAGATTTAAGTTTATCACTATTTTGGTGTAGGTACATACTCTATATTCAATTCTATGACCGGATTTCATATCATGTCCAAACTCAAGAAGACTAATATCTAATCAACACAATTCCGTCTAATATCATACACGAAACGCTAAAATTGTCAATTAAAAACTTCAGAATTCCAACTGTCGCTCCATAATCGAATACGACCCAAAACTTTTGGCGGACCAATTTGTATGAACAACTGAACACGCTCACCTACATATGACACGATTATAACATGCTACGTGTGTATAGCTAACATTTTCGGTGGCAACGGTCCAGTGTAATCGACACTGTAGCAGCTGGCGTGTGATAACCCCGGATATTGTGCCAGTTAGACGACCGACTTCGAACCCGATACATGACGTGCAAGTCAGATAGTTCTTATTATATTTTAGTCCTAATTGACATTGCTTTGTACAAGTTGAAGAAAATTAAAAAAAAACCAAAGCAAAGAATGGCGAGACTTGACTTTATTATATGTCTCAAGGCTAAGCTACAGGGCGTCAGTAAAATTATAAAGGCTGGTTAGGGCCGATGCCTGCCAGAGCTTTATGATAAATCATCCAAAGACTTCTTCCGCTGTGGCGAAGCGGGAGGGAGTACCAGACTTCTACTGACTAAAACCCACTCCTGCCCCGTCTTTAACTTTGTTCCAGGGCCCTGGGGTTCATTTTCAAACAACCCATGGCCCCAATAGACTTCGACCCCGCTAGGTACTTGAGTTCGCGGACACTTTCTTGCGGCGCTCGTGGAATACTTCGCGCCGTCATCAATTTGGGCTCCACATTGTTCGGCTTCAAGCCACTGCACATAATTTCGATGACCAACACTTCCCGTGAAGATTCCAATCCGTCGCCTATTTAGATCGAACTCCATCCGGAGTATATGTCCAATCCATGTCCACTTTCGAGCACGGATCTGGCGGTCGATTGGGCTTTCGTGGCATTTCTCCAACAGCTAACAAGGGTAACAGATTTTATATTTTTAATTATCAGCTTCTTCTTTACAAACTTGTATCGTTTTAAAAAATAATTTACAAATATTTAGTTTTCTTGGCAGACCGAGGCGAAGGTGGAGAGATGAGTTTGACAACTATCGGACTGGCCTGCAATGGCTGAAGATAGGCGTTTGTGGAAAGGGAGAGGGAGGCCTTCGCCCAGCAGCAAAAAAAATTGTTTCATTGGACTAAGGCGTTTTGGAGACTATTACATCTACGCTTTCGCGTAAGTCTAGAGTTGGACAGAGGAGGGTCGCGAGATCGCTGTGGAAATAGGAAGCACATTGGTTAATTGGACCTTGAATTTCGGTTATACAATACTGCCCGCCACTATAATTCTGAAGTTAGCGGAATTCCAGAGTGTTCTGTTGTTTCTGAATATTTACAAATGAATTTTTTTACCAAACTCCCAAGACCCTGGGTATAATAGAAGCGCAAATGTCGGTTGTTGATTGCCGACTTTCTCACATAGCACTACTAACAACTATGACTGCAGTGTTTTGGAGGATATCATCATTAAATACACAATGTTCATCGCACAATCTACACAAAAGGCAATTAGCCTTCTGTATGCCGAAGTCTGTCATCTCAGGAGCGAAGTAGCGGAAAAAGGGTAGTGAAAAAAAAACACTTAAAATAATTCCACCATAAGTTTATTATTGTAATAAACATGATAATATGTACCAAGTCAATATATTTTTTTGTATCCGCTCATACAATTGAGACACATTTTTAATACTTTTTATAATGTTTATAAAAATACACATATTGCTCAATCAATTCTCTTGGTTCTACTCTATAAAACCTTAGGACAGAGAATAAATTGATGACGACCATTTTATTAAAAATTTTATGCATGGAACTGCTCACCGCTTTGTGGCTATTATATTTTTCAGCACGAAAAGCTCAAATATTTCAGTATATAACAAAGTTAAACACCATTTACATACTTTTGAAAATGTACCTCTGAACGCTTATGTCAACAATTTAACACGACCAAAGGTAACCCGGTAATTTTTTTCTTTAATAATGTAAACAATCAATCATCTTGCAACAATGGAGCCTTTAAATAAACCTGAAAAATAAAAATAACTTAATTAGTGTATCCTCGAAGGAGGGCTTTGTCGTACAGCAACACACCAATGATTTATTTGTAAGAGACCGACTGCAGTGTGCACAATGAAATGTGTTATCAAATTAGCAAATAATATTATACTCTATACTCTTTGAGAAGGCTCAGTAATTGGGATTCGAGGCCTTGTGCTTCCACATTCTGTCGCGGCCCCATCTATACTAATATAATAAAGAGGTAAAGTTTGTTTTTTTGTTTGTTAGGTAATCTGTGGAAGTACTAGTCCGATTTCTAAATTTTTTTCACCACTAGAAAGCTGCTGTATTACTGAGTGACATATTTTATGTACGCGGGCGAACCTGCGGACTAAAGCTAGTAATAGCTACGAGTCTAGGACTTGTCCTCGGCTGCCGATCAGTAGAACCTCGTAGAGCATTTTCGTCGTTTGGCTCCCACACTGGAGCAGGGCTAAACTTTAAGGGTGAATTTCTAACAGATCAGAACGTGACATATATAAGAAACCAACCTCATTCACTTCCTTACTCTCACCAGTGAATTTATTCGTTTGAATAGGAAACTATTTCTTCACATTATTTAATAATTATTTATTTGCTGCCTTTCCTGAAATTGGAAATCGACGGTTATTCAACTTACTTAGTTGGCAATAATGAGGATGTTGTGTGGCCATGTGGCCTCCCACAAGGTGGACCGATGACTTGGTGAGAGTCCCGGGGATGCGATGATGCACAGAACCGTTATTCGTGGCCACACTTGAGAGAGGCCTACGTCCAACAGTGCTCGTGCTTCGGATGAAATGAATGAGGATGGAATTAAATTGATGTCCTAAAAACACCCAACATTATAAAATAATTAGCTTCTAGCTAAATATCTAGGTAATATTTAGGAAATTCTATATTTCTTGGAATATTGACGCTTGGATTAAAGACTGCTTATTATTACTAAGAACGATTATTTGGAGATTTTTAACGATTATTTATTTATTAAGATTTGAAGAGTCGCATTACTCAGTCTTACTTTACTACTACGTGACTTGAAACGATGTCTATAAAAAAAGGTATCTATTGTATACATTTAAGGGTTATTTTGATTTTCGTGAAAGATTTTACTTCAAATGAGTAGATTACGAATTGTACATCTTGTGATCAAACAAAAATTCATAATTCGACGCATTTACGGAAAAGATTATAAATAGGAATAGTGTGAGTAAGGGAAGGTACACATCTGACGGAAAATGCGTCGAGCGTATCATCGGTCGCGTCTATTCCGTCAAAGTAGACCTTTCACATTAAGCGTCTAATCAGTCCGTTCAGCATCTACAGAGCGGTAATTATTTATTTTTATTGTAAACTCTAGAAATAGAAGTTGTTAGAATAGTCGCCAGATTTTTTTGTCGCTAGACAGGTAATTTATTTATTTATTGTAACTTAATGCACATTGTACAAAGGCGGACTTAATGCCATAGGCATTATCTACCAGTCAACCTTAGGGTGGTGCAGAAACATTGTGTAGTAGGTGCAACTTACGTAAAACAAATAGAAAAAAAAACGAATACAATCATAAAAATACATACTTATATAAATACATACATATAACCACAATTGTTATGAAAACTGAATCCAACAACTTATCGCTGTGATGATTCTACCAACTTCTTGCGAATGTGTTCACGTGCCATTATTTTAAAGGAGAGGCGACTGGTTGCCATCCTGATGTTCAACGGGAGCGCGTTCCAAAGAAATATCGCCTGTACGAAGAAGGAGGACTTAATAAACCCAGAGCGATGCGAGGGACACCGCAGCAAACGATTATTCGAAGATCGGAGATGTTTACTATGGGCAGAGCAAAGAAAATTAATTTGTGAAGTAAGATAAGAAGGAGAAGAAGGCTTGTCTAATAAAGAAAACAGGGTAGTCAAGGCCCTTAGTGCTCTACGCTCACGAATAGGTAACCATTTTAAGAGCGTGCGATGTTCCGATACATGATCGTACTTACGAAGGTTGAAGACAAATCGAATGCAGTTATTCAAAAGGCGGTCAAGTTTATTGAGCAGATCTGCATTCAGGTCATAGTAGCACACATCACCATAGTCAATAATAGGGAAAATCAGGGACTGTACAAGCAATACCTTTATGTGGGCAGGGAGAAGATTTTTCAATCGATAGAGTGACCGTAACGTTCCAGTTACTTTCCTACTGACACTCGCAACTTGCTTCCGCCAGTCAAGGCAGGTGTCGACATGCAGACCCAGATCCTTAACTTCAGAGTCAAACGGAATCACAGTGCCGTCAAATATTACCGGTGGAATAGTTAGACCAACAAGTTTTCTCAAACTATGGGGGCTCCCCACTATGATTGCCTGACATTTTAGAGGGTTAACTGCCACCCCAAAACGGTCAGACCAGTTTTTTATTGATGTTAAGTCCTGGTTTAGCTTACTGATCGCATCCGACAAGTTGTCAACACTTGACTGACAGTAGAGCTGCAAGTCATCGGCATAAAGATGATACGCACACTGAAGCTCAGAAGTTATAAGATTGATAAAAATTGAAAACAAAAGAGGAGATAAAATACTGCCTTGAGGGACGCCAGCTGAAAGGTCACACCACCTTGATGAGGAGTTACCAGCACGAACAGACTGCTGACGATCCTGAAGATAAGAAGAAAACCACTCCAGTACCTCCCGAGAGACCATAAGATAAGAAAGGATAGACAAGAGGACTTCGTGACTGACGGTGTTAATGGCATTCGAAAAGTCGATTAACACTAAGACAGTAACCTTAGTATCTTCCATTCCTCGCCTTATGTCATCAGTCACTTTTAGGAGAGCTGTTACGGTGCTGTGCCCAGGCCTGAAACCGGATTGAAATGGGCTGATAAGGGTGTTGCGATAAATGAAGTTGGAGAACTGTTTATGTACACAGGCCTCGAGCACTTTAGACAGGAACGGAAGGATGGAAATTGGACGAAAGTGACTGGGAAGTGTAGGATTGGAAATCTTAGGTAAAGGACGGACAAAGGCTTTACGCCACAGGGAAGGAAACACACCAGAGTAAAGAGAGAAGTTGATGATGTGGGATATAGCAGGAAGAAGGTGATCCAAAGCCGACACGATCATATAACGACTGATATTATCGCAGCCCACGGCTTTGGATTTAATGGATAAGATAATCTTTCTGATCTCTTCCGGATCGACAGGAGTGAAAACGAACGGGGTAATATTGGGACGCGTCAGACCATCAAGGTAATCAATAGTTTGACATTTGGTAAGACTATCAAGCACAGGAACGGTTGAGAAATGGCAGTTAAGCTCGTCCAAACCAATTGTCTTAGGAAGGTCTGAATGTCGCGGTTTACCGACACCTAGTGTTCCGAGGAATTTCCAGATATCGGCAGGAGAAGACGAAGTTATGTTATTAAGAATGTGGCGGCGTTTAGCATTACGTATCATCTGATTACAGCGATTCCTTGCAGTCTTGAAGTTGGTCCAGCTCTCCGTAGAGCGATTCCTTTTAAAGCACCGAAACGCACGGTCCCTTCGTCGCATTGCCATCCGAATATCAGAATTCATCCAGTGTGCAGGTGGACGCTTCAGCTTTACTTTCCTGACAGGCGCATGTGTGTCATACAATTTGGTCACTACACTGTTGAAGACACAGACTTTGTCATCCACTGTAACAGCGTCCTGCAATGGTGTCCAGTCAATATTTTCAGCATCTATGAGGAGTTGGTCATTATTCATCCGCGCAAAGGCACGCCTGTACAAGAACATGGGTTTGGGTTTGGGAGGTTTAAGAACATAGGACAGGTAAATAAGATCATGATGGGAAAAGCCAGGAGCATCAAGTTGACCATGTAAGGCCACTAGGGAAGGATTAGAGGTGAGGATAAGGTCAAGCCAAGTATCATCACCAACTTTATTATGATGAGTCGGTTGGAGAGGTACTACATGCAAACTAGCAGACTCGACAAGATGCAGGAGTTTACGGGAGCGAGAGGAGCTTTGGGCAAGGAGGTTGGTGTTAAAATCTCCCATGATGATGTGATGTGCATACTCTGAACCCAAAGATTCGAGTACCGATTCGAATTCGGTGAAAAAATCAAGAGTAGGGGGACAGTAGACGATGCCTAGAACGGCTTTTGCTCCCTTGACACAAACCTCTAAAAAAAGAAATTCAGCAGTATTAGTCGAAGAAGAAGAAGTTAGGATTTTAAAAGGGAGATCACTGCGAAGATATATAGCTACACCACCCCCTCTCCTACCGATCCGATCATTCCGAAGAAGTACGAACCCAGGGAGAGAGTAGGTAGTAGATAGAAGGTCAGGTTTGAGCCAAGTCTCAGAAATCAGGATGGCATGAACGTTATTGTTGGTGAACGTGTCGTACAGTTCATTGTAGTGGCTAGGGATGCTTTGGGCATTTATGTGGCAGACGTTAAATAAACGGTATCGATTAGGATCGAACCTTTGGCGTAACGAATCGCCAAGCGTGTCCGTCAGAGAGCCAAAACTGACATCGCAAGAAGAGGCAGTAGAGTCGATAGCTGAATAAAAGGATTCATTATCGGAATTCATAAAATATAAATAAAAATAAAATAGATAAATAATAAAGCTACACAAACAGACTAGTACAGCGTTAGCATTTCTGCACCACCCGCCAGCTCACATCGTATCACAAATAAAAATTAAAACCACTGAAATCAATTAATCACACAGATGAAAATAGTATATGCAATCTTAAAGCCAACGATAAAAGAATATAAAAAAATATATATGTTTATAGTGGATAGTGCCAAAGCAAAAATAACTGAATATATAACACCAAAAATTTTAAAAAGGTACTTTAAACCACAGGTAATTTAAACCACAAGATCTAGTGAAAAAGTTGCTAAATGGGCGATACTGGTTCTTACGTCGACCGACAATGCGTTGACGGAAACAGAATAGACGCTGTACGCTCGACGCACTAACGTATCATCGGTTGAGTATGAACGGTCAAGTGTTTTTCTATACATTTGTCTGTTCTGGCGTTACGCGACCGATAATACGCGACGCATGTTCCGTCAGATATGAACCTTCCCTTAGGGCCCTCGCCCACCGTGACTTTTTATAGCGCTGCAGAAGGAAAATGAAAAATAAAAACAATCTAACTAACTACATACAAAATCTTAATTTTTGTGCTACTGTAAAGCGTTTGCATCGCAACTGTAGTGCGTTCGCTCTAATTTGTTATGGATGGACATTTTAAACAAATACTTACATTGATTTAACCATTTCTTCTATCGATTTCACATGTACTCCTTCAGCTTTAGGATAATCATAAAAATCTGGTTTGACATTATCATATCCAGTTTTGTAAATATAATCCTTAATAAACTTCATTAAGTCCTTCGGTTTGGGATACATGCCTGCGAGTTCTGTTAACAATAAAGTACAAGTAACGTCAGGGGAATTGCTCCAGCTTTAACTTTCTTTTTTTTTACTGACCTAATTTTTGACAATTCAAAAGTGCCTGTAAATGGTCTATTTGAAATAAACGTGTTTCTTTTCATATAGTCATGTTTACCAGAGTGCAAGTAGGGTCTTTCGCGCTTATCTTGCATGTATGTAATATTCTTTTCGACACACTTGCTCATAAAGTGGCTGTTATTGCACTGTACTTAGGTATATAAAGGGGCTCGTTACCAAACTGTGACATTTTGATTACTACTATGCACATGTGCGGTAATGTAGTTAGAACCTTTTTGTTTAACCTCTTTTTTGTCAAAAAGAGTTTTAAGACAAAAAAGAATAAAATTTGTTATTGCGTTCAATAGCATGAATTAGTGTTTTACTTACTTACTTATTTCATGCAATTTCGTGTTTAAACTGTTTAAAATTTTACATAAGTATTTAATTAATTAAATCTTTCATCAAATTTGTATTTTCTGTTTATATGCAACCTCATTCTTAATTTTTAAACCAAGAGCTAGAGTAGCTAGTCTATAGCCGCCATTTTTCGCGCATGCGCGCGTTTAAGAAAAGACAATTTTTTGCCGCCATATTTAAAAATAAAATACAGATTTTACAAAAATATCTACAACAACTATTTATGAGGAAAATGATTTATGCTGTACGCCTTCAAGTATAAAATCTAAGTCATGGGATCACTATACAGTCAAAAATAGTTAATTATAACTTTACTGATTGCACATTTACGAACTATTTCTCTAAATAAACTTTTCATATACTTATTACCTACTAAATAAAGCTGATTTTTCATTTATTTTATTCACAAGTGTATCGAAAAACGTCGTATGATACACGTGAGTAATTGGTCATTATTGTTCTTGGCTCTCTTAAGACCCTCGACAAGGCTCGGGTCTTAATACCACCGCGACGATAATGACCCATATACACTTGTATCATAATGTACTATTACTACCTCATAATTATCTTCCAAAATACTGAACAGATTTATAAAATTAAGATATTATTAGATTCGTCTTGATAACCCAAATGTTCTTAGAAAAGTGCCGTTAAAAAATGTAACTTAACATGTGCGCTATAGTTCAAAGTAAAAAAATAATTTTATACTGCAATACGAGTTTCGAGAATATGTCATTTTATATCTTTTAGCAGTGCAATTAAACTGATTTCTACACTACTGAACTGATCTTGATTTTTTCTTTTATGTTTTTATTAGTTTTTTTTTTTGTTGCCTTCACAAATTTAGTGGCAGTGGCATTTTGGCAACAAACATCCAAGCACGCAAAACTTCCACCATTAACAGTTTACAGAATTTGAAATCTACTTTAGCTCATACATACTTAGTTTGTAAGCTTCCTCAATCACTTCCACAGCTATTTTATTAGATAAATCTGGGATGTCAGTAAGAGATGGATAGACTCGTCCCATATCTAAATCCTCCTGCTTAACATTCTTCGCTAAACACTGAAAAAATTCAATACTATGATCAGAAACCCCCGAATTACCCAAATGGTGATTCTTGGTGCGTAGCAGATCTACGATGTAGCTCGTAGCTAACGTGCTACGCCGAGTGCTACGTTGCTACGAAGGCGGATAGACTTCAAACAACAGAACAACGAAAAGAACGACGGTAATCTAAAGGCTCCCCCACACAGGCGCGTTATTATCGGTCGATAATATCGCATGCGGTATTGCGTTAATGCGTCCTGATTCCTTGCACACAACTGCGTTTTTATCGTCCGATATTTCTTACGAGAGAGTGCCGTTATTATCGCAGCTGTGTGTACGGTCGTTTGCCTTCTGATACAAAACAATCTAGAACTTATATCGGAATATCGCAGGACGGAGAAACGCAACGTCCCACTTCCATTGCAGCGTTATTATCGCAGCAGTGTGTAACTACATGACCGTCCTAATGCAAAATGTACTGCAAACAGATATCGCAGTAACGCATGCGATATTATCGACCGATAATAACGCGCCTGTGTGGGGGAGCCTTAAAGCTCAAACCTTACTGTTTACGTTACATAATAAACTAATGCAAACAATATTTATTTATTTAAACTTCATGGACAGTAGTGATACATAGGCCGACTTAATTCAACATGGCATTCTCTACCTTTTGGGATAAAAAGACAACTCTGTGGTCAGTATGCACAACCATTTAAAACTATTTTATTATTATTAGCACCGTATTACAAGTATCATTGCTGCTAATGCTAATAATAATAAAATACATATGATATAACATATAAGTTTTTACGTATATATTTTGAATGTTTACTGTAACTATAAAATAAAATAAATAATTACTAAAAACAATAGTACATAATTATTACTATGGTGTTGTACAACAACTCAACATTTGTACACGTGATTGTGAAACAAAGACTCAAATCTGTCCCATAACCTCCACAGTTCATCACTCCATCAGAGCATCTCCCCCCTGGAAGCAAATTGCAGTAGCCAGCCAATCTAGAAATTTCTGAACCGACTGCGGAACCCAGGTTGACCGCTGTAAAAACAATCTGGCCAAATGGGGCTTCCTCGACCCATCTTTAACACAGTGCCAGTGTGGAGCCGCTGCGCAAGACATGCGGGCTCTTGTTGAGCTGCCCATCCTGCACAACCACCTGTACTTTTCGGGACCTTTGCGAGGCCAATGATAGAGCCGATGACAGGTTGCCAAACACTTCATCTACCTAGCCTTTTCCCAACTATATTGGGGTCGGCTTCCAGTCAAGCCGGATTTAGCTGAATACCAGTATTTTACGCGGAGCGGCTGCCTACCAGACCTCCACAACCCATTAACTGGGGTGACACGGTACTTCGTGGCGAGACTAGAGTCAGATTTACTGGCTTCTGACTATCCGTAACAACTGCCAAAAATCTCCAAATGACAGCCGGGACCAACGGCTTAACGTGCTTTCCGAGGCACGGAGGAAACTTGTTATGTTAAGATGGTCACCCATCCACAGACCAACCTAGGCAAGCGTTGCTTAACCTTGAAGATCGACCTGTGCGGCTGTTATTATTTAGCCACGAGCTCCTCAGGTTGCCAAACACTTGACGGAGAAAATTTAGTTGAAGACACAAAAAGAAGAAGGCCGTTTCACTCTTCGTTTGAATTCCCGTAAAGTAAATTATATAAATGACTTACCGTGGCTGCAGCTAGGAACATGGTATCAGGTACATGATGAGCTTGGCAAGCGAGCACTCCCAGTGCAACTCCCGGGAATATGTAAGAGTTGTTACCCTGGCCTGTGTGGTATTCTTTCCCATTATATTTGACTGGCGGAAAAGGAGAACCAGACGCATATATGCATCGACCCTGAAACCAATTTTATATATAGGGTTATTTGTAAAACACTGGCAACCTTTGAGGACTGTGTTACTATCATATTAAAAAACTAACTTTTGGTCTAATACTTTTAAAATTTTATTATATTTTAGTTCATCATAATTTTCAAATCTTTTTATTTCAAAAATAAAAATATTGAAATGAACGTTCCCGAACTCAACGAAGCAAGCGATCAGTCGCGAAGCCTTCATATAACTCCATTCCTTACGAGTTCACTTTGAAACAGAAATCTATAGGTCAACAACCCTTCTATTGTTCAATTACTTCGATTTTTTTAAATGTATACAACATTTGTCGTCAATGCCAAAATCATAAGCCGAAAAACACCGGATTACCTTTTCAAACAACTAAAACCCATAATACGCATCTATCTCTTTCTTTCCTATAAACTAACGCCTATTACTCGAACTCTTGCCGTCTCGTTTTCGCACGTAGAAAATTGAACTCAATATAACTCGATCCGGACCGAGTTATGAGGAAGAAGACAGTAAACATTGCATAGGTGCAAGCGAGAAAGAAAAATTCATTCATTGTGCAATTATAATGATTCCAAAATAAGAATGAATTTCACTGCATAATAACTGATATTGGCGAGTAATACATCTTATTTGGTAGGGTTTTTTATACAACCGAATTATCATGGCGGTTATCTTTCATTTTCTGTTTTGTAGTTGTTTTTTTTTTGTTTTTAACGTTACTGTACATATATTTCGTGCTATTTAGTAATGGCATTAATTCATGGTAGAGATATAATATTGTTAATAGATTCTTTGTATTGCAACCAAATCCTGTTCCCAAAATTAAGTTACGAGTGTTACGACAATTAATAAAAACGCCGGTTTGGATTTATTGCATCATTGAGCGAACTGCATTTGGTGAGTGAACTTTAATAATATATTTTACATACTATTTTTAAAATTGCGTTTACATAAATATTGGTTCACTGCGTCATCTTTTGAGGAAATTGTGAATTTGTGAAAAAAGTTGGGAACGCGGTCACTAGATGGCGTTGTTAGTTGAGCGACGGTTTCTGAATCTCACAGTTAAGATTTTCCGTCGCTTAATTAGGTCAGGTTTATAATATTTTTGGAATAAGTAGCGGATTAACTCGCACGCAAGTCTACCCCTCGCCACTGCAAGCGATAGTAGAATAACTTGCGGCGAGAACAGTAGGGCGGGAGGCGCAGGAAGATACAGTTGAAATGATTGTGTTAGATAGAACAACGAAATCTTTAAGGTTTTTTTAGTATTATGGTTTTGTAAAAAGTAATAGAACAATAGTTGTTGTTTATTGTTTAGGATGTGAGTAATACAGTTCTGCGAATTACATAGTACAACGACATGAAGGAAGACACCTGATATTGCATCCGCGCCAATATTTATTAATTATATTTAAATCGCTGAATTCGCTGATGTACCATAAGACGTCAATCGCTTTCGCAGCTTGTTGTTTTAGCAATATTTGTAAGAATGATTATTCTTTCATCCCACTTCGAGTTAGAATCATCATTCATAGGCTTAAATTGTAATATTAATTCAGCAATTAAATTAATCTAAAATCATTTCAGTATTTTTTTGATCCTCTGATCGCAGTAAACGTAATTTGCGAGGTTGTTAGTGTTTTCCAAATAACCCTAAATAACGCCCAAACAAGTATAATTATGTTGGACTCATACACCGAGATTCTGTTTTACCTATGATGAAAAATCTTCGTTTTAAATTACAAGAAAAGGAATTACTTTGTAATCCTTTACGTCTTGTGCTATGGGACCTTGCCTTGTGACAAATTTCAGTATCCTAGGTAAACATAATATGCACCATAAACAAACGGCCTTATATTTAGATTGCGTTGACTTAGAAGTTTGGTTTTTTACTACTTCTAAGGGGCTACAGTGGAGTATTCAATTTTAATTTCAACTTAACCTATCACATACCCACCAAACGAGACACAATAGTAAAACAATAACAGCGCGGTCTCATAGGACCGGTCGGGGATTCATGAATTAATATCTCCACGATGTACAGACGGAAAACAAAACGACCCTAAATGTGTTTATTTTTACTATTATGAAACCTTAAAAACCTAGGCTAGATGACCTGACGCGATATCCATGGAGTAAAAATGAAAATACGCAGCGAAAAGAGAGCGTCAAAATGTAATGTTTACCTTTACTAGTAGTGGGATAATACGAGATTGTGCTTATTATTACTGGATATATCTATTAATTATCTTCGTTGTGAGAGATGGACAACACGCGCCTTTAAATTTCAATTTCAAAAAAGCAATAATCATTATTTATCAAAAAATATTATCCAGTATTAGTACCTCCGTATGGTCATACGCCTGCTGCGCCGTACATTCCGCTTTTATTGTCGGATTTGAAAGCGCATAGATTTGCGGTCGTTCACAGTTTTGAGCCATTTGTTTCAAAATTTCAGGCGTAAAGGCACCACCCACAGTCGAAACACCTAAAACAAACAACCTGAAATAAGAAAGGTGACGGCGCCAGCGCTTTGGTATTTAAAATAAATAAGTTTTCAAAATATGTCATAGATGGCGCTAGTTGCTTAGAGTGTCAATAACGTATGACACGACACTGAACGGTCCGCCCAAGAACGGGAGAAGTCATTCTCATGATTCCCCACTTGAAAAAAAAGCACTAGTGAGATGAGTCGACGACGGACGATCAGTATGAGAGGAGACTTGGAGACAACGGCCAGTTTCTTCATTCAAAGTAACAGCCAAAGTAACGTCATAAAGTAATATTAACGGTTAAATTCGTTTCTTCACAATTTTAACTGTTAGTTTTGTCCTTAACTTTAACTGCTCATTGAAGGGCTGTTAAAGCTATAATCACTCATTTTGACCAAATGGTATAGGTTTCACTGCTTGTTTATCCCTACATTTTATTTTGGTCGACTTTTAATTTAACTATCACTTGGATGAAGACATTGACACAAGATGACAATTGCTATTATAACAGCAATGGTCAAAATACTTTTACTGATAGTTTTAGCTTTTATGAAAAAACTGGCCTGTAAGACCATTTTCACATTATCCGATCCGATATCGGTATCGGACGCCGATCCGATATCGGGGTAAGTAAAATGTATGAAATATGTACCTGTCTTTCATATTGTCCGACCCGATATCGGATATCGGAGCACGACATTTCATACATTTTACTTACCCCGATATCGGATCGGCGTCCGATACCGATATCGGATCGGATAATGTGAAAACGGTCTAAGTCGGCATCGCATGTTGATGATGATGATTTATTGTGTGGCGATTTATCTACGGTGATTATTTTATGAGAACTAAAAGTAAAGTTACAGAGAAGCGCTAAAATGAAGTGATTTGATTTGTAATGAGTGCCCTTCGACCGACCAACCACGCTTATTACTAATCGCATTTTGAGGTATAGATCTGATTAAGATTGCTGTAGTGGCTTTATTTTTTTATTATTTATTTATTTAAGCTTCGTGTACAGTGGTGGTACATAGGCGGGCTTAATGTTAATCCAGCCTCATTTACAAAGCAAGTCTTTTAACCATATGACGATGCCATCTAGCGGATTTTGGCCACGGCGACCGCATTCCTTGACTTCTCATGGTGGTTGTGAGCTCAGATCTGCTGCTCTGTTATGCACCCTCATGTGATTTGCATATCCAATTTTAGCCGAAAAACTCCGAGCACAAAGCGAACTTGTCAGAACGCTATTATCGACATTTTAACTATATGACAGTTTGAAAATATAGTCCGGTCAAATTAGACTAATTAATCGGGGTGAGGTTGCCTAGGTTGGTCTGTGGATGGGTGACCATCTTAACATAACGAGTTTCCTCCGTGCCTCGGAAAGCACGTTAAGCCGTTGGTCCCGGCTGTCATTTGGAGATCTTTGGCAGTCGTTACGGATAGTCAGAAGCCAGTAAATCTGACTCCAGTCTTGCCATGAAGTATCGTGTTACCCCAGTTAATGGGTTGTGGAGGTCTGGTAGGCAGCCGCTCCTCGTAAAATACTGGTATTCAGCTAAATCCGGCTTGACTGGAAGCCGACCCCAATATAGTTGGGAAAAGGCTAGGCAGAGAGAGAATCGGGGTGAGGTTACAACATTTCGCACTTGGCTGAATCTTGGTAGGATTGTTCAATACACTATTATAAAGGAAATGTGAAAAGTCCTCATCGATCAGCGTGCAAATCATCGACGTGCAAAAAAATTTACGATTTTCAGCAAAACGGTAAGTTTATCATAAAATTAGCTCAGACACAGATTATTCAGCCGCAATTGTAGGAAATAAAAAAAGTTGTGAAGTGTCAAGACATGATTCTCCTACTATAGTTAGTAATACCACATACAACATTTTTGGATTCAACCCCTTTTTCTTAACTATACTATATTATACTATACAAAACTATGTATAACTAGGAAAACTTACCGATAATGGCAGTAGCCTTGATAGACTTTACAAAAGCTCCGAAATCTTTCGTGGGTTCCATATCTTTCCCATACTTAGTCGCATGACTTGGTACTCCACCTTGTCGTTTATTTGACAGCAAACCATCAACGTCAAATAGATAGATTTTATCAATAGCATCTTTCTCCTTAACGCCCTCTTCGGCCATCGCATCGCATATTAAATTCGCAATGCCAACGCCTGCCTGAAGACAACTTAACTTATAACAACTTGGTCAAAAACAAATTAAGCATTAATTTCATCCGTAAAAATATCGAAGTACAGTTCGCTTCAACTAACTTTGCCGCTCTGAAGTTGGCTACAAATCACTGCGCAGTAATCAATTTTACGAAAAAAAACAGCACTGCGCATGCGCGGCTAACGATGCAATAGACGAACCTCAGTGTTATGTTTCTATCTCAGTCGCTCGTATACGTCCGATACCAGCTTGTGTTCCGCTCGCACAGTACCGTACGATCGTCGATGCGAAAAGTGCTACGCGTATAATTATTACCTACCTGTTTTAAGTTTGTTGTTTTTTGTTATTTATTCTTATAATTACGAACGAACGTATTTTCTTTCTTTCTCCTTTTCTTAGATATATAAAATGAGGTGAATAAAAAAATACACTATTTATTTACATTATAAAATAAAATAATTTAAAAAATTTCACGTCAGTGAACACTTTTTACGCGATAGTACCTGCGCCGTTGTTAGGAAAGCCTAGCTTCAGAGCGGCATAGTTATTTGACGCGTACTGTACCTAATATCTATCAAAATCAAACGCCTAACAGCGCTCTTTAAGAGCACCCAACCCTATATACTTGTCATAAAACCACTTTTGCTTGTTTATAACGGTAAACTGAAAACCAGCGGTGTGCCCTCGCCGCTTTATGTGTGAGGGCATGGCATTTTGCTGAGCGTTCGGCCGTTTTGCACAGAACTGACGCATATTTTCGCGCTAGACCACTATCTCACCTGATGGATTGATCGACGATGATGATGTGATCGACGATGGAGCACGATTTCCTGATAACCTATTCACTCCTGATTTAAAGAGTAGGCAGCTATTATTCAGGGTGTAAACATTTTTCATAAAACAAGTCATCATCATCATCTCAGCCGAAAGACATCCACTGTTGGACATAGGCCTCCCAAGAGTGTTCACAGCAACCGGTCTTGTGCGTCTCGCATCCATCGGATTCCCGCGACCCTCGCCAGGTCGTCGGTCCACCTTCTGGGAGGCCTTCCAACGCTGCGTCTTCCGGTACGTGGCCGCCACTCTAGAACCTTCAGTTGGGCGACCATCTGTTCGACGAGCAATGTGCCCTGCCCACTGCCACTTAAGTTTGGCGATTGTTCGGGCTATGTCAGTAACCTTAGTTCTCTTGCGGAATCTTCATTTCTGATGTGATCGCGCAAGGAAACTCCGAGCTTAGCCCTTTCCATTGCTCTTTGGGTGACTTTAAGCCTTCTGATGAGGCCCATTGTGAGCGACCACGTTTCCGAACCATATGTGATCATCACTGGCAACACACACTGGTCATAGACTTTTGTCTTGAGACACTGTGGTAAGTTGGACGAGAAGCTACCGTGCAGCTTCCTGACCGTTGCCCAGCCGAGTCGGATTCGACGATTGATCTCTTTCTCGAAGTTAGATCTACCCAACTGGACCGTCTGTCCCAGGTAGACATAGTCGTCCACAACTTCGAATGTAGAGTCTCCGATCTTGATAGGAGTGGGTGCTACATGGATATTTACCATGACTTTGGTTTTGTCCATGTTCATTTATGTCCGTAAGGATTGAGGAGCCACATCAGATTTTTTAAATCTGATCTCACCATTATTTAGCAGCAGTGTAGATTATTTTGCAGCACGAATTCTAGATTTAGCAGCAAAATATATCACTAGTTATTTTAATGCAAAGGTGGCTCCTCAATCTAAACGTCTGGATTGAGGAGCCACCTGAAAACTCGTTAAGTAATGGATGCACATTTGTGAAAATTTAGCAGCCTTTAGCAGCTATTTAGCACATAACCGTCTAAAAATTTCGCTTCTGTAGCACTAAAATGAAAGAAAATACAATACTTTTAATATGGCTCCTCAATCTAAACGGTGGGTTTCAATCAAGAGGTGAATTTCTATTGAATGTGAGCGATCAATTAATATATTCGACATAATGATCATTTAGCAGGTGTAGTGTTTGTTTTTGCAGTATAGGAATAAAATAGTAAAACAGATAGAATAAAATAATAGAACACATTTTCTTTGGCTCCTCAATCCTGACGTTCTAATTATATATGTTTGACTGTAGCCACCTGAAATCTCAACGGAATCTAAAGCCAGATATACTAACATTTAGCAGAAATTTCTGCTAAATATACCAGCACAATTCAGCAATGTATATGCTTTAGATTCTGAAAAAACCATCATTAACTATTTTCTTGTAAATTCAGTGTGTAGGGTGACCACATTTTGGGGGTACCTACAAATTAATATTTCACTTACGTACGTGCATACACACAATAATATTTTTTTAGTAAAGGTTGACAGGATATAATGGAACAATAAAATGCGTTTGTTTCATCGCAGTGCTTGCTCCGTGAATGCGTTTATTCCACCGTACGGTAGAATATACGCACCACATTCCACCAAAAGTGCTAGGCCCAATTCTTTTTCGCAGCCTATGTACTCCTTATAACATATCAGCTATGTTTCCATCAACATCAGTCCAGCCGTTTCGGAAATTAGCTGGAACAGGCGGAGACTTTCATATTACAAAGACGCTGCATTTAATTCTTCAGACGTTTTATTTATATGTAGATAAACAAATTTAAAGAAAACCATTAAAATATTGAAATCCTTAAATTATTTAAACCGGTAAGTTAATATTTGCAACTTGAACAAAAAAGAAAGTACTTTCGATAAAAAATAATAATTAAAACTCTGTTCTAAGTTTTAGGTATAAATTACATCAGTCTAGTAAAAAAATATAAACAAACTAACACAAAGTTGGTACCCTGAAACATGAGTGCGACAGAACAGGCTAACAAAAAAAAAACACCATTGTTGACATTTTATTTTAAACCTTATTACATACAATTAGATTTAATTTTGGAACAAATAATTTTGAACACATTTAAAAATGAGGTTTGAATTTCGAATGTCATTTTTAAATTGACTGATTCTACTTACTATCTAAATATAGAAGGTCTTAAATACAAATATAACGCAAACGATATTAAAGTTTATAATTGTTCCATAAGATTTATAATTAAGTAACAGAAGTTAAGATTGTTATTTTATAACTTTTTTTTTATATAGGTAAATGTTTACGTTTAGCATTTTGGTCCATATATGCGACATGATTTTTTTCTCAATCCTTAATGTACGAAATAAATAATTAACTTGGATTTCTAATATTATAAAGTTAATCATCATATTTCTGTCATCTAAATTAAATTGTGGGGATAATAATATCGTGCAGTGACTGATAATTAAGTGCATTTTGATAGAGTGCGATTAATGAAAGCGCGACCTGGAGTTTTTTTTTTCAATTTAATTGGCAACATTATTCAGCCGCTTTTGGCGGATTGACTTTGGTTTTGTGTCAGATTTGAAATATTATTGTGTGTATGCACGTACGTAAGTGAAATATTAATTTGTAGGTACCCCCAAAATGTGGTCACCCCCTACACACTGAATTTACAAGAAAATAGTTAATGATGGTTTTTTCAGAATCTAAAGCATATACATTGCTGAATTGTGCTGGTATATTTAGCAGAAATTTCTGCTAAATGTTAGTATATCTGGCTTTAGATTCCGTTGAGATTTCAGGTGGCTACAGTCAAACATATATAATTAGAACGTCAGGATTGAGGAGCCAAAGAAAATGTGTTCTACTATTTTATTCTATCTGTTTTACTATTTTATTCCTATACTGCAAAAACAAACACTACACCTGCTAAATGATCATTATGTCGAATATATTAATTGATCGCTCATATCCAATAGAAATTCACCTCTTGATTGAAACCCACCGTTTAGATTGAGGAGCCATATTAAAAGTATTGTATTTTCTTTCATTTTAGTGCTACAGAAGCGAAATTTTTAGACGGTTATGTGCTAAATAGCTGCTAAATGCTGCTAAATTTTCATAAATGTGCATCCATTACTTAACGAGTTTTCAGGTGGCTCCTCAATCCAGACGTTTAGATTGAGGAGCCACTTTTGCATTAAAATAACTAGTAATATATTTTGCTGCTAAATCTAGAATTCGTGCTGCAAAATAATCTACACTGCTGCTAAATAATGGTGAGATCAGATTTAAAAAATCTAATGTGGCTCCTCAATCCTTACGGACATGTTCATTTTGAGTCCTACTCTTTCGGAAGCCCTACTGAGATCACTGAGCATTGCACCATCGGGGCTTTGCCAAGTCTACTTCCTACGCTCACGCTTTTTGAAGAAGAAAAGCTTTTTAAAACAAGTCGATAAAAAAAAAATCCATAGCCATGAGAAGTGTTTAGAGGTCTGAAAGGAGAGCAGGTGACCCCTCCTGTTGACCATTTCAATTTGGCACACGATGCACCAAACACCCTGTATATAACATTACATTCAACTCAATTCCAATTTTATTTGATTATACATTCAAGTTTCAACTTACCGAACCGGCTCCAAGAAACAAATATATGTTTTCTGAAACTTTTTTCTTGGTGATTCTGCAACCTGCTATCAATCCCGCTACGACCACCCCTGCAGTCCCTTGAACATCGTCATTGAATGTACAATACGAATTCTTATATTTGTCAAGAAGGCGCACAGCGTTCATCAAGGCGAAATCTTCAAACTGTAAACAATACAGAACCTGTTAATACTGGGTTGAGGAATTATTCGAAAGAGTTACCATGACCCTAAAAAGCCTGCCCCGCTCCACCCAGAGCGGGAGAAGTAAGTTGATGATTTTTTTATCTATACTAATATTATAAAGAGGTAAAATTTGTAAGTTTGTATGTAGGGGGTAATCTCTGGAACTACTGGTCCGATTTGAAAAATTCTTTCTGTGTTAGATAGCTCATTTATTGAGGGATGCTATAGGCTATATACCATCACGCTACGACCCACGTGAGCGGAGCAGTAACGAAAAATGCGGGTGAAACCGCAGGGGACAGCTAGTTTTAAATAAAGGACCTGAGGCCCTACCACGAGCTCTAAACGCGATCCCCTTTACGACTTAAACTGAACTGTAAAAGGGATAGAATCTCCAATCTTAACAGGAGTTGGTATAACCTACTTAAATAAATTAAAATCCATCTTCATTTGCTCTGCTGAGGCATTGTACTGCGGTCGACGAGCGCTTAACGCGATTCATTTAACCACCTAAACTGAACTGTTAAATGCAGTTCTATAGGGTGATAGATCCATCCCTTATCAAAAACTTTTCGTCCCATCAAGTTCAAAATAATTTTCCTAGAAAGTATTTATAAAACTCTACTTTCTAGATTTTTTTCATACTTTCTAAAATGATGGTTCAAAAGTTAGAGGGCACATTGTTTTTTACTTTTGGAGCGATTATTTCCGGAATTATTGATATTATCAAAAAATTAGTTTAGTAAACCCCTATTCATTTTTGAATACCTATCAAACAATATACTACTACAAATGTATTCCTTTTTGATCGTTAACGGAGCTATGTGCACTGGTCTAGAAGGCATAAAACAGGGTTCCAAAGTTTAAACAGAGAAACCTTCCTTAACACGGGTAAACCGTCCGGCTAGTTTACTACAAAATTACCTAATATTCCTTTCATAGCTATCCATCGTTTTCTATGTAAACTTCATCTATGCATATCTACCGATGCTTGTTACTTATCTCCTTTGTTGACTGTACTGTACACACGTTTGCTATAGACACTTCATAAAATAAGTAAGAGAAATTGAAAGTTACTTGTATTAGAACGTTGCGGCTGTATCTCTTGCAACACGCTTCCATGAACTCGTCGATAAAATCATCGTACGCTTGGCCTCGAACTCGCTTTTCTCGTAAACCTATGTACAATGGATCTTCTAGCAGACTCTAGAAAGGTAAAGAAACACAGACAATAATGTTATACTTACTTGTTGACAATTATACTATTGGAATACAAAATAAATTGCAATGCATTTTGATAATTTTGATACTACGCAGAAAAAATATTTGATTAAATTAGTAATTTTTCAATGTGAGAAAATCATCATCATCATCATCATTATCATCTGTATCGTGACAATGGCAGGAACCTACCTAACTCACCAGCTAATTGGGCGACATAAGTGGATTCGACGTTATTGCAGTTGCGATGCGATCCCATGCGGTTCACACGAATTAAACGAGACACATCGCCACTGCCCTACGTGTGCGCAAAGTCACCACCAAGTCACCGCACCGCAAGAGTTCACGCGAAAATATTTATTTATTATACACTTTATTGTACACCAAGATTACAATAATAATAAGGAAACCTTATAGTAAAAAAACATACAATTGGGGGCCTTATCGCACTTGGCGATTTTTTCCAGGCAACCTTGAATGGACAGAGATAAAAGAGAAAATATCAGACCAACTAAACGCTACCGCATCGCTTAGTTCGTCGCCGCACCGCGCAACGTGCCGTTGATCCCGTAGGACACCACTATAACAATGTACATAGATTGTTTCTTCCATTCGCGCCAAATGGCCTCACATTCGCGCTCGCGTTGAATTGTCTACGATAACGCGTGAAAAATATTAAAATACATACCTGTGTGTTGGTTCCCACGTCCAAAGTGATAGGTAGGCAAATGCTAGGAGGGACAGCAGCTAACGCGGTGTATAAACTTAGCTTGCCTATAGGTATTCCCATGCCGTAGGCGCCAAGGTCACCAAGGCCCAAAATTCTCTCACCGTCAGTAACACATATAGCACGCACGGTCGGACAAGGCCTTAAAAAGAAACATAACAAATAATTATGTGGATTGAGCGTCAATCAAACGTCTGGATTGAGGGCCCACGTTATTTAAACATTAAAGTTTTAATTTACGTTTAAGAAAATGGATCAGTTTTACTAATTTTGACTAAATTCCCAGTAAATCATGTTTCGTTTCGTAAGGATTTAAAAAATGGGCCATCAATCCAGATGCACACGTGTAGACCATGTTGTGAATAACACATAGTATACTTATTTATATTTTTTTTATTTAAATTAAGAAACAAATAAATGCAAAAACTAACAGACAAATAAGTATATCGCTTATATGTTATCATAAAGCATTTTGTTATGTAAAGAAACTTACCAATTCTGTAGAATTTGATAAATTCGTCCTTTGTCATGTATCGATATGAAGATGCCTTTAGGTCTTTTATAAACCAGGCCGAATCGTTGACACGCCAAGCCCACAGTTGGGGTATATACAAGCGGTAAATATTTAGGTATATCGGAACCTAGTAATTTATAAAATAACCGTTCATTTGTATCCTGAAATGAAGAAAAACACATTAGAATAGGACTTAACTCAAAAATATACCCATTTTCTATTGAGAAGGAAATCTATCAGTACGGCCGTTATAAGTTTAAAAAATAGATGCCAATAACAGTTTTTAACAGCAATAAGAACTGCATATTGCACAATTTTTTTTTAAACTTTTATTTTTGTACGAGTTTTCAAACGCAAAAATTCGCAGAGCCTAACTTCAGACTTGCCAACTTATAACGGCCGCACTGTATCAATGCTGTCTTTAACAGATAGACATAACTAGTCAATAACATTTAATATTATGACTGGTGTTTCCAAATGGGACGTTCTGCGAATGGGACCTTGTGCGAATAGGACGTTTCGCGAATAGGACTTTTTTTTTCAGTGTGACCTTTTGCGAATGGGACGTTCTGCGTCAGATCCTAAAAAATGGATTAGTGCGTGATCTGCTGTAAATGTGCGCCAAATAAAAAAATTGTGCGTGTTGCAGTTTAGAAAAAAAAACGGAAAAAGCAATTCCTGCTGGGGTAACGTTTTCCGATGACTGTATTTCCGACAAAGATTGCACCAAGAGATTTGCACAAGTCCCCGTTTCTAGATTTGCTTTAAACCAGTTTTTCAGAAGCAGAGAATGTAAATCGACAATCATTTTCTACTCTAGCCTTTCCGAACTTAGTCTGTCTAGGCTTCCAGGCGAAGCAGTTGTTGTGTTGGAGAGGAAATGGGACGGAATCCATCACCCGAGCCCAGTGCGGATTGGTGGGTGTCACATATCTCCCAATTTTTGATTGTAGAACGTGCCTGTTGCCTCACGATGTTTTCCTTCGCCGTTTTGAGAGCAGCGGTGATGAAATAAAGTACCTACATACAGTAATGCGCCTGTTTAGGTTTGAATCTGCGACCTACAACTTGTAAGTCGGAGCAGTTACCACTGGGCCACCACTACCCTCAAAATCCCGCTTTTGATATTATAATACATGTGCGTTGTAATGCCATGAGGTGTGTAATCCCAGTATTATACTGAAAACAAACGCGCAGTACAATGCCGTGAAGCTACCTTGCTACGGAATACCATACTGAGATAGTTACCAGTAACTCTGACAAATAAAGATGTCTGTTCAAATTATTTTTAAATCTGCTCAACGAGTACCGACATATTTCCAGTTGTTGTTCTTGCGTTTGAACACCGCTTGCTAAAAGTCCTTGTATACCAAGCGCTTGACGCTCTGCCATCGTGAATGCAAGCCCCTACAAACAAAAGATACTTGTTAGATGAGCGAACTGTGTATGGAAAAAAAAATATATAGTAGCGCATATTTGCAATTTTTATTGATAGTAAATCATTAGCAGGCATCTTTACTCATAGATACAGACTAACATTATATGTATAGAGTAAATACAATTTAGTTAATAAGATATAATAATAATAATAATACTCCCCCGACCGAATTTCGGTCACGGTGGCCAATCTCAACAGAGATTAGACAAATACGCAGGAGACTCTCTGTTCCTTTACTCTCATAGTCCGATGGGACGGCAATCCGACAAGACCGGGGAGAGATCAGGCGCAGGACCAACGGCTTTACGTGCTTTCCGAGGCACGGGGGTATCACACCACCAACTTCCAAACTCCGGGCAGCTACAGAGTGATTCATAATGGAAAAACTCATTAGCACTTTTTGCCCGACCCGAGAATCGAACCCAGGACCCCTTGCTCAGCAGTCGCTCTTGCGACCACTAGACCAACGAGGCAGTATCCTGGCGCTGAATAGTGAGGAAACCCGATCCCAAATAATGGACACAGGAGAGGACCAAACAGAAGGATGAACTTTTTCTTATGCTATACAAAGCACAGGTCCGATCGTGTGTTGAGTACTGCAGCCACATATGGGCTGGTGCTGCTAAATGCCATCTAGCAGCTTTGGACTCGGTGGAAAAGCGTGCGAAGAGGCTAATTGGAGACCCTGATTTGGTTAAATCCAATCTGCAAAGCCTAGAGCACAGGAGAAAGGTAGCCAGCCTATCGGTGTTCTACAGGATGCATTTCGGAGAGTGTGCGCAGGAATTACATGAGTTAATTCCGCCATCTTCCTTCTACCATCGGACAAGCCGTCGTACGGCGAGTATCCATCCTTACGTTGTCAAAACCTGCACGATCCGGACAAAGCGGGTTGCCTCGTCGTTTATACCGCGTCCACAATTTGCCTGCTGCGGTCTTTCCGTCCGATTATAATTTTGGTATCTTCAAGTCTAGAGTGAATGACTTACTTGACTTAAAATCCTATGTCCCCTAGCTGGGGCAGAGGGCGTCGACAGTAGATACCCATCGCGACCGGTCTTGCGCCTTTCGCTTGATCTCGCTCCATGTCAGTCCGACGGCCCTTGCTTCAGCTAACACGGTTCGTCGCCAGGTCTGTCGAGGACGGCCACGCTTCCTTTTTCCTTGGGGATTCCAATCTAGCGCCTGTTTAGGTATATGATCGGGATCCCTCCTAAGCGTGTGACCAATCCAACCCCACTTGCGACGTTTGATCTGGTGGTCGATCGAGCTTTCGTGACATTTCTTCAACAGTTCCACGTTAGAGATGGTCTCGGGCCAATAAATCCCGAGGATACGACGGAGACATCGGTTCACGAAAACCTGTATTTGGCGTGAGATCTCTTTTGTCACCTTCCACGTTTCGCACCCGTAAAGCAGCACGGATTTGACGTTGGACCTGAAGATTTTTAATTTAACCCTTCGGGTCAATTTCCGCGATTGCCAAACCGGCCTCAGCTGTGCGAAGGTACCACGCGCTTTGGCTATTCGTGAAGCGACGTCTTCCTCAGTCCCACCAGTTTCCGCCACGACACTTCCGAGGTACGTGAATCTCTGAACGCGTTCCACCGCTTCGGTGCCGATCAGCAACGGTGCAGAATTGATCACTCCTGAACGCATTTCTTGGGTCTTCCGTGTATTAATTTTAAGACCAGTTTTCGCTGCCTCCTCACGAAGGTCGTTTAATTTTGCTTGCATGTCGGCGTGTGTGTGACTAAGCAGGCATAGGTCATCGGCGTAGTCCAAGTCTTCTAAAACGCTGGACAATCCCCACTCTATGCCGCGGCATCTCTCATCGAAGATGCGAAGCAAAATTCCGTCAAGAACGACTATAAAGAGAAGAGGCGAGAGAAGGCAACCCTGGCGAACACCCGCGTGCACTGCGATGTCTTCTGAGATGAGACCATCGTGAACCACTTTGCATGTATATTTGCGATATATGCTTTGTACTAGGCGGACTACTTTTGGTGGCACTCCAATTTCCAGCAGGCGAGACCAAATACTGGACCACTTCAACGTATCGAAGGCTTTTTCGAAGTCCACAAAAGTGAGATATATCTCCCTTTGCCATTCTGATGCCTGTTCAAGTATTATACGCAGCGTGTTAATCTGGTCCGTGCACGAACGTCCTAAACGAAAACCAGCTTGCTCCCTGCGCAGTAAAGGTTCTAGGGCCCTCGACAGCCTATCCAGGATTATCCTACAGAAGACTTTAGAGGTTATTGACAGCAGTGCAATGCCTCTCCAGTTATCGCACCGACTGAGATCACCTTTTTTAGGCACGGTAATTAAGAGCCCTTTGTTCCAGTCGTCTGGGAGTTCTTCAGCAGTCCAGATCTTTTCGATTAAAGGCGTCAGTACGTCGACAGCGAAGGGTGAATAGGCTCTTAATAAACTAGTGCGCCTCACCATCAACGATTGCATCACTGCTTACCATCAGGTGGGATTGCAGTCAAGTACTAGTTTATGGTATATTAAAAAAAAATGTACTCTTTACGGGCAACTGGCTTCTGGCAGCGGCTTCGTCCGCGAGAATGTTGGTTATAGCGGACACTTAGTCTAAGCCGAAGAAAGTTAAAAGTAGCCTATGTCCATCCTTGAGGTTCAAGCTAACTCCGTACCAATTGTCATCAAAATCGGAAGCGCGAAAGCGTAACAGACAGAGTTACTTCCGCCTTTATAAGATTACATTAGATACTTCACTTCTCTAAGCGCTTTTCTTCTATCTTAATTACTTAAAAGTGAGCCATACAACAAGGCCTATAACTCATGTTTTATTTAGGATCCCAATCAAAACTGCCTCAATGATAGAAGTACAGGCTTACCTTCCTAGAAATACTTTTTTTTTCTAGTCTTACCTTGTTAAGCTGCGGATATCTTAAATAGTCCATGCCTCTCAATAAATTTCGACTGACAAATTCTTCGGATGAATGTTTTCGAATGTTTATCACAATGGGCTCAGAAATGCGGTTGAAGACTGTTTTCGCCACATGGTTAAAAGCTATAGCTTTTGTACAGTTTCTGTCGCAAAAAAAAAACAAAAGTAAAATTCGGCACAAAATCAACAAAACTTCCGACACCTATATACCTAAAATTTTCATGGAATATGTAGCGGATAAGGTGTATCTAACCGCCATTCGGTCTGATGTTGATGAGTTTTTTATGTATGTCCAACACAGCAGGAGAACGATACAGACTTGTCTAACTCGCCTCAATGAAAATCTTTACATTTTCACATAGTATAAAATTGCTTTACGCAGGCAAAGGCACTTAATACGGCTTACACTTGTAAAAAACGGTAACGGACGAAACGGAACGGTTTATATTTGTAATTTGCACACATGTGAATCTAGATAAAATACAAAAAAAACAAGATCCAACTTACAAATTATGAAGCAAACTTTCGACGGACATTTTGCATAATTATATAAATTAAATTAATAAAAAATACACCTTAAAAAAAGAAGGTAAAAAAACCAGTTCACATGTCCATGAACTAAGTGACAGTGAATAAGTGACAAAAGACGGAACAGCTGCTCCGTCTTTTGAAATCCTTGCTAGCCAGAAGTATTACAAAAAAACTTTATATAAAACGCCGCTAACCTCTTTCCAGTTATTTACTATATTCTGCCCTAGAAAATATGTAGCAAAAAAGTTAAGATGTGTTCTTATACATATTTTAAATATACTTAGACCTAAACTAAAATCACAAAATAAAAAAGACCTCCTCCTCGAGCCGTATTCCTCATTACTGAGGGTCGTGAAGACCCAGCTGGATTAGCTTGTTACTGATGGTGTCTCGCCATCTGTGACGGTTCTTAGCGTCATGAATTGCGACGTCCAGTTGGGTACCCAGTGTGGAGCGGATCTGATCTGCCCATCTTGTTGCGCTGCAGCCTCTAGGTCCTTTGCCATCAACCATTTAGTATCAGTTACAATGAGCTGTCCAAGGTTGTGGCCATTTTTCCTGGTTATGTGGCAAAAAAAACTTCAGTACTCTGCGCATACAGGTAATCGAGAGACAACTCTTGATGTTAAATTCTTGTAATATTGAGAAGTTTGTAAGGAAAGCAGTACAGGAAATGTTACGCATTTTCTTCCAGCACCATCTCGAAGGCATCAATACGGTTGCGATCCACCTATTTCCAAGTCCAAATCTCAGCCCCGTAGCTAAATATAGAAAAGACTAGCCATTAGACCAGTTGAATTTTGGTTTTACTAGAAATGTTGCGACCTCTTCATATGCCATGTACCTACAGATACATTGCGCCTTTGGACATTCCTTTGTCCCTCCGGATTTCCTTTTCACAAAAACCTGTATTGTTGATGTTTGCGCGGAGAGAGATGAAGTCATCAACTACCTCCAGTCCAAGAGTTCCCAGAGTAACTTTCTGCTTAGATCCACAACCATCACCTTGGTTTTGCTGTGGTTAATCTTGAGACCCATTTCCACGCTGAAGCGCTCCATTCTATCTAGGATCTCAACTAATTCTGCTTCATTGGCGGCCAGAAGTGTAGTGTCATCGGCGTACCGGAGCTTAGAGACCTTGGTGCCTTCGATGGTGACTCCTCAATCCAAGTTTTCACAGGCTCTTCTGATTATGTACTCTTCATAGGTAGATATTGAAGATGGGAGACAGAATGCAGCCTTGTCTAACTCCTTTTTCGAACTAAAAGGGCCCGAAATAAAGAAAAACAAACGACCGATATATAAAAACCGGGCAAGTCGAGTCGGACCCGCGCACTGAGGGTTCCGTACCAACTTACATATGAAAACAGTTCAATTCTCGAATCGAGTAAAAGATTTAAAAAAAAAAAAACTTGAGACGTAACTTCAAGTTTTCAATTTGCAGACTTTTCCCTATATTTGTGCTATAATACCTTGCTTCGTGCCAAATTTCAAGATTCTAGGTCAACGGGAAGTATCCTATGAATTTTGATTCCTTTGACAGTGTCGAAATGTACGTTTTTTGTAACATAAACGGGCGTATCTCTTTTCCCCGTCAACTTATAAGTTTGATTTTTGCACAGCTTCAAGGGACCGCAAACGTCAATATATGGTTTTAATTTCAACTAGATACCTCCAACTTACCTATGAAAACAGTTCAATTCTCGAATCGAGTCTTCAAGATTTATCAAAAAAAAAATCTAGTGACGTAACAACAAAATTTTCAGTTTTCAGACTTTTCCCCATATTTGTGCTATAATACCTTGCTTCGTGTCAAATTTCAAGATTCTACTAGGTCAACGGGAAGTACCCTATGAACTTTGATTCCTTTGACAGTGTCGAAATGTACGTTTTTTGCAACATAAACGGGCGTTTCTTTTTTTTTCCGTCAACTTACAAGTTAATTTTTTGCACAGTTTCAAGGCACGCAGACTTGAGTATATAGTTTTAATTTCAACTTGATACTTTCACGCGTTCTCGAGATAAAGGGTCTTGACAGACGGACAACAAAGTGATCCTATAAGGATTCCGTATTTTCCTGTTGAGGTACAGAACCTTAAAAACACTAAAACAACTCACCGCCACCTGCTGCTGCTGCCCGCTGCTGCTAACTTCACTGCATTTTTTGCAAAAAAAAAATGTATTTAGGACTATTGTTGCAGTGCGGTGTAAAATTATTTTAATACACCAACTCGAAAAGCCGCTCCTACTCCTATCGCTCTTATGGTAGCCACACACGCAGCGATTTACTTACACAAGTGAAGACTTGCACAAGTAAACTGTAAGGCGATTATCACACGGCACCGCGCGCCGCCGCGGAGGGCGGTGGCGGTAAAGCGGATTTCGTAGCGGTGCCCCGCGCGGTAAGGCGGTTTACGCGCCTGTCCGTGCGGTTGGATTTAACGCGGATTTTACCAGTTTGATCACAGACACTGGCAAGAATGGACGCTAAAGTGGTGACAATAATCTGGCTTTTATGGCGTAAAAAGAAATTAAAAAGAAGATATTGGGTTCATCCATTTTTACGAAGCAGAACACTAAATAAGACATTCATGTTATTCTATAAAAGTTTGAGAAAACACGAAGATAAATTTTTCAATTATACGCGAATGTCTACTTCTTCATTTGATTTTACAACAAATAATTAATTAAACAACTGTATTATTCGCGCGGTTATGCGGCGCCCCGTGTGTGATGCACCGCCTCTCCGTGCGGCCGGCCGCGCGGAGGGGCGGTGGCGGTGAGAGCACCGCTCGAACGCGCGGTCAGGCGGTGTACGTGTGTTAGGCATCCACGGATCAATGCGACATGAGATCCGCTTCACCGCCAACCGCGGCGGTGCGCGGTGCCGTGTGTTAATCGCCTAACGTGTGTTGGAAGATATCTACTTGCACAAATTTCTGACTTGCACAATTTTTTAAAAAGTTCCAAATTTTGAATCCCAAGTTGCGCAAACTTTAGTTTACGCAAGTTTATTCGAACGTGTGTCGTGGCAGTGTCTATTATACTTATTATTATATCTTTTGTGCCTTTTCAAATTATTCGTGACATAAATAAAGCCTAAATAACTAAAGCCAAAGCTTCGATCCACCCATCACACAAAACAACACACCGGGCGGTCTCTTTAGTCAGAATTTTGTTACAAGTGAATTTTGTTACAATACCTACCTTTGATTAGCCAAGAACGTAATCATGAAATATTCACATGACGTATCATACGACGTTTTTCAATACACTTGTGAAGAAAAACCATTTAACTATTACAACAGTAAATAAAACAAGAAAAAAAGTATCATGGCAGTAAAAAATTAAATCTCTTTTTTTATGCATTAAAGGGGAAGGCTTTCATCATATATCCTAGTCTTGTAGGTAGTCTTACGCTTATATTTTACTGCGTGAAAGAAAAGTTTTTACGATAATGGCTTTCATAGGAGCAATAGAATGCGCATGTAACATTTTCTAATGGTTTGTAGTACTTATTTAATTTTATTACACTAATACAGAAAAAAAAATTAACTTTAAAATTATTAAAATAAAGTGCACAACCTGACAAAAAATGCTCGCGCGTCCTCGAGCTCAAGCTAGAGCATACACGATCCATAAACATAATGCTCAAGACCGCACGGGGATTACTCCTCTCTGTCTGCGCTGACCCTAAAGCGCCAGAACACTCGAACCGGCTGGACTCTTATGTTGAAGAGCCGAGAATGAGAGATGTACCTAGTCATGGCATAGATCATTTAATCTTGTCAGCTAGATGCGGACTCAATAGGTAGTCGCTACATATTAAACACTGCTACTGAAATGGGCGTGTCAGACTTTTAACTGAATAAAAGTTAAAACCCCCTCCTTTTCCAACTTTGACTTCGTTTTAGGGTCCCGGGGTTCATTTTCACGTAATCCAGTAGGCTCCTACCATACTGTAGGGGCCCAGCAGTGTCGATAGGTCATATACCTAGATGCTTTATGACTATGATGTAGAATCAACAAAGTATCTAAGTACATGGCGCAGATCTTCCTCCGTCGAAAGCCATAACAGCGCTGCCTCATCACGTGGAATTCCGTCAAATGCAGCGGACGTCCTAAGGAAACTATTGTGTGTGTACAGGTCTTGATCAGAATTTACGAAGGTACGTAAATCTCCATTTAAATTGTATTTACCGAACCTGTGCCAATCGCTTCGGTAAGTTGTTTTTTTTTTTAATTTACTCGTAGGTAGATGTTAACAGTACCTTTAAGTAAGGCCCCACTTTGGAAATAACCAGTTTACCCTTGTTTCCACTCGAAAGACGATAAACAAGGTATAAAAGTTATTTTTTTTACCTTGACTTGTAGAAAGCGATGGACGTACCACTATCTCTTGTGACTCAGACAAAACATAAATTATATTTAAGGAATTATCCAGCCAGTATAGTAAATAAAACAAAAATAAATATCTTTGGAACATGTTTAATGAGTAACATCTATAATTTTCATTTTAACAATCGCATTAACTAATACACAATAATGTTATTTTTATTTGTAAGTAAAACTAATGATTACTATTAAAAAAAAACCAAAGCTGCATTACATTAATGACGTGACAAAAACGTGACATTAATTGACGCAATAAAGTCAGTGTAAAAATAAAATAAAACCCTGATTTTAATAGTATTGCCTGATAATTGACCAACTTACAAAAGATGTTTCCATATCACATGAACTATGTTCCGTTTCATGCAACATTTAGTCAAACATTTAACAAAAGTGGGATACATTTTATTATACATCGTCACAGCAAGGATAAATCACATAATATCACCTGATACGTAATATAACATAAATAACTGACTACTTAAAATAAAAACATTGTATTTATTTCGCTCTGCGAAAAATTCGTCTCACTATTTTAACAATACTGAACTCAACTCAAAAATAATACTTGGTCAAATTTACAATGACAAGCCTAAAGAGTAACGTGTTAAAATATTCATACGTAGTCGAAAGAGAACCGTTTTGATTGCTATGGGCATGTGATGAGGAATGAAACACATGTGACTAAGAGATGAATATGGCAGATGGATGGAGGGGACCAAAGAAATTTGACTTATAATAACATTCATAAAGTCTGCCGCAGAACAGTTTGTCGACAGTTATTATTCAAGTTGGATAGATAGAGTATGAAAACGTGGCAATTTAATAGAGTAATACATTTTGTGCTGACTCCAGGAAAAATCGAACTAAGAAATTATATTTGCAGATATATACGACTCATTGTATAATTGTTTAGTATTGTCTCAAATTCACGATTATTTTTTGCACATGCGGATAAATTACAATAAAAAGTATATACCGGGCTGTCCAAAAACATAATTAAAATGTAAAATAGAAAATAAATGCGTGTAAAATGATGTATGGTCATTTTTAAGTGTTTACTGTAACAGAATTACAAACTTTATAAAAACATTTTTTTAATTAATTCATGAATGGTGCCACTCCACTACTACATTTCCACAATAAATACATTCTATCCAATTACTCTCTAAATGTCTTTATTTTATTCTCGTTTGTATTTCCGCTTCTAATGCTTATCGTAATTATAATGATGTGAAATGCATATTAAATAGATGACCTGCATTTTGATGCTGCGGTGACTAGACTTTTCTTAACTTTCATCCCATAAATTGTTTATGTGTAATTATTTCAAAAATTCACAGCATTTAAGTAGGACATCCCATTTTGCTAAACAATTCATTTACAACTTAAAAATAATGTTAGAATTATATTTTACTAATAAATAGCTCGCCGCATCGCAAAATTAAATGGAAACTAGGAGATGCAATAAATAACTATGGTAATAATGTAGAATTAGCAAACTAAATGGGGATAAAAGTCAATGAGAAAACATAGTTTAAAAGGTTTAACATTACCCTACTTTTAAAGTCGAAAATCTAACATTCTGAAATGCAAATAACATTTAGTGAGCAAAGCTGAAAACAACGTTAAAAGGCCACCGTGATTATTATTTTCACACTGAAGACTATAGATAACATGTTATTATATTATTATGTTAAAATGCTCTACTACTCGCTACTTGCACACGATGAATACAGTCAACACTACATTAAACATGGATTAAGTCCAGTCACTCCGAAAATTTGTTACAGATTGAAGAATGGTCTGAGAATTATGTTATCAAATACTGCTTTAATAATAATTTTACTTGAAGAAAATAAAGAATCTTACAGTTAATACTTCTACAAGAACAACTAACCTAACATTAAAGAGTAAACACAACAAGAGATTCGAGTAACTGGACGTTGAACCCAACTGTTTTAATACATATAGATTTCTAATTTGAACATTAAATATTTATGTATATTACGGAGGTATAAAATACTTTGTGTAAATTAATTATTGTAACAATAATACATGGACAACATGAACACTCCCATTAAAAGGCGTTGTGCACTGAACGCGTCTTTATTGCATTAACTACCAACATTCCAAAACGAACGTTATATATTCAAAAAATACAAACATGTCAAAAAAAGAACTGTCATCTGCAAGTAGGCTAAATATATATTTTTATACTGCCTTACTTTTAAATAATTAAAGTCAAATGTGTATAAGGTACCATTTAATTATTTAACTGTCTCATTTTGATTAAAACAAGTAAAAACTAACTAAAATTATGATATTAATAAAATCAAAATGACTCAAAATGACATTTTATCTTTACTTCCCGCATATTTATATTTAGTCGATCATCGTTGACGAACGTGAGTGTACAATAGTACACCCCTGGCTAACCATTCGGAGATTACAGGCGGGGTTTTATTAAATACTTTCAGTTTAAAAATCGACTTACTCATAATACTACACAGAAGTGTTTTATATTTCTCATACAGTAACTACATAAATTTTTACGATTGAAACTGGCGAACTTTTTTTTTATTAAATTTGACACATAATCGAAACAATAAAACGAATACTGATTTAAATATTTTTCGGAACAGGTTGTATGGGCCTTACTTCGAACTTCTCTTCGGGTTTCCAGTCCCACACTATCGGCATAGAGCATTCGTAGTGATAGCGATACATCTGGTTCAGTATATGGCTCATGAGGTCTTGTGGCTGGGGGTAGACCGAAGCTAACCCTGTGAAAGAAAATACACCTTAGTAAAAAGGAAATAGATTCAATTTGTATTGCAACAATTTATACTGAACTAATTGATACGATGAATGAACAACTAAAGTAATAAATAAAATAACTAAATAACTTTATAAAATAAGAAAAAAAATGTTACGATAAAAATGCATTATGGGTTTGTTATAGCTCATTACACTGACGTATACCTGTAATAGAATATTTTGGCGCGTGATCAAAATTGTTTTCTTTAATAACATTTTCAGTATTTTCAACAATATCCAGTTTGGTCTTATATATTTAACCATAGATTCCCAACGGGGGCGGTACCGCCCCCTAGTGGGCGCTGGATGTTTCGTGGATGGGCGGTAGTGGCTACAAAGGCAAATGGGGGCGTTAAAAATAATCAATAATCACGACACTCAACCACGACCACGAGTAGTACGATTACAGAAATATATATTTTTATTAATTTCTGAGTATTAATAGATAATAGACAAACATATAAAATTGGTTAAATTAATTATTTTGTAACGGGGCGCGTTGTAATTTTGTTTTCTTGTAAAGGGGGCAGGAGTTCATAAAAGTTTGGAAACTATGTACTAAACGAACAATAAGCAACTGACTAACAATAAAGTTACAGAGTTTACAATCAAATTAGGGCTCTACACCTTTTTTACACTTACGAACTTCGGCCATTCATACTGTTCAGGTAGATGAGGAACATATAGATAATTATACTGACATCTTAAAATATGCCTTCTCAAGTCTTTCGGAACTGGGTAAACTGATCCGATACCTAAAGAAATAACCAGAATAAGGAAGTTACGTTGAGAAGACTTTTATAAACAGAATCCAGAATGTGTGACCACTAGGGGCTATCATATTAGCCTATATTATTACACTAGCTTCTGCCAGCGGCTTCACCCGCGTGTAGAGTTAGTTTAGTCTTAGTGATGATATATAGCCTATAAGCCTTCCTCGATAAATGGGCTATCTAACGCTGAAACAATTTTTCAAATCGGACCAATAGTTCCTGACTTAGCGCGTTCAAACAGACAAAGCTTTATAATATCAATATTAATTATTGTATTGCCATTGTTTCCAGCAGGCTGTTGTTTGAACATGAGTCAGTGAGAAGCCAGAAAATCTTACAAGTCTACAAGTCAAGTCTTACAAGTCTTGCCAAGGGGTTAGTGTTACTCAGTTACTTGGTTGTGGAGTTCAAATTAGCATCACTCCATGTAAAATACTGAGCAGTAAAGGCTAGGGAGGTTGATGTTTGCTATCCTCTCAATCCTAATGCTTATTTTTATGCGCTTACTTTAATTTAAAATGCCTGTATGAATGTAAATTACGTACCTTCTTCGTAGGCCATCTTTGCGACCTCGTATGCGATATTGACAGAAATGTCTCTGATTGCAGCAAGCGACGGGTAAATGCGACCGATTGCGAAGTCCTCTTCGCTGACGTTCTCGGCTAGGGTCTGCAATAATATTAGTAAATTGTTATTGTGTTAAAGCAGGTTAGGTATATGATAGCGATTCTTTAGGGAAAATGTACACTGATTTTTGTGTAAATATTTCTAACGAATAAGGTCTTATATTCAATCGATGAGTTTGCATTTGTTGTTACAATTACATTAGATTAAATTCTATATTAATTTAAAGAAAGGGAAAAGTCAATAAGTTGCATAATATGTAACTGAGTCAAATAAATGCATGTACACTGAATGGACAGATCTACTCAAATATTGGTGTAACATGGCTAAAATACCGTCTGAGATTTTTATAGTTCTCTGTGATTTGACTATACCGCGATGATGGTATAACTTTTTTTAATGGTAGGTCTTTATGTTTCTTTCAGTGTTACTTTCACGATAATTTGAACCTCATCGAGTTCTAATTTATTTTTGACCTATAGACTATTTTACTTGATTATATATGACCAGTATTACATACCCTAGCGGCCGTCAGGAACATGCCCTCGGGTATGTGGTGGGTAGCGGTGGCGATGACGCCGAGAGCCACTCCGGGGAAGATGTACGAGTTGTTGCCTTGTCCTGTGTGGTACTCCTTGCCGTTGTACTTGACGGGCGGGAACGGGGAGCCTGATGCGAAGATACAGCGGCCCTGTAAGTTTGAGAAGAGAGTGTAGAGTTAGTTAAACAGTTGTGTAGCTAGTTAATCTTACAGTAAAAGGCGTTTATATTTATGAATAGTACAGTAAATGTTTGAGATAAAGCTTGTAAGTCAATGCTGATATGGATAACTTTGCTTTGCAAGTAGATTTCGTTAGAGTTTCATATTTTTGGGAACCGTGAAGTTTTTTAACGATATTCTTAAGCTCCTATTTATCATTATTTTAGCCCTCCCAAGTAGCGTCCTTTTACGCAATTGCTCGCTGTCGTCACGGTACACCCAGTCGAAGTTGCGCGATTTTTACTAATTAAAAAGAACAATCCTAGAAATTACGCATTAAATTCGACCTAACTCACTTCGACACAATGAGCCGACTTACGCATGACTTACATTTATGCGCACTTATTTAACATCGACTCAATGAGTCGTTACCGCTGAGAGGTGCGAATGTTAGCAAAGCCGCTATGTGATCTGTTAATCCCCTTTTCCTTAGTGTAATGTAGAATAGTAATTTTGAAGGTACAAATAAAGTTATTAGGACCATAAATCAAAACTGAAATTACATTTTTAGGCATTAAGGATCCAGCGGAGATCGCTCGCTACTTCGAGTTGAGATGAAAATAAAATACGTTCGCGGTATATTGCTATCTTTGTTTGGCAAAAACAAATGCGAAATTGCATATGTGTGTGTACGTGTGAGTCGGACAATCTTCACAGCATAATATAGAACAGTTTTGAACTTGACAAAATAATCCATCAAAAACACAGCTTGTAAAAAAACTCAAGTCTCGCAACACTACTCTTCTACCGTAAAAATATGTGAGATCCATGTTATTCCAAGTCAAAATATCTTGTATGTAAAAAAATATTTTAGTTTTCCCTTGGTTTGTACACTAAACACTAATTGTAATCAAAATTTGAAACTTCTGTCTCTATTGCTGCTAAAAGTGCCTTAGACTTTTTATGTTCGTTCAGTCAGTGAGTGACAAAATTTAGAAAATTTAATGAAATTTGAAATATATAGTCTTTTTATGAAGCCTGCTTGATCTAGTTTCGTCCACAACGGATTTATAAGAGGTTGAAAATGGCTCGAAATGTTTCGAGATAAGGATGGCACTTTTTTGCGCGACTTGGTGGGTGTGACACTACCGTGCCCTCAGATTACCTATGCTCCATTGAAGTAATAGGGTCGTCACTTTTAATGTTATCCTAAAAATAAATTTAATGCAAAAAAAGACAGTGTTCTGTAGTGATCAATCTATCGAATTGAAATCATATTTTTATTTTACGTGGGCCTACATGGACACTTATGAAACGTCAGAATCTAGTGCGTAGTTCCAATTCGTCGTTTCCTATGGAGAAGAACCGGCAAGAAACTTCATGGTTACTCTTTTCAAAAAAATATTGGGTTTACAATATTTCCATACTAGCTGTGTCCGCGACTTCGTTGCGTGTATGAATAAACTTATCAATAAGTTTTTAGTGTAGTATCTACACTTATACAGGAAAAGTTTTAACCACTGCGTAAATTTTTTTTGGTGGCTCAGTGTAAGTAATAAAACACAGATCGATCTTCAAAGTTAAGCAACGCTTGCCAAGGTTGGTCTTTGGATGGGTTACCATCTTAACATAACGAGTTTCCTCCGTGCCTCGGAAAGCATAGGCTGACTACCAGACCTCCACAACACAATAACTGGGGTAACAGGGTACTTCATGGCAAGACACGAGTCAGATTTACTGGCTTCTGACTATCCGTAACGACTGTTAATGACAGCCGGGACCTACGGCTTAGCGTGCTTTCCGAGGCACGGAGGAAACTTGATGAAGATGGTCACCCATCCACAGACCAACCTATTGGCAAGGGTTGCTTAACCTTGAAGTCGACTTGTGTTCTATTACTTACACTGAGCCACCAAAAAAAATTACCCAGGTAGGCCGCTGCAAATACAATTTGGCGAGGTGGGGTTTTACGGACCCTTCGGATACTCAATGTGAGTGCGGTGCTCCGGTCCAAAACATGAGCCACATGTTAGAATGCCCCAAGTGCCCCTACACCTGCACTTTGGAGGATCTAATGAGCGCCACTGATGCAGCTATCAACGTGGCCACTTATTGGGCCCAAAAAATTTAGCGAGTTTACCGTCGAATCGAGAAGAAGAAGAAGACCAAAAAAAATTTACGCAGCGGTTAAAAACTTTTCTTGTATGTATATCAATAAATAAGTAAAATCCCTAAAAACTAATATCTATACGAATTACTAATCTTACCTAAGAGTACTAAAAATACCCTACACACTATCAAATATACTACCTATACTTGAAATTAAAATCTACACGGTCTGCGCCCTATAAAAGTAAACCTAAGTACCAAACTAATTTAAAAAAAATGGGTTCGGTATCGGTCTCGTAACACCCCCTCTGCCATAATTTTTTTGATATTTTCAATATACAGAATTTTTACTTCTACAAATGTATTATAAGTATATATTACAATATTATAATTAACAGACAGATTATTAAGATTGTACCCAAAAGTATAATAAAAATATTTTTTATCAAAAAACTGTCGAAATACTAGTAATCAAAATCGTAGTCTACGGTGTTCCCACATTCACACCATAAGAGAAAATGTAAATATAAGAAAAAAAATCAAACCTATCAACATGAGATGTTAACAAAAATAAATCACGACTTAATGAATTTAAGGTGATTAAGATCTAAATAATATAAGAAACAAACGCTCGCAAACCGCTTGTACAATATGACCAATACGCTAGTGTGAAAGCCTGTAGGAGGGGAACCGATTTTCTTAGTGGCGTAACTACAAATTTTCAGTTTTCAGACTTTTCCCATATTTGCTATAAGACCTTTTTTACCCTATAAATTTTGATTACCTAGAGAGTATCAAACGTACGTTTTTTGCGATATAAACGGCTGTATCTTTTTTTTTCGATAACTTATATATTTGATTTGTGCACAGCTTCAAGGGATCGCGGGCCTATTCTCGAACTCGATAACTCCACGCGTTTCCGATATAAAGGGTCTTGACAAACAGACCGACGGACAACAAAGTGGAGACGGACAACAAAACCTTTATAGGATTATAAAGGTTTCGTCTTTCCCCTTTGCGGTACGGAATCCTTAAAACGAAACGATAATTGTTGAAAAGTTTTATAGGAAATGAAATTCGATCAAATATGAACCTATGATAGATAAGTAGGTAACCCTGTAGGAACGACACACTCGCAAGGACCTTGTGTACCCTGGAATGATTACGAAGTAATATCACACAATCTGAAGTGTACTTAAAATTCATTGGCATTAAGTTCATATTTTAAATTGACAAGCAAAAATGGAAAAAATGTACCCAGCAAGACGGAGCATACAAAGAGGTAGCGTGTCCCTTTCTTACTCGTCTATGGACACCGTGGTAGAAAGAGACAACATACCCTTTTGTGGGTACGTTTTTGAGGTTGACGTAATCAATCCAGATAGTATAAACAATTCTTGGACACACTGACTGGAGATGTCATCACCCACACACTGACATTTGCTTGCTGCGATAGCAATAAAAACTATTGAAAATTTGGGAGAAATTTGGATGTATTCCGTAATACCAAAAATGATGAATGAAAAATTTATGATTTTCCAATTTCTTTTCAATTCTTTATAACTTGATAATAATATCTGTGTTCCTGCGGGGAGATATCTTGAAATATTGATGTTTATAATATAGAAAAAACTATATAAAAACATGACATTTTCGCTGTGAAAATGTGCAAAATTAAAATTGCTTAAATTTCGTTTGGGGTAAGTTTTTCAACAAAAAGACGACGTAGGAACCTAGATAATTATTGTCTGAATCCGAATAACATCATATTATGGTGTAAATATGCTTAAACTGCAAATGATTTTGGTATTACGTTTGTATGGAAAATCGACACTTCGCGCCAGCCTTAAGTCATTAAAAATGTATCTTTATGGTGTACAATAAAGCATATATAAATAAATAAATAAGTCGGCCACTGTACCTTTATGTGCATAAACTGTAAATAAATATTTTTTTTTATAAGGAAGGAAGGAAGAGAAACTAACTGTCTGGGACACATAGGCTTCATTCCAGAAAAACGCCGTCGTGGGAACGAAGTCTAAGATGAAAAGCTAGTTAAACATAAAACATTGTAAAGATAAAGATAAATTTATTTGTCAATTGTAAAACAAACCTCTGTATTGTCATAGGCAGCTTGCGCGGTGCACTCGGCTTTACTGGTGGGGTTTGAGAGCGCGAAGATGACGGGTCGTTCAGTGTTCTTGGCCATCTGTTGAAGGACTTTCGGTGTGAACGCGCCGCCGACCGTCGAGCATCCTGTAACGAGGAATAAGGTATTTTAGTACCCAACTTACATTGTAATCTAAATGTTAGTAAGTGTATTTATCCAAGGTGTCCAGTTGTGTTAGTTACACCATTTACAACTCAAGAATGGTTGGGCGGATTTTAATAATTTTTGATTTATTAAATTTGGTTCCGTTTCGAATAGTAAAATAACTATTAAAATATCTAAAAAAATCACGTAAACAAAAATAAAAAGCAGCCAAATTCATCTAAAAAAGACAAGAACTATCAATCATTCCATCATTCAATCAATACATTTAATGACTGTTAAAAAAAACTATTTGAATGAAAGTTAACTTACCAATAAGACAGCTAGGCTTTATCTTCGCAACGCAAGCTTCGAAATCCTTTTCAGGTTCGATATCCTTGCCAAAGGCCTTCGCATGTTCGGGGACGCCACCCTCACGTCGGGTTGACAGAAGACCGTCGATATCAAACATGAACACTCGTTCTCTAGCCTGCTTCTCTGTCAGGCCTTCGGTTACCATGGCGGCTACCGTCAACGAGGCGATGCCGTTGGATGCCTGGAAAAAAATAATTTAATAATTCAGCCGACACAGTGAAAACAATGGGTGATATAGTTAAGGTATATTTTATACCAACAATGTAGTATGTCATATTGCCACAACCATCTGCCCTTGTAGGAGTCTTTCCAACGCAGCGTCTTTTAAGTATAATATAAATAAGCGAGATAATGAACGAAACGAGTTGAGAAATCTAGACCGTCAAGACTGACCATGCTAGATAGCCCGTGACAAAATTCATGGTAGTACCTATTTTGACTTTGATTGCTGAGTAACGTAAACGACTCATCAATCATATATATATATATATATACAAGCCAAGATTCAAGCGTTTCTTATGAATAAACCCTACACGCTTCAGGATAAGGGCTCTTAGCAAATCCAAGTATAATCGATTCTTATCTACAACTGCGATGTGTACATCGTTACACGTTACAGTCCGTTTTTTAAACCCTGATACTAAAATGGCATTACAAAACAAAAGAACTGGCATCATTCCTATAGTAAGTTTGACATTATTTGTGTCAATTTAGGCTCAGGGTATAAAAAACAGACGATAGAAAGTCCTCCTCCTCTTGTACACCAAACATTTTAAATCATTCTAAAATATCGCTATTCATTTGTTTCACAACAAAAATAATCCAATACTCACAGAACCCGCTCCCAGGAACAGATAGATGTTTTCACTGAGCTTCCTCTTGGTGAACCTGATGGCGGCCATCAGACCAGCGACGGCTACGCTGGCTGTGCCCTGGATGTCGTCGTTGAAGGTGCAGTACTTGTTACGGTACTTCATTAGCAGACGGCCAGCGTTTGCTAGGGCGAAGTCTTCGAACTGTGGGGTAAGGGAAATATAACTTGTTATTAATAAGGACTGAAATACTATAGAATATGATAATAGATATTTAGTTCTGTACCTAAGACACAGCGTAAGGTATTGATAAACACTTTTCACACATAAAATAATAATAATAAAAAAAATATAAACTGCTTTATCAGCACAAGACAAAATGCATTTGTTTGTACATAATGGTGCCATATATTTGGCGTTGTATGGGGCTGCCTGTATCTTGAGATATATCTTGTTTTTGGCTAAGATTGATTATAAGCTCCTAATAAGTGGGACATATTAGCATCCCTTATAATAATTTCTTACATTAATAAATAAATATATCTATTAACAATTATTGTAAATTTTTTGGGTGTAGTGAATGAGTTTTTCCAAGATTGTGGAATTATTTTTCTCTGTGATGAAAATTGAAGAGGACTAATTTCCAAAGAAACAAATTTGAAATGTAGACTGTTTACTGACTGACTGTCTTGCACTGTGGGTCATTACCACGACCTAATGAAAAGGTCAAATTAAATTAATTAATGCAAAATTGATATTGCACTGAAAATATTCTCCAACAATAATCTATATAACAATCGTTGCCTATAAATGCAAATAGTTGACGAGTCAATGTTATAACAAGTGTTCATTTGTAGTCTTAAAACAGGTTTGAAAACAATTTATAGTTAATATGATGTGTGAATTGTTCAACTATGCTAATATTATTGAAATACAATAAAACTTGAAGGTATGTCTTTGACATGCCCTAACAATTATCTTAAAATCAATCTTCTTCTTCTTCTGCCTGGCGTTAATCCCGGCCATTGCCAGGGTCCGCCTTCCGACTAAGTCTCCTCCACTTTGCCCGGTCGAAAACATCCTCCCCAGTAAGGTCATTGGCTCTCATGTCAGACTTGACGACGTCCAGCCAGCGCTTGCGGGGGCGACCACGGGACCTAGCCCCAAGGACAGCCATATCCATGCATCTCCGACCAACGTACTCCCTAGGGCGGCGCATGATGTGGCCATACCATCGCAGACGACACTCTTGCAGTTTTTCCCCCACGTCACGGACACCAAGACTACCTCGGATGTATGAATTGCGCATGCGATCGGATCGCGTTACGCCGCTCATCCACCTCAGCATCTTCATCTCCGTGACGCGAAGCTCCTGGGTGTGTCTGCCCAGTGCTGGCCAACACTCGCCGCCGTAAAGAAGGACAGGCCGTATGATGCATTTATATATCTGCCCTTTGAGCTTCGGAGGCATTTTGCGGTCGCATACAACGCCCGTAACCTCGCGCCACTTCGCCCAAGCCGCGCCTATGCGTGCTTGGACATCGTCGTCTACGTTGCCAGACTCGTGCAGCACGGATCCAAGGTACCTAAACTTATCGGACCTTGTGATCAGGTCCGAACCTATCCGGATGGTATTCGAATCCGTGCTGCCACAGGACATGTACTCAGTCTTCGCCACATTCAGTCTCAGACCACCGTTTTCCAGCGTGTCCTTCCAAACGTTGACTTTGCGCTCAAGTTGGGCTTTGTTCTGGTTAACGAGGGCTATGTCATCGGCATACATCATTAGCCACGGAGGCTGGTCTTGGATGTATGCCGTAACTACATCGAGCACAACGTTAAACAAGAACGGGCTAAGAGCCGAGCCTTGGTGAACGCCAACAGATATTGGAAAGACGTTGGATTCGCCAACCGCGGTCTGGACAGAGGACACGGAATCGCGGTACATGTCTCTGATAATGTCAATATAGGCCTCGGGCACACCCTTGAAGCGAAGTGCCCACCAGATGGACTGCCGAGGAATACAGTCGAAGGCCTTCTGCAGGTCCAAAAAGGCCATATGCAGAGCTCTCCTTCTCTCCCTGTACGCCTCAGTCAAAGTCCGCAAGGCGAACACTGCGTCCATGGTGCTGTTACCCGCCCGGAAGCCGTATTGACACTCAGAGACAGTACACTCGGTACGGAGCCTTGTGTCAATTATGCGCTCAAAGAGCTTCATGGTGTGGCACATGATCTTGATACCGCGGTAGTTACTACAATCCTGTACGCTACCTTTGCCTTTGTAGATTGGAATGATCAGGCTAGATCGCCACTGGTTCGGCATTTCCTTGGTGATCAGGATGCGGTTAAATAGATCCGTCAGAAGGTCCACACCATGTGAGCCCATCGCCTTCCACACTTCAATTGGCACGTTGTCAGGCCCGACCGATTTCCGGTTCTTCATGTAGCGAAGAGCAATGCGGGTTTCGTCGGGGGAAATAGGGGAAATAAGTCCAAGGTTAGGAGGCGGTTCGGGAGGAAGGTTATGGGGATGCTGTTTGTTTGACAGCTCCGCAAAGTATGTACACCATCTCTCCTTAACAGAGGGGGCATCGTAGAGCAGCTTACCCTCGGCGTCCCTTACACAGAGACATTTGCTAATGTCCCGTGTAGCTTTTTCCCGGGCACGCGCCAGCTTAAAAATAAGCTTCTGCCCCTCCGCAGTTTCCAGCTTGTCGTACAAGGGCGACAAACTTTTGCTGCGGGCTCTGGCTACAGCTTTTTTGCAAGCGCGCTTAGCCGCTCCATATGCCTCCCTGTCCTCCGGAGAGTTGGACCCCTGCCACTTTTTAAATAAAGCCTTCTTCTTCCGGGTCGCCTCCTGAACCCCGTCATCCCACCACCACGTCTCCTTGTCTATGGTTCTACCACCACGAGAAGAGCCAAGGACGCGTTTACCCGCAGCAGTGATTGCAGAATGAATCCTACTCCATATCTCTTGAGCGGATTCATGCGGAGCACTGATCTCGAGATGCTCGACCTCCGCAATGAAATCCGACTGCTTAGGACCATTAAGCAACCACCACTTAGTGCGGGGTTTGCGTTTCTCGACCACTTTCTTCTTTGGTACAACTGCCAAGTCCAGGACAAGGAGGCGGTGTTGAGCCGTTAAGCTCTCCCCTGGGATGACTTTGCAGTTGGTAACCTTGCCAATATGGCACCGTCGCACCAGCAGGTAATCTATTTGGGTTGAGTAGGAACCACTACGATACGTAACAAGATGCTGGGGCTTCTTCTGAAAGAATGTGTTCGCGATGGCTAGGTCAGACACAGCGCAGGTCCTGAGTATACTAACTCCCTCTGCATTTACTTGACCATAACCAAAACCACCGTGAACACGTCCGTACTCTCCAGCAAACTGACCTACGTGACCGTTGAGGTCCCCCCCAACCAAAACATCTTCGGAATTCGGAATAGCGCGCAATACGTCCTCGAACTCATCCCAGAAGGCCTCCTTTTCAGACTCACAGCAACCAGTTTGAGGAGCATAGGCGCTGACTAGGTTCGTTACCGACCCTTCGATCAGCACCCTAACTCGCATCAACCGGTCGCTGTATCGGTTTACTTCAAGGAGTCCATCCTGAACGTCCTTAGACAGCACTACGGCCACTCCGTTCCTGCCCGATGGTGATCCGGCGTACACTAGCCGGTACCCCTGCCCGATGTCACGGGACTTATTCCCCTTCCAGCGCGTCTCCTGAAGGAAGGCACACTGGACCCGACGCTTCGCAAGTACGTCCGCGAGTTCTCTGCAACGTCCACTTAGAGAGCCAATGTTCCAGGTGGCAAAGCGGAACTTCCTTTTGGGTACTGACATCTTTAGCCGTGCCCGTACTTGACACGGTAGCCCTAGCCCACTTGTCGCAGGTTTAGGGCGATGTGCCTGCGCGTCGTTATGCGGCGACGCCCTAGCCCGAGTACCCATTCGCTTATCCCTATCCATAATAATATGACTGATGTTGGTTTTACGTGGGGCGACCAGCCGTCTGACCCCCACAACCCTACGAGAGGGAAACCAGGATCGCCAGAGCCTCGTCCGTTGAACAGCAGGGTGCACCGCTAGCAGGTGAGGTTGGCTTGGGTCCTTAGGATGTAAACGGACCCCAATCACCCCTGTAAACGGACCCCAATCACCCCTGTAAACGGACCCCAATCACCCCAATATCTTAAAATCAATATCAACAGAAAATAAAGAGACCAGACTAGCGCACAGGATCACAGCAGTTATTTTTCTTTCTCAGCCTAATGATATTAAAATCAACGCATCAAAAGACTTGTCATGTTTGCAAAAAAACATACTCAAACTCACTGAAAATAAGGCTCACTTTTGAATGACTCAATATCTGTGGCTGTGCTGACAGAAACTGTACATAAAGCATCAACATTAAATAATGATGCTGTACTCGCGTAGTTAACCGCTAAACAATGTGCGTTCAGTCACGCTTACCCATTTATGTAATAACCAGAGCTCAACGCAATAAACGGTGCACTGGAAATATGAGTATACAACGCATGCAGAACATAGTTTCTCTTGCATGAGTTGTAACACAGTCATAAAAGGAGAGCGACGTCGTAACATAAAAACTTTGGGCATTTCCCCTTGGAAATTCTTCCGTTAGCTTTTCTGCGAGTAATCGCATAATATAATATATGTATGTCGCCACTAAGCTCTATGCCAAACAGTCTCGAATTACAACCGTCTGGCTGACCGTAGTAACCGCTTATGTCAGAGTATATCCTGGAGCTGATTCCTTTAGAACTTAAACGGTTTGTAGCCCGAACATAATAATATGCCAATATAGAAAGTGATCGATAGATTGCGCATCCAATTAAGCCGTTGGGGTAGATTGGGCGATTATATGTTGATTCTTCCGACACCCAGTGCGAGTGCGGTGCTTCTGGCCAGACGATGGCCCATTTATAAGAATGCCCTAAGGGTCCCTACATCTACACTTTAGAGGTCCTGCCTAAAATGCCACTGTCGCCACTATAGCTACTAGGCAAACTACTGGACCCAAATCGACTGAAGATGAAGAAGAAACCCAAACATAAATACAATGCAACACAACAAAATGCAGGCAAATGAAGGCATCTTTAAACTTTTCTGTTCTGTATGGCTAAAGAGCATTGACCTACAATCTTTACACGTGTTGACTTTCACCTTGGCCTTCAATCGTTCCGATGAGCTGTAAATTATATAATCTCTTCAACACGTCTCAGGGGCACACCGAAAATAAAGTTTTAACGAATCAGTAGTTTTCCCTTTTCATTCGTGTGTATCAAGTGAATGTATAATAGTTATTATGTCTTTGGTCATTTTATGATGTAGTCAGCCATTTCACGTAGTGGTTGGCTACTTCATGAAATGACCAACTCAAAACTCACCTAACCTTGATCATATCGTGAAATAGCCAATTCTACGATATGGCTACGACATAATATGCTATTTGTATGCAAATAGTTTATGGCATCATTAAAGACAACAGACGTCTACTGCTCGACATAAACCTAACCGAAAATGGACCTATGATCTGGTGAAATATTCTGGATGCGCACAGGACCGACCTATACGGGAACAGTTGCATCTATCTAGAATAGTATATTTTGTCCCTCTGATTGCCTTGTAGTACAACAAAATAAGTTTACATTCCCCTTTTCACACAATTTGGCCTTCTGCCTGGGCAGTGAGTTTAAAGCCATTACTCCAAGTTAAATATTAATATCATACTTTACACGTCAATTCAAACGTCTATTTCCGAATGAGGCAAGCAAAGGTGAAATACTACTTCATAGTGGTGTAACTGTGTACTACATACTACCGGGAAATACCGAAACTTAAATAACTGAATCATCATTTGTTAGGTAAGTGATACGTCACTACGCTTTGTACGCACAGTTAAATTTGTATAACCATTTATAAATTAAATTGTGCGAATTGTCCAAATTAATTTGTATACTTGGTTACTTATACAAATTAAACTGTGCGTAATATACAAAAGGTATGTATGTTTAGTTTATATTTTATTTAATAGCCACTCCGGCTTCGATAGAGCTATAAAATATCAAAGGCCGAAATGGCCTTCAATAAATGATTTACGCACTATTCCATTAACTAATTTAGTTGAAGTATATGACAATAAAAAATACCTAAATGTAGCAGAGGATTATTTATTTAACAGTTTATGTACACACACAAAAGAATTTGATAAGAAGGAGACAGAAAATTGGTACAAGGGTGATGATTATTTCTAAAGAAATTTCTTCCAGCATACCGTTAAAGGAGAGTTTTAAGCCATTAGCGTTAGATCATTCTAGTACCTAAGTCAAAATGAAGATAACTAAAAATACACGGAGTAACTACTATTGTTTGTTTTTATTCAAAGATTTACGGAACAAAGACTGTCTACAGTCTACGCCCGTGACATTGATGTAAGAATCAGCTGATTAGGAAGGCGTGAAGCCATACATGTGTCAGCCAGTATCAATGAGATCAGTACCGTGTGACGTCACTAGGCACCTTGGTATTGCTAAGACTTATATCATAATCGTGATCATATTATTATCAAGTTGTTCAGGATATCAGCAAACAGCTACTCGACGCTGCACGTGACTAAAGGGCTGGACTTTTCTTTGGCCAACGCATCAGAATTGCTATTCAACTTGTGAAAATGCTACTAGTATTCTTGATACTTTACTATGGATTTAATATTATGATCTTTTTTATGTACGCCTTAAGTAGGTGATCAATAAAAAAAACAATTGTTTCTTGAAAATAGATGTGTTGTATTTTATTTTATGTTCCATATAGTAATTGTAATAAGTACTTATTCATTTTACTGCGACTACCTTTTGTTTTTTCATTTTACAGGGCGATTTATTTATTATAGCTTTATTTTTTATTTTCATGAGGCAATAACATTAGAAATAAAATATGAATTAAGTATATTAGATTTAAGATTAGATGTCAGATTATAGATAAGATAATACTTTATAGGACTAAACCATTTTGTACAAGCAGACAACAAATAATAAATACTTAGAATAAAAACATTAATAATAAAGAGTAAATATACTTACTGTTATAATTATTATTACTCATGATAAATACTTCAATGCTGCATAAAAGCATTTCTAAAACATTGTACAAGAAGGTGTGACACTACTTTTCAAGATACCAACTGAAAACGTTATAGCTGTAAAAATAGATATAATTGCGAGTAAATCTGAGTTTGTTTAAATTATTTATCCATAAGAGTATTTTCATATACCCTTTTAAAGAATTACTAATACAATATATGTACGTATATTTACATGTTTAATTGGAACATACTAGTCTATTGAAAATGAGAAAGTAATTGTCTGTCTGTTGCCTCATTACATCTTAACGGCTGAACAGATTTTCATAAAATAAGTATATTCCATGTCCTGGAATAGGACATAGAATACTTTTATCACGGAAGTATGTTGCCTTAAAACTAGTTTTGCAAGTTTCACTCGGGTAAAGCCGCTGATACTAACTAGCCTTGTAATAATTGCATATTTTTATAAAATATTTTTAAGTTCTAAGTGTCTTATCTGGATCATTATGCTGGATGTGATAGCGATAAATCTAAGTCAATAACTACAAACATATCGGTTCCTTATCGGCTTTATTTGGCAATCAACAGATCCAGTCAAATATCGTTCAATTCTAAACGATTATACGCCGATAAACGGATAAGATTACATTATGTCACGTGCTTAATCTGAATTGTCCGTCTGTGTGCAAAATACACACGGTCTGATAAAGTGTGCAATCTGCATCCAGACGATTTCCGTAGCTGTTTGGTGTTCCGTGCAAAAATGATTAAAACGGAAACTACAACTATGCTCAATGAACCACTGTCTAATAATTTCGATCCTTCGAGCCGGATTACTATATTATTATGACTGTTGATTAAAGCAATGATACTGAGCTTTACCAGCACCACCTCATCGGCTTTAATCAGAAATCAGCAGACGCTGTCAAATATCGCCCAATTCTACACAATTATTAGATTTATCGGATAAGATTACATTATGTCACGTGCTTAATCTGTATAGTCCATCTGTGTGCATAATACACACGGTTTGATAACGTGTGCAAGCTGCATCCAGACGATTTCCGTAGCTGTTTGGTGTTCCGTGCAATAATTATTAAAATTTGTTGAGCTTAGTTGCAGTTTATGAGGTTCGCAAGCTAATAACTGATAGACAGCTATCAGTTACCTCAGAACCTCGTAAATTTCGGTTCTTCGAGCCGGATTACTACTTACATCATCGACATTAAAGCAATGATACTGAGCTTTACCAGCACCACCCGGGTTCCTTATCAGCTTTATATGGAAATCAGCAGACGCTGTCAAATATTGTTCAATTCTAAACGATTATAAGCTTTATCGGATAAGATTCGTGACATATTTAATGTCACGTGCCTAATCTGAATGGTCCAGACGATTTCCGTATCTTTTTGGTGTTCCGTGCAAAAATGTTTAAAACGGAAACTACAAATATATCGGTTCTTTATCGGCTTTAATTTGAAATCAGCAGACGCTGTCAAATATCGTTCAATTCTATACGATTATAAGATTTACAGGATAAGATTATATTATGTCACGTGCCTACTCTGAATGGTCCGACTGTGTGCAAAATACACACGGTCTTATGTCGTGTGCAATCTACATCCGGACGATTTCCGTACCTGTTTGGTGTTCCCTGCAAAAATGATTCAAACGGGAATGTGATCGGTCATTTTCCGTCTGTTGCTGGATGATTTATCCAAATCGATTTGACGTTTTTCAAATGGATTGCAGGATGATGTTATGATGGGACAAATAAGATTGAAAAAGAATAACAAAATATACCTATGTTAATGAAAATTCACCATCACAAGGTTTCTCTAAATGACAATCAGAATCGGAGATCTAGCTGAGAGAAATATACAGAGATCGTCCATTTTTTTTATATTAGCGGTCCCGATAGATTTCCTGTCCGAAAGCTAGTTGACATATTATGTTTTTAATACCATTTGGATATTCTTCTTAAATTATATAAACTACTTGACTGCGATATCGCCTGATGGTAAGCAGTCATGCATTCGTTGATGGTGAAGTACACTAGTTTATAAAGAGCCTATTCACTCTAGCCTTGAATGCACCCCCCATATAATCTAACAGGAAAATGCAGCAAGTAAGTAAAGGAAAAATGAACGGAACACATTCTGTATTACTCATATTATCTTATCTTTATGTAATGCAGTGCAGACTTCTTATTTCGATAGGGAATTAGGTACGTAAATAATATTACTGATTCACGAATTGATTTAGATGATTATTACTAATAATATGTGCAAAGATAGATAACTTAATTGTAAGATAATGATTTGATAAGAATGATATAGTGTGTAATGTTCTATTAATAAAATAACTGGGTGTTTTGCACACCATTTCAACGATTTCAATACGTTGTTATGGTTTTACTTGATGACTTACTTGTACGTAGTAAAATGTTATACTCTGATATAAGAACAGAGTTAATCCTATTGAATAATCAAAGTATTTATTTAAAATAAACCATTTACATGCAATTTTTAACTGTCAAGAAGTCAGTCAGTCAGTCATTTTTAGCACATTTCAAAGCGTAGATCTCCATGGAGAAGAATGTACAAGAAACTCCTACTATCCTACTTCATACAAATACAATAAACGTGAAATTCTATTCCTAATTTTGGATATATTTTATCGTGAGACCTATGTTTGAATATCTTTTTTTTTTCAATTACATCGCAACAGCTATACATATCTTTATGAAATTCACAACACTTATAGATTAAGATCTGGAATGAAAAACTATTTATGCCAGTACTACGGTCCCATATAATAATTTTAGAATTACGACTGACGCCGCTAGCAAAAACTAAAAAAAAAATTACCATACCAAGAAATCTGTACTAATAATCTACCTATACGAGGCTTCAAAAGCTAGAGCATCGACGCCGTGTAGCTAGCCAGTTGGTTTTTTACCATTTCGGTAGGTAAGTGTACGTCAGAATTGCGTAATTTATTTCCGCCAAGCGGACCACCAGACTTAAGGCGATTTACGGCTAAGCAGTGGGATTCCCCAGTATCTGTGGTTTTCTGATAGCTAAAACCTAAGGGTCAACAGGTTAGGTTAGGCAAGCGTGCTCCATCGTCGGCTATGTCATCGCTTACCATGAGCAGAAATAGTGGTCAAACGCGAGCCTTTACATAGTCACATAAAAATATAAAGGAGAAAGGAAAGCCTTTCCTTTTGTAACGAATAAATTCAAAAACCTCTAGACTAATTTTAAAACATTTTTTCACAACTGTTGAGCTTGCTCTACAGCACCACAATATCCTACTTAATATTATAAATGCGAAAGTTTGTGAGGATGGATGTATGTTTGTTACTCTTTCACGCAAAAACGGCTGAACCGATTTGATTGAAATTTGGTATGTAGATAGGTTATACCCTGGATTAACATATAGGCTACTTTTTATTCCGGTCAACAAGAAAAAAAAAGAAACGTAATCTTATTTATTATTTTTGCTATAGGCTGCTTTTTATCAACACACCACGCGGGCGAAGCTGCGGGCGGAAGGTAGTATTGTTATACGGGCGAAGCCGCTGGCACATTGCTAGTTGCGTTATAAATTAAAGTAACCTCTCTTTTCATTATTCACTTTGTAACGGCTACTGTTTTTAATACATATTCCCGCTACAATACAATGTATTGTATAATTTTAGGTCGTTCTGGTCCTGTAAAATACTGGCGAACATTGTCGTATTTAATAATCGGGCTATTGTTTTAACCTCATAATGATTTAGTTAAACACTCACACACAGTTTTTTACTGTACCCATGTTTCAATTCCGATACGGGACTGTCCCGGATCCGAATTTAATCTAGTTTTTTTCCACGCGTAAAAAGTATCTCGCCAACAAGACTGCTAGTGAGGTACTTTTTGTATATTTCCGTATTGGTAATTTACGCACACGTAAAAAATACAATCTGTCTATCTATCACATCAGAAGAACCTAAAAATATGATTATCATTTCTAATTATAGTAGATGCTAGGTGGTAATAGCTCACCTGTAATAATGTATTCTGTCCGTATCTCAAGACGACAGCCTCCATAAATTCATCGATAAACTCATCGTACTCCTTGCCTCGTACGCGCTTCTGACGAAGACCAATGTACAACGGGTCCGTTAGGAGATCCTGTAAAATAAACCTTGTGTCAAAAGGCGTAGAGTTCAAATATCTAAAATTTAAGCGTAGGCTGAAATTCTTTATTTAGTTACTCAGAAAATGTAAGCAAAAGCGTAGGGGAGAAGTGGCATGAAGGGGACATTTTTGTTCTAGTGGCTCTAGTGAACGCTCTATATAATATTTTAAATAGGTTGAACCTGAATGAGAAACCTACATTCATCTTCTAATGAAATAAAAGTAAATAATGAATATATCCTTATTCTTAGGTACTCATATTAACGATTTAAAAAAATGTGGATTTTGTCCCTTTCATAAATGTGCTGTATTGAAAGGGACGAATTCATTTATGAAAGGGACAGTACATAATATCCATATAAAATCATTTTACAATATATTAATACTAGTTTGGTAATGTTTAAAAATCTAGTTTTTTAAGTTACTAACAAACAACAATCTTAAAGTTTGGTTATCTGGCTATCCTAACATAAACCCACTTGGTGCTAATCGTAAAATTATGACTAGTAATGCAACTAGCAAAAAAATAATAACCAATAATTTTCACTAAAAACTATTTAGAGAAAACACTGAAACTGAAATTCAACAGTAATTAACCGTTTTATAATTGTTTATTTTTAAACAACTAAGTGTTTATATTTTTTATATGAGTTTTACTCAATTGTCTTAACTTATTTGGTTTCTTGGTTACATTTAATCATCAACTAAGATATATAAGAGAGACTAAGACAATAATGATGCTTATATACAGTTTCATTCACAACTTCTTCTATTTTGTGTACTTCTACAAGTTCTGGGTATATTTATACTGCAAAAATAATAATAACATAAATATTACTATAAAATCAACAAAATAGATAGACAAATAAATAGAATACTTTTTATTGCAAAACACGATGATAAGAAAAGCTTAAAACTAGTCACTCGTTAGTCAGATTCTAGGTGTTACAGAGATTTGTACTAATTAGCTAATTAAAGTACTGTTTATGAATGTTACAGTTATGAAAGGGACGTCCCATTCATAACCATTTTTCATGTCCCTTTCATAAATATGACTCAAAAATAATAAAAATGAATTTAAAACCTACTACCAATTAATAAATGTTTTCTGACCTTTTGTTCTCGTATTTGTCGATAACTAAGTCGATCGAAAACACTGGTAAAACAATACTTATCTAATTACAACATTTCACAAAACACTTCTAAAGAATAACGAAAAATTTACTTTTGTGTACGATTACGAACACTTGCTCGCCGTCGCCATGTTTGAAATGATAGAAGCGGGACGTTAGGTACGAATGGTTGGGCTTCGGGATTGCCACAGAACAAAAATATTCTCGTTTCTAGAAGTTTCTTATTTTACTAGATATTCGTCTTGTCCCTTTCAATACGCGTCCCTTTCATGCCACCTCTCCCCTACTATGATCGTATTTTACACTTTTTATTTTCGCCTTAATACGTTATTAGCTTTTCTTTAACCCCAAGTGCGTATCGTTCATATGGTTTAGTAAACATTTCTACAAGAACAGACGCTTTTCTCAAAAATATTTGCTCGATCTAACATCTGACAAAGCAAATAAAGAGACTTGTCTACCAAAATAAAGTAAGGAGCAACAATTTAATTTCCTTACAAATAAAAGAAGAATAATTCATTCATCGTTTTAAAATTCCAATTCACGCAATCGTAAAACAAAAAACTAAACTTAAGGAAACTACTACATCTCAAAATAGACACCGGTTTGGCCTTGACATTACAAAAACGTGCATAAATTATACGAACCTCATTGTCGGTGCCCACGTCCAAAGTGATGGGGAGGCACTGATGGGGCTTGATACCTGCCAGGGCAGTGTACAGGGACAGCTTTCCCACAGGAATACCCATGCCATAGGCGCCGAGATCTCCCAGACCCAAAATCCTTTCACCGTCGGTGAATACTACCGCACGAACATCGGGTTCAGGCCTAAAAACAAAATAGTAAATAATAATAAAGAGCCAAGAGCTATGAACAACATCTTAGGTAGATCGCGTTAGGCATTTGGATCAAAGGCTTGATCCAGAGGGCAGTACTCCTAGACACGGCGCGTATTGTTCGGCGATTTTTCTCTCAGGAGCCCTGAGCACCGGTAGCTTGGACCCTGTTCCCTTTGCCGGTGGCCTAGATTTTTTTATATATATATTTTTTATTATTATTTTCATTAAAAGAATATACATTGATATTAAGTATATATGGTGAATAAAGGAAATAATAATATAATTTATTTGCATAAAACATGACATCCAAGGTGGTAATGTGAACACAATGGTGAACATACATGTTTTGCTTCATAGAAATAAGCGTGCAAATTTTAACAAGAATCATAAGATTGTGTAACATAAGCAGATAGAACCGGTTGTATAAAAAATGTTGGCGATTATCTTTTCAACGATCATTTAATTTTGTAAATGGTCTAATGTTATAGTCTCCACGCGATAGTCCTAAAATTGTTATAGACTTGTGAGAAATTTCCCGATTGCCCAATTTTCGCCTTAACATTATTAATGACAATGGGTTGACTTCTGAAAGGAAAACCCGTGATTCAAGAACGCAAAGGGCAACTAGAGGATCATATACCTGTGTGATTTTAGTCAGTAAGTCTGACACGTTCCGCTCTAGAGCCGTAGAAGTCATTAGATGATTTCACACGTTAAAAAAGCATTATTAATTAGATCATTTTGATATTGTAACTTTATCTGACATTCATAATTGAGACAAAATGTGGACTTATAAGATTAGTGTTATCACACCAATATTGTAAAATCGAAAGTATGTTTATTTCTTCTTCACGCTCAAACAGCTGATCGGATTTAAAATAAACTTGGCACACAGGTATGAGTATGTCTCCCTAGGATAATTTTCGACTTTTACGCGAGCTATTAGCCCCTGACAGCATTGAACTATTGATCACGTTTATGTAACAGAACATGAAGAAATAGACTGATCACAAAATTCGTCTACACTAAATATCGGTTTGGACTTGCGACTGCTTTTTTTCAAAACTGCCGTGGTATACATCCATTCAGACATTTAAATTGGGTTATAGGTCTCGGTGGATTTGGTTAAAGTGTTGGTTTCGACAGTAAATCCTACTTAAGTAGGACACCACATTATTTATAGCTGCCAATCGAAAAAGGTTATGTCTCATACTAAAGAAGTTCCCAAAGGCGTAGCAGATCGTAAAAAACAAGTGAATTATGATACAATCCACTCGTACTACTATATTATTACTACGATATTCATTCATCGATAAGTTTTGTTTACATACGATAGAGTACTGATGAAACATTGCTCTGAGAATCGAGTGAAACATTGCTCCGAGGATCGAGCTATTTTTAAACGATGAAAAGAAATAGTTACTTTATTGTTTTATAGGTAGAGGATAAGGAATGAATAACGATATCGAATGCCATAAGGGCCTGTTTCACAATGTCCGAGTAGGCACTACTCACTGAATAAATTCAAAAATTTGACAGAATTTGTATGAAATTATCTGTCAAGTAAGATACTCGAAACTTAATCATAGGTGGTGAAATAGGCCCTAACTGTGATTTACATAACTTTGTTTTTTGTTTTAGCAGAAGGATTTCCATTGTTCTTCTAAAGGTGAGTTATAAAGCGAATGTAGAGCCCTAACAAGACGGTTTAGTATGTGTAGGCTCATGCTAATTTTTTTCGTGTGTGTGGTCTAAAGTGACCTTAACAGTTTTCAAATCTAATAAAGCGGAAGAGTCCGGTTATTTAAACTCGCTAACCTCTAGAACTACACGTACGATTGGGATAAACCATTATATGTAGCATAGCCTGGTTTTTGACGAATAGCTATATAACATCTCGCTACGACCTACGGGAGCGGATCAGTGATCTAAGATGCGGATAAAACCACAGAAGACAGCTTGTATTATGAGCGTCATCATTTCCGTCGCAAGGCGTCCACTGTTAGACAGGCCTCCCCCAAGTATCGGGACAATGACCAGTCCTGCGTCTCGCAACCGAGAGAATCGATGCACATTACTTAATCGCAGAATATATGATCGTTGGGGCTGACAGGTTCTGGAGTATCGACCGCTTACCGGAAGACTTAACTTTGGAAAGCCTCCCACAAAGTGGAATGATGACCCGGTGAGGGTCGTAGGTAGGTCATATCTAGTGTAAAATTATAATTATGTTTTACCTTTTTAAACACTCAGTGTCTTGAGTCTATTTCAGTAGTACCTATAAATAGTACTATCGATCGATTTGACAAATGGGTTTGAAGGAAATGTTCGCCCGAAAATTTAGGACAGTACCTACGAAACCGGAGTATCGTAATCAAGGTAAAGTCGGCAGTATATCCTCTATTTCATTACCAACCAAATATGGGTCAGTTATCGTTCCTTTGCATGGCAAAATGAAGTAACGTTAACACAGTGAAAAATTTCATTATCAAATCGCAGAATCGTTATTTTAAATAACCTTTACTTTATGACCTTTTCCTAATCATGTATTGCCTTAAACTTTACTGAATTTAAGCTATGTTTATTTTATATGTAGATTATCACACTAATATGACAAAGGTGAAAGTTTATATGTGCTCGTATATTAGTTACTCCGTCTGTCTAGATAAAATTTGGCACATAGTACTTTTCATCCCGGGACTATAATTTTCTACTTTTGCGTTGGCGAAGTCGCTGATAAAAGCTTTTAAACATACCAGCTTTTACAAACATAATGCCAGTAAGTTACTTTTATAAGTATTTCAAACATCGATCACAAAACTACATACACTTTAAACTTGATTGAACAATTTAAAACCTTGCCATTACGTATGCGCTTCTGCTATCTATCGATTTTCTCTAGCCTCCCCAGTCTAGGTCAAACCAGGTCGACCTAGACTGGCATAATGCCTTCAAGAACTCAAATTCTTTTACAAAATAAGCTATTTACAAGTTTCACTCTGAATCCGTAAGTAAGTATTGTATGATGAAAATGTTACCAATATGTTTTTATGGGTATTCATCTAATGATTTCTCCCGCTCTGGGCGGAGCGGGAGGGCGTGTAAAGCTTTTACTGACTATAATGCACTCCTGTTCCTTCTTTGCCTTCGTTCCTTCGAACAACCCATGGCCCCAGTAGGCTGCTTCGGCCCTGCTGGGCTCCTTACGGTTTGTAGATAAAATATATGATAGCTATAATGAATAGGAATCTCGATTTCTAGAACAAGATTGTGTAAATAATAATAGCACAAGGAATGTTACCGTAGACGCAACAACTTGTAAGGTATAATTTACGTAACGGTTACTATTTACAGCCATAATTTATATTAGATAAATTATGATTAGATCGTAAGACAAGCATGTCTTCTTCCTACCCTTGTCCTATTTTACTTGAGGTCGGCGCAACACGTTTCTTTCATCCATTCTGTTCTGTCACACAATTCATCAATCTTTTCTTTGGCCTCCCTCTCCCTCTCCATCCTCTTGCTTAATCTATCACATACCCGCGAGACGAGACACAATAGTAAAACAATAACAGCGCGGTCTCATAGGACCGGTCGGAGATTCAAACATTAACTTGCTTTTCATTCCTCCTCTGCACATTACTATACCAAGATACAACGATTCCATTTCTACTTTTCAGTCTATAGCACCACTTCCAAACTTCTTTTAAATACTCCTCTAACACAAGCGTGTGATAAATAGTACTTGTTTCAGAGACTTATAAAATTGTTAACTAACTATTGTTAGGTGCCAGATAAATTTAAAATAGCGGACATTGGCCTTCCTACATTTATTGACGTTCTTTATTTCAAAAACAGAAATAAAGACATGAAGCTGTGTTGTCCACATGTATTTTGATCGTTTACATTTTCTATTAATGAAAAACATTTCATTGTTTTTTTTTTCGGGCACTTACGCAGTGATAAAAAGAAAAAGTCAATGTACTTTGTTTTAAATTTAGCTGACGTCTACCGTAATCAATTAACTGTCAAGTCTCAATTACTTCTTTATTTTTTAACTTTGCACTCACACTATGAATTACTCCTGTATCGTGAACGTGTTCACAAACAAGATTCTTATACACAACAATAATTCATATATACGACGCACCTAAACCCGAAAAAAGCTATCTTTAGGCCAAACAAATAATAGTTCGTACGGAAACCGAACCCGTGAACGCAGCGCAGCAATCAATCGCTCAACCACTGCTAACCCTGCGGTTGTTTTTGTTATTGTAAGAAAAATAACCACTAACTCTTCTCTTCCCTTTCTGTACGTGTTTCATAAACTGCCTAAGTATTTTTTTATTAATCCTTCCATTGCAATAAAATTTAAATTAAAAATTCCTTGCCGACCTACAGCTTTATAATGAACATTTAAATATCATTTCATTAGATAGCCCCCTGAGCAATAATTGCAAACATTCCGTTGAGCAGTCCTCTTTCATCTTCCCCCCCTCATATCTAGTAAATGACTTAACCAATTTAGATCATACATGTATCTAAGAATCATCGCTAAACAACCACTTGCTTTCCAATTAAATAAAACTGCATCCGCATCAGCTCATCTGTTTAAGAGCTATGGTGTCACCGGGACACCGATGCTATGTGGCCGAAACTTTTAACATCCTTCTTTTTGGGTTGGGGATTAAAAATTCATATTTTCAAAAGTTCATATTGAATTGAAAATGTGCACTCACCAATTTTTAAGAATGTTGAATATATGTCCCTTGTCGTTGATGGTGATGAAGAGACCCCTAGGTCTTCTGTAAATGAGACCGAACTTCTGACACGCCAGACCCACAGTCGGGGTGTATACGATCGGCAAGTACTTCTCAACGTTCTCCGCCAGAAGCCTGAAGAACAACTTCTCATTTCTGTCCTGCAATAAGTCAATAAAATTATTAAAAACATTGCCATATTTAATTTGCATAAAATGGTGGTGGTATTGCCAGTAAAACTATTGCTAAGACTAAGCATATTGCAAATGACTGATCAAAAATGGTTGTAGGTTTGACATCTACGTCACATAAGAACTAATCCTGCATCGCGCAGTCAAAGTTCTTCACACATTTTGATTAGATACAACAGCCCGAAATCATCTATCGGGCCCAACAGACATAACACCCGTCTGGGTCGGAGGATCTTCCCTTTTCAACGGAGGGTAGTGGGTCTTTATACTTTGTGCCACCTACTTCCAAACAATATTCGTTTATATTAAAAAAATAATTGAATATAAAAATGTTTAATGCCAATTAAAAATAATTAAAATAACAAGGGTCTTATCTTCTCGCCTTTGAATAATTTAAATGTAAATAAACAACATCAGTCATAAAAATGTATTGATTAATACATCATACCAAACAATATAACGTCTTGTAGAGCAAATCAAGTAAACAGAAACTTCGAATAATAAATGAGTTGTATTCAGTCAGCTGCAGAGGTAATTGTTGCCATTAACAAAATTATACCAGCCAGTTGCACTTTTGTAACTAGATAAATCGTTCGGTAAACTGCTTTTAACGAGACATACATTAAATATTTAGCATCGAACATGCATAATTGTATTTGTGTTAGCTAAATGCACAATTTGCAATAACGCATTGTCCATACAATTATATCCGGTATACATATAGATAAAGGTCTTGCATGGCATAATCAGCCTTATAATGGTCCTACTGCAGGGACTCATGCTTTCTAGAAAAGGGAATTGGCCATTGGTGGATGTCACATGTTATTGAATTTTTGGTTCTAAGACATGCTGGTTTCGTCATAATGTTTTCCTTTTAGGTACGTATTATGAGTGGTTTTAACACAATAATCAATTTTAATTTAGTTTGAATACCCATCTCAAATCCCATCAAACGTACCTTAAACTATAAAATTCCTGAAAAGTTAATCTAGATACTTTCAATACAAAATACGCTTGTTTTTAGGTGGGCCATCATCCACATAACTCCTCCCGCTTTGGGTAAAGCAAGAGGGCATGTCGGACTTTTTTTAATAAAAACTCAACCTTGTTACCTCAGTTGCCCTTTGCATTTCAGGGCCACGGTAACTCTTTCAAACATTCCCGCAGTTTAATAAGAACGCTGCGAACCTTTCGCTTGGTATTTAAATGTTGTCATTAGTTTCATTTTATGCTCTTTCTGACTATATTATTTTTGGAGCTGTTTACCGCCTATGTACCACCATTGTACATAAAGTTTAAATAAATAAATAAATAAAACCGACATATTTTATCTGTCTATATTATCATTTATTCATCACTGTATGTTTAGGCATTTTATGGTAGTATATTTATCTTAATGCTCAATTAAACAGGGTATTGTTATACATAAATATGCTGCATAATATGATACACAACTCATACAAACCAAGAAAAACCTATACAAAATTGTTTAATGCTTTAAAAGCCCTGCAATCATGTCCTTCAATTGAACTCCGGTACACACCAATGTTCAGCAGGGTCGATAGCGAATTTAGGTCAAGGGTGACATTAGCCTGATTGCACATTGCTCGGATTTAAGGAAAAGCAGTGAAAAAATATATCACACTTAATAACTTGAAAAGATTAATTTATCGTGAGTAATAATGCGAAGTTATTATTCACACCTTTTTTCCTTTCACCATCAATCGACCCAAAAAAAAACAAATTGCCCACTCTGTCCATTCGTCGGTGTTGTAAATAAACCCAAAACATTTAAATTCAAGCAAAAAAAAATACTCACAGATTAAAAATCCACCTTTCAAAGTAAATTAATTCAACAAATCAATTTAGCATTAAATTTCATACCGAGGATTCCAAATTTCAAACCAGATTTATACATTAAACATCCCATACCAGACCCTGTAGCCAAAACCCAGTTTCTATAAATAGCTTCACAGAATCAACGGTACCTTTATCATGTTTAGTCACCTGTAACTCGACGAGGTAGAGATATTTGTTTAGGTTGTCCTCATATCTGTCAATGGATATGGTACATATCTCTAACTGTTCCTCTTGAGATTTGAACTTGGCTGCCAAAAGACCATGGATGCCGAGCGCCTGACGCTCTTGCAGTGTGAAGGCTAGACCCTAAAAAAATAAAAATTGTTAAATCATTGTATTCCACAGAAAAAAAGGGGAGTTAGTATAGTATGACAGGTAACACGACAGAATGGAAGAAAAAAGCATTGGGCCGACTTTAAGTAATATGGGACAAAGACAGGAAGAAGAAGATTCTACAGGGGAACAGAAACTCCTGAAAACTAGAACGATAATGTGAAAACTGCTGAGAAAAATTGTACTGACTAGAAAGACTTCGCTAAAGGGCCCTTTGGTCTCCCCAAACCTATTCCAAAAGAGCACAAGAATCCTGATTGGAGTTGTAAAGTATTTATCTATAATGAGGCTATAAAGAAATAAAAATATATGATGCATAATCTGACTATTACATAAGTGACCAATAAAAGGGAATCATAATTATCTGACATGCGCTGAAATTACCCTACGCTGTAATTTTATTACCTAATGGAGAGTAATATCTATGAAAACTTAGTTGGGATTTTCATGCAACTTTAAGCAGTTTCAAGTTTTAAAAAGCTACCTATAAATTCGTGCCTTATTGTTTCTAAACTATCGATCGTTTTGCTAACACGAAACCAAAACTTATTTCTGACTAAAAAATCTTGGAGTAGGTGCACCAGTAACTCGATTTTTTTTCTAATGCTGCCCACACACTAGGAACTACTCCTGTACTGTAGGTGCGTTCAAAAACATGTTAACTCATACATACAAAAACCCCTGACCCAGAAAACTAACTGAAGACCATACATCAATTTTTCCGTGCATCGAAATCCGGGAATCGATATTCCCGCAAGTAAAAATACATGTATGGGAAAATGCCGCGACACGTAGTACAACTGCAGCTAATCGCTCAACCAATGTGTCAATCGAACGATCAAATGCGAATTGTATTTTTATTTACATCTGTTTCAAAACAAAGCTAATTTCAATGCTAGTATGCTATTGTAATCAAATAGTCAATGTCAGACGTTTTCCCTTACATTTAGCTCGATAGTTCAATACCGACTTTCAAGGAAAAACGAAGGAAAACTCAACAAAATTACAGCTAACATTCCAGTTTGATCGAAGTAATAATATAAAATTTAGATTGTATTGTCCAATTTAAATAGTAGATGAGCTAGGTAATCCGGGATTTACTGAACCCCACAAAACTATGAGACTTGAGAACAATTTCACTTGTTTTAAAACTAATTACATCCGACTCACACGTTTTCGGCCGCTTTCAACTCAAAATGAAAGCTTTGAAAAATAGGTCGACTTCAAAATTATGGTTTCATGTTTCTGAGTTTTTTGTAGCGCATTTGGCATTATGCATAGCGAATGATGAATAATGATGATGAATGACCACTAATGAATAAGGGTGCTACCTAAATTTTGTAGAATTATACTAACATGAAAAATTTCTAAACTGAACAGCTGTTCTTCATATTTCAAGATCAACCCTGCAACCCCAACAATTTGCAATACGCCTATCTCATATCGCAAATTGTTCATGAATTTACATTAGAGTATTTTCAGCCAGTGAAATATTGTCAATGAATTAGGTCACAATGAAGAAAATGCATGTTACTAAAAGAGTTCTGAATTTACAAGTAGATGGATGGATTGTGGGAGGAGCGATATGAAGGAAAAGGGAGTTGGTGATAGTCTGACAGGTGACAGGGCAGAATTGAAGAAGAAAACGTGTTGCGCCGACGCCAGATAATATGGGATAAGGGCAGGAAGAAGAAAAAGAAAACTGTACCCAACGCCTTAAACATAGAAAAAGCAAAGGCATCTTTTGACTTCGAATATGTCATCGGGTTAATACAAATATCGTAAGTATAAAATAAATTGCGTGAAATTATAAACTCACTCCTTATATCATTGTATTATAGAATTTAATGTACCTATTCGAAACGATCTATTCACAATATATCGAGGATTTATAACCTGATCAAGACTTACTGGATTGGATGTTTTTAAATCTTATCATATTCGTAATATTCCGGTGACAATGGAGTCACGAGTAATAAAATAAATACATTAAAATCTTAAATTTTGCTAGAGAAGAATTATTTGTACGAAAATTGGTTCTAAATTACCTATTTAAAGAGAGATATTTAAGAATTATTTGTCCGTACACTTAGTTCTTAAACAGTAGAAGTTAAGATGGATTGAAAATATGACAATGCTTATTGCTCGTGACTGTTCTCGTTTCTCTGCTGCTCGTGAATTTCTCGATTGTACATTTGTACATTTCTTACCTTATTGAGACGTGGATCCCTCAAGTGGTCGATGCCTCTGACGACATTGGGGCAGATTATGTTACCGGTGACCTCGTGGTAGTCCCGGATTTGTATCGGCAATGTTACTAAGGATGGGCTCCTCGCAAGGATTGCCGCCAGAGCCCTGTGAGGGCCTATAGCGGGGGAGCAACATCTGCAACAAAGAAAAGAGCTTGAAATGATGCACACACTTATTTATATACATTAGAAAATAAGTCACAATCATCTATACTTAATATAATAAAGAGGTAAAGTTTGTTTTTTTGTTTGTATGAAGTAATCTGTGGAAGTACTGGTCCGATTACTAAAATTTTTTCACCAATAGAAAGCTGCTGTATTCCTGAGTGACATAGGCTATATTTTATGTACGCGGGCGAAGCTGCGGGCTAAAGCTAGTAATTCATACACTGAATACTTAAATGCACATAGGTTGTGTTTTTAAGAAATTAGCTATCCTAACCGTAGGAATTCGCCTACATGGAGGATTTCCATACTTATAGGAATCGACGCACTACGTTGGTAGCGCATCGATACTGGTATTTATGCACGCACCCTAAATTTACGCTAGTGACGCAAGATTAATCAAAATAATCGTAATATTATTAACCAAAAATATATTTTGCTTATAGGATACCAAATAACCTATTTTAAAAATAGCTGTAGTATTGTACACCAAATCGAATCGAATCCATTAAACGATTCTAAAAAAACCTACTAATATCAGGAAATACGCACAGTATTTCACATTTGTCCTGTATGCACAGGAAAAATTAAAATTCTCTCCAAATGACACATTGGGACTTTGAGACTAACCCCTAAAAGGCCTATCTACAATATTTGAGTAACCTTCTTCGGTAAACCCATGTTTATTTACAATGGTAACTACGCTCGTATTTCCCAAATACGTTAGTTTGCGCATTTTCCTGCAGCCTGTCAGAATTCCCGACGTTTGCACATATTCACGAATGCGTCATAATACCGCGGTTCGAGGTTACGTAACGTATCGTTACACAGTTACAGCCTATACATATGCATCTACTAGGTACTTCATATTATTGCACTTTGCAAATGCGGTTTTCCTAAACATAGCTTAGTAGCCAATGCTCTATGAATCAGGTGTTATGTCGAAGCCCATCATAGGCAATTACTAAATCCTATATTTATCGCAATGACTTAAATAACAAAGTATGTATGTTCTATGTCGTAAGCTATTTAAATTAATTTAAGATTCTGTAAAATTTGTTACTATTTTGGTGTACAGTTAAGTTTATTCTATTCTATTTATCTACATAGGTACCGCTAATCTAAACCGTGTCACTGAGGGAAATTAATGACAACATAGCGTCAGAGCTATTTTCATTTTAATTGAAGTTAACGTAGTTTTACACATAATCAAGTTCATGACATTGATCTTTATAACCCATATAGTAGGTAACGAACGAAATCACCAAACGAAACCAAAAACAATAAATGAATAACTAATAAAAACAATGCTGATTTAAAATAAGATTTAATTATTACAAATTCTCAGGCTTCAATTAAAATAAAGAAAGTATATTCGTAGTTAATTTCACATAAATTATGAATTTGAAATGGATTATGTATTGTGGTTTTGTCATAGCTAATAAATCAATGCTGTGCATATCATAAACCGTTCAGATGTCACATGATTCAAATTTTACTACCGGACATAACACATGACTAATAGTCATGTCATCGTCATTTATGTCAATAGTCAATGACTATTTACAGACAATAGATACAAATCACGATCTGAATAATACACTGACTTTCCGTAACTAATAGTAAGCGGTAACGGAGAAACGTATATGGTTGTAAAAACTATTAACTGCTATGTTGTTAACAATAAAACTATGAGTCAAATTTAATTTCCTGCTTTCATTCCAAATATATTTGGAACAGCGGACCTTATCTGCAAAAATAAGAACGTTTGCCAATATTAAAGCACGCTTATGATCGTATTTCAGAAGATTGCTTGAGCAGCACTCGATAGAATTGTGTCTGAGTAGAGTCGAGATCAATACTCAAGTGTTTATCTAGTCAAGCTGCAGCTTGAAAACAGCTGCAATGAAATCATCACAAACGGGAAAACAGAAAACAAAGAAAATACAGTTTCTGAAAAATACTTTTATAAAAGCAAATTCTGGACGTCTGTTTTCTTAATAATTGAGGAAAACTACGGTTCTCATGATATGTAGCAAGTATAGAGCAACAGAGCACTGAGCGATATAGTATAACATCGAACTTCCGATGAGAACGGTGACTCACTAACCCCGCTAAACTGTATTGGATATAAGAACATTAAACTCGGGCAGGGACGGAGATTTCCGTGACGTAGACCTGGAGAGGAATTCAGCAGTTATATCAAGTGAAATTTATTAGGGATGCTTCAAGGCTTATCATATTGATAAGATTGAAACTAAATTCAATCATGTCTTCTTCCATACTCTTCAACAATGTGAAAAACGTGATCTTGATAGTTATCCCCTTTCTATCATGGTTTACACAATCTATACATCATTTTATAATCCTTTCTACACTTACAGGTAGCTAATAATGCATGCCTAAATATTTGTCACGACATTTCATCATTTTGTACCTGTATTATGTGACATTCTTTGACCAACTGAGCACCCGTTTGCCTAGAATATGGAGGACTATAAATTAACGTCTGTTATAATCGACATTCGTCACGTTCTTTAGATCGAAACTAGAGTCTCTTGAAAAGCGCAAACTCTGTGAAATATCTTGATCGACCTTGTGATAACTAGTCCAAAAGTAAGTAGTCTAAACTAATATTTGCCAATTGAGTAAATTGAAAGTAAAGACTAAAGACACCGCAATAAGACACAATAACGATCTATTGCAATTAAATGACGGATTAAGATTTACGATACGATGCGTTTTGAAGGCTACAAGAAACCGAAACGCATTACAGAGTGATTTGAGATTGAGACTGTGAAATATGTAATTTATAGGGATTTAATGAAAGATGATGTTTCGAATGGAAATTACCATATATTTGACGATTGATAAAGATATGCTTGCGTAGAAGATAAAAATATCTACTGCAGTGATCCCATATAAAAAGTGGTGGGTAGCAGCAAAAAGATGATTAATACAAAATTATATTTGAAGAGCCTAGTTTGGTTGAGGATAGCTAAATTGGGACAGCAAACGCGACCCTTTAAATCAGTTACTTGAAACATAATCGATAAAGGAACGTAACAAAAAGCGTCAATAAAGGAGGGACGCCAGAAAGTTGTATGGTACTGTCTGATGTTATTTTTCACGGTGTAAAACGTGAACCTTCACGTTCAAAGCTCGTGCTGCCGTCATATGAAACAAACGACGTTTAAGTCTAACGATCGACGATAATAGTGACAGTTGTTTGATTACTTGCCGATGAGGTAGGTACGTCCTTTGAGCCTCTGTTGACGCTCGTAAAAGATAAAATCCTCATTGGTGATTTTAGCTTTGTCGGAAACATGGATTATGCTTATCTACATTCATATGTGTTTGAAAGCCATGAAATAACCTGTGACGTTGTATCGATATGGAGATATAAAATCATTGAGCAGTTACAATACATAAATTATTTGATGTGATCCATTTCATCTTTAGAAATAATGCTCTACTAATTGGATAGTTTTTGTCTTGATACAACATTGTATTAATTTCGATTCAATTTTATTAATGTAGGCGAAGAATAAAATGATACTGGTGCCAGATTTCTACGCAGCGTTACCGTGCCAACAAAAAGCTGTGTCTACGAATGAAATATAAGGTTCATGACCTCAAATATATGTAGACGGCTTAAACCAAATATTTCGGTGATGCATTGAGCACCTAGAAAATTTTCCAGACAATCTTAGACCGCTCAAACATGTCGCCAGATTCATAATATTTTTTGGCAAGCATTCATTGCAAGGATTGAATTAGTAGACACTCTGTCTTACAGAACCGAAAATATTCACCTTTCTCATTTAAATAAGCGTCAAAATGTTATTCACGAAATCAGCTTCGGTAGTACAAAGAGATCAGACACCATAGGAACATAGATAAACGGTTTAAAAGTGTTAGTCATCACAATATCACGGCTATAAGCGAATAAATAAAATATACACGCAAAAGCACGCTCAAATCTCGCAGCTATACGATAACGGCTTTATAAAATACAAACCGTAACATCGATAATATACATCGTAACACTTTAGATATCAACATACAACAATAGTAATCGATACTTGAGGAAGGAACCTATTCAATGTCAGCTTCGGTGTTCAAGTTTACTATTACATTGGACGAGCCTTGTGCAAAAGTAACATCGCAAATTGTAACATCAATTAACTCTTTCCGTAACTAGTTTTTATAATGATCGCGTTATATAATTGGCTGGTTGATCATAACGGGTTTGAGAGGGGGCGCTGGCCGCGATGCTGGTATGGCCTTGACATTACCGGTGGAAAAATACAATACGAGCATATTGCAGGGATAACTACTGGGTTGTGGAGATCATAAATTCACTGGAGATCAAAAATGCTAGATAGTAGATAGACTGGTAGCTGATCCCAATTAGGCTAGGCTGGCAGAGAACCCTTCTTTCTCGTGCAAAATTGGGTTTTTGAATCTGGGGAATTTCATAAGAATAATAATTTCTCATAGCTTGACAGCAAAGAAGGAAAACATCTTGAGGAAACCTAGGCTTGTAATAGTCTTCGTGGCATTGCACAAGCCTTGATTATGACACGACGATGATGTGTTCTTTCTCCAGAAAATGATACCAGACTCGGAGAATTTATGTGTATCATTATTTTATCGTGTCTTCATAAACATTGTCACACTGTTTTCTGTTACTAATCGCTAAGGAAAATTAGCGACGTGAAATTGTTCTAACGAGCCAACTACTAGGCTATCTACAATTTCAATTCAAGATCTGTATCTTTTACTTAGTAGTAGGTACTACAGATAATTTTCTAATAGTTTATTAATATTTTACGGTTGATTTGAACTACGAAATTGTTGCGAAACACTATTGACTAACTAGGTCCTTCAAGTACGATATTAGTCGCCTGAATCTTTGGATTCTTACGATTCGGATGTTGGATATTAACTTTTCGTAAAATGTATCCTAATAAATGAGAGCGATAAGTTAGGATTTAGCGAAAGCTTTAAAAATACTCAGACGAGTTTAAGCCCCGGGGAACACCTGAAATGAGATCATGAACACAACTATCAATAACTGCGTGAGTAACGGGACTTCGCACATAGTACGTGCGGAGAGATTGATGGCGAATTACGAGTGAGCAAGGATGCGAAAAATGCATCCTCTATCAAGCGCCCTCGCCATACAAATGGATAGAACATAAAATGATGCTATAGAACACCAAACTCAATGTTGGCATGGATCTATTCAGTTAAAATTATCCGAGTGTGAGGTAATTTACGTAATTACCACACCCACAGCGACGTAACGTATGGACCATTGTCAAAACAATTTACATATTGGAAATAAAAGATTAGATTTTCTTTTGTTTTTCTTGCTAATGACGTAAATTAAACAGAAGCTAAAGTGGCACGAGAAGTTTTTTTTAAGGTAAGGATGTCATCAATATGACTTCCCACCTTAAAAAAAAACGCTCTGGACGGAGCGGGAGGGCGTGTCAGACTTTTACTAACTAAAACCCACTCCTCTCGTTTCTTTGCATTAATTCCAGGGTTCTCTTTCGTTCAACCCAGAGAATAGGCACAAGAGGTAAGTATCAGATTATAAAATCAAAATAAGTACCTCTATTAACAATTCAGGTAGTAAAAGACACATTCAGGTGCTTATAGATAAAGTTACTAGTAAAAGATATGATTATGACTAGGAGTCAGTGTACACATAATCAATCATGACATAACACTGATAAAGAATTAAGTATTGTTGGTAAATATCAACACAGTAAAGTGTTTGTTAGAAATATTTTGTTATTCTGGCGATCTACACACAGTATTTTAAGGCACAACGTCTTTGCCAACTCACAAAATAATGGGACAGACTAATAATAGAGAGTACTCGTAATTTCTGTTATTGAAGAATTTGAAATAGTAAATGTAAACAGTATTTTTTCAAATAAAACAATGCCATTGACAGAAGACATTTAAAGTGGCCATTAGGGTAAAATGGGACAGGTAGAGATGCTTGGGCTGATTGGTGATTTCTTTAATGGTGCAGACTGTTGTGTGCAAATTCATTATATTATACTTCCTCCATCCCTGCTCCCATTATCTGGCGTTAGGTCTCCTCACAATTCTGCACCAGGACAGTCCGTCCTGGGTTGTTGATTTTGGCAATTGAGCTTCCTTGAGGCCAAATTCATTATTATTATTAGCAAACATAATCAAGTGTTGTTATTATTATTTCCAAACCGATAATTAGGATTAATAGTGATCCAATTGATATATTGTTAACAAATAACAAATATTATCCTTTTTAGATTAAATAATGTTAAATCATTGTTGCACAAAATATGTAACATACTTTATGGGTAGGAAAATTATATTAGATTAGCAATGATTTAATCTGAAAATTCCTGTAAACTGAATGTGTAATTTGTTTTTGACAATTATTTGGCACTTAATTCCTACTATGTATGTTAAGACTTTCCCTCCACAAACTTACTTAATTTAATGTTGATAACAGACTACTTTAAATACAATTTATGATGTTAAATATTTGCTAGTTGCACAATAATTTATAAATAAATTGAAACCTTGGGTAAACCATCATTTTAATTTTTGCTACATTTTTATACATTTGGGAAATATAAAATTTGCTACCTCTGATGCAGAATCTAAATAATTGGATGCACATGTAATAAGTTTGTAATAATTATTAAATAATTAGTTTGAACTGATAAAAATTAATAAATGAGTCCTAATCAAAATGTTAACATGAGAATCAGATAATATGGAGTGATGCAAAAACTTCAGATAAGGTGGCACTGATATGTATAACAATGTCAATGACAACTCTAAATCTGATACAGGAAATTACTGTTAAAAAATATTTTTATAGGTGTTTGTAAATGATTTAGCTTCAGAAATAATGAAGTTAAATCCTAAATAATAAACAATCTTCAGTCACATTCACTTTTTTTTAAAGAACATATTAGTTATTGTAAAACATTATACAAGCCCAGTAATAGATGTCTACCTATACAAAATGTTTTTTTTTTCATGAATTGGAAATAAGGAAATAAAATTTAAGACTCGATATTTGAAAGAAAAATAGACAATTTTTTTTTAAATAGCAGCAGGACAATGGGTTTGGGTTTGAGCTCCACCCCTACGACAATCTCTTCGACTGCTAGCTGCCCGAAAAATTCACTGACGAGATGAATAAATATTTAATTTGTGATAGAAAAGTACGACACAGTACAAACGAGACCTTGAAAATATCGCGACGATACACTTACTTCCTTTTCCTACACGGCACAGAATTTACGAACACGGGAACTATAGCACAAAACCGAAAATCAATTGCACACAACTAACGCTCAGCATTTTATGGTTCCCCAGAGCCTCTGGCGCTATTACTATTTTATATTATTACGATTTCACAAACGATCGGTGTGTGACCGTCTCATTACTATGTAGCTCACAATTTGTTTATAGATCCGATATAAAAAACAGCTGTCACGTTACATAAACTCCCGAAAACTCCAAAAATAAATGAAAAGGTACTCACAATAAAGATTTTGACGCTGTGGTAAACATTTCAAAAAGTATTTTTCATCTACACAACTGAAACCCCCAGAAAAGAGCACCGCTTTCGTGTGTAGTTTTTATTACCGAATAATAAAAATTGTACTAAATAATTTCAGTGACGCCCTCCATCCATGTGGCAGTGAAATTGACTGAAGTAACTAGGGCTGTGCATACTGCATTGTTAGTTGTGTACGTTAATTGTTATCAAAGAACTGTCAACTAAAACCCAGTGATGAAACAGACTAGGCACTCACGGATATCGGTGAGGTTTACGTCGTTAATTGCCAATAATTTTAATTACAGTTTTATTATACTATATTCATGCCGCTACCCAATATCTGGAAACACTAAAAATGTTAAGACCTGCTAATGCAGCCTAATCGATTAAGATTTCATGGTTAAATATAACCTAGAATCGATTCATTCGACTTAACCGTAATTAAAACCTCATATTTTTTCATACTGATCAAGCTTTGGACTATGGCTTCGATCCTACCTACTCTACCTTTCTACCTACCTTACTTACCCGACCTATCTATTTATTGCCGTTAACGTTTGAATCCCCAACCGGTCCTATGAGACCGCGCTGTTATTGTTTTACTATTGTGTCTCGTTTCGCGGGTATCTGAGTAATTAAAGTAGCCCGCGAAATCCAAATTTTCTTACGTTTTTTGCAATTTGCAAGCCAGTGGTAGGTTATATGAAGTTAAAAACACTTTAGCGACTGTAAAACGTAACTAGTTACATAATTATTATAACCATAACAATTACTAATACAAGCCTCCAAGCTCACTTAATTGCAGGAACTTTTCTAACCTCGAAAAAATCGTTCTTACACTTAGGTGAGCTTGGAGGCTTGTATTTGTGATTTTTATGGTTAAAATTATATAACGTTTCACAGTCGCTTAAGTATTTTTAACTTCATACAACCTGCTACTGGCTTTCACATTGCAAAAAACGTAAGAAAATTTGAATTTCGCGGGCTAACCTGAAGCATCCCCCTTAAACTTTTCCTGTATGCTGGACTGTCGGAGAACAAAAATAAAATAGAATTATTTAAAAAAATAGAATTAGTTCTTGAGTTGTAGTAAGACATAATAACAGCAATAGATTTTTATATCATCATCATAATTTCAGCAAAATGACATCCTTTGTTGGACCTACGATGCCTCAAGAGTCAAGAAGTGTCGATTTTTTTAAAAAGATCAGATTTTTGCCATTAGTATTTAAAAAAACATCTGTTCATAATGTTTTTTTTTTCTATTTTAGTATTTATTAGTCGATTTTATTAGTACAACACTATATCGATTTTCTGTAGGAAATACAAACCTAATTTTTATATGCTGGTAGCACCGTTTGGAACAGATGTCATGCAGATAGTCTTTGTATTTGGAAAAATTACACAACTTTTTGAGAAGTTTTACGCGGGATTTTTTCAAGTGAAGTTCAGTCATGGGTTCATGGCTTCACACACATCTTGATAACATAAATCATTGAAACAGGCCAAATACTGCAAAAACGGCAGAATGTTTTACATCCGTATTCTAATGTTTTACGAAAGACATATTTTTTTTCATTACAATTAGGCAATATGGTAAAAAGACTATAGACTTTCCTTTGAGGTCAATAAAAAAGTTATAGATGACGTTGACAGTGACAGATAGAATGACAGATCTGATTGAAGAATTGGAAAAAACACGGTAAATAGACGGGCAAGATCCGAATGAGTTTCGCTGGAGAATATTTTTATGATTGATTGTAAAAAAAACCGATGCCATGATTCGAGAAGATGATCCTCAGTTTCGTATCACTCCATTCCAGCAAATGGCATCGGCATGTTCCGGTGCCCTTATAACCTCGCTATTCAGTAAGTCTTTCTTGTTGTTTTTACCAGAAAAACATTTAGCAAGTTTGTGTGATATAACTTTTCGTTCCCTTGTTTTAGTGACTCCTCTTGATGTGGTTAAAATAAGGCTGCAAGCACAACAGAAGGCATTACTCTCGAACAAATGTTACTTATATTGCAATGGTCTAATGGAACACATATGTCCTTGCGGAGACTCGCCATGGGTGCCCAGACGAGTACATTTCAGCGGAACTATGGTAAAGTAACTTTTGTCTTTAAAAAAAATTTAACCTTTTTTTAAGGATATTCTACATATGGACTGGGATCACCTGTATACTTTACCCCATTTAGTTTTAGAAGACATAGATGTATCTATGTCTATAGATGTCTATAGATGTATCTATGTCTTCTAAAATATAATACATTTAAATTTTAGAAATAGTTAATCTTAGAAATCCCATTTCACTTTGTAATATTTAATTATATTTTAAATTTTTGTGCATGCTTTCAGGATGCGTTTTATAAAATAGCCAAAATGGAAGGAGTTCCTGCATTATGGTCTGGTTTAAGTCCTACTCTAATCCTAGCACTTCCATGTACTGTCATTTATTTTGTGACCTACGAGCAACTGAGATATAGAATTAAAACAAAATATAATACTTTGATGCGTAACAGTAAGTACCTATTAAATACATTAATTACACTATAATTATTTTAAAATATATTAATTACAAGCTTTTTACCTCAATGTCACTTCCTGTGAAAATATTAACTTGATCAGATCACTAAATCATGTACTTCCAAGAAATTTTTAATAAATTATGCATTTCATATCTCAGTATTGTTATTGCCACGAAAGTGCAATAAATACAAATATATATCTCCTTTTGTAATGGTGATGGATGACAAATGATAGAATAGAAGATAAAGCATATTGACACTGACAATATACATTATAGTAAACATAACTTGTAGTGTTTCCTCACCTTGACTTCAAGGTTATAGGTGAAGCAAACAAACAACTGTATAATCATTGGGTTTTTTATGTAACTACAAATTATATAATTTTTTGGTTGTAGCTGTGTAACATGTTTCTTAAATACTGTTACTATGTAAAAGTTTATGCTGATTTCCTGTTTAGATAAACCATTTGTGGAAAGGAAAATATTCCAATATAAAACTTAACCCTTCCCCATAGCTACAAATTGCTAAAATAACTTTATAAAAAAAATTCTAGTTGCAGCCTGTGGCTTTGCATACGTGATCATAGAAAATTAACCCAGTGGAACACATTTCTGAGTAAAAAGTGTCCTATGTACTATTCCAAGTCATGGCCTATATGTATACCAAGTTTCATTGAAATCCATTCAGTAGTTTTACATACAAACTTATGCATTTATAGTATTAGTAGGATGACATTTCTGGTGTAAAATTATTACTACTATTATCACATTCAGTAAACAGCTGATTAACAAAATTTGTTTTCATATTACACAAAAGTTTATCATAACTAAATCACTTGTTTTCCTTCATCTTTGACAATAATATTATTATTTTGAACATGTATGTCAGTAGATCAAGATTGTGTACTTTGTTGTCCAGATAATTTTGTGACTGCCAATGGCTGATTTATTGTTCTAAATTGTTTGCAAATATAGTGTCAAAACTAACAGTATGGCAAAACATGTTATTGCACTCCAAAATAGAGATTGTTGACATGATTCAGATGGTCAGCTTAAATGGAACTGTGCCGAATATGTCTGTTGTATGTTGATTGAGTGGTGGGCCGATAAAACACAATATTGCTATCCTGAAATTGCAACACAGAATAGTTGCAGACCATAAAAGAGATGGCAAAATAAGATCAAATGAAGAAGTAATTCAAAGGTCCACATTAAATTGGTGATTTAAATGTGTATTTAATCTTTTCAGATGCGCAACCATTATGGATACCAATGATATCGGGAGCCACAGCAAGAATGTTAGCAGTAACTATTGTCAGTCCTCTAGAACTAATAAGAACAAAAATGCAATCGAAAAAGTTGACTTATGCAGGTATAATTACTTTACTTTAGGCTCCATTTTGCAATTTTTCACACTGTCCCTTGCAGAAATCCAGTTATAAATAAATATTCCAGAACTTTCATATTATGCCATCTAGTCCCAAACTAAGCAGAGCTTCTGCTATGGGTAATAGACAACTGATAAACATACTTACTCATTTCTAAATACTTACATACATTTTATTGATAAATGACATCTAAACAGAGGACAAAATAATGATTTTACTAGTCACAAAGTTATGGGAATAGAACCCGCAACCTCCGGCACAGCAGTCAGGGCTATTAACCACTAGACAACGAGGCCAGTCAAAGTTGAGATCATGATGAAAATATGTAATATTCTATGATTCATAAAACATTATTTACAACATTACTTCTGAATATTGATACAATAGTTTTTCCTTCTTCATAGGAAGCATATGAAAACATTGTTACTAGTACTATGAAGTAATTAGCGTAATAGGATGAAACAAATTAACAACTTCCTATTAAATATTGTTTTATCAGGAATGTATAATACACATTATTGAAAGTGCATAAATACATAACACAGTTAACTAAAATGTAACTGTGCTAGTTTTTATGTAGTTGTTATATATACATCTGTTATTAGTTATGTATTGTATAAATGTAAATAGGTAGCTTAGGCATCTTTTCTCCTCTGTCAAATCCATATAAGGCCTCTCACTCACGGCAACTTTTTGTAGCGATGCTGTCACGCGTTTGCTTCGAAACAGTCGTGTTGCGGTCGCTAACACACCACGATTTATCTGTTGCGAAGTAAACGCGATACTATCGCGCTTCTGTAGCGATGTAAACGCGATACTATCTGGTTTCTTATACTATACAGTATAGTATATTATACAGTAACACAAAAATGAAGATTTGGTATGTAGAATGTTTCATTCACGCACCACCCTCCCACCGTTCTCTCCCTGATGTCGTCCGACAAGGTCGCGCGTTTTTATAGTCGGAATGCTGAACGTGCGACGGCATCGCTACAAAAAGTCGCCGTCGGTGAGAGTCCTAAAAGTTGTCAGTAAAACAATAAATTTTCGAGATACGACCAGCCACAATATTAATAGGTACAGTAATATTTTATGGTGTACAATAAAGAGTATATCTAATTTATTCCACATTCTCAAGTTCCATATTCGACCCCATTTTGGGCCACTAACATTTATGTTTCGATTGTTTATTAATGAACTCCCAAGGTTCAGATTAATTAATCATTATTTAATTGTTTATAATATAAATTTAATTGGTAATAAACTGGGTTCATAAAATAGATAATTTAATCTATTTATAGTTGACAAGCTGTCCCCCGCAGTTTCTACTGCGTCTATGGTTACTTCTGTTGGTCGTAGTGTGATGTTATATTCCCCATTCCAGTGATTCCCAAAGTAGTCTACGTCCCATTTAAGATATGTTTACAAACTCGGGACCCACCTCTAGGAAATTAAGGTAGCTCGCCGTCCGTATGCCGGGTACCAGACCAGACTAATCCCATGTCGACGGCGGAAGATATAGTATCAGCAAACTGTAGAGGCCTGGCAGTGTCAATGCCTACTGGAGCCCCGGATTGAACGAAAGAGAATCCTGGGACCCTGGAATGAGGGCAAAGAAGGAATAGGAGTGGGTTTTAGTCTGTAGGTCTGTAGAATTTTTACATGCCCGCTCCGGAACCCCTCCCAGATCGGGAGGGCGTCTTGCTTTTTGCATTATTTCAAAGATCTCTTATAATATTAAATCGCTTTAAAAAACACATTCGATAGGTACGGTTTTGTAAGAAACTATTAGTAAACTATGATCAAGACCTTTTAATCAACATTATTAGTTAGGACTAATAATTGTACAATTGTAGGCAATTGATTACAACATTGATTATCCAATCAGTGTTGCAGATTTCTTTGTATACCCCAGTCATTTGACTTTTTAGACCGACTCTACTCGTCTTTAATTCTTCAGGTTTATAATTTTTATAATTACTCTATTTTTAGCAATGAAAATTAGATAACCTATACCTGAGTATTAATTTTAAAAATCTTTGTTTTCAGAAATCTCGGATGCTTTGCGTCAGGTTGTAAAATATGAAGGTTTAAGAGGACTGTTTCGGGGCTTAGGATCAACTTTATTGAGAGATGTACCATTTTCAGGTAACTATTACATTCTTGCTACCTTAAAAACATAGTTGCAAGGTTTGTTATGCAAATTTTGTAAAAACGTGTGTAAATAGTTCTACTTTTTGGGTAAATAAGTATGTAGGTATCCAATTGAAACAGATGTTCTCTTTGCGTCCCATTGTTTGATTTTAATTATAATACTGGAAAACATTATTTAATTATATTTGTCGGTTCTACTTTTCGCAAGTCGAACAAAACTCTGTATTGTTATGCGTAACGGCAGCAGAGAGCGCGCGTTTTGAGATTTTTGGGTAGTAGTTTCAGTCTCGGGCATGAGTAGCGCCGAAGCTGCCGAAGCGCGGGCCCCACATGCGCTTCTACAGCCAGTATGTGAAGTCATTCTAAATCCAATATGATGGACTGATTATTTTTTAAGCTCCTGTGATAGGTTTATTACCTGTGATAGGGTACCTGCCAATAAATTAAAAGGGTAAAATATGACCGAAAAATAAATAATAGGAAAAATATATATCATATTATTTTCAGGTATATATTGGACTACATTTGAAACAACAAAGAAGGCTTTTAACAAACCAGACTCGGAAAAGAATACATTTTTATTTAATTTCTTCTGTGGATCAGTCGCGGGTAGCGTAAGTATTCCAAAATAATTATTCATACTATTTTGGTTTTTTGACCTATTTCCTATAAAAAGGGAAACATCAAGTTACCTTTTACAATAAGTACATGAATCTTCTACTATTTTATGAGCAAATACCCAGGTATTAAAAAAAACATAAAAATACCCATAAAAGCCCCAGGGCTTTTATGCTCATGAAGTTGAAAAGCAAATGCCTTTCGAATAACTCAATCATCATTGGCGCTCTATATAAATCTTTAATGCCTCCTTGGAGCGCAATCAGTCATTAGTCCGATTGCACGCCGCAGCGACATTTATTGAAGTATTCCACCTAATACAAAGTGGGTACTTGTTTGGTTGTTAGAACTGATAACGCGCAGATTCTATGCCTAGTGACAAACTCATTGATAGATAACCGTTTAAGATAAAGAATGACTTTTCTTGATTGCGTTGTCGTATCTCTTACGTGGGGTAGCAGATAAGATAGCATACATGTAGTAAATAGATACTTACCTATTTATAGTCTACGCGTTACTAACTCTATAATCTTTGGTTTCAGCTTGCGGCATTTATAACTCTTCCATTTGACGTCGTTAAAACACATCAACAAATAGAATTAGGAGAAAAAGAAATATACACAGGTTGGCAACATTTTATTTTGTCGGTTAAGGGTCAGTTCACACCGAGATGCGACGCGACGCGACACGACGAGGCTAGTAATTTCGAGCTGCGCCGCGAGACGAATCGCAATGTTGCGTGGCGCATAGTAAAATCGTCTACAACACGATGTCGCGAATGTAAAAACGTTCCGCTGCGCAGCGAGACGTTACGAGGCGCAGCGCTACGCCGCGCGGCATCACGAGGCGCAGCGCTGCATGAAGCAACAATGAAATGTGTAACTTTTCGTGTAGTACCTAAATAAAGTTCTATTTTGGGTTACTCTATTAAAATTTGCACGCAACGTCGCGTCTCGGTGTGAGCTGACTCTTAGACCTACTTTTCACGGACGCGTAGCTTCATAGACGTATACGTCAATCGTCTTGTCGCAGCTTTGCCAACAGTTTTATAGATCTATTTGCAAGCTGAAGCTTGCAAATAGATCTATAAGCATTATAAGTCATTATAAGCTTGGTGCACGCCTGCGTGAACGCAGGCGTGCACCAAGCTTATAATGACAAATACACGTCTATGAAGTTACGCGTCCGTGTATAGTAGGCCTTAAATAGCTATTGCGAAAAACCACTAAAGGTCCAAAGAGGAACGCAGAGCATCGAATTTCTCTCTAATAGCATTCAATAATACACTTTATAATTTAGAGTCGGAAAGTACGAAGTACTAAGAAAACCGAAGCCGATGTGCAAATACTTCTGGTACTTATTGGAAACTTTACCCGAACTGAATTTTCTGGTAGCATTCAGCAATAAATTTAATTATTAGAGAAAGAAAGTGTAAAGTTGGGAGAAAACCGAAGCTGATGTGAAATCACTTTGGCAAACGTCTATTGCTATTCAATGTCACTTGTTTTGAGCTATCCTTTACTACCAAGAGCCTAAATTCTACATGCGACAAAAACCTTCTGGCTTGCATCCAAAGTTCGGCTTCTGCCGAATTGCTTGAATTTTCACCGCAGTTTCCACAAACAGTGTGACACCGTCGCTGTGACGGTGTGAAAAGCGCCTTTTTGCCTGTTATTTTTGTAAAGGTGGAATCAAATAGAGACAGCACGAGTAGCGCAGAAACAAATTCATGCGATATCAGGATTGGTGACCCCCCTGTGACCTAGTAGGGACCTGTAAGAGGCGTTTCCACTGAAACGGAGCTGTGCGGAGTGGAGCGGAGAAGAGCAGTGGAAAGCGACAAATGTTTCCATTGATGCGGAGTGAATTTGAGCTATCCTCCGCTTCATGCTCGCCGCTCGGCACCCGTATCCGTTCTGTCCGGCTTAAAGCCGCGCAATTATTATCTTCGTTCACATAAAAATCTGTAGATTCACTCATTCTTGGCAAACGATATTTAGTTATGTTTTTGTTGATGTGGTTACTGTTTCAGATGATAAAGTCCGTCAACGAGCTTCAAACATGAAAGAGATAGCGCGGACGATATACGTCAATCACGGGTATAAAGGATTGTTCACGGGGCTCCTTCCACGCATATTCAAAGTGGCACCAGCATGCGCCATAATGATCGCTACGTTTGAATATGGAAAGCAATTCTTCCAGAAATACAACACACAGAAGTATAAGGAAAAAATGCAAAGGTAGATTTTTTTTATTTTTTCTCGATCTACCTCCATTTTTTGAATTGAGTTTCTGTGGTACTTCCGAATTGTCTTTGTTTCAAGATATCTTCAGAATTGTCTATGTTAGAAAATATAATATTGTTTATCAAGACAAATATTTTGATTCTTGTAAAATCATACTAATTTCAGCCAAGGAATAGAAGTCGAAATAATTACTGATGAAGATTAATAGAAGGGCTTTTATGTGAAGGTATTGGAGAGATTTGTTGTAGGGTGATGTTGTATTGTAAGTTACTTAAGTGGAAATATTTGAAAAGAAAATCAAAAAGTTTAGTGGTAATAACTGGGAGTAGATAATAATTAGATTTGTGAAAATGTTGATGTAAAATATTGTCTCATTTAGTTCTATAGTTATTTTAAAATGTTGTGTATAATTATTCCTCTTCCTCTAGAGGAACTCGAATAGTTTTTTAAGTTCTTTGTATGAAAGTTGGCAGTTGTAATGCAAACCTGAGGCCTATTTATGGGTTTAAGGGGGTCTTAGTACCTACATTAGACCATAAATATGCCTTAGGCATTAAGTTCCCCTTTGTACAGTGTTTTTAGGGTTCCATACTCGAATGGTGCCAATGGAACTCTATTGCTAAGCCTCCGCTGTCCCTCAGTCAGTTTTTCTGTCCATCTATCAGCAGGCTGTGTTTCAAAAACCGTAAGAGAGTAGTTAGGGTAGGTAGTTAAAATTGTCACAGAATGTGTATTTCTACTCCCGCCACGACAACAAATAACAAAATTAACTTAATAATTAAACTAGCTTCCTATACAAGAACATTATCTTGTTGTTATCTTCGATCACTTTCAGTGATCAAAGGTTGTTATGCTTGGTTTAATTCTTTTTTACTTTTGTAGAAGTAAAGTTTTTGATAAATACACAGTAATATAAAATGTAACTAAATATCTAACAATCACATTATTTCAATTTCAGACATCAAGAAATAGTGCTAGTGGGCCAATCTTCCTGCAATAATGACTACTCATAATATAAGTTATGGGAATATCATAGTTTTGAGAACTAATAATGTTATTTGTGATAGAACTGTAGTACAGTTTAAGTATTTTTATGGCTGTTCTTACCTATTGTTTATAGTTACCAATTATGTAGAAACACTTAGATAATTACCATTCCCGATTGGTAGGTAGCTACAACAGAAATAAAGCGATTGAAAAATATATGCAGGAGTATCTTGTTTACTGTACTATTGTAAAGAAATTTCCTTTGCACTAATTGCTTCAGTATATACTCATTTTCATCACAGGTTTTCAAACCAAACTGAACTATAAGAATCTACCATGACAAAAGTTGGGACGAAACAGTTTGTAATGTGGAGAAACCATTAGTGCTTCTTCCACAAAAGAAGTGTATCTTTGCTGGACATAGTGATTTATGAAAGATGATTTGTTCCTCATAATTTTCTTAAAAAAAGAAATAGGTTCAATGAACATAGTTGGTTCATAGAATCTTTCTGAAGATGCTAATATGTTTTGATGCTATAGATGTTTAATGGCTCAATTGGAGCACCTATGACAGACACAATTATGAATAATTATTAATGACAAGTATTTAGGAGTTACGGCTACTTCCATCTAATTGCAAACTTTTCAATAAGAATCACAATTACTATAATCTATAGGATTGTACAGTCTTTGACAGTATTCAAAAGGGATAAAACCCCTGAGAATGAAACATTTCAAGTTAGACATACATAATTACATTTAAACTATCAGTAAAACCTAGTGCACATTTGAGCGGACCACCCTGCCTTGCAGTAATCCTTATAAGTCACTTTCATACTTTGGTATACCTTTGCACACAAGGAGATTGCACTTTTAAAAAATGAAGCAGCATGTTAACTGTCAATGTCTACTAAATAAATATTTAGCAATAATGCAATGGTATTTAGATAGCAGGCAATAAAAGTATTAAGACGCCAATTAGGTGTGCATTGAAAAGATGCAGTGCATGCTAGCTTATATAAGTACACCTACTAAATACATATTGACTAGTAATGGGAATTGCACCAAATAGCACTGGGATTGGAAAAAAAAATTAAGGCCATAATGTTGCAAGCTAACTGCAGTATTCATATGAAAACTTTTCATAGTGGTTGCTACTTTAGAATAAGTAGGTAATTAAAGAACAACAATAGTCTAAATTAGTATTGATAAAACTGTAGCTATAAAATGTATTTTGACAATCCTCCAATGTTATCGAATAATTCCGTACTTTATTGTTTATTTTATAGTTTTTATTATTTTGTTATTTACTTTATTTTGTATAATTTGGAAATGTGTAAATAACACAATAAACTGAACTTTGTAAATATTTTATCTGTTGAATTTGTAAATAGTATGGAATAAAAGTTTTCTGTTATTTATTTTTTTGTTGTTTTTATTCTGCCTGCCTAGCCTTTTCCCAACTATATTGGGGTCGGCTTCCAGTCAAGCCGGATTTAGCTGATGATTTATTAGCAGTCAAAATTTCATTCCTTACAAAGTTCTGATAATTATGCTTATAGTTACAAAATTAAATTATGAATACCTAATTAGATACCTTGGCAACAGAAAGTTTCAATGTAAAAGCGACTTGGTGGAAACAGACTTAACATAGCATAATATGCATGTGTTATGATATCAAATGCAGTGTTGCTGCCATATATAATCTGGAGAACACTAGTCTCGTATAGATCTATTCTAATATGCAACGAATTTTATACATAGGTATCAGAATGTAAACAATAACAACATAACCTGAAAGTGCAGATATTGATATCAAAATTGTTGAAAACAGAAACACAAATAGTACACAAAACTTATTTATTACATATCCTTACAAGTAATTAATGAACAATAGAACCCAAAGGTTCTGCTTTTATATTCCCAAGGTCTAATCTGCTATCAATAGATTCATCTATTTGGCCAACGATCGCAACATTATCTCCACGTATTATGTGAAGTCCAAGCACCACCTGCGCCACTCCAGTCGAAGAAGAGAACACTCGTTCATGTGATTCATCTAGTATTATATTAATTGTTTGATCAAATCCTTTTAAAGTTCCAATGAAGTTTCGACCATCCGAAGTTATCACTGACACTGTTTGATTTACATAATTTTCTAGTCCCGAAGCCATTGCCTCTCACTTTTATTTGCTTTATAAATAAACAGTTGAATAAGATTTATGCGTGAGATAATTCTTATTATTTCATTAACACATGAAAACGTTGAAATGAAAATCGTTTGATAATCACAAACACGCCGTCAAAACAAGTTGACAATTTGACATTACAATAGTTTTTTTTATTTACTTCCCTGAAGGCTAAAATCTTTTGACCATATTGCCTAGTTGTACGTTTATGTTTTCTTGCCTGAAAAGTTTTCAGGAAATATTTTTTTAGTATTTGGACGTGGTAGTCTACCGACTACTGATGTAGATGCCTGGAAACGTTTGCAGTGAAAGCTACAAAATATTGCAGAATAGCTCGCCAGAGACAACAGGTCAAGACGTAAAAGGGCGGGAAAGTCGAAGTAATAAGGCGCTCTTTTTTAAATTGTATAAAATTTAATTTGTTTTGGGCTATATTTAACGAGTTTTAGCCCTTAATTTTTCATCATGAGTGAATTTAGTAGTGGGCTCATGGATTCATCTACTTCCGATGCCACTTTAAAGCGGAAAAGTTCTTGTACATATGATGATGAGCCGGTTCCTAAGATGATACCAAAATATTTGACTACGAAAAGGGGTTTATTCAAAGATATACTTCCTATTTACGAAGAATTGAACAGAAAAGATTATCCCGTTTTACTTTTTCAAGAAAACAAAGAAAAAATTGACCTCTTTAAAGTTAATAAAATTCTTAAGGACTTGGTACCTCCTAACACGTATGTTAAACCCATTGGTAACTACTATATGAAGATATTTTTTGCAACAAAAAAAGAAGCGAACTCTTTCATTTTGAATAAGACCATTCACAGTAAATATAACTGGTCAGTCAAGATACCTTTCGATCAGATTGAAAGTCAGGGAGTAATCAAGGTCCCTACTGAAATCGATGATACTGAACTACTTTCATCGTTGAAGTCATCTGAGTGTGAGGTTTTAGGCATCAAGAGATTTAAGAAGAAGCTTCCCGACGGTTCAATTACTAGCCTGCCTACAGTCCTGGTAACTTTTTTAAATACTAACAGACCCAACCATGTTACTTATGAACATTTATGGTTTGAAGTTAGAGAATATTTTAAACCTTTGGTTCAGTGTTTCAAATGTTATAAATTCAATCACACTAGTGGTTCTTGCAAAAATGCTCAAGTTTGTTCTATTTGTGCAGGTAATCATTACTATAAAGATTGTTTACAAAAAGATAAAATTAAATGTAATAATTGCCAAGGACCTCATGTAGCAGTTGCATATGAGTGCCCCCTTAAAGCTTCGAAAGTTGCTGAAATCAAAAACAGAATTTTGGGTGGTACAACATATGCATCGGCTACTAAGGGCACCAAATCAGCTTTACTTATTTCTAATGACAAAGTTTCAAAAGATATTCTTCAGAATTCCATTTCTAAAACTACTTCACCACAGAAACGATTTATTATTAGCGACATATTGAATTGTGATTCAACATTGAATGGCATTATAAAAACTGTTGTAGATTTGATTTCTAGGAAAGATGGGGCACCAATTACGTCTAAGATTATAAAAGAATTGTTAATACATAATCTAAGTAGTATAAAATAATTTATGGATACCAAAGTTTTAAAACAATTTAATATAATACACTGGAATTCTAGAAGTATTTCCCCTAAACTTGATTTTTTAAATGATTTTATTGATAACAGTACTGATAGAGTTGACATTATTTTAATAAATGAGACCTGGCTTTGTAATAATAGAAATATCAAACTGAAGGGTTATAATATTATCAGGAGAGACTCTGATAGACCGCACGGAGGTGTAGCCATTGCAATTAAAAGTTCATATAAATTCAATATTATTGATACATATTCAGATTATAATTTTCAAAACATTATAATTCAAATTGAAATAGGTTCCTTGTTCTTTAACATTCTATGTTTATATTGTCCTCCGCCGCCTAATGGTAAATTTAATATTAACTTGCTTAAAGATACTTTTAATAAAATAAACACAAATAATTTTTTAATCATTGGCGATTTTAATTCTCATCATCTGTCTTGGGGAAGTAAAAAAAATGACAGTAGAGGCATTTCGATTTACAATTTCATGAATGATAAAAACTGTATTTGCATTAATGATCACAATATTACTACTTTAGCTCCTTTTGGACAAGAGGGTAATGTTTTAGATTTAGCTTTTGCTTCACAATCTCTCAGTTCCAGTTGTGACTTTTCTGTATTAGGTGATCCTATGAGTAGTAACCACTATCCCGTTCTAATTAAAATTTTCTATCAGGCTTCAGATTTATATTCAGCAGACCGTCCGAGAAATATTTCTTCTGATTTGCCTGAAATTTCAGAAATTAACTTTAACAAAATCAATTGGGATACTTTTGCTAATAAGTGCAATACAGCATTTTCATCGTTTACTCTTACTAATGATCCTATTGGTGATTATGACAGATTTGTTCAACTATTATATTCAGTATTGTTAACATTCCAAAAAAAGTCTGCAGCTCATCATCGTCAAAAGAGAGTTGTATGGTGGGATGAAAAGTGTCAGTTAGCAGTTTCGAAAGTACAGTTAGCTCTTCATTCGTACAAAATGTATCCTTCATTAGAAAACTATTTGATTTATAAACAGTTGGATGCTGAAAAAAAGTTAGTTATTCTACAAGTTAAACGCACCAGTTGGCAAAACTTCTGTTCTTCATTTAGCCGCTTGACTCCCATTAAAATAATATGGGATAATATACGTAAAATAAAGTTCTCTACTGTCCAAGGCAGCAAAGGTAATGTCTTCATGCACAATCCAGACAATGCCTCTGCTTTTCTAAATAAAATCACTTCTCCGATTAATAATGCTGATGTTAACTCTCTTAACACTTGTTTCTCACAGCCTGGTAAAGAGTCATTTTCCTGGTTAGTTAGGCCATTCTCATTTGACGAACTCCTGGTCTCTCTGCATAAGAAAAGGGTTACCACCCCTGGGCCCGATTGTATTCCTTACTCTGTAATACAGAATTTACCAATTAATATCAAAAATATTTTATTGTCAATTTACAATGCATTGTGGTCTACTTGTTCCGTCCCAGATAGTTGGAAAATTCAATATGTTACCCCTATTTTAAAGCCTAATAAAGATCCAAATTGTATAAACTCTTATAGACCTATATCATTAACTTCCTGTTTTTCTAAACTTTTTGAAACCATGCTCAAGAATAGACTTGAATGGCAATTTGAACATCACAATTTGATACCCCCACTACAATTTGGTTTTCGTAAAGGTAAAAGTACACAGCACAATCTCAGCTGTTTAATAGGTGATATTCAAAATGGATTTAAAGTTAATAAATCAACCTTAGCTGTATTTTTAGATATACAAGGTGCATTTGACAATATTGATCATAATTATTTAATCCATGCTTTATATAAGTTAGGAGTCCCTGGTTCAATTTTGAAATGGATTTTCATGTTCTTGAATGGTCGGAGTACCTGGGTTAAGGCTGGGAAACAATTGTATGGACCTATGAAATCGCATAAAGGTACTCCACAAGGTTCTGTAATCTCACCCTTAATATTCATACTTAGTCTTATTAATTTTATGTCTATAATACCTATGCAGGTTAAGTATTTATTATATGCTGATGACTTAGTTATTTATTTACAATGTGGGAATGTTAAAGAAGGGGAACAAATTATGAATAAGGCCCTTCGACACATAGGTTCTGTATTAAGGAATAAATTGAAATTAAAAATTAATGTTGATAAGAGTGCTACCATATTTTTCTCTAAAAATGGACCGCATAATCCACAAATTATCTATGACCATGCAGTTATTCCCAATTATGATTCTTTCAGATATCTTGGTTTGATTTTAGATGCCCATTTATCTTGGAAACCGCATATTGACTATCTTTGTAGAAAAGCTGAGTTAGGCCTAAATATTATGAAATCTTTGGTTGGTCTTAGTTGGGGTTCTGACCCCAAAATCTTAAAACTTCTTTATATTACTACTATTCGTAGTCGTTTTGATTATGGATGCACCTTTTACTATGATACTGACAGCTATCTTTTGAGAAAATTAGATGTCTTGCAGAATAAGGCTCTGCGTATAATTTGTGGAGCTATGATGTCATCACCTATAAATTCCTTAGAAGTAGAAACTGGGATTGTTCCTCTTGCTATTAGAAGATCTTATATCACTGACAAACATTCTTTGAAGTTAATTAGCCTAGATAATGTTATAATTTCTAAATTACTTGATGGGTTTGATGTTCCTAATTATAATAATGAAAGTATAAAAGTAGCTATTTCTCAAATTGAATCAATAACTTTTTTAAATTTCAATTTTCAAGATGTTATATTCTGGTCTAAACAACATCCTTATTATAGTGTTGACTTTGTCTGTACTTATATGAATATTCCTATACATGTAAACAAATATAATTCTAAAGATGAATTCTTAGAGTTTTTAAACACAAAAAATAACTTCATTAAAATTTATACTGATGCCTCTAAAACTTCAGAAAGAACTGCCTTTGCCTTTTTTGATCAAATCTACAACTATGGTGTTGTTTATAGATGTAATGACTATTTATCCGTTTTTTCTGCTGAAATGCTTGCTATTTTACATGCTCTGCAATATGTCCTTAAAAATTTCAGTAATTATACTCAGTCTTACTTTTTAATATTATGTGATTCAATGAGTGTGGTAAAAGCCCTCTGTAATAAAAATATAAACCTGTCTCCTCACTATACAATCTATAAAATAAGAAGTTTGGTATATGAGCTCTCTATCAAGAACCTGTTCATTGAATTTTGTTGGGTACCGAGTCATTCGGGTATACTTGGTAATGAATTAGTTGATAAACTTGCAAAATCTTCCTATTCTGTTATCTGTAATTGCCCTGTGTCATATACTGATTTGAATGATTATATCAAGGATTTAATGATTAAGCGCTGGGAGTTGTCACTTGCCCATACTCGGCAAGTAAAAGGCAAATGGTTAGCAGAAATAACTCCCAAACCATCAACATCTTCTTGGTTTGAAAAAAGCACGAAATTCCTTGATAGACAGTTAATTACCGCTATTTGTAGGTTAAGAATTGGACATTGTAAAATACCTTCTCATTTGTATAGATTAAAACTCACCGATAACGAATCTTGTATATATTGTAATTATGAAATTTGTGACCTGCAACATTTGTTCTTTGATTGTAAACAGTTTTCGCCTCGGTTCAACGGTTATTGTTGATTTGTCAATGTCAGGACTTGCTAGGTAAATGTGACCTACCTAAAAATATTTTTGATTTATTAAAGTTTCCTTTATTGTATAATTCTATATTTCAATTTATCCAAAGCACTGTTGGATCTATATGAATTATAATTATTATTTGTATAGTTTTGTTATTTTTGTTGTCTGATTATTAAATTTTAAGTTAGCATAATTTATTTGTCTGCTGTGTTTATATCATTTGTGTGTGCTCTAAGTAGATTAATTTATTAGTAAAATTTAATTATATTATTCTGTGTTAACTCTAGATTGTAAATTGATTGTACTGTATCATTGTTGGGCTGATGGTTTGCCAATGCCCGTATAATAATAAAAAAAAAAAAAAAAAAAAAAAGGTCAAGACGTCAAGTGTCACACTCACATCTGGCTGATGACATGACATGACACTGTATATCTGTCAATCAACAATAATAGTTTTGCATTTCTTTTCTCTCCTATCTAGGTATTTTTATAAAAGTCTAAAAGGCTTACTGTATATAACAATCTAAACTAAACTTCCAAGCAACGGTTCTGTATAAGTTTAACACTGTTCTCTTGCCATATATGTAAATAACCTATTGGTTAGAAAGAACTGAGCTTTTTTAAATTATTACTCTAATACACTATGTCTAACCCAATTGTTCAATATATTCTGTTACGCACTGATTTACTCAAGGAACTAGGATGGTCAATAGGATCTGTGGTGGCTCAGGCATGCCACGCATCCACAGCTGTCCTTCACTTGTATAAAGATGACGAGAACACTATAAAGTACCTAGATGATATGGATAATATGCACAAAGTTGTGCTAGAGGTATGTGGTTTTACTTAAATTCTATTATGCCTCGATATTTCTGAAATTCTGAGAAGATAAACCTTACTTGAACTTCATAGATTTCGAGCCATTATAAAGTTGACATTATTATTTGATAACAACCTTTTAACCTGATTCATAAGTATGATCTTACATTAGAAGTAAATATTGCCAATTATAATCTCTTTTTTTTAATATTATTAGGGCAAAGGGCCCGGGATTCAGGTCATACAGTAATTGAAAGATACAGTTGAACTTGCTAGTTGGGTTGGTATGAACACAAGACAATAGCTATGTTTAATAACAACTTGGGAGGTGGGCTATGAACACAAAAATTATTTTATGTATCTTAGCACCGAATAATGTATAACAAACAGATGAATTTATTTATATTTATATTAATTACAGGTACCAGATGAGGAATCACTGAAAAAAATAGCAGAAAAATTAAAAGAAAACTTCATATCACATAAGTTATGGATAGAACAACCAGAAAATATTCCAACTTGTCTAGCCCTTAAGCCTTATCCTAAAGATGAAGTGAAAAAATATGTAGGTAAATTTAAATTATTGAAACTACAAATGAATGCTTAAAATAACAATTTGTTAGTATAAGTAAATGATAATAAATTATTTATTGATTAATTATTTTGTATGTTTTGTTAGAGTTGTGGTGGCCCCTACTTACAAATTGTAGCATTACCTACTTTTTGTAATTAATTTCATCACCCCAGCTCTCAAAATGGTAAAGGAAAACATTGTGAGGAAACAGGCATGTTGAATATTCAAAGAAATTTGTACCATCCTCCATCTCTCCTAGAGAGGTCTGAGTCCCAACAGTGGGGACATTTCAAGGCTGATAATGTTAGCACTATTTTTAGAAATAATAATATGAAAATATATAAAAATAATATATAAAATGCTAATATTTTGTAAGCCAAAAGAGTACCTGATGTAAATTAACATTTTCTCATTTCTGTTCACTATACTTAGCCCATTTTTAAAAATTTATTTCAGGCTTGTTTAAAATGTTATCTACAGATTTGGTAGATATCCCTAGTAGGGTACAACAGATGAAAATGGACATAAAAAATTAAACTCACAAAAAATTGATAGTTTGAGGAAAACAAACCCTTGGCATTTCTGAAAAAGAAACCAGTGGTCCTAGAATATAAAGGGCAACTGAAAGTCAGACAGTCGTGGTTTTAGTCAGTAAAAGTCTGACGCTCCACACTAGACCAGGTCAAGTTATTGGATGATTTCCCACATAGCATTAACAAGTTGTACCTAGTTGGTAAAAGCAGCGGTAAGTGTTAATATCCTTTTTTCAAATATAACAAAGAGCAACAGTAAATATACTGTAGCAACTGGTACTTCCTCTATTTGAATCGATCTATCATCAACTCTAGTATTCGTATACCACCGTAGGCGCGGGCTCGCGGACGCCGAGCACTGGGTAGCTCGCCGTCCGGCAGTCTGGTAATTCGCGAAAATTGACATTCCACTCTATTGAATTTAGTCACATTTTTGTCTCAAAATCCACATAATCCTTACTGTTCATACAACACTATAGATAGAGATATGAACAGTCTGAGGCCCTACCACACTCTTAACGCGATCCATTTGACAAGCTAGAACTTGGACGGCACGGTCGGCGCAGTGGTTAAGCGATTGACTGCTATGCTACTTATCGTGAGTTTCATTCCCGCACGGAACAAATATTTGTATGGCCTATAGGTAGATGTTTCGGGTCTGGGTGTCTTGTGTCTGTGAGTTAACATACCTATTTGTGAACGCACCCACAATGAGCGTAACCTAGAGCAACCTAGAGTAATTCCTAAGATGGGGAAAAGTTTAACAAAAAATTGCTCCATCCGTTTTTCTCGCTCGCACGCTTGCTGATCGCATTTCACAATTTGATGCCCTGAAACGGATTTGTCTCAAATGCAAAATAAATGGCATTACAATAAACATGTCTTGAGCATCAATCACCCTCCAAAAGTGCCCGGTACCTGTATACCTAACTATAGGTATTCAATAAAATTAAAATAAACACTCAGAAGTGGGACTTCCTTGGTGGAACATAGGAGCGGGTTTTAGTTAGTAACAATCTGACACATCCTCTCGCTCCGTCCTTGAATACTTTTCACCTAAAAAAAGGTCAGGACTACTTAGAGGCATTACGCGTTACCACTTATTCTGTGGTACCTATACATATAATTATACCTATGATACCTGTATGTAGCTAGGTACCTAACCTGATTAGTGATTATAAACAAAAATTACCACACTAAAAAATCTTTGCAGAACAAGTTGGTAAGTACTTATTTTGTAACACCTATAAGTTACCATTAAAGGTTGTTACGAGTCTCCGAGACATCAGCCTATGTTACACAATGTACAAATTGCTTTGAATGGCCGACTTGTGGTGTAGGTTCAGAACGGTGTTACGCAAACCACGCACGCATCATTGAACTAGTGACTGAGACCTTGAAAGATTGTTTTTATTATAATTTTATGTAATTAATATAATACTGGTTCCTATTAAGGCCTTGCGCGTACTGCCTTGCGGTGGAACGCGAGTAACGCGATGCGTTTATTCTACCGTGCGTGCGCGTGCGGTGGAATCATACATATCAGGGAATAAACGCTTTCCCGGATGCGCGCACTGCGGTGAAATAAAAGCACGTTTTCACCGCCTTCAAAAAAAGGAGGAGGTTGCGAACCTCCTCCTTTTTTTCGTTCGCAATGTGATGTTTATTTTTTTATCATCATTTTATATCAAGAATGTTTATTATGTACCTACCTCAGAACTCCGTCGTTTATGGATCGATTTGCAAACAAACGTGCATTTTTTCACCGCAGTGCGCGGCACTTCATCTAAATCTCTATAAAAAAAATGATGTGTTCTCAAAATATGTGCGGTAGATTCAACGCAGCAGCGAGGAGCCAACGCTAGCAGTAGCAGTAGCCTTACAGACGCGTACTTCTATGAAACTATACTTCACAGATTATGCGTTTTAAAAACGCAAGGCAGTGCGCGCAAGGCCTTAGATATGTTTAAGCTTTTTAATATTTCGGCAAGCAGCGAATCCAACACTGCTAGATTGCAAAATGTTGAGGTAGAAGGCAGTGGCGTAGGTAATTCTAAAGGGGCCCTGTAGGTATTTGAGGGTTTTTGTAAAAAATGGGTCCTACTAGCACAGCAATAGTGACTTGAGACAGCGCAACACACTCGTGAAAAAATTAAAATGTGCCCCTTTATTGGAACATTATTTTTTAAGATAATTGTGTTATTATCACAGAAGTCTTAATAATAAGGCAATGCCCTTATAATTAAGATTTCTGTGGTTATTATTGTCGTCCTATACCTATGAAGAAAATGCTAGAACAAGCGAAACTCAACACCATCCTATCATATAATCATTATTCATTCACTACAGTTATTGGCTTGTTATCAATAAGAGAATTTAAGGTGATGGATAACATAATAAGTTCATCCCCAGTTTTATCGACACGACTGATACGGCAGAGGCTACCCCTGGTAGAAGGGCTCAGCCTAACCCTTAGGGGAAAACTTACCTAAACAGCGAGTGGGGAACACGTGATATTCCGAAAGGTTGACACCGAGTCCCCCCCAGATCGAAGGGAACGGGGTAGGGGTTTAGTCAGTAAGAGTCTGACACGCCCTCCCGCTCCGCCCAAGAGCGGTAGTAGTCATTCTGATGATTCCCCTACCAGAAAAAAAAAACCTAAACAGCGAGGCGAGCAAGTTGCTTTCCACATACTTATGCCTCATAGAAATGTCTCCAAAATGGATGGGCCCACCGACGAGGGCCTATACTTGCTAGGGCTTTGGGATTGTCCAAAAGAGTTACCATTTCATCGTCCGCAGTCCGCACAAGTCCGCGTTTAAATTCAGAGTCTATGAGTTATTTTTTGTGTAAACACGTTATTTGGCTTAGGGCTTATTTCACCACCTATGATTAAGTTTCGAGTATCTCAGACCGTTTTCACATTATCCGATCCGATATCGGTATCGGACGCCGATACGATATCGGGGTAAGTAAAATGTATGAAATGCTGTGCTCCGATATCCGATATCGGGTCGGACAATATGAAAGACAGTTACATATCTCATACATTTACCTTACCCCGATATCGTATCGGCGTCCGATACCGATATCGGATCGGAAAATGTGAAAACGGTCTTACTTGGCAGATAATTTCATACAAATTCTGTTCCATTTTTGGATTTATTCATTGAGTAGTGCCTACTCGGACATTGTGAAACAGACCCTTAGTCTTATGCCGCGGCCACACACTCGACGAGTAGCATGGGAAGTAACGAGGAAAGGAGGCAGAGACATAGTGTGGCCACGTTACTCGTCATGCCACTCGTCATGCCACTCGTCATGCTCCTCGTCCTGCCCACTGCTCCCTATCTTGTCGGTCTTTGCGCGCGAGAGAGAGAGAGCAACATGGCGGCAAATCACGGCAGCGCGAGGAGCAGAGCGATGAGCAGCGCGAGGAGCATAGTCTGGCCGCGGCATTAGATATAGGAGATAATTAAGTATTTTTACTTGTTCCATCGTGTGTGTCCTTGACAAGTCTGTTGCTCCAAAAATAAATTTTTGCAACAAACATAAGAAGCAATTGATACACTTTGCCGGCGCAGGAATCAAATCCAAGACCATAATCTTTGGGATTTAGTTGTTTATACATGGTTACATAATACATATCGACGGGTGTCGAATAAGTACATCCGACTTACTAAAAGAAAACCCTTTGCCGGTTTCCTCTTTCAAAACCGGTAATGACGGTAAAGGTCACACAAGTTCATGTTCGTTGCCATTTCGTGGTTTTTGTTGCAACCTCATCTAAGTATTTATAAAATAATAAAAGTTATTCGGATCTATTCTATTTTTGTTAATGACAAGTAGAGCTGATATTGTCTAGGTAATTCTAACTAGGTAAATCAGGTATTCTGCCAGTGTCTTAAGTAACCAATAGTTTTATAGTAGTTGTTTATTACAGTTTGCAAAGACTTTCTCGAGTATGTAGAGTAGAGAAGGTAAAGAACGTACGGTATATCACAAAAGATATTAAGGGCGCCACAATCGCGATGGTAAATCCCTCTTTGATGAGGAACTAGAGAGGAATCACGGCATCCTTATTTCTGCATGATGCAGGTCCGCGCCGGGCATGGTAAGTTCTGAAGGTGACTGTTCTGGTTTTAGATGGATGAAACGCCTGGATGTCGCTATTGTGTTGACCGCCCGGAGGACACGGTGAAGCATACGGTGGAGGCGGAGGAGGTGTGCCTAGCATGGTCGAAACACCGGCGTGTCCTCCAGGAGACGATCGGCGGCGGCTTGGTCTGGAGCGAAATGGAATGGGATGTGGCTGCGTCCTTCTGCGAAGCAGTAATGTCAGCGAAGGAGAAAGCCGCAGCCCAGAGGGAAAGGACATAAAATACATACGAACCTACATTTATGTAAGTACTAGCTTCCGCCCGCGGCTTCGCCCGCGTGGTGTGTTGATCAAAAGCAGACTATAGCAAAAATAACAAAATCAAAGAATAAATAAGATTACGTTTCTTTTTTCCTGTTGACCGGGATAAAAAGTAGCCTATATGTTAATCCAGGATATAACCTATCTACATACCAAATTTCAACCAAATCGGTCCAGTCGTTTTTGCGTGAAAGAGTAACAAACGTACATCCATCCTCACAAACTTTCGCATTTATAATATTATAATATATAGTAGGATACTTAGGCAGATCCTGAGACCATAACAAGATACATACATACCAAGAATATCAAATAGCTGAATGAAACCTGTTTGAAGACCTGTTTGTGTGAATAACAAAAGTAATATCTATTTTAAGCAGCTAGTTACCCTAACCTAACCTAACCTAGCTGCTTAAAATAGAATACTTTTTGTCGTTTTCATTCTACAAGCTAACAATTTAAGATTGGAAATTCCTGCAGGTAAACCATATTAAAGTCAAGTCAAATATAAATTAATGTTGTATTTATTTTATACACGTAAGTAAATATAATTTTAGGTGCTAACTTAAGTAATAAGTAACTTTTTATCTATTCCGTCGTGTTAGTAAAGTCAACTATTATAATGTGCTGCCTTACTGGGAATACAAATACTGCATAGCATACCAAATGGTTTTTATTTGACTTTTAGCCTTGATAATAATGTATTTTTTTAACAGGAGCTCGTGGTTTAGGTAGGTACCTAACTAATTTAATAATAACCACGGCACGTACTTACTGATTTTCAAGGGTAAGCAAAGTTTAGGTACTGTGGTTGGTCTGGAGATGGTGACCATGGTAATAAACCAAGACTCCTCCTTGTCTCCTCATCTTTGACATAATATGTTACGGGTAATCAGAAGTCTGGAAGTTTGGCACGCCTTGCCAAAATGGTACCGTGTCATCCAGTTATCCATTCTGGAGGTCAGATAGGCAGTTAACACACTGGTAGAGGTAGACCTCTACCAGTATTTTATTTGGCATAACTGCCTTATCTATACTTCTATACTAATATTATAAAGAGGTAAAATTTGTAAGTTTGTAAGTTTGTAGGTTTGTAAGTTTGTATGTAGGGGGTAATCTCTGGAACTACTGGTCCGATTTGGATGAAATTTGGTACAGGTATAGCCTGAAACCCGAGCAAGGACATAGGGTAGTTTTTATCCCGGAAATCCCCCGGGAACGGGAACTATTATTTCACGCGGACGAAGTCGCGGGCAAAAGCTAGTAGGATGATATAGTTTGGAACCCTACTTTATTTGACCAATTAGGTACCTGCATCGAAAATTGGCTTTCTTTGCTTGAGCTCTTTTGGCTTCTTTCCTGAAACGCAAAGGACAACTGAAAGACACAGGTGTGGTCGTCCAATGAAAGTCTGACTCACACCCCCGCTCCACCACAGAGCGGGACAAGTTTTGTATTTCCCACCTTAAAAAAGCCCCTTTCCTTAATATTACATAACACTGAACGAATGTTCTTTCGTCCTAACGTTGCAATGTGGTCTGTTTGGCCTCGACAATATTATATTGTGCCATAAATAAACCGGAACATTAAAATGATAATTTTGCCTAATCCTCGAGCGGATGTCTCACGGAAGAACCTTGCGTTTTCTTACTTAAGTAATGCTACAAGAATTAAATAGAAACATCAATCTACTTATTAAACTACGCATAATTGTCTACGGAACCCTAACAACGCAAGTATTATTTGATCGTCATATTTATAAATGCGAAAGTAACTCTGACTGAATGTGTTTGTTAAGTTTTCCCGTGATCTTTCAATGTACTTACCTAACTAACTAATTGAATTTTGTTATATGAGTAAGTAGGTAATTAGTAGTCATACAACGTTGATACGACAGAGGTACTTTCCTTAAAAGAGGTTGTTGTAAGTACCTACCTACCTGCTCATCAATATGAACAATTTATACTATGCGGCCAACCCTGAAATCACGCAAAAAAAATCCGCTTCTCCTTACATTTTGTCAAAAATTCAAAATTAACTATGTGAACATAAATGCACGGAGAAGCGGACTTTTGAACTCTTAAAAAAAGTCATAAGTATTTAAAAAGCCTAACAAAAGCCGGACAGGGCGGACTTCGCCTAATTGGGCCGGATACACAACCAAAAAGCCTGACCGTATCCGGTTTTATCCGGACGCCTAGCAACGGCGGGCTGGACGGCGAGCTAAGGTAAAAACCCCCAGGTGGAGTGCCTCTAAAGAGCATACATAAAGTAGAAAATTAAATATACTACGATACAAAGTTGCTTTAACTTCATGTGAGAGTAAAATAAATAAATAAATTACCTAGATTCTTTCGGAATTAATCGCGCGCTATACAATTATTATTAGTAAAATTTTTGCAGTTTTGTAAAGTTTCCACGGAGGAACGGTAGTCATAAAAAATACAGTACTTAGGTAGGTACATCAAATGAATAGAAGTTAAATCAACCTAAAAATTATACACAACTTTAGGTAACTCTTTCCCTATCCCTACCAACCACCTCTGTCTGTATGAAAATTACTAAACGAATTTTCATGCAGTTTTCACCTACTATATTCAGAGTGATTCATGAGGAAGGTTAAGATTTATAACACAACTGAAGTTTGATCGGGGCGCTAGCCACGCTAGTAAAAAATAATTAGTATAATTACCATAAAAATCACAATAAACAAAACAATACCTATACTCCGTTTGTTTAGGTAGTTAACTAAAGGTAAACAGTCTTGGTATGACTTTTTATATTAAAGAGGTTGTATATAATATACACAAAGATTATTTAAATTTAGTTTATTAGCTAACATCGATTTAGGTAAATACCTATTTGCAAAGATATTTACATACAATTTATAGACAACTTTTAGATAAAAAGACATGCCAAGATTGTTTACCTTTAGTTAACTACCTAAACCGACGGAGTATAGAGATAGCAGTCGCTGGTAGAAGCTAGTCTACAATAATAATTAAATGTAAAAGTGGATCTGTCTATAAACCTTCCTCTTGAATCACTATTAAAAAAAAAGTATCAAAATCCGTTGCGTAGATTTAAAGATACATAGGAACAGACAGCGAGAAGCGAGTTTGTTTTTATATATTATGAATAGTGATAGTGAAGACGACGATGATGGTACAAAGCAATTTTGAACCCCAAAGAAGGACATAGGCTACTTTTATTTGGCTTCGACTTCAACTTCATGTCCGCAATCCCCGACATTCACGCAGAAGAAATCGCGGACAAAAGTTAGTATTCTCTAAAGATTAGAAGTAATCTCTATGTAAGTCCATACACTTGTTGTTGTAGGTACAACTGTACCTAAATTGTTTTTTGCTACTTGCTCTTTAAATAACTATCTCCAAATACTTAATCTACTCATGTAGGTAATCACACAGTTGCCTTTATCGTATTTATAAAAAGTTGTTGACCCTGACCGACAAGAATGTAACTTGGTATGTACGTACAAGTACATGCAAGGACCTACTGGTCAATGTTCATACTTCATACCTTTATTCAGTTCACGCGTTGTTTTGTTCCACGAGCGCGTATCAATGATTATTATTATTGAATAACTTGTATCAGTGTTATTGTTTATATTTTAAATTAGTGTTATCTCAGATTTAGAATAGAGTAGGACCAATTGACTGACCAATATTTATCTCCTATCTTTCAACCAAAGGTTGCGTGTTGGAAATTGCTTGAGTGATAAGAAACAGAAACATAGGCAAATAAACTTTAATAATCATGTCGATACTATTTATAATACAAACGTCGCGAAAACTCGTCTCACTTTTTTCTAAATATGTATAGTGGTTGTGAATAAATACCTACCTAATTATTATGATCAGTGCAAATTATAAGTAGTGATGTTAACTTTTGCCCGCGACTTCATCAGTGTACAAATGTCGGTTATTACGGACATAAGTCGAAGTCAGTAAAGTAGCCTATGTCCTTCTTTAGGGTTCAAGTTTACTACGTCCTAATAAGTATTCATTTAAGTTAAATCGGTTCAGTAGTTTAACAGTGAAAGCGTAACATACGGACAGAATACTGTTACGTTTGTAAGTAACGATGAAAAACCAGTTTGGTATTAAAAAAAAAAATGTTAATGAACCTACCTGTTTGGTTGTCCAAATGACGAGCGCAAACAGATTTGGTTAGCAAGTGGTTGGAGTGGGTTGTTCGCTATTGTTTTTATTAAATCTCTTAGTAGTAAAGCAAAACTGTACGAGTAAACAAGAGAAAAACGTTCTCAAGACAAGAAAAAAATAAGTGAAATTATACAATGGAAAATAAAACTTTGGACATTATTGTGTTGGGTGCTACGGGGTTCACTGGAAAATGTACTGTGAAATATCTTGCGAGTTTGACAAGAGAAAAATATTGGGATGTTACGTGGGGCATCGCAGGACGCTCCAAGGATAAATTGCAGGGTTTGATTAAGGAACTCAATTTTACAGGTGAGATTAATTTTATAATAGGGAAATAAAAATGATTGAAATAATAATAAATAAAATAATTGGTTCCTTTCCCTGGAGTTGACCGCCCGGTACCCTGGACCCGATACCGGGCTACTATTTTTTATATTTTTAAATGTTTTTGAGTTTGTAAGTTTTTCTAAAAATATTTAAAAATGTAAGCAATATGTTAAAAAAGTGAATGAAGAAATAATAAAATAATCTAGAAGAAATAATAAATGAGTAGGTACTATTAATTTATATTTTATTTACTTAATTTATTTCTCTTTTTTAATATTGTATTCTCTCTATTATTTTTTAATAAGTACTTCATATTAAATTATATAAATAATTATAATATAATAATTATATACTTACCTATTTATATTTATTATTTTTATAAGTTGTGTATAAAAGATAGATAACAGGAAAATGAAGTTAGTTGACGTGGGAAAACTGTAGGTAGGCCTCTATCGTAGCCTTCACCTTGGCAAGAAGTCAATGATTATAATGATTTTGCACGTGTATTTTAATGATCCAGGATAAAATTATGTGATTATCTCGTAGTGTCTGTTACAATTTAGATGTGTTTATGACTGCAAATATTACCCCTCGAACACATTATTCGCAAATACGGGTGCAGTGAACGATGTTAAAAACATTAAAACCGTTTGTACGGGGTTCGTCGAGCATTTTGTTCTAATTATAGTCTTTTTTACATAGCATGGGTTGGGTGACAGCAGGACGAAAATATGCATCTTTAAGATGAGAGAAAAGGATAAATAGCTATATTGTATGAATCTAACAGCTGTCACTGAAACCATCCTATAACAAAAATTTAGTATAGTAGATAGGTTTTTAATTGATATAAACTAATGCTTGACTGCGATCCTACCTACTGGTAAGCAGAGATGTAGGCGCATTAGTTTATTAAGAGCGTATAACCTAGGTTTTTAATATTATAGATATTGATAAGCATGGCATAACTACCTAAAAAATAATCTTACACAACGTTAAACATAAGTAGACACCTCAGCAATAGTCTGTTTCAAAATACACCTATAATACCTCTTTTACTATCAGATTTAAACCGGTTGTGTCCCACTCACTCATTCTGCAGGCACGAATCTGAACATCCTCCCACAATTTTTTTTCAGGAAACCAAAAAAAATTTCAACCTCACCAAACAAAATTATAAATTTTATCGGACAGTTTGTATAAAAAGGTCGATTATTTTTTCGTTTCCTGAAAAAAAAAATGTGGGAAGAAGTTCAGATTCGTCTACTGAGCAAGCCCTTAAACTTAGTGGAGGGCTGTCCCTTACTGGGTGTATATGCAATTATGCATAGTTCATAGCACAACAATATCGCCTGCTACCATTACATTTATTTACAACACGTTCACACTTTGCTATACTATGTATTATTATAAATGTACATAGGTATGGCGAGCGATATATTTGTGCTATGAATTTTAAGCGATATGCTATACGAGTGTATTATAGCGTAGTGTGAAATGAGCTTTAGAGGATTAGACATCTCCCTTCTATTCTTTTTATCTTTCTCTTAGGTACATCTTGCCTGATATGGCCAACCCTTTGGGTAAAGCTATCTTTTTTTTAAAGAGTTATCATAGAATTTCTTGCCGGTTCTTCTCCGTACGAAACGACCAATTGGAACCGTGCAACAGCTAAATATTTTTGATTGGATTGATTTTGATTTTCTTCTGTCACCGGTTCCTGTTGTTTGGGATCCAGTCAGTTGCTTTCTACTAATTTCGTTGAGACATGCGGTAGATATGGCGTATCCATTTCCATTATAGTTTGGCTGCTGATTTATACGTCTGCAATTTGTAGTTTTGGAACGAAGTGTTCCTATTGTTCCATTTGCGGTCTGTGGTCCGTAAATACTACATTCCATTGTTCGCTGGCACACTCTGAGTGTATACTTTTGTCACTCTAACCATTTTCATCATTATTTCACCCGAAAGACGGGCTTGACTTTAGTTTCGGGTCGCAGGATTTGGGGACTGAAAATGGTCAAAACTGGTAGGGCTTGGGTTCCCGATTATAACAATACCACTCTTTTCACAAGGTAGTGCCTAATTTTCGAAAAATTTACGAAATAAATTTCTAACCTCAAATTCGATAAACTGTAAAACGGAACGTTAAAATGGGCACTTGACAACCAAAGCTGTCACAATTTATTACCTGTAGTGTAAAATATCGTGCTACATCGGTAGAACGGAACGTAAAAAAAAAATAAAGTCAACATTTTTGTGTCTGTGTCACTGTCATTCGTTTCGGTCATTCATTCAATTTTATTTTGATTCATTCCGTTCCTCTTCGAGTTGTATAATGTATATGTATTTGTTGTTTACTTTTATATCATCCTAGATATCCTGTTTAGTAGAAAGTCGTATAATCATACTAATTACATGTGAGTAAGACTTAGGGGCACCCCGACTCGGACAGGTTAGGTTAGAACGAGGTGCCAGGGTCGTAGTGAGCGAGCGAAGCGAGCGAACACAGACCCTGGCACCTCGTTCGTGGTTATTTTTTTATAAACCACCCAGAAGTAGGAGACTACGTCCGGCGACTACGTCTTTTAAACAATTTTTGAGGTTTTTGAGGTTAGGTTACAAAAGATCGTTTTTCTCGGAAACGGTGAGTTACCTTTTAATGGGAGTGGTACTAGGGGGGACGGGGGACTCCCCCCTCCCCCTCCGACTACCAACCCCCTACTCCTGCGACCCGATTCTAAAGTTATAACATTTTTGAGGTTAGGTTACAAAAGATCGTTTTTCTCGGAAACGGTGAGTTACCTTTCATGGGAGTGGTACTAGGGGGGAGGGGGGACTCCCCCCTCCCCCCTCCCCCCCCCTCCGACTACCAACCCCCTACTCCTGCGACCCGATTCTAAAGTTATACCGAAAGACGCCCACTACTGGATATAGGCCTCCCCCAAGTGTCGCCATAATTACGGGTCCTGTGCATCTCGCATCCACAGGATTCCCACGACACTCACCAGGTCATTGGCCAATAAATGGACAAAAAAAAACAATTGCCAGTACCAATAAATAGTAAATGACATACCTCGTAAACTGACCTAATAATCTGAAATTTCCGAACAACTACGGTACCCAAATCTGTAATCTATTATTTAATTTAGATTATAGGTTACCTATGACTACAGGAATGTAGATTTTACACAACTTTAGTAAGTAGGTAAAGAATTACTTAAAAACAAATATGAGTAGATTTCTAAATTTATTTAGCTTGATCTTATCGCTATTCGTAAGCCTTTGTTTTTTTTGTTCGAGTTTTGACGGTTGGGTAATAAATTTATAATGCGGTTGCTCAAATATCCTCGGTCGTATAAATATAATTGTATATTTGTTTTGGCCCAAGAATCGCCAGACTTAATTGGCAGAGGGCAGGGTAGATTTGCTTGTTGCAGAACATATGGTCGACAGGGCCAAAAAGTTCTGGAGTGGCGACCGCGTAGGCCCCGAAAGACGCAGCATTGGAAGGCCTACCACAAGGTGGAATGGTAACCTGACGAGGGTCATAGGAATCCGATAGTTCGAGACGCACTGAACCGTTGGTTGTGGTCTTAGGGGAAGCATATGTCCAACAGTGGACATTCGGCTGGAATGATGATAAAAAGCATAAACAGTATGTACACATAACGAATAAAAAGCACTACCTCAATAACATAATAAATTTCCTCAATACCTTTTAACACCTTTGTAACAATATGGATTGCAATAAAGCATTGAGTAACATTGCTAAAGTCTGAGAGAGATCCTGATTAACTTTTCTTTTCAAGGATATCGAGGTTAAACGTTTGACATTTTTAACTGTTGACCTATGTATATTAGCTTAGTTGCATAAAGTTTCACGATCAAATTTAACTTGCAATAAGTTACACTATTAATCCAATTAACTCAGTTTAATTAAAAAAAATAATAATAATAATAATAATAAAGGAATTATTATTATTATTATAAAGTAGTCGAAAGTAGTTTTGAGTGTCCTCAAAACGGTGAAGGTAAACATCGTGAAGAAACTGCCATGTCTTAGAACCAAACATTCGAAGACATGTGACATCCAACACGTGGTGGATTTAGGGCCATTCCCTCTCATAGAGAGGAGGTCTGAGTCTCCCAACAGTAGGAACATTAGAAGGCCGATAATGATAATGCTAAAGTAGTTGAAGGCTTATGAAATGAAAATGTCATTGATTGGATTTATGTAAAATTCGGAACTAATACATGAATTCATTTCAACTGTGGCATAATTATTATATTTTGAGTTCTCTTAATTAGGCATAACGATTTTATTTATTAGTTTAAAATTATTGTACTTGCCTAATTTTAATTTCACTTCATTCTATTTAGAATATCTATTATTTATTTGATATACATAATTGTATTTTTGCTTAGGTATGTTTTTATTTTCGTGTTTACCTATCTGTCGTATGTGAGCCAAATAGTGCCTTTTTTATTTATTTGTTCTTTTATTTACAGGATTTGATACAAAAAATATAGTACTAGTAGAAAGCGATATTGAGAATCGAGAATCCTTGAGGAGGGCATTGAAAATAGCGAGGGTTGTCATCAATTGCACTGGACCTAACACAGTTCTAAGCCCTCCCGTCGTGGAAGCTTGCATCGAGTGTGGAACACATTATGTTGACATATCTGCTGAAATGTTTGTAAGTTTTTAGTCTCTAATGAGTCTTTTTTCTACTAAATAAATCCAGCTTGACTGGAAGCCGACCCCAATATAGTTGGGAAAAGGCTAGGCAGATGATGATGAGTCTTTTTTCTACTGACAGTCGCGAGAAATAATCGTAATGAAGTTAGCAGTAGTATCATTACAGGGCAAATGTTTCTCAATTGTCTAATAAATCGGGTTCCGAAAATGTGTCAGTACCGGAGACCGTATCCCTATTTACGCTGTGGCAGGTTATGAGGAATATTATCTGCCTCTCTACTAAGCTTATGTGAATTACGAGAAAGCCTTTGATTCGATCGAGCTTCGGGCTGTAATGTACTCTCTTCAGCGGTGTCAGATTGACTATTGGTAGGTACATCCAAGTGCTGTAGTGTTTATACAAAACGCTACCATGTCAGTCCCAAATTCAGGACCAGACCTCGAAGCCTAACATCATGAGGTATGGGATGTGAGTTAGGGAGACGGAACTGTAAGGTTTTTGGCAGGAAAGGCATTATTGACATTAAGGGCGAGTACCTCACTTACCTTCGATTTGCCAACGATATAGTACTGAGACTATGGAGACTCTACATTAGTTGTGGATCACTACGTTTACCTAGGACAGACGATCCAGTTAGGTACGTCTAACTTCACGAAACTGGTCAACCGTTGAATACAACTCGGCTAGGCAGCATTCGGAAAGCGGTATTTTCTCCCCGAACATATCACAGTGTCTTAAGATTAAAATCTACATATAGCATGTTGCTAGTCGCTAACAATGGGACTTCAGGGTTTCCTTGCACTATCAAATCAGGAATAAAGAATTCCGCAGGGAAAGCAAAGTTACCGGCATTACCCGAAGAATCTTCAGTCTCAAGTGGCAGTGGGTAGGGCTCATTGCTCACAGCACAATGCATGGTCGATGGACCCGAAAGGTTCTAGAGTGGTGACCGGAAACTGGGTCTTTTCCACATCGATTCGACCTTACATTAGTTGTTTGAAAGTCGATCATTGACCTTGCAAAGTTAAAAATAACATTTAGATTAACCAATCAAAATTTTATTTTTAACTTTAATGATTTATTCAAATATTATTGACCAATAGGTAATATTAGAATAATTCATTTACATACATTTCTCAAGCCATGTGCGAATATTTGTGTATATAAGCATTTCAATTGTGAAAGCATGCATTTTTAAATAGCCCGGTCAAGTTAGACATTCGATGTTACAATAATTCGCACCCAGTTGAAAATTGGTATGATTGTTCAACATACTATCATAATTAAATGAAACCTAAGAAGGCCTCATCGATAGGCCATCTGGAAATTGGGGTCGAATTAAAAAAATACTTATATCATCTATAATATATTTCGACATTACTACTTTTGTTATTTTACCTTGATAGTCCTTTGATTTAACTTATTAATTATGTTTAAAAATTTGATAGGTAATTATGTATTTAGGACGTTCTTATTTTTTGGCGAAATAATTAATTGTCCTCTCGAACGTGAACCTGACTCGTGATTCATATTTATGCTTGAAATACATATCATTCAAGGGCTAATTAGGTAATAATATTTTACCTTTATTATAATAATATGCGTAACAGAGTGGACAAAATACGCCACCACCACCGCCACAGTTTTTTGCACTGGATTTAATAGAAAAAAAATATGATGCAAACGAGTTTAGCGTAAAAAGTTTTTTGCACGAGTATCGATAATCTACGAAAAATTTCATCACCTGGGGGTCCAGAATCATGTTCTGGATCTATGATATTCGTTAGTGCGTCGACACACCCTGTATACTGGCCAATACAATATTCGTTGAAAACCGATTATGCTCAAATTTTAATAGCTCGAGAGTTTCGAGTCGAGACTATGAGAGCCATGTAAATAATACTGGCTGAAAAATATAGCACACAGGTGTTAGGGTAATCAAGTCGGTTTAAAAAAAAAAAATATAATCTAGTGCTTGACTACGATCACGCCTGATAGTAAGCAGTAATACAATTATTGATGGTGAAGCCTTGAAGACACCTAAATTATAATCGACCAGGAAAACAACAGCAGACAAATGGTCCCGTAAATGTTGAGGTAATAGAAAATAGAGATGAATTGAAGAAGACATGCTGCGCCGACTCCGAATCAAATGGGATAAAGACATCATCATCTACCTAGCCTTTTCCCAACTATATTGGGGTCGGCTTCCAGTCAAACCGGATTTAGCTGAATACCAGTATTTTACGAGGAGCGGCTGCCTACCAGACCTCCACAACCCATGTTACCCCATAACTGGGGTAACACGGTACTTCATGGCAAGACTGGGTTAATATATACTGGCTTCTGACTATCCGTAACGACTGCCAAAGATCTTCATATCATTCAAATGACAGCCGGGACCTACGGCTTAACGTGTTTTCCGAGGCACGCACTAAATGGGATAAAGACAAAAGTGTGAATAACATATAAATACCATTATACCATAGTCATAGTCCACGTCATAATCTCTCACAATAACAATGAAAGCTATTATCTTAACATATTAAATGATGTATTGTGGTGAGAAATAAACATAATATATAATTGAATTCTGCGGTATGACCTTTTCACCAATTAGATGTTTCAAGTTTTGTTCCAATGAGAAAAAAAAAATAAGAAACATTCTTTAGTTTTTAATCAAGACTTTATTTTCTTTTTAATTAAGATCTTATTTTCTCTCGCACAGCATATCCTCAGCTTGTACCGGAACTTCAACAAGGCGGCAGAAGATGCAAGTGTCCTCGTGATCCCTAGCTGTGGATACGCTGCTATACCAGCCGAGGCCGGTATGATATATCTTGACAGGCAATTCAAAGGTACGTTGATTTATTACGATTTGTAATTTTGGGCCTGAGAGAGCCTTGATATATTTGCACCTGTACCTAGGCTCGCTCCAGTATTCTGAATTTTGAGTCACTGTAAGTTTGGGCTGGAAAGACCCTATATCAGTTGCTGTAGAAGACGCCCTGAGCGGGAGTAAATATTTAATGATTACCCGCGTAAAAAATAAATTAAAAAAATATACATATCAGTACGGTTTAATTACTCAGATACCCGCGAAACGAGACACAATAGTAAAACAATAACAGCGCGGTCTCATAGGACCGGTTGGGGATTCAAACGTTAATTTAATGTCTAATTTCAGGGCTAAAATAAAGTTTGATAAATGCTTAAATCAGAAATCACGGGTTAATTAATAAGTCATGACGATACTGAAGCGGATTAAAGCCTCATAAGTTATGGGGCTTTAGTTTATGAGTCATACCTAATCATAACGTATCTACCTAAGTATAATTTATGTTTCTAGGGACTCTGCACACGGTAGAATGCTACACCGACATGAAGATACCAAAGAGAGCGTATATTCCTGGTCGAGCTCTTATACACAACGGAACATGGACATCTCTCGTCTATGTACTGGAAAACTTCAAAAAACACCTGGCTTTATGGAAAGAGCTGTTCCCTACACCTGTTGAGCCGGAACCTGAAGAAATGAAAAGGTATGTGTATAATAAAACCCTACAAATATTATAAACGTGAAAGTTTGTATGTATCGATGTTTGTTACTAGGTATATTACGCAAAAAATATTGAATGGATTTTGATGAAACTTAGTTTACGGATAGACTAAGTCCTGGAATAGCATATAGGATACTTTTCATCCTGGGTGTTCCCTTGGGATAATTAATAATATAATTTTATACGTATAGTATAACCAGGATACTTAGCTAGGTACCTAGTATTTAAATATATGAGTAGTAAATAAATGAATATGAACACCTAATTAATTAACTAACTATACGTAACAGCATGTGTTGTGGAATATACCGATTTTGAAAACAACACCGATGAATCATAGGGAAAAAAATATGGGGAAATCACACGAAAAAACCAATATTCAACATGAGTATTAAGCATTTAATTTTTTGTTTCCAGATCATTCTTCCACCGACACAACCGTCAAACTTGGTTCCCTTACCCCGGAACGGAGAACGAATCAGTTAACATGTCCCAAAGATATTTGTACGAGAAAGCTCAAAAGAAGCCCGCACATTTCAAGGCCTATACCACCATGCCACTCTTCATCCATTTCCTTATCATTCCCGTAATGTACATTTATTACTACATGAGTTACTTCAAGTTCTTCAGAAAACTATTAATCAATTGCCCACGACTCGTGACTATTGGTTATGCATCACAAAAAGGACCTTCGCAGAAAATGAGACAGGACACGAAGTACAATTTCGTTTTGAATGGTAAAGGCTGGGAGTTAGGAGCGGATTTGAATACGAAACCAACGAAGACAATGTCTGTTAAGGTAGGTTGAGGCTTCTGAATACTGTTGAATTAAGAAGAACAGATTCGTCACGCAGTGGGAGCCAGAAAGACGTAGTGTCATCGGCAAAGGAAGCCTAGAGGACACTGGTATGACGACTTAATATGGTTCCTGTATTCCTCAATGCTGAGGGTGGTGACCTCCCTGAGCTGAGAAGGTTAAGCACCGGGAAATAGTCTTTGCCAAGCAATGGGAAAATAAAAGTCTATTAATTCATGAATCCCCGACCGGTCCTATGAGACCGCGCTGTTATTGTTTTACTATTTGTGTCTCGTTTTGTGGGTATGTGATAGGTTAAAAATAACTCTTTGGAGCTGCAGATTTACTGACTATTTTATTAACGTATAGGTACATACTTAGTTGTCTAGAGCAGTTTTTCTAAATTTTTCAAGAATGACTAAGAAAAAGATGACCTCTTTTGGAAGGAATCGTGTTCTATCCTAAACATTGATCATGTTTAGGATAGAATTGAATAATTGATGTGTGGTTTCTTTATAATAGGTTTGAAAATAATGCAAACAAAAATAGGCCCTAAAACTATTTCGTTAAGAGGCTTGTAGACCCTAAAAATTATAATCACCTCATGCTTCTGAAACTTACCTAAGTAACCTCCTATTTTCACAGGTATCGGGCAGTGATCCAGGTTACGACACTACTTCTGTTGCAATTATCATGTGTGCCATCACAATACTTAAAGAAACCTCCAATATGGCCAAGTAAGTTTCTACGATATTTTAAATAGAAGAAAGAGAGTTTCAAGAAGTAACAAATATTTTATGACAATAACATCAAAATAAAAGCCAGTCTAGCCATGAAGTACCGTGTTACCCCAGTTAATGGGTTGTGGAGTCTGGTAGGCAGCCGCTCCTCGTAAAATACTGGTATTCAGCTAAATCCGGCTTGACTGGAAGCCGACCCCAATATACCTATTTGGGAAAAGGCTAGATAGATGATGATGAATAATGATGATGAACATCAAAATAAGTTATTAAATGACGCAGCATTTTGCATTCCAAATAATGATTTGAGGAAGAGTGGCGGCGTGGTAGAAATATTTCGCTATCTCTTTTGAGCACACATAGCATACAGACTTGGCGGTGATGTCACATTTCAGAATGTCTGAATCCCTGTTATTTGCCAGTTTCCCCTTCCACCAGATTTGAAAGATTTTTAACTTGATTCAAATTGAACGAATTTGAAAATTTATTTCTATTTGCAGTTTCGGATATAGTTTTTTTTTTTTTTTACATACATGTAAATAATTAAAAAAAAATTGTCAGGTATTTACCAGACATCAGTAACAAAAAATAGGAACAAGAAAATTAGCATACTTACATGCGTAAGTACATTATTTAACTAACTTCAATTTATTACTCTTCTTTTTCAGGGGAGGGGTGGTCATGCCCGGAGCAGCGTTTTACAGAACCGATATAGTTGATAGATTGATGCATGAAGGTTTCACTTTTGAAACGGTAGGAAATAAAGTAGTTTAGTCGATAAAACAAGTGCCAAAAGAACCATAATAATGGCGCATTTTCATTAGTCGGTAGGGCCCGCATGCGGGGTGCGAGAGATTACTGGAACGCGTGTCACATGGCCCGCATTCGGGGAACCGCAGACGGTATAACGAACATGTTACTTTCATTGGTTGTTATCCCGCATGCGGGGACTCCGAACGAGTTAACGACCAGTGAAAATGCGCTATTAATCAGTTGTAGATAACTAGTTAGGTATTCTTATTACAGACCTACCAGCGCGAGGGAAATGGGCCTGGGTTGACCACGACAGTCACGGGGAAGCTTAGCAGTGAAGAATTAGCATACAGTGATGTAGAACAGAAAAAGGGGAAGTAGGCAGTTATGTTGCAGTCTTTAGAGGCAATGGAATCAAGTTGGACAGATGACTATATACTATTTGGTTGATGGATTGATTGAAAGTCAAAGAAAAACGAGTGAAATATGGGATTTTGTCAAGAGCCTTAGTTGAAAAGATTTTGAAGGCCTCATCATCTTAGTAAGATTCAAGTATTGCGCTCTGGTGAAGGTGGGAGGGTAAGGGTAAATGTACAAGAATATGTGAAAGTAAAGTTACGGCACGGTTAGCGCAGTGGTTAAGCCATTGACTGCTGCGCTACGTGTCCCGGGTTCAATTCCCGCACGAAACAAATATTTGTATGATCTACAGTTAGTTGTTTGGGGTCTGGGTGTCTTGTGTATGTGAGTTTTCATGTTTGTAAACGCACCCATGATACAGGAGTAATTCCTATTGTGGAGCAAAGCTTAAAAAAAAAGTCCGTAATCTGCAGACTGTTTGGTGGCTGGGCTCATCTTTCTGTGGGTTGGTAGGGGTGCTTAAAGTGGTGATAGTTATCAAGCTAAATGCTTATACTTATAAAGTTATTTAGCTAGACTAGTAATTTTAAGTAGGTTTTAAGTATTTTGTCGAAATACTTTGCATGTGAAATTGTAAATGTCCACATAAAGATCCAAAAATAAATAGACAGGTCAGGCCTCATCAGGACATCAATCAATGTCGGTTTTAAAGGGGTCCTTCACATATCAATCATGTAGGTACCTAAGTAAGTAGGTACTTACCTAAGAATTATGATGTTTTTATTTTTACTAAATGTACAATAATCTACCTACCAACATACGTGCGTAGAGGCTTTTTTGTTAAGTTCCGGAATACCTACTGTGAGAATTAAATAAATTAAGTACGAATTAAAAATGTATTTTTATTTGGTGTTTAGTATCACCATCACAATCGGTCCATGGGGAATAGGTACATCACAATTGAATCCTGTTCAAGATGTCTGCTGCTTTAAACAATACGTAGGTAAGTAGGTACCTAGGTATTTGATGGGTTGTGTTTATCTTACACAATAGAACTACTGGTGATCCTTCACCTTTGACGCTGTTTGCTATGTCAGTTATATCGGGTGTGACTGACATTGACGCACAGACTATTACCCTTACATGATTCTGGACTCCCAGTTATGGAAATTTTTGTGCTAGTGCCCACTGGGAGCGATACCGCCCCTGTTGGGAACCTATGCCTTACATATCATCATCCATTCGTATGCCAAATTTCATCTAAACCCATTTTACCGTTTAAGACTCGCCTCATCATCATAATGTCAGCCAAAAGACGTCCAATGTTGGACATAGGCCTCCCCCACAAGTGTCACCACAATGAACGGTCCTGTGCGTCCATCGGATTCCCGCGACTATCACCAGGTCTCCAGTCCACCTCGAATCTGGCCTCGCTTTCAACGTAGGTACCTATTTGTGTGATTTAATGACCATGTTCAATTAAAATCTACACTTTATACTTATCTTAAACCAGTTTTGAAGGTTATTTGATAATATCTACAGTACGTCCGTTATAAGTTGGCGAGTGTGAAGTTAGGCTCTGCGAATTTTGGCGCTTGAAATACAAAAATAAAGGTTTTAAAAAAATAAATGCAATTTGCATTTCTTATTACCTACCTACTGTTAAAAACAGTTATGGGCATTCATTTTTTTTTCCTTTTAATTCCGAATCCTTTATTTTCAATTTAGAAGAAATATCTGAAAATCCAAAACCATAACTGCAAAAGCTATGAACTTAGGATCTGATCATTTTCTCTTAAGGATGCTTGGTTGGTACAAAAAAAGAAAACGGAGTCCCCATACTACAAACAATAATTATATTAATTTAAAAAACATTGCAAAAACAATATCACAAGAGAGGAAGAAGTACCAATACCTATAGGTAACGAATATAATGAATTTAAAACAATGATTTAATGGAATGACTAGAATAATGCAGTTAGTGAACTGCTAGAGAAACCCGAAACCACATGTGCAAAAGTTGTCATTGCCAAACAAGTTCAAGAGTCAAGCAATGAATCTCGTTGCGATGTTTGCATTTCCCGCCATTTTAAGTTATTCTCGATTGAATAATGCCGCGTTTATTTTCGTCCAGTCCACTCTGTAATCAATATCATTGACCTAAGGCGCAAAACACACAGAAGCGATGAAAGATTCGGATACGATACTTCTGTGTATTTTGCGCCTAACTAATGTAACGTAATTCCCAAGCGTTGAAGCTTGACAGGAAAACACTATTTTGCATCGCACTACGGGAAGCGTTATCAACATCTGTAGTGATTATTTCTATTTCATAATGTTATGTTATTCTCTCAGTGCTTGACTCTAAGGTTCCCTATTTTTATTTTTATTAACTCTTTGTTAAAGTAGGGTATAAATGTGGATTTCGTGGACTGAGTGGTGTTAATTTTTGTTACTTAGTAACATTTAGTAGTTAATAATTAAATAAAAAAACATCGGCGTGGTAAGTTACATTCATATTTTATGTAGGTACATACTTATAGGTGTACCAACAGTTAAATATGTGTGCGGTTTACTTTTACGTAAATAAAGAATTTTTGCCTTTTTTAACATTTGTTTTAATATGTTATTTATACCAAACTTAATTCGTAGGAAGTACCTATACAAGTTATTAAAACCTACATTATAAGAAGATCAAATCAAGTTGAAGTTTCATAAGATCCTTTTGGCACCTGGATGAATATCTGGTGTGCATCTGGATTGAGAGCCCATTTTTTAAATCCTTACGAAACGAAACCAAATTTACAGGGAATTTAGTAAAAAATTAGTAAAACTTAGAGCACTAATCCATAAATTTCTAAAACAAAAACTAAAACTTTTATAGCTAAATAACGTGGGCCCTCAATCCAGATGCTTCGTAAAGAGGCATAGTCTAGATCTCGGAAAGTACTATGTCTGGGTTAATAATGTTTATTTAGGAATTTAGTAAAGAATTTCTAAAATATTTTAAGAAATTCCCAAATTTCTAGAATGTCGCATTACAGATTTATAGCGGTTTATCTTGGGCCCTCAGATCGTAAATGTCATTTCTCGAAAACTGAATTTATGTGACGAAATACATATCTACGACTTTAAAAGATGTTAGTTAGATACCTCTCTGAATTCGTAAAAAAGAAATAGTGACCCAAAAGTTAATCGTTAAAAAGTAAATGAAAGTTGAATTTTACCGAAACGTCTGAACTGAGGGCCCAAGATTTTCGGCTTTTTTTACTAGACTTAACCTCATAGATAAACGCAAACTAGACTAAAATGTTCTACTATTTTTTACTAAATTTTAACGTATCGTCCGTTTTTCTAAGTGTTATACTTTAAGAGAAAATTAATTTTCAATTTTGTATAGGAAGATGTCGTGTAGGGTGACCATAATGTTTTGAATATCCTATACCTATAGAATATACCCCTGGGGATTGTACGAGAGGATACATACTGATCTGTCCAAAAAAAAATGATTTTGTCCAAAATTTATTTTTGGATTCTCTGGTAGGTACTCCAGATCTTGGCCATAGATACGACAACTAATTAAAACATTTATTTATTTATCTTTATCTTCCATCTATTTTTACAGGTTTTATTTAACCCTCAATGCGATAAATGCACCCCCATATGAACTGACGGACTGTGCGAAGCATAAAACCCAGGTTTCTATAAGCTCTTCTTTTACAGCACCGCGTGACGTGATCAGGTGTTAAAACTTAATCCCAGGTCCTTGACTTCTGTGAGTCGTTCCATAGGCAACCCGTCAATATGGTAACTGCTCAAGATGCACGAGAAAAAGTGATTGTCACACACTTCGTACATACTACATACCAGTTGACCACTTTATCTTTATTTTACGCTACCCGACCATGTCCGATAATCGGTGACCGTTTTTTTGTAGGTGAAAAATAGAACACACAGCGATAGCAATAGTGCAACGCACACGGCCTACAAAAAATCTGTCAGAATATACTATAGGATTATAATTTGATACGATTATCAGTCCTACAAAAAATTTGACTCTATGCAAACATTATTAAAACTAAATAAGTGTTCTTTTTTATTTATTTGCTTCAGGCAACTAGGCCTATATTATAAATCAGACATATAACAGAGATCTGATTCCGATTCAGAAAGGTAGGTACTTCTAATTGATTTTCCACCTCCGATTCCGATTTTTAATCGAAACTTGTATCGGAGTTGCAAACGGACACATAAGAAAACCGAGCATAGCCCTTTCCATTGCCCTTTGGATGACTCTAAGAGCGTTTTCACATTATCCGATCCGATATCGGTGTCGGACGCCGATACGATATCGGGGTAAGTAAAATGTATGAAATGCCGTGCTCCGATATCCGATATCGGGCCGGACGATATGAAAGACAGATACATATTTCATACATTTTACTTACCCCGATACCGTGTCGGCCTCCGACATAGATATCGGATCGGATAATGTGAAACGCTACTTAGCCACTTGAATGCTTTCAGTGTCATTATGTCATCACTGCCAATACGCACTTGTTATTGACTTTTGACTTGAGAAACTGTGGTATTATATGTTGGACGAAAAGATACTGCGAAGCTTCCCGAACGCCGCTCCGCTGCCCAGCCGAGACGGATTCGGGCCTATTTCTCTTGACTTCTTCCACTATATTCCCTTATATCAGTATCCCTAGGTATAGGATATTCAAAACATTATGGTCACCCTACAAGACATCTTCCTATACAAATTTAAAAATCAATTTTCTCTTAAAATATAGCACTTAGAAGAACGGACGATATGTTAAAATTTAGTAAAAAATAGTAGAACATCTTAGTCTAGTTTGCGTTTATCTATGAGGTTAAGTCTAGTAAAAAAAGCCGAAAATCTTGGGCCCTCAGTTCAGACGTTTCGGTAAAATTCAACTTTCATTTACTTTTTAACGATTAACTTTTGGGTCACTATTTCTTTTTTACGAATTCAGAGAGGTATCTAACTAACATCTTTTAAAGTCGTAGATATGTATTTCGTCACATAAATTCAGTTTTCGAGAAATGACATTTACGATCTGAGGGCCCAAGATAAACCGCTATAAATCTGTAATGCGACATTCTAGAAATTTGGGAATTTCTTAAAATATTTTAGAAATTCTTTACTAAATTCCTAAATAAACATTATTAACCCAGACATAGTACTTTCCGAGATCTAGACTATGCCTCTTTACGAAGCGTCTGGATTGAGAGCCCACGTTATTTAGCTATAAAAGTTTTAGTTTACGTTTTAGAAATTTATGGATCATTGCTCTAAGTTTTACTAATTTTTTACTAAATTCCCTGTAAATCTGGTTTCGTTTTGTAAGGATTTAAAAAATGGGCCCTCAATCCAGATGCACACGAATATCTGGATTATCAGACCTGTCTACCGGTTTCAAGAGCGAAAGCAAATCAACGCAAGTGGAGTGCACCAGTTCTTTCCTCACCTGTTCCCTGTCGTCGCACTTTCACAGTCCAATGGGAGGGCAATCCAGCACGACCAGAAACAGACCAAGCACAGGTTAGTGTTGCCAGTTTTTATTTTTACGAGGATTAAAAATTACCCACTTTTCGCGTGGCAAGATAGGCAGTGTGGTTGAGCAGTTGGCTGCTTCGCTAAGAGTTGTGGGTTTGATTCCGGCATTAAATAAATCTTTTATGGCCTATAGTCAGGTAGGTACTCCGGGTATGGCTGTCTGTAAATTTCCATGTTGGTTATTCCTAGGACAGTGGTGGAGTTGGTCCCAAAAGGCAAGCCCCTTTTCTTTTTTTTTAGCCTTTTTTTCGAAAATTTTGTGGGCATCTTCGGACGGAATAAAAATTGATTAAACTCTAATACGGTCTCTAGTCATTTACCTATTATAGGCCTCTCCAAATTATTGTTATAGATAAATTACAGATGGAAAATTCAAACAATATCTAGCACCGTAGAAAGTAGGCTAAATTAATAATAATAAAGAGGAAAGGTTCGATTTTTTGTTAGTTTGTGTGTTACGATTTAACTCGAAAACTACTTGCCCGTTTTGAATAATTCTTTCACCAATAGAAAGCTACATTTTCATTGTATCAATGGTTATTTTTTTCTACGTTCATACCAGCGAAGTTGCTGGCAGAAGCTAGTTCCATAATAAATTCTATGTTTTTATTTTAGGTAAACAGACTGCAAACATAATGGAAAGTCCTACTGATATTCTTGAAAAGGGTTTAGATGTTCTTAAAAAAGCTGTAGAAGAGGATAAGAATGGGCACTATGAAGAAGCATTAAGGTTGTATGTGCAAGGTATAATGTACTTACTTCATGTTGCCAAATATCATTTTGAAAATGAAAAAGTTATTATAGACAGCATTAAAGTAAAATGTGCACAGTATATAGCTAGAATTCAAAAAATAAAGGCTTACCGTAATAAAATTTATGGCGCTGGATTGGAAGAAAATTTAGAAACGCTAGCAGACAGCAACGTATTAAATATGGTAACAGAAATAATTTGTATGTGCGGAGATTTCATGAAACAGTCCGAAAAAGAACCTGAAAATGAAAAAACAGTTACTAATGAAGAATAGAAGTTGTATCTACAAATAAACTATTACCTATTGTAAATTGTTATTTTAAGAATTAGGTTGCATCTTTTAAATTCCTTTGCCTTAATAGTTTAAGAATGTCAATAGTTGCCACAAAGAAAAATAAATATTTTGCAATAATTTTCAACGTTTCATTTATTACTATTTAAAGTGAATTTGGTTATTATACATGGATTATTATGACTATTTACTTACCAAAAAAAGAAAATAGGTTTTCTTTTTTTTCATTCAAACATTCAAAAAAACATTAATTTTTATTGGCTTTTGGTATCACCATCACAATCGGTCCATGGGGAATAGGTACCTACATCACAATCGAATCCTGGTCAAGTTGTCTGCTGCTTTAAACAATACGAATTTAAAACAATGATTTGATAGAATGACTAGAATAATGCAGTTAGTGAACTGCTAGAGAAACCCGAAACCACATGTGCAAAAGTTGTCATTGCCAAACAAGTTCAAGAGTCAAGCAATGAATCTCGTTGCGACGCGTTTACAGTTCGTCCGTTATAAGTTGGCGAGTGTGAAGTTAGGCTCTGCGAATTTTGGCGCTTGAAATATCGTACAAAAATAAAGGTTATTGCTGTTAAAAACAAGGTTTGGCATTTATTTTTTTAAAACCTTTATTTTTGTACGATATTTCAAGCGACAAAATTCGCAGAGCCTAACTTCACACTTACCAACTTTATAACGGTCGAATTGTAGTTTTGTCCGCTCTGTAATCATTGACCTAATGTTACGTAATTCCCAAGCGCTGAAACTTGACAGGTAAACACTACGCGTTATTATCACCATCAGTAGTGATTGAGTATAAACTGTTTTCATAATAATTATTATGTTATCCTCTCAGTGATACTGAGGTTATTTTAATTATACATAAACTGATCGACGCTATTAACCATAGTACTAATATAACATCTATCCCAAATAATAAACGTATCATCAAACCGTGGATAACCCCGGGCTTACTACGCTGTATTAAAAATCGCAATAAACTGCAACAAAAATCACGGTCTGAACCAGATAATGAAATATTAAAAATTACATACCGTCGATACAAAAACTTTTGTAATAGCCTCATTAAAAAATTAAAAAGAAAGGACGAAAGAGATCTACTTGCTAAATCGGTAACTAACACCAAGTGGCTTTGGAAAAACATAAAATCAATCACCTATTCAAATAAAACTAAAAATCAGAGTGCATCACTACTAAATATCATGCCGTCTCCATTTGCATCAGTGAATTATGTAAATGACTTTTTTGTCAATATTGGTAAACAATTAGCTCAAGAAATTCAGCCTAGTACAAATATAAACCTTGTTGACCGACATAACGACTCACCTACGCAAAATAATTCTTTTGTACTCTTGGACACTGACCCCAAGGAAGTAGAAAGCATTTTGATGAGCTTAAAGTCGGACAGTGCTCCAGGATGGGACAATATCTCCACTAGATTTTTAAAATATGTTAACAAAGAAGTCGTTCCCATCATTGCTCATCTGGTTAACCTCTGTTTCAGAAATGGTATTTTTCCGACAGCACTGAAACAATCAGTAATTACACCGGTTCACAAGGGGGGGAACAGTGACGATGTCAATAACTATAGACCTATTTCTGTCTTACCAGCGTTGTCTAAAGTTTTAGAAAAATTAATTAACGTGAGACTTATAAACTACTTCAATAAATTTAAAATAATATCATCTACTCAATTTGGCTTTAGACAGGGAGTATCCACTGAAGATGGAGTTGCTGCCCTCAGCTCGCTAGTAACTGACCATCTTGATACAGGGAAAAAATGCCTCACGGTATTTCTAGATCTCAAAAAGGCTTTTGACACCGTTTCTGTTCCAACTCTTGTGACCAAGCTAGAAAGAGCTGGAATAAGAGGAGTTCCTCTCAATCTGCTTAAAGATTACCTATCAGATAGAAAGCAGAGAGTTAAGATAGGAGAATATCTCAGTGATCACGCGGATGTCTAATTTGGCGTGCCTCAAGGTAGCGTTTTAGGCCCTACACTCTTCTTAACGTATATAAACGATCTCAGTACCTTAAAGGTCGAAAACGCAAATATTCTCTCGTACGCCGATGATACAGCTGTAGTGTTCTTTGGAGATAGCTGGGCCGAAACTGAGCACAAAGCTGAGATGGGTATGACCATTATTGCTAATTGGCTAAATAATAACCTACTCACTTTGAACACGATAAAAACCAATTACATTTGTTTCTCTGTTTCGAAGCGATCACAACCAAATGAGGAATTTAGCATCAAAGTTCATTCATGTGAGAGAATCTCAAATACTGATTGTACGTGTCCTACAATTAATAAAGTATCACATACGAAATATTTAGGGATCAAAACGTTGAGACACGTCGTTCCAAAACCCTCAAACAAAAAAGTAGGCCAAAACAGAAACCTCTTAAATGAAATTTACATTGCCCTAGCACAATCCGTCATAATTTACTGTATACCTATATGGGGTGGTGCAGCAAAGACAAAATTTATACAGGTGGAACGAGGACAACGAGCCCTTATTAAAATTATGTATTTTAAAAGAATTAGGCACCCTACTGAAAGTGTCTATCAGGATAGTGGTCTGCTTTCTGTTAGAAAATTATACATTACACACATGATTATAAAAAAACACAAAACTCTTTCTTATGATAGTAATATACTATCAAAGAGGCGGAAAGATATGATCGTACAAGTTCCACAAACCAAGACTAAATTTGCTGCTATACAATATAATAAACCCTCAGCACAGGTCTATAATCGGATAAACAAAGATATATATATATACAATAAAAAACTACATGAATGTAAGAAATTGATAATAGAATGGATAAAACCTTTAACATATGAAAGTACGGAAGCGCTGTTGCAATATGTAAAATAAAATTAACCATCTATGACACACGCACACACAGACACGCACTACACAAACACACCCCACACATACACTCCGACACAACATCAAACATAAATTCTAATTGTAAAGTTATAAAGTTTAAGTATAATTAATAAAAACTAAAATATTATTGCTACATTGTTAAGTTATGGAAGAGCGGAGTCTAGGAGACTGGCATTATTTGCTTAAAAGGAGGCTCCAATCACCAACAATTGTTAGATATTTGGTTTTGAAATAAACATTTTTTGTATTTTTTTTTTTTTTTTTAATTTTAATTACTCAGATACCCGCGAAACGAGACACAATAGTAAAACAATAACAGCGCGGTCTCATAGGACCGGTTGGGTATTCAAACGTTAATTAACTCTTTGTTAATTACTCAGATACCCGCGAAACGAGACACAATAGTAAAACAATAACAGCGCGGTCTCATTGGACCGGTTGGGGATTCAAACGTTAAAGTAGTGTATAAATGTGGATTTTGTGGACTGACTGGTGTTAATATTTGCTACTTACCTATATAATATCTAGTAGTTTATTAATTAAATAAAAAGAAGATCGGCGCGGTTAGTTACCTACATTCATATTTTATGTAGGTACATCTATAGGTAGGTACCTACACTTAAATAGATACCTACGTGTGTGGTTTTGCTTTTATGTAACTAAATAATTTTTGCTTTTTTTTAACATTTGTTTAACATGTTATTTACACCAAAGTTAATTCGTAGGACATAAACAAGATATTAAAACCTACATCATTAGAAGATCAAGTCAAGTTCAAGTCTCATAAGATTATTTTTGCACCGGGATAAATATCAGGCCTGGCTACCGATCTCAAGAGAGGGTTGCAGCTGGAGTGTTCATTCTTCACCAGTTTCCAGTTTTCGCATTTTCACAGTGCAATGGGTGGGCTATGCAGCATGACTAGGTCGACTAGTGACAGAGCAGACGCAGGTTAGTGTGTTGCCAGTTTTTATTTCTACCACAATTAAGAATGACCCGCTTTATATTGTAGGTACAAAATATTTTTTTTTTTACTTTATACTTTTACTCGTGGATAATGTAGCTTTCGAATGGTGAAAGAATTTTTAAAATCGGTCCAGTATTTTTTGCCTATTCATTACAACCAAACACACAAAGTTTTCCTCTTTATAATATTAGTGTAGATGATTGGCGCAGTGTGGTTGAGTGGTTGGCTGCTTCGCTACGAGACTACGAGTTGTAGGTTCGACTCCGGCATTGAATAAATATTTGTATATAGATAGGTGTTCCAGGTATGGGTGTCTGTGAGTTTACATGTTGGGTTTTCCTAGGACAGTGGTGTAGCTAGTCCCAAAGGCACCTTTGTCTCGAAAATTTTGTGGACATCTTCGGATTAAAATTAAAACCTATATATACAATCTTGTCTTCATTTTTCGTATTTTTTGGGAACCACAGGCGTATTATGTGGGAGGGGAGGGAGTTAGTGGGCGTTGTGAATAAAATGCCTTGTACTGTCAAGAAGGAAAATTTCAAACAATATTACTTATATTTTTTTTATGGTTATGGAACCAGTGCTTGACTGCGATCCCACCTGATGGTAAGCAGTGATCATCAATCATCAATGGTGAGGCGCGCTAGTTTATTAGGAGCCTATTCACTCTAGCCTTGAAGACACCCAAATTATAATCGGTCGGAAAAACCGCAGCAGGCAAATTGTTCCAGTCCCTCGATGTACGCGGTACGAACGACGAGGCGAAACGCTTAGTCCGGACCGTAGAGGTTTGAACAACGTAAGGGTGGATTTTTGTTTGTTTGTGTGTTACGACTTAACTCAAAAACTACTTGACGGTTTTTAATAATCGTTCACCATTAGAAAGCTAAATCTTCATTATAGAGTAACATGAGCAGTTTATTTTCTACGTTTATGCGGGCGAAGCTGCTGGCAGACTAGCTTCTGGCAGCTTCTTCATATAGTCCAGTGCCTGGGGGTTTTTACCTAGAACTTGGTTGACTGTGGGGGGTGTACTATGCCAAATCGAATTACAAATAATCGAATATCAATTGATTGACCACTATAAATCGAATGTCTAAATACTCGAACGTTCATAAGTGATCTTGACTATGAAAAAAAAAGTGAGAATTAAAATAGCCCAATTAGTAGGTATCTCAGGACCTACTAGTTCGAATTGAAAAATTATTTCAATGGACTATCCAAGTCCATTACATTACATTACAGTACAACCATTGTTTTTGTAGAAGAAAACTATCTTAACGTGTATATTTATATATGGGCAACAGTTTTGGTTACTTAAAAATTTACATTTTGGTCCACATCAAACATATTGTTCGACTTTCGATTTTTTGTTGATAGTACAAAATTATCCCAAGGGAACCTACTCTGGGGTTAAATCGTATCATACTTGTCTAGGATATGGTTTACCTATGTACCAAGTTTTATCGAAATCCGTTTTGACGATTTTAATGCCCCAGACACCGGACTAATAATAAATTTTGTATTTTAATTTTAGGTAAACAGACTGCAAACATAATGGAGGGCTCCACTGATCTTCTTCAAAAAGGTATAGATGTGGTTCATAAAGCCGTAGAAGAGGATAAGAATAAGAACTATGAAGAAGCATTACGATATTATGTACAAGGTGTCATGTATCTATTACATGCTGCCGAATATCTCGCCGTAGGTGAAAAAAACAAAAATTTAATTAAAGCAAAATGTGCAAAGTATATATCTAGAGTTCAAATATTAAAGGCTTTCCTTAATGAAATTTATGGAGTCGGATTTATTGATAATTTAGAAACGCTTTCAGATAGCAATGTATTAAATATGGTAACTGAAATAATTTGTATATGCGGAGATTTCATGGAACAACCCGAAAAAGAATCTGAAAATGAAAAAACTGTTGCTAATGAAGAATAGGAATGTACAAATAAACTGTTATTGTAAATTGCATTTTGAGTTAGGTTGCATCCTTTAAATTCCTTTGTCTTAATAGTTTAAGAATGTCGGTAGTTGCCACAAAGAAAAATAAATATTCTGCAATAATTTTCAACGTTTCATTTATTTCTATTTAAAGTGAATTTGGTTATTATACATGGATTATTATGACTATTTACTTACCAAAAAAAGAAAATAGGTTTTCTTTTTTTTTTCATTCAAACATTCAAGAAAACATTAATTTTTATTTGCTTTTGGTATCACCATCTGATCACAATCGGTCCATGGGGAATAGGTACATCACAATCGAATCCTATTCAAGTTGTCTGCTGCTTTAAACAATACGAATTTAAAACAATGATTTAACAGAATGACTAGAATAATGCAGTTAGTGAACTGCTAGAGAAACCCGAAACCACATGTGCAAAAGTTGTCATTGCCAAACAAGTTCAAGAATCAAGTAATGAATCTCAGAGCTATGTCCACACTGTGCCCTTTTTTGTTCAACAAGGGCATGCGTCATAGCGCAGTCAACAGCGCAAGTCGGGCATGCCTTTGACGCATGTGCAATGACAGTTAAATTGTAGCGCTTGATTCTTTTTTTTTGGAATTTCTCACACTCACATAGCTAATAGCTATGTCCACACTGTGCACTTTCTATTCAACTTTCGTTAGTTGCTTTCAACAATTGAATGCGTTAAGGAATGCAACGTCAATATTGTCATTTAGTTCAGTCGTAGTTTGTCAGCTTGTGGAAACATTTGTGACGACAACAATTTTTACTTAGTGGAATATATGCTGCTTACTTGGTCATAAGAAATTCCAGAAAAAAAAGAATCAAGCGCTACACTTTCAACTGTCATTGCACATGCGTCAAAGGCGTGCCCGACTTGCGCTGTTGACTGCGCTATGACGCATACCCTTGTTGAACAAAAAAGGGCACAGTGTGGATATAGCTTGCGATGTTTGTATTTCGCGCCATTTTAAGTTATTCTCGATTGAATAATACCGCGTTTATTTTTGTCCACTCTGTAATCATTTACCGTGCATTTACCTAATGTAACGTAATTCGCAAGCGCTGAAACTTGACAGGAAAACACTTTTTTGCATCGCACGCGTTATAACCATTAGTAGTGAATAGGTATTTCTATTTTCATAATATTAGGTATATTATCCTCTCAGTGACACTGTGGTTATTTTAATTTTAATTAACTCTTTGTTAAAGTAGCGTATAAATGTGGATTTTGTGGACTGAGTGGTATTAATATTTGCTACTTACCTACATAATATTTAGTAGTTTATTAATTAAATAAAAAGAAGATTGGCGCGGTAAGTTACATTCATATTTTAAGTAGGTACATCTATAGGTAGGTCACCACATCACACGAAGGTACCTACACTTAAATAGATACCTACGTGTGTGGTTTTACTTTTACGCAACTAAATAATTATTGCCTTTATTACCATTTGTTTAACATGTTATTTACACCAAAGTTAATTCGTAGGACATAAACAAGATATTGAAACCTACATCATAAGAAGATCAAGTCAAGTTCAAGTCTCATAAGATTATTTTTGCACCTGGATAAATATCAGGCCTGGCTACCGATCTCAAGAAAGGGTTGTAAGTCTACGCAGCTGGAGTGTTCATTCTTCACCCGTTTCCAGTTTTCGCATTTTCACAGTCCAATATTATGGGTGGGCTATGCAGCACGACTAGAGACAAAGGAAACGCAGGTTAGTGTGTTGCTAGTTTTTATTTCTACCACAATTAAGAATGACCCGCTTTATATTGTACAAAATAAAATTTAGCGTTACTCGTGGATAATGTAGCTTTCGAATGGTGAAAGAATTTTTAAAAACGATCCCGTAGTTTTAAGCCTATTTATTACAACCAAACAAACAAAGTTTTCCTCTTTATAATATTAGTATAGAAGTATAGATGATTGGCGCAGTGTGGTTGAGCGGTTGGCTGCTTCGCTACGAGACTACAAGTTGTAGGTTCGATTCCGGCATTGGATAAATATTTGTCTATAGATAGGTGTTCCAGGTATGGGTGTCTGTGAGTTTACATGTTGGGTTTTCCTAGGACAGTGGTGTAGCAGGCTAGTCTCAAAGGGAAGTAAGTACCTTTGTCTCGAAAATTTTGTGGACATCTTCGGATTAAAATTAAAACCTATATATACAATCTTGTCTACATTTTTCGTATTTTTTGGGAACCACAGGCGTATTATGTGGGAGGGGAGGGAGTTAGTGGGCGTTGTGAATAAAATGCCTTGTACTGTCAAGAAGGAAAATTTCAAACAATATTACTTATATATTTTTTTTATGGTTATAAACTAGTGCTTGACTGCGATCCCACCTGATGGTAAGCAGTGACGCAATCATCGATGGTGAGACGCATTAGTTTATTAAGAGCCTATTCTCTCTAGCCTTGAAGACACCCAAATTATTATCGGTCAGAAAAACCGCAACAGGCAAATTGTTCCAGTCCCTCGATGTACGCGGTACGAACGACGAGGCGAAACGCTTAGTCCGGACCGTAGAGGTTTGAACAACGTAAGGGTGGATTTTTGTTTGTTTGTGTGTTACGACTTAACTCAAAAACTACTTGACGGTTTTTAATAATCGTTCACCATTAGAAAGCTAAATCGTCATTGAGTAACATAAGCAGTTTATTTTCTACGTTCATGCGGGCGAAGCCGCTGGCAGACTAGCTTCTGGCAGCTTCTTCATATAGTCCAGTGCCTGGGGGTTTTTACCTAGAACTTGGTTGACTGTGGGGGGTGTACTATGCCAAATCGAATTACAAATAATCGAATATCAATTGATCGACCACTATAAATCGAACGTCTAAATACTCGAACGTTCATAAGTGATCTTGACTATGAAAAAAAAAGTGAGAATTAAAATAGCCCAATTAGTAGGTATCTCAGGACCTACTAGTTCGAATTGAAAAATTATTTCAATGGACTATCCAAGTCCATTTATCAGGGAAGACGATAAGCTATAGGTATAACATTACGCTACGACTAATAGGAGTGGAGTAGTAACCACAGACGTGAGTGAAACGCAGGTACAACCATTGTTTTTGTAGAAGAAAACTATCTTAACGTGTATATTTATATATGGGCAACAGTTTTGGTTACTTAAAAATTTACATTTTGGTCCACATCAAACATATTGTTCGACTTTCGATTTTTTGTTGATAGTACAAAATTATCCCAAGGGAACCTACTCTGGGGATAAATCGTATCATACTTGTCTAGGATATGGTTTACCTATGTACCAAGTTTTATCGAAATCCGTTTTGACGATTTTAATGCCCTAGACACCGGACTAATAATAAATTTTGTATTTTCGTTTTAGGTAAACAGACTGCAAACATAATGGAGGGCTCCACTGATCCTATTCAAAAAGGTATAGATGTGCTTCATAAAGCCGTAGAAGAGGATAAGAATGAGAACTATGAAGAAGCATTACGATATTATGTACAAGGTGTCATGTATCTATTACATGCTGCCGAATATCTCGCCGTAGGTGAAAAAAACAAAAATTTAATTAAAGCAAAATGTGCAAAGTATATATCTAGAGTTCAAATATTAAAGGCTTTCCTTAATGAAATTTATGGAGTCGGATTTATTGATAATTTAGAAACGCTTTCAGATAGCAATGTATTAAATATGGTAACTGAAATAATTTGTATATGCGGAGATTTCATGGAGCAACCCGAAAAAGAATCTGAAAATGAAAAAACTGTTACTAATGAAGAATAGGAATGTACAAATAAACTGTTATTGTAAATTGCGTTTTGAGTTAGGTTGCATCCTTTAAATTCCTTTGCCTTAATAATTTAAGAATGTCGGTAGTTGCCATGAAGAAAAATAAATTTTCTGCAATAATGTTCAACGTTTTATTTATTTCTTTATTAAGAATGATTATTATGATATTTACTTACCAATCCCAAAAAAGAAAATAAAATAAAATATAAAATTGATTGCACTCACGATTTCGTTTTTTAATGTGGCAATTTGAGACTAAATGTCATTTTATGTGACTAACAGCGACAGCAATCTGTATTGGTATTTTAGCTTTTCGTCGCAATTTATGTGATTAAAGAAGGATAAAACTCGAGAATTGCCTAAAAATAAACATTATTACGCTGCCGTGGATGGTAAGCCAGTATTTTATTGACTAAGATTTTGTTGTGACACCTTAACTTCATGGCCGTTTGGGCCGTGATCTCATTTGGCTGCCGAATTCGTCATTGGGCAAAGCCTAACAAATAGACACATTAACTAATTACCAGCTAGTTTAACTTGGTTAATTGTTCCCGAATAAGAGTTTGAAAGTTGTGGAATGATCTGATGTTTCGTCGAAACTGCCGTTTGTTTTGCTAGTCAGATTGTACAAACACATAAATACTTACATTGCACAATCGTGTTTTTTCCTCCTTTTTGTCATTAGGTGTGTTCTCATACTTACGGTCGTACACAATAGATCCATCTTGTGTATAGAATACCTGATGTTTTATTATTTTCAAATCCTGGTTAGTCAATGTCAACCACAGTGGCTATCAAATAACCATGAATTTATTAGGACATAATTTGCATAGCATCATAAAACAGTTTGAAAGCAGAAAAAATGCTCTAATTCATGAATCCCTGACCGGTCTCATTGGACCGCTCTGTTATTGTTTTACTATTGTGTCTCATTTCGCGGGTATTGATAGATTAATCAATATATGCCACCAGTAGTTTATGCAATTTGAATGAGCCCTGTTTATAAGGTTTCATATTCTAATTTGTTCTTTGAAGCTGTTTTTAAAATTAATACTCAATAATGACATTATTATTATGATAATAGTGAACTATTTAAGGACAGCAATCTGTGTGTTAAATTAACAGACTACATTATAAACAGTATACTGCACTCGTAAATGCAAATTGTTGATGTGGCTCAAAAGGTTGCCTTACTGAAATGGAATTGGGCAGGAGAGTCTAACAAGTTGTGGGCCCGTAAATCACAGGATTGGTGCTTAGACACAGCGAAGCAAGACTGTGGCTGACCACAGTGGCATGACAACCTTCCAAGCGAGGAACCACAATTGTTAGAAAGAATGGAGGGAGGGTCTAGCAATAATAATATTTTTATTATTACAGTCACCTGAAATGACTTGGGTTATGGCAGTTTATATTTCCCTGTATAATATTCCATTGGGACAATTTTTTACTTTTATTGGGCAAAGCTACTTGCAAAAGCTAATAATAACACAGCAACTGCACGGTTGGTGCAATGGTTGCTATGTTGTTATTGTATGTGTGTGTTGCTACTATGCCGTGTGTTGTATGTTCAATTCCCACATAGAGTTAATATTTGGTAGGTGTTCTAGATCAGAGTCTCTTGTATATGTGAGGTTACATGTTTGCAAATGAATTCCCAATATGAGAGTTTTGCTTGGTTCTGGGCTATGGTTTAATTCATGAATCCCCGACCGGTCTCATAGGACCGCTCTGTTATTGTCTTACTATTGTGTCTCGTTTCGCGGGTATTGATAGGTTAATAATAAAAGAGATTTATTGCGCCAGATTAATTACTCAGATACCCGCGAAACAAGACACAATAGTAAAACAATAACAGCGCGGTCTCATAGGACCGGTTGGGGATTCAAACGTTAAAACACAAGAAAAATATTTTTTTTTAATTAGTTTTTACTAAAAGTATAATATTGTATTACTAGCTGCTGCTAGTGACTTCACACATATAAAACAAACTATCCTAAGGGAACATACCCTCCAAAGATAAAAAGTATCCTATTTGTTATTCTAGGATATAGTCTATCTGTATACTTACCAAGTTTCATCAGAATCTATTCATTCGTTTTTGTGAAAAAGTTACAAACAAATTTATTTCACTTGAAGCATTATCTATTGATATTGACGTTAGCTGGCCTTTGTTAATTTGATTAAGAAAATTAACAGATTGTTGGACTTAGTCTTTTTTTTTAAGTTAGATTTTACTTACATGATATTATTTATGCTCACTTTCAATTCAGTTTGATTTATACCTAAAAAATTAAAAATACAAGCCCACTTAAAGTTATTTATCACTTACCTTTTTTTAATCTACTCATCTATTGACTTCTCCCGCTCTGGGTGGAGCAGGAGGGCGTGCAAATCGTGTAACACTTGTGTTCCAGAGTAAAAAAAGAAAAAGATATGTAATTACAACTCCCTCATTCCGATTGACTACCCATTTTTACCTTGTGATTATTTTTGTAATAAGAGTATCAAAAACTGATTTCCAGGTAAAGAATTGGTGAAAGAGAATGGCATCATCCAATACTTTGCAGAAGGCTATTGACCTTGTCACAAAGGCTACAGAAGAAGACAAGAATAAAAATTATGAAGAAGCCTTACGATTGTATGAGCATGGTGTAGAGTACTTCCTACATGCTGTGAAATATGAAGCTCAGGGTGAACGGGCTAAAGAAAGCATAAGAGCAAAGTGTCTACAGTACCTGGACAGAGCTGAAAAACTGAAAGAGTACCTCAAAAAGGACAGTAAGAAAAAACCGGTCAAGGATGGAGAATCCAACTCCAAAAGTGATGATAAAAAGAGCGACAGTGATAGTGATTCTGACAATCCAGAGAAGAAAAAACTTCAAGGCAAACTTGAAGGCGCTATTGTAGTTGAAAAACCACATGTCAAGTGGAGCGATGTTGCTGGTCTAGAGGCAGCTAAAGAAGCTCTGAAGGAAGCTGTAATCCTTCCCATCAAATTCCCTCATCTCTTTACTGGTAAAAGAATACCCTGGAAGGGAATCTTACTTTTTGGACCTCCTGGTACTGGTAAATCTTACCTAGCTAAAGCTGTGGCCACTGAAGCAAATAACTCGACATTCTTCTCTGTTTCATCTTCTGATCTTGTTTCAAAGTGGCTTGGTGAATCTGAGAAGCTGGTAAAGAATCTTTTCGAGCTGGCTCGCCAACACAAACCAAGTATCATATTCATTGATGAAATCGATTCTCTTTGTTCATCTCGTTCTGACAACGAGTCCGAATCGGCTCGACGTATCAAAACTGAATTTCTTGTACAGATGCAAGGTGTAGGCAATGACATGGATGGTATTCTGGTTCTCGGCGCCACGAATATCCCGTGGGTGCTCGATTCTGCCATCAGAAGACGTTTTGAGAAACGTATTTACATCGCCCTACCTGAAGAACACGCGCGTTTGGATATGTTCAAGCTACACATGGGAAATACAAGACATCAACTCACTGAACAGGATTTGAAGGTGCTAGCTGCTAAAACTGAAGGATATTCAGGTGCTGATATATGTATTGTTGTACGAGATGCACTGATGCAGCCTGTACGTAAAGTACAGTCAGCCACGCACTTCAAGAAAGTATCTGGTCCTAGCCCATTAGACCCTAATGTTATTGTCAATGATCTTTTAACTCCTTGCTCTCCTGGCGATCCAGGTGCTATGGAAATGACTTGGATGGATGTCCCTGGCGAAAAATTGAACGAACCTTCAGTAACAATGTCGGACATGCTTCGGTCCCTAGCTATATCGAAACCTACTGTAAACGACGAGGACATGGTCAGGCTTAGGAAGTTCATGGAAGACTTTGGTCAGGAAGGATAGATTTGATGCATTTTACTTATTTGAAGATATAAGATTTTATTGGCTATATTTTACTTGAGTTTATTCACAGTGCCTAATGTGTTGCAAATGTAGTCCTTTTATTTTTATAAAATTTTCAATCTAGATTTGACCACACGATGTGATAGCTGTATACATTTTCACAATATATTGTTAATTGGTAATGTTGGTGATACCATCACAATCTCAGCTTGTTACATTTCACCATGTTGCCAGGCAGTTAAAATGTGTGGTGTGTTACAGCTTTAAGAATTTATGTCTACAATAATTTTGATAGTGTTAAATGTTTTAATGGTAACATTATGCCTTTACCATTTACACGCGATAAATTAGTATACATTTCTAGGTAATTTTTAAGAAATTTGGTCCACTAAGAGTTGTCATTGCTGAGGTATAATCAGAAATGTTTTTGAAATTTGTTAACATACTGGCTTGCTGAGAGAATTGTTTCTGGATTAGAAAACTAACACTTTCCCTTGTATTTTACCCCACGCTTATATTCACTATCAATTTAATGACGTCATTGATGTTCTTAGGGTTATTGTAAACTCGTCACATTTTCGATTCGTCACACTTTGCCGGCGAATGAAAATGAAGCGAAAGTGTGACGAATTTACAATAACCCGCCAATAGTTGTTTAACATGCTACTTGAATAATAACAATAATAACATAAGTATGTTTAGCTAGCTTAAAAGATTGCTTTCTTCAGAGTTAGTATTATATTAACAAAGTATATTTCTATACCTAAATACGAACTTTTTTGTAATGTAAAAGGCTTGATATTCCCCAATTTTCATAAAAATATATAATAAAGCCCTTATTAAATCACCTTTTAACCAAACTGTAAATTAATGTCAGTATTCTAGATTGTTCACTTGAATTAACTTTGCAACATTTTAATTTAGGTAACAGGGTTCAAAACAGACTAGTAAAAAATCAATTTGATTGTTTCGATTCAAAAGTAAATAATGTATTTCATTGTGATATTGGTTCGCATTTTATATTTTTTAAATAATGTTAACCTTTTAGAGTTCTGTACATAAAAGCAAGACCATCGTCCAACTATTATTTATACATAGTTTCATTTATAAACTAAAAATATTTTTGCACTTTAGTAATATCTTAGTTATTATGATTTCGTAAAAAACCGTAATACATTCATAATAGCTGGCAAAGATTTTGGATCAAAATGTCTTGTAAGGGGTCGGGCCACATGCCTTCGGCCTCATGTACACGGCTGGTTTTTCCCCGTGCATAGCCACGGTTAATTCGCCGTAGCTACGCACGGCGTGCAGTGTTTTATTCATCATTGAGAGAGTTGGTTGACACAAACGGCGGCGTTACAGCACGGCGCCACTGCCGTGTTTCATCAGTGTTGTATCGCAGTCGATAGCGACTTGTACACGGTACGTTTTATTAACCGTGCCTACGTACGTCAAAAAATTAGCGATTGCCTTTGTTCAAAATATTTGCCGGCCATTACATCTACTTTTAATTTTGATCTTATGTAATGAAAACATTTTGTTATTTCATTCTTTTGTATATTGTTAAAATAAGTGATTACATATTATAATGTTCTAAAATACTGTGTTTATTATTTCGACTGTTTAGAGTTAAATAAAACGACATATTTACAAATGCATCTTTATTTACATTGGGGTATATTTTAATACGAAACTATCACGATATCTTAACACAAACAATGTTGAGCGTTATCATTATAAGCAAACTAAACGATTTGTTCCAGCTTGAAGAGTTGATTTCTGAAATGTAAGATAAATAATTTGGTTAATAAGAGCCAAAAACCTACGTGTTGATGACCTTTTGAATTAAAGATAAAGTGGAGATATTGATATTGTTTTGAGGTCAATTATTGTGATTTTACCGAGGAATACAGATTTTAGGTAAGTGGCACGTTCACTAAAAAGAATATGTAAATAGGTTAAAGAATCAAAGAGTGCCTTGCCCTTCCCGTTAATTTTTTTTTCTTTTCTTTGTATAATCTTGCAATCGGTCTTTCAACTATGAGATGTGATTTCATTTTCTTCCCGTTAATTAAAGCAATATTTTTGCTCTGTGCTATAGAGGAAAAATATTGCCTTTTCACAGCAGGCTGTTAACACTGACTTTGCCACTAATGATGAAAACCAGAAAAAAATGCCAACTGTTTGCCAGTAGTGACATTTTTTTAAACGACTAGTAAAAAAAAGAAGGAATTTCTCAAACTCGGCTGTATTTTAAAATTTAGGTAAAGAAAGGATTAAACAAAGAAAAATAAGTTTACCTATAACAACAGTGCGTTCTCTCCTATGCGTTCCTATCGTAGCTACGCACTTGAGTTTCATGCGCTGCCTGGTGGGCGCTCTTAGGCCGAGGGTAGACACCAGCAGCCCTTGAGGAGCAGGCTTGGCCCCGAACGCGATCAACCACGATCTATCTGTGATCTGGAAAGGTGATAAATATCTATAACTAGCTGTCCCCTGCGGTTTCACCCGCATTTTTCGTTACTGCTCCGCTCCCGTGGGTCGTAGCGTGATGGTATATAGCCTATAGCATTCCTCGATAAATGGGCTATCTAACACTGAAAGAATGTTTCAAATCGGACCAGTAGTTCCAGAGATTATCCCCTACATACAAACTTACAAATCTTACCTCTTTATTATAATATTAGTGTAGAAGTATAGATAATATCCATGTTTTTGAACTTTTGTTTCGGTACTAGGACACGTGTACACCAGATTTTCCTTCAAGGTTTTGAGAGCAGTGGTGATGAAATAAGTGCTAACCAAGTTGAAATAGGAGTGGGCTGGCTACGTCGCACAAATGTACTCGGACAGACGAGGGAAGATCGCCACTCACTGAACGCATGAGAGGGCCTGGAGCATGCTGATTATTTGCGTGAGGCAAATTTGGTAAGAGATTTACCATGGGAGGTTTCAAAGGAGAAGGGTAGACCTTTCTCTAGCAGAGGGACACAATGTTCACTGACAAAAAAAAACAAAGAAAAGTGCATCCCTGGATTCGAACCCAAGATTACCACTGGGCCACTACTAGAATCCAGGAACCAATTAGGTAACTCCACCAAGAAGAGAGCTGATTTTATAATCCTAATTACATATTGTGGTTTAACTATATTTGGTAACATTTAAAATGTCTGGCAACTGCTCACATATCGTAAATCTTTACAAACAAAAAAGAATTTGAATTTTAGGGTACTGTAGCGACATCTATGTTGTCACATAGGAACTAAACTAGTCAGTTAGGGTAAACGCAAAGGGCAAATTAACCAACACTGTGGGGTTTAGTTAGTAAGTCTCACACGCCCTCTCGCTCTTCTCGGGCATATAGAAACTAAACTACAAAATCTGTTAAATTCGAACATTATTTTTAGTATATATTATGCGAAACCTGAAAGTATAGTCTGTTTTTTATACCCTGAGACTAAAATGACATTATAACACAAAAGAACTGGCATCATTCCGTAACTTTGACATTAAATGTGTCAATTTAGTCTCAGGGTTTATAAACAACTACTACTAGACTAGTTTGTTCAGATTCGCTACCTGAATCGATTCTAATAATTTTTTAACACCTACCCTCAGTTGATAAAGTGCCGTCAGACGATTCACACGTGCGTGCGCATGCGTTCCGCGCGAGCGAGCGGCCCACCGTGCCGAAGGTTTGACAGTGTTAGTGAGTGAACCTAAACTGGGTGTTCTGTGAGTGTGAGGTGAGTAGTGAGTGATTGGTATAAAACATTGTTAGTAGTGATTAAGTGAATTATTGTGAATACGGATGATTAACACGTCATGATGATTAATTGTAGAAAGTTATTATTTGTACTTTAACCCTGTTATGGGTGAAAAACGCCTTTCATTCACTATAAACTTTGTTTGGCATAAGGTGCAACAAATCGCATTGATTCCATTTTATCTTTTATGGCTGCTTTTACAAATAACGTACATAATAATATCTACCTACACTCGACCACAGACAAGACAGTCCAAAACTTGGAAGTGCACGGACTTAGACGGCGAGGTGGCGCTGGCGCACTGCGCGGTGACCAAGTATTTCTACGGACAACCAGGTAACATAATAAGCTTATAACTTTTTGATTTTTCATGAGACGGTTTTGAAATTTTGTACATAGATTCTTAACGTAAAAATACTGGACATGTGTTTGAGGTTTCGCATATAATAATGTCATATAATAGTTCCATATCAACTATTGGTTCAACAGTTGCAATTGTTGAACCAATAGTTGATAGAATACCCGTCCCGCCCCTAAGACGACCCACTGACCGTCTGCTCAGAGAGTTCTTCCTTTTCCAGCGGAGGTTTGCGGGACTTTACTCACTGTTCAGCTTCCCTAGGTATATCTGTGGCGACATAGGAATTAAAATTCGATATCCTTCGTCATGAGATTAGACTCCTCCACCCGATAGGAACGTTAAAGTCCAAAATGAACTATCGGGCAGTTGCCCGAACCACACACGTCACCCTCCCAGTCTGAGCGCAGATTCCTTCCTTTTCAACGGAGATTTTTGCGGGACTTTACACCCTGTTCCACAATTATCTATATACCTAACTCATAACTCTTTAGCCGTCATGAATTTTACTATTTTTTTGGCCACAAATCTTAACATGTTACCTTTTGCCCATCAATGAGCCACTGCAGGTCTGGTGCAGGAAACGACTTGGCTGAAGAGCAGTTTACGTCCAGTGGCTCTTTCAGTTGATAAGCTCGTTCGTGACCCGTGATGCGAGGAGTTTCGCGGGGGAAGTCTGTAATAACAATGTAGATCATCAGTTTTGTATCGCAAGATTGACAAGACTAGTTAGGGCCGTTGTCTGCTAAGGCTGCAGATTGTACGCAAGGTCAACTGAACGAACACATGCTTTTTAAGGGTGGAAAATCATCAATATGACTTTTCCCGCTCTTAGCGGAGCGGGAGGGACAGACTTCTACTGACGAAAACCCAGTCCTGTTTCTTGTTTGCCTTAATTCCGGGTTCTCGGGGTTCTCTTTCGTTCAACCCAGGGCCCCAATACGAATACAAGTTGAATTTAAGTCAGTAAAAGTGTGACACGCTCTAACTGGGCTTCGCCTTAATGTTTGAATCCCCGACCGGTCCTATGAGACGGCGCTGTTATTGTTTTACTATTGTGTCTCATTTTGCGGGTGTGTGATAGAACTGGGAAAATTTAAATAAACACATTTAAAAAAATCTCTATAATAGAATTTATCAGAAATCTGTAGCTTATGTTACCTAATTTCTATTTAGCAAACTTTTCTCATAGCTGAGTTACAAATGGTGTTAGAATTTAATTTGGGTCCGTTTACGTTTAAAGTTAACAGGCAAATGAAATGTGTTTGGGTTCCGTGTTTTATGAGATCCCATTTCATTTGAAAAGATCGCTAGTTTGTTTCTGTACGTAACCAGAGGAATTTAATTTAAATGCAGTGGGATTTTGCGCTCGACATAAATAAAGTAAGCTGCCAGGTATATTTCCAATAGATACAAAATGGAGTTTCTAGAAAAAAAAGTATGGGCATCTTGGGACTTCACAAGCAGAATATAAACAAGGAAATCTCTAATATATTGCAATATCTACGAGATATTACACAATACTAGCTGCTGTCAGCGGCTTCGATATATATTCACGCATATAAAAAAATATTCCCAGGAAACATACTCCCGTCATATACCTATCCTATGTATTATTCTAGGATATGGTCTACCCGTGTAACAAATTTCGTCGAAATCCGTTCAGCTTTCGAGAGTGAGGATGTAACTAACATACAGAGACACATGTGTCACAGTGATTTTTTACGTTACTACCTACCAAGTTTAAAACATATCGACCCGTACCTATCTTTGTCTAGAGTCTAGACTGTAAATCCCTCACGCTGCATAGTTCAAACTTTTTGAACTGCGCTTACGTGAACGTGACCTCAGTATCGTGCTTTCAAGAAAATACTTGAACATCCCGAGCAGATATAAAATCGAAGAGTTATTTAATTATTCTTGAACACTACTCGTACTTCGGTCTTAGATTTATTTAAAAAAAAAAACACTAGTTAACCCGGCAAGCGTTATACAAAAAAACATTAAAATTGGTGTAGCCATTTGGGAGGAGTTCGTTAATGAGAACTGGACACAAGATTTTTATGTAGGATATAGATTTGTTCGGTTTAATTATATTATTAACTTTACAAAGATACAGTTTTCAGTAGTTTTTGAGGGTTACATTTTTATTTGATTTGTGTAAGACGTACCACAGAGAGAGAAAGCCAATGTGGATTACAACACGAGAAAAAAGTTGCCCAAACAAAAATGGAAGGAAGGAAAAAGTAATGTGTTTTTTCTTCCATCCTTTACTTAGGTAACATATAGCTTACTTACAATAAACTTCCATGAAAGCTTCTGCTTGCGCGGAGTGAAAAGAGGGCGCTTCCTCGGACACCTCACACCGGTACAAGCCTCGAGACTTGAGCGTCAGCTCCCGTAGGTGGACGCGGCGCGCTGTCGATTTCTCCAACTGAGGAGAGATATTGTTAACGTTATGCACTTGTAAAATTGTAACTGGTGAAATTTGTCTTCCGTATTTAGATCAATACACTCATCACACTTATTCCAAATAATAATATATTATTTTTAACATGGGACTTGTTCCATGTATCTTTGAACTTACGATACTAACTAATAACAAATAGTGATTATAGGCGGTAACTTCTAATTAGGAAATCAGCAGCAGGTTTCGTGACTAATGATAAGTAATAATAATAATGATGAATTACAGTTTTTGTTTCGATTAATTCTACTCTACTAGATCAGAGTGTCCAATACCCACGTATTGGGCAATAGATTGAGGAGCAATAAGGCAATGTCTTAAAACGAAATGCTTGGAAATATGTTGATATGTCCAGTTACATATGGATTAGTTTAAACCAGACACGATTAAATCATTAAATATTAATCTTTTTAAAACACATTTAAAGAATCTGCTCGTAAACAAAGCCTACTACTCAATTTCTGAGTTTCTGGAAGAAAAAATACTAGGTATGCCAACTAAAAATGATTGACTTTTGTGTGTTATTAGTATTGTTATTTTTTTTTTACCAATTATTATTATTTTTTTGACATATGAAAAACTCTAACTTTGACATAATACATTTGACTATAATAATTGACTATTGTTTTATATAAATTTGCCATAATTTTAATCCTAACATTGACATAATATATTTAATTGTAATTTGCCTATTAATTGACTAATGCTTTATAATTATAAATTTGACATATATAATTAAATTAATAATAATAGATATTTATTGGACATACATAATTTATTATTTTCTTTTTTATTTTACACATAATTATGTCATGACTGAATTAATTGAAGTTGATTTGAAATATTAATTTTAACATATTTTTTTTTCCTCAAAATTTGCACGCCATTGAATTTGGCAAACATGTCTGGACTGTTATTTTTTGTCATCCTACATGCACGTATTTTTATATATTCTTGTATGTGTAGTGTGTAAACATGTTTTTAGCAAATAAATCATTATTATTATTATTATTATGGCGCAATTTCACTGGTCGTTAACCATACCATACCATTATACCGCATGCGGGGACTCCCCGCATGCGGTATAACAACCAATGAAAGTAACATGGTCGTTACACCGTCTACGGTTACCCGAATGCGGGCCATGTGACACGCGTTCCAGTAATCTCTCGCACCCGGCATGCGGGCCCTATCGACTAATGAAAACGGTTCCCCGAATGCGGGCGCTGTGGCATGCGTTCCAGAAATCTCCCGCACCCCGCATGCGGGCCCTATCGACTAATGAAAATGCGCCATTACGCTCGTTACGCCATTCTTTGTAATATACGATTCATGCGAGTTGATGGTACATCAGATATCTTCTATTATAGACTAATAATCAGGCCAGTTGTGTAGGTATTAACATTAATATTAACCACCATCTAGCTTGCTTCCAGCAAACGTGCTTGCTGGGGTGGCCTCAACTTTGGTATGTATCGGTAGAGCTCTGTAATGTCTTAGTACCGCTTCACAGAGTAGAGCTTGTTTCGCTGCAGGAACTACTCTTGATTGATAATGATGACAGTTGAGCACTTACGGCTGTTTTAACCCAGTTCATTTTATGAACATGCTGTGGAGGCCTCAACTTTGCAATGTACCAGTAGAGCTCTGTTGTCTCGATACCACTTCACAGTGCACACAGAGTCTGCCTTACTTCAGAAACTAGTCTTGACTGATATGATGACAGTTAACTACTCACGTCTGTTTACTGTACTAGTAAAGCTCTTCGATGTCTCGGTATCTACCACTTCACAGAGTAGAGCCTGTTTTGCTCCAGGAATTACTCTTGACTGATAATGATGATTCAATACGTCAAGAATACGATACTTCACCGTAGTTCAGATTCAGCACTGACATCTAGGTTTCAACCCCGTTCATCTTATGTGCATGTTACGGAGGCCTCAACTTCGGCATATACTAATAGAATTATCTGATGTCTCAGTACCACGTAAAGAATTCTTCTTCCAAGTATTGTTATTGATTGATAATGGTGATATTTGAGTACTCACGTCCACTTTAACCCCATCCAATTTATGTGCATGCTGCGGAGGCCTCAACCTCGGCATGTACCGGTAGAACTCCTCATTGTCTCGGTACCACTTGACGGAGTAGAGCCTCCCTCCCTCCAGGTCGTAGTCACATGTCAGCGTGGAGGACTCCCCTCTCTGCTTCAACGTTGGCACCGATATGCCGACTATTCGGAGGCATATGCAAACTGTGGAAGACAAGAGGTGTTGTTTAATAATCATCATCATCTTCATTTCTGTCGAAAAACGTACACTGTTGGACATAGGCCTAACCCCAAGTGTCGCCACAATGAATGATCCTGCATCTCGCATTCATGGGATTCCTGCAACCTCACCGTTTAAATGTAATTGGTTAAAATTTTACTGAAGAAAAATATTATGAAAAAAGTGGAATATCTCAAAAATAGTTTGAAGTACCGTGTTACCCCAGTTAATGGGTTGTGGAGGTCTGGTAGGCAGCCGCTCCTCGTAAAATACTGGTATTCAGCTAAATCCGGCTTGACTGGAAGCCGACCCCAGTATAGTTGGGAAAAGGCTAGGCAGATGATGATGATCTCAAAAATAATGCTATCTGAGGGTTGACGATTTGAAAGTAAGTACTTAAATACAGGTCTTGTTAAATACAGGCTTGTCTTAGAAAATACAACTCTTGTTACCGATATCCGATTAATGTTATTATCATGTACCTTTTAACAGCCGACAAATACTCTCATGATTATTTCGTCAGGGTCGTACATCTAATACACAAGCAGTTAAATAAGCCAAGTTTGTATGAGATTGTTGATTGGGGGAAACTGATTTATTGCGAACATTATAAAATAATTTTAGTGAATATACAGTGATACGAATCAAAATTCGTTGTCGTGTCGAGTCACGCCGGACGTAATAATTATGTTAATACATAACGTAATCACTGTACACCCACTCAAATATAATCTGCATTCAAAAATTGAATTTAAAAGTAAAATTTTGTTGCATAAAAGCTCTGTCTCCCAAATCATAGGTACTGTTATTTCCTGTAGATCAAAATCAAACTGCAACTCAAATCTCATGCACTCTAACATTTTTTGTTATGTACTGTCTGGAAATAATCTATATATCACCATCAATATCGCGATTTTTGTCGATTATAACATTCTCATTTACAAATAGCAAACAAAAATCATTGTATCATGAATATAATCATAAAATGTTAATGTATTTGTTAACCAAAGTCCACACTACGATATGATACTACGAAACTGAACGGAAAGTTCAATTGTTCCCGAACTCAATGTTTGAGGTGAATGCAAATGTTGAATTAGTTTTAATTTGTAATTACTAGCTATTGAACGAATTGAATAAAATACTGCTTTTGCATTAGTTCAAAATCTCTGAACTAAAACAAAACCGTATATAAAAAAAAAAACGAAAATATAGCGAGTAACTTATTGATATTGGACGAATACGTATTTAATAACAATTAATAAGTTATTCTAACTAAAACATGCTTATTATTATGTACTTATAAAAAAACTGTACCTTTTATGTAAGAGAACAAAAAATAACAAAACACAGCCAGACTCCCCATTTCACTTAATTTCCACAATCAACACTGAACTTATTTATCTCCATAACACAAACTTTATTCTCATATGAAGAGCTTCACATATTTTACATAAAGTAATTTTAACAACTCCAATTGGAAGTAGGTCACATTGTTATTCGCAACTTTCGTCGCTTCGCGAAATTTTGATATTTCCGTCGAGTGCGCCCGTTTCGTAGCACGTAGCAAATGCAACTGTTGCTACGCCGCTACGAGTCCGACTCGTAGACCTACGTTGGCTACGCTCGAAGCCGCGTAGCACATACGAAATAATTGAAGCTGGGAGGTTTCTGTAAAACAATTTACGTCAAGCTTTAGTGTCATAATGAAGCAATGGGGGAAAGGGACGGAAGATTACGAGTGTTTACATTTGTTATTATAATATTATGATACTGTAGCGTTCGGCGTTCGTATGTAAATAGGCATGGTTTGCTGCATTCATTGAAGCATAACTGGTACGACGTTTTCGTCGCTCTGTTTACAGACACTCATCTTAAAAATAAACACAATGTTTGCAGAGTTCATTGACTTATCTACATTTATTGAGATTAATTTGAGTTTAAAAAACGGATATTAAAACTTAAAGGCGTCGAGAATCGTCATCTGCTTGAAGCGTTTCACTTCTGATACGTAGTTTTTTGGGTTTTTACCAAAGTTTAATTAGGTGGAGGCCACAGGTTGTTATTACAAAACATAACAAATAACAACTATCCTCCGTTTACTGAATTAAGAATTTTTCGTTGAATATTATTCTCAAACTCTGTTCGTTCGCTCGGTATCGGTGCTTCGTTATTTGCTTCGAAGAAAAATAATAAATTAAAATATTGATTCTAGGAATCGGCTCTAAACCAGTATAAGAGTTTTCCGAAAGGCTAGCTTATATAAACTGATTCTCTATTATGATCTTTGTAATATTTATGCTAATTCATGGTAAAGTAATGAAATCCATTTAGGTACCACGGTTTATGACTCTGCAGATGGAGATCGTTTATGAGATGTTTTTTTGAGTTTCGAATCATCCAATGACTTCTCCCTCTCTAGGGTGGAGTGGGAGTATAAATCTTAGCTTTTTAGATGATATTCCAATAAATGGCACCATATAAAATATCTTCTTGTATGTTGTTCAAGATCTCTGGTCCGGGTCCAGTATGTGCTTTAGGCGTTTGATGTTTTCTTGTGACAGCAGTAAATTCTTTGCTAGTTTTTTTTATGCATAAGCTCGCGTTTAACCTATATCTCACATTTTATGGTAACGGATGAAGTGATGGTGTTGATGAGGTTATTTGTGTGAAAATAAGTTTTTATATTTTTTCTAAAGAAGGTTTTTTTATTTATATACTCAACATATATATACAATACATATCTACATTCCGCATACATTTGATTATAAGCACTATATCTAGTTAAGTATCCGCGAGTCCGCTCCTTGCTTTATGAGGTACTTAGTGCCAGATAGTGTTTATTACGAAACACAAGCCAGCGCTTGAGAAACACTCGTAACTTTGCACACTATAGAAATAATGTGCATTTATGTTTGTTTAAGTAATTGAAATAACTTGTTCGTTCAAATATGTAGGAATGAGAAATTTAAGAAGAAATATTTCAATATTAAAAATTTGCTAAAGCTATTTTAGTTTAAGAAAACCAATCGCATACTAATAATTATTATAAAAGCGAAAGATTGTGAATGCGTACGTTTGTTATTTCTTCACGCTCGTAACATGAATAGCCCATGTAGAGTAGCCCATATCCTGAAATAGTAAATGGAATACTTTTTATCCTGGGAGTATGTTCCCTTGGGAAAATTTTCAATTTTCTATTCCAGCGGCTTCGTCCGCGTATAAGTAGGCTTCTCCATACAAATTTTGGACACCTTTATCATTCTTTTTTGAGGTGAATTTTGGGAACATCATAATACGAGCTTTTGTGCAAAGTTTCAGCGTTTTACGCAATAATCTTGAAAATAAAAAGGATTAAGCTAATTTAAAAATTTCAAGCGTAACAAAGTTATTTACATGATTTCTCTAGGGAGATTGAAGGGCAAGCAATTGTGACGGCACGGTTGGCGCAGTGGTTGAGCGTTTGGTTGCTACGCTTAGTAACGCGCGTTCGATTCGCGCACTGAAAAAATATTTGTATGGCCTACAGATACTTATTCTGGGTCTGGGTATGTAAGTTTACATGTATGTGAGTGAACACACCCATGACACAGAAGTAATTACTAGTGCTGGGTTTTAAACTTGTAACTTTTTTTAACAATCAAATAAAAAGAAACATTTTAGATAGAAAAGAAGAACGTTGTTATATTATTTTACGTTTAGTTACTATTTATGATCTACATAAGGTTATAGATAGTCACTAACAATAAAATATGCCTAGTCTGATATCGTCAACATAGCTAATGATATTTATTTTGCAAGTAAGTTTTTACAAACTCTTTTACACATCAAGAGTGAGTTAACGCGATAAACAAAGCCTCTTCATAATATTATATACGATACGAGGTCCATTTCTCTGCAGCGCGAAAATTATATCAAAATGGGCACCTAATTACTCCTTTAAAAACAATACCCTCCCGAGAATAAAACCTTTTTGCTAATAGTGATTTAATAAACCTGATATTTTCGCCTTCGTAATTTTAATTAAATATAAATACTAGAGCAATAAAGAGCTGTATAAACATAATTAAAAATGCCTTTGGCAGGTAATGGCATTCACCAAATTACCACTGTAATGTGAGTACTTAAAATTAATCGCCAATTAAAGTGGTGTAATCTATTATTTTAATGGCAGTACAATGGATGCGGTTGCGTCGTACACTATGTTTAAAGGTTGAAAGTCACTTATTAATAGTGAACTATATTTATATAGGTAGGCATATTTTCATCTATACTAATATTATACTGGGAAACGATTTGGATTTCTGTTTGAAATAAATAAACTCAAAAACTACTGGATCAATTTTCGAAGTTCTTTCACCTGTAGAATGCTACTTTTATATATAATAGGATTATATAATAATATAGTTCAGTTCAGTTGAACTTTTTAGTTCTAAGTGATGCCGATTGCCTCATACCAATTTCCCTGCTCGGTTTTATTGGTACAATCAGCATCAAAAGTCGATGAACAGAATCAACATAACAAAACACCTGTTCACAATAAAATGCCATAAGTTATAGTCGCAACTAGGAAACAAAATAGCCTGTATACCAGAAATTTACAAAAGTCGTTAAACACGAGTATTTCAAAAGTGCATGTGCACTAGTATTTCAAAAGTACATGTGCACTAGTATTTCAAAAGAACATGTGCACTAGTATTTCAAAAGTACATGTGCACTAGTATTCCTAAAGTCGCTGTACACCATCAATCCAAATGTCGCTGAACATCATTGTATCAAAGTCACTAAACAGCTAATTTCACCTGACTAAACTAACTACTACTAAATATAGAAACTGCTGATATTGTTATTATCTTTATTATAGAACAACATCATTGTATCAAAAGTCACTAAACAGCAGTAAAGACAAAATTAGGTTAACAAAGTATATTTTTAATGTTGCCGTGTGTTAATATACTTTTGACGCTTATGTTGTTCAGCTACTTTTGGGTCAGTGCTTGCTTGATCTTAATAATGTATGTTAAGATGTTAGTAAGTATCTATTTCAATACTTATTTACAAAGCAATTATACACTCGAGAGCAATAAAATCGCACATCATGACTTGTTATGTTAAGGCAGATTTTGTCATGAATATGAAAAGATTTTGAAAGAAATGCATACACAAGTTTAAACACCATTTCATTATCTTTCTATGATATGAAATACAGTGAAAAAAATACCCTCGAAAAGTTTTAGAGCACAATATCCAACATAAGGGTAAAATTACAAAATTTTGCTTAAGAGAGAATGAGAGTCAAACTTAAAATTCTTGGTTAACCAGTTTATTAATAAAGTGTATTCCCTATCTTAGCCTTAATTACAGCTGTTAATCGATGTCTCATAGACCGTATTAATTTTACCATGAAGTTTATGGTATAACCTTCCACACCTCGTTAATGATGAATTGACGCTCTTGGAGTCGCGAAGAAACAAGTTTTTTGCTGTAATTCTTCTTTTAAGATCATTCCAGATGTGTTCAATTGGATTAAGATCAGAACTACGCACAGGCCTGACTATCGCGATGATTTCAAAGTTTTCCATGTAGTGAAAAACTGTTCTAGCGACATGCGATCTGGTATTGTCATGCGTTAAGATTTTTTTTTTACCAATAAGCTGCACCAGCAGCTTCACAGATTCTCCGAGCATTTTATTGACGTAACGTGAAGCCATCAACCCTCTCGATATCGGGCAGGTATTAGCTACAGTGTATGAATACAAGTCAATTTTACTGTATAACATTATGCCACCCCTAAACGCCTCGAAAAGCAACATGATTTCTTATGTAGCATTGATAAAATTAGCCTGATGACTTTCTGTAAATCCTAAGAGGTCATGGGAGGTCATGGTCATGTAAGTCATTCTGAACTTATCAGAAAACACCATAGCCGGCCAATAGTCAAACACGTAATTTAAGTGATCCATGATAAATTGTCGCCGGGCTTGTAGGGGAGCTGTGGTCAGTTTGGTACCAATTGCTGGATGATATGCAGTCAATCCTGCTTCATCCAGTCCTTTTCTAATTGTCCGCTGATTTATACTGACATTGCAAACTTCTAAAAGCTTTTGTCTCAGTTCAATCGCTTTCGATAGCCAATTTCTCAAAGTACTTGTTAAAACAAAGTGATCATCACGCCCTGAACCTATGCGCCATCGGCCAGGTCCTGGTCGTCGAATGTACCCACTGGTCTCTTGAAACCTTTGGTATACCCGAAGATCAGGGAAACGGCCCAATTTTGGCTGTTGAGCAACTTCATTTGTTTTATGGCCTGTTTTGGGCAAGGTAATAACTTGAACAGCTTCTGCGGGCGTGGTATCCATATTTTTCCTGTAAATTCGTTTGTTTCCAATTGAGACGTTATCGCGGAAACAGAATAAAAATTAAAAAAAATACCCTTTTTGTAGCTTTGGGTAAAGGTGTAAGTTGAGAAATGCGAATGCGTTAATTTGGGAAATTGGATGTATGGTTGATTTTTGTGAATTACGTGAAGGTCAATGATCTTAATTTTGTGTTTTTGTAAAGTTAACCTTGTATGCTTTAATTTTGCTTAAAAATGTATACTCCATTTCTTTACATTTAAGGGGATATCAGCATTAAACTAAATTACAAGCCATGTGCGATTTCTTTGCTCTCAAGTGCATTTTATTGTCAGTAATCATACCAATCTGTAATATGAAATAACATAAACATAACTCTAATGATCTACGAAGCGATTATTGTGACGGTACTCGTAATTTACTTTGCGCAAATCTTACAAAACCTTCCTTTAATTTTTACTTTTTGTAAAAGATAAAAATAAAAAACCAAAAACTTGATTTTTTGAATTTTTCACATAAATTCTGAGGTTATGTGAAAAAAGTGTAAATACAAAAGTTTTAGACCTTTTTATTACCTACAACTTTGCCATTTGACTTTTTTCGATAGGACTTTTAGTTTTGCCGGAAATCGAGGAAAACCGTTTTTTACCCTTAAAAACTCACCCTCATCCCCTTCCTGACCTCAGATCGCCCGTAAATTATTTTTCCTTTCATTTTTATAATATTCCCCTCCTTTTCTAATGGGTTTCATCCTACTATTATTATTTTTTTGGTTTTAAAAATTATCGACCCTGGTCTATAAGTAAAATTATCACAAGTCATGTGAATAGAAATAATAAAGTAAAAATTAACGGAAGGTTTTGTAAGATTTGCGCAAAGTAAATTACAAGTACCGTCACAATAATCGCTTCGTAGATCATTAGAGTTATGTTTATATTATTTCATATTATAGATTGGTATGATTACTGACAATAAAATATAATTGCTTTGTAAATAAGTATTGAAATAGATACTAACATGTTAACATACATCATTAAGATCAAGCAAGCACTGTCCCAAAAGTAGCTCAACAACATAAGCGTCAAAAGTATATTAACACACGGCAACATTAAAAATATACTTGGTTAACCTAATTTTGTCTTTACTGCTGTTTAGTGACTTTTGATACAATGATGTTGTTCTATAATAACAATATCAGCAGTTTCTATATTTAGTAGTAGTTAGTTTAGTCAGGTGAAATTAGCTGTTTAGTGACTTTGAAACCATGATGTTCAGCGAAATTTGGATTGATGGTGTACAGCGACTTTAGGAATACTAGTGCACATGTACTTTTGTAATACTAGTGCACATGTTCTTTTGAAATACTCGTGTTTAACGACTTTTGTAAATTTCTGGTATACAGGCTATTTTGTTTCCTAGTTGCGACTATAACTTATGGCATTTTATTGTGAACAGGTGTTTTGTAATGTTGATTCTGTTCATCGACATTTGATGCTGACTGTACTTAATACCCATACAAATTTTTATACCCTAGTATAAAAGTTTGTATGGAAGTTGTCTTTTCTGATGATGGAATTTCAGAATTTCCCAAATGTACGACGATACTAAAAATAAATAAAAAATATGATCCGTAATGAGTACCTCCTCTTTTTTTAAGGTCCGTTAATCGTTAAGGCAAAGATTTATTACTCAGCTTAGTTAGCAATATTTAACCGTACATGCTTATGAATTTTTCAAAACGGTCTCTTTAAGTTTACTAGAAGATACAATATTTTAGTAACAAATAGGATAAAGGAAACGAATCCTTTGAAATAACCTAGGAACGCAACCACTATTTATTTCTTCAGTGACATAAAATGTAACAAAATTATGCAAAAACATACCTATCCGCAGAGATCGTTACGGAGTTCAAAGGAAATTCTCCGGCACCAATAAATTCAAGTTGAAACTCTGTACTAATGCTGCCTGCACTTCTAAATTGGCGTAGACTTTGTTATTTTAACTCTTCTTTTGCGGTAAAATACTACCTACGAGGTACTATTTATGCTGTAAAACTGTCTTGTCCAGTGTAAGCGAATAAACAATTATGTGACTCAGGCAGAATACCGAATTGAATTGATTTTTTTTTAAATAATGGATCCAACACTAAGAAATACTCTTGTTTCGTGGGTTCACAAACATGTAAACTCACATACACAAGACACTATACAAATATTTGTTTTGGTGCGAATCGAATCCGCGACCCGCAGCGCAGCAGCCAATCGCTCAACCACTGCTAAAAGCCTTCGAAAAAAATAATTACTTCAATACCAAGAGCCGATTTTAAGCTCTGGACAGCGAGCAATGAACTAGCCTTGGTCGACGACGCGTTATCTTCTGCGTGCGCTCCCAAGAGATGTCAGCAAGAATGATTACCCTCGCAAGGCGCAACTGAAGGAATACTGTGAGGTTTAATCAGTAAAAGTCTGACACACCTTGAGGAGCTCGAGGCTAGATAATAACAGCCGCACAGGTCGATCTTCAATGTTAAGCAACGCTTGCCAAGGTTGGTCTGTGGATGGATGACCATCTTATCATAACGAGTTTCCTCCGTGCCTCGGAATGCACGTTAAGCCGTAGGTCCCGGCTGTCATTTGTAGATCTTTGGCAGTCGTTACGGATAGTCAGAAGCCAGTAAATCTGACTTCAGCCTTGCCATGAAGTACCGAGTTACCCCAGTTAATGGGTTGTGGAGGTCTGGTAGGCAGCCGCTCCTCGTAAAATACTGGTATTCAGCTAAATCCGGCTTGACTGGAAGCCGACCCCAATATAGTTGGGAAAAGGCTAGGCAGATGATGATGATAAGTCTGACACACCTTCTTGTTCCACCTAGAGCGAGAGAAATCATTTTATTCTTTCCGGGAAAAACATGTTGACCAATTCAATTACAAATACCGGGTTTAGAAAAAATCTGTCAGAGTAAGAGGAACCGATTGCAATCACTCAAAGTACAATAAAACGTTATAGCAGCTATCATAAAGGGAAGTAATAAAGGAGTTTATCTGCACCAGTCCCGTCACTTTCACAACAGGATTTCAATCAATCCAGGTGTATTGTCAATCCGGACACAAAGGTCGCATACGTTTACGTTATTAGCTCCTGATTACATTATACATTCATCGGAAGCCAGATTTACGTAAACAGCGTATTATGCGGTACCTCCACGTAAATTGCATAGCACCATTCAAACATGGCCGCCCCTGTGATATTCACGATTTAATTTACGCCAAAACTCCGCTTTTACGCTTTATTTTCGAGTGAGTTTACGCGAAAAGGTTTTAATCAATTTACATTATTAAAAATGTTAGGGCATTATTAAGCGTATGAATTTGTGATCAGCGTGTACGTATCTATCAACCTGCGAGTGTATGTTGATTAATGTCGAGTTTTATGATTAAATATTAACGTACGCATGTACCAGATTATTAAAATGTTTGATTTAATGAAGAGGTTTCGATCGAAAAAGTTAAACAACTTAATCTGGTTAAGTATAAACAACCCAGGCTGCGGGATAAGACAGCGCTGGGACGCAAAGGGCAATTGCAAAAACAGGATTGGAACCCCTACTCACTCCGTCCAGAGCGGGAGAAGATATTTAATGATTCCCTTTTGAAAAAAAGTGTAAACAAGCCACCTTGAGCAAAAGTGCTAGCGACTTCTCTGCGTAATACGTTCCTGCCTTTCCTCTGGTATAATGACAGTCTGGTATTTTAACGCAACTATCTTTAATTTTCTTCAGCCGTTATAACCCCACTACTGGGCAAAGAATTTAGCCAAGTTCTTCCAGCTACAAGATATTCGTTGCTAGCACCCTCTCAAAGCAGTCGAACCAGCTGTCGCGGTACGCGTCCAGATCATCACGTCACCTCTTTCTTGGCCGGCCTCCACGGCACTTTCGATATATATTGATCTATCTTATAAAATTTTAATGCTTAATAATAATAAGTTTTATCCTATAATCTCTATCTTTTATTAAATAAAACGGCTCTAACTCTAAGTGAATGCAGGTAGTATACGGGCGTAGGAAGCCATAAGGAGTGGGTAACGTAATAACTGTCAGACGGAGCCGAGTGAAGGGCAACAGGTTACCGGTAAAATAAGAGTATCATGCGCTGAAATTTAGAGTGCTATGTGGGTAGATATATAATGTAGGGGTCAGTGTACTGATATCTGTATTGATTGAATTGTTTTTTTTTGGTAATACGTATATCGAACCTCCCGAACTTATCATGTTCGGTGAGGACCTGCATCATGCGGAAGGTAACGTCTTTCTAGCTACTCCTTAAAGAATGTACTTACCGCCATATTTATAGCGTACCCCTGGCAAATGTGGGTATGTTTGTTGCTCCTTCACATTCAAACGGCTGAACGGATTTGGATAAAATTTGTCTCACAGGTAGACCTTAAAAATTAAATTATAACATAAAACTTTTTATATAATATGCTACTTTCACGACGGCAAAGCTGTTGACAGCTGCTGATAATGAAATTAAACTGAGCTCAAATTTAGAAAAACGACTTAGTCCAGTCATTTAAGCTTAATTAAGGTAAGAATCTCGGAATTCGAGATACCCAGCTGTAAGTCTGTAAATAGTTGTATATTGACACCCTAAAAGTAGTCTCAAAACCTACATATGGTAGGGTGTACGCAACTATTAAATTTCAAGGTCAAAGGTCACAAAAATCGTTTTTTTGCGCGTTTTTTGTAAATATCTCATTTCCTGTCGGTTTTTTGCTATTTGTATATTTAACAATCTATACTAATATTATAAAGAGGTAAAATTTGTAAGTTTGTATGTAGGGGGTAATCTCTGGAACTACTGGTCCGATTTGAAAAATTCTTTCAGTGTTAGATAGCCCATTTATCGAGAAATGCTATAGGCTATAATATACCATCACGCTACGACCCACGGGAGCGGAGCAGTAACGAAAAATGCGGGTGAAGCCGCAGGGGACAGCTAGTATTGTATAATATAAAATTCTCTACAATTTTTGTACAGAAAAATTTTCCTACAGTGGACCGTTTTCGAGATATAGGGCGGAGACCGCGCGGTCACAGCAACACTTTAGGTCATATGTAGGTTTTGAGACAACTTTTAGGGTGTCAATATACAAGTATTTACAGACTTACAGCTGGGTATCTCGAATTCCGAGGTGAAAGTACTATAATGACTGGACTAACTCATTTTGTATCTTCGAGTAATGTAAATTACATGTACTTCGATTACGCTTACCTTTAACTAATTTGGCGCATTCTAAACTATGATTACGCCACTTATATGATAACTAAGATTACGCCTAGCTCTATTCTGATAAATTTTCTCTTACTAAAGATAACGTTAAAAACCAAAATCACTCCTTATCTCAAAATCAAATCAACCAACTACAATCTAAGCTACAAACTGCATCGGATGTAGTACTATCGTTCTTCTAAGATCAAATTAACGCTTCATAAAGGTTTCTTGATCCACGACTCTGCAGCTGTAACACCACCAGCTAGGAATTCCTTTGTTGCGCGACACAAAGAACGAGACAGCTTTATTGAAACCACTCCTAGATTAACGACACACCACTTTCATATAATTTTCTTGTGAAAAATACTTTTTAAATTTTTGTTGCTAAATTGTAAGTGATTTTGCGTTACATTTTTTATTAATTTTTCACTAGCGATCCGCCAATAACAGGGGTTCGATTTAATTTCCGGTGGATACTACAAACAAAATTGTTCCATATTTATATATATGGAATATTTATATTGAAGTGTTCTCTTATCTTGCCTTGTCCCGAATATTACGGACACCTAAAAACAGTAAGACGAATTAGTCGAGCTTTTCTTGAGTGATTCTCAATCTATACTAATATTAGCTGCTGCCAGTGGTTTCTCCCGCGCGGTAATCGAAAATGATCCCAAGGGAATGCACTCCCGGGATAAAGAGTATCCTAAGTGCTATTCTAGGACATGGTCTATTTGACAATGAATTTTTGGAATATATAAAATAACTTTTTAAAATAGTGTTCCTGGAATTTCTTAAACGTTCTTCTCCGCGCTTTGGAATGTGTAAAGCTTCACTTTTCTGACTAACTTTTTGACAAAACAGAAGTGCCTGTAAACGGTTTTATCTTAATTACTAGAAAAAGCCCTCGGAATACAAAAAAAATCGTGATAACTGCTTACGCACACTACTACACTACACTACTACTTCCGCACAGCGTTTTCGGGTCACACAACTTAGTCAAAAACTAAATCAATAACTTAACAAATAAAATCCCTTAAACGTTTCTCTAAGTAAGTTACCCATTGAAAGTAAGGATAAATCACTTCTACGTAAAATATAGTTCGCCCTTGAAGACTGATGAGCCCGTTACCTTAGTTTCGGTACTTCGGTAAACTATCGGCAAGCACTGAACGATTCTCCTTGCGAAACACACTGCAGGGAGAGAGTAATGACTTCAAGACAGAGACCTAAAGAGAGCGTAGTCCTTGGATTTGTTTAAAGTGAAATTTAGTTTAGTAATGGTAAAAAAACTGAAATATTTGTAATAGTTTGTGTTGTTTAACTAATAGCTGACGTCTGTCTCTTAAGATACAGGACAACCCTAGTTTAAGAGGCAAGGCTAAATGATTTTGTGCAGATCTTGTAAACTGAACACGTCTAGTTCTACTCTACCAGCCGTATTTATTTAAATTTTAACTACTTTACTTCGGAACTTATTAATATTGTCTCCTATATATATCTGTAAGTTTTTGGAAAAAATAAATTATTATTATTGGTTTTTTAGGTGAGAAACCAAATGCGAGTAAATGCCGCTCTGAGTAAAGCGAGTGTGAGAGTCAAGCTTCTACTGACTAAAGCAGGCGCCACATAAACTTGGAATAAAATACATTGACTCTAGGAGGGTCAACGTACTTGAGAGGAGGGGAATTGAAGGAAAACATGATAATATCAAAAACATTCTTATTCCACTTTTAAAGCGCGTTTAAATGAATGTCAGAGATGGCTGCAAAGAGTGCCAGAAACGCGAAGTATCATTGGTCTCTTTCACTAAATTTTTATGCATCTACAATAGTGAATTATTTCTGAGACATATAGTATAACAAAAATATAATTAATTATTTGTTTTAAATAAGTGAGCGCCTACAATTTGAAAACTAATCATCCGGTTAACATATGGTGACACTCTATCGTGCCATCATAGATATAAATTGCTGATTGTCAAACTTTTACTGACTAAAACCTATCCGTTTTCTTTCAGGTACCTTTTGCGTTCCAGAGCAGCGATAAGTCTTTGTAAAATCACGCAGCTCGCCGTGTATTTTTCAGGTATGATAATAATTTTTTAATTGTTAATAATGTAGCTTTATCAGCACTTTAAAACAAATGACTTCTTTAAGCCTACAGGTTCCTTTTAAAAAAATCTCCATAGCGTTCATCAACATTGCCGGATCAAAAAAAAAACAAAGAAAATAAAGCGTAGAACACTTCGTTCCATTCGTGACTCGGGCTCGGTCCGGACGGCGAGCTACCCGTTGCTTGTCGTCCACCACACGGACTCTCGCAAAACGGCGATAATTTGGAGGCTTTACACGTAGGCATAGTTACCTACTAAATTGTAAAAGACTATCGTTTTAATCGGTATTAGGAACATTGTAGACACTATTATAGAGGTCGGCATACATTGCTTCACTATCCACACAAGAATGGCTGTTAGTGAGTTACCCGTTTCAATTAAACTAAACCCATTAAACGCAACATCACGTGCATATTATACCGCGCACAACACTACTTTTTAACTACGTCCTGCTATCACAGTATGGGCCAGTGTAATTGGTACTATGATTTGTGCGTTTAATACTTTTTGTAGACGTAAGTATCGGTTTAAAGTTTGTACATAACGTTCAATAGTAGATTATGTAATTAAGGGATAAAACAGTGTCTTGTTCGAACGGTGCGAAGGTTGCTGAGATTAAATCCCGAGCGCAGTGAGGGGTTTATAAAATACATTTCACAGCAGTACTGATGTTTAAAATTGGACCAGTATTTCTAGCGATCAGTGCGTTTAACTAAATAAAAAAAACTCTTCAGTTTTATGTTATTAGTATAGATGCATTAAAAAAACCTTACACAAAAAACACATAGGGTTTTAAAGTATTCTGAGATTTCTTCTAGGCAATCCTTGAATGGATTGAGAAAAGGTTATATTTACTAGTTACGCGCGGGCGAAACCGCTGGCAGGTGGTAGTTGTAAATTAGAAGATTAGGGATCTAGGGTACACAAAATAACAAATTTTCTAAATACGTTTTCGGCTTACGATACGAAACAAATATTTACAATTCTCGGAACTGAAACGTATGTAAATTATGAAGATTTGGTTTTCGACGTGCCCGTTTGTCCGTCACGGCCTAGTTAGCAAAGCCGCCTTACATCCTGGTTCATAATAAACATAAAGCATCCCAACGATTTATGTGAGTGTAAAATCGTTTCTCCCTTGTGTATTTTATTTATTTTTATAAAATATTGCTCATAAACTTTTAACATAAAACAAGGCGATTTTATTGGTTCGCTACGGCCAGCGATGCAATAAACAGGATATCGCGTCATAAATTTGTGTGGATTGATACTTTTGAATTGATACCGTCCGTCTAACGGCCTTTTGATGGCCGGTTATGTTTACTTCGCTATCTTAGTTTGCCAGCTGTAAGGGTATTTTCACATTAGTATTTAGTTGTATGGGGGAGAGAATTATTGACTTAGTGGAAAGGCTCTTTAAATTTAAAGAGAGGACTGTTGATCATGGTATATTAATTCATGAATCCCCGACCGGTCCTATGAGAACGCGCTGTTATTGTTTTACTATTGTGTCTCGTTTTGCGGGTATGTGATAGGTTAAGAAAATAAATTAATAATTGGAAAAAGATATAACATTTTTTTTATCGTTTTCCTGCCCCATGTAATCATTGTCCATCTTGCCTTTTCACTGTATATTAAGATATTATTTTTTCTTGGAAAGGTGTTATGATCCAATATTTGTTAATTTTTTTTTTACGTCAATACGACGTAATGCAAAATTGTATGTACGAAATGAATTCTGTAAGCCCGAATTCCCTTAATATTTTCTCTTTAGGCGAACTTCCCCCCAGCCCTTTTTCATAAGATTCGCACATTATGATTGTAGCCGGAGCACGCAACGTAAAAATGAATACATTCCGGTTTTTGCACTAATATGCTTTGCAATACATCAGGGGAAAACACAATAGCGAAGATAGAAAGCACTGCGAGCAACAGTTAACCTAACTGTCAGCAATTTGTGTCGGCATGAAATAGAATAAATCGGTCTTGTATATTGCTCTTACGCAGCAAAAGAATTCCCATCTTATTGTCCCTAAAACAGTGCCCATAATGGGTTGGAGGGTTTCAAGTTGATGTAATGTTCTGGTTTCCGTGCCAACTTGATCCAAAAACCTCGTGTTTCAATAAAACTGAACTGTATGATACGTTGTAAGGGTAGGGATTGCGTTGCATTCGTTGGCCGTAGGTGCGTATAAGCCAATGTCTATTCCGCTAGAGAGTTAATGGCACAAGTGTTATTGAGCCAGATATTGCCCTGAAATTTAGAATTGTATACACATTAGGCCGAATGTTGCGGTTAGGTCATTTAGTGTGGCCTCATCGGTCTGGATTTGAGCGTACATAATTAACTGGGCAAATAATTGGACCTGCGTCGGGACGTGACGTATTACTATCGAGGGATGTGCGCGGGATGTGGTGCCTATTATTCATTTCGTAGTTAAGTTTGTGTGTTCATATTCTATGCGTCTGATGGGATTTTGTTAGACGGTAATGCTTAGCTGCTACTTACTTACGTCACTGCATGATTTAAGGTTCTATAATGAGAGATTTCACCACAGTGTAAGTAGTCCATGTCTTATGCATCAATGCTTTATGGCAAGAACACTTAAGCGCTTTGCAGATGGCTCAACTAATGCAGCAACTGGCAACTAGCCGTTTACATAATTATGTTTTTACAATGCAATGAAGAGCACACGTTGCAATTCGATTGATTCAATGCAACTTGAATGCAACTGACAATTTTTAATGAAAACTTATAAAGTTGATAGTTGTCTCAACTAAAATTGCTCCATCTGCAAACCGCCTTAAATAAATCATCAGTCTCGTAATCTTTACGTGATCTATAATATTACTGAAACCACCAAAAGCATATTAATTTTAATGAAGATATACTCGTATAGAATTCTATGAGTATCTTTACGAACTTCTTGTAAAATAAATAAGCTTAACGTTGAAATGCTATGAAAAAATGTAAACTTGATATTTGTTAAGCAATTTATTCTAAGTTATTAAGACAGGCAGCACTGAAGAAAGCTTGTCAACAAGGTGGTGCACTTAGCGATCTGCTATTGTTTTACATTTCAGCATCTGAAAGTTTTTCGCCAGACAAAACAAATGAGGGCAAACTTTACATTTCAACCCTATTAGGTATTTTCATCTGGTTATTTCTGTCTAGTCGACGATTTTTAGTGTTATCGATTGTATAATTTAGGTTACACATAACCCACAGAAACTTTGTTGTCTTGTGTTGCCTATATATACACTTAAGGAGAAAAATAATGAGATGGAAAGGTCTTTAATCAGAATTTGTGCAGTAGGTATGTGTGCAGTATAGTGAGTCCTTCAAATGATTTACTTCACATGTTGTGTATCTGCAAATAGGTAGCTATCCAGAATAGTCATTGCTAGTCTCAGTTATCTCATTGGTTTATACCCATGAGATTACTGAGGCTTTGGTTTGATTTGAATGCGTTTGCTACTAGAAATTGCGGATGTTGAAATTCTTTCTATTTCTTTGTCAATATCTTTTACATTATCTGTTAAAATTTTAACTATCTGGCTATCACGGTTTAGTAGTTACAGCCTGGTGACAGATAGCCGGACGGCGAAGTTATAGCGGAGGTATAGGTCCTGTTTTTACCATTTAGGTACGAAACCCTAAAAATTTAAGAAAATTTAAATTTCGCACTACTCTAGAGCATTCACTACTGCAAGTCAAATAAAAGATTATTGTAATGGAATGTACCTAGGTATTCGTTGTTTTCAGAATCGTCCCCCGTATCAAATTCCGTAACATTGTTCAGTGGCGTAATTTCTGCGAAAATGATTGTTGAAAGCGCAGGGCAAATACAAAAGACGTTGGACACTCGACCCTCGGAACTGAGTAGAAATGAGACCTCGTTGTCGACTCGTCGGCCCCTGGAGTAGTTAATAGCTACTTTTGAAGACACTTGTTACCTGAACAATAGGTGGGGTTTAGGTATAGGCGGGTTTTTTAAATGGTCTCATTGTTATGTTGGTTAGTGTTTTACCCTTGGATAATAGCTATAAATATTTAGCAAAAAAAAAATATACATGTTTTTTATGCTTGTTGCTATTCTAAATGATTCTAAATATTTAATTTTTTATAGGAAAGTAAGGGCGAAACATTTCTTTTTCGAAGTTCATGCCAGAAAAGGTGTACCCGAGCCCTATTGATGTCGCTGCTAGCCCTATTGTTAAACGATTGAATCTAGGGCATAATTCGGAGTGAATCCGACAGTGTATTGCTACGCATCTTTCTCTCAATGCGATCGATTTTACGCCCTAAACTGAACTGTTATATGTATGGAGCTGTAGAGCTCCACGAGCTTCTTCTTTCTCGCTCTCACGGATGACTTTTTAACACTTCCTGGTATGGCCCTGTTCACCAGTTTTTGGACATTCAACTTTCAAGGGGGTGAAACAGGGGTGTGAATGTTGTACAGAGTAACCTATTTTCACGCAAGCGAAGTCGCTAGTGGAAGCCAGTTCTATAATAATCACAAACTTTAATCCATTCACAGCATTTAAAAACTTCAACATTAAAATAAACAAATGAATTCGGGCTGCACCGTCCTTGACTCGCTCACAAAAAAGTGAAGAGGAAATACTCGGCAATAGCATCCAGTTTGCAAGCTTTTCATAATGCCACAAATATTATATTGTAGCGTTTAATTTGAGAGGGTTCCGTGGCTGGTAGAATAATATTAAAAGAGGTTGCTTTGTGAGGTGCTAACAAATTGGCGGTGAAGTTTGCGCGCGGACGCGGCCGCTCGGCCAGTGAGGAATACAGACGGGTGAACATTGTTTTAGGGAGCTAGGATCTTTTAAGTCTTTGTGAAATAATTCTTTGATCTGTCAAAGAAAAGTAAAGCAAACGATTCGTACAATGACGGTAATTGTTGTGTGTGAAGCATAGGTGGAAAGACTTACACTAGACGCATTAGGCGCGGGTTCGGATCTGGTGGCAGAGTATGAGTGAGGTCTGCGTTTAGCAGTGGACTGCAATGGTCTAGGTCAGGTATAACGAACCCTTATTGGAGAATGTACCACTAAATATGTATGTATATGAAAATAATAACAATGTGGCCATGAGTTGCTGGCAAAAATCTTGATTTTGTGATTTAAAAGAAAAACATTTATGTAAACTAAATGTTATTAACTTTAATAAGATTCGTATATCCTAATGATTTCCGGTTTTAATTATTTAATTAAATAAAAGAGAAAATAGTGTTATAACATATTGGACGGTGTAAATTCATGTTGTTATGGTCTGTTTTTTATACCCTGAGACTAAATTGACACAAGTAATGTCAAATTTACTATAGGAATGACGCCAGTTCTTTTGTGTTGAAATGTCATTTTAGTCTCCGGGTTTAAAAAACAGACGATAGTAGGTACATCTTTCACTGGTGTGCCTTAATTATTTGGCCGCGGGGTTTTTTGTATATCAATGGCCGCGTGCCATAGATTCTCAGATTAGGGGCTCAATACACAACAAAATCAACCTAGACCTAGGGGTCTAGGTTGAAAGTGATGTGTGTAGATTGTATACGCCATTTTCTGTTAAGAAATTCTGAATTTAACTTGGGGTAGTGTTGATTTAATAAAAGACTAAATGAAAATGTTTTCATGATAACCAAATTTTCCGACAACAATTACATAGAAGACGGTTTCAAAGACCCAACTTCTATCAGATATTTATTATTGTGATCTCGGAGTTTATGGTTCAAACATGTTTCAAATAGCATAAATAAATAACGTAAGGCAGACGTAAATGCTGTTCAAAACAACGAGCAGTGTGTACCCCATAATGGAGGAATATTTGAAAAGAGCCCGCGCTACGTCCGCCTCCTTTGTTCTCAAATCGCTTGGCTGACACAAGCGAGCGTTACGTTTCAAGGAACATAGCTACGATACGTTGTACATTTGCACGTACAAATCATTCGATACTTACGTGAATTGGGTCGAAGTTGATTTTGTACTTTTGAAGAGATTTTGATGATAGGTGATAAAATGTTTCTTGACATTCCATAATAGAGGATTGATTGGTAAGTTGTTGTGCTGCTACCTACAACGTCGAACTGTAGACACGTCTCGCTTCTGCAATGTAATGAAGGAGCGCGGTGCGAGAGGTTACACCGCCAATCACCCACACGAGGCCACGGCGGTGCTTCGCCCAAGCGGAGCATACCTCCATCGTATGCTTCACCGTGACCTCCAGGTCATCACAATGGTGCATCATTTCAGTCGAAAGACGTCCACTGTTGGACATAGGCCTCCTCCAACATCACAAGACTATCATTGTGGTCTATAGATTCTAAAGTGCTAAAGGCATCAAATACACCTCATCCATTACATTATGAGAAGCTTCCATCGCTTTCCCTCAGCTATTTAACATCACTTATAGCAAACCCCATACCTCAGAACACGAACCAAAGCAAACACACATACGCTTGACGTGTTCATAATTTACCGAGAGCGAATCGCTCCGTCCCTAGGCAACGTCGAACTGTAGACACGTCTCGCTCGTGCAAAGTGTTGAATAACTTAGCGCAAGTTCCACTGTGCTTCACTCACGGTACATTAATAGCGAGTGTGATACTGTTTGAGTTGGGGAGACGGTGGCGTGTGACTTGCGAAGGTTAAAGGTTTTCTAGGTGTTATAATTGGGGTACACATAAAATAGGGTGTACTTAATCTTAGTTACTAATCTTAAAGATAGATTAACCTATCACATACTCGCGAAATGCGACACAATAGTAAAATAATAACAGCGCGGTCTCATAGGACCGGTCGGTGATTCATGAATTAAGGACCTACAGCATCCAAAACGCGAGCATTCTCAAACTGCATGCAAAAAAAGATGCGCAAATAAACAATACTTCCAAAATCCTGCAGAACTCTTACGAGTTTATTTAGATATGACCAGTACGTTCGTAGTACAATATTAATGGATATGGCACACACGACAATTGCACTGTCACATTAAAAAAGGCAAAAATTCGTATGCACTATGCGTATGGTTTTATCTTCTTCACGCTGAAAAAGCTGAACAGATAGGTACCAAAATAATTTATATCTTGCATTAAAATAATATAGGCTATAACTTAAATACCTAAAGGAAGAATTAAATTAAGGCGGACGAAATCGCTGGTAAAAGTTAGTTTTAAATGTAAATTGAAATGTCACTATTTTTATTTTAAACAAGGTACAGAGACTTCAATTTCATTTATTTTTCTGTCTCTTTCCTAGGAGATTGTTATAGAGTATGTATGAAAACTTCTATAAATATACAATAAGCAAAGAGGTGTATCAAAATAAAAGGTTCTCTCGTCTCAAAGCCATTTTCTAAGTTCCAACGTAGCATTTCCATCGTGGAAATGGTATTTGATTCTTTCAGGGGATAGGAAAAGTGATAGCTTCAAAGATAGTCTCGTTTAGATTATTTTGCAAGACTTGTGATTCCATCAATGTGCAATTGGGTAGTTTACTCATTTTTATTATAGTATCAAAAACTAAGTTTAAATCGAAAATACAAAGTCAAATCCGTCAAATGTTAAGTCACAATCCTTTCAAAACTAGTGAAAGACGAAACTGCCAAGTAGGTAACAGATGCATATACTCGTACTGACATGATGTGACGTTACCGACAAAAAAATATGTACAACAGCGATAGCGAAATATTCTCCCCTGCCTCCTTTTTTTCTCATCCTTTAATTATTTACTATACCAATTTGAAACTGCTTCATTTAATAAAAAAAAAATTATACTATTTTCAGACGCGATATTTTGTTTTGGTGCTTTTTTTTGGGGAATATCCAATTGTTCAGGCTTTTTCCGTATGAGATAAGATCTTTGCCTTGCAGTTAGAAGAGATGCAGATTTGGATGAAATTTTGGAACAAGTCCTGGAATAATATATTGTTAGCAACTGAAGGAGAGGCCGTGATGGCAACTGGAGGCGAGGCGACGTCGTGACGTCACACCATCAGGCGGCGGCCGACGGTAGTCTATAAAAGAGGCGCGCGGTGCGGCAACCCCCCTTTTTTCGTTTGGTCGGCGTTGAGGACGGGCTTGCTACTTGACCGTTATCGTGTGATTTTATTTCATTAATACCTACTTCATATTCTTATAATTTTGTGAAAGTGTGATTAAAGATTGATTATTTATTTTTTATCTGTTTCACTTCTGATCCCTAAAATCAGAAGTGGGATAAAGATTCGTTTCGCCCACAAATTACTAGTTTCGATTTTTAAAGTTCTCTTTTTTCTACTTAAAAGCGGGTAGTTGCCAACTACTAGTTGGGATGGTTAGATCGAGTCGTTCGGGTTCACAAACTTGTGCCCCGCGTCCTAACCGATATCGTAGCCGCCATATTGTGAGTAGAAGGTCACGTAGCAAGTCTCGGGATTGCGATTCCGAAGCCGCGTGAGGACGCGCAGCCCTGCGTCACCGCTATACTGGTGATCATTTGAGACGATTGTCTCGCAGTTGAAAGTTTTGGAAGCATGTTTACAGGTCAGAACCGTGAACCGCTACGGGAATTGAGAAGACAAAGGACGGCCGAACGGTGGTGTAAAAACCAAGCCTATCACGACGAGCGTGTCAATGAAGACCGACAGCGTCCACATGCCTACGTCGCAGTCTACGGAGAAACTTGATCCTGGTACGCGCGGTGCTCGCCGTGTAGTTGGAGTCCTGGACTGCGGGCGCTGTGAGCTGCAACTTCTGCCTGGTTGCTGCCCTGGAGGGATGAATGGACTCCCGAGACGTGCGTCGCATTTTTGAAGACAAGTATTTTCTTGAAGTCTGTGCGGTATGCTAACTTTGTGCCTATGCCGACAGCCGCTGGGAGGTATGCAAACTTGGAGCCTATGCCTACAGTGTTGAAGTCTGTGCGGTATGCTAACTTTGTGCCTATGCCGATAGCCGCTGGGAGGTATGCAAACTTGGAGCCTATGCCTACAGTGTTGAAGTCTGTGCGGTATGCTAACTTTGTGCCTATGCCGATAGCCGCTGGGAGGTATGCAAACTTGGAGCCTATGCCTACAGTGTTGAAGTCTGTGCGGTATGCTAACTTTGTGCCTATGCCGATAGCCGCTGGGAGGTATGCAAACTTGGAGCCTATGCCTACAGTGTTGAAGTCTGTGCGGTATGCTAACTTTGTGCCTATGCCGACAGCCGCTGGGAGGTATGCAAACTTGGAGCCTATGCCTACAGTGTTGAAGTCTGGGCGGTATGCTAACTTTGTGCCTATGCCGACAGCCGCTGGGAGGTATGCAAACTTGGAGCCTATGCCTACAGTGTTGAAGTCTGGGCGGTATGCTAACTTTGTGCCTATGCCGACAGCCACTGGGAGGTATGCAAACTTGGAGCCTATGCCTACAGTGTTGAAGTCTGGGCGGTATGCTAACTTTGTGCCTATGCCGACAGCCACTGGGAGGTATGCAAACTTGGAGCCTATGCCTACAGTGTTGGTGGAAGTCTGGGCGGTATGCTAACTTTGTGCCTATGCCGACAGCCACTGGGAGGTATGCAAACTTGGAGCCTATGCCTACAGTGTTGGTGGAAGTCTGGGCGGTATGCTAACTTTGTGCCTATGCCGACAGCCACTGGGAGGTATGCAAACTTGGAGCCTATGCCTACAGTGTTGGTGGAAGTCTGGGCGGTATGCTAACTTTGTGCCTATGCCGACAGCCACTGGGAGGTATGTGTGGGCGCAAAACCAAACTGCCTTCCAATTTCTTTAGTAAATATTGCAAATACCCTCTTGAATTAATATGAGGATTTAATTTGACAACTTCCTTTCGAATATTGCAAAATCTTGTTGAAATTAATATGAAACAACTTCCTTTTAAATGATTAATTCTGCTCATATTTAAATAGTATTTTCCATTAGAATCACTCTTTAATAGAATTGTCACAATAAATTCTACTGTGACAACTTCCGTTCTCACTTATTTATTTTAAGTATTTTTCTACCCTCATAGTGAATTTTATTAAGTGTAATGTTTTTCCCGCCTAAATTCTCTTATTTGCTGGGTATAAAAACCGATGTAATTCAAATATAAAAACACTCTTTCGCCGCCCGTGGAATGCATTTACTGAATCGTATGTAGATTTTGTGAGTCTCGCATGTAATGGAACAAATTTATTATTAGTCACTCTACGGTTTGTACTTTCATTTGATTTTCCAGAACTAAAGTAAGGTATTTCTTTATTATCACTCACTTTTCCTGTCGTTCTATATTACTGTGTCTGTGTATTTTGTGTGACGTCAACCTCGATGGCGATCAAGCGCCGACATATGCAAACTTGGAGCCTATGCCTACAGTGTTGGTAGAAGTCTGGGCGGTATGCTCACTTTGTGCCTATGCCTACAGCCGTTGTGAGACACGCTAACTGGGTGCCTATGTCTGCAACGCGACCAAGTTATTCGTATATACTCGGTGTGTCTTAGCAAAGATTTCTATGTGTCACATTTTATGTGTAATGCGCATTATCTTTTTAAACCCCGACGCAAAAACGACGGGGTGTTATAAGTTTGATGGTACGCGCGCGTTCAACTCAACATTCAACGTGCACAGTCACATTCACGAGCGTGTAAACGGTACGCCCGAGCCCGTGAACGTGCCTATGAACGTGAATGCCGCGAATCGGACAAGTGTCGGCGTGCGTGTGAACAGCTTGAATGTCCGCCGGCCCGGGACGGGCTGCGTGCCGCGCAGCCCGCCAGGCAGCCCGCCAGGCAGCCCGCCAGGCTGCACGGCACGCGTGTGAACGTAGCATGACGTGTCTGTGTGTGTAAATGTATATGTGTCTGTCTGTGGCATCGTAGCTCCCAAACTGATGATCCGATTTTAATGAGGTTTTTTATTTGAAAGGTATATCAGTCGAGAGTGTTCTTAGCTATGTTTGATGGAAATCGGTTCAGGTTTTCAAGGTCATCAGGACCTGAGAGGTGAAGAGTAGTCGGGGTTTTTTTTATTAATTTTAAATTCAATTGTATTTTTGCGTAATGTGTCTGATTTGAGGAGCTCGTGGCTAGATAATAACAGCCGCACAGATCGATATAGGTTGGTCTGTGGATGGGTGACCATTTTAACATAACGAGTTTCCTCCGTGCCTCGGAAAGCACGTTAAGCCGTTGGTCCCGGCTGTCATTTGGAGATCTTTGGCAGTCGTTACGGATAGTCAGAAGCCAGTAAATCTGACTCCAGTCTTGCCATGAAGTACTGTGTTACCCCAGTTAATGGGTTGTGGAGGTCTGGTAGGCAGCCGCTCCTCGTAAAATACTGGTATTCAGCTTAATCCGGCTTGACTGGAAGCCGACCCCAATATAGTTGGGAAAAGGCTAGGCAGATGTCTGATTACAGGAGACAATGAAGACTTGGAAAACACTACTACAGATCAGGCAGGACCATCTTTTAGAGCTGACGAGGACGTCAGAGCGTCAGGAGAGGCCGTGTTAGCAACTGAAGGAGAGGCCGTGATGGCAACTGGAGGCGAGGCGACGTCGTGACGTCACACCATCAGGCGGCGGCCGACGGTAGTCTATAAAAGAGGCGCGCGGTGCGGCAACCCCCCTTTTTTCGTTTGGTCGGCGTTGAGGACGGGCTTGCTACTTGACCGTTATCGTGTGATTTTATTTCATTAATACCTACTTCATATTCTTATAATTTTGTGAAAGTGTGATTAAAGATTGATTATTTATTTTTTATCTGTTTCACTTCTGATCCCTAAAAATATTTATTGGTTTGTTGTTATTCCAGTTGTATGTTTCCAATGAACATTCACGATTTTCACGCGGGCAAAGCCACAAGCAGAAGCTGATTAACGGTAAATCACCGTTCAATACCGCACGCTTCTACTCTATATTTGTTAAGTGTACAACCGCGTACTATACGGACCTATGTATATGTAAACAGGAACAGGCACAATAAGCATGAACAGGCATCTTCTGGTCTACCTCGTTTCATTGTAGAATAGATTGAGGTCAAAAGCAAGAAAGATGACGAAAAAGAAGTAAAAAAAACAGAAGATCAACACACAGCGTCGACGAGACAATATTTGGATGGTGCCATCATACTCTATCAAAACATAAAACAAGGATAAAACGGATCGCAATAAAAACGGCGCCGAGATCCGTCCGATGATTGATGTCAGTTAAACGTTGTAATTACGGACGTCGCGTGCCACCATTGTGCGTTTACATTTTAATGACAATCGCCATTTTTCATTGGCCTCATATAACTTGCTTGATTAATGCTTATATTTTTATTAAGATTTTTCCGCGATATGGTATTTATTTATTAAGATTTATTTCACTTAGGGCTTATGGAGCTTAAGTACCTCTTCATCCTTAAGAAAATAAGAATGCTTTAAGAACACGGTCTTTGATAGATCTTCATGCGTGTGATAATTTAGACTATGGACTTACGCACAGAAATATTAATAAAGACGAGAAATGGCGAGCGGGCGAATTCATGTCGCAAGCCATGCGCCCGTGGGGCAATGTGCTAGGCGGCGGCCGTCACATAATACTTGATCGTGACGAAATCCTGCTAATACATTGCTCCTTAACCACTACGTAATTTTGGCGCTCAGCAACAGGACAAGCAATGTAAACAAAATAACATAACGATAATTTATCAATACGGTGTATTTCATAATACGGCCGCTATGGAGACAAATGTTCCGATACATTTTTAACAACATAACGAAGTCTTTACTGATCACATTCGACAATTTTTTAAAGGGTGGATGTCATCTAATGATTTCTTCCGCGGCAGGCAGGGCATGTCAGACCTTTGCTGACTAAAACCCACTACTATATTTCTTCTTTGCCTTGCTTTCCAGAGCCCCGGGATTTTTCTCGGAAGCTTACTCCTGGCCCCAGTAGGGCCAGTAGGCTTCGGCCCTATTGAGCCCCTAAGATTTTGCTAACATACTCGTATCTTTGAGGAGCGTGACTACAACACGTGCGTGACTGCGCGTAGGTACAGTGTACGCGCTGTCGACGACTAGGGCTCGGTTCGGACGGATACCGGACGGCCGACATTAGACGAGTCGATATGGGGGAAAGTCCAAAGTAAAATTAGACTGGACAGAACAAAGTCGGTTAGTAAATGATCGCAATTTAAACTTGATATCTGAATGATTGCCTAATGACAGAAAGGGGCACCTTGAATGAGCCGAGCGTAGATGACGAGGCGAGGAATTTGGGAAGTGAAAAGAGTAGAGATACGAATCATCTCTTTGGTCAGCAGTGAGTACCGTCAAACGGGGTGAATAGGAACGTAGGGGTGAATAGGAACAAAACTTTGATTTTAATTTTTACTTTGGTTAAATATTTTATCTTCATTTCTGTATAAGCATCGCCTTTTATTACAATTAATGGATAAATAGGAGTAATTAAATGCTGGAAAAACCTGTTAAATAACGTTAAAATCCAGTAACCATTTTCGTTCCTATTCACGGGGTGAATAGGAACGCAGGGCGTTCCTATTCACCCCGTTTGACTGTAAGTGTAGACTGATGTAAAAACAATATGTTAAGAAATATCTGGTAACTCATTTTACGGAAAACAAAACATAGAATTTAGAGATAACGCTTTTTCTTGAACGACGTATAGAATACAGAATAAAAAATACCGCGTTTCGTATAAAATACCTACCTAACTTTACTGTAGCGGTTTATATCTATATTAAACTGGTGAAATGACTGTAGGGGAGACCGGGGCTAGAAGTTACCGGGGTAAGTTGTTCCGATTAAAATAACTCCGCGTAGAAAAGAGATAAAAATATCAACTAAACGTATCATGAAATGCAATGCCACAGCGCACCAACGGCGGCCATCTTAATCAGGTCAGTGGCACCGGGAATATTGGATCGGCAGCACGTGGGTCGCTGATACACGTAAGTAAATATTTTCGTATTTAGTATTTTTGGTCTGCTTCATGAATCTTAACGATTATCGTTTAGTATTTTATTGTTTCACTGTGAGGTTTTATCTATTGTTGTTATACACTACGCGTAAATGACGTATGATTTGTAACCTAATCTATATTTTGACTTTTTTTGAACTCGTGTGTTTGGGGCTAGATGTTCCTTTTTTCTGGGGCAGGTTGTGACCTCGGAACATCAGCCTATAGCAGTCCACTGTTGGACCTAGGCATCCCCCAATAAGCGCATAATGTAGTAAATAGATATATTGTTATTTTCTTTTACAGTATGCGGACTTGCAAAAGAAAATCTGCCCAAGGTTTAATATCAAAGGAGTTCCTGCAAACAGCAGCGAATACAGTTATAAATGATGGCAGAAAAATAAAAACTGTGGCCAGAGAGCTTGGCATTTTCCACCTGACTGGCGGCCAAGCTGAACGCCTGCCAAAGGGTCATGGCCATGGTCTCCCGCAAAACGGCGAGCCTCTTTACTGGTCTGCCACCATGGGATCTGGAGGTAACAGTCCTTGCACGCATGCACGATTTGAGCGTGGAGATGCAGCGCGGGGGCGAAACTCCACTGCCACGACAAATCGTGACTTGGCGGACAGAGTTTCGTGGGCATCTCATGGTGGAATGGTGACTACGACTGTCGCAACACAGTGCTGGGTACGCCATCATTATGGCGGTAAGTCCTCTATGTGGAGTGGCTGGAACGGCAACACGGCGTTCTCACCTTCCACATGACGCACGTCCTCACCAGTCATGGGAAGTTCGGGAGGTTCTTGTGCCGGATTCGTGCGGAAGAAACGCTCGGGTGTCACTACTGTGATCACCGCGCTGAGGGCACGGTGGATCATAAGGGGTGCTCCGCTTGGGCGGAGCACCGCCCGTGTCCTCGTGGGGCCGATCGGTGACATGGTCCGAAGCTAGGAAGAAGTTATTTGATAAGCACCTAATGACTAAATGTTCAATAATTGTTTTTCTACAAATTATAGTTACTTGTTAAAACAATTTACCTGAAAATACGTAGGATATTGTTGATTATTTACTACTGAATAAACAGACTTGGTTTAATCATTTATTGTTTTTTATTTCAAAAATAATAGCTTTAACAGATACGGTAACAACTTACCCCGGCTTGTTAACAACTTGCCCCGACTCGGGGTAAGTTGTTACTTTCCGACTTTTGTCATAAAAAAATTAATAACAAATAAATCTCACAGTAAATGATCCAGATAACTATCTTAATAGCAAAGTGAAACATGTAGGTTAATTTTAATCGCAACATACGAATATTAAAATCAAGTATTCTTAACAAATTTTAAGGTCAACTGAAAATCGGAACTTGTAGCCCCGGTCTCCCCTACTTAAATAATAATTATGAACTGATAAGGGTTTTTGTGTGATATTATTGACTTTTGTGATGTACTAAAATAGGCGATATCTTTTCTCTAACAGGTCATAAAAGTGATCCAGGTAATTTTTATTTTGTTTTTTTGGGAAAACCAAACTGTTTAAGAAAAATTGACAGCATAATATTATGTAAATAATACATAAAACGGCGTGACGATTGTTTGGCCATCGACATCTTAGGAACTAAAACTCAAAATCCTGCGCAAGGGTATCAGAACACCCATCTGGTTGCCGGATCCTTCCTTCTCATTACCTACAGGTTTGCGGGACTGAGTTCAGCATACCTCCAAAGGTCAGTGAAACACAAAATCGCGAGACGAGGCCGCGGCAGATCACGAAGGAGATGGCAGGAGTACTTGCTTGTCTTTCTTGAGAATTAGCAAGAAACACGAATAATTAATGAATGTGAGAAAGTATCTTCTTAGTTGTGGAACAATATAGAGCAGTTCACGGTAATAATAACAGTACATATTTGAATGTGTGGTTGGGGCAAAAACCATTAGGAAGTAAACTGTTAAATCCCTTTATGGTCCAGTTAAGACGGATTCCAGCCAATATAAGTCACCAACTTAAATTGCTCGGTCAGTGTAAAACTTTGTAATGTAACAAAGTTCTGTTAACACTGCAGAATGGCCCAATTCGGCCAATTTGCTTTAGTTTGAACAAACCAGGGCTATTCTTTGGCTACAGAGAATTTTGTTGTAAAGCGTTTTGCTGAAAAGTTTTTTTGCGGAAATGTTTCGTCACGATTCAGAGGGTTTTATGAAGGCATAGTTTTTCCCCTATATTTTTAAAACTAACAACATTTACCATCAGGTGGGATTGCAGTAAAGCACTAGTTTATGTTACTTAAAAAAAGTTAGTTTTGTTGTAGGGTCAACAGTTTATTTCACCGTCATTATGTCACAAAAAGAGGATTCTAATGCCGATTATCAAATTAATAACTGGTCTCTAACTTGCTACCGTAAATAGGATTGAATTTGAAATATTCTTTAAATCCAATTCAGCAACCGAATAATTTAGGTAAATATTTTTAAAAATCCCGTAAAATTGAAAACTCTTCATCTGTTTAAATAAAATTCCTAACCCTTGGACCTAGAACGCTGAAATTTTGCACAGAGTTTCAATTTTCCAAAACTCATCCGCTAAGGTGGTGTAACAGGGGTTCACAGTTATAGAGAAACCTGCTTTCACACAGATGAAGCTGCTGGCCGAAGTTAGTTCAACCCCAATTCATTGTGAATTATTATCAACACACTCTCCCAAGATTGATTACAATCTTACGATATTTGCAGTAATCCGCCGACAAAAAATACCCAAACCGGCAACGAATGAATAAATGAGCATCAACCAACAACTGTCGAATAGTTTTCAGTACAGTCGCGTTCAAAACTGCGTGGGAACGAGTCGAATTCACGTTCGTTGAGAATGAAAGAGGAATCGTAAAAGGCTTTTGGATTGAGAATGCTGAATCATCGCGGCGTCGAGTGGCGGGCGACGCGCCGCGCCGCTCTATACTAGTGATGACGTGCAATAACGAGCTAGTGATGTGACGGTGTCGACAGTTTTGGATGTTAATAATAAAGTGAATGGGGTTGATTTTAAGTTCAATAATTATGATATTGTCCACTCCAGGTTGTCTGGAAGAGATCGCGGGATATGATAAGGCCGCCCATTGTATGTGTTTTACATATAAGTTTTTCTTTCTTTTGTATCTTGTTCTTTAACATGTAAACTCAAATACATAAGACATCCAGATCCGAAATAACTATCTGTAACTATCCTTATCAACAAAAGTTCCACGCGAGAATTGTACCTGTGATACGTTTCGCTACATTAAAGGGTTTTCTAAATTTCTGGCGTTATTATTTGATTAACGCTTGAAGCATTAGATTTATCGCATTGCGATGTATCCATCTGTTGACATTCTATCGATATTTTTTTCGGTTTTAAATCTTAATACACTCCTGTAACATCACTACGGTCACACCATAAGAACTAGTGCCTAATCTTGCGCGGGATCTCAAAAGGAGGGTTTGAAAGAAGCACACTGGTGTCTGTTGCCTGATGAAAAACCGGCTCAAGTGTCACCGTCCTCTAATATTCACCCCAGTTCTTTGTTTCGGGCGATTGACGAAAATCGCTACCGTGTGCCGAGCCCAGGGCACTACCGGAGTACCAACCGCGGTTTACATACATTGCAATTTGTTTGCGTAGGTCCACGTGAGCGCATTTTCGGTTTAGCGCTGTGGACTTACCGGTTTACGTTCGGTTTTACTTTAATACTTGGACTACAACGTTTACGGAGCGAAGTGAAACACAAAATGTACGTGTTCGGGGATATTTACTTTGGGTAGCGGTTGCAACCTGGATTACGGGGCGGGTTTTAGTGGTACACTTGTTTAATTTTAAGCACAATGTAAACATACAAACCAGATAGGCGGAAGTTATGATTTTTTTGTTGCTCCTCCGCTGTTCTTTTCTGATAAACATTCTTGCTGTTGCTTGATTCAAGACGACGATTTTCTAGCGAAGAATAGTGTAACAGAATTGTATCGAATACAATATCCAAAACTTACTTTTTTATTCACAACCCTATGACTAAAAAAAACTTTGCCCTACACTGTTCCCCCTGTAGCGTATGTTTGTTGATAAACGTATAAACTGACATACACATGAAACCTAGATCTGTAACGCATGAACATATAAAAATGTTCCGTGCGGGAATCGAACCCGCGACAAGCAACGCTCAGCCATTGTGTCGACTGTGCCGTTAAATTCGTTAGATGTTTACAAAAGTTTTGCTTGTTGCAAACACTGTAAACTAAAATACATTGTAGACTACTTAACTAAGACTAGTAAACTGCTACTAAAATAAGAGAGTAGTTACTAGGTATGTTAGAAATAGAATGTGACCGTTTTGCGACAAATCGCGGCATGGTGGACAGAGTTCCGGCGGAGACAGTGATTGTCTCATCCTTGTGCTGGGCACGCTACAATCGCAATGGTAATTTCTCTCTTTGAGGAATGACTGGAGAGCTCGTCATCCCGCTGTTCAGCAAGGATCGAGTTCAAGTCGTCCACAGCACGCAGTGTTCCACGCACACTTTAAAGAGATGTCAGAAAAACAGTATGTGCCCAGCAGGGCCGATGCCCGCTGAAGTTGCGCAGAATTTCTGGAAAAATGAAAGGCACGGCACATAGAACAGGAGAAGTCATTGGATGATTTTCCACCTTAAAAAAAACCCTTCCTAACACATCGATTTTTGAAAAAACTATTTAGTCCAGAGAGTTTTCTTCGTAAGAAAATTGTTTAGTTCTGTTTTATTTCCGATTGCGATTGTGGCAATTACTGTTATTGTAACTGTAGAAAGTCAATTAGCTCGCAACGGGAGACCTCTTAAGCTCTCGATATCTGAAGTCAAAGAACGGTAATTAAGCTTTAATTTGTAAGATGTTTGCTTTTCAAGGAAGTTGTTTTGCTCAGTGCTACGAGTACATATTTTTATTAGGGACGAACATAATCTCGAAAGTAATATATTTGGGCAGCGGGATTGTTTGAAAGAGTCACTATGGTCCTGGAAAGCAAAGGGTAACTAAAGGAATTAGGTGGGCTAGTCATTAAAAATCTGACACTGCCTGTGCTCCACCCAGAGTGTAGGGGGTTACGAGTCGTAAGTCGCAGGCTAAAACCTCACCAAGCGTTTTGCTTTGTGTAATTTATTTCATCACCACTGCTCTAATAACGGTGACGGAACGTCGTGAGGAAACAAGCATGTCCTAGAACTGATTTGTTGACATGTGGCATCCAGCAGCCCGCACTGGGCTCGCGTGGTGGATTACGGCCTACTCCCACTTCTAGAGAGGAGATCTGAGGCCCAGCAGTGGGAACGTTATAAGGCTGATTATGTATGTAGAGCGAAAGAAGTTCTTTAAGAATTTGCTCTGTGAGAGTTCCTTTAATAGACTCTTGCTAAAAAATCGGCAGAAATATATACATTAACCGGTTATGTGACCCGGAGTTAACAACAAGCATTACTGTGGACTTCGATTTCGTACGGTCAGGATGAAATAAAGCATGGATGGGAATTGACTAAAAGATATAAAGTAGTGATGGCCTACTAGTAACCTAAACTCGCTTCTTGTTCTAAGTAAAAATCTTCCAACATTAAGTAGTTGGGTAAAATTCACAAAGAGCTTTTAAAGCGGGGTTTGCCCGAGGTCGTGATTCTCTGGGGAACCAAAGTAGTCCACTGTCCAAGAACCTATCTACTAGCTAGAGGGTTAGAGAAATAAATGCACAAGAATGTTTCTATCTTGGTATAGTAGGCGCCATATTTTGAAATCAAGCACGTTGACCTTTTCCTAATATCTCTGCGTACTACTACGTTTTCTGCTTCAAACTGTTTTCAAACGTCGGTTCAAGATAGCTTTAGGTCTTTATTTCCATTTTGAAATCAAGAATGTCGGTAAATTTAAGAGGGTCAATGCACTTTATACCAAATTTATCTGGCGTCTTTTCTTACAAGTACTGAGAAGAAAAAGTAGCATCATAATTTTTGTACTAGATATTAGGCAACTTAGTTAGGTCATACGTAACTTAAAAGTACTTATGCCCTGAGTGGCCTTACCATAACTATCCATTTGTCAAATGAATCGATAGCAATATTCTTGTTTCTCTTATGGAACAGTGCTAGAAAGTGGCTATTGTATTTGCTGGCTCTCTAAATTGTGTTTTTACCATTAACTTGAGTATTATTAAAATTATTTATACTTAATCCTTACTTAATAAAGAAATTACCTACCAAAAACATTAAGGAACAAAAATTTGAAAGCTTACTGGTAATTATTGGCGTATCTAAGGTTCAGGTTTTTTTTCAGTGGGGTTTGGTCTTTAACATGCCTGATTTTTTTGAGAAGTTATCAGTATCTTTGTGTTCATTATAAAATTTCAAATCGGTAGCCCAACATCCTTGGATAGATGATAGACAATACTGGGGTCAGAGCACGGTCCAATCCCCCTACATGACCTAGATACGTCAAGACAGTCGGCCTAATCAAAGACCTACACACATCATCATCGACGATCCATACCTCAGCGTCCAAGCACTTGATTTACCAAAGAGCGGTTACTAATCCCATCAAGATCCGATTGTGGACTTGTAGGAGGCATCCCGGCTATCGCGATGCAAGCATAATGTGCTCCCACAACTCGATTAAAGTTGAAATACCCTCCAGTCTGTCTGGCCACACTTCAATGATAACTTGTAGAGTTGTACTACAGTTCGACGGCCCAGAATAGTGTTGGTTAGACTGTACGTGTATTAAATTTGTGTTGTGTTGGTGTCTGCTTCTTCAGTGGATCTAACTTGATTATATTTTGTATTATTACTTTTTTATTTCATTATTTAGGTACTATTTCGAATAGAAGGTTCTTTAAACTTAACGGTGGTTAGGATGGGAAGGGTCGATAAAAAAATTACATGGAACTATTATTTTTCATGCGTGACCAATTACTTTTCATTGCAATTAGAAAGAACTAACTACTACTTCAGCGAAAAAAGCCGTATTTTTTTTGGGTCATAACATTGTAATAGCTGCAATTGAGAAATAATTGTAATTAGTCTAATTGTTAACTGCTCACAATTTTCCACGCAACTTGGTGAAGAATTTCAAACTACTAGCGGCATCTATCGGGCATTTTCCGATTTAGTTCTAGCCGGTTTTCAGTAAGACGTGTTCACCATCGTACGAGACGCATGTTGCACAGCGACATCTAGCGGGGGGCGGTGAAAAGTTTTGTAGTAACAGAATTCCCTTTTTGAATTGCAACCGTAGTTCCACCTTTTTCCTCGAGATAGCGCTTTTCCAGATAGTAATCTATTTTCAAGAAGGTTTTGACGATAAGTATGAAAATACGCTTTCCATACGGTTACTAAGAAAAAGTTGATGATCTTTATCTATTATTATCAGCCTATTAAGATCGATTTAAATAGATACTAAGCCAAACTCCAAAAGTAACTTTATTTAGGTTAATTGTTGTTGTTCAGAAACTAATTTTATTTCGCAAAGTTTGATGATTATTATCGTGCCAATTAGGAAATGTAAATATAACTTTTACCTAAAAATAAATTTCCATTTCTCCCACGTCCCATTTGATAACAACGGAGGCGCAACAATTATCCAAAATTAGCGAAGGCCTACTTTTTAATAGATCTTGTTGAATGAGGGCAAAAAATTACCGCCGCAATTATTTCACGGGTCGAATATTTTATTTTAACAGACGGGGTGGGTACTTCTGAAGGCTCTGAGACAAAGAAAAATAATAAAAAAAAAATACATCGGAGCGTTTCACAAAGGGTCTCTTAATGCTTTTTGGTGCTCAAGGAGGTCATGGAAAACGGTTGGTACGCATTAAATATAATTTTTCTTTTTGTTATTCAATGTTTTTTCAGTCTGAGTGTCGTTTGCGAGGGGGATACCTACTTAAAATTTATGACGTAATTTTTCCAAAAGGCCTCTTGAGGTGAGTGTTGACATTCTGCTTAGGGTTCCGTACTTTAAGGGTAAAACGGGACCCTATTTCTAAGACTACGCTGTCTATCCGTCTGTCTGTCTGTTAGTTCATCTGTCACCAGGCTGTTTGTTCGTCTGTCACCGGTCTCATGAATCATCTTAGTTAGATAGGTACTTGAAATTTTCACAGATCTTATATTTCTGTTACCGTTTTAATAACAAACAGGTACTAAAAACCAGAATAAAATAAATATTTTAGGGCGCTCCCATACAACAAACGTGATTTTTTTTGCCGTTTTTTGCTAAGGATGGTGGGTACAGAATCCTTCGTGTTCCAGTCCGACTAGCACTTGGCCGGCTTTTTAAATTCCCTCGTAAATCCTAAAGGATTATTTAAGGAAATTTTATTAAGTATCATTAGTACCCTTTTTTCTTTTAATGCTTTTTATAAACTGCCAGTGCATTTTACAAATTGCAAACTCAGCGTTCGATGCCTCGAAAGCTTAGCGGATGCGGATGTTCTGTAGGTAACACGGTAGTAATGAACGTACTAAGGAAGTAACTGGGGAAGCTTAATCGACTTCTAATATCAGTTTAATGTCGCGTTAACTGGGTCGTTGCCACAATTACTGTCACGTAATTAAGAACCGTTTTTAACGGTGGTTAATGTAGCAGTTGTAGGTATTTCAATTATAATGAGGATGAATTGTAAAGAGTTGAATTTTTATGGCTAATCAAAATTACAACACTTTTGGAATGTTACTTTATGTTTGGACTGGTGACTAATCCCAGCTTCGCAAGGGTGTTAGAAATATTTAAACTTGGGTGCTTGACTCAATTTTTTTTTATTGTTTGAATTAAAAAGTACTGTAAGTAACTTTATCCAAAATAGCAAATCGGAAGAAGTGTTCAAATTCATTCAATATTGATCAAGTTAAATCTTTTCAATCCTGTTGGAAGGGGAAATTGTCAATTTACAGTACCTATAAGGAGGTTCAAATGAGATAGCGAAATATTTTCACCACGGTCCTCAAACCAATATTTGGAATCATATTACTGTTTCATTTAAAAACTAATTTTGATGCTGTTCTCTGAAAATGATTAGAATTTCAGTAATGAAAGGAAGTGCTCTTTAATTTTTCTCTTGATAACGTCCAGAGAAGGGCTGTCGCCTGAATGTGGGGAGAGAAATCCAGAGACGAGTAGTAATGTATAGTGCGCTTATCTACAAAATTTTTCAACTTTGTCCCGACAAAATTCAAAAAGCATATCTTTCAGCTAACTAGACTGCAGCTTTATCAAACACCCCTATCTAAACTTTATCCAACTTTACACTAGCGCACAGCAGAAACACATTTGTTGATTAAACAGATAATATCAGATATCAGAGCGGACAACATCGCCATCAGCTTTTAGGGAAATAGTGATGTTCCAATCCCATTCACCCGTCCGGAACTACGTAAGTTTAATAAGTTGGGCCATAAACGGAGCTAGTTTTACCTAGCTATACGCCGCGAGATGTGATCGCCGGTAGCTGGTAATAGGAAATGAGCGTAAACTTTGCATTGGGTAATTTTGTGGGAATGGATTTAGTAGCTTGTGCGTTTGATTGGAACTTCATCATGTATTTGGCTTCTATAGTATTTGTGACTAAATTGCTGTGGAGTTTGTTGCGTAACTTATTTTTAGCTACAGTACTGAATTGACAGAGCAGGGGTATCAGGTAGGGGCATTCACAGTAGCCACCCATTGCGTCGAGTCTTGAACTTCACGCTTCATCTCACTCCATGTCATTTCGATACTCGTCGCTTGTGCTAACTGGTGATGCACCATGCATTTAGAGAAATGGTGATGTTCCAATCCCATTCACCCGTCCGGAACTACGTAAGTTTAATAAGTTGGGTCATAAACGGAGCTAGTTTTACCTAGCTATACGCCGCGAGATGTGATCGCCGGTAGCTGGTAATAGGAAATGAGCGTAAACTTTGCATTGGGTAATTTTGTGGGAATGGATTTAGTAGCTTGTGCGTTTGATTAGAGCTTCATCAGGTATTTGGCTTCTATAGTATTTGTGACTAAATTGCTGTGGAGTTTGTTGCGTAACTTATTTTTAGCTACAGTACTGAATTGACAGAGCAGGGGTATCAGGTAGGGGCATTCACAGTAGCCACCCATTGCTTCGGGGTCTTGAACTTCACGCTTCATCTCGCTCCATGTCATTCCGATACTCGTCGCTTCTGCTAACTAGTGATGCACCATGCATTTAGCGAAATAGAGATGGTCCAATCCCATTCACCCGTCCGGAACTAAGTAAGTCGGGTCATAAACGGAGCTAGTTTTACCTAGCTATACGCCGCGAGATGTGATCGCCGGTAGCTGGTAATAGGAAATGGAAGTAAACTTTGCATTGGGTAATTTTGTGGGAATGGATTTAGTAGCTTGTGCATTTGATTGGAACTTCATTAGGTATTTGTGTAAAATGTTTTATTCTTCTATTTCATATTTGTGACTGCATTATTGTGGAGTTTGTTGCGTAAGTTATTTTCTGCTACAGTACTGAATTGACTTAAGATGTATCCTCTAGCAGGGATATAGGGTATCCATAGTAGTCACACATTTGTGACAGGGCTTGAACTGACGCTTCATCTCGCTTCATGTCATTTCGATGCTATTCGCTTCTCTAATATGTCCTCCGTGTGTCCACGCTTCCTTTTCTATGAGGTTTCAGTTTAAAGCCTGTTTTGGTATGTAATCGGAGTTTCCTTCCTTTGAAAAGTGTAACCAATCCATTTCACTTAAGATACCTAATCTTGCGGTCCATCGGGTTTTCGTGAAACTCCAACAGCTTTACGTTAGATATGGTTACGGACCAGTAAATTCTGAAGATGCGACGAAGACATCTGTTGACGAAGACTCATGATACAATACTGAGGAGTTATGAAGTGCTGGTTTTTGACGTATATACTAAAAGTGTCGATTCCTAATGTAAGAGCAAAATTAAAGTAACGAATCTTTTTGATTGAACAGATAATATAAGATTGGACAACATTGCCACCAGCTTTTAGCGAAATAGTGATGTTCCAATCCCATTCACCCATCCGAAACTACGTAAGTTTAATAAGTTGGGACATAAACGGAGCTAGTTTTACGAAGCCATAAGCCGCGAGATGTGATCGCCCGGTAACTGGGGTATAAGCAATGAACGTAAACTCTGCATTGGACAATTTTGTGGGTACCTGATGGTAGTATCTTGTGCGTTGGATGGGGGCTTCATCAGGTATTTTTGTGTAAGGTAAAATGTCGTCTATATTTTTTGTGACTATACGAGTATTGGTGTGGAATTTGTTGTGGTGTGTGGAACTAATCCTGTAGACTTATATACACAATCGCTGGAAGTAAAAGTATTATAATAAAAAAATGGGACCTTTTCAGAAGTCAACTCAAGGCTCTAGTAGGGAAGGGTTGGCTCCGCAGACCCTCTACTGCCTTGCTGACATCTCCTTGTAGCTCGCATGGAATATTTATTACACGCTGTCGATGACCCGGGCTCGGTCCAGACGGTTTCCGGAAGGCTGGTCGGCGAGCTCTCTATTGCTCGTCGTACACCAACCCGCACCTACAGTGGTTGATAGTCGGGACGCCTCTTCAGTTACTCATTAAAGAAGGTTAACACCGAAATTAAGCAACGTGATACAAAAACTGTTATAAACCTACAAATGAAAGTCAAGATTAGGCTTTAATTTTCTGAAGTAGGTATAGAAGGATCTCGAAATGTTAAGGTCACCCATCCGCAGACTTTGACAAGAGCTTCGAACACATTAAAGATTGACCCGTGCGACTGTTACTTTTCTATTCTATGTCCCTTTGTTATATTTGCCAATGACACAATGATCCACTGCAGGTACCACACCAACTGGTGAATCAAACAAATTTTTTGGCAGCCAAATATTAGCCCGATTGCCCCAACAATTCCATGACCCGAAATCAGTCATGACCGTAATTAATATATCCCGTTAAGTATATAATCTAGATTAGCAATATGCATCAGTAGACTGAGCACCTGAGCATCAGGTACTAATGCCCGCGTCAACACTGCTAATTGGCACCTGACTGCAGATCGATTTGATATGCTAAGGCAGCCATGTTTGATTTCAATTTGAATCCACTCGAATCCATGTTAGTTTTCGGACGATTCGTGTAAATATTGTGCGGCAGGGGTGCTCAAATTCATACGGTTGAAGTCTATCATACGTGGGTGGAAAACAACTGTGTTTTTGTGGATCGGCGGCGGTTATTTAATATCGCATCCGGCCATGGTTTATATCATTGTACGGAGTGAAAAGGAAAGGCAAGCCACCATCTCCTTGGTAGCGAAAACTATGAGAGGACATTTTCACGCCGTGCAAGACGCCCGGGGCCACTTAGGTACAGGTTTGTGGACTTTAAGCAATGGGTAGATCGCCGTGCGATGTGTTCCACGTGCATTTGTCCGAAAAGCTGTTAAAGCAAAATTGGCGGGGCGCTAGAACTGCGCGGATGATCGAAAGGATTACCAAGGCTCTGGAACCCAAAGAGCGAGTGATACAACACAGGTGGGTCTACGTCCTGACGTAAAAAAAGAAAAGGCCGGGCAAAGATGTGTTTTGTTTTTGTAAATAAGAAATTAGTATACTAATTCAACGACCTATGCGAGGCCAACGACAGAGCTGTCCAGGTGGCTAGATATTGGTTGGATAAAATTTGAGTTGATCGACACGAGAAGAAGAAGAAGAGTATACTAATTTATCAAGAGCGAAAATTTTTATTGCAAAGATCAATTTTGATGTGTGCGCCACAGGAGATAGCGAGAAAAATTCAAACTAAATACTAGTAACGCGTTCCATTTCTATAAAAACGCAATCGGTGTGAGCACCCCTGCTTTACGGTGCGGCGTTAAGGCAAAGTGGTTGAAGGCAGGTTTATTTAATTTCGGTACATAGTTTATTTTGTTCTGGTTTACGTGTTGGAAAGGTTTGCGGTACGTCGGATTAGGTCTTTCGTTAGTTTTATTTTTACATTAACTCCACCGTGTAGTGGTTGGTCGGGTGTTGTTCATCTTTTTTGTGCTTTAATTTAGTTACTTTTAAGTGTGGTTTTGATGAACAGTGCGATAGTTATCGCGTTCGGCCAATGAACTGAAATGTTATGTTTTAGATTATAAACCATACGATTAGGTCCATTTTCTCTGGTTTGGAAAACCTGTGTACCTTTTTTACCTTGGAAATCATCTAATGACTTCTCCCGCTCTTGAGCGGGCTTTTGAAAAGCGTGTCACACTTTACTGACTAAAACCTACTCGTTTGTTGCTTCTTTGCCTTTCGTTCCAGGGCCCCGAGTTTTCCTTATTTTACCCATGTTTTACTTATTATTATTACCCATGGCCCCAGAAGGCTTCGTCCCTGCTGGGCACCTGTTCCTTCAGTTAACCTTTGCGTTCCAAAGCCACGACAACTGTTTCAACCAATCGTGCAGCCTCTCTACACTATAGATATCTGAGTATATTTTACGTCCTGCCAAACTATTACACTCTAAGGGCCTATTTCACCACCTATGATTAAGTTTCGAGTATCTTACTTGGCAGATAATTTCATACAAAATCTGTCACATTTTTGAATTTATTCAGTGAGTAGGGCCTACTCGGAGATGGTGAACGAGGCCCTTAGGGTCATATGTTTGTTTTATCTATACATATAATAAAACAGTAAAATTGTGCATCGTTTGCCGCAAATGGCGCCAAAACTACTGAACCGATCCTGTTCAAATTTTGCATACATAATCCTTATAGGACCCTTTTTGCTTTAGGCTATATTTTATCACGCTATTTGCTATGGGGGGTGAGCAATATTGCATTTTGTCGGTTTTGAACAAGTTGCCCCGAGTTCGAATCCCACCTACAATTTATATTTCTGTCAATGTTTTATCTTATTGTTTTTGGAAAAAAAATACTTTTACCATTTTTTCATAAAAAAATCAACATTCCTATTTGATTTTTCCCAAATATTTTGTAAAAACTAATCAAAACACGTTATAAAATCCAAACGTCCACGAAATTCACATACTACAATGTTACATTAGTCCATTTAGCTGCAAATTTATCTACTGAAATGAAAATCATCACGCTATCATCGACGAAGAGCGGGGCAGTCATTTATGACATTTATATGAGAACGTCTATTTTGCTTGGTTTGTATCGAACTCTGCAGCGTGATTGATTAATGACTAGACTGGGACGTAACACGGTGGTGGTTCGAATCCCAGGAGGTGTTTTAGAAAAAGCTTTTTTTTATTTTTGTATATTTTTTTTCACATATTTTTTCATTCTCACAATTTTTTTAACAAAAATATTACCTAAAAATAATATTATTATTGTTTAACCAAAAAAAAACCATGGTGACAAATTTTACAACTGCGGAGTTGCACCCCGTTTTCAAAATACAAACAATGACATCCTTCTTCTTCTTCCTGCTCTTATCCTGTATTACTTGGGGTCGGCGCAACACGTTTTCTTCTTCCATTCTGTCATGTCGTCCGTCACACTATCATCTGCCCTTCTCTTTCATATCAGTCCTTACTACACAATCCATCCATCTTTTGGCCTTCCTCTCCTTCTCCATTCATCCACATGTAAATTCAGAACTCTTTTGGTAACGTGCTTTTAATCCCTCCTCTTCACATGACCATACTAAGACAAACGATTTCCTTTCAAAATACAAACATCCATTTAATTTTTTTTAACTAAAGGCGATTTATATTTTAGGTGATTTCTTCCACTCTAGGAAGGAGCACGAGGGGATGTCAGACTTTCACTGACCAAAACCCACACCTTTGTATGTTCCTTCTTCACCTTGCATTCCAGGACTCCAGGTGGAGGTGATCAGCAGTAACGACCTCTCACGTCCGGTCCTGGTACAGAGAGAGAAGGTATGGAAAGCAGTCATCACTTCCTTCCGCAAATGAAGCGAAGAAGGTAGCAGAAAGCGCAAAGATGATGCCCTTGGCATTACGAGTCGCAGGGCGATTCCATGATACAGTTAGCGCGGAGTTTTGGACGGTGCACTATTGGCATTTCGCTGTTGAATAAAGACTGGTCTTAGTCGACTGACGTTGCGTTGTGCCACGCGCACCTAAAAGAGATACGCATAAGAGAACGGCCCTAACGGGCTTCGATAGCTGGAAAATTGTTCGTCTTCTAAAGGAACAAAGTGGGTATTTTTTACTGCTCTGCATGCTCTACCCGTAAAAATCGAGAGTTTACAGACTGCGTTCGATCATCAGCATGTGAAGTCGACTAGGTGAAAATACTCGCACACAAGAATTCGTTTATTATTCTCACTAAAGAAAAACATTTATTTGGTGTATTTGGGTGTCAGTTAAATACCGCACCAGAAAATTCCTGCCTGAATAAACAGGTAATATAAACACAAAAAAATGATGGTGATCGGTAAACGCCCTATACATATGACACCTGGGAAGTGTCCAAGTGGCGATGGGATGTCCTGTTTCGCACGGTTTCAGCCACGTTGCTTCACTCTAGGAGGTGACTGCTTTCCATTCCTCCTCCCAGCTCATACCATGATCTGAACTAGGGTAGGAGGATTCTGATTTTGACCCGCAAACAGTACGGCGGTAAACCGCCCTAGCGGGGTAACTTCGATCGTAAGGTCCACCGTGTCTTCCCGCCGAATCCAAAACAACTACCTCCCGAAACACTCATGTTCGGTTAGGACCTGCGTAAAGCGCTTGCGCTTAGAGTGAATTTATAATAGTAATAATCATGGTGTGCCAATATTAGTCGCCCTAGAATGTAAATTGCAACTAAAAGAACACTGTGGAATTTAGTTGGTAAAAGTCTGATACTTTCTCTCGGTCCACCTAGAGTGGGAGAAGGTATTTGGTGGTTACCCAACAAAAAAAGAGGCAAATACTAAAGGCGATTATCGGCCCTAATTTGTTTTCTTGAAGAACAAATCATTTTCATTTTGGTTTTATCGCAATATGAAGTAAACTAACGACTTTACCCATAGAGTAGGCAATTAACTATTTAGAACGTGAACTCTGCGGCTCTGTGCTTCGTTGATGTTGATGTCGTGCGGAAGAAAAACCCGGGTGTTACCATTGGGTGGATCGCCCGGAGGACACGTTAGATCATAAAGCACTGGTGGGCCACGCTTAGGCGGAGCACCACCGTGTCCTTGTGGGGACGATCGGTGACAGCAACCTCTCGCGCTGGGCACTGGTACAGGCCATGATCCAGAGCGAGGAGTAGTGACAAATAGTCCTCACGCCCCAGTCGCTGGGATTCCGACCCCGATTTAGAGCCACCGTAGGAGTGGCTTGCGAATGGCGAGCAATGGGTAGTTTACCATCTGGCTGTCCGGTAATGATCCAGACGGTCAACCGTGGGTATTGTTCCACGCGTGCTTCAAAGAGATGTCAGCAAACTGTAGGTGCCCAGCAGGTTCGAAGCCTCTGGGGCCATGGGTGAGCTTCCGAAAGGAAAACCCGGGACCCTGGAACGAAGGCAAAGAAGGAACGGGGTGAGGTTTATTCAGTAAAAGTCTAACTCACCCTCTGAGAAGTCATTCTGATGATTTTCCACCTAAACAAGAAACCTGGGCACGCCGTCATTGCGGCGGTAAGTTTCCTCTTTGAGAAGTAGTTGGAAAGAGGTCCTCACGTTCCGTATGCCGCAGGTCCTCACCAGACACGGTAAGTTCGGGAGGCTCCTGCATCGGATTCAGGGGTAAAGGGCGCCCCAGCCAGAGTTGGGCGCACTGTCTGGACCGCCCGGAGGACACGGTGGAGCACACGGTAGAGGTATTGCGGTCGCCTTCTTCTGCGAAGCAGTAATGCTAGCCAAGGAGGCGGCCGGCCGCGAGCGCGAAAGGGAACGACCCTCACGCCCCCGCCGTCAGGATCACGAGTACGATTTCCGACCACCGTAGGCGCAAGCTTGCGGACGGCGAACACTGGGTAGCTTGCCGTCCAGCAGTTCGGTAATAACCCGGACCGAGTCAAATCGTCAACTGTTCCACGAGCGCCTCAAGGAGATGTCAGCAAACTGTAGGACGCGGCAGGGCCGAAGCCTCTGAGCACGTGGATCTGTATTCCGAAAGATAAGCTCGGTGTCCCAAAATTGAAGGCAACACAGGAACGGGGCGTTTAGTCAGTAAAAGTCTGACATGCCCTCCCGCTCCATTTAAGAGCGGGAGAAGTCATTCTGATGATTACCCATCTAAATAAAAAAACCTAAACAAGAAACCTACTGGGGCTATGGTTTCGCTTCTGAAAGGGAGACCCTGGAACGTAAGGCAAGGAAGGAATATAGAAGTGAGTCTTAGGCAGTAATAATCTGACACGCACTTCCGCTTCACACAAGAGCAAAAGTCATTAGATGATTTCCCAACTAAAAAAAGTACTAATTGGAGTTTTAACTTAAACAGTTTTATGTAAAATTAATGAATCAGATCTTTTCGGAAGTATAGGATTAGATACTTAGATTACTTTTGTGCAGTTTTACGAACTTAACGCGGACGAAGTTGCGGGCAACAGCTAGTAGCACATACAAACGTTGTGTCTCCTTGCGGAAATTGAACCCACAAGGATTCTCCACTACTCGCTAGGGTGTCATAAATGACAAACGACTATCTTTATAGTACCTAGGCATTGGAAACCGTGCACAGCATATGGTGCTTTTTAAGATGAACAAACTCAAATAATCTCTTTTAAAATCGTCTTGTAGCACGTATTTTATTTTCATGACTTGTGACGCTACCTTTGATTCTTACAAAATTTAGGAACATCGTCATCTAAAGTTTTTTTTTTAATTTTAATTACTAAACTAGAAAAATAAATACACTAAACTAATTAAAACTGTATATGAATACACACAAGGCAATATTCTTTTAACTAAAATATGACGTCAAAAACCTTCTTCGCATCGCTGTCCACTTGGACCTTGGACAGTGGACTAGAAGTATGGCCTAGTCACACAAATTTTTTTTGATACATCATTATGTCAGTAAAAAGATAGACAGGTATATTAGTTTATTAAAACGATTAACAATATTAGAAATAGATTTATTACCCCAGTAAATGATAAGCTTACTAGAATTAATTAAACTCGTAATGACACATTCCAGTGTCTAACCAATATTAATTTTGATGAAGAAACCAAGACAATAAGGCTCTTAAATTATATTCCATGTTAATCAAGATCAAAGGCAAAGTCTGATATGATATACCTACGTCGGCCTAACTAGATACTCAAGTCTAAATCAAGATGCTAACTACTAATGAAGGTCGCCTCGAGAACTTGCTTCATTAACAGATGTAATACATCTTCGCAGATAGTTCCCACGATAAGTCGAATAGTCCTCATATCTTTGCAATTATCTAGAAATGCTACCCTTTCATTACTTCTAACGCCTGTGCTGATATAGAGCGTAATCTTGGGAGTTTGGCAAACAATGTGAGTTAATCTTGAGATATCGGCAGGTTTTCATATCTGGTAGGTAAATGTATTTGCAATATAGGTGTGGAATTATAAGAGTCGTTTGTCAAACCAAGATGGCGTCGCCCTTTAAATGTCAATGAGTGAAAGATGTAAAATAACCAATATTTGGATAAGATTTAATACAAGAAGAATATACACAGTTTTGTTCTGGTATGGAATCATCAGAATGACTTCTCCCGCTCTTGGGTTGAGCGGGGCGTCTCCGACTTTTACTGACTAAACCCCACCCCGTTCCTTCTTTGCTTTCGATCCAGGGTCCCGGGTTTCCATCGACGCTTAAACTAATACCATGGATACAGGGCATTCTGGAGCACTGGTGGAATTTTGAATTTTGTGGAATTTTTGTCGGCTTTTTCCTAATAAGTCATAATCATAATTCACAAATTAAACGTGAAATATGTATATCTATAATCAGGTTTAACATAATCACGATGGATAGTCTGAAGCTTGAGGACGGACATAGGCTACTTTTCATCAACAAACCACGCGGGGGAAACCGTCCGCCGTAGTTACTAACAAATAAATTCACCATTGGTCAAAAACTACGGTATGAAAACCGTCAACAGAATCGACATGCACAGATTGGGTGGAAAAACGATAGTTATTTTTTACAAGGTTTTATTTCAAACGTTGCCAAACGATTCGAATTTCACAAAAAACTGCGAGATTTTTGACAAAGAAACGGGATAAATAAATTTCGGATATTTGCAAAAAAAAGACTAGGTACGCAGGATACGGTGAAGGGTTGTCTGTTTGCCAAAAAGTCGTACAAAACACACTCGGTGTGCTACATTCGCAGTTTCTAAAAGGTTTGTAACGCGTACAAAATAAAACGTCAGGTCGAATATACCCCAAAACTGTAGTGGACTGAACTACATGGACTGAAGTTGTAGTTAGGTGCAGTTTCGCTCGAGGGTCGTAAAATAAACGTTTTTGCTTTTGCTGATACCTCTGGAACCTTTTTACGTATGTAGATAAAACAAGATGAACTGCATATTGAACTAAAGGAATATACACCCAAACTTTGTGTGTGATGATTTTTTTTCTTTTTCGGAAGGATATTTTAAGGGAAATAGTGACAGATGTTGGTGTTATCTTTCTTTCGCTGGCAGCGATAAGAGCGTCATTGTACCCATAGATTTAAGATTCTCTAAAACTGTTTCTATTTTGGTGTACAATAAAGTGTATTCTATTCTATTATTTTTGTAATATTTTCAGTAAATATCAAAAATTCTAGCTGCCACCTGCGGTTTCATTTACGTCTTTGTTTACTGCTCTACTCCTGTGGGTCATAGCGAGATTTTATATTTGCATATCCATAAAATAAAATAAATAAATAATAATTTATTTTATACCAGTAGTTCCTAACAAACAAATAAACTCATTAGCTTTATAAAATTAGTATAATATTAAATTATTTATAAAACAAAGTAGTCTATTGCACACCACATATCTTCGCTGTATTGCAAATGTACGATGATTTACTTATTTACAATAAGTCCACTCCACATAGATTCTTTATGTTTCCATGAATGTCGTAAACGTGTTTCGTTTCCACTTTTTTCCAAGCTACTGAATTTTAGAGCAAGGTCGGGTAATATCTCACTGTTGTAATCACCTTAACTTCACAGCTTTGTACCACAGATCCCAGTACCAAGCATAATAATTTATTATCAGTGACCTACTGTTACTGTTAATACTTTTAATCCCTCAAAGCGTTGGCTCATAAAATAACGTTGCAAAAGTTTCAATTACCTTCGTAATTTAATTTTGAAACTCATTAAAAACAGTTTTAATTTATGTATCATTACCTACTTGTATTTCGTGCTTTCGGATTGGTTATTAAGCCTTTATTTTGTTTATTGTTCAACATCATTAACTTGATGATACTGTTATTATTTAAAATGTATTGTCATTAAGTTGAATTTCGAAGGCAAGAGAAATTAATTTCGTATGTAATACTAGCTTTTGCCAGTGGCTTCGCTTGCGTGAAAGTAGAAAACTATCCCAACAGAACATACTCCTCATTATGTGTGCTTATTTAGGATACACTCAACCCAACCACCCATCTAGCGACAGAACGAATTTGGAATTGGGCATTCTAAATTCATTCAGTCACTAGATGGTGAACGAGTCGCAAAAGTACATAGTCACACACCGATGCATACAAAACTTTGCTTTTCAAAGTAATGTTAATTTTAAGTGAGATAAATTATAGTGAGATTAAAATATCAGCAACTATTTAAAATTAAGGGAGATTATGCTTATTTGTATCCTTAAGTTCTTCGGGCATATCACTCGTGACGACAACTCGATGGAACGATCGACTTCAGGATAAAAGCATCTTTTTGCTCGCGCCAATATCATCCAAAACTACCAACTGCATGAAAATCAAAAGGCCTTGTTTCCTCTGGCATTTGAATAGGAATACAATCCCACTATCGGCAGTTGTTGTTAGAACAACTTTCAAAGTAGATCAACATGGCTGTCAGGTCAGCTGTCCATTTCAATTCTTCTGTGAAAAGTTAAAATTGAATGAAGTGTTGGAACTGTGAGTCACGAAAAATCCCATGAGAATAACCTCGTTATTCGGTTTTCCTGTTTGTTTTTGTCATTTTCACTTAAGTAGGTTTTTTTTGGTGGGAAATCATCCAAAGGCTTCTGCTGCTCTTGACTGAAGGAGGGCGTGTTAGACACTTACTGATTAAAACCAACTCCTGTTCTTTCTTTGCCTTTATGGTCCTATTAGGTTTCGGCTTTGCTGTGTCGCTAATGTTTTTCCTGACATCTCCGGGAGGCACGCGTGGAACACTACGCGCCGTCGATGACTCGGTTTCAATCCGGATTATTACCGGACGTTCGGACTACCCATTGCTCGCCGTCTGCAAGCTCAAGCCTACGGTGGCTGCAAATCGGGGTCGGAATCGCGGCAGCTAAAGCAATCAGGGCACCTATCCTAAGTTAGGCCGTCAACTTTCAGGTAGCTAAAAGTCTTCCGATAGGTGGTACATTTAGAGCGGTTATGTTCACAAATATCAGAGAGTAGTGTATGAGATATTGGCATTTGGCATCCATATAAAAATTTGTTTATCGAGCTCTGTTGATAAACAAAAGACAGGAAATTACTCAATCAGCTTGCTTAGCAGAGCGTTACCTAAACATTTATTGGAAGCTAAATCAATATGGCGAACCAATCCATGAATAAAAGCCCATACACATATGTATAAATGATATGTATCGTATTTGTTGCATCGACTTGATCGAGTCCTTTGTTCCAAAAGCCATCAGCCGGCCCAATCAAGTAAGAAATTGGTGATCTTGGATGAAAGCCGGTCCCTTTGCGAAGCGCTGTTACTTGAGATAAGCTCCTTAGGATGTGATGGAAATGTCTCCCGGCGCAGAAAATGTTTTGGAACAGATTGTTGATGTTTAGTGAATTATGTTTATAATGTCGATGGTTGTGATATTAAAAAGTTAGGTTAATTGTGGAAAAAATAAGTAGAATTTTGGGATGTGAATGTAATGATGGGCTTAGTGGTGACGTAGGTACACAAATGTATCGTTTTTTTTTTTCTCCTAGGGGAATCATCAGAATGACTTCTCCCGCTCTTGGGCGGAGCGGGAGGGCGTGTCAGACTCTTACTGACTAAACCCCTACCCCGTTCCTTCGTTGCCTTCGTTCTGGGGGGGACTCGGTGTCAACCTTTAGGAATACCACGTGTTCCCCCCAGAGGCTTCGGCCCTGCCGGGCCCCTACAGTTTGCTGACATCTCCTTGAGGCGCGCGTGGAACAGAACGCGCTGTTGACGACTGGGCTCGGTCCAGATTATTTCCAGACTGCCGGACGGCGAGCTACCCAATGCTCGGAAATCGGGATCGGGATCTCGGCGGTGGCGGCGTGAGGACCGTTCCCTCACGCGCTCGCGGTCAGCAGTCTCCTTCACGAGCATTACTGCTTCGCAGAAGGAGGCGGCCGCATGCCACCCCTCCTCGCTCCGGACCATGGCCTGAACCAGGGCCCGGCGCGAAAGGTCGCCGCTCCCGATAGCCTCCACAAGGACACGGCGGTGCTCCGCCCAAGCGGGGCACACTTCTACCGCGTGCTCCACCGTGTCCTCCGGGCGGTCCACACAGTGGCGACACCCGGGCGTCCTCTCCTGCTTGATTCGATGCAGGAACCTCCCGAACTTACCGTGTCCGGTGAGGACCTGCGTTATACGGAAAGAGAGGACGCCGTGACCTCTTTCCAACCACTCCTCAAGGACGGACCTAACCGCCTCAATGACGGCGTGCCCAGCATTGGGTTGCGACAGTCGCAGTCACCATGCCACCCTGAGATCCCACCGGAACTCTGTCCGCCATGCCGCGACTTGTCGCGGCAGCGGAGTTTCGCCCCGGCGTTGCATCTCCACGCGCAAATCGTGCATGCGTGCAAGGACTGTTGCCTCCAGATACACAAATGTATCGTTAAGAAATAATATATGAAGATATCTGCAAGGATACAGGTGTCTCCTAAATGAGTTCATGTCGTTTTTATGAGTTTTGAAAGCATCAAATAACTTTGGATAGAGCGAGAGGGTATGTCAGATTTTTACTGACCCACTTGGGTTCCTTTGCGTTTCAGGGCCACGGTAAGTTTTTCGAAAATTCTTGCAGCCCACGTGCCTCTGGGGCTATGGGTTGGCTTCTGAAAGGCAAACTCGGAGTCCTGGAACACCTGATAGCCTGATATGCCCGTCTGCTCCGCGCGAGATATCATTGCATGATGACCTACTTAAAAAAAAGCACATATGCCTAAAATGGGTTAATGGTTTGGAAAATGTACGACTTATACCAAGTTTACATTTTAAATCGTTTCCATATTAGGGAATATAATTATTGACTTAAGGTCAATTCCCCTTCCGTCTCCCTCAGGACTATTACCACCGTTATTGGACCGAGGGGTAAAATTTTAATGATATTATGACACGTCAAGCTCGATTAGTCACGGGGAAATACCTTAATACCCCATCGAAATTTCCCCTCAACTTATTATGCGGTATTCGTCATGGTAGGTACTGTATTTGCATGCATATTACAAAAGTGAGCTATCGAGTTTTTTTCAGAGATTATTAGAATGTTTACAGAAATGGAGGCGGATTTTTTTTTGAGTAATATTTTTCTTTGTTTTTGAGAAACACTTTTTAAAAGAGGTTTCGTGGAGTCTTTTTTCGGTTCTTCTCTATAGGAAATGATCAATTGGAATGTGCATTAGTTTTTGACGTTTTTTAAGAGCACTAATAAAACTTTACAAGCAAGATATGTGAAGTAAAATATTTTGAATTGAGTTGACTTAAGAGTTTTGGTGTATAAGGCATTACTGTCTACCCCTTTCAGAATAAGATTTACAGGAGTCACGTTTTGTCACGTAGATATAAGCCTTAATTCACGTTTTTTCAGACACCCATCGTGGTTTCCTTTTAAATCATAAATCAAAGCTGTTTTCCAAGTTTCAACTTGCAGAAAGTGATCCATCTACATTGTCGACAGGACAGTAACTAAAGATAACAATCTCGAACGTTAAACTTCTTACATGTTTGTATAAGTTTCAGTTTCGATCATCCTTAACTTTGTAAAGGCGGAAAATGGAGATGGGAATTTGCCATCCATTGAAGTTCTAACTTTTGCCTTAATCTTGAGAAACATAAGCAAAAACTAACAACTTCCCTTTAAATTGTAATCCCATTGTCTGCGCCATAGTGCGTGACGCATTAAACGTAATAGAATTAAGGACTATTTTCGCTTGTACAATTTTTAACCAATTAGGTAAACATACGTCACACATCGTGCACTATAAATTTGTTTTTCTACGTAACGCAGCGATGTGTGTGATTCAACGTGAGTGCGGCTGCGAAGCGATATGATGTGATTTACAATAATTCAACGCGACGCGGCAGGTTTTTGCTACGTGCGTGCGAAGTCATTGCTTCAGCCACTATTTACATAAAACAAGCCATAGTTTTACGCCAAATTATCAAATCAACTAACTTACTGCTTCGCTTTTTTTTCGTTATCTTAGAAGTTGGATTTTTCTCAGCTTCAAAGGATGGCAGACCTGAGTATGTATATGCTTTTGTTTATAACTCGATACCTCCACGCGTTCTCGAGAGAAAGAGTCTTGACAGACAGATGGCCGGGCAAAAAAGTGATCTTATAAGGACTTTTTCATTTAAGGTACAGAATCCTAAAACGTCCACAGCTGGGCATATGTTTCCACTTACTGTCAAAAACAGTGAGCAAAAACTGCCCTCCCTTTGCACAGAAACCCCATCTTCTAGGTGATTTGTATGGCAGCGTCGGCGACCACTCTCGGTTCGTATGACTACGGTCACAGTTTCGCCGGCGCGGTAAAGTGGGCACTAGATGTGTCGAGGGTCTGGCTAGACGCCAAGCGGCTACCTCTGCATTGTAAGGCCATGTGCACACACTTGGTGAGACGGAAGGAAAATGTCAAAGAAATGGCGTTGCGGATTTTGTGTGTGAGGTGTCTTGGGATTTTAATGAGCTTGGTGAAGAGAGTTTTGTTTGTTTACACGTTTTAGTTAGGGATAATCTATTTGTGCGGTTATAACCATTTATCTTTGTACAGAATACAGGAAAATACGGAACTTCGTAAAACTGGCTAATCATGTAAACAGCTAAAGAGATCCTGCTGTCGTCAGTGATTTCTGACTAAATAGGTTGTTTTTACTCGTGTCATTGCTTGCCACCTGGCGAGACAGGTCAAGCGCGAGCCTATCAATGATTTTAAAAAACACTGCTTGGTTATTATTCCTTTTAGTACAGTTCGATCTTCATCTTTCTGAAAATGCATTGTAGTTACTTGGGGTCTGCCTATTTTGTATATTTTTTCACAGACCATAATTTTGTCGGATGTCATGATTGTCGAGTTCATAAAACAGTTCAATAAACCGAATCTAATAAAACACAAGTAACCTACGTAAACATTGGCCATGGTCTACGGTAGGGGTATTTTTCAAACCGTTTTTAACAACCTTACTCTGTAAATTATGAGGCTACCTCTCACATGAGCACAGGGGAAAGGTATCATAATCATCCAAAATTGATGAAATTCCGCTCGCACCTGCGGTTTCACTGCGTGTTATGTTTGCATATTTTACCCAAAACATATGTCTACGTAGGTATGTATAAGTGGCTACTCAAAGCCAGTGAGGGTGGCTCGTGACTAAATGGTTTCATAGCTATCAACCTTACTTTATCAGTATTATAAAATAAAGTCGAATCCCGCTGTCTCTCTGTCTGTCCTTTTGTATGCTTAGATATTTCAAACTACACTTTGGATTTTGAAACGGTTTTTAATAGATAGAAGAGGATCAAGAGGAAGGTATATAATACATGTATCATATAGGAGAAAGACACTCATAATTTTGCAACCGTGCGAAGCCGGGGCAGGTCGCTAGTCAAAGATAAAACTGGCTAATTTTGCGCACCCCTTGATGCCTTAGAGAGCAAGTTTAGCCAGAACTCCCGATCTTACGAGCAGTTGGGAGATGGAAGAATAATCGGCTCGAAAGACGTACTGTGTATGTACCTACTCGTATTACAGTCAATACTAAAAAGGCAGAAAGGCATTAAGTCCGCCTCTGTACTTATATGTGCATAAAGCATTTAATAAATAAATAAATACTATTATCACAGCCAATACTGAATGTAATAAGTCAAAAAATTAAAAAAAAAAACATTTTCATAAGTCATATTTTTCATGCAGTGCAGTCATATTTCAGTCACAAATAAAACCTACCAACTTAACGGGTTCTCGAGTAAATGCTCGTAATGTTAGTTGTTTCAACTACTGAAGCGTATTTTTGAACAACTCTTGCACTTAAAATTTGATTTTGTCCAATTAACAGTAGAGGCGTTTTTAGTATCTGTCAATCTGCATTAGTAGTACTAAATTCAACCTTGCAGGAAAAGTTTAAACTGGTGTCGCGGTGTCCAGTAGTAGATGTTTTTTGAATAAAGTGGAATGATGATAATGAGATAGATACCTCTGAAACATTGATACAATCTTACATATAATAATCTTTACACCAAAAATAAAATTAAAATAGGAACTTCAAATTTTTAGTGTATCAGATTGGGCGGTCGCTTTCAGCGATGAGACCAAAGCCAAAGACAAGGCAGAGAAGGAACACGAGTGGGTTTTAATCAGTAGAAGTCTGACACGCCCTCCCGCTCTGCCCCGAGCGGAAGAACTCATTGTGATGAGCTCCATTACCTGCGCTGCCTTAAAAAAAATGACTAGACATTTCTGTCGTAACTACACAAATGTCTTGCCATTCAGTCGTTCGTGTGTCTCCGCCTTATAAGACGGTGCTGTCGGTACAGGGCGCTGATTCAGCTAAATACCGAACGATAATAACGTGTTCAAGTAAACGTTGCTAGACTGCTGACGTCACTGCTTTGTGTACCTGTATTAATTGATGATCTTCATCTAATATGGTTTGTGCACATTTAATCTATTAATTCAAGATTGGAATTAGAGACATGCAACCGTCTTGAAGCGACATTTTGTATAAACATATTACCTATACCTACATGTTTCAATATTCGTTTATTATGAGTGAGGGATTGAAATGTTGAAATTTGAAATGAAAGTTGAGGGATGGACTCGCAAATACTCGGTTTGGTTTTGTATTTTCTTCGGGCTGTCATGGAATTAAATTATTGCCTAAACGTTATGGCTTAAAGTTATTCAACCAACACAATACACACATACGCAATTGATATAACGTACCTTTTGAATCACATTTCTGTCACATTTGAACTTAAATTTAAAAAAATATGTATGTATACATATATATTTATGTTTTGAAATGTCATAGTTACAAATATGGTAGTTATTATAGAAAAAACTACACCCAAAAAAGCAAATAAAGATATATTTAAATTAAAAAGTTTTGAAAAAGGAATAGGTAACTGATTTTATTATGTCTTCAATGTAGAGTTTATTCCTAATAACTCCAAGTCAATTCAAAGTTATCACAGCTCAAAGTAATCATTTTCCAAAGATACCGTTTATACGTAGAGTGGTATTAGTTAAATATAGCGAACGCTTTAGGTACTGTATTCCGTCATGTGCGCGTAAATGAATGCTAATACTTTCTTAGGTAAATGAAGTAGACTGAGGTGTGATGGTTTGAAGAATTAAGAGATTTTGAAAGCTTTTGGGGGAGTTGTGTGAACTATACAGCTGTTCAAAGGATCTGAGAACAACAGTGTGTTTTGTTTTAGGTACAATTAAACTAACATAAGTTTAATTTAATTAAAAGAATAAGCGCAGAAAGAAGCAGAAGAAACTAACATAAGTTTTGAAACTAATCACTACTTTTTATATTACTTTTTTAATGTGATGTTTTTGACTTGAATGCTAAGTTCTTTAAGCCTTGACTTCGTATGAATAGTAGAGAGAGTAGTTCGTATTGTAGTATTTGGCAGCAAATGTATAAAGTCAACCTTCTCGGTAAACTTCGCTGAGAAAGCCTGTTAAAAGAAATATCTAAATTAAATTTTTTGGTTCCATTTTCCACGCCTGTTTTCATGATTTCATATTGTCTACTGGCGCAGATACTTGAGATACGTAACTATATTAATTTCACATCATAACTCAATTGTAAATAACTCGATACGAATCAATTCGAGAATCAAAACAGCCACTGAACTTTCTTTTCTAGATCTTTCATAGCACAGCTGACTATGAAAGTTAAAACCGTTATTCAAAAAACTATGGTATCCTTTTTTTTGTAATTCCTTGGTACAAAATTTAGGGATTCATGTCCACAAAGTACAAGTTTATTTATAAAAGTTATTTTTTAAGTTTCACTCATCATATCTTTATAATATCTAAAACATCACACCTAAACAAATAGATTTAATATTTACCTATCTTAAACAATATTTTATACCAAAGTTTAGTGAGCCTTCAACGGCTTGGCACACATATAAATTATACACATAAACCTTTCTCGGAAAACCTTCGAGCTGGTCTGGAAAATCCTAGGCTAGGCACTAAAATTGAGAATGAAATTCTCGCAATGAACTGTGATGGAAAGACTGCGGTTAGTACTGCGACACGTAGTCTTACTAATGAATTTTAGGTATATCTAGGTACTTGTACTTAAATGAAATGATTTGTTTTGTATGTATGTGGTTTGAAGTTGAGTCTATTTTAAGATTTTAATCTGTTAAACCCCGAGCGATTGTATTTCTATTGTGTCTCTAATTACGGTATTTGAAGGGCTAAGTTATTTAAAATGTGTTTTTTTATATAGGTAGTTTTCTATAGAGATTGATTTATAAATACTTTGCACGGAACTTAAAAATCACTGACATTGTCGGATTTTTTCTACTATAACGTGCATCTATTACACATCTCTACCTTTCCCAAGAAAAACTTAGCTTCTTGGTGAAAACTTCATGCACCGTGTCTGTCTGTTTATCGCAAACAGACAGACACGGTGGGATTATAATATAAGAATATACTGTTACTTAATTTTCATGCTTGAAAAGACAAAGGTTTTCAACATAAAATCTTTGTGAATTGTTTTCACAACAAACAAATGACGGATGAAATTTCCGCTTTATTTCATGGTCCATATTTGTAAACTTTGTACTTCAAAACTCCTAAACTCGCGATAAGTTTCGAGGACTTATAATTGCTCACTTAATAACATCAAAAACGTAAATGCTCAACATTTAACGTAGGTAAGTGAATAACGCGATCGGGCATAACGTCACCGTCTCCTGATTACCTTTCCCGGCGCAGAAAATAAAGTTGTACGAAGTTCTTAATAGAATATCCTTTGAATAGGTTGCTGGAGTCGTCTTGTAAATAACGTTAGAGGGCTCGACGGAGGTGTCAGAAGTTACCGAAGACTCGCCCAAGTACCAAGTACTCCTGTAGCGTGGGAGTCGAGAACACCCAAACTTCAAGACCCCTCTAAATCTAAACTTTTCTTTCGTTGACAGCGCTTGAGACATGACTTTCGAGTTGCGCACTCACATATGTGAGAATTGTTCGAGATGCGGGCGTTAAAAATTATCTGAGTTTGTGTCGAGAACGTTTTAAGTAGGGAAAGTTTGTCTTATTTCAACAATACTTGTGTAACTCGGATGTGCTTGGTAACGTTCGAACATACGAGCTTTGGTAAAGTTAGTGTTACGAGTTTGCAGTGAAAGGGTTATATATTTGAAGAATCCCCGGGAAATAGAATGTTTTTTAGAGTGTAATGTTTTTAGGTGAAATTGATTTCGACCATCTATTGACTTTTTGTTTTATGTAGTAATCAGAATTGGGTAGTGGTAAGTAGTTTTGTATCAGTTTATCCAACGCAAGAAGTGTGATTGAAGAGTGTATGTATATCCTCACTGTCAATTGTACAGTCCACATCCAACTGGGGGAACTGGATCTTTTCGCTTAACTACGTCTTATTTAAAAATTAGCATGTTATCATCTACATAGCCTTTTCCCAATTATATTGGAGTCGGCTTCCAGTCAAGCGGATTTAGCTTAATACCAGTATTTTACGAGGAGCGGCTGTCTACCAGCCCACCACAACCCATTAACTGGGGTAACACGGTACTTCATGGCAAGACTGAAGTCAAATTTACTGGCTTCTGACTAACCTTGACGACTGCCAAAGATCTACAAATGACATCCGTGACCTACAGCTTAAAGTGCTTTCCGAGGCACGAAGGAAACTCGGCATGTTAAGATGGTCACACATACACAGATCAACTGGCATTTGGCAAGCTTTGCTTAACCTTTAAGATTGACCCGTGTGGCTGTTATTCTAGCCACGAACTCCACTAAAACCAGGATTGTCATAAAATTTAAAACCAATTTTCTATAATATAGCATTTTTTGACATTCTTTTCCTCAAGCAGTCTTCTTTTGCGATTCGATACATTTTGTTAATAAGAGACTCTTTACAAAATAATTAAGGGATAAAAACTCTTGGGGAAAGCCAACGTATATATTCTTACAGTATCAATTTTCCTGCTGTACCGCTAATTGGTTTCCCAATTAATTAAATTACTCGTGATAATTATAATAGATTGGTTGATGTGCAATCAGAGACTCTCTCTCGGCACACACTCATTAAAACTCATTAGTAGAGAAGAAAATGCTAATTAAATACTGTCTTGTGCAAACGAAAAATGGTAATTTGATTTTGGAGTGAACACAGTCAAACTTTTGGGAAATAGATTATGTATTTTGTTTCTTGGATAGCAGTTGAAAAATGTCTGTCAAACTCAAATGCAATTAAATACTTTTTAGTATACTTCAAATGATTTAATTGCATTACAGTTACTTTTTGAATTGTCGACGTTGATCAATCACAAAAAAGATGAAACTATCATTAGCACGATTAGCACTCTTGGGGGAGTAACGTTTAAGAGGTTTTAAGACAAGTTCAGTGCAATAAAGAATCAAAGAAATAGTTTCCGGTTTCCTCAGAAAATTGTAAATCTTAGTCAATTTAGGTAGCTAATGGACGTAGGTGAAAACTATAATGCCCTACCAGTGATGGTCGCCGTGAACTTAGCAGATCATTTTCCAGCAGAGCATGAAAAAGTGAGAGTTCTATTTGCATGCAGCATAGTTCTGGAGTTCCTGATACTTTTCAGGAAAAGTTCTTGCGTTTTTCCGGAAAAAATATCAAATGAAAATATGATCTGCTAACTTCCCGTAGCAGATCATTTTTTCCAAAATCAAAATTTGAAAAGTGCTTTTGGTGCACAAAGGCGAGTTCTGTAGTTCCTAATTACTTTTAGTAATAGTTCTGTCAATTAGAGCTCACAAAAAATAAAAAACTTTTCGAACTTATAATTGGAATAAATACTTAAATAATGTTCATAAAATTGGCGACAACTACGCAATTCAACGGGTATCACAAGGAATTCTGGCCTTGATTATAAATTCAAATACACATGTAATGGACCTATATAGTTTACAAAAATCTAGACCCAGAACTCAGACACACCTATCAGCAGAGCATGGTCGAAGATGTAGATTAGCAAAAATCATGAATATTTTCAATGTCTCATTAAAAAAAATCATAAGAAAATTCAGGAAGTCTTGACGACCGGGAACTCCTCGCTTTCTGATACTCCTGTAATGGGTCTATATAGACTACAAAAATCTAGACCCAGAACTCAGACACAACTATCAGCAGAGCATGGTTGAATGTATACCATAAGCAAAAATAATACAAATTTTTAAGGTCATGTAAAAAAAAATCATAAGAAACTTCAGAAAGTATGCACGACCGGGAACTCCTCGTTTTCTGATACTCCTGTAATGGGCCTATATAGACTACAAAAATCTAGACCCATAACTCAGACACAACTATCAGCAGAGCATGGTTGAATGTACACCGTAAGCAAAAATAATACAAATTTTTAAGGTTAATTAAAAAAAAATCATAAGACACTTCAGAAAGTATGCAGGACCGGGAACTCCTCGTTTTCTGATACTCCTGTAATGGGTCTATATAAACTATAAAAATCTAGACCCAGAACTCAGACACAACTATCAGCAGAGCATGGTTGAATGTATACCATAAGCAAAAATAATACAAATTTTTAAGGTTAATTAAAGAAAAATCATAAGAAACTTCAGAAAGTCTTGAGGACCGGGAACTCCTCGTTTTCTGATACTCCTGTAATGGGCCTATATAGACTACAAAAACCTAGACCCAGAACTCAGACACAACTATTAGCAGAGCATGGTCGAAGATGTAGATTAGCAAAAATCATGAATATTTTCCATGTCTTATTAAAAAAAATCATAAGAAAATTCAGGAAGTCTTGAGGACCGGGAACTCCTCGTTTTCTGATACTCCTGTAATAAGCCTATATAGACTACAAAATTTTAGACCTGGAACTCAGACACAACTATTAGCAGAGCATGGTCGAAGATGTAGATTAGCAAAAATCATGAGAATTTTCAATGTCTCATTAAAAAAAATCATAAGAAACTTCAGGAAGTCTTGAGGACTATGAACTCCTCGATTTCTGATACTCCTGTAATAAGCCTATATAGACTACAAAAATCTAGACCCAGAACTCAGACACAACTATTAGAAAAGCATGGTCGAAGATGTAGATTAGCAAAAATCATGAATATTTTCAATGTCTCATTAAAAAAAATCATAAGAAAATTCAGGAAGTCTTGACGACCGGGAACTCCTCGCTTTCTGATACTCCTGTAATGGGTCTATATAGACTACAAAAATCTAGACCCAGAACTCAGACACAACTATCAGCAGAGCATGGTTGAATGTATACCATAAGCAAAAATAATACAAATTTTTAAGGTTAATTAAAGAAAAATCATAAGAAACTTCAGGAAGTCTTGAGGACCGGGAACTCCTCGTTTTCTGATACTCCTGTAATGGGCCTATATAGACTACAAAAACCTAGACCCAGAACTCAGACACAACTATTAGCAGAGCATGGTCGAAGATGTAGATTAGCAAAAATCATGAATATTTTCCATGTCTTATTAAAAAAAGTCATAAGAAAATTCAGGAAGTCTTGAGGACCGGGAACTCCTCGTTTTCTAATACTCCTGTAATGGGCCTATATAGATTACAAAATTTTAGACCTGGAACTCAGGCACAACTATTAGCAGAGCATGGTCGAAGATGTAGATTAGCAAAAATCATGAATATTTTCAATGTCTCATTAAAAAAAATCATAAGAAAATTCAGGAAGTCTTGACGACCGGGAACTCCTCGCTTTCTGATACTCCTGTAATGGGTCTATATAGACTACAAAAATCTAGACCCAGAACTCAGACACAACTATCAGCAGAGCATGGTTGAATGTATACTATAAGCAAAAATAATACAAATTTTTAAGGTCATGTAAAAAAAAATCATAAGAAACTTCAGAAAGTATGCAGGACCGGGAACTCCTCGTTTTCTGATACTCCTGTAATAGGTCTATATAAACTACAAAAATCTAGACCCAGAACTCAGACACAACTATCAGCAGAGCATGGTTGAATGTACACCATAAGCAAAAATAATATAAATTTTTTAGGTTAATTAAAAAAAAATCATAAGACACTTCAGAAAGTATGCAGGACCGGGAACTCCTCGTTTTCTGATACTCCTGTAATGGGCCTATATACACTACAAAAACCTAGACCCAGAACTCAGACACAACTATTAGCAAAGCATGGTCGAAGATGTAGATTAGCAAAAATCATGAATATTTTCAATGTCTCATTAAAAAAAATCATAAGAAAATTCAGGAAGTCTTGACGACCGGGAACTCCTCGCTTTCTGATACTCCTGTAATGGGTCTATATAGACTACAAAAATCTAGACCCAGAACTTAGACACAACTATCAGCAGAGCATGGTTGAATGTATACCATAAGCAAAAATAATACAAATTTTTAAGGTTAATCAAAGAAAAATCATAAGAAACTTCAGGAAGTCTTGAGGACCGGGAACTCCTCGTTTTCTGATACTCCTGTAATGGGCCTATATAGACTACAAAAACCTAGACCCAGAACTCAGACACAACTATTAGCAGAGCATGGTCGAAGATGTAGATTAGCAAAAATCATGAATATTTTCCATGTCTTATTAAAAAAAATCATAAGAAAATTCAGGAAGTCTTGAGGACCGGGAACTCCTCGTTTTCTGATACTCCTGTAATAAGCCTATATAGACTACAAAATTTTAGACCTGGAACTCAGACACAACTATTAGCAGAGCATGGTCGAAGATGTAGATTAGCAAAAATCATGAGAATTTTCAATGTCTCATTAAAAAAAATCATAAGAAACTTCAGGAAGTCTTGAGGACTATGAACTCCTCGATTTCTGATACTCCTGTAATGGGCCTATATAGACTACAAAAATCTAGACCCAGAACTCAGACACAACTATTAGCAAAGCATGGTCGAAGATGTAGATTAGCAAAAATCATGAATATTTTCAATGTCTCATTAAAAAAAATCATAAGAAAATTCAGGAAGTCTTGACGACCGGGAACTCCTCGCTTTCTGATACTCCTGTAATGGGTCTATATAGACTACAAAAATCTAGACCCAGAACTCAGACACAACTATCAGCAGAGCATGGTTGAATGTATACCATAAGCAAAAATAATACAAATTTTTAAGGTTAATTAAAGAAAAATCATAAGAAACTTCAGGAAGTCTTGAGGACCGGGAACTCCTCGTTTTCTGATACTCCTGTAATGGGCCTATATAGACTACAAAAACCTAGACCCAGAACTCAGACACAACTATTAGCAGAGCATGGTCGAAGATGTAGATTAGCAAAAATCATGAATATTTTCCATGTCTTATTAAAAAAAGTCATAAGAAAATTCAGGAAGTCTTGAGGACCGGGAACTCCTCGTTTTCTAATACTCCTGTAATGGGCCTATATAGACTACAAAATTTTAGACCTGGAACTCAGGCACAACTATTAGCAGAGCATGGTCGAAGATGTAGATTAGCAAAAATCATGAATATTTTCAATGTCTCATTAAAAAAAATCATAAGAAAATTCAGGAAGTCTTGACGACCGGGAACTCCTCGCTTTCTGATACTCCTGTAATGGGTCTATATAGACTACAAAAATCTAGACCCAGAACTCAGACACAACTATCAGCAGAGCATGGTTGAATGTATACTATAAGCAAAAATAATACAAATTTTTAAGGTCATGTAAAAAAAAATCATAAGAAACTTCAGAAAGTATGCAGGACCGGGAACTCCTCGTTTTCTGATACTCCTGTAATAGGTCTATATAAACTACAAAAATCTAGACCCAGAACTCAGACACAACTATCAGCAGAGCATGGTTGAATGTACACCATAAGCAAAAATAATACAAATTTTTTAGGTTAATTAAAAAAAAATCATAAGACACTTCAGAAAGTATGCAGGACCGGGAACTCCTCGTTTTCTGATACTCCTGTAATGGGTCTATATAAAGTACAAAAATCTAGACCCAGAACTCAGACACAACTATCAGCAGAGCATGGTTGAATGTATACCATAAGCAAAAATAATACAAATTTTTAAGGTTAATCAAAGAAAAATCATAAGAAACTTCAGGAAGTCTTGAGGACCGGGAACTCCTCGTTTTCTGATACTCCTGTAATGGGCCTATATACACTACAAAAACCTAGACCCAGAACTCAGACACAACTATTAGCAAAGCATGGTCGAAGATGTAGATTAGCAAAAATCATGAATATTTTCAATGTCTCATTAAAAAAAATCATAAGAAAATTCAGGAAGTCTTGACGACCGGGAACTCCTCGCTTTCTGATACTCCTGTAATGGGTCTATATAGACTACAAAAATCTAGACCCAGAACTTAGACACAACTATCAGCAGAGCATGGTTGAATGTATACCATAAGCAAAAATAATACAAATTTTTAAGGTTAATCAAAGAAAAATCATAAGAAACTTCAGGAAGTCTTGAGGACCGGGAACTCCTCGTTTTCTGATACTCCTGTAATGGGCCTATATAGACTACAAAAACCTAGACCCAGAACTCAGACACAACTATTAGCAGAGCATGGTCGAAGATGTAGATTAGCAAAAATCATGAATATTTTCCATGTCTTATTAAAAAAAATCATAAGAAAATTCAGGAAGTCTTGAGGACCGGGAACTTCTCGTTTTCTGATACTCCTGTAATAAGCCTATATAGACTACAAAATTTTAGATCTGGAACTCAGACACAACTATTAGCAGAGCATGGTCGAAGATGTAGATTAGCAAAAATCATGAGAATTTTCAATGTCTCATTAAAAAAAATCATAAGAAACTTCAGGAAGTCTTGAGGACTATGAACTCCTCGATTTCTGATACTCCTGTAATAAGCCTATATAGACTACAAAAATCTAGACCCAGAACTCAGACACAACTATTAGCAAAGCATGGTCGAAGATGTAGATTAGCAAAAATCATGAATATTTTCAATGTCTCATTAAAAAAAATCATAAGAAAATTCAGGAAGTCTTGACGACCGGGAACTCCTCGCTTTCTGATACTCCTGTAATGGGTCTATATAGACTAAAAAAATCTAGACCCAGAACTCAGACACAACTATCAGCAGAGCATGGTTGAATGTATACCATAAGCAAAAATAATACAAATTTTTAAGGTTAATTAAAGAAAAATCATAAGAAACTTCAGGAAGTCTTGAGGACCGGGAACTCCTCGTTTTCTGATACTCCTGTAATGGGCCTATATAGACTACAAAAACCTAGACCCAGAACTCAGACACAACTATTAGCAGAGCATGGTCGAAGATGTAGATTAGCAAAAATCATGAATATTTTCCATGTCTTATTAAAAAAAGTCATAAGAAAATTCAGGAAGTCTTGAGGACCGGGAACTCCTCGTTTTCTAATACTCCTGTAATGGGCCTATATAGACTACAAAATTTTAGACCTGGAACTCAGGCACAACTATTAGCAGAGCATGGTCGAAGATGTAGATTAGCAAAAATCATGAATATTTTCAATGTCTCATTAAAAAAAATCATAAGAAAATTCAGGAAGTCTTGACGACCGGGAACTCCTCGCTTTCTGATACTCCTGTAATGGGTCTATATAGACTACAAAAATCTAGACCCAGAACTCAGACACAACTATCAGCAGAGCATGGTTGAATGTATACTATAAGCAAAAATAATACAAATTTTTAAGGTCATGTAAAAAAAAATCATAAGAAACTTCAGAAAGTATGCAGGACCGGGAACTCCTCGTTTTCTGATACTCCTGTAATAGGTCTATATAAACTACAAAAATCTAGACCCAGAACTCAGACACAACTATCAGCAGAGCATGGTTGAATGTACACCATAAGCAAAAATAATACAAATTTTTTAGGTTAATTAAAAAAAAATCATAAGACACTTCAGAAAGTATGCAGGACCGGGAACTCCTCGTTTTCTGATACTCCTGTAATGGGTCTATATAAAGTACAAAAATCTAGACCCAGAACTCAGACACAACTATCAGCAGAGCATGGTTGAATGTATACCATAAGCAAAAATAATACAAATTTTTAAGGTTAATCAAAGAAAAATCATAAGAAACTTCAGGAAGTCTTGAGGACCGGGAACTCCTCGTTTTCTGATACTCCTGTAATGGGCCTATATAGACTACAAAAACCTAGACCCGGAACTCAGACACAACTATTAGCAAAGCATGGTCGAAGATGTAGATTAGCAAAAATCATGAATATTTTCAATGTCTCATTAAAAAAAATCATAAGAAAATTCAGGAAGTCTTGACGACCGGGAACTCCTCGCTTTCTGATACTCCTGTAATGGGTCTATATAGACTACAAAAATCTAGACCCAGAACTTAGACACAACTATCAGCAGAGCATGGTTGAATGTATACCATAAGCAAAAATAATACAAATTTTTAAGGTTAATCAAAGAAAAATCATAAGAAACTTCAGGAAGTCTTGAGGACCGGGAACTTCTCGTTTTCTGATACTCCTGTAATGGGCCTATATAGACTACAAAAACCTAGACCCAGAACTCAGACACAACTATTAGCAGAGCATGGTCGAAGATGTAGATTAGCAAAAATCATGAATATTTTCAATGTCTCATTAAAAAAAATCATAAGAAAATTCAGGAAGTCTTGACGACCAAGAACTCCTCGCTTTCTGATACTCCTGTAATAGGCCTATATAGTCTACAAAATTTTAGACCTGGAACTCAGACACAACTATTAGCAGAGCATGGTCGAAGATGTAGATTAGCAAAAATCATGAGAATTTTCAATGTCTCATTAAAAAAAATCATAAGAAACTTCAGGAAGTCTTGAGGACTATGAACTCCTCGATTTCTGATACTCCTGTAATAAGCCTATATAGACTACAAAAATCTAGACCCAGAACTCAGACACAACTATTAGCAAAGCATGGTCGAAGATGTAGATTAGCAAAAATCATGAATATTTTCAATGTCTCATTAAAAAAAAATCATAAGAAAATTCAGGAAGTCTTGAGGATCGAGAACTCCTCGCTTTCTGATACTCCTGTAATGGGTCTATATAGACTACAAAAATCTAGACCCAGAACTCAGATACAACTATCAGCAGAGCATGGTTGAATGTATACCATAAGCAAAAATAATACAAATTTTTAAGGTTAACTAAAAAAAAATCATAAGAAACTTCAGAAAGTATGCAGGACCGGGAACTCCTCGCTTTCTGATACTCCTGTAATGGACCTATACAGACTGTAAAAATATAGACCTAGAACTTAGACACAACTATCAGCAGAGCATGGTTGAATGTATACTATAAGCAAAAATAATACAAATTTTTAAGGTCATGTAAAAAAAAAATCATAAGAAACTTCAGAAAGTATGCAGGACCGGGAACTCCTCGTTTTCTGATACTCCTGTAATGGGCCTATATAGACTACAAAAATCTAGACCCAGAACTCAGACACAACTATCAGCAGAGCATGGTTGAATGTACACCATAAGCAAAAATAATACAAATTTTTTAGGTTAATTAAAAAAAAATCATAAGACACTTCAGAAAGTATGCAGGACCGGGAACTCCTCGTTTTCTGATACTCCTGTAATGGGCCTATATAGACTACAAAAATCTAGACCCAGAACTCAGACACAACTATCAGCAGAGCATGGTTGAATGTATACCATAAGCAAAAATAATACAAATTTTTAAGGTTAATTAAAAAAAAATCATAAGAAACTTCAGGAAGTCTTGAGGACCGGGAACTCCTCGTTTTCTGAAACTACTGTAATGGGCCTATATAGACTATAAAAACCTAGACCCAGAACTCAGACACAACTATTAGCAGAGCATGGTCGAAGATGTAGATTAGCAAAAATCATGAATATTTTCCATGTCTCATTAAAAAAAATCATAAGAAAATTCAGGAAGTCTTGAGGACCGGGAACTCCTCGCTTTCTGATACTCCTGTAATAGGCCTATATAGACTACAAAATTTTAGACCTGGAACTCAGACACAACTATTAGCAGAGCATGGTCGAAGATGTAGATTAGCAAAAATCATGAGAATTTTCAATGTCTCATTAAAAAAAATCATAAGAAACTTCAGGAAGTCTTGAGGACTATGAACTCCTCGATTTCTGATACTCCTGTAATAAGCCTATATAGACTACAAAAATCTAGACCCAGAACTCAGACACAACTATTAGCAAAGCATGGTCGAAGATATAGATTAGCAAAAATCATGAATATTTTCAATGTCTCATTAAAAAAAAATCATAAGAAAATTCAGGAAGTCTTGAGGATCGAGAACTCCTCGCTTTCTGATACTCCTGTAATGGGTCTATATAGACTACAAAAATCTAGACCCAGAACTCAGATACAACTATCAGCAGAGCATGGTTGAATGTATACCATAAGCAAAAATAATACAAATTTTTAAGGTTAACTAAAAAAAAATCATAAGAAACTTCAGAAAGTATGCAGGACCGGGAACTCCTCGCTTTCTGATACTCCTGTAATGGACCTATACAGACTATAAAAATATAGACCCAGAACTTAGACACAACTATCAGCAGAGCATGGTTGAATGTATACTATAAGCAAAAATAATACAAATTTTTAAGGTCATGTAAAAAAAAAATCATAAGAAACTTCAGAAAGTATGCAGGACCGGGAACTCCTCGTTTTCTGATACTCCTGTAATGGGCCTATATAGACTACAAAAATCTAGACCCAGAACTCAGACACAACTATCAGCAGAGCATGGTTGAATGTACACCATAAGCAAAAATAATACAAATTTTTTAGGTTAATTAAAAAAAAATCATAAGACACTTCAGAAAGTATGCAGGACCGGGAACTCCTCGTTTTCTGATACTCCTGTAATGGGTCTATATAGACTACAAAAATCTAGACCCAGAACTCAGACACAACTATCAGCAGAGCATGGTTGAATGTATACCATAAGCAAAAATAATACAAATTTTTAAGGTTAATTAAAAAAAAATCATAAGAAACTTCAGGAAGTCTTGAGGACCGGGAACTCCTCGTTTTCTGAAACTACTGTAATGGGCCTATATAGACTACAAAACCTAGACCCAGAACTCAGACACAACTATTAGCAGAGCATGGTCGAAGATGTAGATTAGCAAAAATCATGAATATTTTCCATGTCTCATTAAAAAAAATCATAAGAAAATTCAGGAAGTCTTGAGGACCAGGAACTCCTCGCTTTCTGATACTCCTGTAATAGGCCTATATAGACTTTAAAATTTTAGACCTGGAACTCAGACACAACTATTAGCAGAGCATGGTCGAAGATGTAGATTAGCAAAAATCATGAGAATTTTCAATGTCTCATTAAAAAAAATCATTAGAAACTTCAGGAAGTCTTGAGGACTATGAACTCCTCGATTTTTGATACTCCTGTAATAAGCCTATATAGACTACAAAAATCTAGACCCAGAACTCAGAAACAACTATCAGCAGAGCATGGTCGAAGATGTAGATTAGCAAAAATCATGAATATTTTCAATGTCTCATTAAAAAAAATCATAAGAAACTTCAGGAAGTCTTGAGGACCGGAACCTCCTCGTTTTCTGATACTCCTGTAATGGTTCTATATAAACTACAAAAATCTAGACCCAGAACTCAGACACAACTATCAGCAGAGCATGGTTGAATGTATACCATAAGCAAAAATAATACAAATTTTTAAGGTTAACTAAAAAAAAATCATAAGATAATTTAGGAAGTCTTGAGGACCGGAACCTCCTCGCTTTCTGATACTCCTGTAATGGACCTATACAGACTATAAAAATATAGACCCAGAACTCAGACACAACTATCAGCAGAGCATGGTTGAATGTATACCATAAGCAAAAATAATACAAATTTTTAAGGTTAATTAAAAAAAATCATAAGAAACTTCAGAAAGCATTCAGGACCGGGAACTCCGCGTTTTCTGATACTCCTGTAATGGGCCTGTATAAACTACAAAAATCTAGACATGGAACTCAGACACAACTATTAGCAGAGCATGGTCGAAGATGTAGATTAGCAAAAATCATGAATATTTTCAATGTCTCATTAAAAAAAATCATAAGAAAATTCAGGAAGTCTTGAGGACCGGGAACTCCTCGCTTTCTGATACTCCTGTAATAAGCCTATATAGACTACAAAAATCTAGACCCAGAACTCAGACACAACTATAAGCAGAGCATGGTCGAAGATGTAGATTAGCAAAAATCATGAATATTTTCAATGTCTCATTAAAAAAAATCATAAGAAACTTCAGGAAGTCTTGAGGACCGGGAACTCCTCGTTTTCTGATACTCCTGTAATGGGCCTGTATAACCTACAAAAATCAAGACCTGGAACTCAGACACAACTATTAGCAGAGCATGGTCGAAGATGTAGATTAGCAAAAATCATGAATATTTTCAATGTCTCATTAAAAAAAATCATAAGAAACTTCAGAAAGTCTTGAGGACTGGGCACTCCTCGCTTTTTGATACTCCTGTAATAGGCCTATATAGACTACAAAAATCTAGACCCAGAACTAAGATACAACTATCAGCAGAGCATGGTCGAAGATATAGATTAGCAAAAATCATGAATATTTTCAATGTCTCATTAAAAAAAATCATAAGAAACTTCAGGAAGTCTTGAGGACTGGGAACTCCTCGTTTTCTGATACTCCTGTAATAAGCCTATATAGACTACAAAAATCTTGACCCAGAACTCAGACACAACTATTAGCAGAGCATGGTCGAAGATGTAGATTAGCAAAAATCATGAATATTTTCAATGTCTCATTAAAAAAAATCATAAGAAACTTCAGGAAGTCTTGAGGACTGGGAACTCCTCGCTTTCTGATACTCCTGTAATAAGTTTATATAGACTAAAAAAATCTAGACCCAGAACTCAGATACAACTATCAGCAGAGCATGGTTGAATGTATACCATAAGCAAAAATAATACAAATTTTTAAGGTTAACTAAAAAAAAATCATAAGAAACTTCAGAAAGTATGCAGGACCGGAAACTCCTCGCTTTCTGATACTGCTGTAATGGACCTATACAGACTATAAAAATATAGACCCAGAACTCAGACACAACTATCAGCAGAGCATGGTTGAATGTATACCATAAGCAAAAATAATACAAATTTTTAAGGTTAATTAAAAAAAATCATAAGAAACTTCAGAAAGTATTCAGGACCGGGAACTCCGCGTTTTCTGATACTCCTGTAATGGGCCTGTATAAACTACAAAAATCTAGACCTAAAACTCAGACACAACTATTAGCAGAGCATGGTCGAAGATGTAGATTAGCAAAAATCATGAATATTTTCAATGTCTCATTAAAAAAAATCATAAGAAACTTCAGGAAGTCTTGAGGACCGGGAACTCCTCGCTTTCTGATACTCCTGTAATGGGTCTATATAGACTATAAAAATCTAGACCCAGAACTCAGACACAACTATCAGCAGAGCATGGTTGAATGTATACCATAAGCAAAAATAATACAAATTTTTAATGTTAATTTTAAAAAAATCATAAAAAAATTCAGGAAGTCTTGAGGACCGGAAACTCCTCGCTTTCTGATACTCCTGTAATGGACCTATACAGACTACAAAAATCTAGACCCAGAACTCAGATACAACTATCAGCAGAGCATGGTCGAAGATGTAGATTAGCAAAAATCATGAATATTTTCAATGTCTCATTAAAAAAAATCATAAGAAAATTCAGGAAGTCTTGAGGACCGGGAACTCCTCTTTTTCTGATACTCCTGTAATAAGCCTATATAGACTCCAAAAATCTAGCCCTGGAACTCAGACACACCTATCAGCAGAGCATGGTTGAAGATGTCTTGACTTAAAATCCTATGTCCCCTAGCTGGGGCAGAGGGCGTCGACAGTAGACACCCATCGCGACCGGTCTTGCGCCTTTCGCTTGACCTCGCTCCACGTCAGTCCGATGGCCTTTGCTTCAGCTAACACGGTTCGTCGCCAGGTCTGTCGAGGACGGCCACGCTTTCTTTTTCCTTGGGGATTCCAATCCAGCGCCTGTTTAGGTATATGATCGGGATCCCTCCTAAGCGTGTGACCAATCCAACCCCACTTGCGACGTTTGATCTGGTGGTCGATCGAGCTTTCGTGACATTTTTCCAACAGTTCCACGTTAGAGATGGTCTCGGGCCAGTAAATCCCGAGGATACGACGGAGACATCGGTTCACGAAAACCTGAATTTGGCGTGAGATCTCTTTTGTCACCTTCCACGTTTCGCACCCGTAAAGCAGCACGGATTTGACGTTGGACCTGAAGATTTTTAATTTAACCCTTCGGGTCAATTTCCGCGATTGCAAAATTCCGTCAAGAACGACTACAAAGAGAAGAGGCGAGAGGAGGCAACCCTGGCGAACACCCGCGTGCACTGCGATGTCTTCCGAGATGAGACCATCGTGAACCACTTTGCATGTATATTTGCGATATATGCTTTGTACTAGGCGGACTAATTTTGGTGGCACTCCAATTTCCAGCAGGCGAGACCAAATACTGGACCACTTCAACGTATCGAAGGCTTTTTCGAAGTCCACAAAAGTGAGATATATCTCCCTTTGCCATTCTGATGCCTGTTCAAGTATTATACGCAGTGTGTTAATCTGGTCCGTGCACGAACGTCCTAAACGAAAACCAGCTTGCTCCCTGCGCAGTAAAGGATCTAGGGCCCTCGACAGCCTATCCAGGATTATCCTACAGAAGACTTTAGAGGGAATTGACAGCAGTGCAATGCCTCTCCAATTATCGCACTGACTGAGATCACCTTTTTTAGGCACGGTAATTAAGAGCCCTTTGTTCCAGTCGTCTGGGAGTTCTTCAGCAGTCCAGATCTTTTCGATTAAAGGCGTCAGTACGTCGACAGCGAAGGGTAAGTCAGCCTGCAGCATTTCCGCATTAATCAGGTCGAGTCCTGGTGCCTTGCCTGTCTTCAAAGAGAGGACCGCTTCAGCCACCTCCAATTCTGACGGTGGTTCCGAATTGATATCAAGGAGCTGGTGTGGTGAAGATCCGACCAACAGCGCTTCAGGCGTCGAAGAAGCCGACAATCGGAAGACCTCTTCAAAGTGTTGGCGCCAACGCAGTAGTTGCTCTTCAGACGTCGCAATGAGCTGCCCCTCTTTAGACCGAAGTGGTTTCTTTTTGCGCCTGCTATCTCCTACCAAGGTCTTAGTGGTTTTATACAGCTCTTTCAGGTTGCCGGTGTTCGCAGCGTGTTGAGCACGGTCAGCAACTTCATCGGCCCACCGCCTTCTATCCGCACGCGTGCTCCGATAAATAGCCTTGCGCTTGCCACGATACTGCAGAATGAGGTCGGCTCGCTCGTCAACATTACGGGTCTCCAGAAGCTTTAGGTGCAGAATCCTTCTGTCTTCGATAAGACTCCATGTGTGTTGAGACATCCAGTCCTCGCGTGAGTGGGATGATTTGTGCCCTAGAATGACAGAGCTGGTCTCTGTGTAGGCCATTTTAATGCGGTTCCACTCCTCATCTAGTGAGTCTGTAACTTCTTCAAGTCCGGAGAAACGGTTTCGCAGCTCAAGCTTAAAAGCCCTACGGGTGTCTAAGTCAAAAAGTTTGCTCACGTCGAATCTCTTTCCCAACTTGCCAGGTCCTCCAGTTGCACGGGCTACGGCAACCTTAAGCCGAACTTCAGCAACTACCAGATGATGGTCGCTATCTATATCGGCGCCCCTACGGTTGCGAACATCGAGCAGTGAAGAACGCCATTTAGAACTAATGGCAAGATGGTCAATTTGGTTCTTGGTGACTCCATCGGGTGAGTTCCAGGTGTATTTGTGGTGGTCGCCGTGAATGAACAATGTTCCTCCGATGGTGAGATCATGGTTCTGACAGAAATCTATAAATCGCTTCCCATTATCGTTGCAAACTCCAAGACCCTGTGTCCCCATATGCCGCTCACGGCCCGCATTAACCCTCCCAACTTTAGCATTTAGGTCTCCCATGACGATGACGATGTCTTGTTTCTTTATGCTCCTAAGGGTGGCGTTTAGGGCGTTGTAGAAATCGTCTTTGGTATCCTCAGATGATGCGTTAGTTGGGGCGTAGCACTGTACGATGGAGATCTTCCGAACTCTTGAGTTAAAACGGGCGTACATGATCCGGTCTGAAATCGGTCTCCAATCGACAAGGCTTTTCTTCGCTATATTGGAGAGGAGGAGCCCCACGCCATACTCGCGCACATCTTCCTCATTTTCTTTACCTGAATATAGCAAAGTCAAACCCGTCGATGTTCTCAGTTCACCAAAGCCGTGTCTTCTCACTTCGCTTAGACCCAATATCTGCAGGTTGTAACCAAGCATTACTGCTTCTGCTTGGGCTAATCGGCTGTCATCACTAAGTGTACGCACATTCCAAAATGCAATTCGTGTCCGTATTTTCATGCCAAAAGTCGTCGGTAAAGTATCGGTCCGGTTTTCTACTGTTTCGGTTTCTTGAATCTGTAATTGTCGGGCAAGCGAGTGATTAGCCCACTGTGCCTTAATCCGCTAGCGGGGCTGCCGCTTTAGAGCCTACGGATATGCTCGGTTTTTTTTCGGGTTCTCTCCCTGGTGAGACGATTCTGTTTTAAGGCGCAGAATACTCGCCCTTCGCCCTGCATCCGTTAGCTCAGCTGCACCACGAGGTGGCGGTCGCGCGGCGGCGCGGGTGCAGCAGGTCCCAGGGAGGACGGCGGGGACGTGGATGACTCGGACTGGCTAGGGCTCTGCTACATACGGTACTTCGCCACGAGTACAGCAGATGGTTCCTTGACATTTTATAGGTAATGCTGTTTCACCTACAGCGATTCCCACCAAGACCATACCCTAGCTTCCCCCCTAGGTTTTTGTAGTCTATATAGGCCCATTACAGGAGTATCAGAAAACGAGGAGTTCCCGGTCCTCAAGACTTCCTGAAGTTTCTTATGATTTTTTTTTAATTAACCTTAAAATGCTGATAGTTGAGTCTGAGTTCTGGGTCTATATTTTTGTAGTCTATATAGGCCCATTACAGGAGTATCAGAAAGCGAGGAGTTCCTGGTCCTGCATACTTTCTGAAGTTTCTTATGATTTTTTTTAATTAGACATTGAAAATATTCATGATTTTTGCTAATCTACATCTTCGACCATGCTCTGCTGATAGTTGTATCTGAGTTCTGGGTCTAGATTTTGAGAGTCTACATAGACTCATTACAGGAGTATCAGAAAGCGAGGAGTTCCCGGTCCTCAAGACTTCCTGAATTTTCTTATGATTTTTTTTTAATGAGACATTGAAAATATTCATGATTTTTGCTAATCTACATCTTCGACCATGCTCTGCTAATAGTTGTGTCTGAGTTCTGGGTCTAGATTTTTGTAGTCTATATAGGCTTATTACAGGAGTATCAGAAAGCGAGGAGTTTCCAGTCCTCAAGACTTCCTGAATTTTCTTATGATTTTTTTTAATGAGACATTGAAAATATTCATGATTTTTGCTAATCTACATCTTCGACCATGCTCTGCTAATAGTTGTGTCTGAGTTCCAGGTCTAGATTTTTGTAGTTTATACAGGCCCATTACAGGAGTATCAGAAAACGAGGAGTTCCCGGTCCTGCATACTTTTTGAAGTTTCTTATGATTTTTTTTAATTAGACATTGAAAATATTCATGATTTTTGCTAATCTACATCTTCGACCATGCTCTGCTAATAGTTGTGTCTGAGTTCTGGGTGTAGATTTTTGTAGTCTATATAGACCCATTACAGAAGTATCAGAAAACGAGGAGTTCCCGGTCCTGAATACTTTCTGAAGTTTCTTATGATTTTTTTTAATGAGACATTGAAAATATTCATGATTTTTGCTAATCTACATCTTCGACCATGCTCTGCTAATAGTTGTGTCTGAGTTCTGGGTCTAAATTTTTGTAGTCTATATAGGATCATTACAGGAGTATCAGAAAACGAGGAGTTCCCGGTCCTGCATACTTTCTGAAGTTTCTTATGATTTTTTTTAATTAGACATTGAAAATATTCATGATTTTTGCTAATCTACATCTTCGACCATGCTCTGCTGATAGTTATATCTGAGTTCTGGGTCTAGATTTTTGTATTCTGTATAGGCCCATTACTGGAGTATCAGAAAGCGAGGAGTTCCCGGTCCTCAAGACTTCCTGAATTTTTTTATGATTTTTTTAAAGTTAACATTAAAAAATTGTATTATTTTTGCTTATGGTATACATTCAACCATGCTCTGCTAATAGTTGTGTCTGAGTTCCAGGTCTAGATTTTTGTAGTTTATACAGGCCCATTACAGGAGTATCAGAAAACGAGGAGTTCCCGGTCCTGCATACTTTTTGAAGTTTCTTATGATTTTTTTTAATTAGACATTGAAAATATTCATGATTTTTGCTAATCTACATCTTCGACCATGCTCTGCTGATAGTTGTATCTGAGTTCTGGGTCTAGATTTTTGTATTCTGTATAGGCCCATTACTGGAGTATCAGAAAGCGAGGAGTTCCCGGTCCTCAAGACTTCCTGAATTTTTTTATGATTTTTTTAAAATTAACATTAAAAATTTGTATTATTTTTGCTTATGGTATACATTCAACCATGCTCTGCTAATAGTTGTGTCTGAGTTCCAGGTCTAGATTTTTGTAGTTTATACAGGCCTATTACAGGAGTATCAGAAAACGAGGAGTTCCCGGTCCTGCATACTTTTTGAAGTTTCTTATGATTTTTTTTAATTAGACATTGAAAATATTCATGATTTTTGCTAATCTACATCTTCGACCATGCTCTGCTGATAGTTGTATCTGAGTTCTGGGTCTAGATTTTTGTATTCTGTATAGACCCATTACTGGAGTATCAGAAAGCGAGGAGTTCCCAGTCCTCAAGACTTCCTGAATTTTTTTATGATTTTTTTAAAATTAACATTAAAAATTTGTATTATTTTTGCTTATGGTATACATTCAACCATGCTCTGCTAATAGTTGTGTCTGAGTTCCAGGTCTAGATTTTTGTAGTTTATACAGGCCCATTACAGGAGTATCAGAAAACGAGGAGTTCCCGGTCCTGCATACTTTTTGAAGTTTCTTATGATTTTTTTTAATTAGACATTGAAAATATTCATGATTTTTGCTAATCTACATCTTCGACCATGCTCTGCTGATAGTTGTATCTGAGTTCTGGGTCTAGATTTTTGTATTCTGTATAGGCCCATTACTGGAGTATCAGAAAGCGAGGAGTTCCCGGTCCTCAAGACTTCCTGAATTTTTTTATGATTTTTTTAAAATTAACATTAAAAATTTTTATTATTTTTGCTTATGGTATACATTCAACCATGCTCTGCTGATAGTTGTATCTGAGTTCTGGGTCTAGATTTTGAGAGTCTACATAGACTCATTACAGGAGTATCAGAAAGCGAGGAGTTCCCGGTCCTCAAGACTTCCTGAATTTTCTTATGATTTTTTTTTAATGAGACATTGAAAATATTCATGATTTTTGCTAATCTACATCTTCGACCATGCTCTGCTAATAGTTGTGTCTGAGTTCTGGGTCTAGATTTTTATAGTCTATATAGGCTTATTACAGGAGTATCAGAAAGCGAGGAGTTTCCAGTCCTCAAGACTTCCTGAATTTTCTTATGATTTTTTTTAATGAGACATTGAAAATATTCATGATTTTTGCTAATCTACATCTTCGACCATGCTCTGCTAATAGTTGTGTCTGAGTTCTGGGTCTAAATTTTTGTAGTCTATATAGGATCATTACAGGAGTATCAGAAAACGAGGAGTTCCCGGTCCTGCATACTTTCTGAAGTTTCTTATGATTTTTTTTAATTAGACATTGAAAATATTCATGATTTTTGCTAATCTACATCTTCGACCATGCTCTGCTGATAGTTGTATCTGAGTTCTGGGTCTAGATTTTTGTATTCTGTATAGGCCCATTACTGGAGTATCAGAAAACGAGGAGTTCCCGGTCCTGCATACTTTTTGAAGTTTCTTATGATTTTTTTTAATTAGACATTGAAAATATTCATGATTTTTGCTAATCTACATCTTCGACCATGCTCTGCTGATAGTTGTATCTGAGTTCTGGGTCTAGATTTTTGTATTCTGTACAGGCCCATTACAGGAGTATCAGAAAACGAGGAGTTCCCGGTCCTGGATACTTTCTGAAGTTTCTTATGATTTTTTTTAATGAGACATTGAAAATATTCATGATTTTTGCTAATCTACATCTTCGACCATGCTCTGCTGATAGTTGTATCTGAGTTCTGGGTCTAGATTTTTGTAGTCTGTATAAGCCCATTACTGGAGTATCAGAAAGCGAGGAGTTCCCGGTCCTCAAGACTTCCTGAATTGTTTTATGATTTTTTTAAAATTAACATTAAAAATTTGTATTATTTTTGCTTATGGTATACATTCAACCATGCTCTGCTGATAGTTTTATCTGAGTTCTGGGTCTAGATTTTTGTAGTCTATATAGACCCATTACAGGAGTATCAGAAAGCGAGGAGTTTCTGGTCCTCAAGACTTCCTAAATTTTCTTATGATTTTTTTTTAGTTAACCCTAAAAATTTGTATTATTTTTGCTTATGGTATACATTCGACCATGCTCTGCTAATAGTTGTGTCTGAGTTCCAGGTCTAGATTTTTGTAGTTTATACAGGCCCATTACTGGAGTATCAGAAAGCGAGGAGTTCCCGGTCCTCAAGACTTCCTGAATTTTTTTATGATTTTTTTTAAAATTTACATTAAAAATTTGTATTATTTTTGCTTATGGTATACATTCAACCATGCTCTGCTAATAGTTGTGTCTGAGTTCCAGGTCTAGATTTTTGTAGTTTATACAGGCCCATTACAGGAGTATCAGAAAACGAGAAGTTCCCGGTCCTGCATACTTTTTGAAGTTTCTTATGATTTTTTTTAATTAGACATTGAAAATATTCATGATTTTTGCTAATCTACATCTTCGACCATGCTCTGCTGATAGTTGTATCTGAGTTCTGGGTCTAGATTTTTGTATTCTGTATAGGCCCATTACTGGAGTATCAGAAAACGAGGAGTTCCCGGTCCTGCATACTTTTTGAAGTTTCTTATGATTTTTTTTAATTAGACATTGAAAATATTCATGATTTTTGCTAATCTACATCTTCGACCATGCTCTGCTGATAGTTGTATCTGAGTTCTGGGTCTAGATTTTTGTATTCTGTACAGGCCCATTACAGGAGTATCAGAAAACGAGGAGTTCCCGGTCCTGGATACTTTCTGAAGTTTCTTATGATTTTTTTTAATGAGACATTGAAAATATTCATGATTTTTGCTAATCTACATCTTCGACCATGCTCTGCTGATAGTTGTATCTGAGTTCTGGGTCTAGATTTTTGTAGTCTGTATAAGCCCATTACTGGAGTATCAGAAAGCGAGGAGTTCCCGGTCCTCAAGACTTCCTGAATTGTTTTATGATTTTTTTAAAATTAACATTAAAAATTTGTATTATTTTTGCTTATGGTATACATTCAACCATGCTCTGCTGATAGTTTTATCTGAGTTCTGGGTCTAGATTTTTATAGTCTATATAGACCCATTACAGGAGTATCAGAAAGCGAGGAGTTTCTGGTCCTCAAGACTTCCTAAATTTTCTTATGATTTTTTTTTAGTTAACCCTAAAAATTTGTATTATTTTTGCTTATGGTATACATTCGACCATGCTCTGCTAATAGTTGTGTCTGAGTTCCAGGTCTAGATTTTTGTAGTTTATACAGGCCCATTACAGGAGTATCAGAAAACGAGGAGTTCCCGGTCCTGCATACTTTTTGAAGTTTCTTATGATTTTTTTTAATTAGACATTGAAAATATTCATGATTTTTGCTAATCTACATCTTCGACCATGCTCTGCTGATAGTTGTATCTGAGTTCTGGGTCTAGATTTTTGTATTCTGTATAGGCCCATTACTGGAGTATCAGAAAGCGAGGAGTTCCCGGTCCTCAAGACTTCCTGAATTTTTTTAAGATTTTTTTAAAATTAACATTAAAATTTTTTATTATTTTTGCTTATGGTATACATTCAACCATGCTCTGCTAATAGTTGTGTCTGAGTTCCAGGTCTAGATTTTTGTAGTTTATACAGGCCCATTACAGGAGTATCAGAAAACGAGGAGTTCCCGGTCCTGCATACTTTTTGAAGTTTCTTATGATTTTTTTTAATTAGACATTGAAAATATTCATGATTTTTGCTAATCTACATCTTCGACCATGCTCTGCTAATAGTTGTGTCTGAGTTCTGGGTGTAGATTTTTGTAGTCTATATAGACCTATTACAGAAGTATCAGAAAACGAGGAGTTCCCGGTCCTGAATACTTTCTGAAGTTTCTTATGATTTTTTTCAATGAGACATTGAAAATATTCATGATTTTTGCTAATCTACATCTTCGACCATGCTCTGCTGATAGTTGTATCTGAGTTCTGGGTCTAGATTTTTGTAGTCTGTATAGGCCCATTACTGGAGTATCAGAAAGCGAGGAGTTCCCGGTCCTCAAGACTTCCTGAATTTTTTTATGATTTTTTTAAAATTAACATTAAAAATTTGTATTATTTTTGCTTATGGTATACATTCAACCATGCTCTGCTAATAGTTGTGTCTGAGTTCCAGGTCTAGATTTTTGTAGTTTATACAGGCCCATTACAGGAGTATCAGAAAACGAGGAGTTCCTGGTCCTGCATACTTTTTGAAGTTTCTTATGATTTTTTTTAATTAGACATTGAAAATATTCATGATTTTTGCTAATCTACATCTTCGACCATGCTCTGCTGATAGTTGTATCTGAGTTCTGGGTCTAGATTTTTGTATTCTGTATAGGCCCATTACTGGAGTATCAGAAAGCGAGGAGTTCCCGGTCCTCAAGACTTCCTGAATTTTTTTATGATTTTTTTAAAATTAACATTAAAAATTTTTATTATTTTTGCTTATGGTATACATTCAACCATGCTCTGCTGATAGTTGTATCTGAGTTCTGGGTCTAGATTTTTGTATTCTGTATAGGCCCATTACTGGAGTATCAGAAAACGAGGAGTTCCCGGTCCTGCATACTTTTTGAAGTTTCTTATGATTTTTTTTAATTAGACATTGAAAATATTCATGATTTTTGCTAATCTACATCTTCGACCATGCTCTGCTGATAGTTGTATCTGAGTTCTGGGTCTAGATTTTTGTAGTCTGTATAGGCCCATTACTGGAGTATCAGATAACGAGGAGTTCCCGGTCCTCAAGACTTCCTGAATTTTCTTATGATTTTTTTTAATAAGACATGGAAAATATTCATGATTTTTGCTAATCTACATCTTCGACCATGCTCTGCTGATAGTTGTGTCTGAGTTCTGGGTCTAGATTTTTGTAGTCTATATAGACCCATTACAGTAGTATCAGAAAGCGAGGAGTTCCCGGTCCTCAAGACTTCTTAAATTTTTTTATGATTTTTTTTTAGTTAACCCTAAAAATTTGTATTATTTTTGCTTATGGTATACATTCAACCATGCTCTGCTGATAGTTGTATCTGAGTTCTGGGTCTAGATTTTTAGAGTCTACATAGACCCATTACAGGAGTATCAGAAAGCGAGGAGTTCCCGGTCCTCAAGACTTCCTGAATTTTCTTATGATTTTTTTTTAATGAGACATTGAAAATATTCATGATTTTTGCTAATCTACATCTTCGACCATGCTCTGCTAATAGTTGTGTCTGAGTTCTGGGTGTAGATTTTTGTAGTCTATATAGACCTATTACAGAAGTATCAGAAAACGAGGAGTTCCCGGTCCTGAATACTTTCTGAAGTTTCTTATGATTTTTTTTAATGAGACATTGAAAATATTCATGATTTTTGCTAATCTACATCTTCGACCATGCTCTGCTGATAGTTGTATCTGAGTTCTGGGTCTAGATTTTTGTATTCTGTATAGGCCCATTACTGGAGTATCAGAAAGCGAGGAGTTCCCGGTCCTCAAGACTTCCTGAATTTTTTTATGATTTTTTTAAAATTAACATTAAAAATTTGTATTATTTTTGCTTATGGTATACATTCAACCATGCTCTGCTAATAGTTGTGTCTGAGTTCCAGGTCTAGATTTTTGTAGTTTATACAGGCCCATTACAGGAGTATCAGAAAACGAGGAGTTCCTGGTCCTGCATACTTTTTGAAGTTTCTTATGATTTTTTTTAATTAGACATTGAAAATATTCATGATTTTTGCTAATCTACATCTTCGACCATGCTCTGCTGATAGTTGTATCTGAGTTCTGTGTCTAGATTTTTGTATTCTGTATAGGCCCATTACTGGAGTATCAGAAAGCGAGGAGTTCCCGGTCCTCAAGACTTCCTGAATTTTTTTATGATTTTTTTAAAATTAACATTAAAAATTTTTATTATTTTTGCTTATGGTATACATTCAACCATGCTCTGCTGATAGTTGTATCTGAGTTCTGGGTCTAGATTTTTGTATTCTGTATAGGCCCATTACTGGAGTATCAGAAAACGAGGAGTTCCCGGTCCTGCATACTTTTTGAAGTTTCTTATGATTTTTTTTAATTAGACATTGAAAATATTCATGATTTTTGCTAATCTACATCTTCGACCATGCTCTGCTGATAGTTGTATCTGAGTTCTGGGTCTAGATTTTTGTAGTCTGTATAGGCCCATTACTGGAGTATCAGATAACGAGGAGTTCCCGGTCCTCAAGACTTCCTGAATTTTCTTATGATTTTTTTTAATAAGACATGGAAAATATTCATGATTTTTGCTAATCTACATCTTCGACCATGCTCTGCTGATAGTTGTGTCTGAGTTCTGGGTCTAGATTTTTGTAGTCTATATAGACCCATTACAGTAGTATCAGAAAGCGAGGAGTTCCCGGTCCTCAAGACTTCTTAAATTTTTTTATGATTTTTTTTTAGTTAACCCTAAAAATTTGTATTATTTTTGCTTATGGTATACATTCAACCATGCTCTGCTGATAGTTGTATCTGAGTTCTGGGTCTAGATTTTTAGAGTCTACATAGACCCATTACAGGAGTATCAGAAAGCGAGGAGTTCCCGGTCCTCAAGACTTCCTGAATTTTCTTATGATTTTTTTTTAATGAGACATTGAAAATATTCATGATTTTTGCTAATCTACATCTTCGACCATGCTCTGCTAATAGTTGTGTCTGAGTTCTGGGTCTAGATTTTTGTAGTCTATATAGGCTTATTACAGGAGTATCAGAAAGCGAGGAGTTTCCAGTCCTCAAGACTTCCTGAATTTTCTTATGATTTTTTTTAATGAGACATTGAAAATATTCATGATTTTTGCTAATCTACATCTTCGACCATGCTCTGCTAATAGTTGTGTCTGAGTTCTGGGTCTAAATTTTTGTAGTCTATATAGGCCCATTACAGGAGTATCAGAAAACGAGGAGTTCCCGGTCCTACATACTTTCTGAAGTTTCTTATGATTTTTTTTAATTAGACATTGAAAATATTCATGATTTTTGCTAATCTACATCTTCGACCATGCTCTGCTGATAGTTGTATCTGAGTTCTGGGTCTAGATTTTTGTAGTCTGTATAGGCCTATTACTGGAGTATCAGAAAGCGAGGAGTTCCCGGTCCTCAAGACTTCCTGAATTGTTTTATGATTTTTTTAAAATTAACATTAAAAATTTGTATTATTTTTGCTTATGGTATACATTCAACCATGCTCTGCTGATAGTTGTGTCTGAGTTCTTGGTCTAGATTTTTGTAGTCTATATAGACCCATTACAGGAGTATCAGAAAGCGAGGAGTTTTCGGTCCTCAAGACTTCCTAAATTTTCTTATGATTTTTTTTTAGTTAACCCTAAAAATTTGTATTATTTTTGCTTATGGTATACATTCAACCATGCTCTGCTGATAGTTGTATCTGAGTTCTGGGTCTAGATTTTTGTAGTCTACATAGACCCATTACAGGAGTATCAGAAAGCGAGGAGTTCCTGGTCCTCAAGACTTCCTGAATTTTCTTATGATTTTTTTTTAATGAGACATTGAAAATATTCATGATTTTTGCTAATCTACATCTTCGACCATGCTCTGCTAATAGTTGTGTCTGAGTTCTGGGTCTAGATTTTTGTAGTCTATATAGGCTTATTACAGGAGTATCAGAAAGCGAGGAGTTCCCAGTCCTCAAGACTTCCTGAAGTTTCTTATGATTTTTTTTAATGAGACATTGAAAATATTCATGATTTTTGCTAATCTACATCTTCGACCATGCTCTGCTAATAGTTGTGTCTGAGTTCTGGGTCTAGATTTTTGTAGTCTATATAGGCCCATTACAGGAGTATCAGAAAACGAGGAGTTCCCGGTCCTGCATACTTTCTGAAGTTTCTTATGATTTTTTTTTACATGACCTTAAAAATTTGTATTATTTTTGCTTATGGTATACATTCAACCATGCTCTGCTGATAGTTGTGTCTGAGTTCTGGGTCTATATTTTTATAGTCTGTATAGGTCCATTACAGGAGTATCAGAAAGGAAGAAGTTCCCGGTCCTCAAGACTTCCTGAAATTTCTTATGATTTTTTTTATTGAGACATTGAAAATATTCATGATTTTTGCTAATCTACATATTCGACCATGCTCTGCTAATAGTTGTGTCTGAGTTCTGAGTCTAGATTTTTGTAATCTATATAGACCTATTACAGGAGTATCAGAAAGCGAGGAATTCCCGGTCCTGAATACTTTCTGAAGTTTCTTATGATTTTTTTTAATTAACCTTAAAAATGTGTATTATTTTTGCTTATGGTATACATTCAACCATGCTCTGCTGATAGTTGTGTCTGAGTTCTGGGTCTAGATTTTTGTAGTCTATATATGCCCATTACAGGAGTATCAGAAAGCGAGGAGTTCCCGGTCCTGAAGGCTTCCTGAAGTTTCTTATGATTTTTATTTAATGAGACATTGAAAATATTCATGATTTTTGCTAATCTACATCTTCGACCATGCTCTGCTGATAGTTGTATCTGAGTTCTGGGTCTAGATTTTTGTATTCTGTATAGGCCCATTACTGGAGTATCAGAAAGCGAGGAGTTCCCGGTCCTCAAGACTTCCTGAATTTTTTTATGATTTTTTTAAAATTAACATTAAAAATTTGTATTATTTTTGCTTATGGTATACATTCAACCATGCTCTGCTAATAGTTGTGTCTGAGTTCCAGGTCTAGATTTTTGTAGTTTATACAGGCCCATTACAGGAGTATCAGAAAACGAGGAGTTCCTGGTCCTGCATACTTTTTGAAGTTTCTTATGATTTTTTTTAATTAGACATTGAAAATATTCATGATTTTTGCTAATCTACATCTTCGACCATGCTCTGCTGATAGTTGTATCTGAGTTCTGGGTCTAGATTTTTGTATTCTGTATAGGCCCATTACTGGAGTATCAGAAAGCGAGGAGTTCCCGGTCCTCAAGACTTCCTGAATTTTTTTATGATTTTTTTAAAATTAACATTAAAATTTTTTATTATTTTTGCTTATGGTATACATTCAACCATGCTCTGCTGATAGTTGTATCTGAGTTCTGGGTCTAGATTTTTGTATTCTGTATAGGCCCATTACTGGAGTATCAGAAAACGAGGAGTTCCCGGTCCTGCATACTTTTTGAAGTTTCTTATGATTTTTTTTAATTAGACATTGAAAATATTCATGATTTTTGCTAATCTACATCTTCGACCATGCTCTGCTGATAGTTGTATCTGAGTTCTGGGTCTAGATTTTTGTAGTCTGTATAGGCCCATTACTGGAGTATCAGATAACGAGGAGTTCCCGGTCCTCAAGACTTCCTGAATTTTCTTATGATTTTTTTTAATAAGACATGGAAAATATTCATGATTTTTGCTAATCTACATCTTCGACCATGCTCTGCTGATAGTTGTGTCTGAGTTCTGGGTCTAGATTTTTGTAGTCTATATAGACCCATTACAGTAGTATCAGAAAGCGAGGAGTTCCCGGTCCTCAAGACTTCTTAAATTTTTTTATGATTTTTTTTTAGTTAACCCTAAAAATTTGTATTATTTTTGCTTATGGTATACATTCAACCATGCTCTGCTGATAGTTGTATCTGAGTTCTGGGTCTAGATTTTTAGAGTCTACATAGACCCATTACAGGAGTATCAGAAAGCGAGGAGTTCCCGGTCCTCAAGACTTCCTGAATTTTCTTATGATTTTTTTTTAATGAGACATTGAAAATATTCATGATTTTTGCTAATCTACATCTTCGACCATGCTCTGCTAATAGTTGTGTCTGAGTTCTGGGTCTAGATTTTTGTAGTCTATATAGGCTTATTACAGGAGTATCAGAAAGCGAGGAGTTTCCAGTCCTCAAGACTTCCTGAATTTTCTTATGATTTTTTTTAATGAGACATTGAAAATATTCATGATTTTTGCTAATCTACATCTTCGACCATGCTCTGCTAATAGTTGTGTCTGAGTTCTGGGTCTAAATTTTTGTAGTCTATATAGGCCCATTACAGGAGTATCAGAAAACGAGGAGTTCCCGGTCCTGTATACTTTCTGAAGTTTCTTATGATTTTTTTTAATTAGACATTGAAAATATTCATGATTTTTGCTAATCTACATCTTCGACCATGCTCTGCTGATAGTTGTATCTGAGTTCTGGGTCTAGATTTTTGTAGTCTGTATAGGCCTATTACTGGAGTATCAGAAAGCGAGGAGTTGTCGGTCCTCAAGACTTCCTGAATTGTTTTATGATTTTTTTAAAATTAACATTAAAAATTTGTATTATTTTTGCTTATGGTATACATTCAACCATGCTCTGCTGATAGTTGTGTCTGAGTTCTTGGTCTAGATTTTTGTAGTCTATATAGACCCATTACAGGAGTATCAGAAAGCGAGGAGTTTTCGGTCCTCAAGACTTCCTAAATTTTCTTATGATTTTTTTTTAGTTAACCCTAAAAATTTGTATTATTTTTGCTTATGGTATACATTCAACCATGCTCTGCTGATAGTTGTATCTGAGTTCTGGGTCTAGATTTTTGTAGTCTACATAGACCCATTACAGGAGTATCAGAAAGCGAGGAGTTCCTGGTCCTCAAGACTTCCTGAATTTTCTTATGATTTTTTTTTAATGAGACATTGAAAATATTCATGATTTTTGCTAATCTACATCTTCGACCATGCTCTGCTAATAGTTGTGTCTGAGTTCTGGGTCTAGATTTTTGTAGTCTATATAGGCTTATTACAGGAGTATCAGAAAGCGAGGAGTTCCCAGTCCTCAAGACTTCCTGAAGTTTCTTATGATTTTTTTTAATGAGACATTGAAAATATTCATGATTTTTGCTAATCTACATCTTCGACCATGCTCTGCTAATAGTTGTGTCTGAGTTCTGGGTCTAGATTTTTGTAGTCTATATAGGCCCATTACAGGAGTATCAGAAAACGAGGAGTTCCCGGTCCTGCATACTTTCTGAAGTTTCTTATGATTTTTTTTTACATGACCTTAAAAATTTGTATTATTTTTGCTTATGGTATACATTCAACCATGCTCTGCTGATAGTTGTGTCTGAGTTCTGGGTCTATATTTTTATAGTCTGTATAGGTCCATTACAGGAGTATCAGAAAGGAAGAAGTTCCCGGTCCTCAAGACTTCCTGAAATTTCTTATGATTTTTTTTATTGAGACATTGAAAATATTCATGATTTTTGCTAATCTACATCTTCGACCATGCTCTGCTGATAGTTGTATCTGAGTTCTGTGTCTAGATTTTTGTATTCTGTATAGGCCCATTACTGGAGTATCAGAAAGCGAGGAGTTCCCGGTCCTCAAGACTTCCTGAATTTTTTTATGATTTTTTTAAAATTAACATTAAAAATTTTTATTATTTTTGCTTATGGTATACATTCAACCATGCTCTGCTGATAGTTGTATCTGAGTTCTGGGTCTAGATTTTTGTATTCTGTATAGGCCCATTACTGGAGTATCAGAAAACGAGGAGTTCCCGGTCCTGCATACTTTTTGAAGTTTCTTATGATTTTTTTTAATTAGACATTGAAAATATTCATGATTTTTGCTAATCTACATCTTCGACCATGCTCTGCTGATAGTTGTATCTGAGTTCTGGGTCTAGATTTTTGTAGTCTGTATAGGCCCATTACTGGAGTATCAGATAACGAGGAGTTCCCGGTCCTCAAGACTTCCTGAATTTTCTTATGATTTTTTTTAATAAGACATGGAAAATATTCATGATTTTTGCTAATCTACATCTTCGACCATGCTCTGCTGATAGTTGTGTCTGAGTTCTGGGTCTAGATTTTTGTAGTCTATATAGACCCATTACAGTAGTATCAGAAAGCGAGGAGTTCCCGGTCCTCAAGACTTCTTAAATTTTTTTATGATTTTTTTTTAGTTAACCCTAAAAATTTGTATTATTTTTGCTTATGGTATACATTCAACCATGCTCTGCTGATAGTTGTATCTGAGTTCTGGGTCTAGATTTTTAGAGTCTACATAGACCCATTACAGGAGTATCAGAAAGCGAGGAGTTCCCGGTCCTCAAGACTTCCTGAATTTTCTTATGATTTTTTTTTAATGAGACATTGAAAATATTCATGATTTTTGCTAATCTACATCTTCGACCATGCTCTGCTAATAGTTGTGTCTGAGTTCTGGGTCTAGATTTTTGTAGTCTATATAGGCTTATTACAGGAGTATCAGAAAGCGAGGAGTTTCCAGTCCTCAAGACTTCCTGAATTTTCTTATGATTTTTTTTAATGAGACATTGAAAATATTCATGATTTTTGCTAATCTACATCTTCGACCATGCTCTGCTAATAGTTGTGTCTGAGTTCTGGGTCTAAATTTTTGTAGTCTATATAGGCCCATTACAGGAGTATCAGAAAACGAGGAGTTCCCGGTCCTACATACTTTCTGAAGTTTCTTATGATTTTTTTTAATTAGACATTGAAAATATTCATGATTTTTGCTAATCTACATCTTCGACCATGCTCTGCTGATAGTTGTATCTGAGTTCTGGGTCTAGATTTTTGTAGTCTGTATAGGCCTATTACTGGAGTATCAGAAAGCGAGGAGTTCCCGGTCCTCAAGACTTCCTGAATTGTTTTATGATTTTTTTAAAATTAACATTAAAAATTTGTATTATTTTTGCTTATGGTATACATTCAACCATGCTCTGCTGATAGTTGTGTCTGAGTTCTTGGTCTAGATTTTTGTAGTCTATATAGACCCATTACAGGAGTATCAGAAAGCGAGGAGTTTTCGGTCCTCAAGACTTCCTAAATTTTCTTATGATTTTTTTTTAGTTAACCCTAAAAATTTGTATTATTTTTGCTTATGGTATACATTCAACCATGCTCTGCTGATAGTTGTATCTGAGTTCTGGGTCTAGATTTTTGTAGTCTACATAGACCCATTACAGGAGTATCAGAAAGCGAGGAGTTCCTGGTCCTCAAGACTTCCTGAATTTTCTTATGATTTTTTTTTAATGAGACATTGAAAATATTCATGATTTTTGCTAATCTACATCTTCGACCATGCTCTGCTAATAGTTGTGTCTGAGTTCTGGGTCTAGATTTTTGTAGTCTATATAGGCTTATTACAGGAGTATCAGAAAGCGAGGAGTTCCCAGTCCTCAAGACTTCCTGAAGTTTCTTATGATTTTTTTTAATGAGACATTGAAAATATTCATGATTTTTGCTAATCTACATCTTCGACCATGCTCTGCTAATAGTTGTGTCTGAGTTCTGGGTCTAGATTTTTGTAGTCTATATAGGCCCATTACAGGAGTATCAGAAAACGAGGAGTTCCCGGTCCTGCATACTTTCTGAAGTTTCTTATGATTTTTTTTTACATGACCTTAAAAATTTGTATTATTTTTGCTTATGGTATACATTCAACCATGCTCTGCTGATAGTTGTGTCTGAGTTCTGGGTCTATATTTTTATAGTCTGTATAGGTCCATTACAGGAGTATCAGAAAGGAAGAAGTTCCCGGTCCTCAAGACTTCCTGAAATTTCTTATGATTTTTTTTATTGAGACATTGAAAATATTCATGATTTTTGCTAATCTACATATTCGACCATGCTCTGCTAATAGTTGTGTCTGAGTTCTGAGTCTAGATTTTTGTAATCTATATAGACCTATTACAGGAGTATCAGAAAGCGAGGAATTCCCGGTCCTGAATACTTTCTGAAGTTTCTTATGATTTTTTTTAATTAACCTTAAAAATGTGTATTATTTTTGCTTATGGTATACATTCAACCATGCTCTGCTGATAGTTGTGTCTGAGTTCTGGGTCTAGATTTTTGTAGTCTATATATGCCCATTACAGGAGTATCAGAAAGCGAGGAGTTCCCGGTCCTGAAGGCTTCCTGAAGTTTCTTATGATTTTTATTTAATGAGACATTGAAAATATTCATGATTTTTGCTAATCTACATCTTCGACCATGCTCTGCTGATAGTTGTATCTGAGTTCTGGGTCTAGATTTTTGTATTCTGTATAGGCCCATTACTGGAGTATCAGAAAGCGAGGAGTTCCCGGTCCTCAAGACTTCCTGAATTTTTTTATGATTTTTTTAAAATTAACATTAAAAATTTGTATTATTTTTGCTTATGGTATACATTCAACCATGCTCTGCTAATAGTTGTGTCTGAGTTCCAGGTCTAGATTTTTGTAGTTTATACAGGCCCATTACAGGAGTATCAGAAAACGAGGAGTTCCTGGTCCTGCATACTTTTTGAAGTTTCTTATGATTTTTTTTAATTAGACATTGAAAATATTCATGATTTTTGCTAATCTACATCTTCGACCATGCTCTGCTGATAGTTGTATCTGAGTTCTGGGTCTAGATTTTTGTATTCTGTATAGGCCCATTACTGGAGTATCAGAAAGCGAGGAGTTCCCGGTCCTCAAGACTTCCTGAATTTTTTTATGATTTTTTTAAAATTAACATTAAAATTTTTTATTATTTTTGCTTATGGTATACATTCAACCATGCTCTGCTGATAGTTGTATCTGAGTTCTGGGTCTAGATTTTTGTATTCTGTATAGGCCCATTACTGGAGTATCAGAAAACGAGGAGTTCCCGGTCCTGCATACTTTTTGAAGTTTCTTATGATTTTTTTTAATTAGACATTGAAAATATTCATGATTTTTGCTAATCTACATCTTCGACCATGCTCTGCTGATAGTTGTATCTGAGTTCTGGGTCTAGATTTTTGTAGTCTGTATAGGCCCATTACTGGAGTATCAGATAACGAGGAGTTCCCGGTCCTCAAGACTTCCTGAATTTTCTTATGATTTTTTTTAATAAGACATGGAAAATATTCATGATTTTTGCTAATCTACATCTTCGACCATGCTCTGCTGATAGTTGTGTCTGAGTTCTGGGTCTAGATTTTTGTAGTCTATATAGACCCATTACAGTAGTATCAGAAAGCGAGGAGTTCCCGGTCCTCAAGACTTCTTAAATTTTTTTATGATTTTTTTTTAGTTAACCCTAAAAATTTGTATTATTTTTGCTTATGGTATACATTCAACCATGCTCTGCTGATAGTTGTATCTGAGTTCTGGGTCTAGATTTTTAGAGTCTACATAGACCCATTACAGGAGTATCAGAAAGCGAGGAGTTCCCGGTCCTCAAGACTTCCTGAATTTTCTTATGATTTTTTTTTAATGAGACATTGAAAATATTCATGATTTTTGCTAATCTACATCTTCGACCATGCTCTGCTAATAGTTGTGTCTGAGTTCTGGGTCTAGATTTTTGTAGTCTATATAGGCTTATTACAGGAGTATCAGAAAGCGAGGAGTTTCCAGTCCTCAAGACTTCCTGAATTTTCTTATGATTTTTTTTAATGAGACATTGAAAATATTCATGATTTTTGCTAATCTACATCTTCGACCATGCTCTGCTAATAGTTGTGTCTGAGTTCTGGGTCTAAATTTTTGTAGTCTATATAGGCCCATTACAGGAGTATCAGAAAACGAGGAGTTCCCGGTCCTGTATACTTTCTGAAGTTTCTTATGATTTTTTTTAATTAGACATTGAAAATATTCATGATTTTTGCTAATCTACATCTTCGACCATGCTCTGCTGATAGTTGTATCTGAGTTCTGGGTCTAGATTTTTGTAGTCTGTATAGGCCTATTACTGGAGTATCAGAAAGCGAGGAGTTGTCGGTCCTCAAGACTTCCTGAATTGTTTTATGATTTTTTTAAAATTAACATTAAAAATTTGTATTATTTTTGCTTATGGTATACATTCAACCATGCTCTGCTGATAGTTGTGTCTGAGTTCTTGGTCTAGATTTTTGTAGTCTATATAGACCCATTACAGGAGTATCAGAAAGCGAGGAGTTTTCGGTCCTCAAGACTTCCTAAATTTTCTTATGATTTTTTTTTAGTTAACCCTAAAAATTTGTATTATTTTTGCTTATGGTATACATTCAACCATGCTCTGCTGATAGTTGTATCTGAGTTCTGGGTCTAGATTTTTGTAGTCTACATAGACCCATTACAGGAGTATCAGAAAGCGAGGAGTTCCTGGTCCTCAAGACTTCCTGAATTTTCTTATGATTTTTTTTTAATGAGACATTGAAAATATTCATGATTTTTGCTAATCTACATCTTCGACCATGCTCTGCTAATAGTTGTGTCTGAGTTCTGGGTCTAGATTTTTGTAGTCTATATAGGCTTATTACAGGAGTATCAGAAAGCGAGGAGTTCCCAGTCCTCAAGACTTCCTGAAGTTTCTTATGATTTTTTTTAATGAGACATTGAAAATATTCATGATTTTTGCTAATCTACATCTTCGACCATGCTCTGCTAATAGTTGTGTCTGAGTTCTGGGTCTAGATTTTTGTAGTCTATATAGGCCCATTACAGGAGTATCAGAAAACGAGGAGTTCCCGGTCCTGCATACTTTCTGAAGTTTCTTATGATTTTTTTTTACATGACCTTAAAAATTTGTATTATTTTTGCTTATGGTATACATTCAACCATGCTCTGCTGATAGTTGTGTCTGAGTTCTGGGTCTATATTTTTATAGTCTGTATAGGTCCATTACAGGAGTATCAGAAAGGAAGAAGTTCCCGGTCCTCAAGACTTCCTGAAATTTCTTATGATTTTTTTTATTGAGACATTGAAAATATTCATGATTTTTGCTAATCTACATATTCGACCATGCTCTGCTAATAGTTGTGTCTGAGTTCTGAGTCTAGATTTTTGTAATCTATATAGACCTATTACAGGAGTATCAGAAAGCGAAGAATTCCCGGTCCTGAATACTTTCTGAAGTTTCTTATGATTTTTTTTAATTAACCTTAAAAATGTGTATTATTTTTGCTTATGGTATACATTCAACCATGCTCTGCTGATAGTTGTGTCTGAGTTCTGGGTCTAGATTTTTGTAGTCTATATATGCCCATTACAGGAGTATCAGAAAGCGAGGAGTTCCCGGTCCTGAAGGCTTCCTGTAGTTTCTTATGATTTTTATTTAATGAGACATTGAAAATATTCATGATTTTTGATAATCTACATCTTCGACCATGCTCTGCTGATAGTAGTGACTGAGTTCTGGGTCTTGATTTTTGTAGTCTATACAGGCCCATTACAGGAGTATCAGAAAGCGAGGAGTTCCTGGTCCTGAAGACTTCCTGAAGTTTCTTATGATTTTTATTTAATGAGACATTGAAAATATTCATGATTTTTGCTAATCTACATCTTCAACCATGCTCTGCTGATAGGTGTGTCTGAGTTCTGGGTCTAGATTTTTGTAAACTATATAGGTCCATTACATGTGTATTTGAATTTATAATAAAGGCCAGAATTCCTTGTGATACCCGTTGAATTGCGTAGTTGTCGCCAATTTTATGAATATTATTTAAGTATTTATTCCAGTTATAAGTTCGAAAAGTTTTTTTATTTTTTGTGAGCTCTAATTGACAGAACTATTACTAAAAGTAATTAGGAACTACAGAACTCGCCTTTGTGCACCAAAAGCACTTTTCAAATTTTGATTTTGGAAAAAATGATCTGCTACGGGAAGTTAGCAGATCATATTTTCATTTGATATTTTTTCCGGAAAAACGCAAGAACTTTTCCTGAAAAGTATCAGGAACTCCAGAACTATGCTGCATGCAAGTAGAACTCTCACTTTTTCATGCTCTGCTGGAAAATGATCTGCCAAGTTCACAGCCATCCAGTGATGGACCCAAGAATAACTATGGATGGCGTGATGAGCATCGACCCCGCCTTATGAGTCGTCCGACGCGTGAAGGAAAACATCCTGAGGAAGCCGGCATGTCCTAGAATCTAAATTGCCAAGTCATGTGACATCCGGAATTCCTAACCCGCATTAGGCCCGCGTCGGGAATAAGGGCCCTCCGTTTTATAAAGAGAAAGTCTGAGTCCCAGCTGTGGGAACATTATAAGGCTGATCATGCCCTAAATACGCGTACAAAACACACTAAAATCAAAACACGTGTCATAAGCAAAACCCGACATACATAACACCAAAACAAGTCATGAATACAAATACTTTAATATCAAAATTTAAACTTGGATATTCGGCGTAATAAGATAACTTCCCAAAACATTTCGTTAATTTCCTTTCATATATGTATATGTAAGCGAGGGACAAGGGTCGGTAAAGTAACATTGCTCCAAAGTTTATTAATATTTTCGAGGGCAAAAATTTTATTGATATTAGCAATTCTTAACAGAGGGCACAACATTGACCACAGCCTTCCTTATTTAAAAGGGTAAAACGTCCAATTTTTTACACTTAATGGCAAAAAAATGTATAAACTCAGACATTTATATGGAAATATGTTCGAGGTTTTATGCTTTGCACGAAGTTGGGTTTGCTTATTTATTCGCATATGATATCGTTAAGTAAGGTTTACATTGCTTTTTACCGATTTTCTGGAAAAATTGAATCGTTTTATGATTCACAGTATTGTTCCTGTGTTTCGGTAAAAAGTGTAGCTGCTGGAATTTTAGTTTAGAGATAAACTGGTATCTTTCACGCTCGTTACTAGGAATTCTTTTTCATAAAATACGTTGCGACATTCATTTCGAAATTAAATTTTCAAGCAAATGTAATATTTCCAGCAGAACGTTATGATTAATTAGTCGAAAGGTATGCTTGAATGCTCTCGTCAAAATAAAACGTTGAATACAGAATTCGTGCGAAAACGTGACAGTAACATGGTTCGTTCGCATTAATTAGTAGGAATTTCTCGTACCTTAATTAAATGTTCTATCAAATTCCGAAAGTGATTTGTCGATCAGATTAAAGCGATGTAGAATTCATTATGGCGTTGATTTGTAACTTACTTCTTGTGACACCTACCCACTTTATTATTAAAGCGAGTCGTATCCGTAGTTATGGGACGGTTTATAATCTCCCTAGCCTTTTCCCAACTATGTTGGGGTTAATTTACATTCATGCTTGATCCAGCTGAATAAATTATATACCTACCCATACGTTTTTTTTAAACTTCGCGCCAAGCTTGAAATTACTTCTGTATCGTATGTACGTTTACTTAGGTATCTTATGTATCTGAATTTACATGTTTGTATCTGGGTGTAGTCCTAGAACATCTATTTGTAGGCCATAGAAATATGTATTTGTGCCGTGACGAGCAATATGCTATAAACTCTTATTTCTTGAAAAGCAGAAGTTGAAATAGATTGAAAATAATATGACAATGTATGTATCTTATTATTCGTGACTGTATTAACTGCCAAAATGTAGAACGTAAGTACACTACTCGTATACCTACACCTATGTCAAAGGTATATATTTTATTTTATTGCTCGTAAATGTACCCTAAATTGTTATTCTATGAAAGGTTCTAGAATAACTAGTAAAACAAATGGAAGAGAAAATATTATTACAACTATGAATTATCTTCAGTAATGAACAGCTGAGAAATTTTGTAGTGGTACTCGACCTTTTCCCAGGCTGTCTATGTGTACTCTAGGTTGGTACTATTTATGCAGACTACAGTCTAAGAGCTCCGGCTAAATCTAGAGTAACAATGTTTTGTAGTTGTTAATGTATTGAGATACAAAGAGTGCGGATTTCTACCTATTTTAGTTTTCTGTTTTTGTGTTTCACTTAAACAAACACAAAAACAGAATAAAATATTTTATTTTTAATAATTTACAAGTGCTTGTAACTCATACAGTGTTAGTAACAATAATCTTAAAGTAAGTGCTAGTAAATAAATGTATAGCACGTCACATGTAAATGCGGGTTTCTCACATTACAATGGCAATAAAAAAATATATATGAAAAAGTCTTAGCGTCTCTCAGTAACGCAGTCACGTGCTAGAGAAAAAATATATAAAAAACGCGTTACTTAAGAGAAAAAAGGTCTATTGTTGCATAACTTTTTCTAAAGAAATTATTAAAATAAATACCTAATATAAGTCGCACGCAATCCTATTAATTTCTAATAGGGGTGATGACTGGGCATATGGAGCGAATCAAAGTGAGCCGTGATGAAAGGGGGAGCTAACGATCCATTTATTAAGCATGCGTGTTACTGATTCACTCATTAGCTGACTGCGAAGTAGGTCTAGCTTGCCCGGATATGCTCCGGTCATGTACAGTTGGCAAAAGAGACAAGTTACCAGGGTCGTCAGATATAGTTGACATTTTCATAGAAACCGCTGATTGGATATGAATAATATTGTAGTTTTATTGATAAGTTTTTTATTTGTTATGGCTTTAATTATATTGTCTTGCCATGAAGTACCGTGTTACCCCAGTTAATGGGTTGTGGAGGTCTGGTAGGCAGCCACTCCTCGTAAGATACTGGTATTCAGCTAAATCCGGCTTGACTGGAAGCTGACCCCAATATAGTTAGGAAAAAGGCTAAGCAGATGATGATTTGTTATGGCTTTAATTCATGAATCCCCGACCGGTCCTATGAGACCGCACTGTTATTGTTTTACTATTGTGTCTCGTTTTGCGGGTATGTGATAGGTTAATTATGTTTCTTTAATATTCATACATCGGTTTTCATGAAACCTTCAGCTATGTCTGACAACCCTAGTTACTTATCTATTTTGTGGACTGTACATATAACCTACATGTTACATGAAAGTCTATAATAGGAACGTGTCAGGCAATTTTTTTCCGAAGCTTTTTTCTTTTAACACGATGTAAGAAACAACACACTGTGGTTTTAGTTCATGAATCCCCGACCGGTCCTATGAGACCGCGCTGTTATTGTTTTACTATTGTGTCTCGTTTTGCGGGTATGTGATAGGTTAATATTGTTTTTATTCGTTACTGAAACATAGTAAACAGTGAGTTGACGATTTTATTCAGGTAAAAAGACAGCCTTAACCCGACAATGAGTTTTCTTCTAGCAAACCTTTGAGTGACAGAGATAGATCACGTTCTAAGATTTGACTCTGGGTAGGGACAATATAGACTTATATAAATTAGTATTAAATTTGGGGATATACTATAAATACTAATTCTTAAATAATTGAGGAAAAATAGAAAAAAATAATGTTACTAACTTACTAATGTATTTATTACTAGAGATTAATACAAACAGGCTTTTTGTTTAGTTTATATTGATTGTTTAATACCTACGCACATGTAAACATGTACAAACATTATTACCGAGAACTGTTTTCAGTAACAAAATATATGTATTTACCGTTACTTAGAAAAACGTTACCTCTCGTCATCCCAGCCATAATTCTCTGGAAATCTCTAAGGGCAAGCAAGTTGTCAATACTTTACTATTTATGTAGGACTTACTGCTGAAATGATCAATATGACAAGGTAAATAATACCTTTACATTTGTATAATCGCGAAATATTTTCAACATACCATTTCACTTTGACCCTTGGCACTCTTCTGTAATTTTCCAAAGCTCTACAAAATTATTAGTGAAAGGAAGGGCAGGGCAGGTCAAGTAATTCTGGCCGCTTGTCACTGTATCACCCACTTGCCCCAGGGAAATCTATATGAAAGCGAAACCAATGAAATAATGTTTTCATTACTTGTTATATTTCATACATATTTCTCACATGTAGCTAATCAAACTATCTAAATAAAACATGAGTGTTGCGAACCGTGAATTTCCCTGAGGGTCGAATTATTTAATTTTGTCGTCTAGGGTCAATGCTTGACAACGATGTTATCTTTCTGAACTTTACAGGGTTTTGTACCGTTTTACCGTACTATATTTAAATAAAAAGAGTACCTTCATTTAAAAACTTTAACTGGTAAGAGTTTTAAAGACCCACTAGGGATTTCTACAATTTGCCTAGACCGATTTAAGTAAAAAGTTTTGGCAGTTATATCTACAACTTTAGTATAAAATGAATATAACGCTTCTTTGCAGTCAAGTAATAATGTTGTTAAGAACCACTTCATATTTATCTTTGTTTCTGGAAAAAAAATATAGTGACACAAAATGAACGCAAATCAAGTTATGCGATGGACTTCAAAATCTATCTAGATTCAACACAGGCATCAAAGTCGCTAACGCTATGGACACGCCATAATCATGGCGGTAAGTCCCTTCTTTGAGAAGTGGCTGGAAAGACGTCGCGGCGTCCTCACCTTCTACATGACACAGGTCAGCGGTCCACCTTGTGGGAGACCTTCCAACGCTCCGTGTTCCGATACACGGTCGTTACTCAGAACTTTTCGTCTTCATCGACCATCTGTTCTACGAGCAATGTGCTGTCTACTGCCACTTAATATTTGGTTTTCCTACGGATCTCTTCATTTCTGATTTGATTACAGAAGGAAACTGTCATATTTACCTAAAAAACTGGACTTCTACTTGCTGTTATTTTTATTTGTATCATTGCATTTTAATAGTACCTGATGTTTTCAATCTATTAGATGCGAAGCGTCGTCGTGTTGTATTCGATCGTACTGCGAGCCTAAATTGAATTTTATACTTTAGGTAAATCTGTCCCGTGACTGCCAGTGATTGATCGCCGCAGCAGTTACGACCGATGACCTCTGGAATATGAATTCGAATTCTGTCTCGCTCTATCTTTATATCAACTTATGTAACATTCAAGGAACGTAGATTTCACTGGGTGTTTATAAACAGCGTATAATAAATCGAGCGGCATTGTAAAAAAAATCTTCTTAATATGTACGTAATCTTCCTAGTATGTAAACTATTGAATTTGAATCGAATGTATTTCGTTTGTTTTGTACTTTGTAAGACTAACAAATCAGTTACATGTGTATAAAAAATTAAATAACAGCTTATTTTTTCTGTATGACACCAACAGTCAGACAAATGCAGGGAAATGATAATTAGGTTCTCATTGCATTTCAGCAGCAACTTAGTTGTCCAGCAACTTCTTTATGTTTCTGTCGCACTTTCATACAAACCCGTAACTTGACGTGAGATACAAATTAGTTGTGTAGACAAAAGTTGCTCGTGTGCACTGTCTCTAAATTCGATTTTTGTGAAAATTTTTCAAACTCAAAAAACTACCATTTCAATTCTGCTTAAGCCGTCGAAAGGTACAATTGTAACGTTATTGTTTGTGTCTGAGCTAGCAACAAAAAGAAAACATCGAATTATTTATTACTTTGGAACTAAAACAAAATATTAGAATCCTCTAAACAAAATACAAACTTTAAAACATTAAGCAGACGAGGCCTGAACAGAAAACTAAATAAAGTCATGTTTATTCAGCAACCACAGATGTAAACCGAAAACAAAAACTTTAGCAAACCAAAAAATACGTATGTGATTTATTTAAAAATATATTATAAGTACTAGCTGCTGCCAGCTGTTTTGCCCGTGTGATTGTGGAAAATTATTGCAAGGAACCTTCTCTTGGGATAAGAAGTATCGTATTCCAGAAGATGACCTATCGTTTAGCCAAGTTTCATCGAAATCCGTTTAGCTGTCTGAACATAAAGAAGTAAGAAACATTCACTCACACATACACTCAAAAAACTCGCCTTTATAATATAAGCTGAGCAAAGGCCTGCCATCACTTCTTCCATTGTTCACGATTTTGAGCCGCTTTTTGCTGAATCCTAATAAAGAAAGCTGAGTCGCCTTGTACCTAATCCCCTTTGTGGTACGTGGCGCAACAGGGCGTACGATTTCAGCTCAACAATTTTGTGTTACAACCCCATCACTCGATGCATCCCCACAATACAGGCGTCATTCTTTTGTGAACGCATCCACGATACGAGAGTCGTTCCTTGTCCGAGGTAACGTTTTTTTAAAAGGAAAGAAAAGAAAAGATACGGTAAAAAGACGTGTCCTGTCTAACTCAGTCCCACTTATACTTGACAGTCTGAATATATATTAACGATCTGTGTTTTGAAGCGCAGTATAGTCTTTCGAACGCGATCTTCGAATAGGTTATCACAATCGCATTTAGTTAAAAAAAGCCAGTTCGAAAATTTTTTCGCGATCGCGTCTAGTTTAAAAAAGTCAATTGATCCCTCGACATTTTTTTTTATCAACGTCCCCAACTCTACACATAGCTATTCGAATTATCCCGGATACGCACTTGGCAGGTTTTTCGGATCACAGAGGTTGAATGGCTGTAAAAGTCCATCAACTTTTATTTATACAGGACAAAAGGTCTGTTTGCCGAGCCTGTTGACAGTTTCGAACCAAAGCGATGGCATGTCTAGCGCGATTAAGTTACTCTTTCGGACAAACACGGGGATCAAACAATTTATGTATTATGTACGAGTATAGAAAATAAAGGTGAGAGGTTTTGATTAAAGGCTCGTGTTTTTGTACGGTGTTTTGTTTGTGTTAATTTTTTGTTTTCATTTTGAAGTTTTTCTGTTGTGGTGAGGATTTTGTGTGGAGGTTATTTAGATTTAATGTTCTTTTTAAGGTTGTATGTTTTTAGTTATTTGTAAAATTAAAATTAAAATGAAATGCAAATAGTTTGATACTAACGTCAATAGATCACTATGCTGGTGCGAAGACTATCAACGATTTTGGAGTTTCTATGTAAACTTATTATTCCGTTTTTTTCACATGGGAAATCATCAAATGAAAACTCCTCCTACTCTAGGAGGAGTGGGAGGAAATGCCAAACTGTTACGGACTAAAACCGACAATGTTCCTTCAGTTATCCTTTATAAGGGCCGCTGTAACTCCATCGAACAATTTGCAGTTCTAAATGTGCTTACTTACCTGGAGCTTATTTTTTTCTAAATATGTTTTTCATTGAAAAGAAAAAAGATTTTGTAAGCTACGCAGGTACGCAAAACTTCAAAAGTCGTAAAAACTTTTAATGTAAAGACGCTAATTTCTTTTGGAAATTTCTAGATTAAGAAATTAAAATTGAATTACAAAGTTCTCAAAAACCAATTAGGTACAAGTAACCTTCCAGGCGTAATAAATGTTTTGATGAGGGATTCTCTTAAAAGTTTTTCTCAAAAAGCAATTTTACATTCGAAGAAAGATTCATCTGTTTTCCAGTCAAGATGCTTTGGACAATGAAAATCATCTTTGAAGTCTTTTAACTTAAAATTAATTTGTCACAATCAATCATACTAACTATTGTAGTTAGGACAGCTCATAACTTTCGAATTAAGGCAGACGTTCTTTGAATTCAATTTATCCATCATTAGCTTTTGCCAGTCGAAGAATATCTTAGGGATTCGTAGTACTTGAATTAAGGTAATACTTAATTTCTAATCCTGGTCAAAGACTACCCGTACCCGTTTCAGTTTTCTTATTAGCATTTATGGCCTTGTAATGTTCCCACTGTTGGGACTCAGGCCTCCTCTCTGGGAGAGGGAATGAGCTGTAATCCACCACGCGGGCCCAGTGCGGATTGGTGGATGTCACATTTCTTTGAATTTTTAGTTCTGGGACATGCCAGTTTCCTTACGATGTTTTCCTTCACCGTTTCGAGAGCAGTGGTGATGAAATAAATTACACAAAGTAATGCGCCTGGCTGGGTTTACAACTCGTAAGTCGCGGCCGTTACCACTGGACCACCACTGCTCTCGTTTCAGATATATATAAAACATTATCACAAAATAATATTACACAAAGCTTTCGATTATGTAGATTTCGAAATTTTGCTAAGTAAACTTGAAAAATATGGTATTAGGGGAAATATACTTAAACTATTAGAATCCTATTTGACAAACAGAAAACAATTAGTTGAAATCGCACAAATTTGCACAAAGCAAAATGGTGGTTATGAGAAGAAATATCGCTCAAGGTGTAGGACAGTAAAATACGGCGTACCACAGGGTAGCGTACTAGGACCTCCCGTCTTTTTGCTATACATTAATGACCTCCCCAGCCATATAAACCACCCTATGGTATTGTTTGCTGACGACAGCACAGTAGTAATTAAATGTGACGACCCTATGACGTATGAAAATGAAATAAATATGACCTTAAAAACAATTATATCATGGATTGACAAAAATAATCTTATTATAAATTTAGAAAAAACTAAAATTATGCATTTTTATCAAAGAATTCCGAGTAAAATCCCTGAAATCTGTTATCAAGGGACTCAAATAGAATCAACTACTGTTACAAAATTCCTTGGTGTCACAATAGATAAAAATTTGACCTGGAAAGCTCAGACCGACGAAATTTGTAAAAAAATGAGTAAATTTGCATATGTTCTGTACAAATTATCAAAGACTGTCAGCCTAGAAGCGGTACTGATGGCATATCATGGCTATGTTGCATCAATACTTAGGTATGGCATAATGTACTGGGGTAATTCGGTCGATAGGGAATTCGTATTTAGAGCTCAAAAAAAATGCATAAGGTCTATGTGTGGCCTAAACAGCACCGATAGTTGTAAACCGTTTTTTAAAAGCCTAAAAATTCTTACGCTACCTTCATTGTACATCTTCGAAACGAATGTATTTGTTAAAACACACATCTCGCAATATAAAATGGCTCCCAAAAGTTACTATAGAAGGTTGCGAGACAAAAATAAGCTAGATCTCGAAGTAACACATGGTAGAACTGCCCTAATGAACAAAAGTACGTTCTGTATGGACACAAAAATATTCAACAAGCTTCCTGAAACATTAAAGTCATTAAATCTGGACAAATTCAAAATTGCTCTCATGAAGATTTTAATTGATAAGTGTTATTATTCATTAAAAGACTACTTTGACGATAATTCTATAATCTCTCCTTTAGGTAATTGAAAATGATAATAATAATAATAAGCGTACATAATTTTAAAATATAAATAATTTTGACATTCTAACGCATTTATTCCATAATTGTTATTAATTGACATTACACTAGTTATACTGCCGACATAGTACAATGTTATATTATTATTATTTAATATTTTTTTAATTACCCGTTTGACCTTAAGATATGTATTTAAGTGATTTATTACTTTTATTTGACATTTTTTGTATTAGTTTCATTAATTGACATCTTTTCTATCTTTTGACATTTCTGTTTTTTGACTAAGATTTTTATTAATGACATTTTTGAAATATTCTGTTAGTATGGATTGACATTTTATAATTTTATTTTTTGACATTTCAGTTTCAAGTAAGATTAGCGACATTTTTGAAATATTAAATTAGTATAATTCTGACATTGTAGGTAAATGTAATTAACATCTTTGGAAAATTCTATAAATTTAATATTTGTCTTGACATTTTAAATTAAATTAAATCAATTTTTCTGCATGATTGACACTTTTAAATATTATAATAGTTTGGTGTTATTTAAGTTGACATTATAATTTATATTTGTTTTTGTCAGATGAATGGTGTTCTGTTCATTGTTAATTCTGTTCATTCTGTTCATTTTGTTCTGTGTTAATTTTTAAATATCTTAAATAAATATTAATATTTGTACGCCTAATGGCAAAGCATAGAGAACCAACAAAAATGTAACATCTCACACATGTGTATCTAACCTATGTTTACAAATGAATAAATCTGAATCTGAATCTGAATCTGATTATAATAAAAAAATAAATAAAAAAAATGCGATTTAGAGATAATATTTTATTGGAACAATAAACAACTACATTAGTTAAAAACTATGTTGTAGCAATTAGCGCCCATATCCGAGAGGGGACATGTCGGCGTTCTCACACTTTTTTGCCCCACACTAGAAATTACTTGTGTATCGTGGGTGTGTTCATAAACATGTCAACTCACATACAAAAGCCAATCAGACCCAGAATAATCTGTAGGCTATAACATACTTTTTTCATACGAGAATTGAAGTCGCGACAAACAGCTCAACCATTGCGCCAACCGTTTCCTTAAATACTCGTAGATAGTCTTAAATGTGTGATTGATTAACAAAAACCCTAACATCACTGTATGTCTAACCTTCTCCCAAATGTGTTTGAGTCGGCTGTCTAGTCTATCCAAATACAGCTGAATGTGTACTCGTATATTAGATACGAGTACATGGAACAAATACCAATTTGACCTCACAACCCAGTAATTGCGCTACATTATACTTCTTTGTAAATCATGCCGACACCATAACATACAAATGAACATTCAAACTAACAGGCTTTCTTATCTACAAAATTACCTTGCTTATTAATCTTTTAGATTGTAAACAATTATTATTTGTTCTTAATAATAAAGGAAAATAAAATAAGTATAGACGTATTGCTTGGTGGCAGTATTTTATTGGTAAAGATATAATACCTGGAATTCCGTTTCATGTCCGGTGGATCTTTTAACTTTATCGCTTTCAGATTTCATTTAAAATAAATGTAAAGTGGTCTCCCTTAATACTCTGATAGCTGTCATATACAGTAGTTACCGCGTTGACAAAAGAACTCCCACATTATTCAATCGAGACAGTTCCCATGAAATGAATTTTTATGGCGTTTAAAGGATTTTTACAGATAAGTGCGACGCGACAATGTATTTTTTTACAAATGACTTTTTACTACCAGTACGTCACCTGATGGAAAGCGACGATCTGGTTCACAATTTAGCGCGCTTACCTAGAAGTACCTATTCACTCTTGACATAAAGATTCCTGGGTTGTAGCTATCTGGAAGCACAGACTCTGGCAGGGAATTCCACTCCTTGGCTGTACGTACAATAAACACTTTCACTGTTCCAAAGGATAGCCTACATACAGACTTTGGTACTTGATACTATTTTTTGCTTGATACCCGCCCCTGAGAAAAAGGGTCTTAACAGAAGGATAGACGGACAACAAAGTGATCCTATAAGGGTTCCGTTTTTGTCAACTGAAGTACGGAGCTCTAAAAACAGAAATGTGGCTTAAAATTGTTCTATAGATGAAACAAATTCCTTGAAAAAAACGTCGTATTTCTGTCTTATACTCACGTCACACTAGGAATGCATAAAATGTCGAGGGGAAAGTTTTCAGTGTGAATGTGGACGGTTATAAGGAAAGAGAAAAACCAAAGAAACGATGGCCGGATTGTGTGGAATATGAGGGGAAAATAAAAAAAGAAATGCTCAAGAAAAAGACCCGAATATTTTTTTTGTATTTAAATAAAACACGTTTCCGCACACTAGGAATGAGGTAATGCTGTATCGTGGGTCTATTCACAAACAAGTGAAGTCAGAAACTTACACAAGCTAGCTACAGATTAAGCAAACACTGATTAATGATTCTTGGGCTTCGACGTCGACTTGTTAGCCTGTCGGTTTTCTATCGTTTACGTTTCGAGTGCACCCTGCACTGGAATTGCACAGTTTAATTTCGCCAAGCCCGTTTTGTTATCGGACCACTAGATGTACGGCGATGTGCCATCGGTGCATGGTGGACATCTCAGCCATACATACAGAATGTTTTGGGAACACATTTAGAGTACGTACACTACGTACAGTTAAGGATTGAAATTTCTTGCCGGAGTCTATGTTCACTTCTTCTTCTGCCTGGCGTTAGGCCCTGCCGTTGCCAGGGTCCGCCCGTCTATGTTCCCTGATAGGTACAAAATATGGGTCTTCAAGTCAAGAGTTAATAGGTTGCTTCGAGGCAAGTCTGCTCTTTCGTCAACCAAATCATTGTTTACCATCCGATGAGATATTGGTCAAACGCGAGGCTATCAATAATAACAATTAAAAGAAATTGTTTCGTGTGAAAATCAAACCCACGACACGCAGCACAGCAGTCAAAGTCACTGCGCCAACCATGCCGTCAAATTAGGATGAAGATGATGTCTTTACCTTACCGATCAACTTTTCGATGTTTACCGGCGTACAGACTTGGAACTCTTTCGCTTTTACGATTAAACTTATTTTCAATTTTCAGGCATTCGTAAATATGCGTAATGTATTCGGTTATTACGAAAAGTTTTCACCTTTAAGTTGTGAGATGGGATTTCGGCAAAAAAGTTTGTAACTAATTCCAGTAAGTATTCATAAAAATCGAGTTACGAGTATATGTATATGAAGTTGATCTTCTTGTGCCCAGTTTTAGGTAGTTTACGATGTTGAAGACGATTTCCTAATATTTTAAATACGAAGTAGTACCTCGTGCTCATTTTCTTAACTCAATTGTACTGATTCGGTTCATCTAGCCTCTCAAGATTATTTAATAACAATGAAGCGTGCCCTTCGTTATACAAAATAAGCAGAGACAAATAATTGAATTATTCTGATGACTTCCTTTATTGTGTTAAAGCCGCTCCAAAAAGACAAATAAAGGCGTTAAGCGAATGAAATAAGCAGGTTCTTACAAATGTTTGCGGTGAAAAGTGACTCATTATGAAAGTTGTAGGCACTTTCCTGAAATTAAATGTATTCAAAGCAAGCATTTTCACAATTTAAAAGCCAACTCGACAAAAAGTTGACTTGCGTCTAAAATTTTCCACAAATTGTAAACAAAATAAGCAAAGCGACAGTAACAAAGGGAAAGAATTTAATATCCACCGCGCCATACGGAATGTTTGTTACAATTTGTTTTCTTGCCGCGAACATCCTTTTTTTGTTTCGCAACATGTTTTAAGTATAACACTTCGTAAATTATTTAAATCCCCTGTACATGTATGAGAGTAAGCAGTATAAATGGTTCTCCGCTAAGATTTAGTCTCAAGGCTGTTGCCTGTTGCATTCATACTTAAAGGCTGCCGTATTTTGCGAGTTTCCTTAGTATTGCAGATGTGCTTCGCACTTTACATCACTTTAAAACCGCAGTTTTGGTGTTTAGCGCATGAATTATTCTGAATGTTTTAACGAACTAAATGTTCTGTCTGAAATAGCTGCTTGCCTTTTCACATAATTTTATCTATACAGGTAAATACAATTTAAGTGTGTTTTTGTGATAATAAAATGTGTTTTTTTGCTAAATGTATATGAAAATATGTTCGATACTTATCCATAAGAAAAATGCAATTTTCCAATTTATTTTCTGTCTATTCGCTTTTCTGTTTGTTCTGACTAATCTCTAACAAAACAGCTAGACAAATTTCTAAGGGTGTTTCATGGGTAAAAATAGAATTACGATTCGGTATGAAAAAATATCTTGAAGTTATAAAATGGCAATGTGTTCAATTACACGCAGACAAGGTCAAAGGCACCAGCACAAAAAATATGATATACCTACATCAAAAGAAAATAAATTAATCTGTTCAATGATCGCGTCGTCGACACAATCCGTCGACGACATCTCAAGTGGTGAGCACAAACAGATATATTATCAGACTTCAGAGCGTTAAATTGCGAACGACAAGCGACATGCCAATATCAGAACCTTTCTAATAGAAAGGATTAGAAACATAATAGGAATCGGGTCCTCAAATATCCGTCTGTCTTGGGATCAAAGGGAACGAAGGCCATCAGTCTATTAGTAAAGAGGTTGTAATAGTGTTGAGAACGTACTGGATTGTGGGATCAAAGCGTGTAGCTGTCAGATACGAATGAAGCCTCAGATCTGCTGCCTTTGATTAATGCTGGCCACATTGTGCTACAGGAGTGCGGTGCCTAGTAGATTAGGCCTTTGGTACTGAGAAACGTCGTTGCATTGTTCACGAAGGCTGTCGTGTACCTTGAAAGTGGATAGGTTGCTGCTTTCAAATTGTGTGAAGATTGGATGAAGGGGTGAAATCCGATTGTATCTTGGTCTAGTCTAGAATAGTCGAATAGAAATGTGATACAAAGTGACTTCGATTAATTATCCATAACAATCTTCGTTTTAATCACAGAAATCTAAATAATATTATTTAGATTTCTGTGGTTTTAATTTATTTGATCCCAAAGGTTGACTGGTAGATAATGCCTTGATACATTAAGTCTGCCTATGTACCACTACTGTATATGAAGTCTAAATAAATAAATACGAGTAGCATTCAATGGGTTAATGGAATTATAAATTTGAAACAATATTTTTATTACAACAAAGAACAACAGAATGTACATGCATACTTTGTCGAGTCGACGTCTTTTTGTCGCCACCGTCATCGGCTCACGCTGAAAACCAGCGCCGTGCCACAGCTTTATGCTGAGTGGTAGGCCGTTTTGCGCGGTTGTGGCACATATTTTATGTTATGTTTTTTTCTTAATTTAATTATGTATCGTCTGTATTCTTTATACCCTGAGACTAAATTGACAAAAGTAATGTCAAATTTACTATAGGAATGACGCCAGTTCTTTTGTGTTGAAATGTCATTTTAGTCTCAGGGTTTAAAAAACAGACGATAATTGTAAACTAGTCCTAAGGTTGCGTCATTTCCCGGTAAAGGTTCCTTTCTTGTATGTCCATATTGTCCATGTGCCTGTCCACCAACCTGCTCTGAATTCGCGTGGTGGATTACGACCCATCCCTTTTCCTAGAGGCTCAGGACTTAGGCTTCCTCCCTGAGTCCCAGCGTAGGAATATTATAAGGCTCATTATGTTATGATATACTTATATGTGCATCTTAAAAACTGCATTACGATGTCTTAGAGTGAAAGCCTCGTAACTGCGAAATACGTATATTTTCAGGAAGCACATAAAACCTAAATTAGACATTTAATGTAAATGAACTTCTACGTGATTTATTACTAGAAATGAACTGGATAGCCACTTCAATTTCCTACTTACCGTACTGACTTCGTAGACTGTTCTTTCAGTCTATACATAGAATGCGCTCCCCAGGAAACCGGGATGGCAACAAGCAGCTTATTTTGAAAATTAAGGTCGACCACATTCGTAAGAAGTTTTCAGTAGTACCTACCTATTACCGCCGCGCTAATTTGTTTGTACCACTTGTATAGTACGTACATAAGTATGTATATTCGTGTTACTTTGTTGTTTATTCATACCTAACAGTATTGTATTTATAGTTTATATCATCATCATCATCATCATCTTGCATCACTGCTTACCATCAGGTGGGATCGCAGTCAAGCACTAGTTTATAACAATAAAAAAAAATCTCCGTCGAAAGATAGCGTCGCCACAACAACTGGTCATGTGCGTCTCGCATCCATCGGATTCCCGCCACCCTCGCCAGGTCGTCGGTCCACCAAGTAGGAGTCACAACAAATAGTTAAAGGATAATTTAGGTATATAATTTTATTTAAATATTGATTTTCAATATTGCATTTACCAATTTATTTTGGTATTACCCAAAAATTGACTGGTAGGAAATGCCTAAGCGATAGTTATTTACTACGACTGCCTCTGTACTGTTGAGTCCATATTAATGAAATAGTAATTAAGATGAATAAAACCAAAAACCATCTCTTTTTTCTACTTTACACTGAACATTAAATGCCATTGTCACATCCCAAATAAAATTAGCTTCGAGTCTATTTTTGTAATTAGTTTAATTAAGGTCTGGTGTTACCGAAACATACGAAACACGTCGCTTTGTAAACACGTTACCGTCTCAATTTTACAAAGTATACTCATTAAAATGTATTCTGTTTTGACTGTTTGCTTTGTTACACGAAGTTACAACTGTTTTTAATATATTTTGTGAGCTAGCTAGTGAGTCTGGACTATGAGAGATAATGTAAATAAATAATGTAAGTACAAAGTCCTTATATGACAAAAGTACTTGTTACATATATTAACTTCTCCCAATCTAAGGTGGATCGAGATGGTCAGACTTTTACTGATTAAAACCCACCTATCGATACTAGTATGAATTAACGTAAGGGACATTTTTACATTTTGGGAAAAAGGCCCTTACGACCATAATAGTCGTCAGGGACATTTTTACAGTTTTGGTAAATGTCCCTTACGTTATTTCATATTTTTCCAGTATCGCTGTGTCCTTCAGTTTTCTTTTAATTTACATAATCTAGTGTGCATCAGTCACACTTTGTGTACGAGTAAGTGGAATACTGGTTTTTAGTAATGAATTAGCTAGGTGGTAGATTTTTTTAAGGTAGGAAATTATCCAAAGACTTCTACCGCTGTAGGCTTATTGAAGAATGAAATTAATTTCTATTATCTTGTATCTACTCTCTATTAGGTATTTCGAGTTTATAATCGATCGACTAATTCATTGCAAAGATCTAGGTCTAGTTATATTACCTTACACCAATCTAAAGCCATGTATATTCGGTACCTTCAGCCTTCGATATCGGGTTCCAATGAATTAATGTAGGTAACAGCCAAGACCGTAGTTCGCAAGTTCGTAGCCATAACAAATAATACGCATTAGTGTAGGAATATAAGACCTATAATTGTCCACTGCTTCTTTTCCTTGAGTTATTACTAAGAACTCGGCTTTGCTTAGCGACTTCGGTAATAATAAAAGTACCTACTAGTATTTTGCCCTAAAGGTGTACATACAAAAGAGTTATTGTGACCCTGGAATGCCCCAAGAAGGCAACATAAGAAGGTTTTGCTCAATTCAAGTTTGACCTACCTTTTCGCTCCACCCTAGAACGGGCGAAGTCATTATTAAAATCGATTACAAAATTTAGACCTAAGAAAAAAGAAATGTTTTGCCCTGTGTAACCAGTCACGCTCACGCCTCAAACCACTTAGTCAAGTCCTGGCCCTTTTTTATTAAGAAAATAAAACTTGTGTAACTATACCATAAAAACCGTTATATGAATCCTTTGTTCAATGTAGATTACAGCTAAAATATACGTAACATAACATTATTTTTGCGATAACTTTTAAAAATAAATAAAAAAATAATCCAGTTAGCTGACTGGAAACGCGCGTAATTAACAAACTAAAAATAATTTTCGCTTTGAAATATTTCACGCCACCAAATTGTAAATTTATTGTTTTTTTGTTTTGGCAAACAAGTTAAAATGAAATTATTATTGAAAATAAGTTTGTGGTGAAAACAACGCTAACAAATTAGATTTGCTTGAAATAAATATAACTCTTCGATCAAGGAAGTATTTACTTGAAGCCAGTTTTTTTTTTCAAATATTTCATTGATTTTATTGATATAAAAATGACTTAATACATAAAAATTGAATTAGCCTAAATTATGTCTATCGATGTCTATATATTGATATCATTTTCCTAGAGTGGAGGCCTGAGTCCCAGCAGTGGGAACATTATAAGGCTGATGCATAGCATAGCATTAGAAGTGAAATAGCAACATTATTGTAATCATTAAACAAAAAAAGACAAAAGAAAGAAAATAATTCAAAACTAATTAAAAATAATTACCAAGGAAAATTTTCAAAGAAAACTATTACCTACAGAGTTAAGTCTATAATTGTTCTACTTATCGCACTTTAATTACAGTAATAACAATTAAAAGTTTGTCAATTACAGTGAAATTTCAATGCGGTCAGAATACATTGGAACAAAAGTTTTGATTAGCTTGTAATTAATTTAGGGTACCGTGCGGGTACAATTTTAGGGTGGATGTTATAATTTTTGTTGAGAATTTATAACTTTTAATTCTGCTTTTGGTAGTAGGTTAGACTATTTCTGAAATGAGAATGTGTTTCCTAGTTAAATTTGATTTTGCAGGCTCACAAGAGTCACTTATAGACACTCCAATTACTTACAGCTTTTTCTGAATGGATTGTTGTGGTCAATAAAGCCAAAGTTTTAGAGTAATGAACTAATTTCTTGTCTCATTTTTTTTCTTAACTATCTTCTTTCATTTTCAATCTAAGTAACTATGAGTGGGTTAAAAAAAATCTATTAAATGCAACGCAAAATTCTTTTAATTCCATCCAAAGGTTGTCTGTAAAAAATCGCTGTTAGCGATAAGACCGCCCATTGTACCACCCCTACTAATGTTAAGCTCCTTGTGAAAAATGTATTTTTATGGTGTACAATAAAGAGTATATAAATAAATAAATAAACGCGTTTCAGTAAAGGTTGATTTCTTTTTAAGTTTTTTACTTTTAATTTTTAAACTATATATGGTTGATATGATTTCGTTATGTAAGGTGTAGAATTGTAGATATACGAGTACATACTATGTGCGTTAATCAGTAATTAACGATCCGACTTTTAATTGACAGCATAGATTTTCAGGATAAACTACATTTACGATACAATACAAACAGACTTAGTTATACCAAACCATTTAGCATATTTGCTAAACTATCGAGATCATTCTAGACTAGGAACAGAAACTCACGGCAGCTGTATACTATCCATATCTATTAGTTAGTACGGAACCCAGTGGTGTCTACGAGTTGGTATCGTAAACATTTCCGTAACAAAAGTTGTGTTTAGTTGCAAATACAGGTAATGAGCAAGTTAACACAGTGCTTCCACTGAAACTGGCTTGTTTACTACTGTTATTTAAGTTTCATATTAAATTTTGTTGTGTATGATAGTGTGAGGCCATAGGTTTTCATACCGGGCTGCAATTTTGAGCAGAATGTAGTGCAACGTTTTAACGCAAATTTTCATTAAAGTATAAAATAACACCGTCCGATATAGTTATGTTTTTTTTTAAAGTTTATTTTGTTCCTCTTTTCATATATTTTCATGGTATCCAATGAAGTTTGAGTAAATAATAATGACTATATAATTGACCCAATGACTTCTCTCGCTCTAGGTGAACGGGAGTGCGTGACATTTACTGATTAAAACCAGACCTGTATTCTCCAGTCTTCCTTTGCGGTCTAAGACTACGGAAAATCCCCACAGCCCTAGCGGGCATCAGCCCTCGGGGCCCCTTTAGTCTGCTGACATGTCTTTGAGGAGCGCGTAAATGACTAAGCGCTGTCGACGACATAGGCTTGGACCGGTCGATTACAGAACGGATGTTGGATATTATTACTAAATGGTCACTACAACTGCATCCATATCAATTTAATCAGTCTTAAGAATAATGTTGATTGTAAGGTTACTAACAATATTTTGATCATGAAAGGCTGCTTTTCTTTGATTTAATTTATTCTATTGATATTATCTAGAGATTGTTTTGACTTGGAAAGTTATTTTATTCATCGTTCCAAAGAGTAGGAAACTTGAGTATTTGATAATAATATTCATTTCCAGCTTGAACCCTTCACGTATTCCTGATAAAAGTCTCTTGACAAATGTTAAAAAAAATGATCCTATAAAGTGGGAACTACATTAGACAAGGGTCTAATGTAGCTCTACATTTTTAGTTGCTATATAAAATGTATGGAGACCGAAGCGCCCAGATCTGCGTACGTGGTCCATGTGAGCCTAATGTGGTTCTACATTTAGGTTTCCATCTCTACCGACTGAGGTACGAAACTCATAAATGTACTTAAATCAAACATTTTGATTTTTAACTTTCTTTCTAGTTTTTTTTTCTCCTTTATCCCATAACGTATCCCATTTACTACTAAAATTTGTTATATCTAAAAAGAAAACATAACATGTCCATGGACATAAATCACAAAACCCATCAGTGTTCACATAATAAACTATCTAACCCATACAAGTTGGCCCTTTGAAAGAGCAAATAACGTTTCAAAGGATAAAGCCGAAACTGATATGAGGAACTTTGTAAGGCATATCGGTCTGTCGCTTAAGTGTGCGCAATTTGGTACAGGTAACGACGCCATTTTGTATCGAATGTACTCCTAACGTGTGCTTTAAGTTTTATAGCATTTTTATTACATTCCTTTAGCGTTTTTTATAAGGCCTTTACTAAGAATCAGTGTTCATAAAAGGATTTTCCTTCTTTCTCTCTTTCTTTATATAATAACTTTCCAGGAATGTGTGCTTTGCTTGAGTAGGTTAATAGGGAATTATACGGCTATGAGTTCTGCGAATGTAGTTATAATGATTGCATACGAATTAAGTCATAAGCAGACCGTTTAGCTTGAATAGCCTCATTTTCAGTTTTTCTTGAATGGTTTATTATAAGTTTAGTAAGCTTTTGCCAACGGCTTCACTCACGTGAAGGTAGAAGTAACTCCCGGGATATTGGCACAATTATAAATATACATATGTGCTATTCCAGAAAGTGGTCTACTTATTTGACCAATTTTAACCAAATCCGTTCAACGTTCAGCTTGACCGTGAACGAGCAACTAACAAACACACATTCATACACGCACACTAAAATACGTTCACCTTTATAATATTAGTGAGATACAGTCCCACAACTGGGCAAACGGCTCCTTAAAATGATCCAATAATTCGAGTCATTAGATCAGTTAATTACTTTTATCGACAATTTTATTGGCTGCGGTCGAGGTGTAACAATTTCCCGCTTGACTAGCAAACGACTAGTCTTAGTAGTAGGTAGTCTTTCAAGTCAGGCAATTCAATCAATTGCTCCGGGTCGGTAACTAGTTCCGAGGTTACTATTTCTAGAGCCTAGCCTGACTTTATTGATCTACTGACTGTTACTGTGGCTATTTCTTTGGTGAAGAATCGGAAAGATTTATTAACAAGATTTTCTTTCAATGAGAAAATAAATTCATATAGTTATAAATATGATCTCCACTGGTCTGGAACTGGGCTCCACACTGGCACTGTATTTGCGATGGATCAAGGAATCACCGCTTGGACAGATTATCTTCGCACCGGCCAGATTTATTGATAAATGTTATTTATGCAATTTTAACCACACTGTATCAAAGAAGCAAAGAACTCTTGCTTTTTTGACGTTGGTAATATTCAACTGGACTTCTCTCGCTTAAGGGTCGAGTGAGAGGGCGTGTTAGATTTTTGTCTACATCCCAGTTGTATTATGTCAGTAGAGCTTTGCGTACCAAGTCCACGCTAGCTCTTTCGAACATTCCCTTAGCCCGTCAAAGTCTAAAAGCCTATAACGTTATATTATTTAAAAAGTAAACAAACGTAGATAAAGTTCTGTAACGTTGATAGACTGGCAGTTTGTTTTATGCACTCTTTAAACTCGAAACTTTATTACCGTGGGTAGTTTCGACGAGATCACGCTCAGATACGAACAGTAAAAACACGAGGTTAATGACCTCTTATTTACTTGCGATGTTAAAGACGTATACAGTGATAAGGGGTTAGGGGGTAGACAAAAGTACCTACTTAATACCTTTCTTACATTTTAGGTACTAGCTTCTACCCACGACTTCGTCTGCGAGGACTACAGAAAAAAAAGAATCGGGGTAAAAGGTAGCCATGTTCTTTTCCATGTCAAAGGCCATATGCATGCCAAATTTCATCCAAATCGATCAGCCGTTTTTGCGTGATTATGTAACAAACATCCACACTTTCCAGTTAAAATATTAGTTAGGGTAAAAGAAATTTTCTCACCGTCTGTCTGATTACGATACACTCAAACTACTGGACATGATTCGTTTCACATGCAGTTTTCATCAATGTCAATAGACAATCAACCGATGTAGATACTTTTAAAGACCAAACAAACGATGCGGCCACTGGTGGCGACATGTGACATAGTCTAAACTTACCACATGGACCAAGCGAGTCAGTGAGCATCTTTGGCAGGATTTTCGGAGTGATATTTATTGTCATCTATCCATTTTGTCAATAGATATACAAAACTGTGATACTAACTGTGAAAACAATATAAGAATTGGTAGAAAAACAAACGAGATATGTATTGTTATCTAGAGTTAATAATGATTATCCAATTATTACCTATTCAAGTAGAGCAAATAATTTTTTGGTAACCTGCATGATTCCTAGTGGATACTGTGATGTTAAATTGGTGTTGTTTAGTATCTCACAGCAACTAAACAGGCGCGATCTCGGTAAAATGAAGCTAAATTTTTTATTCCATTGGAATGTATGACATCTAAATTCTAATGGACGACAAAGTGACTAAGGGCCTGTTTCACAATGTCCGAGTAGGCACTACTCACTGAATAAATTCAAAAATGGAACAGAATTTGTATGAAATTATCTGCCAAGTAAGATACTCGAAACTTAATCATAGGTGGTGAAACAGGCCCTTACAAAAAGAAAGAAAATCGTATTAGTGTGGGTCACTTGTGTGTATGGGTTTGGGAGTCAAAACTTGTGCACGGTGCAATATGTGGTCGTAAATATTATTAGCAATAGCACCACTAGTCGCAGTCCTTGCTCCTCAATCTATTCAATATCCTCCAATCCACTTCAGGGAAAGCAAAATGGCAGCTTTGACGTCCATGACGTTTCCTTTGCAGGGATTGAATAAACCCGTCTGCAAAACTGATTTAGAAAGTGGTTTTGCAAATGTAAATAAAGAATAAACATGAAGTAATATATTTATTTATTTATCATATCAATAGCTTCTACCCGCGACTTCGTCTGCGAGGACTTCAGAAAAAAAAGAATCGGGATAAAAGGCAGCTTATGTTCTTTTCCATGCCAAAGGTCACATGCATGCCTTTCATCCAAATCCGTTCACCCGTTTTTGCGTGATTGAGTAACAAACATCCACACTTTCACATTTATAATATTAGTTAGGATCATCTTTACAACTATCCTTACAGGCCTTAACCTACAGCGACCTATCAATGATTACACATAAATTTATTTTAAAAACAAAATTTATACCTAATCTATAAAAATAAAACTTAAACGTAAATAATATTTCTCTCTTATTCCTTGTCTTACATAACTATATATTACATGACAAACTAACTATAAATAAGGACGCTATGAAAATTCCAAGTTTAAAAATATAATAATTTGGTAGTTGTTATCTTTGGTGGAAAACAACGTTCCGATAGTAGGTATTTTCCATCCATTATCTACAAAATAATTGGATTCATAAATACCTATTCCAAATTGTATATTTCCATTTGGATACTTTGTTTTAAAAATAAATCTATGAAACTAATTTCTAAGTAAATGTTCGTTTTTTATTAAATTCAATTTTGTACACGTAAAGCTTAGTTTCTCTTTTGTGTACCCAATAAATGTTAAAAGTTTGTTTTCAACGACAACTTTTGAATTTATGGTGACATTTTCTAAATGTATTAGAGTTTTAGAAATTGAACAACTGACATAGTTTTTTCGGATTATATTTATGGTTATGGGTGACCGTAATTTCAATTCTACGTCATGGAAAGATTTTGTTGTTTTCACAGAATGCCATGGAAAACTTTTCCTTATTTGCACATTGGGTAAACTACGGATACGTGCCCCAGTCGGTAACTTGCAAAACTAAGACACGCATTCAAAATTACGTAAAGTATTCAACGAAGTTAAAGTTGCCGTATATAGTTTGCATCGCCGTCATACTTATAAACTAACCAGATCAAATCGTGCCTCGTTATCGACCGGGGCATTTTTTTATGCTGGGAAATCATTAGAATGATGATTCTTGGGTGCTCCCGTTCTAGGGTGGAACGGGACGGCGTATGTTGTGTTCCTTCTTTGTCTTCATTTCAGGGTCCCGCATTTTCCTTTTAGAAGTATGCCTAGTTCACCATGTGTTGAGTTATATGTGATTGATTGTGACTGCGTTGGGTATTGTGAAGATTGGAGATAAATATGTAGTAAGATGTGTTAAACCGTATTTTCATTCTTTAAATTACTTTTCACATTAAAGCTAAAACAAACTGAGCATGAACGTACGTAATAACAACTTACGTGGCACGCGTATTGTAAAGTTTTCAAGAAAATTGAAGTCTAGATTTCATAATGCGTAGGATACGTGGGTTTTGTTGGGCTAAGAACCCATGAAGTGGTTTTCACCCGCAACTACCGCGTTAGAAGAAACAGCTGTTTTATTTCTAAACTCACGAGACCGCAGTTTAGTTCGGTTACCAGACGTCGCGGTTGCGATTTTCGACCGCAAGACTGGGGGCGATTAACGCGATTGTCGCAAGACATACGGTTGCAAGACGGGGTCCAGACTGCTATGGACAAATGAGCTTTTGCGTTATAATTAATTCACAGACGAATTAAAAAAGAACGCTTAAAATATCTTGGGTGTATTCAATGATTCAGAATAGAGATCGTTATATATTGTTTGTTACTTTAATTACTGGATTAAGGAAGAACGAAAAAAAAAATTTTTAATTATTTTAGAATGTTCGCATCTAGTTATTTAGAAAGTTACCCAGTTTTGCCAAATATAGCGTTAAATGAAACTTTGTCAGTCATATCAACTCTTTCATGGACACTCCCTTAAACGAACGTGTGAGCGCAACCCGCCAGCGTAAAACGTGTTGTGAAATGTGCGGGCGGTTACCGATCGGTCGGACGGCGAGCTACTCATTGCTCATTGTTAGTTTGTCGTCATGTTCTAAGCCTCCTAGCGTAGTTCAAACTTTTCAAGAGTGTGTGCAAAGTGCCTGATTAAATTAGGAAAAACGATAGAATTTTAATTAAAACATATTAATTTAAAGGTTGTTACCTAAGCACTTACAAAATCTATTCACGGTGTTTCTCTAGTCAAGTTCTTCAATATTTTATTCGATGTTTTTCCTTTTTAAACGTCATAAATAAAACATGGATGTAATTCGTTTCGCGTTTTTTTCCAAGTTCAGGGGAGGCAGACTCGAAATGGAATAAGTAAACAAAATAAAACGCATACATAATTATTATCGCAAAGGAATCTGCCCCTTCATGTAAAATAAAAGGATTACGTTTGATATTCCGCCTGATGTTATGAGAATTTTAGTAAAAAATATCAATGTTGAAATGTCGAAAACAGCTTTTAGGTACTTTGCTGTTATGCTGTAATAGTGGGTACAAGTTTTGGTCACATTATGAGAAGTTTATTAAACTGAATTTTCTTATTTATTGCGCTCAAGTAAAAGTAGAAAATTTTAATCATCGTCATCATTATTTCAGCCGAAAGATGTTCACTGCTGGACATAGGCAAGCATCACCACAACGATCAGTCCTTTAGTTTCGCATTAATCTGATTTCCGCGACCGACGAAGATCATTTTAATATTATTAATTCATGAATCCCCGACCGGTCCTATGAGACCGCGCAGTTATTGTTTTACTATTGTGTCTCGTTTTGCGGGTATGTGATAGGTTAAATAAAAAATATATTTTATATACAAAAATTTACTTACCTAACTAAAATATTCTATTTCCTAATCAAGTTCGGTCATTATACTTACATATTACTTATGTAGCAGGAAGTACGATAAAGCTCCTCAATTGGCTGCCAACTTGATCTAGTTAATTAGCGTGTTCATTAAGAGCCCCTGCAAAGTTAGCTACTAACGATCATGATCTCGTGCAGAGCACACCTCTGTCTCTCTCGATATCACGAGTAAGAAAAAAATCAAAAATGTTTTTATTTTACATGGGCCTACATGGGCACTTATAAAACATCAGAAGCTAGTGCACGGTTCCCATTGGTCGTTTCCTATGGAGAAGAACCGGCAAGAAACTACATGGTTACTCTTTTTAAAAAAATATTGGGTTTACAGTATTACAATATTAACAGAAACATATGCGAGGACAGTGACTGACCGGTTTATATTGGACCCAAAAGCACAATAAACATAATATTAATCAAATACCAGGTTGAAATAGGTATAATCAAAATCCATAGTCTACAGTGTTCTCACATTCACACTATAACAGAGAAGTGAAGGTGGTAAGGAAAGGTGTTGACACATAGGCCATACTTTAATAGCCGTTTGCCATGCACACTGAATACGCCGACAAACTAAAGGATGGTGCCGATCGAACGGCCGTGTAGTGTCAACCCACTACACGAGTCAATGGATTTACACTTTAAGGCAGTTTGCACAAATATTTGGATGGCGAGCTCACTAACTGATACAAACAAATATGCCTGCATATTTCGAGGTGCCTGGCAACGTTTCGCAAAACTGTGTATGTGTTGACCTAGTATAAACAATTGGTTAAAAATTGTGAAAAATCCACGCTGGTACGGATTGTGTGTGAACATATATTTGTGATGTAGTTGTGTAAAATGTTCGCCTATTGACAGGTCAACATGTATTGAACGAACTTCCGAGTTTTTTTCGCGATTTCATTTTTAGTCCCATAGTAAAAGTTGTTTGTTATCATGAGTAAAATCCTGTGTTTAAGTTTCGTCCTTAATTATCTGTCAACCTATATATGTGCCTGTGCTATGTGTGTGCCTGTGTACCCTTAATGTTGCATGAAGTTCAAATAAATAAATAAATGTGTCATGTTTATTTTACGTATATCTTTGGATACAATCATACTTAAAACAGCTATCCAACTGCTTATAGTGGAACACCAAATAAGTGAAGGATCGACGGCTTGATTGTAATGGCGACTAATAGTGAAGAAAATGAATGGATGAAGGACGTGGTACTAACCCCAAAAAAAGTATGGGAGCAAAAGAGTTATTTAGATTGGGCATGCCATTAATATGGAGATTGTCTTGAAATACTGATACTCAGACACAACCCGTGCAAGATTTGCATCAGCCAGTTTGGAAAGTCATGTACGTTTTTATATTTAGCATGATTTACAGTTTAAAAGTCTTTGAACTCGTTTATGCATGTTTCTTAAATTTTAATACATTTCTTTTAACGTCAGCACGACAGCTGTGGAGATTTATGCCTCTACTTTCTGAGTGCAAGTATTTTTTTATTTGTGTCTTAAATCTTAAGAAAAAGATTGTTATTAATATAATATATTAAAATCATTCCTTATAGTTTTTTGAAAAGGATTTTTCTACTCGGGTTTTCCCCCGGTGGTTTTTCCTAACTCCCGCCCTGAGACCCTCAGGGAAAAGGAGGTTCGGATCCCCTGTTAATTGGTCACAAAGACTGTGTCCCCCAGTACTTTGCCTTAAATATTAACTGTTTGAATGGCTGCTTGTTTCTGGATTATATTAACGTTTATACCTGAATCTAGTTTATCACAATATTGGTGAATGCTTTTAGCTACCACTCCTGTCGCTCCTATTACTATCGGTATGACTTCTGTGTGTGTGTTCCATAATCGTGTTATCTCTGTTTTTAGTAGATGGTATTTGCTTAGTTTTTCTATTTCCTTAGGCCCTATATTGTAGTCTGATGGTACTGTAATGTCTATTAAATATGTTTTATTTTCTATTTTATTTATATATATTATATCCGGTCTATTGTGTGTAACTGTGACATCTGTCTGAATTGGAATTTCCCACATTAATTTAGCTGATTTCTTTAATCTGGGGCTGTGTTAGGCCTTCCTGCCACCAGAGACTAGCTACTTGAAGTTTGTGCTTTTTAGCCAAGACCCAGAAAATATACTGTACTATGTTGTTATGGCGTTTGGTGTAGTATGTGCCAGCCAGTTTCCCACACCCAGAGATGATATGTTGGGTGGTCTCGTCTTTCGTCAAACATAGCCGACACTTGCCATCGATAGGCCTCTTCAAAATATCTCTTTCGAACTGTCTAGTCATAATGGCTTGATCCTGTATCACAAAAATGGAAGACTCTTATGTTGATGAAATTGGTTGTTTTTTTAGCCAGTTGAAAGAGGACTTCCTATCTATGTTTTCCTTTTCTAATACTGCTTTACAAAACTGCCCATGAAGCGGCTTGGCCCTCCATTTCTCTATTGCTTTTGGTATAGTTGCCGTTTTTATTTCTTTATCTGTGTATTTATTGTTTTGCGCTAATCCTATTTCTATTGCGTTTGTTCTAGATTCTTTGTATACTGAGTATTTATCTTTATCTCTATCATGTCTAACTATAATTTTAATAATATCATCCTGCTCATTATCTATCTAATTATTTGTGTTTTATGTAGTGTTTCTATGCTTGTTAGGCCTCTCCCGCCCTCTTCTATCGGTAGATACAATCTAATTATATCTGCTTTTTGTTTCTGTGCTTTGTTAATTGCTAAAAGTTTCCTAGTTTTAACATCTAATATTTAGGTATTAATGAGGCTGGCAAAATAGACCATAACAAAATAAGAGAACAGCTAAAAAAGGAATACTTTAAACGGATAAAATCAATAGTAACTACACAATTAAATGCTAGGAATCAAATAAAAGCGATTAATACATAAACAGTGCCGGTTCTACTCTACTCATTTGGTGTAATTAACTACAAAAATAGCGATTTAAAGAATATATCTGCTTTGTCTTTTTTCAGGTGTTCGAATTTCAGACCGCTTAGTAACGTGTGCCCTTCTCCATATTGTTCACTAACTCTACCGGCAGTTATGTGTAAAACGTTACATTTATCCAAGCCAAACTGCATCCGTATGTCTCGTGTAAATATTTCGGTACTATCCAACAAAATTTTTAAACTCTTCTTCTTCTTCTTCTGCCTGACGTTAATCCCGGCCATTGCCAGGGTCCGCCTTCCGACTAAGTCTCCTCCACTTTGCCCGGTCGAAAACATCCTCCCCAGTAAGGCCATTGGCTCTCATGTCAGACTTGACGACGTCCAGCCAGCGCTTGCGGGGGCGACCACGGGACCTAGCCCCAAGGACAGCCATATCCATGCATCTCCGACCAATGTACTCCCTAGGGCGGCGCATGATGTGGCCAGACCAACGCAGACGACACTCTTGCAGTTTTTCCCCCACGTCACGGACACCAAGACTACCTCGAATGTATGAATTGCGCATGCGATCGGATCGCGTTACGCCGCTCATCCACCTCAGCATCTTCATCTCCGTGACGCGAAGCTCCTGGGTGTGTCTGCCCAGTGCTGGCCAACACTCGCCGCCGTAAAGAAGGACAGGCCGTATGATGCATTTATATATCTGCCCCTCGAGCTTCGGAGGCATTTTGCGGTCGCATACAACGCCCGTAACCTCGCGCCACTTCGCCCAAGCCACGCCTATGCGTGCTTGGACATCGTCGTCTACGTTGCCAGACTCGTGCAGCACGGATCCAAGGTACCTGAACTTATCGGACCTTGTGATCAGGTCCGAACCTATCCGGATGGTATTCGAATCCGTGCTGCCACAGGACATGTACTCAGTCTTCGCCACATTCAGTCTCAGACCACCGTTTTCCAGCGTGTCCTTCCAAACGTTGACTTTGCGCTCAAGTTGGGCTTTGTTCTGGTTAACGAGGGCTATGTCATCGGCATACATCATTAGCCACGGAGGCTGGTCTTGGATGTATGCCGTAACTACATCGAGCACAACGTTAAACAAGAACGGGCTAAGAGCCGAGCATTGGTGAACGCCAACAGATATTGGAAAGACGTTGGATTCGCCAACCGCGGTCTGGACAGAGGACACAGAATCGCGGTACATGTCTCTGATAATGTCAATATAGGCCTCGGGCACACCCTTGAAGCGAAGTGCCCACCAGATGGACTGCCGAGGAATACAGTCGAAGGCCTTCTGCAGGTCTAAAAAGGCCATATGCAGAGCTCTCCTTCTCTCCCTGTACGCCTCAGTCAAAGTCCGTAAGGCGAACACTGCGTCCATGGTGCTGTTACCCGCCCGGAAGCCGTATTGACACTCAGAGACAGTACACTCGGTACGGAGCCTTGTGTCAATTATGCGCTCGAAGAGCTTCATGGTGTGGCACATGATCTTGATACCGCGGTAGTTACTACAATCCTGTACGCTACCTTTGCCTTTGTAGATTGGAATGATCAGGCTAGATCGCCACTGGTTCGGCATTTTCTTGGTGATCAGGATGCGGTTAAATAGATCCGTCAGAAGGTCCACACCATGTGAGCCCATCGCCTTCCACACTTCAATTGGCACGTTGTCAGGCCCGACCGATTTCCGGTTCTTCATGTAGCGAAGAGCAATGCGGGTTTTGTCGGGGGAAATAGGGGAAATAAGTCCAAGGTTAGGAGGAGGTTCGGGAGGAAGGTTATGGGGATGCTGTTTGTTTGACAGCTCCGCAAAGTATGTACACCATCTCTCCTTAACAGAGGGGGCATCGTAGAGAAGCTTACCCTCGGCGTCCCTTACACAGAGACATTTGCTAATGTCCCGTGTAGCTTTTTCCCGGGCACGCGCCAGCTTAAAAATAAGCTTCTGCTCCTCCGCAGTTTCCAGCTTATCGTACAAGGGCGAAAAACTTTTGCTGCGGGCTCTGGCTACAGCTTTTTTGCAAGCGCGCTTAGTCGCTCCATATGCCTCCCTGTCCTCCGGAGAGTTGGACCCCTGCCACTTTTTAAATAAAGCCTTCTTCTTCCGGGTCGCCTCCTGAACCCCGTCATCCCACCACCACGTCTCCTTGTCTATGGTTCTACCACCACGAGAAGAGCCAAGGACGCGCTTACCCGCAGCAGTGATTGCAGAATGAATCCTACTCCATATCTCTTGAGCGGATTCATGCGGAGCACTGATCTCGAGATGCTCGACCTCCGCAATGAAATCCGACTGCTTAGGACCATTAAGCAACCACCACTTAGTGCGGGGTTTGCGTTTCTCGACCACTTTCTTCTTTGGTACAACTGCCAAGTCCAGGACAAGGAGGCGGTGTTGAGCCGTTAAGCTCTCCCCTGGGATGACTTTGCAGTTGGTAACCTTGCCAATATGGCACCGTCGCACCAGCAGGTAATCAATTTGGGTTGAGTAGGAACCACTACGATACGTAACAAGATGCTGGGGCTTCTTCTGAAAGAATGTGTTCGCGATGGCTAGGTCAGACACAACGCAGGTCCTGAGTATACTAACTCCCTCTGCATTTACTTGACCATAACCAAAACCACCGTGAACACGTCCGTACTCTCCAGCAAACTGACCTACGTGACCGTTGAGGTCCCCCCCAACCAAAACATCTTCGGAATTCGGAATAGCGCGCAATACGTCCTCGAACTCATCCCAGAAGGCCTCCTTTTCAGACTCACAGCAACCAGTTTGAGGAGCATAGGCGCTGACTAGGTTCGTTACCGACCCTTCGATCAGCACCCTAACTCGCATCAACCGGTCGCTGTATCGGTTTACTTCAAGGAGTCCATCCTGAACGTCCTTAGACAGCACTACGGCCACACCGTTCCTGCCCGATGGTGATCCGGCGTACACTAGCCGGTACCCCTGCCCGATGTCACGGGACTTATTCCCCTTCCAGCGCGTCTCCTGAAGGAAGGCACACTGGACCCGACGCTTCGCAAGTACGTCCGCGAGTTCTCTGCAACGTCCACTTAGAGAGCCAATGTTCCACGTGGCAAAGCGGAACTTCCTTTTGGGTACTGACATCTTTAGCCGTGCCCGTACTTGACACGGTAGCCCTAGCCCACTTGTCGCAGGTTTAGAGCGATGTGCCTGCGCGTCGTTATGCGGCGACGCCTTATCCCGAGTACCCATTCGCAACTTATCCCTATCCATAATAATATGACTGATGTTGGTTTTACGTGGGGCGACCAGCCGTCTGACCCCCACAACCCTACGAGAGGGAAACCAGGATCGCCAGAGCCTCGTCCGTTGAACAGCAGGGTGGACCGCTAGCAGGTGAGGTTGGCTTGTTTCCTTAGGATGTAAACCCCAATCAACAAAATTTTTAAACTATTTTTATTATTTGCATAAACTTTTAGATCGTCCATATATATTAAGTGATTGATAGAAAAATTGCTCTTTAATTTGTAACCTTTCAATATGTATTTGTTAAGCAAAGTTGAAATTAGGTTAATACCTAAACAAAAAAGTAACGGTGATAAAGAATCTCCTTGGAATATTCCGCGGCGGATAACTATGGGATCAGTAGTTACAGAAGCGTTCGCGCCACGGGCCGTCGTGATTACATTCCATGTAGGCATGACCATCTCAAGAAAGCCTATGATAGCGCTCGAGCACTTGTACAACCTCAACACCTGAAGAAGCTATTCGTGTGAGATGCTATCAAAGGCCTTCCGATAGTCTACCCATCCCATACATAAGTTTTTCTGGGACTGATGTGCGTCCTCTAGTATGGCTTTGTTGATCATGAGATGGTCTTTGCAGCCCCTGGCGCGTCGCCTGCAACCTCTCTGTTCTGGAGCGATAATATCGTTATTTTCACAGTGTTTGTACAGTTCGTTTGACAACACGGAAGTTAAAAAGTTTATACATGGTCGGTAAGCATGCTATTGGGCGCCAATTTTGTGGTTCTTTAGTGTTTTCATTTTTGTGCGGCTGTTATTATTTAGCCACGAGCTCCTCCAGTAAGAATTCTATTAAATAATTTTGCAATAGGTTCGTGTGTACTTGTGAGATATTTTAAATATGTAGTAGTTTTGTATTTTATCGATTCCCGGCGTTTTCCAATTATGTGCTTTCCTTAAAGCTTCCCTAACCATATCTACGTCTATTTCTTCAAACCTATGCTCTTGTATATTTTCAGCCTCATTTTGAATCTCTGAGATCCATGTCGCATTTTTATTGTACGAGACAGGCTGCGACAGTATCGACGACCAGAAATCTTGGGTTGTATCCTTGTTTGGGATTTCTGTCGGAGGTAGTTGTTGACAGCCATTAAGAGATCTGTAAAATGAGTGCTGATTTTCGCTAAATCTTTGATTTTAGAGTTTTCTATTATTCATGTTGTCATACCTCTTAATCCTACCTGCTAGTGCTTTTATTTTCTGATTTAATATTTCTACTGTATTATCGTGGTCTTGTTCTTTTTTTTTTTTTAAATTGTATAAGCTAGTGCTTGACTGCGATCCCACCTGATGGTAAGCAGTGATGCAATCTTAGATGGTGAGGCGCACTAGTTTATTAAGAGCCTATTCACTCTATGGAGTGAATAGGAGTGGTGGAAAGTGGCAGTTGAGCGAGGTGATGCGATGCTTAACCCAATAATACAACCAGAGATGCAGCGCCAATGGAGGTTTGATCTGGAGACTGCGGGGACGCCCGAACCCCCCCAGGGATCGCCATCGGGACCTCCCATCCGGTCGCCAGCCGGCACGATGGGGCCACCCTGGGATTTTTCGCAGCTGGCGGGGCAGCCTTTCGTGTGTGGCTGGCACACTACTTGGGCCCCCAACTATCTGCGGTCGGCTAGCGGAAAACCGTGCTTCGGATCCCGCTACCCTCCACGACCAAACATCCGACAGTTGTTCAGTGCAAATATTGTATTTATGGTATAGATTGTTCCTAATATGTATCATTCTTCTAGTGCTAACTCCTCTTTTTATTTCTATGAGTCTACCTAGTTCTTTCCTAATGTCTTCTATTTGGTTTTTGATTCTAAACTTCCAAGGCCGATCTTTTTTAGGTTTTATTACGGACGGCGGAGTATATGGTTTTTGCCCATTAGTTGTTATCAGGGTCTTGGCAGCGGCATATATTATGTCATTAATTTCGCGGAGAGTATTACTAGTTATTAGTAGTGTTTTTATATAATTATTAATTAATCTAAAATTATGTATAAATTGTTTGTTAAATTTTGGTTTCGGTAATAATTTTCTGTATGTAATTGAGATTTCTTTGGTTTCTGCTAGGGTTTGTAGGAACTGAAGGATGACAGCATCTAGGTTATCATCTACCTCTACGTTTTGTGATAGTAGTTGAGAATCAGTAAGTGGTTCTTGTGATATGTGCATGTCAGGTGATATTAGTGTGCTAGCATTGTCAAGGCCTAATTCTGTGGTAGCTGTGATAGTTTGGGTTGGTGTTTGATCGGAGTCAATTTCTATAGGTTCGCTGGTATTCACGTTTAATTTCATCTAACAGTTGAGTGGTTTACATAAAAACTTGCACATGGTATTCGTTGACCTCGAAAAGGCATACGACCGGGTACCTCGTGAGGTTCTGTGGTGGGCCCTTAAGGAGAAAGGTGTGCCTGGGAAGTATGTGCAGTTGATCCGGGCTATGTACCGTCGCTGCAGTACTCAAGTCCGGTCTACAGTGGGCACCAGTGGCAGCTTCAATGTGGCGGTCGGCTTACATCAAGGGTCGGCTCTCAGCCCTTACCTCTTCCTGCTGATAATCGACGCTTTGACGTTAGACATCCAGGAAGAGGCCCCTTGGTGTATGCTGTTTGCCGACGACATTGTGCTAGTTGCTGAGAGTGGCCTGGAGGTCCAGAGCAGATTGGAGGTGTGGTGGCATAGACTGGAGAGTGTTGGCCTGAAATTGAGTAGAACCAAGACGGAGTACTTGTTCTGCGATTTCGGCGGTCTCTCCAATTCTGTGCCTTTAGCTCTCGCCGGAACGCCCATACCAATCTGTTCCGACTTTCGGTACCTTGGGTCGCTTATCCAAGGGGATGGTGAGGTAGACCGGGACGTAACACATCGGATCAACGCAGGATGGATGAAATGGCGACAGGTCACAGGAACAACCTGTGACCCACGTATGCCCCTCAAGCTGAAGGGTAAAATTTACAAGTCCGTAATAAGACCTGTCGTACTGTATGGATCAGAATGTTGGGCTGTGAAAAAGACGGATGAAAAAAGATTGCATGTAGCGGAGATGAGAATGTTGAGATGGATGTGTGGTGTGACGAGAATGGATAAAGTAAGAAATGAGTATATTAGAGGAAGTTTGAAAGTGGCACCAGTGACTGAAAAGCTGAAAGGAAATCGTTTATCTTGGTATGGTCATGTAAAGAGGAGGGATGAAACACATGTTACGAAAGCAGTTATGAATTTACATGTGGACGGATGAAGAGGAAGAGGGAGACCAAAGAAAAGATGGATGGATTGTGTGAGGACTGATATGAAAGAAAAGGGAGTTGATGATAGCATGACGGGTGATAGGACAGAATGGAAGAAAAAAACATGTTGCGCCGACCCCAAATAATTTGGGATAAGGGCAGGAAGAAGAAGAAGAAGAAGAGTTGAGTGGTTTACGGGTTTATTAAACAATTTACGGGTTATTATACTACGGGCTTGGTTTGAAAGGGTGTTTCCGGTGAATCTATTTACTTTAGGGTTGTGTTGGTTTCTGTCTTTAAATAATCTTTCAAACCTTTTTATGTAACCTGAACCTTCAGCTTTTGCTATATAGTAACAAAACATTAATTCATGTAATTCTTCCTGTGACCACTTTCTTCTTGCATCTCCATTTTGTGAACTTGTCGTGGTCGAATCCGATGCACCGGCAGGACTCGTAGGACCATTTCTGTCCACGTCTTGCAAAGTATCATCGGCACCCCTGATAATTTCGGCTCTTGCCCGCCTGTTCAGCGAAGAGACACTGACGGTCCGCATGCTGCCACGTCCAGCGCCAGCTCCAGACGTGCCCCGGCGATCACCCCCGGGCAGCGGTATTAAACGTATACGATCATTATTATTCTCCATATTGTTTGGGGTTTGCCAGAGCCCTGTTGGTCACCTGTGTTGAAACTTCATTGCAGGTGTCCGCCTCTCAAGTGAGCAAAGATGTTATACTCGGACGTAGGGTTTGCCTTCTGAGAGGCAAATCATTCCTATAATAGAAGTTTCTATATTCTCCAATATTGTAAAATTGAATGATATTAGATTACTATTATGGACTAATTCATTTGCAACATCAGTTGGATGTACAATAATGAATTATTTGCACATTGTCGTAATGAGCAAAACAAACATAATGATAATTTAATGTTGCGTTAATTCGTGAAATAAGTAATAATAATTAAAATCACCGTAGCTACTTTTTTAAGTTGGATATCGTACAGAGACTTCTCCCGCTCTGGGGCGGAGTGGAAGGACGTGTCTGACTTTTACTGACTAGAATCCACTCCTATGTTCCTTCTCTGTCTTGCGTTCCAGGATCGGGATTTCCTTTCAAAATTGAACCCATGGCCCGAATAAGCTTCGACCCTCCTGGGCCCTATGGACTTGCTGACTCACTGACTTACTTACTGACCTTTGAAATTGTAGTGATTTGAATAAAGTACCGACCGATGTTAAATTAAAATAAGTTCCACAAAAAGTAATTTTTCAAAACCCAAACCAAACGATATCAAAACTTTACGACTACCTGTGTATTTTAACTTCAAAAATTATGAAAAATGGCGGCCACGATTTTACATTACTACATATTTTATGAGGCAGCACAGCACTGGTAGCAATAACATCATTAATTCAAAATCTCACGCTTAATGGTTACATTTGCGTATATACGGCTATATATAGTATATAGCCGACGTAGGCTCTGCACTCAATGTATGGAAATTTATTTCACAGGCCTGTAAAGTTTTATAACCCCACAGTTATGACTGGGTTTACTCGAGCAGATTTATTAGTGACCCACCTCTAGGACCCACGAATCGTAATCTGGCAACGTTAATTCAGCCGTGACTGCGTGTTATTTTACGACTCAGGGGCCCAGGGACCCGTTGTCACGTTGTGGGGCCCGCAGCGTTTGACTGTTTACTCGTGTTTGAGTGAGCACTTCGAACGCAAATAAAGTTACCAATTATGTTTGTATGGTTCAAAGGTTTATACAAGATTGTGTTCTGTTATAATTTAATTATAGTTTTAGTATTATTTTGTTTGATTACCAAGTTTATTTGTTGACTTTCCGTGATTAAGTTGACGGCACTGTTGGCGTAATGATTGAGAGATCCAATTGGCTGTTGAGCTGCGTGTTTCGGGATTGATGTAAATATGTGTATGACCTTTTTTGATTTTTTCCGTGGCTCCAACTCCACTTCTACGGCTCCAAATGTATGCAATTTTTTGAGATACAGCTTTTAGCAGTGAATTTTTATAATGTAATCTGTATTTTTAAGTTTTTTTTCTAAAACCATAGGTTTCATATAGCAAAAATAACAATAGGGACATGAGGTCCGAGCATTCCGATCTAGTTTTTCGGGATATTAGCAAAAAGTCCAGTGTCACGAGGCCAGAACGGTGGATTTTTCTTTGGCCAACGAATTAGTATTGATAAATGATGTGGCAATACTGCCAGCGTTTTAGGCACTTCTCTTACGAGTATATACGATGATGTTTCGTGAGTTTAGCATTGAGTACACAAACTAGCTATACAAATATATAAATATACCAAGTAAGTAAATTAATTATATCCAAAACTGTAACTGATAGCTACAACCTAGGGGTATTTAAGTCAAGAGTGAGTGGCAAACGTGCTTCATCGTCGGCCACATTATTGCTTTTGTATTTGTATATCGGTCGGATGTCCGGCACTCCATATCGACGGGTTCCGGGCTAATTGTATTAAACGACACTCTGAGCGATATAGACTTTTATACATATTTGGAATCAGCGAATTTTTCTGCGTCATTTGAGCTGGGTTTGGTGACGATCGGAGCACTTTTTTGTCGCTTAATACAACCGCATTTTTGGGCCCATTTGGGATTTGCAATGTATGAAGCGACACAAAATATTGACAAATTTAGGAACTATGAACTTAAGCTTACTGTCAAATACCAGGTAGTCGTTTAAACTTTTTGTCCTGGAGCAACAATTTATAGGCAACGTACGTTAAAGCATTTAGCCTAACTTTATAAATAAATAGAAATGTCGCTTCGTACAATTAGCCTCTTTGTTAAATTCTTATCCAGTGTCGCTTAATACAATTAGCCTCGTTGTTAAATTCTTATCCAGTATCGCTTAATACAATTAGCTTTACCTTGTAAATATACAAGAACGTCGTTTAATACATTTAGCCTCTTTGTCAAATTTATACCCAGTTTCGATCCATACATTTAGCTCTGTACATGAAATGTTAGATGTTGTCACTTCAACCAATTAGCTTACAGTAGATAATGATATGTCTGTCGCATCAACTATTTAAAATTTCAACAGTAAACATTTAAAAATTATGGATAAACCAATTTTTTTAATTCAATATTTGATTTGCAGTGTCGTTTCAGTTATAACAAAAGTAAAGTTCTAGTAATTCAAACAGTTTATCTTAAATGGAATAAGATTAGCATGCACATTAATTCATGAATCCCCGACCGGTCTCATTGGACCGCGCTGTTATTGTTTTACTATTGTGTCTCGTTTCGCGGATATTGATAGGTTAATACAATAACAATTTTATGGATTGACTATTATGACGGTGGTTAAAACAATGATTTTGGCGCCATCGCGATAAACCGCTCGAGTCTAAATGCCCCGGCCACCCCGCGCGGACGCTTCAGGTGTTTCCCACCTCGTTTTAGTTGACGCAAATTGTGAGCAAGTTCGTACGTGTTTTGTGGGACAAGAAAAATAAATTAAAAAGTAAGAAGGAAAAAATTGGTTGAATTTTAACTAACATGTGCAACATTTTTTATAATTTTAATTATTATTTCTTATAACTGTAGTGAACTATTATTTATTATTGTCAAAGGAGATAAAATTTATCTTTGTTATTGAAGAGAAACTAGGGATAGTATTTAAAAGGTTATTTTTCAATAACCGGCCAAAGTTTCACAGGGTGCTCAACCTATGAGTATGAGCAACTTTTAGTATGGGACCAACTCTGAAATCACGAAAACTCGACTAAAATATATGAAACATATGACATTTTTTCGTGATTTCATAGTTAAAGTTGTTCATATTCATGAGTAGAACACCCAGTGAAAATTTGGCCGGTCATTGAAAAATAACCACGTATAATAAGAAAACGAAGTACGTAGGTAAGAAAACTTCTAAACTTTTTTTTTACGAGAGATATTTTTGATTTTAATTACTGAGAAATTTAAAAGAAAATAAGTAAAGAAATGAAAACCAAAGAAACGGTCGTAAATATTTTAATTTTTTATGTGATTATTTTCAAAAGAAATTATTTTATAGATAAACCTTTTTTATTAATTGAAGAGATTTTTATAGACTTAAATGTTAAAGTTTAGGAATGAAGAAAAATGAGAATAATAATCATTCAGGTAATAAAACCGTAGGCTACGTAATAAAACGACTGCTTAACTTCTGATTCTTATACAATTGGGATAAAAACTTTAGTCGTTTTTTTTTTCTGGTATATCATCAGAATGACTTCTCTCGCTCTTGGGTGGAGCGGGAGGGTGTGTCAGACTCTTACTGACTAAACTTTTACCCCGTTCCTTCGTTGCCTTCGATCTGGGAGGGACTCGGTGTCAACTTTTCGGAATGCCCATGTGCCCCAGAGGCTTCGGCCGTGCCGGGCTCCTACAGTTTGCTGACATCTCCTTGAGGCGCGCGTGGAACAGAACGCGCCGTTGACGACTGGGCTCGGTCCAGATTATTTCCAGACTGCCGGACGGCGAGCTACCCAGTGCTTGCCGTCCGCGAATCCACGCCTACGGTGGTCGGAAATTGAGATCGGGATCTTGGCGGCGGTGGCGTGAGGACCGTTCCCTCACGCACTCAGCAGCCTCATTCACAAGCTTTACTGCTTCGTAGAAGGAGGCGTCCGCATGCCACCCCTCCTCGCTCCGGACCATGGCCTGAACCAAGGCCCGGCGCGAGAGGTCGCCGCCGCCGACAGCCTCCACAAGGACACGGCGGTGCTCCGCCCATGCGGGGCACACCTCTACCGTGTGCTCCACCGTCTCCTCCGGACCCACACAGTGGCGACACCCGGGCGTCCTCTCCTGCTTCATCCGATGCAGGAACCTCCCGAACTTACCGTGTCCGGTGAGGACCTGCGTCATACGGAACGAGAGGACGCCGCGACCTCTTTCCAACCACTCATCAAAGAGGGGACTTACCGCCTCAATGGCGGCGTGCCCAGCACTGGGTTGCAACAGTCGCAGTCGCCATGCCACCCCGAGATCCCGCCGGAACTTTGTCCGCCATACCGCGACCTGTCGTGGCAGCGGAGTTTCGCCCCGGCGCTGCATCTCCACGTGTAAATCGTGCATGCGTGCAAGGACTGTTGCCTCCAGATCCCACGGTGGCAGGCCAGCAAGGAGGCTCGCCGCTTCGCGGGAGATCGTGCGGTATCCCCGCACCGGATGGCCATGACCCTCTGGCAAGCGTTCAGTTTGGCCGCCGGTCGCTTAGCTAGCGATGGCGCCCAAACCAGCGCCCCGTAAAGGGCCATGGACCGAACGATCCCCGCGTAGAGCCTCCGGCACGGGGCGTCTGGACCCCCTAAGTTGGGCAGGAGCCGCTTCAGAGCGGCCCCAGACCTGTCCAGTTTGGGGGCCAAACGTCGGAAATGCTCCTCGAAAGTCCACCGGCTGTCGAGGACGAGTTCCAGGTTCTTCATCGTCGACCCGACGCCGATGTGGACCCCCCCTACCGTTATTTGGGAACCCGGTGATGGCGCGGTCCGAGGGCCATGAAAGCACATAGCCTCGGACTTGTGCAATGCCACCTTGAGTCCCAGTTGCTGGATCCTGTCCACGACTGTCGCAACCCCGTGTGTCGCTGTTTCAGCCGCCGCCTGATACGACTCTCCCCGCGCCAGGACCAGCGTGGCGTCTGCGTAGCAGACCACGCTGACCCCGCCGGGGAGGTCGCCGCGCAGCACGTAGTCGTATCTGATGTTCCACTGGGGCGGTCCTAGTACCGATCCCTGCGGAATACCGTACGACATCTCTCGCCGTCTCCAATCTCCCTGGTGACTGGGATAAATGATGAACCTATACGACAGGTAGGCCTCAATCACACGACGGAGGTAGGCGGCACCTCATGGTACCGAAGTGCTGCCCCGATGTAACTCCAGGGCAGGGAGTTGAAGGCATTGGCGATGTCTAAAGACACCGCCAAGACGACCCTGGACCGAATCACCGCATCCTCTGTCGTGAGGGCCCTCACGCGCATGATGGCGTCCACCATGGAAAGCCCCCTGCAAAAACCGAACTGGCCGTTCGCAAGATCTGGCCCCACCCGCGCCAGATGCCCGACGAGGCGGTCTAAAATTACTCTTTCAAAGAGTTTGCCTACCTCGTTGAGCAGCACGATGGGCCGGTACGCGGACGGAGAGTCTGCGGGGCGCCCCGGCTTCGCGATGAGGACCAGTTTCCTGGTCTTCCAGCGAAGGGGGAACTGGCCTCTCTCCATATATGTGCTAAAGAGCCCTCGCAATCGAGACCCGTGAGTCTCCATGACCAGGACCCATACCCTTCCGGGCACGCCGTCGGGTCCTGGGGCGGAGTTCTTGACACTGAGTCTTCGTATCACCGCCCCCATCTCTACCTCGGTCACCTCTGGAGCGTCGTCCTCGTCGTCGCTGGTGTGGTCTGCTACGGGCACTGCAGGTGGTGGAGCCATGAGCGAGGGAGAGTGTTCCCCTCGCTCAGGGAACAGATTGACCACCACACCCTCCACAACCTTAGTTGTTACCTTGGTAAGCTAAGAAGTTACTGCTGTTCCTAGGTGATTGTCATTTTAAATAAAAAACTTCTCTTTAAACAATTTGTAATGCGTGTTTTATTTCTCTTTTCATTAACAAGATAGGTAGGTACACCTTATGTGTGTACCTTTAAATTTATCAATGTTTTAACCGCTAATTTCCGCAAACTTCATTATTCAAGTATGATTACAAACAATTTATTTTTAAAAAATCAGTCGCGTAAACTAATTAGCCGTACATTAATAAGTTTATGATATGGTATTTAAATCAATTAGCTTAGGTTTGAAATATGACCAAGTCTTTGATTAAAGCACTTAGCTTAGAGTCATTATTGCATGCCTAGGCGGTTCAGTCATTAGCTTGGAACAAGAAATAATAAACCTAGGCGGTTTAGTCATTTAGCCTGGAATAAGAAACAATAATCATAGGCGGTTCAGTCATTTAGCCTGGAATAAGAAACAATAATCATAGGCGGTTAAGTCATTTAGCCTGGAATAAGAAACAATAATCATAGGCGGTTAAGTCATTTAGCCTGGAACAAAAAAAAGTAAAATATGGGTCATTTTGTATGAAGCGACATTTATCTTCGTTAAAAATAGGAATATTAGAAAAAAAGATTAATCTGATTATAAATTATCTTCCATTTTCGGTTTTTTACCGATATCGATAAAATATAGTCATGTACCTACACACGAGAAGCAAGACAAAGAGCAATGTAATACTCACATTTTGACATCGCTTGTTATAATTGAATAGAACAAAGAATAGATCTGATTATGGCGAATATAAGTTTAGTTTCAAAAATGTCGGTTAATACAAATAGCCCAGAACCCGTCGATATCTAAAGCACTTAAGACACGTCATCGCTTACCATCAGATGAGATAGTGGTCAAATGTGAGCTCCATGTGGTCAAATGTGTTAACGACAGTTTTAAAAGCACTTTTCTTTTTGTCAAAATTAAGGCTAATTGGTTCGTATAATAATACAAGGGTTATTTGTAAAACACTGGCAATAAAGACTTTTGGAAATGTTTATAATGTCAGTAATACAGTCCTGTAAGGTTGTTTGTGTTTTACAAATAACACTGTACTTTATAAGTATTTGTGGTAACAGTCTGTAGTAAATTCAAATAATTTAAACACGACAAATAATTTACTCCTATCTTTTTATAAAAACTACATTTGAAAAATGTTGCTCATTAGTTCGAATTTCTCATGCAATATAACATTTTTTATTAGCTCAGCTATTTCATATTGACTTTGAATTCTTTCCCGTATAAAAGGGTCCAAGAAAACTAATAATATAAAGAACAGGACGAAGAAATTCTATGCATTCTGAAAGTTTCAGTACGAGTAACAGACGCATGCGGAAGGAAATAGCTATTGAGAAAGTTCGAGCACTCTTCTGTTATAAAATGGAAGTTGAAGGTAACAGCCTACAGTGAGAACATATTGCACGAATTGATAGTTTTACTTGCCTTTTTATCAATAACTTCGTGGATGTTTTTTTTAGTTTTGGGGCGTTTTTTTTTAAGTGGGGAATAATTACAATGACTTCTCCTGCTCTTGGGCAGAGCAGGATGACTTGTCAGACTTTTACTGACTAAACCCCGCCCAGATCCTTCGTAGAATTTGATCTGGAGTTCGCGCCGTGGGACTTGGGGATGGTGAAGTTTGATATGTCAGATACTAGGTATACCTGTTCGAATATTTACTATAATTTTATCTGCAACTAACCAGTGTTGCGACGTGCGGTCGCAAATTTGTAAAATAAAATTTAAAGGAACATACTCCCGGGATAAAAAGTGTCTGTGCTAATCCAGGACATGGTCTACCCGTGTATTAAATGCCATCGAAATCCGTTTAGCCGTTCGAATGTGAAGTGGTAACCAATAAACAAACTTTCGCCTTTCTAATATTAAATAGTTACTAGGGATGTGGGCGGAAGTGGTTATATCAGAACCGAATCTTCTGGATTTTTAAACTTGGTTCACGGGATCAGAACCTAACTCGGAATCGAAAGTGCGAAATTAATCGTTGCGGACTTTCCGAATCGGAATCGAACCTCTGTAACATCTCTAGTTCTCTTGGTGACAACATTAGCTCAGCAAATATTTGCAACCGAACCGACAGACAATTCAAATTATGTAAATGTTCATCCAATTGTGATGAGATTATTACTCAGCTGTATGTATGACGTCACCGTTTAACACTAATGTCCAAACGCATAAACAAACAACACATTATGCTCCAAGCCAGTCGCATTCACATGAACATCAAATCAATTACATTAGCATACAAACTTACATATATACTCGCTTAGTATATGTTTGCTATGCCCATATTGTTAATTTATGCCTATTTGCTGAAATTGTTAGTTGTTGTTAGTTTGCTATTTGATTATTTTATTTGAGTTTGAGTTTCAACACAAATTATATTATGAGTAAACTGTGGATTTTATTAGTTAAACATGCTATTGTTTATTTTGTTACTTGTTGCCAACGGGTTAAAGCCAGCAGCCACCGATGAGAATGGCGAGAATGTTTGAAAGAGTAGCTATGGCTCTGGATGAACACAACCGAAACACAATAAACACGAAAGAAAAGAGAACAATATAAGGCAAAATCATTAAAATTCTTATAATAATAATAATTCTTTATTTCAGGCTACTAAGGCCTATACAACACTATACATAAAATAATCTTGAACATAATAAACTAATACAATATTGATATAATTTCAACTACTTAAGTTTAACCTACCCACCACCTACCACCACCGCCACCTACTTTTGTAGGAAGTATCCAGAACGACATATCGTTTGTAATTACAAAAATCCTTTGATCTTTTGGCAATCTCATGAGAATAAGTAACAAAGAGCATTAGGTAACTGATAATAACAGTAGTCTACTCTACCTCTGGGATGCTTGAATATTTTAACTGCTTTAATGAACTGAAGTATATATAATGCACAGGTAAAAATCACCAAGGATTGCAGAGAGTTATAATGCGTTCACTTTTTTTCAGCCAACAACAGGGAATATTGATTAACCATCAGATTCGATACAATATGTCGAATCTTTCGACACTCGACACTTTCGATATAATATCGCCGAGGACTAAATTAAATTATCTAAATCACGAAGTAAACCAACACTAAAAACATTTCATCTATGGAGGCGGTTGACATGAACCAAGATTGAAAATTGGTAGAAATCTTAAAATTAACAAGGAAATGTAGACAGAAAAAAAACGTGACCTCTCTAGGTGTCATTTAGATTGGCTAATGTGGTCGAAATTTAGTCAGGAGAATTGTTGTATTCAGCATCATCATCTCAGCTGAAAGACATCCACGGAGAAAAGCCTTCCCCAAGCGTCGCCACAAAGACCGAATTACTGTATTGTATAAAGAAAAATAAAATAGAAAATAATCTGTATCGCTAACCAATGCACTATGTGGTATTGGGCCCTAAAAGTTGGCCAAAAATGACTTTTTTTATTTTTGGTAAACTATTTCATACTGTGGATCATTCAAAAGTTAAGTAGTTGGTCTACAAAATGGCCAAAGAACTCCGTGCTAGCTTATCATCCCGAGCCGCTAGCTCAGTCGGAAGTTACCGTTCGCGTAAGTGATCGTGTGATTGTTCGATGCGCTCAAATTTTACTTGTTTTTAAAACGTAATATTTTGGAAACAAACGGTTTTGTGGTGATTTTTGTGATGGATTCCTCTCAGGCAGGTATGGAACTATATGGAAAATGTTTTTTTTTCTAGAAAAGTTTCAATCAATTTTAATATATAGGTCCAAAAGTAAGTTGTCATAAATGTTGCAAAAATTCTTACTTTTCTATGTTTAAGAGACTTTTTGTTATATTATTTAGCATTCTTTAAGCATAAATCCTATTGTTTCTTGTAGAGTAGACATTCTAGAATAGGTTTATAAAAAATACAGCCGCCCGTACCCGCCCGCTTTTTTTTTGAGATTTTTTTTCGTTAGTACCTTATAATCTTGTATAAATATTCGTTCATAAGATTTAGTCTTATTTTGTTACAGGGACTTCGGAATTGAGTTTTATGACTTGGAATGAGTTGTATGCTGTTATGCAAGGTTCTGATGAGTCAAAATTTGACCGAAAATTGACGTTTCTGAAACAGCGACTGCTGAGATCCTACTGTGATGATGATATAAGAATTCATGATATAAAGCAAAGATCGCTAATATATAACACAATTTTAAGCAGCTATTGTGCTGCTAACCATTTAAAAAACAAAATCGGTCAAGTGCGAGTCGGACTCGCGCACTAAGGGTTCCGTATCAACTTACCTATGAAAACAGTTCAATTCTCGAATCAATAATATTTTTTTTCATGTGACATAACTAGAAATTTTCAGTTTTCAGACTTTTCCCTATATTTGTGCTATAAAACCTTGCTTTATGCCAAATTTCAGGATTCTAGGTCCACGGGAAGTACCCTAAGTTTTGATTCCTTAGAGAGTGTCAAAATGTAAGTTTTTTTGCGATATAAACGGCTGTATCTTTTTTTTTCGTTAACTTACAGGTTTAATTTTTGCACAGCTTCAAGGGACAGTGGACCTAAGTATATAGTTTTAATTTCAACTCGGTACCTACACACGTTCCCGTGATAAAGGGTCTTGTTCCGTTGTTGAGGTTCTGTTTTTTTCCTGTGAGGTACGGAACCCTACAAAATTAAACTAAAGAAGATTCGAAGAAAATAACGTAAGAGTGCCTATCTAGATCAATATCGTTACCCAGAAATACTGTGATAAAACTGGCGAGATGTATGTGGCTTTATATGGGTATTACCCTGTGTCTTCGACACTGCATAAAGTACTTCGTCACGGAGCTGAAGTGATACAACACGCAATTCTTCCAATAGGTCAACTTTCTGAAGAAGCTGCGGAATCTATATTTTAAGAAAAATAGAAAGATTGCGTAGAGACGTATTAAATTTCCTTCAAGAGAGTGACCTGACCAGTGAAAATGTATGTAATAGTGCCGAATAAATATATATTTCTAACTGTAGTAAGTCTTTTATTACCTATTTTAACTTATATACTCTAAAAATCGTGGTTTGAGTCTTAAAATAGTTTTGACCAAGTTTTAGGGCCGAATACCACACTGTGCAATGTACGACAAAACTGAGTTCCGAACGTTAAAAAAAAATAACATTTGAATTCAGAACAAACGCGTAACCAATGGAGCACAACAAAAGCCATTAATAACACCGCATTGATTACATACTTTTACTGAGGCAAAGTTTCCCTTATCTGCCCCGTATTATAGGAAGAACAACATCAAAACAAAATAAATTATATTATGGCCGCACTTTTGCCAAGTATTTTGTACTTATTTTTCCTTTACTTTTTATGCTTATTTGCCTTTGCTTGATGGAGTGTGCAAAGAGATAGAGAGGATATAGTCCATTGACGATAATACCGTTTTTTATTTCGAATTTCATATTGGTGATGTTATTTTCTAGACTTTTATAATGGTTTTCTTTTTGAATTTAAGTTTTCTGTCAAATAAAAATTTTAATAGCCCCTTTCTAAGAATTATTTCTGTGTCGTGAGTGTGTTCACAAACATTTATATTCACTTGCACAAGGCACGGAGACCCGAAGCAACTATCTGCAGGCTATACAAATGTTTGCTCCGTGCGGGAATTGACCCCACGATATGCACCACAGTAGCCTTTTACTTGACAACCGCGAACAACAGCAATGAGCCAAGCCGTTAGCAAAAACTAGTGAAAAATAATAGTTAAAATATTGCTTTGAAATCAAAAACCCTAATAATATTTATTATTTAGACTTTCATATTTATTATTTAAGCCCTAAATAATAAATATTTCCAATGAAACTTCGACAAAATGTTGCTGCAAATACATATGTTTCTTCGTAAAGCGGGAGTTTATCGTTTAATTAAAATATCGCTACTATAAAGCATTCGTGAACCATTACCACATGAGTTCACTTTTGATGTGTTACTGAAAATGATTAATTTTACTTCGAAGCATAGCAATAATTAATTAACTGAGTATAGTTGTGTCGTTTTAGCATGGCAATTGAGGTTAATGCCCTGTATGTATTGTTTTTAGTGTTTATATATGAAAAAAAAATGTTAGAATCACGATTAAATTAGATTTGGGATTCGCGCTTGACCGCTATCTCGCCTGATGGAAAGCAACGATTATTATTATTATTCATAATTATGACGAATATCAATAAATGTACCTCTATTGCCATACTAAAAAGGTATATGAAAGGTATGAGTATAGTTGACAATATACGAATATTATGTTGGCGTTCAAAATTCCGGAATATCTAAATGAATACATTATCACGTTATCCATCTAATTTAGTAATAAATGTATCACTAACCAGTGCTTTACCCTGCATGAAATCCCGAAGAAACATAAATGTACTCTCGGTAAATGTCCTTTGTGCTATTCCAAGCTATGTGACCCGTAATCAATTAATTCTTCTTAATCCGTTTAGCCGTTTAAGCGTACAGCAGTAACTAACATACACACATATACAAACATTCTCCTATGGAATATTAATGCGAGACGTTGTCCATTTGAAAGTACCAAAATAAAGTGTCAAATCAAATAAATCAAAAACATATAAGTCAAACTAGCTCAACAGTTAATTTGAAGTGTTCATTCATTTTCTCCTTATGTTTGTTTTTTTACTTTTTAAACCACCCTTATATAAAAATGGCCATAACCAAATGAAAATAATCCAAATCCGTCTAACTTTTTTTTAGTTTTAGCGAGACCAACGAATAATAGCTGTTGACTTTGTCTCGTTAAAACTTAATTTATGAATCCCCGACCGGTCCTATGAGACCGCGCTGTTATTGTTTTACTATTGTGTCTCGTTTTGCGGGTATGTGATAGGTTAAAAACCACCCAAATAAACAAAAACTAATAATAAAATAAATATGAATGGTTTATGATTTTTTTTGGTTATTATGGTTACTTATATGTCTAAAATAAAACATTTATAGGCACTTTTTAATTGACAAAAAATCATCAAGGTATAAAAATAAGTGCCTGTAATTTAGATTGGCACTGAACATCACATCACATCTCCTTGCCAAGTAAAACACGGCGGAAACACTTTACTGAGCTTCATATTCTACAGAAAATAACCTACTTCCCAAGTTAAATATTAAACCACACACTCTCACATAATCCTTTGTTAATTGGAAAAGTTCCCTTTACTTATACCCATGCAGAAACGCAGCTAATTCTGTGTGTACCAGGAATTGTGGCGCAGCATACAGATGCAATCATGAATACCACAAATTAGCATATCCAAGCAATTTCTCTCCTAATTTACCTACCACTCAGATAATGGAGCGATAACAAGAAACGATTAGATTTGCGTTATAATTTGTGTAATTTGCAAGGATTTCGAATTGGTAAATGGCGATTTTCGCATCGATGGCCCCAGGTGGTGGGAAAAATATTGTGGATTAGGCTCTGGGCTTCTACGATTTTTTTGATATCTTGTATTCGTCAAAAGATTCTGCTGCTGCTGCGGCTGTCTTATCTATATTTATTTATTTATTAAATAATTTATGCATTCAGACGTACAGAGGTGGACTTAATTCCTTACGCATTTTTTACCAGTTAACCTAATAACCTTTGGGTGATCCAGAGAAAAATTACAATAGTTTACATTTTTGTGAACGCCCCTGCGATATAAAAGTAATTCCAGTGTCGGGCATTTATCTGTAAAAAGTATAATTTATTTTACTTTTTTACAGATAAATATTAGATATATTCCATCATGATAAGATTCTCTTTTGTGGGAATGTAGAGGGTTTGATGGTTAGAGGGTTGCTAGAGATATCACCTAATTTAAATTCCCCTATCTAAGAAATTATCCTATCTACCGATGTATGCAGATCACCATAAATAAATTCACGTATAAAATAAGCAATCAGGTTCCAGACTTACATGCACATAAAGTTAAAGTAGCAACAAATAAGATAAAGACATTTCTCCCCTATGTATGTCAGGTGCCCCGAGTTTCGAGGGTCAAATCTTTTTTCTCCGAACCCGACTTTTTCTTCGGAACCCTTGATGAAGTTTGGCGAAATTCCCTTTGTAACCGATGAAATAACCTGGTTCTTTTTGTTGGACCGAAGTAGATCTGGACTTTAAGTAATTACATGGGTTACTTACCTAATTGTGATTGGATTGAAAGTAAAAGTATTATACCTTTTGTTTGGCAGATGTATTGGGCGAGTTCGGCTTGTAAAAGTATTTTCGTGTTTTATAAAATTAGGTAGGTACGTTGAGAGTATGTTATAGCTCATAAAAATTGTATAGCTGAAGAAGACTGTTTTATTTGTTGTGTGCTTTTAGACCTTAGGGGGTATGTTTTGTGCTTCGATCATCATATATCTCGTAGGATGAGATATCACAGAATGAGAAATAGCTTGCAATATTTTATATCTTCTTTTACTAGCATAAATAACAATTATATAACTATCATAGAAAAAAACTTTAGGCTTAAAGAAAAAATTGATTAAAACTACTCTGTTATTGACTTTCTGTCACAGGGGTTTTTTTTTTCTGGTAGGAAATCATCAGAATGACTTCTCCCGCTCTTGGGCGGAGCGGGAGGGCGTGTCAGACTCTTACTGACTAAACCCCTACCCCGTTCCTTCGTTGCTTTCGATCTGGGGGGGACTCGGTGTCAACCTTTAGGAATACCACATGTTCCCCCCAGAGGCTTCGGCCCTGCCGGGCCCGTACAGTTTTGCTGACATCTCCTTGAGGCGCGCGTTCTGTCACAGTGGTGACCACCAGATATATTTACGCCAAGTTAATGAAGCTCGGTTGACGGCGCGTTGTATTCCACGTGCACCTCAAAGAGATGTCAGCAAAATTGACAGGACTAGTTAGGGCCGCTGCCTCCCAGGCTGTGATTATTTGAAGGAATTATAGCCTCTCACAAAAAAGGGTAACTAGAGGAACACTGTGGGTTTTGTGGGTCAGTAAAAATCCCTTCACTGCAACTAGAGCGTTTTTTTTTTTTTTTTTTTTTTTTTTAGCGTTAGAAGTCACTTGATGACATCCCACGTGTTAACGTAAAAATAGCCCCGGAGAAAAAAAATAAACTGTTCTGGATCCCTTATCGAAATTAGTCAGAAAAGAACTGCAGCAGAGGAGTTAAAAAAATGTAATTTATACTTCCTTCTTTTCTGTTTACATCTTCCATTCGTTCTAAGACAGAAAAAGCTAGGCTACTAGACACAAAGTACGTTTACAATTGGAGTAAGAACAGTCGCCAGATTGAAATTAACACTAACATTAATGGGTCCTAAATTGAGAGCGTGTGTTACATTGTAAAAAAACTCAAATACATAATATATGTGACTTACACCAACCCACACTGGGCCCGTGTGGTAGATTACGACCTATTCCCTCTGCTAAAGATAAGGCCTGCGTCCCAGCCCAGCAATAGCAACATTATAAGGATTATGTGATGTTTTAGGGCAAAAACGCTTGAATGCACAATTTGGATATTTGTTCTAGTATAGCTGTAGTAGATAGATCTTTGCCTACAGAGAAAAGTATTTTTGTTTTACACATTTTCACTAAACGTTTTCCTATGACAGATATATTCCCAAGTGATAACGTACTTGAACTCGTAAAAGAAATTCTCTTGTCTTTGACATAATTTAGTTCTTTGAAAAGTTTATCGGCATAGTATATTTTTCGATAATGCTACATTATTTTCTTTAAGTATATTCTGAAAAGTAAAATATGTAAAAAGGCACTCAAATTACTACTAGAGGTGGATCTTATTGCTTACATTCTAGAACTAAGCCTTAATAAATTCAGAGCATTTACGAAGCGAAAACTTTGCCAGAAGGCTTTTTATTCTGTGAAATAGTATCTTGAAGACAAAAAGGCTTGTTATTGAGCTACTCCAGTAACATACACTATAATGAGAGCCATTTTTTTTAACCATTTTATTAGTTTTATGCACTTAATGATGAGTACTTTTATTTGACAAATTGAATTGTTGTTTTTTTCTTTTCTTTTGGGGCATGTGGATTAGTTTGTCTTTTTAGTAATTACCTAACAGTTTGTTTGGCAGTTTCTTTGGTACCGTTGAGTCGTTGACCTCCTAGTAGTTTTAAGTTAAACTATGCGAATACTGATTAATTGTCTGGACAGGTACACTCAAATCTGTGTGGATCAGTGTTTATGGTTGTGTGTGGTTCTTAAAATACCATCTCTGCTATTAATTACACGGTTTTCATAGATTTGACTATTACATGTTTATTATATGGACTTTAAAATTGAACTAGGATAGGGTGTTTTAAAATAATTTGCTGCAGACGATATTTTGAGAGAAAACCAGTTTCAGAGAACCATTTTGTGTGTAGGCAATCTCTGTCCATTTCAGAAAACCTATACTAGTTTAAATCATGGAATGTCATAAAGCCGCCTATCGTATTGGTTTTGGTGTATGGTTTCCAGTAGGTAAATTATTATCTTGGTGTACAATAAACTATACATAAATAAATGAAAAATGAATCACTGAAAAAATTCAATGAATGATTTCGGTCCCTTCAACATATCAAAAGATTTTCATCTGCTTAAATAATTATTAAACCAGCACAAACAGTAATTATAAACAATGATAAAATGCACGAATACAAAGAAATGAATTCTCTGCAAACAGATGTACGAGTATCTGGAATATTAAATTAATTTCGTTTGTTTTAATTAACACCACGGGATTATCGCGTTACGGGCAAGCTTAATGAAATGAACATAATCTTATTATGACGGCATGTTAGCATTAAATGTGAGTAAATAAGGCTCTTAATATAATTAAAGTAGCATACCGCATTTCGTGCACGAGTGAGTGTACCCGGATTACGCAGCATGCATTTTTTTACGGCAGCGCAGTCGAATTACGTGAGGTGAGAAACCCGACTCTAATTTAAATTTCCACATGAAATAAACGCTAAATATAGCCACTTTATGTGGTTTTAACATGATTTCATGAAAACGTTACCACCATTTTCAAATAAACATAAATTATACTGTTTAATTTCCTTTGTCCAGAATAACAGTCCAATAAATGCATTCACTTTATTCATCCAGATATTTAGTAAACAAATAGCTCTCATTCGTATCAAAAGATTGATTAATCACGCATAATAAACGCAGCATTAATTTCCTAGATGATTATTTGCTCTAGGTTTGAGCGGACATGATTTGACAGTTATTATTAAGGCGCGCGAAATGGCGGCTATTCGTCACGGCTGGATACGTTTTCGGCCGTCTATCACGAGTATGGAAGGGTGAGTGGCAATCAAATTGTATTCACGTTCAGGTGCCCAATTGCTCTCTTTTGTGCTTATTCGCTAGACCGTTTAGGGCGCGACAGACTGAAAGGTCTAGCTTGCTGATTTTCCTTTGGTCTTCACGTTATTACTAATATTTTATGTGTGTCGTAGGTATTCCATTTACTTAAAGAGATCACACACAGTAACCAGATGCAAGCAATCTAAAAATAAGTTTAACGTTTTTCCTTCACAAGTGAGATAGATAAACTCTTTATTATATACTTTAAAAAATATAACATGAGCTTACAATTAACAGCGTGTAACAGTGGGCGATGTTATAACTGAAAGCGATTTCTTACAGACAGCCTTTACTGCTAGCGGTCTCTCCTACAGTACACAAAGCAACAAACTCCTTCCTGCAATTTGAAGCACTATCTCACCGAACCCACAACCAGACATATTACAAACGTGTCCAAAATAATACCAAAGTAAATTGTTCTCATTCGGCACCGAGAAACTGCAAGTGCGCGCTTCGTGTTCAATTTGATCGAAACTCTAGCGCAAGCCAAGAACCCTGTAAGTGGGAAAACGCCGGTCACGCACTAAACTTGGAAGCAACTACTAAGACTTCTATCCTTGTGCACTGATCGCTACGGAGTTTTCCAGCTATGTCTCGTAGTGTACGTGTGTTGTGTTTGTAAGTTCTGCTTCATTTGCATCGGAGACTGTGTGCATATTGAATTCGTGTGTAGCCTGCAACTTCAGTACAATATGGTATAGTGATAATAAATTGAAAGGAAGTAAGAATTTCAATTTTATATAGAGTTCCAACTGGCAAGCTACATAAACACAGACAGAGAAAGAGCTTATTACAAAACAAATACAATTTTTATCCGAACAAATAGTGATGCTTCCGTGCTAAACTAAAGTGCAACTCGTGCAAGAAGCTGACAACGCGCTATAATACGAGTAATGTAAATAATTATTTTAAACTTTCTTCGACCGACAAATCATTGCAATATATTCTCGAACATAAAATCCCAAGGCATTGCATATTATACTTTGATCAGACAACATTAATAAATTGGTTTGCTAATTATTTTCAATTTCATCACTAGTTTTCAGAGAATTAACACTTCCAATGGGTACAAATCTCTCGTAAGTGAATATGCAACAAGTCTGTAAGCATTACAATAATCCCTCTCCATCAATTAAATCGAGCAAACTGCGCTAAATAGTCTATGGCGCAAACACTACGACAATCCGAGAGGATTTCAACAAATGGTTGGGGCTTAAAGCGAGCCTTTAGTCTAATCTTCATTATTGGTGGAACTACGTATGAAGTTCTGTTTCTTTGTTCAATGGCCGATGTTCTTTGTTCTTCAAGGTAAGTTTTGGCCTATATTTAGTCATCAGTAACTCGATCTTCTTGTGATCTAAATTCGGAGAATTGTTTACGCTTCAATGGTTATTATGTTTCTGATAAGCAAGAAACTTAATACCTATTGACGTCATAAGGCAACCACCCACATCTTTCGCCTACCTTGGAATCTGGTCAGGTTAAAGCTTATTGTTATTAAAAACCCAACCTGTTTATGAAAATAATAAAAACGAGGTCAAAACAAAAAATAACGGTAATTATGTGTAGAATTCTGCCTACGCCAGGTTCGCCCATCATCGCTCAAGTAAAGGAATTTTCGTCTATATGGAAATGAAATGAGAATTGTCCGTGGCATTTAATTTCACGTTAAGTGTAGGTGTGAATTAAATGCAGCTACATAATGGGACGTTACGGGAATTCCGAATCGCATAATACATTGATGGTTTCGAGGAAATAGGGTGTATTTAGGTTGCTTTTCGACTAGACATGTACGAGGTAGCTGGGTGGTGCGCAAAGGGTTGGTAGACAGCGGAGCTAGGTTTTTCTATGTACAAAAGAGCGAGAAAATGTGCGAGAGATGAGTGTGAGGATTGGTTGCAAGGCGCTCACCTCACGACACCTCTTACACACATTTGAAAAGAGTCCATTACGCGTCCTCGCAGTACTCAGCTGTACACCGTTTACAGCTTTGCTACAAATTGTTGCACTACGTGAGCTCCTCGAGACGTTGATGGAAATACTCATTTCATAGCGCGACTTTACGTCCTCGCACCGCTTAGCTCCCTCACACATCTCTTATGCATAAGCACCTTCACTCCGTAAATAGGTACTTAAGTATGTACCTGGTCCTTGTTATAATTGGAATTGTTGTTGGTAATTGTTGGTAGGTTTTTGTACATAAGAAAAAGGGAAAACGTGTGAGAGATGAGTACGAGGAATAGTTGTAAGGCGCTCACCTCACAACATCTGAAAAGAGCCCATTACGCGTCCTCGCATTACTCAGCTGTACTCCGTTTACAGCTTAGCTACAAATTGTCGCACTACGCGGGCTTCCCGTGACACTTTGATAGAAATACTCAATTCACAGCGCAACTTTACGTCCTCGCAACGCTTAGCTTCCACACATCTCTTATACATAAGCACCTTCACTCCTTAAATACTTATCTACCTGCTCCTTGCTATAATTAGATAGTAGGTTTTTGTACATAAAAAAAGAAAATGTGTGAGAGATGAGTGCGAGGAATGGTTGCAAGGCGCTCACCTCACAACATCTTTTACGCACATCTGAAAAGAGCCCATTACGCGTCCTCGCATTACTTAGCTGTACACCGTTTACAGCTTTACTACAAATTATCGCACTACGCGAGCTTCTCGAGACACTTTGATGGAAATACTCATTTCACAGAGCAACTGTACGTCCTCGCACCGCTTAGCTCCCTCACACATCTTTTATGCAAAAGCTTCACTCCGTAAATACTTATCTACCTGGTCCTTGCTATAATTAGATAGTAGGTTTTTGTACATAAGAAAGAGAAAATGTGTGAGAGATAAGTACGAGGAATAGTTGTAAGGCGCTCACCTCACAACATCTTTTATACACATCTGAAAAGAGCCCATTACGCGTCCTCGCATTACTCAGCTGTACACCGTTTACAGCTTTGCTACAAATTGTCGCACTACGTGAGCTCCTCGTGACACTTTGATGGAAATACTCATTTCACAGCGCGACTTTACGTCCTCGCACCGCTTAGCTCCCTCACACATCTCTTATGCAAAAGCACCTTCACTCCGTAAATACTTATCTACCTGGTCCTTGCTATAATTAGATAGTAGGGGTTAATGAAAAATTCAGAGTAATTCCATCGGCAAACGGCAACCGGTAATCATGTGGGGAATTATTAACGCAGGGCTGCGCTGCACTGGTTGGATAATTTATATGCCTGCAACTGAGCTGCTAGAGGAAAGGTTGAGTGGACTTATTAATGGTTCTAACTCTCTATGGACTTGTTTGAACGCGAGGAAAATTAATTAAATTCAATGAGTTTATAGTATAGTATCAGCCTTATAATGTTACCGCTTCGGGATCTCAGGCCTCTTTAGGAGAGGAAATGAGTATTTTGCTTGTACTTATTTATTGATTGCATACATTACATTGAAAACGGTCACATTTATACCTATATCCTAATTTTAGTAGTAGGTACATAACGCGGTTACTTAAGAGGGGTTCACATTGGCGTTGAGTTGATGTAATACACCTAGTAGGACTCGTCCTCAAAATCCGATGGAATTTCGAGGTGCATTCCGACGTCCCAAACTGGAGCGGGCCGGGCTGCCCTAAAGCGGCTCTTGCCTAATCTAGAAGGTTCAGACGCCTCCTGTTGGGTAGCTCTAAGCGGGGCTCGTACTGTTCATGGTCTTTTACGGAGTATAGGTGTGTGCACCGACGCTGCAGAAGTGACAAGCTGAAATTCCTAAAAATAAAAACTATCGGTCCTAGCTCGCAAAGTGCAACTAAAGGACACAGGTTTGGTTTTAATTAGTAAGAGCTCGATCGGCTATCTTGCTCCACCCTAGAACAGGAGTAGACATTGTATGATATCCTACCTCAAAAAAATCTCAGACTAGCAGGTTGTCTTTTTCTATTGTTCGTAGCACATCCTTTTAAAGCAGCAAAACACCTTTTGTAAAAGCAACTCACTGTCATAAACCTTTTACGACGACGTATCAACACCTAAGACATTGTATTATGGTCACATTGTCTCAAACACAAAGAAGGTTTGAAAACAAAGCCTTCTTCTAATTATTCTCTTTTTTCTCTACCAAACGAACCATGCGGTATCACACGACGTTGGCACGCATACAACTATAAATAATGACAATTTGTTGGCTCATCGCCTACCAACACACGCGAATTAACGTATTTCATAGATACATTTCTTGTAACAGTTGACTTGTAATTTATGGCAAGAAATGCGGTTACGTCACGTTTTGTTTATTTACGGGTCGCTTTGATTTAGGGTGAAACTATGGCAAAGTTGTAATGTACTGATGCTGCAGTGTTTTTGTATCATAATATATAGCTATATAATCATTTTGACATATTTATTGGTATTGTACAATGTACATGTTCTAGGAATATAGAAATGAAATGTGTGTGCCTGGCAGTAACGGTAATTTTCGTAGAACTCAAACCGCTATGTATCGTTTCTAATTAATAGTACATTATGATACAAGTGTGTAATGTGGGTCATTATAGTCGCGGTGGTATTAAGACCCGAGCCATGGCGAGGGTCTTAAGAGAACCAAGAATGATAATGATCAATTACTCACGTGTATCATACGACGTTTTTCGACACACTTGTGAAGAAAATAAATTAAAAATGAACTTTATTTAGTAGGTATATGAAAAGTTTATTTAAAGAAACAGTTCGTAAATGTGCAGTCAGTAAAGTTATAATTAACTATTTTGACTGTATAGTGGTCCCATGACATAGATTTTCTTGCGTACAGCACAAATCATTTTCCTCATAAATAGTTGTTGTTGTAGACATATTTATAAAATCTGTATTTTATTTTTAAATATGGCGGCATAAAAATTGACTTTTCTTAAACGCGCGCATGCGCGAAGAATGGCGGCCATAGACTAGCTACTCTAGCTGTTGGTTTAGAAAAAATAAGAATGAGGTTGCATATAAATAGAAAATACAAATTTGATAAAAGATTCAATTAATTAAATAGGTAAAAATTTAAATACTTTATTTAAACACGAAATTGCATGAAATAAGTAAGTAAAACACTAATTTATGCTATTGAACGCAATAACAAATTTTATTCTTTCTTGTCTTAAAACTCTTTTTGACAAAAAAGAGGTTAAACAAAAAGGTTCTAACTACATTACCGCACATGTGCATAATAGTAATCAAAATGTCACAGTTTGGTAACGAGCCCCTTTATATACATAAGTGCAGTGCAATAACAGCCACTTTATGAGCAACTGTGTCAAAAAATACTGTTATTTATTTTTTAACACAGTTGCTCGTAAAGCTGATGTAATTCCACCGGTTTTAGATATGTAAAGCGGGTCATAAAAAACGCGTGTGTTACCAAACCAAATAGTTAAGTTATAGTCCATACAAATTCCATAACAGCATTATTTGCCATTTCGTGCGCGACGATTAGTTCGAAATTTGAATAGCCTCATCATTTTATCATTTGTCATATTTTGTCATTTCTTGTAATTTTTTGTCACTTTTTGACATTTCTTGTAATTTTTAGTCATTTTTTGTCTTTTTTTGTAATTTTTTGTCACTTTTTGTCACTTTTTGTCACTTTTTGTCACTTTTTGTCACTTTTTGTCACTTTTTGTCACTTTTTGTCACTTTTTGTCACTTTTTGTTACTTTTTGTCACTTTTTGTCACTTTTTGTCACTTTTTGTCACTTTTTGTCACTTTTTGTCTTTTTTTGTTATTTTTGTCACTTTTTGTGATTTCAGTCATTTTTTGGCACTTTTTGTAATTTTTTGTCATTTTTGTCACTTTTTGTCATTTATTGTCATTTCAGTAATTTTTTGTTACTTTTTGTCATTCTTGTCACTTTTTGTCATTTTTTGTGATTTTCTGTCATTTTTTGTGATTTTCTGTCATTTTTTGTCACTTTTTGTCATTTTTCGTTACTTTTTGTTACTTTTTGTCATTTTTTGTTACTTTTTGTCACTTTATGTCATTTTTTGTGATTTGTTGTGATTTTCTGTCATTTTTTGTCACTTTTTGTCATTTCAGTCATTTTTAGTCATTTTCGTCATTTTTTGTAATTTTTGTCATTTTACCAAACAATATTTGCGTTCGATTTCTTTGGCGCTAAACACTAAGATGTTCCTCACACAATAAGTGCGCAGCAAAAATCGCTGTGAGTGTGCTGTGTGTGTGTGAGGTTAAATGTTTTTTTTTTCTGTTTCCTCGCAAATGTGTTAAAAAACGTCGTACGATATACGTGCGTATTGGTTATAACATGCTCGGCTCAGTTACGCCCTCGCCTTCGGCTCGGGCTGAAATTCCGCCTCGCATGTTATAACCATCATTACGCACTAATATCGTAATGTACTATAGAAATAATAAAATCTACTAATCTATATATATAAAAATGAAACCCGTTTTTCGTTGTCACGACATCACATGAAAACGGCTTGACCGATTTGGCTGATTTTTTTTTTATAATGGTCCTTGAAGTTCAGTGATGGTTCTTACGGAGAGAAAAATTCAAAAAAAAAAAGTTAGGTAAAGTAGGGTAGTGTAGGGTTGTGTAGGGTAGTGTAGGGTAGTGTAGGGTAGTGTACGGTAGTGTAGGGTAGTGTACGGTAGTGTAGGGTAGTGTAGGGTAGTGTAGGGTAGTGAAGGGTAGTGTAGGGTAGTGTAGAGTAGTGTACGGTAGTGTAGGGTAGTGTAGGGTAGTGTAGGGTAGTGTAGGGTAGTGTACGGTAGTGTAGGGTAGTGTAGGGTAGTGTAGGGTAGTGTAGGGTAGTGTAGGGTAGTGTAGGGTAGTGTAGGGTACTGTAGGGTAGTGTAGGGTAGTGTAGGGTAGTGTAGGGTAGTGCAGGGTAGTGGAGGGTAGTGTAGGGTAGTGTAGGGTAGTGTAGGGTAGTGTAGGGTAATGTAGGGTAGTGTAGGGTAGTGTAGGGTAGTGTAGGGTAGTGTAGGGTAGTGTAGGGTAGTGTAGGGTAGTGTAGGGTAGTGTAGGGTAGTGTAGGGTAGTGTAGGGTAGTGTAGGGTAGTGTAGGGTAGTGTAGGGTAGTGTAGGGTAGTGTAGGGTACTGTAGGGTACTGTAGGGTAGCGTAGGGTAGTGTAGGGTAGTGTAGGGTAGTGCAGGGTAGTGTAGGGTAGTGTAGGGTAGTGTAGGGTAGTGTAGGGTAGTGTAGGGTAGTGTAGGGTAGTGTAGGGTAGTGTAGGGTAGTGTAGGGTAGTGTAGTGTAGGGTAGTGTAGGGTAGTGTAGGGTAGTGTAGGGTAGTGTAGGGTAGTGTAGGGTAGTGCAGGGTAGTGTAGGGTAGTGTAGGGTAGTGTAGGGTAGTGTAGGGTAGTGTAGGGTAGTGTAGGGTAGTGTAGGGTAGTGTAGGGTAGTGTAGGGTAGTGTAGGGTAGTGTAGGGTAGTGTAGGGTAATGTAGGGTAGTGTAGTGTAGTGTAGGGAAGGTAGGGTAGTCAGGGTAGCGTAGGATATGTAGGGTAGTCATTTGACGGGAGCGAAGCCGCGGGTAAAAGCTAGTAAATATATAATTAGCAATGAATGCTATTGTCATGTTAAAACACGTCAAAATATAAATAGAATGGGGATTATTTTATCATGGTTCTCTTTGTGAGAGTCGTGTGTATATGAGTCCCTTTTTTGGTTTGGCGAATTATCAAATAACTCCTCAGGCTCTGTTACTGGAGCGAAGGGAGTATCAGACTATTATTGAATAAAGCCCGCTTGTGTTCCTTCAGTTATCTTCTGTGTGTTGGGCTGCTGTAACTCTTTTCTATTATCCCAATCATACTTATAAAATAAAGTTTGGGCTTGTTTGTGAAATGGCAGAAAGGATTCTACTTTAAAACACAGGTAGACCATGTTCAGGTATAGCACATAAAATACTTTTTATAGTTGAAGTTTGTTCCTTTGGGACTATTTTCTATTTTCACGTGGAGCAAACAGCTGGCAGCAGTTAGTGGGTTTTACGAGTATACGTACTGTTATACATTATTTTCCCAATATTCACTTAAACAAAGGATGATTTCGTGTCTATACTATCTCTCAGCCTGTCACTTTCTGTTCGCTATTTCTTTAATTTGACAGTTAAATCCAAGGGATAGAGTGAGGGTTCCATTTGTTAACCGATTTATTTTTAAAAGCAGAAACAAAACAGTTTTACGCTACAGTGAAAACAGAAAATAAAACATTGGCCTCTTATTGTATTCTCATAGAATTTCCTAATGACTAAAAACTTTTTTGGCACTGTTTGCATTTCCTCCCAATGTTGTTTCAGGCTCAACTTAGTTTTACACGAACTCCGTTTTAAACTTCCATTGTTTCAATGTGAACGTGTTTAAATGTCTAGACGTTTTAATTAAATGTGTTATGTATTCGGTGAAGAATTGGTTTTCATGCGTGGTTTGATTCGGAATATTGTTAAAACTCAAAGTGTAAGGTACTTAGAGTTTCAATGAAACCACAGGCAGTTTACAGGGGCTTTGAATGGTCAAGTTTTGTTATCATCTTCAAAAAACCGGGCAAGTGCGTGTTCGATTTGCGTACCAAGGGTTATTTCTGTAAGTACAAATCATCAGAATGACTTCTCCCGCTCTTGGGCGTAGCGGGAGGGCGTGTCAGACTCTTACTGACTTTACCCCTATCCCATTCCTTCGTTGCCTTCGATCTGGGGGGGACTCGGTGTCAACCTTTCGGAATACCACGTGTTCCCCAGAGGCTTCGGCCCTGCCGGGCCCCTACAGTTTGCTGACATCTCCTTGAGGCACGCGTGGAACAGAACGCGCCGTTGACGACTGGGCTCGGTCCAGATTATTTCCAAACTGCCAGACGGCGAGCTACCCAGTGCTCGCCGTCCGTGAACCCGCGCCTACGGTGGTCGAAAATTGGGATCGGGATCTCGGTGGCGGCGGCGTGAAGACCGTTCCCTCACGCGCTCGCGGTCTGTAAGTACAGTGGAATCCGTTTATAATAACATCCCATGAAGAGAAATAACAAAAATCGCTGACAGCGATAAAACCGGCATTGTACCCATACTTATAGTTCCTGAAAAAATGTTTCTATTTTGGTGTACAGTAAAGTTTATACTATTCTTTTCTATACAGAACATTTTGTAGAAAATAAACAATCTCCTATTTTTGTTTGTGTGTATTTATTTTAATGGAGAAAAACATAGCATATTACTTAAATGAAAATAAAAATTGGACGTAATAAGTTTATTGTACTGTGTATCTTATCTTTTATAGAAGAAATCAGTAATGTTTTGTTTTTGTTTTTTTCTTATATTGTAATAATAGTTTCTAATACTATTGTGTAAAGAAGACATCGCCCTGGTAAAACTATCATTTTCAAAACCTCGTTTGTTATAACGCGATTCTCCTGAACACTGCCAAATATGTTAGGAATCATGTCGATCATTATCATTTGATACAGTTTGAATATTAAATATGAGTTCCCGGCTTTTGTTATAAAGAAGTTTCCAAACTTCGTTGTGTAGTTACTTCACAATAAGCGGTTGGTCAATACAAAAGGTACTGTAGACAGATTCTACTGTAGTTCAATTTTCGTGTTGAGTCTCCAAAATTTTTCAGATTTTTCCTATACGTGGTCAAGATCAAGATCATGAACTCAAGGTCACATAGTAACCTTGAGTTCATGCCATATTTAGGGATTCTAATAATGAATATAGGAATTTCGCAATTTCATCCAAGCCTGGTCCATCATCTAACCGCTAGACGTACGAGGCTTTGCGCCACCCCAGTACAAGATGGACATTTCAGTTTTCACCCATACGTACAAAACGTTTAGGTAACACATTTATTGTACGTACAGATAAGGGTATTTAAGTCAAGAATGTATAGTTTACTTGTTGCCTAGAGGTAACCTATTCACTCTTTCAGTAGCGTGCTCCATCGTCGATCACATCATCGCTTAACATCAGAAACACGTTTATTTCAAATAGTCCATTTACAGGTACAAATTGTCAAAATGTCAGTCAATCAAAAAAGAAAATGAAGCTAAATTCATCAGGGCAGATAGTGGACAAACACGCTTATCAATAAAATTTAAAAAAAATTGAAGTGAAGTTATTTACGTTGTCTTTCAATAGTTTTGAATGTGACCCATGTAGAATCGAATGGACCTCTTTGTTGGGTGTAAAGGTCGGCTGTCTGGGCCTAGTTGAGTTACGTTTATGCTAGTTTCTTCGTATCGCTGTCTGCTCCATTAAGTTTTACAAAGAATATGTATTATGTATGTAGGGAGCCTTCTTCTATCTAGCTACGTGACAACCATCTAAGATACTCTTAAGACCAGTGTTTTGGCCTGAATTTAACAATACTTATAAAGGAGAAACTGACTGACATACCTATATCAACGCACAGCTGACTCTTCTGAGACTAGACTACATGAAATTGTGCACAAGGTTTACTTTTACGCCGTAGGTGGAGGAGAGAGGAGTTTTCAAAATTCAGCTCCTAAGGGGATGAAACGGGGCCAAAAGTTTGTATGGAAAAACTTGTTTTCATGCGGGTGAAGCCGCCGGCAGAAGCTAATCTGAATATCGAAATTGTTACTATTTTTAAGTAAGAATTAAAAATAGTAACTATTTATTTTTAACTGCTCTAAAATGTCCATTATTTTATTCTTTTTTCTTGATTGATAGATATGTATTTTATGTAACTAGTAATTATTTCAACGTATTGGCCGATATTTATGTTTTTTCAAAATACAGCTCCTAAGGGGATGAAACAGCCCAAAAGTTTGTATTGAAAAAACCTGTTTTCATGCGGGCGAAGCCGCCGGCAGAAGCTAATCTGAATATCGAAATTGTTACTATTTTTAACTAAGAATTAAAAATAGTAACTATTTATTTTTAACTGCTCTAAAATGTCCATTATTTTATTCTTTTTTCTTGATTGATAGATATGTATTTTATGTAACTAGTAATTATTTCAACGTATTGGCCGATATTTATGTTTTAATTACCGGTTGACTTAACCTCGGATCAAAAACTCGCCCGTTACGTAACATAGTTAACGTTGGATAATGTTTTATTTAGGTAACTTTACGGAGAAGCCTTACCTAACTAAATAGAATTTTTTTTATCATACTTGCCCGAAATAAATCGACAACATTTTGCGTTCAGACGGCTATATGGCCGAAAACTTCTACCTAAAACAAATTTCCAAATATAAATTCGCACATTACCAAGCCAAAGAGATAAAAAATAAAACAAACGAAGTAATATTTTCAACGATATTTCAGCAGAATGTATAAAATTAAAACTTTGCCCAAGATAATTATGCCTAACTTAAGTCCTATTAAGTTAATAAAATATCACTGGACGAGTTCATAGGCTCTCGCATAATTTAAATTGAACGTTCGCAGGGGCTCAATATCTTTTGTATTATATTTTTCTGACTGCTACAATTACATTTTATGTGAACTCCGTTGTGTTTTCTGAGATATAAAGTTAATGAAAATCTCAAGAGGCTTAATAAAGGCTGGCCAACAAATTTGATAAGCTGTGAGTTCGTGATAGAATGGCGTCGGTGGAACATTGTAATTCAGTTCACATTCTCAACGTGGTGAAGGTTTTTTTTTATAAAATTACTTTCGTTATGCTTTCTTTTGGGATGAGTTAGGTATTGACAGGGCTTTGTGCCTGTATCGACAGGTCCCTGGAGAAGGGAGAGATTAGGGGGCCAATAGCTGTCCATTTCAGCTTCTTTGCTTTTGAGTTTTATTCACAGTGAGTGGTGAAATGTTCTCCGGATAGATGTTATTACATTCTGGTTGAATTACTATTGTTTTTATAGAATTTAAGTAACATTACTGTTGTATAAAAGGACTCCAAGGAACTTGATAGTACATTCTAAATTAGTTTTTCTGAGTAGTTTTGCAATTGGTAACGATTTGGATGAATTTCTTGATGCCCATTAAATTTGTATGCCAATTTTTATATGCGTTTGTGCATATTATTTTCAGTTTGCATATAAATATATAGAAATACATATAAAGTTATTAACTAGTATGTTTACATATTTATAAGTGGTATATTGTGCTAAAGAAATGTTATTGTAAATAAATACGAACAAAGTTCTGACTTAAAATCTTATCATCACCATCATCTCATTAGCAGGGTTAATGAACGTTTAACTTTTCAGCTTTGAGGTTTGGATAAAATAATAATATTTTAATACAAAGCCGAGCGTCAGAAATCCCACTTAGGCGCTCTACATTTTTAAGTGTGTGAGATATTTTAGTTATGTTACCTCGGCTCGTTTAAGTGACATCTTTTCATAAAATATGAGACAGCCTAATTTACGTTAGTACCAATTTCGGTGTTATATGTTTTCATAAAGTTTTTATTTCAAAGTAGAGTATGCTGCTCTTATTTTTTTACGTGGAATATACTTCAAATTGACTTTGTTAACTTTACGTGCGTAGAAGCTCATGACGTGCCTAGATTCATACATGCTAATGTTATTAAATAATGCTTTTACAAAATAACAATGTTGTGTGTGTTGTCTATTTACCAATTAAGCTTGCTCTTTTTTACGTGGGAAATCATCTAATAACTTCTCTGGCTTTGAGTGAGGCGAGAGGGCTTGACAGATTTTTACTGACTTTGTCAGTCAAAATCCGACTCGCCCTCTTCTTGCCCGACCCGGGCAATGTACCATGAACTCATGATCTGCAGAAGCAATTGCGAAATCATTTATTTAATAACATTTCTTGCGCTGTGTAGAGCGAGTGGGAGAGTCAAACTTTTACTGACTAAAATCACCTGAGTTCCTTCAGTTTCCTTTTGCTTGTGTGTAATGTACTCGTAAAAAGAATATGAGAGGACGGTAGCATGTGGTGTTCTACAGCTTTACCTGTCCCTCATGGGAAAACGTATGACTTTATGCATGTAACTCTAACTTTGTATAAAAAACTAAACACTATATAAACTTAACACTGGCTAAACGTACAAACAGTGCAATGCCAAAAAAGAAACTAAGATACTGTAACCTACTTACTATGAAAAAGTAACGTAAGACGTAACTTCATCAACTTTTGTAGTTCACTAGGTACTAACTAGCTTGAAGTATAAGCCACAGCAATTCCGTCAAGTGTCACTGGTGTAGACACTTATTTATTTATGGCCAACATCGACTGGGCTGGCCCAGCAGCGGCCACTATCGACTTGAGTGGGGTCAAGTGATGCGACGGGCGAAATTATTTTGCACCAAGCTTTTTCGTGGTGACGGTTTCAAGTAGGTCTCGTGATATTTAGAGGTTGGCTTCATGAAAAGATAGGTCGAGTTGGTAGTTTATTACGGTCTGTAGAGAAGTGAACGTATTTGTATGTGCGGTTCGGTTTTTAACCCCCGACGCAAAAACGACGGGGTGTTATAAGTTTGACGTGTCTGTGAGTGTAAATGTGTATGTGTCTGTCTGTGGCATCGTAGCTCCCAAACGGATTATCCGATTTTAGTGAGTTTTTTTTTGTTTGAAAGGTATATCAGTCGAGAGTGTTCTTAGCTATGTTTGGTGGAAATCGGTTGAGGTCTTCAAGGTCATCAGGGCCTGAGAGGTGGAGAGTTGTCGGGGATTTTTTTAAATTTGTCATTTTTACTAGAAGAACGAATGCACGTGCAGTTCCAGTGCTGACAGAAATTGTGGCTATATTTGTTAGTCAATGTACACTATTATTATAAAGTAGTTTAAACGAGTAAAAAATATTAAATCAAGAATTTAAAAACAAATAAATTTAATATTAAATATCACAAATAAATAATAATAAGTCAAATAATAGAAAAATAATGATAGTAATAATAAATCTTTTTAAATTTGTGGTTTTGTTTGTAATTAATAAACTCCGTAAAGTACTTGTTACTTTTGCGCGAGCGAAGCCGTTGAAAACAGCTAGTCGTTGTTAGTAGGCATGCATGTATGAATATAAAAATAAAAAATATATATAATATATAAAATATAAAAAATGTCACAAAGTGATTTTTTTTTGTTATGGCTTTCTAAAAGTATTTAAAAGTAACTAATCACACAGTGTCACGTTTAGAAAGTTTTATTTAATTACTCAGATACCCGCGAAACGAGACACAATAGTAAAACAATAACAGCGCGGTCTCATAGGAGGGGATTCAAACGTTAAATTCAGTATATAATAGTCTTTTATTCCTTTAGAATGCAGATGGAACACATTTTCATTCTTTTGCAGTATTTGGTAGCACATATATCGAGACTGCCTTTTTGGCTAGCCCCGCTAAGGTAGTCAACATTACAATAAAATTCTCAGGTCTATTTAACCGATTCCACATGTTGACTAAGTAGTTATGCTGACACTATTGAGATACAAAGCTAAATCGACTTACATAACAACATCCACTAAGAATTAATTTGCAAAAAATGAAAAATGTCACTCAAGTTCACTCGAAAAAATCCCATGAAAAAAAGACCCCAGTGACATCCAATCGACGATAATGGTTGTCGAATATGGAAAGGATTGATATGCACTATCGAGATCACATGGCCATTGCTCTCGTTTAAAAAAAAAACTTTATAAATTCTATTATAAAGGCAAAAGTTTTTGTGAGTATATTTTTGTAACTTCTTTAAAGCTCTAACGGCTGAATGAATTTCGATGAAACTTGGTACACGAAGAGACCGTATCCTAGAGGTCTCCTATAGGATAGTTTTTATTCTGGGCTTGTTTTCCCTTGGGATAATATTCTATTATCACGCGGGAGAAGCCACTGGCAGTAGCTAGTAGCATAGGTAATTCTTTTATTCGTACCATTCATGTAAGAAAATGAGCCATTACCCCTAGTAGGAGAATAAAACGACGAACAACAACTAGTTCTATCTTCCGTTTTTTGCTGTGGATGTCATGTGAATGCTAAGTACTTTATCGAGCAAATTGCTTGCCAAGCGCACGGCTCGATGAGCAACACAACAGGGCTTAGATGAAGGAAATGTAGACCTCGTTAGAAATAAGACAAGAAAAAAATCTAATATTAAGAACTGAGAAACGTTTATTAAGTATGATCTAGGTAGTCATTTCTGACTATCACACTAATAATGCTATAGTTTGTGAGTGTTTGTGTGTGTAAGTTTATTACTTCTTCATGCTTCACGTATTTTGATGAAACGTGTTTACATGGGTAGATCATAACCTGCACATAGATATTTTTTATTTTTTTATCCGGGTGTATGTATCCTCGGATATTTTTTTACTATCGCGCGGACAAAGTCGCTAGTTGGTATATAATAAATACGTCGGAACAAGAAAAAACTCTGAGAAAAACATTTCCGCACCGTGGCCTTCCCTTGGAAAACTATCCCATTTTATCATGCAAACTATCTGTCATGGGAAAACATAGAGAAATTTTACTTCAAGGTAAAATGGGACAAACAACTCTATCCATATTATTAAGATCAAGTACTTCATCCATGGTTAATATTCTTAGTCATATCATGCGACATTTACCTAAGACTTTACTATGTTGTCCAGTGACACAGAAGAAACTATTCTGCTAAACTAAGCAATGGCAATGGTCAACGTTTAGCTACTAGCTGTAATGAGCTCTACAGTACCACAGTTAAGCTGGTTGCAGAGTAAAAGCTAAGCTATATTCAGTTTAATCTTGACTCTCAGGGCTGAGACTGTGTAAAGCGGATGCCCGCGCGGTCCCATACAAAATTGCTCCGTTGCGGTGACCCGCGCGGGCATGCGTCGCGGAGAGCCAGGCCCCACATTTGTTTTGCTACGTAATAATATATTAAATTATCCATCGACAAGACTACATGCACACCGTTCAAGTTGAACAAGCTTCATTGCGAGGATAATAATTTGGTTTCTGCGACGAGGACCGACGGTATGAACACACGCGCTTTGTTACGCGACGGCTGCCCGTCGCGGTCGTCCGCTTTATGCAGTTTCAGCCCTCAAAGCTTAAGCAATTGTTCTTGATATTTAGTTATTTGCTTAATGTAAGGTAATGCAACGTGGAAAACTCATCGGTCAGCCGTTTGCTTAAGATTAGTTACCGCCTTCAGCGAAACAGAACGAGCGAAAATATCCTCAAACAGATTCCTGGACAATGTTAATGCGGGCTTGTGGACGACGAGTAATGGGCAGCTCGCCGTCTGGTATAGAATAATATCGTTTTACTTTAGATTTCTCGAACACAGCAACATTAACGAAGCCTACTAGGAACAATGCTTGTCGGAAATGCGGGATTACTCGGAAGATTTACCGTGATCCTGAAACGCAAAGGGTAACTGTAAAAACACAGGTGAGGTTTATTCAGTAAAAGTCTTACACTTTCTCACGCTTCACCCAGAGTGGGAGGAGTAATTTGATGATTTCTCAAAGAGTCACATTAAAAATATAATATGCTAGGTGATACGTTGAGGTACTAAGCATGCAGCGCGTTCGTTGACGAACCATTTCAAACATTAGTTTCATTTCACTACTCGCTCAGGTAACACGCCAGTGTCTAGGTGCTACACAAGCCGCCTGTCAGTGCGGTTACAGCCTAAACTAAGCTGTATAACAATGAAAAATTACCATAGCTTTGCGAGATAGTACGTTAAACTATCTTAGCTTAGCTTTTTGTATACAACTAGCTTCGTACTATCACAATAAACTACTCGGTTAACTCTAGCTTGGTTCAGATGGTATAATTAAGTGGCCCACATAAGGCTCACGTACAACTAACTAACCAACTGTCGTCAGTTATAAAAAGTAGTTTAATAAATGTGCAGCACGTAGTGTCTAGCTCATTCTTCTTTGTAGACATCAGCGGCTTGAGCTATCTTGGACAAAGAGCAATGTTTTAAGTTTCTAGTTCGGTTTGTTGTTAGTTTAGTCTATAAAAATAAACTATCTTTTATTTTAACTAGACAGAGCAGAGACATTTTTTTTAGGCATACGTTGCCCTACGTTATGCACACTCGCCACATATCAGTCCAGTATCGTGACTTGGAGCAACTACCTAAAAATTTGTTCCAAGTGAGAATAGAATCCGCGACATGCAGCGCAGCAACCAATCGCTCAGCTACTGCGACAACCTTGCCGTCATACGCACGGAGCAGTATAGTCCGTGGTCATACGTTATTTTCAGTTAATCAAGAGATCCATTTTCATTGTATTTTTTTCTTCAAATAAAGGCTACGCGTAATCTTCAATTCCTATTAGTTGTCCAATTTACAACTAAGTGGAACACAATGGTATGCTAATTATTTTTGTGTCTTTCGCTAATCACATTTGTGGCAATAGCAGCTTCTAGTGTGTGCTCTTAGAATATGCAGTTTATCGCCTCTAAATGTGACAGGATAAATATTTTGCAATGCAGGTGTAATGGTGGTCTGTCGATCCGGGTCAATAATAAGTCAGCCCTGTATTTGCGTTAAAATCTCCCGCCAGCAGAAAATTTACCGCAATGGAGTCATTTGCTATCGGATAGCTTACAATAATGTTAGAGGTTTAGACCTTAATGTGACATCGCAGTTTAGACAAGTAGGGTTGTCAGGCTTGAAAAGTAAGGAAAGGTCGATTTTCTTACGACTCGCTTTTCTTGCTGTAAGTGCAATTTTTTGTGTGAAGATTCTAGGCAAGTGTAATCCTGTGTACCTAGAAATCTTCTATTGTTTTTTTGCTTCATTTATTGATGTAGTCTCCAATTATGTACCTGGAGTAGGTAATATTTATTGTTAAAAAGGGGGTTTTGTGACCTTGGCTAAAAAGCCAATGATTGATATCATCATTATGCCCTTATCCCAATTAATTTCAGCTCGTTACAGCATGTTTTTCCTATATTGTTCTGTATTGATCGTAGTAACCTTTCCTTAATTTGGGAGATCATACAATGAATTTTCCTGCTGTGAGTCAAACGGGATTTTTATTGACTAAAACCACGGTTGCGTTTTTCAGTTGCTCCTTGCTTTCTAAGGCTACGAGTTTTTAGAAAATTCCCGCGGCCGAAGTGGACATCGGCCCTGCCCTGTGCTTACAGTTCTTTGGACGCACGCATGTGGACTACGCGCTGTTGACGGCTTACGGTGGACTGGATGGAAAGACGGCGAGCAACCCATTGTTCGACGTCCAGAAGCCCGGGTCTATCGTAGTTATCTACTTCATAAAACTATCAATTTTCACACTGCTCATCATTTACCTCTTCGAATTTTCCCAAATTGAACAGCAAAAACTCGAGTTACAAAAAAACCCGAATCAAAATTCGATTACTCATGCAGCCACTTAGCTACTTGCAAGTGCAGTCATCCGTCGTTCCGAATTTGCATCCTCTGATATCTTTTGATTCATGTATAGCGGGAATTACAATTTATGAGAGAGGTCAATACTCCAATGTATGCAGTAAAATCATTTGAAGCACTATGTATGTAACATTTGGCTCTCTCTTGGTGCCAAAATGCTAATGGCACACTAAATGTATTACCGAGACTAAATCATAGTTTTAGGTCACATAATTGAGGACATTTATCCCAATGTAAGTCACGATTTTCTTAACCACGTATTACTAAATGAATAATAAGTTTAGGGACGCTTTAATTACATTTCATAACGTGGAAATTGTATGTAGAACAAACACTATAAAACTATGTGTATTTACGCTATAAGTGCGGAAATGCTCGGGGTTATAAAATGATAACGATCAGATATCTTGTAAACACTTTTATTGCTCACAACTAACAATGGATTACATAACATACTTTTCACAATAAGATGGACACAGTTCAAAATGCTATTAAATTCTGACCTCGTTGCGACTAGAGCGAGCATTTTTATACTCTTAAATAAATAACAAAACGTCACAAAGCAATAAATTCCAGTGATATTTGTTTTATGTATGAGCAATCATATACAACCGTGGTTAATAGTGCCCATTCAGAGTTCTTATAATTTTATTTCTAAATTCACACAACATGCTTGCAAAAAACTGCTTACTTAAATTAAACTTACACTGTCAAATTTATTATAATGACTAGTCATTAAAAAACCCAGGTTCATTAAAAAATGGACCCTTATTTATTTTAAATTATGATTAGGTCACGTTTGACCGCTATCTCATCTGATGGTAAGCGATAATACTAATGACGATGGAGTATGCTTGCCTGGATGAAACCTATTTACTATTGATATGAAAACCCAGGACCTAAGGGTTTCATAATAGGAATAACCTAGGCTAGGGCTATAGCTATTAGGAAATACAGACACAGAAAGGAATTAAATTATGCAATTCAGACGCACCCGAAATGAAAACGATTCAAAACCGCCAGGCTAGCAATGTGGTATCTTTACTTACAGAGAAATCTAAATAATAAGTCAAGTTGCTTAAGACATTGAAATTTTTATTCGACCAGTACCTAGTGTCTGGCAGATACGTCCCAAAGATGAGGGCAGAATTCCGAACACGTTCAAAGTTGCTCCTGTAAATATTAAGTAGTTTGACGTTAAAAATAGGCACACTATTACTACCCCTGCCACTAAATATATCAGCGAGTGCTCCTAAACAAACTCGAGTACAAATAAGTAATCCATGAGTTTGGTCAGCCCTGTGGACAGCCACTGATCTAGGTTTGTGTTCGGAAATGAAGCTGACCGCGACCCGGCTCCCATCTGCCCCCACTAAACGGGCCTCCGCATTACATCCTTTGAAGTTCCGCTTTTCCTCTACCAACCTCGAATATACGGGGACATTTTGTTTGTGAATAGTTCATGTTCCCACAAATGCACGAATTTAAATAAATGTTTTATGTTTGTCATTTCTTAATGTGAAAAGTTTGTGGACTTTGCAAGGATTTCCATTCGAGTGGAAACGTTAACGTTGATAAACTTTGTGAATATTAAATGAAATGGAAAACTCGATACAACGTTTGAGGGTAATGTTATATAGAGTCGTGAAGTACTCACACATGAGTGGAATGCTTTTATGTCGCTTGGAATGTTTTTGCAGTCATCACTTCCAAATACAAGGTATTTTCACGAGTCAGCCTTTTTGAAATATTCAATACTGTTTTTTTACGATCCGAAATTATCCAATAATTTTTCCCACATTGGGTGGAGCGGTAGGCGTGTTAAAATATTTAATCTTAAAGTAATCTTTTGTTGACAGATTTTGTTTCCACTACCGAATATAGATTTCCAAGCAAAGCCTTTATTATTTGTGCCCGTTGTAGTGTGTCGCCATTGTTGTACAAAGTCTGCTGCTCAAGGCTTTTGTTCAAGCTCTTAATGAAATTATAAATGAGTCAAAAGTAATTATGATTATTAAAGCTTTTCCTCGAAATGTACAGTCCCTAAGTATTACAAGAAAAACAATTATGGCAGACCCGATATTGATCATCAATTTAAATTGATGAATAACGTCAGAAACTTTTACTCAATATTAATTATAATTAATGAATGTACGTCGTTTACCGAGTCATTCGTTTGTGAAGTAATACGAATACTATTACGGTACCCAATAGTCGCAAAAATTCATTTCAAGCCGCCCGCGATCGGCACATCCAATCAAATTCCAATTTGCAGTTAAATCGATTTAAATTTAACGAAATAGAGCGCTTATTTTATTGAGACCTTATCTATACCTATAGGTACTTACAGAATAGTATTGTTTAATAGATGCGACCTTCAAGATGGTTGCCGTAGTACAAATATTTAATTATTATATATTGTAAATATATTACGTTAAGTATAGCTCTACAATTTCTTTATGGTTTTTCAAAAATAGTAATAGTAAATGCTTTATTGTACACCAAAATAGTAACAAAACTTTTACACTAACTACGAAGATTTTTCAAAAAAGTCATTTGTATCGTCAATTTCATTTGCTTTTTCCAGTCTGGTAAACAAGAAAGAAAGACTTGGAAAAACCTCGGTTATCCCGATCTATTAAAAACATCCATTGTTGTTCTTTTAGCAGGATTGCAGTGGGTAAGGACGCATACAACCAAGTCTTCTTCAAAAATTATAGAGTAGAAGGATATTGCCCACTTTTAGAGTGTCTGTAGTAGTAGTGTCATAATGAGAAGAGGTATTTAAAGCAGGGAATCATTATTATCTCCCTAGTTTTTTCTCAACTAGCTTATTGTAAACAATACCTGTGTTTTACATGGTGCTACAGTGAGTCAGACTTCCATAACCAGGGCAATACGATACTCCTTGGATAAACTTCTGGACGGTAGAGGTGAATCTAGCGTTGTACGTATGTTAACGAGAAACTTACAAGTTGTGGAGTATCTAGACGAATGACTAACGATTGGAGAGGCCACACTTGCAGTAGAAAAAATAACAATATTGTGGTTTTGTTTTATCAGTCTTAATTAATTTACGAATACTGTTTGTTTAAAAACATTTATAGAAAATAACAGCAGTATGTCACATAGCAAAGGTTTATTAAAATATAGTTTAAGACTGAGCTGCAGGCGAAGTTTACATTACTACAAATGTTTTACTACCTACTCGTAATTATGTACTGTACACTATTTTATAAAATCTATTAACATAATTTAAAATTTCGTAAATGCGCCAAAGTCCAACATTCTTCTGCTATTAGTTGATGAGCTTCGAATTTATATAGGATACGCTACGTACTGTCTCGCCACGTGGCTACTACAGATAATATGGAAAGGTATCTCTAGTTCGACATATTACTACCGGACTCGATCACTTTATTGTTGATTTTGAAACTAACCACATGCAAAAAAATAAAGAATATGAATGTTTTTGTTTTATGTATTTTTTTTTTAATTTATGTACCTACGCTTTTACGTTGCGTATTTGTTTTCAACTGAAATTAAATCTATTTTTTGAAAAGTCTAATGTACAAAAATAGAAAGAAAATATATTACAATTTATATGCGAGTATACTCGTATATAATAACATTGTGTAGGAAAATTGAAGATGAAAAAATATATTTAAAACAACCTTTTTAATTTTATTAGAGTTGTATGAGGATAAAATTTGCCAATAAAATATTAGATTTTATTTCACAATTAATTTCTTTACGTTATAAGAGTAGATACATTTATTATTATTTATCTTTCCAAACTCTGACAGCTAACAGAGAACGTAGCTTAGTACGTAAATGGAATGCTTAACTAAAAAACCACTGAAACGTGACAAAACTCTGTGCGAATATCAAATTACCTTTTGTGCCTGTAAAACTCATTTGAGAAATAGGAACAGCCCATTTATTTAACAGCCATATCATTAAATATATACATAGATATATTCTGAACTGTGAAGGCACGCATGTAAAAAGGAAATTTCACGCCCCGACGATCGCTAATGTTTTTATTGGGAGCACACCGGGAAAATTGGTGTCGTTTATTTTTATAGAGGTATGTATAGACACTGATTTCTAGTATTGGGTACATACTTTTGTTACAGAGTGCCATGTAGGGGTAAAAGGTTTTGTGGGTTAGAATGTTAGGTCCTGATATAAAAGGGACATTACCTTGTTATGTTTTTCGTAGGTGGTGTTACATTTTTATATTCCCTGTAATGCTTTTTGTGGGTGTCATAAAAAAGACTGAGAAATGTTTGTACTTTTAAGTGTTCTTTCTTTGATATAGTACACCTTTTTCTTCTTAGGTTTTCCTTTTTATCTGGTATAGATCACAGGTTTAAACTGTACGTAAAAAACGTTGGTGGAATTAATGACGCTTGGGGAGGCATTTACCCACTAGGGGTCTATGTATGTCGGTTGAAATAGTGACAGGGATTTAAAACCAAAAGAATAAATTATTTGTCATTCTAAAGCTCGCATTATCTGTTAAAGTTGTCAAAAAATGAAAAGCTTTTTTTGACATTTGTCATCGCGACTTGCTACCCAAAAATAATAGCAAACAGATTGCTCACAATATATTCCATCATATTATTTAACGCGCCAAAAAATTGTATGTATTTTTTTTAACATTCTATGTAATTACTACTACTTACTTACTTTATTTGTCTATTTTGTACAACTTTATTTCTTGGTTAATTTTGAAAGTCAAAATTCAAACTCTAAGGGCCTGTTTCACCACCTATGATTAAGTTTCGAGTATCTTACTTGGCAGATAATTTCATACAAATTCTGTTCCATTTTTGAATTTATTCAGTGAGTAGTGCCTACTCGGACATTGTGAAGCAGGCCCTTAGAAAATAAAATGTAGTAAGATACTGTTTCATATTTCTACTGCGACGACATTTCGTCTGGACAGTCTGGGTCAAACTGAAACCGGAGCAGTTCGGTAAATCGAAACAGCTATTGCATGCGAAACAGTCGAAAACCGCTTTATTTCCTGTTAGCCATCAATCGGTCATCGAATGCAAACTGGGTTCGTCTGTGTAAAGCCAATTTCCTACTAGACATTTAGTACCAATATTCTCAAGTTGTTGTTGTTTTCTTAGTTTTTTTTTAAACTTTAGATGGTTTAAAAAAAAACTGGCTGGCTGGCTGGTTTTTTTTTATCTTGGGCAGAGGCTAAGCATTACCATACATATGTCTTTCAGGCACACTACCAGTTAATGCAGAGGAGTTTTTCGAAACCATATTTATTTAATTATTTAAACTTCATGTACAGTAGTGAAGCTCGTGGCTAGATAATAACAGCGGGTCGATCTTCAAGGTTAAGCAACGCTTGCTAAGGTTGGTCTGTGGATGGGTGGCCATATTAACATACCGAGTTTCCTTTGTGTCTCGGAAAGCACGTTAAGCCGTAGGTCCCGGCTGTCATTTCATGTCTCTCTACCAGTCAAGCTATGGGTTTGTTAGTTAAGGTTAGCCGCTGCAGAGATAATCTGGCCAAGTAGAGTTTCCTGGACTCATTGTAAATACTGTGCCAGTGTGGAGATCCTCTACAGGATATGCGTCACCTCCTGTCCTGCCCAGCATGCACAACTACCTGCACTTTCCACGTCTTCTACGAGGTCAACGACAGAGCTATCCAGGTGGCTAAATATTGGTTGAATATAATTTGAGGCAGATCTACACGAGACGGAGAAGTAGTTAAGGAATTTTAAGTCATCGTAAACAATCATGTAGCACCTTACAAGATTGGATACTCTACACTCGAAATGTGTGGACGATTACGTTTACCAGGGGCAGACGGTCCTTCAGTTGCTCTTTGCCTTCTAGAACTCACTATAAAAAGCTGGTACATAGGAAAACAAAAGAACATCACAGTAATCAATTCAAATTATTTCATTAACTGTTGATTTATCATATTGTGATTATGAGGACATACCTAATGTAATGCTCCATAGGTAGGTATACATTATTTGAAATTCGAGCGTGTTTGCTAAGATGATATAAGGACTGATATATTACTCCATTAATTAAATTAATTAGGCCTGTTCACTCCGTTTACATTATGAGCAAGATGACGCATTGCTTTGAGACCCCAAGTATTAATAAAGAATGTGATAATTTTCATTTGTAATGTTCGCACTGTAAGCTTGATTTCATCTATATAGAAATAAAAAACAAACGTTTGTATGTTTGTACTCTATGCGTCTTTAAATAATTGATCTGATTGTAAATAAATATGTTTTTTTAAATACGGATCTTGAAAACTCAAGATCCGTAACGGTTGTATAAATTTTGACTGGACTTTCACTGACGGATAGCCGATGTTAAAAGTAGTAACTTAGTCTTTTTTTTGCTTTAATATTGGGATTCCGAATTACGGAATAGATTTTCGAAACAGTTGAACATAATTTAACGCGACTTTTCTTGGGTATAGCTAATTATTAAAAATATTTTCTTGCAGAAACGGGACAGAATTTCGGGGGGAGGGTTATTATTATTTTTTATTATTATATTTTCTTTGTTTTATGTAAAATAAAGTAAATGATTTAGATCCTTACGGCATTAATCTTGATTGATATGGCAAGTAACAGTTAGTAATAAAAAGAAACGAGGACAGACCATCAATTCATTATGTTCACTGCATGTTGGCGATGTGGGACTTACAAATTAATGCTTTTCTTTTTCATTCAGTAATTTAGATGAAGATCAAACTTCATTACTCACTGGAGATAGCAAATTACACACAAGTCCGTTAATCACTGACAGCCAGAGTATAATGACCACTATCCCAAATAAAAATCTGCACGTGACGATGTTTTTTTTTATATGTGACATAGAGTCACTTTCTACCGTCATAGGGCTGAACGGATTTGAATGAGGTAAATTATACTCTGGAATAGATTTATTTTTATTTTTGTAGATGCGAAATTATCAAATAACTTCTCTCGTTTTAAGTTGACCGAGTGTTTCAGATTTTTACTGACTAAAACTAACCTGTGTTTAGTTTTGCATCCCAGGGCCTGTGACTGTTTCGAATATTCTCATAGCAAATAGGATCCTTTTATCCTCTTATAGGTATGCTTTTGGAATTACTACTAACACGCAGACAGAGTCGGTATCAGAAGCCAGTATCTCAACATAAAAACCGTTTTCTAAATTACTCCAGTCAGGCACAATAGTCGTAACACAAAAACAGCTCACGAACCTTAGTTTCACGTTACAAGCCCCGAGTTTCGCAGCAACGTTTGAAGTCGTAAGACCACAAATGTGCGCACGACTTAACGTCCCGAGTCCGAGCCATAACATTACACGTAAATTCCCCCGCTCACTACCCACTTTTAGACTAAAAATTGAAACAACAAAAGCCCTAATCCTGCACAAAGCATAACACCCAGAGTCCAGAATACATTTTGTAATTAATGCGACCGTGTGAGCACGATATGCAGCGGCCTGCGCCCACGTTGAGACCATGAATCATTTTATATGCATTGGTTATTTTCAGAGTGCGAGGCAACGCAACAAAAAAGCTTGGAGTTTGAAAGATAAAAAGCCGTGTATCCTCCATACACGCTGAATGGCCAGCGGAAAAGTTTCCACAGCACTTTTGAATGGTGAAATGTAAATAGAGGTATTTTTGGGTCAACTTGAATGGGTTAAATAACGCTTGATGTTGATGTTGAAAACGTAAATTGGCTGGTTACTTCTTTTTTTTTTTCGCTGTTCGTGTTCCATATTCGAATATTAAAATCGGGTTGATTGTTCTTTTGTTGGCAAATGTGAAAAGATTTTTGGACTTGTATCAATTGATTGCTTGAAGTTGGGTACAGTTTATTTCGATTCAATTATTCCACTAACGAGTAAGTTGTTTGAATAAAAACCCACTCACAGGCGGCTTGTTTATTTTATTTTTTTATTAGACTCACATACAGCTATCATTACAGATTAAACCAATGTGACAGTGTAGGTACTCAGAAAATATAAATTATAATTACATGTCATATCAACTGCCATTGTACCAATTACAAGTCAGCGAAAAAAAAAAGTAGTAGTAGTAGTCGACTAAAGAAGAAGAAGAAGCGGCGTGACATCTTTGACCAGAAAAGTCACCCCTAAGTGACTACACGTAAGGAAGGGTAGAACTGCAGGGAGCACCCTACAAACCATCCAGACTACATCTCATCTGTTTATAGTCCAAATGACTGATTATACTATATGATAAAATTTAGAAAGAAAAAACATGTCGTATTTTGATATCCAATGCATAATGTTAAAAAAATAAATTAACCAACCGCACCTAGAGCCTACCATGTTACCTGGTGGGTAGCGAAGTGAAAGAAACATTCTAATGTATTTATGTGACCGGCCACTCTGCACGCTTAGTACCTTTGCGGCTGGTTTAGCACCTAGACCCTAGCGAGTCACTTGGTGAGTAGCGAAGTGAAATGAACGTTCTTTGTAATTATTGTCCTTATATGTTTGTAACCGATTGTACTGCGCGCTTGGTATCTTTGTGGTTTGCTTAGTTCCTAGGCTCTACTGAGTTACCTGGTGGAAATTTTCTAATACGTTCGTCGTTCATAGCCGACCAGTTGTTCTTAAACAACAATTTTAACAGAAGCATTTTTAATAAAAAACCTAATAAATTCAAACTTTTTACGTCAAAAAACTCTTTATCCAATTATGAATATACTTAAATAAATAAAAAATATCTAAAGTGAAGAGAACAAAGCCAGGCAATAGATCATTATTTATGTAGATCCAGTACAATAGCTACGACAATGCCGATCCCGGGGGCGTCACAAGACTCGACTAAGGGATTACATAAGTAGGATGGGGCATTGTGGCCTACATGAGAGGACTTATAGATTCCTTTTGAACTGATTAACCGCTTACCTTTCAATAAAATATGTGATATTGTTAAAGAAATAATGGAAATATTTTTCTTAAAACACTTATTCGAAATCTATATCTTATCGCACTACGATTACGCGTGGTTTTTGTTATTTATGTGCTAGAAAATGAAGAAAATAACAGTTTTTTTAGAGTTCGTTTTTTGTTCCGATAAAAAAGACTTTTGTACAAAACTACCTACTTCCCTTTTATAGCTTTTCTCTTGATTTTTGCAAAAGTAAAAGTTATATTATAGTAATAAAATTCACACAGGTACTTAGATAAAGTTCCTGTGTTTCAATTAGTTCAATATTTTCCCGTTGGAATTCTTTGAAACTTTTTTTTACAAGTATCGGAAAAAGAACATTATTCAGGCTTATTCATTTTTACCTGGTCTGTAAAGGTTTAGATACAGTTTTGTAACAGACATAGCCTACACAAAATTTGGGGTGAGTACATATTAGGAAAGTTTTCTACACTACCTATATTATTATGTAGAAAAACAGAGGTTTTTGGTGGAAGATCATTTTCCAAGAAATGTATTTTCATTTCATAATGCATTATGAAAGTACCTACAAGGTACTTTATTAAATCATACAATACTTTTAAACCCCACAATCTTTTTCTCCACGAAATAAAATAATCAAAACATAATATTAATATGAGAAACAAGGTTGAATCAAATCCGTTTACAATCCGCTTTCGCTTTGCTAGTTAATAAAATTCAAAAGAAAACCCTGCATGCATCTGCTTAATTAAATATGTAATATGCGTTCTTTGTTATGAACTTGCTGCGTAAATAAATGAACTTGGTTTCTTTTGTGTGTATATACCTACAAAGCTGGCTGCTGTTCTGTAAAAATTATACTTTCGAAATATACTTACAAGATCATTGTACTTACCCTATGTTCACAAAAATATTAAATAATTATTAAATATTTATATAGATTTTATGTTTTTTTTTGGACAGAAATCATTAAGTAAGTTTTGCTCCCACTCTAAGTGGAGCAAAAGTGTAAGAATTTTACTAACTACCAAGTCACCGCAGTCCTGGAACTCAAAGGGTGGCTGAAGGAATTCCTTCAGACTCTTCCGAGTAAACCCGCAGCCTATTGAGAGCGCGCTTGGTCTAAGAGTTCTCGGTAACATAGAGAAGAATAAACTAAGGACGGTACACACTTCAGTAGTGATTTCCTTGGTAAGGATCTCGTCCAGGAAGCAGCTTACATCAAGTAGCATTGATGCCCTTCGATACCAAGAAGCGCTACCGGCACATAAGTACCTTATCTTAATACTTTGTTCTATTTCAAATTTAAAAATTACTATCTATTGCAGTCCCACGAGTGACGAAGGTAGCCAATGGCGCCCGAAAAGGTATTATTGAAATTCAAAGGCCGCTAAAGAGTAGGTGTCGGCTTGTTATCATCTATCAACTCAAAGACTATGTAGGTATTATGTTTAGTGCAAAATTGTAATTGAAAATGTGTCGCAGATATAGCAAAAATGATCACCCAATTTAGGTCTGTGGTAATCGCAACTTTACTTCGAAGATAATCGATTTGCGTTGTTGTTATTTCACCACAAGTATGTTTGGACCCTGTTCCTCACTTCCTCCAGATTTTGATAGTGATAAATGTGTACTCCCGTGACGTCTCGTGTTTGCCTACTTTTGATTAATAGTTCTCCTTGGGATATGCTCTATTGTTGTCTTGTTATTAAGTGATTTTTATGTAAACTATGTAATAAAGTTGTATACAATAAAGTCTGTGTAGAAAAGTTAATCACTTTCATGCTGCTTCTCTAAAAATCTTATTCTGAAACTTATTTTAAACAGTAACTGTAGACTCAAAATACGTAGTTCAGTAATTGTAGACTTATAAAAGTAGCTTTATCACCACACTAAAAGTTAGTATATGAACAGTGTGAAAATAAATTTACTTCATATAAAATCCACGAAGAAGAATGATCAAAAATGAGTCAACGGCCAGACAATCTATATTATAAAGGTGCAAGTTTGTGAGAGTGTGTGTGTATGTCACTTCTTCACAATCCACTGATTGAACTGCCAAAGGCCATAAGCTGTAATAGCTCATAAGAATAATCCTTATTGTGGGAGTATGCTCTCTCAGGATAATACTCTATGAAGCTGCTAGCAGCAGCTAGTTAAGAATAAAAATAATAATGCTTTTTTATCCTAATCCTCAAAAAAAAAATGAAATAAAATGAAATTAGATAGTTAATATTAAAATCAATTTAATTAAAACAATGAACGTTCGTTTGTTCGTTCGTTGAGATATTTCTGTTACAGAGACAACTAACCTAATTTTGATTAAAACTTTTCTAATTCCCTTCTAGTAACTACAACAATAACCTTATTTACAATTCCATTATTCCATAATCAAAACCTATCTCGTTAACCGATAGCAGACTAAGATTAAATATGGAGAATGGCCTATAAATGTTTACGATATAACTTTATAAAGTAGCAACACTCTCGCGGTACAGACGAGGCACATTTCATAGCTTGCAATAACTACTTTGAATCGAAGCGGCCTATTGAACGCCTGTGGTTCTCAAAGTGAGTGATAGATTTTGAGTTAGACGAAAAAGTTAGACTTTTTAAACTTAATCGCGCGTGAATATAAGATTTGACTCCTCGTATTTTCGTAAAAAACACTTTTACGAGATTTTCCGTAAACATAAGCGTACATATTTAATAGTCAAGAGAACAAGTCAAGTCATCATTTATTTAATCTTTATAGCTGCCAATTCTGCACAACCACTATTGCTTTTCAGGATTTATATGAGTCTAATAATAGAGCCGTACAGGTTGCCAAACACAGGTCAGAGAAAATTTAGTTTTTAAGTACATCGACACGAAAAAAAGAAGATGAAGAAGAATCTGTAAAAAATGTAATACTACGAGTAGGTATAGCGAATCAATAATTTAGCGTTATTTTCTGACAAATAATTTACAATTGACTAGTACAAAACGAGGATTAAAACTTCGCCAAACTCGGATAGAATGAAAAAGCGCAGTTGATCGCTTTATACGTACAGTGCAATCATTAACGTTTCCTAAAATCCTTACTCAACTTAAGCCAACGTTTGACTCTCGATTCCAAATCCAAAAAAGCAACAAAATAAGTTTGGCAACCATTGATCCAGCCCTAATGATTGCTATAAACCGGCCATGGATAGTCGGCAGGCTGCCCCTAAGAGTTGTAAGTGCAGCGTAATAATCGTAAACTGGCCGGTTAATACGCCGGCCGGGTTGGACGGCGGGCGTTAATCCCATATGTGGCCAGGGCGGGCTTTCTCGGGCGGTCATCCTTATGAGATTAAAACTAATTTTAGTAACACGTTGCTATATTTTGTGGATACGATGAATTTTTTATGGGAGCAAGATTTATTGCTTGATGATGGTTAAAGAAGGAAAATGTTTCTGAAATATGACTCTCGTTATTTTTAGTTAACGGTGGGCTTTATTTTAATAAATAAAAAATATGGACCTCATTATTTTTTCAAAACTGTCCTCAGAAGATGGTTGAGTTGGTGTCTGAGTTTTCATGAAAGAACTTTATTTTTTGAGTAAAAAAAATGAAAATTGTTTTGAGTATCTAACTGAATTATCAGTTTGTTGTCAAAATATTTAGATTTTAAAGAATTTCTCTTATTTCATCATAACGATGTCCAAAAGTTTCTTTTAAGGTTCACCTCATCAACTAAATCTGTATATCTATTAATCTGTGTTTCTTGCATCCAACTGCTTTTCTTGACCTTCGTCAGGTCATCGGTCCGCCTTGTGGGAGGATTTTGTTTTACTCGCTTTTTTGGAGCGGGAGAGAGTGTACTTGTGTTTCTTCAGTATGCGCTTTGCATTCCAGAGTCGCAATGGATTTTATGAACAAGTTGCAGCCCTGACTAGCATCAGCTTTAGCGGGCCCCGTTAATTATATTGATAGCTATTTGTTGAGTACCTAACATTGTGGAAGACAAAAGGAAGGTAAGGAAGGAAGAAGGCTTCCAATAAGTGATCAAGAATTATACGATATTATTGTTCATAAAAGCATAGAAAAAAGCACTAAAATAGAAGGCAGTATTCGAATTTTAAAAAATATTAAAGGAAGTCTGAACATTTTAAAATAAATTAAAAAAGGAACATACGTTCCACTAATGTTGCGTTGCATGTGTTTTTATAATTATGCGTGGACACGACTTCGGCTGAATGAAGGGAGATAACGATGCTTCAGCGAACCGGAGCTTGTGTAGTTATGCACGTGACGCAAACAAATGCGTCAATTTTTGTACCTTTTTTAAATTCACCGTATTTTTTCTTGTTGATTCATTGGCTGTTGACGTTATGGATGTATTTTTATTTTGTTGTTAGGTACACTACTGTAAATTGGTACAGCAAATGTCTGTTAGAGAAGTTTTTCAAAATAGTTTGTTTTTCTAGCTGTTTGTAGTTATCTAACTACAAACAGACAGATATCACGGCAGGTTTTTTTAGTGAATGATGCATTGAAATCGTAGCACGCCGCCTACACCGTAGTTCGCCATCTATAACACCGCCTACGCCGTAGCTCGTCTACGACGAACGTAGTTTGTTACTTACGAGTAGGTCTACTGTTCACGGACGCTTTACAGATGCATATTCCTCATTACACTCTGCTCTCAGCTTTCATACAAAACTATGAAACTCTTATGAAGGAGTGGCAACGTCGTACTCGTCGCTGCATGCAGGCTTCATGACGCTTGTACCACATACCATTCATTCGTACATACCGAATGTCATTCGACGGAACGTAAATCGAGTGAAGGCACGTTTTTATTTTTGTAAAAATAGTGGGAACGTCTTCATCGTCCGACGGCATTGTCACAAATGATTGAAAACGTACTTGTAATATGCCTTGTGGACAGGGTTCAGTTGCGCTGCTGTGCTACTCAAGTTGCCTGGTATATTTTGAAGCGTCTATGAAGCTACGCATCTGTGAGTAATAAACGTTATTGAGAGTAAAGGTCAGATAAAGTTAAGTTAGGTATAACCTATAGTTATGTGTTTATTAACTGTGTAATCTACATGATGATTCATCATCATCTGCCTAGCCTTTTCCCAACTATATAGGGGTTAGCTGTAAGCCGGATTTAGCTGAATACCAGTATTTTACGAGGAGCGGCTGCCTACCAGACCTCCACAACCCATTAACTGGGGTAACACGGTATTTCATGGCAAGACTGGAGTCAGATTTACTGGCTTTTGACCAGCCGTAACGACTGTCAAAGATCTACAAATGACAGCCGGAAACTATCACTTAACGTGCTTTCCGATGCTCGGAGGAAACTCGGTATGTTAAGATGGTCACCCATCCACAGACCAACCTTGGCAAGCGTTGCTTAACCTTGAAGATCGACCTGTGCGGCTGTTATTATCTAACCACTAGCTCCTCAAACTACATGATGATTAAATACGCAAATATACTCGTAATCGGATTGAATTGAAACACTTTTTTTCTCTTTTTTGCTTTAAATAATTGTAAAGGTTTTGTAAAGCAACAGTTTAGGTATTCAACTCAAATATCAAAGGATTGTTATAAAAAATATAAGAAAATTAAATTATAAACCACTTTCATTCACACCAAAGGGTTGATTAAGTTAGTGAGTCCCTTTTTGTTAGAAGTTAAAGGTATTTTTATTTAATGCTATGCCCGCGGCTTCAGTCCACTGGCCTTTTCAACATGAACCGTGTAATTTTCAGGAAAAAAAATTGTACACTTGGCAATAGCGGAAACTTCAATGAGTAAATTAATAAGAGAAAGAAAGAGTCTGTACACAAAGAGACGTTTTATCTATTTAAATAAGAATACTGGCATATCTACGCATAACAGAAAATACTGGACGCAGGAGCGTGAAAATTTGCACAAGACTTTCTTTTCTGAGGTAGACGAGCACTTAGAGAGAATTTTCCAAAATGTATCCCTTTAGAGAAACCTATTTTCATGTGGCGAAGCAGAAGCTAGTCAGTGATAATAGTTTTCGAAATTAAAAAATGTCACGTGCGTAGATGTTTTTACTATAACTATTGTTGCCATTATAATGGCATTTTATTTATTTACTAGCTATTCACCCGCATTTTCCGGTACTGCTCCGCTCCCGTGGGTCGTAGCGTGATGATATATAGCCTATAGCATTCCTCAATAAATGGGCTATCTAACACTGAAAGAATTTTTCAAATCGGACCAGTAGTTCCAGAGATTACCCCCTACATACAAACTTACAAACATACAAACTTACAAATTTTACCTCTTTATAATATTAGTATAGAAGTATAGATTATATTCTTTATTGTACACCAAGATTACAATATTATAGGAAACTCTATAGTAAAAAAAACATGCAATTGGCAGCCTTATCACATTTGGCATACATTTTTATCTAGAGCCCCAGGCTTTCTGTACCTTCTAAAAACAAATAAGTTTACATCTCTATTATTTTTGCTTAAATTCTAAATAAAAAAAGAGCTATTGAAGAAGAACCTGTAAAAAAGTCCTTGGCATATATAAATCCATAGATAGATCCACATAAGAGTAACAACTCATTTATAACCAAAAGAAGATAGGTACCTATTTTCCAAACTACATGTTAAATGATGCTGAAAGGTAAACACCACGAGAAGACGTTCAATGATAACAATGACGCGGCGATTTGTAAGCGAGCATCAATCATTGATCCGCTGAAGTGAGATGATGTATGGACGGCCTGTCTGGAATCACTGCTGTTGTTTCGTTTTGTGTACAGAATATGGAGTCAATGGAGTGCTTAGTAGTACGTAGACAAAACATATAGTTCAATTAATATTTCAGTGTTCAATTCAGGTTTATTAGTAACTTAAGCGCTAGAAATTAATCAGACATATCTAATACATAGTGTAAATACTGAACGGTTGCAAGATGGGCAGACGTAATGGTTTTACATCATGGGTAGATTTACTTGTGATTAATTATAAAGATGAAGCGTCAGAATATCAAACATCATGGGTTTTATCAGTCCAAATAATACTCAACGCTGCTAGTTTTGCATTAGCCACTTTAGTTGCACCGATAACACGGTTAATACGACAATGTGCAATATGGTCAGTGCTGAAATAATGGTGCATCTTAGAAATCGTATTTTTCGGCACATTCACAAAAAGAAGCCTTTTGAAATGCCAAAACGCATATTGGACAACCAACAGCGATGACTCGCATCTGAACATTAACATTCCGTTACCTCATTACTCCGCGGCATCGACTATCCATAGTCGGCGAGTCATCGTCTGTAACAGACGAGATATTAGACTTCACACGTTCAACAATCGCACTGCAGTGTTAGGTATTGACTGTCAATCGACCTTTCGCAGCCATTGAACAGCTCTAGTGAATCCATTCCAACAACAAAGGTGCTAAGTCACTGATGGACATGCGAAACGTTCCTACGAACTTAGTCAATGTGGTATTGAATCGAATCGCATGTGGTGTATTGAGTTGGCGAGTTTGAGTGATTATGAGTATGGACTCTGTTTGTGTGTGAAAGTACTAGAAAACTAGTCTGGTGGCTTTCGAGTTTACAGGGTAGTGTTAACAATTAGGAACAAATACTATTAAAGAATATTTTGAAATAAGAGAAGAGAAAGATAAAAACTAATTAATTATACGAGTTTTTCAATCATCAGTCAATATGTGTCATTGTCAGACTAGAAAAAAAAGTTTTTTTGTTAAGTACGTTTGTCTAATTTAAATAATTATAACCCATAACATCGTCGTCGCCGTTGGTCGTATTCTATAAAAAATGCTGTCCAAATTCTTTTACCTGCACCGTTCAGTTATGAAAGAATTTTAATAGCCAAAGTTAAGCCATTAACATCTTCTCAATAATATTTGTACTACCTATTTCATAAGTTCACATTTTTATTTTTCAAAAACTATATTGAAATCTTATTTCGTTTTCAGTTTAACGATTACTTCAGTGACTCTTTCCTCCTCTCAAAACTTTTGCAGGAACAGTTTCAAAGCTGAAACTTTTACAGCTAGTAGCTGGAACTCAATAATTTTATTTTATTTCAACACACGGGTAAAAGAAAGAAATAAAATAAAATGGAAGGAATAGTGCCATTACAGTTTTATAGTTGGATGTATTTGAGAACAATTTTGAAGTACTTTGATCCCTTATTATTACAAGGTTATACGTTGTAATAACAGCATATTATAATGTTATAACCAAAAAATTTTTTTTGCCCAATTTGAGTAATCGGTGTTGTTAAGTCATCATCATCGTCATCATTACAAGCAAATGACGTCCACTGATGGCCATTGGTCTAGTGATCAAGTGGCCAACTGTCGCCACAACGATAGATCCTGTGCGTTTTCCTTCTATCAGATTTCCGGGATCAACGTCAGAAGACCGGCCCACATTGAGAGAGGCCTTCCAACGTTGCATCTTCTGATACACGGTCTCTTTTTCAGAACTGTTTTGATCGGTTCTGCAAGCGATATGGCCTGCCCACTGCCATTTAAGTTTGGCGATAACAACTATTATAAAAATGTGTGAGCAAAATTCTCATATTTTATCCTTACGTATAAAACGCCGTGGGTAAACTTAGGTCCGTATAACAATGTATTTATCGCATCTGCAGGCCACAGGAAACCCGAAGCTGAAATTGTAATCCAGTTAAAATACACGTCTGCCGAATTCCGAATCGAAAACCGTATCCCTAAACTGTGTTTTCGAATGCGAAGACTCCGTTTTCCTATAAACGAGTTATCTACTAATGTAAACGAATCATTAGGCTGGTCACTCGATTCGTTTGTCCGTAAAAAGGTAAAATTAGCCAATGGCCGTCTGTTTTCAAAGCTGGAATAAAAAGCTAATCCGATTGTTTTTGTTTTAATACTCAGCACAACTATATTGGATTCGTTACGTCGTCGCCGAGGTTCGCCGGTCCATTAGGCTAATAGCTAGCCAGTGAGACGGCAGAAAGAGATTAAGCTGTGCTCAGTCATCGTTTTCCACTGCTATTAATTGATAAGTGGAAGCTCTCAATAGATTACTTTAAAAAGTGTTTCGACAGATTCTCGGCTGATTGAAAGGGTTTTGGTTAAAAGTGAAGTTTCAACTTTTTTTTGGGAGAGAGCCTATTGGTTTTGTAAAATGTTTTGTGAATATTAATTTTCAATTTCGTGTCGGCTTTCAGTTTTTAATTTTCCTTTGAAATATTTTCAGGTGCCGCAAACATGAGTAACATAATAATTCTTTCAACCACTTGTTTTGTTCATATTTTTTATACCTTGTGTGGTAACGATACAACTTTATCCATGAGCCGATTTGAAAACCACGCCTAACTATGTTAAGACGAGTTTAAAGATTATATTACTTGTTAGCCACGGAACAGCGTCTACAAGTACTATAATAACCGTTATCCTTATTAGAGATTCAAAAACTTGTGCTGGGATATTACATCCAATTAATTAAATTCTTAGAAAGAATTTTCCTTTACAAGTCTTTAGAAGACATTGTGTTCGCTGCATGCTCACTACGTTTTTATCTTTTTACTGTCAGCGACACAACGTTAAACGTTTTATTGATATTACGTAGTTAAATACTGAGATAGGTCGACGTACTGGCGGACAAAGACCTCTCGATATGAAACATGAAAGGGGATTTTCCACAGATGACTGTTACTTTGGTCTACTCTCACCAATATCTGAGGTCGAATATTAAACGTATATTTTTATCGTACATATCTGATATTGGCGCTTGTCCCGAACAAAATATTCTCACAATACATCATTCTTCCCCCAAAACTGTGTTCGACAAAATTGGTTCGTGTGTAAAAGATCAGTGTGAGTTCACGTTGAGAATCACAAATATAGGGAATGGTCTATGAGGCACCGATTTTATTGCAAAACGGAGCCAAGAGAGACCGCAACACTAGTGAGTCGTAATTTTTCATGGTAAGATATTGTTACTGTTGCTCAGAAATCGGCCATTTGTATAATAAGTCGATAGCGATCGTCGTTTCCGCCCTCAATAAGACGTCGCGTAGGAATTTGTTTGGGTTCGCCGAGGTACTTCGCCCAAATGTCGATAGTTACAGCCTGAACGGTGAGTGCTTAAATTATTCTAAAGCTTTTACGGATACAGTGCCTTTTACAAAAAAAAGTTGGTTAAATGTCGATTTTCAGAAGTTATACCAGCTTTAATACCAGAAATGGAACAAAATCCCTGAAGACTTTTCCGACTAAGACGTAAAACGTGATCCAATTTACAATGCCTTCTAATATTTCAGATTTGTTACGATCAAGTTTATTACAAATTGGAAACGTCTCAATGTATCCCTCGAGAGCGAGCTCGACCTTTCATCTTTGATTCCTCCATCGGTTATGATGAGATTCTCATTTCAAATAAGTTTGGTGAGTTAGTTCTCAACAAACAGTCAAAGTGCCAACTATCCCCGCGATGTCGGTGACAGGGACATAAAATGGAAGTGGGTAATACTTACTATGATAAGTTCAGCTAATGTCGCAGTATGGAACTGGATGGTAACGCCTAACGTCTTTTGGTAATGTGAATTTATTTTAGTAACCTATAAATAGATATTTTGGTGCAAAAATAGGATGGTTAACACAGTTTATCTTGTAGAAGAAACTGCGAAATTAAATATCTTTGGACAAAACCAAAAATTCAAATATAGTGAATTCAATAAACGCCTTTTCATACCTTTCCATTTTAAATTGAACGAGGAAGTATTTCATTTTTACGAAATAGAATCTGAATTGAAACGTTGCCCGTTGAAAATTAAACCCATTTGTAATGAAAAAAATCTGCTGGTAACACCGCAAAGGTTCATAGCTCATCCATAATAAATTTCTCCATTTACTCCTATATTAATATTGTACATTTGAAGATTTATCCGGGGACTGCCGGCAGATTTGAGTTGTTGCCAGTTCTTTTATGGAATATGCAATGTAATACAGCAATTGTGGGCGCATATGCTTCGAATGTATTTATTAGATGTATCGAGTTGTAATATTATTTTTTTATTTTATCTCTGGCCAGTACTCGTACATAAGGTACCGAGGATTGTAGTATATAACTGTGGGTGTATAAAATTGAAAGGACATTACACACGTACTTGTGGTACAATCAAAGTTGTATTGGATAAAAAAGGTTTTAGCAGTTTTTCAAAGTAATGCACATTATCTATGAACTTTATTCATGAGTCTATTAAGAATTTGACCGAAGAATGTGCGACATGAGGTTTTCAGGATCCTGCGAGATTAGATTCTTGTCTGCTGAAATATTCAATCGGACCTATCCTAAATTCTGTACGTGACCGCACTATATCAGAATTTCATACTGAATTCCTAACACTAAAATCGTGTACCACATAATACTTCAAACAATTTACTTCATATAGAGTGCCCAATTTTAACACTAGATTTGAACATTTACTACTCTAGTCGACGGTGTGAACTCATTGATGGCCACAGTTAAAATGCTTGCTACCTCTTCAAAGTTACAAACGCTGTGATAAGTTTTAAGAAGCTAGAGCACGTATTGAAAGTAAAATTTTATTTGCAGTTTCCTTAAAAGCAAGTTATGAACAGATCTTTGAGTATAATATATGCAAGTTATAAGAAAACTGCAAAGAGAATGTATCCGTTAATTCTTCATTACTTTCTAATTTTATTTTTTTACTGTTTTTCTTTTATATCTGGAGGTGGAGAGCTTACTGATGAGACTAATTGACCACACCATCAAACATTAAAGAAATCGCTCTATTTACGTATCTATGGAAGAATGACTGTCTGGCACCCTTCATTTCGTAATTCCCTTAAAGAAATAAGTACAGTAGGTTATATAACAGAGTTCTACATAAACTGACCCACAGCTTGTGACAAACACTGTAAGCTTCTTAACTTACATACATTTTCCAAACAAAAACCTTGTAAAATCTGCATTCAAATACCTACCTTTCGGATGTTTTTCCGACAGTCCCACTGTACTTGCAAGGAAACAAGTAGTTTCTAGTGCGAACTACCCTCTTTCTGATGCAAATAATTTGGGCGAGCCGGAACTTTCTTCTTTGATACTTTTCGTGAATAATAAAATGTTTTTGTAGTGTCATTACCATCTGGCTTATACTTAGACCTATTTTTATTTTATTTACGTGTTTGTGTAGTTTCTGTTTCTTTGTTTACTCTATGTTATTTATTACAGGTTACATGTTAGTGAGGTCGTGACAATATTTGTTTTGTTTTTTATTGGTTTCATGTAGGAACTTGATACGACCAGCAATTTCTTGTTTGTAAATACGTACGTGTAGTGGGTTTGATGTTTATTTTATGACGTTCATGTTTTTTTGTTTGCTTCGTTAATTTGGTACTACCAACCTACATATTATCAAGCTTGTGTATGATGTTTATTATTGTATCCTAATCTTTGTTTATTCAAGTTGAGTATGAATTACGTGTTTACTTCTTTCTCAATACTAAAAATATCTACTAAGCCTCTTAATAAATTCTATGTGTGTCACAAATAAAACGGACACAGAGAGAAAAACAACACCACATCGAAAATAAAACATAATATACATATCTATCTTTTTATACAGAAAGATTTAAGCGCCTCACAATATTGCAGCAATTTTCACGGCAGTAACAAACTCTAGGTCATCAGGATTACCATAACAAGAATGGGGCTGTGGTAATAAAATTACCAATGTGACCATCGGATGTCATTACGTATTCGCTCCCACGTCCGGTACGACCGCGCGACCGCGTCCGTGGTACGACGGAATTACGACTATTGTCGACCGCTGGAATTTCTATACCGTCATACATCCATGTTCGGCGACGCTATCCGAATATAGTATTAAGGACGGAAAATTAACGAGTGTTTGTTAGTAATTAAAAGCGTTTCGTTTTTAGTTCATTGCTTTAGTGAGCTTGAATTTTGTACGGTTTTTATGTAGTAAAAGATCTTCTTGGTTCATTTTCAAGCATCTGGGCATTTTTTTTAGTCGTGAAATCATCCAATGACTTTTCTCGCTCTAGTGTGGGGTGGGAGGGTGTATCAGGCTTTTAGTGACTTAAACCCACTCTTACGTTACTTCTTTGCCTTCTTTCCAGGACCCCGGAGTTCTCTTATGCGGAACCCATGGCTCCATAGATTTGACCCTGCTGAGCTCCTACGAGCAACCTATTGCTCGCTTCTCTTTTATTTACTTGGAAAATCATCCACTGACTGCTTCAGCTTTGGGGAGATCAGATGGGAGTGTATCTAACCGGTGATCCTTCAGTTACCCTTGGAAGTCCAGGGCAACGGTAAATCCTTCAAAAAATCTCACAATCATTTAGTCACCAATTACGTCTAGCCTACTTGTTTACTCGTCAAATCCTAACAACTAATAATTATAAAAAGAATATCTTCATCAAAACATGAGTGTCTGAAGAGCACTAAGCTCTCTAATGACACCTCGCCCACTCAATGTCTAGTCCTGATTAGGGGTGACTCAGACGGGCCGTCATTGCGTTCACGCTGACCGCTCATTCCGTCCGTTTCACAGACAACGACGTGACGAGCTAACGTCCTCTGGCGAAATTATGTCGTAATGTGGTTTGAAATGCTGCTACCGAGAGTAGGAGATTTTATTAGGAAAATTGACGTCATAACCTTTATTTCATTTAATTATTAAAAAGGTTAATCAAACTCTAATAACTGAAAGTTTGTGTGTGTCTGTATATTTTTAACTTCTTCACACTTAACCTATCACATACCCACAAAACGAGACACAATAGTAAAACAATAACAGCGCAGTCTCATAGGACCGGTCGGGGATTCATGAATTAAACGGCTGAACTGCTTTTTTGAAATTGCACCACAGGCCCTGACAGAGTGTATGACGTGGAATAGCACGTAGGATACTTTTCATACTGGGAGTGTGTTTTCCATTGTGCACAATTTTCTACTTTAACGTGGGTGAAGCTGCTGGCAGCAGATAGTTTATAGATAGTTTGCTCAGAAATATATATATATAATATGTGCACATAGATAACTGAAATACTAACTTTCTACAAGCATTTATGTAACTATGTATTGTGTGTTCTAAAACAAATGCATTGAATCATACTGAAATGACAGCGGCTGGTAGCAACGCGACGAGGGCTATTTTAGAAGAAATAATTTAATACTCTATTTACATCCTTAAAAGACCAGTATCGCTTGAAAGGTTCAAAAAGGTTGCGCGGTCGTCTACTTTGCCGTAAGCAGTCAAATGGGTGCTAGCCGCGGTCATGTCGCTGCGGGCCACTGCCATTTCGGTGTGAAACGGCCTTTAGGCGTCAGAGTACTCTTCCACATCGCTGTCATCTGAATACTCTGAAAACATGTCCAGAAAACTGACAGCATTGTCACGTTGAATAGTGCTGAATGTGGATATTTATAAGGGATAGAATGAGCTAGCCCACGCACTGGTCAGGTAAGCTCAATAAGTCGGCGAGAAATACCGAACGACGGCGAATGTTTGAAAAGAAGATTATATATCTTTATAAATTTTTGTTTGTTTAAATATTTGTATACGGTACTATCTGGTAATACTGATCGGATATGAAGATACATTACTGCTGAGTGGCAACGGTTTACGGCACAGTTAGCAAAAGGATGCGGGTTGCAACTTGCAACGTACAACTCGTAAGTCGGGGCTTTTAGCACTTGGACACTACCTCTGTTCCTCCGGTAAAAATAACTTCCTGTGGGACCGTCCATAAAGTAGTAAAGCCACACTATTAAAAAGTATTTCAGAATACATTTCAGAGATACTGCTGTGTATTTTTTTACAAAATCCTGTAACCAATACGCTCAAAAATCAGCAACGTCAATACGACCAACGTCATAGCAATCCCAATAAATACATAAATCTACCAAAAATGTTGTTCCAGCAAATATTTTTGAATTCCACGAAAGCTTAAATATGCGATAGAGATGTTGGTCACGTAAAATAAAATATTCATGGTACAGTGCATAAAGTCGAAACCCAAACATAGTAAACTATCGTATGAAGGGATATTCCTTTGTTTGGCTTCGCTACAGTTGAACACCGGACGTGAGGCGTTGTTTCATATAAAAACATGTAAATTATTATAGCTGGATGGGAAAGTTCAATTCCTTCATATCGGGGCATGTTTGCCCAAGAATGTTTATAGTCGCCCTCAGCGCTACGAGATTTGCTTATAAGTTAGTATTTTGTCGTTTTCTTTTATGAATATTGTACCTAGAGATATCTAGTATGTTTGCTTTGATTTAAGTTGTGTTAAACTTGTTTAGGGCTGTTTTGTGATAAGGGTGCGTGCGGGCGTGAGTGGGTGTCAACGATGTACCCAACACGTGACTTATACAGCTAGGCTCTAAAATGGTTGCTTTTGAATTTGGTTCTAATTAACTACACAAAACCGTCTGCGGGAAAGTTGTGAAATATTTCACAGTTATCTTTAGGAAAGTGACTTTATTTTATTCTGTTCCTTAAGATTTTTCTTTTTCTTTTACATATGCCTAGTAAGCTTAATTAAGAGTGCTACTATCCGCCGATCCTCTTAATATAATCCTCTACTTTCTGCTTAAAACAACCGGCACATCTGTTTTCAAAGAAATCCGTTATAAATTATTCAGCTACCGACTTCTTCCTTTTCCTTAACGTGAATTGTAAAGGGCCATCATTCGTTGAACAAATACTTCAATCCTGTGCCGTAGACGCACTCAGGTGAAACATTACGCCCATTAGCCGAATGAGATCTTCCCGAATTAGGTCGATCGAATGGCCTACGAGACGAATTATCCGCAGACTCGATTCACCGGTTTGTCGGAATCCGGCGGCAGAATAATGTAGATACGAAAGAATTCCGCAAACATTTCCGTGTTACTAAACTAAGACTGATGTAATTTGTACGCGCCAACTAAGTTAACTTCTGCTCCGAATTAATGGCTCGACAGCGTCTAATGTTGCCAGAATTCAACGATTCTTCTTTTTTTTTGAAAGGTCGTAGAAAGCCCATTATTCGGGCAAAGGAGAAGTTTGGAAATTTTAAAACATGCTCCGAATAATGAGCAGGTCTTGCGTAATAGAATAAATTTTATATCTCACCGGAACTTTGCTTTATAATAAAATTATATTCAATTAAAATGAGTAGGAAGGTACTCAGACCTTTCTGTGTAGCTATTTATGAAATATCTTTTCAGTTCCTTGCATTACGAAGATGGGAAATGAAAACGCGCAAGAAAAACTTTTAGACTCTCTTTTCCGAAAATTATTTAATACAGGTTTATATTTTATGAGTTTATTAGTCGTGAAATTTAATTTCCTTCGCCTGACGATTGCAATGCTTTTAAAGTAAAAGCGTGAATGTAAAAGTGAATCGCATTACTGAAATGCTCGTTATGAAAATTTTCTGAGAAACTAAGTGACGCGGAAGTACAGTGCCTTAAAGACGAAAATGGATATCGGGTTAAGGGGAACAAAGAGCTCTTCCGTTACATCGCAAACAAAGTTTTCACTTTGTATGTATTCCAATAATCGCGGTGTGATATCGCGTTACGGCTCTCTGGATCCAGAAATGTAAAAAGAAATACGAGATTAAAAGCCTTTTTTTGTTTGTTTTTATGTAGGTTTTGTTTTTGTTCACATGCGAAAGAATTTTAGCAAAAGCGTTTTAAATATATACGCTGCAGTTTTTAGTTCGCACACAATTTCGAAAGGTTGATATAAAATTCGTAAATAGTCATTTTAAAATACGAGGCCTTGTCAATAATACTTGTTATTTCAGTATTTTATTTATATTTTGAGTCTTATTCAGAATAACTCTCTTGATAAACCACTTCAAAAAACAGAATTTAATCTACAAAACGCTTAAGCGAATTCTGGGAATAAGAATGAAATTTTATAAAATACCTTCCCGTTTTATTGTTAATTCCGGTCGAGATTCACTAGTATAATAGCAAGTGAATTTTTTTATAGTTACGAAACTGCACGTTCTTTTTTAGGGTTCCGTAGCCAAATGGCAAAAACGGAACCCTTATGTCTGTCCGTCCGTCCTCGCTTAATCTCTGTGACCGTTAGCTCTAGACAGCTGAAATTTGGTACCAATATGTATGTCAAATACGCCGACAAAGTGCAAAAATAAAAATTGGAAAAAAATCTTTTATTAGGGTAGCCCCCTACATGTAAAGTTGAAAGCGATTTTTTTTTAAATTCAACCCTAACGTGTGATATATTGTTGGATAGGTATTCAAAAATGAATAACGGTTTACTCAAATCATTTTTTGATAATATCAATAATTTCGGAAATAATCGCTCCAAAAGTAAAAAACAATGTGTCCCCCCCCCTCTAACTTTTGAACCATAAGTTTAGAAAATATGAAAAAAATCTGGGAAGTAGAGCTTTATAAAGACTTTCTAGGAAAATTATTTTGAACTTGATGGGACGAACAGTTTTTGAAAAGTTGGGTCACTTATTGTGACGGACGGGAAACTACGGAACCCAACACTGAGCGTGTCACGACACGCTCTTGGCCGGTTTTTTAGGTATAAAATCATGAAATGATTTCTCCCGCTCTTGGGTGGAGCGGCGTGTCAGATTTTTACTGTTTGATTAAAGTTCCGGTGTGTTTCTGGAACATTAGTAAAAATAAGCCAAACCAAATTAACAATTATAATCTTGATTTTTTATTATTTAATTAAAACCACTTTAAGATTTAAATGCTTTTTGCATCTTATGGCTCTAGTTTATATAACTTACTATTCAAACCGACCTTCGAAATATCGACGTTTCAAACAATAACAAACAACTTTATTTTTTTCTTTGTATCGACTCCACTGGACGCAAAACCATCTAAATGTTCAAAGAACCACTTTTTTTTTGTAAATGTTATACTCTTGATTATATAATTCTTTAAGAAAAAGCAATTAGTGGCTTTTAAAGTTGTTGAAAGCTCACAAATTGTCGTTTAAATTTCAGGATAAAGAGTGTTATTAAATCCGAATGACTTTTCGGATTAAATACATCACAAGCTTCAAGGAAAAGGTTTAAATGAATATTTAAATATGGACGGGATGATAATACTCTTTGATGGTCGGTTCAGCTTTGAAAAATATTTTTAGCGAGTTGTTTTCTCTGTCACTAGTGGAGCGGAAGATGAACAAGTCACCCTTAGGAATTTATCAGTTCAAAATATCGCTTTGCGTCCCTGTTTTGGACGTAACCGTTGTTTTATGACGGCGCGCGTTCTCTGACATGACTGTCGAAATTCGAAATTGATTTTGACGGCTTTAGAATTAATAATGAAATGTTTTGATTTTGTTTATGTTGATCAGTATTGTGATGGAATTAAGACTGAGTAGATACGATAACTATAGGTTTATCGTACCTATCAATAAACATATTATAAAGAAAAATGTTTATATTGTTTTTAGTTTATTGGTAATATTTTTTAGCATTCTAGTGCATTCAACTTTGACATTGCTGTGTTTTGCCAGAAAGGTTGGTGACTGAAATCGACCGGGAAAATTTATCAATCGCAGGTAATTTTTCAATATTCTACTAATTGTGATATTTTTTATAGTAATGAATTGAGCTCCAAACACCGACCGATGTAAATTCCCTCTAAGGTTCTTACTGCACAACTTATTTTATAAGCCCAGTCTCCCCTACCAATCATTAAACAGATCGAAACCAACTTTCTCTCAGCTAATAACAAACAGCGCTCGCTAATCCGGAATGATTACACAATTTCCTTCAAACTATCCATTTCGACGCTAATTGTATCACTTACCAAATGGCTTTCTATCAGTAGTGACACTGACAAGCTGATATGCTAATGACTTTCGATCGAACATCTCTTCAAATGTCCCAATAGTGTCTAACGTACTCTGACATGTACTTTGAAAAAAAAAACTACGTTTTCACAGTTAGTCTGCAAGCCGAATAAATGGTGGCTTCGGACCGAATTTCCAATTAATGAAGAACTTTACGGCTTTGCTGCTACGTGTGTCTCAATTTACGAGTTTAAGACCATGATCATATGGCATAGCAGTATTGGCCGTGTAATGTTCCCACTGCTGGGAGCCGTAATCCACACAGGCCCAGTGTGGGTTGGTGGATGTCACATGTCTTCAGATTTTTAGTTCTAGGATATGCCGGTTTCCTCACGACGTTTTCCTATACCGTTTTGAGAGCGGCGGTGATGAGTTAAATTATAAAAAGTTAATGCGCCTGGCTGGGTTTGAACACGCGACCTATAACTTGCGAGTTACCACTAGGCCACCTCTGCTGTCAACCATGATTAATCTTAATATATATAAATCTCGTGTCACAATTTTTGTCCTCAATGGACTCCTAAACCACTTAACCGATTATAATAAAATTCGCACAACATGTGCGAACTATCCTATCTCTCAAGTTAGATCGAACTATCCAACTTGAGAGATAGGATAGTTTCAATCTAAAAAAAAAAAAAAAAGTTTGGTAGTGTAGGGTAGTGTAGGGTAGTGTAGGGTAGTGTAGGGTAGTGTAGGGTAGTGTAGGGTAGTGTAGGGTAGTGTAGGGTAGTGTAGGGTAGTGTAGGGTAGTGTAGTGTAGCGTAGTGTAGTGTAGGGTACTGTAGGGTAGTGTAGGGTAGTGTAGGGTAGTGTAGGGTAGGTAGTGTAGTGTAGGGAAGGTAGGGTAGGGTAGCGTAGGATATGTAGGGTAGTCATTTGACGGGAGCGAAGCCGCGGGTAAAAGCTAGTTATCCTTATTTCACTGAAACTATCAGTTCCGAGTCTAATGAAATAATTAATATTGAGTTAATAGTAAACAACATTAAGTTAGGTCTCAATTAATATTAGGAAAGGTTACTAAATAAATAAACAGTTAATATGATTTCAAAGGTTACCGACATCAAACCTAGGCAAGTCAGTAAACCATATCCAAATTATTCTCTCTAAATTCTAGGAATAATAGATGAAAACCAACTCCACTATTTAAATATTCTGAGCTCACAGTAACTATTCTCTTTACTAATATTTTAAAACTGAAGAGTTTGTTTGTTTGAACTGCTGTTTCAAATTAGAAAATATTAAAGTGTTTCGGGTTTTTAAGATAGGAAATCATCCAATGCTTTCTTCCGCTCAGGTTTCATCCAAAACGTACTTTCCGAGGAAGAAAATCGGTACTTACATCATCATCTGCCTAGCTTTTTACCCAATCGGTACTTACGTTGAGGTATAAATCCAGCAGAAAGGCAAAGAGCAAATGAAGGACCAGGTTTCAGATTTCTACTGACTGTAACCACACCAGTGTCCTTCCGTTGCCTTTTGTGTTCTAAGAATATAAACTTCCTTTTCGGAAAACCCCTGGGGACCTAGCGGGCATCGGCTCTGCTGGGCCTCTACGGTTTGCTGACATCTCTTTGAGGAGTATGTAGATCACTACACAGTGTTTGCAATTTGGGCTCGGTCAGGTCGATTACCGAACGGGGCGCTCCCATTGCTCGATGTCCGCAAGCACACGTGTAAGACAGCTCATTTATAACGAAGATTATTTGGCTATATAGCGCCATACGCCACGACCCACGGAAGCGGAGCAGTAATTAAAGACGCGGGGGAAACCGCGGGGGTTAGTAAGTTCAATATAAAATAATTACGTGAAACATCACTCGTTGAACCTTGATTTTAAATAGTTTGTCTTCTAAACTAATATACTATTGAGAAGCAAAATAGCTGGTTTGTTTGTTTGGTGAAAGTAACCTCTGGAAGTATTGGGGTCTGTCACTACGTCTTAAAATGATCATGATTCCGGTGTGAGAGATAGTCAGAGCTACACAGGCTGTTTAGCACTATTTTCATACCGGATTTGAACGAATATTTCCGTTATAAAAAGCTACCTGTCACTGATTTCCATAAGCTCTCTAGCTGATTCTGCTTATGTTGTTTTGTCATATAAATTACAAAAGAAATAATTGAGGTTGGGGTAGGACCGTTAAAAATAGCCTACCAAAAATACATTGAAATTTGTCAACCTTGGTCAAGCCGACTTGTGGGTCGGCTAGTTCGATCGATCAGAAATACTGAGACGAGATTTTGGTACATTTTATACATTAAAAATATCACGGAATCTGAGGGAACGATTAAGGGAGTGAAATCGCAGGAAGAAGTTAGTTTTCAATAAAAACAGGTGTAATGCACACAGTAGCATCGAAGCGTATAAGCTTTGTAAATACTAGTCCCTTTGCCTATACGGTGCACTATTTACTAACGGCCAATGTAACTGTATCTCGTTCTTGGGTAGACTTAGATTGTGTGACTGAACAAAAGCGTTTAGCTCTATGTCCTATGAGGAAGCCTATGAGGTAGTTATGTATACACAATACAATCACAACCTCACCACGATTCATTTTGACAATTTGACAACACTTTTTGTAACAAACAAATTCAACAATAATAATAATGGCTTGATTCAGAAAGTGGTACTCCTGGACCGGCCCATACGAGTATTGTTAGGAGGTTCATTTCTCTAGGCACAAAGCATGTTCCGATAGCGGTGGGCTACTATTTTTTTTAATGTTTTTTATTTTATATTAAAATATTTAAAAATATAATTTATATGTTGATTTACATGAATCTTCTTCTTCTGCCTGGCGTTAGTCCCGGCCGTTACCAGGGTGATTTACATGAATAAAGCCGAAATAATAATAAGGCAGAGGCGTGCAATGATTGTTGACATATCTGTTCCACATGACAAGAACCTCGTGAAAGCCGAGAAAGATAAACAAATCAAGTAAATGACTTGCCTCACGAAGTTGTTGACATGTGGTGTGGACACTGTTCGTATAGGAAGTTCTTTTATTTGCAGCCCTGATTGCCGGTGGGATACCTACAATTTTTTATATTTTCAAATGTTTTTTATATGTCAGTCATTAACATTTAAAATTGTACGTAAATAAGTCAAACATAGGAAATAATAATTGGTTTTATTGTGATTAATACACACCGCCAATACACAGATAGAATACTATTTAAAACATTTTGCTTCTGCTGGCGATTTTTGACTGTGTGAAAGTAGAAAGGATCCCAATAGAACATACTCGTTTACCTAGGAACAAGGAAATATAGGAAGGGTAGGAGGATAAAACGTACCTTATGTGCTATTCTAAGACATTGTTTACCCTTATGCTATATTACACACACACACACACCGTGGGTTATATTTCAAAGAGCTCAAAATATCATAAGGGAAAACATAAAATAAATATCAAAGTGAGTCTATTTCCATCATCATTAGAGCAAAGATTCTTAGAACTTGTTATCGTCGTTACACATTATTATCATTGCATTCAACACCCACACACAATCTATTCCTAGAAAATCATATCACTCCCACATTTTGTTATCTTAGGGATCAAAGCGTACCTCCTAGCACAATATTATGTCGGTTGCAATTATGTTCCTTATTACGATTAATTTTGTATATTAAGCATTGAGGTTAGACGTCTTATGTTTAGTAGATAAGCTCAATTCTACGATATTGCGTAGGTATTGTAGAACTATCATCACCCAAATATTATAAAGTCGAAAGTTTTTATGTTTGTATGGCAGTGTATGTGTGTAAATAAAATATGGAAAAAATATGGAAAAAAAATGGTACATGGTTATATCATATCCTAGAATAGCGCTTACAATTTTTTGAATTAGTTTTATTTTTTTTAACGCTCGTAAAACATTTTTGATTTTTTATTGTCAAAAGTAAGTAATTAGGAGCTACGCTCTTTGTTGTAGAAAACGTCGACATAACATTATTAAGTTTACTAGCTGCTGCCCGCGGCTTCACCTACATGATTGTAGAAAATTTTCTTAAGAGCGCACCGAGTTTCTAGCGCTAATCGACTTTAGGTTTTCTTTGCGCTCTGTGTATGTGTGCGTGAGGCACACCGGCAAGCGAGCGAGCGAGCCGCGCGCGCATCACCGCGCTGTGCCGCCGCCGTACATTATTACGTGTATTATTTTATATTATTATTTTGTAACTTTTTTCCGCTTCGCTTCTGGAATAATAGTCGCGGAAGGCATAGCTTTTTTTCGTTTTTTGACTCTTTCTTATCTATTGCGTCTAAAATATATTGTGGCTCACGAATTTACAATCAAAGTAAAAACTATTTAACTTTGTTTCCATAATGTTCTTCCAGAATTATCTCTTTTCATTGCTTCTATTTTTTTACTGAGTAATTACCGAGAATTCAGTGTGAATTTAGCTGCATAAAATATTTTCATCACATACTTAGTAGGTACCACTGTAGGCGCATCCTTGCGGACGGCGAGCAATGGGTAGCTCGCTGTCCGGACGTCTGGTAACAGTCCGGACCAAGCCCATGTCGTCGACGGCGCGTATTGTTCCACGCGCGCTTCAAAGAGATGTCAGCAAACTGTAGGGGCCCGACAGGGCCAAAGCTTTCTGGTGCCTGGGTTGACGAAAGAGATCCCCGGGACCACGGAATTAGGGCAAAGAAGGAACAGGAGTGGGTTTTAGCCAGTAAAAGTCTGACACGCCCTCCCGCTCCGCCCAGAGCAGGAGAAGTCATTTTGATGATTCCCCAACTAAAAAGTAAAATATTTCGTAGGTGGGCAAAGAAGGAACAGGAGTGGGTTTTAGCCAGTAAAAGTCTGACACGCCCTCCCGCTCCGCCCAGAGCAGGAGAAGTCATTTTGATGATTCCCCAACTAAAAAGTAAAATATTTCGTAGGTGGGCAAAGAAGGAACAGGAGTGGGTTTTAGTCAGTAAAAGTCTAATACGCCCTCCCGCTCCGCCCAGAGCAGGAGAAGTCATTTTGATGATTCCCAAACTAAAAAAAAAATATTTCGTAGGTGGGCAAAAAAGGAACAGGAGTGGGTTTTAGTCAGTAAAAGTCTGACACGCCCTCCCGCTCCGCCCAGAGCAGGAGAAGTCATTTTGATGATTCCCCAACTAAAAAAAAAATATTTCGTAGGTGGGCAAAAAAGGAACAGGAGTGGGTTTTAGTCAGTAAAAGTCTGACACGCCCTCACGCTCCGCCCAGAGCGGGAGAAGTAATTTTGATGATTCCCCAACTAAAAAAAAAATATTTCGTAGATATTTTTTTTTCACTCTCAAATATATTTTTTTCAGTATTCTCTTTATTCTCAAAATTCTCGGTCTGTAAGTATCTTGCTCTAGAAAGATAAAATAATTGTTTTTTAAAATATCCCATTTGAAAAAAAATATACCCTAGTCTGATAATAATTGGTAAATAAGTATGTAGGTAGGTACATATACGTATATGAATATTAATTCATTTTTTCATGCAACCGTTTAGCATTGATTTTTCGCCAATCATTTCTCTCCCTTGTTTTGTTTACTTTATTCCTCATTTTAAATAGGTACCTACAGTGAATTTTAACACAATTTTATTCGTAACTTTTTTAACCCGTGAGAAGGCGCGCCTCTGTTTGTTACATGGAGAGGCGCGCGCGAGCAAATTACTCACACTACTTTAAATGCTCATATTTCTGCTTTTAAAGTACTTAATTACTCATAATGGACTTATATGAATAAAACAAGGTTTAATATGTATGAAAATAAGTATTTTTATTAAAAATATAAAACATAAATGCAACTTCTGAAACCAATAACAAAACAACTAATTTTTATTTTCTAATTTTGACAGTTTTCATATAAATCACGATAAAAAAACTTTCCTATCAAAAACTTAAATAATGACTCTTTCATGGTGATCTGGACAAGTGTGCCTCTCGAAAAATAATAAACACACATATGTGATATGTTCGGTGCAGAGTAATTACTTGCACATAGTGCAAGCTTTTTTTGACCGTATATTTCTACGTCTAAGACATATGTATAGAACAGAATCCGCTTGGCCTAGACTCTGAAATAGGTCTAGGAGCCTTTGATTACAAGAAAGAAGAAAGAAAAGAAGAATATTCGCATCTAATGCGACCATCATCACCAGAATCCTCTTCCAGCTACGAACAAATTTGTGCTTGACGTCGGTCGGCCATTTTCCATGTGTTTTCTAGCTAAAAACAATGTTTATAATTATTAAAATATTACTATAGAGTACTTACGTAATATTTACCCATTTAATATAAATAAATAACATAATATAATCTAGAAAATACAATTATACTTTTTAAATTGGAAAAATAAATACTTACACGGACGGGCGCGTGATGAGCAAATTACCGCACAATGGTACACGGCCTCCACAAACAGTTAATTGCGTGATCGCAATAGCACTGATCGGCACGAAATTTGCGTCACAGGGAAGGGGATGAATAGTTAGGAAGGTACCTAGGAGCTTGAGACGTTAGGGCGTCGGAATCACCAAAAATTTTTGCTTTAAATTTTTGTGTGAGTGAATTGCTCATAGCGCGCCTTCTCACGGGTTAAACCCGTGCGTAATCGCAAGCGACACAGGTTCCCCGTTCGACGGCCGAAGCAGGACTAAAGCGGATAGGAGGGAGGCGAGGCGGCTCTAGTTATGATGGGCTGAATGCGCGCCAGTTTAGGTATTTCCTTCGTATTGTTAAACAAATACACATTTTGAAAATATAAAGTGTATACGGTATACAAAACATGTAGTTTTGTTAATATTCAAAAACTGAGAACCTTCCGTCAAGAATTCACGTCGTACTAAGCATTTATTGTGGGTTTTAGAGGTATCTTTGTGAATTTATTCTATCGAGCAAACTTTATCAAATCGTGTTTCCATCGTATATACGGCCTAGTATATATCCCCAATAATACCAACATATTTTCTTAGATTTTAATTTAATTACTTACTCCTTCAAACAAGGGTTATAAAAACGTGTTTTTGTGTAGGTATAAAAAGCTCGGTGCCTTCTTAAGATTACATACCTACTCCTGAGATATTTTTTTTTTTTTACAAAAAATGTATCATACAAAATGTATCCTATGTGCAATTCCAGGACATGGTATATCCGTACGGATAGGCGGGATTCACAGAAGAAGTACAAATACACACACATCGCCTTTATAATAAGTATAAGTGAGAACAATGAAATAGGATTAATTTTATTTCAGCAATAGCAGTGTAACAAAAGCATTTGTATTATAATCCAGTCATGTTCCGCAATGAATTTCACGGAAACGTTTAGGCTCCTCGACCACGGCGACTTTTTTTAGCGATGCAGTAGTGATGCTGTCGCACGTTCGCATCGATATATTCGCGATGCGGTCGCTAGCTGTTTGCCAACGCCCACACCACCACGATTATCTATCACAATGCGAACGCGATACTGTCGCGTTTCTGTCTCAGTACAAACGCAATTCAGTAACGGCACAAAAATGAAGATTTTGTTGATAGAACGTTTCATTCACGTGCCAAACTCTTTCCGTTCTCTCCCCGATTTCGTCCAACACGGTTGCGCATTTGCATCGATACAGTCGCGGTGCTGTAGCGTGCTAGTTGCGCGTTCGCATCACTTCAGTCTGTATCGCGTTGCAAATGCGACTAACGCGCGACTAATGCTGTCACGCGTTATATAAACGCACGACACCATCGCATAAAAAGTCACTGTGGGTGCGGGCCCTTACACGTATTTTTAATAATAAAACTCTATTATCGGCTTCTACCCAGCTGGGAGCAAAAGCATTTTGTTAAGAACAAAAGGAACATAATTAAGCTTTTTGACGGCACACATGTGTCGGATGAAACTCGTTACAAGAAAATAATAAGCTCCACTTTTATAAGAAAAATCTATAATATCCCTGATCTGACTTTGATCTCAATATATTTTAGTCTATACTCAGTAACATTGGTACAATGATTGCTGCCTGTCACAGGTTCGATTTCCGCGCGGAAAAAAATATTTTTTTTAATAGTTGTGCTGGGTCTTGGTAACTTGTGTCTTGACAATATGACATGTATGTTAAAATACAGTGAAACGGAAGTAATTACTTTAGGGTTATTTATAATGTCGTGAAACGATTTGTACACCTTCATTTCCAACTTATTTGGGTCAGTTGCCAGTCTAATCGAATACAGCTGAATACCAATACTCGTATGATACCGTTACCTCAATTATATCCAATTCATCCGTAAAAGTTTCTTTAAAATTCGACTTTTTTGAAGATGGGAAATTACTCAAAGACTTCTCACACACTGGCTGGAGTGGGAAGCTTTCAGTTGCTTTTTGTGATCTAAGGCTATGGGTTTCCTTTTCGGAAAATGCTGAGGCCCTAATGGCGCAATTTCATTAGTCGATAGGCCCCGAATGCGGGGTGCGAGAGATTTCTGGAACGCATGCCACAGGGCCCGCATTCGGGGAACCGTTTTCATTAGTCGATAGAGCCCGCAGGCCGGGTGCGAGAGATGTCTGGAATGCGTACCACAGGGCCCACATTCGGGGAACCGTAGACGGTATACCGAACATGTATCGACTTGGTAACTTCCATTGGTTGTTATCCCGTATGCTGTATACCGAACGAGTTAACGAATAATGAAAATGCGCCATTAAGGGCATCGACCTTAAAAAAAAGAAGAGAGACTGGTCGATCACCGGACAGCTGGACGGCGAGCTACCAATTGCTCGACGTCCATAAGACTGCGTCAACCGTGCCTGGTAGTCCTAAACGCTCCATCATGGCCTCCGTGTGTTTTTATACAATGGTGACACCCGAGCGTTTCTTCCGCCTAAACCTCTCAAATTTACAATGTCTAGTAAGGAACTGTGTCATCCGAAAAGCGATCCTAACGCTGTGTTGCCTCTCCAGCCACCCCTCAACGAACTTCACACTCCTTAAATTAGCACCATAATAATGGTGTGCCTATTTAAAATTTTACTTACAATTTTCAAACAATATACTACTACACAATACACTAGGTAACCAGTTATTATTAGTTTGTAAATTCCGGTAAACAGGTTTCATAGTTAAGTACTCTGAAACTTTGTATCTATAGAGATAATGTCTACACGAGGAAGAGAACACAATTGAGCGCTTGTAACAGTCTGGCGCGTGTAAGGGAGTGGAACACGTGTTCCCACACCTATATATAAAACAGTATGGTAATTCAGATGACGTATTCAATTCTTCGTAAGTGATGAACGATCAGAGAGCTCACGATTTAGCGGTCTGAATGAAAACGATTCATCTTCCCTGTTATACCACAAAAGCTAACGGTTGTGTTGAGATGAAACAGAAGCTAAGCGTTTTACGTAGGTATGTGTGGGGAAAAGATACCGAAAATTTGATTCTTACTGAAAGTAAGATAATGAAGAAAAAAAAAACAGGTTCTGGTTAAATTAAGACATATTGAAGGGATGACGAGATTGTGGATAGTTATAAGTGGAAAGAAATTTGATTCTTACTGAAAGTAAGATAATGAAGAAAAAAAAAACAGGTTCTGGTTAAATTAAGACATATTGAAGGGATGACGAGATTGTGGATAATTATAAGTGGAAAGAGTCTTCGCCGTCTTGGAACTTGATGGAATTTCGGATAGAATAAATAAAAAAAGATTGTCGGCGATACGAGCTACGTATAATAGCTGTACCTCTTTTTGCTAAAATGAATTAACTACGTAAAGATTAGGTGCGAGATGAAATTCATAACGTCAATGTTGCGACAGCTATGGTGCTCTTGATAATCAGGAAATCTTTACATAGTTGTTTCCTTTTTTAGAATAAAAAGGATTATCAGTCAGCTTATTGTTCTTATCATTAGTCAAAACCATATCAAATTTCGATGTGTAGTTTAGGAATTAGCGGATAAACAAACGAAGGAGGCGGAAAGTGAAAGTTTTGTTTTATACTTTTTTACGAGTAGCATCTATCAGCTTTATTGTTTACTTCAATATTCAATAAATACTGCCGATATCTACATATTTTGCATACTGCAAAAACTTTTACAAATATGCTGCATTCTGATGAGTATTCATTTAGTCAATTGTATGTACATTTTAATTACTTCGAGTGTACAAATATCGAAAATAAATGCCAATGTGCAAATATAGGCGGCGTTATGTGTTTTTTTGTAGCTGTAAATAGTGAATGAAAAAAATACTTTTAAAAATGGTATATAGTTAATAATTTTAACATTTTACTATAACCTTATTATATACAGTACGGCCGTTATAAGTTGGCGAGTCTGAAGTTAGGCTCTGCGAATTTTGGTGCTTGAAAACTCGTACAAAAATAAAGGTTTTAATAAAATTAATGCAATTTGCAGTTGTTATTACCGTTAAAAACTGTCTGTTAGCTTAACTTCAGACTCGCCAACTTATAACGGCCGTACTGTATCTATCAATTGAAATGAGTACGACGCGGGAGTAATATATAATTTTACTAATTTCTAAGGCACGGAGGCATATTCTGGTGACTAAAACCCACCAGTATTGTTTCAGTTGCTCTTTATTATGAGGGCTGTGGTAACTTTTACAAAAAATCCGCAGCCCTGGCAGACGTCGGCCGTAACTAACCCCATCAATCACATTTTTAAGACATAATTTTGAAACGCACTTGAGACACAACGCGCCGACACCCTAGGCTTGATCTTTACCGGATGACCATAGGTAGCTCGCTGTCCGCAAATCCGAGATTGTAAGAAATAATAGGATAATTTTCCAATTTAAAAAAGCAAAGCCCCATGCTAAGCATCAGCCCTACTCTAGCAGACATATGTAGATTAAGCTGAGATGTCTTTGAGAGGCACAGTGATCACAAGGTGCGGTTGACCTGGGCCTAGTTTTCATTGAACAGCGAGCTAAGTAAAGACTTCCTTTAAAAACCAGCACCTTTTCACTAATGTTTATTGTGTATACTTTAAGCACCTAATATATATGCACATTTTATGTCTTTTTGTGTGTTTTATGTGCACATAAATAGTAAAATAAATAAAATTACAAAGACTCTCTTAACTTGATATATTAAAAAATACTAATGTTCCTGTAGATTACATAACACTTCATGAACTGTCTATCGAGATTGATCTCTATATCCGTTCCAGTTCATAACCCTACCCGCCTACTGATCTCACCCTTCCCTCCACTCTTCACAAATGAAAGTAGGTACTACAACCTACTCCAATTGAAAAGACAGGTAAGTGAATATGAATAAGGCTGCGAACACTCGAGTGACGATCGCGATCGTACGCGGTAGTGGATTGAGGCAATTCATCTTACTCCTGTGCGGATACTGACACCAGTGTAGAGTGTGCCTTAGGCAAGTTTATAGCAGGACATTATTATTTTACATTTAAAATTCATAGGTACTTTTTGAAGTCGGGGGTTCGTCAAAATTTTGACGAAGTGTGGTAGTGGATATCGTAACTACATGGAAACGAATGTCAATTTCTCAGTTTGTCTGAGCATATAGGTTACCGTTTGAATGTGAAAAAGTAACAGATATCTGTTACTGAAACGGTTGATCGGATTTTGATGGAACTTGAACCCGTGGGTTGATAATATCCTGGAATAGCACATAGGATACTTCACTTAAGCCGCTGGCAGCTAGTTTATCAATAACTATAGCCGTACCCTATCGAAAATCTCAGGTATTGTAGCGCAATTTGCGTCCTTAAACTGCTTAACTGATACGAATTCTGCCTTAAGTTTCTTGAATCTACGTATGTAAAACTTGCCAATATTAGAAGAATACTGAGAATTTTAAAGTTTGTAACACCCGTAAAAAGTTGCGGCTGATTGCTAGTAGAACTTATAAGAGAAACCATCTTCTAAATATATATACAGCTCGAAGTCCTATTTCAAAATTGTTACCCTTGGGTACCGGTTTCATTTGCCTAAATAGGTCACCCGTAACCACAGGATCTCCTGGTCACACTACTCATGAATGGATACCTCCTCCTCACCTGCCAGCGTTAGTGAATAGCTGTCGGGTCAGAGTTCGACCCGTGATCAACATCAGCCGGTGAATAGACACAGGATTTTAACCCCTTCGCCTAATACGAAGACCGATCCGCTTCACAAAAGAAATACCTATAAGTAGCGAGAAATATAGCTTCTTCAAATACTTGTTCATTTAACATGACTGATATCTTTTGGAAAATATATTGGTTTAGATTTTCTGAAAGATGAAGTAAGTTATGATTTTATTACAAGAAAATGTTGATACGCTTTATATACATACGAGTAGTTCATAAAACTGTTCAGTTTATTTTCAAAGTAGGTAAACAAATTGCTTTCATGTCTTTCTTTTTGACAAAAAAATATGCAGAGATTCAATTTAAATAATATCTTAATTCATGAATCCCCGACCGGTCTCATTGGACCGCGCTGTTATTGTTTTACTATTGTGTCTCGTTTCGCGGGTATTGATAGGTTAAGATCTAAATATAATTATAATATCGATACCCTTACGAGTAATATGATAGACAACGAGATTGTGAAACTAATATCCTACATGATGTGCGTTACATATTCCTTTATATACCTTAGCGTATGTATACGATTCAAAGGTAACTTGCAAATCAACTTGAGGGATTTCTTGCGTCGCCCTTTGATCCTCAGAGAACGTAAAAAAACGAATAAATCAACAGACATCTGCTCAGAATAGATCAAATTTAATAAATTGAGATACAATACTTCAAAGAATTTCTCAACTTTCTCGTTTCCCCGCAACGGCTCACTTGAATATTTTGTTCAATTCTCCTTTCATTATATTTGGAATTTTATGTTTTATAGTTTTAATAACCTTGGATTTCAAGGCTTCATTCAGACGATAATAAAAGTAGGGAATAAAATTCTTGGTATTAACTCGTAAAACTACTTTGTTGGTACTTAGCTGGAATACATTGAAGCACATGGAGTACCTACCAAGCTACTCTCAGAATATTACACTGAGAAGCTTTTCTTCGAAAAGAATATTTCATGATTATGATTTTACTGCTACGCTATATTCATTCATGGCTACTCATCATTTAAAACGAGACTGTTACCCAGGATCGAATAATCTGTCTCGTTCTTAAGACTAGGCATCTCGTAGCCTATTCGATCTTAAGAATAGGGCAACCTATCACCATTTCCAGCTAAGAAAGAAATCGCTTTCTTTCTGTATATATCTGATATCCCTATCATATACAATTATCTGCATCTAGTAAACAGACTAATCTTACCGCGTAAAGGTGTCAATCAAATGATTTTGAAAATTCACTTGGTGTCCAAAAAGGCAATCCGAATGAATTCCGTGCGTGATTTGCTTGACAAACCGATTTCGCCCAATATGACTCCACTCGACTTGCGGATTAATTGAAAGAGAGTGACCACAGATTTGATCCCACACCCTCAGTGCTCAAGTGATGAGATACAAGCGAATAAATATCTTCTTCATCTTCTTTAGAATAGCATAGTATAAGCCTAACAATGTTCCCACTGCTGGGACTTAGGCCTCCTCTCTAGAGGGAATTTTCTTTTAGTGTCGATAAATTCAAATAAAATGTTGCCTGATTAGTATTTTGCAACCTAAATAGCAACGCCAATGATAGAGCATGGGCCTCATGTAATTTTTGGAAGGTCTGAGGTTTCTGGTTGGTTTTGAGGTTTGGTGGATCTGAATCCCCTAGAAGAACTCAGCCTGTGAGAGACCTGTGCCTCCCCAAATGTGGATTGATGACCTGGTGAGGGTCGCAGGATTGTGACGGATGTGAGACACAAAGAACCGTTCGTTGTGGTGACACTTGAGGGAGGTCTTATTTCCAACAGAGGAGGTCCATCGGCTAAAATAATGATGATAATATTGCAGGTGGTAATGCAAGATGGACAGCAATACAAATGCTTGAAATATATTTTTGAACAACCGAGTTGGAATCGATTGTAAAACCAATAAAACAATATATCAATTACTGTTAGTGTCAAACTACAACCAATGACACATATGGCCACAGCTTTTAAGATCACTTATCTACTAATTCAACCGTTTCAATATGTAGGTATAATCGATTCTCTTTCAAATTGAGGTGACGAAACATATTTTCTGATAATACTCATTGATAGATCAGCGTTTAAGTTTGTTGTTTTAACCTAACACTACGCGACTGAGCCTTATGCTCATCACTAAAGTTGGTCTTTCAGCAGAGAAGTACTAGTCAGTTAGGTGGTTCGTGAAGAAAAAGCTCTAGTGGAAAAGGGCAGGTTTGAGTGTTGTTTGTTAACCACGTGAGCTAGGAATGTTTGCGCATAGCTGAAAAGAGTCGGCACACACCACGTCAAAGCTACAAGTACAGCGGACCTGCTGTTTGCACAGCTTCGGTGGAAATCGCCCTTTTTTACAGTACCGCTACAGATCGCGGCGGCGAACAAGGCGGTACGACCGCCTTGTTTTCTCGCAAATAATAATAATAATGTTTTTTTTCATCGCTCGCTAGTGCCACTTTGTAGATAGGTTTACTAAACGTAATTAAATAATAGGTGTAACTTTAACAATACAATAAAAAATACAGCTAGGTTCTAGGTTAGTTTTTCACGGCGAAATTTACCATATTTATTAATCGTATAATAATAATATTCTACAAGTTTCACACATAGAACCAAACTAAGCAGAGCTTGTGGTATGAGTACTAGACAACTGATAAACATACCTACTTATTACACCCAAATATGTAGTGGAAAAGCACCCTTAAGTCCTGAAGTCCGTATTCCCTTTCACGTGTGATTTCCCTGGACGCTCCTTATAGGCTGTTACCTACTACAGGAAAAAGCGTTTCCAACATCATAAATACTTAGCTGGCTCTTACGTTATTCGATTACCTTTTGAGTTACCGAGCCTTCGGTAAATCGATGTTTTGGAGCGAAATGGGTTAACTGAAGTTTAGAGTCATATGAAAATTTAAGGCGCGGATAGACGAGGTGGGCCCAAATTTTAGTTTTTTAAAACCATCTGAGACAAAAACTACAGTGTTTTAAAATTAAAAAAAAAATATATGTTTTAGTTAAGGATCTTATCTAGTTAAAATCGCATTCAGTTGCAAGACCTGATGAACTTCACTCGATAGAAAAAAATCGCAAAGTTACCCCTTTTTAAAACGTTTTTTCAATATTATGACTATATTACTGATTTGTTACGTTTCATTTTTGTACTATAATAAAGAAACTAATTAGTTACAAACAAATTCGCAGAGTTTGAATTGATAAAATGATTTTCTTAATTACTATGTTTTAATAAGAATTAAAAGCGGTCGCGGCGGCTCAGACAGGTCCGTTCAGTCGCGCGCTGGCGCTTGTCGACGACGGACCTGTGTCAATTTCTTCAGCGACAACTACTCGCACCAAATCATCTCTTTTTGAGAATTTGTTGCTTTTCAGTTATAAGTTATAATGGGCAATAAACAACGCAGGCGAAAAAAGTCGCGTAAAGTGATAAAAGACACAAACAGAAAGAATGCACTCCAAAGATATGTGAAGAATAGGGCTGCCATCCGTCCGGGTTTCCCCGGATTTGTCCTAGTTTAGAGGGCGTCCGGGGAGCGTCCGGGCGGGGTTGTCAAAAAGTGTCCGGGTAAAACCCGGACGCTTTTAGTGTCAGGGGCATTCCTGATTAATTAAAAGATAAGCGATAAATCTAAAAATCAAAAATTATAATTATATTTTTTTAATTACCTCAGAAATAGAAGTGTGTAAAATGTTGACTGTTTTATTTGTTAAACTGTAGTTAAAGTTGATTGTGTCTAACATTGTTAAATAACAAGCAAAGAAGCTGTTTACTAATATGAACACTGCTGCAGCAACAAATCTGATACTTGAGGATTCAAACGAAAATAGGTATGCCTTTTTTTTCTCGGGTGTTAAAATCATCAAATGAGCCCTGCCGCTCTGAATGGAGCAGAAGGGACTTTCAAACTTGTACTGACTTAAGGGGCAGATTTATGACTTTTGATGATATAAAACGCAAGATCACGTCTAAACGGCTCATCCATATGTTTTGAAAAAAGTATATGTTAAATACTTGTTTATTAATTTGATAACAGCATATAGATTGGGTATAGATGAAGCTATCAAAGAAAAAAAATATTATTTTATAAAAAAATGCCTGATGGTAATTGCGTAATTAATAAACAACATAATTGGTGGTATCAAATTCAAGGTCAGCTGCATATAACGGGAAAGTCTAAATGCATACTCGGCATTTGGTCTGGAGAAAATTTTCCTGTAAAAACTGAATTGATTTTTAAAGACGACGAATTTTGGGACACAAAAATGAAAAATGAGCTGGTTCAATTTTATATAGATTGCATGCTTCCCGAGTTAGTTGATCCAAGACATACAAGAAACATGCCAATAAGGGACCCTTCTTACGTTATTATCGCTATACAGGAACGCAAAAATAAAAAGGAACAGGAAAAAGAGAATGAAAAAAAGAAAACAAAAAGACGAGCAACATCATCAGAAGTCACACAAGAACTTCCAAAAAAGCAAAAACCACTTTGCGATAACAATCAAGAGACACCACATCAATCAAATGATTCTGTGTGTGTGACAGTGCTCAATTTTAAGGATTTTTAAATACACAGTAGTTTGAACAAAAGCCGTGTTATTTACAGAAAATGGCTATTAATTCAATTTATAAATTAAGTCCCGGATACTCACTCAGAGATAAATTTAAGGAAATTAATGTGATTTGACCATTAGGTACATTTTGTATGGACTTTATAAGAGACTGTGACCCCTTAGTTTGTTTCGGTGTTCCTTCTCAGGGTAGTTAGCTAGGAAACACCGCACCGGCCTGATCTAGTACATATAAACTGACAAAAAACAATGACGTGAAAAGTGGAAAAACCAACTTGCAAAATAAATATCATTTATCAGTAGTAGAAAATTAGTTTATGACTCTGATTATATGTTATTTAAAAAAAAAACAATAGGGTTCCGTACAAAAGCTGTAATAAGATAAAGTGTAAATAAATTACCTTTAAATCTCCTTACATCGTGTGATAAAAATATTGTTGATAGAAAAAAATAATATACTATAACTTTGCACAACATTTTTTTATGTCACAATAACTATTTTTTGTCTAAAACCTGAATCTAAGCAAAAGTCATTTAGCCTCTAGATTAAGCCATTTTTTGTACCTTTATACTCTTAACAAAATAAATTATTTCATATTGAAGTCTGTTTCACTGCCTGTATATTTTCATTGCCTTTTTAGACTGTCGTAACCCAGTGCTGCAAACGTGTGAACGGCACTCACGCTACCGACGCCTAGATCCCGATTCCGATTTCCAACCAGGATACCAGGGACCAGGTAGACGCGGGCTCGCGGACGGTGAGCACTAGGTAGCTCGCCATCCGGCAGTCTGGTAATAACCTGGACCGAGCCTTGTCGTCAACGGCGCGTTTTGTTCCACGCGCGCCTCAAGGAGATGTCATCAAACTGTAGGGGCACGTAGGGCCAAAAGCGTCTGGGGAATACGGTAATTCCGAAAGGTGAGCGTGTCCCCCAGATCAAAGGCAACGAAGGAACGGGGTGCGTTTTAGTCGATAAGAGTCCGACACGCCCTCCCGCTCCGCCCAAGAGTGGGGAAGTCATTTGAAAAAAAAAACTCTTATTCCTTCTTTGCCTTCGATCCAGGGCTCCGGGGTTCATTTTAACATAACCCCAGTAAACTTCGACCCTGCTGGGCAACTACGGTTTTATGGTCCAACAGTGGACGTCTGTTGGGTGAAATGATGATGAATAATTATGATGATAATGATTCTTAGTAGCAGTCTGGAGTATGGAAGTTGGGAATGTGACATCCCATGGGGTTTTAACGAGGCATGCTTTGTAAAGCTATAAGTGGTATATGAAATGAACTTTATCCCGATAACACTGCTACTACTTATTTTGGTGTAAGTACAATAAAGTTTATTCTATTCTATTTTAACACTGCGAATATTTCGTCAAGTCAAGTTCCAGCATTACGATCCTTACGTACCTACTAATTTTACTTCTTTTAAGTAATTGCACTTGAAACACACAATGTTGGTTTTAAACTACTCCGTATTTTAGAGGTAAATAATAAAATATAATTATGTATATATTTTTAGGTTTTAACTTATTATTATGAGATATTATTTACTTGTAAAAATATGTAACTAAGAAAATAAGTAGATTATAAAAAAATGTTAGGTAGCTATAAAAAATCCGGCAGTAAATTCCTTTCTATTTGAAACGGATGGTTACCCTACGAAACTGACGAAACGAGCGTACGAAGAGGGGTGCATGCGCGGTCGCGGGACGCGGTGCTAGCTACGGCCCGATCGCGCAAGGTCGCTGGCAAATAGTATCGCCTTAATGTTCCACCCAAAAATATTTCAGCGGTTTTTTAGGGTTCCGTACTAAAAAGTGCGTAAAAATGGCACCCTATTGCTTTGACTCCGCTGTCCGTTTTTCTGTCACCAGACTCTTAGAGATCCAGACCTTATTAACTGTGATAACTAGACAGTTGAAATGCTCAAAGATAATGTATTTCTGTTATTTCTATAACAACAAATACTGAATAAAATGAATACTGAAGTGGATGCATATAGATGAATAGCTATGTCCACACTGTGCCCTTTTTTGTTCAATAAGGGCATGCGTCATAGCGCGTGTTGCGCGCGCAGTGATACATGTCATTCCACGTCAGATGGATAATGCGTTCCATAGCGCATTCAATTGTTAAAAGCAACTAACGAAAGTTTAGAGCCATTACGCACTGTCGACTAGTCGCCGGCGACTCAGTCGACGGCGACTGTTACTTACTATAGTTTAAACGCACAGGCGACTGGCGGTCGCTGGCGACCAATAGAAGCACGGCTTCAAATGGGAGCGTTCACACTGCGAGCAACTGTCGTAGCGACCGGACGCCGCGCACAATGAGTTTTGACACTGCACGAATGTACTTGGAATACTGTCGCTCGGCTCGGTCTCCGGCCCTAGTTTCCCATGTTTCGGTCGCCGAGGGACTGAGTCGCCGGCGACTAGTCGACAGTGCGTAATGGCTCTTTATAGAAAGATGAAGACAAAAGTTGAAGATGAAAGGGCACAATGTGGACATAGCTAATGGTACGGATCCTTTCATTTGCGAGTCCAACTCGCACTAGTGGTTTTGTAAATCGGGCTTAGAATTATACTACATCTATTTTGATCTACTCAAAAGCAGCTCGTAAATATTAGTAGCATAACTTGAATTTAATTTTGAGTTACTTCTCACAAGGTGTAGTCACACTTCCACTAATATTACTTGTATAAAGGTGAAAGTTGGCATGTGTGGATGTATGTATATATTTGTTGTTTCTTCACTAATAATAATAGGGTCCTGTTTTTACCCTTTGGGTATGGAGCCCTAAAATAAAACGATCCAATTTTTAATAATCGTTATTGTTGTTAAGCATTGGCACTGCCAAGGCCGCGTTCGTTTTTCAAATTAGTCTTTTATATATTGGTCCTTAGTTTTTCTGTTAGCGGTTTCATTAGCGTGAAAGTAGAAAATATAGCGTTATGGTACTCCTAAATGTGGCATATGCGCGTGTGTGTTTACTTGTTACTACAAACATATACATACAGTCATACACGTATGCATATACATACATACCTACACGTGCGCCTCAAAGAGATGTCAGCAAACCGCAGGGACCCGACAGGGTCGAAGCATACTAGAAACCTGGGTTGACGAAAGAGAATCCCGGGAACCTGGAATTAGGCCAAAAAAGGAACAGGAGTGGGTTTTAGTCAGTAGAAGTTTGACACGTCTCCTGCTTCGCCCAGATGATGATGATCTCCCACCTTTAAAAACAAATACACGTACACACTTATACATAAACTTTTGCCTTTATAATATTAGTGTGATCTTATGTACTTACATCAATGTCAAGAAAAATCTCCCTTTCCCTCGTTTTTCTACTACAACTCGCTTTGCTCATGACACACTCACCACCCTTAGGCAGTTGGGCTAAGATAATGATCTCTGGAATGAGGGGAGGGCTGCGGATTACTTTTCTCAATCAGCGCGTCGTAATAAATATTTGATGAGCTATAAGGTACAACATTTATTTGTAACTTATTTTATCCTTTGTATTCGATCGCCTCGAGAATATTTTGAATTAGGCAGAGTGAAATGTCAATTTTAATTTTGTTTCTTGATTGACGATGTTTAATTGGAAATGGCTGAAGGGCATTGATCTTACTTAGCGTATTTACCCTCCGCCATTTTAATTATTCTTTGATGTTGCGGCGAATAATAGTACCTACTACCTGTAGATTAAAGGCAGAAACAAAATGTTTTCTGTTGCTACAGTCTAGGGGTCTTTAAGTCTAGAGTGAATAGAGGCAAACATAGTAAAACGGGACCCTGTTACTAAGTCTCTGCTGTCTGTTCGTCAGTCTGTCACAGATGATGTATTTTTTATTCCCGCTATGACGACAAATACTAAAATACAAAATAAAATAAATATTGAGGGGATCATACAACGTTATTTTTTTACGGTACGGAACTCTTCGTGCACAGGTCCAATTCGCACTTGGCTGGATTTTTTATGTGCCGGTGTAACTACATCATGTTAACGATCTTTGCCCTTAAACATTTCAATAAAGTATTTTTAATGTAGTAATTTTGATTTGCTCATGTTTCCACCTATATACTCGTAGTACTAGTTTCATTGTACGCCACAACCTTAAAAATTACTTCCAAACTACGACCTCTTTAGGCTGGTTGGATAATACAAAAACTTAAAAGAAAATTCTTTCAAAAACATTGGGTTTTTAACGATTTTAGTGTAAAATAAAGTTTTTTTCTATGCTATATTTTCATATTGGCATACATTCAAAGAAAATCACTGTTGAGTTTGAATACCTCAGTGTTTAAGGATAGGTATATAATATTTATTAGCCCTTGAACAAGGTGGACTGACGAACTTTTAAAGGACGGTGTCGCTGGGAAGGTCACTGTGAAAATTCTTGGGTGAGGTCACCTAAGTGTTGTAGGCGAACATCTTTTGGCGATGTTTTATTAATGTGTTTATAAATGTCTTTTAAGATATGTAGGACGCTTGATGTTAGTAATTACTCAAATACATGCCACACTATATTCAAAATTATTAGAATTATTTAGTACCAATAGCCATTGATTGATGAAACAAAAAAAATGGTGGCCTGCTCAGTGTGTAAGACCATAAGACTGTTTTCACATCATCCGATCCGATATCGGTATCGGACTCCGATACGATATCGGGATAAGTAAAATGTATGAAATGCCGTGCTCCGATATCCGATATCGGGTCGGACAATATGAAAGACAGGTACATATTTCATACATTTACCTTACCCCGATATCGTATCGGCGTCCGATACCGATATCGGATCGGAAAATGTGAAAACGGTCTTAGTCTGCAAGGCCAGGTGTATCATAACAGGTGCCAGATGACAGACATAGAAAAAAGTAAAGCGCACCGTAATTCATGAATCCCCGACCGGTCCTATGAGACCGCGCTGTTATTGTTTTACTATTGTGTCTCGTTTTGCGGGTATGTGATAGGTTAACTTGCCAGAATACCAAAATATCGTGAAATAATACCCTAATATATGGATTCCGATCGCAATGGCCAATCGCAACAGAGATTGTGTGCACAAACACAGATGCGCTGGTTGACGTGCTTTGCGAGGCATGGCGGTTTAACACCAGTAATTTCCAAACTCCGAGCTGCTACAAAATAAATCTTAATTGATAAAACCTATTACTACTTTTAGCTGGACTCGGGAATCTAACCCAGGAACAGAATCGAACAGTCACGCTTAAACCGAGACTAACGAGACAGTCAACATACAGATCGCTCGATGGCTCGCTACTATAAATTACATTATTTTTTATTATTTGGGTTTAGTGCTGATAACCGAAATAAGTTTTGCCTCGTTGTTTATACCGCGTGCATCGAAGTACTGGAATCATTTGCTTGCTGCGGTTTTCCCGTCCAATTATAATTTAGGTGTCTTCGAGGCTAGAGTGAATAGAATATCTTAATAAACTGATGCGCCTCATCAACGATCGCATTACTGCTTACCGTCAGGTGGGATCGAAGTTAAGCACTAGATTATATCAATAAAAAAACAATGGAAAAATATACCTTGGCAACATATTACATATCAAAAACCTACTCATATCCACCTCATTTGTGTTCATCGTTCTATTCACAGCGTCTTATAAAGGCAATACGGCGAAAACTCTTATTTTCCCGGAAATTGCTTCGCCCCTAATTATCTTCTCAAACTTCAGGATTAACGAACTCCGGAACGAGTAAGGAGAGTGTGGTGGGAGTAAATTACATGCGTCTGACTTCATTACGTCACTCGGAGGTTCAGTCCCTCCCTGGTGTTACGTGCCGCCGACCCTAACTTATAAGGGTTTGTTTCTTAGGTAGAGTGTTTACGAGTATGGGTGACAACAAAATGGTTTTGGAAGTGAAGTAATTAGAAACATAGATTTTTATTTCCCGTTTAGTTTAAGTAGAATCTTTTTAGATTTGTTCACTTAATTAAACTAGGGCCAATCTCGGCGACCAATCACACTAATATTATAATAGCGAAATTTTGTATGTAAATATTATGTGCGTGAGTTCTCTAGTCCTTCACACTGAAATAGCTAAACATATTGAACAATCAATTTTAGTAGGAGATCATCCAATGAAGTTCTCTTCGGCCGTGCTGGGTCCCTAGGGTTTTGCTAACATCTTCTTGAGGCGCGCGTGGAACACTACACGCTGTCGACGACTCAGGCTCATTCTGGACCTGACTGCCGTCCTGTGGCGACTGGGGCATGAGGAACTTCGTTGCCTCACGCGTACCGCCGTCTCCTTCACTAACATTACTGCCTCTCTCCTGCTACTCTCAGATGTATTCCGCACGAATCCGGTGCAAGAACCTCCTGAACTTACCATGTCCGGTAAGGACCAGTCACCTCCTGAAGAGGGGACTTTGCACCATTATTATGGCGTACCCAGTGCTGCTTAGTGGGCTTAGATTAAGTAAGAATCAATAATAACAATATTTATAATAGATATTGCACGGCCGTAGTCATGTCATAATGTCACAACTTTGAGCAGGGGAGACTTCAAATTAAATACCTACTACATAAAGCATGGGGTCTTCAAGCACTACCCTTCGACCTCCCGGAGATAGATTGACGGGTAAATTTTCTGAATCAATTGAGTGCATGTAGTTGACATTTTTCAATTACATCTCCTTTTGAAATTTTCTTTCATTTTCATTTTATTTTCTCTTTTAAATTTAGTTTAATTACAATGCTCATATTTATATGAATGCGGCACAGCCAAAAGAAGGGTTACGATTTTAAATTGTACGGAATAGATAAAATATACTATGAACATATTATATTATTATTATGTTTAGCTGTTCCCTCATAACTTCTAAATTTCTTTCATAATATGTTAAAAATTAAGTATTGTTAGAAACTATAAAGTTAGAGTCTTGATTATTTACTGGTTATAAGTTTTATGACGTCACTCTAAATTGAATATAGCGCCCTCTAGAGGACTTAAAGTTATACATTTAAAAAATCAATTATGAAGAAATATGATATTCGTCAGCATGTACAGATTTTGCTACCAGTGGTTGGTATAACTATTTTTACATGCAGTAATAGAGTCGGTAGTCACAGGGAGACCGGAGCAAAGGGTAGTTCGCCGTCTAGTAAGAACCAAGCCCGGGTCGACGGCGCGATGTAATTCACGCGCTGGCGGCCTGGTTGGCCTGCCTTCTTGCTGTACCACACAGAGTGACAGAACTCATTGATGATTTCCCATCTAAAAAAATGTAAGAGAGTAATAATGAAGACTGCAAACTCTATTTAGCATCTATTTGGCTCGCTGCTCTAAAAATATACTTGCTTTCCTTTGGCATTCCAATAACGACCAGAAAGATTTAAACGAAAGTGTACAAAAACCAATTAAAATTTACTCGCATCAAAAATTAACCCAATTAGCACATACCTAGCGATATTCGACACTGATGGAAAACAGCCGACTCCAGGGAGCATTCCCGTTTCGGCGCCCAGGTTTTCAGCACCAAAATTTTCGGCACCCAAGCTTTTCCAGTTTCGGCACCAATAGGTATTTTGGATTGGGATTTTGTATAGGTTACCACCATCCAAAATACCTATTGGTGCCGAAACTGGAAAAGCTTGGGTGCCGAAAATTTTGGTGCTGAAAATCTGGGTGTCGAAGCAGGAATACTCTGACTCAAGCCCCTTCTGTAAAATAATATTGTAATTAAATGAATGTATCGAATTCACTGAATGTTTGTTGTGTGGGTAGTAGTGCTTTAATCATATGAGTACTCGATAATCTGTGAAGCGATCCAGAACGAACATTAAATCTAAAGGTACTTATAATATAAAGTGGATGTGTTTGTTTGTTTATTTAATCACCTCAGAAACTACTAATTTAAGTTGAAAAAATGTTAGATCAAGTAAGGCTATATAACATAACGCTACGACAAAATGCGTGTAAAACCACAGGAGACATTTAGTTGTTACAAAAATGATTTATGTAGGTATTATTTGTTTCCACGTTAGAACTCATATAAAAGGAACTTGAGTTATTTTTTAAATTTCTTATAAAACTTATTATAAATATAGCAGAAACGAATGCCAGCGGCTTCATTCACACGAAAGTAGGTTTCTTTATGCTTACTATGGAACCCCTTCTCATCTCCATAGAGGATAAATTTTTAGTTTTTCTTTAAATTTACGCTGCTAGTCCCAGCAGTTTTGGCTATGCGTTGATATACCAGTCAGTCAGTTTCTCCCTTTATATACTGTACAGATATAGATTACAGCTCCAACTAACCTACCTAATATTATGTTAATGCTATCCATATTATCCTGCCATTTGACTACCGACGCAGACCAAACGCATCACAGCTCAGTCAGACGGACACCTATTACATATGTACAATGTTGATTCTGTAGATGACATAGCATAAGTGGCGGCTATGTTGGTTTAATGTTAATATATTACTTGTACGTATATAGGTATAGAAGCACTATACAACATGTAACATAATTAATGCACTTCCTCTTGGGTGGTCATTGTACTCATCATTATGAACAACTTTTACTATGGAAAGAAAGAAAGAAAGAAAGAAAAAATGTTTTATTTGGCACACACATATATATACACAGTGTAGTAAAAAAATTTAGGTACTTAAAAAATAAACATTAATAAAACTAATTAACAACCTATCACATACCCGCAAAACGAGACATGACACAATAGCCTCTAGACAATAACAGCGCGGTCTCATGCGACCAAACCAAACCAAAACCAAACCAAACCTTAACTAAAAAAACTTATAAGACGAATGAAAAATAAAAACGTACATTGAGATAGGCAGTATGTAAAAGGATAAACCTTTCATTCATATTTAGAAATCATAAAACTACTAATAGAAACCTTACGAACAACTTTTACAACGGGACCAAACCTTAACTAAAAAAAACTTATAAGACGAATGAAAAATAAAAACGTAGGTATATTGAGATAGGCAGTATGTAAAAGATTCATATTTAGAAATCATGAAACTACAAATAGAAAGCCTCCATTTGCAGAGCAGGGCTGGTGAACCTATAATACACGTGCCATCTGAAACACGTGTAAAAATAAGTCGGGTACACCAATATATCAGTATACGATTTTCCTTTATATTTATAAGATGTTACGTATTTTTTGTTTTGTTTCAGAAGTCTCATTAAATCTTCCTTGGTTTTCTTACATATTATTAAACAAAGTCCCACACAGCGTCTGTCTGTCTATATTTGTTTGTTTACGATAAACTTAAAAACTACTGTAGTTTCGTATTGCAAGGTGCTAATTTTTCAGTTTTATTTTACACTAGCTTTTACTCGCGACTTCGTCTGCGAGGACTTCAGAAAAAAAAGAATCGGGATAAAGGCGCGGGCCCACCGCGGCGCATGCTGTGCACGGGCACGCGGCGCATTTTAGCAGCGTGTATTGATTTGTTTGACAACGTGGGTCTGCGTTTCCACTGGAGTACACGAATATGACCCACGACAATGTAAAGCGTGGCATGGCGCACGGAGAGGCTACGCACGTGCCACTGCAAAACTGCGCTGCGATAAGCGAACTGTCACATAGTTGAGGGTCATATTCGTTTACTCCGGTGGAAACGTAGACCCACATCGACAGCGTTGAGCTATGTAACCGCCTATTCGAGCAAGCCACGCATGTATCAATGACGTCAATTCATGCGTAGCCTTTCCGTGGGTTGCAGTGGACACAACCACATACATTTTCTTCCAAAGCGAAGCTTAATACACGTGCGTAGCCTCTCCGTGCACCGCGGTGGGCCCGCGCCTTCAAAGATAGGCCATCTTCTTCTTCCTGCCCTTATCCCATATTACTTGGGGTCGGCGCAACACGTTTTCTTCTTCCATTCTGTTCTGTCGTCCGTCACACTATCACTAACTCCCTTTTCTTTCATATCAGTCCTTGCACAATCCATCCATCTTTTCTTTGGCCTCCCTCTCCCTCTCTATCCATCCATAAAAGATAAGCCATATGTATGCCAAATTTCATCCAAATCCGTTCAGCCCTTTTTGCGTGATTAAGTAACAAACATACACACTTTTACATTTATAATATTAGTTAGGTTAACTAAAATAATCTAGTCAAGACTTTTGGCTTTACGCCATGGTCATATTTTCCTGCGAATATATAGGTATTTTGTCCGATAACGGTTTACCATCCCTGTAGTAGAGACTTGTACCAAAAGGTACATATTTCATAGCTGAGCATAAGCCTCATCCACTCACGTTAGCCCGGGCAGAAATCATAACGTATAACCCAACACGCGAACATAAAGAATGTCATTCATAACAAACGAATGTATCCTTGTTTCTTGTACTACAGCGTATATTAAATATAATGTGAAGTGCTGGTACAGTAAAGATGGCAACAGATAATCGAAATCGATGGACATGATTGATGATCATGGTCATTGACATAACTGGTGAGGGTCATGGGGGGGATCGAATAGATGCGAGACGGTATCATCATCATTTCAGCCGAAAGACATCCACTGTTGGACATAGATGCTCCTCCAAGAGTCGCCACAACGACCGGTCCTGTCCTGCATTCTTCGGTTTCCGGTCATGATTGATGACTGTAATTGATCGACTGCGACTGGATTGGATGGATGCGAGACAGTATCACTATCATCATCATTTCAGCCGAAAGACGTCCACTGGTGGACATTTATGCCTTCCACAAGCGTCACCACAACGACCGGTCTTGTCCCGCATCCTTCGGATTCCGGTGACTCTTACCAGATTATTGGTAAACCTTGTGGGTGGTCCCGATTTGAGATGTTTTGTTATCTAGGTTATGTGATGATCTACTGGCACGAATGTGAACAGACTCTAGATCACACAGAGTGATCTAGGGTATACAACTTCACATCCGTGCAAGTAGAGGTTGAGGTGTTTTCGTAGCTAACCAAAAACTAAAGAGGTTGAGACGAAGTGCCACTACAGTAATAACTGAAACCATTGGCATTCGACTGCGCATAGAAAGGGGTTCGCGTTGTGTCAACATTTTATTAACTTACGTCGACACGATGTCAAGACGTCGAATTGTATCGATGAGGTGACGCTTGAAATGATTTGATTTCACAGGTACGAGACAATTTAATCACCGGATATATACGTCTATATCATTTACGATTTGTTAAAAAAATATTGAGTATTTGACTATTGCTGATTGGGGTTTACTACTCTGGCAATTGTGTCTTTTTACCTATAATATATTTTGTATGTAGGGACCATCGAGTTGATTTCTATCAAACATATCCATTGGTCTACATAAGCTTAGCACTAGTAAAAATGGGTCCAACTAAGCGGTAAACGGACATATAGTTTCATAGTAAAGCTTTCACATTCCCGAAGTATAAATGACGGTAAAACCCCCTAAAAACCATTGTGATAAAAATCACACGAGTCTTTAATTCGAATCTTTGAGTTTACGGGCATCACACGAACCAAAAGAAATTTTCAATAAAGTTCAATGTTATTGCAATCATTTGTTCTACCTACCCGTGCATTAAAAATGAGCTTATCATGAAGCTCATGATATTACACTCGTCTGACTTTATTTAAATACATCGGCTGTCCGTTATGGTGGCAGTTACGATTTCGGGAATGGTTCCGACTGTTCTCTGCGATAAGCACAAAGCTTGATATACATTTAATAAACAATGCTCAACGATTATAAAATCTGTGAAATATTTTCATTATGGAATAAGGAATTTATGTTTTAAAGCTACGAATACCATTGGTCGAGGTTTATTTTGTGCTTATTCTCGTCATAATGCATTGTCTCGTGTCTTACAATTTTAACTGTTACTGGTTACTGTCTTGCTTCTGTAATTGGACTCTTCTTCTTTAAGATCTGACTGACATATTTCATTCATCGTCACAGGACTTAGAATATGTCAGACGGCCAATCAACTAAGTACAAACGATGGCACGGTTACCGCAGTGTGCAGTGGTTGACCAATTGGCACAAACATTTGTACGGCCCACAGATAGGTGTTTTGGGTTTCGATGTAGGTATTGTTTATGTGAGTTACATGTTTTTAAATGCGCCCACGATACCTACATGAGCTTATTCCTCGTATGGGTCGATTCTATTTAGAAAAATACTTCCTCATTCTTCTTCTTTTCTTGTCGATATCTTCAACCAAATTTTCTCTGACCAGTGTTTAGCAACCTGTACGGCTCTATTATTGGCTTCGTATTGATCCTGAAAAGTGTAGGTTTTTTTTTCTGGTCATCAAAATGACCAGAAAAAAAAATCAGAATGACTTCTCCCGCTCTTGGGTGGAGCGGGAGGGCGTGTCAGACTCTTATTGACTAAACCCCTACCCCGTTCCTTCGTTGCCTATAATCTGGGGGGGACTCGGTGTCAACCTTTCGGAATACCACGTGTTCCCCAGAGGCTTCGGCCCTGCCGGGCCCCTACAGTTTGCTGACGTCTCCTTGAGGCGCGCGTGGAACAGAACGCGCCGTTGACGACTGGGCTTGGTCTAGATTATTTCCAGACTGCCGGACGGCGAGCTACCCAGTGCCTACCTGGGAAATCGGGAAATGGGTTGGAAATCGGGATCGAAAGTGCAGGGGGTTATGCAAGATGGGCAGCTCAGCAAGTGCCGCATGTCTTGTGCAGCGGCTCCACACTGGCACTGTGTTAAGGATGGGTCGAGGAAGCCCCATTAAAATGCACTCACTCCGATATCTAAACAACGCCTTGTTTAGCTATTAAACGGCGGCCAACGTACAATACTGCAGGAGCCTATTCTCAGAGTCTCTCCATATTATAATTCAAGGCTAATTAAGTCTTCTGAGGCTGTAACGAGGAGCAAGTGAGAAAGGTGGTAATTAGGGCTCCTTCTCACTGAAACATTAAAATTTCACCTTCACTTGGCTAACGAGTCATTAGGAACTCTTTGATGCATACTAATTGTGTTCGCTTTTCGACGTAATTGTAACTAAAGATGGACTCAAAGTGTACGGTGCAAGAAAAGTAAGAATTCTCTAAGGATTTTTTGTGTGTTCCTTTTTGCCAGAGCCACTGCTTAAAGCTAAGTAAACTTGCACAGCGTTAAGTAAGATGTTAAGAATTTTAAGATGCATTAAAAATTTGCAAACGCGATAGATGGTATTTAAGATATTTTATAACCATTCTAGAGCAAAAAAATAATTTAAATTTAATCCTAATTCTGATTTTGCTAAATGTTAATACGTGCATAATTAGAGGTTTTTGACTAACTTTCAAACTAGGACATGAGTCCTGTATTTTGGGTGTCATCGTATCTTCTCGGCTATTTACACTATGCAGCTAAAGGCAATTTCTGTTAATACTTGTATAGATCCTCCAACTTTCAACAATACTTTATTTTTATTGTCACATTTTGGGAACACTTTAATTGTGCATATAGCTAATAAGCACGTTGTGGTGTTCCATCAGGTGAGACAGTGGTCAAGCGCGAGCCTATCTTCTTATTCTCTTTCGTTTGTCCCTGCTTCCATTTTCTGGGGTCGGGTCAGCTCACAATTTTGCGCCAGGACAGTCTGCTCTTAGTTGTCGATTCAACAAAAATAAGTTATTTACTCTTGAATTAAAGAACCCTAGGTTATAACTGTCAGGAAATACAGACGCTGGCAGGGAATTTCACTACTTAGATAGAGGATAAATCTCATTTTTCGGTCCCGGCAAAATGGATACCTGTCCAATAAGTATATTTCCTGTCTCCAGCCTTATTCCTGTGGGTGTATCTTTAGATCTTGAGTGTCAAAAGCTTTGTTATATTTCTGCGAATTTAGAACAACGTCGTGATTCCTAGAAAACTATTAGCCCAAAATATATGCTGAAGTGAAATTCGGTGTAGAATTGTAGGTACATCTTTGTTCCGAGAATACTGATAAAAAAAACTCGCAGGAATAATTTAGACAAGTTAAAATGGTTTGAATTATTTCGAAAGGTTGAATTTTGTATAAATATCAGAATAAATTATACTTAACCTTGTGTTTCTTTAGTCCAGGACCGGTCACTTTGGCGACGCGCAGTGGACGACAGCATGCTGCTTATAATATTTATATACAAATCTCCCAGTTCATCATCTGCCTAGCCTTTTCCCAACTATATTGGGGTCGGCTTCCAGTCAAGCCGGATTTAGCTGAATACCAGTATTTTACGAGGAGCGGCTGCCTACCAGACCTCCACAACCCATTAATTGGGATAACACGGTACTTCATGGCAAGACTGGAGTCAGATTTACGGGCTTCTGACTATCCGTAACGACTGTCAAAGATCTACAAATGACAGCCGGGACCTACGGCTTAACGTGCTATCCGAGGCACGGAGGAAACTCGTTATGTTAAGATGGTCACCCATCCACAGACCAACCTCGGCAAGCGTGGCTTAACCTTGAAGATTGACCCGTGCGGCTGTTATTATCTAGCCACGAGCTCCTTAATACAAATCTCCCAGTTATTCGACTGAAATTTTATACAGACATAATATATCTGAAACAAAAAAAAAATAAACCGTGAGCCAGACAAACATTTTGGACATTTCCAATGCACCACAATTTAATTAATTTATAGTCCCATTGTATTATTTGCTGTGGTTTTAAATCAAAAATATTCTGTTAGAACAAAAGCCTGTATTTAGCGCACGTACCTTAAATAGAAACACCGCAACCGACCGCAATGTATTATCAGTAATAACTCAGGCGTAGTAACAGTTCAGTAATTCAAGCACGTGAAAATATATGTGATATTAATTATATCGTGTAAAACCACAAACACGTCGATTAAATTAATTGCGTTGATGTATTTTGTTGGGTGTGTTACCTAACTCCGTGTTAGTTGCCTCATTTCGTTCAATAAATGTATACTAGAAACTTAAATATAACATTTGAACAACTAAATACCAACAATTTAGTAATGTTTTCGCCATCTGATAGTCTAGTAAGGACCGAAACCGATTTGATGGCACGTAGTGTTCCACATGCGACACAAAGATTTGTCAGCAAACACCTAGTAGTGCTGATGCGTGTTAGGGCTGCGGAAACGTTTGCAAAAGTGACCGTGGACCTAAATCATATAGAACAACTGCAGAACATAGGTTTGTTTTAGTCAGAAAAATCTATTGCTCTTTCATAAATAATTTTCAAAATTCTTCACACACTTCATTAAATATTTTGAACAATTTGCTACACTATGAATTAAAAATTAAATTCTCTCTTCCACTTCATCCAGAAATGTTTTAATATTCATCAATTATTCATTACCTTATGTACTCGGCTAATTGGTAATTGTTTACAATGTAAACCTTGTTTCAATAAATTCAAACGAAAACACTAACGGTAGGATAAAATATTAAGAGCATCAAAATTCTATTACGTTTCATGTTGCTTCAAAAGTTTAATTTAGTTAAGTAGAAATCGCTTTAAACGTTTTATAAAGTACAGGATACACTGTATGTAATGCTGAGCGGTCCATCAATCATGTTGCATTGTGTCGCTTTGGGCTTAGCCATGTGGAAACAAGCCTTATCATGGCTCCACTTTATAAATGAGTTTTGTGTTTTCGAAGTCAAAAATTCAGTTTTAAAAAGATGAGTAAGTACTACTAGCATGTACTCGTAATACTGGAAAAACTACAATCAATTTTTTTTTACAACAATATTATTATGAATAGCTATTTCTATGCAATGGCCAAGTATAAATAATGAGGTATTCCACATTGAGCACCCGTTTTAATAGCACCCAAACTAATAGCACCCAAGGTATTCCATATTGAGCACCTAGTGATATTTTTTGCGGGTGCTTTATGTGGAATACTTTTTTATTTAATATTTTATTCCACATTGAGCACCTGCAAATTTGAAGGCACTAGTGTTGGGACGTTTACGTGTTTAAGGACGTCGAAATAATCGATTAAAATCAGTAAAAGGTTTTTTTTCCGGTTCTCGCTCCGGACCATGGCCTGAACCAGGGCCCGGCGTGAGAGGTCGCCGCCGCCGATAGCCTCCACAAGGACACGGCGGTGTTCCGCTCAAGCGGGGCACACCTCTACCGTGTGCTCCGGGCGGTCCACACAGTGGCGACACCCGGGCGTCCTTTCCTCCTTGATCCGATGCAGGAACCTCCTGAACTTATCGTGTGCGGTGAGGACCTGCGTCATACGGAACGAGAGGACGCCGTGACCTCTTTCCAACTACTCCTCAAAGAGGGGTCTAACCGCCGCTATGACGGCATGCCCAGCACTGGGTTGCGACAGTCGCAGTCGCCAAGCCACCCTGAGATCCTGCCGGAGCTCTGTCCGCCATACCGCGACTTGTCGTGGCAGCGGAGTTTCGCCCCGGCGTTGCATCTCCACGCGCAAATCATGCATGCGTAGGAACTTTTGACTCCAGATCCCACGATGGCAGGCCAGCAAAGTGGCTCGCCGCTTTGTGAGAGATCGCGCGGTATCCCCGCACCATCCGGATGGCCATGACCCTCTGGCAAGAGTTCAGTTTGGCCGCCAGTCACTTACCCAGTGACGGCACCCAAACCAGCGCCCCGTAAAGGGCCATGGACCGAACGACCTCCGCGTAGAGCCTCCAGTAGGGGGCGTCTAGACCCCCTAGGTTGGGCAGGAGCCGCTTCAGAGCGGAACTAGTCCTGTCCAGTTTGGGGGCCAAACGTCGGAAATGCTCCTCGAAAGTCCACCGGCTGTCGAGGACGAGTCCCAGGTACTTCATCATCGACCTGACGCCGACGTGGACCCCCCCTACCGTTATTTGGGAACCTAGTGGTTGCGCGGTCTGAGGGCCATGAAAGCACATAGCCTCGGACTTGTGCAATGCCACCTTGAGTCCCAGTTGCTGGATCCTGTCTACGACTGTCGCAACCCTGCGTGCCGCTGTTTCGGCCACCGCCTGGTACGACTCTCCCCGTGCCAGGATCGATGAATGATGAACTTATCCGACAGGTAGGCCTCGATGACACGACGGAGGTAGGCGGGCAACTCATGGTACCGAAGTGCCGCTCCGTTGCAACTCCAGGGCAGGGAGTTGAACGCATGGCGATGTCCAAAGACACCCGCCAAGACGACCCTGCCCCCAATCACCGCATCCCCAGTCGTGAGGGCCCTCACGCACATGATGGCGTCCACCGTGGAGCGCCCCCTGCGAAAGCCAAACTGACCGTCCGCAAGATCCAGCCCCACCCGCGCCAGATGCCCGACAAAGCGGTATGCAATTACTGTTTCAAAGAGTTTGCCCACCTCGTCGAGCAGCACGAGGGGCCGGTACGTGGACGGAGCCTCCATGGCCAGGACCCAAGCCCTTCCGGGCACGCCGTCGGGTCCTGGTGGATGAATTAGATAGGTGGCGCTTAGCGAGTCATACTATTTTTTATTATCATGCTATTAAACTCTCTAGTGATTGTAATTGAAGATTTAATTTTCCCATCCTATGATACAGTAATCTCTCAACACTAGTGCCTCCAAATCTGTAGGTGCATGTAAATATTTATAGTGGGATTATGATAATAAAATTATTGATTACATAATAAAAAATATTTTTATTATGTTATTAAACCTTTTACTGATTTTAATCGATTATTTCGACGTCCTTAAACACGTACACGTCCCAACACTAGTGCCTTTAAATTTGCAGGTGCTCAATGTGGAATACCTTGGGTGCTATTAAAACGGGTGTTCAATGTGGAATACCTCTAAATAATAATTAATGGTTAATACACTGCTTCATCCTTGTCCTTTCAGTATTAGGTATGAGTAAATATTATAATTTTCTTTGTTCTCAATAATACTCTCTCTATTCAATGAATATGGGTGGTCGGTCAACTTTTTCGAGCATGTATGATTTAGGCTTAAGGTACGGCGCGGTGGTATGCAATTGTTCATCATCATCATTCCAGCTGAAAGACTTTCACTTTTTGACATAGACCTCCTGAATTGTTGCTACAACGAGCGGTTTTTTATGTCGTGCAACTATCGAATTCCTGCGACCCTCATTATGTGATCAGTCCACCCCGCCACTCAACAATCTTTCGGCCCCATTGGCGATTCTTATGTTACTGCAACTATTATGTTTTGAGATTCTTCCGGCTACCTTGTTAATTAACAAAAACCGAGAAACTCATGGCTTAAATAAAGATAGCCGCGCACTGATCTGAGGATGTGACCGACAAGAACCACAACATTTCGAGATTCCTCCATATTACGAACAGCACTTTAAGCCGTTGGCCTCGCTTTTCATTTGTAGATTTCTGGCAGCCAGGAAATCAGACAGCACTTTTGCCAAAGGCTGGGTGTTAGTCAATTACTAAATCAGATAGGTAGTTGCTGTATTTAAAGTACTTGTATTTAGCAACACGATGCATGTGTAAGACTGGAAACCGACCCCAGCAAAGACAGAGAAAGCAGGGCAGATTGCTGTGACCAGAAAAAACATAACTTTAATTAACTACTAGAAAAACAAACAGGTAGTTATTATGTTCAGAAATTTTGAGGTTTATTCTCATATCAAAGAAGAACAAAACGGTTTCATAAACATTGTAAATATTACTTAGTTTATTGTACATATATAGAAACTAGGACAAAATTAAATGTATTCCAGCATGAGTACATAATGTTTTTTCTACCTTTTCCTGGTGTATAGTACTCCAGGGATCCATACATTTTGTTGGAATAAAAATTGCAATAATGCATATACAGCGACAGTGAGAAATTGCTAGCCGTTGGCCTATGAATACCTTTATACTTCACTCTACTCTGGAGACTTTTATGTGTGGAATAAAATATGATATAGGTACAGCTAACAAAGAATATTCGCGTTTCAGCAAGATTGACATAATTGTATCAGTCACGAACAATAGAATGAAATGAATAGTAAATGACAAGGCCATTAGAGCATGCACAAAGCTTCTTTGAATATCAGAAATACGACGAAATATACAAAAGCCAGAAAGACGAAAATAGATATTTTACTCACTCATAAACAAAAATAATGAACAAAGCGAATATCAGACGTATACATCATGCTTTTAGTCCATAAATAAATTACAAGAAAAATATTGCATGCTACTGCTTACCCTATCAAAGCAGAAATGAGGATTTATGTGATTTCAAGCGGTCCGATTTGAATAAACATGTTGGAACAAATGTCGCCGATATGTTTTGCTTATTCGAATTCGAATTCAGCTAATGCTTATTCCGTGTTCGTAGTATCTGCTCGTCAAATATGAATAACCAGACTACAATATGGATAATAAATTTTAATTGCTTTAATATCGAACGAGTTTGTTAGTAATTTTGTAATAAGGACTCTTTGATATCTTCTCGGAGTTTCAGAAATTCAGGCTTTATTATATGGTGCTGAAGGTTTATTGAGTTCTGAGAAGGTGCTTGCACCTTCATAATTATTATGAACTATCTCTTTTCGCGAGTCATGGTAAAGGCTCTTATAAAGCAGTTATTTTTTCAACCATGTTTTTTAATAATAACTATCAGAGTTGTATAAATATTTTTATTTTATTACGAATTATCATGATGAAATTATTTTTTTTCTAGTAGTATAAGTATTTAAGTAATTTTAGTATTTCTTATTATTATTATTTAGTAGAAATTTAAATAACCTTACACTTCTAGGCCAATCGATCAGAGCAGGCTACGTCATAAGCAATAATGTGTTGTGCAGCAAGCAGAGAGAAACCGTTGCACAATTTTCCAAGAAAACCACAAAACCACTTGACAAGTTATATTGCAGAAGACGGTATAACTTGGAGAAGCGTCGCCGTCGCGTCGTATGTGGTCGCGTTTCATTGCAGTATGTATTGAATGAATTATGAAGTCCTAGTCTGAAAACTGACAGATAGTAATTTCCTCTTAGTTTCTTTTATAAATCCATTGTTTTATCTATACTAATATTATAAAGAGGTAAAATTTGTAAGTTTGTAAGTTTGTATGTTTGTAAGTTTGTATGTAGGGGGTAATCTCTGGAACTACTAGTTCGATTTGAAAAATTCTTTCAGTGTTAGATAGTCCATTTATCGAGGAATGCTATAGGCTATATACCATCACGCTACGATCCACGGGAGCGGAGCAGTAACGAAAAATGCGGGTGAAACCGCAGGGGACAGCTAGTTAGTTACATTTCGATCTAATGATCTAATTGATTGAATATATAAAAGGCACTGGAGAGCTAAAAACGAGGTTTCTCTACAAAATAAAAGGAGAAACTGACTGACATCAACGCACAGCCGAAACTACTGGGCTTAGGATCTTCGATCAACAATGTACGCTAGGAACGTAAAATTTCACACCAGGCTTCCTTTTATGACGTAGGCGAACACCAAGAGGGGATTTTCGGAAATATCTTTAAGGAGGTGGAACGAGGTTCCAAAATTTGTATTGCGAAATATACTTTCACAAAGCTGCTGGCAGAAGCTATTAGATAATCATTTCCTTTTAGTTTATTTTTATTCCATTTACTCAATACTCAAAATCAAGCATTTTAAAATGGAAAAGATTTCATTTTTTACATTTTAAGTTCGAATAGATTTTAACGCTCGCCTAGCGTGCCGTTTGACTTCAATAATTCGTTCTCAAAGGAAACGATTCAGATATATTTGATTCATGGAAGTGTGACTGTTCCTAAAAGACCCTAGGCTGATAAAATTTTCATTTTTCCTGAATTATCCTACATGAAGGTGTTAAGGTCGGTTTCCCCTAAGGGGAAAGAGACGGGCCCCGCCATACGCCCGCCTCCGTAGTTCTCATCCAGGTGACTTGGGCAAACTCCCGCCGACATGAAATGGATTCCCAAGAATTGTATCTCTTTGTCCCGACTTAGAAAGCTAAGGGACAAGGAGGGGAAGGATAGAAAACAATGCTAATTTCAAATAGGGTAGGGAATCCATTGGTAAGGTGATAAGGAAGGATAATCTACTTTTAGTTGTACTAATTTCAAACACAATGTAATTATTGTTAATGAATAAATATGATGACGATGACTTTTAAGTTATGAAAGTTAAGAGACTGAGAGGGAAGCAAAAGGGTATATATGACACGTGCCGCTTGTATTTGCAAATTATCCTACTTTGGAATTATTTTGATTCTCTTTGCTCGTGTATGTCCTGACCAATCCTACGGCATAGGGTTGTGAGGCCTATGCTATTGGATAAGACACACTTCCCATAATTAGTTCCATGATTAAAACAATGTAAAACTTAAACAAGCGTGACGCATCGTCAGTCGTCACAGAACTACTTACAGTTGCCTTGTTTCACGCCGAAGTGGTTTTAATAAATCGTCACTTCACACTTCCTTACTCTACCCTAAGTGAGGACAACATAACGTCCACGTCACCGAGCTACGTCTAGCTGCGGAGGGTTTCATGATAAGTGTCCAATTTGCGTATCTCGCTAAATATTATTTTTTTTTGTATCAGTAAGAGGCCTACGGGGGCCGGGTGTGTTTTAACGAGATACGGTCCCTAGCGTTCCTTAGAACGTCTGTAATTGCAGTTTAAGCGTCTCTGCGCGGTGCTACCCCCAACTCCCGGAAGTGCGCGAGAACCAAAGGCAATGTAAAGTATTCTGCTGTCAGTCAGTTCTTAGGGTAGGTAGCCTTCACTAGCGTTTGATGATTCGTAGATCATTACAGCTCAAGCTGGCCCTAACATGTAGCGATTGTTACTCGGTTCAGCCTCCTAACATCAGTTCGTTCGTGATTATGTCAGATATGCTGATAAGTTTCAAGCATGCTGATAAGCGTCAAGTATGCAGGACTATGTAAGGTTCATTCCATGTGAAGTTCATTCCAAGCAAGGCTTTCCCCGAGTTCCCTAACATCAAACGCAAGCTCAGGTCACCTTGTCATAGGGAGGAAAGTAAGGGATGAAACCGACAACACTCATCCTTTCAGTCACCAGCACAGTCGCTGAGATTCACTCGCGTACTTACACACATCACGCTAGTAGCAAACCACAATCAGCGCTCGTCCATCCGTCTTTCAACTAACACACACTCTGTGTATTGTAAGTACTAATCAAACCTAAACTGGACTTAGTCCATAGGTATCTAATATTATAACACAGTACGAGCTCTTCTAAGAATTATCTCAGGTTATAAGCCCGACGGTATTCACCGAGTCAGCTAGCCTAGCTCGCTGCTGCTGCTGGACGCTCTTGCGCGTATAATAACAACAAATCACTCAGGATAAATTAGAATAATAAAGGACTCACCCATTCACGCCAACAAACACACTCACTTACACACTGCTACTTTAAATACTAGATCAGTCTAATCTGGACTTGGCACTCCTAAGAATTACAACGGACTCAGCCCTATGGTATTTATCAAGTAACTCTAGCTCGCTGCTTCTGAGCGTCCTACTTCTACACCGGTCTAAACCCAAGGTGTCCTATTCTAACTCGCTAATGCTGGACGTCCGACCTCTCCCGGGCTCTGAAGCTAAGTGTCCTATCCTAATTTGCTCTTGCTGAACGTCCAGCCCCCATCGCGGTCCCAAGCCCAGTGTCCTCGTGGTGCGGCCATCTCTCCGACGCGCCTTTGCCACACGTGGTATCTCACCATTGTCTTTTCGAAACTTCCAGAATCGCTTAATGGTCGTTTTTGTCTAATTTCTTAAGGGTTTCGTCTGGGTCTGTTTTATGTTTACCAGATGTTTTATTAGTTTTAAAGAGTCGAATATTGCACTTGTTTCCTTAGAATTATGTTTAAGTATTTCTTTGGCTTGGCCCTTGCTTTTTGTTCGTTTGCCATTAAAAGGATAATTGATGAGTTTCAAAGTGGCCCATGGCGCCGTGCGTGATGTTTAAAGCTAAATATATTATAATATTTTGTTATTAATTTGGAGTAAGTGACAGACAGTCACATTCCCCCCTCTGAAAATCAGACGCGTGACGTAGTACAGCGGATGAGCTTTCACAATAGGATAGCCTTTGCATTCTCATTAAAAATTCTTACTCTCACCCAATAAGATACAAGGATCTAATAAGTTATTCTAGTTGGCACGTACTCGTAAGTCTAATAAGATAACTGCAAGTATTGGCCTGCCATAACTTCATACAGAAACATTATATGTTTTGATAATACACAATCGCTGATCTCATTCCAGCTTATAATCCTATTGGCACATTATAAAACCAAATTAAAAGACTAGTATATTCATAGTCTGGTTTTACATACATGATATAATAAAATAGTATTTAAATCCAAATTGAACATTTGGAAATCAATATCGCGAATTAATTTAAGTAATGTAAATCCGCATTGTAATAAAACAAATACTGAAACTTTTAGAGCCATACCGATCCGGTTTGTTGAAATACTCTAATCATTATAATTATTACAGTAGGATGTGCTGCCTGCTATAATTTAATATCGTGTAGCAGCTACATCCCTAAGTTTCATACAAACGCTAAACTTATCTAAACCTTTAGTTCATTTCAAATCAACATTAGTCAACTAAGTTATCATTCTTTTATCATAACTCAAGTGTCCTGAAGTTTGCTGTCGTAGGCCATCACCAAGACTCTTTTCCTAGTAACTTCCACTTGAAACCATCAACATGTGTTCAGCCTCTACTGCTTAATTGACCTTAGACAACTTTAAAACACCTCTTTTTTTTGTTCTATAAGTAAGGGTCGGCCACATTACGAGTTTTTTTTTTTTTTTTTTTTTTTTTTTTGCCGTAATGTGCGTCAGGTCATTTCGCTATTGACTCTTAGAATTTGAAGACGCATATGGCAACACAATGGACTAAATTTATTGCTTTCGTCTGCGGGCTTGTTTCCCATAAAACACAGGCTAAATGAGTTTTTTAAAAGGGCCAAATTGTGTTATGCTATTTCAATGCGGGTAGCAAATTTTTTGTTATCCCTAAAACTAAAAGACTTTCACATCGTAAAATGCACATTTTAACGTACCTTTTAGTTAGCTGTTTTATGAGGCAATTATAAGTTATTGTTATGAGTAGTCAAAAGGCATCCCCGTTAGTGCTGGTATAACTTAATAATACCTACGATACCGGTAATACTTTAAACGAAGTTGCATTGAACTTGAAACATAAGTCAATTAAGATGTTCGTTTATGTTATTTGTAATTGCATCATGTCAATACCTAGGTCTATAAAACACTCCCACTTTCATCGAATCTTCACTTAATACATATTAGAGTATTTGAACCTATTTCTTTGAATAATACCTATTTATTTTGAAATTACATAATTTAGGAGACCTGTACGCTTATGTTTTTATCTCACACATCAGCGTCTCATCTGACCTGCACTTAACGTGTAGCTAGTACATTAGGATTTTTCCTTTACCTATTTACCAAACAATTACATTTCAGTACACCTGTGCATGCTTATAGTTTGATTTTACATACCAGGGTCTCTTCTAGTGTTATTCGTGCGGTAAGTACCTACGGTGCTCGCTCGTTCTAAACTCAGCCTATCGCAGTCGTAGCAGGACAAAGACCATTCCTTACGCTGAGTCAGCAACCGAGGTGGACTCCGCAGTAACTGAAATAGTTCGCACATAGGAATATTAGATTACATTTTATTTAGATGCAGTTACCCCCCTCTGATCCTAAGAGGATAGAATAGTTCTGAAATGCAACAAGTGTTAGAAAGTTATTGATACTGGTTCTTGAATTTATATATCTTGCAAGATTCAAGTAGAATACTCAATAGACAACGTTAGGCAAGCAGTTTGTACATTTCCTAAACACGTGCATACTTTAAACAATCTGGTAATGCCTCCTCCGTATTTAATAACGTTAATCGCTGAAATTCATTTTGAAGCGCCAACGCGCAACCCTAGTCAATAGTATTTAGTGTGATTACAAAGATCATACGCGAAGTAATGATAAAGAGTCTAATAAAGTGAAACTTAGCTTCGCAACAGGGACCACGCTACGGCACTCGCTGTAATCAGGTGATGACACTTAGATGAACTACAGGTCAAGCGCAACGCACAAACCGTGAGTGACAGTGTTGTCGCAGCGATGTGCAGGTTTAAATATCCTGGAATTTTAAATATAGCCACACGAGTATCTATTCAAATAAAATACAATAAACTGCCGAGTTGGCAATATTTAGAATATCCTACTACGAGTATAATGTTTTGCTAAATGTAATCACTAATGTAACGACTACTTTCTTGGTGAGCTCATTGCTATTCTTTAAATAAACTGCACGTATGTTAAACCTTAGTTTATAAATCTGTCATGTCCATTCATTTCACATATCACACATAAACTCTCACACTGAAAACCACATTTCATTTTCACAAACTTTCATTCAAGCTCAAAACTTACTTTAGCTGGGAGTCGAACCCATTGTGACATTAGCTCAGAGCCCTATTATAGTAAATATTAACTAGGTACTTGACATTACCTCGATACATAAGTATGGGGATCGAACCCATTATTTGTAGCATATAAACGCAAACACACAATCATACACGATATTTATATAGTTTACTCACAAATATTTTTTTTTGTTCATGGGAATCGAACCCTGATAAACACAAATTAAAACACAATAAACCATAATAAATTAAGCGGGAATTGAACCCACAATTGTGACACAAGATCTCTAAAATTCACTAACCAATTCATAAATCGGGAATCGAACCCGAAATTCATGACAAATAAAATTTTATAACTAAACCAACAATCATGCGGGAATCGAACCCACAAATATAGATGTAGTTGAGATCTCAACTGTATACCAAATTCAGATCTTTAACCTAGCCGTTGTAATTCTTTTTATACCTAATTAATCCTAACAATTTATAGTACTAGAAAATTACGTTGTGTTGTTTTAGTAGTAACCCATAAATATCGTTTCTCGTTGCACTGAAGTGAATCAGTACATTTAATGACGAGAATCCTGGTCACGGCACCACATGTGACTGTTCCTAAAAGACCCTAGGCTGATAAAATTTTCATTTTTCCTGAATTATCCTACATGAAGGTGTTAAGGTCGGTTTCCCCTAAGGGGAAAGAGACGGGCCCCGCCATACGCCCGCCTCCGTAGTTCTCATCCAGGTGACTTGGGCAAACTCCCGCCGACATGAAATGGATTCCCAAGAATTGTATCTCTTTGTCCCGACTTAGAAAGCTAAGGGACAAGGAGGGGAAGGATAGAAAACAATGCTAATTTCAAATAGGGTAGGGAATCCATTGGTAAGGTGATAAGGAAGGATAATCTACTTTTAGTTGTACTAATTTCAAACACAATGTAATTATTGTTAATGAATAAATATGATGACGATGACTTTTAAGTTATGAAAGTTAAGAGACTGAGAGGGAAGCAAAAGGGTATATATGACACGTGCCGCTTGTATTTGCAAATTATCCTACTTTGGAATTATTTTGATTCTCTTTGCTCGTGTATGTCCTGACCAATCCTACGGCATAGGGTTGTGAGGCCTATGCTATTGGATAAGACACACTTCCCATAATTAGTTCCATGATTAAAACAATGTAAAACTTAAACAAGCGTGACGCATCGTCAGTCGTCACAGAACTACTTACAGTTGCCTTGTTTCACGCCGAAGTGGTTTTAATAAATCGTCACTTCACACTTCCTTACTCTACCCTAAGTGAGGACAACATAACGTCCACGTCACCGAGCTACGTCTAGCTGCGGAGGGTTTCATGATAAGTGTCCAATTTGCGTATCTCGCTAAATATTATTTTTTTTTGTATCAGTAAGAGGCCTACGGGGGCCGGGTGTGTTTTAACGAGATACGGTCCCTAGCGTTCCTTAGAACGTCTGTAATTGCAGTTTAAGCGTCTCTGCGCGGTGCTACCCCCAACTCCCGGAAGTGCGCGAGAACCAAAGGCAATGTAAAGTATTCTGCTGTCAGTCAGTTCTTAGGGTAGGTAGCCTTCACTAGCGTTTGATGATTCGTAGATCATTACAGCTCAAGCTGGCCCTAACATGTAGCGATTGTTACTCGGTTCAGCCTCCTAACATCAGTTCGTTCGTGATTATGTCAGATATGCTGATAAGTTTCAAGCATGCTGATAAGCGTCAAGTATGCAGGACTATGTAAGGTTCATTCCATGTGAAGTTCATTCCAAGCAAGGCTTTCCCCGAGTTCCCTAACATCAAACGCAAGCTCAGGTCACCTTGTCATAGGGAGGAAAGTAAGGGATGAAACCGACAACACTCATCCTTTCAGTCACCAGCACAGTCGCTGAGATTCACTCGCGTACTTACACACATCACGCTAGTAGCAAACCACAATCAGCGCTCGTCCATCCGTCTTTCAACTAACACACACTCTGTGTATTGTAAGTACTAATCAAACCTAAACTGGACTTAGTCCATAGGTATCTAATATTATAACACAGTACGAGCTCTTCTAAGAATTATCTCAGGTTATAAGCCCGACGGTATTCACCGAGTCAGCTAGCCTAGCTCGCTGCTGCTGCTGGACGCTCTTGCGCGTATAATAACAACAAATCACTCAGGATAAATTAGAATAATAAAGGACTCACCCATTCACGCCAACAAACACACTCACTTACACACTGCTACTTTAAATACTAGATCAGTCTAATCTGGACTTGGCACTCCTAAGAATTACAACGGACTCAGCCCTATGGTATTTATCAAGTAACTCTAGCTCGCTGCTTCTGAGCGTCCTACTTCTACACCGGTCTAAACCCAAGGTGTCCTATTCTAACTCGCTAATGCTGGACGTCCGACCTCTCCCGGGCTCTGAAGCTAAGTGTCCTATCCTAATTTGCTCTTGCTGAACGTCCAGCCCCCATCGCGGTCCCAAGCCCAGTGTCCTCGTGGTGCGGCCATCTCTCCGACGCGCCTTTGCCACACGTGGTATCTCACCATTGTCTTTTCGAAACTTCCAGAATCGCTTAATGGTCGTTTTTGTCTAATTTCTTAAGGGTTTCGTCTGGGTCTGTTTTATGTTTACCAGATGTTTTATTAGTTTTAAAGAGTCGAATATTGCACTTGTTTCCTTAGAATTATGTTTAAGTATTTCTTTGGCTTGGCCCTTGCTTTTTGTTCGTTTGCCATTAAAAGGATAATTGATGAGTTTCAAAGTGGCCCATGGCGCCGTGCGTGATGTTTAAAGCTAAATATATTATAATATTTTGTTATTAATTTGGAGTAAGTGACAGACAGTCACAGAAGCATACAAACATACGTGTTTGCATTGGGACTGCTTGTTCAATGGCTTCAATAATTAATTAGTTTGAGTTCTGCTAACAGCATGTTATGTTGAATGAATAAGTAATTAGTAGGAAGCATTATTAATTGACCTCTTACCTCTATTTGATGAGCACTTGAAATGAAAATGATACGGATCCTATCCTTTGAACTGTTGTCATAGGTTAAGGATAGATGGTGGTTCTGTAAGGCAATTTTATATGAGATAAGTAGGTAAAGCATCTAAAGCAATCGGTTTGCAACATGATTTGAGAGTTTTCTTCGAGAAAATTTGCATTTTAACGCGGTTTAATGACAAAACTACTTTTCTCAGCGATTTTGTCTGCGAAAAAGTATGTGTTTCCAAACAAAATTAAACCCCCGTTTCACCTCCCCAGTATTCAAAAACCGCTTTTTAATCCTCGCCATCGTCATAAAAAGAATCTTTGGGCAAACGTCCATGTTCCCAGTCTCAGTTTCGGCTGTGCATTGATGTCAGTCAATCAGTTTCTTCTTTTGTACGAGTAGGTATGTACCTATAGAAAACTGAGCAGAATAATAACAGTCGCACTGGTTGACCTTCAAAGTCAAGCAATGCTTCCCGTGGTCTGTCTATAGAGAGACTAGACGAGATGCGAGATTTTAACTCCTTCCTCCCTTCGTGCCTCGGAAAACTCAATAAGGCGTTGGTCCCGGTTGTCATTTATAGAACTTTGACAGTCATTACGAACAGCGGTGCTATTCTCTAAAAGTAATTTTCATGGCGACCAGCTCGTCGTCGAGACAGCCGTCAAACAGCGAACGCAACTGTATGAAGAACTGACATTGTAAACTCACAGAAAATGACTTTCAGAGAATAACATAGCAGCAAGAATAGGTTACTTCTAGGCAACGACACTTCATCGTCAACCACATCGTCATTTTGTATCGGGTAAGATAGTAGTCAAGCACGAGCCTATCAACAAAAAAACTATGTGTTAGTCAGTTACTCGTACTGGAGAGAGGAAGAAAAAACGTGTTGCGCCGATCCCAAGTAACACGGGATAACGTCGGAGTCAATTACTGGGTTATGGAGTTCAGAGAATCGCTCCATTTAAAATACTGCTATCCAGCTGTATGCAGTTTGACTGGAAGCTCATTCCAAACTAGTTAGATATGGCTAGGCAAATTAAATATAATAAAATAACTATGAAGCCGTTGTTTCAAATAAATACAATGTAAAACCGTTCTGCGAAATGAAAATTTATGAAAGTTTTTTGCAATATGTAGCTCAGTTTCGAATAGTATGGTAACAAAAATTATATTTGAGGTACTAACATATAATAGTAGACAACATATTTATACAACTATACTCATAAAACAACCATCAAAACACTTTAACTCAAAGACAAGGAAAAACGTCAAGTTTCTACTAAAATGGCACATTTTAGCTCAAGAGCATTCACCCTAAGGTATTCCAATTTAACTAAAAGATTGTCTTTTAGTTGGAACTTTACTTACTATTAATTTATTGCTTCTGTACAGGAATATCTTCAAAATTAGTTTTGTTTTCAAAGATGTTTCATTATTACTCTCCCACTCACTTATTAGCACACCTTTATTGCTTTTTCAAAGAGACAACGGGTGACGAGATGATCTATTTTCAGACCTGATCAAAGGGTTGGCTGTTTATTGTCTGAAAAGTTTTCATTAGTGTTTTATTAATTGTACTTGTAGTAGGAGTAACTCGTAAAAATTTAAGTAATTAGCAGGAAGTGTGTTCGTTTCTTTCAATACTGATATTATACCTACTGAATAAATTTATAGGTTTCGAGACCCTGGGTTCATATTAATTGTTCTGGTAGATAATTTTTTTTTTACATATTTTTGAGATGAAAAAATTTTACAAAATTTTTGTCAGGAATTATTTTTAATTTGTTAAAAAAAAACCGTATCTATTGTTTAGTGAAATATAAAACCAATATCGTTCGTGGAATCGCGTATGGGTATGTCTTTTTTATTCGTGGAAAACGGCGTTTTCAAAATAGCACACAGGAATTGCCTTAAATTGAAGCTAGTAAACAAATATAAAAAATACGTTTCTGTAACATCGTTCAAAACGTGACGTCATATTCACCACCACCTGATCTAATTGGTAGAATAACATGGAAATGTTCATAAAACAAAAGAATCCAATTCTAAAAAAAATATCTGATGAAAATACTCACAATTAACACCTAAACGGTGAACTTAATGGAAAATTCGCGAGTCCCAGTTACGTCGACCAGAGACGTCGGGCCCCATTAAAATTTAATACTACGAATTCTGTTTACAATTACCAAGTACTTGAGTGCCTCACGAAATTTTAATGGTGTTACCTTAGTTTAGATCTTTGGTATTTTATAGGTTGGTTTTGTACGTCTTAGGCTCCTATACTCACGAATCACAACCACACCACATCGCAACGACAAAAAGTGGTTACTTGTAAATAGTGTCGCTGCAGCTTCTTGGAGTTGCGTTGTAGTAACTACAAAAATATTCCCGACTAATTCGGGGTGTCGCTGGTAGTTGCATTGTTGTAATGTGGTAGCGGTATAGTCAATATCGACCACATGGTCGCGTTCGAAGACAAAATGTGGTGTAAAATGTGTTATCTATGATACTCGGAAGTCCTTGGTAGTTTTGCTGCGGGTTGGTACTTCATCATAATTATCGAAGTTAGGTTGGTATGCCCCAGATTTTATTTCCTTTGTGCCATGTTATACCTATATAAGTATATACTTACATACATCGTTCTTCAGCCAGGTGTTTCCCAAGAATTTGGTTATATCGGATATACCTTTGATTTATATGGTTCAGCTGGGTTGTCTATTCGGTTAACAAGCGCATCTACTCAGGTATACTGGCTAACTCTACCTAAGACTTATCGCTCTGTAAGCGACGGGAGCTTTCGTTTTTGTTTTTAGCTAGATAATAATATTAACTTATTTAGCCCAAATCACAGAGTTCAACAATCAGTTTTGAATTATGGCGTCTACACATGATAACGATAGTTGTGTCTGAATATGTTCTTATTCGCACTGTATAAAGGAAAACCTTCGAAACTTTAAGTTGTTCTTGAAAATTATAATTAATACTCGATTTTTCCGGCAGCTTCTCTCGCGTGAAAGTAAAAAAATATCCCAAAGGACCATAGTTTTAGGATAAAACGTGTGTATATCTGCTATTAAATTAAACCATTCAACAGTTAGAACATGCAAGAGTAATGCACATACAAAGACACATGCAAACAAACTTCTGGATTCATAAAATTTCTGAGAAGAGACGCAATCTGCATGCAAGAGCGTCTCAAATAGGTACTCGCATATAGAGGTATTTCTACGAAAACACGTGCGTATGCCAGTTTCCAATAACTACCAAACATCTAAATGCCAACCAATAAGTTCGAAACTCCTAACGAAATTCCTGTTACATATGCAAATCTCCTACAAATTTCGTGAAACTGAGATTACATAATAAATCAGAGCGATTTCTGTTAGGAGCCGACGCAGAGGCTGGTATCGAGCGGTTTCAATTAATTCGAATATAGAGGTAAATGTCGCTTAAGTAAACAACTATTAGGAACTCATTACTAGGTATGTTGAGGTACTGTAATTATGTAACTTGGCATAGTATTATGTATTGGTTTATGTTGATTTCGATTGATGTTTGATTTTCTTTGGAAGTGATAGATATTTTTTTTATATTTGGTTAATGTAGTGTTGTTGTTTCTTATCACCGTTATTTTGGTTTACTTATTATATAATTATTTTCCTGATAACATCAGCCTTACAATGTTCCTTCTACTGGGACTCAGGCTTCTTCTCTGGGAGAGGGAATTGGCAACCATGCGGGCCCAGTGCGGGTTGGTGGCTGTCATAAATATGTCTTTTGGTACACCAAAAGACATGCCAGTTTTCTAAAGATGTTTCCTTCCTTCCTTATTCGAATAACAGCGCTGCATTTATGCACCATTTTGTTATATTATCATTTTATTTTAGTTATTTACCTAAGTGTCACCACATCTATCGTTCCCGTGTGTCTTGTATCGTCAATAGGTCATTGGTCCATCTTGTGAGTTATCTTTCTTTCTTTAGTTACTATCTTTAGTTAATCATTTATTTCATTAACTTCATTTTAACTTCATTTCTGCTCTTGTGTCATACAAATTGGTAGTGACGAGGGAGGTACATGTCATCCCGTGTCAATAGTACACGTGTATTTTCTTGAATAAAAAGTAACTTAACAGTCAGCTACAGATCACTCTAATATTTGTATTATATAATTTCTCTTTTGTGTATTAGTTCAGCAATCATTTTAACTCAAAGAGGAGAAATTGTATGGAAAACGAGTGTGCAGAAAAAATCTTTTTTCCTTTTATTGACAAGGAAAAAAGATTTTTTGGGTCCTTATAACGAGGAAAATTTAGATTTACTTCTACTTCAGAATATTTCTTTAACTTTATCCTTCCTACTTGTGTAAAAATAAATAGGGGTCGTATATAACAAAAATACAAAAACACAGATGGTAGTGCCTTATGAGTCATGATAGTTGCTATGTTACTTACCACGAAGTTTACTTACGACGCTTCATCGTTTATCATTCATTTTTCGTCTTCAACGGTTAATTTAGTATCTTAACAAAAACACCATAAAACTTAAAGCAATTTCTGTCTGACAATCAGTCTCAGAACTAAGTGCCAAGTATCTGTCTATTTATTATGCAAAAAGGTGCTCTTCTTACGACAAGGCAATGTTATTTACAAAAAATTGACATCAAATAATACATGAGCCCCTAAGTGCCTGATACGTACCTCCCTTGTCACTCCTACGCTTCTATTACAATCTAAGTAGCTAACTTTAACTTTGTACCTACGCAAACTTGTATCGATAAATCTTCAAAGTGAAAGAGTATCGATACTTTTCTAAACAGCATGGAGCGACGTTAAAGATGATATAGACATGCAAGTTCCAAAGTAATAGGGAAACGACAGACGTGATTTATATTTTAAGAGAGATAAAAGCTTTTACGCTGATTGTAAGGTCAGACGGGCGTAAAGGCAAAATTGTATCTGTAAGGGGTTCGTCGAATTAAAAATGTTCGCACACTCTGTAACAGTATATTGTTCGATAAACTCTCTGAATTACAATGCGGTTCAGCTGTCAAAGTTGAAGGAAACTTTTAACACTTTTTTCTGTTAGATTGCAGATGAATTCAAAATGGAGACGCGTCCCGAACGTGTACGTGCGAGAGAGGGGGTCACAGGGGCGGGGTGCGGTTGCAAAGACGCGGCGATCAAGTTGACAGCCTTGCGCATCAATGCGTTGCCAACTTGACAGTGATGTACTGTGATTAAAAATGATGCTCGCTATGTATCGAATCAGCGTGTTCGCGACAACGTCATTCGATATTGCAGTTTCCAAATTTTTATGTTTTTGAACTAGCGTACCATTCTTATTTTTTTTCGAAATATCGAGCATCGCAATAACGTCATTCGAATCTTCATATCACTCCCAGATGGGAGTGATACTATCATAGGACACCTAGATAGGTGTCTTATGACAGTACCACATGAAGACACTTCACTGGATAGTACTTTTGTGTAAGTGTATTAAATTTTAGTACACGTTTTATTTAGAACTAGTTTTATCTCACGACTTTTTGCTTATCTCATCTCTTCTAGTACGGTACTAACTTTAATACTGTAACAAGCCTAAATCTTGTACTTGTTGGTTTAAATCATTTACTTAACTAACATGACTGTACTAAAGCATTTTTTTTGTATTAAGACGGTAAAATATTAAAACACACATAAAAACAGTAATTCTATCTCACCAGGGAGAGTTGATTAGTGCATGTTTAGATTCACATCTGTTTCTGAGCTCGTAAGTTCGAAGCGTTGTCATAAAATATAGCTCGCAATTGAACAGTTGGTCTCTCCCACACAATCCTGTTACACTTAAATTATATTAAGGAATAGTTAAATTTAGGAACCTAATATAATTTAACGCCTAAAATCACATGTTCTTGAATTAAGTATCAGAAGGTACCTACGACTGTATTTGTAACAGAGAAACAGACCTATTTTATCCCCCAAAGTTTACAGTATGAAAATACTCGTAATGTTTGATTTGATAATTTTAATATTGTACGCTGCGTACAACTAAATTTAATTTCACTACATTAATTTTCAGTTAAGAGAAGGGTTGCCTCCCCATTTCTGCCAGTCAAGTGTACTATTTCGTATTTAATTAAGGCTTGTTTTACAAGGAGACTTAGTAAAAAGAAAAATAAATATGTTTTTAAAGATAAAACATTCGCGGTTTGGTCTAAGAAGTTTTGTCTTATTTTCTTTTTGTTAAGCTTTCTAGAAAAATATTATCCATCTTAGATTAAAATTTGAGGTTGTCTAAAGAATAATGATGTTAGTTTTTAACAATGTTGTCAGTAGAAAATAGTTTTTTTTTAACTGTTCCGACGAAAAATCGTTAAATTTTTTTTAGGGTTGATAGAATCTCTGTTTAAGAAATAACGTAACCCAATAGCTGATAACTATTTATTGATTTATAGCTGTGAAAATTCAATAGGTACATAATGCGATCATCAATAGAATATTGTATATTTTAAATACGTAGTATTTGGTATTTCATCATTCTGCGTATTCGTTACTTACGTCGAAATAAACAAAACACTGTGATTATTACGTTTAGTCAATTCAAATGAATATTTCATACAAAGTTGAAATATCTCAATAAAACAGAAACAAAAATAACACTTAAAAAAGCGGCCAAGAGCGTGTCGGGCCACGCCCAGTGTAGGGTTCCGTAGTTTCCCGTCCGTCAAAATAAGTGTCCCCAACTTTTCAAAAACTGTTCGGCCCATCAAGTTCAAAATAATTTTCCTAGAAAGTCTTTATAAAGTTCTACTTTTCAGATTTTTTTTCATATTTTCTAAACTTATATTTCATAAGTTAGAGGGGGGGGGGGACGCATTGTTTTGTACTTTTGGAGCGATTATTTCCGAAATTATTGATAATATCAAAAAATGATTCTAGTAAACCCCTATTCATTTTTGAATACCTATCCAAAAATATACCACACGTTAGGGTTGAAATTTTAAAAAAAATCCTTTTTTACTTTACATGTAGGGGGGCTACCCTAATAAAACATTTTTTTTCCAAATTTTTTTTTTGCATTTTGTCGGCGTGATTGACATACATATTGGTACCAAATTTCAACTTTCTAGAGCTAACGGTCACAGAGATTAAGCGAGGACGGACGGACAGACATGGCGAAACTATAAGGGTTCCGTTTTTGCCAATTGGCTACGGAACCCTAAAAAAGATTCTTAATTCTTAATTCTTTATTGTACACAAAAACTATATTTAAGTACAGTGATTTGATTTTTGAAGATTGTGTTATTTTTATTATAATTATGTACTGTATCCTCCTAGAAAAACGCTTCTCTATATTCTTTCCATTGTTCTCAGCGCTGGGCCTTAACTGCTTCCTTTCAAGACATCGAAGTTGTTTCGATGTCTTCCTACTACTCACCTACTATTCGAAGGAATACAGGTGGGTCTTAAGTCAGTAAAAATCCCGTAGTCCCTCTCACTTCACCTAGTGCGGGAGAAGTTATTTCATGATTTCTACCCAACAGCAAACAAAAGGTTTAAATAAGGAGAATACATAATTATGCCCATTAGCTTCTGGATATCAAGTTTTTAACGATAAAAAAAATACGCTATACCACTAATTTAGTGTTCTTCACTGTTTTAAGGCTAAGATCGTCTTCTAAGTTGGTATTGTTTAATGTCCTACTACATCGAAACCATTAGTAGTGAAACTTGCAGGGTATCTTTTCGTTTTAAGTTTCTCGTATGTTTATTTAAAGGAACCTTGTGTAAACAAAAAGGTAAAGGGACAAGACAAGGGGAAGTAGACATCTAGCTATTGCTGAAAATGTTCGTAATAACAATGTCTATGTTCATGTTACTTTTTAATGTTGAAACATTTTCTATTCTAATAATATATTAAAAAGTATTCACAAATAAAAAAAGACAGATTACAATTATCGATTTATCGGTGAACGGTAACCTCCGAAACGGTTCCGCCATTATTCTTCGCACTTTTTATATTCGTAAATTAAATTCACTCTTCACCGGATGGTCGCCCTTTTTCAATTTGAATTCAATTAAAATGTGGGGACCGTTTAATTTTTCGATATAGGCTGGCACACAAACATAGTGCGAATAAATCTTTAAAGCAATTCAAACTCAATTACTACGGTTTACTTTAGCCTAATGGGAAAAGGTTTCCCTTTGTTACGAGTTGAATTAATTCGTTTGTATTTGGACACTGGATACTGTTGACACAATGGCGGCTGGTGGCTACGATTTCCATTGTAGAAAGGTCTTGACGTCAATAAAACTCCATTATTGCTGACTTTCACCGATTGCATTGCGATTGCGTTTTCTAGTATTGTTTTGTGTGCATTTTCTGTGTTGTGCTTTCTTGTTTGACTTTGCGTTCTCGTAAATCGGGTTTGAGTTTATTGTTGTGTGCGAAAATAACGGTGAATAAATTTACTATTTCGTCTTTATTAAGTAAATTTTTATTGTTGCTCAGTTTATATTCTTTTAATTTTAAACAGCTCTTCTTTTTTGTAATATAAATAAAAATAATACAAAGTATTCATTTAAAGAATTGAATAAATGAAAAAAATAGTTATCATATTTGAATTTAAAAACAAACCCTCGGTAATATTCTGCGTATTCATTAGGGCTGTTTCATACCGAAACAGCAGCGCCCGGCAGCGACGCGGCGAGCGCTTTTAGAGTGAAATAATTTTAAAATTTATAATCTACTTCCTTAAAAGACTAGTATCGCTTGAAAGGTTCAAAACAGGCGCATGGCTGCCAGAGGCGACGCAAGCAGTCAAATGGTTGTGCTTGGCTACCAGCAACCAATCGCGGCTGGCTCCAATGGCCTCCGGCCAGTCTTTGCTGGCCGCTGCTATTCCGGTGTGAAACGGCCTTTATGGCTTTGATAACTCGCACCGTTTCCGTGAATTACGTCAAAAATGTCTGCAAACAAGTAAAGCTCAACATAGCATGACTGAAAGTTAAATACTCTACATTTTACAATAGGTACGGAATTGGTTTTTACCAGTGGCTTTGCTCTTAGTTCAAGTTTGAAAAAAAAACATCAAAAGCATACTGATGTCATAAAAAGTAGATATTAAATTATCTTACGCCATTAGGACGTAAGATAATTAGATTCTATAATAATATCCAGGTTGTGTTACACCCGGGTGTCAAGTTTCATCCAAACTGCCTTTGAGGCGTGATTAAGGGTGTGTTTACTACTTAGTGACGCGGAGCTAAGTGGAGTGGAGCAGAGTGGACCTTGATTTGGTCAGTTACAGTGCTCGAAATCTCTACTCTGCATCTGTGTAAACGGCATGCTCAAGGCCGCGTGCAATTTGGCTGGATAAAACAAGCTCGGGTACTAAGTGGAAAGACGGTAGACCACTCCACTCCACCATGGTCTGCTTTAATGGGAATACTTGCCACTTTCCACTTCTGACTTACTCCTTCAAGCTCCGCATCAGTGGATACGTACCCTGATACATAAACATCAAACTGTCAAAACATACAGATTGTCACTTAATATAAACAAATAGAACTTCAATTCCCATGAATATATAAAAGTAATACAAAAACCTCTCGAAACGTCAAAACAACGTCAAACAAATACTAGTTGTATATTGGAGTCTCAATGCTAATGTAGTGTTGATCTCTTACACAAAGTTTGTAGATAAAATTCGTGTGGGTAAAACTACACCTTTTATCAGGAGTATCTTGATAGTTTAGGAGCTTGTAGCGTTATTTATTTTATTTGGATGTTTTTATTAAATAAGCAATTGGAAGATTTTATTTCTATATGTACTTGAAATTATTTAAAACGTATTCGTTTATAGAAACTAGAGAGCAGTGGTGGCCTAGTGGCAACTGCCCCGACTTACAAGCAGTAGGTTCAAGCCCAGCCAGGTGGATTACTTTGTGTAATTTATATCATCACCACTGCTCTCAAAACAGTGAAGGAAAACATCGTGAGGAAAATGGCATGTCCTATAACCTAAAATTCGAAGACATGTGACATCCGCCAATCTGCACTGGGCCAGCGTGGTAGATTACCGTCCATTCCGTCTCCTAGAGAGGAGGCCTGAGTCCCAACAATGGGAACATTATATGGCCAATAAAGCTAATACTAATGCATGCTTTCATCGAAGTTAGATTTGGTTGACGCTGCCATTTCTCGTTTTGCCAGTGCAATATTTATATCTAATATATAAAAATCTTGGGATTGCTATCGAAATTCTCTATAGCGACTTGACCGATTCTTGTGAAAATTTATGCTTAAATATTTTGTTAGGTCTGAAACTAGGTCGTAGGCTATACCACCCCTCATTTATTTCTTTGATAAATTAATACGGCAGACCAACGTTTGCCGAGTCAGGTAGTATATCTATAAAAAGAGGAAGCCTGACTCGTCAACGTAGAACCTAAATCTTTGAACCTAGGTAAGCTGACTTTTTTCACAGGTGTTTGTTTTTAAGACTTAGACTTGAGGGACTTAATGGGGTGAAAAAAGGGTTGGAAGTTTATGTGGCCTCGTTGGTTTGCCCGCTATTTTTGAAGCTAGAAACCTAAAATAAAGTTTCATACCCTTTGTTTTAGGCTAAAAATGAATGCTAAAGAAGCGGGACTTGTCAGAGATTTACTGACTAAAGCCACATCTACGAGTATGTTCTTTCTTGTCCTTAAGTTATGATTTTATTCGACAGCTTCAAGAGACTCGATGATATAACGTCTAGCTCCCGCACTAACAAAGATGGCTTCATCCTACTGCTCTAAATACGATTTGGGGCTTGTGAAAGTTTTACACCGGGTCGCCGACATAAATTACCATAAATATACGCTCGGTCCGCATACAAATCTGAAACTTTTTATTCCGGATAGTTATTCGGTCAATTACCGAGTTTCGTTTCAAAAAGAAACCATTTAGTTTTGTAACAGGCCATATATAATAGATTTGGATCAAACACTATATTCAATAATTATAATATAGTCTACATACACACAGAAATACAGAAATAAAAACTGATTTCTTTTGTAGCATTAGTGATTGATTGCATTTTAACATCGAAAGAGTTAAAAACATCGCCTGCTACTAGATACTTTTTTCAAGGTTTATGCTTTATTTAAAATAGGTGTTCGTATTTGATTAGAAGAAAAATATATTGTTTTGTAATATCAGATAAGTCAGGTCGGCTGATGAGGCGGAGATTATGGTCTTTATAAATAGTGCTTCTTACAATATAACCGAATAATTTAATCACAGAAGCAGCACAATTACGTTTCCGCATCATCCCACATATGGGTAAAATGTGTATAAGGCAGATTACTGCTCGCTTTTTTTTTGCTAAATTCGTCCTGTTTACCGTGTATGCTTCATTAGTAATTGAAGTATTGTTGTTCACGAAGATGCACTCCACTCTTCCTAATCGCGTCCAGTGGAAGACATATCTCACTGTAGGTGGAACAGTAGGGCGCATCTTCGTGGATTGTTTGTAGTTGTATTTGAATCCTACGTATGATATAACTGCAGTATTCAAGTTGTTTATTGTACAAGGTCTGACGTCACAATTTGGAACAGGAAACTTGAAAACCATCACTGACATATTTTATAGTCGTTCTTAAAAATAATTACAGGCCGGAAAAATCAACCACGAAAAAAAAAACTAGCCCGTTTTCAGTCGTCGAATTTATGTTTATTCCTTCCGCTAGTGGTAAATAAGGAATAATTGAAAATTGGGAAAAGGCCAAGACCGTAATTGCGAGCCTCGGAGGCGACAGTGATATTAGGCAGATAAATATTCAAATATTTCGCTGGCTTCTTTTAATATTCAGTAGCCTTGTACACAAATAATTGGTCTTTTATCAAAGGACAACTTGAAATGGCACCAATAGTACTAAAACCTTAATGAAAATGGGATATTCCTCGAAGCATCTCAAATGCCCGGAAAATAAATTGGATTCTATTTATAGAAGGAATATCCGTTATAGAAACCTTACTAACTTGTTAGATACCAATACAGAAATGGCGTTTATCGAATAAAATGCCATGATCATAGAAATAAATAAATATATGAACTATAAAACCTTACGTATTCAATGTTATATATGTGTACTATAATCGTAAAATCTTTTTATTATTAAAATTGATTTTTCGTGTCTGTGCCTATTGCCTAAACAGCCGGTTTCAATAACGGCATGTATCATGTGGATATAAAGTGTAGATGGGCCAATTGCCCAAATCACATCACACTAATATTATAAAGTTGAAAGTGTGTGTGTGTGTTTTTTATTTCTTGATGCTCGAACAGTTGAATGGATTTTAATGAAACTGGGCACAAAGGTAGACCATGTCCTGGAATAGCTCATATAATTCCTTATATCTCTAAAGTATGTTCCCTTTGGAAAATTTCCTACTTTCACGTGGATAAAGCCGCGGGCATCAGCAAGTAAATAAACAAGAAAATAAGGTTTCCTTTCCATAATTAAGGTCTGAAAAAAATAACGTAACTCAGTAAACCTTTTTATAAGAATTCAATTAAAGCGATAAAAGATAAAACACGAAGTTTTTAAGCGGCTCAGGAAATATGAGAACTAGCGAAGACACTCTTAACTTAGTCGCATTATCTCAGTAAGTTTCCGAGTTGTTTATACAAGAGGTAGGTACGTGTTGTAGAGGCTTCCGCATAAATAATGCTGTTAGGAACATTATGAAGTACTTGACACGGTAAGAAGTTGCTAGTTTGAAAAATTCTAAGTGTAAGCTGGGGAGACGAGAAAATGGTAGCAGGGGTAGGTAATTTAATGAGAATACCTTGTTCATTATCAATATTTCAGAAGGACGTCCACTGTTGGACATAGGCCTCCCCCAAGTGTCATCAAACATAAGGTCCTGTGTGTCTCGCACCCATCGCAATCCCTCAACTCTCACCAGGTCATTGGTCCACCTTGTGGGAGGCTCTCCAACGCTGCGTTTTCCAGTGTACAGTTGCCATTCTAGAATCTTTTAACCCCGTCGACCATCCTTTCTACGAGCCCTTAAAAACTTCGTGCCCTGCCTACTATCACTTTAGATTACACAAACATTATTAAACTTAACTTACTGCTATTATTGTTTACATATAAATAATTGTTATGATTTATGACCAAACAAAGACCTTTTTTTATCTGTTACAAATAAAGAAATAGTTACTAAAAAGACTAACTTAGCAAAGGAAACTTCAACCATTTTTCTTAATAAGTAGTTGAACGAAGTTTTAAAACAATAAAACTACTTCAGCACTTCTTCCTTTTCTTGATAAGACTTAATAATTTATATTATTTTTATTTTGTAATTTATATTCAAGCTGCAATTGAAGAAGACTTTCTTACTCTGTAATATTAAATAAAGTGGCAGAAACCGAACACTTTGAATTAATCTACACTTTATTACCTTAGGCACTTGTATCGCATACTCGTATTATGTTCGTGGCTAGCTTATGACCGCAGTTTCGATCGCATGAAAACCATTTTCACTTCACTCATTTACGTCTTAAAAACAGTACCACATGAAAAAATCATCTTTCTACGTTCAAAGATTTAGATTAGGCGTTGGTGAGTAAGTGGAGCCAGGCATTAACATTTCATATACCTATACATGTAGATTACTATTTGTATGTATAGCTCACTCAGTCCTACAGTTTAATTTTAATACTTACAGGAAATTCATTCGCAGGTATAATTTATATTAATCATAAATGAAACCGATAAATAAAAATATTTGTTCCATAAAACATCAATGTCCGATCAACGAAATTATAATAAGTACTTTTGGAAAGAGCTATTTCATTTCCATAAGTGCTTTCACCTCCAAAACTTTACTTTTTTATTACATTCTGGGAATGATTCAACGAAATACGTACGTACCTGACGTATAGTGAGAATAATTCCGTAGTCAAATAATATTTTATCCTTATTTCGTGACAGATTTTTGCCAGAAAATAATTTCGTATCAATTCGATACTGTACTTTTTCCTTATTGACAGACGAACAGATATGACGAAAAGGAAAAATAAATAAACTAGGTCTTGCCAATAGGCCCCTAATCCCTAATAAGATCCTAAGCTCGGATACAATCTCGTTGAACCAATAAGATGGATTCATTGGGAGTAGTAGCACGCGTAGCTCGGTGCGTTGGTTAGCAATAATGGGATCGAGAATGCTGTCTTTCTCATCACTGAATCTGTTGTCACTGCTGGGAGATAATGATCTAGTTTTTTCCCTCCTCTGTGTTTGAATAACATTGAATGTTTTCGCTGTCCTATTTCATGGCTTTGTTATTTATTAAGTCTTTATTTATTTTCCTTTAGAGGTATGTAAAATAGAGAGTAAAGTCCCACCGACCTCCGTTGAAGGGAGGATCCTCCTACTAGACGAGTATTATATCTGGTGGGCAACGGCCCGATAGGTGATTTCAGGCTGTTGTATCTATTCAAATCTCGCGGAAAACTTTGCTTGCGCGATGCAGGATTCGTATTTGTTATGTGGCAATAGATGTCGCTACATTCCTTTTCCAAATATCTCTAGTCTAATTATTCAGTGACTTTCTCATAACATTTAATTTTGATCTATAGGTTCTTGAACAACTGTGATCCCTATACTTTGGTACCCATTTAATACAAACAACATTACAATAGTTTAATTCACGAATCCCCGGCCAGTCTCATAGGACCGCGCTGTTATTGTCTTACTATTGTGTCTCGTTTCACGGGTATTGATAAGTTAATAGTAGTAAAAGCAATAAAACGATGGGATTGATTACAAGCATATACAATAACGTGAACATGGAGACATTAATATTAATTTCCCCATAACTATTATATCCTCAGTTGTGCAATCTATCGATACACAACAGATGTCCATTGCGTAGTCCTTTGACATCCCTTTACATAGTAATATTGTGTAACGGATTGCGCATTATTGGACTTAGAATGGAAGAGACATTTGTTATTGTTTATCTGTTTCTGCGAATTAATTTATAATCAAATTAATATGAATGTAATGAGAATTGTCTAGAATAATAACATTAGTAATATAACATCTGTCTGTTGCCGTCATTCGGGCATAAAATAAACCTTTAGACTAATTTTTAGGAAATTCCAGTTGAAAAAGCCCATCCGAAAAACTTCTACACATTTCAACACAGAATAAATCACATAGGCCTTAATAGAATACCTAATCATTATGTAAATACTGAAGCCACCATAAAAATCGTAATAATATTGAACGCTCCCCAAAAGTTGGTCAAAGTTTGGAATAAGAAGGCGCTCCGGCCGGAAATTGGGGAGATCAAGGGGCAGATGTTTCTGGAATGATAAAAAGTAACGATTTGTGATCAATCGCAACGTTTATTTGTGTCAGGGGAAGTAGGACGGGAATGGTCACAAATAATTTTGTCACGCTACGGTATATTTTTCCCGAAAAGTTACCTACAGATTTTTATTTCACATATTATGTGACCCAATTTCTATGTATGTTACTTTGCCTACTTCTTATTCTGCGCCAAAGCTAATGTACACCTCACATGTGTTAAAGTTTTTAGGTTTATGACACTCACGTAAAACATCAGCCTCATCTGCTAAACTGAAACATCTGAACCAAAATTTCAAGTAATAAAACTCCGTCTGACATCCCACGAAGAAATTCGATGTTTTGATGTATCATAACTTTTCCAATAGGATACATGCTGAGTTCTGCACACAGAAAATAACTTTTTCAATAAACATTTTCCTTTATATTCTGCAGGTGTCCGACGGAACCAGAAAATTTATAATGTTCAGTAAAACTATTCAGCAAAACAAAAATTGTTGTTGAAATGAGTTTTAATACGTTTCGTTGTAAATGCATAATGAGATTTACTGCCAAGACTGAAACAGAAAAAGTTTATCAATTCCTTAGCTTTGGCGCAGTGATGAAATTAGATGTTGTTTTCCTACATTGGACTTAATTTGGCCGTCAGTTTTGGAGTTATTTAGTATATTTTCTTGCAGTATTTTGGTGCTGGAATTTTTAGGTTAAATTGACTGAACATCAATAAAATTAAGACAAGTAAACTTTAGAGGTTAATATTTCTAATTAAAATGCAACGCTCAGTGTCTAAGCAAATGCAACGAGAATAAGTTACCTTAAAATTCTTAATTGACGCCAGGGAGGTTGAACCTTTCCACCATTTACAACCTTCATCAAAATATTACGTGCGCGATACGAAATTAGCGCCCGCGCCACAATAACCAGTGATGAGCAAACAAAGATTACAAGTGCAAGCATTCCGAGTCAAAACCAGTGACAGAAACATAATTAGACCACAACATACCAAATGTAGTACGAACAACCACATTACATCATTAATTTTGTTCACGATCGCGCTAACGAAGGTCGTTTGAAGCGGGTACAACACTAGTTCTCATTATAATGATATGGAGGATCCAGACGCTTCAATTATTACGTTTTAATTACCTACAGACGCTGTTCGAGAGCTCATTTGATTCTTACTTCGTTGGTTGTTTGTTTGGTTCGGCGGCCATTTTGTTAATTGAGTTCGTCTATTAACTAAGACGGGGTCTTAAAACGTGTTTCTGTTTATTGGGAGGTTACGGTCTGGAGTTTTAATTTTTATTTTTATTGTACGAGTTTAGGAGAGTAATTAATGGATGTTGTTTTATTTGATGTTTGTTTGTTTTGTTTCAGACGGAGTGGAAAGAAAAAGTGGGAGGGAAAATTAACACACTAATCTTCATTTACAAATTACAAAGTAGGTACTTATTTAATCCCTAATTAATTAAAGTTATACGAGAAAAAGTTGGTATTATTATGAATTTGTGAAAAGATAATGTCTAAACAAAATCAAAATAAAAGTTTATAGTTGACTATCAGGAAGTAGGAGATATACCAATCGCATATTGTTGAGTTATAACAAAAGCTTCACGCGAAAAACGATCATTATCACACGACCTGGTTTCGCCCACCGCTAAATATAAACCTCCCCCTTTTATGTCGCTTCCCCGGATTTAGCAGCAATACGCAATAACGGTTCTGTTTAGCCGATTCACGCTCCCCTGAACGTTACTATCGAGTAACTTGTAATTTTAAAACTACGTCACGCGTTACAAATGCCAAAACAATATAAAATATGTATAAGTAATTTTTTTGAACAAATTGTATGTTTGACGAATGAATAGGGAATACTAGAGCATACATATTTTATAAATGTTATTTTTTTATTTGGAATAAAAAATCAAAACTATGTTAGTATTTTCGTTTCGTTTATTTTACTGTGATCGAAATACCGATGTAACCAGGGCGAGGCTGTGTGTTTCAAGGCAAAATAAATAATAAATATGACATAGGGGCTGCCATAGATTAAATAAGGTAGATACTAGGGCTTTATAGGGTGAGTGGAGATTTATGTTTATTTTTGTCATGCTACAAGCAGCATAAATAGGGAAGTTGTAAACTTCTAATTGTTCCATGTCACTACTGGAAATAATGAAAGGCCTTGGGCTCTCGTTCGGGTCTTACACATCCATTTCAGCAGCTTTTTTTGAATCTCAATAACATTATGTGAACGTTATTTACCTACAAAAACATATAACCGTTACACTACATTTGACTAATCAAATTAGATCAAATAAACTTTTTTTGTTACTGACCTCTCGACAGTTGTCGTCTGTTCACTTCCTCAATTTCCGCTTAATGTAGGTTCTGAGGTGGCTTGATAGTAGAAAATAATCTCAAGGGAACAGCTTCCAGGATGGGTCCTATATGCTATTCCAGGAGATGGTATACTTGTGTACCGAGTTTCATCAAAATTCCTTCAGTAATTTCTGCGTGAAAGAGTAACAAAAATCCATAGTATGGATGGATCATACAATCCGTTCGGATTATACATACAAACTTTCGCGTTTTACTTTAGTAAGATTCCTAATCTGTTACATTCGTGTTCCACGTAGTTACAATACATTTACCTACTAGGTATAAACCAGTTTATGTAAAACACCGGCTAAACAAATTAAGCTTTCTCCAGCCTATAAACCAAAACTTACATAACTTTACGCAGAATAATACACCCTTAGTCACAGTAACAACATTGTTAGGTACCCAACGAAGGTTATGGTATATATCCTGTCAAAATTATTCGCTCCCTAACATACTTCTACTTGTACTTCGCAACAAGGGTACAGGTTTCCTGGAAGATATTGCGCTACATACTTAATTTATGCATGATTTAAATGTTTTAATACTAATTCCCGAGGCATATGTAAGGGAATATAAACACTATAAACACATAGTAACGTAGTCAAAATCAAAGCCTCTTGAGTATTGTTGTTTTAAGTCAAATATTGAATATAAAATATTGTGTTTTGTTGAAAGCTTTAAGGCTGAGATTTCTATACCTGTTGACTGTTGTTAGTCTAAATAATAAGTATTATTTTATGCTTTTGTTACGAATAATAATTTGTTGCGTTAGCGAAATCTAATATTGTTTCCACTAATAAAATCACGACCATCACACGCGTGGGTCTACATAAACTATTTGGGGCATTCGTGGATGGCTATTATCATGGACCACTGAAGAGGGTCATCAAGGGTAGTGGACGATCGTTGGCTATATCATTGTAGCGATGCTGTTTCTAAGTCTTTTTGCGTCTTTCAAAACTGCATCTGCGCTACGACGCACCGTAGCAAAGGTACCACGGTATAGAATGATCGCTACGCCGTAGCATTGTTCCAAAAGTGTAGTACGAGTATGTTAGTTTTCATAGTGCTTAGAAGTTTTATCAACTTGTGGTAGAAAGTATTTAAATGATGTAGCCTGAAATTTTCAAACTTTATTGTTGCAAATTAAAAATGAAATAATTTGTGGACTTCCAAAAACAACTTACAAGTCATTGTAACCAGAACCAGTTTAGAAAATTTTTATATTCCACCAAGAATACGACTAGTTCTTAATCCATTTACGAGAGACCGAAACGTGACTGCCTCACAGCACCGCACCCTCAAACGAACCCTTTTTTCCTCCCACCTGAAATAAATTTCAGTCTTTAGTTGCATTTTACGATGCCCTTAAGATTTCTTCCTGTGGGTATTTTAAAATTTTACGACGTACAGAGGTTTTTTTTGAAGCAAAGCGTGGTGTCGTAAAAGGAATTTTATTGAAGCGACGACCAGTGTTTTTCCCTTTGTTAATATAAATTGCTAAGATTTGTAAGAAACATGTTAAACAGAAAATGTCTGGAAGAGCTACTGGTCCATGAAAGAACTATTTAAAGACTTTTGATGCTTTTGTTACTTAAACGAAAGCTAATGGGCATGAGTATTCAATTTTGATCTATGGCACAGAGAATTGGTCTTTAAGTTTCATCCAAAAGTTCAACTGAAGGTTTTTTTATCGTAATATGGAGCACAATATACATAGTGATGAAACTATACTGCGCTTGAAAAAATAGATCGTTAACGTGGCTCAGAAGGCTGTCCAGCTTAGTACTATATAAATGTAGATCTGCACAAAAAAATGGTGGACGAGCACGAAAGAGATGACGGAAAGACATTACAATGACAATTCTCGCCAATTTCTTGAATAGCAAGAACTGGCCTAGAGCCGAGAACAATGGACGGAATGGACAAGTGCCTTTGCCCAGCAGTGGAACGGGCCCCTCTGATCTTATTATTATATCTACACTTTTTTATCTACACTGGGACAGGGCAGATATAATAATAAGATTCGTATTATTATAATTTATTTTTCCTTGCAACTAAACACTATGAAGTTTCTATCAGCATAAATACGCCACTCTACCACAACCACATTTTTTAAAAGACATTCCCAACCAACACACGTCTAGCGCATCACAAACCATATTTTAAGCTTAAGGAAATTACACTAACGCGGTCTGACTTAGCAGCAGTTTAGCCATTAGCGATACGAGTCTAAAGGTTATACTAGTGCATAAGTAACGAGGTTGTTAGCCTATCGCGGAGTCCATCGCTTATCGCTGATCTTAGACTCGGCTACACTAACGATTTGTGTAGGAGCAGACTTCCTGTTTATTTCTGCTGATAGTTTATCAGATTATGAAGGTAACATCGAGGGGAAGTAGATAATCTGAATGATAATTTTGCTGTTGTTTTCATTTTCAGAATAACAATGGTGAAGGGTCAACGAAGATAATTATTATGGATGATAATATTTAGAAGTAAAGTTCCCGTGGATCCAGTTGTCCTACAGTAAAATCTTTTGAATTTTGAATTAAATAAAGCATAATAGTTAAAGTACAATAGGTATTAAAAACTAAGATAGATAATTATGTCATATGCTAAGCACACTTATAAACCTAGGTTCATACATACGTAGTTATGTTACTACAGTTTCTAGTAATCGTTATTTATATATGTATGTATTTGCTTTTTGTTTTAGGGTGTGTGTCCATATGTTTGTATCTATTATATAGGATATGTACCTAATTATATTTAGATATTATTGATATTATCGTACCAATGACAGCCCCATTTCATGCTAAGCCATTTATTGTTCATTTCAAGTTAACTGGAAAAGATCGCAGATTGCGAGAAAGCCGCCCATTGTGTACATGTAATTTAGTTTCCTTTTGTATGTTTGTAATGGTGTATAATAATGTATGTACTAAACAAATATTCGTGGTATATTGGAGTAGAGATATATTGGAGTACTAGCTTTTACCCGCGGCTTCGCTCCCGTCAAATGACTACCCTACATATCCTACGCTACCCTACCCTACCTTCCCTACACTACCCTACCTACCCTACACTATACTACCCTACACTACCCTACTCTACCATGCACTACCCTACACTACCCTACACTACCCTACACAACCCTACACTACCCTACACTACCCTACACTACCCTACACTACCCTACACTACCCTACACTACCCTACACTACCCTACACTACCCTACACTACCCTACACTACCCTACACTACCCTACACTACCCTACTACCCTACACTACCCTACACTACCCTACACTACCCTACACTACCCTACACTACCCTACACTACCCTACACTACCCTATACTACCCTACACTACCCTACACTACCCTACACTACCCTACACTACCCTACACTACCCTACACTACCCTACACTACCCTACACTACCCTACACTACCCTACACTACCCTACACTACCCTACACTACCCTACACTATCACACACTACCCTACACTACCCTACACTACCCTACACTACCCTACACTACCCTACCTACCCTACTTTACCTAACTTTTTTTTTTAGAATTTTTCTCTGCGTAAGAACCATCACTGAACTTCAAGGAACATTATAAAAAAAAAATCAGCCAAATCGGTCAAGCCGTTTTCATGTGATGTCGTGACAACAAAAAACGGGTTTCATTTTTATATATATAGATAGGTATACATAATAAAAAATTCTAATTGATTAATTATTTGATTAAGTAGTTGCGTGTCCGCTGGAAAAAAATTGTTTAGAAATAAAACACATCTTTGTGTCATTCTTTTTTCTTTAAAGTGTTTTTGTGTAAATAAATAAGTAAATAAAGAAAATACACAGATTACGACAAGCGTCGCAACGTCTCGCAATACACGGTCAACAGCCCAAAAAAACAATGATCTTTCTTTAAGAACAATCAATTCTTTCACCAAATCCAATTCCACGCAACCCACTTTTTCAGCGACATTAACAACGGCCATCAGTGGTCCATAAGCTCGGATTACCGAATGCTCACGATTTGTCTTTGTGTCAACTTGATCCAGGTTGTGGACATCTAAGATATAGGAGACGGCCAGTCGATAAATTGGCAATCAGGCCGGAGTCCCCGAATCGAATGCTACGGGGATTGCGTGGTAACATGTGCAGTAGAGGCTCAGTGGAGAATTGAATTGGATTTAAACAGATAAACTGCCCATATCATTGATTGTCCACGATATACCCATAAATATTTACAACCGAACATACCGCAGGTGTGTGGGAGTGTTTGTGCTACAATTATTCTCAAAAATTGTTCGAACGAATGTTTTTTCTTTATTTGTTTTTTTGCGCTGTGAGCTTTTACTGATATTGCAAACACTCTGTTTTCATGTTTGCTGTGAATTTTCACCAGTTTTAAGGTGATTTATTGATAAAAGCGGTTTTTCCTTTGGATGTTTTTGGTTAAGGGCGTGAAATAGGAATTATAAACGTTGGTTCCTATTTCATTTTTCACTAGGTATATTATTATAATACTAGTAGCAACTGAAAGGACTTAATATATGGTTCTAGTAACTTTAATTTAGAGAAGGCTCAACATATTTCGCAAGTTGTAGCAATCAACTAGGGATAAGGGAGTCATGTTCTAGTGATAGTAGACGATGGGTAGCAATTTGTCACTACTTACGGTACTTACCCTGTGTCTCTGAAGTAGGTTATTGTGCGACCCAAAACTTTATGGCTGTATGAAGTTTCAAGTGGCGACGTAGTTTGTGTTGTTCAAGTTTTGTTTACTCTAGGTATTAGATAAATAACCTTCACCTGGACCAATTTACTGTGGGTACTAGGTTTACGAATTGTTATCTTCTAGAACAAAATATTTGTATTGTCCTGATTTTGGGTCGTCTGGTATTAAATCAGTTAGATGCGAGATTAGTTCAGATTTGCGTATAAAACCAAGCTCCGTGTTTTATTACAATTTAAATAATTCTTGCAGGAGAAGCAAAGTTACGGTCATAGTCCGAAAAATCACCAAACTTATGTGATAGTGAGCAGGGCATATTACTCACAGAAGATATAGTCGTTGGGGCTGAAAGATTCTGGAGTTGTAGCCATTTACCGGAAGACGCAACGTTAACGTTGAAAGGCCTCCCACAAGGTGGATCAAAGCGACCTGGTTAGGTTGATGGGAATCCGACGGATGAGAGACGCACTGGCCGGGAGGATGTCTTTTGGCTAAAATTATGATGATGACAAAAAAAATCTTGTCATATCTTTTGATTAAATAAAACATTCTCTGAATAACGACTCTAAACATGAGAACAAAAACGTTGTACGCGAACCCATAAAATGAAGTTCTATTTAAAGTTAACATTGCTTCCTGTTGTGGTATACAACTCCAGTCTAGGTATGTGCAAATAGAATCGATAACAAAAGTGAATACCAGTGTACAATCGAGATAGCAATGTATAGCAAACAATTGTTTCCAACACTCGTAAACTAAGTTCGAAACGTTAACTCACCCCTAGTTTGCACTTTCAACAAAAATGGCATCTGAAATGTTGCTTAATTTCTGCTCAGCAACATCCGTGAAGGTTTCAAACTCGTTCGCTGAATTACCAGAGGCAATTTCAGTTGGAACAATGTACGGTGGAAATATTTTTTTTTTTACAAACAAGCTCAAACACAATCATAAAGACTAATGATCGGCCCCGAAGGTTTTAACGAGTTATATTACTGGACGAACAAAAAAAAATACCATTTAGAAACGGTATCGATCATGTTTGGGCTCATAATATTGAATTTTTATATTAAACTCCACAGAGGGAGTCTGATATCGGTTGTTTTTATTTATACTTCTCCGTACCTGCTCTGTTTATGTTCATTTCATCAACTCCGTTGTTATCATAACGATTTTATACCTATTCAATAACCTTAAATTGAGTCAGGTGCGTTGCGCTGATTTTAAATCAATATAATTGGTCGTATTATACTCTGCCTGAAAAAGGAGAATAATAAATACAATTCCTTTTTGAAATATTTCAACTGTTCTGTATCGCAATGCAGTGAATATATTTGTAAATAATCTTTCTAGCCTTTTTTCCAACAAGCTTGGGGTCAGTTACCAGTTTAACTGGATGCGGCTGTAGGTATACCTGTACTTTACTCAGAGCGACTGCCTATCAAAGCTCCACAACCCAGTTCCTGGAAAACACGATGCGCCTTGGATAGACTAATGGCCAGACTTTATGGTATTTATCTTCCTGTAAAGACTATCAAAGATCTACGAATTGACAACCGGGACTAATCAAATAGCTTTACGTGCTTTCCGAGGGACGGGTTGTCAGTAATTTCTTAAATACACTTAGGGCCTAGTTCACCACCTATGATTAAGTTTCGGATATCTTATTTGGCAGATAATTTCATAGAAATTCTGTTCCATTTTTTAATTTATTCAATAAGTAGTGGCTACTCGGAAACAGGCCCTTAGACACATATGAATGTGAGTAGGTACATATGAATGGAAAAAATCTTACACACGATGGCATTTATAGTGTAGAGGTAACATTTATTAAAGAAAGAAACAAAAAAATATGAAACAACTGCAAAAACTAAAAATTATTTACAACTGTAGCTATTAAAAAAGTCAAATGATTCACAACTCGGCAACGAAAGTCGCAAAACTTAATTGTTATAATTAACAGTTGAGACTTCCGTAGTTTATGGAGTTAAAATCCTCTCTCTAGGTTTTAAATTACATTTCTGTAGCCAGACTAAAGAACAGCTTGAAAACCTCGTTCCGGCCTTTGCACGCCCGCAATGGAACTAGTTGAAGTCATTAGAGTCGAAGTGACAACGGCTCGGCTCCTGTGAAATGGCTAATTGCGTCGCCCCCCTCCCAATTGTGGTCGCGTAATTATACCGGAGCCCCGACACACACAGTAATAAATGTAACGATTACCGTACGCTGAAAAACGGTTACTTTTTGTCGCTTTTATATTGTTAATTGTCGCCAAGTTCGTGCGGTCGGTTCCGTTTTTAGAATTGAGAATTTTGTAGTTCTATCGGATAGACATACTCGAAACTCGAAGTTGTATTTGGAATACACCCAAAATATGTAGCTTATATTATTGTAAAATGAATTAATGTTGATAGGAACACTTCATTTCAGAGTGTAGGTAGCTGCTGTAGATGGTATTTGACTCGTATTTATTCTGTGCAGGTAGTAAAAGCACAGCATTGTAATTCATGTTAATCAAAACTCGATACGCTATTTTAGGGAAACGCGGACGCTACGAAAATAAATAAACATAAATAACCAGCTGTACAACTGTTGTCAGATTTGTTTTGGATTGGAACCGAACAAGCTTTTGATTGCATCATTCAATAAGTTTACAAATAACAGAATGCCTGACGGCGCTAGAATTTTCCCATTCAATCGAATTTAATTGGAGTCGTTGGCGTCGCACTCTGATTGGACATTTGAAAGTCCGGTCTGTGCCGCAGCCAATCACTGTGCTCCCCATTTTCCGGTGCCGTGGCTGAACTAATATTAGCTTTAAAGTTGGCTACCGCAGTTACCTGCTCATTGCTTCTCTTGGGATTGCGTGTTCAATGTTTACCGCAATAAAGTGGCTCACAACTTTACGAGCGACCACACGATCCATAAGAATGGGTTAACTAAAAGCGGATAACCGCTTCCACTATTCACGCCAGATAGTTAGCACTTCAAAATTCAGACATTCGCTGGAACAAGTTGTGCCCTAAACTATGCATGTCGGGGGCCAGTTGTGAATAGTTGTCAGGTGTAATTCCTGAGAGAATGTAGTCTGACCTGTTAGCTTTGCTTCCACAAAACTGAGCTGAAGCTTTGTTGCGTTTAAGTTATGCTAAGCGGTTTTGGTCAGTTATGTATTTGTTAGAAATTTGAGATACAGAAGGGTCTATCTATAAGTACTTTTCAAGCCTTTGTGTCCATAGTATCCTTATTAGCATAGTTACTGGTGACTGTCACTAGCAATACATTTTAATTTATTATACTACTTTAACCAGACATAAAGTTAAAAGGATTTTTACTTTGAATATAGATTGCAATGCGAACGACCTAACGCAGAAGGAAAAGCTTTATTTTTTATTGCTATCGAAAGCGAATCCTAATCTCGTTTTTCCGTGTCATTTACCAATAGATAGATGACTTCATTATCGTTCAGATCGTTCACCTTAACTTTACAGCTTCGATTTATGTAGTCCTGATCTTACTAGGATAGGATATAGGAGTTTGTAGCTAAGAAATAACAGCCGCATGGGTCAATCTTCAAGTTTAAGCAGGCGTTTGTCGGTCTGTAGATGGGTGATAGGTATTTACTGAGTTAACATTTAGAGGATAGGTAGCATTGTAAATGTATCTACTTACTGTATTTTCATTGCAATAAACTTATTATTCTTAACAATGTAGTGATCTAACACTAGATTGTAGAGGTCAAATAGGCAATCGCTTCATATGGAATACTGGTACACAACTGCATGAGGTTAAACTGGAAGACCCCGAAACAGAAAAGGCTATGCATATTGACTGGTAAGAAATGTGCACTTGCTAACTTACTGTGACCTGGGGCATTGCCGGTGAAATTAAAAATTCCATCCTAAAATTGGTATTAAATTCCGTGTATGTTTCGTGCGTGGATGTCTGACGAGTTTTCAGCACGTGACGTTTGAAATGGTTTTTAGTGTTTCATATTTTTCAAGTGATCCCGTTTTAAACTGCCTTGACTGGTATTTTTCGTGCAGGAATTATAGCTTTTAATTTTAAAACGGAGCCATCCAGGTGTTTCGTAAGATTCTACGCAGTTAAAGATTTGTCGTTTTGTTTTATTTTTCTTATACAACTTGTAAACATCCGCTTGTTTTCTTGAAATCGCTACTTTATTTTCTTATTAGTTGTTTCCTCTCGATGTCTTATTAGTGATCCATTTCAACATCTTTCTTTGGAGTTTTTTCTACTGCGTAGCGTACTTTCGTAAGCGATAGATTTATCTTGATCTTAATAATATGTTGTTTATTTCTGCGTAAATATCTTCAACGAATTTCAGTTATTTTTACTTTCATGGCCGGTGAAAATATCACATGAAATGTTAGAATGGAGCATTTTATATTATTATAGGCTGCCTACCAGACCTCCACAACCCAATAACTGGGGTAACAGGGTACTTCATGGCAAGACTGGAGTCAGATTTACTGGCTTCTGACTATCCGTAACGACTGTAAATGACAGCCGGGACCTACGGCTTAACATGCTTTCCAAGGCACGGAGGAAACTCGTTATGTTAAGATGGTCACCCATCCACAGACCAACCTAGGCAAGCGTTGCTTAACCTTGAAGATCGACCTGTGCGGCTGTTATTATCTAACCACGAGCTCCTTCGAAATTATTGATATTATCAAAAAAATATTTTATTAATCCCCTATTCATTTTTGAATACCTATTCAACAATGTATCACACGTTAGTAATAAAAAAAAAAACACTTTTCACTTTACATGTATTGTAGAGGGGCTACCCTAATTAAACATTTTTTCCAATTTTTATTTCACGCGTGCGCGTTATTGATATACATATTGGTACCAAATTTCAGCTTTCTAGTGCTAACAGTCACAGAGATTAAGCGAGGACGGATGGACGGACAGACATGGCGAAACTATAAGGGTTCCGTTTTTGCCATTTGGCTACGGAACCCTAAAAAGTGCCGCCAGTAACTGAAAAGTTGGAAGGGAATCATTTGTTTTGGTACGGGTATGTGAAGTGGAGGGATGAACCACATTATTACTAAAAGAGATATAAGTATGGATGGAAAGGGAGAGGGATGTCAAAGAAAAAATAGATTAGGTGGAGTGATATGAGAGAGAATGGAGTCAATAATAGCAAGTATAATACATGCATATTTCAAGTTAAAAACGGTATTTGTAAGCTTGTCAAGGCTCACTTTATTATTAGTTTGGCCTTTTACCTTACCATTTTGTAAGCGATCATAAGGTGGACGATGATATAAGACCTTCACAGACAGGCCCAACGAGACAATGTGACATCCTTATTCTATGGCTATTGATGCTGGCATCATGCCTGTCTGTGACCTTTTATGATTAACACTTCATTAGCACCATCATTACGATCATTTCAGCAGAAAAATGAGCACTGCTGGACATAGGCCTCTCTCAAGCGTCGCCCTAAAGACCGGTTCTCTGCATCGATCGGATACCCGTGACCTTCACCAGGTCATCGTTCTACCTTGTGGGAGGCCTTCCAACGCTGCGTCTTTTGGTACTTGATAGCTTGTCCAAAACCTTTTGTCCCCATGGACAATCTGTTCTGCGAGCACCGAGCCCACTGCCACTTAAGTTTGGTGGTTCTTCGGGCTATGTCAGTAACTTTGGTTCTTTTACTGAAATCTTAATTTCTGATGTGATTACGCATGGAAACCTCATGCATAGCCGTTTAAATTGCTAAAACACTTACCCATACATAATATTCTCCTTACTACAGGTAAACAAAAACATTTAAACCTAATAATATTTAATGAATGAAATCAATTCAATTCACCGTATTTGAGTGTATTAGTAATAGATTACTCAGTTGATCCTCATTAATAAATTATGCAACTTACTTGTGCTTAGCTTATACTAAATTGATTAACCTCTAATTAATAGAACATTGTTTGTTAACAGCGTGATTAACCGCTTTAATTCATTGATGAACTAATAATCTAAAGCCACTAAGGCTATACATTATTGGTATAGTGTTGAGGTAAATATAATTTGCATCTATAAGTAGGTCTTTGCCCAGGAGTGGGACTGAAATGGCTAACAAAAAAAAAGTAAAGTAAAGGAGACAAATCAGTACATGGCTTACATTGCTTTCGTCAGCTCTCTTTTGGTTTTGATTTCACTTATGCCATTCAGATTTCATAAAGATTGCAGAAGATAAAGTGGATTCAAGCATGTATCACCACCAAAAAGTTGTTGGAAAACTCAAAAAACTCACACCGTTGTGTTGTTCTTCATTCTGTTAAATAATACTTCACGAAAAACCTTCAAACTAACATTACTGACTGTTACTGTTGGTCCCGGTTGTCATTAAGTGTTTACGGACTCTGACTTGGGGTCATAAGTTCCAAAATCCAGTTTGAAAAATAGATAGTGCTATTCGGCTCGTATAGCTCCATTTCTTTCTGACGTGTGAATATAATCGAAAGAAAGGAAGTATATGCAATCGTGGGATATTTGTCACTTACTGTCTACCCCCATGGTAAAAAAGCGTGATTGTGTGCATAACTAGGTAGGTCCTTAAAAAAAGTTACGTAATTTTTTTTAAAGGAGTTTTTGTGGGAGATCCGTCAAATATCCTCTTAATTATCCACTTCAGGTGATATGAAGCGAGAAAAAGTGTTCTAATGATTAAAAAACATCTGTTTCCCTTCAGTTACCCTTTGCGTACTCGAGCGTTGAAAATCCCGCAGGTGTTTCGTCACCCACGCCGAACACATTGTCTAAAACATTTTTGTCACGGAAAAACAATTCACTATCTACAAAATTTTCCTCTGGCAATACTAAACAACCGTTTAAAGGGAGGTAGAATATTCTCGTTCCCCTAATGAGACACGGGACTATTCTACTAGACTAAATTGGAAGAAAGTAATTTCGTGAATGGCCACCTTGTGTACAATTCTACACCTGTTTCAATATATTTATTGTAACTGGTAAATAAATTCGAACATTTTCCCAAGTTTATGTAGGCCCGTTGTAAAAATAGGAACATGAGTGCTTTTGCGTGTATCGGTTGTACTAAGTGCGACACGATAAATTTAAATTGTTGGGAGTAATTAAATATGATGGTACTCGTGTTTTTGTAAGGAGTATCCTCTTTTTGGGGATAAATAGCAAATACAAAGGCCGTCACGTTTTTACGAGGAAGCTGTCTTCTTTGTGTCTAAATAATGTTTATTTTATTTAAAAGCTTTATTCTCTGTTAATAAAGTAAGTGAAAATACGCAAACCGCAGTTATAGAGACTGTTTTACCAACTTTCTTCAAGAGTCGGTTTACAGTATAAAGTATCTGCGCTAGATATAAAATTATGCAGTCTACACTACTGCAGAAATGCATAGAACAAACTATTATTGTTTGTTCGTGACAAAAATGTTCATATTTTCAGAAAATCGTATCTTATTGGATACACTAACCCAGTAGGTACTTCATTTTCAGTGCTTGCAATATCTCACCGGCACCCAACCGTAAAAGGATCTCAGAACGAGAGAGCTTAAATAAACAGTGCTCTTAAATCCTCCAGCAAAGGCTTGCAAGGTGTCAGAGCTACTAGTTAAATCAAAGCGGAGGCGTCACACAATTCCAGTCAGTTGCCACCAAGCCGAGCCCCACTTTATATCAACATTATGCGACAGTTATTTCAGGCTAAAGAGATCCGGATAGACCTCCAGTGGGTATCCTGAATGAAATGTGGAATCTCGAGCAATGAGCTCTTCTACGATTTTATTTTCCACATTCGCTGTAACCAATCTTTATTTTCAGAGGATCAAAATCACGTGTTCGTGGAGCGAGTGATAAGCTTCTGCTATTTACGGTCATGAATTTGAATGGGCTTTGAATAGCTTTAAAAATTGACGTTTTAAAGACCACGGTTCAGACATTTATAAATTAAGCCCCGAAAAAGGTTGAATCACTGAAAGTATTTACATGTAAAGTGAAAACACGATTAATCTTGATTCAGAGGATTTTCAAATTTAGGTTATGAACAAGCTTTTACCCGTGGCTTGGTTGAAAATGGATGGAAACTAGGCTGAATTATTGTGTGCCTGGATTGAAAGGATTTTAACGGATGTCCATTAATAATGACTGTATACCATTAGTTGATAACGTCTGTCCGGATTATTTTACTGTACTGGATTTTACAGTGTATTGCAGTATACTTTGTCGTAAAATAAAATAAAAAGTCTTTTTGTCAGTAATTAAGCCTATTACTTACGTGTATACTTTTTAGGGTTCCGTACCTGAATGGTGCCTACGGGTATTGTTAAGCCTCCTCTGTCTGTCCGTCTGTAGGCTATATCTTTTAAATCATAAGAGATAGAGAATTGAAATTTTCACAGAATGTGTATTGCTAAATTGTTAAACATATAATAAAAATTTGAAAAAAGGTAATACCTATGCAAGAATGGTTATTTTGTCGGCGCTTTTTGCACGACTTTAATATTTTTGTAAAATCTCTTCGTTTGCGTGTCTGACTAGCACTTAGCCAGATTTTTATTTCGTTTATTTATATCGATTTTTGCGTGCCTTATTTTTAGTTTCACATTTAAATTCAAAACTCGTTGACACATTAACTTTCCAAGCCCATAAAACGATATAAACATAACAGACACACGAAGAACCTTACAAAAATCGTGTTACCAGAAAATTACCACAAAATCCGGGGATCCCTCTCAATAGGGCGTTAAGCTGAGTCTTGACAAGATCAGAGGCGTTTACCCTAAATTTTTGGAGATTATTATTAAAGCTCTGTGGAGGGATAAAATCTGGTACCGTTAGGTTTTACGAGTGGCCGTGATTGCAAGGAGCCCCGCCGTTGAATATGAAGCAGCCGATCAAGGAATACATTGAGATATTTAAATATCGCTTATAGAATAACAATAGATAAGAACTGCTGCTGTTAAGGTAGATCACGTATTATTAAAGCTGGAGTGTTTTGTATTGGAGATATGGAAATTAGGAGTGAACGAGTTTAAGTAAAATTGACAGTAATTAGTGAAATCTTCATCTTATTTAATGAATGGATGTTTTTTCCAAAACATTTAGGTACCAATCGCCTCTGATAAAACCTACCATGTACCTGTTTCTAAGAATTATTCCCAGTTGTCCCCTCTAGCCCTGTCCTCCGGGTGACAGCTGTATACTAACGATTAGTATTAATAACAGTAACGATTAGTAATAATCACAGATAATCACTAAGGGTAAAGTTACACGTGCTTATTAGTCGCATGCTTATTTGAAATCGAAGGATGGAATTGTAGCAAATGTCACCACCCCGGTGACAACTGAGAAAAAAGCTTCCCATTTGTCCCCTCTAGTCAGTTTTAAAGGGGACAGATGGCACAAATTGTCACCCCGGTGACAACTGGGAAGAAAATTCCCAGCTATCACCCCGGAGGACAGGGCTGGAGGGGGCAGCTGGGAATAATTCGTTTCTAATGGTATTAGTCGAAAAAATAGTTTCCTTCTTTATTAATACAATCATTTACTTTATTTTATTAAAATCCGCTCAACTGTTTGAACTTACACCTTCAGAAAAAAATCAAACACAAAAATATAAAAACATTTCACCTTTATAAATGTAAGTGTGATTAATTTTCGTTTTACCCTTGACAATGGGTAATAACGGAGGTAATAAAAAAAAACTACATACACTACAATAAATCTTCTACATCATAAGAAACTCATGCCTCCTTATTTGATTAGGTATTATTACGCTATGCAGTAACACGTAAACCTTTACAAAATATTTTAAACGCACCTATTTTCATGGCTAATCTCCATCAGTTTTTTTTGTGATGTACGAATAATTCCCGCGAAACCCAACGCAGCGGAAAAAAATATTGCCTATAGCACTGGCTTTGGCGTTTTTTTAACGTCAGCTCAATTTTGCTGGGTATGATAGTCGAGTGATGTGTCTGGCCTGTGATAAAAAAAGTCAAGAGTCGTTCGAAATTGGGCGAGAGGTGTCGCTTGTTTTTTGTCTCGACAGCTGTACGCAATGCAGTCTAGTGCAGTTTTTTTTTGGCATGTTGAATGGTGTGAAGTGAACATGCCTATATAAGCAATTTTATTTTAAACTAGTAGGTGACAATTATGGCATGACATTTCAAATAGTTATATTTTTTTTAAGTTACTTAAGTTTCTTCTTATAAACTACTAGCTGTTGCCCGCGACTTCGTCCGCGTTAAGTTCGTTAAACTGCACAAAAGTAACCAATAATTCTACACTTAACTTCATTCCTTTTTTTAGTTGGGAAATAATCCAATGACTTCTCCCGCTCTTAGCTAACGCATCAGGGCGTGTCAGACTTTTACTGACCAAAACCCACTCCTATGTTCTTTCTTTGCCTTGCGTTCCAGGGCCCCAGGAATGCCTTTCAGAAGCGAACCCATGACCCCAGTAGGCTTGGCAACCCTGATGGTTCTCTATGATCTTGCTGACATCTCAATGAGGCACGCTTGGAACACTACCCGCCGTCGACTCGGTCTCGGTGTAGATATTTGGTTACCGAACGGTCGGACGGCGCCCCATTGCTCGCCGTCCGCAAGTCCACTTCTACGGTGACTGGAAATCGGGGTCGGGATCTTATTTCCTCAACGCTGGTGCGTGAAGGCCATTTCCTCACCCATGCGGCCGCCACCTTGGCTGGAATACTGCTTCTCAGAAGGAGGCAACCGCCTGCCACTCCACCCTGCTCTGGACCAGGCCCCGGCGCGAGAGGTCGCTGCAACCGATGACCCCCACAAAGGGAGGACACGGTGGCGCAAAGACACGGCGGAGCGCCGCCGTGTCTTTGTAGAGTCTATCGGCGGCGGCGACCTCTCTGGGCCCTGGTACAGGCCATGGTCCAGAGCGAGGAGGGGTGGTGAGCGGTCGCCTCCTTCTGCGAAGCAGTAATGCTAGCGAAGGAGGCTGCCGACCGCGAGCGCCGCCGCCGAGATCCCGATCCCGATTTCTGACCACCGTAGGCGCGGGCTCGCGGACGGCGAGCAGCACGCCGTCCGGCAGTCTGGTAATAACCTGGACCGAGCCTAGTCGTCAACGGCGTGTTCTGTTCCACGCGCGCCTCAAGGAGATGTCAGCAAACTGTAGGGGCCCGGTAGGGCCAAAGCCTCTGGGGAACACGGAAAATCCGAAAGGTTCTCACCGTGCCCCCCAGATCGAAGGAACGAAGGGTAATGGGGTGAGGTTTAGTCAGTAAGAGTCTGACACGCCCTCCCGCTCCGCCCAAGAGCGTGAGAAATCATTCTGATGATTATCCTTCCAAAAAAAGCACCACTAAGTAAGTGTAAATAGCACTTACTTATGTAGGCTGAAAATAAGTGCATAAAGTATTTTTTAGTTGTCAAAATTATATGAATGGTCAGCACAAAGCTGATCCTGAAGTCAATAGAAGGTTTAGTATTTGCCTCTTTTTTATTTGAGATAGTTATCCAGCTCTAGGTGGGGCAAGTGGTCTTTTGCGGACTAAATTCCACCATGTTCCTTCAGTTGCTATTTACGTATCAGGGCCACTAACTTTTGCACGCCTCAGTTATTAGGTACTTCGGTATATTCTCTCTTTAAAGAGTAACTATATAGGCGTCATGGCGTTCTCACTTTCTGCATTATGCAAGTACTAACCGAACATGAGTGTTTCGAGAGGTAAATATTTTGGATTCGGCGGGAAGAAAAGGCCAAGTGACCATTCTGCGGAACGCCCGGCAAACACGGCAGACGTTACGGTCGAAGTCTACTCCGCTAGGCGGAGCACCGCCATACTGTTTTGGCGTCAGAATCTGAATCCTAATGCCCTAGTTTGGGTCAATGTATGGGGCAAGACCTCCTCTTGCCCTGCCAATGGAATAAACCTGCTATCGTGAGAAAGACATCCTTAAGCCTCCTATTGTCGTGTAGACATTTCTTAGGTGTCATTAGTCACAAAGCGATTCCCGACGTTTTTAGTTATTGAAATTACTCGTTTATTTAGGCAGATTTTTTACTTGGGGTGATATTTGACTGATGCCTTAATACATCATACGGTGTTTTTTTTTCAGCGGGTACTACTTTCTTTATCGAGAGTTAACTATGCAATTTATGAATTAAGTTAACTCTTGAGTGCGTGCATTTTTACTCAGCAGACTTCACATTATTGATGGTCAAACATGGTCAAACGCAACCTGTGGTGCGATTTTAAACGGGTACAGTTTGCAGAGCTGTAAAAAAACCCACCATGTTCCTTCAGATGCCCTTTGTAAACAATTTCTCAAATTAATTCTACCTACCTATACTATGATAGCACAATTCATAAGAAAGAGACTTCGCAACAGACCGTGCAGCAGGAATCGTAATATTTTAATTTCGCCATAACTTCAAAACCAAACGTCCAATTTTAATCATTCAAAGACCAAATATTATCTACATAAACTGTACTTAGTGATAAAATAATTTATTTTGATAAGGGTTAATAGCATGAGTAAAATAAATGCGTTTAAATGTAGTCCAAAAAAAAAAAAGATTTTTAGATTAAAAAAATGGTTGTTGTGCCTCACTCGACATAGATAGGTATAATGTTTTGCGGATTTTTTTGTAGATATTTATAAGATCTACAATTAATTAGAACATTTTATGGTTCTATCTTTTACAGTTTAGGCAGCGTACGCAAAATAAGTAACTTTTCTGGTTGATTTTTTACACCTAAACTTAAATATCTTACGGAACCCTATTTTTTTCAGAACTTTAGCCTATGTTATTCGTGGATAATGTAGCTTTCAAATGGTGACATTATTTTTAAAATCGGTCCAGTAGTTTTTGAGCCTATTCATTACAATCAAACAAACAAAGTTTTCCTCTTTATAATATTAGTATAGATGTAGCAATGAGTTAAAGTCCCATCAAAGTCGGTCGTACTCTTTCAGGAATTGGCCGAAAAAAACAGGCAGATATTTAAATGTAAAAGAAACATTTTGTTCTATGTATCGGCTATGTATTAAGTAAAGAATATTATTTCCATATTACAAACAGAGTAGTCATAATTATGTGTTGTTACAAAAATACTTGAGCAGGACTTACGAAAACTTGGTCCTGGTACCCTCAGTTTTACCATTACCATCAGTAAAGCCGAAAGATGTTTACTATTAGACATAGACCTCCTCCAAGTTTGAATACAACCGGTCTTGTGCTTATCACATACATCGGATTTCCGCGATCATAACGTCCTCGGTCCACCTTGAGGGAGTCCTTTCAATGCTATATCTTCCGGTTCGCGGTCGCACTTCAGAACCTTTCAGCCCCATTGATAATTTATTCTGCGTGCGATGTGCCTTTACCATTTAAGCATGGGGATTCTACGGGTTATAACGGTAAACTTTATCGAGCATATTCGCCGATAGTCCGTGGCAAAACGCAAGTTCACAGCTGTCAGATCGCAGGTAATTAAAGAACTGGGCGGGTTTTAGTCAGTAAAAGTCTGACACGCCCTCCCGCTCCACCCAAGAGCGGGAGAAGTTATTCTGATGATTTCTCACTTGAGAAAAAACAAAATTGACAGCTCTGCATCCGGAATGACTACTTTGTCTGCTTTTTTAACGACGATAACTTATTTGAACTAATATCTAAAACTGTAATATTACTAGACTTGATAGGGACATTGCTGATCCCCTTTTTTTGTAGCGATACTTAAATTTGTAGAATACAACACTTTTAAAGGAAATATTCGTTTGATTATACAGTTGATGTTGATCAAAGACTCAATTCTTAAACATTTTGACAAGCAATACATACCTACGAGGTGAATCTTGAGCACAGAACGAGTGTGGTTTGTTTGTTTGTATATGAACTAACGCCTAAGTACAAAGTCAGACATCATTCAAGTACATCGCAAAACCTTACACGCGTATTCATTAACTAGTACTTTATCAGCGACTTACGAGTACATCGATCGCGAGAAGTTTTCATAAAAACTATAATACCGCATTTTGTTTTAGGAAAAACCAACAAATTCTTAATTCAAAATCTTTATTATTTATTTTGATCAAAATGTTTTGCTAAGTTTTATGTGTATTAATTAACCCAAGAAAAGTACCTATAGTTAACCACAGTTCTGAAAACGAATAATGATAACCCTTATTATTTACTTAGGTTACTCTTTATGCTAACTTTCAAGTACGCCGCACGGAATGAGATTTAGCATACAAACAAAATTCCCATTTTTCACCCCCGTAAGGGTTGAATTTCCAAAAACCTCTTGTTAGTGCTCGTCTACGTCGTAAAAGGAAGCCTTACACAGAGTTTCATGTTCCTAGTCTCAGTAGTTTAGACTAAGTATATGGCAGTCAGTTAGTCTCTCCTTTTAAATATATACATAGATATACTAGCTTCTGCCTGTAGTTTCGCTCATACGTAAGCACGTTTCGCCATATTTACTTCTGACCTCCGTTTCATCCTTGTAGGGGCGAATTTTGGAAAATTCTGTCACATTACGTCGCCCTAACCTAACCTAACCTTATTTTAAAAGATAAATTAAAGACTTAATTTCTGCCGTCACACTATAATACTTGTACGCACACAGTAATATTATAAAGGCGTACATTTTTATGTAAGCATATTTCTTACTTCTTCTCCCTCAAATGTCTGTAAGGATTTGATAAAAGTACTGGAATAGTACAAATAATACTGTTTATACTAGAAGTATGTTCCCCTTGAATAATCTTCTACTTTCACGCAAGCGAAGCCGCTACTATAAGCTAGTAGACTACATATATAAAATGTGTAAAAATTCAAATAGAGTGGTTAACTGGTGTTGGTGAGGTTTGAATGACTTTTGGCACTATTCCATTGCGTGGGAATCGTAATTTTGTCTTTTTGAATCGTAACAGTTACGCGGAATAACTTCGATTTTATGTTCAATGCCAGTACGTTTTCTCAAAATATTGGCATTGATTTTATCGATGAAAAGGGTTTGGTGCGATTTTTTACCTTAACTCAATTGCTCGTACCGAAAGAAGTAGTGTTGGAAAGACTTCCACAAGGTTGACCGATGACTTGGTGAGGTTGGCGGTTGAGGGAGTCGAGTTGCACTGGACTGGTCGTTGTAGCGACGCTTCGGGGCAGCCTATGTCCCGCAGTGGACGTCTTTCGACTGAAATTATGATGATGATAATGAATCGTCTCCATGTTTATTTATGTGTAAAGTAAAGTTAAAAATTAAATGTCAATTTACACGGCAATTTAGGTAGATATATACCTATAATCATTTCCATTGTTGTCGCCGCACGGCTCTTATAATTCAGTTACGGTACAAATTAAGTTAACACATCACCACGCCATAAAATCACGCACTAAAGCCAGTTTTTTTTTAACAAATGCGTAACAGTATTTTATAAGGCACACTTTGGGTACCTCAAGATCAGTATCTCACGATGTTGAGGTCATAATCTTTCTACTTGAAAGGTTAGTAAATTAGCCTATTGTGTCCCACTACTGGGCAACAACCTCCCTCTCCCTTTTTCCATACACGTCTGTCCTCAGCCATTGTGGGCCAGTTCCTCCGGTACTTGTCCAGCTCATCTCTCCACTTTCGCTTTGGTCTGCCGCGGTGTTGCCTTGCGTTTAATGGGACCCAAAAAGCCCACAGGTCATCTGCCATGCGGCAGACATGTCCCACTTTAGCAGTAGCAGTTTTTCGGGTAACATCTTGTATCCTAGTTTTAAAGATAAAAGATGTTATTGAAAAGCTAGGTAATTCATTTTATTTGATTAGTGGTAGTACTTTACGTTCCTTTGATTAAGTGCCTTTTAAAAGCTCTCTACGCACTCTCATTACACCCACAGTTTCATCAGTAGTATATTTTATAAAAGATACGTAGACGAAGCTCTGAATTAATTAATAACGTGAGGAAATATTTAAGTCACCCTCCCTTATACACGTGAAAGGTAAAAAGACCAATATAGAAAATTCAGCCTTCAAAGTATTTAAACATAGACATGAAGAAATATCTTAACTTAGATCTGAAAACATGGGCTATTGATAACTGTGAATTATTGTATAAAAATAACAAGAATTCGTGTCCGCTGTCGGCCTTTTGTGAACGTTCGGAAATAGATAAGTATATTTCATTTTCATTTGTTTTTTGATTTTCTATAAATATTTCGTAAATTAATTTTATCTTGTAGATAAAATTAATTTACGAGTGTAAAAATTGTAGTTCGCAGGTATCGAATACAAAGTATTTTGGAATCTTTTACATGTTCCTCTGCATAGAGATCTACGCTACCTACATTTTGACAATTCAAAAGTGCCTGAAAGGTCTATTTGATTTTGGTGTTTCTGTTTAAAATTGTTTTTACATACAACATATAATACTAATAAAAAAAGAGAAACTGACTTTTGTAGTCAGTTTCTCTAAATCTTGCACGATCACTACTGAAGGAAATATTATGTTTAGATTATCATTACCAACTCTCTCAATATGAACAAAATATTCAAAATAAATGTAAATCATTTCAAAGTAAAGGTATCCAGGTTAACTTAGATTGTAACAAACATGCACTAGTCAATAAATTGGCTGATACGGAAAACACAGCTGAAATAATAACGACTGCAAATACTTTTTTTCGTGAATAAAAATGTATACATAATGCATCAAAATATTGCAGGACTCCTGGCAAAGTCTGACATGCTCACGGTGTGTCTAAATGAGCTATTAGAAAAAAATATGCAAGTGGACCTATTATGTATTACGGAACATTTCATGATGGAAGGTTATGAAGTCCATCTCAATATACCTAATTACTGTTTGGCTGCATGTTTTAGTCGTAAGGAAAGCAAAAGAGGTGGTGCTTGTATACTCATAAAAAATGGTCATCAGTGGAGAGAATTACCGAAAATAGCTAAATTATCTATAACGGGTATTTTTGAATGTTGCGCTATAGAACTTTTAAATTATAAAATTGCAATTGTGTCTATTTATAGAGTACCAAATTCATCTAATTTTGACGAATTTATGAGTAGATTAGAGACATTATTACGTATTCTGATAAAAAAACCATTCAAAAATGTTGTACTGGCGGGTGATTTTAATATAGATATACTGAAAAAAAATAAACATACGCTGGAATTTGAAAATCTATTATTAAACTTTAATTTAAAACTATCCATTCGTCAACCTACGCGTTTAAAGAGCAATACATGCATTGATAATTTTGCGCATAACTTTAATTTATCTCGTAAAGCTATTGTTCTGGAATTGGCTTTGTCTGACCACACGGCACAACTACTCAATTGCCCGATTAACATTGCAAGCACTCGGAATCGTTGGCAGACTACTAAACGGGACTATAGTAAAGAGAATATGGACAAATTTAAGTCCTACCTCAATAGCCTATCATTTGCAGATGTCTACGAAGCGAAAGACCCAAATATTGCTTACAATGCCTTTACAGAAATGTTTTCTTTCTTATATACTCAGTGTTTTCCTGAAACTCTTGTTTCTGTAAACCTGAAAAGAAGGCCTAGTTGGGTCTCTCGTGGTATTAAAATATGTAGCAAAAGGAAGCGTCAATTATTATGGCAATATAGACAAAAACCTACCGATATTAATAAAACTAAATTTAAAAAATATTCAAAACTACTAAAAAAAATCATTTATTTAACTCAACGAGCACAAAATACACATAAAATTAAAACATCAAATAATAGGTCTAAAACTACATGGGAAATAATAAATCAAACAAAATTAAATATACCAAAAAATACTATAGACAAAATTCGATTTAATAATGAAATTGTAACTGACCCCAAAATTATTGCAAATGTATTTAACGACTATTTTATAGATAAAATCAAACCTATAACTAGTCCGGGAACCACAGTCACTAAACATATTTTAGCAAGAAAAGACTCAATATTTATGGCACCTAGTCTGGCAATTGATGTAATAAACATTATCGCGGCTTTGAAAAACACAAATAGTGTAGGACACGATGGTATATGTACAAAAATTGTTAAGTCAGTGGCATATGAAATCAGTAACCCCATAAGTTACATTATTAATTTAAGCATAAGTGAAGGCATATTTCCGATGGCGCTAAAAAAATCGATTGTGAAACCACTGTTTAAGAAACAAGATAGGGAACAAGTGGAATTTTACAGGCCTATATCACTAATACCAATAATGTCAAAAGTTGTCGAAAAATACATATATAAGAAACTTAATACCTATTTTGAAAAAAATCATATACTCTGTGATGAACAGAAAGGATTTAGGGAGAAAAAATCAATTAACTTGGCCATATATGACTTCTTGTATAATGTTATGACCAACATGGATAAAAACACACCAGTCTGCGCCATTTTCTGCGACATGACACAGGCATTCGACTACGTAGAACATAATATTCTACTAAATAAACTTGAGGCATATGGTATAAGGGGAAATATGCTAAATCTAATAAAATCATACCTACATAACAGAAAACAAGTAACCCAAATTAGTAGGATAAATATGAGCACTAAACGTGAAGAAATTTTCACGTCATGTGAGCGTACCGTTCCTTATGGAGTTCCGCAAGGTAGCGTGCTTGGACCACCCCTTTTTACACTCTATATTAACGATTTCCCTAAAGCCATTAAATATCCCATGACACTGTTTGCAGATGACAGTACGATAACTATACCATGCAATGATAAAAATAATTATGAAACGGACATAAGAAATACTTTAATTGAAGCGATAACGTGGCTCAATAATAATAATTTGAAAATTAATATAAATAAAACTATGATTATGCATTTTAGCCAACGACCATCATTATTTTCTAATCTTGACATTAAATATAATAATAATAAAATAGAGACAGCTAATGCTACAAAATTTTTAGGTTTAACTATCGACAGAAATTTAAATTGGAAAGCGCATATTGAAGCTTTAGCCAAAAAAATAAGCAGTGCGGCATACGCGTTATATAAATTATCTCGTACTCTAAATATAGAAGCGCTATTAACGGCCTACTATGGTCTGGTTGAATCTGTCATTAGATACGGTGTTATCTTCTGGGGTAATTCAACTGATAGGGATATAATTTTTAAAAGACAAAAATACTGCTTGCGATCTATATTTAATCTCAAAACTACCGACAGCTGTAAAAATTACTTCACTAAATATCGAATATTAACATTACCTTCACTCTATATATTAGAAATAACAATGTTCGTAAAGACAAATCCACATTTGTTTCCTCGTATGGCAGACAGATTTCCGAGAAATAGACGTGACGATAGCCAGCTATGTTTACATACATCAAAAACTGCACTTATGCGCAAGAGTGTTATTTGCATGGCACCAGTTATCTATAATAAATTGCCCAAAAGTTGGAAAGAACTACCTACACCTAAACTAAAACAAACAATGAAAAGGTTTCTGGCACAGAAAGCCTATTATAGTATTACAGAATTTATAAATGACTCAATGATTGTAATATCTACATAAATAACGAAAAAAAACTAGCATTGCTCTATTTAAGATTGTGTAGGAATGGAGGACCGAAAGATAACTATTATAATTGAATGTTATTAAATATTAATTAAAATAAATAATTTGAATAATAATAATTATGTATCCTAATAAAAAATTTGTTATTGTAAATATTTACTTAATTGAATATAATCAAATTAATTAATAATATGTAATGATACTGCTAATATTTAATGTATGAGTGTTAATTTTAAAATTTATTTTATTGATGAATGACATAGAAATAATAATATAATAGATGTACCTAAGATATTTGCACGCCATGATAAATGGCAGACATGTCGTGAGCCACTTTTGTTTAATATCTTGCATGCATGTATTGGTTTAATTCTGTATGCATACACATGTTTAAGCAAATAAAGTTTCTTATTCTTATTCTTATTCTTATTCTTATTCTCTTTTTTTATGAAAAAAAAAATGTTAAGGCAAGCATTTTCCTCAATTCACCATCTAAGTACATGAACCGGGGGTCCAAAGATTGTATGGAAGAAGCCTGCTTTCACGCGAGCAAAGCCGCTGGCAGAAGCTAGTCTAAAGATAAAGGTAAACTCGACGTCTTAATATCGAAAAAAAATCCGGTAACGATATCGATGTCAACAAAATTGAAACAAAATATCTACATCAAAATAAATAAACAAGGTCAATCAGAAAACAAAATGACATGGATTAGATTTGCTTCATTGATACACGTGCCGCCAAAAATGGTTGTAAGTAATGAAAGGTTGTTTTTTGTGTAAGTATTTAATTAAGTCTTGTAAAGTTGATAGTACATGACAACTTTATTGGTTTATCTGCAGGCAATATAGAAAACCGGTCAAGTAAAAGTGGGTCTCGCACACGAAGGTTTCCGTTTCGCCGTAGCAAAAACGTCCAAAATTTCACGTTTGTTGTAGGTGATTGGCCCTACTTAAATATTTATTTTATAATGTTTTTACGGTTTTTGTTACAGCAGCAACAAAATACATCATCTGTGAAAATTTCAACTATCTAGCAATCACGGTTCATTAGATAAAGCCATGACAGGACCGCCTGACAGCGTGGTCTTAGCAATATGGCCCCGTTTTTACACTTTGGGTACGGAACCCTAAAAAGACAATATCTACACGTGCCGACAAAAACTCAAACTCAAACTCGTGTAACAGGGATGCTACGGAGCTCTGTAAACGAACCAAAACTATCAGATATCTGAAAGAAAAAAATATTTTTACCTGTAATCAAAACCGTTATAAAAGTTTGGGATTGTTTTGCATAAAGACGGAGGTAGGTTAACAAATGACCATCTAAACTAGAAATAACAGGAAAATCTTGCTCTTTGTATTTTATTTTTAAACCAATAAACCATTTAAACGAGGTGAAGGTGGAAGGAATAGCTGGACGACCACCGTAAGGACTGGCTCGCGATGGCTAAAGACAGACGTGTGTGGAAAAAGAAGAGGGAGGTCTACACGAAGCAGTGGGACACAACGGGTTAGCTAACTAAATAACCGTTACCTAAACTAGCGTATAATACAGAAAAATCTGATATCCGAAACTGGTATAATATTATTCCTTTATTCAGGTCCGAAGTTCGATAAAATTCCTTACGTGTATCGTACCCAAAAACCTGAACAAACACGTTGTTCCAAAATAATCTCGAGGGCAATAGTTCTTTTTTTTAACAAATTATTATTTTCTTGATATTTTCAGTGTACAGCCAACAAAAACATTAATCAGGAGCGTTTGTTTGTGTCTGTCGGTATATTGTTGTTTTTCTATAGCGACAGAATATACGGGTATTTACCCGAACAACGGATACCGTCGGGTCCCTTTAATTTCCGGTTGCACTTGTGTCCTGTTTATTCTCGGCTTTTCATCAAATTCTATTTAATAGGACGACAGGCGGTCCTTATTGTTTAGATTAAAGTACTTACGTGAGGTTCGTTGAGTTATTACTGTAATAAAATGTCTCTTTTCACTCATAAATTATGGGAGATTGGATAATTTTGTTGTGTAATATTTTTTCCTTTATTATTTTGTTGAAAAAATATGTAATAAGGCTCTAAGTAGAGATGGGTAATTCACCAAGGCCTAATATACTACCTAGGTATTAATCAATTCATGTACAAAAGCAGGCTTAACGTGATGATGAGTTTTCTTTCAGCTAACCAAGTGATACAAAGAGATCATATTGGGAGGTAAAATCCAGTCTGTATAATTATATAAAGGCAAAGTGCTGTCTCACTCACTGACTCATTAACGCCTAGCCTAAACCCTTAGACCTAGAATAAAATTTCGCACAAAGGAGCCGCTTAAATATGATGTGTACAAAGGGTAAGAACGATTTTTCCAAAATTCATCCGTATGGGAACAAAATGGGTGTCCAGGGTTTTTTATAGAGAAATCTACTTTCCCGCAGGCAAAGCCGTGGGAAGAAACTAGTGTATAATTTAAATCTTCATAAATCGAATCAATGGGAATATTAGCTTTTAACAGCGATTTCTGTAGTGAATATCGGTTGTTGCGGATGCAAAGTCGAAGTAGGAGCCGGATAAAAAAAAGTATGTCCTTCTTATGTTATACATGTCATCAAAATCAGTTCCGCAGTTTAATCATGACACCGTACAAACAAACAAAGTTACTTTCACCGTTATACTATTAGTCATCATTATCATCTGCCTAGCCTTTTCCCAACTATATTGGGGTCGGCTTCCAGTCAAGCCGGATTTAGCTGAATACCAGTATTTTACGAGGAGCGGCTGCCTACCAGACCTCCACAACCCATTAACTGGGGTAACATGGTACTTCATGGCAAGACTGGAGTCAAATTTACTGGCTTCTGACTATCCGTAACGACTGCCAAAGATCTACAAATGACAGCCGGGACCTACGGCTTAACGTGCTGTCCGAGGCACGGAGGAAACTCGTTATGTTAAGATGGTCACCCATCCACAGACCAACCTAGGCAAGCATTGCTTAACCTTGAAGATCGACCTGTGCGGCTGTTATTATTTAGCCACGAGCTCCTCACCGTTATACTATTAGTATAAATCAATATCTATTGAAAAAAAAATGACGTGTAAAAGTGTTTTGTGAAACCTATTTGCAAAAAAAAAACACATTTATTCAATGTGAAACAAACATATGCTTTTATAAATGACTACTGAAAAAGAATACAACCAATAAAGAAAAAGAGGTTTTCCTTTGCGAAACAAATGAGTAATAATATGTACTTAAATGTACATAATAATTTTTTAACAATTTTTTAAAGCTTAAACATCTTCTTCAGTAATTTATAGAAGAGGGGAAGATAAAGGGAACTCACAAAAATTAAAAATATAACGAGTTTCAACAGTTTTAATTAATCTTTTTTACCTTTCTTTATATAAATATATAAAAGGAGAAACTGACTGACTGGCATATCAATACAATTGCCAATATTATGTATTACTGTTTAATTTTTTCACAATTCTATGTTAATTAATGTAAGTGGGCACGTACCGTTTTAACTAACCATAAATAAACTACTGGGACTAGGAGCGTGAACATTTTGCAACAAGGTTTCTTTTTAAGACGTAGGTGATGACTAAGAGATTTTTTTTCAAAATTCAGTCCCTAAAAGAATGAAACAGATGTTCAAAGATTGTATGGAGAAAGCTACTTTTACGCGAGCGAAACCACTAGCAAAAGCTAGTTATTCTACATAAAAATAAACCTCACAGTTTCAAAATCCTATACATCCAACGATTTTCTTTCATAGAACACAGAAATTGTATACGTTAAGTACCTCATTTCTAGCCGAGAGCGCTAATTAGGTAACGATCGCGACTGATTGGAGGAGCCTTGCAGGTACTCGCCGAGCCAACAAAGACGTTGAATACCGAAACACTTGAATTGGGGACTCATTAGAGCGTCTTTGAGTTCGGCTTGTTTGACATCCACGTTGAATTCGCTCTCATTTGCCACTCACAAACGTTGATGACTGCTAAGCTCTCTGAAGAATTCGAACAAGCTCCTTTTTAGATGACACGAAAGAAAAAAAATATTAGAATACTTTTATTGTACCCTTGAAATAATGTTGGGGGATTAAGAACGAGATCATTAAGGATTTCGAGTGTAATATTAAAATGTTTTTTTCTTTAAAAGAGTCTTGAGATAAAATGTAACGAAGTCTACTTTGAAACGAAACAACATTGCTGAAGGTACTTGTGTTTGTTTAGTTCAGAGAGCATCAAACTAAAGCGATCTTGAGAGGCATTCAGGCGGAATAAGTGGCTTTTCTTAAGCTAGACACACTTGGGAGTCAAAAGGTACTGAAGGTAGTGATGTATTTATGGTAGCTTCAACCTTTAGCTTCTGCCAGAAGTTATGTCTGCGAAAAACTGGAAAATTATCCCATCGTAACTAACTCCTAAATTAAAAAAAATCTGTATGTTGTTCCAGGATAAGTGCGCATGGTGAAGTAAAAAATACACACACATACATACAAGCTTTCAACCAAATAGTAATAATAGTTAAACACGCAGATTGTTAAGCAATTATTTACTAACTCGTGCATAACAGCTTTTGTGAATTTCGAACACTAATAAATTCCACATTCCACAGAAATTTTCCCATTCACACTCAAAACGCTTGTCAAAAGCGGTTAGCTGTTAATTTACCTGTCAACAATAATTGAAATACCAACGTACAACATGGTTTCCATTATCCATTGCAACCAACCATCAGTGGCTGCGGACTGGCACACTACCAGTCAGAATGTCAGCCATATTAATGTCAGGCCCTGATTAATCCTGAATCGCACCGTAATTGGATTTCTGGCACAATTACGAAGCAAGATTACCAAAGCCACCAGTGATTGACACTGGGCCCTAATCCCTAACGTTCTCATTTGGTGACATATTGTCCTTAAGTTTAGACAATAGAGTCACGAACCCGAAGATCACTTACACGAAGATTAATGAAGCCCGCAATATTTTATTCTTGTAAATGTAATTTGTTAAGCTGCTGTGTTATCTTGGGACTGTTTTTCTTGTTTTTGTCTTTATGTGAGCCGCAAACAATTAATTTTGTTTCTTTTAGCTTAATATTGTGTGCTGTTTAGTGTAAAACATTAAGATTAAGTAGACGATCGGCTAATGTTGTGAAGTAATGGGTCTAGTTGATCTCTATTTAATGAAAATTTATGCCATGATATAATGTATTCTTATTATATTCTATATAGACACAGAGGTCATCTAAATGCTTTAGGCTCTTATTATCTTTTAGTCAACATTTGGATGATAGAGATACTTTAAAGTGATAGACTGTGAATTTACGACACCTATGGTCCATTTTCAATCTTCCAAACTTGTCATAGATTATATGCACCTTATAGCTTTTTACCACGTCTTTACAACTATACGGTTATACTAACTTCTACCCGCGACTTCGTCTGCGAGGACTTCAGAAAAAAAAGAATCGCAATTAAAGTTAACCTATGTTCTTTTCCATGTCAAAAGCCATATGCATGCCAAATTTCATCCAAATCCGTTCAGCCGTTTTTGCGTGATTAAGTAACAAACATCTACACTTTCACATTTGTAATATTAGGATCAGCAAGCCAGAATTTTATTGTTTGTAGTTTAGATGATGTAGATGATAGTTTAGATGACCTTCGATGTCGCATTTAAAGGTGGCCAACTACTGAGTCCAAACAGTTCCATCAACACGTTACATTTTACTGCCTGCTGAACACATTCTCCATCCGTATAGCAGACGCGACAGTGCACTGATCACGTAAACAACTACAGTGTGTATTGGTCGTTAGCAGGCAGTAGTCTTGTGCCTAATTACTAATTGTGTTTGCTCGTACGAAGGTGATATCGTTCATTTGCTACAGCATCGACGCTTGAGTGTTGAGAGCTGAGAGTCTGTGTATAATAGGTACCTGTATTAGACTGTGGTCGTGGTACTAATTAGTGCTCTTAAGATTCTGTGAATATTTGTATTAGAGCGTTGTGAAAATGGCCTTTTTGTCCATTGTTTGTCCTTTGTTAATTTTTTACCTACAGTAAATTTCAAGAGGAAGTTGTATACTTTTTACTCTTACCTATATTAAAACTAGCTGCTACCAGTGACTTTGTCGTTGTGATAATAGAAAATGATCGCAATGGATCTTATTCCCGCTATAAAAATTATAATTGTACTAAGATTAATCGAAATCCTTTCAGCGTTACGAGCCTAAAGAAGTAACAAACATACACATTGTAAATAATAATATTATAGTGTGTAAAATTAAAGATTTATAAGAAAATATGTGTTTGTTTGCTCGCAGACTGCCTTGTTATTCCTATGTAAGTTTTATAGTCACAAATTAAATGTGAATCAGTATGTATAAACTATTCTCTATTGATCCAAAAAAAACATCTAGAAATCGAAGACTTTAAGTATGTATGTACGTCTTACTCGTCGCTCAGTAGTCAATTGGTCACGTGCCAACTTCTCTTTAGACCTTCAAAATCTTCTTTCGTTCGTTCGCTTGTATTTTTAGGAGAAATGCCATTAGCTCAGCGATAAATAAAAAATAAACCAAAAAGGTTGAAGTGAAGTGGTAGTTGGCACTGAATAGGGCACAATGGAAAACCTCTGTCACATGCCTCTGAGAATGTTATTTATGGATATTGATAGCAACCAGTATTTCTTTTTTAATTTACGTTAGAAAAATAGGCTTCCGAATTACTTTTAAAAAGGCAGCTAAAGGGTCAAACCCTCTGAACGTTCGGCATTCAAATCCTTTTCAGCTTTACAGATTGACACAACCATTACTAATTTTGAAAGGGTTAACTTTGCAGTACTCCTATGTATACTGTTCTGATACTTGGACAACTAGTTAGAATAATCTCTTTAAAAACTGAATTGATTTAAGTCAATACTTGCAAACACATGCACTTTGGAGGATTTAATGAGTGCCATCGATGCGGTAATTAACGTAGCTACCTACTGGGCCCAAACAATTTAACGAGTTTACCTTCGATTCGAAAAGAAGAAGAAATCAATTGTTATTGGCAAACGTACGCCATTGCCGATCACAACATCGTAAGATCAGTAGGGATAGTAGTCAAACGAAAGCGTATGAATAATAAAAAAAAACAACCACTAACACTTTAAAAATTTGCCAAAAAAAAATGAAGGATGACCTTTCCAACTTTTTTTGTTTTCCTAATGCCACAAAATGAAATATTGTGAAAATTTCATAATTTTAAAAGACTACAACACGCGGGAACATTTTATTTTGCTCAGTGAGTGTGTTGGTTCTTTGAGCATAATAAATACCACTCATTTGGCTAAACCAGACAAAACATTTATACTTTTTTGTGCCGGCTGCCAAGAAGATACGTTTAATTTGTATGGCAGTTATAACCATCTGGACAGCCATAATCCCCAAGTGCTTAAATTTAGAGGAAAGGACAATAAGACCACGAAACAGTTCAAGGCAAAAACTTTTACCCAAATTGGGGTCTTACCCGAACCTACTTCCAGATTGTAAGTTACTGCGTCAGAAAAAATAAAACCTAACGTTTTGTGACTACATAAACCTGAAGTAACGGCCGTATAGATTTTGACCCTCAATATTTTTTATGTAGGGACGTGTTGTGTATTGAAAATGTGTACTTTTTGGTACAATCTGGGGTTGAGAGAAATATGTTGCGACTGCTATTGTGTCACGAAGTAACTGGTATTTAAGTTGTCAAGGTAAGTATACTTCTATTACGAAACATATTTTCCTCATGAGAGAAACGAAGGGTCTTTTTGCCATGATCCTTTTTTATTAATGCCACCTTTTTCCCCAGAGAAAGGGCATTAAAACAGCTTTCGCTTGTAACGATGGGGACTTAAGAACGTGCGGTTTCTCTGGTCAACCATATACCATACCAATTTTTATTTTTCCTCTACATCACGACATTAGCCTTGTTGGTCTTGTGGTCACAAGTGCGACCGTTGAGTGTGGGGTCTGCCAGGCTAAAAAGACTATTAGATTTCTATTAAGACTAACTTTGTAGCAGCCCGAAGTTTGGGATTTTTTTTTAATTGTTATAAATTAGTACTTGACTGCTATCCCACCTTTAAGCAGTGATGAGATCGTCGATGGTGATGCGCAATAGTTTGAGTTGGTGGAGTGAGGCACTGGGTTATCCCAGTGCCTCAAAAAGTATGCTATTAATCGTGTCGGATTGTTGTCCTGTCGGACAAAATTAAACCGTTACCCAAGAGGCCATTTTCTAATCCAAGACCCCTTGTTTCGTTTTCATTTTTATTGTGTTGATTTTCACTTAAATAACGTTTCGCTTTACAATACAAATCGACAGCTTTCAATTATTCGAATAAGGTCGACTTTGAAAATAGAACCAATCTAAATGCAATTCGTTCCATTTTACCTTTTGTATTTTGTGGTAAATGTCACTATCAATGTTAATGGTCGGCCATGATGTGACTATGTGACCGCCATTTTGAATTTGTACGTAATGAACGTCATCTAAAATAGGCACGTGTTTCGTATTGGAATTGTTTTGTATTATGGAAATAAATATATTTTATTTTATGATATTTTTTGTACATTTTGTGTTTCGTAAAATGGTAAAAGTAAGCATTTTTTGTAAAATAGTTATATTAGCTTTTTTGAGGTGCTTTTATTTAACTGGAAAAAAATGTGTGAGATTTTTTTTACATAACAAAATTTCTTTCATTTTTAAAATACAGGATGATTTTAATAAATTCTCGGTGTAAAAACAGGTAATCGATATACTATCGGTACATGGTGAACATCCCACCCACGTGTGTAAAACGTTTTGGGAACACATTAATTGTGCGTACAGCAAAGCATTGTAATTTTCTGTGAACGTCTGTTTTCCTGATAGCTACAAACTGGGGTCTTAAAATCTAGATTGAATAGGCAAGTGTGCTTAATCATTGACCATAATTATTAACGCTTAACGTAAGGTTAGATAGATGTTCAGTGGTAGAATCAATACTTACATGTAAAGGCAAAAGGGGTTTTCATCCCAATATTTTCTATAGCTGAAAAAAAACTTTTTTCGTACCTGTATGTATCTATACTTACTCAATATATTATTCAAGTAGCACTCAATTTTACCCGCGACAGATAACGTATTTTATTGAAGCAGTTAACTTTACGACTTTGTTAAATATGTACTGTGGTCTTGTTCAGTTATACGCCTACGAAGTTATCTCATTTACGACCCAATTTGTGGTTTCATTATAGCTTTCGTATTAGATTTGATTTTATAGGCAGTGTTAAGTTATCAAACATGTTTGTGATAACTTGACATAGGTACTCGTACTTATGTCAAGTAAAAATCTTACAACTTTTTTATCGGTGTTTTAATTTTGGGAATATTTTTTCGTGGTTTGGTATCTATTTTTTTTTTTTTAATGAAAAGCGAGTTAGAGGTTTGTGACGAGTGACAGGACAAAATAGATGAAAAAAACGTAATGCGTCGACCCCAAATAAAATGGGGCAAGGACAGGAAGATCATTACTGTAATTTGTCCATAAAGACCGTGTGTATTAACTTGAGCAATTGTTAAAGTTCCAAATTATTTTTTGGGTATGTACGTTACCAAGGTGATCTTGAATATTAAAAGAAGAATATTTGTTACTTTGATGGCGAGAAAGTTAATAAAATGTGAGAAAATTATATAAAAAACTCGACAAAAGCTTATTTATAGCCATCAAACATATAATGATTTAGTAGATGCTGTTATTCATTCAAAGTGGCAAAGAATTAATAATCTCCTTATGAATAGAGTAACTTCTATCAGCGGCTTCACCCACGTAAATGTTGAAATTATTTAGCACATGTTACTCAGTGAAGATATAGTTTTCTAGTGCAGAAAGAATTTGTAAAATCGATTGATTTGAAATTTTTTACAGCTTAGTTAAATTGTAGGAAAAAATAAAGAAACAAACAAAATAATCAAATCTCTCCTCCTTATAGTAGGTATTGGTTTAGAAGTTAAATTTTCGTTCAGTATCTTTTTTGGTAATATAATTATTATTTAAGTTGGCCACTATAAATAACAGGCAGCAAAATATCCGTCCATTCAAATCATAATACTAGTTAAATTATTAGATTGGTTGGTAGGTTACAATGGTTATGACCATATTTTGTTTATTCGTTTTTAGGGTTCCGTACCTCAAAAGGAAAAAACGGAACCCTTATAGGATCACTTTGTTGTCCGTCTGTCCGTCCGTCTGTCAAGACCCTTTTTCTCAGGAACGCGTGGAGGTATGAAGCTGAAATTTATATCAATTACTCAGGTCTACTGTCCCTTGAAGCTGTGATAAAATCAAACTTCTAAGCCAACGCAATCAAAAGATACAGCCGTTTATGCCGCAAATGTTCGACACTTGCAAGGGAATCAAAACCTACAGGGTGCTTCCCGTGAACTCAGAATCTTGAAATTTGGTACGAAGCAACGTCTTATAGCATAGATAAAGGAAAAATTACGAAAACCATAAATTTTTAGTTACATCACATAATATATATTTTTTTAATAATATTAAACTTACTACCCATTTCCTCATAAACGCGTAGAGGTATTAAATTGAAATTCATACCAAATACTCAAGTCTATAATACCTTTAAGCTGTAACAAAATCAAACTTCTATGTCAACGCAATCAAAAGAAACAGCAATTTAAGCTGCATATTTTGAAACTCGCAAGTACTCGCAAGGGAATCAAAACCTAAAGGGTACTTCCAGTCGACCTAGAATCTTGAAATTTGGCACGAAGCTAGGTATTATAGCACTAACATAGGGAAAAGTCTGAAAACTGAAAATTTTTAGTCACGTCACCAGAAAAAAACAGGGAAAAGTCTTCAAGACTCGATTCGAGAATGAACTGTTTTCATAGGTCAGTTGGTACGGAACCCTCAGTGCGCGAGTCCGACTCGCACTTGCCCTGTTTTTTTCTAAATGACCTACCACATTGTCGTTTACTACAGAGTGACGTAGAAGCTAAACGCGAGACTATCAAATTATATTAAACATGTAAAAAAATCGTAAATGACAGTTAATGTAGTCTAAAATATGCAATGCCTCTATAAGTAGCTTTATTGAGCCTTCTTACGCCTCTCAGTCATAATGACTTGTACTAAGCGCAGGCTGCAGGCACTACATTGCACGCTTGCTTTCTTTTGAATGACATGGAGTTATGTACTGTTAGACTCTTACCGGGCAAAGCCTTTTTCATACAGAAACTGCTTTTTTAAATACAGTCCTACTTCCATCGTCTTAGCAAAACTAGCTTGTGGGTGTATTTTTGGCTAAAGCAAAATAATTAGATACTTAACCTAAATGTTACTAAAACAATTTTAGAAAAGATTAATTTCGAGCAGCTCTTATAGTAAATACTAATATTTTGAAAGAGTAAATAGTCATCAAATGAAATACGAGTAACATTTTCAGTGAGCGCCATTTAATATAAAACAGATAAACTAAAAAGTTCAAATATGTAAGTCGCTAAACAGAAAATAATATGGTGCATTTGAGCCTACCAGCCAAATATAAGCGGTAGGGTGTCCATATTTTACGGCAGGATACAGGCGCAGTCGAGCTGCGGTTTCACTGCACCGCGTTACAGGTGTGTTTCTGTTTTAATCTTCTAATGGCCACCCTACCACGCGCCTAGCCGAAGGGCGCGTTTACATTAGTGAAATGTCTGGTTTTTCTTTTTACAATAACGAATTGTTTTTCACCAATACGTATTCGGCAATTCATTTTGTGGATGCTTTTAACAAATGGATGACATTTTTGTGCTTTGCAATGAATAGTGTTTTCTTTGATAAAAAATAAAGTTTTTTGAGGTTCAATGTCTGAAGCACCTAATGTCTTATTTAATATACTGGTAAAAACGAATATTTTTTTCAATTTTCTTTTAACAATGTTATTGATAATACCTGGTTCATTGATAATACCTACTCTTTGCCAATGTAAAACTCGATGTAGTTTATTAATACCTAAATTCAAAAAGCCGTAGTATTGAGTTTGCTCCGTATATTTTACGAACGCTAAATATTGTACTCTGAATTTATGAGTCGACAAACGTTAAAATAAAAGGATCCGATTGACGTATTGTGGAATGCTTTCGACATTCCATATAAAATATGTGTTTTGCCCAGATTCAGGGAAGGAATGTTTTTGGTTTACGTACATGGAGAGTGGGGACGGATGTCAATCCCTTTTAAGCCTCTCGAGGTAACGCCACAGCAAACTGATCGTAGAGGGATAATACCATAATCACCACATGGCAGCTGGATTAGTGAAACATGTTATCAGTATTCTGGAGTACGCTACCCACTCTCGACCAGCAAAGAAACTTTGATAAAGTCCCGTAAAATGTAATATATATTCTCAAAAATATTATACCAGCTCTATAGAAAAGAAAATCTCTCTTCTATTAACGAATATAACTCTCAAAAGTAAAAATGAGGCCATCTGATAAAACTTGTATAAACATTGCGAGAGCACAGATTTACCGAGTAAAGCAAGACTCTTTGCAAAACTAAGTTGGATCTCTCAAAAACCTTTTTTCATGAGGGTAAAGAAAATTAAATCTAGACATTTAAATCAGGAGACTATAACTTAGATAGGTACTATCACAGCTATTATCTTTTAAATGTATTTTACGAGAGAATCGTATTCGTGGGAGTTCTATGCTGCTTAAGCTCTAAAACGCATTGTGAATTTCGCTCAGCGCTGCATCGCTGGAGCGCATACGCTAAAGCGCTTGTAATTAAAAAAGGTGAATGTTCTGACTCCTTTTTGCAAGATTAAGAGATTTTATTACGAAAGTACTGTTGCTTTTTGTTAATGTGTTTTATATTCTGTACGTAGGTTTTGAGTATGGTGAGGATACTTTTGTGAATAATTAGTAAGTAGTTGGTTGGACATTTTCAGGCAAGTATTACCACTAACTTACAACGTAGTTTTGCAGCAAAGAAGTGATGATACTTATGTATTCTGACAGGTATGCGGGTATATTATGTAGTATGTTACAGAAAATGGGCATTCAAAACTTCAGGTAGTGTTTATGATAATTCTGGCATAGTATGTCATGGCGGAATTTAAGGATGAAAACTTTATGATTGCCGTGAGACCGTTTATGAAACATAATTTCTTCGTGAGAATTGCAGCTCTAAATTCTGTAGTTCCCTAAATAACATTCAAAATAGACGTAGATTTATAAATGCGTGCACCACTAATAATTTACGTAAATTACTAAACAATTTATCAATCTACATTAATAATATGTCAGTTTTAGTGTTTAGAATAATGCCTTTTCCACAGTTCCATTAACGTTAAAATACCGTATTACGTTGTAATAACATGAATTTGAGCACTTGATGGGATTCCAATTTGGAACAAATGTGCGAGCTCGACGAGTGTTCACTCAGTATGTAATTTACTGAGCCGTGACGGGATTCAGCTTTTAAGTTGATGTATGCGCTAATTGTAATACCTAACATTTGCTTTAGACGTACTTATTAAGTAATTAACAGTGGGTATACAAATTAGAATAAATATACATATTTTGCCATGCTCGTGAACACTGATTTAAATCATTTCGTAAAGCTCGTTTAGGTTAAAACAAATAAAATGTGGTCTCATGAGACACGTTTGGGTTTATTTATTTGTTAAGTGTGTAAATTAATTCATTGCATAACAGCATAATCAATTAATCAGCCTTAATGTTCCCACTGCTGGGACTTAGGCTTCCTCTCTAAGAGAGGAAATGGGCCGTAATCCAACAAGTGGGCCCTTGTAGGGGCACAACAGGGTCGAAGCCTCTGGGGCCATGGGATTGGCTGTGAAAAGAAATGGCTTCTGAAAAGAAAACTCGGGATCCTGGAACGAAAGCAAAGAAGGAACGGGGTGGGGTTTAGTCATTAAAAGCCTGACGCGCCTCCCCGCTCCGCCCAAAAGCGAGAGATGTCATTATGATGATTACCCACCTAAAAAAAACCCGCGGGCCCAGTGCGAGTTGGTGGATGTTACATAATATCTTTGATTTTTGTAGTTCTAGGATATATCGGTTTCCTCACTTTGGTTTCCTTCACCGTTTTGAGAACAGTGATGATGAAATAAATTACATAAAGTAATGCGCCTGGCTGGGCTTGTATCCACACCTTGTAAATCGGGATAATTAAAACAGGCCCAGCATGATTAATTTATAATTGCATTTAAATTGCAGCAGTTGTGTGCTTGAAGCAGAATACCTGTTTATATGAAAATAAGCTACACGCACGTACATCAAAGGACTGAAACAATTTGCCTGCTGCTCGTAATATACTAGTGCACTTTACCATCAACGATTAATTGAATCATTTCAGTAGTTTTGTACACGTACAGGTTGAACCTTTATGACGATAACTTCCTACGGATCATAAAGATTGACGTAGATTTAGTGTATTATTATTCTTTAAATCAATTTAAAAAAAACAATAGTAATTTTTTTAAGATAATCTCTTAGGGCTACTTCACCACCTATGATTAAGTTTCGAGTATCTTACTTGGCAGATAATTTCATACAAAAGCTGTCAAATTTTTGAATTTATTCAGTGAGTAGTGCCTACTCGGACATTGTGAAACAGGCCCTTAATATTTTTATAGATTAGCAAATAGGTCGATATAGAATATACAGCGTGTTTGGATCATCGTGTACCAAACTGAATGGGTTTCTTTGCTACCCTTTTAGATCCCTAAACACTTCTCACTTTGCCCTGCGGATTTTTCATTATCTACTTTCTATTGTTTTAGCGATTACCGCCCAGCAATCAAATTTAAATTAAAAGACAACAGAGATCCTGAGTGTACAAATAAAAACGTTAAGTAATAAACAACAACGTAACTTCATATAATTATGTATATGTAAATGAGATATTACTGCCTTGTTTGTTATTTTATAGCAAACCACGATTTTAGGGTTAATTCAAAATTGACGACAAATATTTGAGACTACTAAAAAATTTCATATATCATGTTTATGGTGCGTTGTAATGTTTCGAAAATGATAAAACCTGTGCACTCTCGGTGTTTCACGCTTGTTACTTTTATTTCCCAAATTGAATAGCTTGGGGTGTGAAAAAAGACAACTCAGTTAGTAACCCAGTTTTTATTGCTCTGTAACCGGTAATGGCCAGTATTAAAAAGTGCGAATAAAATATTTATAAACTAACTAGATAAAAAAAAAAAATCCGGCTTGACTGGAAGCCAACCCCAATATAGTTGGGAAAAGGCTAGGCAGATGATGATGAACTAGATGCTATATAGTGGCTTCGCTCGCGTGAAAGTTGAATATTGTCCCAAGGGAACATTCTCCCGGGATAAAAAGTATTCTATGTGCTATTGCAGGACATGATCTACCTGTGTACCAAAGTCTGAAATCTATGAAACCCTCCGAGCTTGAGGTAATAAACACACATACTCAAAAAAACAATCACACACTAATGACTTCTACTAACACACTCATAAGCCTTTATAATATTAATGTGATGTACATATTTAGAACGTATAATACTCATCTGCCTAGCCTTTTTCCCAACTATATTGGGGTTGGCTTCCAGTCAAGCCGGATTTAGCTGAATACCAGTATTTTACGAGGAGCGGCTGCTTACCAGACCTTCACAACCCATTAACTGGGGTAACACGGTACTTCATGGCAAGACTGGAGTCAGATTTACTGGCTTCTGACTATCCGTAACTACTGCCAAAGATCTACAAATGACAGCCGGGACCTACGGCTTAACGTGCTTTCCAAGGCACGGAGGAAACTCGTTATGTTAAGATGGTCACCCATTCACAGACCAACCTAGGCAAGCGTTGTTTAACCTTGAAGATCGACCTGTGCGGCTGTTATTATCTAGCCATAAGCTCCTCATTCCTCCTCGTGAAAGTAGAAAATTGTCCCAAGGGAACATTTTCCCTGGATAAAAAGTATCCTATGTGCTATTGCAGGACATGATCTACCTGTCTACCAAAGTCTGAAATCTATGAAACCCTCCGAGCTTGAGGTAATAAACACACATACTCAAAAAAACAATCACACACTAATAACTTCTACTAACACACTCATAAGCCTTTATAATATTAATTTGATGTATTTAGAATGTATAATACGCATGCCTTGTAACTGTGGTTATTTTGGTGAGTACGTCATTCCTATATCATCAGTATCATTTTAGCTGTTAGATCTCTACCAATGAACGTAGGCCTCCCTCAAGTGTCGTCTAAACGACCGACCGTTCCTGCTCCTCTCGTAGTGTATAGTCATCAGATTCTGGCGACTAACGTCATTGGATTCCGGCGACCCTCACCAGGTCTTCAGTTCACCCTATAGGAGACCTTCCCATTAGTTCCCTTAATAATACTTCATTTGCAATCCAGATCTTTTCGAACCTATCGACCATCTGTAATGCAAGCAATGTATCCGGTCCATTGCTACTTAACACAGCACGAAAAACTGAAGAATCATTAAACGATGATATTTCGGTATATTGTATTCATCAGAAGGCCCCTGGACTTTTGAAGAAAAGGCCCGAGACTATGGGAAATCTTACTGAAACCACTCTGGTGAACACCATCATTACCCGTAATGGCTGTATATATATACCTAACTATACAATACATGACTATTATTATAGGGTACAGATAGGCAAGTACGTTCAAATACTGGGATCATAGACCTAGGAAATAAAGCAGCTAAGCTAAAATCGGGTCGGTCACGTCAACCGCATGCTCTTTGGCCGCTGGGCAACCTCTACGAAATGGTTTTCTCTTCTTTTCTGAGGCGCCACAACCAATCAATTTTATGATCTAAAGTAAAAGGTTAAAGGTATGGACTTTTAAAGTGTGTTTAACTCCATCTCTCTTTTTCGCTCGCACGCGTAACATTTTAACACGTCATGGCTTACCATGACGTGACGTGAGCCTTAGCTGAAGATGGGCAACGCTGCGAAGGGAAAGATAGCGAAATGACTAGAACGTCTAATGCAAGGGCTTTGTTGTAAGTGGCTCGCGACAAAAAAACATAGAAGAATTTGGGAGTGGTTTCTAGTACAGGCCCAATAAAAAAAAGTTAGACATTGTCAAAACAGAAGCCTACGTCCTTCTTAAAATCCTTTCAAGTTTCTTTTAAAGCTAATTATTCCGAACATACCCACAAACAAAAAGTAGTATAATATAACCTGTTATTACTTCGGTAATAGAGTTTGGTATTGGAAAACTTCAATGTTTTTGTTTCTGCGTAGGCATCTTCGGAGAAAAGTTTTATAAAATATTATTTGAAATTCTTACACTGAAATAATAAACTTTTTTCTATTAAAACTTTAGCGTATTATTTTCTTTTTATTTAAATTATATAATCTCGGCTTCAGATTCAATGATAGTGCATTTTAGTTCTTTATTAGTTATTCAACATTTTTAATGGCGCGGGAATCTGAATTTGAGAAGCAGTCCAGACAATGCTTGGGGTAGGCCTATTTCGTGTATCTGAAATATAATAATTAATTGCTTTCATAGATTTGTAACTAACTATTAATCAATATTGAAGATGCCATCTGTATCTATTTATATTACGCTACACTGAAATTGTTTTGCGTACTTATCTAACTAAATAAGCCCCACGGTAGCCATGTAAGTGTAGTGCTAAAGTATAACTTTCCCAATAACTGATCGAATCTTTGACAGGTCAAGTTACCTGCAAATGATATCACATTAACATATTATAGGTAAACGTTTGTATCATTTAAGGGTGTATGTTTGTTACTCTTTGACGATTAAATAACTGCTTAAGCAATAGGATTTAGATGAAATAGAGCACGATAAAACATGGAGTACCATATAGGATATTTTTTGTTGTAAAACAGCTGGCCGAAACTAGTTGAGACAAATTCTTTGAATTAAGTCTATAACTTGTGCATTTCATGCGAAATAGCAAAATTAACACAGATCTCCAGGAAAATCGTTCAATAGAGCCTATAAAATACATCTATAGTACATTATGATACAAGTGTGTAATGTGGGTCATTATCGTCGCGGTGGTATTAAGACCCGAGCCATGGCGAGGGTCTTAAGAGAACCAAGAACGATAATGACCGATTACTCTCGTGTATCATACGACGTTTTTCGACATACTTGTGAAGAAAATAAATAAAAAATCAACTTTATTTAGTAGGTATATGAAAAGTTTATCTAAAGAAACAGTTCGTAAATGTGCAGTCAGTAAAGTTATTATTAACTATTTTGACTGTATAGTGACATAGATTTTCTTGCGTAAAGCACAAATAATTTTCCTCATTAGTTGTTGTAGACATATTTATAAAATCTGTATTTTATTTTTCAATATGGCGGCTAAAAAATTGACTTTTCTTAAAAGCGCGCATGCGCGAAAAAATGGCGGCCATAGACTAGCTACTCTAGCTGTTGGTTTAGAAAAAATAAGAATGAGGTTGCATATAAACAGAAAATACAAATTTGATAAAAGATTTAATTAATTAAATTTGTAAAATTTTAAATAGTTTATTTAAACACGAAATTGCATGAAATAAGTAAGTAAAACACTAATTTATACTATTGAACGCAATAACAAATTTTATAATTTTTGTCTTAAAACTCTTTTTGACAAAAAAGAGGTTAAACAAAAAGGTTCTAACTACATTACCGCACATGTGCATAATAGTAATCAAAATGTCACAGTTTGGTAACGAGCCCCTTTATATACCTAAGTTCAGTGCAATAACAGCCACTTTATGAGCAAGTGTGTCGAGAAATATATTTCGTCCACTACCCAATGACTATCTAACTAGACTTGCAATCTTAAGTTCCAGCTCTCACTTGGAGTGCGCTCGAAACGTCTTAAGTTGTCTTACGGCTTTAAGACGACAAACTAGAGCGAGACTTCGGACCTAAAGTGGTTCGCATCGACCGTTTTGCAAGTTGGTAACATGCCAGCTATTATTAATCGCTTTTGGAATTATTGTTTTGTTTATTGCCACTGTGGTTGTATTATTACAGTTTGATGGAGTTATGTGGCTTGTTGCTGTGTTGTGTTTGATGTTGGTTCTGTTCTTCTCTAACTATATATCTATCTCTTTTTCAGTCCCAGCAGACTATTGACACAGACAGATAGCAGACTGAAGTTTCTGGTAAGTGCTTGATAATTTTAGCTACGCTCTTGGTGGTTCAGTTAGTACTACCATTGATCATTGGTAGTAAAAGTATACTTATATACTTTTTTGAACGTTCTATAAAAATCCGTATAGAACTTAAAATACACTTATTTATTATTATTATTATAAACCTGTTATGTCACACAGCAGGGCAAAGGCCACTGTTATATTTTTCCATTTTTTTTTGTCTAGAGCCACATAAGGCCAATGTTTTAGGAAGAAGTGTAAATCGTCACGACATCTCCTTAAATTAAACTTACCAGAAGTATTTAACTTTAAGAATAAAGCGTTGAAACATGTGGCGCATATAGTTTCGTTTTGTTTAAAGATACTGAAAGGCTATCTGAGTAACAATTAATGAAGAGGATTCTATTATCGGTTGAAGTCACAGTTCCACATCAGTTCCACAACAGGATCTATTCGAAACCATCTATTTCTTATGGACAAACAAACATTCAACCCGTGTTTGACCAGTGACCACTCAAGTGATTCAAAGTGAGTCTGTGCCAGTTCGCTCAAAGGGACACTGGAGCGGTACACAAGCCACATTGGACGGATAATATACGAGGCACTCGAGTGGGAAAGACATAGTATTATTTGAATGAGATTCAATTCATGAACCATTAGCACTAAAGTAAATCTAGCAATAGTAGAGTGAATAACGTAGTGGTCTGAAAGAAAAATTCGAGACCCAGAATCAAAGGCAAAGAAGGATTCAAAGGAATAGGTTTTAGTCAGGAAAAGTCCGACACATCGTCCCGCTCCGACCAAGAGCAGAAGCAGCTATTCTGATGATTCCAACCTAAAAGAAATTGGCCTGAATATAATAATATCTTGGGACGAAACTATCAATATAAAACCTATTTTTAAGGTTTTACGGGACGAAAAAAAAATGAATTAAATAAATATAAACGAAACAAAGCTCTTACTGGCTTAACAAAAGATAAACTACTTCGACACTCTAACAAATTCATCAAAACATTCCTGCACAGTCCTGGAGATTTACTAAGATCCCTACTTGCCCTGAGAACGGGTGATTTTGTCCAGTTAGATCTATCCCACTGGCCACCATCGGCTGCATTAGCTCCAAATCCTCCTGAGACTTAACGTTTCTCTCGCATTGTGAGTACCTAGAAAAAGCGCAGCTAGATACGTCATTATAAAAAAAAAATCTGTGATAATATTGTTGATTGCGTATATTTGTTACTAAATAGAAGACTGACATATTTTGTTGCGTAGACCTCAAATATTTTCCTGCCTTTGTTCCATACAAGGGCAGAAAAATGATGGTACTGATGATGATCATTAGGTGTACCAGTCCTTATTTTAAATAACATAGACTCATAATAGAAAAGTAACGAGTTAATCAGGTCAGACTACGTTTTGTAACGACAATGGTAGAGTTTTCATAAAAGATGCTCTGGAATGTATGTATATATAAATATTTATTTCATCTATAGCATTGTAAGCATACATAAATTGAGGCAGCCCCAGTAAGTTACAGTAGTGTTTGTGTTGGGGAAAAAATGTATAGTTATATAAAAAGACGTAATACTGACTGACTGATATATCAACGTATAGCTGAAACTACGAACACGAATAGGTATTTCCAAAATTCACCCCCTAAGGAGACGCAACCAGAGTCCAAAGTTAATATGAAGATACCTACTAACATGCGGATGACGTAAAGCCGCTGATAGAAGCTCTAGAATCAATAAATGCAATGCCAAAACCAGTGATCTTATAATGCATTTAATACGAGCATGCTCCAGCCAGACATTTCCGCAAACATGTACTTAAAGCTAGTTAAAGCAAAACTTTTACGTTCAATTTCAAATGTCTGTCTCGCGACTCGATCCACTCAGGAGTCAAAACACTCGAACGAACGGCAGTCGGAGTCTTATTAGTGTACAAGTCTATGAGCAATCGGGAAAGCACTTCGCTCTGATTGGCTGTAGAGCTTATTATTGACTTGCTGAACTGAAGCTTGTTATTGTTAGGTTGTACTGAAAGGGTTCGAAAATCGGTACCATTGAAATTGATACTTACAAAATGGATTTTTATTACTTAACTGCAATCATTTGAGTTTTGTAGTCAATTTTGCTATTAATTAATAATAGAAAGGGCTAAAAGAGCCACTTATTGGACCCCATTAAACGCAAGGTAACATCGTGGCAGAACAAGGCGAGGATGAGCTAGACAACTACCGGAGGGACTGGCCCGCAATGCCTGAGGATAGATGTGTGTGGAAAAAGGAGAGTGAGGCCCAGCAGTCGGACATAACAGGCTAACTAACTAAGCAAACTATTGATAGTTTGACATTGGTATCATACGTGAGCAATGTGGCAGTTTTTATCTTATCAATGTAAGAAGAGGTCATTATTCTGCAACACATAATGTAACAATTCCGAACTGATATTTTCATAATAAAACTGCGATATTGAAAGCTCTGCTAAGTATATAAGATCGGGACGGAACGCGGCCCTTGGAAAATCCCGGATTAATCACGTCGGGCAAAAAAGAGAGATTATTGAAAACTGCAAAGCTTTTAGGGAATTAAAATAAAACGAGGAAGTGAAGCAAGACAAGCTCTTCATTATGTAATTGCTTTGATAAGATTAATGTTTTGTTAGACGAACTTGACGTAGTGTATAGAGAATGTTCTTAGTAGATGGTTTACCACAATCATCCATTATTTATTTGAAAGCGATCAAAATAAAAATCTTTTTTTTTTTCACGTAAGCCTTAATCGGTCGCTAGTGCACCAAAGTCAATTGTACGATTTAAATACTATAAGGTATATACATCTAAAAATAAAACAATGCTTGAAAACAGAGATATTTCACACAGGACCTAGACCTACTTTTCAGTCTGGCTATAATCGAATCGAGTAAATAACATGAATAAAAATAAAAACAAAACGACAAAACAGAACTTCGCAACAAAATTACTTACTTATCTATTAGGAGGGATATATTCTACCTGTGTAACATACAAGAAATGAACAGCTGAAACGCGAACTCCATAAGAGCTCAAGTGATAACTGTAAACAGACGATACATTGCCAGACCAACTGAAGAAAAGAGGCATTGTTGTGCCACTAGATAAATAAAACGCTCTAGAAAAGCCGTAACCCTTTTTCTCAGTCACTTTTACGACCCCCTCACGTTGATAAGAAGTTGATACATTTTATATTTCCCTTTTAGCTGATAAAAACTCGCAAAAATATTCACAGCGGCGTCTATCGTGTCATTGTCTGCACTATCTATACTTTCTACATCAATGTCTGAACACTGGGATGCTTTTGTCGCGTCGAGGGATAGCGTCGTCTATTCTCACTTAATACGAATACAATGCATGGTATTCTCGGCCGATTTATCCGCTTTTGTTACTGAGCCGCCGATGTTGGCAACAGAAAAACTTTCAAACGTTTAGTGCCGCCGTCTTCCCGTTTGAAATTTATTTTGCTATAGTGCCAATTTCTGTGGAAGTTTCTTTATTGGAGCTTTTTGTTGCGTTGTTTTATCTTTTATTTATTGGACAGTTGTGTTGGTAAGTGATCATTTGTTTATTAAAAGGCTTAACCTAGGTGTTAACCTAGGTTAGGGTCACATTAATTCGTGGGAGTAACAGGGCCAATGGTCGCTCGCAAGGGCCCAGGAGATTTTTTTTAAGAAAACCTGTGATTCTTGAATGCAAACAGCAACTGGTGGTTGCAGGTATGGTTTAAGTCAGTAAAAGGCTGCCACGCCCATTCGTTCTGCCGAAAAAGTCGTTGGATGATAAAGCATATTATGTAACATTGATGTTACAGTACACAAATGAGATTCACACAAATTAGAAAAAAACCCTTATCATTCAGACTACGGCAATAAAGTAGGCTGTACCTACTTTACTTTACAGTGACTGACAACGACAAGTGTTTTAATGGACTTTAATTTGGTTCTACCTTTTAATCTGATTTTTATACATTAGATAAGACATTCTTTCTTCTTATTTTCTATTTAAAAAACGATCCTCGACACTAGTAATTTCGCCTGAGTCACAGGTCTGTTCACAAACGTGTAACTCACATATGTGAGACACCCAGACCTGGAATTTCTACCTGTAAGTCCACAGAACAGTTGAAAGAGGTCATACTAAACTTGTGTGAAAATAGAACTGGCAACACACAGTGCAACAGTCAATCGCTCAACCTTGGCGCCAACGTGCCAGCAACAAGAATTTTCTAAAGTTACCACGTTACGGCAATGCCAAAGGCAACTGAAGGTACACAGGTGGGTTTTAGTCGGTAAAAGTCTGATACGCCCTCTCAATTTTTTACGCGTGAGAAGTAGTTTTATGACTTCAAACTTCCGAAAAAAAATACTTGTACTAAAACACGTTAGTGTTACGCAATCAAAACAAATTCTTGCTTAACTTAGGTACCTTTGTTTCTTGTAAACTCTTGGTTATACCAATTCTGCTTATCATCTCAAACAAAGTTTGTTACAACGAAGGATAATGTTCTATTAAGTTAGGTCTCCTTAGTTTACAAAGAAAGGGACTGATACAATAAGTATACAAACAAGTCTGAGTCAAGCTTAGGTACATATATTTGAAACGCAAATATTACGCTGCGTTAGTAAACAAAATAACGCGAGTTCCCTTGAATTTGCTTGAATTTAATGTCGCCTTATATTTGTTTTATATAACAGTGTTTGTTGAAGTTTTTGAGATGGAATAGAGGGGCTTGTGGCTACGTGGTTACAACGAAATCTGTTTTTCATAGAAAATGTCAAAGGCTTTCTTCTCGGAAGTGAATGAACTAATTTAAATTTAATTTAGGACACATACGCAAAAACATAAAATTAACCTGCATACTTTACATAAAGTCTAACCTTTATTTAGTATCATTACACACAAGTAGTTTTTTTAATTGGGTAGAAAATCATCCAATGACTTCTTCTGCGGAAGGACGTGTCAGATTTTTTCGGACTAAAACCTGCTTCTATGTTCCATCTTCACCTTGCGTTTCGGGATCCCGGGCTTTCCTATCAGGAGCTAAATCATGGCCCCAGTAGGCTTTGATCCCGCTGGGCCCCTACGGTTTTTCTGAAAGAAAGGTGTAATATAGAGCTAGTATCTCTATATATAGAGCTAGTACCTCTAGTATATAGAGCTAGATAATATCATAACTATACCAATAATCATTCAATTATAAGCAATTTTTTCTATTGTTCTGCTGTCTCATCTTTATCACTATCTTTATGGACCAAGTACCCTTTGCAGGCTAAGTCTAAAACTTAGCTACGAACATTTTCAAGAAAAAAATTAGATAGACGATAAGAACTTTAAGTTTTTATAGAAAGTGAAAAAACATTCTAAGTTTTTCTTTAAACTATTTTTATTTATTTAAATTTCATATACAGTGGCGGCCTTAATGCATCAAGGCATTCTCTACCAGTCAACCTTAGGGTTAAATCGACAACACGTTGGTAGGTCTGCACAAAAAATAAATAACATAATTTTGTGAAAATCTTCTTTGCTAATATTTTAGATCTAGCTACCTTACTTACAACTATATGTAGGTACCAAGTTTCATTAAAATCGGTGTTTTCATTTCAGAGAAAAAGGACTTACCAGTTTATATGAAATACCGTAAGAAATAAATGCTCTTCAGGGTTTACCGCGGTCAGACCATGAGTGGATAGAAGAAAAACATTGAGTGACACTCATTCACACCTTTAAAAGCTCTTGAGGTTGTGGGTTGATACTCCTATTGAAGAGCTAAAATACCGGTACATTTTACACACCGCTTCGTCTGTGAAATTCCAGATTCAATATCGGTATATTGAATTTAGAATTTAAGTTTCAAAGATTTAAGGTCCAATTTTGGTTATGTATGATATTTTGTTAAATATAGTTTGATATTTTTAGAAGTGTAGGCGTTCGTTGATTATACAGTAAAGGTAGGTGTAATTATGCTTACACCTATCACTATATTATCCATGAACGCCTCCGTAAATTACATAGCGTACTAGTTTTTGACTGTGGCTTCGATCATATAAAATTGAAAAATTGTCCTAAGGTAACATAACGATACTTCCGGAATAAAGCCCTATGTCCTATTGTTCCAGGAGATAGTCAATCCGTATAAAATTTCATCCTTATCTATTCGGCTGTTTGACGTGAAGAAGTATTAAACACACACGAACACACATAGACACAAACTTTTGCTATTATGATATTAACGTGATTATTGAAACTATTCGTGTATTAAGCCCTCTCCATCAAATTCATATAAACAGAGACTCAGTTTAATGTGTTTGCAGAGGAAATTAGTATTTAAGATAATAATTTATAGTTGGCAAGTTAGTTGAAGGATGTTTTGCGTTTAACGTTGTTTCTGAATTGCCTTCACAGTTTGTTCTGAAAGGTGGTTTGAACTTGTAAGTTATTGGTTTAGGCTTTTTGTAGACTTTCATGAACTCCGTGATGATAAGTAAGATGATCTATGCTTGTTCTTTATTGCTTTAGTAATTATGATCTAGCGTAATATAACAGATGTTTTCTTGGAGTGAAAATAATTTCCTTGAAATTGATTTAGGCAATAAATATTACCAGAATTGAAAAGAGAGTATTGTTGACAATGGCACTAATAGTATAGAGTCGAAAGTATGCGATTATCTATATTTGTGTATTTGTTACTTCGTCACACTGAAGCTACTGTAGGGTTATAGTTGAAATTGGGCACACAGGATACTTTTCAACCCTGGAGTGTATTTTTTCGGAGAATTACCACACGGGTGAAGTAAACGGCAGAAAACACTTATTAAAATAAAGCTTTCGCAGAAACTGCTGCAAACAATAAAAGACAAAGGGACTACCCAGAAACCGGCAAGGGATCTGTCATTGCACTTTGTTATATTAAAAGCACAAAACTGTTCTGAGTTATCGCTTCAAATGACATCCACAGGAAAAACCGTGATAAAATATTGTTTTATTTTTCTGTTTTTTTCATATATGTATACTAGGTATACGTGTCCCAGTCAATGACGTGCCCCACTTGCAAAACTTAGACATTTAAAGTTTATAGCATTTAAAATTTGGTTCTTATTTGAGCCGATCTAGTTAGTTTATAAGTATGATGGCGATGTAAACTATACAACGGAAGTTAATCTTATAAATAATGTAAGTTAAACTTCCGTTCATGTAATTTTATATGTGTGTCATGGTACCATAAGTAGGCCCATTACCGATTAGGGCAAGTATGCCTGGTTTACTCTAAATAAAGAAGAGTACATTATCCTTAACGTAAATAGGAACTTGCACTTGCAAATTTCATTACAAGGCAAGCAAGTCTTCAAAAGATTTCTGTGCGAAAGTTAAAAAATCTCATTGCTGAGTTAAACTCGCCTTTGTACATAAACTATCTTTAACAACATGTTGTGTGTTTTTTTTTATTGTGTACAATGAAGTATTAAGAAAAAATTAAGAGTTTATGAAACTGACATTTGCGTCACATAGAGCAACCTATATGGTCAATAATTTTTAACTTTAAAAAATTATAAAATAAGTATTGTATCCAACTCAACAGTGAATAAAAAATACATGCAAAGGGAGTAAAAAAAAAACAAAAAAAGACTAAAAAATAATCTCAATAAAGACTACAAAAAAAAACTCACCAGTGCCTAAAAAAAAACTCAACAGTGCCTAGAAAAAATTCAACATTGCCTAAATTATGAATTTACTCTCAAAGTGTGTACGAAGCAACATGATCGCCGCTGACACCGATGTCAGTGTTTGTACGTCAATTTGACTAACAATCCAATTAGCTCCCGGGAGAGTAACAGAATACTAATTATTCGGGCGAAAATACGAAGCTGACAAAAACATATGTATCTGATCGAAACACGTGTTATTGTCTGGCTTTTGATAGGGAATTAAGAGCGTCCTACACGAGGTACATTTTCATACAATACGTGATTATGACGTTGTTACACATCTTTCTCTAGGAATTTTAGAAATACTGATATTTTGTGGAGATCCACAAAATATCGATATTTCTAAAATTTATGAGGGCCCTGGATTGAATGAAAAGGGAATTTTAGTCAGTAGAAGTCTGACACGCTCTCCCCCTTCCGCCCTGAGAGGGAGAAGTCATATCATTGATATCCCACCTAAAAGATATCGTGTGGATATTATCTAGGTGTGTGTAACACTAATTGTGCAATTCTTATTTTCATTCAATTCCTTGTTCCTATTGTGCAATTTAATTATATTCATATCAATAAATATTCTACCGAGAAAAAGACGTTGTCACGTAAAATCTTCGCCCGTAAAAACGACTTTACAGGCAACCATTTTTTTTCTTGACTCCAGGAGCCGATTTTGAAGCGCTTCGGTTCACTGATTAGTGTTGACCTAAGGAACCAAATGCACCAAGTGTTCATTCTGGGCAGCACTTGGTCCAACTTCCATACAAGGATTTTTAACTTAGGTTAGGTTAGGTTAGAAAAACCTTTTTTTTTCTTGACTCCAGGAGCCGATTTTGAAGCGCTTCGGTCTAATGATTAGTATTGACTTGAGGAACGAAATGCACTAGGTTTTCATTCTGGGCAGCACTTGGTCAAACTTCCACACAAAGATTTTTAACTTAGGTTAGGTTAGGTTAGAAAAACCTTTTTTTTTCTTGACTCCAGGAGCCGATTTTGAAGCGCTTCGGTTTAATGATTAGTTTTGGCCTGAGGAACAAAATGCACTAGGTCTTCATTCTGGGCAACACTTGGTCCACACCCTGTCAATCTCCTTTGGCCCTTAATAATGTATTACTCATAAATTTATAAAGAAATACGACTATAAAAACCTTGCACGTTTAATCAAGATTCTGTATGATGAAATTATTACGTATTTCGTGGAACATGTTTTGTGAAATATTCGAGTGAATGACAGAATTACCGTATGCCAACAAAGCGTTCAGGTATTATTTATTTTTATTCATATTGGTTTTTTCTTCAAACATTGTGTTGGATAAACCTACAAGCTCCATGCTCAGGTTGATGAAAGACTGATCGGGAAGGGCCCTCTTAAGTTACGAATATTACCTATTGTTGGCGAAATGTTTATATATAGACTCATCTCACCACCTACGCCCGCAAAACGTTTTACAAGTTTATTGTACGTACGTATATGAATGAAATTCTCCCACTCCTCTATATAGCGGGAGAAGTAATTAGATAATTTCTCAATTATAAAAAGCTCTAACATGATGATTACCTTATAAATTATGATTTCCTATTACTAGCCTTATTGGACTAACAAAATTTATTCATAGGTTCTCTGAGCCGCCATATTACCTTGCCCAATTAGGAGTTTATGCTATTGCTGTAGTTAGATTACCTACGTTCACATAACGACATGAATTCGCCTTAAACATGGCACCGCTCCTATATGAACTTTGAACTAACTCTATCTAAACTATATTATTATAACTTCGCATTTGGCTCAGTTTTATGCTCGTTAACCCTTGGCTTACCTGTTTGGTTAACTTTTTATGTTAACTAAGTTTTAGGTAAATTGTGAGTCAGTTAATAAAATGAATTTGGTATATTATAATTCCAACTCTGCATCTGAAATTTTGATTAGTTTCTGCGAAACCAGCTGAAATATCAATAGATCTGTCACAATTTTATTATTATTTATAATAATTATTTAATAGTAAGCAAGATTTGAAGCACTACTATTTTTCGAGTCGATGGTAGGCTTCTTATTTCGTTGAGTTTAGTAGCCAATGTGAATTGCCGCATCGATGGTATTAATTATTGAGCACTCGAAGAGCAGGTGTATGGGCACTTGAGGGACTCCAACGTGTTTGCAACAGGAGCACCACACCCACGTAGACTTTACGACGGTATTTTCAAAGTAAAATCATTATTACATAATCGAGTCCGTCTTAAATAAAAGGAACGATTTTAAAACTTTATGTAACTCAAACGGAAACTGTACAACATTATCTAATAAAAATCACTTTTATGCGCGGCGCTAATTAACTTCCAGTTCAAAAAAGCCTAAAAAGTGAACGCGAAGCGCGCAACTTATTTACACACAAACTCGACGAAATTTCAGCAAATTCGCCACTCATGTTCTCACCCAATGAAACATTGAAGGGAACTATAAATAAGAGAGAGAGGGAGAAAAACTCTGCATGTAAAGTCTGAAGCACGTAAAGCCGGAAGTCCGGCGTCGGCCGCATCCTGCTCCGTCTGCTACTGAAAGCCTTTTAGTTCAATTTAGCGTGAAAAACGAGTCTAGCTATTCTGTGTTTTATGTCACTAGGGAAATTGCTCTCGTCATATCTAAGTTCTCGATTTGAAAGCGTTTTTGCATCACTGAGTAAGGGGGTAGTTGGGATTTTATGCGATAACTGTTCTAGGCTAGTGTTGGGTGGAGTTCGGAAACGTGAATAAAGGCTTTGAACTATCGGGTGGCAATTTGTAATAAAAGGAACATTTTTTTATTCGTCGTTCCTTCCTTCAGAACGAATAGCAGCTTGTTATGAATTTTGTGAGTGAAATATTGCTCATAACACGAAACAATTTTACGAAGAATTTTGTTTATTACCGGGATTGAATTTTGCCTTCGTTTGATGTGAATTTATAACACACCTGCAGCGCGTCCTTTAATTTAAATTTTGCAGTAAACCTTGACACCTAGCTTCCATTAATTCCATTTCCCAAATGCCCTGTTTTAATCGCAATTAAGCAAGGCGAGGCATTTATCTAAATTGTCAATTTCAATTGAAAATTCCTTAGAAATTCTCCTCATTTTCTTTGTCGGGAAATGAAGGCAAATACAGCAAAATCCTTCGGGACTTACTCTGTAGGACAAAGACAAAACTGAAATAGTTATTGATCCATTAGGAATTCAAATTGCCATCTTTGAGGGGACGTTGTACCTTGTTTCACGGGAAATTACTATTGGAATAGAAATAGACGGTGAAGTTCGATTTAGGTCTTAATATTATCCGTTGCTTGTTTCTCAGACATCAATAATGGAATTATTGGTAGGTCGTAATAATATCTGCCCCTATTTCCCAAGAAATGGTTAATTTTCAGATGATAAATGGATATTTAATATTTACTTGGTTTTTGATAGACACAGTGGGTTCACCTACGCTAAATCTGTAGTAGTATAAGGATAGCATTATAAGCCTTATAAATTTTCTACTGCTGGAACTTAGGTCTGGTCTTTAGAAGAGGATCCGTATACAGTTTATGTTAATTACAGAATGCTTGTTAGCGATCATTATGTACCTTTTATCATAACTCCAAACTAACTTTAACTTTGCTTCGGAGCTTTTTTAATCCACAAAAAAGCAAGTTATCGATTTTATGCATAATCATAATGACTTCCTCCTCATTAGTCGCTTCAGTTGCTTACCAGATAGGTTAAATAGCCCTTAACGATCTCCTTCAACCTTTGTTACACTTCGATTTCCACAACAAAGAAAAAACGAAGCTACGACAGATACGAACACGCATCTGCGTATACGCTTCGCTGACGAATCTGAACGACACCCCAATCGTTCACAAACAGTAATAAAACCACATCACTTACCATTTATCCGGGTTTGTTTGTGATGCGAACGTGATTGTAGACCATAGAGTACGGAGTCATCTTAGCGGTACCGACCGCTGAGTCTAGGGACTAAAGATAGCATTGTCAAAAGTGATCGAGCAAAACAACAGTCAGTCGGTCAAAAACGTCAGTGAGGCTTGGTTGATTAACCAACATTAATTAATTTCTCTTCATGTGTATAATATTAGTAAGATGTCACTAATTCATGAATCCCCGACCGGTCCTATGAGACCGCGCTGTTATTGTTTTACTATTGTGTCTCGTTTTGCGGGTAATTGATAGGTTAATAAATTAATTAGTAGATAGAATGAGTAACTTGTATATTTCCAACGATGCGTACCTTCGTTGCGACGCTCCAGTACGCGGTCTCCACTCCAGAAGCTTTCGGCCTGAACGGTCATCCGTTCTGCATGCTATGCCAAAACGTTAGAAGTCGTTCTGTAAGGTGGACTGATGACCTGGTAAGAGTTCGGGAATCCCGTGGATGTAAGATGCACGGGATCGTTCATTGTGGCACATTGAGGACTATGGCTAACACTGGACGTTTTTCGACTGAAATGAGGATGATGATGAACGTGCATAATTGGTATGCATGAATGGAATATCACAGTGACATAAACCAATCAAAACTAGTTATGGCATGCAAGTTACTTGCGCATTTTTGTGCAAGTTAAGGTGGGCGCGACGTTAGAATTATCCATACAAACGTAATACCAAAATCATTTGCAATTTAAGCATATTTACACCATAATATGATGTTATTCGGATTCAGACAATAATTATCTAGGTTCCTACATCGTTTTTTTGTTTAAAAACTTACCCCAAACGAAATTTAAGCGAATTTAAATTTGCACATTTTCACAGCGAAAATGTAATGTTTTTATTTTGTTTTTTCTATATTATAAACAACAATATTTCAAAATATCTTTTTGTAGGAACACAGATATTATTATCAAGTTATAAATACTCGAAACAATATTGGAAATACATTAATTTTTCATTCATCATTTTTGGTATTACGGAACCTCTCCCAAATTTCCAATAGTTTGTATTGCTATCACAGCAAGCAACTGTCAGTGTGCGGATGATGACTTTACTCCAGTCAGTGTGTCCAAGAATTGTTTATACTATCTGGATTGCTTCCATCAACCTCAAAAACGTATTTTATTTAGTCTCAACTCGAGATATCGCGCGGTCTCCGCAGGCCTCTTAAGGCGTAAGGTCTTTAGCCCCTACTAACATGTTCCAAGCTCTATGTTGCAGCCCATACGGACAAAGGGAGTACGAAGAATAACGTCAGATCTGAAGATAATGAGATTTTCACGAGTATCGCGATAATAATCGGTGGCATTGTTTGCGTGCGGCTCCCGGCCGGCAATTATTACAACAATGGGGACTGGGAAACAGTTTATCAGATAGTAATGAGTAGTTATTCGTCTATTATAGGATTTGTCTCGAAATAGTTTGGGCGCGTAGAACAAAGCGATGTACAAATTGCTACTGTTAGTGAAAACTAGCTGGCTTAGATTAAATTTATACAACATTATTTAAACTCTAGAGTCTTTATAATTTAAGGTTGCAAATTGAATATCTTAATAGGTAAGTAATTCAAGATACAGATTATTTAATTATTTCTTAATTTACAGTTGAACTAAAATTCAGTTTTCATTACTAACGAAGAACATTCTGTAAAAAGACGCCATGTTATTTGACTAACATTCAACAATAAGAACGGGCACAGTTACTTTGCTAATGAATGGCTAATTAAAAATGTTTTATTCAGATATTCACGTTGCAATTTGCTTCGTTAGTAAGTGACTGAAGGAAAACTAAATTAAGGGTAGTATACATACTCCATTACGATGTCACTGCCCTCGGAAGCCCAAAAGAAGTAACGTAATGGAATTGATATTTTAGATTAAAAAGCGAGCAGTGGTGGCCCACTGGTAACTGCCCCGACTTGTAAGCTATACGTCGTGGGTTCAAACCCAGTCAGGCGCATTAATTTGAATAATTTATTTCATCGCCCCTGCTCTCAAAAAGGTGAAGGAAAACATCGTGAGGAAACCGGCATGTCCTAGAACCAAAAAAAAAACTTGTGACATCTGCCAATCCGCACTGGGCCCGCGTGGTGGATTATTGCCCATTCCCTCTCCTAGAGAGGAGGCCTGAGTCCCAGCAGTGGGAACATTATAAGGGCAATAATGCTAAAAAAGATGAAAAAAATTTGGAGAATGACCGATGTTCAAACTTAACCCTCGGTTCATCGCGCATTTTTTAATAACGCGTTTTATCGCGTGGGGTCCCTTGAAACCTCAAGAATAAAATACCTATAAAACCTTTTGTAACTTGTATCTTTCTGGCTATTCATTAATTTAATGACGTATAAGGTTTTAAGACTTGCAAAACCTACAACTTAGTTAATATAGAATATAAATAAAATGAATCCTATGTCCCTCTCCAGCTCTAAGCGTAAGTTTTATTAAATTTCATTTCGTATTTATATGTCTTCGGGTTATTATAAACACCGTAAGCTTATAATAAATCGCGTAAAGTTGTAAACCTTTTTTGTCGCAATAACCTACGAAGATATCGCGAATTTGGGAGAGATTTATGTGTATTTCTAATATTATATTAACCAACTAATTTTGAGTACAAAGTGTAAAATCATTAATTTAAATTGTCACTTACGGGATATCTTCCGCGATTTTTATTTATTTTGAGTTCCCGATATTTCGACGCTGTTGCAAGCGCCATGATCGCGGGATGACAGCGTCGAAATATCGGGAACTCAAAATAAAATAAATAAAAATCACGGAAGATATCCCGTAAGTGACAATTTAAATTATGAATTAAACCGTGATAGCCTAAAACAGTGTGTAAAATCATTATTTTCATAATTTATAGTCTAATCAAGGTTTATCTCACGGTGACCCCGCGATATCTTCTATATTCTTAAACTAGCTGTTGCCCGCGACTTCGTCCGCGTTAAGTTCGTTAAACTGCACAAAAGTAACCAATAATTCTACACTTGCGAATAATTCCGAAAGCATCCAATTCATTCATTTTACTTTCACATAAAACAGTTTAACTTCATTCCTTTTTTTATTTGGAAAATAATCCAATGACTTCTCCCGCTCTTAGCTAACGCATCAGGGCGTGTCAGACTTTTACTGACCAAAACCCACTCCTATGTTCTTTCTTTGCCTTGCGTTCCAGGGCCCCAGGAATGCCTTTCAGAAGCGAACCCATGACCCCAGTAGGCTTGGCGACCCTGATGGTTCTCTATGATCTTGCTGACATCTCAATGAGGCACGCTTGGAACACTACCCGCCGTCGACTCGGTCTCGGTGTAGATATTTGGTTACCGAACGGTCGGACGGCGCCCCATTGCTCGCTGCCCGCAAGTCCACTTCTACGGTGGCTGGAAATCGGGGTCGGTATCTTATTTCCCCAATGCTGGGGCGTGAAGGCCACTTCCTCATCCATGCGGCCGCCACCTTGGCTGGATTACTGCTTCTCAGAAGGAGGCAACCGCCTGCCACTCCACCCTGCTCTGGACCAGGGCCCGGCGCGAGAGGTCGCTGCAACCGATGACCCCCACAAAGGGAGGACACGGTGGCGCAAAGACACGGCGGAGCGCCGCCGTGTCTTTGTAGAGTCTATCGGCGGCGGCGACCTCTCTGGGCCCTGGTATAGGCCATGGTCCAGAGCGAGGAGGGATGGTGAGCGGTCGCCTCCTTCTGCGAAGCAGTAATGCTAGCGAAGGAGGCTGCCGACCGCGAGCGCCGCCGCCGAGATCCCGATCCCGATTTCTGACCACCGTAAGCGCGGGCTCGCGGACGGCGAGCAGCACGCCGTCCGGCAGTCTGTTAATAACCTGGACCGAGCCTAGGCGTCAACAGCGTGTTCTGTTCCACGCGCGCCTCAAGGAGATGTCAGCAAACTGTAGGGGCCCGGTAGGGCCAAAGTCTCTGGGGAACACGGAAAATCCAAAACGTTCTTACCGTGCCCCCCAGATCGAAGGAACGAAGGGGAACGGGGTGGGGTTTAGTCAGTAAGAGTCTGAAACGCCCTCCCGCTCCGCCCAAGAGCGTGAGAAATCAGTCTGATGATTCTCCTTACAATAAAAGCACCACTAAGTAAGTGTAAATAGCACTTACTTATGTAGGCTGAAAAAAAGTGCATAAAGTAGTTTTTAGTTGTCAAAATATATGAATGGTCAGCACAAAGCTGATCCTGAAGTCAATAGAAGGTTTAGTACTTGCCTCTTTTTTATTTGAGATCTAAGTTATCCAGCTCTAGGTGGAGCAAGTGGTCTTTTGCGGACTAAATTCCACCATTTTCCTTCAGTTGCTTTTTACGTATCAGGGCCACTAACTTTTGCACGCCTCAGTTATTAGGTACTTCGGTATATTCTCTCTTTAAAGAGTAACTATATAGGCGTCATGGCGTTCTCATTTTCTGCATTATGCAAATACTAACCGAACATGAGTGTTTCGAGAGGTAAATATTTTGGATTCGGCGGGAAGAAAAGGCCAAGTCACCATTCTGCGGAACGCCCGGAAAACACGGCAGACGTTACGGTCGAAGTCTACTCCGCTAGGCGGAGCACCGCCATACTGTTTTGGCGTCAGAATCTGAATCCTAATGCCCAAGTTTGGGTCAATGTATGGGGCAAGACCTCCTCTTGCCCTGCCAATGGAATAAACCTGCTATCGTTAGAAAGACATCCTTAAGCCTCCTATTGTCGTGTAGACATTTCTTAAGTGTCATTAGTCACAAAGCGATTCCCGACGTTTTTAGTTATTGAAATTACTCGTTTATTTAGGCAGATTTTTTACTTGGCGTGATATTTGACTGATGCCTTTATACATCATACGGTGTTTTTTTTTCAGCGGGTACTACTTTCTTTATCGAGAGTTAACTATGCAATTTATGAATTAAGTTAACTCTTGAGTGCGTGCATTTTTACTCAGCAGACTTCACATTATTGATGGTCAAACATGGTCAAACGCAACCTGTGGTGCGATTTTAAACGGGTACAGTTTGCAGAGCTGTAAAAAAACCCACCATGTTCCTTCAGATGCCCTTTGTAAACAATTTTTCAAATCAATTCTACCTACCTATACTATGATAGCACAATTTATAAGAAAGAGACTTCGCAACAGACCGTGCAGCAAGAATCGTAATATTTTAATTTCGCCATAACTTCAAAACCAAACGTCCAATTTTAATCATTCAAAGACCAAATATTATTTACATAAACTGTACTTAGTGATAAAATAATTTATTTTGATAAGGGTTAATAGCATGAGTAAAATAAATGCGTTTAAATGTAGTCCAAAAAAATTCAAGATTTTTAGATTAAAAAAATGGTTGCTGTGCCTCACTCGACATGGATAGGTATAGTGTTTCGCGGACTTTTTTGTAGATATTTATAAGATCTACAATTAATTAAAACATTTTATGGTTCTATCTTTTACAGTTTAGGCAGCGTACGCAAAATAAGTAACTTTTCTGGTTGATTTTTTACACCTAAACCTAAATATCTTACGGAACCCTATTTTTTTCAGAATAAAATTTAGCCTATGTTATTCGTGGATAATGTAGCTTTCGAATGGTGACATTATTTTTAAAATCGGTCCAGTAGTTTTTGAGCCTATTCATTACAATCAAACAAACAAAGTTTTCCTCTTTATAATATTAGTATAGATAAACACTAATTGTCATACATGTGACTTGTATAACCTGTAGACCCTTCAGGCCGAGTTTGTTTTGTTGCGTTGGTAGTTTGTATGAAAGAACTTTTGGAAACTCTCTCGGAAATTAAATTTCAGTCGGGGTGGCTCACATTTTGTATTAAAGTTACGGATTTAACTGTGAGCACATCTAATGATTGAACACAAGATCGGTTAATGGAAGACCCCGTTTTAAGCTATGTAATGCAAAAAAATACATTTTAGAACTATCGACATACCACTTTTCTGGTATCAAAGCCAGATTAAAACAGAAAACCTTTACCCTAATAATTTTAACTTCCTTTTGTAAGGTAATTTTTGATGAAAAATAAAGATTTACTATTTATCTAACAGCAAGATACTGCAAGTCTAGCATACGAGCCCTAATGCAATAATATCTGTAAGGATATTACAAAGCTATAAAGAAGAAAAACTGCTTGCTACGTCAAAGAAAATAAAATTATGGCGTGCGGTCTTGACTGATCTAACATTGTATTGTGAAAGCTATTCAATGCATATTACATTGCATTGCTTTCACAACTAAATAAAAAAGCATAAGCGTTTGTTTTATGGTTCTCAGGGAACGTATTGTGTAATTTACGGTGAAGTATGTTGTTTGCAATTTATAGTGGCGTTATCAGTTTTGTAATAATATACTTATATAGCCTTTATCGTCGTGAGTCGGGTTTTTTTTTGCTAGCCGGTTCTGTTTTACTCCTAGGCAAAGGCTTGCCTCCACTTATCCTATTATTACTGTTTTTATTATATGTACAGATTGGCAAGCCTGCGCTATCACTTTTCAGTTCAGATAAAATCTGCCGAGTCTTACAGTTTACCACCTCGTCTCATTTGGTTAACGAAAACAGTTTTTCTGTTCTCAATTAAAATATTTAGGACTTTATGCACAAATATCTATAATTTCTATTATTAATTCTAGGCAAAACACAAATGGGGTGAATTCTGTTCCAGATAAAGGAAGCTCCCTTAATAGGATTCAAAATAATAATTTCCGATATCCCTGAAGCAATCTAGAGCTAAAAGCTTTGTGAATGAAAGACTCTTCAATATGTAATAAACCTATCAGATGCACCAGCAGCGAGAGAGATAATCTGTACAGGAATATTGCTTTAGAGTTTGAGGATACGATTAGATATGAAAGGTTTTTACTGGGTTTACGTAATTAGTCTGTGAAATGGGTCTTAAAGAAAGCTTTACGATTAATTGCTTAAAGTCCTTATCGTTCGATCTTAGAGCGGGAGAAGTCATATTTAAGATGATTTCCCAAATCAAAAAATTGCCTGCAAGTGTGTTCAAATGATATTTCCTTTGCGCAATACGGAAATGTCATTTGAACAGTCTCTTTGAATTTTATTAAGACCCTTTTTCAGGTAGAAAACTATTTACTGACTAAAACTTAGCTGTGTTCATTTGCGTTGCAGGATCGTGATGATTATTTCGAACAACCTCATCGCTTTTGTTAAAAGCCAAAGTTGACAGATAATTTGAGAAGCTTAATTTTACTGGAAATTAATTTTAAGTGTTAAATAATATGTTTTTTTACCTTACATTTTAAGTAAGTTTTAATGGTAATTGCTGTGGTCTAATTTTAGCACAAAATGACCAATTTCATCGTCAATATGTCGCTAATTGTAGTTTCCACCTACCCGTAAAGGTATAATCGCACTAATTTGCTACAGTTACGAAAGAAATTATTCGGCAAAAGTAATGAAACAACGTATTAGTCTAACTACACGAACGATTAAGTTTCCCAAGTGGTCGTTTACGACAAATTATTGTAAATTGTAAATGGATGAAACGGACCAATGCTGGTACTGTAGTGTTATTGCTTGAGACTTTTCTAACCTAATTGGAATTGTTAATTAAAAGAAATAATACTCAAGTACGCTAAAGATACATATTTACGGATAAGATTAGTTTTTAGGTTAAAATAGTTTCAACAAAACTATTCAGAGGTGGGCCTTTTTGGTCACAGAATCTGCAACCTATATAGGTATTTTATCCAGTGCCAAGTATCTTTTTTAATCAATAAGAACCAAATAATTATATTTACATCGTTACAAATATTTAACGTATTACGCTATACCAACAACTGAACTAATAAACCACTTTTTATCTGGTGGCAAATCTGTGTTTTAATTATTTTTAAATTTTGCATCTTTTCCTAGTGAAAGGTCACTTGAAATATTCACTGTCTATACACAAAATAGCTATCTACATAAAATCAGACAGTGGATATTATAATTGTTGTTAATAAAGTAATAAAAGTTATAGGACACAAAACTATTCAAATGATTGGAAATAGCTGGCACGCTTCAAATAATGTGGTCTCTACGCAGACGTAGCACGTTGCTACGCCGTAGCAAGCAGCGTAGCTAGTCGTAGTAAGGCGAGTCATACACGTCTAGTAGAAAGGAAATTATTTTTGTTGTAGAATTGTTCGAAAAAGTTACCGTTTTTTTGAGGGTGCTTGTGTTTGTGGATCGTAAATGTAGGTAGGTTTTTGTCAGTAACAGTCTGATAATCCTTCGCGCTCCATCCAGATTGGGAAGAGTTGTTTGATGATTTCCCAACATATATTTTTAAATCCTTTTTGAATAGAAAAAATATGCAAATAGTTTTTTCCTGCGGCATCAACTTTGTGGCTTATAACAGTAACTTGAACAAAAATATGGTTTATGTATATCATTCCGTAACATTTTAGATTCTTCTCCGTGAATAAATTTTCGATATAATACTCGTACCTATGTGTCTACTTTCATGAATTGTATTTAACAACATAAAAACAATGCAACAATAATTTTACTCTTTCAAATAAATGTTAAAATTATTCTCTATTATTTTTTTATTGTATCCAGCTCAAAAACCTTTAATTATTCAATCCGATTTAAAAAAAAATCATAATATATAGTAAAAAAAACGTTGTTGCACGTAAAAATCATAATAGGTAGTTAAAAATCGTGTTTGCCACAGAACAGACAGTAAAAAAAAAATATTGTATTCCCATATTGTTTTTTTACGGTCCCAAATTCTAAACTCAACTTTAAAATATTGAACACACAACATTGGTTTGATTAAACTATAGACTGAAAATGATAGCTATGCTTTGAAATCAAAGGTTGATTTTAAATCCCGTTTTCTTTATGTTGGTAGCTTGTTTAATAAAACTCACGCTAAAACCATTGTGTCTCCTCTCCCTTTAATCTGCTTTCCACTTGTTATTTTACCTCGGCAGGGTTGAGTACTGTTTTAAGGGCTTACTTGTGGAGTACAGGCTACTTTAAAAGAATAAACAAAGGATTAAACCCATATCCTGGCTTAGATACCAAGCAATGTCCCTGTTTCATAGAAAATTTTAACTTTTACGTTATGATATAATTATCTGACATGTCTTTTCATTAGAAAAGAATACATTTTCTTGTATTCCAAAATTGTAACACTATTATTACAGAAACTACAAAGTGGATATGACAATACGACAATAAATGAAAACGCCGGCATTACTCATCATTATGAATAACTTAAAAAAAAAATCAGCTGCTCCATAAAATTTACGTTTGCTTATTTCGACAAAATGTACGGGACAGCTGAATTTTTTTCGCGATTTCAGGGTTGGTCTCATACTAAAAGTTATTCATAATGAGGAGTACTGCTAGTGTTTTTATTTAATGTCGTATTGTCATATCCACATTGTATGCAATGGCCGTTTCATAACTGACGGTTATATCTATAAGACTATCTTTGTAATTATAAATTGTAAAGATTTAAACTCAATAAATCAAAGAAAATTTTACAGAAAAATATACTATACATGCAATGCATAAATAAAAGAATAGGTATAACTGTATAAAAGATAATTTTATACAAAAGTTTACAAATACACCTAGATATATTACACAATTGATTGGAGAAAGGGAACAAAAATAATTATAAAAGCATAAAGGTGAGTTAGTGGTAAAAGAAACGAAATTAGGCAGAACTAGTTTAGCATTAAAGAAAAAAATAGTCTGACTAAATTATTACCTAAAACATGAATTAATCCATCACATACCCGCGAAACGAGACACAATAGTAAAACAATAACAGCGCGGTCTTATAGGACCGGTCGGGGATTCAAACATTAGATAAAACAGAGCTTTAATTAAAATTCCTAATTCATAACCAGGGTAAAACAATCGTCATTTATCTTAGTTCTGATTGCAAAAAATACCCGAAGATATTTAACCGCAAAATCGGTTCAAAAAATTCATTCAGACAGAACGAAATATTTCCATCAATAATTCCGTGAGTCAGAAAATTATTCTAATTAGGTTCGGAATGCTCACCGTTTGCCACAGAATAGAGAGATACAGAAAGCCAACTTTCAAAAAGACAATCATAGACACTCGCTTAAACCTATCTTCATAGTCAAAGCGTTTAAAAATTACCTAGCCCATCTATTATTAAGCCGTTATCTAAAAACTCTGGTTAGACCAATATTTCTTTTAATTTTTTTCTACATCATGAATTACTCCTGTATAATACTTATGCGTTCATAAAAATGTAAACTCACAGCAGCACAAGCAATTCAGATCTTTATTTAGTGGCCATATTTTTTTTGAGTAGGTACCGTGCAAAATTCAAACAAAAATATACTCGTACATGGCAGTAGCCAATCACTCAGTAGTTGAGTGATTGGCTGCTACGACTATCGGCACCAACCGTGTCAAATGCGTCCAAAATGGAAAGTGCAAGTCCATTTGAATGAGCCAACTGCCTTTACCTGGGCTCAAAACCTGTGTCCAAGTTTGCTACTGACCAGTGATTTAATAACGTAATAGCACTTAAAATGCTCAGCCATAGCACTTGCACTAAATCAACGAGGTGGGCTGCTGCACTGTTGGAAAGAGTCCTCGAGGAACTGGAACGCAAAGGGCAACTGAAAGAACACACGTAAGTTTTAGATGCCCTCTCGCTGCACTCAGGGCGGGTCGTAATGGCCCCACAAAAAAGACTGACGAAGATGCATTCGTGTGTTTTCATTATTTGTAAGAAGGTGTCCTTCTGCATGGTCTACATATTCTTTGCCTTTGCGATGCCAAGGTACAGGTCAGTTAACGGAATAATTTCGTCTGTTCTCTTATTGTAATGGCGTCTGGCATTTTTATTGCGAACTGCTGTTTAATTTTCCTTGCTAATTTGTTATTAATTAGACAGTGGGCGTTATGATGGTTCAATATTTAATTTAAATAATGTAGCGTTGATTGATAAAGATACAGCCTAGAGAAAATTGTTAATGTAATTCGAATCGTAAATTAATGATCACTCCATAATGATTTTCTCCATCTTTTGGTTAGTATAGAATACAATACAAAAAAAAAAAATGTCATACTGTCATTTATCATCCGTTTGCCCTCACCAATTTATTTTGGGTAGGCGCAACATGATTATCGTTTTCTTCAATACATTTCTATTCGATGTCATCTCAACAGTCACCTTCTTAGTAACCATAAATCATCTTACACACAATTCATCCATCTTTTTTAAGGTCTTTCTTTAACCTTCCACGTTTATTCTCAAAACTTTCTTCACAGTATGGTCCTCACAAACTTTTATCCTTAAATATTGCAATATTTATGTATACCTAGTGGAAACCCAGCGTGTGCTACTACGCTACAAAAAATATATTATTTGTTGAGAAAAGGCAATTTTCTTTTTTTATAATAGTTTTAATGGTATAATAGTAGATAATGTGACTAGGGAATAACGCGTTATCTTTAATTCGCGGGCAACATGTTATATTTTGAACATAACGCAGGATGCAATTTTTTTATTCAGGACACTAATAAGGTATATAATTAACTCCTGAGTACTGTGATAGAGTTTGTATATAAACCTGAGTGAAGTGAGGGATTGAAGTCACCTAAGATAAAGACAGCTTTATCCTCGTGTTGGATACTTTACTTTTTACACCATCTATGAGATAATCAAAATTGAATTCGTTAACTGAAGCAAATTATATATTAGAGAAATATAGGTATTATGTACAAGTTAATGTTAACACTATCACTTAACATATTTTGAGATTTAAAACAAATAAAATTCGAGTAACGATAACGATTTGTATGTAAATAAGCAGTCATAAGTAGAAGCAGTATTTGTATCTCATACATAGAGATCAGAAACACTACCATTCCAATTCGTCCACTCAAATTCCAAACCTGTCACCCTAACCCCTTGAGCTAACCCTAGGTGTACCCTCACCGGATGGAAGGATAGGAGGCTCCATCTGTCACGTCGAGCAATAACTACCGGAGATACACCCCGTACTCGGCATTCATCAAGATGACTGACATCAGATTAGATAGCTCCATATTCGCTACCCGGCAAGGGAATAAACTTGTCGGAGTCGTCCGGTCCAAATGGAAATATGGATGGGAATTATTTAAGATATACCCTTCATATCTACCATGAGTTACTGTGATCAATTTTATGGTTAAGAGCTGATAAATAAAAGAGATTAGAAAAAAAATATGACAAATTATGATTAAGGGCCATGTGCACCGACACCTAATCGACTGTTTTAATATTAAAACGCCTGTTTTAGCAATATTTCTTGTTCCTTATCGTCGGTTATTGACGTTAATCAGATGGTTATCTTAAACTTATGTCAGTGCACATGGCCCTAAGTGTTCAGCTGCTAATCAGGCTTCACTTTTAATGAATGGCTGAATCGAGGAGATCTGGTATATTTTTCAAGTATTCGTTTTACTTCACAATGTTTTATTCGAATAAATGGTTAATTGTATAAAATGTGATTTTTAGTTTAAATTTCTAACTTGCACTATGCCGACGGCACTATACTTTTTGCGGCTAGTGAGGCTAAGGTGTCCGTGCTATTAGAAAGACTGGAGGTGATCAGCAAGGATATGGTTTTCACATAAACAGGGCTTAAACAAAAGTCATGGTTGTGGATCAAAGCAAGTCTCTTAATCTGTCTGACACAGTAAACGAATTTGTCTACCACAACAAAATAGATCGTGTGAACAGGATATAAGAAGACGTATTGGGATGCCAAACAGAGCCACGTCACAGTCGAATCGGACCTGAAATGATAGGAAAAAAAAAGAAACTGGACAGATCTGAAAAAGATATTGCTGACAGGTTAGACCGAATCCTAGCTAAGCTGGAGACCCCAGTTTTCGATGCCATCAACATGGCGAAAGACTCTCAGTACTAAAGATTAACGACACAAGGAGAAAATGGTTAATGAATCCATTGAAATGATGGAATATGAAGTAAATTCACTGTACAATTTAAATAACAAGTAATCTATATAGTTTTGCGTCATTCATCTTTCATGAAAAGTTTTATATTATTAATGCATGAAATGAATCTAAAACATTTTCAATGAAAATCAATCATAGAAAAGATTAAAGCAATATGCTAGCGAAAGAAATTTTCTGTGCATTTCTATAAAAGACATGGGTATCTTGGATACCAAACTTAATTTTCATAACTTTGTAATGTACAAAACTTTCAGCTTCATATTTTATCGTATCATCTTCTTACCATACGAAAGTACAAAAGGATATTAATAATAGAACTTTTCTCGATAGTCCTTGACAAAAAAGGTTATTTGCCTTGTATATTTTTTATAAGTACAGCCCTTGTCTGCCTCGCTAGTAGAGTGGGTGCAATGGGTACTTCTAAGCATAGAGTCCTGTTTGATTCTCGGGCAGTGTTATTAGATTTTTAACCTTGAAATCAAAGTTTTAAGTAGTTTTTCATCTCTGCAATCCTATTAAGTCCATTTGCAGGTAACAGTCTGGTTTTTGTATTAGGAATCAGTTAGCTGTAGATAGACCATAAATAGCGAAATAAGTACACTTCTACCTAATCCTACAGGGGATACAAGCATGATATTACGTTCTGTTATCATTTGTATCGCAACTCGTTATTTGCCTTATCGTGTTTCCAGATGTATGTGAAAATGTGCTTCGGAACGTGCGGTGAATCCTGAAGCGTAGACCAGCTTATCGTATTACACGGCGGCAACAAGGTTCTCACCAAGCGCTGTGGTAGCATCGGAATCGAATAGAATCGATTCGATACGAATAGATCGTCGTTGCTATTGGATTAGGTTGTTGATTAGCAATGAATTCGGTAGTTTACGTGGCTATTTTGAGACTATTTAATGAAACAGCTAATGGACAGTTGGTAAGCTGTCCCAATAGTTTCACCGGTGACTTTGGTAACTGTTCCGCTCCTATCGGTCGTAATGTATAGTTTATAAATATAAATGGGCTATCCAACACTAAAATCTTTTTTAATATTTGCTCTCGAGATAAGCGCATTCAAACAGACATACTTTGCAACTTTATTATATCAGTGTAGATTCATTAAACAGCTCAGCTTAAAGGTGGATTTACATCTATTGACAACGAGCGTGTCCGACACTTGTGCCAGACTTCGCCAGGCATCATATTATTCATATCTAACGCATTGGTGGCGTGCCGTGTTAAACACCAACACACTGCATCTTCAGTACTGGATGTAACTACTTTCACCAGCAGTTATTGAATAGCTTTGGTAGGAAACGTTTGTTTTTGTCGAAACTATCCATACAGTTTTCTATGGTAGATAATAAGAAATCAATTCCAAGATCCAGGACCTGCTCTGTTCACACTGCCCGGAGGACACCTATAGAAACATATAGACACTAATTGCTGTTGGTCGGGCACGACTCGTGTCCGGCAGTGCAGCAGCGTTACGATGCATGTAAATACGTTTATCACATTGTATAGAATAATATTTTTTTGTCTGGCATGACACGTGCCGGACACGCTCATTGTCTGTAAATGTAACTCAACCTCACACGAAATGTCGAGATTGGCGAAAATAAGACGCTGACAGATGACAGATTGGTAGAGGCTGGACATTCAGGCAAAAACTAAATAAAATAATTATAACGAAGAGTTGAAGTAATGCTGCATATAACTATATCTATTGTTTTAATTTATATTCGCAAAAATACAAAATGCAACTAAGAACACAATCGATTAATAACATCGACTAAACAATGCCATTACCGCATCACTAGATGTTTTCAGCGAAGCTCGTTCACGGTGTACGTTGAGCAGGAATGTACGCCTCCATCTGTCTACAATTTTGATCAATACATGAGATTAAATTCGCCTTTGTCTGCATTCCGTCCCGGAACTCTGCAATCACCGTTATTATAGAACTTTTAACTTGCCGACGATGTTTAGTATGCTATTGAGTTTGATAAGTAACTTTGTAAACAGTATTTTCATTATTTTTTGCTCGCTTTTATTAGTTTTATATGGCGAGCGTTTATAACTCAACTCATCCCAAAAGTATTTTCTATTTTCAGACTTGACTTCTACTACAAAATCTAAGGAATTTCACACAATGGTTCAAATGGAATAGAACATTGGAAGCGGACGGTAATCCAGGTAAACTGTCCGTCTGTAAGGATTTTCTAATTAGAACCGCAATCGTAGGATTGCTTCAGGGGAAATAAGGATTTAGACAATTGCCGAACGCATATAGGAAGTAGCAATTTCTATTAGTGGAATGTTACATTTGGACTTCCGAATATTTCTACTAACTATTAAGTATATGGCCAGATTTGAAATGCACGGTTTGAAATGAATTCAGATTTTAAACTAAAAGCTAGGTTTATTCTAAAAGAGATGAGCGTTATGGTTGATATGATAGAGTTTAAAAGTTATTTATTCTAGAACAGCTGCGGGGTTATTTGAGATGGATATACTATACGAGCCTAGAAACAGGAAACGGGAGAAAAGTGGGTCGATCTTAGGCAGTAAAAGTCCGACACTGCCTCTCGATCCAAACAAAGCGGGAGAAGTTATTTATAAATTCCCATCAAAACAAAATGGTTTATTCTAGAAAAAAACTTCTAGTTTTCTAAGCAAAAGAGATCATCATATAACCGCCGAAACATAATATCATCAAGATATCATATTTGACACCATAAAATAAAAAAATAACATTTATTGAACACGTACTTTAAAAAAAGGGAACAATTAACTGGTCTCAATTTACATGCTAGCACTTACACCTGCTTTACGCCAAGCCTTAAATAAAACAGAAAAGAAAAATAGCGCTCGTGATAATAAAGTAATTTCAACCAATATAGCACGCAATAAATATTTGTCCTATGAATAGGCTATTAAATCATTCAGTAGCATTAAAAGGTCTCACACAGAAGCGCCAGGCGGTGTGGGACGATATTGTAAAGAACCTATTATTATATGGCAGGGTGGTGCCGCCATAATAAACGTTCCCCACGTTTTATACTCGACGTCTATTACAGATCTATTTAAAATTAAAATGGTACGCGACGCAGAATCTCCCTGTGTAAATAATTTGCATTTTCAGTGTTGATTTTTGCAATGGTTATGCCAGAAATCATACAAAGTTTTTGTAATTGCAGCTTAAATCTTTACACATTCAATTTATATACCTGAATCTCATTTTCAAAATCCAAAAACTTAATATTTTTTAATGAACGATTTTCAAATATATGTTCAGAGTAAACTCGTTATTATTGGTAGTCGCTTAATATCGCACGTGGTGCACTCCATCTGCTTTTTCTACGGTCAGAAGCAATTAGGGCCGAGGGCAAAATATTAATTTTTCTTTTTCGTGTTACGAGTTTCATGGAAATTAAAGTAGATTGCTTTTTAATATCTTTCTTTTGCTGAAAACATGTCGATAATCTGCCAACCTTGCTTCTCTGATTCCAACTGTAATCACCTAAAAATACTTGTACAGATGTTAGCTCGCAAATGTTTCCTCTAAATGTTACCTCAGGGTCGTTTTTCGGAGATGGAAATGTTTTTACTTTCAATACAAAAGTGCTTGTGTATTGAAACGGTGTACAAATTGTCGGGAAAGATCCCAAGGGCACATTGAAAGCGTGTTTTGCAGATACATGTTACCTGGCATCTTACCACCGAATAAACGTTCACTTTGAGTGGCTTGTCAATACGACTCGGAAAGCTTTTACTTTGCGCTCCTTGCAAAATACGTAAATATTTTTGGCTGTTGCATGGGTAGAAGTAACAAGTCTTTCAACGCGGTTTTTATTCCTTCGAGCATCAATTGGTAGATATAAAATCAAGTGTCAGCTATTGTGTGAACATTGCGCCTTGCTAAAAGTCTAAAAGTCTGTAGAAATCAATGTCACATTACCAAAACGTTTTACTAACAAAGATAATGTCTAAGAAGTCGTTTTCAATGCTTCTATTTTTCATTCTTCGAGTGACTATTAGATGTTTATATATAGATACAAATACAGATTGTGTCACTTTCTTTGCTAAAACAGCAACTAAGCGTTTATAAATTGTACAGGCCAATTCAATAATACATTCAACCTACTGAGGTCATCATTTTCACGGAGACGTTCAAAAGTTTGACATAGGTGATTTTATTGAATTGTCATATTATAGGTATGGTTTTATTTATACAGGGTGGGCCATAAGGGTGTTGGCGGTTTCAAAATTCAATTAAAAAAAAACTACGAAACATAACAAAAATATATTTGTATTTTTAAAAACTAGAAACATAGGAATTTTTAAGACCTAAAAATAATGTTGTCCAAACGGCTTCCCTTGGCTGCTTGGCCCTCTTGGAACCGAAGTCGCATATTTTGGAAAACTCGTTGAAAAGTTGTTCTCGGTATTTTGTTACTTTCCTGAATAATATTCCTCTTCAGCTGCTCTAAATTGGGCGGATTATTCTCGTAGACTACCGATTTGAGATAGCCCCATAGAAAATCATCGCATGGAGGGGCTACGTGGTGGCCATTCAATATCCCCCCTTTTCGAAATGAGTTTTCCGACAAAACATTTTTCAGCAGCTCTATGGATACCCTAGCCGTATGACATGTGGCCCCAACCTGTTGAAACCACATCTTCGAGGTATTGCCTTGAAGTTCTTGCAAAGCTGGCACCAAAAAGTCGTTCTTTTGACATCCAAAGACTGACTTGTCTTACGTGTTGACTGTTGCGGATTTCGCTGAACTGGAACATGCTCACGCTCCACAATGTCGGCTGATCTTGCAGAAACTGGGCGACCACGAGCCGTAATTGGTACTGTTGAGCCGGTTGTTTCGAACATTCTGATCCATTTTCATATCACTTTGGCGCTTGGAACATCACTTAAATCGCGTAAACCGTGCTCATGTCGATAAAAAGTCTCTGATTTATTGTTTTCGTAATACGCTCGGACACAAAATGCACGCTGCACTTCCGTATACGGGTCCATGGTGACAAAATTTCCAGAAAGCGGCGCAGCTAACAACATATCCCACCGCCAAACTGCGCCGCGCGTTACCGAGAAATTGAAGAATTAAATCGCCAACACTCTTATGGCCCACCCTGTATTTCAGAAATATCGTTAATTTTTTAAAGCCTACGAGAGTAAGTAATGTACAACGTTTACCATATTATGTTAAAGATTTACACAGCGACCTTACAAATATTTGATTCTTTACAAATTGGATACCTAAAGATGAACAGCGCTGCTGAGCCGATCTTGAGAGATTTGGCAACTCTGTCAAAGTCTCGGCAAGGCTATATTATGGAAGAATACCGCGAGGGTGGTATGAAGGTGACTTGGAGGAGAAGGCGCTTGTGAAGTGAAGGACTTGGGGGAACCTTTTACATTGGGGCAGTATAGAATAAATAAAAAAATGTTATAGATTTTTACGTAAAAGCTATTCATAGAAAACGTAATAAGATATGAGAACCTATCTTTTACTTAGAGATACTCTTGTAACCACAACACAGGCTACGTAAGTTCAAGCCTTTTCCACGAACAGTACACGTATGCAAAGTCGTGTAGTATAGTTTACGATAGATTCGAACTCGTTAAAAGTTCGCCTTCGACGCGATACAACAAAGTATCTCGAGGAAAGCTATGTTGATCCCGGTTTTATACGTTTTCGATTATTATAGCCGCCATAGAGACCCCGGACGGACCGTAAACAGTGTTTCAAGTATCCGTCATGGAACTGGGATTAAAATAGATTGTGATTATTTGTGAAACGTGCCGGCTGCCTTTATTTGGTACTAGCTTCTGCCAGCGGCTTCGTTCGCATGAAAGTAGAAAATAAGTGCCCTATTTTACTCAGTGAAGATGTAGCTTTGGTATGGTGTAAGAATTTTTTAAATCGGTTTAGTAGATTTTGAGTTAAATCGTAACATACAAACAAATAATCGAATCTTTCTTCTTTATAATATTATATATTTTAAATTGATTGTAGATTATCTTTGAACTTTATTTTTATCATCATTTTATTTTATTTTTCTCTGGTATCTGCAACTTCTATTTTCCCACTGGTAGGTAAAGACGTCCTCCAAGTTCTTCGAGGTATTTTTTTCTGGAATCTCTATGAGAGTGGCCGATAGGAAAGAATACCAGATCTTGTGGTAAGCACCTAGGTTATTTTGCAGTCTCTTCCTGGGTCAGCCTCGGTGGCGTAATCCATCTTCAGGCACCCAGCTTAAAGATAGTCTTAAAATTATTATTCCACAAAAACTTATTATAAAAGTATCCTATTATATAAGTTCATGAAAAGACATGCGAACGAAAAGACTTGTTTATTTATTTAACGAATGATCCTTTCCTGTTTCAGGAAAATTCCGTATCGCCACTTCAAAAAATGTCTCATCAAAACTTGGCGTACAAAACTTGACCGTTTATTTCTTAATTTTTTAAAAGTCTTAGTTACCAAACAAGAATTCTAACAAGCTTGTAACTTTTAGTTACAAAACTTAGCTTATTAAGTTTTTAGAAGTCGTTAGACAAACTTAGGGCGGGTTAAGCAAAGTGCGGAACCCTAACTTGAATTTGGTCTTAGACAAACTCTACAAGCAAACTGAAACGAACCTAATTAATTAAGAAAAATAGAAGATGGTTTTGAGAGGCCTAAATTAGTTTTTAGGTTCTTTCTAGGTCAGCTAATTTTGTTAATTATATTGGTTGGTTCCCTGTGATCTTTCTTGGTCGAAAATAAGTATTATTATTCGGATCAGTAGCTAAGTAATTATTGCGGTCTGAAAACGGTGCTAATTATTTCAGCAGTATTTTCTGTGTAAGTGAAGCAGAGTACCTACTCTGCTTTACTGACAAAAAGCTGTGGCTATAGACTATACAAGTATACTGGCTGAATTTTTCAAGTGATTATCCAATTCCAAATCTAGTAGAATTTGTGAAAATCATTCAAAGGAATTTTCCGTATATCGTCCTAGAATTTTATTCTCATTAACGATGTCATCAAATAGCGGTACGGTAAGCGCGATAGTGGAGCGATTGGCGGGACAAATGTTCTCGCAACGTAGGCCTTACATTTACATACGAGTATGTTTATGTGTAAGACCTACAGTTTGTGGTTTCGGGTCTAGGTATCTTGTGTATATGTAAACGTACACACGATACAGAAGTAATGATCATGGCCCAAAGTATTTTTTTAACTAAAAGTTGTTGTTTTTGTTCCTAAAATATTTGAAAACTGGTTTCTGTTCTAATAAAACGATTCCCACAAGGTGGATCGACGACCTGGCGAGGGTCGCGGGAAACCGATGGATACGAGACGCACAGGACCGGTCGCTGTGGCGACGCTTGGGGGAGGCCTATGTCGAGCAGTGGACGTCTTTCGGCTGAGATGATGATGATGATGAAAACGATTCCTGGTTTGTGTGTTTTTCACTACTTCTCATAGTTCCGAATCTGGCTATCTACGTCCACTAGAAAAATTCAACCCGTATAACAGAGAGGGTATTTCACACTGTTCTCGGAATACAAAAAGCGGTAGCTCTGTCCGATTACTATCGAGAACAAAGGTATGTTTTTAAAAATGAATTCCAGTAAATTTTTAAAACATTATATGAATATGAATGTTCTTTTTCAATATTCCAATAAAGTTACGATATTTTTTATTAATCCATCTGATGGTGGAAAATTTTAATCTATCCAATGGAAAAACAAAAGAAATTTTCATTTTTATTGCAAGAGACCGCTTTTGTTTTTGATTTTCGACGGACGGAATCCAAGAAATTTTTCTTTAACAAGACATTAACTTTCTGATATTAAATAAATAGACTGCAATCTACAAACACGTGTCCACTGAATTTATACTAAATTGGAACACGACCCCAAACGTTCAGTATTTCCACTCAATTAAATGACTCGATGGGACAGAAATGCGGGTACAGACAGATTTAATCGCAAGGCATTTTGGTTTGCCTTTCATGTGTAATTTCCCACGGGTTGGGTTTGGACCCACACTTTGATTATTTCCTCTTCAATGGTCCTTATATTTTTATTTCTTATCTTTTGTTTTGCCCCAGTTCTGAGGTCATTATATTTTGGTACAGTCGTGTCGTTGGCTCTTCGTTCGAGGGTGCTTACGGCGAGTGTTTGGTATTTTGGTCGTGTCTGTTGCTTATTCGAGCGATTGTATTAAATTAATTTGCGTATATATTCGCATTTCCACTTTGGTTATCATCACTGATTACGGAAAAATAAAACTAAGAAGTACGAAGCAAGAAAATATTTTAGACATAAATCAATACATAGTTCAAAAATAATCAAATATAGCCAAGATCGCCTGTATATCGTGAGGGTACTTGGGACATCTACAAAAATATAACTATATATAATTTATAATATATATATATAATTTTGTTGTTTTTTAAATTGAAACATTATTTATTTACTTCGACAGTGTGATTTTTTACATTTGTAAAGATCTTTCTTTTCAAACTCGTTATGTTCATCTCATTTTTTATTTTCCATGTTAGAAATTTACACAAGTCCATGTAGTTCTAAGGGAGAATTATATAAACCTATGTCAGCCGGACTATTAATACCTCAATTATCAAAATCGGTTCAGTAGTTAAGGCGCTACGATATAACACACGTAAATACTAGCATACATACACACATACAATAGAGTGCCAAAATGTTAAATCCTTTTGACTTTGCCGTAGTGGATTAAAAAGATGACAAACTTAATCTCAAATCTCATTAAAGAAAACTTTTCATTTTTGCGCGCGTCAAAGTGTTTTTTATCGAAATTAGGTACTGTCACCAGTTTTTATAGATAGGCCAAAAAACCGCTAAAATTTCCAGATTATCTGGGAAAAATACTTGGAGCGTTTATTCTTGAGTTTTAGATCATCAATCACTTCAGGAGTCCTTTCATTTTACGAGTGTCTCCTTCGCAATTTTTACTGGCCGACCAGCTGTGTCCAATTCTTTGTTACCTTCCCTTATCAGGCAGTAACGTATTTGTGAACATCTGATGAAGAAAACTGTCTAGACTAGTTTTAGCTTGGGCTGTGTTTCTTTTAAAAATGATATGAATTGATAATTACTTGAGAAAACACGATAAGATTTTTTTTTCGACACCGAAATCTGAATCATTAAGTCTTCTCAATTTACATTAACAATCTAAAAGTATTTATTTATATGTTGTATGTCCAGCAGTGTACGTCTTTCGACTGAGATGATGATATTTTTTATTATTATTTTTGTATCATGAGATGTGATAAACATCTCATCATCAACTCTCATACCCAAACTTGGAACAGATATCTGGCAAAAATTGTTTTGTATGGAAATCCAATCCACTGCACGCAACGTAATAATCAATCGCTCAACCAAACCATTAAAAGTAATTCATTGACGTGGTTTGAGCACTTTAAAATCTCGTACACAAATGCCATATTATTATATTTTTGGTAAAGACTACAAAACAGAGTACCTACAAGCACTTTGGGAAGATTACAAATAGTCTGAAATATAAGGACTGAAAGCCAGTGTTTGAATAATTTTATCTTCACATTCCGTTATGCTGATTGCTTGAAAATCTGAAGAAAGCCTTAAGAATATAGTCTACACGATATAGCCCTGTAATTACACATTTAGAACGCTACTTTCCGTTCCTCTCCTCCAGAGATTCCATTTTCATTACACAGTACTTACAAGTAATGAACTGCATCCGTATGCTAACTACTTAATGATTACCTTACATTAAATTGAACCTTAAAAGTATTACGTCCAAAGTTGACATTTGTTTGAAAGTTTAATTTGAAAAGAGTAACCGGAGTTTTTTTATCAAAAGCCGTTTTATCCTGTGTGATCTTTATTTCAGTCTGAAAATGGTTGAGTAGAACAAGAATATTTATTGTTATGTGAGATTAGAGATTATTTTAAGTGGTGTGCTATCTTTTTTTAGATTTTAACGTAAAGATTTGTTGCTTTATTAGGCTTGCTGAAATGAAAGTGGGTTGTAAAGGTAATCGCTTTTAGCTAGGTAGGTTAAAAATGTTGTCTATTTTTGTCTGGGGTCTAAAATTCTGTGAAGGTTTAACCTATTTGAGGGAAAATTAATAGGCATCTAAATAAAATTGGAATGTTTTCTCTGAATTTGCAAGAGTTTTATTAAATAATTATAGTTAGTCATGTAAAACAATGAGCGAGAGCAAAAAGTATTATGTATGTTTATTTTTTTATGTTAAAAATTTTATGCTCTAGTAATTAGTACTAAGGCGGACTTAATGCTTTAAGCATAACAAAAAAAGAGAAAAATTCTAACTTTAATCTATATATATAAAAATGAAACCCGTTTTTCGTTGTCACGACATCACATGAAAACGGCTTGACCGATTTGGCTGATTCTTTTTTTAAAATGTTCCTTGAAGTTCAATGATGGTTCTTACGGAGAGGAAAATTCAAAAAAAAAAAAGTTACTTAAAGTAGGGTAGGTAGGGTAGTGTAGGGTAGTGTAGGGTAGTATAGGGTAATGTAGGGTAGTGTAGGGTAGTGTAGGGTAGTGCAGGGTAGTATAGGGTAGTGTAGGGTAGTGTAGGGTAGTGTAGGGTAGTGTAGTGTAGGGTAGTGTAGGGTAGTGTAGGGTAGTGTAGGGTAGTGTAGGGTAGTGTAGGGTAGTGTAGGGTAGTGTAGGGTTGTGTAGGGTAGTGTAGGGTAGTGTAGGGTAGTGCAGGGTAGTGTAGTGTAGTGTAGGGTAGTGTAGGGTAGTGTAGGGTAGTGTAGGGTAGTGTAGGGTAGTGTAGGGTAGTGTAGGGTAGTGTAGGGTAGTGTAGAGTAGTGTAGGGTAGTGTAGGGTAGTGTAGTGTAGGGTAGGTAGGGAAGGTCGGGTAGGGTAGCGTAGGATATGTAGGGTAGTCATTTGACGGGAGCGAAGCCGCGGGCGAAAGCTAGTAATATTATAAATGTGAAAGTGTAGATGTTTGTTACTTAATTACGCAGAAACGGCTGAGCGGGTTTGGATGAAATTTGGCTTGTATATGGCCTTTGACATGGAAAAGAATATAGGCTATCTTTTATCCCGATTCTTTTTTTTTCTGAACTCCTCGCAGACAAAGTCGCGTGTAGAAGCTAGTAGATTATAAATATTTTTTAGATTTAAACGAAAATATATTTTTAGATTAAGTATAATAGTTGATAGCTACCCCTGTCGCATTAGGTTAAGGTCTGAAGAGCTGTAAAGAAGATAAATAAAAAAATAATTGATTCCGAGAAAAGATTCTCGCTGACTAACAAGAATTTATTGAATTGATCTATTATCGAGTCAATTCGATTTTAGCTTCACCATTTTATAACAATTCGTTTGCTGTATTTTTACTTTATCTTACGAAGACAATATAGGCTAAAGGCTCACGTACATCTTTTTCAAGCTTTTATTTATTTTCGATGTTTGTATGTTTTATCGGTGCAAATTTTGTAAATGGGGTTTGATACAGTTATATTATATAATCGATTGAGCTGATTTTTGGTATACCTCTGTAACATGGATGACAATGTATTAATATGATACCATAGAGCTGGTTTCATGAAGGAGTTGGAAGTGGCAATAGCGAATACTGATCGCAAAAAGCAAATCTCAAAGCTTTTGATCTATTTGAATTGATCTCGATGAGTACTAATCTAATATACCGTGTGATAAAGTATGTTCATCATGTTCATCTACCTAGCCTTTTCCCAACCATATTGCGGTTGGCTTGCAGTCAAGCCGGATTTAGCTGAAAACCAGTATTTTAAGAAGCGGCTGCCTACCAGACCTCCACAACCCATTTACTGGGGTAACACGGTACTTCATGGCAAGACTGGAGACAGATTTACCGCGTGATAAAGTATGTTATCATTGGAAATTTACTCCTATATTCATAACCTTGTGTAGCACTTGGTGTCATAGAAAATACGGCACGATTGGCGCAGTGGACACCGACTGCCTGCTGGGCTACAAGTTGCGGACTCGGCTTATTCCGTTTATCTACCCTAAAACAGCTACCCTAAGATGGATGGTCCTTGTAGTGTCCATTCCAGATGTGGTGGACAATCGGAATTCTATTCTGATTGTTAAATAAACCATTAGAGGCACTTTTGAAGGGTCAAGATTTTTCATCTATCTATACATATAATAAAACAGTAAAATTGTGCATCGTTTGCCGCAAATGGCGCCAAAACTACTGAACCGATCCTGTTCAAATTTTGCATACATAATCCTTATAGGACCCTTTTTGCTTTAGGCTATATTTTATCACGCTATTTGCTATGGGGGGTGAGCAATATTGCATTTTTTCGGTTTTGAACGAGTTGCCCCGAGTTCGAATCCCACCTACAATTTATATTTCTGTCAATGTTTTATCTTATTGTTTTTGGAAAAAAAAATACTTTTACCATTTTTTCATAAGAAAATAAACATTCCTATTTGATTTTTCCCAAATATTTTGTAAAAACTAATCAAAACACGTTATAAAATCCAAACGTCCACGAAATTCACATACTACAATGTTACATTAGTCCATTTAGCTGCCAATTTATCTACTGAAATGAAAATCATCACGCTATCATCGACGAAGAGCGGGGCAGTCATTTATGACATTTATATGAGAACGTCTATTTTGCTTGGTTTTCATCGAACACTGCAGCGTGATTGTTTAATGACTAGACTGGGACGTAACACGGTGGTGGTTCGAAACCCAGGAGGTGTTTTAGATTTTTTTAATTTTTGTATTTTTTTTTTTCACATATTTTTGCATTCTCACAATTTTTTTAACAAAAATATTAGGTACCTAAAAATATTATTATTATTGTTTGACCAAAAAAAAACCATGGTGACAAATTTTACAACTGCGGAGTTGCACCCCGTTTTCAAAATACAAACAATGACATCCTTCTTCTTCTTCCTGCTCTTATCCCGTATTACTTGGGGTCGGCGCAACACGTTTTCTTCTTCCATTCTGTCCTGTCGTCCGTCACACTATCATCTGCCCTTTTCTTTCATATCAGTCCTTACACAATCCATCCATCTTTTCTTTGGCCTTCCTCTCCTTCTCCATTCATCCACATGTAAATTCAGAACTCTTTTGGTAACGTGCACATGACCATACTAAGACAAACGATTTCCTTTCAAAATACAAACATCCATTTAATTTTTTTTAACTAAAGGCGATTTATATTTTAGGTGATTTCTTCCACTCTAGGAAGGAGCACGAGGGGATGTCAGACTTTCACTGACCAAAACCCACACCTTTGTATGTTTCTTCTTCGCCTTGCATTCCAGGACTCCGGGTGGAGGTGATCAGCAGTAACGACCTCTCACGTCCGGTCCTGGTACAGAGAGAGAAGGTATGGAAAGCAGTCATCACTTCCTTCCGCAAATGAAGCGAAGAAGGTAGCAGAAAGATGATGCCCTTGGCATTACGAGTCGCAGGGCGATTCCATGATACCGTTAGCGCGGAGTTTTGGACGGTGCACTATTGGCATTTCGCTGTTGAATAAAGACTGGTCTTAGTCGACTGACGTTGCGTTATGTGCCACGCGCACCTAAAAGAGATACGCATAAGAGAACGTCCCTAACGGGCTTCGATAGCTGGAAAATTGTTCGTATTCTAAAGGAACAAAGTGGGCATTTTTTACTGCTCTGCATGCTCTACCCGTAAAAATCGAGAGTTTACAGACTGCGTTCGATCATCAGCATGTGAAGTCGACTAGGTGAAAATACTCGCACACAAGAATTCGTTTATTATTCTCACTAAAGAAAAACATTTATTTGGTGTATAAGGGTGTCAGTCAATAAACCTGAATAAACAGGTAATATAAACACAAAAAAATAATGGTGATCGGTAAACGCCCTATACATATGACACCTGGGAAGTGTCCAAGTGGCGATGGGAGGGGTCTAAGGATGTCCTGTTTCGCACGGTTTCAGCCACGTTGCTTCACTCTAGGAGGTGACTGCTTTCCATTCCTCCTCCCAGCTCATACCATGATCTGAACTAGGGTAGGAGGATTCTGATTTTGACCCGCAAACAGTACAGCGGTAATCCGCCCTAGCGGGGTAACTTCGATCGTAAGGTCCACCGTGTCTTCCCGCCGAATCCAAAACATCTACCTCCCGAAACACTCATGTTCGGTTAGGACCTCCGTAAAGCGCTTGCGCTTAGAGTGAATTTATCATAGTAATAATCATGGTGTGCCAATATTAGTCGCCCTAGAATGTAAATTGCAACTAAAAGAACACTGTGGAATTTAGTTGGTAAAAGTCTGATACTCTCTCTCGGTCCACCTAGAGTGGGAGAAGGTATTTGGTGGTTACCCAACAAAAAAAGAGGCAAATACTAAAGGCGATTATCGGCCCTAATTTGGTTTTTTGAAGAACAAATCATTTTCATTTTGGTTTTATCGCAATATGAAGTAAACTAACGACTCATAAAGCACTGGTGGGCTACGCTTAGGCGGAGCACCACCGTGTCCTTGTGGGGACGATCGGTGACAGCAACCTCTCGCGCTGGGCACTGGTACAGGCCATGATCCAGAGCGAGGAGTAGTGGCAAATAGTCCCCTCACGCCCCAGTCGCTAGGATTCCGACCCCGATTTAGAGCCACCGTAGGAGTGGCTTGCAAATGGCGAGCAATGGGTAGTTTACCATCTGGCTGTCCGGTAATGATCCAGACGGTCAACCGTGGGTATTGTTCCACGCGTGCTTCAAAGAGATGTCAGCAAACTGTAGGTGCCCAGCAGGTTCGAAGCCTCTGGGGCCATGGGTGAGCTTCCGAAAGGAAAACCCGGGACCCTGGAACGAAGGCAATGAAGGAACGGGGTGAGGTTTATTCAGTAAAAGTCTAACTCACCCTCTGAGAAGTCATTCTGATGATTTTCCACCTAAACAAGAAACCTGGGCACGCCGTCATTGCGGCGGTAAGTTCCCTCTTTGAGAAGTAGTTGGAAAGAGGTCCTCACGTTCCGTATGCCGCAGGTCCTCACCAGACACGGTAAGTTCGGGAGGCTCCTGCATCGGATTCAGGGGTAAAGGGCGCCCCAGCCAGACTTGGGCGCACTGTCTGGACCGCCCGGAGGACACGGTGGAGCACACGGTAGAGGTATTGCGGTCGCCTTCTTCTGCGAAGCAGTAATGCTAGCCAAGGAGGCGGCCGGCCGCGAGCGCGAAAGGGAACGACCCTCACGCCCCCGCCGTCAGGATCACGAGAACGATTTCCGACCACCGTAGGCGCAAGCTTGCGGACGGCGAACACTGGGTAGCTTGCCGTCCAGCAGTTCGGTAATAACCCGGACCGAGTCAAGTCGTCAACTGTTCCACGAGCGCCTCAAGGAGATGTCAGCAAACTGTAGGGCGCGGCAGGGCCGAAGCCTCTGAGCACGTGGATCTGTATTCCGAAAGATAAGCTCGGTGTCCCAAAATTGAAGGCAACACAGGAACGGGTGTGGCGTTTAGTCAGTAAAAGTCTGACATGCCCTCCCGCTCCATTTAAGAGCGGGAGAAGTCATTCTGATGATTACCCATCTGAATAAAAAAACCTAAACAAGAAACCTACTGGGGCTATGGTTTCGCTTCTGAAAGGGAGACCCTGGAACGTAAGGCAAGGAAGGAATATAGAAGTGAGTCTTAGGCAGTAATAATCTGACACGCACTTCCGCTTCACACAAGAGCAAAAGTCATTAGATGATTTCCCAACTAAAAAAAGTACTAATTGGAGTTTTAACTTAAACAGTTTTATGTAAAATTAATTAATCAGATCTTTTCGGAAGTATAGGATTAGATACTTAGATTACTTTTGTGCAGTTTTACGAACTTAACGCGGACGAAGTCGCGGGCAACAGCTAGTTTTGAAATAAAACAACTACACTACCCGCATTGTTATCAAATGGTGAGCTTAAACCCAGTATAACTACTTACATCTGTTATATTACCAGCTGGCTGCAATTTTGTTCGAGTCAGACTTATAATATTGCACAATGCCATTTTGGTCGTAATATTAAGCAATTTTTTGTTTTTTGTGTAAAACCCTAATGCTTTTTCTCAAACTAAAGTCAAAGTCTATGTTACTCCGTCACATCAGCCATCACTAAACGAAGTCCTGTCAAAATTGGTTCAGAACGGGTGATTTTAAAAATCACATTGTTATAGCTCTTCTTCTCAGTCCAGCCTGGTTCCTTCAGCTTTGTACTGCACTACCAGACGCTCTATGGAGTCACTAACCTAACACGTATTAGGTATACTTTCACATGCATTTTAGTGAAAATAATATTTTAACATTACAAACAACTACAACAGTTTTGTATAGATAGGCATACATGTATGTATTGTATAGATAGACATAGATTGTGTCATTTTCTGTGCTTATTTGGTATGAAAATAACAAGATAAAATCATAACAAACATCTAACACCCGTCCATTATCTCATCCCGTGACATTTCCCCCATAAAACATATTCTCCACTCAAATAACTTTTACATTATAAAGACGCGCTCTCTTAAAGACTGGAGTATCAAAGGAAGTTTGCTTTCACGTCACTTTGGCATTACTTTACTATATTAGCATGTAGATAGGGCCAGCCAATTTAAGCTGACCTGTATCCCTCCCCTTAATGCTTGATAACTGGTAAATTATGGCTCAGTTGAAGACCCGGTCGGAGGTCTAGTGTTTTTGGTTGGTCGTTACTAGTTGTTCGTTAGCCAGGGATCGGCATCCGGTTTCCTTATCACGGCGCATCCGGCTCCAGAGCCGTTTTGTTTCTTTGAGAGTGTACCGGATGCCCGGGAGCACGGCGGCCGATTGTAAACGTTGCCTCGTATGTGGAATTAGTTTGTATTGTTTTATTAAAATAGCTGTATTGGAATTTAATTAAAGCGCTAGTTATCGAAATTATTAAAGGTAAACTTTATGTCTGGCATAGCCTTTGAATTAAAATTTGAGTTTCACAAGTCGTAACTTAAAACTAACTTACAGATTTTAGACAGAATAATTAATTTTTAATTAATTTATTTCACACTCATGGGTAATACGCGCGACTTTCTCTGCATCAAATTCGTAAGCAAAGCAAACATCACGGAGTTGGCAAACATACTCCATTGCATCATTGCATCGGCTACATCATTAATAAAAAACCTGTGCTTCTGATTCATTCTGAAAAGCATCAAGTTCATCTATTTCAAGGATATTATTAAAAAAAATTGTTTTATTTTACAATTTTACAGATGTAAAAGGACACTGTGGACCAGTTTAAATTGTACCAAAAGCACAATAAAAAAGTAGGTATAAACATAATATAATTTGAACCAGCGGAGTCTATACAGGAAAAGTTTTTAACCACTGCGTATTTTTTTTTTGGTGGCTCAGTGTAAGTAATAGAACACAGGTCGATCTTCAAGGTTAAGCAACACTTGCCAAAGTTGGTCTGTGGATGGGTGACCATCTTAACATAACGAGTTTCCTTCGTGCCTCGGAAAGCATAGGCTGCCTACCAGACCTCCACAACCCAATAACTGGGGTAACAGGGTACTTCATGGCAAAACTGGAGTCAGATTTACTGGCTTCTGACTATTGGTAACTACTGCCAAAGATCTATAAATGACAGCCGGGACCTACGGCTTAACGTGCTTTCCGAGGCACGGAGGAAACTCGTTATGTTAAGATGGTCATCCATCCACAGACCAACCTTGGCAAGCGTTGCTTAATCTTGAAGATCGACTTGTGTTCTATTACTTACACTGAGCCACCAAAAAAAAATTACGCAGTGGTTAAAAACTTTTCCTGTATACATTCACATTATAAAAAAAGAAGCAATAAAAAGATAAATGTATTATAATAATTCTCACATCATGTACTAGTGATGTAACAAATATTTACACATTTTTTGACATTCACAAATGCGAATGTAATATACGAGTATCTAACATTCATTACTTTACCACCATGTACTATCTAATCGAGCAACCTAAACTCCCCAAATTAATAATGTAAAAGGAGGTGCGAATACAATCGACCAAACATTCGTCATAATAACAATACATTATTGTGTAAGTATGTAGGATGTGGAAGTCTGTACGTTGGTAATCAATCACACCTCACCGCTGAACGGATGTTCTGGCAAGAGCTAAGATTACGTTATTCTGTGTTATCGCATTGTTTTGAAATTTAATTTTTATATATTTGTCTGTTATAGGTTTTAACAAAATTTCGTGTCTTTTTATTTATTATGTAGGTATACTAACACTCTCAAATGTACTCTGTGTGATTTGCACACTTGTGGTCTTATAGACAATAGGTTTTATAGTAATTTAATTGAATTTTTATTTTTTTTGTAATAATGTTTGTAGTTTTGGAAATAGCTCATCGTAATCTACTTTGCTGTTACATTTTATATTGTTAGCTGTTTGCTACTTAAATAAAATAAAGTAATAATAAAACAATTTCTTCGCTTCACAACTCCGCCTTCTAACGGTACTTCCCTAATTGAAATACAGAACTCCATAGTTTCCAGTCTAGACTCAATTAGACAACCCCATGATAGAAGGGACGGTACAACTAACGCGTGTAGCGTGTCCGCATGCCGCAATAGAATGGCGGCTTTACACGATAACAAGCGGAACATGTGACGTAATATTCACAAAATTACAACCTGTTATATGCGCCTGAAATTAGCTATTCAGAACCTTATAGCATAAGTTATAAGAGTGACTATAAGTGTATTTAATTTGGTAATTTTAGTGGGTGTTGTTGATAATTCCACTACGTATCATCTTGGGGATAACATTAATCCAGCTATAGTTACGAGGCTTTTAGATGAGACCTGTCTAACGATGTTTCTCTTAATATGTTGGTTCATATTTTGGTTTAGGTAGTAATGATAATGGATTGCTTAAGGTACTTTGACGGGAAATAATCTCAAGCCGTTTCGTGTTGCTTTAATAAATGGTAGTATATAACGAGGAAGAAAATGGGTAAACAAGTAACCACCTAACATTATACAGTGATATTATAAATAGGTATTTGTAAGTTTATGAGATGTCTTGTGGGAAGTTAAGAGTAGAGAGAGTAAAGTAGATAATAAATCAATTTTGTTTTTTTTTTTAATTAGATTAATGCGACATTATTCCTCAGTGATATAGTGTGGCAAAAATTATTGACGACTCGTAAAGAGTGCATGGGTACTGACCCATGGCTGACCCCCTAGGTACTATACTCCGTCGGTTTAGGTAGTTAATTAAATGTAAACAATCTTGGCATGTCTTTTTATCTCAAAGTTGTCTATAAATTGTATATCAAAATCTTTGTTAGCTAATAAACTAAATTTAAATAATCTTTGTGTATATTATATACGATCTCTTTAATATAGAAAGACATACCAAGATTGTTTACCTTTAGTTAACTACCTAATCCGATAGACGATAACCGGTAGTACAGGATTAAATTGATAACTGAAATGAAAACATTCGAAGGACTTTTATTTATTTGTATCTATTTTGATCTGTTATAGGAACTTACTCCCAGTTGATAGGTACGTATCCAATACAGTACGTTATTCAACGATATGAAAGTATTTTAAGATTTAAAATATATTTTTGTCCTTTAAATAAACTGTTTCATCATTCTATTCTACGAATAGCTTGCCATTTTGCCACTGTTACATAATGAAGTCAAAGTCAAGCCATCAGACTCAAGTCTTTTCAAGAGTACTCGTGCCTACTTAGTTATGTAAGGTTAGTCCAAGACATTTTCTATTCTAGGAGAGTTGCTAGTCCGGTCTTTAGGATTCCGTACCCGCAATATACCAACGGGACCCTGGATATAACTAAGGCTACGTCTACCCGTTTGTCAATTTTTTTATATGTGTAATGTACTTACATTTTGAAAACTGTCACAATTGTGTTATAAAAAATATTTGGGTTTTACAGAATTCGTGTAATTATAGTTATTTCATTACAAAACGAGTTGTAACTATGCAATAAAGATTATTGCTTATGTGGTAGATAAATCCATATTACCTATAAGCAATAATCTTTATTAATAATAATAATTCCTTTATTTCAGGCTACTAAGGCCCATAAACACTATACACAAAATAGTCTTAAAAATAAACTAATACATAATTAATCTAATTTTATAAGTTTATTTTGTTAGTAAATATGACTTAAAACTATGTTAGTAGCACTTCACTTTGCACTATATTTTCGTCGTGCTGTTCTGTGGTATTTGTTTTTATTGATCCATAAGGTCACGGTGCCTTCCATAATTATGCTGGTGGTGGCAGTAAATTGCGAAGTAATATGTTCTCATCTCACTCTGGTTGAGCGAAATACCACACACTCCCAGTCATCAATTCCTATTATTATCATTAAAGTTCTATATTTTAAAGGTTTCTTCCAAAAAAAAAACACATCTAAACCCACTGTGGTGTAATCTGGATCACACTTGGCCAGTTCTCTGTTCTAAGCATTAAGTGCGGCCGTCATTTGAAACTCGGTACCAGGGAGATAGGCTTCGAAGGATCTGTGATTTATGCTCGTATCGGACGCGAAATTCCGGCGGATGATATTTTGGGTAGCTGGGGACATTTACTGGTTTTGACCTAAGTTGTTAGTAAATTAGAGGAGTTGGTGTTACGATATTTGCTAATATTTTACCGATAAACAGCAAATGTTTATTTTCTGTAGGTACACCATTTCCGAAAATTTCGAAATAAGATGATATGGGATTAATAGCCGCCACATATGAATCTGAAACTTTTTTTCTGATTTATTTACTAACTCATATGGAATATTGATGCCACTAATCCGAATACAGAATTATTTTAGTTTATTTATTTTTTTAGGCTCTAAACACGGTAAGAAATTACAAACAGCATAATACGACACAGAAGTTTTTAGGAAGGGTAATCATCAGAATTACTTCTCCCGCTTTTGAACCTGATAGGGTGCTAGTAATTTCCCGTTAGAACTACAAAAACCTGTACTGTTTAATAATGTAGAGGTTTTAAACAAAATAGACTACTAATAGAATCACTCACTGTACTAATGGCTTCCCACTTGACGTATTTCCCTAGTGGTTTATTTCTTTATCAGGTATTTTCATCCTCTAAATAATAATGGTCTCATCAAACCAAAACGGTCCACATTAAGCATTAAGCCCAAATTCATGTAACGCTTGAAAATCCATACCGAGGCCAAAATATATCCACTTCAGCTGATGTTCAGCTGTCTGCTACAGAAGACCGGAATGTGGAGCAATTCAGTAACGTATTATTAGATTGAAACACAAAGCGAAACGTCACCAGATGGAGTGTTATGCGGGGCCGGTGTATTTTCCTCTTCATCGTTGTTACTTTGTGGTGTGGGTAGATATTTCTGTGTATGTGTTGATGATGAGTTTGAATTTTCTGTTACTTTATTCTTTTTTTCGTGAAGTTGTGGTTTACCAATGTCTTCCTCTCAAGGTAGCAGGAATGTTTGAAAGGATTACTGCGACCCTGAAAAGTGAAGAATACCGGTGAGTTTTAATCTAAAACCGAATACTCCATCCAGAGCGGGAGATTTTTGTACTTTGTTATGCAAGATAACAACAACATGTTTTATTTATATTTGAGTATCACGACTGTCAACACATTATAATTGATTTTTAATTGTACACAACATGGTAAGAGGCACACCGTGTTACATGATTTTGGTATCCGCTTAACTAATAGCTGAAGTGAATAATTTGTTTTTTAATGAGTTACAGATAAAAATCTATTTTTAGAGGTAAACGTCAATCATTATTTTAACTACCGTTAATACACTATAGGCGTTAAGAAACATTTGATGTTTTTTCTTGTACAACATTATCTTATTGATTCATTTTTTAACAATCATTTTTATTCGAAAACCGCGATATTTTTGCACATATTGATTTGGAAATCCAACATAACTACTGAACTAACTGGTCGTTGCAACTGTAAAAATACACCATTCTATTAGGACACAACTTTGCCAGGTTGGTGTTAAAAACGAAAATAAGTGTACCTATTTTTACCTCTTTTTGTGTGTATACTAGTGTGATAATTATTTAAATTCATTCTCAAACAAAGTGGTCTTAAGTTCTCAATCATGAAATGAAAGGCCAGTACTGCCAATAAAGGCCAAGTATTCACTGAAACATAAACTTTAACTTAACAGCATACCGGAGCACAATAAAGACATTTACTAAGTACTTGACCTAACGTCACTCTCTAAAGCAAATTACAGAAGTTTGTGTAGACCGGAATGTTATACAAATGTGAGTCGGACAATAATTTGAATGAGGCCGTCATTCAAGTGTCGGCCGGAACACAGGTAGGCTCTCATCTGCTTATAAACAATTAAGGTGAGTGTACATGGCAGAGGTCTACCGTATTCTACAATAATGGACGCGTTGTGTATTTTCCACCACCCGTATTCCATATTTGCGGCTTGCATACCATAAGGTTGAACATTATTGTACCCAAAGGATATGTGGGTATATTTATGTCTCTAATTCAATTGTCCTACCAAAAGAGTAATGTTAGAATGTGCCACCAGAATAGACTATTTCGAAAATTCGAATGAAATTGCTTTTACCCAGCGCTCGTTGTTTGTTACTGATTTTAGTAGTTGAGTGCTCTAGGTAGGCTAAAAAGTTTTTGAACATTTTCAGGATTTATTTATAAAAAATTGTGTTTTATTTTGCAAATTCCAGATGTTTGAGTTTTGTTGTATTTATGACCGTAACCGTATTCAGAGCTACGTCAGTTATGATTTTTGTTTGGACGAGGTTAATTGCTGAAATGACAAACCCTGTCTATATACGAGTATAAATAGCAATTGTTGTATAACGAACAGTAAAACTTTGCCCGATTTATTATCTTTTATTTTGTTTTTTCTTTAATATGTGGGTGACATAAAAGAACAATAAATAGGGAAAATCAGTAGAACATTTTAAAATTATATGAAAGATTTTTTTTCATCCAACGACTTCTTCCATTCCAGAGTAGAGTCAGAGGACGTGTTAGACTTTTACTGACAAAAATCCACTCCAATGTAGGTACATAACGATTGACAAAGAAGGTTCTTTGCCTTGCGTTTCAGGACCCCGGGTCTTCCTTTCAGAAGCGAACCCATGGCGTCAGTAGGCTTCGACTCTGTCAGGTCCATAAGGTTTTGTTCACATCTCCTTGAAGTGTGTGTAGAACAACGTGCCGTCAAATAATCAGGCTCGGTCCGGACGGTTATCGGATGGCTGGATGGCGAGTTACCTATTACTCGCCGCCCGCAAGCGTAAAAAAATATTTAAAGACTAGCTGTTGCCCGCGACTTCGTCCGCGTTAAGTTCGTTAAACTGTACAAAAGTGACCAATAATTCTACACTTGCAAATAATTCCGAAAGCATCCAATTCATTCATTTTACTTTCACATAAAACAGTTTAACTTCATTTCTTTTTTTAGTTGGGAAATAATCTAATGTCTTCTCTCGCTCTTAGCTGACGCATCAGGGCGTGACAGACTTTTACTGACCAAAACCCACTCCTTGCCTGCCTGCATGCCTTTCAGAAGCAAATCCATGACCCCAGTAGGCTTGGCGACCCTGCTGGGTCTCTATGGTTTTGCTGACATCTCCATGAGGAACGCTTGGAACACTACCCGCCGTCGACTCGGTCTCGGTGTAGATATTTGGTAACCGAACGGTCGGACGGCGCCCCATTGCTCGCCGTCCGCAAGCCCACTTCTACGGTGGCTGGAAATCGAGGTCGGGATCTTATTTCTTCAACGCTTGGGCGTGAGGGCCATTTCATCATCCATGCGGCCGCCACCTTGGCTGGATTACTGCTTCTCAGAAAGCCGCAACCGCCTGCCACTCCACCCTGCTCTGGACCAGGGCCCGGCGCGAGAGGTCGCTGCAACCGATGACCCCCACAAAAACACGGCGGTGCCTCATTCAAACGGTGCACACCCTTACCGTATGCTCCACCGTGTTCTCAGGGCGATCCACATAAAGGGTCACCATTCCACATAATGGTGATCCACCTAATGGGTCACCATGAAGATGAAGACGCCGATTGGCTTGCGAACATCAACGAAGCAGAAATAATAAGTGAGGGTTGCAGCAGTTGATCTGAATATTTACCTACTCCATAGATAAAGGCTTTTGTTTATGTACGTATGTCTCTAGTCTATATTACGGTTTAACAAAGATGTACGATTTTAAAATTATTTGCTGACCAAAAAAATCATATTAACCTTGAATGAATTCTAAGCACCACTAAGTAGACACAGTAAGTTCGGGAGGTCCCGGCATCGGATCAAGGAGGAAAGGACGCCCGGGTGACGCCACTGTGTGGACCGCCCGGAGGACACGGTGGAGCACACGGTAGAGGTGTGCCCTGCTTGGGTGGAGCGCCGCCGTGTCCTTGTAGAATCTATCGGCGGCGGCGACCTCTCGCTCCGGGGCCTGGTACAGGCCATGGTCTAGAGCGAGGAGGGGTAGTGGGCAGTAGCCTTCTGCGAAGCAGGAGTAGTAGCAAAGGAGGCCGCCGCCGAGGTCCCGATCCCGAGTTCCGACCACCGTAGGCGCGAGCTCGCGGACGGCGAGCAGCACGCCGTCCGGCAGTCTGGTAATAACCTGGACCAAGCCTAGTCGTCAACGGCGCGTTCTGTTCCACGCGCGCCTCAAGGAGATGTCAGCAAACTGTAGGGGCCCGGTAGGGCCAAAGCCTCTGGGGAACACGGAAAATCCGAAAGGTTCTCACCGTGTCCCCCAGATCGAAGGAACGAAGGGGAACGGGGTGGGGTTTAGTCAGTAAGAATCTGACATGCCCTCCCGCTCCGCCCAAGAGCGTGAGAAATCATTCTGATGATTCTCCTTCCAAAAAAAAACACCACTAAGTAAATGTAAATAGCACTGACTTATGTAAGCTAAAAAAAAGTGCATGAAGTAGTTTTTGTTAGTAGCATGCATAAAGTAAATATATGAATGGTCAGCTCAAAGCTGATCCTGAAGTCAATAGAAGGTTTAGTAATTGCCTCTTTTTTATTTGAGGTAGTTATCCAGCTCTAGGTGGAGCAAGTGGTCTTTTGCGGACTAAATTCTACCATGTTCCTTCAGTTGCCATTTACGTATCAGGGCCACTAACTTTTGCACGCTTCAGTTATTAGGTACTTCGGTATATTCTCTCTTTAAAGAGTAACTACAGAGGCGTCGTTCTCACTTTCTGCATGATGCAAGTACCTACTAACCGAACATGAGTGTTTCGAGAGATAAATATTTTGGATTCGGCGGGAAGAAAAGTCCAGGTGTCACCATTCTGCGGAACGCCCAGAAAACACAGCAGACGTTACGGTCGAAGTCTACTCCGCTAGGCGGAGCACCGCCATACTGTTTTGGCGTCAGAATCTGAATCCTACTGCCCTAGTTTGGGTCAATGTATGGGGCAAGACCTCCTCTTGCCCTGTCAATGGAATAAACCTGCTATAACAATACCGTGAGAAAGACATCCTTAAGCCTCCTATTGTCGTTTAGACATTTCTTAGGTGTCAATAGTCAAAAAGCGATTCCCGACGTTTTTAGTTATTTAAATTATCCGTTTATTTAGGCAGATTTTTTACTTGGGGTGATATTTGACTGACGCCTTAATAAATCACACGGTGTTTTTTTTCAGCGGGTACTACCTTCTTTACCGAGAGTTAACTCTTGAGTGCGTGCATTTTTACTCAGCAGAATTCACATTATTGATGGTCAAACGCAACCTGTGGTGCGATTTTAAACGGGTACAGTTTGCAGAGCTGTAAAAAAACCCACCATGTTCCTTCAGATGCCCTTTGCGAACAATTTCTCAAATCAATTCTATCTACCTATACTATGATAGCAAAATTCATAAGAAAGAGACTTCGCAACAGACCGTGCAGCAGGAATCGTAATATTTTAATTTCGCCATAACTTCAAAACCAAACGTCCAATTTTAATCATTCTAAGACCAAATATTATCTACATAAACTGTACTTAGTGATAAAGTAATTTATTTTGATAAGGGTTAATAGCATGAGTAAAATAAATGCGTTTAAATGTAGTCCAAAAAAATTAAAGATTTTTAGATAAAAAAAATGGTTGTTGTGCCTCACTCGACATAGATAGGTATAGTGCTTCGCGGACTTTTTTGTAGGCATTTATAAGATCTACAATTAATTAGAACATTTTATGGTTCTATCTTTTACAGTTTAGGCAGCGTACGCAAAATAAGTAACTTTTCTGGTTGATTTTTTACACCTAAACCTAAATATAAGATATTTACGAAGGGGAACGGGGTGGGGTTTAGTCAGTAAGAATCTGACATGCCCTCCCGCTCCGCCCAAGAGCGTGAGAAATCATTCTGATGATTCTCCTTCCAAAAAAAAACGCCACTAAGTAAATGTAAATAGCACTGACTTATGTAAGCTAAAAAAAAGTGCATGAAGTAGTTTTTGTTAGTAGCATGCATAAAGTAAATATATGAATGGTCAGCTCAAAGCTGATCCTGAAGTCAATAGAAGGTTTAGTAATTGCCTCTTTTTTATTTGAGGTAGTTATCCAGCTCTAGGTGGAGCAAGTGGTCTTTTGCGGACTAAATTCTACCATGTTCCTTCAGTTGCCATTTACGTATCAGGGCCACTAACTTTTGCACGCTTCAGTTATTAGGTACTTCGGTATATTCTCTCTTTAAAGAGTAACTACAGAGGCGTCGTTCTCACTTTCTGCATGATGCAAGTACCTACTAACCGAACATGAGTGTTTCGAGAGATAGATATTTTGGATTCGGCGGGAAGAAAAGTCCAGGTGTCACCATTCTGCGGAACGCCCAGAAAACACAGCAGACGTTACGGTCGAAGTCTACTCCGCTAGGCGGAGCACCGCCATACTGTTTTGGCGTCAGAATCTGAATCCTACTGCCCTAGTTTGGGTCAATGTATGGGGCAAGACCTCCTCTTGCCCTGTCAATGGAATAAACCTGCTATAACAATACCGTGAGAAAGACATCCTTAAGCCTCCTATTGTCGTTTAGACATTTCTTAGGTGTCAATAGTCAAAAAGCGATTCCCGACGTTTTTAGTTATTTAAATTATCCGTTTATTTAGGCAGATTTTTAAATTAAATTAAAAAATTAAATTTAAATATCTTACGGAACCCTATTTTTTCCAGAATAAAATTTAGCCTATGTTACTCGTGGATAATGTAGCTTTCGAATGGTGAAAGAATTTTTAAAAACGGTCCAGTAGTTTTTGAGCCTATTCATTACAATCAAACAAACAAAGTTTTCCTCTTTATAATATTAGTATAGATGGGAAGTAAGTTTTACGGTGGCAGAACCATGGGCGGCAGTTATATATAAGTATATAGACAACTAATCTAAAGAACAACCGAATCTAAAAACAGTCAAATATTTATCGAAAGCGACATTTTACTCCAAATCATCCAAGGTAGACAAAACAGAAATAGAGACAAAATGCCAGAGATGAGTCGGCAGAATGCTCTATTTATTATCTAAATATGTTTGTAAGCTGTGGGCGTCATCTTCTACAGTCAGGTACAATAAATAGACGGGGGTACGAAAAATAACATCGTTAAAACGTATTTCCAAGAAATATTGCCGTTTTTGAAAATCGCTGAGCTATCGATATCTGAAGGAAACACGTTTTCGACTTATGATTATTTAGCTATATTCTGACGGTATTTTCTGTTACGCTGAACCTTTATTGGTTTGGTATAGTGTTGACGGGCGTTTTATTATTACGAACATATCGGTTTTTTGTGACTTTCATCGAAATGTAAGATTGCTGTTGGAATTGGAAATTGGATGGTTTATGTAAAGTAGAACGTATAACACGTTTGTTCTGCCAACGGTATGCGGCATGAAAGTAAAAAATATCCTAAGAGAGGAATGTATCCTGCGTGCTAATCCAGAATATAGTCAACCCTTGTGCCTTTTGACTTTTTTTGTTAAAAAAATATTAATTTTTGCTTTTATAGTATTAGTTTGATAATGAGTAATTGGGTATACTAGGGAGGAGAAACGGGTGGATTTGCCCTGCAGTAGGTCCCTTTTCAGAGCCTTTCGCTCAACATCATTTCTCAAAAAGAGCACTTAAACAACTGACATCATCACGCCGAAACCATCAACTGCCATAACTCCTACCTAATCAGAGCATGTACACACGAATCGTCTTCAATGATCCTCCCGACAAAATAAGTTTCCGTGTGTAAATCGCTGCGTTCCTCCAACGACGTGACAGCAGTCAGATGATATCACTCTATATTAGAGCCTGTTTGAAGCCCCGTGAGGCAACCTGCATTCAAATGAACCTCGACACTGGTTTTTAACAAAGTGCCATGGATAAAGAAGGGAAGCAATGGGTACTTACAGTATTCGTGTCATTACAGTACAACCAAGACTGCGTTCTATTACCGACCTTATGAAATGATTAATTTGGGAATGAATGACTTAGAAAATTGAAGATCATTTACCGTTTTTCCTGATAAATACTGAACTAATGCAGTGGTGGCCCAGTAGTATCGGCCCCGACTCCGCACCCAACCAGGCGCGTTACTTTGTGGAATTTATTTCATCTCTACTGCTCTCAAAACGGAGAAGGAATATATCTTGAGAAAACCAGTATTCCCTAGAACCAAAAATTCGAAAACATGTGATATCTAACAATCCGCACTGGGCCCGCGTGGTACATACAGTCCATTCATTCACCTAGAGAAGAGGTCTGAGTCCCAGCAGTAGGAACATTAAAAGGCTGATATGCTATTACAGATACTAAACTAATAACCAAGTCGGTACAAAGTAAAATATAATAAAATAATTTGAATACACTGGACATACCCGTATATAAATTTTGGTTAATCTATACTAACAAATACTTTTCGTAAACAATAGATACACGATCGAAGTAAAAACTCTCCACAATATGGTTTAAAAAAAGGGTATTGTAGTTAGTTGCGTAGATACTTATCTCTGTTGTTGACTGTACACATACTCAACAATCTCGACAAGGATTCACAAAACGTTGGCACAACAAAAAATAAATCAATGGAATGAGTTTTGTACGGCATTTGTTACAGTTTGTACATTTTTACTGTATTTTTAGTTTTAGATTGGTTGTAGCGATGCGGCGTTAGTCGGTTTTTATGTTTGATTTGATTTTAATGTTGTTTTCCAATTTATTGGAATGCAATTTTGTTGGGGAATTAGTTGCAATTTTGTTATTTTTGATAGAGACTGCTATAATATGCATAGGTAAACAAACTCACGCCTTTATCCCAAAACGATAGGTAGGCTTGGGGATCAGCTTAGGCCACAGAAATCTCTATGGCTTAGGCAAATACTTTAGATTTAGGTGCGTTTTTCTGGAATATGAAATCATTAAATAACTTTTCCGCTTTGAGTGGACCGAGAAGAAATGTCAAACTTCATTGACTAAAACCCACTAGTATTCCTGTAGTTGCCCTTTGCGTTCCAGGACCATGGTAACTGTTTCAAACAATCCCGCAGGTCAGGACTACATACTTAACTTCTCTTTACTAATAAAGAAAGTGTATGTCCTTCAAAAACGTCCCCTACGGGTCAACACGCACTTTTCTTTTTTCACTGAAACATATTTCAAAACTTTCATTCGTTTAATAAATGTTCTCAAAACAAAAAATAATAACCGAAACTAACCCACAAAGTACGAAATCGAGAAAGAAAAGTGTTTTCCGATAACAGAAGAAACTAGCCACCAGAGATATTAGACACTAAACGCCATGTTCACAACAATTCCTACATTCTCATAATGTCTAAACAAAAGCTATCGAAACGATTCGAGCCATGAACAAGCGAACAAGGAGTTTAGCTGTTAGCCAACGGACTTATGGAAAAAGTTTCGCCACTTCCTAACTATGTACGGTAATAAAATATTTATTGAAACTCCAAGACACTGCGGTGTATCGTCATGGTATGTTTGGTTTTATAGGCTGTGGAACTTGGACCGGCTTTGGTTGTTTTAGTTCTATTTAGATTTCTTGGAGTTTCTATTTAGTAAATGTGTTTGTTTCTTTGAATCTTCTTGCTTACCTTTTTTCCAATTAGTATGGGCCCCTTTCTTCTTTCAAATCGATTCTAACTTTTTAATGGCCCAGTGTCTAGCCACATTATTTGCAGCGTCAGTGGTGTTCGTTAGGTCCTCTGTGAAGGTTTGTGCATGTCATCAGCTATATTCTGGACTAAGGCACCGCAGTCACATAAGCTATCTGGGAGGCATATAAAACGCCTCCACTGAGCAACTGCACTGGAACGGTGAAGAAATTACACAAAGTTGAAATTACACCAAAACTTGGCAAATTACATACAGTAAAGCACCTGGCTGGCAATAACGTGCAAGAGAACATACAATACACGCCCAGTCACATATTTAAAACCAACCCACATTCGAAAAATAGAATAGGTACTTCTTATACTTTTTGTGTGCACAGTTTAATTTGTTTTCAAAATGATTATCTCTTTTTCATTATTTCTGTTGTGTAATTATCTCGAAATAAATATGTATACTGTTTCTTTTTAAATGGCTTATCCGACAGTACCAGTGCTTGATTACTATCACTCCTGTTGGTAAGCAGTGATGCAATCGTTAAAGGTGAAGCGCAAGTCTATTCAATATTAACATACTTTTTTCTTTCATATTTTATTTCCTTCTTCCACACCTATTAGTCTTGCAGTGAACTGAGCACACTATTAGCAGCATAGATCTAACTGCCCACTCTCTTGAGAGAAAGCCATGAAAAGGTTTTACGATGTCATCGAACTACAGTGAGCCACTTAAGTAGTTTTTATTGGCAAAAACGAAGATGTATTTATTGGTAATAATGCCTACAATAAAATGGTTCAGTAACAAGCTGAGCCTATAAACATAAACTATTACTTTGGTCGTTATAACAGGATAATGAGCAGCCGATAGATCTCTATAATTTTCCCAAATCGTTATAGCAGCTAATACAACAAAGTCACGCATACATAAACGTTTGCATGCCACGAAAAGTAAATGGCTGCCTTATAAATAAACAACCCTAATTTAGTTAAAGAACGCACAAAAATCGTGTAACTGAAAATTGTTTTTATTTTACTGGTTTACCTAAATCTTGCTACGGGATCATTCGAATGAGTTACCGTTGCCCTGAAATCCAAAGGGGTGACTAACACTGTTGAATTTTACTCAATAAATGTCTGAATGTCTGACACGCCGTCTTGCTCCACCCAGAGCGAAAGAAGTTATTTGGTATCCTCAAAAAGTTGAACTTAACCTATCACATATCCACAAAACGAGACAATAGTAAAACAATAACACCGCGGTCTCATAGGACCGGTCAGGGATTCATGAATTAATTATTATTTTAAAGTTCAATTTTTTTTCAACTCAGTATGCTTCCAGTTGCATTGTATAATAACTACAGTACCCTCCATATTGTGCTATCGACTGCACTTAACAAAGGTAACGTACAATTTGAACACTAAATTGAATCAGCTACTAAGGAAAAAAGCGTTATCAATCTTTGTCCTCCTACGGTAGGCGGGCCGTTATTCACTTATCGTGATTAATAAGTGTTTTTATACTTCGAATAAGGTTTTTTTAGGTAGGGAATCATCAGAATGACTTCTCCCGCTCCTGGGCAAAATGGGAAGGCGTGTCTGACTTCTATAGACTAAAATCCACTCCTTTTTGCCTTAATTCCAGGGTCGCAGGGTTTTCTTTCGACAACCCAGGCCCCAGCAGGCTTCGACTCTGTCGGGCCCCTACAGTTTGCTCTAATAATATTTAATCTAATTGAGGTGCGCGTTGAAAAATACACGCCTTCGACGACATGGGCCAGACTGTTACTGTCCGGACGGCGAACTACCCATTTCTCGCCGTCCGCAAGCCTGCGCTTACGGTGGCTGGAAATCTGGAATCCCAGCGGCGGGGGTTTGCGGGTATTGTAACGGTTAACTTCGAGTAAAGTAACGTTTATCTCCAACATTTTACACTACTAAAAGGAACTTACAAAAATCTCGCTCAGAGTTCAAAGATATATGAAATAGAAAATGTTGCAACAAATTTTCAATTTTTCGATTTTCTATCCCCATTTCAGTTTTGCCGTATATCAAAAGATAACAGTCAAAGAAAACGGTCTTATGTCAGTTGTATAAAGGAATCCCGAGCTAGAAGACTAGTCAGTGCACTTTAAAATGACTAGTATTGACATACTCGTATAAGCCGTTGTGCTTTGTAGGTTTTAGCCACAGAGTATTTTGTAGCTTCACCCGGATCTATGTCTACTTCGCGGCCCCGTAACAGCGATGTTGATTTTATTAAAAAAATATGACAGCCAAGCCATCCAAAATTTTTTTGCCAGACTCTTTAAAAAAACAATTTGTATTATTTTATGTAGACTTCAAATGTTTCCATGACGAAATCTCGTAGGTATACACTTTTGAAATCGTAAGTTATGCTCAGATTCGTGTTTTTTTTTATCGAGTCATCTCATTTTTATTCTGTTCTGATATTTTACCTAGTCATCATCATCATCTCAGCCGAAAGACGTCCACTGTTGGACATAGACATAGGCCAAGCGTCGCCACAGCGACCGGTCCTCTGCGTCTCGCATCCATCGGATTCCCGCGACCCTCGCCAGGTCGTCGTTCCACCTTGTGGGTGGAAGATTTCCGTAAGATAACTAAGGTTACCGACATAGCCCGAAGAATCGCCAAACTTAAGTTTTTCCAAGTAATGGGACATAAATGGTCCATTTTAATAAAATAAATGTTCTTAATGTTCTATTTTATATTTACGTATATCCAGAGGTTCAAAAAAGTTTAAAATTAGTACAACCTCGCCTGAAGAGCCGCTCCTGGATTGAACAAAAGAAAACTCAGGGGCCCTGGTGCAAAGGCAATGAAGGAACAGGAATGGATTTTAGTCAGTAAAAGTCTGACACTCCCTCCCGCTACACCCAAGATCGAGAGAAAGCATTCTGATGATATCCCACTTAAAAAAATGAGTCTCTAGCAAAAATACACTCTTGATGTTCCTTTTATATCGCATTTTCACAGTTCAAACGAGTAAGCTGATGTTTGTTCACCGTACAACGAGTTAACATGTAAAATTAAGTGAAATTTTAGCGGTTACATAAACATAGTCAAGCGTTTTGTTAGCTCAATATATTATATGGAATTATCGGATAACATCTCGAAAATAGGCTTCTAAGAATAGGGGAATGATGTGCCAACGTCTTGAATAATCTTAGCTTAGTCTATATGAGAGTTATTTTAGCAAACTAATAATAACACTATGAAAATATAAGTTGCTATATCAACCGCGCGGTTTCACCTTCACCTTGAGTACTACTCGTCTTCTGTACACTATAGCAAGATGTTATACAGCTTATTGCTTTCCTCAATAAATGGGCTAAGTAGTACTCAAAGAAACTAGCGTATTCAAGCAAACAATCTCATCGACATAAAATCTCAATATCAATCTCATAATAAACGTGAATAATAATGGTTCCGGCAGATATTGCCCTGCCCAAAAACTGACAAGTCAGAAAAAAAATTAGGAACCCGATTGCAGTGGATCCGATTGTATTTTCAAACCATCCAGAAACCCACTCAAACATATACAACACTAAAGTTTCATCCATACCAGTTAAGCCATTTGTTTTATCACCTGATAAACACACGTACGTAAGAATTATAATTATGTATAAAGATACTAGTGTATACTATAGCCTATAAATCAATTATTAAGGAATACGAGTACAAGTAAACATATTAATACGTAAATAGTTAAATATATGTTTACGTATCACATTTCATAGATTCTTGGAACCAATCAGTTCAAGCTCGACGAAGCGCTTAATAATTTAGGTTCTGCTATGTTAAACCAGTTTATTCTATTAATCCAATCTAGGAATCGATTGAAATCGAAATTATCAGAAACAAACATTAAAATCGCATGTTTTTCGTAACCGATGTTCGTTTGAGAGACACCTGAAATCCCAATTTGGACACAGGTACGTTTGCGGGTTATTTATTTTTTATTTTCCCGGGTTCGATATTCGTGTACGCAAGTCGACAGCTCGCCAAACAAATATTTCGCCTTGTTTTCTCATGGATTATCCACATTGACAGCCTCTTTGTGTGCTTTGCTTACTTTGTACCAAACATCCTCGTTGTATGGTAATATTTTGTAACGTTCACAAATATTGTTACAAATTTTGTATGGAATAATCTGAACATTATTACATTCAGCACATTGTTTAACGACACAATTAAGTTTTATAATCCTGTATGAAGGAGTTTATAGAAAGTAGAACACAATGTCGTTATAAGTTTTTTATTATTACGTGGGAAATACATTGTGTTCACTATACGAGTAACATAAGAGTAAATAGATTACTGTTTGTTTGTGCGCTATTTAATCAAACAGAGACACTAGATCAGTTCTAATTAATAACAGTTAACGATATTCGCAAATAATGTCCCAAAATGTTGGGTACGCCTCATCAATACGAGGTCATACATCATTCTGTCTCCAGGACGGTGGAAGATTGATGGCCCAACTTACTAATTGAACTTCATTAACGACCATAATTAATAAACCATAGCAAAAACACTAATTACGCACCTTTGAGACTGGTGGGAGTTTCTTACGTACTTGCTTTTGACAGCGGCTTCGCCTGCGGGAATGTAGAATATTATCCCGGGGGAACAAACTTCCGGGTTGAAAACATTCTATCGGCTAGAAGGTGGCTAACTTGTGTGTTAAATTTTGTTCAAATTCCTTCAGTGAAGAACAAACATACACATAAATACAAACTTTCGCCTTTATAATATAACGTGATAACTAAAAGGCAGTGCCAAAAAATTCGTAGGAAAATATTAAGCCTAGGGGTAGTATATTACTTGATACTTACGACAGTTACGACGTCATGATTTTCTGGCAAAAGCCATCCATCTTTGAATAGCAACAGTTGTCTATTTGATTACCTAATTCAGTTACAATAATAATCCTCTCGACCGAATTTTGGTCACGGTGACCAATTTTAACGGAAATTAATCAAGTATGCAGGAGAGGTGTGGGCAAACAAGGCAGCATATAAAATTGCTTTCCGAAGTACGGCGATGTCACACAACCAACTTCCAAAGTCCGGGCTGCTATGGGTTCTTACACCGCTTCTAGATGTATGAGTCCAATAGGTGCGAGATGCACAGAACCGGTAGTTGTAGTGACACTTGGAGGAGACTTACGAGTATGTCCAATAGTGGTCGCCTTTTGGCTGAAATGACGATGATAATCCTAACAAGTGCGATTACTAGCAACAGAGACAGTTCAATCCTATTATATATCAAGCAAAGTACATAACATCCTTTCCTATTTTGTTTTAGAAACTCTTTCAAAGTTGTGATTGATTGAAATTATCTGAATTTCGAAATCACTGCTGCTCTGAAACGTGGAAATTGAATTATGCGGATGAGAAACTAAAGAACACGTTTGGGTTTAGTTAATAAGGATATAAAACTACCTCTCTGTCTGAATACCTCTACCTAAAGCGGGTGAAGTTATTTGACGAACGCCCAAACCTAAAAATAAAATACGGCTCCCTTTATTATAATGGTCTATTCATGAGGGATTAAACTATTTCTGTTATATTCAAGCTATAATTATCTCCTGACGTAAATCCCAGCCAGTTCTGTCATACAAATATAGGATCAAAAGCTGGAGTTTGCGCCCGTCTATATATAGCATGTTTATTTTTATTGAGGGTAGGTTGCAACCTTTTAAACGGCTGTACGTCAGAAAACTAAACACGAAAAGCGGTCGTGTCGTCTTAAGCTATTATGTACAGGAATTTCCTCTTAAGTTTAAAGCCGTGAGTAGTGTGTAAATAACGATAAGTGGTCTGAGAGTTCTCTACGAGTACGATCGTAATCCGTTTTCCCCGCCGAAACAAACACTCTTCTATTCTTAATTAGATATTTTTTTGGTTAGATCTTCCCAAAGCAAGGTGAGTAAACATTTGATAAAAGCAGAGCACAAAATGTAATCCCACAAAAGGAAAGGTTTTGAAAGCTTAAAGATCCTTTGTCAAAATATGGAGCAGAAAAATTTGCGTGAAATCGGATTTGTTATATTATTATGTCCACAAAATCTGAAATTCTAAGGATTTGTGTGTTTCTACTGACTTGTATGTGTAATGAAAGCTAGTTTATTTGTCTGTCTTGGTAGTAGTATTAAAATTGTAGTGAGTGTAGTTATTGTTCACGTAAGAGGAGGACTCGCCCCGCTATACTCCTTGCGCCTTATCTTCTAATGCGATCTTAAAACGCTCCACCAGTCTGTAGTTTCAGGCGAGACTCACATAAACATAGTTGTACACTGTACACGTAACCCTTTAATAGAAAAGAATATAAACGACTCAGTACTCCTACCTACATAAGCCTTAATTAAATAGTGAGTGGGTTTCCTTAGATATTCCCAATGTAGATTATTTTATTACACGACCGCCGTGGGGGTCTTATATTCAAATTTAATAACTTGGCTCAAATTAAGGTCTCGCATGCCCTTCCTTGTTAACGTTAATAAGGTGCGTGTTGTAAGCATAAGTTTAGGCCCCAGCTGACGTCATAAATGCGGACTTTATTCCGCATGCAACGAGCTAAACGACGTAACGTTAGAATACAAAGAGGCAGGCTTGTATCTAAGCTGAGAAGAATGCCAGGTTTGAATAATATTCTCAGAAATCGCATACAGAATTTTTGAACTGAAACCTGTTTGTGACTAAAATAAGAATAGAATATTATTTTACAAAGATTTGGTTTATTTTATGAAAAGATCCAACTTATAAATATTACATTCGCTTTTACTATGGTTTTGGGAGTATGAATATTTAATCAAGCCGAGCATTTGTATGTAACATAATATAGAAGAACGTCGCACTTGCGGTTTAAGTCTGCATATTAGAACTTCATCTGAATATTCCTCGGTAAATTGTAACGGAAAATTCTCGGATTGTCGCCAAAACGGGAAAGCTCGTGTGTTTTTTTCACATTTCGCAGAGCTCAGTTTTTATTTAACCCATAGCTGAATGCGCGCAATACAAAGGCGTGTCAACCTAGCCGCGTACCGCGCACCGCGTACGTTGCTATCATTGACGCGGCGTTTAACTGGAAGGGACATTGACGAATAGGCCAACGTTATTTTACAGTTTTATCAAAGCAAACAGACATGCAGATTACAGAGGTATTGGCAGTTTTAGTGTGAATTTTTGTTCTAGTTTTATGATTTTTTGCTAAAATGTGTTCTAAAAGCCGACGTTATTTTATCAGTAACTTTTGCTTTTATGTAGCTTTTTTTTATTGGAGTAGTCTAGGAGTGCTCGGATAACAAGCTCTTTAAATAAAATTTCCAAGAACGCTGAAAGAGCCTCTTGTACGACGATTTTTATGTATTTTCTTCGTTTTCCTTTCTTTGGCTTACTAATAAGATTACGAAAAACTTCGTACTCATTTGGATTTCCTAGAACTGGGGTAAAGATTCTTTGTCAGTTAGTTTTATTCATCCTAATTTCTAATATTTAATGTTCAAACACGGATTTTTGGGATCAAAATAGCACTTGCGAGAAACCAAAGCAGTTATGATATAACCTTTGATATTACTGAATAATTTCAGCATAGAAGCTCTCAGCTGAGAAACAAGGGTGAGGAATGAATAACAAGTTTTCTCTAACGCCTTATGCGAAAACTTTTGCGGACTCCAGAAAACTTCGACATATCACACTATTCGTACAATAGTTGACATTTTAAAGTTAGTCCGTCTTCCCTGGTGATGTGAGTTGTAAAGATACTAGTGGCACGTAGCCTAGATGGCTATAAAGTTACGTTTCGTAGTGAGTCCGTGTCTGGGGACCCTAACTTCTCAACTGACAAGATCGCTATCATGCGAGGTACCTCGTCAGAGTTGTGTATAATAATAATATTATAATAGCAAGATTATGTTGTACAATTTTAAAAGTTACTTTAAAGACTCATCAAAGAAAATAAACTAAACTTGAATACATTTTTATGGTTGTTTTAATTTTAATATGTTTATTTTTTGTTTCGTGTATACATAACAATTGTTTTTGTGCCTTGTCTTGTGCCAAATAAATTCATTTTCCATCCAAATAAATGAATAAATCTGTTTTCACAAAGAATGTGATAGAAATGTGATAAATTTTACACGTCACCATTTCGAATTCCAGCGATACTCTACCTACCACAACACTACTAAAACTTAATATGACAAGACATTATTATACAACTAAAATATGAATTTAATATTCAAAACCGCGGCAACATAATTTTCCAGCACCACACATTACACAGTGCCGCAGAAATTCCATTTTCCAAGACACACGGTCTTACATCCTTGTCGTTTCCAGTTATTTTTTTTATACACAGTGGCACGTACATATGAGTGTGTATGGTGTAATCATGGTTTCATCAAAAGAGCGGCACACTGGCGCACGCTCCGCAGCCATCACGGCTCGTCACGACGCCATTCATTCGGCCCCGTTGATGGTGGCCGCAATTATGTCAAGCTATGAATACACACATACACACACTGTATTTAGCTTCTCAACTTTCGTATAAAAGCTTGCCTTGTTCCTAATGATTTCCCTTTTTCGTTGCGGTCTCACGTTTTCCAGCTATTTGTCAGTGAAATTGTGTTTTTGAAGGGTCTATCTAGCAAGTGCGAACCGCGATGTTTCTGAATTTTAATATCACGTCGCGTTACAATTTGTTACTTGAGCTTTATTGTAAGATTCATGGAGTTGCTTCAGTTTAATGTTACTTGAACAATTTATCAAAATATATTTTAGTATTTATTTTATAGACTTTATAGATGGAAGGAGATTGGACTACTTTAATTTTATATTTTCTAGGCGTAAGAAAATAGAAATTAATTTTCTCAATTTTTTCGAGCTTCAATAAAATATTGAATACCGACAAATCTTCAGTCGCACATTTCCAAGTTGGTTCTGAGTGCTCTCAAAAATGTAATCGTCTAATTGGAATTTAATCCAATTTATTCGTATCAAATTTTCCTAAGGGATAATTTGCAGATGTCTTAGAAGTAGCGAAAGACGATACTTACCAAAATTGAATATTAAATTTACTAAACATTAATTAATTTCTACCGGTGAAACTAGAACTTCAAATCCAAGGAATTTCATCACTGAACGTAATATTATTAATCAGTTCTAATGGTACATAGGCGTATTGGTACGGCTACATTATTTATTGCCTCCATAATTATTTGGGTTAATGTAGGTAATATGATATTCACATGTAATTAAATGATTCGATACGTGTGCATACTTATCGCCTATACTAATGAACTACAGCGGTTTTGTTTCAGTTTCAACTAAAGACTTATCAAAAATATTTTCAGTGAACACAAACGACAAAGGGAGACTTTAATCAGTAACAGTCTGATACGCTCTTTCCTTCCACCACAGAGCGGGAAAACTACTGAAAGATTTCTCACCTAAAAAAAAAAGGTTAATTTTTCAGATCGTAGGTTTACTACCTTGCAGGCTTAAGTAATATGTTAATCTGTGACTCGACAATGGACGGTGAGCAAATGGTAGCTCGCCGTCCGATAAAGACCAAGTCCTAGTCAACGGCGCGACTCAGCGATGTTAGTAAGACTGACAGGGCCGATGCTTGCCAGGGCTGCGAAGTGTTCGAAAGAGAGAGTGGAAAAAGTCGATTAATGATTTCCAACGTAATGAAAAATATGGTTCACAACCATGAAACTACTTTACTGGTCTCATAGTTGAGCGAGATCCTTATAGATTTGATTCCTCGGTCAACGAAAGGTGGTATCAGGTTGATTGTGTTGTAACATGACTTAGAAACGTGTAACATTGGATAATACTCGTACGTCATTGTAGGTTTACTAATATAAAGCACTTAACAACGAATGCGGCGCGCTTCTACGAACTACTTATCACTGAAGCCAGGCGTCCTCGCTTAATCAAACCTCGCTCGCTCTCGTTTAGACATGTTGACGACATCATCATCATCTCAGCCGATAGACGTCCACTGCTGGACATAAGCCTCCTCCAGTTTCGCCACAACGACCGGTCCTGCACATCTAGCATCCATCGAATTTCCGCAACCCTGGCTCTCACTTAACAAAAAGATATTATATTCACCAATTAAGGGCGCTAATTTTTTCAAAATAGTGCGCAATTATTATATTTTGCCTCAGCTGGTTTCATGGATTCAGTAATGTAATGTATTTTCGTTAGAGGTTTAGATAAGCGAGGTCGTAAGGCTTCGCCGATAAGTATTTCGTAGAAGCGCAAATTTGTTGTTAAGTGATTCGTGAATTAGAGATTTAGTTATTCGAGGCTTGGGCGTTAAGTTTTTAGTGGTAGTGTTTCGTATTATTAAACTTGCCGGGACGAATTATTCGAGTATACATTTCATTTCTATTTTCTATAAACAATTACTCTGTAATATAGCTCGTTGTTTGAAAATTTGGTGTGTTACATTCTCGTTCTCTCTCGAAAGACAAACTCTCTCCGGTGCTCTTCTCGCAAACTCTCTCCGGTACCGGTGGTGTATATAGGTGATAACTCTACGGGCCGGACCAAAGGTTTCGCTTCTTGGTTTATACCGCATACATCGAAAGACTTGAACAATTTTCCTGCCGCAGTTTTCCGGTCCGATAAATGTGGGTATCTGTTTATTAAGAGCTTATTGACTTTAGCCTTAAGTCCACTATCAACTAGTGCATTTCAAAATCAACGATTGCATTGAGGACTTAAGAATATCTTTTTGACATATTGTTGGAACTCTCCATTCTCGATCGGTGGTCAAAGACTCAAAGACTCGTAAATAATTTAGCTGTATATCCCATAGCGCCAGTGCCCAGTACGTTTTAAAGCAATAAACCATCAAAAGGGCGTTAAACTGTGCCAAACATCGCCCACCATGTACACGACCCATTACACCATGTAACATTTTACTTTGCATACGATAAACGGGATTGGATTCATGAGTTCCGGGCAGAAAATGATGACGTCATTGTTGTGGCGTGTGCACGTTGCACTTCAAAACTGATGGAGGGCTGGTAATTGCATAATTACACGCCAGTGGGTCCTACCCTTTATAAATCACGACGTAAGCTTTCACAATACTTGGAAAACTGTTCGTGTTTAGCTAAGTAAACTATTTTTCTTGGTATTTTGTAGTGGTCGTTTTTTACTAAAAATTCCATTACATTTGATGGACATTATTGCTCGTGGCGTAGCATTTGCCTTTGAAAATAGTAAACAGTACGATCAATGTAAGGAAAACGTGTTGCTTAAAAAATATGCTCGAATCAAAAACTATGGCACGAGTGAATCCAAGTTTCAGTATATTTTCTCTCGTGCTAGTGACTACATCTACAATGCAGGGTCCAACTTTGTTATTATTTTTCGCCCTGATGTAGTAGCAATAACAAGAATCTCAGATAATAAGCAGAATGAGTTACATAATAAATTCGCTTTATTAAAACGGACCCTGGACCGAGCAAAAATATAATACGAACAAAACTGTTCATACTCAGTATTGCCCCAGAATCCTCATATAACTTATATTTTAGGCGAGACAGTACGCACGTGGAATAAACAAAAACCCACAAAAACTAAGAAAAACCTTTTGCAATAATCTCGGCGGGGAGGCTTCGTGCAGTCATAAGGTTCACTCGAGACATGAATATTAACAGAGAAATTTCTTTCCGTTCATCTCTACTTCCAAACAATTTGCCATCAGTTGCCATAAAATGGTCCGGCAAAGCGTAATGGGAGACAATTTCTTTTACCACCTGCGCCTGTCCATAGACATTTTTGTTGGAAATTGCTATTGCATGAGTCCGTAGATAATTTGCAACCCTTACTGTCTCCGTGATGGCGAAATAATCAATAGATATTGGCGAAGTTTCGTGAAATTATGAAGTTGGCGGTCTCATATTGAATGAGTACGGCCATTTTCATTTATCTCTGGGGTTTTTTATGATCTACATGCCCAATATTTTTGGTAGCGTGTTCTAATACTTCATAATGATCACAGATTTCAATGGGATTGGATCGATCTTTTAGTGCTGTTAATGATCTTGAATAAGATATTAATATGGTGGAAAGTTTTTATTTAATGTTTTTACTGTATTGAATCTCTGCTTACCCCACTACACATAAATGTAAACCTGTTCTTTAATCTGTTAAATATAAATTTCTCATACTTTAGTATTTTTTTAGGGCACTAGTGGTTTTTTTTTTTTTTTTTTTTTTTTCCGGTAGGGGAATCATCAGAATGACTTCTCCCACTCTTGGGCGGAGCGGGAGGGCGTGTCAGACTCTTACTGACTAAACCCCTACCCCGTTCCTTCGTTGCCATCGATCTGGGGGACACGGTGACAACCTTTCGGATACCGTGTTCCCCAGAGGCTTCGGCCCTGCCGGGCCCCTACAGTTTGCTGACATCTCCTTGAGGCGCGCGTGGAACAGAACGCGCCGTCGACGACTTGGCTCGGTCCAGATTATTACCAGACTGCCGGACGGCGAGCTACCCAGTGCTCGCCGTCCGCGAGCCCGCGCCTACGGTGGTCGGAAATCGGGATCGGGATCTCGGCGGCGACGGCGTGAGTTCCGTTGCCTCACGCGGTCGGCAGCCTCCTTCGCTAACATTACTGCTTCGCAGAAGGAGGCGACTGCCTGCCACCCCTCCTCGCTCCGGACCATGGCCTGTACCAGGGCCCGGCGCGAGAGGTCACCGCCGCCGATAGCCTCCACAAGGACACGGCGGTGCTCCGCCCAAGCGGGGCACACCTCTACCGTGTGCTCCACCGTGTCCTCCGGGCGGTCCACACAGTGGCGACACCCGGGCGTCCTTTCCTCCTTGATCCGATGCAGGAACCTCCCGAACTTACCGTGTCCGGTGAGGACCTGCGTCATACGGAACGAGAGGACGCCGTGACCTCTTTCCAACCACTCCTCAAAGAGGGGACTTACCGCCGCAATGACGGCATGCCCAGCACTGGGTTGCGACAGTCGCAGTCGCCATGCCACCCCGAGATCCCGCCGGAACTCTGTCCGCCATACCGCGACTTGTCGTGGCAGCGGAGTTTCGCCCCGGCGTTGCATCTCCACGCGCAAATCGTGCATGCGTGCAAGGACTGTTGCCTCCAAATCCCACGGTGGCAGGCCAGCAAGGAGGCTCGCCGCTTCGCGGGAGATCGTGCGGTATCCCCGCACCATCCGGATGGCCATGACCTTCTGGGAAGCGTTCAGTTTGGCCGCTGGTCGCTTACCTAGCGATGGCGCCCAAACTGGCGCCCCGTAAAGAGCCATGGACCGAACGATCCCCGCGTAGAGCCTCCGGCAGGGGGCGTCTGGACCCCCCAGGTTGGGCAGGAGCCGCTTCAGAGCGGCACCAGTCCTGTCCAGTTTGGGGGCCAAACGTCGGAAATGCTCCTCGAAAGTCCACCGGCTGTCGAGGACGAGTCCCAGGTACTTCATCGTCGACCCGACGCCGATGTGAACCCCCCCTACCGTTATTAGGGCACTAGTGGTAAAGTGCTATCGACCCTGACTTACGAGTTGTAGGATGAGAGTTGAAATTCAGTCAGGCGCATCAATATCAGTTCATAACCACTATTCTCAAAAATAGTGAAGGAAAGCTGTAGTCTTATAATGTTCCCAACATTATAAGACTGATCCGCGCACAAAGGGTTCCGTACAAACTTACCTATGAATCTCGAAGATTTTTCTGAAACGCAAAAAAGTTATTTTTTTGTGCGAAGGTGCTAAATTACAGTTTTCCTATACCTGTGCTATGAAGCCTTGTTTTATGCCTATTTCCAGGACTTAAGTCAACGGGAAGTACCCTATGAATTTGGATTCTTTTAAGAGTGCCGAAAAATACGTTTTTTTATCTTCTTTTTTTGTTCGTTAAAACTTAGAAGATTGATTTTTTTCACAGCTTCAAGAGACTTCCAGACTTCATATCTTGAGTCTCTTATATGAGTCAACTTATATGGTTTAATTACAACTTGACATTTCTACGCGTTCCCGAGATAAAGGGTCGTGACAGACAAACAGAAGGACAACAAAATGAGTCCATAAGGGTGTTGTTTTTTCCCTTTGAGATACGGAACTCTAAAAAACTTACTTCACCTTATAAATATTAAAGTGGGTTAAAACGGTTTCGTCGCTCGAGAGAATCTAACCATTTTCTCAGATTTTTCTAACATTTCCATGATAACGCCTTGGTTTTCAGTAAAATTGGACTTAAGGATGTTCAAATATGTATACTTTGTTAAACTAGTTTTCTGTTTTCTTTGTCTCAAAATAACCAAAGGAAGTACTGGCAAACAAGATCAAAATGACATTGTTTTTATTCGACTTTGTGGATACAATCTCACTAATATTATAAATGCGAAAGTTTGTAAGGAAGGATGTTTGTTACCTCTTTCGCACAAAAAGTACTGAATGGATTTGGATGGGTACAGGCTTACACAGATAGACCATATCCTAGAATTATGTTCCCAGATAAAAAAAATGATAAGTATGAAAAAAATCGACTATCATGCGGGTGAAGTCACTGGCAGCTGGCACCAATACCGCTGAGCGCACCCACCTACTGTTTGTGGGTGAAAAGAAGTCGAGCCTCTGGTTATACGCTCTATCGACACCCCATCAAGAACATGCAATGTGCATCAGCACAGATCTTAAGCCAAGTAAAACCTAATGCAACTACTCAAGAGCCTATCAAACTTATCAACTAAGCATTTTTTCATTACTCCATACGTAAATCCAACTTGTTATCTGAAGCTTTCCAAATCTATTATTCTCTGAGTACACAGTGATATATTATTCAGAGTCTGCAGACAATTGTATCGCAGAGAACAAATACGAATTTCAATGTGGGACTTCAACAAAGGATCCGCGGCCTCGAACTGATATTATAATCAATTTATCATCAAAACTATACCATGGTATCGAGCTACGGTGAATGCAATCGGAAGTGATGATTAATAACGTAAGGAGAATAATGTTTTAAGGAACCATGTCTGCAAGAATGGTTTGGGATTTATGTAAATTCGCCTATTCATGGTATTGAAGGGTAGTCAATTTTGATAACAAAAGGAAACATGTTTTTACAACTTATTTTATTGATAATCTATAAGTACGAATGTGAGTTTATAAAAAGAGAGAAACTGACTGACTGACATACGAACGCACAGCCGAAATGATTAGGACTAGGGTGTGAAATTTGGCGCAAGGTTTCCTTTTATGACGTAGGCACTTCTATGTTCCGTTTTTATCTACGTTTTGGGGCCCCAGGGTTCTCTTTCGCACAACCCGTGGGCTCAGGAGTTGCTAAGTCGCAACGGGTTTGCTAACATCTCCTTGAGTTAACAACTCGGACTCCGTTCCTTCAAGCGTGCAACTGTCTCCTTCACTTGCATTGCTGCTTAGCAGAAGGAAGTGGACGCCTGCCATTCCTCATCGCTCCGGATCTTGGCCTGTACCAGAACTTAGGCCGCGAAAACTCGTGATTCAGGTTTATGTGGATCAATATGCATATTATAGTAGAGAAAAGCGAACAATTTCAAAGATTTTCTAGGCCCTAGTAAAGAATAACATAATTAGGATATAACTATAGCTAAACCAAACTTTTATCGTATATTTTATCTCTGACTCATTATTTCCTTTGAAATACATACAATGGTACATAATATTTCAATCAAGCGGTCATTTCTATTGTAACTCCACTTTATTCGTGAACCGATTCCGAACCGCCGCGACTTCTCGTTATCGAAGTATTTCGAAATAATCCTTTAGCTTGGGTTTCGTTTGAGATAGCTCGATGAAGAGAAATGCAAGTTTCAGCCGGATTTCAGTTGTATTTGAGTTTATAGAATTGTATTGTTCGGTTACCGTTCATTCCCTAAGAGGTCTGCTACTCTCTCATACTTAAAAGTTTTAAGGATATTGGTTTATATAAATAAATATAAATGGATTAGTAACGTATCTAAACTAAACTAACTAGAAACTAAATAAACAAAATTAAAAAGTGATTAACAAGTTTTAAATAGACCCTCTATTAGAAATATTGTTAGGTTAATCGCAAAAGATTCATATTTTTTACGTTTGACTTATCAATATTTTTTAGAAGAGATAAATTTTATAGTTATCTTTTGAGAATTCGTGGGTTTTCTTTAGAACTTACTTAATAAAAAAAATTAATAAATGCTAATTAATTAATGCGTAATTTATAAATGCTGTAAGAAGTCGATGAAATATAAACGCCGTTCTCCCAATCGTAACTAATTAGGCACCTTCTATCGATCATAAAAACTGAGCCAACCAAGAAAATTCCTACGCTATTTACGCTCCTAACTAATAGAAACTAATTAATTCAGCTCGAAACAGCCAATGAGCGCGGTTTATCATTATTTTTATTTATGAGGAATGTGGATTTTAAAAACGGGTGCCAGGAACTGCCTTGTACGGGTTCGTTCGTGAGGTTCAGTGATTAAGGAGTACGCCTTCCCCTCAAACCGCAGCGAACTCGGCTTGCTGGTAAAAGAGTTATTAGCTCCAAAATGCCGTGTACCAGTAATTGATTTGCTTTTGTTATTTCCAACGACTTCTGAAGACTTCTTTGTCGGTTTTTCCGGTTCGGAGTTTTGGTTTCGCTTTAATTATCTTTTTTATATTGTGTTTTATTTTATGGGAGAAAAATCATTAAATACCTTTTCCGGCTGTAAAGTAGAGCGAGAGGGAGTATCAGGTTTTTACTGGCTAAATCGCATCAGGGTTCTTTCAGTTTTCCTTTGATTTAAATTTATTAAATCACGTAAGTATTTCATATTCCAGTTTTGCGTGAGATGAACAAGTAAACCCATCAATAAAAAATATATAATATTTTAAATTTATCTCACACCTGAATGAAAGTACGAGTAAGTAAACCTCAATAAATCAAGCAGAAAAAACTACAAACGTGTGAATACGTCAAAAATTACTAACAAGCAAATATAAAATCGGCAGCATTTGTGTTTATATAGGTAAGAAGTGTACACACATCTAGTTGATTCATATTTAAAAAATCGGAGAATCGGGCATGTCTTCTACAATTTTCATAAAAAGTATGTGTTGAAAATACTTTTCGACAACATGTACAAACAAGTGAAAACTCAAGAAATAAATGACACTGTATTATTCAAAGTGAATCATATTTTCAAAAGAATTAATTTACGAAAAATTTTAGTAGAAAATAAAGCAGTAAACTTAGTTTTTACTTTTTTTAATCTTCTTCTTGCACTTGTCCCATATTACTTGAGGTCAGCGCAACACGTTTTTCTCTTCCGTTCTCTCCTGTCACCCGGCATGCTATCACTAACCCTGTTACTTTTATTAAAATATATTATGCTTTATAATGATTGTGGTGATCTATTAATATCCTAATTTACTTCCCATTTACTTTCATACCTAAATTATTTATAAATTGCTAGCTCAAATTAATGTATGATTTGCTACATTTAGTTTTAGCAGATGAATAACTAAAATTTGTTATTAGTGTGAAAATTTCCACCACCTATTGAATAATTAACATAAAATGAAAATGATATTAATTCTGTTCTCATGAAACATTAGGTCGTGCGCATAAATTCTATGCCTTGAATACATTAATGAAAGGATAAGCCGCTACTATAGGCCCAGGTTTTAACATGTAAAGTACTGAGGGTGATACCAAAAAATCGTTATTTTTTATGGCGGTAGAGATACAGCAATTTTATCTCACCCAAGTGACTTTTTAGAAGTGGGAACCATCAAATTATTTTTCACGCTCTGGGTGGGGCGAGAGGGCGTAGGTACTATGCACGGACGTTGATGACTATAACCCACCCCTGTTTTCTTTTAGTTGCCCTTTGCGTTAATGAACCACGGTAACTCTTTCGTTACACACATTCCCGGAGCCCACCCAGATGGGTAGAACTTGATGTGCGTGTAGATTTTTACAAATCTTTTTTCTGTGACCTTCGAGCACTAGGTATCTTATAAGATAGAATATCTATACCTACGAGTATATACGATTACATATCCTTTGATTCTAACTGTACAAGAAAGTACATACTGTGTAAGGCTACGCTCGTGTAGGTAATTTAAAGTAACTTTCCAGTTTATGCGCACTACAACTTCTAGTTTTCTTCAACGTTGGTAATGTATAAATCGATATGGTTCACCTAATTAGTTAGTCTAAGTGAATTAAATAAAGTCTTGACAAGCCATTGTGGACGAAACAGAATAGTTATCAGCAACATAAAAAAAATAGATATCAATCTGTTATTAAAAAAAACATTAGCCCTCACTAGGAATTCCTCCTGTATCGTAGGTGCGTTAGTTCACGTATACGTATGTACAAAAGACACTCAGATCCGGTGCACCTATCTGTACAAATATTTCGTACGTGTCGAAATCGTACCTGCGACCCGCAGCGCAGCAGTCAATCGCTCAACTGCTCAATCACTGCATCAACCGTGTCGTCGAGTGTTTTTCAAATATGTTAATATTTAATCAAATAAAAGTTACATCCGAGGCACCTTGCAACTAACAAACTTAAGTTATTAAAGCGCAAAGTCTTAACAAAAACACATGACCTGTTTCCGCGCAGGATGTAGAAAAGATGAGCATACGAGTACCTAAGAACAAACCATCCTTCACATTCCCACTTGTATTTTGATTCTAAGAGATTACAAAGGAAAAGCACCCTTATCTCACGTCTATCGTAAAAATAGGCATGCCAGGCACGAGGATGAAGAGGCACTTTTGAATGCAGTAGGCACTTTACACGTGGGTTCATGAAATGATTTGCAAAATCAGCCCTTCATAGGGGGATTTGAAGGTCTTTTGAAGGGGCTATGAACAAACGAGTAACAACAGAGTGTATGAGTTACAAATTACATAGGGATTTTTTTAATGTTTCCCCATTTTAGGAATTATTTCTGTGTATTCACAAAAATGTAAACACACATGCTCAAGTAACTCAAACCCGTAACTATTTATAGACTATTTTTTTTTTGCTCCTTGTGGGAATAGATCCCGCGACTGCGCCAACCATACAGTCCTAGTCCTTTAGAAAGAGGGTGTAGTAAATAAAAACAGCCATTACGACCTTCTAGGTTAAGAAACATTTACCAAGATAATTCTAAGAATGTTTGACCATCTTAACGTACTGATATTCCTTCACGTTTCGAAAAGCTTGTCCGTTTTATGTTCCGGCCATTATTTGCAAATATTCTAGTTGTACATTAACAGGTAAGTATCGTGTAAACCAATCATTGGGTTGTGAAATTCAGATAGGCACTCTTTGTAAAATATCGATCTTCAGCTTGATCCTAACCGGATCTCCGGATCCGGACTGCAAGCTGATCTCATCAAAGTTGGGAAAAGCCTCATCACGTTGAATACCTCCATCAAGTTTAGTACCTACCAATAACTGCGAATTTATATAAAGGTACATAAGAATCACCATCGGAGGAGCTCGTGGCTAGATAATAATAGCCGCACAGGTCGATCTTCAAGGTTAAGCAACGCTTGCCTAGGTTGGTCTGTGGATGGGTGACCATCTTAACATAACGAGTTTCCTCCGTGCCTCGGAAAGCACGTTAAGCCGTTGGTCCCGGCTGTCATTTGGAGATCTTTGGCAGTCGTTACGGATAGTCAGAAGCCAGTAAATCTGACTCCAGTCTTGCCATGAAGTATCGTGTTACCCCAGTTAATGGGTTGTGGAGGTCTGGTAGGCAGCCGCTCCTCGTAAAATACTGGTATTCAGCTAAATCCGGCTTGACTGGAAGCCGACCCCAATATAGTTGGGAAAAGGCTAGGCAGATGATGACATAAGAATCACCATCAACTAGCAAGCTCTTTCGCCTAGTTAACGAATTATAGCCACTTACACAATTACCCAGCCGAAGTAACTCCGAACGAGTAATAAATACAGACGGAATTAATATAAGAGCAAATAAACATACTTTCACGATAATACTCTGCGAACATACATATTGCATGAGCGGTAGATTTCGTCTCCGGTCGCTCAATGAAGACGCCAATTTCACACTTGACAGGAATTCCAATTACTTCCATTTAATGCGAAATGGCAATATCACGGGCAATATTGCTCATAGATTTTGTATTGCACTGCACTTATTGATCAATGATACTTGAGACGCAGTGTTATATTGCGTCATGTTATTGGCTTTAGCAAGACGGGATGTATAGAAATCTTATTGAATGTCTTTTAATGATAAGTTACTTTTATTACTCAATATTGACAGCTACTCATGGAAACTTTAGTATATACTAAAGCCTTAAAAGGAGATAGACAAACATACAATTCGACTTATGATAGAATAGAATAAATTTTATCGTACACCAAAATAGTAACAAAACACATTCACTCCTGTATGGTGTTAATTAAATGTAACAAATTGAAAGCAAAATTTTGAGGTTCAATGAAAATAAAATTAGATAAAATGTTAACGAGTCAGCTTTAAAAATCCCGTCGAGTTAACGTTTTAAAACGCGCGTATAATTTTTACCGTATAAAACTCGTTGAATTACGCTTAAAAATGCAGGCAAACGTAAACGTCTTTTAATATTAGGGCGTAATGCAAAAGCTGTTACAGCAATTACAAACACGGCTACCGCATGCATTTTACATGAGCTCTCGTAACCAGCTGGAAAAATCTGATAAAAGCCAACGATGTAGCACATGGCTGCTCGTGATGATACTACAAGTTTCCTCCAGAGCGGCGATTTATCACGTAAGCGGTGAGCTATAACCTAAATGTAAGAGCGATTGGATGCAGGTTCCGTCTGAATGATGCATGAGACGCGGCCAATGTCACACATGTGCGCGCTCTGCGCAGATGCCAACTGTACCAATATCGAGCTATCTGCTGATACGTCTAATTTAATACGCTGCAACATGTGCCAACTAACGCGGAAACACATAACTCGCACTATACGTGTCACGTGCAAATGGAATGGTTATGCACGGATTATCGATACCCATAGCGCGTACGGGTGGCACGACACTAGGTGATAAAAATTTGCGAGCATCCAATGTTCGAAGCGGCTCGAGTTCGGCCCATAATCGTTGTTCGAAACGTCTAAAAATCCGTCGAACTCCTACTACTGTGCTATTTGCGTCGCCTCTTACATTTTATAATAACGGCAAAGTTAGACAGGAGTATGCTTCTTAAAAGTTTGTACTCGAGGCTCGGATAACGTTGCATCCCGCGGTGCTTGGCACTATTCCAGAGGACATCGCAGTCAGGACGTCGTCGTTCTAAATTATTTTATTATTTCATGACGTTAGTAAAAACATTTAAGTGGTTCGCGCGCAACGTCGGTTTTTATCCAAACATGGTTATTTATTTGACGTCATACGTTGTGAATACAATGTTCGAAAAGCGTGGAGTGGAGAGCTCTCAGCTCCTGTCGTAATTCAAACACACGAGTCAGTTACTGCCACGTATGTTATAAACAATGTTTTGAACCACTCACATCCGGGCTATAGCTTTCCCTTGTTTGCATATTAGTATTCGTACTATATGACTTGTAAGGTTTAAGTCTCGATTTTGTCGAAGTTTCAACTTATGTTTTATTCATATAGTCATAAGTTACAGACGACGACGGTAGCGGTGTAAGTACAATTTCACAGAAACTTATGAGGTCGTTAGTATTTAGTTACAAAGAAGAAGTATTTGGTAACATTACTTCAAAGGTAGAGTTTTTTAGAATACAATAGAATAAACTTTATTGTACACCAAAAAAAGAAGAAGAAGTAAACATATTATCAAGAAAAAACTGCCTAATAGCTTATTCAACTAAGATTTTCATGCCAACAATTACTAGGTCTTCACCCAGATTAAAATGGTCTGACTTTGCCGTCTCATTATTTATTACAACATGTAACCTCTTCTATAGGACATAAGTTCTGGTCACAAACAGTATAAATGCTATATTAGCATAATAGTACACTTTTCAGCGAGATTTTGGCCAAAGCATCCAATATGTCGTGACATTAATCTAGACGAACGGTTAAACGTACTGTCTGGGTCCTTTCCAGCGTATTGCGGTACACTTTATCAGACAGCAGACATCCACTAAACATGGGTCACATAAATAGCTACAATGAAATATTTTTGTTAAAAAATATTCTGTTGGTAATCGTCACATTTAGGCATAATTATACAATGGTACCAGAAACAAAAGTGATAATTAATTATATTGTATTATATCTATAACTTTATCGTAAATACAGTGTTTAATTTAATATTCAACCATAATTGTCTTTCGTTTGTAGTTTTGCATACAGAATCAAATAAATAAATTAAATTGTTTTAACTGTGTGAAAACCTTTCACGAAATGGACGTTCAACACAAAATTAAAAATAAATTAGCTGTCTTGTTAATATTTTACACTTGGTGGATACTTACATATATATATATCACTGAACAATGGCGTTCAACACTCTAACACAAATCACTCAATATCACTGTTTGAAGAGCTATCATTTATTGCTACGAAAATCCATCTGTATGGAATTCATACATACATAATTATATTGATGTAATAACAGGCACTGCTAAAGAAATAATTTAACCAAGGCAAGGGCGACAGATTTTAGAAAGAAATAAAAAGTATTTATTTTCGTCCGGCATGGCGCATAACATACAAAAAATAACCACCTAATAATCACCTTTCTTCTTACATTTTCCCCTAGAGTTCTAGGGCTACAGTAAGTTTTTCAACCTTTACCGTAGCCCTAGCAAGCCGAGTACAAGGCTGGCTAGGCCGCAAAGCCCCATCGGTTTAGCGGACATCTTTTTAAAGTATACGCGTATGGAACATTACGCACCGTTGACTCGACTGGATCCTTACTGGAATCGGATGGTGAGCTACCTAGTGCTCGCCGTCTGTAAGCCCCTGCCTTCCGAGCAGGAAATCGCCTTGCGAGTCCTGACTTCTGGGGCGTCTCCTGTAGCTAGGGGCAATAGGCTGGGGTGTGAAGACATATTTTTCCTCACGGTTGCAGCCATCTCCTTCGCTCGCATTACTGCTACACAGAAAAAATAACAGAATTATCTTCGTATGATCTACCATGTTCTCCTGGCGATTGGCACAATAGTGACAACTAAGAGTTTATTCCACCAAAATCAGAAATAGTAAGACAAGAAAACTGGAAAATAATGTTTGTTTCGCACACACTGATACCTACTCACAGTGTAGAAAAAAAATAACTATGTAGAACAATTTAAATTGTCACTTACGGGATATCTTCCGTGATTTTTAATTATTTCGAGTTTTTTTTTTTTTTTTTTAAATTGTGAAACAAACCGTGATGGCCTAAAACAGTGTTTAACTATGTAGAAACTTACTATTTCAAAAAAAACCTTCAGTTATCTCTCACACCCGTACTCATATTACGATCAATATTGCATTATTAAACCCCAAATATTACACCTAGTCGTACTATAACAGTACTAATAAACAACTACCCCAAAACAATTCTTAGAGCTTATTGGGTAGTAACGATCAATTGCATAGTCCCCAAGTTGTCGCGTAGAGTGCAGTGCGCAATTGAATTTGCATATTGCGATAACAGTTCCAATATCCGCCAGGGATAAACCAGTCGGTTATGTACAGTACACACTAGAGTATGTTTTAGATTATTAGCCATTATATGTATGATAATGTGGAAACTTGTATGGGGAAATATCTTTAGCGAAAACAAAGCATATATCCCATATGCGTTGCTTTCGCTGTAAATTTTCTTTAACTCTTATTGTCAAAATGCAATCAATACCTATTTACTGGTACGTATGGCGCGATATGTATGAGTAACGTAAATTACAGTCACTTCAATCAGTTTTAATTACGCCTCTGGGCGGTATTGGTCCATATTAACTCTGGATCGAGTTGAATAGAAAAGAGGAATCGGGATGCAGGCCCTGCAGTAAAAAAACCTTAAGCTGCTTAACAAAGTACTTATATTATTTAATAATTGACTAATGAGCCAGATCACATTAATTCATAAGATAAAATCTATCAATCTACACTGTAGGAACTCTAAAATTCATTGAATCATGCATATACGTGTATATAAACACGTGTAGGGTAGCTATTGCACAAAATTTTCCCATTTACTTCTAAAACCGCCAACACATAACCGCACGTTCTACCTAACCGTAGTATATGTAATCGCACAAGTACGCATACACTTATTTGCGGTACGTTTAACGCGTCGTCAGGCCCAGTAATTATCGACATCAGTAAAACTAAATGACCTCTGATTTAATTCGCCCGCATCCAGTTAACGATCGCTAGTTTAATAAAAATATACACGACCCGTAAAACAACAGCCTGAAGTTAATTGCGAGCTTTATAGCCATTAAAAGGTATATTACTGCGCAATATTTACTTTGACAAATGTTAATTTGCATTTTGATTACTATGTGTGGTTTCTAGTGCTGGGCCACCATCGAGTAATTTTTAATCAAAATAATGCGTCCGCGTCAATTTTATGATGGACAAAAATATGCAGAACAGTGTTTTAACATGAAACACGATGTATATTCGTGGCCAATCCAAGTATTTAACTAACGAGTTTCAGTTAAAAATACCCAGCATTCATGCGAATTGCATTTCAACATCTGCGGGTATATAAATAGTTTCCAAATATCAGGCAACTTCAATAACGTGAGTACCAAATATTTTTCCGATGAATTGATCTCACATACGAGCAATTCCACTAATGTTCGGAATTACATCCAGAGCACTCTGTCCAACGGATAATTTGAGAGATCGTCCGAAGCACTGGAATTCTCTTGGCCTAGGACGTGATTCGCATTCTCCTCCGTAGGGAATTCCAGGCAACGAGCCTCCACACTCGGCCAGCACCTCGGCCATGTTCGAGGAAATTTTGCCAAAATATTTTGTGCATCCTCAGCTTTTTAATTTGGCTCGAGAGCGCAGCTTAACGCAAGGCGGTCCAAGTTTAATCTACGACCTAAGAAATTAAATGCTGAAGCATTACGACTATTAAGCGCCGCCAATATTTCTCTGTATTAATAGTCGTTAATTTGTAGTTTGGTGTTGTAAGTGTTGTCGTTAAATGTTTGGAACATCCACAGTGTATAATTAACATTGTACACAAAAATGTAGGGCAACGGTGTCATTCCAAATATTTTTGTTAGTATAATGTTTCTTCAAGTACAAAATCGGGCCATTTATTATGACAGAGCATGTTTTAGACGTTCCTTGCGTGTGTATGTCGGATTTAGTCTACGATAAACTGACAAGACAAACTTGGATGAATGGTTTCACTAATTCAAACAGTCTAAATATTCGTGCCCGTAGTCGTTGAATAAAGTATTAGTTTCCTTTGTGGCTGGACTTCTATAGATTACGGGGCTTGTGACACCAACAGGGGATATACGATAGTACTCTTACATATTTCATGGTTCTATCCTTTTACCGCCAAACAATACGTCTAAAAGCCTTAAATAAAAGAATGGCTTTTGTTCTATGGTACCAGGCGATCAGTAGCGCAGAGCGGTCACGTGGTCGGTGTACACCGGCGGGATAATTCGGCCGGCCGGCGCTACTCCCACGCGGCCATTGTACTCCTGGTACGTGACGTGTATCGCAATTCAACGACTTATATTAAAAAGAACGTTGTTGATGAAGGAGTTCATGTATAGGTGCTTGGGTTGAAGTTTTAGTGCAGTTTTATGTAAGATTTCGTGGAAGATAGTAAGGTTCTTAAGATTGTGTACAATGTTTAGTGAATAGCAATAAAATCAGTGGAGATGATATAAGTATACGTAGTTGAAAGTCACTTCAACATATTTTTTCAGTGACGTTAATAAATTAACAAGAGTCTGTTCTAAAGTGTCGCCATATTCCTTTAATTATTTCTAGACGACAATGAATGTTTTCAGGCATCATAAAATTCAACTTCATATTTCCTTCAACCAAAACCGATCATCTAGAATAAAGGACCATGACACTGCATAAATTCACGATCATAATTCACTGTCTTATTCAAATTAAAGATCTCCTCTACAAAAGTGTCACGTTGTACTGCATAAATTCAGTCGAGCAGACACCACTGCAAATCCAGCGATTAACTACTAAAACCACCACATAATATGATATTTTTGCCAACATTCGCTTTACCAGATGATAATCCGGCTTTGAGGAAACATAAAACATAATATGCGATCTCGGCAACATCGTTTGCCTTGTTGGTTCCTTATTGAATTACTTTATGAAATTCTAATGAGTTATTTTGATATTGCTTGATATTACGTAATATGAAACGAGATTCTGTTTAATATTGAAAGAGTACTCTCTTTTCGGTTGCGTTGCGTGAACAAAATGTTTTGAAATAAATAAGGTAATGAAATTGTCTTCATATAAATTACATGTACGTAAGATCTACGAGAAGATTATTGTAATCATATAGGAATATACTGTAACAAAAAATAAGGCTCATCTTTTTAACATTATCCCTCTGAAAGATTTAAACAATCCTTTTCTTGTTAACCAAAATATAAACATTCTGTTTTATAATGGTCTAGCTTCTGCCAGCCGCTTCACCCGCATTAAAGTAGGTTTCTCTTTACAAACTTTAGAACCACCTCGTTTCCAATAAAAGTAAAACCGTCTTTTAAAAAACAACCGACTAAAAAGTGCAAAATAACTTTTTTTTCGGAAATCTGGGACAAATTTCCACATTTGCACAGGTGAAGCCGATATTTATGTTAATAAGCCTCTCTTAGTGCTCGCCTAAGTCATAAAAGGAAACCTTGTGAAAAATTTAACTTTCCTAGTTCAAGTTCGTTTGCTGTGCGTTAATATGTTAGTCAGTGAGTTTCTACATTTATTTTAATATAGACATCTATTAGATTTTAATCTTATCTTTTAAATGTATGTTAACTAGCAGACTTCAAGGCTTCTAGTCAAACTGGATACGATTAATTATGAGAATTTTAACTGAAGCGCTTGCTTAACTGACCTCCACAACACCCATTAATCGGGTAGCTCGATACTCTTTGCCAAAACTGAAATTAGATCTTCTGACTTCTGATTTTGCGATACGAATATCGGAGGTCTACCAATGAGAGCCTTGAACGATGGTTTAACGTGCTTTCCGAGACATAGAGAAATCCGGGGTGGAATGCTAAGCCACTTTCAGCAAGCATTACTTTACCTGGAAGTTTGATTGACTGTTATTATTTTAGCAGCAAGCTCTTGAACGACAGTCCATTAAAAACGTAAAATAGGTTCTCAAAACTCCACACAAGAACAAAAGAGGTAACGTTAAGTAAAGTAAGGCTGGCGTTAGGGTAACCCTTTTACGATTTAGGCTCAACAACCGTAAAAGTATCGAATATCGTAAAATTGATCCCAGTAATAAAATTACATACCATGAAGGGCGAAAATGAAATATTGTGTCGCCATTATTTCTCATTTTAGAACAGTATTTCACGTATGGACGTGCAGACAATGTTTAAATTTTGAATTTTTTAAGACGTAAGCATTGTTGAAGTTTATTTTTTATAATTACTAGCTGTCCCCTGTCAATGTATGAGAAATTTATATTTTTTAGATTAAAAAACAGGTTTATAATTTACTAGCTGTCCCCTGCGGTTTCACCCGCATTTTTCGTTACTGCTCCGCTCCCGAGGGTCGTAGCGTGATGGCATATAGCCTATAGCATTCCTCGATAAATAGGCTATCTAACACCGCAAGAATTTTTCAAATCGGACCAGTAGTTCCCCCGGAGATTACCCCCTACATACAAACTTACAAACCTACAAACTTACAAATTTTACCCCTTTATAATATTAGTATAGAGTATAGATTAGCAATCAGATCTGCGGGTCTAAAAAGGCCACTTTAGTAGAATCCTATTAAAATCATAACAGAAATGCTCAGAATACTACCTGCATTCTGTTCTTAGTTACCGCAACACGCGACCGCGACCTGTGATCGCGACCCGCAACCGATGTCATATAAATAAACCCTTATGAATATTTTTTTTCATGCGGCAATATGTACACGAAATCTGATTCTGATATGAAATGAACTGAGTATGATTCGGTTAATTTGTGTAACAATTTTACGAATATTTAAAGAATTGATCTGTTAGGAATTCGGGATATGATTTGCTTTTAGATGAATTGCTCAATGTGACCTTGCCTGAAGTGGGTTTTTAAAAGTAATCTATATTACAGGTCACCAGGGTTGGTCCTCCACAACAAACAAAATAGTAAAATATTAATAGATAACCTTAAATTTGTAACAACATTCAAGGTAAAACAGAAATAAAACAAAAATAAAATTAGTGTAAAACTAAAATAAAAAAATAATCATCATTCTAATATTATACGAGTGCAAATCTCGTATTTGTTATTGAACTTCAACGAAATGGCCGATTTTTATGAGTATATTTGGTTCTGGTGAATAACATGATAAAAAATATCATCCTACGAAACCTGCTAGTTAGACTTGCTCTTGACAAAGAAATAAAAGTACTCATATTTTTCGAATTATGAATCTTCAGTCCACACAATTCAATGTATTTGAATGTGTGGACTGTGTGTGTGTGTGTGTCCCTGCTACGGTTTGCTACGCAGCCGGCTACGGCGTAGCACACCACTACGATCGCGTAGACTCTAGTTACTTTAATCTTCCTCTAGCCTAAGAGCAGTGGTGGCCAAGCGGTAATGGCAACTCGTAAGTTGCGCTTACGAGTTGCAAGTCATGGATTCAAAAGCAACCAGGCATTCTTTTCTTTTAAACGGTGTAGAAAAACATCGTGAGGAAACCGACTTGTCCTAAAACCAAAAATTGAAAGACATAATGACATTTACCTAGCCGTACTGGGCCCACATGATGCATTCTTTTTCCTAAAACTCAAATATTCTCATACTTGAGTTCCAGCAGCGGCAACACTATAAGGTTGATTAATTATAAGTCTTCCTTTGGTTAACCCAAATTGTGTGAATGTTTAAATAGTCAATAGGATAGGGTAAACCAGGCTTACATGCCCCAGTCGGCAAACTGCCCCACTTGCAAAACTAAGACACGCATTTATAATTACATTATATCGCCGTCATACTTATGATACTAAACAGATTGGCTCACATAAGCAAAGCACCAAAATATTGAGTTAGTGACTGGTGCAGGCATGTATGCCTGGTGTACTATAAATTACTATTGCGTTATACGACATTGGTCACGTCTGACGAATTTCAGACTTGAAAATTCGTCAAATCAGCAGTTCGTCAAATTAGATATTGGTCAAAGCTGTAGTTCGTCAAATCGTCTATTCGTTCAATTATGAAATTTGCCAAATACGCTGTTGGTCAAGTAATTCAAGTAAATACATTTGTAAAAATGAAAGCAGCCCGTGGAACTTCGAGCAGCATTTACGAAGTCTAGCCCCAAAAATGGAACGGACCGGGGCTGCCTTACATACGGCTTCTACCCAACCTAGAGGATCCAGAAAATATGATCCAGGTGATTTTGAAGCTTCATTGCAATCATGTAAAGCTAAATATAAAATAACTACCGTAAATAATCTACATACAAAAATACTTACTCTACGTACATGTGTAAGAAGATATACCTACTATGACATACATACAGTCACATCGCCAGTGTAACAGTACTTCATCCAAAGCCACGCTTTGTTCCCGAATGTTTTGTGTTATTGTCGTCCTGAACACTGCTCACATTTTTCTCTGCGCAAACCATTATGTAGATTTCAATTCCATTCAGGGTAGATTTATAATTTACAAGATTTCCATTTCGTAGGATTTTACTTTTGTTTATTGATGTACCATTTTTATTCTGCTTTTTTTTATAAATCTCGCTTTGTTTTTAGAATAAAGGTTTGTCTATTTTTAGTAGTACATTTTATTGGCTTGATACATTGGATAATATATTTGAAAAAATATCTGATTGTGTGGGCGGCTACAGCGTTAAGATGTTCTTTCCCTTAAGGTTGCAGTCATCTGCTTCGCTCGCATTACTGTTTTGCAGAAGTAGGTGACCGCTTTCCATTCCTCCTCGCTACAGACCATGTCCTGAACAAGGACGGAAGGCGAAACGACGTCGCCGCCGATTGCCTCCTGCGGGCACGACGGCGGTTGTCCTCCCAAGTGGGGCAAACTTACTCCGTGTGCTCCACCATGTCCTCAAGGCGATGTCACAATTACTTATTTATATATTATTTATAGAGTTATTAACGTATTTTTATAACATTGTACGTTCCTCATACTTCATGAGATTATTTTTGAGTGCATATTAATTTTGATGACGCAGCTTTTGGATACGCGATACCAAAATAAATGCTGAAAAATTTTCGTACTATGAATCATCCGTAACAATTTATAGCCCTTAATAATATATACAGACTAGCTACTACCAGCGACTACACCTGCATAAAAGTTGTTTTCTTTATACAAAGTTTGAACTGTTTGGGTTTCCCTTTCTATCTCTATTTTTTAAACAGAATATAGCTTGTCACTCAGTTAAGATTTCGCACTCTAATGATGAAAGAATTTTCAATTTTATTCAGGTACTTTTTCGTAACATACAAACAAACATAATCCAAAGTTTCCCCTTTATAATATTAGTTTAGATAGCAGCATCATTTGATTACCACTCTCATATTAAAGTACCTTAGAAAGAAGAAAGGGAATAATCAGCTGAGATGACGCTGTCTACAGACAGGGAGAATAATATGAAGTACACTTCATATTATTCTCCCTATTATTTAACTTAACTTAAGGTCGTATAAAAATAAAACCTCTTCAGTCGTTATGGTGAAATTCATCCTTAAGACAAATAAAGAGTCTGAGATGAAGCCGGAAATCCGGATTTAAGAGCCAAGGAAACATGGCCGGGAATGTAGAGAGCTTTAAGCACTTTCAAGTTGATTTTCATTTATGTATTTTCTTCTTTTATGCCAGAGTATTTTGATTGGGGTGAAGGGCTAATATGGCTGAATAATAATAGACGTGTGGGTCGCTCGCTTTTTTTGTTGTTATTGATAGGTTCGCGCTAAACCATTCACAGATTCCGTGAATGGTTAAGTGCGAACTTATCAACTCAATACGGAAAGTGATGATAAAGCCTTCTCTTCATATAAACTTTAAACGCCCGATTCATCTCCTTGTTCAGCGAATTTAAAAAAATAATTTTCACCTACATCACAAAGGGTAACCTTAAAATCAAAGAAACCTTGTCATTCAGTTTCTCCTCTTCCTTTCTTCTCATTTTTCAACGGTGTGTCTTCACACACCATGTCAGAGGCCTACGGGCGGTTTAAACTCTGACACCAGGTTGTTCATCAACCATACGATAAGAAGAAGTTTCTCCTTTTATGTATTTGTATAGAATAGTGGACTCAAGAGATCAGATAAGTAGTCGCTCCTTTATAAATTATACTGGTCTTCAGCTGCAACCCGCAAGACTACAGACCAACCCTAGCGTAGTTTATTTTAATATCAGAATAATTTAATTAAACTCTGGAATTTCGTGAATACAATTTTCCACCTCAATTTTTTTTCGTGAAAATTGTACAGTAGATATTAATTTTGTTTTGACACGTTTTTAAACCGCGGTCAAATACAGTGGCGTCAATTAATTAGCTTTTGTGAACAAATTGCTGTAGAATTTTGCGGTCTACTTTGTGTTAAATTGGTATTGGTGATATCGACTAATTTATCGTCGCTTAATTGTGATTGGCTATTTGTGGAATATATTTATTTAATTAAAATACTCAACTGTACATATGTACACCACTTAAATGTGTATGTAGGTAAATACTCCTTTATATAAAAACATAATCAAAACATACTCTTGGACTTTGCAGTACTTCTCTTTTCTTTGCTTTTTTGGGGTAGGAAATCATCTACTCCTGCTCTGTGACGGAACAAGATCTTCATTTCAACCGAAAAACTTCCACTGTTGGATATTTAATTTTGCATCCCCGAGTGTCACCATAACGTTTACGTTTGTCGTAACTTATAACGTGTCCTGTGCGTTTCACATCCATTGGATTTCTGCGACCTTACCGGTCATCGACCCGCCTTGTGGTTTTCCAACACTGCGTCTTCCAGTACGTGGTCGCCATTCCAGAACAAAGATTCTCCGTCAAATTGACTATCGGTTCTGCAAGCAACGTGTCCTGTTTACTGCCATTTAAGTTTAGTGATTCGTCGGGCTTTGTCGGTAACCTTGATTATCTTATGGGCATCTTCACTTCTGATGTAAACACGCAAGGAGAGTTCGAGCAAAGCCCTTTTTATTGCCCTTTGAGTGACTTTATGCTTTCTGATGAGGTCGATTATAAGTGACCAGGTTTCAGAGCCATATGTTACTCTGACAACACGCACTGGTAGACTTTTGCCTTGAAACGTTGTGAAAAACCCACCAATGTTTTTTTTATTTTCCACGTGAACTTATTTTCTACGTGGCTCTATCCACGGTAACTCTTTCAAACGTTCCTGGAGCGAAATAGGTGCTTTTCTTGCTATTTGTTGTTATTCAGATCATGTTTTATTTATTTTTGTTTGCAAAAACATTACGTTTCTATTCTGCCTAGGTGAAATAAAACAATATATCAAGGAAACGTACGCAGAAAGAACGAAACAATAGGAGAATACCTGCTTAGATAGGTTACTTCTAGGCAAGCTTGCTTTATTGTCGGCCACATCATCGCTTACCATCAGGTGAGATAGTAGTCAAATTCGAGATTATGCAGCATAAAAAGATCTTGTTTTTCAGTTTACGTTCATACGTCTAATCAAACACGCAAACAGGTTGTGAAAGTACTAATTCAATTGAAAATCCCCGAATCCCACAATTTAATTAAGATATCTGTTACTACAATTATGAAGTTTCCGTCATTCTATACAACTTACGAAATATTCCAATTATCCGAGGCCTCAGCGTTTCAATTTGTGCAAGTTTCTCCAGAAACGTACAGTATTAAAGCAAGATTCGCCCGGTCCTCACATAAAACTGGTTGTAATGCGAGTGAGTTCGCGACGCCGGCCGCCGCAGCTGCTCAAGTAATGCCCCTCACTCTTATACCATCCGGTTTATCTGCAGACCTTCTGCGACACGCCTCGACCCTGATTTATATATGAAAAGTCTCAATTTATTGCATACCCAGTTTCGGTAGTTAATAGCTCAGGACATTCTGGGGTTAGCCACGCGGTCAAATTAATGAGTGTGGGACAAACAGCCAAATGTGAGTGCTTTGTTTTTGTCCGTTTCGGATCAATAGATCGCAAAACAATTTGGGTCTTAAAATAATGAGATAAGTTCCATTATCCTTTGTTGGCCTCCCAAGTGTTTGGTCGGTATCTAAAAAAAGACCTGATAGAATTTATGAGTTTTAATTATCCATAAAACACGCTTATCTCTTTTACTTCAATTTACTTTACTCTTTCTTTACATGAGTTGAGAAAACTAATTAACACTTATTATCAGAGAAGGAATACTAATTAAAGGCGCAAGAAACTTACTTTGCATTTTAAACAAAATTAAAATGTCTGAGACATTTTATATTCTTTCAAGCTGGGCTCGAACTAATGAAGCTTGAATATCGATCAACTTCGTCGCTGATTAATCGTCAATAACCGTTTTAGATTCTCTTTTGATATAAAATTCTAAAATGCCCTTAAGTCACAAACACACTTTCACATTCTTATGTTCTATTTTTTTGCCAAGTTATTTTCCTTCTCGAATGATGACTTGTTTTAGGAGATATCACATTTTTCTATTTCACGCTTGCGTACACAATAATGTTGGATACACAAAGTAATGATAGACACACAAGCTCGACGGATATTCATGCGATGCGTAGATAAGACACAAACCAATAAGAAATGCGGTGTCCGAGCGAAATTTCAATTTGCACCGCGGTTGGACTTATGATTCGAGTCGGAAGGAATGAAATATTATACGGCTCGAGTTCGAGGCCCTGACCCATGTCAAATCAGCATTCGCAGGTATGCCACGAATTATTTACGGCCAACTCACTGCTATGAAATTTTTTATCGCAACGATAAATCTTTATTAGCCAAGTTGGAGGAATTTTTCCGGGTGTTGGACGAGCCTATATATTTTTGGCTTGAATTTTATTTTCTGTTAGCTTTTTATTCGATATTTACATTGTCGAACTTAGCTCACTATAGAAAGTTTTCCGATCTGTTATACGAAGAATATGTATGACGTAAGTTCTTCGAAGTAATATTGATTTTGTGTTGAAGTACGGTCGGTTGTGGAGTGCTCTTATCGGATGAAAGGGTCCATGGGACGAGCCGACGTTAAGTATCGTAGAAGGTAAATCAAAATACCATCATACTGTCCTCTGCGGTACAAGCTGAGACATTTAATTGCGTGCTTGACATTCAACGACGTATCCGATTCATAGTTGACGTGACAGGCAATCTGTTCCCCATTATACGAATTCCCTATCCCTCTATTATGTTGGTAGATGGATCCCCTATAATCTGTACTAGGATGTCATTCAAGATATAGAATGATATTCTGACATAAGCAATTACGGTTATCTATTATTGAAACTGCGTATGTCTCGATTATGTGTCTATACTAGCTTCGGATAGAAAATTTTCCCAAAGGAATATGAAAGGAATATATATATATAGAAATAACATATGCCATAAAAAGTATTTTAATATGTGTTATTACAGGACCATATTCTACCCGTATGTCAAATTTCAACCAAATCCAGTTAGACGATCGAGCGTAAAGAGTTACAAATATACACACATCAACACAATCATTATGAATAGACCAAACTTTATCTAGAGCAAGTAAACTATCCTGTCTATTAATACACATCAATTTAGGGCTGGATAACATGCAACATCACGTGGATTCTGGGCATCACATATTTTAGTCTTTCAGGCTTCAAGTAATAAACTAGTGACTAACGTAACCCTAGGTGGCCTAGGCCATTATACCCACACATTAAAACAGTCTCTAAAATAAAATGCCAGAGTTTTGGACGATAATAGCTCTGCCTGTCACATTGGACTTTATTACTCGTGCCACCTTTTGATCTAGTGCCATTATTTTTAGTTTTATTTTGAAAGAGTCCTGAAAAAAGGTTACATCTTTATTAGTATCCTTTTTTAGGGTTCCGTAGCCAAATGGCAAAAACGGAACCCTTGTAGTTTCGCCATGTCTGTCCGTCCGTCCTCGCTTAATCTCTGTGGCCGTTAGCACTAGAAAGCTGAAATTTGGTACCAATATGTATATCAATCACGCCGGCAAAGTAGTAAGAATTTTTTTTTTTATTTCAACCCTAACTTGTGATATATTATTGGATAGGTATTCAAAAATAATTATTAATGGTTTACTCAAATCATTTTTTGACAATATCAATAGTTTCGGAAATAATCGCTCCAAAAGTAAAAAACAATGTGTCCCCCTAACTAACTTTTGAACAATAAGTTTAGAAAATATGAAAAAAATCTGGAAAGTAGAACTTTATACATACTTTCTAGGAAAATTATTTTGAACATTGATGGGACGAACAGTTTTTGAAAAATTGGGGTCACTTATTGTGACGGACGGGAAACTACGGAACCCTACATAACACTGAGCGTGGCCCGACACGCTCTTGGCAGGTTTTTTTTGTGTAGATGTTTTGTTATAATATTGGGGTACAATAAAGTTGATTCTATTCTATCTTTTTATTCATTGGTCCGGGTGCAGTCTTTGGATTTCAGGTTTTTGTATATTATTATTATATTCTAAAGCGCCATGTTCACGATCTATCTTGCTGTACGTCGTACACAATGCGCTATAAAATACAACAATGAATAGACTCAATCGTGAATTAATTTATTACTAGCTTTCGCCGCGACTTCGTCCTCGTGTTCAAGAATCGGGGTAAAAGGTAGCCTATGTCAAAGGCATGCCAAAGGAGACAATTTTTTTTGGGCCCCCTGTTAAACGGTAACGTTAACGTTAACGTTATCCATTTTCATGAATAAGACTATCAAGTCGTGTAAATCACATCAAAATCTGTCACGTAGTACAGACGTGACTTTGTTTTATACTATATATTATTGAAAAGTGCAGTATTTTGACTTAAAATACCAAGGAGACCTATCCACTCATAAGACAATAGCTCTTGTGAGATTTTAAGTTATTATGAGAGTCATGTTTTGACTGTCGTATTTCACTGTATTCCGGTTTCATAAAGTTTTGCTAATATTACCACTGTAATCTATAGATTATAAGCAATAAACTAAAGTGCATTTCATTGCTATACGCCACAATTTGTAGTGGGCCTATTCCCCAAACAAAAGAAATTGTCTCCTTTCATCCAAATCCGTTGAGCCGTTTTTGTGTGATTAAGTAACTCACATCCACACTTTCACATTCATAATATTAATTAATATTAATCGTTTATTGTATTCGCACTACCAACTTTTTATCCAGCGTATGCCTCCACCACTGCAACCGTCATGCGGATAGACTGAGAAAATGACGGACGTATATCAGAACAATTGTGCATTGTGCGGATAGACTGTCAATATGATGGACGTAAGTCAGAACGGTCGTGCATCTTGCTTGATGGATCCACTTAGTACATAGCAGAGTCATTTGGACCTACAGCAAAATGGATCGTAAATATGACTTAAGTAAGAGATATTTCCACCATTGTGTAACACAATCATTAACAGTTTTAGCTTTTCACATTATTGTATTCTTCGAGTATTTTTTTTCGTAGTACTGACCCCGTTGTCGTTCATAGTTTGGTTTTCAAAGGACTCTGAATATTTGTGTTAGTTTAAGATAAAGCTGCCATGCTACCAATACTGAGAGACTTCATTATGACCTCATATCAGTTGTTGTTTAAAGAGGCTTGATCAACTTAACGCATAATTTTCCACAATCGCAGACATAATACAGTTTCCATTGTGTCTATCATGGAGCCATGTTTTGGCCATGCAGTTGGTGAAACGACGAACATGATTATACCAATATTGTCTAACTGCAAGACAAAGGCTTTTGAAAGTCTGAGCATAACTGACCATCACATAAACGTTTGATTTAATATTAAGCTTCTGTTAGACTTCGAAATTAAGATATTTATCGAATAAACAAATTTATTATTATTGATATTTTTCATTGTGTTTATGCTGCATAAAATAAACATACAATATAATTTTAGTAGTACCCAGACAATACTATTATGAATTCCTATTGAACATAAAATCAAACTTTCTGTAGTTATCTTCACGGTGAAGGATTTACCAGCCAAGCGTCCCAAAATCGACCATCATTCGCTCTCCTAAGGATTACCATAGCGTCGCGTCGGAGTAAACTCGACACTTCAGCACACATCAGATCACTAACGTGTTGTCACCCCAACTTAAGATATATCTGTGCTGTTTGTGGGACACAGGACATGTCGACCAAATTGCCGCATTCTCCTCCCATGAATATTGTATGAGTAGCCCGCACTATGCGATCACTTCATCATAACGCTTGAGGGATGGGCAACGCATGCTCTATCCTATTTATCTAGGAGGGGTATTGGCTGCCTGAATATGCATAGCAAGCCTTTCAGCTTCGGATAGGATTAATGCTTGTCTCGTTATTTGAACACTATAATCTTGGGGTTTGTTTGTGTTAATTTATGCTCGAGTATAGTTTCTGGGTTTATGCTTAAGTATATGTAGTGAAAGCTTCTTTGTTATGTCAGCGTAGTGGTGAAGTTTAGGAAGATTAGCATAATCTTAACCAACCCCTGATTGAGCTGATCAAGCAATACAGTGTTACGAGTAAAGTCGACAATATCACTCTATACCAATATCGCTGTTTGTACCTAATCCATATTTTTTTTTAAGAAGTATAGGTATACATTATAGTATATATAGTAAGTATAGTCGCAATTAACAAAAACTTCCTTTGTTAATATTTAGGGCCTTAGGGTAAGTTTGACGATTATTTTTGTCGAAAATACCTATTTCTTTACACGTGTTTCGGTAATAACCAAATACCAGGAATTCCCAAAGTTCTTGCGATTGACAGTGTCTAAAGAATGATATGTTGATCTTTTTTTACGACTTCGTTCACGCTAAAATCTCTTATCTCTTTTTATTTATAGATCAATTTACTTGTACTTACATTATTGTTTTCCATAACGCAATCATCATCTTCATAATTTCAAGCGTCGCTACAACAACCGGTTCTATGCGTTTCGCATCTATCGGATTCTTGCAACCCTCACCAGGTCATCAGTTCACCTTTTGGGATCCTCCAACGCTGCGTCTTCCGGTACTTGGTCGCCACTCAGAAACTTTTCATCCCCATGAACCATCTTGCAAGCAATGCTGACTACTGCCACTTGAGTTTAGCGATTCTTCGAGCTACCTTATTCATCATCATCATCTGCCTAGCCTTTTCCCAACTATATTGGGGTCGGCTTCTAGTCTAGCCGGATCTAGCTGAATATCAGTATTTTACGAGGAGCGGCTGTCTACCAGACCTCCACAACCCATTAACTGGGGTAACACGTAACATGGTACTTCGAGCTACCTTAATATTAGATTGAAAAACAGATAATGTTTCGAACAAACCTCATTACCAACACATTATTGATAGGCATACCGAAGAAATATATCAAATTAAATCTCATTTCAGTCAAAAACAATATCGAACTGTTCAATCAAAAATATGAATAACAAAGTCAATCAAAAACAACAAAATATTGAGTTGCTTCTAATTTCCCATTTAACTTTTGTGCGAAACAAACAAAGCGAAGCCGAAATTCTGTTGTTCTAAATAACTTTCATGTTAAAACGTTGGTTTTGTGATATTGAGTGATGCTATCAGAACCCATCATAATTTTGATAAAGATTGTCAAAGTATCTTGGAAATTAGCTCGAGGGAATGATAAGGGTAAATAATATGTTTTTATACGTTGTTTACGGTTCGTTGGGTTCCGTTGCTTAAGAAATATATGAGTCGGCTTATGGCACTGATAGTCAATTTGGTTTAGGAAAAAATCTTGTTTATGTAAATTGGTACATAAAGATAAATAAAGAAAAGAACTGAAGCCTGTTTGATAAAACCCAATACTGGCAGGAGATAATCTTTTTAAAGTTTATTTCATATTTGCCAGTTATATTAAACTAGTTTGTACAAACGGCTTCACCCACGTAAAATACGAAAATCATCTTCAGCAAACATATTCCCGAAATAACTAGATTTTTAAATATCTTTTTTCCAATTTACAACATCTACCAGCATGCTGTTTCATAGAAATCCATTCAATCCTTATGAAGTAAAAGGTATTTTATTTACGCATTTATTTTTAGTATAAATTTCGAAAACTGAAAGAAAAAAAACTTAGATTCCAAAATACTTATAGAAGAAAAAAACGTCGGGTCACGAAATATAGGACTAGATGGATGACATTAAGATTACCGAAAAACCAAATAAAAAATAAATGCCCTCTCAAGTAAACCATGATAACAGAATTCCTGTGGCGCTCCGTGGGGACCGCCATTATTTATTATTTATTTATTTATTTAATATTAATAAATTAATATAAATAATATTAATAATATAAACTGTTATTGCTCTGTTTCTGTTGCTTCTGTAATTATACTACTAGAATATAATTTTTATTCGGTCAGGTTTTGGTGGCACAATTTTTTTCCAGCGGTTCTCAAAGTTAAAAGGTAATTACTTGTTTACTGGCACGTTTTTGTGCCACGGGGTCCAACAGGTTAAACTGACAAGCCATTTTATCTTCCCTAAAGTCATTAAATATTAGGAGACTCTGAAATGATTGGACGTTTTAGGAGCCATCTCTTGTGTTAATATTTTTAACTGGTAGGTCGATACTTTGGTAAAAATAATAAAATATATTAAGCAAATATATTATGACCTGGCGAGAGTTGCGGGAATCCGATGGATGCGAGACGCACAGGATCGGCCGTTGTGGCGGCGGCGGCGCTTGGGGGAGGCCTGTGTCTAGCAGTGGACGTCTTTCGGCTGAAATGATGATGATGATATTATGCATATGTTGGAGACAATATATTTGAACATTTAAAAATCAATTAGCTATAAATAAAAGCCATTCCAATTCAACAAACAAAGAAATGTGTCTTTGTCTGATTGGCGAAAGCTTCACAAATAGGGTTTCCATTCTGACGTATCCATAAAAAACCTAATACAATCTCGTATAGGCACATACTTATTGTCGATAAAGTACAGTCACAAAGATAAATTGCGTCATGTCGATACTGATCGAAAAGCGAAAAGGCTTTGTGACAAAGATATTTCCCTATTTCGATTTCGTCGATAACTGTATCAAAATTCTGTGCATTGAGCATGTTTTAATGTTGGGATTATACGATTTCTAGGAAGGGTAGAAAAGAGATTACTCCTATCTGTTGCGATGGCAACGTTTTGTTATTTTGTAAGAGTGTCCTTGTGTCGTTCCTAAATAGAGTTATCGCGAGAACATCCTAAAGTTTGTTATTTCTGAGAAATAGTAGACCTTCGTAAAATTAAATAGTTGATTTCCATAAACTGAAATCTCATTTGTCTATCATAAATCATGAATTTGAGGAGATGAAAAAAAACGTCTTTTTATTATTATTTATTTAAACCTCATGTACAGTGATGGTACACAGGCAAGGTCAACCTTTGGGTTTAAAAAAAACAACATGTGGTAGGTTTCCCAAACCCAATAATTTTTTTGAAAAGAGTAACCATGGAGTTTCTTGCCGGTTCTTCTCCATAGGAAACGACCAATTGGAACCGTGCACTAGCCCCGTCCCCCGGTCTCGTGCTAGCTTCGACTTTTTATAAGTGCCCATGTAGACCTATATAAAATAAAAACATTTATTTATTTATTTATTATTAGCATAATAAATAAATAACAACCAGATTAAATACACTTATGCTACCACTGTTTCACCTAATGGTACCTAAGCGATGATGTGGCCGACGATGAAGCACGCTTGCCTAGAAGTAACTTATTCACTCTTGATTTAAAGACACCTTGGTTGTAGCTATCAGGAAACACAGACTCCGACAGATAATTCCACTCCTTAGTTATACGCATATTGAATATGCTCCCAAAAAGCTTTGTACCAATGAATGGGCTGTCCACCATATCACGATGGCGCAACGCCGTTCGTTATTTATCCATATTTGTTCCTATGAGACAGGAACGCTAATATCCGAAGTAAATAAGTAATATCTAAAGTAAAAACCCGCCCTACAATACTCGTAATATATTCAACACACATCAAGTTTGGCTATAATGGGTTATTGATCCATATTACATTACACTTTTTTTTCCTTAGGACTCTTACACAATCTACTTTTACAAGCGGTTGGCCGCTGTCCACTTTTGTACTCCGTAGATTACGCTTTAATATTCTTTTCAGAACATTTTTAAGAATATTTTATTAGTTCTGAAAAGTTTTATATTGACGGCCCTTTTGCGAAGTTTGGTGAAAAGTCTAATAAATATTCTGAGTCTACTTTTAAAGGTTGATAGAGTGTGAGACTATTACGTACTTTTATAGTACTTACAACCATGTTGATGGGGTATTTCTTTTTCTAATTATTGCTGTAACACAGCAGCCTACCTAATTCCTTACAGGTACTCTGTCTGTTAAATTATACCTTGTGTCTAAATCTTCCCCCACCTCTTTCAAAACTGGGCCTGGGTCAATATCAGCGCCTTCCATCTTCAGGTACCCACTGCGTGGATACTTTTCATATCCATCAATTATTAGAAAATAATTATACTTATGATATTAGTACCCAACTGCCCGTACTCTTACTATGTATTTTACCAACACCATCAAATTCTAGTGCAACTTTATCATATTTCTTCATAAGGTATTGTTATTGTTACAGTAGGTTATAACTTCAACTCGTATATTTTCTACGCTATAACTTGTGCCGATGTAATTAAAACTTCTTCCTCGCTATAGTTATTTGTTCGTGTTGTGAATTTTATTTCTCAGCGCATTTTGCATTCGCTTATTGCAAGCAAATAACTAAGATTCGTAAAAGATGATAAAAGGCTGAAACGACGAAATTTTATTTTTGTTGAACAATTCTGGACACAAATAAACCCCTTTATTACAAAAGATAACTCACTGAAAGCATTAAATTACATTTACCATGACAATATTTCATAGTCAGTACTTTTTATAATTCAAAACGATTGCGTACAAACCCATCAACAATGTTAATAGCCACTTCGTGTCACGGAAAAAAAATCAAAACCGTAATATGGAAACATGGATTACCGTGAAAACCGGCATTATGTGTTGTCATGCAACGGACTTGGAAAGCCAGGTATCAAAATAAGCTGGTTTTTCAACGGAACCTCATAAATTACGTGACATTCATCTTCTTGACACTTGAATAACACGGTCGGCCCAGCGCCCATTAGCCTTTAAACGAAACAATGGAATAGGTGAAGAGCGGACTCCATGTCTGCATGTCCATTATGTAAAGTTCACCACCAATGATGATTAGGTCGTTGACCTACTTTTTCGATGAGGCCGGGTGACAGACTAAATTAATTTACATTATTTTAGCCTTTGTAAATGTGCTGGAAATATGTTTGTTTAAAATATTATACCGTTTCATTTCCCTCTTGTGATGGGCAGTGCTCCAAATTTTGGAAACACTAGAAATAAAATACCGCAGCTTGAAGCTACGTATGAAATTAATGCTGGGATAAAAATGTCACACAGTACATATTATACAGTGAAGCTCCATTTTTGGAAGCTTAGTACAAAAATGTATTTTGTGGAAAACTGTTGGTTTCAAATTTCAATTGGTCACAACAATAGAAAAATATGCAGGGAGAGAAATGCAGAAGCAATGCCAGATACAACTGAAAGAAACTCTTCATTTTACAACAATTTAGACCATGTTTTATTAAAGTTCAATTTCAGCTTAATGTCAAAATGGTTTTATGTTAATAATCAGGTCTGCATAACTTTCATGCTTACCACGAATGCCTGCTATAAAACGAAAAAAAAACATTAAAATTTCAGAGATAAACCAACCGAAAAAAACGGCAGAAATCCAAAGAAAAATTCAGTAAATTATTCAAATTTTACTTTCGTCTGAATGACACAACCATTTGGTATATTCGACCTAAGCCTTTCTTTATTTCTTCCAATTTATCAAAACAAACCTTTGAAAGGGTCTTCCTTCTATGCCATCATTTCGATATTTTTGATAAAATTCGTCGTTTACTCGTATATAACCTACCTGTGCTAGGAAAGATTTGTGATAGCTTCATTTATAAAATGTATTTTATTTCTGCCGTTTCATGAACGCGTACCTATTCTTTTATTCTATTCCAAAGGTTTGTCTTGTTTATATTTTGGTTTCAATGTACTAAAGCTTCCATAAATTATGTATACAAAAATAAACATGAAACTCAAGTCTGTGTTTAATTCTGCCTAGCTGATTTACAATACAAGAATTTTAGCTCTGTTTTCCTTTCATAATTGTAAGAGCATGAAAAAGGATTTGTTTGCTTTTGAAATTAAAATGTCTTTCGAATTTTTACTGGCAGCACAAAGCTTTGAGTTATTTGCTATGATGGTCTTGAAGCCCTTTGTTACTTAGGTACCTTCTTCATTACGTACATTCTACACAAATTAATATGAAAATGAAATATAGAAACTATATTTTTTGAGCCAAGATTTTGTCTTTGAAAAATAAAGTAAAGTAAAAACAAAAGTATGTTGTATCTACTTTAAAAGACAAACATAATTATCTATAGAATAAAAATGCGTAATATCCAAAACAAAAACATCGGTTTACTAAATAAATATTGATTCCGTTTCTATTCTCGCTGACACCAGTAATAAAACTCGAAGCTTTCCACACATATAGGTACGTGAATAGTAGGCTATTCAAAGATTATATTATCATCGTATTTGCCAGCATTTTTTCTCGTCCGCAGACAATCCAGTTCTCATGGAGCTTATCACGTATAGTACGCGGTTTTTGCAGTCTCCATGTTTAATGGCCTGGAAACTGTGATAAATTACGCCTTAATGCTCTTTTTCTCTGGGGCGGGCCTATCGCTAAGTGGACCTTGTTTTACCGACAATGCATGCGTGTGCGCCCGCTTGAAGTTTTTTTTAAAAATTATTACTCCCTCTTTGAAAATTTAATATGCGGAAGATTATTTTTGCGCGGTGAACACATTGTTAAGGTAGTGTCGTGCTTTAGTTCTGTTGCTTATAAACAAGCAAGGAGTAGTATGGTACTTTTGGGTTATATTTTTTTGTCAAGTAAAGGAAAATGTTTCTAAAAAACATTCTTCCATCAAAATAAGATTTTCCTCATCACATATTCGTATTGCGAACATTGACAACCCTCAAGCCTGCATCGGCAGAGAGGGCTTAATGTTACCAATCTTTCATGACTTTAACAACCAAAAAGTAGCTCGCTCGCATAAAGTGAACTCTTCGTTATGTTCATAATAGTAACAAATTTGTACGTAAAAGCATATACATTATGAAAAATAATGTCCATTATGAAGTTTACAGCATCGTGTCGCGTGAAAGAAATCCATAGTTCCATTACAGCAGATTTATGACGCAGGCATACGGTTATAACGGGGCCTTTTACCAAAGGTTCGTTTCGCACTTTCCATAAACATCAATATTCAAATACGTGGCATCTAAAAACTCATATGGTCCAGGTTTTTATGACGGGATATTTTTCATCGCCTGAATATTAAAGCGGAAATCCCGCGCGGATCGTAGCTCCAATTGAGCCATATTTTCACAGGCCGACCTTTGAATATTCTATTGAGGTTGAAAGGCTTCTGACCGAACTGTTTGAGCAACAGCAAAGCAAACTTACAGTACGATGAACACGCGCCGACATTGCTTCAATCCGACATCACAAAAAGTCGATACGTAAGCTAATTTGTTCGACCAGAAAACGCTTTAAGGAATTTGCTATTACAGTTTCTACAATCGTTTTCTTTTTCCGCTCAACTAGTTTCTAAAAGGCCCTTCAGTGTTTTTCAGGGTCAGCATTTAATATTTTCATTTGAATGGAATTTTCCATTGTACTCGAATTCGGGAAAGTATCTAGAGGGTAAAATGTACAACATTTTGAATCTTAATAAAACAAAATCATCTAAGCGATCTTTAATTTACAGGATACCCAGTCTTTAAATTATGAGTAAGTAAATATGATAACTTTTATGAGTAATTTTGACAAGCATCAGATTATATCCGCTAAAGATTAAACTGTTGACGCGGAGTAGGTAATTTATTTCAATTAATTCAGCGACGTGACGCCCCGACAGATTCACTGAATCATTTTTCTCGTCGGCAAAGCGAAGACGTTGACAAATGAGCAAATTATTCGGTCACTTCACTACATGTCACTGCGTAAAAAGCAGACCAGAAAAAAGGAGGCTGTATTTTCTGTTGTGTTTCGATTTTCCGCGTTTTTTTTCGGACGTGGAAAAATTGTGTTTATTAACAGTCTCGTAGCTGCACGGCCCTAGAGATATGGGGACTGAAACCGCTAATATTTCAGCTTGAAAAATCACTGTCGATTTACTGCAGTGAAACGTTATAGATAAAAATTGACCGTTCTCAGCGATTCTACTTCTCTTCTCTCTCGATGCTATATTTCAAGGCGGGTCGACGATACTCGAAGCTTACAAAGATGTTAATTTTTAAACCCTCGTCTTAAGTGAACGTTGAAAAACTGTGAAGTGAGCGTTAAAAATTGAAGCAAAAAACTTGCAGGTCGTTGAAGCAAATTATTAGCTTGACTACACTTTGTGAAGGATGACTCGGAAATAATAGAATACAATGGAATTGAACATAGAAAAATAATACAACTTATAAACAAACTTAAATCTATTGATAAAAGTGGTGGTCTGGCACCCGCAATGCACCCGCATTCTGAACTAAAATATTTTTTGTCAAGATCCAGAATACATTTGTGTACATATTGAGCTTACAGTTTAAAGAAGATTGGCAAAACCCCATGTACTTTCAGTATCACATACAGGCTTAACGTTCAATAGAATGAATATATGGTTAAGAATGCTACAATAGAGTATAACAAAATATGTAATGGTAAGACATACATTACAGTTGGGGATATAAAATGATTTATAGACATAACCTCAAAATGGACCACCAAAAATAATACAAGGTACCTACATAATTATGTAACTTAGAGCTTGACCAGAAGGGGCGAATTCATCGCGATTCTCTCGTGCGTATCACGCGCGACCGTTGCGCCCAGAAAGAGCGTATCAACGCTGGAGCATTCAACAATTCCGTATCAAATGTAGGTGCTCAATTTCCCTGGATATGTACACTCGCTCTGAAGTTGGCGCGTTTAACTGGATGCAACAAGGTGTCCCTAGTATCTCAACTCGCGTGTAATACGCGCGAGTTGAGGGTCTGGCGTTGTGCACGCGATTTACGCGCGCGATACTTGTGGACGCGACGTATTTGTGCTAGTATCTTACTAGTATATTACTAGCGCGCAAATGATTTCGCGCGAAACGTTTCTAAACAAATTCGCTTCTTCTGGACAAGGTTTTAAGGCAGACCCTTAAGCGTCGTCCTATTTAGCTATCATACGATTGAACGATGTGATTTCGTCGCACGATGAGATTAGTTTTATCGACGAAACCCTGTGCTCGCGCGATGATTTACAAGCTTCTATTAGGACACTCTAAAGAATGTGTGTTTAATCACATCGTTCAATCGTACGATGGTTAGGGTCAGCTCACACCGAGACGCGACGCTGCGCGCACATTTTAATAGAGTGACTCAAAATATAACTTTATTTACTACGCGAAAAGATACACATTTCATTGTGAGAATTTAGAATACGTTGCTTCATGCAGCGCTGCACCTCTTGATGCCGCGCGGTGTCTCGTAACAGGTAAAAAACAAAACCATAGTATTTATATCATTTTTTTATTATAATTGTAACAATACATTGTCAAGAAATCTGAGGAGCTCGTGGCTAAATAATAACAGCCGCACTGGTCGATCTTCAAGGTTAAGCAACGCTTGCCTAGGTTGGTCTGTGGATGGGTGACCATCTTAACATAACGAGTTTCCTCCGTGCCTCGGAAAGCACGTTAAGCCGTTGGTCCCGGCTGTCATTTGGAGATCTTTGGCAGTCGTTACGGATAGTCAGAAGCCAGTAAATCTGACTCCAGTCTTGCCATGAAGTACCGTGTTACCCCAGTTAATGGGTTGTGGAGGTCTGGTAGGCAGCCGCTCCTCGTAAAATACTGGTATTCAGCTAAATCCAGCTTGACTGGAAGCCGACCCCAATATAGTTGGGAAAAGGCTAGGCAGATGATGAATACATTGTCAAGAAATACCGCAGGGAGATTGTTCCTTCGTGTCGATCGTAAGCTAAATACCAGTAGCGCGGCCTGTAAACAACTCCATTCCTGCCGGCTTTCCTTTACAAACACAACAACAAACCTTAACAAATTAATTATGTATTAATCAAATCTTATAACTGCATAATACTTGCTTGTGAAAATAACAATCAACAATAAATAAACGCCTGCAACTTTTTTCGGAGCAATCACTCACAACTTACGCAAAACAGGTCTGTAACCCGGTCTTATAAACGGGAATGTCATACATTTTAATTCATAGTTTCTAGCGACATCTAGCGGTGTTATACAAGCGACAAGCCAGTATAATACGGCTAAATAGCGTTTGCAGGCAACCCGGTATTTATCGAGTTAAATCATAAAATGCGTCCGCTAGAACGAGATGGAATGATACTGAACTTTTTAATTTATTTAGTATTTAGTTTGACAGTTTTGGTTCGCGCTTATTCATGTGTCATATTTCACCTGTTCATTTGCATTTTATTTGATATAATATATTCGTGTCATAATTTAGAATCTTATAGTTTTATGATTGAAATTGGTTTATATGTAAGTGTAGTCTAGTGATAGTTTTGCGTAGTGATAGTGCAGCAAGAACAAGATCAGTTCAGTTGTATTGTTTTGTAGTCGTACTTGAATAGGTACCTATGGTAAGAATAATATAATGGTTTTAGTTTGTAGTTTTTCGACAATTAATTATTGCATCATTGAGCGAACGGCATTTGGTGAGTGAACTTTAATAATATATTTTACATACTATTTTTAAAATTGTGTTTACATAAATATTGTTTCACTGCGTCATCTTTTGCGGAAATTGTGAATTTGTGAAAAAAGTTGGAAACGCGGTCACTAGATGGCGTTGTTAGTTGAGCGACGGTTTCTGAATCTCGCAGTTAAGATTTTCCGTCGCTTAATTAGGTCAGGTTTATAATAATTTTTGGTACAAGTACAAGCAGCGGATTCACTCGCACGTAAGTGTATCCGTGGCCACTGCTAAATACCAGACTACACTCATGACACGTGAACAACAGCCCACGGTTCTGAGTCATACTTTACAATTACAACAGTAGCCGATAATGGCTTCGGTTTTCTCCTTTAAACTGGTCAAATCAAGACACGTCGGCGAAGGCGTGATAAGCGCACATAACAGTTTATACACCGAAGATCAACTGCTGACATTGTTAAAGCATGAAAAACATTCACAGAATAAATAAGAGTCCTATTTCAGTCCTGCGCAGGTTTATACACTAAACGCAAATTGTAATGTACTAAAGTAACGTGGCGGCACAAAATAAGAGTTCACACTTCATTTATAGATGCAGACAACATTAAAAATAACACGAACGACGAATTATGTTTAGGCAGGGTCAAACAAAAATATCATGACAGTTTATATTTTTTTTTTGTATTTGACATACCTAAGTAACAGCTGACGCAATAAACCTATTTTATTGCGTTTTGTTTCCGTAACGGGACTGTACCCTAAAATCATGGTTTTTTAATTACTCCGGACTGATAATATTGTATTTTAGCTTGGAAAATAACTAACGATATATGACCCATAAGTTGCATATAACTAGATTTGTGTATGTTTGGATTTTGATGTGATACCCAGCTCGCCAATCTTCTTTCAAGGAACATCAAATTCGGTTAACAATAGAGACTGATCTGTATTTAAAAGCTTTGTTATCTCATAAAACGCCGAACTCGTCGGTAAACACCATAAAAATATTCAAAGCTCAAAGAACAGATATTGCACGTAGTTATTATGATAAATAATGGTCTTTAGGTAAAACAGCAATATTGAAAGTAATAATGAGCTCAGTGGACGGCCGAGTAATGAAAACAGATGAGGTTAGGGGAAGAAAATTTTCCAAACAAATGAAATTACGCACCCAGCAAAAGTCTTGTTTATCTGACTGCTGGACTTTTATATGCAATTATGGTTTTTGTTTTCAACGTGGTAAAGTTTATAATGGGATGCAATGTTTCAGTAGACGACATATGAGTGACCCTATGCTTTATGCATAGTACTACGTTTACATGTTTAACTACTCTACCTAACTTGATTGGTAGTACTGTTATCTAACCATTATATGTTTACTGCATGAACTTTAAAATAGAATTTGACTTGTAAGTTTGTTACAATGTTTCTTTACAGGGTAAACAGAAAATTTGATTCGTCTATTTTTTACATGTAAAAGTATTATACTCAAAACCAATTTGCAGAATAAATTTTATATAATTTATCATAAATAAAATTTATTATATTTGAATGTTATTTTTATATTTTTAAAGTATTATTTGTTTCATGATTTCGGCTCAAGCGGGTACTGCAGACGTGCTCGTTGAGTAATTGAAATCTCTGAAAATAAATAACGTAAAATAAAATATTAAAGTGGAAAAACATATATTAAATATGCTGAGTTATAGATTTCTTCCTTACCTATTAATCAGAAGTTTATCTCTCAGAAATTGTTTCAGCTATTGCATATGCTGGCTGTGGAAGAGTAGGAGTTTAGAGAGCACGTCATCGATCAGAGACCTCGTCGCTGCTTCCTTTCGTCTCGTCTATGCATTATCTGTTGTTTTCTTCATCACCACCATGAAATTGTCAACTGTTTCAGTCACCACGGCCTGTCATGCAGCCGAAGTGCGGCTCTCATAGCACGACATGCTAATATTATCGACATCGGGCTCCCATACGAAGCTGTGTTGCGATGTGATACCACGTCACGACGTGCGGAGACACCCGCCGTGGCCATTTTCTGATGAAAAGTACTGGTTCACGTAACCATACTATTAAATAATTATTATTATAATTGATTTGCATCACATATTTGTGCTAGTTCTTGCGAATTGCGATGCGTCGCGTGAACTCGATTTTGACACTTTCCAAATGCAAAACAGAGTTTTATCCTCCGACCAGAAGGGTGTTGTCTAGTTTGGACATTGCCCGAGAGTTTATTTCGAGCTGTAGTATAAATAGTTCAAATCACGTGGAGATATCACTTGCGCGATGTAGTATTTCGTAGTTTGTGATTAGAAAGATATCATTACACCAGTTTTGTGTTTGAGACCATCATTCGACGACCAGAACTTTCTCTTCTAAAGTCAGTTGAACCATTATTCTAATAAATCTACAACGGACACTATGAAAGTACCTATACAATATAGGGGTTTCTATACAGACAGGGTTATAACTTTTATTACGACAAAGCCAAGCGACAAGAACAAGGCGGGTACCGTCTCATAGCTCGTAAAAGGGTGCGTTTCAAAATTTCTAAGATAGGTACGAATAATGATGATGGGCGGGCAAATTTAATTTAAGGCCTGTTCTAAGGATTTAAGGTCAGGCTTTTTATGTTAAATACCAGTGTCCGTTTCGTTTGCAGATTTTTACGAAAGAGTTGTAATTAAACTTACCTCTTTTTTATTTTTACTAATTCGGTGTTTGAGCAATTTCTTTATCCAATTTTTATTTGCTGGTCTTGTGGATTGTTTCGTCTTTTGAAGGAAAACTTTAATGCAGATTATGGTTTTTGAAAAAAAACTTTGGCTTAAGGAACGATGAGTATCGTTCCAAGTTTACAGTTTTGATTCGATCTTGCTACTTGAGTAGATGAAGAAAGAGAGGTAGGCTAGGATGGATTGCGTTATTAAAATTTGAATGAAAAGGGAATTAGTGATAGCGTGACGGTTGACAGGACAGAATGGATATTACTTTCGATCCTTCCGTGTCATATTGACCTCAAGTAACATGGGTCAAGGATACGGAGGTGATGATTGCTGCTTGTATAGTAGTTAGTTCCAGAATTTCAACAACCATTTTTTTCTTACATTAATCACTCTTATTTTATAAAATACTGTAATATTATTTATTCTGTGGATAGACTAACTTCTAGCAGCAGTTTTGCTTGCTTAAAAGTAGAATATTAGTCCCATTGAACACAGTCCCGAGATAAAAAGTATGCTGAAGGAGGCACAGACATACACACATAAATACTACTTATAACTTTCGCTTATGTATGAGTAATATTAGTGAGGCAAACTTGGCCAGAGATCGTCCAAGACACTGAAGTTTGGAAAGAGAGAAGTAGCTATAGGAAGATTTTGTATCCTAATTTGACTAGCAATGAGACATAATTAATCTATCACATACCCGTGAAACGAGACACAATAGTAAAACAATAACAGCGCGGTCTCATAGGACCGGTTAGGATTCCATCATTAAAGGCTATAAAAAATTTGATGTTGCCAAAATACATTAAATAATTATATTGTATTATTATCTTTATCTTGTGAAAAAAGCGAATCCAATGATTTTATTTTTCTCCACCATCTTTTTTTCCCTTTTCATCAATGTATTTTTTATTATTATAGGAGCATAAATTTACGTCGGCGTTTTCATAGCACAATCTGAACCTTAAATGTGAATCTCGTCATTCGCAATTTGCTAATTTACAAGCCTTGAAAGTCATTTGCCATTTCTTCTAGTAACTGTGACCCATGAAAATTATTTTGATTATATCTAAAACTACATTTTAAGATATGATATTATTTTTCTGATTTATCCGTTACCTAGGTTCATTTCGATCATTTATTTATTTAAACTTCATGTACGGTATTGGTACATAGGCGCACTTAATGCAATAAGGCATTCTCTACCAGTCAGCCTATCTTTGTAGTTAGGCACAATAAATGAAATATTAATAGATTAAGTTGCTTATAATAATAAAATACATATATGCTAAAATTATGCACCTATTTAATTATCCTACTATAAAAAATATAAAATCATTATAATTAAGAAGAAAACTTGACATAATAGTTAGTTGACAAAGACTCCAAAAAGTGGACTCTATTAAGTAATTTAATGTATTCATAGACACAAAACTAAATTTTAATATGCATTAACTTTTGAAAATGGTTCTAAAGTTAACGACGTCATTCTAGATTCTTTATGACTGTTCACTATGTAGGTACTGTGTCAATGCATATTCCATTACTGCATAACTGTATGAGATGGTGTCCCAATACCGAATGTCTCGTGAACTAATACTCGTATATAATATTTAAACGTATTATGCATTGCTATCTAGGAAAATTACTAATCAAAACAGTGCACCAACTATAAAAACCGAATACCTACGTATTTCAATAATAATATAAATGGATAAAAAAACTCAAACGGATAAACTACCCGCCATATAAATAAAAACCGTCATGAATAATATGAATAAGTATGTGTTGGTGCGACATTAATCACTATAATTAGTCTGCGGTCGCGACCAGACACTGGACAATGCCGAGTAATAAAATACTGCTATTATATTAATAATATACTATACAAACGTATTGAAATTTAATAGTGATACCATGTGAGGGCAATTTTGTATTATTTACCGGCCATCGACGTTTACAGTTACATTAGCATTATCGGCTTTGTAATGTTGTTCGTTCTGTTGGGACTCAGGCTTCCTCTCTAGGAAAAGGAATGGGCTGTAATCTACCACGCGGGCCCAGTGCGGATTGGTGGATGTCACATGTCTTCCAATATTTGGTTTGCGGTGATGAGATACGTAAATTACGCATAGTAATGCATCTGGCTGTGTTTAAACATGCGCCCTACTACTTATAAGTCGGGGCAGTTACCACTTGGCTACCACTGCTCTCACAGTTACATATTTACAGATATCTATATACTTTCACTGATAGAAGAATGAAAGATTGATAGTATATTGCGGAGATGAAAATGTTGATATGGATGTGTAAGGTGACGAGAATAGATAAATTGAGAAATAAACTCATTTCTTAGAGGAAGTTTGAAATTGGTGACTGAAAAGTTGAAGGGCGTTTGTCTTGGTATGGTTATGTAAATAGGAGAGATGAAACGCATGTAGACATCTGGATGGTTGGAGTAGGAAGGAGGCCAAAGAAAAGATGGATGGATTGTGTTAAGAGTGATATGAAAAAAGGAAGTTACTGATATCACGACGAACGACAGGAGGGATTGGTTGAAAAAAAGTCATTACGGATAGTTAGAACCCAAGTCTAAAACAAATCTTGCCAAAAGGGTAACTATCCATTCATTTACGGGGTTATGTTAGTCGAAAAGGCAGAGGTAGAGCAAAGGTTTTATCTCATTTTTGTCTTCATCTTGACTAAAAGCTGACCCCAATATACTTGGAAAAATGCTGAGCGGAAAAAAACCTAAAAGTGTTTAAAAACCAGAAAAAACGAAACTTAGCTGCCCAGCAACTTGTTTTCGTCCCTGACGTACTTTCATACAAATCCGCATATTGGCATAAGACACAAATTAGTTTCAGAGACAAAAGTTGCTCAGATGGTCCTATCTCTAATTAATCGTGAAAAATCACAAATATCTACGTGATAGTACCAATTGAATACGAATAGTACACAAAAGCCCTATAATCTTCTATGGATTACTACTTATTTGGTAAACTTAGTTCAGTAGATTTTTTTAAAGTCTGTCCGAGACTACCATTATAACAAAATAAATAGGTACGTAATAAACAATTTTTATTTACATTCAGCAAGCGCATAAGTAAAATTACCTTCTTTGCAATTTAGTACCATCACGTCAGCATAAAAAAAACAAACATATCAGTAAACTTCAAAGGTTCACTGACCCGTTATATCCGCATGACGTCATTTGCCGTGACAGCCACGCATGTCACGCTGCGAGCGCCGACGCTTTATTACTACCATGTTAGTTGTTGAAGAGAAATTTCAACACCCATTTAATCAACCTGTGTGTTTGTTTTACTTAAATTGCTGTTTCTTTTTGGAAAACCGTACAGTGTTTGTACTTATATGTAAATGTGACATAAATACAGTTAACGGTTAAATAAATGTTATCCAACATGAAATTCGACAGCTTTTTGAAACTGATTTGGTTCAGAAAATTGACTAGACTGATCATCAGCTATAGACTGCAATAATTATTTCTTCAAGAACAAAATAAGATTTCTTGACATCTCATTCTGTCGCAAACCAATTAAATTCGAACCAAAATTTTATCACGCCACCAGCAACGAAGTTTTATTACCAACATATTAGTTGCTGAAGAAAATTTTCAATCGTCTTTATTTTACTCTGTATAAATTGCTGTTTATCTTGGTTAGTTTACAGAGTTGTGTTCTTGCAAAATAAATAATAAAATTATAGTGATCGAACATTAAATACACGAGTAGTTTATGTATAAGGTTATGATCCGATAAATTGGTCAGGAATATGCGCATCAATTTATCCTCATTTTCGTTTCTAATACCAATCTGGAAACGATTTCACGATACGAATTTTGACGCTTTATTTAGTAACATGTTTAAGATAAAGTCATACTTCATATAATTTTGTTTTGGATCAGTGGCTTTTTCAGGTGGGAAATCATCTAGTGACTTTGATGATGGTGGAGCGAGGATGTGGCGGTGCTCCGCCCAAGCGGGACACACTTCTACCACATGATCAACCGTTTCCTCCGGTCGATCATCACAATAGTAACCCAGGTGTTAATATTGTGATGATCGCCTTTCTTCTAATGAATCTGGTGCAGGAACCTCCCGAAGTTACCAAGTCCGGTAAGGACCTGCGTCATGCAAAAGGTGAAGACGCCGTGGCGTTTTTCTCTCCACTCCTCAAAGAGAGAACTTATCGCTATGATTATGGCATGCCCAATGATAGCAGTGGCTGAGAGATCACATTTAAAATACTATTTATTATCGATACAAAAACAGATAAAGGGTTCAATTTGCAGGTTAAAACAGTGTCATATTATCCGTGTAATGTCAGTATTCAATAATCATGCATGACACGCTCCCACCGCTGACGGTTCATTACAAACAATACCTTTTTGATACATTTTCACGCTTTTCTCTTTGATGTTTTTGACACCATGCGTTTATCAATATTGTGTAAACATTCTTGTACACAAATATATTTTAAATTAAAAAAAAAACAGTTAAAATCTTTTCTTAAACCAAACTAAGAGCTCATTTTCTATTTCAATTACCTATTGTTACTATCAACAACATAACTGGATTCTTTTTGTCAATCGTTGCTCTCTCTTGCCCTAATTTAAATTTATTTCAAGAGAAGATGCAAAATTTCTTCTTGTTCCACATCTCTTTGTTAGTACCTAACTGCTCATGTCTAAAATAGTCCATTTATGGTTGGTTTGATGTAACTATCTATTCCCTTTATGTAAAACCGTTTTATGGGGAAATCATCAACTACGCCTCCCACCTGGGTTTTCGTTTCACCCTGCGGGGAAGAGTATAGGACTTTTACTGACTTACTACCACCTGTCTTCCTTCAAGTGTCCTTTATATCCAAGGCTGACACTTTCGAACGACCCCACAGTTCAAACAAGCACGGGGCTTAGTCAGCCCTGTTCAATTTGCTGACAATTCTTTAAGGCGTGCGTGGAACACAACACGCTGTCGACTCGGGTTTAAATTGGTCCTTAGGTACTGGACACTGTTACAATCAATTTTCACATAACACCACCGGTGCCACTACCATGTTGATGACAAGCAAAAAAGGTCAAACTGCAGGTCATTGGATTTATCATAATAAGTATAAAATGTACATGTCATTGTGGTGCCAACAAACTGTCACTCAAGCGTCATGCTTTACGTGTGACAATGCTTTATTAATGAAAGCTAAAAATACGTCCAACCCTACACGTTTTAGGTGCTATTTTAAAAATAATAAATTGTTCAAAAGCTTTGCTTTAGCGCTGATTTCCCCGAGCGCACCGCATACACCACGCGGAAAAAAAAACGAATATAGTAACACCGCGTAAAACTAATTCGAACCGCCAATTGATCCGTGTTGCCCGCACAAAAAAATGCTTATGTTAGAACTTTGACATTTATATAACGAAACAACCTTTTTAAATATAGAACAAAATAAATATTCGAAGTAAACAAATACATAATTATTCATGTTTATATTTAATGTAAACATAACAGTCGCCGGTAAATTATACAATATTATGTATGTAGGATTTGGGTTAAATAATAACCGTGAATTCTCTTGAAACCAACTGTTTTTTAAACAACTTTTACCTTATAAAATTACATCCCACTTGGAAGACTTGGTACACGGGTAGACCATTTCTGGAATATCACATAGGATCATTTTTTTTCCCCGAAAACATATTTATAACCCGGGTTTTTTGGCGGGATTTCTTCGAGTGAAGTTCACTGGCTGTTTTAATTATTCACAAATTGATTTCTAGTGGATGTGATATATATCTCAAGTGTTTACACAGTGGACAATAATTTTGTAGTATCATTGAAATAGACGGGATTTCGGCAAAATGGAGATTAGTATTGACTACGCTATTTTTTGCTAAATACTGCTAAAACTGCTACTGGTCGATGGGGACGGATGGTTCTGGAGTGGCGGCTATGTACCGGAAGACGCAGCGTTGGAAGGCCTATCACAAGGTGGACCGACGACCTGGCGAGGGTCGCAGGAATCCGACGGATGCGCGACGCGCAGTACCGGTCGTTGTGGTGACGCTTGGGGGAGACCTATGTTACTCACAGGAAATCAAAGTGACTGAAAAATAAATACTTTCATAAAAATAAGAAACAAAAAAAGTGTGTTCCCTTTAAATAACTTTCTTTGACGCGAGCAAAGTCGAAGGCAGTAATCTCATCACTAACAAACGCAACAGAAAATAATTTAACTTCACTCTCTATTTGCTCTTTTAAACGAATTCGTCACGGAATTCATCACGCCTTCTTCGTCGCGGACCGACTAGGGCAATTTGCTTCAATTAGCTTCAAGTTCTGCCCATCTCCGATAACTTTTAACTGAAAAGGGTTGGTGATGATCGATATTTTATGCGTAATAGATACTTTTATTTATTTCCGAAATTAATCTTAGTGACAAACGATTTAGTTACATTATAAGGTTTATTTGATTCTTCGGTAAAAAACCAATTTAGTTGGTTATACTATAGGTCGGTCAATAATTACTTCTCCCGCTTTAGCGTTGAGTGGGAGGGCGTATCAGACTTTTACCGACTTATACCAAACCCATGGTTCTTCAGTTTTAGGTAATTTCCGTTCCAGGACCATGAGTTACATTTTCAGAAGCGATCCCATGACCTCCCTCTACGGTTTTATCTCATTGAAGCGTATGTGGAACACTACGCATCTTCAACGACTCTGGCTCAGTCCGAACGATTACCGGTGACCGGACGGCGAGCTCCCCATAGCTCGTCGTCCGGTGTAAATACCGTAAATAGGTAAGTGATAAAAGTAAATAAATAAGAACTGTTTGCAAATCTCACTACCACGCTAGTACAATTAATTAGGTATTTCGTTTAAATCTAAAAATATTTAAGGAAACGCGATGAAAGCAAAGCTTAAAAATAGCCTTTGAAACGTTATTGATTTATCGTCGGCCCAGTGATAAATGGAGCGTTGCTTTCAGTCCACGACCAAAACTCCATTTCACTTTGTTTTTAGGTCACAAGCTGACAATAAGATTGTCTAGACTGTTTACAGTATGGCTTAGTTCCATAATGTTTAAAGTTGTATTGAAGAGATTAACTTTGGACTACGATTTTGGGTCAAGGTTATTTTTTTAATAATATAGACTAAACACTGTTTTAGGCTATCACGGTTTATTTCACAATTTAAAATGTCACTTACGGGATATCTTCCGTGATTATTCATTGTTTTGAGTTCCCGATATTTCGACGCTAGACTAGTGATTGACTACGGTTCTATCTGATCGTAAGCAGAATGGTATTTCATTCGGCTAACCAGTGCAGACACAATAACACGAGCATTTAGGAAATAAGTGATTTGTTTTGTTATTGCTTAAATTTTTAACAAAAGAAAGTGTAAACTAACTAGAATGGAATACACAGCGTTGTTAAACCTCCCTCAAGGAGAACCGATGAACTGGTTAGTTTTGAGTATCGCATAGATGCGACACGAACAGGATCAGACGTTGTGGAGACACTTGAGGGAGGCATACTCGTATGTCCAACATTGGTTGTATTTCTGCTGAAATTATGATGATTAAACTAATTCACTAACTTAACTTACGTCATTGACTGCCTTATTAGTCCCGTGGTTGCTAGTAAGGCTGCTTGGACACTTGTGGCGGTAAGTTTTTGCGAAAATCTGCCTGATGTAGGTTTTCACCTGACATGGCTAGTTCCTGAACTAGCCATGTCCGGTGAGGACCTCCTAAGTTTCAGTTTGAGATTAACCGAGTATGGGAACTCCCACGTTCTTGACTCATTTCCGTAGGGTTTCGCCACTATGATCGAAAGTCAATCGAGAGGATTATGATCTAATCGACTAACAGCAAGAACTTTATCTCAGCGGTTCATTTTAATAAGTTCATTTTAATAACTTTTTAAAACGGTACAAGTTATGTGAATACTTAAATTAAAAAATATTTATTGTGCAAATCTACAACGGTGTTATTTTTTTATCCCTAAGGTTGACTGGTAGAGAATGCCTTGATGCACTAAGTCTGCCTATGTACCACCACTGCCCCCACTCTTTGCGTCGTATTCCTCAATGCTGAGGGTCGTGACCTCCCTGATTCATCACCTTAGCCCTACTACCACTGTACATGAAGTTTAATAATTAAATAAATAAAAAAAAAATCATTGTGTCATATCTCACGGCTATGTTACATAGGTCCAGTTCAGCATAATGCCAGAAAACGTTGTCTTTTGCAGCCTAAAGTGCGGGGACTCTTTGAAAAAATCCCATAACTCTGGCACAACTTATTACCTGAGGGTATTCCTCTGAAGTTTACCAAATAAAACCAAATTTTCCACTGTTGCCAGACCATTTCAACAGTAAACTGTATACAACGTAAATTTCAGCTTCAGGCTGACTGATACATTGAATATGTTAGTATACACTTTCACTTTCATGTCAACAATAATTGTACACGTGTTCTGTTAACTAACACATAAATTGTACCCTGTAGCGACCTCAGCGAGCGATATGTTAGTCAGGCTTGAAGGCAGTCATAACCATAACGTATAGGGACTTAATTACCTGTAGTTGTAGAATTAGGACGTAGGAATAAATTCTTAGCAGCTAACAAGTAGCAAACCAACAACTTTAAGGTAAACACTTAAAACAGCACTTTTGTTATTGAAGACAAATTTTATGTTTGCTTTTTGTAATTTTGAGGTACCTTTATCAACAAACAAAGCATGTGCCTGGTGTGCTTTTCCTATTCCATTATGAATTATTATTATCTTCCAGACAAAATTATAAATCCCTTTTAAAAAAGCATTTTTTTTGGTACAATTTACCTTTGTCAAGTTAAATTTAAGTTCATAATAATTGTGCATCGTGCGTGTTGATGAATGGAAAAACTTAAGACAAAATAAAAACACAGTTTTTCTTTTTTTAAATATTTGTTTTCAAATTAGGCGGTGTACACATTATGCCGCAGCGGTAGCGGTATCGCCCACGTCGTGGTGCCGCAGCGCTAGTCCCCCTTGGATTTGTGCCTTGGATGGAGCCTTACATACGATGCCGTGGCGGCGGCTGCAAGTTTATGCACCACATAATGTGTAAACGGCCTTAATGCACTCTCATCATGATTACATTTTAATTAATTTACAGACATTTTACGCCAACTTCAACTCACATTCGGATCACATCATAGGAACATTTCATTTATTATATAGTTAAGGTTGTGATTATATCAATCAAGTGAATGATATAGTTTTATTTAATACTAGCTGTTGCCCGCGACTTTGTCCGCGTTAAGTTAGTTAAACTGCACAATAGTAACCAATAATTCTACACTTGCGAATAATTCCGAAAGCATCCAATTCATTCATTTTACTTTCACATAAAACAGTTTAACTTCATTCCTTTGTTTAGTTTGGAAATAATCCAATGACTTCTCCCGCTCTTAGCAGACGCATCAGGGCGTGTCAGACTTTTACTGACCAAAACCCACTCCTATGTTCTTTCTTTGCCTTGCGTTCCAGGGCCCCAGGAATGCCTTTCAGAAGCCAACCCATGACCCCAGTAGGCTTGGCGACCCTGATGGGTCTCTATGGTTTTGCTGACATCTCCATGAGGCAAGCTTGGAACACTACCCCCCGCGACTCGGTCTCGGTGTAGATATTTGGTTACCGAACGATCGGACGGCGCCCCATTGCTCGCCGTCCGCAATCCCACTTCTACGGTGGCTGGAAATCGGGGTTGAGATCTTATTTCCTCAACGCTGAAAGCGTGAAAGCCATTTCCTCATCCATGCGGCCGCCACCTTGGCTGGATTACTGCTTCTCAGAAGGAGGCAAGCGCCTGCCAATCCACCCAGCTCTGGACCAGGGCCCGGCGCGAGAGGTCGCTGCAACCGATGACCCCCACAAAAACACGGCGGTGCCTCGTTCAAATGGTGCACACCCTTACCGTCTGCTCCACCGTGTTGTCAGGGCGATCCACATAAAGGGTCACTATTCCACATAATGGTGATCCACATAATGGGTCGGGGGTGGACCTCCTGGAGGACACGGTGGAGCACACGGTAGAGGTGTGCCCTGCTTGGGCGGAGCGCCGCCGTGTCCTTGTAGAGTCTATCGGCGGCGGCGACCTCTCTGGGCCCTGGTACAGGCCACGTCCAGAGCGAGGAGGGGTGGTGAGCGGTCGCCTCCTTCTGCGAAGCAGTAGTGCTAGCGAAGGAGGCTGCCGATCGCGAGCGCCGCCGCCGAGATCCCGATCCCGATTTCCGTCCACCGTAGGCGCGGGCTCGCGGACGGCGAGCAGCACGCCGTCCGGCAGTCTGGTAATAACCTGGACCGAGCCTAGTCGTCAACGGCGCGTTCTGTTCCACGCGCGCCTCAAGGAGATGTCAGCGAACTGGAGGGGCCCGGTAGGGCCAAAGCCTCTGGTGAACACGGAAAATCCGAAAGGTTCTCACCGTGTCCTCCAGATCGAAGGAACGAAGGGGAGCGGGGTGGGGTTTAGTCAGTAAGAGTCTGACACGCCCTCCCGCTCCGCCCAAGAGAGTGAGAAATCATTCTGATGATTCTCCTTCCAAAAAAAAGCACCACTAAGTAAGTGTAAATAGCACTTACTTATGTAGGCTGAAAAAAAGTGCATAAAGTAGTTTTTAGTTGTCAAAATATATGAATGGTCAGTACAAAGCTGACCCTGAAATCAATAGAAGGTGTAGTATTTGCCTCTTTTTTATTTGAGGTAGTTATCCAGCTCTAGGTGGAGCAAGTGGTCTTTTGCGGACTAAATTCCACCATGTTCCTTCAGTTGCCATTTACGTATCAGGAACACTAACTTTGGCACGCCTCAGTTATTAGGTACCGGTACTTTGGTATATTCTCTCTTTAAAGAGCAACTACAGAGTCGTCATGGCGTTCTCACTTTCTGCATTATGCAAGTACTAACCGAACATGAGTGTTTCGAGAAGTAGATATTTTGGATTCGGCGGGAAGAAAAGGCCAAGTCACCATTCTCCCGCCCGGAAAACACGGCAGACGTTACGGTCGAAGTCTACTCCGCTAGGCGGAGCACCGCCATACTGTTTTGGCGTCAGAATCTGAATCCTACTGCCCTAGTTTGGGTCAATGTATGGGGCAAGATCTCCCCTTGCCCTGCCAATGGAATAAACCTGCTATCGTGAGAAAGACATCCTTAAGCCTCCTATTGTCGTGTAGACATTTCTTAGTCACAAAGCGATTCCCGACGTTTTTAGTTATTTAAAGTATCCGTTTATTTAGGCAGATTTTTTACTTGGGGTGATATTTGACTGACGCCTTAATCCATCATACGGTGGTTTTTTTCAGCGCGGGTACTACGTTCTTTACCGAGATTTAACTTTGCAATTTATGAATTAAATTAACTCCAGAGTGCGTGCATATTTACTCAGCAGACTTCACATTATTGATGGTCAAACATGGTCAAAAACGCAACCTGTGGTGCGATTTTAAACGGGTACAGTTTGCAGAGCTGTAAAAACCCACCATGTTCCTTCAGATGCCCTTTGCAACAACAAATCAAACAATTTCTCAAATCAATTCTATCTACCTATACTATGATAGCACAATTCATAAGAAAGAGACTTCGCAACAGACCGTGCAGCAGGAATGATAATATTTTAATTTCGCCATAACTTCAAAACCAAACGTCCAATTTTAATCATTCAAAGACCAAATATTATCTACATAAACTGTACTTAGTGATAAAATAATTTATTTTGATAAGGGTTAATAGCATGTGTAAAATAAATGCGTTTAAATGTAGTCCAAAAAAAATTCAAGATTTTTAGATAAAAAAATGGTTGTTGTGCCCCACTCGACATAGATAGGTATAGTGTTTCGCGAACTTTTTTGTAGATACTTATAAGATCTACAATTAATTTGAACATTTTATGGTTCTATCTTTTACAGTTTAGGCAGCGTACGCAAAATAAGTAACTTTTCTGGTTGATTTTTTACACCTAAACCTAAATATCTTACGGAACCCTATTTTTTTCCAGAATAAAATTTAGCCTATGTCACTCGTGGATAATGTAGCTTTCGAATGGTGAAATTATTTTAAAAAACGGTCCAGTAGTTTTTGAGCCTATTCATTACAATCAAACAAACAAAGTTTTCCTCTTTATAATATTAGTATAGATCATTCAGCATTAGTATCAAGGATTTAAAATTCGTATGGTGATAATCGTACACACCCGTGTCCCTTCAGTAGTCCCTTGGATACCAGTAGAATAAATAATTAACGTAAAATCAAACAAGTCAAATAGGTATCACTGATGTTTTATAATCCTTCGATCGAAGCTCTACCCAAAGATCAGTATTCACATTTTCCTTAAACGGAATTCGATAGAAGACAAATCAATTTGCTTGAAACTAAACAATCTATCAATCGCTAATTGCTAGTTACATTATTATGTATTCCACTAGGATAGAATTATTCTCATAATTCACATTTTTTACGCATCAATAACACTTCGCTCGAACGACTTTAAAATCGGTGTCGTTTTAGCTCAATTTATGGATGTGAATACCATAATGTCTACTACAATATCGTTACGGTTTTGATTACGAGAATCGGGCTGCAGAGCCAGTAACTCTTTCGAACAATCCTACAGTCTGAATATCACGCTCTGAATCCGCGATAGCCTGGTTACAAGATAAATTCAACGATGCCTAATCTCCATTTAAACAATAGAAGTGCTAGACCATCCAAGTAGTAACTTCTTTGTTAATCTGCCACTAACTTGTGTATAAATAGATCCCGGTTTGCGGCTAACTCAGACCTCTGACTGTTCATAGTCGCCTTGGCGAACATAATTTAGTTTACTCAATCTGGCGGTTTCGTGAACAATTTATTCGTACACTGACTCTGTTGAAAGTTGTGCGGAATTTCGTTTAATCTAATTTTATTGTAGGTATGGCCTTTTGATTTAGGATTTAAACAATGCATAATTTTGAAACAATGTTACGTAGTTTGTTATTAATAAGGATATTTTATATAGCAAATAAGAGTCAAAGTAGGTACAGTTGAAGTGGCCACGTCTTAAGAATTTCATCTGTTCGGGTGTCACGGCGAAGGTGTTGTGATGATCTGATCACATTCGCGGGACAAACTTTGCCAAGGATTGCCTAAGACAGAGAATTTTGGAAGCTTTCGCCCACTTGATATAAAGCAGCCGTAGAGACCAACGAATTATAATAGTTTTAACCGCGGAAATCGACGAGGAGTTAGCTGAGATTAATAGGACAAATATATTTAGGGCCTCACGTATGAAGCTGTTTGGGATTGAAAAATAAATTCTGTTTTTCTTTGACGATTCCCTTAAATTTAATTTTCAATTAAGCACTCTACTACTCCAAAGATATACCTAATTAGTTTACCCTCCTACATCTATCAAAAGAGAGACGCTTTTACCTACAATGGCTAAGAACCTTTTTATATTGGATCAAACACAGCCCTCCTCAATACCACCACTTAATTATTCTTCAATCAACTGACTTAACGAGGAAAAAAACGGACCCCATTTTCCTTTTATGTCGAAAGAACCCCTGTCCACTATAATTACGACAAAGGAGCCCTCAAATGCAGCGCTACGTATACAGATACATTGGTCCAATGTACCCCTAGTTATTATTTTGGCGTCGGGCTGACGTGGTCAACGGTAAATATATCGCGGCGCTACATTCGACCGCATCCGTGCACATGAATATTTCATGAGCTGCCCTGATCACCGACGGACCGGTGACAGACTTTGTACTTAATTCGTGGACCGCTCAATCTTATGACGTCACTAGCCGGTAGCGTTCTTTTGTTTTTCCAATTTTTTGTTTTTGATGGAATGGCACGTGTGCTCCAGTTCTTTGAGGAAATAGACTAAGGAAATAATATATAAAGATATGTTTTCCGTATCCACGTGGATGATGATAAAAAAATACAACTCACCAATAATTCTCTTTTACTGAAAATGCTTGCGGCTATAAAATTAAATGAGATATTTCAAGAATATTTCAGTCAGTCTCAATCGAGTAGTTCAGCGGTTTGAGTTCGTTATTTATTTGCATGGTAATCACAATTTTATACCTTAACCAATAAATATTTTTGATTAAATGAAGATGTGAAATAAAAAAGGGCTTGCATGAAAAATATGTTCATAGCAATGAAAATAATACTATCTTAAGTGTGTAATGTTGGTGATTACATCTGAGGTGATGTTTAGTTGACCAGAACAGAAGGTGAGGGTCTTAAAAGAGACAAGTACGGTAATCATCAACAATGACGTGTATCATAACGTTTTTTTCATACAATTGAGAAAAAACAAACTATAACTACAACTTACTGTAAAACTAGTATTTGTGTTTTTTTTTGGGACATGGTAAAGACGTAAATCTGGTTTCTTATGCAAGCAGTTTACTTACATCCACAATTACATACCTGAACGCTATGCAATTAGAGCTCTAAGCAAGTGTGTTGAAATATATTACAGTAGGTATTAAGAGTTCGTTTACGATGGATTAATTAGTTTCCTTCAAAATACTTAATGTATCGCTCAAAGACATCAAAGCTGAAATAAATTTCTATCTTCAAAGTGCCAAACCAAGTTCTAATCACAATTACCGTATTTTCATAATTTGCTGTGATATTTTCCTCTATAATTTCAGACTAATCAATGGCATGAATAGAGCGCTGTCGCTAGGGAGACCATACAGCTGCGTGTTATGGGGACGAATCTCATTTCACAACCCTCGCGGGGGTCGGAACTCGAACATTGCCCTCCCGCGAAGCGAAACATTGCAATGCAGCCAGCCAGACTCGGTATCATCTCTTTTTTGCGCTTTTAGCAATATGACGCGTGAATACTAAACATAAGTGGTTTGGGAATTGAGAAAAAGTTCTGTACGTCTTTGTGTATTGTAGTTTAATACTATAGCAGTTTCAAACAGAAACTAATGGTACTAAGTGCTTCATAAAAGTTCTGTTTAGTTTTTTTTATTCAGTTTGTTTCCCTTGTGACTAGAATTTCATTGTGAATTAGAAAGAATATAATTCTTTGACAAATAGGTATATTAAAAATGATTTTCACTGTGTGTTTCGTGCGTTCAATTCCTGCCAGAAACAAAATAAAATGGTACGGCCTACAGATAGTTGTAACGTGTCTGAATATTACATGTTTGTGAGGGCACCCACAACACACGAGTAAGTAATCCAAGTACAGACAAATATTTTTTAAATTAAATATAAGTCGTGTTATATAATTTATTTTCACAGTAGTCTTGAATTAATTAGCCACTGTTTTGTCATATTCAGCATCCAACGACAACGAAAACGACATTCCCACACCAAAAATGGTGATTCAAAAGTAATCAATGTTGCAAATGTAGACAGTCGCTAGGGAGTCTATACATCTGCGGGGTTCGCGGACGAATCTCGTTCCGACCCCCCGGGGTACACGACGCGCCGACGAGCAACGTGCCGCTAATACAACCACGGTTCCGTGAAACATTGCAATAATGCATCTGTATTGTACTGCGGGACTCAGATATTGATATGAAAACTTTTATGCTGATTCGAAGTAGAATAAGCGGCTTATGGCGGTTCTGTCGAGGAGATGGTAGGTATTATTGAACTCCTTAGGTTGTATCCTGCAGAGTTAGATATTGATATCTGTGAGAATTTTGATGCAGTCAGCAAAATGTGGTAATGTAGAGTTGAGTAGATATTTGATTGAGAACTTGAGAAATAGGAAATATTATACAATATAGTGTTGAAGCAATCTATATATGTTTTTCCTAACTATATTGGGATTTAAACTCAACTGTAATCGAGTACCACGATATCTCTTGGTAAGACTGGTGACAGATAACCTAGCTTTTGACTATACAAAAAGACTGCCTAAGATAGCTTAACGTGATTTTCGTGGTACGGAGGAATCTCGATATGTAAAGACGGTTACCCATCGACAGACCGACATCAGCGAGCATTGACGACACGAGGCAATCTTCAAGGTTAAGACCTTGGAATTTGCTTCGTGTGGAAGTAATAACTTAACCATGAGTTCTTTCCCGGAGGACACGGTGGAGCACACGGTAGAGGTGTGCCCCGCTTGGGCGGAGCACCGCCGTGTCCTTGTGGAGGCTATCGGCGGCGGTGACCTCTCGCGCCGGGCCCTGGTAGAGGCCATGGTCCGGAGCGAGGAGGGGTGGCACGCGGTCGCCTCCTTTTGCGAAGCAGTAATGTTAGCGAAGGAGGCTGCCGACCGCGTGAGGCAACGGAACTCACGCCGCCGCCGCCGAGATCCCGATCCCGATTTCCGACCACCGTAGGCGCGGGCTCGCGGATAGCGAGCGCTGGGTAGCTCGCCGTCCGGCAGTCTGGTAATAATCTGGACCGAGCCTAGTCGTCGACGGCGCGTTCTGTTCCACGCGCGCCTCAAGGAGATGTCAGCAAACTGTAGGGGCCCGGTAGGGCCGAAGCCTCTAGGGAACACGGTATCCGAAAGGTTGTCACCGTGTCCCCCAGATCGATGGTAACGAAGGAACGGGGTAGGGGTTTAGTCAGTAAGAGTCTGACACGCCCTCCCGCTCCGCCCAAGAGTGGGAGAAGTCATTCTGATGATTCCCATACCGGAAAAAAAAAAAAAAAAACCATGAGTTCTTTAAAAACAAAATGTACTGTTACTGGGATGTTTATGTTTAGTTCTAATATATGACTACCACTACCACTGTATCAGTCCATCGTGCATATGCTTTAAGGAGGCTGTTGGGAAGTAGCAGATTCAGTCCTGACTTGTGCTCCATTGGTGTAATTGCTGCAAGGTGTTCCATTGTGAGGATAAACCAAACCAAAAAGTTTTATTTCAATACTAATAAAATTCACGCGGGTACCAGCTGCGGAGAATAGCTAGTATCCAATAAATGTCAGTTATCTAGTTGACTACAGAACATAGCCATGCTAAGTGACTAGTTGATGTCTGAGCGACAGATGGCATTATTCGTTTTACCTATTTCAATTTAGTCGATGTCACAATACAGATAATATCGAAAATTTTCTTGCTTATAATGCATGAAAAATGTATGTGTGTTTCTTGCTTACAATGTTCTCACTGCTGAGACTCATGCTTGCTATCTAAGAAAGGGAATGGGCCGTAATCTACTACCTGGCCCAGTGCAAATTGATGGTTTTTTTTTTTTTGTTCTAAAACAGGTTTCCGGTTTCCTCACAATGTTTTCCTTCACCGTTTTGAGAGCGATGGTAATGAAATAAATTACACAAAGTAATGCACCTTGCTACTTTTGAACCCGCAACCTACAACTTGTAAGTCGGGGCCGTTACCACTGGGCAACCACTGCTGTCAAGAGCTATTTATAGTGATGGATTAACTTACATATTGATATTCAAACAAAAGAACATGAGGGTACGTAAAGATGTACCGCATTCTCTAAAGATATCTTATTCACATTCTCTTTCAGAACTCTCGAATAACCTTTCTCAATAAAGTCCTTTCTTCAGTACCTAATATTCACAGACTACAAAGCATTGTATGAAGGCGAACAAAGAGGTAAAATATCAGGAACCCGAGTCGATGTTTCACCGACTGAATATCTGACGGTAACTCGAACAAAGTAGGGTTATTTCACACAAGTAAGGTACGAACACACTCTCCGGAATGCATTGTCTTAAATATACAGGTAAACAACCTTGTCTGCTGGGATACTTGATATCATCTTGTTATTACCGTAGAGTGGCTTTCGGTAAACAATAGGACATCCCTCCGGATCACCCCATTCAAAAGAGCGATCTTTAACGATTCAACCCACGGTAAGCGAAAAGGGAAATGCGACCTCAAAAAATATTTGCACACGCTCCAGGCGCATGGAGGACTCGGTTTTTTCCTGCTTTTGTCTATTTCATGGCGCAGACATACCTCCATTCCTTGCATATTGTAAAACAAATCCAAGTCTGTCTGTCTGCTGGTGATTAACTCGAAATCTACTGAACAGAGAGATCATGTGGTTTTCACCAATAGGCAGAGTGATTCGTCAGGAATGTACAATGTGTGCTAATATATTCCTCATGAATTACTAACAGCATAGTTTTCCCGAAAATGTCAAAGTTTTAATTTTAAACACCCGTATTTAGCTGGCACTCCTCCCGCTCTAGGTGGAGCTAGAGGGAGTGTAAGACTTTTGCTGACTGCAGTTGTGACCCGTGTTTCTTCAATTACTCCTTTACGTTTCAGAGCCGCAGTGACTATTTTAAACAATCCTTAAGCTCTCATCACTAAACTTATTTTTGAAATCGGATTAGCACCTTCAGAAGAGTTGTCTAGTAACTGTCTGGACCAAACCCAAATCGTCGATAGCATATACGAGTAGTGTCCCACGCGCGCCTCAAAGAGATGTCAGCAAAACCGCAGGGGCCCAATAGGGCCGAAACCTACAGGGTTTACTTTCAAAATAGAAACCCATGATCCTGGAACGCAAAAAGCAGCTGAAGTATACTAGGTTTCAGTCACTCCATCCTAGAACAGGAGAAGTAATGTGATGATTTCCCACCTTTAAAGAAACCTTCAGATAATACATGTTACAAATATACAAAGTACATATCAACCATAAGTAAGTGCATGAAAACAAATTTAATTAAACCCTGTTCATACTCGTAGTCCAGTGATGTGTAACCGAAATTGTAGAATTATGATCAGTTAAAACTGAATCATAATTGCATTCTGTTACCACAACGTGATTGAGAGCATGTTGTCGTATCGATGGTATTTACTGATACTTATGAATGCGTTTGCAATGTGTAATAACCAGAGGATTTATAGTCTGCGAATGAGTCATATAAATAAATAAAATAGAGCCTGCTTTGCTGTGATACATATTGAAATTTAATGGGGCTGTGTTATGGCATATTTCAATATATTGTATATTGAAATTTTATGGTTATGGCATATTTCAGTGTCGATATGCAAGATGTTATAGACGTTATTTAGCGATAATTGCCCTTTTTGTAAATATACTCAGCCTTGTGGCCTTGCCTTGAATGTAAACCTGTGAACAAAGTAACTCTATCATTATTTATTTATTTTTTAGATAATGGGCTCAAGACGTTTGCTCAGAATCTTTAGATGGAGCTTCATGGTATTATAATTTATGCAAAGATAGATTTAAAAGTTACCCAGATATATAAGTTACTTTTCTACTCTTTATATTTATATACTACAGCGCTGTTTTCTCAGTGTCAGGACGCTGTAATTCAAAATGACTTTGCAAATTCTTTGAATTTAGTGTGAAAAGGGATGACGAGACTCTTTCTTTATACGTGTAAACTAAACAATTGTAAAGTATGCTGCATCAGCGGCTAAGACTACTTCATCAAAATAGCTGAATTTAAAACCGATTTTCACTGCCACATTCCGCATTATTAGAGGTTTACTCACTGCACTATTTACTTACTGCAGCGCTATGTTTTCCCAGGGTCAGAAGTTTGTTATTAACAATGACTTCGCAAAATCAAAGAATTTGGTGGGAAAAGGGATGACGAGACTCTTTCTCTTGTCTCGTCAACTCAGCGGCTAAGGCCATTTCATCAAAATAGTTGAATTAAAAACCAATTATTCACTGCTATATTCTCATTATTAGAGATTTACTCATTACATATACTATTAAAATACTGCAGCGTTATGTTTTCCCAGTGTCATTCACAATGACTTTGCAAATTCAAAGAATTTGGTGCGTAAAGGGATGACGAAACTGTTTTTCAATACGTGTCAACTAAACATTTGCATAATTTGCTGCATCAGCAGCTAAGACCACTTCATCAAATAGCTGAATTAAAAACCGATTTTTCACTGCTATTACTGCACTGCCGCATTATTAGAGGTTTACTCATAAAATACTTAATATTTAGTCCAGATGTAAATGTGTCATTTGGCTGCAAAAATATCTCCAATACCCAAGAAATCTCAGAAGAAATAAACGTTCATTGAACCAAAGAAACTATTTTCACTGCAGTGTGGAAAGCCATTAAAAGAAAGCTCAATTTGTCGAAGTGTAGATAGTGATCTTGAAAACCAATCGGTTCTAGCTTTATGTGATTTTAACGACTTTTATGTAGTAAAATTGGTTTCAAGTGAATATTGTTTTTTCTAGATAAACTTTGAAAAATACTTTTGTTTAATGTAAAATCTTTTGCACTATCATGTGGGTTCAATCCTTCTTCCACTAAAACAGAGAATAATTCTCAAAAACCTATTCCAAATAAAAAGTAGATCTATGCCTACGTGCTTATTATTCACGACCATTACCAACACATTGCACAAACATAGCTTTTCATAACCGACAATTTATTGACGATATAAAACTGTGTTAGGCCCCTCCCAAACTGAAGAGCTGGCGCGAGAGCTGAGGCGGACGCGAGCCGTTTGCGATACTGAAGTGACTATGATATCGTACAATTGTCTGTAACTGTTGTGTAAAATAACCTTTTCTTTCTACAGATACCGCAATGACACGACGGCACGACGTTGCAGCTTCGTAGATCAAGTTTCATAGTTTTGTATATAAGCTGTGAGCAGGCATAAACCAAGCGTATAATGAATAATACGCGTTTGTAAAGCTACGTGTCCGTGAACAATAGGTCATAAGCCACTTGTAAATGGGTAAGGACACTGACTCCTTTAACACAGGCAGTACAGCCAGCTCAAGAGCCAGAGTTTTAATAAGTATGTTACGCCTATCATCATTTTACCCGAAAAGCAATCCACTGCCGGACATAGGCCACCTCTAAGTGTTGCCATAACGACCGGTCCTGTACTCCGTGAGATTCCCGCAACCCTTACTAGGCCATTAGTATTTCACCTGTCCTGCATTTAGAGTCAATAACCTCTTTCATTATTACATCCCGTTACCATAACTCCTAACGCACTCCAACCACCAAATCGCGCTCGCACCCACCTTAAACACCGCGCATTCACCCCGGACAAGGTTTTATATTTCCACCGGTGTTCGGATCTTCTCGGCTCCCGTCGGCCCCAGTTAGCCCCACTCGGATCTGCTCGGCACCCCTCGCTTGCTCGTTGCCATGGTTTTGGTTTAACTATGATGGAGGTTCTCGGCCATCTGTCACTGGCAATTTATTCCCATGCGATATTGATGTTGGCATTTTTTTATTGCTTATTGACTTTTAGGATTCTAGGCTCATCGTTTTGTTGATTGAACCGGTTTGAACCATGATTACGTTAAAATACTAAAGAATATCATAGATAGTCTATGAACTTAACGTATAGGATATTACCCTCAAAACAAGACTCAAAAAAAACTCTTCATTCATTTTTTTCGAGAAATCAATTAACTGTCGTTCTTAACTTACGTAACGAGTATATTTGTGTTTATAAGAATATATTGATATTCAAGAAAAATATTTGTGTACGTTTACGTTTATATTGTAAATATAGATAAGATAGTAAATATAGAGGAGCTCGTGGCTAGATAATAACAGCCGCGCAGGTCGATCTTCAAGGTTAAGCTACGCTTGCCAAGGTTGGTCTGTGGATGGGTGACCATCTTAACATAACGAGTTTCCTCCGTGCCTCGGAAAGCACGTTAAGCTGTAGGTCCCGGCTGTCATTTGTAGATCTTTGGCAGTCGTTACGGATAGTCAGAAGCCAGTAAATCTGACTCCAGTCTTGCCATGAAGTACCGTGTTACCCTACTTAAAAGGGTTGTGGAGGTCTGGTAGGCAGCCGCTCCTCGTAAAATACTGGTATTCAGCTAAATCCGGCTTGACTGGAAGCCGACCCCAATATAGTTGGGAAAAGGCTAGGCAGATGATGATGATGATGTTTACGTTTATATTGTACAGTGGATCCTACCCTCGAAGTATAATTCTATCAATCAAAAGTTTAATGGATGAAAACTCATTGTTGTGTTAAGCTCACCTTTGAACATGAATTGTCAAATCATTGTGTACTATGTAAAGTTTTTATATACAACAATGAAGGCAGAAGAATAGTTAATAAATTAAAGTAATCATGACATAGCAACCTCTAACCTTACTAAATCAATGACCTTCGATGACATTTCAGTCATACAATACATCAATGAACACGACTTTCATTTATTACAGTAAAGATACCGATCAGTATCGGGTTTTATGAGGAAAAATGCCTACACCGAAGGTTAGGTAATCAATACGAGGCTATCACCCTTTCAATTAGCGTTACAACCGATACGGCTTCTGTGTTCGATGAAATTACGAAGGTATAAAATTACAGTTTTAAGCTGTTTTTTTTTTTCAATTATCGAACTTTACACTTATACCCTCTAACAAGTGAGTATTGATTTCTGCAATTTCATATATGCTGAAATTACCATCCATAAATCGGCAAAATCAATCCACAAACCAAATCCGTTGGATCTCGTCTCTTTAGTGGTTCTGTGACGTTTCATACTAAACTGAACTGACTGACTTTTATTAAAGTGTCATATTAAACTGTTGAACTCACTTTTATTATAGGGGATTCTCCACTTATTGCCTAGTTGAAATGGCTCACTGGCACTGGCAGATAAGCTGCAGAAATACAATATTATTGTTTTCAACCATTTTCACCAAAACAACATCTTCATCAAAAGAATTTTTACTTCAAATCTTTACTTACTACATGAACCATACTCGAAACTTGTTTCTAGTTAAGAGGTTATCGGCTAAATAATATAGATACCTAGCTAAGAAGTTTCCTCAAATTAATATACTGCGACCACCAACCCGACTACGAATACTGACAGTTTTACAATTCCACCTATCGTTAGGGCTGTTCTGTAGCACTACATGTCTTATTAGCCTTTCTGGTATTGATTTTTTACATAAATAACGTACTAAGAATGTCTTTACTATGAAAAGTAAACGTTTACTTTAGAAGTTCTGAGACTGAAAAATGGTGAACAAACATTTTCATGTTTGTTTCATATCCCTGTATAATACACATGAGAGTAGTAAAAAATTCTGAAAGGTCGTAAATAAAAAGACAAGTTTGTTGTTAAAGTACAGGTTTATTATAAGCTGCAGTTTACAACTCTTAACAACATGCAGTTTCCAAGAAACTTTAATGTTTTCGTTCATATTAATGTTTCATTAAATTTATTTACACTTACTTAAAATAAACGCTTACATATTGATTACATTTGCCTTTGTTGTTGATGACACACACTTCTTTGAAGTAGCCATCGCAATTTCAATATTATTATTCGCAGTACAACGAGTGGGTATGCTTTTTTACTATTCACAATTAATGTTTACAAACAATAAGTTATTAATCCTAATTTTTACATGATAAAATAGTTTTATAAAAATTTTATACAAGCAGTATCATATTTAGTATCTACTACTTCATCTTATCGTAACGATATAAAAGAAATGAAGATTCGAAAATTATGATGGAGTTCAGATGTTATCGTAGCGGAAAAGTCAGTCTTTACCTCGCTAAATTAAGTATAGAGAGTGTAACTAAACTTGACTGTGAGTCAGTGTGTGGAAACTGCGAGTCAGTGTGTTGGGATCGTACGTGTTGGGCCAGTCCGGGAGACTTGTCGTGGATACAGATTTGTCATTTGATGTTTCGATCGATTCCGTAGGAGCAATAAATATTTCATTTGATTTCTTTGGGTCTTCAACACAGTCCTTTAGCATATACAGCAATTTCGTCCAAAAGTGTTCTTCGTCCCACTTTAGCGTTTTGCGAGTATCACGTTGTTCTTCCAGAAAAGCATAAATTGAGTTCTCAGGTCCGACATCCGCGAAGACATAAACAGTATTTTCCGATTTCAGCATTTCAGTATGTATTTTCTTGATGTCTACGTGCCCATAACGTTGCATTAGGAAGTTGGATGAAAAAATGATAATATTGGCTTGTGGTTTAATGTCTTTAATGTATCGTTTATAATTTGCCGACTTCTTATATCCTAAATAATAGGCTGTGTTATCTTCTTTCTTCCCCGAGGGCATGAGGCTTTTCAGACATTCCGTGTTATTCATGACTGGTAAAATTTCCCTATTTACAAATTCTTCATCTTGGTAACAGAAATCCAGGTGAATTCTGTATGTCTTGTTTTTCTTTGGAGTTGGAGGTTTAAAAGTATTTAATTTTTTCTTTACAATCGAATTAATTTGCTTCCTATAGATTATGAATACTATTAAAATAACTGTGTAAAGTGATATGACGACGGTCATAAGTGTTACAAGAATTGTGAATCTCATGTAGCAGGCTTCTTTAGCCCAAAGTGGACAGCGCACATGTCTCAAGTCGACAATCTGGAACAAAAATGTGAGCATAAGGTCTATTTTTCTATACACACGCTTATTTCTCTACACTAATTTGGAAATTAGATTCTTTTCACGTAGAAAATTTTCGCAAAGAAACATATTACCGGGATAAAAAGTATCCTTCTCGTATGTCCTATCCTAGGAGTTTTTTTTAGCCATGAGCTAAACAACAAATTCTTTTTATTCGTTTGAACATGACAAATATAAACTTACCTAAACGCAGAGCATATTATAAATGTATATCGTTTTTATATTAATGTCATAATTCCGGTAGGCACGTAATATTATTTTACTAAAACTCACCTTAGTCTTCGTGAATTCCATTAAATAATCAATAAATAAATAGTTTTCGCAGCCACAGTTGAGTGGATTTTTAGAAATCCATACATTTTTCATAGGTTTTTTCATTTCGTTTCGGTAACTTTTTAAAGCCTTCTCATCAGTCTGTAACAATACACATTATTAGAAAAAAATCCACAACTGAAGATTATAAAACAATCCTTTTCAGTTACTTAAAATACTTACCCAAAGGTTCTGTATATAATTGTACCTAATATCTAGATTCTCATGCCCATTCACCCACCAGTCCTCAAAAGCCACTTTAAATTCATTGTGACTTATATTCAATAGCTTCAAATTATAAGTGTGGGCAAACGGCGACGACCTTTTCAAAATCCACGAATTATTTGTCAACTCTTTGTCCTCAAAATCAAGTCGATTGTAGGCCAGAGATATTGACATTCTCTGTTTATTGTTACTAAACAAATACGACGAAATCGTTTTCAAATTATTGTGCTCCATTTCCAAGTGTATTAGGCTAAGTAGCGACGAAAATGTTTGCCTGTAATAAAAAGTAAATTATGACACATACCCGATAATCAAATGAAAAGTTATTGGGGTTATCGAGCTAACTCGAATTTAACTTACCCAGATATTTCGACGAGAGAGTTATGACATAATTTAAGCCTTTCCAATCTCACTAAAGATGAAAACAATTTAGGCTTTAGCTCGCTCAGCTTATTGTAACTCAGATCCAACTCGAGAAGATTTATTTGGTCGTTAAAAATGGCTTCCGGTAAGCTTGTCAGGTCATTGTATGCTAATGATATGTTCGTAATTAGCGGTGAATTGGCGAAAACATCGTACGGTACGGTCTCTAGACCACTTCTCTGAATATATATTTCCTTCAAGTTTGGCAAATCCCCAAAAAGGTATTTAGGTAGTTCCCTCAGTTTGACGTCGTTGTTTAGTATCACCACCGTTTCTAGTTCCGCATTATTTCGGAACAAATTCTGCGGCAGCGACGAAAATTTGTTGGAAAATAACGTCAGTTTCTTCAATTTCTTCAAGGGTTTAAATATTGACGCTGGAAGTTCATTAAGACCATTCGAGCTGAGGTCTAATTCTTCGAGAACATCGACTCCTGTGAAAAGATCTTTAGAAAACCAGGTGACGTTGCTCTGCCACAGAGAAAGTTTCCTTAAGAAAGATAAATGGGAAAATAAATTCGAAGAAATATTGGTCATGTGATTGTGACTAATTTCTAGAGTTTCCAGCTTCTCTAATGGCTTGAACAACTCCTCAGAGAGGTTTATAGTATTTGATCTTATGTTGAGCCACGTTAACTTATTGATATCCATAAACAAGTTATCTGGGAGATGAGTAATCCCATTAATCGACAAGAGTAACTTTGTTAAGTCTTGTAATCCTGCAAAGTGCTTCCTGTCAAAGTATCCTGAAAGATTTTTCGCATTCTGGAATATCAGGGCCATGGTCTTTGATACTCCCATGCTAGTCAGCACATCTTTGAATGAGGATGCTGGCAATGGACAATCTTTAAAACTGACAGATTTAAATGAACTCATATCGTTGGCACATTTTGGTAACTTGCTGTAGTCGAGACTCGTCGCATTCTCACATTTAATATTTATGTAGATGTTTGGCAGTAAATTTATTTTTACTGATCGACCTGAAAATTTTATTTTACGTTAGTAAAGATTCTGTTGAAATATACGACACTTGAAACGCGACTTTAAAAGCGAACATGACGTAATCCGCTTACGATGACGTAATAGAAAGTGGGGAGGGAAGTTTGTGGGAAGAAAAATTGAAATCACGCTGCGAAACTTGCGACTCGGCTTTAAAAGGCATTCGTAAGCGTCAACATTTAAGTGCACTCACCATCGATGTTGCAATTGAGTTCAACGGCGAGCGTGCCACCGCAAACGCAGTTAGGGTCACTCGGGCACATCAGCCGCGCTGCACCAATTATTTGTAGTGTCAGCGCGGCTACCGCTGCATATATTACTTTGCGATACATGGCTACAACCACGCTGTCACTAACAACATTTACTTCACCCGCTGCTTCATCACATGCTGTAGTTTTAACATTTTGTAAATCCTTGTCCAGCCCATATTTTTCTTTTCATGGAATCTGCGAACAATTAGAAACTTAAAATGATTGCTGTATCGTATAAACTAGTGTATATGTATTGGTTTTCATTTGGTTTCGAGTGCCGGCCGTGGAATTGATTCCGCTATTCATAGTTTACAAGCATCGCCAACAAAAAGCGCGGGCAGATAAATTGCCGGGCGGCAAATATAATGGAACTGTCTGTACGATAGCCAGTTATCTCGGTACGCTGCACACGGATATTTTTCGATTATTAATAAAACCCATCACAAGATAATTAAAGTGATGTAATTTTTATTCATTGATGTTTAACATATTAATCGCAAAATAAATTGTAGGCTGCACATTTATCCTGGTAGTGCTTAATCAGTGACCGTTGAGATTGGTGTATTTTAATTGAATTATTTGATTCATAATTCAATTACACAAATTAACATATGAACTGTTACTTATTTAAATAAAAAAAACAGTAAACAAATCTGTTTTAAACTACTTATATTCATAAATTCTGAATGTTTGCTGAAAATATATGCTTTCGAATCGCTTGTTAGACCTACTTACGCAAAATGTATTTAAATAAGCACTTGATGTGTTTTAGTGAGCATGCTATAGAGAAAACGAAGTATCTCATACAAAGCTGCGTTAACACTCAGAGGTAAAGCGAGTAAGTGACTTTTAAGTGAGAACGCAGCCACCGCATCACACCGCACTGAGTCACCGCGACACCGCCAGGCATTGTCCGACTTTGCCCAATACCGCTCGACTTTGCCCGATACCACACGACTTTGCCCGACACGCCACCAGACCGTTATCACAATTTCCGTAATAGGATTAGGTTGGTTTTAATGAACCGTTTCTGGTCGAACATGTTTTTTCAACGGATAACGCAATGCTTTTATTTTTATGCGTGTGGTTTTTTTCAAATATCAATATGGAAAGTTAGATGGTAAAAAAATATTTATAGGGTTTTAAATTCAGTACTACAATATTCATTGCAGCCTAAAGTGGATGATTTAGGAAAAACTCTGATTCCACTCTAAAATCAGTGAAGAGTCACAGCTTTATTATTATCTGTTCAGCTTATTACTTATACTGAAGATAATATTATAAACTTAAGAAGAAACACAAGTAATTTACTTCATAGTCACATCTAATACATAAAAATCTCATATCATAGATGTTTGTAATTAAACATACCTAATTCTCTGAAACGGCTTGATCGATTTTTATGTTTTTTTTTTAAATATACATATATTTACGAGTAGTTTAGTACGTCTGAAAATAAGTCATAGATTATTCTTTACTCTCCTACTCTCACACTTAATTTTTTCTTTAAAAATGTATAATAACACTAAGTAACAGCTAGTATATATTATAATAAAAAGCTATTGCGCGCATAATAATGGTGTATTCCAAGTTTAACAATACACTTAAAGTTATACAGTGTTAGCAACAAAGCAGGTTCCCAAAATGGCTATTCTGTCCAATAATTCTAAATGGTAAGTTGCAAGAAGTCAGATAATCCAAATAGACAGTCGTGTTGTTAGTCTTCGACTTGAATTTATCGAGTAGGGAAATATCTGGCGTTCCGAGACCTTCCCGAAGACAATCGGAATTGGATTGTGGATATATCGTGTCTTATGTCACAGCTCTACGGTCTAGATAAGTTAGATATCGATATTATGGATCGGTATTTTATTTGTGAGAAGAAGAATGGGAGTGTTTACTGTGTAGATTTGATGTATTAAGCGATTTACGTAGCTTGCCTATGATGACAGTTATTGTAATGAATCATTTTATTTTTTTGTGTCTAGATCTAAGTAACCAGCCTAGAAAGCTGTCTAAAAATAGATCAGGACACCTTGTAAAAAATTTAATAGACTAGACATTGTCCATAATATTTTTCAATTTTTTTAATTATCTTCGAAAGATTTAAATAAAAGTGATTTGATTTTTTCTGACGGACATCACAAAACTCTATTTTTAATGCTAACGTCGTTGTTATTAATAGATTTTCCTTATTCTCTTTCCTGGTATTAATGCTATAATCCCCGAAATTCCATTCATCATCTGCCTAGCCTTTTCCCAACTATATTGGGGTCGGCTTCCAGTCAAGCCGGATTTAGCTGAATACCAGTATTTTTACGAGGAGCGGCTGCCTACCAGACCTCCACAACCCATTAACTGGGGTAACACGGTACTTCATGGCAAGACTGGAGTCAAGATTTACTGGCTTCTGACTATCCGTAACGACTGCCAAAGATCTACAAATGACAGCCGGGACCAACGGCTTAACGTGCTTTCCGAGGCACGGAGGAAAATCGTTATGTTAAGATGGTCACCCATCCACAGACCAACCTAGGCAAGCGTTGCTTAACCTTGAACATCGACCTGTGCGGCTGTTATTATCTAGCCACGAGCTCCCCGAAATTCCATTATTGAATATTAAATCCTCTTTCGTAACAAATCCTCTAATGCACACGGACGAGACAAGTATAGGACTTGTCACTTCTGTGTCAAATGATCCATGATTAGCAGGATATTTCCAGTGCTGGATATTCTCACTAAAGAGACAACGCCAAAATATCTGATTGCTATTATGAAGATGGACAGGGATAAACAGGAAAATTATTTAATATTTATTTGAGTTCAGATATCATTCACAAATATTTTCATACATTTTATATAAATATTTTAAACCCTAAGTTAAACGATTATGAAAAGGATATATGTACTTGCACGTGGAAAAATATTTCCGGAAGCGAATTAATTCACTAATTGTGAGGTGGTCCTCTCTTTGAACCCCATACATTAATGAGGTTTGAAGAAGAAACAAACAACTAACAACACACAGAAATAAAACAAACCTACAATAGCAACAACATTTGGAATTGAAATAAAAGGTGCTTCACCAAATAAATTAGGTTAACCCAGAGCCTACAGGCAAAGTAATCCGCTTTTCTCAAGTTACAACTAAAGCAGGATTATGAAAAGCTTAGTATAATATCTCTTTATGTTAAAAAAAGAATAATAAAGAGTTACTTTATAAATAAAATAGGGAGTAAACAAGATATAAAAAGTAAAATATTATTTTCGGTATACGAAAACAGCAATTTAGGATAGCCTGAACTTGTATGTAGAGGTAAACAATTGATAGAAAAAGGTAAATCGAATTTGCGAGGCGACGGTTAATATACAAGTTCCTTTTGATAGTTTCTCCTGGGATTGGAAACATGGAAGAGGTGAAATTTAGTTTGAATAAACAAGATACCCTTGTAGAATGTTGATCACTTGTTTTGCATGCTTTGAAACTAGTTTTGCGAATAAAGGAAACTGTTACTTGTTTATTTGTTAGCGAAGTTTTCAAACAGATAAATAGGTTAAGAATGGAATATACAGCGATGTTAATGTCTTCTCTACTTGTGTAACGCTTAAAAATTTATAAACGGCTATCCTCGATTAGTGGCTCCGCTTGCGTGAAAGTAGGTTTCTCCATAATTTGTACCCCAGTCTCATCGCTCTAGGGGGTGAATTTTGGGAAATCATCTCTTGGTACTCACCTACGTCATAAAAGGAGACCTTGAACAATATTTTAGGCTCCTAGTTTTAGTAGTTTAGGCTGTGCGTTGATATATTAGTCAATCACTTTCGCCTTTTATGTAATTATAGAATTCTAATATGTGACTATTTGTTTTCATAGCAAACAGTCTCAATTATATTACAGTGACCTAGATTGGGTTTGGTGAGAAGGTTCTTGGGATGCGGTGCAATTTGAAGTTAAACGCAGTGCGCTATTTTAATCCTTTGTATTTTCGGGGTTTCTGTTGGATTGTCTAACCAACAACTGAGTTAAGGTTGTCTGCAAAAGTCGCTTTTAGCGATAAAAACGCCCATTGTCACACCATAATATAAATTTTAAACTACTACTGTATTTTTTTAAGATGTACAACCTTTGTACAACACTGCCAATGGATATTCTGCGAAAGGGACTTTGTGCAAATGGAACTTTTAGTTTCTGCATCTCCGGGACTTTTTGCGAACGGAACATTCTGTGTCAGATCCTATCTATCTACCGGATTTAAAAACAATTCAATTATTTTTCAATCAAGTTCAAATTCCGTTCCAAATTTAAACAACCCTTTAAAAGTATATTTGTCGAATCAGCCAGCATGATAATGAGGACCGTTTCCTATACAATCTCTTTCGATATCACAATATCGACTCACGAAATACGAAACGAATCGAAACATGAAATATGTAGATTTCGCTCACTTGGAATGAACCGTGACCTTACTCAAAATACTTAATATGAAACCCTGTTTAGTAAAAGACCCCGAATTATGAGTACGAAGAAAATACGGGCTTGAATTAACACTATACATATTATTATTAATTTGACGAATATGTGCTTCTTTCCCACGAATTCGAAAATTGAGACTTCATTCTCAGAAAAGACTTCAGAGAAACTTGGTCTAAAACGCTTTGAAACTTTCAACGTTGCTCTTCTTCTTCCTGCCCTTGTCCCATATTACTTGGAGTCAGCGCAACCCATTCTGCTTCTTCTATTCTGTCCTTCATTCTATAACTTTCTTGCTCTCCTCCAGTGATATGAAAGAAAAGGGCTTTCATATCACTCCTCACACAATCTATCCATCTATTCTTTTGCCTTCCTCTTCCTCTCCACCCTTCCACATATATACTCACAACTCTCTTAGTAACATGCGTTTCACCCCTACTCTTTACATGTCCATACCAAGACAAACAATTCCCCTTCATATGATCATACAAGCCTACGTCATAGAACAAAAACCTCACAAAACAAAGCTACCAATAGATACAGTCAGCACCAAACTTGCATAAAGCCGATTATCATAGTGGCACAGGACAGATATGGAACAAATACGAAATACGACGCTACAGCGGACACAGCGGCATATGCGGCTGGCGTTCGAGATAAATGACCACTGCATTACACAACTTTTTCACGGAAAACTAACTTGCTAAGTGACTAAATAGCGTAACAACAGTTTTATGCTGTTGTTATATTTTTGTGCTAAAGTTCTTATTTATTTATGGTTTGTTTATCTAACAGACACTGGCTTTAAATTGTGATGTGTTACCCTATCGTGTACTATTAATAATATAAACTATAATGAATTTCCATTCATGTCTTAACTTTCTTTATACATCCACCACTCCACGTTTTTAATTTAGTTAATTCTAAAGACGTTTAACAATTCACATGGGTATACATGGGCACTTATCAAACGACAAAGTTAGTGCACGGTGCTAATTGATCGTTTTTCATGGGAAAGAATTAAAAAGAAATTCCATGGATACTATAAAAAGTGAGGACAAATAGACCAGAAAATAAAGCACCCTACGCCCCGTTTTGAGCCATGGAAAGTTTTTGAGGGAAAAATAACTTCTCCCACTTTATTCACCGAGAGGGAACATCCGACTATTCATCTGCCTAGCCTTTTCCCAACTATATTGGGGTCGGCTTCCAGTCAAGCCGGATTTAGCTGAATACCAGTATTTTACGAGGAGCGGCTGCCTACCAGACCTCCACAACCCATTAACTGGGGTAACACGGTACTTCATGGCAAGACTGGAGTCAGATGTACTGGCTTCTGACTGATGAAAGATCTACAAATGACAGGCGGGACCTACGGCTTAACGTGCTTACCGAGACACGGAGGAAACTCGGTATCTTAAGATGGTCACCCATCCACAGACCAACCTTGGCAAGCGTTGCTTAACCTTGAAGATCGACCCGTGCGGCTGTTATTATCCTGCCACGAGCTCCTCAACTTTGAAGATCGACCCGAAATTATCATCATCATCATTTCAGTCAAAAGACGTCCACAGCTGGACATAGGCCCCCCCGGGAACATCCGACTATTACAAACCAAAATTCACCTGTGTTCTTTTAGTTGCCTTTGCGTTCCAGGCCAGAGTAACTTTTTCAAACAATCCCACAAAATATTTACACTTTTTCAACCGAGCTTTTTTGGTAGATTTTAAAATGGTAACTTTACTAATGACTGCCATCCTCTAACAACTGTTCGTTAGTTAACTTTTCGTATCGATATGATAAACCATAGGCAGGTACTTTTTCAAACATACGCAGGCCCGTCAATCACTAAATGGGTATAAATTTGACACCCAGGCAGTAAGGCCGTATTTTGATGTAAACTCACTGCTGTGGCATGATTGGGTCAACGTACCTTTTTTTGGTGTGGGGCAAAAGAAAAGTCATTCTATGATTTCTTTGGCTCAAGGCTAGAGAGAGGTTTCAGACTTTTACTGACCAAAACCGCTTGTGTCTTTCAGTTTCTCTTTGCGTTCAAGGGCCAAGGTAACTCGAGCTTACGTGCCTTACACTTAAATGAGTAAACGATGAATCTTTACTCATAAAGTATAAGGAATATTTTAATCTTCAGAAATAACCTTAAATATTTTTTTTACATAAAGACGGACGTGTAAACCATTGGTTTCAGTGGACTTTGACAAGTAAATCACCTTACTTTACACCAACATTTCTGCATTAATTTATTAACATAATTCAAGAGCAAATTCACACACTCTTCATATTTTCTATAGGTTCACCCGCGAACGAATCCATATTCTCCTTTATATTGTAAGTACAACACAAGTAGGTACTCAACACAAGTTACGGTGGCTCAAGTTTATAAGGAAGCTCTCGACTTGGGAACCGTCAGGCCCTTAATCAAACTGTTAAGCACGAGCTCAAGAAGTTAGTTCGAGCTCTCCGCGACTAAACCTCGCAAAACATAATTGTTACCACTATCTGTGTAGTGTACACTGTTTAATTTAAAATATAGGGTACTAGAACGTTCTATCTAAGTGGAAAGGCAAGCTAGGTGAACTTGCTGGCTTTCAGGCTTTTTCGTTGAGATTGTAGCGACAATTATGATGCCTCATAGTAACTAGTTAAGCTTTAAAATCCTGCATAGCATTACAATCTTAGAATATACACAACATTCCGAAATCAACTATCGCGTTGTTACCCAGACCAGACATAACATCTGTTCGCAAGAACTTTTTTTTCAACAGAGGCTCGTTAGATTGAACACTCTGTTTTGTACATCTCTTGATTATGCGTAAAGCTAATTACTGAAATTTCCTGCTCAAGACTGTGTTTCTTGACTGAAATGACTTATAACGGTCTTACCTCAAAAAATCGCCAAATTCTTAGTCAATTTTCATATAAGTTAAAACGTCTCGCACTATTGATTTGACCGTGATTTAGTAGCAATAAAAAGATAGTGGAACAATAACGTGAGAAAACTGTACGCGACAGTCTTATATCGGAGTGGTAACAGTTCAAGATTTCGAGCAAAGCTTTTCAGGTCAACAAACAGCCAAGCATGACGTGGAGAGATAGCTGGCCGCATCTGTGAGCAACATAGCGGGTACAGCCATCAGATAGTGACGTCAACAACGGTCATGCTTGGACCGAGTTTCCTATCTCAAAGTTAGACTTAAGGCAATTCTTGGTAGCATAGTCAGAATCCAGTTTAGTGGAAATTTCTATCTAGCTAACTAGTTGGAGATTGTCCACTACACAATATACCATGAAATTTATTAGATGGAATATCTTTATACAGACTTATGTCTTAATTCATTGGCTTTCTAAAAGGTGAAAATGAGAATAAGGATAAGTTTTAGTATTATAGGGTTCTGGAAATTACGAACCATCAATTGCATGTCGCAAAGAGAAGATCGTAATCTGGGTGGAGCAAAATTCAGTCTCAGACTTTTAATGACTAAAACTGACACGTAATCTTTCAGTGACCCTTAGAGTTCTAGGACCGTTACGCAACCACAACAAGATACTTTTGTGTGAAAAGCAAAAAACGTTCTAGCGTGAAAAACGTTGATTTAATGAAGGATGATTTAAAAATTCATGCCTTGTTACCTAAAAATCTTCAGTCCTTTTTCGTACCAAAGGCCTTAGCTACGTCCTACGCTACCCACACCGTTTGCCTTTAGGCACTGATTTGCTTTGAACTTATCAAAATGAAAACGTTGTTAACTTTTTACAAGAAATTATTTCAAAGTATTTCAGTTCTTAACATTCTTAAAAACAACAATTCCTAAAGAGGTACAAGACTCCGAATTTCCTAATACCCGTTTTTAGGCTATAAATCAAATAATAATATATTATTAGTCCACGGTTTAATGCACTCGTATCACTTTTACGCCCACATAATTTCGTACGTACTCGATTCAGTCATCGATTGCTGAAACCAACTTTATTCGAGAGACATAAAGTCTGAATTTGTGTGATAAAGTTTCTGAGAATAAACTCTTGGTATCAGGTGCGGTGGGGTCATAAGCCCGTCGGATTTAAGGCTTCGCATTCCAGGTGTTACGTTACTGAGGTACACTCTCAATTAGACGGGTTCAGCAAATTGATGTTTTTTATGAGACACTGGGTAGTACTAGGCACTCTGGGTTCACTGGTTTACTCTGTTACTTCGGTATAATGAGGTTATTAGCAGTCAGTTGAAATTGGAGTGCTAGTGAGTAATGCTTGCGTCTTGTTATGGAAAATTACAAAGATTTTGTAGGACTTATTACAGTAATCAGGAAAAAAAACGAGTGTTCTTGCAAATTAAAAAAAAACTAGCGTAATCATTCTCGTTTACTCATCAACGTGTTAAAAACTATGCACAATTATCAATCTTTGTTCCAATTATTATCAAATTATTGACTTATCAGTTAAAACGTAACGTTATAACTTCATAAAGAACTCACCAAGAAGTTATCAATAAGTTGGGTTATTATCAAAGTAACTAATTTCAGCGTGGACGTGATAATTAGGTATTTTATTAGTTTTACTTCTAGGTATGAGGTTTGTTTGCACGTTTGTTAGGTGTTTTCGAATTATTATTAGGGTTATGTACCCAAAGGGTGAAAACAGGCCTGCCACGGTTGCGGCTTTGTTTAAATTAGCATTTGCAACCCTCTAACGTATGCGCTAGAGCCCCAGCTTGAAAAAGCACAGGAGGGTTTTAGTCAGTAAAAGTCTGACACACCCTGGCCTCTTGCTCCACCCGGAGCGAAAGGAGAATATTTTATGATTTCAAGTAAAGAAAAAAAAACGTTGAAAATAGGTCCCAATTATCTTTTTTTCGGTTAATACGAAACTGGGTTGTATTTCAAGAATCGTAACAGCCCGAACTTCGAAATTTTTACAGAATCTCTGATACTTCAACTTTACTTAATAATTAAAATAAGACAAACTATAATTATTGGGCAGGAAGTGTCTACCGCATGCCTGACGAATTGTGGGCCAAATTAGCAGAAAGTTGGTGCCTTGAACCAGTGCGACGGGATTGTGGTAGACAACGAAGAAGAATAGAGAAGAAGAATGGCGGAATGAACTAGACATTTTGCAAGAACTGGTAAAAGAAAACACTGCTCGCGATACATGGAAGGAGCAGGAGGAGGCCTTTGCCTAAGCGTGGGAAAGAGTAGGCTATCAAATAAATAAACTATACAATTTTTGTAGTACGGAACCCTTAGGTGCACATTGGGTTTTTATTTCATGTCTGGGAACTCCAGCACGTGCTTGTCACACTAAGAGGCTTCATACCTCGTTTGCCTTTTGTCCTCACCCTGTAATTATGAAAAAGAACAATGACTTCACTCCCTTGCTTTCATAAGTGTTGGACGACTGTACAGAGTTAAATAGCTACACGTAGAAAAAGACTTTTTTTGACGCCGCGTTGACAGTTTTCTTGACTGCTTTTTAGTTTTTAACAAGGACTGCAGTAAAAAACAAACAAATATCTATCTCTCTATCTAGGTTTATTTCACGAATACGTGTTCACAAATAAATGATAATTGATAGTATAATAGTACATTACGATATTAGTGCGTAATGATGGTTATAACTTGCGAGGCGGAATTTCAGCCCGAGCCGAAGGCGAGGGCGTAACTGAGCCGAGCATGTTATAACCAATACGCACGTATATCGTACGACGTTTTTTAACACATTTGCGAGGAAACAGAAAAAAAAAACATATAACATCTTAGTGTTTGGCGCCAAAGAAATCGAACGCAAATATTGTTTGGTAAAATGACAAAAATTACAAAAAATTACGAAAATTACTAAAAATGACTGAAATGACAAAGAGTGACAAAAAATTACAAAAATTGACAAAAAGTGACAAAAAATGACAGAAAATCACAAAAAATGACAAAAAATAACAAAAAATGACAGAAAATCACAACAAATCACAAAAAATAACAAAAAGTGACAAAAATGACACAAAGTAACAAAAAATGACAAAAAATGACTGAAAAAACAATAAATCACAAAAAGTGACAAAACATGACAAAAAATGACAAAACGTGACAAAAAATGACTGAAATGACAATAAATCACAAAAGTTGACAAAAAATCACAAAAAGTGACAAAAATGACAAAAAAAGACAAAATGTGAGAAAAAGTGACAAAAAGTGACAAAAATGACAAAAAATTACAAAAAATAACAAAAAGTTACAAAAAATGCCAAAAAAAGACAAAAAGTAACAAAAAATGACAAAAAGTAACAAAAAATAACAAAAAGTGACAAAAATTACAAAAAATTACAAAAAATTACAAAAAATTACAAAAAATTACAAAAAACTACAAAAAATTACAAAAAATTACAAAAAATTACAAAAAATTACAAAAAATTACAAAAAATTACAAAAAATTACAAAAAATTACAAAAAATTACAAAAAATTACAAAAAATTACAAAAAATTACAAAAAATTACAAAAAATTACAAAAAATTACAAAAAATTACAAAAAATTACAAAAAGTGTCAAAAAATGACAAAAGTTGACAAAAAAACACAAAAGGTGACAAAAAATGTCTGAAATGACAATAAATGGTAAAATATGACAAATGATAAAATGATGAGGCTATTCAAATTTCGAACTAATCGCCGCGCACGAAATGGCAAATAATGCTGTTATGGAATTTGTATGGCCTATAACTTAACTATCTGCTTTGGTATAACACACGCGTTTTTTATGACCCGCTTTACATATTTAAAACCGGTGGAATTACATCAGCTTTACGAGCAACTGTGTTAAAAATATTTTTACTACTTTCCACACTGGTACAGAAAAGTGTACGATCTCACCCCTGACACAAATTATGATATTTGTCGTATCAGGCTGGCTGTTAAGTGACCCCGACGAGTCGCTAATCAGCTCCTATTTATTTATATCTTCATAAGTGTGTTATAAAACGTTGTTTGATAAGTCACTGCAGCATTCGGCTCCATAACAACCCAACCGACGGCTCGGGTGAATTCCACCTCGGTCGCAATGACAAACTTTCTCCACTTATATAAAAATGTCCTATTTTTTCACGCCATATTTTAGTTAGGAAATTTTGGACAGAGTTGTATCGCAATGTAGCCTGTAGTTAAGCTTTTTAATAATGCTTAATGTTTTTTAATAAACCAGAAGTATATTGCAGAATTATACGTAAAGTTAAGCATTTAATAATAGCCGTTTTAATATGATTTTCTAATTCTACAATTCTGTTTAACTACCATTTCTATTCTTAGGATAAAAATTATCGGGCCATTATAAAATCAGCTCAAATTAAAATAATTTCTTAGTTAAAATAAGTAGGTATGTTATGATGATGATGAACTTCCTTTCACATTACCTTTGTAAACACTCTAGCTCAATCTCTTCATGGAAAATCAAGGGGTTGTCAAGGAAAAAACGAACGAAGGAAAGGGGTAGGGGTTTAGTCAGTAAGAGTCTGACACACCCTCCCCCTCCGCCCAAGAGTGGGAGAAGTCATTCTGATGATTGGGGAAACAAGAGTTTTTTTTATCATAAAAAAACTCTTGTTTCAAGAATGGAACTATGCCGTTGCTACCACTGCGGTTACTGAGACCCTCTAGGGTAGTAAATACTAGTAATAACCATAACAAGCCGATTGGGGTCGAAACACTTGGGTCATGGGGTGCGGTGCACGTCATCTTTTCAAAGATATTTCTCGGCGACTGATCGACACTTTGCGTGACCAGAGGCTGGTTCGTTCTTTGCCCAAAGAATAAGCTGCCACTCTTTATTTCCATATCACTAGTATCTGAGCACTTTACCGGTGAGCGCAAATATGGATGGTATCGAGATAAAATGGAGCATTTTTACATAATAAATACTTATATAGGTACGTAGTTATGTTGCTAATAGTTAATATTAAATTTAGGTATTTAAGTGCATACCTATATTGAATTATTTCCGAATTAGAAAAATAATTCAATTATAAATATTTAAACAAATAACAGAAGTTAAATCTTCCCTCACGCATTTACCAGAATTCATTAGAAGTATTTCTAACATTAACTGTTTTAATTCTCTAATTTGTGTTTGTTCTTTGAGTTGTTTGTAAGGATTTGCTTGTACAAAATGTTATACTCGTAGCTCAAAATATTATTATTTATAAAAAGCTGCCAGCGGCTTCACTCGCGTGAATGCAGAAATTGTCCCAAGAGAACATACTACCAAAATAAAAGGTATCCTATGTGCTATTCCAAATCATGGTTTACGCGTGTACCAAATTTCCATCCAAGCCTGAAGAAGTAGCAAACATCTACAGTCACACACCCACTTACACACACATACACAAACTTTCTCCCTGAAAATATTAGATATATAATTGTTTTGGTGTATAGGTATGCGTTCGTAACACACATCTAATTTATAGATATATCGATAAACGCTTTCCTTAGCATGTGAAACGACCACTAAATAAACGATCATCGAGTACAAAGAAGAAAACAACACATAAAATCTACAAATAATAATAAGACAATATTTCACAGTCGAGTAAACGTTTCTAATATTTCCCCTCTACCTGAGACCCCTCTTGTCATCAACACGTGCCACTGACGCGTATTTTGTTATCGCCAGTAGAATTACAAACAAGGTTTTATTTATAACTAGCTTCTACCCAGGCTTCACTTGCGTTAAATTATTTCTTTTTGTATATAGCCTTCAAACAGTTTTTTCCGGGTCGGTTTAAATATTTGTAAAACGCACCCACGAATAAAACACACACCCAAATATGCTCCTATATAAAACGTTGATACGACAGAGGGACTATCCTTAAAACTTGTGGTTTTACTTATCAATTAACGCCCGTTTTCAATAACCTACCGCAGTTCATAGATAGATAGCTATCCCCGATAAACAGTAAGATTCTATCTATCAATCCACAACTTTTGGTAGGAAATGCTAACCGTCGGTAGGCTATGGGAAAGCAAGTAAGGGCAAAAGGATAGATTTGTTTATCTTTAGTAGCTGCAACTTTAGATAGATAGCTTATTGAAAACGGGCGTTAAACAACTTTTACTATACGACCAACCCTGAAAACACGAAAAAAAATCTACTTCTCCATACATTTTGTCAAATAATGTGAACATAAATGTATGGAAAAGCGGATTTTTATTATTAAAAAAAAACTAAAAAAAGAAAGAAAAACATTTTATTTGCACACACATAGTGCAACGAGTCAACGAGCGTGGGCCGATGACGGTGGCGACACAAAGACACGGTATTGTGTGCCTTAAATGTGAATAAAATAGCTAAAATAAATGTATGAAGGCTTTGAATTGGCTCCCAATCTATCCAGATGAAGTCCAGTATTTTACATGGAGCGACTAACTAAAAGTGCATTAGTATTAGTAGTAGCAGTTCAGAAGTTACCTTTACTTAACAAACTTTAATAAGCAAACGATTTTTCCTCATCATCATTTCAACTTTAGATTAATCGATGTAACAACCGGTCTTGACACGATGCAAATTTATTTCGTAATTTACCTAAAACTCGTAGTTTATTTGAAATTCTGAAGAGATTCACATAATTCTGGATGAATTTAGTTTGAAAACTTCCAAAGTTATCAAAGCTGGGTAAAGTTATTTCTGTAACGTAATTTAGGACTCGCTCGTTGAAAGATCGTGACTAAATAGGAGTTGGTTTAGTTTAAATCTACAGTTTATTTGCGTGTATAACTCTTTAGTAGAGTAAGGAACATTTTACAATATAAAACACAAGAAAGTGTGTTTTCTAAATGCATCTACACTATTTTATTTCAACAGCGTGGAAGTTAAACTTCCCACACGTTTATTTCACAACAAAGTTTCACGAGGTAAGGCTGAAGGCTGAAGAATACTGTTGATCCAAACCCTCCCAACGGTATAAAACATTGTAGCATTACAGAGAGATAACACGGAAAGAATGAAACGTGAAACGCCCTACTGCAATAAAATCCTACTTACGTGATAACACAATAAAAACTAGAGGGAAGTATATAACGTAGGTAATTCTATTACAAACATAAAACTCCCATCAGCCTTGTTTACAAAAAACTGTTTTACTCATAATAATTTTATTTCCTTTGCTTTCTGCCGTCACTATAATACTCGTACCTGTTGTTATTTCTGTTAGTGATCACTCAAGTGATAACAATGAAGAACAATGGACCGTCCGGACGAGTTTAGGGTTGGTATTCGAGCTTTTATTGTTTCAGGGTCATTCATTTAATTAATTTGTCATTTAGGGGCGGTTGAGTGACAAAAGTAAGGCCGACCCAACTCGTTTGCTTATCTCAATATAAATAGTTCGAGTTGTATTGTTGGCTGTTTTCATTTAAATGGACGGTCGGAAGTTCGATTGTGTTTCTATCGACTGGTTATTTGGGAACACTACATTAATAATTATATTTATTTTGTTCAGTACCCATGGATAATTTATTCTAAGCAAAGAGTTTACTTTGCTTGAGGTAGAAATCTAAGATAGGTCAGTTAATTTTGGCTTATCAAATGGGACATATCCGCATGGCCTTAAAACCTCCCGCCGAGAGATCATTTATTGCTCTTCAACTGAACGTATTTGTAAAACTAGTGTGTTTACAAAACCGACAAAAAATCTCTAAACAAAATGTTTAAGGGCCTATTTCACAATCTCCGAGTAGCCACTACTTCCTGAATAATTTAAAAAATGGAACAGAATTTGTATGAAATTATCTGCCAAGTAAGACACTCGAAACTTAATCATAGGTGGTGAAATAGGCCCTAAGAGTTCCAATTTCAAATCATATCCAAATGATTGAAGAGCTCTCAGAAAACGATCCATTTCAACTGAAAAGAGTAAAAATAATGAAAATCGAAAAGTACAGGCGGCCTATCACCTCCTGGAATTCAGTCAATCATCGGAAATGGATCTTTGCGATGCCCACTAGCTATGCGATAGCAATCAATACGAATAGCGTATGGCGCAGTAGCGGAGATTTGGCCTTCTATGCCAAGTGCAGACCAGAAACCCTGACCCAAAAGCCAGGGCTTTGTTGGTGCATCCAGATTCATATGGCCTTCGTAGGCTTTAAAAGTGGATGTAGACGTAATAAAGCGAGTGCTTCTAAATATAGGTTTGTTTTATCGATTGGTACTTGAAATAGCTGATTGGATTTTGGTTACATAACTCATCAAGTTTGTATTCCTCAAAGGGTCGTTTCTATAGTTCGTCTACGTCTTGTCAATTACGTTCTAAATTCTACGTACCTTTATATTTAATTGGTTTACGTTTGACCACTATTTCACTTGATAGTAAGCAGTGATGTGGTCGACGATGGAGCACGCTTGCCTCGAAGCAACCTATTTACTTTTGACTAAAATACCTCGAGGTTGTAGCTATCACAAAAAAAGACTTCAGTAAGGATGTGCCTGAATTGTTTAAAAGAGCTACCGTGGCTCTGGAATGCAAAGGGTAACTGAAGGAATCTGGTGACTTTATGTAAATTGTGGTTATAATCTCACAATTGTATTGAAATCGAATTGAATTGTGAACCTTATGAGTAAGCGCATAATACCAACGCGTGTAAGAGTAAAGTGTTTGGCCCTAATATTGACATTAAAATTATACCTATTAATTTGCAGAACCTACTTTTTCGGCAAAAACTAGAGAAGTTTTCATAACAGATAAAATATTGTATATAAGCAAGTCAAACACAACCACGTCTTGACGGCAAAGTTGATTTAATTAATGTTACTTCTTACTTCAGTTTTCGACGACATCTAACTTTAGTAAACACAATTTCTTTACGAATAAAACACAAATGTACCTATACCTACACCAAAAACAACCCAGAACTTTGATGTTCCATTATTTTGTAACACAACACATGTCATATTCTTTGTAAGAGTTAGATATGTGTATTATATATAAAATACATGTTCCAAGTTAAAGTTTGTAATACGATATATCCCGGAGAATGCCCCGGGGGCAGTGGGTCATACGTCCCTGACATGTCTTTTTTTATATAGAAATATCAGACCGAGGCCGGAATAACAAAAAATCGACGAAAACCTACGAAGCCTCGTATTCCCTAATGCAATTAAAACGGGCCGATACGTTGACGTCGCAGTGTGATTCTTTGAATCTAATGGTGTCTACATATTGGTGGAGGGACTCAATAGTGGCTCTAGGCAATTTTGGCATACATCCGATTCTATATATATGGGTAACCTACATATAATTTAAAGATGTGACATCCACCAACCCACACTAGACCCTAGTAGTGGCTTATTGCCCATTCTCTCTCCTAGAGTCTGAGTCCTAGCATTGGGAACAATATAAGGCTGACTGTGCCTGTGTTTGTGCTGTAGTCTGAGTGTCTTCAAACATTTTATAATACTACTTTTTTAGAACATCACCCAATTAAACATTTCATGGGGTTTTAAAGATTGTATGGAGGATTCTTATTTCTTGGATTAATAAAATTAAAACTTGGCAACAATTCTTAATGATAAAGACATCCAGTGTCCAACTTCTCAAGTGTCAACAGAACGACCGTTTCTGTTCATCCATCGGATTCTCGAGACCCTCACAAGGTCACTGGTCCAGCTTGTGGAAGGCCAACCAACGCTACGGCGTCTAGTATGCAGTCACCACTCCAGAACATTAAAGCACCTTTGATCATCTGTTCTGCGAGCAGTGTGACCTGCCAGTTACGTTTGCTGGTTCCTCGGGCAACCTTGATTTTCCTCTTGAATATTTTCTGTCCTGATTGGATCATGAAAAGAAACTCTGAAACCTAATGCCTATAAAAACACATTGCACTTTGGGTGCCTTCCGATAAGGCCCATTTTGAGCGACTACATTCCAGAGTATGTGTGACACTGTGGAATTTTAGACGTGAAAATACCGCGAAGCTTGCCGAACTCTGCCCAGCTAAGTCTGATTCGACGATTAACTACTTTCTCGAACTTAGACCTACCTACTTGGATCGTTTATCCCATGTAAATGTAACCTACAACTTCTCGACTACGAGTGTAAAGATGTCAACAGAACAAGAAATGTAGTTTTTACGGCTCATTATGAGCATTTTCATTTCTACGTACCTTTTATGTACCTTCCAGTGTGGAGCCCTTATCTTTTTCCTAAATAAAGAAATGAATACAAAAAATGGTGGCCATAAAACAAAATATTCCCTATTTCTATTTCGTTCCTAGCAAAGAAGTTGTATTTCTTGAAGAAATATTGACGCTCTACATACATTGAAGACGTATGAATCGAACAGAAAAGACGTTCTTTCCTTGGTTTGCTAATAAATTATTACTAGAGTATATCGACGTTTTCAGTCTCACCGCGCTAATACTAAGTAATACATAAGCGCGATTTTAAAAGCTGCGAAGACGGCTTTTGTATATCTTTGAAATAAAATATTCATCTCGTTCTGTGTTTTTGTAAATGGGTATAAAAGCTTACCTAAATGTACCTACTTTAATGGCGCCTGTATTCAATTGCGTAATCAGAGGCCTGTCGTCACTATTATTATACATACATATATCAATCTAAAGAGGGTTATTTATTTATTTATTACATTCTTTATTGTACACACCCTCCCGCTCCGCCCAAGATTGGGAGAAGTCATTCTAATGATTCACCTACCAAAAAAAAAAGCCGTGGTTATGTAATTGATGACAATATTTTGGTGCAGTTATAGATCTTTCTAATCATTCGCTGAATACGGGTGTGACGTTATGCTATGTACCTAGTATCAGTGAGTATGTACACTAATACTACACGGCATAACATCTTTTGTATTGTAAAGCTGATGTTTCTGTAGAAATAAAGGTGAAATTTTGTATGTAGGTACGTATGCATGTTTGTTACACCTTCACGCTCAAACGGCTGAACAAATTTGGATGAAAAATACAATGGCATTAGTCCAGTGGAATAGCACATAGGGTACTTTATATCCCAGGTTCCTTTTTCTTTGGGATAATTTTCGACTTACGCACGGGCGAAGCCACTGGCAGAAATTAGTATAACGATGATGGTATACGTAGGCAAAAAATACCAACAGCTTTTGAATAAAAAAAAACAATTAACAAGCTTCTCTTTACTTTCATTATTTAACACAGTTTTGTCAGGCTTTAATTACTTTCTAGAGATAATAGCGAGGGATAACATTTACAAAGTCCTACGGCTGACATTGAACTTGTAAATTAATAATTAAAATTGTTGGGTTGGTAACATTTTCAAAACTTATTTAAAAGTGTAATGATAAGATTATTATCTGGCGGTATAGACAGTACTTTAAATGACTGGACTTTTGGTCTCGTGGTTAGTGGTCTTGACTGTCATGCTGGGTTTGACTCCCAACCAAGAGAAATGTTTGTGTGATCGGCGCGATCATTTTGTTCTGTATCTGGGTATAATTTATCTATAAAGTGTATTTAGAAATATTTAAGCATGCTTATCAGTTTTCTAGTACTCACACCACAAGTTTTGCTTAATTTTGGACTAGACAGCTTTGTGCGAAAGTTATGGAATATTCTAACATTATTTTAATTAAATCTCTAATTGCCAAAATGCACTATTTTTAAACACTTTAAAAGTGTTCATGTAGGCATTTGTATAATAAAACTAGGTGAATTTTGAATTTAATGAAAGTTCGTCTTTAGTAAGATCTTATCGAAATGTAGATTTTATGCCTCAAATAGAAAAAAGGCTTCAGTCAACACAAACTTTCTCATCACGTATTGGTACATGAGATCTGAATTTTAAAGGTATGGAAAAACTTAAGGTGCTTGATGGGGAGATTATTTTATAACCGGGTTCATAGTAAACATAGGACGAGGCATTTTCACTTACAGGTTCGTAAGTATCACTAACGCTAGCTCACTGTACTTAATCCTAATGCATTTGTCAACAACAAAAAGAGTCAAGGGTAAGTAGTAATATTTTGTTAAAAAAAAAATTAAGTATTTCAAAAAATATTTGTATGGCGTACAGAAAGCTGTTTCAGATCTGGTTTTTTGTTTTTTATTTGTGAACGCACGCACAATAGGTACAAGAGTAAATACTATTGTAACCCAACATCACGTGGTTCTGCGGTAACGATTGAAAGAATAGCTCTAGAATACAAAGCGCCAATGGACATAGGTGGGTTTTAGTCAGTAAAAGTCTAAGCACACCGTAATCATGGTGGTAAGGGCTTAAAGGGCACAGTAGAGCACACGGTAGAGGTATGCACTGCTTGTCTCATGAACGAACCATGTCCATACCATGACCACAGAATCGGTCGACTTCATAAAAGTTAAAGTCTGACACGCCCTCCCCGATAAAAAGTGTAAAAAAATGATTTTATGTGCACAGATTGGCGCTCCAGTTACTCATCTTTTCAGCACCTATAGACAGTGCAGAGTGTACTTAGTTTTAAAGATCTACCTACTAAATTAATTAAACAATCAATCAATCCGCGACCCTACTATAATTATATGACCCCAAAACTTGGACTGTTTTTTGCCTACAATCTTTCATATCAACCATGTAAACATCACACGATGAAAATTACGGTGAAGTGAGTGCAATGTCATTCCTTCTGCTGGAGGTTGGCAATCACGTAGGATTCAGTAAGATATTGAAAGAAAAACACTACAGTGCAACTAGTACTTTTACGAGATCTTCAACAGTAGAAATCAAGAAACAGATGTTTCCTGATAGTTTTCCGATCGAACTCCTGACGGAAAAGTGCTTCTCAAACTCCTCCAGAAGTTTTCAGCATAGTCGAAGGAAAAAAGCCAGTGTTCCGATAGGAGAAAAATGGCTGAATATTTATTTGTTAAACCACACAAAAGTTGATATAATGCCTCAAGAATTCCTTAGCAATCAACCAAGGGTGATGAAGAAATAATATGGCAAGTAGTCATAATCCATTATGACTGCAACATTCAATAAATGCTGGACGACTACAAAACGACGATTTCAAAAAAAGCTATTTGTTTAATAGTCATTTCTGATTTACTAACAGGTCTTGATACTTTTGATTGTTGACCACATACATATTTTATAGGTATGTGTATGTATATTAATACAATCTATCCAACAGTACTACCCATCCTTGATTGCCAATGTCGTAGATAGAAGTGAATAGTCATGTAGTAATATAAGAGATCAGTGGTTCAGAGATTTTTAAGGACCTTTGTATTCTGTATGAATCTCATTTTTTTAGCATTCTTAAGCCTAAACATTATAACATAACAATACATTTTTATTTATACCGTAATGTTAATATTGTCAATGTTTTTATTATTAATTAAAATCAATCAAATTCAACTAGGCACTTGAAAAACCAAACCAAATTATACATTTTAAACCTACATCGAATATTATCCTAGTAATAGATATTAAAACCAATTTGTCTAAAACAATCTCTCCAATAATCGTATTGTTAGACCATTGATCTAATTAAATTTGAGACGGAGATCCTAGCAATTTCCGAGATCCAAATATACCTTCAAGATATAAAGTTTGCTTGCGCAAGGAATTTTGAAATATTCGTGTCAGAAAACAACAGCTGCCCCCGGCTTTATTTTAACGCTCAGTGCAGATGATGAGTTCCCTTTTTTAATTTCACTGAGATGGAACAATGCCAACATAAAAGCATCAAAGAAAAAAAAATATTAAGGAAAAGTCCGCTTTATAAAGTACGAAGGAAAATTTTGATATTGAAAAATGTTTGATTAATGTTCGATCGAAGTTGGCTCTTCGGTTTATAATCTTCGGGATTACGGAAAACAAAGCGATATCTTTTTATACTGTGTATAATTAATTAATAAAAAGACATAGTATTCAATTTAATAAGTAGACATACTTCACGAGTAGGAATGAAAGCGAGCATTAAAAACAAAATTAAACACAAAAAGATCAAAACCCTCACGCCCCAAGAAGAACACTACATTATGCAACGGAAAACGAAATAACACGCTGAAAAATAACTCATTAAGCCTATACAAACAAACTAAAAGCAGAAAACAAGGTAGCTAAACAAAACGAGAAGCATTCTTCGGTAAAGATCTCACGAGGAACGGAGCGGCTGCCTATGTCGGTATCAAAGGGGCTAATTAATTATCTCGAGCGCTCGTGATGCTATAGAATACGACCCCGGGGTGTAAGCGAGGGTAAGCGCCAAATAGACACTTGTGTACCCTTAAAAGGAACGTAATGCGTGCTTATTGTCCACATTCCAGTATTTACTCCCGAAATACACCCAGCAACTTAGTAAACATACTTAAGGCACGATTCACGCAAAAGGAACGACGATGCCAGGCGACGTCGAGAGATGCTTATCAAAATAAAGTGTGTCATAAAGCCTTACGCGAAAGGCGTTGACGGCAAGATAAAAGCACAATTGAAAAAGCAGTGCTCGTAAAAACACGTCATTTTTTATCATAATTATTCAAGCAGTTTTTCTCGCCGCAAACGTATTGTTTCTGGCACCAAGAAGTTTGAAACTAGAACAATTGCGAGACTTTTTGTACGGTTATTGTTGCCGGCATTAAGCTCGTATCGCGAGATGAAATATTACTTTACGTACACACGAAACACCGTAGCTTGGCACGATATAAACCCCATTTTTGTTTATGTAAATGCTACGCAGCATACTGCGAGATTTCATTACCATAATATAAGCTAGCGGTTCATAATGGAAACGGAAGGAGTGTGACGCACATAATATTAATATCTAAAATTTATAACGCATAATGAACCCGTCGAAACCAAATGAAATCCATTGGAAATTATAACGTTCAAATTTTGATTAAACAATGAAATTTTCAAAATAAAATGATAAATATAGTTTTAAAATGACTTACCTGTTGCGATGTGTATTTTCCAAGCACTTATAAACTAACGATTAATCGAACACCAATACTAATTATTCTATTATTAAAAACTATTATTCAAACGTCCAATTACAGTTGGAATCTCAGAATGAAAATGAGAAAGATCTCTACGCCAAACTGTCGTAGAGGGCAGCGTAGGCGAGACCGCTACGAGCGCTACGTCGCAACTGCCGTGCTACGCGCCTGCAAACACCGACTGCAAATAAAGACAGAAGGAGTCGTTCGGTGATCGGCGGAAACACCCGAACGCTACCCGAAGAACAAAGTTATTTAAGGGCGTTTACAAAGTAGCTTGATTTTAGTCCCAGATTGTCATTATTATGATATGACTTAACTAGATAAAAAATGGGTTGGTGAAGTAATGGCGTTTTTTAGTATAATTTAGAGGGGTATCTGCGAAATATTTTTAGAAGTAAGTAAACAGTAATTTATAATTTTTATTGCTGAACTTTTTTCTTCATGATCATTTTTGCTGTCACGAGCTTCAAAATTATATGTCTACAGAATATTTTATGTCCTGAAAGTTTTATTGATGTACCGTAGCAATTACTTCTTATATTTTTCTATAGAGGTGAATTCCCTTGCTGGGGATAAACAACCCCCTGTCATCCCCTGAGTGTCGTGTGTGTAAGGGCACGATGCTATCCACCTGTGCACTGATAACATTGTACGTATTGCGAATTTGTATTCCTTATGTGTTGCGGGCTCTAATGGCAAGCAAGCCACGTCGCCGGAATTTGATACGAGTGCTATAGATGATATTCATCAACATGTTTACAAGACGCCTCTGAGGGAAGTGACTGATAGCTTTCATGAAAAATAAAAGTGTAAGTCTATGTCGAAAAATCCGTCTTTGAAGTTAAAAACGTTGTTAGTAACGTTTTGATTATTTAGGAGTACATTCTTCTTTGAGTTTTCATTACATGTAAAACGAATGAACATTCGTATTTTATCTAAATTCAAATTGTATGCTACCAGCTAGTTAGTAGTAAAAGTAAGTACTTAAAGCAACTAATAACAGTTGCTCTAAGTACTATTACTACTTGTTGTATTTTAGCATGGCAACTGATATCATTGTCCTTTCGTTACGTAATATCTATTCATTGGAAACCTGCACAATGAACTACAATTATAATATTTCATTAACATGATATTTTCATTCCTTTTGGAAGTAGTCATATTAAGAAGTAATTACCAGAAATTTTAATTAGAAAATCATAAAGCATTTTTTTCCATTCTGGTTGGAGCTAGCAGGAGTGTAAGCGTTTAATTATCAAACCCACCTGTGTTTTATACCCTTAGCGTTTCAGTGTCACGATAACTCTTATCAACATTCCCACAGCTTTATGTAAGGAGCTTTATTATCTTGACTTGACATATTTCATGTTTAAATATTATAATATATTTATCACTAGCTTCCGCCCGCGGCGTCACCCGCGTGGTGTGTTGATAAAAAGCAGCCTATAGTAAAAATAACAAAATCCAAGAATAAATAAGATTACGTTTCTTTTTTTTTCCTGTTGACCGGGATAAAAAGTAGCCTATATGTTAATCCAGGGCACAGATTACTAAATAGTTACTACGTAACAGATACTTCACTTAGTAGAAAAATTACAATACCTACTGCTTTATTAGCCTACTCCAACGCGTCGGCAACCATTGCATGCTAAAATGTGCCTAAATGCTCAAGCGTACAATTGTGATTGCTTCGCACCGCGCGAACCCGCAGCAATCGCAGGGCTGCCTCTTCGATAAAATTAAATTAACATGACTTTTTGTGTTTATGTTTTTCAGAACTGTGAATGTTCTGACTTATAGTTACAATTTATTTATAATTAATTACAGTTTAAAATTGAAAATTCTATCGTTTATAAAATATTTCTTTTATAAGTTTCGTCGTTCTTTGACAGGTAAAGAGAATAATGTTAGGTGTTTATCCCTTCTTTTGCTTGATTTACACCCATCTACAGCACATAAGGCACCACACGGCATCGTAATACGCGTACGAACGAACAGCACTATTAAAATTTAACGGCGGGCGCGCGCTTCGCTTGCGAAAACCGCACTGAATTTGATCCGCAAGCGGACCGAGACCGCTCGGCTGGGCGGTAGGCACTTATAGCGCGCAAGTACATGGAGTGACGGAGGCCTGTCCAGGGTATAACCTATCTACATACCAAATTTCAACCAAATCGGCCCAGCCGTTTTTGCGTGAAAGAGTAACAAACATACATCCATCCTCACAAACTTTCGCATTTATAATATTAGTAGGATTTGTATTAATGTCATAGCTACCGTACAGCACGTACAGTGAACCTATAGAACCCATTCATCAACAGAATCTAAATAATATTCAAATCAGAGAATACTCTCAATAAATTACATGTACAGAAAGCAAAGTTCAAGTCGTGATTATAATTTAATATAACACTCTCGTAGGATAACACGATCAGAATGTGATAAAATCTCAGCGGAATATGTCGTTATATTTTTTAGTCTGGCCAGATTCGGCCGTCCGTTTTTATGGGAGACGGTCTCTTTTATGACATAAATGTGAACAGATCTGCGCTGTGATGTAAGAAGATTAGAGGGTGCATTCTGAAGGAATAAGATTTACGTCATTTTTGATGTGGAATGCTAGATCTCTGTTCAGAAATAGGTACCTAGAAGATTTTATGTGAGTCCTAAAATTGTTTTTGAAATTTGAATCAAAACAAATATAAAAGAATATTATAATAAAACCAGGAGAAGTAAATCTGGATAAGGTAAAGCGTGGTCATATTTATGCTCGATGGCGCTGACCTCAACATTTTAGTTTGTATTCAGTCAAACGACGTGAATAGGAACGCAGGGGTAAATAGAGACAAAACTTTGAAGGGGATTTTTACGTTTCCTAACAGTTTTTCCCAACATTTAAGTACTCCAACTTATTCATTTACTGTAATAAAAGTTTATTCTTTTACAGAAATAAATAATATAAACACATACCAAAGTGAACATCTTTGGATTCACCCCGTTTGACGATTGTTTTATATTTAATAACTATGGCATAAACAAGCAGAATTCGATGCATTTTGAAGCAATAACTTGGCTAAGTTTAAGAAAGTGAAATGGCTAATTTCAGTGGACAAATAAAATTAATTATAAATGTTGCCTTCAACGCCACCTAGCGAGAACATTGCCATATTTGGGTCCGAAGCTTTCACCAGCAATCAGAAATGTCTAAGGTTTTTACTTTATCTACTTCTCTTGCTGCAACCTTTACATCACCAATCCAACCACTACCACTATGACCTCGACTACGATCGACTACCACAATTCATCACTATCACCATCCACTTCCAACACCACCACTTAACGATCTGGTTTATATCATAAAAAATAATTTTATCTATACTAATATAATAAAGAGGTAAATTTTTTTTTGTTTGTATGAGGTAATCTGTGGAAGTACTGGTCTGATTGCTAAAATTTTTACACCAATTGAAAGCTGCTGTATTCTTGAGTGACATAAGCTATATTTTATGTACGCGGGCGAAGCTGCGGGCTAAAGCTAGTACGGAATAAGTTCATTTCGCATCATGATCATTACATGCACATAATCATTCGTTTATACGAGTACTACCGTAGTTGTGTTATTGTGCAGTTTGGCGAATTTTACGCGAATGAAGTAGCGGGTTAAAGCTAATCAGTAGTTAAAGTCTATTAAGTTTCCTGTATTTTAAAAACTTAATTTAAGAAACAAGTTAATATAAGAATACTAAGTCTTAGCAATTTTTTTTTACAGTTTTAAAGTGGGAATTCATCAAATAACTCTTACTTATATGCATAAAAGTAGGTACAATATTGCTTGCATGACATTGTGACATTTACTAATCAAAAGTTGCATGTCACGACCGTATGTAAGTAAAGCTACTTGCATGCTTGTGTAGACCATGGGCAGTAAGAATGTGAAATGCTTAAAGAAATATTTGCGGCTTGAATAAAATGAGTTTTTTTTTAGGGTAATACATTCATTAAGAGTGCCTGAATTAAGAGTGAGGAGCTCGTGGCTATATAATAACAGCCGCACAGGTCGATCTTCAAGGTTAAGCCACGCTTGCCTAGGTTGGTCTGTGGATGGGTGACCATCTTAACATAACGAGTTTCCTCCGTGTCTCGGAAAGCACGTTAAGCCGTTGGTCCCGGCTGTCATTTGTAGATCTTTGGCAGTCGTTACGGATAGTCAGAAGCCAGTAAATCTGACTCCAGTCTTGCCATGAAGTACCGTATTACCCCAGTTAATGGGTTGTGGAGGTCTGGTAGGCAGCCGCTCGTCGTAAAATACTGGTATTCAGCTAAATCCGGCTTGACTGGAAACCGACCCCAATATAGTTGGGAAAAGGCTAGGCAGATGATGAAGAGTGCCCTTCCCGACCCGTCTATCGTCAACCTAAGCATGGTTTAAAAACTTGTCGGTTTATCATAGGACCCTAGCCCTCGGACCTGATGTTCTCGCGCATTCGCATCGATATAGTCGCGATGCGGTCGTTAACTGTTTGCCCTCAACCATTCTATGATTCTCAGTCGCGACGCAAACGGTATTCAAAATATAAATGTTTTTTTTTTTGTTTGTAGAAGATTTTATTAACGCATCAGCCTCGCTCCGTTCTCTCTTCGATGTCGTCGACACAGTCGCGCGTTTACATCGATACAGTCGTAACGCTGTAGCGCGCTAGTAACGCGTTGCCATCGCTACAAAAATTCACCGTGGGCCCCAGCCCTTATGTAATCCAACGCAATGATTGACAAAAAGGCTACGCAAAAAAAAGATAAATAAAACCTGAACGCTGTGCTAGCATTCGATAATTCCGCTGTTTACTCGAATTTTTCACAAAACTTGTTCCAGGAAATACGAGTTATTTTTTTAAACTTTAGTAATTTTTTAGGGTTCCGTACCACAAAAGAAAAAAAATGGAAACCTTATAGGATCACTTTGTTGTCCATCTGTCCGTCTGTCAAGACCCTTTATCTCGAGAATGCGTAAAGGTATCACGTTGAAATTAAAACAATAATTACTCAAATCTACGGTCCCTTGAAACTGTGCAAAAATCAATTTTTTAAGTTGACGGGAAAGAAAGATACGCCCGTTTATGTTGCAAAAAACGTACATTTCGACACTGTCAAAGGAAACAAAATTCATAGGGTACTTCCCATTGACCGAGAATCTTAAAATTTGGCACGAAGTAAGGAATTATAGCACTTATATAGGAAAAAGTCGGAAAATTGAAAATTTGTAGTTACGACACAAGAAAAAAAAAATTGAAAAATTTTCAAGACTCAATTCGAAAATTGATTTTTTTTCATAAGTAAGTTAGAGGTATCGAGTTGAAATTAAAACCATTTAATAAAGTCCGCGCTCCCTTGAAGCTGTGCGAAAATCAAACTTGTAAGTTGACGGGAAAAAAAGATACGCCCGTTTATGTTTAAAAAAACTTTTATTTCGACACTGTTAAAGGAATCAAAATTCATAGGGCACTTCCCGTTGACCTAGAATTTTTAAATTTGGTGCAAAGCAAGGTATTATGGCACTAATATAGGGAAAAATCTGATACCTAATTGAAAATATGTACTTACGTCATAAGAAAAAAAATTGAAAAATTTCAAGGCTCGATTCGAGAATTGAACTGTTTTCATAGGTAAGTTGGTACGGAACCCTCAGTGCGCGAGTCCGACTAGCACATGCCCGGTTTTTTTTTAAATAAGTATACTTTTTTTGTCTTTTTAAAATAACGCATTTGAATAGCCAAAGTTCACGCAAAGTACCAGATTTTTAAAGGTTTTTAAACTGGATTATTTTTACAAAAATTATGTGTTGATATGTAATAAAAACCTGGATATTGGAGTTTCTAAAATATCTAGGGAAATATGTGTTATAACGTCATAATCACGTCGTCGTATCTCGGGTTAGACGCTTTTAAATAAGTGTTACTTCTCCCTATCTAGTGGGAGGAGAAGTTAGACGGAGTGTCAGATTTTACTAATTAAAAACACCCGTGTTATTTGGTTCAGTTAGCTTTTTTATGTTCCAGAGCCGTGGCAACTCTTTCGAACAATCCTGCAGTGCATACATTTTGTCTTTATAAATATCTTTTATACTATAAATGGTACAAAAACAATATTTGAATGTAGAAACCCAGGTCTTAATGATGCCAGTACCTATATTCTGAACTCGTTTCTAAGTAGTTGCCGCACTTACTACGTAGCTTGCTAGCTTCCATACAATTTGCTTTGAAGTCAGACTTCACAAAGAGAGTACCTACCTTTTAAGTATTAATATTATAATAATGCTACCTGCGTCTTCTCACTTAACCTACAATTTCTGTGATTTCAATCTTGATAAAGGGTTTTGTTTGTACGTTCCTTACGTTTACTCACCTATTTATCTATATCTATGTATTTATGAAAGGAAAAACTGACTAACTGACATATGAGTATCAACGTACAGCCAGACTAGGAGTATGAAATAGAGCACAAGGTTTCCTTATGTGACGTAAGCTAGCACTAAGAGAGGAATTTCCAAAAGTCACCCCCTAAGAGAATGGAACGGGGGTTCAAAATTTGAATAGAGAAAAATACTTTCATACGGGCAAAGCCACTGGCAGAAGCTAGTCTATACTAATATTATAAAGAGGAAAGATTTGTACCTATTTTTGGATGTTTGTAATGAATAGGCTCAAAAAGTACTGGGCCGATTTAAAAAATTCTTTCGCCAATAGAATGCTACATTCTTCCAATTTGACATAGGCTACATTTCATTTTGAAAAAAATTAGGGATCCTTGGTAAAATTTGAACAATGTTACCGAAGGTGTAGAAAAATGAGTCTGAAGTCACTAAAAAAGTGTTTTATATCCAAATTTCCAAAAATAAATAATTGTCTACCCCGTGCGAAGCCGGGACGGGCTGCTAGTATATTATAAAAGGAGAAACTGACTGGTATACCAATGTTCTATGTGTAGCCGAAACTACAAACTAAGAAGAGGATTTTAAAACTTTTAACCTATAAGGGGGTGAAAAGGGTGCTAATATTCTTGAAAGTTAGCACAAATGGTAACCTATGTGCCATATTTTTAGAAACCATCACAATATAACAATATATGATAATAGGGGGTGTTAAAGATAGTATAGAGGATTATTTTTCCTCAAGTAATATGGGATAATAAGGATAGGAAGAAGAAGATGAAAGATTCTTTTGTCTCGCATTAATAAAAATGTTTGGTATAAATTGTAATGGTTTGTTGTGTTTTGTATTTTGTGAATGAAAATAAATTATTAGTATTTGTATTTTTTTTTTGTATTTTTGTAATCAACATATTAAGTTTCAAAGACTGTCTTTATTACTATTACTATTAACTAGGGTGTAATCTGTATCTCAGGGGGCAAAAATTAAATCATGTTGAATAAATTCGAAGCAACTGAATGATATCGAAAAATTATCATAGAAAATAATTATATATTATTAAGAATAATCTACAATAATAAGAAAATAATCTATAATCTACATACTCGTAGATTATACCCATAAAATAACGTGCCACAAATGTTTTTTTCAGAGTTTCAGGGATTTTATGAATATACTTTTTCAACTACTTTCTTGACTTCTTTTATAAAAGTTGTGAGAAAAGGCAGAAGAAACATAAAGTGACTTTAATAGAGTGTTCACATTGTCGTCTGTCAAGCGATTCTTACATCGGCAAACTAAACCGATTGTTGGGTATCTGGGATTTCGATAATCTGTTTTTGCCCCGCGACTACGCCCTAACAGATTGGGGATACTATAAATCATTTTCGTATGTTTTACGGTTTTATGTGGATATTTTGCGACGGTTCGGTATATCTTGTTGCGATTTAGGATTCAGACGCAATTCTCGTTCGAATATTGTGATTTATAGCTGTGAAACAATGTAGTTTATGATACCATTCACTATGTACTGCTTAATTCACTTCACGTTCTTGCAGATTTATGCTGGTTATAACTAAGGATCGGTGGGATGCTTGTAATTCTGATCTGCTAAGATAGGGTGCGTTTGGCTCTGTGATAATGTTGTGAATGGATATAATTTGAATTTCTCTGTATTTTAATATTTAGCGTGAGAAGCGTACTTTAGGTTACAAACCAGTGTTAGTGAACAGTAGGAATCATCACAGTGCTTCGAGCCGTAAAAAAATTGTACGTATTTTTGGATATATTTTTTTAAGGGAGAAATTATCTATGATGTTATCAGGCTTTTACTGACTAAAGCAGCTCAGTTTATGTTTCAGGACCCCGGGATTTATTTTCAGAAGCAAACTTAGGTCATGCTCAGGAGGCTTCAACCCTGCTGTGTTCCTAAGGCTGACATTGACTTGAGACGCACGTGGAACACAACGCACCGTCGGCGACTTGAGCTCGGTGCGAATGGTTCCTGAACGACTGCATGACAAGCCAATATTGCTCATCGAACCTCATATTTGCAGACTCATATGAAAGTAAGATAGTAAATACCTACAATTTAGCAACCGAGTGAAATACTAAAAGAGTTTTGTTTGTCATTGTACAAAAGGAACTTTTTTTTCTGATTTTATGAGACTACTGTCGCAAACATAAAGTTGTTTTACTTAGCAAGGTTTTTTATTACTTACAAAGGTAATTTTCTGCTAAGTAGGTTATAGAAAATGAAGACAAAAGGACTAGACCAGACTGTTGTGTTGTTGGTTCAATAGCTCTTGATTATTTATATATACATAAAGAACACTGCTGAATTGCTGTTTGTTAGTCCTGCTGAAATTCAAAAACGACTTGAGCTATTTGAATATTTTTTGTTGGTCAGTTTGGTCACATTTTTGGTATGAAAAGAAAGAAGAAGTTAAGTAAAATTAAAAATTGATTTTTGTTTGGGAATTGAAGTATTATTTTCACGGAGATGAAGCCCCAGGCCGTACCGAGTATGCCATAAACAATTCCTTAGTTCAAGTATTTTAAAGATATCCGTCGACAGGTGTAATTGGAATCATAAGTGACGTAATTTTTTAATTACGGCTGACCACTATCTCTCAAAAAATAAACGTATAATCAAATAACAAGGCTAAAATTGTATTTTGGTTGAGCCTGGTTAACTTTGTGAAATTGTATTATAATCTTATGTTTCAGGAATTTTTGACCAGAGTCCTTATTGCATTTTCTTTTTCATATTTATTTGCTGCATTGATTATCTTATTTATCTTCTTTACATACTTGTCTACTTATGAATATTATACAGATGCTTACTTTCTTATTAAAAATAATGTACCTAACTAAAAGCAATAATTCGTTTTTCTAACTTAACAACAAAGCAATGACGTTGCAAATGATAAATAAAAGTACTGTTCAAATGGGAAAACCCGCTAGTTCACCTAGTATCGCGATCTGTCTTACGCAGCTAATTGGATTTAGGCATTAAACAATAAAGTTAAGCGTCTGAAGTAAAAGGTCAAGAAGATAAATTAGATTTATAGTAATTTAATTAATTACTTAGGTTTTACACTTTGGGCCTACATAAATTTTGTTTGTTATTTATATTCGCTAGCGACGTGACAAGACAAACAAACGCCAAGTTAAAAGGGTCCCGCTAATGTACTTAGGTTGAAAAAGGACCTTTCAGTGATACTTGAATAGCACGAGAAAACCCAATATTCTTTTTACCGAATAACTTTTTACCTTGTGTCGCCATACCTCACGTTTTACCCGGGACAACTCCCAGTTTTATTGAAAAATAAAAGTCTGCGTGTCTACACAGACGTTTATTTTTCAGGCCAGACCCCATAGCTGCATTGTGCACGATTGGACAGACGGGTAAACGAAACGCGCCGAAACAAATTTAACTTTCAATAAAACTTTTTCATTGTGTGTCCCGAACTAAAATAAAATATACCAACCCTATGGCTACTATCCTTTTACCCATTCTGAAACTGTCCAAGCTTGCGAGGTGTCCCGTTAATATTAAACGTAATGGTGACACACCCTTTGGTTATAAATAGGGCTGGTGTAGACGAGAGTAGAAAACTTACCTACATACGGGTATTCATTACATTATGTGTCTAACGCTACGCAAAAAGGACACCTGAGACTTGACGAAGCTACGCCATTTCACTTTTTTTCGCACATACTTCTGAAACATTTAACTCAAGCAATAGACATTGTAAAACATAGAAACTAATGTACATTTGCATAAGTTATTTTGGAAGGCGAGCGTGGCATATTGCTGTGAATATGTAATGCTCTGCACCGAATACTTTCCGGAAAATATTTCTTTGAAGCATCCGAAACACTATTCAGGACTACGCTGAGTGAATAAAAAATTTCTCAATAGAAAATGCGTGTTTCATTCCCAGTGAGAGTTTTGTAAGAGGCCTACCTATGTCGAGATGCTTTTAGTGGAATCACTGTATCGCGTGCCCCGTGTAATAAACATTACTGGCGGGTGTTATTAATAGTTGTGTACCGCATTACAAATTGTCTGTTCATTACCGAAAACCTTTCAAGTTTCTGCTAAAGTTGTATTTTCTCACAATGTCGTGGGACCTTAAACTTAATCAGGAACAACCTTGTTTTAATTATTTTCAAAGGAAACCATTATTAAGTTACAACTTGAGTTGGATAGTCGGTAAGTCTTTAGCACAATGTTTCTATGTCTAGAAGGCGAAAGTTTGCATTTGTATCTGCGTGTGTGTATCCTTGTTAAATCTTCACGCTCAACGGCTAAACGGATTTGAGTAAAAATTAGTAGACGGGTAGACCAAACCCTAGTATAGGGTATAAAATATTTTTGATTCCGAAAATATGTTATTTTGGGATAGGTTTCGACTTCAGAGTAAGCGAAGCCGCTGTTAGAAGCTAATAACTAAATAATATTTCTTTAAAAAAATTTTTTTTTGTGAAATGGATACAAACAACAAAGCTATAATACACAATAAGGCACATCGTATATCCCATAAAAATTCAATTCAGTGGAAACGAGCGAACTAAATTACCTACGAGCCCATTGTACTGTATCGTGGGCATACATCATCTTGATACGAGTACCTGCCCCCGAATTCAGAGGAGGATTTGAATAGATACCCCATATCATTGCGTCGTGAATTGTTCATAAATCTTCCTATATGCCGTCTTTTGTTTAGCCCGCCAGCGTGAATACCCCACGGGGCTTTTTAGGCACGGGCAAATTCGAGTTCTCCTTTAGAGAAATTGGACGGAATGGCATCACAATTTGAACGTGTACTATCACATGATAGTGGATAATGAATTTGCTCTTTAGTTTATTGTTAAACACGGTTCGAGAAATTCCTCGTTCAAAAATCACTTTGGAGAAGCACTAGCGAAGCTGTTAGTAAATAGTTAAGAGAACAGGATACGCTCAGCTGCTGCGTTCAACACTTTAGTCTCCTGATACTGTTGTGAGCTCCAAGCATCTGTATTTTGTTTGCTAATCTATAATAATATGATTATTCTATCTTAACCTGTTTACATGATTTTATTTTCAAAATTTAACAGGTATCCATGACATGATTTGAACGTCTTAAAAATAATATACAAAATTAATTTATAACAAGATACTTCTTGAATATCAATTCTGAACCATTTCTGAGAAGGCGTTTGTAATTAAGCTTCTACCCAGAAACAGTCTACCTCGTTTTAATTTCAGCATCAATTCCGAACAATTCAAAGAATTCAAAGGGCGGAATTGCCAAAATTTATTTCGAGTTTCCGATGAACTCAATCTTTCATTACCTGAATTAAGTCTGTTCAGAACTCGAGGTGGGAGGGCGACAAACCGCATGCACCTACTCCGATACAACTCATAATTTATGAAAACGCCAAGACGGATGAAATTAGCATAATTTCTCACCAAAAACTTCCGACTGAGTTTTCTCCATGAATATGCAAAGGGAAAGTTCACAGTGTGCCAACTTTTTATGAGCCCTGTCAGAATACTTGTAATACTGCTGTAATTTGCATTTGTATTTCATATTTAAAAATGTTATAATTATAATATTTCGGGTGCTAATGCGTGTATTAAAATTTGTGATTTCCATTTTAATTAGCCTTCGCCTTAAGACTTTATTACATTATTCGTAACAATGTTTCCATTCTTATGCCAAAAGTTACGAAAAGCGTTAATTTTCTTAGCTTCATTTTAGAAAATTGTATCATTTATTTAGTCTGAAACTGAAATGTGTCAGACGTGAAATTAGATAAGTCTAGTGTACCTAATGTTGTAGTTACAGTAATGTATTTATTTATAAGATTCATGCGAAGTCACCTTAACTAAGCTATGATAAGAATCTTTATTTGACATAATATATACAGCACAACATATTTATGTTGTCATATATTATGGGTACTATATAATTATGTACATGTGTAGTACCTCAGTAATTATCAAACTATGAAACTATGGAATCATAACAGCTAAATTTCTCAGCCCCATTACCACATTAGTGGTTTTCGTCAGACTAATGACAGCACCATATCATATTCAGATCGCGGAATTACATAAGATCGCCCATTGTATGTGTTTTATACATAGATTTTTCTTCGTATGCTTCTTTTTATAAAATAAATTGAGTATATAATAAATTTTAATTATTTATTTAATAAAATAAAATCTTATTTTCTATCGATATTATTATTACACCAATAAGAGATACTATAGAAGTTACAATCAACACACCTAGAATACCCAGAAAATCTTTACGTATGCAATTTCAAGGAGTATGCAATAAAGTTCAGTAATTTGCAGTAGTTCTCAAGTAATTTTAACACTCAATACTTCCTTACGCCCAGTTTTCAGGCTTCGAACAAGCTGTTCATTTAAAGCTAGCTTCCTTCAGTGCGATAACAGCTTTAACACATTTTCCTGAAAGACACGCCGATGTTCCAAGTCTTTTCAGCGCTTTCAACTTATTGAATGGTGATATAGATCTTTAAAGAGTTCGCAAAATGAAGCGTTTCTTCGGAAAGGTTACTTGATTTGATTCTAAATATATTTTCTAGTGAATCTATTAGTGTACCTGTCACGTGCTCGTATTTCCGAATTTTATGTTTATATACTTATAACCTGTGAGTTTTGGTTCAAAGAATATTTTAAGAACCTGAGTCGGTCGTCTACAGGAAAATCAAGGAAGAAAATTAAGACAAGGAGTTAAAGTGAGAGACTTTTATGAACTTGTACTAGTGACTGACAATGTGGTTACGCTGTTTCTACGCGCGATAGTGCTAAGGACTAAGGTATTGCACCAACATTCCTTTCAAAGAACGACTCGTTTTGACCTATTTTCTTCTTACGGCTCGTCACTGCACTAGCTGAATCACTGCTGCACTGGTTCAGGCGAAAGATTGCGAAATATTTGAAAAAAAAAATGAAATAAAAAATTGAAAAACATTTAAAAAATTTGTTACCAAATATTTTCGTGTACCTACATTAACGTTTATTGAGCAGTAATAATTATTGTTTTTAATTTAAACCTTGTTGGTCGACCTGTTTACCATCCAAACTCATTTATGACTAAGTAATTTATTCCGTAAACAGAAACTTGATTTACATCGTTATTCATTTCCATTCTCGGCTGAATCACAAAATATTAAACCAAAAATTGACTATTTAATTTTAATACATTATCATTTCATGCATTCTAATATACTAGTTCTAGTAATATCATAAAGAGGAAAGATTTGTATTTTATTTTGCATCTTGTTTGTAATAAATAAACTCAAAAACTACTCGTCTTAGAAATTCTACTTTATCACTGAATGATAAAAGCATATTTTCTACTACCCAGTCGCGCAACCGTTGTTCCGTATGGCGTCTGGAACCGAAGAATTTACACCATCCCATCTCTTCCCGTGGGTGTCGTAAGAGGCGACTAAGGGACACACCAGAAAATGGGCAGCAGCATTTTCTGTGCATTTCAACATCTACACTGCGATCGCCAACCCGCATGCCAAGCGTGGCGATTATGGCAAAAACCCCCCAACAATGCAGACACGCAAAACAAAACGGCCCCTAGTACCCGGCAGCCCGTCTAACCTTGACTACGGTAGCGGTCAAGGCTACGGCGAGGCAAGGGGTGCGAAGAATCTCCGGAGGAGGCTAGGCTACCCCTTACAACGACTCGACCTGGCAACATACAACACGCGTACACTGCGGACCGACGAGAAGATCACCGAACTTGAGGAAGAGTTGAGCGGGGTACGATGGAGTATTGTGGGATTATCCGAAGTCCGAAGACAGGGGGAGGACACGATAATTCTCAAATCCGGTAACCTGCTCTATTTCCGGGAGGGCGACCAGCAGTCCCAGGGTGGTGTCGGGTTTTTCGTCCACAGGTCCCTTGTGAACAATGTGGTGAGGATCGAGAGTGTGTCGACCAGGGTGGCTTACCTTATACTCAGAATATCGGCAAGATATTCGCTGAAGGTCATACAGGTATATGCCCCAACCTCGACACACTCCGATGACGAAGTAGAGACCATGTATGAGGATATATCCAGAGCCATACATGGTTATAAGATTCACTTCACCGTGGTCATGGGGGACTTCAACGCTAAACTGGGCAAACGAGACGGTGATGAGCTGCGAGTGGGGCAATTTGGATTTGGACGGCGGAACCACCGGGGACACCTACTGGCTAGCTTTATGGAGAAGGAGGGCCTCTACATGATGAACTCTTTCTTCAAAAAGCGTGAGCATAGGAGGTGGACCTGGCAAAGCCCCGATGGTGCAACTAAAAATGAGATTGACTTCATCTTGTCGACGAAGAAGCAAATATTCAATGATGTCTCTGTGATCAATGCAGTGAAAACTGGTAGTGATCACCGCATGGTGAGAGGCACATTGAATATCAACATCAAGCTTGAAAGGTCTCGACTGGTGAAGTCTACGCTCCGTCCAGCACAAATCCAGCTCCAAAACCCCGAGAGCTTTCAGCTCGAACTCCACAATCGTTTCGAGTGCCTAGGTAGCTCCGTGGACGAATGTAACGATGGGTTCGTGGAAACTGTCCATACGGTCGGGTCTAAGTTTTTCAAGACCCACCGTACAAATAGGAACAAGAAGCTCTCGGATCCGACTCTCGAGCTCATGAAGAAGAGGCGTGAGATGATTCTGCAGTCTTCAGACGATTTGTGCAGATACCGTCAGCTCAATAGACAGATTTCGAAGTCCTTAAAACGCGATCTTCGCCACTTTAATTCCGAAAGGGTTAAGGACGCGATAGAGCGGAATAAGGGCTCCAAAGTTTTTGCGAGGGATCTGTCTATTGGGCAGAGCCAACTCACGAAACTGAAGACCGACGATGGCAGAGTCATATCCGCTAAATCGGAGCTCCTGGGAGAGATCGAGGCATTCTATGGACAGTTATACACGTCTATCTCTAAACCCACGACAAATCTAGCGAGTGATCCAAGAGCTAGATTGACCCGACACTATACCGAAGATATCCCGGACGTCAGCCTGTACGAGATTAGGGTGGCTCTGAAACAACTTAAACACAATAAGGCGCCGGGTGAGGACGGAATTACGGCCGAACTTCTGAAGGCGGGTGGAAAACCGGTCCTTAAGGCCCTTCAGAAGCTATTTAATTCCGTCATACTCGAGGGCAAAACGCCACAGGCATGGGGCAGAGGTGTGGTGGTACTCTTCTTTAAGAAGGGCGACAATGCCCTCCTTAAGAACTACAGGCCCATCTCACTTCTGAGCCATGTCTACAAGTTGTTTTCCAGAGTCATCACGAATCGTCTCGCACGCAGGTTCGACGACTTCCAGCCTCCTGAACAAGCCGGATTCCGAAAAGGCTTTAGCACCGTAGACCACATACATACGCTACGGCAGGTTATACAGAAGACTGAGGAGTATAACCTGCCTCTCTGCTTAGCGTTTGTGGATTACGAGAAAGCCTTCGATTCGATCGAGACTTGGGCTGTACTGCAGTCTCTCCAACGGTGCCAGATTGACTATCGGTACATCGAAGTGCTGAAATGTTTGTACAAAAACGCCACCATGTCAGTCCGACTCCAGGATCAGACCTCGAAACCTATCCTTTTACAGCGGGGTGTGAGACAGGGAGACGTTATCTCTCCGAAACTGTTCACGGCCGCATTGGAGGATGTCTTCAAGGTTCTGGAATGGAGAGGGCGAGGCATCAATATCAACGGCGAGTACATCACTCACCTTCGGTTTGCCGACGACATAGTAGTCATGGCTGAGACTACGGAGGAGCTCAGTACAATGCTCGGTGATCTCAGTAGGGCTTCCGAAAGAGTGGGACTCAAAATGAACATGGACAAAACCAAAGTCATGGTAAACATCCATGTAGCTCCCACTCCTATCAAGATCGGAGACTCTACACTCGAAGTTGTGGACGACTACGTCTACCTGGGACAGACGGTCCAGTTGGGTAGATCTAACTTCGAGAAAGAGATCAATCGTCGAATCCGACTCGGCTGGGCAGCGTTCAGGAAGCTGCACGGTATCTTCTCGTCCAACCTACCGCAGTGTCTCAAGACAAAAGTCTATGACCAGTGTGTGTTGCCAGTGATGACATATGGCTCGGAAACGTGGTCGCTCACAATGGGCCTCATCAGAAGGCTTAAAGTCACCCAAAGAGCAATGGAAAGGGCTATGCTCGGGGTTTCCTTGCGCGATCACATCAGGAATGAAGAGATCCGCAAGAGAACTAAGGTTATCGACATAGCCCGAAGAATCGCCAAACTTAAGTGGCAGTGGGCAGGGCATATTGCTCGTAGAACAGATGGTCGATGGGGACGGAAGGTTCTAGAGTGGCGGCCACGTACCGGAAGACGCAGCGTCGGAAGGCCTCCCACAAGGTGGACCGACGACCTGGCGAGGGTCGCGGGAATCCGATGGATGCGAGACGCGCAGGACCGGTCGCTGTGGCGACGCTTGGGGGAGGCCTATGTCCAGCAGTGGACGTCTTTCGGCTGAGATGATGATGATGATGATGAGTCGCGCAAAGCCTCTGGCAGGAGCTAGTATTAAATACGATGAATGTTTTCTGAAATGCAGAAACAAATGCAGCAATAAATAGTGATCATATATTGATACATACCTTGTGGAGTTCGGTACAATACTGGAAGTAAAGAGCATGGAAAAATGTCTCCAGGGTAAAACTCCCTTTGTCGTAGCGATCTTACGACCCACGCATGAGACGAGCCAGCCTTTCCTTAAGTGGGGAGCACACGACATCGTAAAATAAAAAAGGTAGCTTACAATAGAAAAAAAAACATGATCATTGAATAAAAAATGCCTTTTGTGAGCAAGGAACTTGCTTTTTACTAGCTTAGTTCTCGTAGCAAAATGGCCGATGTCTGCCAATCTGTCTGTCTATATGCCTACTATTAGCTTAGTGCCAGCCAGGGCTGCGAAATTATTGGAAAGACTTTGGCCCTGAAACGCAAAAGGCAACTAAAAGATAACAGGATGGCTGGACCACAGATCAACTGATCTGTGAGCTGAACACTCTCCCTTCATCTTATAACGAAGGAAATCATTAGACGATTTCCCAACTAAAAAAAACCTACCGTGGGTGGCATAATGATAACCTACTGAAATCTAGTATTGTTTTGGAATTGCATAATTTAATTCTACCAAGCCCATACCATCATCAGACCACTAGACGTAGGGCGTTGCACCATAGTGGACACCCCACCTATTCGTACAAAGCATTGTGGGAAAATATAAATTATGATACAACTAAGGAGTGGGAGGAGTGGAATTCCCTGCTGGAGTCTGTGTTTCATGATAGCTACAACCTAGGGGTCCTTACATTAAGAGTGAATATAGATTACTAATCACACATCATCCCTTATCATCAGATGAGATGTCGTCAAACGCGAGCCTATCAATAAAAAAAAATGGATAACAATTATCTTATGACGCTATCAAAAATAGTATAGCTTTCTTGAATTCCAGAGACTACAAACATATATCTCATTTTATTTCACCTTTTTACTTTAAATTTAGGTTTACTCGTATTTCAAAAACCATTTACAAAGGCCACTTTCTTATTATTCATTTATTAAATAACACCGCTCTAATGAAATATTTGAACTTCAATTTCATCTCGTAAAATCTGTAATCGAGCTATTCATTGGATATTACTTAGTTAACGATCAAAACCTAGTTTTATTACTTTCTTAGTCCTAAAAGGACTAATTAAATAATATTTATCTTCATTTTGATTGGAGCCAATTTTTCGTTAATTAGACTAGGACTTAATAGAGTAGGTGTAAGTGCACTGATCCAGAAATTATAATTTGCAAAAATCATTTTCAATTTGCAATAATTCATATAATTTTCTGTCCTAAAATATCTAATATCATAAACATTATGTACTGTAGCAGGGATGTTTTAAAGAGAAGAAATTATCAAATAACTTCCCCCGCTCTGAATGGCGCAAGAAAGTGTGTCAGTCTTGTACTGACTAAAACCCACCTGTGCTTCTTCAGTTATTTTGCACTTTAGGGCCTTTCTTAATAGAAATAACTCAGATAATAATTTGCATTTTCCTCATATGATTTGATCGTTACATGTTTAAGTTTTACTAGCTAGGAAACACCTCTAGACATCTAGTTCAAATTAAATGGTAAAAGTGTTATTTAAACCCTTTGGCAAAATAAATATAATGAAATATTTATTCCTACAACATACTTGTAAACCTACGGCTGTCATAAACTTTCATGATTACAGACAAAGGTCACCTATCAGCTTACCTACCTCAAATTTAATAAAATTATTCACCCAAAATAAACCAACAAACAAAAATTTCAATTCAAAACATAAAATAAGTGGCGACCCGTCACTGCAAAGGCCAAGTGTGTCACAAAGAAACTAAAATTGAGTGGATCCCGGGCGGCACGGCGGCAATGGCGTGCATTGTGGGACGAATCCCAACGGTGTGGCTGACAGGAAAGAGTAATGCTCCGCGGATACTTTTGCACTTTGATCTATAGCGGATCTTTGGTGTCCCTACGCTTTCACCTCACCAGGAGGAGGTGAGTGGATTGATTTTGGAGGTAAGTTGTGGTTTGTGGTTATTCGGATCAGTAGTTTATTTGATAATTCTGAAAATATACCAACATGAGTCCCATGTCTGTTGGAGGGTGGGGACGGTGGCCAAAAAAAATACCATCATTCCTAGTCCTTCTTTTAACGTTTGAATCCCCAACCGGTCCTATGAGACCGCGCTGTTATTGTTTTACTATTGTGTCTCGTTTCGCGGGTATCTGAGTAACTACGGAATAAATGAACTGACAAGTTCGCAAAATCATCTCATCATATTCAGTAGCTTGCTAACATTTCAGGCACATGTGCTTGATGCTAAATGTTTCACCCGGCGGTATACCTATGATTTGTACTAGATCCGTTTCATTTTAGTTACTTTTATTTTGTCTTTAGTTACTACTCTTTTCTTTCTCTTTAGACACAACGGTGTGGCTGACAGGAAAGAGTAATGCTCCGCGGATACTTTTGCACTTTGATCTATAGCGGATCTTTGGTGTCCCTACGCTTTCACCTCACCTGGAGGAGGTGAGTGGATTGATTTTGGAGGTAAGTTGTGGTTTGTGGTTATTCGCATCAGTAGTTTATTTGATAATTCTGGATATATACTCATAAGAGTCCCTTGCCTGTTGGAGGGAGGGGAGGGTGGTTATACAAAATCCAGCTTCCTCCTTTTAAGGAGTAAATTAACTGACAAGTTAACGTAACGGTCTTAAAATTTTCAGTAGTTTGCTAACATTTCAGAAACGTGCTTGAAGCTAAATATTTTACCCGGTGGTGTACCCATGTGTTGAAAAAAATTCATTAAAAACATCTATTTATTTACATGTCACAATTTTTTTTAAATTGAGACATCATCTAATTGGCCAAATTGAGTTAAATATACCATTTTTCTCAGTTTTTTTTTCTCTATCGATCTGTATATACGAAATGTAGAAATTCGCTCAAAAATGGTTAATACGACCCAGAAACTTTCGGTCATAGCCTCTTAAAAAAGGTAAATTTTCAATGTAAAAATAAAAAAAAAATTTGTTATGACGTAATGACCATAATTTATATTAACGAAGGGTGTAAAAATAGTCGTTAATTGTAAATGGTTTATACGCCCTAAAGTGTTAAATGCATTAATTGTAAATGGTTTATACGACCTAAAGTATTAAATGCATTAATTGTAAATGGTTTATACGCCCTAAACTGTTAAATGCATTACTTGAACCTAGGTTAAAATCGACGTCGTAAATCCAAAGATAGTTCGCAACGTTTGGTGTATAAACCATGATCATTGCAAGTCGCACTTTACTTTAGGATGTTTGTCAAGTAAAATGTGTAAGGAATGAACCTGGACTGGTTCTATCAGATGATGAAAAAATCAAAAAGAGGTGGAAGAAATATTTTGAAAGACTAATGAATAAGGAAAATGATTGGAGTGGGATTTTAGAAAGTAAACCAGAAAATGTAGGGTTAGTGAGAATGGTTAGTATGGTTGAAGTCAGAATAGCAGTAAATGGAATGAAGAATGGTAAGGCCATTGGCCCAGTTTGGAATACTAGTTGAAGTGTGGAAGTTACTGCGAGTAGATGGACGGATGTGGTTAGCGATGTTCTTCAATAAGTTGTTGAAAGAAGAATTCATACCTGACGATTGGTGCAAAAGTTCTTTAGTGCCCATCTTTAAAAACAAAGGTGATGTTCTTGAGTGCAACAATTATAGAGGAATAAAGCTAATGTCACATACTATGAAAGTCTGGGAGGAAGAAGTATTGAAAGGCGGTTGAGATATAAGAGTGAAATTTCACAGAAGCAATTCAGTTTTATGCCTGGTCGGGGTACAACGGATGCCATTTTCGCTATACGCCAGCTGTACGAGAAATACATACGACCAGGCACATCGTGAGGTTCTGTTGTGGGCCCTTAAGGAGAAAGGTGTGCCTGGGAAGTATGTGCAGTTGGTCCGAGCGATGTACAGTCGGTGTAGTACCCAAGTCCGGTCTACAGTAGGCACCAGTGGCAGTTTGAATGGGGCGGTCGGCCTACATCAGGGGTCGGCTCTCAACCTTTAACTTTCCCTGCTGATAATGGATGCTTTGACGTTGGACATTCAGGAAGAGGCCCCCTGGTGTATGCTGTTTGCCGATGATATTATGCTGGTTGCCGAGAGTGACCTAGAGGTCCAGAGCAAATTGGAAGTGTGGTGGCATAGACTGGAGAGTGTTGGCGTGAAATTGAGTAGAACCAAAACAGAGTACTTGTTCTGCGATTTCGGCGGTCCCTCCAATCCTTCGCCTTTAGCCCTCGCTTATAGGACATTCATACCGATTTGTTCCGACTTTCGGTACCTCGGGTCGCTTGTGCAAGGAAATGGTGAGGTAGACCGGGACATAACACATCCGATCAACGCAGGATGGATGAAATGGCGACAGGTCACGGGAACAACTTGTTATCCACGGATGCCCCTCAAGTTGAAGGGTGCAATCTACAAGTCCGTGATAAGACCTATCATACTGTATGGGTCAGAATGTTGGGCTCTGAAAAAGATGGATGAAAAAAGATTGCATGTAGCGGAGATGAGAATGTTGAGATGGATGTGACAAGAATGGACAAAGTGAGAAATAAGTGTATTAGGGGAAGTTTCAAAGTGGCGCCAGTGACTGAAAAGGTGGAAGGAAATCGTTTGTTTTGGTATGGTCATGTGAAGAGGAGGGATGAAACGCATATTACTAAAAGAGTTCTGAATTTACATGTGGATGGATGGAGAGGGAGAGGGAGGCCAAAGAAAAGATGGATGGATTGCGTAAGGACCGACAAGAAAGAAAAGGAAGTTATGGTATATCGGTTTAGGTAGTTAACTAAAGGTAAACAATCTTGGCATGTCTTTTTATCTAAAAGTTGTCTATAAATTGTATGTAAAAATCTTTGCAACTAGGTATTTACCTAAATCGATGTTAGCTGATAAACTTAATTTAAATAATCTTTGTGTGTATTATATACGACCTCTTAAATATAAAAAGACATACCAAGATTGTTTACCTTTAGTTAACTATCTAAACCGATAGACCATAGTGATAGTGTGACGGACGACAGGACAGAATGGAAGAAGAAAACGTGTTGCACCGACCCCAAGTAATATGGGATAAGGGCAAGAAAAACATTACGACCAACACACAAGGCTCGCATTTTGCGCGCAGCGACAAGCAGAAGAACGAGCGCGATAGACAGGTACCGGACAGAATCCATTGATTTGAAGGTATTATAATACTTAATAAATGTTGGTTCAGGTAGTTTTATTTTATTTGAATCGACCATTATTGGGTATTAGAATAATAATAATTGAGTTCCTACTAATTCTATGAGTAACAAGATTATTTATTAGTCAGAATTCAATTGATCTATAATTATAAATGGTTTTTACGACATTAAATGTGACCTTAAGCTTACCAAAAATGGATACACGACCCACACAGTTTTTTCAAAGCACATTTTCATGGGGTGTATAAACCAAGAATTGATTTTTTCTTAGACGTAAATGCAAGCTAACTTTGTAACTAAAGAAGATAGACAGGTTTTGATGATTTAACCTTTTTCATTTGCAAAATGTAAGAACCTTTCTCATAGATAGTTTTTTTATAACTTCAAAAGCAAAAAAGTTATGAATTTTTTTGTAAAAACAAAATAGTTTTTCGGCTCTACTGAAAAGTCGGGTTTTGGTTTATACGACCTTTCTACCCAAAGGTATCGATATGTATTTATAGTTAGCTTATTATACAAAGTCATCATCTACATTCATCATCGCCTTTATTCCTCCCACTACAAAAACGCCAAAAAAACTACCAACCACAACCCTTGTACACACTGTAGATATCTCAGAATACCACAGTATGCTGAGCTACTTAAGCATAGTGCTCGCAGGCTTGTACGCAGCTTAAGTCGTCGCAACATTGTTAGCATAACACAGTACATAGTATACCGTATTGCAACAACGGATAAGACTCGAAAATCACATCAGTTTGAATGCATTCTGATGTATCGGAAACTAATGGTTTCAAAATCATTTCTAGTAATATTTGATCAAGCACTATTTTTTTTTAATCTCTAATTGTTCGGTGCTGAGTTTGTTTCGGTGTTTCTTCTACACCTGCTTCATCTAGCTTAGTTCATGAATCCCCGACCGGTCCTATGAGACCGCGCTGTTATTGTTTTACTATTGTGTCTCGTTTTGCGGGTATGTGACAGATAAAATTAACCAAAAAAATTGACGTATGACGTATTGATATTGCAAAATAAATAACTATTTATCATTTATTGAAAACTTGGCTGAAGTAAAATTAAAGAGAAATAAAGTCATAGCGCTATCTTGAGTCGACATTTTCTACTATTGAAAAACGTAATGTAGTTTATTGCTCGGGTTGCGACGAAGCGGTACTATGGTCGGAATTTTAATTAGATTCCAGATTTGACATTAGCTGTTGTCATTTTGTGAAATAATGATACCACATATTATAATAGTGTAGTGATGAACTCAAAAATCGATAAACAATCAGTGTGTGTGCCATCAGTGTGCCAATTAAAGACTAAATTATTGGTTTTTGTTTTAAATAAATACATAATTATTCATAATAATTATTTATTAATTAGTAATCGCTGCTTCTTCTTCTTCTACTTGGCGTTAGTCCCGGCTTTTGCCAGGGTCCGCCTTCTGGCTTAGCTTGCTCCACTTTGCCCGATCTTCTACATCCTTGACAGTAAGGCCATTGGCTCTCATGTCGGACTTGACGACGTCCAGCCAGCGCTTGCGAGGGCGACCACGAGACCTAGCGCCAAGGACAGCCATATTTATGCATCTCCGGCCAACGTACTCCATAGGGTGGCGCATGATGTGGCCATACCATCGCAGACGACACTCTTGCAGTTTTTCCCCCACGTCACGGACACCAAGACTACCTCGGATGAATGAGTTGCGTATGCGATCGGATCGCGTTACGCCGCTCATCCACCTCAGCATCTTCATCTCCGTGACGCAAAGCTCCTGGGTGTGTCTGCTTAGTGCTGGCCAACATTCGCCGCCGTACAGGAGGACAGGACGTATGATGCATTTATATATCTGTCCCTTAAGCTTCGGAGGCATTTTGCGGTCGCATTAAAAACGCCTGTTACCTCTCGCCATTTAGCCCAAGCCGCGCCTATACATGCTTGGATATAGTAGGCAAATATAGATAAAAATTACAAAGCATAGTTTTCGGTAGAACGTAATTTATGCCGGTAGAAAAGTATTATAGCAATAAACAGTCAAGTTTATTTTTCGAAGATTTCAGTATCTCATTCGGTCGTTTCGTCATTTTTATTCGGACAAAAGTAGTCGGAAAGTTAGTATTTTAGGCAGTAGATTTAATATTTTGAGTAAGGGTAATTCTTCTTTTTTTGTCGGAGCTTTTATTACTACCCTAAAATAAATTATTACTTACCATAATACATCTATCTGTTTTATTTGTCATGTTCCTTCATGATCACATTTTTTTTATTTATTTCACACACAATTATAAAAGAAAAGTCTCAGACCGTTAATTAATCGTCAAAACTAAATTATCGGTTCAGAAATATTTAATTTCCTGATATACTTAGTTTACGAGAGTAAAATTATAAACGAGAATAATCGATCCAGATATATTCCATTTCCATATCGAATAATTTCGCAACGTCACTATTTATTACTTGTCATAACGTTGCAATACTGAAATTGTCAAATCTGGAATCGAATTAAAATTCCGACCATAGGGGTTGTTGCGGATGGAATAATTTCGACTTCCACGGATGCGAATAATTAGAGGGATGCGGATGCGGATTACAGGATTATTTTTGCATATTTTAAGTTTGTTGGACACGTGGACAGCGCATCAAGTTATCAGCAAACTTTTTTTACACTTTAACTTCTTCGGATAATTTTTGTCTCGTACTTTATATTATGTCTTGTCTTGTCTTGTCTTTACATACAAAGACTAGTAAAATCTGTATTATCTGCACTCCAGGTTGGGTTTTTTATTGGTCAGCATCATTTTTATTTACTTTTGCACTTAATATTTATGTCCGAATATTGTAAAAACTTGCATAAACAGAGTAAACAAACACTAAATAATTCACAATGGGAATCACGTCCATAAATAAAATAGAACCTGTAAAATCTCGTCACCAATACTTTCTATGTGTCAGTGTCAGTAACCGAACGATGATAGCAAAAACCAAAATCACGCGCCCTTCACGCTTTTTTGGTCCCGCCCACTTTCTTTATTCGTTTCATTCGTTAAGATCTGCATTAATTTGATGCGGCTGCGAATATGGATGGAGATGCCAGAATTGATACAAAAACTTCGTATTTGCGGATGCGGATGCGAATATTCGTAACACCCACACCGCTAGAATAATTTTCATGCAGTAATTAAACATGTATAGAACTTTCCAGTTCTTGATTTCCTCATAAACCACGATTTAAGACAGGGAAATACGAAGGAAAAAGCACAATAACTCTTTCCAATTAATTCGTATACATCCTCACTCAACCACCATGAAACTCGCAATAAACTTTTGATTGCTCAACAACTTCTGTGCAGAATTATAAAGTTGTTTGATTCGCATGCATGCAGTCGCTCATTGGAGTAATAGAGCTATTAAGTTAAACACAGACGGTAAGGCCCCAGCCAATAGTTAAGATGCCTTAATAACGGCAAACGACTGGAAGCAATATGCCATGAATTATTTATGCCACCTAGCGGTGAAGAAGTTAGTGCCACAAAGAAATGCCGTTTTATTTTGTGCCGTTTTGCCGTAATTAGGTATGAATTTTTAATCGCTTTCAAAGTGGAGGTATTTTTGTTATTATAGCGTCTGGTTATTAAAGTGCCTGGTAATTAATTGTGTGTCTCGATAAGGTAAAAGTTTAATTACGCCAAAATAACTCGCTATTAGTGAGTACTTACTTAGTGTAGATTTTTACTTATATTAAAAGAAAAAAGTATAATAGCTATAGTTTATGAAACTTATACACGAAAGGATTTTTTAAATACAAGTATGACCTTTTTTGTTACTTATCATAAAGGTATTACAATAAATAAATAATAATTATTATATTAATAATTAACACAAGAAGACAATTTCATAACACACTAATTTTTTGTCTTCCAACTCGTGAATTAGGAATCCTATTATAAAAAGAAAACGTAAGTTATTGTGGTTTCTAAAAGCATAAGTAAACGTTTGATCAATCCAGAGTGAAGCGTTGCATCCTTCCTAAAAATAAAATCGCTTGTCATCCTACACAGACTAAAAAGTGAAAACTTGCTTCGCTGCCAAGATCTCACCAAAAAAACGTGCAATTTTTCCTCCGACCTTTCTTAAGTGGGAGCCCAGAAAAAAATGGATAGCTTCAAAGTTTGTGGGCAGACAGCGTGTTCTTTTCTTCTTTAAGTTTTTCATTGAGGTCATTAAACGCACACTTGAGGAAATTAGGCTCATAGTACTAATTAAACTAACGGAAGGCGTTGCCTACGTCAGACGTATGCTACATAAAACGGAGTGCTATTCTCAAAAAGTTTTTAACGCTGATGAGTTGTAGCTCGAGGCAGCAATTTAAACTTTGAATTTATAATGAATTCCTTAACTAAAGATGTACGGAATTTGCTATTGTGACGTGTAATTTCGACAAATTTCCTGAGGCATCCGTATGAAATAAACATTCGTATAACTCAATTCGAAGTTTGTGCATCAGGAAATTGTTTGCGTTCCTCTATCCAAGTTTCTATGGTATAACCCACAAAATACTTTATTTCCTAAATATACAATTGAATGTCGTAAATCCGAATCGTATTTATGTAAATATTGGTGATTTAAATATTACAATAGTCTTTTTTTTCTTACTTTCTGTGTAGATCTAACACGCCCACTTAGGGCTTGTTAGACTTTTACTGACTAAAACCCACCTGTGTCCACAGGTTGCCGCTTACGTTCAAGGGCCATGGCAAGGGTTCCCCCTTCTGAACATTCCCGCAACACTAGCAGGTGGGTATCAGTTCTACTGGCATTTCTTTGAATCGCATGTGGAACGTAATGTGCTTTCAATTCGGGCTCGCTCCTTACCGGACAGCGGTCCGACGAGCAATAGGTAGCGAGCCCGAGCGAGCTACCTATTGCTCGTCGTTCGTAAGCCCGGGTTTATATTACCCGGAAATTGTTCTGTAATTCAATTCAAGGACCAGTTAAAGAGCTTGGCAATCGGTGCTTGGCACAACAACTTGTCTGCTGTTACCGTGCCGAGTACCCACCATTTTGAATTGAAACGGTGCTATCTACCCTCAATTTTGGCTTGCAGGTTGTCGGTTTTCTAGTGATTACCTACATTTTGAGTGTGTGTTAGAATTGGGAATTAAATTCTGCTTAGCCCGATCAACCACCGGATCACTAGACATACGGAAATGCGCTACCATAATGTGGTGAATTTCCTACTCATACGCACAATAGGTTTTTGGAACACGCAGGTATGCTCCAGTGTCGATTACAAATAAATATAACAAGATATACAAATAATAATTTCAAAATGTAATGGAGAAACTTATTAACACTATTTTCCCGATCCGAGAATCAAACCAGGAATTCGGTAGCAACGCTTGCGACCACAACGAGGTCAAACTTCATAAATAATACCTACTGTAGATCTATGAGCGGTTAGAAGCGATTCACGTCTATATGAAATCTGAATAACTCAGTGAGTAATTTTACTAATGCCATTGGAATCTAGGCAACCGTGGAAAACATGATCGTATGAACTGAAATAAACATGTAAGTTCAGTAAACAAGTATTTTTTGTATTTTATTTGTTTTTACCAACAATAGGAAAATCTAATAAAGAGGCTAAAGACTGTTCTTGGGCTCGTTGAAACCAGAAATATCTACATAATGGATTGAGACATGTGAAAACTTCCATTACGAAAACAATTATCACTTTGTAATACTACCTGGACAGCAAATCTAATGATTTAGCTAGAGTAGAATAAGTACCTACATCGAATTTCTGAATCAAGAGTGTTTGTTAGACTACTTTATAGTTTGAAAACACGTAAAATTTTTGAACTAAAATAGTGTTTGTTACTTAGACTCTCAGTACTCACCGAATGATCCCAGGAAAGACAGGTAGCAACAGCAGCAAAAAAACCTTCGAAGTTATGTGGCAAAACAGGCGTCGTACAGAGAAGGTTCACAAGACCTTAGGTACATGATGGTGATCAAGGATAAAATCCGGGTGTAGTTACTCAGATACCCGCGAAACGAGACACAATAGTAAAACAATAACAGCGCGGTCTCATTGGACCGGTTGGGGATTCAAACGATATTCATTGTCATTGTTCTGACCTTTTTTCAAATAAGTATGTTTATCGGCTTCCAGTCTAAAAGGGATATAAGTGACTACCAATCATTCACTCATTTATATTTAACGATTGATTTTTCCATGAATATAAAGACTGACAGAAAAAATATATTTTTATAGTACCGTAATAAAAATAAAATCGCTTTTAGATTGCGGCCTAATGTAAGATAAATCTACTTTTGACTTCAACAACGTGATCTTAAAAAGTAAGGCGATTAAGGGATTGGAGCTCAGATACCCGACATCAAAATATCATTATAAAGAAACGAACAAGGTTTAGTCAAATCCAGGATTATGTACTGTTTTATCAAGTAATATGCATTTAAGATGGTAATCCATCGAATAGGCAATCGATTTTTATTTTCCGCGTCACTAAAATGTGACTTACATTTAAAATCAAAATACACAGCAATTTTTTAGTTAAAAATTATCTGGTGTTCAGGAAAATTCACTCCACCAAATTCATCCACCTTTGGTTGGATCTTTTCCTTTGATTTTTTTTTATTAATTAATTTCATTACCATAATCGTTTTGCCAAATGCCTAGACCTGACGTTTCAATGCTACCAACTAGTGAAAGTCATTTTAGAACACCCTCATTGCTTACTAATCAAGTCGTAAATGAAATGTGTGTTGTTAAGAATGAGATCTAATTCTTAAATAATCTTTTCGATCTTATTATTATGTATGTATGATCTTCTTATTATTGTTCTTATACATATTTATCTTAAAAAATATCGTCAGACTGTTTTTGGCAACTTAAAATTCCGTTTATATAAAAAAAAAACCGGGCAAGTGCGAGTCGGACTCGCGCACTGAGGGTTTCGTACCAACCTTCCTATAAAAACAGTTTAATTCTCGAATCGAGTCTTGAAGACTTTTCAATTTTTTTTTCTTGTGACGTAACTAAAAATTTTCAGTTTTCAGACTTTTCCCGATATTAGTGCTATAATACCTTGCTTCGTGCCAAATTTCAAGATTCTAGGTCAACGGGAAGCACCCTATGAGTTTTGATTCCTTTGACAGTGTCGAAATGTACGTTTTTTGCAACATAAACGGGCGTATCTTTTTTTCCCGTCAACTTACAAGTTTGATTTTTGCACAACTTCAAGGGACCGCGGATTTCAATATATGGTTTTAATTTCAACTTGATACCTTCACGCGTTCCTGAGAAAAAGGGTCTTGACAGACGGACGGACGGACAGACGGACAACAAAGTGATCCTATAAGGGTTCCGTTTTTTCCTTTTGAGGTACGGAACCCTAAAAATATAAAGAGTATAGAATCAAATTGATCATTTTTGTATCCTAAAGTTTTTAGCAGTTTAGTGAACGCTCTCGCTGCTCTACTAACGTTGTTAACTAAAAATAGTTTTTCTTATATCTTTATCTTGAAATACTTCAGTAACAAATGAATCCATTCAATCGGAAATAAGGGTAAGCGACAACGTCAGGATGCCCTAGTTCCAAGCTAGATCCTTCAGTAGATTTAATGTCATCAGGCTTACTAGGTCAGCCAGAATAATATTATCAATGGCCTGATTTTTAACAAAAACAAACTCGGGATAAACAATCCGTGACTCAGTTTGTGAAAGAAGGCTTAAGTGCAAATTGAAAAGTATCAGGAAAGCGAAGTGTATTTGATTTAATCCCTTAATAGGGAAGGTATTACCACAAATAAGGTGAAGGGGGAAATTTATATAGGCATAATTTTGTTCCGGGTCATGTTTATGTTTTCTTCCCTTTACACGTTTAACACGGAACGAGGTCTATTACGCCTCGTACGTGTCATCCCTGCGATGCAGCTAAGAAAAACATAATCTTGGCTTTCGTCTGGCCATAACTTCAATTAGGTTTATTTTGGAAACAGATAAATTATAAATAATATTTAAATATAATGCAGTGGCGTATCTACTCAAGTACAGGGTCACTTTCACCTCGCATCGCCCTTAGGCAAAGAAAAGTCTGTAGTTTCTTAAACGTGACGAGTTCTAATAAGTCCTTTACCGTTACAATGATAGTTTTAAAATTTTAATGATGTCTTAAATGCCCCGTACCACAAAAATGGATATAATACAAATTAAAATGAGTTCGATGTCAAGGTGGTTAATAGAATGTAGTTTATTATAAATTTATGAAAATAAAAATAAAATAATCATTGTAATATAGTTCACAGTTGTGTTTTACAACAGTTATAGGAATCCGAAAAATAAAATAATCATGTACTCATACTGTTTTTTTATTTGGGATTGCCGAGATACAAAACTTCAATCAAGATTTCATCTAGAATTTAGATTGGGACAGTTATTGTTAGTCAAAATCCTTTTCCATAATAATAACGTACGTAAATAGGAAAACGATAAATAACAATATTATGTTTTATTTACTTTCTATAACTCTAAATCACAAAAATATATATTAAATTCCGCCCACGGCTGAGCCACGATAAATAATTTAAGGTTGACATCGAAAAGCGGCCGTTTATCATAATTCATACCCAGATCCTTATAAAAGAAGATTTACCTTAAGTCGGATCATGTTAAAGAGAAAATATTTGGCCATATTGGTGGCAATTTGTTTTTTTTTTTTAAAGAATGGTCTTACTAAAACCCGATAAAGATTTTATGGAAATAGTGTTGTTCTTTACAATGTTTTTTGACTTTTTAAAGAACGATCTTATTGAAAACCGGTTTAAAGTTTTATTAAAATAGTTTTGCTCTTTACAATACAAAATAAGAAATGTTGAGGTATCAATCATCATCTCCTATTCTTTTTCTAACTGGTTTAGGATCAGCTTTCAGCGTAACCAGATGCGGCTGAATACTTGTGTTTTACATGGAGTGACTACCTGTCAGACCTCCACAACTCAGTTACTGGGCATCATGATACTCCTAGTCTGACCTTTATTCTCCTTGGATAGAAGAAGTGTCAGACTTTCAGGCGTCAGAATACCTTTGACGACTGTCAAAATTGTATGAATGACAACCGCGCCCAACGGCTTTCCGTGCTTTCTGAGGCACTGGGTTTCAATGATATCTTAGATAAACTTACATTGAAAAAATCACATTGTTACTTGCCCAGGATCAAACCCGCAACCTTCTGCATGAGAAGTGGGAACCTTAACCACTGAACCATCCTGGTACTGTAAATGTTGCGCTATCAAAATAAGACTATTTTAAAGTACACTGTATTTTTTCATCTAGCTAGAATCTAGGTCAGGTAAGTATCTAGATTCTAGATAATTAGTTTGGCTATTTTATAGGTTTATTAGCTTTGGCACGCAGCTGCAAGTGTGTGAAAGTAGAAAATTATCCCAGATGAACATACTCCCAGGATAAAAGGTTTTCAATGTACTATTTATTCCACATGGTCTAGACGTGAACAAAATTTAATCCAAATTGTTCAGCCATTCGAGCGTGAAGACGTAACAAACTTATGCGCTTACGTAAAAACTTTCGTCTTTGTAATATTAGTGTGATTTTGTAGGTTTGCGTCATAATATTGTATTATTGACCCTTTTAGGAACAATGTAAAATATTGCTTACGATGGTAAGCTTGCGATAATATTTTGCATTTTTTTTGTGTTTGAAATTCAGGCAGGAATATTATTATTATTTTTTTACCATTTATCAGGTACTAGCTTTTGCCCGCGGCTTCACCCGCGTGAAAGTCGGGAACTAAGTAACTACTAACTAAGTAATAACTTTCTTTTACATAAAATATAGCCTATAGTACTCAGGCAGAAAGCAGCTTTCTATCAATATATACATTTATGCAATCGAAACAGGATCTTCAGAGGTTATCCCGTACAAACAAAAAAATGGTTGCCTGTAAAGTCGTTTTTACGGGCGAAGATTTTACGTGACAACGTCTTTTTCTCGGTAGAATATTTATTGATATGAATATAATTAAATTGCACAATAGGAACAAGGAATTGAATGAAAATAAGAATTGCACAAAGGAGACAATTTCTTTTGTTTGGGGAATAGGCCCTCTACAAATTGTGGCGTATAGCAATGAAATGCACGTTAGTTTATTCCTTACAATCTATAGATTACAGTGGTAATATTAGCAAAACTTTATGAAACCGGAATACTGTGAAATACGACAGTCAAAACATGACTCTCATAATAACTTAAAATCTCACAAGAGCTATTATCTTATGAGTGGATAGGTCTCCTTGGTATTTTAAGTCAAAATAGTGCACTTTTCAATAATATATAGTATAAAACAAAGTCACGTCTGTACTACGTGACAGATTTTGATGTGATTTACACGATTTGATAGACTTATTCATGAAAATGGATTAGATGTAGGTATTCCTTTCGAAATAGCGCGGTTTTTGCCGGCCAATACTGTAAATCTAAAATAATAAGGTGATGTGTTATAAGCTGGTTGGAAAAAAAAAACACACACACCTATAATAGGTACATCACAAGAAATATTATTACTGTTTATCTCTTAAAAGCAGTATTTCATCTAAAAAACCGGGCAAGTGCGAGTCGGACTCGCGCACTGAGGGTTCCGTACCAACTTACCTATGAAAACAATTCAATTCTCGAATCGAGTCTTGAAGATTTAAAAAAAAAAACTTGTGACGTAACTAAAAAATTTTTTTTTAGAATTTATTCTATATTTGTGCTAAAATTACCATGCTTTGTACCATAATTTCAAGATTCTAGGTCAACGGGAAGTACCTTATGAATTTTGATTCCTTTGACAGTTTCGAAATGTACGTTTTTTGCAATATAAACGGGCGTATCTTCTTTTTCCGTCAACTTACAAGTTTGATATTTACACAGCTTCAAGGGACCACGGACTTGAATATATAGTTTTAATTTCAACTTGATACCTTCACGCGTTCTCGAGATAAAGGGTCTTGACAGACAGACAGACAGACAGACGGACGACCAAGTGATTCTATAAGGGTTCCGTATTTTCCTTTGAGGTACGGAACCCTAAAATGATGCAGGTGGCTCAACCTCACCTTGATGCCGTGCCCAAGATAAATACCACACCATACACATCACATGTGCACGGCAACCAACTGCGCGTTTGCCCACTTAAAAATTACAACAGTATCCAGCAAGAGCAGCTCTATTGTTAGTAATTGATGGAGTGGTGTCAACTAATATATAAATATAATGAGTTTTCTTACTTGTGTGCCTTGATTGTATCCTACCTTGTAGGAGATAATTATTTGGACCATAATCATGGACAGATACCTCGATTTTGAATTGTCCGGAGGCCCTGACATGCTCTCCATAGTATGAACGAGATTGTTTGATTTGATAAATTCCTAGAGGAAATAGAATTAGGTCCTGGAATGACAATTGAGGAAAATCATCAAGCTCTGGAAGATTGAAGGTTGCTGCTGGGTGTGGAAACTGGAAGACAGAGTATCTGCAACGGGCTATTAATTACGTTTTGTTCCACGGTGATTTTGAAAATAAACCTAAAAACGCTCCTAACAAGCATTTTTTGCCGTAATACTATTTTACTATTATTTCATTATTCCGGTTACGTATCGATATAATTTTTGGTCAGTTAATTATAACAAGATGATCACTTTTTTCATGTGCAATATCATTAATAAACATTACCGTTTAACAGTGGGCCGAAAAAAAATTGTCTCCTTTTAACTATAGAAATATATTTTGTTTACTAAAATTCTCTAGTGCTGCGCGCGCGGCAGACCGATCATAGTTGAGTGGGAGAGAGACGCAAGGCATTCGGCGGGCCTCTCTCTCGTTCGGTGACTCATCGTAACGTTACCGAGCGTTACACTTTTTCATAAGTGACTCCCAGCCGCAACCTAATTTAAGACGTTGTCACGTCAAAACAATCTTTACCTCTGTATTATATTAGTATAGATGTATTACGCACTGTCACTAAAATTAATAACATACCTACCTAGTTTTAATATATATAGCCTTACCTTCAAATACTAAATTAATTAATCAATTGTTACGGGGCGTTGCAGTTTTCCGAGAAGCGAAAACAATTACTATTTATTCATTCGCAAAGTCCTATTTACTGTACCTACTTATTTCAGGATGAATGCGTAAACATTTATTTTTATTTTAAACGAAAAACACAAGTGTCTAATTGCCTTATATTGCCAAATTCCTAAACCCATCGCGGGTTCGGAATTCGGTAGGGAAGTGGCGGGCCAAAGCTAATATTCTACAAACAAAAGTATTCCACTATTTGATACCCACGAAAACGGGAAAACTTTGAAAAGGGTGTGTAACTGTGTAGAAAACGTAATCGATGGGGCTCGTTTCTCTCTTTCTAAGAGGCGTTAAGGCGTATGGTAACGTGATGAGAAAATCCTAAACAGATTTGGCGGAATTGTGAGCTTGCCTTTGAAACAAAATAAAATTCAACAAACAGAAAAAGAAATTTTCGAAATATTAAAACAGGGATTAAAAGACTACAGCATTTTAAACTGCAAAATGGACACGTATCTCCGTGTCATTCGTAGAATTTTAGATGCTTACAATAAGAGAAAACTGGTTCATTGCGAGCTGCACTTGCTTATGAAGAGTTTCATACCATAAATTGAAAAATACAAATTAACATTATTGTATTTTATAAATTAATATTACTTTGTTTATTTTTCCAAGTAGGATATAAATAAACCTTATTCCATAAATTGATCACGGTCAATTCTTGGGAAATGTTTTATAATCGCATATATTTGTTAAGAGACATTTTTATAAAATTATGTGACTTTAGGTTAAAAGGGTCCTGCATAGGTATGCTAAGGCGCCTGTCTATTCAATGTTATTTTCCAATACGGGTTCCGGTTTTTCCTTTTGAAATATAGAGGTACACTAAAAACGAACCCTAAAAAGACGATGGAAAAAATTCAAAGGACAATTAGAATTTGGAAAAAATAACAGGACATTTTACATTCTTGACGACAAAGTTTCGTATAACTGAAAAAAAACGAACGGAAATAAATGCAAGGGCGCCTAACGCCTTAAAGGGGGTAAGGCGCCAATACGCACTTCATTTTGTGTTCCACGTTTAAAATACCGTCAGAGCTCAAGTTCAAGGAGCTTACGTTCGTCTCACAAGTTCTTCGGTTAGCAGTGGAGTGAAGGCTCGACTGCATTGATCAATCTCACCTAACCTGTTTCGTTTTAAGCGAATTACTCCGATAAAAGCGTTGGCACCGCGGCACCAAATTATTCACACGGGACAAAGCGACACCCACCTTTTCAGGCAGCCGTCTGAATTTCCAAATTCATTGCGTCGTAAACAAAAGGACGATTTTTAAAGCTTCAACGTGAGTGTTTTGTTGGGACGGCTATTTTTTCTGTCATATTTCACCTTTGCTGGGCTTTGTGATCGATTCGGAGTTGCTCGTATTCGTTTGTGAGTGATGTTTGAAGTATGAAGGTTTTTTTGGTTTCATAGTTCGTGACTGCATTTTCATTTTAAGGCTCACTCAAAAAAAAATATTATCATCATCATTACAGCCCAAAGACGTCCACTGCTTGACATAGACTTTTGGGGGAGGTGACCCTCATTGAACGGACCTGTGAGTCTCACATCCATCGGATTCCAGCAAACTTTACCAATCCATTGGTCCATCTTATAGAGAGGCTTCAAACACTGCGTCTTCCGGTATGTGATCGCCATTTCAGAACTTTTTGGTTCCTCTGTAATTTACAAATCTAGTTTAAACATATAACGGCCAATCATAAAGATATGTATGGGATAAATGTGTATTCCATTTTTATCAAATGAAACATAACTTAATTATTTTACTCGAAAAATAAAAATTCCAGAAACATGCTTAATACAAAACTGTGCAGTATTTTACAAAAAATCTGTTCATTTGTATTTAATTCAAAACAGTATTGTCAGTTCATTTATCGTTTGAAAATTCAATTTACCAGCTAGTTAGCAATTTACTTGCGTTTGACTTGCAAAAAGAAAACGAGCGATACTATTCCATGTATCTTTCATATCCAGAGTATTCCCGTCGCGGATTCAACATTTTAATTAATTTTCAAGTGAGATGGAAGAAAAATAAAAAAAAAACTCTTTAGTAAATGTTGAATTTTTAATTTCGTAATTGTAAAAGTATTATACTCTGTTTTTTTTGACATTATAATTTTTATTTTGACATTAATTGTTCATGTAGAATTTGAATTTATTAGTTTTTGTATTATTTTTGACATACACCAATAGAAATATTTAATTGGTTTACTTTTTTATTGGTTGTTTATATGTCTTCAGAATTATTGTGAGTATAATTTAGGTTGTTTTTGTAGTATTACCTTCTTAATTAGGTAATTATACCTAATTTGTGTAGTGTACCTACTATTTGTAAAGTGAGATTTCTAAACAAAGTCAAAATTATTAATTAACTATGTAAATACATGACATGATATGTCATATAAAATACACAAATATTAGATACCCATTTCACCACTTCAGTTACCTACTTAAAGTTGCGTTAACTGTCAAAGTGTCCAACTCATAACGCAGGTACTTTGAAGCCAATCTTTATTTACCGTCCCCTTCACTCTTGTTTCTTCGACTGTAGGGTGGTTTTTCAGTGTTTTTTAGAGTGTTAACTTGTAGAATAGAGTCGATGTTATTGCCTACGTGTCCGTTTGTCGGTCGAGAGACGGACTGACGTGACACGCTCTTTATTGAACTTGCAACGTCTGCTCCCAACAATGGGAAAACAAAGTTGGCGTGTTCAAACACTTTAAAAGAATTTTATATCTCTCGGATTTTTTGAACAAAACGTTATTGCAGTACGTGACTTTCTGCGTTATTTATTTATTATGGAGTTGAAACAATCATTATTTTTATCTTGTTGAAGCATTTTTAAAATAAAGTTTTGTAAGTTGTTATAAGACTGTATTTGATGTTTAATCAAAATAAAGAACTTGTATTTGTATAGATTCTGTAACTTCATAAGAAGGTATAGATCGTAGATTATAAAGCAGGGGAGGCAAACCGGTCGATCACGATTGACGAGTCGATCTCGACTGTTAATCCAGTAGATCTTGGTAAGCAGCAGTGCATTTACTTTTAAATCATAAGGACTATGTCGCGATGCGGCAGATAGTTAGCTATTCGACCATATTACATTCTATATCTCCCCATAACTCCTTGTTTGTCAAAAGAAACTCAAACTTCGTGGTAGATTACTCAAAATCATTTTGAGTTTGCTGCACTCGTTCTTTCATCTTTAATTAATTGATTTGTTAGTACAATTTGAGTATATTTTTAAATTATATTTAAAAGTTTAACATGGTGAACTTCTTTGAAGCACGGTACTAAAATTTGTAAGCACGATAAGTACTTAGCTCTGTTTTATTTATATTTTTAAATAGATTTTTAACTGATAGATCTCACAGAGTCCAGTTTAGTAGTAGATTTTAGGCCTAATTTAGTTGGTCATCCAAGTTACATAGAAACCAGAAGCGTTTGACAAACAACAAACAATATAAAACAAGCATCTGAGAGTTGTTTTGCCCTCATAAAAACTAGCCATCTATTCCATATTCAGGCTCAAAGACGAAGTGCGGAAGATATAAACCTTTGTTTATTACCTACCTACAGCATTAATAACGGAGTGATTATGTCAATAAAGTCAGAACATGGCACACAGTCAAGGAAGGCGATAACTTCACGACATGGCTTCGCTACGTGTTCCGGTTTTAGCTTACGTCATAGTGAAGGAGAATGGTGGGTAAAATGGACCTCTTGATTACGTATTACTACTTTAGGCTGGAAATACGAAGAGTGACGGTATATTTTCATCGGTTCCTCTGTAGTTAAAAAATTCCGACACGACAATGCGAATACTAATTTTGTTTTTTTTCAATAAATAATTGATACCTAGTCATACGCAAAGTTGTAATTTCTTCAATCCTAAAATGTAGTGTTAACTTCTGAAAGGAAAACCTTGGACCCTGGAACAAAGGCAAAGATTGATTGGGTTTAGTCAGTAAAGACTAAGACGCCTACACCCAAGCACCACTGCACAAAAACCCTGTCTGTAAAAGTTTTTACATATTGCAGAAAAAAAGTTTAACGACGACTCCATGCACACATTGCTCCACATCAAACATGTAACCTCGCATAAACGAACTGGCACTTCACTGTAAAAGTCTGCAAAACAACTCGGAGCGATATTTATTTAAAGCTACGTCACCCGTCATTTATGTAATGGCTTAATTGGAAAGTTTCGTTGAGTCGGTCAATTTTCGTGGCCGTAAAGTGGCACAAACGGAGGACTTACTCGCGTGCCACCACGATTCAGTGTTTCACGCTCAGAAAATAACTTTGATTTTTCAAAGCATAACTAATTACGTCCGTGTACTGTACTGTAATTACTAGTAATGATAATGTACTGGAGTACAGCGCGTTAAGCTGCTTTGTATTTTGTTTAATACGTCGCTTGATTGTTACGCCATTTTGTAAAAACGTCAATAGCGGTTGAGGTTTAATTTTTTCTGCTTACAAACTCAAGTGGCTTTGCCAGCGTGATAGAAGAAACTTATCATAAGGGAACATACTCCCGGGGTAAAAAGTATCTTATGTGTTATTTTAGAAGATCGTCTACCTTTAAAGCAAGTTTCGTCCAAATCTGTTCGGTAGTTTTTACGTGAAAGAGTAACAAACAGCCATACATAAATACAAACTATTTACAAATATTAGTGAGATTACTGGCACACAAACAGTAGACTTTAGTACTAATAAAATAATACTTACTAAAATTATAAAAAAAAAATATATAGGTACATAAAAGTTTTTTAATTATAAAAATATATTAACAACTAACTTTTATTACTTAATTATTGTTAGTAATTAAAACAAATTGAAAAAAGAAAAAAAGATTATCATTTGTTAGTATTTACAACATTTTCACTGTTGTAAATACTAACAAATGATGAAATACTAGCAGTGTCTAGAAAATAAAGCCCTTGAAAATAGGCAGAATTGGTTATTAAATGAAACAAAATATTTCAATAACAATTATAATTACCCTTACATAGGGAGGTACTTATCAAATTTTAATAAATTCAGTTAAAGCACAATTCAATGACGTGAAATTAAAATAAACTTGCCGACAGAAACCATAGCGTGACTAAGAACGACAAAACTTATCAGTAGCAAAACACGAAATGTTTCACAAATTCTCTCACACGCGCTACAGACTTAACACCTTCCAAAAGTACCGTAAAATAAATTCAAATAAAACCGAAATCGTGTGGAAATGCTAACGCGATACTCGAGACCAACTCCACTTCTTAATTAATTAATATCGATCGAGATGAAACTTGGGTAATTAATAGAAACGTGGTCCCCAAAACTTAGATAACCCTTTGAGAAGTTCACGTATTAATCCAGGGGAGACACAATGAAAACTCACTTCGAACGAAACTTGGATACTCGTCTATAGAGCCAGTGACACCACCGTTGATAAAGTTAGGTATTTGTATCCCACAGAATTTCCATTGTAATTGGGTGCGTTTGCAATTAGCGCCGTGTTAATTACTTCAATTTATTTGTTTTGATGTCACACAGGTATAATTGTGAAATATGAAATGTTAACTATTTAGTTTTCACAACAAGCGATGTATTCAAATGATTTAATTAGTCATTTAAATTATGGGTAATTACTGTAATAGGGCATAGGAAATGTGTGTTATATTTTGAGTAAATAATTAAAATGATAATTACAAATAAACACAAAACTGGCTAAATACATGTTGGACGTGTCGGATACTAAATACATGCCGTCTCTACCATCGCACATATTTTATCATTGTTTAGGAAAAATGAGTTTTCATCATCATCGTCATTGCAGTCAAAAAACGTCCACTGTTTTACATAGCCTTCCCCCAAGGGATGCTACAAAGAACGGTCCTGTGCGTCTCATTCACATCGCATCGCATCCATCGCATTCTGGCTACTCTCATCAAATCATCGGTTCACCTAATGAGAAGACATCCAACGCTGCGTCTTCCGATGCGCGGTCACCTTACCAGAACCTTTCGGCCCCATTGACTATCTGTTTTACAAGCAATGTGCCCTGATCACAGCCACTTAAGTTTGACGATTCTTTGAGCTATATCGTTGAGCTTGGTTCTCCAGCGGATATCATTATTCCTGATCTGATTACGCAAAAATGAATTAAATACTCAAAAACATTCTTAATGATTTATTTTATCTTGACTTCAGACATTTGTTTATCCTCTTCTAGGACCTTTGCTAGACTGGTTGAAGCCCCCGAGTGTAAGACTTTTACTGACTAAATCCCACCTGTGGTCCTTCAGTTGCCTTAATTCTTTCCAAAAACCTACAACGTTTCTAAATATAGTATTACCAACTAAGTATTTTTTGTTACACCCCTGAGACCAGTAGTAACGTTGATACGTATTCAAAATAATATGCTTAACAATGAAATAATTATTTTATTTGTCCCTCGACACGACATATAAAATACCGCACCTCCAGAAACCCATTGGCTCTCACTTATATGAACTTTTGTTACATTTATCTAGATTTGAATATTTTTAAAGTTAACGGTTTCTCTGCACGCGAAAACTAAATTACGTTATGCATATCCCCAACGTTTTGCTGACTGTATATAAATATTTATTTATACCGTGGTTGAGATTAGTCCAGTGGTTATCCTGCACTAGGGAATTTACGTGGCGCTATTTTATGCAACGCTGAGTATTCATCAAATGCGGGAATTTTAAATTGAACGACTTTAGTTGGCTAAGCGTTAGTACACACTGTCTTTAAGAGTAAGAAACGCTGACTAAGTTTTTCGACTTCTTTGATCTAAGGAAATAGACTTTCTCTAAAATTACCTTAAAATTTTGCAATCCATTTTAACTTTTCACTATTTAAACGGAGGTAGAGTAAGTGTTTCTCTTAACATTTACCGTTTAACTAAACATAAAAGCAGAAAATAAATCTTAAGAAGGAAGTACCCGTCTTACACACGGTAAACAAAGTAAACTGAAATTTTCTACTTAAACGCGTTCAAAGATTTCTGTTCGCCACACAGTCTAAATGAGTGTCTCGGGCATGTAATCCCAAGCGTCTAGTTTAACGAAGCGTTGTGAAACTTTTTCGTCTTTGTACACGTAAACAAGCGCATTAATCCCTAAACTAAACTCTACTCTACGCCCCTACAATAGAACATATTTTACAAAAACTTCTTCTTGTGTCTACTTTTGCGCCCTGTTTGCGGATTTTGATGTACTTTTTGGATGCCCTCGTTAGTGCCAGTACGTCTTCAATTATTATGTAGTTTTCATTCTTTTGAAAGTTAACGAAGTCCACAATATTTTGTATGTCATAATTAGTCTTCTTTGATATATTTTCTTTGGGGCTTATTGTGCGGAGAAAGCGCCTTGATTGTGCAACACAAAGTGTACCGTTGTTATTTGCTGTACAAAGTGAAACTTAGAAGTTTTTGTCTAGTTTGCAAAGTAAACATTGAAAGCTTTCTACCAACAAATTACTGGGATCCTTAATTACTGGGGGATTACGTAAAATCACAACAGTATATGCGTCCATTAAGTAGAAAGCAGTGAGTAACCACGTCAATCAAGTGCCGTGGACGACTGGACGTATGAAAATTATTTACGGGCGATGAAAAACGGCGCTGTATCGTATCGTAGCTCATATGGATTTAATTAAAACCTCAGTTGATTAATTGCGCTCTAGGGCTTCAAAATATTGACCAGCCTCTGTGAAGCATTCATAAATATACACGCGATTTTTCCTATAAAATCCTCGATGGAAAATGTTTACAGGCAATATAGTGAGTACGTAGTTTATAGATATATACTTGTATGTGCTGCTGCACTACGGAATATGGAATGAGGTTTTATTAATTAGTTTATTGACTTTTATTTTTTATTAAATCGTTGGATGCATTTTTTAAATCATTGCTGTAAATGTTGAATGTGAATTTTATTTTATACTTAAAATCATTGAGCGTGTCTTAAGTTCGATGCCAGGTTTTAAATAGAGGTTATTGAGCTTTTTCCGACTAAAATTTTACAGTGTCTGAATTTGAACCCGATAGATAGGGAATGCTTAGCTTTTGATTAGCCTTTTTTAAGGGACTTACCCTGACAGAATTCGTATGAAATTATCTGCCAAGTAAGATACTCGAAACTTAATCATAGGTGGTGAAACAGGCCCTTAACATTATAAATAATTAAGTCCATAATAATATACAAGCTGCTTGGTATGTCAACAAACTAAATTGACCTTTTGTGTTTATAAAACGTTAAGTTGTTAAAATAATAAAAAAGCCTTATTAAAATTGACATTAGCATACGTTCGTTTTACGTAAGTAAATAACATGTCATTTTACATGAATGTTTAAGACTATTTAGGTAATTTTTTTCCAAACTTATTTAGTTAATCTAATGTATTTTCCACTGAAATCATTACTACCATATCAGTAGGCCATCAAAATATTATTTCTATGCGGAAGTCGAACCCGCAACGCGCAGCGCTGCCAATCGCACAACTCTTGTTCCAACCGTGACGTTTAATCACAATAGTATAAATAGCAAAGACTATAATATATATTCCATGCCTTTTCATAAAGGGACTTACTCAAAAAGAGGGTAACTAAAAAAGGAAAACATAATAATTATGTCAAAAATAAGGTTCCATTTTCTAAAACCCTTTTTTGAGTTACGTCTCTTTTTGATTAGGCGTGTGATATAATTAAGTGAAGCTATGCTTGTGCTTATATCTGAATGATTTTTTAACACAATCAGAATCAACACCAGGAATTCTCTTTAATTTTAATGCCACCCAAAGAGCTTTTGACTTAATCTACCTGGCATTATTCAACCTAATATTCGACGCTCAAACTCAATTTTCCTCAGCATTAATAATTCCAAGATTAATTATCGCTTTATTAACAATTAGTCGGCGCCATATTTGATGGGAATGTAATTTAAATTAACGATATTGAGCTCGATGCACGCCGCTCAAGAGTTGAGCATATTTGCTCAATATTTTCATTATGTAATTTATAATGTGTACGCTGTAGCTTCATTTTCGACATGATCGGGGTAAAGCGGTCTAAGCTGTAATAGCATAATTAAGTGGGTAACTAACACATAATTGCACGGCACTAACTTCTGCCAGCGGCTTTACCTGCATGAAAGTAGAATAGAATAAACTTTATTACATTACACCATTGTACACATAGTAACAAACAGTAGTATGTAGTTATATGGAGAAATCATACTAACTTTGGACCTCCGTTTCATATTTTTAGTATGGTGAATTTTGGAAATTTTTCTATTAATGTTCGCCTATGTCATAAAAGTAACATTTCTCACTCAGTCCAGCAGATTCGGCTCTGCATATGTACAGACAGTCATTTTCTCCTTTTATGGATAAGTACTAAGCTGTGGATAATTAGAACCGATGTTGCTAGTCTTGCTAAGATAGTGCTCTCAATTAATCAGTTTTCTCTACGGCCTTTAATGACAATAGGACATCTTTTTCATTAGAGAAATTGCTTTAAATATCAGCCAAATACTACGCAATAGATCAAGGTCTCATTTGAGTTTAGACCACTTTGATTTTATTCCGGGCTAGCACACCATCTTTTTTTATTTGTGAAACTTTAAGCTTCAGATATGTACATTAGGGGACAAAATGCCCCCCAAAAAATCCCACAATGTGCAACCTACGTGATGCTGCAATGTTGCCTAGCGTCCTGCAACTTTAAAACGCATCCACGTGACACGAGACAAGCTGTTCAAAAATTTGACATTATGACGTCTAGTGTATCTGAGGCTTTAGATTTTCAGAATACATTCGTGACACACATAATGTACCTTAGAATTAATTAAACTTAAAAATATCCATTTCATTTTGAAATTAGGACCGTCTAGTCAACTTTAAAACAATGTAAATAAGATCAGCTGCTATGCTACCAATTAGTTTCATTTCATTCGGACTGGAATAAAACGCTAGAGCCAAGCTAATTATTTAAGACGGGCAGACAATGCAAGGCCTTATTAAAACGCCTTGTTCCACCATCTTCAAATGCAGATGCTAGAACATTCAGAACGCCTATATTATGTTACTTCAATCACGTAACTCGTGTATAAGATAATTGCTTTCAAGCAGACGTTCGTGTCGTGAATTACATAAATACATTATGTAAATAGGTTTTTTTTCTGCTAACCTATTTTGCCTTTTTGCAATAGAACATAAAATAATTACACAACGTTATGCAAGGATGTGCGTTGCGGAGCACAATAAAAAAGAAAATTTCCTTTCAGCTTTTTTGATGTCAAGTTGAAGCGCAAAGATTGCATTCCAGAGTATAGGTATCAACTACTCCGCTTTATAAAGCAATCTAGAAATTATGCTTTGTGTTATAAAATATGTTCAACTTGGCGGGAGCACAACTGTGCCCCCAGACACAACATGTACACGCGGCGGCGGAGATTGGATAGCAGGTCATAAATGTGTGCGTGAACGCTACCGCGTGAAACACAACAGGTATTATCGTTGTGTGCTACAAAGTAACTCGTCGTTTCTACACTCACACTCTTGCAAAAAACCAAGCCGTACACAACTATGAAAGTACAGCAAAAATTGGCTACTGCTGTTATCGGCGCCATGGCGCAATGCGTATGATACGTGACTGACGAGTAAGAGGTCCCAAGTTCGATTCCAATCGTCTGGTGTAACAGAAAGTTTGCTTGTTTTTATTTTCTATTTGACCCTTTTTTTTAATAGTAATGTTATAGTTACTCTCATAATAATTAAAATATTTTGAAAATATTGTGACAAATAAAACTGCGATAATGATCCAACTGTGTTTATTACAGCTTATTAATTACATGGATTAAACGGAATGGTCACAATTAACGAATCTGTTCATGATTATCCTTAATACAATATATAAAGTGAAAATATTCTAAGTCAGACAAGGATGGACGTCACTGATTTTTAAGTTTTTTATTAGTGACATAAATCAACATGTTATCAAGAATGAATTATGATAGATATCGCAACTCTTGATCTCAATAACAATAACATCATGTCACATAATACAACAACAGTATAATTACCTACAGCTTACTTCTTAGTCTTTTTTTTTACTTATCAAAGTTATCAATCAACATGTTTTATAAAATGAACTATGATAGGTATCGTAACTCTTGATGTCCAAGTAACCTTGACTGGTATTGCGACCCCCTACCTCCACTAACTCACCGGGACCCATCGATGACATCCAGCCCCAATAACCTAACGTAATGCGACCACTAGACCTGCATGGGAGAATATTTTTGTGATGGTAACGTTCTCCATCTTTTCTGCATAATATTTTACGCCCATCCTTATCTGACTTAAAACACTTTTCATCACTAAATATAACTATGTTATTGCTCCAATCAAAATCTATAAATTTTCTTGCAAACCGCATCCTTTCTTCCTTATGCAACGCCATCAGTAAAATTTTTTTCGCAGGCTTGCGACATTTAATTTTTGCTGCTCGTAAGTGGCGTCGAAAAATTGTCATAGACACGTCGTGCATAATCGCAGTGTTTCTTGTTGTAGCAAAGCCGTCAGCGCTATACGTAGCAACAATATTTCGATGCAGTGGGTTGGCATCCGTATAAATATATAATTGCTTTTGGACCCGGACGTTTGGCATCGCTTGTCCCTTCAGCTGCATATCTATGCACCCAAAACTGCACAGTTTTGCTCTGTGAACAATCACAAAATTACGTTAAAACCTAACAAATATCAACAATGTTAAATTATTTTGCATTATGTTAAGTTTGGATTTGTTACTTACCGGTAGCATTAGTCTCCTCGAAATTTCACTTATGGATACATTTTGTTTATATAATACTACTATCTCAGCCCTCAAAAGTGTAGACAAATAAGACATGTTAATTATTATTTGTAAAAAGTATCACTTTCCACAACGATTGATTATTTTTTGTCTCGGAGTAAGTAGAACACACGATCGTGATAGGCAAAAGCGTTATGCCAGGTTAACTTATTATCCGACTCATTTCTTAGTAAATAACTAATAAAGTGGGTAGATGATAATATTCATACACTTAGTTTTTAATTACTCAGATACCCGCGAAACGAGACACGATCTAGTATAACAATAACAGCGCGGTCTCATAGGACCGGTTGGGGATTCAAACGCTAAAGCAAATATTCTAAGTTTTAGTTTTATTAAACTTCGTTATCATTATACTACAATAAAGTAGAAAAAAATGTTTTGTCAATGGCAAGGATCGAACTCGATACACCTTTAACGGCAAGCAAGTACTTAATAATCAGTGCTAAATTACCATCTAATGAATGAAGCGAATTTGTTTATCTGATTCGTAGCAAACACATATACAAATATGTGTGTGTGTATATCGAGTAGTAAACGAGTTTTATTTTGTTTACGAGTTGAGCTGGAGACATAATATTACTTGAATAGGTGAATTGGTTGGTGGTATGGTTTTACTTTATTTTTGATTTATACCCACAGCTACTTGATTATTGTGAACATTATTATTGATTACCTACCCATATCATAAAAATATACTTTCCAAAGATTAAGTGTAAGTGTTTGATGTTATTTTAAATAACTATAATAATTTCATAAGTGAATGTTTGCGAAGATAAAAAAAAGTGGACAATGAAAGTATTGTCAACTAACAATAATTATTATAGCTTGGACCCTGGTTTCGCCATCGGTGGTCATCTATTTTTTATATTTTTAAATGTTTTTTGTTATTGTTTTTGTAAGAAATATTTAAAAATATATTTAATATGCATTTAAAAAGTAAATAAAGAAATTATAATAATAACGTATCTATCATTATATTACGTAAATAATATATGTATTATATATATATTATAAAATTATTTATATTACAAGTTATTTACAAAAATTTCGTTAATTAATTTCGTAAATATACATAGTTTATATGTATAAAATTACAAAATTATATTTATCAGACGATAGGAATCGAACTTGGGACCTCTTACTCGTCAGACATGTATCATACGCATTGCGCCATGGCGCCGTTAACAACAGGGGCCAATTTCGTCTACTGTTTTGGAGATGAATAAAATACTTCTTCGATAGAATTTAGGCGTATAATCATGAGAATATAGTTTTTACAAAATTGCGTGTGCGTTTCGTTTACCGGTATAATGGCGGAATGACAGTGGCGGCGCGCGCGTAAGAAAACGGAACTAAGCCCCGCACTTCCCCTCTGGGCCGACCAATCGTAGCGGCTCGATGGGATGACGATGCGCAGACGAGTTAATTTGTAGCACACAACGATAATACCTGTTGTGTTTCACGCGGTAGCGTTTATGCACACATTTATAATTTTTGTGTGCGGTGCTACGCGAACTTAGTAAGAGAGTGTACCATAATCAAAAAAACACTTTGAAAGTTGTATGTTCAGAATCAAAGTAATATGTATTAAATCGATTTAATCTATTTTTAAATTAGATTTTATTTTATAAAAAACCTACCTACCTACTTATTTTCTTAAAATAAAAGTCTGTTTATTATTTTAAAGTCTCAATTTCGCCATTTGTGTGTGCATGCGTAGATAGCAATACCGATGCACTACTGTATTGTTTCGATGCCTGTTTGGTATTAAGGGTGAGCATTATTCCTATTATACGAGTATTAATAGTTGCATGTTGATGTTTTCTTTTGTCATGCAATCACGCAAGGAAACTCCGAGTTTTTCTGTGGATGACTTTTGAGCCCTTCCACCACCAGTTATCATTGGCGAAGCCATATGTTATCATTGGCAAAACTCACTGTGGTAAGCTTTCCGAGAGCTGTCCAACCAGGCCCATTGCTCGTAGAACTAATGGGGCTGGAAGGTTCTAGAGAAGCGACCATGTACTGCACAATGTGAACCGATGAACTAGTAAGGGTCGCGGGAATCCGATTAATGCAAGACGCATAAGACCGGTCGTTATGGCAACACATGGGGGATGCCGATGTGAAGTAGTATCGACGTCTATCGGTTGAAATAATAATGATTAGGTATAGTGAATTTACAGCTGTCTGTACACTTGTATCTTTGAATTATAAAGAATAAGCAAAACGCATTTTACATAATTCTGTTTATTTGGAGAATAAATCCACTTCAGTGAAGTTTCTGAGTCTCATGTTCCTCCCATGAAAGTTTTGAGTGAAAAATTGCAGTAATAATTTTCGTGGAACTGTGAACGTCTTGGCGAACGTCTTTGTAATTAGATCCCCGACTGAACTTCAGTTTCCTACGGTCGTTTTCTTAATAGCTTTGTTAAGAACTTATTTTAATCATTCAGATCTTCGTGTAACCAAAATTCTTTTACGATTAAACGTAATTACACCAACTTTAATGCTCTAATTATGTACGTTCTATAGGCTCAACGTAGAAAAGTTACAAAGAGTAAAAACTTCATCTGCGGTATTCTTTTAACCTTTTTTTAGATTTCCATAATTAACATTCTTTTTCTTTCTTTAATATTTTTTATCTTTGATATTCCTTAAATTTACTTTAGAAACATCTCGTTGTTAATTAGCAACACCAATTATGTTAGATTCTAATGAAAACGCGAAATTTATTAACAGTTAAGAATTTATTCCTGTCTGCAAGTTCCCAGTTATCTTGGCAATAAATTCAAAGATCCGACTACATGATGGCAGATTAATGAGTAAAATTCGTAAGAAAAACAAACAAAAAAGTTTCTCTTATTAGTTGTCTAATCTGTTCTGAAATTATATTATAAGTTGGCGAAGTTAAAAACTTGATTAACTACATCAAACCAACATTTATTTTAGATTAATCTTATTCAATTTACTTTTCAATGTTTACGAAAATGAGTTCGTGCGTGCCTCGAATTCGATGAATACTTTTTTGATGAACATCTAAATTAAATGAAAACAATGGGCGTCTTCGTTGCTTTTGTAATACACAAAGGTTACCTACAGACAGAGTTTCATTTATACAATGATATAGCTAACAAAGGTAACGACAAAGGTATGAATAAAAGTAGATTAATGTTTTCGTCAGTACAGTCGACACGTTGAATACAAAAACATTGTCTGGAAAACCGCCCACATTAGTAAAAAGAAAGCAACATCGTGATAATTGAACTATGGCTTGAAAGAAATAAAAATATCTGAAATCTGTGGCTCGCATTTTCGTGAGATCTTTTAATTAAGTTTGTTGTGTTGTCGTGGCCCTAGAACGTAAAGTGGAAATTTAGGAACATTGATGAGTTTTAGTCAGTAAAAGTCTGACATTACCTTTTACCTTAGAGCAGAAGCAAAAACTACCGAAGATGAATAGACTGCGTGCAAGCGTGATCTAACTTCGACTGTTTAACTGCTCATCATCAGGATTGCGGACGAGGTTAAATACGAGCCTATCAATAATAAACAAAAAACCAATATTACTTAGAAAAAAACAGTTTTAAGTTGGAGGAGACCTTTGCCCAGTACTACGAAAGTATAGACTAAAAGAAAAAAAAAGAATACACAGAAGAATGGGGATTTTCCTGTCCAAATTAAAGTATACCACAGGAGTCGGCTGAACGTGCGAATTACAAGACCAGTCAATGTGATTGCTTGTTGCTCTTCCATTGTAAAGCAAATGGCATCTTTTTCCCTGATGATTTTTTTGGCTGGAATCATGATGATCAGCAAAAGCATGAGCTACTCAACCTTTGACACAAAGACACGTATTAAACCTATGTTGATACTCGCAAGTTCAAAAACATAAGCGCATCGAATATTTCGGTCACGTCCCCACTGATCACAGAATCCAATTTGCAGTACAAAATAATACAATTTTGCGTCGACGAGCCCCGTATCGATTTATGCAGAAAATTAGATTGTAACCTGCTTTAAATCAATTAACAACGCCATGACACGGAATACGTACACGGGATTATCGGTGCCTGAGATTTTTTATGTAACGCCGATGGCTATAAAATGGTGGTCCTTTTTTTTCAGACTTTAGCCTTCTTTATTCGTTTTCTAGAATACTGTTTTAGTTTGCCTTCCTGAAAGGGAAACTACTTTAAAAAATAAAAATAGTTTCCCCTTTTTTCATCTGATGACTTCTCTCGTTTCAGGGCGAAGCGGGAAAGTGTGTCTTTTAACGATTAAAAATACATCTATGTTGCTTCTTTCCCTTGCGCTCCAGGACCCCGGGTTTCCCTTTCAAAAGTCAGTATGATACTCGAGTTCTAGATCAAAGAGCAATAGGTAGGCAGCCGTCCAGACGTATTCAATCGGACTTAACCCAAGTTGAAAGCGCGTAGTGATCCACGCGCTCTATGGTAAAGGAGAATAGCAGGGCCAATATGCTCGTTAGGAGAGCGGGAGTCTTAGACCACAAAGGGCAACTCAAGGATATTATTATATCTATGAGGTTCTGATATTTGTGAAAACGAACATACACTTGTTTAGTCATATAGAAAGTCAACGTCGCTCAGATAAATTAAAAACAATAGTCACCAAAACTGCTTCTGCAATTATTATTTTTTAAGTATTTATGCAATGGCACCTAAATTGTACAATAAATTACCTTGTCATATTGGAAATAGTAAGAATAATTGTGAATTCAGAAGTAAGCTTTTTAAGCTAGTAAATGACAAGGTATATTATTCTGTGAAGGAGTATCTGGATGACAAATAATGTCAATTTTTTTTTTTTTTTTTAATCTCCTGACATTGTGTATTTTTTTTTTATTTATTTGATCCTATTTTCATGACATTTTACATATTTTAATGAGACAATTTTACAATTTGACATGCATGTTACTTACCTTTGACAAGTCTTTGAGATTGTTAATTCTTTTTATATACATGGATAAGTTCTACTAGACACTAACTCCATAGGACTGATTTTGTATGCCTATCGGCGGGACATGGTTTGTACAATTAAAATATTGAAAAACACCTGTAATTTATACTTATGTTCACAAAATAAATAAATCTGAATCTGAATCTGAAGGATATAAGTGTGATTTTAGTCTGTAAAAGCCTGACACGCCTTCTGGTTCCACCCAGAGCAGGAGAAGATATTGGATTATTTTCCACCTTAAAAATGGTGCTAGATAGAATATTTTTAAGCTGGTATAATGTTCCCTGGGGATAATTTTCTACTTTCATGCGGAAGTCGCCGCTAGTACAAGCTAGATCATAAATAATTCTGATCTAAGATTAATCATTGCTTTTACATACTTACTCAAGCTTTATATAGTAAGTAACAGGGGATTACTTCCTCAAGTGAAGGAACTAAAATCGATCAGTATTTTTTTCATCCTTAGCTGTCTGACCGGACTTTTTCAGGCAGCCTCCAAAACTGGGGAAGCAAACGTTTAAATCACTCGGCCTTTAGAAAAAAGGATGGCGTAACTTCTTGTACCTACTCAGATTCACGATTCCCAACATATTGGGGTTACAGAAAAGGAAAAAGAAAAGAGAATGATAAACGTACTTTTACAAATTGCGTTACATTCACTGGATTTTTTCTTTTGTTTCAAGAAATAATGAGAATAAATGATTGTCATTTTACCGTAAACTTTTCATACGATAATTTATCTGTAGGGAGAAGAAAGTCCTCAAACATAAGGGACAGAGGGACAAAAGCTTGAATAAAATTTACTTTTTGACAACAGTAAAACAACAGTCGTTTAACTTTTCGTGTTAGCGTTGATTCTGGTGCCTTTTGTTTCCGAATATCGCTTGTGTTTGCTGAATTCTACGAGACAGTGAACTATTCCCGTTGACGTTGCCATTCTGTTAGCATCTACAATTTTCACATCCATTTCTCAAGAAGATATATGGCTTGGATATTGTCTTTATATTACTTGATAGCTTTGAGATGAAACTACGCTGAAATTGTTATAAAGTTGTATGTAGTTGTAGGTACCTAATTTTTATTTTTTGTTCCTTCTGCTTCTTTTTATTTTATTTCAGTTGGTGGCTACGTTAACTGCGGCAACAGCGGCCATCATTATGTCCAAAGTACAGTTTTATGGTCAAACCCCCGCAGTCCCGCACTTTGGAGGACTTACCCCAAGTACCCTCTTGGGGTATTCAAACTTTTGGCCTATGTTCTGAACACGGCCACCATACATCACATTGGGTACCTGATGGATCTATAAAACCACATTCCATCAGATTGTGCTTCCAGTGGCTTACCTGAGTGTAGACCACTGCAATTTACGTCTAGGTGGCCGATGTCTTACAACAAGGCAAAAGGCCCCTTTTCCTTTGAAATATCAGTGTTAAGCGATCTTGACCAGCTTTGCCCGACAAATATATAACCTAACTATAAACCAGTTGATTTTGTAGATTTCCAGCACTTATGAAAGTAAAACTTTATGATGTCTTGATTCTGTTCCATCAACTTAGCAATTTTCCACTCGCTATACCCATAAACGTTCTGAGCATGGCGGCCAACGCTAGATTATACCACAAAGTTTAATCGAAACATTTTTATCTCTCTATAAACTGAAGGCGGGAAACGCGCAATAAACACGACCAGTATACAACTTTTCAGTTATGAAACCATAATATTCTTCACGAGTTTCCAGACAGAGTACGAATAATCCTACTTGGAGAACTTTCTAATAACGCTCTGCTCTTTAGATTCATTGCACCTTGCAGAAAAATTTCAAAACTTTTCCCTGGGACTTAAGAGATGTTTGTGGAACTTTTAGAATGACATTAATCTTAGTAATTTCTCACCAGATTTGAAAGCGTTAGCTTAACACTTTGCGTTTTTGGATTAAAAGTTTTAATCAGTAGATAGAGTTGAGATAAGCGAATTCGCTTAGCATGTTTGTTCAGTATTTTAAATGAACTTCCTGTCAGGAAATCCGGTTAGATGGTTTCGTTTATCTGCTTTGCTAGAGTTTTGTTAACGAACTAACTATTCATATATCAAAAAAAAAAACACATTTAAAATAATAGTTAAAGTCACAGACAAAGTTAATAGGTCTGTAGACAACGATAACATAAAAATTCAGTATTTAATGTTTTAGTATAAAATTACAACAGAACCAAACGGTTTTTTCATACCCAATGGGCACATTTATTTATCTTATTTGAAAAATGATAATTTAAAAAACAGAAAAAGCACTATTTTGTTGTGTTTAAAAGTTAAATGTCTTTTCGGCAGACTCTCAACGCTCTTAATTAAATTATGATGAAGAACTTCATTTTAGAGAAACTCTCTCCAAATAAAGAAGGCATTTTAGCCGAATGTTTTGATTAAATAAAATCTGTTGGACGGCAATGAAGCAGAATTTAATTTAAATTTCATCACATTCTAAGAAAACTGATTTAGAATTGAATTTAGAAATAATAACTGCGCCTACGAATGGCATTGTTTTGGGGAATTTATTTATTTGAAAACTGAATATTTTATCGCACTTAAGTAAGAACATTTCTAGTAAAATAATATTCAACTATTTTTCTAACAAGGTAACTTTTATAAGGTCGTAGTAAGTATTTTAGTTAAATTTAAATTTAATTTTTACAATTTGCTTATTAACTTGTGGACAGCACAAACGAAATGATCTTGAATTTTCTGTGGTTGCATTGATAGTTTTTGTTTATCGTTTAGTCTCATATTTGTGAGAAACCAAGTCACGTTGATATGCATCGATCACGTATAAATAATATGATAACAAACTTTAATTATAACTCAATGGGTTCCAAGAGGCACAAAAAGGTACATACCTAAGGTTCTTTTACGTGTCACCTTATCAGCCAAGATGTGACGACACTTGAGGGGGGCCTATCTAAAGTAGTGGACGACTTGTTGGTAACATGACTAACGCCCGTTTTCAATAAGCTATCTATCTACAGTTGCAGCTACTAAAGATAAACAAATCCATCCTTTTGCCTCTACTTGCTTTCCTTATAACATACCGACGCATAGCATTTCCTACCAAAAGTTGTGGATTAATAGATAGAATCTTATTGTTTATCAGGGATACTCGTAGCTATTTATCTATGAACTGCGGTAGGTTATTGAAAACGGGCGTTAATATATTTCAAATTCTGAATTTAATTTGAAACATATTAATTCATGTTACCAACAAGTCTTCAAGACATATGAGATATATACCTATGGATCGGAGGTCCTGAAATGCAAAGAAAATCTAAGGGAAAAAAGAGAGAAAAGAGGTTAGTGTCGGTAAAAGTCTGATACTGCATCTCGACCTACACATAGCGGTAGAAGTTATTTAGTAAATTCCCAGCCCAAAACCAGAAAATAGCATTTATAATTTATTTAGCGCAGTAATTGAGCGATTGACTTCTGCGCAGAAGGCTGTGGGTTCAGTTCCAGCATGGATCTGTATGGCCTATACTGGTAATAAAAATGAGCAAGTCTGAGTGTCTTGTGCATTTTTATTTACATATTTCTGAACGCTCTCACAACACAGACACACACAACACAGACAGTGTGGGGATTTATTATTCAAAAAAATATTTAAACGTTGTTCCATAGGGTACCTACCTTCTTACTTGTAAACTAACTTTGCAACATAAATGCATGGAGTAGCAAGAATACAGTAGAGCGGTTGTTTCTTCTTTGTTGCTATGTTTATTCCCCAAGAGGTACGGCGTCTACTTTCGAACTCGCTCCATAAAAAGCATCTTGTAGTTAAAAAGACGAGAAGGTACAAAACCAGAATAAATAGATGCAAAATAACAAACAAAGTGAACTGTTTTACTTGGTAATAACAAGACCTTTTAAAAACTTGCACGAGTAAACTATACTTTGTTGGTTTTATCATGCTATTTTTTTTGGGTGGGAAATCACCCATTATCTTCTTCCGCTCTTGGGTGGAGTGTGTTAGACTTTTACTGACTAAAACCCACTTCAATGTTCATTATTTGCCTTGCATTCCAGGGCCTCGGGTTCTCCTTTCAGAAGCGAACCCATGGCCCCAATAGGCTTCGGCCCTACGGTATGTTGATATCTGCTTGACGAGCGCGTTGACTACGGGCCGTTGACGACTCGGATTCGGTTCAGACGATTACCAAATGGCCGGACGGCAAGCTAAACATTGCTCACTGTTCGCGGTTTCTTTACATTGTCATTATAAAAACACATTTAAATATAAAAACACCTATAATCCTATCATTTTGACGTAGTACATTGTGCCATTAAAGGCATATATAAGTAGCTAATCTGTTTAAAAACAGTAAATATATTTCTAACACCAACATCGGTCGGTATACAAAACTTTGCACTTTAAATTGATGTATCGGTATGAAGTATTTGATCTCACGCTAACTTATACTCGAATAAGCACTTATCGCTGAAAGGAATATGTACAAGTGTATTACTATATCCAATTTGTTTTTGCATAGTCGGGTAAAAGTTAGATTTCTTTCATTGTTCACAGCACAGGTCTACTTCTTGCCCAATAATTACAAGAGCATTGACCTAAATTTTACCACTACCTCCTTCGTGGTCTACCACAATCCCTTCTTGCGGTTTCACGGCACCAATTTTGTGTTTTACGTGCCCACCTCTCGATCGAATGCTAAGAAAACCAAGTTTACTAGCGAAAAAGTGACCCAACGGCCTTGCGCTAGCTAGGAAGAACAATTTCTAAGTAGTTATTGGTTTGGAAACTATATTTGTCTTATTTTTAGGTTGCAATTAACAACTCAACAAAACAAAATTTACTTAAACTACTAAAGATCTATGATATTTTAATAATATTATAACGCAACAAAATCTTCATTACCGGAACGACAACGTGTATAATGAGTTTATTATCAAATGCACTTTACTGTATCTTTTGTCAGCGACTCACACTTTTATCACTACCAGCCAAAAAAAGGCAAAAGTAGGTACTTAAGTAATTAATAAAAAATATTGAGTAGTATTTTTGGTATCCCAAAATAAACACAGTCATACTTGTTACAAACGGAAATAACCCAAACTATACATAATCATCCACCAGTTAACCTTTACTACAGATTGGATGGAATGCGGTCTGGTAAGGTGAAGTTGAAATATAAAGGCGGTTTCCAGCAGATACCGCCGGCTCCGGACCAGTGTAGCCCAAAGTGAATACCGTACTCTAGGGACGGTAAATCCGTTGAGCAATTGGTAATTAATTTTCGGGGGATTTTAATTAGATTTAGATATTTTAGTAAGTTTTAGGAATTAGGTACATTATTTTAAATACTATTAACTGGTAATTTTATCAGACCGGTGCGTTGTGTAGAAATATTGTTCTGCAAATAATTATAGAACAATATTTCTACACGCCCATACCCATAGAGCAATTTTAAGAGCCACCCAACACTCTTCCCCATTAACATCGATTGGCGGTGTACCCAAAAAACTGGCGGCATTGCCTCTGTGTATGGAAATGTGTCTCTTCTGTCCCAGGTAAAAACCAACCCCTAGGTGACGTGAAGTGCCAAAAACGTATTTAGAGTTTACCTTCTGCACAGCTGTGCTCGATAAGCTAAAAAAATGGGATGGCGCAAGTCGTATCGACATACATAAGTAATGTCCCACACTACTCTATCCATCTTCCTTGGAAATAAAGACATCCACATCCATTCTCTTACCATCGTCGCTGGCTACGCCATGAGTTCCAATACGGCCAGAATACCGGTGATCAGAGATATTATCGTTAATATGCGCTATGTATCTTGTACGTGGCTGCACTTTGACAGCATGCCAGTTTGTGGACATGTAGCTAACAGATAATTTCTAGGTAGATAAGTTCTATTTCTCACAGGACAATAAACGATTGACCTATATAAATGAAAATACACAGAGCCCACTGGCGTAACAGAAACTTTGAGAAGGTCTGCCCTCCACTGTCCTTCATTTACTAAACATGGCCTTTTAATCAGTCACTATCATTTGTAAGTCTGTTTTCATTGTAAATTCAGCAAAACGGCATGCGCTAACCGGAATTAATTCTGCAAGTTGATGTAAGTGCTACCCACTTTTAGGTAGACACCATCTATCTACCTTCCTGAATGAATATTAGTGTAGATCAGGAAATAGAAATTATGAAATGGTCACTCCAATATCAGGTATAAATTATTTAATAGTGAAGCCACTGACTAGTCTATAATTTGGGTAATCTAGTGAAGATTGTTTTAATTGTAAGTAATGGTTTGCTAAATGAAACTTAGGACCAAACTAAACCGTTTTGAACTTTTTAGAACTATACTGTATGTCTTTTAACATAATATTGGTTTAGGGTACTCAAAAAGATTTTTGTTTAATGAATATACCTACTCGTTGCCAAAACGATTAGTCCTATGCGTGTCATGTCACATCCATAAACTTACTGTACCAATTGTCATAAATTATCCTTTAATTCATAAAATTCATAGTGTCACATATTTTGTGTGGCTTTTGAAAGCACTTAGTTATTTCAAATTTAATAAACACCATTTGTCTTTCTATTCTAGAGTGTGCAGTGGTGGAATATGACAGAACCATTAGCTTTTAAAAAGTTCAATTTTGCTCAAACTTTTCAACGCAAATATTAGACGAACTATTTAGAGCCGATAGTTTTGCATAAACTAAATATCAAAACTAGTTTTGACATCCAGTTTTCAAATTCAAATTGAGTTCCAAATGTTTCGTCCCGAAGGAATGACGCACATGAACAGCAAACTTTAAATTGAAACGTCATCTATAATATTTGTATACAGTTGCCTGCAGATTATGTAAATGTTTGTTTTCATAATGAAGCCTCAAAACTAAGTAATTAAGTAGGAGACTCGAGAGAGCTGACGCCGCAGTCTCTACAGCCAAACTGAAACATAAGTCTGATGTTAATCGTAGTGAATATAAAAGGATAAATCGTAAACCGAGACATTGGGATTGGCAAAGGCCCTCGAGAAAAAAAGGTACCCGGCAAACAAATAGAGCGTAAAACGTCATATCATAAATCCCACTTACTTTGCCGCTATCCAACGATTTAGAACTAACTCGCAGTTATAAATTTTCGGATACGCTACCGAAAATAGCTATGCGGCGAAGACCTGGTGTGCAGCCAAACAGATGAAATGTAGCCCGTCGACGCTCCATTAGGAATTAATGGGCCGATTCGAGAAATGTCATCTTCCGGTAAATACTGGTCATAATTCATTTCGTAGTTGACAGGCACAGGGTTCGGTTCCGGGCGAGGTCCTTCAACAAAAACAACGACCAACCTGCTCCTGAAAGTGATTCATTCCGCAAATTATCCGTTGAAAAGGCAATTTTATTTGCAGAGATCTCCTCTCGAGACTGTTAGGCGCGCGGAGGCATTTTTAGAGACACGAACCAGCTTGCTCTTTATAAATTATGTTAAACAGAAGTTTTAAAACATGATTTTTTAACACAATCATGTTTTACTTTTTCAATTGTCTGTCTACAAATATGTACGAAATTACTCGACAGATTTTTGAAGTCAAAGCAAATACATATAAATTTTAGTAGCTTATGTTACAAATTTAGACGATTTAGACATGTTGCCAACATCATATTGCCATTTCAAACGATCTCATCGACCTCATACTACACAGTTGTAACCCTCGACCAATTCCAAATCCTCGATAACCCGTACTATATGCATATTGATCAACCGCAAATAATTCATGGCATCTAATACATCGCTGCCAATATCGTAATTATTGGTCCAAATATAATCTCTATGTAGATATATTGTGTACCTACAGTCAAAAGCTAATGTGGCATTTGTGTTTACAGTATAGTCTAACTCAACAACTATAGTTGTTACGTTTTAGTATGGCGATAGCGGACACTGAGAATCCACACCATTGAAAATAAAGCCATTGCCGTCCTCGATCGACGTTTATAGTTTTCCCCAACATTTTGTACTTTTACAAAAATAAACTTGTGTTATATTGCTGGGTCACGTAATAGCATAGCAAACAATTATTATTGTCTTTAATTCTAGCTTTACCTATCTATATTCTTTAACTATATTGAGGGCCCATGAATTTAACCGTTTCCAACAATAGATAATTAATTTCCTTGTTATGGAAAGTGTAGTTATCAGTGTTTTTTTTTGGTTAGTTATCATGTACATAATAACGTCTCACGCTTTAGCGTGGAGTGGGAGGGCGTGTCAAACTATTACTGACTAAAACTACATCTATGTTCCTTCAGTTGTCAAATGGCCACACAACCATACCAACCATAGGATAACCTATGAGCACGATTAGGCGGTAAGTACTAATAATAGTGTGTGATTTTTACGAAGAGATGTAATTGAAAAGGGCAATGACCACAAATCGCATGCCATAAGGAAACAACTATAGTTATGATTTATAGCCGATAATTGGCCCGGACAAGCGTTGGTACTTAATCTATGAATTGCTAATATTAACGGTGCCAAAGGGAACGTGGCCAATACAACAATATTAGATTTACGGTCGCTGCACAGGTAATGGTTGCGTCAACACTAATGTATTTAGTGAAATAGGTTTGTACTATATACAATAGTGTGTATTCAGGAGGGTAGATTGTATTAATTGGTGAGATGAAGTAGATTGCGTAATTGCTAATGAAAGCTTAGCTTAAGGATCTATTAGTATTTTGATATTAGCCAGTCCTAGTCAGTCAGTAACAACCTATACCAAAACTAGACTGTATATCAACTATATTCATCGGCATGTCAGATATCATTTATTTTTTATACAATGGTAAAAATAACTGTTTACAAAAAAAAAACAAAATGCAAAAAGTACAAATTAACTTCAATTTCGGCAAATAATAGAGAAAAAATATTATAAAATTTTCGTTTCAATTTTGTATTTTTGTTATTTTAAACTATTTTATAATTAAAACTATTTATAACCTTAACGGTACATTGCATGACAATTTCAATAAGCTATACCACAACTTATTATAATAAAATCTATCCTAATCAATAACTATTTTTACCTTCGCTACGTTCGAGGGGGGCGGCCACGCTTTCCTTTCACACTTCACACTGTGTTGGTAGGAACAATGAACAGCGGAATGACGTGGAACAAGATGAAGTGTGGCGCAACCATTCGCGATGGAGGCCTTCTGTGGACGACCTCTGCTCGGTCTAGGGGACATAGGACATTAAGTAAACTTGATTAAAAACGGGCCACGATCATAAGTTATCTATACAATATGCAATAAATTAACAAAACATAAAAAACTACTGATTTTAAACGATATTAATTAATTTTTTCACTACGTTCGAGGGGGGCGGCCAAGCTTTCCTTTCACACTTCACACTGTGTTGGTAGGAACAATGAACAACGGAATGACGTGGTACAAGATGAAGTGTGGCGCAACCATTCGCGATGAAGGCCTTCTGTGGACGCCCTCTGCTGTGTCTAGGGGACATAGGACATTAAGTAAACTTGATTAAAAAAACGGGCCACCATTATGGTCTGTCTAATGAAAGCGCGACCTGAGATAAAGATATAAGTTAAATCCAAAAAAATTGTATGCGGTATTACTAACTAGTAGAAGAATCATGTCTTGACACACATTTTTTCTATTTCCTACAATTGCGGCTGAATAATGTTGCCAATTAAATTAAAAAAAAAAACTCCAGGTCGCGCTTTCATTAGACGCACTCTATATCAACCAAACATAAAAACAACTGATTTTAAACGATATTAATTAATTTATAACAAGTTCCGAAAAAAGGAACTTACAGTACAGATTTTTAGAAAATGTTCATCTCATTGAAAATGGCTGAATACGTTTAAAATAATAGTTAAGTATTTGTTTTAATTCATTGTATTGATCATTGCCGACGAGACGAAAGGTTGCTAAAAAGGCAAAATGTCGGACAGACTGATTTTAACCAATCAAACCCCTTCATTGAATCTGGGTCAGGCATCATCAGCTTATAGTAAGTCCACTTACTCTAACAGGCCATTTAAAGGAGACAATTTCTTTTGTTTGGGGAATAGGCCCACTACAAATTGTGGCGTATAGCAATGAAATGCACGTTAGTTTATTGCTTATAATCTATAGATTACAGTGGTAATATTAGCAAAACTTTATGAAACCGGAATACAGTGAAATACGACAGTCAAAACATGACTCTCATAATAACTTAAAATCTCACAAGAGCTATTGTCTTATGAGTGGATAGGTCTCCTTGGTATTTTAAGTCAAAATACTGCACTTTTCAATAATATATAGTATAAAACAAAGTCACGTCTGTACTACGTGACAGATTTTGATGTGATTTACACGACTTGATAGACTTATTCATGAAAATGGATTAGATGATGAGATTCATTTCGAAATAGCGCGGTTTTTGCCGGCCAATACTGTAAATCTAAAATAATAAGGTGATGTGTTATAAGCTGGTTGGAAAAAAAAAAACACATTATAGGTACATCACAAGAAATATTATTAAGTATTGTTTATCTCTTAAAAGCAGTATTTCATCTAAAAAACCGGGCAAGTACGAGTCGGACTCGCGCACTGAGGGTTCCGTACTAACTTACCTATGAAAACAATTCAATTCTCGAATCGAGTCTTGAAGATTTTTCAAAAAAAAATCTTGTGACGTAAATACACATTTTCAGTTTTCAGACTTTATTCTATATTTGTGCTAAAATTACCATGCTTCGTACCATAATTTCAAGATTCTAGGTCAACGGGAAGTACCTTATGAATTTTGATTCCTTTGACAGTTTCGAAATGTACGTTTTTTTGCAACATAAACGGGCGTATCTTCTTTTCCCGTCAACTTACAAGTTTGATATTTACACAGTTTCAAGGGAATGCGGACCTGAGTATATAGTTTTAATTTCAACTTGATACCTTTACGCGTTCTCGAGATAAAAGGTCTTGACAGACAGACAGACAGACGGACAACAAAGTGATCCTATAAGGGTTCCGTTTTTTTTTTTGAGGTACGGAACCCTAAAAAGATGCAGGTGGCTCGTCCTCACCTTGACGCCGTGCCCAAGATAAATACCACACTATACACATCACATGTGCACAGCAACCAACAGCGCGTCTGCCCACTTAACAATTACAACAGTATCCAGCAAGAGCAGTTCTATTGTTAGTAATTGATGGAGTGGTGTCAACTAATATATAAATATAATAAGTTTTCCTACTTGTGCGCCTTGATTGTATCCTATCTTGTAGGAGATAATTATTTGGACCTTAATCATGGACAAGTACCTCGATTTTAAATTGTCCGGAGGCCCTGACATGCTCTCCATAGTATGAACGAGATTATTTGATTTGATAAATTCCTAGAGAAAATCGAGTTAGGTCCTGGCTGCTGCTGGGTGTGGAAACTGGACCACAGAGTATCTGCAACGGGCTATTAATTACGTTTTGTTCCACGGTGATTTTGAAAAGAAACCTAAAAACGCTCCTAACAAGCATTTTTTGCGGTAATACTATTTTACTATTATTTCATTATTCCGGTTACGTATCGATATAATTTTTGGTCAGTTAATTATAACAAGATGAAAACTTTTTTCATGTGCAATATCATTAATAAACGTTACCGTTTAACAGGGGGTCCAAAAAAAATTGTCTCCTTTCAGCTACATTCAGCCAGTTTCTTTGAGCCAATTAGCGAAAACCGTCTCTTCAACTAAAGAAGCTTCCAGCACAGAGAATCAGTTGACTTTTTTTACTATTGATAGGCTCGCGCTTAACCACTATCTCACCTGATGGTAAGCGATGATGTGGTTAAAAATGGAGCATGGTGGTCTAGAAGTAACCTGTTCACTCTTGACTTAAAGACCCCTAGGTTGTAGCTATCAGGAATCACAGACGCCAGTAGGGAATTCCTCTCTTTAGCTGTACGTATAATAAATGTATTCCCAAAACGCTTTGTATATGTTACTGTAAAAGCCCGAGTTACGGTAAATCTTAAGATTTTCCAGTAAATCCTAAGATTTACCAACTCTTAATGGTAAAAGTCCGAACCATTCTATGATCATCGTTTATTTCGGACTTTTACTACCATTGACTTGGTAAATCTTAGGATTTACCTCAAAGACACGGTAAATGTTGAGATAAACATTATCGATAGATAGGTAACGATTTGACTGATTAGTAATACTTGATGTTTAATAATTACTCTAGTGAATAATTATTAATTAAAATAATTGATTAAAAATTATGCATTATTCTGTAAGACTATGGACTACCTAGAAACTTATGACTTCCTAAGTGAACGTCAATACGGCTTTCGCCGAAATTGGTCAGCTAGTGATCTCCTAGCGTGTACCATCCGTATCTGGAGTGAGGCCTAAGCCTGGTACCTTTGAGTATACAGACGACAGTACTGTTACTGAGAGATACATATCCAGTGCATGAACTAGTGGGTCACAGATCCAGTCTCTCCAAGTGGCTAAAATTGAGCGCTTGAATTGGTTCTTGGGGGCAGTCATTGAATGGGGCGATGCCAATTTGGTCAAATTCAATGCTGCTAAAACCCAGGCGTGTCTGGTTTCCGCTAAAATGAGACAATTCAGTTCTCATCCTACTTTCCTGGGTGCAACCGTGCCGATAACCGAACATCTTGATCTTCTTGGTGTTACGTTGACGTCGACTCTCAACTTTTCTCCATAAAAGCTAGGAATCCTTGCAAAGTTGAGACAGTACTTCACGCCGGAACAGCTGCTCACACTTTATCAAGCGCAAGTTCGATCGTATATGGTGTATCCTCTCATCTTTGGAAAAGATCTGCCCGATATCAATCAGTTTAAAGCGCTTGAAGTAATTGAAAGGAGAGCCAAGAGGGTCATTAGTAATGATGCACTCGTTGAGTCGAGGCTTCAAAGTCTTGAGCATCGACGCCGAGTCGCTAGCCTGTCGGTTTTCTACCGGTCGCATTTTGAGGAGTGTGTGTCGGAATTGCATAACCTAATTCCGCCTAGCCCGTTCCATCATCGGACCACTAGGCGTACGGCGATGCGCCACCGGTACATGATAGACATCCCTCCTATACGCACAAAACGTTTTGGGAATACATTTATTGTACGTACAGCCAAGGAGTAGAATTCCCTGCCGGAGTCTATGTTTTCTGCAGCTACAACTCAGGAATCTTTAAGTCAAGAGTGAATAAGTTACTTCTAGGTAAGTGCGCTCCATCGTCGACCGCATCGTCGCTTTCCATCAGGTGAGATAGCGGTCAAGCGCGAACCTATCTACGATTAAAAATATCCAAAACCAACATATACCAACCCTCACCGGTAAGACCTAACATGTACCAAATTCTAATGGTAAAAGCCCGATTAAATCGTTTCTTTTTTACATATTCTTACATTTACCGACTTGTGTTGGTAAACCCTAAGATTTACTGGTAAAACCTAAGATTTACCGTAGTTCGGGCATTTACAGTAACATATATATGGGTGGGATGTTCACCATGTACCGGTGGCGCATTACTGTACGTCTAGTTGCTACTGTAGTAACGTGTGTTTCAGCCAGCAAAAGTCTCATACACCTTTTCACTTCGCCTAGAGCGGAATAAGTTATTTGATGATTACTCACCTCAAAGTAAAATCAACTTATGTATAGAGTGCGTCTAATGAAAGAAAGAAAAAAAGCAACATTATTCAGCCGCAATTGTAGGAAATAAAAAAAAATATGAAATATCAAGACATGATTCTCCAATTAGTTAGTAATATCAAATAGATTTTTTTTTGGATTTAACCTCTGTTTAACAGGTCGCGCTTTCATTACACGGACTATATTATTATATAGCGTAGTCTACTGTTATTAAACTGTATGTATGGGTATTACCTACATATTCAGAAAATACTGTTTTAAAGAAATATCACCGCACTTACATCACATTGAGAAATTACATAATAACCCACTGCACACCGCTAACACGAAACAGCGCGAACGTAATCCAATAAATCGTGAAAAGAAGGGAACGTGGTGCGAATCCAATATCAAAACTAAAGGTTTGTAGAACAAAAGGTTGATGCGCGGATAAAAGAATGGAACGAAAAACGAATGGAGTCGCGTTTCGAGCTTGAAACATTGGCGTGTCACGCCGCGTGACGGGGCCGACGACGCCGCGACACGCTCCTATATCAATTTCACGGATTAAACTTCATGTGGATGTATCTTCACGTCGTTATTACACGCATTGAACTTGATAAATGTATTGCTTTTCTGCGAGACAATGAAAGAAGAACTATTGACTTGCAAGTCGAAATCCTATACTATGGGATTCGAAAAACTAAATCTATTAATAGATAGTTTTTTACTTTTAACTATTTGCAGTAGCCAGTAAGTTTGAAGTAGCCCTTTAACAGATGGATTGACAGACAGGCGGACGTACGTTTCGAAACAGGGACCAACTTTTTATATAGGTCGACTTCTTTTAAACACGGAACCCGATAAAAGGAGTCGAAATAGTTAAAGCATTCATGCAGACAAAGAATGGTGCTGTACAAAAGTTTGATGTTCGAACAAGAATGGATGGATCCGCGTTTTTGGTTTGAAACATTGGCATGTCCCGTGGCGTGACGGCTTCCGATGCGCCTCAACGCCGCACTCTGATATCAATTTCACGGATTATTCCTTCACACGCGGGAATTTTGCATTTTTGACATCAATATACGCAGCAAGCTCAATGGATATTAACATATTAGTAAAACCTTTTTATCATATTATTGTAGTGTTAAACGACTACTGTTTTGTTGGAATTTCAATGATTTTAGTAAATGATAAATTATTGTTATTCTTTGTTATTTATTTTTTACTGGTCTTTGAACCTGGTTTTTCAACTGAGCTGAACTTGGTTTTTCAAATGCTAGCTATGCAAATATTATAAGCAGTGCCTAGCATATAAGGAAAAAATGCTAGTCAGCCATCTGTATACGGTATCAGATATGTTAAAGGTTCGGTTCCGATTCAGAGAGGTTGCAACTTCTGATTGATTTCACCTCCAATTCTGATTTGTCTTCTGAAAATTTTTAATCAGAAGTTATGTCGGAAGTACAAACAAAATACTCGTCGCGTAGGGAACCTCCCTCCCCGTGCCTTCTGTCGATTACTCTTTCACTTGTTATTTTGTTTCGTACCTATTTGGCATCCTTGCTTTTGATCCTTACACCATCACATCAGGAATCAAAAAATGCGCAGGAAAATCAAGGTCGCCGACATAGCCCGAAGAATCGCTAAACTTAAGGAACAGTGGGCACATTGCTCTTAGAATTAATGGTCGATGGAACTGAAAGATTGAATGAGACCACGCACTGGAAGACGCAGCGTTGAAAGCCCTCGCTTAAGGTGGACTGATGATCTTGTGAGACGTACAGGATCTTTCGTTGTGATGACACTTGGATGCAAGACACGCAGGACGGTTCGCTGTGGCGACAGTTGATGGAAACTTTGTATCCAGCAGTGGACGTCTTTCCAATGAAATAATGATGTTGTGAGTTGACGTTTCATTTATACCTACTTAACAGAGTTTTTTTATTACTTTTAGAAGTAGGTATATCATTTGAGGTTTCTGCCACCCCCTCTGATTCTGGTTTCGATTGCGATTTCGCTTACAAATTCGGTTCCAATATAACCACTTACCTACACGAACATCCTTATACGAACTGAAAGCCATTACCATGTTTATTAATGTTTATTTTTGTGTACAATAAAGAATTAAGAAAGAGTTTTTTAAATTTTATTCTCTGTTTTCTTCTCTCTAAACAAGCCCAAAGTAGTCTAAAATACTTACCAAATATTATACAAAATTTACCTACCTCTTCAGTTTGGTTGGTTAACTTTCTGAGAAAATCTTTAAAATTGATGTTAGCATAGTAATGCAAAGTAAAGTTGAGTGGCTTTGCCAACCTTTCCTAGAAGGAAACAAAATTCATGATAAATAATCCTTCTGCAGGTTTAGACAAACAACGTTTCTGTTAGAGTTCTCGCTAAACGCTAAGTACCTACAAAATGTATAGCAATGACCGTACCTTTCACGTAACTTCTCCGCAACCGATGCTCTTCATTTGTTTAAGCCTGCAGGCACAAAACCACACACACAAATTGATTGAGAGGTAGGCAAAAACTGCAATATATACATACAGGGTTTTATGTAAAACACGCAACTTCTCAGGACTGCGTAATTAATAAATATAAATTATAAAAACCAAAACGATCTATGTATTGTTAAGTTATAGAAGAGCAGAGTCTCCTAATACAGGCAATATTTACCTAAAAGGAGGCTCCAATCACAATCTTCGTCTACATCTACTCTTCTTCATCAACGATGACTGTTGTTAAAAATATTTGGTTCAGAAATTTTGTGTTTGGATTGTGATTTTTATGATTTTTGTGTTTTTTGTTTATCATAATATATTATTTTCATCAAAAAATAAAAAAAATCAATTGAACTTTCTAAATGTTACGAGGTCTATGCGAAGCAATAGAATACAAAAGCGGGGGAAGCGGTTGGCGAGAACAGTGCGTGAGAGGCGTAAGTAGGTACAGCAAAATACAGAGTTGAAATGTGTTAGATAGAACAACAAAATCTTGAAGGTTTATTTTTGGTTCCTACAAGGTTTTTAGTGTTTTACAAATAACCTTGTAGTCGGAGAAGGCTTGAGAACGAAAGGATGAAATGATGTTGTCACTTTTTCTCGTTTTTATTTGTTAATTACTCGTTACCCACTCGTTGCCCACAATATAGTCTCTAGAGAGTATTTCTACAGTAATGGGTCCTCTCCTCTCCTATACCGACAATGCATAATTTTATGTTTTAAAAAAATTGTAATATAAACCTTAAGTAAATACTAATAAAACACACAAGGCATGTAGCAATTGTTCCACTAACTCTATGGTTCCATGCCAAGAATATTACAATACAAAACCCATTCTATTGCTAGCAGAAACCAAATTCTCAGCATTAGTATAATACGTACGAAACAACACCCTCTAACAATGCTACTAATCGTAAACATAAATACAGGGGGGATTCAACTGGTGGTAGGTAAATACGCAGTTCTTGCTACAATATCTTCGATTGTTTTATGTTCTGTTTCTGGCCTAAACGGCGGTAGTCACGAACTAGGCGAATAAACCATGGGGTTGTTTGTACCAGATTGTTCCAGAAGAAGTTTACTGTTACTTTTTTAATATTACAAATTTAACTGCTGAAGCGAACGGATTCAGCAAACCAAATAATAAAAAATAAATAGTGATTTTTGAGTACACCTCTTTTATATTAGTATCTATTTCTTACGCACTTCTTGGGCCTCAAGATTTACTGAAAAGGTTTCTTCCTAGAACGCCAAAAATAACTGAAGATTGAACAAAAATTAATTATTTAGAATGCTAGAAAAAAAAACTTCTTAAATCACTAATACTCAGTAACTACTACGGCAACTCCGTTTTAATTTATTTTTAATTTATCTTACGGAATAAAATTACGGTGGCTTAAAAACCGCTATTACCGGTTGAAAGATAAAACGCATAAGGCCGAAGCCACATAAGCAGGATAGTTACAATGAAGGTACCTATCTAGATACCGAATCAGAAAACACTTCATTGTAGATACACTAAAATTATGAAGCTTGAGCTACGCTAGATGACGTGCTCCAGCAAATTAATGCATCATTTTACAATGACCGCACTGACGCTTGCTCTCACTGATTTACTTATTAGAGCTCACACTACTCATCCAGCGTGGCAGTAAACGAAGCTCCTGACTATGTGACTCCGGCTTTAGGTTAGGTACCTGACGTGCCTGACGTGATGTCATTTTCACACTGACGCCTTTCCACGTCATATATTTTTTCACAGACGTGGAAAGTGTCAATTTAATATCACGAAAGCTTTTAAGCGCGAACGTGGCGTATTAAAATGAACCGCGTAACATATAAACACGTGGGATAGGTATTACCGACGGTTTTATCTGATGCCATGAAAGTCCTTCATGCGGGCAAAATGTACAGCGATTGAAATTTTATTATTGGATAGACTACCGCTCGTACATAAAAACCTCCATTTAATTTCAGCTTTATACTTTTTGATCCCACTAAAACCTACGAAGATAAAAAGACGTAATCATTACTTAAATTAATAATGAATCCTTTAATGAGCCATTTAAGAACTTTACCAAATCTTACAGCGCAATAAAATCTTCACAATTCTTGCAAACAAACTTTTGTGAGCGAATATAAATTAATTAGAAAATTGAGTTTGAGTTGACGCATCAGGCCGCCGCCGTAACAAGTTTTGTTGCCCAAATTTCGGGCCCCCGCAATATGGATTAGGTCAATTTAAAATCATTACCATAATTTCTTATCAAAAACTTTCAACTGAGTTTCGTTCATGAATATTCCTCCCTTATTTGGCTGTTCATTCTACGCTGTATTATGTTTATTAAGGCTTCACAACATTCGCTGTCAAGAATACTGCTATTAAAATATACCGCGGCACTCTCAGCAAGTCCACTTCAACTACAAACAGGAACTTTAAAATATTATGTATCGATCGCTTCCAATATTCAGGCATTATTATTTATTGCTGAGCAGTACGCGGAAAGTTTGCCAGCGTTGGCTGGTATAAAATTTGTTGTAACACATCGGGGCCTCGATAGCCGGGGGTTACTTCGGGGGAACTTTTCCATTTGCCGGCAACGTCGGACGAGAGTAGTGGAGCACGCCAGTAGCACGCGCCACTCGATAAATCGTCGGCCAACGAACGATCGGAATCATGCCTCCTAGCCACGTCCACCTCCAGACAATTTGGCACAGCGCTAAACTTTATAAACCATCAAACCTTCACGATTTAATTTCGTATAAATTCTTTAACAACAATTAAATTCATTATTAAATTCCTTATCTCGAATCCACGAAACTTTTCTTTAAAAATAAATTTCCTTTAGTACACAAAGTTTGTAACCGCGACGACAAAAACATAATTGTAAAACTTGGGTTAAGTCAGCGCCAAATTGCCTGTTTTAATTAAAAAACCGTGCGCCGAGGGCCCCGTCGCGCGTCGCAGATAACAATTTAATGTAATGGCGATATTCAAAGAACTCTTTTATGGACGATTCGAGGAAACCTGCATAATGAATTAGGCTCAGTAAGTATTTACTGAGGCCCATCTCCTAGCTAAGGATTATTACTGATATAATGCAGACTTGGTGAGAAAAGGCTTCAAAAGGAGCTTTACTTTGATTATTCATATCACTACCTTAACTTATGAAAAACTGTTTCTAGTTTCTCCTAACACTTCTTAACAACTGAGAACAATACTTGTATTCATGAAGGTTCTTGAAGACTTTCTTTATGAGAAGTAAAAAGAAAAGAAAAAGGTCGGTCTTGTTGTGTACCTACCGAGTTACTTATTCAAGGCACACATAACCTGATTTACATTATTTCCCAAGTTTTTCTTCACTTTTATTTACCTGTACGGCACTGGTCTCTCAAAGATATAACATGCACGTTTCGTTTGGGGACGCAATGTGGCCAATTTGCGGGGATCAGAATTTGCGTAAACCCTAAGAGAATGGGACAAAGACAAAAGGTCGTCCTGGCTGAGATTTATGAAGATTGCGGTCCCATAAAGTTGTGTCAGCGATGTACGTGGAGTGGAGAGAAAAAAAACACGATGTTTTGTGCAGCACTACCGCTAAATGGTTGCAAACGGATTCAGTTCCCAGCTATAACTGTGGATCATTGTCGGAAATGAATTATTACTTCGCAACTTTAAGTTGAATGCAAGCGGATAAAAGGAATAATATGCGACCTTCTGTAGTCCATTATTTAACTAGATGGTATTCAGATTCTCAAACATTAATCATCTTGATGTAAACTTGTACTATCCTTGGAATATTTTATAGAAATCCGTAACTCAGTACAATTGTATGGTTCTGGGTCACCTTTCTCAACGAAGCGAACGTAGATTAAAAAAAAGATATTCGGTCTCACAATCTAGATTGCCTTGGAAGTCAGACCTTATTCTATTTCGGCTGGCTTTCGTCTCTAAGCAGTGGAAGCCCTATTTTTTGCGCCACATTTTCGTTGATAAAAATTCATTACGAGCTAGAAGAAAAAGCTAGCACCACTGAGATTTTGTATATTCTTTGAGCTCGGATTGTGAATATTGCTGTGTGTTTTGTGTATATTTGTGTTCCCCAGAGACGACAGAGTATCTACCTTGTGAATCTCTTAGAATAAAATATTTATCAAAATCATGAGGAAAATACACCAGAATGGAGGTAACGTTTAAGGTTTTTACAAAGAAAATATTGTTAGCTGTTTTCTATATTACATAAACGGTTCTTTTTACCTTATAATTTATGAATTTTCCAAAAAAACACCGAAAGGCCTGCTATGAACCTGTTTTACTGTGAATAAAATTGAAACATTTTCAATATTTTACCACGTCCCTAAAGAATACGTGCGTTAAAATATCGATATTTACTTCAACCTGAGACCTAGACGTAAAAAAGTCTGCCAGACAAGAAAATCACCTCACATTCTTTTTTCAGTAAAACTTATGAAATTTTTCAGGCGAAAAGCGAGATAACGAATATGAAAATCAAAGGCAACGTTGTCAGGTAAGACTCAATTATCGATGACGCCGCTAGCTATGAATATTGATAGAAATATTTGCATACTACCCGCACCGCCCGAACGATATGAAAGAAAAAACAACACTCGTATGTAGATGCAATTGTATTCAGAACTTGCTTTCGCAGTTGGATACATATTCAGTTATTCGGCAACCCTAGTTAGCGAGTCGAAGCCGGAACACTATTTATATTTTTTCATTCGAATGTTCCAATGAACGAGTTGGATTTGTTTCTGTGAAGTTTTCGACGACGTGTATGTGGCGAGGTGATACTGCATACATAATATCTGTCCGACCGTACAATGTACATACGAAATGTGGAAGAACTAAACTACTAACTTATTTATTTTATGACTGTAGAACGTGAGAAGAAACATCAGACAGAGACTTACTACTTCGGGTCTAAGACTCAAATTCGTTTGCTTTTAAAACAAAAAGATCAATTTTCAACCAACTTAGTGATATTTTTATTTACTAAGAAATTTACCGAAAGCTGATAGACCACTTTCTAAGCAAACCGTTCAGGTACTCAACGCACATACTTAGTAAGAGAATTTAATAATTTACTTGATATTGGTTCAACAGTGCTGTTGCATTAATAAATAAATTACGTAAAATATTATAAGATCTTTTGTTACAAATGGTCATTCAAATTCAATTAAAGAATAAAATTACAAAATAATAAACTTAATAACTAAAACTTATCAAATAATTTTCTTTGAAGCTCAGTTTCTGCAGGCTGTCTCCTCATGTGACCATAGTATAAGCCAGAGAGTTTACTATACTATTTATGTATGTTGTTATTAGAGCACAGGTGGACACTGGCGCACACGCTCCCGTAATAATCCCTTAGTTACTTTAACGATGCCCACGGGAAGTAGCTGCCACTGTTTTACACCGATATTAATTTTACAACCGTGCAAGTGAAAACAGCAGTTTGTTGAGACACTTTTTGCGGTCAGCAAAAGACAAACAGTAAAAATAACATAGTAAACATTGTAAAGGAAAATCTTATTTTAATAAGGCTCTTTAAGGAGAAAGAGGTTATTTTAACTTATCCCTTTTGATCAGACTGCCGATTACTGATTTTTAAGGTGGGAAGTCATCCAGTATCATCTCCCACTCTGAACAAAGCAAGAGTGGTTTCAGGATTTTACTGACTAAAACCACACCGGGTTTTCAGACAATCCCCGCAGTGTTAGCGGGCATCGGCCCTGCTGGGCCCTATGGTTTACTGACATCTCTTTTAGGAGCGCGTAGATCACTACGTGCTGTTGACGACTGGGAACGGTCCGGTCGATTACGGCCAGACGGCGAATAAACTTAAACCTTCATAATATAAGTGAGATGTATGTATGAGATGTACGGAATTCTTCGAAATTTTATCAGATTATTTTAATGGTCTGTTCTGATTTCCAGTAACCTCAATTCCAAGTTGACTTCAAAATTTACACAGTAACAATAGTCATCCTATTGTTAGTGTTGATTTGAATGTTGTGGTTACCGCTTCCCCATTACGTCGGCGCGATATAACCGATTGTGAAAGTATATGTAAACACGGCGCTGCAAATTACAAACAGATAGCTGAAACAGCACACAGAGTACTGACATACCTTTGAAGCTTCGGATAGAGAAGGTATTACCCAATTATTATTTAAATAACACTTTGTTTTTAAATTAATTATGAGTAAGGTATGGGTTATCTCACTGTACCCTTTGAAAATTCGTCCAGCTCATCCAGCACTCTCTTTTTTTTTCTTTACCTGGGAAATCATCACTTCTACCATTCTGGGTGGAGCAAAAGGGAGTGTCAGACTTATCTTGACTAAAATCTACAGTATTCCTTCTGTTGCCTTTTATTGCGTAAGCTGTTAATCCTTCGAACAATTCGCAACCCTACCAGGCGTCGCTCCTATTACTATTATTTTGAAGATAAGGGGCTATGTATCACCCGTAGTGTAGGGGATGTAGTCACTGCGACCAAAATTATCTATAGTGACTCGCCATCTTGCTAGAGTAACTCTTTTAGCCTGGAGGCTTCTAAGGAATCGCGTCAGTCCTAACTGATCCCATCTATTTTGCTGACATCTATTTTAGTCGCGAGATCTGCGTTTGGACCTGATTTGTGCTTACCGGACAGCCGCAAACCTGCGCATATAAATATCGCATTAACAAAACCTGCCTACCCCAAGGAAGGACCTCCAGCTTTTCCATAAAATCGGGTAACTTTGAAAATGTTTTAGCCCTAAGAAGTTTTCTTAATTTACATACACATTCAATACCAATTCCATATCAGGTATCATGCCCTGAAAATGATTTCTCATCGTTGCCGGCGGCGGCGCGGTGGTTCCTTGCTCTATGACAATCAGCCTTCACTGATATTTACCGACCCGCATGTGAAATTCAACCGTTCATTATGCGTAGTGATGTGCGCCAGAAACAATAAGGTTGTCGTCAAGTATCAACGCAGTCATCGCTCAAACTCCTTTGACATTGTGCTGGTGATCACAAAAATAAATTACTTGATTTGTCACTGGAATGTCAATGTAGTCGAATTTTGGTAGGTACCGATCCAATTTGGTTTTGGGATTATTTTCGGCATATTTTTTTTCCTGTATTATAAATATTGTTTAATAAAAATAATTAAGTGTTATTTTAATTATGATTAAGGTTCTCAAAGTCTTCAATTAAGCGTTCCTCTCAAAGTAATTATCTTGCAGGTGTTAACTACTCAGACCACAAATTAATTTATTAATAGCAATCTGCTACGTACATTATGACCACATCTTGCTTAACACGGTAAACGCATTAATGCACTAACTCAGCCTATTGTATGTACGTATGATTGTGTTAGCGCTTAGAACTAAATACAGCTTCTACGCCGTAGCGAATGTGCTACGTAACGAAGCAATGCTACGAATGCTACGGTTATTTCGTTGAATCGCTACACGTACAATATTGGTATTATGTGCTCAGCTGTTAGTATGCATCAGATTTTGAGTGTTGTATTATGCTGTGGTTATACTATACGACATCTTCTTCTCTTATGTTTGTAGAGCTAACCAAGCAAAATTTTGTACCACTGTGAATAAGCTGCTGTTAAGTTCGTAGCGACTCCTTTACCTATTTCTAAGGTACGCCAACCGTTCGTAACAATTTCTGCATCGCGCAATGACAGTTCTCCGCGTGATTGGAACATATAAAACAACCCGAAATTACCTCTCAGGTTCATTCCCAGATCAGACAAAACATCCGACCAGTCGGAAGATCCTCCTATTTCAATGGAGGTTAGCAAGACTTTACATTTTGTTGCGAATCCGGTCCAACCGGTATGAAGGTATCCATAACACTATTATTTAGTATCCGACCGAACTTTCAGTTTTGGTGTCGGCCCAATTTCAGCAAAAATCATGTTTCGGCTAGGTTTCGAAAACAGACTGGAATCTGAAACTGAATTCGAGGGTCTTCGCAGTGCGATCGGACCTGTTATACTCCAATTTTCCACGGTGAAACCTTACTGATAAACGTTCATCTTGAGTATCTTAGTAAAACGTTACCTCCTACCGTCTACTCTCAATTTTGGGCTGTACGTCGAGGCAAAGACTTACCTGCATAAAACAGTATAAACTTAATAGTTTTAATTTCTGAACGTGTGATCAAACGCTGTCTTTTGTTTATCGTTTCAAACTGATCTTTGTCCTTTTTAGAATGAAATCTGACTGTCCTGTTTGTTTAGTGGTTAGTAGCCCTAACTGCTATGTCGGAGGTCGTGGGTTCCATTTCCCTCCCAAGGCAAATGTTTGTGTGATGAGCATGATTATTTGTTCTGTATTTTGGTTTAATGTATCTATAATATGTATTTATTTCGAAATATAAAAGAAGTATGTTTATCAGTCTGTTGTTTGGTACTCATAGCACATGCTCTGCTTAGTTTGTAACTAGCTGGCGTATTGTTTGAAAGTTGTGGAATATTATATTATTAACCTATCAATACCCGCGAAACGAGACACAATAGTAAGACAATAACAGCGCGGTCGCATGAGACCGGTCGGGAAGTCATGAAATTATTAAACTAGAGGATAATAAGAGCACATATATCTTTTTTCATAAAAGCTACATGTATTAAACAACAAATAAATAGTTGTAACAAGTACATTGCACAAACTGAAATGCATGAGGAATTTTTAATATCAACAACTGAAATGCTGTTGCTCGTCGACAAAAGCCAATATTTTTAGAAATTTAATATCACGAACTCAAGGGAGTGTCCACAATTTCCGTAAAATATAACGACTTGTTTGTCAATGTTTACGATTTGAATCGTGTTCGTATAATAAACAGTAAAAAATAACATAAAAATATAGTGTTTTTTTTTAGGTGGAAAACCATCAAAATGACTTCCTCCGCTCTGGGCGGAGTGTCAGACTTTTACTGACTAACATCCACTCCTGTTCCTTTTTTGCCTTAGTTCCAGGGCCCCGGGATCTCTTTCGTACAACCCAGGGCTTCAGTAGGCTTAGACCCTGCTGGGCGCCTACATTTTGCTGACATCTCTTACAGGCGCGCTTGGTTGGCTTCTGAAAGGGAAACCCAAAACAAAGTAGAAGCATAGGTGTGGATTTTAGTCTGTAAAAGGCTGACACGTCCCCTTGTTCTACCCAGAACGGGAGAAGTCAATGAAATCATTTTCATCTTAAATAATAAAACCTGATACCAAATAATAATTAAAACTGGCGACGATTTGTACTAATTGACAATCACTTCATTTTAGATAAAAGCTCTCTAACAATTGAAAGTATGTGTGTATGTGTGGACATTTGCTATTCCTACACACAAAAATGACAAAACCAATTTAGATTAAATTTAGCACACGGGAAGACTATATCTTATGACTTATGACTGTTTTTCCTAGATTTTTCCAAGATCATTTTCAACTCTCACGCGGGCAAAGCCGCTAGCAAAAACTAGTTAGAAAATAAGTTATGACAGGCAGCTCTCGGGCTTAAAACTGAAAAGAAATATGAAGAAAACATTTCACATTAAATTTAACTCACGCTCAATTTAATACGGAACCATCGTATACTCTCAGCGAAAACCGGTGTAAAATAGAAACGGTCACTATAAAACTGAAAATAGTAGTGTAGTCTACCTTATACGAATTACTTTAAGCAGAGTCGGGTCCGATTTAACAATTCACTAGCACGTGTGGGGTGCTAAACAAGTTAGTGCCATTTGAAATACACAGTAATTCTCCGACGTGTTTTTCCGATGTCGGTCCTGGGTAGTCTTTGAAAATAAATACTCACTTCTGTTTTCTTGAGAGGATTTCAACTTGTATTTTTGAATGGGTGACTGTTTTTGGTCTGATGTGTAAGAGAAATAAAAATTTGAAAATCACCGTCAGATTTTTTCTGACCAATGCAATAGAAGCAATTACGAATTTTAAAAGGATATTTGCTGATTTATCTCAGTTTCAATCAAAACTGCTTCAATATCATTACATTTTAACACATTTTTGATACTGTTTGTCACCGAGAAGATATTGGTTCCAATTTAAAATCGATTTTCTAAATACTTAGTAGAATTTACCTTTTATTTACGTCTAATGATTGAATAGCTCGTGGGCGCAGCCCAATCTTCACTACAATTTCAATGAACACATTGTAACGAAATGCCTGTGGTCCTTGCATAACTAATGGTCTGAGAAAACCAACATGTTTGAACCGGCGCGCCGGCCTCACACAGTCAGAATGGCGAATGAGAGCAAATGGTCGTCTCAATGCGACCAGATCTGTTCTATCGTCATTCTTCGTTTTATGTATCGTTGACAGACACTACAATTAACGGGTTTGTGACTTAATACTCGCCATTTGGAAAGTTGAAAAATGTGTGTTTTGCCTTCGACTCGTTTTTTAACGACTATTGAGTGATTTAACCAATATACATCTTGAATCGACCTGTAAACAACTTATGAAAATTTGAATTTAGCGTTTTCATCTTAAATTTTTTTCAAAATTATTTGCACTTCCATGCATCACCTTTGGTATAAAGATACTCATAAATATTTGCCTATTAATTAAAGCCGTTGCAGCATGTTTTCTTTTTCATACTCGTCTGTTTTCATCTCACTAATAAAAAGAATACCCCTTTTTAGTTCTTAGCATAGCAAAGCATAGCATAGCATCAGCCTTATAATGTTCCCACTGCTGGGCCTCAGTCCTCCTCTCTAAGAAAGGAGGACTTTTAGTTCTTGCATATATAGATCATCCTCTGTCTACCTTAGCTACATCCATTATAGTCATTCATACATACATACATGCAGCACATTATAACCAGCACTACAGCAGTTTTTAAGGAACATAGACATTTCAAACTACCACATCTTAATCTTAGTCTTCTCAGATCTTCGACGTGACCCGAGACTTTTCTTTTCTTGCGACTTTTCCGTGCCCTATACTATTTGCACCTAAAGCTTCCCTGCAATGCGGACTATGTCATCACACTGCATCTGGTCTGGAAACCGACTACAAAATACTTGACCCCATTCCTATAAAGAAGACGAAAACAAAAGTGTTTTTAGAAAAGACTTTTCATGAATTGAGACAGATTCCTTTTTAAAATTCTCATGATTCAATTTCTTAAATTACAATATTTTTCATTGGTATAATTTTACCTCTGTACTAATTAGGTTCTCTTAGGAGGGAAATTATCAAAATTACTTCCCACTCTAAGTATAGTACTGTAAGAGGGAGTGACAGACTTATGAACTAAAACCTACCTGGGTTCTTTTAGTGGCCCTTTGCATTACAGGGCCGCAGTAATCCTTTCGAACAATCTCAGAATTAGGTCGTGTTTTAATTTTTTATACTTATATTTTATTTGCTTTTAACCGCCAGTTTCATTCCCGATTGCTGTTTGCTTGTAGATATGTGTGTACGGTCACATGCACTTACTTTCCTTCGTGCAATAGCATAATCAGCCTTATAATATTTCTACCGGGTCATATTCCACAACGTGGATCGGTGGATGTCTTTGACATACCCGTTTCCACACCCTGTTTTCTTTCACATTTTTAAGATCAGTAGTTGTGAAATAAAACTATACTAAGTAATGAGTTTGACTTTGTTTGAACCCGCGACTAACAACTTGTAACTTAGAACCGTTACCACCAGGCCACCACTAATCCTAGGTTACAATTATACGTGAAATAGAATATCTAAAATTATTTGACATACCATGTGCCTTTGTATGTAACAGCGATTTTGTTTAGCGTTAACAGTAGGTAACACTAGTCAAAATAAAATATGAAAGCTTTGGTTTCTGCAATTTTAGACAGCTGCCGTATAGTTTACATTATTTAAATCGGAATAGCGTGATGAATAATATTGTTGCATTTTCTGATATTGACTGAGTTATGTTTTTGAAACAAAACCGTTTGGTTTGCTTTTTTAAATTACAATGTTTTGTTTCACTATGTCATTGTTTTGATTAAAAATGTAAGCATATTGTTTTACACTGTGACTTTTTAATTTGTTTTGTGAATGGGACTCGAGCATGCATAAATTATTTGTTTATTATAGAAAAGAGTTACATACCTATTATTTATTATAAACATATTATAATGGTAAATCAGGCATACGTGCCGCAGTCGGTAACGTCCCTTACTTGCAAAAATAAACAAATGAATTTTAAAATTTGGTGCTTATTATTATTAGTATTATTATAGGTGGTGGTCAGTACTATTATGTCCCATTGCTGGGCGAAAACCTCCCGGGATCCCCCTTTTCCACACGACTGTCCTCAGCCCTTACGGCCTACTCATTTGGTTTCATTAAACGCATGGTGACATCGCGACAGACCCAGGCGAAGACTGAGAGTTAAGCTTTGACAACTATTTACTAGTTACAGTTACTTAAAGTTTAGTAAAAATACCTCTGTATGGAAATAGTATAGATATTTCTATATAGTGTATTCATAGTAGTAATTATGTTAGGCACATTACTTCTATCATTGATATACCTACAAAAATATATCTACACAATTTTTCTTACCGAAGTCCTTTTATTACTTATTTATGGTCTACTAAAAGCAAAGGCATTCACAAATAATGGCTCAATAGGTGGTAACGACCCCTCTGAACTATTCTACCTACTCAATTGGACGCTCTGTCGGTCTCTTTTCATCTTTGTTTTTTCTCAGCCGCCTTGAGAGTTTTCTACAAAACCACAGTTTTTTTTTTATCTAAAAATTTACGGGAACGAATAATCCAGATTGAGAGAAAATTTATTCAGATTGGACTGAAATTAGTTTACTTTGATCAAAGTGATTAGAAAAGACCACCCACACAATCGCCCACTTCATTATTTTTCTGTTGTTTAGCAGGAATTTATGTGATACTCCTACCTATATTTTAAATCTTATAATTATTAGCTTTTACTCTCTAAATAAAATATAGCCTTATTTACTACGCGAGATAGCAATCATGTCAAAAAGGAATTTCAGCGTTATTGCTCGTGTCGCTGAAAGTATGTAGGTTGATATTAAGTTTTACACTCTAAATAAAACATAACCTTTATATAATGCGTGATAGCAATCATAATCAAAAGAAATTTCAGCTTCGTTAGTTGTGTCGATTAAAATATTATGCAGATAGGTATTTGAGACAGAATATGGCTATAAAAAGATAATACGAAACATTTGTCAGAAACATTTTTTGACGAGTGATAGATGGCACTAGTTGAGCGAATAGCTGCTGCGCTGTCATACATTTGATTCCCACACGGAACAAATATTTGCTTAGCCTAAAGACAGTTGTGAAGACCTATCATAGGTCTGAGTACCATGTGCATTAAATGCACGTTTGTGAACGAACTCATGATACAGGAATAGTTCTTAAAGTGAAACTAAAAAAAAACCGGTCAAGAGCGTGTCGGGCCACGCTCAGTGTAGGGTTCCGTAGTTTCCCGTCCGTCATAATAAGTGTCCCCAACTTTTACTGCTGCGAGGACGGACGGACGGACGGATGGACAGACATGGCGAAACTATAAGGGTTCCATTTTTCCCATTTGGCTCCGGAACCCTAAAAACAAACCATTTCTTCTCCATCTAGTAACAGTAAATTTCAAATAAGCATCAATTATGTTAGTTAATAGTTGTTCTGTCAATATGTGGCTAGTCTTCACTTAAAGCCATTATTTATCAGCGCTCGTACTTTCTAGTATAGATCGAACGTCTTAGAACACAGCTTCGTAATGCATTCTAAGACGGCTAGGCATCTGCTGGAATTAGGTCACGATCCAGAGACTATGAACGAGAATTGCAGGAACAGTATTGTAGATACTGATTAAGACAATGTGATTGGGTGCTCTTGTTTATACAGAAGAGAATTGCTCAAGCGAAATGCGCAAAATAGGACGCATTATAACTATTGAACTAAATCTAAAATTAGTCTATATATCTCGTGCAGCCTGCATACGCGTATCCATATTGTAGAATTGACAATTTTATTATATGGTCCGCTATTTCTCAAAATAATTAGCCACTTTAAAATACTTAAACCTCAGCCATATCACGAAGCCAATTCAACAGTAGGTATATCAGTTGAAACGACTGATGATGTAAAATCCAAGGATGATGTAAGGTCCAAATTTTGTTTGAAAACTTATGATTTGTATTCGATATCAAAATATATGTCATTGCAGTCAATAGTACGTTTGTGTCAGTGAAGGCAATAGTACGAAAACTTGAGAACGAGTCGACAGTTATGATGATGTCATACCACTTTGACAGAGTCCCATGCTGCAACTTTGGTCTTATTTTCTCTGTCGGCATCTGATTTTTTTCTCAATATCTAATGTTATCGATAAAGAGAATATGATATGCTTCTGGAGAGACCCTCGACATTTCAATCGGATTGCGATTAAATAATAACACAAAACAAAACAGGAAAACAAGCGCCCCGATCATTTAAATCAGCAGACATTTCATTACGCGATAAAAACCGCCCGTATCAAACGTAATTTCAGTCGCGTTTCCATTATACCATGATCTGTACACAAGTTGGAAGTACAAAACAGGAGTAATCAGAAAGTCCGCTCTATAAAATTGTATCTAGTAGCGTTAAAGTTAAAAATATGATTAGAATTACAATTCGACATCGTCCTGTTGACCGTGTTCCCTTATATAAAGATTTTTTTAAAGTCCGGCCTACGAGTATATAACGAGGGACTGGCAGGCTTGCAGACTTTCCTTAGCCCTCACAATGAGTAAGGACATTGTCTTATTTTTGAATTGCATTGATTCATCAACACCGAGTCCCAGAGGCTTATGATGTATGCAAGGAAAGAAGAAAATAAAAATGTTTTTTATAATTCATTCCCTAAGGGAAGAAGACGGGAATCCAAAGTTTGTATAAAGAAACATACTTTAGTCATAATACGGGTGTACTATTAACGTTCGATCAAACAAACATTCGACATTTTGAACACTCGATATATTGACTGAACGATATATTAAATTTACAACTTTGTAACCATTCAATATAGATATAATAAACGTTCGAGTACTTAGATGTTCAATTTATAGTGTTCGATCAATTCGATTTGGCATAGTATACCCATAATGTACAAACCATACCTTCTGTGTATATCTACTCTGTGTGATTCCATGATCCGTACACAAGTCGGAAGGGCTTGATACTTTGACGGGAGCGATAACGTTGTTAACGGTACAGCGATACCGCGAGTGTTGCCTTTTTTATTTAATATCGGATATAACGGTTGACAGTTATGTTGGATTTTATGAAGTTTCTACCTGAGTATTTGCTTTTAGTTTTTATCGGGAATATTAAAAATTGGAAAATTGATATCCGGGATTTGTGGGGATTTACACTGACAAAACTGAATCCGATTTTTCCAGAGGAAAAATTACCGCTTCATGAAGAGATAAAAATATTATTTCATCAAATGGTTTAACCTAGATCACACTTTAACCTATTTTTTTCAATTAACTATTCTGTTGCTTCAACTTTATTTAAGCACTGTTGTGTGATCAAGGAATTAGTCAGTCTAAAATTATGTGAAGCTAGTTACACATTACGAAAGTATGATCGCTGTGGAGAAGAACGTGTAAGTAAACGTGCTCCTTTGTTTACAAGATATAAAATATTGGTTACATAATTTGATTTGCCATACTTGCTACTAAAGTAACAAGACCGTAAAGTATAATATCACTTGTAGGGACTACATACGTCGCCCTTCTTTTGTTTGGCGGCTTCTTTTGTCTGGTTAGGACAAATATTGTTACTTAAACTCAGTATGCAACTTACCAACTCGCGAAACCTGCTCTTACGTGAAAATCATCAACCTTTACGGTGTACGGTACTAGACATAAATTAACTTTTGTTTCACTGTGTTTTATATGTTAGACACACTCACTACCTAACACGCAACAAACTTACAAATAGTTATAGTGTACAGTTCAGAAAATAATCTATCCCGTACAATACTAATGTTGGTATTTTTTAGATTTGTTTACTACTAAACCGTTTCTAACAGTATTATTTATTTCTAGTAAGGTGAAATACCTCGAAACCCGTGCACTGCCACGCTATTCTGTCGGTCTGGAGAAGTGTACATGATTTATGTGGACGTACTCGTCGGTCTAAGGGTAGGTATTGTGAGTTTATATGGACAAAGAGTCGATAACCTTTGTATTTCAGAAGAATGAGCCCCAAATCCTATACCCGCCTTTCAACAATATAATCGTCGTAAAGGTTTCAAAAGAAACGAAGGACCAATTTTCTACTATCTACCTTTTTGATAACTGCTCGAATTTGTTGTTAGCATCTTTACATGAATTACTAGCTTCTGTCAGCGGCTTCACCCGCGAGTAAGTGGGTTTCTTCATAACAACTTTGGACCCCCATCGGCCTTACGGGCTGAATTTTCGAAAATCATCTCTTAGTGCTCGCTAAAATAAAATCTTGCGCAAATTTTCATGTTCCTAGTTCGTTGTAGTTTCGGTTGTGCGTATACAGGGTGTGGCGTAAATAGTGGTCCACCGTTAAGGATTCGATTTACCAGATAATTTACTATAACCTACTAAAATTTTAACCATTTTTACCCATGGGTTCCGGAAATATAATTTTTTTTTCCATTTTTAATAAAATTTCTACATTTTGTTATAAAATTGGTTGTATTAAAAAAAAGAAACATCTTTTTCTTGTTCTGATTTCTGTTAATAACTGCTGAATACTAGAGCTATCGTAAATAATTGTCCTTTTTTAAGTATATTTCGAGAATTTGAAGCAAAAGCAATTCTTCTCTATTATTAATCCAATTTTTTTACATTATCTGCAAGTTTGAGAGCGATTTCTGTAAAAATATGTACTATACTCTCAGTGCCCATGAGTTATAAAATATGCCTACTAAATACCGATTCTAAAAAGGTATCATAATAGCAGATCCTATTGTTTAACAGAAAGATATTCAATTTTAATCTAAGAAAGGAAGATTTTCATTAAAATAAATTTTAAGTTCTAGTTACGTTATTATTTACGATTTTCAAAAAAAAATCCTACACTGCAATGCCAATAACATTTTTTCACTATTGTTGCAAAGTAATACAATGCACCCAACCTATTTGGCCAAAGCAAAATAAAACAATTCATACTTGTCATCATTTATTGAAATCTTAAACATGGTTAAACAATATTAAAATTACACAAAATATTTAAAATGGCCCCCATTCGCAGCGCTACACGCTCTGCAACGTCGAATAAATGAACGTTTAATCCTTCTCGCATACCCGCTCGCGCTGATTTCTCTAGCTGCTGTCTAGATTCTAGTCCTCAATTGCTCAATACTTGTAACTTGTTCTATTGTTCTCAATTTAAATGCGGAGAGATATTTGAGTTTTTTGCGAAACGACTTGCCGTCGCTTTTGGAAAATGTGGCTGCAAAACGATGGCCGTCCCGCTCACCATGCTCGTGCAGTACGAGAGCACTTGAATATGGTGTATCCAAATAGGTGGATAGGGCGCTTAGGTCCAATATTGTGGCCACCGCGCTCGCCAGACCTAAATCCTCTGGATTTCTTATTGGGGTTGCCTAAAGGAAAAAGTTTATAAAGAACAAGTTACAAGTATTGAGCAATTGAGGACTAGAATCCAGACAGCAGCTAGAGAAATCAGCGCAAGCGGGTATGCTAGAAGGATTAAACGTTCATTTATTCGACGTTGCAGAGCGGGTATCGCTGCGAATGGGGGCCATTTTGAATATTTTGTGTAATTTTAACATGTCGCATACCCACAAAACGAGACACAATAGTACAACAATAACACCGCGGTCTCATAGAACCGGTCGGGGATTCATGAATTAATATTGTTTAACCATGTTTAAGATTTCAATAAATGATGACAAGTATGAATTGTTTTATTTTGCTTTGACTAAATAGGTCGGGTGCATTGTATCACTTTGCAACAATAGTGAAAAAATGTTATTGGCATTGCAGGGTAGTATTTTTTTATGAAAATCGTAAATAATAACGTAACTAGAACTTAAAATTTATTTTAATGAAAATCTTCCTTTCTTAGATTAAAATTGAATATCTTTCTGTTAAACAATAGGATCTGCTATTATGATACTTTTTAGAATCGGTATTTAGTAGGCATATTTTATAACTCATGGACACTGAGAGTATAGTACATATTTTTTACAGAAATCGCTCTCAAACTTGCACATAATGTAAAAAAATTGGATTAATAATAGAGAAGAATTGCTTTTGCTTCAAATTCTCGAAATATACTTAAAAAAGGACAATTATTTACGATAGCTCTAGTATTCAGCAGTTATTAACAGAAATCAGAACAAGATAAAGATGTTTCTTTTTTTTAATACAACCAATTTTATAACAAAATGTAGAAATTTTATTAAAAATGGAAAAAAAAAATATATCTCCGGAATCCATGGGTAAAAATGGTTAAAAATTTAGTAGGTTATAGTAAATTATCTGGTAAATCGAATCCTTAACGGTGGACCACTATTTATGCCACACCCTGTATGTCAGTCAGTCAGTTTTTCCTCTTACATATAGAGATTTAAATAATCTTTTCAGCTTTATGTCGTCCACAGCTAGATAGGTTTCACACTTTATCGAAAACTCTTATTGCACGGCACACTAAACCTAATGTTTCAACATTAATATACTGAATAATTATCACTCACGTGTTTTTTTTTTTGGTCATTTAATACACCAAGGGTTTGATTTTTTTACTGCACTTGGCTCGGACGAATTGCGCCTCAGTTGCAATGACAAAGTTTCACCACTTGTGTTAAAATGTACTATTCCTGTGCCTGTGACTTTATTTTTTTCTAATGTTTTATTTTACACAAGGAACATCCTTTATACAACAAACTCTCGTGTTGAAAACTGAATTCACAATAGAAGCGACAAAGCTTACTCTTCTAGTTGAATAAATAATATGAAATATAGTTCGTACTTATATTATCTCAACACTATATGTGCTTTGTCAGTTTTCTTGAAACAGAATAAGTTACCTGCACTAGGTAAGTACCTACTGGTTTATTTTCAGTGTAATTGCCTAAAAAATAATGCAATGGAATGATCCCAAAGGACCCTTGGGGCAAAAGTATCGTATGCTCTATCCCAGGCAACGGTTTACCTGATTACTAAATTTTTCATCCTAATCAATTCAACCGTTTGAACGTCAAGGAGTACTTAACAAAGACTCTTAGATGCCCATACATACAATCTTTCGCCTTAATAAAGTGTTATAGTGTGATGATATTATACTAGCTTAGAACTAGTGGTTTCACCTGTGTCAGAGTAGAAAATTATCACACGGGAACTAACAGACTTCCGAGTAAAAGTATCCTTTATCCTACTCGTATATTAATCCAAAGGTGGAAGGAGGTTCCTTCTTCACCTTATTTCTTCTTAATCACATAGGTAAGTGTGATTCCTTTATAATGTTTCCTACTTTTGTTCCATTTAAACGTCTATAAACGTCACACGCTTAGGAAAACTTACCACACTCAATGGACCGACCAGGGAGCTTAGGAATCTTAGCAGAAAGGAAGGAAGAAAATAAACTTCATTGCAACCAACTCGATTGTTCTTGTTCGTACGGAAAAATACAGCGATTCCTTTTTTCTTTAATGGAGACTTAACAGATTTTTTTTGTCTAAGTCGGTCAGAAAACTGATTTCTTTTAGATTAACATTTTCTTTAATTTGTTTCGTACCCAAACACATAATGTTAAAACACAGTGATTTGACAGTTCATGAACAAAGGTAGGCTTAATTCAACAATGAATTTTCTCTCAGCAAACCTTTCCTCCAAGTCAGCAATAATGTGAAAACTAAAAAGAGTTACGACCATTAAATAATGCAAAAAATGCACTAGTTATAAAATAATGAAAAATAAAGGTATCAATAAAAGCAGCTCTACAATGTGTAAGCATGTATAAAAGCTTAACAGCAACGGCGTATTAAGTTACATGAGTATGTATATTCATTATCACTTAGACCAATTAGAGAATTTCATGGTATTTATAAAATTAACAGCTATAAAGTAGTGAAAGGAAAGATTAAAAAATATACTATTAAGGCACAGCTCTATAACAACCGAACAGACGGACGAACAGCAGATGCATTGTAACAAGTTTCCAGTTCCACGAGTAAGGAAAACTTCTAACCACCATAATTATGTAAATACCTAGTTTACAACAATGTCTGTCCTTGAGGCTTTTCACTAATTCCCAGCAAAGGTTCCAAAGTTACACATTATAGCTTCCTGTTTTCCTTAACTCATTTCCCGAAAGTTTCAACATTAAGAGAATTCGTAACGACATCGTGTTACATAATATGTTACAATAAACATTTAATCACGGACGACATTCCGACCGAGTTACTGCTTTAGGAGGAACCGAAATAAAATATTAAAACGGACCTACACGAAGGCAGGATCCCGGTAATTTGCCGGATTTTATTATTCCGTCTGAACGACCACCGGACTTATAACCCGGGCTTCAACTTCTTTGAAATAAAAACAATGCGATTGTTGTTGTTTGACTGCAATAACTAAGTTTCAGTGTAGTTCTGGCGTTTGTTGTGTAGTAAAGTACAGTTTTTGGTATGACGGGTTTTTATGACCATGGTATGATAAGCATCTCGTGGAGATAAGGAGATAAGGAGCTCGTGGCTAAATAATAACAGCCGCACAGGTCGATCTTCAAGGTTAAGCAACGCTTGCCTAGGTTGGTCTGTGGATGGGTGACCACCTTAACATAACGAGTTTCCTCCGTGCCTCGGAAAGCACGTTAAGCCGTTGGTCCCGGCTGTCATTTGGAGATCTTTGGCAGTCGTTACGGATAGTCAGAAGCCAGTAAATCTGACTCCAGTCTTGCCATGAAGTACCGTGTTACCCCAGTTAATGGGTTGTGGAGGTCTGGTAGGCAGCCGCTCCTCGTAAAATACTGGTATTCAGCTAAATCCGGCTTGACTGGAAGCCGACCCCAATATAGTTGGGAAAAGGCTAGGCAGATGATGATGGTATGATAAGCATACATACGAGCTTAGTATGAATGGGATGGCTCATAGAAATATCGTTTTGTAAGAAAAATATCTACGAAATCATCATCATTTACCCGGCTTTCTTCCCAACTATATTGGGGTCGGCTTCCAGTCAAGCTGGATTTAGCTGAATACCAGTATTTTACGAGGAGCGGCTGCCTACCAGACCTCCACAACCCATTAACTGGGGTAACACGGTACTTCATGGCAATACCGGAGTCAGAAATATCACATATCTACCAAATACACGTAAAAAAAAATGGTTTTTTTACGTGTATTTGGTAGATAATTTAAACGTATAAACCCCAATACATATTTGTACTGAAAATAACTATTTCATCCCTAAATAAATATAAATACATTATACAGTCTAGTATTTTATTAAAACGTTTCAATCCTTTATATTTAGAGCTATATTTATAGAACAAAGCGTAGATTATTTGACCACAATCCATAGGAATTAATTTGATTGATGCGAAACAAAACATGACTAGTCTATCAGCATTATAGCATCACAATAATAATGTTCCCACTACTGTGACTCAGGCCTCCTCTCTAGGACAGGAAATTATGCATAATTATGCAGGTTGCAGTCCCAGTATAGATTCGCAGATGTCACAACTTTTGGGTCTAAGATAAGCCGGTTTCCTCATAATGTTTTCCTTCACCGTTTTGAGAGAATTTACTAAAGTAGTACTGAAGTAAATTACATAAAGCAATGCGCCAGCCTTGGTATGGACCCATGACTCTAAGTCGAGGCCATAACCACTGGACCACTAATGTTCTTGATTATCTCGCAGCATTGTACTGAAAGTAACTTTAAAGTTTTTTTTTTAGTAATATAAACTGCTGCATACCTACTGCTGCGATCCGAACTAGTTTATTGAGAGCCTATTCACTCTACCCTTGAAGACGCTCAACATATTCTAAAATCTCGTTATTGTAGTTACAACTATTTCATGTTGAATATATCTTCAATACTAAGAGAAAGTTTAAAAAGACGTGTATATCGTAAACTAGCCCATTTAGACGAAGCTTAGAATAATATTGATAGAATGTTCAATACTTCTTCATCTAAATCCAAGCTAAGTTTATATCCAGCTTAACTTAAGTTAGATGAATACCTACCTCTGCATTTAAATCACCAAATTAAATCCCCAAAACTACAATTATCTCCCCAATACTTACAATTACCACACAAACTACGGCGTACAAAGGAAAATTTTGCATCGCCAAACCATTAAAGTTATCGGGGACATATTAAACCGTCGATTCGCTTTAAACCTATATAACATGTAATTAATGTTACATTTAACGCAACCACTGAGCTATTTCGCGTTAACGCGAGTTAATTCGCCTCGGCGCTGCTGTATCGAACGCGAAACAAACGCGATTCGCGCCGTGATGTGACAGGACGGGATAAAATCGCGAATCGCGGATTCACGTTGCGTTATAGGTACGGATGAATCGAGTTTCAGGTTTATTTTGTGTGTATATCAAAGAAACTAGCAGTTTCCGATGTATGCTTATGTACTTATGTGTGTATTCCCTGTTTTCCAACAAAATATAGATATTTATTTATTAGTTGGAAAAAAGGAAATGTGCATTTTTTTATGCGTTTTTTTTAATACCTAGTAAAACCATCTTCACCTTTTATGATGCAACCGGCTTGGGGCATATATGGATTTAAAGCACAGAAATATTCAAAGTCTACATCGGACATAGGTAGGAACATTTTAATGTGTTGAGATGTGTTATAATAAAATATAAGTACTGTATTATTCGTAAATTTGTATTCTTACACAAATATAAAAGATTCACCGCTTTATACAATGCAGTTAGCGCATTGCAGTAGGTATATTAGATTCCTCAGAATTCCTACGGTGTACCTTCATAGAAATATACACTTCATTGCCTCCAATGTTACATACTCATTCCTTTTTCCGATGAAGTAAGGCAAAAATGACACAACTATACATGGTTGGTTTTTGAGAAATGAAAGTATCAAATAACTTTTTCCGCTCTTTTAGGACTTTTACTGACTAAAACACACTCATGTTCCTTCAGTTGTCTTTTGTTTTCCAGAACTGCGGTGACTCTTTCAAACAATCCCGTAGCCTCCAATCTCCTAAGATCATTTCACATAATAATTATATACTGTTTCAACCTACTAAGTTTGGACCACCTAATTATGAACCCTACCTCGCAAAATTACTGTTATTTGCAAAAGACAATCAGTCAAGTCAAAATCGTTTGCCTAAACTCTGACTCTACTTACATTTCAAATTAATTATCTTGTCGAACTCAGGATTAAAGCCATTTGTTAATCACATTGAACGAACGTTTATAATTAAGACGGATCGATTTCAAAAAGTTTAGAGCTGATATTGTTAAGACGCTTGTACCAACTTTGTTTCAAAGTTACAGGTTTCTACTTGCGATGACTTTGAAGTTGTGTAACTGTTGATGAAGCCAATCATAAACTGAGAGCTACGTAGGCGAGTATAAATAGGCATAATCAGCCTTATAATTTTCTTACTGCCGAGACTCAGAGCTCTTCTCAAAGAAAGAGAATCCAATCCACCAAGCTTGCCTAGTGCAAATTTTTGGTTTGTCACGATGTGCTTACGACGATGTGTGTGCGCCATGAAGACTACTATTTTATAAATTGGTACTATGTCTGACTCGCTGGAGTAGAAACGCAACGCTGTGCCTAATCTAGCAACTATTTTTGTAGAAGTCGCACATTGTTTATCGGAAGGTTATATCTGATCAGTTCAATTTGTTTTAACAAACTACGTCACGAAAAGTAATGTTACAAAAACAGTAATGTTATGTACAATAAAAATACGTGTTATTAGAATAATACTGGTCCGAGCCGAAGACATCGCAGTCTATATAAATTACCAGACAGAAAGTCATGAATTCTGTCTATATTAAATGATGATTTTATATTTAATATTATTTGCTAAAATATGGTACATAAGGTGTTACAATAAATTTGTTTCGGCATATGCAGCAACAACATGGCGTGCAAATGTATTCATTATCTGAATTTATAATTATAATTAATTTGAATTATAATTTGCATTGCTAATAACCTATAATTTAACGGCTGAAAAATATACTTCGACACGAACCTGTTGTTTTTAAAATCAAACTTCATTTGAATCTACTCATTACTATTTTCAAGAGAAAACCCGATCAATTAAAAATTCCATGAAAACTTACCGTATAATATTTCTATGTAAAAGGAATTTCTGATGAAGTGGTTCGTAGTTCGTTGTAAAAGCAAGGATAATAACATTTTCCTGATTCAAAAAAGACGTAACAGTATCAAGGAGATTTAATGCCCCCTTACTTTTAGTTTCAAGGGTCTCAGGCTAGCAGGAAACTACCAGGAGTCGGCGAGCCTGCACCCATTAAGTACAGAGCACCTTTACACTACCTATAGTAGCGCTGGTAGCTAGTTAGACTGGCCACTACTGCTAACTTAGTATTGGTCTCGTGCAAATTAGTTATGCCAGCATTAGCCAATGATAGCTTAAATAGTGTCCTTCTATTTTTTTTAATCAGTTTCATATCCATCATCACCCGTATTTGACCAAAAAAATTACGGAATTATTGCCTGCAACACAAGAGTCGCAATGACGTATTGCAGCTGTGAAAATTATTCACAAAATTAAAAAAAAAAAATCTTATAACATTGTAGTTTTGTTTTGATTCCCATTATAATATATTTTGTCACTTTTTAAAGATTTGGGGTTTGAAGGGTTCGTTCTAGTGCACTAGCTTTATACAAACCTGCCTTGAATTTTAACTGTGTAAAGTTCTAGGAACGGTAACAGCTAGCAAGAACTTGTTTTTAGGGTTCCATACCAACGTTGGTGGAAAAACGGAAAGTTTATAGGTTTCCTTTTGATGCCCGTCTGTCAGACCCTTTTCACTGGTAATTAACTTGAAATGATCTAATGCAAATATCAAATACTCAGGTCTGCTACCTTTTACAGCAGTGAAAAAACTCAAAGTTCTGAGTCAAAAATAAGGCCAAGGAATTAAAAACTGTATAGTAACTTCGGTACTTCTCTGTGAATCCTATTTAGCAAAGGAGCAAAGTCTCACAATACAACTATAGAAAAATGTTTGAAAAATGCTTGAAAAATGTAAACTCGTAGTACGTTACAAGTTGAGATAGACTATGAAATCAAAGCTGCAAAAGAGTGATAATTCCGTTGCCAAAACGTAACCGGACTAACCGTTTCGCTTCGCGTACATCAAAAGACTGAAACAATTTACCTGCCCGTGCAATTATAATTTAGGTATCTTCAAGGCTAGAGTTTTCTTAGTAAATTAATGCGCCTCATCATCAACGATTGCAACCCTGCTTACCCTGAGGTGGGATCGCAGTCTAGCACTAGTTTCTATTAAAAAAAATTAGAAATGTTACTAAAAATATTGATTCCATTAAAACTTATGTCGCTGCAAAAAAAATTTAAGCAACGGTTTTTCAACTTTTTTACCCGTGAATACGAAGCATTAATACAACAAAGAGGATCCGCCCCTCTTTCTCCGAGATGCTTGACTTACGTGGGAAGATAACCACCTGATATCCTAATGCTCGTTTTAAATAACGTTTTGTGAAATTGCAAACACATTTTGTCGAGATAAAGGTATGCGTTTGAATATTTTACCTTATCTGTTTTCTTGTTTTAAAGGGCTGGGCAATTAATATTATATCTTTTACAGCTTAATAAAAAATGTCTTTTATTTATAATAAATAAATAAAAATGCGTTATATTTGCAATAAATAAATAAAGATTCCTTTTATTTCCTGCACATTACTTATCAGCATTAGCATTATCAGCCTTGTAATATTCCCATTACTGGGACTCAGGTCTCCTCTCTAGGAGAGGGAAAGGGTCGTAATACAGGGGCCCAGTGCAGACTGGTAGATGTCATATGTCTTCGAAATTTTGATTCTAGGACATGGCGATTTCCTCACGATGTTTTCCTTCTACTAATACATTTTTAAATTGCTTAATTAATTTACTACACATAACCACATATTTACACATATGCTACGCACACATACATTACACTACATTTATTTTCTGACTAGCTTCCGCCCGCGACTTCGTCCGCGTGTTATGAAAATAAAAAGAATCGGGATAAAAGGTAGCTTATGTTCTTTTCCATGTCCAAGGCCATATGCATGCCGAATTTCATTTAAAGACCTCCACACTTTCACATTTATAATATTAGTTACTAGCTTTAGCCCGCAGCTTCCCCGCGTACATAAAATATAGCCTATGCCACTCAGGAATACAGCGCAGCTTTCTATTGGTGTAAAAATTTTAGCAATCGGACCAGTACTTCCACAGATTACCTCATACAAACAAAAAAACAAACTTTACCTCTTTATTATATTAGTATAGATGATTTTAATATACGAGTCATTACGATTATCAGTGTAGATTACCTACAGGAACTACCCATATTCTGTGAAGGCCTCTTCCAGAGATGTCCAGTTGTCTCAGTCTTGTGCGATCTGTTTCCAGTTAGGACCAGCTTGGCTCTACAATCCAAACGAAATGTTCGAGACAAGACTGAGTTCAAATAAATAGTGCAACGAGCCACCCGTTTGCTCATCGATCTTGTCAGTGGGTGGGTATATAAGATGCAGTATACGTGGTCAATTTAAACTATCCTGCGGAACTCAGCAGGTGTGGCGTGAAATCTCAGTGTGATGTGGGTATGAACAACTAATGTAAAAAGACTCATAGTTAATCAACAGTACCAGTGACTGTAGTCAGGTGATCTTGTTACCGACTGAATATTAATAAATTCATTATCATCATCATCATCATTTCAGCCAAAAGACTTCCACTTTAGGACATAGGCCTCCCCAAAGTGTCACCACAACGAACGGTCCTATGCGTCTTTCATCCATCGAATTACCGCGACCCCCACTAGAGAGGGTCATCGGTCCACCTAGTTTAGATCTTCCAACATAGCGTCTTCCAAGACGTGGTCGCTACTCCAATTTATAAATAATTTGATAGTAACTTGTATAAATATAGTGAGTAACTATAAAACAAACAAAAATCTTAATCTGAATCTGTAAAAGTCCTTAGATTGACGATAGACGAGTATCGATACTTTGGTATCGAACTCGTCACATCTACGGAATATCGTTGGGTAATTTCATTTGACTAGTAAGTCACTAGATATAGTCCATCGAACTTACCGAATATAAATGTTCCATTTCAAATAATCAACTGTGTACTTGTATTCCACTCAGTATTGAAGTAGGTTCTATAGATTCAGTTATAAAGATAGACACTTGAACCATAAGGGTACTTAGGCATGCACTAGAGCCGTCTTCATATGGTCATAAAACGCGCCATAATGCAATTTTTACTGCTACTCTAACGTAGGTTCTCAGTTATTCCAATAGTTACCTATATGGGTACTACGAGAATAACTATAAAGACGATGGTTATTGTTTTTTGTTTTATATATACATAAGAGTATTTCAATTTAAATGGAAAATTATTATTTCAGAATAAGAATAAAGAAGTCCTATTATTATTTCTTTTTAAAAGAGGTCATTTATAGGAATTACTTTTATATCAACATTTAAACTCATATTATAGAAGACACCCGGTTTTCAAACCGATATTTATAGGTCATACTAATATTGGTTCTGTGATAAAATTGGGCACACTAAACACAGCTCTGTAGTTAATTGCTCAACTTCTATGCTGTCGTAATTGAATAAAATATTTATTTTCGTGTTAAAACGAGGCTATTGAATAGTAATTAGGTACTTCAAAGTAACTACAACCCTATTCTAATTCCCTTAATGCTGGTTTATATATAAACGGCAGTTAGGCACTCTGTAATCAGGTAAACGGCTATTTAGCGACGTCCCAGCATTAACTCGGGTAATAAATTGATTTATGTTTCTATTCGTCTTTAATGGCAATATAAAGCGCCCTAAAACTACAATTTATTTACCGACCGCTGTGCCCGGATACCGGCACGGACCGAAGAAATAAAAATAAATAAGAAGCCAACAGGCCTCGGCTGGTCGCCATGTTTTCTTGGCAATTTCCGTCCTGCGAGATAGGGAGTCAGGAACACGTGAAATCAGAAGTTAACCCTCTATATCTATGCGAGACGACAGTGTGATTTACTGGCTTAATCGAACCGGGGTAAGCTTTATTACACGAGTCTCGGGGGTCCGAAAGCCGGTCGCGTCGTGATCATGGATTACTAGTACATGCTCGCCAATTGTAAAGGACGAATTAGGACGGTTTGATTTATCTTTGACAATGATCTGTGGTATCGCGGATTGTGTGTAGGTTGGATGCTCGTGGTTTGCGATGACGGAGGGTTCATTTAGTCTCGGTTGTTAGAGTTGTATCTCTTGAGATTGCTGACGTTCTGGATTTGAAGTGGAGTTATTTTGACCCTAGTTTGATCTGTTTGATAATTTCTTGACAATTGAATTTTCCATTCGCTGAGCTTTTTCAATTTGGTCGGAGTCGGCTTCCAGTTTAAATAGATGTGCCTAATAAAATATAAGCATTTTATATGAAGAGGGGCTGAAGATAGGCAGTCGCTCTATGTATTATAAAATACTGTCAATCCACCTCCTCCATAACCCGTTGGTATACCAAAGGGTAAAGACAAGCCCAAAGGGCCTTGGCAAAACTGGTGTCAGATTTTTAGTTTCTAACTATCCATAATGACTTGGACACAAACGGCTGTCAATAGTAAAAGTATAGAGCTAACCAACATTTCCATTTAAATAAATTAAAAAATAATTAAATTTACACTGAAGCAGAGCTGGGCAGAGTGGAGCGAAGAAAAGCAGTGAAAAATGGCAAGTGTTTCCAGTGAAGCAAAGCGGGGTGGACTGGATTTAAGCCATTAGACTCCATTCTGTACGGCTAGAGGTTGCGTGTTCTTTGTTTTATATATAAAGTCCGCTTAGCTCCATTCCGCTTCACTTATACTGCTTCCAGTACTGTGATTGGCCAACTCACGGTTCCTCTTCACTCCGTTCAGCTCCGCGTCAGTGGGAACTAAACCTTAGTCTTTATAGTTTACGATGACATTTACATACCAAGTTGAATTTTATTTTCTTACGGCTTTTTCCGGCGTTTATCCTGAATTGACAGTTTTATTTAGTTTAATTTACTAAAAATGTTTACCGTCGTTCATCACTCTTAGCTCGTACACAAAGAAACACAAACATACCTTCTTTACTCATGTCAACTTTGTGTGTTTTCATGTCGTATTTTATCTTCTTGTGACATCTTTATTGCCGACATGTTCTAGCTAAACAGTAGGTATAGTCATCAAAACCAGTTTTCGACCCAATTTTAATAAAAACGTAAAGTAACTAATTATTTTTATTTTTTACCATCACACTAATATTATAAAGATGAAGTTTTGTGAGTGTGTTCTATCTTTGTTACTTTTTTTCGCTCTGCTAGTTATTAAGATTTAAATCTGATTTGAACTTCATGAATCACTTTATCTATTGGTGAAAACGGCATGTTCGTTCATTACTTTTTCGGTTTTATCGTGAATAGGCAGACGCAGTAGGGAACTTTCTTCTATTATATTTATGTATTTTATGTAAGTAAAACAATGAACAATTCAAACAATACACTCGATATATAAGAATCTTCTTCGGCCCCGTAACAAACTTACCTAACCATTACCACACATATTTAGCAGAGGGGCTTAACAACAGAACCCGATTATCTAATTATTTTCCTATCAACTTGATCATATCAAAACATTTTCATATTACATTTACACATAGGTGCGCTACGGGATAGCTCAAAAGAGTTACTGCGATTTTGGAACGCAAAGACAAATCAGAAGAAACCATGTGGGTTCTAGTCAGTAAAGTCCGACACTCTCTCTTGCTCCAGCCACAGTAGAAGAAGTTATTTGAATATTTCCCACTTCAAAAAAACCATTCGTACCCGTTACAATTAGTGTTACGCAATCAAACAAATTCTTGCTAAATTTTGGTACCTTTGTTTCTTGTTGTACACTCTTGGTTCTACCAATTGTGCTTATTATATACCAAGTTTGTTACAACGAAGAATAGAATGTTCTATTTAGTTTGATCTCCTTAGTTTCCAAAGAAAGGGAATGATAAAAAATGTATAAAGACAAATGAGTCAAGCTTAGGTACATACATGCACGCTCGGGCACGGACCACGCTCAGTGTAGGGTTCCGTAGTGTCCCGTCCGTCACAATAAGTGTCCCCAACTATTCAAAAACTGTTCGTCCCATCAAGTTCAAAATAATTTTCCTAGAAAGTCCTTATAAAGCTCTACTTTCGAGATTTTTTTCATATTTTCTAAACTTATGGTTTAAAAGTTAGAGGGGAGGACACATTGTTTTTTACTTTTAGAGCGATTATTTCCGAAATTATTGATATTATCGAAAAATGATTTTAGTGAGGAGCTCGTGGCTAGATAATAACAGCCGCACAGGTCGATCTTCAAGGTTAAGCAACGCCTGCCTAGGTTGGTCTGTGGATGGGTGACCATCTTAACATAACGAGTTTCCTCCGTGCCTCGGAAAGCACGTTAAGCCGTTGGTCCCGGCTGTCATTTGGAGATCTTTGGCAGTCGTTACGGATAGTCAGAAGCCAGTAAATCTGACTCCAGTCTTGCCATGAAGTACCGTGTTACCCCAGTTAATGGGTTGTGGAGGTCTGGTAGGCAGCTGCTCCTCGTAAAATACTGGTATTCAGCTAAATCCGGCTTGACTGGAAGCCGACCCCAATATAGTTGGGAAAAGGCTAGGCAGATGATGATGATCGAAAAATGATTTTAGTAAACCCCTATTCATTTTTGAATACCTATCCAATAATATATCACACGTCAGGGTTGAAATTAAAAAAAAAACACTTTCCACTTTACGTGTAGGGGGGCTATCCTAATTTTTTTTTCCAAATTTATTTTACTACTTTGTCGGCGTGATTGATATACATGTTGGTACCAAATTTCAGCTTTCTAGTGCTAACGGTCACAGAGATTAAGCGAGGACGGACGGACAGACATGACGAAACTATAAGGGTTCCGTTTTTGCCATTTGGCTACGGAACCGTAAAAAACCTATTTGATATAAAATATTTGGATGCTCACGCTCACCGAATAATATTGCCAAATGAACACGCCAACAAAACTATGAACAAGAAAATACGAGCCAAAATTATTCTTATTGTTTGTAAGAATCTCCAAAACAATTAGGGTCCCGTCACAAACTTACTTCGCCATTACTGTGGAACGACAGAACCCGGTTATTAAGACCACTTAATTCCTTCTTATTGTTATTATTTCCATCTCCCTTGGTCTCCCTCAACGTTTACCTGAAATAGTACTTCACTCAATCTTCTTGATAATAGGTAGGGTTGACTACGAATTGAGGGGAAAATGAATTGTACGCCTATGCGTTTCACAACAACGACGAGTTATGGTTTATTTCAGCCATATAATATGTTCTATTTGATTTTATATTATTCTATTTATACACCAACCCGCAATGAGCCCGCGTGGTGGATTATGGCCCATTTCATCTCTTAGAAAGGATCCGTATTCTATGTTTTATTTGAATTTACACATTACTGCATTAATTAATAAAAGTGCTTTTACTTCAACACAGTTTAATGACATCTAAGTAAGGGGTTTTAATTATTGTCTACTTATTAACCATTTATTGTTGGTATAAAAATTTTGATGTTTTAAATTGTCAAATAAATGATTATTATTATTAGTCTCTAGATGACAAAAAGCGGTTGTTGAGAATACGTTACCACGTAATATTTCGGATGCGCACGTCGCGTCGATAACGTACAATTTTATCTTTTTAGACATTTAGGTATCTGTCTTAGTTTATTTTTATAAAATATCTATCTGCATAAAATTGGTTTATATGAAATAGCAATTAGCATTTTAAATATTGATATGATTAAGTGCAAAAACGTGGTGAGACAGTGTGAATACACACTGTCTCGTTTATTATTCTGTTGCTTGGCAGTTTCAACCAGATTTAAAAGGTTACTAAATAAATTTAAAAAAATCTTTTTACATATATTCGCTTTTGGATAAAGTTACTATTTGATACAAATGTTTTTTTAATCTCGGTTCACATAATGCTCGTGTATCAAAGGTTTCCTTTTTTAGGTGGAAAATCAACCAACAAATATTTTTCACTCTAGAGTATGGAGTTAGACTTTTCCTAAACCTACGCCTTTATTCCTTGTTGCCCTGCGTCCCAGAATCTGAGGTTTCTGTTTGGAAGATCCAACGTTCACAAACATGTAAAGTAAGGGTCAGTTGACACCGAGACGCGACGCTGTATGCACATTTTAATAGAGTGATTAAAAATATTTTATATATAATTACTACACGAAAAAATACACATTTAATTATGAGAATTTAGAATACGTTGCTTCATGCAGCGCTGCGCCTCATGAAGCCGCGCGGCGTCGCGCTGCCCTCGTGACGCCGCGCGGTGTCTCGCTGCGCAGCGGAAAGTTTTTACATTCGCGACGGTCTTGTTGCCAACGATTTTACTATGCGCCTCGCAACGTTGCGATGCGTCTCGCGGCGGCGCGCGGCGCAGCGTGAAATCACTGGCCTCTTCCTGCATCGTCGCGTCGTGTCGCGTCTCGGTGTGAACTGACCCTTACATACACAAAAACAAATGAAGTCAAATACTCAATATGCGACAAAATGCCACTATTCTGGACAGATGACTAGACATATTATACTTTCCTAGAGCAGTTAGTGCGCTCTAAATCCAAAGGTCACTAATAAAAATGTAAATAAAGGTTACTTAATACTAAACGTGTCTGAAGTGTATATTTAAAACTTTTACGATACATTACCGGTACCTGTTATCTGAGAAACAGATTAAATTAAAAACAGAGGGTCGTAACGACCCTCTTCAATGTCCACAAGCAATTTCTTACAACAACGGCGCCGGGTTAAGTCACCCATTTACTTCAGCTGACTCTAATAAGTAACACAAAAGGATAAATAGCTAGCACCCACCATATTTAAACAAGAGACGAGATTAGTTTTATATTTTCGTGCTTGAAATCTAATTTAATATTTTGATACTTCGTTCTTATTTGACTATGTCGTTGGTCTCGTAGATACTTGTAAGCACGGTTGTTAAACTTTGAGGTCAATGTTTAATTCAACCTGTTCCATAGTATGCTAACTTAGCATATCTAACACTGGCTGAACCCTGGGATAAAAAGCACATATATGATTTAGCTAATCCCACAGCTGTTAGTATTAATCTTCACAGTAAAGCAATGACTCTTCAAACCACCTGTATATCATTTGGTTGAATGTCATGAGACACACTCACAAGCACTAAAGCTATTAATAATGCAAACACTAGCTTCCCACAGTTCCCTTAATCACATAACAGAGCAGGCTTCTATTAAATATCATAATACTAGCAGCCCTGCTAATAGCCCTTGTCTCACACAGCTCCAAGATAATGCCGGCGCACAATATCGCACCAAACGCGGTTATAATTAACTAAGAGCCATGAATTCCCCAGCACACTGTCCTACAACTTTGCAGAAGTATGAGCCTGGCATATTACATAAGATTAATCCCGGTATACGGCCTACGTTGTACTCATTCAGGTATTATTTATGAGACAACCCTAAGACTCGTGAATCGTTTTGGTTACTTTTACAACTAAAATCCTTTGAGATGTTAATGCCCTATGGTTGGTGTATGAGAATATGAATGAGATTAAGAACGAACTGAGGTTTGGGGTGAACGAAATTAAAGTTCATTGAATCAAAAGAAATTAGATTTTTGCATTTGAATATTGACACGATTTAAACATTCAGGCTTAACGAGCGTCATAAAAATGCGCCCATTTAAGATCAATAAAAATCCTGAACTAAATGAAGTTGACAAAATATTCTTAGTGAACTCGTTTTAATATTTAACCTACAAGGCAGTTAGCCAGCTAGTGTTAAGCCTCAAAATTGACTTCATAGTCAGTTTGACGTAAGTTAAAGCAAGTCATAAGCCTCTAATTAAGCATGTACGGGATTAGGTAGCCGTCCATGTCCGACCAAAATTGTGTGTAACTACCTAATAGTCTACGCTTACATCTCAACGTCTTCATGTCTTAAAGCAAAATGAAGGTAAATCACTAGGATGTACAACAGTTTCCTAACTGTACTACGTAATATTCAATCTTGTATAATCCTGAGCAAGTTTCAGTGTTACGGACCATCGCCTTTGTTTCTCTCCAACGTCTATTTGACTTGTGGCTTTAACATCTGTTCTCTTGAAGCCTTGCTCAAGAAATGTTAATGCACTTTCACGTAGAAACTTCCCTCTTTTGCTGCTATTAAGCTTTTTGCATTTAAAAAGAAATTATTGTGCATAATCTCTGTTGGACGGAGACTAAGATAGTCTTTAATTTGTATTTGTAGTAGCTTTTTTGTTCAGGATATTATAGCTTTGTAAAGAATAGTGTAGTTTAAGTTTCAATTAGTTTCTTTTTGCGGCGAATTACTTTCTTTTTACATTTGTTTAAACAGTGCTGTTTCATTTGTCTGTCTGTAGTAATACAAAAAGAAGGTATTTTCAAACAGCTTTTGTATTTGAATAGAAAATGTGCAGAGCTTTTCATTTCAGTATAAATTATACTTGAACATAAGCTGAGTTATTGTTTCAAGGTTCTTTTAAAAATTCAGCGATATCTGGCACAAGCGATCCAATCAGTGCGGTGAACTCTTTGGCAACATGCCCGTTGATAACTTTACAGGAATATTTTGTTTCACCATTTGATACTTTTTAATGGCATACGATTTGATAAGTCTTTGATTCTTTATCGGGGTGGCAGGTTTCCAAGATGGACGCCGCAATCTGTTGGTGTTCCTGTGGTGTTTGAGATAGCGACTAATATGACGTTCCTTCACATAGGCTTTTGATATGCAGAACCATTAAAATTAGATGCATACTTTAACTTTTAGTTTATTTGATACATACATAATTAGTATTTTAGAGCCGTGTAAATACGATTATGTATAAGCTGTGGTTGCCTATAATTGAGAGTGCACTATAAGATTTAGTTAGATATACCAAACTTTATTTCATTAAGTTTTTTTTTTGTCACAATCGTTGGTGACCCTAAATAAATAAATATTTAAACATTTAAATAGTTTAATAGTTAAACGCTGTCGTACATAAAAAGTAAAATAGTGTGGGAATAAAACAGGAGTGACAGAGTGATTTGTACAGCGGAAAGTGTTGTTCCGGCATTTGAATGTAAAGGAAGCGATTCGTAGCGCGCCAGCCATGTTTGGTTTCAACTCCTGCGCTCGACACTATCCGACGGGAATGCTAATACGTTTCCTCAAGGAGGAAATGTTTACAGTTCTAGCGATTTGTAAGGAGCTCTTAAATACACAACATCAACGTTGTATTTAAATTAATTAATTACCAATAATTATAATACACGTTTATTTCGGACGAATTCCATATTTTTATATATTTTAGTAACATACCTTAAAAACGAATGTTAGTAGGTATTAACAACACAATTACACAACTACACTACAACATGAAGTAAGTATATGTAAATATTGACTTGAAAATAATTTTGCCAGCTTATCAATTATTGGAAGCAACATATATTTTACTCATGTCTCAGAAGATTAACAACTAAAGATCTTGAAAACAGCTACAAATTAGAAAAAAATAACCTATTCGAAAAAAAATCATAAAATCTTTCCTATGCTATCTCAATCTATAAATAAGAACGCAACAAAATCGCTCACACTGAAACCACAGCCTAATTGGGTTAAGTAAACGTTAACCGTTTTCCAGCAGAAAACGTCAGATAACGTCAAAGGAGTTTTTATTGTTTGTGGTGGAAAAGGTTGAGTGACTGCGGAGCCTGTCACCCTCAGTCGTGCCAGGAACAAAGAGGTTCATGAACTGTGCCGAATAGGGCACTGTACCTTACCTATACTCACTTCTCACACGCTTTAACAATAATTCACACAAGAACAAACTAAGTTCAACATTGCATGTCGTATAAAGTACGATTTTATCGCATTTATTTCCACAACAACTGTATTTGGTGGGCGGGCCCAGGTGTAAAGGGGATTTAAAGTTCATTGCACAGTTAGAAGGCGGGGCTACCACTCATATATCTTAAGGTGGATCCACACATTGCGAGGCATGCGCTCCGCACGCGCGCGGGCGAGCCAACGTATGGCGGCAAATGCTTCAAGATCAAAGTGCCTCAGTGCGAGCATTACGTTATGTGTGGACGTAGCCGCGCATGCACGTTCGAGGCATGTGCCGCGTACAATATCAACGCACGCCTCGACTGCGAAAATGAAACTGCGTTTGCTCGGGCCACACAGCGCGCAACGTATGCTCGGGCCGATCCAACCCACACAGCAGCAGTCAAGATGGCGCCTTTGTATCGCGTGTGCGTATCCGCTGCTGCTTTTATATTATTACTTAATTCAATTATTAAAATTCTGGTTGTTTACAATTTCACTAAGTAAGTATACCTACCTACTACTTATTATCTCATTAACGGATGGACTGATTTACATGATTTAAACGGATAAAACGGTTTTAGACCTAGACTTTTCATTTGACAACAAACTCGTTAAGATATCTCAACAAACAAAAAAAAACATTTTCAAACTGCTCTCGTAATTATCCAATATTATGTATGAAGCGTGTACGATTCATTTAAAACCATCTTATCAAACGTTAAATATATGTAGGTATTTTAAACTATGTAGGTATAATTCAATAAAAAAATATCGAAGTTTTCTGTGAACAACACGATAATTTTCCTTTTCTCATCTGCAGCGACCTAGGTACCTAACGAAAAAAAATCTGTCGTCTCCTTGTGTCGACACACATCCGTCAAGTAATTGAAATGAGCCATGCCTAAACCCGCTAGCAGCGATTACGACGGCACCACGCGAAAGTCTAGGTAATAGGTATTTACCGCTGCAAGTAGGTACGGCCTAGTGAAGGAGGCCTGATAGTAGTAGGTAGTTCAGAAATAATTGATTATACATACCTGATCCAGTTACCTTGCTTTTACTTTCTCGACATTTTTCCCTTCTATAAGATCCTAGAAGAGAATTAATTTTTTTTTTCAACTCGGCGACGGTTACATTTACTTCGTTCGCGATTATACGCCATACGTCTTCCCTTTTATTTTTATTAAAATAATGATTATGTTTTGGATCCCATAATAATCTATTACTTTCGTATAATAAAACTGCTTAACATTTCTTTATCGTTCATAATGCGCGCGTACATCCGCAGCGAGGCGGACACAACAACGCAACGCACTGCTCGCAATGAGCCGGCCGCCACACGGCGCACAGTGAATAGCGCGTGTGCTGCGCACACGCGCTGTGCGTCGTGCGCCGTGCGGAGCGCATGCCTTGCCAAGTCTGCGCGCACACTTGCCTCGAGCATTTGCTTGCTTCGCACGCGATGGCTCGACCCGAGCATACGTTGGTATAATTTGTCAACACGCATGCCTCAAGCCGAGGCATGCGTTGTGCGCCGTGCGGAGCGCATGCTCGCAATGTGTGGATCCACCTTTAGGAAGCGCTCTGATAATGCTCCTACAACAATGTGCCCCCAAGGAGACGCTCCTTGGCTTTAATATTTGAAGAAGTTATCAAACTTTTTGTTTCCACACCTTTAGTAATTAGAAATAATATTCTCGTTAATGGGTATTCTGTGTTCTCATTTACGGACGTTGAAACTTCAGTACTTTGTTTTTAGTTAAGAAAAATACGTTCAACTACTGCTCGTTTCATGCAAAATTAACCACTTGAGTGAAATAGTTAATCTACAAGATGTTTTGTCTTAAAATTGAGCCCAGTGACAATTGCCTTTACTTAACGAAGTTTTATTTTTACGACGCCATTACGAGTAAAATGAAAGCAAACGGTACGTGACGAAATTGAAACAGCCGGTCTTACTTACAGAGCCGTGGCTTTTGCATAAGTAGAGGCTGTGTTTGTTTAACAATGCAGAAGGTATTTTCGCGCTTACATTTCCTTTTTAAGATAAACACCAACCTACGCGTTTTTACAGAATTAATTTTTATTATACTTTTTTTGTCAACTCAGTTACAATTTTGCTACGACGTAGCAACGTAGCATGCTACGTGTTTTTGTAGCGTTTAGTCGATTCACTTCATCCACATACCTTTATTGTTTGCTTAGTTTAGTCATTGTTTATTGATTCTATACTAATTTTAAAAAGTGTAGTAATTTTAGAGAAATACGAAGTTAAGTCGATTAATGTGCCTCTAGACTTTTAAGACCAGTACAAAATTGTTAACATTCATCACACTGCGGTAGGTAGTCATATCTCGTTGATTCTGCAAAAAAGAAAAATATACTCATGAATTCTTAAAATTAAACAAGGCACATAAATTAATATAGTTTTTAAACAGACCAGACTTACGAACACATAACTTTGGTTCCACGTTTTCATTAGTTGTTTAATTAAATTTTCTCTTGCCTTGGCGAGTTCTTATTCCCTTGCGCTTAAAGTTTTGTCATGTCATGTAACAATTTTATGCGAATTGAATATGTCATGCTATTTTGTATACTCTTTCTCAATAATTAATTAGGTAGAGTATGAAAGCCATAAAGTGAAACATAAGAGATTTTTATAAGGTACCTGTGAGTTTTTAAGTTATAGTATAAATGCATAGTGAATAATTAGGTTGTACTTTTGTAAACACGTTATTTTTCTGTAAAATATTTTTTAATCTATGGATTTATTATGTTTTAATTCCATTTTTTTTTAATTGGTGTTGTTTTGACCTGTCTCATCATCATCATCTGCCTAGCCTTTTCCCAACTATATTGGGGACTATTGGATAATAATAGAATTAAAATCGTACAGCTACTAACATAATTTTATTTAAACATTGTCACAATCCTGCGCAAACTTGAAATAAATTCTTAATATAGGCATTGCCATACAGCGTGGCAAAGCCGCCAATCTTTTGGGAATATTACCAGTCGACAGCGATGCGAAGGAATTTTCAACGTCATGTTAAAAGATTGTGTTTAGTTAAATTTAATTAGTAAAGGGTTCTTGTGTATCTTTCACAAGAACCCTTTTTCAGTTGCAAATGTTAAACAACAAGTTTTTATAAAAGTATAGTAAAAAAACATATCTAATTCTCAACTACTAATTTCTAAACTTTAAACTTACAAAATAACGTTAAATAAAAATTCCATTCTACCCTTTCATTCAATTACCATTGTACCTCCTGTACCGTAGCCAGGATACGTACAGTCAAAGTCAATGGCTATATAGACCGTTTGTGCTGACGGTGCAATCTCATTAAGCTAACAATGGCACACGGAGCTATAAATCATGGCTTTGTGTGTAACCATCGGAGGCTTGTTCGCCGTCGCCTCATTATGGCCTGCCACAATTATGACATATCACTGGCTGTTTCCTCATACCACTGTTGTACGTGAGTGTACGTAAATAGACGGTGAGATTGTTTGTAATGGTATGGCGATACATAAATTATGAGATGTCTTATTCTTAACAGCTAAATTTAGGGTGTACTGAATATCTCTGCATATCCTTTTTGGTTCCTGGTAGCGTGTTTGGTATAAAACAAAATGGAGTGTCAAACTTTTACTAACTAAAACTAACTTGTGTTCGTTTCCTTTATTTTTTATTGGTTTTATTTAAATAATTTATAAACTAAGTCCCACAAACCTTAAGTTCACCTTTTGTGTTCTCGGGTCACCTTAACTCTTTTGAACAGTCACGCAATCTTTACCAGCCTACCCTTAAAGATCTTGTAATATATTTTAAGTGTAATGATAAAGAAGAAGAACGTTATACTTAAAATGTTACTAACTTTACATGGGTAATTTCAATATTTCTGAAAGCATAATTCAAAAACCATAATGGAAATGAAAATGCACCTAAAGCCGTGTTTATAAATAGAGTTCACAATTCAAGTTCATCAAACAATATTGGTAGTAACTAAATAATCATCAGAATTTCACTGTTATAGTTCCTTTTGAATTTACTAGAACCATGATCGTAACCAAATCCTTTATGGTATACGCAGCTTAAAGCGGTATTTATGTGCCGTTTGTAGCTCCCATAAAGCCATAGCTCGTACCGTTGCGATACAAATACCCACATAACAGCAGGCAATTTATATGGAAACAGGATTACCACACCATTCGGAAACAAAAAAGTAGGAAAAAAACTCATAAAGCAAGCAATTTCAATGCCTGTTACCAAATCCACCAACACTTGGTTCTGTGAAAATATTTGCGCAAACAAAATAAAACCTCATGAAGTTACTTAACAAAAGAATAAATACTTATTTGTAATGGCGTTATTCAGCGCTGTAATTAACAGACAATCAATTTTCATTTGAACCGCGGTCTTCGCCGACAACAATTACCTTCTTTGTCCCATTTTTCCTCCGTAATTGAAACCGTAAAGGCCTTTTTATTTCGCAATGAATTTACTTCAATATTATATTATGCTGACTCAGCTACAGCTAAAATTCAGTGCCAAATCTGACAGCGGATGGGCCTCTGTCTTTTCCACGTCAAATTTGAGCACCCAATAAGCCGAAATTTCTGCAAAACCAGTTAGGACTTACACACGTCAATCTCAATCTGTAAAATATGAAACGAAATTTCCTTAATACTTTTTCGTTCTTCTAAACGAATATCGTAGGATGATTGGGAAAATATACAGAGTGGATGTTCGAGGTGGAGCAGCAAATCGTAAATCTTTGTAGCTACAGTAAAATGATCTGAGGTGACTTCTCATCAAATGTATAAAAAAATATTAGTATAGGGAAAAAAACAGTTTGCAAGGATTTTTTGCCCTTTTTTTCAGCTATAGATTGAGCACTAGAAAAGCAACAAATCGCAAAAAACTTTTACGTACTCTTGCATTTTCAATTCACCATTTTATAAGAGAACTACATAAAATATATGACATTGTATCAGTAAAATATTCTGGAAATATGAAAAGGAATTCTCACCAATAGGTTAAAATGTTTTCGAGGAAAATTGATTTTGAAGTTTAGGTATCTCTCTTGATGCTCGAAATATGAAGAATTTTAGATGAAATATGAAGTAATTTTGTCTCGGGCTATCTTACTGTAAATTTTATTAGAATGACTAATAGTACACTTTTTTCATCGCAGTTGAAACTATTATAGTAGTTTCAACGTCGATGAAAAAAGTGTACAATACAAACTTAATAATAATTCTGAAAATATAACTTCCTAGCTGAAGCAAACGGTATTCTGCAATATACATTGTCGAAAAAAAATGGTGGGTAAAAAATAGTCTGCGGTTTATTCTCAGAACCCTAATATAAATAAAAAAAATAATTTCGAAGAAGTTCGATAATAAACACTCTCAAACGAGATTTCTATACAGGGTGTTTGGTTCATCGTGTGCCAAATTGATATGGTCGACTGAAGGGGTCATCTGCTATCCTTTCAGACCCCTAAACACTACCCATGCCCTGTGGTTTTTTTTTCATCGAGTTTTTAGTATTTTTGAAAAATAGACCCGATTTTTACATTCAAATACAAATATTAAAAAATGTATAAGACGTAGAGCCTGAATTTTAATTTTATTTAGACGTATATTGTATAAAGGTACTTTTAAATACAAAAATAGTGATATCAGCCCTCTAGATTTTTTAAAATTTAATCGCAAAGTTTCGGACTTAAATTAAAGCTATTCATGTTACAGCTATTTACATGGCTGCTAAAAAAGAACCAAAAGAGACTGGGATCTTCAAACTCTCTCAATAATTCTCTAGTCCATCCTCTTGCTAGTGATGTGCCACATGCCGTAAAAATCTTTTTGCAACTAGGTGAAATTGCTACTTTTGTGAATCCAGTCGCATAAAATTAACATTCAAAATTGTGAATTGAAAAAATATTTTTGCAAAATTGGTACCTGAAACACCTGTTTAATCTGTTATATCACTCATAGAAGGTGAAATCTGTCTCGTCTCTCACTTTTCGTTAGTCTTACTAGAAACAAAAAAATAAAATTACATATTTACAGTAATTTTATAATTTTTATAAATATTGCTGAAATTTTGGCCTCTGTTGAAAATGCAGGCCCAACATCTGCTTTGTATTTTGACACACTGTTGTTGTATGAATTCGTTTTCCCTCCTTAATTGTATTTAAAGCCGTTTCAATGCTTTGAACTAGTACTTCCCTAGTTGGAACGTCCGTGGCATATACCAGCTCTTTGGCAGGTTAACCAGACCTTTCGTTCAAGTGTAAACCTAGAAAAACTGAGTTGAAAATTGAGGCACTACGTCTTATACATTTTGTATTATTTATATTTGAATGTAAAAATCGGGTCTATTTTTCAAAAAACTTTAAAAAGTCGATAAAAAAAATTCCATAGGACATGGGTAGTGTTTGGGGGTCTGAAAGGATAGCAGATGACCTCACCAGTCGACCATATCAATTTGGCACACGATGAACCAAACACCCTGTATATTAGATTAACCTATCACATACCCGCAAAACGAGACACAATAGTAAAACAATAACAGCGCGGTCTCATAGGACCGGTCGGGGATTCATGAATTAATACAAGCTTTACAAGTGACTCCGTGAAAATAAGACAGATTTACTTATCTTCTAACAGCAGAAGTTCCAAAGGAATAACTAGTCTTTATCCATCCATTTTATTCCGAATCTCACCGACTTGCGTCCCAAGCGATTTAATTTTTCTTTTGCATCATTACCAAGTCATATTACAGGCTTTGTTTTATCATACTCGCGACTGCAGACGAAGCCTTATTCACAGATTTTTTAATCTTTTGTATCTAAGAGAAAAGAAAAATACTTGGAATATTTACTCAAACAAAATGTAAAAAAAATAAAGCTGCTTGTCTTGAATATATTTTGGTTTTGAAATAAAGGAAAGCTTTCAATTCAACCATGTGTTTATTCAGGACAACAAAATAAAATAACGTTTTAAGCAATTAACTGCGACATAAATCTCGTACACTTTAGTCTAGAATCCATTATATATGCAGAGAGCATGACATAGACCAGGCGCCGTCTACGATCTACCTAGCCCTTGATTTATTATTTTCATTCCAACTGAAACAACCGCTCGTTGGCTTTTCTTTTCAACGAACTCAATGGAGGTAACGAGCATCTTGCTTTAATAATGAAAAACTCAGTGGAAAACGGGGAAAAATTAAAGACTGCATACAGAATAGCGAGTGGAATTGATAAGTCAAACTTTTTCATCAGAAAGAGAATTGCTAGAGGTAGTAGTCGTCGACCCGCGCCCCGCACCACGCAGCGAATAAAACCGGCCACCGCGAGGTATTTCCATTTAAATTTGCCGCGCATACGGCGCCATCTTTATCTTAATTCAGAGTGAAAATGAAAAGGCTGGCTGATGTGCCGTTATCTTGTTTTTACTTCTTCTTTTCAAGTTTTTGTTCCAATTACGAAAGGGTTTCTTGAAATGTTGTTGAGGAAGAATTTTTAGGAGCCTAAGAAGCTATAAGAATAATAATCGCATTTGAAATAATTTCGAGTTTTGCAACAAATAATAAAAGTATAATACACAAGAGATGACGATCTAACATTATCGTGACGTATTGTGTGATTCAAATCATGTATTTGTTTCAAATTGTATAATTTTGAAGTCCTTATTAAAGTAATATACATTTAACGACCACACTTCTTTAACGAAGCAGTTTAAATATGTAATCATTTAAAAAATTAAGCTAAAGTACCCGTCACGAGAAGCTATAAATTATGTAAACAAACATCTTTTACTAAGTAACCATATTCAATCGACATGAAATATAGACGGGTTATACGGAAAGTAACAACCTATTTAATTTAGTCGGATCATATTTTAACGACTCAAAGCGCTATCGTTTTTTGTTTCTTGGTCCGTCGCAGGGATTGTAAACTATCGGGACACCATTTTGAAATAAACGCGTCATTCGAGTTTCGAATGCGTACGGGTTTGTTTCATTTCTTTGCATATATCGCGGATCTGGTTGGTATTGTTATAAATCGGTGAGATGATTGATAAAACTGTAGACAGCTTCGTGATACATGTCACTGATTCTGACACAGAAATGGAAACATCTGAATCTGACGAATAATTATAATTCATAAATAATATATGTTAATTAATATTGTTACTTAATAATTTATTAAATCTTAAACAAATTCATTTTTTTTGTTAGTCCAAATGTTGTGAACTCCTGAACACTTGTTTACAAAATTTATAGCTTCTCATGACGGTTACTTTAGTTCTTCTTATTTTTTCCGCTATGTAGCTACTTAGCGCTTTAGCGCTAAGTAGCACGTTGTAAGTTGTATGTTGTAGTTGAAAGTTTTTGAGCACTTTACTTTAGTAAAGTGCTCAAAAACTTTCAGAATTTTCAGGTGGACACTAGTCAAGATAAATAGAAATAAAAGCAGTTAAACAAAATGTTAATTGTAAATAAATAATTGTAAGTAAATAAACACCAGGTAGATCCCTATTTACCGTACCTACCTACACAATAAGGTGAAGAAAGAATACAGCTGGCATTAATTACCTTTCGAGATAACGGGGCCATGATAAAACAAAACAAAAATAAAAAACAAAAGATATTATTCCAAGATTACGCTGAAAAAGACTTTATTTTTCTTAACAAACCTAATGATCATAAATCTCTTAAAAGGTATTTGTCTTTCTCAGGGTTCTGTTCAGTAATCAGATGTCTAGAATATTTTAGATTTAAACATCTGATTACTGGATGCTAGAGCTGTGTCAACGATATACATTTTGATGTAAAGGTATTGGAACGGGCGCATTTGAATAAAACGTAGAGAAAATATGAAAAGAAAATTGAATCTTTCGCGATGCCGTCTGCTCCTTATAGTTTGTATTATGAGACAATGCGTTTCAATGTTTCGTATGTTTACTTGGTTTCTGTTTGATTTGTAAGCTTCTTTATTTGCTGGTTCAATCTTATGAAAACTGGGGGAGAGAGTAAACCTTCCTCCCGTCATGTATTGCGAATATGAAAATATTATGAATGTATTTGGTTGAGATGTTTGCTTTTCAACTGAGATATGAAGGTTACACAATACTGGTTTTAGTTATAAGTTTATTTTTAACATGCATTTGCTTAACTATGAAAATAGTGCATAGGTACAATAGTTCCTTTACGTGAGATGGAAACGATGTCAAGAATAGCAATCATCATCATTCCAGCTCAAAGACATCTACTGCTGGGCAAAAGTCTCCCCAAAGACCACCATAACGACTGGCCTTATGCATCCTTCAGTCCACAGTCATTACTGGTATGGATGCTGTGACTAATTCGTTTTAAGAAGTCGATGGCGTATGCACTATCTTGAAAAGGCTCCCTGAAGGTATTGGGAAGCGCTTCAGCAACTCAGAAGACAGTGAAGACGTGAGGAAGTTATTTATTAAGTGTCGTACAGTACTTTTTTCGTGATGCTACTCCAAGGAACTTGTATACTTTATATGAACTATATGAATTTCTGCTATAATTACAATATTGCGCGATGCTCTGCGCATGCGGCCCTTATGATTACTATGCTATCTTGCTTACCTATAGTTTCTTTGGACTATGAACATATTTAAACTGAAAAACTTGCCAACTTATAATTATAATTAATTGTGACTGATTTCGGCTACTTCATTTCGATATAACTTTTTTCGGATGCATATTTCAGCTTCGCCGTCATACAATAAAATTATGAGACGGTCAAGGCCGATCGATTGATATAGGTTATAAAGTGCTACAAGGGTGGGGACGGTGTTCGAACATTTTGAACATTGTTCTTTCATCTAAATGCAACATGCCATTTGTGTGTGAAAGAGTAACAAAAATACACATATATTATGTAAGTACATTCAAAATTTCACGTCTGTAATATTAATGTTTCTCTGTATAAATATCCGAATTGCAATTCAGTGATTTCAAAATATGTACATATGTAATTTGAACCTGCAAAATCGTTGTAGGTACTTCTAAATCCAGAGCTTGTTAGCTAACAATGATGCAGCGTTGGATTGGCAGTCCCCTCAAATTTGGTAACGCAAGTGCTCCCCGCATTCAGACACGGTAGGCAGCAACGTCAGCCATTTCTGAATAATACACCAACAGTTTATATTTACGTTATAAATTGATTTTAATTTTAGACGAATGTTTTTTTTTGCGTAAAATTCAGTGTAATTTGAATTTTTAAGTTGAAAATATGAAATAATTAAATTTTATTTACAAGGAATATGCGTTATTTACAGTATTAAAATATTAAATTCACTGTCAAACAATGCGCAGCTTGAAAAACCCTTCAAGTGGTATGAAAGCACTTTTTTCTCAGGTATAATTTTTTTTTGAGGGGTCGAAAACTTGTATGGCTAGTTCCATAATAATACACGAACAACTATTCTGAGAACTTTAATATCATCAAGTTTGTCATTATATTACTGTCTCTTAGTATCTAGTATCTATTCTATGAAATCTCGCCTGCCGGATGGCTTGAACAGGCTCTAGATGTGACATGACACTGCGAACTACGATAAGCTTTGAATAATCAATTTAATCCATCATGATGTTCCGGTGCGGCAAATTAGATGCCACTTCCAGTCTTCCTGGCTTGTGTAATGCCATCGTATTCACGAGAAACAAATATTGCTCGGAATTATTAGAGCAAGAACATGCTTATTGTGCAGGCTACTTTAAATGTTTTATTGTTACTTACTGCAAAATAATGTCAAAGCCTAATTAATACTGCAAAATAATTACGGTGCAAAATAATTAATGTTATTTTTTGTAAATTTTATGGTTAACAAAGTTAAGCATTATTAGTTTATGAATAAGTTCGAATCATAATGACTGATGCTGTCGAAACACGCAGGTCTAGGTAAAGGCTGGTTACTGTATCTATACATAGAAAAGATTTGGATTTTTGTTTGTAATTAATAAATTCAAATTCTACCGGACCGATTTAAAAAGTTCTTCTACCAATAGAACGCTACTTTATCACTGAGTGACATAGGCTATATATTTTCATGCTAGCTGAAGCTACTAGCAATAAGTTTTAGTATGGGTCAATTTATCTAGTTAATTGTAAAAGATTGTAAAGGCAATCGATTATAAGATTTTAGCCAAACAACACACAACCTGAACTTGTCTGTCACTACGTCTACTTTTTATTCCTGTGTCCAGAGTGCTCCTAACCCGAGAACTGTTCACAATATAAATAAAATACAAATCTATAAAAGTTTTTCTATCTGCAAAATTAATAATCACTTCACACTTATATAATGAAGGCGAAAGTTTGTGAGTTTGTGTGTGTGAATGTAAGTTTGTTACGTATTCACACACGAACGTCAAAATGGATTTCTATGAAACTCGGTACTTAAGTAGTACATGTGGAATAGCACATAGGATACATTTTATCCAGGAAATATGCTCCTTTGGGATCATTTTCTTCGTTTATGCAAGTAAAGCCGCTGACAACAGCTTGTATTTCAATTACCATGACACTTAATTCCGCCACCTACTCAAATCATAAAAGCCAACGGCACAACAACGTCACAAGATGTCGAATTTTAATGAACGCACACATTGCCGCCATAATAACCCGTGGCGGAGTAATCAGCAGGAATAGAGCGCGTCGAGCCTAATCCGATGACGTCACTAATTTGAATATTAGTTGGCCAGACGCGTGATCACAATGAACACTGATCGGTTAACAGCGCGAGTTTATGTTGACGTTTACGACCCAACTTCGACTATGTTTCGGGTTGGTATTTCGATTAAAGGGTTATGTACGCACATAACCCTATACTGGCCTGTATATTCGAGCTTGTATTGTCGTTTTAATGGCTGTTCGATTGTCCCATTTTGTCGATGTTAATTTATTGCCTGATGGAAAACAAACATTTATAAAAGGTTCATAGTAAATATGTTGTGATCAGATTTTACTGCGTTGATTTTGGAATAAATCAACTAAATAATTATTAGTTTATGCGTCATAAAGAACATATGGCAGAAGTAGCAGTAGACAACCAAAAGATATAACGGCTAGGTTTAGGACCAAACTTAGTTTGGTCGTCGTCATAATTGTTCTATCTAATTTAAGTTCTCTTATTATATTGATTTAGTATATATTACACTATTTATTAGTTTATTTTATTAGCATATATACGTATTTTATAATAAATTATAATCAAATTTTATCGTAAAAACCTCTATTTTAATAATCGCTTATTTATTTATTGTGCAGACCTACCACAGTGTTTTCTTTTTAACCCTAAGGTTGACTGGTAGAGAATGCCCTGATGCATTAAGTCCGCCTATGTACCACCACTGTACATAAAGTTTAAATAAATAAATAAATTTTTCATAAAAGTTCCGCCACAAAAGTGAGCCCAAGCAAATAATCTTTAAATTACCTATTTTTTTTTCCTATCTTTTAATTGCTTTTTCTCAACCATGTTCAGGTTGATTTTCAGTCTAATGGGATGAACATTAGAATCTAGCAGATGAATATTAAAATTTTAGTAGTTTATATGGCTATTGAACCTCCACACAAATGAGGTATCTAAGGAATGAAATAGAAATGAAAGTTTTTATTTGAAGTTATACATCTATTTATAACTAGCTGCTAATAGTTCTTGTAGTTTCAACGTGAAGGAGTAACAAACATTTATACACTCACACACTTACACATTTATAATATTAAAACCCCTCATTGCATGTTCACTTTATAAGAATCATTAAGTGAACATAAAGAAAACAGCCCGTTAAAAACACAAACAAGCATAATAATCGTTACAATACAATATTATTTCTTTCTAATCCTCCACCATGCATTACGAAACTTTACAAAGTACCGATTAAACAAAGAAAATGGCCACATAAGCAATTGAACAAGAAAACGTTACGTCACAATAATGTGTTATTGTGATAAGTTATTTACGAGAATGTCCATTTTTTATGGCTTCGTTCTATCAATGTATTGAGCATTAAGCTTTAACTTATTCTTTCGTATATATTTGAAGATAAAATCGGGCAGATTTATATTTTTCAGGCTCAGTAAATGGCAGTGATTTGGATTGATTTTCGATTTAGTTTGAAAGTGATGTTTAAAATTGTAGATAGCGATGCGCAAAAGTAACAGTTTCATGGATAAATACTTTTATATTGGCAATTTTGTTTTTTTTACGAGTGATTAATGTTTGAGTTATTTTTCGTTTGAACTTGAACTTTTAAACGATAGCTACTCTTGTAAGATTATTATAATGTTGTTTTACTTCAGCCTATATTTATGTTTCATAGATTTTCTAAATAATTTCATGATATAGAATGGTATTCTTAGGTTTTCCTACTACTTTCTTACGGCTAGTTTTTTCATCAAAAACTAAAACTATCAGTAAAACCATTAACATTTACTTGACCATAGCTGTCATAATGGCAAATGTGTTTCTTCATCCAAATAACAGCTAAACTAAAAGTCAAAAGAGTTGCCGCAACGCAAACGTCGTAATTACCCCAAAAACACGTGGGGAGCTTTTTTTACTCATGACAACATCGCAACATCACTGTCCAGTAGTGCCATAAGTCAAATGTCATTTGTTGTTTAGGGTGAAGGCGGGATATATATTGCTAGCTAGTTTAATCCTTTAAATATTTTTGGACCTATTTTTAAAATTCTAAAAGCATTTGTGGTTTTAGAATTTTAACCCCCCATGGTATTTCTGTCCATTTCCTCGAAAGTTGACTGTAATTGCTCTGTATTCCATACTCTAACTCGAACATACTCTCATCCACCAGTCCACCCCGGGCCCACGTGGTGGATCATTCCTCTCCTAGAGAGCAGACTTGAGTCCCAGCAGTGGGATTATTATAAGGTTGATAATGCTAATGCAAAATGCTACTCGAACTCGCACTCCTTCCTTTCTTTTATATATTCATGGCATGGTTCTGCTACATTCGTACATATTACAAATAAAAAAGGGGGCAAGTGTGAGTCGGACTCGCGCACTGAGGGTTCCGTTTCCGTTTGTCATTTTTTGATAACAAGGCATCTATGCCACCGGGGCATTTATTCCCGCCTTTACCCTATTTCTTAAAAAAAAAAACTTTAAAATAAAATGTGTTTGAACGCATCCATAATGAACGCAGTGAAGTCAATACAATTTTGTCAAAATGACAGTGACTATAGCTTTAACAGCCCCTTAATGAGCAGTAACAGTCAAACCAACGGTTGAAATTGTGAAGAAACGAATTTAATCGTTATTATTACTTTATGTCGTTACTTTGGCTGTTACCTTTGATGAAAAAACTGGCCGTTAATTAGTTTATTTTTTGGCCATGGACCAATGATTCATGTAGATGTGTTCATACTGTCTAGTAAGTTTGGCAGTCTTCTCAATAATACCTTGAAAGTTGTTAAGCTTCTTTTTCTTGAACATAGAACTTTTTGTTTCATAAATTTTCTTATTGATTCCATTGCATAGAATGGCTTTCCTAGGTTTCCCTACCACTTTCTTAATAGCTTTCTTTTTTTTTCTATGAAGCTGTGATCCATGTAGATATGTTCTTAGTGTCTAGTAAGTTTGGTAGTCTTCTCAATAATACCTTGAAATTTGTTAATCGTGTTTTACTTGAACATAGAACATTTTTTTCATAAATTTTCTTATTGATTCCATTGCTTAAAATGGCTTTCCTAGGTTTTCGAACCATGTTCTTAATTGCTTTCTTCTTTGGCCATGGATCTGTGATCCATGTAGAGGTGTTCATAGTGTCTAGTAAGTTCGGCAGTCTTCTCAATAGTGCCTTGAAAGAAGTTGTTAATCGTGCTTTACTTGAACATAGAACTTTTTGTTTCATAAATTTTCTTATTGATTCCATGGCATAGTATAGCATTTTTAGACTTCCCTACCACTTTCTTAATTGCTTTCTTCTTTGGTCATGGATCTGTGATTCATGTAGATGTGTTCATAGTGTCTAGTAAGTTCGGCAGTCTTCTCAATAGTACCTTGAAAGTTGTGCCATTAAACTCGAAACTGTTCGGACGCCAACTATAAAGTACACAATGAGTAAAATTGCTCAGATCCAGTTCTTCCTTTGAAACTGAAGAGGTGAGAGGGAAGCGAATTTTCCTCCTTTGTGACTTGCTTGCATGGTTACTTTGTAGACTATACAAAGTAGAGCACAATTTACGTTCAACGGACTGCTCAAGATCTGGGACGACCGAGACATTTTGACTACCCCTGTCTTTCTGTGTGAGGAAAGTGTTGAATGGGTAATAAAAAAGCTTTTACACTAATAATGTTAAGGCGAAAGTTTGTGAACGTAAAATTGTTACTCTTTCACGCTTAAACGTCTTCTCTGAACAGGTTTGGATGTTTGGGACAGGGGTAAACCATGTAAATTATAAACCTGGAATGCTAGGATACTAATAAGTATGGTTATAGTCAGTAAATGTCTGACACGCTCTATCGCTTCGTCCTAGAACGGGAAAAGTCATTAGATGATTTCACACACAAAAAAATCCTTCACTGCGGTTGACCTTAACGATGCGACATCATTGACCTCCCCAAGCATCCAGTGAGTGATGATATTCACTTACCTGCCCGGGTACAGTAGCGAGACGTGGCCACTTGGCCAGCCCACTCGCACTAACAGCCAGTTTTTTTGTTCCCCTATATCTGCGATTTGAGCTATTGATCACTGTTTGTGTGTTTAATTCAATAAACTCGCTTAACAACTATTAAGCTGCGCAGGTTTCCCAATGAAAATTATTATTATTAGCCCGTTGTAGTAGGACACAGCAAAGACCTTCTTCCCATTTTTACAGTCTTTTCTGTCCAGAGCCACTTCCGGCCAATAATTATTACAAAATTGGCCAATGAAAATAATAAATAATTATTCTAATTAAAAGAAAATTCAAAATGTGTTTTTCTCTTTTCGTTCTGTAAGCAAATGTGTAAAGGTAGACGTTAGATGCGATCTCAAAACTATTAAGCGGTTTTTTTTCAAAGTTCACGCATAAAAAACGCAATAACTGTCACCCGAGCGATACGCAGCCGCCCAACCGCCATAGATCTTTTAAGCGATAACTTAAGCAATATTTATGCCTAACACAGCCTTTGTGTATTTATCGTCTATACTCTATTCAATAGACTGAATAAAAAATATAGTTTTCTACTTGTGAAGGCTCCATATCTCAAATAATTTAGATAAAAGAAAGTACTATAACTTTCTTTATTGTGATGAATCGTGTTTCTTATTTTACATGAACAATTTAATGTTGTAGACAGCTAAATAACAGACAATAATATTTTTGGACTAAGAATATGTGGTGGTCGTTCACAAACTTATGATCGAATACATACGACTATATAGGTCCTGTAGTTGTATTAAAAATATATTTAGCCAAATTTCGCAGTACACATATTCTTGCCCCCTCTAAGTTTCACTAAATCTGTGTAACACATACATTTTTATATAAGTCTACGCGAGTTTGATTAGAAAAGTTAGATGTGCTAATATCTAGTTGGTTAGTTTCGAAATTATAACGTTGCTCGGGCAGACTCGGGTAGACTCGGGCAGGCTCGGGCTAGAAACTAATGAAAGTGCTGTTTACTTTGCCAACATTGTTTATTAGTTTTTGTTTAGTTGTTATTCTGATACCCACTTACTGAATATTTATAAAAGGTACCCTTATAATGAGGTTAGAGGGGCTGGAAGAGTTGAGGCTATTTATGAGTTAGCAAAAAAACTACTCGTAGTAACCGTTTGTAAACAACTTATGTGACTGCCGTTATTTTCACACAGTGCAGTTGCTGCAGTTTTTTTTGGAGATGGGAAACCATGCAAGGACTTCTTCTTTGGGATGGAGTAGGAGAACATATCCGACTTTTACTGACTAAAACTAGGGTTTAAAAGCCTATTCTTCTACTAACTACGTAGCTGCTACAATTTCCACCAGAGCAAATTCTACCATTATTTCGGAAGTTTTCTTCTTATCTGTAACCACCTTTGAATACATTAAGCGCATCTGCTAGGCATCATTATAATATATAATGATTTTGTATTATATAGATTAAATCTGCTGATATAATACGTATACAAAAAAATATATATGACAATGAATTTAGTGCATTTACAGTATGTTAAAAACATGTCGTAGTGCGTTGTTGGAATATTTCATAATTATCAATTCGCATTAAAGCCATACCACCACTACCATACCATTAACCGTACCATTGATTGAAAAGCCACGATACTAAGGTACCAAAGTGCATTCGATACTGACAGAGCAACATACAAACCTAGCGAACTGCTTAATCCTGTACCTCTATGTGAACTGTTCACATTTATCGTTTGCCAACACGAGAGAAGATCATCCATTTGCTAACGTAATGGCCACAGTACTTAGAGATGCAAGTTCGATACAGATATCTGTTCCTAGTCTGAATGTTTGCGTGTTTAATGGCCACCACAGCACGAGAAATCGTATCGTAGAACTATCCGTATAATTTGTAAGGCTCAGCCGAAATGGGCTATTCCAAAGGCCGTTGGCGATGAACTAGCAATTTGCCATTACACGTAGAGAATTGCGATCTTAATCGTAATGTACGAAGTGGATTTACTGAGCATTGGTACAGATTAAAGTTCAACAAACTTCAATTAAAATTCATGCCTTCATTAAAAGTTTAATGCTATCTCTATGGATCGTAGAGACAGGGCTGAAGGATTGTTCGATAGAATTATCGCAGCTATGGAACGCAAAATGCAACTGAAGGAACACATTTGGGTTTTAGTCAGTAACAGTCTGCCACTTCTTCTCATTTCATCAGGAGAGGAAGGAGTCATTATTATTTTTATATTTCTAAATAAATTCTTTTTTAAATTAAAGGTTTAAAAAGAGTTAAAATACACAATGACCACGCTTTTTCAATAAGCCGGATGAAAATATCATCATTTGTTAAATTTTCAGTCAGCAGGTAGCACTTTAGCTGAGATACTTGAGCATGAGCGTGAATGCTTACGCAGGTTGACTCACATGTTGTAGACACGTTGAAGGACTGCGCACTCTGCAAAAGTCTATATTAACATTTACTCAGGTATATCTGCAGGAGCATATTTTATATTTACCTTCCTAAACCTCTCCGGTTGACCGTGCCTAATGTTTGTTAATATAAAACCTTCACGTATTTTCAAGAATCAAATCACATAGAACCAATCAACTTCTAAAATAAAATACAAAAATCAGAGCTTTGATAGAATCAAATCAAATTGGATTAAACGTAAACGTAATCAATCCTCGGGCACGAATCTAAATCAGCACTCGAGAGACGTATTAGGTATAAAAACGAGCAAAACCACTTAAAATCAATTTGCAGCAGCTAAAAGCCAATGCAGTATATAAAGGGGTGTGCCTACGTGCGGCTTGCAAGCTTGAACAGCGAACAAGCCGGCGCCCGTTCTCGCTGCGATCCCAAACCGGTGGCAACGCCGGCTCCTGATTAAACTCATAAATTGGCACGCCAGATGGCACGCGCCGCGCTGTAAATCTGCAACCAATACGACATTTGTCTCTATTCCCGCCGGTGCGATTACATCTCGTTATCTGGCCCGTAATCAATTCCGTTATAAAACCCATTCGTCAGTGTTATTGAATAATTCCCACCGAGACCGTGTAGTGAGCCTGAACCAAAATTACAAAGGTGAGTATTCCGTATTTTTTATTTCAGTTTCCATTGCTCTTATTGTTTGGTTCGCAATACTATTCTCTGAAAACGAAGCAATGGACTTTGAAATACCAAGGTTCACGTTTCAGATTCCTGTGCTAGACTCCAGATTGCGCCACGCATTCCGCCTCGGGTACCTCGTAATAAATCCACATTTACTACGGAATATATTTTTGGATTTTTCGTTTATAATCATACTTCTTGTTTACGTAGACGAAATGATCCAGAGATATCTCAGTTGCGTGAGAGAAATATATTAAAAGTTATTAATAACTTGTGAGCGCGTGTGAAAATATTATTAATGAGTTCATCTCACAGCAGCGTTGATTGATAAGATGTGAGATTACGAAAAAAAGTCTTAGATAGCCAATGAAGAATTTTATTTTAAAATAGATAATATAAAAGTAGAAAATATTATTTTCAGCTCACCAAATTGGTCATGCATCGTGACAGAAGGACTAACCTGCAATGTAAAATCATCAACCGAAAGTATCATGGTACCCGTATGGAACGGACTTAAGAATTGCACAACCCTTCTTTTCCCGTGGGTTTCGTAAGAGGCAATTAAGGATCTATCCAGAGAATTAGCAGCAGTATTCTCTATACATTATAACATGAATAAACACACTGCGATCGCTAACCCGCTTGCCATTGCGATTATGGTAAACCCAAACTCAAGAAAAAATGGACAAGCCTGGTCATTATGATAAAACTGGGCAAAGTTTCATAGTTTCATTTCTGCTAAAAGACGTGCACTGCTGGATATCCTATGATATAGGATGATATGAGATAGGATCCTATGACATAGGATGTCCAGCAGTGCACGTCTTTTAGCAGAAGTATAAATTATTTAAACACAAATTCTCTTTAGATTTTCTGTTGAAATGCGTAGGTACCTAAATTAGTACCTTTTACGTACCATCGTAAATTTAAAACAGTACTGGTCCTGTCTACACTTCGTACAATTATAAAGTGGAATTTAATTTAACAACGGAAGCAAGATGAAGGGACAGATAGAGGAAATTACGAGTGTTCCTCGAAACGAACTTTCCAACTGGAAGTTTATTTGTTTTGCCAATATATACGACTTATAACACTGAACTCTATGTACGCAAGTTGTTCCTAGTGAGATACAAATGGGTGCTGTTTGAAGTTAACACGAGTAGGTATTTGTTTATTGTACAACAAGGTTGCTATCTATTATCAGCCTTTACTTAAAGTTTCAGTAAACAAAATTACTAAATATTGATAATATACACAAAACATAAAGTTTTCGTTTACTTTGTTTAATAAGGTTTGTTTGTTTATCATAATTTTGTATAATTTACCTACAACCTTCATTATTAGAAACAATTTCCATTTGAAAAACGTTATGTTTTCAAATTGAACCGTTAGTTGACCTTTTCGATTAATGCATCTTCAGATTATGTAGTCATTCAATTATTATATCTAGGACTCTAGGTAGGTACTTGATCTGCTTCTAAGCTGCCCAATAGTCGCTCGATACAGAGAAAAATTCTGTTATAAACTCAGGTACCCTGTGCAAAATAGTCAGTAATACCATGGCGATGCTGGCCTTCTTTGATTAGTTGGGGTGGATCGAATAAGACATTTGTCTTAACCGCACGCACCATACGCGCTTTGAATTTAGAGTTGCGGACACCAACCCGACATGCCTGTACACAATATACCTACATAGTAGGGGACCCGCGGGGTCGAAGCCTACGGGGGCTCTGGGTTGAACGAAAGAGAACCCCGGGACCCTGGAATGAAGACAAAGAAGGAAGAGGAGTAGTTTTTAGTCAGTAAAAATCTGACACGCCATCATGCTCCGCACAGAGCGGAAGAAGTGATTTTAATGATTTCTCACTTGAAAAAAGACACATTCAAATAATTATCGAAATAGCAAGGCATGATTGACTGAAAAATGTCTGATCATACAAACATTTTTAGATTCTAGTTTAGCAATATTAGCAAGATTTAACAATCCATTTAAAAAGTAAAGTAGAACATTTTATCATCGGGTTACAACTTAAAATGGCGCCGTACAGAAAGTCAGTGTGTCATAATAAAGAGTAACGTGTTTAATGCTGTAAAAACACCGATAACATGTCATACGCTAGGCGTATGTTCACGCCATAAAATTAATGTAACATTTTACACCACGATGACACATAATAAATAGTCCTATATACCGACGCTATTCAGATTACTTTATCATAAGTTATTATATGAAGACTGAGCGTTGTTTTGCCAAGAATCCAGGCCTTGATATTGTCAAAGTTTTGTACCATTACTGAAAGAAATTCATCACATCTTTGCAGAATTATGACAGTCTGTAGTCTGTTTTGTTTAGACCTGGGCAATACGCAGAAATATTAGCGTAGCTATGATGTATTATTGAGAACTACTGTGTGTACCCATGTTTGCAAAATAAAATTCTATTCTATACTCATCATCATCATTTTACATTTTTTTTTTCATTTTAGCAGAAAAGCGTCCAATTTCAACCGAAAGACGTCTACTGGTGGGCATGGGCCTCCCCAAGCGTCGCCGCCATGACCGGTCCTGTGCATTTCGCATTGATCGGATTCTCACAACCCTGGTCCACCTTATCGTAGGCCTTCTAAAGCTGCGTCTACCGGCACGTGGTCGCTACTTCAGAACCTTTTGTCCCCATCGACCATACTATTCTACAAACAATGTCCCTGCCCACTAACACTTGAGTTCGGTGAGTTATGAAATACGACCTAACGTAAAGTCTATAAACGTATATATTAACCATATTTCATTTATACGTAATTCTGAAAGTTTTGCACCTCCTTTTACAGGATACATACTCGTATATATTTCTACCTCGTCCTTTGACCTCAAAGCTGACTCATTCGTTTACAAAAAGAACACCTATTAGGCAACTATTTTTCCTTCTAACTTTGTACATTTCTACTGTTACTTGGAAACTTAAGGAAAAAACAAGATGTTTGCGAATGTTTTTCTAGATTTGTTTCAGGCGTATTTATAGCGACGGATGTCCGTATTTACTCATCTGTTTTCATTATCCTACTAATATTATAAATGCGAAAGTTTGTGAGGATGGATGTATGTTTGTTACTCTTTCACGAAAAAACGGCTGGACCGATCTGGTTGAAATTTGGTATTTAGATAGTTTATACCTTGGATTAACATATAAGCTACTTTTAGTCATACTTTTTTTTATTTTTTTTTTCGATTTTGTTATTTTTGCTATAGGCTGCTTTTTATCAACACACCACGCGGGCGAAGCCGCGGGCGGAAACTAGTAGTTCAATAAAATTTGAACTCGTTTCAAATATTTTTTTCAACCAAGCCTTTTTGGCGTACCTACTTTTCATGAGGATTTCTACAGTTTTCGAGATAAAAAGGGTTATCATTTTTTTTAATTACTGATCTCGTAACGACTGACATATTTTCTGACATATATTCAGCGTACATTTATGTGGGTTTATAACACAAAAAACTTATACTTTTGACTGAGGGAACCAAATGGACACGAGTATATTAATTATACGAGTTTATTTACTAGTCTATACAACGATTCGTGAGCGTGTCCATGGCATCATAGCCCGTTATGATGCGATGGACAATAGAAATATGTCAACGCAATTCATTGATTTTATTTTATAGTATATGCTAGGTCAGGCGCCTTTTTGACCTCTCACAGTGCTTTACTCATTTGTTTTCTTTTTAGGGTTCCGTAGCCAATTGGCAAAAACGGAACCCTTATAGTTTCGCCATGTCTGTCCGTCCGTCCTCGCTTAATCTCTGTGACCGTTAGCTCTAGAAAGCTGAAAGGAGACAATTTTTTTTCGGCCCACTGTTAAACGGTAATGTTTATTAATGATATTGCACATGAAAAATGTGATCATCTTGTTATAATTAACTGACCAAAAATTATATCGATACGTAACCGGAATAATGAAATAATAGTAAAATAGTATTACGGCAAAAAATGCTTGTTAGGAGCGTTTTTAGGTTTATTTTCAAAATCACCGTGGAACAAAACGTAATTAATAGCCCGTTGCAGATACTCTGTCTTCCAGTTTCCACACCCAGCAGCAACCTTCAACCTTCCAGAGCTGGATGATTTTCCTCAATTGTCATTCCAGGACCTAATTCTATTTTCTCTAGGAATTTATCAAAACAAACAATCTCGTTCATACTATGGAGAGCATGTCAGGGCCTCCGGACAATTCAAAATCGAGGTATCTGTCCATGATTATGGTCCAAATAATTATCTCCTACAAGGTAGGATACAATCAAGGCACACAAGTAAGAAAACTCATTATATTTATATATTAGTTGACACCACTCCATCAATTACTAACAATAGAGCTGCTCTTGCTGGATACTGTTGTAATTTTTAAGTGGGCAGACGCGCAGTTGGTTGCTGTGCACATGTGATGTGTATAGTGTGGTATTTATCTTGGGCACGGCATCAAGGTGAGGTTAAGTCACCTGCATCTTTTTAGGGTTCCGTACCTCAAAAGGAAAATACGGAACCCTTATAGGATCACTTTGTTGTCCGTCTGTCTGTCTGTCTGTCAAGACCCTTTATCTCGAGAACGCGTGAAGGTATCAAGTTGAAATTAAAACTATATCAAGTCCGTAGTCCCTTGAAGCTGTGTAAATATCAAACTTGTAAATTGACGGAAAAAGAAGATACGCCCGTTTATGTTGCAAAAAACGTACATTTCGACACTGTCAAAGAAATCAAAATTCATAAGGTACTTCCCGTTGACCTAGAATCTTGAAATGATGTATGAATTTTAGCACAACTATAGAATAAATTCTGAAAACTGTAAGTTTTTAGTTACGTCACAAGTTCTTTTTTTTTTTTGAAAAAACTTCAAGACTCGATTCGAGAATTGAATGGTTTTCATAGGTAAGTTGGTACGGAACCCTCAGTGCGCGAGTCCGACTCGCACTTGCCCGGTTTTTTAGATGAAATACTGCTTTTAAGAGATAAACAGTAATAATATTTCTTGTGATGTACCTATAATGTGTTTTTTTTCCCAACCAGCTTATACCTATACCCTTATATCACCTTATTATTTTAGATTTACAGTATTGGCCGGCAAGGTTAAGGCTTGCTAGGTTGCCTAGGTTGGTCTGTGGATGGGTGACCATCTTAACATAACGAGTTTCCTCCGTGCCTCGGAAAGCACGTTAAGCCGTTGGTCCCGGCTGTCATTTGGAGATCTTTGGCAGTCGTTACGGATAGTCAGAAGCCAGTAAATCTGACTCCAGTCTTGCCATGAAGTACCGTGTTACCCCAGTTAATGGGTTGTGGAGGTCTGGTAGGTAATCCAGCTTGACTGGAAGCCGACCCCAATATAGTTGGGAAAAGGCTAGGCAGATGATGAGTATTGGCCGGCAAAAACCGCGCTATTTCGAAATACCTACATCTAATCCATTTTCATGAATAAGTCTATCAAATCGTGTAAATCACATCAAAATCTGTCACGTAGTACAGACGTGACTTTGTGTTATACTATATATTATTGAAAAGTGCTCTATTTTGACTTAAAATACCAAGGAGACCTATCCACTCATAAGATAATAGCTCTTGTGAGATTTTAAGTTATTATGAGAGTCATGTTTTGACTGTCGTATTTCACAGTATTCCGGTTTCATAAAGTTTTGCTAATATTACCACTGTAATCTATAGATTATAAGGAATAAACTAACGTGCATTTCATTGCTATACGTCACAATTTGTAGAGGGCCTATTCCCCAAACAAAAGAAATTGTCTCCTTTGGTACCAATATGTATGTCAATCACGCCGACAAAGTGCAAAAATAAAAATTGGAATAAATGTTTTATTAGGGTAGCCCCCCTACATGTAAAGTAAAAAGCGTTTTTTTTTTAATTTCAACCCCAACGTGTGGTATATTTTTGGATAGGTATTCAAAAATGAATAGGGGGAAATCATTTTTTGATAATATCAATAATTTCGGAAATAATCGCTCCAAAAGTAAAAAACAATGCGTCCCCCTCCCCTCTAACTTTTGAACCATAAGTTTAGAAAATATGGAAAAAATGGAAAGTAGAGCTTTATAAAGACTTTCTAGGAAAATTATTTTGAACTTGATGGGACGAACAGTTTTTGAAAAGTTAGGGACACTTATTTTGACGGACGGGAAACTACGGAACCCTATACTGGGCGTGGCCCGACACGCTCTTGGCCGGTTTTTTTTTTTGCTTTATCATGAAATAAACATTTTAATTGATACGTGATTTCATTGTTTTAACATCATTTTACCCCAAATTTCTTGATCTAGACAATTTTGTTGTAAACGTAAACAAAACTCCACCATATTAATTTTGTCCGTAGATAGAAATGCTTATATGAATGCCAAAGCGCTTGATATTACTAATTTAAATACATAATTGCATCTTTAATATTCCAGTGAACATTTTTGCAATTCTTTCTCACTTCGAATTACATTTTTAATAATCTCGCAGAGAGTCGCATATATTCAGTAAAGTCCGCAGATGTGTGAGTACCAAGTCCTCCTTGGAGACTGGAAGTGATAACAATGGGAGGGCATTTCAATGAAATTTGCATTAGAATGCGTGGAGTGGTGCAACGAAGCCTTTGTGATGAGAACGTGCCCTGCGAGAGCAAGTTTACTTCTAAAATGTAAAAAAAAGCCTTCATTTTCATCATGAAGCAAGTAATTTTATTTCGAATTTAAAGAGATATTTAAGCGAATGAATAATTATTTAAAAGACAGAAGCATAGAAGAAAAGAAAGTGTATGTATGGGGAAAAATGGAATGGAAGATGTGTTTGGCTGACCTCAAGTAACGTAAGCCAAGGGCAGAAATGTGATGATGAATTTAACAAACAAGACTACGAGTAACCCTTACTCGCATAATAAGTTACCCTTTTTTTTTCAAAATTAGGCTGAAGTTTCGATTATTTAGTATTTTATCGAAACTATATAATTAAGCATAACTCTATACATGCTAGAGTGAATGGGTTTTTAATAAACGAATGCGCTTCACTATAAACATTTCACTTGCATCACTCCATACCATCAAATTAGATCGCAGTCAAGTCCTAGTTTATGTAATTTAAAAATAATATTTTGGTGTACATACAATAAAGTTTTTTTTTTCTATTCGGTTATGGTTTCTGTTTGACTGCAATTGTATTCGATCGGTCACTATTTCCAATGACAAATGACTCCAAATCAAAAAGCATACAGGTAAGTCCGTTGCAAACTACCTAGGTAGGTATATCCCCATTTTTTATAAATAAACGATAGAAAACATAATCCTCTATCTAGCGCAGTTGGATAAAAACCAGTCCATATTTTCATCATTCACACAAAAATGTTAGAGTACAGAAATATAACAATTTGAAATATGAAGCAGAAAGCTCGCAGGTATATATATTTTTTTCAAATAGATGAGTTTGTAAAAATAAAATTCTCACAGTAATATTAAAATCATGTTCGTACTACATAATTGTTCAATTCTCTAGTGAAAATACTCAGTAAAATTCTAAACAAATAATAGCTATAGACTAAACAAAACAATTTGTTTTCCAGCTGAAACAGAAATAATGTGGAACAAAAGTGGATCCTAACAAATAATGAAGTATAATCACACTAATAATATAAAGGTACAAGTTTGTATGTGTATGGTTATGTGTGGATAGCACACAGATATAATATGTCCTGAAATAGTAGATAGGATACTCTTTATACAGGGAAATGTACCCTTGGGATAATTTTGTACTTTTGAAGTTAGTGCGTGAATATTTTGAATGTATGTCTAAAAAATATTTTAAAGAATTTGTAAATCATCTAACGAAAAGATAATTGTGTTCAGATCAGATCAAATTATGTTAATATATTGATGAGACAATTTCCAAGAAAACACGTTGTCGCATTATCGCGTCACACCTGTTTGCCCTTGAGTCCTAACTCACTCCAAGACGCACTTTATTTTAGTAACTCCAAGCTTGGGTTAGTTTACTATACTTTATGCTGTAATAATTAAGTTACTATCATCATAGGCATTCAGCAGATGTACACAACTGAAAGCTGGTTTCAAATCAAACACATCGATCGGTCATTTCCTTCTAGCAGCGGATACACGTAACCATCACCAGGTCAAGTTAAATGATATCTGAATATCCCGAGTGTATAACCCTAGTATAGAATTTAAATTACTTTTTAGTCAAACTAACTGGCAAAGCGATCAGCAACATTATAACTAAGTACTTCAAGCTTGTACCAGTTGTTCTTCTGTTTCCTCTAATCAGCCCATCAGATTTCCAAAGTAAGGTTTAATTTTATTCTAAACAAAATGCGTCAGTACACGTCTGCCAGCCAAACAGCAAGGAAATGTCCTCATTAGCTGCTCCGCTAAGATCACGTACTCAGTGGTTTCTCAGACATCTGGCTCCATGAGACGACCGTCATGAATATTCGCCTGGCTAATCCTGCTTCTGCAGCGTTGCGACTGAAAAAGTACGTTTCTTCTTCTGACAATACGAATGATTTTAATTATTTATATTAGAAAGTTTTATCAAAGCAAAGATCAAATATTAGAGGGACTGGTAATTAGTACGGTCACTTATAATTATAAACGGCAAAAACCCTGAAGTATCGGTATACTTACAAACAACTTTTACTATGATAGGTACAGTCAGCATCAAAAGTCAATGAACAGAATCAACATAACAAAACATTTTATTGTGAATAGATGAAACACATTTTATTGCGAACAGGTGTTTTGTTATGTTGATTCTGTTCATCGACTTTTGATGCTGACTGTACCAAACTTAAAATCAAATTACCAGCAGTTACTGAACTGCTGACTATTATATTATGTACTGACATATTATATGAGTATGTTCGCTTACAAATGTACTGAGGTGCTAATTTTTATCGAGATTTCAGGTTTGGTCCCATAGTAAAAGTAAATGTTGTTGCATTTGTAATCCTGAATACAAACACGTGTTTAAGTATCCATCACTCATATCAGTCACCATCAATAATTACTACAGGATTTCTATAACAAATAAGATATTGCAAAATAATTTCTTTTGAAACCAGAAAATGTCAAAAACATGATTATATTTTCATTAAAATAAGTACATTCATTGTTGAAATAATCGGCATAGGCACGAATAACTGGCATAGCCGACGTAATGAGAAACAAATGTTGGCTCATACGGGTTGGTCGGTAAATATTGTATTATCTGTTCTGTTCTGAATAATGTTGTACCAACTGTCTCTCTGTAAAATTTCTGTTTGCATTACTGTGTGTGTGCAGGGTTGTTTGACATCAAATCACGAAGGCATAGAAGTAGAAGATGTCTTGTTAGCTTTTCTGTCATAATACCGGGGAGTAACGACAATAGATTTTGTGACTTTTTAACAAATAAAAGAATAATTTCCATTGCTTTAGGATGCAAATACAATACTACAATACTGTAAAAGTTTTTAGGTAATTTTTTATTTAATTCAATCCTTTTTTAGTTCAGTTTTTTAGCCACGGGTTGGCTTACAAAAGGGTTTCCCGTAGCCCTGAAACGCAAAGCAAGGAGGTACAGGAAGGCATAGGAGTGGATTTTAGTCAGTAAAAGTCTGACACGGCCCCCGCTCCGCCCCAGAGCGGAAGAAGTTATTGGATAATTTCCCACATAAAAAGGCCTACTTGATTTTTAGAGGATAACAACGATGGGCTAATTATACTCTTCAACCAAAGACAATGCAAGCATATTCCTTTCGGACTGCAGGATTGCTGAAAAAGTAACTGAAAGAATACAGGTGGTTTTTAATCAGTGAAAGTCTAACACTCCCCCTCCCCCACACAAAGTAGGAGAAGTTATTTGAAGAAGTCTCAGCCCAATAAAGTGTATTTCATTCCAGAGTTTTTTTTCTATGCATAGGCTTGCGTTTGACCACTATCTAACCTAATGGTAATCCGATCATGTTGAGTTATAGATAGTCATATACACCCATACATGTGCCTTTAATTAGCTAAACCGACTCCGACAAAGCTTGATCATAGTTACCACTGCTCAACAACAGCGACAAAGAGAGCTCTACTGTTACTAAAACGGACCGTAGAAATTAACCAGACAGCCCTGTAAAATCGAGTCGACGGCGCGTTGTGTTTCACGCGCGCCTCAAAGAGATGTCAGCATTGCCTGCCAAGGCTGCAGGATTATTCGAAAGATCAACTGACAGAACACGGCTTTTTTGACGTGGGAAATCATCTAATGATTTCTCTAGTTTTAGGGTGGAGCTGGAAAGTGTGTGACTTTTAGTGACTAAAATCACAGGCCATGTTCCTTCAGTTGTAGTTTTTAAACCACATGGGTGGGTTTTCGTCAATTAAATAAAATAAAATTCCATTCTGTAAACTAGCCACTGTCCTGTAGGTAAATAGAAGAGGAGTTTTATGGTTTTTTATTTGGAAGATGATCTGTGTCTACTCCCAAATACTTGTAAAACATTTGTATTCACCTAGCACTGGAGGCAGGGCCTCGCTCTATTTGTACTTGTTTTTATGCCAAAAAATGTTATTTTATCTTATTTTATAAGTATTTTATAGGGTTTTGGCTTTATAAATTTTATCCTTTATTTAGGTGGCGTTAGTTTAAGCCTCCATTAAATTTAAATGGATTTGATACATGTAACTTTAGAGATATTGGTTTGACATAACTTTACTATTATGAAAAAATCCCAACTCAACTGAATATTGGTACCTAAGTAACTTTAACTAGCACAAAATATAGTCATTCAAATCATTATCTTCCTGCCCTTGTCCCGGCGCAACATGTTTTTTTCTTCCAGTCTGTCCTTATAACTAACTCCTTTTTCTTTCATATCACCATCCATCCACATGTGTATACTCATAACTCTTTTAATAACATGCGTTTCTTGCCTCCTCTTCAAGTGACCACACAAGACAAACGATTCCCCTTTAACTTCTAAATCACTAGCGCCATTTTCAAACTTCCTCTTTTTTGTTTAAGTGGGAAATCGTCAAATGATTTCTCCTGCTCTGGGCAGAGCGATAGGGCGTATCAAACTTTTACTAGCTAAAACCCACTACAGTTTCTTCCTCCTCCGGGCCGGTTCACGTTCACATAACGCATGGCCCCATTCATGTTTCCTCTACTATAATCATTTGACACTTTAACAGCCATGCAAATCTAAATACACCACAGCACTATCATTTGACTAAGAGAATAAACGTAGAAACAGATGAGTCATTAATTCCTGCGCACAACACTATCAGTTTCCTGTAACTCCGCTTAAAACTTACCCGCGGCGTCAGCTTCCGTATGTTTGATTTATAAACTTACTAATGAAGCTTCCTACATCCGCGTCAATGTTGCCACAAACTAGGCAAAACTACGAAACAAGAAACTGTTTTTAATTTTGACACAGTTCCACCGTATTATTGGGAAAACCGCCAGATTGGTGGTAAAGTTTGGGAGATTATTATTATAATAATTTTGCAAGAATTATTGTATGCATTGACAATATTGTATGAATTATTACAATAGAATTTTAGGGAAGGAGGCGGCCGCACTTGTGATGGATTTGACATTCTCACGCCCCAGCCATCAAGATCCTAACCCTGATTTTCAGCCTATGCGTGGGCTTGCGGACGACGCGCAATGGGTAGCTCACCGTTCTTACAGAGATGTCAGCAAAACCGTAGGTGCTACAGGGCTAAACCCTACTGGGGCCGATGGTTGGCTTCCGAAAGGGAAACCCATGACCCTGGAATATAAAGCAAACAAGGAACATAGGGGTAAATTTTAATCAGTAAATGTCTGACACGCCCCCCGTTCCGTCCTAAAGTGAGAAAAGTCATTTGATAATTTCACACCTTGAAAACTTTGTGTTCTTCAGAATTTAATTATGTAAACGATGAAAAGAAAACAATCGTTATCGAGCTCCATTTAAAAAATTAAATGCACAATACTTTCAGCGCCCTAATTATAAACATTCCCATTGACTGAAGCTGATTAAAGATAAAATATAGAAGTGAAACACTTTGCAAGGAACTTGATACCTCAGTTCGCGCTTGCAACTTTGTGCGCTGAAGCGCTGCACAAAAGGAGACTCCATTGCTTTCTTTTATTGCAGCTACTTGATTTCCTTTTGGCCTCGCTTGGCTCTTGTTCATGTTTACTCAAATATAAAGTTACTTCGTATTTATATCGAAGAAATTTTGTGGATACTATGTCTTATTTAGATTTTAATTGATAAAATAATGCCTATTCAAAACTAAAGAAATTCTTCTATCAAAGCCAGTGATGGCAATTCCTAAGCTCCATTTGCTCTATAAGCGCCTAACTAGCCAAATCAAGATATTAGAATACATTAGACCGACGCACGTATGGGACACGCCTGATTTGTAAGTAGAACCACGTCATGTGCTGGCGTGGATCTAATGTAGCTCTACAAGTCTAGTTACCCTATGAAATGTATGGAAACAGACGCGCCTAGATTGGCGTATGTGGTCTACGTGTGCGCAATGTATTTCCATCCTTTCCCTTTTTCAAAAACAACTAACGATCAAAAAGTACATTTAACCACAAACAACATTGAACAAACGACTATCATCTTCATTATAATGATTCAGAACCAATCCGAAATCCAAGCAGTGCCTGAAAGTTGCGGTATGTATACCTACTCCAGTCGAGAGCCCTTCACTATATCCACTATCGCGAGGTAGGCAAGTGCAACATCTAAAAACTTCTGTTACCGCAAAATTGACCCTAACCTTCCTTGAACATCCAGTCTAATTTAAACCCTATCTTAAGGTGGAGAAAGTTTTATTTTGATTGAATGTAGTCAAGTTAATAAGAGTCAATTTCTAATAAAGGTTGTAAGTCAAGTTGCATGTGAAGAGCGGCGTCGCGCTTCGTTATCCGACTGGTGCGGCCAGGACGATGCTAATTGTACACTCGTCATTACAAAGAGTTTGTATTTGGTTAGGATAATTGTTTGCTTAAACACATCTTTTGTTCTATCTTATTAAAATTTATTTTAAATATTTTCTGAGTACGTGATTCTTGATTTGTTATAATATGCAATCTTAGAAGTGACTAAAGCTTACTTCAAGTTAAGCGTGGTTTAATAAACCACATGATCATTTATCATATTTTCTTAGGTGGGAAATCATCAGAAAGACTTCTCCCGCTCTTAGGTGGAGCGGGAGGGTGTATCAAACTTTTAATGACCAATCCCCATCCCGTTCCTTCTTTGCCTTCGTTCCAGGGTCACGGGTTTTCCTTTCGGAAACCAATCCATGGACCCAATTCCTTTTTATAAAATGAGATAGTGGTTAACCCTCTCGATAGTAATAGTTTAAAAATATCTAGCCTTTAAAATACAATCAAGAATGTATACACAAGTTGTAAATGTCTAGAAAATTCTCAAGAAAGTTTTGTTATTTCAAGAAAGGTTCTTATTTTTTTTTTTAAGTCTCTAGCGATTTTTATTTTAATATTTCATGTTGCTTAGCGTGAACGATTTACAAAGTTTAAAAATATAGTATTTTCTTTTTATATCTAGCTTTTGCAGACAAGGTTAAGTTTTAAGCGTTATTAGTAAAACTGAGATTTATAAATCTATTTGAGTAGGATTATTTAAAAATATACAAAGTCTTGAATACCCTTAAGTAATTAAATATCAATTGAAGTTTTAAGTAAAACATTTTTTAAGAGTTTTTTTTACGTTGTTATACTATCAAATGACTCATCTCGCTCTGGGCAAAGTTTAAAACTTTTATTGACAAAAGCAATTAAACCTGTTTCTTCTTTTGCCCTTTGTAGTCTAGGGCCACGGTAACTATTTCGAATCCTTAAGGCCTTAGTCTTAATGAGCCCATCAATCTTGCTGACATCTCTTAAGGCACGCGTGGAAGACAACGCGCCTTTGGAGTCAAAGGCGCGTTGTCCGTTATGATATGACTAAGCCTCGCCTTCCATACCATTCCATTAACCTTCCATTTACGGAAGGCGAGTAACTCATTGCTCGCCGGCTGCAAGCCCGCTTTCAATGCCTACTTACTACCTACCGCGTTGATGACAATTTTAGGATTTGTCACCCAATTAAACATTTTTGTGTGAACATTATTACACATATAACTAGTATCTAGATATATTGGGCCTCTATCATGTTGTTTGTTAGATTGAACGGGTTAAGTGTGTTAATTGGTATTAGTTCTCGTTATACTAATATAATCTCGTTAAATTAGTGCATTAACTATAGTTTAGTGGCTAATGTGATTCTGATTACTCGTTATTTTAGATAATGATCACTGTGTTAAAATGTCGTCGAATTGGGAATTAAGTATTCATTTTATTTTGTAAACAGTCAACAATTTAATTTTACTTTGGTATTTAAACAAATATTTATGTTCATTGGTTTGTTTATTTTACCGTTATTCGTGGTTGTAATCATATTGCGATTGGTTGAAGTATTATTTTTATAATTATGGTTCTTTACTTTGGGTTTGTAATTAAATTACCAACATTATTACGGTTACATATTGTAAAATTCATATGCCAATTATTATGCACTGATGAAATTACCCTTTAATCAGCCAGAAATAGCTTAAACTGACAAAAGACCGCAAAACAGATTTTACGTACTAAAACTCACTTGTGAGCTACCCATTACTCATCGTCCGCAAACCCACACAATGGTGGCCGAGAATTACCCAACTACCGTATATACCCGGAGCGTCTCCTGTAACGAGGACTAGGGCATGAGTCCATTTTCTCACGCTTGCGCTCATCTCTTTTGCTCGCATAATTACTTCGCAGAATAATAATAATATAATAATAATAATAAAGTTTTATTGATCATAAATTGGTTACAGTACACCGGTAATACATGTTTCAATAGTACATAGTATAGGGCACACTACTTACGTTCACCTACACTTACACACACAACATACTTCACAGAACTTATCTATAACAAGTAGTAAAGGTAGTAGAATAACAGTTAAATTATAATAATGCTATCTCAATCAAAACAAGCAAAGGTTCATATACTTGATAAATTATATAAATGCCCAATGACGGTATACAGAGAAAAGTTCTTTACCTCCCGTGCTAGTCAAGGACTGTGTTACGGCAAGGTAAGATTCTCGCTCATGGAATAGTAGTTATAATGTAAACGCATTAAGACACTTTTTACCAAATACATTTCTTTGACTGTGAATCATAGATGACGATAACGAGTTATAATCTTAGCGTAAACAAGTAGTATATGCAAAGGAATCAGACAATGCAACTACTAAATGCTTTTTCAAAGTAAACAAAGTGTTTTCACAAAAACAATGTATGTTTAGGATTTGTATTAAGTTACCGTTTTAAAAATAAAATGAAACAATAAAAAAAAAAGGTGTTTCTAAAACTAAAATTATAAAGTTAAGTTTTGACTTGAGAAATATCTCCATACTAACAATTAAAGCATTTGGGATACACAGTTTTTTTTTTTTTTTTTTTTTTTTTAACTATTTTCAGCATAGAAATACGTTACAAGCGAAGAAATCTAATGTAATGTAATTACTGTACGTGTATATACGTATATATTTATAATTCAAATAACGTTTGTGAACTAATACACTATATGTAATAATTACTTTATAGTACCTATATACATTTATATATATATATATTACTTACATATAGTATTCACTTACATATATTTAATATTTTTATTTTTTATATAAACTTATTTAGTACTTATTAGTATTCAATTATATACATATTATATATTTATAAAATAAATAATTACTGACATATTTGTACTAATTTTTCAGTCTGTTCATAATCCAGGTTACTCAGAAACTCATCCAGAGCCCTTCTACACACTAATCTCGTCGTATCTTTAAGAGGTTTAATTTTACTTATGCGATTGTACAATAGAGGAGCCAAAAAATAAGAGAAACACTGTGCAAAAGCGGTTTTGCATGCTGGGACCTCATATACCTCATGCACTCTTCTGAGTGATTTGGAAATAGGTTTCTCGTAAATATGTTGTCTCAGAACTATTATTTTGATAAAAAGTTGGCGAATATTTAGAACTCCAAACTCTTTGTATAACGCAGTTGTCGGATATCTGAATTTTTTAAAATTAATCACTTTTAGAATACATCTATGGGCCCTTTCTACTTTTATAAGACTACTTTTTCTAGCTCCACCCCAGGCAGAGATACCATAAGTTACTATCGATTGGCACAGTGCAAAATAGACAGTTTTGTTTGTAGCTTTGTCTTTTAAGTTCCTTATTTTTTTAAAGATCGGTATAAGTTTACGAATGCGAGATTTTAGATTATGAATATGTTGTTTCCAATTTAAATTTTGATCGATCTCAACTCCGAGATATTTTATACTTTTACTAGGAGATAAGACAGGGCACACGCAAATACTTGCAGCAGAACAATTAGAGGAATGAGCTTTTAAATTAAAGTCGACAGGTTGCAAATTATTTTTTATACTAAATGTTATGAATTTTGTTTTTTTAAGATTTAATGTAAGTAAATTGTAATCAAGCCATTCAATTATATTTTTAAGACCAATCTCGGCTGACGATTTGACATCACTCCATGTTTTATGTTGAAATAAGATTACAGTATCATCAGCAAAAGTGATCACTTTTGAATCGGATAATTCGATGTTACAGAGATTATTTACATAAATCAAGAATAATGTTGGTCCAAGTACTGATCCTTGTGGCACACCGAAACTAACATGAAGCTTAGCGCTAAGGTTATTACCAATTTTTACAGCCTGTGTCCTATTACTAAGATAATTTTTAAAAAGATCAAGTGGTACACCTCGAATACCTATAGCCTCCAACTTGCAAATTAGCAGAGGGATTGAGACAGTATCAAAGGCTTTGGCTAAGTCTAGAAAAACACCAACACACTTATTCTTGTGGTCGAGATTACTAGCTACATTTGTAACTAAATGTTCAACCGCATCTATTGTTGATTTGTTCCTTCTAAAACCAAATTGATTATTAGAAAGAACATTATTTTTCTCCATATAATTTACAAGCCTAATGTTAATTAACTTCTCCAGGATTTTAGCCATAGTAGGTAGAAGCGAAATTGGACGATAGTTAGCGATACTGTCTCTTTCCCCCGACTTGAAAACTGGTATAATAATTGAGTCCTTTAACACAGTAGGAAACTTTCCACACGTAAGACATAGGTTGAATATGTGTGCTAAAGGTTTACTGAGAAGGTTTATATTTCTTTTCAAGAACACAGAGGATATTCCATCCCAACCAGTAGAATTGGTACTTTTTAAGGACATAACAATTTTATAGACTTCTGTTTCATCAGTTTCCAATAGCACAAAAGAGTTCATCGGGCTGTGTTTACATTCAAAATTCTGCACAAGATCATTTTCCGTAAGTTTTAGCTTTTGCAAGATGTCAGTTGATAGTTTGGATGCCATATTAGTAAAATAATCATTTACAAAATCGACCGATTCTTGAGGAGTTGATTTTAGTTTTAATAATTCACAAGGCCCTTGAGATTTTTCACTGTGATTTAGATTACATACACGCTTAATGACATTCCAGGTTTTTTTAATATCACTCTTGACAGCATTTAAATCAGCTTTATCGTGTTCATTTTTCAGATTGTGCAGAATGCTATTACAATGATTTCTGTAACGCCTGTAGGTGAGCTCCAGATCTTTATCATTAGGTGCCTTCTTATGCCTTCTGTGTAACGTATCCCTGAACCTAATGCAACGCAATAGACCAGAGGTTACCCATGGTTGAAATGTCTGTCGCCTGTTGGGTACGGTGACCTGGTAACTGCTTTTTTGCCTGATTTCTGATAAAGTTTCGATGAGCAATTCAGTCGCTTTATTTGGATCTTGTAAAGTTGTTATAACAGTCCAGTCAAAGTTCTTCATAAGTCTCGTAGCTTTCTCATAATTTAGTTGTAGCAGTGTCTTTTCTGGTCTTTTTTTACTTTTTTGTGTTAAAGGAATAATACAGTATATACTACTGTGATCAGTAACTGATGATTCACAGACTATTGTCAGCATTTTAGGATTAGGCTTTGCGAAACAGTGATCAATGCATTTATTGAGACGGGTAGGAAATTGATGGCTAGGTAGTAGACCGTACGTGGCAAGAAGATTCAAATACTCATCGGATTTCAGGTCAGTAGTATTGCAACTTATGTCAACATTTAAGTCACCGGTTAGATAAACATTAGGTACGTGTTTAATGTCTATTAGAAGGTCTTCCAATGACCCAACAAAATTGGCGAGAGAGGCAAACGAAGGTGATCTGTATATACAAATAAAAGCATGGCTTATACCTATTTTTATCACCAAGCAGTCCGCATCGGCAAAGTTTGGCTCATATACTGTAACATGTAGTAAAGAGCTCCTAATATAGACAACTACACCACTGTTCTGGTTAATGTGGTTCCTAGTATGAAATGAATTAAATTGCTCTAGTTTAGGTATCGAGTCAGAATTTTGTAGCCAACATTCGGTGAGAATAATAATGTCATAGTCTATTTTACTCCTAGCAATGAAAACTTTAAAATCTTCAAAATTTTTATTTATGCTTCGTATATTTTGAACAATAATTCTAAGAGACGATTCCGTTCCAGGTTTGTATTGTGGAAACGCTTCTGGATCCTCGACCAAAAACGAATCACCAACGTTGATAGTATTATCAACCTCGGTGACCACCTCATCTATGTTGTCAGCCATAACAACCATCTTTAACACTAAGAGTAGTAAAGTTATATTTTTGGTCGACGATTTTAGTCTCTGAGATCAGTAAGTTAATTTTAGTATTATCGGACATGAAGTTTGCGTAGTGGACTGGTATTAATAATGTCATATAGTTTTTTAAATATGATAAATAAAATGATACATAAAATACAAACATTATCAGATAATATATAGAATGTGTGTCTATAAATAGAATGTGTATATTACTGTGAGAGTTTAAAAAAGTATAAAAAATAGTAAACAAAGAGAAAAAGTACCATATTTTCACATGATCTTCAACAACAGCTAGTCATTCAGATGAGATATCCTTGAGTTGGTTTAAAGAATTGATGACTATGGCAGGCTGTCCGTCTTCCTTACGTAGGAGTATGTTTCCTCTTGAGGCCCAGCAGTACTTATATGAACCATTTTTCGTCAGTTCCCGAGCGGCAGCAAAAATCTTTTTAGACATAAAAGTTAGTGACTCCGATATATAAACCCGTGAGAAAGCTCCGGTAAATCCTAAAATATCCGTACTTAATGGTTTATCTTTGTTGTCAGAGTTGTATTTTCTTACAGCCTTTAGCAGTACTTCTTTATTTTTAGTGTTCTGGTACTCGATAACAATAGGTCCCTTTTTCTTTCCTCTTCTGTAAATAGCCGTATTTTTATCAATTGGAGGTATTTTTAGGGTGTTATACACGTTATTAACAATATTCTGCACATCTTCGTTATCATGTTGTGGAATATTTCTTATTTCTATTGTGTTTTTCAGAAATTGTTTTTGTAAAACGTTTAACTGATCTTCCAATAAGTTAATACGCTCTATAGCGGCTTCATGCTTTGTTTCAAGGTTTAGCACCCTTTCGCGGATATCTTTGTAATTGGCAGCATTTTCTTCCAGTTGTTTTTTTATTTCGAGGTTGGACTGGAGTATCTCACTATTTTGCACCTTAATAACAGCAATCTCAACAGACATCATTTCCTTGAAGGACTTTAGAAGGTCACTTTTTAGGTCTTCAAGTTGTTGTTCGTCAGGATTTCTCCGTTTTCTTGTGTTTATATTTCGTACACTGTCTTGGTCTCGTGATACATTTTCAAGGGTAAGATCTGGTTGCGATGAGGACTTAATCGGTGATCGTTGCATGTTATCTGGATTCTTTGCGTATACTATACCCGCTGGCCAACTACCGTGCGGTGTAAGCGACGACGTCACACGTCCAGCGCACGAAAGATAGCAGCGGCGCAGGAGCAGGACAGCAATTATGAGGTGGTTCCTTTTCCCTCGCGGGTTGCGGGTACGCGGGCGCACCTCCGCTGCGTGGATGTTAGGTGTACGCGAGAATGACAATTAAACAGTCAAAGTTATGTACTAATTTTGGGTAAAGTAAGCAACTTATAAATGCGGAGCAAAGTGTCACACGTCTGTTCTCGATGCTAGTTTGGGCGAGAAGAAGGTGTCCTGCTTCACATTCCCTCGCCCCGTACCAGAATTAACCAAGGCTGGGAGAGACAGGCCGCCCCCGTCGATTGCCTTCATAAGTACACACCGGGGCGTTCCTTTCGCTCGACTCCGAAACAGGAAGCTCTCCAGCTAGCCTTTTCTGGTGGGGACCTGTGTCAACCGGAAGGTGAGACTGCCGTGGCACCTCCCTAGCCATTCCTTAACAAGTTTACCTGTGAAAGTAGTAGTATTAGGTTATTTATGTATTTATTATTTGTTAGTGTCATATTCTTCAGTTTAAACAAATAGTGAGATTTTAAAATTCATCACCTCAGTCGAAAGAAGTTCATTGCTGGACGTAGGCCTCCCCAAAGCGCCACAACGATCGGTTCTGTGCGTTTTGCATCCATCGGATTCCCGCATTTCAAAATTAATATGCATTAATATTTCCTAGAACTATATTCAGAAACTATCCAACTATTTTTTCATTTACAACCCTCTACCACTATCAAATCCCTACAGACACATAGCGCAGTAGAGCCGAACCTGAGCAATCAAAACCAGCCTTTTAGCTGTGCACGCTAAGCACTTCGCCGGAATATTGATGATTATTTCAACCGAAAGACGTCCACTGCTGGACATAAGCCTCCTCCAAGCTTCGCCACAACTACCGGTCCTGTGCGTCTCGTATCCATCGGAATCCCGCATTTCAAAATTAATATGCATTAATATTTCCTAGAACTATTCAAAAACTATCCAACTATTTTTTCATTCACAACCCTCTACCACTATCAAATCCCTACAGACACATAGCGCAGTAGAGCCGAACCTGAGCAATCAAAACCAGCCTTTTAGCTGTGCACGCTAAGCACTTCGCCGGAATATTGATGATTATTTCAGCCGAAAGACGTCCACTGCTGGACATAAGCCTCCTCCAAGCTTCGCCACAACGACCAGTCCTGTGCGTCTCGTATCCATCGGAGTCTCGCATTTCAAAATTAATATGCATTTAAATTTCATAGAACTATATTCAGAAACTATCCATCTATTTTTTCATTTACAACTCTCTACCACTATCAAATCCCTACAGACACATAGCGCAGTAGAGCCGAACCTGAGCAATCAAAACCAGCCTTTTAGCTGTGCACGCTAAGCACTTCGCCGGAATATTGATGATTATTTCAACCGAAAGACGTCCACTGCTGGACATAAGCCTCCTCCAAGCTTCGCCACAACTACCGGTCCTGTGCGTCTCGCATCCATCGGATTCCCGCATTACAAAATTAATATGCATCAATATTTTTCCTAGAACTATATTCAGAAACTATCCAACTATTTTTTCATTCACAACCCTCTACCACTATCAAATCCCTACAGACACATAGCGCAGTAGAGCCGAACCTGAGCAATCAAAACCAGCCTTTTAGCTGTGCACGCTAAGCACTTCGCCGGAATATTGATGATTATTTCAGCCGAAAGACGTCCACTGCTGGACATAAGCCTCCTCCAAGCGTCGCCACAACGACCAGTCCTGTGCGTCTCGTATCCATCGGATTCCCGCATTTCAAAATTAATATGCATCAATATTTCCTAGAACTATATCCAGAAACTATCCAACTATTTTTTCATTCACAACCCTTTACCAGTATGAAATCCCCGCAGACACATAGCGCAGTAGAGCCGAACCTGAGCAATCAAAACCAGCCTTTTAACTGTGCACGCTAAGCACTTCGCCGGAATACACCCCTTTGTTTTGAAACAATGACTTTAAAGCGAACTATAGGCATAATAACCACGCCAGTTGGGGAGATTGATGAAAACAGTACCTACTCGTGTACAGTGACGGACAATAAAACCTAGGTACACAGTAACTGTGTACCTAGGTTTTATTGTCCGTCACATATTGGTGGTATTGCCTTTTAGAGTTCGTAAATTGATACAATCAAATTCTTTGTTTAAACGGGCATATTATCAGTTGGTTCGAATATCGAAAAAGACTACTTGGCATAGTATTTTGTAAAATTAAGCAAATAAAGCTGTCCTGATATGATAATTTAAAGAAATATATTCAGCCAAACAACTAACCTTTTTTTTTTTGAAGTATCGGTTAAAAAAGGTCCTCCTCATAATTTCAATTGACTGCACTATTATTATTTCTTTGAGGTGGGTTTCGCTCGGACCCCGAAATTAGGGCAAAGAAGGAACAGGAGTGGGTTTTAGTCAGTAAAAGTCTGACACGCCCTCCCGCTTCACCCAGAGCGGGAGAAGTCATTTTGATGATTCCCCACCTAAAAAAAAGGTAGGTTTCGCTCTAGGCCAAGTGACAGGAAGGGTCGGACTTTTACTGACTAAAGCCCATCTATGTTCCTTTACTTGCTTTTTGCTTTCCCTAATTGCAAGCGTAAACTGCTGTGGTTAGGTTGGAAACTAAAAATTAACGGGATTTCTTTTAACCCTCATGAGTTTTCCATCCATGAGTAATGCTAACCACTATACAATCAGGTTAGTGCCGATTTTGTTTCATAGTTATGATGATATAAGATCATGTTTTCGAAGTGTCTTTTTTAAATGAATCCGTTCCTCTATGAACTCTTCAGAATAAGGTTAAGTAAGTATTCTGAAGAAGTAATAGGAACGGACTTATTGATATAAAACTATTGTACATATCTTTACTTAGCTATTTAGATTTCTTATTAGTGTAGCTTGTTGCCCTAGACCCCTAGTGCTTGAATGGCCCGGTTGGCCATTTTAAAAAATTCCAATTTTATAAAAATTGACTTTTTTATTTCAAAGTATAGCAACTAAACTCTATATGTATTATTTTAAATATATATTCAGATATATATAAAAAATGCATGTTCTCAGCCGAAAGACGTCCACAGCTGGACATAGGCCCCTCCCCCAAGCGTCGCCACAACGACAGCTCCTGTGCGCCTCGCATCCATCGGATTCCCGTGACTCTCGCCAGGTCGTCGGTCAACCTTGTGAGAGGCCTTTCAATGCTGCGTCTCCCGGTACGTGGCCGCCACTCCAGAACTTTCCGTCCCCATCGACCATCTATTAAGATTTTAAAGAACTTCTATAATATCCATAACCTTCTTTAAAAAAAATGTCGACTATAAAATTAGCTCACTGGTCGATTCGCCACTTAAACACTTGGCCAACGAGCTGGGTAGCAGTAAAACATTAATAAGAAACTTCAACACATCTATCATCAAGTCTCGGGGGTTCCCGCTGCCTCCCTCCTCTCTTTGTAAGCTTTATTCCAATTTTGAACAGCAAAAATCCAAGTACCCGACAGACGTCTGTACACATTTCCTCTCGTCTCACAAAACGCAATAATTCTTTACATTTCGTAGAGCAACATAATGCGGAATGCTAGAGCCGCAATGCAAACAGCTGGCCGTCCGCTAGACAATAAGTCGGTAAGCGAAGGAAACGCACACATTTAAAAAAAGAGGAGAAACCCTGCAGCAATGGAGGCTGCAAAGCTCAGTAGAAAAATGCACAGTAATACAAGAATGCTGTGAAAGGAAATTTAATTCCGTTGGAAATTGAAAGAGCGCTTTTGAAGATGTTCTGAGTTATTTACTTACTTGAAATCTTAGGCGAAGTTTAAAAAAAAAAGGTTTTAATCCCACTAATTATGAAACAAACTTTTTGCGCCTTTTATTATTGCTTATGGGTCTTTGATGTCTACCACTGACTACAAAAAGCGAAGTAACCATGTAGTAAAAAATAAAAGTAACGATGAAGTTTCTTGCTGGTTCTTCTCCATAGGAAAAGACCGGTGGAACCGTGCTCTAGCTTCTGACATTTTATAAGTACCCATAGAGGTCTATGTAAAATAAATAAATTGATTTTGATTTATTTTTTTAAACCTTACGTTTAAGAACGAACACACAATGAACGTTTAAGTGAGATCATTAAGGTATTGTATTTTCTATTGGTAGAAATACGAATGGTATATAGTACATTACTAACAAGTATAACTCTCAAGTCAAGAACAACAGAGGTGATAATAATTTTCGTTACAAAATAAAATTTCCAATAAAAAATATGTACATGCATTGTAGTTTGCATTCATTGCATGACTAATATTATGTTACCAGTATGTAGCTCTTTGTGCAATGCAATTCGATTCCAATTTCAAATAGCACTACATCGAAATTGGACTATAATTTTAACCCAGTCGAATTCGCAGTGAGCTTCAAAACACAACTACACTCCACTAACAACATTGTAAAAACCAAACATGAGTGCACCCACTCGAATGTCAACCCTACTGCTTCCATTTCATTCCATAAAATAAAATGCCAGAAACACAATCAACGTGAAAGCCAAGAAACGTTACACTACTGAGTATATTTTTCCATGTTTAAAGCGAGTCGCCGTCTGCAACGGCCGCCTAAGTCAATATTGACTGCAGAAGGAGCATCTCACGACTAATCTTATAGAAACTGTTTGCCTTCACGATTGAAGGTTCGACGCTCTTGTGGAAACTTTCGCATTTCAAATAGAATTTGCATATAGGCTACGGGGCAATATTTCCGTGGCGGACCCCATTTGAATATTGCTGACAAAACGAAGAAATCGAACATCTATCTCGGTCCTTGGTGAGAGTTTTCTTAGTGCTGAAATCTGTTATAAAGTACGGCGATGAGGAAACTTTTAAGTCGTGTTTGCTCCAGGAATGTGTTCGTTCGATGTTACGGCGTCTTGCCTGCATAACAATGTGCTTTCTTGTGTGTGTTTTCAATAGAATTCCATTCTTCCACAGAATTTCTATTCATAGTATGTTTAATTCACTCGGTTTTCCGATAAAATGGAATTTCCTGAAATAAAATATCGCAGTGGATTAACAAAGAGTTTGAAGTAAATCGTTAATATTATAGACAAACTTTCCATATAACATAATATTTCTAGGAATTTACATAATTATGTCGGCAAATAAATAATTACGTTTTATTTTGCAATTCACAGTGTTAAACAGTTCCGTGATTTATTATTTTAATTAGCATCCAATTTCGCGTATAATAAATATAAATTGTTGTATAATGTGATCAAAAAGTGTTTATTTTTTTATTTTATTACTTCACTAGTATGGTATAGATACTTATTATAAATACAGCATTCTGATGTAATAAAGGTTGTGACGGATTGCATCACTAGTGAGTTACATAATCCATTTATTGAAGGTATTACTTTTCCTTTCGCGATCACGTTGGAACCAACTTACTTCCTTGTCTTCTAACAAGATGCAGTAACAGAATACTAATATTTATATATAGAGCAACTACCTTTAACTTCCACATCTCAGTAATTAGATAACACCATACCCAAAGCTTGGCTAAAACGAGGTGTGAGGGGGCTTTCACATACGATCATATAATGAAAATGTTGAGACATCAAATGAATAACAATACGCTTTCCGACATATTCAAATTCACCTGTCGTATTCCATTAGAATTCGGTGGACGGAGACGCAAAATATAAGTACGTACAGTCGTATACACACTAGTGGCTCACGGTTGGCAATAACGCCATATGCATGAAGCTTTTACTCGTAGTTACGTGAGGGGTCCGAAGATCACGTTTAAACGTGTGTGCTAGATGGATTTCCTGTTCGCTACCTTCACAATAACTTGCATTGGCTACACACCTGCCAGTTCAAATAGCAGAAGTTAAGAATTTTGTGGAATTTTCCTTGAAATACGAGTAGGTAATGCTCATAGCTTAATGCAGAACTACTTTACTTTTTCCTTCATTTATGGTGATACATTTTCATTGTCATTTTGCCGGTGTCCAAAGCGGTGGCTTTGGACACCGGCAAAATGACAATGCAACTGAGCCAATAGATTTAGGCATAGTATAGCATAGTCCACCTTATAATGTTCCCACTGCTTGAACTCAGGTCTCCTCTCTAGGGGAGGGAATGGGCCGTAATCCACCACGCGAATTGGTGGATGTCACATGTCTTCAAATTTTTGGTTCTAGGACATGTCAATTTTCTCAGGATATTTCCTTGTTATTTTCCTATTCCTTCACTGTTTTAAGAGCAGTGTTGATGAAATAAATTACACAAAGTAAAAGAAATGCGAAAAATATATACGACATATAAATAGATTTAGGCAGAACAAAGTAATTCTTTAATCTACAGGAAGATACTGCGCATCTTAGGTTTCCATATCGAGTCCTGAGCTTGACATATGTAGCAACCTATGATGTGCAGTAATCATATTATATCGAAGAAGTTATCGTTTTGATTGAATCCATCTGGGTCTTAAGTTGCATGTTACGGTCTCTATCTAAGGACTCATTAGTCTTAACACTCGTCAGTCCACTTCCAGACATGGACACCTTAAATTCCATGTTATTTACACATTTTTCCACTCATTAAGTAACTCCAGTGCAGTTTCAAATAATTTCATAATTTTTCAAGGAGACTCAGTAAAAGCCAGTTCACTTAGGCGTCGACTCTATCTTGCACCTCCACAACAGACATCAGTCTGGAATCAGTCCAAAACACGACTGTAATGATAATACAAAGTCAGCAGCAATATATTCAGCTCCGCAGATCCGTAGCACTGGCATGATGAATTCGTCCGCATGATATTAATGTTATCAGCATCTGTCCGCATCAACGGGCGCACACTATTAAAAGCAATATTTCACTGGAACACCACAATTTGCATAACATAATGTTGTTCCAACATTAACGGCTCGGCTGTGTATTTTTGATGGCATGTGTATTTTATAATTAACTTCTGTAGGAATTATTGATTGTGCCGTTATTTTGCAGATTATCTCACTAATATTATTAAGGTTAAAGTTTAAATGTTGTTTGTTTGTAGTTTACGCTCAAACGGCAGAACGGATTTGGATGAAAATATAAAGGCACAAGTCCTGGAATTAGACGGTACTTACATATTATTTTACTTTTATTCCGCAAGTCTCCCTTGGGATAAATTTTCGACCTTTGTCGCGGGCAAATAAACCTCAATTATTTCATTAGAAATTCATGGAACTAACTACAAAAGCAAAATGTTGACAGCCTTATTTTAATGATAATGAAATATAGCTTGCAATCATTTCTATAGTTTATTTTTACCCGACTGTTCATCACTTTGAACTTCATTTGTATACACAAATTGTGTGTTCTTTGTACTTTGCATTAGTACAATTTTTAAGTTGTATACCTTTAAACTTTCAAAGGTTAAAAAGTAAAAGCCCAAAAGAATAACCAGACTTTCAGAAAGTACATCTATCATTTATCATTGAACAATTTTTAGGTTTAAAACGAAGAATAATGGCTTAACCAGGCCACGTTTTACCTCCATACTTCAATTATAAATTCGTTTTTCATTAGAATAAAGTGATGGCTTAAAGACAACAGCCTGAGGCTTTGGAATTAATGAACGTGTTCCCAACAAAGAGATCAGGAGAAAATGTTCATTACTTATTTCTCTCGAAGTGAAATATTTAATCCCTTGGATGAGAACGCTTCACTCAGTCTCTAATTTGTTTCTCAACATTTCATAGGTATCTAATTATTCATTACTTGCACTCAAAGGTGACATACACATGACACACACTGCGGGATTATTTGAAAAGTCGCTCTGAAGCGCGAAGGGTAACTGATCGAAGTGGATTTTTGTCAGTAAAAGTTTGAGTTACTTGATGGTTTTAAAACATTTATCATAGGGTTCTCAATGTTCTTCACAAATTCTGAATATGTTTTATGACAAAGCTGTCCTATTTTATTAATAAAAGAAATATCGTGAAAACTTATATAGTAATTTAAATACGCTTATGTGTTAATATTACTCATCCTTCAGGCTTCAATTTAAAGAGATTGTGCCTAATTCAATCGTCTTCAGCATCTCAAGAAACTCCAAACTTTCACCAGCGTATGCCTACTGTGTAAGTACGAGTATGTTCGTAACATTTGGTTACTTACATAATATTTGAACAACGAACAGAGCCTCCAAATCCTACAGAAACTATGCTAATTATTGTTCAAAATAATATTTAACACAGAGGTTACGCAATATAACTTGCCATCGAAAGGTTTAATTTACGACAAGTATTTTAGTAAGGCGATACGAGAAAGTTAGTTATTGAAATTGTCAGCAGGTATGAGGTCTCGCAGCAAGTTCGCGTTGTTGCTTTGATGTTTAAGTTTCACAGTTAATACGGAACTTGGGACTGGGACCCGTATAACTTAGATCGCTACTATACGCACTCGCTTACATATTTACAAACTTTCCAACGTTCGAGATGTATTTAAGTTTGCACAGAGCAAATTTACTTCCGGGTAGATGTAAGTCGTCATTGTGTCGCGGTGTTAATCTTTTGGGAATGGAGAATTCATGCTTAAGATTTTGTATTATATCCTTCATATTAACATGGCAACTTTAGTTATATTTTTCAACTAAGTGTTTGCAATGGTATTTAAATTATAATCGACATTATAGGTGCTGATCAATTGAAAAGACGCTTAAGATCCAATGCTTCGAATCTCTAATACTATTATGTGCAGTACGGTCATAAAATGTTGGCTACTCTAAAGTTGCCGTTCTAAACTATTGCGCATAATCGAAAAAGTACGCATTTGCTATGTAATTCTTAAAAAGAATTACTATGCTACCAATAGTACGAAATTCAGAGCAGTCAAGATGTTTCAGCCGTACTATACAATCGATCTACCAAAACGAACACAGCAAATACCGTTAGTCAGACGCAAAACCATCAAGTATTTTCACGGAAACTAATTTACAAATTCACTGAGGTTTCACTGAAACATCAAATGAACAATCTCGGTCTTTATACCAAACCACAAAATAAATAGTCGTCATTATTTTGTTGTTTTTTGTACTATTCGTACTGTCCGCAACTACTGATGCAGCGCCACAGCCCGCGGCAAATGAAAATGTTTTTCGCGTTTTTAAACCACAATGTAAGTATTCAACAGAATACCCGCAAACGCAAAGTTTAAACCTAGTCTGGTTTCATAACACTTTGTGGGCTGCAGGGGGAGTGTGTTTAAAGCATTCCACAATCCGTAAAACTGAACGTGTAGCAGCATTTAATTTGGATGTTAAGCTGGGCTTAAATCGGTGCCGACGGCGGGCGCCCAGTTTGTTTGACTAGTTACTTCACTGTCCAAGTTGTCTAAGACAAACACGAAACTGCTAAACTTGAAGTTCCCTCCACAGAGCACCGGATTCTCCACCACCAAGGACGTTATCTTAATTAGGTAAGGCTTTTGGCTCCGAAGTTTGGTGACGAATTTATTAAAACTTGTAGTTGTCTGTCACATTTTATTTACGGCCAGCCGCCAACACAGATGCCGCTTGTGGCTTCGTGAACACTTTCAATGAAGAAAACTTTGTAAATTGTTATTCATATTGTTCTAAAGTTTTAAGTGCCACGTAGCATGATAACGACTTGCTGCAAATTCCTGATCTAGGATACCTGCAGTGTAAATACAAACTTGTGTACATTATGCCCTAGAAAAGTATTCCGGTAAAGTCAGAATTTGCAATGAAAGAGCCAAGCCACTCTAGTTCTTATGACTTTATTACTTATTTAAATTAAGTTTCAAATTTACTTAATTATGAAGTAACACTGTTGAAGAGGAAATGTAGAATTAAAGTTTCTGTAAAGGTGAAGTTGATAAGTTCTGGAAAACTGTGAATTCCTGAAAAGTTAAATTATTTTATATATTTGTACATTGACCGAAATAAGTTGCTTAAATTACTTATAGTACTGTTTGACTTATTACCTTGCTACTGAAATTCAAGTTATATTTTGAAAATTACTATGCATCTCTCATTATAGTATTTAAATCATATACTTAGGTAACTTAGTTTATATTCCTCATACAAGATAACACAGGAACGTTTACGTTAAAAGCCACTACACTGTAAATGTTGACTACTTCCTATGTAAATTTATTTGGCTTGCTAACGCTTAAGTTCTAAATGAGATTTTGATTAGGTAATAAATTGTAGTACCTACTAAAATGGGACTGGGCAGCATGAGGCCCAAATAGCGCGTACTGGTATCCTAAAACATTAAGACAGGGTCGTGGCAGGCTATATAGGAAACAGCGCAATTAACTGAATAGGTTTCATCCAAACTATAAGGATGATTTGTTTGGGATAGTGAAAACTAGAAGGAGTGAAGAGGCCTCCAACTAAGGCCAAAAAAAAAACTGAGTTGATAAGTAAGGTTGGTACTAAGTTCTAGTTAAATTATATTCAGAATTCGGCCAGTACCTACACAAGGTATGAAATTCTCACACATTGAAACAAACACGTAATCCTCTCTAACAACCTCGATGTTGAATAATTGTTTTACAGGATACACCTAAATATACTGCGATCTGGAATCCGCTTATAGGCTCGGCGCCCATTGGTAGGACGGTATGGCAAGGGATCCTTTGGTATTCTTCGGATGCCGCCCGGTGTTTGGTTTTAGTCATAATGCAGAAATATACCTAGACACAATACAATATCAAGTAAAGGGCAAAGGGGTATGTGTTTATATAACTGATAGATACAATATAGCTGATGATCAAAGGCATTTTAGTCTCCCAATCAACATATATTTGCGGTGTGGATAAGAGCGAACACGCATTTAAACTATTACTATGTGTATGCAAATGAAACTGTTTCATGGTTTGTCCTTCTTTTCTACAGTAATGGGGCAACCCAGTAAAAGTGCACGCGATATTTCAAATTAAAAACGAACTTCGTAACTTCTCCGAGTCAAAAGTTGTACTAAATAGAAATGTCGATACGCAGTAAAATTACCTCAAAATGGCGGCGCGCTGTATGATAGTCCTTACATAGCGTAATAAATTCTTCCATTAGTTTTCTATTTAATGTTCTAATTGAATTTAGAATAGCAATGATAGTTATGAAGCTGCAACACCAAACTCTATCCCTCAATTTTGTTATCATAATATTTTTTAAGGGCCTCCCTATGGAAACAATTTTAAAGACATATTTATTCACGTCAAAAACGTTGCCACATGCTAGGAACGTGTAACATGGATTCTTTCACAAATTTGTAAATTCACATAAACGAGACACCCAGACCCGGAGCAAGTATCTGTAGGCCATATGTATACTCGTAAATATTTGTTCCGAGCAGCATTCGAACCCGTGAAACGTAGCGCAGTAGTCAGTCGACTGAAATAAGAATCTTTTTTCGCGAAAAATACACGATTACTGTGAGATAGACCACCGACTACCAGCACTTAAAAGCTAGTGTCTAATATCATGAATATAATTTTATGATACGTCTCCTATAACTGCCGTGCCATACCATTCGGTCAGTGAGAACTTTGCCTTATTACTCCCCAATCCCCCCGCGTCTGGCTTCCGCAGGAAACAGTCCTTGGGTGGCTAGGACGGAAGCCTCTGCTTAAGCTGGATCTGATATCCACGGAGCGCTAGCAAACTGTTCGCAATTATCGCTCCGAAGCATTCGTGGCTCTGCTTGAGATCACACAGTTTGTAATGCTGTAGCTATTTATTTAGTCCGCTTGTAGAGTAGACAATCGTCTCTAGATTTGGCGTAGTACGCAGTTTAACGTTCGCTAGTAATAAGATTCGTGCCACTAATAAATGTAGTATGATTGTATCCTAGCGATGGTAAAAGGAAAACAGGTACACTACAGAAAAGATGGGATGATGATAATACAAGTGGCAGGCGTCACATGGAACAGAGTGGCTCAAGGAAGACATGAGTGGAAAATATTGGAGGAGGCCTTTGCTGACTAGCAAACAGATCTACAAAACATAAAAAAAAAGATTTAGAAGTGATATTGTGGTAGTAGCATCCACAAAAGTTAGTCTCCACGGCTGTAAATGGACAAAGTGTCTATATCACTTAACAACTATAACAAATAAAATATTTGGAAGAGGTTAATTTTTTTTCAGATTGGAAGTTATCCAATGACTTCTACTACTCTAGGGTGGATTGAGAGGGACACACAACTGTGTCCTTCAGCTGATCTTTGTATTCTAGGATCATAATTTCCCTTTTAGAAATTCACCTTGGTGGTTCGCTTATGGTGAAGGTGAACTCTAATCTTAGTTTATTAAAGTCTTTCCAACGAAATAGTATCTATTAAGTTTGTTGTAGGCTCTTCGCAATCGCATCTACTTTGATCTTGCAAAGGGCGCAAACTAAGAAAAATATAAAGAAGCTTCTCTTTAACTTATCTCGTAAGTAGGTTACATTTTAAGTTCAATGAATATTTTGAGTGGTTTCCTCCTAAATTGAAAACCACTCTACGATCCTGCAAACACGGTGTACTTACTTAATCTACATATTTTCACAAAATTAATTTAATCACTTAGCAACAGAAGAATGATTACGTTTTCTAAGTAATTTAACAAGTAGATTCTATATTATTTTTATCAAAGATCTTTTGTTCTGGTAACATACTGTGATTTTGAAAAAAAAAATTGATCTTACCAAGAAAATATTTAAAAAATATTGCTGATTTTCTACTATGTTATTTTATGAAAGACATGTTTTCAGTCCGTTATTTTATCTATATAGCCATCATTTTAGCTGTAAAACGTTCACTGCTGTAGTTCGGTCTCTACCATGTGTAACCATACCGACTGGTCTTGAGCATCTCGCATCTCTCGAAGTCACGGGTATCTTCAACAGATCAGCAGTCTACCTGGCCTTGTGAGAGGCCTTTCAACGCCTCACCTTCAGGTACGTGGGCATCACTTCACAATCATATGGCTACACTGTTCTTTTGACCATCTATTTTGCAAGTAATGCCCGCCCACAATTACTTAAGTTTTGTGATTTGTTGTGTTCTCCAGTTGATATCTTCATTCCTGATGATATTAAGCAAAGAAACTCCAAGTAATGCCCTGTCCACTGTTGACAAAAAGATACTGTGCACTGTGCAACCTCCCAAACGCCGCCTAGTCAAGTTGGATTGGATGGTTGACCTCTTTCTTGAAGTTAGACTTGATTATTAGAGTGTTTGATACTGGTAATTATAATCGTCTACAACTTTGACTGTAGAATCTCCGGTCTTGATAGGGGTGTGTACTAAATGGCTATTATGATCTTGGTTTTGTCTATGTTTATTTTAGGAACCAGTTTGTTGAAAGCTCTACTGAGATCACGAAGAAACGGGTCTGACTTTTACTGACTAAAACTCCAGCACTCTGTTGTTCCTTCTTTGTCTTCGTTCCATGGCCCCTGGCTTTTATTTCAGAAGCCATCTTTCAAAATGTCTATGGTATAGTATCGAGTCATTCTAGCTTTTCCGTCATTTGCTAGATTTACAGTGGGTGGGATTGATGTGTAAAACTGCATAAATAGAAATGACTCTACCATCGTCGACCTTCAGTTTTGTTAACTAGCGTTGCCCAATAGATAAATGTATGTAGGTAAATAATACAACTGATATCTAATACATTTCAGATTAGATATGAAACACAATAAAAGGTACATATTTTTGCAAACTACGACTATATAATATCATGTACTCTTGATTTACCATTGACAAAATTTTATCAAATGACTCAGGTCTGATAAGATTAAGTTTATTAATGAAATGGTAACTAGATAGGTATTTAGTGTTATGTAAGAAGTCTTTTGTTTGTTTCCATATTACTTGAGGAAAAACCTATAATTATAATTTTAACAGTTCCTTTCTGATGTCATTTGTGCATCTTCATTGATACGGTTTTGATAACAATAATTTATAGATTTTATTTTGGAAGGATAATGGTATATATTCATTGTACATTCAATTTTAATTTTAATACAATAAATAAATCTCATAAATTCCAAAGTCAGAACAACTCTGCGAAGCAGAGTCATTGGGTAGCCAGGTCCTTCAATAAAACAAAAGAATAAACTTAGTAGGTCAAACACTTGTGCCTCTCGCACATACAATTTGTTATTTCTAGATCATAAACCCTGATTCTAGTTTCTCAGCCGTTACTCATGACGTCATCGACTGTAATTTTCATAAAGCGTGGGAGGCAAGACAAACGACGGACATCTTTAACGCTCAAACCGCCATCATATGCGACCAGCATCACTGATGCAAAGAAGAATTTATGTGCTCCATCCATATTGCCCTCCGAGGCACCCTAGGTCGCAGTATTCAACATTGTATGCCAGATTTATTGTGAAATACAGTTCCCTCGACCTCCCTACATTTTTCTAGTGAAAATTGATGAGCATTTTCTGGCGCCTTAGTCTTTAAGCGTTATTGGTGTTCTTGCTACAGTTTGCTATTGTATTGGTTAAGGCGCTTAAATAAATTGTTTGCTTCTTGATTGTGTGTGTATTCTCTTTATTTAAAACTTCACAACAGTTAGGGCCTGTTTCACATTGTCCGAGTAGGCATTACTCACCGAATAAATTCAAAAATTGAACAAAATTTGTATGAAATTATCTGCCAAGTAAGATACTCTAAACTTAATCATAGGTGGTGAAACAAGTCCTTATTGTCTTACAGTAAATAATAACTTGCGTGCTCGTTTAATTATTATATTAATGAGTGAAGTGTTATAAGACGAAATAAAATAGAACGATATTTATTTACAAGACTGCAAGTAGATTCCTACTCTGTTTTAGGCTATCACGGTTTGTTTCATAATATCGGGAACTCAAAATAAATAAAAATCACGGAAGATATCCCGTAAGTGACAATTTAAATTAGATTCCTACGTTCTTTTTTTGAAGTGGATGGGTGTGTCGACAGGTACTGCCTAAAACCCAACCTGTGTCCTTTAATGGCCTTTATTATTCTAGGTCCACAGGTGTCCTGTTGAGACATTCTCAGTGGTACGTCATACTTGTCAATCAAAATTTTAAGATTAATATTTCTCAAGATATTTGGACAATTAAAATCGTGTACAAGTAAAATAAGACAAAAGTTGGAAGACAATGATGAGTATCTCTAAAAATGTCGTGGTACAGTCAGTTAGTAACTGGTATTTAGCTTACCTAAATATTTGAAAATATTTTATGATACATAATTTATGACGAAAACTCGAATCAATTTTGCAGTTAATTAATCCAGTTGCTCTATTAGTATTGGTTAACCTTTATCAGATGTGTTCGGTTGAATGCTCATCACACTAATTACGCGTTAGACACAGTAATTAGTTGTACGTATGCATATGATACTGTTTGCTGGGTGTCAACAACTAGATATTAACGCTACGCCACTGATTACGTATTTGTACTGGGTGTGTGTAGCTATCAAGTAGTAATTTTGTTGCCTATACTTACGTATGAATATGAAAACCTATGAAAATTTCTTATCCATACCTACTTGACATTCACGGCGTCCTCACCTTCCGCATGACGCAGGTCCTCACCGGATATGGTAAGTTTGGGAGGTTCCTGCACCTAATTCGTGCGGAAGAAACGCCCGGGTGTCTCCCATTTTGTGGACCGCCCGGAGGCCACGGTGGAGCATAAAGTAGAGGTGTGCCCCGCTTGGGCGGAGCACCATTATGTCCCCGTGGAGGCGATCGGTGGCAATGACCTTACGTGCCGGACCAATTATCTTAATGTTATATACTCCCGGGACTAACTAGTCTACAACACGTTCTAGAATAGTTATAGACCACGGTCTATCTGTGTTTCGAGTTTCATCCAAATTCATCCAGCTGACCAAACGTGAAGAAATAACAAACATACACTCATCAAGTTTTGGCTTTATTGTATTACTGTCAAGTGTGATATCTCAGTCACGTACGCTACGCACATGAATGAATCAGCAAATGAATTTGTAACTAAATAATGTGACTTATCTTCTCCTATCGGTGGTTTTTTATTTGTACATGTTATAACAAGACATTGCGGTGTTAAGATAGTCTGCATTTATTGATTTATTTCAGGAAATGTATCTAAGAATATAAGGAAATAGAATAAAAAATAATTTCGTGACATTTTTGTAAACATAATTTAACCTAGCGTCAAATTAAATAATCTAGCGAAACTAATTGGCATCTATAAATGTCCAATGACCATAAAAAAAGACTTGAAACGGACGTTTTCAGAGTTTCACGAACTTGGTTTTTTTAAGGTGAAACCCTCAAAATGACTTCTCCCGCTCTTGGGTGGAGCGGGAGGGCGTGCCAGACTTTTACTGACTAAAACCCACTCCGTTCCTTCTTTGCCGTCGTTCTAGAGTCCCGGGTTTTCCTTCGAGAAGCTGACCCATGTCTCCAGAGGCTTCGACCCTGCTGAGCCCCCACGGTTTTGCTAACATCGCTTTGTAGTTGTAGGTAGGATTTAATTCGAGTCGGATTTTTTGGGATTAGTTTGATATTTAACGACTATCTAATAATATATACTATGATCAGCATAAATAAACCGTGTGCTACGGCATTTCTAATTATTTCTAAAAGGCTAACGTAAAATTCAGATGTAGTTATACCACAGAATAAATCAATGAAAATAAAATGTGTGTGTCAATGAAAGCCCACATCATTTAAGTAGATATTAAACTAAGGAATAAAGCTGTTATTATCACCAAATTAATATTTCTTTATGAATGAGGTCAACTAAATTGCATTCGCGTTTTATCAATACAGATTTTTTCGAAAGTAATCAAAGGTAACCGATTAGTCTGATATCATAATGAAATACGTTTATCCATTCTGAGTGCATCAGATAACAACAATGCGTGATCGAAGCTCAACTAATCGGAAGATAAGATAATCATTTATTTGCCCAAACATGAGTACAATACATACATATAATATCGCAATAAATTGTCAGAATGCAAGAGATGTTAAAAAACAGAAAGATCGTCATGTTTTCCTTGAACAATGGCATGCAAAAATTTTCAAAAGAATACAACAAATAAACAACATAATATAGGGTAGGTACTTATTATCCGATCTTCAACTTCGACTTCACGGCCATAATTATTACCGACTTTCACGCAGATGAAGTCGCTGGCAGAAGCTAGTACCTATCTTATAAAATGTCCGTAATAACCGACTTTCACTCGGACGAACTCGCTGACAGAAGCTCGTATCTTATAAAACGTATTATTTACGAAAACGGTGAATTATCAGAACTTTCTCAACCCTACTATCAATATATCGTAAAGGAATTTACTTAGAGATCTCTGTGTGTTTGCCTCTCAGCAGTTTGGAACTGCATCTAAGTTCTGAAACTACCAAAGTACCTTTAGCAAATATTAATTGGTGGAAACTTTATAGCCGTATGCTCTCAGAGTTCTATTCAAAGACAAATACGTACTTAGGTATTAAGGATGACTTATACGAGTAGTTTGAGTTCTAGAGTGTTTGAATTAGAGACTTGGCGAAGTTGGTGGGTATCACTTTGTTTATTGAGTAGCTTACAGAGCTGATTGTTTTTATGTTTGAGTAGCTGTTGGTAGGGGCCTGTAAACTTAATTAAGGTAGTATTGTATGGCTATATTCATACAATCAACTTTAAAGGTGGGTCTACGCTAGAAGAGACAAGCACGAGTGGAACACAAGCCGCGCTAAAATTCGTGTGAATTGACTCTAGAGGAACTGAGCACAAGCGACACTACATGAATTAAGCCCGTCTTATATTTCTGTCGTTCTCGGCTCCTCTCAAGTAAACCCACCTTAACTTAAATAAAACCCATGTAGTACCAACATATTTGTCGCCACATAAGAACTAAATGACAATCCTACATCGCGGTATCAGAATTCGGATTATATGCGACAGTTCGAAAACACAACTATGGAATTGTCTAGGAAACACAACAATCGTCTAGTCGACAGATCCTCGAACGTAACGGAACGGAGTGTTATGCAGATTTACCTACATGCTGGATTTCTCGCATGAGTGGCATCCGTATGTACACGCATTTTCACTTTAGTTATGAAGGAATGAAAAAGCCATATGAAAAGGTTCAAGCGTAAGGAAGTTCGTATGGCACTTAAAACTCCTTAGACATGTTGGCACATAAACGTAAGATAAAGATAGGGCATGTAATTATTACGAAGAGAGCGGCCTCATTCTACGATACATTAATGCTAGTGAGGGGAGGTGGTGGCAAACGTTAAGAAGAAGTAAATCTACCGCCACGGTCACCGCAAGAGACGTCTTAGGCATCGGGAGTGGCAAGGCAATCCCCAGTCACTGCAGGCGTGGGTTTGCGGATGATAAAAACCAGGCTCGTATCGACATTGCGTTGTATTCCACGTGTGCCTCAAAGAAAAGCTAATATAATTGATGAGGCCTACTAAAAGGCCTAATACACCACCTGTTTTTACGACCGGTCTACGTAGACTGTCGTTGAGTCTACGTAGAAGTAAAACCGTCTTACCCTTATTACACTACGCGACGAGATAAGACCGTTCGTAAAAACGAGTGGTGTAATAAACCTATTATATGACCAATTGTTGATCTGAAGCAGTCACTACGGTCCTATAACAAAGGGCAATGCAAGAAGATATTTGATGATTTTCCACCTACAAAAAAGAGTGTGTAACAAATCTTAATTAATTTTGCAGTAAGCTGTTGTTATCATCAGGTTTTCATATACGTGTTGCATAACACATAAAAAATCGATTAAGTACTGCGTCATACGTAAGAGCGCATATCAGCAGTCCTCTAATTTGTATAAAGAGCGGATTTTCCGGTTACTCATTAACTTATGAATCAAATGACTAATTGTTATTTAAGTATTGATACCCATTTATAAGTGGATTTGCCGCAGATGTTTCATAAGTGCCCTTTTTAAAAGAGCCTACTTGAGCGCACTTATAAAATGTAGTAGAGTATTATTCTATCCTAGCAACCACCGACGGCTCCGATGAAATTGGATTACCTAATACTTTCCACCTTTTACAAATTATAGCCTATGTGGTAAATTCAGGACCGGGCTATGGGTTGGCTTCCGAAAGGGAAACCCAGGGTCCTTGAACACAAAACAAAGAAGGAACATAGGAGTGGATTGTAGTCAGTAAAAGTCTGACACGCCATCCTTTATCACCCTAGAGCATGAGATTTTGGCACCAAATAAAATGTCCAGTTTAGCTTGTAGCTAACCTGGTACTGTCCAGCCGTTTGTGCGTTAAGGAGTAAAAACACACACTACATACCTACACACACCACCCATACATGTGTGTTAGTATAATTATCGCGTCTAATAATATGAGTGAGATTAGTAAGCGGACGCAGAAATAGTTTTCATGTGACGCGTGTTTTTGTCTAACGGACTTCGTAACTTCCGTTTTTTAAAAGGTGTGTTTTTAAATATGGGCAGTGGCATCCTCATACACCAAGGATGTATAATCTGCCTACCTAGCCTTTTCCCAACTTTATAATTATTGGGGTCGGCTTTCCAGTCAAGCCGAATTTTGCTGAATACCAGTATTTTACGAGGAGCGGACCTGCCTACCAGACCTCCACGACCCATTAACTGGGGTAACACGGTACTTCATGGCATGGATGTAAAACTAACTGATAATGTTCATTATAAGTTATGCCAACTAGAAGGCCCAATTGGTGACTGTACCACGTGACTGTTGCGGATTTGATTTAGGTATAATTATGATAAAAACTAACTTTTATCATTATGTTGTAGCATTTTTAACGATACAATTCATGTAGTAAAGTCGCTGATAGAAAGAAGCTAGCATTAGCATTATCGGCTTTGTTATTTTCTCATTGTGAGACTCAGACCTCCTCTCTAGGAGAGAGAACGGCCCGTAATCTACGACGTGGGCCAAGTGCGGGTTGGTGGATTTCACATATCTTCGATTTTTTGGTTTTATGGCATGCCGGTTTCCTCACTATTCTTTTCCGTTTAGAGCACTGGTGGCCCAGTGATAGCTGTCCTGTCCAGCTAAACACATTACTTTGTGTAATTAATTTCATCACCGCTGCTCTCAAAACGGGAAAGGTCTTAAATATAATCTAAAATCTAAATTCAATTATCTCCTTGGTGGTCAACAGCAGACTAAACTACCTACCTTCAACTATTACAATTCAGTACAAAGCAAACTTACCGGACCGACGAACTGACCCACAAGTAATATTTCATTTAAAGTCTCATCGTGCGTTCCGAAACTTTACCAAAGCTTGTAAAGTATTTGTTCGAAATTTTCAAGAAGGAGTGCAATCACGGAACGGATCGGTCCGCGCAGTTCAAGTTCCGAATCGAACTTGTGATCAACGAAGTCTTTTTCATTTCTGGACTTTGATGAAATTTTGCAACTCGCCAATGAGGTTCATTTTAAAATATCTGCTGCTGTTTCTAAACGGAACGAGTTGGAATTTTTTGCTGACTTTTAGTTATAAACTGCTTTTTATTTTTTCTTTCGAAATATACTATTTTAAGGTGGAAATCATCCACTGCCCAAGAGAGGCAGTAAGCAGACTTTTAATGACTAAATTCCACTGCTATGTCCCCTCTATGCCTTGCGTTCTAGGGCTCTGGATCTTCCTTTCAGGACCAACTAATGGCCCCAGAAGGCTTCGACCCAGCTGGGCCCTTCTCTACGTCTTAGGTTTTTTATAGTTTTCTTATAAAAAAATAAATATTTTTGAAAATTTTTAATACTTACGAGTACCTACTCGTAACAAGGTTTATACTTGTTAGTATTTAGTTCCATGTTTTTTGAACGTAAAATAACAATCTCTGATAAAGATAATACACTAACAATCCGCGTGTTTTGGCTATGTTTTTTATGTTGTAGTCAAATCAAATATGTAATGTCCCTCAAAATTATAAATAGTGTTGTTCTAATGTTTAACTTCGATATCTTATATTTATTTTTCCCAAAGAGCTTGACTGACTTAGGAAAATAAAATATTTTTGGTGACTAAATTTAATAACGTTAATGTTACCAATTCAGATTTTATCAACACATGTAGTTAAAATTTATTTTTTAATACAGTTGCTCAAAAAGTGGCGTATTGCAGGGACGATTAGCGTTCGGGAAGTGGGCTATTACACACTCGTGCTTTTTCTTTACCATTACCGAACTCGTGCTTTTTCTTTCCCAACTGTCAAAATAATGTCTAATAAAAAGAAAAAATCAACCACAAAGTTTTAACTAAAAAAGTTTTTAGTGCAAATATTTCTAAAAAGAAGCTACTAATTTGTTTCAATATCAGATTAAATGATTTGATTCAATAAGTTAGGCTAGGTTTCATTTCATATCAATAAATTTCATTGATTTCATATCAATAAAAAAATGCACTGAAGACTTGGCTGTATGGGGCATAGTTCCCTTTGCCAACCCAGAATGGGTGAAAAAACAAAAAAAAACTGCGTATATTTTTTTTACGGTTGGCGCCATTTTGATTAGTCAGTTGAGTTTATTGTGTTTTTAATATTTTATGAAACTGCTTCATTTTTTCGCAACTGTATTAAAAATAGTTGTTCAGTACACGTGCGGAACCGTCATTGCAACTTGTTCCGACTGTCAACCCTCACCTTCGGCTGCGCCTCGGCTCGGGTTAACATTTGTCGAAACTCTTTGCAATGACAGGCTTTCCACACTTGTAATGAAATATACTATTTTGTGTGTTTATGATAAAGTGATTACTATTTTTCTAGTTTGCTTCCAATAGAGAACTTGCCCTAACCATCGCTGATACTGCCAGTTATTATGCCTACAAAACCTGAATTTCTTCAGCGTTGTTATGTCCATGGTGATCGTAAAGAAATTATTAAAGCTATAATATATAACTTCTAGGCAAACGTGTTCTATCATCAATCACATCATTGAGTTCTGACCATGACACAAGCCTATCAATAATAAAATAATATTGGCTTTATAAGAATAGATCATCATCATCATTTCAGCCGAAAGACGTTCACTGCTGGACATAGGCCTCTCCCAAGCGTCACCACAACGAGCCTAATTTGCGTCTCGCATCCATCGGATGATCCAAATATTTATAAGATATTTTACTTTAATCAGAAAAATGTCAACGTTCACCCAACAAAAGTACCTCCGGTCTCCAGTATCCGTCATTCAATAAAACTAAAGGGGCATCGTTACGAAAAAGCTCGGTTCGCTCAGGTGCAACTGACTTAACACAATTGAGTTCGTTATTCCAACGACGCATTGTTCAGCCAATAGAGACTTACGGTCCCGATCTGCAATCACCCTGATTTATAGACTTTAGAAAGCACCAACTAAGGCCACTGTTGCTATAAAAATTGCTTCTATATCTTAATGTTGAAGAATGGCTTCCAATTTTAAAGAATGTCGACTACGTAGTTCAATCTGAAATTCATTTCTTTCTTTCTTATAAAATACAACGTCTTTCACCGACGTATTTTTAAGAAACGCTGAAAAATTTATGAACGAAAGATTTGTATTTTCAATTCATGAAATATGTAACGAATTATGAATATTCAGATCACGAGAATCGTCCTCAAAAAATATCGCTTCTTCCACACACGAGCCACCTTTGTTCTTATTTTCAATTTCATGTAAAGCGATTCTATAAATTTTAAAATCGCTGCCCAGACAGGAAGTCAGATCGAAATCGTGGCGGTCGGGAGGAAATTGCTCATTCTCACGCGAACGGCCGCCGCCTCACTCCGGGGAATCCGCTCTAATGGAAAAAGTTAAAAAAATATATACAAAACTTTTTATTACAAAGCCTCGTTGGACTTAAACCTATACATAAATACATGGCAACTATAAGAAAACTACGAGAGTGGAATAGATTTGAGATAATTTAAGGGAGAGTTGCTCTATTCAGAATACCTAATACAGTTATCAAGGTATAACAAGATAAACTCGGGTTCCTGGAACACAAGTCAAAAAAAAAGAAGTAGGATTTAGTCAGTAAAAGTTTGATATGTCCTCTCACTTCGCCGTAGAGCGAGAGAAGTGATTGGATGATGTCGCACCGAAAAAAAAAGTCATCAAGGTATAAGGGCAAGGTTATGTTTGGTTCGATGGATTGTTCCTTCAATATGCAGATGTTATTTCCCAAGTTACAGTTATTTCATTAAGATTTACATTCCACATTTTACGTTTTGTTATGTCAAAGGAGATTAAGGAATAAAATTTAATAAACGCCACTACATCTTGTGGCTGAAGACGTACTTATTGTGCTTTCTCTGCTTCAATCAGGGTGAAATTGATTGTTCCTTAGTTATTGTAATTTAATTTAAATAATTTAATATTATACAAGCACAAGAAGCCAATGTTTTGATCTTTGAGTCTAGGAAAAATCGATATGACTGAAATGGAGTCGACCATTATTTTTTCCTTTTGTGTGAAGGAAACCATTTGAAAGTAACTCCGTAAAAGGGAGTAGCAGACTTTTTTTGACTAAGACTTATCGATATTCCTACAGTTGCCTTTTGCGGTTCGATGGTAACTCTTTCCAACCATACCGCAAATAGAGATGACTACTGAAATTACGAATAATAGACGAAAAAAAGATAAGTAGCAGCAACCATAAATATTAGACTCTTACCTACGAAGTTGCCGTTTTACCGAATGGTTAACTGCAATAACTTCAGATTAATATAAAATTATAAATTCAAAGAAATTTTATATTTAAAACCCAAAGAAACCGACAAAAAACTGATTTAGGAAAATGGATAACATATCAGTCTTTCGAAATCAGGTCATTTAATAGGTTTTAGGACATATGATATAATAACGATGAAGAGACTATGTGATAAAGTATTAGGTATGTTTTATGCAATACAGTGTTATAAACAAGTTAAATGCTAAAACCAATTTCATGACAATTGTCTTTGAGCATCGCTACGTTACATAAAAAGTTATTTAGATTCGTTCTCCGTTAAAAAATTTTCATTTTTGTCTTCGTATAACCTAACTTGATAAATATCGCATTTCAAAAAATATCTATTCCTCTCATTTTTTTGTATTTTGATAAATTTTATTATTAGGATGGGAAACTAAACCAACTTACTGAACATTTAAGGCCAGCTCGCTTGTATGTTTTTTTTTAATTGATATAAACTAGTGCTTAACTGCGATCCCACCTGATGGTAAGCAGTGATGCAATCGTTGATGGTGAGGCCCTCTAGTTTATTAAGAGCCGATTCACTCTAGCCTTGAAGACACCTAATTAAATTCATATAAGTCAAGTTTAAAAAAATTAGAGACTTCATAGAGTTTCTTCTTTGTCACTTACGTAGGTTTATTGTCTAATATTGTCTTTAATCTGTGTTCCGTGACATCACAAAATGTGTTTGATGTGGGATTTGGTACATGTGGAATCCTGGAGGAATGCTGGCTGCAGTAAGCGAGTAAACGTAACCCAGCGCCGCGCTGCCGCCGGTGACTACCAATCCACAGCACCCAAGATGTTGGAAAGCAGCAGATACTAGACTAACTGTGCTCCATTGGTGTAATTGCTGTGAGGATAAACAAATAAACAATCATAGGCACCATCAAAATACCAGCGCTGCCATGTTATTAATGTTATTATTTTGTTTTAGTTCATTTGTAATATAGATTAGTTCACCATTTATTTGTTTTATTTTATGTTTGTCATGTGCGAGAATAAACATTTTTCTTTCTTTCTTTCAAGCGTGAGGTTTTATTAAATTTCCAAGTATTCCGTTTAATCCCAGATTATGGATGCCTACATATTTTCCGTATACAATTCTATCTATTGATAACGCTTATCAACACGGATATTATATCACCTAGGTATGCTACCCATGATTGAACTTTTCAATTGTTTCAATGAACACCAACTACTCAATCTCTATGTTAGACTTTGACTGTATAGATTCAAATAAAACAATTAAACTAACAAAACTAGCTTCTACCAGCGACTACGCACGAGTGAATGTCGAGAATTGTTTCAGAGAGATGAACTAAAGAAATTATAAGATTTTTTTGTCCCAATCCAGGACATAGCCTAACCGTTTCTTTTTTTTAGGTGGAAAATCATCCAATGACTTCTAATCACTAAACTTCATCATCTCCTGTTCATTCTTTGCCTTGCGTTCCAGAGCACCGGGTTTTTCTTCCAGACGCGAACCCATGGCCCCGGTAAGCTTCGACCCTGCTAGGCCCGTACAGTTTGGCTGATATCTCCTGGAAGCGCATTAAACACTACGCTTCATCAACGACTCGAGCTTGGTCGGACGGTGAGCTGCTGATTACTCGCCGCCTGCAAGCCCACATGGCTTACCCGTATGTCTGTCTTCTCCAAATCTGTTCAGTCGTTGAGGCGCGAATAATTATTATAGCCTTTTATCTACATGATAAGTAGATAACACTTCGATCGCCTTGTGCAGTTTACTATATCTACCTATTTAGTAGCACTTAAATCGAATTTAACCAATTAAGCCACTTCAACGTGAACTTGATAGGGGACATGAACAAAGTAGTAAAGTCGATCGTCGCCCCGTCACTAGAACCCTTAAATGCTATGTGTTAACTAGATAACTTTGAAAACGCCTAGCATATCTAACTTGAACCTAGCTAATACATTGAGAACAAAGTTAATCAACTCGATGTCAATAAAGGAAGTGATTGATTAAATCTTCCATCATCTGGTCTTATCAACTTTGATAATACCAATATAGATGATCTGATAAGCACTGATGAATGTGGTGTTCTTGTGGTCAGTACTCTCTCATGCATTTTTTTTTTACTGGTAAATCATTCAATGACCTTTCCCACTCCAAGGCGCAGTGAGAAGGCTTGTCATGTATGTTCCTTCTTTGTCTTATTCTTCGGTTACACTGGACCCTTACGGTTTTATCAACATCTCTTTGAGTCGCATGTGGAACACTAAGTGCTTTGTTTGGACAATTACCGAACATTCGGATGGTGAGCTTCATTGCTCGCCGTCGGCAAACCCACCTCCCATGCATAATTATCATCCAAAAATCTTTTTACATCATGCCAATCACTTCAAATAACCGAATGATATATACTGTTGAACATAGGCCTTCCCCAAGTGACGCCACAAAGACGATCTTGTGCATCTCACATCCATCAGATTTCTATGACCCTCACCAGGTCTGCGGTCCACCCCGTGGGAGGCCTAGGAACGCTGCATCATTTAGTACTTAAGCGGTCGGCTCTCCAGAACAATTCAGCCCTATCGACCATCTGTTCTGCGAGCAGGAATATTCCCGTTTAAGCACCTAAATTTTCGACAACCAAGCTATTCCCGATTCGGCACCGGCACCAATGTATTTACTTAAACCAAAGTATTTAGGATTGGGATTCTGTATTGGCTACTACCACCCAAAATACCTATTGGTGCCGAATCGGGAATAGCATGGGTGCCGAAAATCTGGATGCGGAAACGTGAAAACTCCTGCGAGCAGTGTCCCACGTAAAAGCGATATAAATTATAATAGGATATCAAACATCTTTACAACGAAGCAGAGTCACAGCCAGTTTTTATTTGTTCAAGTGTTTTCTTTCAAGATACCCAGTGCAGTTTCACTATACGTCGTCAAATAAGTAAGTAAACAGTTGTGTCAATGAAAATTGTGAGCTCTAAAGTAAAAATAAAATATAATATTGCCGCTCAATAAGTGTAGAGACGGTGTAGAGGCACTTAAACAAATAAAAAAATCCAAAAAATAAGTAAGTATACGGCAATCAACTCAGCACATTTTATGCTTAGTGGTTGAAATGCCCTAAAGCGGGAATAATAATTGACGTGGGTACAAAGGCTAAGTCTAGCCTTTGTGCCTACGTCAATTATTCCCGTTCGTATGGTCCGTATGGATTATTTTGAAGGGCGAATAAGGTCGGCTGAATGTGCAGTAGCCGCTGGGTAAAAATCTCTACACGACGGGTACTTGAAGACAGAAGGTGCGATGACCTGGACGAGTAAGTTCTGTTAGGGCATCATCCCAACCAAAGGAACTTCTTTTCCTTGCGGTAGGACCCTACCAGCTAAGCAACAAATTCATTCTTAGCAGTGTCATTGTCCATTCCAATATACCTAGATGAAAAATCAAAATGGCGATGAAAGGTTGTGTCAAATTTTGCTGCAAAGCCTTTATACAGAGTATAGGATTACCTACCAGAAATTCGAGCACACACAATTTGAACACTAAATTGGGCCTAGATAATTGAAGGACTATTAGTTTGATATTCTAGTTTACTAGCGTCTACCTAGCAGAATATAGTCCTGGGGTAAAAGTATTATAATATATCCTATTCCAGAATATGGTCTACCTGCATGCCTGTACCTATATTTCATTAAAATTTGTCCAGCCGTTTGAGCATAAATCAGTAATAAACATTTATGGATACAAACACACATTCTTGCACGAATAATTAAATTAATACTTATAGGAAATAGATCACGTGGAGTGTGAATAATTTGTTCTTTATCTGATAAGTAATACCTAGGTAAATACATAATACCAGTACTTCTGTGGACATAAGTTTACAATGTCAAGATAATGGTTCGAATGACTAATACACAAAAAACTAATTAGGTAAACTCTGACTTATAAATTATATTCGTTTATGATACAACCACAGAAATCTAAATAATAAGTATTTAAATTTCTGTGTATACAACTAATGAAAACTTTTCTGATTAGAAACATTTGGTGTACGGAAAGATTTTTTTGACTAGAAAAATAAACCTCTTTGTTTACCTACACGTAGCTGCAACCATTCGAATTTCAAACAAATCGTAAAAATAAATAAAAGTATATTTACAACAAGAAGAAGAAGTGACGTGCATTCTCGTAGATATCTATGTTAATCAATATTAAACAACTGTTCAGTATTCACGAGACGCCAGAGCCGACAAGGCATCACTTTCAACCAGTTACATTATAATTTAAAAAAAGAACAACCTAACTCTCAGTGAAGCCAAAAAAGTGGGGATATCCTATTACTTTGTCGGAACAGACTTCATAATTCCGTACATCCGCACGTAATGAGTGAATAAATAATATTCATTAAATCACACCTCTAAATATATGCGTTATAAAACTACATGCTGAGATATTTTCCGGTACAAGCGTATCTAGTGTGCCGAAATATATTGATCGGCAGTGATAAACTCAGATAAGTACTGATAAGTTGTGTTATAGTTGAAAATAGTAACAACGGTCACTTCGCTTCTGTCGTGGACAACTGGCTGTCTTGTAATCAGTGATTCGAATCATTAAAACAACAAAATGTGGTAAGTTTTAATGTCTTTTTTGTTTCCCATTAATTAACACTGTGTCTTGTATAGCAAATATAGTGTATAAAAAAAAATCTGCAATAAAAAAAAACAGTGTAGTTCTGTACAGTTTAAACTCACGCGACAAAAATATTTTCTTCCAATTAAGTTGTTAGGCGTTTGTAGGAAAACATATAAAAGGCTTATTACCTGTGATTAATATTTTGCGGCAATTAGGTAATGCATGAAAGTAAGTCTTTGCATACTCGAATTCATTAATTCAACATAATTCCCTACCATCACAGCCTATTCCAGTATCGACTTTAGTTCTGTGTATTCTAAGTTGATTTTTAAATGACCATTGGTAGCAAAAGGTTCTTATAAAAAAAAACAATAATACAACGAGTTAAACCAGTTCCAAAACATGTTTATATTTGTAAAATAGACAATATTGAGTAGTCATTAAACTGTTCTTATAAAAAGTATGCATCTAAATGGAATTTTATCTTTTTCTTTGTTTGACCAAAGAGTTTGTTGGTACAAAAGATGACAATTACCTCGAATCCTTTATTCAACCTTTAATCACCTACACCTTTGTCATAATTCCAACGCTATATTTTTATTTTTATTAAATAAACCAGTGCATCACAGCGATCCCACCTGATGGAAATCAGTGATGCACTTGACGTTGAGGCGCACTAGTTTTCATTCGCAAAAACATTTTGACACAGAACGTAATAGCTTAGCAAAAAAATTGTAGATATTATAAAAGTAATCACTTGTGATTTCTGTATTTTGGATTAAGATTAACAAGTAATTTTAATTATATTTGTGATAAAAATAGTAGTCGTCAGACGGTCTATTATTGTTCGTTTAAATAAGGCCTTTCAGAACGCGGCACTGACTAGTCGGTATATTCTCAACCGGTTGGTACACTCGTGACGTGACGTCACAGCATTGACCAATCAGCTAAATAATGCAACCGAGCGCAGGTACAGTTACCAACAAAATCATTGAAAAGAAACGAAACTCATTGCAATCACATTTGTTTAACACTTGTTCATAAACATGCTTACTTTATTTCCTATAAATTAAACATGTAACTATCTCCCGTTTCTAAGAATTCAAGGTTCTATTTAGCATAAATGCTCTCGGATATTGTGTAAATACAGTAGGGAAATGTAGTTTTTCAGACTATGAATCAAACGTTAGTACACAAAAGATAACGGCATAATAAATATACAAGTTATACAGAACAATCTTATCTTACATCAGTTAACAAATTAAGCATGATAATAAGAATTAAAAATCTACAATATTATCAGAAATGAAACGGTAGGAATATAAATTTTATCGATTTTGATTTTTTAATTTACCTTTTATAATTAAGTATACCGATTATCAAATCAATCAAAACATTAATTTTATCACTGAATCACTTCAAAAATACGGATAACTTTAAGCAATATAAGTAGAGATAAGGTCTTTCAAAGTATTTAACCTACAAACATAAAAAGGTCGTATAATCACTACGCAAAATACTGAATGCATTTTTTCATAGCTAACTAAAAATAATAAAAAAACATGTATTCGCGCCCTTTTTTGCCACTGTTACCAATGAGAAGTACTTAGGTATGTATTCATCGCTGTCAATGACCTCGACTTTCTAGTAAATATTCTGCTAGCGTTTACCACGAGACGACCTATAAAAATGGCATAGTCGGTGCATTCAGATGCATTAAAATTGTACTTAGCCCTTTTAACAGAAACTAGTGGCGTTTGTTTATGGAATACTATAAATATAAACAGATTAAATTATACTTATTAGTACCTATTCTAGCCTGTATTACTACCACGTGTTATTGTAAACTACGGAGATAGGGAATAATAGGGATATTCTGGTGCTCCATAACCGTGACAGTATCGGTACTTGATATGAAAGGTTCAGATAGTTTCGGCTCAAGAAAGAATCCAAAGGACAGGTTACGAAGGGTGTTTGATTGTTTCTTCCGGTGTCATAAATGATCATGTTAATTAAAAATCTTACTATTTGTAGTTTACTTTTCATTATCATTATTGCAGCTAAAAGACGTCCACTACTGAACATAGGCCTACCCCAAGTTCTACCACTACGAACGATACTTTGTGTCTCCAACCATAGGATTCCCATGACCCTCGCCAGGTCATTGTAGGTCTTCCAACGCAGCGTCGTTCATTGCGCGGTTTTCACTCCGGCCCCATCCTCTATCTGTTCTTGTTGTATGTGGTTGTTTACCATGACTTGGCTTTGCACATGTTCATTTTAAGACCCTGAGATCATCACGTTTTGAATTGAGCACTTCCGTTGTCTCAGCCACCGCTATCCTCCTTCCGAAGGTGAGCGATGTACTCTCCATCAACAAGAATGCCTTGCTCTTTCCAGTCCAGAACCTCGTTGATATCCTTCATTACAGCCGTAAATAGATTCAGAAAAAAGACGTTTCCATGCCTCGAGGTCTGGTTTTGATTTGAGACTGAAATTGTGGCATTCTCGTACAAATACTTCTACACTTCAATAAATCGGTAATCAATCTGGCACCGTTGGCGAAACTGCAGTTCATCCCAAGTCACGATCGAACCAAAGTTTTTCTCATAGTCCACAAATGCTAAGTAGAAAGGCAGATCATACTCCTCGGTCTTCTGAAAATATGACTCTGACTATAACTTCTAAAAATAGATTATAGGCATGATTCAGAAGCAAAATTTTACTTTTATCATTTTAAAAATCATATATCCGTAATCAAAATTAGCGGATAAGCTGGAATAATTTCATATCTCAAACCAGTACAAAATTATTCCAAAATCCGTATCCAGATCTGCAATTTCATTTTCGTACTTAACGTCCCTGATTATCATAATAAATCCGTTGTTAAAAAAAGATAGTGCTATTTGACTCATATAGCTTCATCTCTCTCTCACAATGGACTCATAATGATATTGGCACTATATAGTCCACATGGGTTTTTGATAGATGGGTTTTTTTTTGCATAATAAATAAAATCTATAGATCTAATATTCACTTTACCGCTTGACAGTACCTTTTCTTATAAAAACTGAAGGTTGTTGTACAGTTTTCAGTCAATTAATTGCAAATTCCATGATTTTAGGTCATTCTGTGCATATTAAAAAATGCGAAAATTTTAATTTAATACCAAAAAAAAGTTATTAATATCAACCATTTTTAACTCAACCCACAAGATAACGGATCCTTTTATTTTCTTTTAACAAATGTGTTCCTAACAGGAATTCTAAATTCTAATAATACACACTGGTATAATTTCCTATACAATACGAGTAATGGAAAGTTTTTAATGAGTGTAATTCAAGTTTAAGATAATTCTTATGATTAAATCGGGTTATCTTTTATTATCAGGGTAATGAAGATTATGTATTGAATCATATATTATAGATTTTTAATACTTCGAACAAAGGTTTTCCCTGTATAATAATACAATGAAAATGTTATTGTGGCGACATCTATACTGATATGTAGTAACTATGATGCTATCCAATAAGCCAACGTATTACGAAGTACAAGTAAACGCTATCAGCACCAACAATCAACTGGAAAACATTTTGAACCTCTCTACAGTATCTAAATTATTATGTTGTTAGACTACAACCAAACTTTACGGAAAATCCAAACAAAAAATCAATTTTGTCAGTACAATATTAACACTGAAATTCCTTAATTTCATCTTATGCTTCTACCATAATGACAGTTTGCTAGAAAATACCTCCACCACAATTCACCTATGTAATAATTAAAACAAGGCCGGAAAATCGTAGCTATCTTTTGTTGTAGGTAAAATACAATGCGAGTGTAATAGAGCCTGCCAGGGCTGTAGGACCGTTCTAAAGAGTTACCGTGGCCATAAACCGGAAAGAACAACTTGAAGAAATTCATTTAATGATTTCCTACTAGAAAAAAAGTGTAAATAAGGAAGTATTGATTTCTTGCAACGAATAACCCAGCTATGGAATTGCTGTATTATTTGGCACTTGTACGAACATTGGCCGATTTTACGTCAGCTTAGCACGTATGAATGTCGTTAAATTCTAATGAAGTACGAGTAAAGCAGTGGACATAAAACTAGTTTTACATTGTTTTAACACACAAAGCGCAAATTGATTTTCTGGTCCTTAACCTCTTTTCAAAGATTGGTACATAACATGGTTTTACGAGTAGGTGTTAAAGAAGTAAACAAGACTCTAATTAAGATATTGTTGACGTACATTTTTTACGTTGTATACCATCATAGGCGGTAAGCCCAAACACGAAACAAAAAAAAAACTAATTTACCTCCGTTACAAAAACTTTTGCAACAAATCCCAGATTTCGAAAGCGTAAAACTTCCAATTTACTGTTATACTCTCAGATACCATATTGACAAAATTACAAAAAAACTCATACATCAATTACTAGCAAGTACTGATCACCAAAAACGCCACCGTTCTAGTTCCTCCTAAATCCTACTGATGAAACTTAAATCACATACTTCATCAATCAGTTAAAAAATTATATCACACCAGGTTCTGACAAAATTAGCGTAAAACTTGGAAAGAAAATACAATCGTAACACCTCTAGCCCATCTGATTAACCTTAGCATGGAAATAAAATAATTCTAAGAAAGTGGCCTTAACGATAAACCTGAAAATGATAGACCAATAGCCCGTCTTAACACTAAAATATCTTTTTTTTATTCTTATGGGAAATAAAGATATGTAAAATTCCGGAAAAGGTCTTTACGACCTTTAACGACCACTCAACCAGTACAGTTCCTAGAAAAGCAAAATCTTATGTATTAGGGTTTTACTACTAACTCTATATCATCTACTATAGTAAAGGGTGACCGTTACATGGCGGTCTTAATTAGACTTAATTAAAGCATTCGGCACAATCTCATTAGATCTTCTTCTTAAAAAACTGTATTCAATTTGCAATAAAAGGAAAACGGCATAAGTGGTTTCATACCTACTTATCAAACCGCCGACAATACGTCGAATGTAGTGACCACTTAAGCGATAATTTTCCTATTAGTTTTGAATTTCTGCAGGGTAGTTTAATAGGTCCAACACTGTTTATGATTTATATGAATGACATATTCAAACTCTACCTAAATAAAACACACACAACTGATCTCTTATGCATATTTAATTATATAAACTGAAAACAGGTGTACCTACTATTGTGTAGAAGAAGGATTAGCAACAACTGCACTAACACTCAACCAAAATTTACTCACATTGAATATAAAGAAAGCCGAACCCATTCACAAAGTAAACTTGGCATTGTGGGCCACTCCGACCCGCAAAGGTTAAAGCGTGATCAGAGTTCCCGCCTTAGCTTTTGAGTCAATATCCAGAAAGTGGTTAATACTATGGTTGACTTAGATATTTAGAAAGTAATGTAGATTTTAGAGGCGAATAATGCTATTAAAAAAAGTCTGTTTAATTAGCACTCCTTTTACAATATTAGTGCGATAAATTAAGTAGAGACTGCAACAGAATCACACAATCCATCCCAGCCTGTCCTGACATACCAAGCCCTATTTAATTTAATTTTAATGTATTTTCTTTTATTTTTCAGTTGCGTGTGTAATCTCCTGTGCAAGATCCTCAGTTTGATATTTTCTTTACTGGTCATCGTAGCAGTGATTCTTCTCATCCTATGGGGTGTCGGAGTCATATTTGGAAGTAAGTCTTTAGATTCATTTTTACTAATAACTTACCAGAAACGCTCTCATCCTTCTGTTTTATCTTTTAATGTCGCGCAAGAGGTTTCGAGCCAAGGGTTGCGAGACGTGGAACCAAGAAACAAGACAGAGTCACTCGTGACTAAATAATAGCCCCGCGTGGCTTTAGTCAGTTAAAGTCTGATATGCCCGCCCTATCGTTCCAGCCTAGAGTGGGAGAAGTCATTTGAGAATTTCTCACCTCAAATAAACCATAAAAAAATTAATTTCACAATTTGTAAATTTGTATTACAAATTCACATATGTAATACAAATTTACAAATACTTATCACAACCCAGCAACATATTTAATATGTCATTTAGCTAAATATCGTAATAAAGCAATGTAGCAACTTTAAAACTTACTACTAACTCTATACCTACCACCATAATATTAACTTGACCCCGGGTTGATTGGTAGAGTATACCTAAGGCATTAGGTAAGTCCGTTGCACAAAGATAATTGTAATAATGCAAAATTACATTATCAAGTACTCGTAAAATATTTCAGAATATCGTGATTAATTCATGAATCCCCGACCGGTCTCATAAGACCGCGCTGTTATTGTCTTACTATTGTGTCTCGTTTCGCGGGTATTGATAGGTTAAACGATAAAAGCCGTACGAGCAGATCGCCAAGACTAAGCATCGCTTTTCGAGGTCGGTTTATAGATGGGTGACCATCTTAACATACTGAGATTTTCCCATGTTTAGGACGTTAAGAGTTATCTTAGTTTTCTACTACGACTGATTTATAGATCTTTGACAGATGTTACGAACTGTCAAAAACTGGGCTGTTACAGTGCCTAGTCCGAGTCTGTTTTACGTTAACACGATCAACACAGTTATGACATTTGCGCTCCAATGGGCCTGCTCCAGGCGCTTGACCAATCAGAGAGCCAAAGGCGGTAAACATTTTGATCACGTAAACGTTAAAATAACTCGCACTCGGCACCCTGATACTTGTACCTGTGTTGCCAAAGCGTACCTACATACTAACCAATTGTTTTTTTGTAGAAGTCTCTTCATGTTAACCGATTTTAACTGAAAGCCGATTCCGACAATTGGGAAAAGGCTAGGCTGAGTTTTTTAATTTTTTCATTGAGTTGATCAAATATACTAAATTTTGTTTTTTTTTTCAACAGAGGAAGATGTTGAATCCACGCGTTACCACGAACTGTCGCTAATGAATCCAAAACTAATTTAAGTCATCATCTTCTACTGCAGCTTCTTTTTCTACAAATGAATGTTCTTCCAAAATCTTTCGATACCAAACTATGACGGCCAAAGTGAATATTTAAAAAACACTTTTTACTATTCTTAAATTTCTCACCATCTGTGCTCCATAATAAATGGCAAATGAAGCCTATTCGAGGCATGGTATAGAATAATGAAATGTGTTTGCCTCCAGCAGGGATTTAACACTATATCGAGCCTTGATAAGCCAATAATGTCTTTGTGGCAAGTTTCTCTTCTTCAAGTCTTTATTCATGAAGTTGAAATTTTACTAAACTTTTTATGATCTTTCTTGATGTTACTTTTTGTAATAATCTATTAAATAGAGTTTAAGTTATTATCCATTATCACACTGTTCTCTTTTCTTTCCTTCCTTCTCGACTCTAGTTATAATTGTAAATAAATAAATAGTTTACTTAGCTTTAAGTTATAAATAGGTAGTTACATTATTATCCTTTTCACCGCCACTTCGCCAAAGTGTTGTGTCAAGTCAAAGGGCAACTTAACGACTTCATCCTTTAATGACACAAATGAGAATAGCAATACTGTCTTATAAGATTTATTAGTGTTGAAATCTGCCATGTAGTTGAGACTGTGGCGTGCTGGACACATTTTGCTTTGTCATGTATACACGACTGTGGCGGTAAAAAGGTTAAACTATAATTCAAGTCGCTAGTTGTAAATATATATTAATATATTGCTTACCTAGCGTTTAAATAAAAATGTACGACACTTTAAACTATCGCTAATGACTCGAACGGAAGAATTATTTATGAAAGACTAGATAATATCTTCGACGCTTCGACTACATGGTTTCGTCCAGTTGAACTGCCAACATTTGGCCAGGTCAAGACATACTGGACCGCGCTACCATATTATGTACGTCAAAACCGTGACTCAATAAAAAGTACTAACTAAACTCTTTTGGTCTATTATTTTTATCTTCTAATTGAACATAAACAATGTTCGTCTGTGGATAGGCATTTGTCAAAGTCATTATTATGAACGTCTTTATCTATGTAAGTCTTTACCTAAAATAATGTAATTCTAAGTTGATTGTTAATTCTTAAGTCTTAGCAAAGGTTTATGGCGTTAGTAACAGGTGGATTTGTATTGATAACATATTTCTATGTGAAAATATACTAAACACATTAAAATGTGGTAAGTTGTCACATACTTTTCGTTACTCGCTACCTATTTTCCATCGTAGTATAGATATTTCTATTAGTTTTACCAATAGGCAACCTCAATGACTAAAACATCATTTCAGTTGAAAAACGTCCACTGGTAGACACAAGCCTCTTCCAAGCGTCGCGGGAAACCAATGGATACGAGACGTACAGGACCGGTCGTTGTGGTGAGACTTGGGGGAGCCCTATGTCCGGTAGTGGGCGTCTTTCGGTTGAGATGATGATGATGATTATGAAGCGTCGCCACAACGCCATCTTATCCGCCTTGCATCCATCTGATTCCTGCAGCCGTCACCAGGTCTTCCTCCACCTTGTGGGAAGCCTATAAGATATAGGAAATGATTATCTATGACATCAAACAAACGTAGTACTGAGGCATATTTCTAAACCATTTACAAAGATCTTGCGCAAATAATATTATTACCAACACCACGCAGGCACAGCATAACATAAACATGTATTGTGTTATTTTTGGGAATATAAAATACGACAGAACAAGTTCACAGCGAAACTGTATATAAATAATAATTATGTAAACAATCACTGGTCACGGTAGATTCTATTTCGAAGTTTTATACGTTAGTAACGGGCAGTTATAATGATTTAAAGGTTAAAGTATATATTTGCAAGTACAGAAACTATGTTATGCTGTGCTATTTTAGCATTAGATAATAAAAACACAATCATATAAAATCAGAGCAGGGGTATAGGTTTCATCAGCGGGATTGTTCGAATGAGTTACCGTGACCCAGGAACGTAGAGGGCAACTGAAGGAACAAATGTGGGTTTTAGTTATTAATAGTCTGATCTTGTTCCACGCAGACGAGAAGTTACTTAATGATTTCTTACCTCATTTAAAAAACATACTTGTCGTGACAATGTAAGACGACACCATAACACCATTATAATAATAATAAAAATAACATACAATTGTATTATATCATATACATACATATATTATGTGTAACATGTATTGTATTCAGACACACAATAGTCAATTCAAAATTTGAACCCTGACTCCTAAACTAGACAGATCCTATATCTTAGGAGGAAGTGTTATTGACATTATAATCTATTTCTCTACTTACATAAAGAGGATTTCTATATTACTTCCTTTCTAGCTCTCGAAAGTAAAATAGACTTTTAATAGCTGGTTACAAAAGTAAGTCCATTTGTCGTGAATTGACCATAAATCGTTTCGTCACATTAAAAGTGTATTATTTATCAATTAGTTTAAATCTATGTTTTGTTTTTCAGTTTCGTCTGCACGTTTTTATGTCAGCTGACAAGTTTGACTTTGGGAGTTGCCTGCATAATTTTTTCCATCGTTTGTGTGTTTTTCCTTGTCAAATATCTCTTCGTTCGTAAGTATTTAATAATGTCGAAGTTCTTGAAGAGAAGTCAAGTTCAAACAGTTTTGTAACTTCGGCGAATTTTAATAGACCATCATGTAGGTACGTGCTGTTGACATTGGGTTTGTTCTTTATCGGACGGCTGGAGGGTGAACTACATAGCTGAGGCAGCGGAATCTCCTTTCCCTTACAGTTCTCGTCACCTCCTTCGCTTGCATTACCGCATTGCTATAGGTGACTATTCCCTATTTCCTCTCGCTCTTGAACCATTGTCAGACCTAAGAGGACACCGCCACCGATTGTCTCTACGAAGACACGGTGGTATTCCGCCCAAGCGGGGCAGACTTCCAAAGTATGCTCCACCTTGTTCTCTAGGCTATCCACACAAAGGAGGCAACCGCACACTTTTCCCGCCACCGCCAGTTCCAAAACAGGTACCTCCCGAAACACTCATGTCTGCAGAAGAATTATTGGATCAGGCGCAAAGTGAAAACGGTCCTCTCTAGCCACTCCTTAAAGTGAAAACTTACCGCCACTCCTGTGGTCAATCAGAGTTGTGACCGTCACTATCTCCATAATAATGCTCTAAATAGCACTACTAAAACAATTCACTGATGCTTATTCGTTTTAATCTGGGAAAAAATTATATCTACAAATGACTTAACTTTTCTATACCAGAAACTGTTATGACGTTACGATACGACTGTACCCCAGCCGTACTTTATTAAGCCACTAGCTTTAGCTACGTTACTCAGTGATAAAGTTACATCCCATAGGTGAAAGTATTTTAAAAATCAATGCAGCAGTTAAGTCTACTGATAACAAACATTAATTAAAATCTCTTTCTAATATTCGTGTAAATATTATAAATGTATCGATTACAGTTACCTACACGCTAATCTAAAACTAACTTTGTGTATAATTTACCTAACTATCCTTTCAGAACTCAGGAACTGTATTTTTTATTATTGAGTTATTCCAATGGACTAACGACTGTCAAGAAGTTACATAAGTTTTTCTTCATTTTAAAATCAAGATCAACAAAACATGTATTTCGAAGAAATGATGAAGCATTAAGTTTAATTAATAAATTAGAATAATTTTATACACGATGCGATTTTATTTTAATACAAAAGTAACCCAGCAATGAATTAGGTCCATGATATTGAAGATCTGAATTTTTATCCAGAAAAGTAGTTATTAAAAGTTATAGAATCAACAGGTTTCTTTTGGCATCTTTCATCAGTTGTTAGTTTTGACGACCTGATAGTTACTTTGAGCATTAACGAACGATTTAATTTTTAATCGGAAATAACAAAATATGTATATCTGAAGCTCCGTTGAGGGCCCAAGTTATTTAATCAAAACAATTTTAATTTACGTTTATTAAATTTATGGGCCATTGCTTTTACATTTTACCGTATTTTTTTACTAATTTCTCTACCAATCTTATTTCCTTACGTAAGGATTTCAGAAATGGAACTTCAATCCCGAAGCACACGAATTTCAGCCACTAAGGTCATAAAGTTTAGTCTCTACATAGACTAGCCATCAGCGCAGGATATATACTGCAGTGCAAAAGTATGAGCACCAACTTCAATGCACTCTCTCATAGAAAAGTTAGAGTTAGGGCCTGTTTCACAATGTCTGAGTAGGCACTACTCACTGAATAAATGTGACAGAATTTGTATGAAATTATCTGCCAAGTAAGATACTCGAAACTTAATCATAGGTGGTGAAATAGGCCCTAAGACCAACGACTCAAATTTTAGCGTGGAACGGATCTGACCAAACTACAACCCCTGGGCTGCCGTCAAAGCTGCCACTGCGAAATTCACAATTGTAACGCCTGCCAAAAGATGTCGCCACTGCGCTGATAGCCAGCAAGCTAAACTTCGCCGCAACGTCACGTCCCTCCTCGTGACCAAAGAGGTGGGAGGTGAATATTGCCGCCAAGCCAGCCAGCCAGCCAAATGCCGCCGCAATGACGTCACGTCCCACCACGTGGCCGAAGTGGTGGGAGTGACAGTTGCCGCCAAGCCAGCCAGCTAGCCATTAGATATAGAAAGCGAATAACGTCTAAAAAGTGCTCTGTAAAAGAATTGAAGGAATATAAACCTGATTGACGTTTGATTGAAATTTTATTGTACCGCCAACCCAAGTTTTATAATTCAGAAGTGGTATCCACGCTAAATGAAATTACAAATTTGTGAAGAAGATGAAAGCACCGATTCTGACCAAGATACGCCTTCATGCTAGACGAAGATTATCCACCATTGGAAAAGAAAAAACAATTGAAGACATGTAAAATTCATGAAGCCCTATACCGGCAGCCAGGTTTCAAAAAATGGAACAGTCTTGCTACAAAAAGCCCCAGGTTTCCCGTGTCAGCTGAACGTTGCAGAAGAATAAAAGGGTTTTCAGATCAAGACGAACTCTGATGAATGTTTGCCGCCAGGCATTGACATATATGTATATTACTGCGTAAATCATTGCCGCCGGGAATATCGATCATTAAAGTTGAAATAACCGAAAACATTGAAGCAAAAAACGTAGCAACTCCAGTGCACTACTATGATCTCCATGACATCTCCTACTCGATCCCTGCAACCGTGCTCAGCGGCAGCTCTGGCTACCTAAAGATAATCAACACTGGAGAAAAGGATATTAACTGGAAGGAGAGTCTTGTTACATGCTGAAAGCTGCCAGGATATGTAGTGTAGTGTTCAGTAAGCGCCACTGATATTAACTGCCTATTGCCTGATAAAAATTGCCTGTTATTTTCCAGGATATAACTTCGGTAAGCGCCACTGATACTAACTGCCTATTGCCTGATAAAAATTGGCTGTTATCTGCCAGGATATGACTTCGGTAAGCACCACTGATGTTAACTGCCTATTTCTAGATAAAAATTGCCTGTCATCTGCCAAAAACGCGTACTGCGCCAGCATAGCCTTTTGCAGTAAATACCTAAGCATACCCTAGACGAGAAAGACACCTATAGATAAAATCAACATAGCCCATACGAGTAGTACGTAGAACTTCGTTCGTTCATGTATGGGTACCTGTATTCTTAGAGTTCATGTTGTACCTAATAAGATAAACAGAAACAACGTACGTTTGAAAGTGCCTATGAAACCAGCCTTCCCAATTAGGTGGAAATAAGTGATTTTTGGACAAGAAATAAAACACAGATTTTAAAGTTCAACTTTATTGTTCTACATCTACATCAACAATCAAAATATTGTCTAAATACTGTGCAGGGGGGTTGAATCTGTTCATTTTCCAACAACACCAGCCGCAGGAACCACCAGCAGAACCACAATTTATACAAAATACACTTTCGATAGCGTACCAATACGTTAGTCAGTTTTTGAGTGCTTACTTATAATTTGAACGGTAGGTATACAGTTTCGAAAATCACAGCCAAGTAATTCGTTTTTAAAAGCAATCAGAGACCGTTAAAATAATCAAGTCGTAATAAATGCAATAAAATAATGTTAAAAGTCACCGAAACATCGATAAAACTACAGAGAGCAAGTGACGTTTACTGCCAGGTAACTAAGGACTTTGACAATAATAAAAGACCTTTCGCCATAGTTACGTCAAAAATAGGGATGCGATCATGCGATACAATTAATCGATATTTCCTAAGATTAAGAGATTTGCTACGGAAAAACAATTTAGGCATAATATATTAAATGCAATAGCAATCTTCAAGGTTAAGCAACGCTTGCCAAGGTTGGTCTGTGGATGGGTCTTAACATAACGAGTTTCCTCCGTGCCTCGGAAAGCACGTTAAGCTGTAGGTCCCGGCTGTCATTTGTAGATATTTGGCAGTTGTTATAGTCAGAAGCCAGTAAATCTGACTCCATTCTTGCCATGAAGTACCGTGTTACCCCAGTTAATGGGTTGTGGAGGTCTGGTAGGCAGCCACTCCCGTAAAATACTGGTATTCAGCTAAATCCAGCTTGACTGGAAGCCTGATCCCAATATAGTTAAGAAAAAGGCTAGGCAGATGATGATGATTAAATGCAATAGCATGTCAACGAGCAAACGGTCAGGTAGAACGCACTAACCGTACAATATTGGATGCTTTACGGACCAGTGAACCTAGTGATGCGTCCCACAATTGGGATAATAGCTTACCTGATGTAAGGGGTATAAATAATACGGTTAAGGCAACCACAGGCTATAAGTCATATGATCTTATGTTTGCTCAAACTGGTCGGCTCGCATACGACACTTCAATTCCCATTCATGTATCGGATACTGTTCAGTCTAGGCGTCTTAAAGCTCGCAAACGCAATCTGGTAGCTAGTTCGAAAATGAAGCGAAACTATGATAAGGAATGTAAGGATAACACTATTTATAAAAAAAGGCGACTATGTATTATGGCGTTAAGCGCTAACCAACAGCGGTAGCAAAGTTAACTCTAAATTAGACTATATATATTCGGGCCACTATGTAGTTGTTAAGGTTTTAGGCAACGATTGATACAGGATTAGAAGTATTAAAGGACTCAGGGGATTATAATCAGTTTACCGGTCTAGTATCAGCTGACGCCATTCGCCCATATAAGAGTGTAGCGCCCAAGTCCGATAGTGCAAGCAAGTAGTGCTGACGAGCAGCTAGAGACAGAAGATCTTATAGATCTGCTGAAGAGTTGATCTGGGTGGGGTCAGGGGTTCCACTGTCCGTGCTATGTTGATTGTTGACTAATTATTCTTGTGTGTTCCCATTGCGGGAGCAATGGTTACAGGATGGCCGAATGTAACGCCTGCCAAAAGATGTCGCCACTGCGCTGATAGCCAGCAAGCTAAACTTCGCCGCAACGTCACGTCCCTCCTCGTGACCAAAGAGGTGGGAGGTGAATATTGCCGCCAAGCCAGCCAGCCAGCCAAATGCCGCCGCAATGACGTCACGTCCCACCACGTGGCCGAAGTGGTGGGAGTGATAGTTGCCGCCAAGCCAGCCAGCTAGCCATTAGATATAGAAAGCGAATAACGTCTAAAAAGTGCTCTGTAAAAGAATTGAAGGAATATAAACCTGATTGACGTTTGATTGAAATTTTATTGTACCGCCAACCCAAGTTTTATACAATGGATAATTCCAATAACACCATTGATCTCAGGACTTCCCGCTCGGCAGGTGCACGAACGATTGTGAGACCCACAAGCAATGGTGTCTCGAATTTCAAATGCGAAATTTGTTATTCACGAAAAAAAAACGATATTAATTAAACCGTGGGTTATTTGGACCGTGAGGTATTCGGCACGTAAATCAGTCTCTTTAATAAAAAACCGGGCAAGTGCGAGTCGGACTCGCGCACTGAGGGTTCCGTAGTAACTTACCTATAAAAACAGTTCAATTGAACAATTCGACAGTCTCGAAATGTACGTTTTTTGCAGTATAAACGGACGAATCTTTTTTTCCCGTCACTTTACCAATTGAATTGAAAATTGATTTTTGCACAGCTTCAAGGGACCACGGGCCCAATTATATGGTGTTAATTTCAACTCAATACCTATAACTTACCTATGAATAAAGTTCTATTCTCGAATCGAGCGTTGAAGATTTTTCAAAAAAATAATTCTTGTGACGTAACAACAAATTTTCAGTTTTCAGACTTTTCCCTATATGAGTGCTATAAAACGTTGCTTCATGCCAAATTTCAAGATTCTAGGTCGACTGGAAGTACCCTTTAGGTTTTGATTCCCTTGCGAGTACTTGCGAGTTTCAAAATATGCAGCTTAAATTGCTGTTTCTTTTGATTGCGTTGACATAGAAGTTTGATTTTGTTACAGCTTAAAGGTATTATAGACCTGAGTATTTGGTATGAATTTCAATTTAATACCTTTACGCGTTTATGAGGAAATGGGTAGTAAGTTTAAAATTATTAAAAAAAAATATATTATGTGATGTAACTAAAAATTTATGGTTTTCGTAATTTTTCCTTTATCTATGCTATAAGACGTTGCTTCGTACCAAATTTCAAGATTCTGAGTTCACGGGAAGTACCCTGTAGGTTTTGATTCCCTTGCAAGTGTCGAAAATTTGCGGCATAAACGGCTGTATCTTTTGATTGCGTTGGCTTAGAAGTTTGATTTTTTCACAGCTTCAAGGGACAGTAGACCTGAGTAATTGATATAATTTTCAGCTTCATACCTCCACGCGTTCCTGAGAAAAAGGGTCTTGACAGACGGACGGACAGACGGACAACAAAGTGATCCTATAAGGGTTCCGTTTTTTCCTTTTGAGGTACGGAACCCTAAAAACGTCCCTGATTATTATTTTGCAATTGTCTTTGAAACTAATATACCTACTTACCAAAAAAACGGTAGATTCGAGACCACTGCCCTAAGACACTGAAAAAAATTGGATAAATAAATTGTGATAAATAAGTGCACAAGACGCAAACATTATAGTCTAAACAAACCAAGCACGTATTTCGAGCTTTGTGGCAATTAGTGCAAATACTTTATTCCAACTAATGTAACTAATAATGTAAATAGATAGTATAATTTTGGTGCTATTTTCACACTATTGTGACAGTAGGGTAATTTTGACCCTAAACAATATACCTTTGGTCAAGCATATTAACCAATAGGAACTTGAAAAACAGTGTTTCTATTGTTTAAAAGTACTCTTATACAATACACATCTAAATAAAATTAAAATTTAGAGTCTACGCCAAATACATTTTCTAATATTTGAATTTAAATGTAAAATTTTGGTCTATTTTTCAAACAACACTAAAATGTTGATGAAAAAAAAATCTACAAGGCATGGGTAGTGCTTAGGGGGCCTGAAAGGTTAATAAGCTTGTTCAAAAGTTATACCCCACGGCTACAGTAACCCTACTTTACAGTGCCTAGTAAGACGTCATTACGTCCAGGCCTCGTCTAAGCGTCGAAATAAAGACCGAAACTGTACTTCTAGCGTTCAATCAACTCCCGCTGCTTCTTACCAGATCATCAGTCCATCTTGTCCCACATCGGCCATAAGTTGTATGACCCTCTTAACCATATTGCTCATTAACATTCAAGATTGGTTATTGTTCCGGTTCTATCGCACGTCATAACCTACTTTGGTTTTCCTGCAGAACTCATTCTATCATTCAGGGAATCCCAAACAAAGCTTAATTGCCCTTGGAGTGATTCTTATAATTCTGATCGAATAAATAGTTAATATCAGTATGAACTTAATTATACACTCAAAACAAGATATTGCACTACAGTCTAATGAATTTCTAAAGTTAATAAAAGTCTTGAATGATGTAAAATCCATTTACTATATTAAAAATATGGGTATAAAAGGCTATTGTCATTAGCAATAGCTAAAAGTACTTTAGAGACGCTGAGGAAGTAAGAACGATGATTTACGTTGACGATTTCCAGACAGTGAAAAATGTTTTATTTTTTTCATCTAACATAAAAGCAGTTGATAATATAATTGTGAAACCCCATGTGAATAAAAATGTGCCTCCGTATTCACTAGTAATTGCTGCAAAACCGCTAATTCATTTTGCGTCTATATTTGGATCAAAATTGGTTGCATACGAGAAAAACTACGTTGTTAGCACAAAGTTTGTTACTAAGTTTTACTCACTGTTTTTAATCTTAACTCACCTTTTGGTATCAATGGTTTTCGTGAAACCACTCAGTTGGCATGAAACGAAATCTGACGTGCCGTTGAACATCTTAACAAAAACTTATGGCATGTTGAGCATTATTGAAGCAGTTTATTCAGTTTTCGCCACAGCTATTTTTAACTCGAAATACTATGTTGAATTATTTAATAATTTTGCTAATCTCGATACACGTTTTAACACATCTAGAACCGTATTTAGAAGAAGACGTCTTATTTCTATAATATTGATATTATTACCAATAGGTCAACTGTCTGTCACACTTTTGTTGAGACAATTTCATATACAAAATATTGGTGTCCATATGAATTTTTTTTTGATCATGCTACAAGGATCGATCTTATACTTCGTCGTTATTAATATTTACTTGAGAATTCTTATGTTGAATACACTGCTGCTGAAGGCAGTAAAAAACACAATGTCAAGTCAAAAGAAGATTATTTTCCAAGATACAGCTTGTGACTTTGTTATTAAGGTAAGCAATCATATTCTATTTTATTTTAAATTATAGAATAACCTTTAATAAAACTTTTCCATTTCAGAGTATTTGCATTGAACCTAAAGTAATACAAGAAGAAGCTTTGCATTGTTGTTGGTATGAGCTAATGCAAATGTATGACAAAATAGCAGACTGCATTCATCTTTTTAATATAATGTATTGTGGCCAGGTATGGACTTTTCTTATACAGTAGCGGATAGCTATAAAAATATATTCATGTTTTTTCTTCGAGACGGGCCTAAACAAAATTGAAGATGTTATAATGCATTTATATTTCGTGTGACGTCCCATCTACATAAAAATGTACCTCTTTTTACATAGAAATGACTGAACAAGTCCCCACTCATGTAACTTCAAGCAATAACTTTGTAAATTTTTTCAATTGATAAAACATAAATATTTGTACATTTTTAAACTGAAAACTTCTTTAGGCTCGCTGATCACTTTATTTTGTGGGAATTGAAGGAAACTGAGCCGTCACGCTTGGCTTTGTAAATCTTTATTGTTCGGGTAAGGTCGACTCGAGCTATTACGATTTTATACTATGAACCTTGCCTTGGTGAAGTCTTCATTTTTCCGTAAGGTCTTTTGTTTGTATGACTGGCTAAATATATAATAACTGTTTTTATTTTCGTAGCTACGAATCAACCGCATGTTTTTTTAATGTTTATTTTAGATCTCAAAGTCTTCCTTCAAGTTTTCCTTTTTCCAGGTATTTGCGATGTACAATTCATGGTTATTATGCACATTATTAACAATATGCCGATCCTTGTCTCCGTCTTTAACGGTAATTGTATTTATGAAGTTTATTCATTAATTACTTAGACTTGGCTTCAGATCTTTATTGTACGCACAAAAACTTTTTATCGCACCATGAAAATCATTCTTTTTTAATAAATACCTAGGTAGGTACCTACTTATATCGCTTAAAAATCAACTTGAGTTCAAAAGAATATTTCCAGAAACTTGTTGATGTCAAGGGAGATTTTCTCCTTTTTTAAATTAATATTTTTACTTTTTTCCAGTATTCCGAAATATTCCTGAGTGATTTATTTCTTTATTTGTGCATAAACTGCCGTCCTATATTTTTGGCGACAGTTTGCGAGATGTTCTCAAGGGAAAAGAACAAAACCTCGGCATTACTGTTGCACGTTTTGCAATTAATTGAAGCAGGTAAGATTTATGTCGATTTGAATTGATATCGAATAAGCAATTTAATTTTAAAGTTTTAAGATACTCTGAAATCTATCAAACGTTATCCTCACTAAAATAGATTTTAAAAGTTTTGTAAAATTAGAGACTTCTTTGACTTGCTAAGATTTTTTTCCAGACAAATATGAACAATAAAATTATTTATTTGCTCCCATTACATCGTTAGTATTTATGTCTACAATATTGTTCAAAGCTCTTGTTTGTATTCATAAATGGGAAAATGTAAAATACCTAAGAAAATAGAAGAATAATAAGAATAAAAAAACGGATTATATTCCTATGACAATCATACATTGCTTACCAAATGAAATATAAAGATTTATCATTGTGCATGTGGGCGCAAAACCACTACCATTCGATTTCTTTTGTAAATATCGCAATACCTTCTTGAATTAATATGAGGATTTAATAACTACCTTCCAATCTATTTTGTAAATATTGCAAATGCCCTCTTGAATTAATATGAGGATTTAATTTGACAACTTCCTTTTGAATTCTTTTAAATATTGCAAAATCTTGTTAAAATTAATATGAAACAACTTCCTTTTAAATGATTAATTCTGCTCATATTTAAATAGTATTTTCCATTAGAATCTCTCTTTAATAGAATTGTCACAGTGAATTCTACTGTGACAACTTCCGTTCTCATTTATTTATTTTAAGTATTTTTCTACCCTCATAGTGAATTTTATTTAGTGTAATGTTTTCCCGCCTAAATTCTCTTATTTGTTGGGTATAAAAACCGATGTAATTCAAATATAAAAAGACTCTTTCGCCGCCCGTGGAATAGATCAGAACTGATGTAAGGTATTTCTTTATTATCACTCACTTTTCCTGTCGTTCTATATTACTGTGTCGTGTGTATTTTGTGTGACGTCAACCTGGATGGCGATCAAGCGTCGACAGCAGCGGTGGGATCCAGCCCGCTCTTACTGAAGCCGTGACTCCAGCACGTTTCGCTACCTCTGCGCCTTCATGAGATCATGGCAATACCTACCTACTGCCATTCGATCCTGAAGTGCGATCTCATATCAAGAACCCCAGTGTGCCGATGTTGACAAAGCTATTACGAACTGAAGAAGACCGAAGACAAGTCAAGCAGGACATGATCCAGATATTTGGTGAAGAGTTCCGTTATGCTGACGACGTCAAGCGTTGACGTGACTATACATCGGAGCAGGCGTGTAGCTACGCTGACTACATAAGCAAGGAATGGGCGCTTTTCAAGACAGTGCTGCTAGAACCAGCGGATGGTGAGATAATTTACTCTGTAATCACTGGTTTCCTGATTTTATGACATGTGTATTCTGTAATTTTCCTGACTCTTTGCCCAAAACTAGTCTCCATTTTGAATACTTTTCGTAAACTTGACTTTGACGACCTAAAAATAACGGTAAAAACAAATAGTCCAAATCACTTTTAGTTGACGGTAGCTGTCATGTCGTTGTCTTTGACGGTAGCTGTCATGTTGTTGTCTTTGACGGTAGAGCTGTCATATCGTTGTCGTTGACGGTAGTTGTTATGTCATTGTCGTTGACGGTAGCTGTCATGTCTTTGTTGTAGACGGTAGTTTTCACTGTCGTTGTCAATAGCTGTCATTGCTGTTTTGTCAGTAGCTGTCATTGTCGTTGTCAGTCCTGAACGCCTGACTTCTCGGGTCCGTCTCCCATTCGTTTTCTGTGTAAGAAACCTGGTTATGTTATCCGTGACTGTAGAAAGAAACCTACAAATATTTTCCGGAGACGTCTCCGGAAAACCGCAAGTAAGTAATTTAAAAAATAAATATTGCTATAAAAAGGGTAGGTCAGAAATTATTTCTTTAAAATTTATATTTTGAGTTAAAATTAAACATCTGTCAAAATTGAAATGACTTCAATTCTGTCTAGATTTGTTTTAGTTACTAGTGGTTCAACTCCATGCAAACTTTAATTGTTTTAATTTAGAATTCAAACAAAAAAAAATGTGTTGCTCATTTTATTAGACAAACAAAACAAAGTCAAGATTTTAGTGTCAAGCATCATGTGTTTCCCAGCCGGAGGCCCGAGTCCCAGCAGTGGAAACATTATAAGGTTAATGCTATGCCATGCTTGATTGAATTGAATCTGTTTCGTGACGCGCGATCCGATGTTTCGTTCAGTGAAAATACTTTTATTTTAAAAATACCCACTAAGCAAAGGGACTTTCACTTTCAACTTTAAAAATATTTTAGGAATTCCTTTAAAATATTTCAAATACCCCACTAGCCTAATAATCACGACTGTTAAAACGGAGACCGATTAGTTGGATTATTGAATATATTTTGAATCTATTAGTTCGGTTATTGAATCAACGATTGAATCGATTGTTAGATCGATTATCAAATCAATTAGTGGATCGATTCTTGGTTCGATTAATTCTATTGTTGGGTCGTTTAATTCTATTTTTGGGTAGATTAATTCGATTGTTAGGTCGATTAATTGGATTGTTAGGTCGATTTGTTCGATTCTTAGGTGGATTAATTCGATTATTAGTTCGATTTATTCGATTATAGGGTCGATTAATTCTATTGTTGGATTGATTGTTGGGTCGATTAATTCAATTGTTGTTAGCTCGATTAGTTCGAATGTTGTATCGATTAGTTCGAATGTTGTGTCGATTAGTTCGAATGTTGTGTCGATTAGTTCGAATGTTGTGTCGATTAGTTCGAATGTTGTGTCGATTAGTTGATTGTTGGTTATCGATTAGTTTGATTGTTGGTTATCGATTAGTTCGATTGTTGGTTATCGATTAGTTCGATTGTTGGTTATCGATTAGTTCCATTGTTAGTTATCGATTAGTTCCATTGTTGGTTATCGATTAGTTCCATTGTTGGTTATCGATTAGTTCCATTGTTGGTTATCGATTAGTTCCATTGTTGGTTATCGATTAGTTCGATTGTTGGTTATCGATTAGTTTGATGGTTGGATATCGATTAGTTCGATTGTTGGTTATCGATTAGTTTGATGGTTGGATATCGGTTAGGTTGATGTTTGGATATCGATTCATTTGATGGTTGGATATCAATTCGTTTGATTGTTGGATATCGATTAATTCGATGATAGATTCTGTTGAGCTCAAAATCTAAAAACTGAATAACTCGACTTTGTTGACATGACTGATACTTGCGTCATATAAATCGCTTTGATAAAATTTGAATTAAAAAATTTATAATTTCCTATTTACCTTCAATATTAATTTAATATTTCTGGTCGGGCAAACTGTCAGGTTGACATTTGTAGAACTTGATAAACAGTGGCAATACTATTAGACATTTGCAATTGACTACAATTATTTTACAGTCAAAACATACTTGACTTCCCCATGCTTGTTGCATTTACGTGTCACCACTGTGTGTTAAGCTTTCATGTAAAATAAGGATGGACGAGCGATGATTTCGAGACAAGTTAAGCTTGATAAAAGCAAAAGATATAGTTGTCATTGAACTGCTTTAAAAATCGGTTGGACGGGCTAAACGTCTCCAATTTATGATGTTCCGAAAAAATCGCTGTTCATAATATTGAGTTTTTTTATGATAATGAACCGACCGTGTGGGCGGAGAATTTGTAAATTAGATTTTACATTAACTAGTCCCTTTCCCACCTATTACGCTGACTGATCACCAGTGTATCCTTTTTCCTGTCCAGAGCTGATCCAATGCGGATGTGGTCCATTGAATAGTGGCTAGATCCAATGCGGGTGATGTCCATTTGGTATGGCTAGATCCAATGCGGGTGGTGTCCACTGATATGGCTAGATCCAGGCGGGTGATGCTAGTTAGGTTAGGTTAGCTGAGCCAATACGGGTGATTGTCCATTGAATAGTGGCTAGATCCAATGCGGGTGATGTCCATTTGGTATGGCTAGATCCAATGCGGGTGATGTCCACTGATATGGCTAGATCCCGTGCGGGTGAAGATTTTTGATGTGATGCTAGGTAGGGAGCTGATCCAATGCGGGTGATGTCCATGGAATAGTGGCTACATCCAATGCGGGTGATGTCCATTTGGTATGGCTAGATCCAATGCGGGTGATGTCCACTGATATGGCTAGATCCCGTGCGGGTGATGTTTTTTTGGATGTGAATTGATTTATTGCGTTTTATGAAAAAAAAAAAAGAATGTTGATTTGTTGTTTGAACCTATCCAAACCATTCAGCCTTAAGCGCGAACTTAGAATCTTATATTAACTAGTCCTTTTCCCACCTATTACGTTGGCTGGCCACCAAGTGTATCCTTTTTCCCTGTGTCCGGAGCAAATAGCCTATGCGGGTGATGCCATTTGGTATGGCTAGATCCTAGGCGGGTGATGCCAGAGTAGGGGGCAAATAGCCTATGCAGGTGACGCCATTTGGTATGGCTATATCCTAGGCGGGTGATGCTATGTTAGGAGGCTATAATCCAAGACGGATGATGCCTTAATAAAATGCTAATCAGTCAATTCACACCAAATCTTTGAGAAATTTACACCAAATGTTTGAGATTAGACACCAAATATTTGAGATTTAATATTTGAGATTTAATGTTTGAGATTTTTATCCTGTAACTCTACTTTTAATTTTCTAAGTTCACCTGAACACATGCCTCCTAACCTTTCGTTCCGTTTGACGCAATATCCGTCCGATGGAGTAAAAGTTTATGATGTTGAGTTCTCTTTGGTAAACCTTCTCTGGGTGGATGTGATTTTTCACGTCACTTGTTTGGCTTAGTAGGCTTCATCGTATCTTTTTCGGTGGTTTTGATATGATGAGGTTTAAGCATGACGACGATTATTTTGTTTATGCATGATGGCATATTAAATCTTAACTTGGTTGACACTTAATGGAGTGTCAGACTTTCGCGATTCGTTCGTCCTGTTCTTAAGCCTTCTCTTGCAAGAGAAAGACCTAACCATGTAAATTGGAAATGAGTTCCCACCGTTAGGTAATTTTTCAGTTAGGTTCAGGCAGGTAGGGTCAGAATATTCGAGCAATCTGAATAAGTCTTGTTGACTAATACTTTTATAACTTATTAAGGATGATACAACCTTGTTGAATGATGGCTTGAAAATAACAGTTCGACTATTCTGAAGGATTTTTTTAAAAATATTGTAATATTTGAAACTGTTTGATATTGGGCTAACCCTATATGGGTGACGCCGGTATAATATTTGAAACTATTTGATATTGGGCTAACCCTATATGGGTGACGCCGGTATAATATTTGAAACTGTTTGATACTGTGCTAACCCGATATGGGTGACGCCGGTATAATATTTGAAACTGTTTGATACTGTGCTAACCCTATATGGGTGACGCCGGTATAATATTCGAAACTGTTTAATATTGGGCTAACCCTATGTGGGTGACGCTGATATATTGATTATTTGATACTGTTTGGTGTTGGGCTAACCCTATGTGGGTGACGCCGAAATAATATTTGATACTGATTAATATTAGACTAACCCTATGTGGGTGACGCTGATATATTAATTATTTGATACTGTTTGGTGTTGGGCTAACCCTTTATGGGTGACGCCGATGTAATATTTGATACTGTTTAATTTTGGGCTAACCCTATATGGGTAATGCCAATATAATATTAGATACTGTTTGATGTTAGACTAACCCTAAATGGGTGACGTCGATATAATAATTGATATTTGTAACGAGGACGACTCACACAAAATGCTTGATGTTATGTAATTTTGGGCTAACCCGACGAGGGTGACGCCGATTTCATGTAAAATGTCGGATGCTCTATAGTGAAAACTTAACCCATTATTGAATGATGCTGGGTTAATGTAAAGTTCTGTACAGCGCAGAGAACGCGCTGAAATCAGAATGGCCGTGTGGGCGCAAAACCACTACCATTCGATTTCTTTTGTAAATATCGCAATACCTTCTTGAATGAATATGAGGATTTAATAACTACCTTCCAATCTATTTTGTAAATATTGCAAATGCCCTCTTGAATTAATATGAGGATTTAATTTGACAACTTCCTTTTGAATTCTTTTAAATATTGCAAAATCTTGTTAAAATTAATATGAAACAACTTCCTTTTAAATGATTAATTCTGCTCATATTTAAATAGTATTTTCCATTAGAATCTCTCTTTAATAGAATTGTCACAGTGAATTCTACTGTGACAACTTCCGTTCTCATTTATTTATTTTAAGTATTTTTCTACCCTCATAGTGAATTTTATTTAGTGTAATGTTTTCCCGCCTAAATTCTCTTATTTGTTGGGTATAAAAACCGATGTAATTCAAATATAAAAAGACTCTTTCGCCGCCCGTGGAATAGATCAGAACTGATGTAAGGTATTTCTTTATTATCACTCACTTTTCCTGTCGTTCTATATTACTGTGTCGTGTGTATTTTGTGTGACGTCAACCTGGATGGCGATCAAGCGTCGACATGCATAATATGCATGTGCATATTTTTCTTCAATTCCACAATGTGATTTAAAAACATTTACTTACTTTTCAGACAATCAACCTTTTTGTCAAGTGAAAACAATGATAACTCTGATAGCTTGGCGCAAGCTAGAAATAACTGCAAACGTATTTACGATCAATGTACGAACGGTCATGAATTTCGCTGGCCGCATCATATCCTACAGTGTGCTTATGATCCAGTACTTTTACAGCCACCTCTTCATAGATTAAATACCTGAAATTAACTGCTAGACGATCTTGAAATTAGATAATAAATCCGAAAATAACTCTGACTGCCTCTTTGTTACGTCTTATCTCGTCATGCCTGAATGGCTCAACAGATTTGGATGCAACTTGAAACAATGGAGAGTATGTTTTGTTTGTATGTATGACATTGAAGTAAAGCCAGTGGTGGAAGCTTGTGAAAATATTATAATTATAAAAACAAATTAAATTAGCTACCAAAACTTCACAAACGTGATGTGTATCCCTAACTAATCACTCTGTGAATTTTTTTTGCACTGACTTTTTCGCGTCTATCACAGACAAAATCAAAGAAATAAAAAATAAATATTTATCAGGCATTTAATTTTAATCCATCTGGTACTGAAAGATCATGATTACAAAATATGTGAACAATACCTACACTGTTATAGCAATTCACTGCTACAAAAATTGAAATCTACAATAAACGCCATCTCGAATCAATAGGATGAATTTTTCATGAGACCAGTCCCCTGTTGTGTGACACTTACCGTATAGAAACGTGAAAGCATATGCAATGCAGTTCATATATTAGAACATAGATGGCGCTTATGTAAAATATTTATATTTCATAAAATAATACGATGAATACCTAGGTATTTTAACTGTAGTTGTATAAATGTGTACAGACATCATAGAAAGTTATCGTTTAAGTTGTTGAAATCACGGTAAAAAAAACTGGTATGATGAAGCTAAGTTTTCTGGTACTATTTATACACTACACTAAAAACACAAAATAATGCCTACGGTCAGAATAGTCAAAAGAGCTCGTGAACCCTGCCGGTTCTCCTGCATGGCAAAAAATTTAGTGGTGAGTAACAAGCATAAAGTGGTCAACTCAAGTGGTGGAATGTGGACTTGTGACAATGGTGGTCTCGAAAATCGGCACAATGACAACTTATTCCAACTGTCTTGACTACCAAGATCCTAAATACTTAAAAGCCTCGACGCCCATCTATCGAAGCTGGCGTTGCGTGCTCGGATCAAGGACCTTGTACAGAAGACAGATACTCCTCGGCTCGCACTGTAAGGGGGCCCCTTCCCCTGGAACCCTCACCGCTGCACCAGTAGCTGCTGCTCCCAATACGCACGGATTACTATTTTTTTAATATTTTAAATGTTTTTATTAAGAAATTAAAAAAAAATGTACAATTTGTACAAAAGATGAATATACGAGTAGGTACTAAATAATAATAAACATTTATTTCGGACGAACCCCATAATTTGTAAGTAACAATATCTTAAAAACACAACAAGGCAAGAGAAGTAAATAAAATAACCATAACTTAGCATTCCCTGCACTTCAAAATCATCATATTTTTAAAAGCATTAATTTAAAAGTTAAAATAAACAACGCAGAAAGATTGAAATTTTACTACAATTTAGTTTTTTAATTATGTTCCAAGATCTGATGACAAAAACTCATCTGATAACAATGGGTTCTATGGAAACTAATGGGTCTTATTGTAACCAAGTAGGTATGTGTGCATCTGTGAATGTCTCAACGTTCAAGCTATAAGATTGGAAAAGAATATACAGGAAGGCTTATAAGAATATTATTTTTTTAACCTATCAATACCCGCGAAACGAGACAATAGTAAGACAATAACAGCGCGGTCCTATGAGACCGGTCGGGGATTCATGAATTAATGTCATTTAATCCTTTAACGTTTGAATCCCCAACCGGTCCTATGAGACCGCGCTGTTATTGTTTTACTATTGTGTCTCGTTTCGCGGGTATCTGAGTAATTAATGCCCACCCTGTGCTCTAACACGATCGTAAATATTTAGCAATAGGGTTTGAATATTCAAATAAAAATCTATAATGACGCTCTCTAAGTGTCTATCCTACTTTGGATTTACCGTCTTAGAAAAGGTTAAGAAAGTTATAGAACTAAGAGAGAGTATTAATTATAATTATACTATATAATATGGTAAACATTATCTTTCCATATAAAATATCAATGAAAACAATGGGTGATGGTAGTAAGAGGGTAAAAAAATAGACCTATCTATACTCAGACCTCAGACCTACCAAATATACATAAAAAGTGAACATATAACCGGTCAAGCCGTTTTGGAGGAGTTCAATAACAAACACTGTGACACGAGATTTTTATTCATAAAATATTATCTGTGACCGAGTATCACCACATACGTGTTGCTCTCTACGGGCTCCAGCTAACGGAACATACTATTACTTTATCTGTGAGCTACCTCCTCTCGTTCCCGCGCTCTTTTGGTCCCTCTCTCGCGCCCTCGCAACGCCGCCATTTTGAGTTCGAAGCTGACACTCCGGCACTCCGACAGAGGCCGCGTCATTCCATTCTATTTATTTTGTTGTTGCGTATCACCCGTGACCCGGCAGTTGGTAAAAGTACTCGTGTGCTGTTTCACGTTTGGTTCATTCATTTGTGCTGTGATTACTAAAACATTTCCAACATGTCTGGATGTAAGTATTGTTTAATATTCTTTAGTTTTAACACATAATTTTGGTATTTTTAGTTTATTTAGGTTATGTTTATCGGCTAACGCTATAGATGCCAAACAAACACGTTGTCATGTGAATCCGTTATTCATCCAAAATTGTTAAACCGGCGCTTGCCGGTTACACAATGTTACATCAGTTTTCTCCGTATTTTATGAATTAATATTAAATATTGACTGATTAATACAGTCGTCTAGACTCTTAATTAGCTAGTTAAGGTATTTCAACGTTACGGTAGCAACAATTATGTATGGAATTTATTTAGTTACCTACTTAGTTAACGAAGTTTTAATTGTCATGTTCATAATTGGAATCATTAACAAATTACTGTTTAACGAGAAAGCCTGTTGGTGCCATACTAATGGGAAAATTTACTGTGAAGACACTTGGGTGGGACACAAGGACGTTGACCTTGAAAGCAAATATCTATTTTTCGTATACCCGGTATTCCGTACTAAGTATATGCGCACTAGGAATGTCGTAAAAATAATTCTTGTATGAGCGTCAAATATGTTGACTTTGTTTATTGTTTTTTATACATCGTTATCTATTTAAGTTTATTTTGGGATTTCAAAGTCTGAGATAAAAATTACAGTCAGAATCATCAATATGATGTGTTCACGTGATAAATACGCCCACAAATAAAGTACCTACCTAGTTTGCTAAAGTATTATAATATGCATTTACATAATACTCTGCTTACTTTTGTTCTGTTAGTTATTCAACATCCAGTAGCCTCGGAAATTCTCTGCTTAGCTTTCTAACAGAATGTTTGTTTGTTAGATAACAGTTTTGTTAGTAAGTACTTTACCACCACTGCAGGATGGTTCGACAGAGTCACAACACGGGTGGGGTTTAGTCAGTAAAAATCTGACACTCCTTTTCGCTCCACTCCGAGCGCGAAAGACTTCTAATTAATTCTCGCATAAAAAAATGAGCGCCCGTACCTGTCATTAAATTGTTTGATCTTACAAATTTAGGTAGATTTATTCATAAATTTTTTAATATTAAATTCGTGGGAAAATAGCAGGCACGAATTTATGTGAAGCTCAATGTATCCTACTTCGCTATTATACGTAGATAATGACTCATAGATTTTCTACATTTTCGCCATGTGCCACTTTGGAGCAAACAATGTAGATATGAGGAAAATACGATATATGCTATAACTTACGTCACATCACGTTCACATCCATGGCATAATTTCACTTGGCAACGCTAGTGAGGATGGTTTCCGCAGTTCGTATAGATTACACCCCTCCCCTTCTCATAGAAGGGTGGCCAGGATGGCGGTGCCCCTACAGTGAAGGAATCGAAGGCTACTAATAAATTACGCTTCTTCCTGCTTTTATTTTTCTATTGAATTTTACTTGATTAAGATTCGCGTTACGCTCGATATTATGATAAAGCGATTTTCTGGTTGGTTATTGCTATAGATTTATAATTACTGGATATTTACATACTTTAGGTAGGTACTTTATTTCACCATATAAAAATAGGTCATATTTTATCGCCCACTCAGTAGGCTATTCATATTAGTATATTTGATGGTCATGGTAACGTTGTCAGCCACAAAAATGTAGGAAATATGTAAATAGGAAAATATTTCAATAATTTGGAGATAAACGTTAAAATCTAAGCGTAGAATGTACGCACATCGGTAGGCGCGTTACACCAGTATTGACGCAGCCGAATACTTTCGGTATCACTTTATATTTGGAGCTATGAGATCATCAATGTTTATAAAATTCGCCTAGGCGCGTCTGTTCACTACACTTAACTAAGAGAATGAATAAATGCTTCACAGATCAAACATATTTGCCAATAAACCTAGACTATGGAATTTGATTTCGAATCAGTTCTCTATTTGTAAACGAGTTATGTTAAGCGAGTTGTTTAGCTTAACCGATAAACTGAAAGTATTTAGAAAGATATACTAAATAGACACTACAAAAAATTACATACTACAAATAAAAATTACTTAAAATGAATGTGCTTTGAGGAGATTTATAGGCTATATGAAACTACTAGAATAAAATTTAAAATCCGAATCGGTTTATTTTTAAACAATTTATATTAATTCGTCACTTTAACATTCCAGATCCTTACGGCAATCCTCAACAATACCCGCCACCACAGGGCCAACAAATATACCCTCAGATATACAACCCTGTGAATGCGGGCGCCCCCCCGCCTGGCCAACCTGGTTACCCGCCACAGTACCAGCAACAATACCAACAGCCAAGCTTCGGCTACCCCTACCAGCCAGGCCAGCCTGGACAGCAAGGCCAACCTGGACAGCAGCCACCATCGTCTATGTCCTATCCTTCAGCACCCGCGCAGCCAGGGTTCGGTTATGCTCCCGCTCCTGGATACCCCAATGTATCGCCTACTCCAGCTTATGGACGTAAGTTGTTCTTATCTGTTTTAGAAGTATCTATTCTTACTGTTTCTGAGTCTGTTATTTTGTCTGTGTATGTGAAGAATCGCCAAACTTTAGTGGCAGGGCACATTGCTCTAAGAACGGATAGTCGATGGGGACAGAAGGTTCTGTAGCCTTACCATGAGTTTGTAAAAACGTTCTCGCTATCGAAAACTATCGCTTTGTCCCTGTCATTGTGGTGCACGTGAAAGAGACAGCTATAGTTTTCGATAGCGAGAACGTTTTTTCAAACTCATGGTAAGGCCACTGGAGTGGCGACAGACGTAACGAAAGATGCAGCGTTAGAATGCCTCCCACATTGTGGACCGATGATCTGGCGAGGGTCGCGAGAATCCGATGGATGTGAGACTCACAGGACCGGTCATTGTAGCGACGCTTGGGGGAGGCCTATGTCCAGTAGTGGACCTCTATCGGCTGAGATGATGATGATGATTCTTAATGTATATATAGTCCAGATCTAGTTTTTCTCTAAGCAACTAATTCTATTGTTCTTTAATACTTCGGAGGCAAATGTTTCAAAATAATGAAAGTTTTCCGATCGTCTTCATTGCAATATTCAATTTATAGATCAAATCGAAATCGAAATTTTCTAAATTGCACTGAGCTGTTTCCCTGGCGACTGGCTGAATTTCTAAAAGATTCAATGACGCAACCTAGTCACAAAACTCTAGCAAAAAAAGATCAGATATTTTTGGCAGCAGCGCACACTTGAAATTCTAATTTCTGTCCATTGCTTTGAAACGCAAATGTAATCACTGCAATATGATTCGGTAGTATGTAGATTTATAGTTAGAACGTTATGTAATATAAAGTAAACAAGCAAGTGTGAAGCTTGTGATTGTTATAACAGGCTGATAGAATCTTTTTGTATCTTTTACTTCCAGCTGCAGTAGAATGGATCGCGACTACTCCCAACGATGCTCATATGCTCAGCGATCGAGCAGTCGTGGGTGGTTATGAAGGCCACGACGGCAGCCCTCTTTGGGTCATCCGTGCTAGATTTGAAGGAGACCTCCTACCTGGCAAATTGGCGCTGAAACACAAGGTAGCTTACGTGCCATGGGGAGGGGATGAAAATGCTGTAAGGAGTATTGAGGTGCGTTATTCTATATTTTAGCTGATTTAAGTATTCTAACGACCCATTGTCCTTATTTTGATGATTTTGCCCTACCTAGGGTCAACGCAAGACATATCTTTCTTTTATACTTATCTAAATCTCATATCCCAACTGTCTGCTACTATGCAAACAACCAACTTCAATCACTAGAACGCCAAGATTGGCGGTTTTATCATTCACAGAGAGAGAGCGAGAGAGATCACAAAGTCTCGTGTCGTCTCTCTTACTCATCTAACTAACGCTGACGTCTAGTTATAATGAAAATTGTAGGCTATATTCTTAAAACAACCATTCTGTGCACGATAATGATGGAATACTAATAACGCTCACGCAGTTGGCGAGATCTTTTTAATGAGCGTATGATGTTTTTCAAGGTTTTGTGGATTATTCTGCTCAAACAAATGCGTTTAGGCGTTATCTTCGAACGTGTGTGCTAGATACAGACCAGCCGTTATAAGTTGGCGAGTCTGAAGTTAGGCTCTGCGAATTTTGGCGTACTATAGTTGCCACATTTTATACGTTAAAATATTGTTTGGAAACGAGAGTCTGATCGCTCACTCGTTCGCTTGCTGTAGGTATGTGGATGAGTCATTAAGCTATTCTAACCTTTGCACAATCCATATTTGAGCATCCTTGAACGTAGATAACATTGTATTGTTTGCCAACGGTTCAAAGGTCCGATCGTTTGTATCAGTTTGAAGAAACCGTAGACCAATTTAGGTAAGACTTCTTTCCGCCTACATCATACACCTAAACGTTTTTTTGGTGAGAAATCTTCGATTAAATCCTCCTGATCTAGGTTGGACCGAGAATGTATGAATTTTATTGATTAGCACTCACCTATGTTACTTTATTTCCCTTTTGCGTAATAGGGCACTGTAACTGCTGCGGCGCTTCCGTCCGGTTACAATTTAGGTGTCTTTAAAGCTAGAGTGCATAGGCAATTAATAAACCAATGCGCCTAACCATTAACGATTGCATCTCTACTTACCATCAGGTAGGATCGCCGTCAAGCACTAGTTTATATCAATTTACAAAAAACCTCTTTCAAAAATTCCTGTAGCATTATAATAGGTACATTGGCGCACTAATTTTAGGTAATAATAATATGTGTATTCGTCAAACTTAAAATGTTCTTCTGAAACTAAAGGTTAACGGTAGACTTTGAACGGTGACAAACTATTGTGTGACTAGCCGGCGTTTCCCACACATCTGTAGACACACCGGTTTTGACACACACGTTCTCAGACGACACTGTTACTCATTTCGTTTATATAGTTTTAATTTGTTTAGTTGATTGTCTATTATCAAAATATTTTAAAGACATTTTATTTGTTTAATTGCATAGGTATTCGTAAAGGGTAATGCAGGTTTAATTACACACATACAGACAAAACTTTCGCCTTTATAATATTAGTTACCCGTCCACTGATCTGTCTGAATGGATTAGTACGAAAGCAACTAGTAATACCTAAATAAAAATATTTTCAGCTTTCAATTTTACAGTTCACTGTAGTTAAAATCGCTAACAAAATTTGATTAAAAATAATATTCCTTTATTATTAGGCAACAAAGGCCCTAAATCTCACAAATAATCTTACAAAATAATAAACTTATACATATAAAAACAACTTTACCAAATTACTTAGAAACAAATGTTATAAACGTTAACACAGAGTTAACATACCTCTCACATCCAATCAAATATTAAACTTGTATTAAGGTCTATCTAACTCGACAAAGACAAATACCTAATAAAAAAAATGGTAACAGATCTGTACCGATCTCAATTCGTCCTTGTAGTCTAGACACAATGACATCGACGCCATAATTATAATAAAAAAGCTACAAATGAGGCTGTGACCTTCGACCGATTCTACCAATTCATTCAGTGATACAGTCAATTTGCCGTTCTCGTTGACTAATACTTTAGCCAAATTATAATGTCGTTAATTTTTCACGAGCCTATTTTTAATTAAGATGTCTGTCTAGTAATTCAGGGAACTTAAATGTTTTACAGATTGGATTGTGTGTTTGTAGCTCGATTGCCAATGGACAGGAAAGTAAAATTAATAAATTACAATAATTTATTATAACAATTTACCTAAATTCAACCCACAAAAGAAATGAGTTACAGTTATTGTGATTTTTAATATACGTTTACCGGTTAACCTATCAATACCCGCGAAACGAGACACAATAGTAAGACAATAAAAGCGCGGTCCTATGAAACCGGTCGGGGATTTATGAATTAAGCTTTTATTAGCCATATTTGTAATTTTTTTTACGAGGGAACCCACTCGGGATAGAGCGAGAAGGAATGCCAGACACTAAGGTATTGACTAAAGACCACCACCACCACGGCAACTCTTTCGAATAAGCCCGCTAGAGCCCAGCATCCATACTTTTACTACAATGTTTCTAAAGTTTGATGTTATCTTAGATCTTTTTCACATTCAAGGTAACATATTTATATTCATTCAATTTGAATTTGCCTTACGACTATCAAGAAGGATGACTAATTTGAAATCACAGAAGTTTTCTTGAATATTTCCACAAAAATAAGTACTTAAGTTAAAATTGTTGGGAATTTTAAAAATAAAAACGTAAAGATTTGTTATAAAAGCGATCATTCGCACATTCAGGCGCACAAAGTTCGAGTATCTGTATCACTAGTTCACTGTAGAACCCATCACTACCTAACAAAAATAATATACCTAGGTATAAATATAGGTACTAAAAATACTGAAGTAGATTTTTTTAGTAAAACTGGCATTATAAGGAAAACGTAATATTTGGTAGTTCGTTATTATTGACAATAGACAGGAAATACCTAATATGTATTTTTATTCCTTTACCCTATGTGCGAACGGGATGATTTGGAACAAAACTTTGATTGTCATTTTCGCTTTGGTATATACCATATTATTCATTTCTAACAAAAGATCGATTGGTATTATATATTAATAATACTTAAATGCTGAAAATTTTTAAACGTGAAAATCCCCTTCAAATATGTTGTTCCTATCCACCCCTGCGTTCCTAATAGCCCCATTGAATGTAATAATTAGAAGAGCTCGTGGTTAAGATGATAACATTAACTTAGCTAACTTAAACAACGCTTGTCGAAGTCGGCCTGTAGATGGGTCACCAGAGATTCCACTGTACCTCGAAAAGTAAGCCCAGCTGTCATTTATAAATGTTTGATAGTTGTTGCCGATAGCATATTCATTTTTATTATGATCATGTATATTTATTTGTTACTAACATCAACTTCAGTTCACATTCGGACCGCGTCATAGCAACACCTCATTTATCGTTAGTTAAGGTCGTGGACTCAATACACGTGTCAAGTGAATTACATAGTTTTACTTGTTACATTTAGCATCCCTATCAATCAATATCAATCAGCAAAAGACGTATGGCATCAAACCATACACACTGTCAGCGGTTTCGCGCATGTAAAAGTAGAAAATTGTCCCAAAGAAACATACTCCCAGTATATAAAAGACATGGTTTACCCGATTACCAAATTTTATGCATATTCGTGCAGCCGTACAAGCGTGAAGAAGTAATAAACATATACAGACACACACACAGACTCACACTGACTCACAAACGCATTTATAATATTAATGTGATGATAAAAATAGAAATAAATGATTAAAAAGTTTATTTTGGATCTCGGTTTATACTTACAAAGCAGTTATAAAACATACTCATTTAAATACACATGAGAAATATTGACTCATTTATTGTGAAATTGTTTCAACCAGTGTTGAAACTAGGTATATGTGACGACGATTTGACTCATTCTTTTTATTTCATTACGTGGTTAAAATCTACGTACAATATTTAATTATTTATAGTTGAGATAATGTATGGCGCGTGAACCATATTATGCATATTTAATTATTTATGTATGCTTAATTTCATGATTAATCGTTACAAAGTGACTTTCGCATTTATAATAGTAGACTTTATAAATGCGTAAAGAACTTTGTCTGTTTGTTACCACTTCCCTTCTTAACAACTGAAGTTTGGATGAAACTTGGTACACTGGTACCCAGATCATGCCCTGTAATTCGACTTCAGATGAACCGAGAATATGTTTACTTGTGATAATTATCGAATTTCTAAACCGCTGATGAAAGTTAGTATAATTATTTACACAAGAAATCACTCCTATGTAAGTCATGGGTGTGTTCACAAATAAGTAACCTCACATTTAACCAATACACCCAGATTCGGAACAACTAAATCTAAGTTGACCACAGAAATATTAATTTTTTAAATTTAATTTAAAGAAATAAAAAGAACTATGATTGTAGAATGATTTGTGGTCGTCCACACAAGTCTTAATCTACTATTATTTTCTACAAGTCATAATCAAACACAATTTTCTCTATAATTACAGGTACTCTGCGCCCGCCCCGAAAGGATTAGATGGCAAGAGTGCCACGAAGCAGCGATTCCTCCAAATGCAGTTATTGGTGGCAACACTTCCAGCGGAGAACCCCTGTACGTCGGCAGAGCTAAGGAACAAGGGTCATTGACCCCTGGCAAGGTAAAGACATCATACAAGCACCATGACTGTCAGCAAACTGTAGGGGCCCGGTAGGGCCGAAGCCTCTGGGGAACACGACATCCGAAAGGTTGTCACTGTGTCCCCCAGATTGATGGCAACGAAGGAACGGGGTAGGGGTTTAGTCAGTAAGAGTCTGACACGCCCTCCCGCTCCGCCCAAGAGTGGGAGAAGTCATTCTGATGATTCCCCTACCGGAAAAAAAATAAAAATCATACAAGCACCACACCACACTACTACCACGCACCACGATTATAATATAGTCTGGGCAACTTAAATAGTGTAATTCTTGCCCAATCTTTGTCGGTTAACTCCATGTTGACGAGACGATTCAGTAGGGAATATGCTTAAAAAAATGGGATCTGACCTCCTGTCAGTATAAAACAATTTTAAAATAGAAATTTTAAACTTTTATATCTGTCTCTCTCTTCAAGTCGCCATTTTCTATGGGGGGTGGTCGTATGAGTAGAGCGTGATGGACTTTGACGTCAAAGTTCATTTCGGACTTCCCTTTCGTATTAGTAGCTTTGAAACTTTCTAACATTGTTGTTATATTCATATTCCCTATGAGATGACCTTTATTTTGTCCATGTGAAACCGTATATGTATCTGGCGAAGATTACAGGATACTTTAATTTTTTTATCCTGATAGTATGTTTGCATCAGTTAAAATTTTTGACCTACACCAAGCAAACCGCTACGCGGTGGCAGAATAAGGGCCTGTTTCACAATGTCCGAGTAGCCACTACTTACTGAATAAATTAAAAAATGGAACAGAATTTGAAACTTAATCATAGGTGAAATAGGCCCTAAGAGTAACTTTTTCAGAATGAGCACTTTAAACTTGTTTCTTAATTTATTTCTTTCTATAGATTGTCATTCTAATTTCTTCCTCTTTTCATCTTTTCGTGTTGATGGTCTCGGATTAAAGTCCAGCTTATAATTGGATATGTATCTGTTTTCAGGTTCATCCCAGTCACCAAGTGCTGTACATCCCGTTCGCAGGAAAGGAAGTCCCTCACAGAGTGTACGAAATATTGTGCACAGTCTAAATGTTTTTACAAAGTCTTCAAATTCTTTCTAAGATTTTTATATTATAGTAATTGTCATACATGTTTGTACTAGATTTTAAATAACAAAGTGCGTACTCGGGCTAAGACTGCTTTGTCGCAAGACAGTAAAAAGTCTAATGTTTCCATAGGAACATAATGGATGAATTTTATAAAGCTTACGAATGTTGAAAGATCTTATAAATTTGTAGCAGGAGTCTCAAATATTCTTGGTTTGTTATATTTTTATACGTTTGAATATTGTGTTTTGGAAATATATTATTGGAACTTTTACGTCATATATTTGTAACTAGTATTGATTGTTATATTCGAAATGAGTATGAAATAAATTCATGTTTCTAGTATTATTTGAAGTTTTTACTTTATCTCAAGTTGATTCGTAAATGAACTTTGCAAGTACTTACTTGCACTTGGACCCAGGGGAATAGGGAATATGCATAAAAAATAAAATGGCCTGATTTTTTTTTTTCCTAAACTTTTAAGGTCGTAGTAATACACTCAATTCGTTATTTTCTAATTTAATATGCATTTAGTTATTTAAAACGTAAATCAAAAAGTGAAAAATTTACGAGCGAAATTCAAATTTGTAAAACGCCTCACCATTGGTCGTATGAAAACGACCAATGGTGAGACGACGACGGCGACGACTTTGACGTCACAGGGCACAAAACTGACAGGAATGGTGAATTTATCTGGTGTACTTTTTATAGTGTTATACACAATGGTATCATGCAATATCTATAAAATGGCTTTTTTCTTCTTCCATGATTATTACGCGACTAAAACACTTTGTTATATATCAAACTAACTCTCAATGCAAACAATAAACTGACAGGACGTAACCTATGACGTCACGCCTCAAGCGCGCGAGAAATAGTAGCGTTTGAACTCGTCAAATTAAACCAATATTTTTAAGATTTTATAAAAAAGTAATTACTACTCTTACGGCTATGGTTTATTTTTTTTCTACATCAAAATGAAGTGAATATTGAATAAAAAAAATAAAAAAAATTGCCTGCATATTCCCTATTATATTTCCCTCTGCCTATCAATGAGACAAAAGACTTCTAGAGACGTCAACATAAAATAAAAGCATAAGCAATTAAAAATATTTCTTTATTTTCATCTAATAAGTACTCACACATATTTATTAGGATAACATACAACTACGTATATTAACTTAAACTTAGTTCACTATATCACTTCATTGGGTGTGCAAAACCTACATACGTCTTGCGTTTTAGTAGAAAAGAAACAAATATTTGAAATTTTTTGTAGGAATATTCACCGTGTCAATAATATTTTTGAAAAATGTTAACAGTTATAAAATTATTAGTACCTGCTTAAGGTACTGTGACAAGGCATAATTTGACCATAAGACAGACAGTTTCAAACTAGGTTACAATATAATTCAATATTGTAACTGGGAAAATGTTATCAACAATGGTAATTTAATTATATCCCTTGACTTTAAAATATAATAAATATCTTATAAGTTGCTTAAAACTAAACTACATGTCTGTTGTAATTATTAGTTGCAGAGAACCAGTGATGATGATTTAAAAATACCCCCTATAGGGGCATGGGTATTCTGCTGGTACCATATGTATTCATGGATTAGTTAAGTTATCCACAATTTTCTGACATTGATAATCTCTGTAATCCAAATTTTTATGGATAAAAGTATATTTTAATTTCTATCAATAAAATTGTTAGATGGCCTTGTGAGTCATACATTCGCTATTTTCAGTCATTTAGATTTAGTAGTAACTCCATCTTCAATGTTCAATTTGTTTTTTTTTTTTGTCTGTTTTAGTTTATTTACAAATTTTATCAAAGGAAATATCAAGATGATACTGTTTCATTCTCAAGAAAACCTGTTTTTACATCCCAGTAAGTAATTAAGAACAATTTAGAGAAGATAATATTTGTTTTGTCAAACAAATATTTCACCTTACCATTGTCTTGAATCAAAGGAGAGATATCTCATCAAAGGCCGAAATGCTTTTATTTTGCCCTGAGAGACTTATTTACCCAATCATAACAAGGATTCTGTGTGTAATGTCTCTGTTACAATACTAATCAAGTCATAGGGAAAATATAACGGCTATCTTTACTTGAACCTGCTCTTTGATTTCCTTCCAAACTTTTCTTCATAATGATTTCTATTAAGCTTTCTTATATTCATACTTTATTTATCTTTGTATATAAAAATATCTATTCCCATTAAATTATTTACAGTCTAGGCATGTGTAATTCTTAACTAGTGTTGTACCTTACTATTGTTTACCATACTTTCTATGAAACCTATTTCAATTTGTGATTGTATGACAATATCATTTTTGTCATCTGTTGTATTAACTTTTTTCTCTGTTTCATCAGTCTCGTAAGCTTTATTTTCCATGCCGATCTTCTCTGTATTGGCTCGCATTTCAGATTCTTTGTCTAAATTAGCTTGAATGTGCTTCTTATTTGCCAGATACAACCATCTGAAATGAAAAATATTGTCAGGACGCCAATTATAATGTCTTAGACACTTTTAGGGGCCTCGCCCACGGCGACTTTTTGAAGCGATGCAGTAGCGCGGCTACCGTGCGTTTGCATCGATAGTCGCGATGCAGTCGCTAGCGGCTTGCCCCCACCCACGCCACGATTCTGAGTTGCGATACAAACGCGCGTCAGCAGCGCTACTAACGCGCTACAGTCGCGATGCAAACGCGATAAAGCAGCAGTATGTTGATTGTTTTTGTTTTTCATTCTCGTGCCACCCGCCCTCCGTCCTTTCCCCGCTGTCATCTGACACGGCCGCGCATTTACAGCGGTACAGTCGCGAAGCAGTAGCGCGTTTCAAATACGTCAGCAGCGCTACTAAAAGACGCCGTGGGCATGGGCCCTTAGAGTCCGGCAAAATAAACTATTAATTTTATCTTCAGAATAATAGATACGAAAATAGTTCCTTGTTTTCGGACATTAAATCTCAGTTTCAAAAGTATAAATAAAACAAACACTCACAAGAATATGACAACAGCTGGCATGGTCAGACCTCCACCAAGAAGGAAGAACGCTCCAGGGAAGGTCTTAATAGTCGTGGTGTACAGAGTTGTGTACATGGGTGCGTAGATGAGTGGCATCATCGCTTCAGCCACGCCGAAGAATGAATTTACTTTACCTGAAATTTACAAAAAAAATACTTATTTCTGTTACGTTCTATGGTAGTCCTTAGAAGATAACAAAAAAAAAATTAGCTTATTTTATGCAGCTTCTAAATTTGTATTTTGGAGTATTGTAAAAGATGCTTTAGCCTTGGACTGTAAAAAAAGTGGTCTTTTTAAATGAAGCATTATTGCAAGAAAGTTTTATTTGACGTCTACGGCTTAAGTACACCACTGACGTTAATGATAAATCTGGCCTTAAATAACTACATTTGCGAGCAACCAAATCAACTCGAATGTATAAGTGCACACTCAGATGTGCAATTAAATTAATTATTTAGAAATACACTCAATATTTTTTATAATAATGATACTAATTTATAGCTGAAGTTTTAGGCTTTCCAACGATATATCGTTTTTTTATTCAGTGCTCTTTTCTCTGATGGAAACATCCGTAAATAAGGACGCACTTGTTCATTGACCCGATTTGATTACTCGTGAGTCATCATCATCTTCCTGCCCTTGTCCCGTTTTATTTGGGGTCGGCGCAACACGTCTTTTTCTTCCATTCTGTCCTGTCACTCGTCACGCTATCACTCACTCCCTTTTCTTCCATATCACTTCTCACACAATCCATCCATCTTTTCTTTGGCCTCCCTCTCCCTCTCCATCCATCCACATGTAAACTCATAACTCTTTGAGTAACATGCGTTTCATCCCTCCTCTTTACATGACCCCCTCCTCTTTACATGACCTTGATTACTCGTGAGTGTATATTTTTTATTTACATTAAAAAATAATCAAAAAATATCATCGTCATTTATGACCTAGTATTTGTTAGATTTAGATAGGTAGTATTAAGCATAAATCATCCTTACCCAATTCATCTCTGTCTACTAATTTGGAGACCATTGACCTCATCGCTATGAACGATGTTCCGTTAAATATTTCTATCAAAGGAGCTGCAAAAAAAACAAGATTAAATAAAATAGCCTTTTTTAGTTCAAGTTAAGTATGTACGAGTAATGAGTATGTATAAGTTGGTATTAGTATTTATAGCAAAACTGATCTCGAGATGCCAAAGATCGGTATACCTCCAAATCAAATTAGGGGTTTACAAAGTCAATTGAAATTTTTGCATGGTAGGAAATATGTAGGAAATTATTTAAAAAGTTCATTAAACAAAGTGCCATTCAAACGAAAAGAAAATTTTTGGCTATGTTCAATGGTTGTTCTCAGGTTAGCCATTAAGACTTCGAGTGAAGTATTCTGGGGAATCTTAGTCCAAAATCATGGCCTATAAAGCCATCGCCTACATGTTACCTGCATGCCTGGATGTCGTATGAGAAATGGAGCGAAATAACCACTCAATGGGTCCCACTAAACGGCAAACAACATTGCGGTAGACCACGGTGAAGATGGTGCAAAGAGTTGGACACTTATCGAAGGAGTTACCCGCACGCGCAGAATTTATGAGTTGTGAGGAAAAAGGAGCAGGAAGCCTTTGCTCTATAGTAGGTTAGGTTTATACATTTTTTGGCCCCCCAAAAGCTAGACCGATGACCTAGTGAGGTTGTGGGAATCCAACGGATGCAACACGCACAGGGCCGTTCGTTCTGCCGTCACTTGAGGGAGACCTACGTCTAACAGTGGACGTCTTTCGGCTGATGATGATGATATATTTTCAGTTTATGTAAAAATAATACGTACCTATGTATATGTGCCACGTCTTCGTAGCAAATGCATACATGACTCCAGCTAATATCTTACTGGTACACGATATGACGCCAATGATAGCATCGTCAAACTTCAGTAGATGACTGAATACACCCACCGAAAATAAAGTACCTGAAAACCAAAACAATGTAACATTTATATCTAAACAATGATTTTTCTTGAAGATTATATTAAGTAAACCATAAGTTAATCACGGGTTTTAAACTCGTCTTCACTGGATTTACATTATTTAAGTTTAATTTGATTGTACTGCCGTAGGTCACACACAGACTTTCCCAAAGGAAAAAAATAAATATTTGTTCAAGCAAAGTCTGAAATTACTTACTGAGGCTCTAAATGGACAGTTTTATGTGGCAACATAATTTTTGCATCATATGGGTTCTGGGATTCTTTACGATTTTACAATCATGTGATAAATTTAAACATAGGGAGATCTATGATATCAAAAAATGTAGGTAAAATTTGACATATCCTTCGTCTTGAAAATTGCATTCTCTGCTCATGAATATAAGTTAAAATAGAAATTTCTGTCTGACAGTTGCTCGATAGTTTTCACATCTAATACAGTCTGTTTCTGTTCACAATACGCCAGTGAGATATACCTATTATAACAACTATATTATAAGTAAGCGATAATTACCTACTAATGAAGTACACATGGCATAAGTAGAGAACATGCTGAAGTCGACCTCGTTCCAGTTGAACCGGTACCTCGTGAAGAGGTACAGTACTGACATTTCTCCTGCAATAAAAAAAAATGGGTTAATGGGAATTTTAGCACGGGGTCTCATTGTTAAGAAAGGAAATTTGGTTCAAATAAATTTCACTAGATGGCGCGAAATGTATTTATTTTCTATTTATTTATTCTCTTGACTTTATTACGGTTTAATCATATACAAGATGACGAAATATGCGAATATAAATGTATGGAACAGCTAAATATTTTTTCTCGATTTCAGGTTTGGTCCTATATTAAAAGTTGTTCATAATGATGAGTACAATGACCCCCCAAAAGGATATGCGTTAATTATGTTACATGTTGTATAATCAAATCCTATACACACAAAATTATGGAACAATGGGCTCTTATTTCAAATTTTAAAGATGATTGGAATAGACAATTAACATGTATAGTAGTAGATGGCACTGTATTAAATTTTAGAGGTTAAGTACTCGACTTTTTTAACGTTTGAATCCCCAACCGGTCCTATGAGACCGCGCTGTTATTGTTTTACTATTGTGTATCGTTTCGCGGGTATCTGAGTAATTAAATTTTGTTTTGTATAATAATATCACAGATAATATGAGTACGTAGCAGCAGTACAAAAGTACAGTGTACAATGCCCTTAAAACGTCATTACTTCTAGGATTTAGAAGGATTAAGAAGATCCATGTAACCATCTTGCTAAGTCGCTGCTAACACCATCTATTACCGTGGAACGAGAACGAATCCGATTGATGGTCTAGCAATAATAAGCAGAATAGTCAGATGAAAAACGCTAGTTACGTCGGCACAGTTTCTTTGTATGAAGTATCTGTTTGCTAGTATATTATAATATCTGTGATTTTATGAAAGCCTTATAAAAGCAGTCAGGGTTCCTTTCTCTGGAGCCTTGACTGCGCGGTAACTTGAACCCTGTTCCCGATCTCGGTGGGCTTCTATTTTTGTTTTTTTTTTATGATATTAAGAAATATTAAAAAAAATTAGCAACCGATTTCCATATCTACGTATATTCCATAGCATTCCATAATTACAAAACTATGTATTTCTACCAGTATAATTTAATTGCAGTTTAATTCATGAATCCCCGACCGGTCCTATGAGACCGCGCTGTTATTGTTTTACTATTGTGTCTCGTTTTGTGAGTATGTGATAGGTCAAAGAATTGTACCAACTTTGTATTGATACCATACCTTCTTTCTACTCCCCCCTACCATCCCATCCTTTCTCTATTCCTTCTTCCTTTATTTTTACAAACACTACTGCGCTGAGGCGTATATGGAATTTATACCTTCACACAACGCTCATAGTGTTGAGTTCGTATATACATTAAAATTGTATATAGCTCGTATTAAAATTTCAAAGTATACCCGACTACAACATTTTTTTGGGGTATACTTTCAAGGAGGACACTTCATTTTGCTACACTATAATCTATACCCGTTTTATTAAGTGCCTTTCAATGAGCTAAGAGATAGAAAAAGGGATATAGTTATTTTTATATGGCATGTATTTAAATCGATATCTGTATATTCCCTTTTTTCGAACGAAATATTGCAAAGTTAAATCAAAAATACTGACTTGCACACAAATTATGCACGCTAAACAAATCAAATCAAATATACTGTTTAATGGTATTTGCAGAACTGTTTTACCGAACGATAACAATTATTAAAATAGTATATCTAAAATTTTCTTAGTTCAACAAACATTCTAAAACATTTTTAAGGTAAACCATCATCTAATTTACTTTTAGGAACATATTCTAAAAAACAATTTGAGAAGTAGCGCGTTTGGTCACAGTTCTAACCTAACCTAACCGATTTTACCCACTTCAAAATGTTACAGTGCAAGTTAGTATTTTTGATAAACAATTCATATTTTTAGGTATGCATTCAGTTAATTAATGGAGTTACCTAGTGTGCTGATAAATTATACAGATGTGCATTTAAAAATATCCCTTGAACATATTGCTGAAATGAGGTTTAGCAGCCAGCGATAGCTGCGTTACGTGGGTATATTTTATATTAATCGCGCGCGGGTATCCAAATTGAAAATATACCCCAAGTCAACACGTCCTAAATGTTACGTAAAGGTAGGCTTTATAAGAAAAATTTTCGCTTTCTGGATTTGAAAATATACCCGACGACAACACGGCCTGTGACGTCACAAGCGTTGAGTGAAGGTATAAATTCCATATACGCTGCGCTGAGTGTCGTAAATGTGTGTGTAAACATTTGTATGGCCTACAAAAATATGTTGTCTGGGTGCCATGTGTATGTATGTTTACATGTTCACATATCCTAGCATGAGCAGGTTTACAAAAAAAACAAAGGAAAATAAATCCCAGAGTGAATTGAAAAACATTTCCATGTTTATTGTCACTACGCACGCACAATCGAAAGGATATAAATAGACCCACTTAGGTACTCGTACGTAGTACTGTCGTCATATCATAGTATTTTTTCTATTTGTAACTCAGCAGCTCTGAAAGGTAAGAGGAAAAATCCTATAAAATCAAGTTGAGGTATTCAAGTTAGCTGTCTGCCTCCTATCTTGTAATACATCGTGAAGGCATCCTTAGTATGCAAGTCATAATCACACTTGGAGGCCTTTTTGCCGAATGGCAAGAAATAAAGTATCTGAGAGAACATCAAAATTTTGAGAAAATCTAAACTGACAAACTATCGGACATTTAGAGTGGAGTAGTTTAATTTTTTATTGTAAACACAAAAAAATTATAATATAGTGCCTGTGCACTATATTATATTTTTTTTTGTGTGAAATCTCTGTAGATTTCACAATTCATACAAAGGCGGGTTCACTAACTTTTCTCTTTTTCAAACCTTTGAGTGACAGAGAGAGATCACATTTAAGGGTAGGGTTCAGTGCAAAATATAAACAATTTAGGTACGTATGTATTTATGTATCTATTTTAGTCCTAGTTATGTACCTACTTTGTTTTTTATTTTATATTGTTTAACTAGTTTTTGAAATGCGTCAAGGGAATCCCCATTTTATGTTCAGGCAATCTCTATCCATTCAAGGTTACCTGGAAGAGATCGCAGAATGGGATGAATGCATATATATATTACTAGCTGTGCCCGCGACTTCGTCCGCGTGGAATAGTTATTTTGGGCATCATTTATTTTGGCGAACAACCTCCTCAGCTTTATAAATTATAGCTGTTACCCACGACTTTGTCCGCGTCATTTTCCGTTTTTATTTTAGACAATTCAGTTTTTAAAAGAACATATTTATTTTAAAGTAATCCTGTGTAAATTATATTTTTAGTTTTATTTTCTAGTGGCAGAAGAACATATTGGTTTTCTCCACAACCTGGTCTTGACAACGCGACATACAGTTGACCGTGTGAAAAGCAGTCTTGACGTAAATCAATTCCTACGTGTTTAAATGTTTGCCCCTGTGATTTATTAATTGTAACGGCGAAAGATAGTTTGACGGGAAATTGAATTCTTTTAAAATTAAAAGGTAAATCATTTGGAATCACTCGATTCCCGATCGCGGTTAGCCAAAGTTCAGGGATTCTGTGAGCCTTTAGGCGTTTAACGTTTACGTTGAGAACGTTCAGCGCTTGATTCCCGCAGTCGGTTCACCGAAGTTCGAGAATTCTGTGAGGCTAAACGTTGAAAACGTTCAGCGCTTGATTCCCGCAGTCGGTTTACCAAATTTCGAGAACTTCGTGAAACTAAACGTTGAGAACGTTCAGCACTTGATTCCCGCAGTCGGTTCACCAAAGTTCGAGAACTCTGTGAGGCTAAACGTAAAACCTAACCTAATAAGAATATTTATGTAGATAACACCTATTGTATTATACTATATACATCAAAACTTAAAAAAAAGTGTTAATAATTGAGAAATTAATACAAACAAAATATTATCCTAAAAACAAAATGAAATAGTATAATCCCCAACCAGTCCTATGGGACCGCGCTGCTATTGTTTTACTATTGTGTCTCGTTTCGCGGGTATGTGATAGATTAATCTATTCTTAGGGATTCAAACCTCAAAAAGTATTATTACACGATGATTTATATCGCAAAAACAAATAACGCTGCATACAACCATTCTGAAGGGAGCCGACCACGCGTCTGAGCCGCGCGACATGGTACCTCCATAGACATATACTGTCGTGGACATTTTTTTAGATCAATTCAAGAGAAATAATTCTTTCATACATATATTTTTGGTATCTTCAACCGTTTTCGCAGCGCACGCAACGGAAGCCCTCAAGGATGATTAATTTTCCCCGTTTTTTTCACATTTTCAATTATTTCTTCGCTCCTAATTATAGTTGCAGCGTGATGTTATATAGCCTAAAGCCTTCCTCGATAAATGGTCTATTCAACACAAAAATCATTTTTCAATTCTAACCAGTAGTTCCTGAGATTAGCCCGTTCAAACAAACAAACACACAAACTTTTCTGCTTTATAATATTAGTATAGATTCTGACCGATTTTTCGTAGGCCGTGTGCGTTGCACTATATCAGTGTGTTCTATGTTTTACCTATAAAAATCGTTCACCAATAATTGTCGGTTGTGGGCGGGCAGCGAAACATCGCGATTCAGAAAAATGACGTCACACGCCAACGCCATCTATCGAATATCTATGTTCAATAAGTTATTGCACAAAGTTGTTCTCTATGTTTGATAGATGGCGCTGTTTTAAAATTTTACTTCGAAAAGACTTATAATTTTATAGCTGAACCCCGCGGTTTCACCCGCATTTTTGCTTACTGCTCCGCTCCTATTAGTCTTCGCGTGATGTTATATAGCCTATAACCTTCCTGAATAAATGGGCTATCTAATAGTAAAAGAATTTTTCAGATCGGACCAGTAGATCCTGAGATTAGCGCGTTCAAACAAACAAACAAACAAACAAACAAACAAACAAACTCTTCCGCTTTATAATATTAGTATAGATATTGGTGTATAATAAAGTATATCCAATAAATAAATAAAATAAACCTACATAAATAACTCAATACTTTAGTGTATACTTTAAGTAAACTTTAGATGGTAAAACTTATAATTAGATCACATGGACCCTGTAACATACGACATACATACTAATAAATACCAATATACGAGTACACGAGAATCATGTCAGTTTCAATTTTTTAAAACCTCCATAACCAAGGAGGTTTATTACAGGATGTTTGTTGCATCGTGTGCCAAATTGAAGTATTCGACTGGAAGGGTCATCTGCTATCCTTTCGGAACCCTAAACACTTGTCATGCTCTGCGGGTTTTTTTTCACCAACTTTTTATCGTTTTAAAAAAAGACCTATACATTCAAAAACAAATATTAAAATCGGTATAAGGCATAGACTCTGAATTTTAATGTTATTCAGATGTGTAATACCCAGTATTCAGCCTCACATACAACCTTACGTAACGCTTAAGATTAATTCTGAAATACTCGCATATGTGAGCTTAATCAACCGAGATTAATTAATGTGGCACTGATAATGACTTGAAAACATTCACTGCGCAATTTGTGCAGCATTGCATTTATAGGAATGCTGTTAATTTGTTTTAGAATCAATCACAGAATTGAAACTAATGAACTGGTAGGTACACATCATATATGCCTCTAATTATTAGAACCATTATATGTGTAAATACATAAAAAAGGCTATTATATTATTTATGTAGTATGCGGGTACCTACTTTATTACACGCCACATAATAAACTCAGGACAACAAACAAACATTAAACGTAGTTACAATTATTGGTTAATCATACAGGTTGATTTCAAGCCGGCTTTAAAATGCAGTATATTTCAGAAGCAGTACTAAATCAACGCGGCCTTTTTTTTCCTGTGGGGAATCATCGAATGACTTCGCTCGTTCTTGGACAGAGCAGGAGGACGTATCAGACTTTTACTGACTTAAACCCATCCCTATGTGCCTTCTTTGCTTTGCATTCCAGGGCCCAAGGTTTTCCTTTCAGAAGCGAACCCATGGCCCAGCAAGTTTCCTAACGTCGCTGTTGCTAGAATGCTCCGTTTTTTATGTGTGTCGAGGCTTGTGCCATGTCATTTTCTCAGTATTATGACACAATATTCTCAACGATGTTTGATAATAAATTAATTACGATACTTTACGATTTTACAATATTTATTTATTTATTTATCGTGATTATCTGTAGTAAATCTGTCGGAATAACGACGAACCACGGCCTTCTTCTTCAGTTGGCAATCGTTGAGATTTGTCTCTTGCATTATCAACGACAAGAAATATGTATCGGAGATTTTGTCTAGTACCTACCCATAACACAAGCTCTGCTTGGTTTGGAACTAGACGGCATTGTGTGATAGTTTTGGAATATTATTATTATAATATATTTGTAATTTGTAACATGATTTATTAGACTATCCATGGAGTTTCTTGCACATCCTTCTCCATTGCTTTGGAATGTCTAATTAGCATCATTTTTCTGACTGACTTCTTGAGAATATGCATGAAAAAAATATTTGTTATAGCTAACCATTTTATAAATAAATATACAACAATAACAATAGAATACCAACTGTGAAAACAAAATCTAAATTAGTAGAACGGCAAACGAGATAACCATTTCAAACAAAAATGAATAATTCGCGAGCTATCTATACTAATATTATAAAGAGGTAAAATTTGTAAGTTTGTATGTTTGTAAGTTTGTATGTAGGGGGTAATCTCTGGAACTACTGGTCCGATTTGAAGTTTCTTTCAGTGTTAGATAGCCCATTTAACGAGTAATGCTATATACCAGCACGCTACGACCCACGGGAGCGGAGCAATAACGAAAAATGCGGGTGAAACCGCAGGGGACAGCTAGTGTAATATAAAGTCAAATTACATGAAGCTTTATAACTGTATTGTCAATAAAGATATTTTAGAATTCTTTCTTGTTTATTTACTAGAGCAGAAAGTGTATTAATTTAACAAATAAGTAAAAAAAGTTGATTGATTGAGTAACAAATATATTATTATTTTATTCTGAAGTGAGCCGTTTCATTACAATAATATATCTGCATATTTGTATCGGCTACTTAATTTCAATAGCGCATCACATCATTGTCCTTTAGTAAATCTGACTCCAGTCTTGCCATGAAGTACCGTGTTACCCCAGTTAATGGGTTGTGGAGGTCTGGTAGGCAGCCGCTCCTCGTAAAATACTGGTATTCAGCTAAATCCGGCTTGACTGGAAGCCGACCCCAAAATAGTTGGGAAAAGGCTAGGCAGATGATGATGATGATCACATCATTGTCCTTTCCTTTATGATAACCACTTGTGTTACTCAGTAGGTACAGCTGAAGGTAAGTAAGCGGTAAACAAGCTATCAGCTACTAACTACGGTTATTGCTTTGGTACTGTATCCATGGTCTGTAATTCTTACTTTCGTGCGTAACCAACGGAACCCATCCGCTACCGGGAACGATCGGTCTTGATACGAATAGAGAGTATTTAGACTGGATGGATTTTACGAAACCACAATGACAGAACGACAAAATGAATTCATAATAGTTGTTGGTAGTATGAAAGTTAGAACTGATCAACAGTAGATACCCTCAAAATAATGCTTTCAAAATTAATAACAAAACTAAAATAAAGGTTGTTTTCGAGGCGTGTAACTAATCTTAGCATCATTAATGTTTGTAGAGATCAAGCAGGGTGACATATAACAGTCTAGATTTATGGTTTAGGTTTTCCCTTTTCATAAAGCTGGTTTTAAAACAGATATGTCAGATTGGCTTAGAGTTAGTACTGCTAGCTCTATAGAAAGCGAAACGAAGAGAAAGTAGTGGCGTAACTAACCCGTAACTGTGGCCAATGGAAACGTCAGTTCATTGCCAAGGGCGTACCGTATGGGCGAGATAATGCCAAGTGACTCCGCTCTCGGAATAAACTTAGCACTTTCACTGATCACCCTGATAAGTTAGATAGTTTACCTAAGGATAGTAATAAAATTATAGTTGAGTAACTAAAGTCTATATTATGTTTTTCAAAATTAGAAGCCGTTCAAATTGACTACAAGGTTATGAGGTTTATAGTGTGTAAGATATAGGTACAAAGTATATACTTTTTAATTATAGGTACTTTATAGAATTTTCACATCAACTAACAAATTAAGTCTAATTTGGGCTAATAACTCTTGATTAAGAGTAATTTACCTATACGATGGTTGCAGGTGCAACAATATTTCGTAAGCGAACTTTAAAGTGCCCTAGAGGCGTAGATGGTATTTAAAAAAATTAACTATAAAAATATTTATCATTGAATTCGAGCCTTTGTAATTTGATTGACGTGAGAAAGAATTTTCATTTCTTATTTTTTTATTATAGTCTAGCATTAACTAAGACTATTTGAATGATATAATCTGCAATTTATTCGTAATTTAGGTCAATGTTCATACCAGCAAGTGGTCGAAACAAATTAACTAAATTGCAATCTCAAATGGTCAACAAATTGATAAAAGATAATTTGAAGCGGCGATTAAAATCGACGTTCTGTTTATGTAATTATGTAATACTATAAATTTAATGTCTTAGGTTTAAGTGCACTATACCAAACTGAAGTAGAAACCTATAAATTATATAAGATAAATATTAGCTACATCAAAGAATACACATAAAAACAATAAATAAACAATTCTTCAGAAAATCTCAGACAATTATCAAATTGTTTGCAGAAAAACTAATCTCTTAGATACTCGTATCTAAAATGTCAACAACCTAGACCGCGCAAAAATACTGGATGTATGTAAAATGTGCATAGATAAATCATGATGCACTATTTCGCTCGAGTCTGACATTATTATCTTGCTCTTACCCCTATTTATATTTTCCTCAGGACTGTCATCACTCTGTTGTCTTAATCCGAATTTATTTTGACTCAGGTATACTCGTATAACGATAAGTAACTTTGCGTCAACTAATAAACAGAGTCATTTGGTTTAAGAATTCAAGTAAATAATGACAACATTATTTACTTGAATTACGGATCATAGTTTAATCATCCTGAAATTCCAGCACTAGCACACAGGTCTCATCTGCGAGAGGCAGTGAATCGATATCTACCGTGTTTACAAACGACGAATCAAAAAGTACTCACCATAAATAGGTCCTATAATAACACACATGACTATAACCAGCATGATGACCCTCAGTCTCCGGTTGTTGGGGCCGTGTTTGAAAGCCACCAGCAACGTCTCCTTCACGTATCGAGTGTCGAAGAACGTCCGGAGCCATTCGCAGCAGTTGGTCGGAGGTTTCTGAAAAGTCGACATTTCAATTATAAATATTATTATTTTTTTATTTATATAATGTGATTATTAGATGATGATGAGTTTTAGCACCTTGGAGCATGAATTTGAGTTCAGTTATCGGTTATTTTATTTTCCTAACCATTTTATTTACCAAAAACCAGAATCAAGAGGATATTAACCGAAAAGCTTTGTATCAGTAAAACGACGCAACGAAATCAGTCAAAAACAAATAACGGCGAAGTAAAAAAAATATTATCGGTTAATCAAAATAGGCTCGCCATTCAAACTTGAGATTTGAGAGGACTGTTGACTTAATAGCGAGTTTTAAAAAGGGTCAAAATGTAGGTACGATCAAGGCAATAAACAGAATCAGAAAAATATAATATGTTATTCTTCAGGAAAAGTGATAGATTTTAGACAGATAGTGTGTTCAAAATATAATAAAATTAATTTAGTACGAAATCATCGATTAATAATAAATTTATGTGTAGGTATAATGAAGAAACATTTCTTCATTCAACGTTTATTTTGAAATCATTTACGTTAAGCATTTACCTAACAATATCGGAAATTAAAAGCAAGATTTGCGATTAGATTATTTGCATGCAATAGATATGAGAACTTCCCGGCCTGAAGAGAAAGCGCTTTAGCCATTTGAATATCATGTAACAGTTTAGGTAACATGGCTAGGATATAAGTGTGACTTTTAACCACGAAAGCCACGAGAAAATGCGTTGTCTCATTATTATGATATTATGTATATAGGAGTCGGGAGCTGGAGCCTTATAAGCACCCAATTCGAAATACATTTCCATAACCGATCTTACGTGATTATGATATTATTACAAGTAACACATCTTTGTTCTCTAGATTTTTTGGAAGCACAAATATTTTGTGAATAGTATACGAAACAAATGGTTTTTATTTTTTAGTAGGTACAGCTAAGGTAGAAAATCAAAAAAGCTACTTACAAAATATACAACCAGTTACAAAATAAGTAAAATATTTTTTTTATTGTTGGAGTATCTGGTTTTGTCTCTCTGACTTCTGAAAGATTTTTTCTGCAATTTTCGTATGTTTTATACAAAAGTCGGTTTGCTAGTTTTTATTCTGTCTATAACAAGATCTACAAGCCCCCGATGCGATCAAAAATCGGTAAAATTTGAAATCATAAAAAGTCATAATCTTTTAAGAACTTTATGATACTTCTACCGTAATTTTGGCATTTTTTAGAAAGATGGGGCTTTAGTTAAAAAAAATGACCTTTTTTCTAAGCATGATTTAATCATTTAAATTAGTCAAAATGTGGTTCCTGTACGTGTACAGAATGCGAGGGTCAACATTATGCATGTCTAACAGTATTTATGCACCAAGGAGCTCGTGGCTAGATAATAACAGCCGCACAGGTCGATCTTCAAGGTTAAGCAACGCTTGCCTAGGTTGGTCTGTGGATGGGTGACCATCTTAACATAACGAGTTTCCTCCGTGCCTCGGAAAGCACCTTTGATCCCGGCTATCATTTGTACTATGCGTTCCAAATGAGAATAGGAAAGTCAATAAACTCGATCTGTCAAATTTTGATTGAAAAGTACGGTTTGCAAAAAAATCTTATTTGCGTTTCAATGGTTTTGTTTTTGTTTAACTGAGTCTTAGTTAAGTCATATTAAGAAATAGATAAAAAAGTTATTTAAAACTACTATTTAACAAATTATACTACTTTCTTTTTTATTTTCATTATTGGCAAATGGAAATTATTGGAAAATGATGATGACAGTTCATCAGACAGTTATGGCGAAATGAGTGGCATTGAAGAACTCGATTCAGATTGAATTTTGTCAGATACAGGTAATTTAATGCTTATTTTTATTTAAAATAACAGTTAGTGCAATACACATTAAAAACCTATATTAATCCATGCTTTATTTTATAGGGGAAAGCAGCAGTACCGATCACGATGATGACGCCACTACTCAGACGCTTCACACAGTGACACAGAGATCAATAAAATTGAAGAACTGCATTTTTATCAAAGTTTTTTTCGTTCACGATTCGTAAATAAATTAAATTGAACAAATTTCTTGTTTTGCTCACCCTACTCAATTTCTCCGATTTGACAGTAAGACGAGACGTCACAGTATGGCCGCCGATCCTATTCTCATTTGGAACGTGTAGTAGATCTTTGCATTCGTTATGGATAGTCAGAAGCCAGTAAAATCTGACTCCAGTCTTGCCATGAAGTACCGTATTACCCCAGTTAATGGGTTGTGGAGGTCTGGTAGGCAGCCGCTCCTCCTAAAATACTGGTATTCAGCTGAATCCGGCTTGACTGGAAGCCGACCCCAATATAGTTGGGAAAAGGCTAGGCAGATGATGATGAACAGTATTTATACACCGATTTAAAAAATATTTAACGTTTGAATCCCCAACCGGTCCAATGAGACCGCGCTGTTATTGTTTTACTATTGTGTCTCGTTTCGCGGGTATCTGAGTAACTAAGATCTTTAGAAGATTGTATGTTTTTAATTGTATTTAATCCAGTTCTGATCACCAAAATCCATGAGATAGACGGAACAATGCAATTGTTACGGGCGACTATTTAATATTTTAATCCTCAGATATTTTCATCAAGAAGTCAAGTGTACCTGTTTGGCTATTTGAGTTCCTGAACGACCTCAAATAGCCAAAAGAACTTCACAAATATTTCGATTGCGATAGGGAATTTAAAAAAATATTACGTATGAAAATGGTGGCATCAAATGTGGAAACTGGAAGGTAGACACCGGAACGACAACATGAAACAATGTATTCTAGTTACATTGGGTTTATTGGAATATCGTGAAGTGCTCACTGTTTATAAATGGTTTTTCCGGTAATATTTTATAGGTACTATGATAGAAAAAAAATCCGGCCAAGTGCGAGTCGCACCCGTGCACGAAGGGTTCTGTATCGCCTGTGGCATAAAACGAAAAAAAATCATTGTTTGTTAAAACGGACAAACGGACAGCGGAGTTATAGCAACAGGAGCCCCAACGAAACCCTACAAAATTTTAACAAAAAATAAAACCATTTTCAGAAGTCGGATTAACAGGTTTTGTAGCTTTGTTATATGTTATATGAAAGCCGAATACATTTTTTATTCAATCTATACCAAGACCTGCCAGTCTAAAAGCATTCGATAGGATTTTCTATTGGGAAAAATGAAAATCATTTTAAAACATAAATGGCATAAAACTGTCTTTCGAATGAAGCCAATATCAAGCCCATTATCATGATTCCAATGTGTTTTATTTCATTTTAAAGTTATATTAAATTACAATTCTTGTTTGGGCGACGTTTATGTAAAACTAACTGTTTTGCTGCAAATCGTTTTTACCTTTAACCCCTAATATTTTCTTTTTCAGGTGTTGGATTGATGAGAACTTTTTAAGTGAAATATATGTATAATGGTGTGTTAAAAAATCATACCAATTTTCAGTTGGGTGCGAATTATTGTAACCTTACCCCTATTAATTCGTCTAATTTGACTGGGCTACTATAAATATGTGCTCGTTGTTTATCAGATCATGAAGAAACGAATTGAAAAAAAAAATAGTAGAATCCATTTGAAAACGTGTTCTGAAGCAGGAATAATACTCGAACCATTTTCCTACAAAGTATTTGTGGTTTTTAAGACGGAAAAAACCTGAAAACTGTAATTTCACGTTTTCGCCAGCAATCAATTTTACCGACATTTCAGATAACAGTTTTATGTTGTATTTTCAGTACCTATGTTCGTGACAAAAACAACATTCATGGTCGCAGTATGCTGTTCAACACACGTAGATAGTATGAATGAGTATCAATATCATTCATCACCATCATTACAACTTTAAGATATCTACTGTTGGACATTGGTCTCCCCTCAGTGTCGCCACAATGAACGGTCCTGTGCGCCTTGCATCCATGGGATTCCCGCGACCCTCACCAGATCATCGTTTACCTTGTGGAAGGCCTTCTGACGCTGCGTCTTCCGTTAAGTACAAGGTCACCACTCCAGAACCTTTCGGCCCCAACAAACAACCCATATCTTGATCGTTATCAAACCAAAATGTACACCTATTTCGTAGGTTTAAATCTGAACATGGATATAGAAGACATTGACTTTCCCAATTAGTTGGAGTACCTATACTCTAACAATATTAACAGGCTGGAATTTATTTTCCACAACCTTAAGCAAACTTTCGTCTAATCTGGGGCTACGGGATTGTTCGAAAGAGTTTTCGCGGCCTTAAAACACTAAGGGCCTGTTTCACAATGTCCGAGTAGGCTCTACTCACTGAATAAATTCAAAAATTTGACAGATTTTGTATGAAATTATCTGTCAAGTAAGATACTCGAAACTTAATCATAGGTGGTGAAATAGGCCCTAAGGGCCCTAGTTAATGACCGACCGATATACGATATGCAGCCAAAACTGAATCTGTATCCAAATGTTCGGGTTCTTCGAAATGTAGACTTATGTCCAACTGTGTATGTATTTCGGCTGATGATGATGATGAACCTGTTGTGAGCAAACTTTTTCCTCCACACACACACGTCACATAAACCTTTTAAAGGGTTTAGACAGGTGTTACATATGTAATTGAAAAAAATTAAAAATATTGAACAATAGTTCAAAGATTCTGTTTATGCCATCGTTGGGTACATCATCGCTTCCCTGGTCTAGTGCATAAGCATAAGATAGTGGTCAAATGGAAGCCTCTCAATGATTTAAAAAAGTTGCCCAAAACTAATTCTTTAGGCCGAATCTGGTCGAGGATGAAACCAAACATTCGTTGGGCCTCTAGTAAAAAGTAGCTAAAATAACACGGATGGGTTTTGGCCAGTAACGGACACTCCCTCTTCGTTCCACCTACAGTGATAAGAGTAGTTGTTTTATGATTTCCCACCTTACAAAAGAAATATGATTTGATGATTTTCAAGTGCAATAGACACTTATTTAATGTTTGTAACCTTAAAAGTAATATTAACATAATAAAAATCGTACAGACATGAAAAGTTGTATATGCGGATGCTACACAGATTTATTTATTGCTTCGACATAATTGATTGATTGCAAGTCCACAAAGTAGATATAAAATTTATTAGTACCGTGTCATTGAAGATTAGTTATTGCATAACACTTACGTGAAGTGATTGTATCGGCAATCGAGTAACATACATGCAGGGCCACAGTAATACAGGCGAGTGAAGGGAATACGCAGAAACTTGCGGTTTCAGTACGCTTGTAGAATTATAAGCTACAGAACTCACTGTTTGGGGTCGAATAGACCAATTACTCTCCAAATAAGACTGTATGTAGACAGCTGTATTTGAACTGCATACTAGATGCAAAATTGCAGTTTTAGTGCAGGGGCCTTATCATAACTTGTTAAAATGACAGGCGTGAGAATTAGAAAGTGAGATGGAACTCCATCAAACAATATATGGCATATAAATATATACCCTATATTGTTCTATCTTTTTAACAATTCAGTTTAGGTCGTAAAATGGGTTACTTTAAGAGCTCATGGTAGGGCCTCAGTTCACATTATTGCATCGAAACTACTCACTAACTGCACAGTCCGCTCATTATAACTACATGCCAACTATAAGCTTATAATCCTTATGTGTATGTTTACTGTATGCAAACTACAATTTTGCAGTTGGCGTGCAGCTCAAATTTTCATTCGCTGCCGCAATAAGTAGACGTATTAGAACCTAACTGTAAGGGTCATAATTGCGTTTCATTGTTGCCACGATGTACCATGCTATCTACCCATACATATGAACAGTAGTTAAATTAATTGATATGTTTACGAGCCAATAAAAAAATACAGTTTAATCAATTTGCTGAACATAGACATGCCAATATCTATGTTAGAAAGTAAAAGTAGATAGAAATCTGACAAGTTGAAGTAGATCTTTGGGTGTTTTAGAATGCAAGAGGGTGTTAGAAAGTAGACAAGTCTATTTTGAAGTACCAAACTGCACATAACTAATATATCATACACCGATCAATGATTTTGATTCGTTTTGACGAAAGCAATCGACAAAATTTTGGTTGTTCAGATAAAACTTGTACAAGCAATTATATTCCTATGAAACGTTTTGGGAACACGTTCAGCTAATGAGTGGTATTCCCTGTTGTAATCTATGTTTCCTGACAGCTACAATCTAGGGGTCTTCAAGTCAAGATTGAATAGGTTACTTCTAGGGAAGCGTGTTCCATCGTCGACCACAATATCATCGCCTACCATCAAATCAGATCATGGTCAATCGACCTTTTAATGTCCCCACTGCTGAGACTCAGGCCTAACAATAATAAAAAAAGATATTTATTTCCGAATCGTTTTTATCGTACAACGATGTGATGTGAACTGACCCTTACTAAAATAAGCCTTCCGCAAGCGTATTACTAAAAACCCGAATAATTTTTTCATAAGTTTTTGCACAGACAATTATATTTAAAATAATAGTAGCAAGTAATTGATTATTTGGCCATGAAGATCGTAATTATATAACAGCAAGTTCAATGGCTAAAATAGATTATTCGTGCGTAACAGTACAAAAAGTCCATCAACTTGACCCAGATTAGTGTCACACTCTGCTGCGAGGAAGGACCTTGAGATCTAGTATTTTCTATGAAAGGCAATAAAGTAATTGGACGCGATACTAATTAAGAGTGAAAGTTTGTATTGACGTTTTATATTAAGCGGTAGTGTGTAGTGTAAGAGTGAAATGAAAAAAAAATGTTGTGTTGGATTGTTTTGTTTTTATTGTTACCTAATAAATGTGACTAACGTGCTTGTCGAATTCATATTCGAAGGGTTCCGTACCATACTCATAAAATTCTCGTTTTATTTTTATTATTTGTTGTTTTTTTTTTTACGGCAATATACTATACTATAATATATTTAAGGTAATATAAATAAATACAATCTTTGGAAATGTCAACCGTGTAATTTTTACGGTTTACGAGTTACAGCCCGCTGATAAATATTCGTACCTATAGACAGACAGAAGTCTAGTGCTAGACTATTTATCGATAAAAATCTTTAATTCGTTCATTCATTGGCAGTCTAAGCCTAAATCTAGAAGCATGAAATTTAGCGCAAGAATTGATTGATACCTACTTTTACGAAATTGAGCAATAGGGGAGGATTTGTGACAAAATCTTCAATAGAATAGCTCCAAGAAAACGAAAGTTGACAACAAGAAATATATATTTTCTTACTTGACAGTATCCCCTTCCGTCTAATTGGTCAGGTTTCTAACTTACTTAATTTTAAACTGATTTTGAAAAGTCAGTTTCATTTTTGATAAAGTTAATTTTGTTACCAATAATTTAAAAAAAATGTGTCAAATACCCATTTGTATACAACAACTGAAATAATACTCTTTTATGATGTTCTTAATTGTATGGGTAAGCAATTACGGTAATATTCGTTGACAACACAAAGAAAGCCTTTACTAAATCTCATCACCGAGCCCATCAATTTTGTTTATTTTCTTTGTCAACAAAACCGCAAGCAGCAGCTAGAACCACAACTACAAGTACACAGCAAAATAAATCCTGCAGTTTTCATAAACAACAGTTACGTAAACTTAATGGTTTACATGCATACGAGTCATTCGGAAGCCTTTCCTTTTCAATAACAGACCTAATTAGAGTCGGCGGAACCAGAGAATCTTTATTTTCCACCTGATACAGGTCCTCAGCGTACATAACCAGTTCGAAAGATCCCTGTTTCAGATCCAGATAGAAGGAATGCCCGGTGGTCACCATTGTGCGGATCGCCGTGAATCGAGGTCTCTCCTTACGATGTAAAACATAAAAGGCTGCCAAAATTTTCGAGCTCAGTTTAGTCTGCCACTGAAATTCCTACTAATCTAATTTCCTTACTTTTGCTCCACCCATACGCAAATACTGGGTATATTCACTAATGGACAAGGGCTAAGGTGATGAAGCAGGAAGGTCACGACCCTCAGCATTGAGGAATACAACGCAAGGAGGAGGTCACCGATGGACAAAGTCGAAGGCGAGGAGGGCCTCTCCAGCGACTCCTTAAAGAGGCAACTTACCGCTAAAATTATGGCGTGCCCACTGCCCATCTCTCAGTAATAGTATCTACACGTAAGCTTGTTACACCTCGTGTGGGGATTAGGTACAGGAAGTACACAAACGATGTATTTAAGAAGATTACAAATTACAACCCAACTCATGGAGTTTTCCGACTGAATCATACTGTTTTGTCTTAAAACCGGAGGTTATGTCAAATAGGACAAAGGTTGAGGTCGCTGACATTACGACGATTGCATATTAGACATAATTGTAGGACTAGCCTTGTGGTGCACAGAGACGGATCGCTCAAACTAAAATAACAAAGTTTTTTTTTTCCTTGTAGGAAGTAACATTTGCTAAAAATTGATATGGATGAAAAGGTTAGATGTACTTGTTGCGAAAAAAATTGTAGATAAAAAGTGTTATTCTTTTTAAATAAAGGATTTTTTAAATGATCTGCAGATGAGCTTTTTAGTTGGATGTTTCCTTGTTGTCAAGTTTTTTGTTTTCATTACCGGAAGAAAACACATTTAATTGCTACTAGCTTTTTTAGAATTCGGAAATCGTTAAATAACTTGTCTGACTTTAGGGTGGAGCGAAACGTGGCATGTCAAAATTCGTTCAAGCTATGGCAAAGATTGAACCGTGCGGTTGATATTATTTTATATAGCACCACGTAATATTAAAATAAAAGAAATTCGTGGAATAAAACCCTCCTGATCAGAATTTTACTGACTGAACCCACCTTTGTCCTTCAGTTGTCCTTTGCGTTCTAGGGCCTCAAACATTCTGGCTACCCGTACTAATATTCAAAACTATGAAAAGAACGAATCTTCCTCACTACTACTAGCTATGCACAAAGCAATGGTCACCTAGAAATCGGGTTCTTACATAACGTTAAATTATTAAAACCAAAACAAAAACCGTTCTGTATGGGACTGCTTATAATAATCTTGGACAACCCAAAAACTTGGTCGGGAAATTGTTACACTAATCAAAATTAAATGCACTTCAAACACTAAAAGAAAAATTTCAAAAGTACATATTGTTATAACTCATCAGCTGAAGAAACAAAGTAGAAGCAGCACCAACACTAGCGAAGGAGTCGGCCGCACAAGGACGGGAATGGCCCCCACGCCCCTACCACCGGGATCCCGACCCCAATTTCCAGCTACATTAGACGTGGACTTACGGACGGCGAACTATGGGTAGCTCTCCGACCAGCCGTCCGCTAACCATCCAGACCAAACTCAAGTCGTCAACAACGCATCGTGTTTGACGTGAGACTCAAGCAGACGTCAGCACAACCGTAGAGACCCAGCAGGGTTCGCTTATGAAAGGAAAACCTAGAGCCCTAAACGCAGGGCAAAGATGGAACAAAGGAGATTTTAGCCAATAAAATTCTGCTCATGCTCACGCCACTCAAGAGCAGGGGAAGTCATTGGATGATTATACACCAAAAAAAAACTGAAGCAGCAAAAAATGTACAAAAGGATATAACTATAAACTAGGACTGCCGGAGAATAAGAACTGAACTCTAAGATGGTGAAGGGTTCCGAAGCTTAGAATTATAGCTGCACTAATTTGAAATTAAAATTGTTCCCAATATTTATTTTAAGTGGTTTATACGGTACAAATAAAATTTGTTCAATTAAATTATGGACTAGAACGGTAAAGGCCATGAGGGCTAACTATTTATAATTATTAAGTAATGGAAACGTTATTAATACAACGACTACATACAAGAAGACTATTCATGTTAACAAAGTCGTATTTGTCTGTCTCCTCGTGTGAATACTTTACCCGTTCATAAAATTATTCAAATTAAACCGACACTATAAATAATTGCAAACATCAATTGGACCGTGAATATCTATGTTATCGATCCAGTAAATACGATAAATACACAAAGCCTCTTGTTTCGTTCAATGAACCATTTAATCCACTCACTCCAAGGTGTCTAACATACTGATGCAGATGATATGAAACATAATAAATTACTGCTTATTGACATTTTAATCAATAAACAGTCGTGGAAAATAAACATCACGATTATGGAAATAAAGTGTCAATTATAAATACTCACCACAGACGGGTCGCACTTCTTCACTTCCTTGATACGAACGAAGCCGTAGATGAAAGCCAGAATATATAGCGTCGCACTAACAGAAAACACACCATATAAGCCAATTTTTCGCACCAGTATTCCACTAAGAGCCGCCCCTACAGGCACACCCACCGAGTGGAACAGATTCACTATGCCTATCCGCAACGTCCTTTGTTCCTCTGTTGTTATATCTGCTATGTAACTGAACACTCCCATGAACATTGTAAACCAACCACCCGTCATGGCTGGAAATATAGCTTCCGTCACAGCCGCCACTTCCACTGGTAACTCGTAGAAAAAATAAGTATTTACAATCAAGCCTATACTGGTCAAGAATTCTCCAATGATCGGTAAAAGCATACAAATTTTTCTCTGTCCAACTCTGTCACTGTATGCTCCAAGAAATATTAATATCCCGCATGGTAAGAATGATTGTAGCACTGTCTTCCAACCAGTCACTTGCGCTACTAATGTTTGTACTGCTTCTTCCTCTGCAGTGTAATTTGCTGTTTCTCTTCGAGTTAAAGCGTCACAAATATGATGATCAAACTGTAGATTTACTCGACAAGCTTTTTCTAAGTAAAGATTTTGTGTAGCTAAAACAGACAAGACTGATGGCATGACATAACAAGCCAAAATAGGTTCTACAGTTATAAGAGAGATCATCCGTCTTAACTTCTGAAAATGACCTAATCCCTCCCAACTTTCTTCTTCGTCTTTTTCATTTCTATTACTCTCATGTTCTTTATCCAATTTAACATTGGTCATATTGTCGTATTCTTTAGTTTTACTTAAACTATTCTTAATTACATTAGTTCCATTTAAGTCACCACCATTAACATTAAGAGTTTTATCAGCAGTTTTGTTATTCTCCGCATTTTTGCTATCCACAGCCATGACTACGTCACGCGTATCTGAAACGGAAACATGAATTATGAGTTTTTCTTTACGATCGTTGCATTCGATTTTCAAATAGAATTTTAATTTTACATTTTATGACAATTTACGTCTGTATAATTGTGAATAACGTGTGTTTCTCATTAGACTCTGTACGTTTGATTGGTAAATGAGGTACCGGACGTGGTAGTTGTTCCATGATTGCCAACATGCTTAACGTAATCGTCTCTAACTGTGGGACTGACCAATTTTACGTAGCTAACAATAATTTTATCATTCTGTTGAATCCTTTTCATTACAAGTAACAGAGAATACTACCTACAGTATACAATATGTATCTTTTGTCCAGATTGCTTTTGTGTAGATTACTTTATCTATGTTTATAGAAGCAGTTGATACTTTTGCACACGTTTTAGCAAAAAAGAGAGATATGACACGGATTTTCATATTGATTAAATGGTTAATGTTTAACAATACATTTAATTTTACGGTTCACTACAGTTAATTTTGTTGCGGAAATAAGTTTTCCGGTAAGCAATTCAGGCTTTATCACAACAAATTTTGTGTAAATCATTATCAACAAGCTCATGATTTACAGTTACATCCTCCTGAAAGTTACTCCTAGGATGTTACTGTCAATTTAAATGGAAAATTTAAATATTCCATTCAAATCAAACCAATCCAGTTTTAACTTCTAAAAATGTATGTTAGAACATGAAGGTAAAAAATAGAAAGTCGTGCAATCCTTTCAGATTCCCTAGAAATCGAAAGAGCTAGTACCGAACGAGGGGTCTTGGCTAGGATTAAACCTAGTCAGAATTATATACCTACTTCAGTCTACACGGCACATTACTGGTCAACTGTGCGAGTAGATACCCACTACAGCATAGAACAAATGAATAAAAGTGAATACTGCCTGCCACTCCAGCTAGCAAGCGTGATGTTATATGAAGGAAGAAATTAGAATATTGTAGGTAGTGGTCACGCGACATTATTGGCTCCAACAAGTGAATCGTCGTACGAGCCTCAATTGATATCAATGCCTTTTGATAACAATAAAAACATTTCCCGTATCAGTAAAGAACACAAAAGAATAAAAGACGCAGAATTTTAATTACAGAGAACCGAACATTTTTAAATATTGAACACCGGAGCCAAGTCATATTGTAATTATGTAACTGTTGATAGATATATTTAGATATAGACAAACTACCGCCTAGTAACATTGGTCTCTTCCGGCTTGAAGAATATAGGTGCCGGTGATAATACAACACATGAGTTTGTTCACCTTTGTCCTTGCATGACGGGAACAATGCATTGTAGGGTCCTAGGAGGACTTGGTCAAAAAACTATATGTAGCAAAAAGGCAGCCAAACAACAAAAAAAGTAGAATATAATAAAATCGGAAGGTTTTAAAGTCAATATTACATGTTTCAATAATAGTATTTATTTGAATATGTCATAAATATATTATTTAAAATTGAATAAAGGAAATTATAATAACAAATAACAGCAATAAGACATATGTTTTTCTGAAACATTAAACTTACATCTGTACACATAATAATAAATAATGTTGATTTATATTCTATTCCACAATAACACTGCTATTCTGTATTAAATTACAGTATTCACGATATAACACTGTTTATTTATGTAGATGTACCAGTTTTTAAATTAAATCCTGCTAGTCTATGGCATGATTCTTGTGCACAATACATTACACAATTGTGAATTTAAAGTCTGTGATACATCACTAAATGAATTGGTACTGTGGTTCCGGTACGTCAACAATAGGTATAGGGTTAGACGCGACATGTTATTCATTGGTCCTGCAGTACAGAAATGCATTCAGCCGTTGAATTCATTAGGTCTCATAAAGTCAAAAGGTTTATTATTATACAATTTAGGTGTTGTAAAAATATAAGTGTATCCGTGTACTGCCACTGTGAGTGGCATACAAATATTAGTTCCTTTAAAAATCTTAACATCTATCGTGTACTCGTATCTACAAAATTACTTATTTCATTAAGTTCGATTTGATATTTTTTGTAATGATGAAATCACTTGTCTATTTTTAGTGAACCGGACAAAAAAACTGAGAGCGCTTCTTGCCTCGTTGCACTTTTCAATTCTATTAATAGATTTGATTTACTTAGTCAAACAGAAATTAAAATTCCTGAAGTGTAGCAAGTACAATGACTTACTATTTTTATGTGAGCATTATTGCTGCTCCACTAAATCTCATGATTCTAGACGAGATAGGACAAAAGTTGTATTCGGCTCGAAGGACCAAATTTTACCTGTTGATTCTTCTAACGATATTCATTTTTTGATTTCTGTAATGTAATTGCGCTATGACTGGCATATGTTGACAAGAGTTTTTGTTGTGTAGTCGACAATACACCGGGGCCGTGACAAAAAGTCGGCAGTGTCATCTCATCGACCTTGTCCTGCTGATTCCGCGTTCGATACCAAGGTTGGCTGGACCATGTTTATTTACGTTTTAGGGTTCTGTATCTTAAAAGAAAAAAATAGAATCCTTGTAGTTCATTGTCCGTCTGTCTGTCTGTCAAGATATTTTATCTAGGGAACGCGCAAATGTATCGAGTTTAAATTAAAACCATATGCTCAAAAGGGTCACCCTTTGAATCTGTTAAAAAATCAGACTTCTGAGTTAAAGAAAAAAAAATCAGCCGTTATACACATTTTTTACATAATATATATTTCGACACTCTCAAAGGAATCAAAATGAATAAAGTTCTTCCCGTTGACCTAGAATCCTTAAATTTGGCATGAAGCAAGGTCTCATAGAACAAGTATAGGGAAAAATCTGAAAACTGTAATCTTGTAGTTTCGTCACAAAAAAAGGACTTTTAGGAGATTTGGATTCGTGAATTGGACTGTTTGTATAGGTAAGTTTGTACGGAACCCTCAATGCGCGAGCCCGACTCGCCCGGTTTTTAAGTCTCAAGAGGAAAAGTAATTTTAATGTCAGATCGTGTGTTCTGCGAACAATTTATCCAGTATGAATCCGCCGAAGCTAGTTTATTAAAGTGATGAGTTTGGCGGAAGTTAACATTGCTATTCAAAGAATCTTGGACTAATGGTTAATAGGTCAACCCACTCATTTGTTAGGGAACCTACTGTGCTAGACGTGAGTACGACTCGCACTGTGTCACTAATATTCTAAAGGCGAAAGTTTGTGAGTATGAGTGTGTATGTTTGTTACTTTTTTATACTCGAACAGCTGAACGGATTTCGATAACATTTGGTACAAGGGTAGATCATGGCTTAAAATAACACAGCACTAAAGGACATTTGTCCTGGAAATTGGTTTCCCTAAAATAATCTTCTACTGTCACTTACGCAAACCTTCTGTCAGAAGTTAGTAATTGATAAAATATTAGGAGATATGATTTAGTCAGTTCAGTTGCTGTTTTATTTAAATCTCTTCACCCCAAATTGAGGCATTCATTAAATGTCAATTTATCTGCTGATAAAATTCAAGTAAAAATTAATTTCAATTACAGTGTTGGTTGAAAATATTCGTTAGCATTAAACAGTATGTGAATATGTTATACTAGCTGTATCCCCCAGCTTCGCCCGCGTCTTAAGTTATTATTGCTCTGCTCCTTTGATCGTAATTTTATTTAAACTGTATTGCTAGCCTTCCTCGATGAATGAGTTATTTAATACTAAAATAAGGCATAAAGCATTAAGTCTGCCTTTGTATTTTTTGTTGCATAAAGGATAAATAAATAAATTTTTTTTTTCGATTCTGGTTCATGAGATTAGCACGTTCAAATAAACAATCTCCTCCGCTTTACAATATTACTAAAGCTTGACAATACCCGTGCGAAATACGATTATTAGCGGTTTAACTGGTACCGTAACCAAATGTTTAGCTTTACTTCCACATGGCAACATAAAAATTACAAGTTTTGTCTTAAAAAATGGCATTGATATAGAACTTACTTTCATAAAAAAACTAAATTAATTAAAAAAACGATGATGACACACAATTTTAGATACATATTAATTGGACTAGTCAGGGCAGTTTTTAGGTCTTTTTTGAGGTGTGTTCGATCATCTAATGGCTTCTCCCACTCTAGGATGAAGTGGGAGGGCGTGTCAGGCATTTACTGAATAAGATTACACCCGTGTCCTTAGGTTTCCCTTTACGTTCTAGGTCCATGTGTTTCCTTTTCAGAAATTTTAATTCGGCCTTGCTGGGCCCCTACGGTTTCACTGCCATCTCCTTGGGATTGTGTGGAACACTACGCGCCGACGAAGACTTGGGCTCAGTCCAGATGGTTACCGGATGGCTGGACGGCGAACCCATTGTTCAATGTTCGCAAGCCCGAGATTACGGCGGTTGCAGAAATCTCCTGAACTTGGTAAGTTCAGTGAGGATCTGCGCCATGTGGAAGGCAAGACCGCCGTGACACCTCTCCAGCCACTCCTCAAAGAAGTGACTTACCGCCCCGATTATAGCGTGCTCAAGTTTTTACTTACAGCTCAAAGCGCTCTAACTCGCACCTAATATTTGGAACATTTTTGGCCAAAACCGAACCACAGTCGGTCAGTCAATACTTATATTATATAATTAGTTACACAAGTTAGGTGCATAATTTACTCTGTAGACAATTCACGTGTACTTCCAAAACCAAACCAGGAACACTTTACTTCTGTCGTAAAATAAGAAATAACTACCGTTTTATTAAATTGAACGCCTGTGTGCAGTTTCATTAAAAATAGACACGACTTCAGTTGTTTTATTCCTTATTCAAGTTAGTAACATAAACATAATAATTATACAAAATATGTGGCGTTACATTCTTAAACGTCATTACGTCTGTAAGATGGAATCCCCGTTGATTTCAATATATAAGGAAGTGTTAAAAAAACTCAATGCTGTTTGCAAAAAAATCTCAACAAGTTAAAGCGAAACAAACAGATATACGTAAGTAGGTAAATACTTGATGGAGACGATATTTTTATAATAATAAAATAAAGTAAAAACATCATCCAGTGAGTTACTTACTTAACTACATTGATTCTTTTCAAAAACTTAATAAAAAGTGCTCCTTGCAACACGGATAATATAACTGAAATATTGTTGACATAAATAAAACATTACAAAGTATAATTTTACTCCATTGAATTAATAAATATGTATTACTTTATACTTAGTAATTGATTGTGTCATATTTTTTTGCAAAAAAAACTTAAGTAAACAGAAAACCATTATATGGATACCTATATTATTTCAAACTTAAAATGCTTTCTTGTAAAAAAAAACTTTTGAATGTGGTCATGGAATGCAAAGTGCAATATCAGAATAATGATGCACAAGATACTATTTTTTCCGTACTTCATTGTTTTTCTTTATACCTAAACGAATTATTTCTGAAAATAACAAAATTACACCTAACGTTATTACGACGGCGCCTGGAGACGGTAATTTGTTTGTTTTCAGCCGAAGTCCCTACGACTTTGTTTTCAAAAGATAACTCATAGTCATAAATTTTAATGTCATACACGACTTCATAATGGCTTCAGAAGAGTGTTAATTAATTTTATTAACTGTTAATATAAATATAAAAAACACTATATTCTTGGAGCCTCATATCATCAATAACTTAAAGAAATTAAAAATTGATTGTGACACAAAAAAACTCCAGTCCAGATTTTCTGACTGTAGTAGAAAATCTGGGCTGCGGGATTATTTGAAAGAATCACAGTGGGTTTTAGTCGGTAAAAGTATGACACAGGGAGTTTCAGACTCGTTCTACTAACTTATTTTATTTTCGTGGTGAGAAACTCGTGCCTCAAATAATAACAGACACACAGGTCGATCGTTTAGGTTAAGCAACGCTTAATCAAGGATAGGCTTTAGATGGGTTACAGAAGAAAGCCGGTATCTAACCATACTGGCTTTCTTCCGTACCTCAGAAAGCAAGTTAAGCTCAACTGCTACATCTTTACAAATAGTCAGAAGCCAGAAAGTCTAACACCAATCATGCCAAGGGGTATGGTATTACTCAGTGGAGTGTGGAGGTCGGATAGCACGTCGCATCATGTAAAATACTGGTTTCTAGCTGCATCCAGTTGAACTGGAAGCCTACCCCAACTTTTTACGGTAAATTAGCGTCCAATCGGTATCTTCTTAGCATCTCGCAATAAGCATAGTAATTGGCCTCCTAATAAAAACTTTAGAATTAACTAATTCATTGTAATTGCTATTATTATGAATTACGATCTGTTTTTTTGTTCTTCGAACTCATAGTACTTAGTGTACGAAGACGTATATTGAACCAAAAAAAACATATAAAAGAATTCTGTCAAATTAGTTTAATCATGGAAACTGTGGTTTTCCCATTTGCTGACATGTTGAGTAAAATTTACAACTGAATACATTTGAAATTTAATTAGCAACTGAATAATTGTAATTTTTGCGAATGCATCGTTAAAAGTATAATGAGATTTCGTCGCTATTCAATGGTAATTCTTTGTTAAAAAAAAACTATTAAAAACCGAATGTATTAAAAAACATCAGCACTTTTGGACTGGTAGATAATTTAAAAAGAAATGTTTTGATCCTAATATTTTTTTTGTTAGCCTGTTCGGTCCCACTCCTGGACAAAGGTCTCTCTCCATCCCTTCCATATATCGCGGACTCGCGCTTCCTTTTGGCAGTTCTAGTGGAATCTGTCTAATCCATCCCCTGCGTGCTCTGCCGCGACCCCATCGCACTGTTTCAAGGCACCAACTTTGTGCTACTTTGACCCACAGTTTGTCGAACATACGGCAGATATATGTCCTGCTCAGTCCCATTTAAGTTGAGCAGCCTTTTGCCACATCTACTATTCTGGTTTTGGAGCGCAATGTAGTGTTTCGAACTTAATCCGTTATTTTGATTCTACATAATTATATTATAATTTAATTATACCTAATCTCTTTGAAGGATTAGATTTGTAGATGAAACAACTAATTTATGCTTTTCTCACGTTTGCAACACTATCAAGTATTACTCAGTAAGTAACTACAATCTGGTAGGAAAGTTTACAGGCTAAATAAAACTGACTAACAAAAAAAAAACAAATGACAAACAAAACTAACCAATCCTTTTGTTGTTCAGCTGTTTTTATCAAGCAAATAAATACAATACCAATAAAGGCGTCAAATGCCAAGCCTAACACAGTATAGTAATTGTTATCTTTAAACCAATTTCCGCGGAAAATCAACTAAAAACAATACAGGGTTACAATGATGTTTTCGCGATGAAATCCGCTGAAATAAGGCACCACCGAGCAGGTTGTTTGACTTTGTAAGTTGACAGGAAAAAGTATATTTGATGAAAATTTACGGAACTGGTGTCTGGTGGTGGGCAGTGGAAAAAAATGGAAAGATTATAGTTTGTCGTGCTATGTAGATATAAAAACCGGCCAAGAGCGTGTCGGGCCACGCTCAGTGTAGGGTTCCGTAGTTTCCCGTCCATCACAATAAGTGTCCGCAACTTTTCAAAAACTGTTCGTTCCATCAAGTTCAAAATAATTTTCCTAGAAAGTCTTTATAAAGCTCTACTTTCCAGATTTTTTCCATATTTTCTAAACTTATGATTCAAAAGTTAGAGGGGGGGAGACACATTGTTTTTTACTTTTGGAGCGATTATTTCCGAAATTATTGATATTATCAAAAAATGATTTTAGTAAACCCCTATTCATTTTTGAATACTTATCCAACAATATATCACACGTTAGAGTTGAAATTAAAAAAAAAAACGCTTTTTACTTTACATGTAGGGGGGCTACCCTAATTAAACATTTTTTTCCAATTTTTATTTGTCGGCGTGATTGATATACATATTGGTACCAAATTTCAGCTTTCTAGAGCTAACGGTCACAGAGATTAAGCGAGGACGGACGGACAGACATGGCGAAACTATAAGGGTTCCGTTTTTGCCAATTGGCTACGGAACCCTAAAAAAGAGGAGGGTCAACTGAATTTTTTAGGTGGGAAATCGTTGACTGACATCATTCGGTCTAGGGCGTGTAAGACTTTCACTAACTAAAACCAAACCTATGTTCCTCCTTTGCTATGCGTACTGCAACCTCTGGTTTTCCTTTCGAAAGCCAAGCTATGGCTCCAGTTGTGACTAAAAGAGTTGTAAATAAATGTGGATATAGAGGGAGATCTTAGGTCAAATAAAATATAGATTCTTTATGAAAGTAATAGGAGCCCATTACAATATGATTGTTCTAGAGCGAATCGGAAGAAAAAACGTGCTGCGCTGACTTGAAGCAACAAGATTGATGTTAATTGTTTATATGTATGTAACTTTTATAAACCAAACAAACCAACCAAATAATGACAACCTTTACTTAGGGTACCATTTGTACTAGCCTTCAAGTACCTATAATGGCGAAAGACCAACGGCTTTACTTGATTCCAGAGCTACGGTATCAACCTTCCTGTGAGTGATTCTTAATAGAAAAACCTAGTAGCACTTTTCGCTCTACCAGGGAATAGAACCCAGGACTCTACGCTAAGCAGTCGTGCTTGCAACTACGAGTCCAACGATGCAGTTAAACTTAATTTTTATAAGCAATAGATAATTATAACAATTATTAACTTGAAGGATTCCTATGTTATTGCCAAGAAACAGATGTTGTTACATGCAGTTGGTGCCATGATTTTATAATTATATTTCCTCAACTTTACGAACTTTGCTTGGGTTCAAAGGGGTTATTGCATTTCTCAACTGCCAAATAGAATTTGGATTTTAATTGAGTTAAACTATTATTATTTTTGTCAATATTATTATTTTTGGCTTTACCTAATATGAATTAAAATATTAATATATTTATCAATATTATTATTTTTGACATAACCTAATTATAGGAAGTCTACAAAAATAGCACGATATTACTATATATTTTTGCTAAGATAGATAATAAATTCATGTACGATTGTTTTATGTAAAATATGTAATTCTGCACAACTGCCAAAGTTATGTATGTCATATTACAAGAACGGTAATTATTGTACGGCTTTAATTAACCATAAATAATTATATTTACATGACATAATAGAGATTCGATACAGTTATGAAATAATAATTATTTTATCAAACCAAATAACGAAACAAATACACATATTGTGTTAATAAATTTATTAAAAGTATCTATGCAACGGTAAAAGATATAAGTATACACATAAATAAAATATTTAACAGAAAAGTTAACTATATACTGTCTGATTTTTTAAATCAACAACCTAAAGAAGATTGGCGAGCTGGGTATCACATCAAAATCCAAACATACACAAATCTAGTTATATGCAACTTATGGGTCATTTATCTAATGTGTTGGACAGTGTGCTTGACTTAGAACTTGACAAACACCTTGAGATTCACGACGCTCAGTTCGGTTTTCGAGCTGGTCTTTCAACTGAAAGCGCAATTCTGAGTCTTAAGCACACTGTTCAATACTACACGGATAGAAGTACACCTGTGTATGCATGCTTTCTTGACCTGTCCAAAGCATTTGACCTTGTGTCTTATGACGTGTTATGGGACAAACTCAAGAAAACTGGCGTGCATACACAGGTGCAACGGATTTTTCGGTTCTGGTACCAAAACCAGAAAAACTTTGTAAGATGGTCTAACAGCTTCTCCGACACGTATGGGTTGGAGTGTGGGGTGAGACAAGGTGGTTTGAGTTCTCCTAAGCTCTTCAACTTGTACGTGAACGAGCTTATAGTTGGGCTCAGCAGCACACGAGTTGGATGCTGGGTCGATAACGTTTGCATGAACAACTTTAGCTACGCGGACGACATGGTTCTGCTGACCCCAACTGTAAGCGCAATGAGACAGTTGCTAGCCATTTGTGAAAATTACAGCCAAATACATGGCTTAATATACAACTGTAAGAAGAGTGAATACATGGTCTTCAAGGCGTCTGGTAAGGGTCCGACAAATGTGCCCGCAATTAAATTGAATGGCACCGAACTAAAGCGGGTTCAACAATTTAAATACCTCGGGCATTACGTTACCGAGACCCTTGAAGACCATGTTGACGTAGAAAGGGAACGTAGGGCATTGGCAATCAGAAGTAATATCGCTACCTTTGGGTAGAAAGGTCGTATAAACCATTTTGGCCAAATTGAGTTAAATATACCATTTTTCTCAGAATTTTTTTCTCTATCGATCTGTATATACGAAATCTAGAAATTCGCTCAAAAATGGTTAATACGACCCAGAAATTCATAGCCTCTTAAAAAAGGTAAATTTTCAATGTAAAAGCCAAATATTATTTTTTTGTAATTTTGTTATGACGTAATGACCATAATTTATATTAACGGAGGGTGTAAAAATAGTCGTTAATTGTAAATGGTTTATACGCCCTAAAGTGTTAAATGCATTAATTGTAAATGGTTTATACGCCCTAAACTGTTAAATTCATTACTTAAACCCAGGTTAAAATCGACGTCGTAAATTCAAAGATAGTTCGCAACGTTTGGTGTATAAACCATGATCATTGCAAGTCGCACTTTACTTTAGGATGTTTGCCAAGTAAAATGTGTAAGGAATGAACCTGGACTGGTTCTATCAGATGATGAAAAAATCAAAGAGAGGTGGAAGAAATATTTTGAAAGACTAATGAATAAGGAAAATTATTGGAGTGAGATTTTAGAAAGTAAACCAGAAAATGTGGGGTTAGTGAGAATGGTTAGTATGGTTGAAGTCAGAAGAGCAGTAAATGGAATGAAGAATGGTAAGGCCATTGGCCCAGTTTGGAATACCAGTTGAAGTGTGGAAGTTACTGCGAGTGCATGGACGGATGTAGTTCGCGATGTTCTTCAATAAGTTGTTGAAAGAAGAATTCATACCTGATGATTGGTGCAAAAGTTCATTAGTGCCCATCTTTAAAAACAAAATTGATGTTCTTGAGTGCAACAATTATAGAGGAATAAAGCTAATGTCATATACTATGAAAGTATGGGAGGAAGAAGTATTGAAAGGCGGTTGAGATATAAGAGTGAAATTTCACAGAAGCAATTCGGTTTTATGCCTGGTCGGGGTACAACGGATGCCATTTTCGCTATACGCCAGCTGTACGAGAAATACAGAGGTGCACATAAAAACTTGCACATGGTATTAATTGACCTCGAAAAGGCATACGACCAGGCACATCGTGAGGTTCTGTTGTGGGCCCTTAAGGAGAAAGGTGTGCCTGGGAAGTATGTGCAGTTGATCCGAGCGATGTACAGTCGGTGTAGTACCCAAGTCCGGTCTACAGTAGGCACCAGTGGCAGTTTGAATGAGGCGGTCGGCCTACATCAGGGGTCGGCCCTCAGCCCTTAACTTTCCCTGCTGATAATGGATGCTTTGACGTTAGACATTCAGGAAGAGGCCCCCTGGTGTATGCTGTTTGCCGATGATATTGTGCTGGTTGCCGAGAGTGACCTAGAGGTCCAGAGCAAATTGGAGGTGTGGTGGCATAGACTGGAGAGTGTTGGAGTGAAATTGATTAGAACCAAAACAGAGTACTTGTTCTGCGATTACGGCGGTCCCTACAAGCCTTCGCCTTTAGCCCTCCCTAGGACATTCATACCGATTTGGAAATGGTGAGGTAGACCGGGACATAACACATCCGATCAACGCAGGATGGATGAAATGGCGACAGGTCACGGGAACAACTTATTATCCACGGATGCCCCTCAAGTTGAAGGGTGCAATCTACAAGTCCGTGATAAGACTTGTCATACTGTATGGATCAGAATGTTGGGCTGTGAAAAAGATGGATGAAAAAAGATTGCATGTAGCGGAGATGAGAATGTTGAGATGGATGTGTGGTGTGACAAGAATGGACAAAGTGAGAAATAAGTGTATTAGGGGAAGTTTCAAAGTGGCGCCAGTGACTGAAAAGGAGGAAGGAAATCGTTTGTTTTGGTATGGTCATGTGAAGAGGAGGGATGAAACGCATGTTACTAAAAGAGTTCTGAATTTACATGTGGATGGATGGAGAGGGAGAGGGAGGCCAAAGAAAAGATGGATGGATTGCGTAAGGACCGATAAGAAAGAAAAGGAAGTTATGGTCTATCGATTTAGGTAGTTAACTTAAGGTAAACAATCTTGGCATGTCTTTTCATCTAAAAGTTGTCTATAAATTGTATGTAAAAATCTTTGCAACTAGGTATTTACCTAAATCGATGTTCGCTGATAAACTAAATTTAAATAATCTTTGTGTATATTATATACCCCTCAACCTGTGACCTCTTAAATATAAAAAGACATACCAAGATTGTTTACCTATTGTTTACTACCTAAACCGATAGACCATAGTGATAGTGTGACGGACGACAGGACAGAATGGAAGAAGAAAACGTGTTGCACCGACCCCAAGTAATATGGGATAAGGGCAAGAAAAACTTTACGACCAACACACAAGGCTCGCATTTTGCGCGTAACGACAAGCAGAAGAACGAGCGCGATAGACAGGTACCGGACAGCTATACCATTGATTAGATGGTTTTATAATACGTAATAAATGTTGGTTCAGGTAGTTTTATTTTATTTGAATCGACCATTATTGGGTATTAGAATAATAATAATTGAGTTCCTACTAATTCTATGAGTAACAGGATTATTTATTAGTCAGAATTCAATTGATCTATGATTATAAATGGTTTTTAATACAAAAAAATTACATAAATCTGGGTTTTTACGACATTAAATGTGACCTTAAGCTTACCAAAAATGGATATACGACCCACACAGTTTTTTCAAAGCACATTTTCATGGGGTGTATAAACCAAGAATCGTTTTTTTCTTAGACGTAAATGCAAGCTAACTTTGAAACTAAAGAAGATAGACAGGTTTTGATGATTTAACCTTTTTCATTTGCAAAATGTAAGAACCTTTCTCATAGATAGTTTTTTTAACACTTCAAAAGCAAAAAAGTTATGATTTTTTTCGTAAAAAAAAAATAGTTTTTCGGCTCTACTGAAAAGTCGTTTTTTGGTTTATACGACCTTTCTACCCAAAGGTATCGATATGCTGGCCCGCAGGTTTGCACGTTGTAGTGACCAGGTTAAAGTCACACTATTTAGAGCGTACTGTCAGACTTTCTACACGTGCAGCCTGTGGTTCAGGTATACGCAGCGATCGCTCAATGCCCTGCGTGTCCAATACAACAATGGATTTAGGATGTTGCTGGGGTTGCCCAGGTTTTGTAGCGCCTCCGGTATGTTTGCGGATGCCAGGGTAGACGGCTTCCATGCCATCTTGCGCAAGCGACTCGCATGCTTACTAGGTAGAGTCCGGGGTAGCACTAACAGCATCCTACAGGTCATTGCAGGCAAACAGGATTCTAACATCCTGAGGACGTTTATTCGTGCCCAAATTATTTAATATTTACCTACCTGTAACACTATGGATATTATGGTCTGCAATAAAGGTTTATTATTATTATCTCTTTATTTTCTTTTAAATACATATAAATTATATTTTTAAATATTTCTTACAAAAAATAATATAAAAACATTTAAAAATATAAAGAATAGAAGACCACCGATGACGGGACCAGGGTCCAACCTACCGGTGGTTAGGGCTCCAGAGACAGGAACCTCCTCACAATACGAGCCGTATCAAGGAGTACTGCCTTCTGTATCAGGCCCTTGATCCAACCGCGCAACGACAGCTTTGACAGGTGGTCGTCGAGACTTTTGGCAATTAAACCGTTGGCGGAAACGACAATCGGCACAATGACAGCCGAGTCCACATTCCACATGTCGACAACCTCGTGTGCTAAGTCAAGATATTTACTCTGTTTTTCTTTCTCAGCTTTCAAGAGGTTATCGTCATGCGGAATGGTGACATCGATTATCATTGTGCGGCGCGCTAATCGGTCTATCACCACTATATCCGGCTTATTGGCTACAATAGTCCGGTCAGTGATGATAGACCGATCCCAGTACAGCGTGACATGATCATTTTCGAGAACTGGGTCGGGCACATACTTGTAATACGGTACCTCTGATTCCACAAGTTTGTATTTCAAAGCAAGTTGTTGGTGTATAATCCTGGCCACTTGGTTGTGTCTGTGCAAATACTCGCCGTTAGCTAGATGAGAACAACCAGAGATAATGTGTCTAATGGACTCGCCCGGACGATGGCATGCCCGACACACGTCCACCGTCCCGTCCTTTATTATATATCTCCGGTAGTTATTCGTCAAGATAACTTCGTCCATAATCGCACAGACAAAACCTTCAGTTTCCCCAAAGAGGTTGCTGAACCGTAGCCAGGCCACGGATGCCGTAAAATCTACATCAGGCTCATGAAGAGCCCGATAAAAGCGCCCGTGGAGCTCCTTGCTTTTCCATACTTCCTTGCGGTCATCAGTTGTAAGTATCACAGGTTGCGGTCATCAGTTGTAAGTATCACAGGTTTTATTATTATTATTATTATCGTTAGTTATTTTCCAAGCTAAAATACAATAAAAGTCCGGAGTAATTAAAAAACCATGATTTTAGGGTACAGTCTTGTTACGGAAACAAAACGCAATAATGCAATAGTACCTCGTCCTTTTTGTGAAGTCTGTAAAAACAAAACGCATAAAATAGGCTTATTGCGTCAGCTGTTACTTAGGTATGTCAAATACAAAAAAAATATAAACTGTCATGATATTTTTGTTTGACCCTGCCTAAACATAATTCGTCGTTCGTGTTATCTGTAATGTTGTCTGCATCTATAAATGAAGTGTGAACTCTTATTTTGTGCCGCCACGTTACTTTAGTACCTACATTACAATTTGCGTTTAGTGTATAAACCTGCGCAGGACTGAAATAGGACTCTTTATTTATTCTGTGAATGTTTTTCATGCTTTAACAATGTCAGCAGTTGATCTTCGGTGTATAAACTGTTATGTGCGCTTATCACGCCTTCGCCGACGTGTCTTGATTTGACCAGTTTAAAGGAGAAAACCGAAGCCATTATCGGCTACTGTTGTAATTGTAAAGTATGACTCAGAACCGTGGGCTGTTGTTCACATGTCATGCTCATGAGTGTAGTCTGGTATTTAGTTTACGATCGACACGAAGGAACAATCTCCCTGCGGTATTTCTTGACAATGTATTGTTACAATTATAATAAAAAAATGTTATAAATACTATGGTTTTGTTTTTTACCTGTTACGAGACGCCGCGCGGCATCAAGAGGTGCAACGCGACGCCGAGTGGCATCACGAGGGGCAGCGCTGCATGAAGCAACGTATCCTAAATTCTCACAATGAAATGTGTATCTTTTCGCGTAGTAAATAAAGTTATATTTTGAGTCACTCTATTAACCTATCAATACCCGCGAAACGAGACACAATAGTAAGATAATAACAGCGCGGTCCAATGAGACCGGTCGGGGATTCATGAATTAAAATGTGCGCGCAGCGTCGCGTCTCGGTGTGAGCTGACCCTAACCATCGTACGATTGAACGATGTGATTAAACACACATTCTTTAGAGTGTCCTAATAGAAGCTTATAAATCATCGCGCGAGCACAGGGTTTCGTCGATAAAACTAATCTCATCGTGCGACGAAATCACATCGTTCAATCGTATGATAGTTAGCTAAATAGGACAACGCTTAAGGGTCTGCCTTAAAACCTTGTCCAGAAGAAGCGAATTCGTTTAGAAACGTTTCGCGCGAATTCATTGGCGCGCTAGTAATATACTAGTAAGATACTAGCACAAATACGTCGCGTCCACAAGTATCGCGCGAATTCCAAATACGCGCGTAAATCGCGTGCACAACGCCAGACCCTCAACTCGCGCGTATTACACGCGAGTCGAGATACTAGGGACACCTTGTTGCGTCCAGTTAAACGCGGGAACTCCAGAGCGAGTGCACATATCCAGAGAAATTGAGCACCTACATTTGATACGGAATTGTTGAATGCTCCAGCGTTGATACGCTCTTTCTGGGCGCAACCGTCGCGCGTGATACGCACGAGAGAATCGCGATGAATTCGCCCCTTCTGGTCAAGCTCTAAGTTACATAATTAGGTAGGTACCTTGTATTATTTTTGGTGGTCCATTTTGAGGTTATGTCTATAAATCATTTTATATCCCCAACTCTAATGTATGTCTTACCATTACATATTTTGTTATACTCTATTGTAGCATTCTAATCCATAATCATTCTATGAAACGTTAAGCCTGTATGTGATACTGAAAGTACATGGGGTTTTGCCAATCTTCTTTGTTCCAGATTAGGTCTCAATCAAAAGACGATTTGTGTAAAAATAAGAACATAATAATAATCATCTTCTATTGTTCCGTACCTATTTTGCCGCGTTCGTAAATGCTTTGATTTTTTCTTAAGAATTAATTTTTGCTTATAGTATGCATCATGCACAAGCCTCTTCTATCATCAAATCACTTCACTTCAATCACTTGCAACGACGTTGCGGATTAAAAAAATCGCGTGTTTAATATTGAGACTTGCCTATAGTCTAACAATATTATATCAATAACAAAATAAAATATTTCATATAAAAGAAATAACCAAATAAGATCTTTTGACCACTTCATGCAGCGCCCATTGAGAGACCCCTTCAAACATGTCTGATGTTTTCAGGCTAATATTATGACAAACACTTCACTACAATAGATAAACATAAAAGAATAGCACATCATCCGGGAGGCAATTATTCTGTACAGCAATTACTTGATGGTATGTTAAGTTGGGCAACAATAGAATGACAGAACTCGCAAGGTCGACACCATTAGTGAAGATACAATCAGAGTCTACTCTTAATACTGCATTTATAGCTCCGGCGGTACTTAATGTTAGTATTGTTCTTTAAGGCTGGCGCGAAGTGTCAATTTTCCATACAAACGTAATACCAAAATCATTTGCAGTTTAAGCATATTTACACCATAATATGATGTTATTCGGATTCAGACAATAATTATCTAGGTTCCTACGTCGTCTTTCTGTTGAAAAACTTACCCCAAACGAAATTTAAGCGAATTTAATTTTGCACATTTTTACACCGAAAATGTCATGTTTTTATTTGTTTTTTTCTATATTATAAACAACAATACTTCAAGATATCTCTCCGTAGGAACACAGATATTATTATCAAGTTATAAAGAAACGAAAAGAAATTGGAAAATAATTAATTTTTCATTCATCATTTTTGGTATTACGGTACACATCCAAATTTCTCCCAAATTTTCAATAGTTTTTATTGCTATCGCAGCAGCAAATGTCAGTGTGTGGGTATGACATTACCTCAGTCAGTGTGTCTCAGAATTATTTATACTATCTGGATTGATTACGTCAACCTCAAAAACGTACTCACAAAAGGGTATCTTATCTCTTTCTACCATGGTGTCCATAGACGAGTAAGAAAGGGACACGCTACCTCTTTCTATGCTCCGTCTTGCTGGGTAATTTTTTTTCCATTTTTGCTTGTCAATCAAGAATATGAACTTAATGGCAATGAAAATGAAGTACACTTCAGATTGTGTGATATTACTTCGTAATCATTCCAGGGTACACAAAGTCCTTGCGTGTATGTCGCTTCTACAGGGTTACCTACTTATCATAGGTTCGAAAAATATTTGATCGAAATTAATTTCCTATAAAACTTTTCAACAATTATCGTTTCGTTTTAAGGGTTCCGTACCTCAACGGGCAAAAACGAAACCTTTGTTTGTCAAGACCCTCTATCTCGGGAACACGTGGAGTTGTCGAGTTCGAGAATAGGCCCGCGATCTCTTGAAGCTGTGCACAAATCAAACATAATATATAAGTTATCGAAAAAAAAGTTACAACCGGTTATATCGCAAAAAACGTACGTTTTGATACTCTCTAAGTAATCAAAATTTATAGGGTACTTCCCGATGATCTAGAATCATGAAATTTGGCATAAAAAAGGTCTTATAGCAAATACATATAGGGAAAAGTCTGAAAACTGAAAATTTGTAGTTACGCCTCTAGAAAATCGGTTCCCCTCCTATAGGCGTTCACACTAGCGTAGGGGTCATATTGCACAAGCGGTTTGCGAGCGTTTGTTTCTTATATTATTTAGATTTTAATCACCATAGATTCATTAAGTCGTGATTTATTTTTGTTAGTTACATCTCATGTTAATAGGTTTGTTCTTTTTTCTTATATTTATATTCTCTCTTATGGTGTGAATGTGGGAACACTAGACTACGATTTGATTACTACTATTTCGACAGCTTTTTGATAAATATTATTTTTATTGTACTTTTGGTTATCAATCTTAATAGCTGTCTGTTAATATTGTAATCTATACTTATAATAGTAGAAGTATAAATTCTGTACATTGAAAATATCAAAAAAAATAATGGCAGGGGGTGTTACGAGACCGACACCGAACTCATTTTTTTTTTGATTAGGTAGGTACTTAGGTTTACTTTTATAGGGCGCAGACCGTATAGATTTTAATTTCAAGTGTAGGTAGTATATTTGATAGTGTGTAGGTAACGTAGGGTATTTTAGTATTCTTAGGTAAGATTAGTCATTCGTATAATTATGTAGATATTATTTTTTAGGCATTTTGCTTATTTATTGATATACATAGAAGTGAAGGTACTACACTAAAAACTTATTGATAAGTTTTGTCATCCACGCGAACGAAGTCGCGGACGCAGCTAGTATGGAAATATTGTAAACCCAACATTTTTTTGAAAAGAGTAACCATGAAGTTTCTTGCCGGTTCTTCTCAATAGGAAACGACGAATTGGAACTACGCACTAGATTCTGACGTTTCATAAGTGTCCATGTAGGCCCACGTAAAATAAAAATATTATTGATTTCCATTCGATAGATTGATCACTACAGAACACTTTTGTTGCATTAAATTTATTTTTAGGATAACATTAAAAGTGACGACCCTATTTCTTCAATGGACCGTAGGTAATCTGGGGGCACGGTAGTGTCCCACCCACCAAGTCACGCAAAAATGTGGCATCCTTTTCTCGAAACATTTCGAGCCATTTTCAACCTCTTATAAATTTGTTGTGGACGAAACTAGATCAAGCAGGCTTCTTAAAAAGACGATATATTTCAAATATCATTAAATTTTCTTATCAAAGTTTCTAAATTTTGTCACTCACTGACTGAACGAACATAAAAAGTCTAAGGTACTTTTAGCAGACATAGAGACAGAAGTTTCAAATTTTGATTACAATTAGTGTTTACTGTACAAACCAAGGTAAAACTAAAATATTTTGCAATTTCGGCCTAGTTTTCTAGATACACCAACTGCATATATAACTTAGTAATCCCATATAAATGTATAGGATTACAAAGTTACATTTTTAAGATTTGACTTGGTAATCGCACTAAACGATATACTTAATTACTTTTGAGATACATTGTGTTTTCATGCGATTACAAAGCTAAATTCATTTATTTAAAACATACAAGATATTTTGACTTGGTATAACATGGATCTCACATATTTTTACGGTAGAAGAGTAGTGTTGCGAGACTTGAGTTTTTTACAAGCTGTGTTTTTGATGGAATTATTTTGTCAAGTTCAAAACTGTTCCATATTATGCTGTGAAGATTGTCCAACTCACACGTACACACACATATGCAATTTCGCATTTGTTTTTGCCAAACAAAGATAGCAATATACCGCGAACGTATTTTATTTTCATCTCAACTCGAAGTAGCGAGCGATCTACGCAGGATCCTTAAGACACGCGTAAGGAATACACCAATATGGCGGCAACATGACAGGAGGGCTATGGGATTATTTGAAAATAGACCACTGGATCTTTTTGTACTACAAACTTGCATGATGTATGCAAGTTTGTAGTACGCCTCGTGTTTTTTTTTAATTATTGCAACAATGGTTTTATTTTCTGATTTCGTCATAGATAACGATTATTAAACAACTGTACAAGTTTCTATAAACTGCGGTCATTATTTTTATTTTCAATTTAAAATTCACACTGTGTTAATGAAACAAAATAGTAGTAGCACATTTTACGCGTAAACTAAATATTTATTTATTTATTTATTAAATTAGGTTCACCAAACTGTGTGTGTTTTCCTGATTAACATTTTTATTATTTAAACACATTTGAGTTTCATAGACATAAAAAGTTTGTTACTTAACCTATCAATACCCGCGAAACGAGACACAATAGTAAAACAATAACAGCGCGGTCCAATGAGACCGGTCGGGGATTCATGAATTAATAAATAAGTCGCGAAGGATGACATTTGAAATAAATAAAAAAAAATTGAGCTTTCCCATGTTTCCAGTTTTTAATTTTATGAATTAATGCGTATATAAATGTATTCGTTAACTTATTATGCATAAAAAAAGTGAATTATGTCTGTCCTGTATTAGTTACTAGCTTTAGCCCGCAGCTTCGCCCGCGTACATAAAATATAGCCTATGTCACTCAGGAATACAGCAGCTTTCTATTGGTGTAAAAATTTTAGCGACCGGACCAGTACTTCCACAGATTACCTCATACAAACAAAAAAACAAACTTTACCTCTTTATTCTATTAGTATAAAATATATATTATAATAGTATAGATGACATTTGAATAATGTATTTTGAAAAAGTTACTTTCCCACGTTTCCAGTTTTTTATTTTATAAATTAATGCGTATATAAAAGTATTCGTTAACTTATTATGCATTAAAAAAGTGAATTATGTCTGAGACATCCTGTATTAGTTATTATTTCTACGTGCATTTGTGTATTATGTTTAGTAAATAATCTTAGTAAATTTAATGATTATGTTAATAAAAAAATCGATTAGATTGTTAAGGAAATGATTCTCTTAGTTGTAAAATAAACAGTCAGTTTTAAAAATCTCCTTTTGTTTTTAACAGCTTTTGTAAAAGTTACCTACTCGTATTTAAGGTTACACCTAAATATCGTGACTCATCAAAAGAATAAAATTCAATCGTTTGAAATGGGTAAAGGCCATTTGTTACTAAGAAATATTTTGAAATGCGTGACACTTTAAGCACGTTTTCAACTTTTAAAAGAGTTTTAGTTTAAGTTGTTTTGAAATATACGAGTATATATTGTAACAATTTCTATAAAGATGAGCTATTTAAGCATTGATAGTAGCAGTACTCATAGAGCTCAGATCTTCATAGAAATTGTTTGAGGAAAGTTATAATTAACTTTTTTTTTTGTAACTTATGAATGACCTTGCGATGTTTATATTTATTTAGTTTTATTTATAATTTGGAAATACTAACCGTATTGCAAAAAAAAATCAAAAAAATTTTAGGTGAGTAAGCACTGCATGCCAACATCACAACGGTAAGTCCTTAAGAAATGTTTGGGAGGTGCTACAGGGTCCTAACTTTCCACCTGACACCTCATTAGATATGGTTAGTTCAGGACGTTCCTGGTTCAGATTCAAGCGGAAGAATCGTCCGATTGTTACCGTTGCGCAGATCACCCGGAAGACTAGATGGAGCATACGGTCTGCTGACTTCTAAGTCAGCCCCGCTTGGGAGGAACACCGCCATGTCCTCGTGGAAGCGATAGGTAGCGACCGTAGTTCTGGCTATTGCTAGAAGTGGGAAGAAATGGGAAGCGGAGGCCACCTTCTGTGAAGCCTCAATGCGAACGAAGGGGGTGGCTGCAAACGTGAGTTGGACGGACGTACTCACGTTCCAGCTATCGCCAAAAGCCGGAGACATGGGTTTGCGGATGAAAATCAATGGGAAGCCAGTTGTCCAGCCGTCCGACAAGGACCAAGGGGCAGGAGCATTGGAAAGACACCAGTAGATTTAATTTATTAAAAGTCTGACAAGCCGACTTGCTTCACCATAGAGCGAGCGGGAATAGGCACTTGAAGAGTTCTCCCTTCAAAAAAAAAGGTATATAAATGCAATGATGGGTGTTAAATTTTAGCATGAATCATTACAACAACATAAGTATCTTATTAAACTCGTCTCGCGCTACCGACTTGTGTCATTTGCAAAATTCTTTGACATCAATCATAATTACTCAGTTGTTTGTTTGGGTTCCCATGACGGAATCTGATTGTTCAGGTAATTCATGACTGTATATTTTGATAATAGAAGTCCACAATGTAAAGCAAAGATGAGATAATCACATCAATAGACTGATTGTCTGTAAACTATAATGTGATACAATGATGCAAAAAAATGACGAAGCTATGTTGAAGGCGGATTTCCGATTTCCTGGTTGAATTTGGTACTCGAACTAATATTCGATTCTTTTGTGGCACAAAAATTGGCACAACAGTATAGATCTGAAAACGAAAAGTTCTTCTATCGAGAACACAGGGTATACATGTAGCGTAGTGAGGTCAATCGAGTTCAAAATTATCAATACATTTACAAATCAGTTGCAAACAACCACCCACCACTTTACCATTACCACTTTGACATTAAGGTATGTGCAATATGCATATAGGCATAAAATTGGTAATATTGTTACACTATCCAAAAGACCAGACAAGAACATACTCGTAGATATACAAGATGGTTTATGCACCATATTGTGCAGTTTCGAATATCATAAGCTTTTCTAGAAAGTCGTGAACCGAGGAAAGGTTAGAAGAAGATATAGAAAATGAAACCTTGTGAAAGTCTATTTCAAAGTTGCGGGCACGCACTTCTTGCAGAAAGTAAAAACTTCTTTACCGTAGACTAAGAATTTCCAAATGCATGGATTTATAAAAATGATGGCGTTTAATCACATTACTTAAAAATTTAGATAGTGGTAATATTTTTTTCTAAAAAAATGAAGTTTTCATAAATTGCGATGGATGAAGACGGAGATGCCAATGAACTAGTGGGTTGATTGTGTGCAGAAAGTTATGGAAGAAAGGATATTGAGGATATGATAGCATAACGATTAACAGGGAAGAATGAAAAAAAAAACATATTTATAACGTCAACCCCAGGTAACAAGGAAGGTAAATGATAATCAAGTTTTCACAAACAGACAATATTTACTTTCGGCTTCTAAGAACAAGAAACGCACTTTCACTCCGCCTGTAACCGGTACTTACAGGACAATAACAGCTACTTACGTATAATTTGCATTGTTAAGTAATTGCCTTTATTGTAAGGAACTTTGGTGTAAGGTTTTGTGATAGTAACTAAATAGTGAATGGCGACAGTATATTTTTAACTTAGTTCTCGAAACTGGCCGTGACCATGACAGTGTAAATAGTGATTATAAGATAGGAAACTTTTATAATGAAGTGATTTGGTTTGTAGTATGATATAATTAAGATACAGGCACTCTTTGTTGGACATCATAAAAATTAAAGTAGGAGCTAAAAATATAAATAGGGTGTGTGGGTGGGCTTATCACTAAAACCGATGTTTTATAGACAACCTTTGGATGCATTTGACATAGAAGGAGGACACTTACGTAGGTAGTTTGTAGTGTACTAACAAAGGACTTTTCATAAAAAATTGGTGCAATGACTTGGCATATGTAGCTTTAAGTTTTCCGATGACTATAAGATAGTACGTGTGTCACTAAGGAACTTGAAACGTTCTTAAGATAAACGAGTATTTTAGAGTTGAACAGATTTCTGTAGATCAGAAACAAGTAGTGTACGTTTCGGTGAAGACTTATTGGAAGCTACTTGAATTTGTACACAAATTAGATATGTGATCATACTTGCGCAAGTCAAATACAAATCATATGCAAACATTTGGAAGTCGCTCGAGTTTATTTAGTTGTGCCTCAGTGCGATCGAGATAACAGACATCAGAATAGTCAAGGATGGGAAGCAAAAGGGACTGCGCGAGCGCTACTTTAGTAGCAATTTACAGAAAGTTACGCAATCGTCTTAGCAACTCGGCTGATGCAAATATTTTACGACTTGCCTCTTGTAATAGGGGAACCCAAGTACTCGTAAGATTCATCCAAACATCAAAGTTCTTAACTTTCTTGCCTAATGTGATAGCAATAGAATTGAAAAGGACCTGAGGAAGCTGACAAGTTCACCTTTCAATCTAGAGCTGTGCCAACAATACTGACCTGCGTCTCTGATGGGTTAACCCTTAAGCCATGTGCCTTACTCCATTCGCAAAATTGAAGTCAAGTTCTGGTTGATGTTGTCTTATACCATCCTAAGTTTATTTAGGCATTAGGTAAAACGAGACTTGATTTATAAGAAAAAAAGAAAACAGCTGATATACCTATTTATTGTTTTGTGAGTGAATCTTGCAGTTCAGTGTATAAGAGTTTATTTTGGCGTTTCATTGGTTGCTAAGGAGTTCTGAACCAGCTCCAATGGCATTGTTCGAACCTCAGCAGATAAGAATGATGCGCCAGTGATCAATCACTGGTTGCGGTTTCTGATGCAGCAGTAAGCTAAGTTATTTTAGGTTTTTGAAGTACTACTAAACCTTTAGTTGATAAGTTGTTACTTACCATTCAACCAATGCTAACTTTTAAATAAAATTATGCTTAGTCATCTGTAATGCTTATGCATCTGCAATACTTGAAAGTTCCAACTAATTCAATGCGAGTCTTCGATTTTTTGTCATCTAATAAAATAGAAAAGATTTTTTTTTTATCATCGACCACATCCTTGATTACCTTCACGTGAAATAGTGGAACGTGACTTTATTTACAATAAAAAATTCAATCAGTAACTGTACAAGTAAGTACTTAATCTTAAATAGCCAAAAGTTTACAAAAAATTACATCTTTTGCACACAAAAGATGTAATTTTTTGTAGTTTTGTGTTTGTTTACTTTCAATTATCGAATATATTTATTACTGACAGGTTAATGAAATTTTTTGCAACAATTCTTATTTATCTATATTTAGATAAAAGGAAAAACTAACTGACTGACATTTATCATCACACAACCGAAACTATAATAACTAGGAATGTAAAATTTTACGCAAGGCTTTCTTTTAACTATAGACGAGTATTAAGAGGGTATTTTTGAAAAATAAGTACAATTTTAAGGGGCAATTCCGCCCATAAACGTATTATGTGTAGTAACCAAAGTAAATAATTATAACTAGTTTAGAACTATTGGTCTTTGAAACTACTCTTATAAAACGAATTATGGCGCAATTTCATTAGTCGATAGGGCCCGCATGCGGGGTGCGAGAGATTACTGGAACGCGTGCCACAGGCCCCGCATTCGGGGAACCGTAGACGGTATAACGAACATGTTACTTTCATTGGTTGTTATCTCGCCTGCGGGGACTCCCCGCATGCGGTATACCGAACGAGTTAACGACCAGTGAAATTGCGCCATTAGGGGTTTTAAAGTTTGTATGGGCGAATCTTGCATCACGTTTGGTACAAATTAAATAATAAAGACTGTCAGTTGTTTCTCAAAACTGCTCTCAGGGGTTAACCTCGAGGATTTAGAGGGTGTTAAATTTTACGAAAATATTCTTGCAAGTGAAATCGCTGGCAAACTGCCAGTTCCATATGCCAAGTACAAGTTGTGTGCAGTGCCATGAGAAATCGAAATTCAAAGTAATTTTATTCCAAGAAACAATTACAGGCACTTTTGAATTGTCATGATGGGCAGTCATAAAAAAAGAAAAAAGCTAAAGCACACATGATCAATCATAGTGTCGATGTCGTGATCGTATATAGATCGTGTTTTCAGATTAATTGTTACCAACCATAGGTCCTTGTTTAACATTGCTTTATTTAAATTAAATGTATTGAAGTGTATGCCTACATTGTTGATATAATGGGAAGATCACCTTCATGAACAAATAAAAACTACAAGATGATATCTGTAGTACATTATGTACATTCAATATTTTTGTCAAGAAAAATACCTCTTCATAGGTACTCAAGACAAAATAGTTACCTAGTCAGGTACTTGTAATATTATGATTTTAGATGTTGCTTCTCAACTTACTTATAGCTAGATTTTACTTAGGTAATCAAGTGAGACTAAAGTCTAAGTACGGTCGTACTTAGATACCAGTTTAAGATTAACTTTATACTGTCTTATGGGTCATAAGCACGACATAAAAATAAGGATTGTTTTGTTAAGAACAAAGGTATTTAGTTAATCACACTTACATTAGTGTAATTATATTTATTAGTGTTAGGGCCTATTTCACCACCTATGATTAAGTTTCGAGTATCTTACTTGGCAGATAATTTCATACAAATTCTGTCACATTTTTGAAGTAGTGCCTACTCAGACATTGTGAAACAGACCCTTATTATAATAATACTACTGAAAGGATTTGTATGGAAGGAGTATACAACTCTAGGGCCCACCTTTCGATAGCTATGTATGTTACACCATTGGATTTGTATTTTTGAGCTGAATAAAAGTTACTACGGTTTTAATTTTCAAATCAATCCTTCAAAGTTATTATTTGTTTAATATATTAGTTTTGACCATCACCAAGCATTGCTGTACGTAATATATTGCATTTCTGTGTTTTAAACACATACTATGTAGATACTAATCTAACTTACTAACAGTTATAAATTGTATTATTTGTTAGGATTTGCTTCGTGAAAACATTGAGCAAAAATATTTTTTTATCTTCAATGGTCCGCGTTTGTTCATCTTGTTCACTTTATGCTGGCTATGCGGATACGTGGCAGAGATGACATGCGTGAGACAAAGTAACTTTTTTTTGTTGTGGATTAACCATACAATTGAAAACATTTGAATGGCACTGTACTTTGTCTCTTTTCTGCCATTATAAAAAAGCGATTGTTACTATAAGACATTTAGTCGTTATTTGTGGAAAAAAAATGAATAACTCAAAACTACTTTTTTTTAAGTTATATAAACTACTGCTTGACTGCGAATATATTACTTACCTATCCAACGACAACAATAATGTACGCATTTGCAAAAAAATAATTTGTATAACTAGTTTTCGATATTAAGATTGACTCATGATAGCACAAGTTTAAACCTTAGTGGTTTTTGGTTACTATTTAAGATGTACCTGTATTCTTTTGTATAAATGATAAATAAATAAAAAAAAAAATAGAAACCCTGGCATCATTCTTTGGCACCCAGCTATGCTATATTCTGTAAAATATTTTCCCTTGGGACAATTTTTGCTTTTATGCGGGCGAAGCTGCTCGCATACGCTAGTTTTATAAATATAGAATTCTGATTATTAAAAACACACTTTATTGAATACATAACATTACGTTAAAAAACATACTTAATGTTATGTATTCAATTAAATAACATTAATTTTGTATCAATTGTTTTGGTACAAGTTTTTTGACCCGCAAGTTTAACAACGAGCTCTTTAAACATACATTTAAGAAATCTTAAGTCATCACTGCTGTAATCAGTTTATTCCGGATTTTATTTACATAACTATTAATAAGCGTAATTAAGAGTTTGCAAAAAAATATTCTGATATCATTGTAAAATACAAGATTTTATATTATATACGTTTTTTTTTGCTGATGGTCCTTAAAAAATCGAAACAAGTGTTTATCATTCTCCTATAGAAAATATTATTATTTTGTTTTTCTATCAAACAAAGCTTATATTTTATAATAACATCTCTCATCTTAGGTTTAGGTAGAGTTGAGTCAAGATAGAACAATTATTGTAAAAACAGAATTTACATTTAAGTATTTAATTTTTAATTAGCAGGAGCATTTTGCATGTGGTGTTTGCCTGTAATTGGTTGTACAGTTAGATTTAAGACACTATTACTTGTAAGTTCCTATCCATAAACATCCGTAACAACTGTTGGTAAACCTTAATTAATAAAATAAAATAAAAATAAAATCTCGGTAACTAAATCACCTAAGTCGGAAATAGTATTAGGAAGACTAACAAGAGCTAGAATGATTTTCTTGCTGGAAATACAGTTTCGACGCAAAATTTCGTTCCGATCGTATTTTTTTACGATCTTTGATATTTTTTACGACTTGCATAGGTAATGAAATTGGTTGTTATTAAACAAATTTTAAAAATTTAATTTCACGAATGCGTAAATATACATTTCGTGCTTATAATATTATTGAGTGAACGATTATCTACTGAGAGATTACACTGTCGTAAAGTATATAATTATAGGAAAAAAACCTCATGTATTCTGTAAATTGTCATAGTAATGATTAACTATTTATATCCACTTTTTGTGATTACTGTAATAAAAAAGACTGCGGTGATTGCGGGAAATTGGCGAGGAAGTAATTTTAAATTCATTATAATTTCTTGTCAACTTATTTTGACATTGGTTTGTGAAGGCCTTCGTTTAACAATGTTTACTTTAAGTTTCTGTGTACCTGAAGTTTGTGTTGTATTCTGAATTTCAGAATTGTAAATATTGTCTTTAACAATTTACGGTATATTTTCGTTATTCACACTTACGCAGAATTTTTTTTTATTTATAAGAATAGATAATCCTGTATAGATTAACGACTAAACTTACCTTCTAATTAAATCTTATTCACAACCATATATCATCACTTCACTTAAGCTTCATTTGTTGTGGCCTTTCCGTATTAATATTTATTGTAAAGTCTATTTATAACTCTTTTATAATTTTTTATTTGTGTATTCTTAATTCAATCAAATTCTATTAATTTATTAAAAAAATAAAAACATCAGTTCGTAACGTATAGCCGCAGTGTTCGATTTTTGAATATGCAAATAGCGCGCGAACTCCTGCGCTGCGATCCTAGGTGCGCGCGTTCGTTACAAGCGGTAACGGTTAGGTGATTGCAGTTAGTTCACACCGGCTCACATTCTTAACCATTTCGACAAGTCGGCTATGAGCGGATGTCCACAGCCAGTCGCGGACATCGTTGGCCGTCAATAGCAGTGATTTGCTTATACGAACCCGAGGAACGATCGATTGTTTAATATCAATTCTTACAACAATAACTTCGTTCAGTAAATTCGGAAAAGTACTGCTGATTCTGGGTAGACAAACAGGTCAAAAGGTTTCACGACTTGACTAGGTTTGTTGATTAATTAAAATGCAATTCCATCTAAAATTACATCGTCCGTGACCTGTGGAATAGCAGCTACGTTCACATTTGATATACTCATGTGTGTTATTATACTTACTTGAATTTAGGATTGCGTTGGGTCACACCAATTTTGCTGCACCAACGTTATTTTACTGCGTAATTTCATTTCTATTTGTCGGTATTGTAAGGTTTAAACAGGATTATCCCTTATTAGTTTCGTATTTAATCCTACGATATTTTAAACATTCTTCCTAAATTCTTCTCTTACAATAATTATTTTAACAAACTATTATTTTAACAAGCTGTTGTTGAATGTATGTTTCTTTTTTTAATTACCATTAATTGTCTTAGGCCACCTATAGAGGGACTGATGAAAGAGACTCTACAACACCTCGTAGCTATAATTAATCTATTTGTACAAAGTCTTATATCGACCACGTAACACGATCTGACTTGAAGCTGTTAGTAGACTTTAGCTTCAAGCTCTAATTTAATATATAGAGGAACCTAAATGATCGCAACTGATAGACCATGACATATTATTGTGTCCCTGAGTAAATTGTAATTTGATAACAACAATCTACCAGTATATCGCTACACTCTATTTAGTGTAGGACATTGGCAGTATCGCTTATAAGATCCTGATACAAATATCTTTATGCATCAGTACTTCAAAATGTTGCGTGCTTTTTTTTATCTATCATCTATAGATGTCAGACTCTTACTGACTAACCCACCCCAGCCTTTGTTTCTTTGCTCTTCATTCCTTTAGTTGCTCTCAGCGTTCCAAGGTCATGGTAACTTCTCAAGCAATCCTGCAGCACCAGCAGATTTTACATACTTACCACAAATACTGATTTGAATTTATTGCTAAAATCCCTAAAAAAGCAGTCAGTAACAACGAAAATTTCAAAAATGATACCATTTTTGAAATTGTCGTTGTTGTACTGACAAAATCATGGAAAGGACTCGCAGCATGACTCTGAAGATGTAGTTTCAGCGAAAGTTCGATTATTTATCAGTGAAATGTAACTCACGGTAAATTAGAAGGACTTACTTAGGAGTACTGGATCTATAGTCTGTTTTTTAATTTCTAAGACTAAAATGACATTACGTGGGTTGTCATACTTGTCACAACAGAAAAGAACTGGCATCATTACTATTGTAAGTTTGACATTACTTATGTCAATTTAGTCTCAGGGTATAAACAGACTTTAGGCCAGAACCGAACAGATCATTTAATTTATAAAACAGTGAGTACAGGACTACTCACTCAATAGTAGCATTTGTACAAAAACGTAAATTATTAACCAGCTTTTATTACATTGTAGCTCTACACTCTGATCTACTCTACAAACATACACTAACTACAACACAATGTTAAACCTGTAGCGTTGGACGATTTACTTTCAGGATATCCCTGAAAGTAAATCGTCCAACGCTAATATGCTGATGTTCGCACGTATACCTACTACAACTATGTTCTGGTAGGCCAATATTTTCATAATCCTCATAGTTTGATACAATTTATGAATTTTCAAGCTGGCAGTTAGATTGTCGTTCACAATATTTTCAAAGTCAACAAACAAAACATGTCACAAACTACAGCCTTGCGTGACGAGAGTACTTTGCTGCAGTGTTTAATACACCATGCAGATAATTTTCATACAAATTTGAACAGTTTAGACTGACAATTCGTAGCTGGATGACCTTTCTCTATTTGTGTAATCAGTATTTTCGTTAACTAGCGTAATGTATTCGATGGCATGCATTATGCTAGTTAACATGCTCGACCACAGGTTAGCTCGATGTACGAAACCAGTAAAGACGATACTGTAATATTTAAAGGTATTGTCAATCTTTTTACACGTGCAGCCTGTGGGTCAGTTTTACTCAGCGGGCCTATAGCGATCTATGTGTACAGGATAATAACGCACTGAAAGTGCTGTTGGGGCTACCAAGGCTTTGCAATGCGTCAGGGATGTTTATGCACAGCAATGTTGAAGATGTTGCCATAATTTTTAGAAAAATATGCGCCTCATTGATGACACTTGTTCGTGGCAGCACCGACTCTGATCTCAGGGTCTTCGGCGATTGCTGGACCTCTCCCACGTGGTAGAGCATTAGAGAGAGAGACTGCTATATGTTAACTGTTTGCATGTAATTCAATTAACTTGAATTTAATTTTGTTTAATTTTATTATTATTATTATATTATTATATCTAGCCTATGTTGTCTCACTGCTGGGCAAAGGCCTCCCTCCACTCTTTCCATGTTCCCGGTTTTGGGCTACACAATTAATTTAGCGTAGTTTAATAAATATAAATATAAAAAATTCAATTCAAATCAAGTGTAATTATTTTATTTATAATTATGTGTCTACTAACATTACACTAAGGGTTTTGTCTGAAATGAAAGATAAATGGGTAAATAGATATAGTAAAATCCACTTACTCGGTTCTAGAACATACCTTACCTCACGATTTTTTCCGTCAGCGTATTGAGTGCAGTAATTATGAAATAAGTTACATAAAGTAAAGCAACTCCTTTAGTTTGAACCTAAGACCTATAACTCGTAAATCAGGTCCGATAGATACCTACAACAACTGCTCATTAACTATAGATAAATGTGATTCAGTTTGCATTATACACCGCTTTTGATACATTGTACTCCATTAGCCAAAATACATATTAAGCTGAGCATGTAGTCCTAAGTTCGACCTGCATCTATAGTAGCAGTATTAGGTTATCCTATTCAAATCAAACTCAAAACCTTCTATCCTCAAAAACTCTACTTAATTGAAATCTCGATACCCACCTGCAGTGTAGATTTGTGCCCAGTCGATAGCTCGCTCTTATTAGATATATGGTAATTTATTGCAACTGACGACATTAATGTTGGTGTAGGTCACGGTTGACCTTTGACGGCTACTGGTTACGGAACCAGTAAGCATTAAAGGTCCAACGCCTTCAGACAAGCCATGAAGATCCATTATAATACTCACGTCGGTAGCATGATAAGAGAAAGATTCACAAAAAGAAGCAGTCATTCAATAAAATGTATTCGTAAATAACATACCCAATGGCAATAAAACTTATACATAAAACAATATTTCGAGACTTTCACACCAATTCATTTAAAACTATCTAATCTTTAGGATGCTTGTCGATAATCACTGGCACGATAAATACTAAATAATTATTTGTCTTATCTCTATTGCTCTCGTCCTAGGTTCTACAATACTTTCACTTAGAAAATAAACATTAGTGTAATCACATTCAGATTTACACTAAGTTCCATTTCAAACCTTGTCTTCGCTTATACCGTCCACCTCATTGTTCTTTCCCTGTGGGACTTCGTTGGTCACAATGTCCAAAGAGCCGTTTTTGCTCAAACCGCAAGCGGAAAACACTTTGTTACCAACATCGTGTTTCTTTACACAGTAAAGTACGATTATTAGTATTGTCAATAACACTACTATAACACCTACAATAATAGGTGCACTCTGGTCCATGTCTCCTTCGTTTATAATGGCTAGTTTCACGTTTTCCACTTCTAGATACTTTTGGAGTTCTGAGAAGTACTGTAGTATGCCTTTAGTTGATAACTCTGTTTCGCCGGTTATAGCTTTAAGGACAGTTCTCCAGTCTTCACTTGCACCAAGAGCCATGCCATCGCTGAAATAAGTAGAAGTATTTAATATGAAATTCATGTAAGAACTCTCGTTTGGTTCTGGCCTATATCAAGCTCAGTTATGGAAATTATTATATATTAATATTAAATTTTAATAAAAAGCAGATCCTTTTACAAGTTGTCTCGTCTTGTATTGAGTGTTTACTGTTCGACTTGCAAAAGAAATTCCACGAAATTTTGAAGAGTGTCGGCGATATAATACAGACTGCATTCAGTGCCACTAAGCATTGATGGTCAAAGATCAAAATCGTGCTAGATGTTTATTGGTTTAATGAGTTGCTGCAGTGCTTTACCTTTTTTTATTATCTTTAGAAAACGTGATGCAAAAGTAAATTATTTATGTATTGATAATTTAATCTAATAAAAACATACTGAACACACTGCGGTTTTTTGCATTTTCATGTTAGCACAACTAGCATCAATTTATCTAAAATCTTCCGTACAGTTTGGGGATTTCCATCTTCAATTTGCTAACTCTATTGATAATGTTTAAGCAAACAGTTTTATTTAATGAACTATCTTTAGTAAGGTACTAATAAAAGTTATAAATACAACTCTATCGTATCTGCGAATCTCTTTGATTACACCATCTATATCCTTGACTAACAAAGAGTCAATGTTTTTATTTTCTCATACATTTTAATTAACAGACAATGTACCTGAGAAGTTTTCCTGCTTCCTTTACGCCATATATAGAACACTCGTGTAAAGGTCCTGTATGATTCGCCCTCTGGCAAAGAGATAGCAGAATTTGGAATTCTAGAACGTGAGATATTAAGTATCTGAAAGAAAACAAAAATTATGAGTCACTAATCTGAAAGAAACATTTGGTTAGTATCCGGAAACTCTGAAGCCAGAAAAAACCGAAAGGAATTAATTACGGAGAAAGATGATACAATCAGAATGATTCAGATTGTTCATTTATTTATCAAACTTTTCAACTTAGGTGAATGCAAATCAGATGTGATAAGATAAGGCTTTTCACGCATTCACACAGTAGATTGACAAGATAACATGTCTTCTCATATGCGAAAATCTTTGACTGGTCATTGACATCGTCCACTGCATTCAGAGGTCTTAACATGAGTGGTTTTTACGTTAACCTCATCGAAACGTTTACCGTATTTGGCTCTTTGATTGATTGAGAGCTTATAGCAGCTTAATCGGAGCACCAAACGATCGATCGTGTTAGTGTATAACAAAATCGCACTAGGCACTCTGATTTAGATGATTGATTATCTTCTGTGGCTAATATTTCAAGTTCATCATTCGTACATTTATCAATACTGTTACTTTCTTTATTAATCGTCTTTTATCATTTCCATCCGTCAACTTTATCCGTAGTTTTTGAAACTCCATTAACTGAATCAAAACCATTATGTTGGGCTTATCCTTGACCCAAAACTAAAACGGCCCTAACAACAGCCATTGCACTTTATCGTGTACATTATCTTCCTGTTTATTTTTCTTCCACTCATTACCACTTTCACCAATAAATACATACATAAGATTATGTACTTACGTAATGTATTGCACGTGAGACACAACATGGTACTTCGCCGCTGGATCGAGGTCGGTTTCATTCCTAGGTACTGGTGGCGATACTCCAGTCTCTTTTATTCTGAAATAGAAACTTAGGATTTACGATTTCTAGTTCAATGCCTTAATCAAATCAATCGTTAACTTTTAGCTCGAGACTTGCTGTTTTATTTTTCCTCTTTAACTTAGATTTATCCTCACTACCTAAAGTAAGTTATGGCCAGTAACTACAGCTTTAAGAACTGCACGTTAAAACTCGATGTAATGCTTATATGGACACATCTAACTAGGGTAACTTAGGCTTAACATTAAAACTCCGTTTCATAAAGTTATCAACGTTGTATTGTATAATCCTACAAATATTATATAAACGCGAAAGTTTCTATGTATGGATGTTTGTTACTTTTCACGCGAAATCTACTGAATGCATTTCGATGAAATTTGGTGTGTACCAAATTTCATCGAAATGCATTCAGTAGATTCCTGTGTAGGTAGACCATATCCCAAATAGCATATAAGATGCTTTTTATTTTGGAAGTATGTTCGTTTGGCATAATTTTCTACTATTGTGCGGGCGAAGCCGCTGGCAGCAGCTAGAACATTATAATTCCTTAAGGTGAATGCACTAAGTTAGTCGGCGAAATTAAAATTTTCGATAGTTTGTTTGCAATTCTCAACTCGGTATCAGATAGTATGATAACAAAAAATATATTTGAAGTATCTAACGACATGTATGTATTTATACAACTACACTCTTTAAATCATCTAACTTGGAAAAAACTTAGTTTTTATCAAATTGTGACATTTACCGCTTCACTAAGTTAGAGAGTTATGTTAACAGTTTTATTGAATGTGATTGTGTAAACTCATACATATGTTTTTCATTACCACAAATACGTATATATTTTTTGCGTTTCATCCCAATAATGAACTGCAATTTGCAAAAAACGGATGCGAATTTTACATTCTGGCAACTGTCAAACTGTGATGCCAATGACAAGTTGAACAAGGCATCTCTTAACAATCTAAGATCCGTGTGGTACAACATTTTAAATTACACCTCAAGTGCTAAACGAATTTGAATAAAAGTTAACAGACGGGAAGACTGCCTTTTTTGGGATGAGAAATTATCAAATCTTTTCTCCCTCTTAGGGTAGAGCGAGCTAGAGAGTTTCCCACTTTTACTGACTAAAATCCAGGTGGATTTTAACGCAAAGGGCTACTGGAGAAACACAGGTGAATTCTTCCAATAGCCCTTTACATTCACACGGATGCCGCAACCCCGCAATTGCTTAAACCGGGAATTGCTTATTCAGTAGTATTTTTTCTTGGGACAAATACGTTTTAAGCGGACAAAGCTTCTTCTATCACCACCAATAATTTCAGCCAAAGGACCTCTACTGCTGGACATAAGCCTTCCTAAAGTGACCTCAACGACTGGTCTTATGCGTCTCGCATCCCTCAGATTGCCACAACCTCGGGCGAAGTTTAATAAATAAAAATAGATAGGTAAGTAACCTAATAAATCGCTTATTGTTAATTGCATCTTATGTTGGTTTACTATCAAGGAAAGTGTTTAAGCTGGCTCAGTTAAAAATACTTTTAGGTGCAGGCGGCCTAATGACCTAGTGCCAGGTGATAGGATGTAAACAAACTGGTTTATTTACAGTTAACTTTTGCAATAAATGGATCGTAGAGACTGGATTTGACTTGCTAATTAGCAATCATTGCTCAGATGTCAGTGTATAATTAATAATACCTACTGCCTGACAAAATTTAAAGGTGACTTTGGTGCACTGAACTATTGTCGACGAAAGGGCAAAATACAATACAAGTATATGTATGTACGTCATGGACTGACCGAAACACATGATGAAGCATACGGTAGAGTGTGCCCCACTTGGATATCACCCTCACGAGGACGAGGGTGGTCGGTTGCAACGACCTCTCGCACCTGACCCTGGAACAAGCCATGGGCTGGAGCGAGGAGGAGTGGCAGGCAGTCGACTCTTTGTGCAAAATAGTAATGCTAGAGAAGGAAGCCGTAAGCCGAAGCCGTAAGCGTGAGAACACAGCCCTCACGCCCCAGCCGCCGGGGATTCCGACCCCGATTTCTAGCCACCATAGGCGTGGGCTTGTGGTCGGCGAGTTACCCACTGTGGCCGTCCGGGAACCATCCGGACCGAGCACGAGTCGTCGATGGCGCGTAGTTTTCCACAAGCACCTCAAGGAGATATCAGTAAAAGTTGTGCAAAAGAGAGCCCAGAGGGCTTAGAACGAAGCTATACAAGGAACAAAAGTGGCTTTTAGTCAGTAAAAGTCTGACACGAAGTCCCGCACCGCGCTAGAGCGAGAGAAGCCGTTGAAAGGTAGTAGACCGATGGCATGGCGACTCGTTACAGCCAAAGATAGGCATAAGGCTAACAGCTTTACGTGATTTTCGAGATACGAGGGTGTCACACCACCTACTTCCAAACTCCGGCCTGCTACAGCGTAATGCTTATAAGCAAAACCTAATAGAATCCAGGACCACACGGTAAGCAATTTAGACCAATGAGATAATTATAATATTATTGTATAGATATTTTAGTATGGATTCCAGATACAGAGATATGCCTAGTACCTATAATGATTATTATTTATTCGAGTGCTGTATCATAAAATGTCTCGTGACCTCTCGCCAGTTGCTTGCCAGTTTAAGACTGTATAGAAGGAAAAGATTTCAAGGAAAAGAGTAGGCATATATTTCTTCACATGTGTCCATTCGATTTTATAATTTATTAATTAGTGTTATTTTGAGATGTTTCTTTTTCTTAATTTAAAATCTGTTACCAAACTAGAAATTATTTTGTTTTTTTCCTTATTTTGGCTAGAATGCCATAAAGTTACAAAATTGAGAGTAAAACTCAATGCCGTTGTCGAACGTTATCTTAATATTGACTTTGCGTAACTTTTGACATTTAATGCGGTCAGTGACTTAGGTGCGTCAGGCTCAGGAGATCTGATCTACATAATATAAGGCAACCAGACAATTCTAGTGCTACACGTCCACGGTGACGTTATGCAGGTCTGTAGTATCGATGCTGTCGCGCGTTCGCATCGATACAGTCGCGTTGCAATCACTAGCTGCTTGCCCTCGCTCACGACGCGACGCCGCGACGCCACGATTCTCAGTCGCGCTGCAAACGCGATACTGTCACACTTCTGTCACGATGCAAACGCGATACAGTAACACAAAAATTAAGTTTTTGTGTGTAGAATGTTTTTGTTTTTCATTCACGCGCCACTCTCCCTCCGTCAAGTCGTCTGAGACGGTCGCGCGTTTGCTACGCTACAGTCTCGATGCTGTAGCACGTAGCAAATGCGACTAACGCGCGTTAGTAGCGCGTCAGCAACGCTTCTGTAGCGCGTTGCAAATGCGAATAACGCACGTTAGTAGCGATGCTGTCGTGCGTTTACGAAACGCAGCGCTTCAAAAAGTTGCTGTGGGTGAGGGCCCTTATATGTATGACACCAATGCTTGATGCATGCAAAAAATTCTGTCAAAATCAAGAGCTGTCAAAAGTGTACCAAAATTATACATTTTTTTGTTTATTTTTGTCACAATTGAATTTTAAATTGGCTTAGTGCAAAATTGACGAGAGGTCAGATAAAGGGCTTGTTTAAGTCGCGGTTCATTGAACTTTATGTTATTTTAATTACATATTATAATTGGTTTTTGTTGATCCTACCAATAGAAAGATCTTTATGAAGATGAACGTGCAAAAGACGAACATTTTTGCACATTTCAAAGTCTATATACATTTTACCACGTAAAAATGACTTAATCTTTTTTTTTTGACCTGTACAATCTTGAACAATTCAAGTGCCTGTAATTTTTTTAACAGAAATAAATTATTTAAGTTGTTTGAATCATCTTTATTGGACGTTCTAAGAAAGGTCAAAGCCGTTCAGCGTATCTACGACATCACCACGATAACTAAATCAGAACACCTGATGTCGCTGTGGTCGCTAATATCAATACTGTCATAACTAGGAACTCACTCTAACTATTATATATACATTTACCTTTGGAATTGCCATAATGTCAGAAAATGGGATTTGATGTGATATACTTAAGACATAAAAGTAGATTCTCAAAAACCAACCTGAGATCCCACCAATGCTGATTCCAATCCTCCAAACTGCTATTCCCAAAGACATCCCAACGCCATTTGTCTAGCACATAAGCGTAGGCCATCAGCGGAAACTTCTCCAAAGCAACCCAAAGGAGATGGTTCAGGGTAACTTCGGGGCCGGTTTCAACCTTCACCAGGTTCAGGGTCTTCAAGTGTTCTGGCGAGGTCAACTGAACGGCGACGATGTCGGAGATTGCATCGTGGAACGCTGTAACACGATCGAAATTAATTATTCAATTATAATTATTTATCTTTTCAAACCATCACGCTTTTGATCCTTCAAAGGTCTCGCTAAGGTCATATGAATATTTGCATGTAACAATGTTCCATTCCCACATGTAAGAGTTAGCGTTGTCGCTTTTGTTGCAGACTAAAGACTGTGTATATGAATGGTATAAGACTTCTAAATATTTTCAAAGCCAGATCTCAGATTACCAGATGCGTTATTTAAGGCCTGGTGTCTGAAGGCGTTACTTAATAATTTTAGAATAGCTCACTATAACTTGCATCTGACATAAAATATAATCTCTAATACCGCGAATCACTGCCTGTAAGTTTAGTTTGATGAATCGATACAAAAGAAGATGCATGAGCACTCATTTGAAAGATCACAAGCGAGTGGATCTATAATGTATAATTTGAGCTTAATATTTTTGATCTGCCTTGCAATGATGTCACTTTCATCTTTGATCAGACAATCGCCACCCAACTCTTCAACCTGCCATAACGTTTTTCTCCAGTTTTCTACCCTAATCTTAAAGCTAGCCCTAACTAGCCTAGCCTACCAACTATTTTACATGATCATACGTACCTGGATTTGGTCCATCCCTATACAACGGAGGTAGACTCCTGTAATGCTTGAAGTACTGAACGTGTCCCAGGAGTCTCGCAGCTCGTGACAGGCCCACGACGATATCCGTCACCTTTTCTCCACACCATTTTATCCTGGAAAAAAACGAATATTTATTAAACGTCGTATTATGTCTTCGAACTTTTGGTTCTAGGACATGCTGGTTTCCTCACGATGTTTTCTTTCACCGTTTTGAGAGCAGTGGTGATGAAATAAATTACACAAAGTAATGCTCCTAGCGGGGTTTGAACCTGCAACCTACAACATGTAAGTCGGAGCAGTCACCACTGAGCCACCACTGCTCTATTATTATTATTATGTGTAAAATAAAATATACTTTCTTGTGCAAGAAAAGTAATATACTATTACGTATTATATTGTTCTTAATTAGTCGTAATATTAAATCTTTTCTGTTAAGTTAAAAAAGGACACACAAAAGTTCGAACAATATACTCGTCTTAATAGCGCAATGAATGAGAAAATTGCCATTATGCAAACTGCATTATTTTAAAGGGACTTTCGAAGTGTTTCTATGATTTGCGATTCTTGAGAAACAGGTATGTAATAGTGTTAATACACGACCGAACTTATAATAGAATAATAGAATCGAATAATAGAATAGAATAATAGAATAGAATAATAGAACAGAATAATAAAATAGAATAATAGAACAGAATAATAAAATAGAATAATAGAATAGAATAAACTTTATTGTAAACCAAAAGAAGTAGTAAATTATACAGAAACTTAGTATGAAGGATTTGGTCCATTCTTACCAAGGTTGAGTGAGGATGACTTTGATACGGACGGACTAAATCCTTCATACCAAGTACCAGCGTATTTTGTGTGTCCAGTGTGTGTGTAAGGCGTATAAAAACGATGGAAGCAATATTAAAATTAACAAAAGTTCAGTTAAGGACACTTTTTAGTTTTCGACAAATATCGCGGTTTTTCAGGTACCTTTTTGATGTACTAGGAATCATAACTATGAGGATGTCATAATATCAAATAAAAGAACATTTATTCATTTCCAGGATAGGTATAAAAAAAAATATGGTCTCATATAACATTTTCATATAAATGCAATTTTACCAACGCAACGCACTAATCGTAAGAAATTATAAAAATGGCGTGTGTATAAAATAATAAATACAACTTAAGCCTTAATCCGCCTCTGCACTTTTGCGTGCTTAAAGAAGTGAAAGTAACTTTTCATGAAGAAAATTAAAATTTAAAAACTTCTTCATCAAATAAAACAATTAATTTGGTCACGTGTCTCGAAATGAGGCAGTGAGTGAATAAAAACATAGCTCATGCAAAAACTTCCTACCAAGTTGGGTTGCTAAGCAAAAGTCACGTACTAACTAAATGGATATTAATCAATCACAACTATGCAGAACTTACTAACCAAACGAAGGTCGGTTAAATACAGGGTGTACCAGGAAACCTATACCAGAAAAGCTCAGTAAATGATAAATGATATTTATTTGCAAATTAATTTAAAAAAACATGTTTACACGGTTACGTAAACAAATATTTTAATTTTTGGGGCAACCCATATACCCACTGATTGAACCCATATGTGTTTATAATTATATTTAACCTACGATATTTTGTAATTTATTTTCATAATATTTTATTTTAATAAAATTATAAACGTGTTTAGTTATACCTAAGTTTTTCTGAGTGGCCTTTCTTTAAGATTTTTTTTGCCTGAACAATGCTGCAATCCAATTTAAAGAAGTTAGAAAGTATGTTCCATTATCGGCCTTGTAATGTTCCCACAATTGGGACTCAGGATTCCTCTCTGAAGAAAAATATTTAGTCTGTGACGTAATCATAAATGAATAATTTTCACTTTTTCTTTTATTGATGCTAAGAGACCTTGTTAGGTACTTTCCAAATTTCAGGATTCTAGGTTAACTGGATTCTAATTCCGATCTCTGGTTATAACCACCTGCGTCAGATAAATCCGACGAATAATATTAAAAACTTTATCAAGTTCCTTAGCTCTCATAATAACGCACGAAAACGAAGTTCAAAGTTGATACAGTCAATCAATCAAAATCAGTTTTTTTAAATGGTACAGTATATCATATATCTAGTGCAATTATCATATTTTTGCAATTAAATAACATAACGTGAATATTTAAGAAATTTTAAAGTGCTAAAACACAACTCAGGTGAAAGAAAAATAATTTCGGACGCAAATAAATGGATAAGGTGCGGAAAGCAGGTGGTTTTGAAAAGAGACAACATTAAATTACCAAAACACGGTCTACATTTATCTCACTCAGTTTGTCTCTTTTTATCAACACTTTTTGTTTATCGTCTACTTTCTGTACTGGACTTGGCGTAAAACCATCAGGATTATGCAGAAATGCATACGGTTACATTAGTTACATAAAAGGAAAATACGAGGCTTAATACGAAATTGTACCTATAATAGCAGAATATACTAGCAGGGTGTCAACACCTTCGTGAGCTCTATTCGCACATGAAGGACCGGGTACCCGGATCAAGCGGTCATCGAAAGGTGAACCGGCAGATCCTAACTGTGTTGAAGTTATGGTAGAAGAAATTGTAAGCGGTAACTTTACTAAAAAAATACTTGAGTGTTGTATCTAACAAATTTTTTATCTTTATTTTTCACAGGGATTCCTCTTTCGACCGTGCACAGAATAATTTACAACGAGAGTTATCACCCAAATCTTAAACCATATACCTATTGTGTACTAATGAATCAACCTGCAACGGAATCTTTAATAAGCACAAATCATTCCCAAGCGACCAAAACCCCAAAACTGGGGTAAAAAAATAATTAATCCAAAAGCATATAAATGGCGAAAAACATTGAACGTTTTGGCTAAATGACTTTATAGAGCTGATTTTTAAAACGGTTTTTTATAAACACGTCGGATCATCTACTTTTAGTTCGACGGAGTCTCTTGTCATTACGCGAGGGGAATTAGAGGCCATTTCAATTACCATTTTCTAGAAAAGTGCACCAATAATCGTAATACATCGATCACCTGACTGATCCCCGAAACCCTTAAGTTTTTTTTTTTTATCTGGAGTTGTTACAAGGAATTGATGGACCATACTGAATATTAATATTCTCAATATTAGATAAGTTGAAAAGAAAGTACAATACGAAAAATATAGAAAACAATCTTATGAGATTTTTGCGTCTATACGAAAATAAAAAAAACATCTCAAAAAAAAATATCGCGCAATATACATCGGATTCAATCGACAGGTATTAGTGTACCCCTACCACCTTAGCTGTTGCAGGTTTTCTAAGACAACCTGTATAAAGGTAAGCAGTTACCCTTCTGTAGAGGATATTTGCAAAAAACAATTGATGACTGTTAACTTTTTGCATCCTGCATCAAGTAGCTTAGCGCCTTCAAATAGAATTAAACAAATAAATTAACAAAGACTGCGGATCTAAGAAAAAGAGTAACAAGGACTTCATTTTAGAAGTTTAGATAAAAGGTAATTATTAACCTAGTCTTTACTACGTTAGACTACTTTCAAATTTTTACGGTCATTAAAAAAAATCTTTATCACACAAAGATACAGAAGCCGATTTAATAGCTAAAGGCATTGATTGTTATGAACATTGAGTAAAATAAAAGAAAATAATCAACGCCTTCAGGAATCTACAGTTTACTCGTATCTTTCACACTTTAATTTGAATTCAGGCGTTTTATTTATGTAGATTATGCAGTCGACAAAATTAGGAGTACATACCTAAAAGACTAGTTAAAGGAGAAGATAATAGGCTTATAAAATTTCAATTTACTTGTAATGAACACCATCACACATGTCGTGGCTGGATGGCAAGCAGTTGGCTGTTGTCATCGTCTCCTTGATGTCTTGGAAGGAATCTTTCGCGCTCTCAAACCCAAGCGATTGATGAAACTCGTCGACCGCATCAAACAGGTCTTTGGAAAGTATTGTCTCGTTTTCTGGAAGCTTAGGCCTCATGTGATCTGCATATGCGACCACCTTCGGGTAGATTGCTTGCCACTCTTGAGCCCATAGGTTACCTGAAATATTTTGTAAGATAACTGAGTAAGATTTTGTTAAGCAACACAATCAACACCAAATCTAAATTAAAATATTAAGTTAGTTTTGTGTTTGTGTGGTTAAACAATAAAAAAAGACTGAACCAATCTTCGGAACCAATCAAATAACAGTTAAACCTGAAACAAACTTTTACATTTAGTCAAACGCACAATTGCGATTCAATATTTATCAGGCGTCTACCAAAACTAAAGCTCACCTAAAATGTGCGCAGGAATTAATTTATCGTCTCCCTTCAGAATATCTTTGTACACCAGCCTTAATTTTCCTCTAACATAATTGTGTAGTAAATCATAGAATGGTTTGATCTCTTTCCAAATTCTATCCACATTTTTAACAAAATTGTCATCTTCGAATGCGTATCGCCACATATCGCCAGCATCAGTGAAGTTTTCCGATTCTGCCACTCTATTCATTCTCACTACATAATCTTTGAATATCGGGCGTATTTTCTTTCCAGTGGTATCTCGATAAACCTTCCAATAATACGCCAATTCTTTTGTATCGTTACTTGTTTTGAAGATCGATATAACGTCTGAAAAAAATGGTTTCTATTGTTAACATAAAATTCGATTATGTTTCATGTTTGAGTAGATTACATATTTAATGGAAACAGAAGATTGAATCATATTGTGCGTAAATTATAATATTGTGAAAAAGACGATGTATAAAACGTGAACTTTATCAAACACATTATTTTATTATAATAGATGGATTACATGATGGCTTGGAATGCGTTATGCCGACAGTAAGTCATACAGGAAAAGGGTAGGAAGATGTTGATTTTTATAAACAAGACTTGAATGATCTTTCAAATGGCTTAATGCATCATTGTAAAATAGTCAAATAAATGATAAAAAGTAAATAATACTGACTGACCACTCATCGTTCGTACCGAATCTTCCGAGCTGCAACTCATGTTGTAAGCACACACAGTGACACGACTCCAAATCCTCTGCATTGTATCAATTTCTTCTCTTTGCTGGAATATTTAAAATATATAATTATATTACAATGAAGTCAAGTTATTAAAAAAAATAAAGCATTATTAAGAGACAAGGTTTGTATCCTAGCTATTGGAATGTTACATATACAACATATTATACACTAGCTTCTACCAGTAGCTTCGCCAGCGTGAAAGGAGATTCCTCAATACAAACTCCGGACCCCCGTTTCGTCTCTTTGGGGGATGAATTTTGGAAAGTCCTCTCTTAGTTTCCGCCTACGTTATTAAAACAAAGGAGAAAGTGGGAAATAAGAACATTGGCAGATAATATATGTAAAACTAGCTGCTGCCAGAAGCTCCACCTGCATGAAGGTAGTTTTTCCATACAAACTTTGGAACCCCGTTTGGAACCTAAGGCGCTAGCCACACAGAAAAGACGTAAGACGCAGACGGGGCGCGAACATTTGTCTCTACCGCGTCTCTTTCATACAAAATGTATAGAAGCGTCGCGACGCAAAACATACAGAAGAGACAGGGCGCGGGCGCAACGCTTGTACATCTCCGCCTGTCCACGACGCGTCCTCGTCTTACGTCTCTTCTGTCTGGCCTGCGCCTTAATTACTCAGATACCCGCGAAACGAGACACAATAGTAAAACAATAACAGCGCGGTGTCATAGGACCGGTTGGGGATTCAAACGTTAAGGGTTCAGTTTTGGAAAATACTCTCTTAGTAATCGCTTCGGTCTTAAAAAGAAGCCTTGTGCAAAATGACATACTCCCAGTGCCAGTAGTTTCCGCTGTGCATTGATATGTCATTCAATCAGTTTTTCCTGATATATGTATTTATAGACTATTACATTAACAACATACCTTGCTCTGAGGCATTTGTACATTAGTGCCTCGTTCTTTTATAATTCTGATTTTTCTTTTCATCTTTGTATCATTTATCAGTTGTTCATCGTTCAAATATTTCTTTTTCAGTATGTTCCAATACTGTTTTTTTATTTCATCTTCTTCGGCAGCAATACGTACCTAAAAATCAAAACGTTAAGTAATCAAAACCAAAAACTTTCCACAATAGGCATATTAATTTAATGGATTGTTTTACTCATTTAGTAATCTCACCATTTTATTTTTCTTAGCTTCATTTTTGATATCTGTAACGTATGACCAAAGAGCATCTTGTGATGTTTTACAAACATCCAAACTTAGCTTATCCATCTCGTCCATAAATACATCAAGACTTGTATTAACTTTATCTAATTCTTCTAATTGATATTTAAATGTATCAACTATATCGTTTGTCTTAACAATCATTGTATTAGGATCTAGTACTGCTCTCATAGCATCGTCTAAGAACTTCTTTTCTTTAACTTCATCTATATCTGTTTCTATTTCATGTCCACTTTCTTCTGACCCTTCTAATGTTTTATTACCTTTCTGTATCTTTTCATCTGCAGACATATCTGACGTGGGATTCGGTGGGAACTGTACAGCTATTGATGTTGAAGCTATTATTAGAATGCATGTTAATCGCTGTAACAACAAAGCACGTTATTGTGTCTTCAAACTGATGCATTATTTATCAATACAAACGCCTTATCTTGAACAACATGCCTTTACAGGCAGGATGTAAGGCTGACATAATACTCTTCTGAACCATATTATTTCAGTAGTAAGTTTAAAGCTACTATATAATATTTACTGAAATTTTGTAAAAAGACACGTAAAGAACTATAGAACCTTTTCTTTGTAAAGAGAAGAAACGCGGTCTATGATCAGTTAAAAAAATGTGTTGACAACAAGAATTTCACTACGCGATTAGGGTCAAAACATGGATTGGATAACAAATATTTAAAAAAAAGTACGAATGAACGTTGAACTTGTCGTGTGTCTGTCGCTATCTAAAAACAAAAATGTAGCAGATGATTGAAGGCGGAATTCAACCTGACTGAGTAATGTTTTTGACTCTTCCTGGCCTGATATTGCTGATAATTTTGATAGCATTTCAATTGATTCAATTGTCTTTTTTTGTTCGTGTATGTTATCAACGAACAAAAAAAGAGGAATAGATTTTGTGAGGACGGATATGAAAGAAAAAAAGAGTCGGTTTACACTGACTTCCTGACGCTATCGTGTGATGGTCGACAGAACAGAATAGGAGAAAAACGTATTGACCATAAGTAAAATTGCACAAGGGCAGAAAGAACATCATGTCTTATGATGCTAAATGTGAGCACACTGTAAAGCCGGAGGATTTATGGATTACTTTTTACACTGTTCTCTCATACTCTTACGGATTATTATTATAGTATAGAAATATTGTAAAAACTTTTTTTTAAAGAGTAACTTTTGAATTTCTTGCCGGGTCTTCTCCATATAAAACGACTAATTAGAACCGTGTACCAGCTTCAATTTATAAGGGGGCACTAGCAGATGTAGGCCTATGTAAAACAAATGTTTTGTAATGATGTATTTGATGTATGTTACCAGGAACCGACCTTCAGTCATGTATTTTGTTAGGATGTGTCCCTAGATTTATATTAGACGTAACTACCGTATCAGATATCATGAAGAGATGAGAACGATTCAACAATAGCCTAAGTGCAGTAGCGTAGTTGAATAATGACCATATCCTCTTGTTTATATGTTGTCCAGTGGGTCGGACACTGTTCATGACAGCATATTCTAAATACGACGAATATTATTTATTGCCATTCTGTATTTGAAAGGTCAAGAGCGATCTTTAAGTTATCTTTTAAAGCTGTAGTTGGAAACTGGGTAGGTTTTAGGCTTATCTACGAATTTGATGATCTCTTTACACTGAAGAGATTTAGATTTTAGGTCATTTTTATGTTTTATTTTAAACTGAAACACCGCCCACTAGCGGAAGATTAACATCCATTACATCAATAAAGTAGATCGGGCCTGTGAACTTACCTACTTACTCGGAGTTATCAAGAACCTACGTAAATTCTAAATAACAGTGCACTATAAACGGAAGTTTTAATGGCAACTACCTGCCTTATCACAAGAACTACACTAACAACGTAAGAATAGACTTATAAATCCATACTCGTACTCATGTTATTGAATCGGAAAAAGTGTAACCAATAGCATTTCAAAGTAAATATACCCACTGTGTAAATCATCGTGTTGATAGGTAGCACAATCCACAGCTGTGTCAACTTATGTAACACATATCAACCGCAGCACTGCACCCACATTTTCAGTTCCCGACTATGTTGAAGAAACTGTAGCGTGTACCGCGAAGCAACGCTAAGAGACGACAAGACGAAGTCGCACACTCCGTATCACTTGCTACTGGTTGTTTGTGAATACTGCGTTGTTTGATCGTTTTGTCGTGGATTTTTCAAATTCGAACAATCGAACGGCTGTTTTGTTTTGAAAACGTGGAACGGTAGGAGCGCGGCGCGCGACCCGCTTGCATGCGCCGACACATTGTTATGCCATATAGAAATGCCTACCTCAATTCAATAGCTCCACGGTCGGTTCTCGTGCGACCGGACGCGATCACTCCTTATTATTGTGGTTTGTTTATCGAACGGGTAACACCTCGATTAATTATTGTGTCATACTGACTAATTTACACATCGAGTTATGTTATGCTGGAAGAATCTAATAGCATTGTTTTAACTGCTAGTTACTATAACAATGCTTGTAATTGTAACGTAAACGTGTTCTATCAACACATCGTAAATTCATAGAATCTGATTCAAGTCACTTCAATATAGAAAATTACTAACGTATATTATTTTTGTGCATGTTACTCCTTCATGCTCAAACGGCTGAAAAGATTTAGATGAAATGCTTACACGCGTAGACCATGTCTTGAAATCCCAGGTGTGTGTTCCCTTGGGATAAAGTTTTACTTTCAGAGAGGCAAAGCCGCCAACTAAAGCCAGTTTTAAATAAAACACTACAGAAAGAATAAAACATATCTCTTTTAATTATATTTGCTAAATAAACAAAACAAAATAACACAATTAAATACAAGTATTTTTAACCTGTGTATCCGTGAAAAACGAATTTGAAAACAATACATAAACATTTCTTCTTAAATTAATCTTTCTTCATGAACGAAGCCAAGATCTGGGCTCCAGCGGCATCCACCTCGTTGTAGCCGTAGGGTTCTAGAGCCTTCTTGGTCCTCTCGAACCATTTCATGACGTTCTCATGGGCACTGAAGTCGTAGCCGAAAGCCTGAAAAGAGAAACGATACTTTAGAGGGCATACATACTAATATCGTTTCATTTTTGCGGTGGAAAATCATTAAATTACTTTTCGCGTTCGGGGTGGAGTGGGAGAAAGTTTCTCACTCTTTTGACCAATCCTACAACACTGGCAGACAACAGCCCTAACGGACTCCATCACATATACTGGAATCTCTTTAAGATGGGCATGAAACACTAAGAGCGATCGACCTAGAGGAGTGGTTGGAAAGAGGTCACGGCGTCCTATCGTTCCGTATGACGCAAGTCCCCACCGGACACGGTAAGTTCGGGACGCTCCTGCATCGGATCAAGGAGGAAAAGACGCCCGGGTGTCGCCACTATGTGGACCGCCCAGAGGACACGGTGGAGCACACGGTAAAGGTGTGCCCCGCTTGGGTGGAGCACCGCCGTGTCCTTGTGGAGGCTATCGGCGGCGGCGACCTCTCGCGCCGGGCTCTAGCACAGGCCATGGTCCGGAGCGAAGAGGGGTGGCGGGCGGTCGCCTCACCGTAGGCGCGGGCTGACGGACGGCGAGCACTGGGTAGCTCGCCGTCCGGCAGTCTGGTAATAATCTGGACCGATCCTAGTCGTCAACGGCGCGTTCTGTTCCACGCGCGCCTCAAGGAGATGACAGCAAACTGTAAGGGCCCGGTAGGGCCGAAGCCTCTGGAGAACATGGAAAATCCGAAAGGTTGTCACCGTGTCCCCCAGATGGAAGGCAACGAAGGAACGGGGTAGGGGTTTAGTCAGTAAGAGTCTGACAGGCCCTCCTGCTCCGCCCAAGAGTGGGAGAAGTCATTGTGATGACTCCCCTACCGAAAAAAAACCACTGAAATACTGAACGCGGTTCCATACTCATACATAAAGTTCATTAATAATTAATTTATGTATCTAGGCAGTTCCTAAATATTTTGTTAAGTCCAGCCGAGGAAAATGATAAACATAACTTTTAAAGTTTACAAATGCGGCTCTATGTTTCTATGTATTCATTCAATTGTGTAGTTCCACAAACGCAAAGCTAAACACTTTTATTGGGCGTACAGCTAAGGAGTTGAATTCCCTGCAGGATTCCATTATGTTTCCTGATAACTACAATTTAGAGGTCTCTAAGTCAAGAGTGAATAAGTTATTTCTAGGTAAGCGTCCTCCATCATCACTCACCACACACACACACACACAGACACCGCTAACACATCATCGCTTACCTTTAGGTGAGATAGTGGTCAAACGCGTACCCATGCATAATAAAAAATAAATCTACTATACTAAATTTGTTATAGGATGGTTTCGGTGACAGCTGTCAGATTCATAGAATGTAGTTATTTATCCTTTTCTCTTATCCTAAAGATGCATATTTTCGTCCTGCTGTCACCGAACCAATGCTATGTAAAAAAGGACTATAAGTCATAATAGGCAAAGAAAGATATCAATAAATACCTACATATCTTTATGAATAAGTTATTTAATTTAACCTGAATTACTTTGTCTGAGAATTAACAGATGCTACCAAGTACGCCAATGCTGTGAAACCTCAGGTGTTAGACTACTATTAAACAAATCAGTTTTAGACAAAGGCAGTTAAGTTATAATTGACTTTGTCTGAGAAATAACAGGTGCTACCAAGTACGCTAGTACTGTGAAGCTTCAGGTGGTAGACCAATCTACTTTTAAACTAATCAATAACTAGTTCTTGGGGGGGGTAATAAAATCAAGGATTGTTTAAAATAGCTACCCTGGTTCTAAAATGCTAAGTATCAACAAAGGAACAGGTGGGTCAGATCAGTAAAAGTCTGATGATTTCCCACCTAACATATACCCAATAGGAGCCTTTTGCCCATATAACCAATAGGAGGGTGTAATGAATAATGATGCAAGCCTAAAGCAAGACGTAGATTCTCCTCAGTTTTGCAAGCTTTTCAAAAAATATCTCATCGGACTAGTATTATAAACGTGAAAGTTTTTATGTATGGTGTATGGATGTTTGTTACTTTTTCACGCCAAAACCACCATCCAATCTCCATGAAACTTAGTACACGAATAGACCATGTTCTGAAATAGCACATAGGAAGACAGTGTGATTGATCCTTTGGGATCATTTTCTAGTATCACACGGGTGAAGCCGCTCGTAAAAGCTGGTTATTATATTAAGACTGGCGGTGACGTTTGTGGACATTGTGTTTAATCAATGAAAACATTTTCCAAGTAACGTTTCTCAAACATCAAATAGCATTTCGTATGTTTACTCAACATACCAGTTGTAGTATCAAAGTTATTTGCTGTCGGATGTTGTCAGTGTTTGCTTGAAGACTGCTCATTCATCTCATACAATCCTTACCGAGAATTTTGTAAAACAGCAACCGACTCCTACAAAATAATGATAACTTTTGCGGAGTATTCTATTTTTGTCCATTTTTCCTTCTTTATATACACGAATTACTTGAATTTGCACAATTTTCCTCATGCAGTATATGAACTGTTGCTACTTAACTTATGCTACTCATTAGTCTTAAAATAATAAGGCCTTTTATCTTCGTTCTGTAGATTCAGATATTCACCCATTAGATATGCATATTATCTGATCTAGAGAATAGGGATAGAATGGGAGAGAATAGGAACATAATGTTTTGCGGTAGGTATAATTTCTACCATATATCTTTCTACAACCTTCTGTACCAATTCAAGGGATGACACATCTACACAAACGTGTTAGATGCGACACGTGATAAAACAGTAATTTTATATATTGTAAGTACCTATAATAAAAATAAATGCGTATTCTGCCATTTCAAATTGGCGTATCCCAATATATATTATATAAATATTATAAATTGGGGCACGCCAATATGAAATAGCAGAATACGCATTTAATTTTCTATATCTATACTAATATTATAAAGAGGAAAGATTTGTACCTATTTTTGTGTGTTTGTAATGAATAGGCTCAAAAAGTACTGGGCCGATTTAAAAATTTTTTTTTCACCAATAGAATGCTACATTCTTCCAATTTGACATAGGCTACATTTCATTTTGAAAAAAATTAGGGATCCTTGGTAAAATTTGAACAATGTAACCGAAGGTGTAGAAAAATGAGTCTTAAAATGTCTTTCGTCGAATGCGCTGCCGAAACTATTAGCGATAGAACCAAATAAATTATTTTATGGTCAAGACCATTTAACTACCTATAAAATAGTTTTTAAATTATTTAAATTGGACTGTCCATTCAAAAGATATTACGAATTAAAAAATTCAAACAGTAAACAAAACCGCCATAGCGCCCGCCGTGGCCGTTGTTTGCAATGCAGTCTGAAAAGCGCGCCGGGCATCGCGGCGGGCGGGGTGGAGGGGTCACTAAAAAAAGTGTTTTATATCCAAATTGTCTACCCCGTGCGGAGCCGGGACGGGCTGCTAGTTAATATTATAAAGAAGAAAGATTTGATTTATGGTTTGTTTGTATGTAAGGATTTTACTTAAAAGCTACTGGACCGATTAAAAAGCCTGAATCATCAGCTAAAAATTAGATAATAGAAAGCTTTATCTTCACTGAGTAACATAGGCAAATTATTTTCTACGTTCATACGGACGAAGCCGCTGGCAGAAGCTAGTATTTGAATAAACAATAACAATATGATGTACAATAAAAAATATAATAAATAAATAAACAGGAGTGGTTCCATTAAGATTGTAACATATATTTTAGATTGTAAATCTAGTTTGGTTAACAGACCATAAAATCAGCAAGTCAAGATTCTTAATCGGCATGACCACATTTAAATTTAACGTTCAATAGAGCGATCGATAATAAGGGTTTTCCATCCCTGATTTATCCCAATATATGTATTTTGTTCGTCGAAGTCGTATGCTGCCGTCGTCGAACCCAAATGTATTTATTTACTTTTTTTGGTTTTTCTTATCTTGCAATCAGTCATTCCAAACTATAAGTAGGTGTGGTGAGTGTTTTTTGGTCAATTAGGGTGTTGCTCCCATTAAAGCCAGCCTAATTAGTTGGATCTCAGGCCTGCTAGTGCTAATCTTCAAAGATATCACGCCGCTATTTAAGCCGACATATGGATTCAAGGATAGTGAGTTGTTGATGACGTTCAACCTGAATTAAATATTTTGAATTTGAATTTGTTAACTTCAAACCAGCAAACTTCTGCCAGCGGGCTTGTTTGGGTGCTTCGACAGCCTTAGTTTGTAGTTCGCTTCACAATCACACTTAAATCAGCTCTTTTTCATGACTTCTATAATAATAATAATATCATCCTGAATTTAACCTGTCTTAAGACAGTAACAGACCTCTTCTCATAACGAGAAGGCGAGAGCATTCCTCACAATGCTGGCAAGGAAGATTGGCAATTTAAATTAGTCATTTATTGGATTAGTTCTCATGTGACGCCATAGATGTCGCTACAGTCGAACTTTTTTTTAAACTAAATAAAGGTACTTACATCCAGATTAGTAATAGTAACGACGATAGAGATATCAGCGATAGTGAGGTCTTCTCCGGCGACGAAGGCTTGTCCATCGAGGAAAGTGTTGAGCCAGCCTAGAGCCTCGTCCAGCTTGGCAGCGCTCTCCTCGTTGTACTCGTCGCCATGGAATAGGATCGGAACCTGGAAGATAGAAGTATTCGTGATGACTGCTGAACAAGTGCCAGGACAGTGTTGACTTAGTAGTATATGAGGCTGGTATCCGCAAATCCGAGGAGTCATGACTAAAGCGCTTATTTTGCGTACGGCAGTGGTGACTTTTAGAAAGAGTCACCACAGCCTTGGAACTGAAGAAACAAGGCTGGGTTTTAATCAGTAAAGATATAAACTTGTTCAAGGAAATACGTGTTTTGTTTTAAATACCTTAAAAGTTTTTGGTAATAAATGTTCTGTATTTCAGAATCTCTATTTAATCTGTAAGTTTTTCATAAATCATTTCGTGACTTATTTTATTTATGAGGGCCTAAATTTGTGCAAAATAGCTCACAAATCTTAGTTTTACAATATTGTTTTTCCAATAGGAACCTAAATAATAACCACAAGATATCTGTGTTTCGTTAATATTTAGGAAAAGATGTGTAAAAACGTCATTATCACGTAAGAGTGGTTGTTTGGGAAGTATCACGGATTGGAACTCAACGATTTAACAAATAGCATTAAAGGGAACTTTAAATAAAGAATACTATGATAATTTTCAGATTTCGACACACTGTTCTCCTGTTCCCTATACCTATTATATTGTATGTGCCATATTCGTGTAACGGACACCCCATACAGTGACTGCCGCTTAGCAACATTGATCTGTTCCGGCTTAAAATTACAGCACACGAGTTTGTTCAACTTTGTCTGGTGTGACGTTGAATGTAGGTTATCAATTTTCAATCTTCAAGCTTGATTAGAAGTGTTGTGTTTAATATAATATAACATTACACTTGTATTACGCAGCTATGCCATAGGCTAGTACTTCTTGAAATATACTGCACAGTGCATCTGACCAATGATTTAATAATAGTTAAACTGAAGACAACTACGAGACTCGCTCCGATATACTCAAGAATTTTTTTGAATGCTTTGACCACGTCTTAACCAGAAAGAGAACTGGAAAAGTGGAAATGATTGGTGGAAAAAGACCCAGAGGTAGGAGTCCGATATATTGGTCAGACCAAATTCGTTCTACACTAGAGACCACAGTCTGAGACGCCATCCACATCACCAAATATACAGGACATAACGTCAATAGGATATTATCGTCATCCGTATATAAACTGGTCATAAATGCAGACTTCCGAAAATTATCATTACTAACGTGTCATTTTTCTCGACCTGAGGGGTCAAACTCAAAACTAGTACTTACCAAGCAATAAAATATAAGAACAAAATGCAAGTTCTTAAAATAAACCCTCATTAGTATGAATTCAGAAATCTAGAAATATTAGTCTCGCTATTGAAATAGCCAATAAAAGTAAATCAATTAAGTATTTTAATGATGACAGCATTGCCGCAGTGGTTGAGTTATTAGCGGACTGAGTGTCACGACTTTGAATCCCGCATGAAACTATGACCTGTAGGCCACACAAATTTTGGTCAAACATATCTGTAGATATATAACGGTTGCGGGGCTAGAGGCATTTTGTATGTCTGTAAGATAGCGTGTTTCTACACGCACGCGATACTAGAGAAAAATCCTATTACGGGCAACGGTTTTTTATACATACATATATGTCATCATCATCATATCATCTGAAAGACGTCCACTGCTGGTCATAGACCTCCTCTAAGTACTTGTTCACGTTGGAACGCGCTGGCGCGGTGGCGGGTGCGGTCGCGAAGACGTAGCGATTTCGTGTTCATATTGGCCGCCAGGCGTTTGCACCTGGCGACAAGTTCAAACGGTTTGAACTTACTGACGTCGCGACATGAACACACAAAAGCGAATCAAGCGTTTGATATAACCGCGAGCTCGCCGCGCGCGTTACTCGCTATCTTGCCCACTAGTTAGACCGCACGTGCGTTTCGTACGTGAACACTTCTATATTGCGCCACATGTTTGATATTTCGCGACCGCGCCCGCCACCGCGCCCGCGGGTCAACGTGAACAAGCACTAAGTGTCAGCAACCGGTTTTTTATACATTTATTGTTAATAGGCAAAAATACATTGTCATAAAAAAATCAACTTACATAAAGAGCAGAGTATCTCACATACAACGTGCCAAGGTCAAAGTTGAGTCGCTGGTCTACAATGGCTCGGAGACGAGGGTTCTTAGGGTATAGGGTGTCATCACGGCCATAAGCGTTCACCAGGTAAGTCAGGATGGCGCGGCTGAAAGAGAAGATTTATTTTTAAAACATTTTTAAGAGGAGTAAATGACGTGTGAACTTCTGTCTATAAAACTCTGGCATGCTAGAGATGCCAGAAGTGAGGGTTTGTTCAAAAGAATAGAAAACACAGGTGGGTTTTATTCAGTAAAAGGCTTATACTCTCTAACCAAAGCGGGAGGACGGGAGGAGTCTTTTAATTTTGGATGATTTTCTACGTTTAAAAAAGAGAGCAAATGTGCGTTGACTTACAAGTTTAATTTTTCATCGCTACTTGGGTGGACCTGACTATTTGGTAGATATTAATTTCAGTGTCATACCTCTACGCGTTCTTAAGAAAAAGGGTCTTGACAGACAGACTGACGGACAACAAAGAGATCTTATAAGGGTTCCGTTTTTTCGGACTTAGGTAAGGTACCCTAAAAAAATGCTATTTGCCTATACATAATTATGATAAGCGAGCTATTACAATTTTTAATAATATTATATCTACGTTGTTATTCAAGATTAAGAGTAAGAACATTTTAAATGCACAAAGATACATCATACATTTACTAATTTCTAGAATTCAGGCTAAATATTTACCTTTTATACAAATATTCGAACAAGTGTTAATAACCAGGACGAATTTTAAATGTGTAATTACTGCTATGCGTCATTACAATTATTATAAATAATTAACAATAAACTAACATGTAATACAAATAAAATAAATACAACGCATCTACTAACTCATAGTAGAAAGGTTCACTTTTTATTTAAAGTACTGTAAAGTCTATTGTATCTATTCAAGTCTACTTATTAGCCAGATATTGTGTTATTTAAAATTTCACGTTATTTAAAACTTCGAATGCCACCGTTCAAGTAATGGGTTCGCCTTTTGCGGCGCTAAGTCTTCACCTTCAGCATGAACGACGTCTTTGCCGGACTTGGTAAAATCAAAAAGTTCCTATTTCGAATTTAACCATCATGTTCTAGTGGAGTCGATAGGCCATGGTCCGGTTCGTGAAGGAGTAGAATGCGGTCGAATCTTTCTGCGAAAGAGTCATCCTAGCGGAAGAGCCGGCCGTAAAAGTGAGGGACGGTGCATCCTCAGCCCAACCGCTATGACAGAAGACGGGCATCAGAAATCGCAGAGCAATCTCTGGCCACCATAGGCACAGCCTTGTGGACGATAAGCAATGAGTAGCTAGCGGTCCGCTCGTTCTATAAGGACCGAGCCTAATTTTTCGACATACAAGCTCTCTCGTCAAGAATTGAAATACGTATAACACTTTTACTACACACAAGAAGACTTTGTTCGACAGGTGACGATTAGAACATCCTTGGTGTTACCTATTTGGCAGATCTCTCAGGCATATACACTTTTGTATGCTTAAGACTTAAATACACTAAACAAACAATAAAACGATTTCAGTAGTAAGCCTATAAACTGCTATTTAGAATTTAGACCGCAATTTTACTACATTTTTACTACTCATATCCTCATGTAGATATAAAATAACTTACCTTTCCCATAAAATGAATCCGCTATCATCCATGGTCGGTATTGTGTGTTGAGGATTCATCTAAAACAAAATACCATAAGTAAAGAAAACATTTTCCATCAAAATCAACCAAAAGGTCATAGAGCATTCTGTATTTAGTATCGACCAACAAACATTAAAGTTATTCAAGTCATTCCGTGAATAAGGCAACCCTAATATGATTTATTGCTAGCACAAATAAAAATGAGAACTTAGCACGCGATGTTGACAATCTCGTTTTTACTAGTAAAATATCTGCATTATTGCAATTTGAACTGGTTTTAATTTGACAGTGTCAGACCCTATCGAGGTTTTATGGGTGATCGAGGTTCGAGCCTATACCGTGGTTTTAAAGAACGTCGGTTTTACTTGCGGCTCGTTGGTACTGATCGAATAGTGAGTAAAACTGCCGTCTTAATACGAGTAGTAAAAAATGAAGTAAACAGATGAGCCGTGAGCCAGGCTCGTCACCTCACAAAACCGCAGCATTGCAATGCTACACCGACGAGCCATAAGACCGCGGTTTTACTCGCTCGTCAATTAGGGCCTTTAGGCTTTCAGACTATAACAAAAACAGTAAACCGTGATTGTTATTTAAAAATCACGGTTTACAATCTTCAATTAACATCTTTAGCAGCTCCTTAGCACAAAAATACAATTGCCTTATTGAAACACTTCCTTCTTAGTAACCAGCATTGTGTAAATAAGTACTTAGTATCTGTATCATGCTGTTATTTGCTAATTTACATGTACACAGACAGACACACAGTCACACAGTTGTGATTATGATAGGGGGCCGTTGGGATTGCAAATGTACCTTTAATTAACAGCTCTTTACGGTCTTACATAATTAGCCACCCCTGTAAATCTTCAATAACTAGCATTGCAAATATTATCCTAAGCAAAAAATTCAAGATTCCAATAATCAAAAACGCCCCCAAAAACGTACCTTGAGATACTCCGGCGTCATATGCTGCCCTTCCATAATATTCGTCAACACTAAGTCCAGTTCTACCCCCAACACTTTGGCGGCCATGATGATAGACCTGCATGGCGGTGATGGGGGCAGATAGTACACCTTGATCGGCTGGTTAGGCATCTTGCTCTTAGAACGTGCTGCCGCGTTGCTGTCAAAAAGCACAACTAACATTATTTGCTATAGTTTAAAAAGTTACGCTCATTTACAAAAGTAAGATCATCATCATTATTCTTTTAGTTCTGTGGACTTCCCTATACAAAGGTCGATTATGAGTAATGTAGTATGTTTGATGGCGTGATTATGTAAGAATACGTCATATTATTATGGATTTGGAAGTCATTAGGCGCGGTTTATTTTACGAAAACAAAAAGGATAATGAAAGGGATGTGGGCGTATTTATAGATATACCTTTGTATTTAGCCTAAATTGAGACATCACAATAGCACTTCGTTTTTTGTTTTATTGATTCGTCGAAGATAGCTTCGTCTAATCAATAAAAAACTTACTCGAAAAATTACATTCAAAACAAAGCATTCTGCTGTTTTTTTTCACATAAATTGATTAAGCCCCTGAAATGCCTACAAAACCAGTCAAATTAAAGAAAAAGGAAAACCCGATAATGTTCACTAATACACACTAGTTAGATCCATCACCAATGACATAAACAAATGACCCAACAAGTGTAAAGCAGCAATCTACTGACTTAATTGGCAGATAACGCTGTAAATGATAAATGAAAATGATACAAACTCATTTAAAGTTACCTAACTTACAAAACATACTTATTTTGTAATACAGCAAAACCGTTGCAATATGTCACATACGAGTTTAATTCATGAATCCCCGACCGGTCGACGGTCCTATGAAACCGCGCTGTTATTGTCTTATTATTGTGTCTCGTTTCTCGGGTATTGATAGGTTAAAAAAAAAAATAGGTACCTAAAATCGATGGGATTAACTATAAGACTCAGAAAAGGTTATAGAGGCCTTGATACCTCGAATAAAAAGAACTCTTTTTATTCTTTTTCCATTCAAACTCTATGTATTTTGCTATTTCTGGTCATGTTTATCCAGATACTCACTGGAAGCCTGAAAAGGGGTATCTAATTTTATCGACCATTGACTATAATGTTATATTATCTAAATATCTAACGTATCAACACCTGTTCCGAAATTGTTCCCATAAAATATTAAAAAGAAAATAATGAAAATATCGTATAATATATGCTTTCCACCTTAATACCCAATTACCAGTATAACCTATACAACAGAACCAAAATTGGTTCAATAAAATATTGATAACAAGCCAACGATAGCGATGTTTACGGAAACGAAAGAAACCAATTTACACCTAATTTCTGAATCAATACTCATTAAGTTTAAATGATATTTTTGTGAATAAGGCTTAATAAGCATTAACATGTTACAACTACTGGGATTCAGGCCTCGTCACTGGAAAAGGGAATGGATGTAATACGCCACAGGATCCGTGAAGAAAAAAATTGTAAACATAAATATGACACCTAACAACTCAATTGTTGACAGATGTGTTCGATTTTTTGTCCTACAATAAGATGATTTCCTCTGTGTCTTTCACCGTTTTGAGAACAGAGATGATGAAATAAATTACGCAAAGAATTGCACCTGACTGAGTTTGAACCAACGACCTACAACTCGTAATTCTGCCACTTCAACTGGGTTACCTTTGCTCAAAAAATGAAATGGGTTACTTGAAAAAAATAGTTCCCTGTTCGGGTACATTGTACGTAGCCGATGGTAATTCTCTATCAAATATCGGATAGATAAGTAGAAAATAGTTTCAAACACTTTGATTAATTTAATTTTCTGCCAGAGCAAAACCACAAATGATATGGCTATGACAGCGCGAAGCTACAAGTTCGTAACTCAGCCGCTACACCAAATGATAGATACAAGATGAAGTGTGGATGTGAGTCACTGTGCGTAAGGTTTTAGAGTGGCGACCGCATATCGGAAAACTAGCAACGGAAGGCCTCCCCCAAGGACACAGCGGACTCAGAGTGGCGATATTTGGTCTCCCATGTGATGAATTTGATGAGGGTTGCGAGAATCCGATGGATGCAAGACGCACAGAACCGTTTGTTGTGGCGACACTTGGGGAAAACCTACGAGGACTTTCTGTTCACACGATGATGATGATAGTCATAATGTGTTTTGTGCGTGTTTGAGCCCATTAGAGTACCAAACATTATTTCAGCCTGGGATCACATACTGCTGGGTGAAGGCCTGCCCATATTTTTAACATAGTTAGGTGTTCTCTGGCTTCGTGCATGCCTCACTCTCACAACTTTGACACGCAATTATGGCGTAACACAACACACGTTTTGCGTTTACTAGTAGTCACTTAAATATATTTATAACGTGTTTAAAATAAGCCATAACCAAATTAATTGATATCAATACGTAGCATGTATTGATTTATGTTCGGCCGTATGTATTTTTTTAAGTTTTCTCACCGATTTTTCAGTCAATTATTGTGGACCGATATTAGTATTTCTTTTATTGAAAGTCCTGAGTTGGTGCCATAGAAATATTGTAGTGTTCCGAAAATGAACTTTCAAGATGTTAAGGCTGAGAGCAACAACCAAAAAATGTAAAATAAAAAATACTTTATAAAAAAAATGTAACTTCAATGTAAAAAAAAAAACAATAATAACAGTCAAATAACTTTAACTTCCGAAAGTCGGTGTTAAATAACAAAGAAACAAACTATTAGAATCAAGTATAAGTAGATAATAGAAATAATAAGTACAGTCACTATAAAACTATCAACGTTCTTCACTGAATGTGAAATATTTTCTTTTACCATTGCGTGTAGCTAAATTATTCTAGTTTTATTCAAACCGTACAGTGATTGCTAAAACCTAAACATGCAAAGAATTTGTTATTGTGAACTTTGACCTTTATAAGCGACTTCAAAAGGAGGAGTTTCTCAATTTGGTTGCATTTTTGTGTTATCTCTCTCTCTCTCTCCCTTCTATAAACCGAAACGCATTTTTTCCTAATTTGTTCCTTTTTAGTAAAATCCACTTCATTCTATTCCATGAAGATAAGAGGAAACCCATAAATTATTATAGGAACAAAAACAGCAATTAGGGTATTTTCATCAAGAAATCATGAAAGAACATTCAAAAGTCAAAAAATTACAATTGAATACAAATAACCTAAACGAAAGTCACGTCTATTTATGTACTCTTTATGTAAAAACAGTGATAGTGGTGTTTTTATAAAAAAAATATCTTTATATTTTCGATTAAAATTTTAAGCTAGAGCAAGCTATGCCTGGATAGTTTGTGCCGATTTGACCGATGAAAATATTCGTTGCAGTACACACTGCGTCCAGTCTACAGTGTGCATTACTAGCAAAAGGTGGCTCAAAGAAAAGTTTATGAATTGTATAAAGAATGATAGCTATATGGAAGAAAAAGTTGCCAGAGAGTAAACAAGAGGAAAAAATCTGTGAATAACACTGTAGTCCATTTACATAATAACCACAGGAAAATTTTGCTTTATTAACCTTTTAATTAAAAAGTATTAGTGGTAGAAAAACAAACATTTTTATTTAAAAAATATTAGCGTTAAAGTTTGTCATGTTATCGTAACCGTGTTGTGTACGACATATTTTTCTTTGTCATGTACACCAACTGTGGTAGTCGAAAGGCTAACAAAACAACCCAGCACCAATATAAACCTGTATTCCTTCACGTAAGTGCATTGATCACTCATCCACCACCAAATTCTGACACATTGTAACTTACCCAACGACATTCACAATAACAAAGAGAGCAACACATGTTAAGCCCCTCATTGTTAATTAATTTAAATATAAATATTTAAATCGGGACACTCCTTTATTGGTCTTTTGAAACCTAAAGCAGTAAAGCCAAAAAAATATTTATTAGCGTACGAAACATACAAAGCAAGCTCGTATTTATTCGTGTATCATAAATTCGAAATCCACTGATAAAAATCGATCAACTAATAGTGAATTATGCACACACAATCAAATAAAATTAAATGAAGAAGCTATTATTAGTATTTAATTTAATATCTTAATAAACTTTTCAATTATAGGAAAGAAAATTTAACTTTTAATTGAAAAAACGAAGAGTGGTGTATCTTTCTACTTTATAAAACTAAAATAATATAAATAACGAATTCAAACCATTTTCAATAATATAAAATAGATGTCTAAAAATAGAACATGCAAAAAAAACTTTCGAACTCAAAATCCACACCAAACTCACTTCGTTTTTTGTATTTTTTCTACAACAGTTTTGTCCATACATTGGCCCAGTTTGAATTATTTTTATAACACTTTCGAACCAAAAATACAATTTTTAAACAACACAGTTATATTTATTTATTTTAAAAGAAACCTACGGGTGACTGTAAACAGTTGAAAGTCAAAACTCGTATTTCTGAAAAGCTTTCAGTCAACGTCGAGCGAAAGTCGGCGCTTCAACTACGATCCACTGAAATACTGATTTATAAGTAGTCTGTTATGATTGCGAACAGAACTTGTTATGGGCAGGGGTACCATAGCAACGTTGGGCGGTTCCATCATAACGACAAGTCATGGTGACAATCAAATCACGAATTGAAATTATGGTATACCTATCTACTTATTATATTTTGTTCTTAATGAAAAGGGAAGTGATGGTAATTATTTATGTGTATAGTTATATTAAAGGTAAATTATAAACGCTGTGATCTTGACTAGGTCATGGTTCTCGTTCTCTTCTATTTGATATTCAGCTAAGACCATAGTCATTGTGAGACTCAAATAGTCATAAATGGATCCTTGTTGTAGAACATTTCAGGTTTGATGTTCCATTTATAAATCGCTCTATTCTACTGGGATGATCAAAAGAGCTAATAATTCAAAGTTCACTATCGATAATAATATAAAATAATTATTGAGCATTGATTCTTACTAAAAAAGTTTGCTCATAAACCTTCGAATGTACTTCCTACTCTACACTTTGGCTATGAGTTTTTTCTAAGTAACGGCCTTCATTGCGCTCATCGAAAACTCACTGTAGAACAAATATATGGTAACCGAAAACTTTTTGCTTTAACTTTATAATTCCCTATAATTGTTCTGTTCTTAGGTTGTCACCTCCGACTCTTCCTAAACGGCGCAACCAATTTTTATGAAAATATAGTGTGTATATTTGAATAGGTCTTTGGTTGGTTTGAAAACACAATTAGACCCGGTAGGTGGCGCTGCATCAGTTTCTCAATTTTTTTTCTGACGAAAAACCAGCTTTGGGATAGGACAACGCCTGTAGTGAACTCTAGTTACTTAGGTATACTTCTTTGATCTTGATTTCCTGAATCATCGATTAAGTGACACATACATCACAATGTTATCAATTATAGCATCATTGTCTTCTGTTAGTGCTCCTTATCTCTTCAAGTAGGGCATTACCCTTATTTAGCTGTTGGCAAAACTTCGTGGTAAGGTTGTAGGTACTTGTTGCTCTATAGTTAAACATAATTAAGTACCTTAATATTAAAATATTTATGTAGGACCATCGCTCATAAAATGACACGAAAAGATAATTCGTACTTACCCTTTCAATTCAAGTCAACACGCAAATGTATGTTAAGGCCTGCCTGCACTACATACATCAAAAAAAAAAATTGTCATTAACCTAAAATAAATTCGTAAAAATTATATTAATTTTTGAAAATCAGTAAGAAGCTAGCGACACCTAAACTATACATCCGGGACATTGCGGGAGTGTATCAAGCCAAGTTCAAGCCAAGAGAAAACTGGCACTGGCCAGTACCCTCTCTACCAATACCCCAAACATTTGGAACCACTTTTTACCCCTTCATAACTCAAGCTTAATATTAAAATTCTTTTATGTATTGAGACCACAATGAGACGCTCTACAAAAACGAGCAACCCAAACATAAACACAAAGGCTTAACGTTCGAAAATTGTCATTTTCCAGACTGAATGACATATCTAAGATCAAAAACCTAACGAGTTTTCATTTCTGTAGCGAAATCATAGCCCCAGTAGGCTTCGACCATGCTTGGTAATTGCTAACATCTCTTTGAGGCGCGCGTAGAACACTACGCGACGTCGACGACACCAGACGGTGGCAAGAAACAGTACTTGTGCCTCAAATGCCTTGGAGACGTTTCAGTTATTTTGGCCGATAAGAAATTACAAGGTAGAAGACTAGAAAAGCATAGTAGTGTTTATATCAAGAAAATGGTATGGTAATGGTATGGAGGAGCTCGTGGCTAAATAATAACAGCCGCACAGGTCGATCTTCAAGGTTAAGCAACGCTTGCCTAGGTTGGTCTGTGGATGGGTGACCATCTTAACATAACGAGTTTCCTCCGTGCCTCGGAAAGCACGTTAAGCCGTTGGTCCCGGCTGTCATTTGGAGATCTTTGGCAGTCGTTACGGATAGTCAGAAGCCAGTAAATCTGACTCCAGTCTTGCCATGAAGTACCGTGTTACCCCAATTAATGGGTTGTGGAGGTCTGGTAGGCAGCCGCTCCTCGTAAAATACTGGTATTCAGCTAAATCCGGCTTGACTGGAAGCCGACCCCAATATAGTTGGGAAAAGGCTAGGCAGATGATGATGATGGTATGGTAATGGTATGGCATGCTGACGAAGATAGAGGCTTGCACCGCCCCTCGCTAACAATCGCTCCGGCCGTAGCCCATTTGACCTGAGGATAAAATACGCTACTAGTCTCGGGCTCTGTTAGCCGTAATGTGAGCTGTGTATGTAGAGCAGTATGAGTTGCACTTTAGTGTCCAGTATCCTTTAAACACACATGTAGTACATAACAAAAACATTCCACGGCATGATAAACGTACGGCACATGAATTGCATGTTATTTCTGTCCAGCAGATAACTTGAAACGTGTTATTAGTTATCATGAACCCATGTGACTACGATACATGCCTGACAAGGTCGCTTCCAGACCGTGATGAAATAAATTGAAATAATGAGCTGTTTTACACAGATTTATGTCATGTAATTGTTGTTGCTTTAGTGCGTTTACGTAAGCCTACCTTCGGTTTTCAGCTTTCAGATAATCCAGGTACTTGAACCTGTTGAAGAACGCCTAGGACGTTGCGCAGATGGAGCAATTATGGCCATCAAATAGATAGCAGAAACTGGCAATAAGTAACTACTTATTAATAACGTTTTTCATACACTTTCGAGAAACAATAAAGATGCAGATCCCTTTTCTACAGTGAGGAAAGACCTTTTTAAAATTTGATAGATACCTACGTCAAATAATGTTTCTAGAACGTGTCTAGAAGTGCTGAATAAAGCCGAAATTAGTATCAAGATCTTCAGTCATAACACTAAAGAATGGACGCTATCTTTGTACTATAAGTATGTCCTTAACACCTGTGGATTAGCCGCTTTTATAAAAATCTTTTACAATCTACAAACTTTCTCCATTTACAATCGCGATTATTGTTGTACTTATCAACATTTTGTTAACGATTGATTACAACATTCGTGGAATGTAGGTACGGATCACCTACTTGTACTCACTTATATTTTATAGGTGAAGAGGGGTTTAATCAAAATAATGAATGGTATCGCAGAAAGCTATATGAAATCATTGAAATAACCATTCAAATACGTCTTGTAGAATACACACACTGAAAAGTACCTATACCCAAACCCAAGTGCGTGTAAGGTAAACACGCAGTCTTATCTGATAAACATGGAGTTGAAAAGGTTAGCTTCGCACAATACATCATCAAGAATTGACGTGCAGACTATAAATAAACCTTATTTGCGTAACTACAAGCAAGCTAAAATGAAAGAAATTGGTGATATAACTTCCATAATTTAGGAGCAAAAGGCCTAATTCTCTAAATGGTTACCATTTCTCTAAAAGTCAAATTTTCTGAATGGTCAATTCTCTAAAAGCGTAATTCTTTAAACAGCCAATAATCTAAAAAGATACTTATGAGAGGACATTGTAGGTAGACCAATCATCGCAATACAAAATAAGTACAAACACTGTAGTTCGAAATAGAATCGAGATCCCTCTGAAGGTCATAAATAACACCCACGCTCGTTCGATATACTTCAGGGACTAAATTATCTATATTATTGAGATTGACTTTCAGTGACTCTATGTACTCTAAATGACTTTAAACAACTTTCACACGATAATAGATTTCCCTATCTCTATTTTTGTTTATGTAAACAAAGTCAAATGCATATACAATCCGGTCACATTAACTTGACGCATCTCTGAAATGCGAAAATTCCCGTTTCCCATCGTATTCCCTTAGCTGAGCAGGCAAGTGTCAGGTATGGTCTGCATCTTTGTTAACGATACGCGCGTCGATAATTTGGCTATTTCTTTGTTGTTGTTATATTGTTTTTGAACATTATTTCATCGACGCCAAGCGTCACCTATATGTTTATAATTATATTTCTTTGTTTCACATTCTGAATTAAAAATTATGAGAACACAAATGAATTGCAATTACTTTTGCTGTTCTCGGAAACATCTGGTTTGTGGCGTATATTTGTTTATATGTAGGTACAGATCCTTTGTCTGAAATAAGTTTTATATTTAGAAAGATACAATCTGGATTGTATACATACAATGTTAGTCAGTAGATGCTTAGCTCATTTCCACGACCTAGACAATTAATAAGATAGGCCATCAACGCCAACTTTAAAATGTTTATCAATGACACTTGTGTGAGTCATTATGTTGGTCATCCACTAGTGCATAGGCATTGCCTTGGAACAGTTTGTTTTCTTCTACAATAACAGATTGTGAGAAAATGATATTCAATGAAGAAGCTGACTCTATAAATTCATGTTACTGAATAATGTCTATCTTATTCAGTAACATGAATTTATAGAGTCAGTTTCTAGAACATTTCTTATCTAATTCTACTAATATTAGAAATGAGAAAGTCTGTACTGTTTGTTAATCAATCGTACCTCAGCTGATCTGATCTGAAAGAGATGAGGCACAAGGATAGACTTTCATTATTATTATAGAATATCTATAAGCCTTATAGTATTCCGGCTGTTTTTAAGAAAATATTACTGCGGATAGTCAAAGTTATGTATAGTAGTAGGACTAGAAGTTTCGTAACTAAGCAACTATCATTATTTCGACGGCTGATTAATCTAGCACTAACACGCCATACCTAAAAATAAAAACCCAATATTACAGGATCCTTAATGAATGCGATCCTTATACATATAAAGTTACCCCAGCCAGACTACTCTTTGGAGATACACTGAGATTTTTCATTTTAGCTCTGCTTAATATATGTACTTAAACCAATAATCTTTAAATTAAACCATGTATTTTGCACAATGCGTTACCAGTTTTATAACTTATTTCATATTCACTAGTTTATCGACACTAAAACGATGCTAGAAATACTTCAATAGAAATAAAACACAATATTACATGAATAACTTAATAGAAAACCGTTTTATTTATCGCACTTCTACTCGAACAATGTTCTTAGCTTCGTCACATTTTGATTTGAAAATTATTCGTAAAGTTTTATAGTTTTTTAACTGTTTGTCACTTGTCATCGAGCACTTCTACCGTAGATGCACTACTTGCGTTATCCTTATCCCTGTTCTCGCCACTGTCGAATCCTTCATTAGCGTTCTTCGATCCATCATCAGATTCATTCTTCAAAGAATTGATCCTCTCACGGCATTCACTTTTGTCTTTCCCAACATGTTGCGTTTGTTCGTCGCTTATTTTCACTTTCTTACTTTTCGAATTACCCATTTTGTGTCTGAGATCCACCGGTTCAAATGCACGAGTGACGATATCAAGTATGATCCTCACTTCAACGAAGATAAAAATGTTGATAAGGGAATCTCTGTAATTAAATGTACTAGCACTCCCGCTGATAAGTGTGTTTCCAAATAAAGTGAAAATATAACTGCAGTTGGCAGTGTCAGTGAAAGATTTCTGCAGTCAAAACATAAATACTGATATATAAATACATCCAAGATAAGGCGACAATGACACATCGTCCGTACATAATTATGTTCCTATGACCGGATGTTTCAATGATTTTTAATTGTTCTTTTATCTTTTTGTGTTTTGTTCGTTTTAATATTGCATTTTATCTGACGGCAGGATTGGTGCATTAGTTAAGCGATTGGCTGCTTGTAGTGGGTTCGATGCCCACACATAACAAATATTTTTTTGGTATTACAGTAGTGGTTTCATGTTTAGGTTTTTTTTTTATTTTCAAATCAAATTATTTATTTACAATGAAATTATTTGAGGGGCGAATTTTTAATTATTTCTTACACTGTGTGTACAGACGTACTCGTATGTGGTGCCAAATAAAACTATTTTTCTCTCTTTCTTTCGAATTTCGTTTTAATTGGTAGGTAGTTTGAATTAAAGCGTCAACTGGTGGGTGTTAGTTTACGTAAAAACCCTCATTAACAAAAACACAATGATTCACTTCGTTGTCATACATTTACTTGATGAACTGTTATTATAAACAATGAGTCGTGTATGTCCACAAGATAAAGCAACTAGTAACTATTCAAACATGTATACATGCACTTGTACCTAATCACTATCTTGTTTATAAGCACTCAAGGGCAGCGTGTCTTTAGCATGAGTTCACTAAACAAACAGTGTAAGTAATTCGTCTGGAAGCGTGTGAACACTGATTGAGAATTAAAAAGTATGATGCATCATTTCTAAAAATGGAATGCTTTGTAATAAAATATTCACTCTTGTCAACGGATGTTGGATGAAGTGTCATGCATTGCAAATCGTCCGTGGGTTTCCGTTTCTGAAGCTCGTTCTCTCTGGGTAGAATAGAGAGGAGAAAAGCAGTGAAAAGTGGCCAGTGGGCGGACTGGATTTGAGTTAACCCCTTCGGGCCTTCGTGCTTTTTGCTCAGCACTTAATTCTATTATGTTGAGCTCGAGGGCGCGGGTTCATTTGTTATATTTCAACGTCCGCTCAGCTCTACTCTATTTCACTTAAACGGTTTCCTCTAATGAGGAGTGGAGATTTCGAGGACTGTGACAGGTCAAATCATGGTCCACTCCTCTTCAATTGGCATAGCGCTACGTAAGTAGAAACACACCAATAAGGCACTAGTTTTTGTATTTAGAAATCAGTGGGCTGTGGGGCCTATGGCACTAAGACTTAATAGTGTTCTGCAAGAGCTTTTGACCGAGACGCTGAGTGCTTTGCGCATTTTGTCTTGATGTCTTCTATATTTGAGCCAGGAGCCCAACTAAAATCATCACACTACACGAAAAATAGCACTTTTGTCAAATCGCTCACCGCATCTCTCTCTCCTATCGAAATTATGATGATTTTATGACCGCATAGGATTTTTAGAGCCTTACTGAGATCTACCTCCCTATGTCTCTAGTTGGCACTACTACTTTCTGGGCATAAAACAGTCAATCACTACAAAATTCGAAAGAGAAATGCATTCAAAGCTACAACGGCTTTAGGTGGTTAATTTTTAAAATAATAATTGCAGGTTACTTTCTGCATAGGAAGTCAAACAATTTAATCTATTGGTTATTCTTCAGCAAATACTTTGGAAGTTAAGTAATGCTACGTGTGTTGTTTCTAATGACCGAAGTGACGACACATAACTATACTTAGTTCAATCACTATTTTTTACACTTTGGCTTGACCAGTCACGCAATGTCAACTTAAAAGCAAATCAAGGTGAACTTCTGTGTACAAAATTATAGAGGAGCTTATCAGTAAATAATCTTTCTTAGTCATTGGCGTAGTACACAGCTATACTATATTACATTCTCATATAAAAAAGGCAGTAAACTGGTTGATATAATCTGAGATTTTAATGTAGTGTGAAAGTGACTAGCCAGAAGTAGTTAAGTTTTCTATTTATCCATATATTTACAAACGAAGAGAAAATAGACTTTATTGGCATAGCCTTTAACGCAAATAGGGGGATCCGCACATTGATGACACCCAAGCGCTCCTTTCCCTTTCGTTTTCCCCGAAACAACCGTGTCGGTTTTGGATCTGAGCTGCATTGGGAAAATGAGGACGTCGTGCTAGTGACGCATCTTTAGGCAAATCTCAAAGAAATCTCTTCTTTGAAAATTTCCTGGACATGCAGCGTTTAGACTGTTTTCACATTATCCGATCCGATATCGGTATCGGACGCCGATACGATATCGGGGTAAGTAAAATGTATGAAATGCTGTGCTCCGATATCCGATATCGGGTCGGACAATATGAAAGACAGGTACATATCTCATACATTTACCTTAGACCGTTTTCACATTTTCCGATCCGATATCGGTATCGGACGCCGATACGATATCGGGGTAAGGTAAATGTATGAGATATGTACCTGTCTTTCATATTGTCCGACCCGATATCGGATATCGGAGCACAGCATTTCATACATTTTACTTACCCCGATATCGTATCGGCGTCCGATACCGATATCGGATCGGATAATGTGAAAACGGTCTTACCCCGATATCGTATCGGCGTCCGATACCGATATCGGATCGGAAAATGTGAAAACGGTCTTTAGTGGCGTACCGAGCGCTGGGTTACGACAGTCGCTGTTTTCATGCAGTCATGAGTTCCCGCTGAAGCTCTGTCCGCCATTTGTCATTTATTTATTATTATTATAGAATAAAAGTGTGATTATTTTATAGTTGGAGTCGAAAAAATTTCTTTGTACTTAATGGATGTACGTTATTACACATACTTTATCTATACTAATATTATAAAGAGGTAAAATTTGTAAGTTTGTAAGTTTGTATGTAGGGGGTAATCTCTGGAACTGCTGGTCCGATTTGAAAAATTCTTTCAGTGTTAGATAGCCCATTTATCGAGGAATGCTATAGGTTATATACTATCACGCTACGACCCACGGGAGCGGAGCAGTAACGAAAAATGCGGGTGAAACCGCAGGGGACAGCTAGTCAAATACAAAGTAACAAAAAACGAACAAACTGAATTGTGATTCAGTCAAGTCAATCCTCACAAAAAGCACTTCTCAAAGCACGTTTGGCGCATAGGTTAAGCTATGGACTGCTGTGCTGCGTGTCGCAGGTTTGATTCTCGCACGGAACAAATATTCATTTGGCCTACAGATAAGTATTTTGGTTTTGAGTGTCTTGTGTATGTCAGTTAACATGTTTGTGAACGCACCCACAGGACTGGAGTAGTTCTTAGTGTGGTACAAAGATTTTTTTAAGGGTAATTAATTAATACAAAAAGAGCTAATTGCATCAAAAGTATATTCAGATAAATACTTAATAACTAACTTAAAACAAACTCAATATCACTAGTTTCTAGATAAAAACATCACGCCAGCTTTCCAGAAAGGTGTAGCAGAGTTACCTATAGTAAACCCTCACTTTATCAGTTAGCTAGAACTTGCTTCAAAAAACCTTTCCATGCCTATTATAAGAAATCTCTCGGCCACTTCCAAATATTCAGGTGAAATAGACATCATACGAGTTTGTGGTAAATATGCCTCTAAGCCCAGACATAGCTGGGACATTCTGCAGAAGCTCACGACAGCAGCCATGATAATGTAGGCGAAATTTGAATACAGCCAGTCGATGGTTTCAACAGCGTTTGATAACGTTGACTGAAAAAAAAAGAACAAAGATTTGAACATGTTATAAGAAAAAAATTCACAGATATGGATAGCAGCTACCAGCAGCTTCTCTTGCGTGAAAGTAGAAAATTTGTGCCAAGAGAATATATTCTCGGGATAAAAATATCCTTTATGATATTCCAGGACAAGATCTCTATGGACCCTGGAAGCTAAACTTTACACAAATCCGTTCAGCTGTTCGTGCGTGAAGAAGTAACACACATGAAACTTAGAAAAGGATTATGATTAATAATATCTGAATAAGGTTTTAGCGCGGTAGACATAATATTAATAAGATTCTTGAAGTACAAAAAAGACATACCCCATATCCAGTCAGAGCAACGATGTTTTGAAGAAGTGTTGGAAACGGGTTTTCTCGAATAACCATATCCGTAGAATAATCAATGACATTCTAAAATAAAATAAAATAAAATTAGAAGAGAGAATATTAATAACAGAACATATTTGTGATATTAATAATATCGAATATTGGAATAAAAATCGCAAACAAACTTACACTACGTATTTGTGAAGTATTTTCTACAGGACTTGCAGAAGTAAGGCCAACAATGACACTTAAACTCAGAAAGAAAAAACTTAACAGCATCTAGAAAAATATAAGAGATCATTAATAAGATATTCTTCAATTAGGTACATGGTTTAAATACTACTAAGCTTGTCTTCGCATTTTCATTCAGTATTTTAGTTAAACTTGCTATCATGTATAAAGTAATCTGATAAAGAAATGAACTTACCTTAAATAAATTGAAGAGAAATTCTGAATCTAATAGGCCTTCACTGTCTGTTCTTCAAGGACCAAATAATTTTAAAAATGCCTACACTAAGTATTTAAAGCTCAATAAGTACGTACCTAATTATTACAGAGAATAGCAATATGTCGATTAATAAATTAAGTTACCTTTAAATTCACTGAAATCTTTAATTACACTAATAACGATTAGTAGTGTTGCCATTGACAGTGGTCCTAGCAAAGTGCGGTTAGTAACGAGTATGTAAAAAAAGTAATGAAAGAGCAGGAGAAGCGGGAGAACAAAACAGATAGTTAAGATTAACTTGTAAAGAATACTTATCTATCTCTAATATATCATCATCTGACTAGCCATTTCCCAACTACGTTGGGGTCGGCTCCCAGTCAAGCCGGATTTAGCTGCATACCAGTATTTTACGAGGAGCGGCTGCCTACCAGACTTCCACAACCCATTAACTGAGGTAACACGGTATTTCATATTTCTTTTATATAATTCGTTTTAATAAAATGTATTTTAATAATCTAATTTAAGTTCGGAATTCAACACTGTTTTAACTTTTATCTCCTAGTTACACAATTTCTACTACCACGCGTACATCACGCGGGTGAAGCCGCTGCGCTGGTAGCAATCACGCTATAAAAACTGAATGAATATGGAAGAAACTTGGTACACCCCCCATCTTATAATAGCACATAGATACTTTTTATATCATGAGAGAATATATAATTTTAATTTTAATTGGGTTACAATTTTAATTGGTCTACACTGTCCTCGCATATGTGTCTGTTTTGTAATGTGAAAATATTGTAAACCCAATCATTTTTTTGAAAAGAGTAACCATGGAGTTTCTTGCCGGTTCTTCTCCATAGGAAACGACCAATTTGGAACCGTGCACTAGCTTCGACTTTTTATAAGTGCCCATGTAGGCCTATGTAAAATAAAAACATTTTTTATTTTATTTTTATTTTTATTTTATTTTCAATTTCCACGCAAGTTATGTTGCTATTAGAAAAAGTCTAAGGGCCTATTTAACAATGTCTGAGTAGCCACTACTTCCTGAATAAATTAAAAAATAGAACAGAATTTGTATGAAATTATCTGCCATGTAAGATATTGGAAACTTAATCATATGTGGTGAAACAGGCCCTTAAATATTATCGTTTCAGATGCGGCGTACAGATGATGCCTACAGTCTAAAACCGCATCTGGGTTATTTTATAGCTTCAGTTTAAACTAATGACCTGTAGTATGCACGTAACGCAAATGTACGTGAGACACAATGGTTTTATAAAGCTTTACTCTAAAATAGCAGACTTGAAAAGACGAATCAATGTTCAAATGAAATTAAAAATCATTAACGAAGCCATAATGTCTCCTCGTCCCAGGCTTCCATAATTACCTAATGAGGGTCAAATTACAGGTTTCTATAATGAGCCCTGTCCTAAGTATCACCTGTCATCAGACATCATCTACTCATGAGTATAGTAAATGGTTTAAACTATGATTCATAATCATAGGCACAGGATTACGTAAAATGATGCTTCGTAAGGATTACAAATGGTTGTCACTCTAATTGAATGAGTGTGATGAGGTTTCATATTGTTGTACCTCGATATCATTACAGGCTGTTTACAGTAGTAAATATTTTATTATTTTGAATACAATAAATTCAATTCTATTCAATAAACAATATTTTTATAGTGTCTCGATTGTTCGATTTGAATGAACAAGCCACAAGTAAATAGGTACAATTTAAATGTGAAATATTTAAAATAATTAAAACTAAACTTTACTTAGCCACAACTTTTCTCACTTGCTGATTATGTAGAAGAAAGCCTTTGCCAAAAATACTATATTATTTATTATTAATCCTCGTAAACGAATGAAACGAATAATAATTGGCAGAGGACAATCTCTCACATCTGGCCCTGGACAGGCCATGATACAGAGTATAGGCAGCAGTCGCTTCTTCTGCGAAGCAGTAATCCAAGTGCAGGAGATGAAGAAAATAACTTCCCTTTCGGAAGTCAATCCAAAGCTCCTGTAGGCTTAAGCCCTGCTGGGCCCCGACGGTTTTACTGCTCATTTGGAATGTAACTACCAATTGACACTTACACCTTCACTAGTGATCGGGCGGTTACTAGTGAAGTAGGTATCCGTGTCATTTCATTATAAGTGGCGGTATCACGCGGATGCATATTATTTATACAAAAATTCGTTTGAAATTGCTCTTTCTATAAGTGAAAACCACATCCATGGTTTATAGTTAGGGAAAAAACAGACAGACGCCTAAAGTGACATTGTTTTATACTATGGAGATATGGGCGGGTTTCCTTCGTATGATTTCACGTCCAATTAACACAAACCTTTTGCTGAATAACTGCGGATGTGCGTCATTTGGTATAGACTATGACTGCGGCAAATATACTGACATTGAAAGCTTCGAGAATGCCTGTTGATTTCACAAGGCAATGTGCATAAATGAGACTGTAAAAAATAAATATGTAAAGGAAATAAATATTTTTTTTTTACAAATAGTGATATTTGTAGCACCCGCAAAACAAGACATTTTTCCTGTTGAATACTGCATCAACAAACTTGTTACGGTGTTGCTTTAATACGGTGTTAAATGGACCTGACAATGGCCTGAACCTGGCCCGAACGCAAGAGGTCGGCACCGCTGATCACTTTAGCCCAGTACAAAAGGTTAAGATGACTTCAATCAATACTTTGATACTTAGAAAAAATTGTATTATTTAAACCCAGTTTAATATCTATTATAGTTTTAATAAAAATATCTTTATAAAATATGAACTTAATCTAAAACATCATAAAAAAAACTTAATAATTAAAAATAGCGCGACGTCGTCTCATGCCAGCGGCATCAGAAACTTTTTGTATATTCTGATATTTGTCAATAGCTGTCTTCACAAATTCAGCAGCATGGCCGATCTTCTCCAACCGTTCTGGGGTCACCAGAGCTCTCATCTCTTCGTGGATTGGTCCAACACCATGGAAGGCAATGGTGCATAGGTTTGTGTAGGTACAAACTCCGACTGTTAGTAGAGAGCCAATAAAGAGAACGAATATACTGTTGAAGAACCAAGCGATAGTACGCCCCACGAAGCCAACTAGCGTCTGCAAAGAAAAAAAATGAAATTTAGAGAAATGTAAAAAAAAAGTACATTAATACTATATTGCCAGCATCTCAACTTTATGATTTACAAATTGGACACAATTACAGGAATGACAGATCAGAAAGTGTGTTAATCATTATTCACTCTTTTCCTGATTTTACATCGATATAAGACAAAACAAACAACAGTAACAGTAGGTCTACTAACTTTGTAGTACAATTTAGTAAAAGATTTGCAACACTTACTCTAGCATGTGGTACTTGGCTCCAAAGGAGACCCATAGGTGACATATCTGGCTCCATCAAGTACGTATTAGAACCGTACATGTCATAACTGAAACAAATAAAATAATGAAACAACTGAACAGAGCCTCCCATATAAATATCTAAGGAGTAAACTTACTCTAGTATAAAGACGAAAATCAATATGATCACAAACAAACATATCAATACGTGATCGTAACAGTAAACCATGACAGAAATTAAACAGAATTTTCTCCTATTAAAAATGAGTAGAAATAATTGTACAACGGTCAATCAAGTATGTAGTACCTAAAGATATTGCATTAAATTATCAAGAATTGCAAAAACATCAAGTCACATTTGAGTCCAAAAAATTTGAACGATTCAATGAAAGAAGTTGGCAAAAAATGAATCACAAACATGTATGTTGAATACTTACTTGTTAGAATTAGAGTATCCAGTATCATAGAGGTAGCCTGGAGCATATGGAATATCAGGGTACGCTACATTGGCAGTGCCAGGAATGTATCCATTTTCAAGAATACCAACTTCGCCCTGAAAACAGATATAGAATCAATTAGTATATTTCAGCATATACATGAGGGTCCAATAAGGTAATATGCTCTATATATTCTGAATATTTATATAGCCAATATATGGCAGACAGTTATGGGTAAGAACCCATATGCACAAATGCTTTTCAGAACACAATTACTGTGCGTACAGCTAATGAGTAGAACTCCCTGCTGGAGTCTGTATTTCTTGATAGCTACAATCTCGGCGTATGTTAGTCTTCAACCATCTATTTCAGATTGTTTCTAGGCTAACGTGCTCTATCGTCGACCACATCAACACTAACCATCAGGTGAGATAGTGGTTAAATGCGAGCGTATCAACAAATAAAAAAATCTTAAAATTACCGAAAACACTCCATGGCTAGAATAGGCCGTTCTAGCTATTAGTTTTCTTAAATAATATTGTCATAAATGACAGGTTGTTGATTGACGATAACACTGGCTAGCTTTACAAAATTAATTATATAGATTAATATTGAATTGTAAATACTCACATTCCTACTAACTTCAGCGGCGTCAGCTGGTTGGTCAGATAACATTCTATCATGTTTTATAACTGGTCCAAAAGATCTGACTGGTTCAATCCTTGCTCTGCCTTGGTTCCTGTCTTCAGTGGTATACACTGGATGTTCTACTTCTGAATCTTCCTTCTGCATAGCATGAGTTCCTACAGGTTCAGTTTTGAGATCTGGTTTAAAGACAGCCTGTTTTTCTAACATGGCATATGATGAAGATATTTCGGCTGAAAATGTTGTGGTGGCTACAGCCAGAAGCACTAGTATAGATTTGAACATCTGAAAAATTTAAAACACAATTAGTTTAGTACAAGTTGTAAACTCACTTTGCAAAGATACGAATAAATTGCTTACCTTGCAGTCCTGTCTTCTTTGGTCCTATCCCAATGAAACCCGTAGAGGAACTGATGGCTGCTAGTCCCTAATTTGTCCTTTTTATAAAACATCTCAGAGACAAGCCACCCTATACAGTTAGTACTGTTATCTTTACATTGTTTTGTACAATGGCAAAGCAAAAGATAAGGCTTTGTCAAAACATTGGAATGTAGGACCGTGAATTGTTCCCATGGATGCAAAGCTTTCATTTTTAGCAATGTAAGGGACGTCATTTGGAATATAAAGAAATATTTTGTTTTTAAATGTTCACTATATCGGACAACCCTGATTACTCATCTCCTTTGTTGACTGTACAGTGTACATGGTGGTGTAGTAATCCCTGATTTATCATAGAGCACTCTTCAACTAATTTATAGTCCTTATTATATACTTACAGATTAATATAAAAAAGTAATTATTTAAACTTAAGACATTTATTCTCTAAAACATAAATAATTGTTATACCCGTAGTAAGTTCGAAAAAGGAGATCTAGTAGAGCCTAGACAAGATCAAGTGATTTTCATATGTATATACGAGTATGTAGATATTTAAATATTGTGGGAACCCATTAGGTGTACAATGCACATCATTAAAGCTCAACAAGTTAGAAAATAGGCGTTAAACATAAAGGGAAATGTGGGCGTAGGTATTATTGGTAAACCTCCGCTTAAGGGTCCGCTCACACCGAGACGCGACGCGACGCGACGTGATGAGACGCGACGCGACGCTGCGTGCACATTTTAATAGAGTGACTCAAAATAGAACTTTATTTACTACACGAAAAGATACACATTTCATTGTGAGAATTTAGAATACGTTGCTTCATGCAGGCTGCGCCTCGTGACGCCGCGCGGCGTCGCGCTACACCTCGTAACGTCGCGCGGCGTCTCGCTGCACAGCGGAACGTTTTTTTTACATTCGCGACGTCGACGTCGTGTTGCCGATGATTTTACTATGGGCCTCGTAACGTTGCGATGCGTCTCGAGGCAGCTCGCGGCGTAGCGCGAAATCATTGACCTCTTCCAGCATCGTCGCGTCTCGGTGTGAACTGACCCTAAGCCACGCTTTATTAATAGACAAGACAATATATTGATATTACGAATAAAACATTTATTTATTAAAGTGTGACCTAGCAACCAATATGACACCACTAATATATTCCTAACAGTACCTCATGCTACTAAGAAATTGAAATAGAAAAGACTCATAATCTATTCACTATACTAGCAAGTGAATTGCCACGAATCGATCATATTAATTATTCATATCGAAAAAGTACAGAAAAGGAAAGATGGTTGCTGCCTAGCCCATGAATAAGTAATGCAACCGGCCGCTACCGTGAATAGTTCTTTTCAAAGCCCTACTTAGAGGCAATTTGACATCGTTAGTGACCCATTTTATATCATCGATTTTTAGCTCTGTGAATGAAACCATATGTAGATATCATATATAGAGAATAATGATCATTAAAGTAGCCATACACGCAAGGGTTTGCCTGTCCAGTTGAGGTTAACAGATAAACCGAAGCGTGGATGTTAAACAACTGTGCAGGTTTGCACATCTGTACGGTGTACAGGTAATCGAAAAGGCAACAGCTCTCCCCAAGAGCGGGATTTGGGGAGCCATTGCATGACTTCCCACCTAAAAAATATCAGGCGTTTAACAACTCAAACGCCGCAGCGCTACAGGACACGCCAAAGAAATAGATATACCTACATTAACATTAGCGGCCATGTAATGTTCTCACTGTTGGGAGTCAGGCCTCCTCTCTGGGAGAGGGAATGGGCCGTAATTCACCACGTGGGTCCAATTCGGGTTGCCTACATACATACATACACCGAAAAAACATTACCCTATTTCTCTGGTAAGTTAGTAAAACGCAGGTAAACTCAATAATCGTTCGGATGAATCATAATCATTAGTCACAGCACTGTCTCCAGTCATGTCGTGTAGTAAAACAAAATCTTTTCACTGATAGAGTTCTGAGAAAGTGCATTTTATCAGGAAGTGACTGAGTGACCCATTATAATCTGATTATCATGTCTGAGATAATGGGTATTATATTACCTAGTTAAATTTCAGGAATTTATGGTGAGTTGACATACTTGGGCTGTAGTTGGTGGATTAATTTATATCTGTAGTTACATCATTTTAAGTTTATTGCGTGATACTTACTAATATTCGCTTCTATAGTCCAGTCAAATTAGCTCAATTAAGGTAAGAATCTCGGAATTCGAGATACCCAGCTGTAAGTTTGTAAATAGTTGTATATTGACACCCTAAACTAATATAACCAACACTTAGTTTGCCATAAATACATTTTTTAATCTGTGTAAATTTTTAATCTATGAACTTTCTGCAAAAAGTCACGTGTATCTCAGAAAAGAGGTTTGTTACTCACCGTTTGACGTATTCCCAAAACAACAATATTTCCTTCTCAACGAAATCACTCATAATTCCACTAACCACGAACTTTGTTATCTATCATGCAAACATGATGACGATTGTAATTTAGATTTTATCAATTTTATGATTACCTTTTTGCTATACCAAATAGACTGACAATATTTGTGGCGATAAGAAATTAAAAACCCAATTAATCGAAGTGCAGGAGATATTTCACATTAAGTACAGCAGTCCATTGTTCAAATAGTTTTATCAAAAGTAGAAAATGTTATCAATAAAGTTTCACACGGTCAGTCATATGGGGGCCCGTACTACGACTACCTACCCGCCGGTCGGCCCCATAGTAGTTAGTGGTACACTTCAAATAGAGTTCAGGGTTAAATACAAATCGATTCCCATTCATTAAAAAGTACTTTCCATTAGATATATACCCCTAGAATTGTAGGTCATTGAAAACTAACGTAAATATTGGGTCGATTCGATAGTATGTTGTAGCGTGTCACTAATTGCATTTTTCCATTCGCTGCTGTGTGCCTGTTGATCACCCCCATGAAATAAAAAATCACCATTACATTCTAACGGTGATTTTTCAATACACCATTAGAACACACAAAACCTGAAATGCATCGTCATGCTACGTATTTATCTTTGAAATTAACACTTATTTTTAAATCTTCAAAAAACAACTAAATAATTAATTATCTGTCAAGATTGACATTCTTGCCGCATAGAATAAAATGCTTCTAAGTATTATTTCACATTATCCGATCCGATATCGGTGTCGGACGCCGATACGATATCGGAGTAAGTAAAATGTATGAAATGCCGTGCTCCGATATCCGATATCGGATCGGATAATATGAAAGACAGGTACATTTTTCATACATTTAACTTACCCCGATATCGTATCGGCGTCCGATACCGATATCGGATCGGAAAATGTGAAAACGGTCTAAGGGCCTGTTTCACAATGTCCGAGTAGCCACTACTTCCTGAGTAAATTCAAAAATGGAACAGAATTTGTATGAAATTATCTGCCAAGTAAGATACTCGAAACTTAATCATAGGTGGTGAAACAGGCCCTAAACCTCTTTGCTCATTGTTTTTTGCTTTAAATTTTTAAATGTTCCAAATTCAATTTGTGAAGTTTTAATTAACTTATGTCAAAATTAACACTATTACAGCGTTTTTAGACATAATTTAACATAATAATGGCTTTGAAAAGAATACCTAACGACGTTCAATCTTTGTTATGTGCTTCTGCCCAAGTTAGTAACTACAAGAAAGCTATTGAAGAATTAGTAAGTTGCAAAAAGTTAATTTTTTATAGTATTTTAAGTCAAATCAAGGAAACAAAAATTGATGATAAGTTTATTGTTAATTTCATTTTTTGTCACTAAGTTTTAGATTAGAATCAGTAACAAAGACTTATTAAGAACTAAGAAATAATCTAATTTTGGAACGAGAGTCTCGAGAGCCTTGATAAACGAATTGTGAAGTTAATTAAATCAAATGGTTCCTACATGTCAAACCATTTGCTTTAGCTTACTTCACGTGTTTGGGTATTGATCGTAATCAACAATATCAAATGTGCGATTTCTAATGATGATAACAACTATTGCCACCACTTTTACGTAGTTGACGATAGAGGATCTTATTAACAATCTTGATTTTAGATCTACAATTCCTTAGATGCTAAGTCGACGTCGATTGCGATACGAATACATATTCAAGAAAGTACTATACAAGTTATTGACAATGGTAGTGGTATTGCAAAGAAGGATTTCAAAGCAATTGGTCAAAGATATATGACGAGTAAGTTAACGGATCTTGCAACATTAAAAGCTGCACCTAAGAATTATGGATATCGGGGTGAATTTATCGCAAACATAATAATGGTCTCACAAATGGTGAAAATAACATCGAGACATGAGAAAACTGAAGAAACTTGGGCTAAAACCTTTAATAATGGAAAGGAAAAAAAGTTCGCTCAAATGACCACAAGGCCCACAATGGGAACTACAGTAAGTACTCGTATTTTTAGTCTAAGCCGTCAGAGGCGTGACTAATGAATATGTTTTTATGATTGTTAAAATAATTTTCAGGTAGACATCAAGGGTTTTCTTTACAATCTAAATATACAGAAAAAAGGCATAGATTCCATGAAAGAGATGCAGAACATTAAGTCTTTTCTGGAGCAATTATCTTTAGTACATAACCATATATCGTTAAGTTTACGTGATGACGCACAAAACGAAATCATTTTTAAAATTCATAAAAAAAGAGATATTTATCAAACACTGTCGACTTTATTTAATATCGACAAACTCGACGTAGTAGAGCTTCAAGTAGAGAAACTTGAGTACAAAGTGAAAGGTTATATTAGTAAGACAGATAAGGATCTTGACTGCCATTGGATTTTTCTTAATGGAAAGTTTATAAATTATTGTAGCAAGTTACATAAAACGGTGAGTGATTATTTCAAGAAATCTCTGCACATTAAAGACCAGAAAATATTGAAATCTAAGGTAAGGCAATATTTATATATTATTATTTATTTCATTCGTAAATATAATATTCTTTTGACTACTGTATTAATTCAATAATTTTTTAACACATTTTTACAGAAGAATAATGATGAACATCGGTTATTCAATCAAAATATACCATTTTACTTTATTTTCATAACTTGTCCAATCATAGATTATGATATTAGTAATACACCAAAACAATCAGTTATAGAATTTAAAAACTGGGTTCAAATCGATAAACTATTACTAAAATTGGTTAAATTTTATGCTGGTGATTCTAATCTAAAAGAAATTAAGATTGTTGAAGATAAATTAATGAATGGAGAACAAATAAACACTAAGGTTAATCAAGATACTCGGGATCAAGTAAAGAAAATCATGGACAAAATATTAGGAAGTCACTTAAAAAAGATAGGAGCGTCACAATTGCAGAATGGAATCAAAGGTAAAATAAATAAATATTTCATTATTGAACTGGTCTACTATGTCAATAAAGCTGAACATGAATCCATTTTGTATTTAATTGGTTAAAAAAATATAAAGTATTAATTTTAGTATTATTTATAGGAAAAACAGTAAAAAGAAAACTGAAGAAGAAGATAAATCGTAGTGCTATCATTCCTAAATTATTTCATCAAAATGCCAACAAAAATAAGGATGATAGCAATGCTTTAATAAAAAGTAAAGCAGAGGTCATAATATCGGATCCAAATAATGAACAACAAATTATTCAAGCGCCTGTTAATGATTCAAATAAAAAGAAAAAATATAAAACGCTCGTCGACTCTAGACATCGTAAAGAAAAAAATAAGATTCCTGATCCAAAAAAGTTTAGGACCAAAGAAGCACCGATACGTACAAAAAATCGGGAAATGATTGGTCAAGTGTCACTAGTAAATAATAGGAATAAAGCAACAGTGAAGCAAAAGCATAAACTAAAAAAACCTGAAAAAATAAAAGTTAACAACAACAAATTCAAATATTTGGAAGATTTAGACTCGGTCTGTAAATTAAGTAAAATAGTAGCTCAGAAGGCAGATTTGTTTTTACAAAACGAAATAAAGAGAGGAAAGAACATCATCCATTTGAAAAATGCAAACAGAAAAGACAAGGAAAACAATATGATTTTGCAAAACAAACATTGTGCAATTAATGATGCTGTACTAGCAAATACAAACAAACATATTATTGAAAAATATATTATGAAAAAACTAAAAGCAAAGTCGTACAAAACAACGTATGATCTCATTGAAACAGTTCTGAAAAGTCCACTGGAACTAAATAATGCTATGGAAAATACCATGAGTGAAGAACTTTACAGGCATTTTTATAAACCAAATGAAACATTGCGATGTGTAACCACGGCCCCAAAACGACATGCATGGACAAATGAATACATTTGTAGTGAATACACAACTAACGACAGGGACAAAAATGAGGTATCTCAGTACATAGACGATATTTCTACGCAATTTAAAACATGTAGCGAGTATAAAGAAAAATATAGTAAATATACCAGTATATATGGCCAAGACGAAATATCTGATATTATGCCAAATTTTTCAGACAAAAAACAATTTAAAAATGAAGAAGAAATGATTTATAGTCAAAATCAAAATATTTACTGTACACAAAAAGAAACATCTTATTATAAATTAAGTGCTCCATTAAGAATTCTAACATACGACAGTCATCAATACCATAAACGTGAAGGTTTTACTAAAAACGGTACTGAAAACTTCTACACGATTAATAAAAAACAAAATTCAAGGTTTATTTCAAAAGATTCTCGAGATAATTTTGTAACTTCTAATGATTTCAAAAACAAATTTAAAAAGCCTTGTAGAACTAAATCTACCAAGCAAACAAAAACTTTTAATACACATATTATGAGACAGACCATAGATGAATCGTATATAATTGAATATTCTAAAAGTTATGACAAAAATTATAATGCAGAATGGAATCAGAAACTTTTGAATAGCGTTAATTTTAATAATGATAGTGACAAAAGTGCTATTACTGTAAGTTATGAACCTGTCTCATCCATCAAAGATCTTAATCCAGACTTTGGAAATACTTATACAGTTCATTCAACATATTCGAACACAAATACTATTACTAAAATTCAGTCTAAAGAACTGATGCATACTTACTCTATTCATGATTACCACTCTGAGGTAAACGAAGATGGCATTGGGTCTAGAACAAATAAACATGATTTTACTAATAATAGTAAAAACTTCAACATTGTGTTCGTTTCTAAGTCACAGCAGCGTTCAGAACCAAGCATTAATTCATGGAATATAAATGTAGAACCATTAGATGTTTGTGAAACCATTTTCGATGAAATTGGGTCTGGTGAGAGAGAATTTGATGTTAGCTTTAATGAAAACAACCAACTGAATGACTCTTTATACGGGAATATTAAAGATCGTGAAGAAGAAGAACATGTTAAAAATGGACGTACCACGATAAATCAAGGAAATGATAGTGTAACCGACACTGTTTCGCATCATTTTAGCTATATAGTAAAAAATATACAATCAAACGATATGCATAACGTTATTGATAATAACTTACAAGATCAAATCGTGAGAACTCAGAACGAAAAAACTGATATTGGTCCTGAAAATTTCTCCAAACTTGGTTGGGGTGTTAAAAGTAACTTAAACATGGATTGCAACTTTGAAAACAACTTTAATTTAAAAAATAGACCCCGTTTCGTGCCCAAAGGTAAAGTATGAGTATTAGTTTCATTTTATTGTTCTTTACTTTCGTAAAGACTAACCACCAGTTGAAACTTTTCAGGAATGTCACAAATATTTGAAAATTGTAACAATAAGACAGCATGTGCTTATGACATGGATAAAGATTACTACGATGATGTAAGTAATAAGTATGTTAGGCTACAAATCCGTCTCTCAATATTTTATGAAAAACTAAATTTAAATGTGTTTCAGAGCATTTATAACAATTTTGCCAATGATGTTCAAATTAATTCTGAAATATATGAACCTATATTACAAAACGTCGAAGATCTGACAACTAAAAATATTCAAAAGTTTCAAAATAAAATTAAAAAAGATAATGCGTCGTTGGTTTTTGATGAATCATCATTGAAAAATGCTAAGGTAAATAAGCAAATTAATTTAGTTACACTTAAGCAGATTCAGTTCATACTCTTAGTATCTATTTCTATATAACCAATGATGTTAGTTAGAAGGAAGAAGCAAATTGAACGTTTGAAAGAATGCATAGATCTCAATGTTGAGAAATATGTATAAAAACTATACGTCAATTCAAGATAGAATTGTTTTAGTCATTATTACATATACTAACTGGGTACCTATCTATGCAAATTTTTATTTCAGGTGCTTGGCCAAGCTGATTGTAAATTTATTATAGCTATTATGAAGAAGCGATCTGAGCAAAGCAAAGAAGAATCAGAGTATCTAATATTATTTGATCAACATGCAGTTCACGAGCGTATACGGCTCGAGAAAAACTTGGCAGGTACCGTCAGTGGACTTATCATCATTTATTACATTCATCATCATCATGTCAGCTGAAAACCGTCCACTGCTGGACATAGGCTACCCCAAGCGACACCACAACGACCGGTCTTGTGCGTCTCGCATTCATCTGATTCCAGCGACCCTTGCCAGGTCCGGTACGGTCGGGTTATTACTTTATTGTTAGATAATCCCAATGAATCTTCATTATATTCCAAATATCTATTATTTATTTATTGTGACGCAGTGGTAGTGGGTTTAAAGAAATTATGCTAATGAAATAAAATAAACGCGGCATAAAAAGTGAGTTGTAAATTCACCTTGAAAAATTCCATAGAGATGAAAAAAATAAGATAAATAGTTACAAAATAAAGACTTTGGATTTGGACAATGCAATTGAAGTACAATAGTTTCTTCATTGCAGATTACTTGAACGAAGAGCATTGGACAAGTGTCGCAGTAGATAACATTATTTTGAAGATGTCCAAAGAAGAGCTCCTCTACCTGCATAACTATAAAGATAAGTTTATTCAGCTAGGTCTGCAATGGACTATTTCGAATGATTGTGAAGTAACTATTCATACTATACCTGAAGCCATTCTCGGTAAAAATCCAAGAGAGGTATAGAGATATTATCATTGTTTATTAAAACTTACCAAATCTAAGCGACTTTATTCATTTTCATTTTTGTTTTTTCATTACACACAGGTTGAAAAGGTAATAAAAGCTGTGAGAAACCTGATCATAGAAGAAATTCATATCATAAAGTCACAAAAAGGTTGCGTGTCATTGTATCCTAAATCAATCATGGATTTAGTTTTTAGTGAGGTGAGTGGTGTTTACTAGAATATTACAAATAATTTTGTAAGGAGAAGGATTCTTAATTCTTTATTATACACAAAAAAACATAGTGATTTGACAATTCATGTACAAGAGCGAGTTTACTCATCAATGAGTTTTTTCTAGCTAACCTTTGAATAACAGAGAGATAAAATTCTAGGGTAGGATAAAGTGTAAAGTTGGTCTGAGAGTGTACCTATAATAAAAAACATTCATTCTAAGTCTAATATACAAATATAAACGTACATACTAATAAAGGTAGAAAGAAACTTTAAAAAACATATTTTATCAGTCTTGCAGATACGCCATCAAGTTTGGGGATCAACTATCCAAAAGTGATTGTGTTAAATTAATAAATGATCTTTCAAACTGCAAGACACCATTTCAGTGTGCCCATGGAAGACCAGTCATGGCTGTAATTATGGATATTATAGCTGATAAGCGTACATATAAGGTAAACAAATATTTTTTTTAGTGCATTGTATGATAAATTTATAAATCGTTGAAAAAGTTATCAGTCTGATGATGGATTAGTAATTGCCAATTCTATTTAATATATCCGAAATGAGTATGTGAATTCTGATGACATTAATTATTAAGGCTAAATATTTTCCTCCTTATTAATTTGATAAGAATCACCGGAAAGAAATGATAAATGATATTTATTTGTCGAAATTTCGAATGGTATACTTACATTAGCTGTTCATATTTGCAGATAAACTCTGAGGCATTGCGTAGATTCAAACAAAGAAATACAAGGAAATCTTAAAATAAGCTGAATTAATTCAAATTGGTTTATAAATAAAATATATTCTGGAAAACAGATTTTTATTTAACAAGAAAAATATCTTAAAATCTATTAAGTAAAAAAGGTTTTTAGTATAAAAATAATTATAACACAGGATTAGGATGAAGCAAGCTAAACATCTGCTCTTAATATTTCAGCAGCATTATAATCAGCAACATTCACACATATTTAAATACTCTGAAGACATTCACACATTGCACACAGTGTATATGTAATTTCGGTTATACGTAACAGAAATGTTGTCTAATATGACCCAGAATCCATTCAACATAGGGGGATATTCTTGTATGAACGTCTGGGAAGCCAACAGCACAAGGAATCCCCCAAGACACGACACCAACAAGCTCTTTGCCTTTAATTAATGGGCTGCCGGAGTCTCCCTGTAAAACATGATGAATTAAAACAGTGACTCGTTAACATCAATTATAAACGAAAAAGCAAAAGTATGGCACAAAATTAGGAGTTAGGGGTCCCGCCCACTGGGTAACATTTAGTAGGTAGCTTTAGAGACCTATCTAAAGTATGCATAAGGTAAGTAGCATTACATAACAAAATAGCTCAGTGACCGAAAAATTGGTGAACCTATGGATTCTTTAAAAAGCCAGATCACATATTTCGAATCATAGTACTTAAAAAAAACCGGCCAAGTGCAAGTCGGGCTCGCGCACAAAGGGTTCCGTAGCAGCAAATATAATAAACTTATTATGTCAATTTATACACCTGGTGAATGGAGCCTAAACTCTCCCGATATTTTGCCTTGTACTTATCGTTTTCAGTGTAAGCACAATAACTTAACCAAAATTACAGTTAAATCAACCTATCTCAAAAACTATAAGAGATACTTTGATCAAACCAAAAATCGTTGAAAGAGTTAATTAGCATGCATCACCTCTATTTTTTTTAGAATTTTATACCCCGTAGTTATAAAAATAGAGGGGGGGGGACATACTTTTTACGACTTTGAGAGCTGATATCTCAAAAACCGTTCACTTTAAGAAAAATGTTTTTTAGAAAACTTTATATCATTTTAAAAGACCTTTCCATTGATACCCCACACGGGTATGTACATCGAAAAAAAAATTTTCATCCCTCAGTTACATGTATGGGGGGCCCCACCCCCAATTCTTTTTTTTACTATTTAGTGTCATAATTTTGTAGCGGTTCATACAACACATATTCCCATCAAATTTCATCACTGTAGTACTTATAGTTTCCGAGTAAATCGGCTGTGACAGACGGACAGACGGACAGACGGACAGACGGACATGACGAAACTATAAGGGTTCCGTTTTTGCCATTTTGGCTACGGAACCCTAAAAAGGGGTCATCATCCCCAATTGTGGCAATTAAAATAAGCAATGTAGTCCCGAAAAAGCTCTTATTGCTACCATAAGGCTACTTACGTGACAAGTTCCCTCGCCAATCTTCGTAAATGTACAAAACATTCCTTTGGTGACCGGCCTATTATATCTCATAGCATATTCGCATATTTCCTGACTGAACACCGGCAATTCTAATACGTACATTTTACGAGACGATGACCCATGTGGCTGAAAAATAAAATTGATTGATAAAATAACCCTAATTTAGAAAATATACTTTTATGCATTACAATGGCTTAAAAAAACCACCACTAGGAAATTTTATAAACTCTCACTCCTACACCAAAAAATATCTTAGTAGGTACTCGTGGTTTTTAATACCACAAAAAATTTGAGACAAGTAGTAGAGATCTTTTTTTAGCAATTTTCCAGATAAAATGATAGAATCATTATTTTACCAACCTTTTGTGCTCCAAATCCAACTAAAGTGACCTCATCTCCTTCCTTCAGCTTTACTCTTCTCGGCTCTAAGATTGAAATGAATCGTAAATCGAATGGTCTTCTTGTTTTAAGAAGACCGATATCATGCTCCCTGCTAGTGGAATTATATCTGTCATACACAATTATTGATGCAACTTTGTATCGTATTCCTCCGTGATCTAAATCATTTGTGCCAGCTACTATATTCATAAAACGTGGGTTGGCACTGAAATCAAAATAAAGTCGCAATGTTATCAAAGTATTCAAAAATGGTTGCTACCAACTTTCTATGACAAGAATTTAATGCCTGAGGTTTTTTTTATTAAGTGTGTATACACATATAAATCGTCTAACAGTGCTATATCGCTCCAAGCGCTTTATCAAGAGAGTAGAAATGTGTTTCTCTAAAGCTACCTCGTAAACTAAAAAAAAAATGCCTTCCCAGATATTTTCGCATTTCACTTCTCAGGCTTACCGCTTTGTCCCTTTGCACTGTTACTCCGCCCACTTCCACTAACTTAACGGCCATAGGGTGACAAAATGTACCTTGTCCCCTCAAGTCTCAACAAGTTCAGTCTTGTTGTTAAATTTTTGTTTGTTGTGGCTAAATCTGTAGCTATACCAAATATATTACATACTTCCTTGACTAGCAGCGTTGGCAGGTTTGTTTAATTTCTCAAACGTACTTATATTAGGTGGGACTTACCCTTGCACACAATGAGCGGCGGTGACCACGAACCACTTGGAAACCACAGCACCACCACAAACATGATGACCAGTTACATTCTGGATAGACGCGTGAAACCTGCCATACTCTTCAGGTGCCTTACTGCCACCTACTATCCTGAAGTCAATTGCTGAAACTATTTACACTGTCGTTAGTAAAAAGGTTTTGAACACACCACATTAAAATTAAACTGAAAATATTTGCACACCTTTTTCAATTGAAATTAAACTTAAAATTACGGCGAATACATAGCACAATTTATTCATTTCAACAACAACATTACTCAAAGAATTTGTTGAAACTGAAAATAAATAAAATTATTTTGCTTTACATTGAGACTTATCTCTGCGATATCAATATTATTCATTGTATCAACCCTGTTATTTATCTTATTGATAATCTCAGTTTTTATCGAATAAATCGTTCTAAAATCAAAGTTGATAGGGACCGATAAATAAATAAAGCACCGACAATAAGTAAAGAAGTGCGGTTAATCCGGTCCCCGTCCAATTAGCTTAGATACCGACAATAATAACGATAATTTTAGGAACTTATCTATTTACCAGTAGGCTATGTTTATGTTTGAGTACGCTGAATAAAATTAGCATAGGACTGGTCATTAAGGCGATGTTTAAAGAATATTATAGGTAGGTACATCTGCTCACCCTATGTCTATGTCTGTGCAGTGTTATGGTGATGAGGCGTCTCAGTTTTCAGGGCTTTGGTGAGACATGACCTGATTTAATCTCGATTGGGAGGCATGTCCCTATTTTCACTAATCTTCTTAATTAGGAAAAGCGAGTACATCTGTATACCCTGTCTATTAAGTAGGTCCTATTTTTTTTTAAAGGTGCCCGACTGGCTTGTATTATCGAGCTAACTTTTCTTGCTCTTGCGATCTTCATACTCAATTGTTCTTTAGCTTTTTTCGTAAGTGTGAGTGTACAGTTTAAGCAATTCGAGTTTCTGCAAGAAAGGTCATAACTATCTAAGGTACCTTGCCGATCCCAGGCAAAATCTATTTTATCTTCGTTGTATATTCAACCTTTTAAGTACTTCCTTTACCAATTGCATAGGTGACAGAAACTCATTTATGCTAAATATGCTAATGTTCAGATAAAACTTATGTATATTGAGTTTTTTTACGAAGGAATCCATTAGAATGACTTTTCCCGCTCTTGGGTGGAAAGGAAGTGTGTGTAAGACAAAAACCCACTCTTTTGTTCCTTTGCCTTCGTTCTAGAGCCCCGGGGTCATTTTTCGTACATTCCAGGCCGAAGAGGCTTCGGCCCTGATCGGCTCCAACGGTTTTGCTAACATCTCTTTGAGTCACGAGTGGAACACTACGCGCCTTACACACTAAGCCTAAAACAAGACAAAAATTTTGGAGCTCGCATTGCTCACTTATGCCTTAAAATATAACTCATCAAATAGTATATTCTGTTCAATAAACCCGGAGACTAAATTGACATAAGTAATGTCAAAATTTCTATAGGAATGACGCCAGTTCTTTGGTGTTGAAATGTCATTTTAGTCTCCGGAATTATTGAACAGAATATAGTAGTATAGGTAAGTACTTGTACTTACAAAAAATAATCAAAACCTCGCTACCAAAATTTTTCGAGCTCACATCTTATTTTCCTCCAATATTCAAACAACTCTACAGCCTATCAAACAAGTCTAGAAACGGAACTAAATATTTGTCTATGAGTAACATTCCCAAAATAATGTCGTTTCATAATCTACAAAGTTCAAATTTTTATTATGACCACTAAACGTCGATGTAAAAAGTGAAAAATAATTATTAAAGCCGTTCGAAGGGCTGGTTACTTTTAAGGTGTACAGATGGATCAAATGTCTGGCGAAACATGGGGGGCCCTAAGTCCCTAACTATTCTTTCTTGCTGAATTTTTAAAACTCGCTCTTTTGTCATAAGTACTTCTACTTTTTAGGGTTCCGTAGCCAAATAGCGAAAAACAGAACCCTTATAGATTCGTCATGTCTGTACATACTATGCAAACTTCCACCGAAAATTGGTTTGAACGAGATCGAGTAAGTAGTTTTTTTTCAAACTTCGTCGTAAACAGTACTTATTATGGAACCCTCGGTGCACGAGTCCGATTCGCATTTAACCAGATTTTTTATTTTTACTCATAAAACATTAGTTGCATAAGTTTACTATATTGTCAATACTAATACTACCTAGGTATATATTAATACTAATAAATTATATTTCCATATTATATCCAATAATAATAATCCTGTTTCATGCAGAGTTCCAGAAAGTTATCTATGTAGAAAGTATAAAATATCAATAACAGTCCAGGCATTAAAATCCTGGCCACTTTTGCTCAAAAACTATTGAGATGCCATTAAGTTATATTTTTATTTATTTTCCTTTTTTTTAAAGGAAATAAATAAAGTATTTTTTATGAAAATTGGCCATGATTGTTTTAATAGAATTTCTATTTGATTAAAACCTTCGAGACGGTTAGAACATGGTTAAGAAGCAGGTAAAAAATAGAAAATTAAAGGCACCTTTTGTAAATCAGTAGATAGATAGATAGATTCAGCGGGATATATTCGAATGAAGTTTAGTGGCTGTTTTAGTTTTTCACAAATATATAGCATGAGTTGGCTAACAACAGGACGAAAATATGCATCTTTAAGATGACAGAAAATGCTAGCTACATTGTATGAATCTGACAGCTGTCTCCGAAACCATCCTATAACAGTGAATATTGTGATGTAAAATTGGTGAAGTTTTGAACTGGACATATATGCTGACTACTTCGCTGAGGAAACTTTACGAAAAGGTCGACTCGATACATTTGTCGCAAAATACTGTAAAAACATTAGAATGTGTTGCACCGCCTGCTGAGGCGGTATAGTTTAAGATCTTAGCCTATCCGAAAAAGCGAAGAAAAAGTCTTGATATGTCAGTTGTCTGTTACGTAACTCATGTCACTGTCACATTAATTGATTTGTTGGGTTGTGGTTGTGTTTGTGTCTGGCGTTACGCGTTACTTTGTATTGAAAATAAATCAAAACATTTACAAACAACTATGGATATATTAAAAGCAGAAATCGCAAAGAAACGTAAGCTACTTGAAGAAAAGAATCTAATAGTAAGTAAACTTCCCAGCTCACAGCACCACCTTCAATGTTCATGTTTTAAGTCTTTCAAAACATTGAGTTTATTACAGGACCCTACAGCCAGTAGGAAATATTTCAAGAGGGGTGAGTTACTGGCTAAAGAACAGGAAGAGTATTTTAAAAAATATGGTTCGCAAACGAAAGAACCAGAAGTTCAAGAAGAATCACAAGAAGTCAAGGATGAAAGAGGTTTGACTAAATGTTGTTTTATTATATTGTGTTTGCTTTTATCCCAAATTATTTGGGTTCTGCGCAACTTCTCTAATAGGTAGTCATTTCAGTAGTCACTCCCATTCTAGACTAAAGATGCAATGAATCAACTGTGTGGAAGACACAGTTAATCCATCCTCCCATATTTTTGAATAGTGTCCAGACCAGAATATGTTGATATTATACATAACTATTGTTGACTTTTGTTAATGCCCAGTACCCCATAAGTGAATCCTGCTTTATTATGTTTAATTCATGGGGATTTGAATTCATGAATCCCCGACCAGTCTCATTGGACCGCGCTGTTATTGTTTTACTATTGTGTCTCGTTTTGCGGGTATTGATAGGCTACTTAAATTTTTGTATGATTTTTCAATTATATTGGTTACCTGCCTCCTTGAGCCTTGTTACTGAAAGTAAGTGTATAATGTCTACTGGTTGATCTCCTTTTAGCAAGTTTAAGGCAAGCAACCAATGACGCGGAAAACACAGAAATAGTTGGACTACCCAGACAAGAAGTTATAAAAAGGTTGAGAGAGCGAGGACATCCTATATGGTTGTTTGGTGAAAGTGAACTAAATTCTTTTAAAAGATTGAGAAGAATAGAGATTCAGGAACCAGAAGCAAATAGAGTAAGTAATCCAAAAAAGTTTCATTTGTTTTCAGTACTAAATAACATGTGCCGATATAAATTGGACCACGCATTTTCAAAGTTCCAATTATAATAATTATTATAGAATAGAATAAACTTTATTGTATGTACATGGGCTACAGGTAAACTAAAGTAGTTATAACACTACTTCAAAACAAAATAAGTACTAAATAATTTTATTGGTCTCTTGATTTCCATAAGGCCAATAGGTTTTACTAAATTTAGACATAACTAATGTTTAATTGACATATATTTTTATTTTCAAGTAGGTTACTGAAGGCTGCTAGATAACCTACTTGAAAATGAAAATTGAAAGGTTTTTCTATGTTTAAAATAAACTAAATAATAGTTTATTCCAATTTTCAGGGTTTAAGAAATGACTTCCAAGAAGCTATGGAGAAAGTAGATGAAGCTTATTTGAATGAAATCTTAGCATTAGGAACACAGGTAAATAAAAATTCTGTTTTGTCATAATGATTAAATTATTCTTGCCCATTACCATTCTGCTGCAGAGGAAAGACTTCTAATACTGAGAAGGTATGAGCGCTGTGGCAAGGCCAATGCATATGGTGATGCCAAAAGTTATTTTTTTTACTAGGAGGCATTTTTTAAATTCTCATTATGTTTGCATTGATTATTAGGGTATCTAAGCGGTGACCAATTAACCCTTTTATTAAGCCTGTATGATCTGGCCTAGCCTTTTCCCAACTATATTGGGGTCGGCTTCCAGTCAAGCCGGATTTAGCTGAATACCAGTATTTTACAAGGAGCGGCTGCCTACCAGACCTCCACAACCCATTAACTGGGGTAATCATCTGTTTGCCTGTCAGTACACTATAATAATAATAATAAAAATCACAGGACCCTCTATATGCATGTCAAATTCGCACTTAACGAATTTGTATGTGTAAGGTTAGATTTTACTAAATTAATTTATATTTTATTTCAGAGTAACAATGATAAACAGCTAAAAGAAGACGCCCTTGATGATTCCATCACCTATGAGTTTATTCAAGAAATGGCAAAGACTATGGGACAGGGTGATAAAAACCATGATATGAATGTTATCATGACTTTGTTACAAGTAAGATAATTTTATAAATTCCACCAATTTTTAGAGTTACTAATTGTTTTCCACAACTTTATTTGCATGTATACTTTATGCACATGCTTAACTTAGGAATTACTGCTTTAAAATTCCTGGTTTATTTGAATAATTTTTCACTGATAGAATGCTGTACTAAGTTGCCTGTACACAAAATACGCGTTTTAGTCATAGAGTTGCAGACACCAGCCAAAATACAATTGATAGAAGTGGTTATGGGAAACAGCTAGTATAACACAAAGCAAAACAGAAATCATTAGTTTTCTACTTTATGTAAATAATGTCTTCTCTAAAAAGGATATAGCTTTCCATACTTCATTGCTTTCTGTGGTCTAAAATTTTGTTTATCTATGTTCCAGTTTCTCCTAAAACTATGGGGACAGCAACTGAATTCTGCAACTGGCGCAGAAAAGACAGCAGTAAAACATAAAATGACAAGAGCAACATTCACTCAAACTCAGGTGTATTTGAAACCTCTGGTGCGGAAACTGAAGAAGAAAAACCTTCCAGATGATATCTGTGAAAGTCTTTGCGAAATCACAAAACATCTGCTAGAAAGGAATTATATAATGGTTTGTATTATTTTAGTCTTTCTGTATGTTATTGGCATGTATGTAGTCGTCACACCAATTTTGTTCAGGCAATCAACAAATAAACTAATCCAGACCTCCTAGCCTGCTGTTAAAGAACCTGATAAAATGTCACATTACTTTTCGACTTTGGTTTCAAAGAAACTTGGATCCCCTGATTTAGGGTTGCATTACCCACTGCTGAGCAAAGGTCACCCTCCATTTCTTCCATTGTTTTTGGCTCTTCGCCACAGCTTGCCAATTCCTTAAGACATATCTAGTAATCCCGCCATCTCCTTTGTGGTCTGCCGTGGCCCCGCCGTGCGATACCGGTGCTTCACCAATTTTGTGTATTACAAGCACTTAACCTTAGGAGCCACATGCAACCAAATTTGCGAAATATTCGCGAACGCTTTGAAGTTTGAGGGACAGCCTTCTCAACCACTTCAACGATTTTTATTTCGGAGCGCTGCATAATGTTTCGAACGCCATCTATTAGTTTTAGGCAAGCCCGAGCATAGCCTTGTGCTCGCTACTTCTGTAGATGGCATTGAACACAACATCAAATTAATAAAAAGTTTATTTGGTTTTTTTATGTGTATGGAATTATTGGTCAAGGAAATGGTATTAAGGGCTGAAACTGTGTAAAGCGGATGCCTGCGTGGTCCCATACAAAAGTGCTCCGTTGCGGTGACCCGCGCAGGCATGCATCGCGGAGTGCCAGGCCCCACATTTGTTTTGCTACGTAATAATAGATTAAGTTATCCATCGACAAGACTACATGCACACCGTTCAAGTTGAACAAGCTTCATTGCGAGGATAATAATTTGGTTTCTGCGACGAAGATCGTCGATATGAACACACGCGTGGTTTATTACGCGACGGCAGCAGCGGCTGCCCGTCGCGGTCGTCCGCTTTACGCAGTTTCGGCCCTTATACTCCACTTGGAACTTGTTCAAATTATTGCCTCAAAATCTTTGAGTAAATTCGTAAGTGTAGTGTTATTCTAATAATTTGACTATGATCATATTCACTAGCAAAAAACCAAGTATAATGCACTCTACTACATGTCCATGTCAGTCCTTGAGTTTGGACTTTTTGAGAAGACGATCATTATAAAGCCTGCTATACATGTTGGCCGAGCGGTGCCGAGCGACGGCCAACGCCAACATGTAGCCAGCCTATTTGCCTTGCCTTGTCATCGCTCGGTGTCGCTCGCCTAGCTGGCCGAGTGAAGCCAAGCGCCAACGTGTGTAGGGTTCATTTGGCGCCACTTGTCTACGCTCGCCGTCGCTTGTGACCACTCGCCTCACTTCGGATCGGTGTCGGTTTTTGTGCACAAATAAAAGGCGCTCGCCTGCGTTCGGCCAACGTATGGACATCTTTCAAATTAGCTTGCGTCCATTGGTCTAGGCTCGCGTTGGTCTTTAACTTGCCAAACATGTAGACAGTAGCGTTTGGCTTGTGTCGATTTGCTTAGGCTCGTGTTGGTCTACGCTCGGCCAACATGTATAGCAGGCTTAAAAACATTTTAATTTACTCATCAATTTTTTTTCAGGCAAGCGACGCATATCTACAAATGGCCATAGGCAACGCTCCCTGGCCAATCGGTGTAACTATGGTCGGTATTCACGCTCGTACTGGGAGAGAAAAGATCTTCTCCAAAAACGTGGCTCATGTGATGAACGACGAAACTCAGAGGAAATACATCCAAGCATTGAAGAGACTTATGACAAAATGCCAAGAATATTTTCCGACAGATCCATCAAGATGTGTAGAATATACTACAACTAGATAAATAAAATATTTTCAAATAGTTGTGATTGTATTTCTTTTCTTATGTATACTTACAACATATTTTATTCATTTATTTTTACACACATTTGTATAAAGTTGAGAACAGCTAGGATGTGAAAATGGTACCTCTGAGGAGCCAAATTGCTTGTAGGATTTAAACTATTAAAATAACCATACAGCACTTTGACCAGACTTCACAACTATGTTAGGTTCGACCTCAGATCCAACCAGTTACAGCTGTATATATATACAGTGGAATCCGCTTTTAATGACATCGAAGGGAAATAACAAACACGCATTGACATATATATTACTAGCGTAAGGACCAGGCTAACCGCGCGACTAAATGGCACTAGCGCACTGGCCCTAAAATAACAGTTTAGGGCCAACGTGACTCATTTGACAGTGGTCCGTGTGCGGGAGTCAACGAGTATTTTGCTTGTCATAAAAATGCCTAGTTGTGTGGTAAAAGGTTGCAAAAATTATGATACAAAGGTTAAAAAGAAACATGGAATATTGTATCATCGGGAAGTAACCTTACATTAATTTTGTTACCACTAAGCTATTAAATAATCACATTTTAAAGCGTTAAATATTTTACTACTGAATTCCACAATGGCGGCCATTGTGTGGCCGCTACTGGACCATCGAAGTGCACGAAGTAAACTTGTACGGACGAATTGTTTATTATTTATTTCATTGTTGTCCTTAGTGCATGTAATTTTGAGTTTTGGTACCTATCTAATTTGTTTAATATAAGATTTTAAAAAATTAGAAGCTTAGAAACGATACCTAATAAAATAAAAAATTTATTTTTTAAATATTTTTAAATGTATCTTTCATTTTCTTCACGCTAACTGAGATGACCTTTAACATACTATTTTCGCCCACGACTATACTTCCGTATGAATTTCGAAAAAAGAGCTTACCTACATTTAATTTCATCGAAATTAGTTCAACAGTTTAGTTAGTCGTGAAAGCGCGATAGACATTTATTTTCTTATTTTTATTGTCCCGTATCTGTGATAGACCCTAATTTATGGCAAAAAGTGACTATAATATATGTTCCTATCCACAAAACCTCTAGCAAAGTTTGTAGGTAAAAGCACTTTTACTATTTTAAACTTGCACTCTGTTGATCAACCGGATCTTGTTCGAGCCATCATTAAGAAATATATTTAAAATATCAGAATGCATCACGAGTCTATCATGGAAAACACGGGGAGAGGAACTTAAAAAACAAAAATTTTATTTTATTTTAGTAATTTTGCTATGTTTTTCACATGCATACTTATGCAAACTATTTCGTATTTTATAATATCTTTTACATATTCTAATACCTACCTATCTAAATATTTATTTATTTTAAATAAAGCTGATTGAGACTCACTAAATTTGTTTTAATTACGAAAAAAATGCTTGACGCTCTAACAAGGTTACGTCGAAAACTTGTGCGATGCGGCTGTCACGTAGTTCGAATGAGTTATTACAGATGTCGCTATTTTTGCGTGTAGTATAAAGTTTTTTATGAAATGTTCAGTTGGGCGCATCCTTCCTTTTGAAATCATTGCAAACACGTCATACTAAGCGGACGTCATACAAAGCATTTTGTAGAAAATAAACAATGTCTTAATTTTGTTAGTACACGCGGCGGCGGAGATTGGGTAGCAGGTCATAAATGTGTGCGTGAACGCTACCGCGTGAAACACAACAGGTATTATCGTTGTGTGCTACAAAGTAACTCGTCGTTTCTACACTCACACTCTTGCAAAAAAGCAAGCCGTACACAACTATGAAAGTACAGCAAAAATTGACTACTGCTGTTATCGGCGCCATGGCGCAATGCGTATGATACGTGACTGACGAGTAAGAGGTCCCCAGTTCGATTCCAATCGTCTGGTGTAACAGAAAATTTGCTTGTTTTTATTTTCTATTTGACCCTTTTTTTAATAGTAATGTTATAGTTACTCTCATAATAATTAAAATATTTTGAAAATATTGTGACAAATAAAACTGCGATAATGATCCAACTATGTTTATTACAGCTTATTAATTACATGGATTAAACGGAATGGTCACAATTAACGAATCTGTTCATGATTATCCTTAATACAATATATAAAGTGAAAATATTCTAAGTCAGACAAGGATGGACGTCACTGATTTTTAAGTTTTTTATTAGTGACATAAATCAACATGTTATCAAGAATGAATTATGATAGATATCGCAACTCTTGATCTCAATAACAATAACATCATGTCACATAATACAACAACAGTATAATTACCTACAGCTTACTTCTTAGTCTTTTTTTTTTTACTTATCAAAGTTATCAATCAACATGTTTTAAAAAATGAACTATGATAGGTATCGTAACTCTTGATGTCCAAGTAACCTTGACTGGTATTGCGACCTCCTACCTCCAATAACTCACCGGGACCCAACGATGACATCCAGCCCCAATAACCTAACGTAATGCGACCACTAGACCTGCATGGGAGAATATTTTTGTGATGGTAACGTTCTCCATCTTTTCTGCATAATATTTTACGCCCATCCTTATCTGACTTAAAACACTTTTCATCACTAAATATAACTATGTTATTGCACCAATCAAAATCTATAAATTTTCTTGCAAACCGCATCCTTTCTTCCTTATGCAACGCCATCAGTAAAATTTAATTTTTGCTGCTCGTAAGTGGCGTCGAACAATTGTCATAGACACGTCGTGCATAATCGCAGTGTTTCTTGTTGTAGCAAAGCCGTCAGCGCTATACGTAGCAACAATATTTCGATGCAGTGGGTTGGCATCCGTATAAGTATATAATTGCTTTTGGACCCGGACGTTTGGCATCGCTTGTCCCTTCAGCTGCATGTCTATGCACCCAAAACTGCACAGTTTTGCTCTGTGAACAATCACAAAATTACGTTAAAACCTAACAAATATCAACAATGTTAAATTATTTTGCATTATGTTAAGTTTGGATTTGTTACTTACCGGTAGCATTAGTCTCCTTGAAATTTCACTTATGGATACATTTTGTTTATATAATACTACTATCTCAGCCCTCAAAAGTGTAGACAAATAAGACATGTTAATTATTACTTGTAAAAAGTATCACTTTCCACAACGATTAATTATTTTTTGGTTTCGGAGTAAGTAGAACACACGATCGTGATAGGCAAAAGCGTTATGCCAGGTTAACTTATTATCCGACTCATTTCTTAGTAAATAACTAATAAAGTGGGTAGATGATAATATTCATACACTTAGTTTTTAATTACTCAGATACCCGCGAAACGAGACACGATCTAGTATAACAATAACAGCGCGGTCTCATAGGACCGGTTGGGGATTCAAACGCTAAAGCAAATATTCTAAGTTTTAGTTTTATTAAACTTCGTTATCATTATACTACAATAAAGTAGAAAAAAATGTTTTGTCTAGCATGGCAAGGATCGAACTCGATACACCTTTAACGGCAAGCAAGCACTTAATAATAATCAGTGCTAAATTACCATCTAATGAATGAACCGAATTTGTTTATCTGATTCGTAGCAAACTCATATACAAATATGTGTGTGTGTATATCGAGTAGTAAACAAGTTTTATTTTGTTTACGAGTTGAGCTGTAGACATAATATTACTTGAATAGGTGAATTGGTTGGTGGTATGGTTTTACTTTATTTTTGATTTATACCCACAGCTACTTGATTATTGTGAACATTATTACTGATTACCTACCCATATCATAAAAATATACTTTCCAAAGATTAAGTGTAAGTGTTTGATGTTATTTTAAATAACTATAATAATTTCATAAGTGAATGTTTGCGAAAATAAAAAAAAGTGGACAATGAAAGTATTGTCAACTAACAATAATTATTATAGCTTGGACCCTGGTTTCGCCATCGGTGGTCATCTATTTTTTATATTTTTAAATGTTTTTTGTTATTGCTTTTGTAAGAAATATTTAAAAATATATTTAATATGCATTTAAAAAGTAAATAAAGAAATTATAATAATAACGTATCTATTATTATATTACGTAAATAATATATGTATTATATATATATTATAAAATTATTTATATTACAAGTTATATACAAAAATTTCGTTAATTAATTTCGTAAATATACATAGTTTATATGTATAAAATTACAAAATTATATTTATCAGACGATAGGAATCGAACTTGGGACCTCTTACTCGTCAGACATGTATCATACGCATTGCGCCATGGCGCCGTTAACAACAGTGGTCAATTTTTCCATCGTCTACTGTTTTGGAGATGAATAAAATACTTCTTCGATAGAATTTAGGCGTATAATCATGAGAATATAGTTTTTACAAAATTGCGTGTGCGTTTCGTTTACCGGTATAATGGCGGAATGACAGTGGCAGCGCGCGCGTAAGAAAACGGAACTAAGCCCCCCCGCACTTCCCCTCTGGGCCGACCAATCGTAGCGGCTTGCTGGGATGACGATGCGCAGACGAGTTAATTTGTAGCACACAACGATAATACCTGTTGTGTTTCACGCGGTAGCGTTAATGCACACATTTATAATTTTTGTGTGCGGTGCTACGCGAACTTAGTAAGAGAGTGTACGTATTTATTTTAACACAAAAAAAAAACAGGATTTTACCCATTGAGACTCAAAAACAAAAACACCATGCACGCACCAAACGTCGTCGGGTGTCAAGTGAACACTGCCGAAGGTGATAGGAACCATGTCCGCCACTATAACCGGACACGATTTATTAAAAATGGGTCACAATAAGCGGCATATCACTATAAGCGAAGTCATTATATCCGACTGTGTTACAAAAAAAATATATGAAAACCAAACATCGCTGTAAATTACGTCATAATAAGCGGTGGGTCATTATAAGCGGAGTCATAATAAACGGATTCTACTGTATCTACGACTACTGCACCCTTTGAAAAGACTGATATCAGATTTTCGATTGTTCCTCTAACAGGATTCTTGCAAAAATGGCTGATCGCTACAATCAACATATTGCCGTATTCCAGGATCTGAAACTGGAAATGGATCGTATATTATATTTTTAGCTCAGTTCTGGAAAATTACACGACACCAACTTTTGAAAATACCTATCACCATTCCTGCTTAGTTGACCAAAGATGCTAATTAGGGATACGAGTTCAGGTATTTCAGGGTACCAGCAAAAGAACACCGAGCTCGATAAGGTGGCTCTATTCTTACAGAGTTACAGTATTCTTGCTAAGTCTTTTTTTTTTTTTTAATCATTATAAACTAGCGCTTGACTGCGATCCCACCTGATGGTAAGCAGTGATGCAATCGTCGATGGTGAGGCGCACTAGTTTATTAAGAGCCTATTCACTCTAGCCTTGAAGACACCCAAATTATAATCGGATGGAAAAACCGCAGCAGGCAGATTGTTCCAGTCCCTCGATGTACGCGGTATGAACGACGAAGCGAAACGCTTAGTCCGGACCGTAGAGGTTTGGACAACGAAAGGGTGGATACCCGCCGTACGACGGCTTGTCCGATGGTGGAATGGGGATGGCGGAATCAATTTATGCAATTCCTGCGTACACTCTCCGAAATGCATCCTGTAGAAAACCGAAAGGCTGGCTACCCTGCGCCTGTGCTCAAGGCTTTGTAGATTGGAAGCCAAATCCATATCTCCAATTAGCCTCTTTGCACGCCTTTCCACGGAGTCCAAAGCTGCCAGGTGGCATTTTGCAGCTCCAGCCCATATGTGGCTGCAGCACTCCACACACGATCGGACCTGTGCTTTGTATAACATTAGAAGCTGTCCCGGTGTGAAGTACTGCCGGACCTTTGCCAAAACGCCGAGTTTTCTAGCAGCAATCTTGGCCTTGGACTCAACGAACCGCCCAAAGTTGAGATCGGAGGAAATTTCAACTCCTAAGAGCTGAAGGCAGTTGGCGCATTCCAGGGATACATTCCGGAAAGCAGGAGCCAAGGTGAACGGGCTCCTTTTAGCGGTGAATAGACACGCTTGTGTTTTGGTGGCGTTGAATCCCACTAAATTGGCTTCGCCCCACTTGGAGACTGCCTGAAGTGAGTCATTCGTACGCTCTACCATAGCCTCTCTTTCAGACCGGATTAGCTCCTTACTAGCCTGAGTACTCGGCAAGTATCTCTCTACAACTGTCCTATCATCTGCATACCCATAGATACCGGGCATCAACAGATCGTTGATGTGGAGCAGGAAGAGAGTTGCAGAGAGAACAGACCCCTGAGGAACTCCGGCATTAGTCATCATGGGGTCTGATGAGCATCCGTCGACAACAACTCGGAGAGACCGTTCACTCAGGAAGTCTTTTATCCAGTTAATCAGGCCAGGAGAGATGCCGTACGCTGGAAGCTTACTTAAAAGGCTAGCGTGCCATACCCTGTCGAAGGCCTTCGAGACGTCTAAGGAGACTGCAAGTCCTTCCCCATTCTTCTCGAGGGCCTCGCCCCACAAGTGAGTGGCATACGCTAGTAGGTCCCCAGTAGACCGATTGCGACGAAACCCGTACTGTTGGTCACTGAGGAGATCGTTACCTTCCAGGTATGCCATGAGGCGCGAGTTCAATACACGCTCCATAATCTTGCAGAGTATGGAGGTTATTGAAATCTGCCGATAGTTGGCAGGATCGGCACGACTGCCCTTTTTGGGCACGGGCTGCACGTTGGCAAGCTTCCAGGATTTGGGCACTATACCGGTCCTATATGAGAGGCGATACAAGCGTGTCAGAACAGGAGACAACTCGGGCGCACATGCCTTGAGAACAATCGCTGGAATACCATCTGGTCCACTAGCTTTGTTCACGTCTAGACGACACAGTGCTCTCAGAACCTCTTTGTTCCTTATATGGACCTCGGGCATCGAGGTGCCGCAGTGAGGTAGGGTCGGTGGAGTAGCACTGCCAGTGTCAAGACGAGAATTATGGGCGAAGAGAGATGCAAAGAGACCTGCTTTCTCTCTCGCCGTATGAGCCAGTGTTCCATCTGGCCGAACCAGCGGAGGCAATGTGGGCCGGCAAAAGTTCGCTTCAACCGACTTGGCAAGGGACCAGAACGCTCTGCTACCGGACGGTTGTGCAGAGAGCTTCTGGCCAATGTGGGTTAGTGCCTTTTTGTAGGACTTGGCAGCATGGTTGAAGGCTCTCTTCTTTGAACTCAGGTCCGGAGCTTTGCGGTCACGAGCATCCACCCAGGAAAGAAACGCCGAGTGCTTTCGCTTTTCAGCTTCAGCACAGTCGGCGTTGAACCATGGGCGGGCTGAGCTACCGACGGGTACGTCACTATATGGGATGAAATACTCCATAGCTTGACGCACCACATCGGAAATTGCCTCCTCACAGCTCGATGGATTTTCCGAAGAGAAGCAGACCCGCTGCCAAGGATAAGACGCAAAGAAGTGCCGCATCTCATCCCAATCTGCTGACTTGTAACGCCACACTCGTCGTTCACCGCGTGAGTCGCAGTCAGGTGGCGAGAAGGACGTTACAGACTTCACCAGACAGTGATCTGAAGTTCCGACTGGTGAGGAAACTGTTACGATACGTCTGGATCGGTTGTCAGTAGAAGGTCCAGACAATTAGCAGTATGACCAGCAATATCAGGCACCCTTGTTGCTTGCTTTACCAACTGGGAGAGCCCCATTGAAACTGCAAAGTTTCGAGCTTCTCTCCCAGCGTGGTCGGTCCTCTGGTATGGGAAAAGCCAGTCTTGATGACAAGCGTTAAAGTCCCCCAGAGCGACGAACTGCGCATCAGGGTGCCAATGCAGGGCTGTATCGGCGGCCATACTGAGGTAGTCAAATAGCCGAGTTGTCTCCTGATCACCGCTGTGCGAACGGTAGACACAGGCATAGACAATTTTGTCCATACCTGTGTCCACCAACAGCCATAAGGTTGAAAAATCGGGGTCTTCAAGGTGACGGAGACGCTGGCAGCAGATGTCATTGCGGACGACCCCGGCACGCTGCCGGAAGTGATGCTCCAGTGAGTATCCCGGGTAGTTGAGGTACGCCGCATCTGACGGACATCTAATCTGCGTCTCCGTCAAGAAAAGCAAGTGTGGCTTATCGGTTTCGAGATGGTGGTGGACCGCATTGATATTGGAGTGCATCCCTCGAATATTCGAGAGATGCACTTGGAATGGGAGGACCGCTGTCGACACCTGCTTTTCTTTTTACCTTTTTTCATAATTGATATATGGGTTTAGAGCGAATAGGAGTGGTGGAAGATAGCAGTTGAGCGAGGTGATGCGATGTTAGACCCAACAACACACTCAGAATTGCTGCGCCAATGGAGGTTTGATCTGGAGACTGCGGGGACGCCCGAACCCCCCCAAGGATCGCCATCGGGTCCTCCCTTCCGGTTGCCAACCGGCACGATGGGGCCACCCTGGGATTTTTCGCAGATGGCGGGGCAGCCTTTCGTGTGTGGCTGGCACACTACTTGGGCCCCCAACTGTCTACGGTCGGCCAGCGGAGCACCGTGCTTCGGATCCCGCTACCCTCCACGATCAAACATCCAACACAACAACAGCCGGTGCATCATACCCGGTACACATCGCAACACAACTGCTCAGACCCATCCTCCACCGTACGGCTTCACCAAACATCATGCCGGAACACGACGGATCGCTTGGCGGCATGGCTTTGTCTGGTGGGTGGTAACCTTTTAAGCCGGCAGCCGATGCAATGGCCTACCACCGGATTTACTGCTCGTTTAGCACTACCCAGGGGACACGTGTAGGGTGGTCGAAATTCAAGTAAGTCCTACGGACGCGAGCAGCTCATCCCCCTAAAAAATATTATTGCTAAGGCTAATTTTGATAAAAATAACTTATATCATCTACCTAGCCTTTTTCCCAACTATATTGGGGTCGGCTTCCAGTCAAGCTGTATTTAGCTGAATACCAGTATTTTACGAGGAGCGGCTGCCTACCAGACCTCCACAACTAGGGATTGCAATCCAGCAGCGTTTTCAATCCAGCTGGATTTTTGCTGGATTGACCTGAATCCAGCTGGATCCAGCGCGGATCCAGCAAAATTTGGAACGCAAATAAAAAGGCGACTTTTAGGGAGCGTAGGGCGCTGAGTGTTCGTGCGAATATGATAGCCCGCAGATTTGCTCGGTGTTCAAGGGGCGTCAAAATATCCTTATTTAGAGCGTTTATACTAGCAGTCTGTGGGTGGATTATACGCAGAAGCAGTACAGCGCTCTACGTGTCCAATACAATAATACGCATTTAGGGTGCTTATGGGGCTGCCTCGCTTCTGCAGCGCGTCAGGGATGTTTGCCGAGGCGCGTGTTGATTGTTTCCACACTATAATGCGCAAAAGGTGCACGTCCTTGGTGCGTAGGGTGCGAGCCAGCCACAATAGTATTCTGAGAGCTTTTTCTGACCGTTTTGACTGTCAGTACGTGAACCATTGCTGTATGGTTCATCTGCTGACTAATGTAAAAATATTATTTTAATAAATGTTGAATGAGTTAAATTGAATTATTGTAATGTATTGAGATTGATTTTTACTGTTCTATTATTATTATGTTCTATTGTGTGTAATTTATATGGGTGTAAAGGCCTGAAATAAATGATTTTATTATTATTATTATTATTTATGTTTTTTTATTAAGTAATTTGTATAATAACTTCTAACGATAATCTATGAAACCTTTCACTAATTTGCTTTCGTTTCTTAACCATTTGAGATCAAAAGAAACAACTTAAAATTAAATAACATATACCCTTGTAGTGGAAGCCGACCCCAATATAGTTGGGAAAAGGCTAGGCAGATGATGATGATACCCTTGTAGTGACATCTGACGTCACAGAATCCTGCATCACGCAAGCTAAGTTCTCAGCGTGATTTTAATAGATACAACAGCCCGAAATCATCTATCGGGCAGTTGCCATTACACAGTTGTCATCAACAATTACGGATGCAATTCGAAACTAAACAATAGAAATTGATACCTTTGCGGATCCGCATCGCTGGATCCAGCACTATATGCTGGATCCAGCATATTTAAAAAGGCGCTGGATCCAGCTGGATTGCTGTATGCTGGATCCAGCAATTGCAATCCCTATCCACAACCAATTTAACTGGGGTAACACGGAACTTCATGGCAAGACTGGAGTCAGATTTACTGGCTCAAAATAATAAAAAAAGATTTCGATTTAAGGTAAGGTGGGGTAAGACTATCAGCGGGGCAAGACTATCACTTTCAAATATCTCGAAAAGTACCGTCTTCTTTTTGAATTTACCATGTCGATAAAACAGTTAGCATGAAAAAGTTCTCGACTTAAAACATAGATGGCACTTCTGATCGTTAGTGTCGATAACATAACAAAAACGAAAATGTCAGTTGTGAAATAAATTGTTGCTCGTGACAGAGCAGTAAGGATTCCTTAAAATTTTGGTGAAAAAAAACGTTAAATGGAGGAGTCTTGAACGTAAATAGCATCCTAATAATATTGCCTTTTAAGTTATCGTATCATTTTAACATTAATACATACGATTTCTTATAATATTTTACAAAACTAAAACATAACTTACAAATGTCAAAGTGGGGGAAGACTATCAGTTCGCCCGGGGTAAGACAAACATTATGTTAGTCTTTCCCCTAGTCAGTTGTAATCAACATTTTCGTTTAAGATATTTTTCTTTAGTTACCGTACATGGTCGATTAAATGAAAATCGAATCGAAAAGACAGTTCACCCATTATCAAATATTTGGTGAATCGTCCAGTCGAAGTGGTGTTTGGCGATAAAAGGTTGTTTTGCCATAAATTCTAAGTTACTGCAGCTTTCGTGGAGGTCCTTAATTTTCACGACAACTGTGGAAAAATTTTCTTCTCCTCAGGTTTTGCGAAAATTTTCACGGATGTAAAAGTTTCGCCACCGAAATTGAAAAAATTATAATTATTCACCCGGACTGTAATCTTGATTTAAACCAAATTAAAGTAGACAGTAGGTACACTAAATATTCCTATTAGAGAGTAGCATTTAAAAAAATATATATTGTGAGTGTTTTGTTAAGATTTTTATTTAATCGGTAGTCAAATAAATTTAATAGCAAGTTATTCCTGTTTAGCTGAATACCAGTATATAAATTTACGTTCTGGATGCATTAACGGAAATATATCCATTATTTTATTAAAGCGTATAGTATTTAGGTATCAGTGATTTTATTGTCTCAGAGGTAAGTCAAATAACTTAGCCGTGAAAATCAATCATTGCTGTCTGGCAGAAAAGTATGTTAGTCTTACCCCACCTCACCTTATGTAAGATGTAGTGAATTTCAATTTGTAGTGTGTATGTGGCAGGGCTATAGCTAAAGTCGAATTTGAGGTAGGGCAGCATTGGTTCCAGGTAGGGCGGAAGAAAATTTATCAAAATTCATCTGACGTCGAAGCACCGGCTCCTTAATCAACCACCGTGTATATTACTGACCTCTAGGTCAGTGGTGGTTATTTTTTTTATCTCAAACATTTTATTTTAAATAATTTATCTAAGTCAGCAGTGGGAACAGTACGGTATAAAACCGATAATGCTAATAAGCTACGGCCGTGGTATGTGGTTGTCTATTTGCTCATATAGACCGATTGGATATCGTAATTTATTAAAATTGGTGTAGTTTTATGTTTTATTAAGTTGCTACACAACTGGACAATTTGTGGAATCATTGAAACAGGTTCGATGTGTTAAATCCGCATTCTAACGAAACTCATTGAATCTCTGATACCTACTGATGGCGCGGCGACTAGTCTAAGATGTTAGCCTGCCTAAAAAGTGCGATGAAAGAAAAACATGACATTAACATAACACTGTCAATTATTTGACAGTAAATGAAAAAGCGAAAGCTGAGGCCGCGAAATTCGCGAATCGCGAAGTTTATTGTTTGTAAAGAAATTATGTTATCAAAATGATTTTAGACTATGTTATCAAGTTTCATTTGGAAGAATGTTTAAATATTCTATCGGAGCAGGATAATTTAGGGTACTACAGCATCAAAATCGAGTAAGTAACAGTTTTGTGTGTCTGAGTCGATGTTTACATCAAAATTATTTACGTTAAAAATATTTTTTGCAGTTTTTTAAAACTATTTGAGACATACCCAGATGTTGGAGATAAGGTATTATGCAATCCTGTGGAGAGTTTACCGGCCTGCGACAAGGATTTAATAAAAGCCCAACAAACGATACTTGAACGCGAAGAACACAAAATAGCAGTTTCAAAACTAAATTATTACTTTATAAAACGTAATATCCATGCAAGGTTCTTTGGCTTACCAGTCTGTCCGGAACTACATCGTACTATTTTCCCAAAGAATGTGGATGTGGGATGTTTTCTAAAAGTAACAGGTTAGAACTTGTCTTATTTCATATTCAAGGAGACTAGTACTGCGGCTTGGCTGCAGTGTATAGTCTCAGAAGAATTTTATATTATTCTGTTACACAAAGTAATTAACACTAAGTGTTGGACTCAATGTGAAAATATGGTGAATTTAGTAGATTCTTCACTTCTTGAAGTTACCACTAAAGCAGGCTGAAATCAAATTATCTATCAGTGAAATCATTTTTGAAATCAGATTATTACCTCCAGAGATTTAACCTATCAATACCCGCGAAACGAGCACAATAGTAAGACAATAACAGCGCAGTCCTATGAGACCGGTACCTTCTACAAGCAGACCCAAGTAAAGTCTTTTTAACCTATCACATACCCGCAAATTCAGACACAATAGTAAGACAATAACAACATTAAGTTGTAAATCAATGAATTTTGTATTACAGGTACAGTTGTAAGAGTAACACAATCAAAAATGCTAGAATATCAGAGAAAATATGTTTGTATGAAATGCAAATTCGAGAACTGCATTGAAGCAGAGTTTGAGAATAGATATATTTTGAGGGCACCTCCAAAATGTGGTAATGATGTCAAAGCCTGTAGGAGTTCTACATTTTCACAAGTGCCTATGGTGTCCAGAGAACATTGCAAGGACTACCAGGAAATTAAAATACAGGTAAGTAATAAACAAGTTGACAATCTTGTAAACTGTAAGAGAAAATCTATGTTCGGTCTTGCCAAGGGGTTTTTACCCAGTTATTTGGTTGTCGAGTTGTGATAGGCAGTCGTTAGACTGGAAGCTTAGTTCAGTATTTAGTTTGGAAAACGCTGGCATGCCATTTTGTAAAAGGCAGTTTCATAACTCTATTTATTGTAGTGCACTACGAAAATGAAATGAAAAAATAATATGAAAACGGCTCTTTTAGAAACATATGCAAGTCTCTTGGTAGTTTCTCTAAAAGAGTTAATAATATACAATTCAATATAACCTGGATCATATACTTAGCGCAAAAGATTTTCTTACAAGAACTTTATCTATTGTAGGATTCAAACAAAACAACAACATAAAAGATCTTGGGAAGGGTAGGGGTCTGCATAGTAAAATTGTTAATTTTGCGTTTCAGGAGCAAGTCAACAAGTTGAGTATAGGAACAATACCAGGCTCCATGTGGGTGGTGCTGGAGGATGATCTGGTGGACTGCTGTAAACCTGGGGATGATGTTGTTATATGGTAGGTAAAAAAAAATGTTTGTTTCAAGGTAGTACCTAGGCATAAATATGAGAGTAGGGATAGTGATTATTACGAAAAAAAAAAAATTTTCGAATCAATCAAAGTTCAGTATGAACACAGCACAGAAAGCACTTCAGTTATAAATTGAGTTCTAAAACATCAATTTTTTAAAGATCTATCCATTGGTTGATTATTTGGTACTAACTCTTATAAAGCATGCAGTACAGATGATTCTAAAATGCACATGACATGTTTCATAGCTGATGAGTAATCAAGTCTACAACATTCTCATAATAATTAGTTTGAAGAACATACTGAAAAAAAAAAACATCAAGTACTAGAGAAATATACACAGATCTTATTGGTGATATTCTTGAAGCTTAGTACTTCTTATAATTAATGTATTCAACTGTCATTTCTAATTCCAGTGGCACAGTAAGACGCAGATGGCGTCCATCAGTTCACAATAAAAAATGTGAAGTGGAATTGGTTCTACAATCCAACTATATAGAAGTGTGCAATGCACAGAGGTCTGAAGTCATATCTACAGCTCCAGATATAAAGGACTGCTTTGATGAATTCTGGGCGAAATATGAAGCATGTCCTATGAAAGGCAGGGACAGAATTTTGGCCTCTGTTTGTCCTCAGGTGGGTTATTTATAGTGTTTTAATATTTTGATTGTTATATTATAAGAAGTTTATTTTAGAGTGTGGATACATTTCCATCCAACCGCTCTTACGTGATTAGGATGTTATTACACATTTTTCTCTAGTATTTTTTAAAACAAACAGATATATTGACAAGATATCTGGTGAATATTACCTAGGTTTCTATGGAATTCAAAAGTTAAATTTATTTAAAACTAATCCTGCATATTGTTGTCATAAATTAAAAAAAAAATAACTTAAGAAAATAAAATGTATACAAGCTATTATTTAGATTCAATTAACATTCCGAATGACCAATTTTTATTCGCATTTTCTGGAACAAGTTTTGTGAAATATTCGTAAGAGTGACGGAGATTACTGAATGCTAACAGAGCGTTCAGGCGCTATCTCTCCTTTTTCGCAACTAGTGCCTTAAACAGGTTATATGCCATTACATGTTTTAGGGCCATGTGCACCGACATAAGTTTAAGATAACCATCTGATTAACGTCAATAACCGACGATAAGGAACAGGAAATATTGCTAAAACAGCCGTTTTAATATTAAAACAGTCGATTTGGTGTCGGTGAACATCGCCCTTACTCTTTTTCCAGGTTTATGGTCTCCATTCAGTGAAGCTGGCAGTACTTCTTACAGTGATTACTGGGTCGAATCATATTATAGAGAATGACAGCAAGAAAAATGGCGAGGATGATAAACACGCCACCCGTGTTCGAGGGCAATGCCATTTACTTCTTGTGGGAGATCCAGGTAAAGTTAAACCCCAGAAAAAACCAACGGACATTTTTGCAGATAGTAGACCTGTGTCCAAAATAGAGTAATCTTACAGGCTGATTATGTTTACAATTATATAGAAATAAAATGATTAGTTTGAAAGTCTAATTTTAAAAGATACTTTTTTATAGCCCAAATCAATGATTTAAAAAATTGGCAAAATTAAAAGTCCATTGTGCGGCAGCCAGCCCCCGCCGCAGACCTTTTGATAATAGTTACTATGAAAACCGAGGGGAGTTCGCGTAGTAAACATCATCAAATTTCGTTTAAAAAGGTCTCGTCTTCGTTAGGTCGTTCTCGCCTTGACTGCAATGACAGGCTTTGCCCACTTGTATCAAAATATACTATTATCGTCTACTAACTTTCCAGGTACCGGCAAATCGCAGCTGCTCCGCACGGGTTCTGAGTTGACTGCGCGGTCTGTATTTACTTCAGGAGCGGGCAGCACAAGAGCTGGGCTGACTTGCGCTGCTCTCAGGGTATGTTTATGTTATTGAATCATAAATAAACCGGCGTGTAATTAAATTGCAGATGTGTTACCATTCTAGAATAGAAATTTCATGGGACAGTAATGATACTGGCACCCCTATGTATAATCCAGTCCAATCCTAACCCTTCAAACCAGATCAGACTATTATTTATATCGTTTGGCAGCAAAAATATGTACTAATACTTCTCTTGACAAGCTTCTTCGTCAATTCTGCCAATACATAAGTGAAGGTAATGGTTCTTGTCGGGATTTTTTCGATTGAAGTTCAGCGACTGTTTTAATCACTTATCCACAAATTGATTCCCGGATTTCCCGGTAGATATTGTTTGTAAAATTGTCAAATACTGCAAAACATACTGCATGTATAAAAAAAATTAAGATTCTGTAAATGAGATACTAGCTAATAAGCTAAATATGCAATAAATGCAAAGGGAAAAAGTGTTTATCAGATCGCTATAGTTCCAATTAATAACATAGGCAAAATATATAAGCATTCTTGAAATAGCTAACTAAATATTATACCTATGTCTGTTTTTCCAGGAAGATGGAGAGTGGCAGTTAGAAGCTGGTGCCCTAGTCCTATCGGACGGTGGAGTGTGCTGTATCGACGAGATCTCACAACTGCGGGAACATGACCGCACCGCCATACACGAAGCCATGGAACAGCAGACCATTTCAGTTGCTAAAGTACGACTTGAGCAAATTCCGACTTTATTTTTTGTGTACTAAGGTTGGTTGTACCAATCAGATTGCAAACTTTGGGCTTTGTTTCAGGCTGGTATAGTATGTAAATTGAATACGCGCTGTGCGATAATAGCTGCTTGCAATCCAAAGGGACATTATGATACGGATCAACCTCTGAGCGTCAATGTTTCTCTTGGAACTCCCTTGTTAAGTAGGTAATGTTAATCGTTTATTATTATATTTACCTACTTATATGAGAACAGTGGTGGCCCAGTGGTAATTGCCTCGACTTGCAAGTTGTAGGTAATTCAAACCCAGCCAGGCGCATTATAATATACTAGGTGTAATTTATTACATCACCACAGCCACGGCAAAGCAAAATACCGTGAGGAATCCGGCATGTCCTAGAGCCAAGAATTCGAAGATATGTGACATCCAACAATCGGAACTGGGCCTGCGTGGTGTATTACGGCTCATTCCCTGGAGAGGAGGCTTGAGTCCTAACAGTTGAATATAAGGCTGATTATTCTACCTACATGTTTGTTAAAAGTAATCTCTTATTATTCTGATAGATCTACACCATTGTCGAATATCATAAGGTTATATTTTTATCCCTAAAATCGTAAGTCTTGTGGCTATTGAAGCTAAGCGCCGGGAAAACCTAATTAATTGATTTTCCAATGGACAGCTTTGCTTAGTAATAAGAGTGATTTTCGTACTACCATTTTCCTCCAGCAAGCATATTATGTAATGTTCTTGAATTTGTTTCCAGGTTCGATTTGATTTTTATTTTATTGGACACGAAGAACAAAACTTGGGACAAGCTTGTGTCATCATACATACTATATGGAGATTCGAACCCAGTAGATGCTAAGAAGAAATGGGATCTAGATAAATTACAGGTAAAAAAACTTGTTGTAAAATAATTCTAATATTTATTATTTACTAATTGAACTATCAAACGCGCAAAAGCTAAATATATGTATGAAGTAAAGAAAATGATGGATGTAATCGATCGTGAATGATTACTCACAACCTATGGCATGACCAAAAGAAATAAGGATATGAATCCCTATTTCCCTTGGTCATGTTTGTGTTCTTCTTTCCTAAAATATCTTTGTAGGTAGGTACTCATTTTTATTGTTTTCAGATGTATATAAGTCTGGTCGGGCCTAAGTATACAGAAATGACGAGATCCGCTAACATGATACTACAAAAGTATTACATGGCGCAAAGAAAGTCCGAGCACAGAGATGCTTCCCGAACTACTGTGAGAATGTTAGACAGCTTAGTAAGGTAAGTCTTACACTATGTTTTACCTTTTTTAATATTTAAATAGGGTATAGACCACCTCGCCGAATCTGGTGACAGCATCCCAGATTAATTTTCTTTCCTATCGTAATACTGGTATTCAGCTAAATCCGGTTTGACTGGAAGCCGACCCCAATATAGTTGGGAAAAGGCTAAGCAGATCGTAAACTCTCTGAAAATTAATTGATATCAACCATCCCTTCCTTCTAGAGAAGAAGCTTGAGTCCCAGCAGTGGGAACATTATAAGGCTTATTATGTATGTATGTGTATGTAACCATCCCAATCGTGTCAATGATTTTCTGGATGGATGGTTAATGTCAATTTATTTAACAAGCTTAATTAAATCTGAAGAATTTCTATGATAATAATTTGATTAATTAATGTTTTGTTGACAACTATTAATTAAATAATAATCCATTCAGTTACTGACCCAGTGCAGTGCCTTACCCTCTTCTATAAATTTGAATAAATGCTATTTAAAAATAAACACTAAATTAAAGGATTTCTTTTAAAAATCAATCCACTATTGCAGATTATCTCAAGCACACTGTCGGCTTATGTACCGCAAAACAATATTACCGATGGACGCTGTCGTAGCCGTGTCTCTCGTCGACTTATCTATGCAAGACTGCACTTTAGATGATACGGTAGACGCCTTACACTCCACTGTACCCAGATATCCAGACTATGACTATTTATGCACAGCCAAGAAACTTCTAACAAGATTAAACCTAATCGATGTATGGCGAAATGAACTCTTGTACTATGCAAAACTATTGCAAGTTGACCACAAAACTCTAGAAACTGATATAGAAGCAGGAAATTGCAAATTGTTCGCGAAACATGAAGATGTTACTGATGACAATATCCAACTGTCAGCATCTCTCATAACAAGCTCTTATTTCAATAATAAAAAATCTAAGAAAAATAATGAAGTAGACATTTTGGAGGGTATAGAGAATCGAAGAAAGGATAAAGACTTTAAGGATGATAGTGTCAATGAAAAATTTGCAGTGACATTGAAGAAACACAAGACACTTAACAGCATAGAAAAAGAACCACCAAGTGCTAAAAAGAAAGGTGCTAAACGGAAACGTAAAGAAGTTACTGTAGACATTAGTAGAGTAAAAAATAAATTGCCTAATAGGGCTAAAAATATTAAAGGCAAAACACGCAATAATGAAGATGAGGAGACAAACAGTGATGAGGATATTGTTGAAGATAGAACTTTCCTAAATGCTGTACCAAGTGTAAATGATGCATTAGCTGATTTAGGCATAGATTTTAACTTTGAAAGCAGCAATGAAAATATAGTTGAAAACGAAATCGTAAAATCAGAACCGAAAGAACTAGAAACATCTAAAGAGGTGCTTGATACATCTATAGAAAATTATGATAGTATATTAGATATAAGTATTGGAGGTGATGGTAAAAAGAACACTGAAGTCAAAGAAAGGACTGTTAGTAAATTAAAACAGTTCCAGTTTGTAAGTAAACATGATTTTGATAAATATGAAGATAAGCCAGAAAAGCCTTTAAATACAACATCAAGTAGTTTGATTACAGAAAAATCTAAATTAAAAGAAAATAATACTAGTTTTAATATTACTGATAAGCCATCTACATCAAAAACTCAGACATCAATATTTGATGATTTGAATAAAGACGTTAATGTTACAGCTATTGCAGATTTAAAAGGAAAAGAAAACCATTCAAATTCTTCCAACCAAAAGTCATCAAATCCTAATTCACAAATATCAATGTTTGAGAGCTCAGACTGTGATCTAGATTTAGATTTATAATCATGTTATGAAATGTAAATTCTTGAATTTTATAATAAATCAAAATAACAGCTCTGTTTTCAGTTGTTTTATCTACATAATAATATTTACAAACAATAACAACCTTTAACATATTAGGTCCCAGCAGATAATTTTTTTTTTTTTTTTTGCTTGAAGTCCGCAGTTTTATTTTTCCATGTTGGGTAAAATTGGGTTTAGAAAGCATTCCATAAAGAAACAAAAGTCAGAGTACCTACTTTGGGTTTTTTGCTCAATAATATTAGGAATGATTTTCAAGTAGCGTATTATTGTCAGGAGGAATAGTACCTACACAAACAAAAGAAATGGATCAGGTTTTTGCGATAAATCTTGCTTAAATTTTATGGGACTAACAATTGTAATATTTCTACAAATTATGAGTTTACAAAATCAGAATGGTCAAGCTTCACTCTCCATTTTATGTGGATCAGTATCATAGTTATCTATGAGTAAGTGTTTAAACCTTCTTGCTGTAACTTGGATGCTGTCTTCTTTAGCAGCCACATTTAATATTTCTACTCTGGACACAAAAATATGCTGAGGGTTCTTAGGGCTAACCATTTTGATTACATCTATTTCATCATCTAGCCTCACCTGTGGGATAAATATGTAAGGTCAGTTAATGAGATGTTTGAGGAAATTCTGGATTATAGCTATTATTTTTAGTAAAGCAAGTAATTATACTTACGGGAGCACTTTTCTTCATGATTTTCTTTCCATTTACTCTAATTTTACTTTCGTAAAACATTTGTTCTATTTTACTAAAAAGGACAAAGATATGATTAAACAGAAACATTTAATAATCTGAATAATAAAACTGTATGTTATGCCAAACTCACTTTCTTGATATATTAAGCGCTGACTTTAATATTACATCTGTTCTCATGGATGTTGTAGAGAATTTGACTACTTTTGAATCCTTTGATAGTGAAGAATCTCCACCTAAATCAATTTCTTCATCATCTGAATCGTCTTGATTCTGAAACAAACTAGAAACTTAAAGAAATTGATGACCTCTAAACAGTAATATTATATTTCAAGGTTATAAATCAAGTTCTTTTTAGCAATTTATCACTAAATACAGTCTCATAAATTTACAGTATTTACAAACCTTTTTAGATTTCCAACGAATTGCATTAAAACTAGTGTTTGTAGGAGAAATATTCACAAGTTTTGAGGTTATGTTTACATTTTTATACACACAACAATGAATTGAATTTTTGCTTATTTCTTGTCTTAACACACGACTCACAAAGGCTGGAGATGTTATTCGCCGCAAAAAACTCATGATTAAGAAATATTTGTAATAAAAATAATGTAATAAGAAAGGTTACCAAACTAGACGTTCCATTACACGTAAGGGCTATGTCAGCTGTCAAATTAAGTAAATAAAAATTAGTTTTAAAAAAGCACCTATTTTTGGTACAACTGGTTTTATTATATTATTTTAATAATAGCTATTCAATAACAGGCGTATTCAAAATGTGCGTAAAAGAAAAGCTAGATAATAAAAGGAACATAAAATTACTTTTTGATCTTGCGTGTAATGGAACATTGATTCAAGTTCAAATTATTATGAAAGATGAAAGAAACTATAGAGAAACCATTTAAAGTATGAAACCTGTCTATGGAAACCACTGAAGTATACACGAACTACGCACGAAAGACTTTGTCGTAGAAAACTTAACGCAAGAAAACGTGGACGTTAGAATAGGCAATATGGTCGAATGATTATAGCCTTTTCCCTAAGGGGTAAATAAAAAAAATTATGAAGTTTTGGCGGGATTTTACGGTTTGAAATTTGAATTTCAGTGGTTGCTTCAATTAATTGTAAATTAATTCTTGGTGGATAATATTATATTATTGATTTTTTTATCAAATAATTTCGCCCGCTTTGGGAGGAGTGTTGTCTGAGCGTGACTTCTACTGACTAAAACTAATCTAATGCCCCGCTTCGGCGGTGCTTCACTCAAGTAGGGCAGATCTTCGCTGCGTCCTCTAGGTGATCCGCACAATCGTAAGAGCCGGATATTTCTTCCCGTCAAATCCGAAACAAGTACTTACCTCCAGAAACTCACATGTCCTAATAAGGTACCTACAGCGTCAGGTGGAAAGTGAGGATGCCGTGACGCCACTCTAACCACTGCTCAAAGAGACTTAGCGCCGTGATTGTGATGTTCTCAACGTTGGGTGGCTACAGTTGCGGTTTCCATACCGCCATGAGATCTCGCAGGAGTCTGTCCGCTGTGTCACGATTTGTCGGAGCAGCGAAGTTTTGTCCCAGCAGCTCCATGTGCCACTCGTGCGAATGTGCAAGGACTGTTGTCTCCAAATCAGAAGAGAAAGCTTTTTGCGTGGTGGCAGGCCGGCCAGAAGACTTTTGCTGTTGTAGGTAAGTAGGTATTTGAAATGTCTAAACATCTGGACACTAAGTGATATTACCTACCTAGCTACTTATACGAAATATTCGCGGGAAAATGACGAAAAAATAGAGTCGAGAATTTGATTGTGGTTCCTACTGACTATTCTACCTCTGCGAAGCTTGCCGAGAAAAAAGGCTGACTCAGTACCTTTAGTTGCCATCATCATAATTATACTTACCTACAAAGGATAAAACAGAACGTGTTACATTCGCACTCGAATGATAGGTACCTCTAGGTAGGGGTGAGTGATGATGATGATATGTTTTAGATACTTATCTAAAACTATTTTTTTCTAAGTTGAAACTATCTAAATACCTACATATACAAAAATAATCTTCTAGCTTCGCTCTTGGCAATTTTCTAACAATTGACGAATGTGTAAAAAAGTTTTTTTTTTTTACTTTACTTTATAAACAACTGTAATCACTTTTATAGGTACCTATCCATACATTTGTTGAACCAAATAAGTGGGTAAGTACCTACATTGTACAGACGTTATAACAACCCAACTGCACTCTTATTTCTGTCAATGCTTTAACTTCTTTGTAAGCTTTAAAATAACAAACGTTGTGGTGAACGGTGACGAAGGCTGGGTTCTCATAAATTCATAATCATAACCGTTTACAGATTAGCTGCCGACCGATGGTAGACCAAACACCCCCACTTTGTTTATCACATTTGGTTAACATCAAACTGAATATGGTTTACTTTAAACATGATACATTTTCGGTTGCAGTTCAAGTTTATTTCTACCTACCTAAGCGCCATGTGTAAGTACCATAATCTTAATCTTTTAAGGATTGTGGGCTACCTAATAATCACAAGCTAACTGATGAAATAAGTAGATAGGTACAAATAGGTAGAGTGGCGCCGTGGACTGAGTGCTGTGTACCTCCCTGGGTTTTAAAATTATATAAAACATTCGAATGTATAAAGATTCATATTTAGATTTTGGAAAACCAAGCATACGCGAAGTGAGGTGCAATATTTTTCGGGCTTACAACGCTATCGCCTTGTTCTTTTTTGGTTCCCAAGCTTTTCTGCATAAATCGAAAAAGGTAATCCCACCTGCGTGTGTGTGGACAAAGTAAAACCTGTCATATTCGAGAAGAGTTGCTAAATATGCAATCCCCTGAAAATTGTCCAGCGCCCATGAATACGAAAAGTTTGAAAGTTAGTGCGCTGGCACACGAGGCTGGTAGGTAAGTACTTCGTTTGTGGGTGAGTATCCACGTTCATTATCATCATCTAGACGTTAAGACGTCCACCCACTGCTGGAAAAGTCGTTCCCTAAATATTTCCACAACGGCTAATCCTGTGCATCTCACACATCGGGTAAGCCATCTGCAATCTATGTATTACAATATACTGCTTTCAAGATAATTAATATTCATTATAATTCACCCTCTACAGCGATAATGTTCCAACAAAAAAGCACTAAACGGACAAAGAAAACAGATATGATATCCTTGTTGACACTGGTGTCAGAGAGCGCGTGTCACGCCGTGGGAGAGTCTCAAACTCAAGTGTCTCGATTAATCTCGTCCCGGCGGCGGCGACATGGAGGCGCATCATTAAAGTAAACAGCCTGATTTTCTGTTACGTGAACATTTTGCAGGTCAGTGTTATAGAGGTATAAGGACGCTGGTGTTGCATACCTAGTGCTTGGTTAAGGGTTTGGTAGATAGTTATTTATAGCAGTGATTTAGATTTAAGTGCGGTTATCACAGCCACCCTGCCCTGACACCCGTTTTCTTCTCGAAAACTTTTCAAAAACGTGTCAAAAACAGTTTTTTTTTTAAGTTGATATTCGAATAGCGCTTGTCATTTCAGTCAGCCAATCACGTCAGTTGACATTGGTTTTTAACAGTCTCTTACGCCCGTTTTCAATAACCTACCGCAGTTCATTAATAGATAGCTATCTCCGATAAACAGTAAGATTCTAGTTGTCAATGTCACTATTTTGGTAGGAAATTCTAACCGTCGGTAGGTTATAGGAAAGCAAGTAAGGGCAAAAGAATAGATTTGTTTATCTTTGGTAGCTGCAACTTTAGATAGGTAGCTTATTGAAAATGGGCGAGAGCTCTTTTAAAATCCGAATTCTAAAGAGACAAAAAGATAGATTAACATTTACGACAAACGATCATCAATCGGTCTTCTGTGACACATAGACGAGTCGTTAATAAAATAATAACGGACGAAATAAACTGAACTTCATATAATATTTCAGCTTGACAAAATAATAATCACAGTCACACAAAATAAACTGTTATTTCAAAAAAGTATAAGATTTAATGAGAAAAACAATCACGACTGTGACTAAACGAAAACACCCTGCGCTAGAGTCGGCACCCTGAATTTAAAAATAAAAGTGGACTATTCTTTCAACACTATTAAATGGGAGTTCGTCATTCAAACGGTATCCCAGCTACTTTATCACATTATACACGGTTTGTCTCTTAGTCTTACCAACATGTGGACACATGTCTTGCATTCACAACCATCTTTTTATTTTAGTACTATACGATTATGTTTACGGCGAGTTCAAAGGGTTTTTTAATTTGACACAGTTTATGGCATTGTCCCGCATTTTGACGGTCGTGGATGGAAAAGTTGTGTAGTGTCGCAAGTGGACTATTAATTTATCGTGAAGACAAAACAGTGTTATCGCATAAATTGTGATGTCCCCGTGTACACGGTGGTGGATCATAATCATAAATCTTATTGCACTCTAGCTCTTGCCGCATATTACTCACTCCTGTTGACGGATGCGCGTCGGTTTCGTTTTTTTGTTGTAGTTTGTTAATTTTCCTGGCAAGCACAGTAAGCTGTCGTGCTGAAAAATTACAGCAGATTTTATATAATTTAATCTAGGGTTTTTATGTTGACCACCGTCGCCGATCGGTACACGTGTTAGAATATTATAGTTCAACGAATAAATACATACGGCAGCCTTGAGGCAGAATTGTGCGACAGAAGTAGTGTTACTAACATATTTTTGTCTAGTCACCTCAATCCTCTTCGTATTTGGGTGCCTCCTTGGTCTGTCTAGTCGTGGCAAAACGCTACATCTGAGCAAAAATTCCTGCAGGTAACCATAGTAGCAAAAAGAGTCTGGCCTGTCTGGTTTTGCTTTTGCATCCGATGGTAATAAATCAGTCGGTTCTTTATATTTTAGGTCCTATATAGAGGGCCTAAAAATAAGCTGAAATGTTAAAAAAAATATTTTCCAGTTTCTTTTATAAAAAAGCAGTTTAATTCTGAAAAAATTGAAACAAAGCGTTCACAGAAACGATCACGACTTTCTTTGTAGCCGTTCAACTTTAAAACAACTGCACTTTCCCAGTAGATTGAATGACCATTTACTTGGAATAAGTGCAGTTTTACTTTTTATCTCAATAGCTGCAGTTTTTACTGAGTGGAACTAGGCGACTCCTACATTCCACATTTTATCGCACAGGCCTCGATAAAGTTTCTTTAATACATATAATCGCATTCTTGAACAATACGTTTACGATGCTTTATGGCGTGGACAAAGGAAGTTATGAATACATCGGTCGTCGGGTTTCAGTAATGTCAAGAAACATAAACGTCTACTCCACTGAGGGGGTCTCAAATAAATCAATGGACTCTTCGTTTTAATACCTTTTGTTTGTTCAAGGTGTTGTTTCAAACAAATTAATTTGTAAGAAAATTTCTGATTTCTTTGAATGTGGAGTAAATATCGAGATATACGGAATAAAGCCACTTTTTTTAAATAAATTGTTGTTCCAGTTTAATATTAATACTCAGATACCCGCGAAATGAGACACAATAGTAAAACAATAACAGCGCGGTCTCATAGGACCGGTTGGGGATTCCAGTACCTACCTACGTTTTTCCGAAGTTTCGATTTTTGAAGTAGGTAACAGAATAAAGGACCTCTCACTGAGTGCATAGTGCTAGTGCAGTTATCTTCTAAGTTCTAAGTGAAAACAAGCTCTAAGAAGATGGCCCACACCTTGTGATGCAAACACAATTGGTTAGGATCATCATCTGCCTAGCCTTTTCCCAACTATATTGGGGTCGGCTTCCAGTCAAGCCGGATTCAGCTGAATACCAGTATTTTATTTTACGAGGAGCGGCTGCCTACCAGACCTCCACAACCCATTAACTGGGGTAACACGGTACTTCATGGCAAGACTGGAATCAGATTTACTGGCTTCTGACTATCCGTAACGACTGCCAAAGATCTTCAAATGACAGCCGGGACCAACGGCTTAACGTGCTTTCCGAGGCACGGAGGAAACTCGTTATGTTAAGATGGTCACCCATCCACAGACCAACCTAGGCAAGTGTTGCTTAACCTTGAAGATCGACCCGTGCGGCTGTTATTATCTAGCCACGAGCTCCTCGCCACGACACAATTGGTTAGGATGCTATGCGTAAAAGCCCCTATAAATAAACGAAGAGCAAAAAAGCTTTACCGGTACACACGGTTTTCTATTTATTTACTTACCATGTTTTACCTTGTTTAGTGGCTCGCTTAATGAAATGTTTCGCATATTTCTACCACTGTTGCTTGTTAATTTGCAGTCGGACCTGCTGATTGAATACACGTTGCATGTGGTTTTGTTTGTGTTATGCATGCAGTCCCAAATTAATTGGATTTTACTGTCGTTTGTAGTTTCTGTGGGTAGTTCGTGTTTGGAACGCTCATATTTGGTTCAAAGATTACCAGATTGTTAATTATCACGGCCATTTTTGTTTTTCATTACCTAATTGAGTAGCCACTAATTAATTCGATCAGAACGTTATTTTCATTTTGTTTGTACCGATCTACATTGGTAGGTAGGTACCTATACTTTGCCAATGGCATTAAATCCAGTCTGAGTATATACTTATCTATATATATAAAAATGAAACCCGTTTTCCGTTGTCACGACATAACATGAAAACGACTTGACCGATTTCGCTGTTTTTTTTTTTAAAATGTTCCTTGAAGTTCAGTGATGGTTCTTACGGAGAGAAAAATTCTAAAAAAAAAAGTTCTGTAAAGTAGGGTAGGTAGAGTAGTGTAGGGTAGTGTAGGGTAGTGTAGGGTAGTGTAGGGTAGTGTAGGGTAGTGTAGGGTAGTGTAGGGTAGTGTAGGGTAGTGTAGGGTAGTGTAGGGTAGTGTAGGGTAGTGTAGGGTAGTGTAGGGTAGTGTAGGGTAGTGTAGGGTAGTGTAGGGTAGTGTAGGGTAGTGTAGGGTAGTGTAGGGTAGTATAGGTTAGTGTAGGGTAGTGTAAGGTTGTGTAGGGTAGTGTAGGGTAGTGTAGGGTAGTGTAGGGTAGAGTAGGGTAGTGTAGTGTAGTGTAGGGTAGTGTAGTGTAGGGTAGGTAGGGATAGGGTAGATATGTAGGGTAGTCATTTGACGGGAGCGAAGCCGCGGGTAAAAGCTAGTATAGTATAAGTGACGAAGATTTCGAGACGTCTTTCATTGGTACGTACCTAACTACTCCAAATCAACATTAAGAATGAACATTTCTAAAAAAGCACCAAAATAATTTCTAGCAATTGAAATAAATTCAAGTCTCTAGGAATCCCTCCGTAAATGGAGCGACTCTGAGAACGGCAGCACTTACAAAACCATTTCTCTTTCTAAGCTCCAAGCCCTTTATCCACGCCTTTCACGTAACAAAACAACATAAATAAAATCACTGTAACTTCTGATTGATCTTAAATATCGCGCCGGCAGCTAAGCGGAGTAACGGGAGCGAGAAATTGAATTTCTCATTTGACGCCCGAGGTTTATCGTTTATCATGGAGAGGTGACACTTCATCATGTCATGGTGTCCAGGCCCTCTTTGTCGAGCTAGCGGACTGTGAGACGGTTGGCAGCTAGTAAAGAGTATGTAATTGTGGAATACGTGAAATAATGGGACGTAATTAAGGTGTCAGTTTGTAACGAGGAGCTTTTGTTGCTTGTATTTCTAGTATTCTTGTTGGATCCTAGATATATTGTCGTAATTATGTTACAGCAATGTAACCAGATAGGTACGTTTTATAAGAATGTTATAAGTGATCATCGATAATATTAATGTCTTTCTCATTAATATTATCGATGATCATGATAAAGAAAAAACCCGCTTAGAATAAGTATGTTTCTACGCAAAAAGCTCATCGTATTACCAACAAGCTCAGTGTCCCATAAAATGGGCGTATGGTCGTTGCATAAAATGGTTAGCATAGACATTTTAATGTCGATGAAAGTTATACGCCTATTAATATCTCTTTTTAATTGATATTTTATTAGAATTTTTCATGTCTCATTATAGTTATTACAAGAAATGCCTATGAAGCCAATGGTCTAACAGTACCATACCGTGTTTATGCGTGTTCACAATTAATTAATAGTCGCTTAGTAATATTAATTTTATATTTTACTGATCAATGAACGCCAGAGAACCCAAGCTTCGATTCATAAAGTTTAATGACAATATTAAAGTAATAGCTATTAATAATCCCCATTTAGACTTTTATAACTCCAGGGAAGAAGTGTCTTAAGGACTTAATAATTTTTGTGTGGGTTTATGAGAGGACCACATGGTTCATTGGCTTTATTAACTGGCTCACTAATGCAAGTTTTACGAGTAATTTCACGGTTGCTCATTCCGCCACGGCAGGGGGCACTCTGTCGGTCAGTTAGATACTTCGGCTCAACTTTGTATGGGATGCTCGTATTGTGATCGTAATGAATATTTTAGTATCTCTAATGGCTGTTGACGTTAAATTCTTGGCAGGTTGTTAAAAATATTTTGTTTCAGTATTATGGGTTTCTTTGTTTTTCTTCTTATGACTTTTTTACATAGTAATTCTTTGTATTGGTGAGGTCTTATTTTGTGGTACTTACTTCACATAAAATAAGACTTTTCAATAATTCGCATAAACTTGAAAGAGGGAATCATTTGCTTAGAGAAGGTATATATGGTGTATGTTATTTAATATCTAATATTTCAACTTACGGCAGGCTTAAATACCTCAGGGCTTGTTAGCCTTTGAAAGAGCTTGCTACAACCAAGCAACACACAAACAACCCTAGCAAACCTAGGTACAATACTTATGTATTTTTTCATATTATCAAACCTTTAAATCTAAGCTTCAGGTTTCATACCGACAGTGTCTTTGAACTTCACAAGTAGATACTGCCGTGCTTATGAAAAACGCATTAACTAGGATTTGAACACTTTCGAGAAAACCGCGCCTAAAGTTTTTATTTTTATTTTTGCTGTAACTTCAAACTAATTTATCCGATAAGTATATGATCTATGTACCAAATAAAGAATAAATTGTCAAAAATGTATTTATAGAAACATATATTCAAAATATAGTAAGGTATAACATATAATTTGAAAAAGGTACTTATCGTTAGCAGCCTCTAATTCGAAGAACCTACGTCGACTAGTCAAAAACGCATTAACTAGCATTCTTGATGCATATATGCTTAGTAAAACAATATAATGCGATTTTGTGTAGTCATTGTTACTCCAATCCTTCATTATTGTACCCTATAAGTGCAACAACATCATCACTTGATGCGTTTATGTTATGCGTAGTTTTGGAATTAGAGTAATAATAAAATACAATTAATTTTATAATATTGTTTATTTGAGAACTTTTTATGTCTAATAATCATAGTAAAATAATAAAAATCAAAAGTGAGCACTTCTTCGTAAAATATTATGAAATAAAATATAAAACTTGACTCAAATTAAACAAAATTGCTACTCCGAAGCACATTAATTATAGTTTTTATGTATGAAACTATGGCACAGATTCATTTAAAATACTAAAATAACAGTAAAACATCTAAACAACATCGTTAATTACTCAGATACCCGCGAAACGAGACACAATAGTAAAACAATAACAGCGCGGTCTCATAGGACCGGTTGGGGATTCAAACGTTAAGGAATACATCTACATCAGGTATAAAACAAAATATTGCAGATTTGTTTATCTAAAATAGGAACTTTACTTACTTATCTTAATTACTTTATCTCTTATAACTCTAAATAATTAGGTTAAACCATAATATAGATTTACACAGGTGTAGTACGAGTACGAGTATCACATTAAAGCAGTCAAAATAATTAATTAAGTTCTTAAAGTTAATAAAAGAGATCAAAAATTTACTTTATTGTGATAATATCACAGTTCTAAATTATTTTAGGCACTTACCATCACAGTTACGTCATTGAGTTGACATAAAATTATCTTAATATCTATTATTTATGACTAATACAAACTCGAGTTTTACTTTTATCCCTTATTAGTTATACTATTAATTTTCGATTTCTAAATCATCGACTGAATCAGAGACCGGCAATGCATTCCAGAAGTGTCGCCTAGTTTCTGGCATTAAAGGTAATAGTTTGGCTATTATTTCGGCTTTTCTTTCTTTGCTGACCCCTCTAACTGACATTTTACTTGAGACTTCCGGAAAAGATTTATTTTTAATTATTTTCATTTTAAGGAAGTCCAGAATTTTCCACTCTGCCTGACTGTCTTTGTACTTTATTGAGAATTGACCTTTCTCAGCTTTGACTGACATCACATCTTTCAAATATACTCTGGGCACTGTGTTTTTTATCTTATGTTGCGACGACACGTCGGTAAAATTAAAAAAATCGTCTACGTTCATAGTCTTCACGGTATTATTTTTAGCATTGGATCTTTTAACAGAATCTACAAAATCATCATAATCATAAATTTTCTTGTTTTTCATAGTCATTTCCACCTGATGGTGAAAGTGATCCGCCGACATAAAAGTATGTCCTTCTTCCTTCTTCGAATTAGAGGCTGCTAACGATATGTACCTTTTTCAAATTATATGTTATACCTTACTATATTTTGAATATCGACGGTGAAGTGCCAATACCTCCTAACTGTAATTTTTTGAGAAAATTAATTTTTAGCTATATCATTTGTAAGTAAGATTCCGCATATATTTTACTGAAATCTCCGAAGTGGATATTTAATTGCAACTACATGAAGTTAAATTGTAGATACTTCTCCAACTAATCCAACATGTCAATTTATAGTATTACCTCCAAACGTATTTGGGTCAGGAAATTTTTGAAATTAGAGATAGGTATTGGCACTTCGCCGTCGATATATGTTTCTATAAATACATTTTTGACAATTTATTCTTTATTTGGTACATAGATCATATACTTATCGGACAAATTAGTTTGAAGTTACAGCAAAAATAAAAATAAAACTTTAGGCGCGGTTTTCTCGAAAGTGTTCAAATCCTAGTTAATGCGTTTTTCATAAGCACGGCAGTGCGGGTCGACACCCGAACTGCCCTTACCCTTCCCCGCTAACACCCGTGCCCTTATAATAAACGCACTAACACCCGACGCGACGTATGTGATACATAGTATAAACGCACTATCTTGTAAAATTAGTGCGCTTTATTATGTACGGGAATTAAACCTAGTCGTGTAATCCTAATAATAAATGCATTATCTCAAATTAATGCAATTATTATAAGTATGCCGCCAATATTGACCCTTACGATTGCTAACAATAAACGCATCAACTTAAAGATAATGCATTTATGACTAGTCAACCTATCATTATTAGAATAAAAGCTTGTTCTATCTATAGTTAATGCATTATTCAGAAGTAAAACTGGTATAAAAGTCTTAGATAGTGCGTTTATAAAATCTGAAAAACCGGGATACTATGAATTTCACAAAAAGTTACTTAAGCAAATTTGTAGATCTCGTTTTCCTGATTTCAAATATGTATAGAACTCATTTTACTCAAAAATCGAGTTGATGCGTTTTTCATAAGCACGGCAGGATAGGTGAAGTCGACTCTATTGCAACAACCTAGTTTCTGTTTATGCTTTAAGAATAACAAATGTAAAGAACATAAAACTACATTATTTTAACAGTCCGAAGCAAAATTATTTCACGAAAAATCGGCTTGAATTCTGAAATCTGCGATCACTTTTAAAAAAACCGACACGCTACCAGTAAAATCGTATGACGTAAAGAATTATACGACGAACATAAAACATTTAAGAGACGGTCAGCACAACTACACGAAAAAAAATCTGTACGATCTGTTATAAAAACAGATTCACTATTCGCTACCAGTAAAATCATATGAGGCAGACATTCAATATTTCGGCCTAGATTAATGACTAGACACGTGCTGCGTACTGCGTTGCCATTATAAGCTCATTTTGTCAGCTAACAGGTTGATGTAGGTTTAATTAAAATTCAGCACCATCCATCACCGCCATATTGATTTTGTGTCACGTGCATTTGCTGCGTTCGTCCGTTATCAATTAGCCATGAGCGCTTGACGGGAATAAGGATTTCAGATGGAGTTGGCTTAGATATATAAGCAGTTTTTGTTTCATATGTCTGCAGCAGTAATTGCCGTTACCTGTCCTAAAATCTCTTCGTAGGAATTCAAACCATAATCACCAGGTTTTTCAAATTAAGACTGGATTAAGCATGTTTGAAAATAGCAGTGCAAAGAATACCTAATATTGAGCAACATGATCTTAACTTACTGGTGTCATGTTTTGATACTCGTCAGTTTACAGTAGTTCATCGCTGATCAAATTGTACGCTATCATCTTGATTCCCGGGAACTCTTTTCGAGGTTCTATCCATTATAGCCTTCCTGCACAAATCGTTCTAGAAAACGTCTACCTACTCTCTTTTTGTCCTCATGAACATCATGGGCCTAAACTTGGACAGTAACTGTTCTCCAGCTGAAATGGCCTGCTCATTGTCATCTTGTCTTGCTTATCCAGATCTGTCTGATACTATACAATAGATTTTTTCTGAATATAAATTATGATAAGTGTGCAAAGGCACAGTTACATTAGAACTTAAGTAGATCAGGAAACGCCAACCTACAGGCAAACGATAAGAGTTACTGTCTTTTTCCTGTTGATTTCGTAAGCGATGCTCTAACGATTTGAATAATGTTGGACAGCAGCATTCTCTTTTTAGATATATAGGTAACAGGCTAGTAAAGTTATTGGAATTGTGGCACTACCACTGAAGCAGTTTCAATGCAATAAGTAAAACTCATGGTTAGTTCCCTTTAGCATGTGGTAAGTGCGGTGTAGACGACATGTTACTAAGTAGCACAGCAAGGGGTTCCTAAGTAGGTTCGTATGTAATACCTTGTGAGCTAGCCATGAACAATCATTAGTTACAATTACGGTACGGTACAAGACTGGCAAAGGCTCGCTCACAAATAATTATGATTAAGGGCCACAATAGAGCCAAGCACAATATGTACAAATTACATAGAATTTCTCAGATTTTATTATCGAAATAGATATCTATTCGATAGCGATCAATGCCTTTCTCTAGTCTGAGCTATAATAAGCGAAAGCTAGGGATTACCTAACTTTCAATCTACACCGCAATAGAACCGCCTACTATCATCATCTAGAGGAAATAGTGCCCATTCAGAAACAAGCATCATCCTTTACTAAATTGAACGGTTTATCAAAACACCCCACGGAATGTGAGATGGCATAACTGGATTGTCTTAATACGATAAACGGTGTAAGACCAATAAAACTAAATAAGTTAAACGACTCAGGCCAATAAAGCTCCCGCCCTAAAGATGCACCAGTAACCATATCTGAGTTACCTATTGCGTCGGTCAAAGGACAGTCATGTTACGATGAGTAATGCGCCAGAGCCCAGATGAATCAAGTAATTGACATAAGAATACATGCAAGCAATAAATTATTGTTATTTCAATCTTTTTACGTTATGAATTATTGTTACGAAACACAATATATTTCTGCTATCTTTTATCTTAGAATGCAGCCAACAACGACGCTTGTTCGGTTTATTAAATTTTGATTCCTTGCCAACGTAAAAATTGTGACAATTTTAATTCGAAAATGGATTCAATTTTATAATAGGTAAAATTGGCTGGTAAAACGCATTTCCTTTGTCTTTATGTAGACAAAAATGACGTCCACCGTATGGCCTACAAAATGCAACAGCTTTTATAAAATGCCTGTATAATTTGAGCACAATCTGGAAACTGGAGTGTGGCCAGCTTATAACCGCTGCATTGCAGGCAGCGTCAATAAAAACTTTTTATTGAATCACTCTTTAGACGTCCCTGTATTCAAAAAAGCACACACAATTACAAAGGGCAAGATATACGAGGGAGTCCATATTAAAAGCCGGGAGATCATTAAAATGCTCGTTATTTACTTTTCTATACTTGAAAAGCATGAAAATTTTTATTCTTACAATCGAATCGGTATTAAATTATCGGGTGACAATAAAGTTTCCTTGGGATTATGCGTCTGGGATATTCTTTATACTTTATAGGAGGGCAGAGGTCAGTAGGAATATCATGGGTGCTACATCGCGTGGGCGGGTTTTTACTGCACATTTTAGTGGGAACAGTAAAATAAACTTGGTCCGAATGTCCTGGGACGGCCGCCGTCATTGTAGCGTCCTCCGGCCCATCGACTTCTTTATGGGTTCTACGGCTAAACTGTTCAACGCTTAAATTTTATTAAGTGACTGTTATGCTAGGGCAATGGTGTTTTCTTGAACGCTGGGAATAATTTTTCGTTGTATATTGTGTTCTTTCTTTAAAGATAGTCGGTTTATGCATGCGTTATGTATGGACATTTTGTTTCATTTTGTAAAACTTTAGGATATTTTTTTCCCGCAGGGTGGTCCGCAAAATATTCAGAGAATATGCTCAACAAAATCAACACATACAAAGTGTTATAACAAAGTCTATGGTCCTATGTTATTTACCAAGTATCTATACTGCTTTATTTTATTTTTATAATTAGTTTCGTCACAGTACTTATCTGTCTGTCTACCATCATCAGTACGATGGCAAACCATCATTATAGATTGCATTCTTAATTGAATTTTTTGCCGTGGCAACACCATTCATTAATATTGTCACACTCATTTCAGGGTTTATCTGCGGGTCCGGGTGAGGAAGCCAAAGATGTTTATCACACAATATAATTTATACCATTGGGATTTCTATTATTCGCTACCTTGTATTGTTATTTTTAATAGGCAAGGTTTATTTTTTTGTGGTGTTCTTGATAACTATAGCTATAGCTGGAACATTTTTTTCTAGTTATTGTTCTATTTATTTTTGGCACTTGATTTTTTACTTACCGTTTTTTGTAGAGCCCAAATGATCACAAAATTATTGGAGAGTTCGAAAGTTTGATAAGACTTTGCTACAAAACTGAGATGAGGTCTGGTTGTAAAGATGTTCGTACCGAATCTTAAAACTTAACACGCGTCAATCAACAAGATTTATTCAGCGCCAGCGCCATTTCGTAAGGTAAAATGGGCGTAAAGTAAGATAAGCGTTTTAACCTACGTCAAAAAGTCCTACGCAGCAGTTAACGTGTGCTGTAAACCATTAATCAACTTATCTTTGCAAGCGTCTTTTACTTTTTGCTTAATCAACAGTGACGCATCGTTGTAAAAGCATCTTTATTTTATTTCTAGCTTAGACACACGATAACTTAATTATCACTTTGAGCTTTAATGCATCGATTAGTTACATCACATTAAAACTTAACAATAGGGAGGTGGGCGTACCATAATCGCGTTAATTATATTATCGCCATCCCCACCCGCATATGGGATAACGTACAATGATATTACAACGGATGACATTCTCGCGTTTCGCGTTAATTTTTATATTCTGTGGTTAATTTATTTATGTGGGCACAATTTTACGGCTGGCCCTAAAATAATTTGTTCTATTTTTGAATTTTATTACTGTTTCGAAAAACAAATTGGGGCTTGTTGGTTCGACAGTAATTTTGGAGATAAGTTTAATTGATTACACAGAAATATTAGAGAGTTTTAAGTATTAAGAAAAAAATGCCTTATTTGCTTGAATGTTAAAGTATTTATTCTTTTATTTGCGTACAATGCAGCCATAACATCTGACGCCTTCACACAATGGCCACACATTAACCACCGGCCAAGCAATCTTTAATAGTTTACGTCCGTTGACGAGTGACTAATTACTTTAAATACCTATTGTTACAGGAGCCAACAATATCGTTATAAACCTGATTATTCATGGAAATGCTTTAATCACTTCCTTAGCCATTTGACACCTTAGCATATTTGTTTTACCTGACAAGAGAACGACTGGATGAATTGATTCAAGATTTTTGATGAGGACGAACTTTAAAGGATGTCTAATTTGTTTATGAGCTAAGAGTACTGGGGTCGAAACTAGTCAAGAAATATTAAAACACATAAGTAAAAAATAATATATCATTAGAATGTCTCACGAAAAAAAAACAACAATACCACCACGAAAACCCTCCCTTGTATTTATACAATAATATTTGGTGACCAAACAGTCAATACAATTTGTATTAGGGTACACTTTTGTGCTAAGATTTTTTTCGTTGATAAGAAATCTAATCTTTCCGGGCCCCTCGTTTTCTAGTTTTGTGTAGTCCATTAAAACGGTCCCCTGGTTTTAGCTAAATAATACGCGGTGGGCGGTTAGGGCGCGAAACAAAAGACTACGCAAGTACCGGAACTAAACCGCGGTAGTGCACCTCGGGGAATAGGTGAGGACGCTCTGTGGTAGTATATTGGAGTATTTTTTTGTTAATTTATTTAGAATTGTAGTAGAATATAGCTAATTTTTTACAGGTAATTTGGTTTAAAAAAAACTCAGTTAAAATTTTTGATATTTTAACGAATAATACTTCAAACAATTAATTGTCTTTTTACTATTCCTTGGCGTCTGAAGGGATATTTGTAAAGATTTTTCTCATTACAGTTTTTTGGAGATATGTAGAACAGAGAGAGTAAAATCCGACCTGACCAGCCAACTGAGTCATCCAAATAGGGAGGATCCTCCGACCAGACGGGTGTTATGCCTCTTGGGCAACTGCCCAGAAGATGATTTCGGGCTGTTGTATCTATACAAATCGCACGGTGAACTTTAATTGCACGATGCAGGATTCGTAGTTCTTATGTAACGTAATAGATGTCGCTACAGTTTGCTTTTAGACATGCACTACTTGCATCCACCTACTATAAGTTCAAAACAGTAAATATTAGTAGCGGTAGGACGCGGGACGCCAACTGGTTAAGACAATCGAAGATCTTCATCTTATGTGAAAATTTTTGGTTGGTAGCAGCTTAGTGAATTAGTTAAAGATCTAGTTAATTACTCAGATACCCGCGAAACGAGACACAATAGTAAAACAATAACAGCGCGGTCTCATAGGACCGGTTGGGGATTCAAACGTTAAACAGCGTGTTAGGTTTTATTAACCTACGTAAAGATAAAACTAGTAATTTCAAATCTCTACAATTCTTGGTTAATTCTTGCACTTCGTCTATTTGACTACCATAGCTCACCCAGTAACTTACCCTCAAGCAGCCACTACGTAGCACAGCAGATGTGTGCCCGCCCCGAGTGACTCACGACGACTCAATTACACATTCGATAGTTTTTGTGTTCTGTCCCGAGCCCGGCTCCCAATACATGAGTGTGCCTTTATGAGGACATTCAACCATGTATGTGTGTTTTTAATTTAAATTTTACGGCTGATAAAGGCAGATTAAAACATTTGGTGCGTACAAATCGGACTCTACCATCCCAAGCTACAAATCGTATCTACAATTTAAAACCAAGACACCGTTTTCTCGCAGTTAAAGTTTCTGACAAAGTTTTCCGCAGACAGTAGTCTTGCTTTAAAATTAATTTTCGTAGTTCCTCACAATTTATTCATATCAAATAAGAAAGTCGTACCATAAAATAAAACAACGCCAAGCGAGATGTTAATACATGATGTTTTACAAGTAACTCAAGTTTTACAAGCGCAAGCCCGACACATGGACTTGAATTTATCGCCAAACTTTACTATTTTCATACATTTTGCTTCACATTTAAGAATACTCGTGTAAGAGAGATATATTTTCTAATTTAATACATCCTGTTTCGTTCGTAACTAACCGTCTGAGTCGGCGTTCCGCTTAGAGGCAAAGTTATTACCATAATATAGCTTGGCTCGTCTTGTCAAACGTACAATGCTTATCTAAAAGTTGCTTGTTTTGTCTCTACGGCGTCGCTAAAAGGAAATACTTGTACATATAAATAAACGCGGCCCTTAAACGCTTGTCATTGTCAATCCGTTGATCCGATGCTCTTTTTATAGCGCGATGTATGCGCTGCAAGGCGTGTTCTTGAAACTGACCCTTATCTCAAGTGATTTTTTTAGTCACATATGTTTCGGATTAGCACTTCACGGAACGTTGTTTCGATTTGTCGTATACATTCACATTAAACTAAGCTCTTCACGACATTTTAGACGATGTTTCCGAGAATATAAGGGAGACAATTGCCTGTACGTTTCTTATTTTGAGTAATTCGTATTGGACGGGTGTACGACCTACCGCAGAACTATAACTTTCGGCTTAATCCCATGTAATTCATGAAGGTTTTTACGAGTTGCACATGATCCATAAACTGTATTCGGATTTAAAAATGTTCTTAATCTTATAGCTTTTATTATTGGAAGTGTTGAAAATGCTCTTAGCAAAGCACTATTATTGTAATCTATTACGTTCTAAATCCGTCGTCCCATATGTAAACGATCACCATGGAGAATTTTGATTTAATTTAATATAAGCTTTGAAGAGTTCTACTCATCATTTGTCATGTGTCTGTACGACGAGGAATTCAGTTGATTTAAATTTTAAGCTAATGTATTCTTAAGGCATTGCTAACATTAAAGTTTTCATCAGAAGTGCTTTATTAAAACTGTTATGAATTCGGTGGCGCTTCAGAATGTAGTAGCCGTAAATGTTGATGATGATGGTTTATCCATTTCGTAGGGTGCATACATAATTGCTCTGTGACCGTCATGACTTTGATTTTCCTAGATGCCGCTAGAGCTATAACAAATGTATTCACAGAAAGATTAACTATTGTTAACAGTATTTAAAATAATAAAATTTTATGTCGTACGTGTAATGTCAGTATTCCCCCTCAAAAATGGAAATGCCCAATATACTATGAATGAGACCTTATGTGTTCTTCGAAAAACCACCTTGTAATTACAGTGTTAGTGTCAAAAAACATGAGTTCGGTTTTTCCGAATTTGGTTGTGTTAGCATTTTAAAATTATGGTTGTATCAGTAACCTGTATCTACAGTATTCATGAAAACAATTAATCATTGTTACTCACTCTGTTTATTAAATGTTTGATAATAAACGTTTGGTGGAACAATCAATAAAAAACCATTTACACTATTTCCATTAAGACCATATTTATACTTACTACTATACAGTCAGCACCAAAAGTCCATGAACAGAATCAACATAACAAAACACCTTTTCGCAATAAAATGTATGTCATTTGTTCACAATAAAATGTTTTCTTATGTTGATTCTGTTCATCGACTTTTGGTGCTGACTGTACGTACAGTCCAAAAGAGCATAAGATTAATCTCAACATTACACAGGTGCGTTCAACCGTTCAACCGATGTTCGCAACACACCATTGTTGATTGTCACCTGTTCGAATCGTAAACATTGTCCCAAGACATTCAAACAAGCAATTTAAACAAACAAGTAATGGGTACATAGTAGAATCTACTACAACTTCACGAAAGTACGAACACACCAAGTTTCAAGTTTCGTTTTGCAAACCTGAACGTGCCTAGTATGCAACATTAGTTTGAGAGCGGTCGTTGTAAGATCTTTGATTTTATTTTTGTTTGGTTGTAAAGGATATATCGATGGAGTTTTAAAGGCAAGATGCAAAAACAGGTGAAAATGTTTTGCACTAGTAAACGCTAAAATACTGAGTAGAAAATGAACACGCTATGTCGACATCATTTTTGAGAAAGGTTGCCACCAAAATTGGAGTAAATATTATGACAAGGCACACCGTACTACCCCTCTTGCAAACAATATTTTGACGGGCCTTTTGTTTACAAACGTCCTGACTCAGAATGGACGTCACTCCAATACAACCAGAATCTTTCTGGACCTGACTCATAGCGTCCAAGAGGGTGCTAAGTAGAAGACTAAAAACAAAGACAAATAAGGTCAATTCATATTGCTAAGATATTTAACAATAGCTGCATCAACCGTTTTGCAGTCTCTTGGTCATTGACATTTCAAAGATTTGCAATGTCTTAATAGGCATCCATCCAAAATTCCATGTTTTCACTGCACATTTCAAAATGTATTGTATCTACACGCGACACTTGCTTGTGCCAGCTCCAGTGTCGTAATTTCTTAATGTTTGTCATTTGTTTTATCGTATACACGTGCGTTTTTATCTGTGCACTCTCAACGTAACTTATTGTGATCATCGTTGTTGGTTTACAAAAGAATTCTATTCACATTCTTTTAGATGGTTCAAAGGTTCCCATATTCATGCATAGTTTTGGTTTCATCATAACGTGAAGATTGAATGGAATTGGTGTCGTCATCGTCTTGAATGTTGATATCTTTAAATTGTGTTTCTTCATAACGATATGAGTAAAATCATTGTTTGCTCATAAAATTAGTTTTTTTGTTCTCTAAAAGATGGATATTTTTATTTGTACAGTTTAAATATTGTCCAAACTGTTCCCACGTAACAGAATCACACAGCCATTCAAATCTGGAAACGCATCCAAAAATGTGTTTTTAATTTAACAAACCGCTTATAAAAATGTTTGTACAAGTTAGTGTAAACAGCCAATATTATTTTTCTATCGGTCGGTGCGGCCGTATATTTTAGAGACATTTGTTTGAACAGTTCGTATATTTTCTCCGTGTGATGGGGCGCAGCCGGTCGTAACAGCTGCTCGATGTGAAGACCACTTGAGGTTCTCTGCCTCGTCGAGTGGTCGGTTGAAGTCTGCCTCTTGCCTCTTGCGAACCTCAAGGTCTCGATTAAAGTTTTGTAACAAAATGTTTTTGTTTTCATTGAGATTTTCAACGTTGGCAGTGATTGCAGGATGTTGTGTTGTTATTTTTAGCGCTTTCATCTTCAAGAATTTATTGCAGTTTTAATGATTTCATGTGCTATTCAGAAAATGTATGCACTACTCTAATGGGTATAATGTTGTATTTATGTTGTAAAAGAAAGTGTTATTATAACTGCTTATATGCAACTACATACTAGTTTTGTTTGTTAGTCAACATTTTGAAACAAAGGTTGCTAATAACAGCTTTACAGAATTGCTTGTGTGCTGTGAAATTCGGTGTGCCATTTTGTCCGGCAATTCTAATCGCAATAAATCAAATTAATGTCTAACAATTAAAACAATGTACAGCACATTTTAAACCTAATGCACCATTACATGTCGGGACTAGTTCCGGATTGACGGTTGCACCACGGATAGCCTCGTGAAGTTTAACGACCCATCACAGCTCAGTTGTCGATTGACTGCAGTATGTTGTGAGGTAGGTATGTGATGTGCCTTTATACTATGCTGGTCATCGATAGGCTTAACGCATATTATAATATTGTTGCGACTGATATTTCCTCGATTGTAAATTACCATATTTACAGTTACTCAGTAAATTTTTAATAAATTTAAGCCTTTGCTTTTCTAGAAATTTCTTGGTGCATTTATTTGCGGAAACATGCTAGTTTTTATAGTAGGTATCGATTTCAGACCCAGATGTACATACGATTTTTCAATTTACTTTCATGTAATTGAAATAGTTGCAGTGGTACATTCTACATCCACATAGGTACTAGTTTCTATGAATATCTTTTCAGTAAAACTGACAACTGAAGAGTGCAAAAGAGAAACTTTATACAAACAAACTAAATCAATACAATGTTAAATTAAACTTTCTGTTCAGCAATTCTGTCCCAAATAAATGAGTAACATTTCGATGACTCGATGAAACCACATATACTCGTAGGTTCCATTTCATTGTGGTTTATACTCGTATGTACATATTTTGGCATTTGCCGCCGGCTGTCGCGTCTACTTAATTACGTGTCTATATCCATATCCAGGGAGTAACGGAAATGAGTGGTCGAACAGAAGATAATGGTGAGAGATGTAGACACAGTGTAGGAGGAATATGGAAGGTTAAAAAAATTCTAAGACTTTTTTGAAGAAAGTTCTTCAGTTTCCATGATTATAAGCAGTACCGAAATTATGATCCGCCATTTCAGTTAATACCTGTATTCAGCAGTTATAACGAAACTGCACTTTCGCCTTCACAAGGCGAAACTTTCGCATGAAAATGTACCTCCGCATCTATCTTCGGTGAGTTTCAAATTTTGCCCTCATGACTGCTATCGCCACGTTCAGTACCAAAGCAACTTTTTCGTGAATTTCGTTTAATAAATAACTAAGAACTCGCTTCGCTTATAACGTGCCTAAGTCGAAAAACTGCTTTTATGAAATAAATGATACCTACACTGTAAAGTTTGACCCTTTGTTTTTAATTAAAGTTCAATAACTGTTACCGCTCTGCGTGAGCGAGAAAGATATCAAACTAAAACCCACCCTGATTCCTTTAGTTGCTTTTTGCATTCCATGCCGCGACGACTCTTTTGAACAACCTCGCAGCGTAACTAGATACCTACCCTTTAAAAGTGTTAATTATTTAGCTATCTAATTTTTCTTACTTTGCCCATCATCACCACTGTCTCTTATTCCGCCTCTGCTAAATGGTTTTCCTTACATCACTAATTTACAGATAGCAATGGAAATATTAATGGAACCAGAAAATATCTGTTATTGTTCGGATTCTGTATTGTATTGAACAATTTGTTGGTCGATGGGTGCGGCTTTGCTGTTAAAGGTTAACTAGATGTAGGTATGCTTTGTTATTAGGTATTTGTTAGGCAAATGTGTTAAGGACGGTATATTTAACGTCGAGGCATAACGTTTATTTTCCCGACTAATTATATAATAATAGCAACTACGTTTGTCGTAGATTCGTTTTCCATTTTTTTATATAACTTCTTCGTCTTCTTCCTCCTGCCGTTGTCCCCTTTATCCCGCGCAACTCTTTTATTCTGTCCTGTCACCCATCATGCTATCACTAACTTCCTTTTCTTTCATATCAATTTTCATAAAATCCATCCATCTTTTCTTTCACCTCCCTCTTCCTCTTCATTCATTTACATATTGTCACATGTAATTATTTTAGTAACAATTTTTATATTGGGTACTCTTCTTCTTACTGGCCTTATTCTTTTTTAGGTTAGGTACTATTGAAATTAAATGTTTTGCGTACCATTAGGTGAGACAGTGGCAGCAACTTTTGGTTAAGTTTCGTTTGGCACTAAGTTGTAACTTAAAACTAAAGTCTTTATTTTAACAATATCGTATGTTGTTGTCCCTAATGACGCAGTTGATATTAAGTGCGTCGAACCCACTTGAAAGCATGTATGCATTAGCGGCACATAGTCATGTACTCACTGCTTTACAATTGCGTGTGATTCCGAAGAGGATAAGGAAATAACTTCATTTGTTTTTATAGGAACACGTCACGCGTCAAAAGTCAGTCTACAGTTTTTTATTAAATAATTATCGGGTTTGTGGATACCCTTATAGCCTTCTTTAGTGGTAATGTTTAGGTGTCAACGGGCGGGACGAACCCCTTTTGCCATCTGTCAGTCTATCCGTCCTAGCTGCCTGTCATAAAACTGCCTATCTTCAGAAATTTAAAATCGTTAAGAATTCCTAACTATCACATAGATGTTGTATTATTGCGTTGCGCTTGCCTATGGTAGAGTTAACAGCTAAAATATGAGCATAAATCACTGCTTTATTTTGGAGACACATGTAACGCCAAGGAGGCCAACATCCATCCTTTTGTTAACTAAATATTTTGATGGACGTTTTGTCAACAATTGGGAACGAAGTCTAAACTTGTTGCTATTCTGAACATTGCCACTCTATTACACAAGAGCCCAACATACCTTACGCTACGAAACTTAGACAAAACATGAATATATCCTTCATTATGTTAATGTCATTCATTAGTAAAAGGATAAAACTGATATACCTACTTAAAGAATCTATTTCAGTTAAAGTCAATGTTTGTTGCAAGAAAATATAGAGTCGAATCTTTGGAATTTAATGATGAACCTAAACTCATGGTTAAAAGTAAATGCTTGCTGATTGTGCAATCAATGGCTACGGAAAACGTGGTTATCGGCTTCGTCTTTCATACGGAATAAAATGCCTATGTGCTGTTACAGAATTTGGTCTACCCGGGCACCAATTTTTATCTCAATTTGTTCACTCGTTTGAGTTCGTACCGTTATAATATTAGTGTCAGAGATTTTAGTGCGCTTTTGTTTGACGGTCTATAATTATCACTATCCTCTGGTAAGTGTATGGTTTATCTCACTACCTACATTACTCCAGATCATCAACACGATATTTTTGCTTTTGCAATGGTTTTATTGCGCAATTTTTATAGTTCTTTATCGCGTTAAAATAAACGTCAATTTATATAAAACTTTTTAATCGCCGCTTGGTGACACAATATGGAAAACCGTTTTTTTTCTATACGATTTGATATAAGCGAACATTAACGGGATTGAGTATATTCAAAAACTCACACTAGGCCTTCAGTTTCTGCCGCTTGATCTTTTGATCCGGACTACGAATAAGTTACCCCTGCTTGCTTTTCCCCTTAGCGTCATAAAGAGCCTACTTTCTGAAATATTGAAGAAGTCAGGTGGGTAATCTAATTTTCCTTTTTCATGAACTCCTATATCTTGCAACCCAGTTGGTTGGTAGATAGATTGTTACTTTACCTGATATATTTTTATCTATTGAAATTCAGACAAAAGTCAAAACCCATAATTATTTTCATTAACTCTTGAGTTCTGTATTCACAAGCGTCTAAAGTTCTGAACAGCTGAATATTGGTACGATATTTCACCGAACTCAAATAACTTTTCAAATAACACAGCACTAATTCTCGAAATCACCTGCACGTTTCAGTATACATGTCAATAACAATTTACTTGTGCCATTTCTACTACCGCCCGGGCGTATTTTGGAGCAGTCGTATTCGTCTCGAGCCGTGGAGTTTAACGGTCTATTTCGACTGTACCTACCCTCGTATTAGCGTTCATGTTGTTCTCTAACACCAATTGTTATGCACCATGTGTTGTCGACGAAATTACTTCGCGTTTATCCAAAGCAATCGCTGCACAAAGTTCTAAGCTGCACTTCTGCAAACAAATGTTTGGAAAGACGGTCATGAAAATAGTCTTACACAGTACACACTTAAGACTATAATTATGACCGTTAAAAGATTGTGTGCAAAAATTAAATGACTAAAATTATATTTATTTTTCAAATAAACTTCAATTAAAGACTTACTCCATGTTTTGTGTGAAATGAAGCAAACAAAATGAAATGAATAAAATACACGTTCGTTTGTTGACTCATTTTAAAAATAGCAAACCAATAAAACCTGTTTTTCATTCTGACGTCCCGGATATATGGCAGATATTTTAACAATTTAATAACGTTGGCCAGTACACAGAGAGGCAAAACGTTGGGCCGTTTTATTATTTTAATACGGATTAAACAACGAGTTCAGGGAAAATTTCAAAACAGTGCTGAATGCACGGCGCGGACCGCAGAGGGGGTTGCCATGGCAACCGGCGAGTTTTGACGGCAAGGTGGATACGCAAATTGTGGTGCCACTCTCGGTACAATATACATTGAGTTGCCACACGAAAAACATTCCCTGAGTTTTTCAAATTTGAAGAAAAGTATCTTAAAAAAAAAACAGGAAAAAAACTCGGACTTTTTTTAATTTGATTTGAGTTTTTAATGTCAGTTCTGAATTTTTTATGAGTTTAATTTTTTAACAACGTAATCGCCAAAACAGCAATATAAAGCTTATTTATTATACAATATTTTGAAAATGAAGAAAAAAGCTATATAATTTGAGGAGCTAAATAACGATAAAATGAACTCTACTCAAAGAGAACATTCTTTAACCCTCTAATTTAAGGAAAAACTGCGCTACAGAAAGGGTAACACCGTCCTACCGATTTCATACCCATGTTTTATAGCTGATGTTATGTTATGGTGCCAAACTGTACCCGTGTGGGGTCAGAAAGGGTTAACGTTACGAGTCTTTGTTTAAAATTTTATTTTCTCCCTTAAAATATATCTACTGTACCTCGGGCAGTTTGCGTCCATTTAGCGAGCGCATCGAACAAATTATACTCATCTTTGTTTTGACTAAGTGAAAAGCATTACTGAAGTGTATTTATGCGAGTGTGGGTAGATACTGACAGCATGTTGATTTTAAGTTAAACTGCTTAAGTGGATGTTGAGCAAATAATCTGTTTTATGTTTCTTCATAATTTCTTTGTTTAACTTGCTAGTCTTACAATATAAATACTGGCACAAATACAACAAAAAAAGTAAAAAAAACACAACTTAAAAAAGACATTTCATTATCATGTTGATCAATATCACGACAGCCAATTTATAAACGTGTCTCCACAGTCATAACCAACATTAAAAATCATATCTCACGAAGCATATATGATAATAATGTTTCTCACACAAAATCCACATGTCTCATTAAAGTATTTCTACGAAGAACCTCGTCTCAGTACAAAAAGACTAACGGAACATATTCGCAAGTGCTCTTCAAGCACCTTACTCGGTGTTAATACTCGAATCTCGACGATTAAATCAAGGGCGCTCGAGAAAAGAGCAATCGAAATCTAAAGACTATTCTATACGGACAAGAGCGGCTATAGAAACTGTAAAGTTGTTTACTTTGCTTAGCTTTATAAGTGTTTGATTTCTGGTAAAACATGGCTTGTCGAAATGTTGGTCACGGTATTGTAGGAACTATTTTTAATAGAGTTTTTAGAAATAAACTATAGATTCTTTATAAATTTTATTAAAGAAAAAAATATGGCATGCTTGTTCACCATATTCAGTAATTCAGACAGTAAACAAAGATGCATTTGGTATCATACTCTCAAAATGAGACACAATAGTAAAACAATAACAGCGCGGTCTCATAGGACCGGTCGGGGATTCATGAATTAACGAACGTTATATCTTCCTATAACAACAACCAAACTCGAAACCTTAGCCCCATCGATGTAGCACTAGCACTACACCAACCCCATAATAGGAACAAACGATAGGTACACTTGAATATTCTATAAACATCTAGTTTCGAACACAAAATGCGATAAAAATCGTACGTTGTTACAAGTCGTGGTCGGTTTTAAAATAAAACGGAAAAGTTTAAATAGGAAAAAGTGAATGGAAGGAAAGATAGTGAAAAAAAGAAGAGGGCAATTTAAACTTGCTCGACCGGCCGAGGGGAGTCCACATTTTATAAGTTGGTCGAAAGAAAATTGCACGATGCCGTTACTGGGGAACTTTTCGCACTTAAAATTTAAATTGTGTATTGATTGTTAAGTTCTTGCATGCTAACCTTTTGGAAGTGGATGTAGCTCGTTATTTCTGCAACTGTTGTCCATACTTTATGCGTTGTAGGTTTATAGGCAAGTTTTTATTGTGGACGCTCTGCTCATGTTCATATTAATAAGTTTTCAGGATACCACGAAAGAGTCCACCTGGAATCTTTATGTGCACTTAAGTGTATTTTTCGTTGAAGTCATTCATAAATGTTTAGTGGCTGGACCTGTTGTCTATAACTTACCAACTACCCATTGCATGACCATGAATAACACTGTCTCCAAACGAAGCAATTTATTTCACTGTTTACTAAAACAAAAACACCGATAGGTTGGCGTGCGAGCTCAGACAATGCTGCATTTTAATTTTGTAGGTACATGCTTCCTCAACAATGGATCGTAATAGGTCCGTAGATGAGACGGCAACCCAACGGCTTTGTTCCGCTGGCAACACTAAACAATACCTGTGCCACGATGAACTTGCATTATCACACACCTAATGGGTTTTGTCTGTTCGTGTAGGGGTCCAAAATGAAAAGTTGTGTAAGTATAACATAGTGTATTTGCCGTGACAAATGCATGTTTTTTCCCACGATAGGCAAGGGTGTTTATGGTAATCTGTAATCATTGTATGTTTGGGAGACAAAAGGAAATGTAGCCGCTATCTATTCCGGAATAAGTGTCTTGTCCTGCAGACAAAATATATGGAGACAGAATAACTGTATTCAAAGAAGTGTTGTGAATTCAGCAGGATCACTTTCATGAATAAAATATATTGGACCGATTGACGGACCGACTTAACTTTGTTACGATGAGATGTTTGTTTACTAGACGGAACGTTCCATGTCTTTTATTTATTCGTGTATTTTACATTGTCTTTGTCTCAAAGTAATATTCGTCTCCTTTTCCTTGTACACATTGAAGAGTCTGCTCCTTACATTGAAATTCAAACAGTAATAAAACTTGTAAAGTAAACACTGCCCTTAAACTTGACTACTTTTTTACGACAGTCAAACAGATGAATCTTCCACTTGAATTAGTTGAAGATAGAAAAATAAATAGAGATGATAATAAAACTCAGAAAAATAAATGAAGAAGATTTATTGAAGATTAATTTTAAGCATTTTATCTGTTGTTTCCGAAGAATTTATTACACGATAATAGTTCGGAAGTGTATGTTTTGTGAAAGCGTTAAGTAAGTACTTAAACCGCTTTATCTAGTCTTAAAATGTTCTCACTATTTATCACCAGTCCTTTTAAGTGAAGTAACGTTAGGTTATCGGTATCAGTACACTGATTTGGACTTTCACACGTAACTGTTACGCTAACCGCCGCGTTTGCGTTATTGTCGTTGTTTGGAGAAGCACTTAGTGACTAAGGCGGTGCCTGTAGTGAGTGTAGTGCCCGCCCACGGCTTCGGCGGCTTTCTTAAACGCAACGTTTATTTTCTAAGTACGGTTGCCATCTGCTGGGATTTCTTCATGTTCCTTTGGATTTATTTGCACCACTTTACGGCCACTTATTCATATTTTCTGTCATAACACTTTTTATTTAGATTCGTTTTTGTCATTCATTTAAATTGTAAGAATTTTGCTCTTATAATTTCGTAGTTAGTGTCGTGACTAGATTTTTTTTTCATTAATATTCTTGTGTTTAAGCGTAGTGGAATGTAAAACTAGTTATCTTTAAGCCGGCTTCAGGCAGACAGTCTCGTAAAAATACTCTTATTCCTTATATCAAAAAAAAAAATTTAAAGCTGAAGAGATGGTTTGTTTGAGCGCGCTAATCTCAGGAACTACTACTGGTCCGATTTGAAAAATTCGATCGATCAGAGTTAGATAGCCCATTTATCGAGGAAGGCTATAGCCTTCCTCGATAAATGGGCTATAGGCTATATATCATCACGCTAAGACCAATAGGAGCGGAGCACCAATGAAGAATGTTTCAAAATCGAGGTTCCACGCGGACGAAGTCGCGGGTGGTTGCTAGTAGTCAATAAGCGGAGCAAGAGCATATTATCATATTCACATCAAGTTAAATTTAATATCTTCGTAGAATGATATAACTTCTTTCCCTTCACAATTTACCGCTTAAGTTATAAACTTACTTTAGGTTCGCAAAATGGGGCACGCATATATTTGATATATAGCCTATCGATTTAATACTTACTCAAGTGTAGAACAAATTAATATCCAATCGCTACTTTATAACTTTGGAACTCATTGTCCCAAGTTATTAGGTTTATAGATGGCGGTCCTACTCGGGAAGTTTCATGTAAGTTGAGTTACTGTAGGGTGGATATGTGTGTTCGTAACTGTATCCTTCTATCAGTGTGACAGACGGCCTAATGACGCCATGTGTTCGTTCCCTGAACGTCCGAACTTCGTCAGAATGCGTCTATTTTCGAAACCGCTTCACATTAACATACTGGCAGGCAAGGGACTGGATCGCAAATTGGCAGTACTTGCAACATCGTAAAGACGAATGAATTTGAAACACGAATAGTGCTAGACAGACATAAGAACTGCACCGCTTGAAGGTATTTAAGTGTCGAAACGTGGTTTTATGTGAGGGCAATGACTAAGTCAAAAAATCAGTGAGAAATTACTATACCCTAGTTGTTAGTAAAATAAGTTTTATTCAATTTTTTGAAAACCTAACTTCTCAAGCTTTCAAAAAAGCAAAATCGTTTACTAATTTTACACAAAATATCATCATCACACGCAAATATAGGCCACTAAACCCATTTTTTCGTCTTATTATTTATCGTCGACTTTCAGAAATCGTCGCCGAATTCTCTCGCCTCCATTAAACTGTCTGTGCGTCATCGCAGGCGTGTTCGTATAAGTTTTATGGCGCAAGTGACGTTTGGGGCCGATAAGTTACTCCAGGACTGCTGCATTTTAATTATCTGGTAGGGTCGCCAGATGTTCTCTGCTGAACTGGAGTACTTCATAATCTAGAATTTAATGGAAGGATTTTTATTTAAAAATAGATTTATGGCTTAGAAATGCCTCAACAGGTGGGTCAGTCAGATTGTCAAATCAAGGTGCACAGTTAGATTTCAAAACAAGCTGTGAAGTCTACTAAATCCAGTTTAACTTTATCCAGACAGTTGTAACTTCGAAAGATTTTGTTGAGACTTCTCCAGCCACTGAAGCTTGTCTTCTGGCAACCCTATTAGGGACACGACAGCCGGGACTCCGGTCTCTGTTCGGGTTTTAATTAGCAGTAATACGTGCGGAAGTGTGAGGGTGTTCTGATGATTCATCGACTTGCAATACTTGCCTCACAACTTCGTGCACCTATTGTTTACTTGCACTCAAACGCAGCTGTGAATATATTAGCTACATTCTCCTTTAACGTGCCCAATTTGGACTGCGATTATCATAATCCATCTTTTTGTGCGGCCATTTTAGCATGTCGAGACATCCGTCGCGAGATGTTGGGAACCCACGCGGGAATACATTATTCTTTTACTTCAAGCAACGAAATAATGTAAGAACATTGGGAAATATTGTAAACAAAAATCAATCAGACCTTATCAGATACAATAAAATATGCAGCGATCAGTAAGCTGTGGGTGGAAATAAATATGACTTTGATTTTAATTTTAAACCCAAAAATTTTTATATGCCTGCGTGTACAATAAACAGTGGTTCATTGAAAAAATATTAACTGACCTGTACAATAAATCACAGGCTGCTTCCTCTATTACTTCCCTTATCGCAAGTTAAAAAAACACAGGCCGACTTTACGATAACACTCATAAATCATTGCGGCAACTATTTTTTATAGAATTCCATTAAAATGAGATAGAACATAATGAATTAGTGACAGTTACGTTTTGTTGAGCCCAAATAATGAGTCCTTTGATAATGAAATATCTTTTGTATAGGAAAGTTATCAATTAAAAATATATCGAGGGAGATTTACGAGTGAAATGCGAAGGTGAAATGCTTTAGATAAATGTTGAACAAGAATATTCTTGTTGGGCCTCGTGTTCTTTTGAACTTAGCTGGGATTTTTTTTGTAAAGATTAGACAAGTAAATATTCAATTTCATCAGTATTTTATGAAATAATTTATTAATTCAGTGATAAATTCTCTTAATCTCTACTGCTCTAGGTAGAGGTTCAACATCTTATTCTTTAGAGTAAAGGTTTATTTGGAAAAGCGTATCAACTAGTAACAAGTTTGTCTTTTGCATATTTGCAATATCTTTATTTTTTCTTAGAGAAGGATATACCTACATACATAACAATAGATTAATAGCGTCCAAACACTTATCCAGTTGTCAATACTTTATTATACCAAGCAAAAACAATCCCATGTAGATAGGCTTTTCCGCAAATCACTTTCTACACGCGCGAATTGGCAGATTCCCAATCACTCTCACGGTGTAAGCTAAATAAAAACGATTTAAATCAATCTAAATAATCACAATTACGTCACAAGAACAAGTCTAAGCCGTGATTTAGCTGCAGTAAAGTAATTAAACGTTGGTAACTAAGTAAATTACTCTCGACAGAAAATGTTGTCTAAGTTACTTCGTACTGTGCTAATAATTGCACGCTTGTTAACTTCCAAGTTAAGGCTGCTACTGGATTTTTGTTATTTGTTTTTTTTTGTGCTGAATGTACCTTTATTAAATTCATTATAATTATTTTAAATATTTACAAATTAAACTAATAAGACTTAATAGAAAATGTGGCAATGCTGCCAGCGGTCTGGGCACTATTCTTTTGTTGACATCAACGTGGATGAATTTTTTGATGCCCAGTAAATCCCCCTTTTTTTTGTATATAATATATAGGTTTGTACATACTTTTATGTTTAGTTCGTATATATATATCTGTTATTTGTTCGTTTTTTTGTACTTATATTACTAATTTCATCAAGAGTAGAGGTTGCGATTTTGTATTTTGATAATATGCATGACAAATTTTTTGAAATCAGCTTAGGTTAGAATGTTCATGACAACGATCAAGTTTCAGGTCAAGCGGCCACCGTAGGCCTGGGCTAGCGAACAGCGAGCAATAGGTAGGTCACCGTCCAGTAAGGACCGAACCATACCAAACAGAAGCGCCTCAAAGAGAATATCCGTCATATGGACGGAGCCATGCAGGGCTGATGCCTGCTAGGACTGCGGGATTATTCATGGCCCTAGGAAGCAAAGACAACTAAAGAACACAGGTGGGCCTTAGCGAGTAAAATTCTTATACGCTCGCTCAGAGTTGGAGTAGTTATTTGATGATTTTTCACCTCGTGGCTCTTAAACATTATTTCACAAAATGAAAGTATAAATGATGGAATTGACGATAGATTCATATTATTATATTCGGGAGTTGACACAATGTAGAGAATATATTCTATTTTCTTCCTATTTATATCTGCACGTGAACAATTTGCCTAGATTTTATAGATATGAAAGACGTCATAAACCCGACCTTGTTTCTGGAAATAGCATAACGTTAAATTTATATGCGGAATTTGTTTTGGCATGTCTTTCATATCACAATTTCATGCTGCAGTATTGGCATTGGCTTTGTTGGTGGCCACAAATATCTGCAGTATGACGGTTTTGTAAGTGACAATTTTGCATATTTGGCTGACAGTAGGCACTATTTTTCTTAAGTTTATCACCAGTAAATATATTTACTCCATATACAATACAACTCTTTACTGGAATAATGCAGACCCTTATACACTTCAATTTCGTTTTTAAAATTACTTAGGTAATGCTTTTTTAATAAATTCACTATCCTAACTGTAGGAAAACCAAATATCATTTGGCTACAGTCAGGATAAAATGTGGAGGGAGGGGGTTTGTTTGTTGGGGTGTCCTAAAATTTCAAGCTCGCCTCACTCGTTCTTCGACGTATTTCGTAAGCGTTGCAAATGTTCACGTCATTTTTCAAAAGATTTGTTGTTCAGATTTGTTATAGAAAAATTCATTGCTAAAGAATTAATATTTAGAGGATAATAAGCATTTGTATTTACGCCCTTTAGACAGGATAATATATGCTGGAACCAATATTGTACCATATTCTTACTAAACATTTTTGATTGATCAGTGACTGATTAGTCCAGTCAAATCTGTTTTCAAATGAATTTTCTATATTAACACCAAGATCAGTGCGGAAATTATGATCCCATTTATTTACATTATATGCCGACATAACGGAAACACTAACCCTTGTTATCGGGTATAAAACTTTTACAATTTGCTTAAGCGGTTTATAACAACTAGCGGAGGATTAGCGACAAGTTGTGTGGTAACTATGTCCATAACCCTCATTATTTACGAGTAGTCTGTAAGGTATTCACTGTTTAATGAGGTGGCAGAACCTGATAGTTTTAATATGGGACTGTAAAATACACCCACGCAGCGTTGAGAAGTTCTTGTACTTTTATTGATGGTCTTATCGTCTTGATGAAGACGGGAGTGGTGTGCTTCTGTGCTGTTGTAGTGTGTATTGAAGAAATTATCCCTGAATATTAGGAATGGTTACTAAGGTCTACTGTCCACGGACGCGTAGCTCCAAAGACGCGTAAGTATTTATCTTTTACGCTGGGTGTACGTCTGCGTAAGATTACATACAAAACTATGTCTGTCAATAAAGCTGCAAGCTTCACGCAGGTGTACACCTAGCGTATAGTGACGAGTACACCTCTATGAAGCTGCTCGTCCGTGGATAGTAGATCTAATTGTTAGTAATACCATTGCTTTTAACTTACCGGGTGGTACGTACTGTTCGAAATTTTGGTACCTAGCTATTGCCAGTAAAAAAAAACACCTATTGTTTGCATGGAAGAAAAATCCTATGGCGCTGAAATATTGTAGCATTCTATTAGAAAAGTAATATTCTTAATCGGCCTATAATTTCTATTATTATGATAACACAAAGCATTAATTACATCGATATTTTTTTGGCAGAAACCAATTTGGACTTATTTATATACCAAGTCAGAAAATATTTTCTCTCTTCCAATATTAGGTATCATTAATCTTTATCTTTAACGGTTTCCATTCTTTACTTGACTGTGGACTTTGGATTATTTGCTGTTTTGTAGAGACCAGAACTCGATAATACTTATGTTATTAAAAAATACATCGTGAATTCAAAACTGCAGCAGCATAACTCATCATCATCATCATCATCTGCCTAGCCTTTTCCCAACTATATTGGGGTCGGCTTCCAGTCAAGCTGGATTTAGCTGAATACCAGTATTTTACGAGGAGCGGCTGCCTACCAGACCTCCACAACCCATTAACTGGGGTAACCATCAATAACTATTCTTTAAAAAAAATTAACACGTTTGTTTTTTTCGTTGTACATTTATAAACCTCTTCTCATGCCATAATTTTGCTCTTACAGTCCACAGGTTGGGAATCATTGATCTTGTGAGTGGATTTTTCATCATCAGTCTAGAATTAACTTTTACTCTTAATTTGTATGCTTTATTTTCGAGTGCACCTATGCAGGTGGCCACTGAGCCATGATAGTTAGCTACTTATTCGTAACTCTTCGCATTCTCTTCGCTTGCCAATTGTACATACGTTTGTACAACTTAAATGACCTTGAAAAACGCTTTTTTTTTTTGGTTGTAGTCATTTATCAAATTGTTATTTTATTTCAAGATAGACTTGTAATTATTAATTATTATCTTGCCAATTGTACACAGAACTATTTCTTGAAGATCGTAAGGCTTATTTTTTTGGCTAGAACTTTTCAGTTTCACTACCTATTGTGTTGTCAATCGATCGATAGACTTGAGTAGGTAAATCTGCAGGCACGCACGTACGTGTGTTTCACCGTGTAAGCACCAACACGGGGTGTACGTAATTGGATTTAGATTGGATCGAATTAGAAATTTTCTTAGCGGGTTTTGTTTTCATGGGAAATTACTTTTTGATGGGACGTATCAAAATCGAATTTCACCGAGTTTCACCCCGACTTTGGTAAAGGGGAAACGAAGGGAAAACTTTACTTCGGGTCTTTGGTCACGCTTAAATTATAATATTAACATTAAGTTACTGTTATTGTTCAGTAGGTATCCGGAAAATTTAACGGGTTTAGAATTGTGACAAAACACCGTCGGGGGCCTACCGCATAAAGGATGATACATTTTCCCTTTAAACGTTAATGTTCGTAATTATTTACGATAATTAAATTTAAACTGGTTTCGTTTGTTTTGGTTTTAATATAGAATTATGTGGGGCATAATGGCAAGGTTTTATGTGAAATATTTGCTCCATTTTGTTAGTCCTTCCGGGTGGTTAGAAACTTAGTACTTTGTGTATGACTAAAGATTTTATTGGGTGTGTTACTGGTCTGCCGACACGATTCCGCTTGTTAACATTTAATGATACGTAAAGCAATGCTGCATTATTGCATTAATAGTGCATAAATGGTTTAATAGTACATAAACAGGGTGTTGGTCTGTCGCCTACAAGCTTTGTGAGTCACTTCTCTGCGCGGCATTAAACACACTAATACACTGCATGTTCTAGTGTCAATCTAAGATTAACTTCGTCACGAAGACATCTTATGCTTTCGTATTCCATTTGTTCTTTTATATTAGTGCGGTTTCTGTGAAGATAATAAACCATTAGGGTAATTGAAGAAGCTCCCAGTGCACTTCTGAACGATTTTACAACTATTTTCCATTACGTGCTTCGACATATTAGGTTTCACTGCTCGGTGGTCAAAAAATAAATAAAGTTACGTAAAAACCACGGCATTTCGATTTTAATCTTTTAGAGATCTATCAAAAATATTTGCTGCATTCAGCACAATCTCTAAAATATCAATTCGAAACGGCTTTACTAGCGTCGATACACATAACATTTTATTCTAGCGTAGCGAAATATTCGAGGGAAGCAAAGAGTGCATTACCGGTGTCCATGTTTTATTTATGCCAGTGCGTCTACCGCAGGAAAGTGCTTGCCTACATTACTGTCAAATTTTCATCTCTCGCTCCCGTGCTAGCCCCACGTAAAAAGGAAAAACCAACCAATTTTAAAACCGATTCGCTGGTAAAAATATTGCAGGGAGCATCGTTTTATTTTGATGGCTGTATTTTATGTTTAATGCGTTTAATTTTTTATAGTATATAGGACTGTAGGTATACCGAGTACTGCCAAAGGTATGAGTCATAATCAAAACATTCAGCCTTTATGTTGATATTTAAATGCAATAACTTTGCATATGACCAATAAGGTTACTGAATTTATTTAGCACATTTGCTTAACAGCTTAGAATTCACGTTTTATTACTATCTTCGTGTTATGTCCTCATTTTGTGGTTCCACTATTTCTGGCCAGCAATTTTGATGTTGATATTAATGCTAATTGAGGTGAAATAAGTGCTCCGCTCCATTCGAACTTTACGTCAAAACACAGGAGACCCAGCCCATTGTGGACGTCATATAACTCGTAAAATTAGCGTTCCCGTTCGAAACTCGATAATCAAGTCCCAGTTCTGTTATCAGTGGAGTACTTAATTCGTTTAATTTATATGAACCGATAGTATAATGTGGTTGTGAATTAATTAAGCTCGCATTAATGAATTGGACGTGGAAACCACCAACAGACACGGAATTGAATTACTTTTGTATTACGATAATGCGTGGAAATTGTAATACTGGGCGCTTTTTGATCCCTGGATAAAAATGTGAAGGCTAGCGCGGCACCCTACTGGACGGAGCAAAGATATAGAACCGTCTGTCTGGAAACGGCGTTAATAAAAAAAAATTAGTAATACGTATTTTAAATGCTTTTCACACACATGTATCAAAAAGTTCTACAAAGTCCTAGTGCTAATGATGTTTCTTCCTTTAAATAAACAATTCTATGTATGTTTCGAACAGAGTTACATTTCTGCGTATATTTCTAGATAATTTATTTATGTTTACGACTTATTGCGCTGCGAGACACTTCCGATAAGAGAGTTGCTTGATTAATATGATTATAATTGATATGCCTGATTTATTATGTATTCGAAGTTTGTTATTGCTTTCGTTTACAGGGCGATACTTAAATAAATCAATTTATTAAGTTATTGGTTCCTATAGACTTTAATGCAATTGAGGTGATGCAATTTCTTTGTCGTAGGAGTCCACTGTTGAAATTCGCTGGGGGAAGGCCTGTGCCACCCCCGAGCATCGCTATACCACTCATTCTTCCAGTTTCTCAGTCTCATTTTTTTTTGTCAAGCCAAAAGGAATACGACTAGTCCTTTTTGCTGATTTCAGAAAAATAAATGATAGCTTAATAAATTATAATTTTTTGGAGGCATATTACTGAAACATAGATTTCATTTGTGTATAAATTATGTAACTAGGTATTTTATATAGCTTATTTTATTTTATTCCAATAGAATCTAAGCATTGTATCATGTATTTTTCCAAATTTAGATACGGATCATAATTACTAAAACATTTGGTTAATTGATTCTCTATACCCTATAATCATCTGCCGCCTTTACCCAACTATATTGGGGTCGGCTTCCAGTCAAGCCGGATTTAGCTGAATACCAGTATACGTACCCTATATCTATATAAAATATACAAATGCTTCCACGTCACTAGTTTTTGGTAGGTACTACCGCCTTATACACTATCCGCCTTACTTGCATTGCAGAGTGCCGGTTTAAAGGTTGGCGATATAATTACAGGCAACATTCCAGTGTTATCTCTGGAATGCTTCTGGTATTACAGATGTCCATAGGGAGTCATAGACTATGAGATGCCGTCAGTATCAATTTACACTAAAAAAGTCCATTTATTACAGGTGGTTGATCCGTACATAGCGACTGTGAGAGTTGTATGCAAGCGAGTTTTAATCGATTTTAAAATAGAATAAATAAGTAATGCGCAAGAATTCGGTTGGATTAAAAAATAAAACTCTTCAATAGTAATAAGTATGCTTTAGTTATAATAAATATATGTGTACCAAAATAAAAAAGAGATAGTAAAAATATTATTTCTTTTCATAATAAGACTGACTCGGCCACTGAAGCTGTAGAGTTCGCTTAGTACCTACATTGCAGGCTCACACGCCAAGATAGGTCACTTCCTACATTTCTATACATCTTCGACGTCCATCTCCGGGGCGCCGACCACAGGCTTAAACTAATTAGGCCCCCTGGTCTATGTCAATGTTGTCGCTGCACGCGGCCCGGTTTAATGCGTGTGTCTCCATTAGCCCCTCTCTCCCTTAGTTTAAACACCCTGTGCACTGACAATTCGCTAAAATTGATTTGTGTTAGGGGAGAATGGGAGATGTGTGCAGTACTTCGTTAGTTTACTCTCTGTTTGATGTTGTTATCTTGTTGGCTGTTGCATTCGCAAACAAGGGTTTGGCGTGTTTGTTTTACGTGTGTTGCTACAAATGTTTGTGACCATTTTTTTAAATGACGAGTCTGATCTTTTTTGAGTAATAAGTTGTGAAATAATAATTTATTAAAAAGTAGACTATCTGTTAGCACATTTTCATGGTCATGGCCTAGGTACGGTTATTGAGTATTTAATTCATTTCTTGATTATTGAGTGTTAATATTTTGGCAAACATCCGTGCCTCGGAAAGCACGTTAAGCCGTTGGTCCCGGCTGTCATTTGGAGATCTTTGGCAGTCGTTACGGATAGTCAGAAGCCAGTAAATCTGACTCCAGTCATGCCATGAAGTACCGTGTTATCCCATTTAATGGGTTGTGGAGGTCTGGTAGGCAGCCGCTCCTCGTAAAATACTGGTATTCAGCTAAATCCGGCTTGACTGGAAGCCGACCCCAATATAGTTGGGAAAAGGCTAGGCAGATGATGAATATTTTGGCAAACAATTGTGAAAACTTGATGTTACTTACTAGGTACCTAATTAGATGGTACTCTTCCCATATAGGAGGTAAAAAACCGGGCAAGTGCGAGTCGGACTCGCGCACTGAGGGTTCCGTAGTAACTTACCTATAAAAACAGTTCAATCGAACAATTCGACAGTCTCGAAATGTACGTTTTTTGCAGTATAAACGGACGAATCTTTTTTTCCCGTCACTTTACCAATTGAATTGAAAATTGATTTTTGCACAGCTTCAAGGGACCACGGACCCAATTATATGGTGTTAATTTCAACTCAATACCTCTAACTTACCTATGAATAAAGTTCTATTCTCGAATCGAGCGTTGAAGATTTTTCAAAAAAATAATTCTTGTGACGTAACAACAAATTTTCAGTTTTCAGACTTTTCCCTATATGAGTGCTATAAAACGTTGCTTCATGCCAAATTTCAAGATTCTAGGTCGACTGGAAGTACCCTTTAGGTTTTGATTCCCTTGCGAGTACTTGCGAGTTTCAAAATATGCAGCTTAAATTGCTGTTTCTTTTGATTGCGTTGACATAGAAGTTTGATTTTGTTACAGCTTAAAGGTATTATAGACCTGAGTATTTGGTATGAATTACAATTTAATACCTCTACGCGTTTATGAGGAAATGGGTAGTAAGTTTAAAATTATTAAAAAAATATATATTATGTGATGTAACTAAAAATTTATGGTTTTCGTAATTTTTCCTTTATCTATGCTATAAGACGTTGCTTCGTACCAAATTTCAAGATTCTGAGTTCACGGGAAGTACCCTGTAAGTTTTGATTCCCTTGCAAGTGTCGAAAATTTGCGGCATAAACGGCTGTATCTTTTGATTGCGTTGGCTTAGAAGTTTGATTTTTTCACAGCTTCAAGGGCTTCAGTAATTGATATAATTTTCAGCTTCATACCTCCACGCGTTCCTGAGAAAAAGGGTCTTGACAGACGGACGGACAGACAGACGGACAACAAAGTGATCCTATAAGGGTTCCGTTTTTTCCTTTTGAGGTACGGAACCCTAAAAATGATAAATAACAAAATCAACCTAAATAGCAACCTTAAAAGATTTTAATTAAGTGATCATAGTATCGTAACATTCAAAAATCATTATCAAAAATGTTTCTTTCAAAATATTGTTTCCCTGTATCTGTTGAAAATTGTGTCAGAGGAGCTTGCTATTCTTAGAAGATTCAATTCTCTGATTGTCAAGTTGCTCTTATCATTTCACAACTGTGAGTACTTCGTTGTTGTGTCTCTTCTGTTTGTTGGGACTCCTCCGAGTTATCTTGACGACGAAATGAAATATTTCTTTTAGACAGATGTTCGTAAATTATGATTGCTTTTTAATTTTATTTCCACTGTTGTCTTAATTTGATATTTTTTGTTGTTTAGTAAAAAATGAATCGTTTGGTTTGTTTATTATAGCCATTCCAAATTGCTTCGCTCTTATTTTCTTGTATAACTAACTAGTCAAACATTCATAAATCAACGTTCAACAATTTCAATATGAATATCGACTATGTGTTTGTATATTACTGTGACCTATTTGATAATATCTTAAATTCCTTGTCATAAACTTGTTTGTGATCAGACTGAACGACAGAATTGTCAATTAAATATGAGGACATAGAACGTATAAAAGTATAATTTATAATAGATATATTTCACTTGATATTGTTGCTAAATATGAGTATAAGATAGTTGAGTTCCTCTCCTCGGCCGCTTTGGAGGTGAAGTGTCACGTTCGTGGCGCCTATGCCACCGGCGGTGACCGTCACTTCTGTGTCCGTCCGCGAGAGATCTCGAGCGATGATACCCTGGAACACACATATGTACACATTAATGATCTCGCATGTATATAATTTGTAAGACGCGTGTAGAATGCCAGATGTTATCGCGGAATTAACAGGTCAAGAATAATTTCGAGAGGTTTGGCCCACACTTGCAGAAAACAGTGATTCTTTGCTCTATAATGGGAATCTATGGCAAATGCAGGTATAATGACAACACCTATATGTATAAGGCATCTTCTATCTGAGAGCCAATATTAAATTTAATTTTCCACTCCACTTAGCCCTCGGTTTTCGGAAAGAAATGATCGACACGTCACAAATTAAAAGTATGACAAGCGATATATTCAATTTCTCATATAAATTTTGTGATAATTTTCGTTCCAGAAATTAAGTTTTATGTTGTGTGTTTCTGTTGTTTAAGTGCATTAACTAGAAAATACTATACTGATTTTATTGCATGTCCGACTAGTAATGACCGTACTACCCTGGATATAAACCGTGTCTGCATAGTCGTTAAAAAAATGTAAAAAGTATTTTTAGTTTACACGTGGTTTGTACAGAAAAATACCGTCACCTTGGTCTTGACGGTATTTTCAGTGTAAAATTGACCCAAACTACTACTGCAAGCAAGGTCGCGTCCGCATGTAAGGGTCAGACGCACAATCAATCCTTGTATCAAACAGCTGTTTGGCTGAATTTGGTTGTACTGGAAATACCAGGTATAATACATTGAAAAATATGCTGTACATCGTCAGTATCGACGCTGTTGTCTGTAGTGATTATAGATCAAGCAGTACTGAACCAATTACTGAATGTCATATACTTTTTTTTTCTTAGCCTTATTTGCGTCTTACAGCTGGACCTCCCCTTTTTTCTTCCAGAAATTGAAGTTTTTTTTTTAAATCGAGCGTATCCCAGGAACAGCAGATAGTTGCTAATATTTATGATTGCCATAAATGAAGCAGCTTATGGCAATCACATGACATAAAGAATACCTATGCCTTCAGAGATGTAAGGGACGGTTATGTTGGTCTAGTTGTGTATTATTATAATACCATTATGGTAATAGTATGGCTCAGTTACTAGTGGCATCACAATAGAATTGAGGCGTAGCGTGAAAGGTCGTTACCCTATAGCTTTTTAGCCACTTTCAGATTATGAGAACGAGCTTTGTTACTCCCAAGACATTATCGCGATCATGTTGGTAACTTTAAACGTTTTTTTCATAACAATGTTTAAATAACTATTTTTTTTTTACTAAGTAGGTATAGGCTTGCAAACGTGAATAATAATATTTTAATAAAAAGTTTTAAAGACTTACCAAACACCGAAAACTTATTTTTCCTACCTCGTGGCTATCCATCCTCCCCGAATCATAAATTTGAATATTATGGTAAATTTCAAGTAAATTGTTCACCAAACTTTTTTGCTCCACTGAGCAGATGTTTGGTAAGATTTTGCATGTCCCAGCGAAAAGGAAAAAAGGGCTAGTTCCTAAAGCGCCTACGGGGTACAAATCCCGTCTTATTTTTACAACCTCCTTGAGAATCTCAACAGCTGTCACGTTGCTTAAATTCAAGATTAAGAAGGGACGTGAAATATTTTGGGTACGTAATAAGTAATTTCAACAAAAGAATTAAGGTAGCAAGTAGCTAATTACAACAATTGAATTTATTAGATTTATGTGTGTTCTGACAGTCCAAGGATAAGTCCTTGTTGGTTTGTCTTATTGGCTTGACTGCATTGCATACCAATGAAGGTAAGCTGCACAATACATTATAATATGTACTTTGAAATATGTAAGGTTACCAGTAAATATCTATCTGATTATTGTGATTACAAAAAGGTATAAAAAGGAATACGAGCCCTTAATGGATGAAAATAAACCTCCATCTTTTTAGTTTAAAATTATGTTGATTTGATTTTTCATCTATTTGACTAGTACTAAAAGTTCATCTTTCTATTTTTCTTATTCAGCACCACTGCCTAGCTATTCTGTCTCATGTATATCCAACTCTTTCGCCGTGTGTACGTTAATATATTATTTCGAAGAGCCTATTTCAATATGCACACGCGACATCGTTTCCGAAGCAATTTGCGACACGCTAGCGATCCGTGTTGTCGGCTATGTTTTCATCAAAGTTTCATCAAAGCTAAGTGGGAAACCACTAGTTTTACTTCACAAAAATATTCTCTTTTTTTCCATCACGCTCTTTTCGTTCGGTTTGGTTTACTTTGATGATTTGTTTGCATGCTATTTCCGACGGTTTGGCAACGGATTTCGGATAGTGGATGAAAGCTTCAAAAGTTTTTGCTTTTGATTTGTTGGAGGTTTTAATGGCTTCAACACTTTGTGGGATTACGTTTGATTTAAAGATTGGGAATTTAATTGATTGAAGTGCTATCTCAAATGAATATTGCGACATAGACCATCAGTGTTCTCGTTGTCGTTATTAGGCAATCAAAGAATAACAAAAACGCTCATTTTTTACCTTGCCAATTTAAAAACTAAATTGAATCTGACCTGTCCTTTGATAAACATACTGTATCTAACATGCAAATAAAGATCTCTAGAATAAATCTCAATACAAAATATCGTGAGAACGTTACCACTAAACGCTGGTAGCAGAGCCTTTCATGTCAGGCATAAACTATCAGCGTAATACAGATAAATCAATTGCTAAGCAATTACCCCTAAGACTGAATCTCGACTAAATAACTACAGTCTACGTTTATTCCTTTGGAGAGAATATAAACGAGATAAAACACTGTGCATAAATGAATGGTCCACGACGCAATCTTTGTGTCAGGGGATTGGAAACAATAGGTATTGAGGCTATAGCTTGTCAACTGTAAACATCCGCTTTCTTAGCATAACATCGTGGACTGGGTAACCTACTAAATTGAAAATTGTGAGACCTAACACGTACGATGTATTACATAAATATTTAAAAATCCATGTAAATAAAGTTGTCCTATTTTCGTTATATGTGAGTTTGCTAAATTATCCGTACATATTATAAAAATAAGTCTTACATCGCGTCTGTATTTTTGTCTGTTCACGATAAACTCAAGAATTGAACGATTTTCATGCGGTTTTCACCAATGGATAGAGTGAAGGCAAAATTCATGAGGATGGTTTAGAGATGCATAAAACCTGAAACACACTATTAAAAAGCAATGAATATTAAATGGTTTAGAACACCCGTTCGAAGCTAGGGCGTCACGTTAGTATTGTAATAATGCCAGCCCAAATGTAGAGTCAACAAGAAACGAGTCATGTCCTATCCTATACCTCTACCAGCATAGAAAACGTCTTTAGGCTAAATGATAATAATGAAGGTCGTATAAGTATTTCGCAAATTTTTCTGATAGCTATGACCTATGAGTCATTAAGTCAAGAGTGATAAGTCCCATCGTCGGTCGGCTACATCATCGTTTACCGTCCAGTGAGACCAATAATTCATTTCAGTGATTTCCGAGTTTTAGTCTTAATTATATTCCTGCTGTTATCCCGTGCTACTTGGGGTTGGCTCAAGTTTTCATTCTTCATTCCATCCTGTCATCTATCTCTCTATCGCGAAACTAAGTCTTGGTAGGTATTCATGCAAATACATAATAAGACAATCGTGTCCATCCGATTGTCTAAGTGAAATCAGCTTATATGAGTCACATGCCTAGCATGCATAGGTCTCAGTCTAGACAAGACAAATTGTAGATAAATCTGTCTGTATTATGCTAGCATTGTCCACGAAGCTATAACACTAGAATTTAAAACGTTTGTGTACATTCTGTCAATTGTGTTTCCTTGGCCGTCAGGAAGAGATAAAAGTTATTTCTGGAATTCATAATTTCTCAAAAATAATTGGAATAGTTCCAATTGTTTCGATTGCTATGATATCAAAGTCGTCTAAAATATCTCGGCGTTTATTTTCGCTGGCGTTGTTTCGGTTTATTTACGTATGTAATTTTATCCGTGGATCTGAGATTTAATACATAGTGTAGCAGAGTTTTGAATATTGGTTATATTACCTACCTACTAGATAAAATTTTCTTCCAGTTTTAATAATATTAATCTGTATGTCGACCTCTCGAATAAAAGTATTTTCATACAGGGGCACCGTTTTTGCTTTCACTTAAAACGATAAAATTAAAATAATTACCTTAATAATTCTCTCCTTCGAATCGATGTAAGTGTAATCCTTGTCCCTCCTTATTAGCGGCAAACTCCTATATTTCACTTTCTGCGTCGATATCAACAAATTGTTCGCTTTCGATCCAATAATAAAGTCTTTTCCCTCATTTATACTAACACACAGCAATAACACACACACTAAAATAAATAAGAACTTCATTATTAAAAGTTTTTTTAAACTACAGCATTTTGAGGTTATGTGTGCACTCTCACATTCGTGGAGTAGAACTGTTTTGATTATGAGGAAAATTATTTATCTGTGACGCCATTTGACGCCATTCGACCTTGCTTCGGGCTGAGACTATATCTGAATATGACTTAATACTGCGTGTTCTGTACCTGTTGGGTAGCAAAAATTGTTGCTTAGATTTTGTTAACAGACAAGAAGTAATGCGAATTCAAATGTATGTGGACAGATTTGGGTTACCTACCATAATCTAAATACTGACATGAAATATTAATATTGATATTCATGGCGCAATCTCGGAAACCGCAAGATTTAGTTTACAAGTTAATTAATATCGGCTATCGCTGTCTAATTTTTATCTCAAGTCTTTACCTAAGCAAGAGCTTTCAGTTAATTACATACTAGATATTCAAGAAGTTTAATTTACATCTATGTACATGCGACACATAGATTAACTGCCTACACGACGATACCAAGCCTTGCATTTAAAATAATTACTGGCTGTACACCTACAAGACGTCGGCTTAGGCACAGTCCGACTTGGGACCTCAGAACATTAATAAAGTACAGCCGCAAGCAACATTGATGACTATGGCGCTACTGAGCAATGGCGCTACGGCTCGCAATGGCGCTACTCGTAGCTACTGCATTGGCTAGATAAATATCAATGCTGGTTTGTGAGAAATATTAATAATGAATAGTCTCTTATCTATTCCAATGTTTATTATTTCTCTGATTGATATGATATATCTAACGTGTCACGCGATTTTCATTATTTATTATTTACAAGCGTAAGTAATGGCTACCGTTTGTGCATCGACGATTGAATTTCATTATTGGATATTCTTAGCATTCGTCTCTACTATTTCTGTATATCCAGAAGTTCTAACGATATAAAAATGAAAATTTTGTTAGAATTATGTTATTTTTTTTAAATTCATTTTATTTTCATTAAATCATTTATTTAACGCAAGGCTCTGCAAATATTCGTTTTAAGTTGAAGTACATAGATTAACTCTAATAAACAAATAACTGTAAGTCAATGATATGTAATAAAGTAAGTACCCACCTACTTACCAATATTCACAATTTTCGGGGCCAAAAAATTAAAAATCACGGTACTTCGATGTCTACATAGGTAATTGCCTATCCAAAGCTAACAAAATAATACCGCTAAATTGAGCGGGATTGAGTGATTCAGAAATTGAATCGCTATCAATTAAATTGAACAGTGATTGACGCTTTTAATTTAAATTGAATATATTTGAATTTAAATAAAGGAACTGAAGGTAACTAACGGATGGTTGGAGGAATGCGAAATGACTTGGCAGTTTTGCGACGACACGGAACTATGGAAGCTAGAAGGTGCTATGCTAAAAGTGGAATGTGGCATTGTCTCCATATTTATGCCAACAGTACGCTCGTTATTCATGCGTCTGAAGTATGAAAGCTTTACACGTACGCGTATCACTACTCGGAAACAATTTTCATTATAACACGCAGCGCTCTGATTACTCTGCGTATTTATCGCTTTGTTTCTCTCGCCTCCTTTTTAATTATTTCCAGACGCGATCAACATTTTCATGGTGAATTATTATGCACTATTTTGGCACGGATTTGTGTTGGTTAATAAGAAAGGTTGCAGAAATATTTTTGGTAGAGTAGTGCACTGTCCGTTCTCATGACTTTGTGGCTACTATTTTGTTTTGTTTATGCTTGACCTTGTTTTCGAGACATACAATTTCATGTTTATAGGATCTGTTTTGGCTTTTTTATGGCAACGTAGTGTCATTGACACGATGGCAATAAATGACGAAAGCTGAAACAAGAAATTTTGCACATAGTTCTAGTTGACTAGATTATACACTATTTATATACAGACTTCCTTTTATGTAATTACCATTTATTCCGTACACATAAAGTGTAAATCTCAGTATGCAGTCCCTTGCATGTTCGTTGACAAGTGCGTGCGGATGGGTGTTATTTCAGACTGCCACGTCATCGCTTTGATCTCCGTCGACTTTTTGCCGAACACTCGTTTAATGTGACGACAAATAACTCAAACAGGAACGCGGTACTCTTTTTGATTTTATCAAAAGTGTACACAAGATGTTCTCCAGTTTTAAATGCGAACACTTCATTAGTGAGATCACCCGTCTCGGTTTGTTTGTTGAAGATCTCCGAGATTCGCTTTGCAATGTTTGCTTTTGAGCTGAGACTCTGAGAGAATACTTTTAAAGTATTGGTTACCGGGCATTTACATTTGATATCTTGTAATGTATACCCACAGTTACAAATTTAGCTGCAGATTAAGTCGGATTATCAGATGTAGAAATTAACTTAAATGAATATTTTATAAGTTTGATAGAGATGTTGATGTTAATCCCAAATGGTGAACATATTTTATTCAACTAATTCAATACGATTTGTCGTGAGATAAATTTAATATCTTACTTAAGGAGATTATGGTTTAATTTATTGCAAAAATTCTATTAAGCACCTACGTTTCATAGTTCGGATTAAGCATGTGTAATAAAAGTCAATAAAAATACCTCAAATATCATCAAGTGCAACAGCCAAAATATTATTCTTGTAACGGTATTGTAGTTATAATATGGAAATTAAGTTTTTAAATGCAAATGTAATGGACACCTACATTATTAGGGTCGATAGGCATATCGGCATGTCATCGGATAACCGTAGACTCGATACTGTTGCGGTTACGGTGTTTGAGCTTAAATGTTGCATTGTTATTGCCCTTTACTATTTAAATTAAATCGATTGTGAAATTGTTCTCACATTCATAATGCACCAAGTCATCCATCACCGAAAAATCGATCGTTCCTGAATTATAAGTGGGTAGGCAGGCGTACATGGCGGGGTGATTACCTTCCGTCACTGTTTCCGATGGTCGTATCTCAGTCGGAACGGTATCGGAATGTAAAATCGGGTAAAATGCATACGTCGGGCTGCAATTTGGCATGATTGAGCCGGTACAATAGAGCGTCGGCCGTCACAGCGAGACGGGTGATTCCCGATAAATTGGCGGATATACATTCGATCCGTGAACTGACGAGCTCCCCTAAAGCTGCAGATTTTGTATTTTGATTTAAAAATGCAAAAGGTAGAGGTTTAAACTTCATAATTAATTGCCGATCAACATTCTTTCAACTTTCGATTTTTGTGGATTCGTTACGAAACGTGAAGTATCATGATGGAAATTAAGAATCATTAAATTTGTGTGATCAGTCGTTTGTCATTTTGCAAGTCGTAGGTCAACGAAAATTAATAGTTCTGTCTGCGGTGAGTTAACGAAACTACTGTTTAAACAGGTTTCGGCTACCTTTTTTAATAAAAACACTTCATCATTAATTTGGAATTGATTGTGCAACACTCGGGAAAATTACATCTTGGTTCAAGTTGAAATAAGCGAGAAATAAACAAATAATCAGTCCCTAATGGGCCTAAAGTATTGGTCTATATCTAGTATCTACCAAAACAAATGAAGCACAACTAAAAGTTCACTAGTCATATCCTCAAAAATATCACTGCTCATATAATATGATCATAATTGAGTAGACTGTCCATTCTGTTAAACTAGACGCATCAACCGACCCCCCTGTACAAGCGAATTGATATTTCCTCTTTCCAACGAATACATAGTTAATTGTGCTTCCGGATGTCAGTCATTGTTTGAGGGCCAATACGTGAATGGTAATGCATTAACTATCTATAGTTTATTTTTATTCGATTATACGAGAGGAAGGGTTATCGTTTTGACGGTCAACTGAGTGACATGACTGCGTATCGATTAATTATATTATTATTCGAGTAGTTTAATTAAGTATTCCGATTATATGTCATTACTGATTCCGGAAAACAGATGTTTTTTGTTATGTGTGAGTCATATTGTTCAATTCTTCCTTTTTTTTTAAATATCAACTATATTTATTCTGTTTGCGTCTACAAAATCCTCAAAATATGGTATCTTCCATTCTTCGTGAAAGTTGAGTTCCATCAAGCAATCTGAAAGTTCGGGATCATGTTCTCTGAACCATGAAATTGCTTGAATCTACTTTCAAGAATTTGGATAAAAAAGGCGAATGAAGACATTCTTATCGTACTTTTAATAGAACCTAACTAGTATTTTGTTTCCGTACCTTTATTTCAAACTTATAAAGGAAATAGTGAAGCTAGTTTATTCCGTTCATTATCATATTTTTATGCAAGTATTTTTATGGCTGCGACACCCAGGAACGCACGCGAGCACACTAAGTTTTGATTTATTTAAGCAGACAGGAGGACTAATTGTGACTCTATAATTAATTTAAACTTACGTACTTACGTTGGCTATTTTAATAATGAAAACATTTGTCTCTTTTTAAAGTATTTATCTATTTTTAGATAAAGATTTTTCGACAGTGTAATGAATATAATTCTTCTTCGTCGTCCCAATGATTCCGTATTAAGTGTTTTGATTAGAATTCAGCACCTTTAACAGCGTTAGAATTTGCCCACGGGGCGAAGCATTGTTTTGAACATAGTTTGGCATTCTCATCGTGGTCATCTGATTAGGTTTTTCTACAACGGCCCACCTTGGCCATCTAGGACTGGCCTGGGCCACAATTCTGATACTATTCTAATAGCAGACTTGAGGCCCTGGTTTCGTTATCTGTTTAGGGATTTCAGATTTTCTATTGCCTCAACATAGTTAACATAGTCAGTTGGAAGAGGATTTGAGAAAAGTCACAGTTTTTTCTTAGCTTGATTCTAAACATCACTCCTTTATTTTAAGTTTTAAATTGACAGCTGTAAACAAAATTCAAACTGTAATTATGTATATCATGGTACAATAAAACATTTCTGCTTCGCTACTTCAAAACTACCAACACGATTATATAACAACTTTTATTATGTAAATTGTTACCGAAAACTACCCTACAATTACTTAGGCCCGAACTTTCGGTGAACGTTAATCGGCTGTCATTATAATTTTATGGTGCTGTCAAAACATTGACAGCAAATTAAAGTTGACGGGACTACCGTCAATCATAACTGACAGGTGTAAATTAGCATTCAGAAGTAATTCGCGGTTCAATTGTCGGGACACACATAGTTGGGATGGCGAATCGATTTTTTGAGGTCTGACAGCTTGAATGGTAAATTAATATCGTATTGTGTAAAAAGATGAATGAATGAGAAAGTGTAAATCGCTTAATCTTTTTCTTCATTGTCAGCGGTTAACTGCTGGTTATTTTCAATATACCAATGGACCTTTTTATCAATAAATATTATAAAAACGCAGTTTGCCACCGCGGCTGTCTGTTCATCAGAATTCTGTTTATTCAAAAACTACTAAACAGATTTTCATATCGTTTTCACCAATAGCAGCAGTTTGAATAATTTAAAATAGTAGAGTCAATAGTAGGATTTGTGACAAAGGTTTTGATGTAAAATAGAAAAGACAAGAATTTCAAAGATTTCTAAAGCCCTTGCGAAGCAGGGTCGAGTTTATAAGCTTTTCTTATTCAGTCAGTAGGTCTTCACATATTCATTGTGCATAGGTATAGCTAAGGAGTTAAATCCATTGCTGAAGTTTGTATTGCCTGGTAGCTACAACATAGGCGTCTAGTAAATAGGTTACTTTTAGGCAAGCGTGTTAAGCTCCATCGTCGGCCACATTATCACTTACCCTCAAATGAGATTGTGATCAATCGCGAACCTACACAAACCAATATAAAAAAAAGAAACTACCAATGTTGATGTGGGAAATTGATAGTTTATTTCAAGCTTACTTCATCTCATTTTCACAGTAAGATTTTTACTGAAGATCATCACCAATTGTTAAGATTTATTATAGTTTTCTTCAAATAACAAAACCAATTTATAGAGCAATAAAATCATTGTTAAAATGAGATTGAATTGTCAAATACTGTTTAGAAAAATAATAATTTGGGTTCATGGACACGAAAAGAAGTAAAAGAGGTTTCTAAAATAATACTTATCCTATCCTCATTTCAACCTTACAAAAGTAATAGGCAACAACAAAATAATTAAATAGCTTAACAATGTACAGTAACAATTAAGATTTATATTTACGGCGTCGCGTGATGGGCATAAAAAGTATAAAAAATAATAATTTCGTTTTAGTAAAGCACCGTGTTCACGATATGAGGTAGGAAAGTAAATTATACGTTAATTATATTGCGACAACATTATTTCACTAATACTATTATTTACGTCGACAAAGGAAATCAATATTACTCTTTTGTTGAAAACGCGTGACGATGCGCTTTCAACATGGCGAGAAACTAGGAGAATGTAAGTTTTTCCTTATGTGTTCATTCTCACGATATCTTTCGTTTAACGTAAGTGGTACTTACGATGAAGACAGATATTGTAAGGAAACGATTTCATGAAAACTCGTCTCTTAAATAAAAAAAGGATAATGATAAACTTTAAATATACAGTTGAAGAACTAAACGTCGTGGGACGTGAAAAGTTGTGACAAACTATACAACCAACAGGCGCTGTCAACGACCAAGTAGTTGATGGGGCCTAGTTTGTATAGTTCGGTCAGTTCCCTCTAGACGGCTGTCGGACGGCCGGGTGGCTACCTACCCATTGCTCACCGTCTGCTCAGCTTACGCCTACGATGGCTAAAAATCGTGGTCGGGATACCAGCGTTTTGGGTGTGAGGACCATTCTCTTACGCGCTAGACTGTCTCCTTTACTAGCATTACTGCCTCGCAGAAGACGACGACCGGTTGCCATTCCTCCTCAACTTGGAACATAGCCTATTTACCCTGATTGCTTTTCGACCCGTTGCTTTTTGCCATAATTATGGCGTGCCTTATGTTATTTCCTTAATTTTCAGGATGTCTAATATTAAGAAACTCACTCCATACATGGCCCGCCAAGAACTTGATAGTTTATTCTCTGTTTGTAAAGTTTTTCAAACAACTTTTCATATTCATCAGTGGCTTTCTATTGCAGGTTATCGTCTACTATTTAGTTTCACGACTACTATTAATTTATTTGACAAAAGGAAATTAATAGACATTCCTATTGTTGGACACAAATGGAATATTGGATATTAGCTAAAGCCAATCTCTTTTGTTTCGTGAAGGAAAAGCAATATTTCATTTGGGGACTTCAATTTCAATAATGTTTTCAGACCTGGCACGTGGCAACAATGGTTGCTTAGTAGAGCTATAAATTTAGCTACTGTCACCTGAGCTTTGATTAATTTTGTGTTCTTAGAATGTGAAATAAACGATGATAGAATGTTTACTTTATTGCATACAAAACACATACATACATACTTGCATATCGTTTTGTAAAACAAGTAATAGCAGGACAGTACCTTAGTAGTAACGTGTACGTTTGTGTAGTAACGTGACAGATACTTTTAACTCACGAATGAATTATAACTGTTTTGGCAGGTTACCATCAATTATTTTGTTTTTGTAGTGGAATAGCATAAAATAAGTTCTCCCACTTCGGGTGGATCATGAGGGAATTTCTCACTTTTACTGACTAAAATCCATCTGTGTTTCTTCAGTTACCCTTACTTGTGTTCCAACATCACAGTAAGTAACTCTTTCAAACAATCTTGCGGCCCTGCTATCGGCCCTCGGCTTACAGGCACTTCTGGTTCTCTGGTGATCATAAGATTCTCTAAAATGCTACTTAAACTCAATGCTCGGCCACTTTCACTAATCGCCTGAGTGCTTACTACCTTTAATTTTCCTATGAGATAGATATAATTAATAATCTCTATTCCAAACCAAATATAACTGAAACAAATAATCATAAACACCTCAAAAACCCAGCCAGACAACATAATCAACCAGCCAACAGGCAGACAAGTGATTGCGATATCAAAGCCAGCAATCCTAAATCGTTCCAGTTTGCGTCTGAAAGGCGGCTATTGTGTGAGCATTACGCTGGCTTTGTTAAAATCATATTATAATAAGGGGACACGCGAACTATTGGTATAATACCTCTAACACGACATAAAACTTCGCGTGGTTGTCGACCGGCGCGGCACGCGATTCAGGAAAATGTGAAAAGGAACATATTTATACTACGTTATGTAAAGTGTAACGGCGCCAGCCGGGTTTGTGACCTGTGGCCTTAACGAAATCTCGAAATGTAATTGATGATGGTGACACTTCGTCTACACTACCGAACACTCCTACATTTACATAAAATTGCAATTATACAAATACTTGTTTTAGTCTTTAGAATATAAATCAATAATTCATAGATCTTTTAGCATGCCCTTCGAGTTAATCGTGTAGGCCGTTTTGAGGGTCTGGGAATGTATACTATAACTCGGAACTCGGGCTCGCTCTAGTTCGGTTACAGACGTCCTCATAACTGTAATTAATACAGAATTTAATATTATTCTACGACTAGATTCTGCCACCGGTTTCGCCCGCATAAAAATAAGTTGTTCCATACAAACTCTAAGCTTTCATTTCTACACTTTAGGGGACGAATTAAAAAAAACTGTGTTAAATTTCACGCTCCTAGTTCTAGTAGTTTTGATTGTGCTCTCGTTTCAGTTAGTTTCGCCTATTTTTTATGTTTTTTTATTCAATTTTATACTTTATTAAAAATAAATTATTCTTATTTGGTTTAAATAAGTGTACCTTACTCACACTACCTTACATAGTCCATGTACTAACGCAACGCTTACATGTCGCCCTGTTAATTTTAGTTGGCTATGCTGAAAGTACACTCTGTGGTCATAAAATATTAATAGCCACGAACATGATGTTCTTGTTTTATTTCATAATTTCGTTAAATTTGAATAAAAATCACATAAAAGTTTTTCAATTACTTTCATGCACGTCAGTACACTCTGTAGCCACGTTATATTTCACGTAAGTAATATTAATTTTAAAAAATCTGCAATTAATATCCTGAGCGTGATTTATAGCTTTATTTACTTATGCGAAAAAGTAATTACTACCGCTAGAAATCTTTTAAAATAATCACTTCTCTCTGCATTGCAGTGTGTATAAAAATCGATAAAAAAATCATAAAATTCAGATTTTGATTATAATATTTTCGTACAGGACGAAAGAAATATTAAAATCTTAAATGGCTCCCAAGGTTACCCATCCATTTATAATCCTGATTGGGTCGTACGCAAATAATTAATACCATAATCGTATTACAACCCTGGTATGGCCCAGCGATAACGTAGATACCCTGTAACCCCTCCTCATCAATTCATATTAGAAGATTAATTGTACCCAAATATTCAAATGTGTGTATGTAGGTCGGAACCGCCAAACTGAAGCAGGTAAACCCACATGCGGCTATTTCATCATATATTATTGGGGCCTTAGTAGACCTGCTACTTTCAACAATGGGTATTTTGCGATTTCGTGGAGGCTGTATCGCATATTGGCGAATCTTTGTGTTCGATGCCTTTTTTTTAAAGTAAATCATCAAAATAACTTCTCCCGCTCTGGACGGAGCGGGAGGGCGTGTCAGACTTCTACTGACTAAAACCTACCCCTGTTTCTTCTTTTTCCAGTGTTCCGGGGATTTCTTTCGTTCAACCCAGGGCCCCAATAGGCTTCGACCCTATCGGGTGTGACCGATGCCCGCATTTCAAGAACAAAATCGGTAGAAATAAGGCTTTTTTTTCAAATTCCAAAGCTTAACCAAAACCATAGGCAATTTTGTAAACCTTTTGTCGTTAAAAATAATTTGTGCAATAAACGTTCATTTGCTGTTACTTCCAAAGAACGACTAGGGTAGCCGCTGACTACCGATTCTGAAAGTAGCCCGTCTGCATCGGACCTTGCGGAGAAACGTCACTTCCCTCCGATATTGCTTTCATTAACCGCTGGATACAAGTATACCAGTTGGCAGGCCACACCTCGCCGTGACCTCACCGCAAGGGGCGCGTCTGCGAATTAGCGAGTCATTGTTTTGTTTACATTTACACGTCAGCAGTTTGATGAGGAACTGGTTACAGGGATTCTAATGAGCTTTAATATGGCTGGACGGCTTGCGGAGGTGGTCCGGTGATTCATGTAAGCTGAAGTCGGTAAGGCTGTGTTGTGAATGTTGGATGCGCATTAAACCGACGCGTCCACTATAAAATATTTAAATCGAATCGAATGGAATATGTTATGTCAGTGATTGGATAGACTAATTGAAATTGAATATTCACAAAAATCTGGTGACTTATTCAGGGTTTGTTTTTTTTTGTAAGGTTGGAAATCATCAAATGATTTCTCCCGCTTTAGGTTGCGACTCGCGCCGTCCTTTTATTGTCTAAAACCCATATGTGCCTTTTAGTTGCCCTTTCTGTTTCAGAGTCTCGATAACTCTAGCAAAAAAATCCCTCGGAAGACTTATAAAAGTAACGTTTTCTTCAAGATGAATTCTCCAGTTAAAATGTTTTCTGCAATCTGTAGCCTCACCAACTAACTACAATGATAATTCAATATCTCAGTATCGTTTCGCACTTTTGATCCTGACAAATAGATCATTGGCGGGCCCTCACATCATCTCTCCTCAAGAGGGGCGAGTTTCGGTTATCCTTTAAGGAGTACGAAATATTACAAGATCCTCTGTCGAAAGTGCCAATATGATATAGTGGGACCCTTTTATCGCTGCTTCTTCGGTCCGTGTCGGTCTGATCGCGACGAGGGTAGATAAGGGCTTCTCCATATTATTATTGCAAGGGTGCGTGAAATTTTGCAGATATCTACGGCATGGTTCGGTTCAAGGATCATGGGATAATAAGGTCCATTGTTAGCTTTGCGGATTCCTTCGGTTTTCTAAAGTTCGGGCCTTTTTAATATTGAGATTTTTTTGGAAATGAGGTATTCATGTGGTATTGAATGGAACAATATGTTGGGTATGTATGCCTAAAGTACTTGCTTTTCATAATGTCAGAATATTCATACGTAATTGGGAAATCTATTCAGGTCTCCGTATTCTCTAGTGTGTTTACGTATAAATTGCTATTGAAACAGGTATCTTCAGTAAGTCACTGTGTTTCCCAATGGAGTGATCAAACTGCAAGCGCCGCACTGCATAACAGCATGATACCTAGGGACGTGAATTAGTTATAAACTTAGTAGTAGATAATTTAATTAAGTTTAAAATTTAAAATATTCTACTGCATTTCTTGGTAGATGATACACATAATGCTTTCTAATAATTTGTGTTTGCGTATCTTCTCTTAGTCTAAAAGCATAACTACAAATATATTGTTGATGCTTTGTTATGTGACTAAGAACAGAGGGGGTAATAACTTAAAGCATTAAACCTTAAAATTAAATACAAACAAAATAAATCCATATTAAACTGATGCGTATATTCATTACGCACAAATAAAGTGACATTGAAAAAGCCGTGTTTGTATCGCCACCTCCCTAGGGACAGTAGGGTTTCGCCTTTATCCCCACGGTGCCCCAATTAGTGGTAAAAGTAAAAATGTGCAGCGGAACCACGCATTACCTTGCCCCATGGGGTCTGGGGTCCCACGTGGCATCTAATGGTGTCTCTTTGCTTAGAGGGTGCCTAGTTTTAGGTGCATATGGACCGCTAGTTAAATCAATAAGAAGGGAAAAAAAGTGGTGTTTTATTTTGCAACAGATTTTATGGCTGTATAGTGGGTCGTTGTTTATGCAGTGAGGTCGTGATGGGCTTTTTTATGCGAATAATTATGAGCAAGGGATGAATTTGGGTGGGTTATGGATGATGTTCCATTGTGATCGTTAATTTGTACAAAGGGTTTTTTACATTAGGAAGTGAGCAGGAATGGTAAAAACTACGGTAATTATTTCAGGTGTATGAAATTTGTCAAACCTGGTTATCAGACGCCTTATCGTATACATTATAGAATTTTCTTCAAAAACTAGTCTTGTACGGAAACAATAAAAATGGTTGTATTACGTTGCTAGTGTGTATGCAATTTACATTTTTTATTGAAAAGTTCATGTTATCATAATAACATATCGGTCTTTCTTTTAACTGCGTCATGGGTTCTGTTTTGATCTATAAAACAGTTTAATGACAAATTAAAAACGAGTTCATCCGCAATATTAAAACATCGTCTAAAAGATATGAGATAGATAAACACATTCTTGGAAGAAATTAGTAACCGTTGACACATTGGTCCACTAGTGGCCGTAATTTTCAAAAGACCCGAATTTTTTATTTCTCGGCATGTTTCAACTAATCTGTCATGTTGACACTTGTGATACCATTAACTATTCCTAAATAAATTATAATGTGTTTTCTAGATTAATTGGCGTTACGACATATTACGTTTCACGGCAAATGTGCCTACTTAAGTAAGGTATCTAACATCAATCTTTTGAATTTATAGGCTGGTAGTTGGTAGAGAATTACTAGAGAAGCGCGCGAGGGCGGTGGACATATTTATTGCTCGACGAGATAAAAAACAAGAAAATGTCGGCGGTTTTTACGTCTTTTGAAAGTTCTATAAAAATCATTGGTGTCCCTTTGTTGGTGTTTTACGTGTAATAATGATCGCGTTGAAAGAATTCTTGTAACACTTTCAACAAGGTATACATTTTTTATTGCGAGGCTCGAGAAGTAACATAATGTTCACTTTATTAATGTAGACTTCCAAGTTATGTTTGGTACAAGTTTTCATCTCCAGTTTAATTAAGATCGGGAACCTCGGCCAGATTGCTAACATTTGCTTTTCTTATTAGTCATTTTCTTTCGCAGTCGATGAGAGGGCCGGGAAAACTTTGTACTTCACTGAACAAGAAAAGGGGAGCGTTCTGCCGTAAAGTAAAAAAGATTCCGCCCAAGTAATGAGAATATTTCGGAATGAGACCATTTCCGTGAGCATCCCTTTACGTAAGGGAAAACCGGAGCGAATAATCCTGATATCGGCATTAGAACCGGCACTGTTGCTTCAGTCCGGTCCCTTCGCATAAAAAACAAAAGTTATTTGAGCGTTGGATTTGTGGATATTTGACGCGAGCCGTCGAGATATCAACCCTGAACCGAACTGCCGATGGAGTGTCGTCTGACAGAGAGCTTTTTACTGCACTCGGGGGAAATTCAGCGATTCCCGCCGTAAAGCCGTGTTCACTGCGAAAACGAAACATGAAACAACAATTTGCCGGTCGTTCTGCAAGCTGCACCTCAGCCATGTGGAGCACTATTGATGTTCCGACCTATAACATGTCTGCACGCTCTAGAAGTCTTGAGATGGGACGACTGTTCGCTTCAATGTCGTAAAATGCACAACAAAATGACTTTATGTACGTCGCACGAATGCCGACATGTCGGGCCCGGCTGGTCTATTTAATGTTCTAGTTTTATAGATCTTGTCTTCTATTTGAATTTTAATTCTACATGATCATTGTGCCGATGCCGTAATGTGCATGTATAACGAGCGGGTTTATACCGGTCTCTGAGTCTCGACAGATGATTATCGCAGTGTTAGTTTCGCTAGATCCTAATCGATACTTAATCGGGAATCGATTATGTAGATGTGCGCCTGCGCTAACAGTAATCTTACTTTATCGATAAATCGATTAGTGGTCTCGGTGGAAATTTAGAAATTAGTCGTTGGACGCAAATTGGAATATCCGAGATAAACAGAAATTGTTATTACGTTTATCCCCATAAGTATTAACTTTCAGCAGATGGTTCAGATAAGTGTTGTTAGGATTGGTCACTATTTGCATAATTGGATATCGAATAAAACATCCGATAAAGGAATGTTTACAGGTAGTTTAGCATAAATGTGTGGAGCGTGCTCGATACCAAACAACATCAGAAATATATTGAGCGGAAACTGGCTACATATGGACGTGTGCGTTTTTTTTCAATTTTGTGTTTGGCTGTCAAATGTTTTTTTCACTGCAACAATTTCTATAACTCTGCGGGAGTTGACACGAACATTGTATACGTTTCCTGATCCCAATTCAATCCGGTGTGTCCGTGTGCACCGCATGTGGTTCATTGGTTAACTGAATTATACGTACGCCGATGAAATCGGACGGCTGCACTGTCCGTCCGAATCTATTTTATGTTATTGTTCGCTCTCGTATTAAAAAACTTTGTTCAATTTATGGAAAGTCCAAGTTTTGTTCGTGTCAAAGTTATGTGCTATTACACTGCGGCATTGAATGAAATCGTATTCAATGAAAGTCATAACTTTGTAGAATGGAAAATTCAATTTTTAGTATCTACGTCCAACTTTAATTTCTGGAAAGTTTGGAACTTCTGTAGTAATGTTCACGTCGCCATTGGTAACGGATATACTCGTACTTATTTTAGTGCATTCAATAATAATATAGATATTAGAAATACAAGAAGAAATTTTGATTGGAAAGTCAGTAAAACGTATCTTTATATTAAGTATCAAATGTCTGAGATTCAAATCCTTGAGGAAATCCCTAACTAGCTGAATATTTTTATCAACAGATCTATGTCACTTCTCCAATTGCTGATACCCATCTGGCAATGGGAGAACATAAAATACATATATCAGTATTACCCACGCAAGATGTGAGTCAATGAGAACATGGCTACAGTATTCTTGTAGGCGATGATAAGTGTCATATTTGAAATGATCTCGTTATGGCAGAATTTGAATTTATAAACTGTTTTTGCATATGAATGTAATCATGAAAAGGATCAGGGCTGGTTATGGCACTAAAACTCTTTGTTTCAATGGTTTAGAGCTTCAATTTTTTAATTCTTTGTATGTTTTATCTGTTGTCTTCTGATGTTAGTGTTTTTACTACGTTGCAACCGTGTGTTGAGATCTTTTTGCATAAATATGCAATCAATTTACTGTTTTATTATCTTTATGGTCGAAGATTCTTGGGTTTAAATTTGAATTTAACTATTGTTTTTATTCATTTCTGTACCGTTATCAAAAATATTAACTGATACCTAGAGAGTTTTATTTATTTTTTCGCCTATTGACTTAATAAGATCACTCCTCATAACTACCATTTTGCTATTAATTACTTCATCAACTACACAGCGGCGTAGCTACCCAGGGGCTAGGTGGGGCAGTGCCCCGGGGCCCTCAAGCTCAGGGGGCCCTCAAATCCTTACCAGAAACCTCGATCGAACTTTCGAACGAATCGAGTTTTTTGCCTTTTGGCATCGGAACCCTAAAAACGCTATGGAAACACAAGTTTATGCATCGAAATAAGAGTATAAGTGTTTAGTTTATTGAACAAAATAATATAAGTGTTAAGTATCCACTTAACAAAAATCAAAACAGTAGATAAGCCACAGTTTACAAAACCAGGGCGGTTAATTGTGCCGGTGAGTTAATTGTGCTGGCGAGTCGGACACCACTCTAAAAAAACTAAATCAAATAAGATGGTCCAGTAGGGTTAATACGATATCTGCAATAAAACTTCGTTATTTTGACAAAGCATTATCAGAAATAGTTCTAAAGAGTCCTAATAAAGATGAGCGTAGTGAAGCAGAGAGTATTAAAACTAAAATGCTAAATTTCGAGTTCGTGTTGCTTTACGAATTCATGCACAGTGTATTGAACGACATCAATTATGCATCCAAAACTTTACAAAAATGCGACATCAATTTGGGCGAGGCGAGTAAAGTTTTAGCAGAGACCAAAGCAAAGTTGCAAATTTATAGAAATGATTTCGAATTATTCAAGTGTAAAGCCAGTGAAACTGCAAGAAAATATGGTATTGATACCCATTTTCAAGAAAAAAGGCAAAGAACAGTTAAAAAACATTTTGATGAATTAGCTGCTGATCACCGATTTCCAAACCGGGAAAAAATATTTAAAATTGAGATTTTCAATAATATACTAGACACAGTAATAGATTAGATACACGTTTTTATTACATGTTCATGAAGCAACTTTATTAAAAAATGTGACGAATTCCTAAGAAAATAATAATATTCAGATACAATAGGCCCTAGTTTTTCACTTCAATTTATGAATATTTACCACCTAGTTTTACCTCAACTAACTTAAGCATGGACTGTTCACCAATTATGTAAGGAAATAATGAGCAAATATGGAGTGCTAGAATGCGACCTAACGGAAGTATTTACAGCAATCTTTACAATTCCTGTCACTTCTGCAGCGGCTGATAGGTCATTTAGCAAACTAAAAATCATAAAAGAATATTTAAGAAATAATATGGGCCAAACTCGACTCCGACGTTTATCGCTAATAACAATTGAGAACAAAACCGCGTCAAGCCTGGATTTAAACGAAGTCATTGATACTTTTGCGAAAACTAAAGCTAAGAAAAAATTGTAAATATTATTGTGATTTAGTCAGTTGGTAGGCTCGACCTTTGTATAATAAATCCTTAAATCTTCTCTATTTCGTTTTATTAGTCAAACCAACACCAAAAATATTAATTGTAATTTATGTTGTTACTATTAAATATTTTTATTACCTGCCCTGCAGTTCACAAAAAATAGCTTAAGTAGCTTAGCATTTTTATATTTCATGTTTTTATTTAATAAAACCTAATCACTTTACATAGCAGTAGGGCCCCATTTTTTACTTTGCCCCAGGGCCCTTGGTTACCTAGCTACGCCACTGCAACTACATCTCCAACAAAACTAACATCTCATTCGACTATGTCTTCCCATCCATCATAATAACCTGATTTAGGTACTCCCTTCTTCTTCGCAGCTGGCTCAAATTAATTCGTTAGTGAAATATAGTTAATCCGGCGACTGCGGGGAGTGCAGGGTTCTCTGTGTCGTGTCGCCGCCGGCGCCCTGTGGTGCACTTGAACTCGTACCTTTGACTTTATGAAGGCTCTTGACGACAGTACGGGAGTTGGTTTACTTGTGCGGTTTCTTCGTTTGTTTTTCTTTAAGATTTTAATTTACGTTTCTTGGTTTTAGTTAAGTTTGTTATTGTACAGGTGTTGTACTCTGGTTAATTAATTGGTTTTGTAAATGAGTTTTGTTTTGTAATTTATAATTCAAAGTTCCTCGTACTTAGCACTAAGCCAAGCCCAGCATTTTATAGACTTCGTAGTTAAGATGGACACATAAAATATGCTTAAAATGTTGATATTATTATACTACTGCTTTTTTGCCTTCTGTTGTGCCATATTTGGCGCAATCCATATTCTTTCTTTCTAGATACACCACCACCAACACCAACATTTTAGCAAAATATAAATAACACCTATAAAACATGCGTAATTGAACCCATAGGTATCGTTTAGATGATGTTTTCTTATTTTTCTCATATGTACCGACTGCATAATTCGTAGTTTTGTGCAAAGCTTGTAAGTTTCTTGGCACTCCAACTATAAGCAGCAAATTCCAAAAAAGTCATTAACCGGGTGTAGTTTATTCACCTATTTTCATGCTCAGCTTTGTTAGTCCGGCGGATAAACTTCACCTATCTCACGGTAAGAGCATTCTATTCATCTACTTCTGCACGTCTTGAAAACCAGGATTTAAATTTAAATTTCCTTCCATTGCGTGGTTTACTTTCGGTTTGGTCGGAAAGATGGAACAAAGACGGCAATGTATATTGCTTTGGGTTGAAAAGTTTTGGTTTTTCATTGTCGTGGTAGGGTGTAAGTCGCGGAAACGAGCTCTCTCCTTTATTCCGCCCCGCTGGTCCACGGTACACTAAAATTTTCCAGGAAACTGCAATGTTATTAGGGTAGGGAGCCCCCCAGTCCCCGCGCGTCGGATGAATTCAACTAGGAAGGCAATTTCCACTTTATGACGTGCTATGGAGAACGCGCGTATTAGGCAAGTACTGTACCCATGCTTTACGGTGTTTTGACTTTACAAGATTTACTATCGATACGCTGAACGAGATGGTTTTGTTTATACTGCAGTTTGCCATATTTTTAATAATAAGATTAAATTTAATATTTTTGTTAAAAACTTTTAGGCTAACTATGCTTTTAGATACCTACTTATAACAGTGTTTACTTCAAAGAAAACTTAGCAAGGTTCCAAAAATTGGCGCTTTTTATAAATGTACCTCTACAATTTTGTTATAGCTAAAGTTTAAATTATCCTGTTTAAAACATGGTCACAGGAAGCCATCAGATTAAATTCTTTTTTATTCCTCCCTGTTATGAGATACACCATCTTCAGGATAATGCTATGTAATAAAAAAGAGATAACAGATGTGCTTAAATTTTTATTGAATACACTCTACATACAGAATAATGCAGGGACTTGGAAGCACTTTAAATCATGATGAGAAATCGTTTAAAATATATTTACTAACTGCTGCCAGCGGTTTCGCCCGTGTACTTTTCTAGTATCGCATCGCAACGGCACACAAAATCTAAAAGACATAGTCTCCCACTTGCTACATATCGCCTAAATCTTTTCTACCAATTGAGCGTGAAGGATTAATAAATATTATACATAAAAAACTGACATACAAGCTTTTGTTTTTATAATATTAGTGTGACTAATTCTTGATGTCGTTCTTCGTTTCACGCAGTCGCGTGAAAGTAGAAAATTATCCAAAGAAAGAAAGAAAAAAGGTTTATTCGTGCCTTAAGGAGAACCCGAAAAAGTATCTTATGTCCTATATAATACGGGACATGGGTCCATCCATGTACAAAATTTTTAATCCGTACAGCCAACAAGCATAAATGAGTAACCAGCATATACATTTGTACATACAAACTTTCGTCTTTATATACTCGTATTAGTATGAAGTGTGATATGTAAAATAACTTAATTAATGAAAATCAAAATAGCTAGGCAAGAAAAAGTTACCAGATATTTTGTACAAAATCTACTTTACAACCGAACGAACAAAATGCTTAAATCAAAAGTGCAAAGTCATTTACTTCAATTAAAATTTTACAGCGAAAGCGACTCTATAATATAACAACATTAATTTTGTTTAAAACAGTGCGAAAAAACTCCAATGAGTTTTTTATTTTCTTAATCTCCGCGATTCACTGAAAATAGTTCTTCGAAAGTGCTTTCACAGTCATTACGAAGGTACGTGCTTTTTCTTTTCATTTCTCATTTTCCAGAAGACCATTCAATTTCAATCTAATCCTGTAGTCGGGCTCCAGTCTCGGAAGTGAGCAGTAATCGCCTCATTCACCTTGCTTTACTCCTCGGAGGTGATTCAGTGAATTTACACAGAAATGTGGAGCTCACGACGAAGCCCGAGATCAAAATTGAAATAATTATGAAATTGTTCGTTATTTTTTGTAGATTGGTGTCGTTTAACAAGAAATGTTGGTGTATTTTTTAAGCCGAAGTGAGAATTTCTTTTTCCACAAAGAAATTCAAGTTTGATGTATTCTGGCTCGCTTGTTTTATTTCTTTTTGTCTTACAAAAATTGTCCTCGTCCTAGATAAGGCGTAATAAATTAAGCTCATTAATTTGGTCCCTCCAAGCTAGAAAAATAATACTCTACTGTCTCGGGTGTCAGATTTCTTGCGATTAATTAAATTAATTATTTCTTTGGCTAAGTTTTACACAGCAGGTGCACCTTTATTGGATTATTTACTAACGACAGCCATTCTATTCGGTCCGTTGACACCTTAAGGAGGGGTTATAAAGAAATTCATAAACCCTGACCCGCGAGTTTGGTGACAAACGTAACACTTTATATCTTCCCCTTTTAATATTTACCAGGTGTCGTTTCTCCCCTTTATTGCTAGACTTGTAATAATCCTTGCAAACATCTCCTCTCTCCGAGGAAGTCGGGATAATAATGCTTTCTATAAGCGCGGCTTTTGTGTTTATGGCCCCTGTTTAAGCATGCAGCCACTGTAGATGTTATTAGAGTAATATCTCTTGCTTTACCTGTGTTTGTGTGATATTAACGATGCTATGAATTAAGCCGTGCAAATGCACATGAACAATGTGAAATGTAAATTGATACACTGCTTTTCATAGTTTCTGATTTGAGTGTAGGTAGAAACTAGGTAATATAAAAGATCTTTGTTAAAAAGATTCCATCAAAAGGCCTTTTTTAGATTAGTTCCGAGTAAGCAGAAAAAAACGGACCGAAAAACTTTGATTGAAAACAAAACCTATACATTACCAAAATAACTTATTCCCAACAACAATACATACGTTCCACCTGAAGCTTTTCCCAATAGAAATAACCAATGACCCAAATCCTTCGACAAAGAAAAAGGATCCGTACTTTCCCTTTGTCAGCGAAACTTGGAAACAGTTACCATAAATGAGACCTTTTCCCATCGGTATAACGTTGCCAAAGTCTACCGCCACTTCGTTTGATAAATAGCGGAGATACATTTTCATTAGGCCCGTGTATAAATTACCTGATAGTAACAATAAGGTTAAAGTTTGGAGCGAGACAAAAAACAAAAGCGATAAGGAAATTAATTAGAGAGAACATGAAAGGGAATATCGTTCGTTTAATGGCACCCGCGTATTTCCAATAACGGATTTCATTGGAATGACGTCTGAGAGAAAAATCGGTCTTTGCTAGTTTTAATGGATGCTTTTTTTATTTCGTGTTGAAATTCAGGTGAAGTGAAAATCCACGAGCGTCTAAGGAAAATGAGAGGTAAAAGGAGTTGTGTTGTAAATGACTAGGGATAATGTGCGGATGTTTGTGAAGACATGACCGTTATCTCGGCAACATTAGTTTTCATGGTTATTGGCTATGTTAATAATGCAGGATTTGTACGAACTTTCGTTGTGTTGCGCGGTTTATCTGTTTGGGAACCAGAATGACCATGAGCATTAGGTGTGTTTGATCGTAACGCTGATGATGATTGCTGCATGCTTAGGTATAATCTGCTCTCTTTCTTAAGGAAAGTCTGAAAAATAGTAGATAGTTACGGAACGCCTCAAAGCTTTAAATCGCGTTAATAATGTTTTAGTACCTACTTATGGAGTCATATTATAATTTACTCGTATCCATACATCAAAATTGCTAACGACTGCTCTTGAGTCTGAGGTAATATATCTCCCGCCCACAAGAGTGCGTCTTATGGGACCATAAACGATGTAGCATCAATTTATTCGTAATTTTTCATTTGCAGGAGATTCAAAACCACGGTCCTCCATTTTGCGTTCCCGGTTTCATAAGCTGATCGATCAACAATATCTGGATTAACTTCTGTAGTAAAATGTTAACGTGTTTTATCGCCATAAGAGGCTGTGTCCTGCCCAAAATATTTAGGAGCGAAAACAATAAAATTTACAGGAACCGCTATACAAATAAAATTAGCAATAAATTGAGACCTTCTGTGGTTGCTCCACCTGCGCACGGTCGCACGGGGGTGACCAGGCGATAACTCAACGGAATTGTGCCCGGAGGCCATCGTGCTACGTAAACAATAATAAATACTAACCCTTGTTCGCATCAAATAAAACGTTATGTGCTGCGCCGCAAATTGGTGGTCTCCATGCGTCCGCGTGGCCGGTGGAAGATATTAATTAGCTGCTGACAATTATTAGTGGAAGTTATCACGCTTGTAATTTCCAGTCACGGTCCGGAGGTGTAATGGCGAAACGTGGCAGCCTTACATAGCTTAACTCATATTGCAATAGTTTCATCGTCTATGACAATTTCTAGGTATGAAAACTGTATTTTAGAACTGTGTAAAATGGTATTTTTTTATTAATCCTATTAAGTCTCTCTCATAGTCTGTAGTTGTAGTTTTCCACATTTCTCCATGAGTTGTTTTTATGTGAAATATAGTGATAGGTAGGTTTATGTCCAGCTGTGGATGTCTTTCGGCTGAAATAATGATGATGATGATGATGATAGTGATATCTTCCATTTAGTAATATTTCCATTGAGGGAAACTGTACACTACTGTACAGATTTACTGTTATTCTCTTGCCCGTGTCCCAATTAATTAGAGGTCGGCGCAGCATGTCTTTGCTCCTATATGTTGATCTTCCTCTCTTTGTCTTTCTTAGATATTTTTTACACCACCTGCTCGATAATGACCCTATTGTGTGTCATGTAACCTGCACTTAAAGCAACTCGTTATCACCTAGGGAGATAATACAGTATGGCCGATCCCTAGGGCATAATGGTTTTTTTTAATTTAGAACATCAAATACGTCTTTAGTCATTTAAAATGTACGTGCATCAAACAAATTTATTCAAAAATGAAACTGGCCACTAACAAAAAAAAAGAATAATAAATGGTTACATACTGAGGAAAAGGTTAAGGAGGTTCTAAAAAAGAGTAAACTTATAAAGTAATATTGAACTATTGAATTTTGTTTGCTTCTAATTTGGAGTTGAGATTAACGTGTAAATAATGTTGCATATTTTTAAATTTATTTATAATTTGTTTTATAAGATATATAGTACCTAGTTAATTAATCGTAGTAGACTTGTAATTATCTCACACATGGTGTAAAAAGTAGAGTATCCAACACGGGAATAAAGCTGTCTTTGTCTTGGGCGGCTTTAATTCCTCACTTCACTCAGGTTTCTCTATAACTCCCTCGCAATGCTCGGGAGTTAATTATATAAATCCCTCACTAACGTTCGGGATTTAAACTTAGCAACCTTCGTTTTGTTCGGAATTCAACATACCGCCCTCGCCTTAAAGACACTGCTTTACTCCCTAGTCACATAATCTACTATTATTAAACGTAGATAACCTCTAGGGGTTTCTTGAATCGTGAGAGATACTAGACGTCCAGGCCTGGAATAACTATCTGTCGGCCATTCAAATTTCGCGAGTCGAACCGTTTCGTCAAAAATATTTATTTTTAATTAGAGCTAACTAATTTAAAGTAGGCAATTAGCCTCAAGTACAAAGAAGCCTCTAATTAATCTTATACCTACCTTCCAAAACACCAACTAAACTCTATAATAAGCTTGTTATAAATATTCCATTAGCGTTGCAAATGATAAGTGACAAGCTTGGGGGTGACACTATTTCGCTATTAGCCGCCCAATCCTCCCGGGGCGAGGGAGTGACAATATGTCTCGTGTATCCTCATTGTGACTTAGCCTCAGGATAGACACATTCAGAAGGTTGGTTCCATACAACAAGCCACATGGACGTAGCATTAGCATTAGCGGCCTTTTAATGTTCCCACTGCTGGGATCAGGGGGTGATTGGGGTCCGTTTACATCTTAAGGACCCAAGCCAACCTCACCTGCTAGCGGTGCACCCTGCTGTTCAACGGACGAGGCTCTGGCGACCCTGGTTTCCCTCTCGTAGGGTTGTGGGGGTCAGACGGCTGGTCGCCCCACGTAAAACCAACTTCAGTCACATATACATGGAATGGCAAAGAATAATGTGGGTACTTGGGCTAGGGCGTCGCCGAACAACGACGCGCAGGCACATCGCCTTAAACCTGCGATAAGTGGGCTAGGGCTACCGTGTCAAGTACGGGCACGGCTAAAGAAGTTAGTACCCAAAAAGAAGCTCCGCTTTGCCACCTGGAACTACAGCGACCGGTTGATGCGAGTTAAGGTGCTGATCGAAGGGTCGGTAACGAACTTAGTCAGCGCCTATGCTCCTCAAACTGGCTGCTGTGAGTCTGAAAAGGAGGCCTTCTGGGATGAGTTCGAGGACGTATTGCGCGCTATTCCGAATTCTGAAGATATTTTGGTTGGGGGGGATCTCAACGGTCACGTAGGTCAGCGTGCTGGAGATTACGGACGTGTTCACGGTGGTTTTGGCTATGGCCAACTAAATGCAGAGGGAGTCAGCATACTCAGGACCTGCGCTGTGTCGGACCTAGCCATCGCGAATACGTTCTTTCAGAAGAAGCCCCAGCATCTTATTACGTACCGTGGTGGCTCATACTCAACCCAAATTGATTACCTGCTGGTGCGACGGTGCAACATTGGCAAGGTTACCAACTGTAAGGTTATCCCAGGCGAAAGCTTAACGGCTCAACACCGCCTCCTTGTCATGGACCTGGCGATCGTATCAAGGAAAAAAGTGACCCAGAAACGCAATCCCCGCACCAAGTGGTGGTTGCTTAATGGTCCTAAACTGTCGGAATTCATCGCGGAGGTCGAGCACCTCGAGATCAGTTCTCCGCATGAGTCCGCTCAAGAGATATGGAGTAAGATTCATTCAGCAATCACCGCCGCGGGTAAGCGCGTCCTTGGCACTTCTCGTGGTGGTCGCACCATGGACAAGGAGACGTGGTGGTGGGATGACGGGGTGCAGGAGGCGACCCGGAAGAAGAAGGTATTATTTAAGAAGTGGCAGGGGTCCAACTTTCCGGAGGACAGGGAGGCATATGGAGCGGCTAAACGCGCTTGCAAAAAAGCAGTAGCCAGAGCCCGCAGCAAAAGTTTGGCGCCCTTGTACGACAAGCTGGAAACTGCGGAGGGGCAAAAGCTTATTTTTAAGCTGGCGCGGGCCCGGGAAAAAGCTACACGGGACATTAGCAAATGCCTCTGTGTAAGGGACGCCCAGGGTAGGCTGCTCTATGATGCCCCCTCTGTTAAGGAGAGATGGTGCACATACTTCGAGGAGCTGTCTAACAAACAGCATCCCCATAACCTTCCTCCCGAACCGCCTCCTAACCTTGGTCTTATTTCCCCTATTTCCCCCGACGAAACTCGCATTGCTCTTCGCCACATGAAGAACCGGAAATCGGTCGGGTCTGACAATGTGCCAATCGAAGTGTGGAAGGCCATGGGCTCACATGGTGTGGACCTTCTGACGGATCTATTTAACCGCATCCTGACCACCAAGGAAATGCCGAACCAGTGGCGATCAAGCCTTATTATTCCAATTTATAAAGGCAAAGGTAGCGTACAGGATTGTAGTAACTACCGCGGTATTAAGATCATGTGCCACACCATGAAGCTCTTCGAGCGCATAATTGACACAAGGCTCCGTAGCGAGTGCACTGTCTCTGAGTGTCAATATGGATTTCGGGCGGGCAACAGCACCATGGACGCAGTGTTCGCCTTGCGGACTCTGACCGAGGCATACAGGGAGAGAAGGAGAGCTCTGCATATGGCCTTTTTAGACCTGCAGAAGGCCTTCGACTGTGTTCCTCGGCAGTCCATCTGGTGGGCACTTCGCTTCAAGGGTGTGCCCGAGGCCTATATTGACATTATTAGAGACATGTATCGCGATTCCGTGTCCTCTGTCCAGACCGCTGTTGGCGAATCCAAAGTCTTTCCAATATCTGTTGGCGTTCACCAAGGATCGGCTCTCAGCCCGTTCTTGTTTAACGTTGTGCTCGATGTAGTTACGGCATACATCCAAGATCAGCCTCCATGGCTAATGATGTATGCCGATGACATCGCCCTCGTTAGCCAGAACAAAGCCCAACTTGAGCGGAAGGTCAACATTTGGAAGGACACGCTGGAAAACGGCGGTCTGAGACTAAATGTGGCGAAGACTGAGTACGTGTCCTGTGGCAGCACGGATTCAAATACCATCCGAATAGGTTCGGACCGGATCACAAGATCCGATAAGTTCAGGTACCTTGGATCCGTGCTGCACGAGTCTGGCAACGTGGACAACGATGTCCAAGCACGTATAGGCGCGGCTTGGTCGAAATGGCGAGAGGTAACTGGCGTTGTATGCGACCGCAAAATGCCTCCGAAGCTTAAGGGACAGATATATAAATGCATCATACGTCCTGTCCTCCTGTACGGCGGCGAGTGTTGGCCAGCGCTAGGCAGACACACCCAGGAGCTTCGCGTCACGGAGATGAAGATGCTGAGGTGGATGAGCGGCGTAACGCGATCCGATCGCATACGCAACTCATTCATCCGAGGTAGTCTTGGTGTCCGTGACGTGGGGGAAAAACTGCAAGAGTGTCGTCTGCGATGGTATGGCCACATCATGCGCCGCCCTATGGAGTACGTTGGCCGGAGATGCATGAATATGGCTGTCCTTGGCGGTAGGTCGCGTGGTCGCCCTCGCAAGCGCTGGCTGGACGTCGTCAAATCCGACATGAGAGCCAATGGCCTTACTGTCAAGGATGTAGAAGATCGGGCAAAGTGGAGCAAGCTAAGCCGGAAGGCGGACCCTGGCAAAAGCCGGGACTAACGCCTAGTAGAAGAAGAAGAAGACTGCTGGGATCAGGCCTCCTCTCTAGGAGAGGGGACACATGGATGTACATACACATAAATACACTTCATTTAATTTCAGCCGAAAGACGTCCCACAAGTGTCACCACAACTTTCGGTCCTGGAGTACTATTCTCTAAGAAAACAGCCTTAAACAGCAGCGACGAAATCCAAATCGGTATTCGGTAAACTATGAGAAACTATTTTCTAAGAAAACAGCTTTGCCAGCAGCGCTGTGCGCAAGGCTGATTTCTTAGAGAATAGCACTCCTGTGCGTCTCGCATCCATCGGACTCCCGTGACTCTCACCAGATCTTCAGTCCACCCTGAGGCCTTTCGAAGCTGCAACTTTCGGTGTGTGGTTGCCATTTCAGAACCTTTAGGTTTCATCGAACATCTATTCTGCGAGCAATATGCTACTTAAGTTTAGTGATTCTTCGGAGCGATTATTTATTACTTGCGAGTTGGCAATGCACACTTAACACACACAACGGTGTATATCTGCGATCGATGTCTATCTTGGATTACGGATTGATTATTAATTTTGGCAGTTACACGTTACGTTACTCCAGCTACCACGTAAGCACTTACCCTAGTCACCGCGAGTTAATTCATTATGTGGAACCTGCCTTCTGCACCTATCTATTTTGTGCCTCAGCCTCATATCAGGCTGACTACGGTGAAAGATCGTCGACTATTCATCCTATGTGTTATGATGTTGTTTTCGCTTATGATGTTAGATGGGCTGGGTGGATTGGACAAGGCATATTGTAGCAAGTTTGGTTCATTTTGCTTGTATTATCGAACGGTGGAAGTGAATTCATATGGCTTACACTTTTTTTATTTTTGTATCACTCTATTTCATTTTATTTTTTAGATTATTATTTTCTACATTAGTCTTTTATGTTAACTTTTTCTGCTGAAAAACTAACAAGTAGATGCAAAAACAATAAATATTGCAACTTTAAGCTAATATGCTTAAAAATCCAAATTACGTACGTGTTTCTCATTCAAACTCTTAACTTTTATTTTATTTCACATAGACCTACTTGGGCACGTATAAAGCTAGTGGATTCTAGATTTAGGAACGGAGTTCTATTTTTACTATACCTAGGTTTCTGAACTACCATCTCACGGCTACATGCACCTTCCTTTTCTTCAGTAAGGAAGGAGGAGGAAGTATGTAATAATCCTGTATTAAATTCCGAGTAGACTGTGTACATATTTTATGTAGGTGCGGCAAGTATCTCCCTTGTGTAATGAACGTGGCCAAGCTCTACTAAGACGGAGTGGATTGGTATTGGTGGTCGAACATAGACTTCGCTTAGAGATTGCCTTAACGGTCTAAGGGGATTTTGCTATTGAGATACTATTATATTGTAGCGATGGTCGATAGTCTCGGCTTTGAGGGCTCGGTTAGGAGTTTCGTTTACTTTTTTCATTTAGACCGGTGCACGGTGGGTATTTTTCAAATGGGCGTCTATTAAAACCGAAACTGAGGAATGGCGAGGTGATGAAAAGTAAAACAGTATCATTAGATTAATGATAAATCAATTTCGTAGGCATTCAGCCCGTTAGTTTCATAATAAAAGAAAATACTATGTTATACCTATCGATAGTGTTGCCACAGGAAATAAATTGTAGGAAGTAGTGAAATCCGGCAAACTTATGGATATTGTTGAATTCGATATTCCTCAGATTTGGGCATCAACATTCGCTTCTAAAATTCATTCCTGTGTATTCTAAAACAGGAAGTGTGTGTGGTTTCGGACAAAAGTTGATGATAGTCATACTAATGCACTGGTATTCTTTTTGTGAAGGTTATTATAAGTTAAAACAAGAGACAGTTAAATAAATAAAGCGCTCATTTAGTAAGGTTAACTAGATAATAAAGAGACACCAACACAATCGAGAGAAACGTCGCCAATAAATAACTTGTGATAATATCTTAGAAGTTGTTAAGCACGATTTCAAATTAACGACATATTTAGGATATACCTGTAGATACCTGTTTTTCTTAATGTTTGTAATAGTCGGTATATTACGAACTGTAAGATTATTTGATAGGCCCTGGAATGCAAAAGGCAATTGAAATAACACAGTCCCCCCTCACTCTAGAGTGGGAGAAGGCGTTGGAAGATTTTCCACCTCAATAAAAGTGGATGATTTCTCTACATTTACAAAGAATACATGATGAGTAGAGCCCGAGCTATAACTAAAAAAATATATATGTCGCAGCGTCGACTCATTTCAATTTGAATCAGCGCCATCTATCTCTCACTGGAGGAACTATGTAATTAGATTCAACAGCCTTAGCTGAAACTTTTCCAAACTGAACCTGATCTTCCAAACCTTAGTTTGGGAACGCCAAGTAAATAACTTGGGGATGGTTAGCGTGGAGTATTGGCGACACCGAGTGGATGGTCTGGCTGGAAGATAGCCGGCTTTTTGACATTGACAGGTGCACGACGTTGACAGTCAATTTTTATGGTTTTTCTGATTAACCTAGAACTGGAGCTAGGCACGGGTGTGCTGGAAGCTTGGAAACTGAAAAAGGCAATAATAATAACCAACAGAACCATTTTTGTTAAATTTATTATAGTTATTTTATTAATCATTGTAAAAGAAGCATTCATAAAAACATTGCTACAAACGTCATTCATTTCAATTCAAACCCTAAACTCAAAATCAGAACGAAATATAAACATGTAGCAATACCCAGATTAATCAAACATTTTGCTGTGGCTTACATTAAAATTATTACACGAAACTGTAATAAAAGGAACGTAAAATCGCACTTTCGACACCTCCGGCTACCGGCGACGCGTGATAGCCAATATTTATGGGTCCAGATAAAGGACGAAAAGTTGTTCATTGGTTCCCCATTATCCTTAATAAGTATGGATTAGCGAGGGTGGGGCGGCATGGACCTCATCGTAAATTAGCCCAAGACGTTCTTTATAATAGAACTTTATTATACGACTAGCGTTTTCTAGCGGGTTCACTTACAACATTTAATCTAGGAACAGTCTTGTGTGGGCTACAATATCGTAACTTTCGAGTAGGTGTTGTCGTTTAGAGTTGTCGTGTTAGAAAGTGCTTTAAGAATTTAACTAATTTGCATTCTTAAAAGGTTTTGCATGTACTGAGAAAAGATTTTTAATCTCGATTAATAAATTAGATTTTTTTAGGAACAATAGCCGCAATTTAAAAAAACTTTAGAGGTGAAAAATTAAAGATATCAAGTTAATAATTCAAGTAACACGTACAAACTTCCTTACACATAACTTAAACAGTAACAGCGTAGTAGTACAGATTTTATGGACGCATTTGTGTGCGTTGTGATAAGTGTAGTTTACGGCCCATATATTACAGGGCACTAAAATTGGAGGTACAGGAACCGCAGCCAGGTAGGACGTCTGCACGCTACCCTGAATTAATTATGGCTTCAAATAGTTGTGTCTTTAAATATTTATGTCTTTAAGTTGCCGATTAGATAGCTACTTTATGCGTTTTAAAGCTACTCTAGACTCTGATTACAGCCAATGTAGTTGCTTTATGTTTGAGCCTGTTACGAACTTCAAAGGGTTTATTACGACTCGGGGTGACTTTGTTCGATAAATATTATGAGGCTATACGTAACTGTGATTAGATTTATATTGCCTATTAAAATCGAAAACTATTCAGTTTATAATACTGTGATATGATTTAATTTCATTCGCTATGAATCAACTCCTTTCACGCATACGGTTTTAAGGCAATAAGTGTATTTTTTCAGGAGGAGCGTTTTTGTAATTATTATTATGTATCTAATTCTAATTTGTGAAAATCATTTTTATTTTTATCAATCGATACTATTAATATTATGTAGGTAATCTATAACAAAAAAGCCACAGTATCAGACTACAGATGTACTAATAAGAAATAATAATATTTATTTTGCATTTTTATAATACAAGTTAACTTAAAAAATATGTTACGACTTTATGCATTGGAGGTATCGTGATGAAGAAATTGAAGAAATAAATCTATTTTTGCGTTGGCCTTCTGGCAAAAACAAAACAATAAACACTACAACAACCTTTCTCGCGTTACCCTGTTTACTCTTATATCACACAATTACCAACAATCACAATGGCTACCGAAAATTGCCGTCAAATTCGATACGCAACGAAGGCAGGGAAGCGGAAAATACAAGACATTCCTAATTTGATCAGTGCGGTAATCCAATCATTTGCGACCGGTGTCACACGTTGACTTGGGCCAACGTTGGCCAATCTGTGTGACAAATTATTTATTACATTTTCCTTGGAATATTGGTTGACATTATTTTGGTATGGCCGATATTGACAAGGTTGGTTTTGTTTTTGGTTTTTCTTTTCCTTTTATTTTCAATATTGGGGTTACGAGGATATGGGTAGCGTAGTCTCATGGGGGCCGCCCCCCATGAGAGAATAAAAATTTAGAAATATTTTTGATCATAGACTATACTGTTTATACGTACATAAATACTAAATCTTACACTTTAAAATATACTGATTTGACTTGATCTTTATGTAAATTTGCTAAAAATAATAACGTTACTAACAAGTTTTGTCGCAAAAGAAGACAAAGCGATTGCGATTAATTCAATTAGCTAAAAGCTTTAACTCTACTGTACCAGCATAGTTCAGACATAATTTATGATATTCTTTTACGATTGATATTTTTTCGCTTGTTTAATTTCTAAATGGGATCGATACCAGACATTTCTTTTTAGCGATTGTCAGTTCTCATTAGTCGTGTAAAAATAAATGGTGTCTCGGCGAGACAGCACTCACGGGGAGGGAAATGAAGGGAGGAATTTTTGCCTCACTCATTTCTGTAATTGGCTTATTAATGTTAATGACTGTCTGAATTGACGGCGACAGGAGTGATATCTATGAGCAGATTTTTTTCAAAATAAATTTCGGTAATTTCAGGTCTGTGTTAGAAATTCATAAATTCAAGCTTAAGCAATTAAAACTAAATCGGGCCCAAGTAAGTACTTTTTGAGCGTGACCATACGTTCGGAACTACCGAGTTTGAACCCAAAAACTTTAGTCATAAAAAAGGGTCCTCTTCAAATTCGCTTGCCTTTACAAAAAGCCCCGATATAAATAGCTGACCTCTTTCTTCATAGCAATGCCTATAATTTATGATGTCAGTATATGTACAGAACCCGCTATCAAAGCAATATGTCAAACGCATCCGTGCCGGGAAACCGCACACCCGTCACCTGCAGATATTTGTCAAAACTCAAACTAAACAAAGTTATTGGTGCAGCTAGACGAGCCTACAACCATTGAAAAGTCCACCTTAGGAGCTGTAACAGAAGGGTGATGGGTACAGTTTTTAGAGTGCTGAAATAGAAAGTGTTTGGATCGCTTCCACCAATATTGTATCAATATGTATTAGCCTGTCAGATGTGGTTGTGGTCGGATGTCGGAACTGCTGGATTTATTGTCTAACTTTAATCGTAATCCTACTTCCTCACATTGTTTCGTGCTGTGAAAAATTACATGCAAAAGTTACCGCAAGCTTTGTTTAAAACAAAAACTTTAAGTACAATATAAATCGGTTCTAATTTATATTGGAGACAGCTAAAAATGGAGTAAAGTTTCAACATTTTCCTCTTATGTAGGCAATCAGTTGACTTTTATTAGTGAGCTATAAAATAACTTCATGTTCATTAAAGATTTAAAGAAAGTAAAAGTTTATCGGGCTCCTTTATTACCGTTTAAAACTTGGAAATCGCAGAGCCTGTTATCTACAGTGATTAATCTATTTTAACTCTTTCTCGACGTGCAATAACGAAGCTTCAATGCCCATTGAAATTGCCCTAATTTGACATTTGAGAACTGGAATAAGTCCTATAAAACCGTTCCTATTACCATTTGAACAGGAATCGAACGTTACGGAATTGAATTGCTGATTAATCGATTGTAACTCATTCAGGTGAGTATACACTACAACATTTTATGGAGCATTTCTCTGTAATGTAACATTCTTACGAATGGTACAATACAGGCAAAAGCTCAGTTCCCAAAGCATTTTCATGTAATGTAACGTTCCTGCGAATGCTCGGCGTTATGTTACGGGTAAATGCTCACAATGCACAAAGCTCATTTACTAACATTTTGTTGTACCTTGCGTTCATTCTTTTTCATAATTCCTTCGACGAAATGTTACACCAATACGCTCGACGAAATGTTACACCAATATGCTCGTTGGTTTGTAACAAAGAGGCGAGCGTGCTCGACGTGTAGTTCGTAAAAGTATGATACACTTGAACATATCATAGAGCGGCTCGTTGTTCTGTTACAAGTAAATGTTGTAGTTTATACTCACCTTTCAAGCTTTCTCTTTTTTAAGTTGTCGGATTGTCCCATCGATATCGATTGCTTTTTGTTCGTGAGGGAACGTTTCATTCACCTTTGTCCAATGAGTATTATAGGGTCGTCAAAACAAACGACCTATGAAACGTCTGAAGAAGTCGCGTGTCTACTAAAAACACACATAAATCGAATGCACCTAAAATCGCAATTGGATCACGTAGTCACTTCATTTCCCGGAATCCTCATAGCGTTTGGAAGGATCCTGGCCGGGAGGCACCTACCTGAACGCCCGAGGGTGTTGGGGTAATTTATGACCCAAGATAACGAGGGCTCACAGTGGTCTTATCGACTTCCCTAGCGCTTTTTATTTTGCTCTCTCTAGTGCCTTTTTAAAGTAAATCGTCTATTAGAAGCGATATCGACCGCAGATAGTGTAAGTGGACGCCAAAAGTCCTAGCGTGCGAGTTTTTGCGTCTAGACGGTTTATGGCAATGTTAAAATTTCCAATTCTGTCAAGCCGTCACGTGCTTTACCGTTGATATTCGCCGCACCTGGGTGCTATATTGACTTTTACGAGATCTCTTCAAGAAAAACTTTAGTTTTTAAAACCGCTTTTGAATTTTAAGACCAGCCGTAAAACTTGGAATGTTTAAATTTTGTCAAAAACTTCTGACTTTATTTCGACGCTGTGTGGTGATCTGTGTAGAATCTATAGAGATACTCTACATATTATTATATTCTAGCGTATCACGGATGGCGACTCACATTGTATTTTTAGTATATTTAAATAAGTAAAATTTACGACGGATATTTGTCTTTCTTTCATCAAGAGTGAATCTAGTCCGAACATTTATTATAAAGAGTGATCAGTACAATAACTTCCATACATTAATAAAAAATCTACAATATGTTGTACAAAAACCACAACAAGATAAATACTCAATTTTTCACACTCAATACGTAAATAGGCGAAGGGAAACTCGAGGCGCCAATCACCGCGCGGGCGCTTGAAGAATGGCGTTCATTTCCCCGACCGATCTCGTTCTTTCCGCGCCAACATTATCATAACTAGCAGCTATTATTTACTTTTCAACGAATATTACGCCATTGAAAGAAAGAAAGATTTTTTAAATGTTTTCGCTTTGATTTTTCCGGAATTGGAAAGCTACTTTTTCAGGTAATTCAATTTACTTCAATGTCTATTTTTATTTCTTATTAAAATCATGATTTGAATATGACAACAAAATTCAATTTCTCAACTCAACACCAAAATCTCAACAATGTCCCGTTAAAATGTGTGAACTTACTCCCAAGAAACTGTAACGCGTATTAACACCTAAACTTCGTAAGGGACGGTTTAGGACTAAATCGTTGAAGCTAATCTTCGGTGACCATCTGGCGTCTGACATCAAACCTTAAGGCTGTTTTCACACATTTACGGTTCTCTTGAAGGTCGGGGTCTAAAATAAAGGCAGTATGTGGGTATATTTTATATGTGAAAAGGGTTATTATGTGCGTGTAAATTGGCGCCTTTTGTAGAAAGTTAAGTGAAGATCACGAAACAATAATTGTTAGTGGTTTAAATGATATCAACACCTTGTTATTAAGTGAAACCACACTCTAATTTAAATATCAAGACATGAAATAGGACTGCTACATATTAATTTCCAAACGATTGAAGTGAAGACAACAGACATTATTCAATTATGCGCGTCCAGGGAAGGCTATTAAACGCGTTTTATCCTTATTGAAATTCGAAAGATCCAGTTCAAAACGAGATGAGATTTGTGCCCGTGGGATACAATTTAGATGATTTCACAGCAAAACGGCAGCTGGATAGCGGCAGTTGGGCATTATGCACAGATCTCAATGTGATTACTCGGAAGGAGATGTTTGATAAACAGCTCATTTATCAGCTCGCCAGCGGCTTTGAAAGAAATATTAATTTTGTTGGGAACTTAGCGCTGAAGAGCTAACCGGCGCTGTCTAGACGCCGCATGATATAAAATGTAAAAAACGGAGCGGGAAGTACATTCTTTTTGCATTTTACTCTGTCTGTTGAACATGTCTAGTTGGTTGCTATTTGCTACTCTCATTTTGTTTACATCTTCGTTGCTATTGCTCTGTGAACATGTCTTGGTAGAAACCTCCTTAGCGAAATTGAAAATATGTAAAACGAAGTTTATTTCATTATGTGGGGTTAGCGCATTCAAGTTTCATTTTATTTACAACCCTTTGTGTTGACTGGACTTAATAATGAACATGTATTTTACGGGTCAACGAGACTTTTGTTTTTGCAACCATAAACAAGTTCCAAATATTTATAAATACAGTCTGAAATCCCACGAAAAGTCAACTAATTAAACCGAACGCAATAAATAACCCTTGATTGATATGCAAAAACAACAAACCGTTTCGTACAAAGTAACAACAACTGCGAAACATAAAGCAAACAAAGTTAATACAACGCTTGCATATCTACATACAAAATTATTAAATCTCTGTTTATCCGTTGCCGTAATTCAAAATCCAATTTGGTGTTAGATTCGATTTCGGTGGGAATAAATCGGATATCCCATTTGTTACGATGCGTTTGTCCAATTTATGTACACGACTGTACCTATTGAAATTTTGTTTATGATTGTATTTGTGTTTCGATACGATACAGAACGACAGATATACGATTCGGTTTCGATAACAAACGTTTCTACGATAATTTGGACGTGATTGCGGTATGAATAGAAATGTATTCAGAAACGAATTGTGTGTCACACACACAATTCGTTTGTAAGATGGGGTGTGTTTAGGCGAGAAGAAAGGGTATTAAAATAGATGTAATATCACAAGTTACAAAAGAAAAGATATTTGCTTTATATCTGATCGTATGGAGCGTATTTTTTGCGCAATCTCTCTAAATGGAAATGTGGCTTGGCATTCGATCACCAATTTTCATATCTTTATATCCTTGGCAGTACAAGCCAAGAAAATACGTAGTCAGATTTAATATTATAAGTAACTAGTTTCGTCGGATTTCTTAAATATCACTCCATTGCCTGTCTCACATGCATTCATTTATGAAGCTCTCCCGTTGCATCTGACCAGCCCTCGTGAATATTTTAACTATGAGAAATATACCCACGCCAAGAAAAAAGAAACACGAATTAAGATAAGACCTCTTTCCCTTTTTCGAGTAATGGAAAGTGCTTATCTAAAATTAAGTTTTCCAAGGAAACTCGACGTTTATACAGTTAATTAGATCAATTTGGAATATTACTCGGTTCTCACTGAGTATTATACAGAGCAGACTGCTTAATTAATAAAAAAAACGGGTGTTTCAGCGAAAACTTTACGGAATTAGCTCAGACGGAAGCGGATCCCGGGTGAAGGGTCGGCCATTAATCATTCACGTTTCGCGCCAAAACGCCTTTCATAAAAATATATTAAAGTTTCCCTCTCGTCATACTGCAATCCACGCCTTGTATGTTAATTTGCTGTCATAAAATATGGATATTCAGCTTTTTATGTCCTGTAAGTAATTTGGAACGGCTCTAGAAATTTTGCAGAAAGAACTGTTTGGCCGTGACTTCAAAGGAATTCAAGTGCAGAAAAACTTGACTCACAAAAGCGTAGAAAATCAAAAATAAGTTAATTTTATTTAAACGGTCATACCCAAATTGGGGTATCGGACGGATGTGACCCAAAATTACGTGCGCTTGTTTCGGAGCGGGCTGCAATCAAGTATTTATCTCTGAAGTATTGACACTTCAATATTCCTGTCCACCTTGATTGTCAACTCAACCAAAACAAGATAAAAAGAAATTGAATTTATCGAACGTGGCACCTTACAACCACAATTTAGATTCTTTTCCTGTACCATCAATATGAACAGACTTAAAGTTGTTACTATAAACTTCGATTAGAAAACCGAACTGGAAATTAAAGTCGCTAGGGTCCCATAAATACTGTTAGAAGCCCGAGGGACGATCGTAGTACGCTCCTGCTGCTACCAGTAAATTGATACAACCCCAGGGTATATTAAACCAACCTATCAATTACATGTGGTATTGATAAGTAGGATATTTTACATTAGGTACTGTGGTCATCTGCATCTATTTGAATTATGTGGATTGATTTTTCATCTTTGTGATTTGGAATGGAATTTGTGCTAAGTGTTGCATGTGTAGGTACTCGTAAGTGATTCAATATTATTGGTGTAGTATATTTTATTTTATATTGCCATACTGGTCTCGTAGTCAGTAATCCCGCCCGTGGGGCCCTGGGTCGATTCTTAGCCCGGAAAAAAGTGATTTTGAGTTTATCCATTAAGAATTTCTCAGTGGCAGCCTAAAGTTTGGAAGTTAGTGGTGTGAAACCCCCTCCTTCAGAAAGCATGTAAAGCTGTTGGTCCGGCGCTTGTACTCACCTGGGTCGTGGCGAATTGCCATCCCATTTAACTATGACAAGATTGCACCTGGGTTTACGCACATAATGCTGTTCTATAATATAACTATCTAGAATCAAGTACGCAGGAGATAAAAATATGTCAAGCTTTAAGATCGGCCACCGTGATCAAAATTCAATAGAGGGATTATGATTAGTACCAATACTGTACTGAAAAATTAAACGTTTCCTTTTCATTAAACTAGGTGCGGCTATTGTGGTAACAAATTGGACTTAAAACCATCTTCTGACCGTTTCTTGCCAGACTAATGTCATGTCATGTTACATTATTAGTCAAACAGGTGATGGAGCTGAAAATCTCCTAAAACCACGGAGACATACAAGTATATATGTAAAATTCGAGATCAAACAACACCAAAATAACCGTTCCCTAAGCCCCCATCAATATTTCAGGTGATATTTCAAAAGAGGATAAATCGTCGCCATTAATACGAAACACCATACATGTGTTAGATCAAAGTACCTATAGAAGGAAGAAAGCTCTCGGGGAAAATCTACTCGACTCACATATTTCGACGATTTTTCCACGTCTCATTTGTACTTGTCCTAACTTTCGTAGTACGTGCGAGAAATTCTTATTTCGTTACTTAATAAAGTCGATGGAAACCAGATTTAGAGTGCAGATAGCTTTGTCTTCAAGTTTTCTATTTAAGCAAAGTTGAAAAAGGTGTTTTTGTTTTATCTTCGTTCTAGCAACTGAAGTCTTCTAGATTCCTATCTGCCTCGTTTGCACTGAGCTAGTTTTTATTTTCTAAGCTCTCTGTTTCTTTCAGTTTATTTTAGATAGTATGGTAAAATTACTCTTTAGTAAATACAGGTTCTGAAACATTTTTATTTAAAAAAATAAAGAAAGAAATAAAACTTTAAACACAAAGGATCTGAGCACTAAAAATATCTTACCTAGCCAAATCGGCGATATATTTCCCGGACGTACTCAAACTACCAACCGTAACCCATTACCATTTCAACGAATGTGGACGCTCATTGTGGAAGTACCCTGGCCAAGTTACGAGCCACGGCTGCCCGGGTACTCAGGACCATGCTAACGTCCCATCTGCCAAACCATTGCAGATATTACAGTCATTATGTGATAAGAATCCACAAATCGAATAAAACACGAATCAATTCAGCAAATAACAAAAGGCTATTCAATACAACCTTTGTAGGAAATAAATTGGTTTTCGAATGAAAAAAGAAATGTGGGTCCTTTTTATAGATTATAATGGGGTCGTATTATTTCTATCAAGAATATATTTTTAAGTGAATTCGGATTTATGTCGGCGTAACGATCGGTTATAATTCTCAGTTGGGTATTTCATTCGCGTCGATTTTCCTTCAACTTTCTTTGAGGTCGTGACGTCAAAGGTCGCATGAATAGGAAATGAATGAATAACTAATCTTAGTTTTCATTTAAAATTAATTAACAAAACATAAAGTTTTAATTGAAATTATGGATTTAATTAAAACATTCCTTTAATGGAAAATGGTTTCTTTATTGCAATCTTTTAATAATGTAAGAAATTAGATATTCTTTTCCTATAGAATTGCCAACCCTTTTCAAAGAAATTCAGACCCGATGGCTAAGTTTCAGAATGATTACTTTATCAACATATTTATAAACGTAAACACACTTCTAAATCCGTCTTCAAAAGAACCCCAACATATGGCAGATAGATCCCTATCGATGATCGGTACAGCAATAATAAACGTGCTATTAAAAGCTTATTCAATATTTGGTCTACCTCAGATATAAAAGAAAATAAAGCAGAGGATAGAACTCTTCAGATAAATACGGAACATTTCTCGAGGGAAAGTTATAAGCACGTACTTACCGCGTTAAACGGCGAATAAGGGTTAATGCTCAATGATTAATCGTAAGTATAACCCGACTCAACCCGTATCAACCCTATCCATTCGTAATATTCCCGTATGCTTAAAGAAAAAGCCTGCAAGACATGTGTCCTGTCAAGAACGACTCTTGAGAGGTGTCGCCCAAGACTGATGAAAACAAAAAAAGAAAAATAAAATGTGAAAAGGATGTTTTCTTTTGGCTAAAGTAAAGTGTTTCTTTTTGTGTTGATGCCTTGCGTTGCTTGTGTTACAGCAAATATGTTTTTTGAAGATACAAAGCTTTTGTTAGGTTTCCCATTGTTTGCACTCGTGCATAAACATCCTCTTATTGACATGTATAGAAAATTCATGTTTTGTATTATTAAATGTTACCGTTCACCCAGAAACTATTGGACTTCCCATTCTCATACATACAGCACGTTTTGGGGACACTTTTCTTTTTCCGTACAACTAAAGAGTCAAGAGTAAAGGTTACTTCTCGACAAGCGTACCCCAGACACCACACCACCTCTTACCATCAGGTGAGAGTAGTTCAAAGCAAGCTTATCAATAAAATAATAGACCTATCGTTACACCAGCACTGCTTTTAACTGATTTTGATCATTGAATTCAAAAAAGTTAATTTATTTTTGTTGGTATATACATATTCACCGCAGATAATCTCCGTACCAAACCGACAAACGGAAAACTCGATCGGAAATCGGAAAATAATAATCCATTTCATATTTCGCAACATTTAATCTCCGCTTTTACGATACTTTTTTATTTCAAAATATGTAATCCAGGATTATACCAGGAAGGTACGGCGGGTCTAAAGTCACGTATCACTTCAATTAACTTGCATTTTAAAATCTCTCCAGTGTCCATAAAAGTGTTTTAATTAAAAAGAAAAGGAAGAAGGCGGGAGTGAGTTGCAAATCCGGCTTAGCTGGGATATTGCGGACGAGGAAACTTTCCCTGGCAAAAACCGTTTTTCATGTTACCACTGGGGGAAGTCTTACTATTAGTGAAGTAGACTGCGCTCTAGTTATACATTCGTAAAGTTGATGCTGGGAGCTAGGCTTGTGGGTAGCTATAGCTTTCAGTAAGTGGCAGCTCTGAGCATATTGACTTTGATGTTAGGGCTGTTAGCTAAGCTAATAATTATGTATACTGTAAAAAAAGATATTAGTTTGAATTTATATTAGATATAATTAATTCCTCTAATTGTCAGTCGTTCTGTCATAAGCTATTGCAGTTGATAGCTAAATAGGTTAGCAATAAAAAAATTGGGCATTTTACCACTTTTTGTGAAATTTCACGTTATAAGAAGCTTCCTGAAACTTTAACATTCATTTTCATTCAAATTGAGCCAGTGTTTTGCACTTAGCAACAAATTAAGCCATTCATTTTAATTTGCATAGAGGACTAATTGCACCAATATTGAGATCTATTATTCCCTGGGGTAGAAAATAATGATAATTATCTTAATATGGATGTTAAATATGGACATTTTGAAAATACCATACTAAGATTTTTATATGATAATAATATAGATAAGATTCAACCATAAAAATTGCCATTTCTTCCAAAAGAGGGTTAATGATAGAAGGAAGAAGTACTTCACACGAACCGAAACGATGTGAACTTTTCAAATAATTTTCGAAACGTATTTAATATCTATGAGCATTTGAACAATCGCGGTTTTTACTGCTTCTTAACTTGGCAACTCCAATAAAATTTTACTGTAGCTAACTTTAACGATTACTTCCTACAATTTAAGATTAAGATAAGATACACAAAATTCTGCTTAAGTACCTTAAATTATCGCTTAAGTCTGCTCTGAATAAATTATGACTTTTGAATCACGTACACAACTTTGAAAGTGTTCAGCCAATTGCCAGCGATTTTATATTTTGATTAGCCAGAATCAAATTTCATGATTATGTTCTCAATAGTTATAAAAATGTTTAATTTGAAGACGTTATAATTTTATTTAGTTATTTATTTAGGTATTTAGTGATCCACCATTAGCCGGGACCCTGGCATTAGCCGAGATTAACGCCAGGTAGAAGAAGAAGAAGAGTGATTCACCATTATTACACGACTTTTGCTTGTCTGTTTCCAGAGACGTGATCAGTTTACCACAAGTTCTTGTCACCAAGTATGAAATTGCATATTTTGTCACTTTATTGTAAAAGCAATTGATTGGCTCCTTGTTACACAGCATAATCAGCCTTATAATGATTTCCGTTGGGACTCAGGCCTCCTCTCCAGGAGAGGGAATGAGCCGTAATTCACTACGCGGGCTAGAGGTGGGTTGGTGGTGTGGTTGTTATACTACTACTTTGAAGTTTTGATTGTCCGACATGCCAATTTCCTCACGATATTTTCCTTCACTGTTTTGAGAATAGTGGTGAAATAGTAACAATACAAATTACACAATTTACAGTATTTTTTTAATGGTAGGAATTCATCAAATAAATTCTCTTATTGACTAAATGCCAATTGAGAACTCTTGCAAAAGACATGCCTAATTTTTAACTCACGACGTCCAATAAAAACAAACAGTAAGTTTTCCACTGGACCAATACTACCCTGTACATAGAATTCAAACAGAACTGGCGAAATCAAGGTGTACTATAGAGACACAACTACCATATTCTTCCGGGAATACAGGCGTTATATGATCATTCAAATAATTCGCTGTGTAGTTATGTAGGCACCTTTACCTACTTCACAAACAATTTACGCAATACAATCCAAGATTTCCCTAGCGATAAATCCTAAGTTGTATATTCGACTTTACAATTTCAAGTATGAGGTGTTGTTCCACATACAAGTCCTTATTCAGGGCTAATAAATAGCAGCTTACTCTTTCTGTCTCGCTTGGAACTCCATTGTTTTCTAACTACGGTGCACAATGCTTGACATGTGTATAGATAAGTATTCGGGTACTGAAGTAGAGCTGCCTTAACAAAAGGGGGAATAGTCACACATCGTTAGGATTAGATTTACACCGCAGCACTGGCTGGATAGAATGCTTTGTATTACAATGTTACAGATATTTTGGATTCTATTGCATTTGTTTATTTAATTTATTGGTGTAGTTCGGAGCACTACAGTGGTATCGTATTCTTTGGATCCCGCCACATATTATAAAGGCGAAAGTTTGTGAGTGTATCTGTATGATTGTTTCTTCTTCGCACTTGAACGGCTTAACGGATTTCGATGAAACTTGGTGGACAGGTAGATCATGTCCTGTAATAGCACATATTTAATTTGCACAGTTTAGTTGTTCTCTTGGGATAATTTTCTGCTATCACGCGAAAAACATGCTTTCAAATGCAATTCTCTTAACTAAAACTGGAGCAGAAAAGAAAACAGAATATCAAGCTTTTTGTGTCCTTGAATAACCCGTACAAGTACCTTATAATGAAGTCATAAAAGATAATTTAAACAAAATCTTTTTTATTATAGGTGTAATCCTTATTCGTTACAGTGACATAAGCAGAATCGTAAAACAAGGCATTCAATTTAATCTCATGACGGCATAAAAAGAGGTGGAATTTTTAGACAATGTTACTTTATTGAAACCTTATTGAAGGGAACGACGGAATTTGCATAATTCGAGGCATTTTATCATCGAGCTCGCTTTGTTTCCAGAACTTGTTTGATGTTTTATGTCCTTTGCGAGGGACCAGAGATTCTATCCTATATATGTATATACTTACGGTGTAAATGTATGTATTGATTATATACCTCTGGCACGTGCTATATATTTTATCAGCCTTTCCTTGTAGGTGCCAGATTAACGTGGAATAATGGTCTATGACCCACCTACATTTATTCGCATTGTTAATTTTAAAAACGGAAATTAACATAAGGCCGTCTTGAATCGACGTCTATTGCGATCCTTTAGGTTTCCTAGTACTGAAAACAGTTTATTGTTTGTTTTCGGGTGTCTTCGCAGAGATATTAGGAAAAGATCAATGTATTTTATACCACGCATATCTGACGCTTTATACAGCCAAGTACATCAAGCATTTCTTGAAATAAAAAAATGTCGTAACTGATCTACTGCGGTGTTATCCCATGGTCAAAGTGGGGGTTACTTTTTCCTAGGTTATAACTTTGGCACAAGCTTATTAACCAATAGGTACACAAGAAACTGTGTTTACTGTGTAAGCTGATGCCAAAGTTATGCCCTAGGGCTAAAGTAACCCCACCACACCACTTTACGATATTTGATTTATGATACGTTAGATATCATTTCACAATTCACTACTAAAACCGGAACGGATCGATAGCAGTCCGACCTATCAATCCTTAGGGACAACAAATTCCGGTACTATGATGTGATGTTACTCATGTTACCCATCATCCTCTTAATGTATAATCTCTTCGTCTTTTACGACACCCAAGGGAGAGGATCGAGTGATGTATCGTAGCTAAAAGCTATATATAGGTAGGTAGTTATACGTCATTATATCGCAAAAGAAGTCGGTTAATAAAAGGTAGTAAGACTTTGTTAGGGAAGCAGCAAACCGTAGGGGCCCAGTAGAGTCGCGATTCTCGCTGCGGGCATCGTGGTTCTACTGGGTGACTGCATGTTTTTAAGAGATTACTATAGACCTAGAACGAAAATTGCAACTAAAGGATACAGGTGGGATTTAGTCAAAAGAAGAATGACTCAGTGATTTCCCACCTCAAAAAAGGGTAGTGTTTTCTATTGTTTTTGTACAAAAATTAATGCAATTCAGTATAATGTATACTAGTAGATCTGCTTAAAGATTCATTTTTGATCATTATACAGATCATTACGTAGTATTTTAATTTCATATTTGTGATAAGCAATTTGGATTTTTATTATACGAGTATATTTTAATACCTTGTACACGAAAGAGACTAAGCTGTTAAAGAACATGTAAAAGCTCCCGCCACCTCATTAACACAACTTAAGCCTAAAGACCAAAAAAGGAAAACCAAGGAGCTCCTAAATTTTTTCCCCGTAATCAACTGTGCAATCTACATTACGATAACAGCCTAAAGCTACCTCATTTGTAGGAGGCTCTCATAAAACATCGCGCTTTATTTCTCGCACGTGCACGGTAGTTAAACATTTTTTCAGGGTTCCGAATTGCATGGGGAAAAACGGAACTCTTAGAAGATCACTCACGCTGGCAACTAGGCTTTTAATTAATTTAACGTACAAGCTTTGATATAAACCTTATTGAATTGGTTTTGTAATTTTGTTTAGTAAATGAATTTTAAACTATAGGGAAAAAAGTCATGAAATTTTTTGGCGTACATATTTATGTTCTGATGAAATATGTGTACCTATTGTAAAAAAAAACGCAGATAAGAAAAAGCTAACTGTTGAGCTTTTTCTTATCTTTCATAGTAAAACAGTACAGTAAAAACATAGTTATGTTCAGTAATAGGATATTAAAATTACTAACGCATAGTAAATATTATTTTAGAACCCTTTGCGCACGAGTCCGACTACAACTTGACTGGATTTTTCCTAAGAAAATTCCACAGCATCGCCGGCGTCGCGTCGTGTGCAAGGAAAATTAAAATAAAGCTTTAAACTTGTGAACAAGTTTTAGTACGTCTGCTAACACTCGAGCCTCATAAAAAGTACCTCCGACAAGTCGACGTATTTTTAGACGTTTTTATTCGCGAGAACGAAAAAGTGGAGCGAAGGGGACTTGAAATAGTCTTTGTTTCGTTTCATTATACGAGGGTAGTGCAGGAAAGTTCGGAGTAGTTGTTTAAAGCGCGAGACGCGGGTCTTATTGAATTTGGTATATTGCAGTTTTGAAGTATTGTGGCTTTCAAATAAATTGCTTTTAGTTCATGTTTTATTGTTTTTGATGTAGGTTTTGTTTGACGCGAATATTGTTTTATAAATTAATTTTATTTAATTGAATTTTATTCTGTCACACAGGGCCCATAATTAAACCTTTTAGACAACATACCAATTTTGTAACATTATGGAACGCAATAAGGTATTGAGTATAAACACGCAATACTTTATTGCTAGATGCACAGATGTTATAAAAAAATGTTAAAGATCAATATGGCGGGTCCACATTCATTGGGCAGCAAAAATTAGGAGAGAGGAAAAGGGCTAAGTAATAATTCATGAAATTCAATATGAATATTATAGAGATTAAGCGTATAGTTAATTACGTATGTTGTGTATGTATGTTATTATGTCTGTGTATCATCATCATCTACCTAGCCTTTTCCCAACTATATTGGGGTCGGCTTCCAGTCTAGCCTGATTTAGCTGAATACCAGAATTTTACGAGGAGTGGCTGCCCACCAGACCTCCACAACCCATTAACTGGGGTAACACAGTACCTACTTCATGGCAAGACTGGAGTCTGATTGATGAAGCCAGTAGGCTTCTGGCTACTATGTCTGTGTATATTACAGGTAAATTATGCAATTAATCAGAGGGTAAGATCTATGTAGATGATGATAATGTAAATAAAATCATAGTCAATATTGTTTTTAATATTGTCGTTGAAACGCCAACACAATTGACACCAATTCATGGGTGTAATTGCAAAAAAAATAATTTGCATAATATTTGCAGGCCAACTGGTCTTCGATCAAATATCATCGCGTAGGTTGAATTCAATACACATTGCCCAATACTAGTAATAAAATAAATGACTAAAGCAATAGCTGCATAAAAACCCACAAAATGATTAACGAGCAAATAAACTTAGATATGAATGACAAGTCGTAAACAGTGTTTACCGTAAACATTCACACAATTATTATTGTGTAACTTTTCCTGAGGTATTGCTCCCGCGGCCGGTTCTGTAGGTTTTCTTCCAGTATAATAGGCCTACAGCGACAGTGAGATTTTTTACTGTAAACGATTAAATCCTACAAATAAATAATCTACATGATGTAAAATAGTGGGTATATTTATCTATACGTATATTCGTATCTAACCTAGTTTTACACAAATACATTATCTTTTTCAGCGACTGCGTCCGTGTGAATGTAGGAAATCATCCCAAGAACTATTGGGATGGACACTTATTTTTTAAATTCTACTTATGTACGCCAAAGTTTGTATGTATGGATGTTGGTTACTCTTTCACGCAAAAACTATTGAATAGATTTTAGAATGAATCTTGGTACAAAAGTAAACCATAACCTGAAATAGCATACCTAGAGGATTCCCTTAGGATAATTTTCTACTATCACACGGGCGAAGCCGCTGGCAGCAGCTAGTTTATAAAATTATTTAGTAATAGAGTTATTAGGATAATAAGCAAATAAATGTATGAGTGACCAATTCACCAATCGTAAACAGCACCAACATTTACTTCTATGATTATCGTCAATGCACATACGCTTATACCTATGCCATAAACAAGTTTAATGATCAATTACATCAAAGGCAAGATGGTTGGCGCTTAAATAACTAAAATTAAAGTACAATCGCGTCAAGTTACGATGCGAAAGGCCGGTATCAGCTTTGGTGCAACCCACGCTGTTATTGATGTGTGGTACAAGTTATGATCGGTAAGCAGGCAAGATATTATATACAGGACATGTTACATGTTGGCAACATCACGGTTTGGGGCCACAGTATCGCTTGCAGAGCGAATGCCAATGAAATGTTTTAGAGTAGTGATCGCATATCGAAAAACGCAGCTTTTGAAGGAGCTCACACTGAAGATTGATAATTTTGGTGAAGACTGGTAGTTCGCTTGATGAGGACAAGTATGACAAATAGGTACAGGTTAATGTAGAAGACTATGTTTTATTGTGGACATCTTTCGGCTAAGGTTAAGAAATATTTCTTGAGTTCTTATTAGAAATATTTATAAATTCTTGGTATTGTTGATATTTGACCTTCTTTGGGATAGAAAAGTACTTACTGCCCTGGGTAGAGTGAGAGAGAATATTAGAATATTATTACCTTTATTCTATCAGTTACCCTTGCCAGGCTTTCTAAGGCCTCGGTAACTTTTTCGAACAAATTCGGACTCAAAATTGTTTGACTGTGATCTTAAAACTAAGCAAAGCTAAGTTAAACAATATTAAATCGCTACAGTCTTTAAATTGTCCAACAAATCCTAGAGCGTGCAGTTTCACGATAGCTATTAGCAGGTTGCAAATTATGTTCGGGCGGCGTCGGCGCAGGCCAGCGTAGGCGCAGGCGCCGAGCCAAGATCTACGCCATACTTCACTATAATTATAATTGGAAATTAATAACAGCAAACTGATGGCCTACCATTAATTCACGGACATCGGCATGACTGTAAATCGTTATAACTTAATCGTCACGTTTCACTTTCTTTGATCCTGTGCATAGATCTTTCTCGTGACCTTGAGCTGTGTCTAGTCTTTTTTTCGAAATTATGAATAGTCATATGTGTGTCTGTAAGGACCATGCATGTACTCGTATCTAATTTGCACGACTTAAAAATGGAATAAAATGAAACACTGAAATTGTTACCACAAAAATTTACCCGTATTGTAGCAAATAAATTATACATTCATTCGTACTTGTTATTAGCCAATTTTCATGAAACCGATGCAGCAGGTTAAAGCTAGTGCTAAATATATGTCCTGTGTAGATTCTGCCTAAGAATATTTCTGGTCACAATTTGATAATATGATTTATATTTATTGCCATAAATCTGCCATCATTAATAACTTCTTATCTATTGCTACGACATCGGTGATAAATTACCTCGATATTTTCAACAATTACGAAACTCTTCTTAGTTATAAATTCAAATTATTAAGTAAACATTTTTAACATTCCATGGAACCCACAAAATCTCGTCTCTCTTTTTCTCAAATACTCGTCACTCTTTGTCTCAACTCAACACGGCAACTAAAAAGGAATTAACCTCTAAATTGGCCTGACGTGTCCCTAAATAGACTTCTTTCAGGTACTCCTTACGTATCCAGTGAAGCAAACATCCACCAGTCACCTCGCGTAATAGACAGCGGTGGTCGCCATTAATCAGTCTTTAGACGGGTTAAGCGGAGGAAATACCCGTAAATAGCTGAATGCAAAACACGGCAGTTGTCTGTTCATCAATCAATGGGTGTCGTTCGGGAAACGCTGGGCCGAATACAGTGTTGCGTCTCGAACGCAGCGTTTTATGATCGTCCTTTGATCTGTGCTTTGAGTGTGACAGCATAATCTTGGCTAAATAATTAATCGTGATGTAGATTATGTGTTATTAATGTAGCTTCTAATTTATTCTCTTCATCCAGATAAGTATGCCTAATATTATAACTAAGCGACAACGACAAATTAAACCTCATATTCCCCCTTTTATTTTTAAATGAAGTGAGGTTTCCACGTGTCACGTGCCACAAACTTATCCTACATAATAGTTCCAGCTGATTACACACGGAAATAGGTAAATAATATTTTCCTCCAAAATTCAAAAAAGCCGATGTTGACTATTACCACCAAAGTTCCCAAGGCACGTGTTTCGTATAGCGTTTCAACCGCCCCTTAGTAACACAGCCTACAGTAAAATGCAACCGCTCTTGTCTTATTTGCTCTCAGTAGAAGTAGCTATTTATTCTATAAACCATTTATTATTGACATCAACAATTTATGTCTCTCCAAGCTTATTTTAATGCTGCAAACTTCTAAAGTAGGTAGGTGGTATTATTCCCACAAGTTTGCGCTGAAGAATTTTTAATTCCACGAAAGATTCATTTATCTTTCTTTCTCAGGATCATAACAGATTTAGATCGGTGACGAGCGGTCCTGTTATGAACAATCATTTTAGTGTTCACACTCACACTCGCACCACGGTTGATTGACATTTGACGAAATGGCCACCTCCAGACGTTCTCAGAAATCTCATTGCTTAAATATTTTTTGCTGTTTACAATGTAGCACGAAGATAGTTCTCTGGTACACGAATGAGATACACAGAGGAGTAATAAAAGGAAGCAACTTTTTAGTTTCTTTTTACGATTGATTAGGGATAAAAAGAAAATGTTTTGTAATTGTTTCTGCAGTATTTCTACAGTTGATTATTTTGAGCGCTATTTCAAAAATTGTATCCATTGATGAGATCAATATTCATGTCTCAATTTATACAATCGTATAGCCAGATGACGCAAAATTTTAATATTTAGTAGTTGCCAACAATGCCAACCGACTACTGTCTTCAAATATATTCGATTGCTATCTTTTAAGGTCATATCAATATTCTTCAATCTTAGCGAAAATGAATATGCATTTTTTACTCACTAAACTGTTCGGCTTAATTGGGCGTGCGTGCGAATTATGATTTAATAACCGAGATGGGACTGTCTGTCTAAATAAAAGAGGCCATTTATATGCCAACAACACTGGAATTAGGCCAGATAAATAACAATAACGTCTTTTATTATGGTGCTACTTATAATATATGCTAAGATGGTTCTTTTTATGGATTTGAACTGGTGGACAATAAAAATATTGTGACCAGAATAAGGCGAGCTCTGTCACCTTTCTTTGGTTTGCTATTTTAGATGGAAATCCCGGTTTTCTTCTAGTAGCGGAGCTCAGTGTTGTGTGGCCATTTTCTCGCATTGCCAGTGCACGCACGTACGACGTAGGCGACATCCGTATGGCTACTGTTTTCCCCGCTGATTACAAATGCACTGAATTTACTTCTTGTTTTCAATGTTGAAATAAAAAATACATTTTGTTTACTGTTTTGTTGCAATATTGTAACGCCCACTGTAGTTTTTATGTGTTTTCTTTTATGAAAATGTTTTATAGTCGTCATAACACGGTGTTCTATGGTAATTTTACAAACAGTTGCTTGCATCAACTTTGAAGTTTGACTTTAAATGTGCACAAATTTTTATTTCTCTTTTTATATAGTTTTCTACAATGTCGTAATTTATCTTTATTATTGTTATTGCGGTGATTTCATTAATTTTCTGTAGGTGTTGGTTACCAAGCAAGGCGCATTTACTTTGTGTAATTTATTTTATCACCATTGCTCTCAAAACGGCGAAGGTTCACATCGTGAGGAAACCGGCATGTCCAAGAACCAAAAATTCGTAGACATGTAATATCCACCAATCCACACTGGACTCGCCTGGAGGAGGAGGCTTGAGTTCCAGTAAAATGTTGCCAACATTTTAGAATGTTGGTTGAGGTGCTGGTTAGCACAAATTGAGTTACTGTAGTTTTTTTTATTTCAGCCAATTATTAGCCAAGATTAAAAAAAAATAGAATCATCGTGTATTTTAATTTACTCGTTGGACATAATTGTATACTTACTTCACTGAGAAGTCCAATTTGCATGGATATGACGTAAATAATGTAAACCACATGGCGGTGTCGATATCTTTCGGTATCAGGACCAGTTCAATTAGCAGCCACCCTTTAATTAAAGAGATTGTTAAGTCTGCGCGCCATTACGCGTTTCATGTCATCGTTTATTTTTAGGGTTCCGTACCTCAAAAGGAAAAAACGGAACCCTTATAGGATCACTTTGTTGTCCGTCTGTCCGTCCGTCTGTCAAGACCCTTTTTCTCAGGAACGCGTAGAGGTATGAAGCTGAAATTTATATCAATTACTCAGGTCTACTGTCCCTTGAAGCTGTGAAAAAATCAAACTTCTAAGCCAACGCAATCAAAAGATACAGCCGTTTATGCCGCAAATTTTCGACACTTGCAAGGGAATCAAAACCTACAGGGTACTTCCCGTGAACTCTGAATCTTGAAATTTGGTACGAAGCAACGTCTTATAGCATAGATAAAGGAAAAATTACGAAAACCATAAATTTTTAGTTACATCACATAATATATTTTTTTTTAATAATTTTAAACTTACTACCCATTTCCTCATAAACGCGTAGAGGTATTAAATTGAAATTCATACCAAATACTCAGGTCTATAATACCTTTAAGCTGTAACAAAATCAAACTTCTATGTCAACGCAATCAAAAGAAACAGCAATTTAAGCTGCATATTTTGAAACTCGCAAGTACTCGCAAGGGAATCAAAACCTAAAGGGTACTTCCAGTCGACCTAGAATCTTGAAATTTGGCATGAAGCAACGTTTTATAGCACTCATATAGGGAAAAGTCTGAAAACTGAAAATTTGTTGTTACGTCACAAGAATTATTTTTTTGAAAAATCTTCAACGCTCGATTCGAGAATAGAACTTTATTCATAGGTAAGTTAGAGGTATTGAGTTGAAATTAACACCATATAATTGGGTCCGTGGTCCCTTAAAGCTGTGCAAAAATCAATTTTCAATTCAATTGGTAAAGTGACGGGAAAAAAAGATTCGTCCGTTTATACTGCAAAAAACGTACATTTCGAGACTGTCGAATTGTTCGATTGAACTGTTTTTATAGGTAAGTTACTACGGAACCCTCAGTGCGCGAGTCCGACTCGCACTTGCCCGGTTTTTTTTAATGTTGGTACAGCATTACGTATTTTTTTATGTTTTGGTTCAGGATCAATATTGAAATTACACCAACGGATCACTGTTGCTATCATTATTGCTATTACTTAGGCAGTAAAGAGTGTAGATAGGCGAATTGATTGTATTTCTACAGAAGGAATTTTCATTTACATTTAAATGCTCGGTTGCAGGTAATTTAGCTTTGTGTAATTACCCTTATGCTAAGACCTAAAGCTTAGACTTCGTAATCAAGGATTTTGCACCAACGCCAATTTGACTATAATTATGACTTATTACACAATCGCAGGCGTCGTTAACATTGCTTGTGTGGGCACAATTTCATACGTCCTACATAGTTATTTCACCTTGGACCAGTCATTATGAGGTGTTGTACAGCACATTCACTACATCATACATAACTCAATATTAAAAAGTTTAAAAAGAACTGAAGAGCGGCCAGCCTCACCTATTAGCAAGTCCCCATGTATGGGTTGTATTGTGCGAACTGTGAATGACCTCTTCAGCATAATAATGGGCGAAGGGATGCGCAGGAGCGCGTGCGGCGGAGGGGCGACCGGTTTGAAATTAGAACGTTTTTTATACGATCCCATTGGCTTTGTCGGTGCCCGCCTGGTGCGCTTGCGCTAACTCGACAAATGCGTCAAATGAAATAAGCCGTATTTTATTCCCTTTCCTTTTTGAATGGGCCTTCAAAGTTTCGATCGTGGGGGTTTGTTTGGATAAAAACTTAGTAAAGATTATGGGTTCGCTTTTGTTGAAGTTCTGTATAGAAATTCGAAATTTAATATCGGAGGATTTGTGATTGATTGGACACACATTGATTTTGTGAACCTCAACCCTACTGCTGACGTTGCCTGATGGATTGCTATTATTCTGAACCCCACGATTTGCGCTGATAAACTGTTACTGACAACTATTCAACTTCGAACAGCGTAAATATTCGGTCAACTTTGCACGTAGTTACTTATGTGCGAAGCGGTACTTTATGATTAGCACTGCAAAGAATTACTTACTGTTATACGTAAATGTGAGATATTTTTAAGAAAAAGCAATAAAAAAAAATAACATCAACCGACCACTTTCATGTTAAAAGATATTATTATCAGCAAATTGTATTAATTAAAAATGATCACCTCGGTTACGAAATGCAAGATTCTTTCACATTCTCAAAAAGGTGAAAATAAACACCTTAAAAGTCTGTTTGTGGAAAACAGCAAGTAGGCAAGGTTGTTTAACAGATCATAAAAAAGTTTCTCGAGTGTTAAGTATTCTCGCAACTGACTTAGAACAAATTGGGTTTGTTCGCTTACGTGTTTACGCAACTTTACCCCAAACACAATACTTTTTACTTCTGTGACAGTCAAATCAAGTGATAATGGTTCTTTACACCGTAATAGAGTTACATAAAGTTTGGAGCACTCGCCTATCCCCCCATTTGGGACAGAGTAAACAGAGATGAGGGAGGGAGGCCGATAGTACGACGCAAGACTCGAAGCCGCATGGTCGTGTGGCACCGTGCCCCCGAGCTCCGGACGCGATGCCGACTTTGTTTACCGAACTTTTTATTCAAATAAAATGACATTTTAAACGTTCGTATTTCAAAACGCATGGAGATTACAGTATGCTAGTGAAAAAAATAAATAGTGGAACTTCTATAGTGAAATTGTAAACATGTAAATTATCGATGGTGTGAAAATTAAGCATAATTTGGTGGCAGTATGGTGGATGCTGGTGTTAATGAGTGCGATAACACCATAAATGGAAGGAACCAATTTGTGTTTCTTGTATTTGTGCATTTACTTCTCATTGGACTGAATGGAACTAATGGTAACTATTGCATTTTTATTTGTTTTGACTTGAACTTTGTTTAAGATTATTACGGTTGATGTAAGTTTTAGAACTTTTAAGTTAATTTTAAGTTAGATTTAAGCTGCTCTTTTCAAAATCCACTTATGGGTTTATATTGTGGATTATTTTCTTGGTGGAAATTAGGTGTCAACTTTATTACTACTTTATATTAAACTACACTTACATTTCCATAATTCTATGACACAGGAAAAGCTCAGATTAAGTTTTATCTGTATTGTTGTTTAAGAACCGAGAATCTATACAATGAGACATACATATTCATACATACATAAACTTTTAGCACATAAGGAAGACATAAACTTTCTTCAAGTACAATAAGTAAAGCGTTGTTAAAGATCTTGATAATCCAATAACAATAACGCACATAAAAAACGGGACTTTATTGGTCCTAAGTGCTGCACCGTAAAACTTTTTTCAATTGAGTGGTCCTTACATTTTTATCAGATCGGTTCTCCATCAGGTAATTAAAAAAACAGTATCCAATTAATAAAATGTAGTTCCGCTGTTCGGTAGCCGATACAAAACAATGTAACCGTTTTTTTCTCGTTTTTTAACGCTACCTTAATTAACGTTAACGGCCAGTTAAGTGGGCTTTGGACCTTTACGTGTTTTAGTGGGAACTTTCTGGCCTCATTCTGGATTAATGGGCAGACAGTAATTATTGTAATATACATTTATAAGCAGCAATTATGTTTAAGTTAGCAGAGTTAATTAACCGTTTAATATTCATAGAAAAAGTAAACATTGTTTAAAAATTATTATCTATGTCATATTATTTATGGGTTAACAAGATTAATTAAAACGGAAAAATAGTACTGTAACAGTTTCACTAATAAATGTTAGAATTATTTTACCATAAAATGGAAATTTGAATCATTTTCGTTTCAAAACTTTCTCATTCTCATATTTTCGTCAATGATGTTGATCATAAAAGCTTATTTTAGTTTTATAGACTTTCCATTTAATTGGAATTAATTAAAACTTTATTAGATGTAACTTCTAGAGTGAATTTCGATGTTTTTCGTGTTAGCCAAAAAGTATTTCCGTAAATATTCGTTGACTGGGCGGGGTTTACGTTGTTTCTCGCGTTTCCTTTGTCTTTCAGGAATGTTCAGAATGGTAAATAGACAATCCTTGTTGAGTACGCTGAAATGCTGAAAAGCGCTTCCTGTTAAATAATAAGACGACTCTTGATTTAATTTATTTTATGAACAAATAGAATTTACTATTTAACTTAAGTACGGCAATAGTCGTCACTGGCCATAACATTTTTGAATAATGAAAAACGTTTATTATTCTTTAGGTTCCTTACAAAGAGATGGGATAGGGCAATGACCGCTATTACCTATCAAGTTAGAATGAAACAACTATAGTTTGTGATGAGGATTTAATAAAATTTAGAGATACTAACTGGATTTTATGCTTCGTATTGATTGATGCTTTTATGTCTCGTATTACTCTCCACGTTAGAATCTCACGATACCATTTCTAAATCCATTTGTCATTCGATTTGCCACTGTATGATTTTGTAGCTTGTGCTTCCATTCACTGGTGATGGATGAAGGTGATGACCAACATGATTACAAACTTGTAATTTTATTGGTTTGCCGAATCAAAAATAACGTTTCGTTTTATACCGAAGAGTATGGTTTTTCGATATAACATACTTTGTTCGATATCACGTTAATTTTGATTCGAAGTAGATTAACGGAATATTATAACCTCATGTAATGAATCTCAAAAGTTTTAATAGGACCTATTGTTAGGATATTTATAGGCACTGATGTCAGAAGTGTACATTTCATCGACTTCATAAGACTGTGTTCAAATACTTAATGCAATAATGTATTATTATTAAATAAGTTAAATAACTAATCAGTAATGTAGGTACCAGTTTCATACACGGATATTAGCTATTATATTAGTCGCCTTCTTTCTCTACTTATGCTAACTTTTTGTATGGATACAGGTCAAAAACCTTTTTAGTTATGTAGGTATCTTCGTAAATGTATGTTTTACAACTGCGATAAATTCACGTATTTGACAACCGTGTGACTTTACAAATACTACTATACTATTCGTATCATACTTATCGAAGCAAATTTTATTAGGATTTTATTAAACTTCGCAGATCGACGAAAACATTTCAAGGCATATCCGTTCTATTAAATACTAGTTGACTCTGCAGACGTTGTTTTGCCATATAAATTATCAAAGTCATGTAATATTTTGATACCTCGGGTTACATTGTTCTAATAAATAATTTGGAAGAGATCTCTATTTTTTTTTAATATAGTATAGCCTATGCTATTCAGCTAAAATGTAGCTTTTTATTAAAGAAAGAATTTAAAAAAACGGGCAAGAAGTTTTTGTGTTAAATTGTAACATACAAACAAAAAAAAATCCGATGAAATCTTTCCTCTTTATAATATTAGTTTAGAAATAATCATTATAATAGGTCCTGTATTACGTTTCTCCAAATTCTTCATTAAACAGAACTGATTGATTGGTATTAAAACCCAAACAAACAAAAATATAGTTACTACGCTAGATAACTATATTTTTTTATTACAATAGAGCGGTTCAAAATAATCACATTACATTCATTGTGTCAAGCTGTCTGATAAAAAAGGATGAAATATAATAATCGATTTATTTCCACCGGTGCACGGTGCACCCACACTGTGCAGTGTACAACAGACATACAAACATTGACGTAGTTATATTATATTGTGTCGCGTTATCACTGACAGTGACAAGTATTAATAAAGGACAACTACTGAAGTTGCGCGTGAGTAGTTTGTAGGGCTGACAATTTTTGTATAAAAAAAAATGTAGAACGTTATTTTTTACCGACTATCGATTAGTTAAAAAAAGTGTGACCGAGGCGTATTTTATTCACTCTGTCACGCGTATTTAAAAATAAGTTAAAATATTATTAACCAATTTAAAGCCATTGAATAATAGTGTGAATAATACTGAGTATTTTACTAACAAACTTAAAATAAAAGAAAATTGAGTGACTTGAAGATACGCTTGAAACTTTTTAAGCGTATTTACGATATTTTAATTATTTGTCTAGGGAACAACCAAATAACGATAAAAAAGGAGAACGTCTCAGGTATCAATTTTACTTTGACACAGGTTCGATTCCCGGACGAAACAAATATTTGTAAGGCCTACACATAGTTCTTCAAGGTCTGAATGAGTTATGTACTGCTATAGAGTTTACATTTTGCAGTGCAATTACCTTTATAGCTAATTAAAAAACTTCAGTTTAGTTAAGTAGTGTAATGTACTTGTAGGTACTGAAATCTAGAAAGTCTGACTCTTATTGGTTAAGTTTTTTCAATTAGAGATCAGATTATAAAAATACGTAGAGCTTTTAAAAGTCTCAATGCGTAGCTCATCTACTTTTTAGTTCTTTTTCATTACAAAAACCCTTTTATAAAAAGGTTCCCCTACCTTTTAGCTTGGTTGCACATAAAAGGTCTACAATTAATATAAAGACTGCAATTATCTAAGTAGTTAATAACATAGTAAGGGTAGTGATTATCTTAGATTTAATTTATACCGTGCAGCTGTAGAGTTCCATATTATTTCTAAAGAATTATTTTAGTATTGATCAATGCACGTTTAATAAATAAAATAGGCATTTAAAACTGTTTTTCTGAGTTGGTTTCTATTCATAACTTGTCAAATATTTATGTAGGTATTGATTTAATTGTTCCACATTTTTTCTACACTGTTAATTTTTTATACTTGGTAACTTGCTTTTGCTAACAGTTTTACCCGTGTAATAATAGAAAATTATTAGAATGGAACATACTTCTGGGATAAAAAGTATCTTATAGCCTGTTTAAGGGTTTGGCCTACCCGGTTGCTTAATATTAACAATTTGTGCGTGTTTAAGGAAAAAACATTCACACACATAACTATAAACTATCACCTTTTTTTACTTTTTATTGAAATACTCGTAGACTGCGGTCCGAGAGCGGGAGAAGTCATTGGATAATTTCTCATCTTAAAAAAAAAAACATTTGTTTGATAGACAAGTTATTTGCACAGTGCTAACAAAAAACTTTGGCAGACGTCTAGGCAAATTATTTTCGAGCCAATCCACCTTTGACCGCAGTCGGTTTCAATAAAAAGTAGACCTCCTCTTCACTTTTTATTAAAACAGACTGCGGTCAAACACTTTAGTAAAAACATGATTGACGTTAACCAAAAAAATCTACGATATTTTTTATGACTTTTGTCTTATAACCTTAAGCTGACAACCCTGTAAAAAGAAACAAAACTTAAAAAATAAATCACAATTATTACAATACCCGAGTGACGTCTTATCTGTGTGTCTATCTAAATGCAGTGGAACGGACATACGGACAAACGGACAAACGGGCGATATTGAGAGATCCATATGTTACTTTTTATAGTCGGCTCTTCTATGACTAAGGAATGCTTTGCGGATGCAGTAGGCGTCAGTCGTTCGGTTTATCTGGTGTGAGTAACGAAATGTAATGCCACGCTATTAGAAGGACAACTAAATTCGATTTACATGCACGAACTGTATTCATAAGTAGTGGTTAATAATAACTTGTGTACAAAGTGATTCCTGTTCGAAGGATAATGTAGGTATCATTTCTATGGATCTGAAACAGTTAATTTCCTTTTTAGTATATTTGTGTGTGGTTGGGAATGTTTAAAAAAAAATAAGTAATTTAATAATTGTCACTAATTATTGGATCTATAGATACATTTTAAATTGTTGATAGGCGCGCGCTTGACTACTATCTCACCTGATTGAAAGCGACGATGCGGTTGACGATGGAGCTCGCTAGCCTAGAAGCAATCAATCTATTCACTCTTGACTTAAAGATCCTCAGGTTGTAGTTATCAGGAAACACAGACTCAGGCAGAGAGTTCCAGTTAGCTGTAGCAACACGGCGTTGATGCTCAAAACCTTTGAAGCCTTAAATTGTGGACGAGTGCATCATTACTAAAGGTCCTCTTGGCTCCCCAGATTCAACTAATACCACGCAGATTAGATGTTTTTTGTTGGCAAATATGAATTCTTAATGTATCTATTTAATAATGGTGACAACTCCACCCAGTTCATTGACATTTATACACATTACGAAGTCAACATAATGATTGATCATCAATTTAGTCTAGAATTGGAGCGTGATGCACATTCTTTATGTATTGGCGGAATCAATGGATGGAAACGATTTTTATGTGCGATCCACTACAGTTTTTTGTGTCGCTGTTTACGTGAAAACAGTACGTTCTTTATACTTAGTATAAAATATTACAACTTAATATAGACTCAAAATAATTAAAAATCACGGAAGATATCCCGTAAGTGACAATTTAAATTGTGAAACAAACCGTGATAGCCTAAAACAGTGTTTAATATAGACTTACATGATAGCTGTAATTCAACTGTCAGGCGGTGAAAGTACTTACAAAATAATATGAAAATGAACTGGGAATATAAAGTTGAAACCTTCCTTTTTTTTGGAGGGTAATTGTATAATGACTTTTCACGTTTCGGGCGAAGCGGGAGGCCATGTCAGACCTTTACTGACTAAAACTTACTCCTATATTCCTTTTTGCTTTCGTACCTGAAAATAACTACTGAAAAGTAGTGTTTTCTATATTACAGAAGGAGGCTCTTGTTATGGGATCCCCTAAAGTACCTAAAAAGTAACGTATTTTCATGGGTTAACCTGTGAAAGACTGCTAATCATTAGGTGTAAATTAAAATAAGTTAATACGATCGTTATCTTCGGTACTGTACATTTTGTTATCACATCACAAAATGGTGTGATGCTGTGGTCGGTTACAATTCCCACGAAGAGTGAAGTGGTTTGTCTAAAGCCAGAGATCAAAGTGTTATCGAGAGCATGAAATTAAATAAAAAATATTGACCTGACCGCACAGTTTGAACTCGACACGGACCATGTTGGAGGCAAGGTTCTGGTCTTAAGAAAATAAATAGGCAACTTCTTGCGTAAAAATAATACTGTTTTCTTAATATATAGTTGGAAAACATAATTAAATCTTACTAATGTCACTTATATTTAAAAAGGCTAATATTTGTGTGTATGTTTTGTAATTCTTCACGCTTAAACGAAAAACGGATTTAGATGAAATTTGGCACACGGGACGACTACGTTCTGAAATAGCACATTGGATTGCGAACTTTTTATCCTGGAAGTATGTTCCCTTGGGATAACTTTCTCCATCAATGAGGGCGAAGCCGCAGGCAGAACCTTACTTCCTTAGAAATATAAAAGTCTCTATATTCGGATGTTTTCCAATCGAGCATGCCTTTACGTTTGAACTTATTTGGAAGGAATGAAGTACACGGATAAACCAAGAGTTATAATGTCTTAATGTCAATTTTATCCAGTAGAATCGAGTATCAATATGTAGTAAAAATAAATTTCAATCATGCGAAAGTGACAATAAATAATAATAATGTCTAGGTTACATTTAATTTATTTATAGTAACACCACATAAACGTTTAAGTCGCTGCCATGTCATAAATATTGAAATAAATTAGTCATATAATTTTAATAGTTACAACAATGTGTTTACAATTAAACATACAAAGAGCACTTGTGTTTTAAAGGTTAAAAACCTCAAACATGCGGGGAACAACAACCATTATACATATTTTAACGATTATTTATGGTTTTAGTATACGACCTTATTAGTTAAGATTTAGAGTGTGATCTAACGACATAAGGCAGACTAAGTTTCAGCTTACTTTGGTTTAATGGATTCTGAAATTAAGCTAAGAGATTCAAGCTCAGGTCAGACTACGTAGTTTGTTTGAAATTCATGCTTGAAAATAAGCTTTATTTAGTTGTATTATTTTGTTGTCGCTGAGTTAATATGTAGTTTTAAGTAGGTTGCTATTACGTTATTGTATAAAATGTGTTAAGCTATATGAGATTAATCTCATATGGGCATTAATGCCCATTACCTATAGTATCTATTTTCAAATAACATAAGATTAGGTTATATTGTTCCCACTACTGGACTCAGACTTCAGACCCGTCTTCGAATTTTTCATTCTAGGACACGCCGGTTTCCTCAAGATGTTATTTCACCATTTTGAGAGCAGTGGTGATGAAATAAATTACATAAAGTGAAACTCCTGTTGGTCTTTTCGCCTATGTCAGGGCTTATTACAAATGGGTTATCAATGCTCATTAAAAACATCACTATGTCAATACATTTATTTTATAACTTTTATTACATTGCTCCCTCTCACATCTTTCAAACTTCTTCAATAAAATAGAGCTATTTTTCTATCACCAATCGGGCTGAGTATTATCCGCTCTGAAATCAAATTGTTGAGGTCATTGGGACGCCCCTTTATGTTCAACAGTAGATTGTTATGTCCTGATAAGATATGACACTAACATTTTGTTATGGGGAAATGTAGGAGAAACCAATAGGCCATTAACTCCTTGTTGACTTGTGAATGTTAGGTTGTTTTACTATTAATTAATTGGACCTCTTAGAGTATGAACCATACACAAATGACAGATTAATTTTGGTTTTTGAGAAAGTAGTTTAGTTTCTTTTTAGGGTTCCGTACCTCAAAAGATCACTTTGTTGTCCGTCTGTCCGGCGAAGACCCTTCATCTCGGGAACGCGTGGATACTTTCGAGTTGAAATTAAAACCAGATATTCAGGTCTGCGGTTCCTTGAAGCTGTACAAAAATGAAACTTTTATAAGTTACCGACAACGAAAAAAAGATACAACGTTTATGTCGAAAAAAAACGTACATTTGGACACTCTAAAGGCAATCAAAACTCATAGAGTACTTCCCGTTGATCTAGAATCTTGAAATTTGGCATACCTAAAGGAAAGGCTCATGGTACAACTGTAGGAAACAGTCTGAAAATCGATTCGGGAATTGAACTGTTTTCATAGGTAAGTTGGTACGGAACCTTTAGTGCGCGAGGCCGACTTCACTTGTCCGGTTTTTTTGTTACTGTTTAATAATTAGTTTAAATAGATAGATGACTAGTTGGCCCCCACAGTTCCACCCGCGTCTTTTGTTATTGTTTCCCTCCCGTGGGTCCTAGCGGGAAGCATTATAAGCCTTCGTCTATAAATGGGCTATACGACTGTAAAAGAATTTTCGATTCGAATCTACTGGTTTGAATTCATGAGTTCAAAAAAACTTTTCCGCTTTATAATGTCTGATTTCTAAATTGCTGAGTAACAAATATCAATGTCGGATTTCAATTGTAAAATCCGAAATTGATATTTGTTACTCAGCAATTAATTAAATATATTATAGCAATTATTTTATTAATTATATTAATTTAAAAAAAGGGAAAAATAAGACATTGGTCTGATATTTCCCTTTTTTTTTAATTAATACAGCCTTAATATTTTTTACATACTTGTGTAAAGAATGTGTCAACTATGACAGTTTTTTTTTACAAAAAAATCTATACCTACCTATGGAAATGGAGAAATTGCGTACCTATTAAAAAGATTTTGGAGACGCCTTTGTCCAAAAGTTTTTGTGTTCTTCTTAAAGTGTTTCTTAATCCTTTCATCAAAACTATTATAAGATGTTGACAGCTAACTTCAATACTCACAACACTTAGTTTGCATATGGTCCATAAGTAACACAGGCAGATGTTTAAATAAAATATTACATGTGCAACCCATGTTAACCGCGTGCTTATTGATTCATACAGATGATAATATTATTTTATAGATGATTTACCACTAGATTCATAACTATTCTATTTTTAGTTCCCTACTCTACTCAAAGTAATACGAACAAATGCGCATGTTAAACTTATAGGTAAATTTATCAATATCACCATGTTATCACAACGCTTTCGTAAATAGCAAGTCCCTTTTGTAGAGTCTCTGGTCTTCAAACCATGAATTTAAATAATCTTCTCGTTTTCGCGTTTATTGACTCCCTTTTCATCTTCTACAGCACAGAACAGAGCGCCCCGCATCAAGGAACACCCATCAAACACAGTGTCGGGACGCAGTGAGCCTGCGACCCTGAGATGTGTGGTGGAAGGTAGACCCAAGCCTTATGTGCAGTGGTATAAAGATGGATCTCCTCTACCGCAAGCTGAGGATGGACACAGAGTGTTGTTGGAAGACGGTCTGCTATTTTTAAGGTACGTTGGTGGTTTTACTAAATACTTAATCATAGTTAGGCCCCCTATACGATGGAGGAGGAGTTTGGGGTAGATTAACTGGATGCGAAAAGCTCAGCTCATTTATCATCATCATTTTAGCTGAGAGACATCTATTATTGGAAATAGACCTCCTCCAACAGTTACCACGATCACTGGTCTTGTGTATCTCGCATCTCTCGCTTCCCAACCAGACGGGTGTTATGTCTGATCCGAGAAACTACCCGATAAATGATTTCGTGCTTTTTTGTGTTAAGACGCGCGAAGAACTCAAATTACTTCATGCAGGATTTCGAAGTTTAATTCATATGTGGCGCCATAGACTTCGTTACATTTTGAAAGGTCTCTTAGTTAGCGTTCTCAGTTTTCAACGAAATAGAAGACAATTTAAGAATATCTACACAATATAAGAGTAACCTGCTCTGGCTATACTATGTTCCTTCTTTCAATATATTTGGCAATTTCATTTTCCCGTAAATATATTCCGTTGCTCCAGCTTCGGAGCAATAACATTATGAAACCGCGGTGTTATCAGAAAAAGTTGTAACGATCCTAATTTGAATAAGGAGGTGGAATTTCAATTTAGCTTGCTTTAGAGACACGGATTTAGAACTAAATGCATTGTAGTGGTAGGTGTAAACTTGTAACTTTTGGCTGTAGTACAGTATAGTAGTATGATAAACTACACAAAAAACTTGGTCAGTGAGAACATCAAACCGCATATCCATACTATGAGTATACACATACATATATTAGAATGAATGAATGGAAAGCTTTTGTATCACAATCGACACTGATCAGTGAAAAAATTATAAAAACATCTAAAAGTCATAAACTACGTTCATTTTAACTTATTTATCAATTTAAACTGAGTTAAAAATCCGCCTTGGAAATGTAGCTCTTAAATCCCAAACTTCCTCCTCATGAATCTAGGCATAACAAACACTACTTACGTACAATCAAGACAACTCACAAGATTCATGTCCCCAGGGTGAACCGGGGCAAAAAGGAGAGCGACGAAGGTGTATACTGGTGCGTGGCACGCAACCTGGCTGGCGAGGCCGTCAGTCACAATGCCTCGCTTAACGTCGCTGGTGAGTCCTAGAATGTGTACCTACTTATAAGGCTGCTTTTACATAAGCAATGTGTTAGGAAGCTAAGTGGTGGAACTAAGCTACGATTATTTGGGCAATAAATGTAAGCTCTTGCAGAAAAAGCCGAAGTAACTTTAAGTATATCCACGGTATATCAGAGATACCGATTGTTGAGAAGTCAAAAATCCAACAACCTCATGTCATTTGGTCAATCTTTTACTTTTGACATTTCAACAATCGTTTTTGATAGAATGTCTAACGATAAAAAAGAAGGCCTAATGTTCACGGATGCGTTGTTTGATAGACGCGTATTCGTCATTATACTCTAGGTGTAAGCCTGCTTGAAGCTTACATACAAAACTATGAAATTCTGTCGACGAAGCTGCAATGTTGCGTCGGCACGACATTGTCGCTTCACCAAATGTATTATGACGAATACGCATCTATGAAACTACACGCCCATGGAAAGTAGTTCTAAAGTTTAACAGAGCATACAAGACAAACAATTAGTTTCATTAACTGATTACTCTTCTTTACTAAGGTATTTTAATGTGAGAGGGGTACCCGATTGATGCAGCTGTCTTTACATACACAACTGGTTCGAAAAAAGCTATATTTCATACGTCAGAGCTAAGTTATGAAAACCAAACGATCTGATTATTTTGTATCATACCCATCCATCGCTACACAGCTTACTAATACTTAGTGGAAAGTCAGCCTAAGAAGTAGGAAGCAGGTTGAAGGGGAGGTAGATATTTGCATACAAATGTTTGTCGTATGTCGGAGTACTGTTTAACCTTTGTTGGAGAGATTAATGGGTAGTGTGTATGGCGCTAACGATAGTGAGTATAGTTTACGTTTTGAGATAGTAAAATATATGGCACAGACAAGCTAACTAGATGAATTTAACTGAGAGATTTTAAAATGCTTAACACTGCATGTTCCACTTATCCAGTTTCAACTTTATAGAATAGAATAGAATAGTTTAGTATTTATTCGTCATACTTAGGCAATGGAATATAATACAACGGCAACAGCACATCATAATAAAAAGTTTGCAGAAAAACGGAGTTGGTATTCCTGTTCGGCACCAAAATTTTCGGCACCCAAGCTATTCCCGTTTCGGCACCAATAATATTTTGGATGGTAATAACCTATACAAATCGCCAAAACGGGAATACTCCAGAAAAACAATAAAGTTGTGCTGAGTGTGCTCGAACCCAAAGAGTTCCCAACTCAGCGATTGTGAGCACAGAACATATAAAGGAAGTGTGAGCATCAATTTTCATAAACTGAATCTTTTTAATTCCCTCGCAAATCATGTTCAATGCTCAATAAATATATATTTTATTTAATAGAACGTAAATCAACAGTTCCGTTCACGAGTTAGTTTAATCGGCTGAGTGAAACCTGCCTAACGTAAACACAGTTATAAATCAATCTGCTTTCGTTTCCAATATTCAGTAGTACTAAGCTTCCTACGCTTTATTAAGGGAGAGTAGAAATAAACACTAGCTACTTACCAGTTGAAACCTGGTTAAGTCAAGTCTGTTCGTTGTCGGGTGCGTTACTACGCTGTGACATTTTCCCCCACGCTAAAATGTCACCTTGGCGTTGTACCTGACTATGTTTGTTTAATGTTTGTCCTGTGTAGTAACAGATATATAATTTCCAGTCCTTCGTGACGAATTCAGAGCCGAGCCAAGAGATGTTCACGTCGCAGCTGGTGAACCAGCTTTGTTGGAGTGTTCGCCTCCTCGGGGGGTGCCAGAACCTTCGGTCCATTGGCTCAAGGATGGACAGTCGTATGACGTTGAAGTTAATGGCAGGTAAGAAACTGTTACTTAGAGAAAATGATAATATGTACTTGAAAATTAACTATACGTTGTGTCTGCTTCGAGTACAAATAATAAATAGTTTCATGAACTATTAGAGCATTTGCGCACTGCATCCGATTCTTATGCGAATTCAAGATTCAGGCGCCGTTTAAATTGGAAATGTTTGAATTCGGACGCCTGGAGTTCGATGGATTTAGTGCACCACCCCTCAAGCTCAAGTAAATAGAACTCCGGTAACTTTGGACCGACATTTCTCAGATTCGGATCAAATGCAATGTGTAAACGCTCAAGTCAATACTTTTCGAATCATAAATTATTTTAAACAGCTTTGTATACATTCTATTGATTTTCTCTAGGAATGTAAAGTGATAAAGATATTTCCTTTCAGGGTAACAGTAACAGATACAGGAAACTTAAAGATCTTAGAAACATTACCGACAGACAGCGGCCTGTTTAGGTGTGTAGCATCAAACATAGCCGGTGAAAGGCAATCGCGTGCCGCGGCACTAATTGTTTTAAGACGACCACACTTCGTTGTTAAGCCTAGCAACGTTACCGCCTTGGTTGGACAAACTGTCGAGTTTAACTGTCAGGTAATGTAATGTTCTGCCTTTAGGGTACAATTTATGTCAAGCCATGTTTCTGTTCTAACGCTTACGTAATTACTTTTAGAGTTATGATGCAAGTGTAAAAATAACATGGGTCAAAGAGGATGGCTCATTGCCTTCGCATGCCACTATAATCCGAGGGCTATTACGGCTGGAGCATGTGTCGGCGTCGGACGCCGGCGTCTATTCCTGCCGGGCCGACAGCCACGCCGGCACCAGCATCACCAGCGCAACACTCACCGTTTACTGTAAGCTCTGTCTCTATTTAGATCGATTTTATTGCATCAATAATTCTAACAACTGTCCGTTCTATTTTAATACGGCCATCTGTTTCAGCCTTACCGCACTTCACGCAAATACCGTCCAATCTGACCGCATGGGAGGGCGATGTGGTTTCCATCCCATGTGAAGCTAAAGGCTTACCTACGCCGACCACATTTTGGATTCTTGAGGGGATTCAAGATTCTTTACTTTTCCCGGAGTGTACGAAAAGTAATTCGAGCTTATTATATTTGGACGGGGCGCGTTCTGAACACAGTGGGAGAGTGATTTGCACAGCTGTCAACGCAGCTGGCAGTATTATGCAAGAGGCTTATCTTAAAGTGCTAAAAAAAGGAAACAATGAGCTAAAAGAGCCTTCTTTGGATCGTGAATACAGCGTAGATTATGAACGTGAGACGCATATGACGCAATACGAGCTAGTTCAAGCGAGGAAATATTTGCAACAAAATGTGTTAGTTCTAAGAAGGGTAGAGGCGTTATCTTCCACATCTTTAAAAGTTGTTTGGGATGTAAGTTATTACTTTGTAGTTTTTACGTTCCATTCATTGTGTGGTGTAAACATGGTGTAAACCATATTACCTTTTTTTATTTTTAGGTGTTGACCGACTACAATGAATACTTGGAAGGTGTTAAAATCTGGTACAATGGAACAACATTAAATTGGCGCAATGCAACTGATGAGGAAATTACGTTACTGAGTCCGGCGCAGCCAGACGTCCTGTGCTCAAACGGGTCTCTGATGAACGTGGACAATAGTGGCTCGTCGAGTTATATCCTCACGGGATTAATGGCATATACGCAGTATGACATATTCCTGATGCCGTTTTACAAGATGTTGCTTGGGAAGCCATCGAATTTAATGACGGGATTCACGGACGAAGACGGTAAGGAACTGAAGGGTTCTTTTTTCGGTTTTCGTTTGTTTATTGGATGTGGTTGAATATTTTATGTGTTGGCGATATTTTAGTGCCTTCGGCGCCTCCCCAGAGCGTTACGGCGGGTGTAATAAACGCGACGTCGGCGTGGATACGATGGGAACCGCCACCTGTGAACACGTGGAACGGTGAACTCACCGGGTACTTGGTAAGTTCTGCTTTACAATTATTGTTTAATTATGATTATTGTTTTGCTTGATAAAGTTTTATGTTGGGGATTAAAATGTGTTTATAAACAATGTTTCATTGTTGCCGATTGTTGCGGGGTTATTGAATGTTTTATTGTATTCACGTGTTAAAGGTTATCATTACACTTATGCTACCATTGGGATAAAACATATTTGTAAAACATACTGTCAGATAACTTCATTGTTGTTGCTCGATAAACTACCTGCTTCAGTTTGCCGTATTGAGACGTTTCATACGACATACAAAGAAAGATGGATGTGATTTGAATTCATGGACAAATGATTTTGAAAAATGTTTATTTCCCTAACAATCAATATTCTAGATTTTCCATTCATAATGGCAGAAATTTGGATTTTTTTATGCTAGTATTAGACTCCACTATAATCAGACCCCTCCACCACAGATCGAGATCCGCGTGGGTGGTAGTACAGGCGGCCGCGTTGTGGGTCAGATGTCGCTGGGCGCTCGTACAAGAGCGGCGGCGGCAAGCTCCCTGCGCGCCGGAGGGCGTTACAGTGCGCGTGCCGCCGCGGTCACGCGACGCGGACACGGGCCATTCAGTGCGCCCGCGCACATACACATGCTACCCACACAATCACAGAGGCACTATGTACAGTAAGTGATGCTTTCGATCTGTTAACATAATTAATGTGGTTTACTACTGCTCCTGACCTAAGAAGTTGAACACAGTCAGAGAAATTGGTAGGCAATGTCGCTGATCATAGTTACGTCACCTACCTACCATTTTCTCTGACTGAAGATATCAACCTTGGTAATGTAGATGACCGTACTAGGTCCCGGTAACCATTCACTCGCAGTTGGACTGCCTGCTTTTATACCAATAAGTGGCTCAAAAAAGCAATACATTGTCGTATCATACAAATCGAACATTAAACTTTTTACAAGTTGACAGTGACGAAGGTCATTACCAAATTCCTTGCTTTTGTTAACTACCTTGAAAGTATAGGTCCACCAGTACTGTCTAAAAGCCTCTACATTTACAATAAATTCACAATACGCAGATAGTGACAAGCTATCGTCAGACTTCATAAACTATATCGTCTAAACAATTTGGTTTACTTCAACGACCATAACTCATTCTTATTAGTATTTCTAACCGGTTTAAAAGTGTTACAACTTCATACAAAACTTCTATCATTCTATTCCTCATTATTGTATGCTAATTTCGGCACTAAAAAGTTCTTTTTACGATTTTTTGAGCAGCTACGACCATTGTTTTTAATTTACTACTCAATTTCGTTTCACAGTTTATTTTAAAACAATGGAAATGAGTTATAAAAAAGCACTTTCTGTTGTTCTTTAGGACGGAACCACCAAAAGATTCGAACATAACGCATATATTTCAAGAGACATGGCTCCTAGCTCTTGGACTGACGCTATTCTCGATAATTGCTATTGGAGTGTTCAGCGTTTACTACATCAAGCGGCGAAGCAATATCCAGAGGAAGAAGTCTACTGGTAATTTGTGACAGAGATTCTTGTTTATAAACAGTTGGTATGTTTTAAGTATGTATAATTGAAACATTGATCTCCATTGTAGGTCAGTCAATTGTGACGGCTCAACAGTGTCTATTGAATAAAGACACGATCTGGTTAAGAGACCGGCCTGTGTTCGCCGCGCCGACCGATCCCACTCTCGATATTACCAGCTGTCACCAAAGTCTCCTGCATGGTGAGTATGGTGTGTTATCTTTTCCGATAATCGAGTATTTATTTTTGGAGCATCATTGACATATTTCACACGATATAAATTCTTTGAAATTGATACCATCACAACAACTGAGATAGCGATTTGTCATGTGATAAAAATGTGTTCTGATTGATGTTTTACTCGTATCAAACTGTTTTTTACAATCAAGAATACGCCTACTAAGTTTTTTTAAGTAGAACCGTCTATAGAATGTAACGTTATCCTCAGGTGGGCAATCAACGAGCATTCTAAGTGTCGAGCCGGAATACAGTCTGCCACAGAATTCCATTCAAGGATTAGACGCCTCAAGTGTTGACAGAATGCGGCGCGGACCGCCGGAACCGTACGCGTCCAGCGCCATTTACACAGAACTCAATTTCAAGGTACGCTTTGATAAGCTTTTCGAGAACTCCATTGTTGACTCTAGATAAGATTTCAACGAATTTGCATACGTTAATACTATCATATATCAAATACCTCACAAAATGTTCATCATAAGTGTAACAATAAATTTCATTTTCCACACAGGACAATAACGAAATCGGAGACTTGAGGAATTGCCCAGAAAGACGATCTCATAACAATAGCATTGTTAGGTCGTGTAATGGAAGCATTCAGTACTCGAATGGGGAATGTTCGACGTGTTGCCATAGCACGTCCAGCAGATCAACTAAAGACTATAGAGAGCCGAGGCATGAGAACGCACATAATGACATTAACGTCCTGGAGGACGACTGCGCCTCTTGTCATACAAATAGGTCCGGATCAAGAAGTCGACAAGACAAAAGCAAAGTGTGTCCGGCGAGTGATTTAGAGTACGACTATCCGCAGTGGCACTGGCTGGGACGAGAGAACAGTTTCAAAATTCCCATTCAGACGAGTAGACATTCGAATGTAGCGAGGTCGGAGCAGGGCTGTCAAATAAATCTGTGTGATATACTACCGCCACCGCCGTATGAGGTAAATTGATCTTGTTTACAATTTACCCCTATACCCTATCAGTGTTTTTCATTGTAATGGACAATGCGGATATAAAGATTTAATGCATTTTTCACAGAGTCCAGAAAACAAGACCGTGTACGGAACTCCAAATAATTAGACGTGTACAATGTTGGAAGAGGAAATCAAAGCAATAATCAACATTTTCATTTCAATTTTTAAGGATAAGTTATGTGAAAATATGTTCTGCAGTTGTTAGTGATGTTCATATTGTGGAACTGAAAAATTAAAATGGTATTAGGTGTAGGTAGATAATGTATAACGTAATATTCGTCTGACAAGATCATAACCATAGTAGATTAGCCATAGTAGTGCTTGTAATGTAGATACCGAACTTTCGATATTTGTATCTCGTACGTAATTTATTCCTAATCTATATTCTAGTCACAGTGCATAGGACTAGTTTTGCCATTGGTAAACACTGTATTCTCTTATAAGCTAATCTTTTATATCCACGACTTGAGGTTGTTACAATTTTGACTGTAAACTTAGATAAAAATCGAAGCCCTGCATTTCACTGCCATATAGGTACCTTTAGGACTTTCTAGAATATTAGTTATATAATCTTTGACTGTGATATTTATATTAAATTTGTGTATTAGAAATAAATGTAACCCTAGTGTAATTACCTAACTTTCCCCAAACTTTCAAATTTTTTAATACTTCGCATACCTACTTAACGTAAGACATTTAAGAATTTGATCTGTATTCAGAATATTTTCAGAAACAGTTGTGTTTGTACCCGAAACAGAAATCTGAAATATAGCAACTTTATAAAGATAATGCTCTTTTATTGTTTACTTTATAGAAACTAAACGACGCGACGGTTCCTTTAGTTGGTGTCACTTTATTATTCCAAGACATAATAAATATTAAATTCAAGGAATTGTCTAATAAAATTTAGAGAAGTCTTCCTTATTCCCAAAACTTTATAGTAGGAACAGAGATATAAAACACGCTAAAAGGCGACGTAAATAATATACACTTTAGTAATGAAGCACGTCGTTACCTGCGGCTTACAAGCCTCTAACAGAGTCGTAAACTGCAAGAACTGTAAACTGTAAACAACTTGTCGGCGCAAAGATTTATTTTATGATTATACCTGCGGATAATTAGGAAAATAATCCACGGTAATCTTGTAACTGAGTAGCAAATTGGTTACTTTCAGGAAGCAGTAGAATCATTAATCAATGGTGGATCGTATGTGATACATTCCGGGCCCGAAAAACTGAATAGCGCGGACTTATTCTCGGCGAAAGGTTTCGGGTTAAGAGCATTTGGCAATAAATCTTTGAGTCCAATTTATTCCTGTCTTGCTTACGTATCGGCCACGTTTATAGCTACCTTTTTGGTGCCGAAAGAGCTTTCCTTTATCAGCAGATTTTCGGAGCGGACAAAGGACTATTCGATTCAAATGATATCCGTTATAGTTAGGTACACTTAAGGAAAATTCTGCTGAGAAATGCTGTTTGGCGTTAAGAATATAGGTTTATTTGCTATTTCAATAACAGCAATAGGAGTATTACGGAACGTTTGGTAGTAAAACGTTGTTTATGCTGAAGTTAGTGCCTATCTTGGTTAACTATACGACCAATTTAATTCTATCATATTCAGGATGTCTCCTATTACATTTGCTATTGAATTAATGTATAGAAGATAATTTAACTAATTCTAATGCTTTTAATTAGAGGGTGCAGCAGTAATTTCCGTTTTTTGAGTGGCAAATGTTGGGAAAAGCAAAGGTAGATTGAGTTTAATAAGTTGATGGAATGAATTGAATAAATTCTTGGAAAATACATAACCTAATCATAATATTGTAGCGGCATCTATGGCACCACAAAAACTAAACTACGAAATTTACATCGCAGAATTAGTGCTCTCAGCGTTATTTGAACATTCCGTAAATCACCTCCCGAAATGATCTCTCGGGCAGTTACCCACATTAGAAAAGACATCTACCTGGTCGGATGATCCTCCCTTTTCAACGGAGGTTTGCGGCACTTCACACTCGGTTTCGAATGCCTTCATACTATAAATCATGTTTATTCTACAGGAAAAGTTTTTAACCACTGCGTAAATGTTTTTTGGTGGCGCAGTGTAAGTAATAGAACACATTTCGATCTTCAAGGTTAAGCACCGCTTGCCAAGGTTGGTCTGTGGATGGGTGACCATCTTAACATAACGAGTTTTCTCCGTGCCCCGTGCCTCGGAAAGCACGTTAAGCCGTAGGTCCTGGCTGTCATTTAGATATTTGGCAGTCGTTACGGATAGTCAGAAGCCAGTAAATCTGACTCCAGTCTTACCATGAAGTAGGTACCCTGTTACCCCAGTTATTAGGTTGTAGAGGTCTGGTAGGCAGCCTATGCTTTTACTTACACTGAGCCACCAAAAAAAAAATTACGCAGTGGTTAAAAACTTTTCCTGTATAAATAGGTTATGAATAATCACTTCAATTTTGTCGTTAATATACTAGATGAGGCAGATTCTAATTTACAAATCGTATAAAATTATCCACGATATAGTATCTGTAATATTCGTCACACTCAACAGTATAATATTGTTCGTATCCCCACAATAAAACAATTTAATACGACGAATAAAATTTGAATGCTCGTAAACCAACAAGGACCAAAATAAGCGATATAAAAATAGAATTAACTGCGTGTTGACGTTCAAAGGCTCGACTATTCACTATAATATTCTATAGACTCTCGTAAATGTCACAGTATTCACGCACTCCGAAAATATGATAATATAAGTAAACAAAGCTTAGAAAATATGGGTCACTCCAGTCGTTCCCTGATAATGCCTTATCTAGCCATTGATTGAAGCATTGATTGATTGATTTTTTGTCATTTTTCGATAACAATCTAATGACAATGCGTTTATAAGAACCTTGTTTGTTCTGGTTTATGTTCTGTGCCCGTATACAACAAAATATGTAGTCAGTGTTGATGGTTGCAGTGATGGTTGTTGGAGTAACAGAGTAAGTATATATACGCTATAAGTAAAGAAAAGGTATGTAATGTATGTTTAACTGTACCTAACAATTTCAATCCTCTTTTGTCTTTTTGGGCCGTATGACGCAATAACATATTTGTCACATTGTCACGACTAGTGAAAAATTTTTTTAGGAAGAAATAAGTAAGGGAATTACAGAATTATCTAATTGCGAAATAAATACATCTCTGGTGCATTTAAAATTAGATAAAATAAATTTATCTCCGGTGCAAGAATGGACGGTGTGGCAACTTTGAGGTACATGAAAGACTACGCATAAGTATTTAAAGTTGTAATCAAGTACATAAGCGCCAGTAAACCTAGGTAATAACATTAACACATGAATTGTTAAACTGCCTATCAAAGATAATTTAGACAGCAAGATATTCACCGGCACATAATGCTATTCAGCTAAATTGGACAGGCTTGGCAATATTATCCATAGGTAGCAAGTTGTCAGATCTAGTTCAACCGGATATAATGTGATTCTGACCTCACATACATAACAATGCACATGACTTTGTTCGAGCTACACGGTTGAGTAAGCCCTCACAATAGTGCAGAATATTAATGAAATCATTAATTTGGTTAGCAATTGAGTATGTTAATGATTTCCGAAAATGTTAATTTAAACAAACAAATGCATAATTATGTGCAAGGTATTTGGGGTGGGTTTAAAATAAACCAAGATTATAAATTATGAAGATATATTTCAATAATACTGATTAAACAAATGGAAAAGCGATTAAAACTAATGAGATGAACGAGATGAGATTTTATCGCGCCTGATACGTATGTTATCAGAAAGTGTATTGATTGTATTTGTATAAAATAATGAAGGAATAGAGCACGGTGTCATAATTACGCTAAAATTTATGTTGTTGTTCTGTGATTGACCCGAAAAATCGTTGTAAATACCTGAAGGTCTGAAAAGGTCACATTGAGCAATTCATCTAAAAACAAATCATATTCCGATATTAGCAAATCATAAGCAATTCCTTTAATATTCGTAAAATGGTAGCAAAAATCAACTAAATGAGAATGTCATTTCGTTTCATACCATAATCGTATTCCGTGTAAATATTACCGTATGAATATAATATGATTCATATTATGATCCTAATACGATTCTACTAAAGTGGCCTTTTGACCCGCTGAATAGTATTTACAAGTACTTAATACCTACTTGATACCACATGAGGTCGTTCCCCTGAGTAACATAAGCTGAAGGCAGGAAGGAAAGATGATAATAAGAATATAAATGCTAACGACTATGAAATAACTCGTTTGAATAATTCAATAGTAATTAGCAGCAAATATAGCAGTAGGTATCCAGGGAAAGCAAGCTGCTGGTTGTTGCAAGGAAAATCTACAAAAAATACTACCTAGTATAAAATACAGAGGATATCGTGTCAACGAAAATTTTGTTATTATGCAAGACCCACGACAAAATATATGACGGTATAAGGTGTGTCTAAGAGCAGACCACGTAGCCGAATTTGCATAATAAAATTTTGCCCGGAGCCGTAAGTCAAAAATGTAAAACTAAAACATTATCCTGTGTGCCGCCCTCGACTTTGGATACAAACCACGATAATCAGCACCTGCCATCTGACGCTATCTTGACCCGCCCAAAGTATTATATAAAACAGGTAAGGTACGGTTTATTGGTATATTTATTCTGGTACTCGCAGGATTGGTATTGGAAGGAAGAGGAAGGCCAAAGAAAAGATGGATGGATTGTGTGAAGATTTGAAAGAAAAGGGGATTAGTATAGAATACCTAGGTTACTTCTAGGTAAGCGCGCTCCATCATCGACTGCATCGTCTCTTTCCATCAGGCGAGATAGCAGTCAAGCGCAAACCTATCAATATAGGACAAAGGCAGAAAGAATAGGGAGATTCTGGTATTCGTTTCCACTTTCTCTTTTATTGCCCCTACCACTCCTCTATTTATCTCTGCATCACCCAAAGGTAGTCTAGTAGAAAATATACATCTTTTGTGTTTATAAACTATTTAATAAATACCTAAATAAACACAAAATAATGTTGTTACCAACAAACTCATTACTTATTAATATATCACGGATGCAAATATTCCAGGGAAGTTAAGAGCTGAAATTAATCTGTAAGTATAATTTATGTTAATACGTATCGGATTCTGGAACATTTCCATGGGGGAAACATTTATCATAAGATGGCGATCGAAAATAAGCTTAGTTTACAAAATGTGCGGACGACGACGCGACGTCTTGCCTACTAGCCTATATCAGATTTGAATATATTTTGATAGAACCATTAAATATGTATCGGCATACATCTTCGTTAATGTTATGGGAAGGAAGAATATTGGCCAGTTCGTTTGCTACGAAGGAGTCTTATAATAAAACAAATGTGAGAGTGGAATTCCCTGCAGGTGTCTTTGTTTTCTGATAAGCTCTCAGGAAATACAGGCTCTGCCAAAAGGATAAACCCCTAAGAAAGACCCCCAGGTTTTAGCTACGACCTACCACTTAAGTCAAGAGTGAACAGGTTACTTCTAGGCAAGCGTGTTCCATCGTCAGCCACATTATCGCTTACCATCAGATGACATAGTGGTCAAACGACAAAATATATTAAGTTTAATTTAATTGAGAATGCTTCATTTTGTAGCGTTGTTTCCTGGACAAAAACTTATTCAAGCAATACTCGTATGTATTTAGGTAAACAATACCCTGTCATTGATAATAAAAAAATAAAAATATGATAAATGTTGCCTTTTAATGTCCAAAAAATACTACTATTACAAAATAGATTTCTAGTAGGCAGATTGTTGAGATAAATGAGTTTATACCGAATACCTATAGTATGGTAATGTTACCAAGGGTTCGGTAAAGTCGCCACATTTTACGGTATATATAATTATGTTTTATTCTATTATGTTTTTTTCTTTATTTTTATTGTATTTATGTAATATTAAAATACACACATTAAAAACACACTGTTTAAAGTAATCAAATTTATTTGGCACATAACCGATACGACGTCTTTTGAGTCAATCACCGGCCGACGCTGAAAACCAGCGCTGTGGACTAGTCGCACTATAAGTGTGCCCACAGCTTGATGCTGAGCGTTTCGGCCGTTTTGCACGGACGTGGCGCATATTCCTAGCTGATTTGTTTTTCTTTTTGTGTTAACTAATCTGTAAAGTCGCCATTGTTTTGTGCAAATAAAATGTTTTTCTTTCTTTTCTTTCTATAATAATTTTCCGAGATTCCTTTATTAGTTAACAGTTTTACAATAATAACATAAAGAAAACTCTTTCCAACTTTTTCAACCCTGTCAAATGAAAAATCGAATCCACTTTTACGAGAAAAATACCATAAATAACTCGATGCAATCCGATAAAATACCTGTTACTATTGAACTCAATCAAAACAATCGCAACACCGATCTCCCACTGAGCCTACAAAAAGCAGTTTATTACTGCACTCCCCTTCTCACTGCACTAATCCATTAGTCGTACATGAAAACTTAATACAAATGCCAATAAAAACAGTCGGGCATAGGGTTACCAGGTGGAAAATGGAAAATTCATGAAAAAAGGCCCACTTTCATTGGAAAGAATTATTATTTATTTATTTCAGGTAACTAGATCCATAAAAGTTTAATAAATTTTTCACCCATATAAGACAAAAAATAATAATACCTACATTAAAATTCATAATAAAAGTAAAAAATAAGTTTTTGATGTCTTTGTTGATATACTTTGGATTAAGCTATCGATCAACTCTGCACCATCCCAAGACAAGTACTGAAATTTCAATGAATAAATTAATAGTTAGTTTTTTGTACGGGTTTACACAGGAGCGGATGGTGGGCATTTTAGGTTTATCTACATATAATCTAAAAACCAAACTCATAATTTTATTCAAATTGTACTTCGTTTATTTGAGAAACTATCCGAAGAACTTCCATAAGAATATCCATTTTTGTAACTTAAAAAAAAAAAAACTGGAATCTCAGAACTAAACCGAAGATATGGTTACTCCAATCGAGCAGGTATTACCAGCCACTCTCACAGCCCTAGGGTGCACGTGCAGTGTGCACCTCACTGGGCGGCTTTCCTCTGAATTTTACAGTGAACACTGTAAATGTCTACGTTATTATACAATTTATCGATGACCAATGCTGTAACCGATAGTTTATGAAGATTATTTTGTAAAATTATGAGTACTGTAAAGTCTGAGTACCATAGGGGTATTGAATTCGATGATTATTTTACTATCATGGTTGAAAATTGCATGAATGTTATGCTGGGGCCTGGGAAATCTCAGGTGTCTGTGAAACAATGAAGTACAAGTAAGTAGGTGATAAAAATATTACCTAAGCCTTCTGCATCATAGGTAATACAGGTAGTTCGTTTTAATGATAATACCCAACTAGCACAAACAGGTTGCTTAAGAGCTTTGGAGCCATTCCGATTATTTCCAAAGGCGCCAAGCTCAAGCGCCAGAGCGTGCACTGCAGACCTTATGGAGCCACTTTGGAGCCAAAGGGGCACAACTTTTTGCAGTCTATAGTTTCATTAGAACTTCATAATAGTGGCATAGAAGCGCTATAGGAGCTGCAACTAATAATTAACACCACACTAAAGCTCTTGTGGCCCTTATTGAATGAATGACAGGTTTAACTGAACGAATAAAGGTTCTGTAATCATTCACCTTGTCTCTCATTTATTAAATACATCTGTTGTACCTGAGTCAGACATTACTGAATACAAATAAAGAATAAGTGAAGTGAAGGTTTTTGAGCTATATTTTGTATCTATTATATGCAAGTGGCTACCAACGCAGATCAGTTTATCGTGCATATAGTTGATATTGTTGGAGTATTTTTAACGCGCCTCAATAATTACCTCAGAATATCGTAAAATATGTAAAATATTATTAGGTACATCACATACCTACACAATATTGAAATTACATACTTGATTACATTTGTATTTAGTAAGTTGCTGGTTTCTATATTAGTTATATTTTACAACAAATTGCAATAAAACCTATAAATTTATCAAGTTATGATAAATAATTGTCTTGTAAACATGTCGTCTATGAGAAGCAGCTTTAAGTTGCAACTTCAACCTTAATACTTCCTCTCTGCGCGTCAAAGCGCTAAGTTTCACTGTTCTGAAGATCCAAGTAATACCTGTACCACTAATGCAGTTCAAGTCTTTACAATCGCTTTTATTTCGTACTTACTGCAGATATCGAACCACACCTATGGCTATTGGTTTAGAGATCCGTAGAACTCGTTAAAAACCCTAAAATACGATGATCATGTAACTGTTTCTATATTTTTCGCTCTTCCAATTGTTTGAAACTTACCATGTCTTACATGTTTTCAGAATGCCTTTCAAAATAATTTTGAACTTATAATGAACAACAAAATAAACAAGAACTTTGCATCTGTTCATTTAAGTGGGAAAATCATGAAGTGTTACACTGGCCGAACAAAGAAAGTAGAAAAATATGTAAAATAGAAGATTCAACTCCGCAGCCAAACTGAATTAAAATAAAATTAATATTGTATCGTGTTATTTAATTTTTCAATTACAGAGTCCTCACACACAGTTGCCTTTTTAGGGTTCCGTAGCGAAATGGCGAAAAACGGAACCTACAAACACAGTCTGTCCATATGTCACAGTCATTTTTTACGAAACTATAAGAGCTGTACTGTACAACTTGGAAAATAGATGTATTCTGTGAACTGCATTAAGATTTTCACATAAAAATAGAAAAAAATACATTAAATTTTAAGGTTCCCCATACTCAGAACTGAAAATCATTTTTTTTTCATCAAACCCATACTTGTGGAGTATCTACGGATAGGCCTTCAAAAATGATATTAAGGTTCCTAATATCATTTTTTTTCTAAACTGAATAGTTTGCGCGAGAGACACTTCCAAAGTGGTGAAATGTAACTTCTAAACTGAGTGAATGAAAAAACTAAAAAAAAATATATGATGTACATTACTATACAAACTTCCACTGCAAATTGGTTTGAAGGAGATCTAGTAAGTAGTTTTATTTTTTAATACATCATAATTCGTAAACCGTAATTAAGGTTTGTACGGAACTCTCGGTGCGCGACTCCGACTCGCACTTGGCAGGTTTTTTATGAGTAGGCAATGTCCATTACTCTCCTAATTCTATTGTGAACCCTTAATGTCGCTATTAGTAATACAGTCGATCAAATTCCTACTTAAGTCTGCACAAAAGAACAAATTACTTCTGAAATGAAACTTTCAGTGGCAGAACAGTGATAAATCTATCTTTTATACAGTTCCGTTTAAAAGTTTTCAATTAAAGTCTTTATGCAGTTCTGAAGCGTACAGTAACGACAATAGAAGCTTTTTAGCTGCTTTAAACTTTAACATACATGTTTTAACTCTCTTTTAAAGCTATAGACGGCAAATGAGTTGTAAAATGAACTCTTATAAAACCTAGAGTGGCATTTGGTTCAGTTTCTGCTACCCCTAGTGATATTTAGAGCTAAGAGCAGTTACGGAAGCAATAGTAGAACTTAAAACCACTTTCTGAACCCCTAAAGCGCTACTGTACAGCTAAAAGTTGCAAAATAGGCTGCTATTTCCACTAGTGTGCTAGTTGGGTTATTACATTATGATACAAGTGTGTAATGTGGGTCATTATCGTCGCGGTGGTATTAAGACCCGAGCCATGGCGAGGGTCTTAAGAGAACCAAGAACGATAATGACTAATTACTCACGTGTATCATACGACGTTTTTCGACACACTTGTGAATAAATATATGAAAAATCAGCTTTATTTAGTAGGTACCTATATGAAAAGTTTATTTAGAGAAACAGTTCGTAAATTTGCAGTCAGTAAAGTTATAATTAACTATTTTCGACGATATAGCGGTCCCATGACATAGATTTTCCACTTGAAGGCGTGCAGCATAAATCATTTTCCTCATAAATATGTAGTTGTTGTAGACATTTTTGTAAAATCTGTATTTTATTTTTAAATATGACGGCAAAAATAATTGACTTTTCTTAAACGCGCGCATGCGCGAACAATGGCGGCCATAGACTAGCTACTCTAGCTCTTGGTTTAGAAAAAATAAGAATGAGGTTGCATATAAATAGAAAATACAAATTTGAAGAAAGATTTAATTAATTAAATATGTAAATTTTTTTTTAACACAGTTGCTCGTAAAGCTGATGTAATTCCACCGGTTTTAAATATGTAAAGCGGGTCATAAAAAACGCGTGTGTTATACCAAAGCAAATAGTTAAGTTATAGTCCATACAAATTCCATAACAGCATTATTTGCCATTTCGTGCGCGGCGATTAGTTCGAAATTTGAATAGCCTCATCATTTTTTTTTTTTTTTAGTCGTTATAAACTAGTGCTTGACTGCGATCCCACCTGATGGTCACCTGGTGGTATCATTTGTCATATTTTATCATTTTTTGTCATTTCTTGTAATTTTTTGTCACTTTTTGTCACTTTTTGACATTTCTTGTAATTTTTTGTCTTTTTTTGGCATTTTTGTAATTTTTTGTAACTTTTTGTCATTTTTGTCACTTTTTGTCACTTTTTGTCACTTTTTGTCACTTTTTGTCACTTTTTGTCACTTTTTGTCACTTTTTGTCACTTTTTGTCACTTTTTGTCACTTTTTGTCACTTTTTGTCACTTTTTGTCACTTTTTGTCACTTTTTGTCACTTTTTGTCACTTTTTGTCACTTTTGTGTCTTTTTGTCAACTTTTGTCACATTTTGTCACTTTTTGTCACATTTTGTCACTTTTTGTCATTTTTTGTCATTTTTTGTCATTTTTTGACATTTTTTGTCATTTTTTGTCATTTTTTGTCACTTTTTGTCATTTTTTGTCACTTTTTGTCATTTTTTGTCATTTTTTGTCATTTTTTGTCATTTTTGTCACTCTTTGTAATTTCAGTTATTTTTAGTAATTTTCGTCATTTTTTGTAATTTTTGTCATTTTACCAAACAATATTTGCGTTCGATTTCTTTGGCGCTAAACATTAAGATGTTAAATTTTTTTTTTCTGTTTCCTCGCAAATGTGTTAAAAAACATCGTACGATATACGTGCGTATTGGTTATAACATGCTCGGCTCAGTTACGCCCTCGCCTTCGGCTCGGGCTGAAATTCCGCCTCGCATGTTATAACCATCATTACGCACTAATATCGTAATGTACTATTTTAACACAGTTGCTCGTAAAGCTGATGTAATTCCACCGGTTTTAAATATGTAAAGCGGGTCATAAAAAACGCGTGTGTTACCAAAGCAAATAGTTAAGTTATAGTCCATACAAATTCCATAACAGCATTATTTGCCATTTCGCGCGCGGCGATTAGTCCGAAATTTGAATAGCCTCATCATTTTATCATTTGTCATATTTTATCATTTTTTGTCATTTCTTGTCAATTTTTGTAATTTTGTGATTTTTTGTCACTTTTTGACATTTTTTGTGATTTTTTGTCACTTTTTGACATTTTTTGTGATTTTTTGTCTTTAATGGCCATTTTTTGTAAATTTTTGTCATTTTTTGTAACTTTTTTTTATTTTTTGTCATTTTTTGTCACTTTTTGTCATTTTTTGTGATTATTTGTGGTTTTTAGTAATTTTTTGTGATATTTGTAGTTTTTTGTCACTATTTGTAATTTTTTGTCACTTTTTGTTACTTTTTGTCATTTTTTGTAATTTTTGTCATTTTTTGTGATTTGTTGTGATTTTCTGTCATTTTTTGTCACTTTTTGTCATTTTTGTCACTCTTTGTCATTTCAGTAATTTTCGTCATTTTTTGTAATTTTTGTCATTTTACCAAACAATATTTACGTTCGATTTCTTAGGCGCTAATCACTAAGATGTTCCTCACACAATAAGTGCGCAGCAATTTTTAAAATGAAAATGTTTTTTTTTCTGTTTCCTCGCAAATGTGTTAAAAAACGTCGTACGATATACGTGCGTATTGGTTATAACATGCTCGGCTCAGTTACGCCCTCGCCTTCGGCTCGGGCTGAAATTCCGCCTCGCATGTTATAACCATCATTACGCACTAATATCGTAATGTACTATTTCAATACACTTGCTCAGAAAGTGACTATTATCGCACTGCACTTAGGCATATAAAGACGCCTGTTATCAAACTGTGACATTTTGATTACCATTATACACAAGTGCTGTAATGTAATTAAAATCTTTTTGTTAAGCCTTTTTTTTTCTCAAAAAGAGTTTAAACAGGATAAAAATTCATTACTTTATTGCTTTCAATAGTATAAATTAGTGTCTTACTTACTTATTTTCATGCAATAACGGTCCATTTTGACGATTTATTTAAATAATATTTAATAAATAAATCAATAATTAAAATAAAATTGTTTTTTTTTTATTTGTGGTCTATGGCCGCCATTTTAAGATGCGCGCGCGGTTGTAGACGTTTTTTTTTTGAATGACGTTAAGGGGCTGTGTTAATGTAATAACATTAAATACTTTGTACCTAGTATTTAATTCAATCATTACAAACTGTTACATCCGCATTCTATTGTCACAACGAAAGACATTACTTATCGTAAAAAAAATTGACGCAGGATAATATAAAACTAGGCAATATGATCAAAATACCTTAGCCTTCACCTTTAAGGCACAAAAAAAAACATTTAATTTTTACCGCCATGACACATTTGTGTTGTTATGTTTTTTTTCTAGTTTTAGGTACTATTTTGGTGTTAGTTATATTGTTTTTCTTCACAAGTGTATTGAAAAACGTCGTATGATACATGTGAGTAATTAGAGATTACCGTTCTTGGTTCTCTTAAGAGCCTCGCCAAGGCTCGGCTCTTAATACCACCTCGACGGTAATCTCCCACATTACACACTTGTATCATAATCTACTAAAACAGTTTATTTAAACACGAAATTGCATAAAATAAGTAAGTAAAACACTAATTTATGCTATTGAACGCAATAACAAATTTTATTCTTTTTTGTCTTAAAACTCTTTTTGACAAAAAAGAGGTTAAACAAAAAGGTTCTAACTACATTACCGCACATGTGCATAATAGTAATCCAAATGTCACAGTTACTTATTTCATGCAATTTCGTGTTTAAATAAACTGTTTAAAATTTTACATATTTAATTAATTAAATCTTTCATCAAATTTGTATTTTCTGTTTATATGCAACCTTATTTTTTCTAAACCAAGAGCTAGAGTAGCTAGGTAGCTAGTCTATGGCCGCCATATCTCGCGCATGCGCGCGTTTAAGAAAAGTAATTTTTTAAGCCGCCATATTTAAAAATAAAATACAGATTTTATAAAAATGTCTACAACAACTATTTATGAGGAAAATGATTTATGCTGTACGCCTTCAAGTAGAAAATCTAAGTCATGGGACCTCTATACAGTCAAAAATAGTTAATTATAACTTTACTGACTGCACATTTACGAACTGTTTCTTTAAATAGACTTTTCATATACCTACTAAATAAAGTTGATTTTTAATTTATTTTCTTCACAAGTGTGTCGAAAAACGTCGTATGATACACGTGAGTAATTGGTCATTATCGTTCTTTGTTCTCCTAAGACCCTCGCCATGGCTCGGGTCTTAATACCACCGCGACGATAATGACCCACACTTGTATCATAATGTACTATTTCAGTCTTATTAGAATAACCCAAGTAGGTAATAAAAAGTGTTTTTAAAATTCTGAATTTAAATCTAGTTCCAAAAGCTTTAAAATGACATTTGAATATCTTCAATATTACCACTAACCTATTTATTTACCTACAATAATAGATCCAAACGAAATACCAAACTTACAATGATTTCCAAGAATCTGTAGTAAAACAGAGACCGTCTGTGTTCTCGTAAGTTAAATGAGTTAATTTATACAGAAGCGCGCGTCGTGGTCTAAATTTAATTGTTCTTGACGCTAACGCATAAATCTTGGTGAAATCCTAGCGGAAGCAATTTACATAAACGCCGTCATTCCATGGCTATACTATCCTTTAATCGAGCTCGGTTGTATGGTAATTATGTGTAAGTGGCGACTTAAGGAATTCGCCTCTTTAGAAATGTTATTGTTGTTCCATTTATTGGAGAAAGGCAGCTTTAAATTAATGTTTGCTATTGAAATTGTTTAGGTAAGGTAATCGTTTAGTGCTAATTCTCTCTAGTCCATTATAGAAGCTACAAATTCTTAAATTACCTATTCAGTAAAATGTATAGCTGTATTTTCTATTAAAATAGAAACTACGAGTATCTGTTATATTCATGTTTAGTAGATAAGAAAAGGAAATGACGAGACGATTTCGGTGTCTTCCTTAAGAACTAACAAGAAGTGACTTAAAGCCGCGAACAATAGAAGGAATGGATGGAGGAGGAGGCCTTTGCCTAGCAGTGGCAAAGTACAAGCTAGATATAATAATAGTAGTAGGTAGAACCTCGAACTAAGCTCTTTCCTCTACAAAAGCTTGTAACTTAAACTAATCATGCCCAAAGATGATTTGCCCTAAACTTTGTCTAAACAACCGAAAGTAGATCAACAATAATTTATCCTAACTAGAATTTCAGCCATTCTTCTCAGGTTCTATTGCGTCGTTATATTGGCCCTAGGTTTAAAGCATCCTATTTAGTTTCAAAGAGCTTAATCCCGAAAGTGTAGCGGAGTGTGAAGCAAGCTGGTCGAAGGTCACAATTAGACGAGGCGTTTAATTACAGAATTCAGGGTAACAGCGAGGCTTCACCTCCCCTAGTCTTTCACGGGATTCCTCTATAAGGATCAGGTTATGTTAGTGTAGCGTTAGCGGGTAACCTGTTGGTGGCTAAATAATTAAGTTTAAAAGCGATTGGAAGAATAATCACCGTTGCTTAAGTGTGTTTTATTTAGTCTCTATCCGTCAGAAGATAACCAATTAAAAAAATATATTTAGAATGTTTAATGTCTTTTTTAACAAGTTCTTTATGTAAAATTGCATTATTAGAGAGTTCATAGACTCTTGTTTCATTATTTAGGTCCTGTATCCAAAAGATAGATAGCTATCGTATCTAAAGGTATATTTTCTGTGCAAGAGATTTACAGCTAGTGCTCATTTATGGCAAGTAAATAACACTAATATTCAAAACATGTTCGTAGTGTGGGCTAGCCACCTCAACATGCGAAGTGCTTATGAATAAAGAATTCGATAGAGTCTGCAATGGAGCTACTGGAATAAAAATATCTAGTGTAGAAAGGCTACAGTGTATATCAAAATTGTACATAACTACAAAAAAAATTGATCGTAAATAATGGTGGAAATAGGAGAATAGAGAATAGAAGAATCGATTTGCGCCCACTCTATGTAGGTCTTAAGGGTAAGAAGACAAAGAGTTGACTCGGATTTTTTTACTATTTAAAATTATTTTAGGAGGTAAACGCTTGCGCTTCCTCAATGTGACCTCTATCTAACCAAAGCTAGGGTTGTCTGTAACTCGATCGTAGTATTATCATCAAACTAAATTGTTACGTAGAGAGCTCTAGTGTAGGTACACGACAGAGGTTAAGCACCATCAGGTATAAAGGGGTGGGCAAATAACACGTTACGTTGAAATTCTAGACATGGAATCGTGTTTGACTAGCGAAGTGAATTATTTAAGGTAGGTGCTCGTATGTTGTATGTGGGTGCTGTTTAGTTGTTGGCTTTCTACTCCATTTTAAGTATAGTTCGTTGTTCGTACCCAACACTGACACAGATTAGACGCAAAACAAGCAAATTATCCAGCGTATATGGAAGAGAACCATTCCTCTTTATGGGGTAATGCGGCGTGATAGTAATGGTAACTTACAAAATGGCATCAGGTGTATTCAAACTATCGCTTTCCAACAAGATCAACATCAAGAGATGGTTCATCATGAAATAAAAGCATGCTAGTTCGGCAAGCCCTTTTTCTATGTTTGAGGGTGAAAAATCATCGAATAACTTCTTCCGTTTAAGGTGAAGCGAGAGAAAGTGTCAGATTTTAACTGATCAAAACCCACCCGAGTTCTTTCAGTTAGGTACCCTTCGCGTTCTAGCTCCACGGTGATTCTTTCGAGCAATCTCGCAACCCTGGCAGGCATCAGACTTATGGGCTCCGTTGTTCATGCGTATTGACTTATCTTTGAGGTACGCTATTAACACAACGCACCTTTCACCACCCAGCCCTGATCCTTTTCGTGCGACAAACTACGCATTGCTCACCGTCCCCAAGTCCACACTGCCGACGATGAGCGGCAATCGCCCTGCGAATAGACGCATGGTGATTATCGGCCATTACTGTTATCCTGTTTCATATCCGTATCCTTTAGATAGCTAAATGATACGGGTATTCATTTAGGCGAGGATTACATAAAAAAGAAACAACCGAATATAAAACTACAAAGCCAACATTAACTAAATTGTCTGCTGTCCCGATAGAGTAATTTCCCAAAGGCTCGCTCATAAATGAAAAGGGCGGTAATTTTACTAAATTAATGACAGATTAAACACTGTATTGCCTTTTAATAAACCCTTGGATAGTAAATTGTTGCTAAGCCGTCATTATATGGATTACTCGTAGCCCGATACGGTTATTATAATCGAGTGAAATTACACCGTAAATCGACGCATTTTTGTGTAATGATCGCATTTTATCGAATCTATAAAAGCTGGGTATGGTAAAATAGATTAATCTTCACTCGGTTTCATGGAAATAAATAAACAACGCAATATGATAATGTAAGATAACAGTTTAACGGCTAATAGAACTCTCCACCTGGCAACTTTTCGAATATTATTTAATGACTTCTTCCGCTCTGGCTCTGGGCTCATCAGACTTTTACTGACTAAAAGCCACTCCTGTTCCTTTTTGCCTTCGTCCCAGGGCCCTGGGGTTCTCATTTTCACATAACTCATGGGCCCAGCAGGAATTGACCCTAGTGGGCCCCTACGATTTGCTTACATGTCGTTGAGGCGCACTACACGATGTCGACGTCTTGGACTCGGTCCGGACTGCTACCGGACGGTGAACTACCTATTGCTCGCCGTCCGCAAGCCTACGCCTACGGTGGCTGGATCTCGGCTCCTAGGGCGTGAGGGCTTTCGCACAAGTCTGATTACTTAAGGTTTTTAACAGGAATATTTTGCAAAATTGTATTGCTTGGTATTCTTTAAAAAAAGTTAGTTTTGAAAAATAGCAACACTAATACTCCTCTATTTAGAACACAAGTAAAATTTATTTTGTAATCAGACAACACTGGTGGCACGGAACGCTACCAACCTCTTTGCTTCGGGCGTTTGTTTAATTTAGATTAAGATTTTATTACGATACCGATGCAATATATTGTTTGCTTCGAGCATTTATCATTAAGTAGAGAATAATATTAGTAGCTTTTTAATGGAACTGGTGCAGAAAATATCTTTAAATGAAAACGAGTAAGCTTTCATATATTAGACTAGACTGTTGCCAGTGGCTTCGCTCGCGGGAGAATAGTTGTTTCAATCGTTTCACATCTTAAGTGGATGAATTTTAGAAAATCATCCCATAGTGCTCACTTAAGTTACAAAAGAAACTCTTGTGCAAAATATCGCACTTCTAGTCTTGGTAAACAACTGGTAGTATTAGATGTAGGTACGTTGATATATCAGTCAGTCGGTTTCGTCTTTTATAATAAAATTATTACTTCTGTCTACTTTTTTAAATATTTCAAATAATCGTATTTCTGTGCCATGACTATTAATCTGACGAAAATATTTAAACTCAACGCTTTGTCACATTGTATATTTTTGGGACTGACAACATTCTACCAAAGAGCTTGTAAAATGCTACTGCATAAAATGCTACCGTTATAAATCACAGCTTTTTAATTTGTCTAAAGACATTCATGGCCCTACGTTTAATGCTTTGAAAGTATTTTTTCCCCTTTTATTTCCATTTATTCCCATCCGACGTCATAAAACATTGGTAGTGATGTCCATTTCTGTCACTGTTCCTCACATCGCGTGACGAATTTCCTTGTTATTGTAACAGCCCTTCGTTTTCTACTTGGCACTCGATCACGGGTTTCGGTCTGATTATTTGGCCCTTTTCTCGTATGAAAAGACGTTTTCATTATTAGAAAAGAAACCTAATCAAGTGTGATTTGGTAAATAATATTAAAATCGAATAAAAAACGATCCCATTTAACAACTTACTTTAATTTTTAACTTCATTTTAATTTTATTTTATATTTGTGGTTGCAGCAGCAACACACACACATTTTGTGAAAATTTCAGCTCTCTATCTTTTACTCTTTATGAGATACAACCCGCTGACAGACGGACAGAGAGGCAGACGGAAAGATGGACAGTACAAGCTTAGTAGATCCCGTTGGCGCTCTTCGGGTACGGGTCGGGTAATCCTAAAAATGAATGGTTAGAGTTAGGTAATAGATCGTTGACATTTTAAACGACCTCTTTATCTACAGATATTAATAGATCTTACAGCACAACCAACCAATCATGCACTTAAATCTTAGCCAAACATTTATCAAAGCAGGCGCATAAAGAGCGAGCAGTCAACCTTGGACCTGCAAGTTCTAAGAGTTCGTGGGAATCCACTTCACAACATTGCCGCTTTGCACAACTGCGAATATCATCCCAATTACTTTCCGAAAGGAGGTCATAAAGTCCAACACTATCTAAACCTAGCGATGGCATTGAAACATCGCCTTGAACTCTCGGGTTCTTCCACTTTTTATTCTTTATCACAAGTGAGTCGTAGCAAGAGCTCTAACAAATTACCGCTTTAAGAGATACGCCGCAGCCGTCTGTTATCTACGCCTCGCCCACACAGGACCGAGTTTTACGGCATTCTATTATCTGTACCAGCTATCTGTGGCTAGGCTGAAAATAAACTGCATTGACAACCCCTCACTGCGTTTATCGGACTCCAGTTCTCAAATGAACAATTCATTTGGACTTGTTTAAGGTTAACAGTATAGTAGGTACCGTATTACGCTGCCTCAAAATCTAACTTGACACAAACAGTAAAGTATTTTGTACAGAAATTCCTTCCACTAGTCTAAACATTGGTTGACATTTTAATGGCAAGGCCTAATAAAAGCCGTTGAGCTCAGAAAAGGTTTAATAAATCTGACAAGTCACCCAACAACTCTTAGTTGGCAACAAGAGGCAATTACATTAGCCGAAGTGAAACGAAAACGAAATATCAAAATGAAGAATGCGGCGATCGAAACGTTGGTCGTTAGACATCTTTCCCGAAAGCATTCAGTCTATACTGAAATGCGGTTTGCAAAAAGAGAATGCGACATCAAAGCGTTGGCCGTTGAGGCGATCCGGTCGACGGAGACGTGATACGGTTTAGAAATAACCGCAGTAGTCGCAACAAGAACTGTCGACGACTCAAGACAAGCGCGCACTCGCCCACGGCGCTGCAACTGTGAATGTCCGCGTCGAATCCGCCGTGAATTATTTCAGTGGACTTGTTACGTTCCATTTCAGTGAGCGTTTACACTGTCTTCGCTTTTGTGTCGATAATAACTCACCGGACAGCCGGTTGTCTCCATAAATTGGTTCATTAGTAACCATTCTTATTCATAACGACATCGTATGCGACTTTATTCTGCGTTAACGATTTGAGCAAAACGAAAATTTGTGAATTTTCGTTGCGCTGTTCAAGATTATCCATTTTCGAAGCCGCATATTTTAGCAAATAATTGGATTTTATGTGGAACTGGGTTTAATCAAAATTCACGGCGATTCATACATAAACATGCTGTGTTCTCTTTTACCTGTGCGATGAAAATTTGAGTCTGGACGCATATAAATGTGTTGCGGTTACGTTATTGACGCCCCCTCCTGAAATAATTACACGTTATGCGAGTTCCGAAAATTACACGATCCCCCTTGTAGAGCGGAGCGTGGCGGCGCAGCGGTAATGGCTCGTTAAAGTTGATGAGAGCTTGCGCCCTCGCTCCGCCTCGCTGCCTCGCCTCGCCGCCTCGCGAGGCGCCGTTGACAGCACGCCTTCCTTCCTGACACATAAAACAAGTTTGGCGGTTCCACTACGCCGCCTTTGATATCATTTCCCGCAATATTCCGCCAAGATACCGCTTTCATATAAATTCGAAGCGAAATGTCCAATTGCGTATCAATCAATCATAATTATTTACATTTTATTACAACGTTATGTCTCATCTTATTGACGCACGTATATCAAGTCCACTAGCGTGAATGTTAACGCACTCGTTAAAGATGAAAATAGTAACTTATTCATACTGGGCAGCCGCTAGGTAGGTACGTTTGCACCGATGTCGGTGACATAATAAATGTCAACGAGATCAAAATACTACTGGCGGCGGCGCAATGCACGCGAGGCTTTAGCGATCCCTCTAATTATATCTAACGGGGCTCGGTGCCCGTTTACACCGAGACATTAAAATTAACTACCGAGTGCGTTTGATCTTTCCATTAGAGCATCACTATAAATAAAGCTACTAATAAAAAGACTACAAAGTAATGAGTCAATCCTGAGTTCGAAATGGCATGATATTCGAAACAATGTAGGTTACCTATTTTTTATTGTAAGTCTCTAAAGCTTGAAGAAAGGCTGCATGCCCGAACTCAATAAGACTAGAATGTCGCGAGACGTCGCAACTTTGCTTTTGATTCAGTCACACTCGCATTTTGCAGATCGAAATATTCCGCTTGGTGAAATTCGTTTAACTCCAGTAACATTTCAGTACGGGCTTAATAAAATTTCGAGGCACAAGGCGAACCACGAACGAGACCGGCAAAAAGTCGACAGGATTCTTTTATTTGTAGCGAGATAAAGTCGCACGCGCTGCATTGTTCTACAAATGGTGTGTAAAAACAAAAGGCGAGCGCAGGCGCGTCGGACGACCGACATCGGTCATAATTAATTGCACTCATTCGCAGAAATCTGTCGACAAACAAACACACCGGCGGTGAAATGGCGTTTTATCACTCGCCGCCGCATTCGTAAATAAATTTTAATATCAATAAAGTAACTCATGTCACTTCAATTAAGTTGACGGAAATATCTCGTCTTGTCTTGTTCCGATTGTAAACACGGCCGGACTACAACGGACTCGGTTTTGAATATTTTAATCTCTATTACATTCGGTCGGATATGTTCTCGTTGTCCATTACATTATTTTATGTTGTCTCAATCATTGTGATAACGCCGAACGAAACAATAGCTTACGAAGTTTTTGTTGTTCTTTTGATCTTTCTTCAGATAAGTCACGATAAGTCACAAGTTTTTTCGAGGCACTGTTTTACGGACCGAATTTATTTTTCGAACAAAACCAACTCACAATCTCCTATGCAGGAAAACCTGTCTGAAATATAGCCCGCACATCGTTCCACGCTCTACTTACTGGGAAGAAAAATGTACATGTACGTTAACAGGGTAGAGCCTTAGCACTTTACCCATGGGTCCGACGGCGCAACCTCATGGTATCACCATGATTGAGTCAATAAAACACCGAGGCACCGAGGAGCAACGCGATTACATGAGCTAAATGCAACCACCTATTCCATTCCTCCCAACGACTCGACTTCGAATGTATTCCATCCTTCTCTCACATACTCACAGTGAAAGAGATACCAAAATTGCTATCGAAAAGGTTGTGTTAGTCGAGAAGAGCTATTCTATTCTCACTCTGGGGCAAAGTGCCAATGAAAATCGAACGAGGTCCTTAATAGCGTAGTTTGTTCTATCCGTAAGAGCTTAGCACTTGCCTTTAGTGCAATAAACATTAATTTTTGCTGTAGTTGGACGATGCTAATGCGGTTTATGTTTAACAAGTTCCCGGTAAAAAGTAATTGTGGAATAAGGTAAACACTTATACCGTTTGTTAGTTTTAGTATCACTACGGAAAGCTATAAATATAACACTGATACAGGCAAGTTTAGTGGAAGAGATTTATCACTTGTGTTTGTCCTGAGAACTTACGAATAAGCGAAAGAAAGAAAACTTGGAGCAGGAAAAACATATGTTTTATAAGGATACGGGCTTTGCTATTACGCTTACGTCCGTACTTATCAGATTTTTTTCGCAACAATAAAGGGATCTAGTAAATCCTCGTGAATGTTTTGCTATGTAGCAAATGTGTTTTCTTCCACCTTACTATTTGTAGATTCTCATTTCTTCCAGCTGCAGCATAACAAAAGGAAATCATTTCTTTTATTGTCATGGCACACATTCGGACAGTTTGTTTAATAAACCAGTGCCAACGTTTGTGTGCCTAAAAATTTTACAGGAAATAAAAATGCGGTCATTTGTATTCAAAGTCGAATGCTGGGAGGTACGTGTGTAAGAGAGTGTTGAGGATATTTTACAAGTCGTAGTACTTTGTTGCGGGCCGAAAACTGTAGGACATTTTAAAGAAGATCAAGTATTGGAAATCAAATGTAGTGCATCGCAGACAAAGACCCTTCAGTGAGAAGTTACATTTATGTTGCAATGAAAGTCCGTTTTGCAAACAAATTTTATTACGTTAACCGGAGAGCGGTTGAGTTTCAATTCATCAAAGTAAACTTTTGTGGTTAGCAGTAAAATTCTTTGAAGTGAGCAAATATTTTATAGTTCTAAGCGAACCGTAATATCTCTGCGAACAACTAGCACACCGCGCTCTCAAAGTTAGTCGAGAGCGGTTTTGCGAGCAAAAACAAATATTTGCTGCGGCCGTATTTATAAGTAGTTTTCGAAATGAAAACGGTCATATTGAAATACTTTAAGGTAGGATTGCTTTAGGGCAGTCCGCGAAAATTAAATTTTCTTAACTTCTTTTGTGTTTTGCAGGTCAGTCTTAGACTTTTTCATGAAATAGCCCTTCAATAGACGATTTTAATGATTGCAATCTATAAATAAACATACAACTTTACATAGACCTAAAGACGCTACTTTTGAGTTTTCCCCTAAAGTTACAAAACAAGAAATTATTTATTTTTTAAAAGATTTACAAAATCACCTGTTTAAAATTATTAATGAGATATCTATGCTTCAGGTAAGAATAAAAATTAAGCCAATTAGCGAAGTAGATTAACACAAAATATGAAAAATTAATAGCAGTAGAAATAGCAGACAGTTACAGAAAAAATGTTACCAAAACAAACTACATCACATCGTATACACATCGCCACAGCGGCGTATACTTTAGCCTCTCTCTATGTTATGTGGCACAAAAAATATTTGCCTACAAAAGGTTTGAAATAATCAGAAACTAGAGACATTTCAAGCCGACCCACATCCTATCAAAAGAATGTCACAGGATAAATCGTCACACGCAACACAACAAAAAAGCGACGTATCATTATGACGTGTTATTAATCATTTCGCACAATACACGTCAGTTTCGTTTAGGGGAGAAAATAAAGGAAGGCTTGAGCTATTATACCGGCAAATGTTTGGTTTTATGGCTGGTAAAGGACGTATGTCGATTTTAAAGGATACTATAAGCCATTTTTTTGGAAATAGATCGTACGATTTCGTGGTTCCTACTGATAGGGCGATGTTCACCGACACCAAATCGACTGTTTTAATATTAAAACGGCTGTTTTAGCAATATTTCCTATTCCTTATCGTCGGTTATTGACGTTAATCAGATGGTTATCTTAAACTTATGTCGGTGCACATGGCCCTTAGTGATTGATAGTGTTGGTTAGCATAAATAGTGCCTGCATCGTATGTCTTTACCATCATCAAAGTTTATGCTCCCTCGCTTACGCAATAACAATATTTGTAGAATTATAGGTAGAGAAGTGTAAAAGTACTAGTACCTAGATGTTAATTTTTAAAGGGTACGATGAGGCTGACGTACCTTTGTAAGGTAAAAGCCTCGAAATAAATAAAGAATAAAAAAAAAAGTTTATGCTTTTACCAGTGGTTGATCCCACCTGAAGCGAAGCATTGATGAAATTGTTGATCTTGTGGTGCACTAGTTTATTAAGAGCCTCTTCACTTTAGCCTTAAAGCCTAAAATTCGACGGGAAGACCGCAGCAGGCAAATTGTTCTAGTTCCAGTTTCCTTCAAAGATACTTTTTACCTATAAAAGCGTTTAGGAGAGGATTTAAGGCAGTTAAACGTTTCGGAGTCTAGCTATATGTATAAAACCATAGATTTATGACTTCATTCGACAACTTTTGGGCTGCCATGTATAATGTATGTATGTATATCTACTTTCTTGTTGTGTACGTGTGTACCGTTTATTTATCCTACGCAAATAGGTAGGTCCAACTTCTAAGGAGAAAAATACTTTTATACCGAGGAGGATGCATTATCCAGAAATAAAGTCGTTATTTACAGTAAAGTAAGCCCAAAGAATGGGCCAAGATTGATAACGATGATGGGCCATGACATGGAGAATTGATAAATTGAGTCACAGGATAAATTGAGACTGCCTCCAGTAGGTACTTTTATTAGAGAATAAATGAAAATACATAATTATATAATATTTTCTTCCTTGGCATTTTTGATTCTGTGTGCTAACTTTTATAAGAGCATTTAGTACGATTTTTTTAATATATTCGATGGCGTGTTTGAATCCCCGACCGGTCCTATGAGACTGCGCTGTTATTGTTTTACTATTGTGTCTCGTTTCGCGGGTATGTGAACCGAAAAACGTCCACTGATGGACGTAGGTCTCCTCCAAGTGTCGCTATAAACAAATGAACGGTTCGTCTCACATCCATCCTGCAACCCTTATCAAGTCGGTCCTTATCATCCGTCCACCTTGTAGGAGGCCAACGCTGCATCTTACGTTATACGGTCGCCAGTTCAGAACCCTTCGGTCTCAGCAGCTGTCGGTTGTGCGAACAATGTACCCGTTGCCCTACCCGTTGCCACTTACTCTGGTGATTCTTCATGCAATGTCAGCAACCTTGATTATCCTGTGAATCTTTTCATACCTTATTCGATCAGGCAAGGAAACTTCGATATTAATATTTGTAAACACTCAATAAGCGTTATCTGGTCGCATAACGAAAAACAACTTTTTTTCTATACGTTTTGATATTAGCAATTCTATACGTTAGCGCAAATTAGTAAGTATAATAACGTGTACTAGGTCCTCTGTAATATTTCAGTTTTTAATTTCGAACGCACAAAATAAAAAATACCATAATTAAAAACTTCTTTCACAGCCAATTTCACGCAACGTTTTTCTAGTCTTCACCGTAAATGAATGTGTGCGGGGTGCATTGAAGTCATGTAAAACATCGCATTACGCGTGTCGCAGCAGGGTCGTCGCTCGCCACGGTCGCAACAACTCAATTACGCACCTAAAATAACAGTCGCCATGCCGTGGGTGGTCCCACACCCGGAATAGACAAGTGAACGCTCAAAAACGGTTGTAATAAGCGGATCTCCGCGGTTTATGTTCTTTTTTTGAAACCAGCATTAGATTTGATTGGTTAATTTTAATATATTGATGTGCTCCAGTTTTTCTCTTTTGATTTATGGTAGCCTGGTAGTTTGTCTGAAGTTTACGCTGATGGTTTGAAGCTGAGATGTCAGATTTGTGATTAATTATAGTCTGAACCGTTTTTGTAACAAGTATTCTATTCGTGTCTACTTAATGTGTATGTATTTAATTTATCTGCCTAGAAAAAATGAGAACAATAGCTGCTTTAAAATAATTTGACAGTACCTGACCTAACACACCATAATTTATCATTGTATGCTTAACTGCTAATGTTAATATTAGAAAGTGATCTCCTGTCAGGCTAATCTCCGGGCGCCATTTTTCATCCATCTTCTCGTCCGCGCGCGCGCATGACAGCGTCGCGTTTGTTTGAGATGCGCTTCCTGTCGTCGGAACGTGTTTGTCTAATTTCCGAACTGTTTGTTTAGTTGAAAAAGTTTAGATAGGTGCGCAAATTGATGCAAGTCATGAGAAACGAAAGGTGCCCTGTGAAAATATTATTATTTGTCATTCAATTTCTTGTATTGTAGACACTCCCAAGAAACGCGTGTTTATATTTCATAAAATAACCGGAGCATAGATATTGGTGACAAATAAATATGGCATTAATATTTACTTGAAATATACGTATAATGAAAGTAAACCACTTTAGGTATCGAACGCAGTTACAAGCGCCAGTGTCCTGCAAACGAGGCCCATAATCCAGCAGCGTTCCAAATCGCTCTGTTATAAACAATGGTAGGTAGGTAGGTGGTAGTTATCATAAAATAATTTAGTTAAACAAATCGACAGTTGCATTTCTCCCACAGTGATAGTAATAAAATAAAATCGGGCTGCGATTGCACGGCGCGGCGCACGATGCTGTCCTAGCCACGATTTATACGCCAGTGATTCATTCCTCTGTTGACAGTTATAGCCCGACTCGGATATTGCACTTTTGCACCGCATTCCCACTTCTGAATTATGGCTTATAATAACCGAAGACGGCTCCCACATTGAATATGACACTTTAGAAGTATATATCTTAAATGTTGCTAAAGAGTTCTCAGAAGACTTTTTGCTAATTCATCCGTCAGCTTTCTATTGCTTTGTAATACAAACGACTGACGGATCGGTTTCCATTTCACCTGATTCGACCTTTACGTTCGATTGAATTGAAAACATAATAGCATTCGTTATAACAGCCACACTCTCCAAGACCCAGTTAACAACGGCTCTAACCGGTTACCATAAAAACAATAAACGTTATTTACAACTAGACGTTGTTTTTATATTTATTTATACTACGTTTAGTTTCATGCAAGTCCCATAAAATGTTCCGTAAATTTCTATCGAATCGGACAGTTCTGGGACTGATCGCTCATCCCGCCCATATTTATAGCTCTTTGATTTATTTTGTTATCTCTTTATTGCCCTTCTAACGACAAGCATTCTACTCCGAAGATTAATCACTCACGTCAACGTGATTTAGCAGAGCAACCGATATTTAATGTGCGCTATTTAGATAGAATACGATCCCTGTTTATATTTAGACGATCCGCTAAGCGGTTAAATGTTTAATCGTCAAGGTAATAATTCAATATACGGCGATCATAAAATGGCACTTGAGAGAATAATTAGATATTGTATTGTATAGGAGTGTTGTTACCAGTTATGATAGTCAAGGAGTTAAACAGCATAAATTCATTGGCACCACAACCACAACCAATAAAAGCTAGGAACATGCGTATTCATGTACCTGTTAGATTATTTCGCGGCTAGCACTTACCGTCGCTTTAATGTCATTTTGCATCGTAACATGCAGATGTTAATGAATTTTAATATATATAATTTCCTGTTCGATAAGCTGCTGTGCTCTAAGTATAGTATTAGAGGTTATTACTATCGTATCGTGTTGATGGGCGCGTGTTGAAAATTAAAAGGCTATTAGATGTCGTCCCACGCGCGGCGGCAGGTTGTGGGGTTTGTTCCCAGGCGTTGTAAGGTACATAGGTACAAGGTACAAGTGGTAGGTACGGTAATAGGGCCCGCAATTGCGCGGCCGTCGAGACACGACCGTGGGCGGTGGCGCCACAGCCGACTTTGATAGCGCAAACTTAGTATTAGTGTTGTACCCGCTATCAGTTTGAAACAGTGATTAGTAGCGCCGGAGTTGCAAATTTCAATAATTACTAAATCGACCAATGGTTGACGACCACGGGTAACCACTTTTAGTTAAACAAAACCAGCCCTCGTTTTACTAAGCAGTGCTATAACATAAGTCTTAAAAGCTGTGTTTAGACGCACATTATTTGCTAAGTGGCCTGTTATTAAGCTGCTGTTTGGAATTTTGATGCTAAATCGCCGAGGAATGGGGTAATACCGTTCTAAAATATGTTTCTAATTTGTTACAATATCTGATCGTATTGCTCGTTTGAATTTCAAAATACGAACAACAGTAATCTAAAATCTAATTATTACTTCACTAAACATTGTAAAATCCAAAGAATGTGACTTTATTTTAGTCCAGAGCCAAACTAACAAAATGTTATAATTAACTAACATTCTGAAACTGAGATTTATATCCCACAAAGCACGTTAACACGTCTCCATATCCGCCAGGAAAGTAACATAATGCCCATATTCCATTAGGCGGACAAAATAAAACGGCTTAATAAAAGTTACCAACGAGCGCCGCAAATCATTGGAACGTCGACAGCCGCATTTCACACATCTACCTTTTGTTCTGTTATTAAAATGAATATTTAATAACCATGTCTGATGACGTATGCCTGAGTGTTAATGCTGAAGGATTTTCAATTAAATCGAATACACGGAATGAATAATGTGTGAAGTTAAGCCACTCTCTCTGATGTCGTTAGCGGAACTTCGAAATGAAGTTTCTGTGAAACTCTGTGGGCCCGAAATAGTGCTAAATATTGACGGAAAGTTCGGTTTCTACCAGAGAATACTAAAACAAACATAGTACAGAGAAAGGGAGTTTGCTTGTGTATTTGTGACGCTTATGCGAATTTGCGAAACAGTGACGTAAGTTACAAGTTGAACTGAGGAAAGCGTTGTCTTTAACCGAAGCATTGGTATGGGTTGGTATTGGGAGTTTGCCAAGTCTATGGGATTCTTCGAATGAATTACAATGGCCATGAAACGCAAAGGGCAGCTGCAGGAACACAGGTAAATTTTATTCTGTAAAAATCTTACACTACCTCTTACTCCGCCCTGAGCGGGAGAGGATGTGCGATTATTTGAAGATTTTCTACTCAAAATGAGATATCAAAAAGTTGGACAAGATCTAGCAAATCGATATACTATTTCGATCGATACAAACTGTCGATACCAGCAACACAAGTGTTAAATGTCTGGTTATGTAAATAATTGTGTGTGAAACATTCGCCACAAATCTTTTGAGATTCATTGCTCCTGGACCAGCAATTAAGACAAAGCAGACTGCGACTAGACACCGCTGAATTTACTACCCGCCCTCTCGCCACTATTTTGCATAATAATTTTCACTTATGAATAGATATTAAGGCGTTATTGCATTTATAAATATTAACAGCTAATCTCGGCTCAGTCGATGGGCGGGTCTTAAAAGATGATTTTCTTGTCAGCGTGTTGACAGGCGGAATACTTCTGCTGCTAGGAAGTAATACATGATGGATGATAGTTATATTTTGCTTTAATGAGCGTTTTGTATTGTACAAATGCGTCTATTAAGCGTTTACTGCGAGTGATCGGTAAATGGAGACTACTTGCGGTGTTAATAAACGATACAGGCTATTGCTGCCTCGAGCGGCGATTTAGATTTCTATGTTATGATAATTCAGCTATGATATTTTTTTAAATGCAAACTGTATATTTATTTATTATCAAGTAGTGCACTTAGCATAGAACCTTAAGACCAAAACAGGTTTGTACATTTACATATTTTAAACGTTCCTACCTATTTTTCTTTTTTAAATAATGAAGAACGAAATCTGTTGTTGACATATTTAAAACGATATTGTATTCGAAAGTCGCGTGTCTTGGATAACACTATCTTTAGTCAAATGTATTCTATATCAAATAGCAGTTACGGGCATTCAAATTCTTCCAAAATAAAGCAGTTATCATTCCATATATGCTAATACAGCCCACCAGCATTAAAATAGACGAACATATATAGCAAAAGATCAAAAGAAACTCATCGAAGAGAAAGATAACTAGTAATGAAGCTATTTCAATGTAAAATCTTTGGGGTTCCTCAAGGTACAGGTATTGGTGAAACAGTGATAAAGTTATAAAATCGCTTGGCGTGATGCGTGACCGCACTTCCAAACGGTGCTATCTCGGGGGGAGTTTTATTGAAAAAGTTCAATCCGTGATCTGACTGCGTAAAGCTACGGAACCAGTGAAATATGAATAATAATATCGGCTATGTTCTCGGCGCGTACCTTATGGAATCCGGGAAATATTAGGACGGTGTGCTTTATGATTATGCGTAAGCTCGACTAAAGTGAGGTCTTATGTAAAACTTTGGGAAGGTAGAGGATGCTTGCGTTTTTGGTTTTGAAGTTTTGTTACCTTTGGAGGAATACGTCCCCTTATTGGATACCGTAAACTTTTGAAATTTTAACTTTTTATAGAATGATTCGAGCCCAAGGTAGCCTTAATCACACTCCGCCACACTTCTCCAGTGACCTCTGCGCCAGTTTTCGTTAGCTATGGCATAACTTGATTTGATGAAGTTTGCAAATATCTAGTTATTTATTTTGTAACGATAAATATTTGATTCGATTTGCAATAGAATATGAAGATCGTGAGAATTTACCAAATCGTGCACAAAAATTGCAAGGTTGACCCACATTTAGAATAACTACCTACCGCCTTCACATAAAGGATGGCTTTTCACATAATTTTCACTGTCAATAACCTTTGACACATAAACTAAACTGCCTTAATCGAAGCCCTTTATCTCCGAAGTTAAGCGTAAAACGACACACGCCAGCACAAAGCCTCGGTTTGAACGATTGGTCATTAATCACATATTCGGAGCTCCGTCAATCACCTTGTGACATCCGCAAACGAAGCGGTTTGCTCGCTTCACGTCGTTTACATTGCCTGTCGGGATAGACTTTGAGCGAGGATGTGTTGTATAAACTGGGTATATGATAGTGTTATATAACGTTTAGCTAGCGATTACGTCGCGTACAGAATAGCACAGTGCACCATCAAGCTTGGGGTACGGTGTAGTCTACAGCGTAGCATCTAGTGTAACGTTCAGCGTTGCGTTCTGCGTAGCGATTTGTTTAGCATTCTACGCATCTTTTTGAGCAGCGACCTATGTAGTGTGTAGCATTATATGTAGCGTTCTGTGTAGCGTTTTATGTAGTGTTCTTTGTAACAATCTGTGTAGCGTATTGTGTAGAGTTTTGTGTAGCGTTCTGTGTAACGTTCTGTGTAGCGTTCTACTAATTGTACCTTCTTGCTAAACCTACAGGATAGAATAAGTGCTAGATCACACTCTGCAAAGCAAAGAGATAGATTTTTGTCAGAAAGTGGCTTGGAAGCCATTGACTTGTGCCTTTGCGAATACATATAACTGATGCACTACCAAAACTGGGCAACTATATCAACATTTTGAATTCGTCATTGTATTGGGCCTAAAATAAGGATGAACGTTGAAATTTCTTAGGAAATTTCATGAAACTATTTATGCTGATTTTATAAACAACTAAGTATAATTCAATTACAAAATTGCTAATATTATGGCCAAAACTAGATGAAAAGCATCACGATCAGATTTTGTTCAATAATATAAACTTGTGCTTGACTGGGATCCCACCTGATGGAAAGCCCTCCTTCCCCTTCGCCCAAAACTGCGACCGAGAGTGGACGTGTGTCAATTTTTTAAAATAAATATTAATTTTTCATTTCTCCGAGACGGAATTGTCGCCTGTATGCAAATACAAGTAGTGGACAATCTCGCGTAGTGTCAAGTCTATACCCGCTGGGCATCAAGTGCGCTGTGGGTACTAGCCGCGCGCCCGCCTTCACCTCCGCGAGAACAGTACGCGGCCCATAATTGCTGTCCCGCCTGCACAACGACTACGCGCGCTGTTGTGAATCACCGACAGCTCGTCATCGAGAGCTACGCGACGCACAGCGCAGAGACCGCACATTATAAGGTACCCACTACGAAACTTACTTCAATATGAGACGTACGCCGCCTCCAGGAATGTCATCGGCAGCGTCTACAGCTAGTGACTCCGAAACGACTAGGACGTCGAATACAGCTATTAATCTTTCCGGATCGTACCCTAATTTAAGCAGTATGGATGGCGTGAACGTTCCATCACGTAATTTAAAACGTAAATATGATAATGAATTACCCAATTTTATGCAAGAAATCCGTGATTTACTGGAAGAGTCTAAGGCGCAATCCGAAATCAAATTTACGTCACTACAAAAATCTATGACCGAAATTATAGCGCAAAACACAGAGTTGAAGAAATCCATAGAGTTTATGAATAAGCAATACGACGATATAAAGATAAGGTTAGATAATACGGAAAGAGATAGAAAAGTTGATCGGACCTATATAAATCAGCTGGAAGACAAAGTGGAGAATTTAGAAAGGATTTTATGCTTATCAAAAATTGAAATTAGAAATATACCTAGAAAGGAAGGAGAAAGTAAAGAAGATCTGCGTAATATAGTATCGGATACGGCTAAAGTTCTGGATATTAATGTCGAACGTCACGAGGTAAAGGATATCTTTCGCGTAAACAAAAAAGGTGGTGGATCATCAGTAATAGCCGATTTTGTATCGGTCTCTATGAAAGAAAATATACTGCAGAAGGTGCGCAGTTACAATCGCAAGAATACCCAGGCTAGGTTGAACACCGCTCATATCAACATACCAGGTGATATAAAACCTATATACCTATCAGAGTGCCTGACTATGAAGTCGCAGCGCCTGTTCTTTTTGGCAAGGAAATTTGCTAGTGAGAATAATTTCAAATTTTGCTGGACATCACTAGGAAAAGTTTTTCTACGACAAAAGGAAGGTTCTCAACACATACTTATTAAAAGCGAGGATGACCTTAAATCGAGTGTAAAACCATGACTAGTCTACAAAAAGGCGCGTTCCATTTACCTAAATACTTTAATTTTATTATTTTTTTATCAGCACCTGCTTTGTCATTATGTAACATATAAACACAAATCACTCAAATATTACAATTATCCATTACACTATACACTAACACACTACAAACATATTACATTTATTATTAATATACATATATCTTCCTCTCTGAGCATATCCACCGTATTGTTAGATCATACTTTGCCTAAGATAAGTTATCGCGCATTAATACGTGTAATTAAAAATATACCGATTCCCCATGGCTAATACAAACACTAATATCACATCACAAATAGATAACTTCGCGGTGGCATCTTCACATCACTGTGATACTAATACATGTAACAGTATTATAAAAACCTCAAAGAATTCACTAAAAATTATTAGCCAGAATATTCGAAGCGTTTATAAAAACCTAGACGGCTTTCAAGCTCAATTAGCAAGGTTGTGTTGTGAAATGGACATTGTAGTGTTGACGGAGTGCTGGCTTAATGATGACAAACCAATTCCTGCGATAGATAACTACGTATCCTACTCCAGTAAAAAATGCTTAAACCAAAACGATGGCATAATAATCTATGTTAAAAGTAGTATACAGTGTACAGTGGAAGAACCAGATCCGATAGGTGCCAACTTTCTTTTACTAAAAATTGATCCCGATATTTGTATTTTGGCATCCTATAGATCTCCATCGATATATTGCATTGACGGCTTTCTAAGCTCCCTAGAAAGCATTTTAAGTACACAGAAAACGAACAACATCATTCTAATAGGCGACATTAACATTGACATAAAACCGAATAACACTGACAGGAATAGCTCGTCTTATCTTAACCTAACCGCTGAATTGGGCCTTTTACCGGGACACACACATCCGACAAGATTACAAAATTGCCTCGACCATGCAATGATTAATACATATAGTAGTGCAACTGTTATAGTAATGGACTCAACAGTAACAGACCATGCCTCAGTACTGATTTGCCTAAATAATTGTATTAAAAACAAAAAATACACGAGTAAATACGTCACAAAAGTTAATTTTGAAGCTGTAGTAGAGCAGCTTAAAAGTACCGATTTTTCTTTTATATCTAATAAACGCGATGCAAATGAGGTTGCAACAGAGTTTGTCGAATGTTTAATGTCCACGATATCTCAACACTCTCAAGTTAAGAAATTATCTAACCGGAAAACTGTACTTAAGCCCTGGATTACTCCCGGCCTACTACGGTGTATTCGACACCGCGATAATCTCCACAAAACATCTCTAGTTGACCCAAGAAACGAAATTGCTAAACTGACATATAAACGTTATCGCAATTTCTGTAACCTATTACTAAGAAAAGTAAAGTTAAATTATGAAAGATCCGCCTTAGAATCCTCAAAAAACAACAAGGATACTTGGAGTATTATCAAAGATATAACTAACCAAACTGTACAAAAAACAACAGCAGACCAACTCCTCACTGCGAAGGACGCGCCCAATGCCATGGAGAAAATAAATCATTATTTTTCAAACATTGGTAAGCAATTAGCTAATAACATTATCCAAAATCAAAATTCCCCAAGTTCCCCATACAAATTTGAATCACTCGCTGCAGAACAATCTATGGTTTTGCTATCCCCGGACGAGGTCGAAATTGAGTCTGTGATTAATAACCTGAAAAATGATTGCGCCACAGGGTGGGACTCAATTCCGGTCAAACTCCTGAAACTGGGTAAAGACGTAATACTACCCCCCCTTACAAAACTCACTGAGATATGTTTCGAACAAGGAATCTTCCCTCGAATCTACAAAAAATCCCTAGTCACGCCTGTTCATAAGGGAGGGGATAAGGACGATGTCAAAAATTACAGACCTATCTCAGTACTTTCAGTTCTGTCAAAGATCTTAGAAAAACTGTTGAACCATAGACTCACAAAATACCTGGAGCACTTCAAAATTTTAGCTGACTCGCAATACGGTTTTAGGTCTGGGAGGAGCACCGCAGACGCAGTCAATCAACTTGTTGATTACGTAACTGAAAAAATTGAAGCTAAGCAGAAATGTCTGGGTGTTTTTCTAGACCTAGCCAAAGCATTTGACACTGTCTGTATTTCGACCCTTGTAAGGAAGCTGGAACATGCCGGAATCAGAGGAAAAGCTCTCAGTATACTCACTGACTTCTTAACTGATCGAACCCAAAAAATAAAGATTGGTGAATTAACCAGTAACGAAGCCAAAATTGACTATGGTGTACCACAAGGTAGCTGCTTATCCCCTAGCCTCTTCCTGGTCTATGTTAATGACCTTTGCCAGCAGTCTCTTGACAGGGGTAGAATATATAGTTATGCAGACGACACGGTGTTAATATTTCACGGCGAGAGTTGGGAGGCAGCGCGACAAGCAGCAGAGCGGGGTTTATGCAAAATAATCCGTTGGTTGAAAGGTAACTTACTTACCCTGAACATCTCTAAGACCGCATTTCTCCAATTCACTTTCGCCAATACCAAACCCATGGATATAAGTCTCAAAGCACACGCCTGCAATGATATTTCCAATCACCAATGCTCCTGCCTCCCAATCTCACAAAAAAAGTCAATAAAATACTTGGGAGTGCTTCTAGACGAACAATTTAACTGGCGTCCCCACATCGAATTAACCACATCCCGTATAAGAAAACTAATATGGGCTTTTAAAAAACTTCGACACGTAGCCCACTTCAAATTACTACGAACAGTTTATCTTGCGCTGGCTCAGTCAATCATAGGTTACTGTGTTACGGCCTGGGGAGGCGCCTGCAAAACATATATGATTAACATCGAAAGAGCCCAAAGATCTCTACTCAAGGTCATGACATTCAAACCGTACCGGTTTCCTACAAAAGAACTGTATAAAAATTGTAATGTACTTACCGTGAGACAGCTGTACCTTATTAATCTCACATTAAAACAACACCATAGGACGCCGGTAATTCACGCCACAAAACTAAGGAGAACTATTATTCGTCCTGACCTATGTAGACCACCGAGCTTCAAAACCGCTTCCGCTAGACGTCAACACATTTATATGGCTATATACATGTACAATAAAATTAACAATGCCCTTAATATAAACCCATTAACGACTAGACAAATTAAAAAGAAAATTTCTACATGGCTTCAAACACTGGATTATCACCAGACGGAAGATTTAATACAACGACGGTATCCATGAACATGTTCATAATAATAATAATTTTCACTCATTTACACTCACACACACACTCAAACATACTATCACACACGCACACTTACACCTACACCCACGCTCAAACGTACACACTATACAAAAACACACACAATAAATACTTTACTACTAATTTACTCAAAGCATGCGTGCACTTTCATTCATTTATTTTATTTTACCATTGTTTCACTTTTTTATCAAATATGTATTAAAATTGAATAGGTCAATTTGTACCACATGCAACTGGGTGAAGACACTGGCTCTTGTAACACAGGTTTCTACCTAGCTCAGGAGCCAGGGCTTCAAAAAGTATGTTACCTGTATAATTATGTGTCAATAAAGCAATTTATTATTATTATTATTATTATTATTAGTGGTGCAATCGTTGATGTTGAGGCACACCAGTTTATTATGAGCCTATTCACTCTATTCATAAAGGCACTCAAATTATAATCAGACGGGAAACCCGCATCAGACAAATGGTTATTTTGTTATTTACTTAATTATTGACTTAATTGCTACTTCATTGCTTTTGTAGCACAACGTAATATTTTATGGGATCACTTACAGCCTACACTAAGAACAAGATTAGGGTGGAGTAGATATTGCCAATACCACAATTAAAATATTGCAAACCATCAATTTGTTTCTAGTTAATTAATACGTATTTTAATTATAATTGCTCTTGATTGACTGCTGCCTCGCATTGATACGTAACTAATTACTTAAATACATAGTTTGTTGTAGCAAGCCGTGGTGGTCTCCAGTTACTAAGAAGGTAGTTACAACAAGAACGGGTGGTTATGGTCTAAGATAATTGTTTAATTTAAAAAGAAAACTCAGTATATACCTATTTTTTTCTATTAACATGGAATATCATTTAATGGGTTTTTCTGCACCAGGGTAAAACGACAGAGAATGTAAGACCATTTGGGCTGTTTGACTCTTTTGGAAAATCCCGCAGCGTTTAAAATCACTGAGATTGATTTATACACATCTTGACACAGAGCAATCTAAATTTCAGACTCGATATTCCAAGTAGTCACATACCAATTGCATGGGCATTTTGTTCTTTGTCAGATATCACTCTATACCGCTGATGAACCCATGAACTGGTAAAGGCCTTGAGAGTCTGTTGCAAGCGAAAAGCGATTTGGTCCAGCTTAGAGCAGCATAAACAGTGTTGGAAGTCTTTTGGCTGAAATGATGTTGCAGCAGTTACTGGGACTTATTTAGTGTAATATTTATAGGTAAGCATTAAGCTAATTAAAAACAAACAAAACAAATAATGTCCCAAAAACACGATTATAATTATTGTAACAAAAAACAAACCGCTTGAAAGGCCCGGACGATATTTCAAAATTACTGCTCGCGTGAAAATTGTTAATAAAAAATATCTTAATTGTAATGGATGGCGTGTTCTGTGATACAAGAATAATAAATTACCTCGTAATTATATCGCTCAGACCGTGTTTACCATAATGAGTGAGATAAAGTGGGACGTAGTAATTTCTCTAGCGTTTACCTTAATAAATGGCATAGACGGGCTCGAGGTTATGTTAAATGTTTAGAGTACTGTGGTCGCTGTTTGTTTTGCTACTATTAAGCGTATGTGTGACTCACGAGTTCTCTTTGTTGCTAAAATTTACGTCCTGTTTGTAGACTGTACCTAGATATTTCTACGGACATACCAAAAATATATGGTAACAGCAGTAGTGGAATTATAGGGTGGCTAGGTGGGCAAAAGGCCACGGACGGGGTTCAGAGGAGGTCCCCGCTCTTAGAGTCTGAGGGCTCAGAAGAAGTAACCCAACGTATTAAAAAAAAAAATCTCAATGAGACGAATCTTATGGGGTTCCATCCAATGTATAATGTAGTAATAGCCACGGGCCTCAGATGATAGTTCTCCTCTTCGAGGCGTATTCTTCATTACTGAGTGTCGTGAAAAAACTGAAGAAAGAAGTTTCTTACTGATGGTGTCTCGCCATCTGGGACAGTTCTTGGCGTCATGAAGTGCGACGTGCATTAGGTTATCCAGATAATAGTTACACCACTGGATAACATTTTCACGCAGCAGCAAGTCTGAAAATTAATACAAGCCGATATATACATTTGTTGGATGAACACAGTTCAATATAATACAAAGTACTTTCAGTGCCTATTGTACAAGCCATGTTTTAATTAACAACACTGTGCAACAAAGTAATAAAAGGTTTTTGTATTAAAAGAACACTGCATTGCAATTTACTTCAGTTGTAAGCGTGTTTCATTGTTTTTTTCATCAATCGTGAATGGTGATGTCTCTTTGACTGTCTCTTTTAATTTCTGCCACACCTATAAACGACTGTAAAATAGACGGCTTTACGTCTCTTAATTAACAAATGGAAAATCATGTCTATAGATACCATGAAAGCCATTTCTCTTCAGTGAAACAACACAGGATAAAAATAACAGAACAATGGCCGTCTAAATTAGCAGTTACAGTGAAAAGACCAAGACAAACTTTCTAATGTTTAAAATATTAAAATATTAACAATAAGGTTTTATTACTTTTCAAATTAATTTTAGTGCTGTCTTTCCATTTAAGCGGATATTATTAACTAGCTTTGACAACAGCTTCGCTTACGTAAAAGCAAAAACAATATGGCTATGTTACTCAGTGGCATTGTACTGGTGAAATATTTTTTATAATCGACCGAGTACTTTTTTTGTTCAACACTACATAGTATAAAACAAAGTCGCTTTCTCTGTCCCTATATGTATGCTTAAATCTGTCAACGAATTTTGATGCGAATTTTGTAATAGATAGAATTATTCAAGAGAAAGGTACATGTGTACAGTACATGCATAATATAGTAGAGGAACACTGATAAATTTGCACCCGTGCGAAGCTGGGGCGGGTCGCAAGTAACAAAAATACAAATCTATCCTCTTTATAATTTTAGTATCGACTAGCGTCTGTCAGCGGCTTCGCGGGTGTGAAAATAAATTTCCACATATAAACGTTGGACCCGTTTCATCCCATTTCGGGATGAATTTTAGTAAATCCTCTTAGTGATCGCATATATCATAAAAGATAACTTTATGCAAAATTCCACGCTCTTAGGCCCAGTACTTTCGGCAATGCTTTGATAATATCAGTCAGTTACTTTCTCCTTTTATACGAGTATAAATAGATTTAATTCGTAGCGTATTTTGTATATTTTTATATGCACAAATATTTTTTTCAAACAAGAGAAGCAGCTTTTTGAAATCTCCAACAAAGATGCATCTTTAAAAAATATTATTAGAAAAAATCATTAATCTCTGCTACATATTCTCGCATTCATTTGCGAAAGCAACACAAACATTTGTACTTGCAAATATTGTAAATGTCAGTTGCCAAAGCTTTTGTCTTGATTCTCAGAGAAAACACGAATGCACAAATTCTAAGAATAAATGACTCCTTTTTGATAAGATCAGTGGTCATATCGGAAGTCAAACATAGGAAGGACTTCCTTCCAAGTGTTTAAAACAATATCGACGACTCATCTCATAGCAAAACAACATTAGATAAAGATAATATCTACTTCCCAGTGAATACAAACAAAGAATATATTAACAGGAACTGAATGCAATTACAACTATAATAATTTGGCTTAATTAAAGCAAGGAGGTTTATATACGAGGTCCATATGCGCTTAATGTTTAGGTTAACCGCTAGAGATAGGAACAAACTACCTGTTTGTGAAAACTTTTGTGAGATTTTCTTTCTATACACGACATAAGTTTTTGGGCTCAGTCTCGAATTTGTCTACATGAGTTAGACCGTTTTCGGTATAATGCGGATTTGTTGGCACACGTGGAATGGGTGTAAGTGAAATATGGCATAGAGCAAAAAAACACAATCATCATCTACCTGATGATGATGATGATTGTGTTTGTGCAAAAAAACAAAATACTCCGCAAAAAATAAAAGGTGCATTGGCATATCAAAATGTATAAAAACAATCCGCGGTTTAAAAACGAATTTAAAGCGGTTTCATATGAAAAAATTAAAAGCTGCATTGGCACTTGTGGCTAAATTTGTGATGAAATCCGCGATATAAAAACCGAATTTTAAAGCGGTTAAATACGTACGATTTTTTTTTACAATCGAATGATTCGCGTTTGACCACTATTTCACCACATTTTTTTTCACAATGACCATAATTATTTTAATGGTAGATGATAATGTGGTCAACAATCGAACACGCTTGCCTGGAAGTAATCTATTCACTTTTGACTAAAATAGTATGTCCACAAATATTTGAAATATCAGTTAATTCAACGCAGATTAAAAAGAAACTCTTGGAAAGAAACTCAACACTAAAGAGATCATTAAAATATTTTCCTTCCATTTGGGGACAAACTGGAACAAAAGGAATCCCTTTTCCAATTTCCAGTAGGAAATCCTAAAAATGCTAACAAGTAATATGCCGTGATCCTATGAAATGAGATCGTTAGGGGTTTCTTTTAAAATAATTTGGATGTACGCCAGCGGCTCCGTTCGCAACTGGTGGTGGATTTAACCCTTAATGCTCACAGAATTAAAAGCTTCCAATTCTATTTACTGTCCGTTGGTTTGCATGTTAACTGAGAACATTATACATATATATCAGATCTTATATAATTATTAAAAAAGTCACGTCGCAGTGTTTGGTAATCGAACTCATCCGAAACAGCTTAACCGATTTCTGTCAATTTTGAGTGGGAAATCATCAAATAACTACCGATATCAATGTGGCATTTCAAAAATTTCGAATGTACTGTCAGACCGTTCTTCCTTCAGTAAACAGAACCTATATAAAAACCTATATAAATTATAACAATTAAGTATGTTGTTTTGTGTGAGAAATATCTGCTAAAAAAGTGACCTGCCCTTGCTTGTTACAAATCTTTGAGATTCCCGGCTTTTCTCTACTATAATACTTGAAACTTCCTTATGAATCACTCTGTCTATTGGTGAAAATTAATTGCGAACATACAGACAGACAAATATCGTCGGAGCTTTTGTTTTATATTTTAGTATAATGAGATTACCCACCTTTTGCTAAACTTTAAACAACCTTCTTTCTTCCTGGCCTTATCCCATATTATTTGGGGTCGGCGCAACACATTTTCTTCTTCCATTCTGTCCTGTCATCCGTCAGACTATCACCAACTCCCTTTTCCTTCATATCGCTCCTCACACAATCCATCCATATTTTCTTTGGCCTCCCTCTCCCTCTCCATCCATCTACCTGTAAAAACAACTAAAACTGTAAACAACCATTACTGTAATTTTACATTAATTTTCAACAATTTTAACAATCAATAATTTAATGTTGTAAATAAACTTTCCCGAACAATGCGTAAAATTGCGTGAAATGGAGATATTAATTGGACAGCGTTTCGCCGCCATCGCATAGCTATGGCGTTTTGTAAAATTAATTATTTATTCATGAGAGCAGATGGATGTATTCCTCGGGCTGCATTCTAATTTGATGAATGTAAAAGTGTGTTTGTTATTGTATATGTTTGAGATGATTTATGTATGTTATTTTAGAACGGTTATGTAAAAACTGAGGTGAAAACGCAGATAGCAATATGTATGTCTATGTTTAGAAACCACAGGGGAAAGGGTCCCACCCTGAAATAAAGGCAAAGAACGAACAGGAGTGGATTTTAGTCATTAGAAATCTGACATGCCCGCTCTGCGCAGAGCGGAAGAAGTTGTTTTGATGATCTCCCAACTTAAAGATATGTTCGTGTTTAGTGTCGTTTCCTCAACGATAACGTTCCGGATAGTATTTTATTAGAAGAAACTCACAAAACAACTTCCATTTTTATGTCCGCAGTTACCCTTTCCCGCTAATATTGGCATCAGTCCTTAAATCACCAGAAGGTATCCAAACTTCGCAAAGTTACAACCTTAAGCATCCTTTACTACAGAGGGAGATCATAATATCGTAATCATAAGAAAAGTTTTTATTACGCCAAACAAAACTATTAACAATAACTGGCAACACAGTTCGCCAGTGTTGCTAGTTAAGTCCATAAAGTTGCCGTGTGCTGACCCTTTAGCTTCTTTTATTATGCTTCCGTGGTTCGAACTTCACTGTTTATAGGCAATAAATTTTGCACGAAAAACGTAAACTTTTTCGGCTATACGGAAAACTTTGCATTATTCCCCGCTAACTCGCGTAAAAAAGGGTAAAGGGTGATTCCTACTTTGTATGTAAAGGGTTGTGTGTGCTTTTGTGTATCACGGAATTTGTGAGGTATAGATAAGGTTATTTGTATTTTTGTATATTGCTTTTGTTTATTGCAGTGTGAGTTACTTTTTTTTATTATTATGTGAATTTTTCGGAGACTGGAAATTACACTCCTATATCACTGGCTTCTGCCAGCGGCTTTGCCAGTACGATATTAGAAAATTAACTCAAAGTATAAAGTATTATATGTGCTATTCCAGGACATCGCCTACTCGTGTGATAAATAACATCGGTTTGAGCATGAAAGAGTAATAAAAATACACTACACATATGTATAGGAACATAAAAAATTTCGCCTTTATATTAGTGTATTTATCTACACTAATATAATAAAGAGGTAAAGTTTGTTTTTTTGTTTGTATGAGGTAATCTATGGAAGTACTGGTCCGATTGCTAAAATTTTTACACCAATAGAAAGCTGTATTCCTGAGTGACATAGGCTAGATTTTATGTACGCGGGCGAAGCTGCGGGCTAAAGCTATTATTTTGTATGGTATTATGAAGTAACAACTCAGCAGTAGCTCTTGACGAACGAGAAGCTCTTTAAAACAATAATAAACTCATACCTTTAAATATTCCTGAAATCATAAGGTCTCTCCTATCTGCCTATCAGTTTGTCTTCTTTGTGATAAATCTAAAACTTCTGAACGAATTTTTATGCGGTTTTCACTAGTAGACAGAGTGATTCATAAGAAAGGAATGTTTTATTAGAGAAAAAAATGAAAATTTCATAGATTTAAAACACACAAAGCTGGGGCACGTCGCTAGTGGAAATAATAAATTAAGACTGATTAGAATACAACATTTAAAAATCAGACTGTGGTGTCACATATCCCATAAATATTTAACGATTGTTAAGATTTATTTCTCATGATTAAGATTAATTTAGAATCGATAGATTTTGGTCATAGATACGGTGTAGGTGTATCGATTTCCAATATGATGGACGAGACTTATTGAGAAAGCATTTTATTATATTGATACGTATCGGCGTATTTGATATTCCATATTCAATCATTATATACAGGTTGTTGTGCAAAAAAAACAAAAAAGCACATTTTTTTATGAAACGCCTGCCCCCGATTTCCAGTCAACGAAGGCTTGGGCTGGCAGACGATGAGCAATGGGTAGCTCGCTACCCGTTGTCTAGTAACCGGTACCAGTAGTGTTCTACGACCACGCCTCAAAGAGAGGTCAGCAAACTGTAAGGGCCCAGCAGAGCCGAAGCTCCGGGACCATAGGATCGCTTCGGTAAGGAAAACTTGGGGTCTTGGAACGCAAGGCAAAGAAGAAACATAGGAGTGGTTTTAGCCAGTAATACCTTAACACCTACTCCGCCTTAAAGTGGGAAGTCATTGGACGCTTTCTCACCTAAAAATATGGGTGGAACTTTTAGCACGTTTAATCATAAAGAAGACAACTCAAAGATTAAAACATGAAAAATATTTTGTGTTCGTTCCATTTATGATAAATCTTGTGTTTTCTACCAATAGCTTATATGTATAACTAGATTCAGCTCTGTTATTCAGATAGCAATCAATCTAGAATAGTTCCAAAAATTATGCAGCAGCAAAAATTCGCAATAACAGAGACGGCACTGAAAAATCTTTTTAAAAACACAATATCTAAAACCAATCAAATATCGATATATGTATTCGATACTGTATTCCGAGATCCAATCGGACGGGAGGCAGTCGAGTCATCTCGCAGAAATATGGCATGCAATAAAATATCGATACAGGAAATAGGGAAGCAATCGGGACCATCAGGAATCCCGGAATCCCGGGATTCCGGACAATCGTTGGCAAAACTCATATGAATTTGGATAGCAGTACGAATCGCCGTTCATATTCAATACCATTATGATAATGTCGGTATACCCATATAAATCTTTACTGGTAAACATGATAAGTTAATGCATACGTAATAAGTAACCAAGATGTAGTGTTGAATTACTATAAAATTTATTATCGGTGTTTTAATTTATTTGTTAAGATGATAATATATTTTTTTATCTGCAGTGTTTATTTCAACATAACAGTGCTGTTATTTCGAGAGCGCTGTAACCCAGACATGCAATGGAAAGTAATTACCAATTATTTATTAATTACGACGAAAATAATTCATTTAATCTGCTGTATTTATTTCAACGTAATCATGATATATTTTGAGCGAGTACTGTAATCCGAACTTGTAATGTAAAATAATTACCTACCAATTTCGTAATTAAACCACAATCTTCGCATCTTTCAATTAACGTGAAACCGATCCTTTCATAATAGGATTTACAAAAGGTTAGTTATATGAACCTATTCTATACTCTTAAGGCGGGCGCGACGTTAGAATTATCCATACAAACGTAATACCAAAATCATTTGCAATTTAAGCATATTTACACCATAATATGATGTTATTCGGATTCAGACAATAATTATCTAGGTTCCTACATCGACTTTTCGTTGAAAAACTTACCCCAAACGAAATTTAAGCGAATTTAAATTTGCACATTTTCACAGCGAAATTCCATGTTTTTATTTAGTTTTTTCTATATTATAAACAACAATATTTCAAAATATCTGTTCGTAGGAACACAGATATTATTATCAAGTTATAAATACTCGAAACAATAATGGAAATACATTAATTTTTCATTCATCATTTTTAGTATTACGGAACCTCTCCCAAATTTCCAATAGTTTGTATTGCTATCACAGCAAGCAACTGTCAATGTGCGGATGATGACTTTACTCCAGTCGGTGTGTCCAAGAATTGTTTAAACTATCTGGATTGCTTCCATCAACCTCAAAAACGTGTTTTATTTCGTCTCAACTCGAGATAGCGCGCGGTCTCCGCAGGCCTCTTAATGAAACATCTTTGTTTTTTATAAAAAAAACGTATATTGAATTAATGCACACCCCCATACACCATAACTAGAAATAATTAAATAATTCAAGTACTGAAATGTTGCTTAAATGTATTCAGTGTTTTTCAAAGAAATTAGTTTTCCTAATTGTAGGTGACGCACCACACAGGAAGTGCATTGGTATTGGCGTAGATCGCACACACACAAACACGCTAATGACGCCATCAATATAATTATCACGTGGTCAATATTATCCTAAATTAATAAAAAAAAAATAAAAAAAAATAAACAGTTTTAAAAATAGCTGAAATGAATCGATATTCAGTAACCCGTTTTGAACACACTACTTTGAGGTAAGTTACATGTTGTACATGTTAGGGATATCTAAACGAGTAAAACCAGGGTTTTATTTTCTCACAAAACATACAGACTTGACATTCCATCAATGCAGCGTATAGTATTAATAAGTTCGACAGTATCCACATACATTGGTACCAATCTTGAATTCGTACGATTTTTTCAACTGCTTCAGGATTATGACGTCACCGTTGCTATCAAAACAGACCATAATCCTCATATTCAATTAATCCACCGAACCATTTCTAACTCTAATACGATTTGCAGGCATGCAGGAGACGCAATGTACTGCCATCCAAGCGGATAAACAAATGCCCCGTACATTCGGAGTCTGGTACATACAGCCACATAACAGATATACCCACAGAAGGTCGGGTTCGTCTAACTACAGCAAATTCAATCAACACATTCACATCTAGCATTTGTTAAGCTTAAGTGTATACAGAGAAAGAGAGAAACATTTGTAGTTTATAGAATCTAATTTAAGGTGTAAAATTTTCGAAAAAATAGGTGAACAATTTTGCACTGTTAGACTTGGTGTCTGAATGTAAAAAATATCGACAAAATTCATGGTTTCCGGACCTGTCAGACAACAGCAAAAATATTCAGCGATGGCATCTGAACCTACTTCATTTCCGTTGACTGCGAAATATTCGAATATTGCTCAAACATGTTTCGATTGTAATCTTCTTCCATAATTACCACACTGACAATTCCAATAGTCACGGTTAGTATACATCGTTTAGTTACCGAATCCCTTTGCCTAATTTCCATTTTTTGCTCAATCGTCATATCAGTTCAATGCTATGGTGTATAAGGTAATGTATATATGAGCCAAGATGCCTCAATAATAAATGCGATTTTTCGGAAATTGCGTATTTTTATGTGAAATTGTCATCCAAAACTGTCCTACGAAATGGCGATGGATGGATGCAAAACCGCGATATTAAAATTAAAATTTTGTTTTTATTACACTCTAAGCGCTATCAATGAAATCACTTCGCGTATATGTATGAGTCAGGCTTTTTACTCATTGTAGGTATACTGTTAACCTTCTGTACCTTATCTCCACAGTGATTCAGCCGCACGGATTCAACCGACGGATGAATGAGTTCGATCTCGATCGTGAGGGGATGTCTATTGGATCTGTTGATCTGTGTCGAACAATAGATGTTGTCGTTGCGTTGTATTGACTACATTTTTGTTTTCATCCAGACCAATGGAAAACGTTTTGCTGTTTTTTTTTGTTTTATTGAAACTTTTTTTCTGTGAGTCGCGTTTTGTTTGTGGTGTAAACAAGTTTATGTTGTAAACAGATATTGTTACATGAGGTAAAGCTTATGCAAAGTAGGATTACTGGTTGTTACTGAGATTGTGTCGCATTTTCCAGTTTCTTAGTGGTTTATTTAGTTATTTAACCATTTATGTGCACACATAAATTAATAAAAGAAAAGAAGCAGAAAAATAGGTGCAAAGATGATTGTTGTTTTCAACGGACGTACTACAAAATCCACAAAGAAAGGTGATTATTACAAAACTCTTCTTGAGTCCACTTTGAAATCCAATCACTTGACTGTAAATGAAAAGATTCAGCACTTGAGCATTGGCCTTATTCCAGAACAGTAATTGATCTATACTCTGCTGAACTGAGATTCCAATCAAGTCTCAGGCAATGTAAACTTACCTGATTCCACCAGTTACGTCAATTCATTGATATTATTTTCATGTGTTTTTATAATATTTGTATTCCCTAGTTACTCGTTTATAAACACTCATGACAACATATTTTCTCTATTTTATTTACAAATCCTTTACATTTACGAGCCATCATTCTTTTATTCTAACACCCAACAATGGACGTTCGTCGGCTGAAATGATAATGATGATGACGATCATATATCTACACATCACAGGTACACTCACATTTATAAAATACAGACACATTTATAACTCATTTTTAAAGCCAATTATAATTTTCTTAATTAACTCCATCATACACACACTCTGTAACCTATTGTTTCTTTTTTATTTATTTTTAAGATTAAATTAACTTAAGTAGCTCAATTATTATCAGTAATAATCTAAAGTAACGAAGGAGTCGGACATACAGGGAATCCTATTATGAGTTCTAAGACATCAACTTATCTATATGATTTTTTCTAAAATAAATAATTATTCTTATGCTCAATATCCTGGTGTATATACGGAAAAACCATAGAAGTAGGCACAACAAAAATATAACCTGACGCCCTCAATCCATAACAACAGACAACAAGAACATAGGAACCGCCGGCACACGAAGGGAGGCTGAGTGAAATTGACAGATTTATTTGCGTTCGATAAACCCGGGATTGCGACTGGCTTGCATTTTTTACAACGCCCAAGCCTACGCGCGACGTCCGGAATAAATTCATTGGAATCCTGAAAATTAGCTGCAGTTTTGTACTGTGGATTTTCACTCTCGCAGTCTAAAATATTTATTAGTTTAGTGTGCGCAGTAATAGGTGTTATGCGCCTATTAATCGCGACTGTGCCGTTAGTGATGGTTCTAAAGTTTTTGATGAAAGCGTGGGCGAAACAAATGACTATCGTTGACTGGTTTATTCGAGTTTTTTATAAAAACCATTTCATTATTGTATGGAAAGTTGGTTGCGGGATTGTTTGAAATAAATACGCAACTCTGGAAAGGAAAGAGGGGAGGATGACAGAACACAAGTGGAAGAGGAGGAGACAGAGTGTGGGTAGAATGATGAGTGAATTATTAAAAGAAGAAAGAATTATTGACTAAAAGTCGGTAAGAGTCGAACACCCTCTCCTGCTTTGCCCACAGCGGTCGGAGTTATTTGACGATTTCTTATCACATAAAAAAATCTGAATTCCATTTTAACAAGATAGAATTGAAGGGCTCGAAAGCCCTCGTTTATAGATGGTGGATCAAAACAACCATCACATCGAAACTACCTGTCCAAGGCAATTTCTGGAATATTCATCAGAAAAAAACAAAGGCAAAAATCCGCCACACATCACATACGCTCGTAAAATGTACGTTCCACCACAATTTGGTTTTAACACCGCGTTCGTACACACGTTGGTCGTCTCCAACCGCGTTACGCTGGTGCCGCGCAGCAAGGAAGCGGTAATTTCCCCTGAGATGGCGGCGATGGCGCGTATCGACGGACCCGCCTCAATTGTTGTCACAACGCTCTTAATGCTCGGACACAGTGCTCGGCCGCTTGATGAGCAGAACTACGTAAATAATAAAGCATTTTTTCCGCTCGCAATCCCTCTGGAATAAGATATTTGTACTCACTGAGATTACAGTCGGATATAGCTTTGTTGCATCGGGATTTCATGCTGAAATTGACTGACAGTGATGGGCCACTGACGGATTCTGGAATATGTCTCGTTTTATGAATATTGTGGATTATTGTTATCTACCCTTTGGTCTATTTTTTCAGGTTTCTTTTTGATTTAGTGGGATTTTCATGATTGTTTTGAAAGAGTCTTACAAAATATTCCTACGAAAATACACCTCTGAACTTACGATGTTATTATAAAGGAAACCGCCACAGGTAAAAATGATCCCGTCTTTATTTCTTATTAAAAGTTACCTAGGTCCACAAAATGGCATCTACTTTTCTGTCTTCAAAAGCTGTAAAAATCAGCAGAGAGGAACAGATGACTAAGGATCATAAATTGGGTTGGTAGAACTTTATTAGATAGATACCAATATCTTTCTAATAAAGTTTTACTAAGCTTTTATGCTTAGTTCAGCCCGCTTTGATGACTGAAGATAATAATTATGATCGGAGCATAACAGGTTCTTAGAAAATGCTCTGAAATAAAATGTCTACTGAAATGATAAGTAATGTAATGTAAATATTATATTATTATTAAATACTATATGTAGGTATAGGCTTAAAATATTTAAGGTTATTTCAAAGCTAGTTTATATTTTAAGTTTATAAGTAAAAAATCAATAATTCGCTTTGTTTACCTGACAGATTGAAAGTAATACGCCTCTGTTAAACTTTTTTTGCACAAGTTATGAACTATCGGAAAAAAAGAATGTTCTAAATGCAGTTTAACCGAAAACTATATTTCACATAGGATTCATTCGCACAGGTAGGTACTACTAAGTGTATGGAAATAAATAATAAGGGCTTGGCACCCAATATTTATATTATTTAAATTCTCTATAAATAAAGTAATCATAATATTCATAGATGCCAACTAAAAGTATAAAATATTTCCAAGATTTGCAAAGCAGTCGAGCTGCAATTAGAATAAACAAACAAACAGACAAATGCATTCGCATTAATAACACTTGTTTGCATTACTTAGAACTTACTTACTATGTAGTAAAGGAACTTGTTCTAAGTGCCAGTGTGTAGATAAGAATCTAGTTCAAATTATACGGTTATAATCTGTAGAGGGTCTTGTAAAACAGTTGCGATTAAAATTCTGAACTTTTTATTTGAGATTACTTAGGCAATTTTGTCATAGTAAACCACAAAGTGAGTAGGTATTTTATGAAAAGCGAAAGTTGTCTACAATAGGAATCTATTTTCTACCAAACTGTAATCGGTTTCTAATGTCGCTGTAATTAAGCACGATAGTAAGTATTTGTCTACTGGATAGATTTTAAGCTTAAATTAAGTTACAAATTTGATAAAAGACTACAATTTTTAAAATTATTAAGTCGGAAGCGTTTTCTTAAATAGTCGTGTGCTGTCCGCTTTATGGGGAGTCCCTCCATGCCAAAAAAAATCTAAACAGTTCAAGGATTAACCGATCTATTTTTTAAAGAAAAAAATTGTCTTCGGCTAATATATAAATTTTTAGGCATGTCTCTAGTCTCCTGAAACATTTTCAAGTCATAAAAGTGGATATTTGCGGAGAATCTATGAAAGTCGATTTTCAGCCCACTGTGCGCCAGCCCGTTAAGTTTTGAGCTTCGCGCTTCATTTCGCTCCAGGTCTTCCCAATGTTCTTCGCCTCTGCAACGATCGTTTGTAGCCAGGTCTGCTTAGAGTGACCACGTTTACGATTCCTTGAGGATTCTAGTCTAGGGCTTACTTTTATGTTCAGGGTCCTTTCGGAACGTGTGGCCTTTTCATTTTAACGTATCATCGCTACTGATTTTTGTTTGTTTTTTATAAGAAAAAGCCAAAGTCAAAACGTTTATTGCGAACTAAGTGTACATTGTTGGTGTTATATCATGTTAGTACTTATGACTTAGCAGCCATATGGCTTAATAGCTTATAATTATTTTAATATAGATACTACACATTGAAATAACAAGCATTCATTAAGAAGTGACAGTAGTTAATTAATATCGATATCTTTTTATTTATTCATACTCCCATAATCATATCACACTGTCACTCATATTCTTGACATTATCTTGAACACTTTTAATTTCATAAAAACAACTCCAGGATCAAAACAAATAAAAAATATTTTAAAATGAAATGATAGGATAATCATATCTATCGCAGTGTCAAGCATGTATCTTTACAATATTATGTCAAGTTTTCTATCCTGAGAACACGTTTTGTTATCGTCTTGACTAGGGTTTCTCAACCTTTTAATATGTCTATGTAATATACTTGTACAGTGAGTACATTTTTTATTTATTATCAAGTTGAGAAAGTATTTCGTTTTTGATACAGAATACAGTCACTTTGTTTTTTATAAGAATGGTAATCTCACACACTTGAATGTCTACGTAGTATTTGGCAGCAACAGCCTTCTCGGCAAATTTTTGGACAGGTTGGTATGACGTTGTTTACGAAGTTGTTTGTTTGAACGCTTTAATCTCAGTAATTTTTGATTCGAATTGAAAGAAAATACTTCTTTATGTGTAAAACAAGCTCCTAACTTAACCTTATCCATTTTTTTTTCTATGTGTATCCATTTTAGACTATCGTCATCGGATTATTGACTGACAAACTCAACAACACATCCACACGAATAAAATGTTTATCAGTTTGAAAACCACTGGTCTTAGAAAACGATGTTCAAGTAGACAGAGTAGTGGGCCAGTGGGCGTGCCACTACGCTACCGTGATAACGCCAGTAGCACTGGGCTTGTTTTATGAACAATCTGTGTTTGTTGCTGGAAGCTCTAGTTTTGTGCCCTGTTTTTTTTTTTGTATTTACAATGTAGATGTTATGACTTCAGACAACTGGAACTGTTTGAGAATAATGAATTAAATCTATATTAATATTTTAAAAAGGTAATATTTGTAAGTTTGTATGTAGGGGGTAATCTCTGGAACCGAAATCCGATTTAAAAAAATATTTAAGTGTTAGATAGCCCACCCACGCTACGACCCACGGGAGCGGAGCAGTAACGAAAAACCGGGCAAGTGCGAGTCGGACTCGCGCACTGAGGGTTTCGTACCAACCTACCTATAAAAACAGTTTAATTCTCGAATCGAGTCTTGAAGACTTTTCAATTTTTTTTTCTTGTGACGTAACTAAAAATTTTCAGTTTTCAGACTTTTCCCGATATTAGTGCTATAATACCTTGCTTCGTGCCAAATTTCAAGATTCTAGGTCAACGGGAAGCACCCTATGAGTTTTGATTCCTTTGACAGTGTCGAAATGTACGTTTTTTGCAACATAAACGGACGTATCTTTTCTTCCCGTCAACTTACAAGTTTGATTTTTGCACAACTTCAAGGGACCGCGGATTTCAATATATGGTTTTAATTTCAACTTGATACCTTCACGCGTTCCTGAGAAAAAGGGTCTTGACAGACGGACGGACGGACAGACGAACAACAAAGTGATCCTATAAGGGTTCCGTTTTTTCCTTTTGAAGTACGGAACCCTAAAAATGCGGGTGAAACCGCAGGGGACAGCTAGTTTTTAATATAATTATGCCGTTTTTTTATAGGTAGTAAATAATGACTTCTCCCGCTCTGGGCGATGTGGGAGGGCGTTTCAGACTTTTTCTGACTAAAAGCAACTCCTGTTCCTTCTTTGCTTTTGTTTCAGAGTCCCGAGGTTCTCCTTCGTACAACCCAGGGCATATGTCATGGATTCGTTTTTTCTCTTCGTAAAAATCATCAAATAACTTCTTCTCTGGGTAGAGCAAAAAAAGGTGTCCAAACTTTTACTTACTAAAGCACAGAGCGTACAAGAGACACACAGGTGGCTGTGTGTCTCCAGTACGCTCTTGCGTTCTAGGGACTCTACTAGTAACTCTTTTGAACCATACCGTAGATTGCGCTGACTACTGCGTATATTATCAAGAAATTAATGGAGAAATAAATTCCATACACGAGAAAAATACTAACTATAAACATGGATGCATGCAAATCTTTACGAGCAAACCAGACAAAGTAATCCACCTATGTACCTACATGTCTTTTCCGAAAATGGAAACAAAGTACGTTTTCATTTTCAGGCGTCGGGTAACGGACGTAGCCTGAATGAGAAAAAAACCAGCCAGTGATGTGTCGGATTTTGTCAGAACACTCCAGTGCGAACAAAACATGAAAAACCTCTCGTACACAACACAATGACGACACCTACCCTTTGTTTGAACATCAGAAACCAGTTTTCGACAAGGATTGATTTATTTATCTTAATGTCTGCCACTGCTTGTGTAGACATCAATTAATTACTTATAAGGTTATTATTAGGTATGGGTTCTTTAATAATAGACTGGTTGAACTAACTTTTACTTGTGAAATAATCAAATAAGTTCCCTCGCTCTAGGTGTAGTGAGAGGAAATGGTAGACTTTTCTAATTAAAACCCACTTCTATATAAACACTGTTCCACTTCTATATTCCTTCTTCGCATTAGCCCTTGCAAGCATCGGCCATATCAGGCCCCGTTCGGCCTTTGCTCTGGACCAGGGCTGAACTCGAGAGCAGCAACCTCTCGCGTTCTGCTAATAGTATCCAAGATAGTGCTCCGCCAAAGCGGGGAAAGTGAGGACGGTCTTTGTAGGTGGTCTTCAAAGAGGGGTTCGTCATGATAGTGGCGTGCCCGTTAATAGTAAGCCTAGAGTATTAATTTATGCTCGGTTTAAGGTAAAGGCTCACCTACGTGGAACTGAAAACGTTATTTGACTGTATGGGTATTACAAGTAGACCTCTGCCTAAACCCTTAAGAAAAACAGGCTTGATGTTATGTTTTATTTTGTTCACTGCCATTTAAACTCCCACTAACCATGACAGCGGCTCACGTTTTCAAACACCTGCAAATTGAGATGGGTTGTTAATTTGAAATTCAATGATAAATTCAAGTTAACACTCATTCCTATTTCACTTGATATTCATATTTTCCTTTTACTTAAGGATTCACAAGTTCTTGTCTGTATAATAAACGCTTTCGTATCATGAACGGGATTCATAGTGCGGAATTTCACAGAACTCACCGCTTATACGGACACCTGCGAAACGGTGGGAAAGTTGCTTCAAAAACCAACCCTATGATAATTAAGTTAAGATTTATTTTTGATAAGCCAAAAACTATTAATATGAAGCCACAGCAGCAGCTATGAATTTGTGACTGTTGCGAGGAACTAAAGGTATCTATAGTGTTATTGGACTTGCGTGAATAACTATCAAGTGGTAAGTATAAAGTTTAGTGCGCTATCATAAAGCACTAAGGTGTTTGCCCTTTCAGTAAAATGCCAAGTCAGTAATGGGGGCTATAATGCCAGCTTCAACTTTATTTATACAAATTGAAAACGAGGAAATGTTTTATTTATTAGTTGTTACCGCGTTTTCACACGCTAAGGCTAGCGGGTGGCTGGCGCCATTACGAAAAGTTTCACAAGTGCGGGTAGATTTTATTCGACTTACTCCCGTTTTTGAATTGAAAATTCGAAGTTGAGAACTAGTCAAACTCTACTTATATATGAGGGCTTGTCAAAATTAAGATTTACAGCAAAGTAAATTCTTAATTCGAATTCTAGAGATTAGGCAAATTTTTAATGCCTTGCGGTTTCACGCATGCGGTTGCGTAGGGACAACGATAACGGTTGGTTTTCATTTTTCAACCGCATGCGGCCAAGGTAAGATATCGTACCATGAGTCAGCTCGTAAGCTAGTAGACTATTATCTTTGAATTATAATCGCTAGGCGTATTGTTAGTTTTGTTGTGATTAAACAGCTTTACTGATAACATCTACTTAAAGCGGCTACTGACTTGTTTCCAAATAATCTTGTTCTGTATCTTTGACTGCTGCTACTGTTGTTGCTTGTATAATAATTAGTATTACTATTTTAATTTAATGCTTTATTATTTTATTTTGATAAAATTAGGGTAATAAAATTGGAATCGGAGAATTTGGGAATCAGGGATTATTATATATCTTATTTGAGTCTGTAGAAATGAGTGGATATTTAAAAATGATTTTTATTGCGCGTTATATTCTAGAGCTAGACCACAAATTGTGTGAATTGTATTCTAACGTAATTGATTTACTCCAAAACTGCAGGATACGATGTAAAGAATGGGGTGGGCGTATCCATGTAAAACCCCGTAATTAATAAATAAAAAAAAATAGAATAACAATAGATTCACTTCATTACCCGGCCGGCACAGTAATGTAAAATTGTGATAAATCTAGTTTAACAGCTATTTGTTATTACGTTCATGGTGTTCTTCCAATCTTTTTAAAACAACCGGACAATCAGGAACAATTTCTATAGCGGAACTTTCAAACGATTTTGTAAAACAGCTCGCCCCTATATCTGTCTCTACCAATGTATTTGTTAAAAATTAAACTTAATTCTTAATTATACATGTATTATCTGGTGTATGTTAAAACAGTTTTCATTTATAATTAAAAATCTGATTGTGCTGCAAGTATAGCTTCCTTTTAATTTTATTTTACTATGATATTATTTTTATTATGGTCACCGTATTAGGTTTGAAAAATACTGATGATCATCTTTGTAGATGACGAATGTGCAAGGTGGATGCTTCAGGGTAACCCACAGCAGAATTCAGATTTTCAACACCTCTAGCTGAACTAAAAGTGGTTGTATCAAGCTTTTTTTTATGAGTACGTTCGCGTTTGACCATTATCTCACCTGATGGTAAGCTACGATGTGACCGACGATAAGCGAATACTTCTTAGTAACCTATTCGCTCTTGACTTGAAGACCCTAAGTTGTAGCTTTTTAACTATACACACACAGTACAATAAATGTGTTCCCAAAACACTTATGCGTACTTATGGTTGGGATGTCTACCATGTACCGGTGGCGCAATGCCATACGTCTACTGGTGTGATGATGATCCCCAATATTTTTTAGCAGTCAGCTGAGATTTTACCTCGATGTATGATCCGAAATTGAGGGTCGAAGACAGCGTTACTCCAAGAAGCTCAAGTTATTGGCATGGTTAAACCTCGGAAAAATGAGGTTAAGTGGAATTAACTCAATTTAGCGAAAAACAGACACGCCTGTGTTTTAGTAGTATCGAACTTGACCAGATTCGCATCGCCCTAATCGGAGACTGCCTTCAAAGACGAGGTGAGGTGGATTTTAATGATTATGATTCCGTAAAGAAATATTTACGTGTTACGGCTGCCAATCATATTTCAATCAATTGATTACTTGACTCCCACCTGCAAATTGCAAGAAACTTTAAATTTGAATTTTACGGACCACCCTAGTAGTTTCACCTTTACTGCAACTACATCATCATCATCTACCTAGCCTTTTCCCAACTATATTAGGGTTGGCTTCCAGTCAAGCCGGATTTAGCTGAATACCAGTATTTTACGAGGAGCGGCTGCCTACCAGACCTCCACAACCCATTAACTGGGGTAACACGGTACTTCATGGCCAGACTGGAGTCAGATTTACTGGCTTCTGACTATCCGTAACGACTGCCAAAGATCTACAAATGACAGCCGGGACCTACGGCTTAACGTGCTTTCCGAAGCACGGAGGAAACTCGTTATGTTAAGATGGTCACCCATCCACAGACCAACCTAGGCAAGCTTGCTTAACCTTGAAGATCGACCTGTGCGGCTGTTTGTTGTTACTGCAACTACAGCTATATTGTTAAACCTGCTATCAGCGATGCTTGGTTCATTCAAATGGTTATAATTTGGTACTTATTATGGGTACAAGTTTCACATTAAAGCCATGTAAACGACTCATTTGAACTATTATAGCTGGTATTAAAATACATTATTGCTTTAATAAAGGTTTTAATGTACAAATAATTCGCGTTGAAAACAACAAATTTTCACTAGCACATAACGTGACTCCGTTAGCCAAAAGCTTGTCAATAGGGATGATAAAATTTGATGAGGCTTCGTGCCTGCCAGCCTCGGTCGTGGGTTCAGGGGTACCCACTCAGGTTACCGTCACGAAGTCCAATCGAATTTTAAAGTGTTTGCCACTGCACCGCAAAAGTGTCTATCAAGCTGTTAATTTTAAAATCCAATTTCAAGTCTGCCGGAACTTGTTGTGAAGTGAAAAATTGCCCGTACAAACACGCCATAATAAAGTGCCGTGATAAAATTTTATAAAGAGGGTATTGCAAAGTGGTTCTGTGCTTTTAAAAATGAGTTTTATTTTTGATAAATCTATTGGTAAACACGTCTAAAGGAGACAATTTCTTTTGTTTGGGGAATAGGCCCTCTACAAATTGTGGCGTATAGCAATGAAATGCACGTTAGTTTATTCCTTATAATCTATAGATTACAGTGGTAATATTAGCAAAACTTTATGAAACCGGAATACTGTGAAATACGACAGTCATAACATGACTCTCATAATAACTTAAAATCTCACAAGAGCTATTATCTTATGAGTGGATAGGTCTCCTTGGTATTTTAAGTCAAAATAGTGCACTTTTCAATAATATATAGTATAAAACAAAGTCACGTCTGTACTACGTGACAGATTTTGATGTGATTTACACGATTTGATAGACTTATTCATGAAAATGGATTAGATGTAGGTATTCATTTCGAAATAGCGCGGTTTTTGCCGGCCAATACTGTAAATCCAAAATAATAAGGTGATGTGTTATAAGCTGGTTGGGAAAAAACACATTATAGGTACATCACAAGAAATATTATTACTGTTTATCTCTTAAAAGCAGTATTTCATCTAAAAAAACCGGGCAAGTGCTAGTCGGACTCGCGCACTGAGGGTTCCGTACCAACTTACCTATGAAAACAATTCAATTCTCGAATCGAGTCTTGAAGATTTTTCAAAAAAAAAAAAACTTGTGACGTAACTAAAAACTTTCAGTTTTCAGAATTTATTCTATATTTGTGCTAAAATTATCATGCTTTGTACCATAATTTCAAGATTCTAGGTCAACGAGAAGTACCTTATGAATTTTGATTTCTTTGACAGTGTCGAAATGTACGTTTTTTGCAACATAAACGGGCGTAACTTCTTTTTCCGTCAACTTACAAGTTTGATATTTACACAGCTTCAAGGGACCACGGACTTGAGTATACAGTTTTAATTTCAACTTGATACCTTCACGCGTTCTTGAGATAAAGGGTCTTGACAGACAGACAGACAGACAGACAGACGGACAACAAAGTGATCCTATAAGGGTTCTGTATTTTCCTTTTGAGGTACGGAACCCTAAAAAGATGCAGGTGGCTTAACCTCACCTTGATGCCGTGCCCAAGATAAATACCACACTATACACATCACATGTGCACAGCAACCAACTGCGCGTCTGCCCACTTAAAAATTACAACAGTATCCAGCAAGAGCAGCTCTATTGTTAGTAATTGATGAAGTCATGTCAACTAATATATAAATATAATGAGTTTTCTTTCTTGTGTGCCTTGATTGTATCCTACCTTGTAGGAGATAATTATTTGGACCATAATCATGGACAGATACCTCGATTTTGAATTGTCCGGAGGCCCTGACATGCTCTCCATAGTATGAACGAGATTGTTTGATTTGATAAATTCCTAGAGAAAATAGAATTAGGTCCTGGAATGACAATTGAGGGAAATCATCCAGCTCTGGAAGGTTGAAGGTTGCTGCTGGGTGTGGAAACTGGAAGACAGAGTATCTGCAACGGGCTATTAATTACGTTTTGTTTCACGGTGATTTTGAAAATAAACCTAAAAACGCTCCTAACAAGCATTTTTTGCCGTAATACTATTTTACTATTATTTCATTATTCCGGTTACGTATCGATATAATTTTTGGTCAGTTAATTATAACGAGACGATCACTTTTTTCATGTGCAATATCATTAATAAACATTACCGTTTAACAGTGGGCCGAAAAAAAATTGTCTCCTTTGATTGAAAATGATTGTAAATATACTTTACCTATAAACTATCTTAGTTAATACAAACTACGCTATACTCGTACATGTATTATACTGGCAGCGTACTACGCTAAAGAAAGAATTTCGCATTTTTTAAACGCCAATGTAAAACATAAAACTGTTTTATCGTAAAGGCGAAAAAAATGTCTAGTATTTTCATGGCATACAGTGTAAAAAACATAATAAATAAAAATATCCGGCAAAAAATACAAACAGAAAATTCCAAAAGCATCAAATACAGTAACTTTAACGGAACTGCGAGAATCCATTGTTGACTATCACAGTGGGTCCCTTGTTTGTTTAGGTAACTAAGTTTGGTCCCGACCGCAGTTCATTGACCAACTATTTAACTTTAGACAACATTGGCCTCCGAAGGACACAGTCATGTCTAATGAACCTAGTTAGGACATGTTTCGAAATTGAACTACAGTACTCAGACATTAATTTGGTATAGCGAGTATTCGAAAGAGACTTTCAGATAGAAATGAGCAGCTCGTCGCTAAGTAAGAATTGTGGCTTAATTCGGTTTTCACGGTTAAGCAAGATTTCCTGAGGCCATTTTATGGATGGCCATCCATCATCTGTCAATTTAAAATTTTGTCAGACTTTACTGTAGCAACTAAAAAAAATATTGCCACCAGTCTTGTGAATGAGTATCGACTATAGAGTTATTCTAATATTGGTTATGGCGGTCACATAGGCAGTCGTTTCATGTAAAGTACTGGAATTGTATATAAGTTCAAAATAAGTTGTTGAGAATAGAGCGATAGAGATGAGTCTCTAGAAATTTGAACTTTTTTGACCCCGATTTATAAGAAGAACATTGTGGGTTAAAACCCAGCAAACGGTTTACTTTGTGTAATTTATTTCATCACCACTGTTAGCATTGTTAACTGTTGCTGTAAGATACATGTTTTCTTACAGCAACAGTTAACAATGCTAACAGTGGTGATGAAATAAATTCCCTGTCCTGAAAACAAAAATTCGTAGACAGTCCTTGTGACCTTCAGCAACCCACACTGGACCTGCGTAGTGGCAAATAACCTATGCCTTTTAGTAGAGAGGAGACCTAAGTTCCAGTGGGAAAATTATAAGGTTGCTTATGCTTTTAAGCTACACGTTTGTATTACTATCATCCTCTGCTGAATTTATACCAACCAGTTGTCTTAATAAAACGCTGCCCCGCCTTGGTCCATCCGTGATTGTTGATTGTGATTTATGACGGCGAGTAGCCCTTTAATCCTGCGTAGTAGTTATTATAAATCTTGTAGAAAGTAACTTTATTTACTGGTTGAATTGTCTCATCAGTATATTGAACAGTAATCCGATAATGTGTAGTTTTGTACAAGGACAATCTTTTTTTAGTTTTTTTTGCATGATCGTTTTTATATCAAGACTAGTTACTAAAGGCAGATAAGTTCAGGGGCAAAATGTTGGCATTTAAAAGGTGCTCTAGATATTTTAAATTTATATATTTGGGAAAAAGAAGTGTTACTTTAAAATATGTTATATCAGATTGGTAAATATGCAATCTATAACTTTCCCATACAATACTTGTGTGCATTGATAAATTATATTTATTTTGCAAGCAATTTTAATTAGGTCGACAAGTACAATTATTACACTATGGGCCTGTTTCACAATGTTCGAGTAGGCACTACTCACTGAATAAATTCAAAAATTTGACAGAATTTGTATGAAATTATCTGTCAAGTAAGATACTCGAAACTTAATCATAGGTGGTGAAATAGGCCCTTAAATACTATCTTAAATATTTAGCTTGTTATTTGGGCTTGGAGATAAAACTGAAGAAAGGGGTATTCGAGAAAATTTCGTTTTAATTTGGCTTAAGATCTTGATTTGTTAAGAACATTTTTATTTACTTAAGAGAATACCTGATAAATTATTGATTCAGTTTTACTTATCTCATGAATTATTTAATAAGTAGGTATATTCAGTTTTACTTATCTCATGAATTATTTAATAAGTAGGTATATTTATATTTTGATTGTCGCCATAAGCTATGTGAAGCGATTTGTCAAATCTACATAAGACCATTAATATATTTCGCAAGTCGCCGACACAATCTTCAGCATACAAGTGTCTGGGCCGGGAGTCGAACCCACGCACCTGATTTGCAACGTCCCAGAGGCACAAGTAGGTGGAGCAGCTCAGTCACCTAGCCTAGTCTAGCGGTTATTCTGCTATGTTTATGACATGACATGTTTTGGTGACAGAAATAATATAGCCTCTATTGACACACTGATTGTATAATGCGTGAGTCAACAACTAGGTATACAGCCTTTTGATCCTTTTGGGCGTTTGTGCAGTTTCCTCAAAAGAACTTTCATCATATTTTTTTTAAAATCTTAATTTAGAGAACTCTTTCGCTAGTACGAATAAGACACTCGGTCTTCTTCTTTCTTCTGTCCTGGTCCCATATTAATTGGGGTCAGCGCAATACGTTTTTATCTTCTATTCTATCATGCCTCACATAAAACCTTCATCGTGATACTCTGTTCCATGTTTTTTTTTTTTAAATTTAGCAATACTGTGAGAACTTTAGTATCTAATATCACTTTCGGCCTTAACTTTTTCTAGCCCCGAACAAACTAGTAGCAAAAGTTTTTCCACAAGCATTTATATTATTGCCAGATTGTGTTTGATCCGTCAAAGATTGATCTTATTCTGTATATCTGATTCTTGATCTGGTTCTTTACCTAATTCTTCAAATTTAATTTCATAATCCTTGGTCTTCAAACACCGTTATCTTGCAACAAGAAATCTGCAATAACAGAATACACCCGCAGATATTCGGCGTGGGACGATTACGTCAGTAAGATCATGAGTTTCTGCATTTCTTATAGCATATCTAATCGAGAGATATGAATAAATTCATCAAGATATCAATGCAAAATTTATTGCGTCTGGATAGGCGCTTATTGCGACAGTATTGTATCGAAGTTTTGTTAAAACTAGATTGATTGATTTTGTAACTGGGCAGGTCGACAACCACTTTCGATTCAAGTAGAACACCGGTATTTGTGTAAAGCCAAGTAAACAAGATTCTAAATGTTGTTTCCTATTATTTATTGACATGGTGTTCCTTGAAATTTCTTCGTCTTTGGCAACTGTATTTTGAAAGCGTCTATTATTGCAATCTCAGCGTCAATTTGTCTTCACAATTCATGAATTTTTGAAATTTATGTAACATAGACTCTTCCGCCTTGCAACAAGGTCAGAAAGACCTTCAAATGTCCTTGAAACTATTCCAAAAAACCCTTTTCTAAAAACCATTTTAAAAATGGACGATGCTACCATATACAAAATTCTTTGAAGATCCTACCTTTTCTGTTCCATATACCTAGAAACGTGAATATTATATGTGAGTCTCTAGGAAGGTTGTAGTGTTAAGTTTTTCAAGTCGACACGGCAACTTTGTTTTACTTATGCACGTCTAGAGACTCAAGAACTTGAGGAAACAAGAAGCTTGTAGGTATTTGAAAACTTTCTGTCGTGGTCTCGTTTCCAGAAGGATAGAATATTTTTTTGGCTGTCTGACCCTGCTCGATTTTTTTTTCAGTTACTGGGTGTTCTCGTTATTAACACACAATATCGCATTTTTTCTCAAATAGGTATTAGCCCTAGATGGTAGGAGGAAACTTATTGGTTACGCCATGTCTCCTGAAAGGTCTTGCATTTTAACGTGGCATGCAGCTGTCTCGGATACTGTGTGTCTGTTCTCCCAACGCATCGCCCAAGTTAGACACTCTCCCTACAACTTCTCACACAACAATGTAGCTACACAATATCGAATAAATTTACGAAAACGTTAATATTAACAAGGAATATTAATTTTGTAAGTGCACTAAAATCGTATATTGCCTCTTTTATAGTTCATTGTTAGCGTTTATGGCCACAATGAGGGTACTTTACGTAAGCTGTAGGTAATATTCGAGTTGGTTTGGGTTGAAACTTCAGTGAATATTTACCTGCATACAATAAGTATAGCAATAACTTCAGAGTGTATAGCGATCGTTGTACAAAAGTGCTATTGTTATAGCTTTAAGAAAGACCGCAGGAAAAGTTTCCTCCAATGTAAAGAAAATTGCATGAATAAGAACTGCTGCTTTGGCTACAAGTTAGTGGATATTGGTCCTTGTACGCCACGGACAATATTGGACAAAATCAACGATTTAGTTTCCTTTATCAACCCAGTTGGCTGATAATTTAGCCCAGCTGTAGTTTCGCTAATCTGCTAAAATTTTATTACCAGAAACTGTAAATTCTGTTTGAAGTAAAAGCAAAAACAAACCATCCCTCTTTACAATATCAGCACCATTTATAGCTACCAGTATACCATCAGCGTAACTTGGCGCGAGTAATTTCCTTACTGTGTGTGTAATTAAAACTAAGCGCGCTATATGTTAGCACTGTCAAGAGCGAGACAGCAAGAGAACGAAAGAGAGGCGTTTACTTAACGAGGGCTAAATTATATTTACTTCGTGCTGAATGCGTGATGGTGGAAGTTTTAACACGAGTTCTGTTCGTATCATTCAAGACAAGAATTTGAGTTCCACTGCTCATACCGGTTGCAGGGATAACGAAGTTCCTGTTTAGAATATTGTTTGCGTTTCCTTTGATAATATCCTGAATTAAATATTTGTATCTGCTTAGCTGACAAGTTGTTTATGTCTGTTTATGAACAGCTCGCTGTTATGAAGTTATTATAATGGTCTTGTTTAAAGTGTATATTTGGATAAGCAAGTCGGTGCGCAGTTTCTGCATATCTTCATTATTTTGTTAAAGGATAACAGGGGACATGAAATTGGGTCAACCATTTTACTCTCGGAAAGTAGGGTGACTTGAAAATTCTGCAAACTGCTGATAATTACTTACAACTTGTAGAAACTACTGGGGTATCAAAATCTCAGCATTTATTTTTATCTAGTGTTACCCATCACCAGGAATTATTCCTGTATTATGGGAGCAGTCACAAACGTGTAGGTTCAATAAGTACAAAATACACCGAGTCCCGGAACAACTATTATGTAGGTCATACAAATATTTGTTCCCTGTGGGAACCAAACCCAGGGCTGGCAGTGCAGCAGCCAACATAATTTATTTTGCTCAACATAATTTGCTCTAGTTTTGAGTCTGAAGATTAAACTGATTATTTTCTGCAAGTAATTTTTTTTTTTGGACGGGTCAAAACGTAAGTAGAAGTATAAATTTAAATGTTAGGCTTATAATGTTCTCACCACTGAGACTCAGTACTCCTCTCTAGGAGAGGGAAAAAGGGGCTCTCAAACCGATGAAGGAAAACATTGTGAAGAATCCTATATGTCCTAGAATCGAAAATTTTAAGACATGTGACATTCACCAACCTGCTCTGGGCTTGCGTGGTAGACTACGGCCTCGATAAAAGATAAAAGCTAATAATTTCAAATATCTCCTTTCATAGTGATAGAATACTCTTGAAAACCCGTTGTTACGTACACAAATACAATAATCAACTTAAAGAGCGCAAAGGTCAAACTGATCGGAGACCTGTCCATTAATCTTCAGAGTCAATAAATCGGAAATTTTAAAACGTTTACCTTCCGCAACCCTTTCATGCTTTTATGTTAATGAAAGATGATTCGATCGATGAAATGCTTTAATGGACTATCAATATGCATTATGTCTACCTGTTCAGTGTCCAGTGCTATTAGTGAGGATTACAATTGTGTAAGCCGTGTGGACATTAGTTCCCAATCACACTACAGCATTGCGCCGACTCGCCGAGTATCTGATATATTGCTATAATCTGTTTGTGTATTAGGATTTATTCTGTCCAAATTATTTTGTGTGGCAATAAAGGGGTTTCTATTTTCAATTTTGGGATTATTTTGAGTTATGTTATTGTTATTAGTTGTCTCTTTGTTATTTTTCTTTTGTGGTTGTTTGTGGATTTATTGTATTCATATACAAGTAAGTTTTTTAGATCGAATATACTGATAATATATTAATCAAAAAATTATTTGATTTTAACAATGATATACTATACATTTTATGTAACTGGAATAATGCACAGGGTGTGCTTATTATACACACAAATTAGACAATTATGTTACAATTACAATTCAAGCACCTAAGCATCCTAATTGTAAGTATTAGTATCTAGATATGCACACACATAATTCCGCTAGGTTTAAAGATTTTATCTAAATAGGCAAATTTTAATCCTAAAATATTCAATAATAAAATTATTTTAAGATTTAAACGTTACCCTGAAAGTATAGTATTATAGCTGAAATTGATTCAGTAGCCGATTTTGAACAAACTACGGTCGGCATATGCGTTTATTGTGATACATGTTGTACAATTGTGTTTTATGTTTCAGTCTACGTGATATCACAGCCGATTACGATCACCTTGGATATCGCGTGGCGCCTCTTAATACCCCATTGAGCCGTAACGTGTAGCCGTGCAATAGTTGTGGTAATGGCCATTTAACCCTACTGGCTGTATTGTCGCACACCGTAATGGCTGGGATCTACAAGGCCTTAAGCCCTAGATAATGTACGTCTATTGCTATGTAGCTTTTTTTAGGTGGAATAATGTTTACCTTTCCTTGTGTCTCCAGCTTTTTGCCTTCTAGGGTCATGGTTTTTTCTTGCAAACGTTCCTGCAGCTCTAAAACGGATTGGCTCTACTATGGGACTACTTCTAAGATTTCTCTGGATTTGACATTCAATTCTTCGATTGAAGTTGCTGCTCTTATTTTCAGTAAAAATATTCAGTTTTTTACGATATTTTAACTTTCATCGTGGATCGAGATCGGTCAACTGGACTATATCTCTCTATAGCCTTTCAAGAAGATCCATAATTCAGCAATATTTTATTCTTATTTTCTGAAAATCTGCCTGCCTAGCCTTTTCTCAACTATATTGGGGTCGGCTACCAGTCAAGCCGGATTTAGCTGAATACCAGTATTTTACGAGGAGCGGCTGCCTACCAGACCTCCACAACACATTAACTCGGATAATACGGTACTTCATGGCAAGACTGGAGTCAGATTTACTGGCTTCTGACTATCCGTAACGACTGCCAAAGATCGACAAATGACAGCCGGGACCTACGGCTTAACGTGCTTTCCAAGGCACGGAGGAAACTCGTTATATTAAAATGGTCACCCATCCACAGACCAAGCGTTGCTTAACCTTGAAGATCGACCTGTGCGGCTGTTATTATCTAGCTACGAGCTCCACCAGCTCTTTTCTGAAAATATTACGTAAAATTAATATACTCACCTACTTTTCAGGAGTCCATAACCTTAAGCCATCTAATTAATGTAATACTCCTATAAAACTTTTCAGTACAAAAATTTGTTAAGAAAAACCCAAGTATCAACTTAGTAGGCAAGCAGAACATTTAGAAACTCAAAACACGTACAAGAGAACGCCGTCGGATTAACTAGAGGACGAAGTTTAGCCCGCAAAGCGTTCAGTTCGGGAGTTGCTCTGACTTAGCACCCGATAGCTGGCTAAGTTATCTGAGTTAGTGTCTGCTAACTTGCGGTTTAAGTTCAATGGTATATTATTATGTTGTCAACCCCTGAAGGGTGCCGATAGCAGAGTTCGGTCGGAGTTTATGTGCATACTTCTCTTCCTCTTCTTTGGAGTCGATTGCATGTATTTAAGAGAGTTAAACTGTTGTTTTCGTACTAGGAAGTGTATGAGTGTGGAGATTTCCACCTGGAATCTATCATTTTACTGGTTTATAATAATCTTACTTTGTATCCCATATTTCATCACCATCTTGTCCTTTTCTCATGTTATTTAGGGTCAGCGCAACACATTGTTTTCTTCCATTCTGTCCTGTCACCTGTCATGCTACCACTAACTCTTTTCTTGTATCACATATTTATGGTATTAAGTGGCCTGCGGACACCGCGCGCTATTTCGAGTTGAGACGAAAAAAAAACGTTTTTGAGGTTGATGGAATCAATCCAGATAGTTCAAACAATTCTTGGACACACTGACTGGAGTAAAGTCATCATCTGCACACTGACAGTTGCTTGCTGTGATAGCAATACAAACTATTGGAAATTTGGGAGATGTTCCGTAATACCAAAAATGATGAATGAAAAATTAATGTATTTCCAATATTGTTTCAAGTATTTATAACTTGGTAATAATATCTGTGTTCCTACGGAGAGATATTTTGAAATATTGTTGTTTATAATATAGAAAAAACAAAATAAAAACATGACATTTTCGCTGTAAAAAAGTGCAAATTTGAATTCGCTTAAATTTCGTTTGGGGTAAGTTTTTCAACAAAAAGACGACGTAGGAACCTAGATAATTATTGTCTGAATCCGAATAACATCATATTATGGTGTAAATATGCTTAAACTGCAAATGATTTTGGTATTACGTTTGTATGGATAATTCTAACGTCGCGCCCGCCTTAAATAAATTTTAAATGAAAATAAATTTTCTCAAATGCGTTTCTCATGGGCATCAATATCAGTTTAAGAATTAAGAACAGTTCTAAGTATTACTCATTCAGTGCCAGCATAAATGACTACATACATAAAACATTGAAAATACTAGAGATTATTACCAATAAACCACAAAGTGAACGGAACCGCTCCACTCTCTAGACACGTAAACTTATAATTTATTGAATGGGAATGAATTTCAATAGAATACGTTCCTACAAGGTGTGGTCTGCTGAAATTATATTCAACATTAGTACTGAATGACCTATTGTTGCTATCAAGTTCAGTGCTCGAAAGCATGAAAATAAAAGAAAATATACCTAGAGCTAGCACCATCATTCATATAAATCAATGTAAGCATGCCGCATGATTGTATAGCATAATCTACCTTATAGTGTTCTCTCTGGTGGGACTTAAGCTTCTTCTCTAAGAGAAGGGGAAAGGGTCGCGGGCTTAGTTCAGGTCGGTTGCGTGTCACAGGTTTTATAAGTTTTGGTTCTAAGACCAGGTTTGCTTTCGATGTTTACCTTCATAGTCTTGCGATTCAAAATATTACATAAAGTCAAATAACTGGGTTTGCGCTTACGCCGTACAACTCGTAAATCATGGCCGTTATCACTAGACTACCAATGCTCTTCAACTCTGGTTGAATAGCAGTGGTAGCCTAGCAGGTTATCCAAATACAGAGGAATGGTTTGCGTCACCTGCATGCGCCATTATAAACGAAATTGATGTAATAGCGTTCTTAGATGCAAAGACCGGCCACTTCCTTATAAGTTTTGTTTTGGTACAATCTTAGACATAATTAAGGAAACATCAATGAAGACTACAGTTCTTTAACACATTGACAGAACCACATGACTCAACCCGGACAGTAAAACACAATATCGTATTCAAGACTATATTCAAATGAGAGAGCAGCAATTTGCTGAAAGTCATAAAAGTCGTCGTGAAGTCAGAAAAGGCGCCGCCCCGTTCGGCATCCTCAAAGTGTCTGTGCATCTATTAAAAAGTTTAGGGCGTCTATTTTTGGCTCTGTCGTCGCTGCGCCCAAGAATAATGTGACAACTTGTGGAAGTAACCAAGTTACTTATACGGTACGTTGGCGCGAAAAAATAGTGAGTTCGAACAATGTAGTGTCTTGGGATTGCGTTGGCCACCCCGGTTAGTTTGTGCGCTAGTTTTCCAACTTAAAATTGTGGGACGTGAGTTATCTTGTTCTACTAAACTATTCATTGTTTAGAAATTTCAGTTGAGCCATTTTTTGAGGTGGGAAATCATCAAATGACTCCTACCTTTCTCGGAGGAGGGAGAAGAAGTGTCAGGCTTTTATTAACCAGAACTTACCTGTGTTCCTTCGGAAGCCTTTTGCATTCCAGGACCATAGTAACTAATTCTAACAATCCCGCCGCCCTGGCATTTGACAAGACTTTAGTTAAGACTATAAATTTGTCCTTTCAGTGCAAGTGTCACTGGGATAAGGTATCAGAGCTGACAATAGCTGTAGTCAATCAATCAATATTGCAGTAATAGAGTTCACAAAGAGAAACAGAAAACGTGAGTATCGATTTCGTTTTAATAGCTCGAGGAACAGGGCAATAAAAACAATGTAACAAACATGTAACCAATCAAAAACAATCAATGACAGCTGAGGGGAGAACACACCGTTAATGGAGACGTCCGCACTGTAAGTAGTTTTTAATATTTTTGGGATGTATCGCACAAAAATAGATGGAATATTGTCGAGGGTGCATTTTTTCCCTGCTCCCTTTTTGGCCTTTTAATGCAGTCTCTATTTTTGTAAAGGACATATTTTTGATTTTGCTATTATTATCGCTGTTCTCATTATACTTTTATTTTCTGTAGACGGAAATCGACAATTTGTTTAAAATTAGAAACTGAAAACTGAAATCTAATTTACTAACTTTTTGAATAAAACGTTCAAAGTAAAAAATCAACAAACTAGTTACATAACTTTCCACTCAATTCAGATTATACTGGCACAAAATTATAATTTGCATGCAACTACGAAACTTTGGAACTACTTTTTCAATTCTCCATAGTTCAAGAACACGTCTGTAAAACTAGCTAGGCGCAGACAACGCCGGCGGGGAAGTTTAAGCTGTAAATTTCAATAGCATGCAAAAGCCACAAATTTAGCCTTAACCAGTTTAGACCGGTTAAAGTTGGCTAAGTTGTTACTGTACCGCACAATAGTCTGACATGCCGTTCGCTACTTATTTGCATATTGATTTTGCACATGAAATATGGGACAGAGGTGAATGCGTTTCCTTCTCGTGCGGTGAAATGTCGTGTACTATTACAGGTGCAGATTGGCTGCCTCGAGCGTTTGTCGCGAGCATTCTGGCGCCGCCGATGTCGGCGGTCGTGATCGATGTTGGGGGCAACCCTATGATAGTATTGAGCCATTGATCAACCGCTGAATTTATCTTGCACAAGCTTCTGTTAGATGCTTTGCCCGCGTGAAAGGGGAAAATTATTCCAAGGGAATATATTCCTGGGATAAAAAAAGTATCCTATGTGCTATTCCAGAGACAAGGTCTACCTGTGTACTAAATTTCAACCAAATCCATTTGAGAGTGAAGGACTAACAGACATACTCACACACTCATACAAACTTTCGTCTTAATCACATTAATATTATAAAGGCGTATGTGTGACAAGTGTGATACTTATTATCCTTTTTTTTCAGACGTACCTACCTCAATTATTCGTGAGAGTGCCTTTATACGAGTATAATTATGTATGTTTCTTTGACAGATATACCAGTGAAGTTAAGTTGTCTGTCACGAAATAGTTTGCATACAATCCTAAAAAAGTTATAAACAAACTACTAAATCAGTTCATTAAATTTATTAATTTCGGTATTGTATGTTAGCAACTGTCATAAATACCGTGAAACAGTTCCAAAGCCCAGTGTGCAGTCGCGTCTACAAGGCAGTCATTTACTAAATCGGTGTACAGAATATGCATAAATATTACTTAGTCCTGTAATTTCAAACGTGACTTATGAATAAGTGTATTGTATGAGGTATGAAATAGGGCTGGGCCCTTTCATAAATGGTGTGTAATAATTGTTGCATGGTGGTTGGAGCACTGCTCCAGCTATTCGTAGATTTCCGGTCTGATTTCTATTATCTAAGATATGGTAATGGTATGGTAAGTAATCTACGACCACTTTTCTATACAATTTATCATACATACATAGGTCGTTTGTCCAGCTAGACAATGCAGAAGTTTTACGATGTTGTTAACATAGTGCTTAACGAAATAGAGTTAAAATATAGATTAACACTAATAAATTAAAGTCTTTTTATATAGCATGGGTAGGATGACAGCCGGATGAATAATATATATGCATTTTAAAAGGATAGGATACATGACATGAATTAGACAGCTGTAGCAATTTGCAACAGTGCAGCAATTTTACTGTAGTGTAGTGAAAACATTTTTGAAATCTGTTTATGCACAACGATATTAGTCTCCCACTGAAGAGTGTGTTATTTGATCTTAATGAGATTTGGTACATCACAAATTATTTTAGTTTTTTTGCATAATTGTCTTTTTAAGTCGCGCTTAAATCGGGAGTCGCGCTTAAATAAGAGGAGCTCGTGGCTAGATAATAACAGCCGCACAGGTCGATCTTCAAGGTTAAGCAACACTTGCCGAGGTTGGTCTGTGGATAGGTGACCATCTTAACATAACGAGTTTCCTCCGTGCCTCGGAAAGCACGTTAAGCCGTAGGTCCTGGCTGTCATTTGTAGATCTTTGGCAGTCGTTACGGATAGTCAGAAGCCAGTAAATCTGACTCCAGTCTTGCCATGAAGTACCGTGTTACCCCAGTTAATGGGTTGTGGAGATCTGGTAGGCAGCCGCTCCTCGTAAAATACTGGTATTCAGCGAAATCCGGCTTGACTGGAAGCCGACCCCAATATAGTTGGGAAAAGGCTAAGCAGATGAGCAGATGATGATCTTTTTAAGTCGCGCGTGAATTCTCGCGCTGTTCCCTGTTATTCAACTAGCTTGTTGGTAGTGTTTTTTGTTTCACTTTCAAGGGTCATTTATATATTATGACGTCACACTGGAGCACCACAACAAAATTATTCTGTCAAACGCAACGTTAAAGTGCCAAAACTTTTGATTTGTTGAGATGTTTTAATAAGTCTTTCATATTTTTGTCATGCTCATTTTTTCAAAATTATTCCATTAAAGAAATGGAAACTTCTCCATTATTATAATTTAAGGTTTGAAAATGCTGTAAGTATCGTTTTCCCCTTAGCTATAGCATACATTGGTCAATTAGTTGAAACTCTTGAGTTTTATGCTTCCATACATATAATTACAAGGCATTCGAATTATTCCAAATGCGACGCAAACAATAACTTTACAAAGAGGCACCTTTATAATCCCATTATTCTTGAAAATTAATACCTTCACAAAAAAAATCGAATTTAATTTCCCAACAGCCTTTCGTTTCGTCAACTGAACATAAAACCTTGGGGTCACGATAACACAATTATGTTTTAATTTATATACACCGTGCTGTTATCACGCGACGGCGGCTGGCCGTTAACACGCACCTTTATCAAATGAACCGCGACTTACTCGGGTTAAACTAATTATTAAGATAAATATTGTTTTAACTACACCTTGTTTTCGGTAAATTTACATGCCTATGAATTATATTTTTAGGTGCGTCAGTGTAACTGCCGGTTAACACATTACTATTGCGATTTATGGCAATATTTCGACGATTGTTTTTTTGCCATGTGCCTGAGTTAGTGGGTCATGCCATGCAATTATATTTATCGTGGTCTGATTGTAGATCGTTTTACATATCTCAGTGGAGATATTAAGTTTTATTTATTGGCCATAATTGGGACAGATATTATTTTTGGATTTTATGGCGTTGGTTATCAATACTTATTTTATTTCAATATGGCTATTATGGCTAAAGTTACTTACTTTAGGTAGGTTTATGTTTGTGAACACACCTTCGGTATAAGAGCCATTCCTACAGAGGGGTAACTTTTTTTAAGAAGAGGGTAGGACAAAGTCTAAACAAAAAATTATATTAAAAAGTTTAAACAAAGACAATCTCAAATCCAATTCAATTAGCGCCATCAAAAGGGCAAACATTGCTTCAATGACATTGGAATAAAACATAAATCTATTACAAATCAAATTGTCGGGGGCAGGGATCGTTTACGCAACAAACATGACCCTAAGGTTGAGCACCCCTTCGACCCATCGATCCTGGTGGGATGCAAGAGGGGAATAAAATTATCTGAGCCTTACCATAAACGCAGTACTGTGAAATGCAAGTCTGTGAAGCTGTGGTGCAAGGTGAAAGCGATAGCGAGTTTTAAATTATTTAAATGGTTTGGAAGGAAGTTTTTCAGGAAATACAGTAGTTTCAGACGTTTTAAAAGTGCTCATTTAGTCCTATGTGAAATTTTGAATTTGAAATTTTGAATTTGGACTCCTCTGGATATTTAATTTCTGCCATTCAGGGTATATTCCTATTTCTGTCAATAACCTGCTAATAAGAAAAATTACTTAAGTCCTCAATATCTTAATTTTTTTTTATATATAAAACTCAAATAGTGAACCTCTGTGACAGACGTTTAAAATCCAATCTACAAATATACAAAAGTCAGTTTTCTTTTTAATAGCAAATCCCTACATTGAGAGTAAAATTAAGCTAAATGGTTAAGTAATGTAATATTCAAGTTCTGATTTATGATGAAAAAGAACAAAAGAATATAATAAGGAGCCTAAATATTAAAAAAAGTACTAAAACTTAGCTAGTTAGCTACTTGAAATTCGACACGCAAATAATCCATTTATAAGGCACACTCAACTTCAACACTATTGAAAGTCTTTCGGCTCCAGAATGATTTATATTATGAACTGTGAAGAAAAGCGATTTCTTATGAAAAGTAAGTTATACCTGACAGTCTTTGTAATGACTTTCTGAAAAACGTGCTTTTGATATTCAGTCTCTTTAGCAACAGAATGAAAAAAATAATAAGTTGTTATTACAGAAAATAAACGTAAACTGAATACTGATTCCTTAAAGTTGGGGCTTTTTTATTTTAATCGCCTAATGAAAAGTCTGACACGCTCTTTCGCTCCGCTTAGAGCGGAAGACTTTTACTGACTGAAACCACAGCAGGGCTGTGGATTGTCAGGGTTTTTTTTGAGATGGGAAATGTCTTTTACTCTAGGATTGATCGAGAGGGCAAGCCAGATTTTTTCTGACTAAATGCCACTCCTGTTCCTTTCATTAAACCCAGGGTCCCAGTAGGCTTCGACCCTGCAGGGTCACTACAGTTTGCTGACACTGTCTCTTTGAGCCGGATGAGCTTGGCTTGGTCCGTAAGAGCGGGAGGTCTCCCGATCCGCCCAGACCGGGACCAGTAGACAATTTGAAGCGACAATGGAACGCTATAGCAACGGAGTTTAACTCGAGGCTGTTATGCATCGCACATAAGATGCATAATAGCCGTGTTTTCAACCATTTGACTTAACTCAGTCTAGTAGAACTCATTGTACATTATAACAAGCCTACTGTAGCACTCTATTCTATAACATACGAGTACATCCGCTCACCCGCTAAATCTTATAACTTAGCCCCATCACTTACAGCTGCGTTAATGTTTTGTAAGCAATTAGTGCCCCATCCCTGATTTAAGGTTATGGTATTCTGCACGCTTGGCCCGGTCACGTGGCATCTATCTCTTTATTTACTTGGACGTGCAATAACATACCGGGCTAATTAACACCTGGCCCACGCTTCATTTTGAAAAGGAAGTTCGTAATAACGACCCACATAGGCATAATGGTTGGAATTTAGAAGTTCCAATGTCAATTTGTCTTGTGGTGCTAAGAGGTTTTGATGTGAAATCGATTTGCTTGCTTGCTAGTTTTTCGTTGGCACTTTTGCTGTGATAGGTTTATTGCTAAATGAGTACTTCCTGTTCTCTACGAAAGTGAATATTTCGTAAAGAACAGGAAGTACTCATCAAGGGATTGACCCAAGGTATCATGGTACCACAGTACATTGGATATTTATTTAGCAATACCGCCCTAGAACGCAAGGTAAAGAAGGAATATAGGAGTGGGGCAACAAAAGTATAACACTCTGCTCCACTCAAGAGCGGGAAAAGTCATTAGATTATATCCCACACAAAAAACACAAATACAATGTTAGTCTCTCTAGGCTCTGTACTCTTAAAAATATTTTTGTAATAAATCAATCAACAGTATACGTATTCTGAATTATTCCCTAAGCAATCTTCTAATGTTGTTAAGTCATCTTCTCTTATATTGTAAGATAATTTAATCAGAACACGTTATTCGAATTTTCACCTAATTTAAACATATCATCAGTACATCCATCCATTTTACAACCCCCTGCATAGCAAACGAACTATTAACTAATGGCGATAATATTAGTGTTAACCCTAAAATGCAACCGCGCAGATTCATTACAGACTCCGTAACTAAATCGGCGTGCACGCGGCTGTTTATCGCGCGGGTCGATTAGACCCTCCACCCTCACACGATGACACCCTAGTCGCTGCACACCGTACAAAATTTCACATTATTGTTCTATGCGAGAAAGAGAGAACACAACCATAATTTATAACCCCTTCTCCCTCTACCATGTTCTTTCATGTTAGATAACACAGAATCTTGAGTGCTTCGCGTATGTTTGCCTTGTATCAGTTTACGCTACATTTAGTGCGGTTGTGGAATTAAAGCTGCTAAATTGTCGCGAAGGGTGCCACGGGGGAGCAACAAGAGGTTCTAAATCACAGTGTTCTTACCAGAGTTTCCGAAAAATAAAGATGCTGCGGTTTTCGTATTTCCTAGTTCTTGTTTATTTTGTTGCTGATTTATCTGATTTTGTTTTTGCTTGTTGTAAAATAATACAGCCCCACGTACGGGTTCCATCCACTAATTTGCACTGGGCTCGCGTGGTCGTTTACGGCCTTTTCCCTCTCCTAGAGAGGAGACCTGAGTCGGAGGTGTAACCATATCAGTCTTATCTTTTTTTTATTCCTAATCGGCTCTATAATGGTCCTTCTGATTTCCAGCAGTGGAAACATGATAAGGATGATTATTTTTAGGCTTGTGTTGTTTATTGACTAAATTATTAAGATCAAATAAGTGGGCGATTCATATGAAATACTAGTAACAGCCAGTATTCTCAACACAGAAAAACGAAAGTAGGATTTCAAATTCCGTAAAAATTTGGGCACTGAAAAATACGTTCAGATGATATATTAGATTTGAAATCCTACATTCATTTTGAGCTCTATATTTCAGGATTACCTTCTAGGTACTGTTGTATATTTTATGTAAAGCCAACAGGTAATTAATAAAGATCGTTTCGTCTTAACTTGGACGTTTGAAATATTTCTCCATGTACACAAAATTAATCATTCAAATCTAACAATCGCGGATAAATCTGAGGGGACCAGGGGCCCTAATTGTACAAAGCCAATGGGGCTTTTATGTATCAATTATGGGATTATGTGAATTATGAAGGGAGATCATAGTAATCGATCCAAAAAGAGGGTTGCATCGGAGATGAATTTTGGCATAAACTCCCTCTTCATAAAGATTTCGGCATGAATAAATGATCAAATGTTTTAGTACTGATTTTAAGATTGTTTTAAAATTAACTACAATAATGAATGTTTTAAAATTAACTACAATAATGAATGTATACTTCTTTTAGTAATTAACGGCTTTGTGTTGCAGATTCTATGGTTTTATTATAAAAACTCATTTTATACCATAGGTATTTTCAAAAAGTAAGTAATCTATGACTACCTTTAGTATAAATTCCGTAATTTTTTGTCCGTACTAAGTATAATAATAATTAATAGGTATAGTCATCTCTCGTTAATCAGAAACCTGAGGGAATTTTAAAGTATTACGAATGATCGAGAGTTTAAAATATCAAATGGTTCAAAAATATGATATTATGCATAACGCATCGTTTTATTATTATGTGATACTTTTTTTTTGTAGTTTTTTTTTCGAATTCTAAGTGTGTATTGCAGGGAAACTTAGAATCACGAAATTCAAATTATTACTGGTTGACAGAACATTATTTACCTAATGCAATAACTGAATCATTATGCTGCAAATAATACCCATTCCCAGTGCAATGTCCTGAAATGATTAGTGGGAACCTATTCACTGCGGTTGACAATAGGAAGGTAACGACCCGACATTATTCATGCACTTTTGCAATTTCTAAATTGATATCCACGTATCGCCGTAATTCTATTTTTCCAGTAAACACTTGGTGTCATAGCTGAAGGTGTTCAATATTTTATAGTTGGTTTTCATACGAAGAAATGTTCATTTTATTTATTTTATTATGTTAGACTGCAATGATGCGCACCTCTAGTACGTGTAATACAGTTTTGTTAAAGTTAAAATTATAAAGAAGTAAAAGTTTGGTAAAAATAATCTCTAAATCTAAATATAGATATTTGACTAAGGGCCGAATTCGTTAGCAGTTTTGAAATCATTTGGTAATGAAATATATAACACAAAGTAAGGCACCTGATTGTAAACCAGCCAAATATGACTCATCTCGTATCACTCATATCTCGTCTTTACACTGGGCCACCACTGCTCTTAATTTTTTTTTTATTAAATCTATAAATAAGTGCCACTTAATTAATTTACAGTCCATTCTCAATAAAAACAACTTTTCACCAATGACATATTTATAACTCGCATCACGTACTTAGATGCTCGTTTAATATTCATAGTGTCCCAATTATTATTGATGCATAGTATAATAATTAAACTCTATAAAATTATGGCAGTGATTTTTTTAATTATACATATAATTTACGTCGCGTTGGCTCGTATTAATTTCCGGCTATTATAAAAGCCCTGGGCTCGACGGTAATCGCTATATAATGTTGATTGATAACTCGTACGCATATTTTTACTGATTTTTCATGCAACGAAATTCTGTTAAAGCGCCCATAACGATAATGAAAATACGGGCAGACTCAGGAAGAGTTATAGGCAATAACGGCCATCGATAAAACATATTTTTTACCTAATTCGCTTATAAATATTCAAAGTAATCTAATAAAACTCATATAAGATTACTTGAGCGTCTATTCTAAATTAATTATGTTAAGACATATTAATGTTTCATAAAATACAAGATCACCAATTTGTAGACTAGTTTAACTAACCATTAAGGCTTATACTTTATCTGAGGTGCTTTTGAAATTAATTAGAAAGTTAGAAAATGTATGGATTTGTTTGACTGTTTCGTATAAATATGTCGGATTTACCGAATCCAGTAATTTGAAAAAAATACTATTTTTATCAAAAATTCAGGTTTAAGAGTGCAGACACTACAATATATCACACTTCAACGCCACTTGGAACTCTTTCAACGTAAGCAAAAACAACGTGAAGATGCATGAATGAAGAGCAGGTGATTCCATTCCACAGCCCTAAAGAGTTACTTGCACATGGAAATTTTATTCCGCTAGTTAAGAAAAATCGCTGAGTTTAAGAGAATTTTATGAAAGTTAAACGAGGCGTGAAGTCATTGCATTAAGCGAAGAGGGCTTCGCCAACACTTAATTAAGAATTCACCCCCATTCACCCCGCCCCCAGCAGTCACAACAAAAGATTCTATGCGAGACTCTGATACCCGCTATCTTCATTAAAATTAATTCAATTTTTAATATCTCTAGAGCAACGAGCCTGTGTAGTCGTGACACGTTCGTCTCATTTGTCACTGGATAAAATTTATTGTCGACACTTTTAACCTCTCCATAACGGCTCCATTTTGGGCTATATCATTTTCAATCCGTGTGTTATGAAGTGTCGTGTTTTAACGTAGTTCTTTTTCAATTTATATTCTTGCTGAAGTTATTTTTAAGTATTGTTATTTAATAAAAACGCAAATTCAACATATCTTTTACGGAGTCAAAATGTGTCGCATTAGTCATATTTTTTTCACCCTACAGATTTTTGCGCATTTTATAAAACGGCATCATTTGCGTAGGGCAATCATACTCGTCTTTCTACTCGAAATTTTAGCCAACAGCTTTCATTGTGCCATATTCTGTAAATGTAGGTACTTCCAGTACATTACTTTTAGTATTGGTAATTGCATCCTGAATAATCGAACCTAATTTACCATCAAAATTGATGAACGTTTCAAAATTCATGTTGCACTCCACATAGATATTAACAAAAACGAAATAAATGGGGTGGACTCCCGATTGTTCCGTCGACTCTCATAACAATACATGTCGAATGGAACACAGCAATTCTATCGGAAAATCCATTCGGCTTCACTCATCCGCAAAAAGTATGACATCAAGCCAAATTATTATCGAGGGGCTGCGATTGCTGCCGAATAGGTACTCGTAATGATTCGTTTAGGGAAATCGGGAATGTTGGCTGGCTAGGAATATTTTTGATCATTCACAGTAAAATGTTGCCGCTATTTGAGGTTCCAATTGTACGAATTGCTAGCTTCGTTTGCGATTCTATTTCCAAATTCTGTATTTGCAGTTCGTTTGTTACATTGTGAGGGAAAAGATCAGTTTTATGAATGCAAATATTAGTTTTATTTCAGTTATCTAAGCTTTTGCCATCCATACTCTAATTTAATTCTTAATTTAAGTCTTTAAATTCACTTTGTCTTATGGAATTTTTATCTTTAAAATGAAAAAAAGATCCGCAGTATAAAAACTTGATTACAGCGGCCGAATTTATTGCAACTGCTATTCTGTAATAACATAATTATTGTAAAATGTCACGTGAAAATATCGTACTTTAATTAGTTTAATCGTCGAACAGTTTTGTTGTTAAGTATTTTCTTCCACTTCAAGTTTGCAGTCTTGACCGGTTCCATATCGGAGCAACTTATAATTACAGAGCAACTGAAGTTTTCCATTTTAAAACTCAGTAATTGCAGACGAATTAAAAAGAAACTCGGTGCATTAAAAGTTGGAATAGCACGGCGTTCTTTCGCCATTACAAAATATTACTTACATATGAAACTCGTACGAAATTTATTTGGCACCATTGCTCATAAAACATCTGATTTATGTAGCGCGGTGCTTATTATGAACATGAGTGCTGTCGGCGTCAACTCAATAAAATATTAAAACGACATTAATACACGAATGCATTTTATTTTTCAACAGAATATTAACTGGTCATATTTTTAAAAGACAAAGTAGTGGCTTGTATTAATTCTTGTCTGGATAAAGTTTTCAATTTAGTTTATGCGGTCTTGCGATTAATTTAAGATTACATGATGAAGTTGTCAAAAGAAACTGGGCAAAAGAAATTAAAGTCAATTGAATATAATTGTAATTTATGTATGTACTAGCTGTTACCCGCGACTTTGTCCGCGTTAAGTTCGGAAAAAGTACTATCATTCTGTGCTCGCAATTCATTTCGAAAGGATCGAAATTATTTATTTAACTTTCCCATAAACCGTTTAAAAGTATAGACAAAATTATTTACCTTGAGGAAATGTTTTACGTCCAGATGTACGAACAGAAAGAGTATTTGTAAGGGTCGTAGCAGTTGACGTTTCTACCTAGCCCGAGTGAAAAGGCATTAGTTTATATATTGGGCACGCCATCATTAAGGCGGTAAGCCCCTCTTTGAGGAGTGGTTGGAAACACGTTACGGCGCGTGGCATCTTCACCTTCCGTATGATGCAGGTTCTCACCGGACATGATAAGTTCGGAAGGTTTCTGCACCAGATTCAGGCGTAAAAAAACATCAAGGTATACACTACTTGGATCGCCCGGATCTTGATCAACATACAGTGGAGGTTTGCCCAGCTTAGTCGGTGCACCGCCGTATGCTCGTGGAGGCGATCGGCGACCACGACTGCTCGCACTGGTTCCCTGGTACAGGCCATGGTCCGGTCGCCTCCTTATGCGAAGCAGTAATGCTAGCGAAGGTGACGACCGCACGCAAGTGGGAACGTCCCTCCTGCCCCCGTCGCTGGGATTCCAATCCCGATTTCCAACCACCGCAGGCATGGGCTTGCAGACGGCGAGCAATGGGTAGCTAGCCGTCCGGCAGTCTAGTAATAATCCGAACCGAGCCCAAGGTGTCAAAGGCGCGATGGGCCACGCGAGCCTCAAAGAGATGTCAGCAAAACTGTAGGGGCTCAGCAAGGTCGAAACCTCTGTGGCCATGGGTTGGCTTCTGAAAGGAAAACCCAGGACCCTGTAACAATGGCAGAGAAGGAACGGAATGTGTTTTTCTTAGTAAAATTCTGACACGTCCTCCCGCTCCGCCCAAAAGCAGAATATCTCATTCTGATGATTTCCCAAAATTAGTTTATGTACGTTTCTCGTTTATATGATTTTGTTGTTTGTTGTAAGATTTTTATATGATATTTTGTTTGTCAAAAAAAGGATATACACGCTTTAATTTCTAGTAACAATAAATAAATGCTTTTTAATGAAGGCTGTAAAAAAATAGTTATCTGTAGACCTGATCCTGTGGTGGGCACCCGTAACCTTTAAGGTTTGCAGTTCTGCACTTTTTCTTAAGATAAATCAACAAATACCTTCTCCCATTCTGAGTGGAGCAAGTGAGACTATCAGACTTTTATTGACTAAAACCCACTTGTGTTACTTCAGTTGCCCTTTGCGTTTCAAGCAAGCGCGCCATCATAGCTTGAGTGTTTCAAAAGGTTTGAATTTAGGATGTGGCTGGAAGTACCCTGATAGTAATATTATGCGAATCACCTGGAGGATAAGTACAATAGAGCATGCGGTGGAAGTCTACCCCGCTTATGCGGAACGCCGCGCCGCCGTGTCCTCGAGGACGCAATCGGCGGAGCAAATGTCACACAGTCATCTCCTTCAATGAATCACTAATGCGATCGAAGGAGGTGGCTGAAAATATGAGGGATAGGATATCCTCTCACTCCGTGACACTCCAGGTGTCAAGCTTTAGGCAGAGTCCCAAACACCACCAGCACGCCTGTGGTTGTGCCATCGGGCCGTCGAGTGAAAGCAAGCCCGAATTCACGCGCGACTTCAAGTGATGTCAGCAAATGGAAAGGTCCTCTCCGTCCGATGTCTGCTAGGACTGCGATCATTTTTGCCTCGATAATATTTCTCTGCAGAGTTACACAATTTTGGCAGAGGGTTAATAAAGGAGCATAATCGGGACACCGACCTTCTGATAGCGCAAAGCCATATGCGAATCCAATTACATTAATTGTACGTTCATGTCGTTTAAATTACTTGTTCATTTACCCAGTATTTTTTGTGTATATTTGTCTAACTTCCTCGTAAATCTGACGAATGTTTTTCCATAGTGGGAACTATCCTATGAAGTTTGTCCAACTTTTAAATGAATTTCGGTGAAATCTTGTTGTAGCGTTTATTGATGGCCAAACGCAGACTGTAGTCGCCGCCGATTATCTCCATGAGAACATGGCCCAAACGGGATTGACCTCTACCTTATGCTCCACTGTGTCTTCCGAGCGGTTCCCAAATAGTAATATCCGGAAACTTCCCGCCAAAACCAAAACAGAAACCTCTCGACGCACCCATAAAAGCTGCCTTCATAAAACAATGAAATGATGGTAAACAAATGTAGGAGTCGATTGGGGTTATTCCTGAGACTTGCCTACGTCAGAGGGTTGTTCCAGTGTTGTTCACCACTCACTCCAAGGAGGCATAGCCCCGTTGGCGACGTAAGGCTAGGAATGTGAGATATGTCATACTTTATCAAACTGTCCTCAGAAAAGCAAACTACATTCGGCTCTAAACTATATGAAACAGTAACCGCAAATACACGCAATTATTAGGCTGCATGGTGCAACTCCTTCCTATAAATTTGTCAATAATAAAACTCATCTAAGTATTTACTTTTATCGCCTTTGGTTGGTATGCCTTGCCTAATCACGGTCAATTAGCTTGTTACAACCTCTGGTAAATAAATAAAAATAGACAGTATGATTGTTAAAAACGCTCTGGCCGTTCAATAATTGTAAGTTCGTCATGCTCGAACTAAAAAACCGTTTTAATAAAAAAAAGTAGTAAGAATGCAAAAATATGTCAGAAATTTGTGCTTTCAGTTTAAAAAAAAATACTATCTTGCTAAAAGGTAAAAAAACTATCACCCAAATATAACCATCTGAGATTCGAACCATGATTATCCGACTTACAAATCTAGTCTACAAACCAATGTGCTACGTTTCTTCTATGACATATCTTCAAAATAAGCGTTCTTATATAGACTTCAATTAAATATAGTAAATGTATTTTGCACCTAATTGATTAAATTCTATGTTTTGATTACTTTTATTGAATAAAAATGTCAAAGTTACGTTGAAAACATTTAAAAAGCAGTTTTAGTATTAAAATCGACTTATCTTTCTAAATTATGTCCAAAAAAGAAGATAAAATAAACACAAAAAGAATAACTGGAATAGGGATTCGAACTCACAACCAATGACGTTCAATATGGTCCACGGAGTGCAGACAAAATGCAATATTACTCACCCCCCAAAGCGAAAAGCGTGATAATTTGCTGCCTATGTCCTTTCTCAAGCTCTAGTGTGTCTTTGTACCAAATTTCATCAACATCGGTTGGGCGGTTTAAGCGTGAAAGCGTAACAGACAGACAGACAGACAGACAGACAGACAGAGTTACTTTCGCATTTATAATATTAGTTAACTAATACAAACATGACCCTAAGGTTGAGCACCCCTTCGACCCATCGATCCTGGTGGGATGCAAGAGGGGAATAAAATTATCTGAGCCTTACCATAAACGCAGTACTGTGAAATGCAAGTCTGTGAGGCTGTGGTGCAAGGTGAAAGCGATAGCGAGTTTTAAATTATTTAGAAGGTTTGAAAGGATATTTTTCAGGAAACTGCAGTGGTTTCAGATGTTAAAAGAACTCAGGTAGTCCTATGTAAAATAAAATAATTTTGAATATGAACTCCTCTGGATACTCATTTTTTCTGCAATTCAGGGTATGTTCCTATTTCTGTCAATAACCTGCTAATAAGAAAAATTACTTAAATACTCAATAATTTTTTTTTAACTTTTAAGCTACGTTTTCGTGATATAAAATTCAAATAGTGAACCTCTGTGACAGACGATTAAAATGCAATCTACAAAGATATAAAGACAGATTTTTTAATAGCAAAACCCTACATTGGGAGTTAAATTAAGCTAAACGATTCAGTAATGTAATATTCAAGTTCTGATTTATGATGAAAAAGAACAAAAGAATATAATAAGGTACCTAAATATTAAAATAGGTACTAAAACTTAGCTAGTTAGTTACTTGAAATTCGACACGCAAATAATCCATTTATAAGGCACACTCAACTTCAACACTATTGAAAGTCTTTCGGCTTCAGAATAATTTATATTATGAACTGTGAAGAAAAGCGATTTCTTATGAAAAGTAAGTTATACCTGACAGTCTTTATAATGGCTTTCTGAAAAACTTGCTTTTAATATTATACAGTCTGTTTGCTTTCTGAAAAATGTGTTCTTGATATTTATTCTGATTGAAATAGTTGTTATTTGTTTGTTTTGACTGGTAAAGAATGCCTTGTAACATTTATTCCGCCTATGTACCACTACATCTGTACATGAAGTTTATATAAATAAATATTATGCGGAGTCTTTTTTAGCAGAAGAACCAGACAATATGAAATATTATCAACATATTGTATTGCAAAAATGCCGTTCGGTCATCCGGTAACCACCCGGACCAAGCCCAAAGACGCTACACCAGTGGCTTTTGGTCAGTTAAAGTCTGATCCGCCTTCCCGCTTCATCCAAGAAAGAGTAGGAGAAGTGATTGAATAATTTCGTCAGTCGAAAATAAAGTCAGATGTCGTACGGAAAATAGATGGTCACGTACCTTTTTACCGATAAATTATGAAGATTTATAAACAAGAAAAATAAGCCCACTTTGTACAGATATAACTATAGACCTATGTACGATACACGACAGCCGCGTTTTCAAACATTTTACTAACGACGCAGTCTAGTAGAACTTTTTGTACATAATTACAAACCTTGTTCGACCTTCACGCTCATAATTATCTATTCTATAACATATTATATCCGCTCACCCGCTAAATCTTATAACTTGGCCCCATCACTTACAGCTGCGTTAATGTTTTCTAAGCAATTAGTGCCCCATCCCTGATTTAAGGTTATGGTATTCTGCACGCTTGGCCCGGTCACGTGGCATCTATCTCTTTATTTACTTGGACGTGCAATAACATACCGGGCTAATTAACACCTGGCCCACGCTTCATTTTGAAAAGGAAGTTCGTAATAACGACCCACATAGGCATAATGGTTGGAATTTAGAAGATCCAATGTCAATTTGTCTTGTGGTGCTAAGAGGTTTGGATGAGAAATCGATTTGCTTGCTTGCTAGTTTTTTGTTGACACTTTTCCTGTGATAGTTTATTGCTAATTGAGTACTTCCTGTTCTCTACGAAAGATTCAATCAAGGGATTGACCCAAGGTATCATGGTACCACAGTACATTGGATAGATAATCACCCCGCCCTAGAACGCAAGTTAAAGAAGGAATATAAGAGTGGGCCAATAAAAGTCTAACACTCTGCTCCACTCAAGAGCGGGAAAAGTATCCCGCACAATAAATTTATCATTTATAAACACCAACACAATGTTGTCTCTCTAGGCTCTGTGCTCTTCAAAACATTTTCTTTGTGTAATAAATCAATCAAGAATATATTCTGAATCATTCCCTAAGCAATCTTCTAATGTTGTTAAGTCATCTTCTCTTATATTGTAAGACAATTTAATCAAAGCACGTTATTCGAATTTTCACCTAATTTAAACATATCATCAGTACATCCATCCATTTTGCAACCCCCTGCATAGCAAACGAACTATTAACTAATGGCGATAATATTACTGTTAACCCTAAAATGCAACCGCGCAGATTCATTACAGACTCCGTAACTAAATCGGCGTGCACGCGGCTGTTTATCGCGCGGGTCGATTAGACCCTCCACCCTCACACGATGACACCCTAGTCGCTGCACACCGTACAAAATTTCACATTATTGTTCTATGCGAGAAAGAGAGAACACAACCATAATTTATAACCCCTTCTCTCTCTACCATGTTCTTTCATGTTAGATAACACAGAATCTTGAGTGCTTCGCGTATGTTTGCCTTGTATCAGTTTACGCTACATTTAGTGCGGTTGTGGAATTAAAGCTGCTAAATTGTCGCGAAGGGTGCCACGGGGGAGCAACAAGAGGTTCTAAATCACAGTGTTCTTACCAGAGTTTCCGAAAAATAAAGATGCTGCGGTTTTCGTATTTCCTAGTTCTTGTTTATTTTGTTGCTGATTTATCTGACTTTGTTTTGTAGTAAAAAAAATACCGCCGCACGTAAAGATACATCATTTTTAACCAAAAATAAGAACGAATGTGACATTCACCAATTTGCACTCGGCTTGCGTGGTAATTTAGCGTGGTAAATTAACCTAGAGAGAAAGCCTGACTCAGAGGCATAAGCATAATTAGCCTTATCCCTTTTTATTCCTTATCCGTCTTATAATGTTCCCGCTAGGTGTCCAGTAATGGAAACATGACAAAGATGGTTATGTCTATGTTTTCTTTCTTTGTTTCTCTCTTTCTATGCTTATGTTGTTTATTGACTAAGTCATGGAGGTCAAATAAGTCGTCGATTTACGTAAAACGCTTGTACCAACCGGTAAATCTCAGCAAAGAAAGAGGAATGTTGTTTAAAAATCCTGTAAAAATTTGAATACTGAAAAATAAGTTCAGATGATATATTAGATTTGAAATCCTACATTCATTTTGAGCTCTATATTTCAGGATTACCTTCCAGGTACTGTTGTATATTTTATGTAAAGCCAACAGGTAATTAATAAAGATCGTTTCGTCTTAACTTGGACGTTTGAAATATTTCTCCATGTACACAAAATTAATCATTCAAATCTAACAATCGCGGATAAATCTGAGGGGCCCAGGGGCCCTAATTGTACAAAGCCAATGGGGCTTTTATGTATCAATTATGGGATTATGTGAATTATGAAGGGAGATCATAGTAATCGATCCAAAAAGAGGGTTGCATCGGAGATGAATTTTGGCATAAACTCCCTCTTCATAAAGATTTCGGCATGAATAAATGATCGAAAGTTTTAGCACTGATTTTAAGATTGTTTTAAAATTAACTACAATAATGAATGTTTTAAAATTAACTACAATAATGAATGTATACTTCTTTTAGTAATTAACGGCTTTGTGTTGCAGATTCTATGGTTTTATTATAAAAACTCATTTTATACCATAGGTATTTTCAAAAAGTAAGTAATCTATGACTACCTTTAGTATAAATTCCGTAATTTTTTGTCCGCACTAAGTATAATAATAATTAATAGGTATAGTCATCTCTCGTTAATCAGAAACCTGAGGGAATTTTAAAGTATTACGAATGATCGAGAGTTTAAAATATCAAATGGTTCAAAAATATGATATTATGCATAACGCATCGTTTTATTATTATGTGATACTTTTTTTTTGTAGTTTTTTTTTCGAATTCTAAGTGTGTATTGCAGGGAAACTTAGAATCACGAAATTCAAATTATTACTGGTTGACAGAACATTATTTACCTAATGCAATAACTGAATCATTATGCTGCAAATAATACCCATTCCCAGTGCAATGTCCTGAAATGATTAGTGGGAACCTATTCACTGCGGTTGACAATAGGAAGGTAACGACCCGACATTATTCATGCACTTTTGCAATTTCTAAATTGATATCCACGTATCGCCGTAATTCTATTTTTCCAGTAAACACTTGGTGTCATAGCTGAAGGTGTTCAATATTTTATAGTTGGTATTCATACGAAGAAATGTTCATTTTATTTATTATATTGTGTTAGATTGCAATAACGCGCACGTCTAGTAAGTGTAATACAGCTTTGTTAAAATAAAAATTATAAATAAGTAAATGTTTTATAAAAAAAATCTCTATAAATATAGATATTTGACTATGGGCCGATTTCGTTAGCAGTTTTGAGATCAGTTGGTAATGAAAATTTTATAACACAAAGTAAAGCACCTGAGTGTAAACCAGCCAAATACGATTCATAAATCTCGTATCACTCATAATCTCGCCTTTACACTGGGCCACCACTGCTCTTAATTTTTTTTTAAATTAAATTTATAAATAAGTGCCACTTAATTAATTTACAACCCATTCTCAATAAAAACAACTTTTCACCAATGATATATTTATAACTCGCATCACGTACTTAGATGCTCGTTTAATATTCATAGTGTCCCAATTATTATTGATGCATAGTATAATAATTAAACTCTATAAAATTATGGCAGTGATTTTTTTAATTATACATATAATTTACATCGTCGCGTTGGCTCGTATTAATTTCCGGCTGTTATAAAAGCCCTGGGCTCGACGGTAATCGGTATATAATGTTGATTGATAACTCGTACGCATATTTTTACTGATTTTTCATGCAACGAAATTCTGTTAAAGCGCCCATAACGATAATGAAAATACGGGCAGACTCAGGAAGAGTTATAGGCAATAACGGCCATCGATAAAACATATTTTTTACCTAATTCGCTTATAAATATTCAAAGTAATCTAATAAAACTCATATAAGATTACTTGAGCGTCTATTCTAAATTAATTATGTTAAGACATATTAATGTTTCATAAAATACAAGATCACCAATTTGTAGACTAGTTTAACTAACCATTAAGGCTTATACTTTATCTGAGGTGCTTTTGAAATTAATGAGAAAGTTAAGAAAGGTAGGAAATTTGTTGACTGTTTCGGATTTACTAAGTTTAATAATTTGAAAAACCATCTTATTGATTCAGGTTCAAGGGTGTCTGATATATCACTCTTCAATACCACTCGAAACTCTTTCAACGTAAGCAAAAACAACGTGAAGATGCATGAATGAAGAGCAGGTGATTCTATTCGACGACCCTAAAGAGTTACTTGCACATGGAAATTTTATTCCGCTAGTTAAGAAAAATCGCTGAGTTTAAGAGAATTTTATGAAAGTTAAACGAGGCGTGAAGTCATTGCATTAAGCGAAGAGGGCTTCGCCAACACTTAATTAAGAATTCACCCCCATTCACCCCGCCCCCAGCAGTCACAACAAAAGATTCTATGCGAGACTCTGATACCCGCTATCTTCATTAAAATTAATTCAATTTTTAATATCTCTAGAGCAACGAGCCTGTGTAGTCGTGACACGTTCGTCTCATTTGTCACTGGATAAAATTTATTGTCGACACTTTTAACCTCTCCATAACGGCTCCATTTTGGGCTATATCATTTTCAATCCGTGTGTTATGAAGTTTCGTATTTTAACGCAGTTGTTTTTCAATTTATAGTCTTGCCAAAGTTTTTATTAAATGTTGTTTGGTTGTTATTAAAAAAAAAAACGCAAATTCATCATATCAGTAATTCAAAATGTGTCGCATTAGTCGTATTTTTTTTGCACATTTTATAAAACGGTATCGTTTGCGTAGGGACCATAATAGACCACTTTCTACTCAACATTTTAGCCAAAAGCTTTCATTGTGTCATATTCTGTAATTGTAGGTACTTCCAGTACATTACTTTTAGCATCGGTAATTGCATCCTGAATAATCGAACCTAATTTACCATCAAAATTGATGAACGTTTCAAAATTCATGTTGCACTCCACATAGATATTAACAAAAACGAAATAAATGGGGTGGACTCCCGATTGTTCCGTCGACTCTCATAACAATACATGTCGAATGGAACACAGCAATTCTATCGGAAAATCCATTCGGCTTCACTCATCCGCAAAAAGTATGACATCAAGCCAAATTATTATCGAGGGGCTGCGATTGCTGCCGAATAGGTACTCGTAATGATTCGTTTAGGGAAATCGGGAATGTCGGCTGGCTAGGAATATTTTTGATCATTCACAGTAAAATGTTGCCGCTATTTGAGGTTCCAATTGTACGAATTGCTAGCTTCGTTTGCGATTCTATTTCCAAATTCTGTATTTGCAGTTCGTTTGTTACATTGTGAGGGAAAAGATCAGTTTTATGAATGCAAATATTAGTTTTATTTCAGTTATCTAAGCTTTTGCCATCCATACTCTAATTTAATTCTTAATTTAAGTCTTTAAATTCACTTTGTCTTATGGAATTTTTATCTTTAAAATGAAAAAAAGATCCGCAGTATAAAAACTTGATTACAGCGGCCGAATTTATTGCAACTGCTATTCTGTAATAACATAATTATTGTAAAATGTCACGTGAAAATATCGTACTTTAATTAGTTTAATCGTCGAACAGTTTTGTTGTTAAGTATTTTCTTCCACTTCAAGTTTGCAGTCTTGACCGGTTCCATATCGGAGCAACTTATAATTACAGAGCAACTGAAGTTTTCCATTTTAAAACTCAGTAATTGCAGACGAATTAAAAAGAAACTCGGTGCATTAAAAGTTGGAATAGCACGGCGTTCTTTCGCCATTACAAAATATTACTTACATATGAAACTCGTACGAAATTTATTTGGCACCATTGCTCATAAAACATCTGATTTATGTAGCGCGGTGCTTATTATGAACATGAGTGCTGTCGGCGTCAACTCAATAAAATATTAAAACGACATTAATACACGAATGCATTTTATTTTTCAACAGAATATTAACTGGTCATATTTTTAAAAGACAAAGTAGTGGCTTGTATTAATTCTTGTCTGGATAAAGTTTTCAATTTAGTTTATGCGGTCTTGCGATTAATTTAAGATTACATGATGAAGTTGTCAAAAGAAACTGGGCAAAAGAAATTAAAGTCAATTGAATATAATTGTAATTTATGTATGTACTAGCTGTTACCCGCGACTTTGTCCGCGTTAAGTTCGGAAAAAGTACTATCATTCTGTGCTCGCAATTCATTTCGAAAGGATCGAAATTATTTATTTAACTTTCCCATAAACCGTTTAAAAGTATAGACAAAATTATTTACCTTGAGGAAATGTTTTACGTCCAGATGTACGAACAGAAAGAGTATTTGTAAGGGTCGTAGCAGTTGACGTTTCTACCTAGCCCGAGTGAAAAGGCATTAGTTTATATATTGGGCACGCCATCATTAAGGCGGTAAGCCCCTCTTTGAGGAGTGGTTGGAAACACGTTACGGCGCGTGGCATCTTCACCTTCCGTATGATGCAGGTTCTCACCGGACATGATAAGTTCGGAAGGTTTCTGCACCAGATTCAGGCGTAAAAAAACATCAAGGTATACACTACTTGGATCGCCTGGATCTTGATCAACATACAGTGGAGGTTTGCCCAGCTTAGTCGGTGCACCGCCGTATGCTCGTGGAGGCGATCGGCGACCACGACTGCTCGCACTGGTTCCCTGGTACAGGCCATGGTCCGGTCGCCTCCTTATGCGAAGCAGTAATGCTAGCGAAGGTGACGACCGCACGCAAGTGGGAACGTCCCTCCTGCCCCCGTCGCTGGGATTCCAATCCCGATTTCCAACCACCGCAGGCATGGGCTTGCAGACGGCGAGCAATGGGTAGCTAGCCGTCCGGCAGTCTAGTAATAATCCGAACCGAGCCCAAGGTGTCAAAGGCGCGATGGGCCACGCGAGCCTCAAAGAGATGTCAGCAAAACTGTAGGGGCTCAGCAAGGTCGAAACCTCTGTGGCCATGGGTTGGCTTCTGAAAGGAAAACCCAGGACCCTGTAACAATGGCAGAGAAGGAACGGAATGTGTTTTTCTTAGTAAAATTCTGACACGTCCTCCCGCTCCGCCCAAAAGCAGAATATCTCATTCTGATGATTTCCCAAAATTAGTTTATGTACGTTTCTCGTTTATATGATTTTGTTGTTTGTTGTAAGATTTTTATATGATATTTTGTTTGTCAAAAAAAGGATATACACGCTTTAATTTCTAGTAACAATAAATAAATGCTTTTTAATGAAGGCTGTAAAAAAATAGTTATCTGTAGACCTGATCCTGTGGTGGGCACCCGTAACCTTTAAGGTTTGCAGTTCTGCACTTTTTCTTAAGATAAATCAACAAATACCTTCTCCCATTCTGAGTGGAGCAAGTGAGACTATCAGACTTTTATTGACTAAAACCCACTTGTGTTACTTCAGTTGCCCTTTGCGTTTCAAGCAAGCGCGCCATCATAGCTTGAGTGTTTCAAAAGGTTTGAATTTAGGATGTGGCTGGAAGTACCCTGATAGTAATATTATGCGAATCACCTGGAGGATAAGTACAATAGAGCATGCGGTGGAAGTCTACCCCGCTTATGCGGAACGCCGCGCCGCCGTGTCCTCGAGGACGCAATCGGCGGAGCAAATGTCACACAGTCATCTCCTTCAATGAATCACTAATGCGATCGAAGGAGGTGGCTGAAAATATGAGGGATAGGATATCCTCTCACTCCGTGACACTCCAGGTGTCAAGCTTTAGGCAGAGTCCCAAACACCACCAGCACGCCTGTGGTTGTGCCATCGGGCCGTCGAGTGAAAGCAAGCCCGAATTCACGCGCGACTTCAAGTGATGTCAGCAAATGGAAAGGTCCTCTCCGTCCGATGTCTGCTAGGACTGCGATCATTTTTGCCTCGATAATATTTCTCTGCAGAGTTACACAATTTTGGCAGAGGGTTAATAAAGGAGCATAATCGGGACACCGACCTTCTGATAGCGCAAAGCCATATGCGAATCCAATTACATTAATTGTACGTTCATGTCGTTTAAATTACTTGTTCATTTACCCAGTATTTTTTGTGTATATTTGTCTAACTTCCTCGTAAATCTGACGAATGTTTTTCCATAGTGGGAACTATCCTATGAAGTTTGTCCAACTTTTAAATGAATTTCGGTGAAATCTTGTTGTAGCGTTTATTGATGGCCAAACGCAGACTGTAGTCGCCGCCGATTATCTCCATGAGAACATGGCCCAAACGGGATTGACCTCTACCTTATGCTCCACTGTGTCTTCCGAGCGGTTCCCAAATAGTAATATCCGGAAACTTCCCGCCAAAACCAAAACAGAAACCTCTCGACGCACCCATAAAAGCTGCCTTCATAAAACAATGAAATGATGGTAAACAAATGTAGGAGTCGATTGGGGTTATTCCTGAGACTTGCCTACGTCAGAGGGTTGTTCCAGTGTTGTTCACCACTCACTCCAAGGAGGCATAGCCCCGTTGGCGACGTAAGGCTAGGAATGTGAGATATGTCATACTTTATCAAACTGTCCTCAGAAAAGCAAACTACATTCGGCTCTAAACTATATGAAACAGTAACCGCAAATACACGCAATTATTAGGCTGCATGGTGCAACTCCTTCCTATAAATTTGTCAATAATAAAACTCATCTAAGTATTTACTTTTATCGCCTTTGGTTGGTATGCCTTGCCTAATCACGGTCAATTAGCTTGTTACAACCTCTGGTAAATAAATAAAAATAGACAGTATGATTGTTAAAAACGCTCTGGCCGTTCAATAATTGTAAGTTCGTCATGCTCGAACTAAAAAACCGTTTTAATAAAAAAAAGTAGTAAGAATGCAAAAATATGTCAGAAATTTGTGCTTTCAGTTTAAAAAAAAATACTATCTTGCTAAAAGGTAAAAAAACTATCACCCAAATATAACCATCTGAGATTCGAACCATGATTATCCGACTTACAAATCTAGTCTACAAACCAATGTGCTACGTTTCTTCTATGACATATCTTCAAAATAAGCGTTCTTATATAGACTTCAATTAAATATAGTAAATGTATTTTGCACCTAATTGATTAAATTCTATGTTTTGATTACTTTTATTGAATAAAAATGTCAAAGTTACGTTGAAAACATTTAAAAAGCAGTTTTAGTATTAAAATCGACTTATCTTTCTAAATTATGTCCAAAAAAGAAGATAAAATAAACACAAAAAGAATAACTGGAATAGGGATTCGAACTCACAACCAATGACGTTCAATATGGTCCACGGAGTGCAGACAAAATGCAATATTACTCACCCCCCAAAGCGAAAAGCGTGATAATTTGCTGCCTATGTCCTTTCTCAAGCTCTAGTGTGTCTTTGTACCAAATTTCATCAACATCGGTTGGGCGGTTTAAGCGTGAAAGCGTAACAGACAGACAGACAGACAGACAGAGTTACTTTCGCATTTATAATATTAGTTTGGATAGATTTTATTCCAGAATGGTAAGTAAAATTTTACACTAAGCACCACAAAACAGTTGCAATGGTTTGACTGTGAGTGGGTCGATGAGTCTTATTTAAATAAATATTATAATTATATGACTTAACACATTTCCATTAATAAGTCATGTTTTATAGTATTTCGATCAAAGAATTACCTCAAAAAGGAGTAAATAAAACGAAATTCTTATAGCGATAATGCTTGAGTGAACAAAACTAAAAATAACTTACCGGTAAAAGTCCCCAGTGGTGTAGGATTGACATGCGGTTGACAATCACTATCGCGTTAGTATGTATTTTTTTTCTAGACGTCATAATTTCAATTTACTTATGGATTGGTGTTAAATACTAATGAATTAGTCTGGTATTGTAATCTAGACAACAATTAATTTAGTTTACATTCAATAAGTTCCTATGACTATTTATATAATATCTGATCATGTTCGCAGGCACACTTTACCAGGGATCGCACAAGACAGAAAGATTTGAAAGGAGAAAGGAGAGGCCTTTGCCCAGCAGTCATGGTATCACAGTGTTTATAACTAAACTGCTTCGAAGATTTTTTTCTTTTATAATTTATATGACAAAACAAAGTTTGCTGGGTCAGATTAATTCTAAAAATAATTAATAAATAAGAGCGCACGGTTGGCGCAGTACTTAGTTGAACAATTGCCGTTGCATGTCGCGGGTTCGATCTCATTACGGACAAAATGTTTGTAAGACCTATGGATAAGTGTACTGGGTCTGTGTGTCTTATGTTTGCGAGTTTACATAATTTAGTAAACGAATCTACAATACCAGAGTCATTCTTAGTGTGGGGCAAAGTTTAAAAAAAGATACCTAGTATTATAATGCACATCGCCCAGTCAACATTAAGCATTCATTTGCAAACTGAATTAATTCACCACAGCACTGACAACTTTATTATTTTTGTACAAAACCAGGAGTATGCTGTAGGACATGAGGAAATTACCATAAACCGTGGTTAACATTAATTTAGCTTATTGATGGATATGACATGGATAAACGAGTTATGGATATGGCATGCCATGTTTCATAAACCTGTCTGAATGCATATTTAGTGTCAGCGGGACATGGGCACGTTGAAAGCTAATCTTTCACCGCAGTGATTAACGCTTGATATACTCCGAGGAGATATTAACATGTTTTGACCTAATGACTTCTGTGGAAGTTGTAGTTATATGTGGACATTTGAGCGTTGTTCGATTTCACTGAACACCTCCGAGTAGTTTGTAATTAATAATAAATTTTACCGTTATATCGGTAAGGGCCTGTTTCACCACCTATGATTAAGTTTCGAGTATCTTACTTGGCAGATAATTTCATACAAATTCTGTTCCATTTTTGAATTTATTCAGTGAGTAGTGCCTAATCGGACATTGTGAAAAAGGCCCTAAGTAAAATATTTTTTCATATGGTAATGCATAAATAGTTTATATCTCGATTTCCCAAATGAAAATGGAGAAAACTTATCTTTTGAAACTAGCTCAAAAGTAGGCCAGTCACCACTAGGTGACCTTGGGTGAAATAATGATGAACTTTAAATTATTGACGCAAAAAAAATGTTCATTAAAGGTAAAACTATGTACATTGCGCTGACGTGGGTGACGTACGCCGATCTAGGCGCGTTGATCTCCATACATTTTATATGGCAACTAGAATTGTAGAGCTACATTAGATCCACGACGATTCTATGTACAAATCAGGCGTGCTCCACGTGTGCTTCGGTCTAATGTAGTTTCCGTTTTAAACTATCAAAAAAAAAGTATTGCCAGTACGTTTTCTGCTATACAAAAAACATGATTGACTTATCCATTTTCCTTAGATCTATGCTAAGCCAGCAGGCGGTCGAAGGGGAACAGTTTCCCGTCGTACTAGCGCCATATAAAACAACACTCATTTGCACAGTCGCCGTAATTAATGACTAGTTGATTGTAATTATTATTCAGAAGGATATTGCTCTGGAGTTATTTTAGGGATTCGGGTGCGGTGGCCCTTGACCTGGTTTGGGAGATTTATATTTACGAGTTATAACAACTAAGTAAGTTTATTACTAATTGCGTTAAGGGCTGTTTATGATCACTTATCAGTTTTAGGTTTACAACTATACGTGAGAGTAATTGGCTTGCTGTCGTCTATGATTTTTTTCTTAATTATTTTTTTTAATCTGTGGGTTAGTCCACCAAGCTGTGATCTATACTTATAAAGTGCTTTGTCCTGAATGACTGACCGAGGGATCAACGCACAGCCTAAACAGCTGATAGTAAAAACATTAAACTTGTATGTCGTAGGCATCGGAGAAGAAAGGGTTTTTTTTTTAAATTCTATGCCTAGGGGATGAAAAGGAGTCCAAAATTTGTTTTGAAAAACCTACTTTCTCGTGGCTAAAGCCGCTAGCAAAAGCTAGTAAATAAATAAATAAACTATTCCGGCGCTTAGTTAAAATAATTGCAATAAAGGAAAATGACTGGTTTTGACAAGTTGTAGAATGTGGAAACTAGGGATGGTGCTGAATGTTTCTAGGCATTATTTTTGTACTAAACAGATCCCTGTTTTGTTACTTTAAATTACAGAGTTCCATTTCTTTAAACAAAGGTTTCTTTTCCGGGTCATGAAAAACAGGGACCGTAAATTCATAATTTACTCCATGACAACAGTAACGAACCCGTCGTAAGGTACAAAGCGTAAAAGGGACAGCACAAACAGAATAATTATGTCCCAAAAACTGGACCAATAAATTAAAAACAACTCAAATATTAAACGTTGTAGGCATAACCTGTGCAGACAATGGAAAGCTGCACGTAAATTCCGCTGAAGGAATTCATAAGGTGGGTCTTTCTTTGAAATACCTTTTCGGGGGTGCATCATAAATCAGCATAAACGAGGCAGCCTTCCGTGAGGTGCCCCACGTTGGGGCCCCCTACTAACATTAAGCTTCTGTAATATTTTCTCACTTACGACAAAATTTTCTGTCTTCTTATTTATGTTGGGCCAAGTTTGAGACCGGGCTGTCGTCTCAAGCTGCAGGTAAGTAATACTCGAGCAAAATTTGAAAGACGCGGATGTTTTCAAGTGAGCGTTCGAGCGTCTAGGCTAGGCATTAGACTGCCGGCGGAATTTATAATGTTGCTGTAAGTATTAACCCGTTAGAGACTCGTATGCTTCAGGTACAAAGGTATAAAGATAGTACCGATATAGTACCGTATAAAGATAGTAATATTAAAATGTATAACGACGAGAACGAACGATTGTGCATGTACCTACAATATCGAACTCTTGAAAATAATACTAATACCTAAGTTAGGTTGTATATGGGAAATCCTCAAATAACTTCACTCGCTCTGAGTGAAGCGAGAGGTAGAGTCCAATTTTTGCAAAGTCCATGTGTATTCCGTCAGTTGCCCTTGCATTCTTTGAACGAATCCACAACCCTGGCACTTATATCTACCAAACTGTAAAAGTAAACACAGAATTATAATAAAAATTAGTAGAATAAAAGTGTAACACTTTCCAAACTTACAGGGAGGCATACATACAGTTTTTCTAGTAGCCTGCTTAATTTAAATTGATTTATCCCTCAACCTTATTCCTGAAATTCCAAACAATAATTGGCTACTTGACAAAGTACGTTAGCATAAAGATTTAAATTCAGATCAACATTAATTTTTAGTGCGATCGTAAACACGGTGTCGCAAGGACCGGGCTAACGTTTCAACTTGAATCGTAAACAGCGGATAAACTAAGCTAATATTTATCTTTAGTAAACATCTTAGCGACAATGTCTATAATTACTATTCCTAGAAAGGTTCAAGTTACATTTAAAGGTCTATTACACCACCCGTTTTTACGAACGGTCGTAGTCTACGTCGCGTAGTGTAAGACGGTCTTCGACGGAGCTCGACGTATCGAGGCGACGTAACGAGGCGATGTATCGAGTTTATTTATTTATTTGGCACATCAATAGTATTACATACAGAGTAATTAAAAAAAAGAGAAATTAGAATCTAGACACTGGTCATCATCATCATCATCTGCCTAGCCTTTTCCCCACTATATTGGGGTCGGCTTCCAGTCAAGCCGGATTTAGCTGAATACCAGTATTTTACGAGGAGCGGCTGCCTACCAGACCTCCACAACCCATTAACTGGGATAACACGGTACTTCATGGCAAGACTGGAGTCAGATTTACTGGCTTCTGACTATCCGTAACGACTGCCAAAGATCTCCAAATGACAGCCGGGACCAACGGCTTAACGTGCTTTCCGAGGCACGGAAGAAACTCGTTATGTTAAGATGGTCACCCATCCACAGACCAACCTAGGCAAGCGTTGCTTAACCTTGAAGATCGATCTGTGCGGCTGTTATTATCTAGCCACGAGCTCCTCAGAATCTAGACACTGGTATGCATGCCTATTACCTACAGGTACGCACCGGTTACAATTAGATATGACAATAGTAAGAAGGAGTTGACGTATCGAGTAGTATAATAGGCTCTTTACTTACTTTGTTTACTTTCTTGTGACTTAATTAATTTCAAGCCTTTTAGGTAAAACCGAGGCAATTTAATTACGTTGAGATAAGATTGAGACCGGGTTTACTTTGTCATCGTCACAGGCCGTAAGTGTCAGCTATTAAAATTAAATATTGCTCGAGAACGGAATTATAGTCTGCAAATTGGATCCGAAACCTTGGAGTTGGACTTTTATAAGTGCTGCTGCTAATGGTTGGAGTGTATTTTTAAATTTTAGTATGGTGAAATCTGAATTTCGATAGTAATGGGACCTGTTGTCATAAAAGTATAATCGAAGCAGCTCTTATTGATAACTGGCTGCTGCCAGCGGCTTTGCCTGTGTGAAAGTAGAAAATTGTTCAAAAGGAATATACTCACAGAGCAAAAAGTATTCCATGTGCTATTTTAGGACACTACTGAATAAAGCTTAGGACTCTAGGTCCACTAGAGTCCTAAGCTTTATTCAAATTTGTTCGGCCGTTCCAGCGTGAAGAAGTAACAAGCATACACACTAACTTTCGCCTTTATAATAGATATTAGTGTGATGACAAGCTGCTGCTAGTGAATTCATTCACGTGAAAGTTAAAAATAATACACCAGAGGAGAAAAAAAATTCCCATGTGGTTTATACTACATAGGGAGCTTTCAACATGTATTCTACCCGTGTGCAAAATTTCATCCAAATTCGTTCCGTTTGAGCGTGAAAGAGTAACAAACAAACTTTTGCCACTTTATTACTAGTGCTGTAACTTTTAACAGAAAAGTTCCAACGTCCAAAATCATATAATTTCAAAATTCATTTAAAATAATTAACGAGCATCGCGTACCATGCCATCATAACCATGCGAATCTCCGCCCGAATCCGCAGTCGGAATCACATCAACGTTGATGGCTTTACAAATTAAAAAGTTACCCGGTCTTACTTTTATTGCAGTCCTGTGTGGCCTTAATTAAATTCCCATATTCATTCGGCTTGTTTGGGGCAGTTACCGTTGGACTTTATTCCCTCTGGTCGCACACTTTTTTCACCGCAAAGTTTTTATAAGCAAGTTCAAAGCTGTACCCACTTCAGCGGGTCTTTGTTGGATGCTCATTTAAAATCAATCGCTGCCATTCTGTCCGAGGGTGGCGACTGAGACGAGATTTCGGAGGGAATTCTTAATTAAGCTGGCCGGAGATCCTCTTTAGTTAATGGAGGCCCGTCCGAAATCCTTAGAAGCACGGTAAATGAGGGCCGGCGATGTAGCCACGTCAAAAAGAGCAAGATAAGATTATCGACCGTGATAACTTTTTTAATTTGCGACGTCCGTAAAAGCATTTTAATTCTATAGGCCCGACAATAATGTGCGGACGTTTTACTGGACGAAAAATAAAAGTAGGTTCCTATTATATCTTAAATGAAGAAGAGAACTTTAATACGACACGGTATAGTTGCAAATTATTCAAATAAGCTCACATTTTCATAATTTATTCAAATATGAAACTGCATAGTCCTTAGTAAGGATCTAATTAAATCCAAGGCACTATCTAGAGGGAACGATGTTGCCGTCACGTAATGAGCTATCGAGCTGGGTTAAATGGTGTTCAGCAAGATTATACCTGCCGTTATTTTTTATGTAAGTTTTTGATAAAATCAGATGAGACAAAATATGAAAGAAAGGAAATATTTTTATTTAGCACACTCAGATACACACAGTGTAAAACAAATATGTAGATATAAGAGCAATTTGTTATGACACTTTAAGGTTGAAAAGCATGTTTGGATTATTATATTGTAATGACATTTTAGCACGCGTCTTGTTCGAGACGGTTCGAAAGAAGAATGTCTGGAAAGGTTTAGAAGAGGCTTTTACTCAGCAATGGGACAGTACTTAATGGCTATATTTACATTGTTTCAATACGTATATTCTGCCCTCGTAACAGCAAATGCAGTAATCGTCATTTTTACGATTTTCCGTTTTTATCATAAATGACATAAGGAGAGTTCAAGCTATACGTAGTTTTTTTATTTTTTTTCTATGGCTGGAACATGGTGAAACAGTAAGAAAAAATGCAGCATTTCGTGAGAAATTATCTAATATTGTAAGCATAAATACAGCAATGAACATATACCAGATTAAAGTGCACTAATCAGCATCTAAATACTAGTAAGAAACGCAGTACTCGCATTTTGGCTGCGTTTTAATTTTGTACATTCGTATATTAGTTTATTACTATGTTGTCTAAGGTGAAATGCAGTAATGGTTTACACTGTGATTGACCCTAGTATCATGGAATAAAATATGTAAAATATGATGTCTTGTTATAGCGCATGCTGCGTTTTACATTAAGTAGGTTAGTGTTTCAGTCAAAGCTAAAAGCTATGGAAGTTTCTGACTTCTGCAAATATATGGATCATTTATCTCAACATAGACTTACAAAGCGCACAAACAGAGTATATTTAAAGATATTATGACTATGGAGGTACACAGAAATAAAAGTAACTTATATGTGAAGACACAGTATGATGGAATGATTCACGACGATTCATTGAAATTTAAATACTTTCCTAAAAATTAAATACTTAAAGTCATCAATTCCTAATCCCATCACAAACATTCATCCAAGAGCCATAACAGAAGCAAGAAAATCTGCTATTCTTTCTACATTGTCCAAATTAATACCCCAAAACAGATTACTGTTTTGGAAAAACCTCCACATAGAAGTAGAAGACTGATGAAACATGAAACAAAGGCTGTGAGATTTAAGTTTAATAAAGTACCTATTACTAAAAGACTGTTACCGTGCCATTATTAATTAAAAAAATAGTTTCCTAGGGAAGCAGTGTTCCGTTTATATAAATATTTTTTAGTTTTTTATGTAAGCAGTGTTCCATATATATAAATATGTTTCAGTTTCCTATGAAAGCAGTATTCCGTTAATATAATTTTAGTTAAGCCAGTAGGGGAGCGGGGGGCATATTTTAACACTTTTTCGTTTCTTGGCTATGAAAGTTTATTTGTAAAGTTTTTATGAAATCCAGCTGTACTATTCTAATTAACAACTATTCAACTATTTATTTCAAATAAATTTTAGATCAAAACTGTAACAATGTTTTGTGAAAACGTCTTTGAAAAAAAACTGTCGGGTGTTACATCTTACAGCTAGCTGTAACAGGCTTGGGGCTAATTGTAATGTTAGGAAACGAAAATCAATTTTTTATTGTATAACTAGCGTCCCGCCTAGCTTCGCACGGGTGTAAAATTATCAGTGTTTATCTACTATATTATACATGTATTATACATAAAGGGTGTAAAAAGACCCTTAACGAAAACGAAAACCCCATATTCTACTCATCACTAGGATACTTTTTTTCTTCTAGACCATACCTGGGAACTAACTGGTTCTGGAGATATTGAAGGTCAAAGTCAACATTTTTTTTTCGTTTTTTTTTTCAAAATCGTATTCCAAGTATCATTAGTAAACTTTCTTCCGAACAAATGTTATCAAAATTATAAATTTTTCATAGTCAATTACGCATTTGATTGAAGTTACTAAAATGCATTGAAAACTAAACACAACGAGCGCCTCACACACACAAGCGTGCGGTCGGTTCAACGACCAAGCGCGAGCCGCCGAATGCGCAGCTGATCGGAATTATTATTAATTAATTATTTTTTAAAGATGAAAAAAAAAGTTTTTTCCCAGCAATATTTTTTGGTCCAAGTTACTTAATTACACGTACAGAATGTGTAGTTATCGGCTTTGTGATCGGTCTTTTTACACCCTGTATAAATGTTCCTCTAGAATCACTCTATCTATTAAAAAAATTGCATCAAAATCCGTTTAAAAAAACTTTGTTTTATACCATTTAGTGAAGATTTATTTGGCAAATTCAGCATAAGAAACTTTACAAACGCTAAAACTGGTTGAAATGCTCCCTAATTCTTCCTTTGGAAACACCCAACGAGAGGCTAGCCCGTAATGTGTATGGAATAGAATTCCATAGGCGCATAGCTCGGACAGTGAAAGATCCAACGAAGTGCAACGACTGGAGGAACAGCAACAAAGGAGAAGGGAGGATGATGAGTGACAAGCCTTTCCTCTCGGAACAAGATAGTCGAAGCGTTCCCGAAGATACAGGGGGGAGTTGGGATTATGAAGGGCAGAGAAAAGAAAAGAAAGAGTGGCAATCCCGACGTTAGCGAATAAGTAGCTTCAATGGTCGTCGAAATTCCGACACATGGTCGTAGTTTCGAAGGCCAAAAATGAAGCGGATTCACAAATCCTGCAGACGCTCCAGCTTGTCAAGAAGTTCCTCAGTCGCATCAAGGAAGCAGACATTAGCGTAGTCTAGAAGACGTTTAAGAACAACTGGTTATAACTTACCCTAAGGCTTTTTAAATAACTTCTATTAGAAAAAAAAGTTGCTTACTTAGTGTAAAATTACAGTTAATATAATAAAACTAAATAACTACACTGCATTATGCCTTTTATTCTACATATATTCAGTAATTAACTTTGCTAGTGCATAATACAGTCAATACATTTCCTTGGTACAAATGCAGTAACAAACACATGTACTTTTTTTTTTTTTTTTTCTGGTAGGGGAATCATCAGAATGACTTCCCCCGCTCTTGGGCGGAGCGGGAGGGCGTGTCAGACTCTTACTGACTAAACCCCTACCCCGTTCCTTCGTTGCCTTCGTTCTGGGGGGGACTCGGTATCAACCGTTAGGAATACCACATGTTCCCCCCAGAGGCTTCGGCCCTACCGGGCCCCTACAGTTTGCTGACATCTCCTTGAGGCGCGCGTGGAACAGAACGCGCCGTTGACGACTGGGCTCGGTCCAGATTATTTCCAGACTGCCGGACAGCGAGCTACCCAGTGCTCGCCGTCCGCGAACCCGCGCCTACGGTGGTCGGAAATCGGGATCGGGATCTCGGCGGCGGCGGCGTGAGGACCGTTCCCTCACGCGCTCGCGGTCAGCAGCCTCCTTCACGAGCATCACTGCTTCGCAGAAGGAGGCGACCGCATGCCAACCCTCCTCGCTCCGGACCATGGCCTGAACCAGGGCCCGGCGCGAGAGGTCGCCGCTCCCGATAGTCTCCACGAGGACACGGCGGTGCTCCGCCCAAGCGGGGCACACTTCTACCGTGTGCTCCACCGTGTCCTCCGGGCGGTCCACACAGTGGCGACACCCGGGCGTCCTCTCCTGCTTGATTCGATGCAGGAACCTCCCGAACTTACCGTGTCCGGTGAGGACCTGCGTCACACGGAAAGAGAGGACGCCCTGACCTCTTTCCAACCACTCCTCAAAGAGGGGCCTAACCGCCTCAATGACGGCGTGCCCAGCACTGGGTTGCGACAGTCGCAGTCGCCATGCCACCCTAAGATCCCGCCGGAACTCTGTCCGCCATGCCGCGACTTGTCGCGACAGCGGAGTTTCGCCCCGGCGTTGCATCTCCACGCGCAAATCGTGCATGCGTGCAAGGACTGTTGCCTCCAGATCCCACGGTGGCAGGCCAGCGAGGAGGCTTGCCGCTTCGCGGGAGATCGTGCGGTATCCCCGCACCATCCGGATGGCCATGACCCTCTGGCAAGCGTTCAGCTTGGCCGCCGGTCGCTTACCTAGCGACGGCGCCCAAACCGGCGCCCCGTAAAGGGCCATGGACCGAACGATCCCCGCGTAGAGCCTCCGGCAGGGGGCGTCTGGACCCCCTAGGTTGGGCAGGAGCCGCTTCAGAGCGGCCCCAGACCTGTCCAGTTTGGGGGCCAAACGTCGGAAATGCTCCTCGAAAGTCCACCGGCTGTCGAGGACGAGTCCCAGGTACTTCATCGCCGACCCGACGCCGATGTGGACCCCCCCTACCGTTATTTGGGAACCCGGAGGTGGCGCGTACCGAGGGCCATGAAAGCACATGGCCTCGGACTTGTGCAATGCCACCTTGAGTCCCAGTTGCTGGATCCTCTCCACGACTGTCGCAACCCCGCGTGTCGCTGTTTCGGCCGCCGCCTGGTACGACTCTCCCCGCGCCAGGACCAGCGTGTCATCTGCGTAGCAGACCACGCTGACCCCGTCGGGGAGGTCGCCGCGCAGCACGTAGTCGTATCCGATGTTCCACAGGGGCGGTCCTAGTACCGATCCCTGCGGAACACCGCACGACATCTCTCGCCGTCTCCACTCTCCCTGGTGACCGGGATAGATGATGAACCTATCCGACAGGTAGGCCTCGATCACACGACGGAGGTAGGCGGGCACCTCGTGATACCGAAGTGCCGCCCCGATGCAACTCCAGGGCAGGGAGTTGAAGGCATTGGCGATGTCCAAAGACACCGCCAAGACGACCCTGCCCCGAGACACCGCATCCCCCGTCGTGAGAGCCCTCACGCGCATGATGGCGTCCACCGTGGAACGCCCCCTGCGAAAGCCGAACTGGCCGTCCGAAAGGTCCGGCCCCACCCGCGCAAGATGCCCGACGAGGCGGTCTGCAATTACTCTTTCAAAGAGTTTGCCCACCTCGTCGAGCAGCACAATGGGCCGGTACGCGGACGGACAGTCCGCGGGGCGCCCCGGCTTCGCAATGAGGACCAGTTTCCCGGTCTTCCAGCGACGGGGAAACTGTCCTCTCTCCATGCATGCGCTAAAGAGCCCTCGCAATCGAGACCCGAGAGCCTCCATGGCCAGGACCCATACCCTGCCGTGCACGCCGTCGGGTCCTGGGGCGGTGTTCTTGAAACTGAGTCTTCGTACCACCGCCCTCATCTCTACCTCGGTCACCTCTGGAGCGTCGTCCTCGTCGTCACTGGTGTGGTCCGCTACGGGTACCGCGGGTGGCGGAGCCATGAGCGGGGGAGAGTGTTCCCCTCGCTCAGGCAAACACATGTACTGCATTTCACTTTACTACTTTGATTTATTACTATTAGATACACAAGGTTTAAGGGCAGTATTCAACTTTCTAAAGACCTACATAAGAAAAATTAACATCAAAACTAAACTGAATAATACTTCCACACCTTTTCCGTAACAAAAAATATGAGATTTATATCAGGGAAAGTAGAGATTTGATTAAAACATTTAAACGCGTTTTTCTCGAAACCGCCATTTTGCAAGTACCTACTGCATTTGCTGTTACGAGGGCAGTATTATACTCTATAGATAGCATAATTTCCTCACGTAATATAAAACAGTCACAAACCGTATACAAATTAAAAAACTATTGAATTGAACGATTTTTACGCATTTTTTACCAATAGTCAGAGTGATTCATAAAGAAGGTTTTGGCGTTTATAATACAAGCACGCACATTATAGTATAGAAAAACCGGGAATTTTAATGTTGACTAACACCATTACGAAACTATGGTGATTCACTAGTATTTAATATAAAAAAATTGGTCAAGTGCGAGTTGGACTCACACTCTGAGGGTTCCGTACAAACTTACTTATGTAAATACACATCAATTGTCGAAGATTTTACGAAAACGAAAAACGTTTTTTTTTTGTTACTACTTTACAATTTTTAGATGTGTTCCTATATTTTTTGTGCTATAAGACTTTGCTGCATGCCATATTTCAGAAAAATACGTATTTTGCGACATAAACGGCTGTATCTTTTTTTTTCGTTAACTTAGAAGTTTGATATTTTCACAGCTTCATGAGACTGCATACTTGAGTATATGCTTTTAATTTCAACACGATACCTTTACGCATTTCCGAGATAAAGGGTCTTGACAGACAGACGGACGACAAAGTTATCCTATAAGCGTTCAGTTTAGCAGTTCAGTTACGGTACCCTAAAAACTTTGTTTACGCTACAAGAAAAAACATTAATAATGGTAATACTAAAGAAGCAGCTCAATTATAAAGCTGGATCTAATTAACCGCTCTCGTGCGCGCTGACAGACAGATGCAGTTTGTAGAAAAACGTCAAGAAAGTTAATTACTCTGAACAATTTCTATGTGGATGTAGAATGTAGCAATTAAGACATTCTACAACCACGCTATGTTTTTGCAAATCTTAGTTAAATAAAGGTTAGATATTGTATGCAGCTTTCTAATGTAGATAGGTGGCTTTATAGGGCCCGTTAGGGTCGATGTCTGCCAAGGATACGGGATTGTCCGAAATAGTTACCCTAGCCCTGGAACAACGAGAAAACTCAAGAAACAAGCGAATTTTAGTCAGTACAAGTCTGACACTCTCTCTCGTCCCCGTCTTTCGCACCTAAAATAAAATAGCAAGAGGCTTTAGACAACTGACGAAGGTAAAGATCAACTAACAGAGATTGAGCATGTGATATTTTTGTATTGCGTGTATCGCGTATATTTTGGAGCTTTTGACAAACGGAAAATCCAGGGAGCTTTGAACTGAAAAAGTTTTCGAATTTTCGATTCACGTGATTTGGACATGCCGGTTTCCTCACGATGCTTCACCATTTTAAAAGCAGTGGTGATGACTTAATCACACAAAATTTTGCGCCTGGCTGGGTTTGAACCCGAAGCCTATAACTTGTAAATCGGATACTTGACATGTGACCACCTATCCACACTGGGCTCGCGTAGTGGATTAAGGTCCAATCCCTCTTCTAGAGAAGAGGCTGCGACTGAAGTCGCAGCAGTGGGAACATTACAAGACCGATTATTGCTTCTTCTTTGCTTCTTCTTCATCTAAAACCAAACACTGCAGCAAAAGTAGTGTAGATTATAATACACATGTCCTATACATCTACGAACTTACTGCCTTAATCCTGACTATGAGCAAACCAGTACTTAAGTGGCTTACAGTGCTTTAGGGACTATCCAATTCCATACGACAAATGATAGGAAACGATGCCATTTGGATCGTGCGGAATTTTGTTCATCGCGCTTAATTTTGGTGCAAGCAAATGCACAACATGTAGATATAAACAACACGCATGTATGTTGCATGCGAAACATGTTGTTGATTAAATTAAATGTTGTAGATTGCTGTTACAAATTCATAGTAAACAATGTTTGACTATGTCAAATTCATAGTGCAGGAATGTTAAATTCATGAAGAATAATTTCAAATTACAACATGGTAAACAATATTTAGCAATGTCATAGGTATTTATAGTGAACAATAATTAGCAACTTTAAATTCTAAATGAATAATGCATGTGAGTGCAATGTGTGTGTGTATGTGTGTTGATTGTGCTACTTATAATTTGAATATAAACTTGTAAGAATCTCTTACCAATAAACTACTATGGCTGTACGAGTATTAATGCCCAATCAATTTTAACATACAGTCACCATAATAAAACCAAGTCAGAATTCGATACATCCATCTGTCATGGCTACTACGTCGAAACAGTAAGTTGTCTGTGGATAATAAATTTCTCTTATACAAGAGTGTACTAGAACCTGTCTGGATTTATGGATTACAGCTCTAGGGCAGCGACTTCAGTATTTCAATAATATAACAAATGTAGAACATGATCCGTAGAAACTTTTGCAATGTTCATCACCGATATGGAAATTCACCACCATCTCAAAATGACAACTGTGAAGGAAGAGAGGAAAGAAAGAAACATACCTCAGCAGGCCTGAATGACCTCTCAATGCATCAATGCTGTAAGGCTGACAACTCGAAGCTATAAAATAAGGCTAAAGAGGAAAGATATTTTGACCACTGTTTGTTTCGGTGTTTCTTCTCAGGGTAGTCAGTTAGGAAACACCGGACTCATCTAGAATAAAATGACAAAAAAATTGACGTATAAAAGTGTTTGTGAAAACCTAATTGCAAAATAAATATCATTTATCATTTACCAAATAAATTAATATGGTCCACCTAGGTGAAGATGCTTTTACTAAAAAAAACACCTTATAGCACCAATATCCTACAACTACAACACACCTGCCTATAGTAAAGCTCATAGACGATAATAAAAAAATCGTGAACAATGTTTTTTTTAGCCTCTTCTGTCCCACTTCTGGGCAAAAGCCTCCCTCCACTCTTTCCATCTTTTCAATAGCAATGTCCAACTTGTTTACCATAAAAATTCAAGCAATCATCACCTAACTTACAATTTCCAAAAACACAGTCACAAAGACAAAGCACAATTATTATGCTAACAGACAAGAACTCGTTTCTGTTTGCCCTGGGTAAGGTTGAAATCATGAAAAACAAACAGGCCTAAACAAGTATTCTTCTACGCCCGTAAGGGTTCATTAATGATAATGGATGCCTGTAATTACGCGTTGTTCGTCTAATATTAGCCTTTTATACAGAGACCAATACAGCTTGGTGGAGGATGAGATGCTAAACTAAATTTAGATTAGGAAATTACAAATCCTTAAGCTTGATATTCACAGGCCAGGTGGTGGTCACTGTGGTCAGTGAAGGACAGTTACTATCTGTTAGCTACTGGTCATGAAAACACCAGTCTAACATAGTTCACAACAGCAAAACTAACATATTTGACTTATACATTACCAAAGATAATGTTTGTCTTGATAAGATGCCTCAATATCTATCGTTTCGAGCAAACATCTTCGAAGTACAGCAATAACGTGGCAGCCGCTTCAGCATCTAGAACGCGTTGATATAGCTACTGCACTTTGACGGTTCGTTTGGTACCTTTTCCCTTTTTGGCTATTTTGGCTAATCTACCATCTGTATCGTATTTTGCATATATTATATAGTAAATATTTGTAGGTACAAGAACCTACTAATATATTACATCACAAACAAATTCTATATCAAAAGTACTACACTACAAGACTCTTTGATACAAAACGTCCAAAAAGGTAGACGTACCGATTAGCGTCCATTTGTCAACGAGTGCTAGACAGGTGTGCCGGATAGAGCACGTGTCGCCCGACAATAGTTCATGTTCCTTCCGCCTCTTCTATACGCAGGAATTTTAAGGTTCCGTATGTTAATCAGATTGATAAACTTTTTATTAAGGTATGAGGTTTTTTTTTCGAACATGTGTAATGGACAAAAATGGAATTGATTAAAAAAAAGCAAGACTTAAAGTAGTTGAAATATTTTGAGTGCCAATGTGAATAGATGCAAAATAGGGAAACACCTTAAAACCGTATATTATTATAGTGTGCGTGAAGCGTGCCAATTAGAAAAGAGGTGACTAAAAAATTAAGAAAAAGACATGTTATATCAATAAATTGAATAATAAAATTAATTAATTTTTTTATTCAATTTATTTAATTGGGAAACCTTATCTCAATTTATCGATAAGAGAGAAGAGAAGTTTTAGCATTATATATAATCAGCATTACAATTTTCCTACTGCTGATACTTAGGCCTCTCTAGAAGAAATAATAAGTAGGTTGTTATATACCCCGCGAAGCCTGTGCGGATAGGTGAATGGCACATGTCTTAGAACTTTTGGTTCGAGAACATGCGGGTTTACTCACGATGTTTTCCTTCACTGGACTGTGACCAGGATGATTTAAATTGTTTTTTTTTTACAAAATTATTTGGTGCTTACTTTTTTCAAATAAGGATTATTTAGTTTTGTTAAGCACCAAAATCACATATCGTTAAAACACAGACAAATTGACTTTGACATGTTTCATCACACATATAAGGACGCAACTTTAGAAAACGTGTGCGAAATTCAATAACAATTCCATGAATGAAGTTAAAGCATACACATAACAGAAAGTTATGTTAACGAACGGTTTACTGTGCTCTTAGCTGGCACGTAACGGCGGGTAGCGTTTGTGGCGGCATGCGAAATTAACAAGTTTTTACGGGTTGTTGTTAGTGTACTAGTGTTTGCATCTCAATGTATGGTTAGCTGTTAGTACGTGGAGTGAACAGACTTCTGTGTTGCTCATTTAAGTTTTATGAACATGTCTGAATTACTTTAAGTAGTTTTTAGTTCAACTTTGTTTACCTGTTATTTTATAATACTTAAAAAAACAATTTGTGAGACTGGACAAATAATAAATCAGTGGAATTTGCAAGGAATGGATGACTTTCATGACATTATGAAAAAATGGGCTGCCTCATTCTTGCATCATACACGGACAAGCTTCAATAGCATCCTAAAAATAACAGCGTACAGACTTGTCGATTCATTAATTAGACACTAAAAGTATCAAAATTATTATTATTTGCTTTTTTTGTTGTTTACTAACATAAACATGGATTGATCTATAAAAAAATATGGTCTGAAATAAAGTTATATAGCTATACATACTAATTACATAATAACTATACGTAGTTAACACACATGAGCATTATGTAAGTGATTTGTAAACTCCTGTCTTTTTTACGGAACCCCGCCATCAAACCGTCCTGACACTTGACTGATATTTATTTAAATAATGTTCCTTAATGTTGGAAGTTCTATTGAACTGTTGATTGATCATCGACTATTAGAATTAAGTTCGAGTGAAATAGAATCGAATACTCGGTGCCATCATTAATCTTGCCTAAACACTGTTTAATTTATTATAGCTGTGAAGAAAGTGTTCCCAGACTGTCATAGAGAGCAATGAACTCTGGCACAATCTGTGAGAATTACTGAATTAGTTATATGACACCGTAGACATATTGTAACATGAGTCTGAAGATATTAGTGCAGTAACCAAACCTAAGACTGATAAAATGATTGGTACTTTCGTAGAAAATGTTTAAGTTACTGAGGCTTTACCACGCAATCCATTAAACTGAACGGTTAAAGAGATGAAGCGAGTATATAGGGTGCATAACTTCATCACACTTTCGCGCTCACTTGACATTCTAACATGTCACTATATAGCTAGAAAATAAAATACATATAAGGTCAGACACAAACTGCGATACAACTTCGCGTCGTGAAAATCTATGGAGTTCGTACAACGCATCGCAAGAACTTGCAAATTGATTCGCACACATTACATCTCACTTGAACTGATGCTTCCCGCACGAATTCGCATCGCAGGTTTCTTCGACTCAGCGTCGTATCGTGTCTCATTACAATTTTATGTGAGAGCCTTTAAGCTTAGTTATTCAATTCCAGGCTTTCCGGCCCAACAAAATACTTCCTCAACAGAAACTGATCAAAAGCCGTCCAAACTCAGAGGGTGCATAATTTCCCCGCCGATAGGTACAAATGTGCGGCTGACACTGCTAAATGGGCTCGGTATTGTTGAATAATGCCCACAGTTGCCTAACTTGTCTTAAACTATCGCAAACAAAACGTTCGGACGCCGCAGATTTGTCAGTGGTTACTGTCCTGAGATAGTTACGTCGGTTGCCGGACTAACAAATGAGCGTCAACTATTCGCATTATTGTTAACTTTGTGTGTTAGTTGTTTTGAATGCTCCAATTGTTATTTAGAATAAATTGTTTGTTTGATGTGTAGGTTGTTTGTTTTGTTTACTATTTAACTCAATAATTCTTGTACATTTTAATTTACGCTCTTCAATGCAATTTTCGACAAACCATAATTTTTTTTTGGACGTCGAAATCATCAAAAAACTTCTTCTGCTTGAGGTGGAGCTAAAAAGAATATCAATCTTTTACTAACTAAAACTTACCTGAGAAGAGACTCGACCATTCGGTAAGGATCGAGACCGAGTTGTCGGCGGCATAGTTTTCCATGCGGGCTTTAGAAAGATATCAGAAAAACCGTTGTGGGCCAGCAGGGCTGATGTTTAAGCTCGGGCCACGGGGAATGCAAAGGACAACAGGCAGGTTTTAGTCAGTATAAGTCTGTCACGGCCTCTCACTCTACCCTAAAACGGGAAAAGTAATTGAATCACATCCCACCTCAAAAAAACCTATGTCCCTTTGTACTTCAGGGCCGCAGTGATTCTTTCGAATAATCCCGCAGCCCAAGTAACCACAACTTATGGTTTGATAAAAATATTCGGTGTGAAAAAAAATCAACCACATTTATAAAGCAGTAGCTAAATGCTACGCATAATTCATGCGGTATCCACAAACACCGTCATTTGTATAATACCGAAGCTTACATCACCACTTTATTAATCCAATTACCTTTACTTACGCCGAGTTCATAAATTGGATGATTATGACTTTCTCACCAGTCCAGCTTGTAATCTAGTTCGTTGAGTACCGTTCACAAGAAACATAGTTAGCAGCTGATTTTGAGCATGCTCACTAAGGGTCTGGCCATATTACCACGGTGCGGCTCTGGCTTTGTAGGTATTTATCGTATATATTTTTGTAGGTATCGTGAATTGGTGTGTAGTCTGACCCCGGTACATTGTCGCGTCCACTTCTTACAAATATGCGGTGTCCGGTACGGTAGCTCATCGTACTACGGACACCCTGTGCTTCAAGCGCTGTGTCATCAAAAAATTCGTGATCGTCACCTTGTCAATGTATCTACACGACGTGGCGGCGTACTGGGCAACGTACATCTGCACAGGCGTGTTCAGACGCCGCGTTGTTAAGCTAGGCTCTTAGTTTGTATTCATTACATAGTCAAAATTAATCATCTGCTTAACGCTACATACATTCCCTGGAAAATAAGCTGAAACCCATGTGAAAGTATTAAACAGTCTACTTTCCCTTCAAGCTAAAACAAAGACAACACTGTTGTCGTATTTTGAGTACAGTATGAAGTTTTAAATTAATGTTCTCGTATAAAAAGAAGATACGTTACGCCACCTCTAATTCGGTAGCTGACTGTGAGTAATCATACGGATTAATGTGAACCGTCCTGTTTAAGTTTCACATAAAGGCTAATCGCTGTCTTTAAGTCGATTAAGCGCGACCATCGAGTTCTCTAATCCGGATTCGTCGTTGGCTGAAGATGCGATCCGTATGTTAATGAAGAAAATGGTTCTCATCGTGAAGTGGAACCTAACGGGGAATCGTCGCTGGCTGGGTTTTTGATTTTGGTCAAAGCAGTTGGCTTAAGTTATTTAGTTTCTGGGAAACATCTGTTGGATTTAGTATCATAGTCATAGCATAATCAGACTTATAATGTTGGGAACCCGTTTGGACTTGGGCCTCTTTTATTTTATTGATGAGGGAATGGGCTGTAATTCACCACTCGGGTCCAGTGTGAATGTCCCATGTCTTCAAATTTTTGGAATACTGGTTTCCTTGCGATGTTTCCCTTCATAATTTCAGAAGCAGTAGTGATAAAAGTTTGCGAAATAAATTATACAAAGTAAAGCGTCGGTGTTAGTTTGATCCCACGACCTACAATCGTAAGACGGTTACCACCACTGCTCACAGTTACATTTTTACTGTAGTAAAACTCTTTAATTAGATGTTACTAAAATTGTTTAACTGAACTATTTGTAAGATCTTGTGTTGAAAATGTTTTCAACATTTTCTTTCACTAACGGCCGAACACATAGTCCAGCTAATGGTTCATTAGCGTCCATTAAAGTTAAGTATTGTCAAACCTTCACTGTAAAACTGTCTAAAATTGTCAATGTGACAATTTCGTAAGTGATGATTAACGTTAATGAATGTCCCTGAGTCGGGCCGTAAGTATAGTTTAACGAGGAAAATTCATATTTCAAATTTGGATTTTTTTACCACGGCTCTACAGCGCAAAAGGCAACTGAAGGGACACCCGCGCCTTTATACAGTAAATGTCTGACATTTACTCTAACTCTTCTCAGAGCGGGAGAGGTTTCATGATTTCCAACTTTAAAAAAAAAAAAAAAATTATGTTGTAGCTGTCAGGAAACACAAACTGTGGCAAGGAACTCCACCCCTTAACTTTACGTACCTTGAATGTACGAGTACTTATAAGAGGAGCTCGTGGCTAGATAATAACAGCCGCACAGGTCGATCTTCAAGGTTAAGCAACGCTTGCCTAGGTTGGTCTGTGGATGGGTGACCATCTTAACATAACGAGTTTCCTCCGTGCCTCGGAAAGCACGTTAAGCTGTTGGTCCCGGCTGTCATTTGGAGATCTTTGGCAGTCGTTACGGATAGTCAGAAGCCAGTAAATCTGACTCCAGTCTTGCCATGAAGTACCGTGTTACCCCAGTTAATGGGTTGTGGAGGTCTGGTAGGCAGCCGCTCCTCGTAAAATACTGGTATTCAGCTAAATCCGGCTTGACTGGAAGCCGACCCCAATATAGTTGGGAAAAGGCTAGGCAGATGATGATGTTGATGAATGTACGAGTACTTATACCTACTTATATTTCAGCTGAAAAAACTTGTTACGGTATTACTTCCATTGATTAGCCAAATGATATTGCGATATCGTTTGTTTTGTTAATGATTGTTTTCGTTCTAGAATAACACCAACATCAATTCTAACTTTACAAATTACTCGACCTTTGTAGTCCTATCGATTTTTGTTCTATTACCTTACCCATTACACCGTGAAATTAAGCCAATACGGATCAATTAGTCAAGTTATTCCGCCAATTCATTAAGTTACTGATAAATAAATCTGGGAACGGCACCAATTCTCGGGTTTAGTGTAGCGTAAATATCAATTACTGGGTTTATATTGGGGAATTCGGGAAACAGCCAGTAATTGTCGGACAATGTCCAGAACAGTCCCCCGCTCTGTTGCATTTTGGCGAATATTGGTAATTTATTTTTATTATGCCGCTATATCGAGGGGAATGTTTCCCAGAATGGTCATTTTGAATGTGAACCCATAAAATTTTGTTAGTTAATTAGCTTGGTAATGTTATATGCGCTTGTTTGCGTAAAGTGATAATGTGATAATAGATAGATAACGTGCGCTCGGCATATTGCAATTTGACCAGTTTTTTACTATCGTTATAGATTTTCAGCATCAGTCACACAAAATCTGTTTTTGTCGACGTAAAAAATAGCCGTATCTTACAATTGCCAGCAATGGGAAAGCACAAACAAAATGTTACGAAGAAATAATGGCTGTGAATCCAGCAATATTTTCCCTTAAAACAGACAACACTACTATTTCAGGCATTTCCTTGACATCTCCATAACGAGCACCAAGGACGTTCACAACTCATCGGTTTATCTCCATAAAACGGGATCGGAACAAACAAAACCACGAACTTTCCTAAAGCCAGTTTGTGCCCCAAAAAGGTTTTCATTTCCCCTATTATATGGGACTTTTCGGACCCCCTTAAACCATGCGTCGACTCTTTGACACGCGTTGTAAGGAACCATGATTAATGATTTACAACGCAATTTTCTTTGACGTAAAAAATGTCTCAGGCTTTTTCATATTAGAATGCACTCATAAAAGTTACGTGTCACGTACATAATGGCCTTTTTAATAGGTTTTGAGGTTATTAAGTTTTTTAATTATGATGATTAGGCGTTTTATTTAATAATCACGTCGGTTTTGGTTTTCGATGAGTTTTAATGTGTCTAACGGAATTGTCTTTAACGTGAGAATCGGTAAATAAAGCTTTTGAAAACATCGATTGGTTACTTATTAGTGTATACTAACTTCCGCCAGCGGTTTCGCCCGTGTGAAAGTAGAAAAATTCACCCTAGAATTTTCTAGGGTCAATTTAAAAAAGAAACATTTTATACCGGGAGTACATTTGTAAAATGTATTCTTTGAGCTCTTTCAGTATTATTTTACTATTGGATAGGACATGGTCTACTCGTGTACCAAATTTTATCCAAATCCATGCTGTTGTTTAGGCCTGAAGTAGTAACAAACACATAAACACACAAAGAAAGTTTCATCTTTGTAATATTAGAGTGAAGAGTAATAAGTAAGAACTAGTTTTCAGGTAAATTGTACTTTTCAAATAAATTGTATCTTTGCAAATAAATAAGCACGCTATCTGTCCGACAATATCAAAACTTACTACAAGATTTTCACCTATTACTCGAGTTAGTAACTATAAAAACTAGCTATTACTAGCGTTTCCCTTGTGTGAAAGTAGAAAATGATCCCAAGATTTTATGGGGTACCTACATTTTTTTTATTATATAAACTAGTGCTTGACTGCGATCCCACCTGATGGTAAGCAGTACTTATACATATATTACGTATGTCAAGTTTCATCGAAATCCGTTCAGCATACACGCATACTCACAATCTTTCACATTTAAAATATTAGAGTGATAACCTATCTACAAATAAGACAGGCCTATTGGTCTAGTGGTTAGTGGCCCTGACTGCTATGCCACAGGTCGTGAGTTCGATTCCCACCCAGAACAAATGTTTGTGTGATGAGCACGATCATTTGTTCTGTGTCTGAGTGTAACTATAATAATTATATATGTACTAGCTGTTACCCGCGACTTTGTCCGCGTTAAGTTCGGAAAAAGTACTATCATTCTGTGCTCGCAATTCATTTCGAAAGGATCGAAATTATTTATTTAACTTTCCCATAAACCGTTTAAAAGTATAGACAAAATTATTTACCTTGAGGAAATGTTTTACGTCCAGATGTACGAACAGAAAGAGTATTTGTAAGGGTCGTAGCAGTTGACGTTTCTACCTAGCCCGAGTGAAAAGGCATTAGTTTATATATTGGGCACGCCATCATTAAGGCGGTAAGCCCCTCTTTGAGGAGTGGTTGGAAACACGTTACGGCGCGTGGCATCTTCACCTTCCGTATGATGCAGGTTCTCACCGGACATGATAAGTTCGGAAGGTTTCTGCACCAGATTCAGGCGTAAAAAAACATCAAGGTATACACTACTTGGATCGCCCGGATCTTGATCAACATACAGTGGAGGTTTGCCCAGCTTAGTCGGTGCACCGCCGTATGCTCGTGGAGGCGATCGGCGACCACGACTGCTCGCACTGGTTCCCTGGTACAGGCCATGGTCCGGTCGCCTCCTTATGCGAAGCAGTAATGCTAGCGAAGGTGACGACCGCACGCAAGTGGGAACGTCCCTCCTGCCCCCGTCGCTGGGATTCCAATCCCGATTTCCAACCACCGCAGGCATGGGCTTGCAGACGGCGAGCAATGGGTAGCTAGCCGTCCGGCAGTCTAGTAATAATCCGAACCGAGCCCAAGGTGTCAAAGGCGCGATGGGCCACGCGAGCCTCAAAGAGATGTCAGCAAAACTGTAGGGGCTCAGCAAGGTCGAAACCTCTGTGGCCATGGGTTGGCTTCTGAAAGGAAAACCCAGGACCCTGTAACAATGGCAGAGAAGGAACGGAATGTGTTTTTCTTAGTAAAATTCTGACACGTCCTCCCGCTCCGCCCAAAAGCAGAATATCTCATTCTGATGATTTCCCAAAATTAGTTTATGTACGTTTCTCGTTTATATGATTTTGTTGTTTGTTGTAAGATTTTTATATGATATTTTGTTTGTCAAAAAAAGGATATACACGCTTTAATTTCTAGTAACAATAAATAAATGCTTTTTAATGAAGGCTGTAAAAAAATAGTTATCTGTAGACCTGATCCTGTGGTGGGCACCCGTAACCTTTAAGGTTTGCAGTTCTGCACTTTTTCTTAAGATAAATCAACAAATACCTTCTCCCATTCTGAGTGGAGCAAGTGAGACTATCAGACTTTTATTGACTAAAACCCACTTGTGTTACTTCAGTTGCCCTTTGCGTTTCAAGCAAGCGCGCCATCATAGCTTGAGTGTTTCAAAAGGTTTGAATTTAGGATGTGGCTGGAAGTACCCTGATAGTAATATTATGCGAATCACCTGGAGGATAAGTACAATAGAGCATGCGGTGGAAGTCTACCCCGCTTATGCGGAACGCCGCGCCGCCGTGTCCTCGAGGACGCAATCGGCGGAGCAAATGTCACACAGTCATCTCCTTCAATGAATCACTAATGCGATCGAAGGAGGTGGCTGAAAATATGAGGGATAGGATATCCTCTCACTCCGTGACACTCCAGGTGTCAAGCTTTAGGCAGAGTCCCAAACACCACCAGCACGCCTGTGGTTGTGCCATCGGGCCGTCGAGTGAAAGCAAGCCCGAATTCACGCGCGACTTCAAGTGATGTCAGCAAATGGAAAGGTCCTCTCCGTCCGATGTCTGCTAGGACTGCGATCATTTTTGCCTCGATAATATTTCTCTGCAGAGTTACACAATTTTGGCAGAGGGTTAATAAAGGAGCATAATCGGGACACCGACCTTCTGATAGCGCAAAGCCATATGCGAATCCAATTACATTAATTGTACGTTCATGTCGTTTAAATTACTTGTTCATTTACCCAGTATTTTTTGTGTATATTTGTCTAACTTCCTCGTAAATCTGACGAATGTTTTTCCATAGTGGGAACTATCCTATGAAGTTTGTCCAACTTTTAAATGAATTTCGGTGAAATCTTGTTGTAGCGTTTATTGATGGCCAAACGCAGACTGTAGTCGCCGCCGATTATCTCCATGAGAACATGGCCCAAACGGGATTGACCTCTACCTTATGCTCCACTGTGTCTTCCGAGCGGTTCCCAAATAGTAATATCCGGAAACTTCCCGCCAAAACCAAAACAGAAACCTCTCGACGCACCCATAAAAGCTGCCTTCATAAAACAATGAAATGATGGTAAACAAATGTAGGAGTCGATTGGGGTTATTCCTGAGACTTGCCTACGTCAGAGGGTTGTTCCAGTGTTGTTCACCACTCACTCCAAGGAGGCATAGCCCCGTTGGCGACGTAAGGCTAGGAATGTGAGATATGTCATACTTTATCAAACTGTCCTCAGAAAAGCAAACTACATTCGGCTCTAAACTATATGAAACAGTAACCGCAAATACACGCAATTATTAGGCTGCATGGTGCAACTCCTTCCTATAAATTTGTCAATAATAAAACTCATCTAAGTATTTACTTTTATCGCCTTTGGTTGGTATGCCTTGCCTAATCACGGTCAATTAGCTTGTTACAACCTCTGGTAAATAAATAAAAATAGACAGTATGATTGTTAAAAACGCTCTGGCCGTTCAATAATTGTAAGTTCGTCATGCTCGAACTAAAAAACCGTTTTAATAAAAAAAAGTAGTAAGAATGCAAAAATATGTCAGAAATTTGTGCTTTCAGTTTAAAAAAAAATACTATCTTGCTAAAAGGTAAAAAAACTATCACCCAAATATAACCATCTGAGATTCGAACCATGATTATCCGACTTACAAATCTAGTCTACAAACCAATGTGCTACGTTTCTTCTATGACATATCTTCAAAATAAGCGTTCTTATATAGACTTCAATTAAATATAGTAAATGTATTTTGCACCTAATTGATTAAATTCTATGTTTTGATTACTTTTATTGAATAAAAATGTCAAAGTTACGTTGAAAACATTTAAAAAGCAGTTTTAGTATTAAAATCGACTTATCTTTCTAAATTATGTCCAAAAAAGAAGATAAAATAAACACAAAAAGAATAACTGGAATAGGGATTCGAACTCACAACCAATGACGTTCAATATGGTCCACGGAGTGCAGACAAAATGCAATATTACTCACCCCCCAAAGCGAAAAGCGTGATAATTTGCTGCCTATGTCCTTTCTCAAGCTCTAGTGTGTCTTTGTACCAAATTTCATCAACATCGGTTGGGCGGTTTAAGCGTGAAAGCGTAACAGACAGACAGACAGACAGACAGACAGACAGAGTTACTTTCGCATTTATAATATTAGTTTGGATTTAGATATTATATAAGAATGTTTATTAGTTGTCTACTACCCATAACACAAGCTCTGCTTAGCTTGGGACTAGATAGCGTTGTGTGAAAAAGTTGTAGAATATTATTATTATAATAAGCCTTTATTTTTCCCAATCTTGTGAACAACTACGCAATTAACAACAATTTCCTCACAAAAAAAAACAACAAAAAAACTATCTCCTCACAAAAATCTTCCACACAATGTCCCACTTTAATCCAACACATGTGGCTAGTTGGCAGCATCAAAGCTAAGATAATGGAGACAAAACAAGCCAGTTTAATGCGCCGTATTGGGTTGCAGCGCAAACAGCGCGCCCTAGTGTCGGGTTACTGAACACATGCTGCCAAAAGGTCATGAATAGACACCAGTGTTTGTACAGCACTGATATGAAAATACGGGGAGACTGCTGTGTTTTTTCTTGTAATGTCTTACGTCTTGTGTGTTGTTACAAGTAATAATAGGATAAATTCAACTCTTCATCGATTTGAAAATTATCTTTTTCCTTAACTTCACTACTCTTTTTTAAGGTTCCGCACCTGAAGGGACCCCTATCACTATTTCTAAGCCTCCTATCACTAAGACTCCACTGTCCGAGGAGAAAGGACTTCCTCTTGATCTACCAAGATTTTTACTGACTAAAACCCACAACTTTTTCTTCAGTTACCCTTTCTGTTTCAGGGTCGTGAACACTCTTTCAAACAATCCCGTAGGAGGCAGCCCTGGCTAGTATCGGCCCTAGAAGGCATTGTCAATAGAATCTTTATCTGGCTTACATCGGCCCTAAAACACTGTCAATCGAGTCTTTATTCTCACCCCATTCATTAAGGCCTCAGTCTAAATAGCCTGTGTTTCACACGCTCATTGACTACCATAAACTAATCTTCATGACTTTTCACCGGCTCATTGCCCTTTCCTTAAAGAAACAGTTTGATTTTGTTAGTAGGAAATGGAATGCAACCAAATAGTTTTTTTAGAGTGCCGTGTCGTGTCTACGGTCTTGTCTATGGTTTACCGTTCTTTTATTTTTTCTCGTGTTAATTATAACTCTGATTATAATTAAAATACCTTTAATTACCTATTTACCACAATAACACGCAGTATATTATTTTAGATTTACCTCATGTCTCTGTTATTCATCCAAAACGTTTCTTTAAAAACTAACCAACCCTATCCCAAGTTGACCCACTAGTAACCTTTTTAGGTTAAGTAATTGAATTGGTTTTCCATACGATGAAACTTCGCGTGACGACTCATCCGATGTTAGTGAAAGTCACTGACCGGAAAAACTGTTGTTATTCCTTGTGAGGCCGTGTCTGATAATCGCCGTGTTTTCATAGTCCCATGAAAACACGATTCTATTATTTTATAAGGCCTTTTAAACTGGGTTATATGTAAAACACTGACAACCTCTCAGGACTATTTGTCACTATCATCATAAATAACAACTTTTGTTCTATGATTTAGATTTCTGTGGTTCCACGACTTTTAAAATTTATCATACTTTATTTCATCATATTTTCATATAAAACACAAAAAAAATTAAACGTTCTGAATGTCACGAAGTATATGCGAAACGAGCGATACTACAATAGCGGGGGAGTGGGAGACGAAAACCGCGCGGGAAGGTTAGGTAGATACAACAAAATACTATATCAAAATGTTTTAGATAGAACAACGAAATCTCGAATGTTTGTTTTTGGTAAATGTATTATGTTTTTTTTTAAAGTCATAAAACAATTTACAGTTGTTGTTTATAATGTCAGTAATAAACAAATAGTCCTGCTAGGTTGTTAGTGTTTCACAAAATAACCCTGTATATATACCTACGTCGTGTTCCGTTGTTTTCCCGGAAAGGACTGGTTGTTACAAAGATAGCAAGTGCATTTAAACCCTCTTCGCTTTATCTTTTCCGACGTAGGTTTCCTACCTTTGTGGGTTTATCCGGTTTTTCTATAGTGTAAAAGAATATTATACACGTAAATTACACATTTAGTTTGAATGTAGAGTTCGTCTTTGTTTTTGCTTTCGTTCCAGGGCTCCAGTTTCCATGAGCCCCGGAGTTACCCTGTTTGTGGAAAGAATCGGTTTTATACCTGATTTTTTTTTTGGTAGCTTGTGATTGAGCTAACTTGCAGCCTTGCAACGCACATGGCTAGTTATTGGTCATCGGGAGTTGCAGGGTAATTCCTATCCACTGTAGGTACGGTTTTGCGGATGGTAAGCATTGGGTAATTCGCTGTTTAACCGTTCAGTTAGGACCAAACAAAAATCGACGGCGCGTCGTGTTCCACGAGAGCTTCAAAAAACCAAGTATACGCCGTAGAGGACCTATTAGGGCCACTAACGCCTACGGTAATGTACGAAAGAGTTACTGGGGCCGTCGAACGCAAAGGTCAACTGAAAAAACACAGGAGAGCTTAAGTCAGTAATGGTTAGGGCTACATGTAAAGGTAATTGGTTTGTACTTGCTAAAAGGTACTTTGGAAATAAATTATTGTTTTTGTAAAGTAGGTTTACGCTAATAGCGCATTAACATATTGCGCTATTAAGTTAAGCCTATTGGGCTGACCCAAGATCATTGGCTCGTCAGTCTGACGCCAAGCAGGTAAGGCTGTTGATGCTTCGAGGCAATAATGTCATAAAACGCGCATACATACATCAACATATCGTTGGCCTGAATGGAAACCTCATAAAAGCGAAAGAGGTAACGTTACAGGTAGAATAAAAAATGCGCCCTGTAAAATTTTGATAATGCAGCCTATTGACCTAGTTACTTGTGCCAGTATCTTCGCCTGTGTGAAAGTAGAAGATCATCCGAAGGGAACATACCTATATGCCGGGAGCATGGTATGATGTGATAAAATGGGCTGGTATCCGCAACTCCACGACTAAAGCGCGTATTTTGCGTACGGGTGGGACAAATGTGTCATTTGATCCAGCCCAGCTCCTCAAGAAAGGCCAGCAGCGCTTTATGCTGGGAGCATAAAAAGCGTCCTATGTGTTACTACAGGATATGGTCTACCCGTGTGTCAGATGAAAGAGGACTGAGAGCACTTACGATACTTTTTATGATAAGAGTATGTTCTTTGGGATAATTCTATAATATGGTCAGTAAGTCGCTGGTAGCAGCTATGATATGTTTTAGTCAGTAAAACTCTGACACACCCTCCCGCTACGTCGAAGGGCGGGAGAAGCCTTTAGATGATATCCCACCTAAAATTGTATAAAGTGTGTTTTTCTGTACACACATTAATACAATGGAGATATTTAGATGAAATGATTAAATAAATGTCCCAATCTACTCCTATTTTATTTGCATATTTATCTTACTTTCAGGGAATTATCCGGAGTACCAATAAATCTTTACATATTACTGTAATCCATCTTCGTCAGTCGACGCCTACAATGTTCGTCGTTCTACCCACAATGCCACAGCTGAAATTTTCTCTTATTCCTTTATTCACGAATGAACATTGTATTTACCGAGATTTGAGATGGTTTTTTTTTTCGAAATATAGAAATAAGAAAATATCCATTATAATTTATGTTTTGTATAAGAGGTATCTCTAGGTAGAAGTAAGTAAGTAGGTACTTATATTCATCGTCTTCATCTTCATTTCAGCTGAAAGACGTCTACTGTTAGGCATAACCGACAAGTGCGTCTTACATCCATTGGGCTCCTAAGGCCCTCATCGGATCATTAGTTCACCTTGTCTAAGCTAATTGGGCCGTCTATCCCAGGTAATAATCGTCCACAACTTCGAGTTTCCGTTTCGAGTGACTGCATGCTATCCTTGCTGAGACCGTTGTTACATTTGCTGCCTTCTGATTATCTTTTTTTTTAAATAAATAATAATAATAATAAATCGTTTATTACAGGCTACTAAGGCCCACCACTATCTCACCTCATGGTAAGCGATGATGTGGTCGACGATGGAGCACGCTTGCCTAGAAGTAACTTATTCACTCTTGACTTAAAGACCCTTAGGTTATAGCTATCAGGAAACACTGAACCAGGCAGAGAATTTCACTCTCTAGCTGTCCGCGCATAATAAATACACACATCAAAAGTGTCTAGGGATCAAGCATTTTTATGCGGATTTCTTGAGATTGAGATGTGGCTTTGTAATAAATTTATGATTTTATTAATTTATATGGATCCTTTTTGGTGCATTTCATAATTTGAATCAGGAACTGTGAATCAAATTCGAGTAAAAGATGAAAATCAGCTGTCAATATTTTCCCTATAAAAACATACAACGCATTGAAGACATTATTAGTGCTACTGTTTCCCTACTACTGATTAAAACCAACGTTATTATGGAGCGGCGACGTCATTTAAGCAGGGAAGAAATGCTCAGAGCCGTGGGAATGATAGAAGCTGGTTCCCGGCAACGTACTGTGGCTTTAGCTCTGAATACAAGTCAGAGTGTTATCAGTCGACTTTGGACACGTTACCGAAGCACTGGTACCGTGGCTGAGCGCCATGGAGGACGGGTTCGCTGCACCACACGGAGACAAGACCGATACATTCAAATCTTAACTCGAAGAGCTCCAACAATAACCGCCATGATGTTAGCCGTGAGGCTTCATCACTCTTCAGGGAACTTAATTAGCGACCAAACAGTCAGAAACCGCTTGCATGAAGTGAACCTTCATTCCCGAAGACCGCTACGGGTACCACCTATAGCAATGCATAATCGTAGGATTCGATATCAATGGGCTCTTGAACACAGAAATTGGGCAGAAGAACAATGGCGTTTCGTGTGCTTTTCTGATGAGTCTCGTTTTGGTATGAGACCGGATACAAGACGTATACGACACTGGAGAACCCCTGGACGCCAACAGCGATTAAAATCCTGCCAGGAAGTCCATCCTTATAGTGGTGGAACCATCATGGCATGGGCGGGTATTTGGATCGGCGGAAGAACTGAGTTGATTTGGATCAGAGGCAACCTCAACGCTCAAATTTATGCTGAGACGATTGTATCAGACGTCATCGTTCCTCTACAAGTGCAAATCGGTCCCTTATTTCAGTTAATGCATGATAATGCACGACCGCACACCGCAAGAGTTGTAAGACAGACTCTCGCCGCAGCTAACATCAATGTCCTGCCCTGGCCTGCTCAGTCGCCAGACTTGAACCCGATTGAGCATGCATGGGATATGCTACAGAGAAGAGCTCTGCCGAATATGGAGGGTATCCAGTCGCAAGAAGACCTTTTTTTGTTGTTGCAACGAACATGGGCAGCCATTCCACAGCGTGATTTGGATGAACTCATTTTGAGTATGCCAAACCGATGTTCTTGTGTTGTTAGTGTTCGCGGTAGAAACACAGATTATTATTAATTGTTTAAGTTACCCAATAAAATTTTAAAGAAAACTGTTATTTCATTTTTTTTTTTCGAACTAAAGTTGTGGTGTGTGAACACATGTTAGTGGTTCAAATGTCAAAAATCCCTTTATTAGGAAAATGGCAAATTTCTTTATTAATGCAAAGGTGACTTGGTTTATCGTTACTGTGACAAACGAAAACACTATATTTGATGAATCCTTAAAGAAAATTTTAATTAATATCAATCAGGAGAAAAGTTATTGCAAAAATATATGTTGATCCCTAGACACTTTTGATGTGTGTATATTGTTATATTAGTGGTTATCTGTAAAGACTGTCAAAAAGTTTTTCAAATGACAGACGGGACCGACGGCTTAACGTGACATCGAGGAATTTTGTTATGATAAGATGGTCACCCACTATGCTGGTGGTGGTCGCTCAACTGACTTTTGCAAGTGTTGCTGAACCTTGGAGATCGATTGCCCACGGGGCATTTCTGAAAAGGAAACCCGTGGTCCTAGAACATAAAGGGCATGTGAAAGATACAAGTGTGGTTTTATTCAATAAAATTCTGACACGTCCTCCCGTAGCGCAGAAGCAGTCATTTGATGATTTCCTACCTGAAAAAAATGTCTTACAAGTAAAATGTTAACTAAAAACTTTTATAAAATAGACTGTCAAAATGTGTTTTGATACCGCAGACCGTAATCAATTTTTCTTGCACAGCGTGAGTATTTTCCCTTCCTTCCATTTTATGGGTTTAATGTATATAATATGTTACCCTCACGCCGGCAGCTAATTCCTTTCCACAATAGAAGGAAGTTTTGCAGCATGAAGCAAGCCATGCGGATAGAATACGATACGTGAGTCCTTTTTAAATCTGTTGTAGCTTATAGCAACAACATTGGTAGTTTGAAGATTGTGGTAATGTTATATAGTAATCGTATTCGTTGTTTGTTGTATTTTTAGCATCCGTGTTTTTGTTATACATGATTAGGTATCCTATTCTATCTCTGTCTATTCACTTGTAAAATAGATTACTTAAATATATAATTATTACTTATATATACTTAACGAAATAATAACTTAAAAGCAGGTAAATATTAAAAACTGAGAAAAAACTTTGAAAAAATAATAGTAAAGGAAATCGTTGGGCTCATAAAATTCATCCCCATCGCTGAAAAAAGTGCCCAGAAACCTTTAAAACCAAATTTTTAGCTTTATAGTTTTTAAGTGGCTTAATTATTTTTCCAATTTTTTAGGTCTGTCCCACCACTGCATATCTTAAAACCCAGAAATAACAGTGAAAACCGCCAGAAATACAATAAGTCAACGAAGCTTAACAAGTCCCAGAGAAACGATTAAACTGATTTGGGTCCCGGAAATAAATCTGAACAGAATAGCGGAAGAGTTACAAAATATATAATTTTTTCTTATCTCCTTATCAAACAGAAGAAAGAACAGAGCTACCAATACGCAGAACGGGACCTATATTTGATTTTAATCATCATCATCTCAGCCGAAAGACGTCCACTGTTGGACATAGGCCTCCCCCAAGCGTCGCCACAGCGACCGGTCCTGCGCGTCTCGCATCCGTCGGATTCCCGCGACCCTCGCCAGGTCGTCGGTCCACCTTGTGGGATTTGATTTTAATAATTGTTATAATTATTCTTAGTTTGTTTTAAGTTAGTTTTAATTAGTTTAGAGTTAGTTTTTATTATACTGTAAATACCTTGTACCTATTGTCATATAAAATAAATGTATTCATTTCTTAGGGTTTTTATTGATTTTGATAATTGCCTACTAATAATTCTTTAAAAGAAATTAAAAGATTTATAATTAGAGTAGACAAATCGCTGAAACGTGCTTATATTTTGCTGTAGAGATCTTGAGGTATAATCGTACAATACTTAGTATTCCATTTTACAATTACTTACAAGGTTTTCTAATCATTAGTTTCTTAGTGCTGCGTGGGATTGCAGACAACCAATGGGTAGCTGCCATATCCAGCCGTCCGGTAATGACCAATTCCGAGTCGATGGTCCGTAGTGTTGCACGCGGGCCTTGAAAAGTTTTCTTAAAAACTGAAGGGGCAATGCTTGCTTGAGTGACGGGAACGTTTGAAAGAGTAGCTTTGACCCTAAAACGTAAATGGTAACTGAAGGATAGAGATGAGTTTTAGTCAGTAATAATCTGACAGACCCTTTCGTTCCACCTTAGAGTGGGTGAAGTCATTTGGTGATTTGTTACCTCAAAAAAAAAGAAGAATTTAGTGCAGCCCAATAAATCCCACAGGTACCGCCATAAAATCGAACTAACCACAAGTTTCACCGCTGAACGAAATCGTAAACGAAAATTCCTTTTGAAAATATCCTGACAAATCGTTGCGAAACGGCGGACTGAATGCAATGATAACTCTGCAGCTCTGCACAAAAGCCTTGCATCTACATAATCGATGGCTTATTGGCATTCCCCCTTTTACTTCTAAATTGCAAATTTTCCGCACGATTTCGCTTCACGGAATAAATTTTCAGCCGCGAAACGGAATGCAACTGTTCTGTATTTCTTATTCATTTTCCTCGCGTGCTCCCCTTATTTATTCGCATTGTTAGTCAACTTGAAGAAAAACCACAATAATTTAGGAATTCTCTGTGGATCGAAGGAATCGTATTGTTTGATGTGTTTCGTGACTACAGAGGAAAGCTCGTAAAGCTCACGGAGGTTAGTCTTTATTAAACGTTAAACGGTTACGAGTCGTACGTACAATATGATGTTATAACTGTGACACCGAGCTCTATCAAATGCTCGTAAAGAGAAGTCGTTCATTTGCGATAAGCTGGTAGTATTCTCACAAACTTTTGTTACTTTGCGACGGAATAAATTAAGTATAGACAAAGTAGTTTTTAATCCTTCACACAAAACATTTCTTCACGCGGCAGACCACGAAGGAGATGGCGGGATGAATTGGATAGATTCCGTCAGAACTGGCAGGAAGAAGTGCGGGCTTTTGCCCAGAAGTGGAACAGAATAGGCTCATAAAAAAAATGTACAATCACTGTACTAAAAATGAATAAATAAAATGTAGGTGTCTCTACGGCAGTGCCAAAACGGTTAATTTCAGCAATGTTGCATGTTGCGTCTTCCTATGAACACTGACGTGTGACGAGATTAACGATTTTCAACAGTACCTACCTATATAGGTTTTATAAATAAAAAGATCCACAACATAAGTTTTACATAAAATAAAACGTTTAAAATAGTTAAATTATTATTTTCGCAAAATTCAGATTAACATTAAATAAATAGATTATACATAGGAAAACTAGTTGAGAAGTTGATATGTGCGAGTAGCAAACGTGTATCCCAAAATAAATAAAAACAAATAAATTATCCTTCCCCACTAAAAACCAAAACAATAAAAAGTAACTTAATTGAAAACGTTGAAAAAGAAGTCCAGAACAAAGCAACATCCTAACTACACGCTAAACATTCCCGTGTGGTTACTCGACAACATTTGACCAAAAGTTGCAAAGAAGTTTTCAAGTTGGATAAGTAAATAAAACCTATTAAACGGACGCTAAGATTCACTTAACATGGCAAGATTCAACGCTTAGAGTTTTCTCTTGAACTGTAATTGATTTAGTCTTGCAGATTACATTTTAATTGACTAAGTACAAATATAAATAAAAAGGTGAAAACCCGGTGAAGATTGAAAAAGTCGCAGACTGAGTTGATTGATTGAATATCTTTTTGTTTTATGTCATTTGGCGTCGGTTAAGTAATCAAAACTGAACGCTATGGGTTGCTATCATGTATCAAAAATAAGGCGATATCTATTATATGTAACTGCAATGATGCACACCTTTATTACACCCCAATTAGATTAAAATTAAATGAAATTGATTTACAATATCATCAAGTACTGAAATTTTACTTAAATGCATTTGGATAGTGTTTTGTGATCCTAATTGAAGGCAAAATAATATGGAAATCAACGCACTACTTTGGTAGCGCATCGTTATTGGTAGCTATGCTCGCACATACAAACCCAAAAATTATTAAAAATAGGTAATTTTTTAGCCTTAAACAATTCTCGTTTATCAAAAAAGAATATTACCCATTTTAAAAATAGCTGAAATCGATTCTGTTCGTACTTCCTTCAGATTGTGCGTTCATGTTACATGTTGCATATTTTATTATGATTACTTTATGTTATACTTACTGAAACGAACTGTTTTATGTAAATTAATAGCATAGGAAAACTTTAATAAAATAATTTTTCACCAGTTAACACTATGACGCGTAAATCATCGCAACAATAGTAATATTTCAATAGTGTAATCAACATAATACGTGTTCCATGATCATAAGTAACATAACGTTTTCATACAATAAACAAAATTAATTGCCTAATTATTTAAGGTTGCGACAAAGATGTAATAGGAAATGGAGTGCTAAGGTCCCGATACACGAAGCCAGTAAGCTATTAACTTCAACACTGAGATCCAACCTTGTAGACGTGTTTTATTTTTGTAAAACTGTTTAATTGAAAAGCAGTTATAAATTTTCAAAAGTCTTTAATAATTCTGACACATTTACCTGTTATTGGACTCGTAAAAAATTACATCAACTCAGAGTTTTACGCACGAAGATAATCTTATAATACGAATTCGGATATCTTCTCTCGTATAATCAACAAATATGCAATTGTCAGGAACACTTTGATATTATTGTACCATAGTTTTAAACTAATTGCAGTATGGCTCTCAGCGTTGATCTAGTCTAATAGTGCATTTTTATTTACGCACGCGCATGCGAGCATTCCATTTGTACCTAAATATTCTTTGTTAAAACCAAGTCTCGTTAATATAAGGCTGCTTTGCAAAGCTTCGTGAAAATTTATCGTTCCTTGTTGTACTACGAAAATTTATACAGTCTTAGTTAAGTAAATAAGGTCCCATTCAATTATGTGCTTTCTTGCTTCACTTTTTGTTCTAACTCGGATTCCTTGTTAGCTTGCGGTGAAGATATTTATAGTATGTACTTAAAACAACATATTGTTGCTATGTTGCTTGTTCTGTAAGATTAACTGGTTCTTAGTCGGGGTTAAAGTGGTTTTGTGTAATTCGACTCCTGTGGAAGCAATAACGGTGAATTCATTATTCTAGTAATGTATGTTAACGCGCTTTTAAAGAACTTATATTTTTATATTCAGCTTTTTATTTTGCTGGAAATATTTGACTGACTAAATGTGTGCGTATGTAAAACTGTGGGTTTGTTATATAGGCATTTATTTCCTTTCAGTGTGTCCATTTATTAAGTTGCACCCGTAGTTGCACCTGCCTTGTCATGTTTCTGCATTACCCTAAGGTCGACTGGTAGAAAATACCTGTCGTTGTACAGTTTTATTTATACAAGTAAGTAACACTGCATTTATATTTAATAAATACAAGCTTTCAGATGGTTAAGTAATACTAAGGTTACAAAATAAGCAGTGGTGACGGTGATCCAGTGGTAAAGGCCCCGACCTACTAGCTACAGATCGTGGTTGAGTTATTTGATGATTACTCACTTGAATAAAAAGCCTAGAAGCATAGGCTTTTACACACAACTACACACAAAGCACATTGGTGCTTGTAGAGGTTTATAAATAGACAAACGTGATCGTTATGTTCACTTTCGTTCTTGCATCCCATCTTTAGAGCTACCAGGCACGGCGTGGTGCAGTCTAGACGTAATATTTTTGACGCGACCCGCTGATACTGAGTGGATATAGGAAATGGCACTATGGAGGCATGCGGCGTGAAAATGGCGTAGGCAAAAGTGGCGTAACTAATATACGTTATGGTTGGTGCATAGTCTTGTAGGAAGTGCAACAAAGTGTGTAGAGTTATCTGCTAAAGAATTTAAAATCGTGAACACATGAACACTATCAGTCAGTAAACTATAAAATTTTTGTTCAGTGTGGGAATCAAACCTGCAAAACGCAACGCTTATCGCACAACAACTGAGCCATCGAAAAAAGTGCCATTAAAAAAAGAAAAAATAGTAAATGAATTCTTAAAAATAAATAAATAAATTAATTAATAATAAATAAATTATTTTTTGGTTAGAGCCTTGGTAGATTAAGATTTAGTAAAGAAAACCATGTATAATTTGTCACATTTTATTTGCAGGCTAATAATTTTCACACTAACAATCACATATAACTTTTTGATGTATCCAATCTGCTAGCCAGGAAATAGTTTACCCGTGTGGCACATTTCAACAAAATTCGTTCTTTTTTTCTATTTAAAAAATAGAACGGCAAAGCCAATTACTCTATTTAAACTTATACCTAATTTATTTAAGTCAATCATGCATCCTTCTCACAAAAATTCAACCATTATCATCTTCCATTCATTCGCAAACATATTAATACCTGCCGTACATATCAATGCCGTTGAGACGCTTGAGCGTAAAGGAATACTATAAATACAAAACTTTCACCTTTATAACATTAGTGAGATCATTCAACAATTCTTCAGTATAAGTAAAGCTCCCAAGCTCACTAACTAAGACATAAAAAACTGTTTAACTGACTAAAATAGACTAGATAGCCAATAAAGCTAACTGCGATTAACTTAGAAGCAGGTTTGCGGTAACAGTTCCTGAAGATTGGATTGCAATTCGCTGAATCGTTCGAATGGACTGCTTGGTCCGTAATTTGAACTAATCTCTGGCCATGTAACCCTGATTTATTTTCTGTAACTTCCAAGTGTCTTAACGGTATCGTGATATATGACTTACTTAAATTGTATCATTACAAATGGTTATTACTACAATGTCCATTGAATTGGATAACTTTTATTACAGATTTTATTAGAGGAAGATATTTTATGTTCACGGTCGCCATTTTAGCACATACTCGTAACTTGTAACCCCAGTGAAATCATTCTCAATAAACGTTTACGAAATAAATAAAAAAATCTGATACAAGCTTTTAATTTTCTAAATTTTCCTCGGGAAACGTACCTACTATCGAGGTAAAAATATTTACTCCACCTTTTTTTTTAATTTAGGAAATCATACAATAATTTCGCCCGCTCTCGATGGAACGGGAGGAAGTGTTGGACTATTACTAACTAAAACAAACATATTTCGCGGTCTGTGTGCAAGGATGGGGGACCACCGGGACGCTTAACCGTAAATCCTGCAAAGAACAGTTACGAAAATATTTGCGTTTGTTTTCTGAGGGCGGCAAAATGCTCACAGCGCAAGCAATCTAAGATTATGAACCTTTAAGATTTTTAGCAAACAGAATTAGAGCTATAAAACACTTGATTGCGTCTCTTTTATATGAAAACATAAAAAAACATATTTCACAGAAAAACCAATTCAGTACTTAGAGATTTATCGTAGGCACTAAACGTAGATATAAAACGTCTTACACAGCGTTACCTATTACGTTTGCCAGTACAAGTGCTTCCACTACATCGATTTTATTGCCCCAAAGAATAAAATGTTTTGCCCCAATCTTACCCAAATCATACAGTAGATTTATAGCTCCGACCACAGAGCAAGGAATTGCCATGTGCCGGTAGTGCCTAGAGATACTCTCACTTACAATGTTGAAGGTGTTGAAACCTACGTAATATTAGGAACGCCACAGTTATGGCGGTCGGTTTTAGTCTGTGTAAGTCTGATACTGCCCTCCTATATACTCTGCCCTATAGTGAAAGTAGTCATTGGATAATTTCCCGCTTTAAAAAAGCCCACACAATGTCCGTTGACCGTAAGCTCCCACCTGAAATAATTATGTAGTGAAATGACAACTTGGAACGATTTTGATTTCGCAGTAAGAATTATCATTTCTTTTTTTATTATTGAATCACGCTTGACTATTGGTTGGTCTTACTCTTAGCCTTGTTGAAAATATTCACTCATGGTTTACTACCCTCTCCCTCCTAATACCCTCAAGTTGTAGCTATCAGGAAACGCATACAATAGCAGGGCATTCTACTTCTTAGCTGTTAAATCGTAACATACAAATGAACAAAAAATAAATCTCACCTTTTTATAATATGAGTTTAGATTTAAATAATGTCGAGGATTCATGTAGAGCTGCGATCTGAAGCAAGCTTTCTACCGGTAAATTGAGACATTTGACATTTGCCTGTAAGAAAAATTTTCACGATGGCATTTCTAGCAGTCGACAATGAGGCGTCTAAATGTTCAGTGGTTCTCGAACCGAACCTGGGTATAAAATGTAGCAGTAAATATTTACATCTCAACGTAGAACTGGAGTCACGTGCCATACTTTGTTCCCGTTTTATTGCATAAGGATTTATGACTTGCACTTCGAGTACCTCACGTATTACTCTATCTGTAAGAGATCTTTGAGCATCGGTTACCCTGTATGATGCTGTTATGTATTTAGGTTATGTTGTGTCTTAAAATGTTGAAGGTTTTCTGGGATTTTTGTGAATTTAGTAATCTGGGTTACGAATTTGATGTCATTTCTTTATATCATATTAAATTGTTATACATAAATCACATGTGAATCACACTAATATTATAGAGGCCAAAGTTTATAAGTGTATTTGTTACTTTTTCATGTTCGATCTAAACGGATTGCCTTGAAATTTGGCACACGGCTAGACTGTATCCTATATCCTACATACGCTACTTTTCATCCTGGAAGTGCTGTTCCCTTGAGACAACTTTCTAAATTCACGCCGGCGAAGGCTCTAGCAGCCGCTAGTCTAAAGATAAAAGTCGACATTGTAATTTATATTCTTCTGTCTAGTCTTTTACGAAAAGGGCTCCTAGTACAGCCAAATATAGCTGGATACTAGTATTTTACAAGAAGCGCTCCTAACCTAACGTAACTGTTTAATTTGGAAATGGAACACAACTAGAGAATGGAGGTATTTCAGCGCCTTCAAAGCGCTTCCGTCTTCGCAGAGTTTTATCACGGGTTCTGGAAATAGACACTCTTAGCTGCAAAACGGCTCTTTTGTCAAGCTTTACGACTTCAGCTTAAACCTAAACAATCGTTTGCCTGCAGCCGAGGATTAGCCGGCGCAATATGCACCTTAAACCGATAAAGATAGTTACGAAAATGGCTCAACAATTCTTTCATTCTAGAGTCTTATTATGTCAGTAGCGACGATGAACTAAATAAGTTGCTGTGATGTGTAATTATTTATTGATCTCAGCTTAAATTCATTTTCAGTTCAACCCAAACAACGTTATCAATTGAGCTTGTACAATGAAAATAAAACACGTCCCGATCGCAACAATACATTATACAAAATATAAACAACCCAGGACCGTATTCGGGGATGGTCGGTACAGGGCCGAACTCAGCTAAATGGGACTTATATCGAGCCCTCTCGTAGTGTCGTCCTATTGACGCCTCTGCACGCTTTATATGCAAATTGAATGACCTCCAATTTGGTGGAACGGGTGGAATGACATCTTCACATTGGAAGTTAAGTCCCGTAATTGCAGCCCTTTGCTGCGTTATTGGCGTATTTTGCGATTTGACTTCCGATGGTTTGGGCTAGATATCTGGCTTTTGGTTTTATGAAGAATTGCTGGTAGGTGAAATTGAATTTATAGTGGTCCATTTGTTCCGTCAAATGGTGAATATAATTCAGATATATTAATAAAGTCACTGACAGTCATTGGTCTGAGGGATAGTTCGACAGAAATATTGCAGCCCTGAAACGCAAAGGGCAACTATACCTATACATGAAGATGTATGGATACTATCCCTACCTGTATCCATCTTTGTTCGTCTCAGGAATGGTGGGTATCGATACCCTCGAGCTGAGACGTAAATGTGCTCTCCTCGTTCATTACTTTCTGTTATTTGCTGGTAAAATTGACAACCCTACGGCACTGTCGCGCTGTGGCCTATCCGCGCCGCCGCAATACACGCGACTGCGCTCGCGCCCTCTGCTGGCGACGCCCAGGGTTCGGACTCGTACCGCGCAGTATGCGGCTACGCATCGGGCGGTGACACTGCTCAACACTCTGACTGCTCAGCATCCGGACGTGGACTTGTTCCACTCCAGTGTGCAAATGTTTTTACAGAAATGCAAAGAATGTTTTAGTTAATTTGTTATATTATAATCAATTTTTTTTTTTCTTCACTTTATTAGTTTTTATGTGTATATATTTTTTTTATTTTTTATTTGTGACATTGTAATTGTTTTACTTTTGATTATTATTTTTCTAATCTTGTTTGACATTTTGTAACTTTTTTTTTTTTTATTATTATTTCACTTACTATTATTTTTTTTTTGACATTTGTTACTTTTTTGATTATTGTTTGTATCCAATTTATTATTTTTTGACATATGTAACTTTTAAAATTATTGTTGTATTCCATTTTTATTATATTAGTTTTTGATTATGTTGAAATAATTAATGACTCTCTGCACGTCTTGGTTCCGACTGTTAGTGCAGAGAGTACCTGTAATAATAAATAAATAAATAAATAATAATAAATAACTGAAAGAACAGAGGTGGATTAAGTCAGTAAAATTCCAATAGTCCCTTTTACTTCAACCAGATGGGTAAAAATCATGTAATGTTTCATTGTATAAAAAATTGTCATTCTGCCAAATTTACTTCATAATAATCTTATTTGTTGTAGCTTATAAATAGTAATACCAACCACTTATAAAACTGAAAGAGATAGAGCGCGTTATGTAGGTACATAAAGAAATTTAAAAATAAAGGTTCAATGTCCTTACCACAAAACCTTTGCGTGCGTATCTGTAAAGTACGTACTTAAAAAATTATAATCAAGTAAAGTGTTAATACGACAAAATTTGCAATATGGATAAAAGTCTCGTTAGAAAATAAAATTTAAACAAAGCAACGACCTTTTTACACATAATACTTTGCTAAGCAGTTTTATTTTCTGCGATGTCGTCGTTGATATGTGTACATATTTACCAACTTTATTTTGCATACTAATATGAAAAATTTACATGAACGCTTACCATGTAAGTAATTATTATACAATGAATAATAAATGAATCTGCAAAAATAACAGAACGCCCACGTCTTCCTGAAAACATCAATATGCAAAGAACTTACTTATTACTACATTAAAAAGGTATTAAAAAAAGGTCGGGAACTCAAAATAAATAAAAATCACGGAAGATATCCCGTAAGTGACAATTTAAATTATTAAAAAAAGGTATTGAAAATACCGACATAAAAAGCCTCTTATTTGTAAGACCTAGCTGTATACAGGAGTTTTTACAAGAAAACAAATTGAAATAATCCTATGCCACGTTATTTTAAGCCTATTGACTACATTAAATAATTATAAAATCATTATAGAAATAGCACAAAACACACAGGACTTTCTAACTGAATTTTCAATACCTACATAAGAAGCATCTTATTTGTAAGACCAAGCTGTAAACAGGAGTTTTAACAAGAAAACTAATTCAAATAATCCCAAGCCATGTTATTTTGACCCTATTTTGTAATAAAAATCTACTTAAACCAAAAGAAACTATCTAAAGCCGCCACAATTTCCATTTAACGAGTCGTTTCCTGAAAATAACGAAGAAAATGCTCTAGCGGCGATAAGGCGCCGCTGTAAATTAAAAGTTAATTGTATAACAAAAGCAGTGTTTGCCTTAACCACTGATAAGCCAGTATAAAAGACCACTTTCTTCAGAAAATGAACTTTTTTATGGTGGAGTAAAGCAGTTTTAAAAATTTCGCACTGATTACACGGTTCGAGCGCCTGTGGTTGTGATTGAGTTGGTCAGGCTGTGTTGGCCATGTATTGGTTATGTTGGTCAGTTACGGTTTATGTTGGTCACATATATGGTATGTTGGTCATATAGGTACGATACCGCGGTATTTTATGTGAGGTGAATGCACTAGAAAATACGGGTAGTTGTTCTTTATTTACATTGTTTGGACACACTGTAAATGCGTAGTTTTATTTTGGGTAACCACAATGCCGTTCAATTCGATTATGTATCCTTTTATGAAAAATATTTAACGTAAAGTAAGGCGGTTGACATCATATACTAGCTGCTGCCAGCGACTTCACCTGCGTGCTAGTAGAAAATTGTCCAAAGAGAACATACCTACTCCCGCGATAAAAAGTAGTGCCAAGTTTCGTTGAAACCCATTTAGTAGTCTTTGCTTAAAAGAGTACATCGATACATACACGTTTTCGCGTTTATAACATTTGTAGGATTTCTAGTATATTGAGAAAAAAGTAATGTAAATAGTTAATTCTTATTTTTATAGATACATATTTCATCGTTCATTCCACGGCGATATAAAAACAAGTTTTTAATCAAGTCCATTTGATTGGCCGGAACTAATATACAAAATACACAACTTTAAGTTTGCCAATTTTACGCCAGTCACATACCTACCACTATCAGTCATTCTGCCCAACCTTTCCCCAACAATATTGGGGTCAGTTTCTAGTCTAACCTGATGTAGCTGGATACCAGTATTCGTCTTCCTATCTGGCCCTCAAAACCTAGTAACTGGATAAATAATAAGATAATCCTTGACAAAACAGGTTTCAGATTTTCTCGCGTCTCTCGTCAAAATCAAAAATCAAAAGTGTTTTTATTTTACACTAGCTTTTGCCCGCGGCTTCGCTCCCGTCAAATGACTACCCTACCTATCCTACCCTACCCTACCCTACCCTACCTTCCCTACCTACCCTACACTACACTACCCTACACTACCCTACACTACCCTACTCTACCCTACACTACCCTACACTACCCTACACTACCCTACCTACCCTAATTTACCTAACTTTTTTTTTAATTTTTCTCTCCGTAAGAACCATCATTGAACTTCAAGGAACATTTAAAAAAAAAATCAGGCAAATCGGTCAAGCCGTTTTCATGTTATGTCGTGACAACGAAAAACGGGTTTCATTTTTATATAATACTAGCTGTTACCCGCGACTTTGTCCGCGTTAAGTTCGGAAAAAGTACTATCATTCTGTGCTCGCAATTCATTTCGAAAGGATCGAAATTATTTATTTAACTTTCCCATAAACCGTTTAAAAGTATAGACAAAATTATTTACCTTGAGGAAATGTTTTACGTCCAGATGTACGAACAGAAAGAGTATTTGTAAGGGTCGTAGCAGTTGACGTTTCTACCTAGCCCGAGTGAAAAGGCATTAGTTTATATATTGGGCACGCCATCATTAAGGCGGTAAGCCCCTCTTTGAGGAGTGGTTGGAAACACGTTACGGCGCGTGGCATCTTCACCTTCCGTATGATGCAGGTTCTCACCGGACATGATAAGTTCGGAAGGTTTCTGCACCAGATTCAGGCGTAAAAAAACATCAAGGTATACACTACTTGGATCGCCTGGATCTTGATCAACATACAGTGGAGGTTTGCCCAGCTTAGTCGGTGCACCGCCGTATGCTCGTGGAGGCGATCGGCGACCACGACTGCTCGCACTGGTTCCCTGGTACAGGCCATGGTCCGGTCGCCTCCTTATGCGAAGCAGTAATGCTAGCGAAGGTGACGACCGCACGCAAGTGGGAACGTCCCTCCTGCCCCCGTCGCTGGGATTCCAATCCCGATTTCCAACCACCGCAGGCATGGGCTTGCAGACGGCGAGCAATGGGTAGCTAGCCGTCCGGCAGTCTAGTAATAATCCGAACCGAGCCCAAGGTGTCAAAGGCGCGATGGGCCACGCGAGCCTCAAAGAGATGTCAGCAAAACTGTAGGGGCTCAGCAAGGTCGAAACCTCTGTGGCCATGGGTTGGCTTCTGAAAGGAAAACCCAGGACCCTGTAACAATGGCAGAGAAGGAACGGAATGTGTTTTTCTTAGTAAAATTCTGACACGTCCTCCCGCTCCGCCCAAAAGCAGAATATCTCATTCTGATGATTTCCCAAAATTAGTTTATGTACGTTTCTCGTTTATATGATTTTGTTGTTTGTTGTAAGATTTTTATATGATATTTTGTTTGTCAAAAAAAGGATATACACGCTTTAATTTCTAGTAACAATAAATAAATGCTTTTTAATGAAGGCTGTAAAAAAATAGTTATCTGTAGACCTGATCCTGTGGTGGGCACCCGTAACCTTTAAGGTTTGCAGTTCTGCACTTTTTCTTAAGATAAATCAACAAATACCTTCTCCCATTCTGAGTGGAGCAAGTGAGACTATCAGACTTTTATTGACTAAAACCCACTTGTGTTACTTCAGTTGCCCTTTGCGTTTCAAGCAAGCGCGCCATCATAGCTTGAGTGTTTCAAAAGGTTTGAATTTAGGATGTGGCTGGAAGTACCCTGATAGTAATATTATGCGAATCACCTGGAGGATAAGTACAATAGAGCATGCGGTGGAAGTCTACCCCGCTTATGCGGAACGCCGCGCCGCCGTGTCCTCGAGGACGCAATCGGCGGAGCAAATGTCACACAGTCATCTCCTTCAATGAATCACTAATGCGATCGAAGGAGGTGGCTGAAAATATGAGGGATAGGATATCCTCTCACTCCGTGACACTCCAGGTGTCAAGCTTTAGGCAGAGTCCCAAACACCACCAGCACGCCTGTGGTTGTGCCATCGGGCCGTCGAGTGAAAGCAAGCCCGAATTCACGCGCGACTTCAAGTGATGTCAGCAAATGGAAAGGTCCTCTCCGTCCGATGTCTGCTAGGACTGCGATCATTTTTGCCTCGATAATATTTCTCTGCAGAGTTACACAATTTTGGCAGAGGGTTAATAAAGGAGCATAATCGGGACACCGACCTTCTGATAGCGCAAAGCCATATGCGAATCCAATTACATTAATTGTACGTTCATGTCGTTTAAATTACTTGTTCATTTACCCAGTATTTTTTGTGTATATTTGTCTAACTTCCTCGTAAATCTGACGAATGTTTTTCCATAGTGGGAACTATCCTATGAAGTTTGTCCAACTTTTAAATGAATTTCGGTGAAATCTTGTTGTAGCGTTTATTGATGGCCAAACGCAGACTGTAGTCGCCGCCGATTATCTCCATGAGAACATGGCCCAAACGGGATTGACCTCTACCTTATGCTCCACTGTGTCTTCCGAGCGGTTCCCAAATAGTAATATCCGGAAACTTCCCGCCAAAACCAAAACAGAAACCTCTCGACGCACCCATAAAAGCTGCCTTCATAAAACAATGAAATGATGGTAAACAAATGTAGGAGTCGATTGGGGTTATTCCTGAGACTTGCCTACGTCAGAGGGTTGTTCCAGTGTTGTTCACCACTCACTCCAAGGAGGCATAGCCCCGTTGGCGACGTAAGGCTAGGAATGTGAGATATGTCATACTTTATCAAACTGTCCTCAGAAAAGCAAACTACATTCGGCTCTAAACTATATGAAACAGTAACCGCAAATACACGCAATTATTAGGCTGCATGGTGCAACTCCTTCCTATAAATTTGTCAATAATAAAACTCATCTAAGTATTTACTTTTATCGCCTTTGGTTGGTATGCCTTGCCTAATCACGGTCAATTAGCTTGTTACAACCTCTGGTAAATAAATAAAAATAGACAGTATGATTGTTAAAAACGCTCTGGCCGTTCAATAATTGTAAGTTCGTCATGCTCGAACTAAAAAACCGTTTTAATAAAAAAAAGTAGTAAGAATGCAAAAATATGTCAGAAATTTGTGCTTTCAGTTTAAAAAAAAATACTATCTTGCTAAAAGGTAAAAAAACTATCACCCAAATATAACCATCTGAGATTCGAACCATGATTATCCGACTTACAAATCTAGTCTACAAACCAATGTGCTACGTTTCTTCTATGACATATCTTCAAAATAAGCGTTCTTATATAGACTTCAATTAAATATAGTAAATGTATTTTGCACCTAATTGATTAAATTCTATGTTTTGATTACTTTTATTGAATAAAAATGTCAAAGTTACGTTGAAAACATTTAAAAAGCAGTTTTAGTATTAAAATCGACTTATCTTTCTAAATTATGTCCAAAAAAGAAGATAAAATAAACACAAAAAGAATAACTGGAATAGGGATTCGAACTCACAACCAATGACGTTCAATATGGTCCACGGAGTGCAGACAAAATGCAATATTACTCACCCCCCAAAGCGAAAAGCGTGATAATTTGCTGCCTATGTCCTTTCTCAAGCTCTAGTGTGTCTTTGTACCAAATTTCATCAACATCGGTTGGGCGGTTTAAGCGTGAAAGCGTAACAGACAGACAGACAGACAGACAGACAGACAGAGTTACTTTCGCATTTATAATATTAGTTTGGATATAGATAGATAAAACGCCAGAAGCTAGTGCTCGGATCCAATTAGTCGTTTGTTTTGGAGAAAAACTGGCAAAAATATCCATTGTATTTTTTTTTATAATGGTTTTACAATATTTCTATATTGAAATATTATTTTGTTATTATGTGTGTGACTGGAAGCCGACCCCAATATAGTTGGGAAAAGGCTAGGCAGATGAGTGTAGACCAGTCAATACACGTGTTCCAGGACTACAGTATCTCTTTCAAAAATTCTCCTTAGTCCTTAGTGAAGTCACATCCCATTTTATTATTTCATACGATGAAAATGGATGTCCACTGGCAGCATTTTAAAGGAGGTTTCATCCCATCACGTCTAGTGCCGCCTTATGAAATATTTGACAAGCCTTTCTTGGTGAAATATGGAATTTTCATCATACTACTAAGTCGACATGCTTGCCTAGTGGGTAATAACGCCAATACTAAACTACAACACCTTTTTCATTTATTTTTAGTAGTAGGTAATATCTGGTATGCAGTTTTTGAGTTTAAGTGCACTAAGATACAGGCACAAAAGGGAAGTTTACATGACTTTTCATATAAATAGGTAGGTTATCTAATATTAAAAGAATTATTCAGTCAAATGCGAACTTCTTGAATTCAACGAAGATAGGTCAATCTTTCGCACATTACTATTACACCAACAACGATTGCAACATTTTTGTAGAATACCCTCTCCGCTTTGGATAGAGCCTTCTCGCTCTATCCGAACCGAGAGGAGTTATTCAGAGAGTCAAACTTTTATTATTTATTTATTGTACACCGTACAAATACATTTTCATAAGGAGTTTAACATTAGTAGGGGTGATACAATGGTGGAACAAATTCTTATCGCTAACAGCGATTTTTTACAGACAACCTTACTAAAATCCTGTATTCCTTCGCCGAGCTGCGGTGTGTCTGTTTCGAAAAATGCTACAGCTCTGGCAGGCATCGGCCTTAACGAGTCCCGTCAATCATTCTGATATACTAGTTACTCCTACCACAAGGTGGACCGATGACCTAGTGAATGGTTGCGGGAGTCCGATGGATGCGAGATGCACAGGACCGGTACTGGTCGTTATAACGACACTTGGCGAAGCCTATGTCCGAAAGGAGGACGTGTTTCAGCTGAATACTTAACTAATTACTAAAGTTAGTCAATACTTAATAGTCCAGTCATTATAGTACTTTCACCTCGGAATTCGAGATACCCAGCTGTAAGTCTGTAAATATTTGTATATTGACACCCTAAAAGTTGTCTCAAAACCTACATATGGTAGGGTGTACGCAACTATGAAGTTTCAAGGTCAAAGGGCACAAAAATCGTTTTTTTGCGCTTTTTTTGTAAATATCTCATTTCCTAAAGGTTTTTTGTATATTTAACAATATTGTAGAATACAAAATTCTCTACAAATTTTGTAAAAAAAACTTTTTCCTTTTTTTTATAACTAAGTTTAATGTTGAGTACCTATTAAATCTGTGTCAGAAATCTATAAAGTATCCGTAAGGGCATAAAATGATAGGGTACTTTGTAGTAAAGTTTATAAAGTGAAAGTTTGCACCTGCAAAACGGTACAGGTTGAAGGTTGAAGAAAAGGCGTGGTTTGGGGCTTAATAAAATTGAATGTTTGGTAGTAATGGCCAACCAGTACTCTATAATGAGAATCATTGTAAGAGAAAAGCAGTGGCGGCCGTCCGGTAGTAACGGCTGCGACGACGAGAAGAAATGTTAGTTGTCCGGCGTCGAGATGACTAGATGACGATGGTTACCATCCTGAGATGAACCTGAATAAGATTAGCTCAGAAACGTATTGGCATAAGAAAGAGCTCTCTTCTGCACTGGGTGAACTTGCACTGCAGATGATAATGATAACTCTATTTTATCTAGTTTGATCTAACCTAACCTAGAGCTGGCCTTCATAAGTGTATCTACAATTTATTGACAATACATAGAATGTAACTAACTAATTAATAACTTAACGGAAAGAGAGGGGAATTAGTTTTAAAGTAACATAGTCTGAGATATAAATGTTATAATATTATTAAAAACACTAAACTAATTATTAATACTGTTAATGTATTATTTTGCAAAGTAAAATTAAATTTCTCACTATGAAGTACCTACCTAATAGTTTTAATATTTTAGTTACCTAACTAAAATATTAAATTCCTTTGCTTACTTTACAATATGTTGGAGGAAGAAGTATGAAAAAAGGAATGATGTACACAAGAATAGTCAGGAAGCGGCGACTTGTCTGAATGTCTGCCTTCACTCACAAGAGGCGTAAATTCTAAACGTCGTAAAATATGAAAAATATCGTGGCAATGTTAGGACGAATGCAGCAATAAAACTTACACTGCAGACAATTTGTGGGGAAACTGCAACGTATTCTGCAATAAATATATTGGAAAATTAAACATACCCGTTTTAAAGTAATAAACCGGTTTATGAGGAACTAACGGATACCCGGGGTGTGCTGGATATGCTAGAAAAAGATAAACAATTTGTTTATTGGTTGGAAAAAAAGGAAATAAGCATATTTTAATGCATTGTTTTAATTGTCTAAAACCATCTTCGTATTTATTGCCTTTCGTTTAAAACCGGTTTGGGGCATCTCAGTTGGATGAAACATTTTTTGTATTTTGTAAACATAGATGAGTACAGTTAATTGTTTAGCTTTCTCATATTGAAATCATAGGCACAGGGTGACTAACATGGGCACGCCATAATTGTGACGGTAAGTAAAACCTTTGAGGAATGGCTGGAAAGATTTCTGGACATGGTAAGTTTGGGAGGTTCCTGCACCGGATCTGTCTGGATCAAGCTCAAGTTGTCGACGGCGTGTAGTGTTCCACACGCGTCTTAAGGAGATATCAGCAAAACCGAAGGGGCCGAGCAGGTTCAAAGCCTAGTGGAGTCATGGGTTGTGCGAAAAAAAAACACCAGCGGGATCGAAGGCAAAAAATGAACATAGAAGAGGTTTTAGTTAGTAATAGTCTGACATGATGTCAAGCCAAGTCATTGGATGATTTCCCATCTAACTGTGTTAAACTCAATCATAAGATATTTGTAAAAAAATTGTTGAAATCGTAACCAAATCAGGTACTAGTATAATAAGTACCATTATGTCCACATAAATCAACTAGCTATTTATGCACTGTTACTTTCTTAGTTTGTTAACTATGTCTGGTTATTACCAAGATAAAACATGATTTAGTACTAAAAGGAAATGGATAGTCAAGAATCCATTAATATGGAGAACTTACGTATTTACAAGCACTTAGTGTAATTCATCACGAAAATTATAGGGTAGTATGCTAGAACACGAAACATGATTCGAAAATAATTATTTGTTTTTCAATATCCTTAATTACATTGCTATGGTCTGTCTTCGAGGTAGCACCGCTGTTAGTCTTGATGGATGGAGTGCATTAAAATAAACATCTGTCCATTTTTCAACACGCCCTGATAGCCAATTACACCGCTGTGCTACAAATAGCCACAGTTTTACGAATCATTGCTTCTCTGTTAAATGGGTTTAGTAAAACAAAAAAAGCAAAATTTTTATTTGGATGTTATGAGATACGAACTAATAAGTTGCAGGAGATATTAAAAATAGTTCTCTGTCAAATAAATCTTGAATATTGTGTGCTGGTTTTGGAATTTTTTTTAATGGGATAAGACTATTTCGTCGAAAATCTTTAGGTACTTTGTCGGGGTTTGCAGTACTATCAACTTTGTAGACACAATGCGGACCAAGTAATTACCATTGTATCCCAAGTTAACAATTACGAGGCTAAGAGCCAGGTAAATAAATAAGAGTCCTCTAGCCGACGACAAGCATAAAATTTAGTTTCATACTCGGGTAACTTATTCTTAGCTCATTCTGTGCAATTTCCTATGCAAATTTAATTGTACCCGGGGTCCACGTAAATCTCTACTCTCTCTGGCTGCAAAGTTAATTACGCGCCAGGACTACTCTGTGCGATTAACGAGCCGGCTTGCTTTTATTGTGTCTACATCGACAAAGGAAAGGAAAACGTGGAAAATGATATTACCCGAGGCGCAAATGAACAGTGTTGCTATAACACGGATTCCATACCAAAAACTGAACAAAAGATCCTGGTTTTGAGACAAAGAAACGCCATTGTTGCTTCAAGATTTATCGTTTGTTGTACATGTTTCGTCTTTTGTTATTGTTTGCTCTGTGAGGTCCAGCGTTTAATCAATGTATTGTTGACGTAAATTAATTGAATACATACGGTATTTAGCCTTTCATCTCGCCGCAGAATTTCTTTGTTCAAATACCAAGTTTGTTATTATGACCATTACCTACAAAGTTTTATCAGGGTACCTGGAAAGAGCAGCGCGTTTGTAAAATATTATAAATGCTGCAGAACTGACAGCTAGTTAGCAAATTCACCAACTAGTGCAGTTTTACTGTCGCCTGAGGCATTAACTTGTTCAGGAAGGAAATCTAGGCTATTACGAACTCAATGACTGTTGAAACTTTTAATTTACATTTGTCTCCACCCAGACCTTAATTCAAGCTCAAAAATCTAGTGAAGTTTTGTTTTTATAAATATCTTACTAGATTTATTTAAAGCTTAAATTATTTTTTTAACTTGGTCAAAAATGTTCTTCATCAAGATCTCATCCATCGCTTACTGTCCAGCGAAATCAGTGTACAGATCAAAGACTAAAAAAAAATAATTTCAAGAATCCAGCAAAAGAAACAAACTACCCAGAAGACGCTGAACAAGATAATAAAGTCGCGTGTCACTCTGATGAAACAGACACGGACATGATAAGATTTAATGACGTGCTACGCAAACACTATTGCAATTCTAGTTTAACGGCTCACACCGATCTATTGCCTCAGATAAGTGGACTTATGTAGCTGTGAGGAATAAAGTATGTCAACTCGTAGTATGCAAATCACGGCTATGTGATCTTAAGTGTGTGAGTGCACGCGCGAAGAGCTTTGCCTAAAGTGTAGATGGAACTCAAGGTAAATGTGACGTGACCAGAATTGGAGTTAGTGACTTGGTTTTGACTTAGTTTTTCTTGGAGTTTGGGGTGGATGATTTTGTTATAAAAGAGACACTTTATAGTGTTCAAAAATCAGTGGTTTACTTCTATAAATTATTCATGTGTCGTTAGGAAAGTATGAGTAAATATATCCTACTAATATTATAAACGCGAAAGCTTGTATGTATCTATGGATGTTTGTTACTAATTATTCTGTCACGTAAAAACTACTGAATAAATAATATAGCTAATACAATAATATTTTATGGCTTTTACATCAAAATAACACTTGACTCAACGAACCCCGTGTGAACGTGTTATTCGCAAATACGGGTGCAGTGAACGACGTTAAAAACAATAAAAACTGTTTTTTTTTTTAAAGTGACTTCTTACTTACAACTGACTTCATAAATAAACTAATCATAATGATTTATTAAAAAACTTTTTTATCGCATTTCTGCTGTTTTCGCATGCATATAATTCGTACTATACTCCGTCGGTTTAGGTAGTTAACGTAGTTAACTAAATGTAAACAATCTTGGCATGTCTTTTTATCTTAAAGTTGTCTATAAAGTGTACATAAAAATCTTTGCGACTAGGTATTTACCTAAATCGATGTTAGCTAATAAACTAAATTAAAATAATCTTCGTGTATATTATATACGACCTCTTTAATATAAAATGACATACCAAGATTGTTTACCTTTAGTTAACTACCTAAACCGATAGACCATAGCTAGTACTAACTCTATATTTATTTTCTTTTTCCATGGAAGGAAATTATAATTGTTAACGTTGCAATTTTCGACGATTCTTATCAAAGTAAAGGAGTACTTTAAAGAATAACAATAGATCAATACCTACGTAGATTGCTAAATCACAATTTAGTGACTACAAAACTAATTGAAATCATAATGCATAATATTCACATAAACAACTAAAATCATAAACCACGTCCCACAACTTGAAGCCAGATATCGCTAGAACCGCCTCCAACAATAAATCTCCTGTAAATGACAAACGGGCGACATATCCCAGATTCTCATGTCCAAACAACCTTTGCTACGAAAAATCCTGAATATTACTCTGCAATGCGTCTTTACAGCTTTGGCATAAATCCAACTTCAACAATGACAGCATCAAGTTGCTAGCTTTCCAAACTTTCCCCATAACGAACGCTCAGTGGGTTGCACTAACGTACAGTTGACCACAAATGTGGATAGTTCCACGCAAGAAACAAGGATATTTATCAGGAACTATACCGAAGATGTGGTAAGCAAAATGGATGGATGTTTACTCAGCTAATTGATTGAATCTGAAAATCTTTGCAGTAAATCTACCTCGGACAAACACAAAAGTTACCTCGTAGCTACGTAGTAATGGATATAATATTGCTATACTAGATATCTAAAAATTGTACCTCAACTGTAGTAAATATTTAGTTACATACCAGTGTTATAATAATAAATGGAGTAGGGTGTGAACTCGGCGATCATTTTAACGATAGTCGTAGCGACGAGCTTCGATCAACACATAAGGAGGTTCTCGTTAGGTGTCTTGATTCATGATTAATGATAATCCTGGAAATGGCACGTATTGTAAGGAAGCTTCTCTATATAAAGCTCTCAGGACTCCACAGTTTCAGGAACAGGGTCCGAAAATTGTTCCTGTTACCAATGGTTACTAAACCCCCAAAACAGGTTTGGAAGGAGAAGGGGAGGCTTTTGCCGAGTAATGCAACGCAATAAAAGGTAATTAAGCAAGATCTCCTGTACGCAGTGTACGCACTATGCGTACAGGAATAATTGGTTGGCACCAGTGCACCTAAGGACAACCCCCGGTTAAAACTATAGGTATTTTCAAGTCTAGAGTGAATACGCTCTTAATAAACTAGTGTGCCTCAACACCAACGAGTGCATCACTACTTACCATCACTTGGGATCGCCTTCAAGCACTAGTTTATATTAATTAAAAAATCCAAACTAATATTATAAATGCGAAAGTAACTCTGTCTGTCTGTCTGTCTGTCTTTGCTTCACGCCTAAACCACTGAACCGATTTGTGTGAAATTTGGTACAGACATAGTTTGGAACTTGAGAAAGGACATAGGATAGTTTTTATTACAAAAAACAAAATAAAAAATAAAATAAAAAATAAAATTTATTCCGGACATACAGCGCCATCTATTGATCAAGAGTCGGCATCAATTCAGTACTGAAAATTCATCGGAAAAATGTAAATAAATAGTAAAAAGGTATGAAAATCCCTACTAATATTATAAATACGAAAGTAACTCTGTCTGTCTGTCACGCTTTCACGTCTAAACCACTGAAATGATTTTAATGAAATTTGGTACAGAGACAGAGTTGACCTTGAGAAAGTACATAGGATAGTTTTTATCCCGGACTTTTGAAGAGTTCTCTTGGAAACGCGATATAACCGAACTCGACGCGGGCGAAGCCGCGGGCGGAAAACTAGTATGGAAATAAAGATCCGAAAGGCCTTTCGTGGATCCTTAAAATCTAGATCCAGTAAACTACCAGGAACTATGTCAAGACTATGGCCCCGGCCTCTCAGAACAATGTTATTAAAGTCTATCGGTAATGAAGGCGACTAGGACAAAAAAAAAAAATTGAACCAATGTAACAATTTTCTATAATGGCTGGCTTATCGTGACGTCAGAAAATATAACAGTATTCATATTAATTATAGTATTTAGAAACCAGCGTGTATCAGTTTTAAATGTTTAACCCCCTTTCGTAAACGATAACTTTTCTAGAAGCCATTACCAATACCTATTACTTTTTTTCACTTTAGTATCTATCAATATAGGCCAGCTATAAGATTTAATTTATGATTAAATTGATTAGAGTAAAAACGTAAACGAATTCAGGAACAAAAAAATACCCGCGAAACGAGACACAATAGTAAAACAATAACAGCGCGGTCTCATAGGACCGGTTGGGGATTCAAACGTTAATATTTAACTTATAAGAATCAGTAGATTTCTGAGAAATCTATGTAATCAATAAATCATTGTGAAATAAGGATTTTCCCTAGCATTGGGAAACCATAACAATACGAATTCGAATAAATTCAAAACCTTCTATCTTCCTGTACAATGAGATATCAAAACAACCCATCAAAATGATTGACAAAACCATTGTGTGATCGAGCGTACTTTCACGTAGGTAGACAAATGAGGACTATTTATGATATTGGTTTATATGATCTCTCTCATTTGTACAAATTACACACATATATAGACACCTATACATACATATACCTACGCAAAAACATATTTACTCATCATCTCGGCGTTCGCTTGAGTAATGGGTTATTGATTTCGATTAGGCAATACTTTTACGGCTGTTTTTATGTTAATAGATGTAATAAATCAAGCGTATTTAATTATATGTTTGATTTACATTAGGAGCCAGATGAAATAGTGCAAATGTGTTATGTGTTTAGCCTTGATATTTACGTCTTAATCTTGTATTGGGGACAAACACCTATAGATCAAGTGAGTAGATATTATACTTGAATAGGTAACTAGCTGCTACCAGTGTTTGCCTAGGTAAAGTAGAAAATTCCTCCCGGAATAAAAACTATCATAAGTTCAATACACATAGGAAACTTAGTTAAACCAGGGCTTGGAATACCAAGTCCTATTCTTTAGTTGTGTGACAAATTTGATTCGCAAACTTTCGCAAACTATAATATTAGTGTAATTTGAAGTCAAGTAACAAATCTGTATATTGTACTTGACTAACATATTATACTTTCAATCATAATTGAAAAAGGCCCTTGAATGGACACAACTAAAAGCAAAAACAACAACCCTACCATAAGAGCTTCAACGATTCTCACATAAAGGCGAAGTGTAAATTACTCAAGCGGAAAGCAGAATCCCGCTAAACGTGGAAACCGACTCAATAGCTAACTAACCAAGCCGCAGTCAATAAACCAGCTTCGTTTGTGCTTAATTATCAACTAGGACAAAGGTAAAGCCCTATCTATATTCAGGGGAGCAGCCGCCATTCCGCCACACTGTCGCCGACTCCCGAACTATCATGGTCACGAAGGAGATTGAAGAAACAAGTAAATTCTATTATACAGATTGTTCTCGCCTTCGTTGCCAGAATGTGCTACTTGGTACATGCCAGGATGTTTTGCTCGCCAACTAACTTTGTGAGATATATGTGTTTTGGTGCAATCCTTTTATACAGCGGTATCTGCTGGCTTGAGTTATTGTTTATTTTCCTTCATCATGTCGCTTTGGCGTCGTTATGGCACATTGTACTGCTTCGTTGGAGCTGTCCGTTTGTTTGTGGCTGCAGTTGAATGTGTTTTATGGTCGTCTTGCATTATTGTTTTTATTATCATTTCTTATAAAGTATTTTTCTAGAGCTTTTATAAGTACGTTGGCCAAAACATTTAATGCAATATAACAAGTTGTAATGATAATATTTTTACTATGTTGTAAAGGGCTCTTAGTAGTGTGATATATTAATAACTTTTTGTTTGCGACCGCTATGTTTATGTTTATATTATGTTTTTTATGTTCATATAATTCATCATCATGCAGACTTCAGTTTACAACTTCAGTCACTCATAAAATTTTAAAATAACTAAATCTAAACTGACCCGCATTTTTTCTTCATCACTGTTCCCAATATAAAGTATAAGCTTCATACCCGACATGTTTAAACTAGTTAATGGAATCATTTGTAGCTATTCTCTTAGTTATTCGAATCGTCCGCTTGCCGCTGTAAATTTTAATTATAGAACTCTTAATAAGGGAAGCTACTCACGACACGGTATGGTTTCATCACTCCTGTGATGATAGCGAGTCTAATTGGTGCAGTAAATTTAAATAACACTGACACTTTACTGTCGTTGCTTCTCCTAATTGAGAGACAGAATCGTAAAAATAATTTTACCCGCCTCATTTGTACTCTCGGCTTTACTTTTAATTTTATTTTCTTTTGAAGGTAGCAGGCTGATTGAACTGCCTACGTATGCGTAGAATTTAATTTACGATTGAAACTTATTTTAAATCTCTTTGGCGGGAATGGGATTAAACTTTTTTATAGATGTTTTGGCGCGTTATCGAAGATGATAAGTTTAGTTCTGGTCATTAAGTATTACTTTATCTGTATAAGTCGTGTAGGCCAACAGGCGTAATAAAATCAGTTTTGATTTAGAGAGATTGAGTTTAACGTTTGAATCCCCAACCGGTCCTATGAGACCGCGCTGTTATTGTTTTACTATTGTGTCTCGTTTCGCGGGTATCTGAGTAATTAAAGTTCAACGCTACTATGAAATATTGACGTCTCTTTCTGATATTTATTGGCTTCACGCCATTGTATTGTTATGGGTTCATACTCATAAATTATAATAGACGCTATTTCATGTGAGAAAAGTGCAAGAGACCGTTTATGATATTTGATTTAAATATATAATGAAATATGTATGTTATGAATATTCGATACGGTTTAGAATTTCGAGCCTATCTACAGAGTAAATGGGTAGTTATATTATAAATACTACTTCTGCAAAGTCCCAAAAAAGTAACTTTTCATACTATGTTATCCTACTTGATCACAATTAGAGTAGAAAATGCAGTTAAAAGACTATGACTTTTTTAAAGAAACTTATTCGTTTCCACGTGCAGAAACAGTAATATAGAGTCTTAATGTTCCAATATAAATTTTATCCAATGCTATTTCTAAACGTAGAAATAATCATAAAATGCAAGCATTACACAATCAGATATTTGAATCAATTAATAAAATATCGTTCTAATCGTGTATTAGCAGGCACTGCCTTATCAAGCGAAGGCCTTAGTTGACATTACAAGCGGAGTTATTTTAATTGGTGTAATTACCATGCCTGCCACATCGACCACAGGCGCAGTACAGAATAGAAAGGTGCAGAAGGAGAGCTCCGTACGACGGGTGAAAGCGCACGCACACGCCAAGTAACCTTACGGTTAGCAATATACTAGTATGGTGATATCTATAATGCTACGCCACTACGAACTAAATATGATCACGTAGGTATATATCTTTAATTTCTGATTCCCGCTAAAGCCATGGCGAATTTCTATAAAAGAAACCCGTGACCCTAGAACGCAAAAGGAACCTAAAGAGCGCAGGTGTGGTTTTAGTTTAGTCAGTAAAACTCTGACACACGCTTCTACTTCACCATAGAGTGAAATAAGTCATAAATTTTTCACCTCAAAAATACTTTTTCACATAGATAAGCTTTGTATCCCAACAGTGAAATAATTTTGCGTTGTGATAAAAGTCGCCAGCAATAATAGACGAGTAGTTAGTAACTTACCAGACACAAAACCAGTCTAGCCAATGATTGCGTCTGGTTAGCTAAGAAGGTGCAGAGTCAGTGTTTTAACACATCATCGTACTCCTATCCTTAAAGTCTCGACATCGGAAAATATGCACATGCACCTTTTGTCTTTATCTATTTTGTGACAATCTCACACTGGGTTTAGAAAATCGAAGCATACTCGGCCATACGGATGCATTATTTCAACGTCAGGCGAATCACAATAACGGTTAAAAGGACATTTTTCATTTACGACAGCAGTTTAGTGTTAATAAGGTTTAAGTATGGATGTGGGCACTTATTAGTAGACATTACGTGATAGAAACTTAACCGTCAAATGGTTATGTTGGTTGAACTTTGAATGTATAATATTTTTGAAAGGATAGAGAAAGTTGCAATTGGTATGTAAATGTTGGATTTTCCTATTCATATGTATGCCCATAAGTGTTTATTTAAAACTACCCATTCGAGGAAAGTTAGGCACTGCTTTATAAGGCGTGGTTAGACTTCACTAGAGAAATTGAATCTTTAAGTATCCATAGTAATAGAAGTGCGAGTTTCCTCCGTGCCTCGGATAGCACGTTAAGCCGTAGGTCCCGGCTGTCATTTGTAGATCTTTCGCAGTCGTTACGGATAGTCAGAAGCCAGTAAATCTGACTCCAGTCTTGCCATGAAGTATCATGTTACCCCAGTTAATGGGTTGTGGAGGTCTGGTAGGCAGCCGCTCCTCGTAAAATACTGGTATTTAGCTAAATCCGGCTTGACAGGAAGCCGACCCCAATATAGTTGGGCAATGGCTAGGTAGATGATGAATGGCTAGGTAGATGGATAGTAATAGAAGTGCGAGTTTAACACGGTGGTGGGTAATACATGTAGTTATTTTATAAACCGGCGAGACGAACAGGGAAAATATCTGGTCTCAAAAATAACAAACATTCTTGTTTTAAATTATTTCTTAACATGAAAATGTTAATAAATAATTTGAAACAAAATTGTGCAGATATAAAAGAATTTGTTTTTATTTTACGTCTAGCCAATTATTATTCTAAACTGACATAATTTGATTAGATAAAAGGACTACAAACAAACAGTTTCCATTTTCGCTCTAATTGTCAAACAATGTCACTTAGCTCGCTAATAAAACACAAACTGAGCACAACAAAGAAATTCTTCACAGCACAAGCGTTTTGACGTAAATAAAGAATGAAACAGAATTTAATGTGACCGCTAATGGTGAATTTCCCACGAGAGCTTCATTTTCAGTAGTAGCTGAGTCCAACGTCGGATACGAAACTTTGTTAAACTTCATACAGAGGACGGATAATGCGAAGCGAAATTAAACTGAAGGATAACTGGTACACCGAACGCGGTCTATATTTTGGCACTCTTTTGGAAGGTGACGACGAAAACTTGTTAAACTTTTTTTAGGTTTTTATTGTGCAGCAAAAACCTACTCTTGAGTATTATTCCTTTCTATTACTCAAAGGTTAAAAAAAACGAATTGTTGAGTTAAACTCGACTTCGTTCATTAGATTGCTTTGGCAATTCGTGTAGGTACACCGGTACAATAAAGTATTAAGAAAATAGTTATAGTTAATCTTAAGACTGTACGTCAGTGTAGGTATATTAATATTTAATTATTCGCACGTCATTAACTGAACAGACTGATGAGAAAATACCACTTTGAAGAAACACGGGCCATAAGCTTTTTAATACTGGTAGTACATTCCTATGCTACATATTTCGATTTTCACGAAGATGAAGTCGCTGCATAAACCATTACCTATTAATATTTATGGTATAATTTAATTCATTCATTTTCGACCCCATATTTGGCATGTAAATGTGTTTCGTTAGTGAATAATGAGCATGCGCTAATGTTATTAAGTTCTTGATTGTTAAAATAACTAATTTTTTAAAATAATTAACATTTTAAATCGCACAGAGAGGGCTTTTGAAAGGGCTGCAACGAAGACGATTATAATTTATTCATATTTTTATTTCTATTATTTTTTTTGTAATTAGAATATTTTTGTTTGTGAATGTTGTCGTACATAGATTTATATTATTAAGAAATTTTTAGGTAAGTTTTAAAATAACCTTTTTATTAACAAGGCTGTTTTTCAAGTTACCTACTACAAAAACCTTTATCTCGTCTATGGGCAATTCAACTTGTTTAAAGGTACTTGGTAAGTAGAAGTTTTGAAAAAATAAACATGACCTGACCGAAAGGTATAAAACATTTTTGACAAATTAACGTCATTATAACTACTTACGGTAAATTATTAGTAATTACTATCAACACGATCCAATTAATTTAGTTCAAAACCTAATGCTATTGTCATGTTCACATAATTGATTAGAAGTTTTACCAAACAAGATGGCGTTCCATTAAAAACAAATTGTTAAGAATTTTTATTTTATTTTTAGTTGGTTTGACCGATGACCAAGTGTGGGAATATCATGACCATATTATAATGCCATAATACGAGTATAATGAACTCTGTGACAGATTGACGAAAGTGTTATCCGATTATGGTCTTTTAAAGATAGAAACTTTTTTTCAGTAGGAAATTTTAAATGACTCCTCCCACACTTTATGGAGCGAGAGGGAGTGTCAAAAGGCTCATAGCAACTCTATTTTGTATCTACAATTTTGCTGACAGTTCTTTAAGACACACGTGTCACTCAACGCGCCTTGGACCTGGTCCTTATTGGCAGAGGCGGAAGGCCAATACATGTAAATAAGCCCGGCTTGTAATGGCTAAATAATTGATACCTAACACCTAAAGCATAGAAAACAACAAATAAATTAATTTATTAAAAATCATAACTTTAAACTTCGCGCGCAATCTAAATCAAAACTTTAAACTTCGCGCGCCTATGCGGCTACGCTTAGTTGCCAATTCGTGTTCAATACGAAATTCATTTATTCAATTATGCAATGTTGCCGCCTTGAGCATTCTCTCCCATCTCACTCTAACACTTAAAATTAGAAAGAGATCACAACCACAAGACACCAGTGTGTTTCTGTCTCAAACGACACACTGGCTTCCGTATATGGCTTAAATTCCATCTCTGTCTGTTCTATAAAAACGTAAAAATGTGACTGAGTGTGGGTAAAATTTGATACTGTGTGCAAGTACAAATTTTTAAATTTGTTCTAGCGGATAAGCCTGACTTCAGATATTTAATGAATGAGAATTTGTAAGTTCACGAAAATTACGAGTGTCTACTATGACATGCGCAGTAAACTTGCGCAAATTACGTTTTTGAAATGTTGCTAACTTCAATGTAGTTTCAATTGCTATTAATGGTTGTTTGTTTTGTTTTATTCAATTTTAAAAGTTCAGTCGTTTAAAGTTTTGTGTTTAGTTATTACTTACTGTAAAGTGTAAATTGCTTGGTTTTGAACTAACTAAAGTTTCTTGAAATGAAATGAATCTATGAAATGAATTCGGAAACGCGTGTAATGTTCGATGTGAAAGAATGTTTAAAGACATTTGGAAATCAAAGTGTGTGAACTGTGTGACTGAGTAACGACTTTACTAATTGGCATAATAAATACTATCAAGTTTTAGAGATAAATTGATGTAAAACGTTCATCGTCACGCTCATGTAACATCTTTTTTAAAGAAAGATAAGTGCCTACTATGAACTAGAATTCAAAAAGTATTTCTTCAATTCATGTACCTATAAAGTAAATCAAAATAAACTATAATGTGCCTTCTGTGTGTTCTGTTATCTGTTCGTGGTAAGAAACGAAGAAAAACTGCTTGTTTACATTGTAAGTACTAATATTATCAATATCGTAAATAATTTGTAGTTAGTTTACACTAGATGGCGCTCAAACGATGCAATTTGTTATGACCGCGATTGTAGCGAAGCAAAGGTTGCCGCAAAAAATCTATAGATGGCAGTACAACCGTACATTTAAGTTGACTCTATTAAATATTAGTTCTTAATTGCTCGATAGATGGCGTTGATCTATTACGTCACTAACCTGAATCGCGGTGTTAAGATTCTCCGCGGCTATATGACCTACTCGTGTTTTTTTTTTCTTATCAATGGTATCAGGGTTAGTCTAGATTTCTTGGGCTTGCATAGGGTCTAGGTTACACGCACCCGACTGCTTATTGGATAGCGAGCTATTCATAACTCGTCGTCTGCAAGTACTGACGGTGCTCGGGGTCACCTTGCGTCTCCTGACCGGGTCGTCTCTGGCGGGGGCTGGGACTTAAGGTGCGTTTCTTCCTCTTAATTCCCGCCACCCTCTTCACTCACGTTATGATTGCTTAGCAAAAATAAGTGACTCCTTTCCGAAACCCGCTCGTATCGTACCATGACCTGGAACAGAGCCAGAGGGATCAGGTAGTCGTCATCAAGAATACGGCAGTGTTCCACCAAAGTGGGCTAGACCTTCACTTTATAATCCCATGTCCTCCTGGCTATCGTACATAGATAGCATCCAAGCGTTTCTTCCGGCAGCTTCTAAAACAGAAACGTCCCGAAACAACTTGAGGATGCCGTGGAAAGTTCTGTAATCACTCCTCAAAGGGCCGTGCTGGTGCCGTGATGGCGGTATTCCCCAAAGCAAGTTGTAACTATTCTAAATAAAATCTATGGCAGGAATAAATATGGCAGCTTGATGCACATACATATTGAAAAAGCGAACCCAAACAAGGCAGAAATAGTCCAGTCAAAATAGACTAAATTATTATTCAAGTTTGCATTAATTCCCAACAAGCTGGATTTTTGTGCAGGCCTTAAATACGTCATTACGAATGTTATGTCAAAAGTCCCCATCGATCCCGCTTCTGCGTTGTTTTTTATTCGAGGTCAAAGGTCACAAATTAGCGTTTTTTGCGTATAACTCTGAAACAACGAGAGCTATCGAAAAATGGTTCAGGCAAAGTTTGTAGATCGTAAAATTGTCTACAAAAAAAATCCAACACTTTTTCTTCTACGATGCACTGTTCTCGAATTATGGCTATTTTAAACATAGAAAATACGAATATGCACTCATGCTAAGGGATGATGGGTTCGATGAATATTTGAAGAACAAACCATCTGTAACGATACATAAGCAGTGTCGTAAAGCATACACCCGGAAGAGCAGCATCGCTGCAGCTAAAAAACAGCGTGAGGCGTAGATAGCTACCACATCTGGGATTAGTCCTCCTCGTACTAGCACGAGGAAATGAATCGTCTTTTTGACAAAATACTGTTTGTTCTGTGGCAATGAAGCAAATAAAATGGCTGAAATAAAAAAAAGCGCAGCATCTTCGACCTAGAGTGTCCTAAACTTTCAACCCTTGACTTCAAGAAAACCATCTTTAAGGAAGCTCAGACTTGTTCTCATGAGCTAGCAAGTAGTGTCATTGCTAGATCGTAAAATTGTCTACAAAAAAGATGTGGACACTTTTCTTCTATAAAGCATCGCTTTCGAGATATCGTGACTTTAGACCGCAGGAAAGTCGTATTTTAAGTGTAACAATCACTGTAGTACTTAGCCTCAGCAGCAACTAAGTCATATTCATACTGAATGCGGGCAATGACACTACTTGCTAGCTCATGAGAACGAGTCTGAGCTTCCTTAAAGATGGTTTTCTTGAAGTCAAAGGTTGAAAGTTTAGGACACTCTTGGTCGAAGATGCTGCGCTTTTTTTTATTTCAGCCGTTTTATCCGCTTCATTGCCACAGAACAAATAGTATTTCGTCAAAAAGACGATTCATTACCTCGTGCTAGTACGAGGAGGACTAATCCCAGATTTGGTAGCTATCTCCACCTCAAACTGTCTTTTAGCTGCAGCGATGCTGCTCTTCCGAGTGTATGCTTTACGACACTGCTTATGTAACGTTACAGATGGTTTGTCCTTCAAATATTCATCGAACCCATCATCCCTTAGCATGAGTGCTATTCGTATTTTCTATGTTTATAATAGCCATAATTCGAGAACAGTGCATCGTAGAAGAAAAAGTGTTGGATCTTTTTTGTAGACAATTTTACGATCTACAAACTTTGCCTGAACCATTTTTCGATAGCTATCGTTGTTTCAGAGATATACGCAAAAAACGCTAATTTGTGACCTTTGACCTCGAATAAAAAACAACGCACAAGCGGGATCGATGGGGACTTTTGACATAACATTCGTAATGACGTTTTTAAGGCCTGCACAAAAATCCAGCTTGTTGGGAATTAATGCAAACTAGAATGTCTATTTTGACTGGACTAAAAATAGAGCAATTTCCTTCTAAAATAACGGGTTACCAAAACAAAAGAAGGACGCTACTAATGGTGTTGTTTTGAAATACGAGCGGCGATACAGCTTCCCTTCTAGTAATGGCCCGATTTTTCTCAACAAGGAAACTCGATGAAATGCATCAGATTTTTTTCCCTTTAGCTATAAATTAGAATCGGGATTGGAATGTTTTATCTTTCAACTTTGGATTTATGTTAGTTTCTGTAAGATAAACAACTGGTTCCGGTCGTTTGGTTTGGGATATATTTTATTTCAAGTGTATAGTTTTTGTGTTTGTTTTTCTTTTTATTAAGATACTGCTGACTATATTTTTAGTATCATTTACGATGTATATTAAGTTGGCTATACTTAAACTCCGATACATGTTCTATAATACCTAAATTATCCGTAAATGTATTACTTGATAAGTATTCAAGAACTTTACCAACTGCTTTAAACGGAGAAAACACGTGTCTTATCGAAGTACTAACATCCAATTTATATTGTATATACATTTACAAGACTTTCTGTAACTATGTATCTTTTTTCGCTAAAAATAAGCATAGCCATCAACCTTAAAATGTTACCATGTGGGCTCAGTGCAGATTGGCGGATGTCACATTTCTTAAAATTGATGGAGCAAAAACATATTTTTATTACTTTTTAATGAAATACAGCAAGGTCGAAGTTCCCTGGGACCATGGGTTGTGCGAACGAGATTCTCGGGGTCCTGGAAGAAGGAAAAGGATTAGGCTTTATTCAATTAGAGTTTGCGCCTTAGAAGGCACAGTGGGAGTCCCGCTCTTGCGGGAGAAGTCATTGGATGATTTCCCACCAAAAAAAATAGTTTCATGTTTAAAAATTATACTTATAATACGTGTGCCGTAAGAATATTACCTACTCCTTGAAGAAGCAGTAGGATCATGACTCAACTCTTGTATTACGATCAAGTCGTCTTAGTTACAAATTGTTTGCTCCTCGTAAGATTCAGGGATCATTACACAATTAATTATCCATTGCACTAATGTTTGCTCTGTTGATTGGTTTGCAGTAATCTCATTAGCCACGGTGATTTGATTGAGTGCAATCGTGTCCGGACATGCATCCATAGCAAATGGTTTGATTGCCAAACCATGTCTGAAGGTTAATTATAACTGGATTAGGGCCTATTTCACCACCTATGATTAAGTTTCGAGTATCTTACTTGACAGATAATTTCATACAAATTCTGTCAAATTTTTGAATTTATTCAGTGAGTAGTGCCTACTCGGACATTGTGAAACAGGCCCTTAGTATTATGTTGTTGAAATGGCAAGTAAAAATTATAGCGTGCTAAGAAATATTAGGCAATTGAATATATAGTGATCGATACTTAAACACGTGATTATACTCATGAGTATAATCACAAACAACTTTTACACATAACAACTTTTACACTGCGATCAAACCTGAAATCGCGAAAAAAATCTACTGTTCTGTACATTTTGAACAGTTAGTAGTCGAACATAAAAGTTGATGACGAATATTGTTCTATAGTTCTATTAAACCAATCTGCATGTCTTTTTACAGTCGGCTTGTATTTAAGCAGCTTTAAATAAAAAGAAAATGATATTATTAAATCAATGATACATTCTAGTAGACAACCACCAGTCATGAGAGTGAGAAATTTAGGCTAAAATCAAATTAAACATTACAAGCAAATTAAATTAGCTATCCAATTGATATTAAACAACTCTGTAACCCTACAATTCACTTCAAAGCCAAGTCACAAACACTGTCAATTTAAACGATCATAAATTTCCATTTACGACGAAACCACTAAAATAGAATAATTATTACACAATTAGTACGCAATAGATAGCGAACGTGTCTAGGAGATGACATAATGAATGTAATTGATTAGGACGGTGTCACCCAACGGATGGGAATAATAGGATCGTTTGTGGAGTGATAACTGATTCGGGTCATTGCAATAATGTTGTCACGTATTGTTGATATCAATGGCGTAGATGAAGAGGAAGACCAAGTAGAAGATGAAACAATAGGACGTGTCATCGAGATATTTTATATGCACGATCCGTATGATACTTTTCCGTACCTTGTTCCGCTAGAAAACACAAGTGAGATAGTGGTTAAGTAATGAAGACAATGGCAAGAGTATCCAAATAATATACTTCGATAGAAGAATCAGCGGGTTCTAGTGTGGTAAATTATAACGAACATTTATGAACAAGACCAACGGTAGCACTAGAAAGAAGAACAGCAATAGAATAACATTGGCAGTATAAGAATCTTACACTATTATCTTGATGCCATGGTTATATACCAAAAAAGCTTCTTAAATTCTTGTTGTGTTGTTTGCAACAAAAATTTGTGTAGGCTTCTGGAGAAAGTTAAAACATTATAAGATTATTTTTTCAACTTTCTTTATGATCCGAAAGATTTTTTATTAAATTTTTAAAGTGTGTTTTGTTTTATCAGTGGTTTTTTTCTGCAAGATCTCATATAAAATAGTGTTGCAACTGCACTCTGCAGTAATTGCTGGCAGCAAGAACTCCTATTTCACAATATTGATAGAAATTACGGAATAGTTTATTTGATGTCAAGACCACACAGCGCGGAGGTCATATGGCAGTAACTCAGTGTAAAATATGGATATTTAAAGGCCTCTGGTAAGACTGGAAGCAGCTCTCAACATTATTAAGAGAAGGCTCGGTTGATGATGACATTATCTATGATTAAATATGTTAGGTTAAATGAATAAGAAGGTCTGGTAAGACCTTCTTGTATTTACATAGTTAAACTGTGTATTGCATAAACATTTAGGATGTTTATTATAGTCGCCGACAAGGCATTAACAATTATTTGCAGTGTGATTTTTATATCTTTTTTTTTATCTTAACGAAACGTTTGATATTTTTTTGACAAAAATAAGATTTTTTGTTTGTATATTTCTTTTGTATTTTATTTTTAACTACTTCGTTTTCTATTGTCTTATGCTTTGTTACTTTCGAGGAGATGAACTGTTTTTTACATGTCTTTATTATTTGAAGTAATGAAGTGTTCTAACTGTCCTTTATATTTTTTTTGTAGTAGGTACATATTTTGTTTTGTGATATTATGCTAATAGTCCAGTCATTATAGTACTTTCACCTCGGAATTCGAGATACCCAGCTGTAAGTTTGTAAATAGTTGTATATTGACACCCTAAAAGTTGTCTCAAAACCTACATATGGTAGGGTGTACGCAACTACTAAATTTCATGGTCGGGGGTCACAAAAATCGGGTTTTTGCGCTTTTTTTGTAAATATCTCATTTTCTATAGGTTTTTTGCTATTTGTATCTTTAACAATATTGTAGAATATAAAATTCTCTACAATTTTTGTTCAGAAATCTTTTTCCTACGGTGAACCGTTTTCGAGATAGAGGCCGGAGAGCGCACGGTCACAGCATCACTTCAGGTCAATTGGTTCCTCCGGTCGAAAACGCCACATATAAGTTGATACCATCGATAAATGAATGATTATAAATATTTGTCAATTTTTATTAACTATTATATTATATTTTATGATTTTTTTCCTAACCTATCCACTTTTTATTCAGTATTCATTTATTTAACAACACTTACCTGGCGTGTCAGACGTTTACTAACTAAAGCCCACTCCTGTTCCTTCTTTGCCATTGTTCTATGGCTCCAGTCAGTGTACCCTTTCACATACCCCATGGCCCCAGTGGATTTCGACCCTGCTGGGCACCTACGATTTTCTGAAATGTTCTTGAAGTACGCATAGATCATTACGCGTCGTCGACGACTTGAGCGCAATCCGGATGGTAATTGGACAACAGGACGGCGATTTACGCATTGCTCGCCGTCCGCCGTCGCCAGCATGGGCTTGTGAACAGATGTACGATGGAAAGGAGCAGTCCGTACTGAACTGAACTCACTTACTGAGAATAATTAGTTTCTCTTAGACCGTTTTCACATTATCCGATCCGATATCGGTATCGGACGCCGATACGATATCGGGGTAAGTAAAATGTATGAAATGCTGTGCTCCGATATCCGATATCGGGTCGGACAATATGAAAGACAGGTACATATCTCATACATTTACCTTACCCCGATATCGTATCGGCGTCCGATACCGATATCGGATCGGAAAATGTGAAAACGGTCTTACTACGCTATGCTTTTTTTAACTTAAATATCTCTATCTTGCTTTAATTTTCAAAGTAAATAACTAGGGTATGTCATTCATTAATAGAAATTGTAGCAAGAACCTATTTTGGGCACGTAGGAAAAGTGATTACTGTTAACAATAATTTAAGAAATTAGTTTCTTGTTTTGAACCTGTATGGATATTATTTTTTTGTGGCTAGTTTTAATAAAGTAGTATACCATTTTGGAAACTTGATTAGTTGCACCAAATTTTAAAAAAACTTGCCATAGTAGTGTTCATACTTTTTTTTACACCAGGACAAGCTAAAGTTGGCTAAAAGTAAAAATCTTCAATAAATTTGGGTAATCACATAAGTTTCATTCATTTTTATGAAAAATCTAGAGGAATTCTGGATTTTTTAAGAATAGCAGTAGATAGCAGTTTTATTCAGGTTGTCGCTACAAAAAAAAAAAACAGCAATATTTAAACAACTGTGGTAATGGTAGAGGAAAATATCACAACAGATCTAAATTTTAAAAGAATTTATTTGTGTTATTTCACTTATTACTTAAAAAATATTTGTGTGATATATTTTTTTATATTTTTCTCCGAATAGTCACGACTATTCAGACAAATATTTATAATCATTGATTTATCGATAGTTCATTAACTATAATATGGCGCGTTTTCGACCGGAGGCACCAGTTGACCTAAAGTGATGCTGGTCTCCGCCCTATATCTCGAAAACGGTTCACCGTAGGAAAAAGTTTTCTGAACAGAAATTGTAGAGAATTTTATATTCTACAATATTGTTAAATATACAAATAGCAAAAAACCTATAGGAAATGAGATGTTTACAAAAAAAGCGCAAAAACCCGATTTTTGTGACCCCCGACCATGAAATTTAATAGTTGCGTACACCCTACCATATGTAGGTTTTGAGACAAATTTTAGGGTGTCAATATACAACTATTTACAAACTTACAGCTGGGTATCTCGAATTCCGAGATTCTTACCTTAATTGAGCTAATTTGACTGGACTTTAACTAAAGTGGCGATCATGCTAATTTTTTGAGTTATTGTATTTCTTAATTTCTCACACATGCTGCAACGTAGCGTAATTTTTATAGTAGCTTTAATGGTAGCTTCAAATAATTTGGCTACAAATGAGGCCATCTAGAAAGCACTTTGTCAGGACTTTGCCGTTTTTGAGGCTCGAATTAAGTCCTCAAGTTGGACAAGTGTAATTCGGGTTGCTTGCGGTATTTTTTGTCCCGGTCCGGGATTGGATCCGATAACAGGCAAGCAGCTTGGCCCTCGTCACATCGGGACTTAATGCTATCATTAGCGGAACAGCCTGCCCTTTAGGGGATTAGTCTGTTCTACTTGTGTGTTACGGTTGAGGATGAAATTTGTCATTTGACAATTTGGGTAAGATATTAAGTCCTTACTCGTTTTTGGACTGTTTAGCTAACAGTATACAAATAAGGGTGATTTTGTTTCTTCAGTATAAGACAAATCAGGGTAATTGTGATGGTAAAACACTGCTGTATTGACTGCAATATAGCATATTTTAAATAGTATTTTCGTCTTCTTAGAACTGAAGTACAATCCATTAATTTTACGTTTAATGCTATTTTATAAAAAAAAACTAGCGGTTTCACCCGCATTTTTCATTACTGCTCCGCTCCCGTGGGTCGTGGCGTGATAGTATATAGCCTATAGCATTCCTCGATAAATGGGCTATCTAACACTGAAAGAATTTTTCAAATAAGTATTAGTATAGATAATTCAGTATTTGATGAACCTAAGTTTGAATTTATTAAAAAGGTATTGAATTCCTTGAATATTTGAACATAAGAAAATGTGGTGAGAGTAACAAATTACCAAACTGTTAGAAAAATAATAATAAAAATTATCCAAAAAACTTAATAGAAAAATAAAAATAGAATGTAAAACTAATAAAGTCACAAAAATGCAATTTAAAACAAGCACTATAAAAGACACCATACCATAAATACCTTAAACGATTTCTTAATAGCAACAAATGAAGGCAGAAACAGCCTAGTATTACACGATAAAGAAAAGCAAAAAAACGTAACATTACAAATTAAGAGCCTATACATTGTAATGAACCGTCGGCTAAAAACCGTTTTCCCCTATAAACCTATTTTACGATAAACATAAACTTGTATTTAGGTGTGAAGCTGAAGGCCTATGCAAATATACTTTCTGATTATGCTAGTAAAATGTCGGTACCTTTGGAGTGCGATATACAGAAAACAACACCTTTGAAAATAAATTTTCTGTTTAGTGTAATGACTTGGCCACCTGCTGGGCTCAAACTATTCATACTTAATAATAAAAATGCGTAAGTAACGTATTCTGCCTGTTGCGATTTAATGTCTTACACTAGCGTCAGCAGCAATTTTCTTAGAAAAGGGCATTAGATATTTTATATCCTCAGATTAGGTTCCCTTGAGATAATTTCTGACTTTTGAGTGAAAAACGTGCCGCACTACCCACCGTGTCCTCGGAAGCGAGTCGGGCCCTGTTTCGGTCCATGGTCCGAGCGTCGGGATTGGTTGGTGGCCTTCTACGAAGCAGTAATGCTAACGAAGGAGATGGACTGCACGTGAGGGAACGGATGTCTTCACGCCCCTACCGCGATACCGACCCCAACTACCAGCCAAGTTCGACGTAATCTTCAGCGAAACCAAGTCGTCGACAGTGCATAGTGCTCCACACTTCCCATAAAGAGATGTCAGCAAACCGTAGGTGCCCAGCAAGGCAGATCCGTTACGGCCTAGGGGGTTTTCTGAAAAGGAAATCCATGGTCCTACATCGCAAAGGGAAATAGGTTTCATTCAGTAAGCCTAACACGCCCTTTCACTCCACCCTAGAGTGAGAGAAGTTATTGGATGAATTCCCACCTCAAAACAACCCTTTTGCATAGATAAGCTTTGTAACCCATCACTGGAATAACTTTGGGTTGATTATGCTTATATGCTAATCCTTGCGTGGTAAATTCTAAGTACACCATGAATAATGAAGATGAAGGGAAGTCTATAACTGACAACCCCTTTGGTTCTGAATTTTGATCGACGGGTTCAACTAAGTAATCAAGGTTCTTATACCTATTTTGGTATAATGTTCAGTCGATCATTTGCAAGAACCCATCTGTCGGTAACTAGGTTCAGTGACGTTAATCTGGCGATCTCGCAACTAGCTACAACTACGATTAGCGCTGGGACACATCCCGGACTTATTGGGATCCCGGGATCCCTCCGGTCCCGGGATTTGGGCCGATCCGCTCGTTATTTTACATTAATGCCCCAAACTTTCCCGGCTTATACCAGTTGATGAAGGAAATTTCATTATAGGCGCTAATTAAGAAAAAGGCACCACCGCTTTCCAATTTAGTTTATCTTTCGAAAAGCAGATAGTGTAACGTTATTTTAATAGAAGAGAGATTCTGGCAAAGATGACCAAATATTTATTTGGTCATCTTTGCCAGAATCTCAATAAACTAGTGCTCTTCAGCATCAACGATTGCTTCACTGCCTACCATCACAGGATAAGTGGGATTGCAGTCAACCACCAGTTTATATTTTATTAAATATTAAAAAGCAGATTGTATAAAAACTATAAAGAAAACAAATTTCAGCTTAGCAGCGAAGGAACCAAATGTAAGAATTTACACACACAAAATAAAACCAATAATTAATTCTAATACGGAATATATAGACTGGAATTATCGGGACCTATATCGGATGGTATGATTTTAGTCTAGATTATGTTATGGGTCGCTTTGGATTTAGCTAACACGTAAGTCGTATACACGTATACAGTGTTATCAAGCAAATTCATCGTATATATAAGTACGAATGTATATGTCAGTAGGTTCTGAAGTTATGAAGAAACACAATGTGAAACCCCATACGTTTGCCATAAAGTTTTACGTGAACACAGTGTAGCTAACAAAGTACATAAAGTTAAATAAACAAGAATACACGTACGTCAACTTCCACGAACATCTGCCTATTTACCGAGATACAGCTTGCACATAGGTACAACAACTTTGACATAAATACAAACTTGTAACCTCAAACACAGTAGACGCGGTTTTTTTTTTCTTTTGAGCAGAGAAATTATCAAATAAATTCTCTCGCTCTAGGTTAGAATAAGAGGGTGTGTCAGACTTTTACAGACTAAAAGCCAACTGTGTCCTTTTCTTGCTCGTTGCAAGTAAATTGCCAGTGCTTCCATTTTTCTTTTTGTATCGATTGCCTACTTCATGCAAGGGCTTATGAAAGATGCTTGCAGTTACATAAAAATAGTCACACGAGTCGATCCCCAAGGTTAAGCAACGCTTGCCGAGGTCTGCCTGTAGATAGGTGACCATGTTAGTATATCTAAATTCTTCCGTGCTTCGAAAAGTGCGTTAAGCTATTGGTCACGACTGTCATTTATAGATCTTTAATAATAGTGTATAGTCAGATGCCTGAAAATCTCGTCGAAAATCGTGTTACTCGATCTTCAGGTACGTGATCGCCACTCCAAAACCTTTCGGCCCCATCGATAATCTGTTCTGCGAGCAATATGCCTTGCCCTCTGTCACCCAAGCACGCAATATTTATGTTTCGTCAAATCAAAAATCGCTCTTCATCTTTTCACGTAATCCTACGAGTGTGCACTTTACACACAAGATAAAGTGAGCGGGAGTGTTAGAACTTTACTGACTAAAACTGACCCGTTTTCTTTCAGTTACTCTTTGCGTTCTCAGATTATAGTGACTCACACAAGCAAGAGGCGGCGGCATTTTCTCCCCATTAACAACACTGAAAGCACGGTACTTAATACATTTTATAAGCATTTTACTACAATGCTTATTCAAGAGCAAGTACCGAAGTATAATCTTGTCCCTACTTATAATCCCGCTAAAATCGTAAAGTCGGCGGAAAGCAAGGGTTAACCCGTCAGGGGTCGTAAAAATGAGGTTGTATTTTTACCTAAATGGTATATTCATTTTCCATTTTTATTACGTAGCCACTTCCACGTCTTCCTACAAAAATTTAATCAGGGCAGTATAACAGATTTCGTTGAAAATGAAGACTGTATCAAAAGATGTAGTAGGTATTCAAAAAAGGACTTGGCAAAGTTTACTCAACAATGGAAACAAAGACATTACCAGACGGAATACGTCTATAAAATCTTTGGAGCATTTCTCAAAGAACCTTTCAAAAGTCTATAAGCCACTGTCGGGCACCCTCTTATTCACTAGAATGGACTTGAGGCCTCGTCGATTCCTTTAAAACCCACTGTTGGGGAAATCGCTTTTTCATCCCCCGTAATGGCCGCACACTCGGGGACATTTTAATTAATTAGGACTTCGAGTGCTTTTTTTAGTTTCGCTATAAGCTATGGATATGGCATCTTTGATATAAAGAGAAGTTGTAACTTTGTCTTTGCCTTAGTTAGATCCATTTTCTTCCATTGCCTTTTAATTGTCGGGTGCAGACGTTTAATTCTTTAGTATAATAAAATATAAAAATATAGCCTACAAAAAATAATTACGAGTATCTATCTAATTTTTAAACTTAATTTGTTTACCATTACAACAAGTTCTATTTAAAGAGTTTTATTTTTATTACAAGAATGGCGGTTAATTTGTGAAGTACCTGCCTACTCGAAAGCTAAATCCGTATTTACCATCTTATTCATTAGTCATTTGACTGGGCGTCTCCCTAAACAATTATTGACACGCATGAACCAACATGGATTAAACCAACACTTATCTATTATGTTTGATTCGTCCAATTTATTGACACTGCGCTTAAATCACTCAACCTTAGCCGAGCAATTAACACCATCTTCAAAAGAATTATCCATACTAAGCACGTATTTACATAAAAAAAATGTCGTACCAAAGGACACTTTACAAGGCCGGAAAGTTAATATCAGTTTTTATAGGCGTGATGTCGTAAAACTTGGTTTAGTACAAAAGGAGTCTATTCTCTGATCACAATCTGGTACTAAGGTGTTATTTATGCACTCATCTCGTTTTACTTCGGGTTTATTACCGGGAGAGGCTTCATTCTCATAAAGACTACTTAACGCCTAAGGCGACGCGGTTGCGGGCTAACAGTCTTGTTTGTGCCACTATTTTCTTAACAAAACAGTGATAAGTTGCTACTTTACGTAAAACCTCCTCTCCTCCCTCCTTTTATGCCGCAAAAAATGGCGCCTGCAAACTCAGAACATGAAAATAGGCTAACAGACAATAGTTTTAGTAAGGTTTTATAAGGAAGTAAACAAAGTAATAAGATTCTAGGCTGTAAACATGTGCGTAAAACTCTCGGCTTAGTTTTCAAGAATAATAAAAATGAGGAAAAAGGCTCCGTAAGTTTCATAGATTTTCATAACAAAAAGTTTGTGTACAACTTTATGTCGTACTACAAGTCAGTGTGCTGTAAATACGATATTGTGTGCTTGGCAGGAAATAATATAGGCAATACTCAATTTTTTGTGTGGATGGAGGCCAAAGAAAAGATGGACTGGTTGTGTGAGGAGCAATATGAAAGAAAAGGAAGAGATAGCGTGACGGTTTGGACAAGAACAGGAAGACGATAATTATTCTTGTTTTAATTTACGTGGCTATTAAAATGGGACTTTTTTGGAAAAAAATAGTGGACTGTTTTGGAGCGTTGTCGCCTCAATCACTTATGCTAGCTGGTGTCACCGTCTGTATCTACAAAACGATATACCACATTAGTATCTGTGCATTACCATTGAAAGCCCGAAAGCGGTAATTCAAAGTGAGTTTTGACTTTTGAGAGAGGATTTTGTAGAAAAAACATTTCTTCATAATTACATATTTAATATTTTATGAAATCTCGATAGTCTCAAGTATTTTTCCAATTCTTAATGTTATGGCTATGTTCATTTAGATTGGATTCACTAATTAGGTATAGGTACTTTCGAAATAAATCGTATAATAAGTTACTTTCGCATTTATAAAATAACTAAATGTGGATGTATTTTTATTATTCCGATAAAATTACGCATTTTGATGCATGCAGCTAGCATTTCCTGACAAACTACAAATTAACGAGCTATTAAATACAGTGGCAGCGAATGAAAAAGTTTTGTGGAGCGGCGCCATATTTTGTTGAATCCAACTGTCGAAGCGTCGCGCTCGAGTTCGCGGCCAAAAGTTTTTAATGATTTTATTTTATTCTAGCCACGAATTGTTCTGAGTTCTGCCAACGCAGTTAGTATGGACCTCCATACTTGAAATACTAGTAGAAATTGAGAAAAAGTTACTTGTAAAGTATTGCAGAAAATCTAAACGGCTCGGCGACTCTAGATCTCGCCCACCATTAATATAGAAATTTATATCACAGCTACTCATGACCTGACAAGTAAAGAAATTACCATAACTTAGACATTGCTTCATCCATACAGGTAACATTAGGATCTGCTTAATTTACTTATCTGCATGCCATATGCATAATTAGTTTCTATTGGTTTAAAAGCTTAAGATAAACTTGGAACAGAAGCTGGCTATACTAACCGAATTAACTATTTCTAAGATAACCGTGCTACTAGATACGGTCCTATTAGCAGTGCTTGCTTGTGTCGAGAATATACCAGATATAATCGCGTAATCGTTGAGCGTGTACCGTGTTTGTAGATGTACCTACTAAACAAACTCGGCCTTAAAATCTTCAAACAATAGTTAACCTGAGTCCTTTGTTGTTAGGCGTTCACGCTCATTTGAATTCTTTGACACAGCAGGGAACGAAAGTAAGTGCGTTTTTTATGAAGTCTTTAACCTTTAACTCTAAAACTGGTTTGTATTTTAATGAGTTAATACATCAATACATCATCGAGTAATAGCGATGGTTAATATCGACGCGCGGGTTTTCGCTTCTCGCCGCCGCGGGGCGCCGTCATCTGAGGTCCCGACAGACCCCTGGTGGAACAAGCTGCCCTCTTCATTGTGCCTGACACGAAACACAGCCGTAATCGCGCCCAAGCAAAACAGCTACGAGCTTTTGAATTATGCCTCCAGAGACTATCTCCGATTCATTGCGTACTGTTTAAACCGTGAAAGCGATTCATTTTGCATGTCATCGTTCAATAAAGTATCGACAATAAAACGAACTGCCACCTACACCTTACGGTACAATCGAGTGCAAGTTTTATAGAGTAAAATATTGATATGCATATTTTAGATGACTATTACCATAGTGTCACGGCATCGCACGCGTACCGCTAGACAAATACTTGTATGGTTGCCCAACAACCAACTATCAGTAAACAGAACTCCCATGGACCATTACACGTCGAGTATTTGTAAAATAATCAAAATGTTGGCTCCGTCCACAAATGTTTGCCCGAAACTCGTTAAGTTTGTGATTTATTTGATCTGATGTGTACGCAATCGTTTGATAGCTCAGCTTTGTATACCACTTCAAAGCCGTGACTTACACACGTTGAAGTACCTGACCAACTGATCGAACAAGTACTTATCGATAAAAAAAGACATTACGCAAACCTAGGCACACTTGTAGAAAAAAGATTAACCGAAAAACCCCGAGAGTTACTTAATTTACTGTTGGTTTTAACACTCCTTTTTCCTCAACATTATACTAGAAAAATATTTATCCAGTCAAAAATAATTATCAAGCAATTAACTATTGAGTGGCAAAAGAAATCTTCGTTCAACATCCGAAGCCGCTGTTGGTTTTAAATTTAGTATAATATTATATAGTGTTTGAGCGTTGTGTTTACGTTGAAAATGATAAAGACCACCCGGCTTTGTATGAGGGCACACAGTCGGTGGATCCGTTTTGTGCCAACAGCAGTTGGTTTGCCTCAGAGCAAACAGAACAAGACAAACAAACACTCGATCGGGGAAAGCGGTCGCATTTGATTTTTATTTCTTTTACTCTCAATGGGAAAAAGCAGTTAACGATTTAACACAAAGAGACTCTCCGAAGCCTTTTGCAAGCTTTTTTTTGTTCTTCACATTTATGTCGTGAGTGCCTCACATTATCTTTGCTGGAATGGCCCATTCTCTTATTGTTTGCAAAAAAACGTTAATTTTTATTCGATTCATAATTGCTGTTGGCTGCCATTTTGTCGCACTATTTATATTCAATTAGAAAGGTTCTGTGAAGTGACAAAAGGTAGTCGTAAGCGGTATCATTCTTTCTAACGACTTATTGTTGTCTTCTCAGTTCTTTTTCCTGCCCTTGTCCGATATTACCTGTGGTCGGCAAAACAGATCGTTTTCTAACATTTTGTCCTGTCACCCGTCACACGATAACTAACACCTTTTTCTTTATTACTCTTTACACAATCTATTCTTATATTTTCTTTGGCCTTGTTTAAACTATATAATTTTAAAAAAAATGTTCTTATAAAACAAACCAAGCAACGGTTCATTACAAAAAAAAAATATGTCAATTCTTCCACCTTTTGAACAAAATATTATGAGAAAGTTTTAAACTAAAAATAAACGAGGAAGTTTGAAGCCATCAACAAACTATCACGTCTTTAAGAGCTCAAAGTCCCCCACTAACGACGTTATCATTGTCGGAAAGGAAAAACCGTCAGCTTGGAAAGCCTGAAAATGCAACGGGGAGACTAGACGAAAAAATACGTTTCCGACCGTTCCTTGTACAGACTAGAACTACTAACGGTAATAAACCAACCACAGCCTAAAAAATATCAGTTGAACAATTATCAAAAATACAGGTTTGCAAAACTATAAAAATCGTTTTGTTTATTTTACTAAAGACAAGCCGACTGTAGGGTCCAGACCTTGACTTTTAATTGTGAAAACGAGAAAAACACGTTTACGTTTTTTGCTGTGATTGTTGTCAATTAACCACCATACAATAACGAATTGGTAATTCTAAGGACTGTGTCTAATAGGGATATTAGGATATTTTTAGCTTTTAACTTTATTATTGAATTCTGCAATTTTGTTTGAAAATTGTCGGTATTTTTTTTTTCGCAAATTGAGATAATCGTAGGTATGATTAGAGAGAAACACAAAAACTGGTATAACGGTTTGTATATAATTATAGAGTAACACAGTTATAGAAAACGTAACACAGCAGATAACTTGCGTGCAGTTTGGATCACTCGTGCTAACGAGAATAGGATCTTTTAGAAATAATATACCATCGCACCTACTCTAGTAAACAGGATAATTATGAAAATGCGATATATAGCGTGAATATGAAAACACTGTAGACTGCGGATTGATGGATTACAATTTTTATTATGATTTTGGGTATAAATCTCACTATTGTATTATAGAAATAATGTAGAAACAATCATTTTTTAAAAGAGTAACCTTGGCGTTTCTTCCCAGTTCTTCTCCATAGGAAACGGCAAATTGGAACTGTGCGTTAGCTTCTGACGTTTTATAAGTGAAATAAACATTTTTAGTTTGATTTTTGAGTTTGTTTTTTAAATATCAGCAGGCTAAACAAAACTGCTAGTCTGTGTCACCCAGCAGTAGCATTTATGTGTAAGCTGCCCGGCTCGCGATCCCCCCGTCGCGATAACACGCACGGCACAACTGATGGCACGGTGCGCCCTATACCTATTTGTAATTTACTTAAAAATATGGCGGTAGATAAAGTCAGAGGGTTCTTGGCGGCTAATTCCGCTGTTTTGTTACGTGTCCGTTTAAAGCGTTGAGAATTTGTTACATGGTTTCGAACTGATCGTATCGGTTTGAACAATGTGAGCCTCACACCGATTAGCAGTCGTCCTTTTTTGTTTCTAAACGACTCCTAATTTTCCTTTAGAGGTATTCAGAATAACGTTTTCCACGTAACTTTTCCCTAAGGAGCGCTGTAACAGTGCTTCGCGTTAAACTCTGTGTAGTACAGATAAAGAAAATGGCTGTGCTCTCGGTAATGAGTGCATAATAATTTGCTTTATACAAAGCTTTTCAAATGCTGAAAATCCAGTAGAAAATCTCTTGGATGAAACAAAACGAGCTCGGAGGTCAAAGTAAGTTTACATTCCAATCCCCTGTTTTTGAGTTGGGAAGTAAACAAATAACTTTTTCTGCACTGGGTGGAGCGAGATTTTGACTAACTATAACTCAGCTATGTCTCTCAGTTACTCTTTACGTAACCCAAAGTAACTTTTTCAAACGTTTTTCCAGCTCTAGCAGACAATCAGTTCCCTTCAGTTTTGCTGACGTATCTTTGGGGTCCACGTGGAACAATACGCGTCGTCGACTCGAGCGTGCTCCTTACCGGACTGCTGGACAGTCTTCAGTTAAACTTTGCGTTCCACTGCCACATTAACTCCAAGAGTCCACACATATCCACATTCTAAATTGAGTATTAGTTTAGTACAGAAATGGAAGCCTTTTTTAGTGCTCGTCTATGTAAAAGGAAACCTTCTGCATAAAAATTATGTTCCTTGGTCCTGCAATTTTGATATGTCAGTCAGTTTTTCTTTTTATAGCTACAGATTAATAAAGGAGATATTAATATCTTTATAGCATTAACAAAGGCAATTAAGAAAGCAAGGGAATAAATTATTTGAATTAGTCATACGCTTAATTAACTTCTGTCTTAATTTTAAGACGTCGTCGCATTGAAGCGGGGACGGAAACGCAAATTAAACATCTCGACGAACACGCGTTGAAAACTCCTCGCACACGCCTAATTAATAATTTTGGTGAATTTTAGCACACAGCGTCATTGATTTAATTTTGTACTTCCTGCGAAGTTCTATATTTAGGATTTGCTTGCATATTTTTTCGCTTAGGCACAGTCACCAGCATTAACAAAGTAATGCCTACTATACGCATTATGGTACCTACTTATGCGCAAAATTCAGAAGTAAGTTTCTTGTTAAATTATTTTGATGACGACCTAGCTATTTCATAAGTTTGATTTTGAATATATTAGCCGTGTTGTGACCAATTTTTTGAGGAGGCAAATCTTTCAATCCCACTCTAAAGTAGAACGAGAGGGGATGGCAGACTTTTAGTGAAAAAAACCATACCTTGCCCTTCAGTTGCCTTTTGTGTTCTAAAACCTTGGGTTTCCTGTTCAGAAATTTCTACTATAGCGCCAAGAATGTAGTGTAAACAAAGGACAGACCATTGGGTACTTAAGTTACCCATTTATATAACTGTCATGTGCATTTATTTAATACTTTATGCCCACAAACCCGTACAGAGGCGGACTTATTACATTGGGCATTTTCAACTTTAGGTGATGCTAAAATAAATAGAGGAGATATGAGATATTGCAGCATTGCAGCTTTGGAAGGCCTCCCACAATATGGATCGATGACTTAGTGAGAGTTGTGGAAATCCGATGGGCGTGATGCACAGGACTGTTTTTTGAGGTGACACTTGGGGAGACGTATGTCCAACAGAGGACGCCCTTCAGCTCAAATGATGATGACGAAATATTGTCAAGCGATCTTTTTATTTCAAGATCTTTTACCCCACAAACAGTACAAAGAAATAACCGCCTAACTTGCTATTCACCCTTAACAAATTTTATGAAACTTTCAAAAACAGCTCATTAACTAAATTAATAATAGATATAATAATCAGATGTCCTTCACTGCCCCCGCGGGATATAAAATGGGTCCAACTTGAAATTAGTTCCGGAAATTTCTAAAACTTTTGGGTTGCATCCGTATTGTATCCGGGATTAATTTTAACGGCTGTATTAGTTTAATTACCGTATTCGCCATGTTATGGAATAATACAAGATTTAGAGCTGGGTTTGAAGCTGTAGTTTTGTCTGGTAACGATAACTTAAGTCGACAAAAGGGGTTCTAGGCTAGAGATAAATCATTAATCGATCTCAAAAGGATAAGGCTCTCCAAGTCCATTCGCTGGAATTTCCGTCATGTTTTATGTGCCTTGTGTTCCTTAATTAGTGCTTGTATATAAATGCCTAAACCTATAGAGAAAATTCATTTTTTTAAAGATATACTTTTTGGGTGGTCCCATGGTCCCAAGATCAGAATCTGATGTTAGGATCAAATAGAAGCACATTTGAAACGTTTATACATATACATAAACCTATAAAACTTACACAATATATATTTAGGATTAGCTGAAAGGACACTTAAAACTGTAAAAAATACAACCGAGTGCGAGTCCAACTAGCGCACGAAGGGTTCCCTACGTCCTCAGCAAAAACTACTTTCAACTGTCAAACTATCACGGTTCATGAGATTCAGCTTGGTGTTAGACAGACAGCCACCGGATCCAATAGGGTCTCATTTTTACTCTTTGGGTACGGAACTCTAAGACATATTCATCACAGCGATAAGTTGTTGGATTCGGTTTTCATAACAATTGTGGTTATATGTATGTATTTATATAAGTATGTATTTTTATGATTGTATTCGTTTTTTTTCTATTTTTTTGTTACGTAAGTTGCACCTACTATACAATGTTTCTGCACCACCCTAAGGTAGACTGGTAGAAAATGCCTATGGCATTAAGTCCGCCTTTGTATAATGTTTTTGTGCATAAAGTTACAATAAATAAATAAATAAAAATATCGATAGAAAATCTTTGACTTATTGTCAAAGATCCGTCAATATCACTTAAAGCCATTTTAATTAAAGAACGGCAGAATTATATTATCAAGTAAAACAGAACATGCAGTGTGTAGATGAACATTCTGGTGAAAAGAAGTTCCATGGTTTGCAGAAATGAAATATAATTATAATATATTCCACAACTTTCCACACAACGCCATCTAGTCCCTTGCTAAGCAGAGCTTGTGTTATGGGTACTAGACAACTGATAAACATACTTATATATTTCTAAATACATACATATTATAGATAAATTACACCCAGACACAGAACAAATGATCGTGCTCATCACACAAACATTTGTCCTGGGTGGGAATGGAACCCACGACCTCTGGCGTAGCAGTCAGGGCCACTAACCACTAGACCAACAGGCCAGTCATTTTTACGCTTGCAGCTTTGCTGACTGAAAACGGTAAAAAATTGACTTAAGGGGATTTTTACCTTAAAGTTCACATACTTACCACTCACTATATCACTCACGTTACAAAACTATGTGACAGCAGAAAGAGTAAAATCAGTATCTCCAAACCCAGAGCTCCACTTGCTCAGAAAATGACAAAACGCCCAACGGGGACCACTAAACATCAACAAAAAAAACCAACAATTTCGCTATCTCTATCTCATATGTTTCAATTCCCTAACCAAATCCTCGGAATAATAAATAAAAACAATGCGTCCATAGACAAAGCACCTATTAAGCTTCGTATTAGTCATGGTTCTCTTTGTACCATAAATCACCGAAAAACAGGCACCTCTACCATCGCGTGACGTCACGATACCCGGCGATGTCATAATTCTGTGTTCGTTTTTTTTTTTCGGCGTGACTAATACTAGTGCCTTAATTGGTTTTAAATTAAACTTTATAGACAATAGTAATTATGTTTGATCATTTGTGTATTGGTTTTGAGGGGGCATTGGTATTGGGTGAGTAAATTGTGAATACAGGTGATTCATGTGAATAATTTATCGTGTAATATTTTTTTTGGAGGCATTCCACGAAGCACAACCAGACGAAGCGCAACTAAAGTATTCCACGAAGCACAACTTTGAGCTTCAAATGAATAAAATAAAAATTGATTTGAAGCACATAGTTGTGCTTCGTGGAATACTTATTTGTGCTTCGTCTGGTTGTGCTTCGTTTGGTTGTGCTTCGTGGAATGCCTCTTTTTTTGGTCTTGTGTTATATTTTATACCAAAAGATTTATTTATTAAAGTATTAATATTTTTAACTTGCAGACGACGAGTGATTGGTGGCTCACCGTCCAACCTTACGGAGGGAGCCGCGCGTAGTATTCCAAACGCGTCAAAAGGAAATTTCAGCAAAACCGTAGGGACACAGTGAGACCAAAGCTAATTAGAACCATGGGTTCGCTTCTGAAAGGAAAACCCGGGGTTCATCCACATAGAAGTGGGTTTTAGTCAGTAAAATTTTGACACGCTAATGACTCATTGGATGATCTCACCTAAAAAAACAGGTATATAATATAGGTGAAAGTTTGTGAGTGTGTGTGATGGTGTATGTTTGTTACTCGTGTACGTTTAAATGGCTAAAATTGTGGGCTTTTTATCCTGAGATACTTTCATTTCTTACTACGCACTTCTGGGGATAATGTTCTAATACGGTAAAGCCGCTGTCAGAAGCTAGAATTCAAAAAATAATCATTATTATACTTTATACTTATGTGTAGCAAATAAATAAAATTAACTTTGTCTTTTTAAAAGTGTAGTTAATCATGAATTTCAGTTGAAACTAACTCTAAACCTTATTTAGCGCGACGCCGCGACGATTCCACTGCACACTGTCTGGAACATTGTAGCTATATTAAAATTACGAGCAATGGTCACGTGAATCGTTTAATAATTCAAACAATGTTTCACCCATAACTTCAGGAGTTACTCCCTTACGAGACCGGTTTATGACCGAAGTAAGTCTCTGATTTCTCAATAATTTGTTACTGGATAAGATTAAACGCGTAAAGACTTCTTCCGTGACAAAACTCCTTTCGAAATTCCACTTAGAAAGTGGGGACCATAACTTTATAAAATATTTTACAGAGCCGATAACCAACGATTTTGGAGCCTACACCTGAAGTGCAGAACTGGAAATTGGGACCGTAACTCAACAAGTATTAGGGGAGGAAAACTCCGTAGACCCGCCATCTGTAGGCCTTATCTACCGCCATAAATATCGTACGGAACCCCGTACGAAACGAGTACGAATTATGGCTCCAAAGGTACCTTCACTCGTCGTTGTAATGGATAATTCATGCACCCTCCGCCGCCGCTCACTGTTTCATAATTTTCCAAACATTTTCTATAATTACTATCCGATGTTTGTGACTTTTAACGAATACGGGTAGCGTGGGTTGTAAAACCTTTTTTTTTGGCAGTTTTTCAATCTCACAATTCTAGCGGGCATCGGCCATTCGCCAAATTCTTTTTAAGGCGGTAAAATAGACGGTATTTTGTGTTCTACGCAATAGAACACAAAATACCGTCTATTTCAGAGTGTTCCTTACCGGGCGACTGAACAGTGAACTCGCTCGCAGTTGTTAGCAAGCCTGCATCTGTGGTGACTGGGAATCACCCTGTGGCTCCAAGGGTGCCCTCTACAGCAGTGGTTAGTGCCGGTTAGGGTTGAGGATGTCCTCTTCCTCCCAATTTAAACCACATCCTTCACTCGCTTTACTGCCTCGCATAAAGAGGTGACTACATCCCATTTCCTCTCACTCCGTTTGCCCGCTATGGCCTAAACCAGGACCGGACCGTCTTCTGACCGTTTTCATCTAAAACTTTCCTAAAAGACATAGTCTAAAAAACCGTTTAAAAATACATATATTGTACTGAACACTTTAATAGGCTCACCACTAAAACAGAACAATAATATTTTGGTTCGCCCGCTTATTATATCAAGTTATATGTCTGTCGGGTTTCGTAACATGTTCCTATAATTAATTTTGCTTACAGAAGCTGACGTTAATAGGAAATAGCCTATCTTCAATCATGTAGCCGGATTAACTAGCTCCACAGAGTGTAGTGAATAACCAGGATTAAGTTATAACCTCCTAGCTGGAGGTACAGCCAGTAACGAAAGACAAATGAAGAATAAATATAAAATGAAATGCAATAGGTAATTTAAGTTCCCGTAAGACTCATGAGGAACTTACATGTTATTTAATGCTACAAAGCAGTAAATATAATTTTTTCATGGCAAATTAGATAGTAATAATTGCTACGGTATCATTTGACTTTCGTTACAGACTGTATCTTGAACAATGATAATCGAACAGGTATAAATGCTAGGTATACGCCACCACCATACACCAGATATAAAAACAGGTAGGGGGTTGGTGGGGTTTTATTGAGTGTAGTTCAGTGACTGTTTTAATATTCACAAATATTGTTTGTAGAATTTGAAAGCAATCAATCTGCAATGTAGATAATATTATGATGTAAAATTGGTTACTTTTGTATCCCAAGGGTCTACACAATTGGACAAAATGTGGAATTATTGAGACAAACGAAATCTCTGTAAAATTGAATTGAGAATTTTATTTGTTATACGTATTGACTACCTCAGCGAAGCTTGCCGATGAGTCTGACGATATTGCAAAAACATTAGAATATATTACATGCTAATTTTAATGAAGCACAAAGTGACTGTATCTACAACTAAACAGACTTTCTACACTTGACCCTGGTATCATACAACCACCCGAAGCCAAACAAAAATTAAGACACAATTAAGACTGGAATGGAAAGGCCATGAAAGCTAATTCGAACACGATTGAATACCGATATTGTCCTGTTTAACGAATGGGCATTCAGGAAACCTGTTCAGCACTATCTCTGAACACTGGAAGAAAACATCGCTTGAAACCCACGCGTGATTGTAATGGTGAAGGTGAGGCCAAGTTTCTATATATAATTGAACATTAACCTGTTTGAATCTTACATTTCTTATGTAGGTAATTAGAGGTACAATATAGTGACGTATTGCTGCAACTCATACTGTAAGATTTGGATGACGTTATAAAATAAATTTTAATGTTTTACTGTCACGCGGGCGAAGGCATCCGCAGCAGCTAGTCTATATATATAAAAATGAAACCCGTTTTCCGTTGTCACGACATCACATGAAAACGGCTTGACCGATTTGGCTGATTTTTTTTTAAATGTTCCTTGAAGTTCAGTGATGGTTCTTACGGAGAGAAAAGTTCTAAAAAAAAAAGTTAGGTAAAGTAGGGTAGGTAGGGTAGTGTAGGGTAGTGTAGGGTAGTGTAGGGTAGTGTAGGGTAGTGTAGGGTAGTGTAGGGTAGTGTAGGGTAGTGTAGGGTAGTGTAGGGTAGTGTAGGGTAGTGTAGGGTAGTGTAGGGTAGTGTAGGGTAGTGTAGGGTAGTGTAGGGTAGTGTAGGGTAGTGTAGGGTAGTGTAGGGTAGTGTAGGGTAGTGTAGGGTAGTGTAGGGTAGTGTAGGGTAGTGTAGGGTAGTGTAGGGTAGTGTAGGGTAGTGTAGGGTAGTGTAGGGTAGTGTAGGGTAGTGTAGGGTAGTGTAGGGTAGTGTAGGGTAGTGTAGGGTAGTGTAGGGTAGTGTAGGGTAGTGTAGGGTAGTGTAGGGTAGTGTAGGGTAGTGTAGGGTAGTGTAGGGTAGTGTAGGGTAGTGTAGGGTAGTGTAGGGTAGTGTAGGGTAGTGTAGGGTAGTGTAGGGTAGTGTAGGGTAGTGTAGGGTAGTGTAGGGTAGTGTAGGGTAGTGTAGGGTAGTGTAGGGTAGTGTAGGGTAGTGTAGGGTAATGTAGTGTAGGGTAGGTAGAGTAGTGTAGGGTAGGTAGGGAAGGTAGGGAAGGAAGGGTAGGGTAGCGTAGGATATGTAGGGTAGTCATTTGACGGGAGCGAAGCCGCGGGTAAAAGCTAGTACAAAATAAATTCAGAATTTATGTCCGCACTTCTTTCTTTAGTGGTGCAACACTTCAATCTGTGTAAGAATCTGGTACGATGGGTTAAACTTTGTTTCTTAATAACTTAACATCATTTTATACCTAATCAAATACTAGATACTTATTGTATCAACACAAGTGTGATTAGGTACTATGTAAAGATGTCTCATCAAATCAAACATTCAATAATGTTCAAGATCTCTCAGAAGGAAAATGTTAACTAAATTACAGCAGACAGCTGTGTCGTAGTCACAGATTAATAAGAATATGGAGTGATCAAGCAAACGGTTTTAGAAGGACTTACACAGGTGTTCTTTTTTTTTTCCCGGTATGGGAATCATCAGAATGACTTCTCCCACTCTTGGGCGGAGCGGGAGGGCGTGTCAGACTCTTATTGACTAAACCCCTACCCCGTTCCTTCGTTGCCATCGATCTGGGGGACACGGTGACAACCTTTCGGATACCGTGTTCCCCAGAGGCTTCGGCCCTGCCGGGCCCCTACAGTTTGCTGACATCTCCTTGAGGCGCGCGTGGAACAGAACGCGCCGTTGACGACTAGGCTCGGTCCAGATTATTACCAGAATGCCGGACGGCGAGCTACCCAGTGCTCGCTGTCCGCGAGCCCGCGCCTACGGTGGTCGGAAATCGGGATCGGGATCTCGGCGGCGACGGCGTGAGTTCCGTTGCCTCACGCGGTCGGCAGCCTCCTTCGCTAACATTACTGCTTCGCAGGAAGAAGGAGGCGACTGCCTGCCACCCCTCCTCGCTCCGGACCATGGCCTGTACCAGGGCCCGGCGCGAGAGGTCACCGCCGCCGATAGCCTCCACAAGGACACGGCGGTGCCTTACACAGGTGTACGATCTATCAGTTTTTCCAAGTAAAACACAGGTCGCTGCTTTTTAGTCGAACACCTTTACTCTACCAATCTTGACTGGTCATTACAGCTATTATAGCAGTTAACATTTTCAACAATAATTGGTAGCCGAAGCCCAAACCAATATTCTAGCTCAAAAATTTACTGACAATTAAACGCTCGAATATCATCGCGATATAATCGCATATAAGAGAGTTTTACGGTACGATAATTTTGCATTGTAAAAATCTCTCATTAGCAAAAAAAAACGGTCTTAAGGCTTTAGTTGACTATATAGGCTTAAGGCCATTGTCTACCAGTCAACCAAGGTTGTTGGAGAGACAACCAAACAAATGCATAAAAAAGAAAACTTTATTCGGGAAAACCAGAGTGCTAAAATAAAAAACTTTCTGAGCACTCCAATTACAATTTACTCCATGGTCACAAATTATAATATCCCTCGGTGAAATATTTAACGTTGTCAGACAAGCTTTTATCTAAGTCAATTAATTCGTGCTGTATTGTAGTTGATAGAGCTGAAATATCTATGTCTGGCTTTTAGTCGTCGAGTTGAATGTCCAGTTAATACAACGCTCTTTGCTGTTTTGCATTGGATATTAATACAGGTTTAAAAGGTTTTCTGTGGGTGGAATGAGGATCATGTCTAAGATAGGACAATGTCTTTTACAAGATATTACGATTATGGAATAAGTATTCCTTCATCGTTAATACTATCGTTTACATACATGGATTGAGTATCGTAACTATCAGTAACGGTAAAGTAAGCAACCCACTCTGTATCTTACTTGTAACGATCCATCCGAAGCTTACTTACCGTCAACATACTATTTGCATGTGTTCGTGCATAAGTAATGATTCTTATCAAAGCCGCCTGCCTTCCTCAATGTCATTTACGTCAAACGGCCCGACACTCATTTGTTTTTTCCTTGTCACTCCAACGGAACGCGTAGGTATCCCTCTCAATTTTTCTCTGTCATCCTGACTCTTGACTCCGGGACACGGAGGAGAGCTCTTCACTCACAAAATTGCCCCACAGGGGGAGTGTTGATTAATAAAGAAAATAAAATTTTGTGGAGACGCGAGGTATGATTTGAACGAAGTCACGTTCCGTTTTGTACGAACTGAATTTTGATTTTTATTCAAAGGGAATATGAGGAGGTGTGTTATTTTGATTGCGATGATAAGTGAATGTGAATTTTTTTACTGATTGAATTCATTTATTATGGAAACGAATAGCCTACTTGATTTCTCATCTTCGTTTTCGATTTGTGAAAGCCTTGAAATGAAGGGGAAACCGACATTCATTATTCATAGCGCAAATAAATTCATCTTTCATAATCATAACATGTCATAACAAACGCAATAAGGCTATCATGAATAAACAAATTATCTTGACTTTCTTATAGATTTAACTTTGATAAAAAAGGTTTTGAGATTAAATGAAAATTATTTATTTGGTGGAATATAGGTAACAAATATGTATAAGTATGACAAAATAATTTTAGAATTATCAGTCGTGCAAATATTTCTTTAACATGTATAATAATAATATTTTTTTTTAATGTGTTTTATGTTGTATTGAAATATTCAAAAATATAATTTATATGTTTAAATTTCGTCAATGTCATTAAAATCATTCGAAACTAATTCCATTATTGTTCTCCAACATCTCAATAATCTTACAAACAAATTACACCTTCTATTCAAACAGTTATTAGTTCGCTAGTCATCTAACACCTGGTGTGAAATGCAATCAAGTTTAATTATTACGGGTATTAATAACAAGGGTGCACTCTAGGGTGAGTACGAAACCTGTTGTCATGGCAACGCCCTTCGTTTGGACACAGCCTGCGACGCCACGCACGTCCTTAGTTATTTACGAGAAAAGCTGATTACTTGTGTAATTGTGGGGCCACTTTTCATATGGTTGTAATGATATCTGAAGGTTAGAGCTGGCGGGAAGGGATTGGGTTTGGTGAGGATTTCATTATTGCAGGTTTGTCATACTTAGGTATCTTTCTACGCTTTTGTGGTAGATATTTTTTACTAAAAATGACACATTTTGTTTGTGTGTTTGTCTTTTTTGAGGTGGGAAATAATTTAATGAGCTTTGGCAAAGTGGGAGAGTATGTCAGACTTTTTCTGACTAAAACCATGCCTGTATCTTTCAGTTGCTCTTTGCGTTCTAATACTATAGGTCTTTTCAGAAATTTTCCGTGGCTCTAGCGTATGGTGTTTATCTTGCACTGATTATCTTCCTCTAAAAAACATAGTCAAGGTAGAACATAATGTTGTTATTACTATTATGAGCCTGTTGTGTCTCGATGTAGGGCGAAGACCTACCAATCTTTTGATCCATTTTTCTCTATCCTTAACTATTCTGGCCAATCCTTTAGGTAAGATTTTAAGCTACCACGTCATCTCTTATTGAGCCTACCGCGGCGCTGGTTCCTGTTGCTCGGAATCCAGTCAGTGGCACCCTTCGCCCAATTTTGTTCCGACATTCGACAAATATAGCCTGCCTAATTCGTGAAGAAGAAGCGTGTTTTGAATCTAAGATTATATTTCCTTATGCGACCAGCAGACACATCTTAAAATTATACAATCAATTCATAGGCCAGATCAATTCAAAGCTGTTTATGAAAAATACACTATAAGGTATTATTTTCCTTTTTTATACCTTTTGTGCTGTTGCTACATTATTCATTATTCGTGTAGCGTTGTAACAATAAAAACATCGTAATCAGTAATACGCGATGTTGTTATGATCTACATTAGCAGCCAATGCATTTTATAAGCATTCTTCTTCGCCCAAATATTTCATGATTAGACAAATTCCCCAGCCAGATTTGTTGCGATAGCGCGAATATTCGCCAAATTCTGACAAAGCCACAGCACTAGTAACAACCATTTTTCGTTTGAAAATTTTATCCATTGGAACCTATTCCATTACCAGTAGGTACCTACCTAATAGCCCCATGTCATGATTACTATTTAGTACCAACAAATTTAGTTAAAAAATAATAATAATACGAAAACTGTTAATATCGGGGGTCAAATATGCACAGTCATTGCAATCACAACCCTTATCGTTTAAATTGGGGTCATAACTATGTCCCTCGACTTAATTAGAGCTTGTAGGGGAACAGTATTAAATTAACTATAAAATGTTTCTAATAGTTTTACGGCCATATGCTTATCGACACATTTTATTCAAAGGCGATCTCTGTGACCGATATTATGGTGAAACTAAATAATAAGGCTTTTGCCAGTGACTTTTTTTTATATATATAAACTAGTGCTTGACCGCAATCCTACCTGATGGTAAGCAGTGATGCAATCGTCGATGATTCATAATATATAAGTAGGTAAGCTCAAAAAAGATAAATCTACAAAAATGGACCTTATTTATTTATTATTTACCTATTTATGTACACTCAAAATAAAAGATAAGAATAAAGAAACCGAAAAACTGGACCCTAATGCAAAAAATCATATGAGTAGTTGCAAAGACTTCATGCATTCTCTCGATGATAAAGTTCATTCCGCAGAAAGCTTACAAGATTTAGCTATGTAATTAGGTACCCATAAATTGATTCCTGGCAGCTATTGAATATTACCTTAAATTGCTTCTCCAGATTACTTAAAATGTTTATGGGTGGTACTATTTAAGTTTAACCATGACTATTAATATCAGTTACAAAGAAAGACATACGGTTTCTGCACGTCATGTTGCCCAATAAATAAACCGCTTACAACAGGAATAACTTTAAAGGTATCAATTAATTAAACCTTTATAGGAGTATTAAATCTTTGTAGGTAGCCGGTTCTTTGAGTGCGAACGTTACCATTCATTTGAAACGATTTACAAGCAATTCGCGAGTTTATTGCACTGTTAAGTATTTTTAATTGTGAGGCTACATCCTTGTGTACTGGCTGTTAAAGTTTGGCGTATAGCAGCTGTTAGGATTTTAAAGATATCGTAATTCTGTGTACGTATTGCTGTTAGGCATTTATAAGGTCTTTACACCTGCTTTATCAGTAAAATAATTCTCAGTGTTCTAATATACAAGTTTGTCAAGAATTTAAGAATGAACTATATTTTGTATTCTTTTTAGAATTGAAATAAGAACCGTTCTTATTTGGGATTTTATTGAGGAAACATTCATGAAGAGTGTCTTGCTCGAGTCCCTTGTTAAGATCAAGAGGTCAACTCATCAGGATTTAATGATGCAGCTACCAATAAAAAGTCTTCGGAAGGAAAAATAAAACAAACAGATAAAAAAATCATCCAGATTTAATTAAGCTGGTTTTACAAAGTACAAATTATGTTCCGATACAGTATAGGAATCCTGTCTCAGTACAAAATGATATACAACTGTGATTGTTTAAAATATTCGTTTTAAAAATTTTGGTTCTCATTCGAAATCCTAACTCGCTACACTCAATAAATACGTTAATGATAAAATTGTATAAGGATATCAAACATTTAAAATATTTACATAAAACGTAAATTTGAATACGAAATTATACTATATCACAGTCACTAGAGAAAGATGAAAACCTAATGCCTACATTACGTTACATAGCAGTCTATTTGTAAACACATCCACAAGAACTACAATCTTCGAAAGCCGTCTATTACACCGTCGTGTAATTACACCCACAGACATTTAGATTGTTGTTTCTTTACAAACCTGACTTCTTACTTCATAGCAAATCTAGAAGCCCATTAGTATATCATATTCATCCTACAGAGAGTATTTATGGCCTAGTGGCAACTGTCCCGACTTACTTTGCGAGTTCAAGCCCTGCCTGGGTCGCTTTACTTTATGTAACATAATAATATTTTATCACCACAGCTCGTAAAACGGTGAAAGTAAATATTGTGAGGAAACCGACATATCCTTTTAAAAACATGGACATAGACCAACCCACACTAGGCCTGCTTGGTTAATTACGGCCCAGCTCCTCTCATGGAGAGGAGGTCTATTCCAAGCAATGGAAACATTATAAGGTTAGTGTATCAGAGCATTGCTAAGTTGCAGTACGGTAGCAGACAGTATATACCACGCACAAATGCATAATTTAAACAGTAGATAAATAAAATGTAACATTTTAGCTTAACGTAATTATGGATAATAATAATAATCTTAGTCAATAAAACATTTGTATCTAGAATAATTTATTTATCATATTATTGCATTACACGACGGTGTAACAGGTATCCCACTTTACCTTAACGATCATAATATGCAAAATCCTTTATACATTTGTACAGTTCACTATAAAGTAATATTGCTTGTATTACATCCTAGTGATATTAATTTACAATTCAATTAACTTCTATATGTATGACCTGAACAACCTGATGTCCCTGAGTGATTTGTGAATGCGTGCATTTCTCGATATGGCGATTCCCTGTGAATGGACAAAATAAATTATAGAAACTTTAGGTGTTACGGTAAAAGGTCGCTACGCAATGTTAGTTTTATTCTTACCTTTCGTAAGGCGGTGGTGGCAAAATATCACATAAATTCATCCTACAATCCTGATCGCTCCTTCCTTCACTTGCATATCTCACTTCTTGATTAGTCTGTCTAAAAGTATTTTCTCTTCCCAACCAATGCCATTGTGGATAGTCGTATTCTACTTCAGCCATAGCCCAATCTTTATTACCATCATGATGGCTTGAAGACCTTGAATGATTTGTTTTGCAAGAGGGACAGTCTTCTATTGACATATCTTGGATTTCGTCTTCGTTTCCACATTTGGTCATCTCGCTGTAGTCTTTAGTGAGAGTGGAGCTACTACTTCGACAGCATGTGGAACATTCTTCGTTTGAGTATTGATTGCTTTCTCCATAGGACCTGACCATGCTGTTGTCATATGAACCAGGACTAACAGCGCACTTCATACATGAGTCTTCTGCGTCTGTGTGATCCTAAAATTTGAGTTCACTAATAAAGAGCTTAGAATAGAAGTCAAATACAAAATACCAACCAAAATAACAAAAAAACAATATAATCGTGAGGTCTACAATGAAACTATTGAAGAAAAAAAAGGTGAAAAAATACAAACCTGATAATTTAACTCAGTGTAAATAGCACTGGACGCGTATGGCTCTGGCTGTAGTCGCCTAAGTTGAGTTTCTTCAGGTATAGGATTCATAACATTCGTATGTTGTGGAAGACTGTACTCGGCTTCCATAGCCATCGTACCTATTGAGTGACCACCTAAAAGAAAAAGATTTATTTAAATACAACTCCAGTCGAGAAAACCTCCTAAAATTTTATTTTATGTTTCCTTCTTACCATGTAAAAGACTTTGATGGCAATTTAAAATTTCTATTCTAGGTTCGTTTGAGCCTTCAAACATTGGCCTTTCTCTTAACCAAACAGCTTCTTTACCTAATAAGCATTGTTGAGCGTTGACAATAGCTGTACCTGCAAAACATATTTTTTTAGTTCTAGCTAGACAAACGCATCTTAGTTCAAACAAGAATAGATCCCGTTGTGAGTCATCTTACCAGTCGTGTTTTGGCTTTTCCTTTGCTTCGTCTGCTTTCGCCTTATATAAACAATGACTCCAGTGCCGACTAGTACTAACACTAACAATGTTAGACATAATGCCAGCAGCCAAGTTTCTTGGAACATGGACACTATCGCCTTGTCTGTCGATGGTTCGGTTCTGAAACAAAATGTTTATTTTCATACCGCTTAGTTCACCGCAGGAGACAACTGCTGCTGGTAAAGGGTTTCTTGGTAAATTGTTATATCAAAGAGTTTCACGAATATAACTTAGTTTGGGGAAACGCATTAGGAGACTTCAAAACGGCACGATGGTATGTTTCATCATAAATGGCGTTTTGTCCCAAGTCCGCCACATATTTGTTTGTAAACGTGAAGAAAGTATACAAATGAGGTCCTTACTGTACGTAGTGTCTCTGAGTCTGCGTGGGCAGCATGTGTATGTGCGCGGGCGCACTGAACGGGCCGTGCCCACGCCGCGTGACAGCAGCAGCGCGGGCACTATACCGCCCGCCGGCACGCAGGGAGCTTGCTGCAGCCGCTCTCGTACGAGCACCTAGCGACATCTGACCCACTACTCGACCCCCAGTACTACCACCCACACGAACCTCAATCTAAAACAAAAGTCATAAATTATAACCACGTAAATAAAACGTCAATACAAAATTCTATTCCTATTTTGTACTGACCAAATAACCGGAAAGCTCGCCGTTCCATGTATGCGGGGGCGGCGGATCCCACCGAATCCACGCTGACGTCGCATTTATCACTCCTGCTGTGACGCTTTGCGGTGGCTCCGTCGGAACTACAATACATTCATCTAACGCTGTAGTTACACGTGATGCCTTAATTACATGCAACAGTAAGCATTTGAATATTGAATCATTCTTACCATCCTCTTCAGTCACACCACTCTTCATATTAGAAGGTTTACCCAATAACAATTTGTAAAATGGCATTAAAAATACATCATATTGAGCATACGGCAATAGGCCAGTTAAAATATGACTAGAAGACCCGCTATTGTGAACTGTGGTCATTGAAAAATTTTCGTACTTCCTAAAATCAGCTAGACTCTCTTTATACGAAATATTGGAATGCTGATAGTCTTCTTCTAAAACGTATTGTCGGTTAAGTGAGGTACCGTTAAACCATATTTTTACTCCTTCTAAATATTCATTATAGTCTGTCAATACCTAAAACCAAATAAAAATGTTTTAAATCATGTTCATAAAAAAAAGTATTCAAAATAGAGTCCATAAAATATCAGTTATACTGACATCCCAAACAATTTTGACTGTAGTAGCAGATATTCCTTCCACTCTCCTCAAAGCAAGAACATCCTGCTGTAAGTACCGACGAGCCTGAACCAACTCGTATTGGGTCATCGGCTGATGATTTTGGTGCTTTGACAGCTCTGGATATGGAGATGATGACTCAGAGTCACCACTGAACGAATTCGCTTCTCTTCTTAATACCTGAGACGAAGAAAGAACTGGTGATGAATTTACTACAATAAAATGGATCATCAAAGAAGTTAAACAATTTTAAGATGATAAATATCCAACCTGTAATGTGGCGGTGTGCAAAGCGCTTCCAGCTGCGCTCACAGCTACGCACGTCAATCTGCCAGCATGCTGAGTCGTAACCCTGTCTAGGTATAAAGACCCAGTTCCGTGTGCAGATTTTGGGAACACTAATTCCTGTAAAACATAAAATGCTGTAGTGATGCTAAACACTTTGAACAAAAAAGAGATTCATGGAAAAGATTAAGAAGAAGAAAGATAAATATTGGTTAAACTAACGTTAAAAACGCCTTACCTGAGATCCTTCCATAGTCCAAAAGACTACAGGTGGAGGAGCGCCCTCAGCTTCACACTGAAAGGATATAGCCTCTCCCTCCCACGCAGTTTGGTCTGAAGGCACTCGAGTGAAATGAGGTAGTGCTAAAACAACATCATAAATTATTGTCTCACGACATTGAAATATGGTGATTCGTCGTTACCTTTACAAATAGGTACACAAACAAAAATTTTACTCGCTTTAGTGTTAAACTGTTGAAGTAAGACATAATCTTAGTGAAAAACCTCGCTAAAGATTAAAGTATTTTCAAAGTTATAACACAATCTATAACTTACAATGAACGGTTAGTGTAGCCGCTGCCGAACTGCTCCCGGCTTGGCTTTCAGCTCTACAAGTATAAGTACCGGCGTCAGTAGCAACAACACGATCTATTCTGAGAGATCCTCGACGAATGATCGCGTATGGCGATAATGAGCCATTGTCTCGCGACCACGTAACTGACACATCTGATTCTGGTGATGCCTATAATTATTTGAGATTTTTAGAAGAAAAATAAGAAATAGACGATAAATATGTACTTCACAAAAGCAAGCAAGACATTGCCAAGCTAAAATACTGCGGAATTTAATCTAACTTTTCATCATCTAAAAGGAAAGCCTTCGAACAGCACTGCGGTTAACGAGTTCAATGAATAAGCACATTCATTTTCCACTTTATTACCTGACAGTGAAATTCAACATTCTGGCCTAGTAATGCCGTTATGTTATTAGGTTTCACAAGAAAATGTGGTCTGCGTAATACGAGCAATGTCGCAGGACGCGATTGTCTTTCCCCGGCTACATTTGACGCAGCACATCTATATACACCACTATCTGCTGGAAGACTTTCTAATATTCTGAGATCACCACCATTTACAATCATTATCCTGAAACAAACGCTTAATTTAGGAGCCAGAACTTAAATTACGATTGTTGTTTGTTTATTAACTTAATAAGACCGAAGAGAACCAGATATTTTCAAGAATCATGAATCATTGTAACTTAAATTCGAAATGAAACACATGCCTCAGGCGGATCGTTAAGCCAATAAACGTTCACACGCGAAATAATTTACGTTGTTTGGTTACTCTCAACATTAAAATACCGGCTGGTTTAAACAAGACAATATTTATGCAAAGTGAACAATGTGGTACCAAAATAGTGGACAAAGTTCGAAGTCTAGAATTAATTACCTCCCGTTAACTTCTACATCTAAAGTTTGGCCGTCCTTCGTCCAGTGCACGCCGGGGTCGGGGACACCTTTAGGAGCGGAGCATTCTAGCGTGGCTGGTTCACCACTAGCCACCTTCACGTCTCGAGGTTCAACTCTAAAGTCGTCGCGAAGAACTAGAATAAAAACTTTTTATGCAGAAACTGTGACTAATACCTACATTTTACCCGGCTGCTAAGCAGAAGGGCTATTTAAAAGATTATCTTGTATAAATTCTTTTAAACTCCCGACTTACTAGCTATTACTGTAATACTGTTTTTAAAATACTTGTAATTGTTTTATTATTTTTTTTGTAATTTTATTGTGTGTTAACACGTCCATTTGGATTATTATTTAAAGCTAGGTCTTCAATGTTCACTAATAAGGATCTTATAGAACATAATACACAACTTATGTTTTTTTTATACCTGTTTTTTCAATCAGGTATAAAAACCCAGACGGATAAATATAGCATTACTCCATAAATATCGCAGCCAAGATCAGCAAACAAATAAAGATTTCACCCGACCTTTTAGTGGTTTACCGCACAGCGGCATAACCGTGTCTAGTTACATTTGCAAACATCGGAATCAGGTAAATGTATTCATCGAGATCGATTCCAATGTACTGAAAGGGTACGATTTCATTTTATTTATAGAAATAGAATAGAGTTTTGCATCTGAGCATTATGATATTTGTGTTTTGCAACATAGATGTTTTAATAGCTGCTGCAGTTTAAGTACCTTTTCGCTAGTTCAATTAAGCATCCTCATCTAGAAAGCCATAAGAGGCAATAGCGAAGTTTGCAACACTTATAGCATACACAGGTACAGTTTAATTATTAAGTTTCAGATTGCTACCATTTGGAAGTTTAGGGTTGAATGGTAAAGTGTACTTAGGATTCTGTTTCAAACTCGTTATAGTTGCCAGGGATTGTTACCGAGCCTGACAAATGGCAATCGGTTCTAACCTTTGTTGGAGCTGCAATAATATTAACGTCAAACGCCTATTGTGTAATAGGGATTCTGTTTAGTGTTCAAATATTGTTTCAAAGCTTGATTGACTGTTATTTGCTTTAAACCCACATTAGGATCCGAAAATGCAAACACAAACGTCTATTACGTAATACCAGTATCGGTTTGTGAATCTATATCAACAAAAGCGTTGGTAACATTACGTTTTCATGGATTATTCAAACCCCTCATGCAAGTGCAGTACTTACAGGCAATTTAAACGTGCTTACACGCAATGAATCAGTACTTACCAGCGATGGTGAGCGTGGCGTTCTTACTGACCGCCTCGCCGACGGAGTTGCGTGCGACGCACCAATACACACCCTCGTCGTTTTCTTTCTTTCCTCGCATAACCCTACAATTTAACGATCAACTCAATATCGGTCATAGTGTACGGGTAGTATTTTGAATGGAGTACGAGTAGCATTAAATTATAGGTTGGGATTATAAAACATTGATCAAAGGATTTTTGTTCGAAGAAATTACAGTAGCAGTTTCATTGGAACATGTGATTTTGAAGTTTGATTCCAAGTTGTGTTTATTTGAAATACAAAGGCCAATTCGGTTGTCTGGCACTGTACGTCATACATGTGTCTAACCTATGCATGAACATTTCCCTATGGAGTCTAGACTGTATCGATTTTGACTAATTTAGTGCCTCAGGGTCGACGTCTGCCAGAGCAGCGGGATTGTTCGAAACAGTCATCGCTGCTCTAGAACATAAAGGGCAACTAAAGGGCATCTCTTCAATTTAATTAATAAAAGTTTGAGTTATTTCGCTCCACCCAGAGTGGGAGGAGTTATTTGAAGATATCCCACCCTAAAAAACAAAGGCAAAGTGAGTTGACTGTGTTTTATCTATACTAATACTAATAATATTATAAAGAGGAAAGATTTGTACCTATTTTTGTATGTTTGTAATGAATAGGCTCTAATAAAAAATTCTTTCACCAATAGAATGCTACGTTCTTCCAATTTGACATAGGCTATATTTCATTTTGAAAAAAAAAAATGTCTACCCCGTGCGAAGCCGGGACGGGCTGCTAGTTTGTTCTATAAATAAATACAAATGACGACTTTATAGTTCGGGCAACCTTTAAAAGGTTCGGCTTGAAGCAAAGTCCCTGACTGATCGCTTTAAAAAGTACAATACAAGAAAAAATGGTTTTCGACGGGTTTATTTCCATGCACAAGTTCTTTTCGCTTTACATGTTTTTTTATGTCGTGTCAAGACAAGGCGTAATAAAACACCATGTACTTTAGTTTTTTCTGCCTCTAATTAACACAACAATAAAAACTGTGGCCAAATTAGTCTGGCTTTTTTTATGAGGGAACGCGCGAAACATATATGGTAACAGAATATGCAAGGTGCCAAGGACTGTTTTCTATAGCCTTGTAGTTAAAGTTATTTTTACAATGTGTCTGGCTTCACTTCATTATAGTTTAATAGTTAATTTCGAATAATTTAAATTTCATTACTGCTTAATTAATAATTTCTGCTTTTCATTCAACATCTAAATAAGGTGTAAAGCATAAGTAGTTATATTAACTACTTAATCATTTTCTTGGGCGTGGATTTAACAAGGTGTGAAATCTAGAGAAAACTCCTCATAATTATATTATTTTAGAGAAACATATTGTTACTATTTATGGCTATATAACAAATTATGGTTGAAAAGAGTGTCTATGGAGTTTCTTTCCCGTTCTTCTCCATAGAAGTCTACGCTTCGAAACGTGTAAAAAGCTTTGCCTCTTATTCAAACGTGTGTATAAATGGCTTTGATGTTTTTAATGCTTTGAGTTTTAGTTTATGTGCAACATTAATGTTGTAGAAAGTATATATGTACAAATCTAGAAAAAAAAAACCTATTAGCTTATATAGGATAGTCATTACTTATTTTGTTAAGTATGTACATACTAACACCCCGCCTCAGCTTCGCTTCAGATGTCACAATTTTTTCCATTTCTTGGTTTTTCTCTACTATAATAGGCATGTAGGTATTACAAATGTGAGAACAGTCGTGGCCCAATTAGGTCGACTAGCAGAAAATGCCTAAGGCATGCACAACTTAACGTACAAAGGCAGCCTTAATCTGCCTTTGTACGTTAAGTTGTGCATACAGTTTTTTAAAATAAATAGCATAACCATTCTTGCCCTGTCTTACAACTTGTGGGTCGCGGTTTCAAACCCAGCCAGGTGCATTACTGTGTGTAATTTATTTCATCGCTATTGCTCTTAAAACGGTTTTAAAAAAAGCATCATGAGGAGACCAGAAGGTCCTAGTATCAAAAAACTCGAAGATATGTGACATCTACTAAACCTCACTGAACCCGTGTGGTAGATTACAGTTCAGTCCGTACAGTCAAAGGATGCTAGAGTGCGAGATGCCCAGTAGTGGGTACATTATAATGTTGATTATGTTTATGCTATGCTGCAAAATCTGTGCGTCCCTCATGAATCACTCAGTCTATTGTTGAAAACCGCATAAAAAATCGGTCAGTAGTTTATAAGTTACCGCAAACACATAGCCAGATAGAGAACTTTGTTTTATACTAGATAGAGAAAAGTAATAAGTTTCTCCTCTTCATTACTTTATATAACATCAAATTAATAAATATTGCTAACAGCAATACAACCTTTATTCAATAAACTTTTCATATAAATAGTACAATAACCATGAAAAGTTTGTGTAAGCCCGGCTTGCGGGTTTTATACGACCGCCATTACGCTAAGTATGTTATATTAATTCTGCTTCATGCCTTTGTAACGTTATATTCAGCGATATTACTTACAAGTACTTGGATGTGTGTAAAATTTCTCTTTTTGTTAAGTAAAAGCTTCTTTTTATTGTAATGTTGTGAAATAAAAGACGTGGTGCCGCCCTGTCTGAAGCTATTTGCTGTGTTTCGTAAATGTTTTTTTTCTGAATTATATAACCACTAGTTTCGGCTAGCCGCGTAAAAGTAGACTTATCCCTAGTTAAGATTCTCCTATTATCTGTATTATTTCAGAACATGGTTTACCTGCGTGCCAAATTTCGACCAGACCCGTTCAGTCATTTGAGCGTGAAGGAGGAACAAAACATACATATACTCGTACATACTTTCGGTTTTATGGATTTAGACTTCTTATGTGCTATTCCGAGACATGATATACCCGTTTTCCAAGTTTCATCGAAATCGGTTCAGCCAGTGGTTTTTATAGTATTTACTTGCTGGCTTTCGTAAAGGCACTATTGAACTTATAATTACGCATGTAAACATAGATACTACTTATTTTTCAACAAGACATATGCAAAATCAAACAGATAATATTCAAACAAATCTAACACCCGTAAAGCCAGACATAACAATGATAGAGGTAGCGCCATCTGTCATGTTATATTCGAATTACAGCGTAACATCAATTAATTAAACCTTGAACGTTTATCACGACGGACCGACAGACCGACATTCGAATCTCTGCAGAGTAGCGACTGCAGTATGCAATGTGGGCGCAACGCAGTAATGAAATATTTTGGCTACACATGAACAATTACTATGACAGTCACGTTTACTCAGCCCGAATACTCGAATAATCAGTCGTATAATGTTCCCACTGTTGGGCGTCCGGGTTCCTTTATTTAGGAAAAGGTATGGGCCGCGGCCAACGGCCGTCGACAACCAAATATTGGAAGTTGACGCATCTAGTTACAAAGGTTGGCTGTGTTAAACTTTAGATCGCTATTAGCTAGGGTCGGCAAATTAAAACGCAACGGTAATAAACCACACAAAACCTCTGTAATTTTTCTGGACGGGATATGTGGACAGGTTTATATGTACTTTCTGTATGGGTTTTTCCGTCTGAAACTCAGTAATACCTTGGAGACTGAATTGATAACCTATTGCCACTACAATAGGTCCCGTGATAACTAAGAACATTGTTGGTAAAATATGGGTGAACTTTAGACACGACTAGGGAAAGAAATTACCCGCATGGGAATACAAACGTGCTATTGTTATTATATGTTACAAGTTAAGATAGTATTATTATTAAATTATATCTAGCCTGGACTGTCCCACTTGTAGTAATGGTTCTTTCCATTTCTTCGATTGTTCCCGGCTCTGTGTCACCTCTCGCCAATTCCTGGGGAAGAAATCTAAATCGTCTCGACATCTCCTTCATAGTCTCCCGCGAGTTGACCTGTTCCTCGATTTAAGCGCAACAATTTTGTGTTTTACAAGCCCACCGCTCGATCGGCATACGGGAGACATGTCCACTTTAGGGGAGCAGCCTTCAGAGATAATACAAAAATGTTAACACTAATAACTTACCTAAGAAACAGCAGTCCATCTTCAAGCAGCACTCTATGGGGGTGATCAGTAGGGGCGAGAGGGGATCCATCCTTGTACCACTGGATCGAAGGCTTGGGCTTGCCTTCGGACACGCAGCGCAGGGTGGCAGGCTCGCTCCTGCCCACTATAGTGTCAGCTGGGTGCTCCTTTATGCGCGGAGCTCGACTTTGAGCTTTGAAAAAGTAATATTTATTTATTAACACTTTATGTATAAGTAAGAAACACTGTATACAGCCGAACTCAATGCCTTGGGCATTTTTTACCAGTCAACCATAGCGCGGCGCAGAAATTAAAAAAATAAACTAATATAAAATTATAGGTACTAATCAGAAAAAACGTAATTAAAACGTTAATGGCAAAAATAAGCAATAAATAAAAAATGGTTATAATCCGGGGAAAAATTGACGCTAGGATCAAAGAACATCCGAAAAAAAAAAACTAACGTTATCATCAAATATTGGCAATACAAATTCTATTTTCAATTAATGTCCATGTCAATTAATATTTATTAGACGTGAAGAAATATTATATCAATATCAATAAAGTTTCTTATGAGAAACAGTTAAATAAAAATTAGTTTTCGATATTATGACATTAGTGCCGACGTCTAAATAAAAAACTTTGATTGGTTTTTTCCTTTTAATTAATATCTATACTGATCAAATTAAAATGTTTCACTAAAAAAAACTTGTAAATGTAAATTATAACCGGCTCTAATATAAACAACAAGAGCACTGAACTTTTATCTCAATTCTGTCGCTAAAAATTAATCGTGCTACGAAATCCGACGCTACAGTAATACACGAACTCTTATCTTGTTTTTCACTTACCTTTTGTCGCGCAAGGAAAACTGAACAAAAGATGCAAAAGCACTACACACTTGAACTGGTTCCATCCGAGATTATCTCTTTTAATTGGACCCGCGGTCATACTTGACACTACTGATTAACGTCACTTCTCACTTTACACCGCATAGTTTATTTGTACACGTGATAAAATACACTCATTATAATTTTAGGTATTAAAAAAGTTTTTAGTTCATCATTAATCATAACATTGTTAGTAAATGTTTATAGTTTGCGGAGATCGCGATGTGTTTGCGGCGCGGGGCGACACAAGCTCCTCGCGCAAGGGTCCGAGGGTTACTGCCCCCCACTCTAGTTTGTCATTTCGCGCCGACTCAGTAACGTGCAGCTTTTGCATACTGCCGAAAGCACAAGGAAAGCTTGATGATAATGATTTTCGCAGAGTGCACGCCTGCAATAATTTGTATATTAAAAAGTTCTGCTTATTAACTCATTTATGGGCCAATGGTTTGCATCTGCTGGTATAAATTTAAAAGTTGCGTTATGGTTTTAGTTGAGAACTTACGAACAACGGTATGTGGAATAATAATGCAGTCGTTCTTAATTAGCTTGGTACGTTAAGTGGTAAAATGATTTTTGAAATTTCTGATGGTAAACAGTTATCTCAAAGAGCTGTTTGAATCAATATTTTTTTACATATTTAAGTAGAATGGTTAAACATAAAATTATTCTGGATAGTTTTAACTTTATAAATTCCCACAACTAGTAGATACTCAACTAAATTGAAATATCCAATACCAGACGATATTGTACCTACATTATTAGCAATAAAATATACTGGGAAACCATTTCCATAAACTAGTAAGATTACCTTAGATAAAATGTTTCTAACGGAACGAATATTCCACAGCCGTACTACGCTTGGCTACGAAAATGCTACTACGTTACACCTGGCTACGAAATCTACGGTTGCTTCTAACATTACTATTACTACTTTACAAATCTATCTATTTAAGGTGAATGCTTCAGGTCATCCCGCGAAATTCAAATTTTCTTACGTTTTTTACATTTTGCAAGCCATTGGTAGATTGTATGAAGTTAAAAATACTTAAGCGACTGTAAAACATAACTAGTTACATAATTATAACCATAAAAATCATCAATACATGCCTCCAAGCTCACTTAGTTGCAGGAACGTTTTTGACCTCGAAAAAATCGTTCCAACACTTAGGTAAGCTTGGAGATTTGTATTGATGATTATTATGGTTATAATTATATAACTAGTTACGTTTTACAGTCGCTTAAGTATTTTTAACTTCATACAATCTACCACTGGCTTGCAAAATGCAAAAAACGTAAGAAAATTTGAATTTCGCGGGCTGACCTGAAACATCCCCCTTAAATAAAAGGAGAAATTGACTGACTGACATACCCACGCCCAGCCAAAAGTACTAGAACTAGGAACATGAAATTTTGCACAAACCTTCCTTTTAAGACGTAGGCGAGTATTAAGACAGGATTTTTCAAAATTCTCCCCCTAAAGGGATAAAAGCTAAGCTAAGGGGGAAATTTTGTACAAAATACCTACTTTTATGCAGGCAAAGCTGCTGACAGAGCTAGTATTCACATATAATTTAATATCACACAACGATAATTTATATCACACAACGATCTGTAAAATATTTGAACCAGATAGATAACATAAAATTATCTACGCTTTAAGAAGCTTCAAGGAATAACGCGAGCTTTCAAAAAGTAATATGTTAGGTTAGGTTATTATTGTACATGAAGTTTAAATAAATAAATAATAATAAACATCGATACGTAAAATATTTGAACCAGATAAATAATATAAAATTATCTACGCTTTACGATTAACTTCAGGGAATAATGCGAGCTTTCAAAATGTATTAGGTTAGGTTACTGTACATGAAGTTTAAATAACTTAATAATAATAAATAACGATCCGCAAAATATTTGAACCGGGCAAAAACACACAAAATTATCTACGCATAGCATACATAACACAGTTTCAGGGAATAATGCGAGCTTTCAAAAAGTGTTAGTCATCGTGACATATGCTTGTAGATGTTCGTATCTACTCTAAAGTAGGTCACATTCAGCAGCTGGTGTCATCGTTATTCTACAAGAGACAATACTAAGAATTGAACGATAAAAAATAGGCACTAAGACTCGGATTTTGGAACGCTAGCTCAGTCACGCATGTTGTGATTTGAAACTGACAGATTTGACACTAATCGCTGCACAGATCTAGTTTTCTAACGGCCGAAATTAATAATCAATCCATCACATATCGGAGATTGAAAAACAAATGATACCATACAAAAATTTACATTTTTTCTGTTGTTTCATTTGTTTTTCAATCTCCGATATGTGATGGATTGATTATTAATTTCGGCCGTAAATCTAGTCAACATTGTCATGCCTGCATTGTAATTCAGGTCATTGTTCAAAATAATTTGATTTAGATGGCATACATTGGAATATATTTTTCATTAAATACTCGTAGATATTCAATAGGGTAAGACGAAATGAGGGGAAAGAACGATAGAACATTGATGATTTCATGATTATAATTTCATAAATAAAAACGTTCTACGTTCGCCAAATATATTTTATCAACACACAACCCAACAAAATGCTAAATAAATTTCAGATTTTTAAGTGGTATATTCCAAACTAGTCCGAAAGAATGATAATGATGATGATTTTTATTTAAAACTAGCTGAACCCCGCGGTTTAACCCGCATTTTTCGTTACTGCTCCGCTCCCGTGGGTCGTAGCGTGATGTTATATAGCCTATAGCACTCCTCGATAAATGGGCTATCTAACACTGAAAGATTTTTTCAAATCAGACAAGTAGTTCCAGAGATTACCCCCTACATACAAACTTACAAACATACAAACTTACAAATTTTACCTCTTTATAATATTAGTATAGATTCTAGTGATGAAAACACTTTTGTCTACCTATAGACTTATTTGTCTGATATGATGATTATGATAATGCTACCATAACTCTCTATTTTTCAGTTCTTTATTTCAGAACCCATCAATAATTATAATCTAACTTATAATCCAACCTTCCTTCCTTAACGAACACTTCCAGCATCTGTCTCCACTATATTATCCCAAAACAAATAAAATATTAGCAAGACTAAGGCCGGGATTAGCTGGCGTCGATTCTGTACACGTGGCTACCCCGAACGTGTCAATTGAGGCTCCTAGCATATGCCAGTCACGTATGTTGCCTAACTGTTTGGCGGTGACGTCATAGATACTAAACAGACTAGATAAGGTTGTTAGTATAATGCTGATTTTCGTCTCGATAGCGAATGATCGATTGCTGTCTGCAAAGCTGCCGATGATCGAATGAAGCAAACATGTGTATGACTAACTCCTATAAATATTTAAATATTCGTCTCCCTTTTATTTTGTAAAGTTTAAGTCAGTGTGAATCTGTGAACGATGTTCTAAAATAAACTAGTTTACCCCAGTTTAAGCTTATTCTTGTACTTACATTTTTTTCAATCTGATTCTTTGCTACAGTTTTAGTCTGCATAACAAGTGAAAAAGTAAACATTTTTTTGTAGATACATTAAAGCTTTAATTTTACAGAAGGCTTACAGCCGAACCCAATAACCTATCTATCACATACCGGAGATAAAAAAACAAATGAAACAACAGAAAACATGTATAATTTTTGAATTGTATCATTTGTTTATCTCCAGTACCTATGCCAAAACTGGAAATAGATAGGTTATTGATATAGTATATAAAGAGTGTTTTATTACTAAAGAGCTAATTGCAAGCCTCCACCGCTTCATTGATTAAAAAAATCAATGAAAAAGAACATTCAAGTCAATTCATTATTACGAAAGAAGTTAGCCATCATTAAATAAAGACTCAACTATTATTTATTGATACATAAATAAATCTACAAACAGAAAACTACACCCAAATAAATACACACCAAACAATGTTTAACTACCCATCAAAAAAGCGCATCACTCATTACTTTAATTGGCAATAATGCGCCGTCCGATTCTTAATTAACTTCATCAGCCAAACATTTATTGCACCCGATTCGCTCATTCAGTTTGGTTTTATATCCGAGTACTTTCCTACGTCAGTCTGAATGTAATCAAGCCGTGGCGGGGACAAAGGAGGCGTCCTTCATTAACTCCGCTCTACTAAAATATTCATTAACCGTAGTTAGTTGATAAGTATAGGATTAGGTCGGCTTTGGTAAGAGGTTTTGGCAAGGATTCAGATAGGTCACTCGATGGGTTCGGGATTTCATTTTGGTGTAATTAAAGATGGGTGGTTTTGGTATTAGTGATGCTGGGAAGTTTTGACTTTACATCAAAATACAACTTTCTTCCGAAATCAAAGTAAGTTTTTTTTTAAGTTGGGAAATTATCTATATGATTTCTCCCGCTCTGGGCGAAGCAGGAAGGTATGTCAGACTTCTACTGACTAAAACACACTCCTGTTCTTTCTTTGCCTTAATTGTATGGTCCCGGGTTTCTCTTTCGTGCAACCCAGGGCAAATCATACTCTTCTTTATTCTTTATTGTACGCAACATTTACAAAAAATAAAATAAGACAATTGATGTACACAGGCTTAATAGGCGTTTTGATTTTTAATTCGGTTGTATTTGTTTTTTTGTAAATATAATTGAATTTATTTTTATAAGTCCCTATTACGTTTTACTTTCACCCCCCATCTAAAACACAAAACAGAATACTCATCAAAAAACCGTCACAAACTTATGCCCACAAAGACAAAAGGGCCAATACCCTACCTTCCGTGTACCATAAAATAAATCCTCTATTTGATATTTACTTCCATTCGGTGCAGATGCGGGTCACGTAGTGCAGCCCCGTGCGATGTGCGTCAGGTGAGGTGCACGATACAGATCGTAGACACGTGCCCGAGACCCACGAATAGAGATGGGCCGGCTAGTCTGGATGCCGACTATTTGGTCTCATTTATAGTTGGCAACTAGTCTGGAAGCCGACTGTCTGGTCACATTTATAGTTGGCAACTAGTCTGGAAGCCGACTATCTGGTCACATTTATAGTTGTCAACTAGTCGGGTAACGGACGGCAAGATCCTTCCGTGTACCATAAAATAAATCCTCTATTTGATATTTACTTCCATTCGGTGCAGATGCGGGTCACGTAGTGCAGCCCCGTGCGATGTGCGTCAGGTGAGGTGCACGATACAGATCGTAGACACGTGCCCGAGACCCACGAATAGAGATGGGACGGCTAGTTGAGAAGCCGACTATCTGGGCTCAGTTATAGTTGGCAACTAGTCGGCGATGCATGAGTGGATCGAGCAGAAATTAACTTGTTCTTTGGTTAGTAGGTATCACGTCTTTCGTCAGTATATCAAGATTAATCATAGAGAAGACAAACTTAATTCAATTCAAAATATTTGATTTTATATGAGCCATGAATGTTTTTGATTTTACATGGGCACTTATCAAACGACTGATGGTGCATCACTTATCAATGCATGGTTTCAGTTCAACTTCAACGTTTTAAAAATAATAATAAAGACAATTTATAGAATAAGAATACAAATAGTCAAGAACCTGGTCATTTTTATAGTCGGTGGACTAGTCAGGCATTTGCCCAGCGACTAGTCATCTAGTCGGCCAAGTCTATAGTCGGCCCAACTCTACTCACGACCATTCGTTTGTACCAAGGCGATGGCAAAAACTGTATGGCTTTTAGCCCCGGCCCCGAATGCATTGCACACCCGCTTATCTCTGACTTTCATGTATGGAGTGAATCCGTTATGTTATAGTATCGCACGTGATACTGAGAGCTTTTTAAGACAGTCGGATAAGAATATGGAATAGGTTCTCCTTGTATCGTACCTCCTTACTCTAAGTAAATCACTCTAAACCTTCGATAAGGTATGCAAATATGTAATCCAAGGTTAGGTAGTAGTTAGATAATGTATGGACAGAAGTTACATTCACGTTTTTTATAGCGACGACGATATAGTTTTACAATGACAATGGGATTTACGGTAGTTGAATTTTTATAGACACGGCTATTACAGGGGAAAATATATGTCACTGGTTAATTGCAAACATCGTATGATTGTAATAAAACTTGTGGTGATTAAATTCTCGATAAAATATGGATGGGTCATTTCAAATACCATAAATTTCATCCATGTAACCGAGTCTGGTTAAATAACAATAACAATATCAAATGTTTTTCATAAACTAACGGTGTTTAAAATTAACATTTACTATGTGCAAAAAACATAGCTAAGTATTTAAACAGTGTTGGAAAAACTAGGCTTATATCCTGCCTGTTTTTAAATACACATGTTATACGAAAGTTAAGGCTAGGACCTACCTCAAAGTGCACAAGACTGGTCGATGCGACAATTTTATATCAGCCCGAAAATAACCAAGAAAACAAAAGTGAACCCGGAAGCTTCTTAAACCGGCTCACAGTATCGCACCCTAAATGCAAGGCGCAGTCTGTCCCCCAATATTGCACCGACTTATCTTTGGCTTTGCAGGCATTGTGATGTATCGTCTCTATCAGCTATATTAAGTTGCTGTAAATGTTGGGAGAAATGGCTTCTAAAAAAAACAAAAAGAAAACAGGAGTTATGTTTTTTATTTTGTGTGAGAAGAGTCCAAAGGTAAACTAACTAAATCTTGAATGCTAATAACAAATTGATTGATGCAATCATCAAAAGAAAAGAAAAATGTAATTTATAAAATACAACACAAACGACCAAACAAAGTTTACAAAATAAAGCGGCGGCGCTAGTGAAATAAATTCTCGTTGGTATGAAACAGGTCAGTATCGGGCAAGCGCCTCGGGGTCCACTAATTCAATCAATTGGCCTACCATAAATAAAACGGCCGACAGTTCGCGATACTCGCTCCACACGTAATTGAGAAGCAAGAATATGGACGGCTTCAAGCGACAAATCAATTAAGCCCGAAGGAGATAAAAAGGATGCATCAATAATTTATTTAGAAATAAATGAAGCCCTATCCGATACGTCTGCAGGATACGCTAATGTAAATTTTACGATAAAGATTAAGACGTGCTGGACTCCGAACATTAATTCTTCGCAATGCTAAATAAATGAATTCGTGTTAACGCTAATGCTAGAAACACGATTATCTGTAGCCTCCCGAGAATTGCCACTAGCAATTAATTGTACGCCCATTCTCGTATACCATTTAATCTATTAACAGTAACACTTAGTAAAGTCGCGTTGGTTGTATATAAACAAAACGAAACAAATCCAAATAAAAACAAACAGGAAATTAGACACCAAAGCCTGGAGGGGCTTATGGCATAATCCTTGTTTTTGTTAAGGGTGCCCTGCCAACAAATGGAAGTGACAGTGTCTACACTAGAAAATTAATCGTGAAAAATCTCTTGAAGCGGGAGGACGATGGGGATAAAAGGAGCAGCCGCTAAATCGTGCCACGTGCGCTGTCTATTAACAGTTGACACTATTGGGCTAAAGCCAAAGGGAGATAGTAAACACACTATAAACTTTGGGTATAATTTATCGTGAAGTGTCTATAGATAGGATACGCTTAGTTGAACGTCGCAACGGCAGTTCCTTGATCTAAAATGGATCACAATAATTTTGAGTTTAACTGAGCGCAATAATTTAGGCCTTCTAGTTGGTTTTGTTGCAAGCTCGTTTGGATTTAGCGATTATAAATTACAATAAACTATGTAAATTGACAGTGGAATACTGCAATTCTGAATTGGCTTGAATTATTATTATCCTTTAAAAGCATATTCAAAATTTGAACCTTTTTAATTGGTATTTAACTATATATTTTTTTATTCTGACAACGCTTTCAATATTGGAAATGTCTTCAATCCAGAAGGCATATCTAGCAATGCTTGCACCTCTTCGATCTGTTATCAATACTAGGTACATTCCAGCTATCGCGACGCACAATGAGTAACAAATTAGACGAGGTCTACCGCAGGGCGTTGTTATCTCGCGTCGAAGCGTCGCTCCCGCGTCTCCCCATCGCTGTAGGCTTTGCTTATCGTGCTACAATTGGGGAGTTTTTGGTACTAGACGTTTGCTTAATACATGGCTTCTTGATAAGATATCGAAGCTGCCAGGAGGAGCACTGATCTTCATTAATATTGATTGGTGGTGAAGGAAAACAATGATGTTATGAGGATAAGCTCATTGTTTTAATATCTCGATTGAGAGCAGTGGTAGCCCAGTGATAATAAGCGACTGTCCTCGATGAAGGAAAACATCGTGAGAACCAAAAATTTTACATCCACCAACCCGTACTGGCATCGCATGGTGGATTACGGTCCATTCCCTCTTCTAAAGAGGAGGCCTGGTTTCCAGCAGTGTGAATATTATAAGGCTGATTATGCTATGCTATTTAATATCCCAACAACAGATGAGACCTCTTAAAATAAGATGTATAGCCGTGCCCAACAGGTGTAAATAGGTCACCAGTCCCATCAACTTATACAGCCTATATTTTTTATAACTCTCCACCCAGTATAAGGATTCTGCACTCATGAAAATAAACAAGTTTTGTTCTACAAGTTGTGAAAATTTATGCAGGTTTTGTTCATTCTAATAAAAAATATGATCAAAGTTCCCCTTTCTTCCGTGATGAGATTCACTATGCAAATTTTGGCAAGCGTACCAAGGAAACGTGTTATTCTTTTCTCAATTTGTGTACATATTGCTGTTTTCAGAAGTGCAATATGACAAACATTATAAATTCAAAAGTCATTGTTCCTATTCATTGTTCAACTCTCGCAAACCACGAACGATAAATTCTGCTTAAATGAAACAACTTTTTTAAGATAAATTGCAAGATTTGTTACCGAGCAGTGGGCACAATGAGTAACAAATTGCAGTCGAGATACACCGAGCTTCGTTTATCTTTGCAGTAGCCTCGTCCGTGATGCTCTCCTGTTTCAGGGGATATTGTGTATCGGGTTTCGAAACAAAACAATGGTTGCAACTCGAGTCGGACTTCCATAACGCTTTTAAATGTTAATTAACGTTTTATATTTAGTTATTCATAAAGGTATATGCTTCTGGGAGGTAGAAGTGATGAGTAATGCCACCTGTAGTGTTTGGTATGAACTATTGAGACAATGATCGTTGTATCGAGTTCAATAGTTGATTGTATTCGCCGCTATGAGGGTCTTATCACATTGACACTGAACGATACTTTGTATGCACTATGTACCTACTATTCTATATCACCAACATATACCACCACAGTAATAAAATATCTTGGTATAATATGTTGCTCACTCTGCCTACATATTAGATTAAAACTTTAGCAAATATTGTGATGTATTACTAGCTGATTCAACAAATGTTGTCCTGCCATATAAAGAATAAATGGAAAAATTGGAGGGGTAGCAATTTTATTAAGTAAAAATAGCATATGACCTATTCTCATATCTACTAAATATACAAAAAAAAGACATTAAAATCCAACAACAAACACTGTCACACGAGATTTTTATATGGATAAACATTTAAGATTATTCATAGCTATCACTGCCACAAATCATACCACTTCATATTCTATAAAGAAGACTATAAAACTGAATAGCTAGAGGTAATAACCCCGTCGATTCTGCATGCGATAACAGACTCCCCCTAAACACACACTCCTCGCACATTTGTCCCGTCGTTATCAGTGACAAACAGTTTAAGAAAAAAACCACGGATGGCAATTTTTTCGATTCTTTTTTGCCAGTAGGAAAACAGTCGAGTTGTTTACGTAACATTATAAAAAACTGCAGTTCACTTCTGTTTGTGAGAACGTATTAAACGATTGTAAAATATAAAACTGTATAAGTATGTCAGCGAGTATAAACAAAGAACAAAAGGATGTTTTATGAGCTCCTTACGTCAATTATCCCTTTTACGTTAATTATATTATTATATGTAGCAATTTTTAGTAGGTTTAAAAACACACAGATCACACACAGATGTGTAAATGATATTATAATAACCTTTTACTAAGTGCATCTATTATATTTCACCGCTGAACAAAGGTGTCCTCTATATCTTTCCAGACACACCTTTCCAACGTCTCACCTCGAACCTTCATAATTTAAAAATACCTGATTAAAATTGATTGTGTACTTGTTTAATATATTTACATAGTTAAACGACTGCATTTCTAAATCAGATACCTAAAACGATGCAGTATAGCTGTGCTATTTGTCGCTACACTGCGTAAATGCAATAACGAGATCGTGTTACAAAATGAATGCGTCAGCGACGTCGCTCCAATAACAGTCAGCTTAACTCAGCAGCCAAGAAACCAGACAGTTTTAAGAATTCTCTGCTGTTGACCTTCTTCAACAAATTCTCTACACATACTGCAGAATTTGCAAACTCTCACAGAACTACAGATCTTAACGTCTTCAGCAAAAATTTTATATCTACGAATGTTTGCATGATAATTTCACACTCGCTTCATGCACACATACCACAAAATTTTATGGGATTACTTCAGATAGATGAGGGCATTAGGGACTCTTGTCACCAAATGTATCCCACCCCTTTTACCCCTACAGTCGTTATGGGAACGACAGTCTTTTATCAAACGCCACAGAGCGATAATACTTTTGAAACTTCTGCATTTTCCGGGATAGTATGTGTGGACACGTATGTATTTATTGGCTTAGTTCCTTCTGCACGTTGGAACCGTTTTGATAAAGTTTGTACGAGAATGAGAGACTTAAAAAGTTCCATGATTCAGTTATCGATATGGTTGACAGCGTGGGAATTTTGGAGTTGCTGCGATGCTCTTTTATTTCATTATCTTGTACGTTATTTCTTTCTTGTTCGTGCTATTATGAAAGTATATTTTATAAATAAAAATATAGTAGGTTCAGTAAAATAACGATGTTAGAAAATCACTGATACATTTAAATTCAAAGTGCTCTCAAATTCATGTAGAAACAAATAGTCAACACAATACAACATGATGATACAGCCAAATAAAACCAATAAAGTATAGTGGAGACGTAAGAAACATATTTTCAACTGAGATAATAACAGGATATGAAATAAAAAATAATAGGATGAGTTGGGACGATACGAGATGATCTCGTCATTAGTTACAATCAAAGATTTATCTCATGGTCTGAGTTGAGTTATTACAATTGAGCACATAAAAGAGAATGAGACTGTTTGTTTGACAATGATATTTTGGAAAAGAACATTTCATCATATTCAAAGGACATTTTATTCATCATCATCATCATCATCTGCCTAGCCTTTTCCCAACTATATTGGGGTCGGCTTCCAGTCAAGCCGGATTTAGCTGAATACCAGTATTTTACGAGGAGCGGCTGTCTACCAGACCTCCACCACCCATTAGCTGGGGTAACACGGTACTTCATGGCAAGACTGGAATCAGATTTACTGGCTTCTGACTACCCGTAACGACTGCCAAAGATCTACAAATGACAGCCGGGACCAACGGCTTGACGTGCTTTCCGAGGCACGGAGGAAACTCGTTATGTTAAGATGGTCACCCATCCACAGACCAACCTAGGCAAGCGTTGCTTAACCTTGAAGATCGACCTGTGCGGCTGTTATTATCTAGCCAAGAGCTCCTCAGCCAAAGGACATTTTATTCATCATATTTATTTCTCAGATTTAGAATAGAATACAATAGAATAAACTTTATTGTACACCAAAAGAAGAAATAAATTATGCGTAAACTTAAATCTATGGGTACAACTACAATGTTGGTCTTATCGCTGACAGCGCAGAAAGAAAATCTGAAAACATACTTTTTACTTGTCGCCATTGATTTCCTCAAATACAACAGCCTCAACAAACTCAAACTAATGAAATGAAACTGACAGAGAGTTACTCGTAAAATCAGTTACGCAAACGAACATTTTCAAAACCCAACAATCACTAACGTTCAACAAATAAAACTTTCTAATAGAGACGTTCAACCCATTAGTTAACGAAAGCATTGTTCACGAAAATATCGATTGTTAGCCACGTGGAACAGACAACGGCTTTCATAAAACAGGGAGTAGATTGTTTCCAACATTTTGCCGGAAGACGCGGAATGGATTTCGGACTAATACGTACCCTTCCTCACGAACCCTCGCATAAAATAGAGGATGCCGTCGTCGGCGTCGGTCCGATATACAGAGTTACGAGACGGCTAGTATTAGAGAGGGCGAAGCTTTCATGTAAATCATGCATAAATAGACATTAACAATTCGTAACCACTCTGACTAATTATACCTAAAACTAGTGAGTGTTTTTTTTGTAGGAGGACGGTCATCAAAGAACCCCTTTTTCTCCGCTTCGAGCAGGACGGGTAGTTTGATGATTTCGATTGAGTGTCAGGTTTTACCGGCTTAAATCCACCTGTGATTCCTAAATTGCCCTAACTCTTTCAAATGATCCCGTAGTCTTGGAACTTTTGCTTAATGCAGATTGCAAAAAGGCAAGATGATTATTAGTGATGGCGTCTATAGTCATTGCTAGTGCAGCGATTTCGTGCTCTTTTTTGTTTGCGGTGGCGATACTTTAACTAACTTATCGCGCTTTGGGTGAAGCCTAGGGATTGTCAGACTTTTATTAACTAAAATCTACTACTTCTTCGGTTGCCTTTTGCGTTCCACGGCCACGGTGATTCTTTCGAACAATTCTGTAGTCTCGATTCCGTAGTCTGTAGTCCGATTCCTATTGTCTACTAACCTAACTCGGTGCGTGCAACCCTTCCTTATTAAACAGACGAAAGTTTTATTCCGTAGGTGTGGGTTTGTTTGATTAAATTTTGTTCGTAACACAATATTTTAACGGCAAGTTAAAACATTTGACTTCCTAATTTTGTTTGGCTGGGTTAAATTCACTGTTTAATTTGTTTGCTTTAATTAGCGTTTATTTTAGTAAGTTGGTCATACATTAAATTTCTTTTACTGGTGTTTAAATGGTTATTTGTAAGCCTTATTACAGTTTCTAATTTATTCATATTTTATCACCTATATCGTTGACAAATCCTAAACGTGTATTCATTCGACTTTTCCTGTTCTGCGCGAAATACCCTTGAAAATGTACAACCATTTTCAAATATATCTGTATGAGACAAGCCGGAAAAAAACCTCGGGAGCACGGAAAATTGACGTCTTTATTTAACAAATCATTGGGTTTCGAGAAGAGCTCCAATTTCGGTAGAAAATCTTTATTGCGATAGAATTGAGAACGAAAATATTTCCCGCAATTCTGATTTTCATTTCAATTTCAAATAAAGTAGGCTTAAGGCTGACTTTATAACATGATTCTAAGATATTTTGGTAACATGATAATTTGTTGTTGAATTTATTTATTTAATCTTCATGCAAAGTTTTTTTCGGGAGGTGCCAAATCACTAATGACTTCTCCTGCTCAAGAGTGAACCGAGAAGGCATGTCAGACTTTCACTGACTTAAAACCACCTATGTTCTTTTAGTTGCATTTTGTTAGGCATTCGTTTTCAGAAATTTCTCATTCCCATAGCCCTAGCGGGCATCGACCCTGTCGAGTCCCTACAGTTTTACTGGCATCTCTTAGAGGCACGCATGGAATACGACGCGCCGTTGACGATCGGGCTCGGTCTTTACATGATTACCGGACGGCGCGAGCTACCCATTGGTTGTTCACCGTCCGCAAGCCCGCGCTTACTGGCGTGACTGGAGTTCGCTCTACGACTCCTGACGCCCTAGGTAAAGACGGAATTAATTAATGCCTTAATTTCGTGGATAGATAGATTTAGTCTCAGTCTTAAGATCAACTAAAGTAGGTACCTATGTAACTACGACATATTTATGAATATTTCCGAGGAATTGTGATATTGGAGTACGTTATTACTAAAACAAACAAATTCCTATGACTAATACCGGCGACAATTTATAAACAAAATTTTCTTCGTCTATTATACCTACCAATATGCGTAACAATACCTAGACGAACGACCAACGCACTACTTATAGGGTGTTTTTTTTTAACTGGGACAATATGTCTTACTGATATTAATTTTGTAAGGCATATTGTCCCAGTTTTCTTTTTTAATGTTAAGTTTCTACATGTTGTTTAGCTACACTGTGTTTATATGTGCTATGTTTTTTTCTTTCTCTCTTTCGTTTTTCATTCTTTCTATTTTTCGAGATACATGAAATCGGTATAAGGAACTATCAGTTTTATTTCATTTGACACTTTTAGATAATTCTTATACTAACTGCCCCCTGTGGTCTTACCCGCACCTTTAGTTACTACTCCACTTCTATTGGTCGAGGCATTATCTTATAATTATAGCCAATACCCGTCTTTAAAAATGGTCTGATACTAAAATACTTTTTCGATTTCAAACCAGTTGCATTCTAACGACCAAACTCTTTAGTTTTATTATTATAATAAAAATATTATTGGCGACCTGAACCAGCTTTGCACGGGAGTTAAAAATCTTTGAAATTCTTGGTTCTTCTCCACTATAATATACAGATACACTTATTCATGAATCATAGAGTTTATTATTGAATATGAAAACTTATTCAGAAGTTTTTGAGTTTATCGCGTTCATACAGACAGACAGACGCGGAGGAAGACTTTCTATTGAAATATCTAAGAAGTATACATAGATTAAACTACTCGGTTTCATAACTCTATTATAACTTGCATAGGTGTGAAAAAAATATTGAACCAAAATGGTTTTCACAAAAAAAGAACTGAACGTTTTCAATAGTTTCCTGTTGATTCTGAACTTCTCATAAGCCGCAGAAAAAGAAATCCCCCTGTACAAAATTATTGTTTGATTTATAATGGTTCCGCATCTTTTATTGTTATGCATAGGTATAAGAGAGTTTATTACGTAATTTCTTTGATTATTCACTCTCATTGACATCTGAGTACTGTCTCAGACTGTGATTGTTGACAAACGTCGGTCGCAATAATCAAATCAATTTAGTTCACTTCTCTGTGACTCACAGTACATCGTAGTCGCGTCCTTCCATATATTTTTTACCCTACGGAAATACATAGGACTTAATTTAAGAACACTTATATATTTTGAAGTGCAATTTCACATTATGAAGATACAAGTGCTTGTGTTTTTTGTAATTTGTCTGTTTGTCGTGGTTACAAGCGATCATCTGATACTTGGCAATACGAATAATAATCACCACATGGTTCATCACACTATAGCACACTATTCGGCAATTCCTTTCATAAAACGAGTGAAACATGTGTTTTATAGTGGACATTCTATAATCAATGTAAGTATCTACCATTCGTATAAGTATTAGGTATATTGCTGTAGTTAGAAATGAAAAAAAGCAATGCTTCAATCCAATTCTATTTAGATATAGGTACTAATTGACCCGAAATATTCTCTGTCAAAAGCTATTGGATGAAGAATAGACAACTAAGAACTGTTGCAAGTTATTCACGTAATGAAAAATGTGTTTAACGGTTTCCTGAGACGCCTGAAAAAATGCCCTAGCAGTAGTTTTCTTGCAATATAATATCGTTCGTTCATATTCATGGTCAATTTGATTCAACTGTTTAGGCAGGCTTGTTCAAAACTTTAAACCGATAGAGTTACTTTCACGTTACTTTCATAATTATATTGCTTCTAGCACTTTGCCAGCGGTTTTTTTTTTGTGAAATAATTTTTAAATTAATTGGATTATATTTATGCCCAAGGATTTTTTTGCATACAAGCCAAAATCCTCCTTTCCACCCCCTTAAAAATTGAATTTTCAAAAACATCTTTTTAGCGCTCACCTAAATCATAAAAGGAAGCCTTGTGCAAAATTTTATGTTCCTAGTCCCAGTAGTTTTGACTGTACATTGACATGTCAGTCAGTTTCTCATATTTTTACATATAGATTTGTAAAGTATAGGCTTACTTGGCTATAGAATACAAACATTCTGTTTTACTTTTCTCAAAAGACCAACTCAGACACTAATCTGCATAGTTCTTTAATGACGTAACACAGATAATGCTGTGACCTGTGACTGATGTTTCTTATCAGAGTAGTCAGATAAAATATATAGTACGTTATTTACTTTTAAAATGTTTTAATCGGTTAAAATATTTTTTTTAAATTAAGCCAATTCACAGAAATTAATACTGACATTAAATATCGTCATAAGTCTTAAGAGAGATTGGATAGACGTCACGGCGTTCTTACTTTTCCGCATGACACAGGTCCTTCCCGGACATGGTAAGTTCGGGAATTTCCTGCTCCCGATTTTCGCGGAAGAAGCGCTCAGAACGAACGAAGGAAAATTTTTGAGATACGCTCTGAAGACTCGGTGGAGGTTACGGTCGAGTTGTGCCTCACTTGGGTAGAGCACCGTCAGGTTCTCGCAGGGGTGATTGGCGGCGACAACTTCTCGTGCGGGAATCAAACCCGCTCCACACCACAGTCAAAGGCCCAACATCTGTGCCAAACGTGCTGTCATTTAATTGTCTATTCTTACTAATTATAAAATACTAGCTGTCCCCTGCGGTTTCACCCGCATTTTCGTTACTGCTCCGCTCCCGTGGGTCGTAGCGTAATGGTATATAGCCTATAGCATTCCTCGATAAATGGGCTATCTAACACTGAAATAATTTTTCAATTCGGACCAGTAGTTCCAGAGATTACCCCCTACATACAAACTAACAAACTTACAAATTTTACCTCTTTATAATATTAGTATAGATATCAAGTGTATATACTAGTATGTATATAGTTTATTCATTTAAAAGGATTTAATTGTATATTTAATAATCACATTTATTCTTTCTTTTGATTCTTCAATTTTCTTAATATTGCAACTACCACTTGACTATTGTATTCTGCATCAGCCAAAGGTTGCCTTATGGAAAAAATTTAAGGCATAAATGTACTTCAGTTCTTTTTATGTTCATAAAGTATTAAATTAATTAATAAACAAATAAAAGAGACTAACCCAATTCGAAAGACATGATTTTATTCGGCAGATAGATAGATGCCTTCGCTTCCTATACTGTATGCTTAATCCACAAAAACCTGAATAATTGATTGGAACGCATGTCGATTCCAAGGATTTCCCTCAATTTTCTTTCAATGTTCCTTTCCTATCGGTTCAGTCAATACAATTTGTACGTTCATCAAATATTCAGTACGCTTCAAGGAATTCATGACAGGCAAGATATACCTTCGATTGTATAGGTTACCGAATAACTAATCGTCCGTGTTTGTAAATAATTCGTTTGTTCCAAACACTATTTGAAAACAATAGATATTAATATCTTTCTCTTTTGATCTATCAAAAACATTGCTGCGTCTGGTATTTTCTGAATAGAAGTGGATGAAAACAAAACGAGTGTGTGTTGGCAGTTCTTGTTATTCTTTTTTATAGTGGAAAAGTATTTTAGGAGCTTGCCAGCTATATTTTGAAAATTGAATGAACAGATAGAATCAAAATACTCAATAGTACGTGAATTCATAATTCAGATTTGATTTAAATTTATCACCACCATTTGAAGTCTTTAGAGATATGTGGTTAGGAGGGCATTTGTATTAAAAGACCTTTAAAAAGTAAAGATTGCAATGTTATTTAAGCGAAATCGAGATAATGATCAAATTTTAGAACAACAAACTCTACAACATAAAGGAGTCATTTTTTTTTCGGCCCACTGTTAAACGGTAATGTTTATTAATGATATTGCACATGAAAAAAGTGATCATCTTGTTATAATTAACTGACCAAAAATTATATCGATACGTAACCGGAATAATGAAATAATAGTAAAATAGTATTACGGCAAAAAAATGCTTGTTAGGAGCGTTTTTAGGTTTATTTTCAAAATCACCGTGGAACAAAACGTAATTAATAGCCCGTTGCAGATACTCTGTCTTCCAGTTTTCACACCCAGCAGCAACCTTCAACCTTCCAGAGCTGGATGATTTTCCTCAATTGTCATTCCAGGACCTAATTCTATTTTCTCTAGGAATTTATCAAATCAAACAATCTCGTTCATACTATGGAGAGCATGTCAGGGCCTTCGGACAATTCAAAATCGAGGTATCTGTCCATGATTATGGTCCAAATAATTATCTCCTACAAGGTAGGATACAATCAAGGCACACAAGTAAGAAAACTCATTATATTTATATATTAGTTGACACCACTCCATCAATTACTAACAATAGAGCTGCTCTTGCTGGATACTGTTGTAATTTTTAAGTGGGCAGACGCGCAGTTGGTTGCTGTGCACATGTGATGTGTATAGTGTGGTATTTATCTTGGGCACGGCATCAAGGTGAGGTTAAGCCACCTTCATCTTTTTAGGGTTCCGTACCTCAAAAGGAAAATACGGAACCCTTATAGGATCACTTTGTTGTCCGTCTGTCTGTCTGTCTGTCTGTCAAGACCCTTTATCTCGAGAACGCGTGAAGGTATCAAGTTGAAATTAAAACTGTATACTCAAGTCCGTGGTCCCTTGAAGCTGTGTAAATATCAAACTTGTAAGTTGACGGAAAAAGAAAATACGCCCGTTTATGTTGCAAAAAACGTACATTTCGACACTGTCAAAGAAATCAAAATTCATAAGGTACTTCCCGTTGACCTAGAATCTTGAAATTATGGTACAAAGCATGATAATTTTAGCACAAATATAGAATACATTCTGAAAACTGAAAGTTTTTAGTTAAGTACGTCACAGGTTTTTTTTTTTTGAAAAATCTTCAAGACTCGATTCGAGAATTGAATTGTTTTCATAGGTAAGTTGGTACGGAACCCTCAGTGCGCGAGTCCGACTCGCACTTGCCCGGTTTTTTAGATGAAATACTGCTTTTAAGAGATAAACAGTACTTAATAATATTTCTTGTGATGTACCTATAATGTGTTTTTTCCCAACCAGATTATAACACATCAAATTGTTATTTTAGATTTACAGTATTGGCCGGCAAAAACCGCGCTATTTCGAAATGAATACCTACATCTAATCCATTTTCATGAATAAGTCTATCAAATCGTGTAAATCACATCAAAATCTGTCACGTAGTACAGACGTGACTTTGTTTTATACTATATATTATTGAAAAGTGCACTATTTTGACTTAAAATACCAAGGAGACCTATCCACTCATAAGATTAGAGAGTCATGTTTTGACTGTCGTATTTCACAGTATTCCGGTTTCATAAAGTTTTGCTAATATTACCACTGTAATCTATAGATTATAAGGAATAAACTAACGTGCATTTCATTGCTATACGCCACAATTTGTAGAGGGCCTATTCCCCAAACAAAAGAAATTGTCTCCTTTGTCATTATCTCGATTTCTTAATTCAAATTAAAAACATTTTTTTCTTAATATTAGGTAGGTATTTCTTTTGTATTACTAATGAAAGTTACATATTTATATTAAACCAACATTAAATCTTATTTACGAGATGTCCTACTTCGCAACCAGTAAACCCGCATAGTGTCTTACTTTATTATCCCATGAATCTCTTCTAGAGGCGTGCAATATTTTAGCGCACTCCATCTCATGTTCGCCCAACATGTGTCATGAATAGTTGATGAGTAATCCTCCATCCATTGTTTCAGAGTATCATGGCATACGACAATAAACACACGAACGCCACAGCCACAGTAACAGCAGGAGGGATTGGATACACGTATGTCAATCTTAGACTGAAGAGTGAACGAGGAAAAGAGCTGGATTTTGATATTGGGATCTACTCTTAGAACTTCATACTAACTGATACAACTTAGTCTATACGGGGCCAAGACAGCAGTGGGTCTAGTGCATGGGGTCTTAAGCATAAGATTATTGTTAAGAGACTTATATTAGCTTTAAGTTAACTTTACTAATAAAAATGGGTTACTTGATATTTATTATGAAGTCATCCCTTTCGAAAGATGTGTCTCTATTGCAGGTACTCTAATCGTATGTAAGTACAGTCTGTCGAAATCAGCTGCGGTCTCATAGATCAGAAAATCTAGTCTACTCTAGATACAACTTAAAATTTTTTCAAACGTATGAGATTGACAAACGCCGTCTTTTGTACTTTTGTTATTTATTTTAGTCTTTATGTCGTTGAGCTAAGCGCATTGTTTTTTAATTTTCCAGCTCTGTATCTAAATTATTTTTGGACTCTAGTGGTCTCATGTGAAGTGCCTCTGATGTACGCTAGTCAATTCTCAAATCTATATAAATATCCATTTCAATAATAAAAATAATGATGAACCCTGTCGGGCACAGTAAAATATTAAATAGTAGAGATAGAATTGAACGCTTTAATCTTCTTTTTTAATTTTAACTAAAATATGTTTCGATCTTTCCCTATCAGATTTTTTCATTAATGTCATATCCTCAAATCGAATGTTTGAATGGCTTTTCAACTTTGTTTTTTTATAGCAGCAGATATGATTATTAGTTCCATAACATCTTTTTTTATTATGGGGTTCCTAATATTAATTTATTAAAGAAGATAATTCTTAGAATTTTATTTTTAAGTATTTGCTTAGATGTTACTTACTTACCTATCTATTTAATATTAAAAATTGTTATGAAATAATCATTATTATTAATTATTATTAATTTTATCCCAAGTAAACTTCTGTTGATTAAAATCTACATTTTACGGAGAATATCATGAGGCCTCATAATACATGAACCGACCACGTGAACCGACGCATTGAAGAGGGCAAATGAGGAAACTTTCCAAAACGACCTTCTAACAATGGGACTGACACCCGAAATGACGCAAAATCGCCTAGAATGACGGAATTGTATCAGAAGGGCTGACCCTAAATAGGGAACAAGCCAGGGGATTGATTGATTGTCATGAGGCTTCATAAGGATATTATATCCTTATCTCTTGACATAAGTTTAAAACAGCAGACTAATAGACTTAACTGTTGGATTACCTAATTTTCCTTCTTCAGGCATATAGCACGACACTAGAAAATCCCGTTAAAGAAACTTCGACTAAGTACTACTTATTTTATTGCCAACGAACGTTGATCACTCAAAACGAATTCATCATTTCAGATATCCCAATTTTTTCATATTCTGACACAAAAAGCATTGAAATTTTAAAGTCTGCAACACATCGGCGGGCGGTATTTGGCTGAACTGCGGTCACAAAACGTACGAGCGACCAGTGTGGAGCTCTTGCGTACTATCATTTCTCTCATGTACACCACACCTATGTCTAGGTATATCCCCGACCGCAATGTCGCCCACAACCGTTGAACGAGACTTTATTTATGCCCGAATGTTTTACCAAACTAAAAGCTGGTGCAAAATGGACAGTGTTAGATAAAACAATAGAATTTGATAGAATAATAAAATAAAATTGAATTGAATATATGGAGTTTACATGGTTACATGGAGCTTATTTGCAATAATTTTAACCCCGATAAATTGTGGTCCTTTTATTCAGAAGATTGTTTGAAAATTTTTGATTAAAAAACATGTAAGAGATGTTAGGTACTCACTCTGGGAAACCAAACTGTTGTGCTGAAAAAAATGGATACTTCGCTTAATGGTTTTTCGTCATAAAATTCATTTATCACTGCATCTAACACGCGTTTTGTTCCAGAACTGGGTTTGCCCAACTGTGTTTAATCACATGGCTTCTACCAGCGGCTTTACCTGCGTGCAAATAAAAAATTATCTCAAGGGAAGTAGTATAGTTCCTAAAAGCTCGAAAAGCTTCAGTTCGGTCCTAGTTTTAATTAGCAAACAAAACTTACTAAGATTGACATACCCAAGTAATTACTTAGGTAACCCAATCTTCATTAGATTACACATATATGAGACTAGTTAGGTACTATCAGCAGCATTACCGCCAATTATTTTAAGGTATCTTAGTGTCGGTACGAAAAGTGTCTTATGTCTTATTCCAGATTATGGTCCATCACCAATTAGTTAAATCCCGTTTGATTGTGAAAGAGTAAAAACTACAGATACACTTACATACGTACAATTGTTCACTTTTGTAATATAAGTGTCATTAACATCACCGCAAACACGTTCGAACCTTCAAATTAATTATAATAAATCGCCAGTATTTTCTACACCCGCATATATTTTGCTTCAGTGGCAGTTACACCGCTGTCCCCTATTGACCTGCCTCATCGATCATACTCCAACTTGTTATCCCTTCTCAACGGTTAGTTCATTATATCCGAAGTCACTGAGCATCAACACTGGGAGGCTGTTAGACGTCATCTATGTTTATGGCAACGAAGGTAAATTGATTAGTTGACTTAGAAGTAATTTTAATATTTTGCTGTACAGTCAACAGCAGCTTTAAAAAAGTATAGAAGATATGTGAAATATAAAAATTATAGATGACATGCTGTTTTTTCATGTTCCTTTTTAATATCTATGTAATTGTTAGCATACTATGCGCTTCAACTAATTATAAATAGGTGTTAGTTTTTAGCTTGTAAGTGGTAATTCACTAGTAGCTACTTGGTCTGATTACGCAAATTGTTTAACTAATAATTAGTTACAATACCACTAACTGGACAGAGGGATTTATATCCAAAAAAATGTAGGGTTATGTGGAATACGCTAGTTTACAAAAATATAGAACCAAAGAGCTAAAGCAACAACGAAGGAACATTTAAGTCAAGAGTTAATATGTTACTTCTAGGAAAGCGCACTCCAACAACATTCAGAATATCATCACTTACCATCAGGTAAGATGGTCGCCAAACAAGACCCTATCAACGATAAGAAAAACAATCCAAAATTTTAATATTTCATATAGCCCATGAAAAACACCTTCAAACCATCAAAAAAAGAAAATGATGATCTTCGCTTATTCCATTTAAAAGCATACGCTCAACTAAGGGCCACGGATCCTTAGCCGTACATCCCTACCGTATGATCGAGGGTCTGGGATGAACCTACGTCTTTATTACAACCATAAGTGAGGTAAGGAAAGGGCTGAGTTATGGAACAAATTTGTGAAATTTATGGATAGTGTTAATAAATGTCTAGGATCGCTTTCCCATTTATCTTGAGTAAGGATCTTCGCGTTTTCTGCTGATCATGAAAATCTCTAGATTTTTAAACTATTATGGGCGGGTTTTCGAATCAAGTATTTTTTATTATTAAGCGTATTAAGTAAAAATCTCTCTCCTACTTAAATGGTTTTTGGGCAGAAACAGCGTGTGAATACCTGACACTACTTTCAAAGATCATCAAATCGGCTGGAACCCACGCCGCTCTAACCCATCCACAGACAGACCTTGGTGATGAAGTTGACCCACATTTTTTTAGGAAATTGTATCATCTTGTGACTTGTGCTGTTTTAAAATGAAGCGTCAGACTTGTACTGACTAAGACTCATCTATGTTCCTTCAGTTGCCTTTTATATACTGAGAACACGGGTTTTCTTTGCAGAAATCCCTCATGGCCCAAGCGTATATAGTGCCTTGTTGGGCCCCTACGGCTTTGCTAACATCTCTTTGTGGCGCGCGTGGAACACTGTGCGCTGACGACAAGCGAGGTTCAGTCCTTACCGGATGGCCGGAGTATTGACCCGTGCACCTGTTATTATCACTAGCTTTTCCCACGATTTCGTCACCACCCGAAGTCGAAGCAAAACAAAAACTGGCCTATGTCCTTGCTTGGGGTTTTAAAGCTTACACTGTATCAAATTTCATCAAAATCTGAGTAAGAGTTCATTTATGAAAGCTTAACAGGCAGACGGAGTTCATCATCATCTGCCTAGCCTTTTCCCAACTATATTGGGGTCGGCTTCCAGTCAAGCCGGATTTAGCGGAATACCAGTGTTTTACGAGGAGCGGCTGCCTACCAGACCTCCACAACCCATTAACTGGGGTAACACGGCATTTCATGGCAAGACTGGAGTCAGATTTACTGGCTTCTGACTATCCGTAACGACTGTCAAAGATCTACAAATGACAGCCGGGACCTACGGCTTAACGTGCTTTCCGAGGCACGGAGGAAACTCGTTATGTTAAGATGGTCACCCATCCACAGACCAACCTAGGCAAGCGTTGCTTAACCTTGAAGATCGACCTGTGCGGCTGTTATTATTTAGCCACGAGCTCCTCAACAGGCAGACGGAGTTACATAGTTAAATTTATCATATTACTATTGATAGCCTAAATATTTATATTATATTTTAGCGTCCATTTTACATTTTACATAAGCACTAAATCCCTATTTTAGTTTGCTGGAGCATTTAAAAACTAACGCAAATGGAAATTCTCGTTCGTAAATCGTTGGAATTTATTGTCATTTTAAACCATAAGGGTAGTAACACATGGGTCGTTTACAAGACGGCGGAAATAATGCAAGTGGTAGAATGTACGACCGTTCCATGATTTAATGTGCAATAACAGTTTTGTGCTCTCCACTTATACGGGTATGTCCCACAAACCGCAAAATATGCAACGGTTTTGTCGATATTCACTTAATACTATAATACAGTTAAACTATTTATGGTCCGTCGAAGGTGATTAAATATTGCTATTTTCAATTTAGAAAACAATATGGCTTTTTCATTTAGTGGGTTTATTATAGGATATATTTCTCTTAATAACCTAGGTACTCGTACTTTTCCCACAAGTAAACTTATACAGTTATGGAAACTAGCTGTAAAGTCTGAGAAATGAAACGAATTACAAATAATTCAAAATGTTATTACTGCAAATTGGAACGGTTCAAACGTGTCATAGACTATTTGTAATAATTCCTTTAACTCAGCCTCATTTCTGTCTCTCTCAAAGTATTATTTTGAATCGATTGTTAACTTTTTATATATACATACCTTCTAACTAAACAGACCATTAATAACTACTTGATATTAATTGAATTTTTTTTTGTTGTCAAGACGACTAAGTCAAATGAAGTTGGAAAACTTACTTCAAAAGAACTTAGTATAGAAGAAGGTGCAATGATTTTCATCATGTCAAAAAAAGTTCCTCAAACCCAAAACTTTGATTCAGAACATAGTAAAGTAGCTATATCCTCCATTCACTTGCCACAATCGAGCACACATAACACTTTCCTGTCACGTCACCCGTTGCCGTTCTAATATTTCATAGGACGGCAAAAGGGCAAATTGTATCAGCGACGAGGCGTCTAGAGTGGAATGTGACAGTGGAGCCAAATTGGAGGCGACAACATGCTTTTAGTGTCTTGTCTCAGCCTCAGACCTCTGTGGATAGTGGTACAATAGGATCACAGCTTTGACAAGGCCCAAGTTAAAGGATCTTGGTTTTAGACTGTGTTTTGTTTTATTTGGTTGAAGTTCTTGACAATATAGTCTATCGAATTGTCATGTAAATCCTAATAGTATAGATACTAAGAACTTCAAATAGAACATACCTATCGATCCACGCTCAGAAACGTAATGTAAAATAAAAGTAACTGACCACGTTCCTTTTAGTCGTACACCAATCAGTGTAGAGAAAATACGTTACATATAATTAATTCGGGTGTAATAAAAAATGCGAAGTATTATTTTTACAGACAGAGTTTGCAGACAGAGATATACCAATTATGTTAAAAAGTGGTGCAATCGTTGATGCTGAAGCGCACTAGTTTTCCTTTAGAAACAGAGCAGTGCTGACGAAATAAATTACACAAATTAAAGCACTGTGTAATTTATTTCATTAGCACTGCTTAAAGAAAGAAAAACCATTTATTTACGGGAAATAACTAACGCAATCATAAGACTAACTAACCATTATAAGCATTCTATAATAAAAAATATACATTATCCGGGAAAAACGGTTGAACACTTAGCTTAATGTCCCCATGCATAATGATACGAATCCACAGCGATGGTTTTCAGCGTGGGCCAGTGATGATGTCGACACAAAAATTAAGAAATAATAAATGTAGGTACAGATAAAATCAAAAATAAAAAGGACAATTAACATAAAATGGCCGTTACCACTGCGTTACCCCAGTGCTTAAATGGCCAACCGACCATATTAGCAAATTTTCTCCACATTTTTTTTTTGGTAAGGAACCATAAGAATCCCTTCTTTTGCTCTTTGGCAGAGCGGGAGAGCGTGTCAGACTTTTACTGACTAAACTCCACATCGTTCCTTCTTTGTCTTCATGACAGGGTCCTGGGTTTCCATTCAGAAGCCCACCCATGGCCTCAGGCTTCGACCTTGCTGGGCCCCAACAGATATTATCCATATGTTTCTTAAAAAGATAAAATTTGGTCACTTGTCGATTGGCCATTCAAGAACTAAGGCGGCATGGTCATCACTGTCATTCTGCAAGCGTGTTACACTTAGTATATGTATAGTAAGTTTGCCTCATACCAATGACCTGTCACTTAGACCACGCGTCATCACAGTCTCTTCGCGAGAACTATTATAAGGATCTTGTTTACGAGGAGTTACTTCCAAAGTTTAAGCATCTAACACAATTAAGGAGTTATCTTTAACGTCCCTTTAGCTAAATATACTCCGCAGACTAAATTATGTGTTGTTTATTCAAATTATAATGAGCTTAGTGGGGTGAGAAGACATGGAGATGCGGAGTATTCGGATGCACAATATACATATAGTTAGGATAGGTCATTGTAAATCTGAGTTTAGATCTTACTGACACTGATTGGTTTCATTCAGACTAAATATAAGTCCAAAAAGCGCCTGTAACAAGGTTGCTAGAAGCATTGTAATCACAATTACAATGCTTCTAGTAAATACCTAAGAAGTTGAAATAAATATTTCATGTTCTTTCATAGATACCATCGTCTCAAACTCATAGATTACTTTATATATTGTTCCATTGTTTATTGTCATTATATATTTACTGGTCTACACTGTCCTCTCATACTTATAAACATTAAAATATGGAAATACTGTAAAATTAATATATGTATTTTTTTAAAGATTTACCATGGAGTTTCTTTCCCCTTCTTCTCCATAGGAAACGACCAATTGGTACCGTGCACTAGCTTCTGACATTTAATAAGCTCCCAAGTAAAATAAAATATGAATTGAATTAAATCCTAAGAAGCATTTACATATAATGAACATTAGTATAAACTCTACCAACCGTTTTCGATAACGTCAACATCACAAAATATCGTTGCTATTAGACAAACTATGTTGCATTAATAAAGTTCGCTAAGCGCAAATCTGTATGCAAATGGGTCTTACCAGGTATCACTAAGTTTGTACACAAGTCCCATATAAGGTCTATGTTGGTATTAAGTACGATTGACTTGTAAAATTGACTACTATTACTCCGATACGATAAATAGATACACGAATAAGGCTGGTTGTAATAGATTCGTTGGGCTTGTGGTATCGGGATATGAATTATGAATGTGGGTATCGTCAAGTGGGATGCTGTTGTGTTTAAGTAAATGTTGCAGCGTACTTGGCTTTGTTTATTAATGTTTGAAAGTCAGATTCAATTGATTTAGATGGGAATTTAAATTCGTCAAAGTGTTGGATTCTATTTAATCTATGAAATACGCGAATGTAATTGGCCGTTTTACCTAAATAAGAATTAAAACAGTTTTTATTTAAGTAGAATTGACTAATGGAATCATGCATTAACTTGACATTTTTTAAATGATGAAGATAAAGTTGTGTTGTGCGGTCTATGGTGATCTCTGACCAACTTTGCTTAGCAAACATGTACATATTGTACAGGTTGTTACACTACCTTTGCGTGGTCGACTCCGATGGCATCGACCTTCCTCAGGCGTCCAGTGAGCGAAAATCATCGCCCATGTATCTGGGTCTATTAGCGCGACGCCGACGTGGCCAGCCCATTCTCAGTTCAGCCTGGCGGCTTTTCCCCGAAATGTAGGTAGGCCTATATGAAATAAATTATTTTGAATCTTGAAAACACACCTTCAGAAAACTAAATAACTACTGTTTCTTAATTCCAACTGAAACCATTAAGTTACTTAGTATTTATCATTGACTTCTCACACTCTTGTCATTAAGTATATTTACATATTTACAAATAGGTACTTAACAAATTATGCTTTACTTACAATACAACCGACTAAACTAATAAACAACTTAATAGATATACATAGCTAAAGTTAAGTTTATGTTTCTTTTTAAACAATATTTCTAGTTTATCTCTCATTTACAGTTGCAGCATCCAAGTGAAAATTTTCTTTGCTTATCCAAGCGTAAAGGGCCTAAAGGGTTAGAACTTAGACATGCACAAGCTTATTCAAAGGACGTCTACTCTGTGCAAAAACATTTGTGTAGTCATTTCAAGAAAGTGACTTTAGATCCTGGTACAAAAGCATTATTCTTTACAAAGAACAAACATATTCATCCAGGGCAAGACGCTACACTCCAGTTTGCTTGGGTTGTCCATGATTTTTCTCGGGATAGGATAAACTCAAAAATTACTGAATTAATTTTCGTATAGAATCAATTACTGAATTGGTTTTCATGTAGGTACTGGTAGAATAATTATGGGAGATAACAGCAGAGAATTTTATCTAACATCAATGCGAAGCGGCGGCGGGAGGCTTAGTTTATACTTTTAATCTATACTTATTTATGATTATAATACATACAGACGTTTCTACAGAGAAACATCGTTTTATGTATTTAGGAAATATTTTAAAAAATTGCCTAGGAGTTAAAATTTGACCAACAGTTAATAGTACCAATTTCTTGTGTGAGTGTGAAAGAGTAACGAAAGTATATTATGTTACGGCTAATACCCGAAGTGGCTACACCTATTTGTAGCCGGCTAAAACTAGGCGTAGCCGGACTTGGGGTATTAGCCGTTCCATATACATGCTTTCGTCTTTACAATAATGTATGATAACCTATGGATTAACTGAATTTTACAGAATCCTTTAATGGCTGAAATTCATTGCCTAGTACCTAATACAGGAAATTGAAATCACATAAAATTATATTACTGTTCTATTCGATGGCCACTTACCGGCAAACTTTAATACTCAGTACTTAGCTTTTAGCTCATTACCAATTGATATAAATTCAGGATTAATTTCCTTGCATAATTCAGACAGTACTTAAAGTCGGTAGAGGAAAGTAATCAACAAATTATTTATGATACTCCTTATAATTAGGATTACGAGTATATTATTTATGCACAATGGTATTAAAGTCGACTCGTGACCGCTGTACCATTAATCTTTAAAAGGTTGTTTTATTTTAATTAGAGAGGTTTCATTATTGTGGTGCGTGCTTGATTATGTTATGATTACTTCATTCATTTTTGCATTGATCTATCATTAAGCAGGAATTGCACTGACAGATTCAGTTTTACCGTTAAGTAGGTGTTTATTCTTCTTTCTAATTAAGTGGTATCATATTATATATTTAGAATTTAGTACAATATACTAAACAAGAAATAACACTATAAAGAAATCTTTTTTCTGAACACAGCATCAATGAAAGAGAAACTCAGAGTCCTGTAATATTCCTATGTGTTTTGGTCAATAAAAGTCTGACACGAAAAAAATTCTAGCCTACCACCCAATTGGCCCAATCTCGTTGAAAATAGTTTATGTTATAACAAAATATTAACTGATCAACAAAGTTAGAACTGCTGTTGCACAGGTGTGCCAGCCTTTCCCCATCCTATATCTACTACTATCCAATTTCTACTCTAAATTAGTTAATGGAAAAACTAATTTACACACCACACCACAACAAAATTTTTTTTTATAAGACTATCCTTATAATAATGACGGTGTCACAGTCATTAACATTTTTTCCACCCTAAATCTATGTACACCATAACCATTATCCATAAAACTTGAACCTCAAACGATGCAACTAAACCTGCATGGCATAATGACCCTTATAACTTAATAGACTTTATGGTGGTCATGCCAGGACAATGGCGTCAGATAGCGCCGGCTATCACGCTCAACATAAATTGTGGCGACGAGCATGGAGCCAATTCACCATGGAGATTGACATTCGATGCACTGCCATTTAGTTTGTGTGCTGAAAAGTTCAAGTTAATGGAAACGTGATTCTGGATTTAAATATAACGGGAAAAATGGTGTGAATCTGCAAACATAATAATCTGCCAACTCCAACGTGAATGATGAATGATAATTCCAAATTCCTGATAGTAATTTGGGATTAGACCATATTTAAACCACTAGTTATACAACTTTTATTCTTTGTTAGGCATGGTTAGAAGTATGAGAAAATTATTACGATCCAAGATAGACTGTTTCAAATACTAAATATTTGAAAGCAACTTTCAGTGAAACTGAAAGTAGTTTTTAACGGCAAAAAACCGCTGTTTTAAACGATTTGAGAGTCAGGTCAGGACTTAGACACAAAGATTTACATTCGTAGAATTGTCTGTATCCACTGGATATAAAGGGCCATGAAAATAAAATACTAATATTATTTACTTTTTTTTAAATATCGCATCAATGCTGATAAAACGAGTACCTTTTTGATCTCCCACAATTTTTTTTTATCTTTTTAATGTTTTTATTTTATTTTATTGCTTTTCCTGTGCGGATCACAAACAAATGTTTTTCATCCTTTCTTTCTTTCCAATAGGTCAGTAATAAAGTTTATTTCTCTAACAAACTCTCTCAAAATACAGATATCCTTAAAACATGGTGTCTCTAGTTTTACACGTCGTCGTTGTACGGAAGAAAGTCGCTGGCTCTCATAACGCTTTCAGTTGACGTCATGAAAGAGCATTCTTGAAATTTCATCTTGCAAAAATGTCTTATTCTCCTTAAAATAAAACACAAAACGCAAGGAAATGCTGTGAGACGTGAAATGAGATTCATCGTTTAATATTAAAGAGGACTTGTGGCTTATTTGCAAGCATAATTTGTTTACAAAATAATGAGTTTAAAAATATGTTGGTATTGTTTGAAAAGAACGGATTTTTTTTTCATAATTCGGCGGGTTCCGGGCTATTTGTATTAACCGACATTTTTGAAACTTTACACCAGAGCAGTTTAAAGTTTCGATTTTTAGAAAAAAAATCATAACTTTAGCAAATCGCATTATTTTTAAAAAAAGAAGGATATTATTATTTTTATAACATATTCGCCATAATCAGATTAATCTTTTTTTCTAATATTCCTATTTTTAACGAAGATAAATGTCGCTTCTTACAAAATGACCCAAATTTTACTTTTTTTTGTCCCAGGCTAAATGACTTAACCACCTATGATTATTGTTTCTTATTCCAGGCTAAATGACTGAACCGCCTAGGTTTATTATTTCTTGTTCCAAGCTAAATGACTGAATCGCCTAGGCATGCAAATAATGGCTCTAAGCTAAGTGCTTTAATCAAAGACTTGGTCATATTTCAAACCTAAGCTAATTGATTTAAATACCATATCATAAACTTATTAATGTACGGCTAATTAGTTTACGCGACTGATTTTTGATAAATAAATTGTTTGTAATCATACTTGAATAATGAAGTTTGCAGAAATTAGCGGTTAAAACATTGATAAATTTAAAGGTACACACATAATGTGTACCTACATATCTTGTTAATAATTATGAAAAGATAAATAAAACACGCATTACAAATTGTTTAAAGACAAGTTTTTTATTTAAAATGACAATCACCTAGGAATAGCAGTAACTTCATAGCTTACCAAGGTAACAACTAAGGTTGTGGAGGGTGTGGTGGCCAATCTGTTCCCTGAGCGAGTGGAACACTCTCCCCCGCTCATGGCTCCGCCACATGCAGTGCCCGTAGCGGACCACACCAGCGACGACGAGGACGACGCTCCAGAGGTGACCGAGGTAGAGATGAGGGCGGTGATACGAAGACTCAGTGTCAAGAACACCGCCCGTCGACGGCGTGCCCGGAAGGGTATGGGTCCTGGTCATGGAGACTCTCGGGTCTCGATTGCGAGGGCTCTTTAGCGCATACATGGAGATAGGCCAGTTCCCCCTTCGCTGGAAGACCAGGAAACTGGTCCTCATCGCGAAGCCGGGGCGTCCCGCGGACTCTCCGTCCGCGTATCGGCCCATCGTGCTGCTTGACGAGGTAGGCAAACTCTTTGAAAAAGTAATTTTAGACCGCTTCGTCGGGCATCTGGCGCGGGTGGGGCCGGATCTTGCGAACGGCCAGTTCGGCTTTCGCAGGGGGCTTTCCACGGTGGACGCCATCATGCGCGTGAGGGCCCTCACGACAGAGGATGCGGTGATTCGGGCCAGGGTCGTCTTGGCGGTGTCTTTAGACATCGCCAATGCCTTCAACTCCCTGCCCTGGAGTTACATCGGGGCAGCACTTCGGTACCACGAGGTGCCGCCTACCTCCGTCGTGTGATTGAGGCCTACCTGTCGTATAGGTTCATCATCTATCCCGGTCACCAGGGAGAGTGGAGACGGCGAGAGATGTCGTACGGTGTTCCGCAGGGATCGGTACTAGGACCGCCCCAGTGGAACATCAGATACGACTATGTGCTGCGCGGCGACCTCCCCGACGGGGTTAGCGTGGTCTGCTACGCAGACGACACGCTGGTCCTGGCGCGGGGAGAGTCGTATCAGGCGGCGGCCGCAACAGCGACACGCGGGGTTGCGACAGTCGTGGAGAGGATCCAGCAACTGGGACTCAAGGTAGCATTGCACAAGTCCGAGGCTATGTGCTTTCATGGCCCTCGGACATCCCCGGGCGCCACGCCATCACCGGGTTCCCAAATAACGGTAGGGGAACATCGGCGTCGGGTCGACGATGAAGAACCTGGAACTCGTCCTCGACAGCCGGTGGACTTTCGAGGAGCATTTCCGACGTTTGGCCCCCAAACTGGACAGGTCTGGGGCCGCTCTGAAGCGGCTCCTGCCCAACCTAGGGGGTCCAGACGCCCCTTGCCGGAGACTCTACGCGGGGATCGTTCGGTCCATGGCCCTTTACGGGGCGCCGGTTTAGGCGCCATCGCTAGCTAAGCGACCGGCGGCCAAACTGAACGCTTGCCAGAGGGTCATGGCCATCCGGATGGTGCGGGGATACCGCACGATCTCCCGTGAAGCGGCGAGCCTCCTTGCTGGCCTGCCACCGTGGGATCTGGAGGCAACAGTCCTTGCACGCATGCACGATTTGCACGTGGAGATGAAGCGCAGGGGCGCGGTATGGCGGACAAAGTTTCGGCGAGATCTCAGGGTGGCATGGCGACTGCGACTGTTGCAACCCAGTGCTGGGCACGCCGCCATTGAGGCGGTAAGTCCCCTCTTTGAGGAAAGGTTGGAAAGACGTCACGGCATCTTCTCGTTCCGTATGACGCAGGTCCTCACCGGACCCGGTAAGTTCGGGAGGTTCCTGCATCGGATGAAGCAGGAGAGGACGCCCGGGTGTCGCCATTGTGTGGGTCCGGAGGAGACGGTAGAGCACACGGTAGAAGTGTGCCCCGCTTGGGCGGAGCACCGCCGTGTCCTTGTGAGGCTATCGGCGGCGGCGACCTCTTGCGCCGGGCTTTGGTTCAGGCCATGGTCTGGAGCGAGGAGGGGTGGCATGCGGAGGCCTCCTTCTGCGAAGCAGTAAAGCTTGTGAATGAGGCTGCTGAGTGCGTGAGGGAACGGTCCTCACGCCGCCGCCGCCAAGATCCCGATCTCAATTTCCGACTACCGTAGGCGCGGGTTCGCAGACGGCAATCACTGGGTAGCTCGCCGTCCGGTAGTCTGGAAATAATCTGGACCGAGCCTAGTCGTCAACGGCGCGTTCTGTTCCACGCGCGCCTCAAAGAGATGTCAGCAAACTGTAGGAGCCCGGCAAGGCCGAAGCCTCTGGGGCATATGGGTATTTCGAAAGGTTGACACCGAGTCCCCCCCAAATCGAAGGCAACGAAGGAACGGGGTAAAAGTTTATCAGTAAGAGTCTGACACACCCTCCCGCTCCGCCCAAGAGCGAGAGAAGTGATTCTGATGATTCCCCTACCAGAAAAAAAAAGGTAACGACTAAAGTTTTTATCACAATTGTATAAGAATCAGAAGTTAAGCAGTCTTTTTATTACGTAGCCTACGGTCTTATTACCTGAATGATTATTCTCATTCTTCTTCATTCCTAAACTTTAACATTTAAGTATATAAAAATCTCTTCAATTACAAAAAAAGGTTTATCTATAAAATAATTTCTTTTGAAAATAATCACATAAAAAATTAAAATATTTACGACCGTTTCTTTTTTTTTATTTCTTTACTTATTTTCTTCTAAATTTCTCAGTAATTAAAATCAAAAATATCTCTCGTAAAAAAAAGTTTAGAAGTTTTCTTACCTATTTATACGTGGTTATTTTTCAATGACCGGCTAAATTTTCACTGGGTGTTCTACTCATGAATATGAACAACTTTCACTATGGGATCGACTCTGAAATCACGAAAAAAAGTCATATGTTTCATAATATTTTAGTCGAGTTTTCGTGATTTCAGAGTTGGTCCCATATTAAAAGTTGCTCATATTCATAGGTAGAGCACCCTGTGAAACTTTGGCCGGTTATTGAAAAATAACCTTTTAAATACTATCCCTAGTTTCTCTTCAATAACAAAGATAAATTTTATCTCCTATGACAATAATAAATAATAGTTCACTACATTTACAAGAAATAATAATTAAAATTATAAAAAATGTTGCACATGTTAGTTAAAATTCAACCAATTTTTTCCTTCTTACTTTTTAATTTATTTTTCTTGTCCCACAAAACACTCCCACAAAACACGTACGAACTTGCTCACAATTTGCGTCAACTAAAACGAGGTGGGAGACGCCTGAAGCGTCCGCGCGGGGTGGTGGGGGCATTTAGACTCGAGCGGTTTATCGCGATGGTTCCAAAATCATTTTTTTAACCACCGTCATAATAGTCAATCCATAAATTTTTTATTGTTTTAATATATATACTATTCTTATTCCATTTAAGATAAACTGTTTGAATTACTAGAACTTTACTTTTGTTATAACTGAAACGACACTGCAAATAAAATATTGTATTAAAAAAATTGGTTTAACCATAATTTTTAAATGTTTACTGTTGAAATCTTAAATAGTTGAAGCGACAGACATATCATTATCTACTGTAAGCCAATTGGTTGAAGTGACAACATCTAACATTTCATGTACAGAGCTAAATGTATGGATCGACACTGGGTATGAATTTGACAAAGAGGCTAAATGTATTAAACGACGTTCTTGTATATTTACAAGGTAAAGCTAATTGTATTAAGCGACACTGGATAAGAATTTGACAAAGAGGCTAATTGTATTAAGCGACACTGGATAAGAATTTAACAAAGAGGCTAATTGTATGAAGCGACATTTCTATTTATTTATAAAGTTAGGCTAAATGCTTTAACGTACGTTGCCTATAAATTGTTGCTCCAGGACAAAAAGTTTAAACGACTGCCTGGAATTTGGCAGTAAGCTTAAGTTCACAGTTCCTAAATTTGTCAATATTTTGTGTCGCTTCATACATTGCAAGTCCAAAATGGGCCCAAAAATGCGGTTGTATTAAGCGACAAAAAAGTGCTCCGATCGTCACCAAACCCAGCTCAAATGACGCAGAAAAATTCGCTGATTCCAAATATGTATAAAAGTCTATATCGCTCAGAGTGTCGCTTAATACAATTAGCCCGGAACCCGTCGAATATATTCTTTTTCAGTTTTGCCGCATATAAAAGTACGCCACATAGAATACGTTTACATTGTTTACATTTTTGGTTAGTACTCACGATTTATAAATGTTAGGTGTAGGTATTATAAATTATTTCAATGTCAATTTACAGAGCACTTCTTAGTACTTTCTACAACATTATTTTATGAACTTTGGAATATATTCCCTGGTTTACATGCATATAATAATTTGTAGCTGAACCAAAGATCTCACTCAAAAAAATTCAATTCAAAAACGTAGAAACGCATACAAATTTTTCATCTTATTACTTTCATCTTATTACTACGATTATTTTCTCTTACTATGTAGGTATATTCATTTAAAATTATCAGTATTTTATTATTTTGTATTGTCCAGTTACTTGATAATAAACACTCACGATAGTAACATATTTTCTCTTATTTAATTAGATATCCCCTCTCACCTTCATCCTAACTTCATAACATTGCTATTACAAAAGTCGATACAATCTACTCAAATGGAATATCAAATAATTTATTCCAAAACACCACTTCAATTTTTCATCAAACTCAAAGCAACACTCCATCATTTCCCTTCACAAAACAATGGGTATAAGTGCACTTCTATCAAATATTTGACTAGGGAAAAACGCCTAGCCATCGAGCACTACCATTTGTCATCGTATTGACACTGGTAACCCCGCAATTAACATGAGTTAGCTCGTCCGGCGAGTATCCGCCGATCAATCCATTATGAGTCCATCCTATTTACTTGGACTGTGTTGTTTTAAGTGGAAGGTATTGTTGTTTGTTGGACTACTAATTACTGTCTCATTATCACTTGTGACTACGTCTTTTTGAGTCTAAGTGACTGCGGGATTGTTCGAGAAATCTCTAGAACTTTTCCGCAGTCCAGTTCTAGTTGGAGTCTACAGTATTTTACCGTAGCCCTGGATTGCAAAGGGCAACTCAATTCAAGGGGAACACAATTGGGTTTTTGCTAGAAAATGTCTGACTAGAACACTACCTCTCACCCAGCTCAGAGCGGAAAGAGTTATTTGCTAATTTACCAATTGAAAAAGAGACCAAAATAATACAGTGCCTTAGTATTAGTATCTGCAACAGGTCTAAGTAAGTAAGTTTCATTCCTGCTTAATTCGTAATCCCTACTATATCTCATACCGAATAAATACTTTCTAAATATACATCTCACATCACAGCTCCCAGTTTTATTTTTCTGTTCATCAAACAGTTCCATATTCTCAATACAAGTCTTAAATCAATTCTCTTCAATCAATCCTCAGTTCTAATCCAATTTGTCCATACAAGGCTACAATAGAACTGGATTTAAGTGCAGCCAAACAGTGTGGGAGGCGACCCTTTTATCCAAGGATTGACCTTAGATAAATTTCATGTATATTTACGTACTTAACCTCACAGATCAATGCATTAAAAAAATGCAAAAAAAAATATTTGCATGCATTAAACTATACCGTCCGTCAGTCCTCCTAATTGAAATAGTTTTAAATATAATATCAAAACTAACTCAGTACGTATAAAATGACATTTACATACACTATGAAAATGTCTGAAAACTTAAAATTTAAATTCATCCACAATTGCATGCAATATATAAAAATAACCTTTAAATGTAATAAACATACATGATTTATATATCTTATATCACGTTAATATTATGTTTGTGTATGCTTGTTAATCCTCCACAATCTTAAAGCTGAACCGATTTTGGTAAAATTAGGCGCAGGGTGTACCATTTCCAGGAATAGGGCACAGGATACTTTCCTACTACTACAATAAATAAATAATAAATACCTTGGATAATTTCCTGGTTTCACGCAAGCGAAGCCATTGGCAGAATCTAGTCATTCATAAAAGCTTTAATGACTCAATCAATAGTCAAAACTAACTCATTAATATTTATGATGTTATTGTCAACTCATTACTGATGCCTCGATAATCTTAATGTTATTGTCGAGCATAGTAAACTAAAACAACAACAACAACATCTTATATCGCCGACGAACAAAACAGCCTGGCAAACTAAGTTCATTTACCTATCGATAAGCAGAGGTAACAAGAGTTATCAAATTCTAACTTTAGTCGGGTTTTAAATGCGTCAATACGGTTCTGCATTGCATCTGATCTGAATCCAATAAATTTTGGTCAAGTAGTGGTAAAACTGTTCGTAGAAGGGGTTGTGTACTTGATCCGAACTCCGACTGTCCGAATTCAGTACATTTCTAACTGAGACAAAACACGAAACAGCAACTTTTGTTCTTCTATTCCTATTCTATAGGTAAATGTACCGAGTGCACCGGTATTAGTAGTTCTGTACTTCATGTTCATAGAATATTTTTATTGTTCCGTATTTTATAAGTGAAGACTTGTTATTGACTGTCAGTGTAATTTATTGTTTTTTATCTGTTTGTTTTAGCTGTTACTCTTAAACTCCAAACATAACCTTCTCTATTGCCCTTAGGGTGACTTTACACCTTCTGTGAGTAACTCATTATTTAATAAATTCTCGCATAGAACACGAACTCTAATCCAAACTAAGCCTGCGTTTATTAATTAAGACCATTCCAACATTTATAAACAACATTATGCATAGCACAATCAAAACGCACTCGCAGTCCCTCCATCATCGAATCAATAGTCGGAACTAATGCCACCCCTCAACTGCGGCCAACAGGCAATTAGTGCTAGCCCGCCACCCGCACGGATATCCTTCTGACACAGAATAAGCAGTAAATGGAGTGTATAAGGCCAAGGGGAGAAAATCGTGGAATAATCAATGTACTAGTATTCACCGCAACAGACATGAGAAACACTTTGTGAACGTGAAATCAAGATTGTTGTAAACGTGAAATCAAGATTGTTTAATTCTGCATAATGGTTTGAAAGAGTTACGGTGGCTCTAGAATGCAAAATGAAGCAAGTCGGGTTGGTAGAAGTCTGACCTTCACTCTCGCTCCGTCCAGAGGATCAGTTATTTGATGACTTCTCACCTAAAAAAAATATGGTTTTTTGCTTTAAACTTTTGTTTTAACCCAAAATGGGCTTATTTTTGGCACATTACTATGTATTTTTAAAGTTTTCCAGTCAGTAATTTTCATAGTCTTGATTTTTTATTGGCAACCAGGTAAATGACACGTGCATTACCTACATCATAACGGGATGCTTCAAACTCAACAATCTAAAACTAACCATTATGTCTCTGTTTTTCAGTCACGCACTTTTTATGTGAGTTAGGCAGAAACTACACAACGTTATCTACTGTAATGGGAGTGTTTAATGTTGATATCGCTGTTTTTTAAGTAAAAATGAAACGTAATTCTTTTAAAAAGGGATTATAAGCTTAAGGACTAAGCTGATGGTCATTCCATTTCGTACCAACTCCGCGGCGCCTATCGATTTGCACGCGGCAATTATCCTTGCGTTATGTCTGGCTATACTGGGCTTCGATTCGCAGGCTAAGGATCGATTACCGGTGTTGGTTAGCGACGAGATAAGCTTATGTGAGCAATATGCATGCTTCGTTAGTGAATAGCAATCAGAGTGCACAATTTGGAAATAGAGGTATACTCGTATAGTGATAATATATTACCACATCGTACATAGTAAGGAAAATGGCATGTCCAAGTTCCTAATAAAACCAAAAATATGACATTCACCAATCCACACAGTGAATTACAGGCCCATTCTCTCTCCCAGAGAGGAGTCCTGAGACCCAACAGTGGGAACATTACAAGGTCGATAATGATAATGCTAGTGATATTTGTAAAAAAATCCTATTGACGACAACATTAAAGTTCTTAGCGCAAAACATTCTGCAAAGAATGTACATTCTTTATATTTATTATTTCATAGTGTTACGAACGTGAGTAATTAAATGCCGGTTTACTAGCAGACAACTTTATTCACCACAAAACAATGACAAATTAGTCCAATCAACAAATAACCAATCACTATAAACACTCAGAGTTCCGTTTAGTATCGCTCAGGTCGCTAGGTATCACTTCAAGCACTTAGGTAGTTCACTCTGTATCGCTGACGAAATCAAACTGAACTGCTTCTAGCCGGGGACCCGTATTTATATGCGAAGTCATCGAAATTTCTCGATACCGACGTTTCAAGGACATTCTAGCACAAAATAGTCGCATCGGGAGGCCATAAATCATTATTATTACTCTCGTAAGTAGGTACTTATCTACCACCTTACATGCAAATTTCGACTCTATTGCTAACACCGGAAGGTACAAATTCCCTTATCCACCAACATAACTACCTACTGAATGTTATCTAATAATAATAGCGTATGTCGGACTTTTCTGGAATTTGCCAGGCCTGAGTATGTACTCCTATTCTCGAAGCTTCGCACAGCAATGCGTTTTAATTATTTGATGCTACTCTTGGTTTCGTCGAAGATATAGCGTACTCAAGTTTCACGGCGTAACAGTGCCCCCCTCTTAGTCATGCTCGTCCCGAGCATTATTAGATCCGTGATACGGCGCCAATCTATCCATGTGGACTACCTTAGGTTTCCCTCGTAACCCTTTCTTGATGCGGTAGGTAACGTCGTTGATCCTTTTTATCACGGTGTAGGGTCCCTCCCACCGAGCTTGAAGTTTCGGCGACTTCCCTTTTCGTCGAAGTGGGTTGTGGAGCCAAACCAGTGCACCTTCTTCAAATCCCTTGGCGTTGGCATTGCGGTCGTATCTAGTTTTCATTTTATCGCTGGTGTGCAGGCTATTCTCACGCACTCGTTTATGCACTTCATCCAATTGATCTTGGAGGTCACTTACGAAGTCCGTAACTGGCTTAGTCTTGTCAGGTGGCACGCCGGTTATGGTATCGACTGGAAGTCTCATCTCCCTGCCGAAATTCACTCTTGCTGGGGTATGGCCCGTGCTATCATGCACTGCTGATCGATAAGACATCAGAAATAGTGGAATATACCGGTCCCAATCTTTCTGATGGTCATCGACAACCTTAGCCAGGTGATTCTCCAGGGTCTGGTTAAACCTCTCCACCATTCCGTCCGACTGCGGGTGCGCAGGTGTTGTGCGTGTCTTGTAAATCCCCAGAAGAGTGCACATTTCCTGGAACAGCGCAGATTCGAAGTTGCGGCCTTGATCGGAATGGATCTCCAAAGGTGCGCCATACCGACATACTACTTCTTCGACCACCTTTTTCGCCACTGTCGTCGCTTCCTGATTGGGTATGGCGAAAACTTCAGGCCACTTTGTGAAATAGTCCTGTATCACCAGTATGTATTTGTTTCCGTCATCTGTCACTGGGAAAGGTCCAGCAACGTCGATGGCAATGCGTTCCCATGGGGCTCCTACATTGTACAACTGAAGCTTGCCCCTGCTCCTAGTCTGTGGTCCTTTCACGGATGCGCACGCTGTGCATTTCCGACACCATTGCTCTATGTCTTCTCTACAATTGAGCCAGTAATACCGCTGTCTCACTTTCAGTAGAGTTTTCTTGATTCCCAGGTGTCCACCAGAAACGCCATCGTGTATCTCCTGAAGCAGGGGGACCACTTCACGTCGTGGTACTATCACTTGTGTGGTCACCTCCTTGCCATCGTTCGATTCCCATTTCCTACAAAGCACGTCATTTTCTAGGACTAAACTGTCCCACTGTGCCCAGTAGCTCTTTGTGACAGGACTATGTGACGATACTTCATTCCACTGAGGCCTAGTTCCACTACGCTTCCAGTCCAGTATAGGTCGAATATCGTCATCTTCTTCCTGGGACTTCTTAAAGTTGCCTTCAGCCCTAATTAAGTTCACGTGTTCCCGGGCTTCATTTTGCTGGCAATGTCTACAGTCCTCATTACATGGACGTCGCGACAGGGCGTCAGCATTGTTATGCCCTTTTCCACTACGATGTTCCGTCACAAAGTTGAACTCCTGCAGCTGCTCTAGCCATCTTGCAACTTGACCCTCAGGGTTTTTGAATTGTAGAAGCCATTTCAATGCAGCGTGGTCCGTCCTCAACGTAAACTGTCTCCCTATGAGGTACTTGTGAAAATGTTGCAAAGTTTTTACAACAGCCAGTAGTTCTCGTCGAGTCACGCAGTAGTTCCTTTCTGGTTTTGAAAGTGCCTTACTGAAGTAAGCGATCACAACTTGCCTATCTTCTTGCACCTGCGACAGCACTCCACCAATTCCTGTGTTGCTGGCGTCGGTATCGACGACAAATCTTCCATCTCTGCTCGGATACCCCAGTATAGGCGCTTCACATAGCCGTTGCTTTAGTTCGTTGAATGCTGACTCACAGTTCTTGTCCCAGATAAAATCTCGTTTATCCTCAGTCAGCTGATGTAAAGGTTTTGCAATGTCCGAAAAACGCATAACAAACCGTCTGTAGTATGTGCACAACCCTAGAAATGCACGTACTTCTGTTTTGTTCTTTGGAGCCGGCCACTGTTGGACAGCCTTTATCTTCTCAGGATCGGTTCTCACTCCATCGGCGCAGATGACATGTCCTAGGTAGCTGACCTCCTTCTTGAACAGGGCACACTTCTTTGGGCTTAGTTTTAGGTTAGCCCCCCGTATCCTGGTGAATACTTTCTCCATATTTCTCAGGTGTTCCTTAAAAGTGCGGCCCATTATAATGACGTCATCCAAATATACCAGACAGACGTCACCAAGAAGGCCCACCATGACTCTATCCATGAGGCGTTCAAACGTCGCTGGAGCGTTGCATAATCCAAAAGGCATGACGTTAAATTGCCACAGGCCGTTGCCAATTCCTGTACTGAACGCTGTCTTTTCCTTATCTTTCTCGCTAATTTCCACTTGCCAGTAGCCACTTTTCAAGTCAATGGTTGAAAACCACTTCATACCACTGAGCATATCCAGTGTGTCGTCTATCCTAGGCAAGGGATAACTGTCCTTCTTCGTTACATCATTCAGCATTCTGTAGTCTACACAGAATCTGGTACTGCCGTCCTTCTTCTTCACCAGAACGACAGGAGAAGACCATGGGCTCGTAGAAGGTTCAATTATTCCGCTATCAGCCATATCCTTTACCATTTCTGCTACCTCAGTTTCTTTAGCCCAGGGTATGCGGCGCGGTCTCTGTTTAATTGGTCTAGCATCACCTGTATCTATCTCATGCTTGACGAGACCTGTTCTTCCGCAATCTTTTCCCGTTGCAAAGATATCCCGGAACCGTAGCAGAAATTCCTTGGCTTGCTGTAGTTCCGAAACTGATAAATTGCTCTTAGAATTTTCCAGAAGTTGCTGGATGTGATCAGGTTCACCTTTTATTGCGTCTTGTTTTACTGAAGATGTGTTGATTTGGCGGAGATACTTCACTTCTTCACATCTTCCAACAACACTGTTTTTCTTCAACTGGATCTCCTTTTTCCCAAGATTTACAATCCTGACCTTGGATCTTCCTTTCGTCATAACTAATGTCCTCGCGGTGATAAGTTCCGGGTGCCGGCCAATGTCTTCAACCATAACACATCTGCGTTGCCTAATTTTCTTAGGAAATTTAACTTCGACTAAGGTTTCCGTTCTTGGAGCCAATGTGGTATCGTTTAAGCAATAGAGGTTGCATGTGTTAATTCCTTGCAGGAAGACTTCTTGGTCTGGGAATTTCAATACTCCTTTATCGATATCTAAAACACATCGGTAATTCCGCAGGAAGTCGAGACCCAGTATGCAATCGTCGGTAATATTCGCAATTAACGCTGAATGGGTGTACACTTGATCACCGATTTTAAACTCGATTTCTGTATCACCGAGGACGGAGACTGGCTGGCCGGTGGCTGTCTGAAGTCGGTAGGCTGGGGTTTCTGTTTGCCACAAGATGGTGCGTTTCAGCAACTCAGGTCTTATAATAGTCCGTGACGCCCCAGTGTCAACGGTGAAATTGCAAGCACGTTGATTCAGCGTTCCCTCGATGATCAAACTATTTCCGTTGTGGACTTGATTGATGGTGATGGTTGGGGCTTTCAGTTGACCAGCCAGCACCCGCCCCGTGGCCCTGGCGACATTTAGTTTAACGACTCCTCGTTAACTTGAGTTCCGGAGTCCACACTTCCCCTCTTCCTCTTGGGGCAATCGGTACGAATGTGCCCTTTTTCTCCGCATCCATAACACGTCGGAATATAGCGGGACTTTGCCGACGGAGCCACTTCTCGGTGCCGTGGTTGCACTGAAGGTGAGACCACCACTTCCCGAACTCTGTGCGTACGTGAGTCTTGTCGTACGGCTTCCACTTCTAAAGCGTGGGCCATCGCACTCTTCAGAGTTTGGTGGTGTCCGAGTCGCACCGTCGCCCTGACTTCAGTATCCCGTAGACCGTCGATGAATGCTTGCACCAGATTTACTTCCACCATCTCCGGTGTCATCGACATGTATGCCCGCCGGACCAGCCGTTCAACCTCTACTCCCCACTGCTGAAGGCTCTCGTTCGACCTCTGCGTTCTCTCGCGAAGTTGCGCGCGGAAAACATGTTCGAGGTGCTTGTCACCATAGCGAGTGTCTAGTCCCTCCATTAGACGCTCCAACGTCCTGCCGTCTGGAGGAAGGTTCTCTAGGACCAGCAGAGCGTCCCCTCGTAGGGCCAAAGTTAACGCCGCGAAAGACTGGTCATCATCCCAGCGGTTCGTCTTGACCAGTGTTTGGAATTGGTACTTAAAAGCCGTCCAGGACGACGTGCCATCAAAACGCGGCATATCAAATTTTGCGGCTGATGCACAGTGGGTGTGCGATGGTGCGCTAACAGCAACGGACGGTTCGCGTGCTTCGAGCTTGACAATTCTGGTTTCGAGGCTATCAGCTCGGGCGGAAACCTCCTTGACCTCTAAGGTGAGATTTTTCACTTTCCCGCCCAACGTGACGAGGCCGTGATCGATTTTTTCGAGGATCAGGTTCTGCTTAGCCTCTTGATCCCGGCGGGCTTCCTCCTGTTCGCGGCGGGCAGCTTCCTGTTCGCGGCGGGCAGCTTCCTGTTCGCGGCGGGCAGCTTCCTGTTCGCGGCGGGCTTCTTCCTGGTTAGCCGCGATTAAGTCCTGGAGCTTACGTTGATTAGCCTCCTGTTCGCGGCGGGCAGCTTCCTGGTTAGCCGCGATTAGATCCTGGAGCTTACGTTGGTTAGCCTCTTGTTCGCGGCGGGCAGCTTCCTGTTCGCGGCGGGCAGCTTCCTGCTCGCGGCGGGCTTGTTCCATACTAGCTTGCATGGCGGCCAACACTGCGGCGAGGTTCATTTCCGAGGATGGCCCTGTTGGCGCCTCAGCAGCTGCCGTTGCTCCCATACCAGCCCGATCTTCCGCTTCCAGACGTTGACGTGCAGCATCCATCTCCACTTGCCTCCTTGTTCGTGGTCCCTGTTCGTCGTCCCTCTGTAGTAATGGCATCCCACTTCTGACACCAGTTGTTACGAACGTGAGTAATTAAATGCCGGTTTACTAGCAGACAACTTTATTCACCACAAAACAATGACAAATTAGTCCAATCAACAAATAACCAATCACTATAAACACTCAGAGTTCCGTTTAGTATCGCTCAGGTCGCTAGGTATCACTTCAAGCACTTAGGTAGTTCACTCTGTATCGCTGACGAAATCAAACTGAACTGCTTCTAGCCGGGGACCCGTATTTATATGCGAAGTCATCGAAATTTCTCGATACCGACGTTTCAAGGACATTCTAGCACAAAATAGTCGCATCGGGAGGCCATAAATCATTATTATTACTCTCGTAAGTAGGTACTTATCTACCACCTTACATGCAAATTTCGACTCTATTGCTAACACCGGAACAAATTCCCTTATCCACCAACATAACTACCTACTGAATGTTATCTAATAATAATAGCGTATGTCGGACTTTTCTGGAATTTGCCAGGCCTGAGTATGTACTCCTATTCTCGAAGCTTCGCACAGCAATGCGTTTTAATTATTTGATGCTACTCTTGGTTTCGTCGAAGATATAGCGTACTCAAGTTTCACGGCGTAACAATAGAATAACAAAGTTTTCTTTAGCATTTCTGACTCCATCGCCAATTCAGCTAAGTGCAATCAATTTACTTCAAGAAAATTTTCCTAGCAAACAAGAAAATGTTTTAGTCAAACTACCCACTTAGTTCCCAAAACTAAAAACAGAGCGAACTGCTAAAAGCATATGAGCATCGTAAAGTTCGCATACTCAATGAACTTGACGGCTTATATTCAAAGTTTGGGGAACACTGCAAGTTTCGAGACAAGCTGCCAATGCTGTCTTTTGCCGTAAGTATTTGTATAAGCAAGTAGATCTCAGTGAGCCTTTGTTTACCCAAATATTCTAGTCTAGACTTGAACTTTTAGAACATAAAAGATTAAGTATCGAAAGTGCTTCTTTATTTACTTAAATCAGCAGATCTCAAAAATGTCGTGTTTAATAAGATTGTTGTATATTTTGGTCGTTATTTACGGAGAACCATCCAAAAGTACATTAACACGATCTACGAGCTATAGTTCTGATAATAATGGCCTTGTTTATAAGGACCTCGAGCACCCTCCACTCAAGATATCCTCTTAAGGAGAAAAATACTCGCAATATTTTGTCCCAACCGAATATCAGGAGATCCCAGTAAAGTATTAAAAATAGACTTTGAATCTTTTTATACGGTCCAATACGCGATTTCCTCAACTTCTAGTCTAAGGCTAACGATAAAATGGTTGTGAAAGCGCAATGGAACGTAAAATTCAAATGGAGATTTTCTCGTTCCGTGTTTAGGTGGGAGGTTCCCAGTTGTATCGGATTTTCGTCTCGAAGTCAATTTCAGCGTAATTCCATTTCGTCAGGATTAAAAAGGGTCTCGCTGCATAAATTGATGGAATTAATGTAATTTTTTTTTTATAAATTTTTGATGGAACGTTATTGAGTTCATTAAAATCCTATTTGTATGGATGAATATAAAAGGTTGCTGTTGTAAGTTTCGTAAACGTCTTTTCGTTTCGTTTTTTACTTTTTAAACTTCTAAACTTCTCTTCGCTTCTTCTAAAAGATGATTTAAAATATTGCTACCACTTTTAATATTGTTTTTAGAGACATCTTGATAGGTACTTACTTTCAGTCACAAACTAATTATGCTAAAGTGTATTGGAAATTGAAATCAGCAAGTGTATATGTAAAATACTGATATTTCCTTCATCTGGTTTGACTGGATGCTACCAGTCAACTTAGTTGAAAAAGGCTAAGAAAATTGATTGGCTTACTTTCAGGACAAACGTCTATAACGATGGCCAAAACAATAAACTTTACACCTAACTTGTATTAAAATACAACTACAAAAGCTACCTACTTTATAACAAACCATGGACCCAATTTCCCAATCAAGATTGATGCTTTCCACACATACGTCTTCAAACATATTGTGTTCAGCGCATGGTAATACAATTTAAAGTTTTGGAGCCCACATGAGCCTCCGTCTGGTTGCCATGGCAACGCCCTCCCTCACGGATTGCTCGCCTAAATTCCCAGTAAACGCACGACGTGTGTGGATAGAGGAAGCAATTTTTCGAGAAGGTGAATATCATTAGCTGATTCTATCGTGTGCCTGCTTGCAGATTCCATTAGCTATACAAACTTGGAATCGAAAACCTTATCATAATTCCGTCTTGAACGATTTTCTGACACAATCCGTCCCATCCCGTCACTAGAATTTTAAATAAAGAATAAGATTGAACGGTTTTTTTTCGAAGCGTGAAAATACGTGTCTCTGCACACGACTTTCAGAGCAGAATTATCTTTAAAAGGCACTACGTGAGCAGTGAAGCTCTTTTAATTTTATGAACGGCAAAATAATCCTTTTAATTTTCACGAATGAAAACCCCCATTTATTATGTTTTGTATTCTGAACGAATTAATTGAAACTCGAGCACAATGGAATTAATAAGTTACTTCATGATATCTGTATTAAAAAAGAATTTAACTTTAGTTTTAAATGAATGCCATTATCTCGTATCGAAAAATTTAAAAGCGTTTTCAGCCGCAAACGCGATGGAAAAATGGAAGTGTTTCATTACGGCTTGTTTTGCATTTATCGAAGTTTTATATTAATATGAATAAATCGCTTTTGAAGTTATTCGTTTTCTTAGTTTACATAATAATTTTATTTTATTAGCTATGCTAAAAGATTTTATTTTACTAGCTATTACCAACTCTTCAAGCAAATAAAATTCATATTGCTTGTTTTGTCTTCAGTACGTACGTAGTTTATTTTTAGTTTTAAGTAGGATTTCATTCATGTAAGCTTAAGTTTTCTTGTGCATTTAAAATAGACTCATATAAGGTTTACTGCAAGAAAAGACAATGATTGTGTACAATATAGAAAATGAAATTACCGGTTTAAGTCTTTGAAAGGATTAGGAGCCCACATTAAAAATACTTTGTGACCTATAATAACGGTATATAAGTCCAAGTGGTTTCAAGTGAGAATAATCAGAACGAATTCTTCCACTCTTGGGCGAAGCGTGAGTGCATGTCAGACTTTTATTGACTAAACCCCACCTCGTTCCTTCTTACCATTCCTTTTACTAGGGAGCGCAATAATATGTCACTTTAATTTTCCAAAAAAAATATCTTATAAAATATGATCCCCCGTGCGAAAATACACTGAACTACATAAACCAAACGCCACAGTTTATTTGAAAAAGAGATTCAAATCTTCGGGATTGTCGGAATATATCACGGTGCAATGAAAAAAGAATCGTTCAGCTAGCCGTCGCGTCGGCTCTTCGTTTATTCACCCCTTTTTATTTACAGTGGGGATTTTCTGATTTTAGTCGGGATTTTCCCCGCACTATCTGTATCGTTACTTTGTGATAGTTCTTTTTCGAAGTCGCGTACTGTTGCTTTACTGAAAAAGTGTGATACTGTTGTTTGATTTGGGTTTTGGGGACTGATGTAGGTATTGTATTTTTTTTTGTGTGTATCAGTGTGTAATTTTTTTGGGCAGCTTTATATATAAATTGGTAATCCATACTAATACCTTATTTTATATTATGATGTTTTAAAAGGATATTTAACACATTCATAGCTCAAAATAATATTATGAGGCCTCAGTCGCAGAACAAAACACAGCATCGGAATCCGTTGCAGTTTGATAATATGGTTTTGATATCACTGGAGCAAAAATTAGTTCAGAATCTGAATCAAAATCTTTTTTTCAGCAGCATGTGCACGGTGAAGTGGTACGTATACATGCTACATATTATTTAATTGAAGAGACCTCACTTATGAAAGAAAAGATGGTTCCTTTTCGTATTCCGACCACGTTTCGAATCACCAAACAAACACGAACCATTCTGAACGCCCCATTTTCATATACCTATAAACCCAAACTACCCAAGAATTCCTAGACACCTAAGAAACACTAGAACGTTTCCAAGCTATAACAATACACATAAATAGTGTAGTAATACCGCACACGATTCTCAGAAAGCTATATCGATAGAATCAGTTATGAGGGTAGAAATCCCCGGTAAACCCTCGCTTATAGACTACAGTTACCGAATAGAAGCCAGCATCGCTAGACAACGGATAATAGTTTCTACATGAATATGTAATAAAGAACCCGGTGTGCCTTAGGATTCTAAAGGTAAAAGCGAAAAGGAAAAGTTTAGGTTTATTTATGGAGAAATATAATGGATCGGGAAGATTGAATTGGAAAGTTATGGAAAAAGATACCGTTTTAGTATTTCCAATCTGCCTGCCTTTTTCAACTAAATTAAGATCCGTTTTCAGTCAAACCGGAGGGCACCTGATTGCCTGTGTTTTACATGGAACGACTGCCTTACAACTCAATGATTCATTGTCATCATCATTTCAGCCGAAAGACCTCCATTATTGGACATAGGCCTTCCCCAAATCTCGCCACAACAAACGATCCTGCAAGTCTCGCATCCATTGGCTGCAAGCAAGGCTGGTGATATGTAACAGCGATCGATAATAATGACACTATGCTTAATGTACTTTCCTAGGTACGTAGGAGTCTTGGTGTGCAATGTATGGGCACCTCAGCGTCCATAGACAGACCTCGGCAAGTTCTGCTTAACCTTCGGTTCAATACCTAAAACAGATTGGATATATTTAACAGACTTGTTGAATATGGTTTTAAAATAATTAATGGCCTTCTGATTTAGAGTGCCTTTACTTTATTTTTAGACTCAGTTTATGAAAGTTTCTGCAAGAACTCAACTATTTAAAAAACAATAAGAATTGATTCATATTTTTAAATAATTTAATTTCGTCATAAATTTGTTGTTTTACCAAAACATGTACAAATTAGACATGCGAAATGTAGCTCACTGAAAAGAAAAGAGAGATACAGCTCTTTTGATCAAAAGAGCTATATCACTCTTTTAGCTCTTTCGCTCACCGAATAACTCTTTCAACTCTTGAGCTCAATTGATTTACTTGCGAGCTACAGATCATATTGAGCCGCGCTACTTTACGCAAGTCAAACGAGACAAATAGCTCAATGGCTCTTTTTAAAGTTCTTTAGTTCATTTAACGTAGTTGCGAGCTATAGATACAATTTGATTCATTGGGTTGTTTTATTCTTATCACAACTAAATATAACTATGAAAGCCAATGATTTTCCTTCATACTTGAACAGGCTTAGGACTGTCAATCTAGATGAATACATATTTGAAAAGCTAATTAATTAACAGTAGGTATAATGAATGGACGTATGTATATCATTTAGAATGGCGTATTTTTAGCCGAAGAATCGGTCAGTGAGCAATATTGCGAAATCGTTCACCTGTTGGTCGGGGAAGTTCGGTCCCTGTTCGGGTATTCTCGTATGTCGGGCCGCTCTCGGCGTTTCGCGCGTCGGTATCACTCACTCGTCCAGCCACAGAGTATAGAGCCAAGGAGCCATTGAGCTAAATGAACTAGTGAGCGATTCTGTGATCGACTGAGCGAGTGAGAGCGAGATTAAAATTAAAGAGCTAGTTCAATTTTATCTCTCATTCGCGAGCTACCCATCTCTAGTACAAATAAATAACAAAACGAAAAGATTATAAAAAAACTATGTTTTATTTAACCTAATATTTACTATTTATAGTACTCCCATTTCCTTCGAATTTCCGGTGTTATTCTGCTCCATTACATTCACAAACATCTATACAAATGTTTGCCTCGATACGGGAATTGAACCTGAGACTGATCGTACAAGCATGAGGCGCCATTGACCAATATTGGTTGCTGGGAACAAGAAAAACATTGCACAACTTCCGTGATTTCAGTGTAGGACTAAAAAACAATTATTAACAGAATAGAGTTAATAAAATTGAATGTTGACTCGATGATTTTTACAATAGTTGTGCTAGCCAATGGCTTAATAGCCACGAAGTTCGAGTCTCACCTTAGAAGGCTTTTATTAGGTCGCTAGATCAAGGGATTCAGAAAGCGATACCAACTCCTGAACAATAACTAATAATTTGTTCAATCTTGATACAATGACAATTGCCTCCTTGAATGACAAGTTTGATTCTGAGGAAATTTTCAGGTTCAAAATGCTTAGATATTTTGATAGACATTTATTATGTCTTATTGGCATTCAGCTTAAGAATGCTGGTATTTTATATATTAAGCTAGATAACCCCTTAAAAATAGCATTGAACGACATCAGCCCATTTAAAAGACAAATAACAATAGTTTTATATATATAGAGGTAGTAGTTTAGTTTGTGCAACAACTCAATTAATGTTCTGTGCTTCCTCCACATGGTATTAACAATTTGGGTCTTTCAACAATTTCCACACGATTTATTCAAGCAATTTCTTAAAACGCCTACTCATATCTACACGTCAAAACTAACAGTCAAAAAACTGCTTTCCATTAAACACAATGCTCTATTAAATTGGGAATTAATTTGATTTATGAAAATATCTAACGTGCCTTTACGTTTTCACCAGAATTACACACCTACGTGCAAGGGCGGACAGATGGGCAATTAATCTAAATTAGAGTAATAATTTAACCCTTACCGGTTATTATTCAAAATGAACCGAACATCAATTCTAGCTCGGTGCCTTCATTCGCTTCGGAGAGCGGGAAACAGTTGATTATTCACAATTTGCCTGTGTTCGTGTTCCAAATAAAAGTTGTTTAATCAGGTTTCTGTGCAGGTTTCAATTCAGTTTATTTAATTAACTCTGACGTACTGTTTGCTTGGGAACAGACTTGTTTTACCTACTGAAAATCTGAATTGGTTTCGTCTTGCTAGAACACCAAGCAAGCCAAAATAAAGAGTACGAGTATTTTGGCTAAGCAAATCTATGAGGAATACTAGGCAGTTTATTTTCAGTGAATATTTTTTAACCTATCACATACCCACAAAACGAGACACAATAGTAAAACAATAACAGGTCTCATAGGACCGGTCGGGGATTCATGAATTAATTGCCGTATAGGAGAATCCAAAATGATTGATGAGCCAGTATCTTTTTATTTTCTTTTAAAAATCCCACTCCTGTAACGTGGGTGTGTTCGCAAAAATGTAATACTCACATACACTGGACAACCAGAATCGGGACACTTCTCTGTCCATCATACAAACATTTTTTCCGTTCCGGGATCGAACCTGTGACGCTCAACGCAACAGTCAATCGCTCAACACTGCGCCAATCGTGCCGGCAATCGTATTTTAGCAAGAGTTTCGAAAACAATATGCCTTTATGTTACGACAATAATATTGTTGGACATTAGATAAGTTTTTAAAGGACAACATTGGAAAAGGGAGAGACGGGCCTTCGCCCAGCAGTGGGACATAATAGGCTTACTAACCAACTTTTAACAACATATATTTAATTTATATTTATTCCACTGTCCATTCCACAGAATGACGATATAACTTTAAATGGAAGTGAAACAGTAATTATACTAGTCACCAGAACCCGACAATTTTAATCGGTCTCGACTTGACACCTGCAATTATGAATCCAAGGCGCAACTTTCGAAAACCTATTTAAACTTTACTGTATATAAGTGGGTAGATAATGAAAATTGCATCCTTCATGTCAAACAAAAGTTTTTCAAATTTTCTTGTCAAAGTTCGGTGTGACGACAAGATTGATCGTCCTGTCGGCGCGGAAGAAAAATAGCAATGGCGGGTTTTCATAAAAATAAATCAGGATTGTTTTTAGTTGAAAAGATTTTGCGGAATTTAATATAGGAGAAAATGTTTGGAATAAATCTTTATATAGCGACTTTGGCTGCGGAGAAAATAATCCCGAATGAACTCCTGGACATCACCAAAAATCTAAATCTGTTCCGCCATTTAAGCATAAAGAAGTTACAAACATAATACACACATGCAATGTTTTAAAACAAAATATCCCCTATGACCCTTTCCGGCTACCTCGATCCCGGATTTTATTTTAATAAAATCATGTTGCCCTAATAAATTATTTCATGGGGAGACATTTAAATAAACATACATTATTATATAAATTACATTTCATTCCCGCCCATTTAGATTGATGACAAATTGTAACACAATTTGTATTGATTCCTAATGTTACTAACGAATAACAAAAACCAATCAATTAATTATTATTTAAAATCATCAATGAACAAACCGAACAGTAATAACAATAGTCTTCATTGTTTCCGTTTCTAGACTACAACTACGTAAACAAAATACTAATTGACTTGGTATCTTCGTTTGTCAAACATCATTTAGGAACGAGTTCACTCATTAACGCGACGCGTCATTTTAGCAAAACTGTGTAAATTAGGAGCGAAGTGAAGTTGTTGGTCGTACATCGGTCATATACCGAATGCGAGCTTATCTCATTCGTCGCCGCACAGTCGCATAAGCTATACTTACTTGTGCAACTATGTGAAATAAAATCGAAATGCGTTTAGTGTTCTCGTTATTTGTCCTTTCGTGTCTGTTGTGCGTGTGTGTGTTGTGCTCCGACATGATCATCGGCGATACTGTTCATCGGAAGATGATCTTCCATCAGAGGGTCAAAGATTTTGCGATCCCTTTCAAGAAGAGAGTGAAGACGTTGTCTTTTACTGATCCGGAAAAGAGAATGATTAAGGTTTGTTCTTTTTTTTTAAATTAATTTTAATTATATTTTGTTAGTAACTTTCGTTATTGTCATAAGTTCTAGGTATAAATTAAGGTTAAATAAAAAAAGGTTTCCAAAAAAAGTGATACTTGGAATTTAATCCAATTAATACCTAGATCCTTATTATTGATAATTATGTGTTATTTATATTATTCGAAGTTTTAAGAAATATTAGAGTGGTCATGAAAATATTTAAAATCACAAAACGTTTAAATGTACCTAAATCCAAAAACTCGATAAAATAAAATGCCTTTCTAGATACTTCGCATTTCTGAGACGTCATATCGTAAGAAATATTTTTATGCGGAAATGTACTTTGACCAGTCAACGTCAACGAATCTTGTTTTACAGCATTGTTTTATACAATTCACTATTAAAAACTACGTCAGCATTATGCACTAAAACTGCGTCGTCCATTGAATCATTATGTAAACATCAGAAACCTGTTGTAATGAAATTAATTTCGCCAATATTATACAGATTTGTGCTAGAATTTTTTTACACAATACCCTCCTTAATCGCAGCCTCTATTGGACCTATGGGTCAAGGGTGATCAATGCGATTACTGATTACTTACATAATCTGATTCTATCATTGATATTATTATCGAATGTTGTTTTGAACTTTACGGTCAGGTCGTTAAGATCAATTTCCATTGGCAATCATCTTATCTTAGTTCTATTCATAAAGGACAAAAGTCTTTTCCTGTCGACACAGATGAAGTCATACAGCAGATATATTACTTTCATTGCAGTTGTTCAAGATGATTTGCACATCACATGTTTTACTAAAAACTGAAGTATGTGGTATAGCGAATAAAAACGTGTTGGACGTTGGCTGATTATAAAAAACAACTCGTTATCAAAAGAAGACGAATGACCCGAAGCAAGTTCACAAGCAAATGTCAAGTAAAAAAAAACAAGTAGATATTTTTAATCCACAATAACAATTAAATCAAGTAACGGAATTTAAGCTATCTTCTTTGTTTTCTTCCATTTTGATGTTATTTTAAGAATTGGTCAATGCATATGCATAGCAGTTAGTGATATTTTTATACATATTCACAAAAACAAACAAAGCTGGAGCTGTATATTGCGGTTTAATTACTGATGAAGTCAGCACTATAAAAAGTAAAAAGCATAGTCATTGTTTTTAGTAATATAATAATAGACGCAAACATTGAGGTAAAACCGCAGATTTTAACACTATTTTGATGCTGGAATTTGAAGAGGACAATAATAACAATAATACCTATGCCTTTGATTTTACTCGCAATTTAGTGTAAAATATGTCCGAGTATTATTTAAATATTTTTCTGAAAGCCATAATGATCTTATTGATTTTAGCAATTTCTTATTAACCTATCAATGCCCGCGAAACGAGACACAATAGTAAAACAATAACAGCGCGGTCTCATAGGACCGGTTGGGGATTCATGAACTAATTCATGAATCCCCGACCGGTCTCATTGGACCGCGCTGTTATTGTTTTACTATTGTCTTGTTTCGCGGGTATTGATAGGTTAAAATCAATCAGCCTCTTCAAACAGTAAAGAAAAACCATCGTAAAGAAAACGGCATGTCCTAGAACCAAAAATTCAAATAATTGACATTCACCAATCCTTTGGTCCGTGTTTGAAATATTTTTCTTTCTCTTACAGGGAGTAGCAGCAATTGACAACGACTTTTCCCATGCCAGTGCCAATATCACTTCTGGTGGTGTGGGATTCTCCTACGTCACAGTGCGAATGAAGAGTCAAAGGCATCATCCCTTGAACTTCGAAGTAGAAATTTACGTCTAGTGATCTAGTCAGACTAAATGGTGGAAGTGAAACCGTAATTGTAAGTGACTGAACGACAGCTTTAAAATGTTAAGTGAGAAATGGTAAAATGAGTGGAAAGTTTGATAAAGAAGATATCCTAATGATGTTTTGGCGCCTTCGACAATCTTCGGGCGACGACGGCGGCAGGCGCGGGCGCGCGAACACTTTCAAGCACATTCTGTTTCTTCTACAATTCGAATTTGCCTGCGATTTTTCTTTTTGCTACCTTTTGATTGAAAGGCTTTGGTGAAGGGTATGAATAAAACCGCCAGAACTATTCAAAACTTCCTTCAATCTTACCAATATCTCTTTTTACATTCCAAATTACAGGAATCTCTGTTACTCTGTATAATTATGATGATATTATAAGCAAACCAAAAGTTAATATTGATATTCTTAGTAGGTAGTAAACTTTGTCCCTTTATATGCAATAATGTACCGATGCCAAAGGCAGGGGATCCCCTGCAGCAGATGACTAAGCAACTATGTAATAAGTATCGTTGGTTTACCTAATGTCACCATTCACAGCAAACTGACGTTATAGTCATTTAGTTTGTAAGTTAACCCCATTAGTTGTTACCATGTTTTAAATGTAATGAGCAATACTGTATGATTCATCAATGTAGCTATAATTAGTATAGATAGTGAACCTTTAAGTGTTGAAATCTTTTGTAATGACGCTACTAATAGGCTCGGTGCCAAACCGCTAAATTGTGCTATGAATCCCATATGTGATTGCAGGTAAATAATTGTCTTCAAATACAATAGCTTGTTTCCTTATTTGATTTTGATTGGTGTTAAATACTTGAACAAGATCATTATGAATTTGCCACGGACTATTGTTATTCTTTGTTTTTTTACGTCGGAATGTATTGATCAAAATATTCAGCATATTACTTGAATTTTTCATTGAATATGTAAAACAATGCATCAATTGAACTTTTAACATCATCGGCATTGTAGAAAATTCTATTTATGTAATTAACAATACCTGATTATGAAGCTATTAACTAATTAGAGTACATCTGAGATGTTTGAAATTTGTGTTTACTGTACAAATGCACTGAGATGATAAACATAGTGATGTGTTCGTGGTCACGTTTGCAGTAGTACTATACAAATAATAAACGTGTATCAAATATCAGGTAGTTTGAGGTTAGATAATTGTTAAGTGGAGATGTCAAATAATATGTAACCTGTTTACCCAAACTTACGGACGTTCTTAAGTAAATTCACAAAGATTTGTAAATTGTTTATTTTATAAGACATATCCTACTGAGATTGTATTTCAATAAAATATGAGAATGTAGCACATATTGTTTATTTTTTTTTCCTGTGAATGTAGACATTAGAAATGTGTTAAATTAAGTAAGGACCAATTCATTTTAAGTTCAATGCTGAGAACATTGGGATGTGAGCTTGATGCTCTAAAAATATTTTTATTTGACCATCTTTATAATGTTATGTTTAAAGAATTACGTAAACAGTAGCTAATTTGTTGTTGAGAATTTTGTAATCTCATACATAATTAAGTCGCCGATTGCCTAATGATAGATTCAATGAATAAAATATGTAGGAATTTGTGCATGTTATGAAATATCCATAGTTCCTTGAGTTATATACGAGTAGGTATTTTATTATGTCAAACAAACTGTATAAACACTTGCATGTTTTAAATAGAAAAGTTGTATAAATATGATATAGGTAGGTATTATTTGCAATTAAATCCAAATCAAACAATTATAATGTTTTATTACTAGATTACCTTGACTTTGTTTATTTTATAATACACTGTAATACATTGAATGCTAAGAATTTCAAGGATTCAAATAGAGTTCCCACCATACATCGTTAGCCTATGCGATAAATATCTTAGCTGGCGTCTCTCTCTATTAATCATGTTTACTGACAGTCCTATATACGAGATATCTCGTACTTAGGCGCCAGCTATATTATCAATACTTTTATTAGAGGCTATGCACGAGATAACTCGAAATATCTTTTCTTGTTATCCCAAATTCATATATAATCAAAGTTTTTAATATATGCTATTAAGTTACGAAATAGCCTATTTAAAAAAAAGCAAGAAATACCATAATATTTACACGAGCCTTCATGGAAACTTTTTCACCCATAACGTACACATAGTGACAAATAACTGGCCCACTGCCAGTACGTTATTAAATATCAAATTTCCCGCCACCGACTCTTTCAATATGCAAAGGATGACATGCTGCACCTCGACTGCACAGATTTCGGGGAATTTTAAATTTATTTTTAATATTTATGACGTCAAATAATTTGGTCGTAGTCTGTAGTAATATTCGGAAATTGAGGAATATTTATTTTGTATCTATTCCTGGTCAGTCTTGATGGTATATATATATATAGTCTGTATGGCCTTCTCCTACCTCCTACGCAAGTTCTACTGCTTTTTCCATTTCCTCTCGCTCTGGTCTATGGTCTGAACCAGGGTCGGGTGTGAGTATCATATAAACCGCAGGGCCTGGCGTATTTATGACAAACTAAAGGAAATAGCTTAATGGGTATCTACTCATAACAGAATTACATAATTATTACAAATTGTGAATCACATATTAAATCACATATAAGTGTATATACAGTGGTACAATCTAAATATTTCCAACTTGTTATCCCAAAGAAATTCCAAATATCGGACTCACTCATTTCTCAGCGCCCTTTTCACAAACACGCAAAAGGCATAATTGATAAGACCGTATACCCTGCATATACGCCGTATATTATAGTGGGCTCCACACAGAATTCCCATCACGTCCCTTTCGCTCAGATTTTCGTTGATGTTAATTTCACGCCCGTCAATCCCGGAATACATTGTCGTATATTGGCAACCAGAAATTTGGTTTATTATCCGAATTACATTATTATATTCTCTCTCGCTTTGTCGAAATTTAATTTTAACCTAGATTGGTTCGTTGGCTCGTGCGTTTGTGAGATGTTAATTATTTTATTCATGAGTATCAATAATACGCGTATTTTCATAAGAAATTGATGTTTCAGGGAAATGAAGGTTTTCACCTCATTTGTTTTATAAAATGGTATTTTGCCAACGAAGTGATTTATGATTAACCTAAATGAATTTAGACGTACTTGTCTCGGTTAGAAGTAGGCAGTAGGTACTTACAAGTTTTAGAATGCAGGTGCGAAGCGTAAGAGAAAGCTGTGTTTGAAAACTTCTAGAACCAGTAACTGACGTGACTTGACTTTGTGCCCTATGTTCCCTATATAAGGAAGACGATGTCCACAGTAGTCCTCCACTGTGAACTGTCCACCAGTAAGTGTGCCTATAAATATATTTTTTCTGTGGAATTCTTTGACAAAATGTCGTAAAGATCGACCTTTGTCATCATTGATCATTTCTCTTACATTATTTCATTATTGACTTGAATTACTTTTAAATACTCACTGATCGTTTTCTACAATAACACTAAAACCGTTTCAACCAAAGTATCAATAAAAACCTCTTTGATACGATGAAACGTGTGGAAAATACATGAGGACTTATGAAAGGGGAACAGCTTAGGAAGGTCGCCTCGGTTTTTGTGAGTGTTACCCCACTAATAAATCAGGGTTGGCCACTGTCTAGCGGTCCTCTGACAAGGATATACGAAGGCAAAACACGAAGGTAGATTATTATACTAAATGTCCCGTTCTGTATTTTAGAAATTGGAATTTCTTCCTTCATTTACAGGAGCTACTTTTTAATAAAGTAACTGTGTTGTTTCTTGCCGATTCTTCTCCATAGGAAACGACTAATTGAAACGGTGCACTAGCTTCTGCTGACGCTTTTTCAGGGCACATGTGTGTCTATGTGAAATAAAGACCTTCTGATTATGACTTAACGTTTTAGATAATTTGGGCTCAGTAAGTGTATACGATAATAACAGTGTCACGGTTAGTAGGGTTCATCGAGATCTCGAAGGTGCACTAGTCGTAGGTACCCAACCATATGGGTCATGACCTGGATAAGGGCAGAAAAAAGAAAGAAAACCAACGAGCTTTTTATAGATTAAGGAATGTTTACTTTATCATCTATTTTCTTTTTACGTGTTTTACACCAACGAAAATTTTGTTTGTTATGACTTTTTTTAGTTTGACGTTTCTCTTTAAATTAATAAAAATTTAACTTGATACCGAAACCAACACACTTTCGTCTAGTAACATTAAAATAATTCAGATAAATAAGTTCAAAATTCATTACAAAAATATTATTTTAATGACAGTAGGTATATAAACTAGTTTAACAGCATTTTTTTGTCATCTATTAACGTTTGAATCCCCAACCGGTCCTATGAGACCGCGCTGTTATGTCTCGTTTCGCGGGTATCTGAGTAATTAATTCTTTCACGATTAGAAAGCTACATCTTCACTGAGTAACATAGGCTACTAATCTTCTACTTTCATGCGGGCGAAGCCGTAGGCAGAAGCTATATAGGTACTAATAAATAGAAACACAAGTATTTGGGCACATTGTCATTTAAAGGTAGCCAGACTGCGCTGTTTTGGTTATAAATCTATTTATATTGGTTACATAAATTAGACAAACAATGCCATTAGTTGAATTCGTAGTTAAACATTGTGATTTCGGAACCCGTTATTTACCGTACTATAAATTACACAGTAATAGTTCAAATGTTTAACTTCCCTGGTCTGTTTTGTTGTTAGTTAGCCGCTACTTGCTCTGAATTCCAACTTTAGAAATAAACAATTGTTTTTGTTTGATTTGACTCTGTGCCTGAAATATACATTTTCATGTCGAAAAATAAAACAAGCTCTAAGCTGTATTTCCCTGTTGATTCAACCTGGTAAAACCCAATTTTTCCAAGCGTTCAAACAAAGTAGGTAGGTACTTTGCCTAAATTAGGTAGCTGTAGGTACTGGCACTATGAACTCTCAGACGAAAGAATTTTTACCAAAAAAAAAATGACACGTTCAAAAAAAGAACCAGAGTCCCACATTCATACATTTGTAAACAGGCATTATGACAAACATGGCGAAAAATAAAAAAAAAAGTAGAGACACAGACAACGCCCGGAATATTTACGTTTATATATTTCATCAAAGAGACAAAGAGGAAGTTGGCGCGAGGGATAAACAACAAAAAGGGTAGGGTTTTCCCACCCTCCCTTATTAATGTAATAACTGACACTTTGCTTTATGCGAGTTTCTACTTAACTATAGTTCGTTTGTGAACCGCGATTACTGAGATGCTCGCCGCGGTGTGAATTATTAAATAAATAAATAACTAATTTGCGGAATAAATTACTAATTTGCGGAAACGGTAAAAGCGTGGAAAATTAGTTTCTAAAGGAATCATTAGCTCGCTTTTGTAAATTTTAAGGAGTTATTCGGTATTATTTATGTCCTAAAAGTTGTTAAGGGTTGATGAACACTAAAATGTTTTTTTATAGCATGCTAAAATATTCAGTTGATACCCTTTCTTTATCGAAATTTGAAACGATAAACGCTCTTTATAATAACACCTCTATCTCAGAGATAAGGTAGGTACTAAAGAGTAAGTACAGTATTTAAGACTTCAGTGGATCTACCACGATCCCTAAGCTCGTAGATAATTGGTTTTCTGCTAGAATATTTTCATTTTCAGACCGGGACTGGAAATGCACCCGATTAATCGCGATAAGATCTACCCCATCGCATTTGGATTAAGTTCCTACAGGAGTGATCGATGGCATAATGGACACAAGTACCAACAGAATAGAAAGAACATTTTATTCAGCTTTGTGCTTTATTTGTACAAACATTTCCTTTATCCAAACGCTGCAAATCGACATTTTCACAAAGCGCAGAAAATTCCTGACATAAGCATTCCTCTTCAATGTTCCACGAATGAAAAGCTTGAAGATTTTCTTGATACTGTTTATTTCGTGAAACAAAACAGAATGCAGCGTCACGCCGCGGGAAGCCTTCACGTCCGAGACAGGAGTTCCCTCCAATCGCAGTCCAACTATCGTCTGCGTTCCATATCAGGCGAACGTTTCGAACGTTCAGGAATTTCCAATAATACCTTTCCACTAACATACACTTGCCACTTCGTAAAAATATCCAAAAATAAAATAGACTGTATTACGATATTGCTAAAGTTTGAAGTCCTTTGCTTCATAGTTACTTACAAGCAAATAGAATCTTGCAAAAGGACTTTCGCGATACTAAAGGTAAATTCGAAAGAGTTTCCAGCTCTCAAAGCTATGTTGTTACCAGCATTAGGTACTTCGCGACGGTAAGGTTAAATCGTTGGCAGTAAAAGGAAATTGCTTCAGTAATGGAATTATTTTCTTAGGACGCTCGGTAAAAAATTAAATTATGCTAAGAAACGTAAATAATTTTTCATTTTTCTTCAACGGGACAAGCTTAACGACTTTCATAGGAACACATTACGTCGATCTAGTTGCATAAAAAAAGCCCACAATTACGTAGGTAATGGCTGTATTAAACATTTGTAGGAAGTAACGAACTATAGCATTGTTTCAATGTGTAGGTTAAGTTTTGTAGGGTAAATAATTAGGAAACATTTTGAAGTTTCAACTATTGTATTCCAATTTATATTCCAACAATAATTTATAAAATATACTCGGGCTTCCAAAACTTTTTACACTCCTCAAAAAATAAAAGGCCCGTTTTGACATTCGAGATTGACAAAATAATGTAATTCGGAACGAAACTGAAAGAAACAATAAAATAATAATTAATTTCCTAAAGTGTTTTAATACATTTTTTTTATGCTTCAAATAATGTAATGGAATAAGTTGCGAGTTTTCTTTTTGCGCTTTAGTAAACTTTTTCGTCGCGATGACAAATACCAAAACGGGCGTTTTATTTTTTGACAACTTTAAACAATCATTCTACAAAACATTGTCCCTGGTTGGATTTGCCACTTATTAATATCAACACTATCCATGAAGCGAATACCCATCTGACTTCCAAAGCCCAGTAATTGCACAACACGATACTCCTTTTTCCTGGTTTCTGACTATCCATAACAAACATTCAAAGATCTGTTAATGACAGCCAGCACCAACGGCTGAACATACTTTCTAAGGCATGGAAGAATCTCTGTATGTTACGATGATCACCCATCTCGGTAAGAGTTGCTTAACCTCGAAGAATGACCCGTGTATTTGTTGCTATTTTAACCACGAGCTCCTCTTCCTAATACTTGATACACACGGAAGTATATTCCATTTTTCTTCGTTGCGAAACAATTCTGACTCAGTTACAAAAACTAGAGCAAAAATGTTTGATAGATTTAAAAGTACGCAAGTATGGAATGGCCGGGTCAGCGATTTATCGTTGTACTTACATAAATTCGTCCAAGTGCGAATCGGCTTGGTGCGTGAAGAGTTCCATACCGTCCGTAACAAAAAAGCGGCAACAAAATCACGTTTGTTGTATGCAAACCTACTTGAACATCAATTTTATTCTGTTTTTAGTATTTGTTTAGATGGATGGATCGTGTGAGGAGTGATATGAAAGAAATGGGAGTTAGTGATAGTATGACGGATCATAGGACAGAATGGAAGACAAAAATGTGTGCGACGACCCCAAATCATATGGGATACCCAAGAACAAGAAGAAAAGGTATTTGTTATTGCAGCGGCAAAAAAATACGTCAATAAGATACAACTTGGTAACAAACGGACAGACAGACAAACGGACGGGCAGCAGAATCTTAGTAACAGGGTCCCCTTTTACCCTTTAGATACGGAACCCTAAAAAACTGTTTACATGAACCGCGTCCTAAGCGCTAGCTTTTATAAAGACGTTTCCAACGGGGGCCGATTGTATTGAAAAGGAGTCATTAACCCATTTCTTTGTGGATATTTTTAGCCCATTCACAGCTTTGTTATTGAACTGTGCTATCAGAACATTGAACTTCCTGCTGCAAGTCTTCGTAATGGATGAATAGCGGTCTTTATAGTTTATAGCTTAGTTTGAGCTGTTGATTCTGCTGCGAATGTTATGTCAGTATTATTGTAAGTAATTGGAAAGTTTTACGACAATTGCTTTTTGAGTTTTATTGATATTCTATTTGAGATTTAATTTATTTTTAATGTTTAAGGACGTCGTTGTGTGGAATCTTAATTTTCTTTATGATTATAGTAAACATGGTTTGTATTAACCCGCCTGAGACTTAACAAATATTTGTTGTGAATTTTCTTTGAATAACCGTTTGGTTTGGCATAGTCTTCACAGATAAGCCTAATAAGTAGATAAATTAGTAAGTACTACTTATTTAATTCATGAATCCCCGACCGGTCCTATACTATGAGACCGCGCTGTTTTTGTTTTATTATTGTGTCTCGTTTTGCGGGTATGTGATAGGTTAATAAGGTTTGTTAATTAGTCTATAAGATTTTAAAATATAATACTTATAAGTGTTTTGGTCATGTATTGTTAACCCATATTTTAAATAAATAAAGAATTAATTCAAATAAAATCGCCAAAAATAATAAGACGTACGCGTTTAACCGAAAATAATGCATCTGGAGTAAGCTTATAATGAATTACTACACTAATAAATGTAATTTCATTGTAATTTAACGTCATTAGCCCGTTCAATTTACGCATTCGAGGTTACAATGATTAGCACTCAGCTGAAAATTGCTATGATTGTTCAACATACCATCATCAATGAAACCTAAAAAGTCCTCCAAACGTCACAAAAACGGGTTTTTCGAGATTGTCAGTAAAACCGAAGCAGGTAGGTACCTCCCGAAGTTACTAGGTGAGGATCTGCGTCATGCGGAAAGTGACGACGCCGTGACGTCGTTCCAGCCACGGTGATGTAGGTATAGGTACCTACATACTTGTACTCTTGTACGTGACGTAGGTACTTATACATAATCATGTTAATATGACTCTCAATTTTACAGTTACATTTACAACTTTTTGAATCGTTATATATCTCAAAATCGGTAGCACTTAGGAAGAACCAATATTTTAACATTTTTATAGATAATTTTATGACAAAACTTGCCGTTTTGCTGAAAATCGCGAAAAAACTGTTTTTGTGAGCTTTGACCCCGAATATATTTTTTAGCAGATGTCGAAACAGCGATGAGGACACTTTAGGTTTCGTTGATGATGGTGTATGAACAATCATATCAATTTTCAGCTGGGTGAAAATTATTTTAACCTCACCCCTATTTATTTGTCTAATTTGACCGGACTAAATGTATTGTGTTAACATTTGTTAGAGCCATTCTACACTTAGGCTATACTGAATTTTAACTGATAAAATAAATATGTTAACAAAAACCTATGCAATACATGAATAAGTACATAAGTATTCCCAAAACTTTGTCCAGATGAATTTCCTACATCTACTTAGTTTGACAAAGTTCTACTCAATGTTCTTGTAGCATGTCATATCAAACTCCCATCTCGCCTTTACCAAAGCGGTTTTAATCTTCGTATAAAACGTTGACAGAGGCGGGGATTGGTTGAGAAGCTAATTGTATAAGACTTGGGGGCCATCCATCAATCAGGCTCTGTCGGGGACCGGGTAGGACTAATTTGCCCGTTTGTTTTGCCCATAAGCTCGCGGGTTGCCCGTCCACTGATAGATGTTTGATTACGGGCAGACTCGAGCACATTATTAGATGGATTTGTGATGGCATTGTCGATGCGGGTTTTTGTTTGGTTAATTAGATTTTTTTGTTAGTTATGATCGGTCACTAAAGCTATAGGTATGCTTGAAATTCAATCTGGTTGTACCTACGACATTTTCTTTTAAGTTGGTAGCAACGTTAGCAGTATACATCACTGGTGCAAAAACATAAAAGGTACTCCTATCACGTTTTTGTCAAGGGTAGGACTATTGCCCTACCCTTAATTAGCCACCATTCGATAAGGGCTTGGTCCGCTTGGACATACAAAGTATCATAATATCATTGAGTCACCTTAATTAAGTTGTCCCAAGATTCGGAAAGTAGGTAAATGTGAACTTTTGGAACAACCTTTGGACTGGTAAACCGGTTACTTTAAATCATTATCTGAACTAATTTTCAAGATGAGTGCAGCTCCTGGTTTTGCAATAAACCTTAATTTAAGCAATTAATCTCAATCAAAAACACCAAAAACCGGCCAAATAATACATAACCGGTTTTATAGTGTTCCCACTACTATTACATGCCTCTCTCTAGAAGAGGCAATAGGCAGTAAACTACCACACGAGCCCAGTGTTGATGGATGTCACATGTCTGCGATTTTTTGGTTCTACGACAAGCCGTTTTCTTCACGATATTTTATTTCACCTTTTGAAAGCAATAAGTAATGAAATAAATTACCAAAAGTAAAATGCTTACCTGAATGTTGAATTTACTAAGTACTTACAAAGTGACCGGTCGGGGCTGTTACCACTCAACCATCTCTACTCTCATGCCAAACATAACAAACTACAAAATGCTTCGTTTATCTCCCATATCATAAAACCGTTGTTAGCGGTATCGGTGCACCTATCGAGCTTCACACCGAAACACAATGAAACAAAGAGGAACTTTATAACTGCAGGGGATTCGGGCAGGGAAACATCAGCCTTCGGAATGGCACCCATAAAATAGTTACAGCCGAACAGGGAGTAAGGGAGGAATGAATTCATTGAGATAGGTACGGGAAATTGCGATATGAAGTACTGGTGTTGGTCATATTTATTGAGAAACTAGCTGCTGCTTGCAGCTTCGCCTGCGTGATAGTAGAAAATTTTCCCAAGGGAGCATATTCCCGAAGCAAACAGTATCCTATGTGCTATTGCAGGACATGGTCAACTCGTAAACCAAATTCCATCTAAATCATATATGCCGTTCAAACATGTGACATCATAGAGTAAACTTCCACCATTATAATATTAGTGTGAAAACAAAATATCACGTAGGATAAATAACGTGATTGCTGGTTAAGTAATTAAGAACAAATTGTCGTATAGGTACTTATTATTTTCTTGAATAGCAAAAAGTTAAGATAGATCTATAGAAAATGTTTATGTTGGTCATCATCTAGGTAAGAGCTTAAACATTAACTGACAAGTATTTTTAAGTTAATACTATATGTATATCTATATGCATGTGTACTATATGTATAGGTGTATTCTGCAAAAACAAACACAGGTGTCGAAGTAAACTGTAACATGTCTATGCCTAAACACGTAGAAAACGTGCCTAGAAGACTGGCAGTAATCCCACGTAGTGCAGAGCGGCACATCGTACTTCTTCGGACTTCCAAGCCGAGTGTTGGATTACCAAGAATTTTGAAATTCAATTCATACGTAGAGTTTACAGCGGGAATCAAATATTTAACTTAGTTTTTAACATAGCACAGTATCTGTTATTTTCTACATTGTTGTTTTAGCTATCTTTCATAAAGTTATATGTGCTTAACACCAGCATACGTTAAAGGACCCCTTGTATAATTGTTATTTAGTTGTTACAGTGTATCCTTTGTTCAAGGTAAAATTAAATAAATAAATCAATATGCCACAAAATCATGTCCAACTTAGACCTCTGAAAATAGTAGACAAGTGGTGTCTTCATAAACAAAAGAAATAATAAATTGAAAAAATAATAATCTACTGCATGATCATTGTGCGCCTAAAACAGAAACTACGGTTTTTCAGCCGTGGATGAGGAGCTCGTGGCTAGATAATAAGAGCCGCACAGGTCGATCTTCAAGGTTAAGCAACGCTTGCCTAGGTTGGTCTGTGGATGGGTGACCATCTTAACATAACGAGTTTCCTCCGTGCCTCGGAAAGCACGTTAAGCCGTTGGTCCCGGCTGTCATTTGGAGATCTTTGGCTGTCGTTACGGATAGTCAGAAGCCAGTAAATCTGACTCCAGTCTTGCCATGAAGTACCGTGTTACCCCAGTTAATGGGTTGTGGAGGTCTGGTAGGCAGCCGCTCCTCGTAAAATACTGGTATTCAGCTAAATCCGGCTTGACTGGAAGCCGACCCCAATATAGTTGGGAAAAGGCTAAGTAGATGACGGTTTTTCAGCCGTGGCTTATGAATCAAGCCAATTCCTGACAACATCATTTGTCCGGAAATAAATACTTAATTTTCATACGTCTACTTTTATTGCAAATAATACCTCACAGTGCCATCAAAAGGGATTTTTAATGGATGCTCACCTGGAATTTTTCAGGAGCAGTCTACGTTACATACGCTTCGTTTCAGTGAAATGACCGACAGTATAAATTCCGCCTGAAAAATGTTTCATATGGAGGCTTTATTGGCTTTTATAGCTAAAAATGAATGATTTACAAACATGTCCGATTCGTTTTTCCACAACGGTTTTGGTTTATTCGAAAACGACTTTAACAATTCATTGAATTTTATTCGTAGCGCAATTTTTTATTGTTCAGCAATACAAAAAATTCTATGGCGAAAATAAAAAAAATAATTTCTTTTGTTACTACTAGATAAAAACAAAGTACCTTACAGTCAAAGGAAGTCTTTAAAACAAATATAAAACAGGAAAAAAGGTCTTTCCCACCCTTCCTTTTTTCCTTAACCAAACTGAAACTTTTTTTAACACACCCCAATTTTCTTTGTCTTTTCAAAACAATTCAGGGAACAAGTCCAGAAAGTTTGGTGTAAAGCAATATAATGAAACTTTGGTTATATTAGAGGCTGCGTTCGCATCGGTAACACAATCACGAACCACTTTGAGAAACTTGACGAAGGCTTTTTGGTAAGGGAAAGTTGGCTGGAGACGGGTGTGTCCCACCCATACAAATGACTCCAAATGGAGTGGCAAACGTAAGGGAGAATTATAATCTAACGACATTGCTAAAAGAAGTCTCTGTTGGTTCCGCTTCCTTGCAAATTTTGGATGGGGTGTTCGAGGCTGCTTAGGAAAATAGGTCAGTAGTGTGATTATTTAGAATGGCTTGTTTGAGTGCCATATCAAACTAATGACTTAGCTAATCTACTAAAATAAATTCTACTATAAGTGCGAAAATTTGTGCATTTGGATGTTTCTCTAGCTGGACGTTTGGGCATCAACCATGCAAAAATGGCTGACTGAATTTACTCGTATACGTTTGGCACACAGTTAGAGAAATGTTAGTTATACATTTTGGAAAACAATACCTATATACTTATACACATGTAACTTGTTGTGCCAATGTTAGTGTAGACGTAGTCCAACTATAGGTATGTAGGGCATACAAATATTAGTTCTGCGCGGAAATAGAACCCGCGACACTCAGTGCTAACAAATCGCTCAACCACTACACCAACCATTTTGTCACCGTTGTACATCGATCACTTATTATTCTGCTAACACCTATATTAACCTATCAATACCCGCGAAACGAGACACAATAGTAAGACAATAACATCGCGGTCCTAGCTAAGAACTCACGGAGCGATTTTCGCCCGCGACCGCCGCGGTTGTGGATTTGCGGTTTTATTTCAAAACTCACGAGAACGGTTATTTGCGTGGTTACGCAGCCGTCGCGGTTGCGATCATCGCCCGCAGACGTGGCGGGCGATCACCGCAAGACGGGCGGTTGCAAAATATCTGTACCTCCCGCCCCCGCGATCGCCCGCCAACCGACCGCAGAGCGCGCGGGCGCCACCCGCCGACGCTGCGGGAAACCGTGGCCCTCGCGATTCTACTAGTTGCCCGCCGGTACAGCGGGACCCGCATACAACCGCGTACACCGCGGGCGTAAAACGCGTCGTGAGTTGTGCTTTAATTTTTTACTTATGTATCCGAATTCTACAGAAGCTGCGGGCCCGCAACCGCGGCGGGCGCGGGCGAAAATCGCTCCGTGAGTTCTTAGCCGACCGGTCGGGGATTCATGAATTAACCTACCTAAATTGCAAGTATAATATATAATAATTTTCTACGCTCGTTTTAGACTTGAGTACCTACCTGTTGCCTTTATTTTAAGAGCATTTAGGTAATAAAAGAGTCGTCTAACATATTTTATGAGCACTAGCCTAGTTAACGATATTAGCGTGTTTTGACAGAACAAATGTGTGTTAATGTCCTTTTCAAATCGTGCTGTGGTTCTTCCCGTCATATTGTTGTTTATTTTCTCAAAATAAACCTAGAGTAATTTAAAAAAGGATCCAATAGGATCATTGGCAATGATGCAGCTCATCAAATCTTGAACACGGACGCAGAGTTGCTAGTCTGTCGGCTGTTGATCAGTTACATTTTGAAGAATGGGAGTCTGAATTTAATTATGTCAAACCCGTTTCGTTATCAGACCGTACGTACGGAGATGATGTGCGGCATCGGCAGTATATATCGGTAAACATCTTACATCCAAAACAATGTGGAAACATTGCATGCTAAGATGTGGAATTCTCTGCAGCCTGTGTTTCCTAATAGCGAAAACCTAGGCGTCTTACAAGACAAAGTTACTAGGTTACTTCTAGGCAAGCGCGCCCCATCGTTGACCACATCATTACTTACCATCAGGTAAGATAGTGGTCAACGAGAACTAATTAAAAAAAGGGTATTAAAATGAAGCAATTAAATACATATATTACGTGGTTTAAGTCGCCTACCATTTTCTTTCACACACCTAATTGCTTATTTTAACGAGTTCCAAAATAAAGTGTTTCTGTTATGTTATTTGTTTCACCACTATAAATTTGTGAGGTCGTAAAAAATGCTGGCATGTACCAGGGACGCATAGAGCGAGGTAGTTCTCCGGCCACTAAAACAAGGTCCTTAACACTTAGCGCACTGTAGCATCTTTTTTGTATGGGAACATAAATCATTGTAACGAGCGGTCTTTTCCTGAAGCGTTTTCTCGCGTTTTCCTTCTACGGATGCTGCTTGATGATAAACTACTTATGGGTTTAGAAAAACTCGGTTTATGTGCCAAACTTCGTGGCCGTGTTTGTTTCTTTTATTTGTTTTTGGTCGAGCGTTTATTTCTTTTTCGGAGTGTGTTCTCTTGTTAGAAATAATGTTAGAATACTATAGGTATATTTACCTAAATTTTTTCGTGTGTTTTTATGATGTGCGTAAAACGCTTTATTGATATTAAAAGAAACCGGAGTTCTATAACGTAACGTTGCCATAAATGTCCTCTTTTTGTTTATTACCATGATATACTTTTTCCTTTTGAATATTTTATTCAAATGACTGCCGGTTACAAAGTAAAAGTATTTTTTTATTGTTAAAGCCTACCCATGCTGCCATTATAATTACGTTGCGTGGTATCTGGCATCTACCTGTACTTACCTAATTAAATTTTATTCATAGCAAAATCTCATTTCTACGGTCATCAACAGACGAACCTTATATTAACAAAACGTACAAAAACTTATGGAAATTAACATACTGTTTAAAAACTTAACAAAAAAAAACTGTATTCATCATTCAGCCTAACACACGTGCTCCAAATAGAGGACAGACAGACCGACAAAAGCGTTTATAATTAAAAATGACACTTTTATAATTATTTGAATGTGAATAGAGGAGTAAGAAAGCAGAGAGGTGGCTGCGGTCCTATTAAATACTTTTTATGTCTTTCAACGTCGTGGGCCTGAGAAAAAAAAAGAAACTGGCGTGAATGAGGGCCACAACTGTCAGAATAGTTTTAATTTATGTCAACAATTATTTAGAATACGGAAATCTCGTGGATTCTCAGTCTACATTGGCACTATTAATATCGCCCACCGAGTTGCTTGTGACACCATTTGTCTCGTTGTGAAATAATACCGTTTCTTTGGTCAATATTTATGGAGTCATAAATTATATGACATATTGTGTTTTGCGGGAATAAAATTAAATGTATCATTATTTTTTATTGTAGGTTTATATTCTACTTCACACTAAAAATGTATGTTAAACTATGCTAGCTAGTATATTATATTATTATTATCTGTGGTTAAACTAAATAAAATTCCACACAGTATTTTATTTATATTTTTTTCAATACACAATCGTATGTTCCTCTAAAGTAATCAAAGGTCAGTATTAAAGTAAAACTTTGACCACTACATACCAACTTCAACTAAAAGTAATGCTATATTATGATAAGACATTAAGTTTGTATTTAAGTATAACCTTTTTAAATCTGTTCAAAACTTAACATTGCATAAGAAACTAATTACGTAATATTCTTTTATAATAGGTATCTAGTCAAGTAGCTAAACCTAGATACAGTAAGATATCTATTTAGTTCAAAAAAGGCCGTTAACAAATAAAATGAAAATAAAAAACTGCCCACGGCATAGTAAAGTTTTAGTCAAATGGCGTAAGAAAAGTTGTGTAAGAAGTAATGATTACATCATTTATATCATCACGCATAACTAACATTTCCCATTAAACTATCATTCTTTAATAATTAACAGCTGATTAATTTGAACGATTAGCATCTTAATCAATTTCTAATTGCCTATTCCTTTCTATGACAAGCTCAGCATGCCAGAAAGAAGGTATGCTGGTTGAGATTTCTTTGGAAATAAGCATCACCTTTGTACTTATTTTCTGTTTTCTTCTTCTTGTCATTTATTTTGTGTGCATATGAATATTAAAATCTAAACATATATGCATATAAAAGGAGAAACTGGCTAACTGACTGACGCCCAGCTGAAACTACTGGGACTAGAAAGTGAAATTTTGCACAAAGCTTCCTTTTATGACGTAGGCGAGCATTAAGAGAGGATTTTCAAAAATTCACCCCTACAGTGATGAAACGGGTGTACAAAATTTACATGGAGAAGCCTTCTTTCACGCGGGCAAAACCACTGGCAGAAGCTAATAAATAAATAAGAAGTTCTGCGAGAATAATCGAAAGAGTTATCAAGACCCTAAAACACAAATCGAAACTGAAGAAAACGGCTGGGTTTTAGTTAAATCTGACGCGTCCTCTCACTCAGCCCTAAGGCGAGAGAAATCATATAATGATTTTCCACATAACAAAAATACCATAAAGACGATTCGAATGAAAGAACGTTCAAGTGTAACCCTAAACCTAACGCCGCTGCGCCGACTCATTAAAAACATACAAACATAAATACATAATTTAGCGCGAAATAAACGTTATCTTATCTCTCTACCAATTAAACATATATTAGCTTTTAGAAAACTTACTAACGCGACTTCATTAAATACAAATCTTGGCTAATTACCGCGCCGATGTAATTAAACAACGGTGCTTCTTTACATCGAATCTTAAGGGTCACCGCAGACAGAGCTGTAAAAAACAATTAATCAATTATTTGACAAGGAACTAAAGTATTTTTTATAGATAGAAAATCATGCAATAACTTCTCCAGCGAGCGGAGCGAGAGGACGTATCAGACTTTTACTGATATTCATGAATCCTCGACCGGTCTCATGTGACCGCGCTGTTATCGCGGGTATGTGATAGGTTAAAATTCACCTTTATTTCTGCTTTCCCTTCGTTTCAAAGCCCCGAGGTTCACTTTTATATAACCCATGGCCCCAGGAGGGTTCGTCCCTTTATTTTCAATCCTGCTGGGCTTCTACGGTTTGCTGTCATCTCTTAGAGGCGCACGTGGAACACTACGCGCCGTTGACGACTTGGGCTCGGTCCGCACGGTTAGCTACCCATTGCTCTTCGTCCGCAAGCCTACGGCGGTGGCTGGAAGTCGGGGTTGGAAACCTGGCGGCGGCTGGGGTATGAGGACCATTCACTGACACGTGCGGCCACGTCCTTCGCTAGCATTACAGCTTCTCAGAAGAAGGCATCCAGCAGCCGTTCCTCCTAGCTCCATACCGTGGCCTGTATCAGGGTCCGGCGTGAGAGGTCGTTGTAGCTGATCGCCCCCACGAGTAAAGGACTAAAGTATTGCGGCATTGAGTTATTCGATTGTGCATTAGCGTTCGTTTTTGTGCCGGTCTTCGATAGCCCTAATGAGTATTAATTACCTAGAGTATAGGTATGTTCTATGTCTTTTAAATAAGATAGATGCAGATAGGCGTACCTGTAACACCCGAATTCTGCAGACATCATCCGAGCCTATACCCCTGGGTAAATACGTTCAGTGAATTCCTCGCTTTACGATCCAACGAGTTTACATCCAAGATCGAAATAAGAAGGCAGACTGTCCACTTCATTAGTGGCTCCGATAATCAGAAATACCATAATTCAAACCATATAATTACTTTGCATATACAGCATGTGATTATTTTGTGTTATAATGATCGGGTGAACGGTATCCACTTATTGCACCTTATTAACATCGTACCATATCATCGTTATTTTTCCGAATTATTATCGTTTAAGACGTCGATGCGTTGACGTTGAATCTAATATTCTCTATTAATGAAACTCGTTCTGCCTACTGGTTATACTTACGTTTCAAGGTTTCGGTTCTAAGCGACCGCGACCCGCGACCGCGACTCGCATCTTAGTATTGATTTGTATGGAGTACTAAAGACGGTGCCATACAAATTCATACTAAACAGTGGGTCGCGCGACCCGATCGCAGTCGCCTGTCGCGGTCGCCAAGAACCGAATGCTACCTTCACTGTATCAGTAATAGTCATTGGCTTACATTCTCAGTTCATTTATTATTGTAATAATTATTAATATTAAAATAGCCTAGGGTTATCTCTTTACATTCACAATGTTTAATGTTATTGCATTCTATTATTGCTCATGTTTATGATTTTCATCTCGTATAACTACTTTACTGCTTGTTTGGGAGTATATATCTAAAAGTTATTATGCAGTTAATAATTGATGTTCAGGAGCTTAATATTGCAAGATATCCATTAAGGTAACAGCTTGCCGTGACGCTTCTTGGCAATTAACTAAATCATGTCACTGTTTATGACGTAAATTTAACACGATATAATTCTCTAGGTAGTAAAATAACTATGCTTTTGATCGCAGTTCACCTCGTTTGAAGTTGAGTTTTTATGACTGTACGCGTATTTTGATATGAATGATGAAATAGCCAGATCCAGTCTTACCGAGAGGCTATGGTTGAGCGCTTGAACTCGTCTTGGAAGGCGGTCTCTGATTGGGGCGATGCCAATCTGGTCAAGTTCAATGCTGCTAAAACCCAGGCGTGTCTTTTTTTCCGCTAAACGGAGTCAATTCCACCCGGCTCCATCTTTCCGGGGTGTAACTGTTCCGATAACCGATCGCCTTGAGCTTCTTGGAGTAACACTCTCGTCTACTCTCAACTTCGGCTCATACATCGAGGCAAAAGCCCAGCTGGCTGCTAAAAAATTGGGGATCTTAGCAAAGGTGAGACGGTACTTTACGCCGGAACAGCTGCTCAACCTTTACAAAGCGCAAGTTCGATCGTGTATGGAGTACTGCTCTCATCTTTGGGATGGGTCTGCCAAATATCAGCTTGATGCACTTGAGTCGATTGAGAGGCGAGCCAAGAAGATCATCGGACCACAAGGCGTACGGCGATGCGCCATCGGTATATGGTGAACATCCCACCCATACGCACAAAGCGTTTTGAGAACACATTTATTATGCGTACAGCTAAGGAGTGGAATTCCCTGCCGGAGTCTGTGTTTCCCGATAGCTACAACTTAGGAGTCTTCAAGTCAAGAGTGAATAGGTTACTTCTAGGCAAGCGTGCTCCATCGTCGGCCACATCATCGCTTACCATCAGGTGAGATAGTGGTCAAACGCGAGCCTATGAATAATAAAAAAAAAAAAAGCAGTAAACAAAGACTTGCGTGGACTGTTCAAAAGAGCAACTGATTACTGACTAATTGGTTTTAGTCAGTAAAAGTCTGATATTTATTCCCTCTCGCTATACCCAGACAAAACTTAGTTATTTGATGATATCCCTACAAAGAAAGGGAATTATGCCTGTTCAGGACTTGGAATCTTTCGACTGCGTTTTGAAGACGCGTATCTAATCTGCACAATCTAGTAAAATAATAAGGGGAAGGTACTCAAAACACCACTTTTTTTAATACTTTTATAGTTGATAGGATCGCGTTTGACAGCTATCTAACCTGATGGAAAGCGAGGATGAGGTCGGCGATGGAGCGCGCTAACCAAGAAGCAACCTAGTCGCTCTCGGCTTAAATATCCCTAGGATGTAGCCAACAGGGAACACAGACTCCGACATGGAACTCCACTCGTTAGCTGTACGCATGTGTTCCCAGTTACATAAAGATGCATAAGTTTATGCAAATACACCAGAATTACTTTTTAATAACCATATATTAGACTGTGCTGCAGCACAGCACTAGCTATTAAAAAACATCAAGCCACTTTGGTTCGCGTAAACATTGGCCAATTAACTGTAATTTCAGTTCCCTGAAAATTACGAGTCCGGTCTCCGGGGAAATTTTTCATTGAAATAGGAGCAGGCAAAAAGTCGGAACGACATTAATCAAGGAAGAGGAAAAATGAATTGTTCATACCTTTCATAAAACTGCAGACTTTGTACTGTATTTTTTGAGTCGGAATTTTCATTATAAAGCACCTTATTATAAGAAAGGCGTTATTGGATTACTACATACAAAATAAATTTAAAAAATAAACAACGAGAAGACAAAATACAAGATATTCAATTAAAATGTTGGCGATTGATAAATATGTATTAGATATTAACATTGTTAACAAACAGTAAAGTATAGGTATGACAGATGCCCGTGGGTACCGAAAGATTCAAGAGTGGCGATCGCGTACCGGAAGAAGCAGCGTTGAAAGACCTCCTACAAGGTGGACCTGGTAAGGGTTGCGGGAATCCATTTGATGAAAAACGCACAGGAAAGTTCAATGTGGTGACATTTGTAGGGAGCCTATGTCCAACAGTGGACGTATTTCGGCTAAAATGATGAGTTAAGTGTATTCAGTTAAATCTTAATTAAAAACATGATAATCTTAACTATTTACTTACAACTTTGGTATCTTTCTCTAAAGATACCTATAGTCCAGTCATTTAAGCTTAATTAAGGTAAGAATCTCGGAATTCGAGATACCCAGCTGTAAGTTTGTAAATAGTTGTATATTGACACCCTAAAAGTAGTCTCAAAACCTACATATGGTAGGGTGTACGCAAATATTAAACTTCAAGGTCAAAGGTCACAAAAATCGTTTTTTTTGCGTGTTTTTTGTAAATATCTCATTTCCTGTAGGTTTTTGCTATTTGTATATTTAAAAATATTGTAGAATACAAAATTCTCTACAATTTTTGTACAGAAAACTTTTTCCTACGGTGAACCGTTTTCGAGATATAGGGCGGAGATCGCGCGGTCACAGCATCACATTAGGTCAACTGGTGCCTCCGGTCGAAAACGCGCCATATATAGTTAATGAACTATCGATAAATCAATGATTATAAATATTTGTCTGAATAGTCGTGACTTTAGGAAATGAGATATTTACAAAAAAAGCGAAAAAAAAACGATTTTTGGGCCCTTTGACCATGAAATTTCATAGTAGCGTACACCCTACCATATGTAGGTTTTGAGACAACTTTTAGGGTGTAAATATACAAGTATTTACGGACTTACAGCTGGGTATCTCGAATTCCGAGGTGAAAGTACTATAATGACTGGACTACTACAATATAATAACACAAATGTATATAACCAAGAAGACGAGTACGTATTGCAATGCAGGAATATCAGGTGTCCCTGCAACATTGCAAAAAGTAACAAGATGGAAGCTCACCGTCTACGTAGCAATATCGTAATATCCTCTATTTCCCTCTGTTGACACAGACGGAACTTACAGGGAAAGAAAACAGCTTGACACCCTACCTACATTACTACTCTTTTTACATTAGGAAAATCTCAACTTTACACCAAGCTACTTCAATATTTCGCAACAGCTGTGGCTTTCAGACTTAAATATGGGGCTAGCTGAGATATTTTCCCTCAAGTGCCCTTTACACAAATAGTTCTTGACTTAAAAGTGCCACAAAAGGTGGTAGACAATTGCTGAACTACCGAGTTAGGGCTACAAAGTGGGCAGACATCAAAGTTTAAAATTTTCCTTTTCAATTGAAGTGTGTGCAGAAAGTGAATGGTGTCGCACCATACAGGCTTACAGTGTTGGGGGAAGTAGTTTTATGACCCTGGCACCCCAGCGCGCTGTAAGTCCGGGTTGATTCCTTGATCACATAGTATACGCAATTATTTAGATGGAAAATTTGTAGATCTACCTGACTGAAGATTTGGAGAGATTTTGCAAGATCACGGACAATCTGATCGATCTTCGTTAATCATAACAAAATATCAGCAGTATTCCAGATATACTATCTTTGCCCAACGGAATCAGTTTTGATGACTTAGGTGTAATTCATTCGTTATTAAGCCTCAGATATAATGAAATTAAAACCTATATGGCGGATGTAATCCAAAATAGTGGAGAAACAAAAATTTCTAACAAGGCAAACCTCGTCATTTATACCGCGTGCATCCAGGGACTGAAACAATTTGCCTGCAGTGATCGTCCCCTCCCAATTATAATTTAGGTGTATTCAAGAGTGAATAGGCTCTTAATAAACTAGTGCACCTCACCATCAACGATTTCATTACTGTTTATCATCAGGTTGGATTGCAGACAAGCATTCATTTATGTTTAAAAAAAAACGTGCTTTTATCTGTAGTCTGGTATTATTCGTTCATTTTCAGCATATTCAGTTTACCTGTAAAAGCTTACATCTAATACTAATCGCAAGCTTCTGAATTCTCTCCATATACTGTGCAGCTAAGAATGCACGAGCGTCTTGAGACGTCTCCCCCAAGTCAGTTGCAATTTTACGAGCGGTCGCCCCATGCTGGTAGAGCCCCTGCCTTGCACGCAGACTTCGATGGAAAGTAATGGAAACAAACAACAATATTTTGTACACGGAAAATTGCTGGAGGCTCGCTCGCTACGGGAAGGAATTTGTGTTGAACTTTTTAATCTCTTTCAGAGTGCCTACGGAGCGATTTTAGCAATAAAGTTGAGGATTACTTGTAAGTACTCGTAGGTATTATGCGGGTAGGACGATATTAATAACCAGGTAGGAAGGTATGTATTTTGGCTATTAATTTTGATGCACGTTTAAGTATCGCTATGAAAAAGGTTGAGTACCTAGTATAAAACAAAGTCGCTGCCCGTATGTTTGTTTAGCCACGAACACCTTCTAAACCACGGAGTGCGTTGCGGTTTTCAGTAACTAAGAGAGCTTAGAACGAAGAATTTTTATGCATAGGTATAATTTGTAGGAGCGAGTCACTACATACATACCTACCTACATAATCAGCCTTATAATGTCACCACTGCTGGTACTCAAGTCTTGAATGTGATCCGGGAATGGGTGGTAATCTCTTTGAATTTTTGGATCTAGGATAGGCCTCCCGATGATTTGCTTTACCGTTTTGGTAACTAGTGTTAGTATTTAGTACCAATGGTAAGTTATCATCTGCTAAACACAGTGGACACAAGCCTCCCCCAAGCGTCACCACAACAACCGGTCCTTTGCGTCTTGCATCCATCCAATGGCATTACCTACCTAATGCTATTATTTTGACTATCAGTGCTTTAGGAGTTCTAACTGAGCCAGCTGACAGTCTTCACTTCCTATTCAACTATGAAATACCTATCAAACAGGAAGAAAAAACTCGTCTCTAATTAAAAAGACGGAACACTAAACTCCAATGTATCCACGCACGCTACAAATTCCCAATTTATCGATGTGTAAGATCAGAGTTATCGCCGTCGCATCTTGACGATGATTTATAACTGTCGACTTAATAACGATAAAAACGAAACTATAGGCCCAATTATGAGTCATTTACCTATAAGAACTCATGCATATAAATCAATGTAATCACGGCGCTCTGCGGTAATCATAGGACGCGAAACCGACCTGACTGTGTGCCGGTCATACTGAATGTGTTACTCATGCTGTGAGCTTAATGACTAGGGATATACGATATACTGGATATATCTGAGTTTTTCTTATAGCATAGACCAGGTAGTTTAATGCGAGTGTCTTGCAGGTACCTACTAAGTAAGCATTAGCTTCTGTCAGCGACTTTGAAGGCATAAAAGTTATTGAAGGCCGATAAGTAACCCTGGGGACCATACTCTTGGGATAAATAAGTATCAAAATAATATTTGCTATTCCAGAACATCACTACTCATGTCTACGACATATCATCGAAATTTATTGAACTGTTTGATCGTGAATCAGGAACCAATATACACACAAACTGTTGCCTTATAAAATTAGTGTGACAGGCAAAACCTTCATTAATTAGCTTTCTAGCACTTGTTTGTGAACAGCAATAATATTATTATAGCATAGATTTAAGGTTCTTTGTACTGAGAAAAATTGCAATGGTGACGCAAAAGCGATATTTAATTAAAAAATATTTGATTTGACTTCCACTTTGTAACAAATGAATAGAAATGCATTCTGTTTTTATATGAATTAGTTTATTTGAGAGTGTAAAATTGGTGACTTTACCAGAAATATATTGCTCAAATAGTAACAAATTGATGCACAATTGTACTCATTTTGCGGCACTTTGTGTTGTTGCTTGCAAAAAATCTGGCTCCAAATTGACGATTTCTTTTTGGGTAGTAATAAAAGCTCCGACAAAAAAAGAAGAATTACCCTTACTCAAAATATTAAATCTACTGCCTAAAATACTAACTTTCCGACTACTTTTGTCCGAATAAAAATGACGAAACGACCGAATGAGATACTGAAATCTTCGAAAAATAAACTTGACTGTTTATTGCTATAATACTTTTCTACCGGCCTAAATTACGTTCTACCGAAAACTATGCTTTGTAATTTTTATCTATATTTGCCAACTATTAATTCATAAATTACTTTTCAAATTTCATAGACTGTGGTGCTATTTTAACTGTAACACTAAACTAAAAATATTATTCTGAGTGGTTATACAGAAACTTATAAAAAATATAAAAATGTACTTGTACAATAACTTTTGCTTGCATCGTATATCATGAATTTTACTTACTACGGGTATGCTTGGGTATCGGTAAGTAGTACCTATTTCAGGCGTTAAAAAGTTAGAACAGTCGTATTTATGCTTTAATGTAAAACCACGTAGACTTTGGTTTCCTAGAATATTTACGATTCGAAAAATTGATTAAAAGGCGTAGTCGACGGAGCCCCGCTGAGCGGGGCTCCTACTTCTGGGTGGTTTAAAAAAAAATAACCTCGAAGGAGGTGGCGGGGTCTGTGTTCGCTCGCTTCGCTCGCTCACTACAACCCCGCCACCTCCTTCTAACCTAACCTGTCTGAGTCGGGTTACCCCCAAGTCGTGAGGTAAAGCGTGGTCGACGGAGCCCCGCTGTGCGGGGCTCCTACTTCTGGGGTGGTTTAAAAAAAATAACCTCGAAGGAAGTGGCGGGGTCTGTGTTACAAAACTCAGTTTATTATGAAAATTTAGTTTTAATAGGTAGTAAAAAATGTCTAAACCCGATCTCACGGGCCGAATAGTTAAGGTATTTTCATTATTATTGAGAGTTAAAAAATAAATTTGATGACCAACAATAGAAATTAAAACAGTTCATGCAAGTTGTAAAAATATGATTATTTTGACAAAACCTCTGTTGTCGGTAACTTAGTAATTTTGTCGGAGGTTCAGTATTCCATTCGGAAGTTTAGTTTTGTTATTCGACGACTCATTTTTTTAAGAGGAGAAAAAGAAATTTGAACTGCTCTAATTTGTTGTTAAATTAGGTATTTTTATTCGTTAATGTTTTGGGTTTTTTGTCGGTAGTTAATTATAACCCTGGTTAATTAGAATAATAGTCGGCCACAGATCGCTGGAGATTAATTTGTTTTTCGGAACCATTATTATTTCCCTTTCTTTTTCAATGTTAGCTTTCATGACTTGCAAGGTTCGTGGTTGGTTGAGATAAACGCGAAATTTCAAAGGAATAAGTCTCGCGCCATTACATTTGACGATCTGGACGGACAGTTCTAATCTCTAGCTAGTCAAATTTTAATAAATTGTAACAACGTTCTTAAAGTGTGTATGTTGTTGTTAACAACTCATATGTCTGTACTGTCTAAATGTCTATATGTCTACGTTAATCCGTAGGGTAAACAAGATCCTTGATATCTATAACATAAATTAACGTCAAAGTAGGTACAATAGCATTTGGAGTCATCTGCAAAAATAATGGCACATTCACATTATGACATTAGATAATATTACGCCTACCGTTATAACTACGTTACTCTACGATAATTTTGTTTATTCTGATTCGGAATCAGAACGAAAACCATCCAAAACAGATCCTAGATTGCGCAATTACGGTTCACTGGTTTTATTGAATTAAACACACGGAACCCAATTTTAATTCGGTTCACCAGGTGCATTTTCACTTTAAATCCCCTTTTTCCAACACATCCGCACCATTTAAGAGATTTACGCGTTCGAAAGTATGGCTACTAGGTTCAAAGGCAAGTCGAGCGTACGTCAACAATGTTTGTACTCTCGCAAAAGCATGGAGGCGACAAATGCAGTCGGACAAACTGCAGGCCGTTTATTCCGGAGCTCCATGGGAACAGACATGACTGCGAATTTAAAATTCCATTTCCAGACAGTAGGAAAAGTTCAAATTGCTTCCACTTATACGTAACTATGTATGCACGTGTACCTTTATTGTAAAGATATGTGGACTTGCTACAATCATGTGAAAGTAGTTTTTTTTTAGTTTACCTAATGTAAATAAGGTCACTCGTGTATTTATTCATCGAAGAGTAAGGAAAAGACACACCTTGCTTGGGCTACGAGATTGCTTGAAAGAGTACAACGGTCCTAAAATGCAAAAGGAAACTAAAGGAAGATAGAAGTAGGTTATATTCAGTAAAAGTCTGATATTCTTTCTCGCTTCACTTGAAATAGATGAAGTTATTCGATGATTTATGAAAAACATTTTTTTTGAGCATGCCGAAAGAAGTAAAGACACGCTTATAATTTACATGCACAGAAACACTTCGCATTTTGCATTTTCAGGAACAGATAATCTTAAGTAGACGAAATTATTGTGGGAATAAAATAACGCTTTGCCCAAACCGGGAACTGAAGCCGAGAAGAGAAGGAGCTCAGCAAAAACGCTACCTACCATCAAGGCGATGTAAAGTAGGATACTTGCTAATCGTAATCAAGAAAATTGTCACCGTCGATACTCTGTAGGTAAGCAATCAAACAAGTCATCAATGTCAAAAAATGCGTGGGGCGGTTTTCAATGTATAGGTTATTTAGGTGTTACATATCTAGGTAGGTAAAGTCCAAATATTTATATTAGACTAGCTTCCGCCCGCGGTTTCGCCCGCGAGAAGAATAAATAAGATTACGTTTAATTCTTTTATCCTGTTGACCGGAATAAAATGTAGCCTATATGTTAATCTACACCACCTATCCACATACCAAATTTCAACCAAATCGGTCCAGACGTTTTTGCGTGAAAGAGTAACAAATATCCACACATTTTCACATCCACACAAACTTTCACATTTATAATATTACTAGCTTCCGCCCGCGGCTTCGCCCGAAAGAAATAAAAATAAAAACTAAGTAGCCTATATGTAAATCCAGGGTATAACCTATCTACTGTACTGTACTGTACTGTTGGTCTAGTGGTTAGTGACCCTGACTGCTATGCCGGAGGTCGTGGGTTCGATTCCCACCCAGGACAAATGTTTGTGTGATGAGCACGATCATTAATTTGTTCTGTGTCTGGGTGTTATTTATCTATAATATGTATGTATTTAGAAATATATAAGTATGTTTATCAGTTGTCTAGTACCCATAACACAAGCTCTGCTTAGCTTGGGACTAGATGGCGTTGTGTGGAAGTTGTGGAATATTATTATATTATTATTATTTATTATTATCTACATACCGAATTTCAACCAAATCGGTCTAGCCGTTTTTGCGTGAAAAAGTAACAAACTAATATTAGTAGGATATATATATAGTAGGATTGAGTTTTAACTGGCTTTGCCACAGCCTGTCTATTATAGGTACCTACCAATCCTAACTGCTGCATAATTATCCTCTATCGCCTCTTCATACAATGAAATCTCTCATTTGTTTAGAAATTCTTGGTTAAAAGGAAGACCTATCACTGTACTGCCTAAAACTGCAGTAGACAAAAGTAACTGGACAGGAGACTAACCAGCTTTTATTTTGAGGCTGACTAGATATGACCCATGCAAACTCTTAGATACATCTTTACTATTTGTCTTACACAGAACAACGTAGCGGTGGGATGTCCCTGTTTGTAAATTTTTGAAGCAAAGTTGAGTGTGCTAGCGCCATCTACAATAAAACACTGAAACTTTTTCTATGACGTAGATACCTAATGCTGTGTAGTGGGATACCATGTCATTTGTTAGGAATTGACTAGATGGCGCTTTTTCGACAAATGTGGCGCTCAAAGTTCTCGGATAGAATTTTTGTGGTCTATCATATTTCTAATCGTAAGTGTCGACAAGAATTCGTATTCTGCCGAAAACTTACTACGCGACTCAACAAACTCGGCTTTATTAGTCGTAATAACGCGATTATTCACCGAATTTCGTTAATTTATCCAAAGTATTAGAATGTAACTTCTTAAAGACTCTATGACACCATAAATAAACAGACTGACTTTTTATGGTCTGTGTTATATCCAACCTACTGGTGTGTAAGCATAAGTAGAATAATAATCCCACTGCTGGGACACAGCCTTTTTTTCTACATATAAGCCATAATTCACCACGTGGAACCAGTAGGTATAGGTTGCACGGTGTTACGCATGTGTAAGCTCTTTTTATGAAGTTGTATATTATCCAATGACTTCTCCCATTCTAGGCACTATTTAGTAATCTGTGCTCTAGGGCAGAGCGAGAGCCTGTGTCAGACTGTCCTTGACTAAAACCACACATTTGTTCCTTCTTTACCCTTGTTTTATGACCACGGGTTTCTCTTTCAGAAGTAAACTCGTGCAATTTTGGCAGTTCTGGGGCCCTATGATGTAGGTGACATCTCGTTGAGGCGCGTGTGGAGCATGCACCGTGGAGGACTCGGGCTCAGTCGAGACGGCAGGATGGCGAGATACCCATTGCTCGTAGTAAGCTTGTATAAGTATATATTATGTGTTTAGAGAGTTCTCTTCAGAATCAATGAGTAGCTACGAAACACAAAAACCTTGAGGTTATCAATTAGCTTAGTAGAGGAAGAGCAAGAAACATATGCGATCATTAGATACTATAGTCTTTTTTGCATAGCATGGGTTGGGTGACAGCAGGACGAAAACATGCATCTTTAAGGTGACAGAAAAGGATAGATAGCAACATTGTATGAATCTGACAGCTGTCACCGAAACCATCCTGTAACGAATTTAGTATAGGTATAGGTAAGGATAAAAAAAAACACAAAAGCTACGTTTTTTAAATATTTACTAATCCAAATCAATCTTAAACACACATCAAAACATACATAATATGCACAATCTCACTTAACTAAAATTATTTATTTTCTATAATATTGTTTTTGGAAAACAATTTTAGATTTTGTTATTCTCCGCTATATTAATACTTTAATGAAAGATAATAATAAATATGTACAAGTTCTTTTAAGGCACTCGATTAATATTCGCCCTAACAATAAGTACAAATTAATATTAAAAAAAAACAATGACATGTTTTAAGCCCGTCTGCTGATGGCACTAAGCATGTTTCAAGAAACAAAATTGCTAATGTTATTGCTTATGAAACACAGTATATTACTAGTTATTTGCAGACAATAAAATTATTTGTACGTTAAACACATCTATTTCATCACATATTTTCACATTAACATGAAACGGATTTCTCGAGTTGTTATGGCATTTGCATTTTATGATTAAATCTTTAAATGCTTTTTTTGTATTAGTATGATTTGTACGAACTATTTAGATGCATGTGAAGGGTGAATAAAAGCAGTTTTCATCCGTTTTTTGAACTCTGCTGGGATATGAATCTTCTGTATGATTTGTAAAAAATCTGTGAACTCAGAGGAGGATAACAATATAATATTTTCAACAAAATCATAAATATTGTCCAGCATATATCTATGAAAAAGCAATTTTAGATCTTACTAAAAGGTGTTATTGAAATAACTGATTGCCAATTACGGGTGAATCATTGAATTCATGATTATGACCTACTTTTATATTGGACCAATCCTATAGCGAAAAAAAATCAGCTGAATTTTGTTTCGCTATTTCAGATTCGGTGCAAGAACAAAGAGACCCCTTAGAAGGGGATGATTATTTCAATTGTACCTTGTGTACAAATGTATAAAGAACAAATTAGCATGTACGATTACATGGATGACGTAATGTGAGACGCAACCTAGAAATATTAGTTTGACATGATTAATTATAAAGGCGATTTCAGTAATATGCTTTAAGATATTTAATTTTAAGGTAATCTAAACATTTTTTATGATTATTTGAAAGTGTTAACACATGCTACGATTAAGGAGACGTCTCAAATTAATCGTACTTAACTATGCGTGAGTGAGAGACCAACAAAATTAAGTACTTATTTTATGAAATAATCATGGACGGAGTGCTAACAACTTCGATGATATTTTCCACTGTAGTTTTACGGGGTACTACTACTAATAAATGTAGGTATTCAACATAACTTTACTTATTAAGAAATATAAAAAAAGACGTATTACTTCAAATAATTTTGAAAAGGAAAATTTCTTTAAAAATTGATTCCGAACTCTCGATAAAAGCACCTAATTAATGTAAAACGATAAAAAATTGTAACCTACTAATTAGCTCGTCTACTACAATTACTTATAAACAATTTAATTTTAAAGAAAATAATGTATCTCCACAGATAACAATCGTGATAATATACTTTTACCTACCGCATTAATCTCAATATCAGATCTCTATAAAATCTTGTAAAAATATTCTCCCAACTTATTTTAGTCGAGATTACTTTAATAATAAAATATTATTTAGTATTATAACATCTCTATTGCACTAATCGTGATTTATTATTGTTATAATATTGCTTTTAATTACATTATGTAAGCTCTATACATAACAATATACATGTAATGACGAATAATTGCCCTTGTTACATTAAACTTGAACATTCGCGTAATCTTTGAGATTATGTTTGGGTAAATATTTTTCACTGAATAAACTAACTGCAGATCTCTGATATTTGTATAAGATATAACGAAATCTAGAGATTCCCGAAGAGATTGTAACGAAGGCACTTATAAAGTTAATAATGTTGCCACAACTAACGTAGATCTACTAGACACTAAAACATTTGGGTATTATTATTTATATTCTTAGACAATTAATATTTCAAAACTGACGACGATAAATGTATAAAAATTAACATTTAGAAAAGTTAACAATAATTTAATCTCTTCTAACTTAGCTATTAATTAGCATTATAACAATTTCTATAGAACCAAAAAGGTAAGAACATTGTACATTTAATTAAGGCACATGGGATGTACAAATATTCAAAGTTATCTATAAATATTAAGCACTAAGAGTAAAATACAATGCTATAAATATTATTTATTTCGAATGAGAATTCATACACTCATTGACCAATATAAAATGTTTTGTAAAGGAAGACATTGATGATTTAAAATTTGATCAGAAAAATGTAGTCAAATATTACTATAACATATTAGTCTTTGGTTTTAAAGTAATGTAGAAATGATTGCCGAAGGTTTGTCGGGTCGATGAGTATATGAAGAAACAACCTATATTAGACTATAATCCAATGTCAGTCCAATTATTTATGAAAAGCAATTTAAAATATTTTAGCATCGTAGGTACTTACTTGACCTCTTGCAAGACGCCATCTTGTTCTTGTGACGCGCTGTCACGCCACAGACTATCCATGTAGCGGCGAACGATCAGTGTACGTACTTTTGAATAGTGTGCGCAGTACTTCATAAAGTACTCATTAAATTTTGATCGATAGATTTTCATCTAACATCAAATGAAATTTATTTCAAAATCATGACTGAACCACAAAGCTTAATTCATACAGTAGTTCAAAGCTTCTAGGAATCATGAACGATTTTTTTAATGTTTTTGTAAAGAGATCAAAAAGCGAGTTGTGTTAGCAACTTATGTCATTATATCAAAATTAATAACTAGCTACTGCATGAATTAAGCTTAAGTTAGAAGTCAATATTTTACTCAAACCATCTTTTTTTTGTAGTGACGGCGCTAAAAGTGCGAATTCTCAAAACTATACTCTATGCAAATAACGTTAAAGAAAAAAGTTTTAAATAAATATCTATAGATTATAGAGGTGCCACGTTTAACGCCGTGATTTGTCCGGGTAGCCTAACAACACTCGTGCTTCAACAACAACACGTTCAAGCGACAACAGAAGTACAAAAAAGATACAATATAGTAAATATAGTCGATGGCGTGTGCCATTTCATAAAAAAATTATATAAAAATGTTAATAAAGTTCATCATGTTATAAACATAACAGGCATATAAATGTTAATAGTTAGACTATTATAATACATAGTATAATGTTAAACGTGAAAGGCCCAACAGCTAATAGCTACATGGTGGTCGATGTTCCGATGAGTATGTTACGCGGCGACATAGGGGGCCGGCGTGCAGCGGCCGGCCGCGACTCCTGTTAGTTCCTCGGCGCCGTTAGCACTCACCTAGCCGGGTTAACGAGAAGAGAGAAAAACAGAATGTTAGTATCGATCAAAATGTCATGGTCCGACTACACGAGTACCCCCAATCGCGAGTGAGCACGCTTTACCGCTTGCGTCGCGCTGCCGGCGCCCATCGCTGACGACGGGTGGGGGGCGAGATGTGAGTCGTACTCGCAATGGAATCTCAGTATGCGAAAGACAGACAGTGGGTACCGGCAACATGCAGCCATTCAACAGAAGCGATAACGCGTGGACTCGGATTGAACTGACTAGTGTACGGAATTTCTCATAAAAATAGAAATTTGAATAAAAAATGAGGGGGAGGCTATCAGGCATTCGCGCCGCGACACTTGTTCTGTTTGTGGCCCAGTTAATACTATACGGGTACTTCATTAGTTTACGCAGTTAATGGTTGAAAAATGTTAAGTCAATTTAGTATGTAAATGATAAATCTACAAATATAGGATTAAATGCCCAATAGTTCCCAAAAAGCAATGCTTGAAACACTTGCGGAGGTGGCCGCGATGTGACGAACATTGCTCAGACAAACAAGCATAATAAATTTATCACTTATGTATAACCATAGCACCCAGATGCAAGTATGTAAGTTATTCAACACATTGCTGCAACATCTCATACTGTATATGGCGGCATTCTCATACAAAAGTTGTTAATAAGTTTGTGATAACGAATCAATGTCATTACATATTTGCATGTTAGTGACTCATATAATATAAATACATAGTTACAGATAATCTGCAAGTTGTGACAATAGCAGTTATGATAGTGCACTTAATAATTATTATTATGTCAACAAACGGGAACTTGGCCTTGTGGAGTTGCATGTTAGTTGTGTGAGGCTACAATTGACCAAATAAATGACTGCACGTCATCAACTTTATCGACATATATACTCTTGTAACACATAGAACATTTACTTTAGCACCGCGGACCTAACGAAACTAAATAAAGAAAACGCTTAATTAAAATTTTCAGACAATTTATTGCGTGTATATTCTCAGAAAATGCATTTATTTACAATCAACAACGGAAACAATACTTTACAAAACATTATCGCATATTATCATCCATTTTATAAAATTACGAATAGCATTTCGACTTAAAATCATTTCATATAAAGAAGCGTGAAAATACGTATCCGACATAATGGATGTCGGCTTTAAATCCACAAGGACACAAGTGCAAATTATCTTAATCATAAACCACTTTCAAATAAGAAAGTAAATATAATACCTAAGGCAAAAATAAAAACAACTAGCTTAAAAATTTCATATAAAAATCTTATATTGACTAATAGAAAGTTGTGATGATTATGAAAAACATATCGAGTCAAAGGAGGGGCATTACGTTTAATACTGGATTGATGGCACAAATTCTGAGAATGCTCTTTCCTTTGACTAATACTGGGCGAGACTCAGGAAAGAAGGATCTCACAACCGGCTTATAGCACCTCCGTGGATTCTATTTGGCAATATTGAACACTACCGTCTATGCGAACATTTACTAGCTTTGCAATACGAGAATAGTGTAACATCAATCCTTCTTCCCTCAAATGTATAATTTATATCTGAAAATATTACGACTGTCCGAAGACATGTTGTGATTTCAATCATTGCAACAACAGCATTGAAAACAACTACAGACGAATAATTTGGTAACGCTGATGTTCAACTTTGAATTAAGATAGAGCTCTAATAATGCCTCGCATCACAACATGTAACAGATCTAAATATCTATAAAAAAAGAAATATAAAAATCACAGTTTTCAAATTATGCAGTGTCACCTCAGATCCGGTATGAAGAGCGATAAAGCTTCTTATCCTCATACAAACTATTCAAGAACGTAACTAATAAGTACACATTATAATAAATATAAATAGTGACACAGAGAGACAGTAAAGCAAAGGTACCCACGCATACTCGAGACGAATAAGGTTGCTCGGAAATATAAAATTGAAGTGATAGATACAATAACATAAAAAGTTGAAACTTGCAAGTATTTTGAGAAGCATTCGAGTGAGATTCGGTATAGAAATGCAAGTTCCAATTTGTGCGACACCAATAAGACACAAGCAAACGTATTCATCTAGCTGCATGCGCGCGCACGCGCTTCTCACCTTGTGAACAAAATGGCGGCGTGAGAGCGTTTTGGCGGGAATTAAGGCGCCGGTAAGGCAGTGCGCTGGTAAGGGTGCTCCCTGACCTGCGCGAGCCGTTGCGCCCTCCTCACCACACCTAGCGGCATATACACATTTAACATCTGCGGCTTAGCTCACAGCTCCCAACACAGAGTCGGTGAAACCAGACCTTTGCTAATGATAACATGGATTATATTATGGGTTATAGAAATTCACTGGAAAAACAATTTGGAATACATTTAAAGCTGATAGACTATATAGAACTGGGTGGAGCTTTACATCTAAATGCTGCAAATAAATTTAATCTCAATTAAGAAATAGAAAAATGATTTCGTTTTCTACACTTAACGATCGCAAGTACCTAGATATCACTGCCAAATACTCGTCATAGTCGTTCGGTAATACTAAGATATACTTTTTTATGATTAAATCTTCATTTGGCAGTAACACTAACTTCTATTATTATGCTTAGGCCTATAGATTACTCTATTATCTATTATATTGCTTTGGAAAATATAACAAAATAAAACATTTAAACGACCGGGTCTACGTACGCCCGATCAAGGTACAGGTAATGGCTGGCTTCGATAATTTCATGTTTTAATTAAAATTGACTACAGTGTTAGCTGCGGTATAATAAACCTAAACAATAATATACTGGTGTATAATATTTTCATAAAGCTCACTCTTTTCTAACCTAACTAGATCTTTTAAAGATAATAATAATACTTAGCCTATGGTATGTTTATAAATATAATAATATGGCTAATAAATTAATAAGTTACGATATAATAATTGTAGCAATAACACTGCACAAAGCGTATACTGATGTTATTGCTACACGTTAAACGTATATAAACATTTAAAACCGCCTAGAATGTTCCACGTTTTGTTCGTAATGTGTGTATCGCGTTATTAATTTTGTCAGTTTGGTTAAAATATAGTTAAATATGTAAATGTGTTGTTTTCATAAATCAATTTGTATTTGGTCCCTTTTGCTTGTAATTGCTGAATTATCTATGCAACTCATTGCGTTATTCAGATAAACTACTGTTAATAAGAAAATTTCTTTGTTATTCACAAGTATTCAACTGGAAATATAGAAAAAAGGATGAAAAAAAAACCACATGCAAATGGTGGAATTTTTAGAGTATATGATAATACTTTTAAGATAAATTTAGTCCAAAACTCAATGAAGTTTGAATCTATATTAACATAATGTTAATAAATTAGTTGTGTTACAAGCAAGGGTTATCACAAGAACTAAAATGATGGGTTCTATTCATATCTATCATCATTTGAGTGAAGTATATCAGTAACGTGACAGATAAATTATTATATATAAAACTCTATGTCTTTGTATATAAAACATCGGTAACTTATATAGAGTTCTATTGGCAGTTTATATTCAACTAAAATAATTTCTATTTAAAACAATTATTCAACTGCCATCAGCCCTAACACGAAACAACTGATATAATAGAAAATATATTTTCAATAAATATTCTGATATTTATATTAGATTTGAATAAATAGTAAAATTATTCTGTTATATAATAAATAATATATCTTTGACTGCAAAGTAAAACAAAAATTATAATTTGTATGAAACTGTACAAAACAGCCGTAGAAGAAAAAAAAACAATGTTCGTAAATATTAAAAGACGATAACATCGTAGGTACAAAATAATGAGTCGTTAAGCTAAACGTACTTAAAACAATAAAATCTTAAACTATAAATTGATCATGGCGTTTTATTATGACTGTAAGGACGTCCTGTGAGGCGTTTAGAAGAGGATTATGATATCAAGGACGGCAATAATGATGCGTAGTGTGATACGGCGCTTGCAGTCTGCCGTATCTTATTGTGGGCTGATGCGGCCAATGTCAAAAGCCAGCTAGCAGATATCTCGACGCTGCAAACCCCATTAAAATATTTATATCACACACAGTTCAACATAAGCTCGACACCATACGTTAGAATAGTGTTCATTAGTTTGTTAGTGCTGTGTAATCACGAGCCTGATTGTATGTTAACTTGGATTTAAATAAGTAGCTGTATTTAGTGATCTAGCAGCGTCTACAACCGTTATCGAGTTTCTGTGTCTCATTTACTTTGTTTTGGAGTTATTAAGTCTAATATCGCGCAGCAGGATAATCCCTCCAAAAATGGCTCCAGATGTAATCGGTCAAATCACGTGCTATGGACAAGAAACAAACGCGTTATAATTCTGTCCGTACTCTTTAGTTGTTAAAATCAGTACCGTCACAAAGCCCCTTATATGAGTAGTAAGAATTGTGTCAATATAGAATACATAAAATATTATGTGGTGAGAAAGGCTATAAACGTACCAAATTATAATTGATGTGGCACTCAGTATGTCGTTACAGTTGCCAAAAGGCCCCAGTTAAAAAATGCTACAAGACACATGAATTGACCATTTAGGGAAGCAGTTTGTGGAGATTATTCTGCTACTTCATGAAGTTGCTGGAAACAAGCTTGTACTGAAAGCTTTCTAGAAAATAAGGCATGCGACATACGTATGAGCGTTATAGCCTGTAGGCCTTGGGCTGAATTATACCGAAGGTACTGCGAACTCGGGGACCTAAAAAGGTATGACTCTGTCCGTCGCGATACTAATGAAAAGGCCTAAGAAGCCATGAATGATACGGACTGGCCTGTAACTTAAACTTTAAAGCCTATGATTATAATGACTATTTTTGATTGTTACTGCCACATTTCTAATAGCTTTCTATACATACCGTGTTCGAGGCCTGAGCCAGTGTATATGTTCATATAAACATGCGGTTATTTGTTCGATATTTGCGATAATAGTTATCAAATTGTATATTTTTATTACTAATTTGATCAAACGTTTTTTCCTATTATTATTATTTTTGATTCTAGTGGACGATTGAAAACCCGGTACCGTGTGTATGTAGCGTTAGTAGTTAATAAACGATGCTTGATAACAAGATTTTTGATAAATAACAAAATAAAAATTGTTCCTAAAATTTAGGAAATAAAATTGCATTAATCATTACGATTTTCGAGATCAAGCCTATGTCCAGCAACAGGCTTCTAAAATAAAAGGTTCTTTCTAAAATCCCCTTCCAAATATTCCACCAAAATTATTTCAGTCAATACAGTTGCCGTTCAGATACGTCTAACTTTATATAACTAAAATATTGCATTCTTAAAACAATAGATTTTCGCGCCCTACTAATGTGGCCTACGGTTATCAAACATCGTTCAAAATAGTCAACGGGCGAACAACCCACCCGTATGGTCCGCAGTGGCGTACTCCGTGGTCAGGAGCGGGTTGGCGGCAGCGGTGAGCGCGGCGTAGTTGGCGTAGTCATAGGGAGACGCGTAGATCAGCTGGTGGGCGGGTTCTCCGGGGGAGAGGAGCCCTGCGGCAGCTTGAGACGAGCCGTTGAGCAGGCCAGCCTGCGCGCCTTGCGACATGCGCGGCGACAGAATCAGCGGCGCCCCCAGAGGCGCCTGCGAGCGCAAGGCCACGCCCCCCACGCCGCCCCCGCCCGGCGCCAGCAGCCGCTGCGTCTCCGCCGCGGCCGCCGCCACGCGACGCCACTCCTCGTCCGCTGTGGGATCGTCTGCGTTGTATCAATGGTACTTATATCAGCTCGCGTTGGGTTCCTTGCCTCTTTCCCGGTTTGTGAACCATTGATGAAAAATTTGAACCCATTAGCACAGTTGTTTTGATGGAGAAATCAGGTTTGTTAGTGATTGAGCGTGCACATTGATTTGAGATTTTTAAGTCTGTATCAAAATCTATTAATTAATATCACGATTTTATCAACGCCGAAATTTATAAATTCGATACTATAGCTGCTCAAATCATCGTGCACGAAACAAAATATTTTTCAAACTGAATACACAAACTCCTTCATGAATTTTGCCCACAGAATGACTAAAAGAAACGCACACATTGGAAAACAGTTGTGATAAAAACAAAATTTTGTCGTCCGTAGCAAATTCTTCTTTGGTTTCCAATGGCCCTTAATTAGCAATAAAAGATCTTGGTGAAGGCGGTGAAATCACCCATGTTAATAGTTAACAACCGTCACATGCCACAAATCAATTAAGTTAGTCATCTAAGCAGTCGCCTTGATGACTCACATCCGCAAACAAAAGACACAGTTTATGCTCACTCCAACAATAGGAATCGTAATGAAAACAGAGCAGAATATGTACAGTTGTCAGAAAACAATTCAATATACAGAATAATCCCACGATTATTCTGTAATATGTCATGCAAAATTATGTGTCCCACAACATTGTATTTTATCCAGGAAACAATCACAGTCAGGTAGTTACCTCATTGTCCTGATACATTTCTTCGAAATGATTGAAATTCCTTTGAAATGTTCGTTTGGATGACATGGTATTTGCATAGGTATCTAGGATCCCCAGGATCTTTCTACAAGCACCCTTGAAAATTTCACTCAAACCCTTAAAAATAATTTGGTGACTATCTACTCCAAACAGCGTTTGAATGACTCATCATTGTTCTTTCATTAATTGTTTATCGACAAGTCTAAGTTAAGAGCCTTGATCTTCTTCTTAGAGGGTCGAAGGCAAAACCTGCTAAATTCTTTGCCTGGTCCCGTATCCGGCCACGGCAATGTATCTGCTGCCCTTTTATTTGTTCAGAGTCTTGATACAAAAGTAAGACTGTTCTGGACATAGCATCCTCTTCTCTTATTCATCTTTTAGTTACCCAACAAAGCAGTATTTCAGCTCAGCTGTATGGAGTTCGATAGATTTTAGTCACGAAGTACTAAGAAATGGAATGATAATGAGGGCGAAAAACTTGTCTCAGAAGCACGCTTAATGAATTTGAGAACTGGGATTTGTGAAATTTGACCATTATCTCACCCGATGGCAAGCGATAATGTGGCTGATGATGGAGCATGCTTGCCTAGAAGTAACCTATTTACTCTTGACTTAAAGATCCCAAAGTTGATATCCATTTCTTACTACTCCGTGACGTTATTAGTAAGTCTTAGTGGGTAGTTTTAGTGACAAAACATGAATGCGACCATACTTATGAGGCACTGACCGTTGACGGGTACCACCGCCTTGCTGCTCGAGTCACGGTATGTGCCGTTTATGATGGCCAACTCCATCAGCTGACGTTTCTTCAGTTCATCTTCGCCATCGGCTTGCTGTAGAAGAAAAGAAAGGTATTGTTAATAAACATGTTCATGAGAAATTACTTGTCATGGACAGATATAAGATGCACAGAAGAGAGGTTGTCATCAGGGAAATTTTAAATGGTATACCAAAGGAACAACGGATGAAATGTGAGAATATCAATATGGCTAGAAACGGATAGTTAGATAATTTAATAAAAAAAAACAACAATAGTTTATTTATCTCCTCAAATTACACATCAAACATCCAGTATGTTAATTGGTAGAAAAATAGATGAATTTGTAATTTATGGGAGATCTGGAGTGCACACAAGCCTGTATCTTAGAACTCCAGGCCTTGACCTAACTACTAAAGAAATTGACCTGACTTACTACTGAAGTAACATAATTTAAAATAAATGATAAGAGAAATATATGTAGAAGATTAATTAGGATGAGAATGATGACGATATTTATAAGAGAATCGATACCAAAGTTTAAGGCTAAATTTTTTTTTACGAAATTGTCGAAGAATGCAATCGGACTGGGCTGGCATGGTTAAAGGTATGATGAAACTACCAATCCATATTTCATGTAGATGCTAAAAGATTCTTTCATAATTGATTGCATAAAAAATTTCCATTCTCATATTTGACTAGTCTGAGGATTCAGTCTGCTCTACTGAATGAAATAAATTCAGGCATTCAATATTACTCGTATGTCGAAAAATGATATTCGTTCACGCTTTGCTTAGACATGAATATGATTGTCTTCCAACACCCAGTGCTAGGTCGGTACTCCTGACAAGACGATGGCCCACTTAGTTGAGTGCCCTAAGTGTCCTTACATCTGCAGTTTAGAGAACGTAAAAACTCCACAATAAACCACACACGCCACCGACGCCACAATAAACTTGGCAACCTACTGAGAAAACGATCGACTCGAGAAGAAGAAGAATAAACATAACGACTGTTTATAAATGAATTGATACTTTGACGTGGGAGGACCAGTACTCGCACATAATACCATAAAACTTTAAAATGATGCACAATTTAAACTATACATAATTACTTGTACAAGTAATTAAATACAAACAATAACGTGCTTTATGGCTAAGAATTGAGAGGTCAAGTTAATTAAACATAATTCTAGAACAAAAATAGGGTCAGTGTCGGTAAAACACTATATGTATTGCTTTAGCCTTATATTTAGGTGCGTCAAACTCGTATATCATTTTTGACTCTGATGGCAGTTTTGCAGCCAAGAATATTATTTTGGCAGCAATATTTGGAAAAATATTCATTTAGAGAAATGAAGGAAATGAGTCAGAATATTTTTTTAGTTACTAGACTAGTCTGTCCTGTTCTAAAAATATCTTCTAACGTAGATATTGATTTGCAATCTGTTGCGGAAATTAGTCACCGAGTTATCCTACTAATATTATAAACGCGAAAGTTTTTATGTATGGATGTTTGTAAGTCTGTGACGCAAACTTGGTTACAGGTTGACCATGTCTTCGAGGATACTTTTTAGCCTTTTCTACAATAAAGCGGGTGAAGCCGCTGGCTGCAGTACATACAATTTGGAAGATATAGGAAGCATTATATGTCCAGCCGTAGGTTGTTCGATATTCGGTAGCACGCAAATTGTTCCAGTCCTTCGATGTACGCGTTAGAATCTAAGAATACTACTTGACCATTTCGTAAAAGTGGAACGTTATCAAAACAGAATTATTAAGGTATCTAGGTAGAAGGTAACCAGTGTTCGTTAATTAGTCGTAATGAGTCCAAGCCTTGCAGCGGTTCAACACAATTGCTGGTGACGTCATCACGCCTTAAACGCACGGCAATGAACGTAACACTGAATGCGATCTACACAAAGATAGTTAAAGACTTTGTTACATTTTTCCCAAGGGAGATTTCACTGATAGTCAGTGGACGAGAAAATATTTATCGTATCTTTCGAGGAAGGAAAGGTGCTAAACTGCTAGGTTTTTTCCGACTGCGATAGCTGTAGCTATGTTTATTACAGTTCCGTGGTCAGTGATTATACTTTCAACACAAATAGGAGTACAAAACATAGAAATTAAAGCTGTTAATTTGGAATACTATTTGGAAAAAGAAAATATAGTAAGTAGAATTTGCATATTTTTATAGATTTCTATTAAAATTACGCATGGTTCCTTTATTTTATTTTCACATTTCTGTTAATGGTACACGGGCACAAAACTAAAGCATCTAGTTACAGATTACAAGGGTTCTATCTTTAACTTCAGAACACTAAAAACGACACCGCAATGAGTGAGTTACATTCGAGGCTACTGGAGTGAGTGCCAAAATATCTATTTGGCATAACCGTCCGCCAGTTTGTAACTCAGTTTATCTTAAACAGATAATATTTGGAACAGCTCGAACAATCCATCGCGTGGTAACCGACCGTTAAGTTAGTCATAGTTTACTATTACGGAATAATAAAATGCTACGGACTGTATAAAAGAAAGATTTGAGATTGCGTTGCTCATACTCCATCCCACACGGAGGTATTTTAAGTATTCGTTCTATTTTTAGTACTGACATGGTCTCTCTATTGAATTAAGCAACGACGTATTTCTATTCAAGTTTGTGTAACTTTTTGATGTATTCTGTTTCAGAATTTCAAATAGGCTATAAACAGACATTTTTGAATTGTCAAAATGGCGGTTTATAAAAAAACGAAGCTAAATTGCAACTGGATTGGACTTAAAAGTGCAACCTATTTCTTTTTACACAACTCATCGCTAACCACAAGGTGATATAGTGGTCAAACGCGAGCCTAGGCCAAAAAAAAAGAACACGATTGCCCAAAAATGGGAGAGTTGTATTTTTAAGTTACGATGGATCACAAAAAAAATTAAAACTCTGACCAACCCTATATGTATGTGGCTTGGATGGCAGCTTTGCCATTTGTCACGTCCAACGTTTAAAATTAAGGATAAAAAGGTAATACTAGTTGCACAACAATGAGTACTCGCTTCTAACCTTCCTCAACTATAGTAGTCATAATAAAGTACCGGGTACCAGTCACCACAATGAGCAACCATGTTTATACTCTTAGCTACCTAGATAACCGCAGAGCGGATCCCTGAGATCGATGCCGCTGGTCGTCATCAATCATTTCAGACTAACACACCATTGTTCTAGACCTGGGTTTCTCTTTCCGTCTTAACGAGTTGAGGTGTTACCTTGCCTATTTATCTTTCTTCAATTTCTAGTTGATGTTTTAAGGGATATGATAGTTGTATGTTAAATTGTCAGCCTTTCATAGGATATATATCAGAGCTGTGCTATTGTGGTGTACTGTAAATTTAAAAGAAGCAGTGTACTAGAAGTTTTTTATTGTTATGTGGGAAATTAACCAATTGCTTCTCCCGCGCTTAGGCGGAGCGTTTTACTGACTAAAACCCACTCTTATTCCTTCCTTACCCTCATTCCAGGGCCCCAGGGTTCACTTTCACATAACCCATGGTCCCAGTAGGCTTGGACGCTGCTGGGTCCCTACAAATGCTGACATCTCTTTGAGGCGCGCGTGATACACTACGTGCCATCGACGATTTAAGCTCGGTCCGGACGGCGAGCTACCCTTTACTCGCCGTCCTGCAATCCCACACCTACGGTGGCTGGAAAACTGGCTAGAGACGTGTTAAATTAATATTAATAAAATGATTATACTTACAGGTACAAGCAGGCGTTTGACTTCATCGACGGCCCTGGCCAACTTGACCTTCGCCCTGTTCTCAGTATCCTCAACAGTGAGTAGGACGTGGAGGTCGTCAGCCAAATGCTCCCAGTTGGGCTTTCCTCTGTTTGCATCCTCCTGAAATCCGTCAAAATTATCCAGTTAAGATTTCGCTTTCTTATCTATACTAATATTATAAACAGGTAAAATTTGTAAGTTTGTATGTAGGGGGTAATCTCTGGAACTACTGGTCCGATTTAAAAAAATATTTCAGTGTTAGATAGCCCATTTATTGAGGAATGCTATAGGCTATATACTATCACGCTACGACCCACGGGAGCGGAGCAGTAACGAAAAATGCGGGTGAAACCGCAGGGGACAGCTAGTCGACAAATAAATGTATCCTAAGGAAATCTCTGCAACTCAAAACTCGGACACCAACATGTCCTATATGGTGGATTACGGGTCGCTTCCTCTTACAAAGAGAAGGCTTGTGTGCCTAGCAATTACAAAATTATATAGGTCGATTATGTACCATATGCATTCAACGGCCTTCTATCGCAACGATTTCGTTTGTTTATGATGCTCCTATTTTAGCATGGCAATTAAGGTGCTGTATGAGAAATCAAATATAGCGGGAAATTGGAGTGACGTGCCGCTAAGATCCAGTGTTTATGTTGAGGGGATTTCTAGCTTTAGTCATGGCGTCATTTTAGATATTGCCTACAGTTTTTACTAAGAGTTTATTGGACTGGCTTATATAGATATTTAAAGCACTTGTAAAGATATTTTATAAGCAGAACGACCAAAATTTAAGCCATAGTCAACAGTTTTTCAGATTGAACAGACCAGTCAAGTACCCATTACAATATTACATTCTACAATTGATAGTTGAAGTATGATTGTGAATATAAATAAGCCCGAACATTGCTATAGTCTCAAGGACGTAACTGAACGTTAATCGTCGAGCACTTCAAACAAGCCCATACAAATCTAAACGGAAGATCCATATTCGTTTCCCAATGTTTGGGCAATACTATTCGTAGAAATGGATCGATTCGGTAAGTTATGCCTCGATATTCAGAGCAAAACAACACTCATGGCTGTATTGATAAATTCAAGCCAAGATTAGAAACAGAAGGGTTTTTAAACGTAGTGCTAATAGATGTAAATAAGAATATTAAATGTTAATGGCTCGCGGTTTTCTTCCTACGGACAAAGACAGTCTTATTGCTTTTCGCAAGGATGATATATAGAATACAGCCATTACTACACAACTGACCGTTAAATTGTAAGTACTTGCGTCGACTAAAGTGATGTGTACAAACAACTTAAAAAATGCTAATTTTTTGCAGAACCGCTTAATAAATTATATGCATACTCACACCTAACGTAATGGCAGAATATAAATCTATTTGCTTTTCGTGATTAAGTACTTACTTCCCTCTTGCGGTTAGTGGGTTACGAAGTATAATTTTCTGAACTAAAAATATTGATCTTAGAAACTGCTTAGCATAAACTGATGGGAACCTGGTAGTGCCAGTCACGTCCAATAGATTTCTATAAGGTAGTGAACTAGTATGGTTCTACAAGTATTAAGAAATTATCTGTGTTTAGTATAAGAATATACTTAGTGAGAAATGAAAGTAACCTGATTTGATTTCCAACCGTTAGCTGCGTGAAAAATATAAGAAATTATATAAACTTGTTTACTTATATAACGTACATTAAATGCTTATACGATGTGTAAAAGGAAAAGTTAGAAGAATTAGTAATAAATACATGTTTTTACCTTTTTCTTATCCCTCATCGATCCTTTTCCTCTGACCATGATTTTGCATCCAGTCTCTTGTTCTAGCTGTTTGGCCGTCATCCCCCTGGGACCTAGAATCCTTCCAACGAAGTTGAACTGAAAAGAAGAGAAAACCATGATGAGTTTTATATGAACACCAATTCCATTTAGGTACATGATTTAAAAAATATTTGTTGATCTTGAAATTCGGTAATGTTTGATTAAGGTGGAACTATATTGCGCACAGGTGGACGTTCGCAGATTTGGACATGACGATCTCCATACTCCAACTAGGCCACGCGACATCGTTCTACGTACAACTCAAGCGTGGCCCACGTGTGTCGAACGTTGTCTAATGTAGTTCTTGCTTTATTACGAGATTTTTTTTTTTTAATTTTTTCATCAATTTTGTAAAATAAAGTTGCAAATATTTTAACGTGTTTTATTCAAATGAGAAAAGCAATCCTTGTACAAATTCTGAAATTCCATTCATCATCAGCTGTTAGCTAATTCATTCAAAGTTTAAAATTACGAAATCGCCGCAGCGACGCCGACGCCACATGCTAAGACCTAATTCAAGTGTGTGACTACATCTAATGCCATTAGCTGTTGGATTAATTACCAGCTTCGTTACACATAAACCATATTTCCTGCACATACACGCATGCTGTACATACGTTTAACCTCAATACGTAAGCTTCAAAGCAACGGTCAGCCCGATGTATATGAACTGCGAACCAGTATCATTCTGCCGTCCACGAGCAAAGCTGAGAAATGGACCAGTTGGCGCCACGCCAAACGCCGCAGTTCACACTAGCGCTTTTTTTTCTAAAGGGATATTTCAGGGAGCCAAACGACGGTTCAAAACTCATACAATAAACTAGCGTAGTAAATAAAAATCGAGGTTAGAAATTCGTCACATGTGTTATGCTAAATTGTTTTGCGTGACAGCATGCAAATTGCTCGAAGATGTTATTATGCGACTGAAAAATTAACCGACAGTCGCGTCGGCAACAAACATTCATTACCACGAAGATAGGCAGGCCGAACAGATTTGCTTTGAAGTCGTAAATCTATACAAACATTTAGTAACTCTTATTGTGACAATAGATTCATTAGGTATATCTCATTGCGACGATATATTTCAATGACAAATATGAGATGCGGAAATAGGCGCCTCAAACGAGCTGGACCAGCATTCGTTAGCCGTCGCGGTCCAGCGCCTGCTACGGTGACAGACGACAAATTGTAAATCACTCAAAGAACAGACGGAGTGAAGTTTCACATGCCGATACATATCTTTATCGTACCTATAAATAAATATTTTAAAACCAGTCAACTGTACGAAAAAAGACAAGCACAAAACGATGGCAACAACAACTGATTCTATGCTGAAAATCTAGTAATTTCATAGTGCGGAATGCAACACTACAATATTCATATCATCTTCAAAACACGTGAGTGATTTCAACGTGCCGCTTTTAAAATTTATAAATAAATCAAAACAAAAACGTTTCAAACCGCACAATTTGAGATGATGGAAAATATCATTTAACCACAGGTTTTGAAAGCTTATTTTCTTTGATGTACACACGTAGGCTGCGGGCAAAATTTCCTTCTATCCCGTTTATATGAGACCGTGGTTTCTAAGCTACATAAAATCCTCGCCGTAATCTCGTAGTGATCATAATTCCAAAGCGGAGGGCAGTCCCGATGCTGTTTAGCGGTTACCCACAAACTGCTCGCTTGAGAACACTTCCTTTACTTGTCAACCATTATATTACATTTCCTATTATTGTACACCAAGGACCTCGTAAATAATGCGTTAGAAGCGAGTTATGTATTGTTGAGGTTTAACTAACTAGAACTGAATTTTTATGATTTGCGTCCATGGTCCCTTTTCATGTTTCTGCGATTGCCCAAGAACATTGTCGTCATTAAATGTATTGCAAACAATTCATTATCTGATCACAGAACCATTAAGTTATATCCGCTGATATCTTTTATCAGCGTAATTACGTCTTGACAAAAGATTATCCGTTTATGTAAGGGTCTCTTACTTCCTAATATGTCTAAACTTAACCTGCGGGCGAATTCCAGACTAATGAACACCCCTCTGTGAGTCAAATTATGTGTCTCGAACTATACGGCTGTAATGAGTATGGTAGTGTCTGGACATTTTTTCGTGTAAAGAAAACGTGACAATTTGGCCCACGTGACGGGAAACAAAGTTTGATCGCAGCGCCGGTAGCCGGTCGCCGGACGTCGGGCAACGTTGAAATAGCGTCGCGATAGTTGGCGAAGCGCCCGTGTTTACTTTATTGCATTTTTTCACTGTTAGTAATATTTTTATGAGAAAAGTAATTATTTTATTCTGTACATTACAGAAATACCTGTACACGTGCCTGGATTCATGGACTCGCCAGTTTGTCACTAGAATTATTTTCACCGCGAATTTCATTCTGCTTTAATTATATAATGTTGAACGTTGCATACAAATTTAGTTGTTCAGGTAGCAATTAAATGAATGCATGAGTAATATATTCTTGTTCATATCGTTTCAATCTAATAAATAATACAAGGAAATCGGACAGTGCAACAGTAAACAAAAGCTATGGGAAACGTACGCCGCCGCCGGCGCATCTAATCGATAAACATTAACCAATTGCATTCCAGCCCGCGGCTCAGGCGCGCACCGCCCTTTACCTACGTACACTAGCTATCTGCGATTAGAAGAATTAACACAAACACCAACTTTATCTATTTAAGTATCAGCAGTTATCGGAATTAATGCAAATAAAGTTATTTGTTTGTGAAACGATAAATCAGTAAACGCTACTTGTATTAACCCACTATAGGATCTGTAAATAGAAGTTAATAATAAACTTATCTGTGTTGTAATACCGGTATTATGTAACTTTAATCTTTGTTTTTATATGCAATCTGACAGATCATAACGATTTACGTCTCCAGTAATAACATTGGTGTGAATATTTTAAACGAATGCTAAAAATTGCATTATTAATCCTGACACGTTAGCACCTGTATCACATTATGGCATTAATTTATTAAGCTCGCTAATCATATGCTTAGTTTCTTTTTTGACTTTTGGACATTTAGCCAGTGGCAAGTTTAGAAAATATTTCGATTTTGATACAGAATACAGTCGCATTCATACGTTTTTTGCAGTATTTGGTAGCAAATGTATCGAGTCAGCTTTCTCGGAAAGTTTCGCTGAGGTACCTATTCAATATAACTGTAAAATTCTCTGCTCCGTTTTTACCGAGATCACGTGTATTTCAATGATTCCTTCGTGTGTGATACAAAAGTATACCAATTTCACATACACTAAGGGCCTGTTTCACCACCTATGATTAAGTTTCGAGTATCTTACTTGACAGATAATTTCATACGAATTCTGTCACATTTTTTAATTTATTCAGTGAGTAGTGCCTACTCGGACATTGTGAAACAGGCCCTTAGGGCCTGTTTCTCAATCTGCCAAGTAAGATACTCGAAACTTAATCATAGGTGGTGAAATAGGCCCTAAGAATCAATTTATGAATAATTAAAATAGTCACTGAACTCTTAATTGGACTCTAAATTTATGTAGTGCTAATCGAATTCTAATTTTAACGTTTGAAACCCCAACCGGTCCTATGAGACCGCGCTGTTATTGTTTTACTATTGTGTCTCGTTTCGCGGGTATCTGAGTAATTAAAATTACATAAATCATTCATCACATTATATCTTACTTGTTGAAAAAAGAAAAAGGTAGAAAATTTTAAATTAAGCTGCTGATCAATGTTTAAAGTAATGAAGTAATAACACATAGTAGTTTAACTCCTAAAGAACAATGGCAAAATAATAGTTGATGGAATTATTAAGCGTCTAAAAGTCTGCATTATTAATGAAGACTACATAATTTCGTAATTTTTCAATTGTTTTCAAAACCTGAGTAATTCTAAAAACAAAGTTAATTATAATACAATTGTATTTGATTAATTAATACTTATCTACTGTATTTTCACTACTTCAAACATATATATGGTGTTGGCACGTGTTTTTAAATTTGAAAAATCTTCTATTACAGACATGTTTTGTAATCATGAAGTTTTTGTTAAGTACAGAAAAATAATAAAATAAACGTTTTTATGTTTACTTAACAGTATAGGAGTGCTAATTAAATAAAATAACAATAATATGTATTTAAAACTTAAATCAAGTCTGGCAATAATAACAACGGAAATCGTCTGTTGACCATTGACAATGACATGACATGTTGTCGTTCGATCAAGAATGCGTTTATTCATATTTAAAATTCATAAGTATACTCTATTGACAGATGTATACATAACCTTCCCAACTTTAAACTGGAATATGTTTAACTCTAGGCTTCTATTTTTAGTAAAATTTAAAATTAAATTGTTCAGGAATTAAGTCTAATAGAAATACTTTTGTACTCGTATAGGTATATATTTTTCATTACTACATTTATTTTATTTACATGATTAAAAACATACACCAACAAAATTGTGTTCGGGAGTTCGCCATTGTTCTTTATAAGGAACATAAGATACATAATTATATAAATAACGTATCATTAGGCAATCACACTGATATTATAAAAGCGAATGTTTGTGTGTAATGTTAGTATGTTTACAATATATTTTATAATAAGGGGAAATACTTCCACGTAAGCGAAACCGCTGATAGAACCTAGTGTAGAATACAACAAAGTAAGGAAGGAAAAATTGGAGCGCAAGAATCAATGTAACGCCAATAAATTTTATTGAAACGAATGCAGAGTCCCGATTACAGAACTTATTTATCACAGAGTTTTTTTTAGAATTTTGCCAAGTTTTTCTCATGTTAAATATAAAGTTTGAGTAGTCAACCCTCTGATCTCGACTGCTTTAGATCTCAACTTCAATTCTTCAGTAAGAAAGCGAAAAGATAATCATCTCTACATTAACACCCGTTTTCAATAAGCTATCTATAGATAGATAGCTGTAGACAGTTGACAGGTGCAGTACTAAAGATAAACAAATCTATCCTTTTGCCCTTACTTGCTTTCCTATAACCTACCGACGGATAGGATTTCCTACCAAAAGTCGTGGATTGATAGACAGAATCTTACTGTTTATCGGGGACAGCTATCTATCTATGAACTGCGGTACAATCACCCGCTATGGACTGCGGGATTGTTCAAAAGAGTTACTGTGTCCTGAAAAGTAAAGGGTTACTCTTTGAAGAGACACAGATGGGTTTTAGTCAGTAAAATTCTGACACTCACTCTGCCAAAGCGGAAGAAGATTTTCTACCTCAAAAAGAACTACCTTTAGGTATAACCTAAAACAGTTGACTAAATTAATTGCATCTATTTATATTGTGCAGTTTAACACTGTCCCGTTGTTCCATAACTGAAAACACAATAGCGTTTATATTGAGTAGAAATGTGCAAGTTTTCCGTTCGTAATTGGCGGTGGTTTTGTGCCATAATGATAGCGTTCCGATAGTACCGCAAACCACGTGCAGTGGGAACCACAAACATGGTTAGGCGAGGTCACACTGATAGCGGGGATGATAAAAAAATAATCAGAGGTTGAATTTGCTAATGAATTTGCATATAATATTTGTATATATATTTCATTTAGCCTGACCTAACCTAACTTGCTTCTCTGATATGCTTTACCAATGTCTAATACATATTTATATATTTCTCTGTGAGTACTTAAACGCGCAAGTAAGTACGTAATGAATTCTTGGGTAAATTATATTGCCCACAAGAGTAGGTTTATGTTTGTATGTATTACCAACTTACTTATGTATATACAAATATCTGTAATTTTCAAAAAGGAGAATTCAGAACTTAAAACGGCGTGCCCTAACATAGCTAAGTTTACAACCAGGCGAACGTGAACTGACTGTTAGCCGTCAAGGCAACTTAATTAAAACTGAAAATTATTCTTGCACATGTTTCTCTACTAACAAATAGCCAATAAAATATTTAACTTAGGTATCTTTGACATTATTACATGGCCACTTTATTTTTTAACATACCCATAAACATTTTGTTTAATGAGTAATTCTGAAATGCATATTAAATAAACAAAACAAGTCTGATGATTACTATTTATGGTAACCTCAGATGTATGATATATAGATGTTCCTTTAATTAATTATACAATTCATTTTGTTCAACACGTAACTGCATTGTGATTTTATATGATATATTGTGCAATTAGTGTTCGCTGCTTTGTAATTTACAATGTTTTCTTAACTTAATTATATATTTTCCGCTTCATATTCTAAAAAGATGAGTCATAAGAACTAAGAAATTAAATTGATCGATTTGGTATTTAAAAAACGTTAATCGTACTAAGTTTTTTTTCCCAACGTCTCATCAAATGGTTTCTTGTGACGGCAATTTAAAAGGATTTCTTACTCCAAAAATAAATTTCAAGCTCAATAAATTCATGATCTTTATGAGAGCACCGAAGTTTCTTGAGGAATTTGATATCGTTTGAAATGTCCATAAATTTTTGTTGAAATTTTTTGCTTCAAGCCGATAAAATCGTCTGTTTACGCGACGAATTATGAGCTTTCAAAAGAAAACTTTAGCTCCGAAATCTGTCAACAGTCCGCCTTTCGCTTGCACTTTTACCTCAGCTACTCAATAACGAGCAAAATGCCGTTTCATCGCTTTAAAATATTCATTATTATCATTACAACTTTACGTGGTTCTTTCGTGTCATTGTTTAAACCCCGTTATAAAAGCTACTGCTTCGCTTTTCATAGCATTGGCACTTCAAACGTTTTCTTAGGAAATCCCAGTTATTTTAGATTTTCTGGGAAGACTAAGGTGCAGGTATTTTGAAGGTATGAGGCATACTGTTTCTGATATCTAGGTATGTAAATCAAAGAATATGTATCACATGTGCGAATGTATTTAGAATATTAACATCTGTTTCTTAGAAGAATTATGAGCGATCACTTGATGAATCTTCGGCATTGGATAACATAAAGGACCGTGACAAAACTGTATTGAGCAGACAGCAAACGCACATGAATCACGATTTAAGACATTATAGCGATATGATTTTCTTCAAAAAAATATTTTTCTGTGAGTACATAATGTAATTTATCTGTTTAACGAAGTATTAATTCAAGGTTTTTTATTTTCTGGTGTATGAAAGGGCTTTATTTATTTACGAGCACGTCAGTTCATCAGTCTGAAAGATTGATTACAAAATCTGCCTTAAAGTTCAGCTAAAACTACAAACCATTAAATAAATTATTTGATACTAAAATTTGTAAGCAAATGACGGCACAAACTCAAAGGATTTTCCATAATATTAAATATCAAAGAGTTTTTTGTACTGATTTTGAACAAAACGACATCAAAGTCTAGAATGCATTCGATGACGCAATGATCAAATGTATCGGAGAACATAATCTCGATTGCAAAAGTCAATATGTTTTTAAATTCATGGCTGAGGCGGTTCTAAAACAATAGGTTTTTTACCGCTAGGAGATTAGCTTATCAACATATTGTAGAAAGTAGACCGTAAACTAACAAAAATTTTACAATAATCGTCGGTCATTGACTCACTCCACGCCGAGACGCATCGGATTCGCCATGTATGTTATCCTCTGTATGTAGGTATACCTATTATGTGAAATCATAGGAAAACCAGGAATTGTCAATATATTACAGGAAAATCTGAATTTAATGTACAGCTGCTCTTGGCCGATCTGATTTGATTCGGTTATTACATTGTTGTCGAATGTTAATAAGTTTTCAATGTAATTTTTAATTTTGAGTTGTCAAAACAAAACACGCCTTATTGTTTCAGATACCTAGTATACAAAAGAACAATGATGATATCAAATACAAGAAGCAGTTTGTACACAAACAAATAAACACAAAATATTAGCCCTAACAAACTCCAACAAAGAAAGAAGTACAATGGCAGCACAATAACAAAACAACTGAACTATTGACCGCCGGTGATTGGCCATCATTAGTGAGGCTGCGACTATGCCGGATGAGTGCAGGCAGGTGGGTGTGTAAGTACCATATTGAAATTGATTGATGGTATAATTCTAACATAATTGTCGTACAACGATTGGTCACGACGCGATACGAAGTCGCCTCGGGCCTGACTGCTGTTGCACCGATTGTCCGTAAAGCTTAGTGTATATTACTGTTCAGATAAATCATTATCCTTAGGGCCTGTTTCACAATGTCCGAGTAAGCACTACTTACTGAATAAATTCAAAAATTTGACAGAATTTGTATGAAATTATCTGTCAAGTAAGATACTCGAAACTTAATCATAGGTGGTGAAATAGGCCCTTATTATCATTAACTTATTTCTTGATTAACTGTTAAGCGAATATCAACCTTATAAAAAGTATATAAAGAGTTGGTTTCCTGTTAAATCAAACTTGAATGAATATTAGTATTTTATACGGATCACTGCAGTTCGACCTCTGCAACCCAACCCAAAGTGGGGGACATTGGTATCCTCAAACTGTCCCACTCATTGTTGCGTGTAGCCCTTTTAACCTTTCCCGTAGTTGGATGCAGGGCCTTTACATTATGTAACGATTAACAGGGTTTTATCGCGATGACTCCCAGTTAGTTCATCTGACTGGTATCACCACTACAAATTCCTGTGGAAAGTTACGTTAAGCTTGCACGTACGTGACTATTTCTACGTATAAAATGGGTTCCAAGGTTTTACCTATTTCTAAAATGATGGAATGGAATTTTGGCTACCAAACGTAATGGGAAAACGTGTCAATCGTTACACACAATTTTTTTCTTGCACTATTTAATTCTGGAGATCTCGGCTTCTTGCCAGGCCTAGACAGATGCATATTAATAAAATTATTTTTAAAACATCATTGCACGACTTCAGAATATATGAAAATCACAAGAAGTACGAGTTGCTATGTTCTCGCGTAAAACGTAAACGAAATATAAACAGTTTGGGAGTCACTAGGTGATGAGAGACAACAGGAGAATAACACACTCATTACTTTTACATATACACGTAAATATTTAACTTTTGGCTGGGAAATAACAACATCCTATTAATATGATTTTCTAGAGAAGAAACTAGAACAGAACATTTTTCCATCGCATGACATGCGAATGTTCGGTTGCTGACAGAAGTAACGACATTAGAAATACGTCATGGAGTAAACACCACTTAGTTTCAATCATTAAAATGAGTATAAATTGGAAAATTGAGTCTGTTCTCGCCTTTATAAGTGCTCAGCCCATAATGGTAAGAAAGATCAAATTATCAATCTATAAGTACAGTGAATTTACGGGACAGACAATAACTTACGGTAAATATAGCCAAGTAATATTGATTAATAATAATAAATCATTTTATACTTTAATGACTTAACAAGCTTTAGCCCGGATTAGTCACGAACCTCTGTTTAATCATTAATTTGTAAGATTCCCTTCATAAATGTGACGAAAAGGGTAAATCATACATAACAATATTGTCAGGTATTACTAAGAACTGAGATGTTATAAAGTATTAATACTAGAGATGAAACGGATAGCAGTTTGGCCGGATACCGGATACCGGATATTCGGCCAACCAAGTGGCCGGATAGCCGAATAACCGGCCGCCGAATATTCGGCGAAACTTAGCCGTTTGCGTAGGCGTCACGCGAACGATCGGGTGGGCTCGGTTCGATTTGGGTCTTTTCGTTGATGATGAAGTTAACAATTGTATCAGTCATTTTATTATTGTGTCGATTGCATGCAGTGCAGATACGTGCGTGATCGTTTTTAGGTTATAATTTTTTTTGTGCTCACTAAGTTGCAGGAAGGTTTTTGACCTCGAAAAAATCGTTCCTACACTTAGGTGAGCTTGGAGGCTTGTATTGATGATTTTTATGGTTATAATTATGTAACTAGTTATGTTTTACAGCCGCTTAAGTATTTTTAACTTCATACAACCTACCACTGGCCTGCAAATAGCAAAAAACGTAAGAAAATTTGAATTTCGCGGGCTGACCTGAAGCTTCCTCCTTAAACTAATTATATTTAAGTAATGTGATTCTTACTAAATAAAGCAAAAATTACTCAAAAATATGTTTCTATTATCCAGCTTTTTTTTTTAATCAGCCGGATATCTATCCGGCCGAATAGTAGCTATCCGGTATTCGGCCGGATAGTATTATGGCGGCCGGATAGGCCGGATACCGGATAGTTACCGGATATCCGTTTCATCTCTAATTAATACTCATTAATTCATGACTGTGATGAATTCATGACTAATGAAATGAAACAGATGTGCTCATAAGGACAAGAGATTTTAGCGCCATTCATAAGTTGACAATCTTAATGGAAATCAGTTCTGGAACCGTGATTGTAATTAAATTAAAGCAGACTGTATACGGAAGCCGATTGCATAATTATCTATTAAAGATGTTCGACTGCTAACACAATGGTGAACATTAAACAGAACCGATGATTCAATAAGCAAAATATCATTGATCACAACCGAAGTAGATGCTATGGAAATATTAGGCGCAGTTACTTCAATAAACAATATGGAAGATAACGTACTAATGGATACCGCTGTTAGACAAAGTCTAGAGCGGGCCACGACCCGTGACCCGCGGTCGACGGAGCGCGACCAATCCGATCAACCTCATTTACTTGTACCAAAGGCAATGCTGCATCTACCCAAACTTATATGGAGGTACTAATGAAGAAGCTTGATGATATAAAACGCTTTGGAGATAGCCAGAAACGGAGGAATGGATGGGTCGCATGATCTATGACGTGTTTGAAAATATGATAGAGTTGACTACGTAACTTTCAACAGGAATTAATTATTTTAACATAACATTAACAGAAGAAGGATGTTTATTTGGGAAGATCATTAAGTGCATGTTTTATTAAAAGATACCTATGTACTTGCAAAAATTGCAACGGCATATTTATTATACTCATGCACAGTCTTAAGGACAAATTTTCATTTGCAGTGGAATCAATTCAGTTACTTCAACATCAAGAACAAATGGCTGAGTAGGTAACACTATTGTGGTTGCGGTCGCTAGTTACTTTATTACTCTGTGCATTCCCTTCAGTACAACATTCACAATGGAAAACGTTCATTCATTAAACATGTCCAGCTGTTCCCGAGCATTTAAAGTTAAACTTTTCCTTGTCTTACGGTGTGAAAATGTCAGCTGAAGTCATTAATCTCTATCATGCAATTTGCATTCAAGAGTCTGTTTTCGCGTACAAAATATTGTGGGAGTCAGCATTTGAGAAACGGGCAAGACATTGCATTGGAATTGTAATTTCTTGTTTGCTGCACATTGTTGTGTAGTCGTTTTGTCTTTGTCTTTACGCATACGCAATAGATTATTTGGTCCCTGTAACTCAATAATAAGTAATTTTTAAGAATACATGTATGTAGGATAGTGATTTCTGTTGCTATAATGATATAGGTATATTTAAAATTAGCTTCTGCCCGCGGGTCAGAACGTTTATAAAGAGTATCTTAAGTCTTAAGGCAATGTCTATGTTAAATTCCATTTAGATCGCTTTCGCCGCTAAAGCGTACTTTCGAAACAAATTCACAGACTTACTTTCGTATTTAAATCATTGAATATGGATAGTTTTATTTTCATCATTCCTCTATAGTTCGAAAGTTTACCTACCGAAGGCAGTATTTATTTTAAGTTGACTTTAACTCCCGCAGGAACCACTTAGCTGGCTATGTAGTCACATGCTTATTCTATGACGTAATCGTATTTTGTGTAAAACTTTACCGTCATCCATTGTTCCTTTGAAACGTGGTTGAGTAACAATCATTAGGAAGTGCTAACGTTGACGATAATAATTGCGTTATTTTATATAGCTTCTTTCGCTTTGCTACTAGTTTCGAAATATTGAAGCTTTACTAAGTAGCCTGTGTTAGCAGCACATGCCATTCGCATGGTGTCATAAGTTTGTGCGTTTTAGCGATAACGATAGAAGATAATCTGCAAGTACCTAGTAACTCGTGGTTAGCTAGACAAAAGCGTCCGTTATGAGCTAGTGTCGAAGGCGCCTGAACTGTGACCCTTACGTGAAGTAGGGCCAATCCAATCAACCTCATTACTACACACCACTCCTTGTTATCAGCCGACAAAGAAACTACTAAATAACTTAAATGCTAACTAAAATTAAACTAACGTTATCTAGCTTACAAAAATACCAATGGATTCGACTGAAAATCAATTGGAATATGAAATAACCACGATGAAAATAGTGACTATAATAGAGTTCAATGAATCCATTCTTCATTTGTCCAGATTTACAGTGTTAGAGATAAATGGAGCGGATATTAGCGGCACACCCACACACGCGTTTACTGCATACGTTATAGCTTAATATTACGGCCTTAAAGCCATAAGAAAACTTCATTAAATTATACAAAGCAACGATGTCAGAGAAAAACACAGGGCACATGCGCCCACGCAAGCCCACAAATTTAGACAGCTAACAACTCGCGCGAAATTGAAAGACAGCGAGGCAACTCAAACCGGTCAGCTTTTGTTTGTGAAAAAGGTGTTTGGATGTGAAATCCTATAAACGGCGAAAGAAGCATAAATTAACGTGAATATATTATTACTTTTTTACGGAGACATTATGTGGAGTCGTATTTTCTCAATTTGTCGTTATTTTCATTTCGAGCACTACATTATTATAGCCAACTGTGGCATGCAAGGCCACTGAAATACTCAAAATCTCGTGAAAATCATGACTCTAATTTACGTCGTACTTGCCGTCATATCTTTGATACTTTCGCCAAAATAATATTAGCCGCTAGAATCTTTTAGCGTTTCGTTGGTGGCATGAAACATTTTGAAAAGCAAGTATTCCTGTCTGATATAGCGAGAATGCGAGATGTATAAAACTTAAGTATTTCAATCGATTTATTGATCGATAGATCGGAATATCGTTAATCTATTCGATCTGAAATTCTCGTCTGGTCGTAACCTAAACAAGTTTCTCGATGGTGCAGTAGCGCGAATTGTTTAATCTTTTTGAAACACATTCGCGAGCTTTTACTGATGTTTGCACTCGCGAATGATAAAGCACACGCTGCTTGTGCCAGACATGTTTTCACTAAAACAATTCAGCCGTCCGGCCGGTTCGTTGGCGAATGTAATTCTGTTTTACGTTCTTTCCTATAATAGCTGGTTTATAGCGGCGAGTACAAACTAACGCGATAAGATTACACTCATATTATTTACGCAATTATCAGTACCCACTTGATTATTAGTGAAAGTAAATTTAATTACCAATCAGTAGTTAAGGCAGAAACGTGTGAAATATGTTGACTGGATACTCAATATACTCATAGATACATACATATGTATGTAACGACATGTCACAAATGTAGTTAAAAGTTCATCATTGCGTCAAGAAACATTTGAGCCTACTATTAAACATTTAAGTTACCAAAAAGAACGATTTTTAAGTGCAAGAAAAACTATACGTTGTGTTTATGGTGATACTTACTGAGTTTTACTACCGAATCGGATACAACGCTTTCAAATGCATCAGTGTCATTGGCTTTCTAAATGGACCATCATTTTACTAACCATTCGTAGCTGATTTCGTATTTCCCATGAAACCAATAACTTTAAAAAAAGGCAATATAAATTAATTTACTATGAGAAATATCAAGCCTTATTGCATCTTGAGTAGTCTCTGTGTATTTAAAATAAGTAGCTTAGCTCTCCAGAATCTTAATGACCAGTAAGGCGTTTTCTCTTTTGCAAAAGTCAATTAGCTTCCATTTCAAACAGCAGATAAGGATTATTGATTGCATATAATTCAACTAAGTCCACCTTTAAGTTTCCTTGAATAAAATAACAGATGTTTTGCTTTCTCTCAGTGTGAACTCGACGCTGAGATCCTCCATTAAGACGTGCATCAACTGGTACTTCTAGGGGAGCAAAAAGCCGATGTAACGGTCCTCACCGATATGGCAGGATTTAATAACTCCTCCGGCCCTACATGGAGAGAGGCAGATTTCGAGGCACGGACCTGCGACTGTATCGATGTCGATTCTTTACTAAGATCGTGACTTTTGCAGTTTTGATTTAGAGCACATCTGTTATTCGAAAAAAAAACATAAATGGTGTCGAAAAAACTGTGAAAGAAGTAAAATGTACGTGAATAATACCAAATTCGGCGATTACGAAGATATTCTGAGTGTTTACAGAGAATAAAGATGTCTGTATACGATTGTACAGAAATAACAAGATTAAACAAAACAGAATCCAAGTCGCACATGTATTCGTAAACGCCAAACGTGTTTGCGATTTGTACACCAAAAACTCATAATTCGCATAATATAATCTGTGGGAATATGCGCGAATGCGTTTATTACATTTCAAATGCAGCTGGACTATCGATATTAATATTTGCATTAGGAAACTGCGTATTTTATCGATGTGTTAACATCACTATGCAATGCAAGCGGAAACCTGTGGGACCAGAATGAGGTTGGAACTCTCCATCTAGTGGACTATGATCGAGCAGCTTCGAGCGCACTCGTATGTGCTCGGCATATCATTTGCCATACCAACAAAGCGGAATAGAACATGTTCCGCGTTTGGTTCGCATTTTTTTCTAAATAGGACTAGGAAAAGAATTAATTAGCTAGCTCCTGCATTTCTATATGTGCATAACGGCTCAATCTTGAGAATAACTTTATTACCATAAACAGAACCCAATACGTGATTTGTTTATGACTCGATGAATAAATATGACTTTGTGGGAAAAATGTGGTTTGTTATATTTTTTCTGAGTCGAAGCCGGTATGAAATGTTTGCACCTCTGTGAAATTCACACTGATATTCAAATGTGAATTTTGAAACAAGTAGTCAAATTAAAACAATCTAAACAGAGACTGGGTTAATCAAATAGTACGGAGTAATAAAGGTGTTGAAATACACCCTAAAATCTGCATTAACGTGAGCACAATGGTGTATCAAAGAATGAACACGTTTCTATTTGCTTGAACTATAAAGATGAACGGTACAGTTACAAAAATAAAACATTTTAAGATATTAGTCACAGCAGCCAGCCGGTGTACCGAAACCATTGTTTCGACAATGTGTTCAACATACGAATCACATTGGTACTGTTAGCTCTATTTCTGAAATAGTTAATGTTTACTTTACAGAGCAGTTTTTGCGAGCGAATAAAACATTGATGGTATGATTACCAATTGTGAAAACATTATTTTAAGATTTGGCAAAATACAGAGATTTGTTTAAGCAATAAAAACGTTTGGCATGTCATACTATTCGCAATAGTTCCTAAGAACTCCATCATGTGACAACCATCTGCATCGTTAAGGGTTTTCATCATTATTTCTGAGTACGTGACCGATGTCTCGGAACGGTTCTTTTGATCGGCAATCAATAGCATTCAACGAACAATTTATCTTGAGATTTACGTCTACATTGTTAGATTCTACGCAATTATTCAGATGATCTATGACAACATTAATCTAAACATGAATATTCATATTATTGGCTTATATTATTGGAGATAAATATCTGTAATTGATACCCGAAGAGAAGCTTATGGCGTAGAATCAAAGAAATACCAACTCGATTAACTGCTATAGCATTGAAAACAGTTTGACATATCTTAACTGTACGTAATGTTCCTGTTTCTCATATTACCACGTGATAAATTCAGTAATTGTTATTCAGCTACTCAACATTGTAATAAAATTCAACTAAATTAATTCAGTGGCTGAGGTTCGTTAGATGACACCTTATAAGGAGTTCTAGACGAGTAGATGGCGCCAACAATATATCTCTATGAGTCACAACACATCTCACTAATGTTGATTAGTTTCTAAAACACTTTAAAGGAAATATTGGATCTATAAATTCTCTTTTCGACGTTGAAGAGTTTAAAAATGGTAAAACAAGAATGTGTGCAGATAACGTCAAATACGGTGTGCTAATTGCATAAATAACTATTGTGGCTATATCAAAACTAAACCCAAATACATTATTTTGAATTTTTCGGTCTGCATGTTCAGAATGTCTATCAATTATATTTCAAATAATAAACCAGTACATTGGAAGCAAAATAGCACATGTGAACTGATGCATTGACAATATTTTCATCAGCTGCAGTCGAAGTTGGCACGGACTGCTAGTGTTATTCGATTAATATGAATCATTTAGTTCGTTGAACTCTTTGCCTAAAAAGGTAATCTATTCGTGTTCGTTTGCTTTGACTAAGAATCAGTTAGTAACAATGAATGGACCGTATTATAGAGGTTCGCCCGAGACTCAACAATCTTTCCAAAGACGAGATAACCCTGACATAAGTCTCCAAATGTAGCAGCCTGCCTACCTTGTATTTCTATTTGTATGACTAACGCAACTGTTCCAGTAAAACTCGTTACTCCCAACAATTAGCTCGATGTACGAAGAAATCATTGGAATTCTCATCAGTTAAAAATCCTTAGGAAAACTAAGATGGATCCTGTGATAGCTTTACGTGTATCGTGACGTAATTGACAAGCGTCTTCCTTTATTACCTTTTTGCAATTCGATCAATGCTAATGCACTTCAAAGGTATCTTTAAACGAGTGTTTTTCTACAATGATTTTCTAACGGGTAGTATTGATACAGGTACTACTAAAAGCCTTATTAATTATTTATTTGAGTGTTTACGAAGCAATACAAATTCATTATGGTTATAATTGCTTGAGGACTGCTAACGAATACCATGCATACAAGTTTCGTCAGTATCCAAGGAGGAGTGTTTGCACTCACTTATTACAAACACTGCTCAAAAGACTGTTTGTCTCTCGACAGTTGAATAATTAATGACAGAACAACTCTGTGTTCTTACAGAAAGTGCTCATTCATATTCTGATACTTAAATGCTTTGTGAATGAAATATAAGTTACGACAAATTAAGTTGTAAACAATGACATTACGCATGTATCGTCGGTTCGTCACGGTCTTTCCGCTTAAGGGATCAAAACAACGTGCGAAAATATTATGATTTACAAGCAACTGCACACTGAAAAAAGTTAAAATTTGTACGAATTAGCTGAAAATGTTTTTAAGTTCTTAAGCCTTAAACACTATACGCTGTAAAAAATTCTTCTTAGCTTCTGTGCTAACAACAAATATTTTTACCGGTTCAAACAAAAATATACCACGCCTACATTATTATCATATTTTGGAAGGAAACAAAGGGATGTTATCGAAAATAAAACTGTGTATCTTATTTTTACCTCCCTCCTACGTAAACAGGAAATCGTATTGCACATGACCTATTAACGTCGCGTAGGTATAGCCAATTCAACAAGTTGGGTGTTTTCTGTAAATCCATAAAGTTTGAAACGATACGGCTTTAATTAGAATTTCTCGGAGCTATAATAAAGCAGATTGGTCTTACGTGGTTACGGAGGAAATTGGTGGCTTAATTTTCTAGAACAATTGGAACCTTTCCACAAACTGTGCGACAAATTCAAAGACTTCTGATTTATGATCGGAAGATTACACATATGTATCACATAATTATTTTAAATGCATATGTAATCATCATCGTTTTCATTCCCTTGACCTTAGCTGCCTGGTGTTTCAGATAAAACCTAGAATCTAACGCAACTACACCACATTTTACTAGTCTTAATTACGTCATTAGTTCATTACTTACATCTGGATGTTCTTTTACTGGCACGTATACTTTTTCTGTGAGTGTGGTGACCATGCCTTCAGCTTCTGGTAGGACGAGTGGTTCTTTCTTGACTCCATTTATTTGGAATAAACTCGCTCGAACTTTTGCTATTTCTGAAAAGAGGAAAATATATTTGTTAGTTACGTGGATAACATCTGCTCTAGTAAATTTTACACATGAAACATGTCATATTGGCTCGTTAATTTTAGAATACCGTCCCAAACGTTTACTAGAAAATATAAAGTTTTATGACCCGTGGAAAATTCCTGCTTTTATGAGTACTTATTTTAGTTTTTGGAAAACTTACAATACCTAATTACGTTGGTATGTATTTGTTTGCGACACATCTTATTTTGATGGTTATAGTTATATGGAAACATAGTCATTCTCTGCATCTTCATCGCATAGGTAATCAATGTTTTTAGTAAGTATCGGATCTGTAATAAGTTTGAAGGCTACGACAATACTCGATGACGGTTATGACATCATCTGACAGATATATTGATAGATCTGATGCTGCACCTCTAGTAATATGGCTGGCGAACATATCGCACAGAGGCCACCCCAGCCGCAGTGATGTAATTGAGTTATGACATATTTTTAATAAGCAAGGCATGAGTCATTGTCCAGAGTATGCGGTAAGACAGATATCATATGCTTATTTGTTAGAGGCCAATTTGTTTTATTTAGAACCAACCTGTATGACTTGGTCAGTGAAGAAACCCAGCAAATAATATAGCTTTAATAACACATCACGCCTATTGTCTGTGACAAAGAAAAAAGGCAAGAGATGGTTGACAGATAGAGAATACCGAGTTGTATTGTACACAAAGATTAAATAAATAATAGAATATCTGAGGAAGTAAAATAATTTTGTAATAAATACTTTGTTAATTGCTCTATATTGATATGTAATGTAGTTCAAAGACCATATGGCTGGATGGTGCAAAAGTATTATAACACAAGCTCGCGATTTCCCCACCGTATGTGAAGAATCGTTGTGCAAACACAGGGTCTCGTTTTATCTTCCTTATCCAGATAAAGAAGTGATGAGTCACCGACTAATTTCCGGACGCGCAATCAGACAACCATCTGTGTCTGAGATACCGTTTAAAATATGTCAAGTTATAATGTGATTATAAGTAACTTATCGGCTAGTAGCACGTGCTGAACATTTTATTTTGTTGTAGCTTCACTATCTACTATCAATCGATCAACTCAGAAAGCCACTGCTTGACTACTATCTAATCTAGCGATAACTCCTTTCTGAGGTTTAAAAGTAGGTTCCGAAAGGTTCGAGCAATCACGCCTTGTCAGATTTATTAAACGAAATCCTCAAAAATATAAAAAATGGCTCACTTTAAATTTTTACCTGCAAAATACGTCGAGTACAGTTATGCAAGTTCTCTTCAATTTGTTAATCTCTCACGCTATCAAACGGCTCATATGCGCAGACGCACGTATCCGCCTGACCATACCGAGTCCGCTGAGGGGCTCGCGACAATGCGGAGGAGCTTTCACGCCATATAAGGGCGGCAGAGTGAGTAAACAAGCCATTAACCCGCCACGGTGCCAGTGTGATAGCCGATGGATTATATATTTAATTGCCACCTTCGCTTGCATATTGATGGCAGAAGCATTTAGGTCCAGATGTTTATGCTTTATATTTTTTCTCTTCCAACCCTAATTGGTAGCAGAAGGCATGTGTCAGCTACTGAATTTTACGGTGACAACACCTAGGTAATTAATTTGTACTTTGAAAACACCGCCTTTGATGTCTTGCAAGTTACACTACAAAATATCTAACTCGTGTGACCAAGATTATGTTGAATCAGTTGATTAATTGGACAGTAATTGTCACTGACAGCATTTATGTATTGGACAAGTAAAATCGTCTGATGGTCAATACAAGGTTGTATCAAGAGCAGATCGTTTAAATAAATCCTTTTGTAACATGTCACAACGGACGTTGACGGGTGTCGAAACACTTGTAACGGTCGTAGAACAATGTAGCAGTCTTTGTACTGGTAAATGAGTTCTAAACAAAAACAATCGCGATATAATAGAGGCTGTGTTGTCGCAGGTGGTTTTGGGGCTGTCCGTCCGTCGCTCCACGTCTCTGCGCCTGAGTTTGATTAATGTACTCGGATTTGACGTGAACGAGTTTCGGAATATGTCGTCTTTAGGAGGTCGCTCTTGTGCAAGCCACCAAACTTGTGTACCTACTTCAATCTCATGTGAACTATGAAACGGATGATTTTAGTGATGGACCGCTATTTACGTATTTATGTTGAAGTTTCTACATCTTTTAACGTTATGTTTATACCACTAGCTTTCATTTCTCACTGAAAAGTACAGCTTTAGGCGCTATCATTAGAACGTATAATGGAACCGTTTAAAGTAACGTGAAGGAGTTATTTATGAGGCTTGCAGATGTAACAGAAAATGTTTAATGACAGCTTGCATGCTCATCGCCTACGAGCATCACATTAACCCATTTCTTGGAGATAATTCTTTCAACTTGCGGGGGAAGAGGTCTGTGGGTATATTTCGATGTTTTCACAACTGCGGAACACATCACTGATTAGAACATGCAATTAATATTAAAGGCCATGAATTTAAATATGAAATTAATATTCAAATTAAGTTTTATTAAGTTGTTAGTCATAATTTAACTAATTTATTAGATTAGTTGATATTTGTGGGTTTCAAAAACAAGTTGCATTAATGTAGAGCAATCCACAAACAGGTAGCAAAGCCACATAATACAGTGTATATTTGTTAACGAGGTTTAATTTTACCATTTACTCAGATTACTCCAACCGCAATCGCGATCGTTCTATGTTAGTAATTCTAGCCTTGTCAGACTCCCTTTAGTATTATGTAAGCAAAATCTATCTCTTTGTCTTTGAGTTAAGATTGAAATTCAGTTGAATTTTATTGATAACTCTATAATATAATGATGTTTGAATGCTCGCGTAGGAAGAGCATTCACTATAATAGGAGAGCAAGCAACTTGTGTGTCACTGAGTGACAAATGTCAATTGCCGCTTCAATCTTCGAGACCACCTACGGAAAAGCAAGCGATGTTAGATTACCTTGGATTTGTGACCAAAATTAATGGTGTATTTTATTTACTTTCAATTCAACATGACTTTGAGATTAACTCTTCTTGATGAATAAGTAGAGGCAAGAAAACAAGTTTATTATAACCGATTACTGTTATTGAATATGAATAACGTTAGTCGTTGTATAAGTAACTTATTCTTGATCACTTGGTTCTTTAAATAGTTATTTATCGTGTCCTAGTTACGGTTCATTAACGTCTATGGCAATTTCTTCAATATCATTGCTGTGTTAGATAATGTAATTTTATTACTACTATTCTTGTAGATCAAAAAACCTTTTGGAAAATATATAGAGCTCGTACCAATTGTACAATATCTTCCGTAGAGGATTGCGACAGCGACCTACACACACGTACGCTTACTGGTTTCAGATAATGCAATGCAATCTCTCTTGCATTGTCACTGGCCACAATGGCAGACCGCGGCGCGTTCACTCTGTAATCCCTCTCCCTCATTCTATTCTAATACGCATTTAATAAGCTGTAACTTCAAGCCCAAGAACGATATTATCACATGGAATTGGACGCTTTGGACGTGATTAGATTTTTACGCTTTACCATGAAGACACACCGCCCACAAGGTTTTATAGTTTCTATTAAAAACCTTAAACTCCATTTTATAGCACACGGTACGATCTTTTAAATTATGTATTAAATAAACATGTGTAGTGTTAAGCTGGGCTTGAACTCGACCCCTGGATAGCTATAATACAATTTTCGACATATTTCACAAATACACTACTTGGTTAATTCCCATTTTAGCATATTTATAAAATAAAGAGTCGATTGGGCAATTTAACGTCAAGCTTTGAGCAGTTAAGCAACTGTTTCTGCTTGTGGTAACTGTATCGTATATTTAAGTTTATTCGGCTAGCGAAACTTAGAAAGGTTAACGTTAGGAAGATCTTTAGAAACCTGTCTTGTCGTTTGAAGACACTCTTTTACAATAATGCTTTTACAAATAAACATCTTAATCTGAAAACTTACTATGTAGTTTTCTGTAACAAAATCATTAACTAACCATCTGCACGCAGTCCCCTGCGCAGCAGTTCCAGTGAAACAAATGATATAATTGGTTCTTAGAATAGACTAAGTCACAAAATCACTTTCGTTAGCAGCTTCGGTCGGCGGAAACAATTAATTTCTTTCATCACCAAGCAGTGGTGGTATTTTGTAATTTAACGACGACTCCAATGCAACAGCCGTCATAATAACAAACTAAGTAAACGGACGCATGGTCTAGACAGTGAAATTACAAGGTGGTGCGTTAATTAAACTTGACTGTCACAATTGGAGCATAAATGAACAAGATTTATTTGAATATGTGAAGGACTAGAAACATATATCTTTGCATTATAAGTATTCTAACTATTTGTTAACCTCATAAATCTATAAGAAATTCCAAGTAGTTGCAACATTAGAGTCGGCAAGAATTCGGAGCGGTAGTCAAACAGTCACTACTAATTTTGTATTCTGTTAGTGTTGAGATTAATGTTCCCTGAATAATAACATATGAGGGCAAATTAAGAACAATGTGGATTGAAGGGGAATTTTCTCACGTTGAGCGGCGATGCGTAAACGCAGCACCACGGTCAGTAGCGAGCGACCGGCTTCACTTGCGTCGACCAACCACGGAGACTTGAATCACGCGAATAATTATGTTGATATATTAAAATGTGTGTGTAATTACCCAGCACATAAGTGACATTAACGGAATCAGACTTCTCTGGGAAAGATTTGATATCATTTAAACAAACCTTATTCCTTAGAACTTATAAACTAATAAAAAGAGCCTACACAACTCAAAGAAATAAGATCACAGAAAGCTGAAATACATCGAACTCTATATTTTTTTTTAGCTTTGTTCTCGTAAGCTAGCAAACGTGGAAGACAAAAGGAACAATAAACTATGGCCATGATATTTTTAAATTACTTGCGGGCATTACCTACTAATGATTTAACAATCCACATAATAGAAACAAAGTCATCATCATCTGCCTAGCCTTTTTCCCAACTATATTGGGGTCGGCTTCCAGTCAAGCCGGATTTTAGCTGAATACCAGTATTTTACGAGGAGCGGCTGCCTACCAGACCTCCACAACCCATTAACTGGGGTAACACGATACTTCATGGCAAGACTGGAGTCAGATTTATTGGCTTCTGACTATCCGTAACGACTGCCAAAGATCTCCAAATGACAGCCGGGACCAACGGCTTAGCGTGCTTTCCGAGGCACGGAGGAAACTTGTTATGTTAAGATGGTCACCCATCCACAGACCAACCTAGGCAAGCGTTGCTTAACCTTGAAGATCGACCTGTGCGGCTGTTATTATCTAGCCACGAGCTCCTCTCTAGAATAGAAACAAAGTAGAATTTATAAATATGGAATTGCAGACATTAAAACAGTCATAACGGAATTTATAGGGAAGAAGAAGAAGACCTTTGGCCAGTCCGCTAGCTGGGTTAATAACAACAATAAATAATCATAATGATGACATAAAATGACTGTAAATTGACCAAGACTATTACAAACACCTTTGCTAAATCTAACATGATGTCAGATACAAGACATTCTGTAGGTCTGGAAAATAAAAGGCAATAGTCTTGAACAAAAGAGACTGAACTCGGATATTATAGAGATAATGACCATCTATCAAGCCGAACTTTTTCTAAAACTCGACGTACCATGTCAAAGGCACGTAGATACCAACGCTGTTGGCTTCTTTGATAGGTCACCACTGAATATACTCTAGTAACGTCTAGGTTATATCTGGAAAAATACAACAGACGTGAAAGAATATTTTGTGAATTAAGTCAATGTGAATTGGGAAGAAGTGGCTCAAAGCCGCGAACGATGGAAGGAATGGAGGAAGGCATTTGCCCAGCAGTGGGACAATATAGGCTAGGTATAATAATAATATAATAATAATAAGTCAATGTGATATTGGTGAACAAAGAGCATACATATCCGGTGTTTCCTAGGAGATCCATTGTAGTATTGTGTTTGTTGACCAGGCCATTTGTAATCAAGCTTGACAAATTAGATTATTAAGTAATGATACCGGATTCTACTGTCTTGCTGTTGGAACAAACTAACAAAACTAATGATCATGGACATCAAAGCGTATTTAAGTTAGAAGATGTATAACTTAAGCCACTCAATATATCATATAATAACAAAGTAGTGTGTATATTAATAGAAAGCGATGCACTTGAGAATGATGAATGGGAACCAGATAATCAAAAGGCAGTAGTGAGTTAAGTTGCCGGTACGGTAGCTCCAGACAATATACAGCGTCGGACAGATGTACTGGCACATCATGGCGGCATGGGCTTTGCGTGGATATTTTCTACAAATAAAACCAGTCTTTTTGAAGTGGAACTGAAGGTACTATTGCTTATTGCACGAGAAGCGCGAGATACTGATAAGATTCGACGACCCGATTGGAAATATTGAATACATTTGCATAAGCGATTGCCTAACTTTAATTTGTGCTATACATAAAGATCCAATTACACAATTCTAGGAGTAAAACTTCACAATTATTTTGATCTTCTATCTGTAAATGTCAAATTCGGATAATTTTGAAATTTGTAGACATTTCAACATTTTCGGTTCTTCCATTTTGCATATTCATTTCTTTACCTTCAAAACTTTCTATTCCGATATGGAGTTAAAGTTAATAAACACAGTATGACAGTTTGTTTAAATTTCACTTTTACTAAAACAATAGATCAGATAACAGTGTATCTCCTTCTAGGGTGAAAACTAGAAAACCTTTAAATTCCCTAGAAAGAGAAGTACGTACCTGCCTATTATTTTTTGGTACTACGTGCGATCTAAGATATGATGCGTGACGGTACATTTAAATAACATTTTACAGCTTATTTAACAACTCACTGAGCTCCTTCAGTTATATCCGACTTCCTGTCCTCGATGTCAAGTACCATAGGCTATATGGCTAGTCATGCGCATGCATTATGCAAACATAGAGAGAGAACCAATAAAAGCTGCAGCTGTTGAATCGTAGAAAAGATCAAGCATAATTTTAGAGGCATACACAATTACACATCTTTGGGGCCTATATTTACGAAAATGCAACCGGTGCAATTCGCAATTAGAAAATAAAGTATGAATTTAGTTGTAAAGGGCAGTTCATTAAAATTTTACCAGTTCAATTTAACTCGGGCTTAGGACAGAGTAACTCATTGACACTTTTTGTGAGCTACACGCAATCAATGATACAGAGCCCCTGTGAGATTAAGTTATGTTAAAATTGTTTGTATGTTAAACTTGTATAATGATGGACTCAGTATAGTACGAGCATAATAGATGTTCTTTCAAGATCCCCATTAGTCATTCCTACAACGCGTGGGACGATGACAATAATTATACGTAGAAAAGTGACGAAATGAGATTGACGGTGAATCATTTATTAAAGAAAACAATGATGTAGTAAATATTGTATATGTTAATTTGGATGCAAAACAATTTATGAAGTTGCAAAATAATAAGGGCATAAATCACAGCAGGAGCAAACTGACACTGGCCATTACGAAATGCACACAAAATGGAAACCTATTGAAAATGCCAGAAGAGGTTGGCTTTACAATTGTGATTGAAAAGCTTTTATCTTGATATCTTCAATCTATGCACGGTCGAATGATCATTGTCACATTGTTTAGGACACTGATGTGACATTTTGGATATGTTGAAAACATATATGTATTTGCTTTCATCATTTTCATTCAAATTGATATCCACATTGCAATTTCGAGAGCGAAAATACCGTTACAAATAAAAGCAAGCGTAAATATTTGTGGTGCATACCGATAGTCGTTTGGACTGCAGCTAATTGTGTGAAGTGTGACTGAGAAATATGAATATCATCAGCGAAACACGTTATGTTAATTTCAGAGAACGCGCACATAAAACAGGTGGTCAAGCGTAAATGGTCCAAAGAAAAAATAATATGTACTCATATTCATGAATGACAGACATTGGGTGTGAATGAAAAAATAAACTCTTATTTGCATACCACTTCGCAAGGGTAGAAGTAAGACACTCGTTGTTTGAGTGACACTTATAACAAATATGCCCAAACGTACACGAAGTTGTTCGCTGATGTCGCTGATATAATAGAACCATATTAATACACGGAAGTGAAAATATCTTGGCTTCAGACAAATTTGTTTTCTATTAAATATTCTTTCGTTAGCTTTATTTACATTTCAAAACTAGGTAATCATAACATATGATTTTGTTAAGTCTAATCATCATATTTTCTACAAGTAATTTATGTCTGAGAAAGATCAACACAAGCCACTATTTTACTAATAATATAATGGGTTTTAAAGTGCGTACTTTTGCAAGAAAAATTAAAATAGTATTGTAAGGCTTCAAATGAGAACGAAGCTAGAGTTATATCTCTATAAATCGTCTTTGTACGGAGGAATACGCATGTTTTCATACAAAGCGGCTACAGATTTACAGTTCTATTTCGTTAGAATTTACGCAGGTTCGACACGTGTAAATAAGCTCACTAGTTAACATCGCCTAAATGTGTCAAAGCTGAACCAATGGGCACTATTACGCGTTCGAGTTTCCAGAATGCTGGCCGAGATCTATACTATTTATTCCCCGAACACTATCCACAGTTGACGGTTCTTTTATTATAGCTATAAACGTATTGGAGTAAACCGGAGATTTTCGCTGATTTATCGCCTAATATTTATTTTTCACGGTTTACTTGCGAGGCCCATTTGTAAATATAGGACGAGTTTACAGTAGGGAAACTGGGGTTTCCTTTTTATGTTTTGTCGGTGCCAAACAACGTGACTTGACGAGACGCGGACATTAATATAATATGGAACATTATCGTAAAACAACGAGCTGTGGATGTTTCAGTATGTCGTGTCAGTTGGCGACTTTAATGCACCATTATACTAGTTCAATAGAAAGTTTATAACCTCCGGTGTAGCCGTTTTATAAAGCCGTTCACGCAAAAATCGGTGTCAGGAGGAAGGCATAAAACTTCTTAGTATATTCGGTGAATATAATCCAACAATTAAAAGCAACTATGAATCAATTTGGGCGGGTGCTAAGTTATATTGTGACATGTTGATATTCAACATATTGACGAGCATTTTTTCTTCTACAATACAACTGAGGAGCGTCAAATGTCGACACCTACCATTCTGGAATGGGCTCCGTATTCAATGGATGTCTCGTGGGCGTAGCTTATAAACATTGAATGACAGAATTATACCAATGACAAACTATTGAATAAACACTTTGACAACAATTTTAAACATATTTAATGGCGTCATTGAATGTGACACATTGTGGATCTCATTTTACAACAACAATACTGTTCAATTCAAGTTTATTTTAAACGAAAATACAGCTCGTCAATGTGTTAAGTTGCATAGAGTAGCTTGAAAACGTGCAAGTTATATAGCGGTTCGTAATTTGCGAGCGAGACGGATTGTTTGAGGCAAATATTTGACAATAGCGAGCCATGAGCCAGCAGCAGAGCTTGGCTCAAACAGACTTAGCCTTGCCATTCATAACATATTGTTAACGTAGCTGGTAGCAACGCCTACAGTTAGACACGCGTCAAATTCACTTTAGAAAAAAACCATTGTAATGAGCCGTCTTACTCAATCACACGTAAGACACACTTCATGTGTGCAAACCTCCCACACGAACTATATTTCAAGTAGGTAAACATATATGTCAATGTTTAATAGCCCACAAAACATGATTATTATTACCAAGTACCAACATTTATGGACAGTCAAGAATGATGTGTTCCTTTTTCAAGGATTCATCAACAACTACAGATATACAATGATTGAATTCAATTCAATTGCAATTCTTGTAATAATCGTAGGTGTAATCAAATACACGTAAGGCCAACCTCGTGTTGTCATTGCGAAGCTAATTTTGCTAATTAATTCTGTGTCCCTAACCTAGTACAAAGCGAATTGATGTTATAGACACCTTCTTGGCTAGATAAAAACTGGCATCCACAATAATTCTAAATTGGCGTAACCGATATGAGAAAGTAATGATCAAACAAAACTACAGGGAAATAGTCACAGATCTGAATAGTTTGAACAGGTTAGAAAATACGTACCCACAACCACATATTTAATCATTTTTCGGAAATGCAATAAAAACTGAAACTCGAGGGCAAGAAAATATTATGGAAAACATAAAAGAAACTATATCACACTAATATTGTAAGGTGAAAGTTTATATGTATAACTTTCTACTTTAACGCAAGCAGAGCCACTGGCAGAAGCTAGTATTGAATGAATACACTTGATTTAAATTAAAGTTTTTCTTACAGAAACCAATTGCGTTTTGGCAGCTAAAATTTTATAACAGTTTAAAATCTACAGCATAAACCCAATAAAACAATAGACGAAGGGGAATCTATAACATTGTGCGAGTTTAACCTAATAAATGAACTATTACTTCCCATTCTTTTTTCGCTAGCTGTACCGAGAATAATATTGTCTTGAACAATAAATAAGACAGCTAAAGAAAGCTAAGTTTCTCTAATAAAGACGATGTAAAAACACGTTGAAAATCTTTATGACTCTCGAGTCGCGGGGCTCTATAGAATTTCTCACGTCCCGACTCGGTGTATGAAGCTTACTTGGAATAAAATATAAACAATAAGTACTAACGATATGTTAGCTATTGATACACGGACTTAATGTTTACTAATTTATGTAATAACTGCTGCTGCCTGGTAAAACAATGAGCTACTGATTCCAACAATATCATTGCAGCAGATTTGCAAAGAAAATATTGAGTGCGTGTGGCCAGCAGGTGCTATATTTGCACATTTGTTTGTAATGTGTTTTAATTTAGTCTGAGTAGCATTTACTTTATTTGATAGTCATGTTTCAAGCGGTTTAATATAATAGATATTTAATGAAAATTATAACCTGGAACCAGGAATTTCAAGAATATGACAAAACTTTTACATTACAGTAGAAACTGCAATTAATGGTAACGACGATGATGATAGTAAGACTAGGAACGTAAGCATAGAGCACCACAGCGTAGTAAGAACTCACGCGCATCAGCATGACAAATTCTATGTACACAAATATTCAGACAACCTTTTTCAGTGCGTTGTGCAACAGTGTTGGTCTAGGCTTCTGACGCAATTGCACGTTCAGCTTTTAAAATTATTTAGTGCTGTTCTGACAATATTTACTAGGCGTGGCTTGTTTCGATGCTACTGTTAAACGATTTTGTAAAGAATTTATGTAAGCGAGACATCTAGTTTCATAAAATCAATATCGATTTATGCATTATGTACATATACAAAGTTATTGATGCACTTATTGTTACATAATTATGTATTGTCCTGCATAAGGATTTAATCTTATCCAGCACATAAATTTGAACTTAAAAAATTATGCATACGCAATCTTGTTATTTTCGAGGTTGATTAACACTACAGCTCAATAGAAAGGTAGTTGACAGCCACGAAATATACGAAAATAGCAATGACATAATTTGCAAATGGAATAAAAAAATATGTTAATACCAATAGGCAAGCAATATGAGCATTGTCGAGCGTGAGCACGTTTCAGGGGACTTTTTCGAACAACGGCGCTTATTAGAAGAACCAAATGTTATATGATATGACAGATGAAATAATTCCGTTTATACATTAATAGAGAACTCATTCATAGCTCTGACACTCGTGTAGCGGTCACACGCATCTAGAGGTGATAGTCAGAAATAACCGTCTCTATTTCTTTGTGGATGTTCACGCGTGAGACTCTTGGCACAGAGTTCAAGCACATGCACGCAAAAAGAAAACAGTGCAATTAAAAATACTGAAAACCAAAATACTGTCGATAATCGCTTTGTTTTTTGAAAATTCGTCGGTGTTAGTGACGAGGCGCTACGGCGATGACACGCACGTGTATTTAAAGTCATCTTCACACTAAAGAAAACGTGATTTTGTGTTTGGTTGTATTTGACAAAATTCTTTGAATAAGCCTGTCTAATGTAATATAATTTAAAACTTGGCACGGCACATTTTCTGTATTTCAGTAAGATGTTTAGTAGTGGACTTATTTTATTCAAATCGTTTTCTGATTTTAATCGCTGTCGAAAAACAAGATAAATTATTGCGACAGGAATTTATTCACCCTCGTTTGTAGCACCCATTCTAATCAATGCGTCTCATTCAAAATCAGTTACAGATTATGCCATCATTTGAGTGTGTATGTGCTTTGAGTCTTCCCGATGAAGATCCCCCGTCGATTTAACGACAAATATTCTATTAGATATGAGAGATATGGTGTAGCACGCACCTAATTAATCACAAGTCATTAAACTCTTGGCTTCAGAGTTGGGTGTTACATTGGATCGGCTACTGTACTAGTTGGATATGTCGAGATGTTTGTTAATCGCATGTGACTGGTCGAATAGAAAACTTTATTTATTTTGGCTGTTAACAGAGGTAGATGAACGCTGCTAGAAATTGGCCAACCTCCCAATCGTTATTATAATTTTAGTGGTCATTTCTAACAGTATCTATCATGTTATCTCGTATTTTAAAGTTATTGCGATCAAGCATTAATAGATTAATTAATTTTCATGTTAAATTCAGCGCATTTGTTGTCATTAAAGTAGCAGGTGTGTAATTTGAAGCATTTAAATGAACTCATGTTATTCATGTGCATTTAGAGTTATTCCGCGACACACACATCGAATTTGTTAAACAGGATTTCCCATTTATTTAAATAGCACTTTAAATAATTAAATGCAAAAGTAAATATCAATGATCCTGAGTAAAGCTTTCAATTCGCTTTCGTATAGGACAGTGTCTTCAGGAAAGTTCACACACTAGGTCTTCTTTTTCGATGTGGGGTATCGTCAAATACCTTCTCCCGCTTTGGATGGAGTAGAGCGAGTGCCATAATCTTACCTACTGACTAAAATCTGCCCTTGTTCCTTGGTGACTCTCGCAAATACACAGTAGGTCTTTTGTTAGGTGGGAAATCATCGAATTACTTCTCCTGCTCTACTCGTAGATATAAGAAGAGGTGTCATATTTCTACTGACTACATCCTGTTCCTTTAGTTCCAGGGCCACGGCAACTCTTTTGAACAATACAGCAGTCTATTTCGCTAACACAAACATAATCTAAGTAAATAGGACGTATTACTAATACTGTAAGTATATTTTGATAATAAAATTACCTTGTGAAGTTGTGATTGTAACATATAAAGCTAAAGCGATGCTGTTAATACTTCTATTGTCTGTATACGTTAAGACAAAGCTTACATCATTGTCGATAAAATTATATTTAAAGACAACATCGACGTACCTATGCGCTGTGCTGCTTGCCGTTTTAATACTACATTGTCAGAGGTCGCATACAGTTAATTACATGACTTCAGCGACTAAATGTCACAAATGATGTGTTTTGACGCAAAACTGCGTTTAATTGCAATTTGTTGGGTGCGATCTTAAGAGATTGTTCACGGATAATTTCAGATTAATAGTACTTATATTAGTATCAATTAGATTTCAATTACTATTGAATAATTATTATTTTATTTATAGTTATAATGTTAAATAATCAATTATTTTAACAAACGCAATACTAAATAGCTTTGTTTTTGGAAATGCAGATATGTAAGATAGGAAGCAGAGAGAAATGTGTTGAAAAATTCGGTCAACACTGAAATAAAATAGACGCAGACAATTTATCGGCAAAGTCTTAGATTGTTGAAACCGCATTTTTTTACATAGATATCTCAGAAATTGAATGTAGAACCAAACATTTTTATTTGAATAGTTTTTTATAGTTTTCTTTATCTTGTTGATGTGTATTTTATAACCGTAATCAAATCGATAACTCAGAGAATGTCAATGGTGAATACGATTCCGTAGAACAAATTCGTTTCAAGTTCCACAAAATAAAAAGTCAAAACAAGCTTTTTACGGGTTTATTATTAACTATTAATCAAAAAAGATTCCTAGAGCTTGATTTACATCAAGTATCGAGATGATATAATTATGAAAATACTGATATAATTTATACTCATTATTGATTGAGAAACTTAAAACGTCGGTGTTGTCTTACAATAAGTGTCCGTTCCGGATGAACGGGTAAAAATATAACCGTGCGTCCGCGCGTTGCATTCATTCAGTTAGTTTTTACAACAAGATGGTGGACATTTATTTTTATCTATTTTATCTGCCAGAAGTTTATTTTATTACAATAGTCAATAACTATATTTTGAATGGTTTTTTTTTAGATTTTTTCACATAACAGAAGCGACAAGAAATATTAGCCAATATTTTTGAAGAAAGAATACTAGTAAACAACATGATTTAATTACTCAGATACCCGCGAAACGAGACACAATAGTAAAACAATAACAGCGCGGTCTCATAGGACCGGTTGGGGATTCAAACGTTAAAAGAGTGTCCATGGAGTTTCTTACATGTTCTCCTTCAAAGAGATTGCAATGTGCAATTAACATAATTTTTCTGACTGACCGACTTCTTAACAATTCAAAAGTGCCTGTAAATAGTTTCTTTGAAATAAATGCTTGAATTTGAAGTTTATCAAGCCATGTAAATAGGATTACCTACTGGAAAAAATGTTGAAGAGTAGAAAGACAGCAAGATATTAATGATGAGCAAAATCAGAAAGAATACCATAGGAAGAAGTGAACACATGAAAAGGTATCCCGCAATCGCCAACACTTTTTCATTTCAACATTACTCCAAGAATGGTTCGCCTCATAAATGGAAATAGCACGACAATACGTTGATAATCTCACATAATAAAGAATGCGGTCTTAACATCACATCCGCGGATATTATAATAGAACGAACACAATGTAAGTTTAGCGCCGGGCTACACGATATCCATTACAAAACCGGTACCTACCATCTAACACCGAGTCCGTCAAAACGTCACTTCACCTGACATGTACACTAAAGGCGCATTTTTATTGATTATAGGGCAAAGGAATACATCGGACCACCCACGGAGGCCTAGCGTCTAATTGAGCGTCGTGCCCATTGTCCACGCGACAGAAAGTTCAAAGGTCCCCAGATTAAATATCAATCAATGAGGTTTTTTGTAAAATTCGTCATCTCTTGTCGGAAGAATACTTTGTTACGGCCTGTAGTTTTATTAGTTGTATTATGAAAATATTATATTACATTGAATCTTAGTACAGTGAGAAACAGTCGAGAAGATTGAATTTGTGCTTGTCTTACTTCGTATTTGAGTTTGTGCATGTCTAGCTTCGCAATTTAAATAAGTCTGTGTCTTTGCGAACGAAATTCTTGTTTAATTCCTAGTTTAGTTCGTGACGGATGGTAACCGTTTAGATTAAGAAACGACAAGTTAGCCTCCAGCACACCTAACGCTTAAGTTTAATTGAAGTGAATTATAACTATAGTTCTTCATCATAAACTTGACAAGCGCAGGCGCAATAAATACACCTAAAGGGACACTGATGAGCTGCTAATATATTAAGCAATCAACTTAATAAAGTACATAATTACACGTCTCGGCTTGACCACAAATATTTAACGACCTGATTGATATCAATCACACAGGTTTTTAACATCAAACTTACTTTGACTAATGTTTAAGTAATTTGGTAGTGTTATGTTAACGAATGCGTTATTTTTAAAACACTGATTGATTGCTTAGGTTAATGTTGCATGACAATTATGTCATCTATTTATAAATAACTATGAACGTTTCGGCCATGACTCTAAGGGCCTGTTTCACAATGTCCGAGTAGGCACTACTCACTGAATAAATTCAAAAATTTGACAGAATTTGTATGAAATTATCTGTCAAGTAAGATACTCGAAACTTAATCATAGGTGGTGAAATAGGCCCTTAAAGGTACAAGTAAAACTCTCGAGTAGTACTTTAAATCTAAATTAATGGTAATTAAAATAGCTGCAGCGGTACCATGCAACGTTCAAAGTAGGGTTGGGCATCTTGTTCTTGGAGAATTATTTTATTCTAAGAAAATACCTCACAACATGACATTTAAATGTATTCAATCTGATACTAATACAATTATTTAATGCATGTTATATAAATGTTAATTTATTTTATTTTAACAATTATCGATCACGACATGTTGCTTTAAGATAATAATTATACATGTATTATTAATTGTTAATGTATCTAGCTACTGAGCTACACTAGCTATACAGTTGATTGATATTCTAATATATTACAACAGTTGAAAAAATAACAAAGAAATACCATATGGCAACCCTAAAGTAACACAAATCCATTACTTAGAATAGTCTTTATCTCATGGCGGTAGCAGAGATGAAACAAACCGAAAGTTTGTTCGGCAGTGAACCAAAATGATAGGTTACAAACGCGATGAAAGCATAATTCTATACATTGAATAATTTTGAACTGTTCTATCTAGCCATTAATTTGGTTAATGTTGATATTAGGCACTAAAATTGTTTGCTGTTATGAATTTTGTAAACAATATACAGAGCGAGATGTTTATGTTAACAATGAACAAGGTTTTATTTTTAGCCTTAATCATTAAATAAAATTCTGCTATAAATCGTAAATTATTATATCTTAGTCTGTTTTTGAAAATAGGGATAAAATACTACAGTAAAAATTATTCGTTTCGATGAGTAGTTGTTCTCGGCAGTTTAACTTTAACTTATATAAAGACAAAGGGCATCATCCCGTGCTGTATCAAGTTGTGGCATATGTCATTTGAAAGGTCTTAGTTAATAGCTTCAAAGTTCAATAGAGAAGCAAAGGCTCCGTATATCGCTAATTGTTTTTTTTTTTTTGTATATCGAACAACATCAACTGGTTCCATACTCTTTCTCCTCTACAAACTTAGATTTTGAAAACATCATTTGATACGTTGATGATAATCAACTCAAATAAAATGAGTCATAATTCTTTTACTGCACATGTCTGACTGTGGATGTCGGACCGTACAATAAAATGAAGCTATTACTATGACCTTTCAAATGACACATGCCACAACTTCATACAGATCTGGTTCCAAAACGCCCATTCTCTTTTAAGCATTTGCCCATTTAACGGATTCACTGTCCAAAAGAAGGTCACTTAGATGTCGCAAGTACTTACAGTAACTAATGCAATAAGGTTAAATAAATATGTGATTTGAGAATTAGGTTATGCCCAGTCATTAGCTACCCACATCGGATCGGAACTATCATTACGACATCGAAACAACGCTAATTTCCTAAGTATTCTCAAGTTAAGATGTAAGTACCCACCACCTACATGGAATAAGATAATCTTTATATCGAAGGTGAATCGGCCGCCCACGGCAGCGGCAAAAAGTATAGTCATCAGCTTATATCTAACAAAGGTAGCCGATTCGCCGGCCGTCTTAGTCAGAACGCCCATAATGACGAATATGGACATTTGTACAGCACTGTGTAGGTGGCACTTAGAACCCGGCCCCTGCCCTTAAAAGGCGCCATGAAAACTTCTATCGATATACGCAAAGGTGGCAGCATAAAATACCAATTTGGGGTTTAACGATCGTCGTCAGTCAACATCATACAGGCTGATGCCGATGGCATGCTTCTTTAAAACGAAATTGATGAAACATAAGACAAAGTTGCAAACAACATTTTTATACAAGTCTAATGGATGTCAAAGTAGTTATAGGCTAGTTAATCCTATATCCAACTTTCTCGATTTACACGAGAATTCTCCAATCAAGAAAAAAGCTAAGATTGACGTGGAGATGGAAAAAATGGCTTTAATTATAGCCACATCATAACTGCGTTGTGTTATTAGAATTTATGTTCGCGTCGCATTGGTTTAATCCGAGAATAATAGTGTAACAGGCATTCGATACAGACCGTCGAAGCTTGAGTAGTCGAGAGCAAATGGGTAAAACAAATCGTTTTGAATCTGCTTCAGTACACGCAGTTTGTACAAGTTTACATACGGAAATGATATCGCATTTAAATAGGCACACATTGTACACCCTGAGCGATGTTTGAGTAAGTCCAATTGCTTGCCGGACTATTGCCGGAGCAAATAATGTACGTAAAAATAAACAGTTCAGATGCAATGATGTAACAAAGCTTATTGGAAGCTTTTACATCAAAATAGTACCTAGTAAGGTATCTACATAGTACCTAAGAAGCCAGTTCTAAGATTTCCGTTAGAAAGTAATCAAACACCGTTTCGGGCTTGATAGACTATTGTCAAAGCAGTCTCATGACCAGTCTAATTCTAAATGCGGTTTCATAGATCAGGCAGGGCATTAAAAACTAAAGCACTAGTGAATAAATGCGATTCAGGGCAAGACATTCCTCTCAAAATGACAGTTCCATTAAATCCTCAATTTGACACGATCATGAAAGTTGAAATATTAGATTGGATTATATGAAATATCGATGGCAAGTAACGGATGTGATGGATGTAGCCACAAGACCATATTTCATGTTATGTATGACCCATTGTATCTAGCCCTGTGACAAATTACAACTGCTAGGCATACAAGTTTCGATGACTATATTGTACAAGTTAATTGCAAGGGTTTATTTTTAAGTTCTTTATTTATTTACATTGTACAAGTATATTGCAATGAAATCGGAATTTGCATGGTAGATCTTGTAGTATTTAGGTCACAGAAAACAACTGAATATCAGGTACTGTTAATGTTAGATTGCGTTTGATTGGGACAATCGCGTGTTTTACAAATATTGTACAACGTCCGGTGACGATGGCTTATACACCATTATATTGCAAAATATTATTTCTACAAATAGAACCATGGCTGATAGCTTCACTGTTCTAAACTATTGAACACATTGACTGAAGGAACAAACGCCTATTAAAGCACTGTTATCCATCACTGTTTGATTTACAATTTTCAATTTCATTGTGCTCGAAAGATTATCATGATAGAAATGTCAATACAATAAATAGGTCTTTCAGATAAGTTACATTATATTCTTCCTTTAGTTATTAATCACTGGGCGCCATTATTGTTGTATTAATGATCCCGTTAACCTTAGGAACCACCTTTGTAATGTGAGCTCTATTCTATGCGCTAAGCAAAATACCTAATAAATGGCGTCACAAGTCAGTACCTATCATAACGAAAATAAAAGGATCAGTAGCTAAACAAGGTCGCATATTGTCAACGTTACGCACAATGTTAGCCACGAAATCGCCTGGCATATTTTTAATTTCAATAGCTATTTACCTTTCTTGTTTGTAAGAATTCATGTTTAAAACATACGTGTGGACAGTGTTGAATGTACTGTAACCTCAAACGCGCTCAGAACATGTCACGAAATTATGGGCTGATTTTATCCTAATGGTCGCCAGTTCACGATCCTTAGATAATATACATATTTGATTTGCATAATAAATACATTCAAGATTGACATCGACTATCACAACAATAATTTTAATGTCTGACACTGAAAGCTAAATGTAATTTTGCTCATAACTCAAGTAATTAGGTAGTTAAACCTTAACAACATTTTCGATGCATTTATACGGTTGGTTGCGAAAACTGACAACAAAACCCAGTTCGTCCTATTTAACTTTACAAATGGCATCCATAATCCTAAGCAAACAAATATGCAAAATCGAAGTCGCACCACATTTCGAAATGATGAATACAAATAGGGCTGACAACAATGGTCAATGGTCGACGTCTTTGGCAAATTGCAGCTGTCTTACAAAGAGGTGGATCATTGACGCTAACACCGACCACGCTTCTGAAACACGAGAAGTCTGCAACCACTCCGACAGCCGACACACTTAACGTGTTGTTATAAACAATCGAATACCTAAAATAGATTTTATTGCCAGAGCCATTGAATTCAATGTCGGTGCAAATGATACTACACTGTTCATTGTGGAATGTTTTACTTCATATGAGATTCTAAGAGCAGCTCGCTTAGGCATATTGTTGATTGATAAATACGTTGTGAAAACGAAGGGCTTGTATTCTACTCGTACAGGACTTGCGGTTAAGTCATAACAGAACAGTTATTTTATTGTCACTGATTTAGTTTTTAGGTCATGCACTCACTGGACTGTTCTACATTTAAATTCAATTTCTATCCATGTAGTTTTTATTTCGGTGAGTCAACTAAAGGCCAGATGACTGTCATACCACTAGTGACTTCTAATACGCATCGTCTAAGTCAAAGGTCCGCCAATTTAAATAACATATCGATACTCTCAACTCTGTCACACACAGCAAAGCCTTTAGATAAATCAACATTTGTTGCTTCGAATCTGTGTTTTAACATGTTTCTAAGACCAGCCCATTGTCATTAAAATTCTTCGGTATGCAACAATAGGCAGTACATTAGTAGCAAATGTGGAACAACGACAGGAAACAAGTGAAACGTTTGTTAAGACTACGCATCGCATGGGCCGGACAAAAAAGGGGAAAAAAGCAACGGTCATCCCTTTGTCTTACGAGTAGAAGAAATCATTGAGCAACGTGACGATTGTTTTGCTAGATAAGTACTAAGATAATGCAATGAAAACTGCCTCCACTTATTTGTATGGTAATATATACCTATTCTTTTAATAATTGCTTGCATACATATGCATTTTGATGAATGATTTTCAGGAAATGAATATTATAATATTATTAAGGTGTGTGTGGGCTTGGTAAATAAAAAAATATTTTTATAAAGAAGATCAACAGTTTTTTTTTTAACTTATGTCATCGAAAATTCAAAAGCCGCCTTATGTAGGTATATATATATTATATAGGTTAGCAGCATTATAACGGCAAAAATTGCAGGAAGAAAATATAGTAAAAATATCAGATATATCCTTACTCAAGTTTCAAAGACAAGAGAAAATAAGTACCTACGACAAAAGCAACCAAGTACTGGAATCGATGCGCTGATAACAAAATAAAAGTTATAAACGAATGGGAAAAAAAGACAAAAAATCGTACTGTTGCTTCTTTTTACAGTAACGGGTCGACGTTAACCTAATTAAGACAAGTTCTCGTGATCAGCTGATTCTGGGTCACCTACCGTTAAGTGCCCATTTTCCTGGATTCATGTTTATGAGGTAGACACTTCGTACTACCTATAATTGTATTTTAATGGAAGATTTATCACAGCATTTACGTATTGTGCCGCTTCTCGAACATTTATAAATAAGCTAATCGTCATCGGTAGGTACGTCATGAGTCAAGGCAAGCTAAAATTCTATTGATTTGATTTGTCCATCGCATTGTTAATTTCCTTTTAGAACATTGTTAAAATCTTAAAACGGATTTTTTGAACTTTTAACATTTAGGATAAGCTAAATTAATTAATGTCATGTTTGACTTTCAAACCTATTTTATTCCAGACCACTATATCAGACAGTCTCGATAGACGATATATGGCAGCATTGCTAGTGCCCCACAAATTTAATATTCTGTGTACACCTCAAAACAATCGTCCACTACGACGTTAATCAGAATTTCAATTAATAGATGTAAGGCTAGGGTTCGAATAGTCGTAAAAAGCCGTGACATCAGTGGGTCTTAAATTGAAAAAGACGTTAACCGACTTTAAAAAATCCAATGAGCAATGCGATTCCGTAATCCCACATCTTAAAAAGGTTAATAAATAATGTTACCAACCTAATACTTTTTGTAAAGACGTTTGAAGATTACCTCATACACACAGAGCGGCGCGGGCGCCCCTCGTGAGAGATGACGTCACCAACAAAGGAACTCCGATTGAATAATAGGGGTCCCTTTGATAAACACAAAGCTGAACCTGCGTACAGGTACGGTTGTAACAGGTGCGACTATTCTTCGTTTAATTAGTAATATCTTAGAATGCTTCTATGTTGTATATTTGCATTAGCATATCCAACAATAGCATAGCCCTGTTTTATTATGGTGAATTTTAATAACATGATTTTAAATAATAGTGAATCGTGCAAATTGCAACTAAACATCGGGAGAAATTGAGTATTTATATTACGCAAAGCACTGATCAGTTCAAGCACCTTATCTGCGTTCTCTCTGCATTACAAAGTTTATCCAGACAGTTTTCGCATTGGTTTCCGGTCATAGATTATTTAAATTTATTACTCACTAGATGTTTTGGATCCCTTTTCGATATAGTAAAATAAACATGTTCTAATACTGCTTATAAAACGTAAGACACACGGTGCTTGTTTACATTATTACTAATCTTTTTAGCACCCGAAAAGTGATATCATCCTCCGACGAACGTAAGCTTCTACTCGTTAAAGATTTAGCAGGCTGACGACGTAGAAGTAGTAAAAAAACTCAAGAGAATTGAACATTCAATAAGTGTAATTCTGACTTACCGCAAAATTAGTGGCATCAGCTGCTTGAACACTAAATACCATATTTTATACGCGGTCGTTGTGGAACAGATTCCGCCTTTGAAAGATTTATTGCGGATTTTTTAATAAACGAAATAAATCACTTGCCTTCGTAATCATTTAACGTCTTGATTTCTATTTTGTTAAAATATTCATAATCAATCAACATTCCAAATTTGCTAATTAGGTACTTTTGTTCAAACCAAAATAAATTTGGCATATAGCCGTAAAAAATAATTAGGTATTTTGTCAATATTTCGAGTAGAAACGGCACTCACTGCTTTTTGTTATGTTTAAATAAGTCAACGATGAATATCTACACGGCACTAACTAAAACCTAGATCCTTAACCATGGCACGTTGCTACGACACGATTAGAAAATGCAGCGACCATGTGACAATCAAACGTGACAGCCGAGTTAACGTTAAAAGCGACACCAATTTGCATAGATTAATTAAATAAACAAAGACCTTATTAACAGATGACGGGAGAAAATGAATTTAATATAAGGAAATGAAATTCTACTTCATTTGCATGCTGTTTAAACTGAGTCTAAAATTATAACCGAATGAAGCATTAGCGATATATGCAAACGAAGTCCACGCGATCGGCAAGTTCAAGGCTTTTGGAAGCCGACACAGCAGACCACTGCGTTCTTATATCAAAGCAATAGAGTTTAAATCGGTCACAATCGTAGCGAATCGCTTACGATGAACGTTTCAAAACTGCAATCACATTGTTACGTGTCGACGGACGGCAACAACCTGATTGTACCGTTAAGCGAGCCGCGCAAAACTGACCTAGTGCCGGGAAAGTTATCAGGGACGACCGTGTTCCGTTTCACGACCCAAGCCGAGCCCAGTATTCAGATCAGTCAAAACTACTTCGTGTTACCCCAACTTTTTTAGCAATTCTCGGAAGGAACACTAGGTCATCGGTTCGAGATAAATCGTTCAGAAATCAGATCGCTGATGTCATGCAACAGGACGTTCTAATGGTAATTTCAGTAGATCAACCCGAGACGCTAGTTTCATTATTAGTTATAAAACGGCCAACGGTGTCATATCATTCGCTGTTAATGAATATTAATTCGTTGCAAGTGGAACTGATTCAATTGCTATCACCCATGTAGAGGTGGCATTGAACTTTGTCGAAACAATTTGTATCAGCCAGCTTGTAAGTGTGGCATGTACAGACGGTGAGTCCAGCCAGTTTTCGATACCTAACGGAAAAGATCAAAACCGGAACATTTTTGATAGCATCCAAAATGTATAAGGGTCTTAGTCATCATTGTTTCGGTGCAAGATGGAATATAATTTTCTGTTTCTCTTTCGATGAAGAAAAATGTAAGAAACCTAATCCAGACGTCAAATGAAATACGTTCAACGATGGATTTAGAGAAAATATAACAACATATTTCATGTAAGAGGTGTATCAAGGATGTTCTGATGCATGGATAAGGAGAGTGTTGTATATTTATAGTTGCACGCGGGGTCGACGTTCCTCGTGCGTCTCCCACGCCGCGCTTGCCCGGTGCGATGGGATCTACAAATCAGTTACACGACGAAACACTCTTCGGCTCTTTTCGCACGTAAATGAAAACTAATACAAAGTGCCAAAACTTTTCACAAAAAAATAATGTGTCTGCGAAAGAAGCAAATATTATAGATGCTTCATACGTATATGGTAATTCATCAGTATAGTGGTCGCTTAATTAACTAAGTCCATTTGAATTTCAATTTGTCATTGCAATTAAGCTCAAGATTTGTCCAAATAATTGAGATCTGATTGATAGCTAAATATGGATTCGAAAACAAATAGGTCGTTTTATTTACATAAAAGCTTGTTTGGAATATCGGTTTACAATGATATATCTTATTAGATTACTTGAAAATGAAAATTATTCCGACATAGGGGTTTATGGTACCAGTTGCGCATAAAGTGGAGCACATAACTTTTAGCTGTCAGAATACAGTAAATGATATTTGTTATTGTAAATCAGAAAATTTGTTTGACAGCAACTAAAACGTGGAACCAATGACTGAAATACGGTGTATTTAAGTCGACGTAGTTAATGAATAATATATACTAAATGTCTAGGAAATACGTTTGAGGAAGATTGATAAAATGTATCCCTCATCATGACTCACTACACTACCTCTAACTGGGTCATTCTATATTTCTACAGAATCCTGATTATTCTTAGCCAAACACCAGATCGATTCTGCTTAATTTTGAAACAAAAACTGTACTTCCCACTTAGCAGATGGAAGACATGTGAGAAGCAGCGTACAATTTGATTCATGTAACTAAACACAATAACAAGTATGTTGATGGTGCGAAACTGGAAAGCCGTAAGAAGGTAAGTGGGTTCGTTAATGCAACTACAGTTCGTGCTTTGCCTATTAAAGTGCCCAAAACGTGGAGGCAGTTAATGACCATTATGTCCAATAGCCCCAAAACGTAAACTGCATCATTTGTACAGAAACTATGGACGTCCAAACATTAAGTCATGAAAATGAATATGCAAATTACATTGTTTCGAAGAGAAGTGGAATTACACCACACTGCAAAATGGCAAGAGCAATTAAACAACAGCGTAAGACGAATTTTGAATAATTTAGTCCCACGAATATAGCTTTGCGTGCTAACAAATTGAGGTCATCATCATCATTTCAGCCGAAAGACATACTTCTGGACATAGACCTCCTCAAGCGTCACCACAACAACTAGTTCCGTACCTCTCGCATCCATCGGTTTCCCGCGTTCCTTACCTCACCGGGCTATAATCTTGGATCTCCTGCGGATATCTTTATTGCTGATTCGATCACGCAAAAAAATCTGTTAAGCCCTCTTCATTGTCGCTTAGGCGATTTCAAGCCTTCTAGTGCGATGCAAGCCTTATGACAGTCATAGTGAGCGGCAACGTTTAGACCCATATGTCATCACTGGCAACACGCAATGGTCATATAGTTGACTAGACATACCACAGTGCCTCAAGACAAAATAGAAGGTATGTTTAACTAAATATATGAAGTGACACACTTTCAGATATTTCAAGAATTTATCAAAAGCTCTCCAGACGCACCCAACAACGAATAGATTTATTTAAATACATATATTTAAAACGATAGAATGCGGATCTACTGTCATTTGTAACGTCTCATTCATAATTTTACAGCGAGGCACTGTGTTTCGTCCAGAACAAGCTAGCTGGACAAAATTATTTTTTACTTGATATAGGTTGCATAGCCTCTGCTTGTTAATAATATGACTGATTTCGTTGTTTAAATTACTTAGAAACTCATAAAAATGCGAAACTCCGAAAATAAAATGAATTAATTAAAACTAATGGTGTTTATGGTACGATTCGTAAGAAATATCAATTAAATTAGGGGTATTTAAAGCTAATTACATTATATAACGATTACACTAATATTATAAGAACAAGTAAATAAAACTTATTTATATATTTTACAACAGTTCCGATTTGTACACAATAAACTACACTCGTATAAATCAACCTGTTTTAAATAACTTACTACTAGAAAACGACTATTCATTGAATTATGAATAATGAGAACAAACTCAGGAATTATTCATTCTCACTAAGTTCATCCTCAGAAAAATTCTCCACATAATAATCTTCGGTATTAATATTTCTAGTATTTACATTTTTACAATATTTACGGGTGGGGTTACAAGAAGACTGCAGGAGGGAGGCTACCTGATTTTTTTCTGGGGATATCACTGAGACTGTTAAGAATAAAAAGATCATATTATGTGATGATCAACATATTCAGGAAATCTGTATTCGTGGCAATACGAGACCGTTTCCGGGTATTATCCCTTCGGAACCTTCTGCAATCTTCAGAAACGATTCTCAGGTTTCTCACTAAGTCCTCGAATCAGTTTTGCGACGTTGCGTTTACCTGCTTGACGAGAAGCTATTTCAGCAGCAACCAAAAGTACATCAGAGCTTCGTAACTGAACCGAATCATCGATACCTCACCGTGTGGTTTTGGCACTTGCGTTTGCCATATCCACTGGCGGTCTTCCGGAACCATGCTGTGAATGTGAAGACGTTGATGCTTCTGCAAAGTCATAAGACACCTTAAACTGTATGTCTTCACCTTCTAGCCATTTAGCATTACAAGCTAAGAACCGATTCCGTATTCGGCCAGAATTCTCCCATTTCTCCGAAAATTTCGAAGAAAAACGGGAAATAATATTTTTGATCTCCTTCACAGATGCTTCTGTTACACCACTGAGATCATGATTTTGTGAAACAAACATGAAAAGCGCCTTATTTCGGTCACTTTTTGTATGTTTCCCCCATTCTTCGAAAAAATGCATTTTTGAAACTGTAAAACTGCTACCTGTAGAAAAATTAAAAACAGCTTTTCGAGCAAAAACGAGCAAAAAAAGAAAGTTTCATTATAATTTGGAAGCATGTGCCTATCAACTGAAAAAAATACAGACCGGGGATACGAGGGGGTTTTTAGTTACCGTCTTTTGAATTTGAATTGTTGAATAAAAAACTTAATTTCTGGATTTGCGACGCTCTGGTTCTAATTTAGTATGAATATTATTTAATTGTAACTAAATAAATATAATGTACTCAACCCTTAGTAAAAGAATCCATCACTAAAATTTACCACAACTATTAAGATAACCGCAGGAGATGCAATCGTGTCAGTAGCAAAAATTCAAATAATATTATGCATTTGACCCAATTTATTTCTATACTTGCCCTCATTAACGATGTTTTGTATGACTTATGCCAAAACAATAGTTGTGGGTGTAATTACCAACTAATAACCTACTTACCACCATTAATGATTTTAAGAAATCTTAATGTTGTTTTTGTCCAGCTAGCTTGTTCTGGACGAAACACAGTGCGAGGATTAAAATAGCGATCGTTTACGTCTACGACGATAGTGAAAAATGAAACAGGTGATGCGAGGAGTTGCTAAGACACGATGTGGGATGACAAACAAACCTCGGTCATTCAACTCTACAGGAAGAGTATGTTTTCTGGCGGCTGAATTTAATACACGAATGTTTATGTTACAGTTTCAGATTCTTGAAAAAAGAAGGGCACATCGATTTGGACGTCTGGATGGTTTCATATCATCATTTCATTATACAATTGATGAGAATACCCGCACAGTAGTGAAATTTGTGGTTCATGATGGTTAAAATTCACATTTTTCTTTCCGAACATTTTCGTGGACAGCGAAAATAAAGTTACACTGACTAATTACTGCTTGGACAGAGTCCCAACCAGATAAACACCTAAACCTCAGCCAAAAATACACAAGATGGCGTCGAGTTCATAATAAAACAATTTAATGGGCCAGCGCGCTTTCCGCGGTGACGAAATCTGCGCCGACGCATTCTCGTTGCGTAACCTGAAACGCGATCTGTCCAAGAGAAAACTGTTTAAGGTCAAAATAATTACATTTCATCTGTAGCCTGCATAATTCCCCTATGGAACCCATAGACGTCTAATCGTATTATAATTTCCCATAATTGTTTTTATGGAATTCCTGCTTGTAGATAATTTTCCTGGTGAAATACTGAAATCATTGAGATGTAAAAGTTCAAATCCTTATTATGATAACAGTTTTTACGCCTCATTGACTTACTGACTATAATTAGTGAGGGAATTTGATTTTTTGATATAATTATGTAGTGCACTAGTACATAATACAAATCAGTGGGGGCGATGGACAACAAACGAATCTGACGATTGTTTACGCGCGAGTGCGACGGGACGGGCGCGGCGGAAGCTTGGCGGAACCTCGCGTCATTGGCTCGCGTCTGCCGGCCAAAAACTTGGCCACCATCACCACGCCATGCTTCATTCATGGCACATATCATCCGCTAGCCATACGTCACACTAAAGATAACAATCATTATGGAAATAGTAATAAATAGCAGATGTAATCATTTCTAACAAAAATTCAACCGCAATCGACAAATCAGAAATGTTTGATATTTCCGAAACTCTTCAATTTCATTTTCAACCCGACAACAATTCTGATAATATAATGTACAATTCTTAAAACAAATACCATTCTTTTATCGTATGCTTTAAATTTAATGAGTCGAACAGATTTATCGTGACCGGAGACAAGTAAGGAACCATTTAGGCACTCCCATCCTGAGCGTCTTGTAATTTTTATTACGCAGGCAACCCCGCCCTGCATTGTTGTGGGGTTTAATGAGCGTACGCTCGTGCCAGCTCTGTTCCTGTGTGTTGCCGAGTATAAAAATTTATTGGATACGGCTTTATTTTCTGAATTCTTTTATAAAATCTGCCCGATGCCAAGAGGAATTAGAGTTACATTTTTTAAATATCGGAGTCGTTTTATGCGACTATAATCTTTATATACGTGATAAAAAGATTTCCAAGAACCAGTTTCTACTTTAACAAAACATCGCAGCCCATTTGGCTAATTTTACCATGCAGTGGTAGATTGTGAGTGGCTTACGCATGAAGATTTATGTCTATTATTGAAAGAAATTGGGAAAGTAGATGTGGTACATTGTAAAGCGTTTATTTAAAACACGTTATAGGATTTGAAACCTTCTGAATTTCTGGTTAGTTTAAATTAGGCTGTGTGTGAATAAAATAATCTATGATTATAGTCTTAATCATACATTATTTTATTGCGGGACTTACGATAACATGGGCTGAAGGTAGAGGTGATTTACTTCAAATTGTAGGCTGGTAACATACCTGAAACAAGAATACATTAAGATTATATTTACCATATGGATCGCAACAGTTCCAAATAACATATCCGTGAACCAAACCCGCCTCCAGATGGTTTATAAATACACAACGCCATGACATTAAAAATATCCAATTAATTCGTATTAAGTCCTATTTGGAGGAACATTTTCAAGCAAATTTAGGCCTTAATTGTAAACAGGCAAGGTTCATAAGTTGCGTTGGTTGGACGATGCTTTCAGAGATATCAAGAAGACGGCTGTGTAAGTCGTTACAGGGTTTCGGGCTAGCATTTGATATTTTCGCTCTAAAAATATTTTTATTTAGAGCATGAAACTAAAATTTAGTTTACGATTCAACAACCTCATTACACTGCTGCACTGTAGACAGAAGACTTAGCAAGAAGCTTAAAATTATTTTATATTTCTTTGAAAGAGATCAGAGCGCACTTCATTAAATTAATATTACATGGATGTAGCGAGGAATAATAAGTTCTTCAATTATTATTTGTTATCCAAAGGGGAGAGTTTTATTACAATGCAAAATAAAGTCACCGTTCAAACATAATGGAATGCAGGAGAGATCGATAAGGACACATGCGGGTAGGAAGCGAAAATTAATGGCTATAGCATTTAATTTTTTTATTACTAGTTATTCAGTGTTAATTATCAAGTTGATACTGTTACTTATTCTTCTTTATAAAAAAATAACGACTAAACTAAACATGTAAAAAGTAGTTCCTGCCATGTTTTTAACTCTGAAATAATAAAGAAATCGAATTCAAAACTGCCTAAAGTTGAACAACAAAAATTTAGACAAACACGTGAAACCAATGAAACACAATATCAGTATATTGTGCTAAAGATTAAAAAATAAGAATTAACCTATCAATACCCGCGAAACGAGACACAATAGTAAAACAATAACAGCGCGGTCCAATGAGACCGGTCGGGGATTCATGAATTAAATCAAAATATAGATGAGATACAGCACTAAGGGAAATTGAAGGTCTCTGCAACGGCACACCTTAGAACAAGCCTACTTGTTATTTAACATATTTAATTTGATGGTTATTTTTTTGTAAATTCAGATTTATATCGATAAAATTCTTAAGGCACTTTGAATTATGAGGCAAGATTGTAGAAGATATCAAAGAAAAGAGTCAACATATTTCGGAGAAGTAAAACTAGGTTTAACAGTGTAATTCGGTATTATCTCAAGTCAGATAATCCCTCATAATTTATATTTTAGTCTACGGAAAGTATTCGAGTTATTCTGTAATGTATATAAATGACCCAATTAGATGAAGTTGGCCAGCATCCAGTCGACAAGACTGGATGCAGTTCCCTCTATACAAATTTCCAGTTTACTTACATAATATGCCTACTTCTACACTTTTGTAGCTCTTGCTTTAAATCATAGATGCACAGAGTATTTTAATATTCATAATAATGTGTCTTTGACAACCTGTTGTTTGGGACCTGGAGAAGCGACTTTATGAACAGGACCATTATCATCATTAGTACTGAATTACGTAAATGACGAATAATAAAGTTGACATTAAACATACTCGGAGACTACCGACTGACCTTAGATTAACACCACAATCTTCTCATCTATAAGCAGGTTCGTTAATAAGATAAACTTAAGTAACTTTATATGCATAATACAAGTGTTATTACAATCATCCTAACCTACATCCAATGTCGCTCAAGGAATTCATTGTACTTGGGTAGAAATTCCACAATGCAAATATTCTATGAATTGGAACGTTCTGTTATTTGAAATATTCAATTAAGATAACATTTCATGGCACTACGGCGCAGTCTATAAATACGGGCACAAATTTGTTTTACACGAATGTGTTTCTAGGAATTTTAAAATTTACCTCTGCGGGAGAGGCATTTCTTTCACTCAGATGTGCTTTTTTCGTGTTATAAAAACTCAAACAAAATTATTTTGGAAAGCAAAAGTGAGCATTATTTATAAAAATCATGAATTCATGATCATTTATAAATGGTATAAAGTAGAAGTAATTAAATTAACAGATGACGTCGCGTAGGCGAGCCAGCAAACACGTGAAGTGTTAGTTGAGCTAGAGAGTGACAGATATATCTGTAATAGGCGAGTACGAGTGAGATCGTAATAATCTATCAGCATCTGAAAGTAGGTAAAGACATAAGCAGACGACTTCTCGCCGCTGAGTCATGGCATCACGACCTTTTTATATACGATCTAGAACAAGACATTAAATCGATTCAGCCGATATTTGTATTTCCTGCAATAATTATAATACTATAATAATAGGTAAGTAATTCTTATTTTAACTCAATGTGGATTTCCTCTGGCCTTGTATCAATGGACGAAAAGTACCAAAAACAAGATACAGTATCCTACAGTAATCGGATATTTGTTCAATTACCTCATCAGTGTTTGAAGCGTGCGGTATAAATCTCATATCAACAATTGCACAATCGCATGAATGAACCGGTAAACGCTGTGCGTTCACCAAATTGCTTAATGCGAAATGAATGGGGACCCTTAAGCCGTCTACACTAGAACCGAACCGACGGCAGAGCGGCGCCTGCGCATCCCACACGTGTGGCGCAACGGAGGCACTTTCGGCATGTTTGTGTTGCTTGTTAGTAACGCCTTGCCTATCGATTATAGAAAGCGAATCTCAGCAGTCCATGTGAAAAAACTGGTCATACCTACACTATAGTGTTGATGTCATACCCTTTTTTAGGTTTTGACTAGTAAATTCTCATTAGCATCCGCTGTTTTGAATACGTTACTGTTAAGTGCGTGATCGACGTACGAGCCTATACTGTGGTTTTAAAGAACGACGGTTTTGCTCATGGCTCGTTGGTGCTGATCGACTAGCGAGTAAACTAGTCATATCGTAGTCGAATTGAGGTTAACATGTTAAAATGAAGTAAACATGACGAGCCGCGGACGAGGCTCGTCAACTCAACAAAACCGCGGTATAGCAATGATACAGTGGCGAGTTTTACCGACCAGCCATAGGACCGCGGTTTACACGCTCGTCGATCAGGGCCTTTAGGATATTCTGCAAAGTTTCTATCTCAGAGCATGGGAAGCTATCTGTTACGACCAGCGTAATAGCGTGAAACTGTCGCCGATCAACAAGTCTCTAAATGCCGACTGTCGGGCGCCACCTACGGACCTCTGTAGAAAGTTGAAGAACTAGACCAGTCCAGTTTGGACGAATTACGGAGTCTGTAAGAAATTACGCAGCGTCAGTATACTTACTACGCCATACGAATTAGAAGGAATGAGAAATACGTTCTTTAAATAACCTCACAACTTCATAGGAAACAAAACGGCTTACCTATACAGTGGTATAAGTCGTCCTAGTAAGTGTTACTTATGGATCCTACAGACTACAAATCAGATTAGTTGCTAATTAATTTTCATAATTTGCATCAATGAATCGTATCAGAATAACACGCTTGGACTATATATTCAGAGAATGACTAAGTGTACCTACCTATATTATATTACTGTACCATATCCGTAATTTAAATTGGTAGCGTGACATCTAATTTCATTACATTTGCATTAATTACAATAAAAATGAACACTAAATCGATAAAAAGAACTAATTATAATTGGAAACTGTCGTCAATGTAAACATTAAATAACAGGTCAGACAGCGTGCGCCTGCGTTGCATGGATCGCGATTAGTGTGGAGCGTGAAGGCCGGGCAAGCGTTATCGTAAACACAGTAATAGGGTAAATAATAAATTTCACATTTTTAATGAAACTCTATACGTAATCAACATTTCGGTTTCGGACTTATAGAGCTAGGTAGAGCTACAATTTGTGTTGAAACGTTGTAGTTAATTATCATTCTCTAGTTAAAACTACAGAAAAACTACGTTAAGAAAGAGTCCAATAATTTTAAGCATGCCGCTGAAGAATAAATCAATTAAAAAATATGTTTTTCGAAAAATTATGTCCACAAATTAAAAGAGCAGTTATAATTCGAACATCTGAATGTAAAAACAAAAATTATTTGACGTCTGCCAAGATGTAAGTGCACATCTATATATTAATCGCATCAACTGACATGCCTTTGTACTTTGTCTGCAGCAGTAATTTATTACAATAAATATATTATTTTTATTGCCTTATTCAATAGGATTCATGAGTATTACACAAGATTTACATTCATTCATTGTAGTTAATTCAAAGTAGGTAGGTAACCGACTGGTGTCCGAGCAACATTTCTTACAACAATCCTATTCCATGGACCAGATTTCTAATGGGATTTTCCAGATTATGCAAAACTATTTGTACTTTACTTGTCTTTGTTTCATTAACCTTGAATTCTAATCTCATTTGATGTTGAGAGAGGAAATGTTGTTTTTTTATCTCTTCGTGGTTATTTAGATCATGCATTAAAGCTGAAGTTTTAAATCGTCCAAATTTAAGAGCTCATTTGAGTTTTAATAATAGTTGAACATAATTATGTTAAGCAATCAAGATCTTTCTGAAAGTTTTAATCTTTTGCTGAATTAAAATCAGAATAATATATGATACTTACCTACACCAAAAATTAGGTAAGTACCTATGTTATCTACGCACTCTGTCTATCCAAACCGAGATACCTATTGATAGATATGCCTTCAACCACGCAGCTATTAAATGAGACTGAATAAACCTACATAACACAGAATAAACGTTAGTAAAATATATTCAATAAAATTGAATGCTTACGGTGCCTACTGTTCACGTTATGCCAATAGGAATTGTATGTGGACCAGGGGTGCACTTAACCGAGAATCAATTGTGAAGTCGGCTCACCTACAACAAAAACCTTTTTTGTCAAAACAAGAAGATTTATAGGCCTATTGTCCTATGTGGGTCAACGATTTTCCATATGTCCATGGAGTACATTTCCCACTAACGAAGTACCTACTTACGTTGTAACTGCTAATGCATAAACCAAGTAAAAGCTTCTAAAGTTTAATCAAACCTTCTTGTCAGTTTTAGTTAGCTTCACACAAGACAGTATATACGTACCAATATACCTAAGCAATGACACATTTTTGATAAGGTGCCTAACTACAAAACGATGAAAAATGTTTTAAACTTAGTCAAATTAATTTGTAAGGTTATCTAAATGCCCGCGTCGTCGAAATTTTACAGGTATGTGACTTGCTAAACTGCAATATAAACTGGTCACTCCCGTAAAAATTCTACATTTGTAAATTTTAGGTGTGTAACTAGGAAGTTAAGCCAAATATTTTTATTATAAATTACCTACCTAGAATCTGACTACCTGACATTTGAAGTAGACCTGTTTGTAGGAATATTTTAAGCGCTTTAACGTTTGAATCCCCAACCGGTCCTATGAGACCGCGCTGTTATTGTTTTACTATTGTGTCTCGTTTCGCGGGTATCTGAGTAATTAAAGATATGATAACTTGTTTATTTATTTACAATACACCGATGCGTAAGTCATTCATCATGGGCCATGTTTGCCCAAATCGAAACGGCAAAATCAGTAGGAAAAACACGTAGATAAACAAAGTTTGTTGTTCTAGAAAAAAAAAAACTTAATAATTTCGAAACAGACTTAGAAATCGAAGTCTCGAGCAGTGAGGACCAGTTCTCATAACACACCCAAATCGTGTGTTTGAAAGAGATAAAGAAGACATCCGCCGGATTGTGTGAAGGTTCAGGGAAGTTATTTTTGCTAAATGGTTGGTATTTATTTAGACTTAAAATATTTAAGTAAGGTATAAGAACCTGTCCCAAATTGCACAAATCGGACAACCTTCAACATAAAGTTAGGCTGTTGCTTTGGTGGTTTACATTCACGAAATAACCAATATGTTGACCTACGCCAGATTGTCAGGCATCTAGCGATACTGTAGGCGTTGAGGGCCACAATTAAACAAAGCAGGTCTACCCAAGTTACCTCCATCGTGTCGTGGGCTGCCAGCTCCCACGCTTTGACTCCGACCTTTTTGTTTAGGTACCAGTTAGCAATCCGTCTTATTTCTATTCGTGTTACAAAGTTGCTGAATATTCACGTATGCTAAGCAGCGTCTTAGAGAGATCACATAAACTTAAATTATGTTTAGATAGAGCTGTCGTGCAAGTCGGAAGGTGAGCTAGCTTTGTTTGAATTTCACGTTGATACAGAACTTGTCTTTGAGGCTGAACTAATTGATTTATAGAAAATGATATCAGCGATTTTGATTTATAATCGCGTTTCCAGTTATGTCTGCTTTCTATTTCGTATAATAAGCGGAAATAAAATTTCTAAACGTAGGTACCTACGTAGATTCAATAAATCATAATATAACTCGCGTAGGAGAGCCGAAATGGTGCGATGCCGATGGTGATATTATGGAACCGAATTGTAAAAGCGACATTAGAAGGATTGTTCGGCTCTACGCGTAGGCCTCGGCTTCCCGCCCACGGGACTGGTTCCCTCGACATTCTGAAGCGATCGATTTTCATTTCAAATTACAGTGCTCACGCACAACCCACACATTCATCCCGAACGCATTCGATGTGCGTTCAAGTACACTAAGTATGATGGCCATTCAGTTTTCATTAACATTCCATGTGTACGTCATAGTTGAGGTGCCACTTTAGGAGTTCAAAAATATGTCAAACCGTAACAGAAAAGGAATTTAGGAATATTTGTCCAAAATAATGACACAGCTGCGACACATATGTAACGGTTATATAGTACTAGCACATATAACATTTTCACGGCCTTAGAAAAATATAGCTCATTAGCAGAACGATCACGTTGCTTTAGATAAAGCGTAGATACTACAGCGGCAGTGTCGTGGGAACGAGCGAAGAATAGACGCCTCGTATGATCCAGTTTTCTACAGAGATGCAGTGTAGCCTTATCGAGGTCGACGCGATAATGAGTCGCGTGTCAATATTTGCTCTCAGTAACATTTTCTGAAGTACCTACCTCATACAAAGGAAGTAAGAAAGCAAGTGTTTCTACTCAGTTCACGTAGGTACTCGTTGTTCACGTAAGCTTTCCCTTCTCGGGCCTCCTCCGTGATTCAACTACGAATAAAACATTGTCGCATTCAGCTTCTTCGTCTACTCTGCATGCCATATTTTGTTTCATGCTTTTCATAAAGAAAAGCATGCTAGACTGTGTTTACTGGGAGAGTAAATCAGACAGCTACACTGACACTAGCTATTTAAAGAAATGTTTACAAATAGAGATTATTTGTAAGCATTTCTTCAAGTACCTACATTCACTTAGGAAGCTGTCTGATTTCCTTGAGAACCAAATAGCCAACTCAGGTGTTAAAACCAGTAGATATGTCTGTGTGACCTGCATTTTGTCTTTAAAAATGGCAGCAGTTTCTTCCAAATCAGTCATTCTGATTAGTCTGGTTGCAAATTCTTTCCAAAGTATTTTGAAAATAAATGCGATGATGATTTTTGATTTTTGTCTTGTTTTGTAGTTTGGACAGGTTTAGTTGATCCCTATATGGAACGTTCGGGTAAGGTCGGTTGACAGTCAAAATTGATTAACTATACAATTTACATCGAGGACTGTTTTGAATCTCTGCAATTAAGCAACCCACAGCAAGTTATAACATGTCAGAAAGCGACTGGAACAACCTTGGCTTCTACACCTCCACGCAACCCACGGCTACCCTCATTTGGTCATCGACGTAGGCGCACCCGCCTAATCGCATACTAAGCAACCTTATAATGACCCAACTAAGACTCACTTTTGCTACAGGGTTGCGGAACCGAGCCTCGGCATCAAAGGTAGGTGGCGCCTACGCATCAAACAAAACGCAATAATTGCATTATTAAGCAGATATTACTAGCTCGTTGTAATTCGATTTCATTTAAACAGGGTCACTAGAACTTGTATTCTACGGTTTTGTAGCAGCAGCAGCTTCAAATAATTTGCAAAACGTTCAAGATAACGTGACAAGTATTCCTAAAATGCATACTATGCGTAAAACTTATCTTTTTGTTTACAAAACCTTCTTCTCTGATATTTTCCGATAAAACAATCCTTAAAGGCTATTAAACTCATTTTTATCTTTATCGTGGTTTAATCTGCAAATCAAGTGTGTTAACATATTTGATAAAAATTTATCTATATACTTATAAATCTGTTCTTTTTATTATCCACTCATATTGTCCATATCAAAAATGATAAAATATTTAACCGTTGTTCCATTGATGTCTCTTTATCTTATAATACTTGTCCAATCTATATATTATTATCTGTAGGTTGGCAGGTACTTATTAAATGTTTTGATTGACGAAATTGTATGTTTACTTTGGTTAGCGCATTGTTATCTAGCGATGCTTACTGTTCCTCTTGGAATGCAAACAGCCAAATAGTTGATTCGATATGTAAACATTGATCGGTCGATATTGTTTTGACTATCAAAATATTCCGTGTTATAAAATGTCAGCCATCACATCTGGATAACTCATGTCTATTATTATAAATGAACTTTAAATTCCATCAGTCGAAACATGGTCTTTAAAAGCATTTAACATTCGAACAAGATATTATTTTACATGTAGAAGACGTAGTCTTTTGCTTATGTAAAAGTGACTGTTTGTTGTGCTCATTGCCGGTTAGAAGACGCGTTGAAATCTTTATTTTGCTACATAAAAATGTTGAAATTGTGGTGAACTATATTATTTTTCTCGTATGCCTAATATACCAGCGTCTAACGAAAATAGCCGTCGTTATTTCTCAGTTCGGCGTAACGCGATACGCCACGCCTGTCGGCTGTCAGCTTGCCGTCGATATTTTCGTCAAGTCGTCAGTACCCACCGTGGACCGGCGTGACATGTCAAATAAACCATAAAATTTCAACAACATCGCTATAGTGGACCACGTTGATCGAACCTATAAGTGGACATCGAAAAATATAAAACTTGCTAACATCAATGAATAACCCAACATTTCCCAATCTGCCTCGGGTGAGTCAAACCTTACCAATCTTATCAAAATGAAATTAAAGAGTCAGTTCTCGAGTCGAGAGCTCTTGCTTTTTAAGGCAAATGTTAAATCAACAAGTTTTGGAGAATGATGCAAGCAGAATATTACCTGAGCCACGTGTTTTAAATTTACGTCCACGCAATTTCAGTACATTACGGCTGGTTGAAGTATTAAAACTTGTCAGTCACAAAGCATTGGATATGGAACATTTCGATCCACTTGAGCTGTACCGAGACCTATCTTATTAGATTCATGCGCCACTGACATTATTTCGTAAGTGCTCATTTAAATGCGAGTAAACATTAGACAATATGTGACCAACGAGAACATGAGGACATCTGCTGCTGGTTCAATAAAACAGAAACTGTTTGTCTACTTTGTATTTGCGATATTCAGAACATTACCTCTTTGAAATAGAACTGACAGTTTGCTCTAACTAGGTGATTTGCTAAGATAGGTACCTATGTTATAGATGTCTTGTGTATCCATGAAGATAGGTAAGTTTTAATTCAAAGTAGGTATCAGCGTATCTCAATTTTACAAATTAGGTAATCATTCCTAACTCTGACGTGAATGTCTAAGTTTTACTATAATATACAAAAGGGATTTTACAGTAGTGTTAGCAGCTATTTGATTGATAAATAGGTAGATATTTACAGTATAAATGATTAGTGAACTGCGTACAACTTACTCTGTATTCATACCCTTTAATCCCAGAGGGCAAAGCTAACAGTAAATGGTTATGGCTACGACATTATGACAAGTAGAGGTATCGGTCGAATAGACCTTGCTTTGCACCGAGACGTGACTCGAGTCGCTAATGTGTTTTAAAGTAACACATCGTCTTTTCAATGAATTCTGTTTCTGCCTCGGCTAGCTTTAGAATGTTTATTGGTTTAATTATGAAAATTGTTTTAAACAATATTAACTAGGGATGTATCTTTCAAAAATTGGCATCATTTTTCTGTAGTAGACTTTTATAAATTTTACGACCACATTCTAAATTTTTGTGTCATCCATTTGTCTGAAAAGGAAGAAGTTTTAAACATATTGATGCATTAAAAAACTAGGTTTTTCTATATCAATGTTTTAACAGCTAAAAAAGTTTGTGTGTGTGGTGTAATTTAAATTAAACAAAGCCTTTATTTTGCAGCAATAGGAGCGGTTTCTGTAGTTTAAATGATGTCACGTTTGACCGTACAATTATTGTATGGGTTTTTTTTTATGATTTTTTCGGTTTAGTATTAGATATCCTTATGTTTTTATTTATTCTGATTGTGCCTGCTTTAAATGACATGTACAGTGTAACAAACTGACAGACAGAAGATTTTAAATAACAATCTAGCTCTGAGTCGCAGACTATATTATCGTGCTCTCTTGATCAGCCGGCTCATAATATCAATTAGGGCTTGTGTAGCGAAGCGGCATAGCTACCCAAGTACTAACATTCACTTATATGGTGCCAAAGTGACTTAAACCTGTTTGTTATTGGAATATCTACCTTAGTATTATCACAGTGAAACTGTGAAGGTAAAATCAGAGTATTAGTTCAGGATTGTCGTCTCTTCCCATAAGAATCAAGGAAAACGGAAACAAAACTGCAGAAATTATAACAAACAAATGGTGACTAAATAAATAAACTGAATACCCAGGTACTATTCTGCCATTAAATACTAATCTATTCAATTAGCTAAGCATGCTGTAGCAATGTTAAACGATCTAAAAATGCATAAATAACAGCTAGATTTACAACAATTCATACTTTATTCAAATTCAGAACAACCAAACACATACCAGAAGGTACTAATTTACATCAGAATACATTCCATATTCTGTCTGCAGGACATTTTGCAAACGTCAAGTGTAGTCGGCAGGCGCTCAGTAGCAAAGATAAGGGCTACATAGTATCCATGGACTGGTTACGTGTGGTAATAAAACGAGGCTATAGATCGCACAAGGAGCGCTGTGCCTGCGCCGCGCTACGTACAAATCTCGTATGACTGAGAATGGTGGACGTACGGTACCTACACAGAGTGGCGACATTCCACCAACTCGCGCGGAATGCAAGAATACGGCCCTGCGAACAGGTTACCCCCAGGGCTTGTGGTTGTGATCCTTCATATCGCGCGTTCCCATTTAAAATATAACCTCAAAATCATAACTCGACTAATTAAAGATTTATTTACAACAGCTGCGTGGACAGCGAAATGAGACACATAAGCGTAGTCACCAAACTCGTTTACTACATGTACATTTCACCGATCTCTTTCGTCGGCGACAATCTAACGACCGCTGACCGCAAATCGGCACAGAGACGGTCTGCTTTACTTCGCTTTTCGAAATGAAGGATCGCATTACCAACACCACTGGACCATAACTCGGCGGGGCGAAGACAAAAATAAACTTAATATCGTTTGCGTTGTAACATTTGTCGACGCATCCGATTTATGATCGCCTCGGTGACAAGCATCGACGAGAGGAACTAGTACTCTCATCTGCCGATGTATTATAAATAGTTCGAGACGATTTTGACCTACCTTCATCCAGAAGTCGCTCCATGTGCATGAAAACATTCGGGAACGCAGCCAGTTGCTTCCTGTCTTTGAGCAACTGAGCTAAGTAGTCCGCTATACTTTGCGTCGAAGGACTGTTATTATCACACATCATGAGTACTATTTATACAACTAACGACACGTTAAAAGTTTATCCCAACACGATCAATTAAGATATTGTACTTTAGTTACTGATTATTGTTATTTTTGTGAGATTATGTTAGAAAAGTTAAATTCACTTCCACACACATCGAAGTTTCGATCACCACTAGTTGAATTTGACCGAAGTGAAGTTGTGGGTGAATATAGCGCTGCGCCTGCGCTCTTGTCGAATGGATTTTTTGTGAGCGCGTGCGACTTCTGTCCACAGTGTAGGCGTAATAATAACATACGCTGCTCTCGCTCGCACTCGCTGCACTGCGCTGTGTATACGTCTCGCTCTCGCGCCACAGAAAATAAATGCGAATCAGTCGCCATCTAGCCAACCCAGTTACAACTATAATGATATAAGTTGACATGACTGTAACTATTCACTATGATATTTCCATTTATGTATGACGAAGTAGCAGAAGTATTGTTTTAGGGTTTTTAAAAGCGTGCATTGATATTTTATAAGAATTTTACTTCGAAAAATAGATTTATATCGTTCCCGCCTACCTTAAGCTAACATAAAAATAACTTCGAAGTGTTTTATGCTTAGGTAGGTACTCCTCCTACTATACATTGGTGCCCACATAGGTACTTACTAATTTCTTGAAAATACTTTAATTTGCCAACGTAAGTAAGATAGGTTCACGAGAAAGATAACCAAAAATAAGAACACACGGCGTGACAGAATGCGTCTTTTTAGATCACCTTATAAGGGCCACGACACCAATCTACTGAAGTCGAACCCGTACTGTTTAATAAACTATCCTGTGGTATATAAAAAAAACATTTGAATTTTCTGTCGTTTTTGGCATTGCCCTCTGAAATTTTGAAGTAAAAAAAAACTAGTCATTAAACAGTCTCATTCATAAAAATCTTAACTTATTAGCTTTTTTATGAAGAATTTTACTAACAAGTAATTTTATAGGTGGCTAGCGGTACGGAGGGAAAGGGTAAGATGGTAAATAGGATTTCAGCTAAACAGCAAAAGCAAATAAAAAAAAGCAACGAAGCAAATAAGAACAAAAATAACAAATCATAGCGGGAAATTAATGCAAGCAAATAAAAGCAACAAGTTCACAAAAAAATTAAAACGCTAGAATAAAGCGAAACAAATACGATTTCCGAAATACTCTTCAAATATAGGTACAATAAAAAAATATCTGATCGTGAAACTACAGCTGACAATCATCATTTCAATAGTTTGCATAGCTCCGGTAGTTGGTTTGTCACGAGTAATTAGGCTCAAGGACTTATTAAGCCTATTGCAAATCAAGACTCATGAATTTGATGAAGCGACAATTCACCTTTCCAATACCGAATTGAGCATTGTGATTTGTTAGAATTCTTTAAAAAAAAAATTTAATGAAACCGCTATAGATTGAGATCGGGCACAGACCGACTCAAACAGGGAGTATAGACATACATTTGAACAAATATCTAGTAGATTTAGCACTGTCTTATGTCTAAAAATTTTTAGTTCTAGGGAACAATTTTCTTTCGATGTCTTTCTTGAATGTTTTAGAAGCGGTGTTGGTGTAATCAAATATATTAGAGGATACAGAAAGTAAAGCGCATTTACTTCAATAGAGACTACTTAATAAGCGAAATCCCGTAAGAGTACGTCCCTACTTAGATAAATATATTAAAGATTGATTCCTTTATGTACGTATTGCAGAAAGGTAAGTAAATATTAGGTTTGACACCGAATCATGAGAGACCTTCAATAATTTTATCATCACCTGTGATTACTTTCCTGCCACTGTCCCTTGTTACTTAGGGTTGGCGTAATGCATACATATTCTATCTATCATTTGCTCCTCTTTTTTCATATCAGTCCTCACACAATTAGGTACTTATCCACCTTTTCTTTCGCCTCTTCTCTCGCTTACCAACTTAATAAAAAAATGTCAACAATAATTTCGACAATTGCACCTCAATGACGTGGTAAAGCGACAAATAGAGGCTCCTCCTCAAACGCCTACACACAATATTTCATCAAGTAAGTTTTTTCTGCTTTTACATAAAAGGAAACCGTGGGCGAATAGAGGATTGTTTTTCATAACCTTTTTATTAAAGACTAAAGTTACGCAACATGTTAAGAACGTAAACGGAGTGAGATTGCTTAATAATTTAAAAGCTTTATGGCTTTACTTTATGGAGTTAAACTGTATTTAAGTACAAAGGAACATCTGAGAAAAGAGAATATTCAGGAAACGTATGAAAATAAGCTGCTGTGAAAATATTCTTTTAGCTGAAACAATAGAGCATCACTCAAATTCAAGTCATGTCATGTGATAAACGAAACGTCATAAATGCTGAAAATAGCGTTAGCGTTTCTCGCAATCAGACTATAAAGTTTAGCGAGTCAAAAACTTTGTGAGATAGAATTTAAATTTAGCGATTGAGATACAAAAAACAATGTTTTAATTATCCAATGAGTTTAAGACAAAAGAATGATAACAATTGGTAGGATCGAATGCCCATTTAGTATTTAAGATATACATATGTACTTAATAAATTCCTAAATTCCTCTTAACAGAATCCGCTACAGTAACAACAGAAATCTGGAAGCATATAAGAAGGCCTAAACTATTGAAAGCTGAGACTTAGCAACAAATTTATTATGAAAACTGAGCCTAATTTTTTCGTTCGCCTTGAAACGAAATTGAACTCACAAGTGTTCCGTTCTAAATACTCACAATCTCTTATGTTTATATGCAGACAGAAGAATTTGCCTAAATACCATGTAAACCATACTCATTTCTTACTTATCTTGTGCAGCCTTTGTCACTAATGTCGACTGCTGTGATAAGTACCTACCTACTTATTTTAGAACCATATCCGACCCTTAATTATTTTGTACTACATATGGACAACATTTTGGTTACTAAAAAGTAAAGATCTGAGAGAAATACCTACGAGATTTTTCTGCTAATATTTTTAGCAATGACAATTTTTGTAATAGGAATACAAAATAATATCCAAAGGAATCCTTCTTTGAAAACCTCTAATTATCTTCTTAAACACCAATTGGTCTGATAAAAATTAAACTTTATATCACCGTCGAAATTCGTTTTTAACAAAGCCAGCACATTCGATCAATTAAAATCACCCAAGTTAGTTACGTTTTATCAATTCCGTTAAAAGGATAAATGGATAATTGACCCCTATACGATGTTCTCGTGGATCTATCGAATTAACCGGATTAAGCACACAAGTTCCACGCTCTATATTCCGCTATTATTTCTGAATTGAAAGCTTTATTACGAGCCTACATCTCAAATAGAAGGGTCATCTGTTATGCCTTAATATCTACCACAGCTACACCGTTTGTAATTACTTGTTCAATCAAAGTTATTGCCTAGCGTTAATGCAACAGAACCATCCTATTAAAAACAAATCACACTAACAATATTTATTGGGATTAATACTGTAGAACAATCTATTGTTTCCATCAAATAAAACTGTGAAACCGTATGCATTACCTGATGGTACCTACATGCGATTAATTACTACTACCTATTTACCAACTGATTGCAGCAACGTTTACGTCATACTGAAGATGGTTGCAGCTACTTGCTTAGAAGACATTTTCCTTAAATAAGTAATACCTACCACAGAATAAACTAACAAGGAGGTTGCTTAGAGTGAATTAAATGTGCTGCAAAATGCTAAAAGTATTTAAAATCGTTTTATGACAACATTTTTCACCGATACACGGGCTTGACTTCCATAAAAGCATCGTGATTATGCGGCCGCTCCAGCTATGGCAGCTCGTTTGGACTCTAATTATCTAGGCGCTATGGAACTTGGATATACGAAGATGGTAACCAACTAATGCAGCTATCAGGTATCTAACTCTCGGCCAATAATAAAAACATTAGATTGCAAATGGTACCTATACAATATCTACCAACCACTTGAATATGTAAATAGGAACTTGGCAAAACGCTTTGTTTTCACAGCATAACTTTAGATACGATCGTGTAATTTTACACGTGAGGGATTAGAATGTACAAACATTACCTACACTTTTTATCGCATCTCCATAAAATCCATCAAAACAACAGTTTACAACAGAAACACATAAAAGGCGAGCAATAAATATATATTCTTGAAGTTAATTATTGATCGACAACGCATCGTTAAAACGTCGGTATCACAGATCACAGCCATTACATACATTGTTTTTTTTTTCAAATAAACACCATGTGGTGTACAATATGAAATTAAAATAACGTCAAGTCCGCAACAATTTTTATGTTCATGTATGTAGGTTGGAGTGCCGTGCGCACAGCTTCGCGTCTTGGATATCTACATGTCCGGCTTTCGGCCTACGATTTGTGCGGGCGAGGAAAACATTGCGTCACCCTGCCATCGTGTGACCATTTACTACAAGCTACCCATCTTTGATCTTAACCAAACGATGACACAAAAAATGCCTTGTCGGACTCTCGAACTACGAAGCTCTTCCTATTTTATATATTTTAATGTGCAAACTTTTTCACCCGTTTCCTGTATTCTTCGTAAATCAACGTCCCATTTAATTTTATGACACAAAATATGCCCACTAGTTTATACAAACTTTTGAAACCATCTAGACGATAAAGATATTTTATTTTGACAAGTTTTAAAATATTGAATTGCTGAATTGGTGATCTGAAATAATCCTGAACGTAAACTTCCAGCGTGATAATTAATTAGGCTGAAAATGTGTAAGTCTCTCTTTTGATACACGTACATATTTTAAGATTTTACATTAAAGTTATTGACGATTTGATATTTTGGCTAGCCAACAATGACGAGGGCCTAGATATCTACAAGTTCAGGCGTAAAAAAATTCAATCAGATGGAACATCAGACCTACCAAGAAACGCAAATATTCGCTTAGATTTGGATGAGGAGCGTCGACATAAAACTTACGCTATATTACAAGAAGGAAGATCCGAATTTTCATCAAACAGCAAACTGCGAACAATTCTGCTTATTTATTCCAACCCTGCTTGGAAAATATTCGTACTTACCGACCTTTTCATTGCATACATTCTTGACACTTGTGTTTATACATTCTGCAAATCAAACGAAAGACCATTCTGGGCCATTGTAATATTATTGTGCTTCAATTTCATATTCACATTTGACGTCTTTGTCATTGTAGGCTTGAAATTCTTTAAGAAATGGAGGAAAACTTTGAACCTTGTAGAACCAGATACATTTAAAGTTATTATCAACATAATAATAGCAATCCCATACTCATTCTTGTATTTAGTGGATGATCATACGATAAAGTTCAATTTTCATGCGATTGCACCTATAATAGCAGCAATACGAGTTTATAGGATTTTAGAATATTTCTACGAAAGATCTTCGCAAGCAGGCAGTAATCAGTGGACTACGTTCTTGTCGCAGTATTTAATACTTTTCTTCTTATCTGTTCATACCTGGGCGTGCGTGTGGTATTTGTTTGCTAACAGGTCCTTTGACATTCATAAACTACGCACATCGTGGTCGCTAGCAGCAATATACTTGCCGACGGAGGAAACTCTCGACTGGTACTACGTCTGTACATATTGGTCAGTCATGTTCCTAACTACGAACGCCCTTGGGGATTTATACCCTGTGAGCACCGCTGAAAGATTCGTAGCAATACTGGCGACGTTGCTCGGCTTTTTGCTTACAACTGTAGTTTTTGTGGGATCCTTAACATCACAATTCATTACTATAACAACAAGACGTTCCAAATATGTAAGGCAACTTAAGAAAATACAAAACCATCTGCGATTGATCCAGATGGATCCGGAAACTACCAAGCGTATTATCGGGTAGGTACCTAACTAATCTATGACATTATATTAACGCAATACAATTAAATGATCTTAAAAAGTAACTTTTATATTTAAGAATTTATTCATTTTCAGGTATTACGAAGATCTCTGGTACCAAAAATCTGGAGTTTTTAAACCTAAGCTACTTAGACTGTTACCATATCCTTTACAAATGGAAATCTGCTACGACTTGAATGCCGTTCCACTCTATAGCTCCTTGTTATTTAGGAAGTTACCGGAAGCATTCCTTAGAAGACTATCTTTAGATATGACGCACCAGTTTTATCTACCTGGAGATGTTGTATATAACCATAACCAGAACAAGACTATTATGGTAAGGCTGCATGTTTATGATCTGTTTAAAATATTAATTAAGTACGGTATACGTTTGTCATTAAGATTATATTCATGCGATACTGTTGCAGGTATGTGTCACTAGTGGCGTATTAGAATTATTGTCTGACGAAGATGATGAAAGTCCAATGATTTCATTTGCAAAGGGGACCTGTTTTGGTGAAATTTCTCTAGTCTATAATATACCAGGTAAATGTTTTACCAGGAAAAGATTAAAATTTACTAAGTTGCCTATTAGAAAGACCAAATGTTTATGTTTTAGCACGTTGCACAGTTAAAGCGGCAACTTACGTCGAATGCCAAGTCTTAGAAAAAACCAAATTTATACATCTGATGACCACATACCCAGACCTTGTTGAATCTATGCGCTCAGAGATACAAGAGCGAATCAACAGGAGTCGACAAAGGAAATTAAAGCAAGGAGATCAAGCGGAATTCTCATTGAATATTTACGCGTCCAAGGATCGAAAGAAGAGCAGTATCAAATGTTTGAAAGATAAATTGAGATATATTCAAGGTAGGAACTTAGAGTAACACCTCGCAATTTACCTACTTATTATTTGTTTCCAAAATAAGTACTAAGAGCAGATCTCGTTGATTAGATTGAAATTAAGCTATAAAAGGCACATAGAGAAAAAAGTATCTGCGACGCACGTTAACCAGAATTTATCACATCCACAGGTGCGACGGAAGTCGACACATTGACAAACGACGATCACCTTGATGAAAATTGCTTGGATCTATACATTTTATCGGAACATATAAAAAAGAAAGCGACAATGTTTACTTGTATCAAGTCCAAGTTTCCTTGGATATTAGAAGCCGACTGTCCACTTGTCAAATACTGGGAACTGTATATGCTTTTCATAGTATTTTACATATGCCTCGTCTATCCTTACTTCATAGGTTTTATGCGCAAATTTCCCGATGGAATTTATTTTTATTCCCAGATAATTATAACCATATCTCTAATACTAAACCTATTCATGACTTCTATTACCGCAATTAAGACAAAAAAGAAGTACATAAAGAATTGCAAAAGCATTGTGGGATATAGGATGAACACTCTTGGTTTTTACCTGGACGTTATATCAATAATACCATTCGAATACATTGTTACTATACATCAGTCTGTGAAATACCACGATAACTATAGAGATCACTTATTCTATTTGTGTAAAGGAATAAAATTGTGTTTAGTCTGGAGGTTGTCAAGCTTCTTTGAGAATTTAGAAAGAAAATTGCTATTGAATTCGCTTGTAGTTAAGGTAGGTGCACCCTATTTTATTCTTTTGCTTTATTCTCTTTTCCATACACTAAAGGTGTAATTTTATATTATAGATAGTAAAGTATTGTGTATACATATGCTTGCTGTGCTATTGGTCTGGCGTCATACTATACATGGAATCTTGTTTTGTAAACCGATGCTCGGAAAACTCATGGTTTAGTAAGGCGTTGATCTGGGAAGATCAGAAACGCGGATATAGATCTAGCAAGTAAGTGTATATCTGTTTCTACTTATGTGGTATTAGTAGGTGGGTTGATTTTATTATGCGGTACTGGTGAAATCACTAACTCTTCTAATATGAATCTATGTATTTTTTTTTCAACAGAAAATTGCGTAACCCACCTAAAACTTTCGGGTATAAAATGCATAAATATTGCAACAAATGTACCTATAAACTTCGTAACTAATAATTTATTTTGGATCAGGGATTCATGATTCATCAAGCATATTCAATTAAATTTTTCCGCTGAATGATTTATTTTTATGACTCATTTTAAAGACAGCAGCTATTATAAATTCTGATGACCTTCGTTACAACGTATGTATGGTTTCAGAGTGAGTGACGGGTGTACATGTAGGTACAATTTATATTTTCAAATTAACAGTAATACCTATGTTGCATCATGCACACAGATTGATATTTTCAAAAATATAAGGGAAGATTGACTGACACAGAGTATTCCTGTCATGGCATGTTCTTTTTCGTATATGGCAATAATTCTGTACCGCGCCCGCGTCAGCTCGTTGTAGTCCTATACCAATCGAATCCCTCTGGAGAAATTTTTTCAACTGCCATCCATATCATCACATAAGCTTCATGATATATTTTAAGCATTTGTCCCCAGAACGAAATACCCAATTGTAACGTCTGTATACTTTGCCACGACTATCCTACTTTCTGTCGGCTATGGGGACTACACACCCGGAGATATCTACGACATGGCATTTATAGCTTTCCTTAGTCTCTATGGGGTCCTACTTTCCGGGTTTTGTGTCTCTGAATTCTCAGCTGTTGTCACACATTGGTCAAGGTAAACTACCTACGAGTACATATATCATTGTTTTAAGCAGGTACCTGCATAAATCATGACAAATACGTAACAAAAAATTAGTTTGAATCAATTTGTTAACAGTAAGGAATACAGTACGTATTGTCAATTCGGTCAGAAATTAAATGAGTATGTTCATGAAATTATACAAATCTTTTACTTCAGGACCAAGACTGCATTTCTGGAAGTGATCATAACGATTGATAAATTCATGAAAGAGAATAATATGCATCCAGCAATCAAATCTCGGATAATGGCTTTCTATGAACTGCAGTGGCAATACAATTCGGTAAAAAACAATTCAATCTTGAATAATATAAATGTATTGAAATAATTCATTATTTCGTAATTTTAGGGCGTAGAACTAACAGATGACAACTGGTTAGAGAAAACGGTAGTGCCTTCAGAGTTAAGGAAGAAAGTCTTGCATCAAGCTAGATTCAAAACACTAACATCTATCAAGTTCTTTCAAGTGAGGAATAAAGCCTTTATTCATACGCTAACAGAAGGTTAGAACTGCTTTTTAAATACTTAACACATTGCGATACTACGCTGCTAAGTGATACGACGCAAACGTCTATCAATCCTAAATAGGTAGGTACGAATCTTTAATTGACAGCAATCATCTTAACTACAAATGTCTCGGAAGGAACTGTCCCACACATGTGCTTATTAATTTAGAAGTCAAGGATAAAATCGTTTCGTGTCTGGAGCTTTCAAGTCTATACAAAACCCAATACTTAGATTGGTAATTTCACAAGACAAATGTAAATCAATAAAGATTATTTCCTTTTACAGCGGCAAAAGACATCATTCTACCACCTGGCGAAATTGTATTCTATGGGGGCACGATAACTAGGGAATTATACATAATCGAGAGTGGTTACTGCTTGGTAACATCGAGTGAAAGGAGGGAGAAGAAAACTGAACGCATCATAGGCCCGGGTAATCATGTGGGGTTACTAGTTCTCTTATACGGAATCCCCACTCTTAGCACCGTGGTCACATTGACTCATTGTAAGGTAAGCTCAACTGTCCCCGCAACCTTTTACAGGTGGGTTGATATAGTGGGTGGTCGTCCTACGCTCGCTTACTGCCATTCGACCTTATTTAAGGCTATATGATTGGATCTTTGTTGCGACAAAGGTGACCGTTATCAGATACAATGAAGTAGGCCTGTTCGTGAACATATGACTTTGTGTTGTACTAATTAAAGCAAGGGGTTATAACCTACTCGTAGTTCAAAATCTGTGAAGCTTGAGGGGTAAGAACTAACAAAAGGTAGCTACTATTGTTGTGTATTAAAACATAATGTAGGTCCCAAAACGGACCATAGGTACACTTTATTTTCATATGTCTCCTATACAAAACAGCACAACTAGGTTGTCAAGTTTGTTAATGTCAAGACAGACCTAAATCTGAAGATCGATACAGTGATTCATGTTCCTGAATCGCCTTTTAAAACTTGCACGGAATTATAAATAGTGGAAGACCATATCTAAATGGAAATGAAGGAAGTACTGGTTGATTAATATCTATATCAAGTTAATCAAATTAGGTGTATAAAATGTCTTCCCACACAATGTAAATATGGATTGAAAAAAAAAGCAACTTCAACAAATATACCTATTCACTACGGTGAATTCGTCAATGACGATAATAAGCAATCTAATTTACTCACAAAAGAGCAAGATTCTTGGTTCTACTTAAGTTAGTACACGCGGCGGCGGAGATTGGGTAGCAGGTCATAAATGTGTGCGAGAACGCTACCGCGTGAAACACAACAGGTATTATCGTTGTGTGCTACAAAGTAACTCGTCGTTTCTACACTCACACTCTTGCAAAAAAGCAAGCCGTACACAACTATGAAAGTACAGCAAAAATTGACTACTGCTGTTATCGGCGCCATGGCGCAATGCGTATGATACGTGACTGACAAGTAAGAGGTCCCAAGTTCGATTCCAATCGTCTGGTGTAACAGAAAGTTTGCTTGTTTTTATTTTCTATTTGACCCTTTTTTTTAATAGTAATGTTATAGTTACTCTCATAATAATTAAAATATTTTGAAAATATTGTGACAAATAAAACTGCGATAACGATCCAACTATGTTTATTACAGCTTATTAATTACATATATTAAACGGAATGGTCACAATTAACGAATCTGTTCATGATTATCCTTAATACAATATATAAAGTGAAAATATTCTAAGTCAGACAAGGATGGACGTCACTGATTTTTAAGTTTTTTATTAGTGACATAAATCAACATGTTATCAAGAATGAATTATGATAGATATCGCAACTCTTGATCTCAATAACAATAACATCATGTCACATAATAACAACAACAGTATAATTACCTACAGCTTACTTCTTAGTCTTTTTTTTTACTTATCAAAGTTATCAATCAGCATGTTTTAAAAAATGAACTATGATAGGTATCGTAACTCTTGATTTCAATAACAATAGGTAACATCATAAAAACAACAACAAGAAGAACAAAATATAGTAATACAGCTTTTTAAAAATATTTATAATTGGATTCAATTTAAATCAAAATTAATATCTAATTGGTGCACCTTCATTGTCGATTACTTCTTGTAACCTCGTTCTCATGCTAGCCACCAAATTTTCACACAGGTCAGTGCCGCGAAACGATTCCCACATGGATAACACTAAATTATCTAAATTACGTTTAGATCTCACATCAGATGAATCCCAGTTGAGCACCATGTGACCCCATAGGTTTTCTATGGGGTTCAAATCGGGACTTTTAGAGGGCCATTCAATAACAGTCAAGTTTTCTTGGACACTTAACCAGTCTTGCACCATTCGTGCGCAGTGCACCGAGCAGTTATCGTGCACGAAGTAAATATGCTCGTCCGGGTATGCCACGCGCACGGTAGGCAACATAACATTTTGCAAAATGTCCAAGTAACCTTGACTGGTATTGCGACCCCCTACCTCCACTAACTCACCGGGACCCATCGATGACATCCAGCCCCAATAACCTAACGTAATGCGACCACTAGACCTGCATGGGAGAATATTTTTGTGATGGTAACGTTCGCCATCTTTTCTCCATAATATTTTACGCCCATCCTTATCTGACTTAAAACACTTTTCATCACTAAATATAACTATGTTATTGCACCAATCGAAATCTATAAATTTTCTTGCAAACCGCATCCTTTCTTCCTTATGCAACGCCGTCAGTAAAATTTTTTTCGCGGGCTTGCGACATTTTATTTTAGCTGCTCGTAAGTGGCGTCGAACAATTGTCATAGACACGTCGTGCATAATTGCAGTGTTTCTTGCTGTAGCAAAGCCGTCAGCGCTATACGTAGCAACAATATTTCGATGCAGTGGGTTGGCATCCGTACATGTAATTGCTTTTGGACCCGGACGTTTGGCATCGATTGTCCCTTCAGCTGCATATCTATGCACCCAAAACTGCACAGTTTTCCTCTGTAAACAATCACAAAATTACGTTAAAACCTAACAAATATCAACAATGTTAAATTATTTTGCATTACCTATGTTAAGTTTGGATTTGTTACTTACCGGTAGCATTAATCTCCTCGAAATTTCACTTATGGATACATTTTGTTTATGTAATACTATTATCTCAGCCCTCAAAAGTGTAAACAAAATAATGAGACATGTTGTTTATTATTTGTAAAAAGTATCACTTTCCACAACGATTAATTATTTTTTGTCTCGGAGTAAGTTGTAGAACACACGATCGTGATAGGCAAAAGAGTTATGCCAGGTTAACTTATTATCCGACTCATTTCTTAGTAAATAACTAATAAAGTGGGTAGATGATAATATTCATACACTTAGTTTTTAATTACTTAGATACCCGCGAAACGAGACACAATAGTATAACAATAACAGCGCGGTCTCATAGGACCGGTTGGGGATTCAAACGCTAAAGCAAATATTCTAAGTTTTAGTTTTATTAAACTTCGTTATCATTATATATACTACAATAAAGTAGAAAAAAAACGTTTTGTCAATGGCAAGGATCGAACTCGATACACCTTTAACGGCAAGCAAGCACTTGATAATCAGTGCTAAATTACCATCTAACGAATGAAGCGAATTTATTTATCTGAGTCGTAGCAAACACATATACAAATATGTGTGTGTGTATATCGAGTAGTAAACGAGTTTTATTTTGTTTGCGAGTTGAGCAGGCTGGAGACATAATATTACTTGAATACGTGAATTATTGTCAGATGATACTTTATGTTTGTTTTATACCCACAGCTACTTGATTATTGTGAACATTATTACTGATTACCAACCCATATCATAAAAATATACTTTCCAAAGATTAAGTGTAAGTGTTCGATGTTAATTTAAATAACTATAATAATTTCATAAGTGAATGTTTGCGAAAATAAAAAAAAGTTGACAATGAAAGTATTGTCAACAAACAATAATTATAATAATAACGTATCTATTATTATATTACGTAAATAATATATGTATTATATATATATTATAAAATTATTTATATTACAAGTTATATACAAAATTTCGTTAATTAATTTCGTAAATATACATAGTTTATATGTATAAAATTACAAAATTATATTTATCAGACGATAGGAATCGAACTTGGGACCTCTTACTCGTCAGACATGTATCATACGCATTGCGCCATGGCGCCGTTAACAACAGTGGTCAATTTTTCCATCGTCTACTGTTTTGGAGATGAATAAAATACTTCTTCGATAGAATTTAGGCGTATAATCATGAGAATATAGTTTTTACAAAATTGCGTGTGCGTTTCGTTTACCGATATAATGGCGGAATGACAGTGGCGGCGCGCGCGTAAGAAAACGGAACTAAGCCCCGCACTTCCCCTCTGGGCCGACCAATCGTAGCGGCTTGCTGGGATGACGATGCGCAGACGAGTTAATTTGTAGCACACAACGATAATACCTGTTGTGTTTCACGCGGTAGCGTTTATGCACACATTTATAATTTTTGTGTGCGGTGCTACGCGAATTTAGTAAGAGAGTGTACCTAATCATCATCATCATCTCAGCCGAAAGACGTCCACTGCTGGACATAGGCCTCCCCCAAGCGTCGCCACAGCGACCGGTCCTGCGCGTCTCGCATCCATCGGATTCCCGCGACCCTCGCCAGGTCGTCGGTCCACCTTGTGGGAGGCCTTCCGACGCTGCGTCTTCCGGTACGTGGCCGCCACTCTAGAACCTTCCGTCCCCATCGACCATCTGTTCTACGAGCAATGTGCCCTGCCCACTGCCACTTAAGTTTGGCGATTCTTCGGGCTATGTCGGTAACCTTAGTTCTCTTGCGGATCTCTTCATTCCTGATGTGATCGCGCAAGGAAACTCCGAGCATAGCCCTTTCCATTGCTCTTTGGGTGACTTCAAGCCTTCTGATGAGGCCCATTGTGAGCGACCACGTTTCCGAGCCATATGTCATCACTGGCAACACACACTGGTCATAGACTTTTGTCTTGAGACACTGCGGTAGGTTAGACGAGAAGATACCGTGCAGCTTCCTGAACGCTGCCCAGCCGAGTCGGATTCGACGATTGATCTCTTTCTCGAAGTTAGATCTACCCAACTGGACAGTCTGTCCCAGGTAGACGTAGTCGTCCACAACTTCGAGTGTAGAGTCTCCGATCTTGATAGGAGTGGGAGCTACATGGATGTTTACCATGACTTTGGTTTTGTCCATGTTCATTTTGAGTCCCACTCTTTCGGAAGCCCTACTGAGTACTAGTAGGTACTAGTACTAGTAGGTACTAGTACTAGTACCTAATTAAAGCAACATAATATATAAAGACCATCTAAAGCAGTTTTAATATTCTCTTTTCTAGCTAGTTAGTGTTAACCACTATGCATTTACGTCGGCACTGAGTCTGTTCCCCGATATGAAAGAGCACGAAGGGATCCTAACTCCAGACGAACTCCGACATGTGGAGGAGCGAGCCAATGCTCAGGTCACTGATTCTTATTTACAACATTACAATCGATTGACAGAGAAGAAACAGAAAGTCAAAATTACCAGTCTTCTCCAGGAATTTTTTAACAGTAAGTAGGCTAGAAGTCTATGCCTTTACTCCTATCTAAATTTAGCTGCATTAAAGGAAGATCCACACAAAAAATAATACGAAGTGCTATTCTACATTGGTAGCTTGTAATAGGAAGAGAAGACGATATTTTAATTCCTACTGTAAGTAGGTACTGCCAAGTCCTCTAAAGCTTGGTAGCTAGTCTTACCAAGGGGTAACAATCCAGATTAAGGGGTCAGATTCACTGTCCCACCGTATAACAAGCTAATTTTCTTCTGAATCCAGTTCGAATAGTTACAGACCCCGATAAGACGCGAAAAGTCTATGCTGTTGATGTGTTACCAATCTTAGTCACATTATTTTCATTGCAGACTCCTTCATAGACCTTTCAGCTGAATACAAGAAAACCAAAGAAACGTATTGGAAATCATTCAAACAATTTAATGTACTGAATAACATTGCGCCATATTTGCTGATGCCTATAGCTATAAGACCGGACGGTATATTCTTGAAAACGTGGGCGATTTTGCGAATAGCCACTGCATTTTTATTATGTCTACTTATACCCGTAAGTTTTTATTATTGATATTTTTATGAGACCTATGAGATTTACTATTTCTCTAGATTTGGAACGTCTAGACTACCTCATCAAATATATTGTTATTTATTTAGTTTGAAAATGGAGTTGATTGAATAGAAAAGCTAGTTTTATTTTGAATATCTAACTATTACGCATTTTAGCACTATATCATTACTGTTTTCTGTATGAGATTGATGTTGAAGATATATCTGTGGAAAGTCAATTGAATTTGTTTTTTTATCATATTGAATAATGCAATAGTACATAATTACTTCCGCCAATTAAAATAAATTAGGCACCTACACAATCTGAAGATCCGTATATCTACTTATAAACCTTAGTGGGTGTCTATTTCGACACAGTCAACTTAACGTATACTTGTGTTCATAAACAACTTCCTTTTTCTTTAAACTTCAAGGTGATTGTATCTATGGCGCCACAGTTTGGATCATTCAATGTGACACTATTGATTTTGGAAATCATCTGCTACTTAGATATGTACTTGATGCTACATGTGGCATATTATGGCCCAAAAAATCAGTTGATATACCATCCTTATATGACGGCAAAGCATTATCTAAAAGTGAGTTACTCGTATTTAAATTCTTAGGGAAACAACTTTTGGAAAAGTAGTAAAGTTAAGAAGTATTGAGAACGAGGAATGAAGATGAATTATAATCACATTCCAAGAGATAGAAACTAACGAAACTGGAACGATACTGAAAATAAAAGGAAAAACAAGGATTATTATTATTATGAGGTCGTAGTTTTCCACTACGGGGCCAACTATAAAAAGTTTTATTGCAACTCAATCCATAAGCAATATGAAATCTTATCTTGAGAAAAATGTTTCGTAGTTAGCCCACCCTACAGTACCCACTTCTTCTTCTACCTGGCGTAATCCCGGCTAATGCCAGGGTCCGTCTTCTGGCTAAGCTTCTTCCACTTTGCCCGATCTTTATCATCCATATCAGTCATTCCATTGACTCTTATGTCGGACTTCACCCTACAGTACCCACTAATATTAACAAAACTTGTTATAATTCCAGGGACAATTCGTGGTAGACTTCATAACATGTTTCCCTTGGTACGCCATCTGGAAGTTATTTGTCCCCAAACACACGGAGGACCATACCGATGAAGACCACGAGTATAATCATCACATGTACCATTGCGTGTTGAGGATGATTAACGTTTCACAAATTATTAAATTGTATGCTGCATCTTGGGCTCAATCTATAGGCGATTTGAGAAGGGTAATCACTTAAGTTGAAGTCTTGACCGTTGACAACAGATGACTTAGGGAAAATCGAGCTCAGGATTCCTTACGAGCTATTTCCAGCAGTGGGAGACCTCTCTTTATTCATCAGATCTGATTATACAACTCAACCTGCTGTAATTCTCATATACAAAGAATCTTCATGCTAATATCTTAGTTCTACATTTATACATTTTTTTTTGTATTTAATCTTCTAAACATTTCCTTTCAGGCTTATTGCATGAGTGTTGTCCACTTTCTACTTCTGACGTTATTTTTCTTGAACCTCTATACTTCTCTGTTAGTCACTTTATCCTGTAGATACGTCAAGGCTGATGATCCGGAAGATTTCGCAGTTAAAGTATCAAGATTACCGCAGAAAATACCATATTTGAAGACAGCCTTTCATCCCGATGGCAATATGGTTTGTCAGGAAGGTAGGTAAAACAAAACGAAATATGGCACAAAGAGATAAAAAAGTGCTAGTCACGGCAGCTAAATTTCTTGCAGGGTGTTGGATAGACGGTGCAGTACTAATAAAAAGCAAACACATGTCACCAACTAAAGTATTCCTATTAGCTTATTATTGGACAGCCACAAGCTTTGGTGGTGCCGGCTTTGGTGATATCACTCCACAGAATTTACCCCACATGATATTATGTATTTGTGTCCAAATGCATGGTGTCCTATTTTTTGGGTGAGTTCATGATGTTTTTGCAAAAGTATATTTTATCAATTGCTTCGTAAGTGCGAGCATTAAATTTTTTAATTTGCTGTATTACTCATTTTAGCTGTAGTAAACAAATATGAAATACATATGTTTTTAAATAACTTTATGATCAACAATGTTATAAAGCTTCAAAGCTGCTAATAAGAAAGAGAAGTCAGATATGGTCTATGACGTCAAAGTACATTACGCCCGTACGGCCGCCATAGGAAGAACGAGCGTCTTGGCGAGAGAGACATAATATATGATTCTTATATCTCGTTTGCTATTATATTTTCATTCATCGTCTTCCTGTCTTTATCTCGATTTATTTGGGGTCGGCGCAACACGCTTTTTTCTTACATTTTGTCAGCCATCCATTCATTCTGGTTTCCTTATTTTTTTTAATTTTGATTTCGTTATCACTGTTAGATAGTATTCTAATTATGTGTATTCATTGGTACACTGGTTAGAGAACAAATATTTTTCCCAATTGATATAGGAATCGTAAATAGTTCCAGATATAATTTAAATGAGACTTTTTTTTAAGATATGTGTATGCGAGAATAGCTTCATTGAAAGCTATGGCAGATCAAGTGGTAACCAAGTTTCAAGAAGATCTAAAACATTTAGAAATGTTTCTGAATAGAGAAAACGTGCCATTCACGCTAAAGAAGACTGTTATGGAATACTGGAAGTACCAGTGGAAGAGAACAGGTGGATGGTCGGTAGGTCATTACACATTCTAAAGCATAAAAATCGTATGCATGTTGTTACAAAGCCGGAATTGAGTTTATTGTTCATAGAATCAAAACACCTAACAATCCATTAAAGAATACACATAAACACATACTCGTAATATGTACCTACGAGTATAACGTTTTTGATTTAACTGAGGGAACATTTTTACTCTCATTCTCACAATCTTCGCCCGCGACTCTGGAGTCCCACTTCAAACAGTGCGGGTGAATTTTTAGACACGAGACGGTTACCTACCCGATTCCATCTGCTCCGAACGGGATCGCCCCTCTTACGATCCTCCTCCTGTACCATTACAGTTTCACAAAAGGAGTTGAAATAGTGAATGTATTTTGCAGTTGTAAAACTGCAAAATACATTCACTATTGCAAAATACAGACATGCTTATATGTGCAAGAGACGAATAGCTAGGTGCTGAGCCTAAACTACCTTATAAACATTGAGAGAATCACACATTACAATAGACCGTAGACATCAAACCTTTTAACAAGCATAAACAGGATTTTCTGCGCAGCACCAATCCATTCTGGGAAAACTACATGCAAACTTGAACGAGGATGCAGTCCTATACATGTACGAGAAAACTTTGAAAGAAATCCCATTATTTGAAGACGTCGAGTATTCCTTCTTCAGGGCTTTTGCCAAGAAACTTAAGGAACTCTACTTCCAAAAGGGTTACATGGTTATGAAAGCGAACGAAGTTATTGATATCATGTATATAATTTATAGAGGAAAGGTGAGTAGCAATTAACTAGCTAGCTAATAAAGAATAGTTATGGGTTGTTACTATGTCTCAGAAAGAAATTGCGTGGCATAGGTATTATAATTCTAAATTAACCTGATTATTATCTGTATGTTGTATTTCCAAATCAGGTGGATATAGTGTCAAATATTAATGAAGTAGAAGCATGTATGGGCCCAGGGGGCATATTCGGCAACATAAGAGGAGCTAGAAAATATTTAACGATGTCAAATGTCACTGCAAGTCGGAACATTGACTTGCTTTGCATTCAAGGGAGGGATTTCTACGCTTTGTTGAAGGTATTCAATCAAATCACGCTATAAAAAGATGAACTTGGAGCTAGACACAAAGAAAAAAATATTACAAACAAACCCTTAAGAGGCCTGCGGAGACCGCGCGCTATCTCGAGTTGAGACGAAATAAAACACGTTTTTGAGGTTGATGGAAGCAATCCAGATAGTTTAAACAATTCTTGGACACACCGACTGGAGTAAAGTCATCATCCGCACACTGACAGTTGCTTGCTGTGATAGCAATACAAACTATTGGAAATTTGGGAGAGGTTCCGTAATACCAAAAATGATGAATGAAAAATTAATGTATTTCCATTATTGTTTCGACTATTTATAACTTGATAATAATATCTGTGTTCCTACGAAAAGATATTTTGAAATATTGTTGTTTATAATATAGAAAAAACAAAATAAAAACATGACATTTTCGCTGTGAAAATGTGCAAATTTAAATTCGCTTAAATTTCGTTTGGGGTAAGTTTTTCAAAAAAAGACGATGTAGGAACCTAGATAATTATTGTCTGAATCCGAATAACATCATATTATGGTGTAAATATGCTTAAATTGCAAATGATTTTGGTATTACGTTTGTATCGATAATTCTAACGTCGCGCCCGCCTTAATTGCAGAGCTATCCATCAGTTCTAAAAAAAGTTATTCATTCAGTTGAATCTGCAGCTAAAGACTACGTCCTACCGACCGTAGCATCCGCAAGGAATAGTACGGAAGTACGTGTTTCCATCATCATTTTAAATGCGTTTTTATCGTAATTTTACATCTGCATTCTTTATTTAAATCCTGCGTATGTGTATTTGTAGCAAGTAATAAATTTTCCGCTGTCATACGAAACTGGAGATGAGGAGGAAGAAGATACTGAGATTGATGAAAATGCATATATGGACGTAAGTGTGGAGAGCTGTTTTGTTTGTTTAAATGTGAGCTAATAAATTTGGAGGGGATTGGAAAACTTTGGGATAGCCAGGTTACACGACAAATAGTATAGACTATATAACGTCACTATACAACCTAAAGAAGCAAAGTAGTATCCTAAGACGCAGGTTTAACTGTGGTCAGCTAGTGGCAGTTTTTTTTTTAACCGGCATTAACTTTATAGATGAATCCAAATCGATATTGTGGTTTAACATTTTTTTTTTTTCAAAAAAATACTTCAAAGTCTGTTATATCTTTTCAGAGTCCTGACAAAAGCATCGCAGAATCGCACGGTTCGAAGTCGATAACATCGGCAGGCAACGTGGATTATATTTCAGCTCCACTTCTGATTTTCAAACCGCACAAGTATTTCTTAATTGAATGTGTTTTTTAACATAAAATGTTTTTGAGCTTTTTGGGGAACTACTAGAGCCACGGGATGGGGGCGGAGTGCCCATCGAATATATTGGAATATAAACAAACAGCTAGTAGATTGTTGACTTGGTCGGAAAGCTGGGATTTTCTCTGGTCAACGACTTAGTATTGCTATTGAACATGACAACACTGCCAGCTTTTGCTTCTCCCATTGACAACAATGTGCATGCATCTTTGATGCCCAATGAGTTGGGTTGCGAGCATATATATTTTGTACCTCTAGGTATAATGTATGCACTTTGTAGAAATGTATTACGTTATAACTTTTGTACGTATTTGTTACAAACTAGAATACTTGTAGTTTGATAATATTGAAGTCGTTTATGTGCATTTATTTTCTCATTTCCAAATCAAATTCATCATAAATAGGTGGCAATATTTTAAATACTGTTCTAGCGCATGAAAATAAAGAGCTTTCCTTAAGGACATCGTAGAAAATTCCTAAAAAAGTTATACCACCCTTATCTAATAATTTTGATCATCTGATAATAACTTTGTACAGAATGTAATTTTTTTTTATCTAGATCCAAACTAGCTGCCCCGAAGACTTCTTACTGCCGATTTTTTATTTTTCTCAACCTTTAAACCTTCCCTAGACCTTCACGAACATTTTAAGACCAAGATAAGATTCGACTAATTAACAGCAGTTAATTTTTAAAGTCTCGAGAATATTGTGTTTGAACAATACTTGTATTTCAGATGGTTCCGTAGCAGCATCATACCGGATTGTAAATTAGTCACATTCATGGGTACGTGAATTGCTTGATATTAAGGATGGCGATTCTTCCAAAAGAAGATCGATTTTAGAATCGATTCAAACCGAAGTGAACGAAACGATACAGTATCGAGTTCAAAAAGATCAATTTCTTAAAGATCGATCCGTTGGTTACCAGGCAGCTATTGAGTTCTAAGTAGCATGGTATCATTACGGATCCTATAATGCGCATTTCATGACTGTTGATCAGGTGTACAACATTCACTTAAAAAATAATAAAATAGTTGCATTCGAATCTCGAATAAAAATTATCGAATCTCGATTTAAAGTGTTATATTGACGGAATCAATTCATTGTTTAAACCGATTTTCATGATTACTCTATTTCAAATCGCCTTCTCTATTGATATCGATAAAAATATTGAAGTGACTTCACCAGAGTATGCTAAACGTATTGATTTATTTAATGTTAAATCCTTGTTTCTTTCCAGAATATCTAATTCTCATCATATCGTATTGGGACTTCATGTTGCTTGTATACCAAATGGCGTTTCTTTCAATACCGTTTTTCTTCCACCTGTGCGTCATATTCGACCTCCTATTTCTGTTTAAAGTTTTTCTAGATATCCATAGTGGTTATATGAATCGATATGGAGACTATGTTTTAAATCCAAAGAAAGTCAGGAAAATGTGGGTTCTTATGTTTATCAGTTTTTTGACATGTTAGGTACCTACCGTAGATCAGATTTAGTGAAACTTTTGAAAGTTTGCATTGATAACATTTTAAACAACCTATATTTGGGCAATACTTACAGGTATTTCTCGAAAATATATCTTCGAAGAAGGGACTTTCTAGCAAATTTTGTGATATGCTACATGGTATTCTTCCTGTCTTTAAGTACGCCTATGAAAATGGCATTGTTCTGCTATTCGCGTACGCCTCAACTAACTAGAATTTCGTATTTATTTACGTATCGAACTCACAAAAAATCAAGCATTGGTTCAGCGAATTTATTGTTTAAACTAACGTAAGTATCAAACGATATTTTTCATATTGCTACTTCATCAATAAAATAGAAGGCCGACTATAAGGATGTTTTTCCACCAGAGATGTGCTATACTACATTGTTAGATATCCACCATTCATATTCATTGGTCCATATAGTGTAGCACTGGTAGAAACGGGTTCAACTAAGCTAGGTGTTTTTTAGGATATGTGCTCTGGATGCGTGTTAAGGATGGTAGCGAGTGATAGCACTCGCGACCATCTCAATGCAGAATAGAATAACTGCAGTAGGTGCGCTTTCCCTACTATTGATATAATATAGCTTGAGCTGCGTACCTTAATCGCTTCGCTATTTAGCTATATGTTAAGCTAAATAGCGATATATGGAAACAGTCGGGCGCCTGCCGTTTTGCCGAAAAGATTTTGACAAAATTTCATTACCCAAACCAATTTTAGAAACCTTTTATGCAATATTTGGAATAATTTTCATTTTTTTTAGTTCGAAAATGTTCATTTGGTCACATTTTTACCTCGGCAGAATATCTGGTCTTAATCAAATTATCATCTTAAAGGCATTTGGTCGCCCTAGTGCCCTAGAAGCAAATTGTTGTATGTAAAACCAAAAACTGAAAACTGACGATACCAAATATTTGGCTTTTTTTATTTTGGGTAAAATATGTTATACCGATTGAAATATTTGACTACATATAAATTGGTAAAAGTACTAGTTGGTAAGCAAATTATTGCTTAAACGTTAACTTGCCAAACATTAGGTTTGCGTAATATAATAGTTATTTGTGAAGAGTTTATTTGCTAAGTAATAATTTGGCAAATGAAATGCGAAAAATTGTTTGGGAAGTGAAATATTGTCAATTTATTTTCGGTAAAACAAGGGAGACCCGGAAACAGTCACATAGTTTGGTAGTTTAGCTTTTACATAATCGCAGAATCGCTCAAAGCACATTTCTTGTGGAAATGCACCCTAAGGCCCATGAGAGGTTTAAGACTTTGTATAAGAACTAAGACGGTCGCGTAATATGATAATATTATGCTGGTATACGCCATAGTCATAATAAGGAATTAAACGTTTATATCGAAGTGAAAATGGTGGGCGCCTAGAGAAACGTGATGGTTGATCGATTTAGTTTTACCCGGAGGAAACACGTCCTCTACAAGAAGTTAAGGTCAGTTAACACCGAGGCGCAGCGTGATGCCGCGCCGCGTCACCGGGCGAAGCGCTGCATGAAGCAACGTATTCTAAATTCTCACAATGAAATGTGTATCTTTCGTGTAGTAAATAAAGTTCTATTTTGAGTCACTCTATTAAAATGTGCATGCAGCGTCGCGTCGCGTCGCGTCTCGGTGTGAGCTGACCCTTACGGCGCACTGTGGCCACCTAGCCGAGCTCACAAACGCGCTGGTCCACCATTTTCATTCTGGGCAAGGCCCAAGAAGAGTAATGTGTCTTACAGTTTCGATATTTTCAGAACAATAGCTATATGGGCGTCGATACTCTCGCACGTAAACGCATGCCTCTTTTTCAAGTTGTCGTGCTTAACCCCTGTGCATTGCACATCGGCCAACTGGATGTCAAAGGAAGCACTAAATTTGAGGGCCAAATATTCTGAGGTGACTGATATTTTTTTTATGAAATTTGACAGCTTTCAGGCTTCAGACCTAGGAGACAATTTTCAAGCAGTATTATAGTTTTAAGTAAGATACAATAATTCCTGCAACCGCAAGAAAATTAAGAGCTATTTGACGAAACACGAAATGAAGTTCAATACAATTTAGAGATTGAAAACAAAACAACAAAAATACATGTTTTTGTGTTTTTAGGGCCGATACTTCGCATTATACGTGGCCGCCCTGTGGTACATGATCAACTTGCTAACAATAACTGGTACCGGAGATGTGTCTTCACAAAACAGTTTTGAAGTTATCGAGACTATTATAGTTATTATCGTTATTAAGTTTTGTACAGGTATGTAATTTTTTCAAACGATTTCTTCTATCGACCATCTGGTGGTTTTGATCCTTCCCTGTTTTGATTTCTAAAGCTCAGTACGCAGTTGAGTGAGGCCCTGCACCAAACACCTGCACTTTGGAGGATTTAATGAGTGCCACCGATGCTGCAATTTACGTAGCTACCTACTGGGCCCAAACAATCTAAAGAATTTACCTTCGATTCGAAAAGAAGAAGAAGAGTGACACCCTTATTATATTTTCCAGGTCTTCTCATATCGGAAATGTCTGCAATGATCACAGCTCATTCCTCCTCTCGCATAGCATACGATTACGACATCAACGAATTGAGAGATGGCCTTCGAGATATGGATCTGAGTGTCCATCAGATGAGCAAAATGTGGGACTATGTGCGCGAGCTATGGAATAGGCAACAAGGAAAACAGGTGTATATGAATTCTACTCTTAAAACCATTCATCTGCCTAGTCTTTTCCCAACTATATTGGGGTCGGCTTCCAGTCAAACCGGATTTAGTTGATTACCAGTATTTTACGAGGAGCGGCTGCCTACCAGACCTCCACAACCCATTAACTGGGGTAACACGGTACTTCATGGTAAGACTAGAGTCAGATTAACTGGCTTCTGACTATTCGTAACGACTGCCAAAGATCTACAAATGACAGCCGGGACCCACGGCTTAACGTGCTTTCCGAGGCACGGAGGAAACTCATTATGTTAAGATGGTCACCGATCCAGAGACCAACCTTGGCAAACGTTGCTTAACCTTGAAGATAGACCCTTAAAAACCATTACTATAGAGAAAAAACGATTAAAGTAGCAGATATATTAACAAATCTAAAAACGCCAAGAAAGGGCAAAAACAATAGAACAGTCTATGTTAATGTTTCTAACATAGGACGTAATTTAGTAGAATAATAATAATAAGGCAGAAGACATGGTCTAGGTGGAGTCAATGTTTTAGCCAAAACTTTGTGGGGGGGGGGCTACATAACCAATAACAGAACAAATATTTTGGCATGATCTTCATTTGTTTAGCCTTTACTACGCCCACCTGTCTCCTTGCCAAATCGGCAAACGTCACAGCATGACATCCCAATTTAGTTTATTTAGAACACATATAAATAATCATGCTTAGCAGTATACATTTTTGACACAATGAATAATTATTATGGTAATAATATATTCTGTATAACTTTGTTCCAAATAGGTTTGGTAGACTTCTGCTCTATGCTTTGATCAGCCAGCATAAACTTTTCTCTCTAACATATCTCCATTAAAATGCCTCCAGATGCCTTCCCTAGTCTACCAACTACCATTCCGTCTCCGCTGTCAAGTAATGCAGGCAGTATACGGATCCCATATCCGAGAATCGGTCATATTCAGCAAAACTGACGACGACTTCCGAAGAATGCTGGCCATGTGGATGAAACACTGTGTGTTCTTCCCTGGCAACTACATCGTGCAGTGCGGTGACTCAGACCAATGCATCTACTTCATACATAGAGGACAGGTAAGGGTGTGAGATAATCTCACTCATGATATAATCGACAATATTATGACAGTTACATTAGGGTCCGTTCACACAGACCGGCTCGGAGAGCATCGGCGCACATTTTTCTTTTCACACAGACCGGATCGTATACGCTTGGAGATGGTCGGAGCGGAGCCGCCAACTATTTCACATAGACCGGCTGGAAGCGGATGCGCTAGGAGCCGGTCGGATGAGCTCACAGCCGGTCTGATGCTCGCGCAGCCGGTCTGATGCTCTCACAGCCGGTCGAATGCGCTCGGAGCCGGTCAGCTCCTCTAATTATTTCACACCAACCGCGTTCAAGCATTCTTTATGACAAAGGCAGTGCACATGCAAAAATAAACCTTACTACAAATATTTGAAATTCTGTTTTCAACGTGATAAAAATCTGCTCTCCTCTCCGAGCCGGTCTGTGTGAACGGACCCTTAATCACTAATATATATACCTACTCAAATGTCCAATCCAAGAAACGAGTTAAATACACGGATATGCCACATAATCGATTATCTGCCTTGGTACTATGCAATTAAAGTTTATTTTTAAATAAACTTTTGCAATAAAAAACGAGTCTAATACAAATTTCGGTATCAAAGGAATTTGAACTTTGTGTCAAATTACATAGAGTTCAAAATTCAGTAAAAAGAGAAACAAGGCGAATGTTTTAATTACTCATTTATGTTTTAGGTGGAAGTGTTAACAGTACACCCGAACTTGACTGAGTCGATTTATGATGTGTTAGGACCGGAAGATAGCTTCGGGGTCGCTCAGGTACCTACTATAATTTTTACATGTTATTGAAATAAGCAGTAAATAACGACTTTTTATTTTAAATGTGGAACTAAGAAACTTACAAGTGGCCAGCTCAGTCAATTTGTCAATCGCTTACCGATATTGGCTTCTTGTATAACCAAATGCAGTTAAATAGCAGTGCTTTATATGGACTGACTGCCTATCTGGCCTCACATGCCAGTAACTGAGTAGCACGATACAGCTTTAAAGACTAGGGATGCTGGTGGCATTTTTCTCAAGCTTTTGGCTACCCTCATACTTTAACAGCCAAACCCAACAACTTATCTATCACATATCGGAGATAGAAAAAAATATTGTATTGTATCATTTGTTTTACTATCTCCAGTATTCCAAAACTGGAGATAGATAGGTTATTGGGTTCGGCCGTTAATTATAGCCTAATCTGAGCTCAACATGTCATAGATGGTGACCCATACACTGACTGACGTCGTTAAAGGATGCTTACTCCATGCGGCTGTTATCGATTTACCCACGAAGGCTACAGTTTTCTAATATTTTCTTTATTTTTAGGGATTGTTCGTAGGTGTGGTGCACCATTTTTCCTTCCGAGCACGCACTGTCGTTGACATCGTATATTTAAAGTTAGACCAGTGGAAATATCTTCTGGACTACTATCCGAAATCTGCCAAAATCGTTAAGAGGAAAGTCGAAAATGTCTATTTAGCGATTTAAAGATATGGTGAGCCTTTTTGGCCTCAACAGATTATAATGTTATTTTTATTACATTGTGTACGATTATGTGAGGTACGAATAACCGTTTTCTTTCTTTAGGTATTTTAGATTTAGTAATATTTATGAGAAATGTAACGATTGTAAGAAAATTAAATTAGTTTTACGTTTTATCTTGCGTTTATTATTAATAATTGTATTAAAAAGTAACATTTTTGGTACGAATATTAAAAAATACGAATTTTTTGAAGAATACAAAAATATTGGTAAATTATTTAGCGATTTGCTGGCTCAAATATGAAAAGACTGTTTCTTTTCGCAAAATGTATCATCGTTAAAAAATCTATCCATATCTAATCTAACTAGCCTATTTTGTTCTTGTTCTTCTGTCTCTTTTGTTTTCTCTTTCTTCCCTTTCCAAATATATTGGTAAAGGACTAATAGGCTAGTCTGAACTATACGATGACTGATATGTATGGAAGAGAAATATTATTATGGATATTAGCCAGCAATATTCACAATAATATTTTTTTTAATAACTAACAGTGGCACTTAGAGTGATTCATTAGCGTTAATCATCACTTAACTTCTAAACGGTCCATTAGTAAATGGTCACATTGACAGTTTTACAATGAAAAACTGACAAGGTGACAATTTCTTAATGATGATTAACGTTAATGGACATTAAGGGACGCTAATGAATGACCCTAAGTGCCAGCGTTAATGTATTGACAAGATAAAAGTGAAAAGATACAATTGTGTATTCTCAATGACACCACTGAACCACACCACTAGCGTGTCATTTACAATAGTTTTTGGTAACAATTGGTCTTATGCATTGCTATTACTAACGGCTAGTTTTTTCATCAAAAACTAAAACTATCAGTAAAAGCATTAACATTTACTTGACCATAGCTGTCATAATGGCAAATGTGTTTCTTCATCCAAATAACAGCTAAACTAAAAGTCAATAGAGTTGCCGCTACGCAAACGTCGTAATTACCCCAAAAACACGTGGGGAGCTTTTTTTACTCATGACAACATCGCAACATCACTGTCTAGTAGTGCCATATGTCAAATGTCATTTGATGTTTAGGGTAAAGGCGGGATATATATTGCTAGCTAGTTTAATCCTTTAAATATTTTTGGACCTATTGTTAAAATTCTAAAAGCATTTGTGATTTCAGAATTTTAACCCCCCATGGTATTTCTGTCCATTTCCTCGAAAGCTGCGTGTAATTGCTTTATATTCCATACTCTAACTCGAACATACTCTCATCCACCAGTCCACCCCGGGCCCACGTCCACCTGGTGGATTATGGCCCATCCCTCTCCTAGAGAGCAGACTTGAGTCCCAACAGTAGGATTATTATAAGGCTGATAATGTTAATGCTACACGAACTCGCGCACCTTCCTTTCTTTTATATTTTCGTGGCATGGTTCTGCTACAATCGTACAAATAAAAAATAAAAAAACCGGGCAAGTGTGAGTCGGACCCGCGCACTGAGAGTTCCGTTTCCGTTAGTCATTTTTTGATAACGAGGCATCTATGCCACCGGGGCATTTATTCCCACCTTTATCCTATTTCTTTAAAAAAAATATTATTTTTTAAATAAAATCAGTTTGAACGCATCCATAATGAACGCAGTGAAGTCAATACAATTTTGTCAAAATGACAGTGACTATAGCTTTAACAGCCCCTCAATGAGCAGTAAAGGTTAAGGGCTAAAGTAACAGTCAAACCAACGGTTAAAATTGTGAAGAAACGAATTTAACCGTTATTATTACTTTATGTCGTTACTTTGGCTGTTACCTTTGATGAAAAAACTGGCCGTAAAAAATTAATAGTTATTGTATAATATGAGGTCAAGCCTTTTATATTTATTTATTTAGTTATTTTTGTTGTAACGGACTATGTTTTACGAATCCTTTGTGAACTCAGTTAATTTTAGCATTACCATAATGAATTCAAAGATAACAAATTGGTCTCATTACATGTTATATGCTAATGGTACGGTCACCAAGACAAAATTGTAATCAACATACTAGTGGTGTCGTTGACAATACCCCGTTAGAAGGATGGGCCAGATATCACACTACGTTCTCAATAATAACTAAACACTACAAAAATCTAACACTACTTATAAGTAAAAAAAAATTAAAACCAAACTCTACTCGTATAAAAAACTAATCAAATAATGTCAATCAGGTAACCTTACCAGAAAGAAAGAACACAATTATTATTGCTTTCTCTTCCTAGTTACTCTCTGCGTAACTACTTCTTCTTTTACTCCCATGTTTTTAAATGACTCTTCAATTGCTTTAACAGGATTGTTCCTTGTAGAACGGGATGTAGTTGGTACTTGTGTAGGCGCCGCTACAGTACCTCTCTTTGAAGAACGATTTGGAATGTTTACTTCTGTAGGCTCTTCCACAGTACTGTTCCTTACAGAACGACGTGTCGTAGAAACTTCTGTAGGCGCCGCCACAGTACCGCTTTTTGTAGAGCGACGTGTCGTAGGAACTTGTTTAGGCGCCGCAACAGTACCTCTTCTGGTAGAACGATTTGGAGTGGTTGCTTCTACAGACTCTTCCACAGTACTGTCTCTTGAAGAACGACGTAACGTAGAAACTTGTGTAGGCGCTGCTACAGTGCCGCTTTTCGAAGTACGACGTGACGTTTGAACTTGTGTAGGCGCCGCTACAGTACCTTTCCTTGTAGGACGATTTTTAGTTGTAACTTCTGTAGGCGCTTCTACAATACTGTCCCTTGAAGAACGACGTGAAGTAGCATCTTGTATAGGCGCTTCTGCAATACTTTCCGTTGAGGGATCAGGTGTAATAGGTTCTTGTGTCTGTGGTGATCTGGAAATGCATAACATTATTATTAGTGACTGAATTTTCTAGTTAGATTCATGAAATGGGATAATTAACGTTATAGTATGGAATAAACTGCCGTTATTTAGCTAGGAAATGGCTGTTAATTTGGCTATTAAAAAGTTATAAACTAAAAGAACCATAGATTTGAAAAAGGCAAGAAATAGGAGTCAATGTTAGAGCTTAGTTCAAAGGGATTTTTAAATGGCAGCTAGTTTGAAATAACTAGTTTAGTTTTTAGCTAATTTTAAATTTACAGTAATTAAGATCCACGTATTAAAGACAAATAGCGAAAACAATAAAACATACAAAAAATAGGCCAAGCACATGAATTTAATGGACAGTGAAATGAGATGTTATATACTTTCATCAAAATAAAAAGTGATCTGTGTGCTCTAGAAACACAAATTCAAAGATATTTTTTTAAATAATAAATCATTTAAACGCACTTTAGATTTATCAAGGTTGGTCAATGAAAAAGATGAAACTATGTTGAGACATAGTTTCATCTTAAAGCTGATACTTATGAAGATGGATATGTAAGAAAAATGAATAGTAATCAAAAAGATGAACCTATCTTTAGCAAAATGTTGATGTCTATGAAGAAGAACATGCAAGAACACGGAAACTCTCTTAAATCAATAAATCAATGAAAACATTACTAAATACAACTAAAACTTCAACTTTTCAAAAAACCCCAGTGGGAGCTTCTCTGTTCTTTTGAGCATTTGCCATAATAAGAGTAGTAAAATACCCTCGCCCTTGTAATGAAGTATGAACGCATGATTAAGTAGTACTGACTACAAACCATAGATTGGCTTCAATTTATCTAAAAACTGTCTACTGCTACTTCTACAGGATGCAATTAATGACAAACAGATGACCTTACCAAATGCATGTAATGAATAGCTTTAGCATTATTATTATTTTACATTTGCCGCTTTCGCTTCCTAGTTACTCTCTGTGAGATCTCCGGTATGATTTCTTGGGTTTCTTGCGTCTGATCCATGAGTTCAGATGGCTCTGGCATTTGTGTAGGCTCAGCTACTGTATTGTTTTCTTCAGGAGGTGTAGTATCCAAAACTTGTGTAGGAGGTAATCTGGAACTGATATATAAAGTATGATGAAGTGATTTTTTTATGTTTATATAACTTTTAGCATTAGCGGCCTTATAATGTTCCCACTGCTGGGAATCAGGCCTCCTCTATAGGAGAGAGAATGGGCCATAATCCACCGCGCGGGCCCAGTGCGGATTGGCGGGTGACACATGTCTTCGAATTTTTGGTTCTAGGACATGCCGATTTCCTCGCGATGTTTTCCTTCACCGTTTTGAGAGCAGTGGCGATGAAATAAATTACACGTTTATTTAACTTATAGTCTCAAATCTCTGTACAAACGGCAGGCTCAGGTTGGACGCTGCAGAGATAATCTAGTCAAATAGGGTTTCTTTGACCCGTTCCAAATAGAGTGCCTGTATGGAGCCCCTTCACAGGATATGCGTCATCTCCTTTCCTACCCAGCATGGCCTACCGGCATCTTCAATGAATTATACAAGACCAACACCTGAGTTGTCTAGGCAGTTGATTAGTCAGACAAAATTTGAGCCAGATCGACACGAGAAGACTGTTACTGCTTTTACATTATATACTTTTCCTGTCTCCTGCTCTTATTGTAACTTACTTAGAGCTGTCGCTATAATAATGTCCTATACAGGGTGTCCCGTAAATAATGGATCAAACGTAACGGGTAGGTACCTTACCTCATTTCCAACAACTAATTTGAACAGTAAAAAAAAAACCGGTAAGGTAACCAAGATATTTTTTTTTTTCGATTTTTACCATTTTCTTTACCAGCATTCAGTGTTTTTAATGCTGTTGCTGCAAATGATATCATTTTTAGGTGTGATTTTTGTCAAACATTTCTGAATAGCTTACTAATGTAATAAGATATCATTTTTTTTAATAACATTTTATTTGCTTTAGAAAAAATTCTTGAATTCAAAAGTTTTTTTTACGATGAAAAGACCAGAATTGGAAAAATTCACCTGTAAAAAAAATTTATGACACCGAAGTGTACCATTATTTCAAAAACGTACATTTTTTAAGGTTTGCAAATTGGTATAAAACTTTCGTCTAGTCCTTGTGGTTACAAAGATATTGCTATGAATCTGAGAGAGGTGCAAAATTACGAAATTAAATAAAATTGAACTCTACTCTTGAAAATGCTACTCTTTGCGGGTAATCACGCGACGTCAGCGTTTGAACACGTTGCACGTGATATGGGTGAAATCGGTACCTTTTTAGACCTCGATGCACCGTCGATCTTGGAATACCTGTGCGTTGCGCTATGACGCGAATTGAGACCGACGAATCTTCCTCGATTTCTCGAATGATGATTTCGTCATTGACTTGTGGCGGCCGCCCTTCACTGGCACCACCAACTCCGGTGCCAAGAATTCTTCCGTCAAGAAGCGCGTTATGCACTCTAATGAATACGCGATAGTCGGGATGTCGATCCCGGTTCGGGTATCTTTCACGGTACAATCTTGCGGCCGCCCTGGCATTACCTCTTGCTTCTCCGTAGATAAAATGCATTTCGGCGTACTCCCGTGGCGTGTACTCGTAACGAGGCATTGCGCTGAATAAAATTTCAGCACTACTGCACGCACGTACAACCACACACAAACGAATGTTTTCGAAGTCCGTAGGATCGCCAAGTCATTCGTCCAATACACAAAGAATTCCAAATCGATAGGCAAAGCAAAGTCCAAATACACAGCACAAGTCTAATTTTCTAGAACACAAAAGTAAAGCACAGCGGGAGCGAAAGTTGTCTGACGTACGTATCAACTCGAAGAGAGATTCGTGTCAACTAAACGAATAAAATCATGCAACAATGAAGCCCTATACGAGTAAAGGGTGAAGAAAAAAAAAACAGCATAACGACATACCGATTTACCAAAAATTAAAAAGCGGTCCTATCTATCCCTTTCACACTGAATGAGGTGCAACTTCGCAGGTAGTGGTCCCAAATTCTAAACACATGACGTCATCGGCTCGGAATTCCGCTACACGCGTAACCACATGCTTAGGTTACACGCATAAGCCATTACGAAGAAGAAAAGTTAGATTATACCATTTTAATTTCTGTTCTGTGTTTTTCATCACATTCATAGCAATATCTTTGTAACCACAAGAACTAGACGAAAGTTTTATACCAATTTGCAAACCTTAAAAAATGTACAATCTTTTGAAATAATGGTACACTTCGGTGTCATGCATTTTTTTTACAGGAGAATTTTTCCAATTCTGGTCTTTTCATCGTAAAAAAAAAACTTTTGAATTCTAGATTTTTTTTCTAAGGCAAATAAAATGTTATTAAAAAAAATGTTATCTTATAACATTAGTTAGCTATTCAGAAATGTTTGACAAAAATCACACCTAAAAATGTTATCATTTGCAGCAACAGTATTAAAAACACTGAATGCTGGTAGAGAAAATGGTAAAAATCGAAAAAAAAAATATCTTTGTTACCTTACCAGTTTATTTTTTTACTGTTCAAATTAGTTGTTGGAAATGAGATAAGGTACTTATCCGTTACGTTTGATCCATTATTTACGGGACACCCTGTATAATATAATAAAGAGGTAATGTTTGTATTTTTGTTTGTAGGGGGTAATCTCTGAAGATCCTGGTCAGACAATAAAAATGTAGGTATTGATAGAAAGCTGCTTTCTTGAGTTTTTTAGGCTATATTTTATGCGACCCACTTACGGCGAAGCCGCGGGCAAAAGCTAGTGTCCTATATTTTATCAGTTTATTTTTTCTGAAACATTACCCCACACTAGGAATCACTCCTCTATTGTGGGTGTGTTCACAAACATGTAAACTTATGTACAGAAGACACCTCAGACCTAGAACAACTATCTATGGACCATACAAATATTCTCTTCCCTGTGTTTGGGAATCGAACCGCGATTCACAGCATAACAGCCATTCGCTTAACGAACTGTATCATAAGCATTTTATCGATTTAGTCAAAAGGTCCAGACTGAAGTTGTCCTGCCTGACTGTTGGATATTCGTCAGAGATAAAAATGAGAATACAATCGCAGCACCACTTACCGGAAACAATAATTTTAACTATCCAGGGGCCACTCAAAAATTTATTTAAATCGGTCAAGTCTTTTAGGAAGAGTTAGGTGACAAATCAGAAAGCAGACAGTACAGAAGGATCCTACTAGTATTATACAAGCAAGAGTAACAAAAATCCATACAATGGATGTTTCTAACACACAGTGGAAATTAAAAAAATATTGAAAAATGAAATGGATGTCCGTGCTTTTTTTTTTGGATATACTTTCTGGAAGAATATACCAGCATCAGTTTCAAATTAACCTGTCACCCTTTTATTATTTATATGCTCTATATTTTAGGTTCATAAGTATGGCACCAAATTATTCTAATAATTCAAATTAAATAAATTTATTCTTATGTTACTATCTATATCCCTGACTATTTAATTATGCAACGCTGCATCGCAGAAATCTACAATGCTAATTGCTGGGATGCGATTTCGTACGTCGAAGCGATGTCCAGATGTTCATTCAATGTGCGATATGAATCAAAGGGCATATTTTTTTATTATTGATAGGCTCGCGCTTGACCACATCTCACCTGATGGTAAGCGATCATGTAGTCGACGATGGAGCATTCTTGCCTAGAAGCAACCTATTCACTCTTGACTTAAAGACCCCTAGGCTGTAACTATCAGGAAACACAGGTTCTGGCAACATGTCGTGTGAGACATGTTGCCAGAACCTGATGTCACAGATTTTTCGATGCGACATCGCAACCCAGTTTTGGATTTGAGCTTTTAATAATAATATCAAATTACCATTCAGTTCTCAACCGCTCTATTTGTTCCTGGTCATAGTCAAGTTTGCAGCATGGCCACTTTGTTACCTTCTCCAAATACCGCGCTAGGCATCTTGTGTGGATAGCTTTACCACATCCAGGACAGTTATAGCCCTGAAATTAAAATGTTAAAACTGTTAAGTTTATACACATTCCCTCTTTTGGGGTTACCCATCATAGGAAATAACTTCTTCTACTCCCCTGTACTAGTGTTACAACGGATGCAATTTTACCATAATTATTATTATATTCCGTACATAGTAATTATTCTGCATCGTGGTATTAGAGATCTCCGAGCGATCAGAACGTTGACAAAAAATCAACTACCGTGCAGTTGTCTAGACGAGACACAAAATTCGTCTGGTTCTTTTCAACAGAGGTTTGCGGGACTTTCCACCATGTTCCGCGTACTTCTTAAAATGTGGCTTAGATGACTTTTATACTATTTAAATTATAAGTCACATTTATCTATTTGACATTGTCATAACCCCGTTTATACTAATGTACATAGAAATTTAATGTAGTTACCTTAGTGTTTTAATACCACTACAATATATGTAAAAATTATCAGCAAGCAAGCTGATATTTCAAGTATTAAACTTGTTTCCATGATAACAAACACTTGTTCATGGAAGTAATCAATGTTAAATTATGTATTATGTATAGTAATGGATAAAATGAAACTACTACAGTACAGCCGTTATAAGTTGGCGAGTCTGAAGTTAGGCTCTGCGAATTTTGGCGCTTGAAATATCATACAAAAACAAAAGTTTTAAAAAAATAAATGCAATTTGCAGTTGTTATTATAATTAAAATTTTGCTTCGCATCTTCGAGGAGAGACGCCGCGGCATAGAGTGGGGATTGTCCAGCGTTTTAGAAGACTTGGACTACGCCGATGACCTATGCCTGCTTAGTCACACACACGCCGACATGCAAGCAAAATTAAACGACCTTCGTGAGGAGGCAGCGAAAACTGGTCTCAAAATCAATACACGGAAGACCCAAGAAATGCGTTCAGGAGTGATCAATTCTGCACCGTTGCTGATCGGCACCGAGGCGGTGGAACGCGTTCAGAGATTCACGTACCTCGGAAGTGTCGTGGCGGAAACTGGTGGGACTGAAGAAGACGTCGCCTCACGAATAGCCAAAGCGCGTGGTACCTTCGCACAGCTGAGGCCGGTTTGGCAATCGCGGAAATTGACCCGAAGGGTTAAATTAAAAATCTTCAGGTCCAACGTCAAATCCGTGCTGCTTTACGGGTGCGAAACGTGGAAGGTGACAAAAGAGATCTCACGCCAAATTCAGGTTTTCGTGAACCGATGTCTCCGTCGTATCCTCGGAATTTACTGGCCCGAGACCATCTCTAACGTGGGACTGTTGGAAAAATGTCACGAAAGCTCGATCGACCACCAGATCAAACGTCGCAAGTGGGGTTGGATTGGTCACACGCTTAGGAGGGATCCCGATCATATACCTAAACAGGCGCTGGATTGGAATCCCCAAGGAAAAAGGAAGCGTGGCCGTCCTCGACAGACCTGGCGACGGACCGTGTTAGCTGAAGCAAAGGCCATCGGACTGACGTGGAGCGAGGTCAAGCGAAAGGCGCAAGACCGGTCGCGATGGGTGTCTACTGTCGACGCCCTCTGCCCCAGCTAGGGGACATAGGATTTTAAGTCAAGTAAGTCATTGTTGTTAAAAACACTTAACACTAATAACAGTTTACGGCCAACTTATAACGGCCGTACTGTACAACATTATCATAGAAAAATAAATTATACATACTCTGCAAACAATATGTTTACATAGGAAACAATCTTCCACTGCGTGTTCCATGTTCTGGCGAAAATATCCTTCAAACTCGTGGATGGCTCTTAAACCTAAGGCATAATTGTCTTGTTCCTTCTCAAAGTAATGCATCCTACACCATGTGTTCAGCACTTTCTGAAATGTTATAAGAGTAATGTTAGTATGTTTGTATGTATAATTGTTGTGTTCTGACATAAAGTAAAAAAAAAATCAATTGCAAAAATGCACAAATGTAATAAGCCTAAACTTCTAATGTGATATCTTTCTGTCAGTCAAAGGTTTGCTGGGAGAAAGTTTAGTGTTATGTTAAACTCGCCTTTGATGTAAAGTATTGCTAAATCACTGTGAACAATTTTATAATAAATCATTTTATGATAAGTTTTGTATACAATAAAGAATTAAGAATAAACCAAATTCTTTTTCAAAATTAGTAACTAAAGTTCCTCCTCTCGTCAAAATCAGACCAAATGTTTCAGAGATTTCTCTGAAACTGAATAGAGCTAGAATAATAAGGAATAAAAATGAGGATAAAATATTTACGAAATTGCATTTTTTTTTATTTTATAGGCATGGTACTAAGAAGATGAAGTCATGGTCATCTCTTTACTTTAGTACATATATTTTTTTTAAACTACAAATACTAAAAGAGTAACATTGACTATTAGCAAAAAGTTCCACTTACCTGTTCAGCAAATTGATACCCAACTAAAACACAAAAAAATACTCACTTCAGCATCAGTTTTAGTAAAACTGGATTTCATACTACTAACTAAATTCATTGCAAAGATTTTAGTTATCTGTCTTGATTCAGTACTCATGATCTGTTCAATGAGCACCCTAAAGTATTCCAGTTCAGTAGTAGAAAATAAGTTCTGGGCTTTCGTTGCAGCATCATCAGCCAGGGATAAAAACACGATACAATCTTCATTGGTAACTTCATCTTTTGTGATCTTGATTTCCTGATAATATGGTCGGATTTCATCATTGATAGCTTTCACTACATCGGGCACTGACAGTTGCTCTTCATCTGAAAAAAGGATTTTTGTTTTATGTTAATTTTTTAGCCAACCAAACTAACTTCTGGAGGAACTAAGTAAGTTCTTATGTATCTATCGGAGAGAAATTAGCCTATTGTGTCCCGTGATACAGGCCAAATCACAGGCCAATTAATTTTTGTAATATTTTAGTAATTTTATTCAAAGTTTTTGTCATTTTGACTTGGTTGTATGTAACCAAGTCAAAATCATAGTAGCAAAAAGGTCTCACCAAGAATAATGCTGCAATATGGTCTATGTGGGAATCTGATCAAGTAAAGCAATACCAGAGCACTGTGAACTATGATAATATATGCTGTAACATGCCTATGTTTGCTTGTAGTGGAAGTTAATTAAGCATCAAAAAGTTTTATTGGAATCATTTAGACTCTCTACAGTAAGTTAATGTTTGAAGAATGTATGTAGAAGTTTTCTTATCTTTATTCTTTGGACTTAGCTCATTCCATTACATTAACGATGGGTACACCATAGTTAATATTTATCGTCACATTTTCATTTCACTAATAGAGTAGTAAGTTTGGTACAAGTAAAAATACGTTGTTATTGCATTATCTACAAAGGTTTTAAAGTTTCTTACCGTTAAACCTTTCCAAAACTGTCTGTGCGTCTGGGATAGATAAAACTCCTTGACTGGCAACTGTTCTTAGAAAAAATCTATGCACTTTACCATAAGTCATGGTTGTTACCGCAATGAATTCCTTTGCTTGAAGCTACAGTTAACGTCCTAAATAGTATGTAACAAAATAATAAACAACGGTTTACAGCGAAAGTTTTAGCAAAAACAAGCCATCGACCAAACAAAATCGCGGTTTGAATGTAATCAAAATCACGAAATGTCATTGTCAATGTCAACGTCAACGTAACTTTTTTTGTTAATGTTTTTGGCATGGATACTAAGTCTTTTAAACTATAATTATGTTCGTATGAATAGTTCATGAGTTTACTAAAATGTTGATGTACTTTTTGCAGTATTTTGGAGCAATGGCGACCACATAAATTAACGGAAGAAGTGGCGTTGAAATATATATGGGTATCATGGGTGAGGGTCGTGAGAATCCAATGGATGCGAGATGCACAGAAATGAGTCTTGGGCAAGCCTATTTCCAACGATGGTCGCCTTTCGACTGAAATGATCATGATAAATAAACCGAAATCGATTTTTCCCTCATTTACGGAAATTCATAGAATTGAATAATCATTTAATATCCAATTCTATTAATTCATCCATGAGTCTGGTAGTAGAATAATTGTCGTTTGACTTTAAATAAACACACAAAGCCGGTTTTCTCCAGTTGTTCATTTTGGACTCTAGTGTCAAAACTATTTGGACACTAGGCCTAACAGGCGTTGTACAGAGGGGGTTCCGAGGTAGTCTTTTAAGAGGACACGGGGCCCTCTGCCATGTGAAGATGGTGATCACCGGGGTGGTTTTAGTGACGTAAGAATCCCACTCTCCCTGGTCCTTTTCCCCAAAAGAACAGGCGCCTTTTGAAGGTTTCCCCCCGAAAACAAAAAAAAGCTTTAAATAAAAGTTTTTGTCTTCTATAAAAATATTAATTAGGTACGCTAATATATTATTCGATTCATAGAGCACACGCATAGAGGTGACTATAGAGCAATCAGTGGTGGCCCAGAGTTAACTTCCCCGACTTACTAGTTGACCTGCAACTTTTTGACTTGCAACGTGGGTTCAAACCCAGTCAGGCGAATTGCTTTGTGTAATCTAGATACTTACTTACTGTTCTTCGTGGGCAATTCTTAGAAAATCCACGAAACGATCCCATTCATTAAGGAAGGAAATCATCTGATGACTTTTCCCGCTCTGAGTGAGGCAGGAGGGCGTGTCAGATTTTTACTACCTAAACCCTACCTTTAAATGTCACTTCGGTTGCCCTTTAAGCCCCAGGAACATGGGTAATCCTTTTACAAGTTGACCCATGTTACTGGGGGGCTTCGGCCCTTTTGGTCCATTATGATTTCGCTGGCATCTCTTTGGAGGTCTGGCATCTCACGTTGGAATATTACACGCCGTCAACAACTCGGACGGTTAAATTGCGATAAAAGTGATTTTGTCGCGAATCTGACCAAAAATAATCACAAAATATAAGGGCTATTGAGTAATTATTGCGTTACGGTGGTCGCGGTTGCGGTCGGATACGAGATATTATCACTTTTATAGATACGATGCGCGATGTAAGTATAACGAATGATCATCATTTGAGCTGTCAACGGAGACAGGCAATACTCGTACTGCTGGAATCAGTCACCACAGTTTGGTATTACTTAGTGCCTACCATAACCACCATGTGCTTGACTGCAATCCCACCTGATGGTGAGGCGCACTAGTTTATTAAGAGCCTATTCACTCTAGTCCTGATAAAACAGTCTAGGTCTGTACGAACGAATCGATTAAAAAAATGCGACAAGATCAAAAATACGATGAACTAGATTTTACTGCTTTATTCACCGGGAGTAGCGTTATTTGCATAGAGTAAAGCCATAGCGTGGTAGCGTCGGCTTTGTAGGTAAGGTAAAAATGCGCTGCTACTAAGTACGTTATAGCACTAACTTCATAAAAGTGAGGATTAACTAAGTTAAAAGGGACACTTCGGAGCATTTCCGGGCTTCATTAGCTTCAATAAATTATACTTAAACTAATATGCTATCATCTGAGTCGGTGCCTACATGTCTAGATACGTGTAGGTATACCTAGGTATTCCCCAAACTGCTAGACGATAGGTATGATGGAGGTGTAATTAGACATAGAAGCTTCACACACTTACCCAATATTTGAAGTACCGACCTACCTAGGTAAAGATAAGCCTATATTGTTGTTACTATGAGCGAACGTACCTAATTAACGTTTGAATCCCCAACCGGTCCTATGAGACCGCGCTGTTATTGTTTTACTATTGTGTCTCGTTTCGCGGGTATCTGAGTAATTAAATGTTAGTAAAATTCTCTATGGTTTTTTTTTTTTTTTTTTTTTTTTTCTGGTAGGGGAATCATCAGAATGACTTCCCCCGCTCTTGGGCGGAGCGGGAGGGCGTGTCAGACTCTTACTGACTAAACCCCTACCCCGTTCCTTCGTTGCCTTCGTTCTGGGGGGGACTCGGTATCAACCGTTAGGAATACCACATGTTCCCCCCAGAGGCTTCGGCCCTACCGGGCCCCTACAGTTTGCTGACATCTCCTTGAGGCGCGCGTGGAACAGAACGCGCCGTTGACGACTGGGCTCGGTCCAGATTATTTCCAGACTGCCGGGGACGGCGAGCTACCCAGTGCTCGCCGTCCGCGAACCCGCGCCTACGGTGGTCGGAAATCGGGATCGGGATCTCGGCGGCGGCGGCGTGAGGACCGTTCCCTCACGCGCTCGCGGTCAGCAGCCTCCTTCACGAGCATTACTGCTTCGCAGAAGGAGGCGACCGCATGCCAACCCTCCTCGCTCCGGACCATGGCCTGAACCAGGGCCCGGCGCGAGAGGTCGCCGCTCCCGATAGTCTCCACGAGGACACGGCGGTGCTCCGCCCAAGCGGGGCACACTTCTACCGTGTGCTCCACCGTGTCCTCCGGGCGGTCCACACAGTGGCGACACCCGGGCGTCCTCTCCTGCTTGATTCGATGCAGGAACCTCCCGAACTTACCGTGTCCGGTGAGGACCTGCGTCACACGGAAAGAGAGGACGCCGTGACCTCTTTCCAACCACTCCTCAAAGAGGGGCCTAACCGCCTCAATGACGGCGTGCCCAGCACTGGGTTGCGACAGTCGCAGTCGCCATGCCACCCTGAGATCCCGCCGGAACTCTGTCCGCCATGCCGCGACTTGTCGCGGCAGCGGAGTTTCGCCCCGGCGTTGCATCTCCACGCGCAAATCGTGCATGCGTGCAAGGACTGTTGCCTCCAGATCCCACGGTGGCAGGCCAGCGAGGAGGCTCGCCACTTCGCGGGAGATCGTGCGGTATCCCCGCACCATCCGGATGGCCATGACCCTCTGGCAAGCGTTCAGATTGGCCGCCGGTCGCTTACCTAGCGACGGCGCCCAAACCGGCGCCCCGTAAAGGGCCATGGACCGAACGATCCCCGCGTAGAGCCTCCGGCAGGGGGCGTCTGGACCCCCTAGGTTGGGCAGGAGCCGCTTCAGAGCGGCCCCAGACCTGTCCAGTTTGGGGGCCAAACGTCGGAAATGTTCCTCGAAAGTCCACCGGCTGTCGAGGACGAGTCCCAGGTACTTCATCGCCGACCCGACGCCGATGTGGACCCCCCCTACCGTTATTTGGGAACCCGGAGGTGGCGCGTACCGAGGGCCATGAAAGCACATGGCCTCGGACTTGTGCAATGCCACCTTGAGTCCCAGTTGCTGGATCCTCTCCACGACTGTCGCAACCCCGCGTGTCGCTGTTTCGGCCGCCGCCTGGTACGACTCTCCCCGCGCCAGGACCAGCGTGTCGTCTGCGTAGCAGACCACGCTGACCCCGTCGGGGAGGTCGCCGCGCAGCACGTAGTCGTATCCGATGTTCCACAGGGGCGGTCCTAGTACCGATCCCTGCGGAACACCGCACGACATCTCTCGCCGTCTCCACTCTCCCTGGTGACCGGGATAGATGATGAACTTATCCGACAGGTAGGCCTCGATCACACGACGGAGGTAGGCGGGCACCTCGTGATACCGAAGTGCCGCCCCGATGCAACTCCAGGGCAGGGAGTTGAAGGCATTGGCGATGTCCAAAGACACCGCCAAGACGACCCTGCCCCGAGACACCGCATCCCCCGTCGTGAGAGCCCTCACGCGCATGATGGCGTCCACCGTGGAACGCCCCCTGCGAAAGCCGAACTGGCCGTCCGAAAGGTCCGGCCCCACCCGCGCAAGATGCCCGACGAGGCGGTCTGCAATTACTCTTTCAAAGAGTTTGCCCACCTCGTCGAGCAGCACAATGGGCCGGTACGCGGACGGAGAGTCCGCGGGGCGCCCCGGCTTCGCAATGAGGACCAGTTTCCCGGTCTTCCAGCGACGGGGAAACTGTCCTCTCTCCATGCATGCGCTAAAGAGCCCTCGCAATCGAGACCCGAGAGCCTCCATGGCCAGGACCCATACCCTGCCGTGCACGCCGTCGGGTCCTGGGGCGGTGTTCTTGAAACTGAGTCTTCGTACCACCGCCCTCATCTCTACCTCGGTCACCTCTGGAGCGTCGTCCTCGTCGTCGCTGCTGTGGTCCGCTACGGGTACCGCAGGTGGCGGAGCCATGAGCGGGGGAGAGTGTTCCCCTCGCTCAGGGAACAGATTGGCCACCACACCCTCCACAACTTGGGGCCGGAGACTCTGAGTCAGAGGGGGAGCCCATGGGCGGAGTTTGTCCCGCACCACCTGGTAAGGGCGTCCCCATGGGTCCCTGTTCAGAGTCCCCAGCCACACATTGCGGGCCTCCAACTTGGCCCGCTTTACCTCTGTTCGGAGGGTGCGCCTTGCCGCTCTGTACCCCTCGTAAAGCTCCGCCTCCCTGGCCACCGCATCCGGCGGGCGGGTGCGGCGCCTGCGGAACCTGGCGTACCGGCGCCGCGCGGCGGTGCACGCCTCGCGCAGAGCCGCAATCTCCGGCGACCACCAGTACACCTGGCGCCGAGCACGTCCTGGATGGACTCGGGGCATCGCCTCGTCGCAAATTTGCGACATGGCCTCCTGGAACCACTCTGCCTCAAGGTCAATTTCGACAGGCCTGTCCGGTGCTTGCACCCAGGCCTGTACCCTCGCGGCTTCCAGGAGAGCGTCCCGGTCCATCTGCCTCAGCGCCCACCGCGGACCACACGGGGTCTGCTCCCTGACCGGCGCGGTCGAGATCCGGGCGGAGACGTCAAACCGGATGTACCGGTGGTCGGAATACGTCTCCACCCCCTCCATTACGCGCCAGTCGACGACGCGCGGCGACAGAGCGGGGCTGGCGAACGAGAGGTCCACCACCGACTCACCCCGCATCCGCACGCACGTGGGGACAGAACCCCGGTTTAGGACGACCAGGCCTGTCTCCAGAGCCCAGTCCTCCACCATCCGACCCCGTCGGTTTGTCAGCCGGGAACCCCAAGCCAGATTCCAGGCATTGAAGTCCCCGCAGACGACCACGGGGAGGGATCCGAACCCAGCGACGACGGCATTCAGCTCCATGAGGGAGTTGTGGAGATCGGCGAGATCTCGGTTCGGGGACAGGTAGACGCCTACCACTGCAATGTCCCCGACCCGTGCTGCCACGCAGCCCCGCCTTCTCGTGATGGACTCGAGAGGCGGGGGTACCGGCGGCGGCCGACGAAATTAGGGTCACCGAGCCGCTCAGGTCCTGGACCCAGTCTTCCCTGGGCAGGACAAAGTACGGCTCGGAGACCACGGCGATATTGATCGACCACTGCGCCATGCTCTGGAGCAACAGATCCTGAGCGGGGGCGCAGTGGTTGATGTTCGCCTGGAGGAGACGTAATGGGGCCATCACTGACAGTCCATTACGGTCTCCTCCGGAGCCCCCCTTGAGGGCTCTGCCGCGGCGATGGCGGCAGCAGCGTCAGCCTTGGCTGCGGCGGTGTGGACTTTGGGGTGAGGGCCCCTCCGGACCTTACCCTTGGCTGTGGCGGGGGGGTCGCAGGACCTGCTCCCAGCCCGGTGGTCGGCAGCCTTGCCTGCCGCCGCACATGCGTAGCAGTGCGGCGACGCACGGCATTCGACGGCCCTGTGACCGGGCTGACCGCACTGGAAGCAGCGGTCACTGCGGTCCACCTCCGCGGCGCAACGGGCTCCCGCGTGGTGCCCCACGTGGCAGCGGAAACACCGCAGAGGTCTGGGCTCCAGCACCTTGACTTGGGCTGAAACCCAGCCCACCAAGAGCCTTCGGCCCTCCGCCGTGATGGCCTTGACCGCCGACACGGGGCAGCTCACCGTGACGGCTCGCATACCCGTGCCGTCAAGGCGGATGATGCCCGCCCGCACTTGGTCGGTCGTGCACCCTCCCGCCTCAACGACGGCGGCCACCACTTCCTCCACCTTGACGGAGTCGTCCAGGCCCATGATGCGCATATCGATGCACTTTGTGGGCCTGGACACTCGGGCGTCCTCCTCGTTCACAGACGCCCTGACCTTGTCAGCCAGGGCGTCCGCGGCAGGACCGCTGTCCTCGCCGGGAACCTCCAGCATCCAGGCACCGGTCACGGTGCGCCGCATGCGGAAGCCCTTCGAGGCCCCGTATTCGTCGAGGTGAGGGAGTACCGCCTTTTTGGCCTTCTCCATCACGGCGTCGTACGTCACGCCCCTCTTCTCCGCGCCCGGCTGTAGTGTGATCACTACAGCCGCGGCGCCCGGGGCGCGAAGCCGGTTCGCCACGGCACGCTTTTTGCGCTGCTGCCGCCTTTCCCTCTTTTTGGCGGCCCTGGCCGCCTTGCCCGCCTGCTTCTTGGCGCCGACGACCGACCACTCGGCGCCAGCTGGAGAATCGGCAGGCGGGGGCAGCCGAGGCCGCCCGTTCGCCACCACAGCGGCTGGAGCACCCGCCGCATTGGCGGTGGGCGCCGCCCTAGCGGTGGGCGCCGCTTTGCCCTTCGCAGGAGGGGCAAGGGCAGGAGCTGCCCTCCCCTGCTGCTTTGTCACCGGGGCCTGCCTAGCGGTCGCAGCCGCTGCCGTCACGGCCCCACGCCCGGCTTGCCCTGACGGGCCAGCCTTGGGCGCGGCAGCTGCCGTAGGCGCAGCTGCGGCGGCGTACGACGCCGCCGGTCTGCGACCGGAGCCCGCGAGTGGGGGACGCAGCACCAACCCTTCCAGTAGGGACAATTGCCGCTGGAACTGCTCATGCTGCCGCAGCATTTGCTGCCGGAAGGCAGCTAGCTCCTGCCGCAGCAGGGTCAGAGCCTGTCCCTCTGGCTTTTCTCTATGGTGGATTTGAATTTATGATCTGCTAAGTAGTTGGTACTCATAAAAAATATTAGGTACTTTAACCTATCACATACCCACAAAACGAGACACAATAGTAAAACAATAACAGCGCGGTCTCATAGGACCGGTCGGGGATTCATGAATTAATCGAGATTTGGTTAATTTCAATTAAATAAAAAAAGAACTATAATAAAATTAGGTATAGAATTGGGGTTTAGAATCTAATGTTCAGTAAGTAAGAAACCTACCATAAGAAAAATATCCATACTTACTTAACACTAAATATTAGTGTGAAGTAGGTAGGTATGGCTAAAAGCGAAAGTTCGTGAGAGTGTGTCTGAATGTTTGTCACTTCTTCACGCTCGAACGACTGCACGGATTTGGATGAAATTTGGGACACGTGTACCTAGACCATGTTCTGGAAGACCACATACGATACTTCTTATCCCAAAAGTCCCTGGGTGCAGCTATTAATATTATAAATATGAAACTAAATTTGTCTGTTACGTTTTCACGGTTCAACTACTAAACCGATTATGACGAACCTCAAAAAAAGAACATAAAGCTTTTACCCGGTTTCGCGATCCAACATTCACACGGACGACGTCACGGAGAAATCCTAATTAACTATAATAACTAAACTAACTAATAAACTGTAGGAAAAATACCTCACTGATAAAAAAAAGTTATTTCATAACAAGATTAAACCAAGTTTAACCGAGCGGGGCTAAACCACAGCTTTTCAAATGTCACTTGCGATCGAGTGCGGCGTTCAATTACTTACAGTGGTTAATTGCTACTGTGTTCGTGATCGCTTCTTTTATGTACCATGCTCTTTTTTTTTGAACCAGTTTTTCTGAAATACTAAACTAACATAATATGCGATTTGAAGGATTTAATATTTGGCTATGAGACACGGGTCTCATATTCAAAGAAAGACGAGGAAATGAAATAGATTTCTCCTATAAATATTGTATAGGTAATGTATAGTGGTTTATTAGTAGACAACGCGTTTTTAGCATTAGGTACATGTATAGGAAAGATTGGAAGAACCTTAGCTGCCTTTAAGTACATCTGGCAGGGACCTCTCATGTCCGGCCCTGGTTCAGATCATGGTACGAAATGAGAGGGAATGGGAGGCGGTTATCTTCTTCTGCGAAGCAGTTGTGCACAAGGCAGCTGTTAGGTGGACTGTGGAGATAAGATTCGCGACCTGTGCCGGAGACGCACCAGGCTTCGGGAGTAACAGTATAATTTTCAGCCACCGTAGGCGTGGACTTGTGGACGGCGTCATGTCCGTTTCGGGAGGTGGGTAACTAACTCGACGACCTGTGGTCCGGTAAGGACCAGGCCCGCTCAACCACGTTGTGCTCCGCGCGTAACTTGACGACGTGAGATGTCAGCACTATATTCTCCCGGTTTGTATGTAGTGAGAGAGAGTGTCAGCCTTTTAATGACTAAATCCCACCCGTATTTCTTCAGTTATACCCGCTTTCCAGGGACGCGATGGCTCTTTCGAAATATTCCACAGCTTTAGGGATGTGATTGTTGCACTTCATATTTAAGTAAATATAAAGGGTCTCTAATAAGTGTTTTTGTTTTCATGTAATGCCTTAGGGTCCTGGAACTAAGGTATAAGATTGGGTTCATCACTACTCTGAGCAGTTGTGGTGAATGGAGAGTCAATAATTTATACCTAATGCTTATTTCTACAAGAAATCGCGGGCAGAGACACAACCTTAGCACAAAATGTTTGATTAATGAAGCACTATAATAACGGAGTTCAATGTTGGTTTACGTACAGGTAAACAGTTCCCTTATCAAATTTTGGCATTCAACAAAGCAACGCATAACATTATTAAGGAGCAAACGTATGGGTCGCGGCTCCTATTAAAGTCGTAATTGCTTCCCCGTTCCCTAATTACTGCGTCCTGTGTCCCCACGCTCTCTTATCAATTATCCCTCCCCTGGGAGATCACCACAATTTCAAAGGAAAAGTTTGCACACGATAGAATAGATACAGTCTCTATGTGTGTATAGGCAGTCTAATCTATCAGCCAAACATTTATTGATTCGTGTTGCTGAGTTAGAGAATAGAAATTGGTGTTCTACTTAATGTCCTTCTTGTAGCGTAAAATATTTTTCTCTTAAAATGAGATATTTTATTTAACGTGACGAAATATTATGAAGTTTTAAAGTGACAGTTGGGACGGAACATCGTATTCTTTTATAGAGTCTGGCATAACCTACTGTTAAAAGATACCGGAGAGGCGATGGCAACACAAGCACCATTTAAGCGATTGGATATAAAGTTTGAGTGCCCATCAGCTTTCTTGCGACAATCATTTGGGTAGTTAAGTATATTATTTAAGTCATACGACTTAGATAATTTGGATACTTAACCTTCAAATCCTAAATATAAGGTAGCGCACAGGTTCACCTATTGTTCATGAAAAATCATGGATAATAGAAAGTTAGGTAACAAAATCAACCACCTAAAACATTAAGCCTCGACTTAACTAAGTTAAGTACCTACGAAAATATAAACACAAACATAAATTCATTAGTTTTCAGTACCCACGTATGCTTTTATAGACGGCATAACTCTCTCAGTAAATTATCTAAGCTACGAGCGCTTTCAAAACTTTTAATGGAGTCAATTTGGCCTCGCATTCAAAACACCTAACGTACTGGATGCCGAGGCAGGCCAGGTAAGTACGATTTATACAAACATTAGTGCCGAGTCTTTTATGCGAGAGCCAACTTTTCTTAAAATTTTCATGCTGTCTGAATAGCGGGATGGCACGGGCAAAGAATGTGATTTCCGAGAAGCAATAGGTACGTACACTCGATGGAGCATACTCGTACAACAAAACTCAGGTTAACACTTTCATTATTTCCAAGAATGTATTCGCTGTAGTTTTGTTTCTATTGAACAGTCTCCTTGGTCGTACCTGCTTGCCGATATTTAGAATCCTTTATTTTAAGCGCGATGACGCTCGCTCCCGGCTGCTATTTGCCACTTTTGCCGCACACCTTTCTGTGAATTTCGTTCAAGTGCATTGCATACATGAATAGAACGGAAAGAGCGACTGCATGTTTTAATCGAACTACAAAAAGTGGGAAATGGACACGATCCGTGGCAGACACGCTGGAAGTTTGAAAGTGTGCCAAATAGTAGTTAAAGTTTACCACTTCTAGTGTGTATCTAGTGGATGGTTATAGTGTTTTAAAAACTTTTCATGGTTGCCTCTGAAAATATGAAGCCACTTTGTACTCGTTTAACCGGGACCTGTAATATGAGTATCTAGGTAAACCAGCAGGGATTTTTGTACCTTCTTGAGAAATATTTTTAAACCGGCGTTTATAATGTCAAACACAAATCTGTAGGTGCCCAAGTAATAAGCATCTTACTTTTGTCTAAAGTGTCAAAAAATAAGACAAAAAATAAAAATAAAACGTCACTCAAAGAGCAACACAACGGTAAGAGTCTAAAGGTTTTTCCAAGAGACAATAATGCGATGTTCAGTGACTGGCTGTCATTGTCCAACGTTCAGTAGTAGGCGAAGCGTTAACAATTTGGTTTGAAGGCAGTTAGAGAACTAACTTTTAATGGAGCAATTTGGAGGTGTATTGAAAACAGCCGCTCTCGGAAGCGACAGAATTGAACCAAGCGAGCTCCCACCTCAGCCGATCAAGAAAACCAATTCTAATTTCGCAGTTTCACCTTGTTTCTAGCCTGTACGTAGTATTAGACATTTTTGCATTGTTCGCGCGTCGGCTAGGTACCTATGGTGTTGGAATTAAATGTTGTGCTTTAAAAAGCAATAGAGCGGGAATTGCTGTAGCACAATGGTGTTAATAAAAAGTGCATTATGCGCTTACTTTGTGTAATAACTATTAACTTCTCGAGCAGTTAACTGCTTCAACAAACGCATGAAAATAAGGTATTTTAGACTTACCGCTTAGGAACATACGGTGTTCGTTTGATATTTCAAGCGTTGTCGCTTGTGAACCTAAGGTAACATGCGACACTTGACGGTTAAAACAATTTATTGTGCTGTGGTTTCAATGAAGCAATCAGATAAAACAATACAAAATAAATTAGCCACATGTAAATATCTGTCGTTTTTTATTACAAATAGATAATAATTTATTGTTTATAAGAATAAAGAGGCGTGAGGACGTTTGTTCTCTCATGCGAGCGGCCTCCTCCTTCACCACTGCTTCGCAGAAGGAGGCCTGTTACAGCCCATTCCCTCTCCTAGAGAGGAGGCTTGAGTCCCAACAGTGGGAACATTACTAGGCCGATAAGAGTAATAATGATGGGAAGGAGGCGATAGTTTGACACTCCTCCTCGCTTCGGACCAGGAGGAGAGGTCACTGCCACCGATTGCCTCCACGAGGACATGGCGGTGCTCCGCCCAAGCCGGGCACATCTCTACCGTTATAATACCTACGTAGTATCAGTAACCGAAAATCTCTACGTCGATATCAACGTAACAATAGTTTATTAATCGAAATACTTAATACCAAATCCAAACTATAATAAACACAACTCTAACGGCCGACTAGATAAACTGTCAACGACGAGGGAATTTTCACTAACAACTTGTGTAACTTCCTGATTTATAACATTTCAAAATTACTTCGCATAATTCCCTAGATAAACGCAGACGAGGAACGCGATGTGTGCTAAGATTTAATATTGTATTTCTGCATGAAATGATGCAGTTTTGCATGGAGCTAGCTGAATGCAGTCCATTAAAAGTTCTAGGAACGTTCATAACTCGGTTCTCGAAATTTGGTCTTAGCTAACAGTCTACCTTCAAATATTTATGATATAAAGCAACAGTTTCATCCAGTATTTGATGTTGGAAGATAGTTTCGCAATCCGTATTCGATAAGCTAAGTTTTTCGTTCGATGCATGTTTAACAAATTCAAATGTGCTTGCACGCATTTTTGTGGGTAGAAAACAAATAACTTCCCTTGCTTTGATTGGAGTGAGAGGGAGTGTCTGATTTTTACTTATTCAAATTCTCCTATTATTCTCTAGTTGCCTATTGTGTTCCTGGCAGACACATAATACCCTAAATTTTAAATAGGTACCCACATTAAAGGTTCAATCGATATCCAACTCAGAAGAAAGAATTGGTATAATTATTATAGTACGAATTTTGTTAATCTAGTACCTACCTAATTTAGACCTTTTTTTTTTTTTTTTTTTTTTTTTTTTTTTTCCGGTAGGGTAATCATCAGAATGACTTCTCCCACTCTTGGGCGGAGCGGGAGGGTGTGTCAGACTCTTACTGACTAAACCCCTACCCCGTTCCTTCGTTGCCATCGATCTGGGGGACACGGTGACAGCCTTTCGGATACCGTGTTCCCCAGAGGCTTCGGCCCTGCCGGGCCCCTAAAGTTTGCTGACATCTCCTTGAGGCGCGCGTGGAACAGAACGCGCCGTCGACGACTAGGCTCGGTCCAGATTATTACTAGACTGCCGGACGGCGAGCTACCCAGTGCTCGCTATCCGCGAGCCCGCGCCTACGGTGGTCGGTAATCGGGATCGGGATCTCGGCGGCGGCGGTGTGAGTTCCGTTGCCTCACGCGGTCGGCAGCCTCCTTCGCTAACATTACTGCTTCGCAGAAGGAGGCGACTGCCTGCCACCCCTCCTCGCTCCGGACCATGGCCTGTACCAGGGCCCGGCGCGAGAGGTCACCGCCGCCGATAGCCTCCACAAGGACACGGCGGTGCTCCGCCCAAGCGGGGCACACCTCTACCGTGTGCTCCACCGTGTCCTCCGGGCGGTCCACACAGTGGCGACACCCGGGCGTCCTTTCCTCCTTGATCCGATGCAGGAACCTCCCGAACTTACCGTGTCCGGTGAGGACCTGCGTCATACGGAACGAGAGGACGCCGTGACCTCTTTCCAACCACTCCTCAAAGAGGGGACTTACCGCCGCAATGACGGCATGCCCAGCACTGGGTTGCGACAGTCGCAGTCGCCATGCCACCCTGAGATCCCGCCGGAACTCTGTCCGCCATTCCGCGACTTGTCGTGGCAGCGGAGTTTCGCCCCGGCGTTGCATCTCCACGCGCAAATCGTGCATGCGTGCAAGGACTGTTGCCTCCAAATCCCACGGTGGCAGGCCAGCAAGGAGGCTCGCCGCTTCGCGGGAGATCGTGCGGTATCCCCGCACCATCCGGATGGCCATGACCCTCTGGCAAGCGTTCAGTTTGGCCGCTGGTCGCTTACCCAGCGATGGCGCCCAAACTGGCGCCCCGTAAAGGGCCATGGACCGAACGATCCCCGCGTAGAGCCTCCGGCAGGGGGCGTCTGGACCCCCTAGGTTGGGCAGGAGCCGCTTCAGAGCGGCACCAGTCCTGTCCAGTTTGGGGGCCAAACGTCGGAAATGCTCCTCGAAAGTCCACCGGCTGTCGAGGACGAGTCCCAGGTACTTCATCGTCGACCCGACGCCGATGTGAACCCCCCCTACCGTTATTTGGGAACCCGGTGGTGGCGCGGTCCGAAGGCCATGAAAGCACATAGCCTCGGACTTGTGCAATGCCACCTTGAGTCCCAGTTGCTGGATCCTCTCCACGACTGTCGCAACCCCGCGTGTCGCTGTTTCGGCCGCCGCCTGGTACGACTCTCCCCGCGCTAGGACTAGCGTGTCGTCTGCGTAGCAGACCACGCTGACCCCGTCGGGGAGGTCGCCGCGCAGCACGTAGTCGTATCCGATGTTCCACAGGGGCGGTCCTAGTACCGATCCCTGCGGAACACCGCACGACATCTCTCGCCGTCTCCACTCTCCCTGGTGACCGGGATAGATGATGAACCTATCCGACAGGTAGGCCTCAATCACACGACGGAGGTAGGTGGGCACCTCATGGTACCGAAGTGCCGCCTCGATGCTACTCCAGGGCAGGGAGTTGAAGGCATTGGCGATGTCCAAAGACACCGCCAAGACAACCCTGCCCCGAGTCACCGCATCCCCCGTCGTGAGGGCTCTCACGCGCATGATGGCGTCCACGGTGGAGCGCCCCCTGCGAAAGCCGAACTGACCGTCAGCAAGATCCGGCCCCACCCGTGATAGATGCCCGACGAGGCGGTCTGCAATTACTCTTTCAAAGAGCTTGCCCACCTCGTCGAGCAGCACGATGGGCCGGTACGCGGACGGAGAGTCCGCGGGGCGCCCCGGCTTCGCGATGAGGACCAGTTTCCCAGTCTTCCAGCGAAGAGGGAACTGGCCTCTCTCCATGCATGCGCTAAAGAGCCCTCGTAATCGAGACCCGAGAGCCTCCATGGCCAGGACCCAGGCCCTTCCAGGCACGCCGTCGGGTCCTGGGGCGGTGTTCTTGACACTAAGTCTTCGTACCACCGCCCTCATCTCCACCTCGGTCACCTCTGAAGTGTCGTCGTCGTCGTCGCTGGTGTGGTCCGCTACGGGCACCGCAGGTGGCGGAGCCATGAGCGGGGGACAGTGTTCCCCTCGCTCAGGGAACAGATTGGCCACCACACCCTCCACAAGCTGAGGCCGGAGACTCTGAGTTAGCGGGGGAGTCCATGGGCGGAGCTTGTCCCGCACCACCTGGTAAGGGCGTCCCCATGGATCCCTGTTCAGAATCTCCAGCCACACATTGCGGGCCTCCAACTTGGCCCGCTTTATTTCCGTTCGGAGGGTGCGCCTTGCCGCTCTGTACCCCTCGTACAGCTCCGCCTCTCTGGCCTCCGCATCCGGCGGACGAATGCGGCGCCTGCGGTACCTGGTGTACCGGCGCCGCGCGGCGTTGCACGCTTCGCGCAGAGCCTCAATCTCCGGCGACCACCAGTACACCTGGCGCCGAGCACGTCCTGGATGGACTCGGGGCATCGCCTCGTCGCAAATTTGCGACATTGCCTCCTGGAACCACTCTGCTTCGAGGTCGATGTCGACAGGCCTGTCCGGTGCTTGCACCCAGGCCTGTACCCTCGCGGTTTCCAGGAAAGCGTCCCGGTCCATCTGCCTCAGCGCCCACCGCGGACCACACGGGGTCTGCTCCCTGACCGGCGCGGTCGAGGTCCGGGCGGAGACGTCAAACCGGATGTACCGATGATCGGAATACGTCTCGACCCCCTCCATTACGCGCCAGTCGACGACACGCGGCGACAGAGCGGGGCTGGCGAACGAAATGTCCACCACCGACTCTCCCCGCATCCGCACGCACGTGGGAACAGAACCCCGGTTGAGGACGACCAGGCCAGTCTCCAGAGCCCAGTCCTCCACCATCCGACCCCGTTGGTTTGTGAGCCGGGAACCCCAAGCCAGATTCCAGGCATTGAAGTCCCCACAAACGACCACGGGGAGGGATCCAAACCCAGCGACGACGGCATTCAGTTCCATGAGGGAGTTGTGGAGATCGGCGAGAGTTCGGTTCGGGGACAGGTAGACGCCTACCACTGCAATGTCCCCGACCCGTGCTGCCACGCAGCCCCGCCTTCTCGTGACGGCCTCGAGAGGCGGGGGTACCGGCGGCGGCCGACGAAATTAGGGTCACCGAGCCGCTCAGGTCCTGGACCCAGTCTTCCCTGGGCAGGACAAAGTACGGCTCGGAGACCACGGCGATATTGATCGACCACTGCGCCATGCTCTGGAGCAACAGATCCTGAGCGGGGGCGCAGTGGTTGATGTTCGCCTGGAGGAGACGTAGTGGGGCCGTTATTGGCAATCCATTACGGTCTCCTCCCGAGCCCCCCTTGAGGGCTCTGCCGCAGCGGTTACCTAATTTAGACCTACCTTTTGAATTTGAACCACTTAAACGTCAGCATTACCGAGAGCTTAGGGCTCCCTTTCACGATGACTTTTTGTACGCTTACGAACGCGCTACAGTCGCATTTACAACGCGCTACAGAAGCCATGCCATCGCGCTGTTGCTTGGCGACTGTGAATCGTGGCGTGGCCGAGGGCAAGCAGTTAGCGTCTGAATCGCGACTATATCGCGCTACAGCAGCGCTACAAAAAGTCGCTGTGGGCGAGGGCCCTAAGATTGTCTAACATGGAGCCGCTTTTACGGTCGTCTAGACCGGGTGTAATCTTGGTACTTCATACAAACTGTAACAGATGGAGTTACTAATCACAGCTCTCTTGACGCAGAAAAAGTTTTGTTGACTAACTAAAAAGTTTTGTTGAAGAAACTCGAAGAAGTAACTTAATACAAATTATTATATCTAGCCTATGCTGTCCCACTGCTGGGCAAAGGCCTCCCTCAATTCCTTCCATCGTTCCCGGCTTTGAGCCACTTCTTGCCAATTCTCAAGGAAGACATCTAAGTCGTTCCGCCATCTCCTTCTTGGTCTGGCGCGACCCCGTCGCGCGATTTCAGGGCACCAACTTTATTGTTTTACTGGCCCACCGCTCGCTCGGCATGCGGCAGACATGTCCAGACCAGTCCCATTTAAGCTGGGCAGCCTTCTGAGCCACGTCAATGATCTGCGTTTTGGAGCGCAGTATAGTGTTTCGAACGCGATCCGTTAATTTAACACCTAGTATACTGCGCTCCATGGCAGGTTGGCAAACCTTCAGTTTGGACTTTTGGATGTTAGTCAAAGACCAAGTCTGTGCACCATAGGTGAGGATGGGGAGAATGCACATGTCCATCAGCTTACGCTTAAGTGACAAGGGCAAGTTGCCTTCAAATAGTTCCTTCATGGACCAGTAGCTCTTCCAGGCGTTTTCGGTTCGGCGTGTTACTTCCTTATCTTGCCTTGCCTGGAAGGAAACCACTTGGCCCAAGTAAAGATATTCTTGGACATATTGTACATTCTCCCCCCCCACAGATATGGTTCTTTTTGAACTATTCGTCATGATCTTGGTCTTCGACATGTTCATCTTGAGTCCAACCTCAAGGCTTGCGCCGCTAAGGTCTTGTAGCAATTGCTCTAGTTCAGTGGCTGAGGAAGAGAAGAGGACAATGTCATCCGCGAAACGAAGATTGGTCAATCTCGCTTCGCCAATGACAATACCTTTCTCCTCCCATTTGTCTGCTAGCGTCTTGAAGACTTCTTCAAGGGTGCTGGTGAACAACTTTGGAGATAGCGGGTCACCCTGTTTGACTCCCTTAAGAATTCCAAATTTAGGACCTAACCTTTCCAGTTTTATGGCAGCGGTACTTTCTGTGTAAATAGTTTGCAGTAGCTGAATATAGGTTAGTTCTATTCCCTGTTTCGTCAGTGCACCAAATATTGCAGAATGTGTGATGCTATCAAAGGCTTTGGAGTAGTCCACAAATGCAAGATACAGTGGGGCCTTATATTCGTGGTATTTTTCAACTATTTGGTTGATGGTGTGCAAGTGATCGGTGGTGGAAAGTCCTCGACGGAAGCCTGCTTGTTCTGGAGGTCGTTTTAAGTCAAGTTGGCCAGCTATACGAGATTCTATAACTTTGATAAAAGTTTTATAGATATGTGAAATTAAACTGATTAGTCTATAATTATTGATGTCAAACTTATTACCTTTTTTGTGCAGTAATATAATATTGGAATGGCAAAAAATTATTGGAAAGCTACAAAAAAAAAATACTAATAATACTAAAAAAACTTATTGCATATCTCTTTTTTCAGATAGTGATTTATTTTTTTCACTTTTTTGCTACGTTGTGGCATATAATATTTTTAGTATATAATATATGTATATTATACTAGCTATAGCCCGCAGCTGCGCCCGCGTAAATAAAATATAGCCTATGCCACTCAGGAATACAGCAGCTTTCTATTGGTGAAAAATTTTTAGCAATCGGACCTATACTTCTACATATTACCTCAAACAAACAAAAAAACAAACATTACCTCTTTATTGTATTAGTGTAGATTCATTCATTATTATTATATTTATGTACACTTTCCTCGTTAATTGCTCTTTCTGTTAGTGAACACCGCTTCAAAATCCGTTGCGTGGTTTAGGAGTTAGCGCATAAATAGACAAACGTGGTAAGCGTCTTTGTTTTATTTATGGTACAGCTAGTGTTTAAGATTATGAATTAAAGAGTACCTTAAGCCTCTAAAGCTTTAATTAGTCTGGCTGGCGTAGTTAGGTAGTTAGTTAGTTAAGTAAATAGAAAGAGTAGGAACAATTAGGTTTTATTACCGTTATGAACAAAATACACAATCTACCTACAGTTAGTCTCTAAAAAAATATAAATTTGCTGTTTGTATGTAGAATCATAATTAAAATTTCCAACTTCCCAGCGACTTCAGTTTCGATTTAATTTCTCGCATGTCTATCTAGCAGTGTCGACTCAACCGCGTACTGGTATAAGGCCGAGTACAGAATAATTTCACGGATGCTTTACCGACTACCCGACGACAGTGATGTATGAAATTATTCACTTAAGTGTTTTTTGACTTTAAAATAGCTCCCAAGTTTATCGAGGTGAAAATTGTGTTAAGCGAAAATGTAGTCTCGACTTTACATAATGTAGTGTAACTTAATTATTGTTTTCGTAATTCTTCATTTAATTACACTAGAGGCTCTACATCTTTCATTTTGAGCGTAAAACACGAAAATTCGTCGTACTTTTTATAAAGTTTATGATAATCCTAGTTTTTTTGGGGTGGAAAATTATCAGATTATTTCTCCAGCTCCTGTGAAGGGAGAAGGAGTGTCAGACTTATTGACCTATTCGTAGTGTTTCACTTGTGATTTGCGGGTCGTGACACCACTTTGAGGCGCGCCGGTGGCCAAAGCCAGGACTAGGAACAGGTCCTTATTGGACGGCGAGCTACCTACTGCTCGTCGTCCACAGGACGCTGCCTGTGATAGCCGAATATCATCCTGCCACTCCTAATGCCCTTATCTACACGTAAATCTAGGTCACAAAACATTTTAACAGTGCTTGGTACTTTAGATACCAAGGTTGGTGTGTTCAGCTAGAATTGCTGACTACCTGATCATCATTATGATCAAATCTAATAAATGAATGGGCTTAATTAATTATCATAAGACCGCCCGCTATTAGTGTATGGAAACTAATAGCGGGTGTTATTATGCCTGACGTAAACAACTATACATGTACCTACGATGCACGTAGTTGCAAAGCTAGATTTAAAAAAAACAAATCATCGACAATGATAGAATGAAAGTTTCAAACGAAACGAACAAACATGACTTCGTTTCTACACGTCAATCGTTTGTTCGGGCACCTATACCTACGAGTATGTGTGCTGTTTACACAAGGCTCCTGAATTAACAATCTAAAATCAAATCAATTCAGTCCGAAGTGGTTTCTTTGTTTACCTACAAGTCAAAGTAGGTGTACCATGTACCTACAAACGATTTGGTAATTTCATGGTTCCGAACAGAAACGGTTTGTCTCGATCGCCTCGTTCTTTTTCCGAAGTCTATCGAATGAAATGCCTTTACGGTGCTCCAAACCTTTTTTCAGGGGTCCGGCGTGTGTACGGATCCAATTTGGCTCATATTTGATCTGCATTGAGTAGTCACGAATTCGCCGATCGAATACATTACAGATTCTGTTTCAAAATGGACACGCAGCGGTGTTTTAAAGCGAAAATGTAGTGTTTATTTTTGGTTATGTCAACAATAAACATGGCTGGACAGTAAATAGAAATCGTTATGGATAGCTTTTTTGCTTTTTATTGTGAATGTTGTTTTATGAATAGCTTTTATCGAATAGTGCTACCTACCTATGCTGTCAGGTGTTGTAATAAGAGTAGGTATTGCATGTTTTGAGAGAATTGTCATCCCTTTTTTATCATTGTCTAATATAGAACCTAAACTTCGTCAGTAACTTTTGTTTTGTCCCTCCTAAAACGGAATATTTATGTTTACCTACTTTAACTTCATTTATAAATTTATTTTGAAACAAAGGCTTTGTATTATAATAAAAGTGTTATAACTTAGTATAAAAATGTTTGGAAACTTGCCGCGAACTGCTCGGCCGAAAGTAATTCAAACAAAGTAGATAAAAGTTGGCGGCGCTAAAGAAGCGATTAAAAGAAAAATTAGCATTCTTTCAAATTAATTACTTCCATAGTAAAAGTCTTTTTATGGGAAAGTATAATCTGAACATTTGTCGCTTAGATACGGTCGATAATATCTCGGTTAATTTGAATCACGTGATTACTGTGAACTAATCAGTTCATGAATAATGATTTCTGGTATTATCTATGTAGGTAGTTCATGGATATTTATTTGTCTGTTTAGTACTTACTTCTAGTTAGGTACATTTTTTGTTTGGAAGAAAACCTCTTTTCATGTACCTAGGTCTGAGTTAGCCCCATTGCTTTAAGGCTTACATTGTGTTTTACACTTGTGTGGAAAAGTGTGGCGGTCTGCCAATTTATTATAACAATTAGATAATATTAGGTCGGTCGTCCGACAAACCCTAAGGTGCCTGAAAATAATAAAATATTTTCACGAAGTTGTTATATTACACCGTGTTGAAAAGCTTTTTTTAAAAACGGAGACAATTATCACTGTAATTTATCCGATCCTCTCAAAGGGTACGGCTCAGATGTGGAATCCACGTCGACTACAATGAAAAACTTTCCTCATTTGCATGTAACTTCGATATCATTGTTGTGATCCATACTTTTTTAAAACTACTATAATGAGCTAACTAAAAAAAATAACATTAAATTATATTTACAAAAGGTTAGTTTTATTTAAATGGAGATTTAATGATGGTATTTACAAAAAAGTTAGTTTTAATGAAATGCATTTGCAAATGTGTTAAAAAGTAACGTTAAAAGGGTAAATCCACACTGAACTATACAATACAGTATGAATATAAATCGGCTGAACATTGGCGGGTAGTTTTGAACGGCTCCTAACTGCTCTATTAATTCGCAGTTAGTTTCTTTCAGGCTCGATGCAAGGTTTTTGCTTTTCCTATCAGTTACTCGTTATGTCGGGTTTTACCCGTTTTTTCTCGTACTTTTGGTCGGATGTGTCGCCCTGTGGCCCGATCTAGTTTTTCCGTGTTTATATTAACTTTGGCCCAAATCTGATGTTCGGCTCGTTTGGGCTTTGAATATCGCTACTGCCTAAATATTATAAAATATTTCGGAATGCATTTATTTATATTCATGACTAGCTTCTAAAAACTCTTCAAAGTAGGTTTCTCTATAAAAACTTTGGGCCCCTGTTTCATTCCCTTAGGGAATGAATTTTGGAAATTCCCCTCTTAGTGCTCGCCTACGTAATAAAAGGAAACCTGTAGTTTTGGCTGTGCGTTGATATGTCAGTCGTAGATAAAGTGGTTACTCTTCGTACGTAGGACACATCGCACAGTAAATATAATTCAAAAACTAAACGGCACACAAATTCGTCTTTACTCTTTGGCATATTGGCCACCATGTTACCAATAGCATTTCGTGTCAGGGCCGATACCTGCTTGGGGCAAGGGAAAAAGTACGAATATGATACCCGACGGAGCAAAGGTGTGGTTTTAGTGAACGTCTGACAAGCCGGCCCACTCCACCTTAGAGCGTGAGAAGTCATTAGATGATTTCTCACAAAAAAATGTCTACGAAGGGTTACCACTTTCTCCTATGTAATAATAATAATAAATGTTTTTATTTTACATAGGCCTACATGGGCACTTATAAAAAGTTGAAGCTAGTGCACGGTTCCAAATGGTCGTTTCCTATGGAGAAGAACCGACAAGAAACTCCATGGTTACTCTTTTAAAAATAATGATTGGAAATTGGAAATATTGTAAAATATTTCCACAATACAATACGAACACATGTTATGCGAGGACAGTGTAGACCAGTCAATATTGTACCCCAAAGCACAATAAAAATAGAATTAATCAAAAACTGGGTTGAAATAAGTAGTAATTCAAATCCGTAGTCTACAGTGTTCTCTCATTCACGATATGAGTACCGGTTACTCACTCGTTAGTTTTCCAGTCTTCCTTCGTTTTTACGCACTGAATATAGATAGAAAAGACTCCTTCAAGGCTTTTAACTTCTCCCAGCAAGTATTAGCTTAGCTTCCCGAACCGGACATGCTTCGTCGATGTTTACTTGTTGTTTAGTTTTTCTTTAATTTTGTTTGTGTTCTTCACATGCCCGCTCTGTTTAGTGGTTTCCCCTACCTTCTGTTTTATTTGCACAAAGGAAACGTTTCATGTAGGTCTTAACTGTTTTATCTTTAGTTAACGTTGAAAAAGCTTTTGAATTTAATTAAATGGATCTTTTAATTTGGTGCTTCCGGAAATAAAACTTTTTATTTTTAAGATATGCATTCAGTTTAGTTGAGGATGCTTACTGGCTTTCATTGATGTACCTACTTTAATTAGTTTTATTATCAAAACAGACTGATGTAGGTGTTTATGTTGATGATTTTTTTTAAGGTGATAATCATCAAAATTACTTTCCCGCTCTGGCTGGAGTGGAAGAGCGTATCAGACTCTTACTCCTGATTCTTCTTTGCGTTCTTTTCAGGGTCCCGGGGTTCTCTTTCAGTCAACCCAGGGCCCCAGTAGGCTTCGACCCTGCCGGGCCACTACAGTTTGCTGACATCTCTTTCAGGCGCGCATGGAACAATACACGCCGTCGATGACTTGGGCTTGGTCCGGATTATAAACGGACGTTCGGACGGCGAGCTATCCCCTGCTCGCCGTCCGCAAGCCCGAACCAGCAGTGGCTGGAATTTATTTTCATGTAGTAACTGAATTAATACAATCTACTTTTATGTCTCTAGTACCTACGTAGACTCGTTCTTTAGTTTTCCCATTAGAGTTTTCCATTTTATTTTTTATTGCTTTCCATTTAAAAGTTCAGAAATGATGTGCCTTAAATTGTATCGCTTGATTTAATTATACTTAGTTTTGACCTGACTGACAAAGTCAGGACTCACATTTAACAACTTAGTAGAAATAAATACTATCGGAATTGCTATTTTTACGGCTTTATAAGGAGTGTGAAGTCGCAATGGATATAAAATCCATTTATTGCTTTGCTTATTCTAAGTAAACACTGTAAAATAAAATTGGAAGTACTTATATAAATAAGTAAAAATATTTTATTATTTTATTTATTTATTATTTTGAGCCTGTCGAGTCCCACTGCAGGGCAAAGGGCAAGGTTAGGTTAGGTTGAAAAAACTCTTTTTTTCTCTTGACTCCTGAAACAGATTTCGAAGCGCTTCGGTTTGCTGAATAGTACTGACCTGAGGAGGAACAAAATGCACTAGGTGTTCATTCTAGGCAGCACTTAGTCAAAATTCCTTAAAAAGATTTCTAACTTAGGTTAGGTTGGAAAAAGTCTTTTTTTCTCTTGACTCCTGGAGCAGATTTTGAAGAGCTAAGGTTTACTGATTGTATTGGGCTGAGGAACAAAATGCACTTGGTCCACACCCTATTAATTTCCTTTTAGTAACAAAAAATTCTAATGTTGAGTTGTTCAAAATGAGTTCAATTTGAAAAAAAAAGAAATATTTTTTTTTTAATGGCAAGAAAAGTGGCAAAAAGTGACTTTTGAAATAACTTGCCAATGGTAGTGTAGTACAATTTTTTTTCAAAATGAAGTGTCAAAGTTAACTAATAATATTTTTGTCAACCATGAAACTTATTTTATTAAATTACCAAAGTTTTTGCAATAATTTGTAATTGCGATTAATAGCATCGTTAATGAAGATCACGAAATTAAAAAAATCACAACGAAATTGTGATATTGGTGAACCTTGAAAATGCGACCAAGGGTTTCGAATTTCCACTTTTTTATTAAAATGTCTATTATCGCTGAACTGAGTGATATGGATTTTATTTTTAATTTTTCCCAGAACTAGTGTAGCTTGGCCTTTCATCCGGTCCCAGATTATCGTTGAGTTTTGGGACACCCTGTATATTATAAAGATTGTGCATATTCGTTTGTAACTAGATAGGTACTTCCAATGACTTTGCCCGCGTGAAGGTAGGTTTCTCTATACAAACTTTACACCCACGATTCAACATTAAATATTCCTTTTTTACCAGATCCAAATTTCAGGTCTTTACGATCAGTGGTTTAAGCTGTGCTTTGATCCGTCAGTCAGTGCTTCAAGATAAAGCATTTTTTAACATTAATAAAATTAAATAGCCTTTTCCCAACTATATTGGGGTCGGCTTCCAGTCAAGCTGGATTTAGCTGAATACCAGTATTTAACAAGGAGCGGCTGCCTACCAGAGCTCGACAACCCATTAACTGGGGTAACACGGTACTTCATGGCAAGACTGGAGTCAGATTTACTGGCTTATGACTATCCGTAACGACTGCCAAAGATCTACAAATGAAAGTCGGGACGCTTTACGTCCTTTCCAAGGCATGAAAGAAATTCGGTATGTTCAGACAGTTACCCATCCACAGACCAACCTTGGCAAGCATTGCTTAACCTTGAAGATCGACCTTTGAAGCTGTTATTATCTTGCCGCGAGCTTGTAAACTCCAAAAATACTAAGCCGATTTAAAAATTCATTCACCAGTGGAATGCTACTTTATCATTGCGTGACATACTCGAAGGTATGCAATATATTTTTACTGAATAAATGCATTAGCACCCTATCTCAATTTAACGGTAGGGGGGGTCCACATCGGCGTCGGGTCGGCGATGAAGTACCTGAGACTCGTCCTCGACAGCCGGTGGACTTTCGAGGAGCATTTCCGACGTTTGGCCCCCAAACTGGACAGGTCTGGGGCCGCTCTGAAGCGGCTCCTGCCCAACCTAGGGGGTCCAGACGCCCCCTGCCGGAGGCTCTACGCGGGGATCGTTCGGTCCATGGCCCTTTACGGGGCGCCGGTTTGGGCGCCATCGCTAGGTAAGCGACCGGTGGCCAAGCTGAACGCTTGCCAGAGGGTCATGGATTTTGCGGGGATACCGCACGATCTCCCGCGAAGCGGCGAGCCTCCTCGCTGGCCTGCCACCGTGGGATCTGGAGGCAACAGTCCTTGCACGCATGCACGATTTGCGCGTGGAGATGCAACGCCAGGGCGAAATTCCGCTGCCGCGACAAGTCGCGGCATGGCGGACAGAGTTCCGGCGGGATCTTAGGGTGGCATGGCGACTGCGACTGTCGCAACCCAGTGCTGGGCACGCCGTCATTGAGGCGGTTAGGCCCCTCTTTGAGGAGTGGTTGGAAAGAGGTCACGGCGTCCTCTCTTTCCGTGTGACGCAGGTCCTCACCGGACACGGTAAGTTCGGGAGGTTCCTGCATCGAATCAAGCAGGAGAGGACGCCCGGGTGTCGCCACTGTGTGGACCGCCCGGAGGACACGGTGGAGCACACGGTAGAAGTGTGCCCCGCTTGGGCGGAGCACCGCCGTGTCTTCGTGGAGACTATCGGGAGCGGCGACCTCTCGCGCCGGGCCCTGGTTCAGGCCATGGTCCGGAGCGAGGAGGGTTGGCATGCGGTCGCCTCCTTCTGCGAAGCAGTGATGCTCGTGAAGGAGGCTGCTGACCGCGAGCGCGTGAGGGAACGGTCCTCACGCCGCCGCCGCCGAGATCCCGATCCCGATTTCCGTAGGCGCGAGTTCGCGGACGGCGAGCACTGGGTAGCTCGCTGTCCGGCAGTCTGGAAATAATCTGGACCGAGCCCAGTCGTCAACGGCGCGTTCTGTTCCACGCGCGCCTCAAGGAGATGTCAGCAAACTGTAGGGGCCCGGTAGGGCCGAAGCCTCTGGGGGGAACATGTGGTATTCCTAACGGTTGACACCGAGTCCCCCCCCAGAACGAAGGCAACGAAGGAACGGGGTAGGGGTTTAGTCAGTAAGAGTCTGACACGCCCTCCCGCTCCGCCCAAGAGCGGGGGAAGTCATTCTAATGATTCCCCTACCAGAAAAAAAAAAAACCCTATCTCAATTCAAAGTAAAATCCAAAATTGAGCTTCTCTTTATCCATTAACATGGCCCCATGCTAGGCTATATCCCGAAGTTATTTGTGTGGTAATTTAAGGCGATATCTACACAAGGCCATTCGTCAATCACGCGCGTCAGTGGCGTCTTGACAGCAGCTGTCATGAACTCTCGGGGCGTGAGCACCAATATGTTACGGACTTTGTAGATACGAGTAGGTACAATAGGCTACGGGATGTAAGGCTTTGTATTGGAACTAACAAGAATAGTTGCTGCAGTTGTTTCGTTTTAGTATGGAAATAGCAGTCTTTTTATACATACTTATGTAGGTACAACTTTATATAAATAATTCTTTTGTACGCGCGTTTGTCACCTAATTCCTTCTAAACGACTAGACCGATTTAAAAGTAATTATTTTTGTTCGTATGAATATTTGAGTGGGTGGATGGTTTGAAAATACAATTGGCGCTGAAACGGGGATCTTAATTTTTTTCTGGTAGCTTGCCGGCTTTCTACCCGAAAGCCGGGACAATGTCTGACGAGACCGCAAGTAAGTATGTAATATATAAATAAAATTAGAGTGTCCGTGTGTAATGTCAAAATAATATTTTTTTTACCAAATATGAAAAAAGCAAAAATTTAATATTTTGTTTGTATATTAAGATTAAACTCAAAACTACTTAACATTTTTGTCAGTCTGCCTGTTTGTTTTTGTTAATCTCTGACCACTCGCGCCGGGCCCTGTCAAGGCCAACCTTGACAGGCCTTGGGGTTTGACGCCTATGGTGGCTGAAAGTCCCCCCTTGCTCTTGGGAGCAAGGGGGGCTTTCAGCCACCATAGGCGTGGGATTGCGGACGACGAGCAATGGGTAACTCGCCGTTCGGTAACTGTGCAGACCGAGCCCGAGTCATCAACAGCGCTATTAGTTAACTTCTGAAATGTAAAATCGTGGTCCCGGAACGCAAAGGCAAAGAAAGACATAAGTGTGGTTTTAGTCCGTAAAAGTTTGACACTCCTTCACGCCCGCCTCAGAGCAGAAGTCATTGGACGATTTCCCACATTAAAAAATAAATAAATTAAGTAGGTATATCGGTTTTGGCAACCACGCATTTTTCGATAAATAAAATGAGCTCTCAAAAATTACGTATTCTCTAAGCTCGGTAATTTATTGTGTACTTAACTATCACGTAATTACACAAAAAACTTGTACCCAATTAACTTATAAAACCTTCTAATAAACGTTTTTCACACTAAGTATTATCTGTACCTTATAAGGAGGAACACGTATCTATAACAATTACAGCTGCACGAGTCGATCTCCAAAGTTAAGCAACACTTGTTATGTTTTGTCAGGTGCCCGGACCTGATGACTCAGTGCTGCCATCTGGTCAACGGCATTTAAGAAAACTCTTTTTAATGAGTTGTGGAGATTAGATAAACAGTAGCTTCGTGTAAAAATACTGTTATTCAGTATCTAGCAGCTCCATCCCGTTACACTGGAAGTCGAACTCAATTATGTATTTAGTTGGGAAAAGGCTAGGGAAATTGACCCCAGAACGCAGACAATGAAGAAACGGGGTGGGGTTTATTCAGTAAAAATCTGACACGCCCTCCCACTCCGCCCAAGAACGCGAGAAGTCATTCTGATGGTTCCTCACTTGAAATAGTCTGACTCGAGAAAATAATACCTGGAAGAAGTTGGGGGAGATACAAATAAAAACAATTACCTATAATATGAGCAATGAGCATCTTTATCAACATGTTTAAAAAAACTCATAAAAACCATGTCATTACGTTATTAGAGTAATTTTATCAGTTAGTTATAAAAGCCATATCATTAAGTTTTCTGAGTCATTCTCCTCGTTAAGTAGTTTTTCCCTTGTTCTAAGCAAGTAAGACCTTTGTATTCAATATCATTACCATTCCTAGTCAGGGAGTGATGCAAAAACAGTGGTATCAGCTGTTTCCACCCGGCGCAATTTGTCAAGTGACGGTGAAGTACGGCGGTGTGTGCTTGCACTAGGGTCGTTTTTAAGCTAGTACTTATTTACCTATTTGTTATCTCTAGAAGTGGGTATTTTGTATTCTAACGTGAACTATATTTCTAGTCTTGTAATCAACGCTTACCTATAATATCAACAAAATAGACGATGCATTTATTGAAAAATTGCTTCAGCCAGCGGCTTTACCCGCATGAATGAAATAAATGGCCAATATTACTCAGTAATTATGTAATTTTTTAATGATCAAAAAATTATTTAAATCGGTCGAGTAGTTTTTTAATTAAATCGTAATATACAAACAGATTTAAAAAGTAAAATTATCTTTATAATATCATATTATGTTTGTCATAATCATAAAATTGTCGTATTTGAAGTATAAAATGTGTCAAAGACAGGATTTTATGGGGAGTTTGATAACCAACATAATTATCAAGAAGTTTCTGAATAAAGTTTAAAATCTATCGTGGACAAGAATCATGTGAAAAAGAGTATATGCCATCGTCCTGTAGCAGATAGCTATGTATCCTGTGTTCTTTCAGTTACCCTTTGTATTCCAGGTCTGCGGTAACTCTTCCTTGCATTCTGTCAGATGTTTAGGCCGATGGACTCTTTTTTTTTAAAAGTCTTAGAGCAAACATGCAAGTAGCTCTATCAAAATCTATCATAACTTTTGAGAACCTAATAAACTCGTTGATATTACGTTTGACAACGGTAATCGAGTAGCAAAGCTAATGCGAGCGCAACCCCAATAGTCTGTTACGCTAATTGAAACTGAGCAAACCCACAGAAGCAATTTATGACAGCCAATAAATGGCGCAGTGTAGTGTGTTGTGTACAGTTTGCCAAGCTGTGTGTTTAGCTGTAATGGATTATTAGAATATGGTCGCTCCGTCAAAACGTTGGACGTGAAAAATTTATGTGAACTTTTTGGGAATTGGCCCGTCCGTGATTAACATACTGTTTGTTGTGGCTGGTTAAGAATTCGCTTGTCGTCAATGTTTATTAGGATAGGACTTACACAATTAAGTTTGTTTCAAGGATTTATTTCATTAGTAAGCTTCGCACGGGTGTTACAAAGCTTTGAAATTCTACTAGTTTTTTTCTACTATAATATGTTGTTTTTATTTAAAAGTTCGTTTATTATTTTTTTCTGAAAACAGACTGACAGACGCAGTGGTGGGCTTCGTTTTATAAAATGCATAAAGTTTTTTTGGATGAGTTAGAATCTAATAACTTTGAATGAAACAAACCTATGTACCTTTCGTTACCCTTTGCGTTCCTGGAGAGTTTCCCTTTTGAAAGTCAACTAACGGTTTATAAGAATAAGGATTGCATAGCAACAAACAATTCACCATCTATACTGTCAGCATCCTATGACCAAACCTCTTTTAACCTAAACTAATTCCTTATTGAATTCTAGACTATAAAATAATGATACTGTAACTGTCGTCTGCACCTCGTCTTTATAGGAAATCTATTGCAAATAAATGTAACAGCACTGTCTGAACCCAAAATCACATATCTGCTTCTGGCTAAAAATATGACTATCGGCTGTAGATGTGTAGATACGTAGAACACAAAACGTTGGCTCTTTGCCATTCAGCCGTTTAAAACCTGTGGAAAACTGCCTTTTCATTATTTAATTCAACAACCATCGTATTTGCGCCAATGCCAAAATATATTGAGCGAATTCAATAAAAGTTTGTATACGTGCTATTAAAAGCCACTGTTCACGACGATATTTATGATACTGCATAAATGCACGATACTGACGCCTGATACTGTGAAATTTTATTAAAATCAAATTTCTCTTTGTAATGCATGAGCCATTAGTCCATTAAGTAGTCACTGATTACATTAAATTTTGTAATTATCAGGAGGATCTTAATGTGAGCTTTTTAAATATGATCTGATAAAAATAAGCCAGTAATTTTGTAGCTTGGTAGAGTTGTATATAGGTATGTAGTTATTGTGGAGTTCTCGATGGGTTTAAGACGCAGGTTCTGGTGCTGATGTAAACAAACACGGGGCACAGTATTTCCATTCTTTATATATTCGGCACTCCTGTTTAATTGTCTAACCACGACGTAAATACAACTCACTTCTTTTCTATCTAATTCAAAACCTATTAAAAACTTTTACATGTACAACCCTTTGAAAATGTACATGTTTATCTAATCAACCCTAATGTTAATAAGGGCTCCTTCTCATGCGACCTCCTTCGATATCGCAGTATAATACTGCTAGCTGTTACGTCACAAAACACTACCATGAGTCCTAAATAAGAAGCGAAATAAATAAAGATTGTAGTAAACAACGTTTAACAAATCTTGGTAATATTTTTCGACAACTTGTAACAAAACCCAGGAATGAATAGAACTAATATTTTTATCACTGACAAAAACGGTTCATGTCAAAAAATAATAAAAAAGACAGCTCACACTTCTTTTACCGCGGAGCAGAGCTTTCGTCCCTCCCTAAGGTAGCATTAGACATCTTGTAACCCCCCCCTTGCTTTTTACCGGCTGAGCGCCTTAAGTGCTTGCCTGCTTAAGCCCAGTTGCCATAAAGGCCGGAAGAGGCCAACAGCATCTGTCCATTCGAAAAAAGGAAGACAATAGAATACTAATGTACCTTGTACAGTGCATTAAACGTGAACTGCGGCTTTTCTACTAAGTGCTTAGGGATTTTTTGGTGAAATTTTGACGTTTAATTTTGTTTTGGTTGGTCAACCCTTTTTTGAAAAGCCGTTAAGTCTTAAGCTTCCTTCAATTAGAATTTGTTTTGTTCCATTCTTGATGGGTGATTTCACTTGAACAGTTTCAGTGAGGAAATACAAAATACGGTTAGTAATCCAATATTCGTCTCCGAATGAGTAAACACGACCGAAATAAACGTTTAAAACAGCAATCTCGACCGCAAGCATTTTTCACGCAAAATAAAATAACGGTCTCCACTATAAACACGTCAAATAGTTCCGTTCGAGCGACACGTTCCATCGAATTCCTCTCATACAAGCGGTGTCAATAAATTCATCCTTCATAGTCGCGGTTAAAGGATAACTCACATAGTCTGGATGTCTGCTCAAGACTAACATTGTCAGTGAGAAGGTTGCGGTTACGGTGTCGACGTATATAGGCTATACAGGTTATGCAAGTATTCAAACCTGCGTTCCTGGAACTTGGCATTTACCACCACCTTTCTGTGAGCGTTTGTGTTGGACGGTGTACCACGTATTTGCTTAGGTATTGTGGATTTAGTTGCTAATGATTGTTGTTATTAGGTGTGCATTGTTGTTTTATTTTAAATATTTATTTTGTTGTGTTGTATTTTGTAACTAAAGATAAAATAGTAAGGTACGCGTATCTTTTTACCTGTACCTAGGTATATACATATTCTAAGTCACTTGGTAAACAATACATGTATGCCCAGCAAAGCAGCAAATAGTGAAATTATATTTTATAATTAAAATCAATTAGCAATGAAATACTTTTGATTTTGATTCATATTGCAATACAGATTTAAATAATCAAATGAATTGATAAAAATGCTTACTAAAGGTAAAACAATACACATGGGATTGGAAATACAATACAAAAATATGCATGGATGGTAACAGTTTATAATTTGCAAACAAAAAGATCGAAATTGGATCTTTCCTGATTTGTTTTTTCGCATCTTTCCTGATTTGTTCTTTCCCTTTGATAAATTCTGTGTTCAGCTAGTTACCATTATTAATTTAAGCGCGAGGTATTCCGGAAAATATTCAGACAACGTTATAAAATAAGGGTTACGAACGAAGCACGCGTAACATACGAACTCGCAAATGATAAGTGACAACTTCAGAGCCAATTCAAAGTGAAAGATAAACAACCCGAATCCGAACAGACAAAAGCAGACTTCTGACAAATTGCTCGTGTTAGCAACTCCATTGGTTCTTAAAGAAAAAAATATTGCTCAGGAAAATCATCAGGAAGTTCGGGCAGGAAATATCTTGGTTCTCGTACTTGTGGGCCTTCCCTTTCGACGGATCATTTAACACTTGATTTGATTAACGATATAAATGCTCGGAGCAAGATGCATGCTGATAAAGTTGCTGTCGCTTTTGTGTTATTTTCTCATTAATTTCAGTCATCTATCAAAATAAACAAATGAGGGGACTAAATAATGGTGTTCTATTAAGATAAATGTATTAATGAACCTGTCCGGGCAACTATTATGAAACTTTGCTTGAGTTGCGAACATTCATGAAAGTTAAAACCGCTGGTATGTATGCATGCATCTAGTGGTAGATAGAGGCATCTATGCAAGTTTTTAGTTTAGATTTTACTCTTGTTGCGTTTTAAGTATCGCGACTGCGACCGGTGCTATACCTACTGCTGTGGGTCGCTCGACCCAGGCACGGTCGCAGGTCGCGGTCACCCGGTTCGCAAATCCATACTAAGCAATGGGTCGTGCGACCCAGTCGCGGGTTGCGGGTCGATGTCGCGGATCGCGGTTTTACGTCGCGGTCGTTAAGAACGAAATGCTGCATTTAAAGCGCAACAAGAGTAAAATGTGCATCCTTTCAGTTTTGTCATACTAAGTAGGTACTTAACATTGCTGCTTTCGACGCAACGGAAGGCTATCTTCACCTCCCCCTTTGTCATAATCTCCTCCACTAAAGAATGCAAATTCCACGAAAAGCATTCGCTGGAACAGCATTCTAATTTAAACTCGGCTTTCCTTCTATGGAACTTAAATCTTCTTTCTAAGGAAAACCAAAACTAGATTTTAATGCGATCCGTTTGACGACCCAAAGTTAATTGTAAAAGGGATGGAGCTATGCAGAGTGTCTAGCTCCATCCCTCTTTCTTGCTCGCGCGCTTGACATTTTAACACGTCAAAGTAAGATCCCTGTGCTCACTTTTGATCGTAAGCGCACTTTCAGGGCTCGAGATCTTCTAATTCAAGCCAGTCTGCTTACGCAAGCTAGCCCTATAAACATTTTTTTGTATCATGTATCCAAACGCATCTCACACATTATAATCCTTCATATTGGACGACAGTATTGAGCCAATCATACTCCAACTTCCCATATCCTCAAATCCCATGCCGGCGAATGAGAAAGCTTGTTCGCCGCTAAGCCAATCAGGAACATTTCCGCCTACCGCTGCAAAGAAAGGTCGCCATCTTTTTTGGTTGACCGCTCTCTTCTGCTTCAAGACTTCATACGCACAACACCACCGCAAGAAAACTCCGCTGAACCAGGGAACCCGCGGCGCCGCGGTGATCTAATATCTAATCCTCCTAATTAACGTGTTGGCCGACACAAAGACACAGTGACGCAAAATATAACCGATCTGTTAATCGCGAGTGAGACCCTCCGAAAACACGTGTGAGTGTCGTCATCCACCCGGCAGTCCGTGCATCAACCTGGCTTCCAGATCTCCCAAGTAAGTCACAATACTCTTCCCATACCTACTTCCTTTTGCTCAATTTCTGTGTCGTCCAATATATTATCCAACGTAAAAATTATTTTCCCGCTAAACTTATACAACGCTAATCTGGTCCTTCGAGAAGCGCAATCCTAAAACTTACCATAAGTTAAATGGTCCATTCGAGTCGGATTCATAGAATCAGCATTCATAGGTCTCATACCTAGGATTTAGGTTAAATAGGTACCTACTTATCTAACCTGAATTCGTAAAACCGCCATATTGAACGCATACTATCGTTCTTACATTCCCCGCTAGGTACATACCTACATCATTGGGAACTACTGTACCAACTTAATAGTTCGCCTGTTGCATTGAAATAGCTTATGGAATTATTAAAACCGCTAATTATCGTGAGTTAGTTCGGCAAACTTGCCTATAACATAAACTCAACCGCAATAATTTTCTTTCACCCGCTACTTAAATAAAAAAAAAAAAAATATAAAATATTCTTGAAGTCTACCTACATAAACATAAATTATTTTGTCCGCTATAGTTACTAGAACTACTCCAATATGGAAGATCTTCAAATAAAAGTTAAAATACTGCAAGCTAAAAACCAAGCAATCTTTGAGCGTTTATCGTCATTGTATGAAATATCAAAGAAAATAAATACGACTAGTATTGAGCTACGTTCGGCTGAGACGTTTATGGCAGACACGCAAATAATCTCAGTTACTCGTCAAGAGTTTATTTCTAACATAGATAAAATAAATACATATTCTTTACAAATAAATCCTGATCATAAAATAGATTATAATAGTCAAGTATCTTTTGACGGCGTATACACGCGAGTAGAGAGAATACGCTCACTTATTGAAGCGAAGTCCTCAAGGTCATTGAAGGACTCAGCCTCTACTGATACCGCTTCGCAGTCAAAGTACTCAGTCAAGCTGCCACCAATTCAGATTCCGTTTTTTGATGGTAGAATTGATAATTGGCCTGTTTTTTATGAATCATTTAAATCAAATGTCCATGAAAATTCAAACCTTACAGATTCTCAACGTGTGCAATATTTAATAGGTAACCTAAAAGGAAACGCATTGCAAATTACCGCCGGAATTATTCCGTCAGGGGATAATTATACGTCTATCTGGAACAGTTTGGTTCAAAAGTATCAAGATAAACGAGCATTAGGCTCGCACTACATGTCTAATATTTTAAATATCAAACCCGCAATTAATAATTCCGCCTCTTTAAATAGTTTTATTGAAAGTTTTCACGCGTCTGTTTCGGCACTAGAACAATTAAAAATTAACGACCTAAAGGATTTCATATTATTAAATTTAGCTTTAAAAAAGTTAGATCCCGCTATCATACATTCATTTGAGATGCATATGAGAGATGTGGAGATTCCTACTTATAAGGGTTTCGTTGAATTTATAAAATCGCAAGTAAAAATATTAGATAGATCTACTTTAACTCGGACCGCATCCATAAGTAACAACAATAATAAAAATAATTCTTGTCGTAGCCAATCACGTGATAGTACAGTACATACATTTGTTGCTTGTGACAATAACCAAACTTGTATGTATTGTAGTAGCAAAGATCATTGGAAGCTTTATACCTGTCCAAACTTTCAAACAATATCGGCCGGTTCGCGTTTGGATTTTATTAAAAATAAACGTGGATGTGTAAACTGCCTTAGTACAACGCACACTGCCTCGCAGTGTAAATCTATACACACCTGTAGAACATGTAACAAAAAACATCATTCTCTTTTACATTTGGAACAAATTTCACAGCAGCGATCGATATCAGCTGACGCTTCCGCGCAGTCACAACAGGTGGCGCTTTGTGCATGTTCTCGCGTAGGAATAAGAACTCCACGTACTACGATTGTTTTGTCAACAGCACAAGTCTATGTTGATAACAAACATAACAAATCCGTTTCTGTAAGGTGCTTAATAGATAACGCTTCGCAAAATAATATAATTACTACAGCCTGTTGTAAAAAACTGCAATTAAATATTATACCGCTTTCAAATTCATTTATAAAGGGTGTAGGAACCTCTTCGCGGCCTATCATAGGTTACGTGGAGATAACAGTTACTGCAAAAAATAAAACAAATTCCTTTAAAATAACCGCTCTTGTTATTGATTGTATAACTGATAAATTACCATCTCACTTGGTTGACACCTCTGCTGTGCAACATTTATTCGAGTTACCGCTAGCCGACCCCCTGTGGCACGTGCCCGGTGAGGTTGAATTACTTCTAGGGGCAAAACTGTTTCCGTATTTATTACTTCATAACAGAATTCTCTCACCTACCGCGCCATCAGCTGTTGAAACCGTATTTGGATACATAATTATGGGTGAGATACCCTCTAGTTTATATAATAACAATAACAGTCTCGACGATTTAAATACCGCTTCATGTTTTTCTACCGCGTTAACAGTAGATGATTCTCATTGTTTTTTGTCATTGGACGAATCTTTGCATAAATTTTGGAATATCGAAGAAATACCTTCAAAATCTTTTATGAGCCCCGCTGAACGGGAATGTGAACAGCTGTACGCTTCTACTGTGTCACGTGACTCCAGTGGTAGGTACTGTGTTGCCTTACCATTCTGTAAAAATCCAGAATCACTCGGAAATTCATATGCTGTCGCTTATCGACGTTTAATTAACTTGGAAAAAACTAAGCTTCGCGACCCTTCTTTGCGCGCTAGTTATAACGAAATAATCCAAGAGTATATCGATCAAAATTATTTAACTGAAACTACACCTAGTTCTGTTGATCAGACTATAGGATATTACATACCGCATCACCCTGTTATTAGGAATGATAAACAAACTACTAAGGTGCGCATTGTCCTTGATGCGAGCGCTAAGTCTCATAATGGCGTTTCATTGAATGACTTACTGCATACAGGTCCGAATTTACAGGCTGACATATTTTTATTACTTTTAAATTTCCGTTTGTTTCCTATTGCAGTTACAGCTGACATAAAACAGATGTATCTTCGAATTAAGGTTATTGAGGATCATCGAAAATATCAAAAAATATTGTTTCGATTTAATACTACTGAACCTGTTCGCGAATTTAAATTTAACCGTGTTGCCTTCGGTCTCAAGCCCAGTCCCTTTCTAGCCATGCGCACTGTGCGCCAGCTTTCAGAGGATGAAAAACATCGCTTCCCGCGCGCATCCATTGTCGCTTCTCATGAGCTTTACATGGATGACTTGGCTAACTCGACCCCTACTCTAGAAGAAGCCAAGATTCTCTCCGCTGAACTTATCGCCTTATTTAAAGCTGGGGGCTTTGACCTTACTAAATGGGCAAGTAATTCCTCGGAATTACTGGAGATTATTCCACACTCCAACCGCTCTTCTATTAATTTCTCTGACGGGGATAATTTAAAAATCCTTGGACTCAAATGGATTCCTTCCGAGGACTGTTTCACCTTTACTACATCTGAGTTAGATAAAGGTTGTACTAAACGCGTCATACTTTCCACTATTGCCCGTCTGTGGGACGTTCTCGGTCTAGTGGCTCCTGTAGTTTTATTCGCGAAATTACTCATAAAAGAATTATGGAAATTAAACACAGATTGGGATGAAACTCCGCCCGATTCTATCGTACTTCTCTTTCAAAAATTCAAAGAGCAACTGCCTCTACTTTCTTCTTTAAAATTGCCGCGTCATGTAGCCGTTACTATGGGTTGCGTGACAAATATAGTAGGTTTTGCTGACGCCAGCTTGAATGCGTATGGCTGCGTTATATACTTACATGTCACTGACACAAATGGTAATACACACGTAAATTTGGTGTGTGCTAAATCTAAAGTTGCACCTGTTAAGGTCGTATCTCTGGCTCGTCTAGAGCTTTGCGCCGCTGTTCTTTTGTCTAAACTAATTAAACTAGTTTATGACACTTACCGCTCTCGCACCGCTATTAATAAAATATTTGCCTTTTCCGATTCTACAATTACACTTTCATGGATTCATTCCTCACCTCACAAGTGGAACATTTTTGTTAGTAACCGCGTCGCTAAATGTCAAGAAAATCTTGATCCTAAACATTTTTACCATATTAACGGAAAAGAAAATCCTAGTGACTGTCTGTCTCGAGGTCTTCTACCCGAACAGTTACTAAACCATGATTTATGGTGGCATGGCCCTGAATGGCTTCTGCGACAAACTGATGAGTGGCCTATTACTCCGTTTGTTTCCTCATGCAGCGAGCAATTGCCTGAGTTTAAAAATAAATCTTTAACATTAGTATCTACCGTATCAGAACTTAACTTGATATATAGCCTTTCTCAAAAATTCACATCGTTACATAAAATATTGCGCATAATTGTATACATTTTGAGATTTTTGCATATTATTCCTTACGACAAGTCACATAAGACAATTACTGTCCGTGAATTGGTTGCCGCTGAAATTTATTTAATTCATTGTATTCAACAATTTCATTTTTTAGATATTTATGACGAGATTAAAAATAAAAAACTTCGCTCACAGTTTAAGAAACTCGATCTATTTATAGACGAGCATAACATAATTAGAATTGGTGGCAGGTTGTCAAATGCGAACCTTCCTTATGAAGCTCAGCATCCCGCGCTTTTACCTAAACATGATAACTTTACACATGTTCTAATAGACTATTATCATCGCATTCATTGTCATGCCGGTGTAAACCTTCTTACCTCTCTGTTACGCCAAAAATATTGGATCATCTCTTCCAGAGGTGTCGTCAGACAAAGGGTACATGCTTGTAACTTTTGTTTCAAAGTTTCTCCTTCTCACCCCAGTCCAAAGATGGCTGATTTACCCGCTTGCCGCGTACAAGAGACTAAAGCTTTTGTTCATACTGGTGTGGATTACGCTGGTCCCATTAAAGTAACCTTATGTCGACGCAGAGGCCAAAGAAGTCAGAAGGCTTACATATGCTTATTCGTTTGTTTCGTTACCAAAGCAGTTCATATTGAATTGGTTACCGACGTGTCATCGGACACCTTCATTTCAGCTTTTAAAAGATTCATTTCCCGCAGAGGCCCCGTCTCTTATTTATATTCTGATAACGGAACAAACTTCGTTGGAGCCAAGGCTCAATTACAAGAACTACTTGCTAACCGCTACCGCATAGAGTGGAAAATGATTCCACCCCGCGCCCCCCACTTTGGAGGGCTGTGGGAATCAAATATTAAATCTACTAAAACGCATTTATATCGTGTTATCGGCTCTCAACTTCTTACTTATGAGGAGCTTTCGACTGTTCTCACTGAGATTGAGGCAGTTCTAAATTCCAGACCGCTCTGTGTCCTGAGTGAGGATCCGTACCCAGAACCGCTTACTCCCGCTCATTTTATAATGGCTTCTCCGTTAACTACGTTGCCTGTCGTGAACGTTCCCGAAACGACGAAACCTCTAACTTGCCGCAAAAAATTGCTTGACCAAATGGTTTGTGGCTTTTGGAGAAGGTGGCGTTTAGAATACTTACATAACTTGCAAGTTAGGCAAAAATGGTTGAATGCCGCCGACAATATTAAGATTGGTACAGTGGTTCTCATGCATCAGGATGATGTCCCTCCTCTACGTTGGCCAATGGGCATAATCACCGAGATTTTTCCCGGCAAGGATGGGATAACTCGCGTCGCCATGGTGAAGACATGCAGTGGCTCTTTCAAAAGACCCGTTGTTAAACTATGTCCTTTACCTTCTCAATAATACCACCGCGTAATTAAACATCTAATTTAGCTGTAGTTCACATATTTTCATTATAATTTTTCTCTTTTGTCCAAGTTAATTTAATTTCAATCCGCTTTAATTTGACTCCTTACTTTTTGAGTATACTTCATATCCTCGAAAGCCGGGCAGAATGCTTACGCAAGCTAGCCCTATAAACATTTTTTTGTATCATGTATCCAAACGCATCTCACACATTATAATCCTTCATATTGGACGACAGTATTGAGCCAATCATACTCCAACTTCCCATATCCTCAAATCCCATGCCGGCGAATGAGAAAGCTTGTTCGCCGCTAAGCCAATCAGGAACATTTCCGCCTACCGCTGCAAAGAAAGGTCGCCATCTTTTTTGGTTGACCGCTCTCTTCTGCTTCAAGACTTCATACGCACAACACCACCGCAAGAAAACTCCGCTGAACCAGGGAACCCGCGGCGCCGCGGTGATCTAATATCTAATCCTCCTAATTAACGTGTTGGCCGACACAAAGACACAGTGACGCAAAATATAACCGATCTGTTAATCGCGAGTGAGACCCTCCGAAAACACGTGTGAGTGTCGTCATCCACCCGGCAGTCCGTGCATCAACCTGGCTTCCAGATCTCCCAAGTAAGTCACAATACTCTTCCCATACCTACTTCCTTTTGCTCAATTTCTGTGTCGTCCAATATATTATCCAACGTAAAAATTATTTTCCCGCTAAACTTATACAACGCTAATCTGGTCCTTCGAGAAGCGCAATCCTAAAACTTACCACAGTCGAAGCTATCGTTTTTCGGTTAGGAAGTTCTGAGAAGCAGTTTGAAGTTTAGAATATTCCAGGTTACCTAAATAAATCGAAATCGTTTCTAGAACGAATACCTTCGTCGATTAACTGTTAGTTTGCTGCAATACTTACGGACTAACTAACCAACTAATGTTTTGAACGCGTGCAGTTTATGGGTAACTCACTAACTTTTACTTACCCAATATTTGGAAGTTTTACTTTGCTATGCGCTTATTAATAGTAGGTTAAGTCTGACGTAACAGATACAGAATAAGTGGAAAAATTGTAGATAATTATTACTATAAATAAAAGTTCTAATAATACCGGGAAAAATTACGTTTGTTGTATGGGAGCCCCGGTTAAACATTATTTTATTCTATCAAGGCTGATGAGATACAGCTTGGTGAAAAGACAGACAGACAGTGGAGTCTTACCTATAGGGTCCCGTTTTTGATCTTTGGGTACCTTACCGTACTTTGGGAACCCTAATAATCCTAGTTTTAAGGAAAAAAAACAAGCTCAATGCCTTAAATTTAAATCATCATCATCTGCCTAGCCTTTTCCCAACTATATTGGGGTCGGCTTCCAGTCAAGCCGGATTTAGCTGAATACCAGTATTTTACGAGGAGCGGCTGCCTACCAGACCTCCACAACCCATTAACTCATCATCATCATCATCATCATCTCAGCCGAAAGACGTCCACTGCTGGACATAGGCCTCCCCCAAGCGTCGCCACAGCGACCGGTCCTGCGCGTCTCGCATCCATCGGATTCCCGCGACCCTCGCCAGGTCGTCGGTCCACCTTGTGGGAGGCCTTCCGACGCTGCGTCTTCCGGTACGTGGCCGCCACTCTAGAACCTTCCGTCCCCATCGACCATCTGTTCTACGAGCAATGTGCCCTGCCCACTGCCACTTAAGTTTGGCGATTCTTCGGGCTATGTCGGTAACCTTAGTTCTCTTGCGGATCTCTTCATTCCTGATGTGATCGCGCAAGGAAACTCCGAGCATAGCCCTTTCCATTGCTCTTTGGGTGACTTTAAGCCTTCTGATGAGGCCCATTGTGAGCGACCACGTTTCCGAGCCATATGTCATCACTGGCAACACACACTGGTCATAGACTTTTGTCTTGAGACACTGCGGTAGGTTGGACGAGAAGATACCGTGCAGCTTCCTGAACGCTGCCCAGCCGAGTCGGATTCGACGATTGATCTCTTTCTCGAAACCCATTAACTGCCATGGGGTAACACGGTACTTCATGGCAAGACTGGAGTCAGATTTACTGGCTTCTGACTGTCCGTAACGACTGCCTAAGATCTTCAAATGACAGCCGGGACCAACGGCTTAACGTGCTTTCCGAGGCACGGAGGAAACTCGCTATGTTAAGATGGTCACCCATCCACAGACCAACCTAGGCAAGCGTTGCTTAACCTTGAAGATCGATCTGTGCGGCTGTTATTATCTAGCCACGAGCTCCTCCAAACAAGACTTGAATTGTGGCATAGTCAACTGCTAAGTTTACAAAAGTTTTACGCAGTAGGTACTTAGTCCTACTTCTGCTACACACATTCCGAAAAGCAGGCGTTGTATTAAGATCAAGCAACAACCACAAAAACCGTGTTCGTAAGTTCAACAGCAAACTACTTAAGTCCTGTGTCCCGTTGTTTCTAGAACAATTTATTTTTACAAGTTTTTATATCAAGCAAACGAGCTATTCATGACAGCGCGGAAGCCCGCCTTATCTATAAAACAAACTTCGCTAAACGGATCGCCTAGAAAAAGTTTCGGTGCCTCGAAGACTTTACCACATCAAAGATCTTGGTGACCTAAAAACTTGAAAGCTAAAGTGACTGTTTTGCATTTTCTCATTGATAGCGTAACGATAGTTATGAAGGAGTACTGTTTATAGAGGTAGAGTTTGAGTTTTTGTTTGTAGGAGGAAATCTCTGGAAGTACTGGTCCGATTGCTAAAATTTTTTAATTGTTAGAAAACCGTTTTATTCTTTAGTGATATAGGTTGTATAATATGTTCGAGAGCGTAGCCGCGGCGAAAAGCTAGTAATTTATAATTTTGTGTTTCTACTTAGCTTACTACTACGTGGCGTGTAATGGGCTACCATTTCTCGTCCCACTTCCCACAGTTGATCAAGACGAAACTCTATAACCAGTGCGTGATACCAGTGATGCACGTATAGCCCTGAAACGTCGTTCACAATAGACAAGTTTCATCAGAAGTTAGTCAACCAAAGTGCTCTGTCAGAATACCCTTGCGCAATTGAATCTAGAATGAAGACCTGCAGGAAAAACGAGGTCTCTTGCAGATTATTTTCCATGTTGATGACACTTTAGAATAAGCAATTAGCATCATTTTTCTAATGGATTGACTTCTTGACAGTTCAAGAGTGCCTGTAAATAGTTTTTTTAATGCTCATGCAAGTATGTGGAACAGCGAGTAAAGTACCACATGCCTCTGTTGAAAAGGAAGGGTCCTCCGGCCAGACATGTGTCATGTCTGATGGGAAATTGCCCGATAGATGATTTCGGGCAGTTGTATTTATTCAAATCGCGCAGAGAACTGTGATTACGCGTTGCAATTCCTGAAGTTCTTATGTGATGTCATAGATGTCACAACAAATCAATTCTTGAAGATAACCAACATAGCCCGAGGAATTATCAAACTAAAGTGGCAAGTGGGACATTGCTCGCAGAAGAATTGGTTGATAGGTTAATGGTCAGAAGCCTAAAAATTTGACACTACTCTTGCAAAGAAGTGAAAAAAAAATAGGTATCGTATAACCCGATTACTGATATCCAATTGCAAAATGGTAAAGTGAATAAGACTGCTATGCTAGACGGAAATCTAGAGAACAGTGCTGAAATAACATCTAGAGCGGTGTTTTTTATATTATATTCCGCTAAACAAGCAAAGACTCTAATATTACGGCATTGAATACAAAACTGTAATTTTTAATCAATTTGAAGCACAGCAATGTCATAAGTAAAGATAGTATCATTTTTGTTCATGGAAATGAGAGAGCATTTTCCTCTTTGTTCTAAACACGAATAGAGCTTTTATCGATGATTTTATTTAAGTATCGAATTGTAGGTGATGTTAAAGGATCCATCTGTTCCGTGGTTTAAGGAGTTCTAATTTTAACGTAATTAATTTACGACCAGTAAAAAAGTAATGTACATTTTATAATTAAACAGTAAACTCATTCTCATATCAGCTAGTAAAATGCATGTTCGCCACATTACAGTAATGTAAATAAATAATCACTATTTTATTGGTGAAACTTGGTTTATAATATACTAGCGACCCGCCCCGGCTTCGCACGGGTGCAATACTTATGCAAAAAACTACAAATGTCCTTATTGCATGGATTACGACATTAAAGTCTGAAGTATCTACTGGAACACTCTCAATAGCAGTTTTAAAAGATTGAATGTAGCTGTTATGAGAATGTAACATATCCTGGAGAGATCTGATCAAATCTATATCTATTGGCTGTGCGACAATCGAACACCGCGTTGATGCTTGTGTACCTGGGTCTGCAATAAAATAAATTTGCAGAAATTTGTGATCAATTTGTAGTCGGAGTGGTAGCAAGTTCCCAGCCAAGTGATGCACTTGCACTTGAATTTTAAATGTAGGCATAAAACCGCGCTCAACAGCTTGCTTACTTTTGAAAGAGGTCATTTAAAATGCGTTATTGTAACGGCGTATCTTCTTCTTCATCTGCCTGGCGTTAGTCCCGGCCGTTACCAGGGTCCGCCTTCCTGCTAAGCTTACTCCACTTTGCCCGATCTTCAATATCCTTCCCAGTAAGGCCATTGGCTCTCATGTCGGACTTGACGACGTCCAGCCAGTGCTTGCGAGGGCGACCACGGGACCTAGCCCCAAGAACAGCCATATCCGGCCGACGTACTCCCTAGGGCGGCGCATGATGTGGCCATACCATCGCAGACGACACGCAGTTTTTCCCCCACGTCACGGACACCAAGACTACCTCGGATGAATGAGCTACGTATTCGATCGGATCGCGTTACGCCGCACATCCACCTCAGCATGTTTATTGTAACGGTGTATATTGCATATTATTATGAATTGTTTGGATTTCAGATGATCACCCGTAAGCAGATAGTGAAGTGGTTCAGGTGGAGAAAGAATTTCTTCTAATTTTACTTTTCCTTGAAAGCAAAACACACCTTTCGATTCATCCTTGAATTTCAAAGCCAAACAATGTTCACACACTACTGACATAGTACCTATGGACACAATACGATCGTCCTTGTAAGAAATCGAAGGATCGTAATTCATGGCAGAATTTTCTTTATTTACCCATCTGTGGCTGATCCGTTGTCCGTTTTGTTCAGCGTTACTGTGTCTGTGCTGATTCTCTCTTTATCTGTATTCGATGCCTATCCCTATCCTGGCTGAGGCGAGCCTCATGCTCTAGAGACGACTCTCTGTTTCTTTGAATTCGATGGCTATCCCTTTCTTGGCTGAGGCAAGCCTCATGCTCTACAGTGGAATCTCTGGCTCTCTGAACTCTATGTCTAACCCGATCCTGGCTGACTCTATATCTATCTCGGAGCTGGCTGAGGCGAGCCTCGCGTTCCGTTGACGATTCTTCATCCCTTGCTGAACGTGCTCTTCTGGCATTCACTGTACTACGACCTATGTTCGAACGATGACGTCTTCCAGACATGACTTTATAATTTCTGTTCAAAATTGAATACTTACTCAGTTCTTGATTAAACTCACACCTTAAAACTATACGTACCTAGGTATGATTATGAATAAATTGCACTGATTATTAGTAAGTGCTGGAGTAAGGGAGCGCCACAGGGCGGTGGTCGGAGTTAAGTTCGTGTAATGCTTCTATAGATCGTAACCGGAGGTTGACTTTCTTTAGAAGCGCCACATCGAGGACATCAGGGCTATGGTTTGGGTCAAGGGGAAAGTGAGTATGACACATCGGGGCGATGATGTCAAAGTTGAGGGAGACACCAAGGTTGTACAATACCCTACCTCTAGGGTTGGTTATGTTGCTATTCCAGGCGGGGTGCTTGGCATTGAGGTCTCCTGCCAAGAGGAGGTCGCTAGTAATAGCGATGGATTCGTCTGCGAAATGAGACGAAGAAGAGGGAGGCGGGTAGTAGGCGGAGATGACGGTGATCGGTTGATGACCGGTCATGCCTACCCGGCAGGCCGAGAACTCCAGGAGAGAAACTGGCGCGGGTGGAGTTATGGGGACGCAGTACAGTTCCTTCCTGTAGTACATTAATGTGCTCCCACCATGGCATCGAGTCCTATCATTGCGAACTATACGGTAGTTGGCAATTTTAGGATCTTTCCGGTGGGGTTTTAGGAGCGTTTCCTGGATTAGAAAAAGGTCTAACTGATGGTCGCGGAGGAAGGTGGCGATCTCATCACGCTGGGTGGTAATGCCGTTGGTATTGAAAAAACCTACTTTCAGGGATCGCGGCCTGGGGATACAAATTACCTGTGTTCTATCCATGTCAGGGTAATTTGTCCAGCTCCTTGGCGATGGCGCTGTTCTTGAAGAACAGCTCCATGCGCTTCTCCATTGTTAACTGGCCCATGACTTCAGCGACGTGAAGCCCATGGGGCCAGGTTTCGGGTCGCTTGGGTGCGGAATATGGCGTAATTCTCTAGGGGAATATAGCATATCGACTTGGTCATGGGGGGGATGACAGGCGCTGTCACTTTCGTGACCGTGCTCTTGTGAGCCTTTTGGGGTGCCACGGCCGTGGGGGCCAGTGGGGCAGGGGTTGGCGCTTGGATGGGCTTTGCCACCAGCGTTGGGATGGGCGCAGCCACCAAGGCCGGGAAGGCCTGTTGGTGGTTCAGCAGATTCCAAGGTGATGGCTTCTGCGGGGCTAGGCGCTCAGGGAGTTGGGAAGAGGGGATCTTCCCGGATGGGACCTCTCTTAGCTGGCGTGCGGCGGCGCGCTTTGCTAGCTTGGGGGCAATCTTGGGGGCTTTAGGGCAGCCCCGGTAGTTGGTTGGGTGACCAGCCTGACCGCAGAAGGACGAAGCGCGGCCATCAACGCGCTATTTATAGGCGCGGCGCTGCAACAACTACGTCCCTGCATTTTAAATTTGTAATATCTTCGGAAATATTCACTTAAATTACATGCTGTAAAAAGTGTATTGATCTATAATAAATGCACAATTTATTTAAAGTACTTAATTGGATTAGAATTAATGCTGTATTGTTTAAAATCACTTCGTAAATAACCATTTTTTAGTAAAGGATAAAAAATGGTTATGATGGGTTATCCCTAAGAGATAGACATATACCATCGCGGACTTTTTTGTTGAACTTTTTAAGGTAAACAATACTGTAGTACATTATTTTGGTCTATCTCGTAGGGTACAGCCAGCGTTTGCAATATATGCGCAAAAAAAACGTGCTTATTTACGACATCACATTAGAAACCTCTAAATTTATCAGTGTTTCTCTACTTTATTATGCATGTATTATACATATAAACCTTCCTTAAGAATCACTCTATCTATTTAAAAAAACCGCATCAAAATCCGTTGCGTAGTTTTAAAGATCTAAGCATACATAGGGACAGACAGACGGCGGATAGCGACTTTGTTTTATACTATGTAGTGATATATGTGCGTGAATTTATAACTTCGTCAGGCTCTGAAAGCTGAACGAATTTTATTGAGATTAGGCACACGATTAGGATAATATATTATGTATGGAATAGCACATAGGATATTTTTCACTTTTTATGAAAACCCAAAAATTTATGAATAGATGAAAAGTTAAGATATGTTTTTGATTTTCATAAGTGCAAAGCGGCTGACCACAGAAATGTAAATCTTAATATATGTATATAAATCTCGTGTCACAATGTTTGTCCTCAATGGACTCCTAAACCACTTAACCGATTATAATAAACTTGAGAGATAGGATAGTTTAAATCTAAAAAAAAAAGTTAGGTAAGGTAGGGTAGTGTAGGGTAGTGTAGGGTAGTGTAGGGTAGTGTAGGGTAGTGTAGGGTAGTGTAGTGTAGCGTAGTGCAGTGTAGGGTAGTGTAGGGTAGTGTAGGGTAGTGTAGGGTAGTGTAGGGTAGTGTAGGGTAGTGTAGGGTAGGTAGGGTAGTGTAGGGTAGGTAGGGAAGGTAGGGTAGGGTAGCGTAGGATATGTAGGGTAGTCATTTGACGGGAGCGAAGCCGCGGGTAAAAGCTAGTAAGTCTATATAGATTTCTGTGCGGCCGACACAGCGTTACCTACATTGCGTTTCAATCTAAAATAGAAAAGTCAATAACCTCTATCTGTCAAATGTTACTTGATAAGTACGGTTTGCAAAGAAACCTTATTTGCGAATCAATTACAGTTTTTTTTATCCTGTTTGATTGAGTCTTAGTTATTTCTAAGTGACGAAAAAAGTTATCCGCCAATACTCAGTCAGTTCATACAGTGATGCACAGATTAGCAGAATTGAAAAACTAAATTCTCACTAAACTTTTTCGTTCATGATTCGTAAAAAAAATATTTAAAAACATCTTGTTTTGCTCACCCTACTTAACTGGCTCAATTTGACAGCTATTATGGCACAATATGGCGCTGAGTCGATCCTATTCTTATTTAAAACGCATAAGGTGCAGCACACACGGCTCACTTTTGTACGATCGAGTCTGTGACATGATAATATAAAATTGTTTATTAATTATATTAATTTACATAGTTGTCAAAAATAATAAGCCCGTTTTGACATTTGAAAAAAAATTAAGCTACTCAATTTCTTCAAATGTCAAAACGTGCTTATTTATTTTTTGACAACTTTAGCATATAAACGCTTAGGTTCTATTTACACGGGTGTAGTCTATCATCTGCGCTGCCCCTAATAGCCATATTAATTTAAAAATAAACTAAACACACAAACTTTAACCGATAAAAGCATGAACACTAGAGAATGTAACACGTTGCATTCTCACATTCCCGACAACAGGGCACCGAAATCATGTTATAACTGAAACGGGCTTTATAAGCGCATAAATTGGCGATCAGCCATCGTGCGGTTCAAAAACGGCTGTAATTGGCGCTACCATAATTTAATTCTGCTAACGTAGTGTTTGAGCTGATGCCAGCAAGCTCAAATTCAATAAAAATTCAAGCCAGCTCCCGCCCGAATCATGGGCCATCAATTTTGCTTCGATGTGCTCGTTCCCATCGATATCTAGTACACAATCATGAAGTTGGTAAGAGTATCTTTTGTAAGAAACTGAATGTTAAACACTTTTTTTATGTAACCTAAACTAAAGTCAGTTTCTTAATCGCTGAGACTAAATTGACACAGACAAAATGTCAAACTTACAATAATAGTGACGCCAGGTCTTTTGTGTTGTGACAAGTGTGACAACCTACGTAATGTCATTTTAGTCTCAGAGATTAAAAAACACACTTTAAACTAGTGCACGACTGCGATCCCACCTGATAGTAAACAGTGATGCAATCGATGATAGTGAAACGCACTAGTTTATTAAGAGCTTATTCACTCTAGCCTTGAAGACACCCAAATTATAATTAGACGGGAAAACCGCAGCAGGCAAATTGTTCCAGTCCTTCGATGTACTTAACTAATAAAAGGCACCTACGTAAGCATCTATAAATAATTTCCGTTGAAGTTCGTCTGGTTCATTAATTTCTTATAGGTCTTCCTAATAAGTCTTTTTTTATTCGTTTCTAAATATAGCCTGTTTACAGTTTAAGGTTTTTTGTATTATGAAAACAGAATTACATATTTTCTACAACAACAGTTTGTGAGTGTGACTGTGTACGTTTGTTACTTCTTTATGCTCCAACGGGTCAGTGGATTAAATTTAGCACTCGGGATAGACTATGTCCTCCAGGACTAAGGATTTCAATAGCATTCTTCTGCTTCTTCTCAGTCGTAGACTCCTGACGGAGTGGTCGTGGTTATGGATGGTCTGGTTGGTTATTTGCGGCTTTTGCGAGACTTCTCCTTCTCCCTCTATTCATGGCACTTCGTGTCATTCAATGAGGTCTGTCCGTCTGCTAGGTGATCAGCGGCGAGAACTTTGACCTTCTACTCATATCTGTACTACGAAATGGTCCAAGAGTTTTTATTGCGGATGGACTAAACATCTTGACTGGCCTGTTGGTCTAGTGGTTAGTGACCCTGACTGCTATGCCGGAGGTCGTGGGTTCGATTCCCACCCAGGACAAATGTTTGTGTGGTGAGCACAATCATTTGTTCTGTGTCTGGGTGTAATTTATCTATAATATGTATGTATTTAGAAATATATAAGTATGTTTATCAGTTGTCTAGTACCCATAATACAAGCTCTGCTTAGCTTGGGACTAGATGATGTTGTGTGAAAGTTGTGGAATATTATTATTATTATCTTAAAGATTCGCTGTTGCACAACCGATGAAGTGGTTGTTTGATGCAAATCTCTATCAGAATGGAAACGTTGGTGCAATGAGTAACCCATTTTATCCTCAGTAGACGCCTCCAGAACCTCCTCACAAAAGCTTCAATCTTTTAACGGTGCTTTTTTTGTCCATGTGTTATCTCCATACATGAAATTAGAAAATATTAGCAACTTGGGGTTTTTGGTTTTTCCATACCTTTATGAGCTTTTCCACGGCTAATCATGTTAAGGCACATAGTTTCTCAACTTCTCCTTAGTGGAATAAAAAATCTTTATCTTTTTATTCCGAGATATTTATGTTTCCTTGGGACAATTTTTTACTTTCACGTGGCCAAAGCCACTGGCAAGTTGTATTATAATACCTATGTAGGTATATTTGTTACTTTACTTTTTCACGCTTAAATGTCAGAAATTATTAGGATGTGATCCGCAAATAGACCATGTTCTAGAACAGAACATAGGACCCATTAGCTTAGTTTTATAATTTCACCAGAACTAAGAAGAAGCCAGTACTATTAATGAGAACTTCATAATGCTCGTACATCTATATTTCCAGTAAATTAATTTTAGGTACTAGGATTTTTTTTTTTCCGGTAGGGGAATCATCAGAATGACTTCTCCCACTCTTGGGCGGAGCGGGAGGGCGTGTCAGACTCTTACTGACTAAACCCCTACCCCGTTCCTTCGTTGCCATCGATCTGGGGGACACGGTGACAACCTTTCGGATACCGTGTTCCCTAGAGGCTTCGGCCCTACCGGGCCCCTACAGTTTGTTGACATCTCCTTGAGGCGCGCGTGGAACAGAACGCGCCGTCGACGACTAGGCTCGGTTTATTAGGTACCAGACTGCCGGACGGCGAGCTACCCAGCGCTCGCTATCCGCGAGCCCGCGCCTACGGTGGTCGGAAATCGGGATCGGGATCTCGGCGGCGGCGGCGTGAGTTCCGTTGCCTCACGCGGTCGGCAGCCTCCTTCGCTAACATTACTGCTTCGCAGAAGGAGGCGACTGCCTGCCACCCCTCCTCGCTCCGGACCATGGCCTCTACCAGGGCCCGGCGCGAGAGGTCACCGCCGCCGATAGCCTCCACAAGGACACGGCGGTGCTCCGCCCAAGCGGGGCACACCTCTACCGTGTGCTCCACCGTGTCCTCCGGGCGGTCCACACAGTGGCGACACCCGGGCGTCCTTTCCTCCTTGATCCGATGCAGGAACCTCCCGAACTTACCGTGTCCGGTGAGGACCTGCGTCATACGGAACGAGAGGACGCCGTGACCTCTTTCCAACCACTCCTCAAAGAGGGGACTTACCGCCGCAATGACGGCATGCCCAGCACTGGGTTGCGACAGTCGCAGTCGCCATGCCACCCTGAGATCCCGCCGGAACTCTGTCCGCCATACCGCGAGGTACTAGGAATTTGGATTTACATTATCAAGTCCACTAATATTGCCGGTGGTAACTATTCGCATAAAATAATTTTGGACATAAGCATCTATTATCATAATTATGGACTTGTAGTTGGTATATCGTTACGTAAATACCGTCAAACAAGGGGAATAGGGATTTTTTAAAGTGGGAAATCACCCAATGAATTTTCCCGCTCTTAGGCGGAGCGGGAGAGCAGGATTCAGCATCGAAGCCTCCTGGGGCCATGGATTGTACCAAAAAAAGCCCGGGGCCCCGTAGCGAAGGCAAAGAAGGAACAGGGATGGGATTTAGTTAGTAAAAGTCTGATACGCTGGACCCAAGAGCGGAAGAAGTCAGTGCATGATTTCCCACCTCTTTCGATGGGCCATGTTAGATATTCAGCATATTTCGATGATGCGCATTTAAAAACGCAGCACTTTAAAAAAAAACGTTATATACAAAATCATCATCATAGGTATACAAAATGTGGTAGACTTGTCAAAAAGAAGCCACTCAAGTTTCACTTACTCAAGAGAAAACAGTGTCTTCAGGCGGACTAATTAAAAAATAGTAGATACTATTTTTAAATGTAACGTTTCAAAATAAAAGTAAAGAAGCCGGTACAGAAAATATATTTTTTTAAACAAATTAAGATATTTTATCCAACGAGACAATTTTACTCAGCAATCCGTTTTCCTCGTTACCTATTACGTTCAACTGACTCCGGTTTTCAGGAACACATATTTAATTATTCGGGAACAAGAATTCATAAGGCGAAAATGAAGTATGCATATCATTAGAAAGTTGGACCACAAACTCCGGGGCTACAACAGAAAGTCACACGGGGTTGTGTTTGCGTAATATTGACGGATATACACGTACCTGAGCTATTGATTAAAATGTTTTAACTGTTAAAATAAAGTTGACTCGCTTACGAATAAAACTTACGACGAAATTGAGAATTTGGTTTAATCGCTACTATGATAAACTGTATTAAAAAAAACGAAATCGAATCGAATGTCAAAATCGTTAGTGGAGGTATCTGCTTCTGGCTTCTTCCGCTCCCAAGTGCTCTACTTTTTGTATCTTCATATTTCTTCATTTATTTTTTTGTATTTTCTATTGCATACCCTGTTTAATGTTAAGAGGAAGTGCGGAGTCACCTAACACAAGCAGCTCATTGCTTTAAAGGTGACCTCCAACTCGTGTTTGCTATAACTGATGTGTACATAGAAATAAACATTTTAATTTTATTTATTAAACTTTTTACTTCAGTGAGAATAAAATAATGGTCATCAATAATATTTTATTAATCATCGATCACTATTTGTAGCTACACCTCAATTCAATCCGTTTTTGCTGCCTTTTAACGTTTGAATCCCCAACCGGTCCTATGAGACCGCGCTGTTATTGTTTTACTATTGTGTCTCGTTTCGCGGGTATCTGAGTAATTAACTGAAAACATGAGTTGATGAAAAAGCAATGAGTGCACGTAACACTATTGTCATCAGGTTATTTTAATTAATAGGCATATTGTAGTGCATGACACACTCAAAAATCAAACTGGCCGCTAACAAAAAAAAAAACAATGTTGTTACTGACAAGTCTCTTAAAAAATTACAAAAGAGTAGGATCGTTATGGAAAATTAAAATAGAATCTTAATAGTACATTTTTGTTTCAAATCTCAAAATATGTCGAGTGATAGTTGTAAATAATTCTTATATTTCTACAATATATAATTTGTATTAATTAAGAAAATTGTCTTATTATTATTATCTCACAGATGATGTAAAAACTAGTGTATCCAATACGGAGATAAAACTGTTTTTGTCTTTCGTGGCTTGAATTCCTCATTTCACTCGGATTTTTATATTAACTCCTTCACTAGCGTTCGGGATTAAAACAGCAACCTTCGTTTCGATCGGACCATGCCGCCCGCGACTTAAAGACCATGCTTTATGCCTTAGTCACAATATGTACTATTATTTATGGCATACAAAATTCCAAAATACCGAATAAAATCTTCATCTATAATTAAAAGTCCGTTTTAACAGTGAGAAAAGAACATAACTCTTTTATATATTTATTAATATACACGTAATCTGCAGGAGAACTAACGTCAACAGCCCGAAGAATTGCCAAACTTAAGGAGGCAGCCCGCACAATGCTTGCAAAATAATGTCGACGGGGTTGAAAGATTCCAAAGAGGCGTCCGAGCACCGGGAGATGCAGCCTTGGAAGGCCTCCCACAAGGTGGATCGATGACCTGGTGTGAGCCACGGTAATCTGATGGATGCAAGACGCACAGGACCGTCCGTTGTGGGTAAAACAGGGATAAAACCAAGTTATTTACAAAAATTACCCTAAGTGTATTTGCATTCAGTGCTAACTTCAGTGAACCGAAAATAATTATTTACGTGGCCACAAATTATATAATAGGCTAGCTAATAGGTTAGACAGATTATATAATCAGTCTAGCTTAGACAATAATGGTTAGGGAAGACTAAAAAAATGTCTAGCTTTAATTTGCTTTGCGTTGAGTTTTTACTAACATTATTATAATATAGATTTATTATGGCTTGAAATAAATGTTTATTTTTATTTTAACTAACTTTTTAAACTTGCACCTAAGTATACTAAAAATATAACTGGTCAACACTTAGAATGTACTATGCTTTTATTTAGGCGGGAAATCATCGGAATAATTTCTCCCACTCTTTCGAGTCAGACTTAAAACCCACTCCGTTGTTCCTTCTTTGCCTATTAGTCCAGTCAAATTAGCTCAATTAAGGTAAGAATCTCGGAATTCGAGATACCAAGCTGTAAGTTTGTAAATAGTTGTATATTGACACCCTAAAAGTTGTCTCAAAACCTACATATGGTAGGGTGTACGCAACTATTAAATTTCATGGTCGGGGGTCACAAAAATCGGGTTTTTGCGCTTTTTTTGTAAATATCTCATTTCCTTTAGGTTTTTTGCTATTTGTATATTTAACAATATTGTAGAATATAAAATTCTCTACAATTTTTGTACAGAAAACTTTTTCCTACGGTGAACCGTTTTCGAGATATAAGGCGGAGACCGCGCGGTCACAGCATCACTTTAGGTCAACTGGTGCCTCCGGTCGAAAACGCGCCATATTATAGTTAATGAACTATCGATAAATCAATAATTATAAATATTTGTCTGAATAGTCGTGACTATTCGGAAAAAATACAAAAAAAAATATCATAAAAATATTTTTTAAGTAATAAGTGAAATAACACAAAAAAAATCTTTTAAAATTTAGATCTGTTGTGATATTTTCCTCTACCATTACCACAGTTGTTTAAATATTGCTGTTCTTTTTTTTGTAGCGACAACCTGAATAAAACTGCTATCTACTGCTATTCTTTAAAAATCCAGAATTCCTCTAGATTTTTCACAAAAATGAATGAAACTTATGTGATTACCCAAATTTATTGAAGATTTTTACATTTAGCCAACTTTAGCTTGTCCTGGTGTAAAAAAAAAGTATGAACACTACTATGGCAAGTTTTTTAAAAAATTGGTGCAACTAATCAAGATTCCAAAATGATATACTACTTTATTAAAACCAGTCACAAAAAAATAATATCCATACAAGTTCAAAACAAGAAACTAATTTCTTAAATTATTGTTAACAGTAATCACTTTTCCTACGTGCCCAAAATAGGTTCTTGCTACAATTTCTATTAATGAATGACATATCCTAGTTATTTACTTTGAAAATTAAAGCAAGATAGAGATATTTAAGTTAAAAAAAGCATAGCATAGTAAGAGAAACTAATTATTCTCAGTGAGTTCAGTTCAGTACGCACTGCTCCTTTCCATCGTACATCCGTTCACAAGCCCATGCTGGCGACGGCGGACGACGAGCAATGCGTAGATCGCCGTCCTGTCTTCCAATTACCATCCGGATTGCGCTCAAGTCGTCGACGACGCGTAATGATCTATGCGTACTTCAAGAACATTTCAGAAAATCGTAGGGGCCCAGCAGGGTCGAAATCCACTGGGGCCATGGGGTATGTGAAAGGGTACACTGACTGGGGCCCTAGAACAAAGGCAAAGAAGGAACAGGAGTGGGCTTTAGTCAGTAAACGTCTGACACGCCAGGTAAGTGTTGTTAAATAAATGAATACTGAATAAAAAGTGGATAGGTTAGAAAAAAAAATCATGAAATATAATATAATAGTTAATAAAAATTGACAAATATTTATAATCATTGATTTATCGATAGTATTAACTTATATGGCGCGTTTTCGACCGGAGGAACCAGTTGACCTGAAGTGATGCTGTGACCGTGCGCTCTCCGGCCTCTAACTCGAAAACGGTTCACCGTAGGAAAAAGTTTTTTATGCAAAATTTGTAGAGAATTTTGTATTATACAATATTGTTAAATATACAAATAGCAAAAAACCTTTAGAAAATGAGATATTTACCAAAAAAGCGCAAAAAAAACGATTTTTGGGCCCTTTAACCTCGAAATTTCATAGTTGCGTACACCCTACCATATGTAGGTTTTGAGACAACTTTTAGGGTGTCAATATACAAGTATTTACAGACTTACAGCTGGGTATCTCGAATTCCGAGGTGAAAGTACTATAATGACTGGACTATATCGTTCTAAGGCCTTGGGTTTTCCTTTCAGAAGCGAACCCATGGCCCCTTTAAATGTACTGTGCTAAACACCATTAATAGTAATAAAAGTGAGTATTTTATTTCAAAATCGTAAAGATATCTACAAGTCTATCTAAGAATAAAGTTTTTTTTAAATTGAACCTAAAAATTCGACAGCGGTTAGAAAGTAAACCTTATTAGAAAACTTCGGCCAGACTCCTACATAAACAGAAGTATTTTGTCCGTATCTAACTCTTGTAACTATCAAAAGTCACAAATGTCAACCTACTAAAACATTGGCAGCAAATAAAGCGAAACATTGTTTGTTTTGTGTATAAGAAAATGTAACCTTTATTTTCGTAGAGAAGTTAGTCCCCACTTTCGACGAAACTTCTACGTCGTTCCCACATCAAACACGACAAAGTTGGTTAAGTTTTTAACACAACTCTTCTGACTTTTGGAGTATCTTGAAGTTAACATTGACATTTATTCAAAGTGAATCTGAAGACGTTGAACTGGTGACGTATTAAATACGAATGTTGTTAGCTTAATAGGTATGTAAACAATTAATTGTTTGTTATTAGATAAAAAGATGACCCTTCTTGTCTCTTTACAAGCGATCAGTACACAAATGGTGTGACGGAGGAATATTTATTCTATTCTGACCCGCAAATTAAAAAAAATAATAACATTATCATACGATTAAAACCCTTAAATAAGTATTTATTCTACTATTAACCTTTAAACAGTTGAGAAACTGAATTTTAAGCGTAGATACGATATTTACCGTTAAGGTTCGAGAGGCACAAGCGATTATTATCGGTAAACAGGAAAATTTGCTCGACTTACTAATCAGTAAGTCAATTTAATTTAATAAAAGTATAATTAAAAAAAGTCCCATTTTTTGTATAGGTTTTTTTTCGTGAACCTATGTATACCTAATTAAAATATTTGTACGGAAATTTTGGGTTTAATATAAATTTTTCAGGGGGTTGAAGTATCCAGCCAGGGCGAAAGGTGTCGCCCATCTGATAAGCACTGAAACCGAGTTGTCAACGTCGCGTAGTGTTCCATGCGCACCTCAAAGAGATGTCAGCAAACCATAGCGGTCCAGAAGGGCCGATGCCTGTTAGAGCCATAGAGGAATTTCTGAAAAAGAAATCCTATGGTCTTAGACCGCAAATAGCGACTGAAAGAACCTAGGTACTTTTGAATTGTCAAGATCGGTCGCAAAAAAAGAAAAAATAAAGATGCTGGTTTGCAAGGCACATTCCATAGCGAAGATCTCTGTGGGGTAGAATGACGAGTTTCTGGCTCTAATAAATAATTACAGAATTGTGGTTACAAAGTTAATTTTCAAATTACATGTCTATGACAACGCTGTAGAAATAATTGCACATTAAAAGCTTTCAGATGACAGTTTAAATAAACAAAGAGCCTACATTCAACACCACATAATGTAATCGAAACTCATGTAAGTTAAACAACATTTAAAGTAATAAAACAAACATTATACCTTCAGCGCGGCCACCGCAGAACGTTTCCCGTCATTACCGCGCCGAGTGAACGGTAATGAACGATTTAAAAGATATTGCGGCGCTATTAAAAATATTCCCACCATCCCAGATAATGTTCATACTTTCAAAAACACGATAGTTTTACCGGAGAGCGCCGGTTACCTAAGGCGAGGAACACACGGCCCGATCTCCCCACAATTCATTTCTCATTTCCGTAACGTTCGCCCGCGCTGATCCCCGCTCGGTCACAAACTCTCATCTTGTAACAGGTAATTTATTTTACTTAAAACGCCTTCCATTCCAACAAATAACGGTTTGGAGAATGGAATGAGCTGGATAGTTGCAGTTTTAACTAAGGTTCTGTAAAATATTACTCGATTAGACTTTTCGCGCGCACGGATTCTAAGTCCGTGATTTTCCAAGCGAGACAGGTTCTACTTAATTCCTTCGGGTTTATTTTTCATTGTTGTGTATTGCTAATACCTACTCATGTTTTGAAACAGCAAATAAAACCCTTTGATTCATGCATTGCTCGAAAGCTAAGCTGTGAATGGTTAAGCCGTATGAATCGACTCTCTGAGCTATCGATTCGCACTTGAGTGTCGTTCACTTTGACGATTGAACTCATGCATAAGGTTTTTTATTTTCATCATTTTTCTTTTACGTTTCAGACGGAGGATATGAGTTACGAACTTAGTTATTTATTTTTAAGCTACATAACATATTATTTTTGTACTAATTGTAATGTATAGTACTCTAAAATCAACAAACAAAATTGCTGTGTTGGTGTCAGCAGTAATTTAAATTGATGTTTTCAAAACCACTGTTACATTGCATACAAGCTTGCTCCGGCAATTAAAACTGGAAAGTATTTTTAATTCCAAACAACGCGTCATACGTGTTATTCTATTACATTGTTTTCTAACGTTGTCTGCGATCCATTTGACATGAAAAAAAAACACTGTTAAAATGTATGTGACTATTTGCAGAATTATTTTTATTTAGTTTAAAAATCTTTGTTGAATTGGCTAAATCTGGTGCGATAGAATCTATTGAGCATTATCCATTCTCAGATCCTCTGACGGTGAACTTTTCAGTTTTCTAAATTACTTTATTGGTTTCAGGTAAATTTTCACTACCACCATATCTGGTGCGCAGATTTCCGATCACATATCTTCTATTTTTCTATCCTATCAGCTCGATTTTGTGAGGAGAGAGGTGAGAGATATTATTGTCTGTCTCTTATGATAACTCAAATAATGATCGCTCCCTGCGTTCCGATTGGTATTAGGTAATGTCGTGAATCCGACCAACGCGTCACAATTACGAGTATTACTCAACAGCCCTTATATTTTGTGACTATAAAATTTGGTCGGATTCGCGATATTTCACACTTTTATCACTCAATATAACGAGTGATCATCATTTGAGCTGTCAACAGAGTTAGGCAATACCCCCGCTGGTTGATTTCAAGCGGGGCTTATCGCCAAGGACTGTGTTTGGCATTCCACGTTCCGTGTTACTAATCGGAAACGAGTTTCGACTTTCCGAGAGATTCTTTTTATTATCTCTGTCGACTTTCCGATAGTAGAGTAGCTGTATCAACCCTTAGCCTTTTCAAAGTAATCGACTAATTCGTCAATTTAGTTTCCTTGCAGTTCCGGAGCAAGTTTTCGTTTTACCACAGTTTATTTTGTACGGATTTGGAGCGAATGTGGCGAGACTAATTTCACGGTGACTTTGAAAGAGAGCCAGCGAAAATCAAAGCTCAGTTTACTCGTAAAATATATAGCTCTGGTCTATATTTTTGGTCGGTAGTTGAGCGCTATTTCAGTTGCCGTGAAATATGGCACTCGGTTTGTACAAAAAATATACTTTTCCAATTTGATAAGTCGGCAACATGTAAATAGTAGCTAGGATTTTGTATGTTTAGCTTTGTGAAAAAGCAGCACTATTTTTAACAATGGCTGAAAATATGTTGTTTTAGTCTTTTATTTTATCCATATTTTAATGAACTTCAACTACATAAAATATCAAATTGTATTACACTGTTATTACTGAACACGTTCACAATAGGATCATTTTACAAAGTTGATTTTCATGATTTTGCAATATTATTATATTTGACATCTTTCCAATATCACAGTGATATTATAAAGTTTAGTGTTTCTATGTATATGATTCTTTTAATTCATGAATCCCCGACCGGTCTCATTGGACCGCGCTGTTATTGTTTTACTATTGTGTCTCGTTTCGCGGGTATTGATAGGTTAAGGTAGCAAATCATCCAATTATTTCTCCTACTCTAGTGTGGAGCAGGAGATCATCTTAAACTATAACTGGCTAAAACCACACCTGTGTGCTTCTTGCGTTCTAGGGCCACGGGTCTCCTATTCGGAAAATCTCTGCAGCCCTAGAGGGTACCCGCCCTGCTGGGCATATGACCGGCCTGCTGGAATTCTACTTGCTATATAAAATATATGGAGACCGACGCGCCCAGATCGGCATACGTGACCCACGTGTGCACAATGTAGCACAAATCTCTATACACATTAATGTTTATAAACACAATCACAAATTATCTTCGAACAGAGTCAAAACCGCAGTTAGTTACTGAAACCTAAACCAATCAGATGGATCGTTTAGTTACTACCCTACTAACTTTATTGGCTCCGGTTATTGCCAATTAAAGGTTACGGTTTTTAATTGAAGCCAGTATCTCGTTGCAAAGTAAATCAATTAGTGCAAAGGGTGTAGGCGGAGCTCGCAAATTGATTCAGTTTGCCCAACCTCTATGGGGCTTGTGTCATAGTCATTTAGACGTTGTGTAGCTAAACATTTTTTCCAATTACGGTGTGAAAATTTAAACCGGGACCCTTCCCATTCCAAGCTCCATTTTGTACCGGACTTTTAATAGGACGAACGCTAATGTCAGGGAAATAGGTGCAGTTATTCAGTTGATTTTGTTAATGAACTTGAGTTTTATTTTATAAATAATTTAAACTTATAGTAGCTTGACTGTGATGTCACCTGATGGTAAGCAGTGATGCAATCTTCAAATCTTAACGCCCGGAGTAAGGTACAGACCAAGCATATTATCTAAATCATCAATTCAGTCGAAAGACGTCTACAGCTGGACATAGACCTCCCCCAAGCGTCGTCCCAATGACCAAGCATTATGTCACATAGGTATTAAAATGACGAAAGAACCTCAGCAGGCTGGCATATTTCCAGTAAACACCGTAAACCAGTATTTATTCATATTAAAGACCTACATAAATAAACAATGCGATTACCACAGCTTCATTCCAGTTTCACCGGAGGTGTGCAATGGTTGTGTTACAGCCATCATTTATGTAAAACTGTGGTCCCTTTAATAAATTAATCAACCGGTGCATTTATAGGCGAGTGCGACAAATTGCTCAATAATGATTTTCATGGCACAGCTTGTGCAAATTTATAATTTCCTCACACACAATATATAACCTAATTACGGGCCGTTGAATGGTCGACGGAAAATTATTGGTATCAGAAGCTGCCGTTCGCGGATCACGCGTTTAATTTTACTTAATTGAATGACAATTGAATGGTTGATTGTAAAGAAGAATGATTTCAAGCCTTTACCGTATCGGGTTGGTAATTTAACAAATTGGTATGAGATATATCGTAGGACTTCCATGGCCCTAGATGACATCCAACGAAAGTACTAATTTTGCCGATGCCTAAGTACAACATATCTCGTGGATGATTTCTTCTCTGATATATCGGAGGACTTCCATGGCCTTAGATGACGTTCGACGAAAGTAGGCACTAATATTTCCGATGTCTAAGTACGACATATCTCGTAGATGATTTCTTCTCTGATGCTACATACGAAATATATTGTAGGACTTTCTAGGTCGTAGAAAACGGCTGATGAAAATATTAATATTGCCGGTGCCTAAGTATGGACACGATATATCTCGTATATACCGGCATTATTAGTTAACCTGATTAATAAAGACGCCAGCTACAGTGCAAGGCGCGGCCTATACCACAGCTGCACAGTACAACCATTGCTACATGCAATTTGTCATCATCATCATTTCTGCAAAAGGATGTCCTTGTCCTCCCGTGATGCTCATCAGATCATCGGTCCACCTTGCGGTCATTTATTATTACTGATTATTATAAGAAGTCATTAAAACCTACAGATTGTTTTACAATTTTTTTTGTATGTGAAGATGTACAATATACTTACAAAAAAACTAAAACTTTCTACATTAAAATATACACATTATTTCCACTAACCAACAGCTCGGGTTGATAAAACCACCTAAGAATGTCGATATCTCCACCGCACACTTTAAAACCTCTCGACGAAGGTACAAACAGAAACTAAGTATTCAAACTTGGTATATTGCTATCATTGTTTTGCGGTCTTTGGCCTATACCCTTCTAACGGGAAACACGTATTTGCGGTTATCAAAATGTCCGGGGTTGCCTTGTCTTCAAAGTACTTTCGATGTGACGGTACGATTGCTCTTATAGAATAAACTGGGGCTGCCCACAGCTTTTGTACGCATTGGTGAGAATCAAGGGATTCGTGAAAATGAAGGCGTGATGTGAACTCAACGGTCCTACGCGTTTATATCCTTTTATAAGGGTGGCTGAAGTTCTGTGTAGGATCGGTTTTAAGTTGTGTTTTTATTCAATTTGTTCTGTACAAGAGGTACAATATTTTAACAAAAAAAAAAACATTTTGCCGAGGATCTGCTGAAGTAAGGATTTTGTGTTTATGCCATAAAAAAAGGTATATTTCGATACTCTGAAGGGAATCAAAATTCATTGGGTTCGTACCTACTTAATTCCCGTTGAGTTGACTAGAATCTAAGAACTAGTAGACTAAGAAATTTGGCATAAAGGTCTCATGGTACAAATATATGAAAAACTCTGAAAATCCAAATTTGTGGTTACATCCCAAGAATAAAAAAAAATGTGATTCGGATAAATCTTAAAGACTCGATTCAGGAATTGAACTGTTTTCTTAGGTAAGTCGGTACGGATCCCTCAGTCTGCGAGTCCGACTTGCATTTGCCCGGTTATTTTAAAAAGTTGGTTCAAAATCGAATACCGTCCTCTAGTGTATAACACAGTGAGCCCTAGCAGAATACCAACACTACATCATCTATCCGTAGGCGCGGGTTCGCGGACGGCGAGCACTGGGTAGCTCGCTGTCCGGCAGTCTGGAAATAATCTGGACCGAGCCCAGCCGTCAACGGCGCGTTCTGTTCCACGCGCGCCTCAAGGAGATGTCAGCAAACTGTAGGGGCCCGGCAGGGCCGAAGCCTCTGGGGGGAACACGTGGTATTCCTAAAGGTTGACACCGAGTCCCCCCCAGAACGAAGGCAACGAAGGAACGGGGTAGGGGTTTAGTCAGTAAGAGTCTGACACGCCCTCCCGCTCCGCCCAAGAGCGGGGGAAGTCATTCTGATGATTCCCCTACCAGAAAAAAAAAAAAACATCATCTATAGTTCTTAAATACCACAGCAACTACTGAGGTAGTCGCTTTGTTGGCCTCGCCCAGATTTATGTATTTTTAGTTTTATTGAGTTATTGCACAAATATACACTTACGTTATGTCTTCCAAGAATCGGCGTTACATAAAAGTTTATTTTTATGCGTCGTATGAAGGCTAGACAGACAGCTGCTTTGATATTACAGGCAATACGACAATAATGATTTCGCAGAACAAGCTAATAGTTGTCATGTACCAATATTTCATTCAAATAGCGACACCATTGTTTGTTTTTATGTAGGTACAGTCAACATCGAACGTAGGCTAATATTGTGTAAAGTTTCAATAGACTTGTTCTTTATGAATGAAATTAAAGGAAGAGTACATAGGTAGTCTGTAATAGTTATCAATACGCTTAACATTATCTGCTCTCAAGTTCGAGGCAAACAGGTATGATGTTATGAAGTAAAGAGAGAAAAGAAAATTAATTTAGTGTGATTCTGTCAATAACATACCATGCAGAGCAAAAGCTGAAACTAGAGTAAACTCAGATTTTCGAAAATTCATACCCTGAAGAGGGGCGGACTCTGAATTTAGAAACATGGAAGATAGTAGTTAGCTACTATAGACTTATTTTTCTAAGTTGTATCGTCGCGTTTTGGAAGCACCTCACGAATTGCCAAAAAAAAACAAATTCCGAAATGACCTGCGACTTTTATTACTAACTGTACATTATTGTATTAGGAATGTTCACACATTTTGGCACACGAAAATGCATCATGTTATTGTCCATTCTGGGTTGAATTGGAACAACAGTGGTACGCACAGCAAACATTATATTGGTATCATTTCAAATGATTAGTATCTAATGTTATGTAAGCCAACACATTTAACTAGCGGTGTTGGACAGTGCTAAAATTGTATTGTACCCTAAATTAATAATTGTTTTGCACTTTGAACGTTTGTTGATAGTTGTATCATCTTGTTTTAATGTATAACCACCATACCACCTACCATATTGTCTCTTCACCACCCTAGGTTGACTGGTAGAGAATGCCTATGGCATTAAGTCCGCCTTTGTACAATGCGTTGCATAAAGAATAAATAAATAAATAATAATAAATAAATAAATAAGAGGTATAGAGTGGGAAATCATCAAATAACTTTTCCTGCTGTGAATGGAGTGAGAGCGTCAAATTTTTACTGACAAAACCTAATCCGTATTTTTTCAGTTGCCTTTTGCGGTCCAGGGCCGCAGTAACTCTTTCAAACAATCCCGAAGCCCTGGTAAAATCACCACGTGGCGGCCAAATTAGTGAGACGCAGGGTGTTGACAGATGTGACTCGAGGTAACACAGCACAAGTCCATGTTTTTATGGCTCTCGGAACGCGCCACCACCGAGTTCCAAAATAACGGTAAGAGGGTTTCACGTCGGTGTTGGGTCAACGATGAAGTACCTGGAACCCGGCCTCGACAGTCAGTGGAATTTTGAGGAGCACTTCCGACGTCTGGCTCCTAAACTGGAACAGACTGGGGCTGCCCTGACCTCATCATCATTTCACCCAAAGGACGTTCACAGTTGGGCATAGGTCTCCCCCAAATGTCACCACAACGACCGGTCCTGTGCTTCTTGTATCTATTGTATTCCTGTGATATTCACTAGATCATCGGTTTCATGGTCCAGACATGGAGTGGCAGAAGTGATTCGATAATTACCCATTTCAAAAAAATCCCATAGCGGGAGAAATTATTTAATGATTTCCCACCCTCAAATATTAAGCTTCATAAAAGACACGATAACATTAAATACATTGTCACATTGTACTTCCATGTATCTTCTTTATAACAAAGGTATTACAACTAATTTCGCCCACCAACTCGACACACAATAATATCAGTGATACTTATCTTTTGTCAATGGTGATTTTCCGTCGAATAAACGACAAAAGAGACTGAATACAATGTGACGAAAAGAATTACTATTGAATCAAGCGTTATTATGGTCACAATAATAGTGACGTAAACTGCTTATTATATCAGGCTGTTATTGTCCTACTACAAGGCCAAGGATTTTTATGGCAGAGTTTCTGCCGACGGATTTGCCTGCGTGGTAGTAGGTTTCTTTATACAAACTTTGGACTACCGTTTCATTACATTAGGGGGTGAATTTTGAAAAATCCTCCAAAAATTGTTCTGTTAGGATAAAAGGTTTCAATGTGTCAAATTAGTTACAAATTCATTCAACTGTTTTTGTGAAGAAGTAACAAACACACACAAACCCACAATACATACAAATTCAACCTATATTGTTATAATATTGCTGTGACAGATAACAATATAATTATCTATTCTTGATGTTTTTTTTCAGAGATATCAAAAATGTACGGTAGGTATTATAGGTATCTTTATTATGTCCTAACCGCTACAATGTAATTATCGTACTCATTTCCTACACTATTTCGTGTAGTGTTAGTTCTTTGGCTCGTTATTTATTACGAAGCACATTTCAAAAATACCTAAGCTTTGCGTAACGACACTATAATATACTAGCTGAGGAGCTCGTGGCTAGATAATAACAGCCGCACAGGTCGATCTTCAAGGTTAAACAACGCTTGCCTAGGTTTTTCTGTGGATGGGTGACCATCTTAACATAACGAGTTTCCTTCGTGCCTCGGAAAGCACGTTAAACCGTAGGTCCCGGCTGTCATTTGTAGATCTTTGGTAATCGTTTGGCGGTCTGGTAGGCAGCCGCTCCTCGTAAAATACTGGTATTCAGCTAAATCCGGCTCGACTGGAACCCGACCCCAATATAGTTGGGAAAAGGCTAGGCAGATGATGATGATGACTATAATATACTAGCAGACCTGGCAACAGTTTTTCTGCCAAAAAAATATCAAATAAAAATTGGAGGGTAGGGACCACTCCAAGTTTTGAGTAGGAGAGTCGTGGGGTCCTAGCAGGGTCGAAGCCTCTGGGGCTATGGGTTGAACGAAAGAAAACCCCTGGGCTCTCGAACGCAACGCAAAGAAGGCACAAAGGAGTTGGTTGTAGTCAGTAAAGGTCTAACTCTCCTTCCCGCTCCGCTTAAAGGCGCGAGATGTCATTCAACGATTTCCAATCTAAAAAAAGTGTGAAGTGCGTTCTAAAGCTATAAGAAATATACCTAACTAATAGAATCAGTGTATTTTGGTTCCCTGATAAAGTCTGACAATAAAATTTATATGTAACTGACATATTATTTCACAGCCGAAACTGCTTCGACCAAAAGCGCGAAATTTTGCTCACAGCTTCCTTTTATAACGTATGCGAGCCCCAACAGAGGATTTTTCAAAATTGACCCTGATGAAATGGTGGTCCAAACTTTGTATGGATAAACCTAGATTCTCGCGGGCGAAGTCTATGGTAGACGCTAATCTAGATATAATATTTTCGAAACAAAACATGTGAGAAAACACTGAAAAACTTACCAAAAACCTCCAAAAACTTTCCGAGACAACAGACTCCAAACATAAGAGAAACGAGCTCAAACTTTGCTCAACAAAACAGTTGTTACTCTCGCTACAATCAGTTTCACAGATAGCTAATTAAACTAATTAGAACTAACAGTTGCTCTGATTACAACATAAGTAATGGCACTGTTGCAGAGACATGCTAATTTGCAATGCTTATTTGCAATGATATGTACGGACACGCTACATTGGACCACGGGACTATTATCAAGAGAAATCGATAGAGTCTTCCATGTGTAGTTACACTACACTATTGTTTCATAAACTAACATTATGCTACTTTGTTGTTGGCCTTGGCACGAGACATGGTCAATAGGAGAAGAAAATAATGGCGACAATGTAGGAAGTATCAAAGACGCTGTTGAAAATGGACCAATGATCTGGTGAGAGTTACGTTGGACCATGTGACTATTATGAAGGAAAATCGATAGTATCTCCCATACATAACTACACTGCAGTATTGTTCCATAAACTTATATTATTTCACTTTGTTGTTGGTCTTGCCAAGGACAATTGCTGGCACAGGCATGGTGAAGAAATTGTCAGTATTAAAGACGCTGCTGTAGCCATCTACACTCAACATAATATATTATTGGTCCATACCAATAATAATATATATTATGGTGAGAGTTGCGGAAGTTCAGCGAAAAGTTATATTGGACCATGTGACTATTATGAAGAGATATCGATAGTGGGATCAATTAGGTGAAGAAATGGCGATCGTGCAAGTATCAAAGACGCTGCATTAGCAGCCCCCTCCCTCAAGGACCAATGATCTGGTAGAGAGTTGCGGGAGTTCTCTGAATGTGAGGATCGCTCCATAAATGTTGCTTGGTAAGGTCTTTGCCCACCAGATGAAGTCTTTCAAATGACACTGTTGCAGAGACATGCTAATTTACAATGATATGTACGGACACCTTTCATTGGGTCACGCGACTATTATAAAGAAAAAACGGTAGTGTCTTCCATGTGTAGTTACACTACACTATTGTTTTATAAACTAACAATATGCCACTTTGTTGTTGGCCTTGGCAAGGATGGTTTGGCCTTGGCAAGGACAATTTTTGGCACAAGGCACGGTCAATAGGTGAAGAAATAGCAATCGTGTGAGTATCAAAGGCGCTGCTTTGGAACCTCCGCTTCCCCAAAAGATAGGCCAGTGATCTGACGAGAGATGTGGGAATGCGATGAAATGTGAAAACCACTCCATAAATGGCTTGGAGAGGTTTTTTTAATATTCGAATGAAATGACGATGAATAAGATAGGTACGATAAAACAGTATAATTACTAAGTTTGATAAGCAACACTTGGAATGCAAAGGACAACTAAAGAAACATAGGTTGATCTTAGTCGTTAAAAGTCGGACCTCTCGCTTCATTCAGTGTGGAAGAAGTCAATTGACAATTTTTCCAACGTAAAAAGTCGGGTATAAACATGTAATGTCATTTAATCAGTATGTTTATAATAAGGGGTGAACTTATTGTCACGGAAGTTTCATTAATATTATTAAGGCAAAAGTTTTTATGTATGTATGTATGTTTGTTACCTACTCTTTTACGTTCAAACGTCTCAATGGCTGAAGGTGAAATTTAAAACAAGGGTAGATGAAATCGTGTTAGCAAAACTGTAACCGGGCTCAGCCGGGCCGAAGCCTACTGGGGCCATAGGTTCGCTTCCGAAAGAGAAACTCAGAGCCCTGGAACGTAAGGCAAAGAAGAAACATAGGAGTGGGTTTTAGTCAGTAAAAGGCTGACACTCTTCCGCTCCACTCTGAGCGAGAATAAAAAAATATCACGCGGCTAAAACCGCCGAAGGAAACTAGTTATCCATATGGAACAAAAACAATTGTCCACACCGTACAATTATATTAACGGTACGATAATTTCAAAATAATTACTTCGAACATCAATAGTTTTCCAAATAAAATTGTTGGAAAACTACAATTACCGCCATTTTCTTTTATGGTGAAAGTTTGAATGATATCAGTTTGTAATAAATATATTATAATATTTATACCGACATCATTTAGTGGCAACTTCGTAATTTTTACAAGTGTACTTTCAATTCATGAATATAAGTTAGGTGGCTACAACTTAGGGGTCCTAAGGTCAAGAGTTAATAGGTTACTTCTAGGCAAGCGTGATCCATCGTCGGCCACACCATCGCTTACCATTAGGTAAGATAGTGGTCAAACACGAGTCTATGCATAATAATAAAAAAGTTACACCTCGACACAATTTACTTATACTTTTAATTAAACAGTCTAAACTCGTCTAGACTCTAGACTAGTGGTTATTATTTGTAGATATTGCGTTACAGCAAAGTTTTAAGCGTCCATCTAAGGAGATCGCATGGAAAACTTACCTTATTTAGCACGCAGTCTCCACAAGATCAGCTATAATCGCGGCTGTAAGGCTTCTTTTTTAGGAGAGGCTAAAGAGGTACCACGGCGTTCTCATGTTCTGTCTGCCTCAGGTCCTCACCACACATGACAGGTTCGGGAGATTCCTGTTTTAGATTGAAGTGGAAGACCGAGACATTGTGTGGATCATACAGTAAAGGTCTGTCACTGTCGCAGGGCATTTTTTAATATTTCTGATATCTTTAGGGTAAGTCGACGTACGCGCCCGAGTTGCAGGCGCGAAGTGTTTCAGACGCGTCTCAAAGAGGTGTCATAGATAGCCAGTTAAGTAGGCTTGGTGCCTTAAAAAACTATTTTATATTGCTTTGATTATTACAAATATTATTTATATTACATTATACCTATCTTTATTCATTCCCTTTAGATACCTTTATATTTTCAAAAGAATACTTTAATCCTTCTTTTAATGTTGGTAACGTCTAAAAAAAATAAAATAGTGATAATTATAAGATACCATTAACTTCATAAAAAAACACTTAAAAAATATTTTTAACATAACTAACCAACTTTCCCAAAAAAAAGAACATCCAATTACACCCACCCACTAATCATTCATTCACATCAAAACAAACACGAAAAATAATAACCAGCAACCACCCTCTTTGCTTCAAATAATAATCGGGTTGTGTAAATACACGGGCGCGGGCGATACCGATACCGTGTCCGGACGATGGCATATTGCTGGGGATAATCCGGCACGGCTATCCGATATCGCGTACCGTCGAGACTACATTGTGATTCTGATCGAGATTTGACAGTTTCGTGATTAGACGTAATGAATATTTGTTGGTAGTGATTTGGATTCTGATAATTCAACTTAATTGTAGGGTTCTAAGCTAAGCTTGGCTAATATAATAAGTTCATCACAAGATTAATAGTCATAAGTAAAGCCACACGAATACTAATAAATGCTAGCACTGCAGGACTGTTCCACTCAAATTTTTGTGGCTCTTTCCTCAAAAGACCATTTCAGACACTAAAGCAGGTTAGTGTCTGAAATGGCTCATTATATGATTGTATCATTACTGTAGGAATTTAAAAGAAACTTTTACTTATGAGTTTGTTTCGATGTTTCCTCTCAGATACCTGTACCGTGTCTGAACGACAAATTACTGGGGATAATCCGGCACGGCTATCCGATATCGCGTACCGTCGAGACTACATTGTGATTCTGATCGAGATTTGACAGTTTCGTGATTAGACGTAATGAATATTTGTTGTTAGTGATTTGGATTCTGTTAATTGTAAGGTTCTAAGCTAAGCTTGGCTAATTTTGAAGTTAATTGGTTTGAGTAAGTGGAAAGTAATTTTAAGATAGTTATACTGCGCTCTAAAACGCAAATCATTGACGTGGCTCAGGAAACTGCCCAGCTTAAATAAGACTGGGCCGGACATATCTGCCGCATGCCGATCGAGCGGTGGGCCAGTAAAACACAAGGTTGGTGCCCTCAAATCGCGCGCCAGGGTCGCGGCAGACCAAGAAGGAGTGGCGGGACGACTTGGATGTCTTCCTTGAGAATTGGCAAGAAATAGCTCGAAGCCGGGAACGATGGAAGGAATGGAGGGAGGCCTTTACCCAGCAGTGGGGCAGTATAGGCTAGATATAATATAATAATAGACTCTAAGGGTCTTTAACCTATACTATCAATACCCGCGAAACGAGACATAATAGTAAGACAATAACAGCGCGGTCCTATGAGACCGGTCGGGGAATCATGAATTAAGTCAAGAGTGAATAGTTCTCGTTTTGGCAAGCGTGCGAAATCGTCGGCCACATCATCAGTTACCATTAGATATAGGACAGATAGTGGTCAAACGTATGCCTATAAATAAAAAAAAAGTGATTGCTGCACTGCTATTCTTGAAAGCGAGAATGAATACAAACAGAAAAGTTCTTTCCTCAAAAGACTGAACTGAACCGAAAGATGGAACTTTTACTTCTGAGTTTGTTTCGATGAATCTTCTCAAGTTTAGCTATGCAACATTTATCTCATCTAGTTTATATTGACTTATAGAAGTGTTATTAATATCAGATTTACAAAACCATAATTCATCATTAAAAATAACTAAGTGATCGCATAACAATATTCAGTCAGCATAATAACATGCAGCCATGCGGGATACGCGGCCCGGTTGCTTTATGTAAAACAATTAATTCGCGTCACCATGCGCAAAAAGCTCATCACACGCTGGCTTAGCAATGTGAGAGTTCATATTATTTTTTGCTTATTTAAAATTAAGCTTGTCCTTTTTTGTTTATTTATAATGAAAGTTTACACTCTCATTTCTAGCCGCTTAGAAAGGAACTGCCTCTACTCCACATGACTCAGCCTTTAAGTAGTAATCTATAGGTGTAACTTTCCATCATTTGATTGACAGAGGTGGAAGAACGAAGAATTTACCAAAAGGATCATTGGTCGACTTGCTAGCCTGTTGATTTTCTATCGTTTATACTTTGTACCATCAGAACACCACATGCATGGCTATGCGCCATAGGTACATGTGAATATCCCACCCATAACCACAAAATGTTTTGAGAGTACATTATTGTGCGTACAGCTAAGGAGTGTAATTCCCAGCCGGAGTTTGTGTCTCAAGATAGCAACAACCAAGTGGCCATTAAGCCTAAACTGAATGGATTACTTCTAGACACGCGCGTTTTTCCGTCGACTGGGTACATCATCGCTTACCATTAGACAGTGGTCAATTGCGAGCCTATAATAAAAATAATAAAAGAAACTTAAAATGTGGGTGTTGGTTAAAAGACTAATAATATCGATATGGAATTTAGGAGATAGTCAGCTGAGATTACAATTACTTTACTAGAAACAAAATAACAATATTATTTTAAATTCTCAACGTTACTTTTCAAGGTATTAATCATGAATCCCCGACCGGTCCTATGAGACCGCGCTGTTATTGTTTTACTATTCTGTCTCGTTTTGCGGGTATGTGATAGGTTAAACAAAATAACCAAATCTATATAGTCTCGTCTAGTCTTGCATAAAGTTTATTTGATACCAAAAAGTTGAAGTCATGGCTCTTGTAAGTTAGTTAATCCTATTGTGATTCACTTACAACTTATTCTTGTCCACTTTTATTACATTAGCACTTCTTCGGAACTTTGGTACTGACTCCAAAACTTAATTATAGTATTTCTCTGTAACGTAAATTCTCGACATCAGATCCATCGGGTCCAATATTCATTTTTGCAACAAAACAGAATAGCAAAAGCAAATATTCAAAGTGAATAAATGTTCTGAATTTGAAGATTAGGATTAGTTAGATTAATAATTATAATTTTTTTTGAGTGCCCTGTCATGGGCAGGTTAGGTTAAAAGGCATATGCGGGAGTGAAGCGGAGTGGAACTCTCACCTTATCCTTCGGGGTTGTTTTTATAACCACCCAGAAGTAGAAGCCCCGCTGAGCGGGCCTTCGTCGCGTTAAAAGGGGCCAAAAGCATAACTATTTAGTAATCTATGCCAAAAGTGTTTCGCTCGCTGTTTTTAACGATTTAGCATCCGTTAATATGCAGGTTAAGGTGAATGCTTCAGGTAGCCCGCGAAATTCAAATTTTCTTACGTTTTTTGCAATTTGAAAGCCAGTGGTAAGTTGTATAAAGTTAAAAATACTTAAGCGGCTGTAAAACGTAACTAGTTACATAATTATAAACATAAAAATCATTAATACAAGCCTCAAACCACGAAAAAATCGTTCCTACACTTAGGCTCACCTAAGTGTAGGAACGATTTTTTCGTGGTTGGAAATTGCAAAAAACGTAAGAAAATTTGAATTTCGCGGGCTAACCTGGAACATCCCCCTTAACTCAAAGATCTTTCACATTTTAACGAATTGCACCCGGTAGATTACCTAGTTAATGCGCATATTAACATATTCCGTATTGTAACGGTAACACCTCTCAAAAATATACTTGATTTTTTTTAAGTATTAGGTGTAAGCTGTCAAAGCATTCAAATCATTTGAAGTTAAGAAGATGGAAATAAATAGGTATAAGCTTTCTTCCCCATTCATAAGTAATAAGTCTTTCAGTATAGGACTTTTGATTTTTATTAAAGTGTGGTTTTTGGAGCTACGAAATTGCCTGAGGTGCTTACCCTCTTATCGCAGAAAAATGTTGATGTCAAGTAAGCTTCTCAAGTCTCTCTTGAGAGGCCAAAGCCAATAAAAGAAAAACCGGTCAAGAGCGAGTCAGACTCAGGTGCCGAGGGTTTCGGGCAAAGTTACAAAGTATCGATATGACACCTAGTTGGATTCCCGACGAATTTTTTTTTATCGCTATGTAGTATAATTTTGTGGTGTTTATAATAACATAATAAAATAATACGTTTATTTGCAGTTTTCACACTTTTTCTTTCACTTGTGCTATGAGATCTTGTTTCTTGCCAAAACAAATTGAACTTTTCAGGTTGATTTCCTTGCAAGTGTCAAAAATCGCCATAAAAGAATACACGGGTTTGTGTCTTAAGATTGTCTAGATTTAAAAGATTGATTTTACCACTAGTCCAAGAGGTAGCTAGTCCAAGAGGTAATTCAGCGTGAAAGAAAAGAAAGAAAGAAAGAAATCCATATAGTCCTATAAGAAAAATGATCTTAACAGGACTAAATGACTGACGAACAACAAAGAGATCCTTTGAGGGTTCCGATTTGCCAACGGAAGTACGGAGCCCTAAAACTAACGGTTTACCTACACTTTTGTGTAAGAAGGTACTTAAATTTGGAACGATTCAAACCTTTGCTTAGTTCGTAGGTTTGTCAAATTGTATCCAGGAGCTTTGTAGCCAAATCTGACCTTGGAATTAAGTTATAGTCTCGTTTAGTGAACAAAAAACCACTAATATTAGTCACACTGCAACCATCTAACACAGAAATAAACCAAAAACCTCTACATCCAGCAACATTTATTCCCGTTCCGTGCAGTCATTTGCTTGTCCTTCAATATTTTGTAGTCACATAGAAAAACGATCGCTCTTTCATCCGCACGAGTATCGGCACTGTGATCTATTTGTTGGGCCCAAAACCCAGGCACTTGGAAAATGGTATGTAGTCACGACACATCTTGACGTTTGACTGATGGTGACTCGTGTCGGTTCCTTTCACGCGTGGATTGTAGCGAAACTCGTATACAATCGTAGCTATTTATTGCAGGCCCGGGAAATTATTTGCGGGAATCGACGTCCGCCTCATCTGGTTCGGAAAGAAAGAATTTTTAGATATGAAATATGTTGTGCGAATGTATTTGCCAGATTTGTGCGAAACAGCGAACTAGATTGCTTGACCGTGATTAATAGTTTTTTGTTCTAGGTTAGGATTTATGGAATAGGTTGATGACGGTCGGCCTGATTATAATCATAATCAGCCTACAATAAAAAAAATCATAAATGAATAAGCTACTTTTAGGCAAGCGTGCTCCACCATCGACCACATCACTGCTTACCATTCTCTCTCTTAGAGGATGTCGAAGAAAAAGCATGGACCTACTCTGTTTATTTGCGACAAAACCAAAAACAAATGAACAGATTTTCATGTGGTGTTCCCTAGTAGGCATATCTTCGATCAACAATAGGCATATTGATTCATGAGGAAGATTTATACGAACAAGTTAGCCATACTTAACGAGTATTTAAATGATATTATCTTCACAAGTAACGTCTTCTAATTTAATGTAAGCCATTTTTAGGGTGGATATTAAAAAAAGAAACCTGCCGTGTCGGAGTGTCCTGCAATTCTGAGCGCGCTTTAGTCCCTGTTGGACTAAGAATATTTACTCGTAGTTGGCGTTGTCAAACAAGACAAATTAGTTTATTAGAGGCTATCCTCATTCATCTTGTAGCTTATTTATAAAATTAGAAGTTTGATTACGTGGCTCATAAAGAAATGTGTGGCTTATAATTTCCTCATAATATTATAGTAAAGAAAATCGAGAATTTCAAAGGTAGGCAACACTCGTGCGATGTTGGAGCGGGTCGTTAGTTAGAAATATTTAGAATACACATCGAGACTAGAATTGATAATATCTATACTAGCATTAACAATGAATAATATTCTAATTCTCAACAGCATAATGCAATATACTCACATGTATTTCATTAGGGAATTCCCAGAGTTTCAAGCGTCTCGCTACGTGATAGATTTGAATCGAATATTATTGGATAGCGCTTTACCATATACAGAAATTACGCGTTAGATCGCAATAATGGATAAGTGGTTTCGAATCGACAATTTATTGCTTAGCTACGGCATCTTATTTCCTAAGCGCTGTTTAACATTTTTGCTAGGAGTCGTAGATCATTTTCACAAATGGTTGGTGGTTGTATTTTATCGCTCAACTTTCTTGTTACCTACCTTACAAACCGAGCAGCAGCAAAAGTTGATGATTAAGATTAATTAATCGCTATCGTAATTTTTGTTATTATGATTATTAATTGTAATTATTAGTTGTTCATCTTGATTAAAAATATTGCTATTATTTGAACTAGTTAAAAAAAGTGGTAAGCAAAATAACAATTTTTTTTGTTGAAATATTAAGGAAAATCACAGGAGTTAGAATTTATTATTTTTTTACTTTTAGAAAATAATTGAGAGGCCTATTTTCTGTCTTTAACCTCATCAGCATCATTATTTAGACTGAAAGATATTCTCTACTGGACCTGCAATGCTTGATCTTGCATCTTGTGCATCTTGCGTCTACCAGATTCCCGTGACACACACTGGTCACCCATAGACCGTAGAAGGCCCCCAAGGTCGACTATTGTGAGCAACCACGTACCACTGGAGAACTAGATGCATTATAAGCGACCACATTGGAAATGTAGGTATGTCATTATCACGAACTGGTCTTAAACTTTCGTCTTGTGTCGCTGATGTATGTGAGATGACGAGATACGGCGCAGATTTCTGAGCAGTTTCCTTAACCTGGAAAAAGCAATCAATTGAACTCACTATCCCAAATCAAAGCTGCAAATTACATTGACTATTAAATTATTTAATTTCCATTTGCAGAATAACAAGGGAATGTGACGGGCCCTACTAATAATGTAATTTTAATCCACCACCGTAAATACGACCACGTGAAAATTCATCCATCCATAATTTGTATTGACACAAGTTGATTGAAATTGATTGAATGCGGTTCCAGCACGGTTGCATGATATTTGTATGAGTTTGCGGTTTTCCCTTTTCGGAGGACAACTGTTACTAAAATCAGAATTGCTTTGGAGAGATATTGCAACCGGTGATGCGTGAAGAGCACTTGTGTGAACGCTGTTTTATTTGTAAGAGAGGAAAATACAAAATGTGTAATCATTTTTGATACGTAGTAAAAGGGTAAATAAATGAATTTTCAGAAATGTAAGCCAATATTTTGTCCACCACATTTGTCCGGATTTTTTTGAGGTGGGTATTTATCCAATGATTTTTCCCACTCTAGGGTTGAGCAGTATCAGACGTATTCACTAAAATCACAACTGTGTCTTTTCACTGCCCTTTGCGAAAAATCACCGTAGCTGTTTGCTGACAGCTCTTTGAGGAACGCGTGGAACACTACGCGCTGTCGATGACTTGATCTTACTTTAGTTACCGAACGGCCTCTACATTGCTCGTCATCCAAAAATCCACGACTACCGGCCAAGGTATACGAAGGCTTGGGGTCGCGGCAAACGATACTCGTGCGGCCGTCTATTTAGATAGTATTATTGCCTCACAGAAGGAGGTGACCGCCTGTCATTCACACCGTGACATATATTCTACAAAGTTGAATAAGGTGAAGTGAAGGACGCCTAACCATCAACGATGGCATCACTGCTTACCATCAGGTGGAATCGTCAAAAAAAACATTTTTACGACTTCATGAATTGTCAAACAAAAAATGGCTGCATGTAAATCACAAACAAGGACGCAAATTAAATAAAACCTTTTAAAAATCGAACAGAATCACCTCAACAGGTTAAAACCAATTCAACGTCGTAAAGATTAGACGTTTCAACAAGCGGATCATTTTCTGCTTCATCATTCTGGAGCGTCAAAGGCTCTCAAATTTAGCTCGCCGAGATCATAAGTGCCTACTTTGACGCAAAAAAGTTTTAATATAATATTTTCGACGATCTGACAAGGTGAGGATTTCGTTTTAGAACATGAAAACTTCAAAAAGAGACAATTTTTCAGATACCTTACACGATCACAGGTTCTAACAATTTTGAAATGGACAGTCAATTCCAGATTGTGATTGGCTGCAGCTAACACACATTATTCACGTGTTCAACATCATGTACCCAGACAAGAATGTTTAATACAATACGACACAAAGTTGCGAGTAGATACTGCAAGAGACCGAATACGTTTTCCGAATACGATACTCTGAAAAACAAAACAGCAAAACGCGATTGAGAGCACAAAGCGTATCACACGTCGCTAGACAAGGATTGAGTGACAAAAGATAAACTTTATATGAGACAAGTCAATCTCAGTCTCCCCAAATACAGATAATAAGTTAGAGATACGCTGTACTGAGCACAAGCAATAAATCTCCTCGTATAACTGCGCATAAATAAATAACCAGATGTTTTTAATAAATGGCATAATTTGATATTGTTGTGTACACGCTATTCAGTAATAGAGGCTAGCGGGAGAAACGAAAAAACAAAATTTGCTTGGCCCAAGAGTGATGGACAAATTTCCTGGTAAACGGCTTCTTCCGCGCCGGGACTATTTGTCTGAATTTGAATCGCATTTGTTTCCAGGGAAATTTGTCTCCTAAGCCTCGGGAGTATAGCCAGGGAACGGCAGGCGGTACTTCGTCTCTTTTAATTGAATAAAGACCTCCTTATTCGTTCCTTATTGTGTAATTATCTACATACACTGTATCCGCATTTCCGCGCCTCGCTGACTCGATTTTATTTTTCCCATAAAGCTTTGCTGTAAAATCACTGTGTAGGAAGTCAGTGTTTACTTTCTAATTTTCCGGTTGTCTTCGCGAGGTCTGAAGGCAGACGGGGCGAAGCCTGGCATGTTATATGTGACAGGAGTATTACAAAACCCTGCTGATAGATGGTATTTGTATAAAGAAGAAAGCTCAGCGTAGATTACGATACCTTTTGTTTTATACCGTGTTCCTATTATGCGAGCAAGTACTTAAATTAGTGAGAGAATTTCCTTTAGTTTATCTTAACGACTGGCTGATCCTATAATGGGTTATATAAATTGCTTATTATCGGTACGAGTGGTCATTAAGAGGAGATACGAAATCCTCTACTTAATGTTGGAATAGCACTTGATATTACGCTCCATAGATTTGTTATTCTGGGCTTATAAATTAATCTATTGTAAACCTTTGTAGAGGCTAACTTTATAACCATTAAAAGTTCTTAAATGTGTACAACTCTACTGGTTTATGAAAATCGTCGATAAAAAGAATAAAAATAGAAAAACGAGGCTAATTTAACGTCACAGCGATCTCCTCAACAAACTGATCTTCAATTAAAATCAAGAGTTGTGGATTAAAAAAAAACTTGAACGGGTCCATTCGGAAATAAATTACTGCAAAGAAAAGGATTACTCGCCAATTTTAGATGTCTTTCAAAAAGCTCGGATAGCGCGAAACGATGATTAAGTTCCAAAAGTTTGCCTAATTTCTTGAATTTATTATCTTTTTATTCTCTTACACTCAATACTGTGTTCATTGAGTATGAAACTGTTTGAATGTAATAATTAGACCACTTTCCATGAATTCTAAATATTAGGCCCTAGAAATATTTTGACAAATTTCGGTTAAATTAGTTTATGTTTATTGGCTATTCTGAAAATCTTTACAATAAAAATGGTTTGCTTTTAAATTAGATTTACCTATATTTACATTGTACATAGATACGACTATTTCAAGTTAAATACAAGCCTGTCATGCGTTAATTCCAAAAATATAAACACAGCTATTTTTTGCAATTTTACTACCGATATGTTTTATTTGTCAGTGCTTGTCGTATTAAAATAACATGAAGCTCTCTGAAAAAAATCTATGATCGGGATAAAGTTATGTGTATTAAATCGCTGTTCAGCGTTGAACATTCATGTCTCTGCATTGTAGTGCCCGATCAATGTATACGATGCATACGCAACAATCCTTATACAACTGCTTATGTTACGAAGCGTAACAAGTTTAAAAATGAAAATAAAACCAAGGCAAGTTTCTTCGCTCCGAGCAAGTTGTAAGAGCCAACTGCAACTATTACAATCTCGAGACACAACGCACGAACCTTTTTCTTATAAGCACTACAAAATAAACAATACGTATATTAAAAAAATAAAGAAAGAAAACAAACGACACTATTTTTAAACAACGAACGCTGTTGTTAAAAACGTTCTTGTACGTAACCGACCTCATTTAATAGATAAAATAGTAATATTCTCTTAAATAAGGAAGTGATTTCCAGAATTATTATTCTCATTCCGCAATAGAGAACTTTTAACAAGAAAACTTTTCAATGTTCTTCGGCAACAATGTTCGAGGGAAGTTATTGTCGGTACCAGGGAATAAATTTTGATCACTCTATTAAATCGATCAGGGGACACCGCTTAAATAGGTACGTTTACCTGTTACCTTATTTAATTTTGTTCTTCGTAACTTTTGAATGGAAATTTAAATTGTATCTGTTTAATATTTTAAATGAAACACGAGTTGGTACCTACTTCTTATGGTTATTTGTTTTAATTATGTTGTTTATTTGTTAGAGGCATCGCTACAAGAGGCTGTAGAAGTTAGATAAATTAACAATCTATAAGAATTAATCAGGGCCTAATATTCCAAATATATGAGATTGACATTGCTGCCGAAATATAAAAGGTTGTTAGGCTCCCGTTCCACCACCATTTCACCCAACGGCAAATGTAGATGGTGGTAGACGATAAAGCGCGCTTGCCTAAAGGTTAACTCTTGACTTAAATATAAGTATTACATCGTACTACATAATAGTATGTCGTATAATAGCGTTTTTAATACTGGCCACTTACTGACGATTGATATTCAAAAATACTGATAGATTGCGATGGTTTTCATAAACGCTGAAAAAATCAATAAAATAAAATGGTTAGGTATATTTTAATATACTTTATATACGTACAATATCTACTAAGCCTAATGTTTGAACTAAGAATTTTCTCTTCTTTCATTTAATACCCTACTCAAAAATATAGTAAAAATTAAACCAGCTTACTTTAGATATTTTTTAGGATCTGTCATGTTTTTTATTTATAAAATCTAGCCTAAGTCCTGCCTGATCTGGGTTGGCACTTTTGACGTAGGTAATTAACGATCGTGTCACTAGGTACCAAATTCAGTCGCCAAGATATTAATGTACAGTACGGCCGTTATAAGTTGGCGAGTCTGAAGATAGGCTCTGCGAATTTTAGCGTTTGAAAACTCGTACAAAAATAAAGGTTAAAAAAAAAAAGGCAATAACAGTTCTTAACAGCAATAACAACTGCAAATTGCATTTCTTTTTTGCAATAGTATTTATTTTACTGTAGGAAGAAAGCAAAATTTTGTGACCTTATATTTTGACATTCTTAATAATTCTTACAAATCGTAAAATTATTTATTTCAAATTGCCTTGATAGAGAGAACATTTAATTTCAATTGTTTGTCTGTTATTAAGTTATTTATCTACACTAATATAATAAAGAGGTACAGTTTGTTTTTTTGTTTGTATGAGGTAATCTGTGGAAGTACTAGTAAATTTTTTCACCTATAGAAAGCTGCTGTACTCCTGAGTGACATAGGCTATATTTTATGTACGCGGGCGAAGCGGCGGGCTAAAGCTAGTACATTATATAAAATGAGACACTGTCTGACTGACATGTCAACACACAGCCGAAACCTCGGGGACTATAAGCTTAAATCTTTGCACATGGTTTCCTTTTATGACGTAGACAAGCAAAATTATGGGGATAAAACAGTATTGCAGAGTTTCTACGAAGAAACCTACTGTCAAACGGGCCAGCTGGCAGAAGCTGGTGTTCTCATATACACAAAGTTTTTCTATAGTAACTTAACGATTAATAGGTCTGACCGCCGGACAGGTCAGACCTATAAACAGTTGGACACGGTGCAGCATAACTGTGCCCTCCGGGCGGTGATCACGATGGTGAAACCGGGCATTTTTACCGCACGAATCCAGTGCAGGAACCTCTCGGACTTCCAATGACCGGTAAGGACTTGCATCATGTGGAAGGTGAGAATGCCGTGTGGCCGCTCCAGCCACTCCTCAAAGAAGGGACTTACCGCTATAATGATGACGTGCCCAAGCTATTGGCAGGTAAAGTCAGTTTCACTATCATTGCCTAAAGACTGCTGGCTCAGGTACATGCAAATTAACTGAACATTTGTACAATAACAAGTAGTTTCAACTATACGTGACCTAAAATTGTACACAATTAGATATTCAAAATTCATTGCAACCACCCACCAGTGCGGAACGTCGTAAGGTGCAAAGTTGGTCAATATAACTTAGTTCAGACTTCCTTTGTTTATATCGTTTGCCTTGTTTTACTGAGAATTTCCGAATGTAGGTAAATTGCAAAGTTGTTCTGCGTTGCACAATGATATAGGTGCTCGTAGGTGTGTGTTTTGATAGTAGTACAACTGCGAGTAAGTGCATTTGGAAAATACAGTGAAGATAACTTTTGAGAGTGCGAGTTATGATGTACGTAGATAGGTATATCTTTGTACAGTTTCCTCAGGGATGTGCCCTAACAGGCTTTGCGCAGAGGGGATTCCGGCATGGTCTTTTAAGAGGGAACGGCGCCCCCTCTATGTGCTGATCACCGGGGTGGTTTTAGTGAGGTAAAAATCCCACACTTCCCGGACTTATGCCCAAAGTCCGGGCGCCTTTTGAAGGTTTCCCCTCGAATACAAAAAAAATGATAGGTATATGTTTGTGGTTTTTTTTTTCATCTTAAGCAAAAGGAAAAATGCTCCTTTATCAATTTCTATTTTACAATATTATTACAGCTACATGGTATTGGTACACGCCAATAAATTGGGTCAAATTTAGAGCCACCATATTCCAATGAGAATGGTAGCTCTTTATCAACAGGGCACTTAATGAGAAAATCCGTGACTGCTGTGAACGATTTTGATAACGATGAGACCCTTTGTTATCGATTCCCAGAAGGTATAGTAAACCAATTCTTGATCAATTTCCTTATCCCTTTAATATTATTATACTAGCTTTTGCCCTCGTGAAAGTAGAAAATTATTCGAAAGGAACTTACTACTGAGATAAAATTAATTATGGTTCGTTGTCGTTGTTTTTTTAATAAATAGTTCCATTTCAATAACTAGTTTCAGTTCCAAAAAAAACAGAAGTAACATAACCAACATTAGTTCTATTATTTCTAGATTTTTTTCTAATTTTATTATCACACATTTTTTTTAAATTATTTATACAAAACTAGTGACCTACCTCGGCTTCGCACGGGTACAAAATTATCAGTGTTTCTCTACTGTATTATACACATGTTATGTGTTTATATACCTTTTTCTTGAATCACTCTATCTTTCGAAAAGAAAACTTATCAAAATCCGTTACGTAGTTTTAAAGATCTAAATATACATAGGGAAAGACTGACAGCGGGAAGTGATTTGTTTTATACTATGCAATGATGACTTTTGCCTGTATAATATTAATGTTACCTATAAACAAACAAACAAAGGTACAGTACCAATTGATGACCGGTTATGAGACAATAACTCAAATCAAAACAAATCACCCCATAAGACGAACGCAACACTCCGGAACAAAGCCCTAAAGACAAATAGTTACATTCTGTTTCGCCAAGACAATGGACATTGACGAAATACCGTGTTCAACCATCAAAAACCCGGGCAGCACCACAAGACGGCGGATTGCTTGCAGCCACCAGGAAATGACTAGGAAATTGCTCCATTATGCTTGCAAGTCGTGAGCTGCATTCGAATTACTTCTTTGCTGGTAATTTTGCATAGTATGAGCGACGATTGCGCTTAAAAGCATCTACGCACGATGGGGAGCCTCGGGAGACATAATGGCATGCAATTCCGGATTATGGCCACCATATTTTAGTTTGTAGATATGGAAGGACGATTTTATTTGTATGGTGCTATGTGTGCATGTAATGGGACGATGAAATGGTGTCGTAATTTCGGTAATTTAAAACTTAATGATTTGATATTGTAAAATAAAAAACCTGGCCAAGTGCGAGTCTGACACACGCACGGAGGCATGTACCGTCTGTAAGTTTGTCGTAAGGGAGCCCCTCTTAAAAAATATTTTAAATTGTTTTAGTATTTGTTGCTACAGCGGCAATAGAAGCTGTGAAATTTTCAACTGTCTAGTTATCACGGTTCATAAGACTCTGGAGACAAACAGACGGACAGCGGAGTCTTAGGGCCTATTTCACCACCTATGATTAAGTTGCCAATATCTTACTTGGCAGATAATTTCATACAAATTCTGTTCCATTTTTGAATTTATTTAGGAAGTAGTGGCTACTCGGACATTGTGAAACAGGCCCTTAGTAATAAAGTGCTGTTCTATACATTTGGTATGAAACCCTAAAAAGTAGCTTCACTCAACAATCATTACCAAGATAAATAGCCTTGCTACATAATGTATTTACTGGTTTCATGTTTTAACCTCACCTCACAATCAAGGCCTATACGCAAGGTACTATACGCACTTACAGCCTATGAAGATTATACTAACCAAATTATAATTCGCTCAAACAATGTGCATTCATGAGTGTTATTATTCCGGTTGGCTTTCAATAGCGTTTCCAAGCCAAATAAAACTTTATTGAACAATAATACGGTGATATTATTACTCATTGATTTTTAATTAAAACACCATGCAAATGTATCGACTGTACAGTGGACGTATCGCCGCTGATGCCGTGGACTTTTACATTTTGCATTATCTGCATACAGGGTTGACTACAATAACAGTTACAAGTTTTTCTTTATGTGCTAGCATTTAACCACTTCGAAAAAGAACTCAATCGTCGCATCGGACTCGGCTGGGCAGCGTTTGGAAGGCTGCACGGTATCTTCTCGTCCAACATACCTCAGTGTCTCAAGGACAAAAGTCTATGACCAGTGAGGACACATATAATATAGATCTGAAACATGATCGCTCACTAAGGGGCCTCATCAGACGGCTTAAAGTCAACCAAAAGGCAATGGAAAGGGCTATGCTCGGAGTTTCCTTGCGTGTTCACATCAGAAATGAAAACACCCGCAAGAGAAACAACACCAAAGTATATATATATCGCCAAAGTTAACTGGCAGTGGGCAGTTCTGGAGTGGTGGTCACATACTGGAAGATGCAGAGTTGGAAGGCCTCCCACAAGGTCAACCGATAATCTGACGTGGGTCGCGGGAATCCGATAGATGCGAGATGCACAGGACCGGTCCTTGTGGCGACGCATGGGGGTCCAGCAATTTACATTATTCGTCTGAGATGATGATGATGATAACTACTAACTCACTAGATGGCATGCGATGAATGATTAATACGGTATATGTACTTGTACGTGTATGGATTAATATGATCCATCTATTTGTCTTGGAAAATTAAATTGTGTGGTTCCCAGAGGTTTATAATTGAAAGAAAGAAAAAGAATTTATTTGCGCCAAATATGGCGCATACTACAAAAATAAACAAAAACAATACGAAAAGAGTTAGGGAAGTTTTATGTACTTTTTTTCATAAAAAAATAATGGGATTATTGTAAAGTTAATTTGATTAAAACCAAAGTAACAGTTTATCCAATGAAATATTTGATGAAATATTATTAACCAAGTTATTAAATTAAAGCCAAAACGAGATTTTTTTTTTATAAATGACGACCACTGCAAAAAACAATGGCGAAATGTTTTTTGTTTCCATTTCAGTTGAAGGCCTAAAGTGTTAAAAAAATAATTTAATGTAATAAAAGTATATTTGATTAAGGAATATTGTATTTTCACTACTTTTAATACAAATGGTGTCGCCACGTATGTATTTTTAATCTTAAAAGACTTAACGTCAGTCTTTTTGTATTCAGATATTTTGTAATTATAGTTTTCAGAGAACCAATTCGGATAAAACCGAATTGGTTCTGTCCTGGATGGGGCACAACTGATGAAATGTACGCTATATGAAAGCTATGTGAGAAATGCAGAGGTGCGCATAAAACTTGTACTTGGTTGAGTTCGGAAAGGGCTACAATCAGGTACCTCGTGAGGATCTGTAGTGGACCTTTATGGAGAAAAGTGTGTTTTCAGTATACATATGCGTATATATTTAGTTGATCTTTCTACTAACTACCATTTAATTCTTTTCTACACCGACTCATAAATTACATAATTGCGCTGTATCACACAGAACTTTTAATCAGTCGACTGTATTAAGTAATACTGGGACGGGCCTAATGTGCTCTCGGTTTTCTCAATGTTGTTAACATTTTTCTATTTTTCTTATAATATTTCTTGTTTAAAAAAAATCTTATAAAGTTGTGAGAGTCAGTAAATAAATAATTATTATTAACTAACGTGTCTAGTGAGTTGTTGGAGTGTCTGATTGATAAAATAAAGTATTAATTTTCATTTTTCGAGTACAATAGGATTGTGAACAACCCGATGTGGGAAAGGTTAGAGTAAAGTGGTTGTAAAAAAGTAGTAAATAAAATATATTTTGATAAAAATCTCTCAGAAGTCAACCACGTAATTTTTTTTGTTGATACTACGGTGTTCGATAACCCTATTAAATACGTATAAAATCGTGACGGTTCATTCGGCTCCCGCATCCATGGCTACCGTGTAACAAATTACACCATTTAATGAGACATACCTACATCTGACTACAAGCTTACTGATGTTTTATCAACAGCCGACTTATTTTCCATTGTAATCACCTTTTCATAGATTATGTTTGGAACGTACAAAGAAGATTGGCAAAACCCCATGTACTTTCAGTATCACATACAGGCTTAACATTCAATAGAATGAATATATGGATTAGAATGCTACAATAGAGTATAACAAAATATGTAATGGTAAGACATACATTAGAGTTGGGGATATAAAATGATTTATAGACATAACCTCAAAATGGACCACCAAAAATAATACAAGGTACCTACCTAATTATGTAACTTAGAGCTTGAGCAGAAGGGCGAATTCATCGCGATTCTCTCGTGCGACCTTTGCGCCCAGAAAGAGCGTATCAACGCTGGAGCATTCAACAATTCCGTATCAAATGTAGGTGCTCGATTTCCCTGGATATGTGCACTCGCTCTGGAGTTCGCGCGTTTAACTGGACGCAACAAGGTGTCCCTAGTATCTCGACTCGCGTGTAATACGCGCGAGTTGAGGGTCTGGCGTTGTGCACGCGATTTACGCGCGTATTTTGAATTCGCGCGATACTTGTGGACGCGACGTGTTTGTGCTAGTATCTTACTAGTATATTACTAGCGCGCGAATGATTTCGCGCGAAACGTTTCTAAACGAATTCGCTTCTTCTGGACAAGGTTTTAAGGCAGACCCTTAACCTTCCTATACTCGCGCGTTGGTCTGTCAGACCGACAAAGTAATAATTTGTTGTTTTCTCAGAAAATAATAACACTATGACTTTGAGGCTTTTGGTAGCTTCGTAATTTGTCATTCGCCATTGTTTAGTGCGGTGCAAGCGCTGGTGCAGTTTAGACGTGTGTTCCTTTTTACTGCTTTCGGTCCGAGAGACCGATGCGAGTATACGTGTCATCATTTTAGGTAAGTAATATATTTTTTATTTTGGAGTTTTACTCATTGAAATGTATTGATTTATTTTAGTGGTGTATACTATTTATTGAGTATAGTGTATGACAATATTTTAGCATCATTTTTATTTGTTTTTAGTAATTTTTCCTCTACAATGGACGAAGAAAGAATAAGGGCCCTGCTGCTAGAAGACGATTCTCATTCGAATTACGATGGATTTTAGAAATATGCAAACTTGATAATGCTGAACTTTCATCTTCTGGAAATCATCAAGCAGCTCGTTGCTCGTTTTGTTCTTCAAAAAAAAAATCGGAAAGCTCGATACAACTGCATGAAATGCAATTTTTTTTTTGTCTCGAGCATGCAGCTATGGTATGTTCTGATTGTTACATCAATGAATTCATAGATGATTAATATTTGTTTTCTTATTTTTTTTATTTTTGTTACTTTCATATTTTATAGCTTTTTTTTATTTTTAAAAGGAAATAAGTTTAATTTTGTTATTTAAATTAGAGTACCAAATATGATGTTATTTTTTAAGAGGCTGATTCAAGAGACTATTTCTACCAAATAAAGTAAAATAATTACTTATTTGTTTTCTTTTTTATTAAATTATATCCTCTTCTTTAAAATAAAAACAAAAAAATAAAAAAAATACTATTACTATAACAATACAGACGAGATCAAATTACGGTCTGAGACACCATGCGCGAGTATATGTGTTATGCTTTTTCGCGCGAGTATACGAAGGTTAAGCGTCGTCCTATTTAGCTACTATCATACGATTGAACGATGTGATTTCGTCGCACGATGAGATTAGTTTTATCGACGAAACCCTGTGCTCGCGCGATGATTTACAACTTCTATTAGGACACTCTAAAGAATGTGTGTTTAATCACATCGTTCAATCGTACGATGGTTAGGGTCAGCTCACACCGAGACGCGACGCTGCGCGCACATTTTAATAGAGTGACTCAAAATATAACTTTATTTACTACGCGAAAAGATACACATTTCATTGTGAGAATTTAGAATACGTTGCTTCATGCAGCGCTGCCCCTCTTGATGCCGTGCGGCGTCTCGTAACAGGTAAAAAACAAAACCATAGTATTTATAAAATTTTTTTATTATAATTGTAACAATACATTGTCAAGAAATACCGCAGGGAGATTGTTCCTTCGTGTCGATCGTAAGCTAAATACCAGACTACACTCATGACATGTGAACAACAGCCCACGGTTCTGAGTCATACTTTACAATTACAACAGTAGCCGATAATGGCTTCGGTTTTCTCCTTTAAACTGGTCAAATCAAGACACGTCGGGGAAGGCGTGATAAGCGCACATTACAGTTTATACACCGAAGATCAACTGCTGACATTGTTAAAGCATGAAAAACATTCACAGAATAAATAAGAGTCCTATTTCAGTCCTGCGCAGGTTTATACATTAAACGCAAATTGTAATGTACTAAAGTAACATGGCGGCACAAAATAAGAGTTCACACTTCATTTATAGATGCAGACAACATTACAAATAACACGAAAGACGAATTATGTTTAGGCAGGGTCAAACAAAAATATCATGACAGTTTATATTTTTTTTGTATTTGACATAAGTACCTAAGTAACAGCTGACGCAATAAGCCTATTTTATGCGTTTTGTTTTTATCGACTTCACAAAAAGGACGAGGTACTATTGCATTATTGCGTTTTGTTTCCGTAACGGGACTGTACCCTAAAATCATGGTTTTTTAATTACTCCGGACTGATAATATTGTATTTTAGCTTGGAAAATAACTAACGATATATGACCCATAAGTTGCATATAACTAGATTTGTGTATGTTTGGATTTTGATGTGATACCCAGCTCGCCAATCTTCTTTTGACTATTCAAAAGTGCCTGAAAATGGTCTATTTGAAATAAATACTTTTGACTTTGATGACAGTCTGATGTTACTGGAAGTAATTAATAAATTAGCATCCCTAATCAAGGTTTGGGATCAAGGCAATTGAAGCAGAATCGTCGCGAATATCTTATTTAAGACGTACGAGTACTTGTCACGCCTCGAGCTGCATGCATCGACCTAATACAAATTATCTCACCGAATTCTATTGGCGCGACGACGCGATAAGTTTTCCACATAAATGAACAATGACGGTCGCATATTTGTGTATAACTGTTTTGCATAAGGTCGATGCAACGACGCTACACAGTCCGTAGCATCGCGTCGTAGCGGTCTATGCGTAACGGAGCTATCGTAGCGCTTTCCATACTTACTATTACTCATTCTGTGGCTTTACGCAAAACGGTAGCCATCACCGCGTCGCGCGTCGTACAGTCTATAGAAACGGTAACCATTGGGATTGTAGCGGTAAAAATAGTGTTGTATAATCGTAGAGTGTATTTGTTTACGTTCAAAGGCGATGTGAATAACGTTAACGTGCCTAAGTACTTGTTTAATAGTAGCATGCATTTCTGGGAATAAGTTTATTTCCTCAATAATTGTATTAATTCTGTTTAGAATTACAATCTCTTTTACTTCGGTTATTAAAGAACTGATCAGGTGTCTGTAGGACTTAAGAACATCTGACTTTTTGCCAAATTTATTTAATGTGTGACTTGTATCACTTTCGTTTCGGTTACCACGGTTATCTGTTCAAGATAAAATTATTATTATGTAAATGAAAGTATGCTGAGTAAAGCATCTTTGGGCAATTTAAGAAGAAACCTGAAGTTATTTTCAATAATGAAACGAATCTTTAAGCAAAACTTGCTTGTTTTAGATTTTTCTGTTTGCGACTACAATAATATTATTACAAAGGAGCAAGAAGCAAGAACCAATGGGTTTTTTTTTGAGGATGGAAATTATTAATTAACATCTCCTGCCCTGGGCGGAATGGGAGACTTTTACTGAGTAAAACCACACCTTGTGTGTTTCAGTTGCCCTTTGCATTCTAGGACTACGAGCTTCCTTTTCAGAAATTCCCCGCGGTTCTAGCTTGCGGGCATCGGCCGTGCTGGACCCCTACTTATGCTTATTGTTACACCTTTGTGTTTCACTGCATGTTTTATTTATTTTCAGTAATATGAATTTGACTTTTATTAAATATTTACTCAAAACTCTCAAAATAAATAATAACAACGTAAAACGTAATTTAGATGTCATTGACGTAGCTTTCATTAATCCATTTATTACTATAAACTTTCTAGCTTTAAACTATTAACCAAAGTCTTTGAACTATTAACCAAAGATTCAATTTTGATTGATTCAAAATACGTCCTATAAACAGAGTATTAATTGAGACAAGAGTTCCTATTAATAGTCTCTCAAACAACCGCGTTGACTTAAATATGTATAGCATTTCCGTCATACCTGAGAAACTCAAACGTTTATAAAGTAAATGGGTTTTGTTGGCGAAACTAATGACGCAGAAATTACGTAGTACTAACATTCATTATCAATTGAATTAGTACATTAATTTTTGGTTCGATTAGAGCTTAGTTTTTGTAGGTATTTAAATGATATTTAAGCAAAATATTCGTAAATGGTCAAAAATGTTTGATCAAAATTAAACAGACTTACTACGTGTACTGCTAAGCGAAATAAGACTTCATGCCAAACAGGGTTCTAGGTCAACGGTAAAGACCTTATGAATTTTGATTTTCTAGCCAGTGTTGAAATGTACATATTTTGCGACATAAATGAAGATGAAGAAGCAAAACTAAAAAAACGGTCCTCCATACTTAAAAGCATAGCCAATAATCAAAACAACACGAACTAAATCCAACTCGCCCCACAAAAGAAATGTGACCTCTTTCACTCTTATTCATAATCGCGATCTAAAAGCAAATGTAATAACTCGCTGTTACCAGCCAATAATACACTGAGAATGAAGGGTACGCACGAACAAAGAGCCGACTAACCCGACAGAGCCCACAGGAGGGGGTTAAGTGTACTACCAGCACTAATCGCCGACAAGTGCCTCTTTAGAAGATTCCAAGTGTTCTTTCGAAGGATCACTATTGGCGGAGAAACACGTCCCGATGTTAGATAATGAATTTTCCCCTAATTGGATTAGCGTATTGAGCGCAAGTGGTCCTACTATAAACGTTTGTTTGTGTAATCTAGAATGCATATAATTTCGGGTTTCGGTCCTAATTAGGGTTTAGCGTTGAATTAAGGAGTGTCGTTATATTATAGTAAATTGCGGTTCCTTTAATTCCTAAGTAATTGATTGGTCTGTTGGGTTTTCTTGAAAGCGAATGTTGGGAAAATTATGATTATTATTAAATTTTTTGACAACTGAAATTTATCGCTATGAGGCTTTATATTTGTAAAAACCAAATCTTCTTTATACGTTTTGAAATAAAGTGAAATAAATGAAAAGTTGTTTTTAAAAATTAAGAATATCAGTGTTCCCATTAAATATGTCTAGGACGTGAAGGTTAAACTAAAACGAATTATAAATGCATATCTTTATGCGTCTAAAACATTTTTGGTTAGCTACATTTCTGTCTTGTGTAAAGAACCGTGAAAGGCCTATTAGCATACACATATGAATATTCACCAAGCCAAACACAAACGCCATTAAGTCGTTTAAAAAGTCGCCTGTCTTTTCCTGCGTTGATAAAAGTAAGATAAAATATAAACAAAATTTTCTGCCAGGCCAATATACATCTTATCAATCCAAGTCTAAAGCTTGTTTCTCCATGTTTCCCGACTTTGACGTGTCTGTAAATACGTCTTTTGAACTTTGAATAATAATAGGCGAATTTTTTTCATACGTTTGAAGTGTTTCTTTGAAAACATATCTTTCGTAAGGAGAAATTAAATGAATTTTCGTATTTTGTTTTGTTCACCAGTGTCATTTGTCATGCGTATCAAAAGAAAAAAAAGATCTTTAATTTCTTATAAGTTACTTCAGAGATATCGCTTTTACCGCTATTTGAATATGCGAATAGGATCCCATTGAATAAGATTTGGTTATTATTTATTTTTATTAATTCTAAGCTTCAATAGACGTTTCGTGACATGAATATTTTAAAGAGAACCCCTCTATATGGTTAAATATAATTGGACCTATACAAACAGTTTTTAATTCGTAAGTACTATGTTTATCAGAAATGCACACCCTTGCATATTTGAAGTGCGGGCTGAACATTTGCATTTTCTTTTGGATGAATTATTAAAGGGTCTCCTCAAAGTGACGTCGGTATTAACTGCGCATGAATATTTTAACCGTTACAACAAGATTTAATGAAGGAAAGTTAAGGTAAATTAAACATATTTTTGTTGAAACCAGAATGGGAAAATTAAGAAATATGAAAACCACCTTAGCTGATTGGCCATAATTTAAAAGCAGCATATTTCAAATCAGTATTCATATTATTTTTATCAAAAACTCGACGTCAAAACAGCTGTCTAATTACCATATCAAACAATATTCAAAACACAAAACACACATCAAATGAAACAATCCTTTTGTATATCTAAAATTAAATAAAACCTAAAAGAGTTTCCCTATCTTTAATTTCAATTATGTGTGTAGGTAACGAAACAATATGAGCCATAATGCCGTGCACCCCATAATGTTGTCCTTAGTCTACTAATGATATCTTTGAACGGCACACGCGTGGCATACAAAATGTTCGGCGCCCCAGTAAATTTGCCAAGGCTTAATGAAACCGAGAAACGCACTGTCGAAGTCTCCAGATTTGATTAGACCGGCACGCGAAACACGTAGCCAGTTATGTTCATTTGATTAAATAAATGTTTGATTCCGAATAGTTTGCTTAACACAGCGTCTGGCGCTGTCAAGAAATTAGATACGCTAAGAATTAGTAATTCGAGACTTGGGACATTTTAGCTTCTGAATTTGTTTTGCTTGTAGACAAGGTTGAACTGGCTAACAATCTGTCACCAGTTGTCCTTTTTGGGATTTGTAAACACAACACGTTTTCTTCCATATGTCTTCGAGAGTTGTTGTCGTGCCTCAAGTTGTAGCTGATGCTGAATGCCAATTTATTCACAAAAGAAATTCAGGCAGAAGGTTCAATGGTCTGTGGAAATTACCCGTGAAGAACGGGTGACTCATGGGTGCGTAATTTTTTAGGGAGCCCGTAGTTTTATCACCTTATGATTTAAGAGTCTGGAAGATTATGTGAAGGTTCTTGAAGTGGAGAAGTTTTATTTTTCAGCTTTTTTTCGTAAACTATGTTTTTTCAGTGGCTACGTCCGCGTGAAAGTAAAATATTGTTGCAGAGAGATATTATACTCCCGGGATAAAAGGTAGTAACCTACGTCTTATTCCAGGACATGGTTTAATTATGTGCCAATAATTCTGCTGTGAAGTGAAGGCGTAACAAAAATACACACTGGTACAACACATGCGGGTAGTATGTTAGACAGTAAAAATCGGACAGGAATGGAAGGACCGGAGGTGCACGAAGTTGATCGCGAAGTAAGTTTCAACACTCCCCCTTTTTTGAGTAGGGAAAAAATCAAATAACTTTCCCCCTCTGTGTGGAGGACGGCGCGCGACCCATTGCTCGTCGTCCGCAAGCCCAAGGCTATGGTGGCTGGAGATCGGGATCTGAGTCCCGGCGGTTAGGAAGTCGAGTGTGATGAAGTCCGGCCCACTTACGCATAACGAGTAACGTAAATAGTAGGAAAATTATGATATAAGTTAGTGGAGAAAAGAATAGGTAAAATAAGAAAAGAACGACTTCAACCTATTCTGATAGCTTACGGAAGCACTACAACAATATTACATCGTACGCTACTTGATTGCTGGCAGTTATATTCGCAGAAAACGTCATATACGAGCACTAAAAATATAGCTGTTAAGAAATTTTCAAATTGAATGCAACATTTCATGGCTCCCGGAATGTCCGTGTACAACGAATTCTATTCGCATCTTTTCAGAATTTCTGAACGGTGGCTAGGGTTTCTTAAATCGGGCTCCAAAATGTAACCTCTTTATTATAAAATGAAAATAGTTTTCTATATAACAGATATGTATATTTTAATATTATCAACATAATGTTAATAATAATAAAAAATATTTTTCAATGCGTATGAAAAGATAATATCGAGTGCAACTAGCTCCTATCTTTTATTATTTCGCGATAATTTAATTTTTCATAAGCATTTTGCGTATTTGGTGTTATTTTATTATACTGGTAAAAAATCGATGTTCCAGTAAATCAAAGAAGGTGAACCTGTATGACTAGGTTCACTGAAGGCTAAAAGATTCTTCTCAGTGAGAGATAGTTTTAATTACTTATACGAGTTTCTACACTATTGTAAGTAATATTAAATACAAGTATAATTCTTTGAATAATATTATAAAGCGACGGCATGTGAGTGTGTACATTTGTTTGTTGCTCCTTCACGCTTAGATGGCTAATTCGATTTAAATGAAATTTGTCAGACGAGTAGATCATGCCTTTGACGAGGAGACTTTTTATCTCAGAACTACCTTCCCTTGGTATAATTTTCCAGTTTCAAGCAAGCGACGCCGCTGACAGAAACTTCATGTTTGTTTTCTTTAACAGTTTTACAGTTTTGATAAACAACAATAGTGACTACTATACCTTTATTTTCCTTCAATTAAAACCATAAATTTTATTTTTCAGTCAAGTTATTAAGTTAAGTTTCAAAGTAAATTTCATAAACTATTGGGTTTTTTACGAAAAACTAACAATAGTGTATATCAATCCTTGAAATACAGCTCAGCTTAAAAACCAGATCGTAGCACCAGATTAGGCCCGATACTGCAAACGCAGTCTGCTTTGTTCGTTTTCTATTACGGAAAGCTATGTCCAAGCTAACACCGATCGAATCTACATGAAGCTGTATGAGAAAACAATGGAATAGAGGCTCCTTTAAAAGTTTATTCATTTTGTATAAAAAGTATAAGTATTTTTTATGAAATATGATACTTTTTAAGGAGGGAAATTATCAAGTATGAAAGATTTTCTTGAAAGTTCTTGATCCAGAGGAAGTGTCAGACTTTTGCTGACTAAAACCCACCCGTGTTGCTTTAGTTGCCCTTAGCATTCCAGGAAAATGGTGACTCTTGCACAATCCCGTAGCCCAATACGGTAACGCAAAATTTTATCAGCGTAATCTGTCTCTTTCCCATCTGTGTTATTTTTGACTTCATTCTAATCGGATGCAGTTGAGTAGGAACTTACGGAAATACATATTTTAAAGACATGAAGCGACTGCCGGTTATCAGACACAACCCAAATTAATTATAAAAATATGTATAGCAAAGTAAAAAAAAAACACATTATTTTAGCCAATAACATATCCAAATATATTTCCATATGCAAGTGTGTAAACCCACAATCTGTTATCAGTCGTACAGCCGCGGGCGCAGTCACCACAGTCAGTAATGTAAAATACGGCGTCATCAAAAATGCAACGAAACAGACTGCATGAATTATGGTTACAACGCTTCAATGGAAAATAAATATGGAATGTCCGACGCTACCGTCATTTCGTATTTGTTGGTGCGGTCATTTTAACGAAATGATTTCAACTGGCGGGGTTAATAGTAATATCGAAATTTTCTGATGTTTCTTCCTCTTTTGATTTGTCAGTTTCTTTTGTAATATTCTTATTGATTACATCAAAATCTCCTTGAGATCAATATGTTTCATTAACATGGGTATTAATAACTTCTAATAAGTTATCTTGAAATTGATTTAAGTATGACCGAAAGCGGTTCCTAGAAACTCGTTTACAAGATAGAGTATTAGGTACCAGTCAATTCTACTGGGTTTAATCTTTAGATTTCAATGTTCAAGATGATTAATTCCGTGTAATTTATTTTCCCTTCCATGAAAACTGTTAACCAATTACCCCAAAAATAAATCAATGCTGTCGTAAAAAACGAAGTGATTCATTATTTATGGACGTTAAATCGGCGGTACGTGTCGGGCCAGAGAGGCGGCGTGTGGGGTGCAACGCTCGCTCCTCGCGCGTCATATTTATACTGACAATAACTGTCTCATTAATGCATTTATACTGCTATGATTTATTCACATTTTCACATGTTTTTGAGTAATAACGCGTTGCTTTGTCTTCTCAGCGTTCGTAACAAAGAGATGTCAGCAAACTGTAGGGGCCTGGCAGGGTCGAAACCTGGGCTCGCGGTTGCACGAAAGACAACCTCGAGGCCCTGGAAGAAAGGCAAAGAAGGAACAGGAGAGTGTTTTAGTCAGTAAAAGTGTGACACGTTCTTCCGATCCACCCAGAGCTGGAGAAGTCATTTTGATGATTTCCAACCTAAAAAAACACGTTGCATTGTCTTCGCACCATGCGTAACAAAGAAACTTCGTTGGAGCAATATTTTAATTAAACTCTCTGAAATTGTAATTAACGAGCCACATTATTACGATTGAAGCTCATTTGGATGTCACGTCTCTAATGTGAAATTTGGTTTTGTCTTGCAAGTTATGCGTCGTTTACTTGAGATTAACTTAATTCGAGACACCCTTTTAAAGTTAAGAACGTGAGTATTTCTGTATTTATTTTAATTTCAATTTTCGTTTCAGAATTCTAAGCATAGCTGGTACCAATTTATTACCTACACGTATTTAAAGATCATATTATTTTACACTTTTAAGTTGTAGTTGATCTTGCATACTATTTAAATATATGTATAACGATACCTATTAAACATAATAATTACAAATGAGCCTATATTAATATTTAAAGAGTTCCTTTAATTTTTCAGGTCAGGCTATGGGACAATCCCTCCAGGCGTCTTAGAGTAATCAGCAAACATACACAAAAAAATTCCAACCAATTGAGAACGTCTACCTTTATAGAAGTCGGCTAAAGAGTTGCTTTGAGTTTACTTTGTTTTTGAGTTTTTTTGTTGTAAGTTATTTTGACTCTGTCAAAATTGGTTCTACTAATCTAAATGATCTTGGTATCAATCGTTGAATACAAATTCAAAACTTCCAAAACCTCAAATCTAAATCCAGTCAGTAGTTAGTAACCTAGTAAAGTTTAAACAGAAGTCCTAAGGGGCTGATCACGTCTTCCCAAGTGACCTACGACTAGCCTTGCAAATTCTAAGCATGAGAACTAGGTTGAGACCTTATCGAAACCAGTGAAAACAATCGTAGTCCTTAAGTCGAACGAGGAATTTACGAGTATATGTGTGTGGTGAGAATTAGAGACAAGTTAAAGCTACAAGCAAGTTTATATTCTTGTTACAGGAATATGTTCTCTGACACTTTTATTTTGATTATATTCATGTGACTGAAATCTTGGAATATAGTTAAGATCGATGCCGAATTTTTAGCATTATCGGCCTTGTATTGTTCCCACTGTTGGGACTCAGGCCTCCTCTCTAAGAGCAGGAATGGGCTGTAATCCACCATGCGGGCTCAGTGCGTATTGGTGGATGTCATATGTCTTCGAATTTTTGGTTCTAGGACATGCCGGTTTCCTCACGATGTTTCCGTCACTGTTCTGAGAGATGCCGAATTGAAATTAATAAAATATAATACGATTTCTTTTTTGCCAAAGGGCCACACAAATGTTATTTGTTTTATAAAAAATATATATATTACGATGAATAAATTACATAGATCAAAAGTAAGTCATCATTTTGTACCAGCGGACATAAAAATGTAAAAGGGAAATTCGGCATCATAGTTCATCCGCATCGGTGTCAATGGGAAAAGTTCCCAACAACGTGGAAGCATTGCAACGGTGAATGGCCGAAAAAAGGCTATCCGGCTGGATAGGTACGTAAAAAGTAGACTAACTGCTTGTTGATGTTACGAAATTTATATTCCATTTTATTATTATAGATAGGATTGCAGTGGTTTGAGGATCGCTAAAATGCATTTGATTTGACTGGTAACTGAAACTTAAATAGTGCAGAAAATATTAAGTACAACCTGGACGGTTATTTACCTCCTATAGTAAGGTTATTGATTGATATTATTTATCATACGCACGATAATATCTTAACAAACTCACAATTTACTTAACACTTACAAGGGAAAACGTTGAAAAAATTAAACGGTTAACATTTTAAAAAGGCACATTCAAAAATAAGAATGCAACAATTCATAAGCATAATAACTGTTTGAAAAGAAATACCATTTTCGCCATTTATAAGTTAACAAACAACAGTATTTAAAAGTAAAGCTTAAAGTTGTAAAACTCGATAAACCGTACAACAAAGTCTTATCTTAGATTTGGCCATTTATAAAAAAGAAAAAATGCAATTTGTTTAATCTGCACTGCTCTGAAAAGGGCGCCAAATTTTTTGTTAAATCCAGCCTAATACCACATTACCTACATACCAAAAAATAGGGTAAAGGACAAAGCATAGCTTGGTAGATTTCTTCTGCTCAGTTTTTCCTCAATTAGCCTTTAATGATAGATATATTTTTATACAAAAATTATGTGAATTAATAAGTGTTATGTTTTTTTAGGTGTCAAATCATCCAATGACTATTCCCGTGCTTGGGCGGAGCGTATCAGACTTTTACTATGGTAATAACTGTGATGTTAAATAAATCATAGAGGCCTTAATTTTACCTACTTTACAAACACTTCTATTCTAACAAGTAATACATCAATTCTAACGCATAAATTGTATAGCAACACGTGCAAGACCACAATTCTAAGAAGGCCTTAAACGTGCCCCAATTTTGTACAAATAAAAATATTCTTACTCTCACAACTTTCTAACAAGAAGATGCGAAAGTAGTTGTTATTGTTACATACTCGCAAAAACGTTATTTTATCTTCATATTTTTGCAACATTTTCATCCAATTTCTGAAGGATATTATTTATAACTGTTTCAGTCACGCAAAACCGTGGGTCTGATAGGGATCATAAATCTTGGTATCGTCTGGTAATAAATAAAGTAAATAAGAATAAGACTCTTAACAATCAAAGTTTTTTGAGGACGTTATGCTTTTGGAATAAAAGAAAAGTAGGTACTTTGAATAAGGCAATAAATATTATAAGAATATGCACTTTAAACGAAGTTTTATCTCACATTCAGCTCTTTTGAAAGTTAGTAAAGTTTTCGCTAAGTAACCAAAAATAAAATGGCACTACAGCTATAGGTATACTTAGTGTTCAATCTCCTTTCTTTGTTTCCATTTGAACGAATTTTAGGGTTTCGTAACTAAATCTTCAAAATGGAACCATTATAGGATTACTTTATTGTCTGTCGATCTATTCGTTTGACAAGACTCTTTTTCTCTGGAACGCGTGAAGGTACGAGTATGAAGCTGAAACCAGCTGGCCTTATCTAGTTTAAACTGACGAAAAAAAAAGACTTAAAAAAGAAACTAAAAACTATTTGCAAAATAAACATCAGCTGTCATCAGAAATTAAGATGAAATAATCAGGTCTGCTCACCAAAGTAGTAGTGAAAAAACAAACTTCTATGTCAACATAATCTTTTTTATGATTCGGAAAAATTATGAAACTGGTTTAGGGAATTGAGGTATTTAGATACATATAAGTTTGTACAAGCCCCTCAGTACCGAATCCGACTCGCACTTGCCCGCTTTTACATTTTTCACTGCGTAATAACGTTGTATGCATTAGGTACAGAAAATTTATTATAGCCTGCAGGCCCAATTATCGGACACTGATTCTAAGTTAGCGACTAAAAGTAGGTCACTGCAGTTATAGATACGATATTTCATAGCAAGCATCCCTTTTCATGCACTAGTTCACAAACTCTCGTTAAACACGGTATATTAGTATTTTTTTAAATAAACTAACTTGCTTTTTCAAGGGGCTTCATCTGTTTGAGAATAGGAAATAATTCCAAGAGAACACACTCCCAGGTTAAAATATTCTACGTGCTAGTCTAGGACATGGTTTAAACCCGTATGCTAAATAACATCGAAATTTGTTCATCCATATAAGCGCGAAAGAGTAACACACATATTTACACTTACACTTATACTTACAGAGAAACTTCTGACTTTTCAATATTAGGGTGATAGATATTTTTGTAAAACAAACATGCAAAATGAATAAACGTACATTATGCCTGTTAGCTACTCTTTTAGAATGCAAAATAATTAGCGGATAGCGAAACCAACCTATTTATTCCACTAAAAACACATATGAGAGCAAAAATCCATTTTATATTTATAACAACAGACATACATGTGTTGTTTACACAAACGTTGTGTGTAGCTAGCGCCTTAAAATTAATTAAATGTGTCCCAAGCAGACATTTGCGTGTGGTGGAAACGTGTCTCTTGAAGTACTATCACACTTAATCTCCATACAAGACATACTTACACGGCTTTTCATACGAAACCACGACATACGCCTCGCGCGTATTTCTCTTCGTAAGAAAATACAAAATTGAATTTTTATTACATTAAATAATAATATTCTACAACTTTCACACAATGCCAGACAGTCTCAAGCTAAGCAGAGCTGGTGCTATTAGTAGTAGACAACTGATAAACCTACTTATATATTTCTAAATGTATTTCTAAATAGAAAGAAAGAACAAAGAACACCGTCGATGAAATTTAAGAAAATATTAAGTGTCTACATAGGTCACCATGCTACGAGTATATACCGGTGAAATAATTTACTATGGTTTTTATCAAATCAGAGTAATGCCCAGTCTAAATTTTGCAAAAAAAGAATTAAGATAGTGATAGTATACGGATGACTGAAAGGATTGAAGAGGAAAGAATTGAAGAAAGGTGTTGCACCAACCCCAAGTAATGTGGGACAAGGTCAGGAAGAAGAAAGTCATCAAACATGTCTTGGGCGGAATTTGAACCCAACATAGAAATCAAGACCATCTAGAACAATAGGCCAGTAAAAAAAAATGACAAAGTGAAGGGACTAAGTGACAATGTTGAAACGACCAGTAAAAGAATAAAAGATAAATTATAATTAGAAAATATAGCGCTTAGCAATTAATTAATTAAACGAAGTAGTTCAGCAAAGCGCAGTCATAGCTAACAGGAACGCTTTTATTCCGCTTCCAAAGTAAAAAGACCAGAATAAATAAGGATGTGCATCAGAAAAACATTACTCTCTTTAGATTTTTATTATAGTAGAGTAAAAAAGTTTTTTGCTTTCATTCAACTTTTATCCTTCACTGTGCGAGTATCTTCTCAAACGCAAACCGTTTATATTTATGATTTGTTTCCATTCAACAATGTCTCCAGATCCCTTGTGCGAAATAGAAATACAAACATTCAACATAGAACAACAACTAGACGATCGTTATTCTGCCATGTGGATTATCAAAAAAAAAATCGCGATTAAAAATTAAGGGTGGGGGAAGGAGGGTTAAAAATACTTTACGATCTTTTCTCAGATTTAATAATATTGCTAACGCAAAAAAAATCATAATGATCGATCAAGCCCTTTCGGAGGAGTTATTCTTATTTCACTTTTACTCTTTTTTTTCACGTTCAAATTTTTTTACAGATGTTTCAAATTCAAGTCAAAATATTTGAAAATTTAGTAGTAGTATTAGTGTGTCAGATAGCGACTAAGATTAGTATAGTGTTTTATTGCAAACGAAAAAGACGAGAAATTCTCCGCAATACATCGATGTGTTTAGTTTCTGCACTGTGCTCTAGGCCTATTACCATATCTCTACAGATACGCATACCATCTAATCAATAAGCCTCCAAAATCTATTACCCATCAAGGGAATACCGCACAGCAACATTGTCCTGTTGCAATGCGGACAACTTGTCGGTCAGCGGACATCAGACGTCACGTACATTAAGTACCTACACGTAGCTAGGTGCAAGTAGTACGTGGTGCCACCTTCGCGGCAGGTGGAACGGTTCACAGTGCGTTACTAATGCATAATTAGTAAGACATTGATTTGGAAATGTATGACCTTGTAAGGAGAAGTATAATTGGATATTGAGATCAGTGTCCTGATTCAAGTTGGGTTCATTCAACCAATTTGATGTAGAATTTTATGTTAGAGATGAAATCGTGGACTGATAGAGAAAAATACTATTGTCCATTTATGGGATAAAGTATTAGCGAACCAACCAAGCCTCGCTCAAAGAGCATAAGTTCCTTTTTGATCCTAGATATATATTAAAATTACACAAAATAAGATCCCCGTCTCTAAAATTAAGAAAACGACGTCACTTTTCACATCGCATTGCTATGTTATGTATTTAATCATAACTATATTAGACACATGCGTTTTATCTCTTTTTCTTTACTAGAATGGACCAACATACACGATTCATTTACAACTTTTCAGTCTCTACTTTGAAACTTCCACTAATTTACTTTGTTACATTTTTTTACCATTCTCGCATTCTCTGAAGATGGATGTATGAAGTATAATTACATATCCATCTCAAAATGGTCATCTTTGCTACATGCAATCTTATTTTTCTTTCGTTTTCTCCCAGCCCATTCAAATCATTCTGATCCATACAGTATTATAAATCTTATCATGGACTTGTAGATTTTACTCTCTAACTTGATGGGATCGCAAGTTGTTCTAATGACCTGTTGCCATTTCATCCATCTTGAGTTGGTCTGGTTCGTTACGTCACGGCCTACCTCCCTAACTTTTGTAAAAGTGACTGAAATTTGGAGTAGATTGGTATGGACACTCGGGTGAAATCTAATGGTAGAAATAGAGAGACAAGGTGTCATAATATACTAATAATATTATTTCTAATTGATTTTTTCAATTTATCGTGACATCCCAGCATCTGCTATCTCGTACAACAATGGACACAAGTAAACAATTGTCGTGCCGTACCGAGCACCACCTAGCGGCACCTGAGTCGGCGCCATTAATCCGTGCCCCATCGCAACTGGATCCTTTCAAACTTTATTCATTGTTTCAGTTTCGCTGCACTGCGCCCCTCCCGCTTCCCCGCCTCGGTTTACTTAGATTGGATTTGTCTTTCATACACTCACTACCTAATTCTGGGATTTTGTGTTTTGCATTTTATCTGTAGCTTTGCAGGACGCACAAATAACTCAACTTTAGCTTTAGATATTACATTAAATAATTAAGAAGAATCTTATTGTTTTCAGGTTCTGAAGTGGTGGCCGCGTACTTAAAGACGCAGCGTTGGAAGGCCTCCCACAAGGACCGATGGCCTGGTGAGGGTCACGGGAATCCGATGGATGTGAGACGCACAGGACCGGTCGTTATGGCGACGCTTCGGAAGGCTTATGCCCATTGCCCAGCAATGGACGTCTTTCGGCTGAGATGACGATGATATTATTATTGTTTTTAGAATCTTAAGGTCTCTTTTGTCTGCGTTTTGCATTGCTATTGAAGCAACTAGAGCCGATTATATTATTAAACATGCACTCCTTCTTTTTCTTTCTCTATCCAAAACTAACTCACGGCTAGGCTAAAACTGCCCTCAAGTTGTTTCTCGAACTCTTCTCCTTTACTAATTCAAAGCAGTTTTCACGGTGCTCGTCTAATTTGAACTGAAGCCTAACTATTTATTTTGTTAACTTTACAACACAACCTACAAACATACTAGTAATCCAAATCTTTTACGACAGAAGCAATACTTACCTCCAAAACTATCGACAAAATTGTACTTCGATCGTTATTCTAATGAGTTACGCCACTGAAGTAAGTTTTCATTGGCAACCCAACAGTTCGGCTAATAGAGCGGTGCTCACGTTGCGACATATTAATCGCTCGGATAGGAATTGTACCCAGTACCCACTCGCCTATTGTGGACGTGTCCCGTAAAGCGAGTTACGAACTAATTGTCTCTTATTGCCTAGATTATGTAAGTACCTTTCACTAAGTTTTAGGATAGACGTCGTGGAAACTACTAAAATTGTCATCAAGTTAACTATATTTTATTCGACTGATTGGTTGGACAAGTTTTAAGATTCATTCAAGTGGCTGAAATTATTTTATAGTTGATTATTCATCTAGTTAAATAAATTTTATAATTTATTCTACTGGCCAATTTAATTCTATAGTTTATTCAAACAATCACAGCAGTTGACATCAATTTCATTAAATATAGTTTTTGTTCTAGAAATGTCTTAGAATTCTTTATTCAGTTTCAAAAATCAAAGAATTGAGCACGGCCAACATTAATCAGTTAATTTTATACAGGGAATTATTTCTCTGTATAAAATTAACTGATCTTCTTTCTGATCGTGTATATTACACTCTTTTGTTTAGACGAATATTCGTTTAACGGGTTATTGTAAACTCGTCTCATTTTCCATTCGCCACACTATGCGCCGGCGAATGAAATGAAACGAAAATGTGACGAATTTACAACAACCTGATACGGTCTCAATCTAACAGATTGTAAAGATATAGCTTATTTATAATACGTATTATATAGCTAGGTACCTAAAATATCCCAATTGGAGGTAAAGGAGGTAGGGAAGTAGGTAGAATTTATTGTTAAAGACAAGAAGAAGGGTCTGTTTTATCATAATCAGGACTTGTCATGCCTGAGGCTGATTGTTTATTATCGGCTCAAAGCTAATTATGGCCTGAAATTATTATTACTCGAACTGTGTTTTAAATTCAGGAAATATTAAACTAGAAATCGTTTATATAAAGTAGCTACGTGTCTATACCAACCTGAGATTACAAGATGGTCAAACGTAATGGAATCTTCAACTCGGTCACATTAACTTGACGCTTGGTCGATGAAATAATGTTCAGAAACAATACAACAACAACTTACTGAGAAGTAGCCTAAGTATCGACGAGCGTATCGATAACAAAGATGCTGACCATACCTGATACTTGCCGGGTGAGCTAAGGGAATGAAAGCAGAGGGAATCTCACATTTCAGAGATGTGTCAAGTTAATGTGACCGGATTTTAAGTGATTCAAACTTAATGGGTACTTGACTATATTGAAGAAAAGTTTTAAAAAAGTTGTCACTATCTATATTTCTACTAAGCCACTACTTGATTATTTATGTCCGTAAGGATTGAGGAGCCACATCAGATTTTTTAAATCTGATCTCACCATTATTTAGCAGCAGTGTAGATTATTTTGCAGCACGAATTCTAGATTTAGCAGCAAAATATATCACTAGTTATTTTAATGCAAAGGTGGTTCCTCAATCTAAACGTCTGGATTGAGGAGCCACCTGAAAACTCATTAAGTAATGGATGCACATTTATGAAAATTTTGCAGCATTTAGCAGCTATTTAGCACATAACCGTCTAAAAATTTCGCTTCTGTAGCACTAAAATGAAAGAAAATACAATACTTTTAATATGGCTCCTCAATCTAAACGTCTGGATTGAGGAGCCACCTGAAAACTCGTTAAGTAATGGATGCACATTTATGACAATTTTGCAGCATTTAGCAGCTATTTAGCACATAACCGTCTAAAAATTTCGCTTCTGTAGCACTAAAATGAAAGAAAATACAATACTTTTAATATGGCTCCTCAATCCTGACGTTCTAATTATATATGTTTGACTGTAGCCACCTGAAATCTCAAGGTAATCTAAAGCCAGATATACTAACATTTAGCAGAAATTTCTGCTAAATATACCAGTACAATTCAGCAATGTATATGCTTTAGATTCTGAAAAAACCATCATTAACTATTTTCTTGTAAATTCAGTGTGTAGGGTGACCACATTTTGGGGGTACCTACAAATTAATATTTCACTTACGTACGTGCATACACACAATAATATTTATTTAGTAAAGGTTGACAGGATATAATGGAACAATAAAATGCGTTTGTTTCACCGCAGTGCTTGCTCCGTGAATGCGTTTATTCCACCGTACGGTAGAATATACGCACCACATTCCACCAAAAGTGCTAGGCCCAATTCTGTTTCGCAGCCTATGTACTCCTTATAACATATCAGCTGTTTCCATCAACATCAGTCCAGCCGTTTCGGAAATAAGCTGGAACAGGCGGAGACTTTCATATTACAAAGACGCTGCATTTAATTCTTCAGACGTTTTATTTATATGTAGATAAACAAATTTAAAGAAAACCATTAAAATATTAAAATCCTTAAAATATTTAAACCGGTAAGTTAATATTTGCAACTTGAACAAAAAAGAAAGTACTTAAGTAGTAAGTAGTAGTAAAAAATAATAATTGAAACACTGTTTTAAGTTTTATAAATTACATCGTCTAGTAAAAAAATATAAACGAACTAACACAAAGTTGGTACCCTGAAACATGAGTGCGACAGAACAGGCTAACAAAAAAAAAACACCATTGTTGACATTTTATTTTAAACCTTATTACATACAATTAGATTTAATTTTGGAATAAATAATTTTGAACACATTTAAAAATGAGGTTTGAATTTCGAATGTCATTTTTAAATTGAATGATTCTACTTACTATTTAAATATAGAAGGTCTTAAATACAAATATAACGCAAACGATATTAAAGTTTATAATTGTTCCATAAGATTTATAATTAAGTGACAGAAGTTAATATTGTTATTTTATAACTTTTTTTTTTATATAGGTAAATATGTTTACGTTTAGCATTTTGGTCCATATATGCGACATGGTTTTGTTCTCAATCCTTAATGTACGAAATAAATAATTAACTTGGATTTCTTATATTATAAAGTTAATCATCATATTTCTGTCATCATAATTAAATTGTGGGGATAATAATATCGTGCAGTGACTGATAATTAAGTGCAGTTTGATAGAGTGCAATTAATGAAAGCGCGACCTGGAGTTTTTTTTTTTCAATTTAATTGGCAACATTATTCAGCCGCTTTTGGCGGATTGACTTTGGTTTTGTATCAGATTTGAAATATTATTGTGTGTATGCACGTACGTAAGTGAAATATTAATTTGTAGGTACCCCCAAAATGTGGTCACCCTACACACTGAATTTACAAGAAAATAGTTAATGATGGTTTTTTCAGAATCTAAAGCATAATAATATACATTGCTGAATTGTACTGGTATATTTAGCAGAAATTTCTGCTAAATGTTAGTATATCTGGCTTTAGATTACCTTGAGATTTCAGGTGGCTACAGTCAAACATATATAATTAGAACGTCAGGATTGAGGAGCCATATTAAAAGTATTGTATTTTCTTTCATTTTAGTGCTACAGAAGCGAAGCGAAATAAATATTATTGTGTGTATGCACGTACGTAAGTGAAATATTAATTTGTAGGTACCCCCAAAATGTGGTCACCCTACACACTGAATTTACAAGAAAATAGTTAATGATGGTTTTTTCAGAATCTAAAGCATATACATTGCTGAATTGTACTGGTATATTTAGCAGAAATTTCTGCTAAATGTTAGTATATCTGGCTTTAGATTACCTTGAGATTTCAGGTGGCTACAGTCAAACATATATAATTAGAACGTCAGGATTGAGGAGCCATATTAAAAGTATTGTATTTTCTTTCATTTTAGTGCTACAGAAGCGAAATTTTTAGACGGTTATGTGCTAAATAGCTGCTAAATGCTGCAAAATTGTCATAAATGTGCATCCATTACTTAACGACTTTTCAGGTGGCTCCTCAATCCAGACGTTTAGATTGAGGAGCCATATTAAAAGTATTGTATTTTCTTTCATTTTAGTGCTACCTTTTTAGTGCTCCTCAATCCTTACGGACATGATTATTTTACTAACGTAAACATTGTTCAAAGAAAACAAAATTAATTCATGAATCCCCGAGCGGTAACCGGTGACCGCGCTGTTATTGTCTTACTATTGTGTCTCGTTTTGTGGGTATCTGATAGTTAATACTTATTATTTAACCTATCAATACCCGCGAAACGAGACACGATAGTAAGACAATAACAGCGCGGTCCTATGAGACCGGTCGGGGATTCATGAATAAATATTTAAAATCAGGATTATAAAAGCAAGCTATGTGCATTAGTGTTCAAAGCGATGAGAAAACAAATATTTACATTTAAATTTTCGATGACAGCACGAGGTTACACTGGCAAACTTGTCAGGTTTATGGCGACACTACCTTATGTCTATGTTGTAAAAGTGAATCATGTATATTGCCTGCCAGAGAATAAATATTTATCGTGTTTGTACTACTAACGCTGAAAACATCAGATTTAGGAATTCCGCTAAAAATATTAGACACTTGAAATTTTCACAGAGTGTCTTGTTAATTTTTTATATGTATAGGATATTTTTAAATAAAGCCTATTTATTCATTCATTCTATTCCAATTAGTGCGCAAGATTGTAGAAATTTAAAAAAATATTAAGTATCGAAACGAAATTATAGATTATCATTAGTTAATAATTATATAGATTTAAAAAAGTTTATAGATAATTTAAAAGTGGAAAAACATGGATAGATAGGTTCGTTATGGACAAAACAGTGTTGCATAAGGTACTGATTCAAAGACAAAACCGCATAATCCCAATCAAGAGCCAATCAGTGTTGAATGAGTCAATTTGGTTGCATTACCTTGTTCTATGTGCACGTTCGTATAGCCCGCTAAAGACAATTAGAGCTCTCCAACCCTGAAGATTATCAAAGTCTATTAATCAAAGCTCACAACGGGCTACCCGACAGCACTCTTTAGAGAAATTCTGTGTACAAAATACTATTGGAAAGCAATTATTTTGGGAATTGGCCGCGAGCCCTACTATGTCGTCTTAAAAGCATCATGGTTCAAGTGTAAGAGAGAGATGGAGCTAAATGAAGCTCATAGCACTATCTCGTTTTCACCACAAAATTATGATGGTACCTACTGGCACGTCATAGTAGGGGACCAGGTCAACGGCTGCGGCATGCGGCAGCGCGCGGGGATCCCCGACAAATGGCCCACGTCATTTAATTCTGCCGATCTCATGTTTGTGCGCCGTGCCATCATATTTAAATTGAATTTGGAATACGTAGAAATGCAAACAAAAAACGGATTATTACCGCGCACAGTTCGACTGAACGATTTCAATGTTCTTTAAAATTAAATTTGATATTTGACGTTTATTTTAATTTTAAAAGTCAATATCAACAGTGATTGTTATTTTACTATCAATGTTATGGCAATGCGATTAAAGCATGATCTATCATAAAGTTTTCAGTAAAAACGACTATTTATACCTGCATTGAAATGTAAATAAAATGAATTGCACTGGCTTAACTATAGTTAAATTTTATGTTAATTATAGTTAATTTATTTATACTGCCACCGTTTCACAGTAAATATAAAGTATCTAGAGCTTGAATAGTGAAACAAAGAGTACCTAGTGATATAATACCATCATATAAATGATAATTAATAAAGATGGATGCTTAACTTTTGTCTGAGTAACAAAAGTGCCGAGTCTTAGTTAATCGTATATTTTAGCCAACTTATTGTCATCTGCGTTTGTATGTGAGTTTAAAGTCGAATGTTTATGCTGCTCCACGTTTTGCTTGGCTTTGTTAATTATCTACAGTTAACAAAAGTTTGCTTTCGTTTCATTTGAAATATTTTCAAACAATGTAATTTGCTTCCAACTCAGTCTTTATGTTTAAGTGGCAAGTTTGTGACTTCAAAAAATATTAAACAGTTTCTTTTAACTGATTTCCTGAAAAGGACAACGTCTGAATATTTAGAACCTTTTCAGCGATATCTTTGCCAAATGTGGCCGATATGAAGTTTCAACGATCTTTTTTAGGTTTCGAAGAGTTTGTTTGTCAGGTCCAGTTTAATGGTTATCTAAAGATTTTTTGGTCTTGAGAATTTTGGTTAGGCCATTTGTTTATTTCTCTATTCTGACCCATTCCTGGACAATGTGACCACCCACTCCTTCCATCATTTGCGAGTCCGCACTTCCTTCTAGTTATGGTGAAATTACGTCCGAAGAAAACGTTCACCAGAACGAAGTATAAACTCAGAAATTTTCCAAGAAGATAAATATTGCACAAACTTCGCCCTCCGTGAGTTTTCTTCGAGTTGCTTATAAAATGCTGTTGGAATTTTGACGTAATAATCTCACCAGATTCATGAGTAACCCGCTTGTCATTACATGCAGGATGTCGTCATGCTAACGAGCAGCGAGCAAATAACTCCTCATAATACAAGCGAAAGGAGGTATACCATCAAAAGGATCGTTGGAAATATTGTGCTACTCGAGCGAGTTAGGTATTGTCGTAGTGTTTGTTAAGGTTGTCTCTTGAGTGGAAAACGTTTTAGTTGTCTCGGTTGAGAATAATTGGAAGTCGTGTTAGGTTGGTACTGTAAAGGTTACCTACCTGCTGAAAAAAATTCTGACGGTTGCAGTTGGCAGAGAAAAGTTCTGGCTGAGTTTAAATGGTCGTGTGAATTGATATTCGGCAAATTGAAGCATATGATGATGTTTATGGTTCCATATCCAAAGGGTAAAACGCGACCTTATTACTAAGACTGCAGTTCGTCCGTCTATCACCAAGCTGTATCTCATAAAGCGTGCTAGATCAAATACAAAAAAACAGAATAAAATAAATATTTACGGAGGCTCCCATGCAATATACTCTTCTTGCGCGAGTCCAACTCGCACTTGGTCGGTTTTTTTTTAGTTTAAGTACATGGAGTAGAGTGTAAATTCTTCAAAATTTAACAATACTCGTTTATAATTAGTCAGGATTTAGGGAGAAATTGTACAATACATTGATTTGAGTTTCCAAATTTGGAAATCGACTTTGTACCCTGGTAGGCCGCTGCAAACAGAACTTGGCGAAATAGGGAATTATCGATTCATCCAACACCTAGTGTGAATGTTGGGATTATGATCTGTTGATGAGATGGACGACCAGAATAACTACGTCTCTTAGGCAGTAATAAATGTGGTTATATCTTGTGAAAACAATTATTTTCATTATTGAAAAGAATTTTTTTTTGTTGCCACCGTATCCTCCGGCCGATCATCACAATAGTGTCACCCGGGCGATTCAAACATATAAGTGGGTATGTTACCTACATACCAGTACATATTTTAATTTAGGTGCAATTCACTGTTATTGGTACATCCTTGTTTAGTTATAAAAGACCATTTGCACTACTGGACAAATTGCCATACCTATGCTTCTGTTAGTCTAGAAAAAAATAACTGTCCTTTTATAAGACACACTACTAAACATATTATTGTTAACGTTATTACTAGTATTCGGTTCTTGGCGACCGCGACTGCTCTCTGCTTAGTATGGATTTGTATCTCCATTCGTACTAAACAAACCGGGCAACCACGTCGCGCGACCAGTGCCATATAAATCCATACTAATCAGTGAGCCGCGGTCGTTAAGAACCGAATGCTACCTTTAGTTGGAGACTTCAAATAAAGTAAACAACCTCAATGACAAGTTACACAATCTAAGCCACAAAATTGGTGCTATTTATCTGACCTCCAAAGTAATGTTGTAATACTGAATAAGACAAGTAATTAAGACGTAGTAATATTTCCACTAGCACGTTCAAACGGTCCTACGCTGTCGCGAGGTGCGGCCGCATGCACTGGCGACACGCTCTTATTAATAAACCTACTTAGATTAAAACTAGTGTAACAAATTAACTTACAAGATTTTAATAGGTATTATTATTATTTTTTAAGTTTTGAAATCGAGGTCACCGATATGACTTCTCCCGCTCTTCGTATCAGACTTTTACTGACTAAGCTCACTCCTAGTCCTTCTTTGCCTTCATTCCAGGGTCCCGGGGTTTTCTTTCGCTTAATCCAGTTCTCCAGTAGGCTTCGACTCTGCCGGGCCCCTACAGTTTGTTGACACTGTCTTTATGAGGCGCGCGTAAAACAATATATGCCGTAGGTATCCAATATGAGATTCTATTTTAGTTCCTGGATTAAAGAAGTATTTCCTTTATAAGTAACTTGATTTTCTTTGTTGACAGTATTTGCATACTGTCATTGTTTTCATAGAGAGTTTGTCTATTCAAGACTCAGAGTAACTATGTTTACTAGTCTTGACTTTATCTGGGTACGGTTACTACGGTACGGTACTGTACTTACTCTATATGATTTTTAATGATTATTATGTCGATTGAATATTCAGGATTATTTAAATTAATTAAAATAACCTTTGAAAGCAATTTTGAGTTAAGTTACTAAATAAAATAATAACGTTTAGATTTCTATACAAGAAAAAAACAAAATTACAATTTTACCTAAACTGTACAATAGTAAAAGTTAAATTAAACTAACCTAGCCTTATCGGCAAAACACGCACATACGTAGTTCTGTATTTTTTTTAAGATATATTTTTTCGATGCTTGGGCTTTCTAATTGCAATCAATACCTAATCAGTATATATTAATTACGAGTCTCCTCTTGAAATAAAAATATCAAGATACGTCTAGACAAAGTTATTAACTACTAGACTAGTATCTAACGTAATAATCACGTTAGTTTATTAGATTTTAATATAAAACTAAAAGAGCTCAAACAGCGAAAGTAAGAAAATATTTTTGATTGCTTCTCTTTATTTAGTTTTCATGTCTCCATTTTAATTAATCTTTAAATTATAGTCATGAAAAAACGATGTGATCAAGTTTCAATCTGCATCTTAGAGTCTAGTCTACAAACCACGATTAAATAACATAAAAACGCCTATTATTTGTTACAAAAAAGATTTACAAAACTAAAAATTACGACAACTGAGGCATAAATAAGAGTATTTGGACACAGCAATTGAATTATTAATAAATTATTTTTATTTACATTGTGCCAATTGGATTTTAAGATACAATTACAGGCACAGAAAGACTCTAAAATAAAATCAAGTAGATACGAGTAATCCCAAATATCCCAATGTATCAACAAAAACCAAACTACAGCAAAAAACATAGACAAATAAATTTTACTGAACTTAGGAGAACGATCTTATCTCTCTCTAGAACACTATAGTTTTATATGAAAGTTGCGTTTACTACAAAAAATAAATGCCTAAGCCTCTTAGAAAATAAAACCCAATCTTAAAAATAAATACATATTATAGTGAAGATCACTAACTTCTTATGTGTCTTTTAGGATCAACTCTCACTAAAACGTGACGGGACGACGACACACGACTTTGCTTTATCTTGACTTTACAAACTTAAAAAATAAGTTTTCATTTATAATAATTAAATATAGGTAATTCAATTTAATTTCCAATTCAATACTTATTATTTACCATTTCGAACATTATGAAAAAAAAATATTTTGTGGTAGGTGGGTAACCAACCGACCATTATGGCAACTATTGCGAAATATTATTTTATGAAAATCAATATTACGCAAACCAGATGATTAATCGCTTCGATCTATATGTTTACATGGCTTATCAATTCTAGACCCACAACAATAACCAATTTTAAATAGTTCGCAATCCTTCGCCTGAACCGCTAGAACATTTGATCTAACTACGGTCGGCAAAGCATCGCAGCAATGCTTCACCCCATTACGCAGTGTACAAGAGCTACGCCCGTGCTGTGGCCCCTGTGGTAGCTCGATACGTTTTACAGTATCACATTTTTCAGTGACCTCTAAATGTATCGTCGTTTTGCGTCGTGTCTCGGTCTGTGCTGGCCCTTAGACTCACCTGTCAATATGTAGGTAATACGAGGTCGCAATAACACTCTTTATTAAAATTTCCATGAAAATGGATAATTTTATATTGCGTCTGGTAGGTTTATATTAAGATATGTGTATAATCTTTTCAAATAAACCACAATTTATAGACATTTTTGAATTGTCAAGGTCGGTCAATCACAAAGGTAAAGCTAGCATGAGGCTAGCTCGTTCCAAAGTGTAGATCTCTATGGAGACCTGGCAGTCACTATTGTGTAGGCTGCCCGCGCGCCCGGAGGACACGATGGAGCGTAAGGTGTAAACACAAATTTTGTACACGGTGTTTACCTACACCAATTTCAATTTCTATAATTTGTACCTACAAAACATACATCGCAAAGTATTTCAATTTCTAATTGCGAATTAAGTTTTATAAGTTTGTTAGTAATATTATCAAAGCCAGATAATTAAGTTCTATTTAGAAATTTAGCAAAGCGAAGCTGGAAAACAGCAAGGTTTAAAATTGATTAGGTCTGTATTGAATCTATTATGCTAAGTCAAATTCAATTACTAGAACTACATAGCAGACTCAATCGAGAAATCATTATTTACCGTTGTTCCGTTTAAATATACTGGAACTATCTCATAAACTGGAGTAACGGACGAACATCTAAACTAAAACATTTACTAGACTAAGCAAATTGTATTGAGCGCGTTCAGTAGACGGTCGTACTTGGTTCAGAAACAGTCGCAGAGACCAAGACTAACCGCAAGGAGTTCGTCATTATTGAAGTGCCTTTAATTGGAACTGAAGAGCAAGCAATTATTATGCATAACTTTACAAGAGCCATCGTCTCTCTCGACTTAATAGAGGTTCTATTAATTGACAAGAATTGATTTTCCAATGCATATTATAATTGTTAATTTTCACATTCATATTTATGCTAAAACGGCTGTCATAATATTCAATAGAAAATTTTATTAAAAGTTTACACACAAAAATATTAAATTTTAAAAATTCACTCATGTATGAGCACCTCCAATCTTAATTAAATTTTCATAAGTATAAAATGTTATCAAAGAAACCGGACATCAAATAATACGTTAAAGCAACAAAGTTATTTATTATGAGGGTATTTCTATAAAACATTACAAAAGATAGGGAAGTCTTCTTTCACGAACGCAATGAATACCTCGTGAAGAAAGAAAAAAATTAGTTTCCGCTTTCAAAGTGAGTCCCTTAGATTTTAATATTTATAAAATCCCGTTGAGGACCGGAGTTGTGCAAACTGTCTTCACTTTTTTGTGAGGACCCCAAAGTTGGCGTTTTCATAACTCTTTCTTTGGTGGGAGGACTTTAACAAGTTTTCCGCTGACACAACATCCCCTCTAGTCGTTTTTGGGGGAAGATAAATAGAATGTAAACGGTTTAGCAAACCTTCTATTTGAGAAATATGTTCGCAATAAAGAGATTTAAGATTATCTAGCTTACCAAGTATGCTTTGATTTATGAGTTTTGCTGAGTGTAAAAAAAAGTGTAATGGCCGAGAATAAAGTTGCTACATTTTTATTATTGTCTGCACTGACGTTAGTGTCTACTAGTTCAACATTGAATTTATTTTAGTGCTTGCCAGACTTGATAATACTATGACTTGATATATTACATTCATTCGTTGGAATAAAAAAATAAATTTCAAACTTTTCAAACGAATGGAATGGAGTCGTAGACATTCAAAGTTAATTTCGCTGGACTATTTGCTTTTGCTTTTATAAGAGAGAACGTAATATGTACCAGAATTATTTTTCTAAAAAAAAGTGTTGTGTATATTAATATATTTTATCACTTCAATGTTTACAACAAATCACAGCAGATTTTTTAAAGACAAGTAAACATTTTTTTTTAACAAACTTTACCCTACCTAGGTACGAAATAACCCCTGTATCGTGGGAGCACCACACATGTAAAATTTCATACACAAGATACCAAACCCCGGAACAATTATCTGTAGGTCGTACCAATATTTGTCCCGTGCCGAAATCCAACCCACGTAGCTATTGTAGCAGCCAATCATTCAACCACTACCCTAACCATGCCGTCTATCGTTACAAAGTCTTTAAAGAATATCAAATACACAAAAAGACTGTGCTTACTTTAACATTACATACGCTTCATGAAAATGACTAAACATTATTTCACCACCCAAAATTCCACCTTCCTTCGTATTTTTAACCTTCAAACATATTGGGAGTGTCTTCGCGGTTACTGGCGACAGTCAGTAAACAAAATAATATTTAGATATGAAGTCGTTATCTGGGGTTGAACTCGCGAGTGTGACAAAGTGACATCTATAAAGGCGGTTGAAGCGGCAAAACACTTGAATGTCGACCTCAGAGAGCCACGAAACACGCAAATTGAATCAGAAGATGCGGTATTGTGGGTTGAAGATGTCGATTTAGTACTGATGTAATTTGTGGATTCAAATCTATGTTATATAGGGGTTTTTAAGCTTAAATTAGTAAAAAAAATTAGACTGTTTATTATTGTTATAAAAATACAGATAACTGAAAATCAATATTGTTTTACATTTAACTAGGTAGTCCATTGCAATCGCATTAAATCAGACTTGATTAGATCATGATGCGTAAAGTTAAATTTATTCATAAACAAGTAATTTGTATTTGAATTTACACACACAAATAAAGTACACAATTACAATTTTACAATAAAATAAAAAAGTTATTAAGTAAATTGTTTAACGTATTTATTCTTACTAATTTAATAATTATGTATTCAGAGCATATACTCGTATACTTCATAACGGTAAATGTGCCTACAAATATTTAAATACAAATCACATATGTAATGTGTGGTGTACCAAGATTGCATGTTGTTGAAGATTTTCGCTTTGTGTACTCGTTGGTAAATCTACATGAAATCAATATTTACCTAAAGTATTAATGTTCAATTGTTCAATTTTAGTCAGAATATTTTCGTCATAATTTTTACAATGCCTTTCTTAACCTTTCAAACAGCTGTCCATTACTTTACAATCTAAACCAAATCAAATAAATCGATGTACCTAGTATTCAAGATTAAAATCTTAGGACGCAGTTGGCCATATCAGTCTGTAAAGTTACACCCGTTTGAACAAAGGAATCCAGGGACGCCCGCCGCCGGCTATGTCATACGATAGGTGCACAGGATCTCGCATTTGCATTGGTTGAATTGAATAGATAAAATTTAAGTTCTGTGGTATGGAACCTTTGAAATATACGGTGATAATGTCGGTGAACGTGACATATGGAATGGTTACGCGTTTCGTCTCTTAAACGTAGCGATAACATACTCTTTTAATCTGCTATACTGACAGAGGTTAAATTTACATTAATTATGTAAGAGTGTAGACTGATAGGATACTTGAAGAAGTAAATAACCTATGGTTATGATTATAGATAGAATCATGGAAGAACAATATATACTGCACAGACCGCAAATAAATTAAAATAAGGGAACCTAATGATGATGAAGAATCGCTGGCTGTATTTAATACAGAAAGAGGCTATAATAAACATGTCTACTCACCCCAAAAAGGTAACCACTCAAAAACAAAGAGAGAAACATAAAAACCCACGGCTACCCCGAAGTGGCACCGTTTCATTACATTCGGTTTAATTCATCATTCGTAGCTCGTCGTGTCGGTATTGTTCGTGAGTTTGGGCACTTCGAAACAAACTTCTACGCTCAAGTGTTTGCGTTCCTGGCTCTTTAGTAAATTGTTATTCATAGCTTTGTATAAACGCCGCCCTCTCAAAGAGTACTTCACTCATACTCTCATGCTCTTATCTCCCAGTTAATATCATCCCCAGTTGTAAGGAAATTATTTTTCCCTAGTCCTTTGTTTCCTTTGTAACTAGTTGGAGATTGCAAGTTGGGACGTTTCGCTTTGATTCTGATTTTGTCACCAAAGTACGTTTCTGTGAAGATAACAAGATGTTTCTTCTTATTATATGTTTACAATTTTATTTTTAATAATTTGTTTATTTTTCACATCCTATCAATTTTATCGACGATGTCATACTCAAATATTTATGAATAAAGTAGCTATAAAACTCGCACGTTCTAATATAGTGCAGTGCAAAATGTTATGAAATAAACACACCTGATCTTAGAATTTAATTCATCCTTTATTTATAAGTTTCTCAGCTCTTATTAAAGCGCCAGACTTTATTGCTCGTAAAATATCAAAACGTTCACCCAAAAGAAAAATAAACAAAGAAATGCTACTAGCAAGTTGAAATATAACTTAGTTACCAAACAATTTGATTAATTATAAAAAACCACCAAGATATGCGCGGCTCCGAATAGTATCTTAAGATATTCAAAATGAAACTTTAAGAAAAATAAGGATAGCAATAGTTTGCGTAGTTTCACGATCATGAGATTGATAACGGACATGCGCAATTCTGCTTTAGCTCTGTCTTTGAATGAACAGTAGTTCTTTAAAACGTACAAAACACGACCTTATACCATTCGATTATGTTACATATTCCTTTAGAAAACCTGTTATTGTGTGCACCAACGCATTGGCACGTAACCATAAAGATGCGTCTTGAACGGGCTACACTCACATGTTGTATCAGTGCACACAACCCTACATTATAGAGAATCTCGACGACTGGGACTAAGTTGTTGTCCATGTGTGTACGTACATTTCTGTGTGTATATACATTTTCGTTAAAGCAAGATAGGGCAAAAGAGGAAAAGCGCCCGTAGTAAAAGCGAGCAAAACGGCGGCGGCCGGGTGGCCGGTGACAGTTGTCAGTATGTAGTGGAGCACGGTAAGGGATGGTGGTCTCGGGGGAGCTCGGTTTTGGCGCTAAACACTTCGATTTCCCGCGCTTTATCGCCCACGTGGACTGTACTATAAATTAACTTTATAATGACACGCTGTCATAGAACATTTTGATAACTTATCGAAATATTGTGCCGTTGAAATGAACTCGTGTAGTTTTATGAAAAAATTAACTTTGAACTCATGATTGTGTCGTGCCATATTGGTAATTATCTTCGATCGTATGAGCATGTAAGTATTTATATTCAATATTTTTTACATAACAATTGTTTCAACTCAAATCAACTTGAGGTTAACTTTAACATTTTTTCTAAGTAAATAATTTAGATATAAATAAACAACTTTTACTAATAAACTTGATAGGTTTACTTTAGCCGATATTTTATGTGGTAATTATTTTAAAATTGAAATATGAACAGTTGTGGTAATTAATTTTAGTGCTCGATGAGGCGGAACAAATTTAAACAACAGTTTGTTTGATGTGGCTGCAATGATTTTAATTGTTATTGCTGCAATCCATCCCTAATTTGTGTAATTAAAACCTGCATCCATATAATTAATTTAAATTGATTTATTCATACTTTAAATACTTACAATCGTTTTTGAATTAAAATCTTTTGAATAAAATGAAATCAAAACAAATACACTTTGTGGAAGTTTTGAGTAATATTTCAGATTAACATTGCTTCTTGGTAAACTTTTAAAATGTTCGCGTCAAGAAAAGAGTTTTAGAAATTTTGTTTTTAACAAAATGGCGTAATTTGTTTTACGGCTTCCGCTCAACTTTGCCAATAAACATAATTAACTTAACTTTTAGTATAAGCTGAAAGCGTCACGCACAACACCCTTTGGGACAGCTATTATCAAATTATATCTTATTGTTCTTCATTCATAATTCCCGCAGTAGAAAAGTTTCGTTTCATGTTTTCCTGCTTCACTTACTTTCAACGCTTCTATCGGATATTGTAAAAAATATACACTTCCTTTTTTTAAATTATTTAGATCTTTTAAAAATATAAAATGTTTAAAGATAGGATATTCTTTATTAATTATTTTTATACATCTTAAGGAGCGAATACAAAGAGACCTCATAAACAGTTTTCATACAGTTTATTATTTAATAATGTTTCTTTGAAATTTGTTATTCAATAAAGTTTCTTTGGTTTTATTTCGGAAAAATAAAATAGTTAATTATAAATTAGATTATAATTACTAAGTGCAAAAGATAAGATTTGTAAAATATAAAGAATAGCAATTTAAATTAATAATAATTACTATGTCACAAGATAATACAAAATAATATAAAGTTTAAAAAATTAACTATTATACATATGAAAAATAACACATTGTACCAAAATCAAAATTAAAAAGCCAGTGTCAAAGCAGAACTTAACAAAAAAAGAAACTAAGCATAAACAAGCTAGACCGTTACACTGTGGTGGGATGATGTACATTAATTATTGTCTGTGGTCTAGCTAAATGAGCCAGACTTCACTCTGGGGACTACGACACAGGACATGTTAGGATTTAAACATCCACATTGTATGCCAGATGAAGACCCGAACTTTGGAGCCACGTAGACATCCATTTTACATGTTCATGTGGTCAGAAATTATTAGTTTGTTGCACCAGTGTTATTCGTTGACAGCGTGAATATTTTTAATTCGCGACCAAAATAGAAGGGTATTTTTAGCATTCAGCTTTACAAGTTAAAAGACTTTCAGAATTGAATCACAATTTTTGTAAAGAGTCTTTGGTTATTACTATTTTGTTAACAAGTTTACGGTCAGTTTTCCTTATAACAAAAATGTTGAGCAATTTACCACGATTTAAAAATACTACTTTGATCTTTTAATTATTTTACTCATTTATAAATTTATTCTAACGATGATAATAAATATAATTATAATGTATTACATAATCATTAATATGTAGTTCATCTATAATTATAGTTATAGTGTTATAGTTAGTTATATTATATACACATACAAACTTTCGGGTTTATATAATATTAAAATTTATAAAGGCGAAAGTTTGTATAAGTACCTATGATTTATATTTGATACTTTTTCACACTGTAACTGCTTCTTCTTCTTTTCGTATCAATGAATTCAAATTATACTTTTCCTGATCAATATTTAGCAATAAATATGTACAGCGCTGAAACTACTGAAGAGAATTCGATGAAGTTGTTTACTTTTATGTGGGTGAAACCGCTAATAAAAGTTAGAATCTAAATCAATTAAATAAACATAAAATTAGTTAGATTTGAAACCAAACAACTCCAATTTAAACACCCATCAAAATTGCCCAGAAACAGAAATATTGACCACAATCCTTTCTAGATATACTCGTAGCTAACCACGGAAATGAAAACGTGATTTCCCAGATCGCAGTAACCGATTGGCAGCACTAGCAACTTCCATAGAGGAGTCAAATGAGCCGGAGCTGGCTCGGGGGGTTACACGTCAATAGATATGAGGATTTACATACGAGTATCTACTTCGAGCGATAGATGAAGCTTGAAACATTAGTGCCGCGGCGAACCGTACATTTTGAATGTTTGCTGCGAAATTAGTTCTGCTTTGTTGTGTTTACTGTACTAAAGCTGTTACATAATCGAGACTTTATTGATAACTAGCTTTTGGCAGTGGCTTTGTACGCGAAAATGGTTTTCAAAAAACTTTAACCATAATTTGAGAGTACTAACACCGACAGTCTTTATTATTCACCGTTTAATCATGTGCCGATTTTCTCCAGATCTGTTCAGTTGCTTGAGCGTGAAGAAACATCAAACATACACACAAACTTTCACCTTATAATATTAGTCTGATAAAATTTAATTAAGCAAGAAGGTATAATCTGCAGATATTATCCTAGTCTAATTTAGAATTCTACTGATAAGTAGTACCTATTTCGATTTTTTTTCATTGATATATTTTTTACACTGTGGGTAAAATACGGAACTATGGGACTCCCTCCGTCCGAGGTGGAACGGGAAGAGTATCAGACACAGAAGCCCTTATTTGTTCCCCGCGGTAACTTTTTCGAGCAATATTGCAATGTTGACATGCATCACCGCTAGAGGGCTTGTCAATTTTGCTCAGAGCTCTTTGAAGCGAACATGGGATATAAAATGCCATCGGCCCAGACTTCGCCCTTTTCGTACAGTAAACTACCTATTGCTTATCGTCCGTATGTCCGAACACTATTGTTGAGAGGTGGCTCTCTTTCTTTTTATTGCAGATAAATAAATTCTTCTTATACGTGCACTATTGACAGAGTGGTCGTGATCATGCTTTGATCGAATCTTGCGCCACCGGCTCTCTCACAATGCGACGCCATGCAGCTCTGTGTTTGACGATTTGGGAGTTTTTGGATGAATTCACTGTTATCCCATGGGTAGAGAAAGCAAAAGGCTGTTTTATAGTGAGTAATTAAAATAAGAATTATTGACTAAAAACTTTTCTCTTTCTTTCCGTTCTAGACAAATATTAACTCTTCCGAATAATCCCGCACCACTGGCGAAATAATGAATCATAACTTAAATCAATAGAAGATATAAAAAGAACACAGTGGCACAGTAGGCACTTACATGAATCAATCTTGCCAAAAAAAAACAATTTAAATTGGGATAATTTGTTTGATAGCTACAGCAGTCACGAGCACCGAACTTCTTTAAACTTCGTTAAAGTTTAATTTCAATTTAAAATCATGATAATCTGAACTGCGGCACGGTATTCATTGGCTGATTAACTTGCTTGGTTATGCAGCCATTTATTCACGGTCTGGCAAAATGAGCCCAACTTAACCCTCGGAAACCACGCGATGCATTTAACGTGTCAGAATTTTAACGTCTTTTTAATGTGACTCTGTTTTTGATAAATTTTCTGATGGATTTTATGCTATTCTAAGAATGGTACTTACATAAGAATTTAGTTTAATTTCCAATTTTTTAAGGTCGGTAAACATCAATATTACTTCGCTCGCTCTGGGTGGAGCAGGAGGGCGTATCAGACTTCTTCTGACTAACAGTCACTCCTGTTTCTTTTTAATTAATGCCATCATTTTAGGGTCCCACACATATGTTCTCTTTCGTAATTTCCATGTGTAAGTATTTTGTCATTCAGTTGTTTTCTACAAAACTGAGATCCATTTCTCTACGATCACTCTTTGCTTATTTTCCGGGCGTTTGGTAAGGACTGGGCCCCAGTCTACGGCGTGTCATGTTCCACGCGCGCCTCAAATACCATAGCTGGCCAAATGATTAGGGACAGTACCTAGATTCTTATATTATTATTAACTTTAATTGCATTTTGCAGGCAAATGGTTGGTTGTGGTTCCGGCTAGACTTTATTGATTGAGATAATGAAAACATCAAATTTGAAGTCATAAGAATTTATGCTGCGGCTGCGGGGTACCTTTGAAAGAGTTACTGGGGACCTAGAACATAAAGAGCAACTGAAAGACACAGACATGGTTTTAGTCAGTAATAGTCCAAAAGGTTCTACTCAAAATGTTTGCTGGTCCAAATCTACAGACTCAGTTCAAACTTGCAAAGGTTCACTGGTAGAAAATGCCTAAGGCATTAAGTCCGCCTTTGTACCTTTATGTGCAAAAAGTATTAAATATTTTTTTATATAAAGGGTGTAAAAAGACCCTTAACGAAAATGAAAACCCCATATTCTACACATGACTGATATACTTTTTTTCTTCTAGGACATAACTGGGAATTCACTGGTTCTGGAGATATTGAAGGTCAAAGTCAACAATTTTTTTTCGTTTTTTTTTTCAAAATCGTATTCCAAGTATCATTAGCAAACTTTCTTCTGAACAAACATTATCAAAATTATCAATTTTTCTTAACAAATTATGCATTTGAAGTTAGAAAAATGCAACGAAAACTAAACACAACGAGCGCCTCACACACACAAGCGTGCGGTCGGTTCAACGACCAAGCGCGAGCGGCCGAACGCTCAGCTGATCGAAATTATGACTAATTAATTATTTTTTAAAGATGAAAAAAAAAAAATTTCCTAGCAATAATTTTTGGTCAAAGTTGCTTAATTACATGTTCAGAATGTGTAGTTATCGGCTTTGTGATCGGTTTTTTTACACCCTGTATGCATATTTCAACTAGGTAAACAACTCTGTTTGTACAAGTAAATAAATAAAAAGATAGACTGGGATATGTATATTTGATTTAAAACAAGCAAATAGACCACAAAAATTATAAAAATTGTATTTTTATTTTAAGCGTCGAATTCATACGCATTTAGTAAAAAAAAGTATTTTGATATTACAAACATGAATTTTATTTATATGTGTACATACCTACGCTAAAAGGTGGATAGTTTTGCTTTCCCATACAGTACTTACTAAAATAGTTGATGAGTCTCTCAATAGATAATAGTTTACTAATAGTCGAAAAGTCTCTCGATACACAAGTAAAACAACATAAGATACAATGAAGGCACCATACAAACAAAAAAAAATACAAGCATACTCCTAGGCCAACTATCCGGTTTTAACCCTACGTCCAAAAACCCTACGCAACATACCTATTTTCAAAATAACATAACACTTAGAAGGTTAACTTTCCACTCGACATTAACACCGTAGGTAAATAATAAATCTGTCCAAATATAAGTGATCTAACGCAAACATACAACATGGACACACGGGGTGTTTGATATTATCATTAAGGGATTTGTACAACCACACCCTGCCGTACCAACAGACGGAAATGCTCAAAGTTTACTGTCGTACGGAGTTATTAATATGACATAGTTTTGTAACTAATTTCGAGGTAATTAATGATAATCTTTGCGACTGTATCTAACATCTGGCTTTCCCTTATGAATGTAAATGGATGTATTTTATTATTATCAAAGGATGGTAATACAGCTGGTTACTTTGATGGAAATGTATTTTATTTACATTTCACTCCCAACTTCAGTGCATACAACCTGATTCTTAATTTTTCTTTATTTTAATGTAACATAATGTAATGCTTGATTGCGATCCCACCTGATGGTAAGCAGTGATGCAATATTCGATCACCGTCGTGCCCTCGTGGAGGCGAGTGGCAGCTTTTAGCACGGTTACCTCTCGCACTGGGCCCTGGTTAAAATCTGATCTGGCGCGAGCGAATGCTAGCTAAGGAGATGACCGCAATAGTTTTAAGGACTGGATAACCCACCAGCCGCCACAACAGATGAAACCACGGATATCAGAAGTCTCAGGTCCCCGGTCACCATGGGCGCGGGTTTATGGACGACGAGCAATGGATAGCTCGTTGCCTAGCCGTCCGGCGGTCTGGTAAGGCAACTGAAGGACACATGTAGGTTTTAGTCATTAAAAGTCTGACAAACCCTCTTGTTTCACTTTAGCTGCAGGAGAAGTCATTGAATGATTTTACACCTCAAAAAAACCGGACAAACAAAAACATGTTTTTTGTTCTTTTGGTTATAATTTCCCGTTTAAAAATTGGATGGTGTTAAAAAATGTTCGGTAGTTGACACTAGACTTCTTTATGTCCCACACATATTTTCTTAACTAGCAGTACTCGTATTTCTTAGTTCCTAGTATGACAAGGGCACAACAATAACAAATATTTACTCGCCATGGGTATGACCTCTGTCACAGCGGCAGCTTCACTACCAAGCCGGTCATAACTCTGTCCAGCGCACTCATTTGTTTTACCCTGCTCTCCCAAGGTCTTACATGCAATTTTGCAGAAAGAATTTTCTGTACCCTAGAATGGAGGAAATAGATGGATGATCAGTTCAGTTTTTTTCTTTGGGTGGTCAAGGTGCTTTTGGTCATTTGTTTTATATGACGGGAGAGTTTTTGGTCGTGTTTTTGGGTGTGTTTTATGAACATGCATGCATGTTAAAAAAGACAACAAGTTTTTCGTGATTTTTTCTTCTAAATCGTGAATCTCATATCTTAATAGTGAAGTTTAATGTAGATGTCGTTATACATGATTAAATTCAATAACCGAAATTATACATTTGTAAATTGTAATTCTATTGTTTCGGAAAGATTTTATAATTTTACTTTTTTATTTATTTAAGCTTATAATACAAAAAAAAAAACAAGGCACAAGCACTTAACACAACAAACACTTATTTAACTGTAGTCTTGTATTGTTTGTGTTCGGCATTATGCTGAACTGGACCTATTTGGCGAAACTGTGAGATATTGTTGTACCTACTTATTTCTTTTTTTGCTTTTTTTTGTGTAATTTAAGTTTAACTGTACTCGTTCATATTGATGGTTTGCCAAATAAACGTGTTTTCTTTCTTTTCTTTCTTTTTTCTTTACTCTTTGTTGTGTGAATGCTGGTTGACCTCTAATTGGCGACTGCGTAAGACTTAGACTTGTTAACTAAACCTGGAAAACGATGCACACAGAAGCTGTTTGTTATAGTTTAGTAAATAAATTATCAAGCTACGAGTAGTTAGGTGGTTGTAAACAGATAGTATTCACATATTACAACTATTCTCAGATTTATCAGTGCGGTGGACGGATATTCCCATTTACGGTCAAGAATCAATATAATTTGGTGAAATAGAGTCTTATCGACACATTAAACACCATACACAAGATAGCTATTTCTAGGTGCTATTGCAAGACGTGGTCTATCCATGTGCTAAATTTTATCTAAATTCGTTCACCTGTTTAAGCGATAAGTAGTAACAAACATACACTCACACATATCTCAACACATCTCACCTCATCACATACGAACTTTATAATTTGTACACTAATATTTTATTAGCGAAAGTTTGTAGGCATGTGATATAATGTGACTCAGTCTCTTCAAATGTGCAAAGTTGAGTTCCTAAATGTGACTCAGTAAGATCATAACACCTACAGGGAGAAACCACCACATCCACTGATTAAATTCCATACATCACCCTGTAAGAGATGGGGTGACATAAGCTTGGCACCATACTGTTAGATTTGCATACATTATTAATATATTCAATTAATTAAGTATATTATATTATTCATTACTCGTAAATTCAATTGCTTGTATTTGTTTAGTATAAATATAATGCTGTATTGGTTGTATAGTATTGTGGTCATTAACTTGTAAACAATACCTACTGCTGATTTTTAAATCGAAAAAAGTGTTATTAGATTTTATAAACTTGTTTTTGAGAATGGACATTCTCACCCCGTCGCCGCCGGGTCCCCGATCCCGATTTCTAACTAACGTGGGCTGGTGGACGACGAATTATGGATAACTGACTAACTGACTGGCCTGTTGGTCTAGTGGTTAGTGACCCTGACTGCTATGCCGGAGGTCGTGGGTTCGATTCCCACCCAGGACAAATGTTTGTGTGATGAGCACGATCATTTGTTCTCTGTCTGGGTGTAATTTATCTATAATATGTATGTATTTAGAAGTATATAAGTATGTTTATCAGTTGTCTAGTACCCATAATACAAGCTCTGCTTAGTTTGGGACTAGATGATGTTGTGCGAAAGTTGTGGAATATTATTATTATTATAACTCGCCGTCCTACGTCCGTAAACCCATGCATATACCCTATGACGTCGCCAACGCCGAAGATGCCAATTTTACGATAATTATAGTAATATATGCTCTTTATTTATTCTTCCCTCTCTTAAAGAGGAGGCCTGAGTCCTAGCAGTGGTAACATTATAAGGCCGATAATGCTAACGCTAAAATAATGCTCTTTATATCTCACTTTGTGAACTATAATATTGTTCTTCCAACCATAGACGTATTATACAATGTGCAGTTTTGAAGTTGCAATACATTTCGGGACGTAATTATGTTAGTGATTCTCGACCCGAATCAACAATAAAATGAGTATGTAATTTTTTTTCTTATTTATGGAAATTGGTACATGATGTGAACTACTTCTTTTTAAACACGGCCAGTCTAATATTTGCCCTATAACCGCGCTTTCACACACTAAACACATTTCTTTGATCCAAAGCACACTAGCAAACGTGCGGGAATCCGCACGTTTGCGCTAGAGAGTTAGGGCCTATTTCACCACCTATGATTAAGTTTCGAGTATCTTACTTGGCAGATAATTTCATACAAATTCTGTTCCATTTTTGAATTTATCCAGAAAGTAGTGGCTACTCGGACATTGTGAAACAGGCCTTTATTCTAAAAAACAGCTAAAATTAAAAAAAAAATATCATAATATGTATTATTGATTATTGATCAAGTATATTATTTTTATATGATTATTTGTGACTTTTATTACAACCTCCCGAAATGTTGTGCAGTTTCAAAACAGCACATTGTATATGCGAGAAAATCATGAAACAACTTCCGGGTGAAACAAGTCAGAGTTTTAATGCTACTCATGTTCTTTTAGTTACCCTTTGTATTTCAGAAACACAGTGACTCTTATAAACAATTCCAGTACTAATGATGTGTAATTGTTTATAATACGGTAAAAACACATGTAGTTATTATGATAACAACGGCTATCCACAGTTACACAGTAATTGAAATAAAAAGCTACGAGATCCGTAGCGCGTCACGTAGCGACCGCTACGACGTAGCATCGTAGCATGTGTATAGGTATGATTGCACCCGCAGTACAAATAAGGATTTGATGCTACCTAAGTTCATTATACTTTACTACAATGTCCTTGTTTATAGAAAAATATATGAGAGTGGTTATTCTTAAATTATTATTTTGACTATAAGCAGACATGTTTTTTCTACAATGTCTTTTTTTGAATTTAAAGTTAGTGTACAGTAATGGCTCATAGGCAGACTTAATGGGACAAGATTTTTTCTATGTGCTACTAGGTTAAAAAAAAACAATTTTTTAAAGTAGTTTTGCTCGCCACAATTAATATCATCATCATCATCTCAGCCGAAAGACGTTCGCTGCTGGACATAGGCCTCCCTCCCCCAAGCGTCGCCACAGCGACCGGTTCTGTGTGTCTCGCATCCATCGGATTCCCACGACTCTCTCCAGGTCGTCGGTCCACCTTGTGGGAGGCCTTCCGACGCTGCGCCTTCCGGTACATGGATGCCACTCTAGAACCTTCCGTCCCCATCGACCGTCTGTTCTAGTTCTAGTTCGTAGAACAGAATTAATATCACGTCATAGATATTAATTGCAGTGTGCAAAAAAACTTAATGTCTTATGACTTACGTCGTAAGCGTGAAACAATAATTAAAAATGTTTTTAAACTGAATGAAGCATCTATAAGTTTAAAAACCTAATATATTTCTTGGTATCTTTATTTTCTGAGTTTCACTGCTAAAAGGAAGAATACCTCATCTTTGCTCTACAAAAACGTTGTAAAATCTTCGACACTTAGTACAAAATCTTTGATAGCCAGGGTCCTTAAATGCTGTCCATAGCCCATCGGAAGCCTGTAATGAGTAACATTAGATAAGTTCACGATTGATAGCGGGTATATTTCGTTAGTCACAGCGAAGTTTTTATCTTCCTATCGTAAATGCTTCTACTCCTACAAGTTCTAGGAAACAGTCATTTGTTTCACGGAGACAAGTGGCCACTTATTTCGTTTTGCGTTTTGCTTTTAGATTAAATTTACTACTGAAAATGTTGCGCTGAATACAAATATTCGGTTTCTTTGTTTTTAACTGAAGTTATGTGGAAATCTGATATGGGATGTTTAGTGTTTGTTCTTCTTAAAAGTTTACAGTTAAATTTTTTACATGGGTTAAAAAAAATCAGGAATTGCTTTTTACTGCTAAATTTTATTTCAACCGAAATATCCGGGAATCATTGACATCTATAGTAACATTTTTAGGGTTATAAATTTTAAATTTAGTTTATAAATTTAAAATGTCAACGGAGTTGATTAAAACAACGATTTCATACTATTTCAATTTAAAAAAAGAACACATTTTTTTTAATAAGTAAAAAGCCGATGTATACCACCACTGAGGGGTCCACAATCACGTACCTACTGGATTCATGGTATTCGTTTGTGCGTCGATGTTTGACACACAGTGTACATACACTGTGTATTTATTCACATAGGTATATACCTACATGAATAAATACTCACATACTTTCATATACAGAAATTTGTCAAAAAACTTATCAAAATGATTGTAGATACAGCGCTATCAAACACATACATTCGTACATATTTAAATTGGCTTTACGGAGGCCCAAAAAAACATTGGCCTTTCCTTTGTGGCTGTTATTACGTTGCAGTCGGTTTTCATTCGCCGATGAAAATATGACGCTTTACACTGCAATATGGTTCAGCGTGAGCATATTTTTAGTTTACATGGCTGTAACTCCAGTTCATGTCAGGTGTAAAATTAAAGGATTTATTAGTCGAGTATGGAATCGTGCTGCTTGCGGGATATAAAGCTGACAAGCATTTTTAACTTTTAAGTTTTAATGAAATTGTGTTAACGTGGTAAAATTATTGATAAGTGCTCGCTGATTTCAACGATTTAATTTTGTAAGAAGAATACTTACATAGACCCATAACGAAACACTTATTTTAGTCCTAGTAGCTTTTCTTGTAGATTTTGGTGTGCTGGTTACGGAAACAATAGTAAACATAACATGCTAATAGCTATGCTTTATGCATAACATCAAAATAATTACAAACGTATTTTTTCAAGTGCCTATTAGAATTTAGGTTGAAGGCTTTTATGTTAAACTTATAATTATGACATAATCTTGAGACTATCTTGTAATGGGTCAGCTCACCCAGAAGATCCCAAACTGAGCGTCGCGATGCCCCAGGGCGTCATAGTGCTACCCCCGCAGCGTCACAAAGCGAACGCTCAGGTCGGTTGCCCATATTTAAAGTACAGGCAACCTAAGAGTTCGGTTTGGACTCAAAGAACTTTGAAAGATTTTGCAAAAATTTGAACGAAGGCAAAGAAGGAACAGTAGTGGGTTTTAGTCAATAAAAGTCTGACACACCCTTCCGGGTCCGGAAGTCATCGCACGACACCTAAAAAAAATACTTGTAATATAATAATTAGTCTTTGAAGATATTATACGTTTGCAATGTAAACAATCAAAAAATCTTAATAAAGAAAAATAAAACGTTTCAAGCCTTTGTCACTATTGGCGCGTTTTTGTGGATGGCAAGCTACACAAAGTTCCTCGTCCAACAACGACAAGGACAACGTGTTGAGGAGGAAACTAAACAGGTATAATTCGAAGCAGAACGTCATAACTTAACGAGTTACAACCAAATCCATCCCATCCTTATTACTGTTTTTTTTTGTTGTTCTTATCATTGTGATTAAGAAGCCTTTTTACTCGTACAGGTAAGTATATCTATATTACATCCTCTGACGTCTTTGTATGAAACAACACACTTTCTCATTAGAAACCAGAAGCTAAGTAATATAAAATGGCATTGCTCCCGTATTTCTACATTCAATTGTATCACCGCCGCGGTCAATGGCCCGGCTAATGTCGGCGGGACTGTTTACACCAGTAGATTACGTGTTAACGCAATGGTAACGGTATAGATCGCAAACAAATTAGTGGCTCATTACTGCAGTAGTCTAAGGCCGCGTTCCCACTTTGTGTTGATGACTTGTATATTTAAATGGAGGTGCTCACACACAGTTCACATATAAGGGTCAGCTCACACCGAGACGCGACGTGACACTGCGAGAGTGACTCAAAATAGAATTTTATTTACTACACGAAAAGGTACACATTTCATTGTGAGAATTTAGAATACGTTGCTTCAGGCAGCGCTGCGCCTCGTGACGCCGCGCGGCGTCTCGCTGCGCTGCGACGTCGTGTTGCCGTCGATTTTACTATGCGCCTCCCAACGTTGCGATGCGCCTCGTAAATGTTGTCCAGCTCAGCGCAATCTAGAAATCAGTGACCTTGTGAGTGCGGTTTTTTGACGATAGGCGTGACAAAAAAATCAATCGCATCAAAGTAAATAATTATTGTTTTGTCCTAATACTGTAAAGCTGTCAATAACGGAAAACCTTTTTTCCAACATATAAGAGATTGTCAAGGAGACATTTTCATAGCTCTAGTCGACTCTATTCATTGTAAAATTCGTCTTCTTTCTCTTGTTAGGAGTCCCCCAAAGACGGAATTCGACATTTTTCGTTGCTCGATGCTATCATTAGTAGACATAAGTGGTTGCTAAACTTAGACAACCTTGTAACAGAGCTCGACAGGCCGTTGCCACAGTTTAATTATTGTTTTAATTAGGTCCTTTTACCGGCCGCTCGATTAATCATAAATAATTTACAATTCGTTTGACACTTCTCATTCCACTCAAAGGGGACTATAGAAAAAGTGTCAAAATTTTACTGACTAGCTTTTCAGTTTGTTGTTTTTTGAATTCCAGAAAAAAACGGAACCCTTTGTCATCCGTCTGTCTGTCAAGACCCTTTATCTTAGGAACGCATGGAGGTATAAAAAGGTAAAAATCATATACCTACTCATGTCCTGTAGACATGAGTATATGAAGCTCTTGAAGCTGTAAAAAATTAAATTTCTAACTTAAAGGAAAAAAGATTTATGTCACAAGAAAAGGTATTTCGACACTCTCAAGGAAATAAAAATTCATAGGGTACTTCCCGTTGACCTAAAATCCTGTTTAGCATGAAGCACGATCTCACATTACAAATATAGGAAAAGTAGAGTAGTAACATCACAAAAAAGTTTTATCTTTATCTCCTAGACCCGATTAGGGAATTGAACTGTTTTCATAGATAGGTTTGTACGGAACCCTGAGCGCACGAGTCTGACTCACACTTGCCCGGTCTATTTTCGCTTTTACCGTTAATAAGATCGCGCTTGACCACTCTTTCACCTGATACAAAAGATGATTTTGAAAAAAAAAATTAGGTACCAGTTAGTCTAAATTATCAGTTAACCGAACGTCGAACTAAAGCTTACCGCTAGTCTCCATTTCTGATACAGAAGTTTATATTATTACAGCAACTTAGCAAAACAACTCACAAGTTAACAGCAATAAAACACAGATGGTATAACAGGGAAGCAGAACAGTTCTATGCATAATGTATATTATGTACATCTCTATACATATACAACACTTTACCCAGGTGTAGTGGCCCGCAATTCAAACATGACATGTCCCGGTAGCAATATTTTGACTGAGACATATCTTTACGACTATACAGCACAGATATACATATACACACCAGCAATAATGTCATTCCACACATTTCAGGTAATAATATACACCGCAGAATCTCATATTTCGTAGTCAACGCCGACACCACATGCTGGGCCAAATGTCAAATAAATATTGTAAAATCTTGGTACTGCTCTCTCATAAACGTGTAATCGTTAGATATATTGTAGTATTATATTTTCGTGTTTATTTTCGTACAAGAGGCTGTCTGGAGTTCAAAACTCTTTAGATTGGTTTTTGGGTTTTCGTACAACGGCTTAGTTCTTTTGATGTTATGGTCAGATTCAAATTTCAAATGACTTTTTCGGCTCTAAATGAAGCGAGAAGGAGTGTAAGGTGTTTTTTTTTTCAGATAATACCCACTGTGTTAGCTTACTTGCCAATGAAATCGGAGGCAGATCATAGGTTACAGACGTCTGTTGTCACTTCTGTGAACAGTTTCTTGCGATATTCCGCCGCTGGCGAAGTCTAAGTTGAGGTTGGCTTTGAGTAAAATTGAATGTCGTTTTACTGTGATCCTATGAGGAATTTAATTCTATACAATTAAATTCATCAACATTCATAAAAAAAACTTGGCAAGTACGAGTCGGACTCGCGCACTGAGGTTTCCGTATCAACTTATCTATGAAAACAGTTCAGTTTTCGAATGAAACCCTATTTATGACCAACAAGGGGGTCATAAAAAACTTTTAAAGTGGGTTAAAAATATCTGCATCCGATCGATATCGAAGTCAACTCCGATATCGTTGGGGAAAGAGTAACTCAGATTGACTGTAAATTCATTGAGAGCTACATCTAGCGGTAGCCAGCGCTAGACTGAGTTAAAATGATAACTGGGTGTGTCTAATAACCCTGTGTTTCAACTGCATCATGCACGTAGCAATTTATACCTCGCCCCGGGCTTATTTAGTAATAGCTTGCTTTCGCAGCTAACGACAAACCGGCCTCATAATGTTTGAGTAACTAACTAATTTTGACGGATTTCAAAAAAGAGGATACATTTCGCAGTAGCGCAGTTTTGCATCAGTAAATGTATTTTTATAATTCAATAAGATACCTGAACAAACAAATAATCTAATAATTAAAACTATATTGCATCTTCATTACTAATTTAAAACTTATTAGTTATATTAAATAAATTTATTTTCATTGCATATGAAAATAGATGGTAAAAGTAAAAAAAAAATGTCAAAGATCGATATGGTCACTGTCGGGCACAGCAAAGTAATGTTTAACGTTTATATATTTTATAGTTTAGATGAATACTTAGGTAACAACATCCATAATCCACAAAATTAGCAATAATAATCAGAGTTACAGATTTCAAAGCCTTCAAATAATTTAGTTAATCTAATTACACAGTTATAGTATCCAAAAACTGTATCAAATAATATTGCCGACTTTGCAAAACAGAAGTGGGAGACTGGACGGATCTTTTCTAGAAGATGCATAAAAACAGGCAGGCCTAAACACTGCTCGGTTTTTGCCATCTGTAATTCTTATAGGTTGGCCGAGGCAAAAAAAATACTGGGACAAAATAAAAACTGATTCGATAGTTTTCAATGGAAACTGTGGGTTTTATATGTAAGTATATTAGGAAGTTCAACATTAATACAATTGTCCTACTGCTGAGTAAAGGTCTTCCCCCTCTTTGATTATTATCTTCCCCGGTCAACCTGTAAGAAAATACTACAGATGGCAAAAACCGAGCAGTTTGTAGGCTTGCCTGTTTTTATGCATTGAATAAAAACCTACGCAAACTAGATTTTTCTTATCTTCGAATAACAAAAGAAAATTAGCCTAAAAAACTTGATTTCCATGCACTTGTTATTATATCCCCCATCGGAACTATATTAAAATCATTACTACGGTTTCGTCAACCTCAATATGTCTATATACAAAAGCCGACACAATTAACTCTTATCATTTAATGCCAAATGTTCGCTTTTACAAGCCTAGAACAACAAATGGGCCTAGAACGCTATATTTTTCCATTAAAATACCAAATGACTGTTAATTATAAAGTGTTCCACGCCATAAATGTTAAGCCGGGTGCCAGTAACTTCGTCACCTCCTCTAGCTTCCTTTGTTTGTCCAGTACTAAATATAAGCGGCTTTCAAGGAACTGTTCACGGGCTATCTATGCAAATCACATCAAGTACTTGAACTCAAACAGAATAAACACCAAGTATAATACGAGGGAGTAAAGTTAAACGCTCCTACAATTATTACGGAACCCGCTGTCTTTGTAAATAGGACGTCACCTCACCAGTCGTTTCGTGTATTTGAAATTTTGAGCTGCATTTGAACACGAATGCCTTTTGTCCGTGAACCGGAATGGGGAACAAAGAATTACACACGGCTTCATCTACTGAAGTACGAGTAACGTGCAATGAAGGCTTTATTCATTTTTAAAAGCGCGAATGACTGTTGTGTAAGTATGCGCAATAAATTTTTGAGAATTTTATAATCAAAAAACTGGGTAAGTACAAGTTGGACTCGCACCGAGGGTTCTGTACAAACTAACTTATGTAAATAGTTCGATTCCCGAATCGAGTCTCTAAAAATTAACCACTGTGGTCTTTTTAAGGAAATCTTTTATTGTGTTGATAGAAACAAAATAAGAATTTTTTCATGATATAAAATAGCGCTTGAATGCAATCCCACCTGATGGAAACAGTGATGTAATCGTTTATGATGAAGCTCACTAGTTTATTAATAGCCTATTCACTCTACTGAATGGGCTATTAATAAACTAGTGTGCTTTGAAGACATCTAAATTATAATCGGACTGGAAGGCCTCAAGTTTGTTTGATTCATGTAGCAAAATTGTAGCAGTTCAAAGAAAATACTCGTCGACACAGAATCGAAGTGCATCTTAGTTCGTTTCTACGGCTCTACGCGTGAAAGACAAACTTGATCAGTTATGTATAACATAGAGTTAGTTGGCTGCAGTCACAATAAAAATAAAGGAAAAGTAAAGTAGACTTTCTAACGATACTTTTCTGAAGAAAAGAGTCGCAATCAGCTGTTAGATAAAGTTCGAGTTGGCGGAGCGCGCAATCTAGAATTGGCGAACAGTTTTAAAACTGTACCCACGTGTTTTACTTGGAAAAGTGGAACTTTTTGAAAATATTCAAGTAGGTATGTATTAAGCAAATAAGTATTATAAACTTGGAGATTTAAGTCCCGTCTCACAAAGTTCTTAAACTTCTTATACTATTTGGATGCGGAAATTTTCCTAAGAAACTCCGTGGTCCAGTTATTTTCGCGTATACAACTTTTTTCAAAAGAAAACATGAGATGCATATTGTGTTCTGTACATATCTTTTTTCTAGAGTTAACTAAAGTCTTCTTCACATATTTTAAAAATTATTTAACATGCAAACTTTTAATGATCCAATGAACGAACTAAAGTAAATACATCTAACACAGATTGGAGAGCTTGTATCAATATTAAATAGACTTTAGTTAAACTGACATCTACCAAAACCATCTACATTGACTAATTAATCAATATCGGTAAACGCTTCTAAATTATGCATACGTAATAGAAGGCAAAATTTAATTCACATGTAGCGGACATAGTGTCCGATTTAATCCCAATGTGAATTCGGTACGAGTCACAGCGGTCGGGACCGACAGTGCTTACTCTGAAGTTTGTAACTTTGCCCGCTCGCCCCATTCGCCCCCTTATGCCCTAAGGATACGTCCAGCTAATATGTGGCTGAATTTTGGGGCTTCCAATTTAGCCCTATTTATGCAACACCTTGGCTTTGACCGGAGATTGAGGTGTAGTAGTGCAGATACTATTTGACTGTTTGTTGTGCAAGCCAATGTATGGCGAAAGCGGATGTTGGGAGCTTTGGCATTAATGTTATAGGGATTTTTGTCGAAAATAAAACGAGCATAACCAGGGACCTAGGTTGAACGAAAGAAAACCCTGGACCCTGTTATTAAGACAAAGAAGGAACAGGAGTTCTAGTCAGTAGAGGTCTGACACGCATTGCGAGTTATCAAAATGACTTCCTCCTACATTAAAAAAAATATTAAAAAAACAATTCATATTGTTATGCAAACTTAACGCATTTGTGATCAGTTTTACAAACTTTTTCTTGGGGTTTTATAGTAGGTTTGTTAGAATTTCCACGAAATAGTTGTATAAATGAAATAAATTTGAGCTTTTGACACGTGACAGAGAGTCCACTATCGTTTTAGCTTATATTATATACTGGCACACATGCCACTCAAATATTTGCATACAGGCCAAACAAATATTTGGAATGTCAACATAAAGTATTACGATTTTAACATAGGTATAGGTAGTGCATGACAATGTATGCAACACAGTGTAGGGATTTAATAAACAAATGTTAATATATTATTATGCATTTTACCTTCAAACCTATTACCGACAATTGCCTAAAAGTATCTGTCTGTTAAGTCGTGAGTTTCTGATCAACTTTTAAGTCTTTTAAAATTCATAGATATCACATAAGTATCTATAGATGATTATAGGTACATACTACATAAGGAAAAGTGATCCTTTTCCAAATAATAAAGAACTTTCATGATATGGTTAATGTCACGATTAGTGAAATGTAATTAAAATATAGATCAATAGTTTTTTAGACTAGAAATCATCCAAGGACTTTTCCCGCTCTTGGGCGGAGCGGGAGGGATTGTTAGACTTTTATTGACTAAAACCGACTCTTAGTACTTCTTTACCTTATCATTCCAAGACCCTGGTGTTCACTTTCACATAACACCAGGTAAGTTTGACTCTTCTGGGTCCCTACGATTTGGTGACATTCCCTTGAGGCGCGCATGGAACATTACGTACCGTCGATAATTTGGGCTCGATCCTGACGGTTACCCAACGGCCGGAGGGCGTGCTAAGCTTAGCCAGAATGCATCTCATGGCAATTCTAAGAATCTCAATCATCATCATCATCATCATCTGCCTAGCCTTTTCCCAACTATATTGGGGTCGGCTTCCAGTCAAGCCGGATTTAGCTGAATACCAGTATTTTACGAGGAGCGGCTGCCTACCAGACCTCCACAACCCATTAACTGGGGTAACACGGTACTTCATGGCAAGACTGGAGTCAGATTTACTGGCTTCTGACTATCCGTAACGACTGCCAAAGATCTACAAATGACAACCGGGACCTACGGCTTAACGTGCTTTCCGAGGCACGGAGGAAACTCGTTATGTTAAGATGGTCACCCATCCACAGACCAACCTTGGCAAGCGTAGCTTAACCTTGAAGATCGACCTGTGCGGCTGTTATTATCTAGCCACGAGCTCCTCCCTCAGTTAGCAATCCTATGGTACCTACCAATAATACTAAGAATCTCAATACACGGATAGAATACATTAATTTATTACAGAATTCTGGTGCTCACCTTCTGACTCTTCCGGATCTTTCCACATTAACTGAGAAATCTATGAACACGCATAAAAAAATACAGCCGAACATATTGATAACCCTCATATTTGAAGACAGTAAAAAAAAAATCTCCATTGCAGGAACAACTAAAAAGGCAAAAATTATCGTGAAACCCCCTAGTAGTTACATTCGCATTCTGTGAGCCAAAAAGTCATTGCCAATCTTAACCGACTCCGAAATTCCAGACTAGGGGCTGCCAATCAATGGAATGTTTTATTTTAGACACTCAGTCTTCATTAGACCGTAACTGTCTCGATTTTTCTGTTTTCTGCCTTAATTAACAACTTTTGGCTTGCCTCGCTCTTTGCCAGTGAAGGCACGAGAAACATTTTCTATGCCAAAAACGATCTTGGTTTTGAGATTGCTGGTACCGTATAAATATTAGAAAATAATCAATGAAACACATGGTTTCGTAGAGCTTACGTATTTTTTAGTCGCCTTCAGTGTTATTAGTATAGAAATATGAAGTTTTAAGTCACATTGACCAACTTGCATTGGACTCGCGTGCTGAAATCTTTTGGCGCGCGAATTGCGGCCTATTCCCTCTCCTAGAAAGAAGGCCCCAGTCCCAGCAGTAGGAATATTATAAGGCTGATTACGTTATGTAAGCCACTTTTTGTGGTTTTTTAGGGTTCCGTACCCCAAAAGGAAACAGAACCGAACACTTATAATATCACTATATTGTCCGTCGTCCTGTCTGACAGTCTAAAACCCTTTATCTCAGGAACGCGTGAATGTATCGAGTTGAAATTAAAACCATAATTACTCAGATCTACAGTTCCTTGAAGCTGCGGAAAAACAAAATTAATGGAAAAAAGATACGGCATTTTTTTATGTCGAAAAAATGTTTATTTCGACAGTCTCAAAGGAAATAAATTCATAGGGTACTTCCCGTTTAACTAGAATCCTGGACTGATGACACAAGGTCTCACAGCACGAGTATAGGAAGAAGTCTGCAAATTATAAATTTGTTATTACGTCAAAAAAAAAATGCGATTCTTCGAGATTCGATTCGGGAATTGACTTGATTTCATAGGTAAGTTTGTACGGAACTCTCAGTGAGCGTGTCCGACTTGCGCTTACCCGGCTATTTTATTTGTAAGACATATTAAATCTTATATCACAACATGATCTTTAGTACTACATCCCAATTAAAACAGATCTACCATACAGCATTCCTGCCCAAACAACTGTCAGTCAAGTGGCATGGCGGCTGCAGTGCAATCGCGCGCATGTTGCAATCACCGCGCGCATTGTTGCCGCTCCGCGCAGTGCTCATTGTGCGACGTTGCACCTGAGCCACACCGTCCCTCTTGTTTGGAACTAGAGCACACAGTGCGAGCGTCTTTTCACTGCAATTGTATTACGTGCCATTGTCCCGTTTCATTTATTCACAGCTATTCACCGAGGACAGCTTTCGCTTTCTAGATTACAGCCGAATATGTGTTGTGTTGAGGATTTTCATACGTTAGCGAGTGTTTTCTGGTTTTATGTTTCGTTGTTGTTTATTTTATAAAGAAGTGCTTTTGCTATTGTTGAACGTAAGTATCCTTTAAGAGTTCAATTGAATAGATTTGAAAAGCAATTATCATGAGAATTAAAGAATGTTTTACCAGAAAAAAATACCCATAGTAGTTATCATCATAAAAATTTAATAAAGCTAATAAGGCAGTTATATTCTTAACAATCCTAAATTCAATAACAGTAAAAAAATAATTGGGGAAACACAAAATTGCTCCACTTATCTCAATAATTCGAATCGATTTCATTGTTTCCTCAAACGTTTATTCACCTTATTGGTTTTGTATTCCAAAATAACAAATCAAATAAGTGGTTGTTCAAATCGATCATGGTTTTATTTATAAGTAGGGTGTCTTGTGTATGTGAGTGTATTGTAATATTTTTGTGAACGTATCTACGTACTCGTATGTATGTACGTGGTAACATATAGCTGTAGATAAAAAAAATTGTCCTCAAAATACAGGCCCAGGCCTAGTTTTGCCGCAAGAGACTCTCAGATAACGGGAGTCGCTGCATGATTCCTGACCACCACAAGCGCGGGTTTTGGAACGTTAAGCAATAGCTAGTTCGCCGTCCGGTAACTGGTAAGGCCTGAGACGACGTGTAGTGTTTCATACGCGCCTTATAGATGTCGAGGCCCGATGCCTAGTAGGAGTACGAGATTGTTCGAAAGAGTTATGACAGCCCCTCTTTAGGCAATTGAAAGCGTAGTAAAAGTCTGACACGCCCTCTTGTTCCACCCAGAGTGAGGGAAGTTATTTAAAGATTTCCCACTGAAAAAAAGCCTAGTTTGATTTTTTTTGAAATCCTAACTAATATTATAAATGCAAGAACGGCTGACATGGAAAAGAACATAGGCTACCTTTTATCCCGATTCTTTTTTGTTAAACTTATATCCTTGCAGATGAAGTCGCGAGTAGAAGCTAGTTTTATTATAATTGTCAAAGTCAAATAAAGTTGTAATCAAAATGAATAAATAAAGATTATCGCTTAACAGACTCACATTTTTCAATTGTTCGCAGGTTCAAAGTAATAATTAATGAATTACAACGACACAGACCTAGACTAGTCGTCCTAACGCTCTTGACCACTAAGGGCAACTCACGCTTTCAAAAACCATGAATTGTTTATGAAACTTTGTTACTTTCATGAAGAACCTTCAGCACCCTTAAGTGAAAGCTTTGGTAACGATGTGTCTACTATTAAGTATTTATTTCGACGTCTCCAATTTGTTAACACGAAAAGTATATCGGACATAAATTTTATAAAGGTCACTGTGACAAGGTATTAGAAATTTAAAATAGTAATTAATAATTTTGTTTCTACTGGGCTATTAATGCGTAGTTATTTTGTTAGAGGTGTATAATTGTTTAGGTTTTAGTTCATGCTTTAAATTCTTGAACTTTGCCGCCCAGTCAATGGCCACAAGCTCGCGTGGGTGCGACAGAGCCTGTTTAATCATCTTGCCACCAGACGTGTGCTGATGCGCCACTAGTACATGCAGGACATCCCACCTACGCACAACAAGTTTGGGGAACACATGCATTGTGCGTACAGTTAAGGAGTGGAATTCCCTGCTTGAGTCTGTTTCCTGATAACTACAAAATCCCTTATGCCATTCATCTGTAGATCAGGATTAAATACCTATGTTACTTTTGGGCAAGAGTCCTCCATCGTCAAACATAATTATCCTTGCTTTCCTTCAGGTGACAAGTGGTCAAGCGCGAGTTTAAGAATATTTAAAAAGAAAATAAGATAAATATGAAGGCATTCGCTCTACAAAAAAACATGTTTCATAATAAATTGCACTATTTTAAGCCATCACATAGATAACCACGAAGATTACTGAAAACAAAAATTTCCTTTTCTCCTCTCTACTACTGTGCAAAATACAAAAGACATTCGAATAGCATTGGGGAAATTCCCATGCTTTTCCAATATTACGAGTATTTGTGTTTTGTTTTCCTCAGTCAATCGATCAGCGGGTCTAAAAAGGCCACTTTAGTAGAATCGTATTAGGATAATATGAATCATATTTTTTTCATGTGGAAATATTTAAACGGAATATGATTCTGATATGAAATAAATTGAGTATGATTTGATTAATTTGTGTTACTATTTTAACGAATATGTATTTGAAAAATTGCTTATGATTTGCTAGGAATACAGGATATGATTTGCTTTTAGATAGTCGTAAAATGCTCAGTGTGACCTTTTTAGGCCTGCAGGATGAAGTACGTAGGTACAAATAGTCTCGGTAAGGATTCATATGCGGGCACGCTCGGCGCATTATGTAATTTTTCTACTTTTTATTATTTTATTTTTTTCTTGTTTACTTTGTGTTTGTAATCGTTGTGCTATGTCTGTATCGAAATACAGTCTTTCTATTCTATCCTATTCTATTTTTAATATATTCTGCAGAAAACCATCTTAAAATCGTTTTAAAACTATGCTAAATCCTTTGAGAGGACTTTTACGATAACGTTTCTGAGTTAGAACAGCTATCCTACGTAAGTAACAGTAACTACGAGGTTCTTAGAAGTAATAGAAGTAATTTTCAATTTTAAAGCATAGAGGAAACTGAAGTCATGTGAGCTGTAAGCGCAGCAATAAGCCGTTTTTCTCAATTGAGTTTAACAACATAAGTGCTAGCCTGATGTATTATGTAATAGTAGCTTGTACTAGATCGGCTTCTTCGTAAAAGTAGAAACTTACCTTAAGGTATATTATATTCGATATACAGGGTGTCCCAAAACTCAACGATAATCTGAGACCGGATGAAAGGCCAAGCTACACTTGTTCTGGGAAAAATAAAAAATAAAATCCATATCACTCAGTTCAGCGATAATAGACATATTTAAAAAAAAGTTGAAATTCGACACCCTTGGTCGCATTTTCAAGGTTTGTGAACACCAATGTCACAATTTCGCTGTGATTTTTTTAATTTCGTGGTCTTCATTAACGATGCTATTAATCGCAACTACAAATTATTGCAAAAAACTTTGTTAATTTAATAAATTAAGTTAAGTTTTAGTGGGTCATTGTTCACAAAAATATTGTCAGTGAACTTTGACCCTTCATGTTGAAAAAAAATTGTACTACACTACCCTTGCCAAGTAATTTCAAAAGATGGCGCATTTAATCAAGATTTCAAAATGGTGCAACACTTGCCACCTTTCTTGCCATGAAAAAAAATATTTCTTATTTTTCTCAAATTGACCTCATTTTGAACAACTCAACATTAGGATTTTTTGTTACTAAAAGGAGATTGACAGGGTGTGGATCAAGTGCATTTTGTTCCTCAGCCCAATACAATCAGTAAACCGAAGCTCTTCAAAATCTGCTCCAGGAGTCAAAAGAAAAAAAGAGTTTTTCCAACCTAACCTAAGTTAGAAATCGTTTTAAAGAAGTTTGACCAGGTGCTGCCCAGAATGAACCTCTAGTGCATTTCATAGCTTAGAGCAATACTAATCAGCAAACCAAAGCACTTCAAAATTCGCTGCAGGGGTCAAGAAAAAAAAAAGATTTTGTGTTGTACCATTTTGAAATCTTGATTAAATGCGCCATCTTTTGAAATTACTTGCCAAGGGTAGTGTAGTACAATTTTTTTTCAAAATGAAGGGTCAAAGTTCACTAACAATATTTTTGTGAACCATGACCCACTAAAACTTAACTTATTTTATTAAATCAACAAAGATTTTTGCAATAATTTGTAGTTGCGATTAATAGCATCGTTAATGAAGACCACGAAATTAAAAAAATCACAGCGAAATTGTGACATTGGTGATCACAAACCTTGAAAATGCGACCAAGGGTGTCGAATTTCATCTTTTTTTAAATATGTCTATTATCGCTGAACTGAGTGATATGGATTTTATTTTTTATTTTTCCCAGAACAAGTGTAGCTTGGCCTTTCATCCGGTCTCAGATTATCGTTGAGTTTTGGGACACCCTGTATATTCCCGAGATAATAAGCCTTCCTATATATTCTTTAGGTATATACTAAAGTCCTGATTCATCAATGCTCAGCCCAAAGCCTTGGGCCTATTTACCTAGAATGCAACACAATTTTCACAAAGGTTTCTTTTATGGTAAAGGTTTCTCTTCTTATTCAAGAAATAACCCCCATAAGAGGATATAAAGGAGTTTCAAAATTTGTATGGAGAAATCTATTTTTACACTGGTGAAACTACTGCCAGAGGCTAGTGTTCTATAACCTGTCTACCTCTCCAGTTCCATTATGGTGTATGAACTCGTTAAAACCACACACCTATTACAAGACAAAAACTTTCACTAGTAAGTAACTATGGTAAGTAAAGCCTACGATAAACAAATACCCCTTACGAATTTGATTCACTGCCACATAAAAATAGTTTCTAGAAGGCACCTTTTTTTAGTTAACTGACTCTTTATATTTTCTTATGTGGTCTTAGTCCTAAATTTTTTGCGGTGGCATATCATCCAATTACTTCTCCCGCTATATGATGAATTGAGAGGGCGTGTCAGACTATTACTGACTAAAATCCAGCTATGTCCTTGATTTGCCCTTTCGTTATCACTTCGTTCTCCATACATTTTATATGGCAACTAGACTTGTAGAGCTACATTAGACCCACGCCACGTGAAGCCCCGCGTCGCGACGCTATGTATAGCTCAGAAGTCAACCACATTTACGTCAATCTAATGTGATTCCCGCTTCAGGCGTCGCCCACGTATGCGTCGGTCTAATATAGCTCCTGCTCTAGAGTTTTCAGCCCTGTTGCGATGTCTAAGTTATGCGTCATCGTGTTGATCGCCGCCTTGACTATTTTGTTATGTTCCCGCGTTATTTTAGCGTATTGTGGGTAATAAGTAATTATTATTATAGTATTTAAATTGGCATATATATTTAATTATATACTATTTTGTTATTATTTTTATTACACAAATTTGTTATTAATATATTTAATACACAATAAAAACAAACAACTGTAAACCACCGCTGGGTATCTGAATTTACTTGTTTTATAGTCCAGTCATTATAGTACTTTCACCTCGGAATTCGAGATACCCAGCTGTAAGTCTGTAAATACTTATACATTGACACCCTAAAAGTTGTCTCAAAACCTACATATGGTAGGGTGTACGCAACTATGAAATTTCAAGGTCAAAGGGCCTAAAAATCGTTGTTTTGCGCTTTTTTTGTAAATATCTCATTTCCTAAAGGTTTTTTGCTATTTGTATATTTCACAATATTGTAGAATACAAAATTCTCTACAAATTTTATATAAAAACTTTTTCCTACGGTGAACCGTTTTCGAGATAGAGGCCGGAGAGCGCACGGTCACAGCATCACTTCAGGTCAACTGGTTCCTCCGGTCGAAAACGCCCCTTAAGTTGATACTATCGATAAATCAATGATTATAAATATTTGTCAATTTTTATTAACTATTATATTATATTTTATGATTTTTTTCCTAACCTATCCACTTTTTATTCAGTATTAATTTATTTAACAACACTTACCTGGCATGTCAGACGTTTACTGACTAAAGCCCACTCCTGTTCCTTCTTTGCCTTTGTTCTATGGCCCCAGTCAGTGTACCCTTTCACATACCCCATGGCCCCAGTGGATTTCGACCCTGCTGGGCACCTACGATTTTCTGAAATGTTCTTGAAGTACGCATAGATCATTACGCGTCGTCGAGGACTTGAGCGCAATCAGGATGGTAATTGGACGACAGGACAGCGATCTACGCATTGCTCGCCGTCCGCCGTCGCCAGCATGGGCTTGTGAACAGATGTACGATGGAAAGGAGCAGTGCGTACTGAACTGAACTCACTGAGAATAATTAGTTTCTCTTACTATGCTATGCTTTTTTTAACTTAAATATCTCTATCTTGCTTTAATTTTCAAAGTAAATAACTAGGGTATGTCATTCATTAATAGAAATTGTAGCAAGAACCTATTTTGGGCACGTAAGAAAAGTGATTACTGTTAACAATAATTTAAGAAATTAGTTTCTTGTTTTGAACTTGTATGAATATTATTTTTTTGTGGCTGGTTTTAATAAAGTAGTATACCATTTTGGAAACTTGATTAGTTGCACCAATTTTTAAAAAAACTTTCCATAGTAGTGTTCATACTTTTTTTTACACCAGGACAAGCTAAAGTTGGCTAAAAGTAAAAATCTTCAATAAATTTGGGTAATCACATAAGTTTCATTCATTTTTATGAAAAATCTAGAGGAATTCTGGATTTTTTAAGAATAGCAGTAGATAGCAGTTTTATTCAGGTTGTCGCTACAAAAAAAAGAACAGCAATATTTAAACAACTGTGGTAATGGTAGAGGAAAATATCACAGCAGATCTAAATTTTAAAAGAATTTATTTGTGTTATTTCACTTATTACTTAAAAAATATTTGTGTGATATTTTTTTTGTATTTTTCTCCGAATAGTCACGACTATTCAGACAAATATTTATAATCATTGATTTATCGATAGTTCATTAACTATAATATGGCGCGATTTCGACCGGAGGCACCAGTTGACCTAAAGTGATGCTGTGACCGCGCGGTCTCCGCCCTATACTTATCTCGAAAACGGTTCACCGTAGGAAAAAGTTTTCTGAACAAAAATTGTAGAGAATTTTATATTCTACAATATTGTTAAATATACAAATAGCAAAAAACCTATAGGAAATGAGATATTTACAAAAAAAGCGCAAAAACCCGATTTTTGTGACCCCCGACCATGAAATTTAATAGTTGCGTACACCCTACCATATGTAGGTTTTGAGACAACTTTTAGGGTGTCAATATACAACTATTTACAAACTTACAGCTGGGTATCTCGAATTCCGAGATTCTTACCTTAATTGAGCTAATTTGACTGGACTATTATATTGCGGAATAATTTCAGTCAGTAGGTACATTATTTTCAATTCAAAGTAGACACCCACGACTACTGCTTAAGTCTTGAAAAACTGTAGGTACTTGGTAAAAATATGTCAAGTAGTTTCTGGGAAGGTAGAACCATTTTGCAATTTTGATCTGTAAGAAAGGAAACCTTTGACTTTGAATCCCATTTATAGCGTTACTCATATTATACTTTTTTTTTACTTTGCCCTACTCTAGGAATTGACGCTGTAGGTGGTACAACGTGAACGGGATCAATCTGAAGTAACTGACAATGAGCAGTGGAAGCTCAATGGTGGTTACCATTTTTACAAGTTGTAGTTCGCGGGTTCGAGAGGTAGCCAGCCAGGTGCATTACTTTGTGTAATTTATTTCGGCCTCACTGCTCTAAAAACGGTGAAGAAAAACATCGTGAAAAAACGGCATATACTTAAACCAAAAATTCGAAGACATGTGACATCTACCAATCCACAGTGGCCCCGCGTAGTATTCCATTTACTCTCTCTCCCTCTAGAGAGGAGGCCCGAGTCCCAACAGTGGGAACATTATAAGGCAGATTATGCTTATGCTTATATTAACCAATAATCTAAGTAACAAACCAATACAAACCGAACTGTAGTCCCAGTTTCCTAACCTATTTTTTCGTGCGCGTCAAACGTCAGATATGTGTAAATGCAAGTGTTCTATCCCGGATGTGTGGCTGGGGCATCTGCCCATCTATCACTCAGATATAGCGTATGCCTGACAGATCTGACGTACCGTTTTGGTTTTTAGGATTCCGTCACAAAATCCTGTTAACGAAGCTCCCTTTATCTAGCTTTACATGTAAGTTTTACTGGAAAAACTATAGAATTTTAACGTTAAACTTTAAATTGCTATAACATCTCTGCGATGTAAAATAATTAATTGGGAGAAAGCTGAAAACTTGTGCATAAAAGTTCAATTGGGTGCTAGATTTTTTTTTAAATGTTGGTATTATAAAGTAATTTTATCTAAAATCGCAAATAGGAAGAGGTTACAAATCCCTTCAAAATTCAATAAGTACCACTAATATAAGAAATGTAATAGAAAAAAAATTGCCAAGTCACAGCATAAGGATGCACAAACTACAAAGTGATATCACCGCGCGTAGAAAAAAGATAGCGAGATGCTCACTCTTTCTGATACAAATATTTGTAAATTCTAATTGCTGCTTCATTTTACAAAATATAGTACAAAAATAAGGTTTGAGGAGCTCGTGGCTAAATAATAACAGCCGCACAGGTCGATCTTCAAGGTTAAGCCACGCTTGCCTAGGTTGGTTTGTGGATGGGTGACCATCTTAACATAACGAGTTTCCTCCGTGCCTCGGAAAGCACGTTAAGCCGTTGGTCCCGGCTGTCATTTGGAGATCTTTGGCAGTCGTTACGGATAGTCAGAAGCCAGTAAATCTGACTCCAGTCTTGCCATGAAGTACCGTGTTACCCCAGTTAATGGGTTGTGGAGGTCTGGTAGGCAGCCGCTCCTCGTAAAATACTGGTTTTCAGCTAAATCCGGCTTGACTGGAAGCCGACCCCAATATAGTTGGGAAAAGGCTAGGCAGATGATGAGTACAAAAATAAGCACAAGCAAGTTCTAAATAGGGGTTTCTAATTCAATATCCGAGTCAAGAAGTCAATAAATCGCTATTAACATTTTTTCTCTAAAATATGTACAGTACTTACGTACACAAATTCACTTATTGTTTTACATTTGTTGGTACATATAAAAAGATATAGTAAATACAGACATTACACGTTCTCCAGTGTACAGATATAGAATTTCGCAAAGCTGATATTGAAAATACGCGTTTATTTCTAGGGAAATGCTCCAATATCTTTCTGTTCTAATCAACGTCTCGGCTTTGGTACATCGTATTACGTGCAGAATTCTATCAATTTTCTGCTGCAACCAAAATTCTGAAAATATGGAGTGTTTTGTCTACAGAAATATAGTAACTGGCTGACTGATATATCAACACACAACCGAAACTACTTAGTGTAGGAACGTGAAATTTAATCAAGGCTTTTTTTTATATTCTACCTTTAACCTATCAATACCCGCAAAACGAGACACAATAACAGCGCGGTCCTATGAGACCGGTCGGGGATTCATGAATTAAAGCGTTGAAAATAGAGAAATTCGGTTGTATGCTAAATTTTATTCCTTGACCCCATATACTAGAATCTTAGCATAAATAAGTACCCCAAGTAAATAAAAAAGCTTTAATTTATTCGCTTTAGATTTAGGCGGTGAAATAAGGTCTGTGGGATATAAACATAAAACTTAGCACAAATTCTAATCAAAATGAATAAGAAAGACTTTATAGTTCTTCAAAATAACCCTCTAAATACAATTTAAGAGAAGTTAAAGATTTTAGGCGAACATTGTCACAAATGAAGTTGGCAAAATGCTTTATAAATATACAAGATGACGGATTCAAACCTAGAATGGCGCATTACTTAGTATAATTTATTTCACCACTGCTCTTAAAACGGTAAAGGAAAACATCGTGAGGAAACCGGTGTTTCCCAGAACCAAAACTCCGAAGACATGTGACATTCACCAAGCTAGGCCCACGTCGTGAATTATAGCACATTCCTTTTCTTAGACGTCCAGAGTTTCAGCAGTGGGGACATTATATGACTGAATATGCTTATACTTTGCTTAAACTGGAAGATATTAAATATATTTTAGCTAAGCGTGGTTTCTTCATAAAATTTTCATAAAGCTAGACACCTCATTGCTGTGAATCTTATAAACTACGAAGATTTTTCTTTTACTAAAGATCTAAATACCCAGTTTTGTAACGAAATATTCAGTTTACCTCCTAGTCCAGGCAATTAGTGCTCATTAAGCAGATTATCCGAAAAGTTTTCCAGGAGTTTTGAAAATAGGTGAATTTATAAATGTCACCGCTTTCGCCGCCATATTAGAAAACAAGTTATTGGCCTATAATTATCTCCTTTCCGACTCCTTTTTGGATGTAATTTTGCTATGAAATAAATCAAACTTATTGAAGAAGAATTTATCAATCTAGAGAATGGACTTTAAGTAGTGGTTGGAATCGTGGTTGGAATAGCAACACAACCTCACCTTCCACATGTTGCAGGTTTTTGCTAGACAGCGTAAGTTTGGGAGGTTCCTGCACCGGATTCAGGCGGAAGAAACCCCCGGTTATTACAACTGTGTGGACCACCCGGAGAGTATAGTAGAGCATATAGAGCATACGGCGAAGGACGACCGTGTCCATGCGGACGACGAGCAATATACTTTGCCGTCCGGCCGTTCGGTAATAGCCCGCACAGAGCCCAAATCATCGACAGCGCTTAGTGTTCCACGCGCTACTCAATAAGACATCGGCAAACCGTAGAGGCTCTGCAGAGCTTTATGTTCTAAATACGTACCGAATAGTTTACGGGCCGTTAGACCCGATATATAGGTATCAAACGAGTTCCACCCACTACTCTGTATCATACCATGACCACACCACAACCGTGCTCGAAACGTGTCACTCTAGGTTTTAAAATACTATACTGACGACATACTAAAAATTTGTAACTGAATAAGTTACTTATTTTGTAGTTATTTCCCCTGGGCGCTATTTTTGTTATTACTTGTAAATAAATACGAATATAAAACCAACACATGTATTCATATTTTAGTGTTCAAAACACTATTATATCTTGAAATTTCTTTTCAGTTCACATGCACGCACACTAACTATATAAAATGAAATATGGTCGCGATGTATCAGCGTGATATTTAGCGTCCATTTTTTCCAGGCGACTGGTCATTCACAAACTAATTCAGGGCGTAAACAGACTGTATGATACGGTCACAAAGCTGCGGTCATCCGGGACTTGGGTATGGCTGTCATCAATCATTCTGATATTGCGTGACGCATCAACTTGCGAAACGGACGGACGGACGGACAGACTGGTGACATTTCTCTTCACATGTTTATCGGGATTAAAGGCCGTTTTGTTATAGTGGAGCTAATGAGGTGCTTTTTAGTCATACGAATGATTAGCAAAAAGGTCGCCTACAACTTCGTTTATATACTATTTTAAATCGTCCTAGTAAAATTAAGACTTAGGAACGGCCGATTTGAGAACGATGATATTGCGACTTCAAGAACTCGACTTCTTCAGTCTATATACAACCTTTATATGTAAAGGAAATGTAAACACAAATTCGCATTTCGTGTATCAGGTTGCAAAGCTTGTATCGAGTCGCAAATATCTAATAAATATTTGCATGATCCGAGTACTGGCCGACAGCACACGAGTCCCGAATACGTTCTGCATTTGAAACTTGAATGGCATTCGAGAAATGAAAGTGTGATTTAAACTAGGTTTGTTTTTTTGCAGATTTTTTAGTTTTCATTATTTATAAATTGAGTCCTTGTGGACAGTGTTGTAAAATTTGCGTATTTATTATTTCACGAGACAGTACCTACAATTGGGTATCGCAGAATCTTTAAAATTAAGCCATTTTATTAAAGTAGGTACTTAGCTTCTCACCCCGGCTTCACCTTGGTTTTTTTTGGTATCATGAAGTTTTCTTCCCAACAAACTGTCCTGAAAATTACAAACACAACAAAAAAATAATTAGCCAGCATGAAGCCATTTATAATTGATGGACTTGCGTACACGTATATTCGGTAATTAATTTTTATATACGTATATGGATAGGTATTACACTCTTATATACCTCAGCGGATGTCGCTATGGCTATTGGTAGGATTTTCACTCGCTCGTCTACTCACTATTGTGTCTTCAGAGAACTCTTATGTGACGTTTACAGTATAACAGGTCATAGCCAATGAAAGGCCTTCCAGGACCCCGGGTTTCCCTTCGGACAACCCATCGATATCAACTTTAACATGCGGTCACGCTTACCTTTTATCAGTATTTGCTAAATAAGCAACCCTGGTGATGTGTCCCTTTCATATATTTACACATATCTGATTAAATGTGACGGTATAGGTACACCTCTGACTAACCAACAAATTCAGGAAATACTAGTGTAACGTTATGCTTTTGATTCATTGGATTTAGATCTTAAAATCGTTGACCGCCCACGACTGAAATAGCAAATAAGCCCTTTGTAAACTTCTGAAGTTGCTTGGAAAACAATAGAAAACAAGTGACCTGTAGAAATCTGATAAATATAGACTTTGACTACCTTAGGCATCCAAAAGCGGGCACATAATATAATAATATACTCAATGAAATGTCAGTCCTTGTGGTCCAAGTTTGGTACGCCTACGCAATAAGGCGCCTTAAAATAGATTCTAATTTATCCATCAGTTACTGAAATATCTCATTCGAACATTCCTATCGATCGAGGGATTTTGGCGCGAGATATGCGAATTCTAATACAGATTTGATTACTAATGGAGATGCCACACAATCGGGGACCTACAATCTACATACAGTAAGTTTGTTGCTCCATGTAAAACACTAGTACTTAATCTTACCTGGTCAAACTGAAAATTTAACCCCATATAATTGGAAGACAAGTAAGGAATCAGTTGGTAAAGATAGTTTATTTGTTTTAGATTTAGTCTAGAAGTAACAGCAGACACACGAGGTATGAAGAAATCAGCAGGCATAGCCAAGTTACGATAGTTTCGTGTAAAATCTCTTTCTACAATCGGTAACTTCCCGGTGTAAGCAATTTCTAAAAAAACATAATGTTGGTCATTTCGTTAGCGCTTGTCAAAATTGTTACTTACCTAACCTACCCATTTATACCATAAAACTACAGAATATAGCGATTGTACATTTAATATAAGTAGGTAGTAAATATTTATCATTTTGCGATCGGTTTTCAGTGAAACCAACACATTGATTGTAATTTGTCTCTTTAGAATTTGAAACGTAAACCGTAGGTCAAAGGCGGTACAAGTGTACACGTAGTTATTTACTTACAATATACATAACGATTCAAGTGTACAATTCTGCTACATAAAATAATATTCGACAGGCTCTATTTTGGGCAGCCTGAAACAGCTTTATGAAATACCGTTATTACTCTACCTGTAAAGAAAGACGTTTTACCTAACAAATCACTTAGTCCGGGGTCTATTTGTTCACCTTGATTGAATTACTCGCTACGCCAGCCTTAATATTAATATTGATACATCCAGAAGTCCATTTATACCCGCTTTTCGCTTTTTAGTGAATAAAGAAGAAATAACTGGATGGTATTGCTTGTTACCGCTTCCAGTAAAATGTGTGGTTGAATTGTATGTATGCTTTTTTTCGCGGTTTCTATTGCGTGACTTAATAAATAAAAACATTAACCTTAAGATGTTTCCACTGCTGGATTTCAGACCCTTTCTTTAAGAGAGGGAATGCTGGTTGGTATATATCGTAGGGCAACGAATTTTGGATTCCGATTTAATCACGATGTTTACAAAGCGATGGTGATGAATAATTTACACAAAATTAACGTCGGTTTGGGTTAGAACCCAATACCTTGGACTGTTACTGCTGGGCCATCACTGCTTAGACTTGCATTGTACATACATATCTCGATTTTTTTGTGACAAAAAGTAGTTTAAAAGCACTATAGTGCACTTTCACTCTTAGAAAACTACACTACAGTGTATAGTGTAGTTTTCTAAGAGTGAAATAATTTTAATAATCGGATGTCATGTCAGGAGTAAAAAAGTCATCATTGTTCCAGTGTGAGAAATAGACGGAACTATGCAGGAAAAAATGCTCTATCTCTTTCTAATATCGGAATTATAATGACTTTACGAGGTCAGGGTAGGGAGATTATATTGACAAGTTATTATCCAAACTAAAATAAACTGAAAAGTTTGAGTGGTATCTATAAATAGAAAGTACCAACTACTCAGCTTAAATGTTGATATTAATAGGTACGAGTAGAACTATATATAGTGGACTCACGATCACGATTTTGCGTCTTTACTAAGTCTACTTAGAAACGTCGCATATTTGAACAGGTCCTAATGAAACCAACAATACATTTCACGAAACGCTTCCTCAACGGGCTTTTAAACCTAAGTGGGTAGATAAGCAATTCGTATAGTTTATATTTTCCTGTACGCTTTTCCTTTAGAAAAGCGTGTAACGGGAAAAATATAAAAGCGTTTAGCTCGAACATATTCCACGTATTCAACTAAACAACAGTTTATCGTAAAAATCTGTGTGACACGGGGAAAATGGTCAATTTTATTTATACATAGTTCAAATAAAGGCAACAGAAAGGTTCGAAGTGAACAGGGAGGATCAATATTTGCTTCTCGTCAGGCAAAATTGTGGGTGAGCGCACTTGACACCGGGCTAGTGGAATTCAAACAGATTCGTGGAAAACTTGCCTCCTTCTACTTTTGTTAACAACTGTATACATTGGTTACAGTACTATGAGGTGGCAATGTATTCAACTAAAATAATAGCTGTAATTTTAGTCGAATATCCTTGCCACCTCTGTGACTCTCTTGTTTATAAAATAAGTACACCTGTATTTAAACAGTTTTCTACTTAGGACCCGCAGCGCCAGGAACAATAATGTTGCCCGATCCAGAGAAAACAATTGCAATAAAAACTATCCAAAGTCACAAAACATACATGAAACAAAGCTTTGTAGCTTTTGCGAATTAGGTTTACAAAAGGCTCATTCATGATTTTACTGAAAAAGTTTTAAACTGCATTTTAGTCAGTCAAATACGGCAACATTTTCGTACATAAACTTTACCATAATGAAACCACAGGTACTTCAAAAGCCAGATTTCTCGAATAGCAACAAATATTGCAAACCGATGCGTCGGGGAGCGCTATAGGCTCAGTTTCAAGTAACAGTGTAGTACCTGTGGCGTATGCTAGTCGAAGTTTGAATAAGGCAAAGATAAACTATCGCACTATTGAGAATTGTTCGGAATAGTGCGTGTAAAATATTTTTGACCATATTTATATAGCTGCCGTACGACACAAACAGTAACAGTTCAAGACACAAACCGATCATAGATCGTTAGTTTATTTTTATTCTCTATGTGTAACCAGTTTAGTCGGTTATTAGAATTTAAGTTATTAATGAAGGAATATAAATATATAGTTTTAAAATAGAATATCTTAAATTACAAAATTCAGCAGAAGATACACTATAGTCAATTTATGTCATCAGAGGTCCACAAAATCATAAAGGTATTGAGGTAAGGTACAAGCACGTAAACTGAAGATGACTGAAAATGAAAACAAAAGCTCAAGCCACCACAAGCCTCGACCACCATCTTGAGAGGCTCTTGTTAAACTACGAGTACTAGATCAAGGGCTTGATTCAGGAAGCGATACTTCTGGTTATAGCTCTTATGGTTTCTTTCTCTGGAACCCTAACCACTAGTAACTTGGACCCTATTCCCGTCACTGATGGGTTATTTTTTTTTATATATTTTTAATATTTTTTTTTTCAATGTAAAAATATAATAATTATATTTTATTTTATGGGAATAATATTTACTTTCATTCGGATGGTATTCCTCCATCTTTTTCTGTCTCTGGAGGTAAGAAGGGGTATAGAGTAGTAGAGTCAAGAGCAGTGCGGATTTGGTCGGACCAAAGTATTGGGCTGCGTCTACGAGGCCTTTTCCCATTCACTTCACGAACCTCAGCATTGGAGAGTACGACGCAGGGAGGAGGAGGGGATAATAAGTTAGGATATCAATAAACGAGATAAAGACCTCTAGACTTTTGTCATATCTACCCCACTTTTACCTGTTAACGGCAGATAGTAATATTTTAGTTTAGTCATTGCTCAGTAGTATCTAAGCTGCCATTACAATCTTATCTTAAATTGCTCTGAAGAATAGAAAGTTCTAATACCACGGAAAGTGTCATGAGAACATAAAAGTTCAAGCTTTGTTTTATATTCCATTGTCTTCTTGGTCGCTTTCATAAAATTCCTTCTAACATGTTATATCCGAAGTAAAATTAAGTAGGTAGTCTTAAAGTATATTCAAGCAGTTTACGCTTTTATAAAATGGCTTCTTATATTTTTACCTATCCTGTTAAAGCGAACGGAAAACGTAGAGGTTTAGTATGTAATAACGATAGCTTGAGTTATTTTTATGTAAACGTTATTTTGATTTTTACTATATTATCAGTTTAGCCGAAAGACTCATTCAAATCTTCTTGACGTTCATTCAAATCTTCCCTCTAGTGTTACCGCAATGACTGGTCTCGTGCGTCTCGCATCCATCGGATTCCTGCGACCCTCACCGTCACCACCGAGACCACCAAGTTGGTGTGTGTTTCGTCGATCCACCTTGTCCTGAAGCTTTCCAACGCTGACTAGTCCATCAACCATCAACTATCCATTCCTACTCCATCCGTCCATATAAACATCCATGTTCTGCAAATTATCTATCTCAATTTAAATTGTCACTTACGGGATATCTTCCGTGATTTTTTTTTTTGTGAAACAAACCGTGATAGCCTAAAACAGTGTTTAAATGATCTATCTCTTCATATCTCTAGAGTCCTGGACCTTTGGAAGGAGTATATGCTTAAGCAAACTTAGAGAGACCCCTTTTCACTAATATATTACAATTATTAAAGTTCTTCATTGTTATAAGAAGTGACTTGGCTGTAGAAATTGGGTCCGTATACAATTGCCTTGGTTTAAATTTACCACTGTAAAAATTCTGGTGTTTTATTATATTTTTTATTTCCCTGTTCATCCAGACTAATCTTGGAGTGTCGACATTTAAGTCATGACAGTTTCTTGTATTTTCCTAAGTAAAAAAGTGAGCACGCTCTTAAAGATTTTACGGTGAAATTCTTCTAACAGTGCAAACGTTAACAGCGAAGCGGAAGAATTTTTTGACGTGAAACGATTTCTACCTTCCCCTTTTTTAACTTACCCTATTACGTAATTAGTTATTTTTAAAGGCTTGTTTATACAAAAGCTGAATTAAAAATGTGTAAGTGTATTGCAAAAAAATTAAATGTTAGATCATTAGTTTAAACAAACTTACAAATGATATTATTACCACAAAAAATGTGAAGCCCTGGCACGGGTGTGTTGAGAACCATGCACCTAATGTGCGCTCAGACGAAGGAAACTCGCGTTTTATTTGCAATGTCTTCGATCTTACTTCTCTTGCCGTTCGAGCAAAGCGAAACACATTGCGACATAAGTGCCGCACACTTGTCGCCATTTCTATTGTGGTTTCTACACTAAGCACAGAAAATAGAGCTTTATCTGGAGATATTAAAACGTGGGATCTACAACTGAGGTAAGCAAAATTTTAAAAAGTTATTGGCTACTGCGGTAGCGTGGTTCTTTGGTTGACGTTTTTTTTTTTGTAAAATTGATAGGGTAGTGCTTCAACAATTCAACATTATCTCACGATGGTAAGTAATGATGTGGTTGACGATGGAGAGCGCTTGCCTAGAATAGGTATATTAATTTTAATTATGAAGTCAATAACTTTATCAGTTCTAATACAAAATGTAAGTCTTTATACCTTTTGAACCTTCTACATACTTATCAGACACAGACACATTTTCAACACATTTACTCGAAAACCCGCTCCTACCTCTACTACCTTTAGGCGTGCGGAAAAGAGCGGCGGCCAAGCACTGGCACAATTTATTACAGTTATTATATCCGGCTGGTTACCAAACAGAACCCGCAAAATCCACGAGCTATTTCTCAAAATGATTTGAAACTAAACATTATGTTTATGAAGTTTTACTTATGTACTATTTTCTGGAAAGTGTGTTAAAAAAATGTCGTTTGATAAAGTTCTTCGGTTCTAAAACAACCTCGCTTTCGGCTCGGGCGTGTATTCCGCTTGCGTTGCAATGACAAAGTTTGTCCTCGTGCAAATATAATGTACGATTTAATAGTCCATGCGACATGCAACGATTTTAAATTTATTTTAAAAACAGTTGTGCAGTATATCCTTTTTGAATAAAGGTTTAAAAATATTTGAACGAAAAAATAATCAGAATACACATGTTTTTATTTATTTTATTTTTTGTTTTCGAGGCCGATTTCTCATGATAGTTTTTTGTTAATGGTGATAGTGGAAGCTTCAGGAAGTTCTTATCGCAAAATTTCGTGTCAGAATGGAAAAACATTAGCCAAAATTTGACGGTTATAATAAAATAATTGGACTATCCCATAAGACTCAATGGCCTTTACGATAATAATTATTACTAACAGTAAAAGTAATTCCTCATATGTTCAGTAATCTATTTTAGTTATACCTACCTTTCACAAATGCATAAACAAACATGTATAAACGTAATATTACTCAAGTAAACTATACGCCGTGTGTCAGATATGGATGAAAATATCAAATGTGTCGTTCATCATGTCTCTCTGCTTTATGACAGCGAACTTTCTGCGGTCAACGCCTCCACATCCGTGTCACCCCTAATTTAAAATTCTCGTTATCATGGTGTGTCTCCAATTACTGTTAATAGGGGAAATTAAAAGTTTTTCGAGTTTGTCTAATTAGTCCTGTCAAACGTAATATTGAACGATTTGTCAGAATGAGAGATTTCATGCGGGATATGTTCTGTATGTAATGTACACTAATTTGTATATTTTGGTCTCAACATACATTAAGTTTTATTGATGTTAGAGGACGGGAAATTTCTTATACTTAAATATCTAATTGAAAGAAACGTCGATGGAGTGTACTCCGCAGTTGTTTCAGACTCCTAGGTGCCAGTACCAGTCAAGTATGAGAAAACTGTTCCTCGAATTCTGCTCTGTTAGAACAGTACTGATGTGGACTGTTGACAGTTGAAATAGTCACACGAATGCAGTAGTAGAGTATGTAGACATACTCGTATTTATTCATTTCGGTTCTCAAGCAAAAATCGTATAAAATTTTAAAAGGGTAAACCAAACAAAATACCGTTATCATTATGCTAGGTTGAGCGTTTTCTTTCGTAAGGAGTAGACGAAAATTAAAATATCAATAAATTGTCCAGGGTAGCCTACCTTTAATTCGCCGTCCTATAACCAAGGTCGGATCTCTCTCTATACACTCTATACTTTTGTGAGTGCTAATTATGGCATGCACAAAATATCGAGAAGAAAGGAGACACGTGTTTCGATTCTGTCAGCACTCTAACATCTAAATAATTACTTAAGGTTCTCCCACAGGGTACGACGTTTGGCCATTTCCAAAAGTTTATAAATAGCCATCAGCCACTCGTGTTAGGCCGAGGATAAACCACATTTGAAGTCTCATTTAGACTTAGTTGTCAGTCGCTAAGCATAAGTTAGTGAATAGAAGTCCTATTCACTTACATTTAGGCCTCCATTGAGTTGTTTAAGCTTTATTAGGTATAGTAAGGAAAATGAGACGATGACTAAATATTTAAACATCATTGAAGTGTGAAGCACCTACTTGAATGTACGAGAAATCATCAGATATCATATAATCAACTTTTTGTACGGATACTTATGGCGCAAATCGTTTCAGACTCTTTCTGTGTTTTTTTTTTGGTAAGTTTTATGTTGTGCGCCATGTTTGACACAAATAATTTCTTTTTTTTTTCTTTCTATATCTTCTCCTGTTCAAGTGAAACGAAAGGGAGTATCAGACTTCTAATGAATATAACTAACCTACACAACTGCGCTATAACGTCGACCGCGTCGTCGCTTTCCATCAGGTGAGATAGCGGTCAAGCGCAGACCTAACAACAATAAAAAATACGTATGTATATAAACCCTTTTTATATACCTGCGTACCTCAGCAAGCATGTTAAACTGTTGGTCCTTTGCCTGACCTCTCTTCTATAGAGACATGAGAGTGAGGGGATAGAGAGTGCTCCTGTATTTGCGCTTACACTTGTGCACTATAATATTACCTGAATTTGCAGGAAACCAGAAATTCGGAAATGCGAGTGCGACTACCGATCTGTTTTACACAATCAATTTCCTAGGAAGGTAACAAAGTAACCACTAGTGTCTACTGGTAGTTGTCAGGCTAGTTGATCGGATTGTTATTATTTGCTGCCAATAGGTACATATTTAGTTAATTGCGATACCGATTACGATATTTGTAACATTTCTTATCCTCTTTCATCTTCTGCAGAAAAATCTTTCCGTGATAACCGCATATTCTTCATGTTTTTAGTAAAGGTCTAATAAGAAAATCACCAAGTAACCGAAAACATTTTAATGTGAACAAAATACACACAAAGATTAACGTTTTTGCTTAAAGTCAGTTTCTTAATCCCTGAGACTAAATTGACACAGGCAAATGTCAAACTTACAACAATAATGATGCCAGTTATTTTGTGTTGTGACTAGTGTGACTGCCCACGTATTGTCATGTCGTTTTAGTCTCAGAGGTTAAAAAACAGACTTTACCTGTCATTGCCATTGCTAGGCTATTTTAATCTTTTAATATTTGTTTACCAAACCCATATATTTTACGTACGTTATCTTTTCATTCCATCTCCGCCTGTGTCGACCTCCTCTCTCTGCGAAGGTCAAGTTTGTCTCCTTTGCCTCCGTCTCCACAAAAATGGCGTCTGTTTCATTCTAAGTACCGTTAGATACAGCAAACAGGGCTGTTTTGCTGTGCCCATGTAAACTGCGGTCAAGCGTTCTGTGTTTGGATTGGCTTGCGCGATGTTGCGAACCAATCAACATATGGAACGCAGAACGGTATCCTATAGCTTCTGTACACAAGTTAAAATTTCGGAGTATTTGATACGGTAACTAGAATCGATACATACAGTAATGTTAACTGACAGACAAGATGTCAATATATTTAGGTACAATATACGAGTAAGAGAAAAAAACATAATCAGAAAGGATTTTTCGGTTCTCCTAGGCAAATCAAGTAGGGTGCTAATATTTGTATGTTTGTATAACAATAGACTATTATGTAGTATAGAAAATCTAAAAGTTTATAATATATCTTGCAAGATTGTAAAATATGCTATAAGTAATATATAGTTTCGTCGTTTACAATTCGATAGTTTACGACTTTACAAATGTTGACTATTTATAAAATCTACAGTAGAATAATTTATTATAGAGTAGTTAGAGTAATCTAAAAGCATTAGAACCAAAACATACATTCCCTACATTTGGATGTGGTCAGATTTGTAAACAATTCTCGTTTCGCACTGTAATTTATACGCAACCCAAAATTGATTGGCGATTACAGGATTACAATAAATTATATGCGTACGTATCAAATACGTGATTAGTCTAATGCCTGCATTGTGGTGCAGTAATGACTGAGCTTTAAATGACTATAAGGTAGGTACTTGAATGTATTTAGTTTATAATACCTTCATTAGAAGGTATAAAGTTCGATTATTGCATTTAAATTGTGCTATTGAAAGAAATCTGGACTTGCACGTAAAATAATAACAGAAAAGAATACGTACGTAGGATGTTGTATTTATAGTGACTAATAATGTTTACTAAGTTTTGATTTTCTAATTTTTAATTTATAAAAAAATACATATTTTTGGTTCTGAAACATTAGTTTGACTGTTTAACGGTTCACCAACAGAACAATTCACTTTTCGTTATTTCACCGATAGAACGCTTCACTGGCGAACGATTTGGTGACAGAACGTTTCACTTTTCATTATTTCACCGACAGAACCTTGCAACGGTGAACGATTCGCTGACCCAAAACTGTTCGGCTGCCCCTGGGGTATAAAACAAGAATATTCGATATGTAGGCCTGTTTCCGTATTGTTTAATCCTAAATCAAGTTGTGAAGACGAAACATAAAGTTATATACTCAACTTATGGAAAACTGGCCAAAAAAGTGACAAAAACGTATTTGATCCAATATTAATACATTAGTCAGTTAATGACGTCAGTAAAAGTCGTGCTTTAGTCTGTAGAAGTCTCTCGCCCCTCGACTGCTAACCTATTGCCTTAGAGTGGAAAAGTTATTTCATTAGGTAAATCACACATCAAAAAAAATGTATAGGTATAGTTTGATTTGGCAATACTATTATGAATTGTATATCCTAGTATATGATACTCGTTCCTATAACTTCAACGTATGTGCCTATTTTCCCAAATAAATATATTATTTATTTTATTTACTAATTTCTCCTCCAAATATTTACCTAAATAGTTACTGAAATTCCTAATAGTTTGTTAATTCAAATTCCAACTAACCTGCCTAACATTTAAGTTTCCGCATTTCAGTTAATTCCATCTAACCGCTCTCAGAGACTGCAATTACGAATCTTCATTTTCATTAAGAGCTCAAAATGTTGAAGATTCGGTTTAGATATCACCACTATGGTGCTGTAAGACGATTATGTCAACTATAATGCCATTACCGAGGCTAGGTATGGTTGCTTTGCGTAAAATGATAAGCCTGAGGTGGAGCTGCGAGCGCTGATACCTCAGAAAGTAAATTCCAAAGCAAAATTCAAATAAACGGTACGCGAGAAAATGTATTCGGATGTGTTTAACGAGGGTAAACAGAAGTTTTCATACAGAGAGTGCGGAGGAATATAATTGAGTATCAGAATTATTAATTCTTGACTTGAAGCTTGTGATGGGACTGGTTGACGCGTCGTGGCCTCGTTTTAGATTTGTTTCACTGTGATGTAGGTAGATTTGTGCTATAAATAAAATATTATACAGGTATCTACTGGTTTATGTTATACATGAACGGTATAGTGTTTTTTTAAAGAGGGAAATCATTGATATTACTTTCAAATTCAAATTTGTTTATTCACATTTAAATAGAGTAATTACATTAGATGGTTTTTAATGTCATATTATTCAGTCTTAAATTCTATTTAGCCGGTTTATGGCATGTGAAGTTATCTTTTACAGTACGAATGGGTATTAATTTACTAAAAATAAAATAACAATTGAATCTAATTTGTCTGAAATTTTTTATCATTGTAGGCCGAGCGGGAGGGCTTGTCAGACTTTTTCATTCCTGTTCCATCTTTGTCTTAATTCCAGGGTCCCGGGGTTCGTTTTCATTCTACCCCAGTAGGCTTCAACTCTGCCGAGCCCCTACAGTAGCAGCTGCATTTTTGAACATGTTTTAAAATACTTCTATTATTTTGACGCCGTATACCTAATGACGCAACGTATTTCTAATTATTATATGATGTTAATGTAATGTATACAGCATGTTACTGGAATAATGCACACCTTTATACGCCACAATTAGCAAATTAAGTTATAAACATAATTCAAGCACGGAAATTTTACTTAAAAGCACTTAGGTAGTATTTTTTATAAGAAATTACCCTAATTGTAGATAAATCGTATGGAAATCGACCATTGGGAGCGCATCGACATTGGTATATTTGGTTCACGAAAAAAACCTATTTAAATAATAGGATTGGGCAGTCGATTCTGAGCACACCACTTTTAGGATATGCGTCTATTATGTTATTGTTGTTATTATGTTTTGTTAGAATCCCTTACCAATATTGTGACTGATACTTACAAATTCTATAAGACTTTTGGAATGTAATGACACAAACCTACACAGATTTTGGTAAAAATGACTTACGAGATGTCGAAAAAAACACTCACATCTGTAATCACTGATTAACTCAACCAAAACACGAACCAAGACACGAAATTCAAGCATAATTCCTTCAAATTAAAATCAACAACATTTAAAAATGGAACCCTTGGGCCCAAACCAGATGTCCCACAACTTTTTAAAATACACAGAGTCGCATCTCTAACCGGCAAAAGGGTAGGGTTCACCAATGACAGTATTAATGTCCAACGTGATAAAGGGTGAGCCTATCGCCTTTTATCGGACACCGGTCCTGGCCCAGGTCAATTGAGAATTTTCCAACAGGAAAATCACATTATCACTTTGTCCGAATGAGGGATCGAACTCAGAACTTTACCAGCTTTCGTATTTTGTTACCACTTGAGACGGGTTTCTTGTAAAAGCTATGTTAATGTTATTGAATTCGATTTAATATGAAAACAGCGGCGTGCTCGAATGACTGCTTTTATGAATCGTAACGTAATTTGAGTTTGTGTGTCGTTGCTGTGTTTTATGTCTGTTTATTGCTTTTTGGTTGAAAATCTTTTAGGTGATTTAGGTAGGCGCTCAAAATTATTTCTTTGAACAAAAATATTTCATTTTATTAATATCAGTATCATTGACCGCGATGGCGTGCAGGTCGAAAATTATCCCACGGGATCACCGATACAAAAAAATATTCTGTGTCCTAAAAACCGTTCAGGTTATAGTCTACTGGTACGTTAAATCCGATCAACTGTTGAGTCGACATTGATTACACATGCACACTTTCATATTTTAACAGAAATAAAAAAATAACAATCTAGGATAAAATATTTCACCAACTTTTTCCAATTCTTAAAGCAAAACATACCAAAATACCAAAAAAAATATTGTAGTTTTGTTATAATACGTTAGGGTAAAACCGGGATAGATGCCGCGCTAGGATAGATGCCTCGTTTCTAAAAACTCAACTACCAGAGAACGGAACAGCAAATTCATTGTTTACATACGTGCCACATGCATCCCCTGCATCCGTGACGTGCGAGTTGCTGTGCTAGACGGACTTTTCTCGCTTGTGTGTCGAATTACATTCGCAGCAGATGCGAAGAACGCTTCAAAATTTCAAACGTAAGTATTCACTATTCCATATCTTTATAAACAGTTAAATGATTACATTTTATTTGAATTGTTTTAATACATTGGTTCTTTGAGAACACATTTAAGAGTCAATCACTGATATTTGCATTTGTTTTATTTATAAAATATTAAGAGGCATCTATCCCTAGTAAAAAGGATAGTTGCCCCGAGTTTACAAGGGATAGTTGGCTTTAGGGGCTTATATCCCTCTATACTGCAAGAGCCCTATCAAAGTATTTATAAGTCATAGTCGTGAATATTTAGGGAATTTCCTAATGGATATTCTAATTCATGAAATATCTATAATTAAATAAATTAAAAAAAAAACAAAAGAAACAATTATTGGTAGTGCTTAGGACTCCTAATGAAAGACTGTAGATAATTATATTTTAAATAATATTTTGCTTATTGTAGGTGAGTCATGCCAAGGAAATACAAAAGAAAGGAAAAAATTATAAAAAATACAAAAAAATACGAGCTCGAGTAATTTCTTGGACAACAGAGCAGCTACAGTCAGCTTTCAATTAAATGGATAAAAAAGGGGGGATTAATGAACAATCCAGACAATTTGGGATTCCATCCAGAACATTACAAAGGCGTTACGCTATTAAAAAGAATGGGAATGTTTCGTTTGAGATGATTCTATGATAGTTTTAATATGTTATCGCTTAAACTGCTTTTTTTTGTATTTTTTGTTATAGAGATGCATAAATAAAAATATATATAAGCATTTTATATTACCTACACATGAAGATAATCAATAAATATTACATTGTGATTACGTTTTCTTGTTGATTATTTAAAAAGGCATCTATCCCACATCACAGGCATCTATCCTCCTAAGCGATTTCATAGTGAGGCATCTATCCATATAGGTAGGCATCTATCCCCAAAAAAGGTGTTTCGCAAGAATTTAATTTTTGCAAAACCAGTAATGGTTAGGTACATAAATACAGTTTCTAAAGCTCTATAAATGATTGAACTAACTATATTACAGGGACTTTCTATGCAAACATGTTTGGTATTCAAATAATGAAACACTTTCGAAAAGTGGGGCATCTATCCTGGTTTTACCCTATACTAATATAATACAATTATATATTATAGTTCAACCGGCATCTCTAAGTACCGTGGCCAAAAAGCCGATTTGCGTTTGATGGTAGCTACATAGAAGCAGAGCTAAATGTTTGCTCACTGTAATAGCTTTTGATCCTATTATATGTGCCCGCAGTGTACCTACGCGAAAGTTAATTACGATTTAAAAACACGTGAGTGCGTATTTTTGTAATGAATAGTAACAGCAGTAATAGTATCAGCCTTATAATGTTCCCACTGCTGGGACTCAGACCTCCTCTCTAGGAGAGGGAATGGGCCGTAATCCTCCACGCTGTTACAAAACTGGGTATTTAGATCTTTAGTAATAGAAAAAATTTCGTAGTTTATAAGACTTACACCAATGAGGTGTCTAGCTTTATGAAGAAACCACGCTTAACAAAATATCTTTCACTTTAAGCATAGCATAAGCATATTTAGTCATATTATGAACTCTGGAAGTTGGAGAGAAGGATTGTGCCATAATTCACGACGTGGGCCCAGGTTGGTGAATGTCACATGTCTTCGATTTTTTGGTTCTAGGGCATGCCGTTTTCCTCACGATGTTTTCCCTCACCGTTTTGAGAGTAGCGGTGATGAAATAAATTACACAAAGTATTTTTGTAATGAATAATTCCAAACAATTGTTAGTTTTTCAAGGCTGCGAATGGGTTGGTTAATTAATTCTGTAATGAAGATACCTGTACGTTTTCAATCCTCGTTAATGTTTCGGGACTAAAACTTTTCTAATTATTTCATTAGTGTGTGCTTATACACACATGTGTGGGTACTGGCGTGTTTTGTTTACGTCAAGTCGGCGTTAGAAGTTTAACTACCTAAATTATTAGTTGTCAGACTTGGATTTCATGAAAAACATTTGTTTTTGTGATTTGGACTTGAGTTACTTGAAAAAACATTAAGGTAGTTATTATAATACTAATAATATTCCACAACTTTCACATTACGCCATTTAGTCCCAAACTAAGTAGAGCTTGCGGTATGAGTATTAGGCAACTAATAAACATACTTATATCTATAAATACATATATACTGTAACTGTAGATAAATTACACCCAGACACAAAACAAATGATCGTGCTCATTACACAAACATTTGTCTTGGGTGGGAATCGAACCCATGACCTTCAGCATAGAAGTCAGGGCCACACCAACAGGTTAGTCAAAGTAATGAATAGTAAGTCAATAATTTATGTATTGATTCCATTATTTATAATGTTAGAGATTATAACGTACAGATGTATAGTAAACTAACGTAAAAGTGTTTGTTTTTTTAGTTTGCATAAGAGGTTAAAAGATTTAGTTCAACATTTCTGTTTGTATGTCAGATTTCCCGGACGTATATATTTTTGGCTTAAAGCTCAGATCAACCAACGCTTAATTTATTAAGCTCTGGCGTGGATTAAGTTTTGACTATGCAAGTTTTCTAGAACGCTCTCTAACTTGTTAAACAGTTATGATGGAAAATGAAATGGTTACACTCAGGACTAACGTAAAACCATTTTCATTACCTAAGGAATCTAATACTAGCTTCCGCCCGCAACTTCGTCCGCGTGTTCAAGAATTGGGATAAAAAGTAGCCTATGTTCTTTTCCATGTCAAAGGCATGGCAAATCCGTTCAGCCGTTTTTGCGTGATTAAGTAACAAACATCCACACTTTTACATTTATTATATTAGTTAGTATGTATGTGTGCGTGTTAATATTAGTAGGAGAAACATTTTCAAAAAAGCACCTCAGTAAAACAGAATAACACGAAATGGAGTCCGTAGAAATGCTAAAAGAAGGACGGTCAACAAATAAAAGACACCAACACTATCTTTTAAACAGTCTACAACAAAATTATTCGACGCACAACCCAATGAAACAGCCGTAGAACCCAAGGAATTGGCAGTTTGCGGGGAAAACCGAACAAAAAGGACTTGTGAATGTGACAGTGGGATGTAGGGGAACGACACCCATTCTCGTCACCTGTCGCGGGCTGAATTGCAACGACCACGAAGTTTCGCACGCAAACAATCCTGCGTAGCTGCGTCGCGTCGCGTCGCGTCGCGGGAAACGTCCAACGTTCGTAGTGGACCGTTCTATTAACGAATACAAATGATCTGTTAGAAAAGTTGGAGCGAATGCCTACATATTTGTTTTAATGCGGCTCTTTCTTGGTGTTAGCAGTTTTATAAAAGACAATGTAGAAGGTTCGAAGTAAGATGTAGGTATGTTTAAAATGTTCTGCTTCGTAAGTATCAAAATTAGCTACTATGACCCTATATTTACGTATATTTTACTGTATTTATAAAGTCAACGAAAAAAAAATGTTTTTCTGAAAACAGCATCATTTGTTATTAGGTTTTTTTAATCAATTACTATTTTAAATATTGGTGCGAAGAAGAGTGGGAACAGCTTGTTATCTCTTTGGTACGTACGTAACTAAATGATCGTGTTTTCAATAACTTGGCAGTTTTTCCTCACACTAGATTTGAAAGATTTCAAACCTACTCGTAGGTACTTAATTCTGAACGGATTTGACAAAATATTTTATGCTTTCAGTTAGAATTACTTTGGTAGAAATAATAAAGAAAATGAGTCAGCTATATCCGATTCTGTCAATAAACTTGATATAATTGTATTTACTTAGTAAATACATAACCTAAAACGTTTTTAGTTATGATTAATGCGAAATCATTAAATCAATACGTAGTGTTTAGCTACATTTTCGGGCGTAATATAATAAAAATATCGCAAATATTACAAACGATTATTTATTATAGTTAGGTTACCGTGGCCTTTCTAAATCAGTAGCCGAAACCAGTTTATGACCCAAATAGTTATAATTTAACAGTACAGATTTTATTAACAAAAATCGTTCACTAGCAATGACAGATAATAATCCCTATACGTATACCAACGTGGCCACAATTCCCTCAGACCACATCGTGGTTCTCCGCTCAAATTAGCGTTATAACCATAAATGGTTAAATCCTGTTTTTAGTTTTAATAATTTATTGTAAAAACTAGTTGTTCCTGCGATTTCATTTACGTAAACGTTATACTTAGTAGTAAAGAAAAAGGGCTTTTTTGAGGTAGGAAGTCAACCAATGCCTTCTTCCACTCGACCCTAGTGGAAGAAGGTGTGGGATATTTATAGACTAAACCTATACCTGTGTCCCGCATTTGCCCGGTGCGTTCTAGAACCACGAGTTTCCTTTTCCGTTATTCCCCGTAACCCTCGCGGGTATAGGCCCTGCTGGGCCCCTACGGTTTTGCTGACATCTCTTTGAGGTGACTTGAGCTTGATACCCATTGATCGCCGTCCGCAAGACCGCGCTTAAGATGGCTTGAAATCGGGAATTATCGTTTACGAGTTGACGTTGTAGTTTTCCTAATCCCGAAATCCAAGTAGAAACCTGATAATAAGTATATTTTACTTTGTTAGAAATAATTCTACATTAATGAGGGTTTGGACAATTAAAAGCAAATCCTGGTTTTCCTTATAACCTTTTCGCGTGGGTTTCTCGGGTAGATAAATCAATCTACCTATACGAATATTTAGGTATTATCGTCTATTTTTATACCCTAAAAAAAAATTGACACAGGTAATGTCAAACTTACTATAGGAATGATGCCAGTTCTTTTGTGTTATAATGTCATTTTAGTCTCAGAGGTATACAAAACAGACGGTAGGTGAAACAAACCTATTAATAGGACTACCAGAGTCGAAGCCTACTGGGGCCCTGGGTTGAACGAAAGAGAACCCCAGGACCCTGGAATGAAGGAACAGGAGCGGGTTTTAGTCAGTAAAAGTCTAACACGTCCTCCCCCTTCGCTCAGAGAAGGAGAAGTTATTTAAATGAACCTTAAAAAAACTCTAATATCGAGACTCAAATCTTCTAAAGGGTAAATAAAATAAATGTAAACATAGTACAAGTTGTGCTTGGCATTTCTACTTAGCTACAACATTAATAACATAGACAAGAGGCTCATTAAAACGTCCCTCACCATATGACGTAATTAATGAAGAAAATGTTTGAATAATTTCATCTCCACGTGGAAGAAAAGGAACGGTTGCTTGATGATAATATCTGCTTCGTTGGGAGTTTGTATACAATTATATATTATATTGAAAAGGTTTTTAAATAGATCATATTAAAGGGCTTTTTTTCATAATGATGCTCTTAGTTCCAGACTTTTACTGACTCAAACTCACTTCTGTTCCTGCTTTACCTTCGTTCTTGTACTACGGGGTTCTCTTCCGCACAACCCACAGCCCCAGTAGGCTTCGACCCAGCTGGGCCCTGAAGAAAATGTTTAAATAATTTCATCTTCACGTGGAAGAAAAGGGAACCGTTCGTTGATAATAATATCTGCTTCGTTGGGAATTCATAATTTATAATTATACTCAAGTGCAAAATTTTTGAGGAGCTGGTGGCTAGATAACAACAACCGCACGGGTCGATCTCCAAGGTTAAGCAACGCTTGTCAAAATTGGTCTGTGGATGGGTGACCATCTTAACATACCGAGATTCCTCCGTGCCTCGGATAGCACGTTAAGCCGTAGGTCCCGGCTGTCATTTGTGGATCTTCGGCAATCGTTACGGATGATCAGAAGCCAGTAAATCGGACTTCAGTCTTGCCATGAAGTACCGTGTTATCTAAGTGACTGGAAGCCGACCCCAATATAGTTGGGAAAAGGCTAGGTAGATGATGATGACTGAAGTGAAAAATTTTCCTTTCGTTTATGTAAGGCATTAGCATTATTGGTCTTGTAATGTTCCCACTGTTGGGACTCAGGCCTCTTCTCTAGGAGAGGAGGATATAAGGTTTGCTGTAAGAAAACTCAATTGTGGGCTAAACTGGCCTATGTACTTCAGCTGTCCTATTTTATTGTTTTGTAAAATACATTGTGTACAATAATTAATTTAGTTAAAGTGCTTAAAATTAGGGTTGTTTACTTGTTAGATAGATATAGTTTTCCTTTAAAATATGATGTAATTAAAATGAAGAAATTGTTTAAATAATTTCATGTTCACGAGGAAGGAAAATGAACTTATGATATTAGTAACTGCTTCGTATATAGACAGTTTTTAAATAGTTAATAAAACGGTTTAAAATAAGATTTTTTCTTTGTGAGATAGATATAATTTTCCCTCATCATATAAGGTATAAATAAAAAATGTTTGAATATTTTTTTATTTCCATTGACTATTATCTTCGTCGTTAGGTGTTTTATATTATGTAAATATGGAAATCGTTTTTTACAATATAGTAACTTAAAATTAGGTTTTGTTGTTAATTTGTGTGACAGATATAATGTACAGACATTATTATCTTAAATTCACGCCTTTCAGTGTTAAATCTTTTTTACTCCCAATATTTTTTCATTCTGTACGTTTTTTATTTTAGTTCCGTTCCGTTCGTGTTGAGTGAGTTCGTGGCATCACAGCGGGCCCTAGCAAAACACCAGCGCTCTGTTATTTATTATTTTTAAATATCGCAGCATATTCCGAGTTAAGCGCCTTTTTGGCTTTACTCAGATTTTTATTTTGTTTTAGTGTAGCTAAGTTGTGAAAAGCAAAAATATTTTTTTTTGGTTTTATTTTATTATTTTTTGACAAAATTGTGATCTACAGAACCATTTTACTATATTCTTTTGCAATTATCTAGTGGTTTACGGTTTAGAGAAAAACAATTTACAAAAAAAAATGTTGAAACTAATAGTAATGTTATTATTTTGGTTTTTAAAGGTTGACTGGTAAAGAATGCCTTGTTGCATTAAGTCCGCCTATGTACCACCACCTGTACATGTAGTTTAAATAAATAAATAAATAATATTATTATTATTTTAATTTAAAACTTTTCTTATAATTTTTATATGTATTAGGAAAACAGACGTGGAAGATAACTCAATCACATCATAATAAAATTATCAAGAAGAGAATTTGTAAGTGTGTGTATCTAAGTTTAGGTAATACTCCACCACGCTCACACAGGTGATCGGATTTGAATGAAAGTTGGTACAAAATTAGACCATATCCTAAAATAACACACAGAATAACCTTTTTATCCCAACACATGTTCCCTAGGGATAATTTTCTACTTTCACACCGGTGAAGCCGCTGATAGATAGGTAGTTTAAAATAAATATGAAAATGTATCGCGCCACGTTTAATAACGGTTCCTCCGGACGGAGCAGGGATACTGCGATACTTAATCAAGTATCTGGACACTCAATTTATCACGTCGCATCACTTTATTAGAACGATACTTTTAAAATCTATTAAGTTCGCTTAAAGCCCTTTTAAGTCCGGAAACCACAACAATTACAGCTTTTACTGCAATTAATGGAATAATAAATCTTTTCACGAAATATCTTGCGGCGTGTTCGGAACGTTTCCATCGACACATGCCTTCGGTGTGAAAAATGGATGATGTTAACTCAGAGTGAAATACGCTGCAATAACGTTTCTGACCAATGAGATAGCTTAGCATTCGTCATCATCACATGACGTGACCCACACACGAGATACACACGTGCTCGTTAAACAGGGAACTTTATGACTAAGACATAAAATATGGGAGTGTGTGTTTCATGTGTATCTATCATCCAATTATAGCCTTTTCTCACTTTTGATGGTTTTGGCTTCCAGTCTACCTAGTAACAGCTAAATACCAGGAAGTAGGCACTAGTCAAGTCTAAATCTGGTTACTAGAATAAGAGGAATTCTGTAACTACGATTCGATTGTTTTTAATGATTAACCGATGTTTTCCTTCATCGTTTTGAACAAGAACGTGTCACATCCAGCATCCCGCACTAGGTCCGCGTGATGAATTCCGAGCCCTACTATACTACTACCTATTCTATAGAGTCTGAGTCCCAGCAGTGGAAAAATTATAAAGCTGATTATGCTTATACGAGTATGTATATCACCACAAAATATTTTCCACATGAAAGCTTTCAATATAATTTTCAATTCAGGGAAACCTCAAAAGTGATAACGGCATGAATAGGCAGTCGATACCACTAAGCCGGCCTTTCCGTTCCCCTTCAATGGGATCTTTAAACTCCATATCAGTCAAAATTATCTTATCAGTTTTATAGTTCAATAGGTACCTATAATTTTATCGAGCATATCCATCAGAGCATTCGTCACAGACTAACAGTTCTTCCAATAATCTCTAATTTTGGGAATTATAAGATATAAAGTTGCTCGTAGAGACTATTTGCTCTACGAGCAACTTTATATCTTATAATTCTCCGATAGGAACAAAAGGTTTTGTAGTCCGAAAACTAAGCGTTGGCCTTTCTCCCAAAAGGTGGACCGATGACCACTGGTGGGGTTCGCGGGAATCCGATGGAAGCAAGACGCACGGGACTGGTTGTTATGGCGACGCTTGGGGAGGCCTATGTCTAGCGGTCGTCTTTCGGCTGAAATGATGATGATGGCGAAAACTGAAAGATAGAATTAATCGGAATAAAATTTCTACTTAGTAAAACTTACTTCAAAAGTGAACATCAAACGCATTTTACATGTCCATCATTGAATGGAATAGTCCTGAACACGTCTTTTAAATCGCAAATAAAAAACTTCAGTGTCATAGAACTTTTTCGACGCTTTTATTGCACGCTATGAGCTATGCTGCGAATTTGATTGGTTTGCACTTTGCCATCGACAGGTATCTCTGGAAAAAAACAGCAATCGTATTTCGGAACGCTATCCATCAGAAATATGTATATTCATTCAACTTTTACAGACTGAGGACGTTTTGTAAAAGTGAATTACTCGTATTAGATGCAACTTAAAACTTATGATTAGGAAATTTATTACAAAGCTAATTATTAAAGTATGCCATGAAAGTAGGTCTTTTCCATACAAGATTTTAATTTTCTTATGGGGTGAATTTCGGAAAATTACATTTTAGTGGTTCGCCGACGTCATAAAAGAAAACCTTGTGCAAAATGTCATGCTCCATGTCCCAGCAATTTCGGCTGTGCGCTGATCAGTCAGTGAGTTTCTCCTTTTTTATAGAAGTAGGTATATAGATTAATTCATATCATTGACTGACATAAAATGTGGTACCTAGGTAGAAGTGTGTCAATAATAAGTTCAGTGCACAAATCAAAAGTTATATAAAATTTGAATCTTTAAAAAACTGAATTAGGACTAAGCGAAGAGGTAAGTTAAGATCTTTAAATCAAGAGTGAATAGATTACTTCTTGGTAAGCGCGCTCTATCGTCAACCACATCTTCGCTTTCCATCAGGTGAGATAGCGTTCAAACGCGAACCTGTAAACAATAAATAAAAGCCAAAAAAATTATAACATGACCTCTAACACATTTGCAGGATGAACTCATTCTAGCCTGTTCATCTGTCTAACTTTAACGAAAAGTGAAATTATTCTTATGTAATGTATGCTCAGAATTAATTAATTACCCGTACCTCCCTAAACATGATACGTGTGCCAGCCGGCGCGGCCGTGTGTCCGCTATCCAGTGGGCGCATTAGCGACTCTGACAGTTCATTTATCTTATTTGCAGCTCGGTTAATTAAGTCCTCCCCACAGAGGTGTCGTAATTTCGTTGCTGATTTGTTAATTTTCTAAAATATGTCAAGAATAACACATCTGATTTTGGGTTCGGTGATGTAGGTGGTTTCATTTTTTAGACCAGATAAATTCAATGTTAAGCTCTTTTTGGATGGGTAATCGTCAAATAACTGCTACTGATCTGGTTAGAGCATTCCTTCACATATTCTTTCAGTTGTCTTGTGACGTGCGTTGGTGGTTTCTATTTTTAGACCAGATAAAATTTAATTTCAGGCTCCTTTTGAATGGGAAATCATCAAATACGAGTAACTTCTCGTGCTCTGATTACAGCGAGTGGGATTTTCAGACTTTATTTAATAAAATCTATACATACTCCTTTAGTGCCTTTTGGTTTTCAGGGCCGCGGTGACTCTTGTGCCCAATGCCGCTGCCCAACAAAGATTCACAAAGTTTGATGTGCGCTGACAACGTCATGTGTTATACGAGTATGTATATGAGGATTATTTTAAGCCCGTTAATTTTGCGTCACTTAATTTTTTCATCTCTCATAAAAGTTTGTGGTACCTACATTTTTTTTTCAAGTGGGGAATCATCAGAATGTCTTTTCTAGCTTTCGGGCGGAGCGAGAAGGCGTGTCAGACTTTTACTGACTAAACCCCACCCCATTCCTTCGTTGTCTTCGATCTGGGACCACCGAGCTTCCCTTTCAGAAATCAGATCCGATGACGACTTGGGCTCGGTCTGGGTTATTACCGGACTGCTGGACGGCAAGTCTACCCCGTGCTTGCCGTCCGCAAGCCCGCGCCTACAGTGGGCGGAAATCGGGATCGGGATCCCGGCAGCGCCACCCCTCAACCCAGCTTAGCCAGGATGTTACAATTTATTGAAATTTTTGACTTTTCTTTGCTATAACAAGCAAGTATTTTACATTAAAACCTTCCATATAAATCATTTTATCTGTTGGTGAAAACTACATGAAAATCTGTTCTGTTTATTTTATAATAATGCGTATCTTATGTCATATAAGGATTTAGTTAAAACAAAAAAAATTGAAATGGTCCAGAATAGTACGAAATAATACTACAAAATCCCACCGCATTCACAAAACATATCAATTTCATATTCAGGTAACAATGTAAGCCTAAAAGCTTAGTAAATCTAATATTAAAATATTCCGGTATTAGATAATCCAAATGGTATGTTTGTTTGTAAATAAAAAGCGCGAATAAGCCAGGTGATTTCATTCTCAATATATATAATTTAATCAAATACTTAGCGATTAACAATTACATGAGGATTGAAATTTATAGTCAAAATTCATAGTTATTAAAAGTGAGGCAGGTAAGTGATGATGCTATTTGTAGTACTAGTCTTAACTTAAACCTTATTATTACATAAACATAACATTTAAATTAACTGGTACGAGATGTATCGTTTTCAGTAAACTGAGACCTGAGAGGTTAAGAAAAATACTGTTAGTATTCGTTTAGTTTTATTAAAATACGAACTTGTAATATAGGTACAGTTATAATAAAATAATTTATACATTACTTGTATGGTATTTAATTTGTATTAGTATATTATTTTATAAAATGATTTGTTTATCTCATCTATTGACGTATCCTTAAAAGTAAGAATAAAAGTCTATTATTACTTTTAAGGAGCATTTTTTTACTTTTTACTTATACTGACTTATGCCAAACTCTTGTGGCCTTTGCGTTCCAGGTGCTTCGTTTTTTTCGAACAATCTTTGTGGCGTAAGTAGATAAAGTAAGTTAACATTAAGCAAATACAAAAAAAAATGCAGTAAATAGATAAATAAAAACATTAAAATTGTATGACCTTCGTACACTCATACCTACCTGTGTAGTATATGGCCGGGCTATTTCAATTAAATAGTCCAATGAATATTTGACTAAAATATACCAACGACATAACCCCGCTCCCGGTAAAATTTTCCATCGATTGTTCTTACAACGAAAATTTTTATGAAACAAAACAAAACGTATAAAGTAAATGTAGTCACGGAAAAAAATACAAAATAAGATCACAAGGATACGGATACAAAGAAATTTTCGTCATAACCCTCACATAGTAGGGTCTTCACATGAGAATACTCTTAGCCTTAGCGGTTTCAGAGAAATGCGTCAGGGAACAATAATCTGTTTTATTTATTATTATAATATTCATTCATGGATGTTTGGAGAATTAGAAGGTTGAGCGCTTCTGGTCGATTTTTATTTGCACTTTGTATTTACCAATTTCGAATTGCACATAAATGAGATATTAAATATATTCACAAAACTTAGGATTATTGTGCATTAATTGTTGAATAATTAATCCAAAATGATTGCAAGTAGCGGAGATGAGAATGTTGGGATGAAATGAGAAATGAGTAGATTAGAGGAAGTTTGAAAGTGGCTAGTGACGGAAACAATAATTCTCATTAGAAGTGTAAAAAATGTGTAGGTAGGAATAATACAGGTATTGAATGGGATAAAATGTACTACGTATATGAAGTCGCCGACCACTGCAGAAACCTCAAATTAAATACGTACTAATTAGTTTCAGTAATTACATTGGTATTTGATAATTAGCTTAGGAAATATGAGTGGTGGTTGTCACACAGGTATCAAAGTGAAAATCGATATAATTTTATTTATTTTTCCAAGTTAATACAAAGCTACAACTATTTATTTGTTTAAATGTTATGTATATTAGAGGTAGATAGGCGGACTTCAAGCACGCCACCGGTATAATTAAATATAATGTATTTTTTGTAATATTTAGTTGTAATATAATTTTTCTTGTAAAGGGTTCAATAGTTCTTAAAAGTATAAGAAACTTAAATATAAATTTATATTATTTAAATAATAGTTTGTAACTTGAATTAAATAAAACATTCCTTATAAAAATCAAAGAACAGAAAGGCCCTAGTCATCATCTATGAGGTTCAGAACGTTGAGTGCCCGCGTCAAAAAAAGGCAGCTACTTGGTAGTATTAGTAGTTGTGTTTTTTTTCCTTTCAAAGTTATTTATAGCCTTTTCACCAGCCTATCATATAATTCTTTTCATATTTCATCTTTTGATTAATTTTCAGTTTTATCTTTTCAAACACTTGAATAGTTTTTTGTTACTATAAGACGTTAATGTTTTCGTGATTTTTTAAAATATGACTTCATATTTCATAACCCGTATTTATCCATGAGTCTAAGAAATACTCATAAATATGTATAGTAAAGGGCAAGCATAGAATTATATATAAATCTCACAGTTTGCCCTTTTTTCAGTATTAAATATTTAAGTCCAAAATAAGTCGAAAAAATTTATGATAATCACAATTTAAATTTCTTTCAGCAAACAATTAAAAGGCATGACATAAAACCGAAGAATAATTGAGCATAAAGAATGAACTTTTAAATTCATTTCAAGTCTTTGGAAAGTATCAAAAGTTCCTAAGTAATCTCGATCCATGTCGAAACTTGGTAATAAAGTAACAGCGCTTAGGGGGAAGTAATCTTTCGTTTATAAAACGATACATTTTAGGGACCCGTACCCAAAGGGTCAAAACGGGACTCTATTGCTAAGACTCCACTGTCTTTAAGTGTGTCACCAGGCAATATCTCATGAACCATGACAGCTGGACCGTTGCAATTTTATATCTAGTCTATTTTTGGTGCCAGAAAATAAGGGATCTTGTAGTGTAATTAATAATCGCTGTAGTATTTTTATATTTTACATCCGAAAAATTAACGACATAATTCGGTTTTTCAGTATTTATTTTTTTATTCTTGCTAGGCTCACGCTTGACCACCATCTCACGCGACGATGTGGTCGACGCTCCAGCCACCTTATCTAGAAGTATCCTGTTTACCATTAATTTAAAGACCACTAGGTTGCAGCCATAGTAACACAGACAGGGAATTCCACTCCTTAGCTGTATGTACAATTAATGTGTTCTTAAAACATTTTGTGCGTATGAATAGAAGGTCCACCATGTATCGGTGACGCATATAGCCGTACGTCTGGAGGTCTAATAATGGAAGGGGCACGGCTACTTTTAGAAAATGTTTACAGTAAAGACGCTTTTTAAAGTAAACACCTCAAATTTTGCCCTCGAAAGAAACTAGAATATGCCAAAACTGCAGAATAATAGTAGCCGAACAAAAATACGAATAAAACCTACATTCTGTGGCATTGATTCAGTATGGATTTTCTGACTGACACAATAGACGTAGCTGAACGGTGCGGTGTGTAATAATGGGGAGTGTCCATGCAGAATTGTGGCTTATTCAATAGACGGCCGCTTGAATTTATGCTCCATTCCAGCTTACGTTGTAATGCACGCACTTTATTCGTTTGTCTGTATGTTTTTGGAAACCTTGAATACTTAACTTCCCAAAACCTTTGAAAAAACAGGTGGCTTCTTAAACGGTTCAATTTAGCTTGACTCAGTAGATATTTTTTTAACGAAAAAATACGTCAAGATCGCTACTGCTACGCCACATGTGATCTCTTTGCGTATCTAGGTAAGACGGTGTATGTTTTAGAAGCAATTTCCAATTTAGCTTCAGCTGCTGTTTGTTTTTCATCTATTGCGATATAGACTTGTCGGATGAGCTCCACATCTAGGGCTTACACAATTATATTTTGTTTCAAGACAAAACGTTCATTGTTGAAGACAAAGAGTTAAAACAACCACTGTTCTTGCTGTCTTCAGTCGTCAGACCAACTTGTTAATATCTGTTCTCGCCTTTTACTGATTTTATAGGTCATTCGTGCTAAGAAAATATTATGGTAGAATATCCCCAGGTCGGATATTGCAAATAAGATGACGGTGAGCGAGTAATAATATGATATTATACCTGCCATTTATACTGATAACTCGTCGGGAACAGACGGGGTCCTACCATGGTAATGCTAAGCACCGAAATTCAATTTTCATTTCCATTGAGTTTTTCTTTTGACAAAAAATAAATTAAAGAGTGGCATTGTACTCTGGGACGACCTGAAACTTACCTTGTTCATTATCAGAGAGGAGTTGTTGTTAGTGAGAGGTACAGTTTCTTAGTGAACAAATCTTAAGTGCTTTGTCACCAAACGAACTTGAATAACACGTCACTACTTAGTTGATCAAAGCTCTTCCTGTATAACTGTCTTGGTTAAATTACAGTTTGAAACTGTTACTACTAGTTGATGAAATCAACTTGTACGCACACATGTTATTTAGACGATAACTTGAATTCTGAATTCCTTTGTTTTGTATGAAAGTATCTGACAGCCACGTCTTTTTGAATATTTAGAACGAACTTAAATAGCACAAAAGGTATTCTGACCTTATTATAGAAAGGCAGAAATAATTCAGAGTCAGACAGACTCCGAAACACCGCATTACCTCTGTCAGCAAACACAAAACCCACATACATTTTTAACTAGAATGTATTTCTGTAAAAAAAAAGTACTACACCATTAATAGAAGCGACTGTGTATACGGGGTGTGCTAAAACAAAAAAGTATTTATCATTTATAGTAGGCTGTTGGTGACACGTGCGAAAATTGTCGTCATGAATAATGGTTAGCCGACAAGTTGTCAGCGGACTGTCGGGCTAAGCTTCAGTGGCCGACACTACGTTTAAATATGTGCGCTGTCTCTTAATGTGTGTGTAGTCGGTTATGTGCCGTATAAACTGCGCTACCGGACGACGAGTTACGGACGCGGTCGACGATGATGCTTGATTTAATATGAGTTTCTAGCTGTGTTTCTGTTTTTTATTCTTGTTGTATTTGTAGCTCGGTTTTTTATTTAATTAAATAAGGGAAATAACAAGAATTGATTTGAAAGTTTGCTAGAAAAACTCAATTTTGAGTTCAGCTCACCTATGTATATGAACTCTGTTAACTATTTATGTTATAAGTTGTGATGGTGTAAAATAAAAATAAAGAATAAATGGAAGAGTTCCCGTTTTGGCACAAAAAGTAAGGCAAGAATTCTTCTTAACCGACCATTAAACTTGATAACTAAAAATATTTCCAAGCGAATAACAGCAAATGGACTTGCTACTATCATAATGTACCTAACTGTGTTAAAAACAAAGCTACATAAAAAAATAGATGACAATTGTTCAAAACATTTATGTCAAAGTACAAATTGTTGTAGAAAATATCAAGCTTCACATCGAATGTCTTTGAGGGAATGACGAGCCCGAAACCAATAACGTACTCCAGAACGAAAACCCCAAAGGACATCTAGCATTCATGCGTTGTTATTATTAATTCTTTCAATCTACGCTGCAGGACCAAGCCGAGAAACTCGGAGAAAGAACGAGAGCAAAATGAATAGCTAGTCGGAAAACTTAAAAGTGTAAGTGAACTCAGGTACAGAAGTAATCATAAAAAGATTATGGATAAAACCCATTCAGGTAGATAAAATTGCATCGGAACATCTCAGGCAACATTTTTTCTCTACCAGCGTTCGTATTTTGCCGGGATTTTCATTCAAGCCTCATTAAACCTCATTTAAAAGTACTCGGACGTTAAAATTGGTCCCCAAATTACAACTTGATATCGTCCACAGGCGAACCGTTCCGTGTTGTTCGAACGATTTATTTAACAATTTATGGCGGCTAGAGAATCTGAGTCGAACCGGATTTATTAAGGTAAGCTTCGCAAGAATTTATTACGCCGTTATGCTCTTAAACATCGAATGAAAGAAACCGTGTTTGAACAACAAATTTAATAGACTCGTTAAAACGGCTCGTTGCTTCCAACAAACTGTTTTATAATAAGTATATAAATCTTACATCGGAACTTTGTGAATTTTCTCGTGGAAAGGCAATTATGAGACGCTTGTGATTGAGAGCTTTTTGACATCGTCATTAGATTTATTTCGCACACTTAATTAGGATTTCGTAAACTTTATTAAGAACATGTTGCTTGATGGAGTACGTGGTACGTCTCGAGAGCTTAGAAATAGAATTTGTTATTTACAATCATCAAAGCCATTCATCCTTTTTTAACCTCAATGAATTACTTCAAGAGCTCAAACATATAGGAACGCAATAATTATCACCAGTAGCTTTTATCACCACTTAAAGCAGAAAGCAAAAGAAAAGAACAGGAGATAATATCACAGAGAATAGATAACTTATCGTCACTTGTTCGCCGTTAATAATACATTACACTCCAACAATATAAAACTATGAAGTTGGAAGTCATAAGTTTAACACAAAAAAAACGGATCGTACGCGAACCCTTGGAGTTTTTAATCATAGTTTATGGAACAAAGTTTTAATTACACTTCTGTTCCCGCGTGGCGATCGCTTCCAAGGTTTAAATCCTTTAATTGGAGACCTTCGTTAGCTGTAATAATTCTCCTCAGTTTTTTTCTTTACAATTATTGTAAGATCCTTTTCGTATTCTGTTTTATAATCCTTTGTGAGATTTTCGTCAGAAACAATTTAGTAATGATTAAAAAGGGCATTTATTTTTTGTTCCTCTGTTAGACAGAAATGGTTTTTCTTTGTAGAGATATTTATTACTGTTTGTTGCTGGCTATTGTCCTTAATTGGTTCAGGGTTATTTAAATGTACCGCCGTTTTACGCACCTTTAACATGGTTTTAATGATAGAAGTGATGTTACGATCTTCCATTATTCTGTCTAATTACTTATGAAAAGTGACCTTCTATTTTGATTAGACTATAACATAAAAAATATAAAGAAATAAAGCGAGAATGATGAACGGTAATCACATTTTGTAGATCCGGGATAGATAATTTACATTGATCCCGGGGTGTAGGTAGTGTGCCATCAATACAGTTAGGGCTGCAATTAGTTCCCGGGATTCTCCCACACGGGATATTTATTTCTTGGCCCATGTTTAATTGCCGTTCAGATCAAATAAAACTACATTCCTGCAACGGTTTGCGGTTAAAGAATTAATTGAGTTGAAGTATTTTTGAAGCGTGAGATTCCGCAAGGAAATTGTGTTCCAGTGTTTCGAACAGTGTTTCAATTGTTTTCTAGATGTTTTATTTTTCTTAGAATACGCTCTTTGTTTATTGGAAATCATCCGATGACTTCTCCTGTTCTGTAGAGAAGAATGATGTGTCTGACTTTTACTGACTAAAACCCACTCCGGTTCCTTCTATGCCTTCGTTCCAGGGTTGCACAAAAAAAAACCCCGGGGGTAGGAGCGTGTTATCTTTCGTGCCACCCAGGGCACCAGTAGGCTTCGACTATAATATATACTCTGTAATAAACTTTTTGACTAGTGTAGTAACTACACATATACTTTGGATTGACTGTACATGTCTAAAACGCAGGTACCTACTTTTCTGCATCTACGTACCATTAAGCACCAAGCCAACTTACCAGTATGCACGTACCTATAGGTAAGTGGAAAGGAACTCGAAGCAAGCAATACGAGATGCGGTAGTCCTGAAATGGCTTCAAGTTGCATGTAGACAGTAATTGCAAAACTTTTAGCGTCACATGAATATATGTAGCCTATAGGTATTTAATGGAGTATATGTTGGCGTTGTTATTGGCGATAGGTCCCGGGTTTTTATATAAAATCTGAATGTGTATGTATTATTTTATATTCTTACATGTTTTTGTCATGAAAAAATAAGGAAATTTTCAAGCAATCTTACAGCTTTAACAAAAAAGAACCTTATAAATCAATTAAAAAGTTTTAATTTCACATAGGCCTACATGTGCACTTATAAAACGACGCACGTTCCAATTTGTCGTTTTCTTTGGAGAAGAACGGGCAAAAAACTATATCTTTTAACAATATTTCCATTTAAGAATATATGTTGTCAATTCTAGTTTTTCATATGAAACTGTTTAGCACTTTTTCGTTCTAAAAAGATACGACTGACATTGAAAACTTATAACCTTAAACTTCCAAATCTCATTGACCCAAGAAGTTAACAAACAAAAAACAGTTTATTATCGCCCGAATACTTAATAACAAAAAAAAATTGAATCAGCTGTCTCTGTCCCACCTGGTCCATATTCCAATAATTCAAAGAGTTCGCGTCCTTATTCTGGAGGTCCCCGGTCGTATTTCCTTTCGATTGCAGACGCGGCCGGCGCTGGTTAAACTTCTGACACTACTCCTGCCGCGTCAGCGCCCAAGTAATTGAATCTTGTGGGTCCGGCGCGAACGGCCCAACGCGACGATTGCTTATGAAAACTGCTCGCTCCGACTTTATCGTGAGAATGAATAGGATTATTGGTCGGTGCGTGTTTTTGGTGAGTGAGGACCGATTTTCTGTGAGTTTTGTCATTTTGTGTCTGTTGCGGCATGTGTCTGAAATGAGGTGGGAGTAAAGTTGATTGATTAGACTGTTTTCTGCGTCAGTGATATATTTACAGTTTCGGTGTTAGTTGCTAGAACAAAAGAGTCACCGTGACCTTGGAACGCAAAGGGCACCTGAAAGAACGCGGTAACATTTAGTTAGAAACAATTTAATATTCCCTTTCTCTAAAGAGAAGGCCTGAGTCCTAGCAGTGGGAACATTACAAGGCCAATAATGCTAATGTTAATAATTTTATATTCTCAAACGAACGAGTCACCACGGTTTCGGAACTCAAAGGTCAACTGAAATAATACTGGTAGGTCAGTAAAAATTTGACACTCCCTTTCGCTCCTCCTAAAATAGGAGCAATAGTTTAAATGTGTCCCATTTAAAGAAGAAGGGAACTTGGTGGATAAAAACTTATTTGAAATTAGGTACTTCTATAAAATATAACAGTCAATGAAAATCAAAGCCTAGACTTATTGGAAAAATAAAAATACGTAGATACCTATCATTATACATACGAGTATTGATTCACACAAACCTAATTTGTATCCACTATTTACTGTATACACGATATTTACTGTATACACGATCGTTGATTACCTAAAAATCTAAAATAACTTAATACCACCATCTATCAATCTTATTTGATAAATCTATTCTACAAATACAAACTACTGTTAACAATATGATTGGAAACTCGACCACAAAATGCTAACCAGACACACTAGGTATCTACAAATGCTAACAATATACATACATAGATATCTAAAGAATAAACGTACAAGTTAAAGTTCAGGAAAACCCGAGTTAGAAGCTTGTAGTCACGTAGACCACGAACGTTAGTGGGTTTAAAGTGAGCAGTAAACCACAAGTCTGGAAGAATGATTACTTGGCCTAGAATGCGCTTTGGTGTTTACTTTGAAGATACTGTAGGTACATGTTAATACATGTTAACTATAGTACATAGTAAGGTGGGGTGTAGGAGATTACAGGTTTTATCGGTTAGCTGTTTACCGCGACTTTGTTTGTGTAGAGTTTAAAAACATTACTCCTCTTTTTTAGGCAATCGTGTATAAAAATGGTATTTATGGGATGTTGTATATTTTGATTAAGGTAAGGTAAGTAAGTATAGTAGCCTAAATTAGCCCAAAACCTCCTTATCTTTTGTTCTATCAGTAGCTAGCACTATAACGGCCGAACGCATAGTCCAGCTAATGGTTCATTAGCGTCTCTAATGTCCATTAAAGTTAAGTATTGTCAAACCTTCACCGAAAAACTATGTAAAACTGTCAATGTGACAATTTCTTTATAGATCGTTTAGAAGTTAAGTGATGATTAACGTTAATGAAGGTCCCTGAGTCTGGCCGTTAGTCTCATTAAAAATGGCCAGGTCGTTTTAATAATTAACCGGAACAAACTTAAAGACAGACAACATTTTTAAAAATTGCTTAGTTTCAAGTCCGACTCTACATCTCTAATATTATAATCATACAAGAAATTAATTACGAATATGTTACTTCTAAGTTACAAAAAACCACATCCCCGATGAACATTTTTTTTAATGTGAAAAATCATCAAATAACTTCTCTCTCTATAAATGCAGCATAAGGTAAAGTCAACCACTGCGCCAACCATATCATTCAGTTGCCCTTTACTTTATAGGGAACGAAAGATTTATTCTTTCGAGCCACCTCACAGATCTACCGTTTACTATCATCAATAAAAAGAGACATGATTTCATCTAAAGTTCTCTATCATCAAATTCTAAATCATCTAAAATCTATTGATTGATACAGCTGTAGCAACATCAATGGCGCCGGGTAGAAACAAAAAACTAAGAAATCCTGCATCGCGCATTTATAGTTCTTCACGCAATCTGAACATAAACAACAGCCCGAAATCATCTATCGGGCGGCTATCCAGATCAGACAAAATATCCGTCTAGCCGGAGGATCCTCCTTTTTCAACGGAGGCTTTCAAAACTGTACAAAATGATCCGCATACCTCTAAACAGATACCCCGGGGGCCTGAAACGAAGGCAAAGAAAGAACAGGAGTGGGTTTTAGTTTGTAAAAGTCTGACACGCCCTGGCGCTCTATCTAGAATAGGAGAATTCATTTTGATGATTACCCAATCAAAATAAATAAAACTCTACACGACTACCAGATGTTTTCACAAACAAAGGCATTACAGCATTTACCGAACTGTACTGCATTTGTATTTACAAATATTGGATTACAAATACCTACAGCGAATAAACATTAAAAAATACTGAAAAACAATATCCTTTATCCCGTAGAAATAAAGCGTGCATAGCCGAGAACATCATAGTAACCCACATGTGTCGAGCGCCTCACACCGTCACCGTGACGCAGGACATGCACCTGCTACAATCTATATTCTCTCTCATCTGTACGTACAATATTGAAACAGTGAGATTAAACTTTCTATGTGTTCACCGATTGATTTTTGAATTGAGTGGAGTTTGAAACTGTTGGTGTCTCTTTCTATCGGTGTCTAAACTTTTGTTGGAGTATAAATATTCCATTGATTAATTTGATGGTAGTATTTTTAATTGAAGTAGTTTTTTGCTAATGGGTTTTTCCGCTCTAGGGCAAAGTAGCCGGGCGTGTCAGCCTTTTACTGACTAAATTCACACCTATATGCCTTCAGTTATATGCCCTTTGCTTTCTAGATCCACGGGAATTGTGAACTGATTTTGTGTGCCTATCGGCGGGACATGGTTTGTACAATTAAAAAAATGGAAAATCATCTGTAATCACCTATGTTCACAAAATAAATAAATGAATCTGAATCTGAATCTGAATCTTGTATTCGTACTTTTCCCCATGGCCCTAGCGTTTGAATCCCCAACCGGTCCTATGAGACCGCGCTGTTATTGTTTTACTATTGTGTCTCGTTTCGCGGGTATCTGAGTAACTACAAATCAAGCATCGGCAATCATGCTGCGATGATTGCATCAGCCCTAATGGGCTATTGTTTGCTAAAGTTGAGTATTTCTTAAACTGTAAAAAATTTGATCTGACACGTTCATAATTCAAAATACTCAATTCGAAAACTTACCCTAGTCATTGATTGTTATTTATGTCATGTTTCCCAGAAAATCGGACTAATAATTCCGGGAAAAGTCTTTACTGGTATGATGATCGACTATTTTTACTATCTCGTTGGTATTACTAGTTCAATTTTCACAGGAAAATCTGTATTTCCTGTGAAAATTGAACAACATCCATTTTTATTTCTGTCGGAAAAATAAAAAATGTGTTTTATTTTCGGCTCACTCGTCTAATGCCATATGCAAGTGAATCACGAAATGTAGCGAGCGTCAAGCTTTCAATATTTACATTCCAACAATCTACCCAGCTTTTTTCCAAGTACTCGTATTTTAGGGTCAGCTTCCAAACATGTTCTACATGCGGGTGGATGGAGAGGAAGAAGGAGATCAATTCAAAGATGGATGGAGAGTGTGAGGAGTGATATGGAAAAAGGGAGTCAGAGATAACGTGACAGTTGTCAGGATATAATGGAAGAAAAAAACGTGTTGCTTCAACGTGTACTTGTCCAATTAACGGACAAGGGCAGGAAGATGATGATGTTGATTAAGAACAGTTTTCAGTCTAACCGGTTTTTTTTTAGGTGGTAAATCATCAATGTGACTTCTCCCACACTGGGAGAAGCACGAGGACGTATCAGACTTCTACTGACTAAAACATTCCTTTTCTTTTTTTGCCTTCATTCTAGGGTCCCGGCGTTCTTTGTAGTTGAGTATATGGAGCAGTCGCCTATCTGACCTACACAACCCCAGTAACTGGGTAACAGAAAACTTCATAGCACGTCGTGCTATAAAAACATTCAACGTCTCGTCGCGCGTCGTGCAAATATTCAACGTCCTAGCAGTCGTGCTAGGACGTTGAATATTTGCACAGATTTTATTAATTGCTTACGTAAGATGACAGACTCTATACCAATACCTTAAGGCGATATTATAACATACCTACTGGAAATATAAGCTAACTTAGTCAGCAACGTTATCTAGACGAGCACAAACATGATGTGTTTGTTCAGCAATATTAATAACTTTGAAAGCTCTTGTTTTGTTATTGCAGATATCTAGTTTGTTATTAATTTCTTTTTTATCTACACTAGTATTATAATTATAGAGGTAAAGTTTGTTTTTTTTTGTTTGTAGGTGGTAATCTCTGAAAGTACAGGTCCGATTACTAATTTTTTCGTCGTTAAAAAGTTGCTTTATTTGTGAGTGATAGGCTGTATTTTATGTACGCGAGCGAAACCACGGGCAAAACCAAGTCTTCTGGTATTTGTCGCAATTTCTTGTTTTTTTTATACTAATGAATTTATGGATACATATTTATTTTACTGATTTAGTGAAGAGGTAGTCGTCATCATCGTCTTTCTGTTCGACTTCCTTTCACTATGTCTAAGGGATGATGCACGATGCAGTATAACTCGAAATCTATTAAAATGACCTCATAGAGTAACTTTTGGAAACACAGCAAAAAAAGCTCTACGCACAATAGGTACGTTTCATGGAACTCGTAACTAAAATAGTAACAACCCCACGGTTCATCGTAAAGTCCGAAGCGAAGAAATCTGACACGTCTTGGTAAGGAGTATCGCTACTCCTGGGTTACCAATTACTGGGTTGCCGAGGTTAGGTAGAATAAGTTGTCGCTTCATGGAAAATACTGATATCGACCCCAGCATAGTTTGCACGTAGAGTGATGTTATTTGAAGAGACTTTTTAGATATGACCCCTATATTCCAGTAAGTGATTGAGTGCACGGTAGGTACCTTTTCATGAGATTGACTGTCAAACTAAAAATTATTAAGAATTTACTACTTATTAATAATACAAAGGAGTAAGCTAACTTTACGCGCACATATAATATATTGTACTATCTATTTTTCCTACCTGTAAATGTACGTTTTTGAGAAAAAAATGCAGCCCGCACAAATGCTTTTGTAACTGACATACCTAGCATTTAAGCCTTACACATAATTTTTCCATTTATTGTACCTTGTGAAAATAAACATAATAAAATTTTGTTATTATATTATTTTGTTTACAGTGCAGACTATATGGGCTATGATTTACATATAAAGAAGAATGTCAGAAGATAGTAAGCCGTATAGAAAACGCAGAATCTAGGACGGTCACCCATCCCACACATAAATGGCAGCTTAACCTCACAGATTGAAAAGATACGGTAGTCATTAAACCCAAGAATTATCGTCGTACAGACCATTAACGTGTCCGCAACGAATGAATAGCGAGATACGACATTTGATATTACTGCAATTTCAACTGCAGCAATGCTGCATTGTGACTACAAGACGCAAACAAACGCATTTCAACTTGGAGCCATGGCCGCTCTGAAAATGCAGCGAAATTTCTTTTGATTCCGTCTATTGCTATTGTGTGTTTAAAGGTGGGGTCACATTTTTCGCGATTATTACCTAGAATTTATAATGGTTAAATATACACACAAAAAATATACACCCCATCTGTCCTTTCACAAATATCAAGAAGGAAAAAGCGAGTAAGCTAAAATTATTTTTTTTATTAAAACCGACTTCAATGTGTAAAAAAAAAAACATTAAAAAGTGAAAAGTAACTTTAATTTGTAAAGTCGGTATTTGAATATTGTCCTTATTTAACACCAACTGCCGAAATCTGATTCTTGTTTGAAGTCGGTTAAAAAGTGTTAAGCATCACAAGAGACATAAGATGTTGAATGGACATCTATCGTGACCGTGGATGGCTCTTTATCTTTATTTACGTTGAGTTTTTTTTAAAGTGAAAATTCTGTAAATTTATAGGCATTAACGACTACTAGTGCACGGCTACAACGCAACAACTACATCGATTTGGACTTTTGAAGTTTAACGTTTGATTTAGTACAGACAGTTAAAAATGCTACAATGTGATGTAGCAGAAACTGCTGGGATTCTGTAGCTGTCGTAGCAATACCATCTACGACGTAGTATTGACGGCTACGGCGTAGCAAAAGCGTAGAACTTTTTTAACAACCACTTCCATTTTGGACTGCATTTCTGTTTTATTTAGAGGAGATTCTTTCCTTCAACGTTAGCTGACTTATTCAATTTTTAAAAATAAACAATACTTTAGTATAGTAATTGAATTTAAATTCTGCTTCTCCAGCCAAATTTAGACCTTATTATAATATGAAGTCACTTTTCATCAGTCCGAATCCACGCCTGTAAATACTTTGCAACTATTTTTACCTTATTTAGAGAACTTACTTTAAAAGCTTTATAAATAAACAAAAATAATTTGACTTATCTTAATAATTAAAAAAATAATAATTTTAAACAAGTTTCATTACTTATTTAAGTGGTAAACCGTGGAACGCGTTGGAATGCCACTAGTTTACCTACCCTTAAATCAACTTTTCAATCAAAACTCCGATAAATTTAACATGCCTCTAGGGAGTTTTACTATCAGTGTAGTATTGGCAGTCGGCTACTAACTCGTAACTAACTAACATTCTGCCAATCAGTGTCCGACGATATGATACCACTTCACATCCGAACGTAACTAGCTATCAATACACATAACACTAACATCTGCCAGCGGCTTCGCCCGCGTGATAGTGATTTCTCTATACAAACTTTGAACCCTTCATAGTTTTAAGGGAAAAATATCTCATATGTTATAAAACTTTGTACAAAACTCTTGCTCAAAGTTCTGGCTGTGCGTTGATATATTAGTTAATCCTTTATATAATTATAAGATTTGCACATCAGACTAATACAGATATAGGATTTATTTCGATATTTCTGTACTTTCTTCTTAACTACGTCTGTGATTGTATTTTTGAACATCATCATTATCGTCATCGTTTCAGCTGGAAGAGTGACGTCACCAGGTCGTCGGTCACTTTATGAGAGGCCTTCCAAAGCTACGTCTTCTAAGCGTTAACCATTCTAGAACCTTTTAGTTTAACACAACCTTTCTTACGACACAGAGCGTGTTTACGCTTTAATTAATAATTTCCTAACCAAAAAAAAACATACCATCATCTTTTCTCGGAAATAAAAACAAAATATTCACTGTTATATATTTCTTGAAAATTTTCCAGAATATGCAGAGGACATGAATCTTTTCTGAAGCGAATAACTCTAAAAGACTGACACTTTTAAGAAAACACCTAGATAGCATACTAATACAAAAGAAAACCCCACAAAGTGCAGGTTAGGTTCGCACGTTAAAGGAAAACAGCATATTTTATACATACAAGTTGCTTATCTTTAGTAAGTTGAAACCGTCGGGTAAGCGAATGGATTACCTCAGCATTCGTGAGCGGTGTCTATTCACTATGTAAAGAAAGAGTGTGATGTACACTTATGTAAAAAACAACGTCCTATGTACAAGAAATTCACTTTTAAATATTTATGCACATGATTATAGGCTTTGTGGCACCGGATTCGAATAGTCAACCCACATGTTTTCTATGTACTTTTAAAGGTAAAGAATGCTTTCGTGAAAATATAAAACGTAACCGCATAAGTGGATAAGAACTTCCTTGTTTTTTCGTGACATAATCTTTTTGAGACAAAGGTTTATTTTTGAAACTTAAGTTCTAATATTTCTCCAGCGACCTTTAACGTCGAGACATGCGGAATTCGACACTTTACCGGCAAATAATTTGTACTAAGAAATTCTATTTTAACGTTAGTGCAAAGTAATCATCATTGAGGTAGAATAGCTATCTTATCATGATATTGTGTTAAAATTTAAGTCGAGTGAGTGAGAAAAAGGCATGGAGCTTTGCACCCTATATAATTTTTAAATTAGCTCATTAAATGGATCGTGGTAAGGCCTCTGAATCCACAGCGCAACCGCAACCGAGCCAAATAACTGCTATGACAAATGCCCGTGTATCAATGATGTTTTTTAAACAAACTTACTTGACAAACTAAACATAAATATAAAATTCATTTACTTGCTTCAAAATATTCTCACAAATATTGACTAAAAGAAAAAATAATCCTTTGCAAGTTTAGTTGGCCAATATTTAAATATTAAAAATTGTTTCTTGTAGTTAAAATGCAATTAAATAATCTTAAGATATCAATTTATTACTTCAGTTCAAGCATTCACAAAACTGTTCTGCTCCTTTTTGTTTTTGCTTTTTATTTTTAATTAAAAATGAACTCTCACCTCTTGACTTTCTGAATTGAACTTTTAGTTGTGAACTGTCAACTAGCTTGGAAAAAACCACTTATGCGAACACCTACAAAAAAAAAACAATTATTCGAACTCAAAAAGATTCAAAACCTAACGCAAGTTGCAATAAGAGCCAGTTTTCGAGATAGTGTGTCGCGAATATATTTGGTGGGATTCTAACCGCAGTTAACCACATCGCCGCACGAAAAACTCATGAATAATTCGACACCAGTAAATAAATAATTAAACACTGAAATGCATGCGGATGGCAGCTGCCTTTTTTTCAAACAAAACACAATGAAGTATGTAGTCTAATGTTTCCTACAGGACGATCTCGTAGAAAAAATAATAATAGCAGTTTGATTCGATCTTCAAGCAATGCGTGTCGAGGACACCCCGTAGATGGGGTGACCATCTTGTCATATCGAGATTTCTCTATGCCTCCAATACACGCTAACTTGTTGGTCTCGGCTGTCATTTGTAGATCTTTGACAACCGTTACAAGATTAAATCACTGAATTGTGAAAATGAGATGGACATTTACCCCGTGTGCCCCGTAAGCCAAACCTAAAATACAGATTTTTTTCTACGAATTTTTACAAATACCATAAAAAAATCGTCATCATTATCGAATCATCGCTTCGCGGTCTGCGAGTATTTTAAAATGAGACAATTTCACCACCAAATTTTCTACCTAATAAAACAGTGTTTAATTCGTTAATTAAAACTGAAACTCAATTCTTGTGTCGAGAACATTTTCAGACACAAGAATCCAATTTCAGTACCAAATCGTTTACCTACGTAGACTTTTTTCCACAAAATGTACACTATGAAATTTAACTACTGTTTTAAACAATAAAGGAGAGCGTCCAACTTTTAAAAGTTTTTAATTCCATTAGTCTAGGACTGACTGACTTAAAAGCCAGGACTGGATGTTTAAAAACTTTGTATCTGTTTAATACCGGCAGTAACGACACCATTCAAGATTGGCAAGGAACAGAGAACTGAAGAAAATATATCAGCCAGGTACATTAAAAGTTGAAGACTCTAAAGAACTACCTGGTTACAATGTATTATTCTCATTGAAAGTACAATTTTTCAAGACATCTGTTTCAATAAAACTCAAATTATCAACGCCGGGATCAACTCATCCCCTTTGAGGGTTGTTGAGCCGTTTCCTATTATTTCGCGTAACATTCTGAGTGATTGCAGGAATATTGTAATATCTTCAGATCTTGTAGCGAAGAAAATTGGAAGCAATATCAGGGTAATTTGTAATATTCCGTTAGGTATTTATTAAACTGGTTTAATAATCGCAATTCACCAAATTGTAATAGGTAAATTAAAACAAACAACAGTATTACATTACATTTATAGTGTATACAAACAAAACAAATAAATAACAAAGCCCTATTTAGCAGTTTGCGGCCGGAAAACAAAATTATAGTTACACACGATGCTTTTATTAAATAGTTACTAGTTGGTTTGATTATTTTGCCCCGATTTTAAGGCTGCATTCACACCTAACCAATTTGGCGTCGATTATAATTTACTGAAGGATAACTGACAGTCCGTTAATGAATTCGTTTTTTTTTCACAAAAATATTTGGTAGCACTTCTTCTTTTTTCTTTTGTATAGAAAATTCTATTTTATGTATGCTGATATTGATTGCACTGATGACCTGAACCTACAGAAGTCGTGGGAATAGGTACTAAGACGAATGAATTAAAATTTTGAAAATAATTCCGCATATACTAGTACAAAAAGAAATAATCGCAACGACTAGACTGTGATTTTGCTTTTAATAAACAAATTTTTTAACCAAAATTATCAACTCCGTTTGTTCGAAACGTAGCTCAACTCAGCCCTTCAAGGGAGGATATCCTAGGATAAAGCCAAATTCAACAAAACCGCGTAAAGTCACGTGCCGCTATAACTTCGCCAGACCGCTGCTCTTGCACCTATAATTTTGAAACAAGCCTCGTCCAACTCCTGAGGCTCTCGGACTTGGATCGAGAGATCTCGAGGTGAAATCGTACATTGTTGAAAGTGCTTCCTTAAGCAGGTGACTTATGTAAGTGAACAGGGTTTTAGATCTTCGTAACTGATGTTCTCTAGTCGGGTTCAATCAGGCAGCAATTTTTAGCTACTGACGCTCGTTTGGCTTTGCTTACAATAGGCCTCATCAGAAGGATTAAAGTCATCCAAAGGGCAATAGAGAGGGTGATGTTTGACGTTTCCCTGAGCAGTCAAATCTGCAGATATTTATGAAACACCGTTGTAAAGCCTGTCTTTAGGTGGTCCGATGACATGGTGAGGGTCGCGGAAATCCGATGAATGCATAATGCACAGTACTTGCCCTTGAGACGTCACTCGAGGGAGGTGTATGAAATGGATGTCTTTCGGCTAAAATGATGATGATAATGCTGGTTTGATTAAACTTTTTTTTTAATACTAATTAAAGTCGTAAGTTATCCCTTTATTAAGGTTAGGTATTTGTATTACAATAAAGTTATAATTTGTACAATAAATAATTGTCACTGCTAGGACACAAGAAATCTCACTGAAAGAATGAACGGGCTGTCTTTAACCAGGGGGCCTATTATTGAATGTAATATACGATCGTATTCTTCACAAAAAGAAACTAAAAAAGTTAGAGTGAAAGTTATTCATAATGTGTCTAATGTAGTTACTCGTATAAACAGCCTCATTAACTGGTTATCCCATATTTAAAGGAATTTTAATATGAGAGGAGTACCCAATTGATGCAGCTACCTGTACCTTTGAGAGACAAAGTAGTTACTCAGACAATCTACTTACTCATCTATAACTCAATGTACCGCCTTTGCGGTCGGGATTTTTACCCAACACGTCCCATACATTTTTGTAACACAAACAAACAAAGTCGAACACCTTCCCTCAATCGACTTACACGTGGAAATGACAAAGTCGTAAACTTTGTTTTCATTCCATTCGAGATCAACATGGAAATATAAGTAAACAGGGATACAGAAATAAATCAACATCCGTATGTAAAGAGTTAGGTAAATAGGCAGGTGGCTGGCTTCATCTCCCTTTTCGTAGAAAACACACGTACGTCATGTTATGTGTGCATAAAAGCTTTTATTTATAACTTTTTCTAACTAAGTATCCGATAAATCATTAACCGGTAGGTGCTAAATCTTCTTTTTACGATGCCTTGTCAAACGTTTTGATAGCTATACTGTATAGTTCCGTCTACGGCATGCCATAAAAGCCGTCATGGCGTCCGGGTCCTCATCTTCCGTATGACGCAGTTCCTCACCTGGCATAGTAAGTTCGGGAGGTTCCTGCATCAAATTCGTCCGGGAAAACGAATGTTTAATAGTATAATTTCCGCGCAATTAAAGTTCGTGTTTGTTTGTTTCAGAAAAATCATCGACGGACACATGTTTTCGCCGTCATCAACGAATGCGGCCTGGTGGCTGGCCACGTTTTTTAGTGTATTTGTAACAGGTATTTGTGTTTTACTGAATTAAGTATTTTTTTGGTTAAAGCTTAGCATAGTACAGCATCAGCTTTATAATGTTCCCACTGCTGGGACTCAGGCCTGGAGGAGGCCTAGGAGAGGGGATGGGTCGTAATCCACCACGCGGGCCGTATGCGGGTTGGTGAATGTCACATATCTTCTAATTTTTGATTCTAGGATATGCCGGTTTTCTCACGATGTTTTCCTTCACTGTTTTGAAAGCAGTGGTGATGAAGTAAATGGCACAAAATAATGCGCCTGGCTGGGTTTGAACCCGCGACCTACAACCCGTAACTCGGGGCCGTTACTGCCTTTCACATAAAATTTAAATAATTAATCATTTATATACACACAAAAACAAAGAAAAGAGGTAATACAGGGAAAAGAAAAATATCAACAAACGTGATGTTTATTTCTAAAGAATTCTCTTCCAGCATACCTGCGAAAGGAAAGTTGCGTAATGTAAATATTCTCTTGGTTTTTTCGAACTATGAATGAACGTAACGCTATTTATAGAATTTTTACTATCGCCGCTTATGATTCGCAGAAGGTCCGAAAGTAACTTTTTAATACAATTTAACTCAATACCACGAAGGCTGTTCCCAAGAAATTAACTGGCTTCAAAGGGCAAAGATATTTTTGTAACTTTGTCGCTAAATTCATATAAGTGTCGCTTGTATATATTGTTACGAACGTGAGTAATTAAATGCCGGTTTATTAGCAGATAACTTTATTCACCACAAAACAATGACAAATTAGTCCAATCAACAAATAACCAATCACTATAAACACTCAGAGTTCCGTTTAGTATCGCTTAGGTCGCTAGGTATCACTTCAAACACTTAGGTAGTTCGCTCTGTATCGCTGTCGAAACTAAACTGACTCGCTTCTAGCCGGGGACCCGTATTTAGAAGTCATCGAAATTTCTCGATACCGACGTTTCAAGGACTTTCTAGAACAATAGAGTCGCATCGGGAGGACAAAAATCATTTTTATTGGTCTCGTAAGTAGGTATTTATCTACCACATTACATGCGAATTTCGACTCTATTGCTAATACCGGAAGGTACAAATTCCCTTATCCACCCACCTAACTACCTACTGAATCTTATCTAATAATAATAGTGTATGTCGGACTTTTCTGGAATTTGCCAGGCCTGAGTATGTACTCCTATTCTAGAAGCTTCGCACAGCAATGCGTTTTAATTATTTGATGCTACTATTGGTTCCGTCGAAGATATAGCGTACTCAAGTTTCACGGCGTAACAATATATTTGGTTCTATGAGGCACGGGAGATGCCACCCAATTGCCCAAGTCACAGGAAGAGCCCCGGCCCACCATATGCGTGTGGCTTGCGACGGACGACGAGCAATGGGTAGCTCGCCGTCCAGCCATCCGGTAAGAACTAAGCACGAGTAGTTGACAATGTGTAATGTTCAACGCGTGCCTCAAAGAGATGTCATCAAACAGTAGTAGCTCAGTAGAGCAGCGAGGGCCCCGGGTAATTTCTGAACGGGAAACCGCAATCCTAGAACACATAGTACAACTGCAGAATACAACTGTGGTTTGGGACAACAAAAGTCTGACAGGCCCTTCCCTCGCCAGTCCCTTTAACAAACTTTCTAACCACTTAAATAATTGATAATCTATTTAAGACGCCGCTCGATTTTCCCATAAAACGTGTAACGGCACGATAAAAGAGCAACTAAAGATCTCGTAAATTAGATCGTCCCATTCCTTAAATAAATATTTGAAGTAAACCACGAGGTGTTAGCAGTGTTTATGTAACTCACCGGTATCTGCGGCTCTAACCGGCATCGGACGGTAACTCGTGCAGCTACCCCATTGCCCGAGTGTACTATACAAATAAATTCCACTCGAGTGACCTTTACTACGTGTCGGGGACCTGGGCTTGATCACGCTGTTTTTATTTCTTGTAAATAGTGAAAGAGTTGCTATGGTCGTAGAGTTTTCAGGGAATGATTAAATTTTACTATGCGATAGGTTCATCAAATTTTGGTATGAATGGCACATTTTCGTAATAGGTTCTGAGATTTTTTTTTATTTTAAACGTAATCTTCAAGCGAGATTCAAAGTAAACTTACGGTATTTGCAACAGACTTCAGTGTATGATTGGTTTTGGAAAGCTTCAGAAATTGTTTTGACGGTTGATAGGAACTATTTGATATATTATTCGCGGTTTGTAATGACTCTTTTCTTTCTTTTGGTTTTGTTTATTTTTATAATGTTATATATTTGTACTAGCAGCCCGTCCCGGCTTCGCACGGGGTAGACAATTATTTATTTTTGGAATTTTTCCCGTCAAATGACTACCCTACATATCCTACGCTACCCTACCCTACCTTCCCTACACTACCCTACCTACCCTACACTACCCTACAGTACCCTACACTACACTACGCTACACTACACTACCCTACACTACCCTACACTACACTACACTACCCTACACTACTCTACACTACCCTACACTACCCTACACTACACTACGCTACACTACACTACCCTACACTACCCTACACTACACTACACTACACTACCCTACACTACCCTACACTACCCTACACTACCCTACACTACCCTACACTACACTACCCTACACTACCCTACTCTACCCAATTTTTTTTTTTTTTTTAGATTTAAACTATCCTATCTCTCAAGTTGGATCGAACTGCACATGGTGTGCGAATTTTATTATAATCGGTTAAGTGGTTTAGGAGTCCATTGAGGACAAACATTGGGACACGAGATTTATATATAGATATGTTAGATTTTGTAATTTGTTTACAGTTATTAATTATTCTGTGCTGTATGGAGTTATTGCCGGTTCTTCTCCATAGGAAACGACTAATTGGTACCGTTCCCTAGCTTTGAATGTTTTATAAGTGCTCATGTGGGCCTATATGAAATATAAAACATTTTGAATTAATACAAATTCAAGAAATCAACCCAACCAACATTTATAAAATGTGTCACATCAATTTAACAGCCAATCGATGACTATGTAAAATGTAGTTACGCCACCAGAGAAAGCATCTCCTTAATACTCATTTCCGCAAATGCTTTTAAATCCCACAGCTTCAAAACAACGTTTCCGACTATCACCATTCATTTTCGTTATCCTGTTTCCTGTTCTTTTCGTAATAAAGCCAAAACTTTAGGGGTTCGCTTCCTAACCAAAAGTCACGTGTCCTGTGTAAAATCACGGAATATGCTAATGTTTTCGTAAGAAACCCCTCCGACCCGCACCTGTTTCGCACAACACTTAGGTATTAACCCCTATTAGTAGAGTTTACTTGTTCGGCTAAATCCGACCGGTGCTGCGTTACATTTTATCCACACTGCTCCGCCGTTCGGTATAAAGCCTACCCTTATTTAGAGTGCGCGGCTAATACTCGGCGACTGTACCCTAAATAACTGGGCGCTTAGATATGACCGCGGTAATGGATTTCGTTTGAATTTTGGTGGTGTGTGGTTTCATTAAATTAACATGTTATTTTTTAATGAGGTTTGGTATCTATCATTGATAATTGTTTACTGCCTGTACCTGTAAAATCTAAGCTAATCATTTTAAGAAAAAATGTATATAGGACTTCAAGAAGAAGGAGGAATTCTTTGTATAACCCAGTGGTAACGGCCCCAACTTACTAATTGGTAAATAAGGTTGCGGATTAAAAACTTAGCTAGCTATATTACTTTGTGTAATTTATTTTATCACCTCTGCTCTCAAAACAGTAAAAGAAAACATCGGGAGGAAACCGGCATCTCCTATTACCAAAAATTCAAGGACATGTGACATAAACCAATTCGCACTGGGCCCGCATGGTAGACTACGGCCTATTCCCTATTCTAGAGAGGAGGCTTGATTCCCAGCAGTAGGAAAATTATAAGGCTGATTATCCTATTATCCTATGATGAAAACCCTGACGGGTATAGTGTGGCCATTAGTGCTGTGCACTGCCTGAGGTATGCGCGGCGAGGTGGGAGGCGAAGAAAAAAGTGCATGAGTTCACATGAGATCGATACATGTCGGACAGATCTTACGATTTCAGTGTGCATTTCTAAAGCAAGACTTGGGGCGGAACGACGGTCGGAGGCTATCTGTAATATATTATACTTACTTAGTTGATTAAAATATAACCCAAATATACTCCTATTTTATTAAAAATGTGCAGGTGACAAATAAGAACTAAACTTATAATTCAAAGCAGGACTTTTTATATTAACAAACAATTATATATTCTAACGAAAGTTATTCTGACATAGATTCCGTTTCAACTTCATCTTCGATTTCGTCATCATCTTCATCTTCCACTTCGCCACCGGAACTTGAATCAGAGTCTTGCAAATTTATTATGAATGAATCGATAACATTATCGAACCTACTATCGCGACTCCAGTAATCGTTTTCATTTTTTTGGACATGATCGTCGCATCTCTGCCATTTTTCCGCCGTGAATTCCGAAAACAATTTATCCAATAAGATTATTTTTTCGTCTAGAGAAGAATTAATATAGTTTTGGGCTATGTTGTTTTTAATATCAGCCCAGACCAACTCAATTGGATTTAAATCCGGATGGTACGGAGGTAAACGCAGAACAGTGTGTCCACTGGCTTTCAGGAGTTCGTCAATTCTATACACGGGTTCTTTTTGTGTATTTTTGATAAGAAGTAGCAGTTGAGCCTTTGTCATGGTTCCTGAAAATTCTACGTTATGGCGTAGCAACCAGTTCTGCATTTCACTTTTGAGGCTTGATATGGTTGGTTGGTTGGATATTGTGGTAAGACGCGTTGTCCATTACAACTACAGAATTCGGCAGCAACTTATCTTTTAACTTTTCATCTACCCACTTATAAAAAGTAGGTCCGCTCATATCTCCATGATAGTCACCGGTTCTAGCATCTGATTTGAATATAGTCAATGCATCATCCAATAAGCCATTTCGACACCCAGCGTGAAGAATTACCAATCGCCGTCCTTTCCCAATATCAGCATGAATTCCGGGTTCTGACGATGATTGCCAACATTTGCTGGCATGGTGACCGGCGTTGATGTATGTTTCATCAAGAAAATATATGTTGCGGTTTTGCGTTCTGTAATTTCTGATTTGTGTTAGATATTTTTTCCGCCACACTGTAATATTAGGCTGCTCTATAAGAAGAAGTCTCTTTGATTTGCATTTTTTGAAACGGTAGCCCATATTGTGTAAAAGCTGTCTTAAATATTCCCGTCCACAAGTCAATATGCCATCCTTTCTCAAACTTGATAGTAACTTACGGACACTTGGTATTTTTTTGTCAACTTCGTAAAACTGATGAATTTTTCTTCTGATAACTCCAAGGTCAAAATCATCCACAACGTGTTTTTTCTTTAGAACTTTTGGTTTTTTTGGCGATTGAAATTTTAATTGGCTTGAATTTTCAATTGATAAATAACCCGCAGAAATCACATTATGCACGGTTCTTTTGCTGTACCCCGTAGCCTCCGCAACGATTTTGGCAATATTCACATCATTTTTAAATTCAAAGCTTTCTTTGTCTGCTTTTCTTTTCATAAAATATTCAGCCACCTTAAAAATGGCAGTCTTTATATCACGAGATAACGCACGACCCATCTTTGAATATTTATCCCATGTGCGTCTGACATAGACAGTCCGATACAGATAACACTACCTGCCGCCACGAGCGTTGACGGCGCACTGACAGAGCGCAGCAGTCAATTCTCCCCCCCCGTCTCGCCGCGCACATACCTCAGGGAGTGCACAGCACTAATGGCTACACTATAACAGAAAACCTGAGATACAAACTTGCACGGACTTTATTTTAAAGAAGAGGAAGATAGTAAAAGATTTGTTAACGAGTTGCTAATTAAACTAGGAGTAGGTATACAAGATACTTAAAAAGTTGTCAACACTTAGCCGTAGAACTTAGCGGCACGATAGCTTAACACTGTCTTCATGGTAATCCTTGGTTAAACGAGATTATAGGAAACAATAGCATTCGTAGGTACATTTTTTTAAGTCACAACTTTTTACATCATTTTTGTAATTACTGATTGTATTTATATACAAAGATAAAAGCAGTTTTGAGCTGTTTGGGTTCAATTACTGAGGTCTTACATATTGAAATGTCAGGCATGCGAGCAAGAAAAAGGGATATAGCTATACACCCTATATCAGCTCTATCCCTTTAACAGTTCAGTGTTGGTTCTCAAATGATCGCATTAAGGGCTCCTGGTAGGGGGGGGCTCTGATGCCTGATCTGATTAGCACTTTATGTGATCAAGGGACTAGATCATTCTTTGCCCAAAGAATCAGTTTTGTTATTCAACGTAGCAATACTGCTAGTCTTTTGGGCATATTTCCGATATGCCCGGATGACAGCGATGTGGAGACACAGATTGACGCCGAAATGTATTTATTTTGGCCTATACTAATGTACATGTAGTTAGGTTATTAATATTCATAGTAATTTATGTACATATCTAAATTATATTTAGTGATTCGTTGTTGTTGAAGTTTTTTGCACCTTCCAAACAGTTTTCTATGGAGAAATATTTTTAATATTTAAAGAAATCGAAAAGGCTTTATTCATACCTGAAAATAAACTATTGCAAATGCTAGTAAACATATAAACGCTAATAAAAAAAACTCAAATCAAAATTAGTATTTAAATGCTCTAAGTACTTTCCCCTTGATCATACCAAATTGTCTTTAAAGTTGTCATTTAAACTAAATTTCACAAATAAATAGCTACTAATCCCAGTTCCAAAGTATTATAACTAAAATTAGGTAAACAGAAGGCGCTCGAACAAGTAACGTTTCACCAGTAAATACCAACTCGTGCTTAGTAAATAATTTAATAATAATTTATTAGAAAACTGTTTGAGGAGGATTAAATAGTTCTTATAAGGCCCCTTGACAGAATCAAATTAGTTTATATTATAATAAAATGATATTGCAGAGTTCGAAACTTTATATACATTTAATTAGTCGATAGTTTTGTTATTGCATAATTAATTATGACTCAAAACCCCGTGTAATTACATTGTTTTAGTTTCAATGCGTACATTGTTTTGTTATTGTTGCTAATATCTATCGAAATTTGTGAACAATTTGCACATACTCAAAGTATTGCAATTGAAATAGTTTCTATAAGGTTAAACATGGTACGCACCTCCTAGAATATTGATAGTTAAGCGTGGGCTACACTGATCGCATCCAGCGTCCCAACATAGGTCACCTTTCTAGTTTCAATCGGTGTAGACAGCTGATTTAATACAAACCGATAATCAACTCATTGGTTGACTTGACTTACAATCCACAAGTTCAGACTAAGGTGACTTCTGTTGGGACGCTAGATCACATTCATGTGGTCTATGCTTTCAGGTGAAAGAATTTAATTTACTGTTGAGGATTTTAATTAATCATGGTTGAATCGATGGACGTTCATATATGGTTTAAAATATGTCGCATCTACAAAACGTTAATGTCTGTTGATTAAATATAATTATACAACAATAAAATATTGGTGTGTGGTTAATATTGTTGATATATATGTTTTAAACAGAAATAACAAAAGAACGAGGTTCTTAATTCGATTGAATATTTTTTCTTTGTAAGGTGTTCCAACGGTGTGTCAAATATTTTGATGATTAAATTTCCTTTTTTTTGGAGTATTTTTCGAAGGTAGTGCTTTGGGTGACGAAGGAACGGGGTGAGGTATAGTCAGTAAAAGTCTGACACGCCCTCCCGCTCTGCTTAAGAGCCGGAGAAGTAATTTTGATGATTCCCCTTTCTTAAAAAAAGGTCCTGTTTTGGTGAAGATTGTGCCTGTGCACTGTGTCTAGTTTAGTTTCTTTATTTTTCGACATTAATTGCTGAAGCTATGGTTATTTCGCATGATTTTTTGGAAGGCGGTTGTAATTTTTGGAAAAAAAATATTAATTTATTTTATCATACATAGCTATTCATCATTATCTTTGGTATCCCAATTAGCAAAACTAATAAGGTTATTTATTATCTATAGATTACGGTTAGGGTAAAAGTTATGTACCTTTTTTGAGGAACCGCTAACTTTATTAAACTCAATTCTATTAATGCCCTCAGCCTTACCTTATCGAAGTTAGAAGTATCATGTCATTTGTTACAGGCAGTCTAATTTAAAGTTCATATACTACTTGCAGGTGAAATGCCGATCCAGGCGGAGCTAGAACCTGAGTTTCTTCAGGCTCTGGAGAACCACACAGTCACACAAGGACGCGACGTACACTTTACGTGTGTCGTCAACCACCTATCCAACTATAGGGTGAGTACTCCACTAGAGACTAGTAACCAGAGATTGGAATTAAGTGGAGTTATTTATGTACTTACACTGATTCCATAAAAAATCTAACTTTAACACAATATAAACCACTGCCTGTGCGACGCAGCAAAATTTACATCATATCGATATCGGATATCCGAAGTTGTGAAATCCTAATGCGCACACGCTTAATGTTGCCATATTTGCAGTTCGCACAACATAGCTTACGTAACAAAAGAAAACTTCATTATTATTTATTTGTAATATTGTTGACCACACGGGATTGTCAATCAATATTAATATCAACATTTCAATGCAATTACATAAATAACCTGTGTTAATCTTCTTCTACTAGGCGTTAGTCCCGGCTTTTGCCAGGGTCCGCCTTCCGGCTTAGCTTGCTCCACTTTGCCCGATCTTCTACATCCTTGACAGTAAGGCCATTGGCTCTCATGTCGGACTTGACGACGTCCAGCCAGCGCTTGCGAGGGCGACCACGCGACCTACCGCCAAGGACAGCCATATTCATGCATCTCCAGCCAACGTACTCCATAGGGCGGCGCATGATGTGGCCATACCATCGCAGACGACACTCTTGCAGTTTTTCCCCCACGTCACGGACACCAAGACTACCTCGGATGAATGAGTTGCGTATGCGATCGGATCGCGTTACGCCGCTCATCCACCTCAGCATCTTCATCTCCGTGACGCGAAGCTCCTGGGTGTGTCTGCCCAGTGCTGGCCAACACTCGCCACCGTACAGGAGGACAGGACGTATGATGCATTTATATATCTGTCCCTTAAGCTTCGGAGGCATTTTGCGGTCGCATACAACGCCCGTTACCTCTCGCCATTTCGACCAAGCCGCGCCTATACGTGCTTGGACATCGTCGTCCACATTGCCAGACTCGTGCAGCACGGATCCAAGGTACCTGAACGTATCGGAGCTTGTGATCCGGTCCGAACCTATTCGGATGGTATTTGAATCCGTGCTGCCACAGGACATGTACTCAGTCTTCGCCACATTTAGTCTCAGACCGCCGTTTTCCAGCGTGTCCTTCCAAATGTTGACCTTCCGCTCAAGTTGGGCTTTGTTCTGGCTAACGAGGGCGATGTCATCGGCATACATCATTAGCCATGGAGGCTGGTCTTGGATGCATGCCGTAACTACATCGAGCACAACGTTAAACAAGAACGGGCTGAGAGCCGATCCTTGGTGAACGCCAACAGATATTGGAAAGACTTTGGATTCGCCAACAGCGGTCTGGACAGAGGACACGGAATCGCGATACATGTCTCCGATAATGTCAATATAGGCCTCGGGCACACTCTTGAAGCGAAGTGCCCACCAGATGGACTGCCGAGGAACACAGTCGAAGGCCTTCTGCAGGTCTAAAAAGGCCATATGCAGAGCTCTCCTTCTCTCCCTGTAAGCCTCAGTCAGAGTCCGCAAGGCAAACACTGCGTCCATGGTGCTGTTGCCCGCCCGAAATCCGTATTGACACTCAGAGACAGTGCACTCGCTACGGAGCCTTGTGTCAATTATGCGCTCGAAGAGCTTCATGTTGTGGCACATGATCTTAATACCGCGGTAGTTACTACAATCCTGTACGCTACCTTTGCCTTTATAAATAGGAATAATAAGGCTTGATCGCCACTGGTTCGGCATTTCCTTGGTGGTCAGGATGCGGTTAAATAGATCCGTCAGAAGGTCCACACCATGTGAGCCTATGGCCTTCCACACTTCGATTGGCACATTGTCAGGCCCGACCGATTTCCGGTTCTTCATGTGGCGAAGAGCAATGCGAGTTTCGTCGGGGGAAATAGGGGAAATAAGACCAAGGTTAGGAGGCGGTTCGGGAGGAAGGTTATGGGGATGCTGTTTGTTAGACAGCTCCTCGAAGTATGTGCACTATCTCTCCTTAACAGAGGGGGCATCATAGAGCAGCTTACCCTGGGCGTCCCTTACACAGAGGCATTTGCTAATGTCCCGTGTAGCTTTTTCCCGGGCACGCGCCAGCTTAAAAATAAGCTTTTGCCCCTCCGCAGTTTCCAGCTTGTCGTACAAGGGCGCCAAACTTTTGCTGCGGGCTCTGGCTACTGCTATTTTGCAAGCGCGCTTAGCCGCTCCATATGCCTCCCTGTCCTCCGGAGAGTTGGACCCCTGCCACTTCTTAAATAATACCTTCTTCTTCCGGGTCGCCTCCTGCACCCCGTCATCCCACCACCACGTCTCCCTGTCCATGGTGCGACCACCACAAGAAGTGCCAAGGACGCGCTTACCCGCGGCGGTGATTGCTGAATGAATCCTACTCCATATCTCTTGAGCGGACTCATGCGGAGAACTGATCTCGAGGTGCTCGACCTCCGCGATGAATTCCGACAGTTTAGGACCATTAAGCAACCACCACTTGGTGCGGGGATTGCGTTTCTGGGTCACTTTTTTCCTTGATACGATCGCCAGGTCCATGACAAGGAGGCGGTGTTGAGCCGTTAAGCTTTCGCCTGGGATAACCTTACAGTTGGTAACCTTGCCAATGTTGCACCGTCGCACCAGCAGGTAATCAATTTGGGTTGAGTGTGAACCACCACGGTACGTAATAAGATGCTGGGGCTTCTTCTGAAAGAACGTATTCGCGATGGCTAGGTCCGACACAGCGCAGGTCCTGAGTATGCTGACTCCCTCTGCATTTTGTTGGCCATAGCCAAAACCACCGTGAACACGTCCGTACTCTCCAGCACGCTGACCTACGTGACCGTTGAGATCCCCCCCAACCAAAATATCTTCAGAATTCGGAATAGCGCGCAATACGTCCTCGAACTCATCCCAGAAGGCCTCCTTTTCGGACTCACAGCAGCCAGTTTGAGGAGCATAGGCGCTGACTAAGTTCGTTACCGACCCTTCGATCAGCACCCTAACTCGCATCAACCGGTCGCTGTATCGGTCTACTTCAAGAAGTCCATCCTGAAGGTCCTTAGACAGTACTACGGCTACTCCGTTCCTGCCCGATGGTGATCCGGTGTACATTAGCCGGTACGATGTGCCTGCGCGTCGTTGTTCGGCGACGCCCTAGGCCAAGTACCCATTCTATCCTTTGCCCTATCCATGTATATGTGACTGAGGTTGGTTTTACGCGGGGCGACCAGCCGTCTGACCCCCACAACCCTACGAGAGGGAAACCAGGATCGCCAGAGCCTCGTCCGTTGAACAGCAGGGTGCACCGCTTGGGTCCTTAAGATGTAAACGGACCCCAATCACCCGGACCCCAATCACCCGTAGTGTTAATAACTCTACCGAATTCCAATCTCTGGTAATAACATCGACTATTATTACATTTTCATAAATAAGTAAATAAGGGGAAGAAATTAGTAAAAATAAATAATAAGCTGTCTTCTATATTTTCTTCAGTGAAGCAATAATTTATTACTGACTAGCTTTCGCTGTCGACTTCGTCCACGTGAAAGTATTTAATTATCACAGGAGAACATACTCTCGGAGAAAAATGACCCTGTTTTATTCAAAGACATGGGTCAATTTTATTCTAATTCATTCAGCCGTTTGCGTGTGAAGAAGTAACAAAGATACACACACAAACACATACAAACTTTCACTTTTATACTATTAAGTGTTCAGTAATAACGATAGCGATTGGCTACTGTGAAGTTGGTCGTATATTATTTTCCCGCACGAAAAAAATCTTTGTATGTCCTATAACAGATAGTTCTTCTGAATCTCAGTATTTTATATATGTAAGTTTACAAATTTATAAACGGACCACACGCACGCACATACATATAGGAGTAATTCCTAATGTGGGGCACCATTGAAAAAAAAAAGAAAACAGAAAATCTTAATACATATATATAATATATACATATATATAATCTTAAACAATAAAAATTAAAATGCCATTAAAAGTAAGTCTTTAATTAATTATTCAGTCAATAAGCCTCATCTCTTACTCCGCATCAGTTACTCATTGACTAAATAATTATTTACAAGTATGCCTTCATAGGTTTTAGAGTAGATTTACTTACTCATACCTACTTAACTATAACTACTCTTTGCCATTCACCGCACATATGCATAACTACATATTTATATTGAAAAGCTTTCGACGACAGATTCAGATCTCGTGTACGATGTAAGTTATTCCAGGACAAGTTGTATCAAAATTTGTAATAGCAGCTTTACTTTGAACATGTTTAATCAATCCTAGAGCTTCAGTCAAACACAAATATGAACGTGCAATATTAACATCAAGTACTTTGTGGTACAGACTTGCCATGTGTGAGCTAAATAACATGTAAGTAATATATTGGTATTGTATGTTGAGCCTGAGCTTCTGTCTGCAACTCCACGTCTAAAGCGCGTATTTCTAAGGGTGTCATGACAATGTGTTATTCGATCCACCCCAATTCCTCAAGGAAGGCCAAGAGCGCCTTGGTGTTAGTAATCATTTCAGAGAGGGTACCTGGGTTCTCGAAGTATTTTACCCTGGATATAGGGTAAAATACTGCGCGACCTCTGGAGAGCTGCTAAGAAGCAGATGAGCTGCTATTTCGTCCTCCATGCAGGCTCTCCATGCAGGTTGTCTGTAACTTCTATGACATTGATTTGCTTTATTAAAGCGCGTATTCTGAGTACCCAATGCAAATGCAATTAATACTGCCCTCATAGTTGCAAATGCAGTACCCTCATTTAACTCAAGTATCTATGTTTTCAATAACTCGAGCCGTAGGTATATGCGAAAGGGCCCTTTGGGAAAGTATTTACTATTTTTTTCTATTGTTATTGTGCAGGCAGCTGCATCAATTAGGTACTTATATATCTTAGAAAAGAGTGTTAATCAATTAATAATGCTGTCTGTTCAAATGCAGGATTAAGTTTTCTCATTGTTTAACTTCACATTCACTTATGAGAAATTTAAAAATCATAAAATATTTTCAGTGACAAAAATATCGGTAGTTTTGCCTATGTGCTTATCTTCGTCCCGTTTACACTATAACGGAACGTATACGCCTCAAATCTCCTTACTTGTTGGCTACAAAAGAACATTTCGAAGAGTGCATTGTGGCATATCGGTGGAATTCGAATATCTTATAAAATCTCTGAAGGATTATGTTGAAAGGAAAGCGGAGTACTTACAAGACGACTGTTTGTGGAATTGTTTTCGAAGTTTTATCTTGTGTAACACGCAGAATTTATTGTAAATAATATTGTAAATAATACCTGTCTAAGTTAACGTTCAAATAAGTTAGCTTTTCAGATCGTATGCAAATATTTTTTAGGGTTTCTTACCTAAGTCAGCAAATATGGAAACCTTATAGGATTACTTTACTATCCGAGATCTTGACGTTTAAACACATATTTTGAATCCTGAAATTTAGCATGAAAAAAATCTAAAAACTTTAAATCGGAAAACTTTGAGAGACTCGATTCAAGATAAATTACTGATATAAGACGGTATGCATTGAATTATCATGTCTAAAGATAATTTAGTTATGGGATAACCAACTAAGAAAAAAATATCAAAAATATTATAATGTAATATTGTATTTTGCTATGTAAGTTTGCTGTTTTTTCAGAAAATACCTTCAAATGATCGTATAACCTTTATTAGATTATTCTAGATATTTATTAAATAATTTATCTAATTACTTACAGACACGATAGCAACTGAGTACACTTGAAATATAATTATTATCTAGAAATTGAACTAGAATATTCAACAATAGTAATTAATGTAAGTCATTTATTTATTTACTCTTAGGAATTCTTATCGTGGGTATCAAAAATCGCATCGCCGACTAAGAAATATAACTTTCTGTCTAAGTATCCGTCACAGATGTCTAGCTATCTTAAAGTTCAAATGAAACTAACAACCTTTCAAGGTTAGGTGCAAGATTTAATAAAATCTGCAGTCCAATGTCTATTTGTTTTTATCGTTCATAGAATACAAACTTTACACACTCATACAAACATGGCCTTTAGAACATTAGTATGATATAGTAGTAGTATAGAAAATACTGCTTCATCAATGTTTCTACCTACAAACTAACCTTAGAAAAGTCAAGGCACATAATAGGCTCCTATGTGGCATATTTCAAACAAAACCTCACGTGCACCAGATGACAAGCCAAGCATAAAATAAGTGATCCACACTCCGCTGCATCCAAGTGAAACGAACACTTCATCCATCATAAAGTTTCTAATCTATGAAGGATTTCGCTCTCTCTACACTGCGAGAAATCATGTTCGTGGAAAAGCAAAAAAGAATACTGAATTAACACATTTTTTGACAAGCGAAAAGATAAATTGATTACGTTTTAAATGTACCTGTCATATCTAGTAAGTTTGTACACATTTTTACTCCAAAAATATAGAAAGCTGTCACTTATAAATTTATTTCATGTAATAAAACACTCACAAGATTTGGACAGATGTGATTTCAAAATAAATAATTCTTTATTTACGATTAGGACAGAAACAAAATGGTTCTGCGCTATTAACGGCCAGTTTTTTCATCAAAGGTAACAGCCAAAGTAACGACATAAAGTAATAATAACGATTAAATTCGTTTCTTCACAATTTCAACCGTTGGTTTGACTGTTACTGCTCATTGAGGGGCTGTTAAAGCTATAGTCACTGTCATTTTGACAAAATTGTATTGGTTTCACTGCGTTCATTATGGATGCGTTCAAACACATTTTATTTTAAAGTTTTTTTTTTAAGAAATAGTGTAAAGGCGGGAATAAATGCCCCGGTGGCATAGATGCCTTGTTATCAAAAAATGACAAACGGAAACGGAACCCTCAGTGCGCGAGTCCGACTCACACTTGCCCCCTTTTTTATTTGTAATATGTACGAATGTAGCAGAACCATGCCATGAATATATAAAAGAAAGGAAGGAGTGTGAGTTCGAGTAGCATTTTGCATTAGCATTATCAGCCTTATAATAATCCCACTGCTGGGACTCAAGTCTGCTCTCTAGGAGAGGAATGATCCACCACGTGGGCCTGGGGTGGACTGGTGGATGAGAGTATGTTCGAGTTAGAGTATGGAATACAGAGCAATTACAGTCAACTTTCGAGGAAATGGACAGAAATACCATGGGGGGTTAAAATTCTAAAACCACAAATGCTTTTAGAATTTTAAAAATAGGTCCAAAAATATTTAAAGGATTAAACTAGCTTGCAATATATATCCCGCCTTCACCCTAAACAACAAATGACATTTGACTTATGGCACTACTGGACAGTGATGTTGCGATGTTGTCATGAGTAAAAAAAGCTCCCCACGTGTTTTTGGGGTAATTACGACGTTTGCGTAGCGGCAACTCTTTTGACTTTTAGTTTAGCTGTTATTTGGATGAAGAAACACATTTGCCATTATGACAGCTATGGTCAAGTAAATGTTAATGGTTTTACTGATAGTTTTAGTTTTTGATGAAAAAACTAGCCGTAAGAAAAACTTTAGTTTTTAAGAACAATATTTTGTCTTGGAATAAACGCATTCGTTTGTTTTCTTGACATTACTGTTGCGGCCTTGCCTTATATTACCGCGAGTGAAAACCAAAACAATACAATTTAAATTAAAATAACTATTACGTTTTATTTCTACGTAGATTTTTTTACACCCAGGTCGAAAAGACTGGTATTGGGTTTTTTTCTGCTGGTATTTAGGTTTAGAGTGTTTATTTAATTGTAAAATAATAAGGTTTCCCAATGATTTTATATTATTAACTTACATTTAAAGTGTTACTATTGTTTGTTTATTTTTACCCGACTGCAACAGAAGAAAATTTATTGTTTTTGAGAGTAACACAAGGTACATCGAAATTGTATAAAAATAAAATGGAGGATTATTGCCGCACCAAGTGCATTCCATCATCGGACTGCTAGACGTATAGCGTAGTGCCACTAGTACATAGTGGACATCCCCCCCGAAAGTACAAAACTTTTTGGGAGTATATTCATTGTACTTACAGCTAAGGAGTGGAATTCCCTGCAAGCGTGTGTTTCCTGATAGCTACAACCTAGTAGTCTTTAAGTTAAGGGCTAATAGATTATTTCTAGGCAAGCGTGCTCCATCGTCGGCTACAACATCGCTTACATTCAGATAAAATTGTGGTCAAACGCGAGCATATAAAAAAATCGGAACTTTCTTAACAACGTATTAGGCCAATCATTGTCCGACACCAACAATCTGCTGCCCACAATATCTTCCAGTTAAACTATAATGGTAATACAATGTCATGTAACGTTATCTGTCATAGCATAAACTATAGACGCAAGTTACCACAGTGAATGCCAACATTCATCTTAATAGACGAATGATTAAGTGCCTCAGTTAACTGCTGCAGGCGTTTAGTTACCTGTAAAATTGGTTACATTAATATTATGAATGGGTAGTCTTCAGCTAGTTACACTATTGTAATTGTTTGTTTTGGTTTACTTCAAAATACCTGATTTATCATCAGAATACTTACTTCTCTCTAGGTAAAGCAAGATAGAGTGCCAGATTTTTGCTGACAAAAACCCAACCAGCTCCTTCAGTTGTCCCTTGCGTTCCAAAGCCGCGGTAACTTTTTCGAAAAATGCCACAACCCTGATAGATATCGGCCTTAGCAGGCCCTGTCTGTTATGCTGATATATCTCTTTGATAAGCGTGCGAGAAGCAACACTCCATCCACCTGGTCTTGGTCCTTATCCAGGAAGGCCAGCCGGTCCATTGCTAACCATCCTTAAACTCGTCCTGTACTAACTGACAATATTGTCCTGCGACTCCCGAGGTACCATCTTGCACATATATACCAACTAGCGACCCGCCCCGGGTTTGCATGTGTTATACCTTCCTCTTGAATCACTCTATCTATTAAAAAAAACCGCATCAAAATCTGTTGCGTAATTTTAAAGATTTAATATGCTTAAATCTTTAAAATTACGACATAGGGATATAGGGACAGAAAAAGCGACTTTGTTTTATACTATGTATTTGTGACCCAGACTGAGGATTAAATTCCCGCTAGATCACAGGAATTTTAGAAATAATTACCGTGGTCCTAGAAAGCGAAGGGTAACTGAACGATGGGTTTAAGTAAGTAAAAGTATGACACACCCTCTCGCTCCACCCTAGGGCAGGAGAAGTCTTATGGACTTCTTCCCAACACCAACAAATGAAAATTTCTGTCAAGTTTTATCTTTGTAATTCCACGTCGTATCCGCCATAATTGAGATCAAAATAGTCTCTCCTTGCAACACAATGTTTTGTTTTCGTTATTTCCATAAATAACGTACAACGAAGCCATAAAAACTCATAATTTTGTTACCCTCAAATTGAATTCATCTAAACCATGACATTTCCTCAACTTATACAAATGAGAACAATCATTATAAATTGTTACAATTTTCCTTAGACAGGTACACAAAAACATTATTATTTTGTTCTTTAGAGACCATCAGAGAAGTCTACTGTGGAGACTATAGACTGAAAAGTCAAATATTTTTGCTGCCGTAAAACGAAATAAAATCCTGAAAACAGTTCTAGAATAACAGCATTTTATTGAATTTGAAACGTGTGAATCAAAATAATGTGAAGAATATAAAGCAATCGGATTTAGCTGCACTATTTTCAGTATTTCTCTCATGAAATGTGCTTTAAAGATCGTCAGAAGCGCTTTCAGTTATTTTTAAATAAGGATAAAAACAATTCATAATATTGTTATGTGCACTCAAGATAGGTAACGTATGTTTTTTTTTCTTTGTTTTGATTTCACTCGGTTTTCAAATTTAGCATTTTTTAGCATTATCGGCCTTATAATGTTCCCACTGCTGGGACTCAGGTCTCCTCTCTAGGAGAGGGAATGGGCCATAATCTACCATGCGGGCCCAGTGCGGATTGACGGATGTCACATGTCTTCGAATTTTTAGTTCTAGGACATGCCGGTTTCCTCACGATGTTTTCTTTACCGTTTTGAGAGCAGTGGTGACGAAATAAATTACACAATAAAAACACAAAGTATTTAGTTTTATGATATTACTTTAAAGTTTTAGGAATTAATTTTCAATCCTCAACACCTCCATTAAATATGCAAGGTTTCATAGATTATAAATTGTATGTAGTTTTCTTTACTATTTTAATTTAACTTAGACCTTTTATAATGTTCTCAACATTATAAAAGATCTAAGTTCACACAAAATAGCAGATTTTCAAAGATCTTTGCTAACTAGGTTTTGACTTCAATAGAAACCTAGATAATGTGCACAAGATATCCGTGTTTCCAAAATATTTAAAAGATGTGTAATAACGCCATAATCACGTAAGAGCGGTTTTACGGAAATTAATCTCGAATTGGCAGCCCTTAAATCACAAAAGTTTACCAATTTTACGTCATAATATCTTATTTTCAAATAATTAAAACACCTGTAGATCTCCAGTCGTTAAAATATCGCCAAGAAACCCACATAATTAAAGTAATTGCTATTTCACATTTACGTCATGCAAAGAGCATCTTTTGTGCTTACTAATGTGTAGGTTTAGAAAAGAATTTATACAATATATACTCGTATTAAATATTAAATTAGACTTCTTGTAACTCTAAACTTCAATCAATTTATGAAAATAAACTAACACATATTATAAGTTTCAAAGTTACGCCAAATTCTATTCACATTCTTGAGAATTTAGCACTCTATAATTATTCATTGTTATGTACACGTAATTATAATAATACACACTCGTATATCTAGTTAACCTCTGCAGTTTCAACGGCATCTTTGTTTACTGCTTTGCTCTGCAGTTGGATGTTATAAATAACTTAATTAAAGCCTTCCTTAATAAATGGTTTATCCAACAGTTAAATATTTTTTTAATCCGAACCATAGTAGGTACTTCTCAAGATTAGCGTGGTCAAGCAACCATACAAACTCTTTAACTTTATAACAATAAACATAATATTAGATTCCGTCGAAGTTTCGTTACACTGTTTTTATATAACCTATTTATTTGCGTCGTATTAATTTTGAACAACTTACGGCTTACATCGATGTTCAATCTTAACGTTTGAATCCCCAACCGGTCCTATGAGACCGCGCTGTTATTGTTTTACTATTGTGTCTCGTTTCGCGGGTATCTGAGTAATTAATTATTACATACCGGTAAAAATTAAAAGTACTTAATTAAAGTTACTTGACTTTTATAAAACCATCTTACTTCCTATTATATTATCTGTGCTAACCTCATATCCTGTATCATCCATCTACCTTATAATCTCATCAAATTCTCGTCGCAACATTGTGGTGCACTTTATGTATGCTATTAAAAGCAAAAATTAACCATGTGAGTTAAGAGCATTAATTTACGCGGAAGAATAAACTAACTTTAATACAAGAGCTAATTAACGAACTACTCTTAACTTAAACACAAGAACTGCATAGCATAAATCGTGTCTATAACTCAAATGAAACAGTATGTAAACATCTAACTATGAAAGCTTGCACGGCAACAAAAAGTGGTAGTTGCGACAAGTGCTCGCATTCAGCCGGCAGCACTAGCGCTTACGCTGAAACTCCGCGGAAATAATTCTCACAAACAATGAAATTGTTACTAATTTATTTTCCAACCGCAACAAAGCGAGATGTCACATGAAAAATGCTCGGGAGCGGCGCGGATGAGACACCGTGCATTCCTCCCGCGGAACTCTCCACAATTTCACGTGTCGCACCCTCAGTTTTACATTTGCTATAGCGTTTAAGTCACATTAAGTTTCGTCTTCACTGTGAACAATACAAACGATTTAAAACTCGCGAGAGCTCCCGGGAAATGCGAGCGATTTATGACATTAATCCTAGATATAAAATGAAATTTCACGCTCGTATGCAACGGTACAGAACCGTTTTGTTTCGTAGACACCCGCTCTAATTACATTGTTAAATTTAGCTTCCGGCTGTTTCAGATATTCTTGGCTTTGATTAAACTTCATATGGCGCGTCTGTTTTATAAACGAGTACTGTGTTTGTGTCAATATGAAGCCAATTCTGTCTGTATTGTCTCGTAGTCAATATTTATATTGTCGCAACAGATTATAAGGAATCCAATAAGGCTTTGGTCGAACTGAGAAATAATGCCAATATTATTTTTAGGTGGCGTGGATTAAGTCAGACTCGAAGGCGATTCTGGCGATACACACTAACATGGTTGCGCTGAACCCGCGGCTGGGCGTCACCTACAATAACCACAACACGTGGAAGCTGCACGTCAGCAACGTGCAAGCCAACGACTCGGGCACGTACATGTGCCAAGTCAACACAGACCCTATGAAGAGTCAGGTAAGCTACACTTTGTCACCTACTAAGCTTACGTACTTAACTTTACAAAGTATCAAGTTATTTCGTAGAGAATGCTCTAAAACTTTAAATGTTACATTTGTAAACAAGATAGCATTCGTTTCCTTTTTGAAGAGGACTTGTGAACACTGCAATACTTGTGAAGTTGTGAAACAACTAGAAGTGTTCAATCAAACAGCGAGTGCTACAAGCACTTATTTCATTTTTCAATAAATTATAATGGAACACACTGCAAGGGCGAGTGAACGTCTGATTAAGTGCAGTACAGAAATCGATAATAGTGAAGTTACAATATAACGAATCGATAATAGTATAGTACTCGTATAAAGTTTGATATTTTATTAGACTTCCTTTCCTCAGGAGGAATGTATGTTATGGCAGTGTTCATTCAAGAATTTTATCTCGAAGCGTATTCAGTCAATAGGAAATATGTTAGACAGCGGGAAATTTTTCTGACTTTATTAAGTATTTGAAATTTATTGAAAAGATAAACACTAAGTTGCTTTTTAAAGTTAAACTACGGGAACAGCGTCAAGGATTATAAAGCGCTTTATTTACTTTTCTAACTCGCGGACGTGTTTCCAACATTTTACATTAAAACCTCGATGTAATCCTATCCAAATATTTAAGCAGGTAATTACTTCATAATGTAGCTGATGATATTAGGTGTTTATCAAATTAGGGTGTAATTAGTTTTCACCACAAACTCGATATCAATCAGATTTATGTAATTTGTCATCATCGTTTGTATTTAGAAACGTTATTACCCTGTTGTGATTAATTAAAACAGAAGAATGTGTCGATCTTCCGGCGATTGAAATCTGATTTTTCAATTGTTCTAATAAATCGTCACTTTGGTTTTAGTCCGGTCAAAATAGACTAATTAATTGGGGTGAGGTTACAATAATTCGCACTTGGCTGAAAATTGGTAGGTTTGTTCAATACACTATTATAAAGGAAATGTGAAAAGTCCTCATCGATCCGGCACGTGCAAAAAAATATACACGCGGTCAAAGGTCACAAAAATGGGTTTTTCGCGTTATTAAGCAAAATGGTAAGTTTTATCATAAAATTAGCTCAGACAAAAATTATAGATCAGACAATTATCTATAAATATGTCTAAATACTTTTTTCCTAAGAGCCACCGTTTTTGAGATATAACGATTCAAAATATTGAAAGAGTTGTAATCGTCAAAATATGAATAAGTACACCACGTATATACTCGTACATCACTGAAGCTGTCATACAAGCAAAAATATCGTTCTATCGGTCAGTGTGACTAACGCATATAAAATATGAAAATTTGGGGTAAAAAAAAACCCATTCCCTTATCTTCTACGCCAGTGTAACCTTCAGCAACATCTGCCTCCCATTCAATTGTCTGCGTGGCTAGGGTCGTATACCTGCTTTATTTTACTATGCCGAATACATTCAATGCTATTAGAGTGCGTCTAATGATAGAACGACCTGGAGTTTTTGATTTAATGGGCCACATTATTCAGCCACAATTGTCCGAAATAAAAAAAGTTGTGAAGTGTCAAGACATGAAGAATCATGTCTTGACACTTCACAACTACTAGTTAGTAATACCACATACAAAATTTTTGGATTCAACCTCTTTTTCTCAGGTTGCGCTTGCTACTGTTTCAACTTTTTGAATCGTTATATCTCAAAAACGGTGGCTCTTAGGAAAAAAAGTAGTTAGACATTTTTATAGATAATTGTCCGATCTACAATTTTTGTCTGAGCTAATTTTATGATAAAACTTACCATTTTGCTGAAAATCGCGAAAAACCCATTTTTGTGACCTTTGACCACGTATATTTTTTTTTGCACGTGCCGGATCGATGAGGACTTTTCACATATCCTTTATAATAGTGTATTGAACAATCCTACCAATTTTCAGCCAAGTGCGAATTATTGTAACCTTGGATGTCTAAATTGACCGGACTATTTGGATTTGATGTAGGTAGTTAGAACTGCCTGACCATTTCTATAATTAATCGATTGGTGGCATCGATCGATGGGCAATCAATTGATGTGCTAGGACTCTCAATTTTTATTGATAGTTCGATCCTGGGATATGTTAAGACAAGCGTATTTTTTAAGAGGTTAGTAAAAATATCGGTATATAAATCTCAAGCTGAACTGTGTGTCCACGAGACAGAAGTGAACACTTTATCAAGACGAGATAAATAAAAATACAAAATCGTAATTGTTCGAGTAACTTCCCACCGCCGACTTCACCCGAAGGAGCGTTACATAACCGATAGCGACGGCTCAGTCTTATTCAATACCCACAAAATAAAGTGTTCAACGCACATAATATAAGGCCTTTAACCTAAAAAAAAGGACAATTATGTAATGCAAAATGCGCCAACCCTAATCCGTCAGCAAACATCACGATCACGAGTCACGCCACTCCCTCCCGAAACAAAAGACGTCACTAATAAAGTCTAACAAGCACAATTATTTTTGGCAGATGGGTCATTTATCCGTGGTGATCCCTCCGGACATAGTGGACAGCGTGACGGAGGGCAGCTCGGCGCAGGAGGGCGGCAGCATAAGATTGACGTGCACCGCAACCGGGGTGCCGCCGCCGACCGTGTTGTGGCGGCGGGAACACAACCGACCTATAGTGTTTAGACACGACGGTGGCAGGGAGAGAAAAGGTAAGTTTGTTTTTTAGTTCGTAGTTTTTGGTTTTTTGTGAAATATTTAAATAAAATAATAATAATATTTTTTTATTTTAATTTTCTGCAAAATAAAGTTACCTACATTTATTAGCCAAGAAAAAAACTTAAACAAATAATTATGCTAGTGCTCAAAATAAAAGGAAAAAAAATTTACACGTCGTAACATGTGTACATGTCGTAAAAAACAGACGAGGTATCGCGTTTATCTGTTTACCTTAAATATAGATTTCTGTGGTTTACCTATTTGCGACAAATTCAAAACACGAATCTTTTTAGCAGGTATTTTATAGGTATTTAATTTTACTTGTAGATTAGTTCCATTGTACTGATTTAACTGCCACGTTTTTCTTCAATTGAAACTTAACTTTCAGTAAAGAGGGCCAATGTTTTCTAGCCATTTCTCTGCTTTCTCTTAATTTTTACTTTTAACTTCATCATACCAGATTACCACTGAGTGATAAAGTAGCATACTAAATTTTTTAAATCGTTCACAGAATAACAAAGTTCAAACAAAAATACAAATCTTTCCTCTTTATAATATTAGTAATCTAAACTCTATATCTATAGATATAAGTTTCTCTTTGCAGTGACGTCGCTGTTAATACTGATCTTATTTAGAAGTGACGGGGACAGAGGGTTATCTTTGTGTTGGAGTTTGATTGGACTACTGTTGTGTTCGTAATTGGTTAACGTAAATCCAGTAAGACTGCGGAAATACGAAGAGGTTTCTTGTCTCTATGTATAGTTTGAACCGTATTATGACATAGACTTGATTGGGCTAATCTTTTTGTTGTTGTACTATCTTTTATGTATATGGAAGAACGAAAAATATATCTACCTTGCCCTTTCTCTACTACATTTTACATAGACCTCTGGCTATTTGACCACAAACCAGTGAATAGGTAAGACGCTACGCTTTGATCAGACTGGTTTAAGATTTTCTAGCTCCTGACTAATCTAATAGCTACAAACTAGGTGTGTTCTAGTCAAGAATACAAGGTTACTTCTAGGTAAGCGTGCTCTATTGTCGCCCGCATTATCACTTACTTACATAGTGGTCAAACGCAGGTCTTTCATTAATAAAAACAAAGCGCAACAACTATCAAAGACCTATAGGTAAATGATAGCCGAGACCAATGAGTTCCACTTACCGTGTTTTCAGAACCATGGTAGAATTGAAGAATCGAATCGAGGAATACGTTAATATATACCAACTTCGTTATGTACCTATTACTTTATTTTAAATATCGACAAGTATGGCGTATAACATTTTAGTCACAAATAGGCCCGTAAGCCTATCTTAAGACAATCTAGATACTAATATAAGCTCTACCTTGCTGTGAAAAATATAATTTAATCTACAAAGTAAAAAAGCCAAATTATACACATGAAATTCGTGAAATGCATGAAATAACTATACTGATATCATGATAAACTGTATTGATAAATTCTGTTCATATCGTCATAAAAATTATATTGAAATACAATGCATCATGGAACAGTAAACATAATGTGTGGCGCTTTAATTTTGGAATTTTGTTTGTTTACTATGTGAAATGTATATGTCAGTAATGTCAGTATATGTAGGTATATGTCAGTCTGTCACAATGATATGTTATGTCGACAGTGATAGTGCGAAATATTATATTTACGATGATTTAAAAGGTTCATATTTTTTGGTTGGACTAATTTCAGTATAGTGTGGTACTAACATTGTTTAAAACGTTCTATTTTTTCAATTTGATTCAGTATTTAGTAGGTACTAATATTGTTTGTGATGTTTTATTTTTTTCGACACACTTGCTCATAAAGTGGCTGTTATTGCACTGTACTTACGTATATAAAGGGGCTCGTTACCAAACTGTGACATTTTGATTACTATTATGCACATGTGCGGTAATGTAGTTAGAACCTTTTTGTTTAACCTCTTTTTTGTCAAAAAGAGTTTTAAGACAAAAAAGAATAAAGTTTGTTATTGCGTTTAATAACATAAATTAGTGTTTTACTTACTTATTTCATGCAATTTCGTGTTTAAATAAACTAATTAAAATTTTACATATTTAATTAATTAAATATTTTATCGAATTTGTATTTTCTGTTTATATGCAACCTCATTCTTATTTTTTCTAAACCAACAGCTAGAGTAGCTAGTCTATGGCCGCCATTTTTCGCGCATGCGCGCGTTTAAGAAAAGTCATTTTTTTGCCGCCATATTTAAAAATAAAATACAGATTTTATAAATATTATGTCTACAACAACTATTTATGAGGAAAATGATTTGTGCTGTACGCAAGAAAATCTATGTCATGGGACCACTATACAGTCAAAATAGTAATTATAACTTTACTGACTGCACATTTACGAACTGTTTCTTTAGATAAACTTTTCATATACCTACTAAATAAAGTTGATTTTTTTTATTTTCTTCACAAGTGTGTCGAAAAACGTCGTATGATACACGTGAGTAATTGGTCATTATCGTTCTTGGTTCTCTTAAGACCCTCGCCATGGCTCGGGTCTTAATACCACCGCGACGATAATGACGCACATTACACACTTGTATCATAATGTACTATTGTTGAAACCAAAGATTTAAAGTTAGAACAGTGGTAGATTGAGTTAGAAAATATACCTACTATTTAGCCGTATAATAAGTTTTTGAAAAAGAAACCGCCTTTCGGAATTACAGTTAAACGTGAATGGTATGCGTATTTTCTATACTTTTTAGAGTTATCTATTCATTACAAAGGGCCGCAATGAAGAAGATTTTCAGTCTTTATACAAATATAAGTTTTGATATCAATACAAACCTAGATAATATCCACAAGATAATATCTTTATTTCCAAAATATCTAGAGAAAAGACGCGTAACAACGTCATGATTGTATGGAAATGTATCTCAAGTTGGACGTTCTTAACTGTAAAACACATTCAATCAGACTGAACATAAGTTTGGTGTTATTAAAGACAGTGCAGACGCCATAGCGGCATGTCTACTCGGAAGTAATCAACAGTCGGTATTGTGGTGCATAATGAACTGTAGCTTCATGGCTCTTCTCGCTACTTCAATATCATATCTACATAACTTTCGGCTAATTACTTCTTGGCTTAAGATTAATACCGCACATGATACATATGTAGGTATAGTTATCGCGTTTTAATATGGCGATTACGGTCATTGCTCTCAAAAACAGTTGAAATTTTATATCATCATCAGATGATGAGATAGATACCTAGCCTTTTCCCAACTATATTGGGGTTGGTCTGTTGTTTTATAAAAAAACTAGCAGCCCGTCCCGGCTTCGCACGGGGTAGACAATTATTTATTTTTGGAAATTTTTCTACACCTTCGGTTACATTGTTCAAATTTTACCAAGGATCCCTAATTTTTTTCAAAATCAAATGTAGACTATGTCAAATGGGAAGAATGTAGCATTCTATTGGTGAAAGAATTTTTTAAATCGGCCCTGTACTTTTTGAGCCTATTCATTACAAACATACAAAAATAGGTACAAATCTTTCCTCTTTATAATATTAGTACCTATCGATATATAAATGAGCATTAAATGGCTAAATGTTTTGGAATATGGTTAAACCAAATTGAATGAATTTTTAAACTTATTTGTTAAAGTATCAAGAAAGTTCTTCTGAATTGCACGGAAACTCATAAAATAGTACATTGTTACCCTAGGGGTAAATGTAACTTATTTAGTCCCGAGACGGAGTTTGGGAGGCGAGGGTCGCCAAGTCGCTAATAGTTTGGGGACAATTTTTTCTAAAAATTAGCTGCCAATATTAGGGTTAGCTGTTAATCTTTTCTTTGTTTCATTACGTCTATCATGTCAGCTAGTTCTTCATGTAAAACCAGCTTTAGAGTTCTGAATCGATTTCTTAAGGCAGAAAAATGCGCAATAATAAAACGAACGATATACTACATTTAAGTTTCATTAAATTGTTAAAGACTGTATAAAATACTATGACATCATGCAATAAAGAATATGGATTATATTTGAATTGTAACGGACTACTAGATATATAGAGAGCCTCTGTACACGCTCACTACTCAATATTTGCAAAGCCTCCTCGCTCCTTTTGCAACACTGAAATCAATCTGAAGTTATGTTGTATCCGTACAAGTACTAACATATCTTCAGATAGAATTTAGGCTCTGGTCTTGGTTTTGTTGAGATATGATTGTACAGGGTTGACCAATTGATGTGTGTATGTCCTTTACCTTACTACAAAGTCAGATTTTTACATAATTTTTACGGAGGTACTTAACTACATTTTGTAGTTTTATGAACTAATAAACTCTCTTGCCACTGCTAGAGAGATTCAAACTTAAGGTATGCGGTAAGACTTTTTTTAGGTAGGAAATCTCCAATGACTTTTTCCGCTCTTTTTACTCTTTGTTACGTGAACAGACAGACAGTAGGACCAAAAGGTTCTATAGTAATGTAAAACATTAAGGCACTTCTAATTATCAAATGTATTAAGTAAACGAAGAGGACAATGACAATAACCTCTAACTTTGTTTGCCTTTTGGTATAAAGGAAAACAGACACTTTTTAATGTAACATTAAATTACCAGGTCGAGTAAAACAGTTAAAAGCTTTGTCTGGAATTCGTAGTAAAAACGTCACAAAAATATTCTCCAGTTCTTAGTTAAATATTCATAATAGTTTCAAAGGTTTTAATTTGTAAATTAAATAATGACGCTGAAAACAGTATTTTTTATAAAAAAAAATATGCCACTCAAAAGTTTGTAGCTGTCGTTCATTAAGCTCAGTTAGTTACTTACATTTATAATTTCAGAGCTTTGAATTTTCAAGCTGCTTTTTTATCCATTTATCATGGAAAAGTTCCGTTTGAATGTACCAACTAGTAGCATTTTTACGTAACTCCAGCTTTGAGTTGCGACAACTTTTTGTTGCTTTACATCAAATCCATCAGGCGGCGGGAATATTACAGAAGTAACAAAGTTGGGTTTACAAGTGAAACAAGTAGTTCTTGAAAGTATCCAATAAAATTGAAGGCAAAGATAGAATCGTTAACTAGCTTCATTGTGCAGAGTAGCGGTGAAACGAGACCTGCAGACGAGTGCACCCAACGTCTGTAATAGCTCGGAAAACTCTTCTGATTTGTACGTTTCCTATTTCCTTACTTAATACTGGCAATTACAAATCTGATTTGAGTCAGAAAGGGATTGAAAACAATGGAGCTGTCTTCAGCTGTGGTTGTAACAGAAACAATATACTTTGGTCAAAGTTATTTCAATGCCAATTGTCAAGACGTTCTAGAATCTAGGCTAAGGCTGTTTCTACTTGACCCGAATCCTCGACCGCTCTAGCTTTTACGTGTCAAATCAATTGTTTCACAGATTTTGTTCCCTTCAAGTATTACTGGACACCTAACATCTTGTGATATTAAACTGACACCTGCAAATAAGTTAAGCTGGTTAATTAATTATTATTATTATTTTATAAGGACGAGTAGAGGGCTGGTATATTAATCATTTCCCCTCTAACATTAATTATGGCCATGCCGCCTATGATTTATCTGTATGTGTGCCTAATTTTCACTGAACACACATTCTGCCATTGTTACATAAAAGTTTCTGTTTGTTTGGAAATACTTTGGAAGTATTTCATAGTACGCTTAATTTATAAATTAAATAAAGTTATGTAGCTCCACTACATAATGAGTATGCAGTATTTATAATGTCGATTTCATTATTATAATTTGTAATTCTATAAAAGCAAATTTTTCAAGAGGAGCATTACATTAAATTATACAATGAGCATTACATATTGGCTTACCAAGCCGTACCTACTCGTACTACGACGGTGGTTACGAATACCTCTTCAATAAACAAGCCACACTCTATTCATTTAAATACACACAAACGCAAGTAAAAAGAACGAATACGGATAGAAGACTACAAAGGAACTGCACATTTCAAAAGAAAAATCTTCCAGTAGACCTGTGACAAGAGTTGTAAGAGCTGTAGACACAAAGCGTGTAAATAGGTTAGAAAATTTAAACTAAACATATAGTAACAGTAAATAAGTGCACATATTTATAAATTAATTAATTAATTAAATTAATAAAAATACTTATTTTAACATTACGAGATGGTAGAGAGGTAATGTTTTTTTTCTTAATTAGAAAATTGAGTTACAATAATAATTTAGGCACTGAAGTTTTACTGTTTTTATAAGAAATTAGCTATCCCGATTGTAAGTAAATACATTGTGCATCGCTCCACTACAGGAATTTACTAAAAAAGTTATTTTTTATTTTTGATTAGGTATTTATAATTCTTAATTATTTGAGTTATCCTCAAATAATTAAGACAACACCTATTTTAAAAATAGCTGGAATTGATTTCGTACCTGGTTCTGAACGTACTACATTCGTATTAAATTTTTTGACGTATCTCCAGATTTAAGTAACACTAACTATCACCAACCTAACGGCACTCACACTTTGTGACTCCGCACAACACTAGCGTTTCATTTCGTGTCAAGTATGAGAGTAGAGCTTTAGTGTATAAAACATTTCGTCAAGCACTACTTTGCGAGATGCTAAGCAGCTTATTTATAACGCTTTTGTTTAGCTTTCTCTAACACTGGCGGGGAAAATTTTAAACACTGTGACATAATCCTGAAGACTTTTATAATCCTCCCTTTCAGGATGTCACGCCTGTGTTGAAAGAAAGATGTAGGTATGTCTTATAAAGCATTTATTTCTATGGAAATGAGGAAAGAGTTATATTTTCGTTCAGTCACCCTAATAAATGTTCAAGCTACGCTAGCTGAGGTCGGTTCGTAGACCATCATCTTACCGAAATTACTCCGTTTCTTGGAAAGCAAGCCGACGAGGCGACGCGGGTACGGTCCGGGCTGTCATTTGAAGATCTTTCATAGACGTTACAAGTTGTCAGAAGCCAGGGAATCTGACGCCAATTTTGCTAAGAGCTATCTTGTTACCCAGTTCCTAGGTTGACTGCTACTCAGATGCATTCGGTTGCAGTTGCGGACAGCACATATAGCTGGTAAAGGCTACGCAGTGGCATTCAGTTGCAACATTGATTTTTAGTTGGTTTCTTTACAGGATATTTTAAAATTTTACTTGTATTTTCTTTTTTAGGCACTGGTGGGCTGCAGTTGAAAATCAGCGTCAGTTGATGGCCTGGTGTTACCATTTAACACTATGATAAGCTGAGGCCCGTTTAGCATTATTCACGTTATTTTCTTTATTTCTTTTAAGTTTATATTCTGGAGATATTTATTCGCAAGAATCGCAAGTAAAAACATACTACTGCGTTCCAAAAAGCCAGTTAAAATATTTAGTCATTAATTAAACAAAAAACATTCAGAAAAAGAGGAGAAACATTTATCGGCATCCGTTGAACGTATTCTAAATAACACTCGGGCAAAGCAAAACTCTGGAACTGGAACAACTAAATACTAGAAGCGGCTCTCATAGGTTAGGTACTCCGTATTACTAGTTATTTATACGAAGGAATTTCTCATTTCGTTCCATTCCGTACTTGTAGTTTTTTTTAATGCTTAAAGTGTAAATGAGCAGCCTCTCAGTTTATAACGCGAATTTAATGAGAACAAAGACAAGCTGTGATAGAAAAGTTCTATGGAATTTATTCCGGTGTTGTTGAACTATTCAGTTCCACATGAGTTTATTGGAAGAATGCATTTACACACTAGTTCTAAGTCGCGTGCATATCTCACTATTTGGAATGTCTTTCTCATGAAATACGTGACTAAACTTATTTTGTACATCTGTGGTAGCAGAGCTCACTGAAAATCTCTATTAAATCAATTCTGTACACACTGCTCTTAAAACGATTTTTTTACGAAAAAAGGTTTTTAGTTTCCTTCCCTTTTGGTTTTATCCAAAATTTTCAGAAACTTACAATATAAAAGGTTCAATAATTTTACGCCAATATTGCACACGCAGCTTAAATTGATTAGTTAAATTAAATTATGGTAATGCAATGCAAAATGGCTGTTGTCCGATTAATGGTTGGATGCCAATATGAATATGAAAACCACGTCTACCGAAATAATTCAATTTAAAAAATTATTACTCTATTGTACTATAAATACAACTTATAAATACCTAAGTAAATCTACTTACTCTTCTATTCCTTTCATGAAATAGGTACTAACTCGTATTGAGAGGTCTTTACGAAACTTTTTATTTTCGACCAAAATTTTAAGCAAATTTTTCCTCAATACTCTCTCTCTCTCGTAATAGGAAAATGAATCCAAAAGCTGTACTTGCCAACACTGCAAAGCGGCTACATCTATGGACACCGCTCTCATTGTTAACCCTTCAGAGCGAGTTTTCCTTTTCCCCGGGGTGCCGAAAGCCGCCATTCTGTTCAAGTCTTTTTTCCAATTCAATCTACTTTGCATTGTCCCCGACACTCGCATGAGGCATTACACCTTGGCGCCTCCTACCCTTGCACTTGCTCCCAAGCACTTCTCTTTCCAATGGATTTTATTTACGCAAGAGAAAGCAAGCTTTAATACATATACCGCTGAAGACAATAAGGCGCCTCCAAACGAGATATAAAAGCTTTGAGTTAGTCTCGCGTTCCTTTTAGTAGGATTCCTTTGAAATGAATCGAATAATTCGCGGAGTTTATGCTTATGGACGCTTTTTTATGTGAGGAGTACTTTGTTAAGTGTGAAAATAATGATTGTCGCTTACGGACTGGGATCGTTGTTATGACAATAATAGGGTCTCAAATTTCAATGGGATGGATATAATTTGATATCCATCCCGTCCTACGCATGTATCCAGCTTCTGTTATTTACTAATCACTGAAGCGAAAGTTGATAAGGCGTCTGAAGTTTTGTTTGTGTTCGCTGGAACCCGAGGCCCAACTTTGGCGAAGGTATTTTGTAGTTCCTTACCTGACCAAATAACAGACCTTATTTATCTTTCATGCTTCTGAAAGCTAGCTGCATTATTGATGTCTATCTGTAATTTATATAATGTGGTTATTCCATCAAAAAAATTCCTGAATTATTTACCGCACCATACCCTTATTGTTTAAAGAAAATTTGTGCTAAAAATGTAATTTAGGTACTCTCTTTTCGTAACTTAAATCGACTTCTTCAAACAAGTTTCTGTCGGACTCTTTTACATCGTCCCGTTGGCGGAGCGACGACCAAAAAAGGACAACCGCCTCTCGACTGAATTTTTATGAACTTTTTGTTTGCCTTTTTAAGACGAAATGTTAAGTAACATCACCGCGGGCCGGTTTCTGAAAGGGCACTGCATCTTAAAGGAAACTGTAAATTAAGTTTCTTTTTGAATCTTCGCTATTTCTGTTACGTTTGCGTTATGACTCATATTGTATAGTTGTTTAATACAGTTACATATACTCAGTGAAGACACTTTGTAGCCTACTTTTTCTCTATTGTTGTCTTAGGACTATCTGTAGGCGCGTATTTTACATTTTTATAATGTGTTACGTTGAAAAAAGGCAACTTTTTGTTTGTTGGGTGTCTATTAATGAGAGCATAGTATATCTATCGCCACCAACAAGCTGGATTAGTTATTGATTTATGCGATCAGTTTCCTAATACAATACAGTATCATCCTCTAAGTCGTTAACTTTGAGGCAATTGAATATGGTTATGTAGACATACATACTTCAGGGCATAAGTACCCCAACCCTAAACTTAGGACACACAAAAGTCGGTTACAGACAATGAACACAACCGTTACGTTTATGCTGTAACAATAGCGTGGCATCCAAACAATTAACTAATATTTCCGCCAGGCAAACTGCTACATACCAAATGGAAATTTCGCGTAACGTTCACTGCAGCTATTGGCTCTCTTAATGTAAATGTGTTGTTCCACGATCGACGTCACTGCGCGAATCGTTACCATTATTGATGTTATTACGATCCACAATAACCTACATTATTACCTACGTAAAACTATTCCATAGCAGAAATATTATTAAAGAGTATTCCGTAAGTTACACTCGAGAAATCACTCGTAAATCATATAACATTATTGTTTTACGTAATGATATCGCAGTTTGGCCAGTCCCTTCCAACTCCATTTCCTTACAATTGGTACTTAGGAACGTAATATCAATATATCTTCTAAGTACTTACGCATTGTACTTCACGAGATAACGAGAAAACTTTATTATCAAGTTTTTTTTTACTTTGCGTCGAGTAGTTCTATACGTAGGCGTATTTCATCAGTTTAGGTCAGTTCCAACAAATACTAGACAACAATAAAACTCCACGTACAAACACCCAAAAACAGGGAGAAATAAAGGGAATACAAAGCAAAAAACGAGTCGGAATAACGTTAAACAATATCGGCGTAGAACCGAAATAATCCTTAATACATCGTAGGTAATACTTTATCGGGTACCCAAGAAGGGTGGCTATTGCGTAGGGGGTTACCAATTTTATAAGTTAGGTATTCGTGCGAATGTCACCGCAGTAACCATAACGTTTTAGTGGCAGTTTGCCCCTCGTTGGAACACTTCGTATTTTTAATAAAAAAAAGCAATATAGTTTTTCACAGCCAAGAGCTAGGAGAACGGGAAGGCTTGGAATTTTCAATTTTAAAAATTAAACTTCTTTAAACAATTGTTGTGTTGATGGTTCTTTTTAAGTTATTGCGTTGTCGTATCGTGTAACAAGCACTTAGAGGCTGCACTAATCGTTGTGAAGGACGTCTCCAACAGAACACATTTTCCTCAAACAGTTCAAATAATATACGAGGTGCATTGACGCGGAACACAGAGATATCGGAAATGATTGTATGAACTTGAATACGTACGAATATAAATTGTACCGGAGTGATAAAACATTGGATTGAAAGTCTGAAAAATGCGCCAATAGTGACGGATCGCTACTGAGAGCATCGTTAATTCTCCAATTCCCTCGACACTGTAACACAATCCCAGCGAGGGAATCACAATGAAATAAAATATTTTGTTGTTGACTCTTTTTTCATGAAAAATACAAGGAAATCAAACATGTTACCATTAACAGTAGTGCACTTTTGTTTTAATTTGGGTGAGAGGGAAAATTTTAATTTGACTGAATCTATTTCAATATTCATAGTAATGGAATATCGTCAATATTGATGTAGTCACATTTACCAGTATCGCATTATTCTTCAAAATATCAGACACTACAAAATAATAATATCTTCACATTCTCAATTTTCATTTACAGAAAACACCATACATCATAACACAGAATCCAAAGGGGGTCGTAATAAATAGCTTCCGACAAAAGCCAGTATAAATCTGTGAGTGTCACATATATTATTGGGCACAGTTGCACTTATCCAGTATAGTTGTGACGGGGCCCGGGTACACTCGCCGATAAAATCCAATAGCATCAGACGTACCTAAACTCTACCACCTTGTTTTATTGTCACTTGCGATTCAGCTGTTCGGGTTTCACTTTAGTTTTATCCACCTTCGCTGAAAATACGCACACAGTGTTAAACTTATACATATGTACATGTATAGTTGACTTCGTAAATCAGTCGTGTTGGATCAGTGTTCGATTTTGTAGCTTTCCCTAATTGAATGGTAGGTATCTCTATTTGTTTATAGGCGGGGATTCATGGTTTTTGTTTAGTGCGTGAAGGTAAAAGTATTTTAAACATACATCTAACTAGTGAGTTATTCGTTCGATCGTTATCCTAAAAAAAATCAGATTCTAGTCCATGCCTTGGTACGGAGCAAGAGGGTATGGCAAGCAGTCGCCTACTTCTGCAAAGAACTAAGTAAAAAAAATTAATGACGGAACGCATCAGAGAATAGCAATCATCACACCGCAGCTGTCCAGGAGAAGCTCCGGACGTTAGGAGTCACAATACAATTCCCGAACACCGAGACGCGGGCTCGTAAACGGCGTGTAATACGTAACATGCCTTCAGGTAATGACCAGGCCCGGATCAACAGTGCATTGTATTCTATGTGCACCTCAAAGAGCTGTCAACAAAATTGACGGGGCCGTCAGGGTTGCCACGACCATGAAACCCAAAGGGCACAGATTGGCCTTAATCAGTATAAGTCTGACATTCCTCCCCAACCCACTCAAAACGGGAGAAAAACAAAACACAAAAGAAAGTATTTGTGTAGTCATTTTAGTCTCACACAAAACTGAATTAAACATTAGAAAAAAAGACATACGGACAGATAAACCTAAGTAAAGGGTCGTTTTAACAAAACATATCACGCTCAGTACTCTTGATTGTAACTACTGCAAAGGATATAAAATGGGGCATAAACTGGCTCATATAACAATAAAAATAAATTAGATAAAAGCTCGCAATGAAACTTTACCCATTACTCGACTCACGTAAAACACAGTTTCATGGGTTTGTAAGATTTAATTATTACAAAATACTTCCCTGAAAACGTGTAATATAAAACCTTTCGGTATACAAATTAAGAGAGAAAGTTAACATGTAATTTTCTTGTCTTAGAAATTTTGTTTTATCAATGTTCCTATGTTAGTTGACGCGTGAAGTTCGAATTAATTTATAATTATTTTCATAAAGGATGAATTACTTGCAACCATTATCGTACAGACACATTTACACATTAATTAGAGTGCTATTAAAATGTGGAATTGACGTAGGCGCCACCGGTAATAATTGCATTGTGATTGATTGGTTTCAATGTAACTGAAATGCGTTTGTCAGTTTGCCCAGGTTCGTATGATTGAATTTATTTCGTCTATTTTTTTTTTATTATTTACATTTTGAAACACTTCTTTTGTTTTATTTTATTAAAAATAAAACCTGGGTCTATCGGGGACCGAATCCAAGTTCTAAGTCTAAACCAAGGGCTTATTAGCTATAGGCTGACACGTAGTCGTGTATATATACACTATAAAGATCAGTTAGGTGACAAAACTAAGCGAAAAAGTTTCAATTCATCCATACTGAGACAGGCGACATGCTCTGACGACCTCTCTTCAATAAATAATAGTGCTTAGAGGATTCAAGGCCAGACAAACCCAAAGTGGACTCAAACTATAATTCTGATCTGTCAATAATTTTGGGTTCCACGGTGCATTTATTTTTATGTAATTATGAATACGTTTTCTGGATTTGACCAATTAGAAGTTGAGTGCTGTCTTTACACATATGAAAAGTTTAGCTTGGCGGGAGATAATAACTTTTTAATTTTATTAATAGGATCTCACCTCATGGTAAACGGTGATGTAATTAACGATGAAGCGCGCTTGCTCAGAAGTAACATATTTACCTACTCTTGGGTTATAGTTCCTAGGTTTTAGTTATCAGAAAACACAGATTTTCAGTTAATTCCACTTCTTTACTGTATGCATAATGAAAGAATAGTTTACAATAGAAATAGTTTCATTCGGAACAGACTCAGCGCAACAGCTGTACACACAGAAAGCGTACCTTTTTTTGGACGTATGGATGGAATGTTCGCCCTTTACCTCCAGCGCATACGTCTTCTGGTCCGATGATGGAACGGGCTTGGTGTTATTCTAGCTTTATTTGGTTAATTTTCACTCCTTGATAATTATATTAAAACTCCAAATCAAGAACAAAACCAAACATAACTCTCAAAGTTTCTTCTTTACTAAATACACTATAGATGTTGCACTAAAGTGAACAGCAATGTTCTATTATAAATTGTGAGCGGTAACCGTTCCAAGATGTTAGTAGTTTTGCGCCGCGCCGCCACCCGGACCGGTCGGGGCCTCCAAATTACCGCAATAACGGTAATTGCAATTTGCTGCTGAAACTACCCACTGTCTTCATTCTCTTCCGTTCTAATGTTGATATAATAGCATTGCTTTGTACACGGACTGTGAGTGTGAGTTAAAGTGTGCAGTTGTGTCATCCGGATTCCTTGGCTTTAGAGGTGTTGAAAGATTTTGTTCTCTTCTTAATACTTTCTCTTCTTTGTTCTCTGCTTTATTCTGTGTGTTGTTACTAACTGCTATCAACACTCGGAAACTCGATTCTGGAATCGCTAGGGTCTACTGAATGAGAACTCTCGATGACTAAAAACAAGTGCGTAGTTCCAAGTAAAAGTGACGTCGCAACGTCAGCAGCCCAGCAGGGTGAAGCCTACTGGGGCCGTAGGTTTACTTCCGAAAGAAAAACCTAGAGTCCTGGAATGCAAGGCAAAGAAGGAACATAGGAGTAATATTTGTCAGTAACGGTCTGACACTCCGCTCAAGAGCGGCAGTCACTGGATGATTTTCCACCATAAAAAGTGTAATTCTAAGTTGATGAAAAAACAAGGTAAATCTAAGGGATAATTCTGTTTTACGCTCTCTTTGTAACGGTATAAAACGAAGATCCATTGTAGATAAAAGGATCGAAATTATTAATTTTCGTAAACATTTCATTTTTATCGAATCCATAAAATAATTCCTTGGTTACTTTCGAGCTAGTCAACGGTATCACTTGATGTAGTAGCATGTTAGTGAACTAATGCTCCCATAAAAGCAGAGATAAATCTTCTTACACGCTTATGAGGTAATGTAAGCACTTGAGAGAGCATCACTACATTTATTCTTGAGTGGTTCCTTGCAAGGAAACTACATTCAAAGTATGTCTGGTCTACGCTTGTTAAACAATCATTTGACATAAAATTACGTCTGATGTGAACTACGCAAATCGTTTGAGTGCATCCAAGAACGAGAATTTTCGAGTAAAATAGATACGCCGAAGAAAATAGAAGTAAATTTTTATACCAAATTCAAATTGAAGATAAAAAGTTAGAGTTTGTAAAGTAAAATGTCTGTAGCGGAGATAACAAGCTCCAAGTATTTCTTGGAGTTGCTTATCGATGTTAAAGCATTATGTCTCCAAGGCACTGTTATGTGCAAAAAAGAAGATTCACTTTTTCTGGAGCATTGATGAAAAGCCATGAACTTTTTGAATTTCGGATTTGTATGAGAATTTTTCGAATGAAGTTCAGTGCCATCTCAGCCGTTCGTCTTAATTAGAGGTAGCATTTAGTTATTATAAGTTCTATTAGTTTTTTCGCTTTCGATTTTTTTCCTGTTTCGGGCAAGTAAACTTTCAAAACTGTTTGGATGCAGGTTTACAAACTTTAGAAAAAAAACTTATGTTTACTTTCCCTACAGGATCCTGCTCAACATTCTAACCTGTATACTTTTATACGTATTCTTTCAGGTACCTAGTTAAAAGGTCACATCGTTACAGACGCCTATGTTACACAGATACTTTGTATTCTCGCTGATTGGGCATAAAAATATGTTATATCTATTGTCTGTTTATTATTCCAAACAAGTAACAGGACGTAAATAACTACTGGTTCTTTTGTTATATTGAATCAGGCTTCCATTTATTTGATGGTACTAAAGATAATGTATCGTTTGGTATTTTTATGAAGGTATATTGGTACTTGACGCTATTCTGCGTGTGTATGCCTTTAATTGGTTCATATTAGTGTTCGTGTGGATTGTTGTATCGTAACTTTACGACAACAAAACATTGATAATTTTTTTAAGTCGTTTACGTGTTAGTATAAGTATTTATCCTCCTTTACAATTAATTACGCAGACCAAGCGCTATAGATTAAGCTTTCTTTTTTTAAATTCGATATTTTCTTCTTTCTTTAGTTTGATACAACGATTTCCAAATATTGTAACCGACTAATATCTACAACCAAAAATTCACACTTATGAACGTAAACTTATTTTTTTTTACCCACCATAGTCATAAACTTAGCAATGTGGGCCAACGTACCGGAGCCATAAGACTTAATGGAAGCGAATACAAGTCGCTTACAGTGGCCGTAGGCGACGGTTAGCCAGCTATTATTACTAAAGTACTGCCACATTTGTCAGCCCCCGCACTTTGTTCCTGTAAAAGTCAGCAACACCACTATATTTCATGCTGTTCCTTTCGAGTTCCAGTAAAGGATTGTTTACAAGAGGTGGGACATAAAATCTTAGTCTCTCTAGACAGGTTGAAGAGGCTCGTAGAGCCAATACCTGCTAGAGCTGCAGAACTTTGGATTGGTTACTGCGGGCCTGAAACGCAAGGGTAACTGAAAGAACTCGGGTATGTTTTATTCAGTAAAAGTCAGACACTCCTCGCTCCACCTAGATTGGAAGAAACATTACTTCTTCGCAGAAGGAAGCGACAACCGCCTATTTCTCCTCGCTCCAGAACATAGCCCGGCGCACACATCTCTAAATTATGCTCAACCTTATGTAGTCCACACAATGGTTACTCCTGGGCGTCTATTTCCCACGAATTAAGTACATGAACCTCCCGAAATTATCGTTTCCGGTGCGGACCTACGCCATGCGGAAGGTGAGTATGCCATGACGTCTCTCCTCAAAAAAACCGATAGAAATACCTGAAATACTTGACCGCTCATAATCGTAGTCAACGTATTACTTTCATGAGACTTATACTGCCATTCTCGCTTCTCCCAGGCGAGAAACTCTCCCTTACAGGGGGAGAACTGGCCTTGAACATGGAACATCCGTGGTACCTTGATGTTATTACGACTTTACAAAATTAATTGTTTCGTGTTCATAATTTCGTAACGATAATGTGAAATGTGATAAAGGGTGTTTTCCTTAAATAAAGCTGTTCTGTTAAATTAATTTGAGTGCTGGAAGCGTGACATTTGAAGTTTCTGCAGGTACTTCATTTTCTTGAGAAGCAATATGGGGTTTGAAGGTTATAGCGTGGTTGACATTGGTTACAAAGTGTTTAACGGCATCTGCAGGATGAAATTTGGTCCTATTTTTAACACAAATAATTTTTCACACTTTACAGCAGGTGTGGAAACGTGTTTAATCACACTAATATAAAGGCGAAAGTTAGTGAGTGTCTACGTCTCGAATGGCTGAACGGATTCGGATGAAGTATATGGGAATTTTCTACTTTTATGCGGGAGAAGCTGCTGGCAGCAGCTAATAAATAAAAAGCGACAATTTTAGTCACGGCTCGCATTGTTAGTTCTTTTCACTTTGACTGTAATCACTGAAGTTGAACCCTGTTTCCGATACTGATCTAATATTTTTTATATGTTTAAATATTTTATTTGATATTGAAATATTTTAAAAAAACAAAATACCTACTCAACAAAATATTTTTTTTCAAATTCTGCCACAGTAATTTTACACAAAGGCGCGACGAAAAACATTACCTTAAGCGACTTGATAATTGTTCAGTGTTTAACGTTTATCCCTCCCAGTGTTCAGTTCAGTTAAGATTATTACGATCCGTCTGTTAAGTGAATGTTGCGTCTTAAAACGCCAGAATGTTTATTACTTTCGTACATAATCTCGTCTGGCATAGTTATTTACTCTCTAAATGCTGAATACAGTTAAGCTTTATTGTAACCCGTAGAGTATTTTGTAAAATGTAAGCATAATACTAATCAAAAGACGTATTAAACTAAATGGAAACTAAATACTAATTTATTTGTTCATATAATATTTTCGCATCCAGCGAATTCTCGCGGCCCTCACCAGGACCGGTCGTTGTGGCGACACTTGGGGCCTGTGTCCAGAAGCGGACATCTTTCGGCTGAAATGATGATAGGTAATATTTTTTTTTCGTTTTTACCCAATTTCACACAACACTCACACTTTACAAGTAAGCATTGTATAAAGGTGGAAGTTTGTGACATTTGACACTGCTACTTCTTTGTGCTCGAACGGCTGAACGAATTGGGATGATTGGTACATGGGTAGAGTTTGTCCTATAATACAACTCCTTTTTATCTCGTGAGTACCTACGTTCCCTTGGGATAATATTCTACTACGACGCAGCCAACTGACTCATTATGTAACCGTAACATCTAACTATATTAATATTGATCATTATTTCTAGGAAGAGAACCGCATCCCGCTCATACATTATCAACTTAGCTCATTTGATATTTACCTACACAAATCTACCCAACATTAGGTACATGAGCAGACCAGAGCTAACAAGTCCAAACATTCATCGCAATGGCCGCTCGTAATGAACGAACAGTCTTCCGCCACTTACACTTACCCCTCAACACAATAAGCGTGACGATTAACTTTATGACGTCACTCTTATGCTTGAACAAATACAACTATACTAACTACAAGTCACTGAGACGTAAATAAAAACAACTATTTTACAAGCTACAAGTCACTGAAACGTAAATAAAAACACAGTCTCCCCTTGAAACAATATTGATACGCAATAATATAAAGAAACTAATAATGCCATCCTTCCCTAATAGGTACTTGTAAACGTTAGAAGAACCACTTGTTTGTCTTCAAAGCAAATAATAAAAAGGGTAGACAAAGTCATAGCAATAATTGCGAGAATAATGTGGAAGATTGCTGACACAGCCTTCTATTACAACAAACGGAAAAATGTCGCTATTTATTAAAGACAGCTGAACCGTTTAGACGTGGCTGGACGTGATGTCGATGTTTCGTTTTTATTTTAATCGATAAAATTTTAACGTTAGCAAAAAATAGGTTAAAAATAGGTTCTAGTTAATTCTATTTAAAAAATTTAACAATAGATTTATAACATAATTATTCTTATTTTATATATTTAATAAATAATTTAATAAGGTATCTGAGATTTGAACTTGAACAGAGGTCGTAACTTGTAATTAAAGTATTGTAATAGATTGAATCTTTAAATTTGTAATTTTATTTTATTGTTTAATCATAAATTTCTACATAATTATGTAACACTTAACTCGTCTACAATGTCTAATGTTTCTACAATCATTGTGTGTATCTATGTGCGCCAAATAAAGTATTTTTCTTTCGATACTTTTTAGGGTTCCGTAGCCAAAATGGCAAAAACGGAACCCTTATAGTTTCGTCATGTCCGTCTGTCCGTCTGTCCGTCTGTCCGTCTGTCACAGCCGATTTACTCGGAAACTATAAGTACTACAGTGATGAAATTTGATGGGAATATGTGTTGTATGAACCGCTACAAAATTATGACACTAAATAGTAAAAAAAAGAATTGGGGGTGGGGCCCCCCATACATGTAACTGAGGGATGAAAATTTTTTTTTCGATGTACATACCCGTGTGGGGTATCAATGGAAAGGTCTTTTAAAATGATATAAAGTTTTCTAAAAAACATTTTTCTTAAAGTGAACGGTTTTTGAGATATCAGCTCTCAAAGTCGTAAAAAGTATGTCCCCCCCCCCCTCTATTTTTATAACTACGGGGTATAAAATTCTAAAAAAAATAGAGGTGATGCATGCTAATTAACTCTTTCAACGATTTTTGGTTTGATCAAAGTATCTCTTATAGTTTTTGAGATAGGTTGATTTAACTGTAATTTTGGTTAAGTTATTGTGCTTACACTGAAAAACATTTTTCTTAAAGTGAACGGTTTTTGAGATATCAGCTCTCAAAGTCATTATATTTGCTGCTACGGAACCCTTTGTGCGCGAGCCCGACTCGCACTTGGCCGGTTTTTTACTAATGAACTTGATTTAATGCTGACTCTTAAAATTACCTGTTTGAAATAGTACTCTTAAGTATCTATTGCTTACATATACCCTATTCCGAATATTTAATCGAAGTCGCAACCTCTTTCTATCCGACCTCTATCTAATTTGCTGCTTCATTTAAAAACCGCTGATCGGGTCATTCGAGACCAAAGGCAACGGATTAGCCCCACTTAGGTCACTTACGGATTAAACCCTTAGGTATAAGCACTAAGTAATGTTGCATGCTTTACAAAAGGCTACAGGATTTTAGACCTTTTGACCGTAAGTGACCTAGACCTTAACACTTTCTTGTAGACAGTCGAAGGTCTCGTGAGTAAGTATTTATGACTTTGAGTGGTATTCTACGAGTATTCATCGTATCAGATAAAAGCAAGAATCTAGTGCTGAAAATTAACCAAGTAACAGACCGAGTATACTCAATCTATTCTAACATACTTTTTATTACCATTGTTAGGTTCGCGTTTGACCACTATCGTAAATATGTGCGTAAGCAATGATGCGGTCGACGATGGAGCACTGTAACCGAAGTAACCTATTCACTCTTGACTTACAGACTACTAGTTTGTAGCTACACACTTTCGTTGAATATGTTGTTGTGCCCAGATATGATGAAATGGTTTTACTAAAAAACTAAAATGAATTGATCAATCGAAACAACTAGTAGTGGTTCCTTTTCAGTACGAAGAAAAACTTTTGACAAGCAAATAGTAATAAGGCTGATATGATACACGCGTCTATTTGTATTCAAACTGACACCACCATTATTTTTCTATTCAATGTAACTATAATTAAGTCCAGTGTCACCGCTTAAGCCTCTACAAGCTATTGACACTTTTTCCAGACAGATGACCTTTCCAGTTAATTAGGCCTTAGAAGATTCATCGTAATACTTACTCCCATTAATTAATTAATTTTGCTAAATGAAGCGTTATTGTGAGCCGATTTCGTTTATATTACACTGATAGTAGTAATAAACATTAAATTACTCGCCTACTCTTTGTTTCTTGTCAATCCTTTGTAATCCAAGTTTAACTTTTAAGTTTGTCAACTTGTGTTTAATTTTCTACAAGGCTGGCATAATCAGAATAAATTATGTCAACTCCAGTTTAGTAGGTAATTCCCAAAGGGCGGACAGAAACGTACATACTCTGCTTGCCAATACAGTATTAGGTCAGTCCCAATCTGATATCGGGTGAGCTTATCGCCATTTACCGGGCACGGTTCCAATCCCGAGCCATAATGGAGAAATTTCCAACTGAAAACCGCAACGTTTAATTTTAATTCCAATTTTAAATATCGATACAACGTCAAGATGTCACATCCCTCGGTTTGACCGGCGCTGTAAGCTTCACCAAGTACAAATAGAGAATAGTGGTTGCAGTAATAATGGCGTGGCGTATAACTACCGCTGCCAGAGCGTTAAATTTATATTAAAAACGTCCTGACGCAGTGTTGCACAACACTTGCGCTTTGTTGTCAATGCCATATTATTTACTCACACATAACATGTATGTGTTCAGTGTCCGTGTGTGCGACAAATTGATTACAAAGGCCACAAACTAATAGTTTCCAGTTCCATACTAGTAGCTGCTGTTAGACTGAAATTATAGGTGTTGGGTTCGCGTATTTTTTTTAGTTGTTTCTGTCGAGCAAATAATTGTTGCCGACAAGCCGTGAAATTTAAAACTCTGGGCTAGCTCGATTTACAGGCTTATTTTATTTTAACAAAAAAGCCTAACCCAAAAACTTTTGTTGAAATGTGGCAAAAAAGCTGTCTAAATTGAAATGATTTTGTGAACTATTGGTTTAGAAACGACGTAATTTTTGTATACAGCTAAAGATACAAGCCAGTACAGACGAAAAACAAGATTAATTGTATTAATTAGGCGCTACTGTTTCACACTGTAGGCATTCGTAGCCATAACTCGGGCCGGAGCAAAATTCGAGTAAATTGTTCGTGCCCCCAAATCAAGTGCCATTGACCGAATATATCTTTTATTCTTTGAACAAATAAACACACGAAGAATAAGTAAATAAATTAGGTATTATTTCGTGTATTTTTATCTCACGTTTTCTTAGTTGCTGTGAACGAGGGTAAGTTTCGCTCATTATGGAAGGGATCGGATAGATGCTGCTATTGACCGTTGATCTGACATAATCTTTAAGTCCCTAGAAAATAAATCCGTGAAAAGAAGGCATAAGTAACGGATAATTGAACACAAAAAGAAAATCGTACAATTACAATACTAGGCAGAAATAAAAAACTAAATGGCAAAAATACACTAAGTCTTTTACTTTATAATAAACCCTAATCTATACTAATATTATAAAGAGGTAAAACTTAAAGTTTGTAAGTTTGTATGTAGGGGGTAATCTCTGGAACTACTGGTTCGATTTGAAAAATTCTTTCAGTGTTAGATAGCCCATTTATCCAGGAATGCTATAGGCTATATACCATCACGCTACGACCTACGGGAGCGGAGCAGTAACGAATAATGCGGGTGAAACCGCAGGGGACAGCTAGTATTTTATAATAAACCCTGATCATTTGATCAAGTAGAGATACACTAAAGTATTCTAGCTCAGAATTACTAACAATATTCCAAACCCCAATACAATTTCAATCAACTTAGCAAAAATATTTAAAACAATATCGAAGCAATCCACAGCATCTGGCTTGAACAAACGGACGGAATTATATATTTATTGTGATAGGGTTGTTTTGATCTTTGATTGAACCATTAACTTGATTGCTGTACTTTAGAAATTCAGTACTAAAAGTTGGGCAAAGTGTTTTAATTATCGTCTTAAGTCGGTGCCAGCGAGCAAAGTAGTATGAAGTTTACGAATTAACTGAAATATCCGCTTCAGACCCTACACAGTTGACTTTTAAAATATTTTACACGCTTTTTAATTATGCATACTAATTTGATGCCGAAGTTTGTAACTATTAACTAAGTGGCCTCTTGGCAGACGTTACGGCTGTTTTGTATTATTGTAATTACAATGTTTGATTATTTTTCTTGTTTGTGAGTGCTGGGAGGGGTTACAAGGTGGCTCACTTGCGTCTACCTAGCTTTCATTAAATATTTAACCCTACGTTTCGTAAAAAAATTGTGATTTGTGGTTTTTTTATCAACTTTGCCCTACACTCAAATATCGTAAGTGCGTTCACAAACAAATTTAAACTTATTTATATACACAAGACATCGAGATCGAGAACACCTCCACCAAAGCAAAGCTGCGGTAGGTCGCTCGGCTAAATTAAACTTATACAAAAATTTCGTATCACCGTGTTAGTTATCGATTTCCTCCGAAATCGCTTGATCAGTTTTTATGAAACTTTTTTTGTATATTTGACAGGTCTGTGAATGGTTCTTAGGCTATTTTTTATTTTTCCACTTCCAATCCCTCAATTTTTTTTTCAGTAATTTATCTGGCAGGACAACGTTTGCTGGGTCAGGTAATTAAATTATTTATGGAAACTTTATGCACTGGTAAATAACACTGTACTAAGGCCGACTTAATAATGCCAAGTAATTTCTATCAATCGATCTTAGGGTGGTGCAGAAACATAACAGCTGCAAATTAATAAATAAACAAACTTATAAAAAATGAGGGCAATATTAAATGCGTATTTAGATGCATACATATGAATAAGCAATGTTATTGTACAAAAACAAATACAGTCGATCAATGCTCCTACTGGGTCCATGGGTTATGTGTAAATGAACCCCGGGACACTGGAACAAAGGCAGGGTTTTAGTCAGTCAAAGGCTGACGTGCCTACTCGCAAGAGCGGGAGAAGTAATTGTGATGATTTCCCACCTAAAAAAAGTCAATCAATGCTGCAATGATGTTTGATGTGTGATATTAATAGATAGGTATAATAATGCATTATGTATCAAATCAAATGCCTTCTTATTTAAACAAATAACACAGTGCACGATTAAATAGAAGGGCTACAGCTGTGTTTGCCAACGTGACCGCAGCCAGCCTGTTATTAGTTAATCCGACAAGTCCACCCGCGGCACTTAACTATGCTTAGGATTAGCTTCAATCGACCTTACGCCTGTAATAGTTCATTACGATTGAATTATTAATAAGAATACATTATTAGACTGACGAAATTGATTGACGAATATCATTTAATCCTTGTAATAATATATGATATCTACGAATCACAGCCGTTACCTACGTATGAGTAGTCGTGAACTATTATAATCAAAGGTGTATCCACCTTGGGAAAGGTGAAGTATAATTTACTGATTTTGAAATACCTATACTAATTTTTTTTATTGAATATCAAAAATTCGGTGAAACTGCATAATGCATATGTACATAAATAGAAAACGAGCTTTTGCCACTGGTTTCGCCTGCGTAAGAGAAGTTAATTATCTCAAAGGATCATAGAGATTAAATGCTATTCCAACACATGGTCTACCTACCTGGGTACCCAAATCCGTTCAGGCGTTTGAGAGTGAAAGAGCAACTAACATACACACACGCTAACATGTATACAACCTTAATAATGTTAAGAGGGCTGTCACAATTTTTGATGAATTTCAGCGTTTTATCCGATTTTTGACGTGTGACGATGCTTTAGATATAGCCATAAAAAAAAACAACAATATGGATAAGAAAGTTTGATAACTTATCTTGGGAGTGCTTTAAATAAATATTTGAATTTGTTTACCTACATCAGTAAAATCCTTATCTCCGCAAAGGATGTTTTATAAAATGTTGCTTTGGGTATCTTTTGACGCCTTGGTACACCGAAGATATTAAAGTTTAATCATTTATAAAAATGTCTATGATACAACTGTATCTTCTACATTGGAGTGCTGAAACCACTTTATTACTATTCATACAGTAATACACCAAAAATAATTCTGTAAAACCAAGATCTACTGACAGTTTTTCGTACGAACCTACAATTTTTATCTACGAAATTATAATCCAAACTCAAATAAAAAAAAATAACCAACTAAGGTGGTATTTCTATATATCTTGAAAAAAATAAATTGGGCTATTTAAAAGTTAAATAATATTTTTAAATAATTTTTGTATGCAATGCAAAAATCGAGCGCGACTGCTGCCGCCCGTCGTTTAATTTACCTATCGTCTGTTTTTTATACCCTGAGACTATATTGACACAGCAAATGTCAAAATTACTATAAGATGATGCCAGTTCTTTTGTGTTGTAATGGCATTTCTGTCAAAACGCTCAAATTTAAGAAAAATTGTAATAGCGCCCTTAATGTGATAAATTAATCTTTGAATCACAAAACTTGTAAAAAAAATTACATTGGGTTTTCACTGAAGTTGATGTCCATTAATTATGTAGCATTTGTAGCTACAAAGTCGATAATCTAGGTAAGCACATCACCAATTCACAATTTGCAACATTTAAATCAAAGAAACGTCAAGTGACAGCCCTAACCAACTGTCCAAGCCACCAATCAACGTAAACAATACAAAGAGCAACATTATCATTCTGTAACAAACTTATATCAAAACATATTTTCACAAATCCCATCGAATTCCTCCCGACATAAAGGTCGGAAGGGTTGAAAGATTCACGCTGAATTTGCGACTAAAATAGCTGAGTCAAACCAAAGCCTTGTCAAGCCCAAATTGGATGAATCACGAGACATTACGAATGTATCGTGAACATTTATTTGATAAAAGCGTGCGCAAAACGTGTTGGGAATGTAATAATGTCGGTATAATAGCACCGCCAATCATTGCCATACGTTTAATATGGTACGCGAGTATCTGCCACTAGTAGACGTTGTCAACGTTTGATTACGTCGGCTTAGGACTTCCTAAATTAGTTCCTTATTCCACGTACGAGTAGGTTCATCTGATTTGAAATGAGGTTTACTGAATGTAATCTCAGAACTTTGGCGTTCGCGTTTGTGAATCGCTAAATTGAGTGAATTCCTTCGAGTAAGTGTATCGTGTATTGTTCTGTTATGGATTTGTGTTCATCTTGCTTCAGGCGGGATATAAGTTATTTGAAACTAGATATGGTGATGTGTGGCCGGCTTTTAACCGTTGTTTAAGAATCGAGTAAATAAGTACTTAAACATTTCATGGCGAAGATGAATTCAGTAGGAGAGTAACAGACGAAAAAATTGTTACTCTTTATTTTAGAAGTCATTTTAAAATTCTTAAGAGATAAAAGTAAAAATAATAAGTTTTTCACAAAATTAAAATTTTTAAGTTATTAAAATTACTTTGACAGACAACACTCAGCTAAAACTTAACGTCTCGAAGTAAATATTGGTGGAAAATAATTTTGTAATTTTCCTCTATTGGATACACTGCTTATACCAAATAAAATTTACTTATCCAGGGATGAAAATGATTTTAATAAGATTTTACATATAACGAGTAACCTTTGTGGAAACATAATCATCGCATAGCATATTATTTTCCGATTTCGACCCTTTAAAAGTTCCATAGTTCTGGACAAGGGTTAGGTAAATTAAGTTAGTTTTATCTCCATTAAACTATGGCTCAGTTTGACCACAGAATCTGTTAATGAAAGAAAAACACCACAGCTGAACCTATTCCCATGGGAATGTACCTGTATTTTATGGTGTTTCTGTTAATATATGCTGTAATAAAAGGTGATTCATGGTGGCATTTGTGATGATTGTGCCTACAAAAACATATTCATGGCAAAGAGAAAGTCTCAGTGTTTTGAAATAGTAGGGGAGAGAGGCGTTCATTGCGAAAACTTTAGGAAACCTCAAAAGAAAATTTTAAGTCATGGTTATATACACGCGAACATTTTAAATCGAAAAGATATAATTGTTAGCTTGTTTGAGGATTGTGTAATTTTGCGTAAATAAATAGTTTTTCTTTTTTTCTTTCAAAATAACAATTACAGATTTCTATCTCGTAGTCGTTAGGAATAATTAGCACCTTTATAACATTCTGGGTATAAAGGTGCTAATTAATCCTAACGACTTCTTCCAGCGGACCTGTGCCAAAAGAATTAGATGACTAGATGCAAAAAATTAAATTCTCATTGATACTTTATGAATTAAATCACAACTTTAGTTATGTTAGTAAATAATTTTTTTTTTCCATAATATCATAAAAATATTTTTAAAACATCCATTACAATAATATTTACCAAGTTATTCGGCTCATCTCGTTGAGTGAAACACAATAAATAGTAATTTACTAGAGACCCAAAATTATTCAATAAAATAATAAGCTCTTTATATACTTCTATATTGTACACTCAAAATGACAATACAATAGGAACTTAATAGGGTGGGCGGTAAAAGTTTATTATAATCTTTATATAAATCGAAAACCTGACTGACTGACATATCAAAGCATAGCCAAAAGTACTGGGACCAGGAGTATGAAACGCACAAGGTTTCTTTTTATGACGTAACCCAGCACTAAGAGAGAATTTGTTCTAAATTCACTATATAAAGGTATGAAACAGGGGTTCAAAGTTTGCATAAAGAAACCTACTTTCACGCAGGTATAGCCATTGGCAGAAACTAGTTCCTCATGTAATTGTAAAAATATTTCGCTCTCTTAATCGCTTTGAAAATCATAAATAATAAGTGTGCTGAATAATAAATACCTAATATTTTTGTATTAAAAAAATTACCTGAAATTAAGGTTTTACATTAAACCAATTACAGTCGACAAACTTTTTAAATATGAGTAATTTGGTGACATAAACCCTAATCCTTTACTGTTCCTAATTAGCAGCTTCCTATGTTAACCTCACTCTTCCCTAATTAACAAGATACCCTAGGCAAGGACGAACATAAAAGTCACATACAAAATAAGCCATTCCAATAAACACACCACGGTTACGTGATTATGTTCAAAAGTTTCCTACACAATAATTAAGTCTATATGGGAACTCGCTAAAACTTTGAAAGACTAAGATAAAAGTATTCACTTTATTTAACATAAACGAGCTCATAGCCGTACTTCAATTTATGAGGCACATATAACGTAATAGGATGCGTTGCCAGCGTTATGAAAACGCTTATAAATCGGTTATGGGGTTCCCTACACAGTTTAATTTCCTAGAAAGCGTTAGCTCAGTAAATAAACTGCTATTTTTCCCAACTACACGTTCCGAGTACAATGCGAACATAAGCCTAATGGATTTAGCGTGTAAGTTGCATTTAGAGGACTTAGTTCATACAAAATAATCGCACTCGCTCCCCGCAAACACGTTATCGTGCAACTGGCTTAAATAAACTCCTTTTTTTCTTCATTTTACTTCCTTTATGAAAGCAAATGAACTGTTGGATGTCTTAATTAACCGGGTAGATAGTATACACGAAACTCGCCTTAACTTGATTCAACAAGTAGCAGTGGTATAACTAACTAAATTAATTTGATTACGCGGTGCTGGATCAACGTCCCCGCACTGTTAATGATTCCATTCATGATGATCATGAGGAAAAGTTTCAATGTTCGTGTTTTGCAGCGAAGTTGTGTACCTAACCACAGACGTTTCCTTTCTGTTTTATATGAAAACAGACATTAACCCCATTACGAGACAGTTTTTAGTTTTAGTTTCGAGGAAGTTGCTGTGTAATGCTGGTAAGTGTCGGTTACGGTTGCACGCGGTACAGTGCCATGCCTGTGCCTGGTTATTATGTAAATTTTAAAAAAGCCCCTGCCCAATCGGCCGAATCAACGAATGCGCTTCCAAAGTGTTCATTAACATAATTTATTCGCGCCTGTCAGTGCCGGTCTTAAATTTGTGGAAGGTTATTTTTCAACGTGGAAAAATTGTGTAAAGCGGTCACGTATTTTTTAGCGTCAGAGGATCCGTACGGTGTAGTTTAATAATGTCATAACCAGGGCCGAGTGAGAGCGCGATAACATCGAAGATACATCGCGGCGCTCGGATTTCCCACAATAATTTATTTTATGCGTAAGGTCTCGGTTACCGGGATGGATGGTTTATGCACAAACGTCGAATGAATACCAAACACTCTAATATATTTATTTATTTTTAACTTAAAAAAATGTAGTCTACTAAAAAGGCCCGCTTTTAGAGCAGTGGTGGCCCATGGTAAGTGCCCAGACTTACATGTTGTAGGCCTCGGGTTTAAACTCAGCCAGACGCATTACTGTGCTAATTTATTTCATCACCATTACTCTCAAACCGGTGAAAGAAAACCTCACGAGGAAACTGGCATGTCCTAGAACCTAAACATTTTAAAATATGTGACATCCACGAATCCACACTGGGCCCGCGTGGTGGATAATGGCCCATTCCGTCTCCTAGAGAAGGCCTGAGTCCCAACAGTGGGAACATTACAAGGCCTATAATAACAAAAAGGTCCACTTTTAAATATGTTTCGAGTGCAAAGTTCTCCGTCGAGACTAATGTAGTAATTCAGGGGATTACAAGATTCTTAAGTATTAATAGCCGGTCCCTAGTTCAGCCGAACGGCTATTGGGCAACCGCTTTAACTTGTCACTATAATCTCGTTTGGCTTCGAGCACTATGTACTGTTGCATGTAGCGGAGAGATCGTTTAGATTTCTATTCTTTTTATAACAAAATTATTTTTAATATTTATAAATGGACATTTTTACATACCGGAAGACGCAGCGTTGGAAGGCTTTCTACAAGGTGAACAGGCGACCTGGCGAGGGTCGCAGGAATCTGATAGATGCGAGATGCACAGGACCGGTTATTGTGGCGACGCTTGGGGGAGGCCTATGTCCAGCAGTGGACGGACGTCTTTCGGCTGAGATAATAATGATGTTTTATGTGTGTTAATAAGTATAATTAAGGTTCCCTCTCCTAGAGAGGAGGCCTGAGTCCCAGCTGTGGGAACTATAAGGCCGATAATGCTAAAAAAACATTAAGGTTTAATCTACGAGTACGTAGTCCTTGATTATTTTCAAAATATAAAAAAAAGAAATTGTTGTTGCGTCGCGCCTATCTCCGAGAGCCTTTTCACAGTACGTCTGATCACACAACAAGTGTTGCCAAACAAAGTTCCTACCTCTTAAGCTGATTTGCCAGATATTTCCAGTTTACGGAAATATTTTAATTAATTGATCTTGTAAGTGCCAAAACAAACAATCTCAGAAGTGGCGTAATGCCTCTTGAATTAAACAATATTATAAATTTTCGTATAATCCTTTCTGTTAAAGTTTCTATTAATAGGATACTCAGAAACAACCAAACGGAATATTAGTCAGAGAACCTTACCAAGTATCTGGCTAATACTTGTTTAAAATAAAATGTTCTCATAAGTGTGTGTGTTAGTGAGTTATATTTAAGTAAATTAGTTGTTAATAGGTATTCATGTTTTGACTATACAATATGACCTGTCGGCCATAAACCTGGTAAGGTATTTCACCCATCACGAAGCACTTGTCGCCATTTCGGTTAGCAAAGGAAGCAGAGCAGTATTTAATGGTTGGTATGTATATATGTTTAATAGAGTATAATCTTTGTTCAGTTCTTCATAATTACAAAACTATTTTTTTTCATTGGATTTGTAACAAAAATGTAATCCTAAAGACCTCATTAACGTCTGCAAGGTGTAGGTGCACAAAATAATAAACCATAAATGTGCAGCCACTTGCAGGCTATTTAGCTAATTCAGTGACCTATGGAAGCATACCAACGCTGCTAGTGTTGCTTACAATATCTTGTAAGTTTTGAGTATACGTATTCTACGAATAGATATTACAAAAATTTACCCTTAAATTAATTTTTAAATAAAATTTGAGTTGATTTTTAAAAACCATAATCAACTTTATTGAATACCAAAATAGTAACAAAACTTATTACATTAATCTATGGCACCAACCTTCGCACAAAGCATAAGTTATTTGAAGATTTCCTACTTTTCCTAGAAAAGAGGCTGATCTAAGGTTTTTATATAAGCTAATTTTATTATACACCACTCAATAAATTAGGCTTCTAAACATAATCTGACATTTCGGGAAAACTGGGGTATTGTAAACTTAATACCTCAAATATTCGTACAACAAACTACGTTGTTTTCCTTAATGAGTCGAACAATGTGACATGAATTTATCTGCCTTTGTGTCAAAGGATTTTCTTGGTCCCTTATTCCACGAACCGGTCCAGATTACCGCGCGTGCGGCCTGCCGTTTACTTGTTACTTGTTAGTGAAACGTCGCCATATTTCAAACAAAAAACCGCCTTTAAACTTCACGTCAAAATATTAAAAATAATAATTAAAGTCTGTTTTTTAATCCCTGAGACAGACAAATGTCTAACTTACAATAATAATGATGCTTATTCCTTTGTGTTGTGACAAGTGTGACAACCCATGTAATGTCATTTTATTCTCAGAGGTTAAAAAACAGACTTTAGAATCTTGTTTAGTCGAGCTATGTTAATTTGTGTATTGAATTTAAGTTATTCAGTTGTGTTGAGATCTTGATACAAGTTTCAAGAACTAATTCTGTTACGTTCTAAAGTTTTGCGTGTTAGGAAATACGAGAAGTTTTATTAGAGTTATGTATTCTCTAATAACTAAACGTGAATTCAAACTTTTGAATCTAATAGTCAGTTGAATTAATGATGATTTGAACATGTAAGTTAGGTTTAAATAGTTTCATAAAACTTTGCGATATATGGATTGAAAAATTGAATGGGTACATATTTTTATGAACGAATAAAAGCTTTAACGTAAATAAAATATAAAAACAGATTTATGAAAATATCGTGTACATACAGGTATACAATGTATTATTAATTTTTATATTCATGGTATTTTAAATAGACTATCTATAGAGATATTCTATTTCACGAAGGCGGTGTGTAAATGTGTGTTTATATTAACGTGCACATTGTTTCTGTGTTCTTAAGTTATTTTCTACTAGCTGTTGCCCGCGACTTCGTCCGCGTTAAGTTCGTTAAACTGCACAAAAGTAATCAATAATTCTACACTTGCGAATAATTCCGAAAGCATCCAATTCATTCGTTTTACTTTCACATAAAACAGTTTAACTTCATTGCTTTTTTTAATTGGGAAATAATCCAATGACTTCTCCCGCTCTTAGCTGACGCATCAGGGCGTGTCAGACTTTTACTGACCAAAACCCACTCCTAAGTTCTTTCTGTGCCTTGCGTTCCCGGGCCCCAGGAATACATTTCAGAAGCAAACCCATGACCCCAGTAGGCTTGGCGACCCTGCTGGGTCTCTATGGTTTTGCTGACATCTCCATGAAGCACGCTTGGAACATTACCCGCCGTCGACTCGGTGTAGATATTTGGTTACCGAACGTTCGGACGGCGCCCCGTTGCTCGCCGTCCGCAAGCCCACTTCTACGGTGGCTAGAAATCGGGGTCGGGTTCTTATTCCCTCAACGCTAGGGCGTGAGGGCCATTTCCTCATCCATGCGGCCGCCACCTTGGCTGGATTACTGCTTCTCAGAAGGAGGCAACCGCCTGCCACTCCACCCTGCTCTGGACCAGGGCCCAGTGCGAGAGGGCGCTGCAACCGATGACCCCCACAAAAACACGGCAGTGCCTCGTTCAAAAATGTGCACACCCTTACCGTATGCTCCACCGTGTTCTCAGGGCGATCCACATAAAGGGTCATTATTCCACATAATGGTGATCCACATCTAAATATTTACCTACTCCATGGATAAAGGCGTTTTTTTATGTACATATTATGTCTCTAGTCTATATTACGGTTAAACAAAAATGTACGATTTTAAAATTATTTGCTGACCAAAAAAATCATATTAACCTTCTTTGAATTCCAAGCACCACTAAGTAGACACGGTAAGTTCGAGAGGTCCCTGCATCGGATCAAGGAGGAAAGGACGCCCGGGTGTCGCCCGGGTGACGCTCCGGGCCCTGGTACAGGCCATGGTCCAGAGCGAGGAGGGGTGGTGGGCGGTCGCTTCCTTCTGCGAAGCAGTAATGCTAGCGAAGGAGGCTGCCGACCGCGAGCGCCACCGCCGAGATCCCGATCCCGATTTCCGACCACCGTAGGCGCGGGCTCGCGGACGGCGAGCAGCACGCCGTCCGGCAGTCTGGTAATAACCTGGACCGAGCCTATTCGTCAACAGCGCGTTTTGTTCCACGCACGCCTCAAGGATATGTCTGCAAACTGTAGGTGCTCGGTAGGGCCAAAGCCTCTGGGGAACACGGAAAATCCGAAAGGTTTTCACCGTGTCCCCCAGGTCGAAGGAACGAAGGGGAACGGGGTGGGGTTTAGTCAGTAAGAGTCTGACACGCCCTCCCGCTCCGCCCAAGAGCGGGAGAAATCATTCTGATGATTCTCCTTCCAAAAAAAAGCACCACTAAGTAAGTGTAAATAGCACTTACTTATGTAGGCTGAAAAAAAGTGCATAAAGTAGTTTTTAGTTGTCAAAATATATGAATGGTCAGCACAAAGTGGATCCTGGAGTCAATAGAAGGTTTAGTATTTGCCTCTTTTTTATTTAAGGTAGTTATCCAGCTCTAGGTTGAGCAAGTGGTCTTTTGCGGACTAAATTCCACCATGTTCCTTCAGTTGCCATTTACGTATCAGGGCCACTAACTTTTGCACGCCATACTGTTTTGGCGTCAGAATCTGAATCCTACAGTCTGCCCTAGTTTGGGTCAATGTATGGGGCAAGACCTCTGCTTGCTCTGCCAATGGAATAAACCTGCTATAAAGACATCCTTAAGCCTCGTATTGTCGTTTAGACATTTCTTAGGTGTCATTAGTCACAAAGCGATTTCCGACGTTTTTAGTTATTTAAATTATCCGTTTATTTAGACAGATTTTTTACTTGGGGTGATATTTGACTGACGCCTTAATACATCATACAGTGTTTTTTTTTCAGCGGGTACTACCTTCTTTACCGAGAGTTAACTTTGCAATTTATGAATTAAATTAACTCTTGAGTGCGTGCATTTTTACTCAGCAGACTTCACATTATTGATGGTCAAACATGGTCAAACGCAACCTGTGGTGCGATTTTAAACGGTTACAGTTTGCAGAACTGTAAAAAACCCACCATGTTCCTTCAGATGCCCTTTACGAACAATTTCTCAAATCAATTCTATCTACCTATACTTACTATGATAGCACAATTCATAAGAGACTTCGCAACAGACCATGCAGCAGGAATCGTAATATTTTAATTTCGCCATAACTTCAAAACCAAACGGCCAATTTTAATCATTCAAAGACCAAATATTGTCTACATAAACTGTACTTAGTGATAAAATAATTTATTTTGGTAAGGGTTAATAGCATGAGTAAAATAAATGCGTTTAAATGTAGTCCAAAAAAATTCAAGATTTTTAGATAAAAAAAATGGTTGTTGTGTCTCACTCGACATAGATAGGTATAGTGTTTTGCGGACTTTTTTGTAGGCATTTATAAGATCTACAATTAATTAGAACATTTTATAGTTCTATCTTTTACAGTTTAGGCAGCGTACGCAAAATAAGTAACTTTTCTGGTTGATTTTTTATACCTAAACCTAAATATCTTACGGAAACCTATTTTTTTCCAAAATAAAATTTAGCCTATGTTACTCGTGGATAATGTAGCTTTCGAATGGTGAAAGAATTTTAAAAAACGGTCCAGTAGTTTTTAAGCCTATTCATTACAATCAAACAAACAAAGTTTTCCTCTTTATAATATTAGTATAGATGACGGTGAGCGCTCCGAGTTTACATACATAAATAACGAAATGTACGTGAATCTACACACACTACTGGGGCCAATACGCACCTTAAAAAAAACGTAGTAATGAAATTAAAGAATTTATGAATCCAAAATCTCCATACATACGATCTCATAGAAGATAAGTGCCCACCATTCAATTTTCATTTCTGGTCAAGGGTAAATGTTCATAGATATTTCATGCTAATATTATCATACGAGGGTAAAAGTGATCGGATATCTACGGTCATAATACTTAAGTGCTTTTATGAAACCTGACGATATTTGATACGGGAGGATCAAAAATAAAAATTAGCAATAAAACGGGACACGAATAAAAGATCACCTTTTATGTTTTGTTTTTTTTTCGGATTTGTGATTGAAATGAGTTTTTTTTTCATGAAATCGGATTTTCTTAAGTTCATTAAGGCTTTTTCGTAAATTGCTTTTGACAATCTTGCTGGATGAAGATATTCGCAGAAGAATAAAGGTTACCTTTAAGTAATAGTGGGTTGGGCATGGGCACATTGCTTCCAAAACTGATGGTCAATGGGGCCAAAAGGTTCTGGAGTAGCAACAGCGTTAAGGAAGACACATCACTGGAAGGCGGCCCACAAGATGGACCGTTGACCTGGTGAGGCCTCCGAAATCCAGTAGATGTGAAAGACTCACAGGACCGGTCATTGTGACGATATTTAGATGCATGGGGGGATTAAAGGGTTTTTAATGCTTTAATGTGAAGAAACAATTTAAATACTTGAAAACTTCCAAAACTGCATTAACAAACACAATACTCGTAAATACTGACATCAGTATCTCCACATAAATATAAAAATATTAAAAACGCTACTCCTCCATCTAAATCCCCCATACTTTTATTACTATTTGATTATCACATAACACGTTCCAATTATTATGGGGATACTAAAAGCAACCGAACAACATGAGTTATGTCAAGATACACCCATAACTCACCCACTTGCTAGGGTATTATAACCCATAACGAGTATATCTATCACCATGGTTTTCGGCCTGCGTGGAGGATTATCCCTTCACAGACAGGAGGTATGTGTCCCAGCAGTGGGAATACTACAGGCTGATTTAGTTATTGAGCTTATGGTGTTGAAGACCTGCGTTTTTATTTATTTATTGGAATTTTAAAAGGTGAATTTAAAATTTTTGGTGATTTTTGAGAACAAGTAGAGAGAAAGTACTTGTTAACGCTTGGAGACTTACGAGTATGCTATAAAATCAATCTTGAATTTGATTTTATAACGTAAGTTTCCAAGCGTTTAACGTATAATTAAGATTTATCTAAAAAAATAAGACTGCTGCTTTCCTGATGTTGGTTTTCAACTGAATCATGCGTTGAATGTATGTGCGAATGCACCCAAGATAAGAAGTATAGGATGCCCACTTCAAAAAAGGTATCTGTCGAAAAAAAAGTAAAAAATTGCACGCAGACTATTGATGATCTTACGCCCGTTTTCAATAAGCTATCTATCATATATCGGAGATAGAAAAACACATGAAACAACAGAAACATGTCAAATTTTTGTATTGGATCTTTTGTTTTACTGTCTTTAGTATGCCAAAACCGGAGGTAGATAGCTTATTGAAAACGGGCGTTAGTAGATAACATTGACAGACGCGATCTATCGTTGCTAACCATAAATAGTCAGTCTGTGTTCACCCTAACACAATTTAATTGTAATACCATTTGTGGACATTGTGTATCTTATTCAAACAATGAATTCGTAATAAGTGACGTTAGTAAACAGACACCGGAGTTAATGAATATTAAATACCAAATCATTTACACTGTGACGTCATAGCGATTTGTTTGTTGTCCAACAAAACGGTTTTAATTACTTCAATTTGATGAAATAAGAGCAGTTACAATGAAAACTAAGTACTATTATATTATTGGGAAGAGTGGTTTTAGTTTGTCAAATTATACGTAATTCCCTGTTTGGAAACGATATTATGGATAGTAACACTACCAATTGTTTTGATTTAAATGATTGAAAAGGCGCACACATACAAAGCACAGGGCTGATCGTATGTAGAATACTACAGCCATATTTGAACTGGTGCTGCAAAATGCGATTTTTTTGCGAACAGCTTTAGACTAAGTGAAAAAGCGTGCAAAGAGGTTAATTGGTAATCCAGATTTGGTTAAAATCAATCTACAAAGCCAGGAGCACAGGAGTAGGGTAGCCAGCATTTCGTAGTACCAAAAGGCTGCATTTTTTGCAATGTTTTGTTTGCATTTTGAGGAGTGGGTGAGGAATTACATGACTTGAATCCGCTCACTTGAATCACTTTTCTATCATCTGAAAACCCGAAGTACAGCGAGTGTTCTCCCTTACGCTGCTAACACCTCTACCGTACGGACTAAGCGTTTAACCGTCGTCTTTACCACGTACATCGAAGGATTGAAGCAATATGCTTGCGGGAGCGGTTTTCCCGTCTGACTATAATTTAGATGTCTTCAAGGTTAAAGTCTGTAAGCTATTAATAAACTAGTGCGATTCACCATCCACGATTGCATCACCGCTTATCATCAGGTGGGATCGCAGTCAAGCACTAGTTTAAAATATTACAATATTTTATATACCAATTGTAGCAAAGTAAACGAAGCGCACTTTAATACCTGTACATTGTACAAGCCGGAAAAAACTTTCAACAACACCCAGAATAGAATGTCCTTTTTTGCAACAAAAAATAGACCAGCGCGTTCTCGCTGTCTGATTTTTTATGAAAATTACAGGATTGACTTAATATAGCATTTTTATTTTGATCACGTTCGAAATTTTATAGTCGGCTGAGGCAGCCTCCTTTTTCGGATTAAAACGTCACTTACAGATGAATTTCAACGAGACTGACAAAATGTAACAAAGTTAGGAAAAAATAGATTTGGGCTAACGTAGCTCACATAGATTCATTCTGGTGATTTATAAATATATATTTCTTTTGATTTTTTCTTCTTTTGATTTTTTTTTCCTTATTTTATTAGGGAACTAGCTGTCCTCCATTGTTTTACCCACGTCTATTGGTATGCTCCTATTGATTGCAGCATGATGTTGTAATAAACTACCTCAATTTTTTTTTTCAATTCGAATCAGTTGTTCCTGAGATTAGCACGTTTAAACAAACAAACTCTTCGGTTTCATAATAAACGTCTAGATTATAAAATCTATGGATTAATAAAATGTAATGGGTTATAAAATCTACGTGCAATGTGCATATAAAAGTCTGATCTGACATCATTTACTGCAACCAGCGAATTAATTGGGCCACACAGTTATAGAGACGTGTACTAGTCTGCCACGATCCAAGCGTTTTGACCTTAAATGGCTCAAAAGCGCAAATACCAGTAAGGTTACAGTATTTGTACCTTTTAAGGATCTCAGCAGCTGGCGGTCAACAGAAGCCAGCACAGCCTACCGAATTTACAACATGGGATGGCGCAAGGATGTGCTGCGACATGTTGATACGTAGACTCTACGGCAATCAGATGAATGCCGCCGTCTTTTTTGCGCAGGACACATAAATTTACCTCGTTCACCTTTAAATATTGAACAATCATTATATCACTGGGCGGAGCGAAAGGAAGTGTCAGACGTTTACTGGCTAAAATCCACACGGTTCCTTCACCCTATTTGCTTCAGGGCCACAGTAACTCATTGGAATAATCCTACAGAATTGATGGTAATATGCAGTAGAAATTACTACTCAAAATATGCAATGGGGTCGCTTAGAAGTATAGTTATGCAACAAGCAGTATAAATAAGTCGAGTACCTTCAAAGAGAATTATGGCTCTCACACAGCATTATATAAACGCCTTATTGTTCAAACACTGGTAAAAAGTTCAACAGGTAAAACTCTGGTAGCTATTACGTGACTGCGCTGTTAAATGCTACGGGATGGCTTGCGTAGCAGTGACGTCATCGCGTCGCCTACGCACCTACGCCGTAGCACTTACGAAAGAATGGGCACGCCATATCATGGCGGTAAGTCTTCTCTTTGAAAAGTGCCTACAGAACTACCACGGCATCCTTACTTTCTGCACGACGCAGGTCCTCACTGGACAGAATAATTTTGGGAAGATTCTACATTGTATTTAGGCGGAAGAAAAGCCCTGATGTCACCTTTATGTGAACCACCCAAAGGACATGTTAGAGGAGTACCCTGCTTACGTGGAGCACCGCCACGCCGTGAGGGCAATTCATATCAGCATAATTGAACCATAATTTTATAAAAAACAATGATTGGATTAAATCTGAATACTATGTAAATATTTTCCGACCGAATTTCGACCACAATAAGGTAGGCTACTGTGGTCTGTGGTAATTCGGTGAACCGGGATATGTGAGGGAATACGTGGCTATGTACACAGGAGATATTATAATACACAAGTGAAGCGCAAGAACAGTTGCACCCTTTCTTCCTTTACTGTCATAGTTCGGTGGGTTCAGAGATCAGGTGTGACCAAAGGCTTAACGTGCTTTCTAGGGTATGGGTGTATGACACCACCAACTATCTAACTCTGTACTCCAAATTCTTAAAGGTAAAGTAAAAGCGCTATTTAAGATTCAACTTACGTGTCGTACTGTTGTATAGAAGTGCACTGCAGACATCAAGTTTTCATAATTATGTTTAGGGAAGTTCACAATTTAGTTTGAATATCTCTACAATCTTATAGTTTCCCTAAATAGAAATGCCATGAGGCAGGTTTTGAACAAACAATGCAGTGGGTGTCTGAGTTTGGGAATTTGTTTGTGAATACACTCACGATATAGGAGCCTAGTGTGTATTTTCAAAGTGAGAAATCGTTATGAGAAATGTTTATTTTAGTCAGTAAAGACACCCCCTACCGCTTTGCCCAAATGCGGGAGAAGTAATTGAATGAACAAAAAAAAATCTACAGTTTGCAAAAAGAGTTGATTTAAATTTATTTATAATTTTTTAATCTTGATCTCTATCTAAATTAGTACATTAAAATTATTTTACTATTCTGGTGTATATTATATTATTTTGTTTTATTATTTTTATTTCAAATATTTGGTTAAAATCAAAACGAAAGGTTTTTAAAGGATATGAACGCTCATCTATTATACTACGCTCATATTTTTTTGAATAATTTCGTAAACTTGTCGTATAATGGACTTTTGTTGCTCACTATACCTGCCTAGTATAATGTTCGTACATATTTTTCAAGCCACTAATGATGATGTGTGCCTAATGAATGACTGGTTGTCATTAATACCGTGGTGAACGCTAATGTCCGGTTTCACGCATCGACTGCGACTAATTCACGCCACCCCCGCTCTTCCCCAAAACACGTCACGTCCGAAATAACGCACAATTTGTTACTGTCCACTTTTCTGTACAATCTCTCTATTACACTGACTTGTCGGTTTACCGCGAATTAGAAAATAGTTTAACTAACATTCTCAATGAAAACAGAATTATGTACAGTTAAATTTCGACTGGCTCGTGTGTAACTACCATTATATTTAGCTATCTGAAGTAAATCGGTTTATTAGGTACTTCATTAAAAGTGCACTGTTTATTTTATTATTCGTTTTAATGGGACTTTACATTAAATGAAAAACGTTTCTCTGAAATAATCTTCACTGAGCAAATATCATTTTAATATTTACTTTGTTTAACCGTATCGAAACTTATTTGCTTTTGTAAATTGTGAATAAAAACGTAAATATTGTAATTGCTCGTTCAATTTTTGTGAATACGCATGTACGCATTGTATTACTATGCAAAGAAAGCGTAACTTCGATATAAATAGTTGAAAAAAAAATGGTTGCCTGTAAAGTCGTTTTTACGGGCGAAGATTTTACGTGACAACGTCTTTTTCTCGGTAGAATATTTATTGATATGAATATAATTAAATTGCACAATAGGAACAAGGAATTGAATGAAAATAAGAATTGCACAAATTTTAACTATAGAAATATATTTTGTTTACTAAAATTCTCTAGTGCTGCGCGCGCGGCAGACCGATCATAGTTGAGTGGGAGAGAGACGCAAGGCATTCGGCGGGCCTCTCTCTCGTTCGGTGACTCATCGTAACGTTACCGAGCGTTACACTTTTTCATAAGTGACTCCCAGCCGCAACCTAATTTAAGACGTTGTCACGTCAATATCTGCCGATTGCTAGGCACGGGTAGGCTTGCATATTGTAGTTCCCACAATCAACGGAGGCTTAATAAATCATCGGTAAACTGCGCTAAAAGGAACTTAAGCACAATACCTCGGCACGGACTCGTAATTCCCCTCCTCCCCCCACCGCTACGTCCATATTTTACAGCTCTTTTACCCGTTCATTTTTAAAATACGATGTTCGACAAATTCACTTAATGCCGCGTTAAATGAACCGTGTTCGCATAATAAAAGATTTTATACTCAAAAGCGATTTCAGAATGGACGATATTTCCGTGAAACGAGAAAATGCCGCACTCCACGTCGACGCTTCATCTCGTCTCTAGTAACGGCGGAATATTTTTTTCGCGCTCGAACGATTCCGAATTCCGAGGAAATAAAGTTAAGAAAACACCACATACAAATAACGCTCAAATTACTTTAAATACTCTTGTAAAATGAGCTTTGAGCTTTTTCCGGATAATTTATTCGTTTATTAAAAAGTTCAGTGGAAACTTACTTCTGCTATCACAATACCTATTATGTTGGAGTAAGTCTGTGCAGGACATTTCATAATTTGTGATTCTCGTGCAAAGTTCATATAAATAGTACAAAACAAAAATTCCCCTTTCTGGATGCGCCAGGTTATCTAAAAGTGGCTAATTACTGCCCAAAAGCGATGCGAAAAAAGTCTCCTTCATTTTTTATGGCATGTCATGCCAGGCTCACCATCAAAGGTTCGTATAGTCCGGCTTTCATCACGGTTTCGCTAGTTAAAGAGAATTCCGTTTTTATTTAAAAAAATACCTTTTACTGGCTATGAAACGTAACTAACTCTCGTATTTACTAAACAAACAGTGGTCCTGTCAAAAATAAAATTTCAATGAAGCTTATAGAGCTTGATCTTTTTCAGTATTTATTTGAAGAACAATATTTTTTTTTATTTTGAGGATCAGTAAAACACTCAAACAAGAAATAAAAATAAATTCATTTATTTCAGGCTTTTAATATCCGCAGTTAAATAAGATTAAATTAAATTACCTACATTACATTTAATTACATTATATTTTCAATTTTAAAATTAATAGTACAGTGTCAGTTTTAAATAAATAATTTCTCAATTATGTTATACAGTATCAGATTTAAATAATAATGACAAATAATTAACATAATTCAGTTTACCGTAATAAAATACAAATACAGTGTTCTGAAAATCGTGGTCACAATATTGTCTTTGCAGATGGCATAAAAATCGTCAACTCTATTCTCGGCAAACATGCCAGACGCGCTACACGGCCAAAGCATTATTGTATTGTACACGAAGAGTATTGTAAGTACTCTTTGTGTACCTAGACCAGAGTTACATATAGATATAACAGATAGCGCTTCCAAAATAAAGCACTAAAAATCTTGAGGTGCGCTCATTGTTTTACATGGAAAGACGAAGGAAGTAACCACCAATTCTCTATATTAAGGAAGTTGTAAAAACATTATACTTTATAGGAAATGACTCCAGCAACAGCCACAAAAAATGATTTCACTAGACCTAGACTTGAAAGAAAGTGAACAACTCCAATAACACATAATGTGATGAAACGTCACAGGATGTGTTATCTCAAACTGCCAAATGACGAAACAATCTGTAGTAATGTCTTTGTGCCTACTGCGTTACCCTGGGACTTGCTACCACACACCAAACCGAAGCTTGTCACTGAAACATACCGATCGGTCAGTGTGCAGTAACTGCCGAGAACGTCTCGACTACACACAAAATTGCTGACACAACAAACATATATTTCACACTTACAATGTCCCTTCAAAACAGTCGCATTAAATCCGATTGCAGATACAAATTGAAGAGAGAAAAAAACGAAACCATCTTTTTAAACAGTAGTTTCCTTCAAACAATGTATTACTTTTTGCAAATACACGGATTGGCGCTCTTCTACTTCTTAAAATAAATCCGTGTGAGTGAATTCCTCTGTAGATCCCTATCACAATCCTAAACCTTAAAAGCCTTTTAGCGCATAAAATATTCCGCTGTGTGTGGTTTATTTTTGTTTGTGAGTTGCATTGATTACGTATTTTATAATTCACTCTTAGATCTTGAATTTGTTTACTGGAACTGAAATAAAATGGTTTTTAAAGCGCCCTACTTAGCTACGTTTTTCTCGTTTTTACGTGGAAATGAGATAAATGTATAAAGTGCATTAGCCGGTTATTTTTCTGGCTCGGTTTGGCGCGAGAACGTTTTAAGCGATGAGCTAACCCATATACATTATAACCCCTTTACACATAAATGTACTAAAAGATATAATTTAACTAAAAGGTTCTATGACTGTGTTGCCGTCTTTTTTATTTACATGGAAATGAACTAGACACGGTTTACTATTCCCTGTCGTTGCCTATACTTGTGCTAATGAAATCTCTTGCTCCAGTCGTGGACAGCCACAAGGGTGAGACATTGGAGCTGGCGCACGTTCAGCGAACAGACATGGGGGCCTACTACTGCATCGCCAGCAACGGCATCCCGCCCACCGTCAGCCGGCGGTACCACGTCGAAGTACACTGTAAGTCACAAAAATTACAAACTCAATAAACTTAACAAACGAAAAATGCTAAACCCAATCTTTTTTGTAACGATGTAAATCAAAAAGGTAAAAATAAGCGAGCATTGAATTGTGGTACAAAAGAACAGACAATTGTGTTTTTACGCAAGCACTTTTGAGTGCGTCACGACTTCTCGATCGTCTGTCGATAATATCCAATTTGCCCCTGTTTTCACTCCAAATTCGTAAACTGCCCAACAACAGCCAAGAATTTAAAGAAGATATTGTATTGTAAGAAAAACTTATTTCTTTTCTTCAAAATGGGTACAAGAAGTACACTTTATGAATGTCAAAAGATCCGCCCGTTCGATTACTTCGCGTTGAGGAGGAGGGCAAAGAACTCTGCCGCCCAAGTTTTACCCAAGTTATTATTCCGTTTAAATGTTTTACTTTGGACTTAAGGGTCTTTATTTACCGCAGTTTGAATTTCACAAAATAGAAAGATGAAAATATACTCTCCTGTCCCTGAGACACTGATTGAAAGGATAACCAGCTTCCGCCAAAATATTACTTTACTAGCTTTTGCCTACGGCTTTGCTTTGTAGTAGTCAAAAATTTATCTATTATGTTTTTTTTTATTTATATTGTTTTGTTATAATTAATATCTCTTGTCCGTGACTTCTACTTCTACGTGATTTGTAAAGTTTAAGTACATTAGGAGACTGTTTTAGGTGCTTCATGGAGTACTTAATTGTGTTATTAAAGTTAATGATCGTTGGGAAAAAAGAAATACCAGTAAGACATTACCGGCTATTTAGGCTGCGAGGTCTTTTCAATAAATCACCTCCATTGAACGCAGTAACTGAAATAACACAGGTGGGTTTAGCAAAGTCATTAAGGCTGACACTTCCTCTCACTTCCTCTAGAGCATCATTTCTCGTGCCTTCTTCCAACTAGTTTGGGGTCGCCTTCTCGCCTAACCAGCTAAATACCCGTGTTTTATAAGGGTGACTGCCTATCCGATCTGCACAATCCAGTAACTGGGTAACACGATACTCCTTTGATAGACTGATAGTCAGATTATTTTTCTGGGGTATGATTACCTGTAGCGATTGTCAAATATCTACGAATGACAACTGAGACTTAAATGCTTTTCAAGGGACGGAGTACCAATAATATCCTAGATAAACTTAGAAAAGCCCTACCTAGTGTAGAGTTTTTTAATGACTTTTCTCCCCAAAAAAAAACGGCAATGAATGAAGGATGGCAAATGCTAAAGAGTTGCAGTTTTGTTTGTCTTGTCTGTCTAGTTTCATTTGCTTTTAAATAAGCTGAACTTTATGGAAATGCGAGAGAGGCTATTGAACTTTTGTCGGTCCTAAAGTATTTAAGATTTGTATCAATAATACATTGATCAGTTAAAGATAAAGTAGCTAAGTGTTTCTGCTAGTACCTACGTGACAAATATTCAAGAAAAATATCTTGACTAAAAATAAATTAAGTGCCTTGGTATGTCTCATTTACGTTTCAAAGAGTACAAGTGAAACATACATTCCTTTTTATTTGGCATTTCGTTAAAAGAATACATTTAATGGAATTGACTGTTCACCCTTTTCAACGTTTCTTTAAGTCTAAATTCACGAGTTTGTTAAATTGAACTAAAAGCTCGTTGGTGGAGCACACACGTTGAAAGAACGAAATTTCTTTTTTTCAATAGACGACAAAGTATGTGAGTCTAAAACAAAAGTATTCGAAAATCCAATTTTCAATGGAAACGTAGCTAATAAAAACTTAATCGCTTTCAGTAAAGTTGATTCTATGGTCGTTTTGTACTTCGTAAATTGTAATGAGTACCTACGAACAAAAACTGGGTAAATTAGCACATTAGAATTTGAATAGTAATAGCTTTCATGATAAATTATTCAATGAGTTAGATTAGATAGCGAGAGATTAGTGTATGTGTTTACCTAACACATTAATTTGGGTTTAACTGACTTATTGGTCTCACGTTTGCAAGCGCGACTGATGAGCACAAGATATTGGGTTCGATGCTCAGGTCTGGCAAAATCTTTTATTGTGATTTTCCATTAGTAAATCACTATGATGTACATAATAACTCCTGGAATAATAATTATTATTGACAGTTTAGGCTCATTTATTATTTCGAACTATATTGAAACTGATAATGTTTTATTATTTTTCCCTATAAATTTTATCACGAAACGTTAGAACCACTTTATTCACCAAACAGGCCTACCTATATGAATATTAATTTAATATATTTTTATCTGTTCAACAGTCATACCACAAGTGAAAGTGACCAATCAGCTAGTAGGAGCTCCTCTGGGCAGCGACGTGGAACTGCAGTGCTTCATCGAAGCCTCTCCTAAGGCTATGAACTCCTGGTACCGGGAAGACGGTAACTGTAATTATTCCAAGGTTTTTTTTTATCTAATTAATTAAGCAATCGGTTACTACCCCAACCTCATTGGACTCATGGTTGGTTGAGAAACGAGCAATAAAGTAATCTTCAAAACACTAAAGTCTTGAGCAACGACGCCATCGTGATTCAAATTAATTCGGTATATCAAATTAGTGACTGATCTAGTTAAATATAAAAGAAAAGAAAAAAGTTCATATAAAACTAAGAAACTAATACAATTAAAATATTAACTGATCACATAAAAAACAATAACAAGTTCTACATTTAAAAAGAACAAAAATAAAACCTGCCTGAGGTGAAAAAGGCTCATATCTCAGTATAAGTTGCGATATTAAAAAAAAAACGCAACGCCATAATGTTTTTAGGCCTGTACCCATTTAATAGCATTAAACTCGCCACCTACACGGGAAAAACTGTGCGCGATATTTCTGGTAGCTTTTTCGAAAAATACAGGCATCTGCTTAATTTTAAATAGACAATAAATAAAAAGGCTTTTTCTCTGTTCTATTTTACTGACACTTAGAGAATTTAATCCTGAAAGACTTTTGAATTTACTTAGACGTTGCTTTTACAAGAATATCGCTAAGTAAATAATAATCCGTTAAAAGTGCCGCCTCCATCCTTGTTTACAGCGAACAAGGTATTATCCCTTCTTTTTTTAAGTCAAAATAAAGACGGTTTCCGCTTTACGTAACGAAGTACTTGCGAGCAGGGTAACTTTATACACATACCTGAAAAATTAAGGGAACACGCTCAAAAATGTTTTCCCAAGCTTTTGAAGAGCGCTGGTAACTATTTTTCTTGCTTCAACTATCACGCAAACAACATCAAAATGCATAAGATGTACCTGAGCAAATCGGTTATTTAAACGAACTGGGTAACCTGATTTTTATTTTTTTGCAATCATTTTTATTTTAATGAACTTCAATACTAAATACTAATGAATAATACTGTCAATGTCAATACTAATGAAAATGTTTCGTTGGCAGTTTAATTTGATGCTATATTTGTTGTTCAATGCTATTATAACTACCAATAGTAGTTGATAAAAAAAAGTTGTAGGAATGCTACAACTTTTTATTATACATCAGACTGAAAATCTTTAAAAACGATAAGATTGCGCGGATCTCAAGCAAATTGGATAAAAGATAAAAAAAGATAAAAGATGACGACGATGATCAGATTTACTTGAAACTTTGTCTTTGTTCAGTTACATAGTACCTATTACAACAACAACTATACTAAACACTACCAATACACACACTACACACACACGCACACACACACTACTTCTACTACTATTATTGCAACTTTACTTAAAATCGGATCATCTCGCTTTACCTGGCAAATAGATTTTTTTATATAATATAAACTAGTGCTTGACTGTGATCCCACCTGATGGTAAGCAGTGATGCAATCGTTGATGTTGAGGTGCTCTAGTTTATTAAGATCCTATTCACTCTAGCTTTTAAGATATACATATTATTAACTTGAAAACGGGCAGAATATCACCTAAATTAGGATATACCACATCTACTATTGATCTCAGTATAATATTTACTTGTGTACGGGTGTTTTAAGTTCACTCACTAACCGATCTTTCGTTCCACAGCGTTATTAAGCGACAAATTGACCGAGAACCCGAAGCTACGTGTATCAGAAACGATAATGAACGAGTACTCGCTCTGGATAAACTTGACGATAAAATCTCTGGCTCCGGGGGACTACGGAACTTATGTGTGCGCTTCTGTCAATGCGCTGGGAAAGATGGAGAGTCAAGTCAGTTTGCATAGTAAGTGGCCAATTTCATTATACGTCTTAGTCCAGGTATTTTCTGTAGAATAACACATACGTAGCGTAAGTTCGGTATGTGTCAATAGACTGAATATACTCGGCATGAATCCCAAGTCCGAGACTTAATTAAAGTCCTGATGATATGATATCGGCGGAGACTAGTTGAAGACTGTTGTGTATCTAATTATCTCATTTATTCCTAGAAGCACTAAATTGTATCGTATTATTTATATAAACACACTGTGTTAGTGTTCTTTTTATTTTTTTTAACTTAAGTATGTACAATCTATATGTTGTTTCTACATTGTGTCAAATATTTTTCTTTCTTTTATAAAACTTCAATCTACTGAACGGCTTGACAGTCGTCCGAACTCGTCGGCTTAAAAAATAAATGTTTTCTTTTATTTATCAATCCTACACAATGGGTCCAAAAACAACCATAGGATACACCTATACAAAAAACAGAAAGTTCCCACGAAATTGTTCTCCTTGACTAAAATCACTTATAACATCCACAGGATTAGAACTAAGCATGAACGGCTTCGGCGCCGAAGAGCCGATGGTATCGGGTGCAGCGTGGCAGCGCGCGCGCAACTCTCCCTCTCACCGCGCACGGCCAGCCGCCTCGCACGCCCACCAGTACTTCCTCGCGCAGCATCTACCGCCGCAGCTGTACGCTCTGCTGCTGACCGTGCTGCGATATATACATACCTTTTAAGTTGGTTTCCTTGTATAGAATCGACGTGGCAAGGCAAAGTGATCACGACTGTCAAAAAGTACAAAATGTATACGTTTTGAGCTTCTTGAGTCATGATTGCTAACCAAAAGTTACTTTGTTCACGACTTCTTGGTGAGATTGTGGTCAAACGCGAGCTTCTGTATGATAAAAAAAACGTATCGAACAGATGCATCAAAAAAAGTATAATGAACAAAGAGACTTTTAATTCATTTGCAATCTTTCAGATGGATATAAGTTCTGACGGATTCAAACAATATGATTTTTAAGTGCGTCCTCAACCGCATAACTTGACAAAATGTCAGTAATGGACAACAGATTCCCGGTTTTCAAAACTAGGTAAATCAAGGTAAGCCGATGATAAGCAAAAAGGGTCAGTGATAGCGTGACGGTTGACAGGAAACAATGGAAGGAAACACATGTTGCAATAGACCCCAAGCAACATGGGAAAAGGACAGGAAAATTATAAAGGTGAACCGAAGACTGAAAGTCTCGAGAGCCTCTATGGGATTAATCCCAGAGCTGATGGATTACTACAGACTATATTCTGCTGAGAATATATTTCAGCTTCAAATAATGGCGGTAGTATCTGGGTTGCTCCCATAGTGAATGTTGTTCATATTTAAAATACCTAATAGGTAACAGCCACTGAAAGATCACTCATGAAGTAAATTATATTCTTCGCCTACGTCTATTCTATACAAATTGCGCCAAACGTTGAGCAGTATGTGCCATATTTATTGTACAGATATTCAAAGATAATAATATGTAAATGGAATGTTAACAATATTATCCTAACATCTTTCAGAGAAACAATATTACATAGAAAACTCCTTTTACTGAAAATACTTTAATGTGAGCTATGAGTAGGTATCCATAAACGGTACTTATTTCATTAATTTTTATTTGCCTTGTCTTGCCCAACTTTGCTGACTGGTTTCCAGTGTATTTCGAATTCCACTAAATATCAAAATTTTACGGAATTTAATTTCTGTAACGTCTATTTAATTAAGCTATATAGAGTCACTGGAAACTAGAAATTAAACTTGCATTTAATACCAGTGTTTATTAGTGAAATTCCTTTAAAATACTTGCTTTGTGATTTATTATTATCTACTCAGGATTTACTTGTAATTGGTTTTCCTAATGATGCAAATATTATTTTCTCACAATATAATTCACAGTTGAAAAATAAGAAATTATTTTCATTTATTATGTTATCTGTGTTCTTTCTCTTTGTTATTCTCCAATATGTTCGATAGTAGAACAATATATATTGTCTTATACCAGAATCTGTCAGATATACTTACAAACTATACTAATTAAGAACGTATAAGAAATTCCATAGGAACTAATATTAAAATATCAATTGTAATAGCCGGATTTTATGTAAAATCTAATGATAATATGTAATAATCGATTAAAATATTTAACTGACTAGCGTAAGTTACAATGTAAGCAACTAGTTATATATCGTTAGGAACATTTCAAATCGATCGATATTCATATTGTTTTTAAACCTTTCTCGAAATCTTGTGCTAACGTTACGTTGACTTTGACAATAAATGTGTAATTTATGAAATATGATATTGAAATAAATGTCCTTATGAAACCCTACTTGAATGTGTTGATTTTAAACTGAAACTTTTTGTATGCAAACACCGACTTCAAAGGTCTGCGCTGAATAAAATGAGCTTCATAAATTACTAAAGATTTATGCTAAAAACATTTATGAGCCCTGCGAGTATGCTAACGACAAAAATATTGTATTTAAATTGGCGTATAACTCAACGTATTTAGTTATCTCTTTACTTTACAAAAGTTTAAACTCTATCCACTCCATTACATCAGAGCTAAAAGCTAAAAAGCACAAAACCGATGAAAGAAAGAAAAAATGTTTATTTGGCCGCTCTAAAAGAATCACTCCACATTCAAACTGTGATCGACTTTACTTTAAAGCTAATTCAATATCCAGAGATTCCAGTGACCGATCCCGAACTAGATAGGTATTGCAGGACAATGACGAATGGTCGAACCGACCCGCTAATGCATTTTTCGTGTTGCACTTGAATTAATGTGTCTCCAGTTTCATTTCATGGGGAGTGCCGGCAATGGGCGGGTTTAATAACCGTGAAAAGGTCGTATAAAGTTAATCATTTTATTCGACGTGAAGTTTACTGGCCGTTCAGTTATCTCGTCCCGATACGTTGATTCAACCTGCCACTGGCATATTCCACTTTACGATAACGTCACCGTACTCGTATATATTATGTGCACTTTAAGATGCGATATGGTGTGCGGTGTAGTTTATCTTTCAATTCTTTTGGTCGAGTCTTTCATTTACTAAAGTTGTTTATAAAAACTACTGTTGTTTTAAAAGAACTATCTTTTCGTGAAAGTTTCAATAGAGTAGTTGGTACCTATGGTGTGATACGAAAGACTTATTTAAATAGACAAAGTAAATATTATATAAATAAGTATTTCATACCTTAATAATTATTTGAAACAAATATTCCACAAAGTAAAATTTCTTCAAATCTACTTATTAATTGGCAGACCGCACAATCACAAATGACAAGCTCTGACCCGAAAATTCGTTTGAAATGGCCTCGAAATTACGTGAAAATATTGTTCAGTTCCTTTTAAATGTCTAATAGACCCTGAATCCCTGTTCCCGATTGTACAAGTTGGAAACTTATTAAAATTCTTTCAGTATCCTCCGCCTCCCGCCTTCTTAGAAAACCTTTTAGTGTAGTTTTAAATTTGTAAGGTAGAAATGATTTTTCAGTATTTGAATGGAAAATAACTACCTATCCGGAAATTCGGAAATTATTCATATGAAGAACAATCTAAAACTATAAACACTAACGCAAACTACAGATAAACAATAACAAAAATATATAAAAAGCAACGAGCATAAAATTTATTAGCCCTAGTTAACATGTCAACTACCCACGAATGTTCAGGATTCATATCTAATGATTATTAACAGGAATGGCAGACCTCGGTATAACACTCAAACTAAAAGTTTTATCAACATAATTTATTCGGGACACTCGGCCGAGTGGCCTATGCGGCCGGCGCTATTTTTTTCTTTATTCGTTCAGGATACGCTCTGAATTTTGGGCAGACGATTTTTCAGAGGGAACTTCAATTGTGGAACGCGGTCACGTAGTTTTTTAGCGTCACTCGAGCAGACATGCGCCTGAGTTTAATAATGTCATAGGCAGCCCCCGGCGTGCTTATGTGCTGCGGCTTGTGCTGATAGCCACCAACAACGTGACTCCATATACAGCGCTTTTAAATGGGTGTTGGTTCTAATAGGAAGATCGTTGAAACCGTTTGTAGAATTCTGAGGTTATTTTCCACAATATCTAATAAAATAATAGTTCCTAAAAACGTTGCCCTCGCTTACCTCTTGCATTCCTCATAACACTTTAGCAAGGAATGGATAAATATTCGCAAAACTGCACGTTGTCACGATCGTTGGCACTGTTACCAATAAATCGCATACAGTGCTGATAAACAAACGCGGCCATTGTGATTTGCGGCATTTTGTTACATTCGTCCGCGCGCCCAATGCTGTCATGCGACAATAATTCTTTGAAAACGCTCCTGACAGTTTTGCCGCAAGCGACGCCTCTGCACTGGAATGGGATTTACTATGTCATACGAAACGTTAGCGGTCGACTAGAAATTTTTCACAAAAGGCATTCAAACAAGCCCGACGTTAGCTAGCTAAACGGACATTTATAGCTCAATGTTGTATACCGGCTCGTCTCCCTTGTTTGTAGGCAAAATGAGATCGAAGCTTTTTGTCACTCGCAATTTACAAACCAAACAATAAACATCAAAAATAATCTTAAAATCCAGATGAATAGCGAAGGCGGGCGTCACGACGGAATAAAAACAAAAACAAACTGAAGGTAAGTCGTCGCGTTATCTTGATCTTAAATAAAACCGATTTCTTTGGCCAAAAGTCTGTTTGGAAAAAACCTTATCCGGCGTCGGATTCATTAGGATAATTGCACAAGTCAAACAACAAAAAGTTAAACTTGATAAGTATCAAAAAAGTGTAGTCTGAGTCAAAAGCAGGTCTAGTCGAAAAGTAAATTATCAGATATAGCTTTGTAAGTATCACGGGACTAAAAAATAGAACAAGTTCGTAATTGCATCCAGGTTATTAGATTAAAAAGCTCTTCTAGGAACAGGAAGTAAATAAGTTACTAAGCTACTCACTTCACTGCTTTTACATTTATGTTTCACGGGAGAAAAACTGTTCAGTATTCATGTGGCACAAAGAAAGCTAATTCACTAACGCGACAGTAATCGCTCGAAAACCCCTTTTATTGGAATACGTAGTACCTACTTAGCTTTACATAAAAAATAATGTTTTCAATCTTACAAACGTTCTTTGTTTGTCGAGATATCTAATTTTCGTACACAAAGTTTTTGTAAGTTTTCGTATAAATTAGAATATATAAAATGATGGGGCCTAAAATATTCACATTTGTATAAAATATATATAGAAAATGGCGGCCGAACCCTGGGCACAGTGGGCTGGAATGAGGACGTCATTCAGTGCGGTGATCAATCTATCGGTCTCGCCGAAGTGACGCATCGATGGACAGCGAAATATATCGATACCGAGACCCGCGCGACCCTACGCAAAAACACGTAAGTATAGACGCGTACATATTTTAGTATCGCTCAATTACTTAGATTGGTACAGTCGAGTAGAGATCCTTTTTACATACTCTCGGTAGTACATATTGTACGAATTTTCGATTCGCTCCGAGTGTCTATCAGCGATATTGGGAGTTTCTTCGCAGAGTAGTTTTAGGCTTTGAGATTGGTATGGTTCACACATAGTGGAAAACGGTGTTTTGTAATCTGATTTAGGAAAGAAAAGTGGCTGGGATTTAGATTTTGGCTTTTTTAAGGATAAGGTTCGGCAATAAAGTTGAAGATATACTTAGGTATGATTGGCACGTGCCAATCTTATACGCATACGTAAGCTAAGCCAAACCCTCGCATGGTTTGGCTAATTTGATTACCAAGTTCGCTCAGGTTCAATTTAATAACGATTAATTTTACGATCGAGATGTGTAAGATAATATATTATATAATAAGATGTCGTATTTGTAAGTTTTATCTTATTTAAGATATGTACATGAAAAAATACTCAATGAAGTCTTATTTTAATAAAATAATAAACGCAATATTTACATATTTAATACCTACATACTATAGAGCCGGATATTTTTGATTAAAAAACCTCTGTCCAAAAAACGCCAGAAATTCAATAAGCCCAACCAACATCAAAAATAGACGAAACAATTTCCAGAGTCGAAAGTTTAAAAAGTATAAAACCAGTCACCAATTGTTCGGGGGCTAAACGCAAACGGCTCAATAAAAGCCAGCGTGTCCCGTTGGTAAACAAAACTGCCAGTCATTAGACTGAGCGAACGAAAACATTCGGTCCAATTATCCGGGCCGAGCGGTCGGCACGAAAAACGCCCGGGTCAGACCGAGACCTAATGACGACGTCAAACGGACTCATCAATCTATTTCGGAGACCTGAAGACCTAATGGGAACTTTTAGTGTTTACTTTATTAGTCTGAGAATAGAATAGACAAAACTTAGTAAATTGAGGACGGAATAGGACTTGTTTATACGTGAATGTAAAATTTCGACTATTTACTTCAGGGATTTATCGAGAAATTAAGGTCCAAATAATAATAATAATAATAAACATTTATTTCGGCCTTTGCCACATTTTAATTAAAAACAATTTAATTTTTAGTTAGTTCGTTAGGGTTTTATTTTTATTTTATTTAGTATAATTTGTAAATAATTTGTAACAGATAATTATAAACAATAAATTACAGAATTATCAGCACATAAAAAAAATTAAAAAAAATTTAACTAAAACTAGTGTTAGTAACATAAATAACAAATAGGTAGGTATTTATTTTAGCCTGGGTGAGACAAACCGAACCTGGGGAATGTCTACTTGACAGCGTACATTACCCATCACTCCAAGATCGGAGAAGCCTTCCTGTCAGCCACGTTTCTGAGAATGTTTCTGAGAATATTTACACACGCGGTATAAACCCAAGGTAGTAAAAGAAGCCATTTCATGCCTACACTTGCAGAGGTGACTCGCAAATTAATCACATGCAATCAGGGGTCATAAGTGCAGTAGCACTCGACTCTACCAATACCAAAGTTTTACATTTCTTTGTAGCAGTATCAATGGTTCATGACTGATTAATTTGTAGCATAGAACTTAAAGTATTGAATAAACTAGTTGAGGATCATTAAAATTTTAGTACTAAGAAATTTTAAGGCACTTACGCCCGTTTTCAATAAGCTATCTACCTCCGGTTTTGGCATACTGGAGACAGTAAAACAAAAGATCCAATACAAAAATTTGACATGTTTCTGTTGTTTCATTTGTTTTTCCATCTCCGATATATGATAGATAGCTTATTGAAAACGGGCGTTAATCGTACATAGCGGGGATAGTTTACGGGTGTTATTGTAAACTCGTCACATTTTTGTTTCATTTTCATTCACGTGTGGCGTATAAAAATTGTGACGAGGTTACAATAACCCTTTACAGGAATCCAATGGATACGAGACACACAGGACCATTCATTGTGGTGACACTTGGGGGAGGCCTAAGTCCAACAGTGGACGTCTTTCGACTTAAATGATAATGGTGAAGTGTAAGAGTGCAACTGCACTTTTGACCTCAGATTGTACATTTTAGTGCAAAAAATTATCAGTTTTTAGTAACACTTCGGAGACACACACAAGTCAAGACACGTTACATAGAGGACGCACTCAGTGTCACCCATTAGAATTCCACCAATAAGCAAGATAAGAGAGATGCTATTAAGCATTTCTACTGCCCGACTTATGGGTTCAAACTTTTATAGATTTGTGCGGGTTACCGAGACTTTTAGCAGCCTTTATCTAGGTCCTGACTGTGGCTTACTGTTTGAAACGAGTAATTCCAATGTTTCTGTTATTTATGGATTAATTAGTATACCCCGGAAAACTAAAAATACGTATTTTGAAGAGAGAGGATTCTGGATTATGGTCGTTGAAAATGCAAAAACTAGTTATTTGTATTTTCAACCTTTACGGTAAACTTTTAACTTACTATACACTAAAAGTTCATGTTACCTAATCATTAGGTTGTTTCAGAATAAATTCAAATTTCAAATTTTAATAACCTAAAGAAAACTGGGACAATGAAGGACATAGTAATATGAACATCAGAAAGTAAGGTACAGCTAGTTCAGAACCATTTCTGTGGTTTATCGGGAATTTTAATCCTAAAATCCAGCTGTTTGAAATTCTGTGTTTTTGTGTGTTTGGATTCGATCTCCAACATTTTAAAATTGTAAAGAGTATTGAGCTTTGTTAATAACTCACCTTTTGCTCCGGCTTCACTCCCGTGGTTTCTCCTATATGAAAAGCCCAATTGCCACCCCTTTAGGACCCTATACTCAATTGCTTTTCAAAAATAATAAAAAATATCGCAGTCAAACTGCTAGACGTTATTATTTGCAAATCTTTGAATACTATGACTACAAAATGAACAAACAATATAGGCCTAGCTTGTAAGCTAAAATTGCACGCAGGAGACTATGGAGCCACAGATAATCGCTGGACTGAGAGAGTTCTTCACTAGTATCCTCGCGATGTACCACGTCCCCAAGACAGATCCAGGCACTGGTGGTGCGACGACATCTTCGCGGCAGTCAGCCCCACTTGGACTAAACTAGGCCGAGACAAAGAGAAAGGGCGAAAGATGGGGGAGACATTCACCCTTAAATGAGTACATAATTAATAAATATTAATTAATACCTACGATCATTTAACTTCAAAATCTATAATTAAAAATGCTGCTAAATTGCCAATCGCTCAACCACTGCTGGTTGAGCGATTGGCATCAGAATGACTTGACTATTATGATTCATAAATCTCATTTTTTTTATATTTTTCATTTAAATCGTAATAAACAAAAATGTTTTTTTTCCTCTTTACTATATTAATTTAGTTAATTTAAATGAGTGCGTAGACAAACGAGTCAGTTATTATTTAGGTATCTATTTTAACCGCGAGTTTGAATACCTATGCTAATTTCGATGAAACTGAATATTCGGTCCCCTTTTGGCTGAAAATGTTTTTTTTTTTTATCAAAACTTGCCAAAACAACTTAAACGTAAATATCCCATTGAAACATAATTACTTTAAATTGTGAAATTACAACAATTATTCACAACAAATGTGTCCTAATCAGATTAATCATGGATTTGCATGTTACTTAATTAAAATAATGTAAAACGATGCCGCCACGTGCAATAAATTTTGCCAATCACTTTTGCAATTACTCGCAAATTAAAATTCAATAAGCACAATTAGATACATCTATTATCACTATAATTATAATTAATTAACATAGTTTGATTAGGTACCTATTATACCTACTATTTGAATATGTCCTAAAATTCTGGCTGTATAAGTAGGGAATCCAGAAAATCAGTTTTTTTTTTAATGTTACGTTTTCGCGTTCTATTTTTCAGTGAACAGTAGAATTATCAAAAGCACTCTTGTCAAACAGATTGTGATTATATAGCGTTATTAGTGCGCTGCAGAATTGCTGGCCATCCGCTCTGCATAAGCCCACTCGCCATTTACGACACCCACGGGACCAGCTATTTGCATCGGATGACAGGCAGCTGATAGCCTCTAAGATTCCCCTCCATTCCGTCATTAGCATGGAAATTTAAACGTAATAAAGCATCAGAAAACCCTAAGATTCACGTCTCATCAAAACGAGCACGAACTACCAAAGTGCAGGGGCTTGCTTGCTAGTTTTACAAGTGACAAATTACTAAGAAAATACTCATTTACAAGTCTATTATATTCCTTTAGCAAAGGAGAATTTTTAATGGACAATATTTCTGTAAGCTAGTGCGCCTGGCCCGCGCAGTTCGCTTTACTCTTTAACTTGCAACTTCAGATGAGAAAATTATTTTTCATTAACGCTCGGTTGCGTTTCTACGTCCTGCCAGTGGAATTAAAATCAATTACTTACTTCCGTTAGAACAAAACAAAGTTCTAGAAAATTCTCCCGTCGCGTCGCTCCAGTTTGTAGCGATTTCCACAAAATTCGTTTAACGACTCCTATGGTTTAACTGTTCAGTCCAAATTCATTCGATTTGCCAAGCGAATAACGCAGTTTGTTCCATATTCGGAAAAAAATTTTCAGAGCTAAAAATGATTTTTTTAGTTTATTTTAAGCTTAAAATACAGTTTAACTTGCTGTTCGTATCTACTTTGGATGTTAAATTATTAAGACAAGAAAATTTTTTGCTACCTATACTAGCAATTTATCGAAAATATATCACTAGTTTATTTATTATAATATTAGCAGGTGCCAGCAACTTCGCCCGCGTGAAATTATAAAATTGTTCTAAACATAATTACGCTAAAGCTACTGGTCCAGGAAGACGCTAATAAAGAGAAATCTACCAAACTCCCTAAATCTAAAATTTGTTGATAGGTGTACCTATCTTGCCCATCCTCACCTACGGTGCTTAGACATGGTCGATCATAGAGTCGCAAAAGTTTGTATTGAAGTTTGTCAACGAACACAATGGAGTGTAGCATTCTAGGTGGGAAAAGAGCCGTCATGATGAAAAACATCACGCTGCGCGACGGGCATCATAGACGTAAGAAAAATAGAATTGGGCTGGTCAAATCAGCCGCATGTATACTGACCTCTGGACAGAAGTCTCCACAAAGTGGGTACCTGAGAATGGAGAGGTTGCGAGATAATTTAGAAGCATACCGCAAGGGCTGGTTCGAGATGGCTCAAGACAAGCCAGGAGACCTTTGCCGAGCAGTAAAAAATATAGGCAAAACCAAAAATACTAAAACAAATTCTATTACATGACATGGTCTACCCGTGTGCCATTTTTAAACAAAATCTGTTCAGCCGTTCGAGCGTGAAGAAGTAACAAATATAGATACAGACACACACTCACAAACTTTCGCCTCTATAATATTAGAGTGATAAGCAAGTTTCTTAACTGCATAGCATATAGGGACTCAAAAGGCAACAAAGCAATTCACATGTAAATTTCTCTTTCAAGAGATAATAAAAAGTCGATTACAAGGAAAGTCGCAATGAAACTAAGAATTTACAGTCACTGAACCCTTTTCACTGAGAAATTCAATAAGCCCGTGTACGGGGCTCTCACGATGCTCCTTACCCTGGTTATGATATTGTTAAGGACCGAGTCCTAGCGAAGCCACTGACACTAAAAAATACGTGACTGTTTTATACGATCCTATCCCACGTTCGTGAAAAATCGCCGTACTTGGATAGTCTCCCGATATAAAGAGATCCGAATAGGCGTTCGCCGGATCACGCCACTTACAGGATAATGCAAGTCTTTTGTCTATGTCGCTCAATCAGTGCTATACTCTCATTCATGCTGGCCTGAATGAATCTAAGGAACAAGAGACCCGATTGTAGCAAATCTAGCTTCGATTGTAGGAAATGTAGGCGTTTTGTATTTTTTACGGTTTTATAGGAACGATCTGAAAGCTGAAAAGTAAACTGGATTAGGTGGTATTGCTCGTAGATGTGAGCGTAGACATGGGTGCTTTTAAATGTGAATGGCTGAGAGCGTTCCGCATTCGGATTAGTTGATTCAACTGCTAGCTTGGAGCTGGTATTCAAGAATGGACCTTAGTGAAAAGCTTTTAAGCGATAGGTAACAATGGTAAAATCTGAAGTAACCTTTAGAAGTAGGTACTCCTAAAGGACTTTAATCTTGAAAAAATCACTACCACGTGATTTCTAATGTAAGTACATCAGTAATCACATGGGAGTGTACATACTTTCCACCTGACATTGACAAAAGGCAAATTAGTATGTTCTGTGTCTTCACCGCGATCATGGGAGACTTTAACGCGAAACTGAGCAAATGTGACGGTGATGAGCTGCGAGAGTGACAATTCAGATTAGAACACAGGAACCGCAGGGGACCTCTACTGGGAGAGCGCCTCTCTTTTTTTTAAACGTGAACTTAGGAAGTGGAGACCTAGAAAAGCCCTGACTGATGGTACAACTAGGAATTAAATGACTTCATCATGATGACATCAATGATGACTTTGCCATCAATGTGGTGACAACTGGAAGTCATCGCCTGGTAAGAGGCACATTGAATATATCAAAATCAAGTCTGAAAGACCTCGACTAATGAGGTTCCATTTAGTATGTTTATCTCAGACAGATGAAACAGTTGAGTAGGTCTAACTTTGAGAAAGAGACTAGGCGGCGTTCGTGAAGCTGTACGGTTTCTTCTCGTCCAACATACCGCAGTGTCTATGACCTGTCTGTGGTGCGAATGACATAAGGCTCTGAAACGTGGTCGCTTACAATGGGCCTCATTAAAAAACTTAAAGTTACCCAGAGGGCAATAGAAAGGGCTGCCTATGCTCGGAATTTACTTGCCTAATCGCATCAATAATAAAAAAACACTGTTCATGATATCACATCAAAATTTTACATAACATTTTATAAAAATAATATAGAAATTTTATATTAAGTCCGTAATTGTACGTGTAGCGACTACGATCACCGGACATAACACCTCGTCCGGTCGGAGGATCCTCCCTTTTCAACGGAGGTATGTGGGACTTTACTCTCTGTCTCACTACCTCCAAACTGGTGACCCTCGAGCATGAACGTCAGCGCAGCCTTCGTGCAGCAACCACGTCGTGACGTCATTATCACTTCCTCAAGCTTTCGAGCAGCGAGCCACGCAGCCAGCACGGCACTGAGGGTATCACGACCACCAGCATGCCCACCTGGTCATACCTGGTCATCACCTTCAGCCTCATCATCGACCTTGGCACACTGCACCTTCGGCCAGTCACATGAAGAGCTATGAAGAACCTCTCCTGGTCGACGCCAGCAATCAAGCCCTACGTCGCACAGTCCGGCCCCGACTCACTGGAGCCAGCTGTATAACTCCGACCCACTGGAGCCTGCAGCATCATCCCGACTCACTGGGACATCACCATCCCGACTCACTGGGACATCATCACCCCGACTCACTGGGGCATCATCATCCCGACTCACTGGGACATCATCACCCCGACTCACTGGGGCATCATCATCCCGACTCACTGGGGCATCATCACCCCGACTCACTGGGGAATCATCGCAGACAGTTCCGACTCACCGAGAACTATGCGATATCTGGTTCCGACTCACTGGGACAACAACACCCCGATTCACTGGGGCATTACCGCAACACAAAGTTCAGACAGCACCTCACTGTGAACTATGCGGTATTGGGTTCAAACCCACACAAAGCAACCTACCGCTGGCCTGGCACGCATTATAAGAAGCATCAAGGACTATCGATCTCCGATCTCCGGAGGGGAGTGATGTAGCGACTACGATCATCGACATCTACACATGACGTCACAGAATCCTGCATCGCGCAAGCAAAGTTCTCCGCGCGATTTGAATAGATACAACAGCCCGAAATCATCTATCGGGCAGTAGCCCACCGGACATAACACCTCGTCCGGTCGGAGGATCCTCCCTTTTCAACGGAGGTATGTGGGACTTTACTCTCTGTCTCACTACCTCCAAATACGGACAAAATAATTGAAAAGTAAGAACTACTGAATATAGCGAACTGAAACCTTCAAGTGAAAATTACTTTTATGAATATGTCTGTCGGTTAATGCAGCTTTACATACATTTACAGAGTTCCGTGCACTATTCTGCGGTTAGGATTCAAAGAATATCGAATAGCTTCGAAATATTGAACAATACAATACGATTCGCAGTATTGGTAGCAAAACAGTTTTTACCACAGATGGTTTGAAATTTTTATTAAAAATGAATTGGAAGCTAGACATAGACTGGTACTTTTCCTATGTATAAAAAATCTATAACTGAATATTGAACTAACTGAATCTCAACTGAATATTCGAAACGATTGAAGCGGTATCGCTAGATACATTTTTGCGGTTTCAACGGCAGGTGTCGGGCGGCCATTATCAAATACACACACCAACGATCGCGTGTTATCGCCCGCACTGTCACTTTAACAGATTTATTGGCCGTTCCATTTGACCCAACGCACTCCTGTTCTATATAAAAACGTTTACAGAAAATGTGCTATTCCATACTCCACGAGTATCGAAAGACTTATGATGACGTAATTTATTGAATTGAAAGGCGTCCCCGGAATTTGTAATGAATTTGATTCTTCATACTTTTCGTCCTATAGTTATTTGATACTTCGAAAATCCTCTTGAGTTGAACTCAATAGTAAATTCATAAACTAAACTGCAGTCACAGGTAGACTGTTATACAGCCATTTCCTGTGTTGGTAACCATTTCCTCGCATTGTACACGGCACTAGAATAGATCCTCCGTTTTCCTCATCATGTCTAAGTATCTCAGCTGTCTATATGAGGCTGTAAATAACTCTCTATCACAGTCAATTGAAGTAGGAACCTAAAAAAATACTCAATCTCCAGTAGGTACTCAGGCTATACATTTAATTGCTCCGTAAAACAAATTACGTCCACCTCGTTGCTCGTAAATGTCTATAGAGATTTTTTATTATCTTTACAAATTATTCCGCTATGGGTTTTTTTCTCTTTGTTTATTTACCCTTTTCATTGCATTGTGTTGTCCGGTTACCGTTTATTATTTTCTCTCAAAAGAACAATGATATAGGAAGGCGTTCATTGCGCATATCGATAAGTACAAACAATATCTGCTGAAATGGAAACGAGCACATCTGAAGATGTGACAGTAAAAGTGTAATATTAGACGATTTATGGCGCATTTAAAGGCGTTGATACCAATCGCCCACGCATAAAGGCGCTCACCAAATAAAAACCAATTCAATACAGTTAACAGAAATATGCATGTTATGATGAAAATTCCAATTAGGTATTCGTTTCGATTGCAGATTTCCATTATCAGCTTTAAAAATAATTCGGCCGAATGAATGCTTTTATTTTTATTAGAATTGTTCACTGTTGGTCATGCATATCTGCCGTGTTCGGGATTCACACAATGAATTCTCTCTCTGTCGACGCACTGAGCAGTAAGCGTTTAAATTATTGGAATTTTATTTAAATAAAAAAACTATTGAATAGCTCGAGAAATACGGCGTTCGGCAAGCGAGTCCCCGTCGCGGAGAAGTGTCGCTTAAATGGCAGAGTGCGATGTATTCGAGGGCACGTTTATATCGCATGTTATTAAATTCTTTTCCTCGCGACTGGTGATGGCAATCGTCTTATTCAATTACACGCCAAACAAGGCATGAGAATAGCTGACAATGACTTCACGGAAAAAATGCCGCTATTGAAAATCCGGAGCTTATTTCATTTAATTCTGTTGTGATGTGACAAGCCTGACAAGCGACTTTGAGTGTTTTTATAATAAAGGATCGTCAAAATGTTCCTTTTAAGTTATAAAATGAAATGAATTTTATTGTTTCAATATTAAATGGCGCGCGATGAAAACTTTAATGTAAGCCGCAATAATCCTAGAGATTATGGAGCAAAAGAACTTAATGATTCTACAAACTTTAAAGCTTACATTTAACTTGGAGCGTGTTTATTCTGAGCAGAGATAATGCGTTTTAAGGTTAAATTGTCAAATCAAAGAGTAATAAAACGTCCTCTATTCTGTAAGGACGCGTTAAAATATTCTAAAGTGTATTTTATGAGAGGCATATCTCGTCCTTACGAGCCATAACTATAAAACAATCAGCACAAGAATCTCGAATATTTCGTAGGCATTTCCTCAACGAACTTTTATTAAAAAACTTTCTGCTTTTTATCAGTCCCTGAGTTCTGTGTCTATGGGCCGCTGTAATTTCACTATCATCTTCGCATTGTCAGCATATAAGGAGATAGGCAGACATCTATGTATGTGTATATGGTCTTAGAATGTTGAGTTTATATTTATCGTTTTGCAATTTGATGGAATGGGGTTATTTACAAACGGTAGCATTGGTTCATTAATTCTGGGCTGCGGATTAACCTGGACCGGAACAAGCAATTAAAGGAACACAGTATATATATATATATGTTTTAGTTAGTAAAAGTCTGAAGGGGGAGCTTCTCGTTTCACTCAGAATGGATGAAGTAATTTGATGATTTTCCATTGAAAAAGAAGGATTCATTTGATTTTTTTATTTTGTTGCTACCTGACCTGGTAAACTATTCTCTTATTTCCTATATTAACAGTTTTGTTGTTAATAAGCAGGCCATTTATTATCCCAATAGTACTTAGATATTGTATAGTAAGCGATGACGGTTTATTCTCGAAATTTCTCTCTAACCACATGAATTCAAATCACTGAACTAGCTTTTGCACATGAAATTTATATCGACATTACGTAACGAATTTAATGCAAAATGTCTGGTGTTTTGGAATTTAGGCTGTTTTATGTGAAAATATAATCAATGAATAAGGTATTTTCGGAATTAATTACAGGGACAGAGTTATTATTATAGTTGTACTAACTGACCCGGTAAACGTTGTTTTGCCATATTATAAATATTATTTGTCAAAGAAATAGAAAAAAAATGCGGGGCGAGAGTAGAAGGGTGAAAAATACTTTACAACCTATACTTACATCTATCATATAAACATTAGCCTATATTGCTACTGCTAGGTAAAAGTCTCCCCTTTCTGTTTCCAAACCTTTCTGACTAGGGCGATCTCTGGCTAAGTTTTCCCCGCGAACATGATCTCAGACGAGATCCTTCAGGTGTCCAGCAAGTGACAATCCTCGTTCATCTGCCCGGGCGCATTCGTATGACGTGGCCAGTCCACTCCCTCTTCAGCCAAGTATGTGTATAAAATATGCATTAAAAACATTAAAATCTGTCTAGCCGTTTCGGAAGAGTGCGGTTGGACACGTAGTGACACGAGATATATTCGATTTAGACTGTTTCACGAAGTTAAGTCGCGGGTAGTAATAAATGATGCGTTAATACATGATAAAGTTTCACATCAGTCCGGCTTTGCGCAAGCACTGGCTTGTTCAAGTATTATGATCGCATTTCGCGGTCGGTAACGGATATTGCTCGCCTGTCCAACTCCTTTCCGAAGCAATCTGTGTTTGACAGATCTCACAGTTTTGATCACTCGAGCGAACCTATACCCTAGCCTTTCAGAAACCACTGCTCCGTTTTATTTATATTTTCCTTACATAACTACACTCAACCTTCAACAAATAAATGGTATAAAGTACTCATGCGTGGATTTTCGGGAAAGAGCATACGGGATTTCGCCGATATTTACGCAAATAAAATTTCAAACTTTAAGCCAGGATGGATTTGAGCAACCTTTGAAATATGAGTAGTAGATCACTTTTAGCATAGGTTTAGGTGAGCATAATCAGCTTTTTAAAATTCCCCCAGGTGGGATTCGGGCCTCCTCTCTAGGAAAAGGATTGCGTCTTAGATTTTCATAATAATCTATATCTATACTAATATTATAAAGAGGAAAGATTTGTACCTATTTTTGTATGTTTGTAATGAATAGGCTCAAAAAGTACTGGGCCGATTTAAAAAAATCTTTCGCCAATAGAATGCTACGTTCTTCCAATTTGACATAGGCTACATTTCATTTTGAAAAAATTAGGGATCCTTGGTAAAATTTGAACAATGTAACCGAAGGTGTAGAAAACTAACACTAAAAAAAGGGTTTTATATCCAAATTTCCAAAAATAAATAATTGTCTACCCCGTGCGAAGCCGGGACCGGCTGCTAGTATTATATATATCACATATTACACTATCTACCTACAGAATTATTTTTGCCAACTAAGCCTGATATAGTGGTGATATATCTTAGATCTAGAGACTAAAAAGGCACACAGTGATCCTTAATATGACGGTCCCTCATGGCGAAAGATAGGATAGATGTGTTACATGTTCACTAACAAATTATCAACTAAAAGTAATCTGTTAGTTGGTTTACCTGAGATAAAAGTCAAAAATGGTAACCACACGTTATTCTCTCACTAGGGACACAAAATCCGCCTGGGGGTGAACAGGGGTGCTTTTAATGTCACCCCCAATGTTATCTGAACAAATTTATAATATCGTCAGTCACAGCGGTGGCTATTTGTTTAGGTTTTTATAAGCCTTCTTTATTTATATGCTCCCCACATCAGTGTTAACTACATCATTTGAAGCGAAGCATTTGATGTACGGTTGATAATAAAATGTTGAGGGCCCCGTGAAAATTGGGGTTTTGCGAACTAGTAGTTGGAATAGTTTTACGTCGAATTTATTCGAGAGTTTATAGTTTCAGTCACGATACATTTTTTATTCGCGTCCAAAAATATGAAAGTTTTAAACTACCTACTATACTGTAGGGTAAAAACCGGATAGTTACCTCTGTGGAGTACTGGCCCCGGTTTTGAATACACAGTGTTAGGGACGTTAGCACTGTACCATAATTTATTGTAAGTACCCCTCCCGCAGACCTTAGTGTCACGTAAACTGTCTGTATAGACGCACGCGTTTCGGCCTAGTGAGAGAAAATCTTCCGCGGTGAAACTTCGACAGGCTTTTAAACTACATTGCTAAGTAATTTCTATTGAAATAATAAAAATATTATTACTGATTATGGTTTCAGTTCACTTTTTATTTCTTTGCGTAATTCAGAGTTTAAGTTACTCTGTTTACATACATTAAATTTTATTGCATAACTGTTTTTATTTATTTTACAAAAAGGGCAAATATCCATATCAAAAAGGATAGTCGGTTTAATTACTTGTGCGAAGAGTCGCTCTAGGGGCAACTATCCGCAACTATAAATTCTTTGGAGAGCAAAAGTAGTTTTTTTTAACTCATTGCGACTATAACCTAACATGAATAAAAATAAATAGTTAACTTTTATATGCATTCATTTTGAAATGAGCTAAATGCTTTTCATTTATCAGCGTAAATCAGGCGTGGTGATATGCCCCTTACTCATTTGCGTTTTAAGAATTAAATATAACAATACAACAAAAAATACCTAGAACATACTCTTTAACCTTAAGAAGATGCTAGAAAAGGTAAACTTTTCTGTTAATGATTATTTCAATATGAGATATGGCGAATGTGGTTGCACAAAACTTGTATACCTAATATTAGAAAATTATAGCATAAGATGTAGTTTTTTTGTGGATTTTAATGAATGCTTATACCAAAATTCATTTTCAATTGTTCTACTTTTCGATTATATTTTATTAATAGCTTTCCTATCTTACTGAAAAATTTGGAGGCTACTTTGTTATATTTTTATAGTGTTAAAGTATAACATTTAATAATTATAATGTTGCACTAAATAAAAGATTGCAGTTTGTATAATTAAAAACTGATTTATTTTTATTTAAATATTCATTATGAGGTATTATCCCCGCACTAGGTCAGTATCCTACGAAGTATTTTTTTACATTAGGCAACTATCCTTTTTTTGAGAGATAAAATAAATCAGAATATACCCGATAAAACAGGACACATAATATACTCGTAAAAGGAGAAACTGACTGACTGATATATCAACGCACAGTCAAAACTGCTGTGTCTAGGAACGTGAAATTTTGCACAAGTATTCATGATGTAAGTTAGCAATAAGAAAAGGAGGAGGAAAAGGGAAAATTCGTCAGTGTTCAAAATTGCATGAATATTCCCTATTCTTGAAATCAGAACAGAATTTCCAGATAAAACCTCTTTAATAACCAACTTGGTTAACCCACTTCATATCCAAGATATCCTTCTGCTCAATCCCCAATTGAAATGAATCCGTAATAAATCCGTGTAAAGACTTTCTAAAGTATTAGTTATAAAAGTCATCTTATGATTTATTTGTTCAAGATGAAGATAAATTGAATCGTCTAAATTAAATGAAATCTTCATTACTCATTGTCAGGAGCATGACGTCATTTAGTCGCCGGATTATATTGTGCACGGCTCATTATCATGTTGTAAGATGATAATGTGGCGATATGCACTAACTCAACAGCCTTCATCATCATCATTTCAGTCAAAAGTCGTCCACTGCTGGACATCAGCACGGCACTGTTAATTGTGGTGACCCTTGGGGGAACGGTGCCGAGCATCTCGCATCCATCGGTTTGCCGCAACCCTCATCAGGTCATCAGTCCACCTTGTGGGAGGCCTTCCAACTCTGTGTCTTCCGATACGCGGTCGCCACTCCAGAACCTTTCGGCTCCAACGGCCATCTGTTCCGCGAGCAATATGCACTGTCACTTCAGTTTGGCGAATCTTTGAGCTACTCGTATGTCAATAACCTTGGTTCTCCTGCGAATATCTTCCTTCCTGATGCGATCGCACAACGAAACTCCGAAAATATGAACGAACTTCCGTTGATCTTTGGATGACTTTTAGCCGTCCGATGAGGCCCACTTTGAGTGGCAACGTTTCGAAAACATAATTATTATTATGTCAACTTCTCTACAATACTCAATAGTTCAAAACTAAAAAGGGAGCGGTAAGTGTGTCTAACTTTAATGATTCAAACCACCTTTGGTTCTTATTTGCCCTTTACGTGCGAGGATTAAGAGTTTCAGAAGTAAAACCTTGACGGTTTTCTGACATCTGTTTGAGACGCTTGTGGAACTCTAAGCGACAAGGACGATTCGAGGTCGATCCAGAAGGTTACTAGATGGCCAGATGGAGCACTACCTATTATTTGTCATACTAACCATTACGTGAGATCGAAGTCATGAGAATCATGAATAAAAATCAGTGGCTTGCCAGTTTCATATTTATTTATCATTACTCTCTGCACTGTACTGTAGAAAGGACACAATTATGTTAAATATTATTAATAAACTAGTTTTTACCCGCGACTTCGTCTGCGTCAGTCTTTTTTTATCACTGAAACTTTTTCTTTTTCTAAGACAAAAGCGGCGTAAGTTGTGAAGCAACTTACTACTGTCTAACTTTTTTTTTACTGCGAAAGTCCGTATGTTTTGCGCTAATAAAGGAAAAAAATACCTCTAGGTAATTGAAAAACTATACCTCTATCATAAAGCTAATTTGAGTAAGAAATATTAGGTCTTCTTCCTAATTATTAATTATTTTTAGTGTGCATAGCAAGAAACTTTGATAAGTACTTAATTAAATAGTCTACAAATAAATTACAGCTACATTTTATACAAAATCTATAGAATGAAAACAATACTTTCTATTTATTTTTTAGCAGCTGCTTTCAAACCTATTTATAAAATTCGAATAAATAATTAAACTCTATTCTTAAATTTTAGAAAACGGTAGGACCACCACTAGTGCCTGCTAGAACCAGGGGGATTTTCTGAGGAAAGAAAACCCGTAGCTTTGGAACGCAAAGAACAACTGAATGATAAAGTGGTTTTAGTCAGTAAAAGTCTGACACCGGGTGTGTCCACGCCAATTGGGAGAAGTTATTGAATGATTTTCCACCTTAAAAAAATAGTTAAGTACTAAAGTACCTACCTACTTGTATGGAGAGCTTCATATACCGGTTACCCCCATTTGTAAGGTCTTTTAATGTGAGAGGGTTACCCAATTGATGCAACTGCCTGTACCTTATTTATCCAGGAAGAAAATATTAAATTACCACTGTGAGTAGAACAACACTCCTTGGATTACTGGCTCATACCTAACCCACCTGTGTTTCTTCAGATGCCCTTTATAGTCAAGAGCCAAACTCTTTAAAAAAAATCCGCATTACAGTTTAAAAAAATACGAGTATATCAAGCGCACTAAAATAAAGTATGTGTAATATTTCATATTAATATCCAAACTGTTATCTATTTCAATCCATTACTAATATTAATTTTACCCGCTATAAAAATATTAATGCGCTCTCAGCAAACTTACTGCATAAATTATAATAACATACTGTAATTACATTAGATTTATTACCGTACTGCACACGACTCTAAAGATTTTAAAAGTTCAATGTGTTTTTAGTACTTTATACACGTCTGCGATGAGTTCAAACTTGACGCCAGTTTTTTAAATAATATTTTTATGCAAACTACGTCCACAGCTGGACATAGTGCCACCACAATGATCGGTCCTATGCTTCTCATTTTCCACTGAATGACTTCGTCAGGTCATTGGCACTCCTTGAAGACCTCCCATCTTCCAGCGCTACGTTACGTTACTCCGCGAGAATTCCAGTATGTAAATTCATCGTGTATGTACTGGAATAAATTGATATACGAGTAGATAGATGCTGTACGGATTGGAGTATATTTTTTTAAACCATTAGTTTTTGAGTTTACTCATTACAAACAAAAATACAAACTTGCAAACCTTTCCGCTTTCTAATATTTTTTCTCTGTATTTGCATAGATGTGTACTGTGATGTACCGTTGGTTCTAAGCCCACTTAAGAGGTAACGATTAAAGAAGATCTACACTATACCGTGGCAACTCTGGACAGTGATCAGTGACAAATAGATAACCACCATAACATTAAAAAGTATATAAAAACCTCCATGATCGTAGAAGCTTACAAAGTAACTGCACCATCAACGGCTGATGACAAGCTGTGTACTTATGAAATGTGTCAAGCGACGGCGGTATGATAGGAACTCGGAGGAAATAGGCGACCCACATCAACAGCATTCTGCTTTACATCCAAGCTAAATTCCCTTGCGGACAAGAAAAATGCAGCAGTACTTAATTACGTACTATATGCGCAACATTACTTACTTAATGGTAGGAGACCATGAAAGAGCTACAGCAAACGTCTAACTTAATTAGAATATCAATCTGGGCAATTAAACAGAAGTACGAGTATTTGCAAATGCTAAACCAAGCAATTTAAAAATCAAACAGGGAATACCTATGCACAGCTGACATATTTTTTATGTTTAATGTTTTGTTTACGCATTTGGTTATAAAGCAAATCTTTATAACATCTGCCAAACTGCATAGCAGTTTGTCGGCCGTACATTCTCGTTGTTATGTAGGCTGCTCTTGACTGTTACATTTTCAATACAAGAAAACGTTTAGCACGGCAGGTGGAAGTATAAAGTGTCACACGTACAAGCAATTCAAAGCCGTAACCCAAAAAATCGTATCGCACAAAACTACAAAAGTATTCGTAGCAACAATAACGAAAACTATCGGTTCCCATTCCAACAAAAGTACACCATAGCATAGGTGACGTGAAAATAGCAAGTTTTGAGGATTTTCCTCTTGGCTGTAATGATATGATAATTCGATTGCCCATTGTGTATTATTGCGGTCGGCCGCGGTCTTGAACCCAATGGGAATATAAATTTTCAAAGGTAAATACGAAAAAGGCACTGCCGTGAATCTTTTTATGGCGCTATTGTATGGAAAAATGATATGCTCTCGTTATTGAAGAGAATCGTAAGCGTAAATTCTCACCTGTACTGGTTGTACTCGTAATATATTCTCGAAGCCATTACGGTTTCGATTTTGCCGTAAAATCTGGTTATGTGCACTTAATTTGAAACAAAGGGTTTCCATTGTGATGGAACGTACTAAGTGGGTCAGGTCTGTACATCAGTGAAAACTTTAGTAATTTGCTGTACACGAGGTACTCGCCGTGACGACCTAATAATGTTTCATTTCCAGTAATGAGATTTGGAGTGGGCGTTATTGTGACGTGTTTTCAATGAACAAATATAAATCCCGCAGATGTAGGTAAATTGTTGGCGACCTTATTAATCTCGTGAAAACTTCGATGTTCTGTTTCTACAAATAAAGTAAAGTAAACTTGGAGCATTAATGTCGTCATTACTTATTTTAGGAAATGGTTACTTTATACAACTAGACGTTTTGTTATTCTCCAGTCAGAAAGTCTGGTAGGTAAACTAGCCCGTCGCTTTCACCGTTTAGGTCCTAAATCCCAGTTAATCTAAGCTTCACTAGTTCATGTAGCGCGTAATGTGTACTTAATCTTAGTTTACTTTTAAATTTAACTTGTTAAACGAGCTTGTAGTCATAAAAACTACAGCAAATTACTTACAACTTTTTCGTCTGGCATTTTATATCTGTTTGAGCACATTCACGAAGTAATCAAAATAGGCGATCACACGTTAACAGCATGCGAAGTGAAAAATAGGAATTACGAGTAGTAGCGTTACAAAAATTGTGACGATAATATTTGCTTTATTTTTAAAACGTTAATAGGAAACCAAACTATAAATAGATCGACCATTCAAAAAATAGTGATTAAATTCTGATTTACATTGATACAGTAGCTGGCGCCGGTATCACTGGATTTCGGCGCTGTATTAAGCACACATGTTTCAATCCAGTCCAGCATTCAGTATCTGGGTTGCAGCGCCAGCATCCAGTGATGCTGGCACCAGCTGCTGAATCAATGTAAATTGGCCTTGAAGAAGGTAACATAATAATCACTAGCATAATTTTCACCCTATTAAGGTTACGCGATAGAGTTATCGCAGCCCTGGAACGCAAAAGGCTACTGATGGCACATGGGTGGGTTTTAGTTCGTATAAGTCTGAAAGTCCCTCACCCAAAGTTTTTTTTTTTTTTGGTGGTAGGGGAATCATCAGAATGACTTCTCCCGCTCTTGGGCGGAGCGGGAGGGCGTGTCAGACTCTTACTGACTAAACCCCTACCCCGTTCTTTCGTTGCCTTCGTTCTGGGGGGGACTCGGTGTCAACCTTTAGGAATACCACATGTTCCCCCCAGAGGCTTCGGCCCTACCGGGCCCCTACAGTTTGCTGACATCTCTTTGAGGCGCGCGTGGAACAGAACGCGCCGTTGACGACTGGGCTCGGCCCAGATTATTTCCAGACTGCCGGACAGCGAGCTACCCAGTGCTCGCCGTCCGCGAACCCGCGCCTACGGTGGTCGGAAATCGGGATCGGGATCTCGGCGGCGGCGGCGTGAGGACCGTTCCCTCACGCGCTCGCGGTCAGCAGCCTCCTTCACGAGCATTACTGCTTCGCAGAAGGAGTCGACCGCATGCCAACCCTCCTCGCTCCGGACCATGGCCTGAACCAGGGCCCGGCGCGAGAGGTCGCCGCTCCCGATAGCCTCCACGAGGTCCCTCACCCAAAGTGGAAAACTTTATTCACTGATTTCCCACCTACAAAAAAAAAGAAATATTTTCTCCGCCACACAAAATCTAATCCAACGTGCGCTAGTTACTACAAGGCTCGGCTAGTCATGGTGACTTTATCGAGAGCTGAGATTCTTCCGCCGCACTGAGCCCAGTAGTGACGTGGCCCTTGATTCTAACGCTACGATTGGCCCGAGCCGAATAACGTAATAACAGAATAACCTAACGTTTTACCCCAAAATTCCTTTGATTTAAGAATATTCTCTCCAGCTACCACACAACATGCGTGTATTTAATAACATTTTCCTCAGTTAACGAATTTCTTTGAACTAATATGTAGAAAATTGTCACTAAAAGTCCGGAGGCGCTCGTTAGCCATTACGTCCTCATTTTTTTAAGTTTTATTAAGTAGTATGTAATCCTGAGACCCTTTGGCTTAACTGACAACACGGTTGGGTAATGAAGATCCATCCCTTGTGAGCCGCCCATCACTTTTTGGAACGAAGCGTTTTTGCTAAAGAGGGATTAGTGTACCCTCCTCGGGCTCGATTTTCCTGAGATGCTTTATCATTGGGGTTTCCGACTAACATGAGGTTAACTTGTAATCTTAGCTTTATTTGGTCGTTGTAGCGACTTAATACCTTCAAGCTCGGTAATGAAGCGGTTTTTATGAAGACCCTTTCCTTATTTGATTTTCATCACAATGCTCGCTCAATGGTCTCTTTGTTACTCCTTTATTTCAATTGTTTACGGTTCAGCCTAGTCACAGATTTCAATGTAATAGTGATCCCTTTGTACGTAGAAGGTTAAGCTAAAATGGAAAAAATTAAGAACGGATCATTTTTAGATTACAACAGAAGGGCGAGCAAGAAGACGTTTAACAAACAGGCAAATTTTTTAATAATAAAATTTAATTAACGTTGGTAAACATCGAATGTTTTTAATTATCTCGGGGCCCTTCATTCTGACGTTTCAGCAACTACGTAGATGCTCTCCTTGCGTAAAAAATATGGAATACAGTGAAAAACGTCGAGTCAATTTGCGAGCATTTGTCTGGTCGCCTTTATTTGCCGGTCGAGCGGGCACAAGAGCCCCTGGCCAGCCACGGTAAATCAGCTTACATTTTTTCAAAGGTTTTCTGTGTTTGGCGGTCCTCGCATCACTGGCGTAAAAACCTTTTCATTTGTACTCTAACATATTCGCTAATTCCTTATAAGTAGATAAACGATTCAAATAACTTTTCTTTACACTTAAGTCAACGTAAACAATCGTCGGATTTAGTTTCCGTAAGTTGAAATTATAATTAAAATATAACGTGAGTACATAAATGACTTAAATATTACTGATTTTTGAAGTGACTACGTGTCGGAAGACGCAGTGTTGGCAGGTCTCCCACAAGGTGAACCGATGAACTGGTGAGGGTCGCAGAAACGAATTAATGAATGCGAGACGCACAGGACCGATCGTTGTTGCGATGCTTAGGGAAGACCTATGTCCAGCAGTGGATTCTTTTCAGCTGAAATGATGATAATGATAATTAATGATTACTAACAAAAACAATGCGTTCAAAATAAATACAAAATGAAAAGTCTACATTTAGACGTCTAAGTATTCCTCCACATCACTTTCACTTCGACACGCCAGAAAGGTTACCAGAAGACTGACAGCATTACGACGTTTCCAAAGAACGGGCCAATATTTCAATAAAAATTTACTATAGTTGGAGAACTTTAGAATTCAAACATACGAAAATTTTACGTGCAATAATTATGTTTTCCTAAAATTAACCCTAGTATACAATTAATACGGTGCGATTGAGATTACAATGGCATAAAGCAAATTGAGATCGTGAATTTCGAATAGCCTCGCGTCAAATACTGTCGTACCTTAATCTTCTATTACCTCACTTACGAGATCCTACGAGGAACAATTAAGTCCTGTCAATGCAGTGGACCCCTATAAAATAGAGTTGATGGAGCGGCTCCCTTCGGTTATAACAATCGTCGCGTGTTTATAACACTGTGATAGATTGTACCACCGTAAACATTCTAAAACCATTCTGATTGCGATTGTGTTCATTTCACTAGCTTTCAGTTCAGTTAGTTCTCGCCTCACTGGCTAAACTAATTGCGTTAATACAGATAAGTAGTTTACAGTGTAATTGCATTGTAACTGAACTACGCAAGATGAAGAACATGAAACGTGACTACAATGTAACAAAGTTACATTACTTCACCAAGTCTAACATTTCTAATATAATACCTATAAAGTCTGTGCACCTATTTCTAAATGGAGGGCTAATAGCAGATTCGAAGCACGTCGGGGCCGACTCTATCGCAGTTTTCAATCCGAAGTCGAAACTAGAAGATTTGTCACGTACATTGCAACTTTTACAAAGGAACCGTATCATTTCCTCACCTTTTGTCGTAACTTTGTCTCCGCAATTACGACTTAATCAGCTGTGAATAAATTGCATCCAAAACAACTATCATCTAATCTTGAAAATATTAGATAGTCCATGCGGCATCAGTAAATGAAACTCATATGAACAGCGCACAAGAATTTCCTACGGAATTCAATTTTAAGAGGTCCCATCCATATTTTTTCGCTGAGTCACGTCCAAATCCGCAGTGCAAATAAGAAAATAAATAGTCTTTTTCAATCTCCTGACCACGCCGATATATCGCAACGTTAAATGACCAAGTACGTGTAATATGATCAACGAGGCTCTCGATCACAATCCATCAAGTTGAGTCGCCGTACGGAGCCCCGCAATAGTCTTGGTCCCGGCAATCCGACGAAAAGCTCGCCTTTTAAGTGGCTAGATTTTACATTACCCCGTGACAATGGAGGAAAACCTGACGGAAAAAATAAGAAGGTCAGAGTACCCTACTCGCAGACAAAGGTTCTTTCTGTGTAAGCCACTCAAGGTGACACTTTACCCGGATTAAAGTTATCGTAGTCTGCCAAACTGAATACAAATGCAGGGGCGCCGGGCTTTGGGCCCGTGTTGTTGGCTCTTATGTGCCTTGTTAAGATGATTAGCTGCTGTTAAGAATGGAAAGCTCAGGACCGATTTTATGGCCACGGCTTTTACTGGGCTTTGTGTTCAAGTGATTGATTTTTGATTTTACTATTTCTTTTACTAGCAGAATATTCTTTTGTCACTTTTAAGGTTCGTAAATCAGCTTGCGCCATAAGTAGCGACATAATTTAAAACATCACTCGGGATTTTCGTATTTAAATAAACCAAGCTAACAGTTAATTATTAAAAGAGGAAGTCGTAAAATCCATTCTTCGCAAGAAAATGAAACGCACAAAAACGAATGCGGATGTCTCCCGTCGAGAGCGTTCCCCCGAGAGCGCGAGAGCGCTTGGGTTCCGTGCACATTTCGCAAATTCACGTTCGCCCTTTAAAGTGACCGGATAATTTTCTTATCCTTTACTTTTAGGGAAACCTCGACAAAAACGCCAACGCTCTTTGTATTACGGCGGTCGTTAAACAACTTGGAGGATACCCGCCGGCCAAATATAACAAACTCACTCATTCGATATTTCTTCATCGTCTGTCAAATAAACGAGCACAATAAATGTTTATTGTCCTCGAATTACTCAAGTGAGAAACGGTATAAAGAGAAAAGAATGGGGCGCGCGGAAGGGACCACGACAAAAGCGATCCTTCTTCGGACCACCAGCCGTGACGGCGCTTACATTAAGGTTATCGTCATCCGCCAAACTGAATACAAAGACTCGCCTGGGAAGAGCCCCGTGATTCATGTGACCGACTCGCTGTATTATCATACCATAATACTATATTGAGGAAATACGACATGGATACTCTTGAGTTTATGAGTTGTTCTTATGGAAAAAAGAAGGATTCCGCATAAGCACTTAACACAAAAATACGAACCTTGAATGGAGCCTCGCTGCTGCGATTCAAGAGGATCCTTATTTTATATGTTACGAGCATCGTAATATGCTTTGTAGTTACGCAAATTCAAACATACGCCGAGAATTTTTGTGAAGCGCAATGTAGCTTGAAAATTTAAAAGATTGAATGTCGAAGTACTTTTACAAGCAAACCGCTAGAGAGAACGTACGACTCACGATTCAAAAAATTGTGGACCGCAGAAACAGAAACGTCTTTCTTATCTTATTGAATTATACAGCAAAAACAGTCGTGCCTTTTTCCTTTACAACAAAATAAAGACCACGCTCACAACTCGTACTAATCCGCACTAAATTCGACCGCACCATAAATCAGGCCACCAGGCTAACATAAACTGCAATCTCGATGTGTAAACATCATAGTAGTGACGTCACAAACGGTAGACAAAGGTCTAAATAACCGCTCGTAATAATATTACGGAGCGTAACAACGAGAGACAAATCCGAGGTCGGAGGCATCGCGGCCACTGTTATCTGTGACCGGAGGATTTCTCCCGGGAGGAAACATTATCTAACGCCCTGTATTACTACCACCCGATCTGATCTTCTCTAACGCACTACGACGACTGTATTTGTAACACAATAACATTTTAGTTTCATTTCGACGTTTGTATTGTTCGGGTAAGTTTAGGGTTGAACCCTAAATGTTTGGGCGTTTTTTGGAAAAACAACCTACGAATAAACTCTTTATTCTATCAAATTATTTAGACACAATTGTGTAAAACATGAAGTAATAAACTGTTCAAAACTGAAAACTTATCTCACGTTTTCGGAAAATGTATTCTGACTGCAAGTGCGCTCATAAAATTAACACACTGTTAGCTACGCCAAGAAACTGTTACTAACAGCTTATTAAGAAATTCTAGAGTGCTGAAATACCTGCTCTACATGATCGTTGGCGTCACTTTTGAAAAATAACTTTCATAACATATGGCTTGTTATTAAAAATATATTCTCTAAAATATTTGTACAAAACATACTCTCAAAATAGTTAAAATGACACAGATAGACAATTCGAATTGAATCAAAACAAACAATTTTTTTCACGCATCACCATTGTTATTTTATTTTTATATTTTAGAATGATTTCTCCCACTCTTGTGCTTTTACTGACGAAACCCTCTCCTTTGTTCCTTTTTTGCTTTCGTTCCAGATTCCCGAGTTTTCCTTTCAGAAGCCAGCACATGGCCCCAGAGGCTTCAACCCTGCTGGGCCCCTACGGTTTTGCTGATATCTCTTTGAGGCGCGCGTGGAACAGCACGCACCGTTGACGACTCGGGTTCGGTCCGGATGTACATCATCATCATCCGTTTTCAACAAAAGGCTGTTGAAAACTGAGACTGCAAAAAATAGACCTTTCTAATCACACGCTTTTGACTCTGAGCCAGCCTGTTCGAGCTGCGAAAATCGTTCGAAGACTATTGCTTCAGCAATAAGGACGCTCCTACCACACTTTGGCAGGTCGAGGTCCTCAATAAGCTGATTTTTATTCTTTGAGCTTCATATTTTTACTTTATTAACACTTGCTTCTACCAGCGCCTTCGCCCGCTTATAAATAGAAAATTATCCCATAGGAATGTACTTTCGTCTCCTGGGTTAAAAAGTTTAAAAACCAAGTTTCGCTTTTATAACTATAATAATAAAGTTAAAAACGTTGAATATTCGGTGTTATTAGACTTTTAAATCAAAAATTAAAATATATATCAAGTTTATTAAGATAGATCACCACATCGTAGTCAGACGCCTCATTTTATTAATGTCAGTGCGTAAGAGTGCTATTAATTATTTCTTACTAAAACTTAATGTCTTTACATCTGAATGTGTACTGGCGTCATAAAGCAGCTTTTAGTTAAAATTTAGTGTAATATAAAATATGTTTTTCAGTGTAAAATGCAAGTATCATAGATATTTATAAAGAAGAGGTCGTCTTCGGTAGTCAAACCTAATAAACAATAGGTAATTGTATTTTTTTTAATTTGTAATTAATTGGTAATTGGCAATACCTAGTTCAGAGTTTTCACACTTTGAGGACAAAAAAACGGTGCGTGCTCGCACAATAGAAGTGAAAACTTTATCGAGATGAGGTTAATAATACAAAATCGTAATCGTTTCGACTTTAACCGAACAAGCGTTACATAACCAATCGTGACATCTCATTCAATAGCCATAATTTTTCTCTACAATTATTATATTAACAGTTGGCATAAACACGAGACGTCTTCCAAAAAAAACACGTAAATAAAACTCCACTATAGATTGGTGTTATTAGTTTCGGTGTGGAGCCAAGCGTGCAAATTACACATTTTATTTATGCAGTAACTAATTTGGCTGTCGCCTATTGTAGATGAAAAATGCCTAAGACATTAAGTCGGCCTTTGTACCTTTCTGTTGCATGAAATTTTGATCAATAAAACAGACCCAAGCTCGTTAAGGTGAAATCTTAAACCGAAGCAGTAAAGCTTGAAGATAGCACACATCAAACTAGCTATACCTAAGTCCGGTAATCATTCGGACCCAGTCCAAGTCGAAGACGGCGCGTGTATTCCATGCGCGCCCCAAAAAGATGTCAGAAAAACCATAGAGGCCCAGCAGAGTCAAAGCCTCTGAGGCAATGGGTTCGCTTCTGAGAGGAAAACCCGGGGCCCTGGTACTAAGGCAAAGAAGGAAAAAAGGAGTGGATTTGGTTTTAGTCAGGAAAAGTCTGACGCGGGCTATCCCGCTTCGTCAAAGAGCGGAAGAAGTCATTCTCATAATCTCTAAAAAAAAAATTTTTACTTCCTTGACTACATTTACAAAACTTGTGTCCAAAAAATCACAAAGATATAAATCTACAAGCTACATTTACCCAAGCTAACCCTGTAGACGCAACGTAAACAAAGGATCGGGATAAGTCATAAAATAAGCATCGCACTAATTGAAGCTTATTATGCGACACTTAATTAGGTTCATAAAGCGGGACTTTTGCACTCGAGAGCCGAAGCGAATTACTTTGAGAGGAAACTTTGAAGACGGGTTGTTTTCAGTATGGTGTTGTGTGACTTTAGACGCGCATGTGACCGCACGCCCTAAGTGCATACGCTTGTCTTTGAATGGGAGGGGGTGTTTTTATTTATACCTGCAGTTAGGGCTTTTAAAAGATGTTTTTGCTAAACACGTTTAAATTTATAAAAATGTTTGTAGTAGCCTACAAACATCAGTTCACACGCTAGTTAGTAGATATAGTAAGTTGACAACGTTTATGAGCGTTGATATTAAGAAAAACAATGTCCCAGATATAATTATAAGTATGTAGTATGGAGTGTGTTATGTGTGTGTGTGTGTGTGCGTATATGTGTTGTGTATGTGTGCGTATATGTGTTGTGTGTGTGTACTACCAGGGTTCCAAAACTTTGTCAGTATCACTGTACGAAAGTGTTTTTAACCTATCACTATCAGTCAAATTTTTCCTATAATCTAGAATTTACAATATACCTACAACATTTACGAATTTCAAAAAAAGTAATACATTTAGGGATTTGTCACACTGGATGCGTTCTGCGGCCTGCGGTCCGGTCAACGTTGTCGGTCGGTCCCTCGCCTCCGCCCCGCCGCGGCCGGGCCAACATGCGTTCTTTGGTTGTGCTCGCGCGGTCAGATCGCATTCTATATAAAATATATTAATACCGACAATGCTGTTCATACATGATGCGGGCTGCGTTCGCTTTGACCTGATCGCAGACCGCAGAACGCATCCAGTGTGACAAATCCTTAATGGCCTCAATAAATTAATATCAAATATCTAGTACATAACACTTTCAAAAGCAAGTACCGCTTTCAGTGCCACAAAAATGTTAAATCATAAGTACCTAGGCTTTCACGCCAACTTTGATATTCGAAACGCGTACAGAAAATCGAAAATGGGGCAGCATAAGTACATGAGTTATTAGAGCGCTACACATTTTTCTTAGTTAGCCATCTATTTCTATACTCACACATACGTTGCAATAAATTTTCATATTGCAAGAGAACGCAATATTACGAGGTACGGTAAGTGCGTTATATTTCATGTCCGCGGCGGCGCTCTGTGCCTACTTGATAATACAGTTATTCCGCGTACCTATTGAGATATTGTCTTGTATAGAAACTTGATCATTCTTTAAGTTTATCTGATAGATCTGGTTGAGCGGCGCACAATAGAATGGACTTGTACTACTTGAACAGTTTCAAGTAAATCTTTATGAAATCGATCGGTTTTGTGCGGCAGGATACTTTTGTATTGTGGAAACAGGAGCTTTACCATGACGTGTTACAATGTCAGTCGTGCAACTTAGAAAGAGGGATGGAGTTACACATCCTATATAATATAGCTTCATCTCTGTTCAGTTTAGGTTGTAAAATGGGTTCACGTTAAGATCCCGTAGTAGGGGCCTCTGAAGTTTAAAATGTACAGAAATCATCTGCCTGTTTATTTTTGGTAGTTTTATAAAATTATAACTTTTGTTAAAAGTACTGTCATACGCTTTCACTGGTCAGCAAAAAATAATAATATCATCATCATCATCATCTGCCTAGCCTTTTCCCAACTATATTGGGATCGGCTTCCAGTCAAGCCGGATTTAGCTGAATACCAGTATTTTACGAGAAGCGGCTGCCTAGCAGACCTCACAACCCATTAACTGTTGTAACACGGTACTTCATGGCAAGACTGGAGTCAGTTTTTTTTTTTTAATAATAACATATCGGGAGCAAATCTATTGACAGAATAACTCTGCCACATCTAGTTCTTGGGATATTGCCATTTTATTTATATTTCGTATATTAAATACCTACATATTTGTAACGGATTTCGATGAATCTTAGTACATGATTAGGCCATGTCCTGGAATAGCATAGCATATTTTTAATCATCTCTGTCCCACTAGAATACCAAGGCCGAGTTTATTTCTTCTAACCCTCTTTATTTTGCTTTACTGTGTCATGTTTAGCTCCGCACGCCATCTATGCCCGTACCTGCCCGTATCTGCATAAAGCAAGTATCAAAAAATCAACACACCATTTTATTTTATATTTAAAAAGAGAACTCAAACCATTTACAGCATCCATCAGATCATTACGTAAACAGTCAGCTTAAAGCTTTGTAAATGTAGCATCAGATTTAATTTAAGGTGACACATGGATTAGGCCATCCCTTATAAACAGGAGAGTGACTTGTGTGTCCCCAACTTGAGGTGCGATTAGCGGGCAAGATAAACTGCCTCGCTGCTCTGTTGTGTTTCACTTCCTGATTCTGATCGCCACGTATTATTTATCGTCAGAATATGCACGTGGGATTGTTGAGAGTAAATTAGTTAGGACGTGATGATACATTTTAATAGTTGGGCGTTTTAATAAGTTGTTAGTCGTTTTAGTAAGTTGTATGTTACGATGTCAATGTTTTATTTTACTTTATTTTAATTCAAATGAGATTGTATTGATTGCATTGCGATTGGCTATTGACTCCAGTCTGAAAACTAAAATATTTATTATTTTTATCAATATAATAGGAACTCAGTGCTTGTTTCATTTTGTAGACTACAATAACAAGTTTGAGCAAATAATCGCTTAAACAAACCTTTCAGACAAATACGTGGAAAATGATGGTACTGTTTCAGCACAATATCAATCTTCCATTCCAAAACATTTGAATACGTTTGCAAAATTAACTATTGTCCATATTCCTATCTGGCTCTGATTATAATTTCAACAATTATTCACAAACCATTTCAAACCCCTGTATACAAAACAATATTGATATAACAACATAATAGACCAACATTCAACAAACCCAAAGTGAATTAGACCGTAAATGATAAGTTCAATATATTGAGGAGCTATTTATTATTCTGTCCTATTTACGTGCAATGTTAATAAAACAAACCACAAGTGAACAACTTGGGATACGAAACCAAAACTAACAAACGATATTTGTTAAGGGACACTTAATTGTTTAAGAAACTTCGGCTTCTAGGCACGGCCTTTAATTAATAGAGACAGCAATAAATTTTCAAATGTGAGTAATAGTGGTATGCATCTTGGTAAGCACTTGATAGTTAGTAAAGCTGTATCGTGTGTCTATAGAGTTTCTCTATACAAATCGATGTAGCTTTCATACCCGATTTTAATGCTCTATAGTGTCAGCACAGCAGCATAGAATTGGTTTAATCGCTGTAGGAGTTTGCGGATGGCGAGCTATGGGTAACTCGTCCGGTCACCCTCCGGACCGAGCTCGAATTGTCTACGGTGCGTAGTGTTCCACGCGCGCCTCAAGGAGATGTCAGCAAAACCATAGGGAAGGAAAACTTGAGATCAAGGCACAGAAGGAACATAGGAGTGGGTTTTGGTTAGTAAAAGTCTGTAATGCCCTCCCACTCCGCCCGAGAGCGGGAAGTATTGTTATTTATTATTAATTGTATACCTAATATGACACATAGAAAAGAAAACTAAATACCAAAACACATACAATGGACAATACATTGTTTGCTAAAGATTTTTTTAGGAGTATTTACGTCATTTCTATTTTTATAGAGCTTTATAAAATCTAAACTAAGTAAGAAGCGTCAGATGGTCAGGTAGAAATTTGTATTTTTTATTTTTAAATGCGATCACTTAGTGACATTTAAAGGTTAACATTTCAATTACGAGCTATTAGTGTACGCACAACCTTAGGTTGTATCTTCAAGGGCCAAGGGCAGAAGACGACGCAATAATTTGATAAGAACCTTGCACGTAATCTAAGTTCGAGTAACTGTATTAAATCGTTGCAGGCTGCCGTGCTAAGTGTAAGAGGTCTGGGCAGTTATAACCACATCTTAACGTAGTTACCAAGGTTTCACGCTGTGGCTCTTGGTTTCGATTAATTATCAGTTTAAATTTTGTTAGTTATTGAGAAACAAGCTTATTTGTTGCTAGCATTTTGCGTCCTTCTTTGTCTATTTTAAGTAACTGAAATTGTAACATAATTTATTATTTCAGACAGCTTTCTCGTCTCATACGACAACGATAAAAATTACATACACATGTGTCTCAGAAAACGCTCATGTTTAAGTGAACAGACATCCCAGAATTTAAGTTAATATTTCGCAAAGTATAACAAAACGGGCAATAAAAATCTCCAATCTAATTCCCAATTCATTTTAACCCGCACCGCTTCAGATTTCGTACGCATCGATTTCAAATTTATCATCCGTCCGTACGTTCCATAATACAGTCCGCTTACAAATAACTTGCATTCGGATTGAGAGACTGACATATTTCTCAGTTCTTCGAAGCGACTTCCAGAATATTGATCAGCTGAATCTCTCATAGCCTGCTGCCAGATGCTCACTGAAAATTACTTTCAAATAAATCTGGTGAACTTGTTACAGACGTGACGTGGTCGATGTACCGTGCTGCGAGTACCTACAAAGTCTTCCGCGATAACGTGTTGAATCACAATGGAAATTATAATTGAGTTATAAGTTGAGACGTCTCTAGTCCTTGTTTATTGTGATAACGGCGGCGTATTATAATGTAGCGGCCCGATTGCGTGCGGCGTTAAAATGATTAAGTGTATCGATTTAGTTGCGGAGAGGGAATGCGGTGTGTAGATGGGTTGTTTTCGAACGGGTATTGTTATTTTGTCAGTGGTTTACCCCGGTTATAATAAAGAATTTCCTATAATGATTAGATAACTGTTCAATGATTTCCTAAGATCGAAGGAAGTTTGTAATAAAACGACCAAGTTAAATTAAAGCTATAAATATTAAAGAAACGTGTTCCGTACTTATTGAATAAATTCAATTCTGAGAAAAAGGCAAAATCTTGACGCACAGCTCCAAGCGGGCTAGTTAATTTTACTTGGTATTCTTAACAGACAGAATTCAAAAGAATCTTATAGATGTCTGTCTGTACCTAATAAAAGTTTTCTACGAATATACTAAAAATAAAATCAAATAGGAAAAAGGAATATTGTTGGTTCTAGACTATCTATCTTACAAAAAATAAATAGGCCAACTACTTTTGTAAACCAAAAACACGGTATCTTGTTGCTATTCCGTTTTTACAGACTCGTGGATTGAGAAGGTAATACGTCGTAATTGTTGTTTATTTATTAAGACTTCTTGTACAGTTGTGGTACATAATGCAACAAGGCTATCTCTACTAGTCAACTTTTGACCTTTGTTGTGCTTCGGCTAAAACTTACGTTTTATTTGATGGAAAACATTTTTTTCACCATTCAAAATATTGACCATTTATTTTTACCAATCAAAATATCAGCAAAAAAATACTCTAAAACAAATCAGCTGATCCCTACATCTCTTGAGTTACGCGAGCAAAAAAGTATTGAACAGCTGATTTATATCTACTGTCTGGAAAAAAATGGCCGGTGATAAGAGATCTAAATCTTTAAATAACGAAAAAGAATATTCGTATTTTGAAAATAAAACTAAAATAGCTGATACCTGTGAGTCTTGTACGCTATGCAATGCATATTTAATGGCGTGTCCACTGTCCATCAGCTTGATGAATGCCTACCCATATCGCGTCTGAATAATAAGTTACGTCAGCCTATATGTACACCAAGATCCAGTAGATAGTCAGCAAAGTAGTACTTTTGTTGAAATCAATCATTAAGTAGTACGTAAGTTCTCCTAAGTGCGGATTGCGACTTGTTTTTATCTTGACGCGAGCCAGTTGTCAATAAAAGTCGTAAAATCTCTATCGCTCTGGTTGAAGCGAAAGAGACTTTACGATTATTAGAACAAATCTGTATAATATTTTCTCACAAAGGAGTAGGTTTTAGTTAATAAAAGTCTGGCACGCCCACCGCTCCGCCCAAGTGACCAAATAAAAAACCACTCCCAAAAAAAAAGAGAAATAAATCCTGAAAAGTCCTGAAAAAAACTGAAAGCTCGTGGCTAGATGATAACAGCCGCACGGGTTGATCTTCAAGGTTAAGCAACGCTTGCCAAGATTGGTCTGCGGATGAGTTACCATTTTAACATACCGAGTTTCCTTCGTGTCTCGGAAAGCATATGAAACCGTAGGTCCCGGCTGTCATTTGTAGATCTTTGACAGTCGTTACGGATGGTCAGAAGCCAGTAAATCAGACTCCAGTCTTGCCATGAAGTACCGTGTTACCCCAGTTAATGGGCTGTGGAGGTCTGGTAGGCAGCCGCTCCTCGTAAAATGATGAATCCTAAAAACCTAAAATATTTGGGATTTACTACTGTGAGTCAATTGGATAGCACATGTCAATTCCATGCGCTTTGACAATCGCTGTCGCTAGCAGAATTTTTACACAGTTTAATCTCTTAGATTACCTACCTGCCATAACCAAAATGTTTAAAACAAAATTACATCATAAACATTTTCATTTACAATGTATGCTTTACTTCATTCAAAGTACTAATAAGGTACCTACAGTGGTCGTCTTTCTATCTACCAACGGTTCTATAATGGTTTGTACTGTTTGTAGTATAAATGTAGAGAGAAAATGAGTACAAAATAGTTTTATTTTTTTATTGTAAGTACTATTGTATTTTGTAACAATGATCTATTTTACATTCCGTTGTATTTGTAACAATTCTTTTATGTTTCAAGAAGTCCCTGATTTATCTAGAATTTTAAAGTGTTTGAATAGAAAACTTTTTATCTAGAGAATACATAATGTTTGAATATAAGGTACCTTAGGGGCTCTAGATTTACAAGTGACACGTCTCGCTAGGACCGACTTCTGTAAAAGCAGTGAGATTATTCAAAAAAACTACTGCGATGGAATGCAACGAGCAACTGAAGAAACATAGGTCTTTTTAGGGTTCCGTAGCCAATTGGCAAAAACGGAACCCTTATAGTTTCGCCATGTCTGTCCGTCCGTCCTCGCTTAATCTCTGTAACCGTTAGCTCTAGAAAGCTGAAATCTGGTACCAATATGTATGTTAATCACGCCGACAAAGTGCAAAAATAAAAATTGGAAAAAAATGTTTTATTAGGGTAGCCCCCCTACATGTAAAGTAAAAAGCGATTTTTTTTTTATTTCAACCCTAACGTATGATATATAAATTGTTGGATAGGTATTCAAAAATGAATAGGGGTTTACTGAAATATTTTTTGATAATATCAATAATTTCGGAAATAATCGCCTTTATAAAGACTTTCTAGGAAAATTATTTTGAACTTGATGGGACGAACATTTTTTGAAAAGTTGGGGACACTTATTGTGACGGACGGGAAACTACGGAACCCTACACTGAGCGTGGCCCGACGCGCTCTTGGCCGGTTTTTTTTTTCTGGTAGGGGAATCATCATGACTTCTCCCGCTTTTGGGCGGAGCGGGAGGGTATTTAGACTCTTACTGACTCAACCCCTACCCAGTTCCTTCGTTACCTTCGATCTGGGGGGGACTCGGTGTCAACCTTTCGGAATACCCATGTGCCCCAGAGGCTTCGGCCCTGCCGGGCCCCTACAGTTTGCTGACATCTCCTTGAGGCGCGCGTGGAACGCGCCGATGACGACTGAGCTCGGTCCAGATTATTTCCAGACTGCCAGACGGCGAGCTACCCAGTGCTCGCCGTCCGCGAACCCGCACCTTCGGTGGTCGGAAATCGGGATCGGGATCTCGGCGGCGGCGGCGTGAGGACCGTTCCCTCACGCGCTCGCGGTCAGAAGCCTCCTTCACAAGCATTACTGCTTCGCAGAAGCAGGCGACCGCAAGCCACCCCTCCTCGCTCCGGACCATGGCCTGAACCAGGACCCGGCGCGAGAGGTCGCCGCCGCCGATAGCCTCCACAAGGAAACGGCGGTGCTCCGCCCAAGCAGGGCACACCTCTACCGTGTGCTCCACCGTGTCCTCCGGGCGGTCCACACAGTGGCGACACCCGGGCGTCCTCTCCTGCTTGATCCGATGCAGGAACCTCCCGAACTTACCGTGTCCGGTGAGGCTAAAAGTCTGACATTCTCTCTCGTTCTAACCAGATTGGGAGGAGATATTGGAAGATTTTCATCTCAAGGAAAACAGAAATCTACACCTAAAGCCAAAGCTACAGACCTTAATCCCGGGGCCCTAGAACGAAAAGGGTTTTAGTCAATAAAAGTCTGCCCAGTGTGGGAGTAGTCATTTTGATGACTTACCAGCAAAAAAATGAGCAACAGTCCTCAGTACCTTTTATGGGCACTGATATTGGATCACTGCGAATGAAATAACTATAGAAATAGAAAGTATATAAAGCAAAAAGATTCGGAAAAGTAAACTCATGTTCTTTATCTGTTGTTACTTCTGTCACATAGTGATGGATTGACATAAGTAATGTTCGAAGTGATAAATAATGTACCAAATGGTAAATTATGTCCCACGAGAGAGGTGTACCTACTCCTTCCTGTTGTTTTGTAATATCGGGATATATATTCGTAGGTAGGCAGAAGGATAAATCACATTTCTTGTCTCTTCACTCCCCTTCTGGGAAAAAATTTAAGAAACCTACCATTCGGTCATTAACTACCTCATTGTCTAATCTTTAGCAAAATTATTATCGCGATTATGAGAACCGTTTGAATTTACCATCGTGGTGAAAGGATTAGTCAGCTAGACTCTGCGTTACCGAGTGCTAGCTGTCCAGGGTGCGCCGGGCGTTTGGAATCGCAGAACGATGTGTTTAACGCCACTCGGGGAGGCTCCTTTCATGCAAGTACAATCTGGTGAAATGGGGTTTTACAGACCCGTTGGATACACAATGCGAGTGCGGTGCTCCTGTTGAAAACATGAGCCACATGTTGGAGTGCCCCCAGTGCCTTTATACCTGCACTCTGGAGGATCTAATGAGCGCCACTGATGCAGCTTTTAACGTCCACTTACTGGGCCCAAAATACTCGTATAATATGATGAATGAGTTATATTCCAGTAGCTTAACCCGGCCAGCAGTTTAACCTGTGTGAAAGTTGAAAATTATCTTAAAGGAACATACTTTGGGATTAAAAAATTCTATGTCTTATTCCAGAATATGATCTATCTGTTTACCAGATTTGATTCAAATTTGTACAGTCGTTAAGACGTGAAAAAGTCTCAAACAGACACAGTAACTTTCGTGTTAAAAATGTATAGGTATCTTAGTGTAGACATCTGGCGCAGTAGATGGCGCCACCCCTATGATTCTTAGGAAGTTTCTGAGATCTCCAAAAAGGTTGGAGGAGTTGGAGACTCTTCATAATATCTCTGGATTGTCAATCTAGAGCGCGCCTTTCGATGCATGGTAGCTGTCTTCTGATGACGTATCATATCAGAAATCAAGTGTGCAGCGTCGTCGTCGTAACCACGTCCACGTTGAACTATTAACTATATAGAGTGCCTCTAATGAAAGCGCGACCTGGGGTTTTTTTTTAATTTAATTGGCAACATTACTCAGCCGCAAATTGTAGGAAATAAAAAAAATTGTGATATGTCAAGACATGATTCTTCTACTAGTTAGTAATACCACATACAACATTTTTGGATTTAACCTCTTTTTCTCAGGTCGCGCTTTCATTAGACGGACTATATCTCTGTATATTCTTATACATAACATTTAATGCTGTTCGTCTCGCGTATACTCAAAAAACTCAGCCAGCCGAACGTGAAGAACGAACATACATACTCGTACAAACTTTTGCCTTTGTAATAAATATATAGATAGTGTGATAATATTAAGTTTATCTTTTCCAAGATGAAAATCGCAAATCAAGGGACAACTGTATAAATCGAGTCAGGAACGTAGTCGTATCTGAAACATTGGCGACGGTGGCGCCAACAGGACAGTTAGTAGCGACATTATAATAAATACCTACATGCATAATCAGCTTTATATGTACAGCGTTTCCACTGCTAAGACTCAGGCCTTCTCTCTGGGAGAAGTAAGGGGCCGTAATTCACCACGCAGTCCCAGTGCGGATTGGTGAATGTCACAGGTCATCGTATTTGTTGGGTTTAGGACATGCCAGTTTCATCACGATGTTTTCCTTCATCGTTTTGAGAGCAGTGGTGGTGAAATAAAATACAAAAACTATTGCGCCCGGCTGGGCTTGAACTCGCAACCTACTACTCGTAAGTCGGGGCCGTTACCACTGGATCACCACTGTTCTACTGACAGTATTTGGACTACTCGATTACACATGATATCCCTGGATTTACAATGCTATCGTTCTACATTCAAGCGGTCCATAACCAAAGGAATACATCTGTGGTATTCGGTACTCCATTAACACCTCACGGTGACACTTTCGCGAAATGAACTGCCAAACCTTAGTACTAGTGGAATGTCATTAGGGCTTTGGGAACGTTCCGAATACCACAAGTGGATTTTAGGCAGTTCAAGTGAGGGCATTGAGTGGGAGAAGTTCTTTGATCAATTCACACCTACGCTCCGCCCAAGAGCGGGGGAAGTCATTCTGATGATTCCCCTACCAGAAAAAAAAAAAAAAAAAAAAAAAAAACCTAATAAAAAGTATAAATCACATCACGCACTTCTACCTTTCGCGGTGTGATCTTTAAAGTATCTCATCATCTGCTTAGCCTTTTCCCGGATTTAGCTGAATACCAGTATTTTACGAGGTGCGGCTGCCTACCAGACCTCCAAAACCCATTAACTGGGGTAACACGGTACTTCATGGCAAGACTGGAATCAGATTTTCTGGCTTCTGACTATCCGTAACGACTGCCAAAGATCTACAAATGACAGCCGGGACCTACGGCTTAACGTGCTTTCCGAGGCACGAAGGAAACTCGTTATGTTAAGATGTTCACCCATCCACAGACCAACCTTGGCGATCGTTGAAGTATCTGCTTTAAAAGAATATTCCCAAGTCAATGAAACGAATCTACTATCTACTTTATAAATATAGTATTATGTACATGCCTATATTTCCATTAACGAAAGAAAGAAAAGGTAAAGAAATAAGTAACATTAGCCAATATGATTACTTTGATTATATTTTTTATTTTAAAATGTCATAAAATGATATCAACATCTTAAAGTTAACATTGATAAATAGTCGCATTTCGTACTAATAAATTGGTTTAACATGAATTCAATTATTTACAATGATTGTCGTATTTATTGTCATTATTTATTTGAAATACAAGTTTCAATTAGTCGACTTTTTAGTTTAAAATACAAATATTAACAAATCAGATCATAAAAAATAAAATATGCTTACAAAAAACTGAAATTCATCAGTTATTTTGGTATAATAAAATATGAATATTCTACTATCGGCTGAAATTATTATAATTATGTAATTTAACTGTAAACTTTTAAAATACACCTTAGTAAATACTACATCGTGTAATAAAAATGTAAATGTAATTTTATAAAGAAAGTCCTGGTTGCCTTGTATGAAATTATAAAATATGTATTACTTTGTAAACATTTTCAGATTTCCAGATGAATAAAATAGGTATAAGCAAAATTAAAACTATTGTAGTTATGTTAGTTACAATCCATATTATGGTATTAAATCGAACTGAATAAAGATACAACTTTAAATATTCAATTCTATAATTATTACTAAATACACGTTCATTCATTTTTACAGTAGAATCGATTCTTATCAAAATTCATGTATTTTTTTATATTCATCGTAACACTATTCCTACAATAAATTCTTTCTCGTCACTTACATAAGACTACGTTATTCTGAAGTCCAAAAGGAACTTCTTCTAATATTTTATTTAACTCATAAACACGAATGAGCCGAATACATTACTTTAATATACTATCCGGAAGACATAAATTTATTATTATCATATCCAATTTTATCTTCTAACACTTTTTTGTTTACAAAATAACTAATTTATTCTTAGACCGTTATTTAGAACCAAATTTTATAATTGCTACAAATTAATATGGCGTCTTTAACATATAAGTACATATTAAAATATACATGAACAGAAATATTCTTAACAATTATAAAGCGTCTTATTTTACTAGCTTACATATTTAACAAAAACAATGTGAATTCAAATTATACATAAAAGAAATATTGTGAAAACAGGTATATCATTTAAGTTTTGTAAAATTATTAGAATTTTGGTCATTTATTTCGTTGTTTTGGGTACTTGTATTACTACAAAACCCTTTCTAGAATGTTAATAAACTTTAAAAGAATGATATAGAAAATAACATTGACTAAAAAAGTGCAAATTATAAGAATCGACTAATGGTAACAAGTTTATAACACTGGTCTCTAATTTTATCTTAATTCTACTTTCTATTGTCTTTACAATCGTATTGTCATTATACAAATTATTATATACGCACTAGCATTTATCATATACCATATAGCTATTATTATCATATTGTCTTTTATAAATACAAGTTCCTATACTAAATTATCATGCCATTATTATTGTATATTAAGAATTGTATAGAATAAAAATACGAGAATAATAAAAATGTTAGCTAAACGGAGTTTCTAAAACCTCTTATATGACACGTTCGATCCTCTTCAAGTCTATCAAATTCTTCTTCCATTAATAAATAGCCGTCTGATATGATAATAATGATATTTTCAAAAACATTAGTTGACGTTACGTAATTTTTATTATCAACAGCAACTCCAGAAAAATACCTGTTTGTGTGTTGATTAATGTGAGTGATTATTAAAAGTGAGTTGCTTATTATTACACTCATATTAATTTTGCTTTGTCAGCACTAAAATCAATTACTTTCAAATTAATCACTCACATTAGTCAAAGCCTACCTAAACAGGTCTTAAAGACAGTGGAACCTTACTCTTAAGAAGTTCGTATTTATTGTCTCAATTTACATATTAAGGCTGAAACTCATTACTTTTATTTATTAACTGCCGATAATGTTTTTACATAACAATATTAACATCGAGATCCACTAAAACGTTTACAACAACCTCAAAATACGTACTTACACATATAAAATTCAACAGCCATGTTTTTATCACTACATGTTAATGCTATCTCTTTTTAAATAATTCAGAAATCTAATTTCTTTCTATATAACAAATTTTAGTAGCAATATGAACATGGAAAAGAATGTGGTGGGTGTTCTGTAGGCTTGATTGTATACGATGTATTGTCTTGGTGAGCCGGTGGGGCGTAGTTTCTGCCGTTCGGTTCTCTGGGCGTATTCGTTGATAGAGTTGTTGGGAGGCGTGAAGGCTGTGTTGTAGAAGTTGAACGCGTTGTTGAGTTCCGCTTGTCGCATGTCGGCGTCGAGTGCGTTCTGGTTGCCGCGATCGTGTTGTTTCTTGAGGTGACGCTTCGGAGGCCGCGTTGTTGCAACGGTTGTTGTTGTCGGACGCGGCGTTGTTGTTGTTGTTGTTGTCGTGGTTGTTGTTGTGGTTGTAGTCCGTTGAGGCGTCTCTGTTGAAGAACAGAAGAGTTTGATTAGATCAGGTATTTGAAATGAAATATTAATATCTTACTAATCATTACAAAGACAAACACAATTTTGAAGGTTAAGGACGTTTCTGTCAAATTATCAAAAAAAAACATGACCACGTAATATACTTAGAAAACTACCCTACCAAGTACCCATGTATCTCCCACACCCCTTAAATGCAAAAGCAAAACTCTGACCTGCAAAACCTATTACGAATATTAAATATTCATGACTAAAATATGACCGTAGTGGAAAATGAATTTACCTTTCAAAGTGATGATGCCCTCAGCTTTGCCGTAGCCGTTAGCCGCAGAGCATGTGTATTCACCGAAATCGTTCTTCTTCAGCCGATTTATAGTGAGGTTCATTCGCAGTGCATACTCGTTCAATATCTCTTCTGATATCACGTACTTTGAACTGTTGAGCAGCTTTCCACCTAGGATATAAATAAACAGTTTGTTAATAGGTATGTACTGATTTGAGTACCAACCAATAAAAAATCCCTAAGTAGTTGTTTATTACAAAATATAACAAAAGACGTCAAAAAAAATTTTGGCGCCCGACGTGGGCTAGTTATAACTAACAATTTTTTAATGTTATAACCCCATTTAAATAAATTATTTACATCAAAATCAATAAAAAATACGCGTCCCGCTTTAACTTCATTAAAAAATCAAGATTCAAAATAGAATTGGCGCCCAACATGGGACTTCAAGAAAAAGAAATAAGCTCAGTTTCCCCGAATTATTACTCACCAGCTTGCGATTTTCCTCGCTGCCAGGTGTTGAGTGATTTAGGCGAGGCCTCGACGTAGCACTGAAGGGTGACTTGCATGTCTGCCGCACGGAGCACCACTGGACTCCCCACTCGCACGATCGGCTCGACTGGACACAAATAATGGACGGGGTTAGATTGAAAGAACGAACAGAGTGGCGGGATAATGGACGTTTTCCTTAAGTGATAAAATAAATTCTGACTAGTACATTTGTTATTTTAGCACCCCTCGAGTCACATCAGTACAGTTTAGTAACTTATTATTGGTGCTTAAAGTTTGAGATGTTTTTACCATAGAATTTGAAGACTTCAAAATGTTTTTTTTTAGTATTCGTACAAAACATTATTTTGTTTCATATACCCTAGGAATAAACCTAAATAAAACCTTTTAGTTAAGATTCTTCACTAAAGCTAGACGAAAGAAAGACCATTTAAAGTCGAAGAAACTCAAGGAAACCTATTCCACGGAAATCTATTGCCCCGTAAAAGAAAATGCTTTTAACTCCCGGCCCTTTAAAACACATTAAACATACAATTCAGCATTACCTCGCAACTGTATATTCAGTAAATAAACCTAATTTCCCATACAAAAGAAATGATCAACAAAGTTTAACTAAGACGAAATTAAGTCCACTCAATTAGGTTTACGCAAGCCTTTAAAGTCAGCCAGTTTTGTTAAAGAGATAAGTTACACACTTTATATTCTTGAATCTCTATATTTTCTCATAAGTTTACGTACTTTTTGTTCATACAATAATGCAAAAACTTCTTTGCAAGTCACACCACGCTTGTTTTATTCAAAGGGTAGGCAGCGGGGTTCTCCAATGGCTTTTAAATTTAGTTCTAATGACTACAGAGCAAAGTCCGGACCCTTGCTGCAACTTTACAAAAAATGCAAATACTTTCACTGTCGGCGTCTTAAATAAAGGAAAAAGGGTTTGGTATATAAAGCATTGTATACTTACATAGCACAGAGACTTCGTACCGACGACTCTTGGTCGGCGGGATGCCGTTCGCTGCGATGCACAAGTATGTCCCCATGTCAGAACGTTGGAGTCCTTTCAGTGCCAAAGTGGAACCAACGTAGCTCTCTACCACTGTTTGACAAAAACATCAAATTAGATTTTATACTTTTGAAACATTAACATTTAAAACATTACAACTACTCATGTATAGTGGGTACGCTCGCAAACATGTTAATTCACAAACACAAAGAAAATTATCAATAGGCCATACAAATATTTGTTCCGTGCGAGAATCGGGCCTGCGACTCGGAGCGTAGCAGCTAATCGCTAAACCACTAAGCCGACCATACCGTCGCATTATGAAACCAACTTCTCAATTGAAATAACAGTTAATTTTAGCTCGAAGTACCTAATTCATTAATACAGCTGACCAAATCAGCGGCGGTTTGTAACCGCATAAACAGCTAATACGAATGAATGACGATACTCAACAATACTAAAACATAAATATTCCATTACTGACATGTAACTCATAAAAATACCAAATGTAAATATGTGTAATAGTGTACAATTATAATATGGTATAGGTATATGCTAATACTTGGAGTATGGAATATAATATATATAAATAAGTATTATAAATATCTATTAACACCAAATTGATGTCCCTAAAATTGACAAGGCGTTAAATTCAACGAGCATAGTTACACAACACTGAACTATTTTAGGCAAACTTTGAGGTCACATGGCCTAAGTGAGGGCGACCCAAAGGAGTGTTTATTACCTTTACTTGAAGCCTGTATCAGTAAGCACCGTCAACAGTTATGATCTAGGCTTGGTATCAATGAAAGACGACCTCTTTATTGCTGAACATAAATCAGTTTTAACAAGCGCATTGAACGGCCGCCGTTTAAAAAAACTTCATAGTCATAAAATTTGTAATGTGCCAGGCATAAGTCAAGATAAAATATTTTGTGCAAAAATTGTCAGTTAAAAAGGCGATAAGTTTTTAATTTTTATTTGATAAAACATACTGAAAATTTAGCTTTTTACTATAAGGCATTGTTGATTGTCCTTAAACTATGAAAGTTTGTGTAGGCCTCAAAAGTTACCTTGAAATAATGTTAGAATGCAATATGCATTCAGAAATAAACTAAAAATTATACGAAAAGCATCAGCTGTCATATACAGGGCAAGGGCATTGACGTCTATATATTATTTTGATAAAACATTCCACAGAATACGTGACTTCAACACGTTCATAATACGGCACATCAAACAAACTAGCACTTCACAACTTATGAATAAAGTGAAACGCGTCTTACATGAATAAATTTACTAAAGCGGCAAAATCTTGGTCCATATTTATTACAACAATTTCGTAACTGAGTGCGCAACGCCCAGGAGATACATTTCGGTCTGAAAAATTATGCCTTACTCTTACAGTAAGATGTACTTACTTACACAATCGCTGCTGCCAGCGTTAATCTTGAGGAAAAATGTTAATTTAAAGTAAGAGCTTATTTGTATAGATAACTTTTAACGCTGACATTTAATTTGTATAAACTATAATTGAAAACTATCAGTCTTATAGTACTATTTTATTTATATATTATTTAGTAAGCACCTATAAAAAATACCACGCGAACAGAATGAAAGCAATATGGAGATGAACTATGAAACCAACTTAGGTTTTTAATTTACTAGACACGTTACGGGGTCCTCAGCAAGAGAACAAATGAATAATGCTATTAGAATTCTTTGGCAGGGTCTCAAGTGTCGATGACGTAATAAGAATTGCAAACGAGCTTCTAGAGAATGAACTAGAAAGGTATGATAACTTGAGCTCTAGTGCGATTTTTATTGCTTGTGTTTTACTACGTCGTATCAAGTTCTGTTTTCATTAGTTCTGATTGAAATTCCGTAATTGAAAAGAATTTTTCGGATTTAACTTTGGCATAAAGGTCGGTGTAGAATAGAAGGAAAAGACTGGAAACTCCAAGGAAACTAATCTTGAAAAATATAGCTTGAAATGATAGGCATGTGTTTGAAACACATAAGTACGAAAAACCTGATGATATTTGAGTCAATTACCCATCTATCTGGATGTAACTAACACAAGAACTGTATAAGAGCGACTGCCTCTCAGACCACCATTACTACTACACCACTACTAGTAACTAAATAAAATAACATGACAACCCGTGGAAAAATCTGAAGTAATATAATGTTTTGTTAATCTTGAGAATGCTGTGCTTCACATAAACACATGTCATAAAATCTCGATAATTCCATCCAAATCTCAAATCACATTCTCACACTTTAATCAAAACATAACTTGCGAAAGCTATTCGTTTCACGATGGCTGTCAAATTAAATTTAAATGGAAATAATTTATCGCTTTGTTATAGCATAAGACCCCCGCTATACTAGGGGCACATAAAATACTGTAACTACGTAACGTGTACAATATCAGAAGCGGGAATTGTATGAAATTGTGTTTTATTAAAGGGATATAAACTTGGGTTGCGACATGTCGTAGCTAACTTGTTACTCTAGACGTCGGCTCTGATTCAGCAATTCCCCGTTATTATTGCGCCGAGACTAATTGTTTTCCGATTTCATTCTGGCTGAAATATTTTCTGCCACTGAACGTATTTTAAATGATGATATTGCGCCATTGTTGAGGGACGTTAATTACAATGTAATTAGGCTGTGATCATGTGAAAAGATATCTTGTAGCGATAGCAATCGATTATGGTTTTGTATAGGTATGTAGATATAATTTTCAATTTGCTGCGGTAAATGTAGTTATTAATTGAAATACATTTTTTTGCCTCAGACAGACTTTGTTCCAAAGGTCCTTGGTTATACCTTTTTGTTTGAGATGCGACATTATTAATAACTCCCCACGTTCAAGATGGAGCGAGAAGGAATGACAGATTTTATTTGACCTGTGTTCCTTTAGTAGTTGCTTTCGAATAAGCACCCCTAGATCTAAAAGGATTAAGCTTTCCTCTTATAATATACCTATTTTCATGATTAATCCAGTCCTTAAAACATTAATACTCCATTCTATCACCCCTTACATCACCTCTCAATGTCTCCAATAAAATAATCTCAAAGACAATCTAATTCGGTTTGAATACTCCGTTAATCTAATTTAATGATACATTTACGCTGTTTTATTATTACAAAGTTAATTAAGTCTGCTTTCGAGATATAAGTCAGTGATAATATCTACCGATATGGTTCACTTCATTTCATAACTACCTATTATTGTTTCAGGGCAACATGTTGGGAAAAATATTGTTTCATTTTGTTGTTGTATCTAAGCTATTGTTTCCCCGTTGCGATGCCAATTTTAATGCCTACGTGATAGGTGACAGATCTCGACTTAGGACTTGTGCGTGTGTGTATATGTTTAGCATTAGGTCTTTCCTCGTTCCTTTATCCACAGAAGACGGTGATAAGATTTCATCAGCAGTAGTAGCTTCCTTACGTCTGCAAATTACAACTAACGGCACTCACCAATTTTCCTTCCAAGCGTAATGATGCCACTTCATTTAGAATTACTTTTTTCTCCTAAACCTTCTAATTATTCCCCTTCTTGTTTACATTTTGCAAATACAAAAAAGTGTACAAATTTTTAATTAACGGCGCTGCTATCAGGACAGAATCAATGATTTACCGTTACTAATGCGCTCAGAAACAAATTCTCAATAATTCCATTCCAACTCGCGTTCGCCGCAAAAGAGGAAAACGAGAAAAGTAGAAAAAGGAAAACGTGGATAGCTACAGCGAAGGCAATTCTTACATATTTAGTGAAGCGTGTTTAACATGTCCAATTAATACAAAGGCAGAGCCGGTTCCACCACTCTGTTAACTATTACAACCACCCTCCGTTTACAGAGGGACGCCAGTCTTTTGTTTACGCTTAATGGCTTAAATAAAACGGGTCAAATTCGTAAAACACCGCACCGAAAAGGTTTTAAATAGCACAACAGGGACTGGCAATTTTGGGCCTAATACATTTATATTAAGGTATAAATTAGAACATGGGATTAGACACCATTAGAAATACAACAGTGTGCGTATGTGTTAAAATGACTAGCCCTATAATTACTTTAACTTCTGTGTCTTTTCACCTAGTGTTGCGTTGCGTTGTAAAGGGTACGTCATTATAACTATAAGAGATAACAACCTTTTGTCAGGCCGGTCACTAAGCCGTTCGTTTAATTTCCTGACCGAAACCCGGATAGCTACAATATTTCGTTTAAGTAGTAATTGAGTTCTTTGAACACGTTTTTTCCGCGGAAATGAATTCCGGCCGTGAGCATCAGACGTCGCTTTCTTTTGTTTAATGTTGACAGCCCTGTGTTTTTTTATCGGACAAAAAACGCTCTCATTGAATTTAAAAATTACGTGAACGTTTTATAGAATGATTTATTATATAGAATTATCATAGGTTTTAATTAAAAGCTTTTGAACAAAAAAAATATTTATTGATGTTATAAAATAAATCAGTTTTACGGGCAATTTGGGTGGGCGTTTCTTATTTAACGTTGCCTCGCCTCATCGGGGCTGTCGATGTGAATAATTTGTTTATCTACCCGTAAGAGACGATAAATAAATATTGCATGATTATGTGTACGCTATCGTGTCGTTCCATCATTATTTAGATGTCACTCTGTGAGCACGTTGTACATTTATATTGGATTGAAATTTTCTTTCCAATATCTTTAGGGCAATATCTTAATAAATCCCATAAAACTCCAATGTTTTAACCGCTCTAGCACCTGCGCCCGCTCTGGGCGGGCTTTGAATGCAAAATTAGTCTTGTTTCTTTTTTACCACTTAGCCGGATCTCACTGATGCGAATAAAATTCAACGGAAAATTGACGGTTTATTTTTTGCCTTTAAAAGGTACGTTGATTATTATCTTTTATTTGAAACAATTGTGACTTGAAAGACAAACGATTTCTTGCTTTTTATCGGAAGTTCGCTTGTTTGTCAAAAGTGAACTTTGGGATTTTGAGATCGGAATTAAAAAAAATGGAATATTAACTGTTATAAAATGCATATACCGTGTGTCAGTACATGGTGAACATGGACTTTTTTTTAATTTGGCAAAATCTAACCGAAAATTCTACCACTGGGAGTACAGAATCATGTACTGGATCCATGGTAGGTATTCGTTTGTGCGTCAATGTCTGACACACGGTGTATAACTCAAATAATCGTTTGTTAATACTATTATCGACTTGTCCCTTTTTTTGAGGTGAAATATCATTAACTATCTTTTCCCGGTCTGAATGGAACGAGAGGGCGTGTCAGATTTTTACCGACTGGAAACCACCTGTATTTCTTCCTTTGCCTTCCAAGGCCACGGTAACTCTTTCGAACATTCCCGCAGCCCATCTTCACTTACCTACACGACAAAAATGCAAGGGTGTTCTTTTCTCATTTTATTTCCAGTCAAAAAATAAGGATTTCCCTCAATCAATCACTGTCGCAAGTAAGCCTATCAAGAAATTAAAACTCTCTCAATTGGAAGGATTTAGATCATATATCTAAATTCTTCAGCCCAAGTCAATAGGACAACATTTATCTTTTACAGTTTGCATTTTAAGAAAAGGTAAAAGGTTTTTAAGCGTTTTTGTAATCATTATGTTCCTATTCGAAAAGTATGAAAAGTTAGGTACATTAAAAAAAAGGTTTATAATCATAGTAATTTATTGGCTAGGGACTCTTTGCCAAGAATCCCAGCATAGTTGCTGCCAGCGGCTTCATCCGCGTAATAGTAGAAAATTATCCCAAGGGAGCATACTCCCGGAATAAAAAGTATCCTAGTAGCCAATATTTTGTTAAAAAATAACAATAAAGTCAAAAAGTAAATAATAAAAATCAATCTTGTGGCGTTCAGTTGTCAACATGCCAGTATTTATATCTACCTATATTTTAACCTACCCACCATTTTTTAATTATTGGGCATCATTATACAACAGACTTTTACAGACTAAAACCCCCCTTATTCCAGAGTTTAGTTACGTTTCAGTGCCGCTGAGACTTGACTCTTTTAAACAATGTGTAGGTAGGTTCAACCCACGAACAGTTCTTAGAGTTTTTAGACTATGAGTTAATATAAATCAATCTGCGTCATCCCACAGATAGGCCAAATTCTCCAATATCCATATCGTCCAAGTATTTTAGTTCTCCTTGTAGGTCTAAAACATTTTTACATTACATTAAAAAAATAAAAAATAAAAAAAATATAAAAATATTATCGGCCTTTGTAATATTCCCACTGTTGGGGCTCAGGCCTCCTCTCTAGGAGAGGGAGGGGGCAGCAATCCCAATGCGGATTGATGGATGTCACATGTCATCGAATTTTTGATTCTAGGACATGCCGGTTTCCTCACGATGTTTACCTTCACCGTTTTGAGAGCAGCAGCGATGAAATAAATTACACAAAGTAATGCGCCTGACTGGCTTTGAACCTGCAACCTACAACTTGTAAGTCGGGGCCGTTACCACTGGGCCACCTACTCTCGTACGGTCTCGTACGTCGTCGGTCTAAAACATAAACAACAAATGAACTCCTTACCTTTAACCTCTTTCCCATTTTCATCTCGGAACACAATGTTCCGTCCTCCAGTCCTCTTCCAGGATATAATAGGAGCCGGTACTCCAGTCGCTGTGCAGCGCAGTTCCACGGCACCGCCTTCAGGAGCGCTGGCCTCGGAGCCGTCTTCATCAGCAATGTCTGGTGGTATTACCACTGATAGGTGACCCATCTGTGGAAGAGGTTGAGGGTTAGTAGGTATATTAGGTAAATAACTATCAGTTCTTAATGAAGAAGCAACAAACATAATTGATCATCATCATTTCAGCCAAAGCACGCCGACTGTTGAACCTATATAGGCCTCTCGGAAGTGTCGCCACAACAAACAGTCCTGTGCGTCTCGCAGCCATCGCATTCCCGCGACTCTCAGGCGTCTCTAGGTAATTGATCCATCTTGCGGGAGGCCTTCCAGCGCTGCGTCTTCCAATATACGGTCACTACTCTAGAACTCTTCGGCCCCGTCGACCATCCGTTCTATGAGAAAGGTACCACAGTTATCAACAGAGGTCGGAATAAGAAGAGTATATACCTAAAGTTTATAGAAGTAACGTAGAGCTGATAATAAGTCCTCTAATATCACGGAATCAAATTGCAAATAGATTTCCGTACAAAAACTGTTAAATAAAAGAGATTTGTTTTAACCTGCTACTCGGCCTGTTCCGATCTCTTGTTATCAGAAAATGAATCTGTTATAAATAATATGCCTAAATGGTATTGTGTTTTGCTGCTATGGTTACTTTTCGGTTAATATTTTATACTAGCTTTAGCCCGCAGCTTCGCCCGCGTTCATAAAACATAGTCTATGTCACTCTTTACCTCTTTATTATATTAGTGTAGAAATTATATTGATACATATTTAAAGATAGGCACGCACAATGTTCCGCCATGGACTAAGCGCGGAAACCAGACCACAATAGATATATAAAGATAATACGATGTTGGTATCGGCTTCCAGTCTAACCGGATGGAGCTGAGTACCTGTATTTTACATAAAACGACTGCCTATCTGACCTCCACAACCTAATTGGGTAACGCCTTGGCAAGGCTGTATTAGATTTTCTAGCTTCTGGCTATCGGCTACGACTGTTAAAGATCTTCAAATTATGGCCGAGATCCATGGACCGTCTTTAGCAAGCGTTGCTTAAACTTGAAGATTTCTCTCTTAAGATCTTTTCTAATTATGTGGTTTTGATTTAACATCTTTTATTGTTACTGAATTAACATTGTTAAATAAGGTACTCGTAACGTATTTTTAAAAATTTGTTGACTTCAATGTAATTTATTTATAAAAAAAAAAAAAAATCTTTTATTTTAAGGCTACTTTGGCCCACAGTGTGTTAGTTTATACAATTATCTTACAAACTATGTTAGTAAAATCACCCAGAAAACAAATAAATAAATAAATCAGCCACAGATAGCTACCCTGAAGGTATTGTTGTATTGAATACGTAGGGCATTGTCTGCTTTTTGGGTATGATTAGCCCAAAGGCTGCTGGTGTAGAATGTTTGACAGAAAGCCTTGAACAGTGTAATTTTTACTGGTACCGAGCAACCAGCAAACCTTCGAGCCACCATATTTCCCCGCACAGCCAGCGCCCTACGTTCCCTTTCCATATCAGTATCGTCCTTTAGGTCTTCGGTAACAATGTGACCTAGATACTTAAATTGGGTAACTCTCTGTAAGAGCGAGCCGCAGAGCATTATCGGGGGGACATAAGATGGACTTTTATTCCTACCTCTAAACACCAACAGCTCACTCTTCTTAGGGTTATACTTTAGCCCATATTGCTCAGCATACCCCTCACAAATGGACAGCAGCTTTCTCAATCCACCGATGGATTTATGACTTGTTAGAATCCTTTACCAACAGAATACTAACTATGATGAACTCGTGTGACTTATTTGGCCACATGCTCCTCAGATATTTAGTAAAAGTTACAAACAGATAAAAACGTTGTGCTTTAGAGGCCAGTGTCCTACTTTGTTTTAATTTACTACTACGGCCATTTATAGCCGTAATTTCAAGTCCTAACGTACTGCTGAAAGGTTCTTTGATGAAATGTGCAGACCGTTTCAAAAAATAACCCAGCTATGACATTCTCATTATTAGCGGCGGTTATACGACTTGATAAATGGCATGATTTTAGTCAATTTTGTCTTTATTTAAGAAGTACATTAGCTGCCCATCATTTTGGTACATGTTACTTTTAAATTATTTGTCAGCTTAGCGTTGAGCGTGGGTACGTAACAAATTTAAGTGACGCAACTGTCAACTTTTAATGGTATCCATTAGCGGTACTTGCCAGTTGCAGCAAAGTCTACAACTGCGCAGTTTATTGAAAACAAAAATATATTTGCTGGTTTCCAACTGTCGATTACTCAAATCGCTTATAGAAAGCGGGCTACGTTCGGAGTTTTTTTTAGCTAAAGAACCAAAATTGCCTACGGGTTCTGAAGTGGTGATAGCGTATCGGTAGATACAGCTTTGGAAAGCCTGACAAGACGTTGTCGGAGGTATTACCAATAATCTGGTTAGGGTCTTGGGCGATGGAAGCGAGATGCACATACCTATGTCCAACAGTGGGCGTCTTTTGGATGAAGTGTCGATAAATGTAGTACAGTGTATACATTTCTTTAGACTTTATCCATCATCATAGTCTTCATCCTGTGTTGATAAATGTAGTACAGTGTATAGTTACACTTCTTTAGACTTTATCCATAATCATAGTCAGCCTGAAGACGTCAATCTTTGGACATAGGCCTCCCCCAAATGTCGCCGCCACAAACTTTATCATCCACCCAAAATACTTAGTTATAGGTACGTAGCGTTCTATAGTCGAGGCCTACGTTAGCATTCAAAGTCACCGGTCTGATGTAGGTATGTGTAACTTGTAACCGTTATTAATTATGGGGTGAGCGACACTACAAGTTCTATTTAATAACTGTCACTGTTTGTAATTAAGATCCAAGGGTTATTGGTTCGGTTGGAGTACTTAGGCACTGATGAGGCCGCTTCATTATTATAGTATAAATTACCGTATCATGCATTAGGTTTTGAGTAACTACGATTATAATTACTATTAAAAAAAATACTAGGTATGTAGTCACCATTGGAATGGGTGAGCTCGACGTCGTAAACAATGCAGTGAACGTTGTTGAAGTGTGAATATAAAAGAGCATTGATCGTGTGTTACGCAAATATCTCGCTGGTTACGCTAATACCACACTAAGACGAAAGTTTGTAAGTGTTTATGATTGTTACCTACTTCTTAACCTGAACAGCGGCTACTTTACGGCTGAACAGGTATTTATGTTTGACAAACAAGTAGACCATGTCCTAAAATCGCGCATAGGAAACTTTTTATCCGGGAGTATGCTCCCTTGGTACAATTATCTGCTTTCTCGCAGGCGAAGACGCTCACAGCAGTTAGTATTGTAAAAAGTAATATATTTGTGAGTACCTATGTGTCTGCGTGAGCTTTTTCATTATTAATAACGCTACAATTTTTTTTTAATAACACATAGGTAGATTAGTACAGTTGGTTTTAACAGGTATAAACCAGTACCTATAAACCGAAGGTAACAAATACACAAATCTTTCATTGGATTTTTTCATGCATTTGGAGGTTTGCAAAACAGAGTATAAAGTCCCGTAAGATGATTTCGGAATGCCATATCTGTTCAAATTGCACGGAGAACTTACTCCTCTTTAACGTTATGAAAGATTTCGTAATTCTTATGTGACGCCATAGATGTCACTAAATACACTATATATAATTCATTCCATCACTGTCGAGTAATGTAATAAAAGAAAAAAAAATCACAATAATTAAATATTATTTCGTCTAAATGTTTCTAGAACATTAATTCAAACAATAATTTAATTACAGAACGCGTAGCAAATTCCATGAAATAGAACTTACTCCAGTCGCCCGTTAATTTGATAATGGCAATCTGCTTACCTATGATCATTTAATAATGTTCAGATACTTGTGGCAGCACATTGATCTAACATTTATCAAGTACGGTTAGTGATAAAGTACCTATAATAAAACTAGGTGTTCGGTTTGGGCCCCAGGTCGTAGTATTGTTGAATTCTGGCAGGTAATAATTCTGCTGTGTGATTAATTATGACCAAATGACAGATTTATGCGCCTTTTTTCTGAATGATGAATATTTTTTTTTAAGGGGCGATACATTAGGTGCGGTACATCTTGTAATGACTGGAGCGGGATGTCTGACTTTTACTGACTAAAACCAACTTCTTTTTTCGTTTTTTGCCTTCCGTTCGGCTTAGCCAGTAGGCTTCGAACCTACTGAGCCCCTACAGTTGTGCTGACATCTCCGCGCACGTGGAACACTACGCCCCGTCGATGATCGGACGGTTATCGGACGGCCGGACGGCGAGCAACCCATTCTTTCTTCTTCCACATGCCCACGCCTTCGGTGGCTGGAAATCGGAGTTGGAATCCGAATCCCAGTGACTAGGAATGAATAAAGATCTATTTGTTTTTACTTCTGCATGCATCTTAGCAAAAGCATGTCTATTATTAAATCAATGTAAGTACCTACACTATAGATACCCGTTGTTTTATTATTCCCTCGCTATGGCTTACCCTATTACGTAGGTAAATAAACAAATAATCCCGAAGCAAATACACCTCTGTTGCCTCAATAAATACGCGAACCCACTAACTTTACCGCAAAAGGCTAAATAGAGTTCACTTTATATTATTATGTTTTTCAATATTAACAAAAATGTACAGTATAATTGAAATTTATTTAAGCTTTAGTTAATTTTAGTTACTTAAGGTATAGTTGGTATTAGTATCAATTGGGTACCTCTCTTACAAAAAACTTACGAAAGGAGGTAACTACTTAATGATGCTGTCAGTACCTATTGTTCATTTTAAACGACCATTGAAAATCAGCACCGTGCTGTGTATCCCCATGGTACAGTATAATACAATGCAACAACAATCACAACGTAAAACAACCAACAAATTTTCCATTACACCGTCCCATACCATAACCGTGCAAGGATCATAAAAATATTATTTGTATTAAAGGCGGCTATGTTCACTAGACCGAACACCGTCGCGTGCCATGCAAGGAGCGTATCGAGACCGAAAAAATAAATAAGTAACGTAGTACGCAAAAGATAACTGAAGAAAGACTGTGCCTCTTAGTCTGTTCGTCTGACACTCCCTCCAGTTACACCCAGAGTGGGAGAAGTCAAACACAACACTAAATAAAGAAACAAAACGAGCCGTGGTAACTCTTTCGAAGAATCCTTCAGGCTTCAGCTCAACGGTATGTTCAGCTCAACGGCTCTAAAATTAGCAGAATTATGAATGATTCTGTTTTTTAGGGTTCCGTACCTCAAAAGGAAAAAACGGAACCCTTATAGGATCACTTTGTTGTCCGTCTGTCCGTCCGTCTGTCAAGACCCTTTTTCTCAGGAACGCGTGGAGGTATGAAGCTGAAATTTATATCAATTACTCAAGTCTACTGTCCCTTGAAGCTGTGAAAAAATCAAACTTCTAAGCCAACGCAATCAAAAGATACAGCCGTTTATGCCGCAAATTTTCGACACTTGCAAGGGAATCAAAACCTACAGGGTGCTTCCCGTGAACTCAGAATCTTGAAATTTGGTACGAAGCAACGTCTTATAGCATAGATAAAGGAAAAATTACGAAAACCATAAATTTTTAGTTACATCACATAATATATTTTTTTTTAATAATTTTAAACTTACTACCCATTTCCTCATAAACGCGTAGAGGTATTAAATTGAAATTCATACCAAATACTCAGGTCTATAATACCTTTAAGCTGTAACAAAATCAAACTTCTATGTCAACGCAATCAAAAGAAACAGCAATTTAAGCTGCATATTTTGAAACTCGCAAGTACTCGCAAGGGAATCAAAACCTAAAGGGTACTTCCAGTCGACCTAGAATCTTGAAATTTGGCATGAAGCAACGTTTTATAGCACACATAAAGGAAAAATTCCGAAAACCTTAAATTTTTAGTTACATTACAAGATTTTCTTTTTTGTAAAATCTTTGACTCGATTCGAGAATTGAACTGTTTTCATCTTGATAAATTGCTACGGAACCCTCAGTGTGCGAGTCCGACTCGCACTTGCCCGGTTTTTTTTATTTACAAAGTTACAACGACTTTTATCGCTATTCGCAGTTAACAATTAATCTATACTTAATATTATAAAGAGGTAAAATTTGTAAGTTTGTAAGTTTGTATGTTTGTAAGTTTGTATGTAGGGGGTAATCTCTGGAACTACTGGTCCGATTTGAAAAATTCTTTCAGTGTTAGATAGCCCATTTATCGAGGAGTGCTATAGGTTATATAACATCACGCTACGACCCACGGGAGCGGAGCAGTAACGAAAAATGCGGGTGAAACCGCAGGGGGCAGCTAGTAACCAATAAATTTAGACTTCATTCATGAGAACGATTTAAATTTATAATAAAAGCGAAAGTCGAGAATTTTAAAGATATCTAACACTCGAGCGAAGCTAGAATTTATAGTTTCTAGTTTCCACTAATTTGATGTATCTTCAAAAGTCTGTCAAATTTTAATAGTTTTGGATAAACAAAAATCGTAAACAATTATAATGCCATCCGCATTAGAAAACTAATTACATAACATACTCATATATAAACAAAACTTTCCCTGCGAGATTTTTATGTCATTATTTTGTTTTATTATAATGACACCCACTTCAGAGAATATTAACAGCCTGTCACTTTATGTATTAAGTTCATTAAAATATAAATTAACGACGCGAAATGCGTTAATTTAGCTGTGGAGGATAACAACTCATTGCCGTAATAAAGCACACACGGTTTTTATTAAGCCATTAGAACTATATTTATTTTTATTTTAACAGGCTTCCGAGGATAAAAATAAAATTTAAAAGTTTCCTTTTATTGAAATTATACACGTGCTATCATAAATCAAGCTAAATGTTTTGCCCATAAAATAAATCCACCTTTCACTAAAATTCTGAATTATGGAATCACCCATTTAACTCAATGACACAGCCCGTTAAAACTAACAAACTCCCATAACATTTCAACCCGTACGAATAAAATGTGTTGTTAATGGAATGAGATGAAGTGAAACTCGTTAAACTGAATTAAATGCACCGTAGCCGTCCGGGCGTTCGTAGCAAGACGGCTAAACGATGGAAGCGTAGCGGCCGCGCTACGAGCAGGGCTACGATGCTACGAACACGTAGCACTGCTACAAGCTACAAATTGGTACATGCTACCCATTTGTTGAAGTCAATTAAGCCGGCTACTGGGCTGTAAAAACTTGAAACGTATTCGAGTCGCACGCAACACACACAGATATTAATCGCGGACATTACTGACATACTCGTAGTTGGTCCGCGCTGCAGACAAAGGAAAACACAGTCATTACGGCGCGCGCTCCCACGAGAAAACAACTAACTTAACGTAGAACGTCGCTGCTCGAGGAAAATCGACTATTATATTAGTTTCATACACGAATTGTTATTGTTTAATTGCTATGCTCTTGTAAAAATTAAGGAGATGGTACACATTTGAATCAATTTAAATGCTTGTGTTCTGTTACGTAATTTATTAGTGATTTTTTTCTTTAAAATGCATTTTGCTCTACGTGAATGGCAAAACAGATGCCAACTTAAGTGACTAAACCTCGGCACATTACTTAATAGAGAACACCGCTGCAGTGTAACATCATATTGCATCGTTTATCTCGTGCACTAAGCACAATAGCACTAAGATACCATTTACGCAAGTCCTTTGTCTAACAGCTTAACTGACTATAATTTACAACTGGATGGAAAGTAAGGAACGATCAGCTCTTTCGGAATGTAGGATAGGAATCCCATAGTTTGTATTCCTATAGTTCCATCCCGATTCTAATAATGTAAGGTCAGAGGTCCGTGAATGTTGCATGAAGACGTATTGTCCCCATTCCTGGGCCCGGCGGAGTGACTTTGACAAAATTCCCCGCGTTACCCCGGCCTCGGTATTCGAGGGCCAGGTAGATGCCGAAAATCGCCACTTGGATATTTTTGTACCTTAAACAACACCCCTTTGATGGTAAAAGACAAAGAGCAATTTCACTTTTTATATTTTTTTTTTTGTTATTTTTTTTACGCCGCACTGGACTTTTACGCTGATGTGAGTTTTGTTGTATAAAGAATGTTTTGGAGTTCGAAATTTAATCGAAGTTAGTAGCTTAAAAGTAGAAAATTTATTATGAAAGGTAAAGTATAATTTCAGTGAGCAATAAAATCTATAAGTTTTATACAAAACAATAAATTTTATTTTAAGTGACAATTATAAAGTTTATGTAGCAATAACTTTTATAATAAAACGCCATACACCAGTACGTTTTACCCAAGCCTCTGATATCTTCAGGAAACCAGCGACTTTGACTGAATTCCTCGTGTCTGCACGACTGAGCGCCACTGAATGAGATGCATTCCTCTTGCGAATATTCACACATATAATTTCAACTTCCTGCCATTTCAAACTATATGTGAATAGATAAAGTTCACGTTACATTTTTGCTGATATTCCCAACACATTCTAATGTCCGGCTTTCAAAGAAGGTATGTAGGTATGTTATGTACATTTTCTATCTCTTTTCTCTGCAGTGTAAATTCTTGGAGACAGTTTTGTGTCACATGAATTATGTAAATTCGTGGTGCAGCCGCGAACCGAGTGGCTCCGAGATTTACATCATGGAAGCGCGCGACCTCACATTATAAATAATATAAGTGTATGTAATACTATTGTCGCTGAATATACAATGTGCTTTTGTGTAATGAATAGCTGCGAGCCACGGCCGTCACTCTCAACTATGCAGAAACGTCCCTAATTTATGTTTTATACGGCCCCGACTTACGTTAAAACGTCATTGTTTGAATTTCAAGTCCTATGAACAGTCGAAAACAATTTTAATTAATAAGTCCGTATCTTTCACAGTTCCCAAAATCAATCCGTTGTGCGCATTGATTTTAGGAACAGTAATTCTATACTATTGTTCCACTTGCATTAATCCTAATAACGTAGATTTGAAAGCAGCGTGCGTATTCAATTGTTATCGCATCTGCCAGCACTATTTATTGGCAGATTAACTAGAATATGCAAATGCCACACTAAATGTTATCTAAAACCGTTCCCATTCTATTCTTATCTATAAAAATACATTGTCACTGGGGGTATTACGCAAGTCACGTAGTATCGTTCCAAGTTATAGATTCAGAGAGTCGTTCCACTCCGTAGGTTGGGCATCAACAGGTAAGTGAGTCATTTGTTTTCCCAGTGAAACATCTCAGCTGAGTGAGGTCCTGACGTGTGCCTCGGGAGCGATCAGGAAGACGGACAAGCAACTAGCACGTGTTCAAACTGTTGCCCATTTTTACACGTCACTGTGGGTCAATGTTGACGGGCTTACTCATTATTTTCCCTGTATATTTATTTACCTGACAGTTATTTTGTAAGTAGATATTCGGATTCATGGTTCAAGTAACTTATTTAGTATTTCATCGTACATATTGTGTACACAGAGACGCTGATTGTATCATACAGTAACGTGAATACACCTGATTGATTATCATTATAATTCGGTTAGTTAATTGAAGCTTAATTGGTATGCAGACTGCAGAGGGTTTGACAGCAATCGAAACTACTGACCTATTTAGGTAGGATCTTGTAACCGTACACTGGGAATTAGTTCTTGGCTCCAAGTAATTGGGTTAAAAGCGGATTAATAATTTTGTGATATTTTATTTACGATGCCATAAACCGACTTGAACGTACAACATCATAAAGTGCTAAGTTCATAAACGTCTGGCGAACACTCGTTCTTTATAGTTGTGCCGGATTGAAGGCTACACGAGATTGGCTGTGCAAACATTTGCACGTGAAGCCTTGCGCCGCGCCGGACGGAGCCCGTTTTTCCGGCCAGCGACGATTAGCTCGAGGAAACCCGATGCGTCCAACCAATTATTTAAAGCCAAAGCTGCTCGCCTGACACTCGCCATGATGGACGACAACCGTCACTTTATTGCCTATTTTTTCACCCCCTCTTGACCCGAACCCCTGCTTGACTTTTATACCTCTGCATTTACGACTCAATGCGTAAATAGCTACCACAAATATAAATCTCTCCTCGGAATAAAACAACTTTTCACGTATTGTGTTACTAAATCCGCAACGTTAGAATAAACTGAAAGGGAAAACTTTGTATAATAAGAGAAAAATCTCTTTAGACTCTATAAATCTTGATGTATTCTCGACGGCTTTCACCATATTCAGTTGTGGAGTGGCAAACCCTTATGAAAAAGCAAATACTTTGGTTGAGCTCGCACCTGTAGCCCGGCACAACAAAAGAATGCTGAGTAACGCCTGCCGATTTTTTGGCTAAGAAATAATTCACTTGTTGATTCTTCTCTCTAGCTTTCTACTTACTTTCCTTTTATGTATTATTTATTTTACTTCCAACGAGCTTTGGCACGTTATCCGGTTAGCGAGAGTACACACAGAGCCGACGCCAGATTCCATAATACAAGCAACAACAATATCTGTACGTAGTGAGATCTCACAAACTAGAACAACTATGCCTATTCCTAGTAAACATTGTTCGAGATAATATTTCAACGAGCTTACGTATAATCCTGTAAGCATCGTAAATCCCGCATAGGAAGCTAAGCTTTGCCACAATATTTAGAAGCACTTGAATTTTAGGCGGTCGCTTCAAAGCCTCGGCTTTATATTGAAGGTGAAATAATTGTGTAACATGCACAATAGGTTCACATTTTACAAGGAAGGATTCCTCGGAGCGTCTCAAATTCCTCCGTCGGCGTATTACTAAGTGTTTGTTACGGCGGGCCTTAGTTGCGACATCACGAGGCAACTATGTGTCGAAGAATGTGTTTATGGTGCCAAGAATGAAGCTCCTTAGCAGCGGCGGGATTCTGTGTTGTCGCCGGGGTAGGTACCTACCGAGGTAACGGCTTCATTTGTGTTGCCGACCTTTTCCTTTATCCACTAGAGTACATAGTATTTTGTGGCTTTATATTCTGTAAACATTTCTTTACGGAACTGAAATAAAAATACGGAATCCCCACATCCGTGTCACATCTGCAAGAGAAACGATAATGATAAAATGTTTCGGCTATACAATACATAAACGTTACGCAAATAAAAGCACCTAAATGAACAACAAACAACACTCGGACCATTTTTATTCCTCTTGCGGTATCAAACCTTTTTTCCTGATTTACTTTACAAATCCATCGTAATTCCACCGCTGACCTTTACAAATACCAAAAAGCCCTCTGCCTACCTGTTAAATTGCAAAGCTTTCGTTATGAAAATTCCTTAAATATTATTCTATGAGGTGGAGGAACGATTTATTATAAACTTTATAATTGTGAAGATTCTTCCACTTCACGAATTTCATTATTATTTTGCATCGCCCAAAACTCTTTGCCTTTTTGCAAAACCTCAAAGGATTTCTTGATATTTTACGAGTATACCGGTCGTTTTAAAATCGTGGTCATAGTAAAAGAGCATCTATCGTCCAACTGGGCACGGAGTTCAGTGCTGTAAACATTTCGCAAACGGGACTTTAATCCCGGTCATAAAAGTAATCCGCTCATAAAGTTACGCGACGATGGACAACATAAGGGTAGGGATTTTCTCTCACAAAGATTTCTAAGTAATTAAGATAAAATACCAGGAGTTTTTGTATGTAACTGGAAGCCAGAAGCTCTCGTTTTTCAACGCTCATATACCGAGTTAATCCTCGAGTATGCAATAAAGCTGCTAAAGTATTTGTGTTCCAGGCGAAATTACCCATATTGAAAATACCCTTCGTCGCTAACAGCCGGCTGAAGGCTTATTTATACGCTCGTGTATAGACTTCCCCTCGGAGTGGGTACGTAACAGCCTACTGCCTAGGTACCCACATTAAATTTAGAGCCTCTCCGAATCGTTAAATACTCACAATTTAATACAATCCGGCGGACTTATGAACTGCTGCGTATTGATTTGTAATTACGAAATTGCTTCTGTTTAAGTTATGCAAAGTATTTGCTATTAAAACGGATTTAAATTGCGACTGAGTTTTATTTGAACGGCAAAGTTTGGAAGTTTATAATTTGTTTGATTGATAGAAAAACGCTTTATTTTTGTATAGTGGCCACTTAAGTGTGTTGAAATGTGATCTTTGTGAGGGGCGTGAAAAGGGGTAGGATTACAAAAAACACGGTCGTCCATCACAACCTCTGTCAACACAGCTTCCCATCAATGCCGCAAAAACAATTAGTAGGTCAATATTTATTTAATTGCCTGAAACCGACTGGCCGTGAATGATGACCGGTAAAGCCGTTGTGTGTATTTGTTGTGTTGATGGAAATATTATAATTATCCGATAAATTAAACGTAACGACCACACGAATAATGTAAGTACTGTAAGAGTCAACAGCTGTTATATTGTAATGATATGAGGAACTGTGGAGCGACTACTAATGTGACTTCAGTGTAGAGAAGTAGCTAATAAAATATTTATGACTGTAATAAAAACGTTACTTAATATGCGCTGGTTTATAAGATATGAAAATAAATATACTTTTCTATTTATGTTTCACTGTTTGAAATACATTTTCTCTCTCATTGAAAGTCTGACTTGAGCAGTTTGTTGCATTAAGCGCTAATAGTGTCAACTATGACAACATTTCAGCTTTAAGATGCGCTTGTAACTTGATTCTTTACTTAAACTCTTAGAAGGTGTTAGTAGCAGTTTGTGTAAATAAGAAGCCTTTTCGCTTGCGCCGGAGTAATAGCGGCCCTAAGCAAATACGAGGAGACGTAAAGTGAGCAGTCTCCTTTGTACAGAGATATCTACGTGTAATAAATGTGAAAAGAATTTTTGAAAGGTTCTGATGTTGTTGTGGTCGTAAATAATGAGAATTCGAATGGAAAAATAGTTGTGAGTTTGCTTTAATTACGCAGTTAATAGTTAATTACGCTATCTGCTAAGGTTCCGAATTTCGTCTCGCCTTGACAAGATGATGCCCGTTATCACCAGCACTAAGCGACATTCAAATCAATGCCTGAATATAATTCTATTGTTGGATTTTGAACTCTCGGCCCTACATTTAGCATTGTTATTCAAACAGCGCCTTTTTATTAAGGTGTAGGTATTGTGTGTGTGAGTGGTAGACTGAAAACGCGAACAGATTTCTTGAGGAGCCTCAAATGACCGTCCTCATTATGCACGAAACTAACCATTAATTTAACTAAGAAGCTATTAAACATGAAAATAAAAACTAAAATACATGTTGGGCAAGGAATTGCAATTTAAAGTAATGAATGTAACGAACAAAACAGACTGAGCTATGAGTCACGATACAAAATGTTATTTATTTTTCTGAAAACTTTCCAGTTGTTATGTGTTAGTTATTCAGAGCTATGAAATTAATTTAGTTTAAACGGTCAGACATTTATGAATAGCCATTTCCGCATAGCTATAGCTAGAATTGTTCAAAGGTTTACGCAACGTTTTCAAATGCATTCTACACCTTTAGTTTATTCAACGGCACGTGTGTTCAACTATCAAAATGTTCCTTTGAAAGCCGTTACTATAAGCTGCTATATAGAGTGAAATGAAATTATTTACTCTGTTAATACACTAAGCTGCTAAAATAATAATAATAGTCCTATAGAAAAAGTTATGAATTTAGAACACGCGTTTAATTTTCCTTTATAAATCATCAAAAAAATTGTCTTATTCATCTTAAAAAATAAACATGTTTTCTGAGTCCTAAACAATCACATAATAGAAAATGATTATTTTTCCGCTTTTTTCTTACAAGCTGAGAATTTAAAACAATTTTAGGAAGGTGTACAGTATTCAGTGCAACATAATGTTGCTAACACTAAAGGATGTGCACGAATTATTACCATAGTACGAGTACAAAATTAGTTCTCTGGACAGCACCATTTTTTAAGTGATACACTGGTAGACAATTGATTTGCTACATAATTGAAATGGTAAGAGTTGCGGGAATCAGATGGATGTGAGACTCATGGGACTATTAATTGTGGCGACACTTGGGGGAGGCCTATGTCCAACAGTGGACGTATTTCGGCTGAAATAATAATAATACAAAAACCAATCAATCAAATTAGTTCGATAACTATTTTAACCGATAAAAATATTACTCCGCTGAGCTTGTCTAACATCTACATTGTGGTGTTATACCAGTTCAACGGTTCAGAATCTCTTATTAAATCTTTTACTTGCTTTAAGACTGACAGACAAGAAAGATTAACTCAGTTGAAAACACAGTATTACTTTCTAGTAATAAAAGTCGTAGAGAAAAGTTTGGCTGACTGGCCAAAAGGAGTACCTACTCACGAAGTTTCAAATATGTATGGATTATTTAACAAAAAGCGTGCTTTCCCTCGGACCAGAAAGAACAGTAGTTTTTTTCAGGATGATTTTTCCAGCTCTTGGGTGGATTGCGAGGGCGGGTCATACTTTTACTGACTAAAACTCCCTTGTTCTCACTCCTTTGTTCCTTCTTTGACTTTCAGGGCCCTGGGTCTGGGTCTGGCCCTGAGGGGTCAACCCTGCTGGGTCCTTACGGTTTTGGTGACATATTTTTGAGGTGCGCGTGGAACGTAAATCTAGGATCCAAGGTTTAACCGATTTCAAGAGACTAAGAATAAACATCAGTAAAACAGAAAACAGCAAGGCAAGGTGCACGATGCAGATCGATTAATCGTGAGTACTATGTGAAGAAATCGACATCTCACGTCTCTCCTATTGTTCAGAGTCGAAACAGTATTCCAGTAATTTATCACAATATTGTGAGCTCTGACTAGAATGTTCTTTTAGCGCTGAATGCCATAGTTATGTGTTTTATACTTTCAAGTGGGTAAACCAGTGGTAGAATCTAGTATTTTTGTTTTTAAGTCTGGCCCTCTTTGTCCTAGTCAGGGCCTTGAAATGTAAAGGACAACTAAAGTAACACAGTTTGGTTTTCTTCAGTAAAAATCTCGAATTATTTAATGGCTAGCTGCTGTTAACGACTTTAGTAGAAAATGTATCCCAACGGAAACTACTGCCGGCTCCTCTGTACTATTCCAGGACATAGTCGAGCGTGAAGAAGTAAAAACATTACACATACACTCACTACCTTTCGCTTTTATAATATTATGATGATTATCCAACTTAAAAAATAGCCTTGTATTTCAAAATCTCCTCCCCTTGTTGTTACTTACTTGTTACATAATACTGTTGTTTTGAAAACAAGACGTTGATGTGTCTATATAAATAAAATAGCTGTTTATGCAATGTCAATACCCTACCTATGTGAACCAATTTCAACTAACTAGCAATCAGAATAATTATCCCAAACACACCAAAACACAGAATTTCAGGCCAAAGCATATTCAAAGCAACTAACGCGTTCAAAATTCTGCAACGCAACTATGTAGTTGTAAAACGCTTTGCAGCAACATAAACAGCAACGGGGAACGTTTGAAAGTTGTCTCTTCATGAAGATGTCGTGGTGACATTCCGCGCCTCCCTTTGGCAAGCGCGTGCATTCCGCGCACGACTTAACAAAATTCCGAGGGTAGGTACCGTGCGCGCCGGTGCCACTACTACCCACAAAAGGTAAATAACTTAATAAGTGTCTGTTCGTGTGCAGGCGGATAATGGTGCAAGCAAGTTTTTAAGTAAATGAGTTCATTATCTTCAAACTTCTTCCGTAAAAAGCTACATACCAACATAAAAGTTGTGATCACAGATCCATAATATGTCCGCCTGGGTTGACGAAAGAGAACCCCGGGATCCTGGAATTAGGGCAAAGAAGGAACAGGAGTGGGTTTTAGTCAGTAGCACGTCCTCCCGCTCCGCTTAGAGCGGGAGAAGTCATTAAGATGATCTCCGACGTAATAAAAGATCCATATACCCAGTCATGGCTTTTAATACTGTATTTCTGACCTATTTCTTGTCTACAACAGATCTATAGACATTGTTACAAAGGAGAATGAAACGAAACTCAATTAGAGCGCCAAAGATGACGCCTATAAATCGAACCACTAATGGATAAAGGCTATTGCCTTTAGTTATATTTCTAAGCTGTGGCATGGCCTGCGTTGGTAGGTCGACACGCTTAACTGCATGTGGGGAAATAGAGGTCTAACGTGGCATGTAGGAATTGTTATCTGAAATGTATTAAAAGTTACGTATTTAAACTAAAAAAAATCCGAAAAAATACTTGACAAAGTGACACTGGTTTTTTTAAGGTGGAAGATAATCAAAATAACTACTCCCGCTCTGGGCAGAGTTCTATTGACTAAAACCCACTCCTATTCTTTCTTTGCCCTAATTCTAGGGTCCCAAGGTTGTCTTTTGTTAACCCTGGACTCCAGTAGACTTCGACCCTATAGTGACACTGGTGCATATCATTTTTGGTAGAGGATATATTTAACAGGATTTTAACATCTTTTTTCACTAGTATAAATATGTAACTAATACAGAGATAAGAGAAAAGAAAAATTAACTATTTAGAGAACTACCAAGTAGAAAATGTATAATTGTATAAATGTAATAAGCAAGGAGTAAAAACCGTCAGAAATCAATAAACAATTTACACAACCAGCAAAAACATCTAACATTCTTTAATATTTCCGACTATGCGTTCAACTTTTCCTCCACCCAAGCTGTAACTACACAACACTTTGTACAACCCTACTATATGTACTTGTTTATTCCATAGCGAAGATAACGAAAGCAAACAAAACTAAACTACGCTAAGGGTTACCTCATACAACAAAAGTTTTCCGCTACAACTTATAAGTGTAATAAATTGGAAGTATCTACTTACACCGCGGCCAAGCAAAATGTTTACGTTTAATGCCCGCATGACTATGAAAGACACTCTGTTCCAGCCAAAATAACATACAGAGCTTTAAGTCGCGTAAAATGTTTTGTCATTTACATAACCAGGCGCGGATTCTCGGGAGGTTAGGGAAAATGGCGCGGTGATAACGGGTGAAGGTCTTAGGGAAATTCGGTCAAGGAACGCCGTCCAAATGGTTTGATGTTGAGGGATTCTACTGTTTTAGAAAGCTAATTACTAAACGCAACAATACTTACTACTGTTTTACGTGCAGGTGTTTTGTTTTAAATCGATCGCTTTTGTGCTAAATTGAGATTGCTTTGCTTAGCCTTGAATCCAAGACTGATTTATTGGGTTTTGTTTTAAATTAAATCTAAACTTTTATTCTTAAACCATTAGTCTATATTATCATCATGTTTGTTTTTAACTTTCGACTATATTCGAGAAGAAATTCGCATGAAAATTGTTCTATTTAAATCGAGATCCAAGCTCGATTTTCGTTTAAATCGTCCTCGAACTGTGTCAAATAACTAATTTTGTTTCGTACAACTTTGAGCCTTAAATAGTTTAGACAGACAATGTAAATCCAAAAAGGAATGAAGCTATCTCGCTTCAAGACAAATAGCTATTACAATTATTGTGCATAATACAATCTTATAAGGTGTGGTATTCTATTAGCGACGAGGGTCGATAAACGCCTTGAGAGGCTCTCGTTAAGTGATTGGGTCAAGTACTTAATGCAGAGAACAGTACTCCATGACACCTATTGTGAGGGTTCTAAGAAACCTTGGTATTTGAGATCCCCTGTCCGATTGAGAGATTGGTACGTTATTCTGCCGATAACTGTATGGTATTATAATGAATATGGAACAAAGGGAAGGAAGCGTATACTCAGAAGGGTTGAACAAAGCTGTCATTGCCGATAATGATGCTGCCAATAATGATGGAGTTGCAGGCAATATAATATGCGGTTGTTTATTAAAATTTTACCATTCGCTTTATGTTTTTTTTCAGAGATTCTATCGTAAAGCTACTTCGAGCCCACATATGGTAACAGGAAAAAATCTTTAAAAGGTTAAAGTTCACATATTACCTGCTAGACCAAACGATAGTGTAATTTAATAAACGCTATTCTATAAATAAGGTTATATAGCGTTCGTATGTGCTGCAAAACCGTACCGTTATCATAATATTGTATCAAAGTTATATCTTATATACGAAAGTTGACGTAATAATAACATACTTAGTTCTCGAAAATAAAATAGACATTTTAAAACACAGGACGCGACGGAATCTTTTGCAGTAAATAACACGGTTGTTCTTGTTCTTACAATTGTACGATTTGCTTCAGGGGCAGGTAAACTACATCTTCAGTTTTTAATAATACAGCATCAAGAAACTTTATGCCCTATTTCAATAACAATAAGAGAGGATTTTCACAGACATAAAAATAATATGTTCTGACACAACTGTCTCAATTATTATATTTCCGCTTAGGAAAAGTTCGTAACATGCAGGCTATCATAACGTTGTAAATGATATTATACCAGTTTTGAATCACTACATCTTTTATATGAGACCGGTGGAAATGGCGCCAGTGAAAGAAATAACGGACAACGCTGGAACTAAGTGTGTTAAGTCGTTTTTTTATGCTTTACTATCTTCTTTTCTTAATATTGTGGTCAATGTTGTTGCTTAATATTCTCTCACTCTACGCACACAATAAATCAGTGATTTATAATTTTATAACATTTAATAAATATAATAAAATAAAAAAACACATTTTGTCTTCTTGCATAACATCACTTTAACTAAATCTGTGCTTACTGTGCTCTCCGCAGAATTTTCAGGAAAGATTTAAAAAAATATAACCTATAAACCGATACCTCTTTCATCTTTTGACAACACTCCAGACTGTATGAAAGCGTATCCGTCTCCTTTTGACAGGAATTCGTTTGTTTTGGTATGAGCATGTGACATGGAGACCAGTGTGATGACCAGTGTATGTTGCCAGTGATGACATATGGCTCGGAAACGAGGTCGCTCACAATGGGCCTCATCAGAAGGCTTAATGTCAGCCAAAGAGCAATGGAAAGGGCTATGCTCGGAGTTTCCTTGCGCGATCACATCAGGAATGAAGATATCCGCAAGGGAACTAGGGTTACCGACATAGCCCGAAGAATCGCCAAACTTAAGTGGCAGTGGGCAGGGCACATTGCTCGTAGAACAGATGGTCGATGGGGACGGAAGGTTCTAGAGTGGCGGCCACGTACCGGAAGACGCAGCGTCGGAAGGCCTCCCACAAGGTGGACCGACGACCTGGCGAGGGTCGCGGGAATCCGATGGATGCGAGACGCGCAGGACCGGTCGCTGTGGCGACGCTTGGGGGAGGCCTATGTCCAGCCGTGGACGTCTTTCGGCTGAGATGATGATAATGATGATGTGACATGGAGATATAAAACGCACGAGACTAATGAATATGACTGTTGAAGGATGAAGATAAAAATAGAGAAAAACAAAACAATCAATTGGATAGTTTTTTCACGTAGAAGATCATCAAAGTGACTTCTTCCGCTTTTGGCGTCACTGGATCTTCCGGGATCTTCCGTGTGAGGGAATTATTTTTTAAAAGAAAAAACTGACAAGGAGGAATAATAGACAAAATTAAGTCGAAATAAAATAGGACTCAAAGAGCAGCAGCAAAAGAAGATGATGAAAGTGAAAACCACCCATGCAAATTCTCACACAACAAAACTAAGCTTATCCCCAAAAAATCAAGACTTAAAAATACTCCAGCCAATACAGCCCTTAGCAGTAAAATACAGCAGCATATCGCCGGCTCCGGTAAGCCACGTCCTTCGGTTATAATAATAATTATTGTTTCAAAAACACATGGAATAAGACAGTTGAAGGATGAAGAGAGCAGTAGAGAAAGCCTAAACAATCAATGGATGGTGTGAGAGGGATTATTTTAAAAATTAAAAATCAGACAAAAGAGAATAATAACTCGAAATAAAATAGAACAAAAGCAGCAGAAGAAGCTAATGGAAGTAAAATATCCATGCAAATTCTCACACAACAAAACCAGGCCTACACACAAAAAATCAAAACTTAAAAATACTCCAGCCAATACAGCCCTCAGCAGTAAAATACAGCAGCATATCGCCGGCTCCGGTAAGCCACGTCCTCCGGTTATAATAATATTGTATCAAAAAACGCATGGAACAAGACAGTTGAAGGATGAAGAGAGAAATAGAGAAAGTCTAAACAATCAATGGATGGTGTGAGAACGATTATTTTATAAATTAAAAAGCAGACAAAAGAAGAATATTAGACCAAAGCAAGGGACTCCAAATAAAACAGAACCAAAGCAGCAAAAGAAGATGAAAGTAAGCCTTCCATGCACCCTGAATTTAGGGCAAAGAAGAAACAGTACTGGGTTTTAGTTAGTAGAAGTCTGTCACGCCCTCAGAAGTCATTTTGATGATCTCCCACCATAAAAAAACCTTCCATGTAAATTCTCATACAACAAAACAAGCCTAAACACAAAAAATCAAGACTTAAAAATCCTCCAGCCAATACAGCCCATAGCAGTAAAATACAGCAGCATATCGCCAGCTCCGGTAAGCCACGTCCTCCGGTTATAATAATAATTATTGTTTCAAAAACACATGGAACAAGACAGTTGAAGGATGAAGAGAAAATAGAGAAAGTCTAAACAATCAGTGGATGGTGTGAGAGGGATTATTTTATAAATTAAAAAGCTGACAAAACAGAATAATAGAAAAAAGCACGAGACTCTAACTATAGTAAGACCAAAGCAGCAGTAGAAGATGATGAAAGAAAACCATGAATCCATGCAAATTCTCACACAACAAAACCAGGCCTACATACAAAAAATCAAGACTTAAAAATCCTCCAGCCAATACAGCCCTTAGCAGTAAAATACAGCAGCATATCGCCGGCTCCGGTAAGCCACGTCCTCCGGTTATAATAATATTGTATCAAAAACACATGGAACAAGACAGTTGAAGGATGAAGAGAAAATAGAGAAAGTCTAAACAATCAGTGGATGGTGTGAGAGGGATTATTTTATAAATTAAGAAACTCACAAAGGAGAATAATAAACAAAAGCAAGGGACTCCAAGGAAAACAGAACCAAAGCAGCAAAAGAAGATGAAAGTAAGCCTTCCATGCACCCTGAATTTAGGACAAAGAAGAAACAGTACTGGGTTTTAGTTAGTAGAAGTCTGTCACGCCCTCAGAAGTTATTTTGATGATCACTCACCTTAAAAAACAAAGAAACCTTCCATGCAAATTCTCACACAACAAATCTAGGCCTATCCACAAAAAATCAAGACTTAAAAATCCTCCAGCCAATACAGCCCTTAGCAGTAAAATACAGCAGCATATCGCCGGCTCCGGTAAGCCACGTCCTCCGGTTATAATAATATTGTATCAAAGTTACTCCGTCACAGGTACGAGGCATGCGAGGCACGGCGCCGTAACAATTTTGTCTACACTTTGACATGACGTGTTCAGGAATATACCTAAAGAGGCTTATGGTGGTTTATTTAATGCTGTAGTGATTAAAAATATTTTTGACGTAGAAGAGTTATTGAGAACAATAGGGATATTGATCGGCTCAGTTGACATAGTGAGTGATCGATTTCTGCATGATTTATGGGTTATGGGTAAATTGGTTCTTGTGCGACAAAAATATTTGTAAGGTCTGCAATAGGAAAGGAAGGCTTAAAAACTTAAACTTAATACCTGTTTTTTTTTGCTTTTAAGTGATAAATCATCAAATAACTTTTCCCATTCTGGGTGGAGTGAGAGGAACTGTCAGAATTTTACTGACTTAAACCTACCTGTATTTATTTTGTTCTTTACGTTTCAGGGTCGCAGTAACTCTTTCGAGCAATCCCGCATATTTGTAATTTCAGGAACTACTGTCCCAACGATGAAAATTCTTTTACTGAGTGTCATTGCCTACCTTTTATTTCAAGAGAAATGTGCTTTTTCTTTAGGATTGAGCTCGGGGTGAAATTGCCGATTATAGCTACGAATAGTATTAGCGTGAAACAACATAAGTAAATAAAATCTGCTAATTAAACCAATAACATCACTTTACCACTAATTGGACGGTAAAAAATGATTTGAACTTAATGCCATTTTTATTATAAATACAATAATTGCATCTCGACGATTTTATATTATCTTTACAATAAATAAATTCAGTTCTCAATATGAATTGCTTCACTGAACTAACTAACATGTAGAGCGGAATCACGCATCGATGTCCCATCTAGATACTCGTATATCGGAGCGTCTAGCCAAGCAGAAACGTCCGAGATTCTTATCTTAGAATTGATAGATCATTAATCTGTCAATTTAGTCAATATTTCCGATACACTGGACTGAACGCAACGGGCCTTTACTGAAAATGCTATTTCATACGCTGTGACACGTTAATAGCTTGGCACTTAATAGATTGCTGAATTATGTGCTTTATGATTCATTTGAAACAATTTAAATGTGTCAGTTTACATGAATAAATACTCTACACCTACGAATACATTTACACAAATTAGTGAAGCCTAATAAAATGTGATTCTGAATAGGATTCTAGAAATATGTATCTGTTACTCAAACTTGCACCAAATACAGATCTAGATGTATGTTACACAAGGAATAAGGCAACCGAAAAATATCCTTACAAGCTCTCCGTTTGCCATATCACTAAAAAGTCAGCGAGTTTAACAGTATGACATGCAACAGAACAGAAACGCGTTTCGCGCTAGTACAGAATATGTGAAAAATGTAGAAGCGAAATACAAAGAATACGGATTTAATTTATCAGATGAAACGGTCGGCACGTGACATAGTCCCGGAGCCCGATGCAAGCTGACGATCCGTATCGATTGCATACATTTTAATATTAGCAGCTGCACAGACCGCTCAGACGGAAACCAACTGCAATTACTGCCCATTATTGACAAGCAATACTATTCTAATTAAACTGTGTCAATGTAAATGATTTACTGCTATGTGCCGAAAGCTCATTACTCCAATTATTTACGCACGATTTCACAGTAAAGGTGTTATAATATTATTATTAATTTCAATGGGTCGCGTTTGCTCCACTATGAATAGTTGGTTTAGTCTAATGTTTCCAGGAATACGTATAATATTGGAAGCTGGAAATGTTTATTAGACCACAAAATTGGTAATTAGATAAAAGATTAAGCTATTATTTTGAAAAGCCTCCTCGATGGTTTTGCCCGGATTAAGTTAAGTACTCGTAGGTAATAAAAATGATATAATTACATATTTAGAAGATATAACAACTAAAAAACCTATATACCTTCTAACCTAACTTATCCATATCGGATTGCCTTAAAATTCAGAGCTACTTTCCCTCGTTCTTGAACTAATTATTCCAAGTAATTATGGGTGTACTCGTACTAATAGATAATTGATTACGCTAAATAAAAATCTGCTGGTTTAAATACAAATATGTTATTTTTTCCCGGGAATCACTGTTTTGGAGGACCTCCTCATTTCCCTATGTTGTGGCGCCATTGTCGATAGCACTTAATAAAAAAAAAAGTTTTCTTTTTAATTGACTTTCAAAAAAGGAGAAGGTTCTCAATTTGGTCTAATTTTTTTTGTGTCATGTTCTGCGATATCTTCACCAAATGGTAACCAATTTTGAAGATTCTTATTTGTTACAACGAGTTTTTCTACTAGGTGATTCCATTTAAATTTAGTTAACATCTAACGAAGAACTTCGGAGATTATCCATAGAAACAGATCAAGCCACGGATCTATGGATGGCATTGAAACCAATAAAATGGTGACAATTCTTCTTCTTCTTTTCGTATCGATGCTCTCATAAATTTTTTTCAGCCCAGTATTTGGCAACCTGTATGGCTTTGGAATTAGCCTCCTTTAGATCCTGCAAAGTACAGATGGTTATGCAGGATGGACAGCATAGTAAGTGCCGCATGTCCTGGGTAGCTGCAATGGTTACAATACCAACTGTTTACAGCTGTCATCATGCTACTAACACAATAAAAGTCAAAATCGGTTGAACGAACAGTAAAAAGGTTTGTTTAAATGTCTAATCTTATTGCGAATGGAGTATAGATGTGTTTTGGTCAATAAAGGTCCGAAACACCAACTTGCACCACCACCCTAGAGCTAGAGAAGTCAATTGATGATTTCCCAACTCAAAAAGTTACCTTATCTTTACTGGAGACTACTCTAGAGCTCACTATTAAGTTCTAGCTGTGGAATACTACAACGCAAAAGTGAAAAATAAAAAAGAAAGAAACACCGACTTCCGAAATTAAAGTGGTTTTTTAATTAGTTTTTGAAGTCGGTTATATTTTTTTGTAAAAAACTTATCAAACACCAAATCAGAGAGATCCCTAATAGACCAGGGTAGATAATTTTTGAAACCAAAAAAAATTACAGTAGGATGAAACCCATTAGAAAAGGAGGGGAATATGATCAAATTGAAAGGAAAAATAAATTACGGTCGATCCGAGTTCGGGAAGTGGGAGGGGGAGGTTTTTAAGGGTAAAAAATGGTTTATCTTGATTTCCGGCAAAACTACAAGTCCTATGGAAAAAAGTTAAATGGCAAAGTTGTAGGCAATAAAAAGATCTACAACTTTTGTATTTGCAGATTTTTCACATAACCTCAAAATTTAGGTGAAAAATTCAAAAAACCAAGTTTTTGGTTTTTTATTTATATCTTTTTCAGAAACATTTTTTTTTCTACGAAATTTGGTGAAAACTTACCTTATTATGTCCCAAATACACTGTAATTTATTTGATTAAAAATATTTATTTTTTCGCTTCATTTTAATTTAATATCAAAAAAGCACCCTAATTTTCAATCAAAAATTCTGACGTCAAAATATCAGTTTTTTTCAAAAAGTTTGGAGGCTTTTTGTTCGTTGAAATATCTACTTTTTGATGGTGTAAAGAAAAATATACATTACAATAGGAAATATTCTTAGAAAATGCAAAAAATTGAAAAAATCTCAAATTCGAAAAAAAATTTTTAATCATTATGTACAATTTCATCAAAAAAATGTGATTGCTGCAATTTTTTTTAGTTAAAAAGTTTATTTATTTTACTCGAATTACATTCATGTCATAGAAAATCTCATACAAAATAACAAACAGTGTGATAATGAGCTTCTATTGCGACTAAATCAGGCACATTTCTTAAACGAGCTAAAATGTTTTTATCGAAATCATTAATTGTGTTTTGTTTTTTAATATGCTGTAATATATTTTCTCTTGTATCGTTATTTTGAACTGATGAAATTTTATCTTTAGAAATATTACCGAAAAACCCACCGCAGAGAAAGCAATGAGATTGAAAATTAAATATAAGAGCGTCCTTATTTATTTGTTTTCCTTCCTGTGATTTCTTACGTCTTGAGCTACAGAATGTAGCTATTGCAGTCTTATCATTATAATGACTTTGACAAGTTCGATGAATAAGAGCTGATGTTAAAGTTTCAAATTTTTTGTATCTATTGTCGATTCTCTTCTTGCTAGACGCCACTAAACGATTCAAAGCTGTTTTTTTTATTTCATACACTTGCTTGTCGTCTGACTTATTGCAGATTATACAAACAGATTCTTCCATACTGGTAATCTGAAAAGACAAAATCAAATTAATAATGCCTTCAAAGTTTTATCACGAGTATAACTAAATCTGTTTGTATAAAATAAACGAAGTTACTATTTTTTTATTCTTGTACTGAAATATCATTCAATTTCAATTTTTTAGGTTATGTTACGTTAAACATACTATTTATAAAAGAAAATATTACTATTTTTATTTTGAAGCTGATTAATATAGATTAAAATACAGATAGTATTTACCTTGCTATGCAGATTCCAAACGTAAAGTACGTAAAGTAAATTTCTCATAAATCACTTAGAGTAACTCAGCCTGCACGTGTATTTTTAAAAACGATGCAGATGTTGTACACTACTCTGTATCTCAAATACTGACTAACGGTCTTTACAGCTGCTATGAAATAGCAGGTATGTAGTAAGGCCCAGACTCTCCTAGGTCCGTCCCCACTTCTCAATTAAATAACTTACAATGGGCTTAAATTCACCGAAGGTCACTCAGGTATATAAATTATTTTTAAAACAGCAATAAATAGGCATCTACAAATATTATTTAAAGAAGATTCTATAACTTTTTCAAAATATTGTAGATGTCTTATTAAATATTAACTTTATTAACTTATTTGTTTGTTAATTATAGAAGTATATTTTACTTTGTAATTTTTTCGTTTATTAATAAAACATGAAATCTTACGTTTTTTGAGTAATTAAAGTGTAAATTTTAATAAATACCTGAAAATTGTACATAATGATTAAAAAAATTTTTTCGAATTTGAGGTTTTTTCAATTTTTTGCATTTTCTAAGAATATATCCTATTGTAATGTATATTTTTCTTTACACCATCAGAAAGTAGATATTTCAACGAACAAAAAGCACCCAAACTTTTTGAAAAAAGCTGATATTTTGACGTCAGAATTTTTGATTGAAAATTAGGGTGCTTTTTTGATATTAAATTAAAATGAAGCGAAAAAATAAATATTTTTAATCAAATAAATTAGAGTGTATTTGGGACATAATAAGGTAAGTTTTCACCAAACTTCGTAGAAAAAAATATTTTATTTGAAAAAGATATAAATAAAAAACCAAATACTTGGTTTTTTGAATTTTTCACCTAAATTTTGAGGTTATGTGAAAAATCTGCAAATACAAAAGTTGTAGATCTTTTTATTGCCTACAACTTTGCCATTTAACTTTTTTCCATAGGACTTGTAGTTTTGCCGGAAATCAAGATAAACCATTTTTTACCCTTAAAAACCTCCCCCTCCCACTTCCCGAACTCGGATCGACCGTAATTTATTTTTCCTTTCATTTTGATCATATTCCCTTGCTTTTCTAATGGGTTTCATCCTACTGTGATTTTCTTTCATTTTTTACCATTTTTGTAGGCTTTGACCCCGGTCTATAACTAATAAACAATAGTGAACAAGGACTTTGTCCACTGTAGGTATTAATTTCCACATCAATCATTTCTATTACTTATGGCGCAATTTATATGTAGTTATAGTTAGAGGAATAATGCTATAATATTGTTACTTACATTTTAAAAATGTGTTTAACATTTCCCAGAATTTTCCATTAACGTAGTTAAATAAGATACTTCTCATAGATTAATCACAAGTACGTAGTCTAGCTACTACATTATAATATTTTTATGAAGCATCAAGATTTTATTAAGTAGATAAACAACGTTTCTCCCGCTACCACATTTACGAGCTGTCACTAACCTGACTCATCATCGGGTCGGTATTGATCTGGCACATGTAGGTACCAGAATCCTTTGGCTCCACATTACTGATGTACAGCTTCCAGGTGTTATGCCCGTTGTGGGTCACGGAGAGACGAGGATTGAGCGTCACCATATGCGTGTGGATAGCCAGGATCGTCTTCGTGTCTGATTTTATCCAGGCCACCTGGGAAATAGAAATATATGGAAATTACTGTTATAACTTCGGTGCTGTATTGTTTTGCCTATTCACATACAGTTGACGACACCTATTGTAGAGCGCCGAGCGCTGAACGTACCTCAAACAACTGAATGTCATCGCAAGGATTCAACAGAATATCAGTGTCAAGTATAAAACTTATACAAAATGATTATTATTTGGTGCAACATTGAGATGCACACCGAACTAAATAATTAAAATAAGATCTTATCTATTATTATTTATTTACTTTCTATTAAGTACTGCCTTTAAATGTGTACATTTTTTATTTCAATGTTTTAATATTTCTATTTTTCATTACTCTACCATTTTTATCTGTAAGTGCTTAGTTTCTTATAATTTAATTGTGATTTGTTGTATGTTTTGTTGCTGACAAATAAACGTTTTATCTATCTATCGACCGTGTAATAATATTTAGGTGTTTTCTGATGTCCGTAGAAATCAGTAGGTACTTTATTAAGTATTGGCTTACAAAGTTTCTTTACGAAAGCTGTAAGCAATAAAACCGTCCATAGTAATACCTTACTATGTATATACCTTTCTCCTGTTCTGAATCAGTGCAATTTACAATTTGGTGTTTCTAGGGTATCGTAACCAAAGTGTGCCAACGTAACTCACTAAGCTACGCAGTTTGTCTCTCTGCCACAAAGACTTTTTAACCAACCAAGATAAAACAAAGCAATAGATTTTCTTCTCATTTACTTATAAACATCATTAACTAAAGTTGAAGCTTGTTTCTCCCATGAAATATTGACTGAAGTTGATATGAAATGGGGCAAACTACTTTAAACTACAAGTTGGTAAATATGTATTTAGTTTTGCGTTTACCGCTTGGGTTATTAAAGTTTGTGGTCTGATAAACAGCAATGACAATCCACATTAACACGATAGTATAATGTATGTGTGGCCATATATTACTAGTTTAGAAAGGGAATAACTTTCTTCATAGTTGGAAATAGTAGTTGAACAGTGTAACGTTATAATGTTCACTGTTCTGTAGAATAGTTCTGAAATCGGTTTATAGACATGTTTGTCGGTTGTTTTGTTTCAAAAGCCTTTAGCTATTCAATACTTAATAATTTACTCCTACTTATTTGTCGAAATATCTGATAACCAAAATGAATCCTTTGTGAATTTGGTGTGTAGAAAAATTATTTTCGATCCTGATTCTTTACCTTATACGTGCCAAGATGGTTAACAGTGCAGGTGAAGTGCACATCCCTGCCCTGTGCCACCGTGAGGTTCTCCAGCGGCGACAAGAACTCAGGCTCCTGCTCACTGTAGCCCGACCCTTGCAGCTGACCTGCAAACAACATTCAACTTCAAATCACCAACTTAATTGAAACCGGTTAACGAAAATCTTAAAAGAAAAGGGTATCACGTGTTCATAAAAATACATATAATAGACCATTTTTTTCTCAATCAATAGTTTTCCCCGTTTACAACAAATTACTAAAATACACAATGGAAAGTCTCGTATGTGGTCTAGAACAAACTTAGATGGGCCTTGCCGGAAATTATGCAACAACGGGAGTCAAATACTGCTAAAAACAGGGCCTACTAGATGACATTTTACAGCACCATCCCATTTATGTGGCTGTAGTGTGACACACAATGCTTTGCGTTACATTAGCTGGAACTTTGCAATAACAGTTTCCTGGTAGCTACTTTATTTCTGGACGACATGAACCACCCAAAGTTTAGGTTTTGGGAAATTTCAACTTCTAAGAACTGAAAGCGGTCGGTGCACTCAAAGGATGCATTCTGAAAAGCAGGAACCATTACTCCTTTTAGTGGTGAACAGACACGCTTGTGTTTTGGCGGCTGCCCGAAATGAGAAATTCGGCACTTCGGGCAATCTAATCCAATCCAAAAGAGAGTCTATGGTTTACCATTATTTATGGTCACCAGATTAGCTCCTCCGGGCTAGTACCCGAGCACTCAATAAGTATCTTTCAACCACTGTCTGCATACTTATAGATACCAAGCATCAGCAGATAGTTTATGCGGAAGTTTATAGAGAGAACAAACCTCCATGCACCTGTCATGTTCTCTCTTCATCACCATTAGTTGACTGGTAGAGAATGTCTAAGGCATTAAGTCAGCCTATGTAATTTCTTTCCATAATGTGTGAATAAATAGATAAATCCCTGCGGAACTTGGGCTCCGATGACGATCCGTCGACAATAACTCGGAGAGAGCGTTCACTCAGGAAGTCTAACATAGCCAGTCAGATCACAAGGTTAGCGGGTTAAGGTCATCAAGACGTTTAAAGAAATGGCAATCGCTTCCCTATTCTTCTCGAGAGCCTCGCCCCACCATTGAGTGACATACACCGTTGACGGTGAAAAGGTTAAAGGGCTATTTAGTATTGAAAAGGTGCATGCTCCTCCATTTATCTAGATGAACCCCTGTATATATAGGAATGTAGGGCTGTTTATGGTGGCTTTACGGCCCTGTTTGGTATTGTATTTCTGCTAAAACGGCTGGAATCGGTTCACGGTATAAGTTTAAATTTAGAGTCATGGTAGGCCTCGGTACTGAACTATATAGTATTACTATCTGGTACAATGCACCACAGAGAAAGAGTAGAATTCTATTTGTACAGGGTTGCTATCTATATCTATACTAAAATATTATATAGAGGAATTATTTGTATTTTTGTTTGTATTTAATTAGCTCAAAAACTACTGTATCGATTTTAAAAATTCCTTAATCTGTAGAATGCAATTTTATTATTGATACATAGGTATGTTTACATCCTGGCAATACTCGAGAGTTAATTATAAAAATCCCTCACGGGCGTTCGGGATTCAAACTTAGCAACCTCCGTTTCGTCCGCAACTCAACATGACGAGCGCGATTTAAAGATACTGCTTTATCCCCTAGTCACATAATCTACTATTATGTAACGTTGTGACCTACTCATGTATCACTGGGTGCATTACCCTCACATCATCAAAACATAGGTCAAAACGTATACAAAATATAACGATAACGCTTAGTAAATGGTCGGTCTCGAACACTCTTGATAAACAATACAGCGAACAGTCGGATCAGCTTTATATTCAACGATAGCCAAATACAATCAGAAGAAATACAGGTCGAATTGGCCTTTCAAATTGATTTAAATTGGGTCAGGCTTGCACAAACAAAAGTGGGGAAATTGCTGATGCTACTGAATTCTATAGCAATTGATCTTCTTTCATTAAATAAATCTTTGCATCCGTAACCAAAAATTGCAGCAAACTACATTGTTTACCGGCAAGTAATGCCAGCCTTTTAATTCACATACATTGAACAAGAGTATCGAATAATATCAGCATTTTTCCAATATTGGCAACGCTCACTCTGAAAAGCTGAGAATAAATGAATTCCTGTGAATACGTTTTTACATTCAAGTAAATAGCATTCGTACGTATAGCGAACAAAAGATATGCATAGTGTAAGCGAGTCTAAGTCTGGGAGAACCAGCCAGAGTATGGAAGCGGCAAAGTGCCGATTTGCGAAACAAATACAGAAGCTCATGTTCCAGAACATCATTTGTATAATCCTTCACAATGAACCGGCGCCGACGTTTTAACGCGACCAGCATATGAACGCCTGAATTTCAGTTTTCGGCGTTCGGTATTCGGCGATTAGGGACGTAAATCGAGAAAGGTTGGCGCATAAAAAGGGTCACACTAAATGTCCCATACTGTGACATCAAAACGATTAATGGCTTCGTGCGGGATTTCGGAACGCCGAATATTTTCGTTCAATTCGGCTAATGCGGGGCTGAGATTAAATAAATTTTTCACTTTTTAGCTCGAACCACAAAACGATTCAATTAAAAAAATGGAGGCGCCTCCATTATTTTTTCCCATTCATTTGTAATGACAGAGATATCCGTGAAAAGTCAAATCAAATGGTTTTATGCAGTCGAATTTGTAAAGCCGTGACTTCGCTCGCACTCATGTAGACGAAAAGTAATGCCCACCCGTTTGGCGTTTTCCTTGCCTACACAGCGTTCTCCGTATTCGTCGATTTGCCGCAATAAAATGGTTCTGTCTATTTTCCACTTCAACTTACTTTGCTATATCCGTCTCCTGAGAGTAAGACCGTTTTCACATTATCCGATCCGATATCGGTGTCAGACGCCGATACGATATCGGAGTAAGTAAAATGTATGAAATGCCGTGCTCCGATATCCGATATCGGGTCGGACAATATGAAAGACAGGTACATATTTCATACATTTACCTTACCCCGATATCGTATCGGCGTCCGATACCGATATCGGATCGGAATATGTGGAAACGGTCTAAGTGTTTAGTTAGAGTCGGTTACACAACAATCAACTTGATTTAGTATTCATTTACATTTTCTCTTCAATCCCAAAAAAAACTTTTACACAACCGCCTCTTGAGTTTAGGTCGTTAATTTGAACCGTACCCTCTGTCCTACTTAATTTTTTTTTAGTTGTGAACTCATCAAATAACTGCTCCTGCACTGGGTGGAGCGAAAAAGAGTATTAGACTTTAACTGAACAAAATCCAACCGTGTTTCTCCAGTTGGCCTTTGCTTTCTAGAGCCATGGAAAAGCTTTCGAACCCTCATGCATACGTAACTACCCATAACAAGTGTAATTATTCAGGTTTGTTAGAGGGATTAGCTGGAATAACACTCGTAGTTATCGCGACCCTTGTTAGGAATCTTATGGAAACGATGATTGGAGGACCATCGTTTCGCTTTTAAAAATATGTAGGCATTAAATGTAATCTCTTGTGTTAAAATGATACATAAGTATTAAATAATACAACCATTTGTCTGACATGCACCCGGTCAGATGAGCGAGGATTGTCATTCACTGGACGCCTGAGGGAGGTCACTACCATCTAGGTCAACCGTAGCGAAGGTGGAGTGACGATCTGAAAATGTTCGCGGGGCAAATTTGGCCAAAATCGTCCTAGACGGAGAGGTTTGGTAAGGAAAAGGGGAGACCTTTGCCTTTGCTCAGCAATGTTATTTATGGTTATTAAAAATTTGTATATAGTTACTCTTCGAATATTTGCACTTAAATATGTAATTTTGTTATTAATAGTAGTAAATAATAATAATAATTTCGTTTACATCCTGACCACCGCACTGTGTTTCGTCCAGAACAAGCTAGCTGGACAAAAACAATGTTAAGATTTCTTAAAATCATTAATGGCGGTAAGTAGGTTATTAGTTGGTAATTACACCCACAACAATTGTTTTGGCATAAGTCATACAAAACATCGTTAATGAGGGTAAGTATAGAAACAAATTGGGTCAAATGCATAATATTATTTGTTTTTTTGCTACTGACACGATTGCGTCTCCTGCGGTTATCTTAACAGTTGTGGTAAATTTTAGTGATGGATTCTATTACTAAGGGTGAATACTTTTTTTTATTTAGTTACATTTAAATAATATTCATACTAAATTAGAATCAGAGCGTCACAAATCCAGAAATTGAGTTTTTTATTCAACAATTCAAATTCAAAAGACGGTAACTAAAAACCCCCTCGTATCCCCGGTCTGTATTTTTTTCAGTTGATAGGCACATGCTTCCAAATTATAATGAAACTTTCTTTTTTTGCTCGTTTTTGCTCCAAAAGCTGTTTTTAATTTTTCTGCAGGTAGCGGTTTTACAGTTTCAAAAATGCAGTTTTTTGAAGAATGGGTGAAACATACAAAAAGTGACCGAAATACGGCGCTTTTCATGTTTGTTTCACAAAAACATGATCTCAGTGGTGTAACAGAAGCACCTGTGAAGGAGATCAAAAATATTATTTCCCGTTTTTCTTCGAAATTTTCGGAGAAATGGGAGAATTCTGGCCGAATACGGAATCGTTTATTAGCTTGTGATTCTAAGTGGCTACAAGGTGAAGACATACAGTTTAAGGTGTCATATGACCTTGCAGAAGCATCAACGTCTTCACAGTCACAGCATGGTCCCGGAAGACCGCCAGTGGATATGGCAAACGCAAGTGCCAAAACCACACGATGAGGTGTCGATGATTCGGTTCAGTTACGAAGCTCTGAGGTACTTTTGGATGCTGCTAAAATAGCGTCTCGTCAAGCAGATAAAGGCAACGTCGCAAAACTGATTCGAGAACTTATTGAGAAACCTGAGAAATTCGTTTCTGATGATTGCAGAAGGTTCCGAAGGGATAATACCCGGAAACGGTCTCGTATTGCTACGAATACAGATTTGCTGAATATGTTGATCATCACATCTGATCCTTTTATTAACAGTCTCAAAGATAAAAATCAGGTAGCCTTCCTTCTGCAGTCTTAGACCTTGTAACCCCACCCGTAAATATTGTAAAAATGTAAATACTATAAATATTAATACCGAAGATTATTATGTGGAGAATTTTTCTGAGGATGAACTTAGTGACAATGAATAATTCCTGAGTTTGTTCTCATTATACATAATCCAATGGATAGTCGTTTTCTAGTCGTAAGTTATTTAATACAGGTTGATTTTTACGAGTGTGGTTTATTGTGTATTTATTTATTATTTATTTATTTATTTATTTAAACTTCTTGCACATAATTTTACAAAGGCGGACTTAATGCTTACTTAACTTACAAATCGGAACTGTTGTAAAATATATAAATTAGTTTTATTTACTTATTCTTATAATATTAGTGTAATCGTTATATAATGTAATTAGCTTTAAATACCCCTGATTTAATTGATATTTCTTACGAATCGTGCCATAAACACCATTAGTTTTAATTAATTCATTTTATTTTCGGAGTTTCGCATTTTTATGAGTTTCTAAGTATTTTAAACATCGAAATCAGACATATTATTAACTAGCAGAGGCTATGAAACCTATATGAAGTAAAAAATAATTTTGTCCAGCTAGCTTGTTCTAGACGAAACACAGTGCACCGGTAGCTTGGACCCTGTTCCCGATACTGGTAGGATACTGTCTTTTATATTTTTAAATCGTTTATTGTTGAAATATTTAAAAAGTAACAAATGTGTATATGTATAAGTGAAATAGAGAGAATAATAATAGTCCACAACTAAATACACAAATATTTTAGAAGTAAAATTAATTGAAAACTGAAAATGTAATTTATTAATAAACAAGTTTTGAATTGTTGGACGGATTTGTTTAATTTAGTGAGGATAACATTTCATTGGATTTGATTAATTCTGAATTGCTCATATTATTGGAATGATTTCATTTATTATACGCATAGCGATTTCAATCAATATTGCCCTGCAAGTTATATGAATCTACTAGCACTTTGCCCGTGACTTTGATCGCGAAAATCTTTAGTCAGTCAGTTTCTTCTTTTATATAATATAGATGGGTCATAATTATCGCGGTAAGTCCTCTCTTTAAAGAGTGGTTGGAAAGACGGATGCATAACGCAGGTCCTCACCGAACATGGTTCCCGCACCTAATTTATACGGACAAACACCCGAGTGTCACCACTATGTGGGTCGTCCGGAGGCCGAAAGCTAGCTTGGGCGTAGCACCGCCATGTCCATGTCTTCGTGGAAACAATCGGCAGCAACGACCCGTCGCGACGGGCCCTGTTACAGGCCATGGTCCAGCACTAGAAGGAATGGCAAAAGCGACCGCACGCGCGAAGGAATGGCCCTGACGCCCCAGCCGCCAGGATTCCGATTCCAATCTTCAGCCATCGTAGGTGTGGGCTTACGGTAACCGTCATTGACGAACCACGCGCACAGCATGAGTGGGAGAAGATATTTGATGATATCCTATCCCAAAAAAAAATTATACGTTACTGTTAACTGCCTCCAAGGCCACCAAGATGAAATATACTCGTAATTAGAATTTTAAGAAAAAAACAATGTCTGTAGGATGTTCATGAAAACGAAAATAGTACCAACAATTGTAGCAAAAAAGGTATTTAAACAGTGTACATTAATTAGTCGAGATCATTGACACACCAAACACAAGAATTCTATTTATGAACAATATCAACAGATATTTTGATCGAGAGCATGAATTTTGATACTGTTATTACCTGTAGTTTGCTGTACCTACTAATGATGGTATTTTAGTATTTCCATTTTACATAATGCTATGTTTATTGCAAATAGTAATGTTGCATTTCCGAGTATATTAGTTTTCAACCGTATACATTATACAGGGTGTGACTACAGTTGTTTAAATCAACCGGGGCACTATCGTGTAGTCCATAACATCATCATCTGCCTAACCTTTTTCCAACTATATAGGGGTCGGCTTCCAGTCAAACCAGATTTAGCTAAATACAAGTATTTTATGAAGAGTCTGCCTACCAAACCTCCACAACCCATTGATTGGGGTAACACGGTACTTCATGGCAAGACTGGAGTCAGATTTACTGGCTTCTGGCTATCCATAACGACAGCCAAAGATCGTAGTGTCATATATTAGAGCTTATATGTACGAGTATATAGATAGTACCAGTATATTAGCGTCCCCAGCAAACATTGCGGTTGAAAAATACCTCAGCTTTATAAACTGCAAAGGTTAGCAGTTCAAAGCTTAAGCTCAAAGAATTAACATAAACAGTCTGCACAGGATATAAAATGTTTTCTTTTCAGTTCAAAAGGCTTGTTAAAAACCCGAATTTTTGCTTTGGATGTTTCATAACTCAGACTTATATCTTTACGACAGAAATGTGTGGAAGTAGACTGTCCCGTGGCTGGAATTTATCAGTACGTGCACAGTTCCCAGAATTCAGAGCTTATACTGACCGTTACTGACCCCATAATATATTCACTGCGGAACGTTTACTTGTCACCAATTGTTCGAGTTATCGCTACAACCCACTTTCGCATTAGTCGTTTCGCCGAATTTCAGAACCGAACGAAATGGAACCTACATTACTAGGCAGTCTTGAACAAACCTAATACGAATTCTTTCTAGTTGTGAACTGTAATAGAATGAGGTGAAAAATAAAGACACTTAATGTTCTACAACTACCTGCTCCGGGATATTACCAAATGAAATTATTTTGCAGTCATGAAACATTTGTAAAAAAACTGGCTAATTGAGAGTCGGACTCGCGCACTTAGGTGTTCGGTAAGTACCATCCGAAAAAATTGTTGAATGGCATAAAACACGTTTGTTGTATGGCAGTCCCACTTTAATGTTTATTTAATTCTGTTTTAGAACTTATTTGTTCTTCTAGTGGCAACGGAAATACATCATCTGTGAAAATTTCAACTGTCTATCTATCACGGTTCATTAGACAGATGCCTGGTGACAGATGGAGAGACAGACAGACGGACGGACAGCGGAGTCTTAGTACCAGAGTCCCCATCTTACCTTTGGAAGAAAATATTCATAGTGAAAACAGCCACAAATGGCGCTACATTTAAACGATTTATTGTTTATCCCAATGTTATTTAGATCAAAACATTCGACGCAAAGTGCAGTGTATCGAAAAGATAAGACGTGGAGAAAATTAAAATTATTATTTTCATCGGCCGGTCGGGTAATGGGTTTCCGGATCAATGCTGGTAATATGACCCCTGTAAATTAAACGCGGATGGATCTGATTCACCCGGTTCCAGTAATACGGTCCTAACTTAGCTGTTTACGTGTTCACTCGCTCAATACTTAAGATTTTCTACCTCGCCGCCTTCACAACTTGCTCGTTGTGAATTTTAGTGTAAAACTTTGCCTATGTTAAGAAGTTAAGTTGTATATGTTCGGAAATTATTAACTGTTCTATATTTTCTGCATGTTTAAATTATAATGACACTCATTATGGTCCTCATTTCAGGCGAAAGTCGTCCACTTCTGGACGTAAGCCTCCCCCAAGCGTCACCACAACGACCGTTCCTGTACATCGCGCATCCATCGCATTCCTGCGACCCTCACCAGGCTATCGGTCCACATTGTGGGAGGCCTACCAAAACCTTTCGTCCCCACCGACCATCTGACACAAATTTATTTAAATTGTAAAAGTACGATTAAACTAATTATTTTTATTATAATAATGCTAATACGAGGCTAACCCAGAAATAGGTGGAGAAAGGATCTAGACGCATACCACGGGGATTGATTCGAGACGGTGAGAGAGATTTCTGAAAGTACAGGAGCAGCGGGGCAGTAATAGCCAGGAAAAACATTATGCAGCCTCGCATCGTAAAATTGTATATTATGTACTTTATGTAGGGGTAATAGAAATTTAACATCTGCAGCTATATCTACGACTTTTGTACGTGTAAAGCTACATTTTAATAAAAATATGGTTGAGCACTGGTTTCTATTTCTTGCTTCTTTAAAAGATTAATTGCAGCTTAAGTAAACCCTTCCAGGGTATGTAATAAGCGCGATTTAAAAGCAAATCTTTCTCTTCTTTCTTTAAAAAAATATTTTCATTCTCTTCTACTTGTACCAGTAAAACAACGCATGTGAGTAACCGATTTTCACTGCACAATTCTAAACCTATTCCACGAAAAATAGATTTACAATACACCGTTTCCCACAGATTTACAAATGCTACACTATTCCCTGAATCACAGTCCCCAGTGAGCCGATAATAGAACAAAACGAGGCAGTGTTTTCAGTAGAGGCAAGGCTTTTGTCATGCCGCATAGCGCGGCGGTCTCGCCGAGTGAAGCAGCGTAGCTGTCAAATGAAAATTAATAACACCCCGATACGGAACATTCGTCACTCGTCTCCGGTCACACATCATCCCGTTATCGAGTTAAAGCGAAAGTAAATATTTTTAAAGCTTAAAATTTAACTCAAAATTGAACACACAAAGCTGAAAAATACATTTCATTTTTAATGAAATACCTCGGTGAGTGAAATGAAACTCATGATTACGTCAATTAACAGTGCGCTTTAAATGCTTAAATATGATGAAAATGAATTGTATTTTAACTTCAAAACGTCCACATAAGGATTATAACGCAGAGATGTCACAAAACAAATTACTCAAAGACGTTTAATAGCAATAAGTAAGGCTTTTATCCGAGTCAAATGAAAATTAATAACTCGAGGCCAGTAGCCGCCAGCTACGCGGCGAACTTTGTCGACCGACGACCCCTTTATCTTGATATTCACCACCCGAGCGATGGATAAAATTATATCTACAGTCATAAATCACCTACGCGTTGTACTCTATGAAAATATCATTAACAACATTCAAGAAAATTTAAAAAATATTCACAATAGGTATATGAACCTTTTTATAATGATCCCAAATCAGCCAATATGAATAAATTTCATAATTACGTAAATTATTGCGAACTTCACCGGTCGAGCCCTCCATATTCGATTACGTGTTCCAATTATTCACTATTTCACGCTCATCGGCGTCTATAATTACATTCTGATAGAATTGCGTTAAATTCGCCACGCGTACGATCACTAATTTCCATACAATTAATCCAATGATTAGCTGTAATCCGCTGTGGGTTTAACGCATATCGTTCGCATTGCACACAAACATCATTATTTATATTGTACGTGTTTATTTAAATTGTGGAGTTTTCATTAGGAACTATAATTAAACATTTCACAGAGCACGGGGCAGGGATGAAGTGAAAGCCTTAAACAATTAAAAGAAAAGGTTATATAAAGCGTTTTCAATTAAACTTGGAATCCGGTAGGGCAGCGTTGAGTGCGGGTTCCTTACGTCTGACGCGCGGCGGAGGCGCGTCGCGGTACGTGAGGGAATCTGGGACGGTATTACTTCTAAACTGCAGCCGCCACTGTAGACAGTCGTTAAAGTGCAACAATTTGCTACATCACGTGAAGTGCGGTCTAGTTTTAACTCACGTTTCGAACAGACACGTACAGAAAGAAACAAAGCTAAACGTGCATGGAATTGTGCCTTGACATGTTGTTCTTTCATGCCGACGTAATTTTACGTGATGCGGTTTTGCTTGTTTAATTTCCTACCTCTTAAAACGCTTATTTAAATTTTGTAACCGAATATTTGCATACTTGTATAAAATCGATGACAATACAAAATTCCCAGAGCTTGCAGAATTCAAACATTTGCTGCACGAGTCCCGGCTACCAAAACTTTCTTATTTATATAAGTGCTGTTTTTGGTGATGTTCGTTTGTGTTAACTTTCATTTACAAAGTAATTTTCTGTATTACATACCCATTATATTTCTGTACCTTTTGTTAAATTAGTGATTCTAAAATAACATATTTGTGTAAACTCAAAGGCGCGGTCACACATTTCTGTTAACACGTTTTAATGAAGTATCAATTTACTAAAAAACAACGGCCCTCAAAGTAAAATAACCGTGTGTCGTTAATGTTGGTGAAAATGATAAAAGATAAATCTTCAACACAGAATTTCAACTAACATTTCCTAGAATATCATGACGAATATACTTTGCAGAATATTCGTCGAATATTAGGAGTGGTCCGACTTTGGGACACCAGTTTTAACATTACTGTAATAGGAAGAGAAAATTAACGTTTTGAAAGCGGCAAGAGATAGTCGAAAGGATGTTAAGCTTTTCATCAGGTTTTCCATTAGTGTGTTTAGTTGCTCGCCTCTGTCCAATAGTTGAAAACTTACCTCCACCAATTTGCGAACTGTATGCAAAAAGCTTCGGCCGAACTTGTAATTATTGCTACTGTGAGATGTATTACTCTCAACTACGTGGTAGTTAACTTCGCTTGTAAATTACAAGGCTTTTTTTAATGGCGCCTGTATTTCGTGAAAGTTAAAATGAAATGCAGAGACCAAGATACATACAATGGCTACTGTGTTTTGGGGCTCTCGGCCACTTCTTATGTCTTTTTATTTGTATATTTCTCAATTTGAAGAAACTTAGTACGTTACAATACATATATACGGTACAATACAAATAAAAAATTATAAAATACAAAAATAGGCATTATTTATTGTAAATATATCTTAACGCTGCGTGATTGTTCGACATAGTCACCGCAGCTCTAGGACGCAAAGACCAATTGAACAAACACAGGTGGGCTTAAAAGTTTGACACTACCTTTCTTTTCTTTCCAACCAGAGTCGGAAAAGTTACTGGTATTTGCTAATATCTCATATAAAGGAGATATTTCTTGACTAAGTACTTCTTGGTATGACCAACAAACAAACGAGAATTTTCTAATAACTTCCTTCATAATGGTTTTACTTCTTCACTACAAACCTACAGCCTTATGGTAGACTAATAAGTCCAAACACGTAATATTATTCGGTCCTACAAGATAATAGGCATAATGTTCCACATCGGAACAAGGTTCGTTAGGCACATTGAGGTAATTTTATTCAAAATGGGCGTTAACTCTCCGGCTTGAAGTTTAACAATGTTTATAACTAATTAAAGTCAGAGGCGAACATAAAGGGAATGGCTTCGTGAATCGTCAAACGAGACGTTCTCGGATCGCTCTGAGTCCTTCTATCTTCAGCTTGGAACTAGCCTATCTGAATTTGATATTTCAAGCTGGAATTTAATTTCCTTTGAATATTTTTTTTGTAACGTGTCTGTTACCTACCGACGAGCAGTCTGTTGGAAAAAATCAATCTCCAATCAACCAGGCATATACATATAGTATTTTTCATTTTCCTTTTTCTTTCTTTCATAAAAACGCCCCACACTGAGTTTTTTTCCTGTATAGTTGGTGCGTTCACATTTAAACTCATACCCAGGAGACCCGGACTTGGAACATCTATCTCTAAATTACACAAATTATTTTTTACATACGGAAATCTAACCTGCGCACTACAGCTGTAGCTGATTGATCAACTACTATGCCAATCGTGCCCGATGGCATCAAACAAAAAATGTAATGTACCTACAAACCACGTAAGGTACGTGATTAATTAATTATCAATGATATCCCTCTTAGTAATCAAAGGTTGTGAGGATGATATACGGATAAGTATTCACTAGCTTACCTGCGACAATAGTGAGAAGTGCAAATGTCGAAACCAGTGGTAGGCCGCCGGTTTCCATGGAAACGGATCTTGAGCGCCGCGATGATTCCGACGTCATGGCGTCAAAAGACATTTGGCATCAATAAACTCTTTGCTCCTGCTTCACATCGCGTTATTATCATAACAGCCCTCGTTCTGAGGTATATTGTCTCAAAATTTCAAATAGAATACATATATTCAGACCATCATTTTTATCCTACGTTCAGTATTATTAAAACAGTTATTTATTGTCTCGTAAAATTACAATGTTATTATGGTTTCATTTCAGCCACGCCCGGTAAATCTGGAACAAAAAAGAGAAATCAAATGAGTATAAAGAATATTTATTTTTCCTTTTCGAGAGAACAGGATTCAAAGCCTTGTGAATGCGAAGTGTGTAACAATGACAATGGATCTTTTAGATTTAAGCAGCGGGTAACGTCACTTTTCGTCTTTTATTCATTATAGACTTCATATAATGGGTATGAGTCAGTGAAAATTCAGTAAAAAAAGCACCTAATATTTTTTCGACGAATACTAAATAACAGAAATAAATTCCTATATCCCCATCTATCTTATGAAATAGTTACATTATAGTAAATAGTTATGTTAAGAGCCATCTGCCCAATTTCTTGCCAACACTTAAGCCCCTACCACGACTTGGGTCTCTACTTAGTGAAGTTGTAAACACAGCTTATATAGCACACTTGACCGTGAAAAAGTTCGTAAGTAAACTAAGTTTAGCCCGAGTCCCGAAGGTAATCCCGTGTTACCTGGTTACCGTAACCCGTCATCGCTAGCAGTCGGACCATGACTTTACGGTAAAAATAATGGCACAAAATAAAGCCTGATTTATTATTTTATACGCTCATGTGTCTTGGCTTTTTAATATTATTTCCACAGTCGGTGACAATTGCTATAATCGTCGTCGATTGTGTGGTATCTAATGACCTGATTTAAGTTTTTAACTGGGGCAAAAAGTTTATCGTGCTGTCGGCAGAAGATTGCATGGACTGTAACTGGTACAAATAGTGCACTCCTAACCTAATTCATAGTTGTGTTATGTTCGTACAAAAAACTCCATTCAATACACTTTTACGTTACGATAAAAATCCATTGAATGAATAATAGAAATGGTAGCGCGCATCAAAAATTACTTTCAAACAGTAGTTTAAAAATATGGCGCCAAAACAAACTAACTACCTGAATAAATCTAAATAAGCGCACAAATATTTACCTATTCCTGTGAGGGATGCGGAAAATAAAATACCGAATGTTCGATATTTTTCAGTTTCTATTCAATTGCCTTTTGAAAATAAACACATTGGAGCATATAAAAATAAATAAAGTCGGTACACTATCGTGAAATATAGAAATGTTTCGGACTTCAGAATTAAAACGTATTTTATCTGGTAGCGCGATTGTAAAACCCAGAATCGGCCATACATCGGTATGTTAAAATAGAATAGGTATTTCAAAAGCCCGAACAAAAACGAAAGCGTAATATTTTTTACTTCATATCTGCAAGGAACAACGCAGGTGCAGCACTGCAGTAACCTATATGTGTGTACCGTGCTCAGTATAGGTACGTAGAAACACATGGTAGTTTTTTATTAGAGCAGTTTCCGCGGCGCAGCGTGCACAAACTGAGATAAAACAGGAATGATTGCCGCTCTGTCGCGATATTGTTTCAAGTGTTTTGTTCCATTCTGCTGGCTCTTCAGTGCTTTTTATTCATCCACACCCGAACGCCGAACTGTCGCATAAAAACCGGCCGACTGACGACGACGCGCCTCGTACTGTACGTAGCTGTGACTACGCACTCGTCTCATATCTCCTGATTGATAACACTTTCACTTTTATTAAATGGACATTCGATTTCTTACTAGATAATTTGGTTTCTAATTGATTGTAAACATTGAATTTAACATTTAAAACAAAAATCTTGACAAAAACGCCATTTCTATAATAAGTACGTAAGTAAATACTTGAGATTTTGTTCCACATTCGAAATACTATAAAGCTCTCCGACATTTCAAAGTAAGGTAAAGGAGACATTAAGTGAGGATAAGTATCGTTCGTGGGCAGGAATATAATAGTTCACTCCGGGGACTGTTCGGCTCCATCAATTGAAACATGCTCTCCCGTGCCGGCGACGGCGGCGGCGTCTTTGCCGTACGAACGAGCGTCGCGACAATAAACAATACAAACAACCCTGGCCTGCGTTTGACACCAGCCCGTTCGTAGTGGATTAGAGCGCTCTACAGGGAGTTCGGCAGCATTTAGGGAACGTAATAGCCTTCCGCCGTGACCTGTTTTAGTTGCGACAAATAGAGATTTACGGGATTGCTACCGAGGGATTTTCAAAGGAGACTGTTCCCAGTAATAAAATTGAATGGTGTTTACTTTGTGGCTGCTTTATTCTCGTTGCCAATTTGACACGGACGCCGTTTTTACAACGATCGACTTTCAATATCTGTGAGGTTTCATAACGACAGAATCATCCGACTGTCAATCGATTCGAGCCTTCTCGCATTCGACAGACTGTCCGACAAAGTTTGAAACAATTTAATCCCGCTTGAAATATGCACGAAAAAATTTGTCTGAGCTAAAAGTGAGCGAGGGGAAACCATCTCACAACGCCATTAAAATACATTATAATTTTTGGTGGATAAGGAAAAAATCACAGTGTCGAGACCAGACAATGTAGCTGGCCAGCGATATCATGAAACATAATTAGGTACTACGGCCGGAATTCGATAAACTTAATCGTATGAAACCCCATGTTAGGACGGAGTCGCCTCTTACCCTTGATATTACAGAGGGAAACCCCATTTACGGCATTCCGTTGCTTAATAATTTTACATCCGTCCACAAAGACGCCGCGTTGTGTTATCTCACGAGTGGCACGCCACCGATACGAGTGCCAACCAGCCCCTTACTCTTGCTCCTATTGTCATGTTTACATTGTCTATGCTCATTCTCGAATTCCGATTAACGCAAAGCTAAAATCGCTTTCATATTAATACAGTGTTCCTCGGGCAGACACAAGTTACGTAGATAACGAACACAATTAGGTAATGCCGCCTGCGCTTTGACTACACAATGAAGCTTTTCTGTTTTTATTTAACTTTGTTCAAACTTTAAACTTTCTTTATGAATTCAAGTTTCGGAAAGTTTCCCTCTGCTTGGTACGGACACTAAGAAAAACTAGGATTATGGGTGAAAACAAAGAACCCGATAAAAAACTACTCGGTACAAGTTTTAAAACTGCGGTGTTAAGCAACCTTGGAAATATATATTAAATAAATTTCTTGTACTTTGCCTGGTTAATAGCTGCACGTAGATTAATAGGAGTGAACGAATTTTATGATTTTCTCTTCCAGATTGGAGTCGCAGCGCTATGTGTGAACATGCTATGTAAAATGGTCCGGCGGACAGTAAAACCTTTCTTGACAATTAATTTTACGGGCCGTGTTCAACCTTTGCACTCCCCAGTTTCTTAATTCGCAATTAAAAAGTTAAATTGTCCGGTTAATTGCTGCCATTGTGGTGGACGACGTCTACTTATTATTCAGAATTGCTCTGTGAAAATTTGATGAAAAATTTGCCGAGAACCGGTTGCTAAATCACAATAAGTAATTAGCTTATCTGTCGGCGTCACGCGGGGTGCCGGGTCCCGCGGGCCACGCCGGAGGGGGGGGGGCGTGAGGATAGGAGAGGCGGGGGTGCGGGGTGCCGAGTTCACGTCTTACGTTAAGCTCTCAGTATTAATCTCGACTCTGCTTAATAAACGAAGTGAATAACTTGGATTAAATAAATCACAGTATCCGAATTCTTGGTTGACTTTGTAACCGATGTTTGAGTTGGCATGCTCGACTTGACGTGCGCGTTTACCTTTTGTTTTGTACCTACATGTATACGCGAGCGTATGCAGTCTTTGTCGCCGAGAAGTACTGTAAAATTTTGAAACAAATATGATTATTGTGTTTCGCTGAAGATTATAATAAAGGGCCTAAGTAATGAATTTATTAATATCAGCGTCAATTTACTTTTATCCTTATTCTGTTACCGTGACCTCTTTTTCTATAAAAGTTGTCACTCTCAACAAAAACCTGTTCTGTAATCTAAAAATAATGTGACAGCCATCCTCATACCTTACCCAAAATACCTTTGTGTGAGATCTGATATTCCTAAAGTTGAATCAATCTGTTACGATACTTAGTGCACGTAACATGTTTTCTTTGTTGTGCAGTATAAACGTATATGTGAAGACTACAATACGAGTACTACAGTAATATACATTGTAAGTACTTAAATTACTTAAGTAGTTTAATAACTAAAGACGTTCCTAGTTTACATATACATATTCAATCAAATAGCTAAAAATATCCATTAGTCAAGTCACTATAGTTTGCAAATCGACTAAACCCATCATCGCTGACCCATCAGTAATATTTATTTTATTTGATTTTTTTAATGGATTGACCAGAGACGCCTCCCGCTTTTACTGACCAAAACCACACTTGTACAGTTCGATTGCCTAATTGAAATTTAAATTTGTAATTTATTTAGCAGCAAATATAGTAGCATAACTGAAATAATACTGAAGTGGTGTTGCCGAAAAAAAAATCAAATTGTGTCCCAATTAAAACCCCCATGCCAAAGAGTCTCCTGGACAATTATGAAATAATACCCATAATGATTTCGTATAATGCTAGTATTTATTCATTTAAATATCAAAAGTAGATTGCTGTGCCCAAACAGGGTCCACAATTACGCTTAGCGTTAAGCCTGTTTTGTACCAACTGACCAACATTGTAGACGCAAAATAAATGAATATGAAAATATAAAAGGTGTTAATAACAAAACGCCATCTTAAATATAGAGCGAGTCGAGTTGTTGTTACTATCTAATGAAATAGGTAACAGATTTGCAGCCGGGTTCACCCTAATAGTAAGCTTGTTATCAATTATATCATAATTATGCTCAAACGAAATTTGACCTAATTGTATTGTAATGTCTGTAACTTGCTTATAGTGGGTCAGATTTCAATATTGTCAACTGAACACAGAGCTACGCAGCGAACTTAAGACGCTGTCGTTCACAAACATTCAAAAGGTGCTGGTTTACCAAAAAAATGTCCTGTTCTATTTAGTTTAAGGCTATTTACAAAATATATAATAACCTTTCCTTTCTTTTTTTCTTTTTTTTTTTTGAATTTCAAAGAAAAAATTCTCAATAGCAATATTATCGTAAAACTTCTCTCTAACTAATGTAGGCACGTCGGTAAAATTAACAGCACATATAAATTAATTATTTTAGATTTTTAATAATCACACAATTGTTTGCGTAAATCGATAAAACGCTTATGACACGGTTTATAGTTAGTTCAGCAATTGGCTGCTGCTGCGATTCCCGCACAGAACAAATATTTGTATGGCTTACAGATAGTAGTTCTGGGTATGAGTGTCTTGTGTATATGCGTTTACATGTTTGTGAACACCCCCACTATTAGAAAATACATTTTAGATTCGTTTATATTTTTTTTTAAAGCGAAAAACTGCCAGCACTATATCGTCATACATCTTTTTTCTTTTCTAAGTAGTCCGTCATGTCACATTGTCAATGCAATAAAACATTACCTACCAGCCAACTTTTGGTAGAGCATACAGTACATACAGTATTGTATTAATTGCTGTAAGCTGGCTCTTACATTGTATAAGTAAAGAGAGGCTAAGCGATCAACGTTCAAGGTATTTGCTTGAAATGCATCCGTGTTCAAACCCGCCGTCTGGCCGTTGAGTAATTAATGTTTTGCATGTTTGTATCAGCGGTAACCTCCGGAATTTAATCCCTGTTCAATTTAGTCTCTGGCCAAATCTCGAACTGAATCGAGTGTTACGTTTTGCTGTTGTTGCTATAGTTTCTTTTTAAACTTTCACACATTGCCATCTAGTCCCAAAACAGAGCTTGTGGTATGAGTACTTGCTGATAGACATACGAGTTCGTATATATTTCCAAATACATACACATATTAAAGAGTTTGTTCATGCGGCACTGCAGCACTGTCATACAAAATAGCAATGTGGCTAATCTTTTCGTTCTGTAGGTTCATTTGCCTTAAGAAAGAAAGACACATAGAAAGTACCTAAACAATGACTATTTGCACTAAAATATGGTGAAGATGATTTTTTATTTTCTGTTCATATTTTAGAATTGATCCCATAGTAAAAATATTCATGAGTACTTTATCGCACAAAATATTGCCAATTAATTAAAAGACGCTATTAATTAAATCAGAGCCTAAAATATAAGCAAACCTCCTTAAAAGTTTCAATAACTAATTCAGCCAGTCAGCCCACAAAAAATCACTACAGAACACGACCCTTGAAATGCCCTCCAAATACCTAATACGCATTATTTTAATATTCACCAACGTATTTATATCTACATAATTTAGTAATAAACTCTACAAAACAATGAACGTTATTAAAGCTTGGATTAGCTTTCGTTATCAATACAGATCTAGTTAATCTCGTCCTAAATTGCCTGTCTTATTTCGTCCAACCTGTTAGGTATGGCTGAATTAGTTGAATCTAAAACTTTAACACTTAAACCTTTTAAGCTAGTTGTTTTGTGTGTTAGTTGGGAATTAAGTCATTATTTGAGGTGTTTCTTGATAATATGAAAACAAAGACGTAGGGGTCTCGTAAATCGCCCTATGTCACATGTCATGCTTAATTGAGGTCGTGAGTTCCCATTCACAATACCTTAGGGCTCTTTCAATTCTCCGGATGCTGCGGGGATGCTGCATAGGGAGTCTGAGCGTTATTCCCAGTCATTCGTTCCATTCCGAGTCTCCTTGCCGGCCTACTGTTGTGGGGTTTGGAGACAACAGTTCTTACACACATGCACGACTTACGCATTGTCTTGCATTTTCGCTGCTGTGATAGATCGCAGCATGGCTGGTGGAGATATGAAGACGGTGATTGTCGCAAGCCAGCGCTGTGCTCACTACAGTTGTGGCGGTAAGTCTCCTTTTTTAGAGTGGCTAGAGAGAATCCACGGCGTCTTTAATTTTCGCCTAACGCAGGGCAAGCCGGGATGTTACTGCTTCGGATATAATAAAATACAATACGTGCTAGAAACACCCGAGTCTCACCATTGTGCGGAACCGGAAGGATACAGTGCAGCATTCGGTGGAACACCATCCCGCTGGAGCGGAGCACCGCCGTATCCTCGTGGAGACTATCGGTAGTGATAAACTCTCGCATCAGACCTGTCATATCCGAAATAAGAGAAAATGAAGGGAAGCAGCCGCCTACTTTTGCAAAGCAGTAATACGAGCGAAGAAGATGTTGAGGAAATCTCCTTCGCTTGCAATTACTACGGATACCGTGACAGAATGAACAACGGAATTAGAATGCAATTTCCAGCTACCATAGGTACGGCTTGTGGATGACGAGCAATGTGTAACTCGCCATCGACGCTTCGCCGAAAGACGTCTATTGCTGAATATAGGCCTCCTCCAAGCGTCGCCACAACAACCGGTCCTGTGCGTCTCGCAGCCCTCGCTAGGTCATCGGTATAACTTTTTGAAACCCTCCAATGCTGCTTCTTTCGGTACTTAGCCGCCAGTCACTCAACGCTCAGTCCCCATCAACTAACTGTACTACGAATAATGTGCCCTGCCACTACCACTACCACTTCAGTTTGGCGATACAAAAATTACGTTGTTTCAATTATAACCTGCATATTCACACCAATGTCTAACTAATGCTTTCTGTCTAAATCTCATGTTAGTTGTGGTAATTGGTTGTCCAGAATACTAACAAGCAATTAAGCTAGCTAACAGGAGGATAGATATTGAAGCCGAGTTACTAATAAGGGATTTGCAGAGGCCTCTACAAACTGGGAAATATATGGCTCGAAATCAGGTTGATTAAAATTAGGGACAGCGCTGAACCTAATACTGCAGGTTCTTTTTATAAAAAATCTGTTCCGTTTAATATTATTCGAGAAGGGTTTTTTACTAAATTAATAAAACATTCTGATGAGATTAATCTTATAAAGTGGTCCTACCGTATTTTGTGCTCCACCTCGAAATCTGCTGCTAAAATTAAATTAAAACCTGTTCTTCAACAGAACTTAAACACTACTACGCTTCAAAACTTTTTCAAATACAAATTGCGTGAAAACGTGCGACCCAAGACAAGCACTATCACGAAAGAAGACAAAGTTAAAAATTAAATTTTCGATTAATTACATTCATTGTGGCCAAAAACTTCGCTCGTTACCGGCGACTCTCTTAAATTCAGGTTTAACTTAATACTAAATCCCTTTTGGAAGTTTTCAAAAGAAGTATTGATCTGTCTCTGGCACGCCTGAGAGAAGGACCCTTTAGCTACCTTCGAGTCAATTGAAACTTTTTATCATTGACTTTCAAATAAGTGGATTGCAACTAAAATTAGATTCAACTAACTAAATAAGAAGAATATTTGAGCAGTTTCATAACAAAGAAGTATTAAGTTGGATATATTAAATAGTATTTCAGATTTACCACAAAGTTTTTGAATAAGCTTACAATATTTTAGTTGCTTCAAAAACTTTCGACTAATATCTTTCAAAATACATACACATTTTGTTTCGTTTATTTCATAAGTATTTCTATTAGTTAAAACATAATAATTTATAGTTAAGAACCCAATTTTACACAGGACGATACTTTTGTAAATGACTAATATTTGAATAATTCTTAAAACTTCTCGTTTAAAATGCAAAGGTATCTTTTGGTCATGAAAGGATGATTTTTCACAAAGTCTTATCATAAATTAAGATTCTTAAGCTGATTTTCATTATCTCTACTTTCATACAAAATAGGGAATGGTGACAATGAATAAGTATATTAAGGTTTTCCCGTTATTCACGCTTTCTGCTTATCTTTTAAATTAAATCATTAAATGAATGCAGACACAGTTATCATCGGCTTACAAAAGGACATTTATGATAAGGGATCTATACGAAAAACGAAAATTAAATAAAATAAAATATTTTACAGTTCCATGTTACCAATAATAGAATGCAATTAGCGACTGTTAACTATTTACGGTACAAATCGGAACCGGTTAAGGTATTACCGAATTCCATTTATCGAAATGTTTGGTCCGTCAGTGGACCAAGTGCATCCCAAATATTGGAGCATCACTTGAACTGGGCCATGTGATCTGAATTCGAGGTAAAACTGTTGCTAACTGTAGAACAACCGACTATATAGATTTAGCCAGCGATTGTTAAAAAGTAATACACAATGCATACCACGTTTTGATTCCGAATAGCACAATCGAATTCGATTACAGTGTGCGTTCAATTCATAAAACCAATGAATCATAAAATCAATGATTCGAAAAGAGTGGAATCTACTTCACTGCTTTTTAAAGAACAATATTTCAACTAAATTAAAACAACTTTCAGTGACCAAAGTAACTTAACTCTTGTTTAATTGTTCGAAAAATGTTGAGTCATTTGTTTTTGCTCGTAGAACCAATAACATGACCTTCACCGTTCGGTCAAAATAGACATTTCAAATAACAATAATTCGCATACAGTTGAAAATTGGAAGAAGTCTTACCTATACAGGAAAAGTTTTTAACCACTGCGTATTTTTTTTTTGGTTGCTCAGTGTAAGTAATAGAACACAAGTCGACTTCAAGGTTAAGCAACGCTTGCCAAGGTTGGTCTGTGGATGGGTGACCATCTTAACATAACCAGTTTCCTCCGTGCCTCGGAAAGCATAGGCTGCCTACCAGACCTCCACAACCCAATAACCTACACAACTTTTATATCAATCGATGGCGTCCTAAACATTTCTTTTATAATAGTGTACCTACTTAAAACCAATTTTCAGTTTTAAACAAATGATTGAACACCATTATATCATTGTCTATTTTGACCTAGTTATTCAATACAGCGAAAAGTTATTCGCATATTTAAGGCTTCGTCTAGACTGATTTCTTCTGGAACATCTACAACTAAATCGAAACAAACAATCAAAACGTTCTTTGACGTTCCAAATTTAATTTTTGTTAAGTATGGGATTATCGGAATAAATACTGGGGAAATGATTATTGTGCCGATAATATCGTCCGTTAATAGCCTACTCCAAAGTCAGGGTGTTATTGGGCTAAAGGGTTGAGTATTCGTGCCCAGTATCGATTACAGATCGAACCCGTTGTCTTTAAGAGAACCCTCGTTTCATTTATCTGTCAGTTCAATATTTCGGTTAAACTTGATTAAGGAATCCTTGAATATTTAAACATGCCACCCGACCAATCTTGGCATATTTGACGAAATATATTTAGTCTTAAAATAATTATGTTCCTTTCAAAGAATTGATTAAAGAGCTTAAAATAATTATTAGAGTAGGTATGTAATTAGTGCTAATTTTATGTATTTGAAAATAGTCTATTGTGGAAATGTTTTTCTCAAATATTTTCAGAATAAACTTCATGCTATGTCTATCTTTTAAGGTTGATATTGACGACTTTTAACTTTTGAATCAAAATATATAAAACACAAAAATTGTTTCAACCTATGTTCGTTACTTATAGCCCTTGAAATCATCTAACTAATATGCGCTAAGCTGGTTATATTAGACAGTCACTAATGAGAAGATAGTTTTACACCATTAAAACAGTCCATAAATTAATAAAAAAACCATGCATATTTAATATTTTTTCGCACATGGTTCTGGCAATCTTTTTGGAGTGGCGATTCTGTACGAAGACGTAGCATTGAAAGGCCTACCACAAGGTGGACTGATAACCTGATGAGGATCACGAGAATTTCAATGAATGCGTGACGCACAAGGCCGGCCGTTGTGGTGACACTTGAGGAGGCCTATGTCCAACAGCGGACGCTTGTCGGCTGAAATTGTGATGATGGAGCACACGGGTTTGCGCTAGTTTTGTATAAAAGACTGTTTTATTCATTTTTGTCTGTTTTATTTAGTTAAGATTATTTTTAGACCTCTGTACCCAAAGACTAGCCAATGGATTCTTATCACTAAGCTCCCGCTTTCCGTCACGTCTCTGCTAAAAATAAGATAAAATTCAAAATTAAAATGGACCACGGAAATGTGCTTTTGTCTTCTTTTGGTTTTTACTTTATCACACAAACGGAAATACATTAAAACATCAAACTTTATATCCTTATCCTGAAGCCTAAAAAATAAAGTTCCCAACACGTCTGTCCTCCTCCCCTCTGTCCGTCAACCTCAAAAATGAATTCTCATGCTGTTTTCACCAATAAACAGAATTATTTAGGTTATACATGCATATTATTTGCTTATGCATATTACTTAGCCTCAATGGGCCTCATCAGAAGGCTTAAAGTCACCCAAAGAGCAATGGAAAGGGCTATGCTCGGAGTTTCCTTGCGTGATCACATCAGGAATGAAGATATCCGCAAGAGAACTAAGGTTACCGACATAGCCCGAAGAATCGCCAAACTTAAGTGGCAGTGGGCAGGGCACATTGCTCGTAGAACAGATCGTCGACGACTTGGCGAGGGTCGTGGGAATCCGATGGATGCGAGACGCACAGGACCGGTCGCTGTGGCGACGCTTGGGGGAGGCCTATGTCCAGCAGTGGACGTCTTTCGGCTGAGATGATGATGATGATGATGATTACTTAGGTCCCCAAGATACAGGTTTTACCTAGTTTTTGGACCACCATCCAAACATTTTACTGGTTACTACATAAAATAGTTACGGATAATATTGATGTACTTTTACATGTACATTTTTATTGTAAAAATAAACATTATTCTTATTATAGTAAAGTAAAACCGAAAATTTCAAACATTTTTACTATCTGTAGTTGATATTTTTTCTTATGATTTTATATTCCCTACTTTGAGAATGTACATGGATCCTATTATATCATTTAACAACTATTTTTATGTATCTACAATCACAACTCAACTCAAAATTATTTATTTCACATAGGCCTATATGGGCACTTATAAAACGTCAGGAGCTGGTGCACAGTTCATATTGGTCGTTTCCTATGGAGAACAACCGGCAAGAAACTCCATGGGTGACAGAATTTAAAAAAAATGTTTTACATTATGTCCATATTACAAAGTTCATAGATAATATGAAAGGACAATAGAGACCTGTCAACTTTGCACAATAAAAATAGTAATCAATAAATCCACGGTCTACAGTGTTCTCAAATTCGTATTAAAAAAGAGGCTATACGAGAATAAAAAAAAATCCTATCAATAAATCTATTCCGTGTGAATCTAGCAGGTTACTAATTTACATTTATATAGTGTGAATACTAAAATATAAAATCTAATAATAGACAACTGTTCGAATGTGAGTCGGATTTTCACGCAAAAGGTTCGCATTGTTGCATTTTTCGACACTTGAAAAATGTATTGGGTGCTGCTGTTGAGCTAGAATTTTGAAAAGCAAGAAACAAGATCCGTCATACAAATTAATGGAGCGAAAAAAAATGGGGACGAGGAGTGATATGAAAGAAGAGAGAGTTAGTGAGACGGGTGACAGAACAGAATGGAAGAAAAAAACGTGTTGTGCCGATTCCAAACAATTTGGGACAAAGATAGGAAGAAGAGAGTGTTGCTCGAGCTGATTTTAATAGTTTATTTTCTTAGTTTTGGTCTTAGGATAGGGTTGTTGTTTGAAGTACTTAGTTATCTAAGTTTTAACCAACTTTGGGGCTTTTGGGGGCGAAATATCACTGGCGAGTTACTTGCCTGGTGACTTATCTGACTACTATGTTCATAACCAGCTGCGCTGCCTTTATGTTATTTGAACACTGACCACCACAAATCTATCTCCTTTCGATCTGTCCATCCTAAGGTAGTCTATAAGGTATTTCCTTGTGCTATAAGACCGCCTATTATACAATCAGATGCAATATTGCATGGATAGTACAGGAAAAAAATCGTGTTTAGCGAGAAATGACGCGATGAGTATTTTTTGAACACTTGATCTCAAACTTTCACGGGAAAATAGACATTAAGGTATCCATGCTATTTTGCATTGTACCTTACACTTCGTTTTTGTAAATGTTTATGTTTATGTGGACTGGCCAAATTATGAGGTGTACACTAACGTATAAAATAAATAAATACTGCATGCGTAATGACTACCGCTCACTCGTAAAGGTTGCATAGAATAAGTATTAATAATAAGAATTGTAGAAGTACAATACGCTATGACCACTGAAGTAACGTATACTTTAGTGGTCATAGCGTACTCATCCACCCAATAAAAGTCATGAGGATATAGTTAATTAGTGCTTCCCGTGCAAATCCGACGCGGGTCGCTAGAGATCATGATATCGTTCTTTACAAACAAAAATTATTTTCTAAGAGTAAGGAATGTAAGAGAATAATTGGCCGGAAATATACTGGACTGCAAATATTCCGTGTCGCTAGTAAAATGTGTGATCATTTCTTAAATACATAAGATGGATTTGTAAACTGTAGTATGCTGTAGATGACTGATTGTTACATAAAAAATATGTAACACATTTTAATTCTATACAAAAAAAAAAAACTTTAACTAGCCAACAAAAACCCATATATCACAGTTTTTCTTAGAAAAGAAAACTTTTTTAATACCTTGTATTTCTGCATTACAGAGAACTGGTCGTTAAAGTGACACGTGGGAAGGCTTCTTAGTCTTTTGATTGTAGTGATGATGTTAATGATGATGATAATTTTCGCATTTGGTTTATGTAACCTCCATTAACGCATTCTTTATTTAACTTGTGAAAAGTAGCTGGGTAACGTCACCTAACACATCTTTCGACCCTACATGGGTGGCATGTTCTATAGGGTAATTTTGTTTTTTTTTTAGTTTTCCAAATACAAAACATCTATTCTTTAAGCTGTAACTTTTACAAATGACACCACATTTGCACAGCTGCAGCTTTTGAGGATTGTAACAAGCACTATTAGGGCCTGTTTCACAATGTCCGAGTAGGCACTACTCACTGAATAAATTCAAAAATGTGACAGAATTCGTATGAAATTATCTGTCAAGTAAGATACTCGAAACTTAATCATAGGTGGTGAAACAGGCCCTGTATCTCCAAAAAACATTTATTTATAGGAACGATCTTTGTTTTTAACTGTGAGAGACATCTCAGTTTTTTTATACGATTCGCTATTTTTGCGACCCGTTGTACGCCACGAATAAAAACCCCTCAAGGAAAAGAGGACTGTCACGGAAACAGGAATAATCGCTATCTATATCAAATTCTCTTAATTCCTTCCTGTTCTTGTAAAAGATAAACTTTGTGAATGTGCCCTTAGTAATTACATTTAAAATCAACTGAATCATCTTAATTTAACATCTTATTCATTGTCGGATAAATGTAATGTACGTAATAAAAATAATGAGAGTAATCTCTGAGAATGGTAAAGAATATTACCTAAATATATAAAACGCTGTCTGTATTTCCATTAAATCTTTTGTTTTTCGTGCAAGTTCACGAAATGTTTTAAGAATTCCACTATATTATTTGTTTGTGCTCGACGGCACGACATCACGACGACTTCTAGTGATTTCCTCGGAGACAGCGTCAATGAGATTTACCAAATTTTCCTCTCAAGTTATTTTTATTCTCTGTGTGGGATCGACGTTATTTCACATTCAAATATGGTTATTCGGTAAATGCGAAGTCAATAATGTTTGTGCGTGTGAACATTCGACTTGGAGAACATTTATAAACGTATCTAGGTACTTCATACATTATTCCTTACTTTAACATAGACACATGTATCTTCCACGAACCAATCTTTATCAGGAATAATTATGGAATTATAATAGAAAGAAAATATAGTTATTTCAGTTACCAAAACTATGTTAGGAAATAATGAGTTAATTTGAGTGAGGTTACCGTGGAATTCAGAGAATCTCGGAAAGGGATTCAAGTATGTACCGAACCGTTAGCTATTCGGCAACTAAGACAAATTCCTGAGTCCTTGAATACAGCTGTTAAGAGTGCCGATTTTCACGGTTGATTAAACATTGCGGTCTACCATCCCGGTTTTATTTAGTTTTTGTAGCGGTCTCGATAAAATATCTCAATATTATTTTCAATAAACGGGCTTGTTTACCCATATTTTGGCTTTTCGATATTTCATATGAGCGCATTCGGCTCAAATCTGGTCGGTCCCAAGTTTGGAGCAATAAGTACGGCGGCGACATCCTTTCCTTATACAGGTCCGCAGTATGTAGGTAGTTATACGTTCGGCGGCTCTATGATATTGGGTTCGCGCGGTGCCGGCCAGCGCCGCCGTTATTATCTGTTGACACTGTATTTGTTCTCCGACACGACCGACTAAATTATTGTTCTCTCGTTTGTCGAGACCTTATTTTATTATTTCCATCCTTTCATATCGGCACAAAACCGAGCTTACTTTAAAACAACTTCTCGTGCTACTAATAATATTTTATATCTCCTACTTGTTGTTTCGTCTTCCTTTGTATAAAGAATTTCTTTGTATTTATTATCGCTAATATAAAAAAGTAAATAAGAGTTTGATATTTATTAAGAAAGTTTAGCATTCCTTTATTTCTTCCTAAAGCGAAAAATGTTAACAATGTTTAAAATATCAGGCGAGGCTGGAGTTTAAACCCATAAGTTGAGAATCAAGGGAGAACAAAGATAAAGAATAAAAGTTTTGTAAATTATGATTATCTTTACAGGCAAGTTCCCGGGGAGACACGGGTGTATCAGCGACAGTGGGCTAATGCGCGGAGGGTGACGGCGGCGGCGGCGGAGGCCTCTTATTGGGACATGTATTGGAAAATCTTTATGTTATTATTTACGCGGCGAGGAATTTCGCGGCGCTAATACCCGTCGTGTTGTACATTTTATTGAAGTTTTTATTAGAAAATACCATTCATACTTGGTGTTGTTCGCAAAGGAATTTGATTTATTAGTCCTAGGTAGTCTTATTTCCTGTAAACAAGTTAAGAAACTCATTAAAATATCACGTTTCAGTAGCATATATAATGGAATTTAATATAATGAAATTGATCCGTACAAATATTTATCCGTTAATCCTAGAATTCTGCCAGTTTTGAATTCCACATACTTCCGCTGAACCCGAACTTTAGGAACGTGTTGACCTTTCAACGATTGTCGTCTAATCTCAGGATAGGAATTTTCTGTTTATTTTAATAAGTAAATGAATTGTTAACATAGTGAAATCCTAGTTTATTAAAGCCTATTTTGTAATCAAGGATCGTGGGGCGATACCGCAGCAGACGGAAATTGTGCAACGTTTTATCAAAATGCTTCCGACGCTCGACCGCGCTCGGCGATACCAATGTTTGCATCTGTGCGCTTTGCCGCAACCGCTTGCTATTATAGCTATGCCACGCTAACTCCGACCTGGCTACATGAACCGAAAGGACACGGCGGATTCTACAACCCTAGGCTTGGCTCGTTCGGAAAAACTGCCACATTGTCAGGAGTCAGCAAAGATTTTATTGGCTCAGTTATCGACGGCCTCACTATATTACATGTCTGATAGGACGCCACTCTTTGCTCTATATTTTACTAATACGTAGTAAAATATAGAGCAAAGAGTGCAAATTGAAAGTTTTTATAGACTTTCTTATTAACTTTATACTTCAGCAATTACAACTAATTCTAAGTTTTAATTTTTCTACTAGTCTGTCGATCAACTTTCGGGTAATATAATTGGCCATTGCAATATTAAAGGTTCAACTTTTACGAATTATATTGGAAACAGACTGTGGGCACCTAAAATTGAACAACTCCCCTCTGGTCGCAAATCAAAAGCTCGTCGGGGCAATTATTGGATTTCTAAAATTATTTCATGAAAGCCGTTTATGCCTGCGGTCCATATAAAATATTTTATTGGCTACGTAACAAATGCCTCTTTTGTCAAAGTCAAGACTGGTGGCCAGTTGGTAATAATGAAGATTTATTTGGCGTAAACACACACTGCTCTAAGAGAGGTTGTGCTATGAGCGTTAGTATTTTAGTAAAGCACTTTTCTCTGCACTAAAAATCCTTAAGTGAAACTAAATTAACTGTAAACCAATTGCTAGCTTTAAATTTACTAAATAAAGAAAGTGTCTTTAAACGGTTCAAAGTCGCAAAGACTACACGGTCGTAGCAGTCAGTGCTACGCCGTAGCTCGTAGCGTAGTAAGACGCGGCATTTTTACTTTTTGTGACCTACCCAAGTGTAAAAGGCAACTATTACATAACAAACAGGCTAAGTTTACTTTCACGTACTTTATAGTTAGTAGCTGCTATTTTCATTTATATTAATAAGTCAAGTACTATTTAGCATATCGAAAGTTGAATAACAAATATGTCTAAGAAACCAAAACTTTAAATCAAGATCTGTCGATTCCAGAAAGCCGGTTCAATAAATAATAGCTTCTATAACAGTTCCAGTAATCGCCAATTATAGTAAGCTAAGCGAAGCCAAATTGATTTCTGATATTTGCACAAAGTTCATTCGTTAAAACGAAACCAATTTTACTGATTGTGTATTGGTTTATTTAACTTTTTTACAATTCCCTGAACGGTTCGCATGTTGTGCGCTCATGTTTTTCCCGCGACCAGTAACGGGCGAATACCACCGTCTATGGTGGTAGGGCAGATAAATATATTTAACAGCACAGCTATGGCTATGAAAGGAGGTAGAATACGAAAGAGGAAGCTAATGGGGTGTGCAGAGTTCGTAAACGACGATGATTAGTTGTTCCTATGGCAACGCACTGCGCTAGGGATGTCGATTTTACCTATTTTTGTTAAACTACGTATAATCCTGGTACTGCTCGTTTTTTATATCATGTCACCTTTTCGCAAGGGCTGCGAGATTATTTGAACGAGTCACCGCAGCTCTGGAACGTAAAGGGCAGTTGAAGGAGCACAGGTGAGGTTTAGCCAGTACTGCCCTCGTAACAGCAAATGCAGTACTTGCAAAATGGCGGTTTCGAGAAAAACGCGTTTAAGTGTTTTAATCAAATCTCTACTTTCCCTGATATAAATCTCATATGTTTTGTTACGGAAAAGGTATATAAAAATACAAAGTATTATTCAGTTTAGTTTTGAAGTTAATTTTTCTTATCTAGGTCTTTAGAAAGTTGAATACTGCCCTTTAACCTTGTATTTCTAATAGTAATAAATCCAAGAAGTAAAGTGAAATGCAGTACGTGTGTTTGTTACTGCATTTCTACCAAGGAAATGTATTGACTGCATTATGCACTAGCAAAGTTAATTATTATTTATTATTGAATATATGTAGAATAAAAGGCATAATGCAGTGTAGTTGTTTAGTTTGATTATATTAACTGTAATTTTACACTAAGTAAGCAACATTTTTTTTTTAATAAAAGTTATTTCAAAAAACCTCGCAGTGGGGTATGTTGTAACAACTTTACGGAGTAGGTAAGTTATCAATAGTTGTTCTTCTACCTCTTCTAGACTACGCTAATGTCTACTTCCTTGATGGGACTGAGGAACTTCTTGACAAGCTGGAGCGTCTGCAGGATCAGTGAATCCGCTTCATTTTTGGCCTTCGACACTACGACCATGTGTCGGAATTTCGACGACCATTGAAGCTAACTATTCGCTAACGTCGGGATTGCCAGTCTTTCTTCTCTGCCCTTCATAATCCCAACTCCCTCTTGTATCTTCGGGAACGCTTCGAGTACCTTGTTCCGAGAGGAAAGGTTTGTCGCTCCTCATCCTCCTTTCTCCTTTGTTTCCTTCCCATTCCTCCAGTCGTTGCACTGGATCTTTCACTGTTCGCGCTGTGCGCCTGTAGAATTCTATTCCATACACATTACGGGCTAGCCCCTCGTTGGGTGTTTCCAAAAAGAATTAGGGAAAATTTCAACCTGTTTTAGCGTTTGTAAAGTTTCTTATGCTGAATGTGCCAAATAAATCTTCACTAAATAGTATAAAACAAAGTCGCTTTCTCTGTCCCTATATCCCTATATGTATCTATGCTTAAATCGTTGAAACTATGCAACGGATTATTATGCAGTTTTTTTAATAGATAGAGTGATTCAAGAGGAACATTTATATGTATAATATAGTAGGGAAACACTGATAATTTTACACCCGTGCAAAGCCGGGGCAGGTCGCTAGTTATACAATAAAAAAAATCTTTTCAATTCCTAACATTACAATTAGCCCGAACCCGGTTACAACTAGCCGTAGGATGTACCACCCAACAGTTCTTTTTTTCAGAGACGTTTTTAAAAAAACATCGTTACAGTTTTAATCTAAAATTTATTTGAAATAAATAGTTGAATAGTTGTTAATTAGAATGGTACTGCTGGATTTTATAAATACTTTACAAATAAACTTTCATAGCCAAGAAACGAAAAATTGTTAAAATATGCCCCCCGCTCAGGAGAGCGGTGTTCCGTTTATATAATTTTAGTTAAACTAGTAGGAAGCTTAACTAAATTATATAAACGGAACACTGCTTTCATAGGAAACTGAAAAATATTTATATAAATGGAACACTGCAACACACCTAGGAAACTATTTTTTTTAATTAGTAAACGCACGGTAACAGTATTTTAGTAATACTTAATTTAACTTAAATCTCACAGCCTTTGTTTCATGTTTCATCACAGTCTTCTACTTCTAAACTATTCACAAGATCAGTCGAAGAATCATTGATGTGGAGGTTTTTCCAAAACAGTAATCTGTTTTGGGGTATTATTTTGGACAATGTAGAAAGAATAGCAGATTTTCTTGCTTCTGTTATACTTACCTCTTAAATGAATATGTGTGATGGAATTAGGAATTGATGACTTTAAGTATTTAACTTTTAGGAACTCAATTTCATGACTCATTCTATCATACTGTGTTTTATTTCTGTGTACCTCAACAGTCATAATATCTTTTAAATATACTTTGTTTATGCTCTTTGTAAGTCTATGTTGAGATAAATGATCATAAATATACATTTGCAGAAGTCAGAAACTTTCATAGCTTTTAGCTTCGACTGAACTTAATGTTAAACGCAGCATGCGCTATAATAAGACATCATATTTTACATTTTTTATTCCATGATACTAGGGTCAATCGCAGTGTAAACCATTACTGCATTTCACCTTAAACAACATAGTAATAAATTAATATACGAATGTACAAGATTAAAACGCAGCCAAAATGCGAGTACTGCGTTTCTTACTAGTATTTAGATGTGATTACTGCACTTTAATCTGGTATATGTTCATTACTGTATTTATGCTAACAACATTAGATAATTTCTCACGAAATGCTGCATTTTTTCTTATTGTTTCACCATGTTCCAGCCATAGAAAAAAAAAATAAAAAAAAACTACATATAGCTTGAACTCTCCTTATGTCATTTATGATAAAAACAGAAAATCGTAAAAATGTCGATAACTGCATTTGCTGTTACGAGGGCAGAGTAAGAGTCCACTCCTTCTCGCTTCAATTCTAGCTGAAGTTGTTTAATGATTTCTCAACAAAAAAAAAGAGTTTACTCAAAAAAAGAGGACATTTAACAGTGAGGAGGAGGGAGAAGTCTAAGAATTATGGATATAGTAATGAAAACTCACCAAACACAGACAGACAATCAGTACAAATGATGAAATAAGTACGGTACATATTTTTACCTCAGGAAGATTACAAATAATTCACAGGCGCGTATTCGTGGACACAGCTGGTAAATTCAAGTAGATAAATAATACACAATATTGTACTCAGAGCGCTTAATATATTTCACAATGACGCCGAAGGTTTTAATCATTTAAAGTGATGCCGAAATTAATCATTATTAAAGTTCCAATTCATTTTTGCGGCATTAAAAGTTATCTGTGCGTTAAACCATCGCTGACCGTATCGCAGGCGGAGCGGTCCGAAGTTATTTCTGTGGTGCAATTTCAATTACTGCAAAAGCATAAATTTTATTTGTATCGTGGCAACAACCTATCGTGTAGTTATCCGTCTATAATGGGATTGTAACTTCGTTCGACGTTCGGGAAATAATTAAAACGAGCTTTCCTGCATATCTCTGTGTATTACAGTATTTTTTGTTCCTTTTTATTTAAAGGATTTTTGTAGACCATACGGCGAGGTCAATCCCATCGTAATGTTCACTTTCACAAAAAAAAACTTTCTTAAATATATTAAATCAATTAAGTTTGTCTAATAAGCCATTGAAAACTCTTACATCCATTGCGGACGACTTCAAAGACTTTAAAATAAGGTTTCTCTTGACCTTGTATCATACACATTCAAAAACACATGCTGTATGAGTATGTCTTAAATTTTACTACAGACAGCACAGTTAGGGGAGTTTAATTTTCGCATGAGATAAGCGAAGTTGTTTAATGGAATAATGTCCTGACCGCAACCAATGCACAACAACGTAATATTTTGGGGTAATGGATTCTTAAAAGTCAGGTATACCATGTATATTATGTTTGTTTGTTCGTATTATAAATAAATTAAATTCATTTATTTCAAATGATCCATATTACCATCAAAAATGTCAAATCGATTAAATGTAAACACAATTAAAATAAAATTCGAAACATAATTAAAATTAGAATCAACATTAAATTACCTAATAAAAGCTGTCCATAGTGGCTAAGAGATCCTGTCAGCAACTGTCTTTGCAGCCGCCACGCATTCTGGAGATCAGGATACAGTTATCTTGCGAATGACTTCTTATTATATGTTTTCATCGATTATGTAAATACACCTATTGATAAGACAGAACAGAGCAGTAAGAAGCAACTTCTCTACGCTTTCGATGAATTGTAGGAAAGGAAGAAATGTTGTTCCGATCCCAAGTAAGTATATTAATATAGGTCCTAAGATGATGATAGTTAATACCAAGTATACAATAATATCTATTTGTATTATGTTAGATATTTCATTGTATTTCCGATATAAAACCAAACATCCACAAAAAAAGGCAGAGTTATAAAGGAATACTGTTCCACACTTCCGAGGATATAATAATCTATCTGTATCTATTTTTTAGTGTTACGTGAAGTGACTGCCGACTGACCTCCACAACCTTTGGAAACCCAATATGATGTTATCTGCGAAGGCGTGCGTGCTACCCTCTATCTGATATAATGTCTTATTTTTATATACTAGTGGGTTGACCTATTCTTCCATACGTTGCTAAAATACCTATTTGCTTGTATAATGTTATAGTTTTGCCTTATGTTATTTTTTTTTATGGGGAATCGTCAGAATTACTTCTCCCGCTCTTGGGCGGAGCAGGAGGACATGTCAGACTTTTACTGATTATATAACCCATTTCCCACCCCTTCCTTCTTTGCCTTCATTCCAGGGTCCCGGTTTTTCCTTTTGGAAGCCCACCCATGGCCCCAGACGCTTGAAAAGCCTTTGGCATAACGAGTCAAAAAATGATTTATCAGTCTTTAGACCAACTGAAAACTTTCAAATAGATTACTAGTTAATAGCAACACAATAAGTTACCCCATCTGGTACTGGCAACATAATAATCAATTATCTTCAGGTGTATCCTTAATCTTCGCTTAGTTGAGAAGATTTACTATTAATAGTCTGTCGTAAGTACGTGTAGCTGCGGGTAGGTATAGGTTCCTATTTAAAATTCATACTTATAATTGCAAAATAATTCTGTGGGTTTCTTTGCTACTGACATTTTTACAGCAAAATCGATCGAACTAAGTTTTATGTTTTTTGGTATAGCAATAAATTGGACATTGAAGATACGATAGGTACATACATTAAGACAATCAAAAATTCACTAATAAACATAGTCACCGTAATACGTATGAGTATCTTAATTCTCTAATTCTGTGTTCTCCTAATAGTTAATATTACTAATTCATGGTGGTATTCATGCAACAATTTTGCGTTGAATAAATTACAAGTCAAGTGAAAACGTTAAAATACTTATTCAACTAACTCTTTCACTTTATTAGAACACTGCACCTTAAACTCTCTTATTTGATTCGCAGGTCGAACAAAAAATATAATTGAATTTTCCCGTTAGAAAGATGCCCAGTTATACCGGGATTGGAACTGTGCCCGATAAATGGCGATAAGTTCGCCGCCTATTACATGGCACCTAATAACGTCATCGGTGAACTAGGGGTGTACCGCAGCCCGCTTCTGCCTCATATTTCAGGGGTCACAAACATGTCGGCCTCGGATATACTGATGTTGTTTTGATGGAACATTTCGAAAAACTTCCCAAACTTTGTGATGTTTCGCTGAAATATGTTGCTAATGTCGTTGACTGCATAAAAACGCCTCGCAAAATGATGAGCAGTTTACTAAAGCACCGAAATAATCTATCGCTCGCGCTACGTCGCAGTTCACTTTAAGATAGTGCAAACTATTTTATTAAAAATGTTTCTAAGAAAAGAGACTGGCGATGTAAAGGAGTCACTTTGAAACTCGACGTTATAGGAAGTATAATGAAAATATTGTAGCCTCGCTAGCTAAGCTATGATCGATTGCCGTCATGCAGGGCCGGTATTGCATGGATCATGCCAGCATCGTCGGTTACATTAGATTGCGTTTGATACCGCCGTGTTGATAGCAGATTGATTCTAGATGGATAATGTGAATGGTTTGTAATGGATTCTGTTTGCGATGATTTTCTTTGATGTTACCAACATATTTGCGTTACAGAAGATCTAAAGTTCAAGCAAATAGAATGCGCAGGTGAAGTCGGAAAAGGATATTAACTGAAGTTATAAATATTTTCTGTACCAAAATTATAAAACAAAGCAATTTGTTTCATTGAACTGGTTAATCTCAGGATCAACTGGTTCAAATTAAAAAATACTTATAGTGTTGGATAGCCGATTTATCGAAAAAGGTTACTAGCATTTTGCCAGCATTCTCGTTAGCGAAAATATTTACATGAAAACTGTTTTAACACCTCTTATGGTAAAACGGTTTTCAGAAAAATTATATTTTGAAAAAAAATAATAAAAGCAACCTTTATTATTAAGTTTATTAATCCAAGACATAAGAAGAATTCTTATTTCTTGGATTGTTTACAATTTTTCATACCTCCTAAATTGCCCTTTTGGGAGTAGACCTAAAATAAATACAAGTAAGTATAATAATATCCAAAAACAGAGAACTAGCCAAATTGTCGACGCGCGTATACATCTGTATATATTTTGCATACAAACTAAATTCCACTTTTCACCCCCTAACCTTGAAGGGAGTGAAAAGCGAAATTAAAAAATAATCTTCTCTTAGCCTACGTCATAAAAGGAAGCTTTGTGCAAATTTTCATTTTCGATTCTCATTTTTAGTTTCGACTTTGCGTTGATATGTCAGCCAGTTTCTCCTTATACATAAATATATATGTATATAATATATATAGATAGATAATATTACGCACCGATCAAAGGGAGCGTATCAGTATCAAAAGGGGTGGAACTGCGGGCAAAGGCTGGTGTTTTTATAATACCGGTCTGCCCCATTGCAAAGACTGCAAACTATGATATTATCGTCATCAAACAAGTTAAACTCTTCAGCTTTATAATATTAGTAGATAGGCTCATGTTAAACCAATATCAAGCTTGATGATGTGATTGACATTGCTGTATACTTTATTCATACAAAGAATTTTATCGTGACGCTCGGTTGACGATTCCATTTTCGTCACGTATTTTTTATCAACCGATGTCAGTAATGTCTAAAGTAAACTTAGGAAATACATATAAATTTAAAGAAAAAAACGTCATACTGGTACCTACTTGATCGGGTTTGAACCCACAATCTGATAATATTATAAAACATAATTATTTGGAATAGTAATTTATGTAGATCAACAATGGATCGCGATCCGTGTCAGTGACTAGAAACAACCCTACTTTTCTAAACAAGTAGTGATTTACAAAGTACAAAATCATTACACGACAAAATAACGTACTAGATAATATACTGTTATTCTTACACGCTCCTTCATTACTTACACACGTATTGTGAGTAAGGGAGAGGAATCGCAATAAAAATCGTAATGATACCGCAATAACGAACTCACCATAACTGCCGAGAGGAATTGATAAGGAAAATATAGGGAAAGCGTTACATATGGGTACCACATGCTCGAGGGAACCCTTATTGGATGGGGCGTGCTGCCTTAAAAGATTCATGGATTCCTATAGAGAGGAATGTTTCTGTATTTAAATATTCCCGGAGAACGTAGAATGAGGAATTGGAATTTGGAGGAGCACGAGTATGGAGAATTCGGCAACATTCAATATCTCGGTAAATAAAGGGAGCTTAGGACATGTTAAGCTGACCTAGGAGCTTATTATTCCTTGCCAACACGTATGCGAATTAATGAGGTGTTCATCTAGGGTTAGTCTACACCAGAATGTATAATATACTGTCCTACTAATATTGAAAATGTGAAAATGCGTAGGGAAGCAGAAGTAGTTGAATGTTTGTAAAATTAATTAGGACTCCACGGCTGAACGGGTTTTAGTGAAACTTAGAACATACGTTAATAAATCATGACCTGATTTAGGATTTAAGATTACTTTCATGTTAACAGTACTTTCTCGTAGGATATTTTAGCTATCTCGCCAGTGCTGATACTCCAAAACCTAGTATTCTATCAGTTCCTACGTCATTCTGTAGATTTTACTTGTGTGGCTTCCATATGAGTAAGTATTTCCTGTAAATATATCGGGAAGTCATTAGATAGCCCTATCAGGCCCTCCAGGCACGTGCCAAGTGAATGTAAAGCCATTAAGTTTAAGCTTTAATTGAAGTATTCAGTTAAATGTCTTTGTGGGTATAATTGTACCATTGAATTGTACAACAAGGATGTAGGTAATAGCTTTTGAACTAATAAATATTTAACAAATAATAAAGAATTCAATACAGGCATTTTTCTCATAGTATATAAAATCAAGAAGTGGCAAACAAGCCTAGGCGTTTAAAACTTTTTAAATGTAAAATGCCAAGGAAAATGGTAAAGCGTCATTTTTGTTATTCATCGACAGTTCATTCATCTCCAGTGAAACATTGACAGATCCATTATAACTACGAACAATGGTAGCGGCACCATACAAATTTGTAAGGACCGTTTTTCATAATACGACGCTAAAGCGTCGAATAGCTGCGATAATACAGCGTTTTGTTGTTACCGAATTGTATTCAATCTTTGATAGCATTTACTTTGACGCAGAAAATGTTAATAAACGCCGCGTGATTTAACTGTAGCTATTTATCATTCCCGCCCTTAAATTAAAACGCTTTTAATTAATCTTCCATTTCATTGTTGTAAATAACGAGCATGTGTTCGGCTTAAATATAAGAGTAGGTATTAACGTTTTGTACACAAAATATTGTATAAACAGTGTCACCGATATGGAAACGAAATAATCAACAACGCGGTTTAATATCGTCACGAGACCGACCTCTTTCGACCCTTTCGTTATTTACATCCCTGATTATAATCGAAGTCGATGTTCTTCCATAACATGGTTCACTTCCAAAACATACCTTCATCAAAGTTTGTCTATAAATATTTTATTGAAATAAATAGTCATTTAAAACTTTCATTCAATCAGTGACATTGTTGCAAACTTTTAAAATAAAGTGCACCAAAAAGAATAAGAACAAAACAAAAACACAAAACTTGCAACTTAAAACATTTTTACAAAAATATAAAGTTCAGCGGTTCCTTTGATTCGCTTAAACTAATAAAAAGTTATTATAAAACAAAAGTGTATTTAAGCACGATTGCATGCATTACCTCGTGACGGTTGCAGCGTCGGAAGCCACCACCCGCGGATATTATTTTGTTGCAACACGAGAGGGCGCGAGGGAGACGGCGAGAAAAGCTCCTTAACAACTTTTTAAAAGGAGCACTCGGATGGAGCGAGCGCAGCGCGAGCCGCGGGTACCGGCGATTCATTAAGAGCGAGCGTGGAGGCTGCGATGGGCGACCTCCCCCCCCGCGCCCTCACTCGGCCCCAGCGCGCAGGCGTCCCGCCGCCCTCCAATCGCGGCCCTGTTGCTTCTGACGGCCGCACAACGTCAAAACGTAAACGCTATGAATACGTTTAATCGCCGCTGAATCTTCCGACAATCGCGATGATCTACGTTTAGATTAGGACAACTTTTGCGGGAAGCGACAGATGCATTGTGCTCGCGAGACGCTACTCCGCTCGACTGGCCAAGACGTTTGGCGCGCAATTGAGATTATAAAATGACTCCTTGCAATTCAATAGACCAAATATTAAAATTGGCGTATTGAAAATATTTATGAAATTAAATAGGCTAACGATTAAATTATATTAAATATTTTTATGTTTACGTAATTTTGCAAATACTTCGTAAACACAAAACAAAATATTTACATTTTACACAAAGTTTATCCTTTTAAAAAAATATTTGTATTTTACACGATGTTCATGCAAGTGTAAGTTTTAACAGCCGTAACAAAGTCACATTAAATCTGGCAGTGAATCTAAGCCGAGGCTAGTTAAAAAACATAAAAGCCGCTCGTTGGCTGACTGTAACCCGCTGAACCTCCATCAGGGCCGTACAAGCTAAATCTAAATCCCTTAAATACGCTACCCAGATATTTATGGCAGGGCTAATAGCGCCAGTTAAGCCGAAGACCAGGCGCACCAACGATATTTTTGAAGATAAATACAAAACGGCTCTGTTTCTTCAAAAGTACCTAATCCTGCATAATTAAAACAAATTGACAAATGAAACGACAATTTTCAAGCCCAAAAAAGTTTTGTTTTAAAAACCCGGTTTTACAAAAATTAATTTAAATATGAATGGTGTATTAGCTGAATATTTTTTTGATCATTTTCTTAGTTCGCCTTAATTATAAGCTCCGCTGTCTTTTCTTTAAGAAAAATAATCAGATGAATGAATACCCTTGAGCATTCCAGACTCGTCCTTTGAGAAAAGATTTCTCAGATAAAGAGAAATGTGTACCTTTGCAAAAGTATGACGCCGAATAAAACGATTCAAAAGAATTCTTTAAATATCACTTATAATATAAAACAAGATAAATAAAATATGGATCTCTAATAGGATAAATGTTTGATAATATTATAATTTTTATCGTTTCCACGTTATCAGTGTAATTGGTATTTTGATCGTCCTTCAAATAAATAACATTAAAATATCTATGTAGGTACATACCTTTGTGTTTGCGTTTATATAAATTAATACTTGTTTTCCTTGGTCAAACCATAACTTGAGGACAATCATACAGATTTTTTTTATGTTTTCTAATTATTTGTACAAGTTTCTCACGGAAAGAATAAATAAGAAAATTATGCCGGAAACTTTGGAAATTCATCGCGTTTAACAGAATATTTGTAGCTAAGACAGGACAATGTTTATCAGGACAAGCAATATGTAAGAGTATGTCATGTATAATGTATATACTAGTTTAAACTGAAGAGATAAAAAAGTATATCACAAAACTAAATCTATAACAAACAAGGCTACGTATAGCCGAAGGACAAATTAAATATCTGCTCTTTATAATTAGATTAAGATTAGGTATCCTAGTACAAGAAACCTAACAAGACAGAGAGGTTTGGAATGAGAAGTTTGAGGCCTTTTTCAACAGTGGAAAACACGTAAACAAAAAATAAATAGGTATAAATAATTCAAGGAAAATCTTGACTGGCGAATAGTTCGAGGAAAATAATTTAGGAATTATTCATTTTCTTATTTACTTTGATGTGCCTATGCTATAATGAGACATTCTTTTCCCATTATAGTTCAGTAATAAGATAAAATAAATAAGCCATTATATTCTAATTACATATTGTTTCGATATTTGTAGTAACTTTTGTACCTGTATCTGGCGAATTAATTTATACAAACTTGACATAGTTACCTCATAGTGTAGACATATTATTCTGAAAATATTGAAATTAACCCTATCAACGTCCCTACCATCTATTGCAGATAAAACCTAGATAAGCTTGTTACTTGAGAACACATAGAAGCGTCAAAAAAAAAATAAGCCTCTATGCCCAGCGGTGGGCCAACTCGATCTACGTTCATCAGCCCGATTAAATTTGGTTTTGCAAATAATAAAATCCTTGATATATCCATAATAGCGATGTAAAGACTATTCGCGTTCGAATTCGCGAATATTCGCATAGTTTTTTGACATTCGAATCCACATTCGCGAATGTGAAAAGTCTAACATTAATTCGCATTCGTATCGGCGAATATTCGCATATTTTTTGACATTTGCATTGGCGAATGTTATAAATCTAACGTTCGTTACATCACTTGTCCATATCAACAAAGGTTACATCGTAGAAGATATACATAGTTACCTACGATTCAATGTGAATTCAATTTAACTTTCCCTTTTAGACATCTGTTATTTGAGCATAGCTTCCGCAAATGTGTCAGACACTCGTATGTTTAATTTGATCAGAATATATTTATCTACACATAAAATATCTCATTTTTGTAAGCTATTCGTATCAGAAAGTATGCGTAGATACTTGATCTTCTAAACCTTTTGACTGCTCCCGTTCAGGTCGGAGCGGGAGGGCGTGTCAGACTTCTACTGACCAAAACCCACTTGTGTGCCTTCGTCGTTCTAATTCCAGGGTCCCGCCGCGAGGTTCTCTTTCTTCAACCCAGGCCCCAGTAGGTTTCGACCCTGTCGGGCTCCTGGTCTTCTAACTTTTGAGAACCGGATAACACTAGTCTTTTTGAGGTGGGAAATCACCACATTTCTTCTCCTGTTCTAATGTATTTTCAGGTATAACGCATTTGGCAGGCGAATCATAATTGAAATGCTTCAAAAAAGTTGCTAACTCATAAGTGCTAAAATAATATAATAATATCAACATTGATTGTTTCTGTAAGCCTCAGCTCAATTCTGTAAATCAGTTATTCCTTAACATTATTTGAAAAAATCAATTAATATTATTAACGAGAATGATACGCAGGCAAAGAATAAAGTCGATAGTAACTAAGTGGAAAGAAATCCTTTCGTAACTCCTGTGTACCTATCAAAGCCTTATTAGGTGTAGCATGTACTCCTTCGCTTCGTCATTAATCTTTGTCAAAACTTTACAAATTGGAAACCATTACCTTTAGTAAATTATTTCCAGTGTCTTCAAAATTGATTAATTAATCATTATTCCGCACACTACCGATTACTGTCTGTGATTTCGTGAAAACGTTTCTAACTAAAAAATAATAATGTTAGATTTGTAAAGGTCGAGTTCTTGTATAGTGAACTGCAGGCAGTTAGAGGAAAAACAACTAGCTGTAGAATAAATAACAAAAAAAAAACTATTTCAGCAATATAAGGTTTTATCCCAAAATACACTGCAATTAGTCAACTATTTCTCACTCCAAAACTAAAACCTTTGTAGACATTCAGAAGCCCATCATTTCCAATCTGTAACGTTCACACATCCGTATCGTATCGATTTTCTTGAAAAGCAATTCTCGTATTCTATATAGTATTTGCCAAACATTATATCAATAAGGCACCTATGTGGTTACCCGCATACTATGCGAAATGAAATCACGTAACCGTGTGCGACGTTATATTTAGTTTGCAGTAGCTACACGACTTATAAGCCGACACGTGTATGCAAAAACAAATAAATTCTATTTCTACCTAATAGACACAGAATTGTTTACTTACTAAATATCTGTTTACTACTTTCACTCTTGCAGTGAATGAACCGAACTAAAGACATTAAAAGGGTTGGTCGTAAGCACAGGTGTGTAAAATCAAATGTAGACGTCTAAATAACTATTGGGTCGAAACACATTTGCGTAATCCTCTGTACTGGATGTGCTATAATCAACCCGTTTGTAGATATATTTTGGTAATTAAATTAATCTTATAATCTCAGAGATAATGTGGAATTTCAAAATTCCGCAGAGTTCGTTCAGGCTTTTCTATAACAAAGATATTCTTCGAAATCTCTGTGTATTTTGGAAATACGAGGCTGGAACTCGTAAACGTAAATTCGTTCGTAAGCCGGCGAATGCTTTAAACGTAGGCCGTCAAATATTTAGAGCATAGCTTCAGCAACTCTACACACAAAGCCTCGGAGAGTTCCATTGAACCACTTCACCTGTACTTGCGGTAATTTGTACTCTGACTTCAGAAATTGGATCTCTGCAAATAGTTAAACACTAAACCTGTCGAGAAATTAATTCACCTCATCCTGATTGTACGAGAAACAGTTCGATGAGGTTTCGTAGAACGACTTCGGCTTTACAAAGACACTGGCTTGTGAGTACAAACTAAAGCGATTAAGAAACGCTCAACGTGTAGAAAATTGTTTGAGCGCGATAGGAGACTTACGTTTAGATATAATTTTTTACTTGAATGCGAGAGCGGACATCGAAAAGGGACCAATAAAATATGCAGATTTGACTGCGGCCGTATTTTTCTCGGTGTAATCTGCATTATTCAGGCTTTGTCACGAACTTCGACAGTTTAACAGCGTTTATCTCTCGCCTTGCAAATTGAGCTACGACTTTAAGACAAACGGGAGTCACTTTCATTATCATAATGGACCTCGGCCGATTCTTTGTTGGTGAGCCGAGGATGGATTCTAGTTGACGTTTTACGAGACGTTCTTTTATCTTTTATACCTGGCTTTTGTTTATTTCTTTTCGAACAATCTTTATTACCTAATTTTAGAACACGAAATATCTTTTTTCAGGGATGATGTTTAGAGGAAAATTATTTGGTTTGACGTGTTTCATTAAGCACCTATTTCATTTCATATCTGCGTATAATTTGTTCAAGCAGCTGGCTATATTCTAACATGATTTCCAATTATAATTGACTTGCGAAATAGTAATTAGATTTGACAAAATCCCCATAGATATTTCAGATACTAAAGGTCTCATTCTACCTTCGAACAAACAGCCGAAATGCCTCGTGTGAAGCAGTATAATAGAAACCCGCATGCATCCCAAACAGAATTCTCATTACCACTTCAATGGGACATCAATTCAACTCCATTTAATTAATAAATCGGACATCGTCAAAGAAGTTCCCACATGAGCATGTTTCACGTCAAAAGCTTTACCGACGTAAGTAGTAATTTACCCATGGCCGTTGGAACGGGCAGCTTTCCCTGTTCCAACGGAACGGCAAGGAATGGCCGAGTGTCCACTAGACCAACACTAATCGCTGATAGAGTACGCGCTTGCCAGCGATTGGACTATTGATTCGCTACCATCTACAGGCCGATCCGACGTAAATATGTAGGTAGCGTATGGCAGTACGCCATAAATTGATGGCTTAATTTGTATACTTGGCTGTATGGAGCACGGTTATACGAATATTGTACCTACTCCTCGTATGTTTCGTTTCAATAACCTGTATATAATGTAAGTTTTCGTCAGCACGAGCTTGCTTGAAATAGTTCATGCTGGAGTAAAATTTTTCGCGCAACTGTACTGAGACTAACACTTTAGTGTAGATTAGAAAGTTTTCGCGGTAATTCTCATATAGTCATATTTTTGAGTGGAGGACACACTTTGACTATCCATTTTCACAGATCCAAATATATAACTCTAACATTCACACTCTATTTTTCACATCTACTTACCAAAACTTTTACCCCCCAATTCGCATCAAAACACAATGCAACGCTAAACTCCCGCGGCCAATATTTCATCTCATAAGTTCCCTCTCAAGGTCCGTGATATTGGAAGGGCTAGTCGGAGGTCAAACTAATCGTCGATGACTCGTGCAACGGCACGGCACGCAGCGATTTATGACGTCTGTGGACACCCTTCGCAGCTAAACCCCTGTGTACACAGTATACACATCTCCCTTCTAATTTTAAGTTCGATGTTGTATGCGCATAAGGTCTTAGCGTGACTTTATTGAAGGTTTCGTGAACTCGGTTTTTGGAACAGCTAATAGATTGTCGTCAATTGACCGACCTTGATCACCTCAAACTTAAGCGAGGGTCGATTGATAAATAAAATCAAGCAATTTTTTCTAGTTAGTAGACTACGAGTATGTTTGCTTTTTTGCCTTGGGGCCAAAAGTCTTCTTTCAACATGAGGGGCAGAAAAATGTTAGGGACTCATACCACGATCATATTGAAATTGACGTATTCGGCCCGACGTTCGAGCGTCTCCAGTAACTGTACCTTCTTCGTCTTCCAGCCTTGTGGAGACGTACACAGGAGTTTTTGGCTGAGCGGCAAGCAGACTCAAGTTAGGAGTTCCAGGAGCTTCTTGTTGGTTTGCGTTCTATGCTTCTTCCTTAACCAAACTATGGTCATTTTCAGCCTTGTTCTTTGCCTTGTCAGGTACAAACTTCAGATTAGGAGCCCCAAAGGCGTACGTGGATTGATGAATGCTCTAAATTGACCAAAGGCTCTAGAAAAATCTTCTATTAGATATGTACGAGTATAGTGGTTCCCGAATTTTCATGTGAAATTTCGACAGTGCCTTACACATTTTTGACTGTTTGAAAATCGCTGTCTCTGACAAAAGGTCATTTGACTTTCATCTCACCTCGATCGATATCATCGATAGACCGCAATTTAGATGCAGCTTTAGTATTCCTTTGGCTGTCGTGAAAAATTACAGCTTTTAGTGTGGTTCAATCCAGTAACAATGCGTTGCACGTGCCTTCCACTATTGATGCCGAAGCTACATGAGCACTCGTGGGTGCTCGTAGGTATATGAAGACGGCCATTGTTGGGATTTAAGCTTCTAATTCTATAACGTGTAATTGAAAAACTGAAGACCTCTTAAAGGGTTATTGTACCCATAATAATGAATATATAAAATAAATATATCTGAACATAATAAGTACTCATACATATTTACGGGAGGTAATTTTCGTTTTAGTCTTTAACCGTTCCATTTAAAAGTAAAATTAATTGATTAGGTAGATGTTTTCGGCACAAAAACAGAATTATTATTAGTTACGTTTGTGTATTTTTCTAAAACCGTAACCTTGTAATTACACAACAATTTTTTTTTCGATTCTTAAAAATCTTCTAAACAGCCATTTGGGATTCGAATATACCAAAAACAACCTGCCACTTGAGCTTTACTTACCAGTTTTTATAATCGTTATTTCCAAGGTCAAGTAGGTTTACAAATAAATACTTTAGAGCATAACTAGTCACCTATATCTTGCAATTCCATGCGTTCCCTTCACTTACTGGTCGAGCAATCAAGCTTAATCGACATTGTCTCATCCCAGAAGCATTCCTTGCAATCAAACGCCGATTAGACTAGTACCTACTTTAAAGTCCCATCCTAACTTAGAGAACTCAAAGCTGTACAACTCCAAGTCACAAATAACAATAGAGAGCTCAGTTCAATATCCGTGAAGTTCAAACAAGAACGTCATAAATTTTGGGCAAATCCTGTACGTTTTGTTAGGCAATTTATAGTACAAACTCTCTAACAATGTAAGTATTCTAACACTCACTGATTGGTAAATTGACCGATCCATCAGTCTGACAAATGGTTTACAATGAATAGAGTATATTCGAGATTGTTAAACGACTCCGTCCGGCCACATGTGGTTCGCAAACAGGAAAATACCCACCTTTACAATATTTTTAGCTTCGTTCGCTTGAGACGGTGTTCATTGTGAATGCGTTTTCTTGGAAGATTTTATATGGTAACATTTTTTTTACTTCCTTTTGTGACTTTTATAGATATTCAAAGCTATGTCAAAGCAGTAAATCACACTGGGCTTCTATGGTGGATTACAGTTCACTTTCTCCCTTACCCAAAGTATTTATTTCAACTAACCAATTTACAGACACTTTAATTGTCAAGGTTGATCAGTCACAAAAATAAAACTGATGCTATTTAAGTGTTTCAAAGTACGGATTTATATGGAGAACAACGTGACAAACAAAATTATGATTACATCATCAATGGTGAAATTATACGTAAAGATATGAACGATATAGTAGGACGTGCACGTTAAAAGTGTACAGAGCAAAACAAAAATCAATTCAAAGAACAAATATTAAAATAAATGGCAGCTGAGAGTTAACCAGTTGACCAGCTAACGGCGCCAGTTTACGAACATGACTTATGCGCTCGCACCATTCAGCTCAACCATTTTGGAGGGAACACAGGCTAGCTCACCATCATTTGGGAGAGCATGACACTCTCGAGACAACGCAAGGGCAGGGTGCAGGACTAAGTCCCAGTAGTGGAAAAATTATAAGGCTGATTATGCCGGTATATGTTAAAACAATATACGTCTTCGTTTGCTTACTGTACGACAACAAGTTACATAAGTACTGCAATCATCACAAACCTACATTTTCATTTAAAGGCTCCCTTTGATCATTTTACCTAACATTATTACAAAGCTTCAATTAGAGGAAACTGTTTTGCCATGAATGGTTTCCTCGAACTGCTATCACATCAAAACATGTGTTTTGAATTTCTAAGAAAACACCTTAAACAAGTAGGCGTATTAACTATCTCCTTGACGTATGTTAGCTTTTTCTATGCCTACGCAACCACCAAGTGTCCCTTTTTTCAGTAGTCTGAAAGCCATTCCATTTTTAGCCTGTATTAACATTACACCACATAAATTTGATATTAAATGAAAATTTGTTTACTCATAAACGTGTTGGTTTACAATAATTAGTATTTGTTATAATATTAAATATTTATCTACCTATAGTTCAACTGTTACTACAGCGAGTAATTTGTACTAAAACTATAAAGAGAAAAAAATTGTTTTCTTGTTTGTAAAGAATAAAATCATATCTCATACACATATTTATCTACTGGAACAATTTAAAAACATCATCAAATCAAATCGTCACCGAGTGCATACTACTTCTACTTTCTCGCGAGTGAAACCACCACTGGTCTTCTACCAGTTATTCTCACTACGTTTAATAAACAATTGCGTAATAGGTTTATCATTTTACATACCGAATTTAAATACACAGACTAACTCAGCCTATTAACCCCACATAATTATCAGTTCAATAGCTACCAAAGCCAAATAAAATACCAACACAACACACATCAAAAGCGAGCAAATAACCAGACATATCTCGTAGTAGCCGCTTAGTCGCGTAGGCGTAGGCATTAGCTCCAAAATCTCGTAACCTCGTAGGTCAAGATAGCGTAGGCCGTAGCCGCCGTAGCCATGCTACTCCAGCAACTAATCACAGGCTTAGTCATTTTAACCCTAGTCGTGTTCTTGCGGCTCCTATTAAGATACTGATGTTCAACTTGTACTTTGCATGTAGATATAAGACCTTAAACTATAGCGGGTATATACGTTTTTTTACTGCACTTTTCAAAGTTTCAGATAATCGCAGGTATTTTCTTTCATCGTAATACAAATAGTCTATGAACTATATCTATTATATTTATATTTTTGAAAACAATCTTAGGTACCAGTAAATACCTAAGTAGATTTGTAATCATTAATACCTACCTATGTATACTAAGCTACAAAACACAAAAAGTTCCAATACTGAAGTCTAAAACATAAAACCGATCAACAAACGAAGCCTGCAAGTATAAAACCTCATCAAGCCTCATAATACTTTATCCCTACGAATATTAGAAATGCTTGTAAGTTAATTAAAAGCTAAAGAATCGAGTTCAATGACACATCCTCGATGAGAAAGATTAAGCACCCAATTCCACATTAATAAAGTCTTAATGAAAAGAACCGAAGGGTCTGGTAAAGTGACTAAAAAACTTTGAATCTCAGATTTGTAACAAAAAAATGTGACAAGTCATCAAATCTACATATTTTATTAGAGTCTCCCTCGCCGACTGCGACCCTCTGTCGGTCGGGACCGTTCTCTCTAGTGATGCACTTGAGTGTCGTGAAGACGTATCGATACTCTACTTACATCTGTTCAAGAAAATCCCTAGATTGATAAATATTTTCTGATAACTATTCTAACGAGGAAAAAGTCACATCCAAATGTTTTAAATTTCTGTGTTAATTTAAAAGAAATTTACATAGATACCGTTCACATTTTGGACCATAGCAAAAATAATAAAACTGAAAATGATGCATGAAAAACTAGAAAAAAATACTACACCAGCCTAAATGGTTTCACCGATTAGGGAATATATGCTGCCGTTACTCTCTATGGCAAAAAATAATACCCAAAACTGTTCGGTGCCTATGCGTTGGTAAAATGAATATCTGGTTTCATTTTTATTTGATATTTTTTGCTTCATATCATGCATATTGGTCGATCTATTTATTCCGTAATAATTATTATGTGAAGCAAATAATAATCATATAAAATATTATATTTACTCGTTGTCAAACGAAAATACTGTCGAAATAAAAGGTATAAGAAGAATACGCAATAATATATAAAATATTATACCTAATTTAATCTATTAATTATCAAATCGAAAATTAAAAAAAAGAAACTAAAAAAGGTACGAAATTTAATGGAGTTCTAGAGACATTGAAAAATAGGTAACCAAAAATATAATAATCTTCATTTCTACGTGTTATCTTTTCAAATACGCGCCCACATCATCATCATCTGCAATTGTAAAAATACACAGACTGTGAAAGAATAATACATTTTGGCATTGACGATTTTCAATTATGTTTTTAAGCTTAGTTAAAGTAGCGTAAGAATAAAATAGAACAGAATTCGATATTAAATCATTCGTGTGACACTATTATAAACTTCACCTGTAGTACAGTTTATATACTCACAAACATATTTAAATAAACTTTGTTATGTGACATTATCAAAAATTCCTATTTTTTATTGGTCCATTTGTGGGATTAAGGCGTGCTACTCGTATTTTTACAGAAAATGTTTACGACGAACTCGCTTTGTATTTATACTAAGCGGGGTTATCCAATAAAATATTTATATCCAACAATCTTTATTGTGTTTCCTAGCTGAAGAATGGTAACATTACATTTTGTTATATGTCACTTGTTTTCCGGGACCTTACGAAGAAAGAATAAAAGTTACAACGTTTGAAATCTTTCTAAGAAAAACAATAAGCTTTTATTTTTCTTTTTATTGTTTTCGTCTGTCAGTATGGTACTTTACGTTTTTCTTGAAACTATCGATAATGGTGATGTAGTAAGGAGCGGCCCAGTTAATATTACAGGACTTTCAAATAGGTATCAACGACAGCCGGCCGGGTGGCGCGGCGGCGGCGTGTGGCCTCCACTCCACTGCGGCGACACTTCATAAAGAACACTTTTATACTCAAGCCTTTTATTTATGATGCCCTTTCACATCTTTGGCTTCGTTTTATTGTCTGATATAGTAGACGTGTTATAGAATTTCCAATTTAATCATTCGATTGTATTTTGAGTCACAATGTTATGAATACAAATAACGGTAGGTATTTATTTATTGTACGAGTATTCTATCTACTCGTTTATACGATGTATTATCGAATTTTGTTATTCAATATTTGAATTGGTGACCGTAAAGAAATAAATGAGATATGATATTATGAAGTAAACCTTTTCTTATATGGAAAGATCAAAGTTCAAAATTGAGGCAAATCTTTTTAAGTAAGTAACAATTGAAATGTATGAAGCTATTAAAGGCTTCGGTCTATATAGCGTGGTTACTTTCAGACACTATGGAACGTCGAATCAAAGAGTTGCTATATATTATTTAAATGGAGAATGGCGCGGGTCTTTTTACTGTGGAGTGGTGGTTCGCGGTACATCGGTCCGCACTCTGGGACGTGACCGAGCGACGCTGCCCGGAATCACATTGACCTGGCACTGGGGCCTCTGGCTGGATGTGACATTCTTTTTTATTGCAGAATATCAGTGCAAGTGATAAATAGGTCAAGTATACATTTATTTTTAAGACAGATCACTTGGAGACAATGAGACAATCGGCTGTTAACATTTATTTTTTCATTTGACAGTTCTAGGACTTCTAATTTGGTTGTCAAGTTCCTTTATGTATTGTATTTTAAATATATTTAAGAGTTGCAAAGACGTGTTATATACAGAAATAGAACAATAATGTTAAGAACCAACTGCTGCTACAATCCTATTCATCGTGTTGTTTTGATCTTACAATATTATGAGAGTGAAAGTATCTCAAATGGATCTACAGCAAAATATTTATTTATTATAACATGTAAAGTAGTACTAATCACACGTTAATATAATAGCATTACAATCGCCTTTTAGAAATTCAAAGTTACGAACTTTTACAGTTCCTTCCACTCACTTTAAATCGAAATCGAAATGTTTTATTCCAGCCAGCGAAAATGCCACGAATGGCTCGGGGCCGAATTACTTGTTCGCGAAAATTTTAGGCTGACTCCATGGATCATCAGAAACACTCCGACGATATAAAGTATAATGTAAAAGTTATAATATGCAATAAACTTTTAATAATAAAATACTTATACTTATAATATTTACAGCTTTTAATAATAGGCTTTTCAATTAACTTAACACACTTCACTCAAAATAATTTACAATTCTGAAAGCTTATTTTAATTGAATCATTCGTCGATTGTTCGCAACTTTATTCGAATATTGAAAATAATTTAAGTTTCGCACGATTTTGTGCGAACTCTCAAAGTCACTTATTAACAGATTTAACTGAATTAACTGTATATTGTTTTTAAAAGACTTGATGTTTGACCGTTATAATGTGCAATATTAGAATAGAATACATATAAATATCCAAGGATAGGACTATTTCAATATTTGGATGTACGCAAGCCTACCCAAACACGCCGAATGCAAGGTTAAAGGAAGAAAATTGTTCAATAAAGTACACCTGCGGTCTCATAAAAAACTCAGATATTGCGGGGAAAGCTTCACACTTCATTGGTTGTTTCATATTTTTACAGACAAAAGCTGAGTGTTCTTGATATAGAATTATTCGATTATATTTGTAATGCCGTGTTTCCTTTCATACCCTTCTCACCAGAACGACCGACCGCGAATCTGTGTTTATACTCTTACGATATTCAGTGACTTGGTTTGTTATATAATAACGTGTTAAGTTTGTTAGGTATTTATCGGTTTCTTATTTATTGTATCGCGTTTGCTTTGTTATAAAATATTCTTCCTTGAAATAGTTCCTATTGTAACTGTTTATAACAACTTATCGCTACGCTTCTTAAACAATGTTATGTATAATTAGATAACAATAGGAAACAAATGTCATCGGAAAATGTAACTCTTGTTTAACATTAAAGTTGACCTTGCTCTGCGCTGTAAACACGCGGTCTGCAAGTTCGGCGGCGCGAGTTCACAAGTTGTACCCATTGCGGGAACTAAGATGAACCCCAGGGCGATACCAAGTTTCGGCACGTATATTGAGACTAGAATGGATGTTTGATGAATACGAAATGCGATCTCAGTAACATGTCGAAAACTTGCTACACGACTCGTGGACGGGACAGTTTAGCGAAGTTTTGTGAAATAAGCATCCGTTTTGTTACCCTAACACCCGACCCATCGGCGTTATAGTGACATTTAATTTCAAACAAATCAAACTAGTTACGTACAGTTTTCATTATGCGAATTCATTAACACTGCATTGGAATAGAATTCTGAATTCCATTGAACTGTGGACGAGCGAGCTCCGTTGTAAATCTAGCTGAAAAGTTGGATGGAAATGGTTTTTTGCTTGTTAGACCAGAGTTGCTTTGCGCAACGCAGGTTTTCTGATTTGTTTCAAAGTTTAAAATGTTTTTTTTTATTCAAATATGCAACGGACGTGTGTAACGCTGAAACAAATTGAATAGTTGAAATTAAATTAAACGTAAAGCTAAAAATAAAATGTCAGTCGTGAAATACGAATGCTTTATGAGTTATCGTTACAAAGCGAAGACTTAATGTCAAATCGAGCTATCGAGCTCTAACCAGTACGCTGATGGTTTCATATTTAAAATAAACATTATTTGGAACACAACAACACACCTGACCTCGATTGTACTCGCACATTATGATCAACAAACATGACTTGAATACATCGAGCAGGCGGCATCGTGAGTGACACTCGATTTTCTGTGTTCCTTTGCCCACAAATGAATTGGCATGAATAACTTCATTGTGTTAGCCCAGTTCAGCAAAGAACAATAATGAAGTACCTATTCTGAAGAGGAAAAAACCATAAAATTCGACATTATGTCCGATAACAGACACGCTATCTATCAAATTGATTGAGACAAACACCTGTGGTTATATTTTCACAAAATAAGGAAAATGCCACATGTAATCTTTTTGCCTCCTAAATGTATTTACCCATTGAGCAAAATCCGTCTCGGTTTTAAATTATTCATGGTATTCATGTTTTACGTCAAACTTCAAATTCATGTTTATTATCCCTTTTCCATCCCGCGTCACACTTCGCAAAAGGCCCCTTCGCCGTCTAAGTGTAAACAGCGAAACTTTGCTCGGTGGTGTCCGCGTCCGCCCGATCCGAAGCAAGCGCAGGCCGACAGTCATCTGACAGGTGCGGGCGAAGGACCCATTAACGCGCCTTCCGCATCGCCAGCGCCACTGCGTTACCCGATGCGACGTGCCTACCACACCAGTCACCAGTCACCACCCCTCACGAATGGACAGCTCAATGAAACACTTTCATTGTCACCCGATGAACAGCCCGTTAACGCCTGATTGTCTGCGAAATTCACTGTTAAACCGTTTATTAGGAGTTCGTAGATGAGAATGTTTTGATTAATTCAGAGTTCATTTTGAATTGAAGCTTTATGGGGCGCTTAAAGGGGTGTCTTCGTTTGTTTTGATGCATTTTAATTTTAGGATTTTTATGCAAATCGGATTACTTTGTTTTAAATGCAGTGGGTTTAATTTTTGTCCAACAGAAACTTTCGAAATGTAGTTTCCTTTTTGTAACGTTAACATATCCATGCATTATTCAGAAGTCTATGTTACGAACAATTGGGCACAAAGCCTGATGGAAATAGTTGCGCCGTGGAGTGTCTGTCTGTAACTCCTGAAACACGAACTGCGAGTAGCTGTACCAATAACTAAATGCCCTGCAGCACTTGTCAACACACGTTTAATAAAATACAACCTTTTCGCTCGTTTGCTAAAATGTGTAGAGCGCTGCTAGTTTGGCAATAGAATTTTTAACTATAAACTTGACAACATAGGTACAAATAGGACGTAGTATATTGAATGTCAATGCAAATAACTATGTATGAGAAAGATTATTTCTCGTATTTATAATCAACACAATTATAATTGATTTTTATTGTTTATTTATTTGTTTATATTACTCTTATTTTACACCCAAATCATAAATTACTAGCAGCCGGTCCCGGCTTCGCACGGGGTAGACAATTATTTATTTTTGGAAATTTGGATATAAAACACTTTTTTTAGTGTTAGTTTTCTACACCTTCGGTTACTTTGTTCAAATTTTACCAAGGATCCCTAATTTTTTCAAAATGAAATGTAGCCTATGTTAAATTGGAAGAACGTAGCATTCTATTGGTGAAAGAATTTTTTAAATCGGCCCAGTACTTTTTGAGCCTATTCATTACAAACATACAAAAATAGGTACAAATCTTTCCTCTTTATAATATTAGTATAGACATATATAGTCTGCAGATATCGTTTGACATCGCCGACAATAGCAGACTCGGAACTCTATGTTTGAGCCAATAAAATTTTTGAGTAAATAAAATAATTTTCAATTAAAGTTACAGCTCTAGGCAATTGAGCTACGCTGAGATCCGGCATTATTACATCAATTTAACTAATAATGTTTACATAATTAGCACAACGATAAAAAAAGACGAAAAACTTAACAGATAAACTTAAAAAACCTCAACAAACTTTTTTTCAGCTTAAGAGTACATTGAGTAGATGTAAAAAATACAACCATACTTAAAAATAAAATTCAAAATCTTTATTTTAAGGATATTTTAGTAATAAATAATGTAGTAAAGTAATGAGACCATATAAAATAATATTTCACCTTTTTTGTGTATGGTAAGTTGTCCCACATTGAACCAGGTAAATTTCAAAGTTTCATAGTGGGCTGGATGTTCCATCAATGCCTTTAATTTTTTGTGTATAGTTAGCATATTTATTTAGCTTCAATTTTGTAAAACATTAATTTCTCATATTCCTTTTAGTTTCGGTGTAAAACAGATTTTTATGAAAAAATATTTTTGGTTAAATGTGTACCACAGGTGGTACACATTTAACCAGGGTATCGTCCACATTGAGACACCTTATTAACGATGTCTTCTAGTTCAATTTATAAGGTAAATACTTTGTAATAATAATAATAATAAATATACAACATACCATAGCATCAAATAATTACAAAAATTACAACAAGGAAAATAAATAGTGCCAAACAAAATGTACATTCTGGATAAATATGTTTTAAAATTTAGCAATACAACCAATTCTTGTGACATGTGCTCAATCATGTGCTGTCACAAGTATCACAAGAAAATGGGAGAAAATTAAGAAGAGATGTTGACAAGAGCTGCAGCTCGGAGAGCACGCCCACCACCTCCGGCCTCGCCGCTCAGCTCCGCCTCGCCGCCGCCGGAACCCAGCCCCAGCGTGAATGCTGTGACACCGGCCGCGGCAGCTGCGTCGAGCTCGAGCGACGAGTACTACTCGCCGCCGACGACACCACCACCTGCGCGTCGACGGGGAGGACGCCGGCCACCGGCAGGCTTAGGACCTCGAGGCCCACCGGCCTCTGACAGGGTCCCAGCTACCGGTGGAAGTGTGCAGCGCATGCGATGGACGCAATCCTTAAATGAAAACGTCATGCGCGCATACTATGGGGCTACAGAGGGAGGAAACAACCTGACCGCGTACCGTGTTCGGATGCTCTCTTTGTTTCAGGTGCTTGAGCCAGCCGTCAACGTTTCGGACCAACGACTTTCGGATCAGGTGCGGGTCATCCAGCGTAATCACATGTTGGATGATACTGTACTTGATCGCCTCCGAACGGAAATGAGTGACCGTGTCATTACTCCCCCGTCGCAGTCTGTGGTACCACGTGAGACACCACCGTCCAACCACATTCCCAGCCATGCTGATGAGGGGAGTACTGACATGATTACCAACGTAAGTACCCAGTACAATATCGAACTAAGGAGTGCTTTGGAGTGTGCTATTCGGGAGTATCGTAACATGCCGCCCGAACTTAGACCGCGTTTACCTCGTTTGCCCATGCATAATAAAAATAAGGCGCTGGTGGCTACTCTGGATTCGCAACTGTTAAACTATTTTAACGATTGCGAAGATCTTACCGATACACACTCGATTCTGTACTGTGCGGCTGTAGCGGCATGTCGTCTAGCTAACGTAAAGTTTCCAAATAGTGACGTAGCTAGACGACCGCAATCAGCTGTACCGGCCTGGCAATGCAGAATCGAGCGTCGTATTGGTGGGGCCAGAGTACTCATCGGCAAGCTCATCTGCTTCAGGGAGGGCAATACTCGCCCAAGAGTGATGCGCTTTGTGAGACGGGCGTTTTCGGGGACTGGCATAAGCCCCCAAGATTACATGTCCAGTGTCACAGAGCGCATCGACTTCCTGAAGCAGAAGGTTTATGCATGGGCAAACCGTATCCGTACAAGCGGCGGGTGGAGCGGTATACCCAGAATTGCACATTCCGAAGTAATGAACGGTGGGTATATAGAGCTTGGGAGCGACCGGACCAAGGTGTGACTGACACGCGCTTGCCGGATGATGACGCCATGTGTTCATTCTGGCGCAGTATCTGGTCGGTGCCTGTCAGTCACACCGAAGGTAGCTGGATTCGGGAGGTCGAACGAACGTGCGATCCAATACCAGAAATGGGGGCGATTACAATCAGCCCCCAAGACGTAGCACGTGCAGTTCGTCCGTTGCCTAATTGGAAATCTCCAGAGCCGGACGGACTGCACAATTTTTGGATTAAATGGCTACAGAGATCGCACGCTCGTTTGGCATCTCAGTATCAGGCTGCCTTGGAGTCTGGTTCGCTACCAGAGTTCTTCACAACAGGAGTTACCCACCTGCTCCACAAATCAGGAAGTACCGCGGAACCCAAAAATTATAGGCCGATCACGTGTCTACCGACGGTCTATAAGGTTCTTACATCCATTTTGAGAGCTAAGATTAACCACCACGTGGACAGTAACTCCATCATGTCTGCTTCTCAAAATGGATGTAGGAATGGGTCTCGCGGTACTAAGGAGCTGCTCCTTATAGATATGGCCATTAGCCAACAGGTTCGGCGCTCTCGAAAGGATCTGTCGACATGTTGGATAGACTATAAGAAGGCCTACGACTCGGTTCCTCATACATGGCTCATGAGGGTGCTAGAATTGTACAAAATTGATGCAACTCTACACACCTTCCTGATGTCGTGTATGAGGCAATGGAGGACGGTCCTTCGCTATCCAGGATGTCGATATATCCAGAGGAATAGCGAACCGGTAAGGATCGAGCGGGGTATTTTCCAGGGTGATAGTTTGAGTCCCCTTTGGTTTTGCCTGGCTTTGAATCCTCTAAGCACACTGCTGGAGAATTCAGGCCTAGGCTATCAGTTGAAGAGAGGTGGTCAGGTTATATCTCACCTCCTTTACATGGATGACTTGAAGCTCTTTGCCCCCAACAATCTGCAGCTGATGGAGCTACTGAAGGTAACTGAAACCTTCAGTAGTGCCATCAGGATGGAGTTTGGTGTGGACAAATGTGCGGTCATGCATGTAAAGCGAGGGGAGGTTGTGGAGTCTGTGGGTATTCAACTCTCGGACTCCATAAACCTGAGATCCCTCTCTCCAACTGAAACCTATAAGTATTTAGGTATGTCGGAAGCTTTAGGTATCAATGCCACTGACATGAAGCAATCGTTGAGGGAGCGCTTCTTTGGACGCCTGAAGAAGGTATTCAATAGCCTTCTTTCAGGCGGAAACAAGGTGCGTGCCTTCAACGGTTGGGTCATGCCGGTATTGATGTACTCTTTCGGCATACTTAAATGGACTCAAACAGAACTTGACGCCCTGGATAGGCGAGTCCGCACACTGCTGACTGCATACCGAATGCATCACCCACGCTCGTCGGTGATGAGGCTGTATATCCCGCGAAAGTGTGGGGGTCGAGGCATTTTAAATGCTAAGACCCTGCACAATCGTGAGGTATGCAGTCTCAGGGAATATTTCCTAGCCGCCGACGTGGGTATGCATCGAGATGTTGTGGCAGTGGACCAAAGACTCACTCCGCTCTCCTTGGCAAAAGAGAACTGGCGCAAACCTGTAGTGCTTGACACTAACGATCGCAAGGAAGTATGGCAGAGTAAGGAACTTCACGGACGCTTCTACCGGGCCCTCCATGGGCCCGATGTAGACCAATTAGCGTCCGTAGCCTGGCTGCGTGCCGGTGACCTCTTTGGGGAAACCGAAGGTTTTGTCTGTGCAATTATGGACGAAGTTGTACTGACGAATAACTACCGGAGATTTATTGTGAAAGACGGTACGGTTGACATTTGTCGGGCATGTCACTGTCCGGGTGAATCAATCCGCCACATTATCTCTGGTTGTTCTCGTCTTGCTAACGGGGAATACTTGCATAGGCACAACCTTGTAGCCAGGATTATCCATCAGCAACTTGCTTTGAAATACTCTCTTGTAGAATCGGAAGTGCCATATTACAGGTACGTGCCCGACCCAGTTCTCGATAATGGCCATGTCATATTGTACTGGGATCGGTCCATCATCACTGACAGGACTGTTGTGGCCAACAAGCCTGATATAGTGGTGGTGGACCGAATCGAGAGGCGTGCAATGATTGTTGATATAACCGTCCCGCATGACGAGAACCTCGTGAAAGCCGAAAAAGATAAAGAAATCAAGTATATTGACTTGGCTCGCGAGGTTGTCGACATGTGGGAAGTGGACTCGGCGATCATTGTACCGATAGTCGTATCCGTTAATGGCTTAATAGCCAAGAGCCTCGACCAACATCTTAGGAGGCTCTCGTTAGGCGACTGGATCAAGGGCTTGATTCAGAAAGCGGTACTCCTGGACACGGCTCGCATTGTCAGGAGGTTCCTTTCCCTGAAGCCCTGACCACCGGTAGCTTGGACCCTGTTCCCGATACCGGTGGGCTACTATTTTTTATATTTTTAAATGTTTCTATTTTGTAAGTTTTTGTAAAAATATTTAAAAATGTAAAGAATGTGGATACTAGATGAATAAAGGAAATAATAATAAACAGTAATAATAAAAATCAGCCTTATATTTATAAAAATCACTTTAAATCATATGCAATTAAACCGAGAGTCTTAGTTTTATACATCACAAAACCTTTTCAGTCAAATTCTTATCATATTTTAATAATAAAAACAAAAGTAACAGTTTTTCATTATAAAAACAAAAGTACCTTCCATAATATAACAAATTAAAATTAAATTAAAATAATTGTAAAAAACACTCCTTTAACGACTGGGGTGTACACAGTAAACTGTGGTTCAATGTGTAATACCCTCAAGTGGTTCAATGTGAGACACACCACGTTTTGATCACTAAACTCAAAATTTTACCGGCAAATCAATCTCTTAAAATCACGAATTATAGCTCTTTTAATTGCTAAATAACCGTAGAAAACAGTGTACATATAAATAAATTGATATTATTTAAACGAAAAAAGCTAAAAAAGAATGAAATTGGCAAAAAATATTTACTTTTTGAGTCAGTTTGCTTTCGAATACTCCTCACACAACCACTTTGCAGGCGATCGCCACGCAAACTAGTGGGCAGGAACGGAACGTAAATACCTCTCTTTCACTCATATTAGTGCGGTTTGGCAATGTCGCATTTTCGAGATTCGGCGGTGGTTCAATGTAGCTGCCTGGTTCAATGTGAGACACCCGACCCTATATTGAAAATAAACAAGATGAAAAAAAAGAAATAGGGGAAACCAATTCCGGTAAATAAATAGAACACATCGCTTAATCCGGATCCTCAATAAAAAATGTAACATGAACTACATTACTTCTGCTACCGATCCAATTTACTCATCGAAATCATATCGTGTGTAGGTAGTTTTTCCGTATTTTCCCATAAGTACTGGTCCCACAAGAATCATAATCCATCAGAAACAGATAACTATCGAAAATAGCTAGGAAAAGCAAAAGTATTACTGACTATTTAAATTATTAGGTAATATCGTGATAAAAGCGAGGAATTCTTTTTTATTTTCTAACAAAATCAAAATTATACGACCTTTTTTGTGCTAAAAAGGACAAAGGCATGTTGCAACCATGAAGTAAAAAGTTTACCATGACGTCTTAACCTTTTGGTGTTGGTATTTTCTTTAGAAAACAATCTTGTTAAATGTTTCTGCTGATATGAAACATTATTAGAACTAAGAACGTCCAGATTCAATTACTTTTTGATTTCGATTGAAACTAGAAGCCTTTTGAGTTTACATGATGAACGAATACTTCTCGCCAAAACATGGAGGATCTATGATACGCGAGGCGCGGCTGCTCTCACACCTCAGGAAATTGAAACAAACATTGCAATCCCTTCTATCGAACACTCCATATGTACACATTAAAAGCTGTGCGGTATTTTCCAGATACGAATCGCGATATTTTTTAAATCATTCGTCGGCAATTCCATTCGAATTCGATTACACTCAAATCGATTGAATATTTTACAGAATACAAATTGACTTTTAATAGAATCTTTTATTGCGAGTGCTTATTATTTAAATTGGACTTTTTAATAAAGTGCCTTAGTTTTTTTAACCGACTTCTGAAAAAGGAGGTTCTCTATTCGTCTAAATGTTTTGTTTTTGTATCTCTAATTTTGTATGTATGTTCAGCGATAGATATGTTCGCCAAATGGAACCGATTTTGACGAGTATTTTATTTTGTTTCTAAGAGTTTGTCTGCCATGTGACCCTATTTTTTGGTGATAATGAGGAAGTTCGGAGATAAACTGTGTAAATTTTCCTTTTAATTGCATGTCTGTTTATTGTTAACATCATTTCATAAAGTAAGATTAGAGATGTAAACAAATGTTAAATTTATCTCATTCACGAAATGTGCGAATATTCGCGATTGCGTTTATTTTCGCTAAAAATTCGTTACATCACTAATGTTAGATTTCTCACATATGCGAATACTAATAAAATTTGGTGTCAAAAAACTAAGAAACAAAATCAGAAACACCGATTTAATTAGCAAAATATTATATATTTCGCAAATTGAATATATTTTGCATTTTTTAGTTTAATTTTGAGGTCTGTAGTAGGTACTTTCTTGTAAAAAAAAAGTTTGTAATTAGTGTTATGACAAACAGAGGATATTTTAATTGTTTGTGATATGAGTTTATATCAACTCAGGGCTTGTGGAGATGCGTTGCTGCACCGCAAAACTTTCGAGATATATCGGCGACACTCGCAAACAAAGCGGCACTGCCACAATAGGTACCACTTGTACAACAACAGCCATACTAACAATACGACTGGAAAAGTAGAAATAAAGCATTTTATTCCTTATGCAGTGGGAATACTGTGTAAGGAAACAGAGAAGGAAAGTTTAAAGCGGTAAACATAATGTTGTAACTCCACACTCGCGCCACACGCGCCGTTCCCGGGAGATAAGAACACGTCATAAAAGAGGCACCCGCCGAAACTTTGCCTTAATTTCTGTATTTTCCATTTCGTAATCACTAAGAGACGTTTTAAACAGAATATGGTTAAGATAAAATATATATTTCAGGAATTAACTGTACTAAGCCCCACAATATCCTAGGATGTTAGTAATGTAGCTCGCGTGAATCGGGACCCTCAGTTTTAACTATAAATTCGGATGTTAAAATTTTGTCTTTCAAAACAGAATGGAATGAATCTTAACTGGATGAAGAAATTTAAGCGTACTTTCAAAATAATGTTGTATGTAAATGAATTTGACGAGTAAAAAGATTTATGCGAAGCTATTTAGGGAATGTTCTTGTTTATTCCTTATCTTTATTAACTTAATGAGTTTCAAGTTAATAATGGTATTTGAGTAGGAACAACTAACTATGGATAGCTTTCAAGAGCTTTTGGAAGATACATAAGTACGATCCTTAGTTTAATTGATTGAAAATTAAAGGAATTTACTATCTTTAAACAACTAATCTAATAATACTAAAATACTACAAAGCTTTATAAACATAGAACAGAAATCAAGTGTTACAGCGTGGCAATGCGTACGTACACATATACAACACAAGACAATTTAACCGCCAGTGGTTAAATACGAAAGAGCGAATCGCTGTACGTTGGGAAATTTAACCACGGCGCTCGACGCGAATAAGTATTGCTTCCTAACGCATATAGCAAGTGTTTGCCGACGGAGATTGCAATATTATGTACCAATCTCTTGCCTTTTCCGAGGCGCACACCGCTCACTGCACTTCTTAGCATTGGAAATATTACCCTATTGAGGTCTTAACGTCTATGGTGAGACGAAAATGTTTGCACAAGGTGAGTTTGAGGCAAATATTTTGTCGTAAATATGGGTTTGGAAAAATGGGATAGGATATGTGAACTCGTTTGACGATGTGGAATTTTCAGTATATTTTTAACTAGCTGTTGCCCGCGACTTCGTCCGCGTTAAGTTCGTTAAACTGCACAAAAGTAACCAATAATTCTACACTTGCAAATAATTCCGAAAGCATCCAATTCATTCATTTTACATTCACATAAAACAGTTTAACTTCATTGCTTTTTTTAGTTGGGAAATAGTCCAATGACTTCTCCCGCTCTTAGCTGACGCATCAGGGCGTGACAGACTTTTACTGACCAAAACCCACTCCTTGCCTAACTGCATGCCTTTCAGAAGCGAACCCATGACCCCAGTAGGCTTGGCGACCCTACTGGGTCTCTATGGTTTTGCTGACATCTCCATGAGGCACGCTTGGAACACTACCCGCCGTCGACTCAGTCTCGGTGTAGATATTTGGTTACCGAACGGTCGGACGGCGCACCATTGCTCGCTGTCCGCAAGCCCACTTCTTCGGTGGCTGGAAATCGAGGTCGGGATCTTATTTCCTCAACACTGGGGCGTGAGGGCCATTTCCTCATCCATGCGGCCGCTACCTTGGCTGGATTACTGCTTCTCAGAAGGTCGCAACCGCCTGCCACTCCAACCTGCTCTGGACCCGCCCGGCGCGAGAGGTCGCTGCAACCGATGACCCCCACAAAAACACGGCGGTGCCTCGTTCAAACGGTGCACATCCTTACCGTATGCTCCAACGTGATCTCAGGGTGATCCACATAAAGGGTCACTATTCCACATAATGGTGATCCACATAATGGGTCACCATGAAGATGAAGACACCGATTGGCTTACGAACATCAACGAAGCAGAAATAATAAGTGATGGTTGCAGCAGTTGATCTGAATATTTACCTACTTCATGGACAAAGGCGTTTGTTTATGTACGTACATATGTCTTTAGTCTATATTACGGTTTAACAAAGATGTACGATTTTAAAATTATTTGCTGACCAAAAAAATCATTTTAACCTTGAATGAATTCCAAGCACCACTAAGTAGACACGGTAAGTTCGGGAGGTCCCGGCATCGGATCAAAGAGGAAAGGATGCCCGGGTGTCGCCACAATTTAAAGAAATTAATTTAATGACTGTGCCCTCACAGTATATTTACGAAAATATCTTGTACGCCCATAAAAACAAAAACATGTTTAAAAAGTACAGTGATATTCATAGTTTTAATACCAGGAACAAACATAACTATGTTGTTCCTGCAACCAGGCTCAAAAAAATAGGGGGTTCATTTAGATGTCAATGTATACGCTTTTATAATAAGCTTCCTAGTCATATGCAAGAACTAAGCCTTAATAAGTTCAAATCTTTTGTTAAGCGAAAACTTTGCCAAAAGGCTTATTACACTGTAAAGGACTACGTTGAGGACGTAAAGGCTTGGGATTGACCCGCTCCAGTGCGCACTACAACTGTTGTCTTATCTTCTTACTTTATTTTATTTTCGATTGTACTTTTTTACAATTTGAAATTTATTTATTACAATTTGACATTGTAAAATAATTTTTACTTTACAATTTGACATTTTTTAATTATTTTTTTCTTTTTTATTTATGTTTGACATAAATGCTTACTTTGTTAAGTATTACACTTTGTATTATTATTATTTTTTCTTTTTTGTGAATGTGAGGACTATGTGGATTGCTTTTTTTTTCTTTTTTAGTCATTTTAACTTATGTCTGGCAATTTGAGTGTTTTCTGTGGCCTAACCATTATGTCCTCTCTTTGGTATTGTTCGTCAAGTCGTTGAGCTCCTTAGTAGTCCTGAGTTGAGCTTTGCGAATATTGACAAATGCTTGCACTGACTGGACAGGTCCCACTCAAATTGCATGGTTCTTTCTTCTAAAGGCCATCTCAGACACTAATCTGCATGGTTCGCATATTATTTTCATGTTGTACGGACTTTAAAAGAGACTGTGACCCCTGAGTTTGTTTCGGTGTTTCTTCTCAGGGTAGTCAGTTAGGAAACACCGGCCTCATCTAGTAACAAAAAAAAAAAAAGTCCAAGAAAAAAAAATTGACGTGTAAAAGAGTTTGAAAAAACCTATTTGCAAAATAAATATCATTTATCATTTACTGTGTGGACCGCCCGGAGGCCAGGGTGGAGCACACGGTAGAGGTGTGCCCTGCTTGGGCGGAGCGCCGCCGTGTCCTTGTAGAATCTATCGGCGGCGGCGACCTCTTGCTCCGGGCCCTGGTACAGGCCATGGTCCAGAGCGAGGAGGGGCGGTGGGCGGTAGCCTTCTTCTGCGAAGCAGTAATGCTAGCGAAGGAGGCTGCAGACCGCGAGCGCCGCCGCCGAGATCCCGATCCCGATTTCCGATCACCGTAGGCGCGGGCTCGCGAACGGCGAGCAGCACGCCGTCCGGTAGTCTGGTAATAATCTAGACCAAGCCTAGTCGTCAATGGCGCGTTCTGTTCCACGCGCGCCTCAAGGAGATGTCAGCAAACTGTAGGGGCCCGGTAGGGCCAAAGCCTCTGGGGAACACGGAAAATCCGAAAGGTTCTCACCGTGTCCTCCAGATCGAAGGAACGAAGAGGAACAGGGTGGAGTTTAGTCAGTAAGAGTCTGACATGCTCTCCCGCTCCGACCAAGAGCGTGAGAAATCATTCTGATGATTCTCCTTCCAAAAAAAAACACCACTAAGTAAGTGTAAATAGCACTTACTTATGTAGGCTGAAAAAAAGTGCATAAAGTAGTTTTTAGTTGTCAAAATATATGAATGGTCAGCACAAAGCTGATCCTGAAGTTAATAGAAGGTTTAGTATTTGCCTCTTTTTTATTTGAGGTAGTTATCCAGCTCTAGGTGGAGCAAGTGGTCTTTTGCGGACTAAATTCCACCATGTTCCTTCAGTTGCCATTTGCGTATCAGGGCCACTAACTTTTGCACGCCTTAGTTATTAGGTACTTCGGTACATTCTCTCTTTAAAGAGTAACTACAGAGACGTCATGGGGCGTTCTCACTTTCTGCATGATGCAAGTACCTACTAACCGAACATGAGTGTTTCGAGAGGTAGATATTTTGGATTCGGCGGGAAGAAAAGTGAGAAAGACATGATTTATTAAGGCGTCAGTCAAATATCACCCCAAGTAAAAAATCTGCCTAAATAAACGGATAATTTAAATAACTAAAAACGTCGGGAATCGCTTTTTGACTAATGACACCTAAGAAATGTCTAAACGACAATAGGAGGCTTAAGGATGTCTTTCTCACTTTTCTTCCCGCCGAATCCAAAATATCTACCTCTCGAAACACTCATGTTCGGTTAGTAGGTACTTGCATCATGCAGAAAGTGAGAACGCCCCATGACGTCTCTGTAGTTACTCTTTAAAGAGAGAATGTACCGAAGTACCTAATAACTAAGGCGTGCAAAAGTTAGTGGCCCTGATACGCAAATGGCAACTGAAGGAACATGGTGGAATTTAGTCCGCAAAAGACCACTTGCTCCACCTAGAGCTGGATAACTACCTCAAATAAAAAAGAGGCAAATACTAAACCTTCTATTAACTTCAGGATCAGCTTTGTGCTGACCATTCATATATTTTGACAACTAAAAACTACTTTATGCACTTTTTTTCAGCCTACATAAGTAAGTGCTATTTACACTTACTTAGTGGTGTTTTTTTTTGGAAGGAGAATCATCAGAATGATTTCTCACGCTCTTGGTCGGAGCGGGAGAGCATGTCAGACTCTTACTGACTAAACTCCACCCTGTTCCTCTTCGTTCCTTCGATCTGGAGGACACGGTGAGAACCTTTCGGATTTTCCGTGTTCCCCAGAGGCTTTGGCCCTACCGGGCCCCTACAGTTTGCTGACATCTCCTTGAGGCGCGCGTGGAACAGAACGCGCCATTGACGACTAGGCTTGGTCTAGATTATTACCAGACTACCGGACGGCGTGCTGCTCGCCGTTCGCGAGCCCGCGCCTACGGTGATCGGAAATCGGGATCGGGATCTCGGCGGCGGCGCTCGCGGTCTGCAGCCTCCTTCGCTAGCATTACTGCTTCGCAGAAGAAGGCTACCGCCCACCGCCCCTCCTCGCTCTGGACCATGGCCTGTACCAGGGCCCGGAGCGAGAGGTCGCCGCCGCCGATAGATTCTACAAGGACACGGCGGCGCTCCGCCCAAGCAGGGCACACCTCTACCGTGTGCTCCACCCTGTCCTCCGGGCGGTCCACACAGTGGCGACACCCGGGCATCCTTTCCTCTTTGATCCGATGCCGGGACCTCCCGAACTTACCGTGTCTACTTAGTGGTGCTTGAATTCATTCAAGGTTAAAATGATTTTTTTGGTCAGCAAATAATTTTAAAATCGTACATCTTTGTTAAACCGTAATATAGACTAAAGACATATGTACATAAACAAACGCCTTTGTCCATGAAGTAGGTAAATATTCAGATCAACTGCTGCAACCATCACTTATTATTTCTGCTTCGTTGATGTTCGTAAGCCAATCGGTGTCTTCATCTTCATGGTGACCCATTATGAGGATCACCATTATGTGGAATAGTGACCCTTTATGTGGATCACCCTGAGATCACGTTGGAGCATACGGTAAGGATGTGCACCGTTTGAACGAGGCACCGCCGTGTTTTTGTGGGGGTCATCGGTTGCAGCGACCTCTCGCGCCGGGCGGGTCCAGAGCAGGTTGGAGTGGCAGGCGGTTGCGACCTTCTGAGAAGCAGTAATCCAGCCAAGGTAGCGGCCGCATGGATGAGGAAATGGCCCTCACGCCCCAGTGTTGAGGAAATAAGATCCCGACCTCGATTTCCAGCCACCGAAGAAGTGGGCTTGCGGACAGCGAGCAATGGTGCGCCGTCCGACCGTTCGGTAACCAAATATCTACACCGAGACTGAGTCGACGGCGGGTAGTGTTCCAAGCGTGCCTCATGGAGATGTCAGCAAAACCATAGAGACCCAGTAGGGTCGCCAAGCCTACTGGGGTCATGGGTTCGCTTCTGAAAGGCATGCAGTTAGGCAAGGAGTGGGTTTTGGTCAGTAAAAGTCTGTCACGCCCTGATGCGTCAGCTAAGAGCGGGAGAAGTCATTGGACTATTTCCCAACTAAAAAAAGCAATGAAGTTAAACTGTTTTATGTGAAAGTAAAATGAATGAATTGGATGCTTTCGGAATTATTTGCAAGTGTAGAATTATTGGTTACTTTTGTGCAGTTTAACGAACTTAACGCGGACGAAGTCGCGGGCAACAGCTAGTTAGTCAAAAAGCGATTCCCGACGTTTTTAGTTATTTAAATTATCCGTTTATTTAGGCAGATTTTTTACTTGGGGTGATATTTGACTGACGCCTTAATAAATCATACGGTGTTTTTTTTCAGCGGGTACTACCTTCTTTACCGAGAGTTAACTTTGCAATTTATTAATTAAATTAACTCTTGAGTGCGTGCATTTTTACTCAGCAGACTTCACATTATTGATGGTCAAACGCAACCTGCTGTGGTGCGATTTTAAACGGGTACAGTTTGCAGAGCTGTAAAAAAACCCACCATGTTCCTTCAGATGCCCTTAGCAAACAATTTCTCAAATCAATTCTATCTACCTATACTATGATAGCACAATTCATAAGAAAGAGACTTCGCAACAGACCGTGCAGCAGGAATCGTAATATTTTAATTTCGCCATAACTTCAAAACCAAACGTCCAATTTTAATCATTCAAAGACCAAATATTATCTACATAAACTGTCCATAGTGATAAAATAATTTATTTTGATAAGGGTTAATAGCATGACTAAAATAAATGCGTTTAAATGTAGTCCAAAAAAATTCAAGATTTTTAGATAAAAAAAATGGTTGTTGTGCCTCACTCGACATAGATAGGCATAGTGCTTCGCGGACTTTTTTGTAGATATTTATAAGATCTACAATTAATTAGAACATTTTATGGTTCTATCTTTTACAGTTTAGGCAGCGTACGCAAAATAAGTAAATTTTCTGGTTGATTTTTTACACCTAAACCTAAATATCTTACGGAACCCTATTTTTTTCCAGAATAAAATTTAGCCTATGTCACTCGTGGATAATGTAGCTTTCGAATGGTGAAATTATTTTAAAAAACGGTCCAGTAGTTTTTGAGCCTATTCATTACAATCAAACAAAGTTTTCCTCTTTATAATATTAGTATAGAAGTATAGATATGGTGAAAATTATGAATTAACACAATAACCATCTGGTCATACCTACATCATAATCCAAATCCAAAGGCAAAATGCACTCCTGAAGCATTAGCAGAAACTTTGGACTTATTTACTGATGAATGGAAGACGATATTATTAGAAAGTTTAGGTACGGTAGTGTATGAACGGATTTCGATGAAACTCTATTTTTTTGTTTAAAATACTCCGAGGTAAAATTGATTGTCCGCAATTACTCAGTAATTTTATGTTTCGGGCTCCTGCAAGATTCCCTCGTGCTCCTATTACACCCTTGTACCCTCCTCCTCGCAGAACAGTACTAGGCATGAACTCTATCGTCCCTCGGCTTTGCAAACTGTTGAATAGCTACAGTGACCTTGTTGACGTGCAGTTTGACTCATTTGGCAAGTTCCACAGAATAGCCAGTAATAATGTTTAATTTAAATTTAAATTATAATTATAATTCAAATAATGTTTTTTTTTGTTATTTTTTTTTTCCTTTTAAATCATTTCTTTTTGTCTTTTCATATAATTTTAATTGTCACTTTTAGTTTGTAAGTTCTTACTATTATGGGGCATGCGGTGCTAACCTGTAAGAAATTGTTACACTAACCCTAGATTTAAAAAAATATTATTCTATCATGTATGTATAAGTGTAAACAATTGTTGGTTGGCCAAAAAAATAAATAAATAAATAAATAAATAAACTTAATACACCGGTACAACATGTCCTGGAATTAGTACATAGGACTTTTTACTTCGGGGGTAAGTTCCCTTGGAATAATTGTCTAGTATCATGCGGGCGATGCTGCTGGCAGCAGCTAGTAATACATAACCAAATAACGCCTTTTTACCTATTGAGGCAGCTCTCTCGATTGATATGGAGAGAAGTGAAAATTATATATTTTCTAACTCTGTACTGTTTTCTGTCAAAGATAATTGACCCATTCCTCCGGAACTCATTGAGGTTCATTGCCTCATCACTTTTCCGTTATTTGCGACCACTGTTAATTCTCGATTACAGGAAACGCGGCAGTTTGTTAAAGATTTGCTATAAATATTTTACTTTGCTTGTTATAATTATGTATGTCTATCTATTAAGCCCAATTACTAATGAAGTTATTTACTATAAGGTCAAATGTGAAAGAAGCAATTTAAGCGCCAGTTTCAAATGTCAAAATGTATTTCATCATTCACCCTCTTCAAACAATGGCAGGGAACAGCTTTTAAAGGGCATAGGTAAATTTCGCCTTACGTGTTAACTAGTATTTAGGACTCGTCATATAATATTTTATTTATTTTATTTTTCATACATTTAAAAAAATACTTTTATTTATTTATTTTTGTATAATATGATTTAATATTTTTTCTGAAAACAGTATCAAAATTTGTTATTAAATAAAGCAGCTTAGGAATAGTGAGTGAGAGCATGGCGAATATCTCGATTTTTCTTTTTTACACACGTAACTTAACGGCCGTGACGTCATATTTCAGTATATGCATTCTTAAGCGCTGGCCACACAGAAAAGACGAACACGCAGACGGGGCGCGGGCAGGCGCAAAAGTACCAGCGTTGCGCCCGCGCCCTGTCTGTTCTGTATGTTTTGAGTCGCGACGCTTCTATACATTTTGTATGAAAGAGACGCGGTAGAGACAAATGCCCGCGCCCCGTCTGCGTCTTACGTCTTTTCTGTGTGGCCAGCGCTTTAGTCTGTTACTTCACAGTTTCTGCTTCCATAAGATGTGAAAGGTTTCTAACTTAATTACCGATTATTGAACGGAATGATTTTTTCTGTTTGCAATTTTGTAATAAAGTTTGGATAAAGTTACTTTTTGTAAAAATAAAAACAATTCATTCAAATATTTGTGTTTATTCAACTCGTCGAAATCATTAGGTAGGTAAAATCGAACGCAATTTCAAAGCGTACGCTTTGTAAACGATACCGTTTTGATAACATTATGTAATGCGTAGGTATAATGGCTGTGTAGTAGGTGAATTTTTATATTTACCAAGAGCTATATAGAAATAAAAAGCTAGAATAAGTATAGTAATATAAAAGGTCTCCAAACATCTTTTAACGCGGATTATAACATTTTTCGGATGCCCCAGGCGTTTCCCAAGAAATTCCTAAGAAGATTTCTGAAGGTCCTCGAAACAACGTTTAGTTAGGGGATTGTTTTAAGTAACAATATTTTATTCGGCAATAACTGACAGTTGAATCATTAGAAGGTCGTCAATCGATCTTCCCGAAGTTTAGATACTTCATGAAAATGTTTGTAAAATTATGTCGGTTAAAGTGTCAACTGACATAAACTTTTCTTAATGGGTAATCATCAATATGACTTCTCCCACTCTGGGCGGAGCATGTCAGACATTTACTGACTAAAAACCCACTGCTGTTTCTTCTATGCCTTCGTTCCAGAGCTCCGATGTTCTCTTCTTACCTATGTATATTTATTTTATTCAAATCGGAAGACACACAGCTTTAAATCATTTCAATAAATAATCCAATAAATAATAAAGCGTAAATAATTCCAATAATTCGAATGATTTATGAAGTAGAATGATTAGAACGAAATCATTCACAGTCGCGTATTCTATTTGTAGCTCTAAGCACATACACAACATACATTTCCTCCTCGTACAACTTATTTTAGGAAATAATGCCCAATAATGGCGTTTGTTTTTGTTTACTGTTTTACGTTAGATGTTTCAGGATAACCCCAAAAGTTTCGAACTGGATCACAGGCCCTTTTACATGACCTGATCACGCAATTAAATTGGGAGACTTACATATTTAAGGTTCGATTCAATTATTTAAAAAACGAAATGATCTCTATTTACTGTATTACGATAAGAAAGAAAAAAAAATATTTGTGCCTAATACAACAACATGATAATATCTATATAATGTGCATGAAGCTAAGGAGACGCCTAATTGAAATACGTTGTGATATTTTAAAACATACCGTGATAAATAAATAAGTAGCGCTGCGTTAGCATTTCCCTAAACTCTAAAACTATTCTCCTTAGGTTGAACGAAAGAGAACCTTGGGGCTCTGGAGCGAAAGCTAAGAAGAAACAAGAGTGGGTTTTAGTCAGAAAAAGTCAAAACGCCCACCCGCTCCGCCAAGAGTGGGAGAAGCAGAATTTCTTACCTACAAAAAAAAACCCACTATTCTAAGGTTTCATCTCATCCAAAGCTGTCTTGATGATGTTCATTTACATTTTTGATGCTAAACTTTTTCATAGTCGTACGCGAACCATCGTTTGTTACATTGTAACATTTCAGTTTTTGAAAGCGACGCAATACAGTGGCAATATTTGCTTTTATATCAGCTTTCCTTTGTGCAAAGCAAACCTTTATACGAAACATAACGCGGTTGCAACAGCTCGGCGACTATGCATAGATATGCTTTTTTCAATCGAATCGTAATTGATTTTGGAAAGGAAATTGATATGTAAATTTTCCAAAAAGAAAAACACTACACGGGATAAATAAATGCATGTTGATCGGTTTCGCCCTTTCGTTGGTGAGCTTGAGTTTGTCGCACAAGCGTGCATCCGAAATAAGGTGAGTTCTAGTCCAGGGCCTCAAGTCTGCTATTAGAATAGTATCAGAATTGAACTATGAAACTAAATGTTAGTAGACTACAAAATCAAAACAATTATGAAGCCAATGATCGACAAATCTAATACTATTCTAATCCTAGTTTTGTTGCAGAAGCATTAATCGAACATCCATTTGTCAGTTTTAGGAATGAAAAGTATTTTTTTAAGATATTTCACAATTATCATCTCAATTCTCGACAAAGTTGCAAGAAAGATGTAATTGAATTCGTAGCCCAAACTAGTGCACTTATTTTGAAAGTTATGAAAGAATTGATGTAGCTATCTTCTGTACGCTTATATTTTTTCTTAATTAATTCATGAATCCCCGACCGGTCCTATTTGACTGCGCTGTTATTGTTTTACTATTGTGTCTCGTTTTGCGGGTTTGTGATAGGTTAATTTGGGCTCAATCTGAATGTTATCGTCTTCAATAAATCGCTGTCAGTCAGAAAAACGATGGACGGATTATTTATATTTTGCTATTTTTTAAAACCTTAAACTTCATAATCATAATTGATAAAATAATGCTTATCATAAGCACGCACAATGTACCAGAGCAGCATGAGCGACGGTAGGTGACATGACAAACGGGCGCGGGCCAACCGGCGGTAGTGCAAGATTTACTGGCGCGCGGCAGCGATAACTACCTCTGTTTACACTACATTTAACTTGCGCCAAGTGCCGCGACTGCGGACTAGAGCCGATCGGTCGGTAATGTGGATAAATATTAGTTATGGTGGGTGTAATGACAGTTTTGAGGAAAAGTTGTTTTGTATCGTAAAGGTAATGATTTTGCTGCAAACTAGGTATAAGTAAGAACTAAACAGCAGTAGCATGATGTCACGCCATACTGTTGGTGTCATACATTCTAGAATGTATTTTTGCTCTCAAGAAACCGTTTTCATTTTCTAGAAATGAGTCTTTGGAACATTGGACTGCAAATATGACTTAAAATGACATGGTTTCATTTAAAAACTCCGTCAGTAATTACTTCAAAATCTTTAAAGAATAGCTATGTGTATCAATACCATAAAGCTTTATCTTTAAAATTCGCAAAATGACAGCATTTGTTTCTTCATTCTGTGAATTTTAATTAAATAGGTACTGCATCGTTTTTCTCTTACTACATTTAATTGATTTTCCGAGTAAAATGTGTAATGGATCGTTTGCAGAAAAATATTAATAAATTCGAACATTTCTTTGAGTTGGTAAATTATCACAATTCCTGTTAACCAAAGAGGGAAAACAAGTGGGAGTGTCAGACTATTACTGTTTAAAATTATTTTTGGGGGCAATCTACTGATAGAGAGAATGTTTTTAGAGCACAAAAACGATGTGTTCGGTCCATGTGTGGCTTAAAGTCTACAGAAACTTGTGTTCCTCATTTTAAATCATTAAAATTGCTGACTATGCCAGCTATGTACATTAACGAAACCGCATTATTTGTTAAAATGAATCTGTTTCAAAAACTATCCGATGTAAAAAAGACTCCAATGCGTTCTCAGTATATGTATATGTAAATTGTGCGACAGTAAATGCAGAACCGCTCTAATGAAAAAGAGTTTTTTTAGTATGGCAACTAAAGTTTATAATAAAATACCCGATAATGTGAAAAATTTGCCCTTATCAAAATTTAAGAAAAGCCTTTACTCATTTTTATTGGAAAAATGTTACTAGTGTAGTAACATTTTTAGAAGATTTCATAAACGATATTTTTTAACATGTCGTATTTAAAATATCATCTATAATTTCAAAGTTGCAATGTACCTGTTATAATTTTAAAAACTATTAAGACACTTTTAAGACTGTTTTTTGTTATTACTATTTTAAAAACTATTATTAGATTTTTAACTTGACTGAAGTACTTATAATTTATCTTCCATTTGTAAGAGTTTTTGAATTAGCTGTTTTTTTTTCTTCTTTTCGTTTGTAAGTTGTTTATCTATTTTATTTTCTGTTTTCAACATTTGTACGCCTTTAAGGCAAAACATAGCGCTCGGATATTTTAAATTTAAGACCTTTATGTACTCGTAAACGTTTAACAAATAAATATTCTGATTCTGATTCTGAAAAACCACCTGTATTTCTTCAGCCACGGTAACAAACCCACTGCCCGAGTCAAGCATGGGCGCGCTCCACGGTGGATGCCATCATGCACGTGCGAGTCCTTACGAAGGGGTTACGATGTCCCGGGACTGGGTATCCTAGGACATCACCAACGCTTTCAACTCATTGCCCTGGAGTAGCATTGAGGAGAAACTCCGGTAGGTATCACCAGGTTCTGACCTCCGTCATGTGATCGAGAATTACTTGAAAGACAGGTTTATCATTTACCCTGGTCACCAGAGAGAGTGGAAACAGAGAGATGTCGTGCTGTGTTCCGCAGGGACCAGCACTAGGACCACTTTTGTGGAACATCGGGTAAAACTAGGTTCTGCGCGGCGATTTCCCTGACGGGCTCAGTGTGGTCTGTTGACACGCTGGTCCTGGCGCAGGCTGGCCCCCTTCGCATCGGGCGGCGGCCAAATTAGCGACACGTGGGTCAGGAGAGTTGGAACCCGAAGTGGCACTACAAAACAGTAAGGCCGATGGTCATTAGGACAACTGGAAATTTCAGAATGGAATACCATGGTCCTGGAACGCAAAGAGCAATTAAAGGATACAGGTGGGTTCTAGTCAGTAAAAATCTGACACTTCAACTCGTTCCACCCTCATTCCAGGATAAATTGAAAAGGAGTTGGTTGATTTCCAATCTCAATATAAAACGTAGACAGTCGTTCAAGCCCATAAACATATGAAAAAACTGTAGTTAGAACCAGCGTTTGTTAAACAAGGTTAACAAAGCCTTGCTTCAATTTACCTAGATAAACGATTAGAATTCATTATTTTATAATGATTGAGTGACATTAAGAATGAAAAGGAAGTAGGTTACCTGCTCATTTTAATTAACGTTTGAATCCCCAACCGGTCCTATGAGACCGCGCTGTTATTGTTTTACTATTGTGTCTCGTTTCGCGGGTACCTGAGTAATTAAAAGAAACTTGGTATTTTCAAGTCCACACGAAAGGACTAAAAAAAGCTAAAATAGGCAGCATTAAAACTACTCATGCTTTCTGTTTATCTCATTGCCTACATTTTGAATTTCATATTCATCATGTGCTGACCAAACGAACTTTAAAGGAGCTTCAAAGTACGAAATACGTAAGTCATTAGCGACTTCGTAATTCCATCTGTTGCATCAACAACTGCGGGTTACAGAGCGGCAGTGAAACGTCATTATTTTGCGACATTTATTTGATTGTGGGCGCACCTTGTAGCTTACAAAGCTTTGACCGTCGAAACAAACAAGCCGTGGACGCAATAAGCTCGCAATTTCGGACGGACGCTCGACAAATTTACCAACTGAAATGAAGTCTCAACTATGGTGCAACGGACCGTTGTCAACAGGCCACGTTTTATTACTCACGCGCGCTATTGAATTTCGCTGTTCCGTTTCCGTGTCCGACACTGCACTCGGTACATGCAGCGTTTGTAGTTGGTATGTTACTATAACTACTTACATAGCGGTATTATATTGTGCGCACTGAAACTTTGTTTTCATGGTTTGGCTGTGCGGGGTTTGATGGGTTCGCATTTTACAGCATTTGCTTGGATATCAAAACAGGAGTTGTCAGCATATAACTTAGTTTCGTAAAACAACTTCCAAAACTTTTTACATAACCAGCAGTACAGCTCCTATTGTAAATTGAATCGGTTCATCTAACAACAGCAATTATGGATATAACAATCTAGCACCAAATATTAGAAAAATAAATGTATTTTTGGGGAAACAAAAGGAAACGAAAACTATTATTAAGGTACTAGAGACAATATAAATAGAATGCCATACTTCAGTTTAAATAAAGCGGCAATTTAAATTGAATGTCTTCAAGAAAAGCGAACAACTCAATTGGAACGCAAAACGATGCTCTCTTTTTCTATTTACATCTCGAAACCATCCTTTGTAATATGGGATATAATTGTAAATACAAATAATTAAACATAGCCTACATTTAAACACGCTAAATATAATGTAGAACAAAGATATTCTTGATACAATTGCGTTCAAAACATGGCGCCGACGCGAACATTCAGTGTTATTGCACTAGCATGATAGTCGGGAATTTTACCATACCCGGCCCGGGTGCATCCGGATATTCCGGGGCAGTCGTTTGGCGGGACATTAATTACCCGGCCACTTAACCGGCTACGCCATGCGGCATCACTGTTTTATGATAAGTAGGTATAACCGGCACCGATAGTTGTCGTTTGTTTTTATCGTTTTTATATAATAAGGCATTATGTTAAAGTGCGTTGGTGAGGGAATGGTGTGGTCGTGAATAGTGCCAGTATGAATTTGGCCATAGATGGGTTGTTGTAAATGGAAATTTTAGCGTTGTTTTATGACTTTTAAAACATTATTGATAAACGTTTGACCACTATGTTGCAATGGGGAGCGTTTAACCAATCCAAACGATGGAACAGATAGCATTCACTCTTAGCTTAGTGTCCTTTCAGATTATAGCAATCAGGAAACGCAGACTCTAGCAGGAAATTTTGCTGTTTAGATTTAAGAACAATTTAAGTACTCCCAAAACGTTTTGTAGATAGGGCTAGGATATCAATGTCCAATCATATAAGGATTAAACGTGTTATGATGCTTTTTAAAATATAGGGATGTGATGAAATCACGTAACTAGCGACAATTCTTTTGCTCTATAAAGGACATGTTGCTACCAAAAGGTTTTCTGCAAATTCAATGGCGTAGAGCTACGAGTAAAAAGCTACCCAACGTAAAATTAAAAAGCATATGAAAGGACTACGTTTGCAATTCAATAGCTTAAAAAGCGTGCTCAGTAAAAGGAAACTTTGGTTTTACAAATTAAAACGACAAATATGAATTTACTTTACAAACATGATTTAGAATATAACAACTTTATGTCCACATATTAATAAATAAGTACAACGTAAGGGCGCACGCATACAACTTTTATTAACTAACCACATAACGCACACTCGCGACAGTATCGCGGCGTCATTTATGAAATAAATCGTTTATAATCAAGTGCTGTGACGTCATCAACAACTGTCTGCGGCCCGACATGTAATTTCCCGGGCGTCAATTATCAGAGACGCGACTCGGTCGAGAGCTTCTGTGAAGACATTTGATAACACCTTATTATAAGGTTCGCTACGTAATAACGCAGTTCTTGACATTTTTGAACTTTGGAAATTAATTGGTTGAATTTTGATTAAAATATTATTTTTGATTTGTGATATGAGTGGAAATATTAATGCAACACTGTATTTTATGTCTGCTGCCAACAGTGATCTGTTTTTTCCGAGCCGTAGAGTTTCCGTAGCATTCGGCGTAGCAATGGCGTAGCAGTAGTTGTAGACATTGCTACACGGTTCTATAGCTATGATTGCCATAGCAGTCTATGTAGTAAATATAGCTTAGTAATCTTAGAATCCTAGTCTAGGAAAACTAGTCTGCAATTTTCAGCTTAAAAATAAATAAACTTGGAAACTAACTGTTAAATGTTGAATGCATTGACCATAGTATTTTTCAATGGTACTAAATAAATTCGAATAAAATCACGACTCTAATCACCCAAAAGACTCCAACAACAAAACACTTATTAAAATACACTAAGCCGATCCTTAATACGACCTATTACGGCTAAATCACTTCACGCTTATTTCCCTAATCGCTCGTAATTTATACGATAGCTCGTATTACAAATTATGCCACTAATACTACAAAATCAAACGAAACGGTTTCATTGTAGCTATTCCATTTCTATTTGGGCGAACGTTCCCGCCTTATTAACTGGGATTGACTTAGTTAAGCAAACGCTTGTGTATGTAAACTACGGCATCAGTCAAAGTCGTGTCTGTCGTATGTTTAAGTTTATTTAGTCTGAATGTATCCAGTTCGTGTTTGACTTGACTTTTGCTACGACTATTTCTTTTTAATGTGTCAAGTCTGTTATAAATTGCTAAAGCTTAGCAATGGTAGATAAAATAGCTGTATAAATACAAATAGTCCATAAAATATTGGCTGACAAACGCAGAATCTCTTTTTGTGTGGCTGCTTTTAACTCACTCCTATAAATGCATAAAATATAGAAAAAGCAATCTTTGCATCTGATAGATAGGTACAGTCAACAAAGGAGATAAGTAACCAGGATCACCAGACATAGTAAGTACCTACATAATGTCGATATAAATATGTATAAATGTCGTGGCCAATCTTAGAATTTATTACTTTTTGGTATGACCGACTATTTCATGCAGTGGTGGTATCATTTCATGATATAGGCAAGCCAAATCAATGAACACTCTGCAAGTCTGCATTTAACGATACTAACAGCTAGCAAACACACGATTATTTCATGATACGGTCAAACAGCTGATCATATCGTATAATAGTTATGTTATCCACCGGTAGAGGCGCTGATTTCGCTTTGTTACGTTACGTTTACTTGTTATAACGTAATTTTGCGGCTATTTTTACAAAATATTTTTCAAGTGGAAGATAAAAGTATAATGAAATATAATTATGATTCAAAGCTACGTTATTTGATATAACTAATCAAACCTGCAATCAATCAACAGTTTGAATGCAGCTATAGTACAGTTTTGCTAACGACATTACATAAATAAATTAATTGTTGCTCAATTATCTAATTATTGTTTTTATCGCGAAGGGAACGGCGTGGTCTTTTCATCTCCCTTTAACCTAACCAGTCCTAGTCGGGTAGCAAGTCCTTTAATAATTGTTTTTTGATTTAAAATTAAAGGCAAGGTCTTTTATTTTAATTTCATACCTATGTTTCTTCTTACAAGAGCAGCACAAAAGTTTTATTTAGACCTTTTATTATAACAAAGTAAATCTCCTGCAACCTCTAACAAATTGCCATTCGATCGATCCAAGTTACCGGCACATAACTAGTTTAAATAATTTGCATTGAGCTTTACAAACATAACTGTATTTGATGTGTAAAAGGTGGCCCTTTACCCGGTTAACTACCGGGTAATCAATTAACCGTTGACCGCCTGCATCCGGCTGCAACGGAACTATGATGAGACACCAGATAAATGAACCGGAAATCTGGCCTCACTTAGTTACACACAGCGGTTTGTGTGTGCACTAGAGGGAAGATAGAGTTGGGGAGTACTAGTCTAGTATTAGTCTGGATGTGGTCTAAATTAATTTTATTGGAAAAATTGTGTGTAAAAGTCATTAGGAAGGAATTTATTAAATGTATTACATACGAATACTGTTATTAATTATGGTGTTCATGACTCTTACTTTTTTTTTGTTTTATTTATCCGCACGGTTAGTGTTATAGTGGCTGAACGATTGACTGTTACGCATAATTTGATCAAGTTCAATAAAGAGGAATGTCGTGCTTTAGTAAATACTATTTCTGTAACTTAATAAGGCTTCCAAACACTAAACATAAAAAGTAACAAAAAACAGTTCAGCGCCTTCCAACGAGGAAGTACCCATGCTCCAGCACGCTGCTTCCATCTTAAGAAGCTATGCATTAGATGCAACACGAATTTTGTTATTAATTATACAACTGGCGAGTTTAGTTTCCTGGAAAGTTAGGTACAGATTACAGACTTTCACCTCTAAAATCTGGCTTTAGTTACACAGTGTTCTGTGTGCGCACTAGCGAGTTTAGATAGGGTTGCGGAGTACCTACTGGGTAGCTAGCAGATGCGATTTGATTTAGTTTAATTGAACAGAATGATATATTATAGTAGTTTGCAAAAGATGGAAGGAGAAAGGTCTTTGTCCAGGGCTAAAAAAAAATATTATTCTAATATGAAAAGGTCAAAAAATATATAAAAGTATTCGATAAGATACCTACTTAAGAATTATAAAGATTTCCATCAAAATACAGAAACCAAAGGCTTTTAAGTAAAACTTTATCCGTTCTCTCATAAACTTAAACAATAAAGTAGGTAAAGTAGCCACAATACTAAGTCGATAAGAACAAAATATAACTTTACCTACTGTATAAAAAGTTACAACTATGAGTAGTAGATGCAAAGCAGATTTTACAGTAAGTAGGAAAATATACCTAATATACTCGTAAATAATCATCTATAATAATTTTACACCCTTTGTTTTCACATTGCGATTGCCAAATATACCTAATTCATTAAAGGACCATTGTTCAATGTTATCAATTATCGTCACTTTCAAAGCTTAGCTCTGTTATTGACAAATCTACTACCACAAAATCAAACGAATTGTAAACTACTCCCACCATAATATCGGTTTCACACCAAAACCTATTTGTTTTGACCACAATGTTGTTAATCAAACAATGAATATCTAAACCCGACAACTAAGTTTCCCTACTGCTTAATTGATTGGATTTATTCAGAAATCAGTTAAATTAATTTGATTCAATTAAAAGAAAGAAATAGCTGTCAAAGTGAAAGTGAATATCCCTAAATCTTCCAGTGAATCCTGATGGAGACACGCCACCAACAAATCTTTTGGTCCCTTATCTTCCAATCCGTACCCGTAGGAACTTAACCCGAATGATTTCCGAGTCATTAACCCACTCCCACCCGTCCTAAGCTAGATAGACAACATCTGACTTAGATGTGTATCGTGTGAACCTCGGCTTACAGATTAACTGTCACTGATCCCGCTGTTACACTGAATTGGAGTTATCAACCACGGACGCGAAGAAATCGTGCTATCTCCAAGTAATGCAGGCTTAGGCGGCGCCAATCAAACTAAACAAACCCCACTAATCGTATTTCTATTCTCTATCTGGATCTGCGGAGTTTCGTGAGCGCCGGATTAGTCCGTATCCAGACAAGACGGAGTTATGGTCTCGTTACCTCGAATGACTCTAAGTAAAGTGGCGTTTTAAGATTACGGAGCCTGTAGTAGTGCGGCGGAGCAATATTGAACGCACATTACAATGTTCTGATAATGTTAAAGGGCGTCTCTAATAACCATTTCGGTAAAACAATGACGTTTTGGAAATTTCCAATTTTGATTAAAAGCGGGCTTAGCAAGAGACGCTTTGACCTTGAGCTGAAGACAATGCAAAGAAGCCAAATAAAATTTCTGAAATACATCAAAGTACTTAATATTATAATCGTCAGCAAATTGGGTGTAAGCTATTCATCTTATATGTATGTTATCACTGCTGCAGCTGGGCGCATTCCTTAGAAGCAATTAATTGTGCCGCCCTCCTCCATTTATTATGTCATCTTGATGGCGTAAGCGAGCAAGCGCATCCGTTACTAAACCTCTTAACAATGTCAATCTCTTCTCTATACAGACACTACTTTAGCAACATATATGAAAGAGAACTTAGATTTATATCTATTTTACAAAGAAAACGTGGGTTATTGATAATCCACGTTTTCTGGAGTATGTTATGTCGTATGACACGTACATATGTCTTTGAAATTGCAATATATAATTGTATTAGGACACCTAAACAAATATTCAACAACTTAAAGGTGTACGAGTTTGTGCGTATTTCCATAAATTTCTCCGAAACGACGAGTAGTAATTCGATTGTGACCATTATTTTTTTAATGGCTTGCATATAGCTACTACAATTTAGAAAACCCATCAGTTTGATCAAAATCAATATTTCTGGATTTATTTCTTCGTTATTTAAAACTTGTTGCTCAAATCAAAGTTATTTACTAGCGTTTTTTGTAGGGTTCGACTGGGGTATATAGGATTCTTGGCAATCACAAAGAGTTCTCGTGTGGACGTCATACAGGCAGTCGTTGTATGTAAAATACTGGTATCCATCTGGTTATACTGGAAGCAGACCCCTCTAAACAATAGTTAAGAAAAGGCGAAGCAGACTGATTTCTTGCTAAATTATCTAACAGCGTTATAACATCATGTAGGGAAAACGAAACGAGAAGACATATAAAAAACTAACCTCGGTCATTACACCGCTGTGCCAAAGCTTTGTAGGCTGTTAACTGTTGATTTTTTGGCATTATCATTGTATTAACATTGTTATTATTTATTTAATCAATTCCAATTTTATAATCCGTGTTAATTTTCAATTAATTATTATTTATTAATTATTACATATTCTTGCTATTATATTATTTGTTAAAATTGCTTCTGTGTACCTATACGTTTTATTGTTCCTTAATAAATAAGCAAACGTTTGAAAGAAAGAAAAGGAGACAAAAAAATCTTAAGCGAAAGCAAATTAAGGAAAAAAACTACATACGTCAAATCGTTTTGCCTACTAGTTTTTGCATAAAGAATTTATTTCCTAATATTAGATACGAATGAACTGCAGATGGGATTCTAAATGCCGATATTTTGAATACATTTTGAATACAGTTCGAACAAGTTGTTTTAAACTAATTTGAAATGAAAATCGGTGACTAACGTTGCGCAGCCGTAGTCCGCAATACCGTGCTTGTGTTATTTACTTCTAACACCGTTCCAACCCACCATTTTTACCTCGGTTGGTTTAAAGTATTACAGGAAATTTAAAAAAAATACCCACACACACAGCGGTAAGTCCTGTATCATGGATGCGTTTATTTATTTATTTATACTTTATGCATATACATACAAAGGCGGACTTAATGCCTTAGGCATTTTCTACCAGTCCACCTTTGGGTGATGCAGAGAAGATTAGTGGGAGGTGCAATAAAAGATTGAGCAAAAATTGTATAGAAATGAATCAAAAAACTAATCTGGGTGTATTGTATAGTGTGCTTACTCACATACACAATACACCAAGGTCTGGACAACAATCCGAACACTATATCAAGGGAGTCCAACCCGCGATGCGTAGCAAAGCTGCCAATCGCTCAACCACTGCACCAGTCGTATTGTCAATTTCATACTAGAGATACTTTTAATTAAGCCAAATAGATAAATTTTCATTATCTATTACTAAATTAAGTGTACAGTTATTTTAAACGATGATACTCAGCCAAACCAACCATTGAGTGGTTTTGAACTAATAATGTACAGAAATAGCCAATCTACCTTGCAAGCATTACGGCAATTTCAAGTTTACAATGTAAAGGTGTCAGCTGTTTAGTTCGCAGTATATAATTAAATTATTATGTAACAGGACAAAGGTTGTTAAGTTTTATTCAATTAGAAGTTGTTAAATTACTAAGAAGGGTTTTACGAGGCTACACATTAATTATCTCGAGCTGGCATCTTGTAAAACCGACACGGGCTTAACAAATATCGAAAGCGGCCAAACAAGGCTTCTTAACTTCGAAAATGCTTAGTCACCGCCGAGCTTGGGCGAAAGAGATTGTTTCAGAAAACAACGCCACTCGACAGAGTAGATAAACAATTTGCTGAACATACAAAACATGAAAATAAGTGCTTTACTCCGTCCTTTTGTATTTATCTAGTAATTGTCAACTAGAACAATTTCGTCACTTTGTTACTGTAATGTTATTTCACTAAATAACGTAACAAACTCGAAAGCTAGTCGATGACGTATGGGAACAGTTAGATACATCCATAATGGTGTCGGCCCCATTAAAGTACAGAGATCTGAGAGCCTCACAGTCACAGTTGTAAGCTCGTCGTTCGTCTCGAAACTTGAACCGCGGATCAAACTTTCCTCGCGAGACATGAAACTTGACTCGAATGATAAGATTAAAATATTACATCGGCTTCGCAAACTCACTCAGACATTATTCCAGTCGTGAGTTACAGTAGTCGTTATAATTATAATGTTAACACCGCACTCAACTTAGGCGATAACATAAAGAGGTTAAAGCCTATTAGATCCGTGAGCCGTATATCCTATAATAGGTTCTAACTAAAACTTTATCGCAAGATATAACTTCAGAATGAACACTTTCCGTTTCAGTTGCTCGTTTCAGTCTTATCAGAACGTCGTTGGGAAGGATCCTGAAATTTATATTATTGGTGCAGTGGACGGAAAAAGTAGGGCACGGAGACACCAATTTGTAGCTTTTGGCAAGCAGTTAATGTTAGGGAGAGGGTAAAAAGTAAAACTAATTAGAATGCGAAGTACAGAGTGCGCATGCAGGCAGTGTGTCTGAAGGTAGGCACGGCGCGGGGCGCGGGCGGCGGCCCGGGGCGTTCATCTAATGAGCATCCTGCCTCTCACAATGTACCGAGATGATATTCCGCGGTGGCCCGACGACTATTATTATATTCCGCCAAGCGAACCGCCGCGGGCAGGGCGTGCAAGCCTTTTCAAAATAACTATGTTGCGCTATATTTACGACGACTTAAAGCGAACCTCTAATTCTAAATGTGGAGATTATTCCGTTCAAATTGCACGCCACTCAGTATTTTGGTGCAGGAATATTTTAGTGTGCCTTACCTACTAATTTTCCCACTCGCGAGCATTATTCACGTTGAACTTTACTCATAATAATGTGGCTACATGTTTGTTTGAACAAGTAATGAGATGATTTAAATACCAATAATGAATGGGATGAGTGACATGTGCAAAGTGGAGGTTGGTTTTCACGAAAGACTTCGTAGAATTTTCCTCCACAAAAAATTTACTCGGAATGAAACAGTCACTTCCGCTTGTAGAACAACGAAAATATATTCCCATTAATTAACTTGACAAGTTAATAGGTATTAAGGATGTGTTCAGACTTCCTACATACGTCTTCAATATAACGGGTTCGGTGGCACGGTTCGACTCAATCCGACCTAATCTCGGCTTACAGGAGATCACAAGAAACGTTACCGTCGCCGTGATAACGTTTTCCATTTCCTACAATACGAAAATTTATATGTGTTTGTATTTAAAATGTCCAGAAAGCCAATAGGTTTTGTGACACACATTCGTAAAAAAAATTATCGCACATTTGTTGTAGAAACTAGAACGTAGATAATGACTAGGTTTTAAACATGGTGCTAACAGGTCAACAGGTGCCGAATATAAATCGTTAACTACAAGGTGTAGTTGCTAAATTACTAACAGAATTCCCAGTTCATAACACGTCACACAGTCTCACAGTTCTATGAAATAGTCATATTAAGTACTAGTTCGGGAAAATTCAGCATTCTTCGTAATAATCGTTTTGAATTGTTACTACGATCCCAGCTTAAAGGATCACTTAAACCTAATCTATTGACTCTTTCTTCGAAACAAGGTCGTCGCACACGGTGAATTTAATATTTCATATCTTTTTTTCTAATCGACCGTAAACTCTTTAAATATTTTGGGTCCAGTAAGTGGCTACGTTAAATGCAGCATGCGGAGGCTTTTATTAAATCCTCCAACGTGCAGCTCTTGTTCTGGACATGAGCACCACACCCACATTGAGTATTATAAAAAACCCACGATAAAAACACATTTCACCAAATTGTATTTGTAGTCGCCTACCTACCTAGGCATACCGTATAGGCCAGTATAGGTAATTCGTATGTAGGTGGCAAATATTCCTGGATGTCGGGCATCGAATTTTAGATCTTTCTTTTCTAGCGCATAAGCGCCATCCCAAAGTATAACTAGTAGTGCAATACAAGCCAACGGGCAGAGCCTCTTTAGCGGAGTCTTAATCTGACTCCGCTAAAGAGGCATCCCGATATAGTTCAAAACATATTTCGTTCAGAGCAACAATGTTGACTTATTTTGCATGAGTAGAACGGTGCCACACTGGGCACATGAATTCGCAAGCAGAGGCAAAAGGGGATAGCAGTTGTGCGAAGAACATCGTGTGCTCTATAAATTAAAATAAAATATTATATTAACTATCAGAGTACCCCAGTCCGGATTGCTGTGGGTACCACTGACAGCTTCAATATGATTATCGGCTTACATCAAGGCTGGGCTCTCAACCCTTACCTCTTCCCGATAATAATTGTCGCTCTGACGTCAGACATACAGAAAGTGGTTGCCAGAACTGGCCTAGAGGTCCAGGGCAGATTATATTACCAGTAGGTAAATGGTCTGCGGATTTGGCGGTCTGTCTGTTATGGAGTCCTGTGCCCTTAGCTTTCGATAGAAAACCAATACCGATCTGCTCTGACTTTCGATAACTCTGGTCGCTTATGCAAGGGGATGGTGAGGCAGACCGAGACATAACGCATCGAATCATTCAATCGTGTGTGACGGCCTTAAAGCTTTGTTAATGGTAGATGCTACCAGTCAGCTTAAAATTTTAAAAGGGAGACGTAAAGACATATGTTCACCGATTTTCTAGTGGTAAAAGAATATAAGCTATCTTTTATTTCCATATAAAATAAGAAATAGATGGAATATGTGCTAACAATTTAGGTCGACTTACAGCTCTATAACAGGTGACGATGACGACGTCAGAATATGTCGCTTTAACATGCATGAGCTCTGAGCACGAGATCTGCAAACTAATTAGTCTACTAGATATTACTTCTTGTTTTCTTGTTACTATGATATAGGTACATTATTGGGTATGCGGTTTATAAATTCGGTACCAATAGGGCTTAAGACTCTAGATAAAGGGCTGCGGAATTGTTTGAAAGAGTCACAGTGGCCGTGAAACGTATAAAATAAATGAAAGAACACGGTTGAGTTTTAGTCAATTAAAGTCGGATAGGGAGAGTCAGGTTTTTACTGAACTCTACCCAGAGAAGGAGAAGTTATATGATGAGTACCCACCGTCAAAAAAAAAAACTCTAGACGAAATGACTGAAGGTATATTAGTGTCCAAAAGGAAAAACGAATTAAGTTACAGAGCTCTCTCTGTCTATCTCTATAGAAAGCTCCATATTACCAACATTTCATTTACTCATGTCAACCTAGCACCTATCAGATTTTTTGATAACCGTTAAACAACACTTATACTAGGGCCATGCCCTCTTGTAAAATTTAAAGAGAAAGGTGTTTTCTCGTCCATTCTATCTACAATTCAGCCAACATGAACTTACTGCGAAAAATGACCTAGTAAAGTAAACAAAATACAGTTTTCTTGTTAGCTAGAAAGTCCAAATACAAATAGAAAAGACTTACCTATTCTATACCAACCTTTATATAAACAATGCAATTTTCCATTCGGTCGGCGCTGAGAACAAACTAAACGGAAGCAACTTTTCTACTCGATAGCTCCGAGCGTGATGCTTCGCAAGTTTTATGAATAATAAACATAGTTTAATGTTTACTATCCGTAACAATCTTAGTTTTTTAATAAATAATGTGTGATAATTTTTTTAATAATTTTCTCGTTTGCATGCTCCTGATGTGAAAGGAATTTTCGTTTTTAAAGGGTAGGTAACGTAGCCGAAATGTTTAAACATTTTGGGATAAAGTCATCTAGTTGTTTCAATCTTGTTTCAAAATTCGATATATAAACAAGAGCAAACATTTAATCACTTGATGATTCTTTTTTAATAATCCTACTAATGTTATAAACATGAAGTTTGTAGGTATGTGTGGATGTTTGTTACTCTTTCACGCAAAATCCACTGAATTACTTAATTTCGAAAAAACTATATAGTTAGACCATGTCCTGGCATAACACATAGGATAGTTTTGTCCTTTGGATTATTTTCTACTATTTCATGGGCAAAGCCGCTGGTAACGGCTACTTTACTACTATAAAATTCAAATAAGTCAAGCAAAAGACCAATTGCAAAAAGGAACTTTCTCTAAGCTACAGTTTACGTTTACAATACTGTGTACTCTATAGCAATGTATTAGTTTCTTCAACAAACTTTCTGATACTAAAAGCTTAACTTCGAAGGAAACATGAAATAATGATTTTAACATTTCCTATTTTCAGAAACTGTTGAGAAAATCCAAGAGAAACAAAAGGTAATTGCAGCAGAGCAAAACAAATCCAGGCTTCGCAGTCACCCCGCCTGTATCTAACGACTAGATGAAGAAATAAGCTTTCCATAAGCAAAACTACATTTTATATATAAACGAAAGCAAACAACTTTATCTGGGTAAAGTCAATGGAAATGGCGATTCGTTTTTTTACGCAATAAAGAAAAAATAAACAAAAACCCGCGTGAAATATAGGTACAGGGACATTTCCTGTTGAGCCTTACGTATCGGGGTTTGTTTTGGATTTATTGATCCTTTATTGCAGTAAAGACGGCTTGGCTGTGTCTAACCGTGCATTGGAACGAGAACTTGGGAGAATATTTCTAAACAGCGGCGAATTTATGGTGAAAATGATAATAATATGCTTAAACTTTTCGGGGAAAGGCGGAAAAACACAACGTTTTGTGTTTGGGTTTTAAGTATTCCAACTTAGTTCAATCTACTCTGTTAGTGATAGAGAAATTAAAATTATCATCGCTTGTTAATCATGCTCTAAATAATCATTGAATCTTAGACAAATACTCGTATTCCTAAGAGGTAAATATCCGTAGCATAATCATAAATATCTTAATCTTCATGGGTATAAGTACCCATTAGACCAAATTACTATTGCAGTGAAAAACGCCAATCAAATAAATTTTCAGTCAATTCTGTTTTTAACTATCATTTTCTATAGCAAAAAGTAGAGGACTCCTACATAAGACTCGTAGATACCTAAGTATATTTTTTCGTTTTTCAACTTGTCAAAAAAAGTCGTAAAGTTACTGTAACTCGCTGACAAGTTTCATCTGTTTTAAATCAATGTTGGTTTCCATTGCCACTAGACAAAGTTTCACTGAAGGAAGCCAATAGAGGAAAGGAAAATAAAAAGTTCCTTTCCAACTTCGCTCGAAGTGTCAACTGAAGTTCAACAATCGACGTGCGAGAGAGTAAGGAAATGTTTCCTGGAACATCGTCTACATACCTATGCTTTTTGTTTCAAACAAGATATAATAAACACAAGGTCTTTTAGGAAAGCCACTACAATTTGCATAAAAGGTTGCTGGTCCCTGGGGACCTCTGGATTTGCCCCAGTTTGTAGATATCCGTTGACGACAATAAAAGTAACTCTCCCGTAAAAATCAACCCTCCTTGTACCTATATCTGCACATTGTTTTATGAAAAAGTTAATTCCGTATTTTACATCTGTTCTGTTATTTGATAGTAGAACAGAGCACAGTATAATTCGTGGTGCGGTATCTTTTGACTGACACTTGGTTGTATTGTGAAGTGGGCGGCGCAAACAGATCGCCAGCCAGCTTTCACGCTGGAGTGGCGCTAAGCGCGACCATTTCATGAAGTAATCCGCACTCCGAGAGGCATTAGCGGCTCCCCCGCCCGGCTTCCTCCTACTACACCCTGAAGCTGCATTTTCATACTTTTATTGTAGCTCTCTCTAAGCTTTAGTAAGAATACACTTAAATATTTATTAGCTATCAATTTTTACTGCACAATTAAACCTATTGAACTGTCTCGAAATTAATAAAATTGTATCAAAAAAGACAGAAAAATCGTATTATAAAATTTGAAACAATTTAGCATTTCAGCATAAGCCGGCAACGAACTATCTGGTCGCTGTTTACTTGGCAGTGCAGCTACGGAGACGGTAGGCGACGATAAGTAGAATCGTTTCACGGCATAATCCTCTCACTGAAGGAGTATTATCGTACTGTGGACTCCGCCTGACTAGGGATAAGCACTGCATTGTGTTGTAAGTGTTGGCGTTTTGACGTGCGCCTTCTTGTGCCAAAGACTTAGTCGAAGGAGAGCGTGTGACGTGCTTTATGATGTGTGCGGTCGTGTTTCCACATGCACCTGTTGGTCGGTCAGACTATATTTCGATATTGTTATTATTCCACATCAATCTGACAATATTTTATTTATTTATCTTCTCTAAAGCTATCCTTGCAGACGTTAGCCTAATGCGACTTAGAACTTTGGAACAGACCTTTTGACCTAGCAAACTTTAAGGTGGCCAGACAGTGGCCTTGACCATAGCTCTTAGGTACTAAGTTTAAATGTAAAGGGAGTCTATTTACTGTAAAATCCCCACCAGATGATAAAAAATAATACAATTTCTTTAGCTACTGTTACCAGCCACATCAAATGGAACAAATGACGTAATTCACACATTTCATAAAACATTAACAAAAGCTTATTCAACAGCGTGTTGTTGTGACATCTGTTTTCCGGTCATTGCACCCTGTAACTTTTAGTAAAAGATTTTCCTCCAAGAGCCTTTTGCCTAAACCTCTTTAGAAATGTCCAACACAGACGCGTTATTTAAGAATCCGGTCAGATCACAAAGCAGTTTACACTGGGAAAATTACGAAGTTGAGTAGATAGGTCCCTAAGTTAATAATACATGTAGATTCATTTTATGTTCTACAAATTTTAAAATATAACCGAAACTGGTACAATAGACCAGGGTAACCAATAAAAAGGTTAGTTTTCACCAAATTTCGTTAAAAAAAAAAACATTTTTGTAAAAGATAAAAATAAAAAACCAAAACTTTGCCATTTGACGTTTTTCGATAGGACTTTTAGTTTTGCCGGAAATCAAGAAAAACCGTTTTTTACCTTTAAAAACTCACCCCCATCTGACCTCAGATCGCCCGTAAATTATTTTTCCTTTTATTTTTATAATATTCCCCTCCCTTTTAATGGGTTTCATCCTACTACTATTTTTTTTTGTTTTAAAAATTATCGACCCTGGTCTAAATAGACGGGGGACCAGAAAACTAATATTGCTAGTTACTTCATACATAATCATATCCAGTAGGTAGGTAGACCCATAGCGGTTGATCAGTAAATACGCTGGCCAGTGGCCACTGACGCTCACAGTCATTTTAGTAAAAGCCAGCCATTGTCTCTTTGGATCTTTCCTAAATACCGGGCGGACGGTCCGATACGAAGACAAAAAACCACTACACACTGATGCATATTGAAAATAAATGCACCCATAAAGCAGCACCCGGTTTTTTAATATTTCGGAATACAAACAGAAATGGCAAGCAAAAATGTCTTTGAACAAAAGATTCGTAACCATGCAAGTGCAGTACTCTCGATAAGTAGCCGGAGTAATGATTGAGGCAGCATCACGTAGACGAGCAATTCAAACTCCCAAACGTGACTCGAAAGTGCGAGTCGATTGCAAAATTATAATTCATAAAAATTCATCTCGTGATAGGATGTAATCTACATTTCGATTGTCATCTGCGTTATTCTTAGGATTGGATTTTAAGGGCGAGAGATTTATTCTAGGTTAGTCTGTGAGGCTTAATTGAGGTCCATTCAGCTGAGATATTGGTAAACGGTCAGCCGACGGCGGCGGGTGCGGCTGCCTGATTGAACTCTCTTTCTTGTGTTATTGTGAGAGTAATCACGGGTATTGACGGATTCAATTACCTTTTTTGTACTGTATTTATTTTTTTAATTATAAAAACTCCGCTGCCTGCTTTGGCATTCAATTAAAATAGCGTCGTTGCGTCTTAACTACTTTGTGGAAGTGATTTCTTGAAGTTTATGTTTCAGCGCTATCGAGCTAGTTAAAAAAACGGTTTAAATTATTAAGTAATTATATAGGAAAAATTTCGATTTATATAGGAAAAATTTCGATTTATATAGGAAAAATCAAAACTGTATGATTAATACTTCAGTTAAATAATACCTATTTAATCTGATCTTTGAAGTACGAACCCAATCACACACAAACCTATAAAAATCAAACAGATAAGTCAGAATTATTACAACGGATGAAGCATGAAACGGTTCAGTTAGCGGTCTCAAGACGGACTATTGAGGTTTAACAATGGGGCCAATCACGCGCCAACTTCCAAGCCCTCTGGTGAGCACGTCTTCACACTTCCGACTTGCGGATACTTGCGAACTAACTCAGCCACGGACGAAAAATCCCCAATCAATTGAAGAATCATGATAAAGTTAATGATATCTCTGACATCAATTTATTCGAAGCGTGTTCGCGTTGATTTGATTTTTACTCACTAATTTAATATGCGGTATTCTTAGGGAATGGTATTAAACAATAAATTATCTGTCTGTCCTTGTGTTGCAAATTACCTAACAGTGAGCTCCTGAATATTTACTACAAATATTTCATACACAGAAAGAAGACGATGCACAAGAGGAAACTAAAACAGTCATACAGAACAGAACCGTTGCCACAATGTTCGCAGCGATGCAAACCTACAAAACTTTACGTCACACACGCAAGATTGTCAACCTACATCAGCTGAATCCATCAGATACGACACTCAAACTTACAGGTACCGCGGCACCAGTCCAATCCGGTGTTGTGCAGTAAATAGGTCGGCTAAAAGTTGTTCCGTCTCGTGCGCGTGCCGAAGCCGAACCGAACTTCAGACGTCCGACGCAGCTGCCGGCTCAATGCTCCTAGATATCTATGACACAAGAAACTAGTCTAGCTTCTACCATTCCTACCAACCGTTTTTATTACCCTTATAAAAAGAAACCTGTGTACAAATGTTTCAAAAGTTTATACTACAGCCTCCTCTCCACAGTAAAGTTATGACGTCGTTGCAATTATGATGAAGGTGCATCGGTTTTAGTACAAACTCGTACATACCACAAACTAGAGGAGATAATAAGCCTCGCTGAGTATAAACTTTAGTAGGTTACGCATTACGATCATAGTTTGTGGATTTAACGGTTTTGATTCTAATGAAGGTGAAAGCGGAAAGCTATTGGTAGTAAGTAGGTAACAATTTTCAATTATTAGGTACATTTGAAAGTACTAAAAACAATTAGAGATGTGATGGCATGTTATGCGTAATTTTAATGGCAAAATGCTCTTTCTTCTCAAACGCAGAGTGGTCTCATTAGTTTTTTTATTCAAAGAGAGAGACGATAACCGATAGCAAACGGTTAATGAGGCGTTAGAAGACAGTGAAGCGTCCCTTTACTAATCGAAATAGTAAATTGTCATCCCTCCAAACGGATTAAGATTCCCAAGGGTATATACCTGTTACAACTACCTCCCTGAAACATAAACAGGTAAGTATCCAAGTTTCCCGCACGTTATTAAACGCGCAGTCATATCGGAATCGCTATAATCGAATACGCTCCGATTCATAATCGTATTAAGCCGGGGGTCTGTATCGATTATATCGAGTAGATACACATGCTGAGAGCGGAACCGATAGCCAAATAAACTAGCAAACCGCATCGATTACCTGTCAATGGCAGCCTCCAGTGGAGTGACCGCGTCGCCGGACCAAAGCGAGACCGTCCTGATTATGGAGGTACGACCAACGCTTTAATTGCGTCGTACTTTTTTCCTTTAAAACTTTGGACTAATGCGTCAAGTATTTAATAAAATAAATGTTGACTGTACTGCGATTAGCTTAAGTACTAAAGGTTCAAGCTTAGTCTATCAATATTCTCTGTCACTAAAAAGACGTAATGATGTAAATTCTGTATTTTTGATGAGATGAATAGATGTATACCTACAAAAATACAGAAGAATCTGCACAGAAATTTCATTATTTTATGGTGTTAACAACACAATAGAGAGAACTTTGTCTTAACGAAACTTTTCTACACTTTTAATAAGAAGCCCATTCATCGCATACTTTTCATTAGTGGGGAACTGGTGAAGAAGGGGGATGGCTTTATCGCAGTAACTCGTGACACCAGAAAATTAAAAGTGCGGAGTCATGGTTGGGCTATCTTAGAAAATAGGGTGACTCTGCTCTTACAGAACTTAATTAATCGACGCTTAAGCCGCTCGGTGGACATGTCCTACAATCGATATTGAGAGATACACAGGCTTCGTCTACTTCAGAAAATAAATAAATAGGTTCAACATTCGAACTGATCTAAAGAGCTAAGTAGGCTCGGTGACTGGCTAAAAGTATAGGCTTACATTTTATACCCGCCCGCCCTTGCTTCACACGAGTGAGTGTTAGAATTTTTTACAGTTCTCAGTTTATCTCTACTACAATTTGTATTTATTATACAGTTCTAAACCTTTCTCATGAATATCCATTGGTGAAAACTGCAAGACAATCCACACAGTAATGTTTTAATTTGTCGCGAACAGACAGAGAGACGCAATGGGGATTTTGTTTTATTTTAGTAAGGCCTATGGATACAAAATGTGAGATATCAAAGAAAAAAATATTTTGTGTTTCAGTTTCACTTTCCTTAAAACGACTATGTTCTGAAATTCTCAATGATGTTCTCAACATATTAAATATCGTGTTTAAAACATAAATAAAATAGAAGTACTTTGCTATTTATTGTTAACCGAAAAACTCCGAAACTACGATTGTAGTGCGTGTCCCGCTAGCGCTGTAGACAGGGCTCTTTAGATGTTCAAGTATTGGTGGAGCGCCCTCTCACGACTGTTTCTGACACATAATCGATAGTGCACGAGACGTGTGGCTTTAGCACTGGTTTAATGGCATTGATAAGAATCAATACACAACAGACTAATGTAATGTCAAATACAGAAGAGGTTTTTCTATTTTATGTTCTTTGAAACAAAGAGGGGTTGGTACTTGGGCTGCGGGATTGTTCGAATGCTGCGAGATTGTTCGAAAGAGTTACCCTGGGACGCCAATTGAACACAGGTGACTTTTAGTCAGTAAAAGTCAGACACGCCATATGGCTCTACTCAGAGCGGAAGAAATATTTGATTATGTCTCACCTCAAAAAAGCGGGATAGGATTAGGATACGTTAGTCTGCCGACGGCGTCAAGGAATCCATCTCTTGCAGAAACTCATTTCACTAATGTGAATTAGGTACAAGACTCGTCGTTGTGGTGAATTTCAGGGAAGGCCAGGCAAGGATATCCAGCTGCCTTTGAAACGGTGATGATTAAATAAAATTAGAATTAGTTCCCATTATTCGCGGGCCCGCGAAAGATGGAAAGAGTGGACTGTGGAGGGAGGCCTTTGCCCTGGAGTGGAACAGAATAGGATAGCAAAAAAAGTAGTATCAGATTTAAAATGGATGTTAAGGCACTGAAACTAAACATTTTTAAAGGGACCGCCTGGCAACCTCTTTAGCCTTAGATATGACTACGGTGGGGAAAATGCGATAGGCTTATTTAGGTACAAACCGATGTCTAGCCGTACATTTGATTGATTAATTGGAGATATAAATACGCTGTCAAAAGCTATTTCTACTACCTTCTCTGGTGGGTGTAGTAGTATGAAGTAGAGCATTAAGTACATACAATACCTACACACAATTAGGTACTTATTTCATGCGACTGTAGTTATAGAGTTATGTTTTTTTTTCGTATCTACATAATATGTAGGTTTAAAGATTTTTCGGTCAGTTGTTGCGAAATCAGGGGTACAAGAATGGACATGTTACAAAAAAAAACCGGTTAAGTGTAAGTTGGACTCGCGCGCCCAGGGTTCCTTATACAAACTTACAGTACGGCCGTTATAAGTTGGTGAGTCTGAAGTTAGGCTCTGCGAATTTTAGCATTTGAAAACTCGTACAAAAATAAAGGTTTAAAAAAAAATAATTAATTATTGGTAAGTATATATTTTTTTTAAACCTTTGAGGAGCTCGTGGCTAGATAATAACAGCCGCACAGATCGATCTTCAAGGTTAAGCAACGCTTGCCAAGGTTGGTCTGTGGATGGGCGACCATCTTATAACGAGTTTCCTCCGCGCCCCGGAAAGCACGTTAAGCCGTAGGTCCCGGCTGTCATTTGTAGATCTTTGGCAGTCGTTATGGATAGTCAGAAGCCAGTAAATCTGACTCCAGTCTTGCCAGGAAGTACCGTGTTAGCCCAGTTAATGGGTTGTGGAGGTCTGGTAGGCAGCCGCTCCTCGTAAAATACTGGTATTCAGCTACATCCGGCTTGACTGGAAGCCGACCCCAATATAGTTGGGAAAAGGCTAGGCAGATGATGATGATTTTTTTTAAACCTTTATTTTAACCTAACTTCAGGCACGCCAACTTATAACGGCGGTACTGTACAAATGTTAAAAGATCGATGTCCAAAATAGCATAAAATTCAGTAATTATTTTGTGAAAAAGTGCAATTTCATGATACAGTGTTGTATTATAAAGTTAACTATAAGTTTGAGTTTTTTGCCAGTTTCAAAATGCGCCATTATTGGAAGACAAGCCGCCTTATCTTTAGATTGTGTACTTAGAAATTTGTTTTTTTTTACTGCTCCTAAGGGGTAGCAAACCTGAGTAGGTACTTATGTGATATTAATTTTAGCTCAATACCCAAACGAGTCCCTAAAAAGGGTCTTGACAGACAAAGAACAATGTGATCCTATAAAGGTTCATTTTAGCCAACTGAGGTACAGATGATCTCGTGAAATTGCTCGAGCTGAGGATTACATTCCATAGATCCCTCCATACTGGCAGGAAGACTTGCGCGCTCTTTAAATATGGAAACCTTTGGAGCAAATTGGTGCGGATAGATTAAGTCATCATAGAAGACCAAGCTTAACAACCATAGTGTATTTACCGAACTAAGATACAGTAGGTACCTGAGATTGCGTTGAAGACGAGCCTGTTTGCTAGAGCTTTTTAGACTAAGATAAATTAAGTTTACATAGAGATTTAATAAAAACACTGTAGTTACGAATGAGCAAATTGAGCTAGATAAATAATTAGACCGTCCTATCATAGTTATCATATTGATTCATTGCGAGCTTCTCATTCTTATAAATTTAAGGTTGTGCAATCATGCTTCCAAAAGTCGCACTCTTGAATGGAGAATTCTCAGCGTATAAAAAATCGTGATCTTGATAGGTACGGCTGATTTAAGGATATGCAGAAGAGAATATAAAAAAGTCTCATAAACCTTAATTGAGAAGGGAGAATCTTCTGGCCAGACGGGTGTTATGTCTGGTTTGAGCGACTGCCCAGTAATGGATTTCGGACTGTTGTAATTCACTAAGTCACTGACTGTTGTACCTACATACCTACCTTTTACTCCAATCGAACGGAGAACTTTAATTGCGCGATGCATGATTTCGTTTTTTTAGGGTTCCTTAGCCAAATGGCAAAAACCCTTATAGTTTCGCCATATCTGTACGTCCGTCCGTCCTCGCTTAATCTCTGTGACCGTTAGCACTAGAAAGCTGAAATTTGGTACCAATATGTATATCAGTCACGCCGACAAAGTAGTAAAATAAAAACTGGAAAAAAATGTTTTATTAGGGTAGCCCCCCTACATGTAAAGTGGAAGGCGCTTTTTTTTTATTTCAACCCTAACGTGTGATATATTGTTAGATAGGTATTCAAAAATGAATAGGGGTTTACTACAATCACTTTTTGATAATATCAATCATTTCGGAAATAATCGCTCCAAAAGTAAAAAACAATGTGTTTCCCCCTCCCTCTAACTTTTGAACCATAAGTTTAGAAAATATGAAAAAAATCTGGAAAGTAGAGCTGACTTTCTCGGAAAATTATTTTGAACTTGATGCGGCGAACAGTTTTTGAAAAGTTGGGTACACTTATTGTGACGGACGGGAAACTACAGAACCCTACACTGAGCGTGGCCCGACACGCTCTAGGCCGGTTTTTTTTTTTGTTTCTATGTGGTGCTATAGATGTCGCAACCAACCATCACTCCCCTCAGGAGATCGGAGATGGGTGGTTTTTGATGCATCATAATGCGCGACAGGCCAGTGGTTAGCTCGTTACAGGAATCTGAACCTAAATCCGCATGGTTCTCAGTGAGTTGGAAGTATCTGCGCAAATGCCCTGTGAGTCATGCCGCAATCTCCAATGGGTCAGAGTAGTGCTGCTAACTCCAATGGGACGGAGTGGTGCTGTACCGTGCAACGTAGTGGCATGACTGCTGGCATCGACTGTGGGAGGTTTTGCATGGCTCTTCATGTGACTGGCCGAAGGTGCACTGTGCTTAGCCAAGGTCGCTGACAGTGCTAAGGGTGATATGAATGCTTGGTGGTAGGGACGTGCGTAAACGAGAACAAGCGTGGGCAGCTGAAGATGCGATTTTGCTTACTGTTTTCACTTCGCAAAACCTGCACGTTTAAGCTGCTAAGGTGAAGAAAACTACCTACTTACACACTAATAAAACAAAGAAATGCTAGGTACCTATCTATATTTTACACAAATAGGATTACTTTGTTATTGGCAAAACCAGCATGTTAAATAAAGAATAACTCAGATCGAACTAAGATTTGGAACTGGCATAGGTAATCCTTTTATTCAAAGTAACCCATACCTATATTGCTATTTATTCATGCATGACATTCATTGTTTAATAGGTACAGCGTTTTAAATTCTTTTAATTCTGAATTAGACGACATTGCAACTCTCTCTAACTTAATTTTTGGATCTGCCCCTAAACAAGTAAACAATAATAAAATAATTATTATAATTCTTGAGAGCAAAGACACAAACATACCTACAAGAAAAGGTTACAAAAATATTTCACCGAATTATAGAAAGTCGCACGTAGATGGAAAACAAACAAAACTTGGTCAGGATAACTAACATCTTCGTTGGGATTCCACTGCGTCGACAAACTCCTAAAAGTTTGGTTGAAACTTAATTTAGCTGGACTAGTCCTCGACCGCTGATGGAAAGTTTTAGCAAAGCTCTGTACTAATGGAAGGCGAACTAAATAACTGGAAGCCATCTACCAACTGAGTGAAGCGTGGTATGTATTATTTAAGGAATTACGTAGGTAAGTATAGCAGGGTGTAGAAAATTTTGTCTTTAATCGTTAGTATGATTTAGAGGCACTTAAAAATCAACCTCCAACCTTATTAACCCAAGCAAACATAAAAAATTGAATTTCGCGGGCTATCTTTGAACAACGGTTAGGTAGATGCGTATAGGTGGCCTTTTCTTACTTGAATACCTACGTGTAAAATTAACAGTAGATATTTATTTCTGTAGTAGGACTACAACAAAAAATAGATAGGGACTAGGGTAAATTTAACGAATCGCCTTGTAAGTCCATGTCCCCCAGATCGAAGGCAACGAAGGAACGGGGTGGGGTTTAGTCATTAAGAGTCTGACAGCCCTCCCGCTCCGCCCAAAAGCGGGAGAAGACTACTAAAACAAAAAAAAACGATCCAAATCTGGAATTACTTATATCAATCTGTCCGTGCTACAATCTGTGCGTGTCAATGTGTCTGTGCTACCTACACGACCTACCTACCCACATTCTTGCCTTTTTACTGTGGTCCTTCTCTTGGGCAACTTGAACAAACTTCCAACTTTGTAGATCGTTAGAATTTTGCAAAACTCGTATAACAGGTACGTGCTTCATTAGGATGCAAATTACTTAATGCATAGTACCAGCATGACAGCAGGTACATTCAAGGGCGTCGCCAAGGGGGGGCAGGGGGGGGCAGCTGCCCCCCCCTAGACATCAAATGTAGCTAGCCGCAAGCGACCAAAGTGCGAGCAATTGACTACCTTAACTATTAATAAATGCAGAAAATTACACTTATGCAGCTATATTATAAACTGCAAGAAATTATAAATTTAAGAAAACTACTGCTGTTGCGAAAAAAGTCAGCAAAAGAAACAGCGATACGCGAGGTTGCGACAGTCGTAGACAGGATCCAGCAATTGGGGCTCAAGGTGGCATTGCACAAGTCTGAGGCCATTCGCTTTTATGGCCCTCGGGCCGCGCCACCACCGGGTTCCCAAAGATCGTCGTACGATGAAGTACCTGGGACTCGTTCTCGACACCCGGTGGACTTTCGAGGAGTATTTTCGACGTCTGGCTCCCAAACTGGACAGGATTGGGGCTGCTCTGAAGCGGCTCCTGCCTAACCTAGGGGATCCAGATGCCCCCTGCCGGAGGCTCTACGCGGGGATCGTTCAGTCCATGGTCCTTTACGGAGCGCTGGTTTGGGCGCCGTCACTGGGTAAGCGACCAGCGGTAAAACTGAACCCTTGTCAGAGGATCATGGCCATCCGGATGGTACGGGATACCGCACGATCTCCTTCCCTCCTCGTGGGATCTGGAGGCAACAGTCCTTACTCTACGCATGCACGATTTGCGCGTGGAGATGCAATGCCGGGATGAAACTCCGCTGCCACGACAAGTCGCGGTATGGCGGACAGAGTTCCGGCGGGATCTCAGGGTGGCATGGCGACTGTGACTGTCGCAACCCAGTGCTGGGCACGCCGTCTTTGCAGTGGTAAGTCCCCTCTTTGAGGAGTGGTTGGTTACGGCGTCCTCTCGTTCCGTATGAAGCCGGTCCTCACCGGACACGGTAAGTTCGGGAGGTTCCTGCATCGGATCAAGGAAGAAAGTACGTCCGGGATTCACCACTGTGTGGATCACCCGTAGGACACGGTTGAGCACAGGGTAAAGATGTGCCCAGTTGGGCGGAGTACCGCCGTGTCCCCGTGGAGGCTATCGGCGGTGGCGATTTCTCGCGCCGGGCCCTGGTACAGGTCATGGTCCGGAGCGAGGAGGGGTGGCGAGCGGTCGCCTCCTTCTGCGAAGCAGTAATGCTAGCGAAGGAGGCTGCCGACGGCGAGCGCACGAGGGAACGGCCCTCACGCCGCCGCCGCCGAGATCCTGATCCCAGTTTCCGACCACCGTAGGCGCGGACTTGCGGACGGTGAGCACTGGGTAGCTCGCCATCCGGCAGACCGGTAATAACGAAGGGCGTGTGCCCGTGTCCTCCCAGATCGAAGGTAACGAAGGAACGGGGTGGGGTTTAGTCAGTAAGAGTTTGACACGCCCTCCCGCTCCGCCCAAAAGCGGGAGAAGTAATTCTGATGATTCCCCACTAGAAAAAAAAATCGTAATCGAGGCAAAGACTTGCAAAGTGCTCTCGGCGTTCATATTTTTTATCATCCATAATATTGCCCCATTGCCCCCCCCTTTGTCATAAGCTGGCGACGCCCTTGGGTACATTGCACGTTTAATACAGGTAATAATAGTAACTAAGTTAGTAAAGATTTAATACCCACGGAGCAACTAGGATTCAAAACAACAAATATACCTATACTTACATCAGTGCGAAGGTATGGGTACAAAACTTTTTTTGTAGTCGGTTTAGAAAATATAAATTATTATTTAAACTGTCTCCAACCGACTTAGCCCAAAGAATCGCTAAACTTGAGTGGCAGAGGGCAGGGCACATTGCTCGTAGAACAGATGGTCAATGGGGACGAAAGGTCTGGAGTGGCGATCACGTATACCGGAAGATGCAGCGTTGAAAGGCCTCCCACAAGGTAGACCGATGACCTGGTGTAGGTCGTAGGAATCCGATGGATGCGAGACGCACAGGACCGTCATTGTGGCGACGCTTGGGGGAAGCCTATGTTCAGCAGTGGACGTTTTTCGGCTGAAATGATGATAAGAATGAAACCGGTTAAACTTAGATTTAAAACCACCGCTTTTTTACATTTACCCGTAAGGGTAGTGTTGTGGTGTGAGAGCACGTACATCCGCACATCACGTATAGCACGTAGTTTAATTAAGTTAAAGTAGATAAGCTGTGTCCATAGCATTATTGGCATAGAGGCACATGCTAATTATGTATATATCTCACCAATTAAAGACATAGGGTCAGTTGACTCGTGGAGTAGTACGCATCACGTTGTTTACTTAAACCCCTCCTTCCCCCCTACATCGCAGTGTTACGTTCATGTTTTTTTTGCATCATAAGTTTTTAACGATACCTAGTACATCGTACCAGTCTTTCGTAGTGACATTCAAATATGGAGTAACAAATTCTAGTACTTCTTGTAGAATTTAACTGCAAATGTAAGTATCGTGTCAGCCTCCTTACTTCACTGAAATAGAGCGCACTACAAGATTCTAAGAACTCTCACCACCAGTTTCCCGAGATTACGCCTGTTTCAATGATTCCATACTTGAGATAGGTACAAATCCACGTCAATTTTACATCACAATATCCACTAGGAATCAATTATTATTTGAAAACAGTCACTGAACTTCACTAGAAAACATTCCCGCCAAAAACTTCAAATTCACTTTCATATTACCAAAACCAACTTTCTATTTTTATTGTATTTTTCCCACCAATTTACATATCTATGCGCTGATCTACCAGGATAAACTGGCCATTTGGCTAACCTGTTATCTCTGTCAGAGTGGTTAAATAAATAAGAATTCCTGAAATTAATTCAGTTTACTTTATTTTCATACAGTTACTTAGAGTAACACATAAATATTTTATTTCAAGTCATTTTGTTAATGAACTAATGAACAGCAAAATCATTCTTAGTCGATTACTATTTCCTTCATACCAAAAGTCGCAACCCTATTCAACTAAAAATCACAACACTACGCATACGCGACGCGCCGTTCGTATCTGTCACGTTGTTCACACAAAATATTTATCAATTTATTTCCCTAAATACAGCTGTAAATTGTTAGTATAACTTTAATTAGGCGTCCTAGGAAGTGTTTAATGAAGTAATCGACCATTTTTTCCTTTTTAGATGCAACTTAATAGTGGTTAGAAATGGACCAACAATTCTCATTGTCCTGGAATAATTTTCACGGGAACCTGACTAAAGGATTCGCCGGTTTATTAGGAAATGGCGAATTTGTCGATGTTACAATAGCCGTCGAAGGTCATTTGTTGCAAGCACACAAAGTGATACTGTCAATATGCTCACCTTATTTCAAGAAAATGTTTCAAATGAATCCATGTCAACATCCAATTGGTAACTAATAACTGTTTTATTGGAATCTTGTTATTTATACAACCATTTTTCCTATTGTGTTTATGTAGTTGTTCCTATTAGAAGTTAAAACTTGAGTCATTTACTTTCCAGTTGTTCTAAGGGATGTGAGTCACAAAGCAATGAAAGACTTGCTACAGTTTATGTACCATGGGGAAGTAAGTGTGAAACGTGAAGATCTCACTAGTTTTATAGGAACTGCAGAAGTGTTACAAATAAAAGGATTGACAAACAAAGAGGTAAAGTTTTGCTATATTACTTTCTGCCGTAAAAAAGATCATACCTATTAAGTTTATTGAATAACAAATCCTAATAAGTGATCTAAAGTATCCCCAAAGTCCTAAACTTATTACTTAAACACTATTTTCAGACTGAAGAAGATGAGGACAGTGAAAGAGAACAAGATTTACCTAAACAAAGGATGGAAACTCAGAACAACACTCCTGATGCAGAGTCCTGTGTGTCAGACAACTATGACACTGCCATTAATGATGACTCAACACAAAACAATGATCTAGAGCTGCTAAAACAAAGGCAACTAATAGAAAAACTACATAGAATCAGTAACCTTAAAAGGAAATCTACTGAATTCCTTCAAAAAAACTACTTCTCAGATATACTGAACCCTGAAAAGAGACCAAAAACAAAAGAGAAACCTATTTACACACAAAATAATCAGATATATCAAACAAACAATTATGAGAGCATAAAGAATTTATATGATGACAACCCTGTGGATATTTCTTCTTCATACAATGTACATTTACAGAAAACAAACACTCCAGATTTTAGTGAGAAAAATAAAGATCAATCTCTGTCTGATAATGGATTGGATTTGAAGACAGAATGTGATGATAGTGATATCATAGTAACAGACCCAGCAGTATGTTCCAATCCTAAAAATTATGAATCTTCAAGAGAAGGGAAAAAAGATCTGACCATACCAATGGACTATCCATCACCACAAGACAGTAAGTATATTTTGTTAATGAAAAATCTTATAACAATCTCTAAAATTCAGCACTGTGACATAATCTCTACCTCCATGATTAAATTAGTTGAAATCCTTAGAACCATTTTCTTTGCTTACTAATGCTTCCTCCTCATAGAATCATCTTGATCAATAAGATTAGAGATTGTGTTGAAAATGCAATCATTTTATTATTTTTCACTAAGTAATTTTCCTGTTTTCTTTTGCATAAAGCTTTTTTTATGAAAACACGATGGCATTTTCAACAATTTACAATCTTATTACAAACTCTTGTGCCTTTTATTCTGCAAAACAGTGCAATGAAAATGCCCATCGTGATTTCAGATACCAGCTTGAGTTCGTTATTCATCGACCTTAAAAACTTAGTGAATGGTAAGGTGACTAACAATGCACTGAGAACTAACACAAGTGAGGAGTATCCTAGACCGACAGTGGAGCATCGGCTTGTTACAATTCCCCAGAAGGAAGACGGAAAGAAGAAATATCCACAGCGTTCATGCCGTCTCTGTTGGAAAATAGGAAGGAGACGAGACACTAGGTTCATGTGCAGTGCATGTGAACTGCCATTCTGTAAAACACCTTGCTTCGGAATCCATTATAATGATATACTCAAAGTATCTCAATTGCAAGGAGACTATTATGCAAATTAAAATACATAGTTTATTTATGCATAGTATGCTTCACCCCTCTATAGAGGCAATATCCAACTAGTTTTAAGTGAAATAATATACATATTGGTAGAAAAGAGATCTACTGTAAGGCTTGTAATGAGGCCTCTTATTTATATTTATAACATAAGAAGCAGAATCATAGATTCAAAAAGATTTGGGACCAAATCTATAAACTTGATGATTGTGACAAGAACACCTTGAAAGTTGCATAAATAATATAGCATAGCATAGGTTATATTACTAATAAGTAGGTACCAGTTAAATTTTGGAGTAATAAAGATCATAAAGCACAATAATTAAATAAACTGTGATAGTGGGACTATGCTCTCAAGTGCCAATTAATTATTAAATAATAAAAATCGAAAGCTATTTTTATAAAATTACATTCAATTAGAGAATTAACATATTTCACACTCCATTCGTGCCATTGTGTTTCGCCATAAAATTTTATAAAGACTTTATTGCTCATATTCTAGTCTATTTATTATACTAATTTAAGGTATCCAACAATAATTTCTGATACTACTTTTTATTAATTAGAATAGTTTTTGGACTAGTATTTTGACATGAAACAATTTTGATATCAAAATGATCTCTATTATTACACACGTATTTTACATCAGTTTTACACTTTTTTTTTGTATAAGTACCAAATTGAGATTTACATTCCTGATTATTATACATTTGTATTTTTTTTTAAATGTAAGGCCTCTTATGGAACAATGACTTAATTTTTTAATGAAACAGATGAACAAGTGCTATTTTTAATGTGTGATGTTACTTAATAATGTGTTTTGAATGAGAATTATAATAAGCGAATGTATTTTTATATCCATATTTGATTAAATGATATATTATAAACAGATCAAAAAGTTATTTTATTCTGTAGTATTATGATTTGAGGACACTGATGAATTTGAAATTAATCAATAAAAATTTTAGTAGATGAGGCACTTACTACTACTTTCTTTACTTACAGGTGCTCTATCACTAGTGGTGAATGGATCAAATGAGAACCAGCAGCTACCAGTTCGCTACAAGTATATTTATAGTAGGAAGGGCCACAAACAATTAGTGCATATGAACTTTGTTTACACCAAACATTCAACAACGCATGGGAAGACGTCGTGGCGGTGTGTACAGTATTTCTCGTTAAACCGATGTCCGGCCACAGTTGAAACGATAGACTCCATGATCTACGCCATCAATCACCAACACAATCATGAAGATTGTTATGAGAAATTATCTAGAAACAATATCTACGAAATGTGTGTTTCGCCCAAATAGAAACTAAGTTTCATGTATATAGTATTATTATTATAAGTGGACCTCAAACGTAAGTTTAAAGAAGCCTTTCTAGCTTAACTTAAAAGTCATTAATTCATTGTATTGCCCGATAGGTTCGAGGCTCTTAACTAAAGAAATGTTTATATGGAGATTTTAGCTAAGCTAGAAATGATCTTTAAAATAAACCTCAATATTGAGGTCTAAAAAGTTCCTATGTTCAATTTAACAATAACTTGATCTGTAACTCTCATAATTTCTGTATGTATAAATTTCAAAATGTTTTTTTTATACATAAATATACCTTTAGACTTATCTAGTCAGAAGATAGATTATTTTCATCTTGTAAAAACATATTTCTGTCCCTAAAAGGAGTAATTAATATAAAAATGTTTATTTACTTCATATTTGTTTTATTCAACAATAATAAAATATTTTTTTAGATTTAAAAAAAATTCTAGGTACTGCTATACCTTAAAATACATTTGTTTTCAGATTTTAAGCAAACTTATGATTTAACTTGTTTCATATTTCCAGTAGACTGTTCTGCAAGCATAGCTGCAATTCTTTTTCTTGGTCTGTGTTTTTTACTGAATCCTATGCCTGTAACGTAATAAATATTATTTTCGCTTAGTCCATGAATCTCAATCTGTCGAGTAAGTGCAAGAACTCAAATCACATCTAAAACATCAAAAGATAAACTTGTTTATTATGCCAGTTGAAAAACAGGATTGGACCTTGCAGGTAAGTTGTAACATATTAATAGCTCCAATCCAGAAAGGGCAAATTCGCCGCGAAACGTTTCGCGCGAAATCCGCGCCCTCAAACATCGCGCGAATTCACAATACGCGCGTAAATCGCGTACACTACGCCAAACTATCGACTCGCGCGTAATGCGCGCGATTCGAGACGCCTTGTTGCGAACTTCAGAGCGAGTGCATATCCAGGGAAATTGAGCGCCAACATTTTGATACGGATTTTTTTTTTTTTTTAATATACGATAAACTAGCGCTTGACTGCAATCCCACCTGATGGTAAGCAGTGATGCAATCGTTGATGGTGAGGCGCACTAGTTTATTAAGAGCCTATTCACTCTAGTCTTGAAGATACCCAAATTATAATCGGACGGAAAGACCGCAGCAGGCAAATTTTTCCAATCCTTCGATGTACGCGGTATGAACGACGAAGCAAACCGCTTTGTCCGGACCGTGCAGGTTTCGACAACGCAAGGATGGATACTCGCCGTACGACGGTTTGTCCGATGGTAAAAGCGAGATGGCGGAATTAACTCATGTAATTCCTGCGCACACTCTCCGAAATGCATCCTGTAGAACACCGATAGGCTGGCTACCCTACGCCTGTGCTCTAGGCTTTGCAGATTGGATTTAACCAACTCAGGGTCTCCAATTAGCCTCTTCGCACGGCTTTCCACCGAGTCCAAAGCCGCTAGATGGCATTTTGCAGCGCCAGCCCATATGTGGCTGCAGTACTCCACACACGATCGGACCTGTGCTTTGTATAGCATAAGAAGCTGTCCCGGTGTGAAGTACCGCCGGACCTTTGCCAGAACGCCGAGTTTTTTTGCAGCCACTTTGGCTTTGGACTCAATGAACCGCCCAAAGTTAAGGTCTGAAGAAACTTCAACACCCAGAAGCTGAAGACGGTCGGTGCACTCCAGTGACACATTCCGGAAAGTAGGAGTCAAGGTGAACGGACTCCTTTTTGCAGTGACTAGACACGCTTGTGTTTTGGTAGCGTTGAATTCTACCAGATTGGCTTCACCCCATTTGGAGACTGCCTCGAGGGAGACATTCACACGCTCTACCATAGCCTCTCTTTCGGACTGGATTAGCTCCTTACTAGCCCGAGCACCCGACAGGTATCTCTCTACAACTGTGCTGTCATCTGCATACCCATAGATACCGGGCATTAGCAGATCGTTGATATGCAGCAGAAAGAGAGTTGCAGAGAGAACAGACCCCTGAGGAACCCCGGCATTCGTTGTCATGGGTTCCGATGAACATCCATCGATAACGACTCGGAGAGACCGTTCACTCAGGAAGTCTTTTACCCAGGTAATCAGACCAGGAGAAATGCCATACGCTGGAAACTTACTCAAAAGGCTTGCGTGCCATACCCTGTCGAAGGCCTTCGAGACGTCTAAGGAAACGGCAAGACCTTCCCCATTCTTGTCGAGGGCCTCGCCCCACAAGTGAATGGCATACACTAGTAGGTCCCCAGTAGACCGATTGTGGCGAAACCCGTATTGTCGGTCACTGAGGAGATCGTTACCTTCCAGGTATGCCATGAGGCGCGAGTTCAATACACGCTCCATAATCTTGCAGAGTATGGAGGTTATTGAAATCGGCCGAGAGTTGGCAGGATCGGCACGACTGCCCTTTTTTGGCACGGGTTGCACGTTGGCAAGCTTCCAGGACTTGGGCACTATTCCAGCCCTATATGAGAGGCGACACAAGCGTGTCAGAACAGGAGACAACTCGGGCGCACAAGCCTTGAGAACTATCGCTGGTACACCATCTGGGCCACTAGCTTTATTCACGTCTAGACGACACAGCGCTCTCAGAACCTCTTTATTCCTTATGCGAACTTCGGACATTGAAGAGTCGCAATGAGGCAAACTCGGTGAAGTAGCACTGCTAGTGTCAAGACGCGAATTATGGGCGAAGAGAGATGCAAAGAGACCTGCCTTCTCTCTCGCCGTATGAGCCAGTGTTCCGTCAGGTTTAACCAGCGGAGGCAGTGTGGGTCGACAGAAGTTCGCTTCGACCGATTTGGCAAGGGACCAGAATGCTCTGCTACCAGATGGCTGTGCAGAGAGTTTTTTGCCAATATGAGTAATACGATCGAAGCGAGCCCTCCTTAGTGCCTTTTTGTAGGACTTGGCAGCATGGTTAAAGGCTCTCTTCTTTGAGCTCAGATCCGGAGCTTTACGATCACGAGCGTCCGCCCAGGCAAGAAACGCCGAATGCTTACGCTTTTCAGCTTCAGCACAATCGGCGTTGAACCATGGGTTGGATGGATTGTTGAATACTCGTGCGTTGGTACGCTCTTTCTGGGCGAACGGGTCGCATGTGATACGCACGAGAGAACCGCTACGAATTTGCACCTTCTGAACAAGTTGTTTAAGTATATTATCATCAGCTTATCTTCTAGCAAGAGTTCGCCGCAGTTTCAAAAGTACTTTTTCTGACGGCGCTATTTGAACAATTAGATGCCCCAGTGCTGAGACCTTTTTAGAGACAAGATTGCTCTTACCACGCTATTATGGTGTGGTAAGGGCAACTAGTTTCGTTCATAATCAAAAGTAAAGTTATATTAAATATTCAAAGTTTCTCGTAGATTAAGTTTTTTCACTAACGAACGAGTTATAAATAAACTACATATTATTCATTTTACTTACGAACGTCAACGTCGGGCCTCTCTTTAAGGCCAAACGATCTTGCTACGGCATCAACATCCATTGTTATCAAATTGAAAATATGCTTCAATTTCTTTACTTCAAATGCTCTCATGTAACCTTGAAAGGCTTCAACTGCCAACTCATGAAATTGAGGATCTGACATAGCTTCATCCAGCTAAAAATGACAATAAAATTTGTTACTAAATATAATCCAAACTAGTTAATTTTCGCATAGAGGAAGGAATCTGAGGAGCTCGTGGCTAGATAATAACAGCCGCACAGGTCGATCTTCAAGGTTAAGCAACGCTTGCCTAGGTTGGTCTGTGGATGGGTGACCATATTAACATAACGAGTTTCCTCCGTGCCTCGGAAAGCACGTTAAGCCGTAGGTCCCGACTGTCATTTGTAGATCTTTGGCAGTCGTTACGGATAGTCAGAAGCCAGTAAATCTGACTCCAATCTTGCCATGAAGTACCGTGTTACCCCAGTTAATGGGTTGTGGAGGTCTGGTAGGCAGCCGCTCCTCGTAAAATACTGGTATTCAGCTAAATCCGGCTTGACTGGAAGCCGACCCCAATATAGTTGGGAAAAGGCTAGGCAGATGATGATGAGGAAGGAATCTCTTACCTTAGGTTTTAAATTCGAGAATTTGTCCCATGATTCATATTTGTCTAAATATATTTTGGATTCTTTTAAATATGACACAAATTCTATTTCGTCTGGTCGCAATAATATCACAGCGTTTCCTTGAGCACCCATGCCCCTTGCAGTTCTGCCTACCCTATGAATATATTCCTGAAATTATAGAAATAAAATTTCAAGACAACCCTTTATATTAGCATAGCATCTGAATCAGCCTTTTCTAATGTTCCCACGGCTGGGACTCAGGCCTCCTCTCTAGGAGATGAAATGGGCCGTAAACCACTACGCAGGCCCCGTGCGGGTTGGTGGATGTCACATGTTTTCGAATTTTAGGTTCTACTGCATGCCGCTTTCCTTAAAATCGCTTAGGGTTGCAAGTTCCCTTTGTATTATGAACTTGCAACCCTAAGCTGAGAATCCGTTCTCAGAGCCTCTGCGCCACTTGACCGGGAAGATTTATCAACATTTGAATTTGCCTGTTTATAAGCAACACTTAATTTTATAGAACATATTATAGTCCATTCGTACTTACATTAGCATCAGATGGTGGATCAAATTGAACTATCCAATCAACTGCCGGTATATCTAACCCTCTGGCTGCTAGGTCTGTGCAAAATAATGCTACCTTTTCAGCATTGTAAAAGTTTGTTATTACGTCAGTTCTGTCTGCTTGGCTCATTTTACCCTGCAAGAACATAAGATAAATTATATAAACTTGACATAAATAGAATGTATTTCCTGAAGTTTAGTTTCTAGAATAAGTTTAAAGCCATGGCTAAACTGAAGTTAATCCCGCGCCCGGTGCTCGCTTTAAGATGAATGCTCCAGAGTATTCCGCATGACGCAGGTCTTCGCCAGAAATAGTAAGTTCGGAAGTTCTTCACGCGCCAGCCGTCGGAATTCTGACTCCGATTTTCAGCCACCGTAGGCGTGGGCTTGCGGACGACGAGTAATTGGATGCAGGAACCTCCCGAACTTATCATGTCCAGTATAGACCTAAGTCATGCGGAAGGTGAGGATACTGTGACGACTTTCTAATCATTCCTCAAAGAAGTGACGGGCTACTCTGGAACATTCACCTTTCACTTTTTCATTTTCCTCGCTCACTTCGATTGCATCAAAAAATAATAATAATAATAATATCCAAGCCATTATCAAAGAACCAAAGCACACGTAAAATAAATACCTAGTTATTTATCTTACAAATTGAAAAACCTGGGCCTATTTACAGCTATATGCCTGACAATACCAACTTATATACTTACATGAATACATAATACTGAAGCCTCACAGTACTTGCTAAAGAATTCATGATGAAACTCTACTGACTTACAACTTGAGAAGAACACCATTGTCTTGAGCTTTTGGGTTTTCTTTAATAACTTATGCAGCCACCATAATCTGTATTCTGTTTCACATACTGCATACCTGGACAAAATATTCTAATTAAGATATAATAAGAATTAAACTACTCCATGACAGGGAGTGTCAGACTTTTCCAAATGAAAACTCATCTGTGTTCCTTCAGTGACCCTTTACGTTTCAGGATCGCGGTACCTAACTGTATCGAACGATGACTGATTAAAATCCGCAGGGTTCGTTGCACTTAGCAAAGGCCACGGTAACTCTTTCTAACAATCTGCAAGTCTTGGCAGATATCAACCCTAACTGACCCTGTCAATCTTGCTGACATCCCTTTGAGGCACACGCGAGACAGGCCCATGGTAGCCACGAATCCTACTCCCGACGTCCGGGGCGTTTCCAGCGGAGACCGGTGCGTGAGGCTATCTACCCCTCAAGCACAATATTATCATCCTGTCTCTTGAATAACATCTTTATGAATGTGTTTCCGCACGGCGATTCAACGAGTCCACGACAGAAACTGAGTGACTTCTGATCACATATACCTCCATCATAATCTCTTCATGTTTACTGTATTAATTTATAGACACCAACAGCAATTACTTACCCTTGTTTCAGACCTTCAACAGTAGCCATGAGATTATCTTCATCAGTGTTTATATTGTGAACCTTTTCCTTCATTGCTGATTTGACCAAGGCATCAGTTCTTTCAGACTGAGTAGCACTAAATAGCATGGTTTGCCTGTGCTCTGTAAACAATATTTTGATTTTGTTTAGTTTCATATAATTTTAAATTTTACAAATGATTTAGTTTGTTTAAATAGGTATTTCGTTTTATAGGAGGGAGTGTTTGCTGGAAGATTTTTTTTGTGAAGTTCAGAATCTTTCATAAATTGATTCCTAGTAAATAGTATGATGAAAAACTTTTTTTACTGTACCAATTGTGCTATAACCTCTGTCATACGATTGATGCACAGCTTCCTATATCATAACAACCAGTTCATGATTGATATGATATAGGAAGCTGTATCATATATATATCGCATATTTTTATAAATTTTTCACTAAAAACAAAAAAAAAAGAAAGTAACATACTTGGCAAGCGGTTTACAATTTGTTTCAAGTCTTCTTCAAATCCATATTGAAAAATTTTATCAGCTTCATCTAATACTAGACAACAGACATTTCTGTAATCAAATTCTTTTGTTCTCATGTGATCAAAAAGACGGCCAGGTGTTGACACTACTATGTGGACTCCTGAAATTTAAAAGAATATATTATTTAAGAAGATCCAATCAAGTGTTACTGCAACATTTTTTCTTCTGATCCTTATAAAAAAAAATGATGATCCAGAATGGTGAAATTCAAATATCTTCAATTCTATAGCTAACTGAAGCAGGCACTTCTGCTAACAGCTTCTGATGTTTTACAAATGCCTACGTAGTTCTATGTAGAATATAAACCAATTTTAATTTGACTATGATTGGCCAAAGTTCTGCAAGCTCACCAGGATGACAATTGCATAGCAAGGCTCAAGGTTTTCAATTTATGTTGTCACTTGCTGTGCTTGCACAGGAATATTTTCTTAACTGAGAATGTGTAATTTTTATTGACCATACTTCAAAAGAGGTCAATGTTCTTCCTTCATGACTACTAACCTGTTGAAAGTTCTGCACTCTGTTTCTTCCTACTCTCTCCACCTATGACCAGAGCCGAGGTAATGTTCCCATGATGTGCTACAAGTTCCTGCAGCACACTGTATGTCTGTATTGCTAGCTCCCTGGTTGGTGATATGATTATACAAAATGTACCTGCGAAATTAAAGCATTCATTTTAATTTGAGATTTTTCTTCATGTGATCCTTTTCTACATCACGGTTTTTCAGCGTGGTTTCAAATAGTTACAATAACAAATGTTGTTTTTGCTTATATGTTATGAGAAGTTTATTTACAGTCATATTATTACTGATATATGGATATGTTCATTAATGGACTATAGCTGCCAAACTGTTCACTCTAATCTTATTTGGTAGAAAATGTATTGAGTTAAATTTTCATTACATTTTTACTGCACATATTAATTTTTTTTTAATAGTAATTTAGTCTATTCTATTACCTTCAATCTGTTTTTCTAAACACTTGATAACAGTTTCTACTGCTGGGATAAGAAAAGCCAATGTTTTGCCAGAACCTGTCTTAGCAGTTGCAACTACATCTAATCCATCCAGGGCCGCTGGCAATACCTCAGCCTGGATATCAGTCATAATTTTGAATCCCATTCCCTTCACTGCCTTCAAAGTAGAAGCAGATACTTGATCTTTTAGAAATTTAAATTTCTTACTCGGATGTACCCTTTCTTCTTCCATTGTTGTTTTTTAGAGTTTGTAAAAGTGCAACGCTGAGAGTTGGCGTTCAGCAATGGGCTTGGCAATGTGCTGACCTTAAAAATTACGTTTTTGTCAACATCAACATAACCCAAAACTTTCAGAAAGTGTCAAAGTGCCAAAATAACGTCAAGCAATTTTTTTACATGACAAAAACTAGTGCTTGACTACAAATAATTTTACAAGCTCCGTTTCAAATTAGTCGATGCCAAGAGAACGGTGTAATTTAGTCGATGATAAAAATATTTTGTTATCTAGCAATACTGACTCTTGTCTATGTATTAATTTTATTATCTGTATGTAACTTATAATGACATCTGTCACTTAAGATAACACATTTTGGGAAGCATGTGTGTTTTCGTGTAATAAATAATAGTTTTAAGGTCAAAATGCCTACTCCAGACAAAATCCTTATGAGAAAGATAAAGAAGCGGGAGAAGAAGAAGCTAAAGCTTATCAATCAGAAGAGTAACGGAGTTTCTGACAACAATACTGGTAACATAACCTCATGACCCTAGATCTATTTTCTTGAATTCAGCAGTCATATTTGTAACGTTGCGCTTACTTTCTCCTTAATATGTAATGTAGTATTATGCAGTATTATCCAAAAGAAAGTGAAAGAAAGCTATGTTCTTAGATGTAAAAATAATGTTTTACTATTATAGAAGCTGAAGCCAATACAGTATCAGAAACAAAAAAACGACCACGTGAGGATAATGAAAAGGCAGTGCCTAAAAGTAAGTAGTCTTGTTTATCCTTTATATATATACAATCACAGTCATCCAAGACTAAAACAAAGTTTTGTTTAATTCATGTTTGTAAGAGATTGCAACATGTATTTAAACACTCAACTGCTTTGCTATCCTCATTCAATACGAACACATTTAAAAAGTCCATTTGTTAATACAACAGCACTATAAAAAGACTCATTCATTAGCATACATTTGCTTTTTTCATTTATAAAACCAATAATTTGATTGAATGTTATCATAGAAACAAAAACATAAGTATATCAACATTTAATGAAAATGTTATAATTTTATATTCAGTTGATTTTAATTCATGAATCCCCGACCGGTCTCATGCGACCGCATTGTTATTGTTTTACAATTGTGTCTCGTTTTGCGGGTATGTGATAGGTTAAAGAAAATGAAAAACCTTTTTCAGAGAAGCAAAAGAAAGTAAAGCAAGAAGTGAAGCCGGAGCCAGTAGAGGTGAAAGAGGAGGTAAAAGAGGAAAGTGAGTCTGAAAACTCTGGTTCTGAAGCTGAAGAGGGCAGCGACTCTGAGAATGATGCTGAAGATAATGTCACTAATACCAACACGGAAAGTGAATGTAAGTGACAATTTCACTATTTTGGTACACCATTTATGTAGCTAAGGAATTTTTGCAACATTCCTGTGGGCATGGAGGCATAACATGCCTTCTCTTCATTAATAACTAGTAGTGGCCCTCAACTTGTCTACCCAAATGCTTTTTATAGCTAATACAAAATCAAGTTAAAGCCAGTTAAAAAGTAGTCTATGTTCTTTCTTGACGGGAACCCCATATGAAATTTCATCAAAATTGGCAGAGGATTATATTTAGTTGTTAATTAATTGATTAAACCAGCTTTGAAATTATCCTACTCAATAGGCAGTTTATCACAAAAAAACACCTCTTTCTAACCAGCTTGCATAACTTCAGACCAAATAGTCAGTTTTACTATGTTACCTGTCTACCAGACAGCTTTTATTATATTATAATGGCCAGTAGCTGAAACATTATTTATTTCAACTTCTTTCCATAGTAAACTCAGAAATCATTATGATTAATAGTTGACTTTACCCATTCTTTACTTGTACAAATTCTTCTTCTTTTCATATTGATGCTCTCATCAAACTTTTTCTGCCCAGTATTTGGCAATTATATAAATATTAATCATAAAATATATATCCTGTTTTCAGTGCCAGGTTCCAGCTTATGCCTTGGAATACTATCAGATCAAAAGTTCACAGCACTGGAAGGAAAAGTCTGTGAATCCACACTGATGGGAATCAAAGACATGGGCTTTACTACCATGACGGAAATTCAGTCTAAAGCTATTCCCCCACTCCTTGAGGGAAGGGATCTTGTTGGTGCGGCCAGGACGGGGTCTGGAAAGACTCTAGCTTTCCTCATACCAGCTATTGACCTTATTTATAAGTTGAAATTCAAGCCAAGGAATGGTAAGTTTATCAAAAATCATAGACCAAAAACAAGTGTTCAAATCAATACTGAAAAAAGAAAGTTTTTATATTATTGTGTAAAGAACATGTTTTATTGTAATGATGACAAAAAGGCGAATGTGAAGACTTGACTGCCGACTCCATAAACAGTTTATGTAAACATCAGCATAAAATTGAGCTTCCGGTGAAAACTGTTGAGGCACATTTTGTGTTGAAGTCCATCATTTACTGTAGAGTTTGTGAACAGTCGTTTTATGAACACAGAATGGATATCTGAACTTTTGTAACCGTACAAAGTTTTCCATTACAATCTACTCCATATTTGACATAAGTTTTCCTGTTTTTAGGTACTGGAGTTATCATTCTGTCCCCAACAAGAGAATTGGCTATGCAAACATTTGGTGTGCTAATGGAACTGATGAAGTATCATCACCATACTTATGGTTTGGTTATGGGAGGAGCTAACAGAAGCACTGAAGCTCAGAAGCTGTCTAAAGGTACCTTTTTGCTTGTTGTAGTACATTTTGTGTCCATGTAAATATACATTATTGTAAAAGAAAATAGTCACAAAATTGTTTACAATCTTAAATCTAAGAGCCGTCGCAAATGGCGACTTGTAGCGACCCTGTCGCGCTTTTCGTAAACGCATGACAGCGTCGCTACTGACGCGCGTTAGTCGCATTTGCTACGCGCTACAGACGTGATGCCAACGCGCTACAGCATCCCGACTTTGTCGATACACGACATCATCGCTACAAAAAGTTGCCATTGGCGAGGGCCCTAAGAGTATTATAGCGAGTATTAACGTCTAGCTGCTACTTAATTACTCTGATACCCGCGAAACGAGACACAATAGTAAAACAATAACAGCGCGGTCTCATAGGACCGGTTGGGGATTCAAACGTTAATTTTCTTTTCCTTACTTTATTATCTCTTTGACAGGTATTAATATACTAGTGGCAACACCGGGCCGTCTACTGGATCATTTGCAAAACACGCCAGACTTTTTGTACAAGAACTTACAGTGTCTCGTCATTGATGAGGCTGACAGGATACTGGAGATAGGTTTTGAAGAAGAAGTCAAACAGATCATCAAACTTCTGCCTAGTAAGTAACTAAGTAATAATCTTGCATCTTTTTAGGGTTCCATACCTCAAAAGGATAAACGGAACCCTTATACTGAATTTGTTGTCCGTCTGTATCTCTGTCAAGACCCCTTATCTCGAGAACGCGTGGAGGTATCGAGTTGAAATTAAATCCATACTCAGTTCTGCGGACCCTTGAAGCTGGACAAAAATGAATTAACGAAAAAATATATAAAGCCGTATATGTCGCAAAAAATGTACATTTCGACTCTCTCAAGGGAATTAAAATTCACAGGGTACTTCTCGTTGACCTAGAATCCTGAAATTTGGCGTAAGGCAAGGTCTTATGGTACCAATATAATAAAAAGAATTGAACTGTTTTCATAGGTAAATTAATACGGAACCTTCAGGGCGCGACACGACTCGCAGTTGCCCGGTTTTCACATTGCTAAATTAATTCCAAGATGCAAGTATCTTTTGTTGTACCATTATCTCACCAACGGCATCTTTCTTTCAGAACGTCGTCAAACTATGTTGTTCAGTGCCACGCAAACCAAGAAGACAGAGTCTTTAACGGCCCTCGCTGTGAAACACGAACCTGTGTATGTAGGAGTGGATGACCATAGAGAACAGGCCACAGTTGACTCTTTAGAACAAGGGTAAGTGTTGATTTCGATTTTGGTTCTGGAACTTAAAGGGCCCAATAAAAGCCTACTAGTTGGAGGATATTATTGCGTAATTCTTTTTCCAACTACCGTTCCTTCCGATCACTCCGTTCGCCTCTGTCACTTTTGGGAGAGCAGAATTCTTAATAATATGTTTGTGAATTCATTCCTAAGACCTGGATTCGGCGCCTATTCCACTTTGAAAATCTTATTTGTTTGGATCTAATAATGGAGTGAGCCATAGGAGTGGTGGGTTTAAATGAATGCTCAATAATATCCTACTGCGACTAAAAGAAAACGGTTGGGTTTTTTATTTAGACAGATAGAAAAACCACGCGTAATTATGTACAAAAACTAGACTCCGATATTTATTGGAATCCTCAATCAATTTTAATATAAGCTTTAACGTCTATGCTGCTGTGTTTTTACCATCTGAAAGCAAATGCGACGAGTGCGCAGGGTGTGTTTTCTGAAGGTGGCATGAGGTCCTTAGCGATCGTGCCCCGCGACCGCGACCCTCTGTTTAGTATGGATTTGTATGACACCAGTCCCAGACCGCTTACTATAATACCCGGCAAATACGTTGGCAAGTTTCGCGCATGGTGCACAAAACAGCCAATGAGCGAACAGGACGTAACGCAGTGCGGAGGCAAAAGTCGTCTAACGCACCAATCATAAACTACTATTATAATGCTGCACCAATCGCGCGCCGGATCGGCGCTACCTCGTACCCCGCGTCCCGCTTGACCACCAAATAGACCTAAAAAACGATTTCTGCGCATTGCCAAGTTATGTGCCGCCTGTTATATCAGCAATCTGTCATCGAGCCAGGTAGGTACAATGTACATTGCAGTAATTCAAACTGCTTTACTCAATAAAAGTCTAACACAACCGGAGAATTCATTTTATGATAATTATTTCCGCGAAACGAGACACAATAGTAAAACAATAACAGCGCGGCCCAATGAGACCGGTCGGGGATTCATGAATTAATATAATTACATTATCATTTAGTAAAGCTCAAAGTAGCTCTATTGGTTACACAATTTTTTCTGTGCGGGGGATCGAACCCTCGATAGTGGCGGCCAAACGCTCAACTCTATCATTGCACCAACCGTGTCATCACTGTTAAATGACCCACAGCATTATATTATTTAAAATATTGGCTTATGTCAATATTACTACTTGCCAGGTATTCACAATAGATCCGAAACCTATGAGTGTAATGTTTTATTTAGGTATCTAGATGGCAAAAATTGTTAGTGGTTTAGGTTTGGAATTCTTGAATGTTGTTTTGTTTTATCTTTTCGCAATATAAAGTTACTTTTACTATCTAGATTCGAGGATTCTAAACCTTATTATTGTGTGGTCAATAAAATATAGTATCATTGTATATTATTTATCTACAAAGTACTGTAAACTCTTTTATATGTTTTATTTATATTACACAATGCAACAGATACCTAGAATTTTATTGTCTATTTATGAAATATTAATTGAATCGCCTTTTTAAACCGGTTTTTTTACTATGTAACTTTTTTTCAGTTACATAGTATGCCCATCAGAGAAGCGTATGATGGTCCTATTCACATTCCTGAAGAAGAACAGAAAGAAAAAGGTGATGGTGTTCTTCTCGACCTGCATGTCCGTGAAGTACCACCACGAGCTCTTCAACTATATCGATCTGCCTGTCATGTCTATACACGTAAGTATTTAAGCAATTGGTTTCGAAAAACTTTGTAATTTCAGCAAGGCGCCTCGCTGGTAGAATGGTGCAATTGATATCCGTTTCTTTTTTCTCTATTTTGTAAAGAGATAATTTATTTTAGTAAGACGATTATGAACCTCATCAGAACTATCATCGTCATATTGGCCAAAGACGTCCACAGCTGGGCATAGTTATTCCTAATACAACTGTACATAATATTCCTAAGTCTCTATTTATGAAATCTCCGCCGCTGTAAAGTCCTACAACAGCAGATACTACTGCAAAAGTGTGTGCCCAATTTCTGTATGAATCTGCACAAGTCCTAATTTATCCCATTCGAGGTTGCACCTGAAAACAGTCCTGTAGGCACCAATGGTGTTCGATACGAACCAGCGGATTTCAGTAATTTAGCCTATTACTTAACAAATGGATTCCTATGCCAGAATTAAAAACATTTACTTAAGTTTTGGGTTTAGTAAATTAAAACCATAGATCCTCAATATTATAAATTCATACTACACGCATTTTTGTGATTACTAGTTATAAAAATCATAATAATTTATTTACCAGGGAAAACAACAACAAACAAAACGTACGACGACCTTCTTCCAATTCTGCAACGCTGAGTCCGGAATACTGTTGTGCACGGACGTGGCGGCCAGAGGTCTAGACATACCCGCCGTCGACTGGATCGTGCAGTATGACCCGCCGGATGATCCCAAGGTAAATTATAATACATCACATTCTAATGAGTTTACATATGGATGGATGGAGAGGGAGAGGAGGCCAAAGAAAAGAAGGAAGGATTATGTGAGTGTGTTGTGTGATATGGAAGAAAAGGGAGTTAGTGATAGCATGACGAGTGACAGGACAGAATGGAAGAAAAATACGTGTTGCGCCGACCCCAAATAAAACGGGATAAGGGCAGGAAGAAGATGATGATTCTTAATTCGAAAGCGAATTTTTTAATAAATTAGTAGTAATAGTATAGGCCTATCTTAAAATCTGTATAAATTTCAAGATCGTAATGTAACAAATTTACTAGGTATAAAAAGTTCAAGAGCCAATTAAGCACTATAATCCTTTAATACTATCAAGTGTCATATTTCAAGCACCAAAGATAACGATCAATCGATGCTTTGATGTGCTGCACTATACTCCGTCGGTTTAGGTAGTTAACTAAAGGTAAACAATCTTGGCATGTATTTTTATTTAAAAGTTGTCTATAAATTGTACGTAAAAATCTTTGCAAATAGGTATTTACCTAAATCGATGTTAGCCAATAAGCTAAATTTAAATAATCTTTGTGTATATTTTATACGACCTCTTTAATATAAAAAGACATACCAAGACTGTTTACCTTTAGTTAACTACCTAAAAAAACGGAGTATAGACAGTGTTATTTCAGACTATTTATTCCCTTTGCTATAATCAGTTCAAAACGTTTCGACTGTTGGGACGCTTTTTCTATGAAAGTGTACGACGTCATCCAATGCACTTGTTAATTTAGTCCAGCATTCAATATTCAGTGGAAGATTGGGGGCAATGACCGCTAATTGGACAAATATCGATCCAGAGTTACTAGATTTACCAGTACTAAGAAATTGATTAAAAGAGCTACCATGGTCCTGGAATGCAAATTGCTATTAAAAAAACACAATTGAGTTAGCAAAAGTCTGACTCGCTCTCCCACTCCAACCAGATCGGATAATTTGCTTAGATTGAAACAAAAATTAAAAAACTGGTTCAATAAATATACAATAAGCATAAAATTCAATCAGTAATATTCCCATGGCTGGGACACAGACGCATCTCTAGTATAGGATAGGTCATGATATGTTACCTAACTACACTAACATAATACCAATGTTTTTTTGTCATAGGAATACATCCACCGTGTCGGCAGAACTGCCCGAGGCCTAGGAACAAGCGGCCATGCGCTGCTGTTCCTTCGCCCTGAAGAACTAGGCTTTCTCAGGTTCTTGAAACAGTCCCGAGTCGCACTCAACGAGTTTGAATTCTCTTGGAATAAGATTGCTGATATTCAACTGCAGGTTTGTAAATATACCTACTTACGGCCGAAACCAATAACCTATCGATCTTCAGTTTTGGCATACTGGAGATTGTAAAACAAATGATACAATACAAAAATGATCATGTTTTCTGTTGTTTCATTTGTTTTTCTATCTCCGATATGTGACAGATAGGTTATTGGTTTCGGCTGTTATACAATCATTTAGGCCCTTTGCACACCACGTTTTTAGGGTTCAGTACCTCAAAGGAAAAAACGGAACCATAGGATCACTTTGTTGTCTGTCTGTCAAGACCCTTTATCTCGGGAACTCGTTGGAAGTATCGAGTTGAAATTAAAACCATATACTAAGGTGCGCGGTCCCTTGAAACTGTGCAAAAATCAAACTTGTAAGTTAACGAAATAAAAAGATATAGCGGTTTATATCGCAAAAAACGTACATTTTGACATTCTAAGGAATTAAAATTCATAGGGTACTTCCCGTTGACCTAGAAACTTGAAATTCGAAGCGGCGTGAAGGAAGGTCTTACAGTACAAATATAGAGAAAACTCTGAAAACTGAAAATTTGTAGTAACATCGCGATTCGCTTCGAGAATTGAACTGTTGTCAAAGGAGATGTCCGCTTTTTGTATGGACGTTGGTTTTTTATTATTTAATAATTCTAACCAGAGTAAGTTAAATATATTTGGATAGACATCTCAAAACATAGTGCTTCTGACTATATCATGCATTTTTAAAGCCCTCCAATTTTGAGAAAAATCGTTTTGTATTTTAGTGAGAATTTACTTCTAAAACGAACGATCCTTTCTATTTATCTATGTTAGTAAAGTGAATGCACCCAAAAAAAAGTAAAATTGACACAAGATAACTGTCAATGTCAATCGATATTTGATCTACGTCATTGTAAACAAACCAAAAAACTACAATAGCATCGGAAACTACAATCGGCATCCAAATATATCTCCACCTGTTCAGTTTCTCGACAATATTTTAAGAATTCTCATAATAATGTACCAGCTATGGTTTCGATCGAACATTCTTATTCATCATCTTCAGCGTATAATAAACAAAACCAGGTCTTAGTCAAATATTGTAATTAACACGTTTATATTGAGTGAAGTCGCCATAGCGTGGTCTAAGTTCTTGATGGATAATGCTAGACATTTTTACTAAAAATAATGTAAAAGCTATTGTAATTGACTGCTATTATTGCAGATTTTTGTTTTGTTTACATTGACTTAGATGAAATATCGATTGACATTGACATTTATCTTGTGTCAAGTTTGCTTTTTTTTGGGTGCGTTCACTTTACTAACATAGATAAATAGAAAGGTTCGTTCGTTTTAGAAGTAAATTCTCACTAAAATAAAAAACGATTTTTTCCGAAATTGGAGGGCTTTAAAAATGCATGATATAGTCAGAAGCACTAGGTTTTGAGATGTCTATCCAAATATATTTAACTTACTCTGGTTAGAATTATTAAATAATAAAAAACCATTTCCGGACATGTCCTTTATGTAAGTTGGTACGGAACCTTCAGTGCGCGAGTCCGATTCGCACTTGCCCGGTTTTTTTAAACACACCGTCAAATGTGGTGTGCACGGGCCCCTTCTCCTACCTACATACATGCAGGTCATGTCCCGCTTTAAGTATCCCGAAAAAGTGCCAAAAAAAAATCGAGTCGAAGTATTCAAACGAAATGTGCACATCTGGACGAAATATGTTAGTTTTTGTTTATCGCAGCTGCGTTGACTTAAACAAAGTTTTTTTTTGGCGTAGGTTTCGAAATTGAATATTGTTAACTTGTAAATGTAGTACTAACATTCATATCATTGTTACAGCTGGAAAAACTAATATCAAGAAACTACTTCCTGAACCAATCAGCTAAAGAAGCGTTCAAGAGTTACTTGAGGGCTTACGACTCTCATCACCTCAAGACTATATTCGACATCGACACTATCGATATGGCAAAGGTCTCCAAATCCTTCGGCTTCACGGTTCCACCTGCCGTAGAACTAAAGGTAGCCAGCAAAGGACCTCCTCAGAAGAGAAAAGGAGGCGGTGGCTATGGATACTTCAAGTCTCTGAACGCGCCGACAAACTTCAAGCAAAAAGCTGAGAAAACTAAAATCTACAGGCAGAAGGGTAACAATAGGAAAAGTGTGAGCTAGGATAAAATAAAATAAATCACGTTTATTTTAAACAGTCGTTTTATTTTGATACATAACCTTTACATATCAATCTCTGCTTATCATACTTCGATGCTCTATTTTCGTCAACACGACACGGTGAATCTTCTTAATCATTATAAATATAATCTCCACTTAGATTACCTATAAAGGGTGTAAAAAGACCCTCAGAAAACGAAAACCTCATATTCTACTCATCACTGGGATACTTTTTTTCTTCTAGGACATACCTGGGAATTCACTGGTTCTGGAGATATTGAAGGTCAAAGTCAAAAATGTTTGATCGTTTTTATTTCAAAATCGTATTCCAAGTATCATTAGTAAACTTTCTTCTGAACAAACATTATCAAAATTAACATTTTTTCATACCAAATTACGCATTTGAAGTTAGAAAAATGCAACGAAAACTAAACACAACGAGCGCCTCACACACACAAGCGTACGGTCGGTTCAATGACCAAGCGCGAGCGGCCGAACGCTCAGCTGATCGAAGTTATTATTAATTAATTATTTTTTAAAGATGAAAAAAAAAGTTTTTTCCCAGCAATATTTTTTGGTCTAAGTTACTTAATTACATGTACAGAATGTGTAGTTATCGGCTTTGTGATCGGTCTTTTTACACCCTGTATATTGTTCATAAATAGTAGGTATACTCCCATTTTCTTCAGTCTTCGTTTGTCAAACCTAATATTGTCATTTTTTATTCGGAACTGAAATGTTGGTTAAGAAAATATTGATGCATTTGTGTCCTTATCTCTCAGTTATATTTGGGCGCGAGCTTATCTGAACTAAACATGTGCCTGCCGCAGAGATTAGCTGTTACATGCAATGTTTTTTTCACAACATGCATATAAAAAGTGCGCACAATTCGTATTTGCCATTGCATAATCATGCTAAGTGCAATATAAGTACCGGTAGGTATATTGAAAATACATATATGTATTTTTATGTCTCGAAATGAGACCAAGGACATTGAATCTAGCTAGGATAAAGAACCGAAAAGTTAATTTTAGTACTAGACTACACTATTGTGAACCTCATTAGAACCAGCCAGTTCTAATGCCCATGCCTCCCTCATGCATCATAATATTCCTAATTATTCTTACAGCAGCGGATAGTGTGCATAAACAAAAAAACAAAATCTCCCTTCTCCCACTCACATAATCCGATGAGAAAGCATTTTGGACTAACTGTTTAACGTGCTTTCTGAAGTGTATTACGCCAGCTTTAAAAAATAAACGAACTCCAACTTTCCAACTGAGCAGTCAGTCAGGAGATTAGTAGGTACAAGGTCTTCAAAATACTTTATTTTTATTAATATCAAATAGTGCTTGACTGCGATTCCACCTCATGGTAAGCAATGATGCATCGTTGACGATGAGGCGCACTAGTTAATGAGGACACCCAAATATCATATCAAATATTATATATTAAAAAGGATACGAAAATCGACGTGAGGCTGCTCTAGAAATCCAAAAGCTTTCGCTGCTAGTTTCAAATCCAACGATTTGATATCGAAAATCTTTTTGAGTGGGTGTGTTTTATAGCATCTGAGAAACGACAGATATGCTTTTCTTGCTAGTGTCTTCATAACGCCATTATTTGATATCAGGTCTTCTAGCTAAAACGAAACAAATTCGATTATCAAATTGAAAAAGAACGACACATCTTGTTTGCAACATGCTGTGTTGCCAGAGGTTTGAAGCACGGTGTTACCAACAAAAAAAAACTTTAAAACGTGCCCCGAAAAACTGTTGCGAAACTTGCTCTATTTTTAGTGCTAGACATTATCACAGAGCAAATAGGTAGATTATTAGATACTATTGTAGATGACTCATGATAATATTTTATAATAAGATATCAGTGTCAGAATAATGATAAAGTTCTAGCAGATTATTGTTTGTTGTTTACAGTTAAATTATCTACCAAATACTATTTTGCTTACCATTTCTTGGACCTCGTTTGGAGGATCACCAAAAGTGTATTTATCTAAAAATACCTTTTCTTTCTCTAGGAACTTGATAAAATTCTCTTCTTCGGGTCTTAATAATATGACTGCATTCCCCTTATTGTTCAGACCCCTGGCCGTTCGACCAACTCGATGAATGTACTCCTAGAAGATAAGATAGTGATGAAATAGTAAACATGTGCAATCGGAATTTATAAGCAAGATAAATAAATGTGTAGTTGTCAATCTTTTTAGCGACCCACACTGTTTTGTTCGAGTTCGCAGAATATCAGTTGCACTTTTATGATACAGTTATATAATTTTAATAAAATGTTTTAAATTCTGATAAGCGGACTAGTAGCTATAACAGGAAATATAATTCTCCTGCAAAACCCGTTCTTGTCGCGGAATGACCCAAAAAATAAATCTGCTTGAAAAGTCTACGCATTTATGTTGGCCTACTAACTGGTCAAAACGTACCTACTAAACTGCTGATTAGGTTTGCGATTTCGGTTTGTGTGCGTTACCCCAACAGGAAAGTATCTCCTAGAGATATATGAGTAGAACGTATAGTTGGTGCCTTATCTGGTGTAAATGTGCCCCCACATAAAAAATGTGTGCCCCCTGTCGTTTTGAAAAATAGACGGAAAAACGATTCCTGCTGGGGTAACTTTTTTCTAGCAGGAAAATTCTAAACGAGTGATCGGAGAGAGAAAAATTGTGCATGGCCAGAGAGCTTATATGTGTGCTACTATGTGCCCCCAAAAATAAAATCTGTGCCCCTTCAGATTTTCGAGATATTGCGTTTCCTGCTGCAGTAACGTTTTGATGAATCGTATATCTCTAAAACCATTGCATGTGCCCCTGTAGAATAACGGTTTGGGTATAATACGTCCAATAAAGAAGGTCATCGATATGTATGAATCCGTCGCTTTTTAGTAGTCACTCAATTTGCCATGCCCAATTTTTCTCTCTCTCATCACTCGTTTAGAATTTTCCTGCTAGAAAAACGTTACCCCAGCAGGAATCGTTTTTCCGTCTTTTTTTCAAAACGACAGGGGGCACACATTTTTTATGTGGGGGCACATTTACACCAGATAAGGCACCAACTATACGTTCTACTCATATATCTCTAGGAGATACTTTCCTGTTGGGGTAACGCACACTTTCGGTTTTGGTCCCATAGTATTTGTTTGTTATCATGATTATAATTTCATTTTTAAATATCTGTCACTAATTACTAGTTAGCCTACATATCATTCTTAGCTGTGTTGTCGCCCAGCTTTCGGAATTCGGACAGGACCGCGTCTGTCGGGACCGCTAGTATACCTATGTATAAAAATTAATTCCATTCCCCTTGGTCACGTGTTTTTTTTGAGTTTGTTATTATTAGGTATACCTATTGTCAGGTTCGAATGTTTCAATTCAGTTTCAATTGTTTTCAGTCTCAATAAAACTACGACCAGTATTTAATCTTCCCGCAAATGACAGTTCATGGCTAAAACAGGACGTCTGTCGGGTCAGCTAAATAATTGAAACTGGGTCACAGGCATATTTTTATATTAATTTTAAAGTAGAGATAACAATGATATTTTAAGAGTCATGTTTTGCGCTCGTGAATTGCATTATCTTTATGTGCATACATACCTACATATAATAATATAATCAAAACATACCTTTGGATCAGATGGCGGATCATACTGTACGATCCAATCAACACTGGGAATATCCAAACCCCGAGCTGCGACGTCAGTGCAAAATAAAGCCCCGTTTTGCGCCTCAATGAAGTTATGATATGCTTCTTTCCTCCTAGCTTGACTTTGCTGACCCTACAAATCATATTAAAATTATCAGGCATTCATAATAAACCATAATTAGAAGGGACTAATTGATAATGATGAGGGCATGATGAGAATCTGAAGAAATCTGATAATGATAAACTTCTAAGTGGGTATCTTGACTTAGCTCGTGAGCACGTAGGAAGTGTTGGAGCAGTAATTTTGCCGATACTCGTGAGTAAGAGCCTCGACTGTCGACCAACATCTGAGGACGATGTTTGGGAGTTCTTCGAAGGGCTTTATCCAGGAAGCAGTACTCCTGGAAACGGCGCGTATTCTTAAGAGATTCCTCTCTCAGGAGCCTTGACCACGGATAGCATCATCATCATCATCTATCTAGCCTTTTCCCAACTGTATTGGTGTCGGCTTCCAGTCAAGCAGGATTTAGCTGAACTAGTATTTTAGGAGGAGCGGCTGCCGACCAGACCTTCACAACCCATTATCTGGGGTAACACGGTAGGTACTTCATAGCAAGAGTGGAGTCAGATTTACTGGCTTTTGACTTCTGGATTTTTATTTTTCTTCCAGAACCGTGCGCGAGTCCGACAAGTTCTTGGCTGGTTTTTTTGTGTTCGTTATTGTCCAGACAAGGTTTGTATAAGAGAAATCTTTTAGAAAACGAAAACAATATTTCAACCCTGTGAAGTTAGTCCGGGTAGAGGCTAATTACTTATAAATAAGTAAAGGTACCTAATAAGGCCCGTGGCTAAAAAATGACGATTAAAAAAAGAACACTTGTCAAAGCCTCGGCTAGCTACCTTTCATTATACTAACGCCTGTTTTCAATAAGCTATCTATCTAAAGTTGTAGCTGCTAAAGATAAACAAATCTATCCTTTTGTCCTTACTTGCTTAAGCTTTTATATGACCTACCGACGGATAGCATTTCCTATCAAAAGTTGTGGATTGATAGATAGAATCTTACTGTTTATCGGGAATCTTACTGTTTATCGGTAGGTTATTGAAAACGGGCGTTAGTCGTAACGGTTAGATAGAATACGGAAAGTCCGACAATCAGACTTAGAGTCGTACCTACAGCTTCGCGCGCTAAAATACTGGTATTTAAATAAGCTGGAAGCCGGCCTCGACAGAGTTAGGAAAGGCTAGTCAAATAATGAAAGAAGGTACAAAAGTACTACCTTCAAAAAGATCTCAGCAAAACTGAAGAAGCCCATTTAGGCCGATAGCTTTGGGAATGATTGAAAGAATTACCGTGGCTCTTGGATGCAAAGGGCAACTAAAGAACTACAAGCGAGTTTTCAGTAAAAGTCTGGCACGGCCTCTCGTTCCACACAAATCTGGACAAGAAGAATACAGAACATATAAAGTACCGTAGGACCTACCTATAAGTAGGTACTTAAGGACCATGGGGGATTTTGTATGAGACCCGTCCCCACCCTTCAACAACCATGGGATGCGTCTCGATTTGTTTACTGAGACCCAAAAAAGTCTTAAGTACCTGCATTAGTTTCAAAATCAATTGGGTTTATTTATAAAAAAAACTTACTACACCAAAAAAATATATTTTATTTTTGAAATAAAATCATTTTTTTCTACAAGCAAAAAGCATATTTTCACGTAAACAAATAACGATTCTATACAAAAAAAAAAAATACTTGGTTCTCAAACGGAAAATCTTCTTGCCTGGCGTTAATCCCGGCTATTGCCAGGGTCCGCCTTCCACCTGAGTTTTGTCCACTTTGCCTGATCTTCAACATCCTTCCCAATAAGGCCTTGACGACATCCAGCTAGCGCTTGCGGGGGCGAACTATACGTGCTTGAACATCGTCGTCCACGTTGCCAGAGTCGTACAGCACGGATCCAAGGTACCTGAACTTATCGGACCTTGTGATCAGGTCCGAACCTATCCAGATGCTGTTTGAATCCGTGCTGCCACAGGACATGTACCCAGTCTTCGCCACATTTACTCTCAGACCACCATTTTCCAGCGTGTCCTCATGTAGCGAAGAGCAATGCGGGTTTCGTCGGGGGAAATGTCATTTGCTAATGTCCCGTGTGGCTTTTTCCCGGTCACGCGCCAGCTTAAAAATAAACTTCTGGCCCTCCGCAGTTTCATACAAGGGCGACAAACTTTTGCTGCGGGCTCTGGCTACTGCTTTTTTGCAAGCCTCCCTGTCCTCCGGAGAGTTCACCCCTGCCACTTTTTAAATAAGGCCTTCTTCCGGATCGTCTCCTGCACCCCATCATCCCACCACCACGTCTCCTTATGTATGGTTCTACCACCACGAGAAGAGCCAAGGACGCGCTTACCAGCAGCGGTGATTGCAGAATGAATCGATCTCTAGATGCGCGAGATCCACAATGAATTCCGACTGTTTGGGACCATTAAACAACCACCACTTAGTGCGGGGTTTGCGTTTCTCGACCACTTTCTTCTTTGGTACAACTGCCACGTCCAGGACAAGGAGGCGGTGTTGAGCCGTTAAGCTTTCCCCTGAGATGGCTTTGCAGTTGGTAACCTTGCCAATGTGGCACCATCGCACCAGCAGGTAATCAATATGGGTTGAGTAGGCACCACTACGATACGTAATAAGATGCTGGAGCTTGTTCTGAAAGAATGTGTTCGCGATGGCTAGGTCAGACACAGTGCAGGTCCTGAGTATACTGACTCCCTCTGCATTTATTTGACCATAACCAAAACCACCGTGAACTTGTCCGTACTCTCCAGCAAACTGACCTACGTGACCGTTGAGGTCCCGGGACCCCAACGAAAACATCTTCGGAATTCGGAATAGCGCGCAATACGTCCTCGAACTCATCCCAGAAGGCCTCCTTTTCAAACTCACAGCAACCAGTTTGAGGAGCGGCATCGGCTGATTAAGTTCGTTACCGACCTTTCGATCAGCACCTTAACTCATATTAACCGGTCGCTGTATCGGTCTACTTCAAGAGTCCATCCTGAACGTCCTGAGACGGCACTACGGCCACTCCGTTCCTGCCCGATGGTGAGTCGGCGTACACTAGCCGGTAACTAGGGATTGCAATTGCTGGATCCAGCATACAGCAATCCAGCTGGATCCAGCGCCTTTTTAAATATACTGGATCCAGCATACAGTGCTGGATCTAGCGATGCGGATCCGCAAACGTATCAATTTCTATTGTTTAGTTTCGAATTGCGTCTGTAATGGTCATATTATATGTGATGACAACTGTGTAATGGCTACTGCCCGATAAATGATTTCGGGCTGTTGTATCTATTCAAATCGCGCGAAGAACTTTGCTAGCGCGATGCAGGATTCTGTGACGTCAGATGTCGCTCGCTAATAAGGGTATATGTTATTTGATTTTAAGTTGTTTATTTTGATCTCAAATGGTTACGAAACCAAAGCAAATTAGTGAAAGGTTTCATAAATTATCGTAAGAAGTTATTATACAAATTGCTTAGTAAAAAAAGTATTAAAATATCGTATTTTTATATACATTGCACATTTTGCTGGATCCGCGCTGGATCCAGCTGGATTCAGGTCAATCCAGCAAGAATCCAGCTGGATTGAAAACGCCGCTGGATTGCAATCCCTACCGGTAACCCTGCCCGATGTCACGGGACTTATTCCCCTTCCAGCGCGTCTCCTGAAGGAAGGCGCACTGGACCCGACGTTTCGCAAGTACGTCCGCGAGTTCTCGTTCTCTCTCTTCGCAAGTAAGTACATCTTAAAGCATGTCAAACGGTACACTTCACTACAGAAGAGAAAAAATAAAATAAAAATCAATATATTATAAAACCTAAACCCCACGTATTTGACATATGTCACCATTGTAAAAAGTTCTCTATTCTAGTAGATCTTACAAATGACACATGTTTTGAATCTGTTGGTTGGTGGGGACGTTTCTTCCCAAGGTCCTTTGTTGACGTATTGACTAATCCATTAATGAGTAATTTATTGATGTAAAGCAGTTTCTAATATCAGCGTAATCATCGGAAGTAAACATTGGAGGTAATGTGTTCCAAGACTTATCATTAGAATGGTAACACATTCTAATAATTGTATAAAAGAAATTTTGAAGAAAACGAAAAAAGAATCGACCCTGTGAAGCCAGGGTGGCGGCTAGTTATAGGGTCGGGTGTCTCACATTGAACCAGGCAGCTACATTGAACCACCGCCGAATCTCGAAAATGCGACATTGCCAAACCGCACTAATATGAGTGAAAGAGAGGTATTTACATTCCGTTCCTGCCCACTAGTTTGCGTGGCGATCGCGTGCAAAGTGGCTGTGTGAGGAGTATTCGAAAGCAAACTGACTCAAAAAGTAAATATTTTTTGCCAATTTCATTCTTTTTTAGCTTTTTTCGTTTAAATAATATCAATTTATTTATATATACACTGTTTTCTACGGTTATTTAGCAATTAAAAGCGCTATAATTCGTGATTTTAAGAGATTGATTGGCCGATAAAATTTTGAGTTTAGTGATAAAACGTGGTGTGTCTCACATTGAACCACCTGAGGGTGGTACACATTGAACCACGGTTTACTGTGTACACCCCAGTCGTTAAAGGAGTGTTTTTTACAATTATTTTAATTTAATTTTAATTTGTTATATTATGGAAGGTACTTTTGTTTTTATAATTAAAAACTGTTACTTTTGTTTTTATTATTAAATTATGATAAGAATTTGACTGAAAAGGTTTTGTGATGTATAAAACTAAGACTCTCGGTTTAATTGCATATGATTTAAAGTGATTTTTATAAATAAAAGGCTGATTTTTATTATTACTGTTTATTATTATTATTATTACAAAGTTTTTGCCTTATAAATTGAACTAGAAGACATCGTTAATAAGGTGTCTCAATGTGGACGATACCCTGGTTAAATGTGTACCACCGGTGGTACACATTTAACCAAAAATCATTTTTCGTAAAAACCTGTTTTACACCGAAACTAAAAGGAATATGAAAAATTAATGTTTTACAAAATTGAAGCTAAATAAATATGCTAACTATACACAAAAAATTAAAGGCATTGATTGAACATCCAGCCCACTATGAGACTTTGAAATTTACCTGGTTCAATGTGGGACAACTTACCATAAATAAAAAACATATAAGAGGGGCTTGTGGCTGAAAAATAACGATTAATAAAAGAACGCTTGTCAATCCGGCAGTTAAAAACCGGCCTCAAGAGAATTAGGAAAAGGCTAATCAGATAATGACAGAAGCTTCCAAAAGAACCTTCAAAAAGATCTCAGCAAAACTGAAGGAGCCCAGTTAGGCCGATAGCTGTGGGAATGATCTCAAGAATTATCGTGGCTCTTGAACGCAAAGGGGAATTAAAGAACCACAAGTAGGTTTTTGTCCATAAAAGTCTGACACGACCTCTCATTCTACTCAGATCGGGAGAAGTTATTATTTTAATAATTTTCCACCTCAAAAAAGAAAGATATAAAGTAGAACCATAGTCAGTTACTTTGTTGACATATTGAAGGTTAAAAGCCTTGACTAATCCATTAATAAGTAATTTATTGATGTAGAGCAGTTTCTAATATCAGCGTAATCATCGAAAGTAAACATTGGAGGTAATGTGTTCCAAGACTTATCATTAGAATGTGTTACTTAGTTACAACCAGATATCAATTGAATGGTGATAAGTTCCGATCGTAATTTATCATAAAGCCGTCTATTTATGGCTAGGTACCTACTTAGGTCGCGTGTTTAAGATAGAGATCGGTCTGTTTGACTGAGTGCGACGTGATTTCTTGCTAAATCACTAGTTTTTTTTTTGGGATGGAAAATTATGAAATAACACCTCTCGTCCTTGGTGTAACTAAAACTTACCTGTGTTCCTTTAGTAGCCATTTGCATTCTAAAATTCTTTCGTACATTCCTGCGGCCTTGTACCTAGCAGGCTAAAAAGTAATAACAATAGTTTGTGGCAGGAAGCAGTTTTTTTTAGATAGGAAATCATTCAAAGACTTCTTCCGCTCTAGAGTGGAGCGGGAAGGCGTGTCAGACGTATGTATACTGACTAAAACCCATTCTTATGTTCCTACTTTGCCTTGTGCTCCAAGAGCACGAGGATTTCCGAAAGGCTACCTATGGTCCCAGTAGGCTCTTTGAGATGCGCGTGGAACACTACTTGACGTAGACGACTCGGACGCGAACGAACGACGAATACCGAATGGCTAGTTAAGTCGGTTCCCAAATAACCAAGTGTAACTTCATACTCACATGTATGCTCAAAACAGTAGCTTTACAATGCACCCCGAAAAACTCATGATGAAAATCTACAGATCTGCACGATGAGAAGAATACCATCACTTTTAGTTTCTTACTTTTCTTCAGCATTTTGTATAACCATGATATCCTTTTCTCTACTGGGCAGATATAATACCTGCCAAAATTAAAAAAATATCGTTATCAAGGTAAAAACAGACGTGTTACTAGTATACACGCAATACTTTTGTATAGTGGGATCAATGACCTGTGTAAGGTAGATAGACAAAAATATCATCAGATATTGGCCTGTGTAGATAACTTATAATATTAATTGAAGCAAAAGGCCGATTTAAAAATTACTTGACCTTCATTAGGAATTAGGTACTCCTGTATACTTTGCTATCTTTATCTAGGCCTAATAAATATTTGTTCCGTGCGGGCATCGAACCCGTTACAAGCAGTACCAGCCAATCGCTCAACCACTGCGCCTACCGTGTCGGCAGTTACTGCCTGGTCTGGGTCAGAGCTAAAATTTTTAAAACGTAATTATATTGAATGGTGGACTTATTACCTTTTGCCTTCTCTACTAGTCAACCTAGGGCGATCACGAGACATAATCATAAAAAAAAAGTATAAATTTACCCTTGTTGGAGTCCTGAGACTGTAGACATTTTGTTATCAGTTACAGATATCAAAACTGGATCAGTTCTCATAGCCAATCTAGCTAGATTCTTGACATTTTCGCCCATAGTAGCACTGAATAACACTGTTTGCCTTTTTGCTAGAAAAACACATAATTACAAAGACTTAAGAAGATAACTTATACAAAAACTGATGTTAAAGACACCTTCATTTGAACAGTTGTTCAACTTATCTTTTATTTAAACAACAACAACTAGTTACAAGGTATATTGAAAATAACAAAAACCTGATTAAACTTTAAAATTATTCATGCATACTCATTTAGTTTTAAATGACATGGTTTTGTTAAACTTTCTAGAATTCTCAATTAAAAAAGTTAAATCAATAAAAAGCAATTCTAAGGGTGTGTGTCCGAGTGTAATGCTTTAATATTTAGCAATATGGGCAGGAGCAGTTAGTGTCAACAGAAATAAAAAATAATATAATAATAATATTCCACTTTCACACAATATCAACTAATCCCATTCTAAGCAGAGCTTGTGCTATGAGTACTAAACAACTGATAAACACACTTATATATTTCTATTATATTTATAGTTATACATACATATTATAGATAAATTACACATTGAAGAAATGATTTTTCGAACATTTGTCCTAGGTGAGAATCAAACTCACAATCTCCACCATAGCCGTCAGGGCCACTAACCAATAGCCCAACAAGCCTAAATAAACAGCACAGTAGAAATGTTGGAACAAAAACTTACCAGGCAATAAATTGATGATGCCAGTGATATGTTTCTGAAAGCCTGCTTCCAGAAGCTTATCTGCCTCATCTAGCACTAAACACTTTAGTGTGTCACAGTTAAACTTTTCAGTATTTTGCAGGTGATCCAATAACCTGCCTGGGGTACTCACTATGATATTTGCACCTGTAATATTGAAACTATGAATAATAATAACAGCTGAGGGAACTTTAATTTTCAAAACACTCTCAAAAAGGTGAAGGAAAACGTGAGACATGTCCTAGAACCAAAAATTCAAACCAACCCACACTGGACCTGCATGGTGGATTATGGACATTCTCTTTCCCTCTCCTAGAGAGCCTGGGATCCAGCATTATAAGGCATATGCTATGCTATTTTGGGTTTTCTAATAGTTCTCAAGGTAATAGAATAGTTTATACAGAGACCTCTTAATCCTACCATGCATTAGAAAACATTATTAACCTTTTGACCACCACAGTCATATGTCAGCCAGATTTTAGAATTGATAACTTCATGATGTAACCAGTTATTTCATGAAATGGTGCTGTTTCAACTAAACACATGATTATTTCATGATGGGGTCAAACTGCGGCTGACCATTTATCATAAATAGTTATATTGTCCACCAGTTGAGTCCATTAATTCATGAATCCTCGACCGGTCTCATGCAACCGCGCTGTTATTGTCTTACTATTGTGTCTTGTTTCACGGGTATTGATAGTTTATCCTAAAAATTTTGTATTCCTGTTTTGTACTACAAAATATGCTTTTGTTCCATCAAAAATATTAATTATTTACTTATGTAATCTAGATGGTTTAATAAAAAACCACAATCTGGCAAACAAATAGCTACAAATATCTGGCTTGTTTTGGTTGACTATATAATGAAGTAATCAATTCTAAGATTTATACATGACATAGCTATAACAATGTGTCTAGCATACCCATGACTACATAACAGATGCTACATATTTTAATGCTAATAAATCTTTTAAAAGTATTGCTTTTATATTTTTATTGTTAAATTATGTAGCTATTATTTCATCTACTTTAACACAAGATCCAAATAAACACTATGAAATTGTAGATTAGTTACTGAGCATGCTTATGCTTTGTTGATGTGGCGGTTAAAGGATTAAATCAAAGTTAGTTTTTCAAGAATTTTATTCAATTCTAGACTCTAAATGAAACTGATTAAAAACCTGAGACAGGAATAAAACAAGTTTGTTACCAGAATTTTAGAAAAGTACTTACCTTTCTTCAATTTTAGGATATCTTTAGCCCTCTTCTCACCTCCCACAATAAGACAATGAGATAAATTTATGTGAAGTAATAGTTTCTTTAGTACATCTGAAGTTTGAAGTGCCAGTTCTCTCGTAGGTGACAATATTATGCATCCAGTACCTGAACAAAAACCAGGATTTGTTAAGAATATATTACAGTTATTTACAATAATGTCTTGGCTTATCAAGGCCCTTCCAATGCAATAGTTTTCTTAAAAAATAGGTTCAAATACAGTGTCATTAAAAAAAGCGTCTATTCAATGTATTGAGATGATTTTTTTATAGGCAAGAACACTGAATGAATAATCTAGACTCAGCTCAAATTAACTGAACGCAAAACTGAAGAACTGTAACCTACTACTTATATTGTAACTGTTTGTTGTTATGAAAAAGTTAGCTAAATTTAAAAACTGAATGTCTTACCTCTTTTTAAAGACCATCCTAACTTGATTAAGTTATCAACAACAGGTATGAGGAATGCTAGTGTCTTTCCACTGCCTGTCTTCGCTGCTCCGATCAAGTCCTTCCCTTGGAGCAAATGTGGCAAAACCTCGGCTTGTATACGTGTAGGCTTCTCAAGACCCATAGAATTCAATGCCTTCAAAATTCTATCGTCAACCTTTCCTTCTAACATTGAAAAACAAGAACGCGAAACTATTTGGTCTACTTCCATGTTTTATTCCGTCTATCACAAACTGAACAATACAAAAACTCGTCAATACACAATTTTGCTTGCAATCTTAGTCTAAAGCTATGTTACACAGGTTTCATTTGCATAATATAATTAAATTATTTAGCCCACAATGCCCACATGTGCCTTTGTTTACGTTTTGAGTTTTTGACATTTTTGTTTGACACTATTTTTGACAGTTCGAATCCTCATTCATTCCGTTCGAATCGTTCACCACGGTTCCGCAATTCTTTTCATCTTTGAATGATTTTTCCTCCGAGGTACCAATGCAAAGTACTCATTTTGTTTGAAAAATGGGAAATCCATTTTTCCTCGCATTACGTCAGAATATAGTTCTCTGTCGGCATAAATTATGAAACAACAGTAAAGAATAATATTTATGTTGTTTTATCGGCATCTGTACGTCGTAGTTTTGATAAGGAAAACGACTTAGTGAATGGGGAGTAAGCAGAACCCACTCAAAGTAGGTCAATAAATAAACAAAACTGACTACGCAAATTAAATTGTATAAAATCAGTACCAGTAGTTACAATACACCCCGTCAGAATTCTATTTGGCAATGTATCTTACGTAGCCGACTTGCATTACTGACAAAATTCGACTCTTTCATAGTTGATTTTTTCACATTCATAAGTATGTAGTACCTACCGTATGTTATCTGCGCTGTTATTAAACCTACATTGCGATTACGAGGATTTTGTGAGGAAAAAACATGAAATAAAAACAGAATCAGGTAAAATTAAACAAGAGGGTAATATTAAAACAATAATTTTATTGATCACTCACAATGTTTTGTTCACTTCATTAAAATTTTATTTTCTACTTGAACTAAAACAGCCTTGCGTTTGAGGAATGTGAGAGAAAACGTAATGTATGATGTTGAATATTTCAGTCTTTACATCAAAACACTGTTGAATAATCCTTGAAATTACCAAAAACCTTTGAAATTAATAACACTTCCACTTAAACAAAAATAATTTTACTACTTGATATTTCTAATTCATGCTACATTCAATTCAAATAGATTTGCAGTATACAAATGAAATTCTTGTATATTCCAAGTGTGATTTGAGACTTGTTCTTAGAGAAACGTGATAATGGATGATGACTGATTTACATTTGTAACTTATGTGTTAACACATCACATACAAGTGTGAAACATTTCAACACTGGAATTATTAAAGTTCATCGTGCGATGAGTGCTGTGCAGTAGGATGGGATTCATCACAGGCTGCAGGTGTGCTAAACTCCATCTTATATTCACAGCGGTAAGGTTCTGTGACAGATAAAAGTTTGGTCTCCAAACCACAACTGATATGTACTGTTGTCATCCTGCTAGGCCCGTTCCAGCAAGCTATGCCATTTGTGTACTTCATGATTGAATATTTGTTGTGATCTGGACCTCCCCATTCTCCCCAGTTTCCAAGGCCGACTTCTGCACCACCATTCTTGGATTTTTGTGTTACTTTCTGGAAAACACATAATTTGTACACATACTCTTTGTCTTCATATTCCCAACATTCACCATCCAAAGTGGCATACTCTTGTTGCAAGCCATAATCTTTCTCAAGACTTTGTTGGATCTTCCTAATATTAGCTTCTATTTCTCTAACTGTGCGTTCAGCATCAGTGTGTAGTCTTCGAGCCTCAGTAGCCTCATTTACTAGCCTTTGTGTTTCTTCATCATAAACATTAGTTTGTTCAGCTTCTGCTTCCTGTTCCTGCTCTTCATGTTCATCTTGAGGTAGATCTAAGTCACTGGCCTCATCATCATGACCAGCATATTCATTGTCAAGGTCACCAGCCTCATCACCATCAGCTTCCTGCTCCTGTTCAATATCTTCTTGTTCTTCATTGGGTTTGAACAACCCATCCTTGACCATCAAAAGTGGTTTCAACAATGGCCAAGTGGTTGAAACGAAAGTGTCTTTGTCTACACTGTCACTATCACCAAAGAAGTATTTAATTTCTTCAGCATCAACATTTCCATCTTGGTCCTTATCAAATACTCTAGCAATTATTATTTCATCCATCGTCAGCACATCATCATGGTTAACATCATACCTGTTGAAGTGTTCCAATGATTCTCTAATTGAGTTTTGTTTCTCTTCTTCAGCTTTCTTTTGTCTTTCCTGTTCCTCAGCTTCTCTGTATACCTTTAGGGCCTCATTCTCTTTAGCTTCCAATTCATTTTTGAGGCTCTCTTTTTCATCCTTAATCTGAACAGCCTCAGATTTATCTTTTTCTAATTGTTGGAGTTGTTCTGCCATCTCATTTCGTTTCGCATTTCCTTTCTCTATCAGTTCTGATCTGAGGTGGCTACCTGCTTTGTACAGCTCGGCCACACGTTGAGCTTCCGCCCTCGCCTCTCGGCCTAGTTCTTCACAGGTGTTGGCACACGTTTCACCTGAGGCGTATTCGTCGGAACCGTCACAACAATCGCAAACACCATCGTTCACCCTCGAACTGGGTATGTTTAGCGGTCGATGACCGGCATTTGTGCAATGGAAAAAGCCATTCAGACAAGCTGATGTGCCAGGCTCGTCACTGCCGTCGAAGCAATCGCAGTAATCGTCGTTTACATAGCTAAACGGTATCGAAATTGTTCCATCAAAACAGGTGAAATCTTTTGTCGGTGAATATAGCGGTGCTTTAGATAAAGAGACACCGCGGGGTCTCGGCACATCAGACTGAACATATGTGAATAAAGAAAAAACGATTAAAAATACTGAGTGAAACTGATTGATCCATGTAGAATAGATCATGATTAATTTAAAATTACACCTTTATTTCTAAACACCGGCCACTCGCAAAATTGCAATAGATAAATAGAGAACGTGTAGCAGAAATGACAGCGCTGACGTTACCCAACCAAAATCCGCCACAAACAAAACATAATATGTTTTTACAACAGATTATTTATAACTACCGATTATCCAAAAACTGAAATTCACGGTACAGTTACAGAATAAGATAATTTTCATTAAAATAATTATACAAACAACGGTATCAGAATTAAGTTTATTCAAAATGTCAATTACTGCATTACACATTTCGTGTTCACCAGTCGCCTCGCCACGCCGCGCCTATTGCCGCTCGTATGCCCCATGATTTAGGTTTTACCGTTATATGCTCATTATATGTCTATTTTGATTTAATTGATTCTAAGACTTTAGTTCATATATCCCCGGTAAGTTTTATAAATATTTTGTGGTCATATTTCGTTAGCCAAACGTATATTTTAATGCAATTAAGTTCATATTGGTAATAGCACTACAACTTTTGTAAAGAAAAAAGTTCTGAGCGTGATAACGAGAAAGATGGAGTTTGTCCCTTTATTACTGTGAATGAATGTATTGGTAAAAACGTCTAACGTAAGAAAACATGGATGTAAGACTAGGCAATGTGGTGGCAAGATTAAAGCCTTCACTCGAGTAAATAAAAATGTCATTCAAACGTCAAACCTGCGTCAAACGCGTTTGTTTTACGATTGTGTGGTTATATTGTGTATTATTCAATTTCATTTCGTTTAACGAAATTTAATTAATTCTAACTTTATATTGTATGTGTGTTTAATGAATTCTTGGTTTAGTACAAATTAAAGAAGAATATCAGCATGGAGACGATATTAGAACAGCAAAGAAGCTATCATGAAGAGAGGGAGAGAACCATGGACGCTATGGTCAAAGAAATTCTTCACAAAAAGACTGGGGTGAGCATTTGTATTGTACTACTAATTTTCTGAACTACTTGTAAAGAGGACGTTTAGAAAAACATGTGGTATTCAAAGACGTGTCGGCCAGGGCTAATGGAAAAAGGGAAACTAGAAATAAAAAGAAATATTCTTTCCTAAGATTTACTGATTTAACAGTAATCTCCTATTGATGGTAATTAGATCGAGGCCGTTTAAACGCGTATTTGCGTTTAAATGAAAATCATGAGGTGATTAATTGCCTAAGATTTGACATGTGTGGGGCATTCCAATATAATTATGGGTGGGATGTCTACCAACTAGTGATTTGTATTGCTAAAACAGGGTTGATAGAATTGAACTATGTATATGTAATGCCGACATACACTACCAAAAATGCAACCCATACATAACTGACAATGTCTCTCCCTTAATCCTTTTAGATAATTTTTCCCTTTACTCTAGCGTGTTAAGCTAATATCTGATAGATCCATCCCAGAGATAAGAGCAGCACTTTACACATAATTGAACTGGCACTTGATAATGTTTGAGCAGCTTTCTTGGTTTGTAGTACTCTCTTACCTTTGCTAAGATTCCCAATTTTTTGACAGCTAGCTTATTAGCCTAGCCTTTACTTCAGTGAATGGACCAAAACAGAAAGGATGTTAAAATAAAATCAAGAAGAGACTACTCTAGTGTGCGGAGTAAAACCGTAGTGCTTGACCCAAGATAATAAATAACAATATAGCAGTTTACTATGTTATTTGTTTGTAGGTGCAAAGTTTCCACTAGTTACCTTTCCTGGGTTCTAGAGACCCTAAGTAGTAGGAGCTAGTTTATAAATAGCTGAATTACTAACCTATATACCATTTATATTTACAGCATCGAGAAACAATAAATGCTGATCACCGTTTGAAGAATCTGCATGATGTGAGTAGAAGTTTTTAAATATCTCTATTTCTAATATGTTATAATGTTATGTATCTTAGATTATCATAGTCAAGTTATTATTGCATTCAAAGTTTCTACAATAGTAATTTGTTAATTTTCTCATGAACACTATTTTTGCCTTGATTTTAATTTGTCATACCACCTTTATGGCTGAGTCTGAAGAAGTCAAATACTCTCAATTTTTCTTAATAATCCTTTTTTAGTTTCTATTCTCTTATCAACTGGTCTATTCTTTCAGAGATATGTTGAGTCAACCATTAGGTTGAAGGAGTTATATGAAGACAAAGATGGCTTGCGTAAAGAAGAAATTGCAGCATTGTCAGGACCAAGCGAGTTCAACGAGTTCTATGCTAGACTCAAACAAATTAAAGAGTTCCATAGAAAACATCCTAATGAGGTGAATGTAACAGCTTTATTTTATTTAGTGAATTTATGAGACAATTGTCTGTTTTAATAAATTAGTGAAAATGTTTGCTAATTATTCAAATTGTTGCAGATTTGTGTGCCAATGTCTGTAGAATTTGAGGAGTTGGCAAAACTAAGAGAGAATCCAGCTGAAGATTTTACAAGTAAGTTTTTATTTTTTTCTTGAGCCGATTTCCATTGTTTGATGTACGCCTTACTTTACTTTTGTGCCAGCTACCAGGTGTTTGTATTGTCAGCCATTATGCATTATAAAATCAGTTTGATGTTTGGGTTGAGCAATATTTTTGTGTTTTTTCCACCTACAATTTCAATCAAAAGTGATAAGTACATATTTGTGCTTTTGGGATTGACTCACTTGTTGTGTACTGATTGAGGTCAATAGCTCTCCCTAATACATGGAATTTTATACATAACTGCAGATGGGTTGCTTGGGTTTCAATTCCTTAGAAGCTAGAAGGTGGTAGATTGTGGCATTCAAGATACTCAGGGGAATGATTGATGCTCCTGACCTACAAAACCTTATATGTGCCAAACAACTGCAGACGTGGCAGGAAACATCGGCTCCTGGCAGTTCCAACGTGTCGCACAGTTGCGCACTCAAAATCACCCATACCTCGGACTCTCTCTGCGCTTAATGTTCTCCTAGTCATAAACACAGAGTTTGATATGTTTACGGAGGAATGGAAGACGGTACTGTCAGAATGTATGAAATTTTGTGAGATGGATGTATGAATGTGTATTAAAGTATAGGAAAGTCTTTTTGAAAGTTTTTTTATAAATCATTTAATTTTTGTTTTACTCTATTTACTATGTTTTTATTGTTGTGTTGTGTCTTCTGTACTTGTTTCTCTGTTTAAATGGTGTAATTGGCTTCGGCCGTTCTGTTTAAATTAAATAAATAAAGATGTTGTCTGATGTTATGTCATATTTTGCGTTTCCAGACTTAAACATAAGCTATATGTGTACTATGTTTTAATTTCAGCTCCTGTTGAGTTTACTGATGAAGAAGGTTACGGCAAATATTTAGATCTGCATGAGTGCTATGAAAAGTACATCAATTTAAAAGGCATTGAGGTAAGCTAGTAAGATTATCTAATACTAATGAGCTATTAGATTCCCAATTTCATGATTCCAATTCAATGTTTTTTTTTTAAATTTTACTAACCTTTTTTTTTCTCTGCAGAAAGTGGACTACATCACATATCTGAGCATCTTTGACCACCTCTTCGACATCCCTCGTGAGCGTAAGAACAGTGAATACAGAAACTATATCAGAATTCTACTAACTTACTTGAAAGACTTTGTCAATAGAGTAAAACCTCTGCAGGATCAAGCGCAGGAGATGGCTGCTGCTCATCAGGAGTTCGTCAGGCAATGGGAGTCTGGAAACTTTCCTGGATGGCCTGTAAGATATTTTGAAAAAAGAACAAAAAAATGCTTATTCTTTTTAAATATTATCAAAGCAGTTCCGTAATTTTGTTTTTGTGCCTGCCAGTACTAATTGAATATTTTTTCCTTGCAGAAAGAAACTGGTGGTGCCCTAACAAATGTGGGTGCTCATTTAGATCTATCAGCTTTCTCTTCATGGGAGGAACTTGCTTCCCTCGGATTGGACAGATTGAAATCTGCTTTAATGGCTCTTGGGTTGAAGTGTGGTGGTACTTTGGAAGAGAGGGCACAGAGGTATGTGAACTTTGTGATATATATAAGCAATGAAGATTTTTACTGTAAATATTTTTTTAGATTACTTCTAAAACTGTATTTTATTTTCAGATTGTTCAGTACTAAAGGCCAAACATCCCTAGACAAGTCTCTAGTTGCAAAGAAGGGTGGTAACAAGGCAAAGGCGTCAACCCAGCAAAGGCACAAAGATATTGCTGCTATTGAAGCTCAAGTTTACAGGTAAATAACTTGTGTCTCTCATCATAATCATTTCAGCCGAAACCTGGCCATAGGCTTCCCCCAAGCGTTGCCACAATGATCAGACCTGCAGTGGTTGTAGATATTTTCAGTGTGTATTTTGGTCCTGCTATTATATAACAGAGAGGCGTAGCGTAAATTAATTTAGACTTGGGCGAAGACGTATCAGCTAGACCTTTTTCTTTCATAAATTCGTAAACGAGAGAGCCACTCGCAGCCGCGTTCGACTACATCGCCGATTTTTATAAAAACTTGTTCTTAAAGAGCCTTCGCTTGTGCGAGGTCCGTTTGGTTTTGAGGCCGTGGGCAAGGGGCGGCTTCGCCCACGTGTAGCTACGCTTCTGTAAACAAATAATAAAAATCTTACAGAATCTTTGGATTGTGAGTCAAACTTGCACTTGACAAGTTTTTTTATAGTCTGGCCTAATCCATTTCATCCATTATCAATTACTCTCATTTAAAAGAAAACACTTGTAACGTATTTCTTACAGGTTTGCCAACATAGTAAGCGGCACGCGTTCCGCGACTATCGAGAATGTCACCCGTCGTGCGGCCCGCGCTGCCGGTGAGCGCCGTGATGACAGCGGCGATGAGAGCGATGCCTCTGCGGCACCTGATGTCGACTCTGATGACGATGAAGTGCCCTACAATCCTAAGAACTTGCCTCTTGGCTGGGATGGAAAGGTTCGTCATTAAATATGTATTGTAGTGTATTGTATGTTTTGAAGAGGACGACGAAAAAAAAACCTGACGTGGTCCTAAGGGGCCTAGAAGGGTAGAAGCGTCTGGGCCACGGGTGGGTTTCTGAAAGGAAAACCCGGGGCCCTGGAACGAAGGCCAAGAAGGAACAAAGGAGTGCGATTTAGTCAGTAAAGTCTGACATGCGCTCCCGCTCCGCCCAAGAGAAGTCATTCTGGTGATATCCCTTCTAAAAAAAATTCGATGTGGTAGATCATAAAGAAATAAGTAATTATTAAACTGTTAGTTTGCCATGACAAATGCCATCACTTTCTTTTTATAATTTTCCTGAAATTTAATCATACATTTTTATTTAATAATTTATTTTGTTCTTGCAGCCAATCCCGTACTGGCTCTATAAGCTGCACGGTCTGAACATCAGTTACACATGCGAAATTTGTGGCAACTACACCTACAAAGGACCAAAAGCGTTCCAGAGACATTTTGCTGAGTGGCGTCACGCTCACGGCATGCGCTGTCTCGGTATACCGAACACGGCTCATTTTGCTAATGTCACACAAATTGAAGATGCGCTGGCGTGTAAGTATTTAATTATTTTCATTAAAGTTATAAAGTGACCAATGTTCTGTGGCTTTGCTGTTTTGTAATATGAATCTGTCATTTGTAAAGTACCAATAAATAGACCGTACTGTGGAACGGGCAAGTCTGCAAGGAATACTTGAAGTGAAAGATTTTTAATAATTTACATTTAAGTAATTTTGAAAAGAAACCAAGGCTAAACTAATTTTTTGCATTTTTTCTCTAGTGTGGGAGAAAATTAAACATCAAAAGGAGAACGAGAGATTTGTTGCTGAAAATGATGAGGAGTTCGAAGATTCCCAAGGAAACGTTGTAAATCGGAAAACGTATGAGGATTTGAAGCGACAAGGTCTTCTATAAATATTATATTTGTATTTTATAAAATAATAAAATAAAATTATAGACAAGACGGTTGAGTTTCATTAAAGGAGAGTATAGCGTTACAATTTCGTTGAGCTTATCCCGTATCATCTGCTATAGCTAAAGTAGTCCTTAGCATAGAATTCAATAGAGACTCATATATTATTCAATTGGTTCAAGTAAAACCGTTTCGACCAAAGATAGAATACCGACTTTACAGAGTTATAAGGTCGACAATGCATTTATTTGCAAACAAGAAAATAGAAAAATATGCTAACACAATGGCGAAATTAGAAATTCCTTCCGGGCCCAGCATACCTGTGCAAGAAAAGTAACTATGGACACTGAAATAGAAGAATAGTAAGAAAAATATATTGTAATTCTCTTTGAAATAATTATAAAAAAAATGTATGCTGTGCATCTAGTCTGTAGGGATGTGTAGAATGCAATGCTTTTTTACCTGTGGTAGGTTATAGAATGACAAAAGTCAATGTCAAACCCATGACGTTTTTGACTGGCTGGCTGTCGTGTTGACATTTAAAGTCAATAACAAACGCACGCGTGTTGTTTTGTGCATTATTTTTGAGTAAATGTTGTATTTGTTTTGTGGAATATCGGAATAATAACTTCAACGAGAAGAAATATTTTGCCCAATAATGCCGGAGAATTCGAGCAGCCGGATTTATACCGGCTCCAGAGTTTTAGGTTATGTCAGTACACATGTGCCCTTTATTGCTAGATTTATCAAGAGACGAGGCGAAACGCTGCTATGTACGAGTGTGGGCAAATGGTTTCATACCTATGGATGTGATAAATTCCGTTTGCTAAGCGTCAGCGGTGAGCATCCCGGTCCTATCACTTATATGACTGGAGACAGCTACCACGTCTATTCTGCCAGTGAAAATAACATTTACGCGTGGAGACGAGGTTGTGAGCTCAAACATGTTTACAAAGGCCATAACGCCCCAGTGCACTTGATGTTTCCCTTTGGAATTCATCTCATATCTGTAGATGAAGACAATGTTCTCAAGATATTTGATATAAAGGACGAATCTGAGTTCCTTGAACTTGGTTTTGATGAGGACAGTTTCAAAATTACCACTCTATGTCATCCACCCACATACTTGAATAAGGTTCTGCTTGGGAGTCAGCAAGGTCAGTTACAGCTATGGAACGTCAGAACTTCCAAGTTGGTGTTTACATTCCAAGGGTGGGAATCAGCCATAACTGTCACAGAGCCTGCACCAGCAATAGATGTAGTAGCAGTGGGCTTGGCCAATGGAAAAATAGTCTTACACAATTTAAAATTCGACCAGTCTGTGATGGAGTTTGTTCATGACTGGGGAATGGTCAGTGCGCTATCATTCAGGCTAGATGGAGCCCCAGTTATGGTGACAGGCAGCTCAGAAGGTCACATAGTCATGTGGGACTTGGAAGAGAAGAGGGTGTTGTCTCAAGTACAGTCTGCCCATTACTCAAAAATATCTGGCCTGAAATGTTTGATGTCTGAGCCATTGATGGTCACTAACTCTGAAGATAATTCATTGAAGCTATGGATATTTGATATGCCTGATGGTGGTGCAAGGCTTTTGAGGAAAAGGTGAGAAGTGTGAAATGCCTGCTGCTTAGGCATTTCAATAAAATTATTTCTATTTTTTAATTTCTTTTCTATACTATGGTATGTTCAAATACATACATTATGCAGTATTTTGGTGAAGATTTGTATTTATTTGTTTCTGTAATCTTTTATTTTTAAATTCAATACTGGACACAAGTCATTTATAATTTTTTCCAACTTTTCTTGCGCTAAAAAACCTGTAACTGTGGTATACATCTCTATAGTTGATTGTAGTCATTCAATTTGAACAATCACATTCATTTTAATTATTTTTTTAGGGAAGGACATTCACAGCCACCCACAATGGTTTGCCACTGTGAGCCAAGTGGAAATAATATCCTAGCAGCTGGCAGTGATAGTAGCCTGCACATCATGAACACTGTATCAGAAACTTTCAACAAAAGCCTTGGGAAGGCTTCACATAACAGAAAGGCTTCAAAGAAGAAAAGTAAGTACTTACTTTATTTTTAACAAGCCAATAAAAAAATACCCATAATACATAGTAATAAGTAATCTACTAAATTAATTTATTAATAGTGTAGCATAGCAATCAGCCTTTTAATGTTCCCACTGCTTGGACTCAGGCCTCATCTGTAAAGCCTGAATCAGAGCGCGACATCGTCTCGTGCCGGATTCAGGTCGTTATCCGGAGTAAGTGTGAATGGTAGGCGATCGCCTCTTTATGCAAAGCAGTCATGCTAGTGAAGGAGACTGCCGCACGCTTTAGGGAACTAAAATGCTTACCTCATGCCCCGGCCATCAACATTCTGACCTCAACTACCAACCACGTCAGGCCCGGGCTTGTTGACGACAAGCAATGGGTAGCTCGCAGGCCGGCCGTCTGGTAACCGTCAACAGCGCGTAGTGTTCTAGTCATCGACAGCGCGTAGTATTCCACACGCTCCTAAGTACGATGTCAGTAAACTTTAGGAGGCCAGCAAAGCTGATGTCCGCTAAGGCCGCGGGGATTTTCCGAAAAGGAAATCCATAGTTCTAGAACGCAAAGAGTAACTGAAAGATACAGGTGTGGTTTTAATTAGTCATAGGCTGACACGCCCATGCGCTCCACCCTAGTGTTGGAAAAGCCATTAGATAATTTCCCACCGAAAAAATCCTTTTATAAATATTTTAATCACCAGCAACTTACCTGGCCGCCATTTTATTTGGTTTTCTAAACCTAGAAGAAGATGGTCACGAAACGACATTTAGATTTTTGTGTTAATTTACGGCACATGATGTAAGTGACCTCTTCCAATATTAAACTAATTTCACCGTATGTCATTATCTACTTCACAAAAATTGATATGACGACAGAAATTCGGTTCAACCATCTCTTTCATGTTTAATATAAATTACGACATGGTGAGCCATAGCAAACAGACTGGCGAAACGTACCTAATAAAAGTACACAGATATCAGTTACGTTCCAGTCACGTCATAGTCACGTCACAGCCACTTCATAGTCACTACATAGTCACTTTATAGTCACCTCCTAGTTACCTCCTAGTCACTTCATAGTCAGCTCATAGCTGCATCGTTGCCACGGCATAGTAAAAAAAAAGAAAAAACGCCACAGTCACGGCGTAGTTACAACGCCAGGCACTCACTGATTGACTGAAACGCACCGATTCCGACTCATTTCTGACGTGCCGGTGTGTTATGATTTTTACTAAACTTCTACTAAACTGAATTTTTTGACGTTAGCCGCGACATAATCATGACTGATGTAGTCACTTACCTTAAAGTTAACAGTTTCGGCAACATAATTCCGGTTTTGCCGCTAAATAAACACCTGTATAGTGTTTTTAGTTTTTAACTAGTTTATATGCTACGACAATTTTATCATTACTTTCCTTTTCAGAGCGAACACAAATCGACCACCTCATACTGCCACCAATCACAAAGATAAGTTCGTGCATGCAACGCGACAAGCAATGGGACAGCATTGCGTCACTGCATGAAGGTTTCTTCATGGCCACGACATGGTCTTACAATAAAATGCGGATGGGGGACCATAAGTTGAAACCTCCGGAAACAGATAAAGGAGTTGTTGCTACATGTCTGACTGTGACTCACTGTGGAAACTTTGTCGTTATTGGTAAGTTCTAAATGTAAAACTCGACTTGAATTAAATAGTAAGGGTTATTAACTGTGGGCTTAAAAATTTCCTTGGGGTACTCCAATGTTCACTATCATTATCGTCATCCTTTCAACCGAAAGACGTCTTCCGGTGTGCGGACGTTATTCCAGAACCTTTCGGCCCCATCGACCGTCTATTCTGCGACCAATGTGACCTGCCCGCTGTGCCAAGTGGCAGTCCGCTTAAGGGGGATGTTCCAGCTTAGCCCGCGAAATTCAAATTTTCTTACGTTTTTTGCAATTTGAAAGCCAGTGATAAGTTGTATAAAGTTAAAAATACTTAAGCGGCTGTAAAACGTAACTAGTTACATAATTATAAACATAAAAATCATTAATACAAGCCTCCAAGCTCACCTAAGTGTAGGAACGATTTTTTCGAGGTCAAAAACGTTCTTGCAACTAAGTGAGCTTGGAGGCTTGTATTGATGATTTTTATTTTTATAATTATGTAACTAGTTACGTTTTACAACCGCTTAAGTATTTTTAACTTCATACAACCTACCATTGGCTTGCAAATTGCAAAAAACGTAAGAAAATTTGAATTTCGCGGGCTACCTGAAGCATTCACCTTAAGTTTGGCGATTTCTATAAGAACTACCTACCCTTTTTTTACTAGGTTTGTTCTTGTTCCACTACTGGATAAAGGTTTCCATATTTTTGTTACAAATCTTTTTGTACTGCGCGACCACTAGCCAAGTTAGACCCTTAAACGATTTATACCGGCACTTCACCATCGCCGCGGTACTGCCTAAAAACAGAAAACAAAATTGATGTGTTTTCTTTCTCTTTTCACAACACAGGTTACTCCAATGGCCAAGTACACAAATTCAATATGCAATCTGGTATACATCGCGGGTACTATGGCAAAGAAAACAGAATAGCTCATAAGGGTGCAGTTAGAGGAGTCGAGACAGACCTCTGCAACCAGAGGGTGATCACAGTTGGAGCTGATGACCTGCTGAAGCTGTGGCATTTTAAAGCTGGTAAGTAAATTGTGATGTTTTTATTAATGAAGGCGGTGCAAAATGAAATCGTAGTAATTAGTAATCAATTAGTTGTTAAGCCGGGTATTCATTGGGTAACATTTGTTGATAAACTTTTTACGACGTGTTTATCAACAGGTTTACCGTAAACATTGTTTCTGAATCTTGATCGTTCACACTTGTCAGTTGTTGAAGAAAGAATAAGATGTTGCTCAAGGAGGTAATGATGGTCTGTGCTGCTTACGTAATAATTCATACCAGTGCTACCAGACAAAAAAGACGACAACTCGGTTGGTTCGAAACTATCTCTTAATTAAATAGAAGTTACTTATTTCACAACCTTCGTGGATGGTTCTTTTCATAATTTCGGCACAAGCATCATTTAAAAAAAAAACGTCTTTATAATATTTATTTGAAGAATCTCAATGATTTACATTAGGATGCCGTTGATAAAGCTCGAGATCATCGAAACCTGGTTAGTGGATCACACTACTTCCATGTTTATAAATTCGCAAAACACACGTCCACACCTGTTGACTTTTGCTTATAAACTAGATGTTTGGTCTTGCTCACCATTCGAAGTGGGGAACACGGCAACATGTTTCTTAAACTATTTTTCATCACTTTTATTTATAAACTGTTTCCAGATATGATGAAACATTGTGAAACACTGTGTACTCGTATAAACTGTTTAAAAATGTATTTATTATCAATTTTCTATATGAATGATCTAAGTGTTGACTCGGTGCAGTGATATCGTGTTTGATTCTCGCATGGAACAAATATTTAAATGGCCAACAGTTCTCAGTCTGGGTGCTTTTTGTATGTGAGTTTACATGCATGCAAGCACCTTCGATACAGGAGTAATTACACTTGTTGGATAACGTTTTATTAAAATTAAATTGTGATTACTCAGCAGCAGTAAATAAGAAGAACTGATATAAATTTCAATCAACAGTTAGCTTTCCTAAAGATAATATGACAACCGCCAATATTCTATGTATTTTTCAACCTACGTTAATCGACCCTTAAGAGCGTCCAGCCCCTGATAATTCCCATGTGACCGCTCTTACGTGAATATGACGTCATTACAAATCTTTCTCTATACCTTTTGTTAACGAGGTTCTTATAAATTTCTGTAAAAATAATTGGGGAATGATCTCTGAAAGTCTGCTATTTTGCGTGAATTTGGCCCTTCATAAATTAAAAAAGTAAAGAAAACTATATTTGTGCACAGTTTATCGATGCTGTTTTTTTTATTCTTCTGACAAGTTTTGTGAAATATTAATCCAGTGCTCCTGGGAAAATTATAAAGAGGTAGTTACTCAGATACCCGCGAAACGAGACACAATAGTAAAACAATAACAGCGCGGTCTCATAGGACCGGTTGGGGATTCAAACGTTAAATCGTAATAATAATATACAAACAAACAAATCTAATAATTTCTCTTAAAATATTAGTTTAGATAGTGTTGGATAATACAACAAACCTATGTCCACGGTCACGTTGACGACAGACGGACTTGGAAGGGGCCTCTTATTAAAGTACATGCTTACCATCAGGTGGGATTGCGGTCAAACACTAGTTTATAAAACAAAATCGTTAAAAATAAACGTAGATAAATCGAGTAATTTACTTTACCTACTGATTTTTTTTGCACAAATGCATTCAAAGTTTGTCCTGACATTCAGTGTTCTTTTTTTATGACAAAAAAAATAAACATCACAGTGTGTTGTCCATTTATTTACTATTTCGTGTACAAAATTTATTTGAACCGATTTTGCAATGTTGTTTTATTTGGAACATACAAACCTATAGGTAAAGTTAAAAAAATAACAAATTCGGACAAGTTGGTTAGTAAATTAGTAAATCTAACCATTTGTAAAACAAATATTTAACCTATTCAATTTTGCTGAATTTATTTTTGTTTCATTAGTTTGTTTTAGTAGAACCGGATCGAGTATTTTTGCATTCTATGTACTCGTAATTTGGAAATAACAGTAGTTTGTGATTTCTAATCTGGCTTTAAGTTGTTTTTGTGAATTCAACTGCACGCGATTAATTGGAGTTTTAAACTAAATAAAAATGTAAAACCGCATACCTTGCATACACCAATGTGTTTTGTACTATTTGAACAAGTTTCTCGGAATACAGTCTTTTCAGTCAGATTGCATTAAATCTGGTTAAGTGGACTCTGGATATATGAGAAACTTCTACTTTTGATTAGTATAATGAAGTCCCATCTTATGACATAATATATACTAGAATATCCTACACTAAACTTTAGCACTTCCCCTATTCTATTAGTTTACCCTGCAGTATAATCGTTCCATATCCATTCATCATCTCGAACAAAAGCAACTAAGCATTAAATATTCTTCCAGCAACAACCCCTTACCACGTAATACGATTAGAAGAATCGGTGTCCAGCACAAAATGCCATCGAGACAGCGGGCTGTTAGCTCTCGCCAACGAAGACTTCTCTATAACACTTATAGACATTGACACCATGAATATTGTACGGAAGTTTAGCGGCCATGATGGCAGGATAACCGATATTGAATTCGATACTCAGAGCCGGTGAGATAATATATTTATTTACTTGCCTACTTGGATTTCTCTTGTTTCTAACTTTCTTTTGTGTTTTCGAGCTCTTATATTTCAGTTTGTTTAGAATGTTTTGCTTTATAATGATGTTTGGTTTTAGATGGTTGATCAGCTCGTCTATGGATTGTACTATTTGTACGTGGGATATACCGAGTGCCCAATTAGTAGATATTTTTTCGGTAAGTTCTTGTTTATATATCGCTCTACGTGCCAACTAATACAAGATGGCAACTTAGTTATCCATAAATCGTTAAAAATATTTTTAACAAAAAATTACGAATTTATCTACAATACAACAAATTTCTTTTTTTAAATATATTTTCTTTTGTTCTAAGGTTGAACAGCCGTGCACCTCTCTCAGCATGTCGCCAACCGGTGACTTCCTAGCAACAACGCACGTGGGAGAAGTCGGTGTGTTCCTTTGGGCGAATAGATTGCTCTACGAGAGAATATTCCTGAAGCCGATAGATAAGAAAGAAGTCAATATACCTAGATTGAGTAAGTATCCCTTGACCTTTTGTATTACGAAACCCTTTTCTAGGAACTACTTTGTTTTTTCTTCATTTACTATAATTACCAATCGTTTCTCCAGAATTACCAAGTACAGCACCTGAAAAGCCAGAAATAGATGACATAGGAACGATTGACTTAGGAGAAGAACCTGAATATAGATCCCCAATACAGATTAGTGAAGAACTTATTACATTATCAGATCAGCCCACCTCAAGATGGCTGAACTTGTTACATCTAGACATAGTAAAGAAGAGGAACAAACCCAAGACGCCACTGACAGTGCCGAAGTCAGCACCGTTCTTCCTACCGACCATACCGAGTCTCGAACTAGAATTTGACTTAGAGAAAGACAAAGACGATAATGGGGACACGAAGTTGTTAATGCCCGATTCTTTATCAACACTGACAGTATTTGCAAAGAAATTGGTCGCTTGCCAGACTGAAGAAAATTATGAGAAGTGTATAGAGAAGTTGAAGACATTGTCCCCGTCAGCTATTGAAGCTGAGGTCACAAGTATGGCGCCTGATGCGGGCGGGAACATCGACGTCATGAAACAGTTCTTAAAAATGTTAGACGTCATGTTAAAGAGTAACAGAGACTTTGAACTAGCCCAGTCTTACATGGGCCTGTTCCTCAAAATGCATACTCAAGTCATATCGCAAAATGAAGGTCTTCGGGATGCTTTGGCATCCGTTGAGGAGACCGCCACGAAAGCGTGGTCCAAGTTACAAAATGAATTGTTATATAATATCTGTGTTGTCAAAGCGTTGAAAGATATGTAGGTAAGTAATGAATAAATATTTTAAGCATATTTTTTCGTATTTTAATAAATTCCAAATTGTCTAAAAGAATAATTCTATTGTAAAATCCTCAATTCATTAACACACATGCTCTACAGCGGCATGAAATATAGAGAGGTAAACCTAAAATGTAAAAAAAAAGATGAAAAACATACCTCAAACTGAAGCTGTTCGTCCATACAAAGAGAAAAACCGAAACGTATAGTGCGGGAGCACGCCCAACAATGGAACGTAATAGATGATTCTTTCTTATTGTGAACATTGAAAAAGTGGGTTTTTATAAAAGTCGATGCGAATAATCTTGTTGCTGTGTTAGGAGGCTCTTATAAAATATAACCTTTTAGAGATGTTACATAAATACTCCTGACGTATAACATTTTTACCTAAATAAGAATATTATAAGTGCCCACGTAATACGTAACTAATACCCACTCCTCTCTGTAATTTAAAGCTGTTCTAAGCAACAGCCGTTCAATAGCAACGAAAGATTTATGAGGATTATTCTCTTTTGATAAAATATGAATTTTCCCCTGTCTATGCAATTTTTCTACTCCATTGGATTCCGCCTGTTTGCGGATGATCCCGCGCGAGGGTCTTTGCGGCGTTTATTGAATATTTTTCGAAGGGAATTAAATCGCGGCCGATCGGTTCACCGGAGCCGGCGTTCATTAATGGCCGCTTCATTTTCGCAATAAGTATTCATTTCTCCGCCTCCCTCCGCGACCCACGACCGCTGCCGTGAATCTCCAATGAAAATCTGATTGTGCTTCCTTTCCTTTGCATTATGAATATCTATCAAATTCCTTCGCATCTTAGCGATTCCTTTATTGAGACGGATCGAGTGTCGAGCAAATAGCGCGAACGTTTCATTAATGTGTTTAATTTATTTTTTCGTCTACTTTCACGACGAAGCTGAATTCATGAGGAATGTGTAGATGTAACAAAGGCTTTGAAAAGTCATTTCGATGTGTATGCGCCTTCATTTGCAAGCGCTTTAGAAAATGTTAATTTCCGGAGGGCGTTCGGAGCGCGTAGCTTCGGTACATGTGTTATAAATGTACGGTTTCGAACAAGCCATGGGCACAATTATTATGGAAATACGTGTAGCTATATTTCCGTTTGAGAATTGTGCTTCTTGTAATTAATTACGAAGATATCCGAGCACGCATTCCTCATTAGATTTAAGACCCTTTACGCTACTACCTACTTACTAGAGATGTTCTATTCGGAACTTCCGATTGATTTTGCATTTTCGATTCCTTATGATAATTTTTTATCGAAACTTATATTGGAGTCAAGTTTCGACTGATATACTGTTTCCTTGTTGTTTTGTTTAGAAGTTCTATTTTTATTTTTTTATTAAAACTTAGTGTTTTATTTGACGCGTCAGCCTCCACCTTCAAATTGGGTTCCAATTCCAGTTTCGATTCTGATACCGACAATCCGAATTTAAAAACTTCGATTCCGAATTCAGTTCCGATATAACCACCTCCGTTACATCCCTACTTAGAACATCGAGCTTGTTTGTTGACGGTATAAAAGAAAATCTAAAGGTGTGTAACTATAGAGATGTATTGGGATTGGGTTCGCAGCCTGTGTTATACGCTTCAACATATCGTATCGTCACCTGCATTCACTATTATGCATGAGCGACCCACTAACCCAATACGTTTTAAGCCGTTTTCTTAGTCACCGCATAGAGTTCTGCTTATCTAGATATTGGACGGGTTTCTTATCTGAGTACCTACCTATTTTGAGTTAAGATCTTTTCGAACCCTAGTCAAATGACAAATTTTAACAGATTTTCAGGGTAGAGTTTGAGAAATACTTATTTTCAAATGCTGTCAATCAGAATTTTTGGGATTGAAACTTATAGGAAAGTATGATGTTGGTGGTCCAGAAGTGAGGGTACTTTGTGTACAGTGCAGATATATTACTACCAAAAAGATACCTAGATAGGTAGGTAAATACATATCTGCTCCAATATTTTTTTTTAATCCGGAATAATACGTACCTAGTGTACCTACCTACCTAATTGCCTTGTAGTGAAATTTCATAGTCAATTTAAATGAACAAACTCGGACCCTACGGCTCGCTGGCGTGCAAACTGGGATGTGAAATAGGTGGTTTAGCTTAAAAGCTATTTTAGGACTCTGTACTCCATTTCATAGAAAAATATCCTTTATATTTTTTAGAACTAGGTACCTGTGTCTTCATCCAAAAATAATAGTTTATAAATACAAAAATGTCATAAATGAGAAAGTTTGTAGCGTGTAACTCTTTGTGAGTATGTTTGTGAATTACCTACTCCTTGACGGGCAAACGGCTTAATGGATTTGGATGAAATTAGGCCCACAAATGAAAGAATATTTCTCATCCCGGGAGTAGGTAGGTATGTTCTCTTGAAATTATTTCCGACCAGGACACATGCGAAACTGCTGCCGTTAACAGAATAGATGCTACCTACTATAAAAACACCCACTCTGGTCGACACGAACAGCAGACACATAATTCTTGAATACTTTATCAAAGTTCTTTAATCAGAATATAGAACAAGGAAATGAGGATTGTCGTCCATTTTCTATTACCGATGCTTTATTCCGCGCCATTTAACTTTTTCAGTTGAAAGTTGAATCTTCATAATGCGGCGACGGCGGTGGGCGGAGCGCCGCCGACCTCTTGACAGCGTCCACTGGGTATTAAACTCAATATCTAGTAAATTAACTATTGGTGCAGATTATGAAACACATTTGAATGGCTTCTTTTTTATTAAAATTTCCATTCTGCAAAGGGGGAGCTTTTTACAGTTCTCTGATTAAATTCTGCCGATTTCGTTTTCAGATTAATTTTGCTACATAAGCAGCTATGTACAGTATTTAGTCGTGAGCTGCCTATCACTTCTTTAGTTACGTATTACTTGTGTAAGCCTATTAACTATTTAATGATGATATTTCCTAGAAGTACTTAGAGCGTCCTTTTCGAGATACATTGTTATAGTAAAGTAGATATTTTGGAAACAGCTATCTTGTGAATCTTATCTAGAGTCTTATTGAAGTCAAATACCTTTTCAGAGGTCTTAGCTGGAAGCTTCTATTTTGCGTGAACTTTGGCCTCTTGGAACTTTTTTTGTAATGTAGGTAATTTAAAAATATGTTTATAGAACCTTACACATTTATTCATATTTTTAATTGCAGTCTTTTCCAAAAACTTTAAAAGTGAAAAAAATATCATTTCCTGGAACAAGTTTTGTAAAATATTTGATTGAATGGCGGAATACTGAATGCCAACCGAGCGATCAGGTGTTACCTACTATTTCTCTTTTTACGCGTTGCCTGTTTATCAAACATTGCGTTGGATAAACGGACAAGCTTTTATAAAACATGTTCACGTTGACGATAGACGGGTCGGGAAGGGCCCCCGGGTAGCCCGCGAAATTCAAATTGTCTAAGTTTTTGCAAGTTGTGAAGTCGTATGCTGGTTAAAATATGATTGGTGGGAGCAACACGTACCTATTTATTAACTTAATTATCACTAAAATCATTAATACAACCCTTTCAGTTCGTTTTACAGAAAAGTCAACATAATACAATTTGACTCCTATCTGACCTGCAAAGAATTTTGAGGGCTACCGTGGCGCTTTCACCCTAAATGTCTCTCTTCTCAATAAAGCGAAAAGTCGGCGTTCAGATTTATGCACTCTGATGTAGGTACCTAAGCTACGTCGGTTAGGTACATGTCGCTGTTGTTATTTACCGACATCGGCGGCATTCTCTCTTTCTCTGTCTAATATTTCATCAAGAATGACCTTCGACGGTGGATATATTCATAAACTTCCATGTTAATAATTTTGGGAATGAAAGGAAAGTCATAAAGTATGTACGAGGAAGTGAAAGAAAAACCTGCGCAAGTCGTAAAACTTTGAACGGTTCGCGTGATGGGCTAGGAACTATTATTACGCACGCACTTTTTACACCCAGCACTTTATTTACCTGGGATAGATACATTTAGATGTCTGAACCGACCTCATAATACGCTTTAGTTAGGTAGACAGCAAAAAAGATAAAACATGTCGTCGGAAATGTATTTATTATGAAGGTTCAAAAAGACGCAAGGAAAACAGACCCTTACTTACACGCGTATTTAAAAAAATAAACATTCACTCTCCCCGAGTTCAGTGAAGGACTTGTGCAAACATTGTATAGAGATGCTTACCTACGCATTCATTAAACGAAGCAATCTTATTAAGCTTAATGAGTTCAAGAGCATGTAGCTTCTCACTTACCTGTTTCGCGTAATTACATTAAAGCGCTTCCAATAGGCCTTTTCGCAATGTACCAGTAATAATAACAACGATTCATCATTCGCAGTGAATCGAATTGATTGAAGACGCAATTATTAATGTCCGTCAAACGCCCTTTGCTGTATCATCGATAGCGCTTAAACGAGAGTTTAAATCGATACTTTCAGCCGGGAAAGTACCGTTACTAATTTACGAGTGTTACATTAAGCAAACAGCCGTTATAAAGTGCAGCAAAATTGTTTCATGAAAAGTGTATGGGGCAAAGCCGTTTGTTGACTATTGGTTAATTAAAAGCAAACAGAGTGGGGAGAGTTTACTTTGTCCATGGTGTACCACTCCGATATCCGTTTTCTGAACTGCCTACGAGATATCGTACGGTCGTGGGTAGTCGTAACTTTTATTGTGCCGTTGTGCGGGTAACAGGGTTGAGCGGCGAACGACTTTGAATAAGTGCTAATGCAAATATTATGTTCAGGATTCTTTTTGGTTTCGCTCCATTATCACGGTTACGCTTAGTCATGGGATGTTTGTGTCTGTTCGATGGATAGGTATTTGTTCATGTGGCTCCATTTAGATGGATCTTTGCTTTTATTCTTATCGTCTATACCTATTATATTAAGTAGGTTCAGTTATACCGTTTACTGGCGTTACTTTCAGTTTCTTTGCATACGTTTATTTTTCTCTCAGCTTTGTGTGTTTAGGTCTCACGTTTAATAGAAAACCAATTTTCGTTTCAGATGAGCTTGTCAAATAATGTTGTAATCGTACTTATTAAAATAAGCGAAAAGCTTATTTCACGCGGTCTATTTAATTATAGACTACACGAGTCTAATTGAGTTCTGAATTAATTGACTTGCACAAACGATTGAATCGCATAGGCGATATAATGCCTACATAGGTATATCTAACGTCGGAGGCACGAGAGTGTAACTAAGGTTGTCTGTAGGAGGACGAAAATACATTTCTAGGTGAAGGTAAATTAAACTAATATTACCTATGCCTAATGAAGAAATTGTTGTTGTTATGTTTTTAGAAGGGAAAGTTATGAATCGATTGCGAGAATGATTATATTCTATTGAATACAAGTTATAGTAGAGCCGCGTCCAGTGTGAGTGCTCTAAAAAATGGGTGCCTGGATCCTATGCCATGCGATGTGATTCATGTGATGAAAGCGAAACTGAAAAGCTTACAAAAAAGTAATGAGGTTTATTGCGTTCTGATTTACAACTTGAGTAGTCTTTTTAGGCTATGATTGAAAAGTATTTTTTTTTTTTAAATTGGTAGGTATAAACTAGTTACTAGTAACTCTAGTGCTGAACCCCGATCCTACCTGATGGTAAGCAGCGATGCAATCGTTGAAGGTGAGGCGCACTAGTTATTTGGGTTTCTAAGCAGGTGTTTCTATGTCTGGTGACTGCTGTTTGTATCGGTTGCGTTTCGCAGGGCGTGCGTCGAACGATTGTCGTCGGCGATGCGCCACCGATACATTGTGGACATTCCCTGTGGGAAGTATTGTGTTTCCTCATGGTTACAAAAAAAGGGCTTCATTTTAATTCTTTGGACGCTGGAACGCAAATCGACGCTAGACACAAAAGGCTTTTTAATTCTTGTTCTTCTTGTTTCTCTAATTGCCGAAATATACGAAAGGCTAAGTCAAACGTGAATACTTCTAGGGAGGCGTGCTCCATCATCGACTACTACATCACTTACCATCAGATTAGATAGCCGGGCTTAGTTAGGTACCTACCTACTTAATTATATAAATTAAAACAAAAAATCTGCTAATTACCTTTTTTATAATGCCTTCTCTTCCCAAATCTACTATGTATAAAGAGATAATCTACTTACATTACAAAAGTACTTAATAATGCAATCAGAAAGGAAACTTCAGTGCGCAGTCAGTCGTGGTTAGTTAAGCGAATCGGAAGGATTGACGGATTTGCTCTAGCGAAAATGCAATTTTCACTTTTGCCATCACAAAATGGTACCTAACAGATAGCTAAGTATCTTTTATAATGATTCGGAATGGAATGGTGCTTTATAAGGTTTATTAACGTGCTTATTTTAGGCGTTTATTAACTTTATAATAATTTGGATCTAGTAGGTTAATTTTGTAGAAGAGATGGTTGATGGGGACGAAAGGTTCTGGAGTGATGACCACGTACCGGAAGGCCACCCACAAGGTGAACCTGGTGAAGGTAACAGGAATCCGATAGATGCGAGACGCACAGGACCTGATTCCTACTTTCAGCAGTGGATGTCTTTCGGCTAAAATTGTGATGATGAGGTTAATTGCAGCTCTATCTTGTGGGCAGCCCACAGGGGCAGCCGTCCAAACTGCCGAATGGCACTTGAGGCACTTCAGTATGTGCCTCATCCCAGGTCAACGGCGCATCGTGTTCAACGACGCCTCAAAGAGAAGCCAGCTTGATAGACGGAGTCTGTTAGGGTTGAAGCTTGCCAGGGCAGCGGTAGCGTTCGAAAGAGTTATCGAATTCCTGGAGTGCAAAGTGGAGTGCAAAAGCTATCTGGGTGGGTTTTATTCAGTAGAAGTCTGACACTCTTTCGAATCTAAAAAGTGGTCAGGTCGTGGAAAATGCCGGTTTTATGGGCACTCTAGCCTCTATCAAGTGAACTCATTCATATTCTCACTTATCTTCTGAACAAGGGTACGGCAATCACATTGGGCACCTGAGTCCTGACCAATTATAGTCATGGTGTTACGTTGTGCATCTGACCAAGTAACCATTCTTTACAACATTGTAGTGAATCTGAGACCTAATTACTGACGACTCCATAATATTCGATGTATCAATGTTCGCCGCTGACCACACAATGGGTTAAATTACCGTATCACGGGACACATGCAGCACATTATACACCGGACAGTAATTAATCAGTATATAGGCACATGTAATTGATGCTTAATACATTTACTATTGTGTCACAACGCCTATTACATAGGTACCTACTTACACATGATTTAGTAAGCTGAAGGATCAAATTAACTTATTTGATTTTATTTGATCCGTCTCTAATTGTTTTTTTAACCGACTTCAAAAAAGAGGTTTTCAATTCGCTGAAATCTTTTTAAATAGATGTTCCCCGATTACTCGAAAGCGTCAGGACTGATGTAAAAACTTCTTTCTTCTTTGAAATGGTATACTTTCCGGGTAGTCTCATGGTAAATCTGTATGGACAAAAATAGATATTTCTATGAAAAGGAATAGGCAGTATCTATTCCACAGTAGATAGGGGCCCAGTACAAATATTTATATCCGCAACCTTTGTAATAACAAATCATTAGTGTTCTTCTATCAAGTGAGCTGAAAATACTTATTAATTGCAGAAGTTGACTTTATGTTTATAGACCAAAGATAAAGACTCTACATGAGTTAGAATTGCGCAGGATTCAATGTACGTACTTCTTAGGCTGGGTTCACACTCCATTATCCTGCACGATTTTTAAGTATTCGATTTCAAACGTAAAATCAGCCGGGTGTTCATATGAAAGATTTCCATTCGTGTAAAAGTGAATAGCAGCCTTACACGCTACATCGCAAGCTCGACATTTGGACTACGCTGCACGCTGTAGGTGTACCTAATCTATCTATACAAAAGGAGAAACTGACTGACTGACTGACATGCCTATCAACTCACAGCCGAAGCTCCTGGAACTAGGAACATGAAATTATGGACAAAGCTTACTTTTATGTTAACATTTAAGGGGGTGCAAAGGGCAAATTCTTTTGTATGCAAAATTGTAGGTATTTCTTGGACCAAGTTCTTGAAACTTGGCACAAGTTCTAATGAAAATAACTAATAAAGACTCTCATTATTGGTTTTGAAAAATTACCTTCAAAATACGTGTATAAGGTTGTTAAAGTTTCAGAATTCACAACAATTTTGCGTACGAAGTCACGAGATAGAATAAAAGCAAAAACAAATGACTGGAGATTTTTTGTTTACATTTCGAATCATGCCTCAGTGAATCCAGTATAGTAGGTAGTCGAATAAGTAGTTAGTGCCGTTATCCAGCTAATCTACTCTATGTGGATAGTAGGAAATGAGAAAATGTAACAGCTGGCTGCTAGAATCGAGGGTTGTGATAGTCCAATAGTGATTATATGGAAATGCGATCATGCTTGAAAGGCGATTTCACACTTGTCGCTTTTTACTGAACCATTGGCGAGGTAACTTTGTGCAGCCATACGAGTGTGAAAGGTACTTTGTTCTTATAACGCAAATGATATTTGTGTTGACAATAAAAAACTATTCTGAGGGCATGTTTTTTTATGCTTTATCCAATAACTTCTCCTGCTCTTGGGCGGAGCGGGAGGGCGTGTCAGACTTTTAAGAAAAACTTAAAATCTAAAACATATACAATGGGCGGCTATTGTTGTTGCGATTTTTTTTTATTTCGTTTACTTTCGTATAATTTTGTTTTTAGTGTCAAAAAAACCGACCGAAAAACATACTAAAAAGTTGGGAACAAGACACTTAAAGAAGTTAATGCCGTCGAAACTATGATTGAACTAAAATAAATTCCACTAACTGCATCATACCGCTTGCCTTTTAAATCGGTTTTTTGTGGTCGGGTTTTTTGGCACTATCAACTTTTTCTTCTTAGTTAGGAATTCTGTGGACTTTTTAAACTCAATTCTTTTGTGTTTCGATCCGTGCTCCTGCTATAGTACGAACTTACTCGTTACTGCGTGTTAACTGGTCTACACTGTCATTCACTGTCAATATTAGACCACTAGCCTTTTCCCAACTATATTGGGGTCGGCTTCCAGTCAAGCCGGATTTAGTTTAGTATTTTACGAGGAGCGGCTGCCTACCAGACATCCACAACCCATTAACTGGGGTGACACGGTACTTCATGGCAAGACTGGAGTCAGATTTACTGGCTTCTGACTATCCGTATCGACTGCCAAAGATCTACAAATGATAGCCGGGACCTACACTTAACGTGCTTTCCGAGGCACGGAGAAAACTCGTTACGTTAAGATTGCCACCCATCCACAGACCAACCTTGGCAAGCGTTGCTTAACCTTAAAGATCGACCCGTGCGGTTGTTGTTATCTAGCCACGAGCTCCTCAATCCTGTCAATATTAGACCACTGTGGAGATTATTTTCTCTGTCTTGTCGCTATAGGAGACGACCGTCTGGAACCGCGCATATCCATGTCATGGACGCACGAGAGTATTCGCACTGCAGTCGTAAACTATCAAAAGCATGTCTATTCCTTTCGACTCGGCCTTTATATTAGCTGTTTTATGCGAAAATTAAATAGGTAGGTATATGAATAATATTCACAGATAACATTATTTCAGAACTAATCGCTAGCATAGAATGATTTCTGTGGAGGCGACCTCTCGCGCCGGGCTCTGGTTGAGGCCATGGTACAGAGCGACGGGGAAAAACAGGCGGTCAAGTCCTTCTGAGAAGTAGTATTGCTAGCGAAGGACACGACCAGACGCGTGGAACGGACGTCCTAGCCGCGACAACCCCAACCCTGACTACGCTATGGTAGGCTGCCGTCTAGCCGTTCGATAATCGTCCAGTCCTAGTCTTAAAAGTCAACCACGTGTAGTGTTCCACGTGCTTCTTCCAGCAAGGTCGATGCCCACTGAGGTCACGGGGATTTTCTGAGAAGGACACTCGTGGTTCTAAAACGCAAAGGGAAACCCAAGGACACAGGTCTGGTTTTAGTCAGTAAAAGTTTGAAACCCTTTCGCTCCGTCTTTTTTTTTTTAAATACTCTTGGACTATTTTCTACCCTAAAATATAGAAGAATTAAGTACTTTATAGTGGCATTTCCGCAGTTTTACAAGATTTACTCGGACGGAGTCGTGGATAAAAGCTAATAACGACAAAAGTAATATATAAAGCGTAGCTCTGGAATTTCGTTTTAACAGTTTGTAAAAGCACTTTAGTTCCTAAATACTATGTATACTGAAATAAATCAAACTTTTTCATTAACTTGATTGCTAAAATATCCGTGAAAGACAATTTGAAGAGGACCTATCGAATTGTTCTAAATCTAAACAGGGCCTTTAAAAATCTTCATTAAAAACGTTTCTCGAATTAATCTACCCATTTCGTCAATCGAAAAGAAAAGGGTTTTCGTCAGCGGTATGTTAATTACAGAGACCAGAATATACCCTTTTAACGGCCGCCCATTTCTGTACGTTTCTGAATGTGTTCGTGATTTGTCGAGAGGATTATTTTAATTCGTGTAAACGAGGCTCTTTGGTACCGGTGTACTTAATTCCAGTAATAAGTGCTACTTGTGTATGTACGTGTAACATTCGCGTTCCTTTATGGTCTTTCGCTCCGGTTGAGTCTGACTTGAGCAAAGTTTTAAGCGGTGACATTGTAACGTGTAGGGTGAGCGGAGCGGTGCCGTCATTGAGTCTGCGAGGAATTGTGTAAATAATAAAACAGGGTTGGGGTGTTCAATTAGCTTTACAACATTTTAATTGATTAAATGCTGCTACTTTGTTCTTCTTTGTTCGTGGAATTTACAAATACATCATTTAAAAAAAGTTTTCTTATGTTAATAATATAACTAATTTTAACTCACGTAAGAATTCAAAATTACTACTGAACACTTTTTTAAGGAAATCATTAAATAAGTTTTCGAGCTCTGATTGAAGCTAGAGGTAGTGTCAGAGCTTTACTGTCTAAAACGTGCACCAATGCTCCTTTCATTTGCTTTTTCTGTAGCTCTTTCGAACAATCTCTATTATTCTGTTATGCTCAGATACCTAACGAAACACGGAATAAAACATGGAATAACCGTTACTCAATCTAGAGCCACATTTAGCATTTTTATCTTCAGAATCTTGCCACGATTCCGTAGCTCACAGCTCAGCGTAGCAGCTACGCCAAAGCTACGACGTAGCACAGTTCGTCGTAGCCAAAATCTTGCTACACGCAGGCTATAATACAGCACGTAAGCACTTAGCTATAGGGATGTACACGTTTGTATGGCCGTCTTCAGGCCGGATATGTAATTTGCATGCCTATAAATTATTAAGATGAGCAAACGGTCCGCTGACCTTTCCCCTGTTTACAAATTAGGTGCAAATCTGACTGCCTCAATGTTGTAATGTTAATGACTCGACTGAGGTTGCCAGTTTGACCTTATTATAGCCGATAAACATTGAAAATCTTAAATTGTTGATAACTTTTGTGACGCTGAATTGTTGTGAAAGTAGAGTTTAGTTATTTTAACACATTATTTTAATGCATTTATAAAAAAAGTAAATAATATCCTAAATATAATATTATGTTTACTCGCCATATACACCTACATAGTTTGTTTATCTGTGTAAAATGTATGATAAAATAATAATTCCGTTGATTTGACTGAGTACTTTTATTGATTCTACTTTGAACTCATGCTGACATAACTGAATTAACAGTTTGATTTACTTAGGTTTGAACAAACATAAAGTTACAAAATATTATTCTCGTTGAAAAGAACTCATTATAATTACAATTTGTGAAAACAAATATAATGCAACAGACAGTTTCTTAAATTTATAAAATTCAACCAAAAAAACCATTAAGTTCTTAAAAACTTAATTGTTATTTTTTCTTTCGCTCTATTATTTCAACTATAATGTAATACGAAATCATAAGGCGAAATTGTTTAAAAATTAAATTACATAGACAATGATAATTGAATTATCCGTTTTGAACTAGAAGGCGTGTTAACACGTTTAATAGAATTTCTATTATGTACAAAGGCTTTGTATTTCGGTTATTAAAGTGCTAAGGTTGAATAAATGTCAAACCTGTCTAGTTATCTGTGAATTAATGGCAAAAGCTCTTGATCGTAAGTTGTAAGCTTATTCCTTTAACAAAAATACGACTTTTTGTGTCTGGTTTCATCATCACCTAACCTAGCCTTTTTCAAAAACTATATTGGGGTCGGCTTCCAGTCAAGCTGTATTTAGCTGAATACCAGTATTTTACGAGAAGCGGCTGCTTACCAGACGTCCACAAACCATGTGTATGGTTTAGTTTTCAAAATTTATTTTTAATTTACTTTAATTATACACTGGACATTAGTTATAAGCAGCGCGTAGTGTTCCACGCGCGCCTCAAAGAGCCATTAGCAAAACCGTAGGGATCCAGCAGGGCCGAAGCCTACTAGGGCCATGGATTGACTTCTGAAAGGGAATCCCTTGGTCCTAGAACGAATGGGCAACTGAAAAATATAGGTATGGATTTAATAATTAAAAACCTGATAAGACCTCCCACACCGCCCCAGAGCGGAAGAAGTTATCAGATGATTCTCCTCCTCCAAAAAAAATGGTTTCCGACATAGCCGAAAACCGGTCACTGGTTAATGGTCATGGTCAGGGCACTGTCAATATTGTACGGTCAATATTGCCGAAGTATTCTGGAGCAAAAGAACAACACTGTTGGCCTCTCACAAGGTAGGCTGGTGACCTGTTGAGGGTCGTGAGCATCTGATAAATGCGAGACGCTCAAGGCTGGTCGTGATGGTGACACAGAGAGGTTTTTTTATGGTATCATCAGAATGACTTCTCCCACTCTTGGGCGGAGCGAGAGGGTGTGTCAGACTCTTTTGACTAAACCCCTACCCCGTTCCTTCGTTACCTTCGATCTGGGGGACACGGTGGACAGCTTTCGGATTTCCCATGTTCCCCAGAGGCTTCGGCCCTGCCGGGCTCCTACAGTTTGCTGACACCTCCTTGAGGCGCGCGTGTAACAGAACGCGCCGTTGACGACTGGGCTCGGTCCAGATTATTTCCAGACTGGCGGACGGCGAGCTACCCAGTGCTCGCCGTCCTCAAACCCGCGCCTACGGTGGTCGGAAATCGGGATCGGGATCTCGGCGGCGGCGGCGTGAGGACCGTTCCCTCACGCGCTCGCGGTCAGCAGCCTCCTTCACTAGCATTACTGCTTCGCAGAAGGAGGCGACCTCCTGCCACCCCTCCTCGCTCCGGACCATGGCCTGAACCAGGGCCCGGCGCGAGAGGCCGCCGCCGCCGATAGCCTCCACAAGGACACGGCGGTGCTCCGCCCAAGCGGGGCACACCTCTACCGTGACACAGAGAGGTGGTCTATGTCTAGCAATGAACGACTTTCAGCTGAAATAATGAATTTACAACACATACACAAAGGCCTAGAGAAATTAATAAGAGACAAACGTTAATAGAAACTGAACTAATTTAACTTTTTTTAATAAAGGCCGTAAAGTAGTAAAGTTAGTTCTAGGGAATACGCACAACAGGTAGTTAGTCAGAAACTCAGAATACTGTTAACAATATAGGTAACAAAGTAAGGTAGACCTAATTTGAGAAGCTGGAGGCATTATTTAGTTGTTTTACGGTATTTTAGGTGCTTTTCTGAATCAATACGATACCTTTTCGAACTAAAGTTACTAAAATCTAAGTCATTCGTCATTTTATTTAATTGAGTAGGAAATAATGCATTGTGTTTATTATTAATTAACTTTTTTAAAAGCACAAAAAATAAGGTTTTTATAGGTATTTTTGAGCTTTTTGAAAATATTTTGTCATTTTTATCGTGTTGAAATCTGAATTCTATATAATCAATTAATTTCAAATACATACAACTTTTTTGTCTAGTAATTTAAAATTATTACAAGCTTTTGTTTAACTTGCAATGTTTCTATTACCAATTTATGTTCAGGTCAACCCTTGCAAATTAATTTAGTTTAAATGACAATACATAGCTAACTATATATAAATAGAAAGAAAATATTGGCACAACATAAGGCACAAAAACAACTGGTTATAAAGTATGAACGGAAAATAGCAATAACAAAATATTGTGCCTCACGGCCTCAGTTTCCTGAAGATGGTGGAGGATTAGTTATGATTTTATCCAATTTTACCCCTGCTCTATATAAGAAACGCATTGCCGTTTTCTGCTTGATATTAATCATAGCAATTACAGGTAGACGCTTCAAATATTCACAGAATATTTAGTTGTATCTTCACTTTAAATAAAAATAAAATACCCTTCGTGCACTAGTCCGACTCGCCCTTGGCCGGTCTTTTTAAACGGTTTTATTTAGCTCACCCCGTTTGTTTTATTTTTTATTCTTGGGTCAAATTTAGTAATTCAAATTTCACCCTCTTCCTGTCAACCGATTAATCTGAAATTTTGTATACACTTTGGATTTTGGTGACAATACAATTATAAAACAGAAAAGAAATGAATTAAACAGAATGCGACAAATTATCGACTTAATGTGCGATAGAATTCGATAGAATGCAATAGAATTCAATTGACGTGCCCCACGGTTTTATTTTAGTCTAGTCTATGCGTATGTTTATAATTCCCACGACTGTATCTATTTTATTATTTTTTGGTTTTTAGTACATTTATCTTAAACATTGCAATGTATGTTTAACATAAAACCGTTTAACTTAAAAAGTTTTTTTACCTATTTTTTCTTTTTTACTTGTACTTGGTGATATTACCGTAATTGCGGTTGAGATTTTCTATTTTATTAAATTCTAGAATCTATTCAAGTCTACGACATGTCACAACGAGTTTTATATTTGATCAACTGCGTCAGCAGAAGAACAACAATTATAAGAAAGATAAACGAAATATCTAAAACACATATAATGGGCGGCCTTATCGCATCCAGCGATCTCTTCCAGGCAACCTGGAGTGGTCAGTAATTGTCAGAACATGATATGGGGCCGTTATTAGTTTGACAATAAGCACCGATATTTATTATTATAAATTATAAAAGATACATAGGTACATATACATATGCTATATAATAGTTACATACCAAAAATATAGACAAGATAAACAAATGGCTACTGACCAAACAATTGGATATCGATAAAATCACAGTGACAGTGTAGTTTTGTTTTTAAAAACTTATTTTTTAATTCTTTCGAAAACTGGCAACGATTGAGCGCGATTTATATTATCTGGCAATGCATTCCGCAGACGAGCAGCCTGGACAGCAAAGGATTTATCCAAGAAAGTTGTGGAATGCAATGGCATTTTAAGTCGTAAGTTATCTGAAGACTTAAGAAATTTCCAAAGGGAGTTGCAAAGAAGTTAAAACCGATTCTTGACGTATAGAGGGTGCTAGGAGAAAAGAGTATAAAAAGTACGAGGTAAGTAAGTAGAGTAATAAAAGGGAAAGAATATGAGATTCCAGCGAAGGAGAATTGGCAACCACCTGAACCTTACACGACATTCAGAAACATGGTTACATTTTGGTAAATCGAAAATGGACCTTATGCTCTCTATTCAAGTATAATGTGTTTATTAAATAAACTCCAGTCACATTATTTCACTACTTAGGCTCGACCTGTCCACATCCTAAAATGGTATGTTTCATGCGATCTCCTTTGATATCTACACTCATATTATAAAGTGGTAAAGTTTGTTTATTTGTTTGTAGGACAATTGGTTTGTAGGATTTGTAGGACAATTTCTGAAAATATTGGTCCGATTTCTTACATTTTTTCACCGTCAGAAATCCACTTTATTCCTGATTTGACATAGACCATATTTTAAGTACGCGGGAGAAGCTGCGGGCAAAAGCTAGTCACACTATATACACAATCGATATTATCATTAAAAAACTAGTAATTGGTAGTCTACTAGTATGATGATGATAATGATGATTGCGTTAAATATGATCCACATTTACATTTAAATCTTGATGAACATTAAAAATGTAATGAGAACTATTTAAATTGTAATCCCGTTAACATGCTCGTTCAGGCAGCTGATAATATTGTTATTGGATAAATATGTATGTGGCCACCATTATATTCTACTATAACCAGCGACACTTTTGAAAAGATTTAATTTCATTATTTTACTACCATTGTCGCAAGCATTTATTTTTAAAAGTTGTAGTGTGCTCATAATCCACGTAATAATTTATTTCTTTATATTCGAACAGCTAGCAGAATATTTGTATTTTTTAAGTTGTAGTATATTTTATCAAAGTATTCATTAATCTAATGGAATAATTTAGTTTATCTTTGTTCAGCTTACAGCTAGTAGGATATTCTTTTGCAAAATAATTGTTTGTTATACATAAGTATAGGTATATTACTTAAGAAATTATATTAATATTGGGCTCCTCGCCTCATGTGAATAGACTAAAAAATTAATGAGATGCATGAAGTAACAATATACTTCGATAAAGAAAGAGTAAAACACAGTGACTATATCAGCAACAAAAATCTTTAACTACAGAAATTCTCACTTCAAACTAGCTTTAAATACAAATCCTCTACACATGACGTCGTTACGAGTATTAATTGGCCGTATTTATAGGCGAGCCGCGATCTGCAAGTAGTTGTACGGCGGAATTAGAATGTAATCGGGTACGGCGCGGCGGAACGGAACAACAAGGATTTACGAGCCCCGCCGCTTCCGCACCATGCACCCCCAAACACTCAAAAACTACAACCCTCACCTTTCTGTACTGTGAATAGGTTTTTTTATGATAAGTGGAATAAATTGCGGACGTCCAACCAATTTGTCCAGTAGTGTTGGCTTTTTTCGTCGCTCGCTACTCGCATATGTATCGTCGGACCGCGCGTCTTGTATGCTAAGTACTCCACGGAGCCCGGCTTACCTGTTTCATGCCATTTCGAAATTATTCCTTCTACAGTTAAGTTCGTAAACGTAATTAAGTGTTTCTTGATTTATTCATGTCCAATTAAAGTCGAAGCGTTTCGTTGTGATTTATGAATGGAATGGATTTACGATTTATTTGATGCGAACATTTAGTCGTTTACTGCATATTTGCGACGCGTTTCCGGATTTGGATTGATATTGACACGAACTCGCGCTGGTTATAACTTATTTGTGTGAAGGGCCCGTTTTTTCGCCATATAGTAAGTTCCCATCGGTCTCTAAAGTTCTTTAACGAAGTTTGCGAGTCCAATTTATGCAAACAGCAAAGAGCGAAACAGAAGTCAACAAAAAATTAAGCTCCACAGTGAGCTGAGCCGTAGTCTTTGTTCTTCTAATCCCGACTTTCCTTTCAGATAGCGTTCAGTCAGCTCTTAAATTAAGAATTTATTTCAGAACTTCATACTTTCCTGTTCCCCTTTGTGTTGCATCACAATGGAAATTATTATCAATTGGAAAACTTTCCGTTTCCACAACTTCTATAAAGGCTCACGTTTTATTTTCCACTTTTGACTTTCTTTTTGTTTTGTAAGGCGATATCACAGCGGGATATTTCACTGTGCCATCTTGATTATCAAACAAATTATAAAGTAAGCGACCTTTTTGTAACTTTTAACACGACCGTGTGATCGTAAACTACCCATTATAAAATTCTTCTGAAGCATTAATTATTTAGAATTATTTTTAAAAGCGGTTCGTGTAAGGCTATCTCGTAAAAGGGTTTCCAATGGAATATTCATGATTACCCTGAGTAACATTAATGGTTGTTTTGAATTCCCTCATGTGAAAAGAAATTTAGTAACGTGGGATATGTTTTCCACGAGTTTATCTTCAAAATTGGCTTCGAGCATTGCCTAAAAATTTGCATTTCATATAGATGTGATGAATAATTTATATCACGATGGCTCTGGAAATTAAGTAGGATTTTAATGAAAAAACTAAATATGTAAGCAAAATGCAAGACGAAGGAATGTTAGATACTGGTATTTTTAAATGTATGGGTAATATAAACATTAAGAGAGGGTGCGGAAACTGAAGGAAAATGGATTTCCGTGAGACAAAGAACTTTTGTTGGCAACTACCCGACTCTTAGCACACAGATAAATAAATCAAAGTTATTGAATTTTATTCACAGAAAAGAAGGTAAGTACCTACTTTACATTTAAGCCATTAATTTTTTGTGTCACAATAATATTATACTAGCGAAAGTTTGTATGTATTTTTGTGTGTGTGTGTGTGTATATGTTTTTACACTTTCGCACTCAAACGTCAGAACGGATTTGAATTAAATTAACGGCATAGATATATATCTATGCCGATATATCTATGTCTGGTACATATGTACCATGTTCTGGAATAGTGTATAGGATACTTTTATCTCGGGACCATGTACCCTTGCAACGATTTCCAACACTCACGCAGGTAAAGCCGCTGGCACTCGAGTCTATTTTACAATGATTTCGCATAGATATCAGAAGTATTCCGTGTTTGATGCTACTGATAGGTACTGGTACGCTTAAAACTTAACACACAAAAAAGGAAAACTTATTAGGTACTGCATTAACAAGTTCTCTTTAACAAGAAAATATGTTTATTCAGCGTTCACGTTCTCTTAACGAGCAGTTTCATTAATACAGCTTTGTCACAGTTTTTTCTAATATTCTCTTCATTAGCAGCCGCGGTACTGCGCATAATAGGACTGGCATGCAATGTGTAACCGATATTTCCGAAGCTACCCGCCTTGCTGCGGGCGACCCGTCGCCGCTTTTATCTACATTGCTTCGCTAAATAATAATAATGATGATAATGTACAGTTTTTTATACTTATTAATATTGTTTTATGACAATTTTGTAAAATCAATCATTTTTCTAAAAGAGTAACCGTGGAGTTTCTTGCCTGTTCTTCTCCATAGGAAACCGCCAATTGGCACCCTGTACTAGCTTCTGACGTTTTGTAAGTGCCCATGTAGGCCTGATTTAACTTCCTGTTATCATTAAAATAATAGCGTATTCAATTTTTAACAAATGCCTTAAAAAAAACCGTAAATCTTGGCGTACGAACGTCGCAAATTTAGGCAACCAACATTAATCATTCAAATTTTAAACTATCATCATCATCGTCATTTCAGCCGAAGGACGTCCGAAGCTGGGCAAATTTGAAATAGCAAGTTTTAAAGAAAATTTAAATTTTCTTCATATGGATTTTTTCAATATCTATTTCGTTAAGCATCCTAGCAATTCCCTTGTATTTTTGTTTATTAATTCTATTAGAACTTTAGACATTCTTAACCTTTGAAATAGACTCTGAAATTAAAATTAAATAAGTCTGTTGACATATCTGAATAAACTATATTTAGATATGTCAACAGACTTCTCACAAGCGTTCTGTTAATTTAAATAAAATCCTTACAACTATTTAGGCAATAATATTTCTCAATTTTATTAGTAAATCATATGTTTGTACAAACAAGTAATTTTTAGATATGAACAAGTTTGAAAATCATAGTTTTTGAGCCAAATGGCGCGTAACGCTCTATGTCAATAAAATAAAAATTACTTTTTCGTTATTATCAAAATAATAAAAAAATCTTAGATTTTTTTCCGGAAGTGGTTTTATCGTTATTGTCGAAAAGTATAATTACACATATACCTAGAAGATTTTAAATTTGCGACGATGAAAGGGTACTTAATTATTTCTTGTAACACGTTGCTAAGGCATAATTTCCCACCATCATGCGGGTGAAGCCACTGACAAAACCTAGTAACTTGATAATGAACGTAATCAAACGGGTTCTTAAGCCATAATTAAATTAGATTAGAGTAATCAGGTGCACGCTTTGGGATTGATTTTACGAGTGCTCGTAGAAAGTTGTTCGTTTTTATTATGATTTGGATAACTTAAGTTTTATAGAGCGCTTTTTTTGGGAGGGCAGCCCTTATAACTTTTCCCACTTTGGGTGGGGTTTGTATTAGATTTATCTGACTGACTAAAACCCATCTGTGTTCCTTCTGTTACCCTTTGTGGTCGAGGACTCCTAAATAAATTATCCGTGTAATGACCCTAGTAAGCATCGCTCTGATAGTTTGGGTTAGGGTATCAGCAGCTGGAGCGTGAGGATGTCCGTTCCTTAACGCGAGCAGCTAACTCCTTCGCTTACTTCGCAAAGGGAAGCGCCGACCGTCCATTCGTCCTCGCTTTGGACCATGGCCTGACGTAACGCCTCTGCAGCCACTCCACTAAGAAGATTTATACTGAATAAACCCTCCTGTGTTCCTAGAAAAAACCCCAAAACGGCAACTGACGTTATGGGGTTTTTGCTCGCAATTTGTCGTCTGTTTAACCGGACTTACCTGTGGCGACCTTAACTATTAAAGCCTTCAGCCAGCCCTTAAAAATTCAATAGAAAAAACAGTTTCTTAATCCAATTATTGCTCCTATAGAGATTGATTACCTTTAACAACCCACTAAACTGTCCTTTAAATTAGTATTTGAAACTATTCTGCCTCATTGTAAACATGTATGTATTTTGTACTCGTATGAAATCCAATAATACTTCACTGTAATTGAAATTGATGAATGAAATTTTAATACATTGCAATATAATTGCATTGCGAATAATTTAATTATGCCGAATTGATAGGCGCTTGTCTAAGCTTTCGTTACAATTTGCACTTTTTGAATCAATAGCATAGTAAAACCATTAATTACAACAAATATAACAGACATTAGGTACTATAAAGCGTGGCAATGCCACCAGTCTATTGGACACTTCACCAGTCGACAGTGATGCGAAAGAGTTTTTCATTGTTAAGATGGTTTTAGTTTACTTTGACGAGTAATTAGTTTATGGGTATTTATTAGGTATTATATATAATTATATTTTTTAGTTGTATTACAATTATAGCTAGTTAAGCGTTTATGTTAAATATCTATTTTGCGTTGTAAAAAAAATATCCTAATACAATATATGAAACACAAAAATAATTTCTACCTATGCCCGTTAAAGACTGAAACGACGAGACTCATTATAAAGATATACCAACTACAAGTAATGCGAACGTAAATTTCCTTTTTTCCAAAAAAATTAACCAAATGTTTCTTGTTTTAATGTGTTATCAATCTATTCAGTATTGTAATTATAATGTTTACTATGTGTAGCAATAATTGTCGAATACAATTTTGGTAACAAGAATTGTAGTTAAACTTGTAATAAATGTGGTATTCTAAATAGAAAACAATTACTCGTTAAGAAGAATTTTTTGTTTGTAACCAAGTTTAGAACACGTTTGAGAGTCGGCGACCTGGAGTAGGTTGGCAAAACGTGAACGAGTATTAAGGAAATGAGATCAAAAATTAATATATGCGTGCTTAAGTACATCTTCTTCAAATTTCCTAACGACAGTAAAAACCTTTGCAGGCGCCTTAAGTAGATAGAGGCGGGTATAATGAAAAGCTATTCATTTATTCATAACTCTCAAAGTCATAACTTGTTTAAATGAGGAACAAAAAGCCGTTTTGTGGGTAAATGAAAACAATGGGCAGCTAGTGGTTATGGTTGCAAATCAAATTACAACTTTTACATTACGGCTGGTTCCTAGATTCATTCAACACATAAACTTGTGAGGCCTTTTGCACTTAAAACTTCCTCCGGGGAAAACTGTGCGGTCACATTATATCGTTGAACGAATTGTTATTGTTTCTGAAGGGAACTTTAACCGCTGCGGATTAAATTCAGCCGAAGTGGCTCGTCGGCTTTCATTGTCATAAACTGCGGCGACATGTCATCTCAATGTGTCCTATATTTTTTTGTTAGACTATTCCAATTTACGTGTTTTATTCGTACGAAATAAAATTCCCGCTGGAGTCGTGAGCCGTAAGCTTTATTGTTATTTTTATTTGGTTTATAAATTTAATAATTCTTTGACGAGAGCCTATCGTGGCTTATTGGCACTAATAAAATGCATACCTACTCTTAAGACTGTCTGCGTCGATTCGATACGGCAACACACTTGCACACGTGGCGAAGCGACACAGACCGCCAAGTAGGGTAGGTTGCAGATAGCTCAGCTCCAGCTAGGGGACCATCTGCTGGCTGTTTGAGGTCGATCCCCTGACCGGCGTGTCTCTTGTGAGACATCGGAAAAGAGAGAATCCCATGACCCACACGCTCAGTTTCCTCCCTGCTTTTATCCTTATATCCCATCGGTCCAGAAAAAGGGTGATCTCCAATTTCTAAAAGCCCACCCAACCAAAACCATAAATCACTTTATCAAAGACCCAGGTAGTGAGGTAGGGTCTAGCCAAGCTGGGAAATCCAATGCTGACTCGTCGGATAACCCTCAGCGTACTCTAGAAGGAGGTCATGGAAGACGACGTTAAGCGAGAGTCCATAATGACTAAGCCCCTAGGCCACTGATAACTGCTGCTTCGCCAGAACTTCAAGTAGCCTTTTTAGCCATTAGATTATAGAGACGTTTTTCATTCCCAATTTATAATACAGCACGTTAAACAGAATGGCTTCGAGATATGTATTATAGACATTGTTAAATGAGCACACATAATACAAATACGGTACTAATAGAGGTACTCTATATAAATTGTACTGATCAAGAGGTAATTCAACTCCTTTAAATCATGTTGCACTCAATCTTGGGAAGCCAGGGCAAGTCGGTATTAGCTAATTAATTTTAGTATTTTGTATAACCCGTTTACGTTACAAGAACACTGTTCTGAGAAATTTTAATCTTAATACCTTTATAATGGTTCCGGGGATAGTTAAATATTTCTAAGATTTTCGTGTATAATGCTCATTAAGAATTTTAACTTGATATTGTAATTATTTGATAAAGCAACACCTACAGTACTGTAAGGTATGACAATCTTGAGAAATGTGGTTGCATAGTTAATTGGATAACACGATTGTTTGCTTACATCGAGTTTACGTACAATATAGTTAACATAATGTAAGATTTGTACATGATTCTGAGCTATAATCAGTCGCTATTACACAATTGATATTTATAATACCCTAATACTAATTTCTAAGTATCTTCACCTTCGTGAAAATGTTTAAAAAGGAAAAATAGACTCGGCACAAAAAGTATCTTATGTCTTTTTCCAGGACTGGGTGGCAAGTTTTACCCAAGCCCGTTCGGTCATTAATTAAGATGGGAGAGGTAACAATCAGACATACATACAGATGGTGGCGCATTGTAAACGAACCCGTCTCACATGGGTGGAAATCTAGCCAATATTACTTTGTGTGTTACATCAAAACCTCCTTGAGGAAATCTGTAGCTCCGTATCTGCATTAGTTTTGCATGCAGGACTGCCCATCACTCTGTCTCATAGAGAAAAGGCTTGTTTTTTTTAATGATATGAATTAATATTTGACTGTGATCCCACCTGGTGGTAAGCAGTAATGCAATTGTCGATGGTAAAGCGCACTAGTTTATTAAGAGCCTATTCATTCTAGCTTTGAAAGCACCTAAATTATAGTATAAACGACGAGGCGAAACTTTTAGTCCACACGGTGAAGGTGGCAACAATGTACCTCACCGTTCATCGCGCTATCCGATGGTAGAAAAATGGTGGCAGAATTAAGTCATGTAATTCCTGTGCACACTCTCCAAAATCTTCTATAAAGCACTGAAAGGCTGAATACCCTACGCCTACTGCTCCAAGCTTTGTAGATTAGTGTTAACCAAATCTGGATCACCAATTAGCCTTGTGTGCTAGATGGCATTTTGCAGCACCAGCCCATATGTGACTGCAGTAGGGGAGACCGAGGGCATTTGAAACAAAGGTGATTTGAAACAGTACAGATTTCTTGGAACTCAAAACCGTTAGCGAGCTGGCAACGTCGCTTTACACCAACTTCCCTTCTCCCGCGAACATGTCAGTGCGCGTCCGTCGCGTCAGTCGCGCGGTTGTGGAGTTTTGTGTGCTAAGTGACAAAAATCGTGAAAAGTAAGTTTTTAACGTATTTTTACGATGCCTATATTTTGTTAAGGGTTTTGTATTTTGGTTTAAGTTATACAACGTGTAACGTTAAATGCGCAAAACCTGAAAATAGTTTGATCAGAATAACGAGGAGAATTAATTATACCACTTTTTAATATAGGTCATATTTTTCAAAAAATCTTTATTAAAAACGTTGCCGTGTCTATTTTTTAGTAGGTCTATATTATCATCCGTTCGCAAGCCCGCTAAAATAGGTAAACAAACGAATCCTTTTGTTGTCGACCAATTTAAATTTTCTCATAACAACAATAATGCTATCTATCTTTTTTTAACTTAAACGTAACCTAAGGGTTAGAAAGAGAAAAGACGATCGGCTCGTAGCAGCGCGCGCGCGTGCGAAATTCGTGACAGTCAGTCTGAGCGGCGCCGGCACGTGCGTCACAGGTGCACTCGTTTTATACCGCTACCCCTATCCGAGGCAGGGCGCGCGCGCGCAAAGTTCGCGATTATGGCCCTTTTGATTACAAATATTCAGTATTGTGATTGTGAAATAGTGAGAATGTTGGCGCGTTGTAATGATAATGTGAACTTGGCAGTGCGACGGTTTCGAGAAGAGTTTGGAGTATCAGTGTCTATCAGAACTATCCTAGCAGCTACACAGGCTTCGAGATCACGGTGCATTTATGCCTCGGGTAATGGACAGAGGGGGTTCCGTACATGTTGCCCAGAGATGGAGGAACGAATACTGGATTATTTCAATGAGAATCCAACGACCAGTAGTCCCGACACCTTCGTATCAGCCATATGATTGTTTGGAGAGTTTTAAATAGTGAAAAAATCGCCTGACTTGACACCATTGGATTTTTTTTTGTGGGGTCGAGTAAAAGCGCTAGTGTATGACGATGGAAATGGACCAACTAATGTGACGGAACTGCGTAATAAAAAGTAATCAGCGTTTCAACAAGTGAAAAGTGACACTCAAGTGCTCGAATCGCTGATCAATAACTTAAGAAAGCGGGTTGTGTTGTGTATTCAACAAAGTGGTAGGCATTTTGAATCTTTGCTACGGCAACGACCGGACCTGTGAGTAGAGATACCTAATTATCTACTTTATTAAAACGTAAATAAGTTGATTACGTGACAAGTAAATACAGTGATTTAAACTTTTTAAACAAGCCAACATTACTTACGTAGGTACGAGTACCTACTTAGATATCTACATAATCAGCACGTCATAATTACTGTAGGTAACAAGCTATTTAGTCTGAAAATGTCCAAAGCCTGGAAAAGTGTGACAGAAACATTTAAATCACTGTCCAAAGATAACCTAAGTTTTTTAGGAGCGCGCGAGTGACGAATGTTGATAGTAAATAATAATAACGCCGCGGCGCAGCGGCCCGGTGACTAGACTACCTACTCCCTCGATAGAGCGTTGTCGCAGACGCAAGAAACGATCAGAATTGCCACTGAAACTAAAACAGCTCATAAAACCTTTACAATATTTTTTATCCATTTTTTTCTCTCTGAATTAGGTCAATTGAATTATAAATCAGTTGGGGTGTCTGAGGTTTTGCGCATTTAGCGTTACACGTTGTATATGTTTCGAAACCTCATTAAGTAATAATTTGTTATATATATTTAGTACAATTGATTTCTGTGTATTTTCTTCTTAATCATAGATTTAATAAAACTTGGGAGGTTTTTTCTTACTGAGGAGATTTGAAACAGGCTGTTTCAACTCTCCTCGTTTTCAATTTTATATGAATTTTATTTTTGTTTTTTTAATTAGGTAATTTTGTTTCAGCATGCCTACTGATTATAAACGAAAGACTCATAGGGGTATGGCGAGTCGCGAAATATATGATCTCGCAGCAGAAGAAGTAACCTTGCGACATAAAAGTCTCCGTAACGCGGCTTCGAGTTATAATCTGAACCATACCTCCCTCTTCAGACATATTAAGAAAAAAACTGCTTATGAAGCTAACGAAACTGCGAATGCGCCAACGGTTGGATACCCAGAAAAGACTGTTTTTACAGCTTCAGAAGAAAAAGTACTGTGTGACTATCTTTTAAACTGTGCTGCTGCTAACTTTGGCCTAAGAACTAAGGAAGCCAGAACTTTTGCCTATAGCTTGGCTGTTAAATATAATAAAAAAATTCCTTCTTCTTGGACTGAGCATGAAATGGCTGGAGAGGTTTGGCTTCGATCTTTTATGAAGCGTCATCCGGTTCTTTCTCTAAGACTACCTCAACCTACAAGTATCGCTCGAGCTACAAGTTTTAATAGAACCAACGTGCAACTTTTTTTCCAAAATTATAAATACTTAAAATTATAAATTATAATATAAATACCTTTATATTATAGCTTCACTTTTATTATTATATCCCTCAACACTTCTTCAAAATAATATGTTTCAACTCTCCTCGACCCCTGTTTCATCTTACCTCGATATGAGGGGAGTTGAAACAAATTGACTTGTTACGGTTAAGTCGATTTTTCACCGCAATATTTATCACTTAACATTTATTTATGTTAATCATTCGCAAGTGTATAGAATAACCTATCGATTGGTACTAGTATCATATGATTTCTGTCTACAGTGTTTGGTGTATGAAACAAAATGTCAAAATTGTTTCAAATCCCCTCGGTCTCCCCTACTCCACACACGATCCGACCTGTGCTTTATATAACATTAGAAGCTCTCTCAGTGTGAAGTATCGCCGGACCTTTGCATTCCTTTGTGTTTCGATCAATGGGTACATTTTAATGTAATGTTCAAACGTCTTACAATAGACTATTTTGATGGGGTTTCATAGTTTGAAACAAAATAGTTTATTTCATATATTTGCGAAGTAATTTGCATATCGTGCCAGTTTTCAACTTTTGACGCGGCGGTATTTTCTCGCGTGGCCTTCATCAGTTCATTGATGTTTACTTATTAAGGTTTCGTAAATAAATACTAGAAAAATGATTTTTATTTATTATTATAATTTAATTTTCCTTAAAGTGTATATTACCTGGTTTCTGAGTTTTTTGACTCACAAAAGGGAAGCTGGGTATTTCTTAGGACTGGGGAAAAAATAACTGTTTGAGTACCACACAAATGATAAAAAGATGTCAACACAACCGTAGGGACCCAGCAGGGTCGAAACTTTTAGGACCATGGGTTGGCTTCTGAAAGGAAATCCTCGGGCCCTAGACCAAAGGCAAAGAAAGAACAAAGGAGTGGGTTTTAATCAGTAAAAGTCTGAAGTAAAAAAAGGAATAGTGAAGTCATTTTGTTGATTTCCCACCTAAAAAAACTACTGAATGTGTTTTTCCATCTAATTGAAATTCTTAGCAAAAAAAGCAAAACATATTTTAAACAGAATATCTGGACCGGTGTTTCCACTTGCGAAAGACCTAGTTAATTAATTTTACGAGAGATTTGAGTCCTAACAATTTGCCAGGTCCTAGAATAACAAGGGCCTCGTTTCACTCTGAGATTCAATGAGAAATGTAAGGCCACTGCTTGCCATAGATTCGGGCAATATCAGAATAATTAACAAACTTTTTAAAACTAACTAGCTGTCCTCTGCGGTTTCACCCGCATTTTTCATTAGTGCTCCGCTCCCGTGGGTCGTAACGTGATGGCATATAGCCTATAGCATTCCTCGATAAATGGGCTATCTAAAACTGAAATAATTTTTCAAATCGGACCAGTAGTTCCAGAGATTACCCCCTACATACAAACTTACAAACTTACAAATTTTACCTCTTTATAATATTAGTATAGATAATTCGGTCACCATCAAATTATGTTAAAGGTGTTTAGTACGGTTTCGCATTGAAAACACTCAACAGTTTTAGTAACGTTTTCTTTTCCTCACATTTTTTTTTTTTTTATTTGACTGTGCTAAAAGAACTCAATAATTCCATGGTGTCCGAATAGTGATTGAAAAAATGATGGAAGAAAATGTGTCAAACACATTGTCCGAACGTATTGTGTCCGATTAGCTATGTCCACACTGTGCCCTTTCATCTTCAACTTTCGTCTTCATCTTTCTATTAAACTTTCGTTAGTTGCTTTCAACAATTGAATGCGTTATGGAACGCATTATCCATCTGACGTGGAATGGCATGTATCACTGCGCGCGCAGCACTTTCAACTGTCATTGCACATGCGTCAAAGGCATGCTCGACTTGCGCTGTTGACTGCGCTATGACGCATGCCCTTGTTGAACAAAAAAGGGCACAGTGTGGACATAGCTATTCGTCAGCAACTCGTATCTCCTACTGCCAATAGTGTTTATTAGACACAAGTTAGTTTGTGCCTAATGAACAGAAACTGAACCATTATTGTAAAAAGCAAAAATTATTGGTGATAGGTAATAATCTCTAGAAGGAAGCCGACACCAATATAGTTGGGAAAAGGCTTGGCAGATGATGAGCTCTAGAAATTCCTGATAGGAAGCCGAGTGAACGCTGTCACTGTATGCAATAATGGATTTTGTTGAGTGAAGGCTATCGGTGAGTTAAGACTACCACTGATGGAAGGTTATTGCTGTGTGAATGCTATGGCTGAGTGAGCGCTTCCTCTGACTACCTACCTACAGGCAATCGCTGAGTGTCATAAGCCTTTTCCGAAAAAATGCTAGATTTTTGTGTGACGCATCACGTGAGCGCAATTAAAACACAAGTTTAAGTTTATTAGACTCTAGGTCCTTTTTGTTTCTCCTAGCAATATTAGTTTCGTAAAACAATCGAAAAAGAAAATTTCTGAGAATTACCGTAATCATAATCAAATTTTGTTTTTATAAAACGATTTTTACACAGGGACTAAAGTTTAATCCGTTTAAACATGCCGCAATTCGGTGCCAGGCTTTATATTAGTATAAATTAACTTCGGCACCACCCGTTCAACATAGTAAGCTCGAATTAAGTGAAACAACAAAGGTACCTATTTGTTTTTGTACTTAATACACTCGGGATGCTCACCGGGCACCGTAATCACTACTTACAACAACCTTAATAAGTATTTTGAACTCTTTGCTCTAACCCAAAATGGGCCAATTCCCCCTAATTGTTACTTCGCTACTATTTACGTTTTGAATTTCACTGTGGTTATGTAAAGGCAACCTCTTTATTTACATAATATACTGAGACTACATAATTATTTTCAATACGGTGTATCCTTAGCAACTAGCAAAGTGTAAGTAGCTTAAAAAGTATCAAACACAGTGTTTGTAAAGGTTTTTTTTTCAACATTCCGCTGTATTATACAAAAAAGAAACCTTTCTAAAAGACTCTCGCTAATTAGAAATCAAATATAATCACGTTCATTTTCGAGTCTAATTCCATTTACGAAGCACAAAAAAGGCCAGCTGTGTGAACTACATTTAGGAGGATGGCTTTAGCAGGATGGCGGTGCAAACGTCAGTCTTGTCGGACGGCTCGCCGCAAAGTAATAACAGTCTCTGCTAATGGATTGTAGTATTTAGGTAGCTGCCTTCGTACATGTTTAGGCATTAGCCTTATTTTATCTATGACTTCGTGCACCTCTTACACAGTTTTGCGCTCCTGGTATTTTTGTGCTGGTATTTCGACATTTTCTTTTAAAGATTTGTGATCTATTTTCAGGACTCTTGTTAAATCGACTGTGATGTTAAAATAGCTCTATTCGAACGTTTATACATGTTCCATATAAAATATATTCCTTTTACTGATTTTGTGCTTACGAATAGTTTTTTTTAAAGACCTACCTACTCAAATTTATTATGTTTAACGAATTTCTGCCCTTTGATGCTTTGATGAGTACCTTCTGAAATCATGTCTTTAAATAGAATTCTGTAAATACAATATTCCGCGTTATAGATACGACTTAAAAGCGTTCGAGCTTGTGTCAATGTACCCACTATTAATGACTTGTGTGGGTGTCTGACACACACTAATATTATAAACGTGAAAATGAGCAGCTATTTCAGTTTCCTCGTTTATATGGCACATTTTCTAAAGCGAATCTATTTCAATGACCCACTTCTTTTCTTCATCATTTTACATTTCATTTATGCATTTTGTATAAATAATATAAGTATATAAATAATTTGTGTATTTAGTAAACGAGTTTTAAAAACCTTTTAAGCAACAAAGCTCCTAAGCATTATATATGGTTTAAACACTGTGAATATAGGAAGTATTATCTAAACTTATAAGTAGCCTAATTTGTCGACGTAATGATAGGTCATAAAAAACTTCTAAATGTTGTCTAGTCACTAGTCTGTGGAAAAGGTACACTTACAATTTTCATTAGGTACATTAATTTAAAAAGACAAGTGAATAATTAATTGGATACAGCCCGCAGAGTAAAAAAAAAGTCTTAAAATGTATCACGATCTAGGTAACTGGGGTGAACTAAATTTTAAACTTCTCATTGAATTAGGTTTTCCAATGAAACGGTCGCGAGGAGGTACTTGACTCGGTACAATACAACAGTGACAAAGAACCCCTAACGACCCCGAATTTATCGTGAACTTTCCACTAATACCGTCATTAAACAACCCTTTGTTTTCTTCTTTGATAAAAACGCCTCGAAGCACCTCGGAGTTCGTAATTTTTATCTTTCCCTGCTTGAATAGTCACCTTAGGAACAAAAGCAAATACTTTTGCGACAATGACAACAGCTGTCTCTATTGTCTACAATGTGCCTATATTTATTAATTTAAAGTTCAGATTTCAACGAGTTTCGAGTTTGTTTTGTCAATCTTTTGATAAAAGTGATTGTCATTATGATGATAAGTGTCGAGGGAAATTGTTTTAGGGGGATGTTTATTTATGCTCCATAGGGGTTGTTGGGTTCAACATTTTCTTTGAATAAAATTAGTATATAAATTATTTATTCATTTAATAATAACCTTGTTTATTTTTAGTTGTTTTCGTAAAAATCTGACTACAGGCAGATGAAGAAAGATCTGTAAAAATATTCAGTCATTTTATTTTTCATGTGTAACCGTCCTACCTATTAGTGAAACATTTTACTCTTTAATGTAAGGTAGAAATATTATCCTTAAAACTTATATTTCAGTTTTAAGAGTTGGCATGAAAACATCTAGAAACGGAATTCATGTAGAATGTCAATTACGTGTTTCTACATAGAAGGCAAAATGTATATTTATTTAGTTACATATTAATGTTAGGCTCGTGTTTCATCACTATCTCACCTGATGTTAAGCAATAATGCGGTCGATATCGACAATGAAGCACGCTTACCTAGAAGTCACGTATTCACTGTTGACTTTAGATCCCCAGATTGTTGCAGGACACACAGACTTTAGTAGTGAATTCTACTCCTTAGCCGTATGCACACTAAATGTGTTACCCATCACCATCTAACGGTGGCTTATCGCCACACGTCTAGTGGTCCGACGATGGAACAGTGTACCTACTTCCGACGCCAATTATCTCTTCGAAATGAACCGACAGAAAATCTACAGGCTAGCAACGGCATCGATGCCGGCGATGATGATGATTTTGAGCTTAGGTTATAGGTAAGCATGCTTCATCGTCGACCGCATCATCGCTTACCATCAAGTGAGACAGTGGCCATACACGAGCCTATCAATAATAATAATAAAAAGCTTTGCAATGGTAGCAGTGCCGATCGTTTCTCAATTGACTCAAGCGCATCAACCAGGTATCTGTCCGATACAAAGATGAAAACAGTACTCCATACTCGATCGTACCTGCGCTTGATAAAGTTTCAGCAGCCTTTCCGGCGCGAAATTTTTACCTTTGCTAGGATTACCAACTTTTTGGCAGCCACCTGAGCCTTTGCTTCGATGTATGACCTAAAATTAAGAGTGGATTTTATATTCTTTATTGTACATAAAACTTTAAAAACAATTTAAAACAGGACACTTGATGTACACAGGCGAGCTACAATGTTACGCCAAGAAGATGAAGATAAATCGTTTATATATTATCGGTTATAGGTAGGTACTACTACAGAAATATTTTTGTGATTCCAAGTTTAAAAAAAAATCTATACCATAATTTTTGCAATACGAGTACAATACATTTACTTTGTTTATTATTAGAATGCGGATGCAACACATTCCAATGTTTTTGCAGTATTTGGCAGCTGCTAAGTCAGCCCTCTCGGCAAGCTTCGCTGCGGTGATGGAGTGAAAGGTTATTATTGTAATATTGACATTACAATAACCTCTCACCTCCAACTGTGCAAACACTTGAGATACAAAACTAAACCAGTTTTACATCACAATATTCCTTAGCATTCAATGTGCAAATAATTAAAACAGCCATTAAACTTTACTCGTCAAATTTACGCCAAAAACTCCTTCTGACTCTTTAATATTAACATGCTTTCAATTCTTTACACTAGTTTAATTACAAGCCATGAAATCCACGCCAGTTTGTGTGAAGTTTCATACGAGAAAATTACATTATGCTGTGAGTAAAATCCGTCGGCTTTCGTACCCAGCAGGGTGCATACAATTGAATTATTTAAGGTATTATGACGTTAAATTGCCCGGCGGAGGCGAGTCTACCGTAATCAGGTAAGAAAGCGGCGGGCGGCCTGTTTGGGACAGCCCTAAGATAACCCTTATAATGCGAGCGGCAATTATTAAAGTTGCTCATGTTAACTTGTATTAGCTAACGAGTGTCGTGTAAACATGTAAAGTCGAAAGAAAGACTCTTTCAGTTGACGTATGTGAGTGTTTACATGAGTGTGAGTGAATAGATATGACTGAAGCTTACCTTTTTTATTTTGATGGACAATTTTCAAGTGTCTTTTGGTAACTAAACCCCTTCCTATGTTTCTACAGTTGTCCTTTGCGTTCCAGGGCCTCTACTCTTTAGAACAATTTCTCAAACCTAGCAGAAACTAACGAGTACCATTTTGTTTTTATACCTAAAGTAGACTTAAAGTCGTTATTTATTTATGTACAGTATACCAAGTTATTCGTAGTCAATACATGCATATTTAAATTGGTTAGCGCAGTCATCATTTATTTTTATTTCTCATCTCAAATGACTTTACCCTGGAGTATTTCATAAGTTACGTTGGGCTCTTTATCCCTTCTTCATATGAAAATATAAAGTATTAAGAGACTGCGTAATAAACTTTATAGGTGTTTCTCATGAGAATATGTCAGAACATTATTCCAAGGGTTACTCCCGACGGTCAAAAGTTCGTCCTTAACTCTTCAAATTCATTGATAGGCAGTTTCCCTCTAATTTTACCATAAACAACTGTCAGGCACAAGTGTTCAACAATTTAACTATTGTAATATACCTACCGTTATTATGATTGACGACGGTGTAAAACAAAACAGTCAATAAAAACAGTTTTTGAACACGTAATCCTCAATAATCGGTTGTTTTAGTTGTAATCCGGATCTGTTGTCGGAAAATCTGTTTTCGATTATCTATTTATCTTCAATTTGTGGTACCTATTGTTTATCAACAGAATACAATAACAATTAATTTTATTTTTATTGCACGTCATGTTATATTTCGTCCGTGTTTTTATTGTAGTTGTTCAAAATTGATTATTGCTTCGGTTGGTGTTTAGGCTTTCAAAAAATCAAAAAATGTACTTGAGATTACAATAAAAAGAAAGCTTGCAATTTCACTGACATTTGGAAGAAAAATATTCCCATGAAAATCGTGAATCGATAGAAAACGCGAAATAAATCTGTTAAGTCGAAAGCGTATCGAAATTTTTTTTCAAGCTTACGGGAGGACTAAGTTAGTACGGGAGGCCAGTAGAGATAAAAATGCGGATGAAAACTGAAAAAATATATTCCAGCTAACCGCAGTCAATCCTGGTCGACAATATATTGTCGCGCAACGAGCTACGTGCTGTGTAGTGTTCCCATCCTTCTTGCGCCCATTCGGTGCTATAAAAAGTGAAATTCTGAAGTCTACTCTTCGGTAACAGCTAGGTTCTTTAAACAATATTTTAACACAGAAAAATTAGGGATTGAAATGTTCTTCAAAGTGTGCGTAAATCAATCAACATTTTGCAAAGAAGGGTTTAAACCTCAGTGGTGTTCTGTGCGGGCGCAGGCAGCAGTACGAGTAGGTATGTTTGCATTTAACACCGCCCAAATCGTTAACCCGAGCGAGACCCTACCTTAAGAGACAAAAAAGCCGCATCCCGGCAAGTATTGTTCGATTCCGCGAATTTTCTTACCGCTTAAAAATTAACACTCGATTGTGTTCTACGCTAATGCCAAGATCCCTAACGACCGTCAGGCATATCACCCATTCCAATGGCAATAAAACGGGATCCAGACAAACCTGTGGCGCCCTACATTCAGGTTGATTGTATACAAAGTCGGTTTAATTTAGTGAAGCACCGAGCTAACCTAGTTACCCCAGCATAAGTGCAGTTAATTTTCGAGATTAGCATTTGTGTGAGACAATTAGTCGTGAGTAAACTTTAAATAGAGCTTTTGAATAGACTTATTGCCTTGCTTGGGCGCTAAGCTAGAGACCGACTAAAAACTGGGGGCAAAAACTTAAGCTGGTAAGTACACTTCTATTGAACGGAGTGAAGCGGTGCAATTACGTTAGTCCTCTCCGGTAGTCTCGCCCCGGCGGGCACAAAGACTCGCCCTTGCTTTCATTTTCAATCATCATTTTGTCGAGATTTCTTGCTTATTGCATTCATTGTACGGAAGTCTTAATAACGCGCTTTTAAATCAAGTACATCACAATGGTCACTCTATTTATAGAGCAGTTACTATTGTTTATACTATTGTGTTCTTATTGAGCGGGTTCTTATTTTAACGTTTGAATCCCCAACCGGTCCTATGAGACCGCGCTGTTATTGTTTTACTATTGTGTCTCGTTTCGCGGGTATCTGAGTAACTACGTTAAGGGAGCCCGTTTTTTCTTTATTACCATTTCATTAAATTGTCTATTACTATACCCTTTGTTCTGAGTTCTGTTTTGCGATTCAGTACTATCATCCTACTAAGGCTATAACAAAATAAATGTTCCCGTGGGATATCATACTCTACACCACAAACTGTGCATTAGTTGAGCGGTTATACAAAATGTTAATTATTGGTGACACTTCTCGCTTACATTGTCACTCAAATGTCCCGTTTAGGGATGTACGTTAACCGACTACCTACATAATTGGTTTACAATTTATTCGCGGCGTTCGTCGACAATTTGAATGGCCTTCTCTTGGGGGAAACAGCGTCGGCAAGAAATTGCAACTGTAAGTACAATCTATGCCTTTTTGTATTCCATTCACGAACATGGTTCCCGCAAATACTGCAATGTGAGAGGAGGTTTGTCGCAACGAAATCTGACTATACTGACTAGGCATTAGATGCTTGCGTGCACTACATACGTGCACCATTCATGCTTCGCCTTAGAAATTATGTGTAATCAGAGTCATATGTCTGAACAAAACTTTTATAAATTGATGATTTTGCATAAAATGTTTGTGTGATGAACAGCAAAAAACCACGTATGTCAACGTTCATCAAATATTTATGAAAAATACGAGTATTTTCATGCTCTCCAATTGTTGAGATATAGAGTTATATTACTATACTTGTCATTTTATTTTCTTTGGAACTAGTAAGTACCATCATCTACATCCTATAAATATTACTCGCTAGACGCAATCATATCTCTATGTTGTAGTTCGTTAAATCACGATGCGCCTCTCCCAATAACAGCGTCAACAAATAACGGATCTACGTGTAACACGGTACCTTTGTCTTTGAATTCCTCGTATAGATACAGGCACTAACTAGGCTTTGAAATATTACCGTGAACAGATTCGCTCCGTCGGGCCCGCCACTACGCCGACCCATCTGTCTCCCCACTACTCCGACGTATGCAAGTGTCGGCGTGACGCTAACGGCACTTGAGAGACAGATCGTTGCTCATTTACAAAATATTAGCTCCCCCTTAATTGGCTAACTTTCCACGAATTATCTTACGTAACTAGCAATTAGCTAGCTCTAGTTAGTTTATCTCTTAGTAATAAGGATTTATGTGCATTTGTATAACTTTCCTTAGAGGAGGTAGGGACATTATTAAATTATTTATATCACACAATGTTGACCAAACTGTTGGAGAATTCATTTCTGCAATAGTAATATTTAATTAAATGTCTCCTCTACCTACATAAAGTTCAGTGCAAACAAGTGACCTACATATTTATTTGGGTTAGTAAGAGCGGAAAGTTTGCAAACTCTACCAAGATTCTAATTACATTGGCAATCCTTAATGTAGGTATTAAACGTAGGAAGATTTAGTTTAATACAAAAGTCTTAAAAGTACAAGCAGATAAATAAGGTCTCTTGTTGACCGGCGTTAATGAAACGCAAACAATCCCTGAGTAAATTCTGCGATGCAAACCCGCTACAAGTTGTTGTATTCGTGTACTGAACACACTACTCTTTGATGTGCTTCTTTTGTACAGTTTCAATGCAGAATTAGAAGTGAATGAATTAATTACTTTGCTGTGCATTTTGCTGATGACACGTGATTACTTTTTTCCATAGATGAGTGTTAGGTTTTTATCCAAATGATTTCGTTCGATCGTATTATCTTTACAAATCGATATCCAGGCAGAAAATTCGCATGTCGCCAGAGTTAGTTACTATCAGTTAGCGAGCATTTAAACCGTGCAGTCGGAATGACGTAAGCGGTTACATTGTTAGTGGTTGTCGGCATAACACAACACAACACAAATTCGTTTCTGCAATCACGGACGTGGACGTTCGAAATCTGATTTACCGCTGATTTGTGGTCAGGTGCGGCCGCGTCCATGTACCTACCGAGCGCACTGTCTACCCACACCTAGTATAGCTAGTAGGTGCCTACACACTTCGCAAACCAAGCTATGTCCCAAATATAACTCATATCACCTGTCGTTCTGCCTGAAATATCGTCGCGGAACGATTTTATCACTCTCGATGGTGTATCCTTTATTGTTGAATACATTACAAAGTTTGTCCTTTAAAACCCTGAAAATTGTCAGGCTTTATTTAACGACTTTCACATTCTCTGTTAGAATTTCGATGATAAAAATAACAGGCTCGAATATTTGGTTTCAAAGCCATGTGTAGGTGTTCGATTTTATTTTTTTCTAAGTTTTTCGCTACGTTCATATTACGTGTGCTTGTTAGCAAATAAAATGTTGTGTCAACCGACGAATGGGTTAAAAACACAATTTTATAATACCGTTGGAAATCAGTTTCATTCTTTTTTAGACTGACTGTTTCATTTTGTTCTATATTATCTATATAGAAGTTTAAGTTGAATTCGTCTGTTTTACTTTGTTTTTATAATGAGCCAGTCGTATAAAATAATCGATTATTTCATTTTGGACTAACGATGCCACAGGTCTCCTTACAGATGAAGAAAAACGCCGTAAGCCAATTATTCTGAAAAGGCTGACAGAAATGTTAAATCAAATTCTAAAGAAACAAGAAGCCAGGAAGAGATAGACAAGTTTCTAGCCTTATAACACTCTATATTTTGCGTCGGGGAGAAAAGACAGAATTGTCTATAAAATGGAGAAAAAAGAGGTAAGTAAGTAGTTGCCAAGTCGGATACATTTACTTGCAACAGTCCGGATTGAGTTATAGACAGAAATGAGAACGCGAAGTTGGGAGGAATCTCGGCAAACTGTCAAACCTCCTTCATTCTCGACGACCACCTACTTATTTATGTCTAAATTTGCCGACGGGGGAGACAGATACCGGTGCAATACATATTACGGTCTTTTAAGGACTTTTCAGTCACATCGAACAACTTTACTCGTAAATCATAGAGTACTTTGTATTGTAGAACTTTACCTAAATGTTACTTTAACATGCGTACTTAACTGTTCTCAAACTGTGATGAATAATAAAGTCACATTTTGTAAACGAAAAAATCACTTTGACAATAAATTGTGGAGGAATCTTTGTCCAACGGTGAACTGAGGTGAAAATAATGATCGAACTTGGAAAACATTTACGCGAAAGATATTAAGGAACGATTATTGGATATTGCGCAAAACTTTCTTTGTTCAAGTCATGATAATATTCGAGGGAATTATTATGAACAGACTTTTATTGTACTTGGATCGATGAATGAGTATTCCTTACAGATGTTCTTTTCCATTGGGGAAGAAATTGTTTTAAACTCTTAGAAGTGGGACACGTGTAGTGCTTTGGCAAGTACCACGGGAATATCGTAGCGGAGGATTCGAGTTCCCCGTCAAACTGGAGCCGGTACACAACAAAGCCATTACCAGTAGACGCGGAGCCCAATCTTATTTTCTAAGTTTAGGAATCGAAAACTTGTTCAGAAATGTCGAGGTATGGGGAAGGAACAACCCAACACGTCTGCGAATTATTGCTAATGCTGTTTCAAATAATAATTTGTTCTCATTGAATTAATTTTACGTGTACCCAGTTCGTTTGGAGCCTGCAGCGTAAACCGCATGTTTATAGTAGCTTTTTGTTTGAACGCTTTTTGGATAGGATCCAAGTTTTAAATATTTATTTTAATTCCGTTATGTTTCGTTTATTAAAACAATCATTTCTGTACATAGGTACCTATCGACATATTGTTACGTTTCCTCATAAAACGGTGTAACATCGGATTGTTGTTATCCCTATAGGTAAAAGAGTTTAAGGGCCGTACAGGGTCGCGTCCAACATTTTGATTGCTATCACAAATGTATTGGTAATGGCCGCCGAATCTGATTTGCTCGTGATTTGCGGCCGCCTGTGACTCGCGCGCAAACATCCGCGTTCTGTTGCCGTACGCCACTATTGTGTTTACCTGACAATATCATTATTTGGAACAATGGGAATCGTTTTTAATTAGGAGACGAAATCGACAAGACTAATAGGGACGTGTAAAGATGGGTACTCTACATCTGCAGAATATCATTAGCTTAAGACGTTCATAAAATATGTAAGTAGCTAACTATATTCCTCAGGCAGGCCTACTTGAGAAACCATTGGGACTCTTCGTTCGCAGGATATTTAACGTTATTCAATCAAACAAAACAAATCAAACGAATAAATCAATTAATTGATCAGAGATTAAGCCAATTCGATTTAAATGTTAAATATAAATGTGTCTTCTTTAAGATTTCATCGGGCAGTTTACCTAGATTGATGATCTGCTGATGTTTCTCAACTAAATGCCTTCGCTTGGGCTGTGTGTTTGCGACTGGGTACTCCATCTCGTTTTTCTACAATCCACACTCTCTCTCTTCAATCTACATAGCGACAGAAGAGCTGATGAGATGGAGCATTTGCTTATGGAAGTGCAACACTGGCGGAATAAACCGTAGAGTGTGAATGCGGTTAAAAAAAACTGTGGTAATGTGGCCAGGTCGTAACATACAGAAGAGAGTATAGAGAACTGAGTACGGGTTGTTCTGCTATATTTAACGCAGCCAGAGATAATATCAACCGCACGGTTCAATCTTCTTGGTTAAACAATACTTGCCGAGGACCGTCTTTGGATGGGTTCCATCTTAACATACCGAGGTTCATTCGTGCCTCGGATAGAACTTTATGCTCCGCTGTCGTTTGTACATCTTTGACAGTCTTTATGTGTAGTCAGAAACCCAAAAATCTGACACTGATTTTGCTAAGGGATATGGTGTTACCCAATTTCTGGGTTGTGGAGATTACATAGGCAGTCCTTCGATTTAAAGCTTACTGGTATCTGCTGCATCTGGTTTAGACTGGAAGCCGATTCCAACTTAGTATTTTTTAAATGTTTATTAAAATATTTATTTGCTTTGGGTTGTGGAGGTCTGGTAGGCAACTCGTAAAATACTGGAATTCAGCTATATCCGGCTTGACTGGAAGCCGACCCCAATATAGTTGGGAAAAGGCTAGGCAGATGATGATGATGATTTAACTATTTATTTGCCGATTTGACACAAGTACCTACCTACCTAATACATTACAGATGATGCAAATAATAAAATTATTGAAGTTTTACTGTAGAGTCGGTAAAAGGCTGGGAAAGTAGGCAGACAGTTAACCCAGACAGAGATATTGTACAAAATATTAATAACTACTCGTACAGTGGTGAATGTTTTACGACATAACATATAAATCAATGAATGAGTTATGCCTTCTCTGATAACTTTTGAACCGAGTGTAGGCCAATGTTGTTGTTGATATGCGTTTATCGATGACTCTCTACAATGTGCTTTGTATGTATAAAGTCAAGGTAAAGGTTGATATGGTTATTCTATTCCTATATGTAGAATTGGTACTTCTCTTTATGCCCTGGGTTGTACGAAAGAGAACGAAGGGAAAGAAGGATCAGGACAGGGTTTTAGTCAGTAAAAATCTGAAACGCTCTTCCGATCCGCCAAGAATGAGAGAAGTCATTTTGATGATTTCTCACCTCTCTTTATAAATTAGAGTTTTTGTGTTATTCTGGTGTATAAGCTACGAGTATATCTCTGTAACGTTTCATTAAAATCCATTCAGTAGCAAAAGAGTAACATCCATATTATTATATTCATAAAGGATATCATTTAGTGGGGTGCCCATACATTTTTGCGCTAATTATAAAAGCTAGCCAATGAAAAAATAGGGTTACTTCTATCTGGTGGAATTTTAATCGAATATTTTTAAAGGCATAAAACAATATTTACTATAACTATTGTTTGACAGATTGTTTACGTGTCCGAATTTACAATATTTGATGGGGGAATTTTTATTTGGCATACTTACCTTTGTCATAGTTAATATTTCGCATAATTTCGTTTAACAAAATGTTTATTTAGAGTGACAAATATTTTTAGAGATTTGCACTCTGATTGAAAATATAATTTCCATATAATAAGGTCCTATAATAATTAACGCTTTTGTTTATTTTTGGTGAATTTGAAAACTGTAAGTATGTTAAAGGATTATTTTTGGTAAAAGTTTTTTTTTATTATAGGGTTAAAACTTAGAATAAATATTGGTCAAAGTTTCTCTTTTTATGGCGTTGTGAAATCATCACACACTTGTTTCGCTTTGAGCGAGAGGGCTAATAAAATTAACATACTTTTTGTTAGCGACCCCGAATTTTTGCAGCTCTGTGTAGATGTAAGTTACCAATCAGTGTTTGAGTCACTTACTCAAACAAAGAGAAATTCTATTCTAATAAATGTAGGAAGAGGCTCAGTGGCCGCAGCTAATGCGGTCTAAGCATTTCGTCTCGTCGTTCATACCACCTACTTCGAAGTACTGGAACAATTTGCCTGCTGCGGTGATCCCGTCCGCTTATAATTTAGGTGTCTTCAAGGCTAGACTGAATAGGCTCTTAATAAACTAGTGTACCTCACCATCAAAAACTGCATCACTGTATTTCATCAGGTGGGATCGCGTTCAAGCACTGCCTAGTTTATATCAATTAAAAAAAGAACTGTATCATCACTCATAGTTCCGTAGTACAAGTTCAAAGCTCAACGAAACGGTATAAAAAAAGACAAAACTTAATAATCCAACTAAATAAATTGTCAAACGAATAAATCAATGAATTGAACAGAGATCCAGCCGAGGCGATTGAATATATTATCTGTTGCCGTGAAGCGCTAATGTCGGAGAATTAAATCGGGGAGCGGGCGTGGTGCGGAAGAGCTTCGTTCCTCGGATTTACGAGGGAAAAAGCTTCCGCCGCTTTCGACATTCGCGGAACTACAGACTACAAGCATTTTTGTACATAACAATTTAAAATAGTGGCCTGTACTTTGTTATTTAACTGACAGGCTGCTATCCCACAGGCGTTTTACGAGCGTTGAAGTCAACGTCGCGTCTACGCAGCGTTGACGCCGTGTAGACGCAACGTTGACGTCGCGTCTGTGCGTGACAAGAATTAACGTCCTCTGAATGCGAAGTTAACGTCGAACACATGACACTATTGCCAAAAAACGCGACGTCAACGTTGCGTCTGCACGGCGTCGACGCTCGTAAACGCCATCTGTTGCCGTGAACGCGCTAATGTCGGAGAATTAAATCGAGGAGCGGGCGTGGTGCGGAAGAGCTTCGTTCCTCGGATTTACGAGGGAAAAAGCTTCCGCCGCTTTCGACGTTCGCGGAACTACAGACTACAAGCATTTTTGTACATAACAATTTAAAATAGTGGGCTATATTTTGTTATTTAACTATAATATACTTGTGTTTAACCGACTTCAAAAAAGAGGAGGTTCTATGTAAAAAATACATACCACCAAGTATTTTTTTTATGTATGTTCACCGATTGGGAAGAATGGGGGGGAGGAGAGGGGGTACCTCAATTAAACACTGTAAAATAAACTTTTTACAAAAAAGAAATATAATCGACTTCAATGTTAAAAACTTTTCTTATTACTTGTTACATGGTGGTACATCTGTGTTTTTTCCAACTATGCTGGATTCTAAAGAAATCTCTTTCCTCAGAAATAAGCATCAACTTTGTACATACTTATTTTTCTGTTTCCTTCTTCTTATCTTATATTTTGTGTGTACATAAACTGTTAAATAATAAATAAATACTTATAAACAAATAAACTAATATAATTAACTTCGAGATAGACATCGACGTTCAAAAAAATACCATTGATCCAGTGCATAACTCTGGACGTCCTGGTAGTGGAATTTTTGTCGGCTTTATCCTAACAAAAAATTCTGTACTTTTTTTATTTAACTGTAAAAAAACGTTATTCTTCAATCTCGATAACTTTTTTAGCGAAAAAAAAGAACTAATAACTGTACTGTGTGTATTTAAATTAATCGCTAATCTGCACTCTAACTGATTCACGCACATTAACGTATATGTAACGCATATACATAAAAGAGCATGCAAGATTGAGAATGGCATTGAAAATGGTATTAATTCTCCACAGTCCACACTACACAGAAAAGGTGAAAACGGTCAAGTTGAAATGCACACGACTGTCGGCGGCGTCGCAGACGCGAGACGTTTACACAACTGTCAGCAAAACTGGAAAGCTCCTTACATTTTACAAAACATTTTTATTGTTTACCAGACGGCTGACTTCCATTCCAGACATTTATCTAGTACCTACAAGTAATTTAACAACCGGAGCCCTAAATTTCACCGAGTATAATTTATAAATAGCCCTCGAAAGCGCGATCGCCTAATTTGCTTTTCAGATATTTTGACGTCTCCCCGCTTAAGGGATTACGCTTCATAATGCCCAAGGACCATTGTTGTAGCTTGATAAAATTTAATTTGTCACAAGGAATGAGTACTCCATCGAGCCGCGAGCCCAGCCAAACGAACCGAGGAAAGTAATGATCACATGAAATCCCAGATCAAGAATTAAGAGCACTTTTGTTTTAGTAAACCGACCGGAATAATAGCTGAAGTTTGGCGTCGCTATGCCGACAAATGATTTGATGGGCTTCATCAGTACTCGACAACGCTCGGATAATGTTTTGTCCGCGGTATAAAAATGAAAAAGTTCCTCGAAACAAACTGCTCGTCCGATGATGTACGATAGAAATGGATTTTAACAGTGTTTTTTGCGAGGCGAGTCAGAAACAGCGTTGCAATCTTCGTATACCCTTTATGTGTTACATTCTGTCGAGTGAAGCCCTGAATAGGCGGCCAGTCTCTTTGATGGTATTGAAAGAGAAAATGCTTATCGCACCATCGCCCGTAAATAGCCGAGTGGGTGTCGAATTTCTCTACACATGCTACGAAAACACACTTATCCTTTTTACTTAAACTGTTTTCACATCCCTTCTCAATACGCTGAAACTATTCGTCTGAGTCTTGCCCTTTTGAATGTATTGGCAGGTATGTTTATTGGGTATGAGACCTATATGTTTTATGTGACGTAATTTATGCAGGTCAATTTTATCCTTTTTATTTATTTTCGTTTTCTTGAGCACTCTTTTGTATCTGTTGACAATAAAACACATCAATCGAAAGAAGGTTTCTTTGTATCGTTGTTGTACAGAATAATTGTTTTAATGATTTAATTTATGGACATAGACATTTGCTAAATGATCCTCTATTTGTGGCGAACAGTCTTATTATTTCTATCTCTAGAAATTCCAAAATGCAATCTAAATAAATAACGCGATTTTTAAGGTCGAATGTAACTGTAACTGAACAATGCACCATTACCTCTAATCGATTCGATAAATCAAAGCTGGTACCAACACGAGCTACCTATTAAAATGTGTTATCAATTATAATTGAATAACGTATAAGGGTCGAACAATATCTAGCAAATAATTCTCACGTTATCATTACCTCTTTACACTCATCTTTGGATTGAAAAAGCTAATGGCTTGGAACAAGTCGAGGTGGTTAAAATAAATCGGCGACATTCCATTTCCTGCAGTAAGTAACGCGACCTCATGATTCCGTTTTAAAAATTGAATTCCACGTTATCAAGTTTATCAATGTCTTAGCTGAGGGAGCATTGTTAATACTTTGGACTGAAGGTGGAAACTTGGACAAAGAAATGGTAATGATTGGCTGAACGGGGAAATCATAAATATAGATCGCGAGTAATCAATATTTTCATCTCATAAGAACGTCTAATAAGGTATTCCGTTTGATAACAATTAACATTTAACAAGCAAAGTTGGATGGTAAGTTTAAATCTCGTGTTTCGACGTTATTTGGCAAATTAATTCAGAAACTTTATCTTGAGGCACGCGAGTGAAACATGTTTTTGCAGACAGAGTTTGTTACTTAATAATTCTTTGATTGTAGTCTGAGCTCTCCAGATTTTGAGCCCATAAGTGATTTTCGTGTTCATAACTCCCACTCAGTTAACAAAGTCAAGAAAGACCGGATATTTGTTTTAGCTATTTAATTTGTGAAGGAAATAATCGGAATAATTAGGCAGACATGTAAGTTTAACTTATGTTTTTTGAAAAATGTTGTAGGAAAATAAATATTTAATGAACTGTTGTATTTTACGTACTCACATTAAACTAAATACATGTTGTATTACAACATGCCTTGAAAAATGTCTGACTGTGTCTGGCTTGAACTGCCTCCTTACAGTCAAGTAGATCCTTTTTATTTAAGAGTTTTTTTTTCGATACACATGGGGAAAGATCTATTGGTGGTAAGTATTATAGAACAGGGGCTTTTTCCGCAAACCTTAGTTATCATTAACAAAAATGCAATTTTTTAAATTTTTGTCTGTCTCTTATCTTTTTAGACCAATAAATCTCCGAAAATACTGAACCGATTTTGGTGGCTTCTTGAATTACCAATGACCCAATAGCAATATGCTGTGGTATGAGTCTGACGTGGACGAAGCCGCGGGCACCAGCTAGTTAAGGTAGTTAGCTAATCTGTCTGGCCCAAATTCAAAACATTTCCACTACAGCATTTTCAACGTATAATCATTTCTTTGAATCTCGTGTTCAGTTTTATACGTACGATTTCCCGGTAAATGAGGTTCGCAAAATGTTACTTTTGGTATCTCAATATTAACATTAAACCACCATAAGTAGGATTACCGACATCATAAGCTGTTTAAAAAAAAAATCAAAATGTGATTGAATAAATTATTTATTTGTTAGAATACAGGTACATTTTGGTGCTATACACATTAAATGTTGAAAAACTCAAGTGGTGACATCGCGGGCAAGGCCGATTCGTTCCAGTGAACGACTAGACGTTATTTTTGAGGTTTGGCTACGTACTGGTAATTTAGTTACTTATTTAATTTATAAAGACGAATCTCTAACTAGTAAACACCACTGTGTGTTAAGCAAATAATAGTACATTATGATACAAGTGTGTAATGTTGATGATTACCACCGTGGGGATATTTAGACCCGAGCCTTGGAAGGGGTCTTAAAAGAGCCGAGAACAGTAATTACTGATACACAAGTATTAGATACGACGACGTTGTGTCTTGGACAGCTTGAATTCCTCACTTTACTCAGGTTACTGTATTAACTGCCTCGTAATGCGCTCAGGAGTTTATTATAAAAGTCCTTCATTGACGTTTGGGATCAAAATTTAGCACCCTTCGTATTGTTCGGTATTCAAGATGCTGTAAGCGACTTAAAAACACTGCTTCGACCCCTAGTCACATAATCTACTATTGGGTTTTAATCTCTATCATGGAGCTCACTGTAATAAATAAAATTACTTAACACGTAAGTTAATAAGACAAAAACAAAAGGTTAAAAACAATAAATAAAAGGTTTCGATTTTATCATTTTTAATGACCAGTTTCAGAACACAGTGTCAATCAACGCAACTATGAAGTTGACCTCCTGTTTTCAGTGTCATAACATCTCCCAGTCAGCATTTGACACCTCCACATGGTGCATTTATACGTGACCAGGAACCACATACCAAAAGGGTAATAATGTTTAGGTACTAAATGAAAACAAACACTATCAGCTCGGACTAGCCTCCACAGTAAGCCTATCTCTAATATTGAATGTGGCAGAAACAAATAGTGGAGCTTCATTAAATGTCATTGTAATATTCCCGATAATGCGAGAGTAAAATGCGAACTGTTTATTATTATATGTGGCTATAAGTTGTGATGTATTTGAGCGGTAATTAATCGGTTTTAAATTCAACAGGATATTGTAATAAAATTGATGAGCTTCACGTGATTAATGTTTGGATTGTTTTTCTTTGGTGGTTTTTTTTTTTTGGGTGGGATAAAGTAGAAGTACTTATAGAATATTATATTCACCTGTGTCTAATTATAAGTCATGTTGTTAACTGTAACCCTATGACTATAAAGATTATCATTATATTATTATATAACTTTCCCCGCTCTGGATGGAGCAGTGCGTTCCTTCAGTTATCCTTTGCATTACAGGGCTACAGCAACTCTTTCGAAACCTGTCGAACTTGATACTTCCTGTGTGGATGAATAGCGAGTAACGGATAAAAATGGTATCCGTCTACAGTGGCTGATAGTTGGGGGCAGGGTTTTGGCGGCTGGGGCTTGAGGATTCTCTAGCATTATTGCTTTCATGGCTAGCCATTGAACTGGGACACCCGTGTTCCTGCAGTTACCCTTTGTACTGGCGGTGACTTTTTCAAGCAATCCCATAGCCCATAGCCCTGGTTCTTCGATAGTTTGAGGTGACCATTAAATTGACTGTTAGTAAAATAAAAACAAAACTGGACATAGTTGCTATGTTTCCTGAAATTAAAAATTGTGACTAACTGATTCTTCTGAGTTTAAAAACTAAACTACTGCCAGCGGCTTTGCCCGCTTCATATTATCCCACGGATCAAGGAAGGGGAGAAGGTTATCTCAGGATAAAAAGTATCCTATATGCTATTTTAGGATATGGTCTACCTGTATTGTTATAAGTTTAATTGAAATGCATTCAGTAGTTTTTGTCACTCTCACGTGACAAACATCCATACATTCAAGCATACTTTAGCATTTATAATATTAGTAGGATAAAGATCAATTGACTGTTTGTTATTTTGTGGTGTAATATAATTGGTTTGTGAATACCTAGGTAGATAGATAGAGGTACGTCTGCACTTGAAACAATATATCAAAGTCATCATCATCTTGATGTGATCGAGTTCGTAACTGTATAGATAAAGTGCAAGATGTCAGCAAAGATTGCATAGGTACTTTTCGTTTATGGTATTAAGTTAAGTTCAAAGAGTATATTTTCATTTTGACAGACCAAACATGCCTCCGGGATTGTCTGTGGTCCACAAAGCTTTATGTACGACTCACAGTGGACAGTCCTCACGGTTAGAAATAAAAGTAAAAATGAATAAATTTCAAAAAGATTTTCCCGGAAACACATCGTTTGCACGGTTTTGCCGAACAGAGTCAAAATCCATTACATTGCAAAAAGCACTGCACGTTTTTAGGTTTAGGCAAACGTATGTAAATATGAGTCCAAACAACGGACATGTATTGATAAAAACCTCAACAAGTTTCGCTGTTACTACTGACAAAAGCCAAAAGTGGTGGCGAATATTTTTTTCCTGTTGGAAAATGTTTTTCATATTTAATCTTTTATCAGACATCGTTGGTGCCCTAGATAGTTATTTTTCAGCAAGAGATTATAAACATCTTTGTTATAACAGATTTGCCATCATAAAATCGGGTTATGTTGGTCTCGTGTCTGCGATTATAACAATATAGGTACTCAAACAAGGGGATGGAAGTGAGGGTAACTTTTAGGGCTGGATAATCCTTTGGTTACCATCTGGTTTTTACTGTGATAACTATTAATATTTATAAAGTTATGGAAAGGCATTATTTATTATTCTAGCTGTTATTAGTTTGGTCAGGTACTAGGCTACGTACGTAAGTTTTTTTACTGAATAAGTAACTCAAATAATTATAATTTAATAATTAGCATTATCGGACTTGTAATGTTCTGACTGTTGGGACTCAGGCTTCTTCTCTAGGAGAGGGAATGGGCCGTCATTCACCATGCGGGCTTAGTGCCGATTGTTGATTGTCACATGTCTTCGAATTTTTGGTTCTAGGACATAGTAAAGGGAAACAAAGTGAGGAAACCTATGTCCTAGAATCACATAATAAACGTAGAAATTAAAAAGGTCTGCTATCCCGGCTGTCTTGGCAAATCCCCAATAACTCAAGTGTGTGTTGTATACTGGTTCGTTTTCGATCTAAAAACGATCGTTTCCGTAAACAAGAAACCATTATGTGGTTGACCGTGTAGGTATGTGGACGAGTTTGTTCGAATCTAATATCGTCTAGTATTTACGAAAATAGGCTAATGAACTGATAGTTATTTCAACACTTGTGTTTAAAGTAGATATTGGTTGTAAAGTAGTGAACCATAAAATGATTTAGGAACTTAAATACTTACACTTTGTCTTTAGGTCGAAATTCTATTAATAATACCCTGGTTTCAAAGTGAGGGCTGTGGATTCGTTCGAAAGAGTTACCGTGGCCCTGGAATGCAAAGAGCAGCTTAAGGAATACAGGTAGGATTTAGTCCGTAAAAGTCTGACATTCCCTTTCACTCAACAAAGTGAGAGCAGTAAAGTTGTTTGATGATTTGCCAAAAAGAAGGATTTAAAGTGAAGGTGTGAATAGTAATTACTGTTACTTACAATATAGTACAATTTAATGTTTGAATCCCCGACCGGTCTTATGAGACCGCGCTGTTATTGTTTTACTATTGTGTCTCGTTTCGCGGGTATGTGATAGATTAATACAAGTGATGAAATTTTGTCATTGCAATCGAGGCGATATTTACCTAAGCCGCACAGGCAAGTTTGTCTTGGAGCCGAGTATACTAGAGACAAACCACGTGTATCCGGTGTATCAAACGACATTTTTCAGTGCTCTTACGAAGAAATTCTTTCTCAGAATATTACAACGCATTTTTGTTCATTTTCTACTGAAGAAAATAGTTGCTATACATTTTAGTTTTGATTTAGATGGCAGTAGGCTATCGCAAGTATTTTTCACAATATCTGGAGGCGTAGCATCTAAAGAATATTCCTCAAAACTTAAATTCGACTTTTTTCACACACCACAAAACAAAAAGTTAGATACTTAATAATATTTGATTTACTTGCTTAACCTTTGCAGATTGAAGGAGAAGATCAGGTACCTAATAATCCGCTATACATCCTTATATAAAAAATAAGAAATGCGAAATATGTTTTTAATTTAGAACATAACAATATTTTCACAATCAATATGGCCCTGATAAAATATTGCTTATACAATTTCTGCTATACCTTTTTTTGGGGCGAGAAATCATCAAA